>FR997834.1:6760810-16760810 GCA_905475405.1 Schrankia costaestrigalis | reverse complement strand
AGGCCTCCTTAAATATTTCAACCTATCGTACTACCAAAATTTGATAATATTTAGTCTGAACTGAAGAAGAATGAACGACAATTCTAAACGAAAATACACAGACGTTACTTTTAAATGTAGTTCTATGCGTACATGTACGATAATCTTAATTTTAGTTAGTCTGTACGCACCTCACGTCGAAACTGATGTACCTATTCAGATACAGTACTTAACATAGCTATAAACAGGATTCTGTTGTACATATTTGTCGGAGAATGAAAAAAATTAAAAGTGATTTTCTTGATATTAAAAGGAAGTAGGTGGCAGCACTGTAGGGGGCAGCACCGTAGTATTGTCGTTGACTTGACTATTGAGTTGTAATGTCAGTTGACATTGACGTTTAATATGACGATTACAGTTCTGAGGGTATCAGTAGTGCGAAGTATCAGTAGTGCGAAGTGACAGGCACGCTCTCTTGCTCCTGAAACGCGCACTGATTTATCATAACTACAATATGATGGAAGTCACTAACGTTCCTGCAGATTTAAATCTATCAGATTCTGCGACATATTTGTTTAGACTTTTTTTGTTTATCGAACTAGGTACTTGTATACTTACCCAAATTATTAGTTACGAAAAGACAGTAGACGTACATTGAATTATAAGATAATTATGGCAAAACTGAGAAGACAGACAAAACAAACTACTTTAGCAGAAAGGACTTGAGTTTCATTTAAACTTCTTTTTTCTTTGTCTTCAACTTCAGTATTTACTTACATACATACATAAACTCACGCCTCATCCCGTCCGGGGTAGGCAGAGACGACAGAACCCCACTTGTCACTTCAATATTTATTTTTATAATTTTTTATCGTCTTCTTATTATTTCTAGAGCAAGAATACGATAATATTCAATGCATTTACTTAATTGTTTTTTATCTTTGTTTCAGTGTTCGACGCATCAGCAAAATCACCTCAAGGCTTACTCTTCGGTTCGTCGTATCACCTAGGGAACTTTGACGAGTGTGTTGCTATTGAAGACCCGGGGGAAAATGGCGTCTCTATCGAAGGACAGTATTGTCTTGCTACTATTAAATGGCCACAGAAACATGAGAATAAGAAGGTAAGTTATCTATTTTAATATTTATAAATGTATTAAATTTTAAATTTATCATTAACATAACATTCAAAAGCCGTCCTACTTCGACGAAGGCTTCCTGCAAACGTTTTCACTGCGACGTCCCTAAAACCAAATTATTACCTAACCTATTTATTTAAAAATAAAAAAATTTAAGAAACTCCTTAGTTTTGAGATCATCATAATCATAACAACCCATTAATCTCCCACTGCAGGGACGAGCCTCCTCCCGTGAAAGAGAGATACTTAGCCTACTAATACCACGCTGGCCAGATGGATAGGTATAGGGTTTAATTTCAAGTTTTCTTTCTTGCTATGTACAGGTAATATTTACAGATAGTCCCTTAGTCGGTGTCTACGACATCCGTGGGATGAGATAGGTTGGTGACATATTGTATTCTTACTCCGTCACCACACGGATTTCTTCTATTTTCACCACAGTTCTGAGATAATAAACTTTAAATGATTCAGAATTATTGAGCACCTTTCCTTTTTGGAGTCGATTAAAATTGCACAAACTAAATTATTTAACCCAATTTTATGCAAAAGTTGGCTGTGTATACAACATAGGTACTAATCGTATAATTCTAAAATTAAATAGTTGAACCGTATTTACTACGACATTGATATGTTTAACTATCAATGTTTGGAACAAGCACGGCATATAAATATATGTTTATGCCCACCCAAATCGACTCCGTGTTGGCATGCTTAATTAGAAAAATGCCCGTGTGTAATTCAAAGAAATATTCATTATTCAAAGTGTTTACTATTGTATTAGATAATCATGGTATATCGTTTTATTTTATGCCATGTTGTATAAAAATAATATACGGTGTCACTACCTCATCTCATTCCATGGTGTAGCAAAATCCGATAAAGGGAAAGCACACAGATTCCTTCGAAAATAAAATTATTAATTTTTTTATACAATACTGTTACCAATCCATCAGGCTAGCGTGGTATTAGTAGGTCCCATTACCGACCATTTAATTATTTTTATTTAGTACTAGCTGATGCCCGCGGTATTACCCGCTTAATTGTTATTTTACACCATAAACTACCTATATTCCAAATTTTATCAAAATCCATTTAGTAGTTTTTGCATGAAAGGGTAACAAACATCCATCCATCCTCACAAACTTTTGCATTTATAATATTAGTAGGATAGGATAAGCAAAGGTGTGTCACTTTAGTGCCTAACAAATAAGGTGAATATTATCTTCACTAAATAAAAAGAAGGAATACTTGAAATTAAATCCTATACCAACCCGTCTGCAAGCGTGGTATTAGTAGGCCAAGTATCCCTCCGTCAAGGAAGGAGGCCCGTCCCTGTAGTGGGACATTAATGGGCTGTTATGATGAAATAAGTTGACAATTACGAATTTAAGCTCTCTAGATATATCAGACCCACAGCTTAAAAAACCGGTCAAGTGCGAGTCTGACTCGCGCACCGAGTGTCCTGTACAAACCTATTTATTTTCCCGCCAAATTGTGATAACGTCAGGATTCAGCTGTTTAAATACTATTTTCCCGCCCAAATTCAATGACGTCACGACTTAGCAGTCAAAATATATTTACCCGCCAAAATTCTGTGACGTCACGAATCATCTGTCAAAAATTCTGTGACGTCACGACTCATCTGTCAAAAATTCAAAAAGGTCACGGCTCAGCTGTCAAAATTTAATTCTGTGACGTCACGACTCAGCGTTCAAAAATTCAATGACGTCACGACTCAACTGTCAAAAAATATTTTCCCGCCGAAATTCTGTGACGTCACGACTCATCTGTCAAAATTCTATGACGTCACGGGTCACGTGACCAAAATTCTATGACGTCACAGGTCACGTGACACAGCTTTCCCTCCAAAATTCTATGAAATCAAAATATAATATGATTGCTAATAAACAGTAGCCTATGTTCTTTCTCAGGGTCTAAAGATTGTCTGTACCAAATTTCATCGAAATCCGTTCAGCCGTTTAGGTGTGAAAGAGTAACAGACAGACAGACAGACAGACAGACAGACAGACAGAGTTACTTTCGCATTTATAACATTAGTATGGATTTTCCGGCCGACGGGCTACGTGGAATTAAATGTAGTTGTTGAAGCCGCTATTTGAGTACTGCCGTGTTCTAATGGCCATGCTCTTAGCCTATATAACCGTTTATCGGTTAGTTGTTTCAACGATCGTGTGTCGACTTAAGGAGGTAATGAACTTATACTCTAGATCAGTCTGTATCATTTATCCGTCGACCTTTCAACAGTTTCAATAGGTCGTTGATTTATCGCTATATTTTGTAGATACCATACATTCTTGATATTAATACATCACGTGTGTGCGGGTGTGCTTAGCTAAGCAAATAATGACAATGACTGAACGCTAGTTTTCACACTTTATACTATACACAACTACTAGTTATCTAAGTTAGCAAAACAGATGGAACTTGGATATTTTTTAAATATTATCACGGTGTAGTTGATATAAATCAACAACCTCTGTGGCTACTTAGATTGTAATACAAGACTAATGTTAGATGAGGTCTCACGTTCTATTCCCACGCAATGCAAATCTTTGTGTATACAAAAGTAAAATTTTGATTTGTATGTTTATTTTTATTGTACAATTTGTATGTATTTTAAAAAAATATTAGGTATAGTATACGCTCTTCTTATTTTGGTGCTAGATGGAGTTGCAAGAATGTGAGTCGAATATTCTGAATACCTATCTGGTTATGATAGTATTGCCCAAATTAAATGCCAATAGACAGGACACCAAGACACAAATTTTAATAAAATCCTATTTTCATTACAGACTCGTACAGGCAGAGGTGAAACTCTACGTTGGGCTGTCTGCGTGCCAAGTTCTTGCCGTGCTAAGTCCGTGGAGTCATTTGTCAGCAGTGTCTTAGCACACACAGTCAGCAATACTACTGAAGTTGAAGTTGCTGACAATGACTGTTATACAAGACGACCTGTTTCCATCACTAAGTTGGATGTTGCTTACTTGTAAGTTTCTTTATGTTTCACCCTGTATTCTATTCTATTCTGGAAAAGACAAATACTAAGGATCGAGAGTTCTGCATCACATGGGCAAGATAATTATGTAGGATCACTCAAATTGTCCGTGTGGTGACGGAGTAAGAATACAATGACACCACCCCATCTCATCCCATGGGTGCCGGATAAACCGACTAAAGGACTAACCGTAAATATTATCTTTACGAAGTAAAAAGAAGGGAAACTTGAAATTAAACCCTGTACCAATCCGTCTGGCCAGCGTGGTATTAGTAGGCCAAGTATCCCTCCGTCACGGGCTGTTATGATGACTCAAATTGGGATTCGAATAAGCGACTTTGCGAACCGACTTCACCGTACAGCTAACACCGTGTATGTACCTTACTCGCTCATAACACGAAACATAATATACGTGGTAGTACCGGACGCAAGCTCGCAACGGTTTTTTTGTGAAAAATATCTAAATTGAGCTTAGTAATTTTCACCCTTATTCGAGTATCTAATCTAACTCAGTTAGGCGACTCGTTAACGCTAATATCTAAGCTTAAAAAATAAATCTCAAACTAAATCAACTCAACCGCACATAAACCCATTCATCCAATTAATCCGAATGTAACTAACTCATCCAAATTACTCTCGTTAATCACTCAGTAAAGCCCAGTTTTTATGTCGACAATCAAAAAATTTAAGTACTCGACTTCCAGCTAAGGTGGCTTAACGTTAATTAATGTCATTCATCATAATCTAGATGCTGATCTAGAACATTTTACCACTGAAACTAATTATACATTGTGTCGTTTGAACCAAGGGGATATACTTAGCAGTAGAGGTGATTTGAAAATTATTGCTTTGCGACGTAAAAAGAAAGACTTGAGTTTCCTTATAAAAATTACAATGTTGTTAAATTTTTTGACTGCTTAGGTTTAACATTGCCTGTAGAATGGATTAACAATTTCGTGAAGGTATTTTTAAAAATTTTGAGAAGTATTTAGTGCATGCACGGGGACTGCAAATTGTAGTATCATGGGTGTGAGTCAATTACTTATTTGTTATCTCATAAAAGTCTTGAGTCTGTTTGTCCTTGTAATCTTTTAACGCGAATCTTATAAAAGTATCTAATGCGAAGACTGTATGTGGTAAAAAATATTAATACTTAATCATTATAACGTCTCGAACAAAAATAATTCCACCAAAGATAATTGTTTCTCCACCGGAATAAGTAAAGCTAGCACGATTATGTCGTCCAATATCATCCGTCGCTAGCACTAAATCACAGGAAAATGGTAGAAATATAGAGGTGGGATGTAACCTGTATGATTTATAAGCTGCGGTAGAGTCCCACCTCTATAGGAATGCGGACTTTGGAGAAAAAGCCTTATAATCTCGGACATGTAAGTTGAAAAAGCTTAATAACTTATGGTCCGTTGGCTTTAGTTTTTGTAAATGTTTGTGGATTAAGATTGTAAAAAGGAATACAGACTCTATGTAGAGGTAAGCTTGTGTAGTTAATTCGTTTAATTCAGTTGTTAGGGACTGTTTTCGAGAGTGTTTTTAGGGACGACGAATCCACTCGTATCTCTTATAAAAAATATATTTGGGAACGGATTTATTAATGGTTTTACGGCTAATCTCATGGTTTTTTGTCACACAGGGAAACTTCCACCAAGAGATGTGGAAGTTTCCCTTATATCATCTCGCTGCCTCTCGCATAAGATGAAATTATTTGGAAGATGGCTACGCAGCTACGTGTGGACGATTATAGGCTGATAATTTAATAACTAACATTTATCTTTCTTTTTTCTAGAGCTATAATCATGCTGTTCCTAGTGATCATATTCTTCAGCACAATCTTCGAGATCTACGTTATCTACTACGGCAGAAACAAGGAGTCTTTAGTCGAATCTCTTATCATTTCTTTCTCTGTTATCAATAACATGAAGAAGATTCTGTCCACTAAGCAGCATAATGCCTTAGGATTGGAATGTATTAGTGGTATCAAGACTCTAGCAATGATCTTTATTATTGGTGGCCATGCTTGCATGTTTATTGCTAGTGGACCTGTTATGGATGCTGATGCTTGGGATAGAGTAAGTTTACATTTAAATATTATTAATAGTATGGAAATGTGTGGTGACGGAGTAAGAATACAATATATCACCACCCAATCTCAGACCATGGGTGTCGTAAAAACCGACTAAGGGACTATCCGTAAATATTATCTTTACGAAATAAAAAGATGGAAAACTTGAAATTAAACCCTATACCAATCCGTCTGGCCAGTGTGGTATAAGTAGGCCAAGTATCCCTCCTTTGCGGGGAGAGGCCCGTCCCGGCAGTGGGACATTAAGAATGAATAAAAAAAATGAAATATATTAAATGGGTGAGCGATACACAGTATGATATATGATGATGATATAAAATCATATTATAGCTTTCAAGTTATCTGTGTGCCATGTATTTTATTATTATGCACATAAATCGAAATTAACACATTGTTGAACTTATATATATTTTATTTGACGTTTTGGCTCGGGTTACACTAACTTGACATGTTACTAATGCTATAGCCATGCAAAACATAGGTTAATTGCATGGCATTAATATTTATAATAGTTTCTATGTTAAAAGCAAAAAATGAATAAAAATATCATTAAAAAAATTACGCTTAATAAAATAAAAATATCATTAAAAACTTATAATTTTATTATTTTACAGCTTGTGAGAGCACCAGCCAATGCATTCATGCTGAACAATACTCTTCTAGTCGACACATTCTTAATGCTAAGTGCATTCCTCTTCTCAAGATTACTTCTGGTTGAATTAGACAAGAGGAGAGGGAGACTGAACGTTTTACCCATATTGATTTTCCGGTATATCAGGTAAGAACTTACTATTTTATTAACATTTGACTTGAGTGGTTTTGATGAAATCGCACCTGAAGCTTACAGGCACCCCTGGTTTCCGAATGTCTGATCAAGTAAAAATCAACTAATTAAGTGTCAAAACTCTTGCCAACTATCATTTTCAGGAACTAAAATTTGACACTTGACATTTGATTAGTTGATTTTTACTTAATCAGTCATTCGGAAACCGGGAGGAAGTCTAATATAAGTTTTTATTCTATAACTATTAAGATTGACGTATTTGAAAACAAACGAAAAAGGGTTCCAAACATGATTAGATTGATTTGGTCTGGGTGTTTCATAAAACTAAGAGAATTGACATTAGCTAATCTCTCTTGAGAAACTAGAGAGCTAAAACTTGCCCGAAATCTCAATGGGTTTAACGAAATATCATTATCAGTAAAACGATCAAAGGCTTGCTTAATGATGAAAAAGTAACACAAATTACCTTAAAGAGAGAAAATAAAATTATTCATAGTCGACTGAAAATTGAACATAAATGTAATCCATTTTAAATAAAACTGTAACATTAACAATTTGATAGAAAGATCTAAGTTAGTGCAAATCGGTTTTAGATTGCTGTTTAACTGCCGATAAATTGTGACAGACAAAAAGGGACCCGACCCTTTCAGATTGCGACCCAATACTGTCCTCAATGAACTATGACTGTACGATAGAATACATTTTCTAGTCCTTAGTTAGGCTTTATACTTTATGTAATTGGCATTTTTGGGGGGCATTTTAGGTGATTATGAAATAGCTGATTTATTGTTTTGTTATTAAATAACTGGCTCTAAAGCTAAGTGTTGATAAATATCAAGTTTATTTCATAAATCTATTTGTTGAGATGATCTTAGATGATCTACACAAGTAACTTTGGACAAAATTAGGACAAAATTGGGAGTATACTTGCTATTTAAAAAACAATAATAGTAACAATGAAATGATGACTATTTTGGATATTGGTCAAAAAGTTCTGGAAAAGAAAGAAATAGAACCAAACTACTAAAAGGCTTACCCAATAAGTATACCTTACATTGAAAACAAAAAGGCTTTAACTGCAATTATTCTTCTTCATCTTAGCGAGTTCCCAGTTACGCCATGGAGCCTGGGGTCTTTCCGGCTTCTTTGTCTCCACTTCGCACGGTCTTCCGCATCCTTAGTTGTAAAACCATTGGCACGCATGTCATCCCTGGCGACGTCAAGCCAGAATTTTTTGGGTCTCCCTCTTCTGCTGGGTCCGCGCTTTAACTGCAATTCATAACCAAGAAATTTTGTTCCAGAGTAACTCCAGCGTACTTAGTAGTGATTCTATTCTACATGACATGGTTGCCGAAAATTGGAGAAGGACCACTTTGGCAAGACAGACTGCAGCTAGAACAGCAAAGATGTATCGACTCCTGGTGGACAAATATCCTGTACATAAACAATTATGTTAATACTGACAAAATGGTAGGTCCAGTTTTGGATAGCTTTTTTAAGGGTTAATAAAATATAAGCTTACTACTTGGCGTCTTAAAATAAAGACAGGCAAATTTTCTCTCATCACAACAGCCTACTAATGTCCCACTACAGAGACGGGCCTCCTCCCGGGACGGAGTGATAATTGGCCTACTAGTACCACGCTGGTCAGACGGATTGGTATAGGGTTTAATTTCAAGATTTCTTTATTTTTATCGTATACATAATATTCACGGATAGTCCCTCAGTCGGTTTTTACGACACCCATGGGATAAGATGGGGTGGTGACATATTGTATTCTTACTCCGTCACCACACAGAGGAAGTTCCTCTTACTCACAGAATAATAATAATAATATACAAGTGCTAAAGAATCTCGAAAAAGAGTTTCGACAAGCGTTTGAACCATCCATGATAAGCCATATCAGGGTGGACTGAGAAACGTTTTGATATAAAACCTGGATCTAGCTACAAATGGATTTCGTTATTTTTTTTAATTTGTTTAGTTATTTATTTGTTGCCACACATTGTAAGAAATCATTATGAATTTAATTTGAGCGTCTAAAATTTTTTAACAAATCAAAGCAAAAAGGAAAATACTGAACTCTATTAATACTTACAATATTAACATAATTTCTTATAATATTAACCATTTGATTATATTTTTTTACAGTGTATGTTCCAGTCCTGGTATTTATCAGTGGATACTCAACTGTTCTTTATAGCTCCGATCTTCATCTACAGTTTATGGAAGTGGCGCAGATTTGGGCCAGCACTTACTTCTTTTGCTATCATATTATCTCTAATAGTACCATCTGTGATTACTTATAAAGAGAAATTGGATCCTACTCTTCTTTTCTACGCCAAGTGAGTTGACAAACATTTATTTAAAAAACTAGCTTTTGCCCACGGCTTCGCTCGCGTATGTTACTCTCCATCTCTTCAACTATATCCACTTGAAAAATCACGTGAATTCGTCGCTCCGTTTTGCCGTGAAAGAAAGACAAACAGACAGACACACGTTCCCATTTATAACATTAGTATTTATATTTGGTGTGATTATTAAGTCACCTCTGTGGTGTAGTGGATTAATGTACCATACATGACTGCTACGCATAGATCTGGGGTTATATTCAGGCTCAATCCAAATCTTGTGTGTCTCAATTCAATTGGTGTGTTTTATGTATTAATTCCTAAGTACAAAACGCTATCTATTTCCAACCTAAGCAGAGCTTCTGCTTAGGTTGGAAATAGATAGCGTTTTGTTAATGAGTGAGAAATAATTATTATAATATATTTTAATAATTATGTTAACAAACGTTAATATTATTAAAAGGGTCTAAAAGTAAAACATGATTAAATACATTCCAATAAGGCATTTAAATATCACAGTTCAAACAATGACAACAGTGTAAAATTACTCAAAATATAGCCTCAGTGAAGATTTTTTAAAACATTATAACATCAAAAATATCGTATTGTTTCAGAGAATTCACGGACATAATTTCAAACTTTTATTTCAACGAAGCCTACGTCAAGACGCACATGAAACTGATTACGTATTTCACGGGCATTCTCACGGGATATATTTTGCATAGAGTTCAGAAAGAAAAGTAAGTTTTACTTATGTTTATTCTTACTTAAACATTGAAAAGTATTTCATAGTTCTAAAAATAAATTTATCCTTTCGACGTTGTAAAATTTCATTTATTCAATAAATGGAGGCAGGTATAAACCTTTTGCTGAATTCTTTAGTTTGCTTTTTTTTTACTCGACTGACTTGGTGGCTCAGAAGTCGCAAATTATGTATGTGGCTACTACACACAAGTTCTAGTCTACACAAGTTAGTTGTTTGTATTCCTCATACCAACCAATGGCCGTCAACTGCAAGGACCTCCTCCAAATAATATACTACCTTGACGATTCTGTGCCTCTCTCAATCATCGTTATATTTTGTATTATTGTTACTTATATCTTATTATGTTTAACATTATTTCAGCTACCAATTCTCATATCTCATGAAGACATTGGGATGGATAACGAGCGTCGTACTTGGTGCAGTTACGACTTTCTCAGTAACTATATTCTACCAAGATTGGTACCAATACAGTCAGTTAGAAGCGGCTGCTTACATATCACTACATAAACTTGCCTGGGGTATCGTCAATGGATGGCTTATTATTGCCTGCGCAACTGGCAACGGAGGTAAGGAAACTTTCATATTGTAATTTATATAGATGAATTTGATTTTATTGTTAAATAAAGGAACCTTGCGGTTCCCGGTTATAATAGGACCTCTTATCATCCCGTGGGTTTCGTTAGAGGCGACTAAGGGATACCACGACCCGGTGTATACCACCTAGCATCTCGGGTCAACCTCTTGGTGGGGAGGAAACCACTAACAACAGCATTCCCAAGGAGGGTTCGCATCAGGCAGGCGACCGGCCTTAAAATATAGCCAAAACTTTTAGCAGCATGTGGAAATAGAAGACATGCTGCGCCGACCCCATAAAGAAATGGAACAAGGGCAGGGGAATGATGATGATGTTAAGTAAAGGAAAAAGGTTTATTTATTTTATTAAGTTTAGGATTGTGACGTATAAAATATCACAATATCCAGAGATGGCGATCGAGTTACCCCTGTCAAAAAAGAATAGCAATTCACTCTTCAAAACTATGTTTGAGTGTTATCATGTATCTGTTAGGCGTTATTTTTTTGTACGGACCACTTATAAAATACCTAAGAAATGAACTACTAGTTCAAATTGAACGATCGTTATTGTTTAATAGTATGTTAAGCAAAGGCTGTATTCAATATAATGTTTACAATCATTGTAATATCATAGAACCTGTATGAGAAACAGGGCATCACTGAATTCTACTCCACCACGGATCTGTAGTAAGACATATCAATTTTTCTTTTGTATTTGTTTTCAGGTTTTCTCGGAAGATTACTAACGTGGAAGTTCTTAACACCTTTCTCGAGACTAACTTTCTGCGCTTATTTAGTGAATGGTGTCATTGAATTGTACTATGTTGGAGAATTAAGGCACCCACTGCATATTACATTCTTTACTGTGGTAAGGGTTTTTATTTTATGACATTTTTACATTTCTTAAACCTGCATGTCAATTCTCGTTCCTTAAAATCGTAAAAAATTCGGTTAAGTTAACTTTTAGTTGTCAAATTAATGAAATTGTTTAACTTATTGTGTGACAATTTGACTACTAAAAGTGCATTAAAATTTTAAGCAAATTTGAATAAGAAAGAAATATTGTAAGGCTTATCAAATGGCGATACGCTCAAAAGGAGACAACTGTCTATTATTATGTTACTAACACTTAAAAAAGAATTAAAATAGTAGTTTAATATATTTATCATTCTATAACTCAGGTTTTGTTAAATGAAAATTATAGGAGCTTCCAAAAAGGTTCCTTATTTTCTTATGATATTTACTAGCGTAAATATAACAAACACTAGTATTAATAATAAATGACTTTTTGTACAAAGTCAATAATATAAAATTATAACAGAAAGTATGTCCTTGTACAAAAATATAAGTCATAAAACATTAAATCCTGTTTGTAAAAGTATTCGTAATCTGACAGATATTTTAAATTGGATAGTATCCTTGGGAATATTTTGTGTTGATATAAAAGAACTTCAAAGATTGTTTAACCTCATTATACAAAGAAAAAAATGAGGCACTCAATTTAATAATTAAGCTTTTTGGCTACATTGTTGAAAAATACTTATGATTTTGAGGTTCTTGTGGTATATTAAGGGTATATAAAAATCATTTATTTTGATTCTTATGTTATGCCCAATATAAAAATATTAAATAATCAACATACTATTACCACAACTCGACACAACTATGGGACACTATTTTTCTTTTGCTATAATTTACGTAATTATTATCATAATCACGCGTCGGTAATGAGTGCTGAGGGGGCTTTAAGGCTTTTTATGAATATTACCGATTTTGACTCTGTAAAACCTTCTAGGGCATTACCGTTACCTACCAATTTCGTGCGGGCGATTTGTTTTTGAGAAAATCAATATTGCTTTTTGAAATATTTTACAATACAGAAGCAGGGTTCCTGCCAAAAACAATTAGGCACGTCTCGAGCTTCATATTGTTTTGTAGTTCGCATTATTTCGATATAACTATGCCTAAAAGTACCTACTTCATTAGGCCTGTTTATTTAGTAAAAACTTTACCTGATAAAATAGATGAGTGTTTTTGTGTTATGTTGAACTATGTTTAAACTAACAAAATTTCTTTACAGACGGCGACGGGTATATCTCACGTGGTGCTGACATTTTTACTTGCCTTAGTCCTGTGCCTGACATTCGAATCGCCATTGCACGGTATAGAAAAAATACTCCTAAGATTATTCGGTAAGTAACTAAACTCTACTTTTAAGTAACTAGGATTTTAAGTTATTAAAATGGATTAGAAGAAAATGTTAATAAATTTAGATAGATTGACAAAGTCCTGTGTAGATACTTTTTTAAAAGCCATGTCCTTCCTGTACCTACCCTGTATCGCGGGAACTATTGCAAGTATCAATTTAACGGACACAAAGCACATTATTAGACTCGTAACTACTACTACATACTAATAATTTGTGGATCGCAGAGAGAATTGTCCTGCATGGAATTCACATCGCGACTTCGTCCACGGTTGCCACCACGAGTGCCATGGAGGCAGTCAAATATTTAGAAGATAATTAATTATAATATACACATAATTAAACTAGTGTAAATCTGTAATATCTTTTAGGTACTCAGATTAGTCCTTGAAATTTTTTTCAAGGACTAATCTGAGTACCGAGTAACAGTAGAGTAGTAAGGACACTAATCCGAGTAACAGTAGAGTAGTAAGGACAAAATAATATTAAAATGTCATTAAAAGTATATTTAAGTAAGGCCTTGATGAAAGAAATTAGTGGCGTTCCAATCTGGCGCTTTTTGTGTCACGTTACGAAAATAGACGCGTTCGTTCGGTTTATTGGAACATAATTAACATAAATTTGTGATAGGTCACCTATTTTAATATAAATAATAATATAGTTATTTATACAAACATAAATTGCCACGACAGACTAAGTATACATTCAACTACAGGATTTACTTTTGTAATTTTTTTTTTGGCAAATAATAACTCGAACACTAGGATGGAGTCTTGGGACTACCGACTTTTACAAACATGAAAGTACACAAAATATATCAACAAAAATCTTTTTAAAATTGACTAAATTAGATCTGGAAAACGGGAGCCGCTTATACAACTAATATCTCACAACAGAGGCACTCTTCTGGTTTGCTATCGGATGTGTCAACATACTCTACTTTGCTAAAGATGCTGACAGTTAACTAGGCGCCTTTTATTACATTATCACCTTCCCTTGGGATTTAATGGCTACTGACACTCCTTACTTTTAGTTTGTCATCATATTGACCAGTCCGTCACGGTACGAGAAGCTAAATTTATTATAATACTTCCCAAACGTATCTTATGACTCTTTAGGAGGGATGTGGAAGTTACTTCATACCAATTCATAATAGGGCCATCATAACACATCAAGAAGTTTTAAATATAAAATATTATGTTTTCTTTTTACAGCTCGTCCTGTTTTGAGTGACAATGCGAGACGGAACGACGAGGAATCATCGAGAAACACTAGTCAGTCTAAGTTAGATTTGTAGCTTAGTGTTTGTTTATAATTAGTTACAATTGTTGTGTGATATTTACACATATTATTAATTTATAATAGATCATTTTTTGTATATGGCTGTACCTCGAGTTATGTAAATTATTACCTTTTTGCTTATCAATGGTTAGCATGCTCTTTATTTCTTTGGCTTTTAAGTCTCTATAGAAAACCTGTTGGAATGTTACCTAATATGCCTAATAATAGAACAAGTTTTGATACGACAAATCTTACGGATAGCTCAAATTAAGAACGTTACCATTCCTACAGTTGAGGAATCTTGGTCATCATTATTTTATCATAACAGCCCATTAATGTCCCACTGCAGGGACTGGCCTCCTCCCACGACGGAGGGATACATGGCTTATTAATACCACGCTGGCCAGACAGCTTGGTATAGGGTTTAATTTCAAATTTCCTTCTTTTCATTTCGTAAATGTAAACGTATTCACATTATTTGCTTGTAAATAATAGATTTATAAAATATAAATTATCATATTTTAACTTAGGTTTTTTATTTGTAAATCGAGGTATAGCAATATGTTTTAAGCCAAAATAGAAAATTTAAGGTTGTAGGTAAATGTAAATATATTTTTTCACTTAGCAAATTAAATTGTAATTAATATTTTTAACTAATGTAAATACTTCATTTTGACATGTAACTAGACCAGGCTGATTACTGATCCATGTTATTCCTCGTTAGTTGTCATCCTTACGAACAGACATAATATTTAGGGCTAAAGCATGAACTAGTCGGGAATATTTTTTTAAGTTACCAGAAGCTGTGACTTTTTTACGGGTTTGTTGAAAACCAGTGTCATGCAAAAAAATAGGTACTGTTTACTAATTTCTTCTTAAATATGGGCCACTAATCAGTTTGATTAAGTCTACAATATTTATATTCATACGTTTCATTTAAAGTTAAATAATTTTTAATTGGAATGAAAAAACAAATTGAAAGAATGGAAACTGGAACCATAAATAGTAATCATGAATGTAGATAAGACCTATTCTTAGCATTCCATGGATTCTCCGTGCGGGTGCCGGGTCCATCGCGTGACAGAGGACAGAACACTTGCCTAACAGCGTCTGGGACTTACGACCCAGATGTAGGTTTAAGGAGGCCCCCTTACAACGCGTTTGCGGTCACCGTCACTATCTGCTATGTTCCGTCCTCTACTTATCCAAATTTGGTAGGAATCTAACAATCCACACATCTAAAAATAACGTAAATGTTGATGTAACACATATTATATGAGCTAGATAAATAATATTTTTATGACGTCCGAAATAAATTTGATTTTTATTCCAAAACAAGATTACGACATTCATTTACTAACCAGTATGGATAGACATTCACCATAAAAGTTAAATAAAAACGCCGTATTTTTTTCACGAAGGTAATCGAAAAGTTCTTACGCTTTTTTTATTAGAATTACAAGATGTATTTCGACTGTAAAAATTTATATTAATCTGTAAGCAATATACTCAATTTTGAACTTTATTATAAGGATGTTAGCTCGTAAAATCGTTTTCGTTATATCCATGCTATAAATACTTTGACACTTTCGAGGTTACAAAATATGTTACCATTTTAGTAGTAAGTTGAGGGTGGTATATAATTTTATATTGTATAAAATTGGTAGTCTTAAGAAATGGTAGAAAACTGTTTATAGTTGGAAGAAAAGATAAAAAAAAAGTAAAAAATAAAATACGTCTTTCTAAAATGTGTTAAGCTATGTCATGACTATTTTTAAGACTCATTGCGTTTTGCGGCGTTTTTCCTTAGTTTTTATTTCTTAGTATAAATAAGTATGGAATAAATAATTATGTACGGAGAAAGTAATTACTTCTGCAAGCTGTGTGCCTTGCTCACTGCCATTATTTTGCCAATGTCGAATAAATGAGAAAATGTACGAGATTTTAAAATAATATTTCTTGTACTATCGTAAAAGTGCATTAACTATTAGTCATAAAATTCTTTTCATGATTAAGAGCGTTTATAGGACTCGCTAGGGCCGCGAATTAAAAAAAATCATAATTCGCAAATAGTATTTAAATAAATAAATATTGCATTATAAACAAAAGCGACCGTTTTTTTTTGAATGCGAAATTTAACTTATTTAAAGTGTTATAAAAATACTTTATTGCCTTTTCTCAAGACTTTGTTATCAACATTTTACATTATTTATCCTATTTTCGAATTATGCTTTTTTTTCTATTGTCGGCGCTAGTTAGCCACGTAAAGGCCTTTTTTTAAATTTATTTTATAGACTTTGTCGCTTAGCGACCACATCGCCTAAAAAGGCCTTAAAATGCTTTTGTTAATTGATGATGATTGTGATGGCTCAATGGTTTTTTGGTAGGAATTAAAAACGGTTGGTGGTTTATTTTTGTAAAAACATAAAATATGACCTCTGAAAAGCGGTCTCAATACCACACCAATATTATGTGACTATTTTGTATTATGTAGGTACAAAATTATTAGGTTTATGGCACTTAACATGGTTTTTAATAGAAGCTTTTGATGTTAGTAAGTAAACTTACTCATTTATAATAAAAATTAATGCCATGCTTAGTCGATTTTGACAATTATATTTTTAATTTGTGAAATACTAATTATTTTAAAAAATTTTTATTATCACAACATTTTTTCACTGTTTTTAATAATTTGTTTCTTTAGTGGAAAATTTAATTTTGTTAAGTGTCCAGTATAAATGCTTACAAACATAATTATATGCTTTTGTAAAGAAAAAAAATACCTTTACTAAATTTTATGAAGTATCTAAATACGAGTAAGTATGTTTTTTTCTCATGTAAAAATACAAAAAAATGTACGACTTACTTTTATCTATTTGTATAATAACAAAATATTAGTATATTGTAAATAATAAGTAATTATTATGTTGCTCAAAGTTTATACTCTATATAATGTACACATTGCAACTTATCAAGCTACACATTTTTATACAAAAATGTGTTTTATTACAAGGGATTAAGGCTTTTGGTTGTCTAGATTGATGTGTTGCTGTGTGTACAAGCCTCATTAAACACATGGTTTTTATATTGATAATAAAATGTTATTCATATTATATCTACTTTGGTTTTAATGTAAAGTCCTACATTTGTCTTTTATGCAATTAAACGAAAAAAATTCGAACGTCGTCGAACACTTACGAAGTGTTTTTAATGTGTGGTTTCTATGTATGCTTTGAATGAATACGGTTTAAATTCATTACCACGAAAAATAGATAATATGTACTATCATCACGTCCTTTTACGCGATATTAGGATTCAAATACCACGGTAGCCAGACGAATTAATAAAAAAATTTTTGTTATATTTTCCTTATTTTCTTCCTCGTTTTCTTTAAAGTATTTTATGAAATCCTTAGATTTAAATCGGTGATGATTATTATATTAATCTATAATCAAAAAAAATCTCGCACTTTCACACAACGCCATCTAGTCCCAAACTAAGCAGAGCCTGTACTACGGGTATTAGACAACAAATAATCATACTTAAATACTGTTTCTTTTTGTAATTACATACATATTATACAAAGAAAACACCCACCAATGCAAGCAATCATGTTCATGCACACAAAGATTTGTATTGAGCGGGAATCGAATCCGAGACCTCTGCGTAGCAGTCATGTTAAAATAACCACTACGCCACAGAGGTCGTCAATAGTAGGCATGGTATTCTAAAGACATAACTATGAATGAAGAATGATCCTATATTACTCCTAACCCTGTAAGCACGAAGATATTTTACTGTACCTAAACTTGGACAGAGTTCAATTACTTCTAAGTTACTGTTAGCGCATTGCTTGTCAAACTGTCAAGTATTTGCAAACTTGTATAATCTTTGCTGGATCATGGCAAGTGTATGCCATGCACAGTATTGTATACAAGTACAAATTTAACTTCATACATGGTTAAGATTTGTTACGTTAGCCTTAACTGGTTAAAATTTGTTACTTTAGCGTTAACTGGTTAAGATTTGTAAGACAGTGTTTCACGTATGTTCTATGTTATTAGGAGGGTGAAGTTGCTTAACTTGTTAGGTTATTTTACCACGACCTTTAACAATATCTTGATGAACGAGCATATTTTGATAGATGGGTGCATGGTTTAATCAGAGATGATAAATTTTGGTAAATTAACTCCTACGATAATTACAATATTTTGCATAACCATAATGATCTAATTGGATACAGTAACTGAATAAATTTTACCCTTTATATACCCTGTCCCCAGTCCTACATAGGTCATCGGTCCACCGTATGAGGAGTCTCCCTACCCTGCGTGTTAACAACTTGCATCATCATAACAGCCCAATAATGTCCCACTGCAGGAACGGGCCTCTTTCCTTGACGGAGGGCTACTTGGCCTTCTAATACCACGCTGGCCAGACAGATTGGTATAAGGTTTAATTTCAAGTTTTCCTTCTTTTTACTTCGTAAAGATAGTATTCACGGATAGTTCCTTAGTCGGTTTTTACGACACCCATGGGATGAGATGGGGTGCTGACATATTGTATTTTTACTCCGTCACCACACGGACAACTTGCATACTCAAAGTAAATTCCTTACTTTCTAAAGTAAAGGTATCACACAAGAATGTTCGCAACAAAAAACTGCTATAAAATTTTAATGGAAATTTTAACTATGTATCTATTCTACTAGAGTCATAAAATCAGAGACCATAAATTAGTACGTCATGATACCTACAGGACGAACAACAACAATGAACTAGCGTTTCTTTTGTCCATGAGCCTGACGGTATAAAATGAGGAGGCACAGGCATAACTAATCTCAGATGGCGACACCATCGTTGGTGGGTGTCATTCTTGTCGTTGGGACATTTGCTTGTAAATACGTAAGAATTTATTTGCGAATTTTTCAATGAAAATGTATTCCTGCATGACCGTGGCAAATTTTAAATAAGAGCTGAAGAAGAGAAATGCTTCCCTAGCTGGCGAAAAAGAAATATAATTATTACAATAATAATATTACAATTATTTATTTATTCATCAGAAGGGAAACGATGAGTACCTTTAATTTTACAGTTAAATGCACAACACAATGTCATTATTTACATTTAAAACCTTTTTTAAAATATTTTAGTAACAATTTGTATGAAGTTTGACAGGCAAACAAAACCAACGACTATGCGCCACCTATCGGGATAAATAAGCAGTGTGTTTCCCCATTAAATTGCAATATTTGGCCTCTTTTACTAAAGTTTACTAAATAAAACAGAGGTCCTTAAACTGAGGACACTTAAAAAAAACGCTAGAGAATCTCAGAAATCTGCATTCTAGGCATATCTTTATATTCCAACTTCAGAAAACAGTGTTGTACCTACTTTTTTTTCTTCCTAATAACCCTATGGAACTGGCTACCAGGAAATAAAGTCATAATCATAATAAAATATGAGGCCAAAGTAAGCCCTAAAAAAACCCTAAGTGGGTATACAATCAGATTATTTTAGTTGAAAATAATATTAGTATTCTTGCGTGCTTCGACTGCAACAGCCCTAGTATCGTATAGTGAAGTGCCATTAACTAATTTCTTTTTTTTTTGGATTCAAGGAACAGTGCAAATAATAGCAAATCGATTACTACCCTAGAGAGCTGTCATGTCTATAGATCGTAAATAACCCGTGATAAATAGCCTCTTCAACCTAAACAACGAGGGATTTATTTTACTACGTTTTAATTAAATTGCTTTCTAGATATTTAGAAAGAGATTTTAAATTTTAATAAAGAAATAACTGTTTGTTGTACTGCGTTGTACGAAGGCTTTAACGAATCTACATCTGTTTTGTAAATTCACGACATCCTTTTTCTTTTTTTTCGGATTTTTCTAGTTGTACCTAAGATTCATAGGTAAAAAATTATATGTAATTTAAGACATAATCATGGTTACAAGTTTTCCTTCCTCAGTAACACGACAGAGTCTACACCAATATGGTGAATCTATTGAATTAAATATAATAACCTCTAGATTAAGGTAGCTGATAACTGATATATGAGAAAGGTATAGGTTTGCACTTAGTAGAAACCTCGCGACACAAAAATTTGCTGATTTGATGACAGTAATACGATAACCGTTTATAAGACAGCTACGTTCGGCAATGGACCTCTTCTTGCTGAAGTTATGATGATAACAAATTTTGGTTAGGTATACTATAGTGTCCGTGTGGTGACGGAGTAAGAATACAATATGTCACCACCCCATCTCATCCCATGGGTGTCGTAAAAACCGACTAAGGGACTATTCGTGAATATTATCTTTACGTAATAAAAAGAAGGAAAACTTGAAATTAAACCCTATACCAATACGTCTGGCCAGCGTGGTATTAGTAGGCCAAGTATCCCTCCGTCACGGGAGGAGGCCCGTCCCTGCAGTGGGACATTAATGGGCTGTTATGATGATACTATAACTCACGATGCCTAAGTTTATTGGTATAGGGTAATACGTTCATTCTGTTCTAGTACAGATAATAATTGCGAAATTCTCCTTAGTCGGATTCTGCTACAACCACTAAAAAATACACGGCAAAACACGTATTGTTATAAAGTACTTCAGAGGTCGCCTTTTACTACGATACATTTTGAATGGCACGGGGCGGTAAACCTTGTATTCAGGGTTTGACAAGACACAGAGAAGTACAGTCCCAGAATCCACTAGAATGTACATACATACATACATAAATTCACGCCTTATCCCGTTCGGGGTAGGCAGAGAACGTGTATGAACACAATGCACAAACACCCTAAAATAAACATGTAGTTAAATTTTTTTCATCAACACAGATAACTTCCATATGCTTTCAACGAGACAATTTTGTTCAGAAAATTTGAGTGAAAGCACAAGATTACAGAGGACTTTGAATTAAGTATATTTACATAATTTAAGCAACGCAGCTGTTCGTTGAAAGGGTACAAAAAAATTACATACACACGTGGCTCTGCGTTTTAATATAACATTATCTATTCAAGTTATTTTAAGAATTTGTTACTTATATTTTTCGTAAAAACGTGGACACTCACAGTAGAGCTAGTCCACAAACTTAAAGTCGCGCAGTGAGCAATGGAACGGGCTATGCTCGGCGTCTCCTTAAAGGATAAAATCCGAAACGAGGTTATCCGACAAAGAACCAAAGTAACCGACATAACTCGTAGTATTAGCAAGATTAAGTGGCAATGGGCTGGTCATATCTGTCGAAGGACCAATGGCCGTTGGAGCAAACGTGTCCTATAGTGGAGACCGCGACTCGGCAAACGTAGTATAGGACGCCCCCTAGCTAGGTAGACCGACGACCTCATAAAGGTCTCTGGGTCGGACTGGATGCGGAAGGCGCAGGACCGAGTTCTGTGGCGTGTGTTGGGAGAGGCCTATGTCCAGAAGTGGACTGCAAGAGGCTAGTTGATTGATTTTTCGTAAAAGAAACGTTATGATACTTTTTTTTTTTTTTAACGCCACGAATGACGTCGCCTGGGCAGAACTCGCCCAGACTACCTCCGGTCTATACTTGGGAGGAGGTGGAAAACTCTCATGAGTACACCGAGGGAGGCCCTATGTCCCTGCGGGTTATGCCGAGACTCTTACCGGCTAAAAACCACCAGACCTACTACTCTGTTGCCCTATGGGCTGCTAAGCGAATCGGAACGTCCCCCCCAGACTGGGGTCCGGGGAACGTTATGATACAAACACACATGTCTTAAATAACTTGAGCCTCATTGCCATTTCCCATTGTGTAGAGCATCTATAGCCTACGTGGCTGTGTAAATATTTAGATATCGAAGTAAATAATGCTAATGACTATAATATGCTAATAGTTTCAGATATCTCGAGCGCTTACCAGGAAGATGAGCTCTCCGAGTCCAGTATCTAGTATATTTGCCAAGAAAATGATATTTAAATTTGACCACTTACTGTGAAAAACCATATCTGGTAACAAAGTATATTGTTTAAAACAAACACGACTAACGCAAAATAAACGAATCTCTTTAAAATCTGTTCTCTATTTACCCACTGCGGAAACTAGCCAAGTAAATATTACTTTGCTAGTTTATTTTACAGTATAAAAACATAGACTATACACAGAAGCTTCTAAGCTACAAAATATCAAAGACAAACACTGCAACTAAAGAAGTAAGGACACAAAGAAAATCGTATTGGAAGTGGAGCAACATTTTAATTTAACAAATGGCAAGTTTGTACAAGTTGAACTGGATAGAGTATAAACAAGAGTAGGACCGTCTCTTGTTTAGACAAAAGATAAGATATAAGTGAGCATGGAACTTGTAAGCCGTTGTTTCGCCGCGATAACGTTTTACGCGCCACTCTGCTACGACCCAATATAAGTTTTCTGTCTTATCTTGACTACGAAGTCTCATTGCTTGGAGGACGACGGACAATAACTAAATGAGGACAAGGGCTAAATAAAAGTAAAGATATAAAAAAGAGCTGTGACGTAATTAAGGAGAGTACACAATGTTGCCAAGGTAATGATGTTTCTATTGCGCGTTGTGGAAATTTGCATCTGTTTGGGATTGCGTCTTTTAGGATGCGCATTTAAATGTATACTTTGAGTGTTTCAAGTCTGTGTATATTATTATAGATGTTGGTTGTTTTTTGTACCTTGCCAGTCCTAAATGTCTCAACATGAGCACTTACTTTAGTTTTTAGGGCAAATTCCTACTGTTTAGAAGGATCGATACTTATAGAATATCCTTTTGTCTAGGGTTTGCAAGAACTGGGATTTGGAACAGCTGTTTATGCCTGATACTTACACAAAATATTATGTAATTATAAATTATTTTTTAGTTTTCAATAAGCATTCTAGATTATTACAACCATTTGACAATGATGAAACATGAACAGAAAGATTTATCAAATCATTTATAAAAAGAAATATCTGCCCTAATATTTAAATATTAGATTCTACTTTTAGCGTCTAGAAAACAGACCTGAAAGTCTAGACCCTACCAATTATCTTACTAAAATGTCCAGAAAAATATTTACTTACTAGATCTCATAAGCTTTAGGTTTATTGTTTCAAGGGAGAAAAAACTTTGTGTTTTCACAATTTATTCACAGTAACTTTTTCTTTCTTAGAATCTAGATTGAGCGTAATAAGACCAAAAGCTTTTCGTGTAATACGAAGTGTTGAGACGCATATTTATATTTGTTTAGTACTTACCTTATTTGTTATTAAATTATGTGTTTGTTAAATCATATGGAATTATATTAAAATGTTTTTAGGAAGAAAACTTATTATCCCCGTTTTTGTGAATGGAAGTTTGATATGGTCTGCGTGTTTCCTATGTATACCTAAATATTTTATTTTTTAATTATGTAAGTATGCGCTTTATTTGCTTACGAGTAGGTAAAAGTCCTCGCGATACAGAGTGAGAGTTAAGCGCCGATTACACTAGACTACATGTAGTCAACTACATCTTGTAGGACACTTCATTTTGTAGGGCACTACATTTTGTAGGACACTAGTAGTCTTTTCATTTCCATGTTATTGTTTTGGAAATGGAAAGACTACATGTAGTGTCCTACAAGATGTAGTTGACTAGGTACATGTAGTCTAGTGTAATCGGCGCTTTATTTTTTTTACAATAAATATAGATTTCATTTTAAGTTATGATTTAATATGCCAGATTGATCTCAAGATTACATTGTTCCCTTTTGTATTCTGTACCTATTCGTACCAAGCTATCAGCTTTACCTAAACATTGTTAATGTTTTCTTACCAAACAACCTTGTAAGTAAATATTGCATAGTTCCTCTATCATAAAACAAATACGCCACATGTTTTAAGGATTTTCATCCTCTCAATATTATGCCGGTGTGTTAGGAAATACCATGCCGCGGAAAAGTATTTTGGCGTTTTCTGTTAATAACACATACCGACCGACGCGTTTGAAGTGTACCGACGGTATATTATAAATATATTGGGGAATCGTGTCATTTTATTTGCACGAGTAAAGAGCGTATTGGAAACGTTGTGTTTTTGTTTTGTAGTACTGTGTTTGTTGTCCAGTGGTAGACGGGCGACGGGCGGAGTCTGAAAAACTAAAATAGAGATAGAGAGCTTCTGAAAAGTGTCCAATATTAGAATATCTTTGCCCTTTGCAACATCTGTATTCTACTAAATTTTGTCTTATCCTGTACATCAGAAAAGTGGATACATGGATACCATCGAAATTTGTAATGTTCTCAGTGTAGTAGTGTTAGCTGCAAAGACATGATAAATAATATCTCAAGCCTGGGTGTTCTTTATAACTGTCTTAATTGACTCTTTGTTTGTTTAATTGACAGTCATTTTTTTGTAAAAAGTCCCTGCGATACATGGATTGATTTCGTAATTGTAATGCGGAAAATGTAAACAAAACATCATTAAATGTTATTATACGTATTAGTAACAATACCTATACCAATCAGTCTGGCCAACGTGGTATTAATAGGCCAAGTATCCCTCCGTCACGGGAGGAGGCCCGTCCCTGCAGTGGGACATTAATGGGCTCTTATGATGATGGTGATATGTATAAGTGATGAAGCTTCGCTTCTTGCTGGATTGTCAACTTGTTTCAAAACTACACACTAAAATAGTTTCCATTTGGCGAGTTAGATCGACTGACATTCTGGTGTTTCACTATGCGGATTTGAAGTTTGAATGAATAAAAAATCGGATATCGCAGTCATGTTTTTTTCAATTTATTAGTTTATACCTACCTTATTGTTTTGGGGCATGCAATTTCGTTCTACCACTTGATATTGGGTTTTTGAAGGGTATTTCTACTATTAGTTTTCTAGTTATACGAATTCAGTTGAATGGTTTCAATTGATATGTGATATATTAATTGAATAAAACTAAAGAAATTTTTGTTAGACTCATTATGATTTTTGATAATAATAGATATTAAATTTAATCTAAATTATAAATGTAAATTGTAATAGTTAATATAAAAGTATAAATGTAAATTGTAAGAGAATCAACGATCTCACAGTTAAACTGCGCAAGCTGTTTTGTGAGGCAATGTACTATTTTGTGTATCTTTAAAATTCAATAAATAAATGATCAATCCATAAATGAAGTAAAAAAAAAATATACAAAGAAAAAACCTTATTGGGCCTTTTATATCGGGATTTAACCAGCCCTTGAATGCATCATTGCGTAAAAGGGGTCTATCAGCTATAAAAGGAATGTCAGTCTACGAATACTATGAGACTGTGCGGATTGGGCCGACGTTTTTGCGTTTTTCCTGCTTTAATGTTAATACATTAAAGTCATAAAATTGCTTTTAGGTATCTCTAAGACACCTACGATTACGTTATACGATTCTGTTATCTCAGCCGACAATTATAACAGATTGTTTCAAAATGACAAAGTGTGTGTTTATTTTGATTAGAATTAGATAAAAAAAAACCTTACTCCCATAAGTGAAAGTGTAGTTTTGGTCTATTCATCATAACATCCCATTAATGTCTCACTGCAGGGAAGGGTCTCCTCCTGTGACGGAAGAATACTTGGCCTACTAATACCACGCTGGCCAGACGGATTGGTATAGGGTTTAATTTCAAGTTTTCCTTCTTTTTATTTCGTAAAGATAATATTCACGGACAGTCCCTTAGTCGGTTTTTACGACACCCATGGGATGAGATGGGGTGGTGACATAATTATTGTATTCTTACTTCGTCACCACACGGAGAAAACTTCATAATAATTTTAATTAACTCGTATGTAGATTGTCAGAGTTTCCATACATTTAATACCAGTAAGAATCAACTGAATACACTCCAAAACATGGCTATGAGAAAAATAACTTACACGTCGAGCAAAATACCGTAACCTTGACTCATTTTATATATAGTTCTTACACCACCGCATAGATGGAGCTACTCGTCCTTACTGCGGATCTTGGATATAAAATGTGTTTATTAACCTTTTGCTAATCACGAATAGATGGTTGAAATCTGATGAAGGGCACCCTTTGGAAGATCAATTACAACGAAACCGCCAATCGTTCTAAAGGTCAGTATAAATGTCATCTATTTTGCGATCGAACAATCTGATATATCTAATAATAATATCCCCCTGACACATACACACAACCCCATCTTGACTCAAACAAACCTTTATTAAGGGATATATTCTACACACATTTACAGATCACCATTTAGACAAAACTAAACAGGTCTTGTACTATTATAGAAATACTTAACTAAGTATAATAATTTTGTACTTTTTTTTGTAAATAATCTTCTTAATAATATGATACATAAAAAATCAGACCAACGCAAACATAGGTTTTAGGACTACACTAACAGACTAACTACTAGACTAAGAGACTTTAGGTCTATACCATCTCTATAGTCGAACAGATTAAACACTAAAACACTTACACTTGAGATTTTATGTAGTAGTATTAAGTAAGTATAATTTTTAAATAAACATTTAAAAAAAAATTTAATTACCCTGACCTTATTTAATAAAACATAACTAACATTAAATATGTACAATTCGTTTAAATTACGCATTAAAATATACATCAAAGTTCTCTTACAAACACATCACACAGCTTTATGAAATTTAATTAGAATATCCTTGTATAAAATTATATCGTTATATAAGATCAAAGGGTCTTAAAAACATATCATTACTGGGAAAAGAAAATTTTCACTATTCAACAGCCTCGAGCATTAAGTCTGGTTATCCTTTTAATATTACTCCTACGCTTAGGCCTCTTTCAACTTAGGCGTTTTGTGTAGGACGTTTGCCGTGTCGGAGCAGTGCGTTTGTGGAGTGATGAACAGCCGTTCCTTAGTTTTAATACAAATGAGGCCCAGTTTTTTTTATGTAATAGGAGGCAAACGAGCCAGCAGGTCACCTGATGATAAGTGATTGCGGCCGCCCATTGACACCCACAACACCGGAGAGAATCACAGTTTACGCCAAAGCGGAGAGGAGAGGAGAAGAGAGGAGATGTGTTGGAATAAACTAATCAGATTTCGTTATTGCCATATCTCTTCTTCGCTTAGTTTCGGTAGAAATGGATCAAGCGGAGAAGAGATGTCTAATTTTTCCATAGAATTGTGCGGCGAGCGAGCCAGCGGCGGCGTGGTGGGGCGGAGAAGGTAAGCAATTCTTTGCTTCGCCACGCCATCAACTAAACAGTTGGGCAGCTGAGCGGAGCCTTCTTTCCTCCGCTTTGTTGGAAATAACCTACCAGCTTTGCTGCACGTCTCCTCTCTTTTCCTCTCCTCTCCGCTTTAGTGGAAACCGGGCTTGATGCCTGTGGCCGGATTTACGCAATGTCGAGCGTCTTGGTACGGACGCCGCACTGTGCATTTTCTATGAAAACAAACGACCATCCTTATGCCGTACGACAAACGCACTGCTTCGGTGCTGCAAACGTCCGACACGAAACGCCTAGATTGAAAGAGCCCTTAGAGTGTTCTATGTGGAGGACTGTGCGTAGGCTTAGTAAGTTAATGCCTAAAGGCAGAGGTAAAATTGTAGTACCTACCTAATAAAATAGTTTTATAACTTGAGTGTGTAAGTACCTACCTAATATCTCTTGTCTTGTAAAATTTGTAAGAGGCGTAAGGTCAAATCACTTAACAACAGCTGAGCGACGTGGTACGATGCTAAGTAGTAGTTATACCTACTCTTTCCTCTAAGTACTTACTAGATTTAATCCATGGTCCATAAGCAATGAAAAAATATTGAAGATGCATCGTATTTGGATTTTCAAAGGAAACAAAGAGTTTTTGCATAATTCATAGGAATACATTTTAACTTCTAGGGCGATATTTACTGATACTACCTACTTTGTTCATCACTTAAAAGCATCCCTATGTCCACTTAGATCCATTGAAAAGATCCATTGATGGATCTTTTTACACTCAAAATCACACACTTATGTCCACTTTAATCCATGATCCGAAAATATTTAAAAAATTGATCTTTTAGCACTAACTTCTCTATCCATGTGTCTAAGACACCTTAGCATATTTCGTCACTACTTACCATTTTAATACACAACTCCGTTTTGTCACTGTTTGTCAACATCTTATTTAAAATCTAGCTCAGTTTCTTAGAAATTATGAGAAAATAATGTCGTATCTACTCTTTAGACTTGTATATTGTGAGGCACGCAGTCAATTTAAATATGAACCCTCGCTACATGGAATAGAATTTCAATCTTACCCTTACTCCTTTCGAATTTAATTTTATTAGAATAGCTGCATAGACATCCTTTTTAATATTATCAACTTGGATATAGAAATTCTTTTGTAGTTTTCTGATAAAAAAAAAATGGCAAATCTTTTTACATTATACTTACTTATTATTTTCTTTTAGACAATATTTTGACAGCGAAGTAGGTTTAGTTTTATCGTAATTAAGTGGTTTTAACACATATATTCTACATTAAATATTTTATTTTAATAAGAATGTTTATGTATTGGAAAGTCTGTTAATCAATCTCGACTTTGGTAAAAGTTTGGTAACGATTAACGGTTGAGTTATGGTTTTGAGGTAGAAGCGGCATTACATGGAAGTAACTTGGTTCTTGTAGGAAACAAAGGCCATGTTTTCGTCTATTAAACGTTTGTCGCAGAGAAATAAGGAAACCAGGGATTTCACGAAATGACTAGGGATATCACGAAATCCCGGTAAATGTCGAAAATGTCTTGAACTTCGGCGGCCGCTGCAGCGGCACGCTCACTTCGCTCGCTCGCCTCGTGCATTATGGTCAAATTTCTAACCTAACCTACAGAAGTTGGAATCCTTGTATTTTTTGACCTGCATACATATGATCATTTCTTTTCTGGTAGAAACGGGATTTCGTTATATCCCCAGTAATTTCGTGAAATCCCTGGTTTCCCTTTAATATTTACATAGCAAAATAGTGTTTGAATAAGAAGAATAAAAACTAGGAAAATGTGTTAAAATAAACATATAACAATAATACAATAAATAACACAAATTTACACAACGCCTTCTTGTTCAAAACTAAGGACATCTTGCTTTCACATGAAAGTTTCTCGTTTGAGTCACAGGGTCATAGTACATTACACTTGTAGTTTTAATATTTATTTAGTATAAAATACTAAACTTCTATGGCAGCATTGACACATAAATCCAAAGCAATTTCTTAATTTATTTGAGTGTGTTTTTCTCTGTCCTCCAACGGATATTATAATTTTTTTCATAAATGGTTTACGCGTTTTAGGATAATTTCCAGATTTGTATTTGCATATAAAGCGTTGCTTTTTCTTTAATTTAGTTGCTCCAGGCTTCTTCCACGTGGTAATTTTACTAATTCTCTCTCTGAACAAACAATTTCTTGACATCAGCGAATGCATTGTAAGGGAAAACTTTTTGTGTAAACAACACATTTTGCGATTCAATCATTCAAGTTAGAAAAACTGGCACTCTCGTTCCACATGTCCAATCCTAGCAGTAAGATATTATTACGAGTAGTTGGTTATGAAAATAAATACTATTACACACAATTGACTACACAGCTTTGTAGTGACGGTAATCTCAGAGATGTTGCAATGGACAAATTACTACCAAAATGTTGAACTTCTTAGAATAGTTTTTTTAAGTGGCACAATCGAAAGCTGCATTTAAAATGTATTGTCCTTTCTTTACTTATCGTACTGAAGAGAACCAATAGGCTAGTAAACTCGTAGTATGGCTTGTTTATCATTATAAATTGAATAACACAGGAGTCTTCAATGTCGTCTGTTGCAAGAAATGAACTGTCCCTTAAAACATTGTTATAAATTAAAATATCTCCACGGTAATTAGGTATAATAGTGTAAGAACAAATCACTAAAATATTAGCTTAAAATAAATAAACAATAACAGTGTTATGACATTACCATAGAGTCAATATTTGTCATAGCCAAAAGCTTTTGCATAAACAAAATATTGATTTCTTAAAACCATAATCTACAGATTTATTTTGCTCATTATCACACAATGTTATCACAGTATTAAACTTTCTCCGTGTGGTGACGGAGTAAGAATACAATATGTCACCATGCTATCTCCTCCCATGGGTGTCTTAAAAACAAAACTACACTGACTAAAGGACTATCCGTGAATATTATCTTTACGAAGTAAAAAGAAGGAAAACTTGAAATTAAACCCTATACCAATTCGTCTGGTCAGCGTAGTGTTAGTAAGTCAAGTATCCTTTCGTCACGGGAGGAGGCCTGTCCCTGCAGTGGGACATTAATGGGCTGTTACGATACGATGCGTAATATTGTAGAGTATACCAAAGCATTGCACCGATGCAAAGTCGGGGCGGGTCACAAGTTTCTTAAAAACACGTAAAATAAATAGGTAAATAAACTACAACATTTCGCAAACACTTACCCAAAAACCCTAATTTAAAATACTCCATTGTACAGTGTAGTAAAATTATGAAGCCTTTTTTAATAAAAACCTTGTTTAACAATAGATGTAGTGATAGTACTAAAGGCATACCCGCTGAATGACCACATACTATGAACATAATACTTTCATCAGAGTGTACTGAACATAATAGCGTTGTGCTATACTCAAGATACCTGTTTAACTAATTTGCATAAAGCTTACATAGATAAATTGTTGCTGGATGTGGCTTAGTAGTTTTATTTTTTACTGCGTTAATGTAGGAGACAAGCAAGTGGACAACTAGTGGTGATTTCCGCTCCTAGAAGTATATGCTAGAAGTCAAATGTGTAAAGAATTTTAGTAGTGGTAGAATTCATAGTCAGTAATGCCAGAGCCTTTTTTTTTTTTTTTCGTGGAGGAAATGCTTTACGCATACACATCCTCGCCTGGGGGTGCCGGCGAGGTGGTTATGTCAGACTCCCATGGACCGGTCTACTGACTAAAACCTCTACGGTTACCATCTTCGAGGTATACGAGGAGTCCCGGGAACTAGGAATACAACATCCGAGATCTCCCCACCTTTGCATTGCTTACGCAAGGCTCTTCACAGGGCGGCTTCACATTCACGAAATAAACGTTTGCCCCCATACATTTCGGCTCTTTTGACGACAACTATGATTCTAGCTAGTTATCGCCTCTTCTCGAGACGCTTTAGCAACGGAGTCCCCTACAGTGGTTGCCAACGTCTTTTTGTTATGCAGCGGAAGCTATGAGGCGATTGCCCCGCTTCTACGCTGCCTTCTCCTTGTTGGATCGGCCCTCTCACGATCACGCTCAGCAGCTTCCTTTCGAACAATGCCAGAGCCTTGTAATTTCACTTGCTACTGTACTCTTTTACCTTAACAAAGTAACATTTTTAAACTGCTTGTTGTATTACGGAGCAGTAGTTCCAATCTAAATGATCTCTTGTAGAAAGACCTCCTAACTAATTACCTAAGTACTTTAATTATTTAAACCGCCGATAAAATATCAATGCCGAAGAAAAACATGGCCTGCTAATACCATGCTTTTCAGACTTATTTTATTTCTTTACTTTTGCAGCAATGGCATCTGCGAAGTGTTTTTATGGCACGTTTAACATGAGATGGGGTACACTTAAATCACCATAAGTGTATACGTACTAATTTAACGAAAATTCATACTATTTTCTATTGAAGTTATTTTATCCTTTTGGGGTTAATTTTGTGACATATCTAGTATTTGATGTAGCTTCATGTTGTCCCGGACACTTTATAAGTAGAGATAATAAATTCCCGCCCACCTGCCTGCGAGGGTCTCTTTTCTCTTAAGAAACAAAAGTTGCTGAAAAACGCACCTTTTATATTTTTTTCTTTTTAATTTTAAATAATGGTGTCGATTCTGTCCTTACTAACTAAACTAATTTTAACTTATTTCTTTCTCTTTCTAACAACAGAAAATAAAAAGGATAGAGTGTTCTTTAAATGTCAAAATATTCCTGAGTCATCGACAGGTATCAAATTTCAAATGGTCATCTTTAATAGGCAAAACAGCTCCGACAGTTATATTTAGTCGAGTCAAAGTTAATAGTTCATATTATTATCAGTTTCACATTATAATATCCGACAAATCACTGTCATTGATTTCAAATACTACATTCTTATCCTTAGGCCATTTTCCAATTATGCCGCTATCACAGAAATCCATTACCTATGAAAATCTTCTAGCCAAATTCGGTTTCACAAAATGTATTGATAAAGTTACACGTAGTGAAATTTTTGTTGATTTATTATTATATATCTATGACCGCTACTATACGAAATATTTTGTACCGACTAAGACGATGTTGGGTGAGGCTATAACTTTTAAGAGTATGAAGGAGTAAGATATATTACTTCTGCATCACCTCCTGTGGAAGTCGTGCAAGACAACCAAAGCTTCCGACATAGAATAATTATAAAAAAAATGTTAAAAGTTTGTAATTGTAAATAAATAAATATTCCTCACACATTCACACAACGCCATCTAGTCCCAAACTAAAGCGAGCTTGTACTTTGGGTACTAGACAAAGGATAAACATACTTAAATAGTTTTTTTTTCTAAAATGTTATGTTACATTATAATATTTTAGAATATTATAATATAGCATTTTAGAAAACACCCAGACCAATGCAATCAATCATTTCCATGCACACAAAGATTTCCTTTCGGAACATGTCATCCGAATGTCAAAACACCCGTTCCCAAAACATCCGTTCCCAAAACATCCGTTTCCTTAATTGTTTGTTTTCCAAATTGCAATTTTCTCAAAATATCAGTTTCTCCAAAAGAACTAATCCCAAAACATCCGTTCCCGTCACCACCTTTTCCTTAATTATTCGTTTCAAAAACAGACAATACGAGCCAGAGAACGGCAAAGAATTGATGCATTCAAGATGTGGTGCTGCAGACGCATGCTGAGGATACCCTGGACCGCCAAGCGCACCAATGCATCGATACTTTAGCAGCTACGTATTCAAACACGCCTTTCCACCATCTGCCAGCAGCGGATTTTGACCTACTTTGGCTACATAATGAGGAGGGGTGAAGAGAGCCTCTAAAAACTTATCGTTGTTGGGAACACGGAGGGCAAACGAGCACGGGGACGTTCCCCAACCAGATGGAGCGATCAAGTGAGAGGCCCATCATCAACCACATTTTGCTCTGTTGCCCGAGACGCGATGAACAGGCACCGGTGGAGGTAGATCATCGAAAGCCGGTGCAAATCATCCACATCCGCTGATCACCACGATCCTCAGTCATGAGGGACCGACTACAGAGAGAGAGTATAAACAAAATGTCAAACGGGTCAATTTAAACAGCATTATAATATTAGTTGATCTAAATTGAATTGATATATTAATACTATAATTTAGTTATTGTAACACACATTTACTTAAGCCTGTGATTAAGCTTTTCTTTGTGTAGTGATAAACTGATATACTAAGAATTAGGCTATTAGTTATAAAAGGGTGTCATTAGAAACTGATGTTTTGGGGCATGTATCTAATGACAAATGAGTATTTTTGCATGCTGTCATTTTATGAAACTGTTATTTTGAAATGGATGTTTTGGGAACGGGTGTTTTGACATTCGGATGACATGTTCCGAAAGGAAAGATTTGCATTGAGCGGGAATCGAACCCCAGACCTCTGTGTAGCAGTCATGTTATATAACCACTACGCCAGAGGTCGTCAATGTTACCGGATTATAAAAAAATGATTACTTTGTACTCAGTGAGCTGACAAACCCTAAAGATCTAGGTATATTCAAAGGTGTGGTTATTCCCAAAAATGATAATAATAGCCTAGGTTAACTGAGTTTTCTTTGAACCGAGTTCCTCAAAACCGGGATATTTCTATCAATCTTACTTTTGTTACCTTAATATATTGAAACATTATTGAAAACCTCAAAGGCACCCTTTCGAGCTACGGCTAACCCAGAAACGTGAGTGAAATCATGGCAATGAATGTTGGTGGCAACTAAAAGCCTTTGAAACATCAGTATCCAAAAATAGATGTATTGTATTCTAGTTACCGATATTATACCAACTAAAATAAGTGATACAACATGCGTACATGTTTTAAATATCTTAAGATAATGTTTCTAGATTACTAAGTCTAAGTCTTCAGTGTGGTGAAGGAGTAAAAATTCCTTGTGTTGGACTTCTTATACCATGTTAGCTAAACTGATCGTTAAAGGGTTTTAAATCAAGCTTAGCATCTTTTTCATTATGTGATATAAGGTGCTAATTTTCTCTTAGTCGGCTTTTACTATACTCTTGGGATAAGACAAGATAATGAAAACATGTATTCTAAGAAAAAGAACGCCGAATTGACGTGATTTTTTAAGTGGAGATAGTTCAAGGGATGGAGAGTAACATAGGCTACTTTTTTTTCTTCTGTGTCCTGGAAAGGGGAGTGGAGTGTTACCCCGAATTTAACGCAAGCGAAGCCGCGGGAAAAAGCTAGAAAGCATACATTTGATAATTCACTGGCAACCTTAACAACATAACTAGTTCTGTAATACACTTCTCATCAAAAAAATCGAAACAGTTGCAAGTTTGTGTTTTATAAGGATTATCTGAAAAATGTGTATATTTAGGAATATGTGTTATATATCATTTAATAGGGAATTTAATGAGGTTTTCAAATAATGATGTTAATGTTTTAAATTAAAATTCAATTTTCATTGATTTCGTATTTTGTTTAAAAAGTCGTATTTGCCCTGTACGTAGTTTGACGGAAAATCATAAAATTAGGCACGTAAATTAAAAAAAAAGCTAGGAAACGTTTATTTAATAACTCAGATACCATTCCCGACCTCTCATTACTGCTTCTGTACGGTTTTTCATCGATCGGATGAGACTCACGATCAAAAATAGTGGCGCTCTATTCCATTCCTCTTGGATTGCATTTTAAAGCTGGCTAAGTGTTTTTGAGGCATGATCTTTTACACTTCAAACAATTTGTAATAAATTTTATGAAATAAAGTATTTTGAAATTTGAATTTGAAATTTCTTCTAATTGTAGAGTCACTTACAGCCACCATAGGTTCATCATGAAACTGCTGCTGCGGTTGAAAGACATTAAGGCGTAGGCTTTGTAAGATAGGTGTTACTATAAATCGATCTACTCGGTCAGAAGTTACCTGTTTTCTGCCAGATCTCTAAAGGGGCGTGAACAAACCAGTCTCTTGATAGCGTTTGCAGATTCTATGAAAAGACGAGAGGCTAAGATGCAATTTTTCAGACGTAATAACCTGACTAAGTCCAGAATTCAGCAAAGTGCCACCACTTGGCGGTTTTTGCGGGTAAACATCGCATGGACGCAGTAATAAGAGGAGTGAGGAACTCTGGGTGCGCGATACGGGTTATTAAATAAACGTTTGCTAGCTTTTATTTCATTTACGTGCCTAATTTTATCAATTTCCGTCAAACTACGTACAGGGCAAATACGACTTGTTAAACAAAATACGAAATCAATAAAAATTTAATTTGAATTTAGAACATTAACATCATTATTTGAAAACCTCATTAAATTCCCTATTAAATGATATATAACACATATTCCTAAATATACACATTTTTCAGATAATCCTTATAAAACACAAACTTGCAACTGTTTCGATTTTTTTGATGAGAAGTGTATATTATAGTATCTCCGATAATAGCAAGCGATGAACCTAAATAAACAAATATTAATCAGAGCTCGTTACGAGTTTCTCCTACATAATGTGAGGCAAACAAAAGTTTTCTTGTTAATAGGTGTATTGAATAAATATACGTATCATATAGATTGTTATTGAAGTAAGGATAGATGAAACATTATTATTGAAAGGGCTGTATATATTTCTTTTATGTTATTATATCAATGAGATCTATTAATATTTTAGGGTTGTTACGAATATACCTTTTTATTTTTAATCTTCTTTTTGTATTGCGAGGGTGGAAGCGGCCCACTTCATTGTAAGTGGTAAATGCTTATAGGCATCAGCACAGCCAGGCATTGCCTAATCTGGAATTAATCCTGTCTTTAAACCTCATTTTAAAAAGAACTAGTCAAAGCGTGCTCTTGTACTGGCCAGTATTATGAAAAAAAGACAATTGTTTTTTCTCCCCCATTTTTCGAGACTCTTGTAAAGGGACCCATCTAACCTCGTTAAATTATTAAATCAATATTAAACCATTTTTTGGTTGTCGTTTAAGAGCTAAGTAGGTGAGTAAGAATACAATGTCGCCACCCCATCTCATCCCATGGGTGTCGTAAAAACCGACTAAGGGACTATCCGTCAATATTATCTTTACGAAATAAAAAGAAGGAAAACTTGAAATTAAACCCTATACCAATCCGTCTGGTCAGCGTGGTATTAGAAGGCCAAGTATCCCTCCGTCATGGGAGGAGGCCCGTCTCTGCAGCGGGACATTAATAGGCGGTTATGATGATATTCTAACTGCCCAATGGGAACAAGGTGCCAAAGTAAATCGATGCTCAAAACAATGATTTGGTGAATGACCTTGCGTGGAACCCGCTCAAGGTATCCGCATACACAACCGCCTTCTCATTCAGGAAATTAAAACGGCTGTTATGAGAAATACCACGAATAAGGGTTACCGATAAAATTCGTCCGTGTATCCAACCACAACGGCTTTCAACAAACATTTCACAACTGGCCAGATAAGAATTGTTTTCATCAGTATTCAGTTGGGTCACAAGTATAAAATTACCAAAATGGCATCCACTCTGAATGCTTAACTAGTTCAATACTTCGGTCCTTTCTAACTTAATGAAACAATATTGACTTTATTCAGTAACTTCAGGCACCTGTACAGAGAATACTTTAGATACTTCTTGAGTTACTCCGCTAATTAAATTTTGTGAAAATGGAGTTTTAGATTCCGCTTGCTACAGGTTTTGTATTACTAACTGTAATTACTAATTGTTTTCACGCCATTATATTAAATTACAAGTAAAATTGGAAGCCAATCAGTCTTCGTCAAAAAATACATTTTCTAAAAAGAGGTTCGTAATTAAAAGTGCTTTTACTTGACCTACTTGTACTTTTTATCACAAGAGCTCTGAAATAAATATAGATGATCAAACTGAGGATATAAGATAAAGGTTTAGTATAAGCCACCTCCATGTTATTTTGCTACCAATGGGATAGAGTTCTGTCAAAACATTCTTTAACTATTTTATTGCATTATGGTCGCCAGATGTCTGTTTCTCTAATTGATAATTTTCCCTAACTCGCCAGTTTCCTCATTGGTCAGATTTTTAGATATCGTGTCAGTTTTGCTATTTCGTCGGTCTTCCTAATTCGTAATTCAGGCTGGGTTGGCTTTAAAACTAAAAAGTTTAATATTTTTAAATTATTCCGATACCTACAACTTAAATTAATTTACCAATTAACTTTTGTATGCACCCTGGAAGCTAAAAACAACAGTGTTACCTTTTAAAAGCACAAAAAATGACACACAGCTTGTCCAAAAGCTATTGCGTATTGGACCTGCAACAAATTTAGTTATAGATATTTTTGATCAACATCAAAACATTCCGAAAACAGGAGTTTCTGCTCATATTTCTAAATAGTCCAACTGTAAAATATATCTGTAAAGTTACGACCACAGAAAATTAAGCTAATATGAGAGATGTGTACGCGAATTAAACTTTTCTCATTCACGTGCATACATTACAAATATGTCTTCAACTTTTGACCACATAATCTGTATTCAGAACGTAGCGTTTGAACTATTTCGGCTGGATTAAACTCTGTCACAATGTCTGCTGTTGAAATGTGATGCATTATGCACAGTATTAAAATATTAAAGAATTTCGTAATGGTTGCGGCGGGAGTGGGCGCGACGCCAACGCTGCTTTTGCCACACTTTGCCGTTTTAAACTTCATGTCAAAGATTTATAGGGTGAGGGAGTGGAAGGAATTGTTGTTAGTTTTGTGCCTATTTATGGAAAGCCTTATTGAGAAAGTTATATTAAATTTGATGGATTAAAGTAAGGTAATGACTAGAGCTTTATGTGGCAAAGCCTTGTAAAGATTTGATTGTTTACCTGACGAATTCAAAAAAAGCGAAAAAGATCCAAAGAAAGAAGTTTTGTAGGACATGCTAGGGTTCTTTAAGCATATGCCGGGACAACTCGAGTAAAGAACGTTGCTGTGGCATCTAGGCGAGATAAACACTCCCATACTTAAAAGACAAGCACATTTTTTTTCTGATATTCGTAAAATTCGCTCTTTCTGTATTTCCGTCGCCATAACTATCTAGTTACGGGGATTTCTTTAGACATCTCCAAAATAAAGTCTTATGCAAGTATATTATGTACCTACATTAATATTTATCACCACATGAACAGAAAACACTTTTATATTATTTGTTTATTCTTTGCCAATCTCATAAAGTTTTTAATACATGTGTATTATCAGAGAAGATACCTAGCTTCGCATTAATTTAACTGAGTGCTCGACTTGTCTGGGCTCACAATGTGACGGCTGATATAAAATTCGTTGTATCATGATTAATTTTACAAATATTCTTCATACGAGTTTATTTTATGTTGGTTTTTTGTATGGGTTATGATATTGTTTTTTTTAGGGTAATGTTATTCATAGTTTTGGTCTTGAAAAAACTCTTGGGGCAAAGAGTGGGAACTTCAATCAAAACTGTTAAAAAGATCTTTGGTAACTTGAAATTTAAATACACAACTTAGAATATAAGTAGCAATGCTTGATTGTGATTGCTGTATTCGTAAGTTACGGAGTCTCTTCTTTGGTTTAATTTCCATGCTGCACCTTGACTAACGTAAGCTACCAAAAAGTAAATTTTATGATAGTATTATTTTTTACTCTCCGTGCGGTGACGGAGTAATACAGTATTTGTCACCACCCCATCTCATCCCATGGGTGTCGTAAAAACCGAATAAGGGACTATCCGTGAATATTATCTTAACGAAATAAAAAGACGGAAAACTTCAAATTAAACCCTATACCAATCCGTCTGGCCAGCGTGGTCTTAGTAGGCCGAGTATCCCTCCGTCCCGGGAGGAGGCCCGTCTCTGCAGTGGGACTTAAATCGGCTGTTATGCTGATGATGATGATTATTTTTATTATCAAAACATGTCACTTTCAGTATGAAAATGGAAGACAATGTAACGTTCCCGCGTTTTGAAAGTTCCTAACAAAATTATCAGCAACAACCCATCCAATTTTAAAGTAGAACCAAAGATACTTTAGCTTACATATACATGAACAAATAAGGTAACATGTGCCGTGTGTAGCCCGAAGCGTAAATTATAGCGGTGTGGTTACAACTTTCGAGTCAATGTGTAACTCTGACGTCTGCTTGCCGAGAACAGTTACTTTTGCTGCCGTGTTTTTGTACTCTAGTAATCATGTATTTTTGTATGATGATAACTTTACAATTATTAGTTTTTTCATTGATTCTGAAAATGAGGTAGTGATTATGGTAAGTGATTATTCGATACTTACGAAACTAAACCTGGTTCTTGTTGATCACAAAACCACCAAAACAAATAGTAATTTTTCTGGTAGTATTATTTTACTAACAAAACATGTCGTTGTGAGCATGAAAATGGTACAAAATATGTAATGCTTAACTTTCTAAACGGTAGAACGTTTTGAAAGCTTATGGCTACTGGCTCTTCCTCACTGGAGTTTTACTCTGGTGTATTTAGACTCACAACTGGGTCATAATAATAAGAACAATTAGTATTATGTCTACCGGGAGTAAACTGTTACTTTTGCTCAAGTGTTACTGTAGATACAATGTTGCATTTAATTTCATTTGAAAATAACAACTTTCTTAATTTATCTTTTAATTGGTGTTTAGGATGAATTAAGTTTATGTTAATCACTACTTGCAGCTTTTACTAGCGAAACAAATACGTAGTCTCCTTTAAATGAGAAAAAATAAATCATATTATAAAGACTTCTTTTAATCTCTTTTATTATTATAAAAGAAAAATATTAAAGTAAAAAAGTTTTATAGTAGGACATGGGTCGACGTTTACAAGCACTTGAAGTTTGTTCATAAATATTGACATCACTTGACTGCTCTATTCATAGACTAAGTTTGTAGAATTGACCCTTTTTTGTTAGTAAAGACTTGAGTACTACAACAGCTGTTAGTTGAAAGAGTATTTATGTGGATAATCTTTTTAAATATTTATGATATGAGTTTATACAATATACGGATTTGCTGTGCTCTTCATCGGAGGTCATTTGTTTATTAATATACTAACTAAGAAAATTTCAAATTAAACCCTATACCAATCCGTTTGGCCAGCATGGTATTAGTAGACTAAGTATCTCTCTGTTACGGAAGAAGGCCCGTTTCTGCTGTGTGGGTTATAAATGGGCTGTTATGATAGACTAACTAAAAGTCGGTTGAGAGTCATACTAAGCCATTGAGAAAGTCAAACGTAGGAAAGGAGAAAGCCTAAATCATTTTTATAAAGGTATATTCAAACATAGCCTAAGTTTTAGCCTCCTATTAAGTTGGCTGGATGGATTACCAAAGGTTTGTTATTAGTATTGGATAACACCACATTTTTATTACATTCGTCAGGATAAAAGACATTTATCCAGTTTTAAGGATGTTTGTCGGAGATGATAATGATGACGATGAACCAACACTCATTTCCATCCATCCATCCATATCAGCCTATAGACGCCCACTGCTGGACATTGACCTCCTCCAAACGTTTCCACCCTGCGCGGTCTTGAGCCTCCCTCATCCATCGGCTTCCCGCTGTCCTAACCAGGTCGTCGGTCCACAGTGTAAGGGGTCTCTCCACCCTGCGCTTCCCGGTGCAATACTTTACTCATTTATAATTTCGTAATAAAATAATACATGCATCCGACTTATTTAAGGTCACTTTTATAGTAGCAAGCGATTCAATAAAATCAATATTTACAAGCCGTCTATTGCAGATCTATCTAAAATATATCTTACAACAGCAGGAATTTTCATCAATAAACAAAAATCCCGAAATTTAGTCTCCGTACCATATTGGTCTGTGAGAGCCAAATTTTTTCCGAAGCAGATAATATGAGGTCTCGCATAAATCTAAGGTATTTCTGAGCGTATGAAATAGTGAATGGGAATGTGAAAAAGAATTTTGGATATTCTTGATATGTGAGCCTTACTTATTTACGTAGGGTACTTTGAATTTCAGAATATATTTCTTATTGGTAATATCGGTATTGTGCTTTATACGTAAATTCAATTAATTCTGGCAAATTTTGGTTTGTTTTTTTTTTTCAAAAAGAGTTAGAAAGGATGTCAATATGGTTTTATTAATCGGGGTTTATCAGTAATTTTTTGATAATTTTGAGAAAATATTTTTCATCAGTGGTATTCTGGATATCTATCCTCTATGGTTCAATAGTTGAAAGTCACAGGAAACAGTACAAGGCGAGACAAGGGCATTTGATGCTGACAACGTAAACTGGTTGGACATAGTGGTGAAGTTAGTAGCTGTATAATAAATTTGTGATAAGTTTCGGTTGCTTCAACGATAATATGATGGTATGGTCCCTGTCTTGGTATTCTACGACGCCTTTGTTTGATAAAACTAAGTACTTGATAAACTAAAACAGTAATCGACTGTCCTACCATCGTCATCACCTTGATGATTGGCGGTCATCCACTGTGCGATTTTTGTGAAGCTTCTACCGCGAACATCTGTTTTGTGAAACAAGCTCGCTGCGGCGATATTTATAGACCTTTACGACGGAGGGGAGCTTCAAGAAACGAGCGTCCCTTTTTAAAGGTCGGATCTGTAATTCCTCTGAGGTTGCGGGTGTCCATGGGCGGCGGTGATCACTTACCATCAGGTGACCTGCTGGCTCGTTTGCCTCCCATCATATAAAAAAAAACTTACTAATTTTGCTTTTGGCCAGCAAGAAATCCAGAAAACGCATACAAAGTAGTACATTGCGCAAGAATCTCGGGAGACCTCAGAATTGCCATCCTGTCTTCAATACCCACTACTGCAGAGGTCGTCACACTATCACACTTTTTATTGTAACGTCGAGATTTCTTTAAATTTAGCTCCAAATTCACCTCTAGGATAATACCGTCTGTCCTTTGTTCGTAGATAAGAATTGTAATACCTACAATGTAAGTAAAGCCGCTGGTAAATTTGCCAGAGAAATAATTTGCGTATATTTCACTCGTTTACTTGATAAGAATAACACGAAATTTTATTTTTTCTTTTTGCTAAACTGTAGTAGCTGTTTGTCCGTACACGATGTTGCAGATATTCCCAGCTAAGTAAATTTCAGTAAATCTGGCTAATGATTTTTGAAATTATTTTGGTTCTAAAAAGTTGAGGACGGTCCTGGTTAGAACGGCGGGAAGCCGATGGATGAGGAAGGCACGAGGTCTTGTGCCTCCCTTATCCATCGGCGGTCGCGCAGGACGTCCATAGGCTGACATGGATGGATGGATAGCAATACATTATCTGGAAGTTTAGATATTTAATGTTATGTGGTTATAACTACAAATAATAATACACTACAACCACTACTCGATACAAATTCTTTCAGCCTGCTCAGCATTGTACTAGAATACTTATTTGTTATCCATCACTAAAGAAGGTGCTTCCTTCAGAGATACCTTTAAGGACAGGTAAGATATTAAATGATTCTTAAATCACAATGTTACAATATTTAAACGTAAATTAAATTTAACACTTAAAATCTAAATGCATTAAGTTAACATCGTTTAATAATATAATTTAACAGCGACTGGATAACTTCAAGTTGCTTTATGACTTAACTCGTAAACAGGGTTCGATTCCCGGCATCTAACAAAGTAATAAAAACTCGATAAATGCAAGATAAACAAAAAACGATTTCGCGTTTATATTATTTACATAGTTATAGATTATGGGTTGAAATAGCGGACGAGGTAGCTTTCGGAAAACGTGCCTTGAAATATAAATGATCGCTGTGTACGACCTCAAAACTACCGCGCACGACGTGGCAAGTTCGATTCCCATTCAAGACAATTATTTGTGAGCTAGGATATTAAATAAATTCGTTAGTTTCGTCTGTGAAAGTATAGTAAGTAGTTCATCATTCCCCGCCCTTATCCCAATTTTATTTGGGGTCGGCGCAGCATGTCTTCTTCTTTCATACTTTCCTATCGGACGTCATGTCACAAGTCACACTCTTCGTAGCCATATCGTCTTTCACACAATCCATCCTCTTCTTCTATATCCATTCACATACATGTTCGTATTTATGGCTTTAAAAACCTCCCGCGACACAGGTACCACAGGTGAAATAATATGAAAATTAGGAACAAAGAGAATTATTTAGATTTTATCTACCATTAAATACACCGATTCATTTTCATTAACATTTTATAATTTTTAAGCAGTCAGCTTGCGACCACGGCCAGTGCAACCTGTGCCGAAACGTCAAGTAAAATAAAGGTAAATAAAATGCGCGTTAATATCCCGTTTATTAGTTTTAAAGTAGTTAGTTTATAATATTTATATTACCATTTTAGCCCAAAGACGTCGACTTTTGACTTAAGGCTCTTTCAGACGTTTCCTCTGCGCAATCAATACAAAATAGCAAACACATACCATTTTTAGACAAAATCTCGTAAAAGCAGATATTTACGACACTATCAAAAGTTTTTAATAATGTTTTTAGAAAAATCAAATTGTTTGATCGATAGACATTAAATAAGACTATGTTATTACCGTTTTTTATGACTTGTATTTTGTGAGAAAGCTATTTAAAAGTTTACTTTTTCTTATATAGCCTTTACAAACTAATTTTAAGGTTCTTTTAGTATTTTATAGGTAATGAAGTTTGTGTAGTGTAAACTATTATGGGACTAAGTAATTTATTTCTATAGAAATAGTTTTGACAACAAGAAAAATTATCGCATTTTCTCGTTTCTCTAACTTATAAGTGAGAGACGAACCTAGTCGATTTCAGTAGCTTGACATAATGCCTGCTTAGGAGCTAAGTAGGCAAAAGTATGGATACAAAATACCTATTTGATTTCTTGTGGTTCAGAAATCTATAATCTATTTTAATGTTACAATGGCCGATACAAAAACAGTATTTCAATTTATAAAAATAATGAAATATTTTTTTAATTTTCCTGAACTTTCGCAATTTGAACAAATAATTTAATTGATTGATTCACGTAGCACAGATGTAATTTCTGATTTGATTGTCGACCTCCCTCACTAATTAGACTTTATAAAATTGTGTCATTCGTTTAATAAATTGTTTTACTGTTTGTGTATTTCTTTTGAAGGTTCGAAACATTTAAGGGTAAGGAACGATTGTTCTGTTCTGTGTTATAGAAAAGTTATACTCATAGCTACATAATGGGGTTAACACAAATATTGAAAAAACAAATGTATTTTTTATTTATTTATTTTGTTTAAAACTTAATATACCCTAGATCTAAATAGGTAAGTGGAAAAGAGCTTACTGAAGCTCTTGGCAATCCAAGTTATTTAAGTACCTAAGAGGTATTTATCAAGAGTATTCTTTGCACCTACTTCCCCGGTATTAAAATTAGCCACAAAGCTATCATGCACAAAGGCGTACTTAATGCTTGCTGCTAATGTGTGCTTCTGACAAGCTTTCCTTTATCTAGCATTTGTTACAACTTATGATATAAGATGGGGTACACATAGACATAAGTTTTCTTAATCAGACACATTAAACTGATTACGTGTTCATAAAGCGTCATATTTCCTAAATTATACATAGAATAAAACATACCGACTTGGCACACTTACATTAAAATCTTTATAAATACAAGTTCTAAGCTACAATAAATCATAACACAAGTATAAGCCCACTAACAAATTTCCCAATACCATGTATCGCAACAAATTTATCGCAGAATTGCATATAAGTTACCTGCTTTGTATTGTTGAGCAGAATATTAATTTTGACTAGCAGTAAGTACTTTCAACCTATTGTAATTTACTTGATAACTTGGACACATACAAATTTTAGCTAGGTATTAACTGCAAGGCAATCTGTCTAGCTTAAAAACTTTGTATTTTGGGATTGCAGGCATGATACTACACTAATATCAATATTATTAGTGTAAAAATAATTTGTTATATGTATGTCGTGAGCTGTATGCGCTCTCCGTGTCGTGACAGAGTAAGAATACAATATGTTACCACCCTATCTCATCCCATGGGTGTCGTAAAGACCAACTAAAGGAATAACTGTAACTACTATCTTTACGAAATAAAAAGAGGGAAAACTTGAAATTTAACCCTATACCAATCCGTTTGGCCCACGTGGTATTAGAAGGCCAAGGACCCCTCCGTCATGGGACCCGTCCCTGTAGTGGGGCATTAATGGGCTGTAATGATGATGTCGTGATGTCGTGAGCGAATGTTTCTTTTATTTAAAAACAATTGTAGGGTTCTAATTTTTTTTTAAATTAATTGTGCTGTTTTGTGATTTATGAAGATATTTTAACTCCGCGATGTACCCTAGCCTACATGTTATCCAGAAAGTAGTTCTGTGCAGAATGTATCTGAGCAATTCTAATGTCAATTATATTTTTCGATTAGTTTTGTCAGGTGGATCAGCTATAAATGGATTTAAAAAAAGAATATAGTGATTTTTTCAATGTAATACAAGCACTAACATAAACTGCAGTAAAAATATAATATGCCTGACTGAATCATTGTTTTAATTGGAATCTGATATTTTGATGTACTGTATTTCAGTTTTCAGTACAATATTTTGATGTTAAACTGCCTGAGGGTGCATTATCTTAACCTAAATGTCAGTCCCATTTAGCTTCCAGTTTACGAACTAGCACCGTTCAAGTTTCATACATCGGGCGAAAGTTGTACATGTATCTAGTTGTTTGAGCCAGGACTTTGACTACAGTGTATACTATGAGTTACTCGACAGCTGGTGTAGCAGCTAGCTATGATATTTTGTGAGCTAAAATAATAAAGCTTTAGGTAATTAATTATTATTTTAATTAATTCAAACAATTTGTAATAAATTTTATGAAATAAAGTATTTTGAAATTTGAAATTTGATTAATTTATTACTATAACGTAGCCTTTTAAAATAGTAAAAGTCCTGCTAGAGTCAGATTGTAGTAACGACAATATGATGATTATGTTCATAATTGCATTACTCAAGAGAAATAATAGTAAAACATAATTTTCTAATTAAGAAACCTATTACCCATCTAATTTTACACAATGCGTCCTTTTTTTCAAAAGTTGCTCTCGATTTCTCTGGGATCCCGTCATCCAGATCCAGATCTAGTGACAATGGGACCAAATGGAAAGTCTATCCTTTCAAACTAAAAAAAACACTTTTAAATCGGTGTAGCTGTTTTCGAGAAATCAGTTAACAAACACAAAAAAAATACAATCGAATTGAGAACCTCCTTCTTTTTTTGAAGCCGGTCAAAAACAACACTCAATGCAATTTAAGAAGAACTAGTATTGAGTACCTGCTAGTCTAATTACATTTAACTACAACACATTACTGTATAAAGTATCGTAGTTGAGGCGTGTGTCGTTTTGACAGTTGTCAAAACTGTCATTTTAGTTCCTGAAAATGATAGTTTTGACACTTGATTAGTTGATTTTTTCTAGATCAGACACAGTTGTCAAAACTGTCATTTTAGTTCCTGAAAATGATAGTTGACCAATGTCAAAACTGTCATTTTGAAAATGAAAATGATAGTTTTGACACTTGATTAGTTGATTTTTTCTAGATCAGACATTCGGAAACCTGGGATTAGTGTAGTAGACAGAAAACTTTTTAACCGCTCGCTTGCTTCTGGTAGCTATAGTTACCAAAACAAAACGCCGAACTTTGCTTCTGGTAGCTATCGCTACCAAACTTTTTTTTTTATTTAACGACTTTAAACTCTATTTTGTAGTTTATAAAGTCCATTCGAAACGGTTTAAATTTATAGAAAAATAGTTTGTCTACCAACTGAATGCAAGTTTGCAACATCACCAGAGAAATTTTTATTTTTATTTTAAAGTTGAAATTTATAGTCGCCATATTGTAAATTCTGTGTTAGTGCATGCTCCGAAGTAAAAATGCCGTAAATTTACTGATTAATTGTATATTAATAAGTGAAAGGTACTAAATTAATCTAGTAAACATTTCCTATGATATTTTAAAAAAATATTTAAGTATGATTCAAGTGAAATGTGTTAAATTCAATAATTCCAACGTGTACTTGAAGCCGGTGAAATTGGCTGAACTTTAAACTTTGGACTCTAAAAAAATATTACACATATACTTTTTGTAACATTAAAAAAACTAGATTTGTTTGTTATATTATTGTCTATCTAAAACAAATAACAATATTTACGGGGGGCACTTGAAGCGATGGCAAATTAAGTTTTAATGAGAGAAGGCGCGCCGTGTTCATGCGTTAAATTTCGAGAGCAAAGTTCGACGACTTTTTCAAAATCGTAAGCAAGCGAGCGGTTAAGAAAATTCTTATTTGATGTACCCTACACATTCATAATTCGTTCGGTTTGTACTAGCGTTTGTAGACCAACATTGACAGTGGTAAAACTTATTAACAGTGTTATTGAGACAAATTCGAGTCTTCAAGTTTGTCAGTCTTCAAGTTTATCATATTATATAATGTTCCTAGAATTTACTTTATCCGATAGTGTTTCTTGACCCTAATACTCGGATCAAGAAACTTTATTGAATTTTGTATTAAATTGTTGTTCTCCGTGTGGTGACGTACCTAGTAAAAATACAATATGTCACTACCCCATCTCATCCCATAGATGTCGTAAAAACCGACTAAGGGACTAACCGTGAATATTATCTTTACGAAATAAAAAGAGTGAAAACTTGAAATTAAACCCTATACCAATCCTCTGCCAGCGTGGTACTAGTAGGCCAAGTTTCCCTTCGTTACGGGAGGAGGCCCGTCCCTGCAGTGGGACATTAATGGACTGTTATGATGAAATTGTTATAATATTAGACTTAATAGTTAATAATAGGTGTGTGAACGCTAACATCATAATCTAAAGCTGTATGCAAAGTAAAAATAAACCCAATGCCAAAAACAAAGGCCAGCTTGACCCAAGTAGGCCTAATCTCCCATCACTGTAGAACGCCCCTGCAGTAACACATTAAAAACACTATTTCAATAATTTCCATAATGAATAATCCTCTCACACAAAGTGGAAAAGCCACAAGCAACACTTAATCTATATTACAATCTGCCGATTCATGCAAAACTAACATTATCGATATTTTTTTGCGTATTTTTCCTCTACCCAGTGGTTCGGCTAAGAATACACTGGCCATAAATTCCCGATGCGGTGTCGTAAAAGGTGGCTAATCGATTTTGTCTATCGCTGGGACAGCAGCGTCCGGCAAATGTAACGATAACATCGGACTCGCTCACTAATACAGTATCGAATTCGTTCGCATTCGATTTCGTATTTGGCTACGTGTTGTACCGGAGTTTAGATAAAAATGTGTATATTTTTTTTTGTATTTTCTGGGAAACTAATAGATTGTAAATTTTGTTTTTTTTGATTTTACTGAAAGAGTGAAACCTATAAATTAGGTAATCCGAATAGACTATCAAAAACATAATTGTACACTTTTATTTACTGCTTGTGAAAATGCATAAATTCTCTCGAAACATTAAAAGGTTAGACGAAAAGTACCAAAAGGATAGCTTCTACATCAGAATAACATGCAGTCCACAAATTGTCGCAATAACCAACCCCAAAATTATTATAACAATAGCCATCCTTAATTATATATCTCACCAAACAAAAAGTATCAACTTTTGATTCCGCTTTACGACCAGACTGCGAGTTGACGTAAAATCGATACGAACGTCGAAAAAATTCTATGTTTATGCTTGTCTGATCCCTGCTGTAAACAACGGACTGGTTCGATTTTATTAAAATTCCTTTTATTTGTGGCCTGTCTAAAAAGTTTTATACGTTTCGTTAGTTTTTAAAAGTTTATTTTTTATATTTTTGTTGCATTTTATGAAGCGTGAAGACGAGTATGATTTCTGACTAACTTACTGATTGTGATGGCTTTGTCATTGCTGTATGACGTTTAGTGAAAAAAGATCTATACAGGATGAAAGATATAAGTAGTCATAATCTGAATATCTTCAAAATCAACGTCTAAAGTGCTACCTGATAGTACTACCTACCAGGTAGCACTTTGGACATAGATTTTAAAGCTCGCTTGTCAATCAGCAACGGTCGGGATAGCTCGAATAGCGCCGTATTTCTCGTCAACCTGGCTCTTTATGGTTAGAAAAGGTTTATTGTTTTCGGGACTCCAGGCAAGCAGGATCTAGGCGGCCTTAAAAGATTTTTAAAGTAGGCCAAATAACCCTCCGTTACAATAGGAGTCCTGTCCCTGCAGTGGAAAATCAATGGGCTATTATGAATGAATATGTAAGTCATTAACGAATATTAAATTAATGTTTTAAATTGCGTTAAGTCCTCATTTGGTTCTAACATGAAACCAATAATCCAAGGGGGCACGTAATTAATTACTCTGGTCATTCATTACAGTGTAACACTTAAAATAATTAATAAAGACTTGATTTACTTACAGCAATGGTAATTAAACTTTACGGAAATTTACATTCCTTTGTAATTAAGCAAATTAAATTATGTACTAAGTGAATCTTCTGATAAAAATATCAGACACGTTATAGATTATAAGTTTAAAACTACCGCGTTTCAATATTATAAATATTATACGGGATATTAACGCGCATTTTATTTACCTTTATTTTACTTGACGTTTCGCCACAGGTTGCACTGGCCTTGGTGGCAAGCTGACTGGTGGACCACGGCCAGTGCAACCTGTGCCGAAACGTCAATTAAAATAAAGGTAAATAAAATGCGCGTTAATATCCCGTTTATATAACATTTACGTTATAGATCTTGTATCTTCAATAATAAGTGACAAATCTTCAGAGACATTATCAGTATAAAATCCTATATAACCTAACCTTTAGGACTTGTAGTAAAACCAGCATGTATTACATTTACTAAGCGCCATCTAGTATGAGTCCGTGTGGTGACGGAGTAAGAATACAATATGTCACCACCCCATATCATCCTATGGGTGTTATAAAAAACCGACTAAGGGACTATCCGTGTATATTATCTTTACGAAATAAAAAGAAGGAAAACTTGAAATTTAACCCTATACCAATCTGTCTGACCAGCGTGGTATTAGTAGGCCAAGTATCCTTACGTCACGGGAAGAGGCCCGTCCTTGCAGTGGGACATTAATGTGCTGTTATGATGATCTAGTATTAATTCAATGAAAAATAATCTATAAAAGCAACAATTATTTAATAAGTAACCGTTTATTTCATGAACGTCGGACAAGGGGCATAGTATGTAAGCACAGTTGTTACCGATAATATAACCCTTATAAACTTTTGTAGTCATTTACGAAACATTCCCTGTCTCCTCTATAACCAAGAAGGAATGATCTCCGTTGTACATTCTGACAGTTTCAGTACTTTTAATTACATCAGTAATACCAATAAAATTACTTATTAAGGCTGTTCAGTTGCTTTGAAATGGAATGTAATTGGAGAGTTCTCATTAAGTCCGTGAATAAATTCCGTGTTAATGTACTGTAGGCTTAAAATACTCGTTTACAATGATTGCCCCCCAGGTTTCTTTTATGATTGGGCCAGAATGTGCTGTGTAAATAGAGGATCAAGTTTATTTAGGTCTTTTTGAATGTGTTGTGAGAATTGCTATGTTAAAATCTGCTGTAAAATGTACGCTTCTACAAATTTCATTAGCTCTGTTACTTATTTTTTGTAAATTATTCGCGAGAATGCCAGAATAATATTTATGAACGAGACTGTGTCTAGGATTTACCTCCTAGATATTAAGAAGACCTTCTCAGAAGGTAAAGCGGTATATTTTACTGGCCGTTATGTGTCTTAAACAAATTTGGTAAGATTTTAGCAATGTTGCTTTTGCCTTAGTATAGAATTGATTGAAGTTCCCGTCTTCTCTGGCTCTTTAACTAGTTTGATAAACGATTAAGCTGGAGCATCTGGTTATTATTTATGATTAATTAATGTTCTGATTATCTTATTAGTGAAGTCAAACTATAGGCTCGACTTGAAGCCGTGATCTTTGTTTCCTACGTCACCGTAAGCTCAGTTAATCTTGTTATAGGCCAATAAACACCACATTGGTTATACTCTTCGAATTTACGAATGGATAATATCATCTGTATTCTTAGTTTAACATAAAAACAGTAATGGTTGCTAATAAATTAAAAGGTTACCCGACATTTTAATCTGAATACAAACGAAATTACAAACAGAATCTAGTTTTAATGTTAGTGTAAGTATTAATGTTAACAATAGGATTTAAATGACCATAAATAATAAGCGTTTTAATAATCCTGGTAATAAATCGTAGTACTAACAAAATTGTTCAATGATAGCTCGCGTTCAGGCGTCACTACTTTACATAAATTTATTCCTGTTAATTTATAATAATAATTAATAGTTAGTTTTACATGTAAAGCGCCGATTACACTAGACATGTAGTCAGCTACATCATGTAGGAGACTACATGTAGTCTAGTGTAATCAAATGTAGGGCACTGTAAACATAACGTCCTAACACTAAAAAGTTAGGACGTCCTTATGTAGGAGACTACTTGTAGTCTAGTGTAATCGGCGCTTTAGTTCTGATCCAACGTCATAATGTCTAATGCAGAAGGTACTACTCATTGTCAAGGCACGTATTGTGACGATGCTCCTATCTCTGGAGCCCTAACTTCCTGTAGCTTGGTGTGTGTACCTGATTCTGGGAAGATGGGTCTATTTTATATGTATTTATTATTAATATAAAATTTAAATGTAGAAAAAATAGATTTTTTGTAAATAAAGGAAAATAATGAATATACGAAATAAAAAGAAGGAAAACTTGAAATTCAACTATATACCAATACGTCTGGCCAGCGTGGTATTAGTAGGCCAAGTATCCCTTCGTCACGGGATGAGGCCCGTCCCTACAGTGGGACATTTAATGGGCTGTTATGATGATGTAAACAAAGCAAAGCAGATTTTTTAGGAATCGTGGTACTTGGCACTCAGTAAGCTCTGCTTACCCCCACGGGAATGAGGCGTTAGAATATGTTTGTATCAAACATGGTATAAAATACTGCAGCCCAATAGATGCAAACTGTGAATTACGAGTAACATGGATACCTGAATGCGTAGGCTGAAGATTGGAATGTGTGGCGTAAAATTTAGGATGCCTACGTTCAAGCATTTGGGGGTGCTTAACCAGACAATATACCTACAGGTTTTAATCCTTTACAACCTTCCGGGGTTTTTATTTTCTTTTGATTTATTATTTTAGATAATCGTAAGCTTCATAGACAAAAATACTTTAAATATCTGTTAGTCAAATTAATTATCACTTTAACCTACTTTAGCCACAACAATGATGAGTAAAAGAATGTATCTGAAGTAACAAAAAGCATAGCCAAACACAGCAAGGTCTTACAAAATTGAGGATAAAAGTAGGACAAAGGACTCACAAACTTTTATAACAAAGTTTGGGCACACTTAATGTAATTTTGGTCCTGAATGTTCAGGTCCTCTTTTGTCACTGCATTTTTTGTTTTTTTGTTTCTGTTCACAATTTGAATGTTTAACTTTTGTATGCATTAACTGTAGTAACACAATTGTAATGAAAGTTTATTTCGTTTAAGTGGTATTTATTTTGTGTAGTTTATGTGAGATTGTAAGTGGCCGAGTGGTGATGGATTAAAACTGTATAATTTCACTACCGCATTTTCCCCCTTACTTATAAACGGCTCTTAAATTTAATCACTGTTTACCGATATTTTTATAAGCAAAACCAACTTTATGCCAAACAAAACCTATGTTGACTAACCTAAAACGTGAATTGACTAAAATTTAAGAGACGTTTATGAGTAAGGGGGCTAGTGTCTATGTTTTTTCTTAAGGTGTTAAACAGGCATGAGTACTATGCCTATATAGATAGTAAATAATGAATTACGCTCATAGACATAGCCTGGTAGAGCACAGTCATGCTGCTTACCTTCCCTCGACTTAAGTTGGGAACTAACTTTTTATAGTTGTATATGATCTAAATTATGAAAAAGCGATCAACGCTTATCCGTGTGGTGGTGAACTAAGAATACAATGTGTCACCACACCATTACATCCCATGGGTGTCGTGAAAACCGACTAACGGACCGAAATAAAAAGAAGGAAAACTTTAAATTAAACCATCTACCAATCCGTCTGACCGGCGTGGTATTAGTAGGCCAAGTATCCTTCCGTCCCAGGAGGAGGCCCGTCCCTGCAGTGGGACATTAATGGGCTGTTATAAAGATAATGATCAAAGCTTAACTACAAAAAGTCTTACCCAAATAATCGAAAAATAATAACAGCGTAAACAACAACAAAATATATGGTTCAAATTACCCTAACACCCACATATACAAAGTTAAAATTATTTAAACTCCTCTACTAGTTTTACGCTATAAACAATGTACACAAATCATCTTTGGCCCTCTCTTAATAGGCTTAATTTACTCGTGTGGTGTAATTAATTGCTCCAGCTGGTTATATCTCAGCCGATGAGTGATATTACATCGTGTGGGAGGTTACAACAGCTCTGTGTCTGATATTATGGGTGACATTATTGCAATAGCAGTTACTTTATTACGGGTTAAACAGGATTTAGGCGAACAGGCTTGAAATTTTAGAAGAGTCTTACTGCAAGAACCTGTTGTTGAAACCAATAATCATAACAGCCTATTAATGTCTCACTGCAGGGACGGGCCTCCTTCCGTAACGGAGGGATATTTAGCCTACTAATACCACGCTGGCCAGAAGGATTGGTATAGGGTTTAATTTCAAGTTTTCCTTCTTTTTATTTCGTAAAGATAATATTTACGGATAGTCCCTTAGTCGGTTTTTACGACACCCATGGGATGAGACGGGGTGGTGACATTATTATATTCTTACTCCGTCACCACACGGAGAAATAGTAAATATGTGTGTATGGTACTATTCATTATAATCTCGTATCTGACACAACCACAAACCTTAAATGTTTGACGAAAGTCCCCAAGCAAACATCAATGACATCATCAGTGACCTAACTTTAATTGGCATACTGAATTCGTACTACGTAATCAACCGAATCCTTTGTTTTGAACTAATTTGTGTTAATTAAAGGTTGGTCATATATTTGTGAATGTTGAATAGGTTTGGTTGCTTCCGTATGTCATTTGTTAAGGCTGTGGTTAAGTTCAATGGTGTATTGGAGATATAGTGAAGGGTCGGTTGTGGTCTTGTCCTGGTAGTTTGTTAGCCAACAAACTCCTTTTTGGTATGTTTTTGGTTTTATATGTTCTATAAGGGCTCTTTCAATTTAGTCGTTTCGTGCCGTGCGGCTGCCGTGCGTTTTCAGTGCGTTTTTGGAACCGCAAAAGCAACGTTCGTTGGTTTTTATACAAATCTTGCCTTGCGTCAGCCGTACGGCAGTGTTTATAGTGTCGTACGACAGCGTTTTAGGAACGGCAAAAGCAGCCGTTTTCTGTGCGTAAATCTGGTACAAAAGACAGTTAAAAAGAAACAACATTAAGTATAACGTAGCTCATTAAAAAGATATAAAATTTCATAATAAGAAGTTTACAACGAAGGAAACACCAATAGACACCTGACCTCATTCTAAAATTGCGTTCGTTTACAAACCTTTTTGCGTAAACAAATAGAAGAGAATATTCAAATAAATAAAAATGCTTTTGGTAGTAAAGTTACATTTATTTTGTAACAAATATTTTATTTGAAATAAATAAATGCATAAATAAATTGCTTTCTTTGTCTAAAACAGGCTTAACTATAATGAAGCATGTTGTAATCTTAAGGTGCTACCACACCGAAAGCATTCGCGTGCAATGTAACGTTACAGAGTCGAGCATTACATCAATGAGGGAGGAGAACTGAGCATCACAGTGCACAAACTGTTATGATACAAATCGAGTTTACATCAGTGAAGGAGGAGAACCGAGCATTAACACACCTTGTAATGTAATCAGAATGCTCCCAAATTCCAATCTATAGGTACTAAATATTGCATTATACGCGAATGTTCGTCAGTCAAGGAGGTATTATTGTATTGTAATGCTCAAAGTCGAATCTATAATGTTACCTACATTACACGTGAATGCTTCCCGATGAGGGAGCACCTGTACCCTATTTTATAAACGAGATTCATCACGATCATCAACAGCCAATGGACGTCCTTGGCTTGACATAAGACTCCTTTAAGTATTTCCATCCTGCGCGGCCCTGTGCTGGATTACTTCTTCCCACTTTCAGCAACTATAAGTACCTTAAGCTAGAGATAATAGCGTGACCTCTCATACATTTCATAAATACCAAGGCAATATGAACCAAAGTACAAATACAGCCAGAAAATAAGGATAACAAATCGTTATCATAAACGATTTCCTGGATCACTTTGCCGGCTTACCTATGCTTTTCTAAAACTTCTAAAGTTACTTCTAAAATATCCTTAAAACGTGTGCTCAAAGATTTTTACACAAATCAATAGTTTGGCATAAGTAGAAATTTTGAAACTTTAGTACCGACCGAGTTCGTACTGACCGTTTGACTTTGGAACCTTTTTAGCCTGTCAGTATAGAATAGATACTAGCCTGTCATACATACTATTATAACACTGTTCTGTACAATATATATAATAGAAGATGATAAATGTCTGGTGCACGGAAAAACCTTAACAGCTTTATGCCGCACCTTGATGTATATTTTATGTATGTTTCATGTGTTAAGTTTTATAAATAAAATAAAAATAAACCGAAAAACCCATTCATTTAGAACAGATTTCACGTTTTAAAACCAACATCTGTACAAACATGTCCTAGATGACAAAAAAAATATTTTAGTTACTAAAAAAGCTAAAAACAGGTCACAGACCTACGCCTGTAATGTTTTATGAAAATTTTTCATCCCGTCTGTGAATTTTTGTGTCAGAAATTTGTCAGGTCCCGCTCCAAACCTTCCTGTATTTGACACGAGGTTACACATGGCATACCTATCAACATTTCCACGCATTTCAGTTTTGTATTTACGTTGTTTTAATTTTGAATTTTAAAGTTATGTTTACTATTTGCTCATGTGCTTTTTGTAGGTAGTTTAAGTTCTGGATATTGCAACGGACAGTTTTCATACATGCATACATTCTTTACGTGTTCAACAACGACGGAGACGCTGTATACCCTTACAATCATCATAACAGCCCATTAACCTTTTGAGCGTCCGACCAAATTTTGACCCACACCCCTACATGTCCAACTGTTTATGCGTTTTTTATGAGAAAAATACCCGTCTCATTAAATGAAAATTTATGAATGAAAACTATAATTATATGTTATGAAACGAGTAGCACTTATTGCCATGTTATATAGCGTTAAAATAATGAATAAATGAAGAAATAAAATACATACATTTCTTGCCAGGAGCTGTTTGTTATTAGCAAATTCAAAAAACAGTAACCAAAATGGCCCCGGGCGTCAACACTTTATTTTCAAAAACACACACTTTACACATTTCGACAGTAAAACATTTCAAATAATTTACTTATTAACACAAGACAACACTTTAGTGACATTTAACACTACTTGAGATAATAAATCACTTTATTTACACAATTGAAACAAAATACTCCGTTATTACAATTCACTCACAAAAACCCGCGAATCACGAAGAATAAACACCTGCACTTGTTTCATTTCTTTAAAATATTTTTTTTTGTAAATTGCCAGAGTAAATATTTATTTGACCGATAGATTACGAACTATTTAAATAATTAGCATCAAACCATAGTGCATTTAGTGAATGAAACGTGAAATATTACCAATTGAATGAGCGCGGGAAATTTGGCCCTATATGTAGTGACGCGGACGGACCGGGATCATTTTGCATATGGACCGATATGTAGGGACGCGGACGTGTGACGAGTTAATCTCCCACTGTAGGGACGGGCCTCCTCCCATCACGGAGGCATAATTAGCCTACTAATAACACGCTGGCCAGACGGATTGGTATAGAGTTTAATTTTAATTTTCCTTCTTTTTATTTTGTAAAGATAATATTCACGGATAGTTCTCGGTTTTTACGACACCCATGGGATGAGATGGGGTGGTGACATATTGTATTCTTACTCCGTCACCACACGGACAAACATACCCTTACAAGCAGTTAATTTAATTTCACTTGTCACATTATCGTGTCCGTCTATTAATCTCCCACTTAGGGACGAGTCTCGTGGGTCAGGCTTACTTGACCCACTAATACTACATTGGCCTGACGGATTGGTAAAAACTGGTAATAATGTTTTGCTTTCAAAGGGACATTGTCTATCCTTTTTAGTCAGTTTTTACGACACCTATAATAAGATAACATTAGATGAGGTGATACATAAGAGTAAGAAGTATAATAAAAAAACAACTATTTTAATTAAAAAACAAAGCTTTCAATTAGCATTATATAAAAAGTTCTAACAAGTAATTATAAATACAAGTTCTTCTAAAGAAAACTTTAATTATCACAAAGTTCATTATAAGTACTGAATACTTCAGCGTACACACAGCAACACATCAAGTTAAACATTTTCATTTGAAATTGTGTCTTATTTCAAGGTATTAAGGTACATGAGTGTCTAGCTTGATAAGTTGCTGTGTGTACATCTAATAACTACCTGATTAATATTTATATTATTATAAGAGATTTTGCTTTGCTTTGAAATTTCTTAGTTTTTTTTTCTTTTATTAGTTGTTTAGTTATTTAACAAGAGCTTACTTATTATACTTTGAAACTAAAGTAACGTAAGTAATTAAAAGTCCTTTTAATTAAATTATATATTAAACAGATAATTAGTTAAAATAGAATGGAAACTTACCTAAATAATGTTTCGAGCGAAGCCGCGGACAAAAGCTAGTTTTACAATATATAAGTCAATTACTAGAACTTAGGATAAAATTCCTTGGATTTTCCCTGCTGGGGAAGGTCTGTCCCTATTACTGAAAGTAGGTAGCACTTTTACTGGAAAATACAAAAATAACTTAAATTGTAGATACCAACAATAACAACTAAATTGAACCTTCATCAATTGTAATAAGACAGTAGGTTGTTGTGTTGTTGGCGGTACATTACTCGTCCGCCGTCACCACAGATTTAGTTCACGGTGCAATGAACGCATTGTACGCAAACCACAATGGTACCGTAATGGATTACTACTGAGATTCTTGTTTATTAATAGGTGTTTATGTAAGCTTTCGTAGTGACAATAATGTAATGACAATTCGGTATGTAAAGTAAAAGTTAACCTATGTCGAATCCAAAACCATTTAGAGATTTTAGATCGATAAGTAATAAAATCATATTTTTAGCGCAGAAAAACGCAAGATTGTGTTTATTTTTACAATTATTACATAAATTACTTTGTTTTTCATTTGACGTCTAAATGACATCATGTCGCCCGTTTTTTGTCGTGTTTGTTTCTGCTTTCATTGCTCAATAACTAAAACAACTAATTTGAGCATTTTTGCCCTCCCACCTATAGCCCATCTGCAGTAAACAGCCAAAGTAAGCAATTCGACCGCATCTGTGACGTCATACATGCGGTCGAATTGCTTACTTTGGCTGTTTACTACAAATAAACTATAAGTAGGAAAGCAAAATTACTCAAATTAGTTGTTTATAATGAATAAACCTTTAAAATAAAAATATAAAAAAAATACCAAAAAAATCTTTACATACCGAATTGCGTAGTAAACAATTTTGTTGGTACATTTTGCTATTTCGCATGTTTTTTTTTTTTGAGTTTGAGTAGTTGATCTCTGACGACCGCTACTACTTTACACGGGCTGTGGTGGGGCGGATGGCCCTCAACCAAAATTCGCATGATTTTTAATAATTAGTATATTAATTGATTGCGCAAGTTTTAGAACTGTGACCTGGTACAAAGCAGCCACATAATCACTATCTAGTACAAACAGTAAGCAAAATGATGAGAATAACGTCTTAGGAAAACAAGGAGAACTTATACAGGAAGACGATAAGAAGAAATGTTTGCAATAAAGAACTTTGCTTCAACTATATCGAAAACGTGAATGGGGCTTACTCCTGTCTGTCTTTATAAATTACTAGCTGATCTGTTCCCACTTCGTTGAGCAGCGGAAAAAACGCATCCGTTTTTTAAACATATTTCATTACTGCTCCACTCCTATAAGTTATAGCGTGATACTATATAGCCTATGACACTCCCCGATAAATGGACTATTCAACACAGAAAGAATTTTTAAAATCGGTTTCGTAGATCCAGAGATTACCCCTACAACGTCACAAACACACAAACTTTACCTCTTTATAATATTAGGTTAAAAAACTATTTATTTTTATTGAACTGAAATTAATTAAAACTGTTTAAACAGCCAAAGAAGTACCTTAAAAAGTACATACCTAAGTGTCTTCTATACATTATAATAATTACTCGCTTTCCGACTTAATTTACTTGCCAAGTTATATGAAACTTGTTATAAAGGATGTTTCTCTTTTGATCTTCCAACCTCGTGTTTGGTTTAGATAATTAGTACTTATTCAGATTAAGAGAAAATTGGGTCTGTTTTATAAGTTGATTGAAAATATTTAATACCCGTACCGGAATTTCGGGGTTAGAATTCGTTTGAGAATTTATACTTGGGTGGTGAGATTAATTAATGTCTGATTATGTTTGGAAAGTGGTATTATTTTATTTTATTTTATTTTATTTTATTCAGGGCTACAAACAAGTATACAATACAATTATACAGATTAGTAGGTATAAACAATTGAGTAATTGTATACTCAGCACCGTGACCCCCAAATTAACAGGTGATGAACTTAAGAACTAGTGTAATATACAATCATAGCAATGAAGTGTAGTATAAGTACAATACATAGGTACTGACTAACTTTAACAACAAGTTTTTTAAACTATAATACTTATTATATAATACTATTATTTATTTATTGTTACAATTATTATATAAATTACTAATTAGTCTCGTATTTCAATAATTTTGACAGATGTTTGTTTTTTGTGAACATTTTTTGAAACATTGAATAAATCTATGTCTGTAAAGAAATCATTGTAAGATTTCATAATGCGGCGCAAAGGCGCACGTTCACCTGCAATGGTGCGACAAAATTTGGGTGCAAATAACCGCTGTGTATACGCATCACGAATACGTTGAGAATTACTTGGTATTCGAATATAAATATGATTTAAAAGTTGGTTACAGTCATAACAGTTGTGGCAAATATTATACAATATTACTTGATCGCAGAGCAATCTTCTTTCATAAAGAGTACATAAGGAAAACTTCTCTAAGAGATCAGAATAAGTAGGAGAAAACCGAAAGCATTTGAAATGAACAGAACGTAGAAATTTTTTTTGTACCATTTCTATAGCATCTTTATATTTGATGAAATATGGATTCCATATCACTGTAGCATATTCAAGATGGCACCTAACTAAAGATCGGTAAATAGCTAGGTAAGATGATAGTCGTGTAAATTGTGAGCAAGTGCGCATTATGAAGCCGTACATTTGATAAGACTTATTGATAATTTGGGTGATGTGGGCATCAAAATGCAACTTGCTATCAAAAAGAACACCTAAATCTTTAATAACAGAAGCTTTTTCCAATGGTTGGTTTAATAGTGAGTACATGTAGTCATGTGTTTTAACATTTTTAGTAAAAGTAATTGCCTTACATTTAGGAAGGCTTAAATGAAGCTTATTTTCATAACAGTATTGCTGGAGTCGTGAGAGGTCACTTTGAAGTTGAATACAATCATCAATAGTCCTGATAAAACGGTATACCTTAAGATCATCAGCATACAATAAAAAATGAGAGTTTCTGAAACATGTTTTAATGTCGTTTATATAAAGGACAAACAATAAGGGGCCCAAGATGGATCCCTGAGGGACACCGGAAGTGACTATAATTGAGTCAGATGAGAAGCCATTAATCACAACTTTTTGCGTTCTATTCTGAATATATGAATCGAACCACCTTAAGAGATTGCCACGTATACCGTTAAAGTGCAGTTTTTTAAGCAACATTTCGTGGTCCACCTTATCAAAAGCCTTGCAAAAGTCCGTATAGATAGCATCCACTTGTTGACGATTATCCATATTCTCAAACAAAAAGTTCGAGTAAAGAAGTAAATTGGTAATAGTGGAACGATGCTTAACAAATCCGTGTTGTTCTGGAATTATGATGTTATGTAAGCTAGGATAAATACTGTTATGTACAAGTCTTTCAAAGACTTTTGACATGGTGGATAACAATGAGATTGGACGGTAATTGGTGACGTCATTTCTACACCCACCCTTATAAACGGGAGTAATATTGGCTTTTTTCCAAACTGATGGAACAACTCCTTCGCTCAAACTTAAATTATACAGAATAGAAAGTGGTAAACTGATACACTCAGCGGTATGCTTAAGAAAGAAAGGAGGGATAAGGTCTGGGCCAGCTCCTTTAGTGACATCTAAAGATTTTAACGCATCCAAAACCGTTTGCCTTGATAAACGAATATTAGCCAAATTTACACCTACCGGTGACATGGGAGACGCTTCAAAATTTGTACAGTTACTTAGATTACTAGGTTCATACACTGAGCTGAAGAACTTAGAAAACAAACCACATATACTTTCAGGGCTATCTGATTGGTCAGTATTAAAAGATATAACGTTGGGAATGCCAGAGTCTTTCTTAGAACGATTGACGTAAGACCAGAATACCTTAACATCGTGTCGCAGACCGTCTTCTACTGAGGTTATGTAGTCTTTGAAGCACTTTGAGGACATAATTTTAAATCTTTTTCTGAGAACTGAGAAAGTTTCATAATCAGAGATATTATTGTACTTCTTCCACTTAACCCATGCCCTTTCTTTATTTTTAAAAATGTGAATTAAGCTAGTTGAAAACCAAACAGGAAATTTAGATGATTTCACACTACCAAGAGGAATGTGTTTTTTAATAATAGTATACAATTCCTCATAAAAATGATAAGAAGCTGCTTCAACTGATAAATTATGAAAAATTGCACCCCAATTTATATTCAAAATATCAGCGTTTATACTTGTATAATTACCTTCCAAGTAACGAAATCTAGGTTGAGAGTTTTTAGGCATCTTCCCTCCTGGCAGAGTAAAACTCACTACTACGTAGAACGATGGATGTAATGGGTCTATTGGTACAAGCGGGTGAGAGGGAGAAGTACAAGAAGATAGTTCATTATTAGTTAAAAACAAATCTAAAAACCTATTCATATTGTTAAGGATACAATTGTATTGTCTACAGTTCAAGGCCGAAATAAAATTACACATTACTTGACATAACGTACTAGTGTTGGTAAGAGTGGACGGCATGTATACAGTAGGTGTGCATTCTATCCATTCTAACTGTGGCAAATTAAAGTCTCCTAATATGTAAATCCCATCATAATTAGTACGAAATATATCGTCTTGAAGAGCTGTGAACAAAGCATCATAAACAGTTAAATGTTGATTGGGTGGTAAATATATCCCGCATAATATATTGTACTTGTCTTTTAAATTGGAATTAAACTTAACGTAAACATAGTCTATAATGGACGGGATAACGGTTGAGTTTATTGTACAGCGAGTGACAGGCAGAGTATGGCGTATTGCCACAAGTACACCACCTCCGTCACACTTACCAGTAGCCACTCGGTCTCGGTCACAGCGAAATACTTTGTATCGCGAATCTATAAATTCACAATCTAAAATGCCCGGTATTAACCACGTTTCTGTTAGCACAATAATGTCATAACATTCCGCTATAATATTCATATATAACATATTTAATTTAGTCCGTAAACCCCTACAGTTTTGGTAATAAATACCAATAGGATTGTCTTTAATATTATCCATTAGGAAGCATAAAAAAGTATAACATTATTACCAAATAAGTTGCTATGTACTTAATATTACAAATACATTTTACAAAAACAAGCACTAGTAAATTACATTGTAACAAAACATATTCGCAATTCCGAAAGACACATACGACTGGCTCAGTCGGTAAAAAAATCTCATAATTACCATGTGACACACTGTTAATAAAAATAACAACAAAACTATATGGCATTCTCTTTTTAAATGAAGATAGATAACAAATATACCTAGGTGTTATTAAATTATTAATATCGTAAACACGATGACTTGCAATTATTATGTGCAATTGAACATGTAAATAACGTAAGTATCTGTTCAAAACAACTTGCTTATATACATCATTATAGATTAGTTTTAAATATGACGGTGAGAAAGATTGCTCTTGCGATTCAACACTTACTACTTTAACGATCACATCCAATAAGACTAAACAAAAACAAATAAGGCGTAAAACATTTGCGTAATACACAACAGTTATGCAGTTAATATAATAACTTGAGCTTACTACTATTATAACACAATAGAAACATAGATTTATATTATATGAGCTATGGTTATTCGAGTATAATCTTGTAATTAAAATGTAATGCAGAAAATAAGTATTGTGTCCCGCTTTTATCAGTAAAAAGCGGGTGAATACAAAATAAGTTGAACTAAGTACGCTTAACTGGTAAACATACGAGTGTAACATAGAGTTAATAACGAAACAGAGGTGGCGTACAAAAAATGAATAAACACAATAAATAGTGAAATCAATTACGGCAAGTGATTTTAGAGAGTATTTCTTCTTCAGATCGAATGGCGTAGGCAGGAGCTCCAACCTTTTCGCGAACCAAAATTGTACCATGCTTAACCCATGTAAATTGTATTGCTTTTTCTTTTGCTGCAATCCGTGTGAGACGAAACAAGTTTTTATTTTTGGGTGTTAAATGCTCATTTATGTATATTGTGTGTGTGGGCCCAGATATTTTCAGGTGTTCAGAAGTAATGCCTTTCTTTTTCTTAGCTGCAGCGACGAATGAGTCACGTACTGATTGAGTAATGAACTTGACTATAATGTTCTTGGGCCTTAGGTTATCTTTTACCGTCCTCATCTGAGGTACACGATGTACGGATACAATTTCATTATGAGTTACCGGTTGATTAATCAACTTAGCTATGTCATCCACAATCGCAGCAAGGTTTTCACCTTTTCTATCGGGCAAGTTACTGATTTCTATATTGCATTGCCGTGCCTGTTGTTCCATTGTGTCAATTTTGGATTCCAATTGAGCAATGCGAGGCACATGCGACGAGACACAATCTTCTAGAACATCAACGCGCTTGTTCACCTCCTCACTCTTCAAGATAAGGTCGTCGTACCTATCCGCAACAAATTTGACAGTGTCACTTAGGTCATCGATCTTCTTATCATTTTTATCAAGCCATGTTTTAAGTATTGACATCATTTGTTGTTGGAAGGCGAAAAATTGTTGCTCCAACACGGAGTGGGGAATAGGAGGCACAGAGGGTTTTCTGTGCGTAACGCCCTGCGGAGGTGACTCATCCACGATTAACGATCCGTCGATACTCATATCCCCACGGGCGCAGGTCTTACTCGCATCAAACGTACTATTCAATAAGTCATCCATAGTTGAAAAACCAAAGTGCCGCCTCTATGCTCTAGTAAGGTCTGTGCACACCGAGGAATGCGGCGTCGAGCTTGTATTGTACGTCAACACTCACACTCACGATCACTAACACAAGAATGGATTGTTATTGTTATTGCTAAACTGTACACTGGTTCACAGCGAGACAACCGGCTCGGAAGCCTACTCGCGAGGGAATGATTAGGTATTATCTAATGTGTGAGTTGTGCAGATTTTATTTTAGCAATGTTATTATGAATCAGTATAATTATAAAGAGTTCATCATATTAGAGTCATATAAGAGTAAAGAGTCTCATATTAGTATAATTATAAAGAGGTAATGTTTGTGTGTTTGTGACGTTGTAGGGGATAATCTCTGGATCTACTGAACCGATTAAAAAAAATATTTCTTTGTTAAATAGTTCATTTATCGTGGAGTGTCATAGGCTATATAATATCACGCTATGACTAATAGGAGTGGAGCAGTAATGAAATATGTTTAAAAAATGGTCGCTTAAAAATGTTTTTTTTTGCCGTCTAACGAAGTGGGCACAGGTCAGCTAGTACTGTTTAAAATGTACTTACTAAAATTTCATATTATTTTCATTACAATATTGACTTACACAAATAATTATATTCGTTTGTCAGGGCAATCTATTTCTAGGGATAACAGAACCACGTCAGTCTGTTGTTATTCAGTGGAAATAATTCTATCACTGAGGGAATTCAGCAAAACCATTGAATTAATTGAATCATTAACCGAGCGAACAACTCGTTCAGTAATCGTTTGAGTGATGACATTTTAGTGGAAGTAAACTGAATTTGTGTTTGTGTAAATAATTATATATTTGGATAATTTGGTTTGTAAATTAATATTATACTGATATGTTTGTTGATGGAATACGAACTTGCAGTGTCACTGTCCTATCATCTTACCCCAACTACTCTTAAAAATCTCAAGGAAAAAAAGGAAACTAATCCAGTTTCATCACATACTACTGTTTGACATAGGCCTCCTCCTAATACTTTCACATTGTGCGTTTCTGTGCCTTCCACTTCTATCGACTTCCTGGTATCCTAACTTAGTTAATTTTTATACACTTATTGTACCTATACATATTAGTTATCCGTGTGGTGACGGAGTAAGAATAAAATACCACCCCGTCTCACCCCATGGGTGTCGTAAAAACCGACTAAGGGACTATCCGTGAATATTATCTTTACGAAATAAAAAGAAGGAAAACTTGAAATTAAACCCTATACTAATCCGTCAGGCCAGCGTGGTATTAGTAGGCCACCTATCCCTCCGTCATGGGAGGAGGCCCGTCCCTGCAGTAAGACATTAATGGGCTGTTATGATGATACATATTAATTTGTTCCTTAGTCTTTCAGGACACTATCTGGTATGGTGATGAAACGTGTTTCCATGGACTAAAACTTCGTTTAAAATAAGATAAGTCGGCAAAAACACATATTATTATGTATAATAATACAAATAGAAGTGTACATAAGTTATTGCTTATGTACACTTCTATTTGTTATTCATAGCTTTCTGTAACGTATGACCTGATGCTAAAGTTACAAGAGCCCGAAGCATTCCATAAAGTTAACAAATACAAATAATACATGTTATCATTTAAACTCGTTCAAAAGGAAATAACACAACACCGCAAGTTATTCAAAATAACATTGTCTGCAAGTTCGTCCATATTCCGGATTGTATACCTATGCCGCAGTCAAAGTTACTACAGTAAGATAACTAAGAACAAAATCAAAATGTTTTATTTTAGTAGTTTTAGTAGTTTTTGCGGTATCTCACATGTAAGTAATCTTTGTAAAATTAATGTTTGTAAAAATAACAATAAATAAATAAATCTAAAGCTACAGTCCGGCTACTAAAAATCTGTTATGTTTTGACTAACAGTGTCGTAAACCCTTATCATTATATTCACAACCTCAATTCGTGTTTAACTAAATAGACCTTGTACAACGGGTTCTACACAACAAGTTACACAAATCATATATTTTGTATTTCTATAAATTCTATATTACTTAATAATATTTATTTTATTTTTTTATATTTTTAGATAAGGCGTGAGTTTATGTATGTATGCATGTATCTATTTTACAATCCAAAAGGAACATGAAGTTAGTTTACTGAATATTAGTTGCATTGTAATGTAACATGAATCATACAATATTCATGAAGTATGCGTCGAGGTATACCATTACTTCCTGCGGTTTTCAATGTTTTGTATTGATGTTAGAATACCATGTGGCCAGTTTTGATTAGGGATGCTCGTGTTGTTTGATGGAAATGCTATCAGTAACTGATGGTGTGGGAGTTAAAATGGGGACATTCTTAGAGCAATTTTTAAGGTATATATAATATACCTACTTAGTACATATTGAAAAAATAAATCTAAATGTATTCCTATCATCAAATACGAACATGTTCCTATTATGGCTGTGAAATAACTATAAGAAAACAAAACCATGGGATAAAACCTCGTAAGAAAGTAGTTAATTGATTGATAGTTGTGTGGTATAGTTACCTGAACAAATAAAATGTTCTTTGGCGCGTGTTGGGAGAGGCCTATGTCCAGCAGTGGCCTGCAATAGGCTAGTTAATTGATATAATAATAATATAATAATAATAATATAATAATAATAATATAATAATAATAATATAATAATCTTCACACATTCACACAACGCCATTTAGTCCCAAACTAAGCAAAGCTTGTACTATGGGTACTAGACAACGGATAAACATACTTAAATACTTTTTTTTTTTGTAAATACATACATATTATACATAGAAAACACTCAGACCAATGCAAACAATCATGTTCATGCACACAAAGATTTGCATTGAGCGGGAATCGAACCCGAGACCTCTGCGTAGCAGCCATGTAATATACCGACTGCGCCATAGTGGTCGTCATTGATTGATTGTTACCTAAATTGATTACTACTTTACATTTCGAGTAATGCCATTCTTCTCCCTGTCATGATCTTTTTTGTGACAGAGGTGTATCGTGGATTACAGTCGTTATACCGTACTTCCATCTTTTCGGGACTCTGACACATCTACCGCTTAGGTCAGGCAGGCGGGCGGCGCGGAGTCTGAAACCACGAAAAAAAACTCATTAATTCCTAAAAATATTTAAACCAATTAAAATTATATAAAACCACAGCTGTAGTAATTAAACAAATTACAGTATTTGTACTCGTAAATACAATAGCTTTAGTTAAAACATTAAATTTTCTAATTTTAGTTACAAGTCAAATAAACGGTAAAGCTATTTCAAATGTGAAAGGATTGCTTCAATTCCAGTTAAAACTTTTCGGAACACTCAAAAAGCGGGGTGATTTAACTATTCTAATCAGTATGTGAGAGCGACCACATGAGTTATAGTCCAGCTTGCATCTGCACACATCATAAATTCTCCGCAGTCGATACGCGACCTATTCCCGAATACCGATGAGCGTTCCATGCAGATTTGGGGATTTTCGACCGGCTTACTATGTCAAGTGCGTGTGGATAAACTTGTAATAGTTACTTTGGAAAAATGATTCTTTTTAGTCGCTTGTTTGTGATTTAATAGTGGACTAGCTGACCCGTGCCCACTTTGTTAGGCGGCAAAAAAAACGCGTTCTTTTTTTAAACATATTTATTTCATCACTGCTCCACTCCTATTAGTCATAGCGTGATATTTATTATATAGCCTATGACACTCCCTAATAAATGGACTATTCAACACAGAAAGAATTTTTAAAATCGGTTCATTAGATCCAGAGATTACCTCCTACAACGTCACAAATACACAAACCTTACCTCTTTATAATATTAGTATAGATTTAAACAACAACGGAAGTTCGCACACGTTACGAAGGTGTCTCCGTACATTATGTACAGGACACATTTCTGCATTTCTGCTGCGTTCTAGTTAGGGTACTAAGAATAGCGCAAACATTCGTCGGTACCGTGTTGTGACGGAGTAAGAATACAATATGTCACCACCCCATCTCATTCCATGGGTGTCGTAAAAACCGACTAAGGGACTACCGTGAATTATCTTTACGAAATAAAAGAAAACTTGAAATTAAACCCTATACCAAGCCGTCCGGCCAGCGTGGTATTAGTAGGCCAAGTATACCTCCGTCACGGCAGGAGGCCCGTCCTTGCAGTGGGAGTTAATAGGCTGTTATGATGTAGATGATCCGTCCGGTACAGAGGTACTTATTATAAGGATAGTATAAATATCAGTCGACACGAATCTTAAAGTTAACTTAGATGATTATCACGAAATTTCATTATAATTTTATTGTTTCTTTATTACATGAAATTCTGCGAGTCAAGTTGGGAGTCCATTTAAACTAAATGAAATTGATGATCATGAAATGACTGACTTCTGAGGTGTAAGAAAAATAAAACAATCGATTTGAGAACCTCCTCCTCGAAGTTTTGTTTGTTGGAGTTGTTATTGTAAAAAGTTCTTAAAAATAAAAACGTGAACAGCGTGTTAATTCTCGTACCTTAAAATCGTAAAAATTCGGTTAAGTAACTTTTTTCTTTGGTTGAGGGCCATCCGCCCCCCCCACAGCCCGTGTAAAGTAGTAGCGGTCGTCAGAGACTAACTATTTGTCCCCAAAAAAAAAAAAAGTAACTTTTAGTTGTCAAATTGTGTTACCTATTATGTAACAATTTCACAACTAAAAGTTAACTTAACCGAATTTTTAACGATTTTAAGGTACGAAAATAGACATAAATTTTGACGACACCTATGTCAAAGTATAAATTATAAAATCTTCCCAAAACACCAGTCTCATGTGAGGAATGTAAACTTTGTATTTCAAAGTATAAAGAGGAAACGTATCGCGGCCCTATTCACCTTTTCTATTCCCTATCTACGCGAATAACGTAGGTTTTACTTTGAAAATGGATGCCTGGAGCAAAAATACGCCTGCTTTAGCCTCAGAAGTACCTATCCACTCACACCGAGTGGCAGCCACCGATCTTATAAATTTGGGAACACTCAATAGGCTTTTTCCCTTTGTAATGTGTTTTTGTAAAGTCGGTGTATAGCTGTGATCATTTTCTTGGATTTTTGTTTGAAATCGATGCGTTGGAGTAGAGTACCTAAAAGTTGAATAGTTGATTTGCTTTTTGGTACGCTTTGTAATAAAAAAAGTGTCTTTGGTAACAATATTAAGACATGTTCCCCCTTAATCATAAACGCCTTTTAAATATTAGTCAATTGATTAGCTTAAATTCTTATGATTTTGTTTGGTATTAGGTTGGTTTTGTAAAAAAAATCTCGCTAATCAGTGATTAAATATAAGAGGCGTTTATGAGTAAGGCGGATTGTCTTAAGACGGAGATTTGTAAAGTGAAGTTTTTTTACTGCCATCCGTTCCCCCTATTTACCCTATGTACGCATGTCAGTCAGTATACAGGTACAAAATAAATAACTAACGACAAGGAAAATAGCAAGGGATGCTATAAAACGATGCAGCTTTTTGTATAAAAGGGCGTTGAGGTTTTTCCTGAAGTTGTAAAGCAAGAATTTTATTGACGTAGCGTCATAAAAAAAAAGAAAAATATGCACCAACTATGTACGAAATAAACAAATTCAAAAAGAAGAAAAACTTGAAATTAAACCTTGTACCAATCCGTCTGGCCAGCGTGGTATTAGTAGGCCAAGTATCCCTCCGTCACGGGAGGAGACAATAATGGGCTTTTATGATAAAGAGAATAAGACTGTACCTATTTGCTTATTTACGTGTTGGTCTATTGATAATTCAACACTTGTCTTCGCCAATTCTAACTGTATACTAAATATCTAATTACCTTCTTAATAAAATAGTAAGGTCCCAAAGCAGGGAAAAGGCCTCCATTAGTAAGGAAAGAAAACTTGTCATACCAGCATATTACCTACATATAAATCACGTGAGCTCAATGGATTAGTATACTTAGGGCTCCATATTAGGTTCTCCTTCGTTTGGTTTTTAATGATAATCCCCCTTACTCATAAACGCGATAATTCTATACGAATAAATCGAAGAATGGGGAAACGTCCCCACCCTTGTAACACTTTCAGCTATACATCAAATGAAAGCCCTTGAAAAGTTAAGCATTTTATTGTATGACAGCAAATCTGTCAGTCATGGGAGAGCAGAGTTATTGAGGAGAAGAGAACAAAAATAATAAAGGATAATATTACATACTTTAAGCTAATGTTTACTATATAAGCACGATAGAGACAAAGGCTATCTTACAAGTAGAGGGACCATACATCTAAAACATCCTACATCATCCAGATAACCATGAATTTCGCTTTTCAAATAAAAAACATACAGTTTTCATAAATATAAAACTCGTACGTCATATCAGCCAATTGATGTCCACTACTATAATAAGCCTCCTCCAAACATGGTGAGGGTGGCACCCTCATCCATCGGTTTCCCGTCATCCTAACTAGGTCGTGGTGAGGGGTCTCTCTACCCTGCGCTTTCTGATAGGTGGTCGCCATTCCAGAACCTTTCGACCCGAACGGCTGTTGGTTCTCCGTGCTATGTCCCCTGCTCACCGCCACTTTTCACTCGCCCGCGCTATGTTCGTATGCGTATATTAGTATTATTGGATATAATAAAAAGATAACTGGACCTGACGCGGCAACTACTTCCAATGTAATGCTTCGCTGAGGCTCTCGAAGCGGTTCTGTAATATGAGTTGGAAGTTTTCGGGGATGTGGACTGGTGCCTGCACCAGTCCTAGGCTGGAAAGAAGTCGTCTGATGAAGTCTACACTTCATCAGACGACTTCTTTCCAGCCTAGGATTGATATTTAATGTGCCTCTCACCATCCGGTGATCGCTTCCGGTTTACACCGAATTGAAAAAAAAAAATTGAGACATCATTAAATATATGGCGTTTTGTCAACATGATAAAGTCAATCTCATTTTTAGTGACACCATCAGGACTATTTCAAGTCCACTTGCGGCAGTTACGCTTCTTGAAGAAGGAGTTCATCATAAAAAGTCCCTCCTTCTCCATGAAGTCCGCAAGCATTTGGCCCCGTGAATTTCTTTGTCCATATGCAAAGAACCTTACTCTCCACTCATTTCCACTTCTAGCGCCTAACTTCGCAGATGCTTCTAGGGCACTCTCGATCTTCGCCACGTTGTTCACGAGAGATTTGTGAATGTAAAAACCCGACACCTCCCTGGGACTGTCGGTCGCCCTCCCGGAAATAGAGCAGGTTACCAAACTTAAGGGTTATCGAGTCCTCCCCGGACATTGTCCGAAGACTTCAGATAAGCCGACAATGTCCCATCGTAACCTGCTCAATTTTTCCTCCAGTTCTACCTTAACCTTCTCATCGGTCCACAGTGTGCGCGCGTTGTATGTTGCCAGGGGCAAAGGTAGGTTTTGTTGGTAACCTGACCTCCTACGGAGATTCTTCGCACCCCCTACTCCGCCGTTACCATGGCCGCTACCTTGACCAAGAATAGAGGAGCGACCGGGGACTGGGGGCCGTTTATATTAGTGTGTTATCATTTTTATTTTGGAGGGTTATTTGGTCTACTTTACCAGATGGGTTGGTAAAGGGTTTATTTCGAGTTTTCCTTCTCTAGCAGTGATAACATAAGCGTAAGGATTCCCTTAGTCGGTTTTTACAAGAAAAAGAAAAGGGATGGTGACATCATGTATTCTTAGTCCGTCACCATACGGACATTAAACTTCTCGACCCTAAAAAGGCACCCGGCTCAGAAAGAATAACAAATATAGTCATCAATTTATTCCCCGAAAGTCTCTTGATCCTTAACAGACATGCATCTTCAATGTCGTAATATCAAATTGTGTCTTCCCACAACAGTGGAAAGACGCCGTGGTTATCGGAATACCGAAACCCGACAAAATAAGTCCGAACCGGGTGGTTATCGACCTATTAGTCTGAGTCGAGCCGTTGCCGAGCCTGAGGAACATAAATTCTGTCGTTTACTATTTCTGCAATGGTTGCTGCATAAAGACCATTTCTTAAATGGTTCTCTAAATGTTTTGTTTAGCAAGGCTAGCTATCCGAAAGTCAGGAAAATGCAGTGGATGATTTTCTGGATGATGTAGGATGATCTAGATGTATGGCCTGTCTACTAGTAAGATGGCCTTTGACTTTATCGTGCTTATATAGTAAATATTAACATAAAGTATGTAATATTATCGTTCATTATTTTTATTCTCTTATCCTCAATAACTCTGTTCTCCCATGACTGACAGATTAGTTTCATACAATAAAATGCTTCACTTTTCAAGATCTTTCATTTGATGTATAACTGTAAGTGTTACAAGTGGTGGAAGCCGTTCCATACAAAAACGCCCATTCTTCTTTTAGTCAATTGATTAATTAGCAAAGACTCTTACATTGTTTGGTATAAGGTTGGTTTTCGTAATAAAAATCTCGCTAAACAGTGATAAAATTTAAGAGGCGTTTATGAGTAAGGGGGTATATTTGTAAATTTGTCTAGTCAGCTGTAGGTAAATCAGCGGAATATGTTAGAGTAGTACCTAAAACCGTGTATTCTTAATCCGTTACAACACTGAGAGCCTATTATGCAAGTGGGTACACTTCGAAGGTACACATAACACCTAGTCCATATCATACATCTGTACTAAATAACTCAGTAGTTTAAATATAAAAAAAACAAGAAGAATAAAAACTCAAATTCATAAAACACTTGGGCCCCTCGCTTTCACGTAAAAACGAACATCATACAATTTTTATAAAGTGTCTACCCGCCAGCCTATCAAAACTGCGTAGTAAAAAATGTACGTGGCCCGGTGGCAATTTCATCGTAGAATGTTCTCATAACACCGTTGTATAACATTCTTATAACTGACGTCATAAAGAGTCAAATTTAATTCTTTGCATAGCGGACATACTACCTGGGACGTTGAATAACTTGGAAGGCATTTTTTATTAAACCTACATGCATATATAAATTAGTGCCTTGTTTCCATGCATTGTACGTTCTCCGTGAGGTGACGGAGTAAGAATACAATATGTCACCACTCCATCTCATCCCATGTGTGTTGTAAAAACCGACTAGGGGACTATCCTATTAACGAAATAAAAAGAAGGAAAGTTTGAAATTAAACCATGTACCAATACGTCTGGCCAGAGTGGTATTATAAAATAAATAAAATAAAAAAGCCTTTTATTTCTTGCACAATTCCATTACATTAAATTATGAATTATGAAATAAATTACATTATTTTAAGAAATAAAGCATTTTGAAGTTTACAAATACATTCCTGTTGCAAAATCAATATTATTTAGATTGGTTCATTTAATACTTTGTTTCATTAATGTTGTTTATAGTTTATTTTTTCTTAGTCTATTTATATTATATTAATTATTACATTTCATTATTTATTACATTATATTATTTAATTGATTCCAAATAAAATATTATTCTAATACATAATTATGTTTCTGATATTATTGGGTTATAATTTACTGTTGTTTAAGTTACTTATTTTAACCTTGTTACTTTATTAACATGCAATGAAAAGGTAAAAATAATAAATTAATTAAATAATAACTATCATAACATGCAAGAACCCCTTCTTATGTGAGGGTGAAGGCCTCCTCCAAATTTTTCCACTTGTCTCTATCTTTGGCTTTTGTTTTCCAATGTTCTCCTGCTATTTTTATTAAGTCATTTTCCCAGCGAGTTGTCGGTCTTCCTCTTTTTCTAACGCCTGTAGGGCCCCGCCATGAAGTCAGCCTAGTAGTCCAACGGTCGTCTTCCATCCTGGCTACATGACCGGCCCAGCGCCATTTTAATCTTAGTGAGAATTGAAGGGCATCTATAAGTTTAGTATTTTTTCTTATAATATTATGTGGTATTTTTTGTATTTTTCTTACATTTGTGATGCTTCTCTCCATACCCCGTTGGCATGACCTAATCTTGTTTTTTACTCTTAGTGTGTATTTCCATGTCTGGCACCCATAGGTGATGGAGGGAAGTAAGCAGGTGTCCATAACTTTTTTCTTTAAATTAATAGGTACAGTGCCTTTTAATATTTCCTTTAAGCTCCAGAATTTTCTCCATGCGCTTGAAATTCTTCTTTCTACTTCTAGTTCATTGTTTTGCTTATCAAAAGAAACTTGTTTTCCCAAGTATACATAGCTGTCTACATATTCTAATAGGTGTTGGTCAAGATACAAGGGATATTTTGTGCTGTTAGTCATAATTTTGGTTTTATTTAAATTCATTTGTAAGCCTACTTTAACACTTACAGATTTTAGTGTGAGTATCATTGATTCTAATTCTCTTGCATCCTCTGCTAGTAAGATAATGTCGTCTGCGAACCTTAAGTGGCTGATAAATTTTCCGTTGATGTTTAGTCCTGTTCTGCTCCAATTGACTTGGCTGATAGCCATCTCTAGCACAGCTATAAAAATTCTCGGTGACAGAGGATCCCCCTGTCTTACACCTCTCTTTATGCATATCGGCGGTCCTGTTGACTCAAGCTTCACTCTGCTACTGCAATTGTTGTATATATACTTAATAACCTCTATATATTCTTTTTCTACGTGCTGTGAGCTTAGAGCAGTCCATATGGAAGAGTGCAGGATCGTGTCGAAGGCTTTCTGGTAGTCAATAAAAGCAACATATAGTGGTCTCTGGTACTCGCTATATTTTTCAATAATTTGTTCTATTGAGTGGATATGATCCATGGTAGAATATCCAGATCTGAAGCCGGCTTGCTCTATCGGTTGGCGTTTTTCTATACTCTTACTAATCCTCTTTTCGATGATTGATGAAAAAAGTTTGTAGAGTGATGGCAGGAGACTGATGGGGCGATAATTGGCTATATCCTTTGGGTCCCCTTTTTTGTAGAGTAATATCATGAATGACTCTGACCATTGAAAGGGTGTGGTACTTGACTCAAGTATAGAGTTAAAAAGAGATGCCAAAGGGCTTGCAAGATAATGACAACCTTCTTTTATCGCTTCGTTTGTAATTCCATCTGGACCTGGACACTTTTCAACCTTCAAGCTTTTGATTGCTTTTGAAACTTCGAGTTCGTCTATCTTTTTTATTCCAGAGACATCTTCTATAATATATTGTAGGTTGACATCGGTTATTTCGGTATTATTTTTCTCTTGGCAGTCATACAATTTTTTGTAGAAATTTGTAGCAATTTTGATAATATCAGGTCTATTGCATAGAAGTTTATTTGTGTCTTTTAGTTCATTTATCCATGTCTTGTGTGTATTGAGCTCTTTATATGCTCTTTTAACGCTACAGGTAGTATTTATATGTCTTTCAAATGTCTTTGAACGGTGAAGTGTATAGTCTCTTTTTATGCTTTTACTTATGAGTTTGTATAAAGCTTTTAGTTGATTTTTCTGTGCTCTTGTTTTATGTTTAGATTCATGTAGTTGTTTTCTTTGTGCTATGAGATTCTTAGTGTATGTTGATAGCACTCCTGGGTTGGTAGAGTGTTGCCTGACGTTATGTAGAGTTCTTTCTATGGTTTGAGTGATTTTGTCATAGTTTACTTGGACAGTAGCATCATCTTGAAATTTAAGTTGGTCTTCGTGTTTTCCTAGTAAGAGTCTATAAGTTTCTTTCTCCGAGGTAGTCTTTAGTGAGTTTTTAAAACTGCATCTGTATGTTATACGGCTTTTCTTTATGTTTTTCAGTTGAAGAGAAACTTTTACAGGTCTATGATCCGAAGGAAAATTAATATTTAGAACTTGTATATTTTTAACATTTTTCTCTTGGTTGGTTAAAATATAATCAATTTCATTTTTAGTGGCTCCATCTGGGGATTTCCAGGTCCATCTCTGGTTGTTGGATTTCTTAAAAAAGGTGTTCATAATACTCATCTTGTTTTCATTAGCGAAGTTTATCAGGCGTTCACCTCTACTATTTCTAACTCCGTACCCATAATTTTTCATTACTAAGTGTTCATCGGCTCTAGGCTGCCCTATTTTTGCATTAAAGTCTCCCATGATGATCACATTTTTTGCACAATTCTTCAAGGTTTCACTGACAGTGTTGTAAAAGTAATCAACTTCGTCGTCACTTGAGGCTACTGTAGGAGCGTAGACTTGGAGTATGTCTAGTTGGTACCCATTCATATTGAGTCTCAGGAGAGCTATTCGTTCTGATATTCCACTAAAGCTCACAATGTTTCTTTTCAGGTATTTTTTAACAATGAATCCCACACCATATAAACCGCGGGTCTCCCCTGTATAACAAAATATGAAGCTGTCATACTCCTGGATAAATGTACCCAGACGTCGGACTTCTGAGATGCCAATAACATCATATTCTGTGTTCTTTAGAGAGTTAATCAGCTCTAACAGGTGATGGCTGGTTGATAATGTCTTAACATTATATGTTACTACATGGAATAATTCTTCTTTTTTCTTTAATCTTCTGGTGGTGCTAGTTAGGTTATGATTTTGTTTAGTATTGATGTTTGTTAGTATTGTGGATATATTTGGAGGGTTTTGGTCATAATCCTCCACAGTGACCAGCCGGGTTGGAGGATTTGTTGTGTTTTTTTTGTTGTAATTCTTCTGTGCAGGGTTTGTTTGGAGAGGGCCAGCTAATTGCTATGCATTAGATGTACTGTTTTTATTAATTAGGAAGTTTAACATGCTCGGTTTAATTACTCCCTCTGAGTTGCTGTTTGATCTTCTCACCGGAGAGTCATGCTGGTGCGGTTTGTTCTTCTTATTTGTGATTGTATTTCTTTCTTTTGGCATGTCTTCGGTAGGTTTTGTTGGTGAGGGCGAAAGCTTTCTTTTATTGTTTTGTTTAAGTATGACCAATTTGTCATACTTTAAAAAAGCTATATTTCCTTTTTCTCTCTCAGATTTTAACTGTTCTTGTAGCTGGTTTCGCTTTTCTAAAACTTTCTTTGGGTAGTCTTCCTTCATGTAATAATTTGTGTCTCGCAGTGCCTTTTTTTGTTTAAAGATTTGGATCTTTATGCCCAAGTTCACAAAGGATACCACCACTGGGCGTGGTCTTTCGCCTTTCTTCCCGAGCCTTTTCACTTCTTGTAGGTCATTATAAGACAGTTTGATTGAGAAGTGTTGCTCTAACCATTTGAGTATATTTTTTTCTAAAGAATTATATGAAGACTCAGACTCTTCGATGCCAAAGAAAACTAAATTTTTTTGTCTTGCCTGCTTTTCTAAGAAGTAGATTGTTTTCTCCTGGTTTTCTACTATTTCCTTTAATTTTTCATGTTTTTCTTCTAGTACAAAAAATTTTTCTTCTAATATTTTGTTAACATTTTGTGTAACTTGTTCAGTCACGGTTTTTCCATTTTCTCGAATCTCTTTTCTTTGATCGTCTAGTTCCAGTTGAATTCTTTTGAGAGCCTTCAAAATATCATCCATGATGACTTTGCAAAACGTGGTAAAATAGAAATAGGTTATGTCAGAGGTTATGTCACTATATTTTTGCAAATGTATTTAATAGCACTAATGTTCGTTTTAATCACTATTGAGCCTTGAATAAATTAACACAGACCATTTAATTTAGTTTTTAATGTATGGTAAACACTAAAAGTTATGATGAAAACAAAAAGTTCGACGTCACTGGAATTTGCTTGTTGTTTAACTTTCTTCGGATTGAGTCTTTCTTGGTTTCTTCAATATATCACTGAAATTATCGAGTTTTCTTCCACAAAAACACTTTACTTTGATTTAATATGTTCTTTAAATATTTTTATTTCGATGTTTATAACAGAGCCGATGTGAACTGTGGCACAGTGCTGCCCTCTCCTCTCCCAGAGTGGTATTAGTAGGCCAAATATCCCTTCGTCACGGGAGGAGGCCCGTCCCTGCAGTGGGACATTGATGGGCTGTTATACTGTACGTTGTAGGCAGAGGCTTTTGAGTGCAATGAACTTAAAATCCAACGAAAACTTTTCTCTTCGTACATGCCCGTATAGGTTTTACTATAGAGCTAATTTTATCATAGAACTTTTTTAGTGAAATAGAGGTATTGGTTGTCATTGAAACGTCGTGAATTAAAATACCTTACATGTGTGCGATTCACAAATAATGGTTTTAAAACACATATGAATTTCCATCTCTTTTTCATGAGGGCTAGGCAGAGAACACTAAGCGCCTAGATTCTTACAATACGTCACCTCACAACTTATTTTCTCCCTTAGCGTGGTGTGTAGCAAACATCGCCGCCGCCAATATAACTACTAGGTTTTTGTTTTTTTGTTGAGGACGAGTAGTTTGTCTCTGACGACAGTTACTACTTTACGCGGGCTGTGGTGGGGCGGATGGCGGGAGGCCCTCAACCAAAAACTACTAGGTACTAAAAGTGGTAAATTAATTCATGATAATATTGCTTAGCACTTCTTGTAACAATTAATTTGCATTTACAAGCCCGTAGCTCAATAAAAAATTGACAAATCATCATAAGAAGCAAGTGTCAAATCGCGTACCAATCAATGTCAAGCAAACGTCAAATATTCATCGAATCCTTTTCTTATCATCTTATATTTTACTTTGAAATCCTTCGTCACCCAACCAATTACTCGGAAAAGGCTTTATGACGATTTGACACTCATTTCCGTAGCTCACTCTTCATTTTTTTTAAAGCCTGACGAATTTTATTGAGTTGGGTTTTTTTTGCTTCCGCGTTGCTAGCTAAAACATTGAACATTATTTTATTGAATTTTGTTCAGGTAAACTATTGTTACAGACGCCATTATAACAGACCGTACTTACACTACGCGTGATCCTATACCTCCTTCATCTATTTAGTTCTCGCCAATTCCATAACGTCTGCCGCGTAAGTGGTCTGCCCAATTTTCGCCATTTGGTACACGTTCTATATTTCAGAACTTTTCTGATGCATCGGATATCAGTTTTGCGTGCTGTGTTCCACTTCCATGGAATTCAAAGCTGTATCGGTAACTTTATTTGTTCTGTTGTTCCCTTCAATTTATTTCATCTTTAGAAGAGACATTTTCAGCGTATTATGTCCATTGCTGACTGCGTGGTCTTCGACTTTTCACATATATTAAACAATAGTCAATAGTAATTATACCTTGAAGTAACCAAACCTAGCAACCTTTTCCATCCAGTAGCAAACACGACAAGGCCTTGTAGTCCTTGCTGTTGGCTCCACTACCATTCGTCATACATTAAAAAGAGCAAATACTAAAAAATGTAAAATCACTAATAAAATTTAATTTGACTTCCTAAAAAAAAGTCAATTATATCCTAACAGTTTGATCTCAAAGTTTGTGATCCTATCGCATTTTTATATCTTTCATGCCCCCTTGACACCTTCTTATTAAAACTTTACTGATATGGAGATAAGCAGGGGTTTTGCTATATAACAAGTTTTCTGTTAAAACCTTGAATATGGCTCCCGGGAACACGCAATCGTTAAAGATACCATCTTGTCTGTCCTAATTTTAGGAACGTTGTAGGTTTTATTCAATTTTGCTTACCTTAATTTCTATGTGGTAAAGAGGTATAGCAACATGGTGTCAATATTCTATCTTATGTTATAGGTATCGAAAACGAAAGAAAGAAAAAGAATAAGAAAGAGTCAAGTGAAGGAAAGTTCACAAAGTTTCTATTTCTTTGGAAATAAAAAAAAGGCAATTTAACATAATCAATCCAGTATGGCCAGGGTTGGCAAGGTGTTGAACATGTATGTGGATGGATATAGGGGAAGAGGACGACCAAAGAAACGATGGATGGATTGTGTGAAAGGCGATATGGCTGCGAAGAGTGTTACTTGTGAGATGACGTGCGATAGGAAAGTATGGAAGAAGAAGACATACTGCGCCGACCTTAAATAAAATTGGGATAAGGGCAGGGGAATGATGAATCCCGTATGGCCAGGGTGGTATTTAGTAAGCCGAGTTTATCCGGTCACAGGAGGAGAGCCGTCCCTGCAATAGGACATTAGTTATAAAATCCCTATCATCATAGCATAAAGGTACCAAGTACTCTACATAAACTGTTAATCAGTTTTTAATTATGTTATTGTAGTTAGCCTATGTAGATCTCTTAAAGAAACACTTAAAACTTACAGTCGATTGGTTAAACATTTTTTATAAATATTTTGTTTCTAAGTACTTAAATTAAAAAGATATTAAAGTTACCAATGTCTTTGTAAAACTTGTAATATATCTTTAATTCTAAGAAACTGCTGAAAGCCATAGCTTTTATAATTAATTCTTATCTATTATTCTTAGAGGCAATAAAATGTTGAACATTGCCTTTTATCCATTATTTAAAAATGTAAAAGAATTTTCTCTTTAATAATAGTTGTACTTAAAAATCAACTCTTTGTGTTAAATAATTCTTTGAAACCGTCTTTTAATGTAAAAGTTATTTCTACAGTATTGTTATCATTAATTAATTTGAACTCTATTGTTTTGCTCGATGACCTCTTTTTGTTATGGCAAGATTATTAGCAGATACTTAACACGTTTTATCTCTTACAATCATTGTTTTTCCTAAAATAGGCCCTGCCGAAACATAATCATTGATAAGCCCGATTTACAAATCCACAAGTACAGTAGCGAGTTAAGTAGTAAGTTGTTGGTTAAGTTGATTTAAATAGATCTCCATACTATTTCTCACATCAACAACTTACTATTTAACTCGCTACTGTACTTGCCAATTTGTAAATCGGGCTTTAGAGAGCAGTATCGTAAGGTGGTTTGGACACACTGTTGCGAGAATTATTAAATTTTACAGCATGGATGTAGGTAGGAAACGTCGTTAGCGGATGCACTAGAAAGTCTTGAATGGACGTACTCGTAATTGCTTACATTCCTTAGAAAAGGTAAATACATAGTACTTGAAAACGACGGGTACCGGTAAACTGTGTTACTTTGATCTCGTGGGGTAACATGGATCGCTCAATTTTCTTTATCATAGAAGTGTTATTTTCCTGCAAATGAAGCACGCCATACATGGGACAATCCTAATAAGGGCTTATACTACAAAACGATCATCATTCTCTTATCACAATAAGAGAAAAATGAGTGATCAATCAATGTACCCTGCGTATTAAAGTATTCTACGGTATGTAAGATGATTAAGTGTAAATGTATACGAAGCAAAGTACCTGACGGTACCAGTAGTCTCATCTTATCCCATGGGAACAATGCGTGAGTGTATTTGTATTACTAGCTGATGCCCGCGGCTTCGCCCGCATGGTATAGGTAGCCTAAATGTTATTCTACACCCTAAACTACCTATATTCCAAATTTCATCAAAATCCGTTTAGTAGTTTTTGCCTGAAAGAGTAACAAACATCCATCCATCCTCACAAACAATCGCATTTATAATATTAGTAGGATATAAGGGTAATAAGTCAGTAAAAATAATTTATTCTCAGCGATCTAGACTGTAATCATGATTAACATCGTGTGTGTAGGTACTTACTTTGCAACGTCACTACATAGATAAGGTAAGGTCTATGTACGTATAGATTTTGTTCCACAAAACAACATTCTATCACTATTCAACGATTAAGCTCAAAACGCTCATAAAAATCCAAATCCATGCATTTAACAGTCGGTATCGTCTTAAACCGACAATTTAAAATTGACGTCTCGAGAGATTTTGTTCACATAGTCAAGGCAACGAGCTTCATAAGGACCCATTTACTTCACACGAGTTTAACAGGAGCTATTCAAAAGTTCATTGTAATAAAGCCATCTTACATATTATTAAGTTTAAAATAACACCCTGTACATATAAGAAGTAAACGCAAAATGAAATTATACAGAGTGTTACATTTTAAGTTACTGCTTTATTTTAATTTAAAGTGTGTCATCCTTGAGGATTAGCATAGGCAGGGGTGCCACGTTTGAAGGTAAGAAATTTTCTCATCGTAGGACTTGATGGGCACTGATGGGGTAAAGTGGTTTTTTAATGGTGGTCTTCAGTATGTTCTAGTTGCATAAGAGTACTGCTTTACTTCTGATGTTTGCTTTTTCTTATTAAAGTTATAGTATAAGTTTTGACTTATTTAGCAGTGATAATTTTATTACTTAAATAATGAGGAACATTTTTCAGGGAATCAAGGGATACAAATACAAATAATTTATTTCTTTAAATAGGTTTACATTATTATGTAGTGATTGAAACCGCCTTTTAAGCAAACAATGCCTGTGACAAGCGGTCTCGCTCTTCCTTAACAGTATCACACATTGAAACAGTAGATAGAAAACTTATTACTAATGAAAGTTAATTAAAGATTTTATACATAAAAAGCAAATGGTATTAGTGTGTGTGTGGTGTATGTGTGTGATGCATGTGCGTGAGCGATGGATTGTACATGGGCCAAAAAATATATAATTGTAAAAGTTTGCACTGTATGCTTTGATACAGTTACTCCCAAAAAATGGGATATTACCAAAAAAACTATATTCACGTAAATCTCTAGTAAGATAGTAGTAATTTCAATTGACCATTACAGTAAAACAGCATATTTATAAAAAGATTAAATTAATATACATAAGACCATAATAAGTACATTATATTACGTTGTTACCTAAAGTAACACTATAGTGTGATGAAAATCAAATCGTGGTCAACCGAACTGCTTAAACGTCACGCTCAAAAACTACAAACATATTCTATACAGGGCTGCCTTAAACATTTTTAAACCGAAACGTGAGTCATGATAAACAAAATAATTATGTTAAAATAACTGTGATACAGTGGAAATCCGGACCTCTGCGTAAAAACCTAGAACTATAACCAAACGCCATTTTTATAAGTATCATCTGTATTTGCGACCTACATTATCAACAATGCAGTCAGGTTGTTTTGTCTTAAATTATAAAAATACTAGTGACCTGGCCCGGCTCCGCATGGGTACCTACTACCGAATGTCCAAACAACGTATAAGTACAGCTTCATTTGACAATTACATTAGAAATCTCTTATGTGTTTCTCTACTATTATGCATGTGTCATACATATAAACCTTTCTCTTGAATCATTCTAATCTATTAAAAAAACTGCATCAAAATCCGTTGCGTAGTTTTAAAGATTTAAGCATACAAAGGGACAAAGGAACAGATAAAAGCGACTTTATTTACTATGTATTAGATACGTAGGTTAAACGTTACGTTTGTGTTAGCATATATAAATAAGTTTTCAATAAATGAATAAGAAAATTCACAGCACATAATCTACATTCAAGACAACTGCAAAAAGGACCCTTTTAAATGACAGAAATATGCTAAGCCTATTAATAGTATAGCCTATTAGTAGGCTAAGCTAGCTTGGCTGATTAGTTAGGGTAGCTTTAAAATTTTCTATCGCTTTCATTATTCTACTTGTCGATATTTTTTTGGTCACCTTTTGTGAATATTATCGTATTAAAATCCGGTTTTATACACAGGATGAGAGAAAGAAAATCGTTGATAAAACGGAATATAGTTTGGGTTTTTCTCATTAACTAGAAACATAGAGTACAAACTCTGGTTAGGTTAAATATTATCACGTCAATCATAAGACAATATATTTAAGAGGCATTTTTGTTAAATAATTAGGAGCTTCTTTAATCTATACTTATATTATAAAAAGGTAAAGTTTGTGTATTTGTGACGTTGTAGGGGGAATCTCTGAATCTTTTGAACCGATTTTAAACATTCTTTCAGTGTTGAATAGTCCATTTATCGGGGAGTGTCATAGGCTATATAGTATCACGCTATGACTAATAGGAGTAGAGCAGTAATTAAATATGTTTAAAAAAAGAACGCGTTTTTTTCGCCCCCCAACGAAGTGGGCACGGGCAGCTAGTAAAACATATAGGTACAACAAAGGTAACCAATACCACGGACTTACCTCATTTATGTAGTACCCATCAAACGTCTTACAAAATAGGGCTGTTAGTCATATTTTAGCTGCAGCACGCACTGTTATCTACATAATGATTAATTACAAACATGACACAAATCATTAGTAATCCAAAATTGTCTGAAACAATGTCGTGACACCCCTAACGTAGGGTTTGAAGTTAATGCATATTAAGTTCCTTACAGTGTGGTATACATTGTTGATGTACAGTATGATAAACATACGTCATTTTGTCGTGTCACTGTCGTGTTACTTTGTGGGCTTGTTACGAAGATGTATTAAGTACTGTGTGGTCTTACTTTACATTATCTTAGGTATGTAAGGTTTGGTGATAGAATATTTTAGGTTTGTTCTTATCGTATGTTCTGTAATGTGGTTTGTCTATTTTGTTTCGTTTATCATTATAAACAGTAAATCAATAACAATTTGTAAAATCTTAAAACTAAGTTTCCTGCTCATTTATAAAAGTGCTGCAGATACGTTTCGGTATTTAACGGAATGAAAACACAATTGCATGTGTAATTAGGTTTAGTTTTTTTTCCAAAACTTAACAGTTATTATGGGACTTAACAATCAATATTTCTCAGTTCGGAGTCTAAACATTAACTATTATAGTAATTTTCGTAATACATAATTATTATGTTTCTTACAGTGTGGTATACATTTTTGATGTACTGTGTGATAAACATACGTTATTTTGTCGTGTCACTGTGGTGTCACTGTCGTGCAACTTTGGTGTCACTGTGGTGTCACTGTGGTGTCACTGTCGTGTCACAGTGGTGTCACTGTCGTGTCACTGTCGTGTCACTGTGATGTCACTGTCGTGTCACTGTGGTGTCACTGTCGTGTCACTGTAGTGTCACTGAGGTGTCACTGTGGTGTCACTGTCGTGTCACTATGGTGTCACTGTGGTGTCATTGTCGTGTCACTGTGGTGTCACTGTCGTGTCACGGTGGTGTCACTGTCGTGTCATTGTCGTGTCACTGTCGTGTTACTTTGTGGGCTTGTTACGAAGATACTGTGTGGTCTTACTTTACATTATCTTAGGTGTCACTGTGGTGTCACTGTGGTATCACTGTGGTGTCACTGTGGTCTCACTGTGGTGTCACTGTGGTGAAACCGTGGTGTCACTGTGGTGTCACTGGCGTGTCACTGTCGTGTCACTGTGGTGTCACTGGTGTGTCACAGTCGTGTCACGGACGTGTCATTATCTTAACGTGTGTTTTGTAAAATGGTTTTTTGTTTAGTTTTTCGACCTAAAAGTACTATGGGTAAAATCTTTGCACGTCAATTTTATATTCATTTAGTGGTAGTAATTTTCATGAGGTTATGGGCCTGGAATCAAAGTATTATAAGCCCTTGTTCGCGTTCCATAGGAATCAATGATTAAACGGTAACGCTGGTTAGTATCGACGGCGAGGTCTCTCTATAGATGGGTGACCGTGAAATCTGTGTCTGATATAAAAAAGACTGAGTCTATTCGTTAGAAATCTATCTACTAATATATAAACTGTTTTATATTAGTGTACAAAAACAAGTATAAAAGTATGCTTATGCATTGTTTAGTACCGATACATAGTATTAGCTATACTTAGTTTACGACTAGATGGCATCGTTTGAATGTGTGAAAAATACTTGGCATTTATTTGGCTCACAGCCAACCGTCACTGTCGTGTCACTGTAGTGTCACTGAGGTGTCACTATGGGAGGTGTCACTGTGGTGTCACTGTCTTGTCACTGTGGTGTCATTGTCGTGTCACTGTGGTGTCATTGTGGGGTCACTGTCGTGTCACTGTGGTGTCATCGTCGTGTCACTGTGGTGTCACTGTGGTGTCACTGTGGTGTCACTGTCGTGTAACTGTGGTGTCATCGTCGTGTCAGTGTGGTGTCACTATGTTGTCACTGTGGTGTCACTGTTGTGTCACAGTCGTGTCACGGTCGTGTCATTGTCGTGTCACTGTCGTGTTACTTTGTGGGCTTGTTACGAAGATGTATTGGATACTGTGTGGTCGTACATTATTTTAGGTATGTAAGGTTTGGTGATAGAAATATTAGATTTATCTTAACGTGTGTTTTGTAAAATGGTCCTTTTGTTTAGTTTTTCGACCTAAATCCAATAACTATGGGTAAAATCTTTGAACGTCAATTTTATATTCATTTAGTGGTAGTAATTTTCATGAGATTATGGGCCTGGAATCAACGTATTATAAGCCCTTGTTCGCGTTCCATAGGAATCAATGATTAAACGGAAACGCTGGTTAGTATCGACGGCGCGGTCTCTCTATAGATGGGTGACCGTGAAATCTGTGTCTGATATAAACATGAATGAGCCTATTTTTCAGCGAATTTTCTATCTACTGATGTATAAAATGTTATATTAGTGTACAAAAACAAGTATAAGAGTATGTTTATGCGTTGTTTAGTACCCATACATAGTATTAGCTCTACTTAGTTTACGACTAGATGGCTTTGTTTGAATGTGTGAGAGATACTTGGCATTTATTTGGCTCACAGCCAACCGTTTAGCTTAACTCTTTAGTACATACTCTCTATCTTGAAGATTAGCTATACTTATGTAATGTCGAGGTCAATCCATACATTATTGACTGTTCAGTGGTATCTGAGCGCCTCTGTGATTTGGAGAGCAAGGAAACAGTCGGTCTTAGCTATCGTTGTAATGACACAGTAGTTATGCCTAGTCAGAGGAGGGTGGGTAAAATTATGGCAAAAGAAATTCGGGCATAAGATATTATGACATATAATTTTCGGGCAAACAATAGATAACCTTTTAAGATACTATCAGCGTCATTGAATGACATCAGAAGGGCTTTCAGAGTCATAGGCATTACAAATTCGAACTGACTTAAATCATACGTTGTTTTTCTCAGTTGCCACATACTGGGGACTCCATGTCATCCCTAGAAAAGATAACCCTAGAGTCCTTTAAAGCAGGTCTCTAAGGCAAGATCGATTCCAACCTGGTAACGAGAGTTGGTCAAGCCGCCCATAAGCCTCTGCCGTGACTTAATAACTGAGGCATTACAACGAAACTCGGTGCCGACTTTTTTTACGTGTACTCCGTGTGGTAACGGAGTAAGAATACAATTGTCACCACCTCATCTCATCCCATGGGTGTCGTAAAAACCGACTAAGGGACTTTCCGTGAATATTACCTTTACGAAATAAAAAGAAGGAAAACTTGAAATTAAACCCTATATCAATCCGTCTGACCAGCATGGTATTAGTTGGCCAAGTCTCTCTCCGGCAAGGCAGGAGGCCCGTCCCTGCAGTGGGACATTAATGGGCTGTTATGATTATGGTTTATGAATCAGTGGTTTCAACTGGCTTTGAACATCTTAATATTATAGGTACATTATACTAATATTTATTACATGACTAAACAAAATTTTATTAAAGTAAAGTGTAATTTACCGAGCTAATCAATGAGATTGAATGTTTTCAAGTTAATTTCTTGAAAACATTCAATCTCATTGATTAGCTCGGTAAATTACACTTTACTTTAATATCAACATTAACGAAGATAATAACGAAGATTTATGATCAACATTACCTTCCACGTCAGAACATTGCCGTGAACTCGTTTGACCTTTAACGAATTGCCTGTTTTATGGACTTCATTAAAACTGTATTAGGTACTGGGGTAAAGATTTTTTCCGCAATGGTATTGACTAAGGCGTGGCGTTTGTTCGTTTGTGGTAGAGAATGTAAAAAGGTTTTAAGGTAAGCAGCAGACGTACCTTGGATTTTTTTATTTTTTTTTGCATAGTCATTATACAAATGATGTGACTGTTGGACATAGGCTTCCTTTAAGAGTTTTCATCACACGTGATCCTGTGCTTTCTTCATTCGATGAATCTTCCCTCTTCCCGCTCTTATCAGGTCATTGATTCATCGTGTGAATCCTAAGCTGTTTTGACACGAATGTTACAAAATACACATAATTATGTTTCTGTATTTATTTTTATATAAGTTAGTGTTATTTTAAGTTTTCCATATTTAGGAATTAAATAAAGTTTATCGTATATCTATTAGTCCCCTATATCATTAAACCAAGTACGAGAAAAGAGAGGTAGGATTTTATCAATTTACTTTGTGACCATGCGGGTAATTCAAGCTGCATTTAAAAACTTTATGTTTCCACATCCTCTCCTTGGGAGCTATAAAATTCCAATTCTTTGAACACGACATCGTGATCCTATTTTGACTCCTATAAGGAGTAAGGTAGTAGTGCATTGCTTAATTCAATTTCAATTTAGATTTTCAAAAAGTTGCTGAATTAATTTTTTTTTTTTTTGAGCCGGATTATATAACATGACTGCTAGAGCAGAGGTCTCGGGTTCGATTCCGGCTCAATGCAAATCTTTGTGTGCATGAACATGATTGTTTGCATTGGTCTTAGTGTTTCTAGGTATATTTATGTAGGTATTTCCAAAAAAAACGTATTTAAGTATGTTTATCCGTTGTCTAGTACCTATAGTACAAGCTCTGTTTAGTTTGGGACTAGATGACGTTGTGTGAATAAGTGAGGATTTTTTATTTATTTATTATTATTTTATTATACGTTGTCAACAAATTATTATTATTAGCACCCATACTATTATAGGCCTCTATTAAAACAACGAATTATCAAAAACAATACAGTAACAACGCAAAACTAATACACGCTCCTCCTACATACTCATAATTTACTGCGACCTTTTCTTTGAACCTATGACGTGTAAATAATACAAAATAATATTATAGGTATCGGTTATTTTGCGCCATATTGCCGAAATGGACGTGTGTTGTTGCATGCATAAGCTAGTTTTAGATGTTACTACAAATACTTAAGCTGTATAAAATTAAATTTAAAATGGTATTTTAAATTTATTTAACAATTTCTTTTTACGCTAGGATAACTTATTATATATTTTTAAAATGTTGATGATTCGCGATAAGAGAGAAAAGGAATTAAATATATTTATTTGAGTACACATTATTGTATGAATATAACATTTATGATAAAATTTTAATTAAAACCACTGCTATAGCATTGAGTTATGTAAATATTAACAAATTATATAAAAAAACTGTATTTTTATAAAATAACTGTTTAAATCTTGTCTAAAATCTATTTATATTTGTTGAGCCTTAAACCGAAAGTACGAAACACACACAGGTAAGTCACATCCCAGCAATAAGATCAGAAATCCCTCGGGAGTGTAGATTGTCGCACAACTTTATTTTTCGCCTGGACTGGTCCAATCAATGAGTGTCGGCATCGGCCCGTACAACGGAAATATTGACAAACTTTATATTGGACTTGCTCATGCTGCTCAAACTTGAGCAATTGTACAGTTGCTACAATGCATTCTAGTGCACGATTAGAATAGTTTTGAATAAATTCTCTTTGTAATAGAAGTAGGTGGAATCTATTATTGCAGACTGTGAAAAATAGGAATGGATTTTTATTATGTTTGATAACGTTTTCCTTTTTTAAATTATGCTTAACCTTCAATTCACTAGGTGAAACTTACTAACGTAAACACCTTCTATGAGTCCACGGAACTCATATATTTTTTAGGCGAAGTTTTTAATAATAAAACGGTTTATTTTTTAAAATATTTAATTTATTATTTTTAAATAGTTATTAAGGCACTAGGAAACATCAACGAAACTAAAATAATATCTGAGATCTTCTTAAAAACAAAACCGACATACTTTAACTGTCTTCAAAAACGTAGGTATTATCGTACCTCTATAGAAGTAAAAAATATTTCTAGCAAATTTATCTTTTTTATCTTTTTTATACTCTAAAACCTATAAAATACAAAATTAAAATAACAAAAATGTATGCTTCTGTAGAAAAAAATAAAACGTGCAATGGGTTCTTCCACTGCTAACAGGCAACGTCGGCATATCTTTTTTGAGCAAGTCAAACATATTGGCTTCAGACATTTGGTGCAACGATATGCAGTTTTTTCTCTTTTTGTCACTACAAATGCCACTGCATAGATAACAATATTTTTTTTGGGTCCTGGATAGCTTGTCTCCGGTTTATGCGTGACTCGCATCTGATGTCTTTTTTTAGGATGAATGAAATTGAGTTATGAATTTGGCATGACAAACGTGTACTGTGCAAACATGTCATCATATTGCTTTTATTAGGCTTTCGAAAATCTAATCTTCTTAGACAGAAAACACACAAATTACATACATTTATATCAATAATAACGACTAAAAATAATTGCGTAATTCACTAGTATGAGTCAAAGGGACTCACTCGACGTAATAACTTACTAAATAAGCGTCGCAGGAGCTTGTCCCCTTGCCACCGTGGTGCCCTAGTCACTGCAGGAAGGTACAGGAACGGGGAAGAAACAAGTCGCTAAAATGTTTAAATTATGGTAGTTTAAAATTTCGATGTGAGTCCCGGGGACTCAGGTAGTGAATTGAGGGTTAAGTTAAATCAGCTAACTTTCTCTTAATTGTCTTTATATATGCCATTTTTAAATATTCCTCACACATTCACACAACGCCATCTAGTCCCAAACTAAGCAAAGCTATGGGTACTAGACAACGGATAAACATACTTAAATACTTAAAAATACTAAAATAATTTTAAGAATTTTTATCCGTTGTCTAGTACCCACAGTACAAGCTTTGCTTAGTTTGGGACTAGATGGCGTTTTGTGAATATTTAAGGAATATTTATATTTATTTATGTTTATATTGCCTACTACTGGCCAGACGCTAAAAAAGTATTCTTCTTCAAGTTTTCCTTTGATTGTTATCGTAGAGATGATATCTGTCAACTTCCCCATAGTTAACTTTCTAGTTTAAGATATTAAAAATTTATATTGATTCAGTACAATTCTTAGTTTTTATTGTATACAATGGTTGCAGCACTTAATCACAGTTACAGAATTGTTGTAAAATTATAGAGACGTCTAAAAAATGCTGCTATAGAGTTTGGTACGCCGCTCCTTCTTTACTGGCATAGCGCCTTGGAAGCGGTGGTAAAGTTTGAAAAACTTTTAATATTATACACTTAATGTCTTACTAATAAAAATTTTCTTATACAGTGGTTATACACATGAATACTTATTCCTTGAATAGGAGCGTAATAGCTGTTTATACACTACTTGCCCAACAAGCAAAGTAGCGATAACAGGGTCTAAATTTAAAGCTCTAAGTTATATAGTAGCTATGTAAGATATAAAATAATACTTTTAAATGATAGTACGGATATAAGAGAGCTTGCTTAAGCACCAGCGATAGTAAGGTGATATAAAAGATATAGAACAATTACGCTGCAGCTTAAAGTTGTAATAAGGTGCTATAAGCTAGAACTTTACAGTTTTATTGCAGCTTTAAGTCGATTTTAACATTAAAAGCTCTTTTGGAGTGACTACTATCACTTGCTGATGTAAATGCTCTATTTAGGTGCTATGAATACCTTTAAGTGCTAAACATCACTTTTGATGTTAAAGTGGTTATAAAAAAACCCTCAAGCCGTTTAAGGGTTATAATAATCAATCTTATAACTCTTTATAACTCTTAATAGTGCAGTGATATTGTAGTATTTTATTGGTGTTTTAGCGCTTGAGGTGCTAGGGAAGCTTGAAGCTTTAGAACCCTCTAAGAGTGCTAGTGTGAACGTTATTTAGTCTTAAAGCGATATGCGAAATATTAAACCCTTCTATATCACCTTAACCTGTTTAACGAGGTTATTTATATTAATGAGCTTTAAAAGTCTACATTAGTGTTAATAATCACTTGAAATGTTAAAAAATTCCGTTATATCGCTTATGTGGTAAATTTTAACGTCCATCTTGTATATTAGAGGAGGGTTCCGCCCATCAAAATATTGATTCTTATAGTGAATAAGAGATTTGGAAATACATAAATATATTAATCTGACCCTCGGACTATTTAGAAAAGAACAAAAAATAAATCTGTTTATTGGCATCATGGGGTCACAAACAGTCTGACTAAAATACTGGCTAGTTGGGACAAACTCCCTGATAAAATTGAATTAAATATAAATTTGGATGGTTTACCTATTTACAAAAGTGCCAAGAAAGAGTTTTGGCTAATTTTAAATAAAATATTAGTCCATTTATAATAGGAATTTATTACGGAACAGGGAAGCCCAAGAATCTAGAGTTCTTTTGAATGATTTTGTTAATGAAATGGGGGTATTACTGGAGCAAGGGGTTTTTGATTGGACGGGAAAACTGATCCTATTAAAATACGGTGCTTTATTTGTGATTCAGCTACCAAGATATTTCATATTTTATACCCTTGATACATACAATATGAAGATAAATAAAATACAGTTTTAATCAATACCTTGTATTTATTTATACCTATTAGATAGGATCTAAGTTGCAACAATATAAAGACATTAGAAACTTAAATGCAAAACAATAGTGATTCTCCTACATAACATAATGCTGAATTTATATTCTTCACATAATTTTGACTACTTTGAAAGCACATAGGTATCTAACGCTGACTGTACTAACATAAATTATATAAATCAATCAATATAAACCTCGCCAAAATTACTTAACAAATTCTACATACGAAATGCAGCATTAGGGTGCGTTTCCACCAGAGATGTGCGATGTAAATGTGTCGTGCGAGGATGTCTAGCTGTGCTGTGAAAATGCGCATTATTGTGTGGCGCGAGGATGCGTTGAATGGCTGGTACAGTATGCGCAAACCTCGCAACAGATCTTTCATCCACATCATCATTCACACATGCCTCGGACACATCCTTCGCTTGTTTTGTATGCGCAAAAATCTAGCTCCGCTGAGCCGTTTTCACTAGAGCTGTGCTGACCGAGGCAAGGTAAATGAAGCGATTCTATTGGTTCTTTACAAACACATCCCTCGCTATGCATCCTCGCACCTCTCTGGTGGAAACGCAGCCTAAATGTGTAAAAATAGAGATCGCTCCTATTTGGCAAAGGTTAAATAAAAAGATTTTTGTACTTCACAAAACTACTGTGGCTTATTAATTAATAATGTACTAAGTAACAGAAAATAAGTCAGTCAATATGAATCGCGTTTACATTACTAAAATTGCACATAAATATAATTCAAATCGAAAATAATATATGATCAATAAATCTTTGGCAAATAAGAAATATTTGGCAAAGGAGTAAAAATAAGATCCTAAGGAAGGTCCAAAGGTTTTAGTGCAGTGTTTTTGGACGGACGCTGGTTTCCTCTTCAGTATCACTTTGTGTAAGCATAATAGTTATTTATTTTTCTGCCGCTTCGTAAGTATTTATATATGTTATTTCTTTTAACACTGCACGGTATGGAACACCAATGCGCCTGCGGTATCGATGTATCGTCGTTAATGATTTTTTGTGGCTGTTTAGGCCTTAGAACGCTATTGTGCTTCCATGTAGACGGTACTGCAATGAGTTGTACTTTATTTCGCTCTTTGGTCTGAATTATTTTAACCGGCATACTGAAATATAAAAATTAACTTTGCTGTAGTAATGAAACATACAAAATCCAAAACATTGAGATATAATTATAAGATTAGATCGACCAGGGGTCCGTGAGGTTGTAGTCTTTAACTTATTCCGAACAAAGTACGTACTTTAACATTATACGCAGAGGCGGGGAGAGGGGTAGGCGCAGTAGTAGTATGAATAAATAAATAAATAAAGTACCTACACCGCGCCGGTTACCAATATAATGAAATTAGGCACGTATTTCAATATATTAGTTGAATACCTATATAGCTAGGTATGTAGCAAAACAAGTATTGTAACTACTACTTTATTAATTAAATAAAAGCCTATTTAGATTTCTCGTACTTATAACATCATATACCTACCTACTGAAAAAGATACAATAAACTTGATTAAAATCTTTTATGTTTTCATATTAGTGGTTTACGTATCTTACCAAGGAACCCAAATGTCTCAAATATCATAAAAAATCCTTTCAACGATATGACTTAAGGTTCTAATCGACGTAGTTGTTCAAACAGAAGAGCTAATAAATAATTTTATAGCACCGTTTTAAACTTATGAGTTCTAAAAAAGATATAATTATCACTATTGCCGCTAGCCTTGCATTTAAATTGATAACGCCATTATTGTTTACAAATATAACCTAAAAATCTTGATATACGAGTATCTTTTAATAATAATGTTTACTTAAATCATTGTTGTTTTCTTACAATTAAATATGTAACAATTTTTGATTACCCATTTGGAAGGAATAAGTACAATTAGCAAAATTACAAAAAAAAATCTAATATTTTTGCTATATTTTTGGTTTGAATATTTCTTAAAACGCCTTATTTTAAAGGCGCTTGAAAATTGAGATTAAAAATAGTATACATATTAACAGAAAAAATACAACCGCAATAGTATTTCACTTAAATAATCGCTAAAGGTATAATAAATTGTAAGACTTACCGTTTTTGTTTATCAACTGCCATTACGTACACATCACACTTAGATAAAATACAGAAGGAATAGGTACATAAAACATTACAAAGACCAAAGATTTTATTTACACTACTCCAGCGTTTTTGCATCACTTTAAGTGACATAATGATACCATACTACATATTTAACAGAACTTAAAGTAATAAATACCGTTTTTGCAACACTTTAAGCGATATAAAATAACATCTTATAAATAAAATAGAACCTCAGGCGATTAATATAGACTTTTCAACACTTCAAGTGATACAAAATATCATATGATAACTATAATAGAACCTTTGTATGTAACTAAACTTTTGTCACACTGTAAGTGATATAAAACTGCATCTTAAAACTTTTATAGATCTTTTGGTAATAAACACAGTATTTGCAACACTTAAAGTAATTGAAAATAGCATCTTATTACTTTAATAGTATTTTGGGTAATGAATACGGCTGTTTAACTCTTAACTATCGCCATTGGTAAGAAAATACCATAATTATAGTAGCATTGTTATGCCACTTATTTATCACTGTTGCAGTTAATACGAGCAGCTGTAGAACTTACAAGTGCTAACACCGGTGCCTAATTCAGACTATAAGAGAGTTATAGCACGCTATATCGCTAATTTTTAGGCCGCGCTATTGCTATTGGTGTTTAATTGAACAAATAACCGACTGTTATAGCGCTTATTTTATCGCTAAATTGTTAGTTGGGTGACTAATAAACCAGGTATAAGCATTGGGTAACTATTAAATAGTTATGACACTGACCACTGGCAATACTGTCAGAAACATTCTAAAAAGTAATATATTAAAAAATGTCATTAAATTAGTTTCATATTTTTACCTATTAACTCTTATTGTAAAAATATTAAATAAATTAATATGTCATAAAGAATATTAATATAATGCCCTAATGTTGAAATTCGACTTAGAAATCGTAATAAACGCATAATTTTACACACTTTTACATATTTTTACATTAGCAGATTTTGACATTACTTTTGAACGTCTCTTAAAATATGTCAAAACTGTTGGGTTTTTGAGATTTCATTTCGTATTCTGTTCGCGCGGTTTATTTTGATTTACAATCTCATAAAAATAACCATTAAAATGGAATCAAGTGATTATAGATATATAGCAAAGAAGAGGAAGCCTTTTTGCAAATTGGGATTTATTAGAAAAGGTATTTAGTTGACCTCGAAAACTAAATAGCGACAATATCGATAGGCTAATGTATGGTGTGATTTTGTAACAAAACAAGCTTTAAAAATGTAATACGTACAGAGAAAATAAATAAATAAAATTAATAACTAAAATGTATTTTATTTGAAATAATTAATTATATTACAAAACATAATTCTTAAATAATTGCCTTGCAACTTATCCAGTTGCATTATTTTGAGTTCTTGTGGTCTATGTCTCAAAACGGGGTCACCGTCATAGCAACTCGTGTCGGCATACATTTGTCACGGATTGTTGACCCATGCCGTGAATGTCTGCAGCATCATCTTCCACTTTCTGTCGCGCCCATGTCCTTAGTGCTGTACAAACTTGAAGTTCTCTTGAAAAGACACGACCTCTAGTACTCTGTTCGATTTCACCACGGATTAAATCTACCACTTCCTTTGCATACGCCTTCGTAAATCTTTATTTGGATTTAAACTCAAAATCATCTAAAATAAACGGATTATAGCAAGATTAGTAGTTTTTACTTTCTTGGTGGTTCTTCACTCTCCATTTCGTCAAAAATGTCAAAATAATGTAAATAATCCATAATTACAGAAAAATCAACACAATATTGTAAGTTATGCACTTGTTATACGACGTCTGTCGACTGTATAACAGTTGTATAAAATGACGTAAGGTAAAAGCACCTAACTACGAGGGGTTCTAAAAATGGCAGTAAAATCCGAGGTATTTAGTAAAACGGGTTTTTAAAGTAATTCACTAGTTATTTTGGTCTGCATGATAAAACAATCAATTAATAATTTATCTGTTCATATACACACCTCAACAAAGTCTAGGGATATGTGGTATTTACTCAATTAACTTCAAAATTATTGAAGATAGCATACAACATGTTTATATTTTTATAAAGACAATTTATCAGGATACAATCCAGAATTAAGATGATACATTTATAAAATGCACCATCTTTCATCAACTACTACAGGAATATGAAAAGACCTATTGATCTAGAATTTTAATATAGGTAAATTGATACCTTTAACTAGGTTTTTGTAATTACGAAAACGCGATAGCTTGATTTTGGCTCGATCATATTTATTTTTGAAAACACCTCTACAAAAACAGTTTTTTACATATTACACGGAAAGTACACTATCATTATGCTTAGGAATTACTCAAATACATTTGTAACATTAATATTAGTATTACTGTAGAATATCATTACATAACTACAACCAATAATTTTTAATGAATCAAATAAGATTTTAGCAATTTCTAAGCGCTCCGGATCGTTGCGGGCGCATCGCAATTTCAGACCTTATACCGATAAGTTAACGATCGATACAGAATGAGTACGGTCGACGATTCAGTCGGGCGATGGCCCTCTTCGACGCTGGACCTGTGCATGTCGACTCACCGTTCGTACTGAATTTTATCGCGTAATTTTATATCGTAGGTAAAATATATAGGTTAGGTTTAAAATATTTATACCTAAGTTTTTATTAATACTTTGTTCTCTTTTATCAGTAAATAATAGTATTATTTTATAATAGTTATTTCGATAACATTGTATCGTAAAATATTTTTGTAGTTATGTCTTTTATAAAACTTAGGTAAAGTTCGCCATAACTCAACTAAGTACCTAGTTACTGTTGACCCTTTTGATAATGCAAGCGTTTGTTTATATAAGCGATTTTAGACTATATGCTCAAGTGTTATAAGTTTTATAACCGTTTTCGTCAAAATCACGTAATTGAAACGTACTATAATAGTACTATAATATTACGTACCTATTTTATTTGCAAGCTTAGGTAGGTAGGTACTTACTGATAAGATCTAAATAATACTTTTTACTTTCGCGGGAACTTTTACAAACATGAAACAAACGAACACAAAGAACGTCCAGACTCAGGACAGTTGTTTGTGGATCACACAAAAAAATTGTCTTACGTGAGATTTGAACTCTCATGCACTCCACCGCGGGAACGTTTACAAACATGAAACAAACGAACACAAAGAACGTCCAGACTCAGGACAGTTGTTTGTGGATCACACAAAAAAATTATCTTACGTGAGATTTGAACTCTCATGCAGTCCACTGCGGGAACGTTTACAAACATGAAACAAACGAACACAAAGAACGTCCAGACTCAGGACAGTTGTTTGTGGATCACACAAAAAAATTTCTTACGTGAGATTTGAACTCTCACGCACTCCACCGCGGGAACGTTTACAAACATGAAACAAACGAACACAAAGAACGTCCAGACTCAGGACAGTTGTTTGTGGATCACACAAAAAAATTTCTTACGTGAGATTTGAACTCTCATGCACTCCACTGCGGGAACGTTTACAAACATGAAACAAACGAACACAAAGAACGTCCAGGCTCAGGACAGTTGTTTGTGGATCACTCAAAAAAATTTCTTACGTGAGATTTGAACTCTCATGCACTCCACTGCGGGAACGTTTACAAACATGAAACAAACGAACATAAAGAACGTTCAGACTCAGGACTGTTGTTTGTGGATCACACAAAAAAACTGTCTGCCTTAGGCAGTGGCGGGCGCAGTAATCGGTAATCGTAAGTCAGCATGAAGAGTCCACCAGAAGGGCGAGACGAGACGAGAATTGAAATCGCACCGAACTGTTTCCACCAAAAATTGACATCGCGACATGCGTGTTTCTTGTTCATGTATTTTGAACTCTACATGAGAAATAATACGGTTCATTTTTACACAAACAAAAAGTAGCAACAAACAACAATAGGCCTATCGCGAGAAGCGAGTGTTTTTGTTACAAAGTTAATATATACTCTATTTCCTAAGCAATACGGTTCATTTTTACATAAAGATTTCAAATTTTGCCTCGTCTCGCCCCTCAGGTGGAAAATCACCTAGAGTTCAAATCTCACGTAAGACAATTTTATTTGTGCGATCCACAAATTATTGTCCTGAGTCTGGATGTTCTTTGTGTCAGCTAAGTAAATGTTTGTAAATACCCCGCGACACAGGACAATACATAGTGGGGCTATTGTATTTTTTTTAAAGTTCTATTATTTTGCGTGAGATTCAAACCCGCGACCTCGTGCACTGCGACCGATACCCCGAGGCGGTCAAATTATTTTTGTGATACCCAAATTATTGTTCTAAATCTGGATGTGCTTTGTGCCTTCATAATACCTTGCGCGGGTGTAAATTTAAAAAAAAATAGGGGCTACTTGTATAAACATAATAGACCGGTAGATAGTAGGTTTTTCTGTAACAGAATTTTCTGTTACCTACCGCGGACTGACGTCACAGTATAACCAGTAGTCAAACTGGGCCGAATATTTATTATAAATGCCTACGGGTGCGCGGTACGTAAACAATAGTAAACATGCGATCTACTTTGTGTTTCCATTTAGTTTTGTAATTGTAAATTAATACTTTTTATTTTTCTATTTTATATTTAAATAAATAGGAAGTTTTCTGTAAAAAACGTGTTGTTTTATGATTGATACATTTAATTTAAAGAAACATGTATATGTTTGTATTTATATCCACCATGTTTGTGATATAAATAAAATACTAAATTATAATATTAAGAAGGTACTTAACAAGTCATTCAGTAAAGTAGGTACAGTACCGGGCCGTTTATATTGCATATCAACCTATAGAAAAATACAATCGGTCAATTTCGGCTTCGTAGAGCGTCAGAGAAAAAGTCGATGTGTAATATTTACGGCCGGGTACTGTATTTATTATATTGGCCATGTTTGTTTGAAATTGAATTTATCGATAACCAAAACCAAACTTTAAACAGGTCTATTAGATCTATTTAACGTCAAAATAAAGGCATCGAGGTCACTTCACCAATCTATTCAAAAAATGACATCGATGTCATTGCTTAAATTTACCTAGATCAAAGTGAAAGACACGCATGGGGGATTACATAAAGGGGGGCTAAATTTTCATTATTATTGACCTAAGTACAACAAACCGTTTTCGTGATATACACAAAATACTATTATAATATTAAATACCTAAGTCATTTAGTAAGGTAGGTATTTATATCAGCCATGTTTGTTTGAAATTGACATATGAATAATATATTTAGTTTCAAATTATAACACAAAGTCCGCTCGTTACTGCGGCACAGTAGCGACTGTTCCCTCCGCGATCGTGAGCGTGTAGGTATAAACTCACGTTTCGTCGTCCGTTTCTATGAAGTTGAAATACTGTATATATTTGTACTATGGCACAGAGCGATAACGTGTCCTTGAGGGCCGGCGGGACGACGACGGCGCACACGGCGAGCCGGCGCGCGGCGCGTGAGCGAGAGTATATCCGTCTCATTCGCGCGCCGAGGGGCGCGCCCCTCTGGCCACGGCCGAATTCAACTCGAAAATTTTCAAAGTAGCGTCTTAAATAAAAGAATTATTTTTGCTTAAATAATTTTTTATTCAAATAAATAAAAAACTTGGAAAATTAGTAAAACTAACAATGAATGTGTTTCATAAGCAAAAGTGAAAATAAGCAAAAATTAATCTGTTTTTAACTGTTATGTGAGTTATCAGTAGTCAGCACATTAAAAAAACCGGAAATAACGGTCCTGCAATGGTTTTTCATGCTTTTATTATGTTATCCAGGTCTTGGTGCGGTATATTGTTCCAGGTCCGACTAGGATGCATAAAAAGTTGCTCTTCCATCGCAATTTTATGCAGGAAAAATCACCAAAACCCTTCTTTTGAAGATGTCCTATGGGTATTTTATGGTTTTGAGGATAGGGGATTGAGTGGTTCAGCATAAAATCGATACGTCGTGCTCCTGCAACCAGCTCGTCATCACTCTCGCTTTATGCGAACGGGTGTTGTTGTCCATGAACTTGAAAATTTGGCCCAATTGTAGTCTACGGGGGTAGATTATTAGTACTAGCACCTCGTTAAATTATTTTTCAGCCGTCATGGTGTTTCTGATCAAAACGCGCTCTGTTCTTCGACCGATACAAATTCCCGTCCAAACCATAATTTGTTCTGTCGTGGTATGAATAGATTTCCTGAGAATGTTGTAGACGGCTATCACAACCAGAAGCTCGCCCAGCACGTTCTCTACGAGAATCCGAGTGGAAACCGAACCGGGACTCATGTGTAAACACTACTACAGATCACAGGTTATCTTTGCAGAGCAAATGTTCACGAGCCCAGTCTAGTCGTCGTGCGCGATTCGCTCGACGTAGTGCTGGAGTATAAAGCGGTATGCGAGCATAAAGGTGGGCTTCGTGCCGACTTCTTCTAACAGTTTAGTCACCCGCAAGAGGCTCCACCAAGAGCTGGAGCCTCTAAACCAGCTGCATGGTAGTAACATTTGACTGTTTTTTCGCGGGAACTTGCAAAAATCGATCATGTCTTTAAGAGGTGATAGACTTTTTGCTGTGGTATCTTTCAGCCACTTCACCAGTAGCACGATAACGTGACCATAACCCTGATTTCATATTTTGTATTGTTCTAATCTCTTCAGCAATACTCCGCTTAGTACCCGCAGCTGGGACCATGCCTACTGCCCATAACATTTTCTCTCTGATGAAATAGCGCCGCTGCTTGATGCACACAATATCATTCATTCGAAATAAACGTTTAAATTGTTATAAAACTTAAATTTTACACAAAAAAGCAGTCAAAACTTACTGTTGGTAAATTCAATTTTTGAACTTGACTACTTTTAAGCCGCGTAAATCTTTTATTTTTAATTTTATTTTGCAAATTCAAATTTAGAATGGTTGAAAAAGGTTAACAAGGTAAGTTTTCATCAAAAGAATTAAAAAAAAACAAAATTACAAACCAAATTTTTTGAGTTTCACAACTTTATACAAAATATCCCTAGACTTTGTTGAGGTGTGTATATATAAACAAAAGAGAGTTAAGTGTGTTCACACTGTAGAAAAATCGGTCATTTTGCCACGGGAAGCCGCCTTTAAAGCACACTTCATACGTTTAGGACCTCATGCACGTGAGTAATACGATTTGCCAAATAGTGTTTTGCGTGATAATTTTATACAATGCGAGTTTTCGTTGAGATTGAGTTATTGAAAGGAGAATATATTTTATCGAAAACACTTAAGATTTGAGTATTTTATTTGCAAATTAGCAAGAAAATACGAGTTGAAAACACCACGGCATTATGTGCAAAATATTTTAGTGTGTTCCTAAAAGCGATGTATACCACGGAAAAACAAATTTTAAGACATTTACTTTTTTTAAATTTTCGGTGTGTGTTTTATGATTACAAAGTTAAATGTGTTAGTTCTGACTTATTAAATAACTCATGCATTTAGTAATTGCGAGGTACACCTTGGCGTCGGATTCACTAATTATAGCAGGTTAAAAATGACTATTATAGGTACTTTCTTAATACGTTGTACGGGAAAAAATTTATGAAGACGTTCGGTTTTTGATCTGTTCTGTTATTATATGTATGTGTCTTATATTTGTTTCCCTTTCATATTGCAACTATCCACTATTTAATTTGCATAATATCAAAAAATCTTTTAATTTTTATTACTCGGAATTAGAAACTTTGATTTAGCATCATAAAACGCTATTCCGATGTATATACGTCGGAATAAGGTTATATGAGCACCTAATTGCGATGTATTTACATCGGAATAAGCTTACATGAGTTCCTAATTCCGATGTTTTGACCCGGTCATAGAGAGTATTGACCCTGTTTAAATACAGAGTGTTCCTTTTTTTATGTGCTTAGTACGTAGTAACTGAAAGAATACTAATCATCTAAAGTACAATCACATAAAATTGGAGTGTGCGTGTATTCATATTTCTTTAACCCAATTATGAAACTACAGCAATTAAATGAATTTTTGTCTGTCAGTCTGCCTATTTGAAGACTATTTTCAGCGTGTGTGTTTATGTAATTTTCTTTGTATCCTCCTACACACTTATTGACTGGACCTGGATAGTTTTACATACATCATTATTAGGTTTCCTAAGTCATTTTTTTTATTGCATAATAATCCTTCATGATTTATAGAGCTTCAAAGTTTAGCATAACCGCGCCTATTTCAAAAGTCTTAAACTTGCATTTTAGTTTCACTTATTTATTACTTTTTAGTTTTTTTATTTAAGTACATGTTTAGATTATTTTTGTAATCATGATACAAGTAGATTTTTATGTTGATTTTTAAGTTGATTTTTATGTTGATTTTTATAAGATTAAGGATTATGATTAAAAAAAGAACTGATTTAACATAAAAAATAAACTCCTTTTATTTTTGAACATCATGTATGAGAACCCTACATAGGTATAGGTAAATTATCTTAAAGAGATTTTTGCATTTGTAGTAGTGTTCGTATATGTACACGGATTCAAAATTTGAAATTTGAATTCCACTATACGGTCAGCAAATAAGGTCTGTCACATTTTTATTATTTAAGTATTTATTTTGTGTAATATTTTTTGATCAATATTTTATTATTTTAACATTTTTAAATAAAAATGTGCCGATGATGAATGGATGGTTTTGTACCAAACGCCTTGCTAATGTTTAAAGCACACCAAAAAAGTGGTGAGTACCACGACAATATGAATTATGTAGAATATTCGAAGTGGATCCAAACGCAATTAATACCGAACCTTAAACCTAACAGTGTTGTTGTTCTTGATAATGCAGCATATTATAACTCGATTCAAAATCGTGCACCAATTTCGACTTCAAAGAAACAGGAAATTATTGACTGGCTGAAGGAGAGAAAGATCGAACATTCATCGAATATAAGCCTCAGTTGTATCAAATGATTTTACAAAATAAGGCCAGATTTGTTGAATATAAGATCGACAAAATCTTACGACAGCACGGCCATACTGTGCTACGTTTACCGCCGTATCACCCTCAGTTGAACCCTATTGAAAATATATGGGGGACAGTGAAAAATTACGTGGCAAAGAGAAATATTACAATGAACATGAGTTCTATAATGACGTTAGCAGAGGAGAAATTTAACAGCATAAGTGTAGAGGAATGGAAAAATGTTTGCCTGCACGCCATTAAAGAGGAAAACAAATTTCAAGGATGAGGCTTTAGATATAATATCAGAACGAATTATTGTTAACACAAATGATTCATCTCATGAAAGTGGGGATGAGAACGAGAGTGAAATGTCTGGAGTTGAAGAAGATTAGAATTAAATATTATGGTAATGATTGTTAACTATTTTAGGCTCTATTCTAGTATCATTGTTTAATGTTATTTGATGCAGTTGGTGTAACTGACTATAAAAAGTATAAAAAATATAAAAGTTCTCAATTATTTATTTCCTTATGTGCTGACCGTACACAACTACAAATGCAAAAATCTCTCTAAGATAATTTACCTATAGTTCCCTTTCTATTTTAATACTAGGAATTAGGAACCAAATGCATCGGAATTACGATTTTTACATCGGAATTAGGCGCATCGTTCTTTTTCATATTTTTATTTATTTTATCATTTTTAATAACCTTTTACTGACAAACTGCATATATTTTTCAAAAATTAGATAGTTAACGCTTCTGATAAAAATATAAAATTGTATACAAAGGTACGATAATTACTTAATTTTTAATGTTCTTTCGTGTTTTGTCAAAAACACCACGGAATTAGGTGCCTTTACCTTACAACTTACACCATCGCTATAACAGGCGTATAGCTAGAGTGTGTTTATTAGTAACGTTTTTGTTATAACGAGTGTGTAAATGTTTATTAGTAAGACGGTTAGACTAAGTAGATTTAAACTGACGTCAATAAGTTATTATTTTGTAACATCATGTTGAAAAATAAAGAAACTAAAACGACACCCGCAGGATAATCTGGGGTGGTGACATTATGTATTCTTACTTCTTCACTACATAGATAAGCCGGAATCACCATTAAATTTAGCTTATTTCAGTGCAATATTGCTGAGTAGAAACTCAAGCTGACAATAGTGGAGTACGTTGGCTTGCGGTTTACTCCGCTACTACCTGAAGCTTATACATAAACAACACGACAGTCTCAAGTAGTGGGATCAAAGTACTGACTCAGCACATTTATATTGTAGTGTCAGTACTATTAAACGTCAACATTCTATTGAATTTGTCATCATTATCTTGTAAACTGTAGAGACACAATATATACAATTTATTGACATTTTTTTATAGGTGGCCGTTGTTGCAGAAATATTTTATTTATTTATTTATTTTTAAATATATTATATGTATATAAATATTCTGGAAAAGCAACTGGAGCCAAACAATGTAAGGACCTAATTAAACAACAACAAGGATTTAAAGTATGGGGAAAGCTGATGGGTAAAGGCCTTCTGTGAAGGATCGCAATAAATGAAAACCTTGGAATGACCTATAATCTACAAACATGACAATAACGTTTGTAAAATGTAATATTTTCAGACAAAAATTTGGTTAATAGTATTTTAGTCGATGGAGAACTAAGTATTTTAATATAGAAACATTTTTATTCCTATCAAAGTGCTTAGTAGAGTCTTATACCGTTTCTCCTTAATGTAGCAAATGAATTGTATCTAGGAAATACCTATCTTTCCATCTCGACTAGTTCAAGCAACTATAATGTTCCAATGTAGAGAACTATTGTTAGACACACTGGCTATAAGAATGTCGAGCTTAAGCTAAAACAAGCCTTGTACCAATCTATCAAGACGTAACGTCAGACTGTGTGTTGTCTCCGATAGTAGAGACAAAGCATTTTGGCACGTTTTTACCATATCAGGTTTATTACGTCTTTAGTATAGCTATAATAATAATAGGAAAGAGTATATTTCATTCAAAACAGTCCTAGTATATAATTAGAATGATTGATCTCAATGTCGGTATAGGTATTTTCTATATTAGAGGCGTTATGGCTTTGTTACTATCACGTGTTTCTTCAAATTTGTACAATAAACTATCTGCTCAGTTACTTAGATGTCTTTTATAACACATAGTAGAGAGATCGCAGTGAAAATCTAATTTAGTTTTAAATATGTATTTGGTATTTAGTTGCATCAAAGTCGAGACGTTGTCTAAACAAATTACCTGTGTGTATAAAGAGAATCGATTCGGACTTTGCTAACGACTACGCTGTTTGTCCCGACCTCACTTCCAATCTATATAACGATTATCTTCGCAAGTGTACGTGGTCATTTGTTAAAAGTTCTCGTGTATAAACGAGTTTGATTAGGGAAACTTAAGTACAAAAGTGTTATCGATAAACCTGGTTTGTTTATGTTGCGTGTAACATAGTTATACTTTGTATAAACTTACATATCAAGAGAAATTCAAAAGACCCTGCGTCATAGGGCTTGTTTCCAAGATCAGGTCATCAGGATACGTAGTTTATTTACTTCGAACAAATGTATTTAAAACTAAACTGTATTTTCAATAATATAAATTACAAATTCGTTTGGCATTCGTAAAAGAAACTTGGTAACCCTTTAACTGCAAGCGGGGTAAGTTTGATGGGCCTTGTGTGTCTGTGGACTAGACAGCCGACTTTTAGTCGTTTAATGTGTTGTCTACAACGATTTGGCACTAGATAAAGTCTACTATATATTATTATGTCTGAAATTGTTGCTTCCTAGCTTCTTCATTTTATACAACGAACTGCTTGAATGAGTTTCTTGTTGCCTTTAATACAAGGAAGTGGAATATTAAAGTGGTACTTAGTATTTGAAAGTATTTAGTTTAATTTTACTTTCATGTATTTATATGTTAGATCAATAACCTTTAAAAAAATGGTTTTCTGTATAAGCGGTTACTAAGTACAGCTCTTTCTTCGTGTGTCCTTCACCTACCTACAGTTACTATTATAAGAAATCAAGAACGAAATTACAGGGTGAGGAAATTGGTGAGAAAAAAATTATTATTGTTGATTGAGGTAGAAAGGCAAATGAACGTCTTATAAAACAATATTTTAGGGTGCACATGTTGCTTTCGTATTCAACTTAAGCTTTCAAAAAAACTACAGTAACTCGGCATACGGCAACATGAGTTTTGGTCAATGTAACTTTTCCGACTACGTAACAAAAAGACTCCCACACACCTGCAATCGATCATAGGTAAAGGATGAGTGGCCGCAGAATAAGGGGCTTTTATAATTCGTGTGGTGACGGGGTGATGAAAAACCGACGAAGGGAATAACCGTAACTACTATCTTTACGAAATGAAAAGAAGGAAAACTTGAAAATAAACCCTATACTAATCCGTCTGGCCAGCGTGGTATTAGTAGGCCAAGTAACCCTCCGTCACGGAAGGAGCCCCGTCCTTGCAGTGGGACATTAATGGGCTGTTATGATGATGATGATAATGACAACTTTTTAATTAAGAAATTGCAATCAAAAAAATCATTTTAACGATCGGCCGTACTTTGCTTAAAGCAACTTAAACTTTATTATTTTCTTTGTAAAAAACCCTGTTAATTAAGTAGGAAGGTCTTAATCCCGGATTACAATAAACCTGTGCAGTAAAATGCTTCATAGCTTGATGAATGAATTTAATGAGCATTTTGTTGAATTTATTCACAGCACAGACTTGGTTTTTTCATTATATTGTGTTATATTTACTTTAATATAATGCTTGATAAGCTCGTAGCGTTCCTTATCATAATTAGAGCTTAACAATATGTATTTATTGATTCTCCGTTTAATAGGTTGAATAAAACGCTAATATTTTTACTAGTATCAAGATATAGAATAATAATATAATTTTAAAAAGTCGTAACTTAAAATTTAATAAAATTAAAAGTGTCACTTAAACCCTAGTAGTTTTGATACTTACTAGCTATTCGTTGCAGAAATCTTGCCACAGTGAACATGCGTTTCACATGGTATAAACGCTAAGTCCTTAAATTTGTTTTACCTGTCAGCTCTTCAATTTTAAAATGCAGTTTTTTTATATTTTGCATAAATAAATCAATTAATTTTTATTACGATAAAAGTAATTATTTTTAGCGTTATGTAATTGATTACAAGCACAATATCTTAGTACAAATATCAGTTTTGAGGAAAACCCCAACAGCTTTGTGTGTTATTAATATCTCGTTCATAAAACAAAACCAGTTGTTAAAAGAAATCTGTATAGTGCAACAAATGTGTACAATAAAGACAGTAGCAGTTTTCACAACAAAAATACATTCTAAATCCACCATTATACGTGATAAAGGCCGTTTCAAGCGAACACGCGAAACGTTAACTGAGTCTAAATTGCCCTATTAATGGCCAGTAATGGTGTGGTCCGCTGGGGTAATTTTGTCCCACAGTCGCATTGCACGGTTAGATGAGCGTCCGAAATGTTAAGTATAATCCTATTATGTACTTTGTATAGTTTATTATATACAAGTTTGAATATAAATTGTTGACAATATTTTTTTGAGTTATTTGATACACGTGCTCATAATTGGGCATTTTTAAAATTACAACGGAATCCAGTTTTTTAATTGATGTATGAAATTGTTAAAAAAAAATCCGGTACTACGGTCATGAATACACTGTACACTGGGTGCATAAGGTCGTAAATTAGAATTCCAATTTAATTATTAAAAATATAATCCCTGGTTGATGTATCAATTTATAAATTAACAAACACAGGAATATTAAACGAAAGGTAAATCATTATCTGGAACCGCAAAAAGTGCAATCAAACAAAAAAGCACGTCAATTTTACATATCATAATAAATGTTTATTATATTTTGATTTATATGTAACTAGGTACTGCAATGTCATGGCCATAGACATCAAACTTCATTCATATTTCTGTGGTCACGGCTAGGTAAGTGATTTTGATTTCCTGCGGTCACTGTAACCCATGACGTACCCTTCGTTCCCCTTCTACGCCCTGTCAGTTGACAGTTTGACATTTAAATTCGGAATGTCAGTTACAATCACATTGTACTGACAGTCGTGTCAAAATAAACGATAGTGGTATGCATATAGATAAGTGCAATCAGTTGCAGACAAAGGGTTAGGTATTAATAGTACATTATAAAGTGTAAATATTAATAAAATATCCTACTAATATTTTTATGGGTGGATGTTTGTTACTTTTTCACGTCAAAACTACTGATGGATATCAAAACTATAGATTAAATTTTTAAAAATTTGTGTAAATAGTCCAAGTGTCTGCATAATATTAAATTTAATTTAAAAAATATTTGAAGATAATGTATAAAACTTACTACGTTTAATAAACTATCATAAAACTATTAATTTCAATTTAATACAAGAGAAAAGATTAATGTAAAACAACGAAATATGCTGCAACAAAAATAGTATTTTTATTCTCTAAAATCTAAAAAACTTTTATACTTTGTTATATCTGCAACCATGCAATCTATTTTTACTGTCAAGATAGTATTATATTAAGTTGGAACAAACCTAAATTGTTTGTCAAATTAGATTGTAACTTAAAAATCTAAAACTTAAGAGTGAAAAATACGTGTAGTAGCGAACGTTCTTAAGAGTTTTTTGTAATTTTGAAGGTTATTTACAAATTAAACTAATACAAATAATATTATACATATCCGTGTGGCGACGGAGTAAGAATACAATATGTCACCACCCCATCTCATCCCATGGGTGTCGTAAAAACCGACTAAGGGACTGTCCGTAAATTTTATCTTTAAGAAATAAGAATAATGAAAACTTGTAATTAAACCCTATACCAATCCGTCTGGCCAGTGTGGCATTAGTAGGCCAAGTATCCCTTCGTCACGGGAGGAGGCCCGTCCTTGCAGTGGGCTGTGGCTGTTATGAAATATTATACAAAAATTTCATCATCATCATTTAGACAAAACGTTATAAGAAGACCTACCTGGTGGAAAACTGGTGTATGGTCGAAAACTAAATGGCTTTATCACCTCTAGAACGAATGTTAGTTGCATGTCATAAAACTATTAGGTTCAATATCGCATAACAAAACATCAGCTAAAGCATGACGCTACTTTGACATATCAGTTCTCTTGTATTAGCAAATAGTCGTTAGATATTTATATAAACAAATAATAAAGTTGTAGGGGGCACGCCCTTACTATTTCTAGGTTATATAACCTCTACTTACGTATACTTACGATAGCGGCGTGCGTGCTCGATTTATGCGTGATGCACCAAGTACGTGATCTCACAACTGGAATTACTGCCACTGGTCAACTCTCCAAATAAAACTCATTTGGTAATATAAAAACAATATGATTTATTCCTCAAGTTAAGACTCTACTAATAATTATCAATTACAATTTGTATTACAATATATTATGACTGTATAGCGTGACCAGTGCGCAGTAACTGGCGAGCGCTGTGCTTATTTCACCTAAGAGCGAAATTGCTGAATTGCAATACGTGTACGAACAAAGTACTCCGTACACTACTTCCCCCAATTTTTTACAAAATTTTGAAATGCCAAAATTAAAAATTATACATTGAATATGGTCACTCTATCATTACATTGATTCATATTATATTAAAATAAAGCTACCTTGTTACACTCACGTTAGGACCGATAAGAGTTCTATGTCTCATATTACATAAGTTCCTGGTAAGTTTGACTTACGCTGACTGCCTTACTGCGAATTGATTTCGCAACATCCTGCTTCTACATTTATTCAAAACAATTTGCATGTTGATACTCATGTTGCTCAACATGTTACTGTGGCCATAACAAAGACCTATTTTACCTGTTATATGCGTATAATACAATATTACACAAATAAATACTGCCATAATAAAATAAAATCTACCTTAAAACCTTTTTAAGACCGGCACTTGCACTTAACTCTAACGACACTTTCACAATACCCTTTACGTATATTCTTGCTCTTCGTATGACGCTGAATATGATCTAGCTTTTCGTACGAAGAAGCAATGCTGTCGTGAGTCGTCCTATGTCTGCGGCGGTTTCCATCGTCCACATGCTCTGTCAGCTCCGTGTCTTCTAATGTGGCAGGTCGGGCCATCCAGCACTTGGTACGTACCTATTTTCCTTAACGCTACCAAAGTCTGATGCCAACATACGACGCGCACACTATACTTAAGAGTGTCGCCGTCGTTTCCCATGCCTTGCATCATCGGATTATGCCGCATACTACTGCGTTACATAAGCCATGATTCTCCAAATGCTTGCGCTGACAAGAGTTAAGATGATCGCCGTACTCTTCGTATAATCGATAAACTTCGTGCCTGTACGCTTATCGCTGCTAACTCAATACTAGGGGTAGACATACCTGCGTCCGGTATCTTCGCGTCACTATTTTCCATCTTCTTCGGTGTCTGGAACATCACCGCACTTGCACTTATAGTCTTTAATTTTAATAAATAATTATTTATTATAAAAATAAATTATTATTTATTAACCTACACGTAATCCTAACAGTTGCTTCTAATCCACGCACTTACTACAGCACACATAAAACAGTACAGGGTCACCAGATGTAGGGGGCACGCCCTTACTATTTCTAGGTTATATAACCTCTACTTACGTATACTTACGATAGCGGCGTGCGTGCTCGATTTATGCGTGATGCACCAAGTACGTGATCTCACAACTGGAATTACTGCCACTGGTCAACTCTCCAAATAAAACTCATTTGGTAATATAAAAACAATATGATTTATTCCTCAAGTTAAGACTCTACTAATAATTATCAATTACAATTTGTATTACAATATATTATGACTGTATAGCGTGACCAGTGCGCAGTAACTGGCGAGCGCTGTGCTTATTTCACCTAAGAGCGAAATTGCTGAATTGCAATACGTGTACGAACAAAGTACTCCGTACAAAGTCAACGTTATTGACTGATACTAGAGCATATTTTCGGTAAAACGTTTTATTCTAATGAATTTCTCTCTTTTTTCCTTATATGTCCATCCCTTTCATTTCTTGCATGACGTCATTGGCACATATTTCAATTTAAAGTTTTCGTAATTTTATAATATAAAACAAATTAGGGTAAACCACCTAATCGTTAGAAGTCCTACAATTATTGGCACTTAAGAGTTAAAAGTGAGTAAAAAGAAAGAAAACACTGTAGATTATTCAAGTTCAGTATGAATATTCAAGTTCAAATATTATTTATTTAATATATTTATCATATTTTATTTATTTCATGTGTCAACAGAGCAACAATAAATTTATCAGAATACTTTTATTGGCATTAGTGCCAATAATATTTATTTAATACTATTCAATCACATTATAATGATTAAGTATAAGCAAAGATTAAAGTATTTTATGATATTTTATATTTTAGTCTGACACGAAGTCCACTCTTAAGGTGCCAACAATTGGGTGGCTTACCAGCCAATATTTAAATTATACATTTTCAGTTTTTCTGAAATGACAAGCTTGTAATGTCACAAGTAACAAGTTGACTTTAGTTTTAAATTATTTAATGGTTTTTCATGGTTTTTCACATACAAACTCTACAGTTTAATATAGTGACATTTGTATTGTGTTAGTAGATATTATTATTTATTGCGTTGAAGTGAAAGTCTAAAATAGATTGCACTTTAATCTAAGCATAGTTTTGATAACCAATGACGTCAAGCTCACGCATAAACATTAAATAACGATCTTAATGAATTTGAATTATGATAGAATTTTTTGTCAAAACTGATAAAGCCATTTCGTTTTCGAGTATACATACGAGTAGCCTTGCCCTAGGCAATTCCATTATGAGGCATCTAAAAAACTAAATACATTTTCTCCCAAGTAAAGCTACTAAGGTTCGTTTCAAAAAGGTTGTGTATTAAAATAACTATAGTTTCAAACTTAACATTTATATAGATAGCTTACTTTGAAGACAAGACATGATGATAATAGTACATTTTCTAAGTACTATAATCATCTTTTTATTTTAAAATAAACACAGCTAAACATAGACATTTCAATAAAAATAATTCTTTGTTAAAATTCAACATCCAATAATAATAAAGAAGATTTCTAACAACAAAATGAGTACGCCCGTGCCCTTGATTTTCTAAAACATAATGGTTGTATTTGTTCAATCTAATACTGTTCTATAAAGCCCCTTCATTCAGGATTTATTACAGTCTTTACGTAAACATCAAATTAGCACACTCCGTGAAAAGGGATCCACTTGTTATACGAAACATAACTAAATAATTGAAATTTAAATCTTTAGATGTTAAAGACTCTAAATACTTACGTAATTTAGGAGACTGATACCTAATTCATAATTAAATAAAACATGAGTAGAATGTTTTGTTCACAAGTATTATAAATAGTATGTTTGTAGTATATAAGCTACTAGCTGACCCGTGGCCTCTTCTTAGGGCGGTGAAAAAAACGTTTAAACATATTTCATTACTGCTCCACTCCTATTAGTCATAGCGTAATACTATATAGCATATGACACTCCCCGCTAAATGGACTATAAAACAAAGAAGAATTTTGTAACGTATGATGAAACGCGTTTTAGCAAATTATCATGACATGCTTTTCATCAGACAACTGCGTTAGGGGTGTCATGTCCTTTGTCGCCAGAACATCACAAGCATCTAAGAGACACAAATAATATTTAAACTCGTGGCAATAATAATAAGTCATCATTATCATAACAGCCCATTAATGTCCCACTGCAGGGACGGGCCTCCTCCCGTGACGGAGGAAGACATGGCCTACTAATATGTACCACGCTGGCCAGACGAATTGGTATAGGGTTTAATTTCAAGTTTTCCTTCTTTTTACTTCGAAAAGATAATAATATTCACGGAAAATCCTTTAGTCGGTTTTTACGACCCCCATGGGACGAGATGGGATGGTGACATATTCTATTCTTACTCCGTCACCAATAATTTGTGCATCGCACAAATACTCCGTGCGTTTCAACGCCCGATCTCGTCCAAGTGAGCCTCTACCGCAAGCGCTGCGCCACCTGATTCAATTAATTTAACAACACGTATTTTTTGAAAACACTTTAGCAAAGGAATTAATTTATACAGTTCCTATTTTTGAGTAATTTAAGAACAAAAGAAACAAAAACATCAAAATATAAGACAAATTGGTATTGACATTTAATTTTGTCAGTAACGAAAATACCGACATACAATATTTTGAGGAAAATTATTAAATTGTTTCTTGTTTTATTACGACAGAAATTACATTTGAACAATGGAAAAGTAAGAGCTAATTGCCTATAAAAATTTAATTACATTTCAAGATTATTTTTATAAATAGCTATACACATAATTTTGTTTAGATGTTTTTATTATTGCTTCCTTCTTAAAATATCTTAAATCTAACAAGTGTTGACGTATTCAGGATACTTTGTCCTTATGACAAGAAACTGGAATCGAACCCTTTACCAACCCGTCTAGCCACCGAAAAATTATTTATTGTCTCTGAAATGATTTATCATCATCATAACAGCCTATTGATGTCCCACTGCAGGGTCGGAGATTCGTCCGTGACGGGAGGAGGCATTTGGCCTACTAATACCACGCTGGCCAAACGGATTGGTACAGGGTTTTGTATCAAGTTTCCTTATTTTTATAACGTAAAGATAATATTCACGGATAGTTTCTTAGTCGGTTTTTACACCGAGGGATGGATGGGATGGTGACACACTGTATTCTTACTCCGTCACCACACGGAGAATGATTTACATAGAGTTAAACATTAGTACCTTATTTCTTTTGTTTAAAGACTTTATATTTCCAATCTAATTTTTCTTCACTCTCATTCTGTCGAGCTCAGTACTTGTACGTGGCATAAGGACGCTTGCAGAGAACCGACATACAAGCTTCAATCCATTTCTATCTGCCCGACTAGAATTCCAATCACATAAATGTCACGTCACATAGCCGGTGCTGACCGCATTGGTGCAATTACAGCGTCCCTTAAGTGCCTATCAACTTAGTTCACTAAAATAGAAGGACTGTTTTCTTGACACTACATTAAAAAGTATATTAAAGTTGACAAATTGATAAAAGAAACTTCAAATTAACATTTAGAAGTAAATTATTCGATAAATATTTTTGTAACTTTTAATGTGATTTCCGATTAATTAAGATACTATTTTAACTGATATTATACCAAGAGTTTTTTGATTCAAGAAAATTAAGCAAAATATAACAGCTGACAGAAACAATAAAACACGAACATATTATACAAAAATAATACAAAAATAAACGTTTGAGTTTGAGTTACAGCATAAATATTTATATTAATTGGTTCCCAAGTTAAAAAGGTTAACTGAAAATAGGTTTCAAAATCTATAAACGTACGACAAAACCTTAACTATAAAGAAGTCCGAACAAGCTCTATATCAATCTTTATTGTATTGTACAAATAGAAAATTTAACAAAGAAAACCCAACACGTATATTGTCAACACTTCCTCGACAAAATTATTGAAGTACTTACCAATTTTATTTTATCTAAAGGAAATCCTGTCGTTGAATACAAATCAAAGGTACTTTTATATTACATTTTTTCATACAATTATCGTCGTTTCAAAGACGAGTACGTTTAAGACTCGTATGGCGTTGAGAGCCATCGCGTTCAATAGAAATGTCATCACGTATCGTGATAAAGGCTCGTACAGCATATAAGATATTATTGGTTCCTGTTCAATAAATTATATAGCTGTTAAGAATGATAAAATGTAGGTACAGACACTTTTATATGAAGTACGCTGGGGAATTCTACGAAAATATTACCTACTACACAATTGGAATAATATATCTATTTACTATTTTTGCGTATATTTTTTACAAAGTTCAAGAAACTGAATACATTTTATAAATACTCGTTGTTACGAAACACTCTTTTTTTTAAAGTCATTTATGACACATAATTTATACTTGATACTAGATGTATTTGCTGACGAAAAAAATCAAAACGGTTACATTGACTGATATAAAAAATAGGGTATCTAATAGTTCAGTTAACATAAGAAAACAATAAATAAAATAAATATATTTCTCACACATTCACACAACGCCATTTAATCCCAAACTAAGCAGAGCTTGTACAATGTTGTCTTTTTAAATGAAACCAATGTTAATAAACCACATAGTACAATAATTGTTAAACGTATTAACGAAGTAAATACTGTTGCATTCTAGTCGATTGCATTTGGGAACCAGTTTTATTCAGGAGATCAGTTTCAAATTATAGCAAATGAACCAAATTACGCCTCATTAATTTGACAGATCAACAACACGACGGATAACTTAATTCGTATTAAATTCAACTTGATATTGATCACAAATTATCTGTGTGTTGATGTACTAAGTATATTGGTCCTTATTAGTTAATTTCTCAGAGACCACAATCTACTTGTATTCTTTCTTGACTGGCGACAAATTGACAGTTCCTCTTTATTCACCATTAAGATTTCTTTGAATTGATGTTGTCAAACTGTCTCAAATCTCCATCCAGGCCATGCGAGTATGTTTGCTATTTCTGGCCATAATTCCGGCTTCAAACAAACAGTATTCAGATTTCTAATATTTTTTTTATTTTTTTATTTCAGTATTTAGTTGTCTAGTACCCATAGTACAAGCTTTGCTTAGTTTGGGACTAGGTGGCGTTGTGTGAATGTGTGAGGAATATTTATTTATTTATTTCTTGGAATTCGGGAAAAGTCGGGGAAGCTGCTAGTTTACTTAAAGTAAACTGAGTCAATTTATCAAGATTCTTACAATCTTTTTTCTCACTTGTTCCACCACCATTGCCTCTTCGTACAAAATTGGAAACTATAAAAATAATTAAAAACCTTTGCTGATTCTTTTTACCCTTTCCAGCATACTTAAGATGTAAAGCATATTATGTTTTACCCCCTTACTCATACACGCCTCTTAAATTTTAGTCAATTGATTAATTAGCTTAAACTCTTACGTTGTTTGGTATAAGGTTGGTTTTCGTGATAAAAATCTCGCTAAACAGCGATTAAATTTAAGAGGCGTTTATGAAAAAGGGGGTTAGTCATTAAAATATACATAATGATTCGTTTGTAAAATTTAATTACAATTTAAAACTTGACAAATATTTCACTTCTTTTTTCTATAACAAACAGAGGATTGAGCCGTACGTATTCTGTATAATGTCATCATTAATCATAGTAGTTGCTTGTGTACGGATAAGGTCAGCTAATAATAGGAAACCTCATCAAATATGAATGGGGTGAGAGTTCAACGCTGTATCGACTTCCCTCGCTTTATATATTATGGTGTGTTATGAATGACAGTTACATAATTTAGATGTACTAACATGTCTTATGCACGGCTTAATCTTGGACATAACTTGGTGCAATTAATTACTCGAAACACAATGTCACAGAAATTAATATTTTATATCCTCTAACCACTATAATTACAGTTATAGGTTCTCCAAGTTCCCTTTATTACTAGAATACGTCTATCCCTGGAGTTCAACGTTTATGGGATCGTATGATTAAGAGAGAGATTTATTTGAATAAAAATAGATATTATCCTATTCAAACAATTGTAACTTTATATTAATAAAGTAATTTAATTACTGCACAAATGCTTTTAAAAAGAAAGCAGATTAAAACTAGCTTATACTCAAACATTGTACGTCTAGCATCAGCAAATTTAAAAGCTTATCTCATTTAATTCAATGGATTTTAGACCGTGTAACTCATTATTTGAATTACCAAACAAATTGTAAGCGTAGATTAAATATCTTAAACCACTAACATTAGCCTAAATGTTGTCATCAAAATCTGTATAAAATTCTATTACATTATTATGTAAAACATTCATTTATTCAATTTGAAACATTACATGTAATAATGTTTATGTCCTTGGCTTAGTAAAAAGGCAGTACCGAAATTAAATATGGAATAAAAGTCTCATATATTTCGTTTATTTTGTTGGTAAAATGAGGATTAGTGGCAACAAACATAATATTGTAAAATGTTTCTACTTGTGACGGGGAGTTATGGTTTGTAATTTATCGTTTCAGGTTTATATTTTATGAATGGGATTACACGGTTTGTAAAGTTAAAAGTTTTTTTTGCTTATATACGTTTTTTATTTACGTTTATGAATTTGTTAATATTATTATTTTCCTCTTAAACATACACATATTTTTTGTACAGTGTCTTTGGCCTAATATATGTAAGTTATGTTTAGAAATATACAAACGAAGTTCTCATATTATTTTAAAGTTAGTAAAAATAATATAGCTGTTATTCTAACTATAATTTTGGTCCTCAAATTTCCATCATCAGAATTACGTTCACAATCACCAAACATTTCACATTATCCACTTCTATAGTTTGGTTTGTAGAATTGCCAACCCAAACTAACAAAGCTTAAATCATAAGTGAATTTCCAAGAAAACTGACTATACACCACCAAGGGCACTTTACCAGACAAATAGTGCCAAATTGATCACGTAATTCAGGTTTATATATTATAGTTCATTTCATACGAAGGTCGACTTAGTTACAAGCCTCTTTCGTTTGGTAGCAATAACTTATTTGCTAGTATATTCCCAGTTGCGGCACCTGTACAAAATAGATAGCTATTTCTGAACCTATTACATCTATCCGGCCGTAAGAGATACCAAATATTGACGCAAGTAGAAGCATAAATTATTGATATGAAAACTTTGCTCGGATAGAGTTACGTAAGATTGTGTGCGTGAGATTTTGGTTATGATAAGAATAAGAAAATATATACTCGGAGGACCAACTGCTTCTTGAAGGGTTTTCTTTTGTATTAAAATCGAAGGGTATCTTATATATCGCAAAGTATTTTATAGATATATTGTTCTTATATACTGGATACCATCATCATACTTACGAAAATATATAATGTAATGTTTTGTCTTATCATATTTTAAGTTACTGGTGAGCTTGGGATTTCGAATCATTTTTGATATTTTATCTTTCCTCTGCAGAGAAGCATGGACGGAGAGAGAAGACCATGGTACTACGTTGCCATGGTCCTCTTTCTTTCTACTGTTTATAAAACGCAGGACAGATGTTTCTCCTTCTAAAGTTGTTTAGCGCTTAATCACCATGAGTTACAAGGTATCGCCAGGTGTAATCTGCTCCTACAGTTCTGGTTTACTGTCACTGTGAATGTAGTACAACGTTTAGTTTGACTATTTATAAATTTCCTTTAAAATAGTAACTAAATTTAATTAAAACACCATAAAAATCCATCTAAGCAGCTTTTTTACAGTAAGCTGAACAGTTCTCTCAAACTATTGTTATAGTTGTGCATACGAGTACATCTTTTTCGCAAACATTAAATGCTCCAGTCATAAAATTCTACCGGTCGGATTTCCTTCTGTTATGGAGGGAAGCTTGAAATAAAAATATCGGAAAATTTTATCTCCAAAGTTATTATAAGCAAAAATTGTAAAAAATCATTTTGGTGATCTATGAAATTATCAACAAAAAAACTAAACCTTCACTTGAAGTTTTTTATCTAAACCCAATCGGTAGTTTCATTTAGAAAAGTTTGCGGTAGTCAGCAGTTTTCGAATTGAATTTGATAAGGGGTGAAATTTTCTACGAAAGTAATTTTCGGAACGAAAAGTTCTGTATTACCTGGCTTTAAGGATTGGGGCGATCAGGCAAACGATAGGCGAAAAAGTATTTCGCTTTTGCAACTTTTAAAATTTACTTAACTTGCTTTTGTAATTACGCATGAATTAATACATTAGGTTACGAAAAATTTACATTTTAATAAAAGTGACATCGAACGTGGGACAAAAGGATTTGTTCGTTGAGTAAGTTTTGTCCACAATCAATAAGAGATACCACTTCAGCAAATCTTGTTCAATAGAGTTCAATTTTGAAACTTTATTTGTGCGTTCGTAGTTGTATAATTGGAAATCAATCTCTTAGATATTATGGTTCAATCTATAAAACAGTGGAATTTTTCTAATTATAAATTATTGTTATTAAATAATCCACTGAATGTTTGTAGATTGTTTTTTTATGAACATTTAAAATGGATTGATTGTGGATTTAAATATTTTTTCTAAATTAAAGTAGCCCTTTTACAACGTTTTAGTAGTCCCACTGTAAATAACTTTGATAGAATTTCTAATATTCTATTATCTATTTATAACCAGCCTAATCAATCACTTTGTCCTTTCTTATCTTTAGAGAATGAGTGCCAGCGTTAATATTCAATTTAAATAGTTTTTATGTATCGAAGTAATTTATAGATAACCGGTCGTCAAAACCGTAAACTTCGTCTTCACTAACTCAAGTATCATAAAATATACTTCTCACTATATTCAGTATAGGACTTTTATGGAATGTTCCATTCCATTTCACTAGAGGATATATGAACCAGCCTGATTCGTCGCTTGAGACTGATAAGTCGAAAACGTGACATCGAATAAATCATGGACACAGCCGTGATCGGAATAACACGTACCTACGAGAAATATCTTTCTTAAGAGTTTATTTTGATATTTGAATTCTAGTGATAACGAGTCAAAAATCATCATAACAACCCATTAATGTCCCACTCCAGGGACGGGCCTCCTCCCGTGACGGATACTTGGCCTACTAATACCACGCTGTTCAGACGGATTGGTATAGGGTTTAATTTCAAGTTTTCCTTCTTTTTACTTCTTTAAGATAATATTTACGGTTAGTCCCTTAGTCGGTTTCTACGACACCCACACGGAGTTTAAAAGTATTGTCACTAAAAATATTTTAATTGTATACCTACAGTAGTTCACTATTCCCTAACATTTTTATAATGTGCCAATGCTGGCACAGCGACTTATTCAAATGATGGTAGGAAGCTTAAAATACGCTGCCACGATTGGTATATGGTTTTAAATCCAGTTTTTCTTCTTTAGCTTTTGAAAGCTTAACCTACTTGTACTACGCTGGTTAGACGGATTGGTATAGGGTTTTCTTTTAATATTTTCAAACGCATTTCTTGAAAGTTTGTTTTGCTATTTAATGGTTGTTTAATTGCAATTGATATCGTATTCAAAATCGGTTACTCGGGTATCTAATATTGTTTTGTAATCAGCGTTATTGTTCACTGTATGTTACAAATTAATTTTAGCTATAAGCAGCATTATAAAGCCCTGATAAACTACGCACTCATAAAAATTATATTTAAAATGTCCTAAAAGTTATACACGTATATTCACCGGCGGGCGGCGCACAGTGGTATATGTTGTATGGGGCTGCGGCAATAATTGTGTAAATTGCCCATACGTGTAAAATATAATAAAACAAACTATTTTTCATCGATATTTGCTTATATAATAATGATTTTATATGTTTTTAAATGTATTTATGTAAGTATTTTATAAATGTCTAAGTATTTATTTTTTCATGTAACTTTTTTGACTAAGATATAAATACAGATATAAAAAAACTGTATGTATAAAAAATAAAATATTAAAATAATTCTATGCATAAAAAGTAATATTACATAATAAATTTAGGCTAAACATGGTGCATGTAAAAGCTTGTTTATAAAAAATTAAGAATTTTTTTCACATAACAAAGCTTTCACATGCTCTGATAGTGGTAGGTATATGATTTGTGTAATGCGAGTTGCACACCAAGAGCTAAGCTAAGTTAGTTTAGCTTAGTTCTCATAGCTGACACAGTTTTCCATACTTCTTCCATAGTTTGCGGTCTGAACACAAGTATAGAAAACAGTGTCAGCTATGCGAGCTAAGCTAGACTAACTTCGCTTAGCTCTTGGTGTGCAACTCGCATTACGCTTGGCCCTTAAACTGCTTATATATTGGTCTGAGAAAGCCATGAACATTTGAAAAACATCTGTGTCCGTTAATTCTCGTAAGCATTTTCGAGAATGACTTAACCGATATCGACGAGTCTTTGTTCCGAGTTTCTAGGGCTTCCTCAGATAACATTCCTACAGGTAACGCGTCGGCTGCTATAATGTGACGTCCATGTATTAAAATTTTATGCACTGTATTTGGCATATATAGTACCAGGTATACAAGTTAACATACAGATTTGCTGTTTTATCTCAATAATTCCCGAACTTTTCTGCATCAACTGAAGCTTCAGAGTTAATTGTTTGTAATATCATAGAAAAGACACAAGTGATGAGACACAAAATAAAATTAGAACCCTTTTATAGCTATTACTAATAACTATTTTAGCTAACTACCCTCATTGAGAAAGTTATCTTAATGTACGAGTTCATTTACTAATATGCCTTAAAAATGAAGGCTAGCAAAAAATCGCAGCTGGAAGTGTTTTTTTAATTAACTACATACATGTACCTATTATATGAACCATAAAAGAAACTGGCGCCAAGCAGCGCCAACCTAGTTATGAACGATTAAACTAAGAATTTTACTTAAAAATACTAGTGTTCATCTCTAATTACCTCAGGGAACTCATTCTAATCACTTTATTAAGAATATTAATTATCTACAACATTCATTAAGACGTGTAGAATTAAAAAAAATAAGTTAAAAACAAAAAGAACTTCCAGGTTTGAACATACAACCATTGAACTAAGGGCCTTTTTTCAAGTGAAAACTTAAAATCTTCGAACATCCAACTTCGAGATGCTTTTAGTCTATTAAATTATTCTAATGTAAATGATATTTTTATGGGTTTATGTTTAATGAGGCCTGTAGTATCCAATACTGGTATGACATATTTGAATATTCGTACTTAGCAATATTGAATTTTTTCCGCTTATAAACCACTGTGCGGCGCCACAAGAAAAAATGTAATGATAATCGTGCTTTTTATAAAGAAGTAAAGGGTGTACCATTTTTATGGTAAAATGCTTTTAGTACAGAATTGTTATAATGTTAGTGCGTGCTTCGTAGTTTAACCACAGTTTAGTTTATTTAAATATTATATAATACCAAATTATGTATTTTGTAATTTCGAGGATGTCCTAAAATTGCGACTAAGATAGATACGTAGACAACATTTTTAGCTTTCTATGGATGTCAGAATTCTCTCGAATTATCATTATTACCTGGAGTCACCGACACATGACAACTTGGAAAAACAACGTATGGTTTTAGTTATTTTGAGTCCAAAACGACCATGACACTGACATCCCTGAGCATCACGTGGTTCGTTAGAGATCCACATGGTATAATAAAAGGCTGCTAAGCAGAGGTCTCGGGTTCGATTCCCGCTCAATGCAAAACTTTGTGTGCATGAATATGATTGTTTGCATTGGTCCGAGTGTTTCTATGTATAATATGTATGTATTTACAAAAAAAAAGGTATAAAAGTGTTATTATCCGTTGTTCTGTTATCCATAACACAAGCAGGTTATGCCTAGTTTACTTTGGGAACAGATGGCGCTGTGTAGATATGTCAAAAAATTGAGCGCAACATATACAATACACATTCTTTTTAAAAAAACGTACCAGTACCTACTGGTTTCTTAAGTGTTACAGCACCTAATAGGCTTGCCTGGAAATTAAGTGTCTCTCTATTCTGTATCCATTATATAAAAGGATGAAGGAAATGAAGCCGTCAATGTCGATGATAACACTAGTTTTATTTAACTTGGATAACATAAGTTGCCATAAGGGTTTGTCTTTTGTATTATTATGTTTAATTATAACATGAGTGATAAATTTGAGAAATAAGTAAATCATAAAAACAAGTATGAAAATCTTTACAAATAATATTATGAATAGTGATGAGGTCATTCCGATATCGCGGATTCAAATTTATTTGTGCGATTCAGAATCATGCGAAGTTACATTCATGTTCCCGAATGTTCTTTAGATTCGTTATATTGATGACTAGCTGCTGTGCCCGCGACTTCGTTCGCGTGGCGGATGTTACTTACTTCGCAATTCGCTTTAATACTGAAAAATCGTTTTTTAAACCTTATAACAAACAGATATACCTACACACGAATTGTAAAATTAACGAACGAATCAAAACCTTTTCAAAAACAGATCTTTACAAAGACAGATCTATGAAGACTGTGTCTAAACTTATACTGAAAGACATGAGCGAACGTCATTCTTTCAAGTAAAATCTTAATACCGCGATACTGAAAATGACGTCACAGGCACAATGCCATCTGTTGTCAAATTTGTAAGTTAAAATAAATGACATCGCTTTTTTCATCATAACAGCCCATTAATGTCCCACTGCAAGGACGCGCCTCCTCCCGTGACGGAGGGATACTTGGCCTACTAATACCACGTTGGCCAGTCGGATTGGTATAGGGTTTAATTTCAAGTTTTCCTTCATTTTTATTTCGTAAAGATAATATTCACCGATAGTCCCTTAGTCGGTTTTACGCCACCCATGGGATGAGATGGGGAGGTGACATATTGTATTCTTGCTCCGTCACCACACGGATAATCGCTAATTAATTATGAATGAATACATTTGCACGCCACGTTATGGTGCGGCAGAATTACCTGCCTCGGTGGCGCGGCGGTCGCATTACATGGCTGGCGTGCATGAGGTCGGGGGTTCGATTCCCATGGAGGACAATTGTGATACACAAACTATTGTCCTTAGTCTGGATGTTCTTTGTGTCCGTTAAATTGATATTTTTAAAGGCTAGTGTGAAGACTTATAATTGATATTACACATACGATTCATGGTTAATTTTATTAACATTTAAAAGAAATAACTTATTAATAGCACTTAATAATAAAATAGTTATATATTATTTAAAACCTCTTTTATTTTATGATTACTACTGGTAACGCCATCTCGTGAACAAAAGAAACGAAATTTAAATTCATTCAACATTGAACCAAATCCATTTTTCATGACCCCTGATTTGTATTGGACTGTTCTAATAAAGAGATCTAGCGATATCTCGAGTATTACTTATCCGATTCCGATTGTTTTATTGTAGTATATAGATAAATACCTACTTTAAACTTAATACCTAAAAACTACGTATCTATGTATTTTAATATCTAAAGCGCGCTTATTCCGAGAAGAGTCAATAAGAACCACGTCCGTTCGCATTAAGAGTCAATGTGAATGAAATTATATAGATGCATCGGTTGGCCGTTTCGGACGTTAAACAAAAATCAACCGTACAGCCGTACTCATACTGGCGCGGCGACATTTGGAAATTTTCTTTCATCTAAATCTTGTGTGTTTATAAACCGATTTCTATAAAATTTTTTTATGAATAAGGTTTTAAAGTGTACTTTTGAAATATGGGAGTTTGAAAAAGATATGTCTATGCAAATTACAATATATTTATGTATTTAATACACTTTGAAGAAAACCCTAACGATTAAACAGGTTATTGTGGCTAATATATAAAAGATAGATATATACTATTCAAGACTTTTTTGTACATCTTTTGAAGACCATTATTTTTGTAATACATATTTTTGGCGTATGATCAACGTACGCGATGATAAGAGCTCGAACGCGCTTTTTTTCAACCGACTTGCTTCAAATTTATCGTCACTGCTCAGCTCCTATGTGTCTTAGCGTTATGTTATACAGCCTATAACCTGCCCGGGAGTATGGACTACAATTGTACCAAGTTTGGTTAAAATGCCTTCAGTAGTTTTTGACCCATGCGTGCACATACAGACAGACAAACAGACAGACAGACAGACAGACAGACAAAAAATTTATTGATTGCGTTTTTGGCATTAGTATCGATCACCATTCATCCTCCAATATTAATTTTTAACATATATTCAATGTACAGAATTGATCTCTCTACAGTTTTATTATAAGTATATAGATGTTTTCATTGTTATCTACATATTTTTATTTATTCTTAAATTGAAGCGATGCACTGAAGGGAAACTGGAAACTCTTCTAAAACTGTCGTCAATACGGATTGATACTTTTTATGCAGGTCTTTAAGTCTCTTTCGGGTTAACAATGTCCGTAGGATGATACAGAATGATGAAACCTTGATATCCTATTCTGTGATTACATAAAGTTTTGCTCGATGATTCTGATGAAGATATGACAGTTACTTACTTGGTTCTCTTGCGGTTCTCCTCATTGCGAATTCGATAACACAGGTAAAATCCTTGTATGTCTTCTAATAAGGCCCATAGTCAACTATAAGCATTATAGGTTATTAAAACATCACAATAAATATAATATAAATATAAATATCTCTCACACATTCACACAACGCCATCTAGTCCCAAACTAATCAAAGCTTGTACTATGGGTACTAGACAACGGATAAACATACTTTTTTATTATAAATTCCTACATATTATACATAGAAAACACCCAGACCAATGCAAACAAACATGTTCATGTACACAGAGATTTGTATTGAGCGGGAATCGAACCCAAGACCTTTGCGTAGTAGTCATGTTATATAACCACTACGCCACAGAGGTCGTCAACAATAGTATTGTATCATCTTTAAATAACTAAATGTAAAGTCCTACCTCTTACTTTATATAGGATTGTTACGTTTGTTTATATGTATTATATTTTATTCATTTAGTGATGGAAGTTCATTCATTGTTAGATAATGTCAGAAGGTATCATTATTCACGGGAAAAGGAAATCTGATACATTTTTTTACATCCGTCACAGATAATATTAGAGAATTGTATTTGTGCTTAGAAATCTGGAGTATTTACGTTTATTCTTTGTAATAAGACGAGTTTGTGTATCAACTAGCCCCCTTACTCATAAATTTAAGAGGCGTTTATGAGTAAGGGGGCAGGTGGCGTTGTACTTCAGTGTACATTTTTTCTGTGCGTTTGGCAGTTTGACATAATAAATATTATAGTTTTTGGTTTTATATGAATTTTATAAAAAAAATTACAGGTAGGTTGAGTACAAGATGTGCTTAGCTTGAAACTAGATTGCTATTTAAGTAGGTGTACTACTTTTACGCGGTTCTGGGGTGAGTTCTTATAAAACATAGTCCTGCTTAGGAAGTAGGAGGATATCTTGAAAATCCTGTATCTACATACCGGTTAATAGTTTTTTTTTGGTAAGTAGTAGAATTATTTTATTGGTTCAAATAATGTTAATAAGGTAACAATATGAATTCATTATAAATGAAAGGTTAACTATAATGAACTATGATGAAAAACGACATTTGCCCCTCTGATAAGCTTCAACTTATTGATATCTATGTTGTGAACAAATCAAAATGTACAACTTTTTCGAAATTTATTCGAATAAGATATTATTAATTCAAATATTCATTAATACAAAATCTTTGTTCGCATTACGCCAAAATGTACAACAGATGTCCAAAATTTAATTTTAATATAAGAGTCGTTTTACTTTCTTTTAATATAACATCTTGAAGGCCTTCGCAGATCTCATTTCTGTAGTCGTCTCGATGTAAATTCAATTTAATATCAGATGACTTAGTTCCGTAGAACAACTCACAAAATGGAATATTATTTGGCCCCTTTTAAAAGCAATAAACAATTTATCTGCTGATTGTACTGAAAATCGTAGCTGGTAACGTTGTTTGGAAGGTAAAATTTTTGTTTGGAAATACAATCTGATTAAAAGCAGACAGTTGTAATAAATTGCGAACAGTTGGCATTGTTGTTATAGATGCTACGTTTATAGATGCAGGATAAAAAATACGTTTTGTAGTTAGATGTGATCGGCTTTATCTGGTTGCGATATTGTCTAAATTTAAAAATTTTAATGGATTTAGAAGGCCTAATGGAGTACGATCTGTCTAGGCCACACTAATTTATGACCATCGGATGTGCCTATCACCGCATAAGTGAAATATTATGTACCTACTTATATTCCTTATGTAACGTCTGTGAAAAATATGATAGAGATATCTATAGTGTTTTACATTGTAATTGTTTCTAAACCTCGCACACACACGTCGGGCTTATGCTAGTAATAAAGGGGTAAGCTTTTAGAAAAGCGACCAGATGACGAAGAGTTGGCAATAATGGTAAAGTAACATTCCTGATTACATACTCGTAAAAAAAAAAACTTCATCTTGATGTACCGTATATTTAAAAAGCCGTGAAGATTAAACCTAAAAAAATATATAAAATGAACATTGTAGTCTCCATAAAATATAAGTAAACTGGGCTAAGGAAAATTGAAATTGCTTTTTTTATTAGAGGACTGTAAAGCTATTTGTCCTAGGTACCGGCGGCAGGTTGAATTCAGGTCTTACGTTTACTTAGTCAGTATACACATTGTAAGTATTTTTACCTTAAAATTATTAGCCATTTTTGGTGTTATACTGCTTACTGAATATATTATATTGGTCTTTACGTGTTGATAATGTTTGCAGGAGTCTTTGTTTAGGTTGAGGTATTAAAGAAAATATTGTTGGCTAGATAGCAGATCACCTAAATGATTATAAACGAAAATGGGAGTACACATATTATTATAAAAGTAATCGGGCTGCTATTGTTTGAAAGAAGTATAACCGTAACAGTGTTTAACTTAATTATCAACAAAATCATGGCTACTCTGATTGTAGAAAAAATAAACAAGCTTATAAATACAGTATAAACGGTTATACAAAACTATCGTCGAGACGCTTCTCGACATAGTTCACAACTGAAATGACGCAATAAAAAAGCGTCTTCGATAAACACTTCGTCATCCAATATAAACGAAACAAAAACTAAATTGCGACACAAACACAGTAAACAAATGAAAAACAAAAGTAGATTCCATACTTTCCCTAAAATCTCACATTCATAAACATTTCCATAGTTCATTGGTGTTTGCACAATTTCTATCAGGTTTGAAGAATCTCGTTTCCCTTAAGCACACATCCATATTTTTCGTGATTCTTTCTCCTCTTTCGTCATTTGCGTTGAAAACACGAGTGCGTAGTGTGTACACAGCTTTATAGGAAGGGTTATAATCGACGATTCGGATCACGTACACCCACCGTGACTGGTAACTGGAGACTTTAATGGGTGCTTGGATGAAAAAAATTTGGATATTATACATTAGCAAGGAGTTCGATATTATAGCGGTTTGCGTAGGTTGTTTCAGAGATTATGCATGAAAGTACTTTGAGTAATATCTGTAATCATCATCTCGAGACTTTATCGCGCTTTTTTATAACTTTTAATGCGTTCTGCTCTATTTTTATTATGCCAATTCATTTTACGTCTACACTTTACTTTAAATGATTGCAGTCGCGTTGTAGTTTTTATGAGCTATGAAGTTTATTCTTTATTTCGTATGAAAAATGTGTTAACTAAATGATTACTGTTGTACTAATTGCATGTTTACCCGTCTTTGAAATAATGAGAAGGATTTCAATATATTTTATTCTTGTTACGTACATCAAACTCAGTTATTACTTGACCAATGAAAAAATACTTTGTTTTCTTTTAAAGTGTATTGTTCCAAACTGGTTTTGGATTCGATTAAATTCGGTTTCGGTCATTCGTAATTTGATACATACGTTTACTTCGTACAACAAAAATTTAATGAGACTAGGAAGCTGACAATTTACCAAATAGTTAAATATCTTTTGCATAGAAACAAACGTTAAAGAAACTAAATTAATTTATTATAAGAGACGGATTATAGGTACTTAGTAACATACAGTCAGGTTGTTACTATCGGCAATGAACAAGGTTATACCACTCAAACGTTACCGTGTTTAAGTAAAAAGGCACAAAAGCTATTGAAATCACAGACTTTTGGACGTTGGACTTGTATCTCTGGAGGATTAGCACTCTGCACAGGCACACTAAGCTTTGTATTCACAAAGCACTGTCTTCTTCTGCATCTAGTATACCTTATTATTCTGGTATTTGGCATGCTGCAGCTTGAAAGGCTTCAATCTGCCAAATGCCAAATCATTATCATCATCATCATTATAACAGCCCATTAATGTCCCACTGCAGGGACGGGCCTCCTCCTTTGACGGAGGGATACTTGGCCTACTAATACCACCCTGGCATAATGGATTGGTATAGGGTTTAATTTCAAGTTTTCCTTCTTTATATATTTCGTTAAGATTATATTTATGGAAATCAATCAAATCGGCCAAATCAATATAATACATAATAATGAATTTCTAGTTTCCAATAGTTTGTTATTTTTTTCACACTTAAAGCACAAGTTTTAGACTACGAAACTTATCATAAACTTAAAAGCCCGAATTTCTAGCGATCTGCTAAAGGCAGCCGTCCTCTCTATCAACGTTTTGACAGACATAGCTTACAGGAACAATAGAAAGCTGTGAAATATTGAAAACTAGTTTCAAATTGTTTCTACAATCGCCTGCTGCTATCTACGAATATACATTTTATATAAATAGTAAAATTGTTTTGGATTTTAGGTTCTGTATTTGAATATGATTTATTTATATGTCAGATTTAGTCATAGAAATAATTTGTATCTATTATATTTTTTCTCCGTGTGGTGACGGAGTAAGAATACAATATGTCACCACCCCATCTCACCCCATGGGTGTCGTACAGAACGACTAAGGGACAATCCGTGAAGATTATCTTTACGAAATCAAAAGAAGGAAAACTTGAAATTAAACCCTATACCAATCCGTTTGGGTAGCGTGGTATTACTAGGCCAAGTATCCCTCCGTCACGGGAGGAGGCCCGTCCCTGCAGTGGGACATTAATGGGCTGTTATGATATTATTATGCAAGCATCGTCCCGGTTAATACCAAAATTACTAGAGATTTTTTTAATGTTTGCATTATATTCTGTTTTTCTAATTATCTGGCCAAAAGATATTCGTAAAGTTTTCCAAGCATATTTTTTCAACTCATAACGTTGAAATAATTTTACTAAAAACACAGCAAATTTTTATTTTGAATATAAGAAAACATCGCTTTTAGATACGCAATAAATAACTCCTACAATTCACTAAATTTTACGAAAAAGGTTTAAATTGTTACTGTAAACAAGTTTTAAAAGGCTCAAAGAATGTAAACGATCGACCCTTATTTATTCCGTAAGACAAAGATTATTCTAGGTTCAAAGAATAATGTTTAACCCTAGATTCATAACCATATCTAAGACGAACATTATTCATAAGCATTCGTCTCTCAGACGACTATATTTAAATGAGAGGTTTATCGGTATTTTTAAATAAAACAAAAGAAATTAATCATGGCACTGTTAGATATGTTTTTTAGGGTTATAAAAAAAGTAATGAATTAATAATAATTAAGGTTCATCACCACATTTCACACATATGAGGCCGCAATGGTCCCAGCACATAAACTTTTTACATGACTACTATTGGAAACTTGTCATACGACATTTTATTAATTCACAATGACCACAAATAGTTTTTTAGGTACTACTTGAACCAGGTGTAGCAATAGTAGGCGTTTTACCTAAAACTTCATAGATTTTCCTTTTTAGGCATCTCTTCAAAGTTGGCATTTTGCGCCTTTTACGTAACCACGGTTCAGTCAACTTTTCTGGAATATTCTTTTTAAAACTGTCGGGATAGTCTCCTGTTATTCCACATGACATCACTCAAGTCAACGTTTTTTTGCTCGCTGGTAAAACCATCATGATCAGAACTAGATCAACAATTCAGATAGTCAATCCTTCATTCTAAAATAAAATTAGAGGAAATGAATAACTATTCACGTAATTATACACTTTGAAAAATTATGTAATACGTAATAACTAGTGTATAATAATATCACATACTTACTTTTAATTTATAAAACCAGAACTCGTCAAAAAATGATTTTCAAAAGTAACAATCAATATAGTCAATAGTTACACTATTCATAAATATTCGTCTCTCAGACGACCAAAGGTCTATATCACGCTAATTGGACGTAATTACGAGGCAAGCGCAGTCCCGACACTAGCGGTCCAACGTTTTAGAAAGGTACTTAGGACCACAGCTTTCTATCTCTTTTACTGGAAACAGTAGAAACAAATTGGTGTTTTGCGCGTTCCGTGAGACGAATGGTTATGAATCTAGGGTTAAGTAGTGATACTGAACGATAAATATTGTAAAAAGGACTACTCAATAACAGATTACAAGGGCATACAATAAATCCTTTAAAAATATACATAGGTATATTTTCTCATTTTATAGTATCATCATAACAGCCCATTAATGTCCCACTGCAGCGACGGGCCTCCTCCCGCGACGGAGGGTTACTTGGCCTACTAATACCACGCTGGCCAGACGGATTGGTATAGGGTTTAATTTCAAGTTTTCCTTCTTTTTATTTCGTAAAGATAGTAGTTACGGTTATTCCCTTAGTCGGTTTTTACGACACCCATGGGATGAGATGGGGTGGTGACCTATTGTATTCTTACTCCGTTACCACACGGAGATATTATTTTCATACTTAACTAAAATAAAAATGATATAATTTTCTAACAAAAATATTTAAAATATTAAGTCTAAATCTATTTCCATTATCTCTCATTGTGTTTTGCCTACAGTACTTCTAACCAACATAACGGCCGCATAACCTTTACATACCCTTAAAAATTCTATCGAAAAAGCCCTCCTAAATAGGCCACTACCTAACCTATATATTTTGTAATAATCTCATCTCGTCTTTCATACATTCTAACGGTCTGTTCACAGTGTAAACAAGTCCTAAAATAACTATATTATTGTAACTTAATGTTGCAAAAGTGACTTTATTATTCTGTTATATAAAGTTGTTATTACAATGTCACAATATAATTTTATGAAAATCAGTATAGCTTCATAAAGCTAGGTAATAAAAGCTTACAGTAATTTTTAATATTTCTTAAGATAAAGTCCACTTAAGAAAGGGACTAAACTGTTTGAATATGACTAAAAGAAAGAAGATTTTTAAGTAATTTAAATAAATCTTTAATTTCTGTTTCGGCAATTTGGTACTCTTACCCCAAACCCCACTCGTGTTAACTACCTACCATTTTATTTCCTGAAAACCAGGAACTAAAATGATAGTTGACACGAGTTTTGACACTTGATTAGTTGATTTTACTTGATCAGTCATTCGGAAACCGGGGGTTTGTATTAAAATCTTTTTATTATCAATCTAAAATGCTATTCTAGATGCGAGAATTCTTAAGTGTTTCGCGGAATCTTAGCCTACTCTAACTAAATAAATAATTTATAAGACTTAACCGAATGTTATAGTACCTAACAGATTTTCTTTTAATTGAAGTTGTACCATAAAACACAGCAGTGAATAATAATAAAAAGTGTTAGTTTGGAACATTATAATAGAATAAGGTAAGTATTTTTATCCACGGCTTATTGGTAGCCAAATAGTTTTAAAATCATGCTTTAAGAGTAACAAAGCAACATCTGTGCCAATGCATCGAACGACCACGATAGAATCTAAACATACTTAGAGTTCGTAAAAGTTTATGTAATCGGTCTCATGTGAACGTAGGGTTACTAAAGAGCGACCGGCCACGCTATTAGCGAAATATAAAAGGTGGTCCGGATTCCGTAGTGCTTGGAAGCCACGGGTCGTTAGCCAAAGAGTGCGGCAATTTTGTAGGAGCATGCAAAGTGCATCTAGTGTTGTTTTGTGAATAGGTAAGGTGAGTATAAGTTTTGGTTTTAGTTTCTTTACTGTAATACTTTTATATTCATTTACAGTGTTTTTTTACGAAGAAATTTGCTACATAGATTTTAGTATCTTATAATTAAAGACTAGAGTGAAGTATAAGGATAATATTTTTGCTTATTAAACTATTAAGTTTTTTTTATCTAAGACAATTCTCGCACTTGAAATCATGACTTTTACAAACGTCTATTTTACGAATACCACTAACATCTATAATATTCACGGACATCTCTACACAGCGTCATCTGTTCCCAAAGTAAGCTAAGGCTTAACCTGCTTGTGTAATGGGTAACAGAACAACGGATACTAGTACTTATATACTTTTCTTTTTGTGAATACATACATATTATACATAGAAACATTTAGACCAATGCAAATAATCATGTTCATGCACATAAATATATATTTGCATTGAGCGGGAATCGAACTCGAGACCTCTGCGTAGCAGTCATGTTATATAACCACTACGCCTCAAATCTCGTCAATTGGTTGTATAACCAAATTAAGAGGTTCCTCCTATTTTTTAAAGTTGGTTAAAAATAATGCATAACTGCAATACGACAATAAACAACGTAAACAAAAATAAAACATTTTCATTCAAACAAACTCTGCTATTTCTGAATCTGTTTTCATGACAAATATTTTCTTGTTTTCTTTCAACTGCATCGTAATAAAGGGTGTTTGTTTGAAGGAATGCTATAAGGCTTTCTGTTGTATTTGTGAGACTTGTTTTGTTTACTTTTTTAAGTGATAAATGCAATTAAATTTCGCATTCGAAAAATATATTATATATTATAATGCAATATTTATTTAATTGAAAAACATTTAAAGTTGACAGTGTGCTATACAAATTTACTTTATTGCTTTGGCGGCGTTAGTGAGCCCTATAAACGCTCTAAAATACTATACACTATACTAATATTTACGTTAAATACAATAGGTATTTTTAAAAAGAAAGCTTTGTCGCACTGCAGTTATACCTTTTTATACGCTGCTTAAACAACAGCTCAATCCATAAGAAGTCTTAATAAAGTTTAAGCAAACAAGTTCGTTTTGAATTCCGGTGTGAATATTTTGTACCTTCTAGCAGTTTGTTGGTTATTTTGGTACTTTGTAAACTATAATGTGACGTCTTGTGAATTTTAAGTTCATTGTTTAGCATAGCCAAGCAGTAGTTGCAGGTAGGATATGAGGTTTTAAGGATAATATTGTATATATACGATATATGATACAATTTAGGCATTTTATTTCAGTTTCCCTTGTTTGGTTTATTCCAAGACAAGTACAAGAGTTTGGTTACAAATTTCTCCGTGTGATGACGGAGTAAGAATACAATATGTCACCACCCCAACTCATCCCACGGGTGTAGTAAAAACCGACTAAGAAACTATCCGTAAATATTATCATTACGAAATAAAAAGAAGGAAAACTTGAAATTAAACCCTATACCAATCCGTCTGGCCAGCGTGGTATTAGTAAGCTAAATATCAATCCGTCCCGGGAGGAGGCCCGTCCCTGCAGTGGGACATTAATGGGCTGTTATGGTAATAATATAAAGTAGGTATCTGTTACGTTAGTCTAAGTTACTATGTAATTTGACTAGATAATTAAGTAACTTTTGATACCTCATCTACTGAAAGCTGCAAGGACTGTTTATGAAAGTCGTAATTCATTAGCCTGCAGTGTTTAATCAGCGCAAAGGCCTGTCTGGATCCATAAATAAAACCTAATCTTAGCTTTCCATGGATTTTCCGTGCGGGTGCCGGGTCCATCGCGTGATAGAGGACGGAACACTGGCGTAACAGCGTCTGGGACTTACGACCCAGATGTAGGTTTAAGGAGGCCCCCTTACTACGCGTTAGCGGTCACCTTCACTGTCTGCCATGTTCCGTCCCTTACCTATCCAAATTTGGTAGGAACCTAACAATGCCGTTTTGGACATTCGTGATAGTAGAGAGCTTACTGAAGTTCTCGGCAGTTCTAGTTCTTTTATTAGATTGTATAGGGATTTAGCTGGTGTGACGTCGTGCTTCTCGCCTCTCGCCTCTCGCCTCACGGCAGCGGCGCGAGCGCGCCGTGGTGGGGGTTACCCAGCGGCCGCTATATAAAGAAGACGCGGGGCGCGGGCCCTTCCCTTTTGTTCCGGTCCCGGCTTGTTGAAGTTAAGTGTCTGCCTTTCTGAAGGGCAGCCTTCGAACCTCGTGCTCTCGAATCCTCTAACCTATAATCCTTCTGATTACCATTAGCCGGCTTGCTTAATTTACATGTTCATATTGATTCTAAATTATCAAACAGGTATTATTGTATAGACTCATTTTATACCGAATATAGCTACATTGTTATACTTGAGTTGTCTTTGCATTTATCTCTCTAAACCACCCCACTACGTCATACTGGTGTAACCCTCGCACCTATTTCCACGGCATTTTTGAGTAGAAGAATATGTCTGGTCCCAACGGCGACACGCAGATATCCTCCGGGATTTTGTAGTGTGTTTCATACGTGTCAACCAGTGGTCTTTTTAGTAGTGCCTTCCTTAACAAATTGGATGTTTAGTCTTTCATTCGTAGTCAGTCCTTTTCTAGCTCTGGCAATCGACAGACTCTCTACCTCGCGTATAATCCCTAATACTTTGTCGTGACGTTGCGAGTAATGACCCATCCAAAAGCACTTTGCAGCCTACCAATAAGTGTCTTGTCGTACCAATTTCTTTGCCACATTCCGTGCATTTTTTGTCCGTGGCTTTTCCCCATCTTACAAGATTGCTTTGATCGGCGAGAGTCAATTGGAAGGGTTTAGGTAGAATTTAAGTAATGCTGGTGACCAGTCGTAAAGCAAAGTGCGCCACTTCAAGGCTAAAGGTATACAGTAGTCCCCTAGAGTAACCCATTCATTTTGCATTTCTAGGTTCATTGCGTGCACTCTGTAGCTGTCATTCTCATCTTGGTTTAAGAAAGATTTTATTATTTCTTTGTCTGACTTTCCGTGTTTCCTAGACCTACTCTACTAGTTTGTGCGCCTATCATGAACTTTTTGTGGAATTGCAACCGTGACTCGAGCGCAGATGATTTTTTATCAGTTGGGATGGTTTTTACAATTTCGTCTTCAGATGTTGATAAGACTTGCGTTGTATTTTAGTAACTCTTAGATGTTTGTAGAGTTCCGATGGTTTTTTTTAGTTTCATCCCAAAGTTATTTGTGTCTCGATACAGAGCGGAAGGGTCTGCAGATTGAGCTAACCCTAGCCACGATTTCAATGTTTTCGTCACTTTAGCATCTAGTTGTTTCAAGAGGTTCTGGTTTAAATCATACACAAGGAAAGGTCAATTGAGACGTGATGTTAAATAGTTGTCGTATATCCAGGCTTTTTTTACGTTATTTATCGGTTGATGGTCTACCTTTTCAATGTCGGTTATGAAACTATTGACGACATCGTCTAGTACTGGAGAGCGACCTTTATCGTTTATCTTTCTACCAATGAAATACAGTAGCGGCAACGAAAATATCGAGTTACGAAATATTTTTGTGTCCAGTTATCATCATCATAACAGCCCATTAATGTCCTACTGCAGGGACGGGCCTTTCCCCGTGACAGAGGGTTACTTGGCCTACTTGTACCACGCTGGCCAGACGGATTGGTATAGGGTTTAATTTCAAATTTTCCTTCTTTTTATTTCGTAAAGACAACATTCACGGATAGTCCCTTAGTCGGTTTTTACGACACCTATGGGATGAGATGGGGTGGTGACATATTGTATTCTTACTCCGACACCTTACGGTACAGGTAAATACGATACAAACAGTAAAAAAATCAAGTTACGGAATATTTTGTGTCCATTGCGGCTGAATAACCATAATTTGACTATCAAGTTATTCAATATTCGTGAATGATATTGTGATATTTGTTTTCCGGGTAATCTCAAAGCTGAACGAAATGATAAGCATTTGATCCGTATTATATTTTGCTTTCATTTACAGGTACATTGAACAAAACGGAAAGCCACAATATTTACCTTTGGGGTAATGTTTATATCGAATATCAAGTGATTTTTTGGTATTTTCAACCGACTTCAAAAAAGAGGAGGTTCTCAATTCGGTTGTATTTTTTTTTTTTTTTTTTTTTTTATTTTTTGTGTTTGTTACCTGATTTCTCGAAAACGGCTAGACCGATTTGAAAAATTTTTTTTTTGTTCGTATGGGTATGCTTCCCATTTGGTCCCATTGGCACCAGATCTGGATCTGGATGACGGGATCCCAGAGAAATCGAGGGCATCTCTTGAAAATTGTAGGGACGCATTGTGTAAAATCTTATCATACATGTGCATCTTTGACGTCACTACCGAATAGTCAAGAGTAAGAACTGGTCAGATCCTGGAGACCAGAGAGAGTTGAGGGAACACCTCAACGGCATATTGCAGCTACCTTGTGTTTGGGCTTATTTTAATTGTATTGATGAAGACTTTACAAAACTTTACACAAACATGATCTGATGATGAAGAAGATTGAGGGTCGAGGCAACTCCTCAACGGTATATAGCAGTTACCGAGTGTTTGGGCTTATTTTATTCGTATTGATGAAAACTGTACACAACTTTACACAAACATGATCTCATGATAAAGAAGACTGAGGGTCGAGGGAACTCCTCAACGGTATATAGCAGATACCTTGTGTTTGGGCTTATTATATTCGTATTGATGAAAACTTTACACAACTTTACACAAACATGATCTCATGATAAAGACGACTGAGGGTCGAGGAAACTCTTCAACGGCATATAGCAGCTACCTTGTGTTTGGGCTTATTTTAATTGTATTGATGAAAACTTAACATTATGAATGTAATCGCAGGTGTGGTTTAAGACTTGAATGAAATTCTTATTTTAAATTAGAATAGGAATTAATAACGGATTATAAATAGACAAAATTGTTGAATTGCATTTAATTTATTTTAAACTTATTCTTTAGATATAACAAATTGATAATAATAATTATTAAATTTATTTAATTTATTTTTATTTTAATTAACTTAATTATTATTACCAATTAACCATGCCGAGACGGTGGCTACGCTTTTCGATGATCTCCCTATTTAAAACTTTTTGCATGTAGGTCCTCCGTTGTTCACTAGTCTCTTTTGAAATGACATTGGAGGTAGATTTCCTACATTAAAAGGCGTTTATCCCTTTCTTCGTTTGTTTCATTCAATCGGCGCTATCTCATATAAGCAGCGCGTTTCGTAGGTCTACCCATATTCAGACAAAGTAATGTCCCACTGCAGGGACGGGCCTCCTTCTGTGACGGAGAAATACTTGGCCTACTAATACCACGCTGGCCAGGCGGATTGGTATAGGGTTTAATTTTAAGTTTTCCTTCTTTTTATATCTCAAAGATAATATTCACGGATAGTCCCTTAGTCGGTTTTTACGACACCCATGGGATGAAATGAGGTGGTGACATATTGTGTTCTTACTCCGTCACCACACGGATTTATAGAATTGGAATTCACTAAAAATTTAGAAATAAAATTAATTTTCACAAAAAAAAGAACCGACTTCAAAGACAAAAATTGCACTAAAAAGTAATAAATAATTACTTGTATTTTGAATTTACAACAATAAATCAGCCATTCTTTCTAAGTATTTAATTTTAATCTAAAGAAAAGGTTCTTTTCATTAAGTATTGTAAAAGTATTGTTAAGGATATTTCTTGAAGAGTCTGTAAATATATTTATTTGTAGATTCTTTAAAAGATAATCAAATTATTACAAATAATGTAATATTATTGTTATTTTTGGAGGCGGTGTCAGCCAACGAAATAAGTACGATAATACCTAAGCAAACGGAATGACGGCCATGAATTACAGATTATATATGACTTCGACATTATAGTTGTTGATTGTTTATGGATTAGTTTAAAAATTAAACAACTATTCTTATCATATTTAAATAAATATATTTTAAAATACCAGTATCACATTTAAACGTTTTAATATTATATTTAATAACAGATTTAAGCTTTCCAGAACTTAAAATAGATTAGATTTAAAGAAATAATTCGCGAATAGGATCAATAATGCAAAATGTTGTCTACAACGTCGTTAGAATAGGCAATAAAGTTTTGTATAACACACTCTCATCACTTTAAATGGTTTCTAAATATTGCATTTAAAACGAAAACGGCCGTTTCATTTTCGAATGTGAATTTTATGTAATTATTAGTCTGTGTATAACACGGCGCCATAATATTTGTTTAAGTTTTCAGTCAGAAATAAAAAATGGTATACTTAATAATAAATATCGTGGCTGACACCGACTCCAAAAATAACAATAATATTACATTATTTGTAATAATTTGATTATCTTTTAAAGAATCTACAAATAAATATATTTACAGACTCTTCAAGAAATATCCTTAACAATACTTTTACAATACTTAATGAAAAGAACCTTTTCTTTAGATTAAAATTAAATACTTAGAAAGAATGGCTGATTTATTGTTGTAAATTCAAAATACAAGTAATTATTTATTACTTTTTAGTGCAATTTTTGTCTTTGAAGTCGGTTCTTTTTTTTGTGAAAATTAATTTTATTTGCATAATAGCTCAATAATTATGTTCTATTGCGGAGACGAGCCTCCACCAGTGATAAACGATACCTGGCCTACTTAAACTACGTAGTCATCATAACAGCCCATTAATGTCCCACTGCAGGGACGGACCTCTCCCCGTGTCGGAGGGATACTTGGCCCTACTAATACCACGCTGGCCAGACGGATTGGTATAGGGTTTAATTTCAAGTTTTCCTTCTTTTTATTTCGTAAAAAAGTATTCACGGATAGCCCCTTAATCGGTTTTTACGACACCCATGGGATGAGATGGGGTGGTGACATATTGTATTCTTACTCCGTCACCACAAGGAGAGGTTACTACGTAGTAGTTTAGCATTATGTTATTGTATTTTGTACTCATCCTATCTTTCCGTAAGCGTAATCATACAATACAACTTTTATAACGTTTAATGTTTCTTTACAAGAGATGCCTGTTTCTGCTCTGCATAGTCTATAACACTCTGGTCTGGGACAGCTCTTCCAAGTACCCTGTAAAAGCCCTAAATGACGACCACTGTGTCGTAGTAGTTATATGATGATAATGATCTGTATACTCTAATACTGTAACATTAACCTAACCTATTATGTTGTAACCATTTTGTGATTAAATAAACGATATTATTATTATGTTTCTCTTTTCCATAATACTCGGGTCTATTGGAGACCCGGTTCTTTGGAAGGCATACATCGGGCCGAAGCCAAGACGAAGAGGCCCTTTAAGAGATATTTAATCTGGTAATGGATACACAGGGCAGATACCATCTCTGAACGCACAATATGATACATCCAGAGATGGTCCCTGCCGAGTGCAAAAACTATTGTAGTGCATCTCTAAGGATGCGATGGAAATTTAAATAATAGTCTATGGATGAGTATGTTCGGTTTATTATTATTATTATGTTTCTCTTTTCCATAATACTCGGGTCTATTGAGACCCGGTTCTTTGGAAGGCATACATCGGGCCGAAGCCAAGACGAAGAGGCCCTTTAAGAGATATTTAATCTGGTAATGGATACACAGGGCAGATACCATCTCTGAACGCACAATATGATACACCCAGTGATGGTCCCTGCCGAGTGCAAAAACTATTGTAGTGCATCTGTAAGGATGCAAAGGAAATTTAAATAATAGACTATGGATGAGTATGTTCAATGGACCGGTTATTGGGCTATGGAAGGAGACTACCGGATACCTGTCGTGATAATTAGTCTCTATATTATAAAAAGACAGGTAGTGACTTGCCACCTCGTTGAGTGGGCCCCACAAAACGGCCGCACGTACAGTGCGACAATGGAGCAACATCTCTTAGAGAGGCTAGAAGCTGCGGAGAGGTGAGTCTGCGGGGCGCCAAATTCCGGTCAACCGTTCAAGGGCCCCCGGCGTTATGACATTTTACACTTCCAGCTTGGAGCATAGGATCCGCTCTTGCGTATTCCAGTCCTGGCCGACCAATGAAGGTAAGCCAGGCCATCAAGGAATCAGGGTCCGTGGTGTCGCCACTCACCAACAGCTCGCCACAAGCTGCCCCTGCGGGCTTATTATTATTATTATTATATAAGATAACTGCTACGCAGAGGCCTCGGGTTCGATTCCCGCTCAATGAAAATCTTTGTGTGCATGATTGTTTGCATTGGTCTGGGTGTTTTCTATGTATAATACGAGTATGTATGTATTTACAAAAAATATTATTTAAGTATGCGTATTCGTTGTTTAGTACCCATAGTACAAGCTTTGCTTAGTTTGGGACTAGATGGCGTTGTGTGAATGTGTGAGGAATATTATTTATTTAAATTGACTGCAGTGCTATGCTTTCTCCAACAGCCAGGTTAACGATCACACGAAGTTGCTACAGCTTTTCCGACATCTTTAAGATGATAATTATGCTATGAAATCTACTCATGCAGAAAATGAAACAGTACTACACAATTACATTATTTTGTCAGCACTTAAATCACATCACACCTTTACACAGCCATGTGTAACATCAGTCAATTCCACAGAGAAAATCGTTTATTTATTACTGTCATTCCGATCCGATTGAGTTTTAAATTACTGAAGTGATTGTCGAATAATTCGTGTATTGTTTTCATTGTGAATATTTTTGAGGCATGTTTTAATGCGGTTTATTGACGTTATTATCGTTTTTTTTTTGCTGAGATGCATTTTCTTAGTAATAAGAATTATCCCATAATTACAAAGATAGGACCTGCTTTTTAAATATGTTCCTTTTTTCAATTGTAAAGCATACTTGAATCACTAACGGACAATGTAGTTTTTATTTACTTCATAATTCCGCCCTGCATAGTAGCTACATACACTCATAATAGTCGAGTTATGTCTTACTATAATGACGGGTTCTTTTAACGATATACGAAACCTTTTCTACTAATATCAGGCTGGACAAACGAGATCATACAAGATTAAATGTCAAGTTTAATTAGTAGATATGAGTAGAGTATATTCGTATATATACTCTTGTAGATGACATCTACTCGTGTAGATGTCTCTGCATAATTTCCCTTAATTGGTTTTTACAATACTAATGTGAGTAGATGGACTGCTAACGTCATGTATTCTTACTCTGTCGCCACATAGAGCAAACACAAGCTTTATACATTAACTAATCTCAAAATGAAACGAGATATTATAAATCCGGTTATCATTCGCCAATCTCTCTCAAAACATCTCCAGAAATATCATTAGTAATGGCGATCCTCTCAAAACTCGAACATATATAAACATAAGGCGCGGGACACACAGAACAGACGTAAGACAAGGACGCGTCGCGGACCCGTTGCAGACATCGCGCCATCCAATAGAGAGCGGACGTGTAACGTCGTCGTCGGCACGTCCCGTCTTTTCAGTATGTTTTACGTCGCGACGGCTGCATACATTTTGTATGAAAGTAGATTAAACGGGAACAGATTCTGTGTGTCCCGCGCCTAAGTCGCTGCCATCTGTTACTGGGTCCGTTAACCTTAATTAAAATTAAAACAAAATTACGAACGATACACGACCTCAATATTTAATTAATTTTAATATTACGCCTTAGACACCATTTTGGTTACATTTTGCTGAGATTTTAAGTAAGAAAGTTCAGGATTGTTTTAAATGTAAATTAGTATTTCATTTTGTAAGAGTATACGGTTTTATAAATAGCTAACATAATATATAATTGTTCACATTCTCGTGTAGAGAAAAGTTTAATAAAATTTAGATCTATTATTTTAATGAGGTAGGTATGTTATTTTTCTTTTATCGTGTATAATGAGATGGTGCATCTTTTAAGGGAACTTTTAATTAGACGGTTTAATAAATGTTTCAATTATTATTTGCTTGGAATCTGATAAATGACTAGTTATATGCTATTTTTCCTTGGCGGTCACTTAAAATCTTAAAATATTGTGATGGTGACAGGAGAGTTTAAAACTACTGTATTAACATGAAATTAAAGGTTAGATATTATCTATACTACGCCGAATAATAAAGATAATATATTTTTGTCAAGTCTAATGTTAAGAAATGGTGATAGATCAAATTTAGTGTATTAAGATCAACACCTCTATATTAAGTCCTTATTAGCTTAGATTAAGGCTCTTTCCGGAGACGTTAACTCCGATCTAAAGTGTTTGTGGCCAGACACCGCTAAGTAACTCGGAAAATCAGTATACGGTACTCTTGATCCCAAGCAACTAATGGAACTGATACATAAATAGCTATGTTAAAGCAAGGCAATGCAAGGATAAAAGAGGTGCTTTCAAATAATGTCGAACGTAAAATCAATACATACAATATTTTAAAATCATCATCATCATATTATTTATTTATTTAAGCTTTAATACAATGATGTATACAGGCGGACTTAATGCCTAAGGCATTCTCTTTCAGTCAACCTTGGGTGATGCAGAGATAAATGTGGTAGGTATTAAAACGGGTGCAATGAAAGAACAAAAAAAAAATAGGTAAATAGATATATATATATATATATATATATATATATATATATATATATATAGGTATATATACAACATAAACGTACATCTAATTCATGCACAAATATATATCTTATGAATACATAAACAATATACAAATACATAAGTAATAAACACATTATTATATACGAGTATATCAATATAGTCCAATGATATATTAACCATTTTTGCTACGGTTTACTGAGCAAAAGTTGACGAACTTTGCTCTTGAACACTTGGCGGCTTGTGGACATCCTGACTTCAAGAGGCAGGGCATTCCAAAGAAGAATAGATTGAATAGGGAAAGAAGAATGAATGAAGTCAGTGTTGTGAGAGGGACATAATAGAAGAAGATATTAGCATATAGACGCCCACTGCTGGACATAGGCATTCTCCAAACGTTTCCACCCTGCGCGGTCTTGTGGGGCAGGGTGGGGAGACCCCTCACACGATGGACCGACGACCTGATTAGGACGACGGGAAGCCGATGGATGAGGGAGGCACATACAATATTTATTGTTATTTAATTAAAAAACAATATTTTTACGTATACTTGGTACAAAATGTTTACATTTTTATTTAATTTTCTTATGTGACATACTTACGTTATACAGGTATATGATCATAGATAACTTTATTTAATTACAAGGCTATCAAAGAGAGCCTTGTAAAAAATCAGTGTCTATGAAACGCTGTATTGCGATACCAACAAACCTTCCTTATTTTATCTACATTTCTTTGTTTCATAAAAGCCTGTTAAATTAGGCAGAGTTTTGACGAGATAGAACGACAACTTGTTAAGGCAAGCAACTGATATTTAACTAATGTTGGCACAGGACAAAGAAAGTTCAAGGGACTCATTGCCCAGTAGTGGACCTCTTTTGGCTAAAGAAGGCATTTTATATTTATATAAAAACTTCTCCGTGTGGTGACGGAGTAAGAATACAATATGTCACCACACCATCTTGTCCCATGTTTGTCGTAAAAACCGACTAAGCGACTATCAGTGAATATTCTCTTAACGAAATAAAAAGAAGGAAAACTTGAAATTAAACCCTATACCAATCCCTCTGGCCAGCATGGTATTAGTAGGCCAAGTATCCCTCCGTCATGGGAGGGGGCCCGTCCCTGCAGTGGGACATTAATGGGCTGTTATGATAAAAATTAAAAAATACCACGCTGCAATAACTAAGATATTTTAACAAGTTTTGTTACCTCTTGTCCTGTATGCATTTTCTTATTTATTTTGCTCATTAAACCTAAAGGAAACGCTTTGTAAACTGCTCCATTTTAATGAGGGACTTTGAAACTCCGCTAGAGGTGAACCGATTTATTTTCTTTGTCATAGTTTGCTAATTAACATCGTCGTTCAGTTCAATTAAGGTATAGGTATATTATACTAGCGACTCGGCACGGGCACGGTGCACCTACCTACTACAGAATGTCCTTATACGATGTTTAACCCGTGAGAAGGCGCACCCTAAAAAGTTACACGGATAGGCGCGCGGGAGCAAAATACTCATGCTATTTAAATCTTATTTTTTTTAAATATAAAAGACTATAGTGCAATTAAAGTTATGTTTTAGTAAATTAAAGGCATTTATCTAGGTAATAAAAGAGTTTAATTACAAAAAAAATAACAAATATGCAGACTTCTGCGTAAATTAAAAGTCCCTTGAACTTTAGCCTTTTGTTAGAAACAAGTAACAATAAAATATTCCCCAAAAAATGAAAACATTATAAATTTTAAAAATTAGTCATTTAGTATTATCCATAGATATGTGTCTCTCATAGCAAATACTGAACACAAATGTCACATGCTCGGTGCAAAGTGATTTATGGCTCTAAAAAGCATCTACTTTGGCATGCTTTTCTAGAGCGTCGATTTTTCCTTCGTGGACACATTGCACATAAACCACTTGGTCTGGGTTCTGTTTCCTCTTTTTTTTTATAAATCGACTTGTTCAGTTACCTCCTAAGATTGTTCTGTGTCTGTTTCACGGAGGCTATCAATATCAGAACAGTTACTGTCAACGGTATCTACACGATTTTCATCAATATCCAATACAGATTCTTCATCCGAAACAGTTTCTCCCAGCCATGCAAATATTCGAGAATCCATTTCTATTTCGTAAGCTAAAAACAATATACAACATAATTATAAACATTAATATGACTTTGAGTCCACATAGATATGTAATAAAACACAAAATAACATTTATAATATCTAAAAAAATACTTACATGGATAGGCGCATGCTTAGCAAAACTCCGCATTTAGCGACGCAGTGGCACAATTGATTCACTGCGCAGTCGCAGCGGCACTCATCGGTGTGAAAATGAAATGCACAGGTAGAGAATGAATATTTAGGAAGGTACTGAGAAGCTCACCATGTTTCGATATGGTCAACATAGAAAATAATCGCGATGAAATTTTGTGTGAGAAAAACTCTCATAGCGCGCCTTCTCACGGGTAAGGGCGCCTTCAAATTTGCCGCTAAGTGTCGCGCGGAGGCAGCGCGACTGCAGCGCTGCGGTCGCGCTGTTTTGTAAATTCATAGAGATAAAAAACGCGCGACTGCAGCGCTACGCCCGCGCTGCGTCCCCGCATTCGTTCATCGATCGACTAGTGTTGTTTAGAATACTTTTTCTTTTTAATAGTAACACTAAGAGCAGTGTATTTTCGTCTGAGTCCATCGTAAAACTAAAACACAACACTACCATTCTCAAACCTAGCGACGGCAGCGCGACCGCAGCGCTGCAGTCGCGCTGCCTCCGCGCGACACTTAGCGGCAAATTTGAAGGCGCCCTTAAGTACAGTTTCATTAGACGATTACATTAGAAATCTCTAAATTTATATGTGTTTCTCTACTATATTATAATGCATGTGTTATACATATAAACCTTCCTCTTGAATCACTCTATTTATTAAAAAAAAGCATCAAAATCCGTTGCGTAGTTTTAAGATTTAAGCATACAAAGGAACATAGGGACAGAGAAAGTGACTTTGTTTTACTATGTAGTGAAGTACGATACCTGTTTTATTATTTAAATGCCTCGTTGTTTTAGCGGTTGCGGTATACGGTTGTTATGAACGCGATTGCAAGTTCAAATAACAGGCAGGACAATTGCTTGTTTAATAAAAACATGATTGAAATGATACCGGAGGTTTTATGTATTCTTTTAACGGAGCTGTCTATTGATGTGCCACTGTACTAACCGTCTTCTTTATTCGCGGAAGCCGACATAGCCTACTACTGCCTACTTTTTGAGAACAAAATAGCGGGTTCAAACCTCACGCAACACAATAATTAATGTGATTCACAAATTATTTCTTCTAAATTTAGCAGAAAGGTGTTAGTCTTAATAAAATTTTTGAATAAATATAGCCCAAAATATCCTTATTAATTCCTTTTTTATTTCTCTAAATTTAGAAGAAAGATTTTAATCTTAATAAAAATTTAAAAAAATAACAAATAAAATAATCTTTTTAATTCCGTTGACCAAATTTTATAGTAGATAAGTCAAGTTAATGAATTTTACGATGTATTTTAGGTACAGTCGTAAAGTGATTGATGCCGTTTTAATTAAATAGGGGACATCTTTTACTGTTTCTATTTGGCACTTAATTATCTTTATGTTTGCTACTTAATTAACACTATTTACGCATTTGTAAATTGAACATAAAAATGTACATAGTAATTTATTGTGACATAAAAAGGTCAAAGAAGGGAAACCTTTTCCAATCGAAAAATACGTAGTGACTATAATCAAAACAGTGAAATATAACTAGAGAAAAATTGTTTACTTACTTGTATGCGTGAAGTCCGAAAACGTAAAATTTAAGGAATACATTTATAAATTAAATTTAAACGTCTAGTACTTAAATAATAGAAAAACAATCCACGACAGAGTTCTTTGCTCAGTAATAAAAACCTAAACTAGAGTATTTAGTTTTGATGCAACTGCTTTTACAAACATTAATTTGATGGACCTAAACTAATCATGCAGGCTCAAAACAATTTTATAACAGCTACAAATTGTTTTGCGTGGGTTTGAAATCACGACATTGGGTACTGCAGCCTCATAGAAGACCCGCTTTGCCATCGAAGCAGATGAAATTATTAAGAATAGTAGTAACAAGTATCTTTAAAACATATGTTTTCATAATTATTTGTATGCAATATGCTTATGCTGTAAATAATTTCTTACAACGACCAATACACTATTATTATACTCATTCACCACTCGAGTAAATAATAGCTGAAACATGCATTTCATCAAATCTAATTAAAAGTTATTAAAGATATAGAAGATCTCATAAAAGATGCACCATCTTATCATACATGATAAAAGAAAAATAACATACCTACCTCGTTAAAATAATATAATATTTTCTAATTTTATTAAACTTTTCTCTACACGAGAATGTGAACAATTATATATTATGTTAGCTATTTATAAAACCGTATACTCATACAAAATGAAATACTAATTTAAATTTAAAACAATCCTGAACTTTCTTACTTAAAATCTCAGCAAAATGTAACCAAAACGGTGTCTAAGGCGTAATATTAAAATTAATTAAATATTGAGGTCGTGTATCGTTCGTAATTTTGTTTTAATTTTAATTAAGGATAGCGGACCCAGTAACAGATGGCAGCGACTTATGTTTATTATATGTTCGAGTTTTGAGAGGATCGCCATTACTAATGATATTTCTGGAGATGTTTTGAGAGAGATTGGCGAATGATAACCGGATTTATAATTTCTCGTTTCATTTTGAGATTAGTAAATGTATAAGGGTTGTGTTTTACTTCCGCCTGTGGCGACAGAGTAAGAATAAATGTCGTTAGCAGTGCATCTACTCCCATTAGTATTGAAAAAATCAATTGAGGGAAATTTCGCAGATAATTCTATACTCTACTCATCTCTACTAACTAAACTTGACATTAAAACTTGTATTAATACGTCCGTGTGGTGACCGAGTAAGAATACAATATGTCACCACCCCATCTCATCCCATGGGTTTCGTAAAAACCGACTAAGGAACCATGAATATTATCTTTACGAAATAAAAAGAAGTAAACTTGAAAAGAAATAAAAAGAAGTAAATTAAACTCTATACCAATCCGCCTGGCCAGCGTGGTATTAGTAGGCCAAGTATCTTTCCGTCATAGGAGGAGACACGTTCCTGCAGTGGGACATTAATGGGATGTTATGATAAAATATGTATTACTGCCCCATGCAACAGCTGTACCTTTCTGTGACCATATTTAACACATATTCAACGGTCACAATCATGTTAATTATCTATATAATTATCTCACAGATTATTTGTCCCTTCTACAAATTCAAGAGAGCGCTTATCACCCGACACTAATTACCAACTTGTTGGAAACTTCACTCTCACTTTGGCCAGAAATGAGGGTGAGACGTTGCTTTGTTTAGAATTAAACTTTGAACCAACTTAGAACTTTCAAGGTAATGTAGACAAAGAGTATTGGTCGCATCTGCTTCATTTGAAATCATTGATCATTCATTCATTTCAATCATCATTGATTGAATTTGAATAATCTTGAAAGGAGAATAGAATACATACATTATATAAACTGAGACCGATGTAACATTTATTTATGGTGCATACAATGTTTTCCTTTAAACGGAAAAGGCTGGAATTGAACCTAAGACCTCTTTGTCTCAGCCTCTTTGTCTAGGCTTTCCCATAGAGGTCCGCCATAAAGGTCGTGAACGTGAAATGATGAAAATTATGCTAGCACTTACGTAAGAGTGGGTATAGGATTTGTTTCAAGATTATCTTTTCTTGATTCATCTATACTTTTATACTATATAACTACTTATACTTATATTATAAAGGGGTAAAGTTTGTGTGTTTGTGAGTTTGTGTATAAAGGGGTAATCTCCAGATCTAATGAACTGATTTTAAAAATTATTTCTGTGTTGAATAGTCCATTTATCAGGGAGTTTCGTAGGCTATATAGTATAACGCTGTGACTAATAGGAGTGGAGCAAATTATGTTTAAAAAAGGGACGCGTTTTTTTCGCCGCCCAACGAAGTGGGCACGGGTCAGCTAGTAATAAATAATTAAGCATAGGTAACATTCTGTGTTGGCAGCTCTCATCCACACAAAAAATAGAACTAAAAACTGAAAATTAAATATGTCTACATACAAAGGAGAACTGATGTCAAAGGATAAAAAACATCGAAATTACTTCATAACACTCAACACAACAAAGCCTCACATGTCTATTCGTCTGTTTACTGTAATCTCGAGAATCACTGAACCGATTTCAAAGGGGCTTTCAACACGCCAAGCTTGTTCTTTGTGAATTGTTTAGTGGTTAACCTACAGTTGTGTATTTGATATATAAAATAGGTTACTCTGGTATCTTAATACGACACATTTCATTTTTTGTGAACTACATTCCAGTTACTAAGTAGAAAAAAAGAGTTTAAAGATTACTACTACTACACTATACATACTAGCGTTTTGTTCCTCCAGCTTATTTGCTTATTGACCTTATTACACGTATATTTTATACAGTATTTAATTTTGATCGGTGTATTTTATTGGTAAAGATACAAAAAGTCAAACAGGACAATATTTTTTCGTATAATAAGACATATCAATATAAAAAAAATCAAATCAAAAATATTGTACTTATAGTACACAATAAAAAGTTGGCGGTGTCTCCTTTTAAGCATAGATTCCTGTGCCAGAAGACGCGCCGCTCTTTATATCTCACAATGTAGCAATGTATTAAATTGCATCAAAAGCAAAATAAACATTAATAAAATATTTCTATTTTTATAAAAAATATTATATGAAAAAATATTGTCCTGTTTAACTCAATTTTTTTTATCAATCTTATCAAGGTAAAACATAAAATTTCTAGTGGTGTTTCTTTTGTGCTAAAAAGCTCTCCTAATTTTTATCAAAGAATACCTTATTTTAATAAGTAGAGTTTAATAAACCGATGTATTGTAATGTTACCTCTTCTTTTTTTAATAAACAGCTTATTGCTTTCGTTTTTCTATTAAATACATAAATTTATAAGAAGAGTTCAGAGACCTGTGATTGGAAACTGTCTGCAACGATTTCTATTCAACACGCAAGTTTTCGGTAAATATATTCGTCTGACGTTCCTAAATAAGCGAAGAACACAAATAGTCGTATCCTAATAAGTATGATGGTTATCAGAACTTAAATGTTTAGCTGAATACAAGCTGTAATTAAAGAATACTTGACAATTAAGCGCACTGACACTACTTGACAATTAACTAACGCTTGCCTGACAAGTATTCATTCAGGCAAGAATTTTAAAAGTTATAACTTGTTAACTAGGTGAGAACGATCCATCTTTACCTTTAATAAAACTATAAAAATCCTGCTTTGTTGGTTTCCAATGTTTTTCTAGACAGCATAGTAGTGAGTTTTTGAAGACCCCTCGGGTGCTATGTAAATATTAAATAATATCCATCTATACATAATATGATCACATTGGTCATAAGGCAGGCAGTGCTTAGACTTACAAATTATTCATGGTTTATGAAATACATGTTTCACATAGATTCTAGTGAAGAAACTTCATGCGCTATTTATAAATGCAATGGTTTTAATTTGAATTAACTCCTTAATTGATAAGCAATACTTAATAAAAAGAATTAGTTTTTAAATAAGTAAGTATTTTTAAAGTAAAGTTACAACAAAATTTTAATTAAACTTTAAATAGTTTAAGACTTTTTAATTTGTGAATCTAATAAAAAGGTGTTAGATAAAAAACAAGTTTATTAAATTAAACTATTTGATGAAAAGTATTTGTTTAAAACTAATTCTATGTCAAAGTTAGTTTTGTGTCACAGTTTCTTAATTCTTAAGACAAAGTTTTACTAATAAAAGGATGTTTATTTAATTGTATTTATTATAGCTGTGTCAATGTTAGTTATTATAGTAATTAACCCCCTAACTCATAAACACATCTTAATTTTTAGTTAATTGATTAGCTAAAATTCTTACTGTTTTGTTTGATATAAGGTTGATTTCACTTATAAAAATCTCGCTAAGCAGTGAATAAATTTAAGAGGCGCTTATGAGTAAGGGGGTAAGTATTTTATCACAAATTTTAATAATGATCATTGATCAATTCTTCTCGTACGTGATTACACTTTACACAACTACCTACTTAGGAACGTTTATGGGACTCACTAGACTATCAATAATGCAAAATGTTGTCTACTAAGTCTTTAGAAATGGCAATAAACTATTTGTATGACATACTCTCAACACTTTAAACGCTTTAAATTAGTTAAATGTCGCATCTGAAAATAAAACGGTCTATACGTTTAAAAATGCAAACGAAATACACCATTTAACTTCTAAATAATAATAATATTAATACAGCCAACAAATTTCAATCGCTTTTAATATTGTAAAATGCTTATACATACTTTAGCTATCTGGCAATTATCTAAAAAAAACATCAAACAATTTACCGCCTTTAAACTTAAAAGATTAAAGGGCCTTGAACTTCTCATGTAAGTGATTTTTTACAACATTTTTTCTAACAAGTACATGCTTCAACCTAAACAAAATTACAACAGCGTCGTCTTCCCAAACAAACTGATATGAAAATTAAATTTTCATCTATGCAGAAGGACGGTGGCGGATCTAAAATGAAAATCTCTCATATTAACTTCAGGTAAACAGGGCCCCTCATTTATTCTGAGGGCTCACGATATTGTGCCTTATTATTGAATGTCATAAATCAGAACATGTAAGACTTTTACTATAAATTGAATTTTTGGGGTTAGGGTTGTGTTGTTTTTAATTATATTTATTAATATCGGAGAAAGTGTTTTCAATCGCATTATTTTGATCCTGTAAAGGTTTTTATTGTCCTTTCTACAACCAAGTTTAAAGCGTATTTAGTTAAAACTATAGCCTATTTCTATTAATGAACTATCAAACAAAAATAAAAAAGAAGGACGTACAAGGACTTAACTGGTGACATTCTTTAAAAAGAGCAACTGCACGCCAGTGCTTTAAAACAACGAGCATGTATGCAGATTTAAGCTGTTGAATTTATAAATGGGAGAGATTTACATGGTCGGGAGACAACTTGGTTAGGACTGCGGGTAAGCAATGGATGAGGGAAGCACAGGACCTTGAAAAATGAAAATATTTCTAGGCGGTCTGTATCCAGCAGGAAATATACAAAATGCGGATTCCTCTAAGAAGGTTTAAAGCTCCAACGAGTTACATCTTTGGAAAATAAGCATGGCAAACAGAGTGGTAAAAACATGACAAACAGACCCTTATCTATAACACATTATGTCTTTGTAACCCATCCCCTGTTTATGTTACTAAGCTGTAGGTTTAAAATTATTGTGAGCGTAGGCAAAAGTGCCTAAAAGCAAAAATGACAGTGTAATAATATTACATTTGATTAGTAGACACACGCCAAAGATCTGATTCTTAATTAAGAAAATAAAACAAATTCAACAGGATTTTCCATTAAAATTAAAACATTACAACGAGCTAATAAAACACATATTACTTCACATATTCTTCTCTCAAACATTGTTGGCAAAATTACAAAACCCGAGGTTTATTTTCTCAATGAAAAGCCCGCAGCTTCTGTAATACCTTTTAAGGCCTACGCAGACCGGGACGGCATGGCAAGGGATTTTAATTTTTACTAATGGAAATTCAGCCGTACTGTTACAGAAATACGACATAAATTGCTATGCTTTAAAATGATGCCGTGGCATTGAAAGGGATTTTATCGCATGGCATTTTTCATTTTAAAGCATAGCAATTTATGTCGTATTTCTGTAATAGTACGGTTGAATGTCCATTAGTAAAAATTAAAATCCCTTGCCATGCCGTCCCGGTCTGCGTAGGCCTTTAAGAAGGGCTCGGTTCTTATTCAATTTGCTTTTATTGTTTAAAAGAAGACTGCAAAGCGTTGGTAACGATTGCAAAGAGGAAAGATTCAAGAATAAACTGGAATTTCTTATCAAAGAAATTAATATAGTGAACGAGACTACCAATTTCGAACGGAATTCGCCTTTTTTTCAGCTCGACTGTTTTATTTTCAATTTAGTCTTCAATTGATTTATTTGTTAAAAAATGAGGCGAAGATGTTCGCACTTGTGTTGTACATCTTTTATTTATACTTTAAAGCTTTGAAAATTTATTATAAAACACGCTGTATAGTTTATGTAGTAAAAATAGTCGTAGAGTTTTGACTTTGTTTCTGTTGTTTCTGTAGCAATTCCTTAGTTGTTACTTTTTATTTTTAAATCCTCTTACAAACTGTATATTTACTACATTACGTAGGGATGATAAAGTATGTTGTATCTTTAAAACATGTCACTTTTGTATATTCAAGTAAACTTTGTCAAAATAAGAAAGTTATTTTATTATACTTATAAGTTCCTTTTTATTTAAACCATAATTTCTTATTATCTTTTAGTATGTCTTATATTCAAAGTACTGGTAAATTAATTTTATTTTTGCGTGGCGCGTGTTGGGAGAGGCCTATGTCCAGCAGTGGACTGCAATAGGCTAGTTGATTGATTGATTGATTGATTGATTGATTGATTGATTGATTACTCATGTAAGTTATAAATAAGATAAGCTGACGCAATACTAAAGCATTATTTCATTATTGTGGTTAAAGAATATTTATTTTCTCATAAAAAACCATTACAGTCACTTACATGAGAAACACAAAATACATAAAGTAAAAATATTGTGTCCAGTAGGTAGATATAAATAATAATCTTACTTATTAACTAATTGGGAACAGTCCAGGCCGGTGTAGGTACTTACACATTATTAGTAAATAAATAATAATAATAGTATAAGCTATTATTTTCTATAATATAAAATATGATAATACACAGTACGTTAATATAAACTCTATAAAAAATACGTTTAAAAACTCTGTTTCTGAACACAAACAAAAGTGATTGATTATGGTTGTTAGTGGGCGAGTGACGTGGCCACTCATGTTTTTTTATCGCTTTAATTGTTCGTTGTCAAAGTTCATAGAAAATTGTTATGAAAAAAATAATAATAAAACGAAAAAGTTAATAAAAATATCCAACCTCTTTGTGATATAATAAAGCCGTTCTATACTGGCCAACAGCCGTTCTATACTTTCCGTGTGGCGACAGAGTAAGAATAGAACATGTCACCACCCCATCTTATCCCATGGGTGTCGTAAAAACCGACTAAGGGACTATCCGTCAATATTATCCTTACGAAAAAAAAAAGAAGGAAATCTTGAAATAAGAACCCTATACCAATCCGTTTCGCCAGCGTGGTATTAGTAGGCCAAGTATCCCTCCGTCACGGGAGGAGGCCCGTCCCTGTAGTGGGACAATAATGGGCTGTTATGATGATACTGGCCAACACACCAAATTTTTTTTAGTTCTAGCTTGGTCCACTGAATAAACAAACTGTTGTTTTTTATAAATTTATCAGTACTTACCTTCGTTTTTTTTCTTGTATTAGAAGACCTATATAGATGAATATGAAAAACTAGCTCTTTTTCCATTTAAAACAAAAATAGATGAAGTAGGTGTTATACCCCACGCTTTCAGTTGTTATATTAAAAGCTTCTTTGTTGTTGTAGTTTTAAATCACAGTACCTCTATTGACGTACATATTTCATTCAACCTCTTTCCAAGGTTGCAAACGTGCGAACTGTCAGCTTGAATTTCAATTTCGAACTTTTCTCTTAGTTGACTGGTCTGCAATAAATAACCATCTTTGTCCTATCGAATATATTCACGTTAAATGTGGAATGGCGAACGACAGGTATTTATGTGGTGCAAGTCTCACGTAACCACAGAATTTTATGTTCCAGAGTACCTAGAATGTGGCTGGAATTTTCAGAGCCAAAAAAGGCGTTGCTTTTGCACTACGTGCCTAAAAGGTTTCATAAATCTATCAGATACCTACTATAAATACTCTAAGACCTCAGGATGATCGAATAAACAAGCTAACTAAACTATTTTACTGAAAATAGTTTGACGAAACACGCTCCGGATCACTTCCAATTTACAAAAGGATTCTTTTAAGATAATTCTCGTTTAAAAGAATCCCAAATATTCTTTTGTCTTAAACCCTGAAACAAGAGCTTCGAGTTCATTACTTAAAGGGCTTAAATTTAAGTGTCGGTCGAAAATGCAAGTGGTAGTTTCGCTGACGTAGCTAGCTCTTAGTGCCGGGACTTAATTTTACTTGAGTTGGGTTCGTTGATACTAGAATAAGCTAGATGGCATGCCAGTTAGTGAGATAATCCTATTGCGTTTTGTGGTACACTTTGAAATATAGTAAATATACTGATCAAACTGCTTTGTTAGTATTTGCACAAAGGGAACAGAGGTTATTCTGTGTTTGTAGTCTTTCTATGATTGTTAGTCTAAGTTTCAGGAATTTAGGTCACCTGAACTTCGGCTTAACAGTGAAAAGCTCATTGCGTAAAAGCTATAATTAGTAATTATCTACAATTCCCTAATGCCCGATTTACACATCGACAAGTACAGTAGCGAGTTAAGTAGTATTTTAAGATTAAGTTGATTTAAATAGATCTCCATCCTATTTTTGGCGAGTTTAGTACAAAGTAGCCCCCTCACTTGCGTCTCGTCAACTTAACTCGTCAAAAAATAGGATGGAGATCTATTTAAATCAACTTAATCAACAACTTACTACTTAACTCGCTACTGTACTTGTCGATGTGTAAATCGGGCATAATGGATCAGACATTTTTACGCATTACTAAGAAAATCAGCACCTAAACATAATATTCTAATTTTCAACCTGCTTTTTCCTATTACTTTTCATTAGAAATGGAAATTCAAAAATCCTTTGGCTCTTTGACCAAACTAGCAGATGTCAGTACTTACCTAACTACCTAATTACTTAAAGATAGGATATTAAAAAGATGGACTCTGTCCCGATGAAGCTACACCAAGTGACCTGAAACCAATATTGATATTAATTAAAATCAAATCAACTAAAGTTTATATCCGTAATATTCAAAGCCAGTTTCAATCACTGATTCATAACCAATAATGCTGGTTAAGTTCTCCGTGTGGTGACGGAGTAAGAATACAATATGTCACTACCCCGTCTAATCCTATCGGTGTCGCAAAAACCGTCTAAGGGACTATCCGTGAATATTATCTTTACGAAATAAAAAGAAGGAAATCTGGAAATTAAACCTTATACCAATCAGTGGCCAGTGGCGGGAGGAGGACCGTCTCTGCAGTGGGACAATAATGGGCTGTTATGATGATGAGTGCTGGTTAAGTAACGTCGGCCAAGTCATTCCATAGATGTGTGATTGCTCAGTGGTTTCATCGAAACGTATTCGTGCTTTGTTCGAAGGACACGGAAAATTCAGTTTGGCTATCGTCTTGGTGACACCCTTGTTAAACCACGTCAGAGGCTTGGACAACTTGGTGATCAGAGGTTGGCCTCTAATCAAACCTTAGAAGAAAAAATATTCCGTGTTAACAAAAACATTGCATTGAGAGAACATGGTCGATCTTTTGTTAAACGTGTCTTACAATAAAGTCATTGACTCTTAGTTGAAAGGTTTTCAAGGAGATTTTTGTCTTTGTTAAACTATGCAATTTACAATTTAGCTTTGTCAGAAGAAACCGTGAAAGAAATCAGTTTAGTTTTCTTTATAAAAATACAACTTTTAGTAAAGTTTCTTTAAAAATAAAAGTATTTTTTTTAACTTTCTTTAGTCTTTTTACACTCAAAATGCTGCAAAGTTTCGTATTACATAAAGAATGTCAAAGGGACTCAACAAATATCGTTATTTGATGTTCTGTATTTTATTGTAGTATGTTTGTTATTTTTAAATTATTATGTAAGTACAGTTTTATTGGTATAAGATGTGTGGTTTAATTTACTAGTACAAATGACAAGATGTATGTACTTTTAACTAGCGGTATTCACACTCAAAGAAAAAGGCAGACAATATTTGTCGCACATCGATGACGCACAGGTTTCTGGTTTGCTTTTAACATTTTTACTTAGAATGAACAAAAGATACAGGAAAAAAAATCAAGGAAATATTGCAAATCCGTAAGCATGTCATTACCTTGATGGTTGGCGGTCATCCACTGTGCGATTTTCGCGAAACTTCCTACCGCGAGCAACTGTTTTGTGGACCAAGCTCGCTGCGGCGATATTTCCGGACCGTTACGACTTGGGGAGCTTCAAGAAATGAGCGTACTCCATTTTCAAAGGTCGGCAAAGCATCTGTGATTCCTCTGGTATTGCGGGTGTCCATAGGCGGCAGTAATCACTTACCTTCATGTGACCTGCAGGCTCGTTTGCCTCCCATTACATAAAAAAAAATGTTTTCTTTTTTAAAAAGACAACTCCCTCGCTAGGGATCATGCCCTGTGTCGCGGGGACCTTTTACAAACATCAATTAACGGACACAAAGAACACCCAGACCAGGACAATAATTTGTGGATCTCACAAATTATTGTCCTGCGTGGGGATCGAACCCACAACCTCTTGCACGGCAGCCGCTTGCGCTACCGTCGCGCCACCGAGGTCGTTTTAAAATAAAAATATTCATACAATCACAAAAAAAATCACCGTATCGCAACTTGCATAAACACAATTGGGCCACCCTATAAGGTCAGTTGAAATCGTGGTCGGACTTGGCACACATTCAAGAATTAGTCCAGATCAACGTTATTTATAGGTTCGTTTCTCTTGCTTTTTGTTTGGGTCGCATTCAGGTTCTTAGCGGAAATTTATGAGTGGATGGATTTACTTATCTGCTTTTTTGAATGTTTAGTACCTACGGGCGGTATTAGTGGTATTGTTTTGATTTTGTACCTATTTATTAAAGCGTTAGTAGTTTGTGTATTTCGTGTTGAATATGTCAATTTTGTATATTCTCCGTGTGGTGACGGAGTAAGAATACAATATGTCACCACCCCATCTCATCCCATGGCTGTTGTAAAAACCGACTAAGGGACTATCCGTGAATATTATCTTTACGAAATAAAAAGAAGGAAAACTTGAAACTAAACCCTATACCAATCCGTCTGGCCAGCGTGGTATTAGTAGGCCAAGTATCCCTCCGTACCGGAAGGAGGCCCGTCCCTGCAGTGGAACATTAATGGGCTGTTATGATGATTCAATACGTACATTTTACTACCATAAAACCTTTTTACCAACTCCTGATCTTACTTAGGTTTATGTTTATTCTGTAAAACAATGTGGTTATTATTTTTTTAAGAAGACGAAAATAAATCCGTGTATTCATAAATGGAAAAAGATATGATAACGTTAACGTTTTCAAATTCGAATTAAGATAAAAAAAAACTGGCGTTTAATAGTTGCAAACTAAATAATATTTACTAAACCTATTTACCAAACAAATGAATCACTTTTAATAGCGATGCTTTTGTTTTTCCTTATCAAAAAGTGAAAGGAAAATTCTCATTTGCATGGTAATAGTGCAGAGTACAATCTCCTTAATAATGTTCAACCGATGTACCGGTCCTCACAAACAAGCAACATCGATAAAATTGTATTCATGAATAATATTAAAAATATTTAAGGCTGGGTATACACTTTAACTACAATAGTTATGGTTTACGTTATAGTTAACGTTTATTGTACGTAAACTAGTTATTTCTTTTAAATATTGCCTTATTTAGTGATTTTATTACTAGCTGACCCGTGCCACAGCCCGTGCCCACTTCGTTGGACGGCGAAAAAAACGCGTCCGTTCTTTAAACATATTTCATTCCTGCTTCACTTCTATTAGTCATAGCGTAATAATAATACTATATTGCCTATGACACTCCCGATAAATGGACTATTCAACACAGAAAGAATTTTTAAAATCGGTTTATTAGATCCAGAAATTATCCCCTACAACTTCACAAACACACACACACTTAAACTCTTTATAATATTAGTATAGATATAGATGTAGTTAAGAATAAGGGTCAAATCATACTACAGCAGAGTCGAAGCGCATCGAAGCGTCAAGCCAAAACTGAACATATCAAATTCAACCTTAACTCCACAGTGTAACACACACATTACTTCTGAGATTTAAAAAAGTCGCGCGCATTCTTTCGAATTCGCGCGTCTGCGCTTGACAAACGCTGATTGGTGCGCGCGCAATCTCAAAAATAATGTGTGCGTTATACTCTGGAGTTAAGGTTGAATTTGATATGTTCAGTTTTGGATTGACGCTTCGATGCGCTTCGACTCTGCTGTAGTATGAATTGACCCTAAATATGTGTTATAGTGACAGGTTTATGTGACGTAGGTCGTTCACGATGCGAGGCTATGGTGATAAACCGACCACGATGGAGGCAAGCGATACTCACCAAGATAGTTCGAAATTAAGAGATGCAATGTACATTTGCTACATTTAGGTCACTGTAAGGCAGTGAATGTCTTCAAGCCGTATATGAAGTCCTTTTACTGCACTTTGGAGTGACAAATATTTTATAATACATTCTTGTTTGTGACGTATTTAATTTTACTAATAATCAGGTACAATAAAATACTTTGAATTAAAGACACTAAAATAAAAATAAAATATAAAAATCCGACTTAATCTATACGATGTAAAGCTACTTTAAATAAATGAGATTTTTTAAAAAAGACACTAAAATAAACGTATCAAAATACAATAATTGAATGTACCCTGCACTCGAAAAGTAATGGGGTATTAGTGTAGGTACTTACCAAAAACAAAAAATCTTACTCACGTAAAAACTTAACATTAAAATGCTATTAAAAGCTGTAACAAAAACAAAGTAAAATAGCGCTTGAAACTTTACTTAAATTATAATAATAAGGGAACGAAGATTGATCAAGTTTTGGTCAAGAACCTCTTCAACAAAATACTTGTATTTGTTTAATAGAAACGCAAACAGTTTTGAATTAAGTAAATTCATAAGAGCCCATTAATGTCCCACTGCAGGGACGGGCCTCCTCCCGTGACGGAGGGATACTTGTTCTACTAATACCACGCTGGATTGATAAATTCGGTTTTTACGACACCCATGGAATGAGATGGGGTGGTGACATATTGCATTCTTACTCCGCCACCACGTTCTTACCGTAAGTAAATTATTAAATTGAAATAAAAATATTGAATTGAAGTGAGATTAAAATAAAAAGGTAAACAAAATGTATAAAAAAGATAGACGTCAGTAACGAGTGTAGAATAAACAAAATGTCACCACCTCTTCTCTGTCCGTAGGTGTGGTAAATTTATAAAACTTCTACTCCCACTAAAAGCTTGAGTTCGTCGACTTGCTTTTGCAGCTCCTGTCAATTGAAACAAAGTGAACCAATATAATATCTACACACCAAAATGTACGAAATATTCTCTCTTGTGTTTGTTTATATTTGTTTCAATGCTTTAATCTATACTACTAATATTATAAAGAGGTAAAGTTTGTGTGTGTTTGTGACGTTGTAGGGGGTAATCTCTTTTTCTACTGAACCGATTTTAATAATTCTTTCTGTGTTGGATAGTTCATTAATCGAGACTGTCATAGGCTATATAGTATCACGCTTTGACTAATAGGAGTGAAGCAGTAACAAAAATATGTTTAAAAAAGTGACGTGTTTATTTCGCCGCCTAACGAAGTGGGCTCGGGGTAGCTAGTACATTAATAAATTGTGTAAGTACCACCATATCAGTTTCTTGTTACCGTAATTGGCATGCGATACTCTAAATACCTAACATTTAATACTATTTTCAACCATCCTACTAATATGGGTGAAATTTTGTTGTCCAGTAATTAAACTAAAGGTAACTTTGAAATTCGAAATTAAAAATGACTTGTACGCGTGTAAGTTGCATTAATATTAGTGTTATTATGCTTACAATAAATCTCTTGTAATGCTATGTAATCCAACTTGCATTACAAAGCATTATAAGACGATTACAATAATCCACAATCACATAATGAAACATAGTTTGCATTTATATACATAACCTATTTACCTTACGCGTCACAACCACAATAATTATTGTAATTCATGAATCAAATAGCCCTGATTCGGCCTGATTCGCCTAACATTAACGGGTTACTAATCCTAGTCTTGTATTCAACAAGCCTGTGTGAATGACATCTAACGTCGATTATCTTCAGTGTGAATAGCGATTCAATATTAGTATACGGCGGTGATGCATACAATATTAGGTTCATAGGTTGTCTAATGGGTATGGCTAGTAAATGGGTGCAAAGATTGCCTTGTTTGTTTGTAGTCGTGTGTAGCTTTTTGGTAGCTGAGTAGGAATATTATGGTGTACTCTCTCTCTTTTTCTATGGTGGGTATCGTAAAAGCTAATAGCAAAGGCATAAGGAAAAATTCGTACATAATTATTATCTTTATCTACACTTCTATACTAATATTATAAAAAGGTAAAATTTGTATGTTTGTGAGTTTGCCACGTTGTAGGAGGTAACCTCTGGATCTAATAAACCGATTTTAAAAATTATTTTTGTTGAATAGTCCATTATTGGTGAATGTCATAGGCTATATAATATCACGCTATGACCAATAGGAGTGAAGCAGTAATAAAATATGTTTAAAAAAGAGACGCGTTTGTTTCGCCGCCCAACGAAGTGGGCACGGCTCAGCTAGTGAAAACTAAAGAAAGAAAAGTAAAACACCAATTTCTCTAGTCAGTGTTATATGTAGAGACTAAGTTTTCCGTCATTGGGAGCGTCCTATTTCTGGAGTAGGACATAAATGGCTTACATAAATAAAAATAATTTGATAGCTAATAAGGAGGTCTTAAGACTGGGTATTCTTTTTGTCCTGTAATGGTCGTACTGACGGAATAATTTCAAAATACATAACTATCGTAAAATAAAGAATTGTCATCAAATAACTCCAATTGACTGATTGAAATGAACTAATTCCTTATTTTATGAGTTATCATTCTAAAATAGGTATTTTTTTAATCCTCAAAACTTTATATACATCCATACAAAAAATAATCAAAATGATATTTTAATAAAATCTCACCAAAAATCCTTATAGAAAAGCTAGTTGAATGATAGTCTATGTTCAGCGCAGTGACTTTGTGTGGGTGACTGCGGCAACGTTATCAAAGCTTGTGACATGGTGTCGTTATTAAAAGGTCTCTCGCGGAACAATATGCGCCTTGTTATGAGTTCACTATGTTACAACATGGCTGCGGTTATATCGCTTCATTGCGCTAATTTGGTTCATGTGTAATCAGTGATTAGGGTGACCATACCTATAGTTTTTAACTAGATATTGTTTTTAAAGAGGTCTTGGCATACACGCTGTGTTCGTTAATACATAATTATCTATATATATAAAAATGAAACCCGTTTTCCGTTGTCACAACATAGCATGAAAACGGCTTGACTGATTTGGCTGATTTTTGTTTTTGTAGATTTCTAATACCCTGTACAAGGTTCTTACGGAAAAAAATATTAAGAAAATCTCTCAGAAAGATTGAAAAATATACATTTAATTTTGCATATTTTAAAAAAAGCGCCTTACAGATTGACATTAGATTTAAAACAAAAAACGCTGTGGTGATCTATGACACCACAGACATCTATTTATCGCAGATATGTCAGCTATACAATATAAAGTAGTGCATCACGCCAAGGCGGTACGAAGTTCGCCTGGTCAGCTAGTATATTTATAAAAACCCTATTGAAAAAAAATAACAAATGAAAATGGTCTCATTACGACTTTTATGGGCATTTAATAAAATATGCTATCATGACGATAGTCATAATACATTTTAATACTTTTCTAATCATCTTTGATGTCCATTAGTACAAAATATAAACCAGAAACACAAAATGGCAGCGTAATTTAACTCTTACCCCCTTACTTATAAACGCCTCTTAAATTTAATTACTGTTTAGCGAGATTTGTTATTACGAAAACCAACCTTATACCAAACAACGTAAGAGCTTAGGCTAATTAATCAATTGACTAAAATTTGAGAATTTTTTTATAAGTCCTTACTTATAAAAAAATTCTAGAAATCCGGTACAATGCAACAGTATTGCAGTCCGATACCACAAACGTATTTAGCTTAAGACTGTACGAGTGCTAGTAGCAATATCGTTTGTGGCAGCGTATCAATTAACGTTACTTACTATTCTAATGTTACTGTTCTAAATAATTAGAGATCTTAGAGAAAACAAGACTAGTACATAGTTGAATGAATCTCGATCTTGTATTTCTTGACTATTGTAAAATTTCTTGTACTGTGCTTTTGGCTTATTTAGCTAACTTAGTACTTAAAACTTATTTTGCTAATTAGATTGACTATTTGCTTATTATTAAAAGATAACGACCTCTAAAGGACACGACTCTATATTTATGTACGAATATGTATCCTGCAAAACCCAATGAAGTCTTTTTTTCAAATCACGAAAAAAGTTTCTCCGTCGTAAAAACTTTTATGGTCATAATTAATTAATGTAGTAAATAGTACAGCAAAAAAAAACTAAAACTTTTATGGTCATAATTAATTAATGTAGTAAATAGTACAGCAAAAAAAAAAAAATTAAAGCTTTTATGGTCATAATTAATTAATGTAATAATGACAGCATACCAGTACTATGCTTATATTATATTTAAAGTCTATTTTTACAAAATATAAACCAGAAACACACAGTGTAATTCTAGTGTAAGAAATCCGCTACAATGCAACAGTATTGCAGTCTGATACCACAAACGTATTTAGCTTAAGACAGTACGAGTGCTAGTAGCAGTATGGTTTGTGGCAGCATATCAATTAACGTTACTTACTATTCTAATGTTACTGTTCTAATTATAATAAGAGATCTTAGAGGAAATAAGACTAGAGCATAGTTGAATGAATCTCGATCTTGTATTTCTTGATAAGTACCTACTATTGTAAAGTTTGTTGTACTATACTTATTTATCTAACATAAAGCACTATTTGGTAAATACGAGTATGAATTTACAAGTAAGGCAATGGAACATTAAGCTAATTTTGCCTGTGTACAGGCCAGCGGCCTAAAAAACTTAATGGCAATAGGGCGAGAATACATTATGTTCATTTTGATATGTATAAAGAAATCCGTAGTCCTTTTTAATTTTGCATAGACATTATCTATTTGCATTTAAATTGCTTTACATTGTTAGTGGAAATCTTTACTAATCTGGATTTTAGAATTAATAATACCCTCTTACAGTCGCATACTCGCATCCTCTCTTAGGTAAGAACCTCGGAATCAATCGACACTGACTAACAGAACGAGTAAAAGGAACGGTCCATATTCTGCCCACGGCGAGAATGAAATTTGTGACGATTTGATCAACGTGTGTAATTTTAAGGAGCATTACATTGAATTGATTATAAATATTATCGTTTGTAAACGTTAGTACATAAAGTTCAATGTAAAAGTCTGTCTACCTAAAGTCAAAGAAGTCACACACACAAGTCGAACGATTCGTGCGTTATTCATAAAGATGCCCTTAATTAAAGATGATTTGTAAATAAAATTAACTTATTTGAAAAACTCTATTCACAGTTCTTGATAAAGTCTTAAGTATCAAACAATAATTTCTTCATGTGTATTTAGAACTATATCAACATTAGCATCACGTTTCCAATAACTCGACACTATGTGTTATTCGCTTCATAAATTCTAGGAGCCGTGAGTAATAGACTCGCTTGTGTCAGGCTCGTCGACAGCATACATTATGTGGTGCCGTGATACACTCTGTGACAGAATACATAACTGTACAATGGGTACTCAACATTATATTACTGTTAAATTAATCTTTAAATGCATAGGTACAAAGTTCAATTTTGTAAAATAAGCACGTTTGTTCAATTTGTTGGTTTTGTTACATGAATGGTTACTTATAACGTGATAAATATAATGTTTGGATGTTTAAATATGGATCGTGCTGAAGTATATACTGAGTGGCTTATTAAATTAGTTCGTTCATTATAAAAATATTGACTTTTAGAAGGCAAGGATCAAAGTTTGTGGTCAAGACCTAATTATAAGAACAATGTGATAATTTTCGGCTATATATATAATATCTAGGCTACAGCTTTTTAAAGCTACAATAGTGAAGAGCAAAGCAAGAAAATGTTTTATTTCCGCGTATTCCAATAATTCTAACTGATTTGCCATTTCAATTTAAAAGAGTGCAGTTTCCTCTAAATGCAGCATTTGCAATAACAATTAATAAAACTCAAGGACAGACGCTTAACATTGCAAGAGTTCATTTAGAAAATTAATGTTTTTCTTAAAAGTAAATAAATGTGGCATGCTAACGTGAATAAAATTTGCTGAATCTTTAGATTTTGGCAAAAGATAAGAAAACGTAGCTTTAAAGATTTTTATATTAATTCGTATACAAATAATTGAATAAGCTCTTCGACATTGTAAGTAACTTACATAGAAAAAAAAATAGCCTAAATAATAATGTTGACAAACAACATGTACAAAACATGTAGATACCTATTCGTTGCGGACGAAGTCACAGGCACACTCAGTAGGTATATAAAATATACTCTCAAATAAGAAGGAAGAGTCTATAACATCGTCAAAGAAATCACAAGCTTAATTTAAAGATAGCAAAGAAATACTTGCAAGAATATTATACTTTGAAAAGTTAAAAACAAAACACAACTAAGAAAATTTTCTTGCAAAATTTAATAATGTTTAACATTAAAATTTCGTCGAATAACATTGTCGTCCCCATTGCGCGGTGACATGTTAACAAATTGAAAATTTCCATATTCAAAATGTTAATATCGAAATGTCGCCTCATAATAATGTAATGTTACGAGAGATTTTGTCTTAGATGTTTACAACATATTATTCAGAAAAGTAGGTAACAATTTTATCAGTATGTTAATTTACAAGAAAACAATGTTACTTACTTTCTTCATCATAACAGCCTATTACTGTCCCACTGCAGGGACGGGCCTCCTCCCGTGACGGATAAATACTTGTAAGAATAATGGTTTATATTACAACGTACAACGCAAAAGTCTTATTAAGATTATAAAACAGGTAGTTACAATTATTTTTATAACTATACCAAAGATAAATGTAGATGTTCCATATGTGGTACTGGGTGCCTTGTACGGTTAAGGGGTTGTTGAAACCAATAGACTAAATAGATTTAAATATTTCATGTCTGTAGATATATTTTAAAAGTAAGAAAGGTTTTTAAAAAAACTTTAAGCTCACTTTAAGCTTGCATATAAACCAACGACTATATCATTTGGACTTAGTAAAACCCGATTAAGTATTTAAAGTTACAGCAAAATTATCTACCTGTCAGACAACTTAAGTAACTTAAAGTCTTGGTATCTTTGTATTATCAAAACTTTTTACAATTTAAAGTTTATGTATACTAAAACTTTTTAGTAAGCTTGTGTTTAAAATAAAATAGTTTACTATGAATTACTAAACTTTTATTTTAATTAACACACTATTTATTGTTATAACAATGAACGCAAACAGACTAAAAGAAAAGCAAATTCAATAAAAAACATAATATACTATTCTTATAAGCATACCTATATAACTCTGGCTGAAGGTCAACAGCCTATTGAAAAAAGCTCATATTCATTATTATTATTTCAATTATTTGCTTTTTATTGGTATGCATTAATTTGGTGTAAATAACATAATAAAATGTTGTGTTTTTGTCTTTTCACCATAAATAAAAATATGAATAGCTAATGTTTTGTATTAGGTAAACTTTGATACTCTGCATACCATCGTATGGAGAATAATATTGTCATTATTCAGACTTCAATAAATTACGAAATCGTTTATGAAGTATGTATTTTTATCTATGAGGCCAAACAACAAGTTCTAGAAGATTCCTCGCACTAAGTAATAATGACAATAAATTCTCTCTCCTCTCTTCCTGATGTAGTGGTCTTATTTCAGCTTCGTTAGCTTGACAAAGATTGAATCAAAAACTGATACGAAACATCGATAAAGTACGTGTATTAGTAATTTCCAAAGAGTCTAACACGATGTGTGTTCGACAAGAGGCTTCGTTTTACATGATATTAATCTTGTTATAGGTAGTTTGTAGTAATTATTTTTTTAGTTCCGTGTGGTGACGGAGTAAGAATACAATATGTCACCACCCCACCGCATTGCATGGGTGTCGATAAACCGACTAAGGGACTAACCGTAAATATTATCTTTACGAAGTAAAAAAAAAGGAAAACTTAAAATTAAACCTTATACCAATCCATGGTCAGCGTGGTATTAGTAGGCTGTTTTGATCATTTTTAATTTTATCGATTAACTGAAAAACAGTGAAATGAGAAAAAGTTGCACATTGAAAGACTATATTGTAGGCGAAGAATGCTACATAAGAAATTCATCATTGCCAATATCCCATTTTTTTCTTCTACATGCTGCTTAAAGTTTTGGCTATATTTTACGTCCTCCCTAACCCTTCTTGGGAATGCTGTTTTTGGTGGTTTACTCCCCACCAGGAGGTTGACTCGAGGTGCTAGGTGGTATGCACCAGGTCGTGGCATCTCTTAGTCGCCTCTTACGACACCCACGGGAGGATATGGCTTTGTCTTCTTTTAACCGCACGGCATCATAAAGACGAAACTGTCGTATTTAAAACTTATTCCGTCACTATCCGAACCAAATTAGGTTCACTATAATATCTCGTTACAAACTATAGGTAACGCTACATTAATCACTGATTACACATGAACCGAATTAGTGCAATGAAGCGATATAGCCGCAGCCATGTTGTACCATAGTGAACTCATAACAAGGCGCGTATTGTTCCGCGAGAGACCTTTTAATAACGACACCATGTCACAAGCTTTGATAACGTACCCGCAGTCACCCACACAAAGACACCGCACTGAACATAATATATACTATCATTATACTAGGTTTTTCATAATGAAGTTTTTATGAGATTTTTTTAAATAACACATTGTTTTCTTTTTGTATTTTGGTATTATTGTTTTGCGAATTCAGAACAGCCAATTTCAAAATTATAGATGAATATTTTAATTTGTGTTATTTGATTTTATTGATAACATTTATTTTATTTTATTGCTGTTTGTCTGATCTTTGCATTATTATACAATGGTTATTGCACTTTTTTAGATTAAAAATATTATTTTGAATATACATAAAATAATCATACAACAGGTTAGAAATAAGTGAGAATCTAAGACATACAAGTTTATAAATTAATGATAATTTTGAAGAAAAAGTGTAGGAGGAAACATGAATCTTTAAGTACATTCTTAAATAGAATTAATTACAACTCTACCTTTGTTCTGATATCTGTGAGCTCTACTAAACTACACACGTAGGTCTAAATACCAAGTTAATTAAGCAAGGATAACTAATTATAACATATTAAAAGTAATGTAAAATAAAACCAAGAAATTATCCAGACAAAGAAATTGTAGCTAAAATTAAAACAATCGCCTACTTAATAAGGTTTTCTAAGGAAATTGTAATAGTGTAGCTAAATAACTTTGGTATTGTGTACACGGGACATAGCTCAACATTCCTGATTATATTTAAGGAAAACATCTTTGTGGGGATTTTGGTTAGAATTTATTAAAGGCTGACGGCCCGCGTTAGGTTTATTAAATGAATCATTTTGTGCAAAGGCTTCGAATACTTTTGTTTAAATATTAAGTTGCTAAATTTATCGCGTAATTTGATCGTACGGTTTAGATTTACGATTATTGTTTTTTTATTGTTACTATGATGTGCTTTTTATGTATTTTATTTATTACTAATGTTAAGATTAAGTGGACTATTCAGAGTATGGTACGAGTTATTTGATGTATACAAGTAAAAAAATTGCCGTAGATTGACGGTTGATGAAGAAACAAGAACGCAATAATGAAAACATTTAGAAAAGACGATTATCCAGTAGTGAACGTCTTCAAATGATAATTATTATTAATTTTACAAGTCCTTTAAAACAAAAACATTATTTAAAAAAAAACTTTGCTAGACAATATAAATATCTTCAAAATAAACAACGTGTAGGTTGAAAACAAAATAAAGATCGTGTTAGTATTAAAATCGAGAGGATCTTACTAAAGAGGCCTACGCAAATAATCAACCCCTGAGGTAAATAAAACAACAGAGTTATTTCTCGTTTAATTTTGATCAGTGTTTTTCTCGGATTACTACGCAAGTATCTTTCCAGGAAAGGGATTTGAGAAACACGCTACACCACACGTATAGGTTGGTCCCGGTATGATTTCCTAATCACCCTGTACGATACCCATGGGAAGAATTAACGAGCGCTCTTACCTAAAAATTACACGGCTAATTTCGGTCAAAGTAAGATTTATTAGACAGGAAGATTCGAGGGATGCAATAAAAATTAAGAAGGATTTTTTTTACATTTAATTAGTGTCTTTTTTAATGTTTGAAGTTTAATGAGCACCTTAAAATAAATACTTCTTGCGTCTGGTAAATTAAAAGTCTAACCCCCTTACTCATAAACGCCTCTTAAATTTTAGTCAATTGATTAATTAGTTTATTTATTTGTTCATTTGTTTATTGGATCTCAAACAAAAAAATACATTTCTTTATTAATATTATGTAGGTACATTTTCATCTTTAGTCATATATTTTTTTGACTAGAGAGACCACAGCATGCTTTAGTAGGTACAAATTCTAAATTTAAATTAATTAGTTTGAACTCTGACGTTGTTTGGTATAAGGTTGGTTTTCGTAATAAAAATCTCGCTAAACAGTGATTAAATTTAAGAGGCGTTTATGAGTAAGGGGGTAATTTGCTAACATAGTTTAAAAATACGTAACATGAAGTGTGTAAGGCTAACTGAAAACGTGTTTAACTGATTTCGAGATACGAAACGATGTACAAAAACTATTTGAAATTGTAAATAAAACATTTAAACAACATTGTAATTCTTTACTTTCTAAGAACTTCTTTTATAGTTCAAAGTCAATTAGTTTTTTTTTTCTTGTCATAAATAAGTCTATAAAAGTTTTTCTTCAATTAGTATTTAAATGTAATGTTATTATAATAGTATTGACCAAACAAACGTTTTTCATTCCCAGAATTTCTTTCAACTTATTGTATTCTAAGCTTTTGTACAAATTCATTACTTAATAAGTCAGAAATCGCTAATTGAAAAGTAAAATTGATACAATTTCGAAATTTTCATACTAAAATTAATTCTTTGGTATCTTAACTTATTTAGTCAACTTTGTGGTTATCATTAAAGTCCAACAAATCTAAAAGATACAGTTTGACAGTTCTGACAAATTGAATAATAGGGTTGGGGAAAAAAAATCGTTTACTATAATATCCGAACTTTAAGAGATCGATTACGATAATATCCGAATTTTAAGAAACTTTAAATTGATCTCTTACTAGTAGTATTAGATCTAGTACTACTAGTGAATAATAAAATATTCTAAAAATTTAGTTTATTTTAATTATGATTAATATTTACATAATTTTTTTTTAACAAAAATATAGAGATATAATAATATACCTATTAGGATGATGATAAATGTGTACCTAGTTAGAATAAAGGGTTATTCTTTTACTTTTTAGATTTTTTTTTTCCCTAAAGCTTTAAAAATATTAAATTAATTTATTTAAGGGTACCTATGTAATAAGTGATTTATGCGATCGCGCAGTAACGTGTCGATAATTGACAATTTGAAAGTAATATATTCGATTTTTCGTTATGTAAACGATTTTTTTGCATACAAATGTATCAGAAGAGTCGCAACACTACGAGCAGTGACCTAACTACGTGACTTTGCAATGAGGTCGAGAAATAGAACTATTAGAGATTATTTACTATGTAAATATGTGTTATTTCGCTTTGTTTGAAAATTTTCAATCAAATTTGTATATTAAGAATTGTACATTTTTAGATACAATAATAAAATCTTTCTAAATTTATGGTTTTACGAAAAAGGTTTTCGAAACTGAATAATGTACGCATGAACAAAGTTGTTTCAGTTTGAAAAATATGAAACGTCATACTGTATCTTTTAGATTTGTTGAGGTGTAAGCGATTATTTTGTTTGTTTGAAATTCTGAAAACGTTGAAAGATAATAATATTAAGTTAAGTTTAGTTTAATTTTAAGTTTAATTCCTTGCTTATGAAGGTCAAACTTGAAATTCTTCTAAGAATTGTATTAGATTTAATCATTATCTTGTTGATTTAGATTTAAATAATTCAATCTAGTTTTTATTGGTGGTATTAACAAAGACGTCAGCTGGCAATTATAAGCAGATCTAAGCCGCTGCCTTTCTTGGAATTAATGTTCTCTACTTATCACTAAATAACTAATTTCTTATAGTAGGTAAATCTTCATAACAGCCCATTAATGTCCCACTGCAGGGACGGGCCTCCTCCCGTGACGGAGGGATTCTTGGCGTACTAAAACCACGCCGCCGTACGGATTGGTATAGGGTTTAATATCAAGTTTTTCTTCTATTTCTTTGTAAAGATAAATATTCATGGATAGTCCCTTAGTCGGTTTTTACGACGCCCATGGGATGGGATGGGGTGGTGACATATTGTATTCTTACTCCGTCACCACACGGAGATAGTAGGTAAATACCAAACTATTTTTTTGAAATAAAAATTTATTTTATATACGGATTGAAATAAATTCCATGTTGCGACATTACCCAAGTTTGATATTTTTTATGAGGCTAATTAATTTTGAAGTTTACTATTTCAAACAAAAACGTTGTATCTAAATTATATAGATAAAAGAACTAAGTTGTGATGAAAAAAATACTGTAAGCAACTTAAGAATTCCTCCTATTTTTGAAGTCGGTTAAAATTATGCTACTTATTAAAAATCTAGTCACGTAACCTACGTCAAGCTTGTGTTATTCATACTATTGTTTGTTATACTAAGTAGACCAGAAAGCTAATACCATGATTGATATTCGCAAGGGAGTAAGAATTTTCCTCAAGACTTGTCATCAGATTTAACATAAGGAATGTAATAAAATTGTTTTTGTCTGATGTCAAAAATAGCTGCCAGTGTTACGTAAACATGTCTGTTCGGTTAACCTCATTTTCGGGTTTGTTATAACAAACTGACATACTTTTAGTGAACTTGATCAAGTTATTTACTTACTTATCCGTGTGGTGACGGAGTAAGAATACAGTATATCACCACCCCATCTCATCCCATGGGTGTCGTAAAAACCGACTAAGGGACTATCCGTGAATATTATCTTTACGTAATAAAAAGTAGGAAAACCTGAAATAAAACCCTATACCAATCCGTCTGGCCAGCGGGGTATTAGTAAGTCAAGTATACCTCTCTCACAGGAGGCCCTTCCCTGCAGTGGGACATTAATGGGCTGTTATGAAGTTATTTACTATGCGATGTGTGTATTGAAGTCCTATTTTGCAACTTAGTGTGTTTAATGATGGTATTGGTAAGCCATTAAAAAAAAATAGATCTTTCTTAATCTAACGTCAATAAGTATTATGACAAGATAAAACTATGAAAAGCTTTATGTGGTCAGCTTGGCGCATCTGTTGTGACGGTACCGAATTTAGGTATGGACGGAAGAACGTTTAAGCGACGCCCCTTGACATGACGCCATTCGTGGTAATTGTCACGACGCCCTTTACGAAACTCTCCACCCTCCATGCCCTCCAAACCCCACATTCTGGGCAAAGCTCGTCTCGAGGCTCAACAAACCCCAGTACGCTAGATTCTCTAACCAATTTCTCCATTCCAACTCTTCAGTCTCAACAGACAATATCATTAAAATAATTTAAATATGCCAAGCTGTACAAATTAACCTATCCGTGTGGTGACGGAGTAAGAATACAATATGTCACACCACAATTTGTTTAAGAATCATGTCAATCCTACAACTAATTGCCTATGATCTAACTATGAATGATAAACACCAAAAGGCGAAAGTATTATTGGTTTATTTTGAAAACTCTCCTTGTGGTGACGAAGTAAGAATACAATATGTCACCACCCCATCTCATCCCATGGGTGTCGTAAAAACCAACTAAGGGAATAACCGTAACTACTATCTTTACGAAATAAAAAAAAGGAAAACTTGAAATTAAACCCTATACCAATCCGTCTGGCCAGCGTGGTATTAGTAGGCCAAGTAACCCTCCGTCATGGGACATTAATGGGCTATTATGAATACAAAGTAATATACTTCACTTCATTATCAATATCGCTACAAGTGCAACAGGAACTTAATACTTTTGAACTAAGTTCTTCTATGCATGAGTGAGTAAACTGTTGAAGTCGCATTATAAAACAAAGTCTATAATAGCTGCCATAAAACTTTGAACGACAGCCGATAAGCGTCGAGCTTTGGTCTGCTCCTAGGTGTACTTGCAATGATTAATTTTCGCAGAAATATTATTTTTTCTCTTATATTTATTTAAGTATTAATATTTTATTATTTGTTTTCTCCGTGTCCATTGTATTCTTACTCCGGACATTAATGGGCTGTTATAATGAATATTTTATGTCAAATTTTCCTGTTTTTATGAAGATACAATGTGCACAGCGGCTCCTTTAGCCAGTTTTCAGCAAATCCATCCGTTGAGATTATATCATGTAAGCTCACCTATTACTTTTAATAATATTATTGTGTATATGTCGTATGTACTCTTCGTAAATTAGTGTTTTTGCCAATGATGACGTTGTGTTGATCGAAGCAAACAGGAAGTAAACAATAGAAAAAGTTGTTGATAGTTAATGTATTTATTCAAGTAGTTAACTGTTATTATAAATAGTACTTTGTTACAAATGTATTTTAGAATTCATTTAAATAGATAAATCATGATGTTAAGAATTTAGATGTTAAATTGGTTAGTGTATTGTCAAGGCCGCGTCACTGCGTCGGCGGCGGCCATGATATCCGAATCTAAGCGGGAAAGACAGAGAGTTGTATTTTGGCAATAATTATGGAAAAGTGATAATATACAATGTTAAAGTAAACCGGATTTTATTCCCACACCCTGCTTAACTAAACTAGTCCATAGTTCAGAAGTGGGATCGACAAAAAGAATATTCTTTTTGATCTACGCATATGGAAGACAAAATAAAACGAGTCGATGTACTTTACAAGTATAAAGAAGTAGAAGTCGGTATAAGAACGGCTGACTTCTTGTTAAGGCAAGTTATTTACTTTTTATTACTATTTTGGTTCCCTAAAGTGTTTTTCTTCTCATTGTTTAATCACAGTTTTTAACTTGAAATGTGTATGTAAATGTAATTTTTGTTCCAAATTCAAAATTAAAACTGTATTAAGCCAAAAGACAGGAGTTAAAAACTGTGTACCAGTACAGACTAAGTTATCTGAAATTCTGAAAGGAAAAATGACAACGTCAAGAGTTTTATCTAAAATAACATAGAACCACAGTAGGTACTATGCGATTTCTTACTTTATTGGTATTTTGGATTAGTTTTTTTTTAAGTTCAAGGTGAAGATGATTACAATTTTTAAGTTCAAGAGACTGTTCTAGTTGATTGATTATTTTTAATGTTTTGAGAATAATAGTCAACTTTTGGTTAGTCTTAAATTACTCCATAGTATTACTTAATTGTTAATTATAAAACAAGTAAATGCCTACTGTGATTGAAGGGTTCATATTAAGTAAGTGGACAAAACTAAAGGTTCAAAGGAGTGTTTGGTAACAGATTTGGTTTCTTATACTGTTATAAGAAAATTTGATAATTGTTTTGCACTTGTGTTGTATGGGTGTGTAATGGAAATTGGAAATAAGTAAGTGCTGTGTATGTGGGCTTCAATAGTGCCTAATAAATATTAAAGAGTTATTTACCATTTATAATTGGACTTCATACATTTGTTTAACAAGTGGTGATGTTGACTATTACCTTTTGTTTAGTCTTTGGATGAATTTTATATTCATTATTCTGTCATTTGGAATTTTATTTTTTTTAAACATTACAATTTTCAATGATAATTGAAAGAGGAAGGTTGCAAGGGTGTTACTATAACAGTTTGAATCGTTATAAATTCAGTAATTATTTGGATTATCTAATTATGTGCCTTCACACTTGGAAGAGAGAGCCAATAATTTAATAAGTAATCTTGGGCATGCCTCTTATGAGTTCATAACCTTTTCAGTATGAGGTATTTAATGGGCTGGGAATCTTAGATTGCTTCTCCAGTGAAATTGAGTTGTTTTGTTTAGTAATGGTTGTGAAAATTAAATGAAGGTGCAATATTATGTGAAAAGAGTTCTTTTTCTTTTATAAAAGAAAAAGAGAAAAAAAAAAAAAAGACATTTAATAAAAATGTGAATAAAATGGCAAAAATGTGTTATTATTACTGAGTGGGACATGTTTAACATTCTAAATTCATAAAATTTTAAATTAAGATTAATGATATTTTGACTGAAGCACAAAATTGTGCTGACAGTGTATTCTAGCAAATGGAAAAATACATTGAGTAACAATTGACTTCTTGTGCATAATCAATTTTATGCTGATTGGTTTTGTTTACATATTGTAAGTGTTATAGAGCGGAGCAATATTGTTAGAGGTTGATGGTGTAAACCAAAGTGTGTTTACATATTGTAAGTGTTATAGAGCCGAGCAATATTGTTAGAGGTTGATGGTGTAAACAAGAGTGTGTTTACATATTGTAAGTGTTATAGAGCCGAGCAATATTGTTAGAGGTTGATGGTGTAAACAAGAGTGTGTTTACATATTGTAAGTGTTATAGAGCCGAGCAATATTGTTAGAGGTTGATGGTGTAAACAAATTTTGTTTACACCATCAACCTCTAACAATAAAGTGTGTTTACATATTGTAAGTGTTATAGAGCGGAGCAATATTGTTAGAGGTTGATGGTGTAAACAAAAGTGTGTTTACATGTAAGTGGTATAGAGCCGAGCAATATTGTTAGAGGTTGATGGTGTAAACAAAAGTGTGTTTACATATCGACGCAAGAAAGCGATCTTGTTGTATCTCGAAAAATGCAATTTTGCACCAGAGCTAAAAAACTATTTAGAAAATTCATAATATGAAAACTAGTAGACTTAAAACTATCATATTTTCAATGATGAAATTTTAAAATAAAACCTTCCATTTGCAATTTAACCGGTCATTCTAAGATTATTGTATTTGGATTTAATACTAGATACATCATTTGATTATTAAAATATAAACTTTGATTATGCTGTATCTTAAAAGCAAATGTTTAGACCATCAGTAACTTCTTCTAATTGACTGTTATCAAACTTGCTGTATCTATTTAAAAGTTTTAAATGATAAATGTTAGTTTGTTTTATATGAATATATTTATTTATCATGGTTTTGTTTTTTGTTGTAAGTAGTATTACTTAATTTGCGGAACACAAACAAAATGCGGTATGTTAAGCAACGAATTTATTTATTGTAATTAAAAATGTAAAAACAGAGTTTCAGGCCTATACGCAAAACAAAATAAAAACAAACAATAAAAAAAAGCTTCATTGGATTAATACTTCTTAAAACCACTTTAGCTAAAGTAAATGGAACGTGACAAATCATACTAAAAATTAGGGCAATTCTAAGAAATGGTCGTAAATTAGAAGAAACAGATGATCTGAATTACTGTTTATCTTCATCGTCTGTTTCTTCCAGAATATCTTTAACTTTTTTATCATATTTTGGTTTTAAATTCTTTAGCGTATGCCTTCTCTCTCCGTGTGACGGTGACGGAGTAAGAATACAATATGTCATCACCCCATCTCATTCCATGGGTGTCGTAAAAACCGACTAAGGGACTATTTCTGAATATTATCCTAGCGAAATAAAAAGAAGGAAAATTTGAATTTAAACCCTATACCAATCCGTCTGGCCAGCGTGGTATTAGTAGGCCAAGTATCCCTCCGTCACGGTAGGACGCCCGTCCCTGCAGTGGTGTATTAATGGGCTGTTATGATGTTCAAATATCACATTAAACACGAACATAAGGAGTCGTCTTTCCACTACGTAATCGCATTCACACTTGGGCGGTCGAGCGCCGAATGACAAATAAGCCGTACGCGCTGCATCTGCGAATGGTCGCGGGGGACAGGGAAACGAATGCCACGTATATTCTAGTAGCCAAAATATTAATTCCTTTAAAATGGGTTAAGTACATTTTTTTAATAGAAAAATACACTGTAAAGTGCTGTAATTGTAGAAATAACGTAAATTGCTGAATGAGCACTTGGTAATATCTCAAGTTGGCATGTAAATCCCGAGCGGCAATTTTGCTGTAACTAAATAAAATTTATATTGTAGTGCGCTGTGAAGGGTGTAACTCCTTGCAAGTAATGCATTTCGGCCGAGGTATATGTCGTAATCTGTGAAGTATACGCAGCAATTATGTTGTATGTATCCTAACATAATAAAACGCGAATTTTGGGTTAGTTACAACATTATTTTCGTTTTGATTCAGAAAAATTGAGGTAAATCTCAATGTCGTATCTAAATAAAAAATAGTCGTAGAAAAATGAAACTGAGATCATTCGATGTGGTATTTTTTTCTGAATCGAATGGTGTATAAAACTCAATTTCGCAATTTTTCGAGATACGACAAAATCGCTTTCTTGCGTCGATATTGTAATTGTTATAGAGTAGAGCAATATTGTTTGAGGTTGATGGTGTAAACAAAAATGTGAGCGTAAATTCCAATGTTGTGGTGTTCCATGCGAACGGTCACGTTCAGAATGATAAGTTTTTAAATGCCGATCAACTAAGCGATATTTGTTAGTTTCAGCTAAATGAATCGTGAGGAAACTAGAGACATAGATTATGGTTTTTGAGTCCAGACCCAGGAGGGCCCAGGTTTGAGGGTGAGGGTCGTGAAGTACTGGATTCGAGAAGGGCGGGATGCCGAGAGACAAGTGACGTGACTTGTCTGAGAGAAAGGGCGGGATGCCGAGAGACAAGTGACGTGACTTGTCTGAGAGAAAGCGCGGGATGCGTCCCTGGAGGCTATGTTCAGAGCGACCAGGGTTATCACGGACGTGCGTGATACTGAGATTGTATACTAGGGGTATCACAGATGCGTGATACTGAGATTGTATACAAGAGCAAGAACCAGGGTATCAATAGTGCGTGATACTAAGGTTGAATACAATGAGGATTTTAGTCTACGAAGGACCGAAGAGTTCGAGTTGGAACAAGCTACGACATGAAAACGAAGAGGGATTCGCATTCGAATTCTAGGCGCGAGAGGAAGAGTAGTTGGAGTTCAACGTCAGGAGAACAGTGAACAGCCTGCTAAAAAGGATGGTATAAGGTCAGCTAGTACAGCTTTTAGAAATACCAAGCTAATAATTTATGTACAAAAGTCATTCTAGCATATAGCAGTATAGCTCCCATAATTTAATCATAAGAATATGAAAGGGATGTTATTTGGTTATGGAAGGTTATTTATTTTATTAAGGATTACCAAAAATTAATGATACACATAAAAATATAATTGAAACCAATAAAATAATAATATTGACAGTTACAGAAAACCATAGCTTGTAATATACAATATCTCCATACCGATAATTATTTTGCAATAAATGTCAAAAGAATTAAAAACGAATGATTAAGATTCCTATTAGTAAACAGTGAACTATTAGAGAGTAATATTATAAAAAGTTACTTATGACTACTATTTATGTAATGAATATTGCTTAGAAACTTTTAAGTTTGGTCATTTCCTCATTCACTTTGGTTATTTTCAAAAATGTTTAAAACTGGGAGTCTAGAAATATCACTATACATCCTGCACATTATATAGGTGAAGTGGAGTGCAAAAGGGGAATTCCAGGTTTTCATAGAAATTTATGCACAATGAAAATATGTAAGAATGGTAATATTTACTACCATTAATCAATTATGTTAAAAGAAACGGGATTTAGAAGAACAAACCTGAGGTTTTTGAGTTGTAGGTTATTTTTTTTTGTTTTAGTCGTATTTTAACTTACTACAAAATTATGTTATACTCAGATACGTAGGCGTAGGTACCTGTTAATAAGGCTTGAGTTTATAGGTATATATTTATCAGTTATAATCACATGTTGTTATAGAAAAGAATAAGTATTCAATTCTTCATAGAAATAATAGAGTTTAAAATTCGAAAGACAACATTATATTTTAAATAGTTTAATTATTTCACTACTTGTTTGTGTCAACAAAAATTACAATAATGACAGAAGAAACTGAGCAGGATGTAAAACTTAACATTGACAAGTCTTGTTCAGGAACTGTACTTTTAATCCTGCACCAATAGTTGTGACAAATGTTAGTGGTAGCTGTAATAAAAGTAGTTTTTAATTAAAAGTGCAAGTAATTTACCTATGTACAATAATAAGCTTGATTTCTGGTTGTTCAATTGGGTAATATGTCGGATTTAGACTAGCTAAGCTTGGGTCCAACAGGCATGACAAACACAAGTTTATCGCATTTACGTGTTATAGTCGAAACCAGTCAAGGCAAAGATTTGAATGTTTTCTGCCGGTAATGAATAAAAATACTAAATTCGATGTTGCCGTTGTTTTTAAAAAAAATAAAAAAAAAAACTTACTGTATGCATTTGGTCAAGTTAATTAATGTAAATATTTTGTGGTTACATATTAGTAGGTAGTCCTACATAAGTGTATTATGAAAAATCTTCTGCTAAAACAAATGCTGAAAGATTTGTTTTGAGGCTAAAACAAATCAGTGTTAAAACAAATCAGTGTTGCTTTTAAATTAATTAGATAAAAAGTATTTTGCTTATTATACTCCTGTGCTGTATGTAAATATAACATTTCTTTCGTATTAATATTTTTAACCGACATCAAAAAAAAAGGAGGAGGTTCTGTATTTTTATTTCCCAAGTTTTAGTGATTATGCAACATTATATAAAAAAAAAAAAAAAAAAAAAAAAAATTATTTCCAAAAGTAACTATTGCTTTGGGACCTTCTGATAAACTCCGGGCTTCAGGCTGGCAAGGCAATCTTCCTAATATGATATCTGTTCAAACATATCAATTTGTAGGTAAGTAATCGCGTTTATCTGCCCGACGCGGTAACATTAGGTTATCGAGTGAGTGTAGTAAATGTGTAGATACGATGACAAAACTATTGTACCGTTTTGAAATGCAAAAACTACGCGGACAATACTTGACCTTGTTTAGCTGGCCCGAGTGGCACAGAAATATGGCAAATCCCTAGAAGTGGTGCTATAGAGGAAAAGTAGGGCTTATGAACCCGCTGAGATCTATTTTTATGGAAAAAAAAGGTAGTTTTATTGTAGCGATATCAAGGGTAAGCGCGGTATCGACTGCGTTATCCATAGTTGTCAATGCGTTGCGTTGTCCACACATATACAATTTCTTATGTAAGTATAACACAAGGGCCAAGGAAACTTGGTCGTTGCAAATATGTTACGATCGCGGGTATCATATATTATCTATAGGTACATATTTCACTACAGTTTCTAATAATTAAAACTGGGACTTGTTGGAGATTGTTTATCGATATTTAATTAAATAAATCTTTTTCAAAGAGTAGGTATTCAATTATGTTATAAATGAAAGTGTAAATTATGTTATACATAAATGAAAGTACTTATAAATTATGTCATAAATGAAAGTATAAATTATGTTATAAATGAAAGTATCAATTATGTTATAAATGAAAGTATCAATTATGTTATACATTAAAGTATAAACTATGTTATAAATAAAAGTATCAATTATGTTATACATAAATGAAAGTACTTATAAATTATGTCATAAATTAAAGTATAAATTGTGATACAAATGAAAGTATCAATTGTGCTATAAATAAAAGTATTAACTATGTTAAAAATGAAAGTGTCAATTATGTTACAAATGAAAGTGTCAATTATGTTACAAATGAAAGTATCAATTATGTTATAAATGAAAGTGTTAATTATGTTAAAATGAAAGTACTTATTTGTTGTGGTCGTACCAAAATTGAATGGGTTGACATAAACCTATTGTAGCAGCTCGCAAGCCAGAATGTTGGTTTAATGATGTTATGTGTTGTGAAAGTTGTAGTCATGCCAGAATTGAATTGGCTGGCAGGCGTTGGAGTTAGTTTTGCGAGAATTGGATGGATTCGCATACTAATATCTGGTGATGTTATGTGTTGAGTTATAATCGTGCGAAAATTGGATGGGTTGGCGTGTATTGTAACATTTCACTAATAATTGGTAATAATCGTTTGGTTGGCCAATCTTGGTAGAATTGGATGGGTTAGTTTATCAAGCATTGGAGTTAGTTTTGCGAGAATTGGATATGTTTTTTTAAAATTAATAATATTCTTCTTTGTCTAAGAATTGTATTGGTATGTAACAATATTGGTGCATTTATAATCATTGTAAGTTTTTAGAGATGTCAAGTGATATATTATATGGTGTTGTCTATTAGAGTAGTAGTGTAGGTTAATAAAACAATAAGTGTAATTAATATATACTATAATATTGATGTAATGCAATATAAATATTGCAACATAATGTTATGGTGAATTGTAGTGTTGGGACAAACCAGAACAGGTTTTTGTTTGTGAACATGTTTAAAATTAAGTGTTAATGGTATGGTTTTGTTGTAAATAATTAAATTTAATAATAATAAATATTGTTATTTGATTATTGCATAAATATCTAATTTAAGAATTATTACGAATTAATTTATGGATTAAGATTAATGTTATATCCTTGAGATGGTGACCTTGTCGTTATTTTATATTAAAGTAGTTTGATTATCTAAAATAACGTTTTGTTAATGTTTTTATACGAAATAATGTAAGTACATAATATACAGCAAATTTTGTGTAGGTACATTCACGTGCATATGTGCTTGTATTAAAACAAAAGTAAAGCAACTCGCGAAGGGACTCGCGCTAACAGGAAGGCCGAGTTGTAAGCTCACCTATTACTTTTAATAATATTATTGTGTATATGTCGTATGTACTCTTCGTAAATTAGTGTTTTTGCCAATGATGACGTTGTGTTGATCGAAGCAAACAGGAAGTAAACAATAGAAAAAGTTGTTGATAGTTAATGTATTTATTCAAGTAGTAAACTGTTATTATAAATAGTACTTTGTTACAAATGTATTTTAGAATTCATTTAAATAGATAAATCATGATGTTAAGAATTTAGATGTTAAATTGGTTAGTGTATTGTCAAGGCCGCGTCACTGCGTCGGCGGCGGCCATGATATCCGAATCTAAGCGGGAAAGACAGAGAGTTGTATTTTGGCAATAATTATGGAAAAGTGATAATATACAATGTTAAAGTAAACCGGATTTTATTCCCACACCCTGCTTAACTAAAGTAGTCCATAATCATTACATAATCTAACCACAAACAAAAGAATACACGATCAAGGCTAATACTATTGTAACAAAACTGTCACAAATAAAAGTGAAATTAGTTTCACCCTCAAAAAAAGAGTCGACGGCTACATCAATCGCAATTCTACCCGTCGTCGCACGAATACTTAAGTGTCCAACCTCCATTTTCAACATTTTACACCAGAGACGTTTTATTGATTAGTTTAAGCAAATAATATGATTTTATAAAAGTTTTATATTAAAAAAATAGTTAATGTGTTTATGAAATGATATATTACAAATAATCATTAAAAAGTCAAACAGTTATGTTTATTTTCACAATTCTTTATGGAGGTTGAGCAAATAAACACATCAATAATTATGCAATTGGAGATAGACCACTACCGGGGTGGAGGTTGAGCATTTTGCATTCGAATATATTTAGTACTTAAGTGCCCTATAACCAAATACAGTGTGTTTGGGTATCGTGGTAAAAAAAATATAACTAGTTAACTTGCTATTTATTATTGAAAAAAACACAGAATTAAAAAAAAACACTGTTTGATTTATATAAAATACAAAATACAATATTTTTTTGTTTTTGTACCGATACAAGATCGTTTACTTCGCCTGGTATTGTTTATGTTGTCTGATCCTGTCAAAACCTTTTTAATTAGAGATTCCATGGAGGCTTTGTCGTCAGCTTTCATATATTTGTAAGTACTTCTAATATAATTTTTTTTTCGGTTAGTGTCTGATTTGAATTAGTCCTAGTACTTTTTTTTTTAATTAGTCGTATTCTTCTTTCGTCGGATTCTTGATTCATCGTACGTAATGTCAACATAAAATGAAACTATGGTATTACCGTGGCTCCACTTCTTCATTTCAATATGTACAGTGGGTGACCGAAAACGTCCGCCAGTTTTCTTTTTCATTCGTTTGTGAAGCCTAAAACTCTTAGTACCTTTTGAAACTAAAGCATTGTATAGACAAAACACATAAAACTATACTCACACAGTATGATAATAAGGGTCAAATTCATTTTCACCTTTGGTCTACGTCTAGTTACATGTCAACATCAAACCTTTTTAATGAACTATTTAGTCTGTTCTGTTCTATTTTTTTATAATGGCTCCTAAGTTAATCGATAATTCTACCAACATGCCTGTTTAGTCATTACAAACTTTTAATATGCTGTGATATCCTCTGTTTCATTGTCAATGTCTATTACTGTTTATTTATTACTTTTTAAATAATAATTTATTATACCTATAGCCACAGAATATAAAACTTGAATATTAAATAAGTAATATTAAATAATAATAAATATTATTTCCGATTCACGATCATTCACGAAGGACTAATTTTGTATCCTAGGTAACCGATATTGTATTGTCATTCCTACTAGTGACAGCCGATCATTGACTGCAATATTATGTCATATTCAATTGGTAAAGCAGAGTATCGCTCATACTGCATAAGCACACGAAAATAGGCCTTAAGGTGGCGGACCTTTAAATACCATGACTGTACAATAAAAACGACATAAATTAAATACAAAACGGTGATAATATCATACCTATACGTATAAAAAATAATTAATATACTGAGACTATTTAAACAATTTAGAATTGATTTATTTTTTCAAGAAAATTAACCTTTTTTTGACGATTTTTTACGTTTTCATAAGGAATTCTTTAAAAAAAAAAAATAGTATTAATCTACTTATCTAGCATCTAACATCATTGCGAACACAAAGCATAGGTATACGTTAACACAAAACTACCCATTTAATGCTTAGAAATTTACCTATTTAACAATTAGAAAACATGCAAGTAGCAGGTATATTTTGACAGTCATCGCACAAAAGCAAAATTTTTTATTATTATATTAGTTATATTTTACAACCTTACGAAATGTTCGAAACAATCTGTTCATTTATAGATACGTCACAATTTCATTTAAAGATTTAATTAAATCTGAAATAATAAGAATTAAATTTAAACATCCTGTACTATAAGTTAACGATACGCAGTGGTAATCTACAAAGAAATGTTAACAAAAATACAAGTTACCGATTTTTTTCTATAGTTGTGACTATATTTGCCGATTTATATTTCGTCACGGACATTTGGGGTACTGTTTTCTATTAAAATTAATACTTTTTTTCTATATTTCGCGTTATTTTTTACTCAAATGCGTGCGAGCACCAGCTTCGTCACAAAAGAAATTTATGATGGCGGCGTATTGCGTCATCAAAATGCGATGTCGTGATTGGTTACCTGTGAGGAGATTGAATACTTAAGCACGCAATCGATGTTCGGATGCACGTTTGGTGTTTCTCTACGGACGTTGAGCAATTAAGCATGAAGTTTTAATTCTCTTGTGTTAGTTTACAAAAACTTAAATTCCTTATAATTCATGTATTTTAAGTCCAAGCAGCAAGTATTATATACCAATCGAACCGCAATTAGATCCTTAATAAAATTGCATCAAAAAGTGAAATTCGTCAAAATGGTCGGTTGAGCAAATAAGCATTCAGGCGACGCCGTGTAAAGGTTGAATAAAAACGCTGAACGTCAACACAGGCGCCGTAATTAGATTTTGTCGCTGTGTCGGTCGGTATAAAACCAGCACGTATTCCGGATATAATTATGGATACAAGCTTAGGTTTCGTGTATATGAATACATGGCGGAATAAGCATAGTATAATACATCGATAGGGCTTTTCTATTGATCGAATTTTCGATGCTTTTTCGGTTTCGCTGTTGCACTATGCGACGCATTTTTTTTGTGAATATTTTTTATATAACAAAAGGTAGTTTGAAAGTCCTGGTAGTTTATTGTTGGCGTATATACGTAAAATATATGTTGATGTACTTTCAACAGAGTTATTATGAATATATATTTTGTTAATTAAACTTTGTCGTTGGCGTAGCGATCACGCCACTACTATGTACGCTACTTCGGCGGACTCGAAACTCATACAACACGACAATTTTTATTATTTTTTGTCAATTAGCAGGGCCTGGATATCTTAACAGAAAGAATTATGTTCCATATATAGAATGCTTAAACACAGGGCTGACTATATACAGAAAAAAATCTGGAAACGTTTATTTCATGTAAAATAAAAATTAGTCATATATATTTTTGCAAGGTTTACTTACATAAAAGAAATTTGAATAAAGTCATATTATATTTTTGCAAGGTTATTAACGCTGATTATTTTTGAACATTTAAATAAAAATTCTTGTCTTGCTAGGTAAATTTTTCGTCATAAATAATAAATAATTTAGAACAAGAAAAAGGGATATTTATGTGTGTCATACACATTAATATCCCTTTTTCTTGTTCTAAATCTAATCGCATAATTTAGTAGTGTGAAATAAAAAACCAGTTTAGTAAAACAACCTAATAAAACACAAACAAATAACCTTATATCCTGAGCGCACACTTTAACTAACTTAACTAAAAACACAGTTTCCTATACCTTCCGTATTGTATCGACCGCATCTGTCACAACATCACTGACGAATCATCTCTCTGACCTCTTTATATCCTAGAGTATTACCAAGGGTTACTATTTACTAATCGCTTCTTCGTGTACATAATTGTTACTATGAATCTTAAGAAGTGTTAATGTGCGTAGAGATGTTAGAAATGAAATATAAAATAGAGATATAAAAAATATTAACATAAAAAAGATGAAAACAAATAAGATAAATATGTTGAGTACAAATACTTCATATTGTACCTTGAGTAAAACTTGTTATTAATTCAATTCCAACCTGACTATGCGGGTCGTTCTTTAGAGCTATGCTTTGACCACTCTAACAGATAAAATTTGACAGTTGTAATATGTTATAGTCAAAACTCATAACCGGTCAAAACCACTTTTGACCGAAAAAATTAGTCAATAGTGGTTTTGACCATCGATGTTAGTCAAAACTCATTGAAAATTGATCTTTAATACATATTTCGGACTTTTACCTTAATATGTATTAACTTTTAACTGCAAAAAACAGTCAATAAGGGTTTTGACTAAGCACGTCGGTCAAAACCACTATTGACTGTTTTATGCAGTTAAAAGTGATTTTGACCGGCAATGAGTTTTGACTTTAACATATACAGGGTGTAATCGTTAAGTGTGCACAGGTGATTATTCCGAAACTATGAGAGATATCAAAAAATTTAAAACTGATAACGATAGTACTTTATCTAATGAGTAAAATGACATCAATAACTTTTTAAAAATCAAACGAGAAGTATCCATAATTTTGACATTAAACACTCCCATACATTTTGTATGAGATTAGTAGAAAGGTTTTAGAAAATTTTGTATCAAAGTAGATGTTCGAAATGTCGTCCTTGTTTTGCGATACAATGACGAGCTCTATTTACAGTTTCTAAATGAACTTTCCGTAACATTTGCGGAGTAATTAAAGCAATTGCATGACGTACACGATTCTGCAACTCTTTCAGACTGTGTATTCTCTCGGCGTACACGTAGTCTTTGATAAATCCCCACAGGAAGAAATCACAAGGCGTGAGATCCGGGGATCTGGCAGGCCAAGGGGTTGCACTGTTATTGGCTATTAAACCATCGAAATTGTTTCGTAAGAAACTCATTAAGTGAAACAAGGAAACTAAAACCTTTCTACTAATCTCATACAAAATGTATGGGAGTGTTTAATGTCAAAGTTTTGGATACTTCTCGTTTGATTTTTAAAAAGTTATTGATGTCATTATACTCATTAGATAAAGTACTTTCGTTATCAGTTTTAAATTTTTTGATATCTTTCATAGTTTCGGAATAATCGCCTGTGCACACTTAACGATTACACCCTGTATACTATAACTGTCAAATTTCATGGTTCGATGTCTAAAATCTATTGGGAGATTTATCGATCTAGATAAGAAACGATTAATAGATTTTTAATACATACGTAGTTTTGGACATAAAGAGAGATAATAATAATATTTAAAAAAAAAAACTTGTCAATTAACTCGATCTTTTACCACGCAATAAACAAGTATCTCCTAAGTTATTTTAGGACTTGTGCTTGCTTCATTTCATGATATAAATGATAAATGATTTCATCCGTGTGGTGACGGAGTAAGAATACAATATGTCACCACCCCATCTCAGCCCAATGGTGTCGTAAAAATCGACTAAGGGACGATCCGTGATTATTATCTTGGCGAGCGTGGTATTAATAGGGCAAGTATCCCTCTGTCACGAGAGGAGGCCCGTCCCTGCAGTGGGACATTAATGGGCTGTTATGATGATAAATGATTTACGTCACTACAGTAGTTCATACAATAGTATATTATAGTACAAGAGTTTAATAGTAGAGGCACTAAAACCATTTTCCCCGTTGTTTACAAAAGCGGAAAACTGTTATCAGAATAAGTCTTGGGTGTAAATCAAGTGTAATCTTGTTTGTCAGTGGTGATCGAACGACTCTTTTTCCATTTAGTTATTTTCCTTGCAAAAAAAAAACATTATTATTTGTGTTGGACCACCAATGGATTCATTATTTATTTCGAAGGTTTTAGAAAATAAATTTATTATTCACTAGCTGATGCCCGCGGCTTCACTCGCGTTGTATAGGTAGCTTAAATGTTATTTTGCTCCCTAAACTACCTATATTCTAAGATCATCAAAATCCATTCAGTAGTTTTTTGCGTGACAGAGTAACAAACATCCATTCATCCATCCTCACAAACTTTCGATTTATAATAATACTAGTAATAGTATTATTTACTAATATTTTTGTAGTAAGTAGGATTGGTCACAAAGCTAGGTTATAGGACACCTTTCGGTTACATCATAAGGAAAAATGTGTTCTTAAATGATCGAAAATGTGTAGTAGGAAAACATAAGGGATATATCTGGTAACCTGCTTATTTAGATTACTGCCAATTCAAGCATAACAGATTGATTTATGTAGATCTAGCATTATTTACAAACCTTAAGGTAAAAGCACCAGTGGCTGACAGGTACCCAATGAATGACTTTTTTGCAGTTAACATAAAATAATAAGGCAACAAATAATAATATTACTAAAAAAAATAGTTAAATAGACTACCAGTACTATCTAAAATATTTTTGCAAAATTTGGCATCGATGGGATCATTATTTTTGTAATTATGAATTAGTTTTAGAGTGCGAGTGCTTTAAGTAAGACGTGCATCGCGATACTTATCTGATTTGTTAAGGAACTGTTTAGTGAAAGTGCATGTTATAGCCAGGATTGTATGTTATATAGGTAAGTGATTATTGAAATTGTTACATAATTAAACAAATGACAAATATAAACGGTTTTAAATTGATTTTATTCAATAATTTAGTATTTTAGAGGGGTGTCATTCACTGGGTAATCTTATATGTGTTTAGTAGTGGATGACACCTATGTCATTCTCTAGTACAAATTAATATTTTTTAAAACATCATTATTATTGAATTATAATGAAGTAGAACATTATATTTTAATTGCCCTGTAAACAAAAAACTTTTATTTGATGATTGAGTAGTGCCTGACAGGGGGTGTCATCGACTGGTTTTCTATGGAGTACCAATGTATGACAGGTGTCATTCATTGGGTCAAGACTACAGTGTCATACATTGGTTTCAGATATTTTGCTTTACAAATATGCCTCCAAGGACGTATAAATATACTCAGGACGACGTGTTAGGGGCATTAATCGAGGTATCGAAGGGCATGTCTGTGGCTGCGGTAGCAAAGAAGTATGATATCCCGCATATTACTTTGTTGTACAAAGTAAAAGGCAAACACCCAATTGAACGGCGCATGAGACCTACAAGCTACTTGATGATGGATCAAAATTCCTCATACTTCTCACCCACATGACTGTAGGTTGCCACCCACGACGATCTCCAATAGTTGGCCTATTCATACATTGCTCTATAACTGGTTAGATACCTATGGAAATCCCTAAAACATCCTGTCATATACTGGGTCACCGATTTTGTTTTTTCATAGTCATACATTGGGGCATTCGAGATTTTGTCTGTCATCCACTAGTACAATATCAGAGATTGTGAAAAACTGAAATAGCTCAATAATAGAAATATTATTATACAATGTTTTATTCGTATATCATGGATGAAGAACCAGTTCATGCATTCGCGTTTGTTAGAAGTCGATAAAATTGATAATTAAGGAGATATGTGCAAAAATGTGTAAAATTCTTCCTTATAGAGTCATCCACTGGTGCATTTACCTTAGTGGTTTCTTGTAATGCTCTTATTTAATGACCCATTTGTACCTATCATGAAAATGTATAATATTTAAAAAAGAAAACTAAGCAATGTCAATGTAATGAAGAAATATTTCTAACAACATTACCGTATTGTTTTGTAGATAACATCTTGAAAACTAGGTTATAATTCATACATTTGCGGAGTAAGACATCGAGTAAATGAATCGCCCTCAAGGGGATGTGATTAGTTTGTCCTAAAGTTTCAACCAGTACGTTGTCCTTAAAACTGTTACTTTACTGTTATGCAGTCTTAATTTAAAAATTCCGGATACAAAATGTAACTAGTATCGTTATTCGCGTAGAAGCTGCATGTCAATTAACGTTCCTTAAAATCGTTTAAAATTCGGTTTAGCTAACTTTTAGTTGTCAAATTGTCACATAATAAGTAAGACAATTTGACAACTAAAGTTAAATTAACCGATTTTGATTTTGACTAGTTAAATAGTTTTAGGGTGTACCAAATGGCAGCAGAGAAACTGAAAACTAATAACCAATAGAATTGAACAAATACTAGGAGTGAAGACTTTCTGCTCCGGTGGACATACAGTCTTAAACTCGAAAATCTTGCTTTTATTATTAAATAACAATAAATTAGGATCTGCTAATAGTAATTAGCTTAGACTCATAAGCAATTACAAAATCAAATCTTAATCAAATCAAGTGCATTTTTTATTTACAATACTCTAATAATAACCAAAAGAACTACGGTTCAATAAGTCTTTTGTTTCATTTATTTTAATCTTTACTTTCAAATTAAATAAGTCATTCTATAACTTTATACAAAAAATATAATTCTAAACTCCCCAACAGCTACTTTGAGCAATAACTTTTAAAGTTCCTCTCTTCAAATATTTTTTCCTTGACAATACAAATTCGTTTTGCACGACTGAGCAGATTTATAATTGTCCCTAAAATTATTAATTCTCTCTTTTCCTTAATGCATTGTAGGGGAAATTGTGAATAATTAGCGACCACTCTTTTTCTTTTTTAATTGCTCACGCGAAATTACCTGATGCTCGTACTAATTAGAAGTTCACTGAGTTTTGTTTGTCTAGTTTCGTTTTGCAACTATTTGTGTTAAAAGTTCTGTTTTTCTGTCAAATATTGTTTAAGGTTGACAAAAAAGTGCGATATTTTGTCTAAGTAAAATAGTAGTGACTAGAACAAAGACTGAAAGGTCATAAAATACTTTCTAACGAGCTTGGTTTCTTAAAGAAATGAATGTAAACTTGGCGAGCTAATATTATGCTGGCCAGACAAGTTAATAGGGTTTCCTAAATTATGTTTTTCTCTCTTTTGTTTCTTTTATATACAGAGTTACAAGAGCAGCGTAGAGAGTACTCACCGGGAGTAGATATTGAGTATTGCATATAGTTAAATAATAAAATAATAAGAAATAAAAAAATATTCCTTACACATTCACACAATGCCATCTAGTCCCAAACTAAGCTGAGCTTGTTCTATGGGTACTAGACAACGGGTAAACATACATACATACTTTTGTTAAATAATTATATAATTAGCTTCTAAAAACAATTAGCTGATAATAAAAAACAATATAAGATGTATTTCATGTTTATAATATTATCCTTTTTTACATAAATATTATTTATAAGTTCCATAGGTATTTCTGGAAGAATATTAATCTAAATTTATAAGAGTAAAACCTATAAGTCGTTTATATATTTATTTTAAAGCACCTTATACTATTTTTATCTTCTAATACTTGTAAAATATTTTTATTGTTACAGTAACAAAAGATAGTTAGGTACATCGCTTCGTTTATCCAACAAGATGACATGAAAAAGTATTAAAGTAAAATTATGTTTCAAAAGAATTTGTTATAGGCAATAATAAATTGGTATCAGTTTTATTTTATTTTATTTTTAGCAAAAATTCAGTCAAGTAGCACAAAATCTTTTTTTTTTCTTCTACATAGAGCCTCTAATAGTAAGAAACATAATATTAGTAGCCATTTTACTAAGTTTATATTTGACTAAAAGGGGTTTATGTTATTGTGGATGAGCCGTTTAAAGTCATATGGACCAACCCAATGTCTTAACTAACTGTAATTTTTCCTGGTTCGAAATAGCCGTTGTAAAAAATCGTAAAGATTTATTTTTTGTATTGTAATGTTACACATGCCAATTATGAAGTCTTGTCATTAAGATAGGTGACGCCTAACGGGTCCTTATAAACTAGTGATGATGTCCAAGTAAAGCATTAGCATCATCATGATATCAGCTAATCGACGTCCACATCTGGACATAGGCCTCCTCCAAGTATTGCCACCTTGTGCGGTACTGTGCCTCCCTCAACCATCGGTTTCCAGCCGTCCTAACTAGGTCGTCGGTCCACCGTGTGAGGGGTCACCCCACCCTTAATGCATTAGCATGATGTTTTATAATGCATGCTTGATTAGATTTCGAAAGATTCACGCGTGTGGCAAGTTGTATGGGGTTGTGGAACGTTAAACAGTCAAGCACGCTTTGCCGAATCATACAAGTTTCGGTGATTCAGCGAAAGGTGCTTTCTACGAATAGCAGTAACGTACAAGCGTGTTTCTATTTTACGTTTCATACTCGTTGTAGAGAGATATTTGTTATAAAATTACATACCAAAGATTTTTTGTTATATTAAGTACAATATGGAAGGAACTTTCGGTGTTTCTCTTTTGAGATAAAACAATAAACTTTTCGAGTACAACAGTTTCCTAAATAAAGCTAAAATATAAAGAAGGTGTAAATTAATGATTATAATAAAATAGAAAATGGACTCCCTAAATATTTTCCAAACATTAATAACTTAGATAACAAGTTAATATATTGCTCTGTAATCAGTATAATTCATTTGAAAAATCAACGGTAAGATCCGCTCTCAAAGTTTCTCTTAGAAAATGTTCTCCACAAAGGTATAAATTAGATTCTTTATCAGTTTCTTAGAAAGTTTAGTAGCTAAAGGTTTGTTTTATGATTGCAGGCTGCGTAAATTGAAACTTAATGTTGCAATACTTAATATAAATTCGAAATCTTTTATCATCATAACAGCCCATTAATGTCCCACTGCAGAGACTGGCTTCCTCCCGTGATGGAGGGATACTTGGCATACTAATACCACGCTGTCCAAACGGATTGGTATAGGGTTTAATTTCAAGCTTTCCTTCTTTTTATTAATTAAAGATAATATTCACAGATAGTCCCTTAGTCGGTTTTTACGACACCCATGGGATGAGATGGGGTGGTGACATAAATATAATAGAAAAATAATGTTGCAATACTTAATATAAATTCGAAATATTTTATGAAACATCTTTACTCATTTTTATGGTTTTATTTTGGCGTTTGTTGTGAAATAAAATTGACTTTAATTAATGCAGAGATAACTATCTGTTTTTATACATAACGTGTTTTTCTTTGAAATATGTGTTTTTAATTAGTACAGCTAATAAAAGAAAGGTATTGTGTGAGTATTGATTGATATAGAACATAAAGCAGGGATAGACTTCGACACTAACAGACATATGTAGTGTATCTCTGTAGTATTACCTAATAACTGGTCTGGTCGACCCTGACAATAATAAATTTACATTTTAATACACTTCTGAGTTTTTATTTAAGGGGTCATTTGGCTGAGCGACGTCTTTATTACTGGATAGTTGTTTATGGATGTGATTTGGTGCTCCCACTTCTATGTACTACCTACATCACGACGCTACCTTTATAATTGAATAATCCTTGGATATGGTTATGTATGGTATACAATGGTTGCAGGGCCTAATTTCAGTTATCTCCTATGTAAAAAAATGACGTCAAGAAAATGCAGCAGTAGAGTTTGTTGCGCCGCTTCTTCTCTACTAGCGCTTTGCGCCTCCAAAGCGCTAAAGTTTTCAAAACTTTGAAATGTTAATAAACTTAGATTAAGTAGTGTTAGATGACGTCAAAAAGATGCAATATTATTGTACTATTTTGAATATATAAATGAATACTAAATACTAAAACAACTCAAATATCAACTAAATACAGTCTATCTTTACAATAGAACTTAAAATAAAAAAAAATAAACAGTAAAATTAGAATACAAAGATTATTAAAACCTAATCTAAATTAAACTACTATTCGAATCATTTTACTTCTCTACTATAATAAAACTAAAACAAAATAGAGTGTAAAACTTTCAAATAATATTACAAATTAAGTAGGACAAATACGAAACCATTCCAGCGTTGTTTGAATCCAAGCCATTGCGTAAGAATTGGATTAAGCGGGGAAAACCGTGATCCTATGAAGATTTGATGGGATTTAATTAACACGGGGCTTACTAGTACTTGTAGAAATCTGATCTAAATGAAAATCCTAATGAAGTTCGCTTTACGTATCTTTATTTAAGGTCATTCAGTTTTGACGACTTCTGTGGCGTAGTGGGTACAGCATGACTGCTACGCAGAGGTCTCGGGTTCGATTCCAGGTCAATGCAAATCTTTGTGTGCATGAACATGATTGTTTGAATTGGTATAGGTGTTTTCTATGTATAATGTATGTATTTATAGAAAAAAGTATTTAAACTATGTTTATCCGTTGTCTAGTACCCATAGTACAAGCTTTGCTTAGTTTGGGACTAGATGGCGGTGTGTGAATGTTTGAGGAATATTTATTTATTTATTTTGTGACAATGTTTACCAATTATTGTAAAAGGAAGGCTTCTAAAATATGAATCAGATTATTAATTAAATTGCGTTCTATAAAACGAAGTTGTCAGTATACATTTTTGAGATAAAGATATTTTTAAATTAGTCAGAAAAATAATAGAACAATACAATTGAATTGACAGCCATTTCCTCTTTTGAACTCGGTTAAGAACGTTCTAAGAAGCTGTTAAAATAATTAAACTCCTCCTTATTAGTAAAAAAACGAAATTTTTAAACAGATTATAAAACCAAGAGAACAAATTTGTACAAAAAAAAATGAAAAGGTCCCAAATTTCAAAACACAATTTTATATCAAAAAATTTTTAGAAAGTGGTAAAAAAATACGAGTTGCCCGCAGCTATTAGGAGAATTATTCATTTCTGTTGTTCGCTTTAAAACTTGTATTGGGGTATTTTCTCAGGTTTGAATAATGAACCATGATATTTCACAGAAAAATTGAGTTTCACAGTTATGTTACAGAGTTCTTCAAGAAGATATTCAAATTCTTTTGTATTAACACTTGAGGACTCGCTAATGGGTCCAATGGACCCAGTCTTTCATATTTTGCTTTTTAAATATTATAATTCGACGAATGCGACGTTGTCGCTTTTAGTACCTTTTAACGATAGTCTAGCACAGCAAATGACGACGTCAGCAGTCAGTTGGCGCGCTGCAAGTAAGCGTTACGGACGTAAAAGGTGTGTATGGGTTTGCCAGACCCGGTAGCGACTAAATACGTAAGTGAATTTTGCATCATCAAACCAGAGGAACACAGGAGCACGAAACTTACTTTGGGTTTCAAAATAATACCACATTGCTATCTTACGTGCCTAACGTGGGAAAGTAGTTCTTTTAGCATCTATTATGCATAATGATGCTAAAATAGACGTAGGAACCGGTGAACAAAAGAAACCTGAAATGTGCGTTGCAGCCTATGTAATTGGAAAAAATATAGGAAAATCAATGTTTTTTGCACAAAGTGCAGTGTACCAATTTGTGAAGAACACAGCAGCATGTTTGTACAAATTGTTATAACTAAATTTTATATACAAAGTGTCTGAAGAATGTTGACAAGTGTTATTTTACTCCAAATAAGAAATTATTTGCTTTGTCATTTTTTTTTATACTTCTGTGATGATTGATCTCTCTTAGCTATTCCGCTTACATACGTATATTATATTTGTGTAAGTAAATCCAGAAAATTTTGTTTAAAATAAGTAAATATAAAAATTACAATGATTACCCTAAATCTTATCATAAAACTAAGGAGAAATTAAGTATATTTTCGCACTAGCCTTTGTTTAAGTAAATATAATAAATATTAATATTTCATTCAATAATATCTTTTATTATACATATAGAATTCGTATAAAAAAGTAAACATTTACGTTTATCATACAGTTCTGGAAAAAACTTATGACGTTATACGGGGTCTAGCGGACCCGGTAGCGAGTACTTGTGCGACAAATTATGACGCGAGTCCCTAAGTGTTAAGTATATGTTCTTCTTATTTATTCTGTTGGCCGTTATCGCAGCAATGTTGTAAAAATATCATTGTTAATTATATAGTCAAAGTTAAATAACTAAATTATTTCAAGTTAATTATTTCGCCCAAGACGATGACGCGTAGATGCGTTTTGACGCACTATGCTTACGACGCAGGTGTGATTTTCTTTCTATTATTTCAATAGGTAACAGAGTATTATGAGTACATGATACATGGCTACAGCTCATCTTACCCTAAACTCTGACTAAGGAATATAAATAAATAAATATTCACGGACATCTCTACACAGCGCCATCTGTTTATAAAGTAAGCTAGGCTTAAGCTGCTTGTAACAGAACAACGGATAATTAGTACATAATATATACTTTTTTTTCGTAAATACATACATATTATACATAGAAACACTCAGACCAATGGAAATAATCATGTTCATGCACACAAATATTTGCATTGAGCGGGAATCGAACCCGAGACAGTCAGTCATGTGATATGACTGCTACGCAGAGGTCTCGGGTTCGGTAACCACTATGCCACAGAGGTCGTCAATTATTGTATCCTTACGAAAATAAAAGTAGAAAAAATCATTTTAAAACGTTCCCATAAGTCGAAGTTAACGACACAAAAATTATGAACAAAAATAAATACTGCTTAAAATAATCACGCATAAATTCTATTCTCATTGAACAAAATACGTTCTTGCATTCACCACAATAGTGTGCGGTTAAGTGCAAAATATTTGTTCTGGCATCGAAGAACGGGAAAATTCAATGTGGTAAAATAAATTGTGAACCTTTTGTGATCTTACACGTTCTATTGATCCTATTTATTTTATAAGGGAGGGGTACTGTTACTTTGTATTGTATAAACATGTATTTTTCTTACATTACCACACTAGGGGATTTAAACTAGATAAAGTTTTGTACAAAAAAACTATAAAAATAAATATTACTTACCTGTTTTTTTTTGCAAAAACGTTAATACACGTAAGTAAAGATTTATATTGAGAGAGAAAGGAGAATAACCAAAAATGTATGGAGCTTGGTCCAAATATCCACCACTAACGAGACCTATGTAACATAATAGTCTACTAAATACTGAGTCATTATAACTAGACCGCATCCAAAAATATGCTGTCTGTTAAAAGTTATGACTGAATGAAAAGTCATACTTTTTACCTTTTTATGCAAAAAATATAGTGAATATCATTCTGTCCGTTGGATATTTTGAACTAATCTATGCATTTTGGGTGTCTTGCCCACCCAAAGTACCAAAAAATTACCATTACATGGGCACAGCATCCCACAGTTCGTATGCCAGATAAACATGAACAATAATAGTAAGAAATTGTTTCTCGACCGTGTATCATTACATTGGTATAATACAATCTTGCGCACGCGTGTCTGGATTGAATTCTTGCGCGTAGCAAACAAAGCATGTTCAGGTTTTATGCCAAATTCAACAATATTATTAAAAACACCGTCTCTTGCTACTTCAATGTGATATTTGGCATTGCGTATATGTTCACCATAGTAACTACGCGCAAGTTTTACATGGTATGTCCCAAGTGCAAACAATACTAGGTCTTGGTGTGTAAGTATAGGGAACTCATCTGCTTCCATGTTACGGAAACTAGTCCGCTGTCTATTTACATTTCTTTGTGTAACATATGCACCTAAACGATTTGGTTCGTGCACTCTCTGTCTAGTAATTCGCAAAAATTCGCTTGCATGCGTGCTGACTTCAAGCAACACATGAAATGCATTTATAAGTGCAGCGGCCACCCGGAAGTCGTCCATCATGTGGCTCATGGCGCGATTAAAATACTCTTGTTTAAGGAGTCAATAATCACGTTTGAACCGTCCGTTGACGACTTCGACGACCCAGCGGCAAATCGTCACTGCCCGATTTTTTTTTGCCTCTAACGCCGATAGCTGGTCTTCACTTATATCTTTCTTAGGTCTTTGCTTATATCTCCAGCTTGCGTGGTGTTATCGATACATCATCATTATCGGCGCATACAGAGTAGCTATTTGTGCACAATTACAATGGATTTAAATAAATAGTCAAGTAAAACAAAACTAAAATATTAATACTTTCATATAGTCGTAACTTTTTACTGACAGCATATTTTGTTTTAGTGTGATACTGAAAAATACTCTCTATTAAGTGGACTATAAGTCAACATAGGTCTCGTTAATGGTGGACATTTGGACCACTATTGCTCATTCTCCTTTGATCTCGTTACATTTGCGTAGCAGTTATGTTTAATAACTACTATAATAACTACGACAAAAAACTTAATATTTTGTATTTTGAAAAGTACTGTTTTCTCACTGAATTACATTGTTCCTTGTTGACTGATTATGAGAACTAAGGTCATTATCCATAAGAGCCAGGTGTTTCTGATTTGCACACTCGTGATCCTTACCTTGCTAGTAGTAATATAAAATAATGTAAGCTAAAAAATGTAGTAGTGGTGTTTGCCTATTGTGAAAAAAAGGGATTATTACAAAGTTGAGTGCGAATCACGTAGGAGGAGGTATACAACTTGCCAGCTCACAAAATAGTCTACCCTGTAATATAACTGTGGCAACATTGTATCCTTTTGAACCTAACCCTTTGAACGAACAATAGCTGAAAACTGTACGAATTGTGTAAGTTTACAATTACAAGAAACATTCCTGTTTCGACAATGACTAAACAAATTGTTGCCCTGTAATTCGTTTCAGCATTGTTCTAATTCATTTAGATATTAATTAAGACCTATTTAGTTTTGTTTTAGTTGTGGTTATGCTTTAAATAATTTCGTTTGGTAAATATTTTTGATGAAAAGCTTTTCCTCTGAATGTAATAATTAAACAGCCCGGATTGTTGTTGTTGATATTATTGCAATATTTAATAAATTATGACCTGAATTTAATTTTGAAATACCAATATACCAATGAAATAATTTAATTATTTCATATTTGCAAACGAGTATTTAACAGAGGAACTAAGTACTTATTTCAAGAATTATGTTATGCGTATTAGTTATTTAGTAGTTGTAGTAGTAGTAATATATTTTCTATACCTGACACTTTATTACTTCAATAAGAGATAGAAGATATTATATAAGATTAAAAGACCCGTAAGTGCAAGCGAGATAGATATAGAGAAATGATATGGCTTTAAGAGTCAGATGATAACGTGTCAGGTATAGGAGCTAGCTGTACGTGGGATGATTAGTATAGTAATCCTATTTTTTGCTATACAATGAGCAAAGTTGTACATCGTAGCAGGTCTGATTGTCTTGTTTTAAAGGTGTTATTGTCACATACCCATAAAAAGTACAATTTTCTGTCTTGTTCTTATTATTTTAATTGGAGAAGCACACCTTTCTACACTGCATTGCCTTTTTACCACGTCGAGAATAAGGTCTTACGTCCTCCGTGTGGTGACGGAGTAAGAATACAATATGTCACCACCCCATCTCATCCCATGGGTGTCGTAAAAACCGACTAAGGGACTATCCGTGAATGTTATCTTTAACAAAATAAAAAGAAGGAAAACGTAAAATTAAACCCTATACCAATCCGTCTGGCCAGCGTGGTTTTAGAAGGCCAGGTATCCCTCCGTCATGGGAGGATCCCCGTCCCTGCAGTGGGACATTAATGGGCTTTTATGATGATGCTTAGTACAATCATCCTATTTTTTGCAAAACATTGAGCAAAGGTGTAATCGTCATAAGCTCTGCTGTATTGTCACCTACTCATAAAAGGTAAAATTTTCATTGCGGAAGCACACCTTTCTACACTGACGACCTCTGTGGCGTAGTGGTTACATAACATGACTGCTACGCAGAAGTCTCGGGTTCGCTCAATGCAAATATTTGTGTGCATAACATGATTGTTTGCATTGGTCTGAATGTTTCTATGTATATGTAGGTACGTTTTTACAAAAAAAAAGTATTTAAGTATGTTTATCCGTTGTTTAGTACCCATAGTACAAGCTTTGATTAGTTTGGGACTAGGTGGCGATGTGTGAATGTGTGAGGAAGGAATATTTATATAATATTTACTGCATTGCATTTTTACCACGTCGAGAATAAGGTCTTCTTAAGTATGTAATGGAAAAAAGATTGCCTATCTCCTACAATGCCGAAACGGGTTAACATACTATTAAAGTACAAGTACAAGTTTTCACTTTTTTACCAAGTGCTGCATAATATTAGTTTTGCAGTTAAAGTCTAAGGTTTAAGTAGTAAATTAATAAAGTTTATGTCACAGGTGTTTGAATTCTCATAGCAGTTGAAGTATAACATAAACAGAGTCGAGATGAAAACTTACTGCAGTAAAGGGGCGAACCCTTTACTGCAGTGAGAGCGAAACCGATAGGAGTAAAATAATTTGATTTATTACTTTGAAGTTGGAGTTGATATTGTGAAACTAACGGCTGTTAATGTTATAGTTCAAAGCATCAATTTTGATTCCTTTTTGTAATAGAATATTTGTAGAAACATTTAATTTATTGAAAAGTTATTTTTATACTATATTCCAAGGAATGAGTTGTATTGTTAAACTCACTAATCATCATAACGCCCATTAATGTCCCACTGCAGGGACGGGCCTCCTCGCGTAACGAAGGGATACTTGGCCTACTACCACGCTGGCCAGACGGATTGGTATCGGGTTTAATTTCAAGTTTTCCTTCTTTTCATTTCGTATAGATAATAATCACGGATAGTCCCTTAGTCGATTTTTACGACACCCACGGGATGAGATGTGGTGGTGAAATAATATTGTCTTCTTACTCTATTATATTATTATTTGCATGCATATGACTTAAAAAAAAAAAAATTAACAGTCTTCCAAATTATCAGTATGTGACCCTTCAGAAAAACCTTAATAATAAAATTATAGATAAAAATTAACTCATTTGTTAGAATTTTTCTCAATATAATTAATGAAGTTCAATTTTGGTTTAATTAAGTTTCAATCATGTTTGAAATATTTTATTAATACTTTCACTCAATTGAAAGTTTTTTAACAGAACAAACAAAATTAAATATATCTTCTATTACATTAGAAAATTACAAGCCACGAAAATTTCACTCGGCCTTCAAAACAAACTTTTTATACGGTCAAAATTTCGTTAGCAGGGTATTCATATGAATTTTCATCACGTTTTATACTAAAAACAAAAGCGTTAATAACTTAGTTTCTAAACCAATTGAATTTACGCTATGATATTATTAATTTATGAGGTAGGCCCGCATAAATTAAAATGTGCTTGTAAGGATAATACAGAGAAGGAGAGAACCTATCATCGGATTAAGTGGGACCCGAACGCATGATTATATTGTATAAAGAACCTTATATAAAATTATTTTATTGATGTAAGATTTTAGGTTCTATTGTATACCCACTTACTTCTATTTTAAGGCTTAAATATTTAATGATAGTAACTTTCTTAGTGAAGCTAGTGGTGAAACGTTGTTAGTCCTATGTGGACTAAATAAAATGGTGATTCCTTAAATTCACTGGTTCTCAAATCGCTCCCTGATTGCCGCAAAGGTTAACTAACTGATTCTTGCACAGTCGTTTTTTTTTAAGCCTGGGAATAATTCCGTTGGCAAAATCTCTCCACATAATGTATTAAGGATAAACTGTCCAAGCATTGAGCATGGCCACCAAAGGTGGCCTAGCAGTCATGGTATATACCTAAGACAATTAATTATTACTGAGAAGACCCAGATTCTATCCTATCTCGTGCCCTAATGTTTTTTATTGTCTTTCGTTCCTTTTCACTAGGTATTGCTAAGCTTTATAGAATACTATTATTTCGTAAGCAATTATTAAAATGCTATGGTGACATAAATATTTGTCCTTCTATTTGTCATTTCAAAACGACAAATTGAAGTACAGCTACTATATCTAGCTGTTTCCTTCTCTTTGATAGTTAACCCTAAAGTGGCAGTGAAATTCTACGTATTGTAGTCTCACTCAACACCTTCCTAGAACTGCAAACTGCAGGTAGCATATTGATATTCCAATCATGAATGCCTTGAAATTGACGTGCCCCTAACAGTTTATTTGCTTTGCTTAACATTTGGCGCACATTCTAAGAGCTGTCATATATGTTAGTGTTGTAATATTGACGGAGGATCATAGATTGTTTGGTTATCACCCAATTTCTGAAAGCAAATCAACAGAAAAATTTATCTACAACGTTGTTAAAAGTTATGTCACGATTTTATTAGCTAAAGGTACTTATTACGAAAAGATAACAATATTTAAGCGATTTTTATACATAATACTATTTTATACGGGTCTTACTCGCGGTATATACTAATTAGCCTAGATACTAGTAAGATAAATACCTAGGTTTTTCTCCGACGTTTCGGCCGACTAGTAACGGCCGTGGTCGCGGAGGGACTGGTGTCAACGGAGCGTCGTCCTTGTGAAGTACGGGGAATGGAATCTAGTATATCTAAGCGTCTTCCGTATACAATCAACAACAAAATTGAATTAAACTTGATCTACTGTTTTAAGGTTTGATTCATAGCAGATTCCTAATTTATCACTATTGGGACAGATAATTGGTCTACTAATACCAAGCTTCCAGTGTAAAAATAAGACCACTACGTACATCATAATCATCATAACAGCCCATTAATGTCCCACTGCAAGGACGGGCCTCCTCCCGTGACGGAGGGATACTTGGCCTACTAATACCACGCTGGCCAGACGGATTGGTATAGGGTTTAATGTCAAGTTTTCCTTCTTTTTATTTCATAAAGATAGTACTCACGGATAGACCCTTAAACGGTTTTTACGACAAGATGGGGTGGTGTCGTATTGTATTCTTACTCCATCACCACACGGAGAAACCTAAAAACATGACTTAGCAATATAATGTATAAATATATTTTTAGCTCCGTCTGTACACATAAAGTCTTGCTAAAACAGGTATAAAAAGTAAACTTCATCAAAAATTTACATTTTTTTCTCAAAAGATAATAAAAACACAATAATTTAACCCTGACCTCATCCCACGGTACGTTCCCAAGCATTAATTTTACGCTCCTTGCTCTAATAACATTAGAACTAAGAAAATTTACCCAAAATATCTTCTCCTTCCTAAAGTTAATTAATATTATTTAATTAATTCCATCATGCCGAAACTGACGGTAATATAAAATAATGGATATTTGGTAAATAATTAAATAATACAAATTAAAATATTTTCTTTCATGGTACATAAATAATAATTCCTTAAAATACATTTTAACTGTATTATACGTTAATTTGTTTTAAAGCGGAGTATACAATTTAATTCCGAGAATGGATTATAATTAAGGATGTTTTATATTCATAATAGCTCTTTTAACATGAACATCAAAGAAACTGTTTACAATATTGGTTTAGTGAATTTACTTCTCGATATTTGGAATTCAATTCCGTATGTAAAGATTTTTTTTTTTGGTATTTATTTTTATATCTTTATTTTTAAAGGTTTATTAATTATAAACCTTTGATTTCCTACCTATAGTTTATTTTAGATAAATATTTTAAGTTTTACTTGTGATGTCGTCATACGTACGGCCGAATTACTTGAACAATGAATGGAAAGCAAAACTTCTGTACGGCCAGACGCATGACGTCATTTAGAGATCGAAATGAAAGACAAAGTAATTCATTATAATTGTAGAAATGAACATCATCTTGCGGTTTTTTGCGCTAAAAATAAGATTTTATTCCTCATTAATTCAAAATTCGAAATGGTTTTGGAACCGAGATAGGTAAACTTTTACTTTACATACCGAATTGAATATGGTTATCCCGAAAAAAAGGAGACCGTTTGTAGCTGTTACTCCATTGCCTAGCCTAATGCATTATAATAATTTAAATACGTAGCCTTTTCATGCTACTTAGGTATAACAAATGTTAGGTACACTCTAAGCAACATTATATTTTACAAAATAAACACTACAACTTGTTTCTTCATTTACACAAACACACAGAGAAGTAAACTAACTGAAAGAAAATAAAAGGAGAGAAAACTACATCTAAGTTTGAGTTAATTTATTTTCCTGTTTAAGTAATTCCACAAAGACGCTTTCACAAAATACAGTGAGATACAGACATTAAATTACTTACTTCACTTCATTGTATTCTTTACTGAAAGGGCATTATAATATAAGATAAACTCACAAAGAGCTTACAACTTGCAAATGTCGCTATAGTAGCAAGATTTATTTATTTATTACTAGCTGGTGCCCACGGCTTTATCCGCGTAGTATAGTCTATTTAAACGGACTTGCTTTAAAACGTAAACATTATGGCGTCGTGTCAACCACAGACTTTAGTCTTTGATCTTTGAAAAATGTATAGGAATCAAGGAAAAATTCTAGAATCTATAAATGTCAAATAATAAAATTAATTTTATCTGTGAAATTTTTCGTTGGAAAAAATTATATATATTTAAAATTTAAGAAAGATAGTGGATAAATCAAAGTGATATACGTGTTTTCTATTGCATAAACGTGTAATGCTACTTTCCAGAAATTGTCATCCATATCAAAGTGTGCGATCGATGTAAAAACTAGTGAATTTGTGGTGTTTGTTTACTAAATAAATCAAGTAAGAATGAATACGGTATAGCTTTAATGTTATCCAGTAGTTTTTGCGTAAAAGAGTAACAAACATCCATCCATCCGGATTATAGATGGATATATCCATCCATACATCCTCACAAACTTTTGGATTTATATTATTAGTAGGACTAACTTGATTCTTCATTTTACAGGAAATATTAGTCAACGCTAACTCTACGTGGTAATACCATACCTATGGCTAATGGCAATAAATAAGCAGACTTTTTTTTAATAGAAAAAAAAAAAAAAAATAAATACCTACATTAATCATTCCTAATTATTTCTGTATTTTAGTACATAGGTTGCTCTTCATTTAAGTACATAAATATATATAAATAATATTGAATAGGTATAGCATCAAAACTCAAAATAATTCATACAGTTTCACCACTAATCAGTAAACGTCAATAACAACAATACAACGAACAGTCCAACTCAGATGTTCTGTATGTAATGACACGTTCTGAAATAGAGCAATGTGGGTTGAAACTGATAAATAATTAAATGCCTCGAGCCTGATGGATTGTCTGTTTATAAATTCACCGTACGATATATTTTTGGCTAGTGAATATAACTACAGGATATGCTTAGTTTAGCTGAATAAAATTATTAATAAAAAAAAGTATGGCAATAGAATAGTAGATGGATCATGAAAAGGATCTATGTCGACTTTTGAACTGAGAGTTTTTAACTTTTCAAGTCTACTAATATTTAGTAGTTTTATGTAAAATAAAATATTTTTACAAATTCTAATCATTGGGGAACACCTCTAGGCGATGAAAGAAAAAAGTTAGAACTAAAATGACAGCATTCAGTTCACAAATACAGAGCTCAAACGTACGAAAACGATATTAAAATTCAGTTCATGTTTTCCTTCCTACATTCAGATCTGATGCCGTCCAAAGCGTTAACAGCATTTTACGGAAAAATTCCCCCAAAAAGTGGAAAAACATTCAAGAATTTTTAACATTAGCTAAATATAAATTTCAACAAATAAATTCGTTTTTGAAACTTGCATAGGTAACGTAAAAGTAACGTTATTTTAAGGTAACGTTATTTTTAACGAGCTGGTACCAGCTCGCGAGTTCGATGCTTTTATACGATCGGAAAAAAACATTCGTCATATTATTGTTGAAAGTTACCTCGAACTCGATTTCCTTTTTATGCAAAGAGGTTTTAACGCATTGCTATGAACAATAACATTTCATGAAGTTTTTTAACTGAGCGAGGAAGCCAAACCGGTAAATGAACCTGCCTTCAAATAACACACTCATTTCTATGATGAATAGGATTGGATTTAAATTGCCTTTTCTTGGTATTACCTAGTTCTTATATGTCAACAAACTAATCAGAACTAAAAAAGAATATAAAAACCACGAAACCATCCCAGCTGTTGCCTTTATATTCAACGTTACTTGAAACAAAAATCAGGAGACGTTAACTTTTCATATTTTCACTAAGTAACTTTAGCATTTCTCTTAAAACTGTTAACCAGTAAGAATTAATATTTGTTTATTAGATATTATTAAATAACAATATATTTTAACTAATAAGGAGACCCCATTAGGAGGAAATATTTGGCGGATTCCAGCTCGACATACCAGCAAATAACTAATATTGACGTGACAAAATAATGATAATGACGAAAATTTTAACGTTAATACTAATTTTAAAAATAAACCAATAATACTTTCGCCTTTTGGTGTTTATCATTGTTAGTTAGATCATAGGCAATTTGTTGTAGGATTGACATGATTCCTAAACAAATTTCTAGGTTCAGATCATGAGTAAATATTTGTTTTGATTGAGCTTGTTTGTCGCAGTGATTTTCGAAATGACAGTGGATGGAAATGTCGGCTTGTAGCTTGTTGACTAAGCTGTGATCTGTTTATTGTATTTACTATAGTTGGACTCAACAAGGATTTGTTCAATAACAAGCTGACAATAACTATAATGGTATGTGTCTTTTTAGTCCTTGTTAAAGTTATCCTTAACCCACTTGTTACGAGAAGTGTAATACCTATCGAAATGTTATAATTTTCACAGGAACTTTCTATTGTACATCATAGGTCATATAAAAAATAACAACAAAAATCTGTGACTTTTGGAAAAGCCGGAAAATGGTGTCCTTTTAAAAGGACACTCGTAAAATGTACTACTGTCACTTCGCTGATACTAAAATATTAAGTTTCAGAATGAAATGCGAAAAACTCATTGTATTACACTGGTTTTAATAAAAAAGTAAGTAGCTGGTACTTTACCATGTATTATCATATCTAATTCATGATATATAACAGAAAAATACCACTTTTGCCCCGAATGGATGTTCGCAGAACATTTTTGTTACACGACTTCATAACAACTGGTTGTTCGACGTGCATATATCTCTTTTGTTGTTGAGAGAATCGTCTTATTTTGCTAACATGAACTGAACTTTACAAGGATTTGTCGCCACGGTAACGATGGTTATTATTATTATGCTACTTGTTCAACAAAACCACTTCAGCACTTGTAGATCTGTATTGAAACATTCCTCGTTCTAATTTAGGCATATCCTTATTAGAAGGTAAAAGACCCTTAGATACACGATTCTCTCTTATGGTACCAGTAGCTTTCATACCTGTTCCTTCCAGTCCATCAATAAGATGAACAGACGTAAAAAAAATGTCAAAGAAAAAGCGAAACGGCGCTTTCTCATCTATTGAACGCAGAATATCAGAAAATGAGAGAATGACACTAGCGCCTAAGACCAGCTTTTTGAAACTTTTAGGAATGTCTGCTCCTTGACCTTGATAAGAATCAAACCATACGACATATCCTAAGCGAGTAGCTCTAACTCAGAATTTGTAGCCCCCATCGAATCGGTTTGCCTCGTATGAAAATGTTTATTCGAAAGACTCTAGATTTGGAAGTGGTCTCCTTGCCAATTGTGCTAAATGCTCATCATCGCTATTGCTAAAAGTTGATGCATCATAGCTATAATATGATATTGCAGAAACTGGTAACTGAGATCCAGACAGATTTGACATAGAAACTTGATTCTCGTCACCTGAATCTTCGTCAGTTACCTCAGCATTACAGTTATCAGAAGGTTTAATTGTGATATATGACGGTATTTCGTCATCACCATAAACCAGTTTTTGCTTCTCCACAATCTCATGTAAACATTATACTCTGATATGTGATATAAAGGCAAAAAAAGAAAACATTCGTAACGAAACTTTAAAACCGTCATAGTAGGTGATATTACGACTGTCCTTTTAAAAGGACGCCATAATAAACTTGAAATATGGCAACTACAATTGTATTGTACATAGTAATAAATACATTAGAAATATAGGTAAGGGTTATGTTGTTACAGTATTACACGTATTTTGTCGATATTTGGTGACAATTATATATTATAACCATTTACCAGATATATTGTTTTTCTAAAAAAACTTTTTCGGTTAAAACCACAATATAATACACTTAAGTGTAACTATTTTATTTGTGTATAATGAGAACATTCTTGTGCGCTCTAAATATTGAGTTTAGTTATTACATATGTTTCTCAGTAAGCGAATTGAATGTATGCAATTCTTTTGAGAAATAAAGTTATCTTAAACCGTATATAATACACTTAAAACAGCCAAGTAATGTATTAAATGACAGATAAACTCCTAAACTCGTAATATTTATCAAAAACTATTTGTTAAAGTAACCTCATATTTTTAATTATTAATTTTTGAGAGGTGGTCTTTTAAAAGGACGCTCGTAACAAGTGAGTTAACCCTTTATTACTAAGGAGGTCGGTTCATGCATTATGCTGCGTTTGAGAATTATCTTTACGAGTACTGTGTTTTAAATCTATACTAATAATAATATTATAAAGAGGTAAAGTTTGTGTGTTTGTGAGTTTGTGAGGTTATGGGGGGTAATCCCTGGATGTACTGAGCTGATTTTCAAAATTCTTTCTTTGTTGAATAGTCCAGTATTACGCTATGACTCTCATGATACAACAATTCTTTGCATCATTGATTAGTAAATAACGCTTTTGAGGAAACAAAACTAAGTAAGAACAAATGAAAAACCTTAATATTAGTGAATGTCACTAGTTAGTATAAAAATTCAAATAATATAACCAAATTGTAATTTTAAAATTCATCCTTAATAAGCAGATCCTTAATATTTTTTCCACTCTAACCCTCCCAAATCGTCTTTATAAAAGGGTATTAAATTTCTGTAAAATATAATTAAAATCATATTTTATTCCGACCCCTTACCAGGTGAGGGACATTCTAATTCAATTTTCTTTGTCTAAGTTTCTTTAGAAATTAAAAATTCATCCCGTCACCGTCGTTAAAAGAATTTGCATAATTTTGAAAAGGACCTTACGAATATCTGCAAACATGGTACTGATGAAAATGAACGGGAATAGTGAGTTTAATTGTTTCAAATGCCTTTGTTTAATCCTTGTAAGTAGGTTACCTTATCCGTGTGGTGACGGAGTAAGAATACAAAATGTCACCACTCCATCTCATCCCATTGGTGTCGTAAAAACCGACTAAGGGAATAACCGTAACTACTATCTTTACGAAATAAAAAGAAGGAAAACTTGAAATTAAACCCTATACCAATCCGTCTGGCCAGCGTGGTATTAGTAGGCCAAGTAACACTCCGTCACGGGTGGAGGCCCGTCCCTGCAGTGGGACATTAATGGGCTGTTATGATGAGGTTACATTTTGACCTAGGCTCTAACTGTAAATGTTTATACATTCTCTGAATTTTTGACGTAGTGAAGTGAATTTGTTTTGAAAGTATTGCTTATGCTCTTTTTGTTGATCACATTAATATGATATTAGCATACTCGTATTATTAGCCAAAATACAATGTATTTTGGTTACGATAACTATGCCATTTACTTTGAGTAGGAGCAAAACTGGTCCCGGTACACGTATAAGGTGTCTATACTTTGTTTAGGGTAGTAAACTTTGAGTATATGACCAGGGGCAAACGGGCTATCGACCACAGCCACACGCTACATACAAAATATATGAAAAAGTGTGTGAAGTGGGTGTTGCTGGCTACCAGTGGCTGTGATGGGTGGCCTGTTTGCGCCTGGCCTTTGTCCGTATATTTGTATAAGCTATTGTACTCTTTCACCTAAACATAATAACATTGGCACGTGTTCGATTAATTCAGAAAATGGTTTAACCTTAGACCACTTTCTACCAGAAAAGCAGCTTGTTAAAAAATCATTAGAAAAGTTAATTAAAACTGTTTATTGCTTTTTACATTCATTTGAAGTAAATAGAACGTTCAGACAAATATTTTCTAGTATTTTTGTTTCCTGTTTTCATTAATTACTTTTCCGGGAAGAACCGTACGAGCACTCTTCGTAGTATGAAGTTACTTAAAATAAGAGTTTCTCTAAGATGGTTATTTAACTTTAGTTGTCAGTTAGTCTAAATGAGTAGGTATGACTGTATAGGTGATATTGTCAGTGTGGTAATGTAGTAAGAGTAAGTATCATCATTCCCCTGCCCTTATCCCAATTTTATTTGGGGTCGGCGCAGCAAGTCTTCTTCTTCCATACTTTCCTATCAGACGTCATCTCACAAGTAACACTCTTCGCAGCCATATCGTCTTTCACACAATCCATCCATCGTTTCTTTGGCCGTCCTTTTCCCCTATATCCATCCACACACATGTCCAACACCTTCCTCACCACATGACTCTCATTCCTCCGCATAACATGCCCATACCATGACAGCCGGCTGCCGCGTAGTTTTTCTGCTACCGGTGCCACTTTCAAACTTCCTCTTACATACTCATTTCTAACTCTATCCGCTCTCGTAACACCACACATTCCTCTTAACATTCTCATCTCTGCTACATGCAATTGTCTTTCATTCATCCCTTTTGTGGGCCAACTCTCTGATCCATACAAGACGGCAGGTCTAATCATGGTCTTATAGATCTAGTAAGAGTAAGTACACGGTATCAATAAATGACCGTGTGCCCAAACAATTTGTCTTCGACAAAAAATACAAGATCCAACTCCATGAAGACCGCCACTGTGAACCTACACAAGAACTACAAATCTTCACAGATGGATCTAAAACAAGTACAGGCTCCGGGACAGGCGTCTTCTCGGAGGACCTAATAAATATTTCAAAACCACTGGGAACTCACAGCTCGGTATTCCAGGCCGAATGCGTGGGAATCACACTGTCAGCCTCAGCGGTCATGGCAAGAAAAGTGGAGGGACACTCAATCCGAATACTCTCGGACAGCATGGCTGTGCTACAGGCCTTAAACAGCCACACTATTAACTCAGGACTTATTCTGGAATGCCACCACAAACTAAACCAAGTAGGTTATACAAACAACATAACCTTGCAATGGATCAAAGGCCATAGTGGATCACGTGGCAATGATGCTGCGGATGAACTTGCAAGAAGAGGATCGGATACGGTAGTGATGGGCCCTGAACCCATAATACCAATCCCCTTTATATACCTCCGCACCACAATACACAGGCAAACGAAGGATAGCCATAATACTCGATGGGCAAATCTGGCAGAGTGCAGACAAGCTAGAGATGCACTACCTATGCCAGGGCTAAGTACTTAGGAAATCCAGGTACGCTCCGAGAAACCATCAACAACTTGAAGGGCCTGTTGGCGTTTTTCAACGAGCTGGGGTGGATCGAATAAATCACCCACCCTAACGCAAAACCCGCGCCTTGACGTGGAGTTGCGGAAAACAGCCCGCTATACCATACCATACCAAGTACACGGTATCATCACCCCATCTTATTTCGAGAGGGTTGTAAGATGCGACAAAGGGATCTTACCCTTACCCTGTCCTTGTTCCTTTGAGACAACTTTTGTCGGATGCCGTTGCCACTGCAAGAAAACTGCTGTTGTTATCCCATCACAGCTACGCGAAACTAAGCTCACTATGGAAAATTCAGCTAATCCTTCAACTACAACCCGGCAAGGAACACCCACACTCAATAAAAGTTTTAATAAAAGAAGCTCGCATTCAAGTCTTTAAATATACACAATGTACTTACCAACAATCGTAAAATCAGAAATATCCCAAACAAAATGAACATTAAAAATATTTCTTATGACCCAATTTGTCAATTCATCTCGAACATTATTGTATTCAGAATATTATTCGTGTACAACCAATTACGTAGCAGAAGCGTTTTCATTAAACATTAAAGCAATGCATAAAATGCGACAAAATAATTGCCTTTTGTCAATGAGACGTGACTTCTTATTATTGACTCTTACACCAAGGGAAGAGTGAAACATCGCGTTATTATCGTTCCATTTCTGAACTCATTTTATCAAATAAAAGATTGATATTGGGGGAGCAAGGCAATCATTATGCGAATTAAATGAGTTGACAATGTTAAAACAGAATACATTATAATTTATATTTACATAAGAAGTTATTAGAATTATTCATGTTCTTCTTGTTGTTAATGTTTTAGAAGTTCATTTTGTTTTACTTATCTCTTGCATTTGAACTTACTGATACTAATGACCTGTTATCTTGGTACAGAGTATTTAATCGAGTTTTTTTCAATGCCAAGAATCCTCCGAGTAAGATTACAATTTTTCGGCTGTAAGCATGTTTGCCAGATGGTTAAAGGGTTTTATATTTTCAACTTGTCTTTATATTTTTGACAGATACGAATACTTAATATATTCTTATCTAACCAGTGTTTTTCTTAAGTCACCTTTTACGACGCAGCCACCATGAGAAAGAGTCATCATAACAGCCTATTAATGTCCCACTGCAGAGACAGGCCTCCTCCCGTGTCGGAGGGTTACTTGGCCTACTAATACCACGCTGGCCAGACGAATTGGTATAGGGTTTAATTTCAAGTTTTCCTTCTTTTTATTTCGTAAAGATAACATTCACAGATAGTCCTTTAGTCGGTTTTTACGACACCCGTAGGTTGAGATGGGGTGGTGACATATTGTATTAAGAAAAAGTATCTTTTACAATTCAATATCCATATTCTAGCACTACATGTAAAAATATTTTTAGTAAATTATTACTTTAAATATTATAACAATATAGTTTCGTGTTAATAAAATTAAAACATAGAATCGTTAAATCTCAATGCATTTACTCGTAGTAGCACAAACTCAAAATTACGAATAACGTTCAAGTCTTCAACTAAACTATTTCAATAGTGAAGTCTTATATTTCCAATATCCTCACACAGGCACGAGAATTGCCAGCAATTCCTTACTGTTCCATTGAATTGCTCCTTGAATTTACTCTGAGTGAATAAATGTACTGAGATTATTACTACGATCCATTTTGGAATTTCAGAAATTATTTAAGTTGTTTACATTATTTTGTAGTGTTTACCATTATGAGTGGTACTCCGTGTGGTGACGGATTAAGAATACAATATGTCACTATCCCATCTCGTCCCATGGGTGTCCTAAAAACGTACTAAGGGACTACCGTGAATATTATCTTTACGAAGTAAGAAAACTTGAAATAAAACCCTATACCAATCCGTCTGGCTAGCGCGGTTTTAGTTGGCCAAGTATCCCTCCATCACTGGAGGAGGCCCGTCCCTGGAGTGGGACATTAATGAGCTGTTATGATGATGACCATTATGAGTGGTGTTTAAAGTAAGAGTACATGGTTATACCAGCCTATCTTAACCCATAGATGACGTAAAAGTCGAATGAGGAAAATTTTCCCTATTTAATCTCAACCTTCGGTATCTCCGCATATATTGCACCAGAGGCGTTCAAACATGGTATTAGTGTGCATCGTTTCCTTTCATCACTGGAAGGAAGCCTTAGACTCAACATATAAGGGTCGGTTCATATCTAACGGAATATGCGTCGCGTATTATAGGCCGCGTAACGCCAGAACTGACAAATGTATAAAAAAAACACTCGACACTCAATCGGTAATACGCCGTCCAATTTACGTATTGCCGGTCATACGCTCGACGCATCATCCGTCTGATATGAACCGACCTTAAGCGTGGATGATGAAATACAAAAAAATATATATATTCAAGAGGTACTATTCAAATTGTAGAAAATTTTCTGTTTTATTGATTTTAGGTGACGGAGCAAGAAACTTTACCTGATTATAAGCGTCAATCACTGTTTATGGGCATGAGGTATAGCCAGGCAAGCTGCTGTCTCCCTAAGACGTAAGCTGTTGTTGTATATTGAACCATAATGAATACTAAAATTACAGTTTATAGAGAGGATTGAAATTAATGTAAGAAATGAAAAAGCGCTTACAACAGCAACCGCTAATCAATACAATGATAAGACAGTTTGCGGCTACAACGTGTAACCGCTTTGTGGTATTTAATTTGAGCGTCTCTATGCCGAAGTCGGTTGCGGTCATTGTCTCATTGAAACCACGACAATAGCCTATTTACCTGGTGGTCCATTAATTATACCGTAATACTAAATATCTTAAAGTGAAGCATATCCTGGCTACGACGGCGGGAAACCGATGGATGAGGGAGGCACAGGACCGCACAAGGTGGCAAAATTTGAAGAAGGCCTATGTTCAGCAGTGGACTTCAATTGGCTGATATAATGATGATGATGATGACTAAATATTTTTATTTAACTGCTTCTGCTAGAAGTCAATTGCAGTAATAATGTTTGTTTATATTATTTTTAAAGAAGAAAATGACATTCAAAATCATTATTTTCTTAAGTAAAGTCGTTTTTGGTACAGTTTAGAAATGATAATAATCACAGTCATATATTTAATTTAATATTATAAAGTAGTTTTACTTTTTGATAATTGACATTGGACTTAAATCTTTATCCTTTAGTCATCACTTGCAGTTGTTAATCTACCGTGGAAAAGTAATTTAACAGTACGGAGAACGAAGATAAATCGTTACTAAATTCTAAAGAGTTAAAGTCTAAACTATTTAAAATTAAACCCAACATAATTTGAGATAAAAACAAAATTTTCTACATTCACTTTACGTGTGTTCAGCATGTAGTGCCAAGTAGAGCATATCAAAATAAAATATGAAGTACAATACACAGTCTATTTGCAGATATTGAGCGACAAAGAAGTTTGAAACGTTGCGACAACAAAGAGATGTCAAATGCAGAACACTTTATGTTGCAAAAAAAATAGTCTGAAAAGTTGACGCATTGAAGTGTACAGAGGGAAACCGTTTTATGGAAAATATCCTTTATTGTTTTGTTTATTTTTGTTTAGTTTTTATTAAATTAGTAATGACTATTATGTTTAACGTTCAATTTATACAACGCCAGTACCTATCGCACAAGGTATCATAGCATGTAGAAGGGGACCTTTAGAAAAATACACTAACAAACCCAAAGTACGTCGAAGCTCAGGGCAGTCATTTATGGCTTGCACAAAATAGTTGTCTAGCGATTTCATACAAAGTATCAGCATATAGTACAACTGCTATTCGTCTTTTACTAAATCAGTATTTTTTTTTTAAATCTCCCTTTGCTTTGACTTTAAAAGATAAACAGGATGAGTGAGTCACAAATATAGCAATTTGTTTACCAAAATAGCACAATATTATTCATAGAATAAATAATATTATTCATACATAATATCATTCAAATACATTGGATGACGTGTTCTCTTATGACATAAATACTATTATATATATAGAATTGAGTAAACATCATGCAATTTCTCTGCAGGCAGTCTTAAGCGCCGATTACACTAGACTACATGTAGTCAACTACATCATGTAGGAGACTACATGTAGTCTAGTGTAATCACGTGTAGGATACTGTAAACAGAACGTCCTAACACTAAAAAGTTAGGACGTCCTTATGTAGGAGACTACATGTAGTCTAGTGTAATCGGCGCTTTATATGGCAAGCTCAGTTTACCGCGATTTATAAAGAGCCTTCGAAACTCATTTGAGACATTAATGCAATGTGGAATTTGATTCAATGTTAGCAATAAGTACAAAAGGAGGAAAATCCATTCCGTCCTTGCAGTGAGACAGTTAAAGGCGATAATATACAAAATAGCTACTTATTTTCACCATCAATCTAATAAATAAATAAATAATCCTCACACATTCACACATTGCCACTTAATCCCAAAATAAGCAAAGCTTGTACTATGGGTACTAGACAACGGATAAACATACTTTACTTTTTTTTTGTAAATACATTCATATTATACATAGAAAACACTCAGACCAATGCAAACAATCATGTTCAAGCATACAAAGATTTGCAGTGAGCGGGAATCGAACCTCCTCTGCGTAGCAGCTAGGTAGTATACGGACTTTGCCACAGAGGTCGTAATAGTTTTCACCTGTAATAAAATCGAGTTTTTTATGTGAAAGTAAATAAAAAAAAGAATGATGTAATTATAATACGGTCATGACATACAGCATGAAGCTCAAAGGTAGATTTATACCCCAATCTCGCACTCCCAGTCGTTTCTCGATTCACCCTTAAGATATTTCTTGTCTTCTATTTGACTTATAAACTCAAAGCGATTCTATAAGTCATGATGGCGGCCAAGATAGTACAAGTTCGCTGGTTCAGTACCACAGCGGTTGTATGCAAATAGGCTACCGTGCAAAAGGTTGTGGGTTTGATTCCCACGTTAGATAGTTATTTGTGAGATCCATAAGTTACTGTCTTGGGACTGGGATTTCTTTCTATGTCCGTATTTCATGTTTAAAAAAGTCCCCAGCCACACTAGATACATCTCTAGAGAGAGTAGTCTTTATAAAACCTAAATAGGTTATCTAGATAAATTAATTCCACTTAAACTAGATAATTTATAAGGATAATGTCAGCAGCATTTTAGTTGCGTCTCTGATTTGTTAAGGAATAGATATGCTGATCAAATAAAATACATTAAAACTCGTACGTTTTTTTTCTGAATGTAATAAAATATGTGGAAATAACTTGATTAATACATGATAGATGACACTTTTACTATTAAAACGTAACTTTATAAATTTATGTACACATTTAGTAAGTCATTATTACTAAATGTGTGGCTGTTATTCACGAGCTTAAAGGTTCTTTTCTAACGTAGGACAATCATAATAATTAACTTATTCAACTTACGAATGAATGGTACTTTATGTTCGTTAAATCCATGTCTGTAAAAGTTTTATAAATTCTAGTGCAGCCGTTATTTTATCTTTAATTAAAAGTAAAAAAATAGACTGTCAATTTTAAAATTATGTGATTTGTATTGTATCTATCAGTTAGCTATTTAAAAATATTTTTAGTATGAAAAAAAAACATCAAATCGCTATTATCCCACAACTTAAAACCTGTCTTCAATGGTATCTATTCAGAGGTGTCGACTCTCAGGTACGTTTCGGACTTATCTCTGGCGTGAATAATGCCCCGGAGCCGTGATCGACGACTGACGACATTTTAGGATCTCCCGACTTTCCGGCCACACAGGGATTTTTAGTAATACCCGGGAAATACATAGAGAATAAACTTTGTTTTGTCGCTGTGCTACAGTAAGCAGAGTGTTTTGTGACTTAAATATACAAATACCTTACTTACTATCACTTTTTGTAAGTTTACGTTTGAGTTATCTACGTATAGTGCTGTTAAAGAAATAAGTTTAGGTGCTTTTTACGTATGTTTTTTTATGTAACAATGAACCTCTCATGGAAAAAGATACAAATCATCATCATCTCAGCCAATTGACGTCCACTGCTAGACATAGGCCTCATTGGCCTAGACAAATAATCATACCAGCCCATTTATGTCCCACTGCAGGGACGGGCCTCCTCGTGTGACAGAGGGATACTTGGCCTACTAATACCACGCTGGCCAAACGTATTGGTATAGGCTTTAATTTCAAGTTTTTTTTTTTTTTTTGGTAAAGATAATATTCACGGATAGTCCCTTAGTTTTTATATATTTGGATTATTTCAATACATAAATAGAAATTACAACACTATGTATAGTACCTACAGTAGACACTCTAGACATGCAAATACATCTGTATCACATCGTATTTGTTCAGCATTCGATTTTAGAGCTAGCAATGGGAACGTTCGTTGAATCCTAGAGGGACCCGCAAGCAATCGCTTCTACTTAAATACATGGAAGCGACACGGTGAAATCATGTCTCTACAAAAGAATTTGAGATAGTGCAATTCTTTGTACAATGTTTTATGTTTGTAGAGACTAAGGTTATGTGGAGATAAAAGACTGTTTTTTTCCTTATTTTGTAGAATCCGTTTCTTCAGGAATGTTTCTTTTTATTTTCTTATTTTTAGAAGCAGAACTTATCTCATAGTTATTATTACTAACGGTTATTAATTCATTAGTCTTTTTGGTAAACACTTTAAATAATTTACCTTGAGCTGCCCGACGTTTTAAATAACTTTTGTCGTACGATAATTTGTTACGTTGTAACTTAATCATGATTTTGATAAAAACATTTCTATGTTGTGCACTTTTCAGAGATTTTATAAGTCAAATATTTTTACAAAAAATAACTTAACAACATTATAATTATTTCAATACATAAATATAAATTACACCACTATGACACATAATACGAGTACATACTCGTACTAATACACGGTGAAGTCATGTCTCTACAAAAGAATTTGAGATAGTGCAATTCTTTGTACAATGTTTTATGTTTGTAGAGACTAAGGTTATGTAGAACTGTTTCTTTCTTTATCTTGTAGAATTTGTTTAGTAGAGTTTATATTTTTCGAATTGTAGACTTTGTATGTGTGCATTATTTTTCTACCACAGTAATACTAATACTGTACAGATCCCACCGGAACACGGGAGCAGTTCAGGGAGAAATAAAACGTCCCAATCACTTAGAAGCGCGTTTATTCCCTACTTCAGGGCACACACACAAACTTACAATACATACTACTCACAGTGTCATCAATTGACTTAAAGTTATAATATGGTTTTAAAATAAGCAGAGGCTACAGTTTATTTAATATACTTTTCGTTATAAATATTATGTTTTCAAACGTAGAAACACCCAAAACAATTAAATAATTTCGGTGTCCACAAATGACAAGACTGTAGTGTTGAAGTTTCGTATCATTTTAAAGATAAACAGATTTGAAAGGATTAATGTAGATTTTTTTGAGACACAGTGAATTTATGTCTCTACAAAAGAATTTGAGATAGTGCAATTCTTTGTACACACAGCAACTTATCAACCTAGACACTCATGTACCTTAATACCTTGAAATAAGACACAATTTAAAATGAAAATGTTTAACTTGATGTGTTGCTGTGTGTACAATGTTTTATGTTTGTAGAGACTAAGGTTATGCGGAGCTAAAAGACTGTTTCTTTCTTTATATTGTAGAATACCTTGTAGAATCTGTTTCTTTAGTGTTGTTTTTTTATTTTCGTAAAACCTTTGAGAGTGTAACGTATTTGTTTTACAATAACAGTGTGATCTATTACACATCAACTCACATAATTATTCTGTCAAAGTTATTGTTAGTTAAGGTGATATTCGTGGGCTCGTATCCCATCCTCGTCCCCACTGTCCATAACCACAGATTGTTAGGATGAAAAATGTTAGGAAGAACATTTTCAGACTTCCAATTGTAGGAGTTGAAATTTTAGGTGAGCTTTGGCGCACCCATACTACCCACATAGTTAGATATATATAAAAGTTATGTACCTAGGTATCTAGTTTTAGTTTTGAACAAAGATTGCAGTAAACGTACCTAAAATACTTTTTGTTGTACAATTAATTTTAAGCTACTGCACTATTTAAACGTAGAAGCTTCCAAAACAATCATGCAATTTCTTTGGCCACAAATGTTTGACTTTAGTTTTGTGTAATTTCTTAGTCTAAGGAAAAACAGATTCAGTAGTATTCTAATAATAATATGTGTTTTTGTTCTGTTACAAATTATCCTGGCTGTATATAAAAAAAAACCAGGGAGTTCGTGACCTTTTTACGACAAGTAATAAAAAATTGAATGTTCACCATTCACCTAAAATATCGAATATCAAACATGGACTGCACTTCAATTCGTTTTTCAAATTTATTCTTTGCCATTGCCAGATCATAAAATGTTTGTGCTGACTTTTCGCTGACGAGTATTATAGTTAAAAGGGGCATCACGTAAAAACTGTAAATATGAATGAAATGTTTGAAATATTGTGTGCAATTTTATATTTGTTACTGTAATGAAACATTTCAATAATTTTAAAATTAAACCTCATATGAAATTCATGTGAAAATGTCACAATAAAAACAAAATGTTTTTCCAAATAGAGAGAAGCCTCGAAATAAAATTCTTATTTCCACTCTTTTAAAATGTAAATCTGCATTTAAAATACGAGAACTGAGGTCACAATGGTTTGTGCCGAATCATAGGAAGGAAAATTAAAAAATATTTTTGGTCTCTCACTAACGAGGAAGGCTGTTCTAGCCTATCTACGTTTTTGTACCGACAAAATTGGATTTACTGTGTACGTGGTTTTTTTATCAGATCACGCTTTTTTGTAGGTTAATCGTGACAGATTTTGGTTTTGGATTATTGAGCGAATTGTATTAGTTTTACTTTTGAAATAACTTTTAGAATTAACTTTTCAACTTATGGAGATTATATTGTTTGTTTCTGATTAAATAAACCTGCATATAATACAAGTATCTAAATATTTGTTATTAAAAAGATTTGTCACTTATTAATAAGCAAAATCACGGTCTTGTTTTTAAGACTAAGAGTAGGTTTAGGGAAATATAGCTAGACACATAGGTATGTTTTCTTTAAGTTAGACTGACTTAATAATAAACCGTGTTTGCGGCGACGAACCTGAGATTTGCCAGATCTCCAAATGATTGTCATGAGGTTGGTCTTACTTTGTGTCTGTTAATTTCATGTCCATGTTCCTTTGTCATATTTAGAGTTTTACAAGGCATCAGATGCTTTTTAAAAAAGGAATATTTTTTCCCATCCAATGATAAAAATTTTGAACGATACCTTTGGGACAGCAAAGGGTGGGGAGAATTATCGACAATCAGATTGCGTAGTGCTTGTGTTTCTCCCTACCACGGTCATATTGCGGGTTCAATATCCTCGTAAATTAAAGAAGACACTATGTAGTAGGTCTATTAGTTGTAGTCTGGGTGTCAATTGATAGGGGACACGTTAAATACATATTTTTAAAATAAAAGTGTGACTTTGGCTAATGCATTTTATTAGAAATTGTCATACAACTTTTATAATTTAGAATCAATTGTACAATACAATGAGCAAAAATAACAGAACAATACTTTTAAAAACAGAATTTTCAATTTGCCTTTTCTTCCAATATCTTATTGTTAGTCACCAAAACAACATTTAATAGTATTAAAAGTGTATGTGTCTAGATTGTTTCATATTGCATGCTTGGTTTAGTAAATGGTAGAACATATTTTTGGGGTTGATTAAGGATATTAAATAATAAATAAATAAATAAATAAATATTCCTTACACATTCACACAACATCATCCAGTCCCAAACTAAGCAGAGCTTGTATTATGGGTACTAGATAACAGATAAACAAACTTAAATACTTTTTTTTGTAAATACATACATATTATACATAGAAACACTCAGACCAATGCAAACAATCATTTACATGCACACAAAGATTTGCATTGAGCGGGAATCGAACCCGAGACCTCTGCTTAGCAGTCATGTTATATAACCACTACGCCACAGAGGTTGTCGAAGAAGGATAACTATTATTTATTACTAAACTGACATCTCAAAGATATTGAAGTCACTTTGTTAATCCCTCCACACAAACCTTCTTTACCTATCATCATCATCATCATCATCATAACAGCCCATTAATGTCCCACTGCAGGGACGGGCTTCCTCCCGTGACGAAGGGATACTTGGCCTACTAATACCACGCTGACCAGACAGAGGGTTTAATTTCAAGTTTTCCTTCTTTTTATTACGCAAAGATAATATTCGCGGATAGCACCTTACTCGGTTTTTATGACAGCCATGGGATGAGATGGGGTGGTGACACACTGTATTCTTACTCCGTCACCACACGGATTTAGTATAATGGCAGAACAATTATTATTGCTGTGGTTGCGTAAGGATTATTATTATTACTAAACTGACATCTCAAAGAAATTTAAGTTACTTTGTTAATTCCTTCATACAAACCTTCTACACCTACATACTAAAAACCTATCCGCCTAACTCTTTCACACAGATTAGTTATTATAACAGTATACCAATCATGATACTCCCCTGAGTAGGTGTCTCTACTGACAATAGGCTCGTGATATTTGCGCTCATGCATACACTGTGTGGACCACAAATCAGTTCTATTGTTATACGTGTTAACCGCTATTGCGTTTAGTTTATATACGTCTAGTGGTCAAGTGGTGTATGGTAAAATAACCATTGATACAATGTATACCCGAAAACGAAATGGCTTTATCAGTTTTGACAAAAAATTCTATCATAATTCAAATTCATTAAGATCGTTATTAATATTTATGCGTGAGCTTGACGTCATTAGTTGACCGTAATCAAAACTATGCTTAGATTAAAAGTGCAATCTATTTTAAACTTTCACTTCAACGCAATAAATAATAATATCTACTAACACAATACAAATGTCACTATATTAAACCGTAGAGTTTGTATGTGAAAAACTATGAAAAACCATTAAATAATTTAAAACTAAAGTCACTTGTTACTTGTGACATTACAAGCTTGTCATATTTCAGAAAAACTGAAAATGTAGAATTTAAATATTGGCTGGTAAGCCACCCAATTGTTGGCACCTTAAGAGTGGAGTTCGTGTCAGACTAAAATATAAAATATCATAAAATGATAAAATACTTTAATCTTTGCTTATACTTAATCATTATTATGTGATTGAATAGTATTAAATAAATATTATTGGCACTAATGCCAATAAAAAGATTCTGATAAATTTATTGTTGCTATGTTGACACATGAAATAAATAAAATATAATAAAAATATTAAATGAATAATAATTGAACTTGAATAATCATACTGAACTTGAATAATCTGTAGTGTTTTCTTTCTTTTTACTCACTTTTAACTCTTAAGTGCCAATAATTGTAAGAATTCTAACGATTAGGTGGTTTACCCTAATTTGTTTTATATTATAAAATTACGAAAACTTTAAATTGAAATATGCGCCAATGACGTCATGCAAGAAATGATAGGGATGGACATAGAAGTAAAAAAGAGAGAAATTCATTAGAATAAAACGTTTTACCGAAAATATGCTCTAGTAACAGTCAATAACGTTGACTTTACTATTTGTTTTTATAAATACCTAACGACTATTTGCTAATACAAGAGAACTGATATGTCAAATTAGCGTCATGATTTAGCTGATATTTTGTTGTGTGATATTGAACCTAATAGTTTAATGACATGCAACTAACATTAACTCTAGAGGTGATAAGGCCATTTAGTTTTCGACTATACAATGGAGTAGTTTTGTATAATTTAGCTGGGTGTTCTGAGTGTTGTCGTAAATGATTTTGGGTTTTGTGGTGATGATAACTAACAAAAGGAAAGAAAAAGAGTTTTCAGCTAAGAAATGTATCATCATAACAGCCCATTAATGTCCCGCTGCACGGGCGAGTCTCTTCCCGTGATGGAGGGATACTTAGCCTACTAATACCATGCTGGCAAGATGGATTGGTATAGGGTTTAAATTCAAGTTTTCCTTCTTTTTATTTCGTAAAGATAATATTCACGGATTGGACCTTAGTCGTTTTTTTACGACACTCATGGGATGAAATGGGGTATTGTGTTATTACTCCGTCACCACACGGAGAAATGTATAATAGATATCAATCCGAACTCTTTATGCCAAGTTTTTTTCCGTTACGAACCCCTGTTTCTGCATTGTGACATATACAGACTGTAATAAAGGATGTTATGGTAGCCATACACGATCCTTCCTATCGTCCAATCGGCATGAACTACCGATTGGATCAGTCATACTTTAAACTACATTTTAGCTCATGGTGGCCATACACGATCCTTCCTATCGTCCAATCGACATGATACTGCAGGCTTGATCCAATCTGCAGTTCGTCCACATTGGGCATACACGATCCTTCTTATCGTCCAATCGGCATGAACTACCGATTGGATCAGTCATACTTTAAACTACATTTTAGCTCATGGTGGCCATACACGATCCTTCCTATCGTCCAATCGGCATGATACTGCAGGCTTGATCCAATCTGCAGTTCGTCCACATTGGGCATACACGATCCTTCTTATCGTCCAATCGGCATGAACTACCGATTGGATCAGTCATACTTTAAACTACATTTTAGCTCATGGTGGCCATACACGATCCTTCCTATCGTCCAATCGGCATGATACTGCAGGCTTGATCCAATCTCAATCAAAAGAAACGAAATTCGATCCTGCCATCCATTCTAACTGTCCTTCCGATCCACTCGCACACACGGTCAATTCTAACTGATCCAATCGGTAGCGTCATGCCGATTGGACGATAGGAAGGATCGTGTATGGCTACCATTAATGTATGCAGTTAAATTCCCGATCCATACTTATATTATAAATGGGTAAGTGTGGCTGTTTGTCTTTCTGTCACGGCAAAACGGAGCGACGAATTGACGTGATTTTTCAAGTAAAGATAGTTGAAGGGATGGAGAGTAAAATAGGCTACCTTTTTTTTCTCCGCCCAGGAAAGTGGAACAGTGCTACCCTGAACTTAACACGGGCAAAAGCTAGTACAAAATAATTGCTGTGAAATTTTACGTATCTTTTCTATATATAAAACTCAAAGGTGACTGACATAGTGATCTATCAACGCACAGCCCAAGCCACTGGTGGGATCTGGCTGAAATTTGGCATGCAGGTAGATGTTATGACGTAGGCATCCGCTAAGAAAGGATTATGATGAATTCTACCCCCAAGGGGATAAAATAGGGGATAAAAGTTTGTATGAAACTTTGTCAATTTCAAACCGATAGGCCTGAGACTTTGTATGCATATAGCTACTATGACGTTGGAACCCCCTTAGGAAGGAATTTGATAAATTCTACCCCCAAGGGAAAAAAATAAGGGATGAAATTTAGCACGAAACTTTGTCAGTTTCAATCCGATCGGGCTGAGACTTTGCATGCATATAGATATTATGACGTTGGCACCCCCTTAGAAAGGACTTTGATAAATTCTACCCCCAAGGGGATAAAATTGGGGATTACAGTTAGTATGAATCTTTGTCAGTTTCAATCCGATCGGGCTGAGACTTTGCATGCATATAGATATTATGACGTTGGCACCCCCTTAGGAAGGACTTTGATAAATTCTACCCCCAAGGGGATAAAATAGGGGATGAAAGTTAGCACGAAGCTTTGTCAGTTTCAATCCGATCGGGCTGAGACTTTGCACGCATATATATATATAATGACGTTGGCACCCCCTTAGAAAAGACTTTGATAAATTCTACCCCCAAGGGGATAAAGTAGGGGATGAAAGTTACCACGAAACTTTGTCAGTTTCAATCCGATCGGGCTGAGACTTTGCACGCATATAGCTATTAAGACGTTGGCACCCCTTTAGAAAGGACTTAGATAAATTCTATCCCAAAGGGGATAAAATAGGGGATGAAAGTTAGCACGAAACTTTGTCAGTTTCAATCCGATCGGGCTGAGACTTTGCACGCATATAGATATTATGACGTTGGCACCCCTTGAGAAAGGACATAGATAAATTCTACCCCCAATGGGGATAAAATAGGGGATGAAAGTTAGCACGAAACTTTGTCAGTTTCAATCCGATCGGGCTGAGACTTTGCATGCATATAGATATTATGACGTTGGCACCCCCTTAGAAAGGACTTTGATAAATTCTACCCCCAAGGGGATAAAATAGGGAATGAAAGTTAGCACGAAACTTTGTCAGTTTCAATCCGATCGGGCTGTGACTTTGCATGCATATAGATATTATGACGTTGGCACCCCCTTAGAAAGGACTTTGATAAATTCTACCCCCAAGGGGATAAAATAGGGAATGAAAGTTAGCACGAAACTTTGTCAGTTTCAATCCGATCGGGCTGAGACTTTGCACGCATATAGATATTATGACGTTGGCACCCCCTTAGAAAGGACTTTGATAAATTCTACCCCCAAGGGGATAAAATAGGGAATGAAAGTTAGCACGAAACTTTGTCAGTTTCAATCCGATCGGGCTGTGACTTTGCATGCATATAGATATTATGACGTTGGCACCCCCTTAGAAAGGACTTTGATAAATTCTACCCCCAAGGGGATAAAATAGGTGATGAAAGTGTGTATGAAACTTTGTCAGTTTCAATACGATCGGGCCGAGACTTTGCATGCATATAGTTACTATGACTTTGGTACCCCCTTAGAAAGGACTTTGATAAAATCTATCCCTAAGGGGATAAAATAGGGGATTACAGTTAGTATTAAACTTAGCTTCTCTCATGGACTGCATGTTTTATGTTGCTTGCTCACGAGTAATTTCTCTCAATAGCTTAATAGTTTTATCGCCTAATGACAGATTAATTATTAAGAATATGTGTACAAAGAAGTTTTGTAGGCCCCTTATTTTTACACATGCTAAACAAAAAATAAGCCTAATTACTTAATCATAATTCTTCTGAACGCGAGCGAAGCCGCGGGCCACAGCTAGTTTCTTTATAAAATAAAATAAGGAAAGACTATCCATTTAGTTTTCTTCCAAGGAAGACTAGATTACCGCCTTCAATCATTTACTTTAGTTTCTAGTACTAAATAAATGGTACGCCACAGACAGAACCGCCCAATTCCATTCCAGTTTTACTACTGCTTTAGAACTAAGTTTTAGTACTTACTGAGGACATGAACTTTATGACCCAATTTAAAATCAGTTTATTTGATAGTTGGACATGTTACTAAATGGATAAATTAATGTAAATTAGGTTTTTATTTGAATGAATAATTTTTCTACTCTTTAGTAAGAAATCATATGTAATCATTTTTTAATAACCAGTAGATAATTTGTAAAGGCTTGTAACAATTAACAGAATAAGGTTTTTCTCGGCTCCATACAACAAAACATGACGTTCTCTCAATAAAAATCTAAAGTATCAAACAAAAATTACAATTAACAAATTAAAATAAAGGCACTTTACATATTGCCGGTGATACAAGAGACTCCGACCTCGACATACAGCGATGAAATAGCCGATGCCATGTACGAAGACATCGCTAAGGCACTACATGGCACTACCGAGGTTTACTACAACATTGTTATGGGAGACTTCAATACCAAAGTGGAAGTACAAGAAAACGGCATAAAGAAAATTGAATACTACGGTGTGGGGCGCCGAAACCACAGGGGGCAGATACTGGTCAACTTCCTGGAGACGCAGGGGCTCTTTTTAATGAACTCCTTCTTTAAGAAGAAGCCACATAGAAAGGGAACATGGCAAAGCCCCGATACTGTGACGAGGAACGAGATAGACTTTATCATGACCGATAGAAGATACGTGTTCAGAGATGTTTCTGTGATAATTGTCTTTATTGCACCTACCAACTTACTTTTCTCTGCTTCACCCAAAGGTTAGCTGGAAGATAATGCCTTAAGGCATTAAGCTTACCATTGTAGATCAGTTTATTTGTGTGCATAAATTACAAATAACTAAATAAATTAAGACATTTAATACTAGGAGTGATCAACGACTTGTTCGAAGCAGACTAATCTACTCTTAGACGAATGGGAGATACCTTAACCGGAAGATCCAGAAACTGGTGCGACGTGACCTCAGATATTCCAACACCCCCACCGTTGCGACTGCGATCGAACAGAATAGAGGCACCAAAGTATTCGCGCGCAAGCTTGGTAGAACCCATCTAACGAGACTCAATACTGCGGACCGCAGAACAGTGACCTCCAAGCTCGAGATACTCGAGGAAATAGAGAGTTTCTAGAAATACCTGCACGCATCACGGATGACATAGGACCTAAGAAAGATGACCACATAGCCCCACTCACGCCCCATTACATGGAGGACATCCCCGATGTCAACCGGGGCGAGGTCAGAGTTGCTCTCGAGCAACTAAAGAACAATAAGTGTCCAGGGCATGACGGAATCACCACAGAGCTATTAAAACTGGCGGAACACATAAGCAAAAAGAGCTAAAAACCCTTGCGAGGTGTTTTTAGCTCCGTCATCCACCAGGGCCTAACGCCTCAGGCGGGAGTGCCGTTGCCCTGTTCTTCAAAAAAGGTGACAAATTCTCGCTGAAGAACTATAGGCCCATTTCACTCCTGAGCTACATCTATCTTGTTCGGCAAATTGTACAGAATACTGAAGATTACAATCAGCCGCTGTGCATAGCATTCGTGGATTACGTAAAAACCTTCGACTCAATTGAAACCTGGGTGGTTCTGGATGCTCTGCAATGATGTGGCATCGATTGGCATACATCAATGTGTGTAGATCTTTATATGAAACTGCCACTATAACTGTCCAGCTCCAGGACAAAACTACCCCACTTAGTGAGTTGCGTCACGTCAAGGGTTCAGGCAAGGGGATGTAATTTCTCCAAAACTCGTCACCTACGCGCTCGGAGACGTCTTTAAGACGTTGTAGTAGACTAGACGGGGCATCAACATTAACGGCAAATACGAGTACATGTCACACCTTCGGTTTACTGACGACATCGTCATCGTGGCAGAGTCACTGGAACAGCTTCACGGGAAGCCACAAAGCCTAAATTTGGAGCCTGTTGATGGGTTGAACTCGGTATAAATCTAAAAAAAACAAAGAACATGTTACACAATCATGTCACACCGAGGTCGATCTAATGTCGAACGATTGATGCTCGAAGTTGTTCAAGAGTATGTTTACAAGTTGTTCAACTTGGTAGAAACAACTTCAAGAAAGAAATCGATCGCAGGATCCAGTTGGACAGGATTCAGCAAGCTACGTCGGGCCTTTACCGCAATGCCTTAAGACCAAAGTCTTCAACCAATGCGTCCTACCAGTAATGAAGTATGGTGCCGAGACCTGGACACTTTCGAGTAGGCCTAGTCCATATGCTTAAAATCGCGCAGCGAGCTAAGGAGCGGGCTATGCCCGGCGTCTGCTTAAAGGATAAAGTTCGGAACGAGGTTATCCGACAAATAACCAAAGTTACCGACATAACTCGTAGAATTAGCAACCTGAAGTGGCTATGGGCTGATCGTATCTGTCGAAGGACCGATGGTCGTCAGAACAAAGGTATCCTAGAGTGGAGACCGCGACTCGGAAAACGTAGTGTAGGACTCCCCCCAGCTAGGTGGACCGACGACCTAAGATAGGTCTCTGGGTCAGACTGGATGCGAAAGATGCAGGACAGTGTTCTGTGGCGCGGGTTGGGAGAGGCCTATGTATGCGATAGGCTAATTGATTGATTACTCATTGCCAGTACGTTTTGTTTTAAAATAATCAACGAATAAAAATACTAATAAATTATCGCATCGACATATTCACACTTATGTCCCCTCTGCCTACTCACGCGCCGCTGTATCAAATCTTACGTCTCGGTGCAATGAAAATATTCTAGTGGAAGAAAAAAGTAATCACTCTTATTTTACAGCCTCGCTGCAGTATGTAGTCTTATGTTTTTGCGTAAAGAAAAGTTTTTAGTGGAAGAAAGCAGTAATCGTGTATACAAAACTAACGATGTAATAAAACCAAACGCATTTAAATCATAATATTTGTTACTATTTATTTTCTACATTTAAATAAAGGGATAAATTCAATATTAAGTAATACGCCATATTTCTCAATTTATTCTTTGCGTAATATCACATAATCTAATAATCCTTAAGAAAAAATGTGATGGAATAAAAATTCTCAAAACTAATTTCTTGTATAAATTCGTCAAATTTAACAAGAAAAATATGAAAAAAATGTAGCATACGTATCTTTAGACGTACTTTCCGAATATGATAAAATCGACGATTCAACGTAAAATCACTTATGCCTATTTTCCACTGAGGGTACGATATACACTGCATGCAAGGATATTTTTCTTTACTTCTGACGGAACACGGCCGGGTCACGGCACGGCCCCGACCCTGACGTGTAGTCCTTAAATAAGCACAGCTCAATAGCATCGTGACAAAGGCAAAATAATTTAACTGTAAGCACATTGTCTTTATTTTTTTTGCTTGTTATTCACATTTTGCGACGTTGTTGTGGTAAGTGGCAGGGTCAAGTGAGTACACGTACTCTGATAAAATAATATCTAATTTTCACACTCCTTTTTTTTAATTTATACTTCTTTTCAGCTGATGTTGCTTCCAATTTAAATTATATTTTAATATTAAAAGTTATAATATAATTTAAATTATATTATAACTTTTAAATTATCGCGTTTCATTATTATAAATATTATATAAACGGGATATTAACGCGCATTTTATTTACCTTCATTTTACTTGAAGTTCGGCTCAGGTTGGACTGGCCGTGGTGGTACGTTTGTATCACAATGTAACCACATTTTCAATAAACTCAGAAATCATAAACATTTTTCAAAAGAAAAACATAACAATAATGTAGACATCACACATTGCACATTGTTTTTCCATTTACAATATCAAAGTTGTCGAGTTCTTGGAATAGGACAAGTCGATTATAATCCTGTTACATTTTATTTGTATTATCTGCTCAGCTTGCAGTTGGAATGTTATGAAAACTTGTATTATGAAATGGTAACGTTGGTTATTAGGTTTTTTTTAAAGCTGTCTTTTACTAAATTAAGTTGTGTGTATATATGGAGACTGTACTTACATAAAATATAGTATTTTTGTTTTGATTTTTTGTTTTGTATATCATTGAGTTTTGGATATATAGAGTCGAAAAATGTCAGATCAGTCAAAACCTCCGTAAGAAAACGCATGAAGTGATGAACTAATTGCGGGCCGGGGGGCGCGAGGCAGGCGCGGGCGCCGCGCCTGTTCGTCATTCAGGCCGCTATTTGTTGGAAGCAGATTTTTTCTAAAATTTAGTGTTTAAGTCTATTAAATTCTCACATTGAGCGATATTATCATGCTTAAAATGCTTTTTATTCCTAATAAATTCCTTCCTTTCCTCTTCCAATTTCCTAATAACAAGCTAATAAATTGCCTCACACATCTGCTTGCGCAGTTTAACTTTAGAGATCGAGATGATTCGTTTCAATCACATTATAGTTATTTCGCAGTCATAATGTATTGATAATAAATTAAATTGAAGTGGCATCTGCCTACCGCAGTGATGTCGCTTGTTGGTGAGCTTATCATTGCTATTGTGATAATAACGACTAGTGGTTATATCTCAATGGAGGTTAATTAATTATCCTATACATGAATACATTATTTACTGCCGGTTATTTTGAAAGCTCTCTGTGGGGTGACGGAGTAAGTATACAATAGGTCACCATCTCATCTCATCCCATGGGTGTCGTAAAAACCGACTAAGGGACTATACGTGAATATTATTATCTTTACGAAATTGAAAGAAGGAAAACTTGAAATTAAACCCTGTACCAATCCGTCTGGCCAGCGTGGTATTAGTAGGCCAAGTATCCCTTCGTCACTGGAGGAGGCCCGTCCCTGCAGTGGGACAATAATGGTCTGTTAGGATGATGATATTGTAAGCAAATTTGATGAGATCTGCCTGTTGCTTGACAGATAATGGTAACTATTAATGGATAGACCAAAACAGATATGTATAAGAGAATTTGTAAAAGGCTCTAAGTAAGTACATTTACGTACGTTTGGTACTTTGGTACAGGAGTTGTTTAGTCCAGTGGAACATGATGTTAAATTATAATTATATGCCTGTAATTTCATTACTAACATATTATGTTAGTATTGTTTTGTAAAAGGATATTTGTTATGAACCAAATATACCTACCTATTATATACTTACATACACTAATGTGACACAACTGTCCGGAGGTAGATTTAGAAGGCACAGCATGTACCGCCCTATTACATAAGTATTTATTTTTATTATAATGACTATTTTATGTATACTACGCAATTTTTATCTTTATTTTACAACTTTTGGCTTCCTAAAATACAGATCTGTTTTTGTTAGTAGGTTTAATACTTATATCAAATGTTCAAAATTAAAATATCATCATCATTATATCAGCCAATCAACGTCCACTGCTGGACTTAGAATGTTTTTTCTCTAAATAAAAATATATTCTAATAAAAATAAGTGGATACTAAATCCTTTTCTGATTTAAAGCAACAAGACATTATTATGAATACATTGCTGACAATGTTACAAAATCTACGTTGTCTTGTTTCCGTATAAGAAAAAAACAAACAAACACATATACAATCATTAACACAGAACAACAATAACATAAAAAGGTAACAAACCACAGTGCTATCATAACAGTTTGTCAAACATACCTGGCCGTGTAAAAGTTTTATAGTCAATAAATTGCCATTAGCTGCAGACACTACGCCCATAACTCTTTGGTGAACAGTTGTGGTGGGCTTTATCCAGTCATTATTGGTTTAGGGCGATAACTATGAATATAAAGTTCATATTTTGCTAGTGCGGTTTCCGTGGCTATATTTGGTTGATCATTTTGGTTACAGAGTGTCAAGTCATCATACCAGTCCATTAATGGCCCACTGCAGGGACGGACCTCCTCCTGTAATGGAGGGATACTTGGCCTACTAATACCACGCTGGCCAGACGGATTGGTATAGGGTTTAATTTCAAGTTTTCTTTCTTTTTATTTCGTAAAGATAATATTAACAGATAGTCCCTTAACAGACACCCACGGGATGAGATGGGGTGGTGACATATTGTATTCTTACTCCGTCACCACACGGAGTGTCGAGTACCTACTCTTAATATTATGACAACCGCTGCAAGAATATTTTCGAATCTTTAACTATAGCAAAGTACATTAATAGCTGCCCCAATGAAAATAATATAACTAGGAGAGTAAGTGAATTTTAACTCACATTTCTACAAAACGTTATGTAAGCAGACGCTAAGCAGAACTTGTATTATGGGTACATACAAGACAATATTATAAACACATGTCAATGTACGTTTTTTTAATACATACTTTTTTATATAAAAATAAGAGAAAGATTTTATATGAAGAAAACTCACAGACATATTTGGTCTGGGTGTTTTCTTTTTTTGTTAGCATTGGCAAACATTCATGTGCAGGACCACAAAGATTTGTATTGAGCTGGAATCACATTCTTCAGTCAACTACTACATTAGATGTCATCTTTGATACTAAAAAAATGATATAAATAATTTCACATCAAATAAAGTTTTCAAAATATTACAAAAAAAAACGATTTCTCACTTATGATAACTAATCTTAAAATACCTTCTTAAAACTATATTGGCATGAACCATCTCTCCAGTACAAAATCATCTGTATTTTCCAATAAAGCAGTAAATACTCCAATACTAAGCAATATAGAGTTCTGTGCACGTCTCTTGTTTCACAACACCGTTCTGCAATTTTGTAGTAACACGATAACTTTGTTAGATTGAAAAATAAACTGGATAGATGTTAGAAGTGTTCTTTAAATAAAACGGCTCTTGCAATGTATCCCTTATTGAACAACTGTTAAGCTGTGTACAATATAATGAAACCTTTACCTTTTACGTGCGGCCCTGGAGACTCTTTCTTAAACTTTAAAGTGACCAGTTTTTTAGTATTGGATAGACCATTTATCGAGGAAGGCTTTAGGCTTATATAACATCCAATTTTTGAAGTGCAGTGCATGGGCCATGCCCTCTTTGTTGGGCGGCAAAAAAACGCGTCCCTTTGTTAAACATATTATTCATCACTGCTCCACTCCTATTAGTAATAGCGTGATACTATATAGCCCATGACACTTTTCGATAAATGGACTATTTGACACATAAAGACACACCCCCTACAACGTCACAATTTCATAAACACACAAACTCACAAACTTTACCCTTTTATTGTATTAGTATAGATAAATAACCTTATATAATAAGGTTATTAAACGGAAATAATTTGCAAATTAGTCCTGTAGGATTGTTTCAATCCCCATCAAACATCCATAAAAAATGCGTTATCTACTATCAATGGTCAGATTTTGGAGTGCTTATTGCTATTATCATATTAAAATAATCTTTAGGTAACCAAACAGTATCAATACACTGATTAAAACCACTCCAATATGTTTTAAAATCAGACACGCAAACAAATCAGTAACATGAGCAAGAAAATAATTAATTAAAGCGGAATTTCCCCGATGCGATGCTTTAACTCGCTCGGGGTGACGACATTTTCTATAAAACTTCTTCAGTAATCTAGTCGGTTCCGGAGATGACCGGATCACACGCAGTGCCGCACTACAACTGGAGCTATATCCACTTTTAATTAGAATTGAATGGAAAAAGATTTCTTTGCGGACTAGTATACAGCGAGATTAAAAATAAAAGATAAAATTGTGATGCATTTTTAGTTCTCTGTGGAATAATGTTTGTAGAGACTTTAGAAAAATGTCATTGGGTAAAGGAATAATAATTTAAAGAGATATGTACTTAGTGTATAGGTAAATTATTATAGAAGATAGTACCTAAGGGTTTTAGGATGGCGACCACGTCCCTAAAATGGAATAAAGTGGCCTAACTTACGTGGTGGACCGACAACCTACAAAACTGGCAAGATCCCGATGAATTAGTTGTATCTACAATCGTTATTAAAATGTTAGTTCAAACTGTTATTATGGCTCTTTAAAAATATGAAACATTAGAAAGCAACTATTTCCTTTGTAATGTCGACGATTTAAGCTAACGCTTCCAATATCCAAGACTTTAATCCAAGTAAATAGCTTACACGATAAATTCCGTAGAAACTTTTAACTAGTTGAAACTTTCCTAAATTGTTCTTAAAGTAATGATTATTTTGATGATATAAATGGCTTCGATTTTAGAACTTAAATCTTTAAAGAGGAAATATTTGGAGTCAGTAAATAGGAACTAGTTTTGAACATATGAGAAAGTTTCGTCATATCTCAGTAAGGCTAGAATAAGCTACCGAGTTCCGTTTACGGAACAAGTTACTAGCGGGATTTAGAACGAAACTATTCATTTTAGTGCACGAGAGTTGCGACAGTGGGCTATACAACTAAATTTCTGATTTATTATTTCAATATTGAAATGTGTTTCTGGTTTATAGTGTGGTAGAATATTTTTCTTTTTTTTTTCTTTTTTAAGAAGAATAGAAACCATTCAAGTAATTGAGATCAAGTAATCGAGATTATATCCGTGTGATGACGGAGTAAGGATACAATAATGTCATCACCCTATCTCATCCCATGGGTGTCGTAAAAACCGACTAAGGACAAACCGTAAATATTATCTTTACGAAGTAAAAAGAAGGAAAACTTGAAATTAAACCCTATACCAATCTGTCTGGCTAGCGTGGTATCCGTAGGCCAAGTATCCCTCCGTCACGGGAGGAGGCCTAACCCTGCAGTGGGACATTAATGGGCTGTTATGATGAATCGAGATTAACTGAATAGACAAAACCGTGAAATGTCTATGGCGGCTACTCTAGAACAACAACTATACAAATTAAAACTAAAAGTAATCTTAGTTGTTTAACACAAAAAAAATAAAACACAAAATTTTCTCACGCACCGGACACAAGACAATACGCTTTCAGAATAAAATTATGCAAACGACATCTTAAGATTAGGTATCCGCTTTTATCAAGTTCCTACTTAGACATTATTATTTGTACATTGGCATATTATTTGAGAGTATATTAACGTTCACAAATGTAAACAATGAATGCTTGTAAAGAGAATGCCAAAACAAATGAGCATCAAACTGATAATCCTGTCTGGAACATTATCGAAATAATTAGAGATATCTCGAAAGTGCTTTTTAGGTTTCAACGAGAAACAAATATTTTGACTTTTATTTACTTGTTTTGTAAAGACTAATTTTATTTTGACGTTTGAAAGGCTCTTGGGTATTAGAATAAAAATTATTTTGTAACTATATTTGATAAATAAGCAAATTACTAAACATTTTAAGAACCTTACTTTCATTTTATGGCTGTAAACTTTACGGTACATAATAAAAAAAAAATAATAGTCTGTAAGTAATAAAACCTATATCTCTACAAATTGATTATTGTTTAATTAATCAAAAGTTCAAATCTTTTTTGTAATTATCCATTTTTAATATGGTTACTTTTATTTCTGTTTGTTCTTCTGTAAAGTTAAAAATAAAGTTTATTAATAGTACTAGCTGACCCGTGCCCACTTCTTTAGGCGGCGAAAAAACGCGTCACTTTTTAAAGATAATCATTACTGCTCCTCTTCTATTAGTCATAGCGTGATAATATAGCCTATGACACTACCCGATAAATTTACTATTCAACACAGAAAGATTTTATAAATCTGTTCAGTAGAGCCAGAGATTACCCCCCTACAACGTCACAAACACACAAACTTTACCTCTTTATAATATTAGTATAGAGAATCAGATAACTCTTGACCGAAAAGTGATTAATAATACTTTAAACTCTTGACCACGTCTAAAAGTAATTAAAAATGGTACCTTTTTTTTAATTAATGTACCCTTAAATATGAATTCGTTCGCCAAAGAATGCGATAGAATTACCTATCTACTACTCGGATCGTATGGAATCCGACCCTTTTGCCGCTAAGGCGCACACCTCTGCGCATTCTTCAATTTGCTACGTGACGTCATGTAGTACCGATCGAGCTACCGATCTTAACTATCTAGAAAAGTCTTTGTATGCGAAAGAGTTTTAATTTGATGTTAGGTTTAAAAGAAAATTAAAGAGGAGAAAGTAGGTTATGTAAAAAATAATGTGAGCTTTGAGTGAAGGATTAATAAAACACTAATTAATAATTTCGTGTTCTATTTGAATATTTTTAGTTAAAAACAATGTTATGTTGTATTAGAAAAATAATAAAGTATATGAGAACTATATGAGTTTGTTTTTTTCTTTGGAGAAAAATCAAACTAATGTATGTACTATTATTACCTATTAGATTTTTTTAAAGAAAGAAGAAAGAAAGGCCTTTCTAGTTATTATATTTTTTTAAATTTTCAACAAAATTGTAATACTGTTCTTAGATTTGTAAGAAATTAGAATATAAACCAAAGATTTTGTTCCGTGTCTTATAGAAATACCAACACCATTTTAAACTACTAAGTAAACCCTTAATTTGAATACATTTCTAACTTCAAACTTCTGTTCAGAGACTTTGAGAACTTTTGTAATAGAAAATTTCAATAGCACTTTCCGATCCGGAAATCGAGTTTCCAGATTCAAAGACAAATATTATTTGTCTAGCAGACTACCAGTGTAAGAGAAGTCTGTTAAATGTTAAAAGATTTTGTAAAAAACCGATGAATAAATTTATTTTTTTACTTTATTCATATAATGACAAATCTCTTATTAAGAATTCATCACTTATGTCATAGGAGCTTTACAAAACTTTTATTTAAAAAGCATAAATTTAATAACATCCATTCGTTTAGGGGGTAATCTCTGGATCTACTGAACCGATGTTAAAAATTCTTTCTGTGTTGAATAGTCCATTTATCGGGGAGTGTCAAAGGCTATATAATATCACGCTATGCCTAATAGGAGTGGAGCAGTAATGAAATATGTTTAAAAAAGGGACGCTTAATAATGTTTTTTTCGCCGCCTAACGAATTGGGCACAAGGCAGCTAGTAAGTATTTAAATTTAATAAGAATAATATAAACTCATTTTTATTTAGATAATTTTACAGTAAACTCGCTCCAAGCTTTAACTTATACCAAATATAAGCCATATTTTGAACATGCCGCAGTGCATCTGCTTGAACTCATCTAACTTATTATATCCTACTGTTGGCCACTGTTTGCCTCGTAAATTACACCAATAAAGAGCTACCTACTTTATTTTTCCTCTATTTATTAAATAGTTTGGTTATAATTATATTTTATTTATTTTTGAAAAACATTTTGTTAGATAAATATTGTGTGAGGGCTAATAGCATTATCTTTCGACCTTAGATAAATATAGGTGCCGTAAAGCTCAACAATGGGAGACTCGACATCTAACAAAACTTGAAATAAAACCCTTTACCAATCCGTCTAGCCAGCGTGGTATTAGTACGTCAAGTACCCCTGCGTCACGGGAGGAGGCCCGTCCCTGCAGTTGGACATTAATGGGCTGTTATGATATGATCATAAAATAGCATCAAACTTTAGAATGGTTTTCGGTAGTCTCTGCTCATTCCATTGTGCACAATGCTTGAGTTTATTTTTGTATGTAGAGGTACTTAACTAAGTTATTGAAACAGTACCAAAATGTAGAGTATAAACATTATCATCTATACTTATAATAAAACTGTAGAGAGATCAATTCTGTACATTGAATATATGTTAAAAATTAATATTAGAGGGTGAATGGTGATCGACACTAATGCCAAAAATGCAATCAATAAATTTTTTGTCTGTCTGTCTGTCTGTATGTGCACGCATGGGTCAAAAACTACAGAAGGCATTTTAACCAAACTTAGTACGATTGTAGTCCATACTCCTGGGCAGGTTATAGGCTGTATAACATAACGCTAAGACACATAGGAGCTGAGCAGTGACGAAAACTTTGAAGCAAGTAGGTTGAAAAAACGCGTGTTCGAGCTTTTATCATCGCATACGTTGATCATACGCCAAAAATATGTATTACAAAAATAATGGTCTTCAAAAGATGTACAAAAAAGTCCTGAATAGTATATATCTATCTTTTATATATTAGCCACAATAACGTGTTTAATCGTTAGGGGTTTCCTCAAAGTGTATTAAATACATAAATATATTGTAATTTGCATAGACATATCTTTTTGAAACTCCCATTTTTCAAAAGTAAACTTTTAATATCTTATTCATAAAAAAAAATTTATAGAAATCGGTTTATAAACACATAAGATATAGATGAAAGAAAATTTCCAAATGTCGCCGCGCCAGTATGAGTACGGCTGTACGGTTGGTTTTTGTTTAACGTCCGAAACGGCCAACCGGTGCATCTATATAATTTCATTCACATTGACTCTTAATGCGAACGGACGTGGTTCTTATTGACTCTTCTCGGAATAAGCGCGCTTTAGATATTAAAACACATAGATACGTAGTTTTTAGGTATTAAGTTTAAAGTAGGTAATTTATTTATCTTCTATCTATGCTATAATAAAACTGTAGAGGTCGAAATGTCTGTTCTTTTCGAAAATTCAGATAAAAATTATCTATAAAATCTAGAAAAAAGTCTAAAAGCAACAACACTACACACTTACAATTTTTAGAATTAATGTCTATCTGTCTGTCTGTCTGTTTGTTACCGCACATGTTTAAAACGAATTAAAATATAATCTTAAGACCAATACATTGTATTGTAGCCTTTCTTATTAGGCTTAAACTGAGGTATGTTTCATCAAAATCGGATAAGTATTACTCGAGATATCGCTAGATCTCTTTATTAGAACAGTCCAATACAAATCAGGGGTCACGAAAAATGGATTTGGTTCAATGTTAAATGAATTTAAATTTCGTTTCTTTTGTTCATGAGATGGCGTTACCAGTAGTAATCATAAAATAAATGGGTTTTTAAATAATCTATAACTATTTTATTATTAAGTGCTATTAATAAGTATTCCTTTTTAAATGTTAATAAAATTAAACATGAATCGTATGTGTAATATCAAAGTCTTATTAAATTAAATCAATTATAAGTTTACTTGATTGTTATATTTTTGTGTTTTTCGTAATTAAACGCAATTTAATTAAATATAAATTGTATTAGTAAGCTATTAATCTAAAGTATCAATTATTCTTTTGGTATTAATTTAGTTTAAACTGTAGTAGTTACTGGTCAACGTAAAAGTATGCAACAGACTCTACCTGTTTTTATTAATGTAAATAAATACAAATACAAATAACCTTTTTGCTAATATTGGCGTACAAACTTCATTTTTTAAAGTTAAACTATACCTATACTTAATCATAAATATTAAATTGAATTAAAATAACATTCCTTTTCTCACAATCTTATTATAACTGCAATTATAACACACTTATATAACTATTTACTAATTAATAATATATGGGTATATAACAGACAACATAATAAGTAGCACGTTTTTTCTTTATAAAATCATTTTACACATTATTTCTATTTGTCAACATTAAAAAAATACAAAACTGACAATAAAATATAGAAATACAATCACAAAACATTAAATTATTATTCAAAGTGTTTGTGTTTATTTTATTAAGTAATTCAAAAAATACTGCACGCAGTTTATCTATAGATAATAATAATAATAATATAGTCGAGTCTAAGTTTAGTCAAATATTTTTTGCTAGATGGTAAAAAGGTGTTAGGTACAATAATTTATTTCAGCATTTTTTTTACAAAAGACAAATCCCACACTAGCCTTAAAAATATCAATTTAACGGACACAAAGAACATCCAGACTAAGGACAATAGTTTGTGTATCACAATTGTCCTCCATGGGAATCGAACCCGCGACCTCATGCACGCCAGCCATGTAATGCGACCGCCGCGCCACCGAGGCAGGTAATTCTGCCGTACCATAACGTGGCGTGCAAATGTATTCTTTTATAATGAATTAGCGATTACCCGTGTGGTGACGGAGTAAGACTACAATATGTCACCTCCCCATCTCATCCCATGGGTGGCGTAAAACCGACTAAGGGACTATCGGTGAATATTATCTTTACGAAATAAAAATGAAGGAAAACTTGAAATTAAACCCTATATCAATCCGACTGGCCAGCGTGGTATTAGTAGGCCAAGTATCCCTCCGTCACGGGAGGAGGCGCGTCCTTGCAGTGGGACATTAATGGGCTGATATATGATGAAATAAGCGATGTCATTTATTTTAACTTACAAATTTGACAACAGAGGACATTGTGCCTGTGATGTCATTTTCAGTATCGCGGTGTTAAGATTTTCCTTGAGGTGTTAAGAATGACGTTTGCTCATGTCTTACAGTATAAGTATAGACGCAGTTTTTATAGATCTGTCTTTGTAAAGGTCTATTTTTGAAAAGGTTTTAGTTCGTTCGTTAATTTTACAATTCGTTTGTAGGTATATCTGTTTGTTATAAGGTTTAAAAAACGATGTATCAGTATTAAATCGAATTGCGAAGTAAGTAACATCCGCCACGCGAACGAAGTCGCGGGCACAGCAGCTAGTTATAAATAAACTAGTCTAAGAACAATATTATGTGAATAAATATATCTATTATGATGTTGGCTTATGAAACAATGTTAAGATAACACCTGGAGGCTAAGCTAAGTACAGATTCTTGAAATAACTCGGGAGTTTCCTTATTAAGACATCAGCGGTGTATAATTATGCTCTCAGAGCTTATTAATACGGAAATTCAACTTTGTTTAAAACATTTTAAAAGTTAATTTTTACCTTATAATATTATTAACAAACAGTAGATTCTTCTAGGCTTCTAGATATAAGATTTTTATTATGAAATTGTTTTGTTTTTCAGTTAATAATACAAAATAGTATTCTAGTGATGAAAGATAACATTACTAACAGGATTTTTGCACCTTGTGTCGTATAAAGGACTAACCACACACGTCAGGGCCGGAGCCGAGTCGTACCCGGGGCGTGGCCTTTCCGTGACATTTACACTAAGCTCCGTTGTATACAATGTATTCATTAATACATCTCAGCCAATTGACGTCCGCTGCTGCACATAGGCCTCCTCCAAATATTCCACCTTGTTCGGTCCTGCGCCTCCCTCATCCATCGGCTTCCCGCCATCCTTACGACGTCGTCGGTCCTCCGTATACAATGTATGCAACGATAATTTTCTTTACTCTTGACGGAACATGAACGGGTCACGGCACGGCCCCGGCCCTAACGTGTGTAGTTAGTCCTTTAACCTTACAGATTGTAAAAGTATAACCATTCAGCTAAGGAAATACAGGCAAGGAATGAAGACAACTAATTATGGTATACCTACCCTTTTCCACTCTGGTTAAATGCTAATTAAAATAAGAGACACATTAGTGAAACATTCATAGTAATTTTTTACGAACCTCACGGAACTAGAATGTATCTGTATAGTAAGTATAAAACTATTTTAAACCCAGGCAAAGTTAGTTTAATTCTTTCAACGACCTCTATTGCGTAGTGGTTATATAACATGACAGCTACGCAGAAGTGTCGGGTTTGATTCCCGCTCAATGTAAATCTTTGTGTGCATGAACACGATTGTTTGCATTGGTCTGGGTGTTTTACTATGGTATATGTATGTATTTTAGTGGCGAAGTGTCCATATAACTCGATTCCTACCGGCTTACCTTTGCAAAAACCGCCTAGCATTGCCTATTAATCAATTATAAATCAATGACGCAACATCCACTCAATACAAAATGATATAAGTAAAATAAAAAAATATTCTCTTACGTAAATCGCAATAATAATACATAATTATAGTATTAGTAATTTTCTAATAATTATTTACGTACTCATAACGCCATCTAGTAAAGGTTGTCAACTAACAACTTGTTATGGCTCAGTCAGAGAGTAAAGCGCGCGGGTGCGCCAAAGTTCACCTAAAATTTCAACTCCTATAATTGGAAGTCCGAAAATGTTCTTCCTAACATTTTTCATCCTAACAATCGCAATTCCTAATTTTTTTGTCCCTAATGTTAATAATCCGAAGCATTTATCTTCATAATTTCAGTAGCAATAAACATCTATTATACTATTATTTGTTTTCCTATATTTTCTCAACATAACCATCTTTTATACTATAATTTAAAGTCATATCTTTTTTGTTTAGATTTCTTTTTATTCATAATAATTAATATTATTATACATTAATTTTGCGTAACTTTGTTGACAACATGTAGGTATAACATGATATACCAAAGACCAGAGCAAACCCAGAGTCCCGCTCCAATCATTCAGTCAAGATCCACAAACGAAATGGGTCCTATTCATAATTATTGATTTAGGTTATGGTAGAACTGTGACCCCAACGCACGAGCCGAGCGAGCGCAGCGAGCGTGCCGCGGCAGCGGCCGGCGAAGTGCCAGAACCGAATTGGTCCTTTACTTATTGGTTTAGTTACGGTTATGGTAAACTCTCAGGCCATAAGCATAACCGTGAACGAGTCATGTTTTATGGATTTCATTCATTTAAGACAAAAATATTCTAATAATTTTAATAAACAATAATTAAAAAAAAATGGTTTGATGTAAAAATGTAAAAAGTTGTTAAGTAAAATCACAAGAAATAGTATAAAAACAAACCTTTTTATTACTTTCACTTGGTAAATATTTCTTTCTGAGTATGAGAGAAAATATTATGGTGAAAATGTTTAGGGATAAAAGCGTTATGACAAAAAACATTAGGAGTTTAAATATATTTACATAACGATATTATTAATAACGATTTTCGGAAACATGAGTGTTATGAACATCGCCGGTAGCAATACAAATAGTATGAATGAAAACTTTAGGATTTAAAATTTTAGGAAGAGTGATCATTCGGATCACAAATCGTTAGGAAGAACATTTTCGGAAGAAGAACTTTAGGTGAGCCAATATGGACCCAAAGCGCGCATGCGCGAGGCGGCGGTAAGCCGGTCTCGAAATTAGGAATTCAGTACAACAGAATGTATGGAAATCGTACGGTCACGTGCAAAACGTTGACACTTTGTCTTCGTTGATCTAAGGTACCTTATAAGCCGGTGGCCACCGGCTTATTAACAAGGATAAAAGATACACTACAACATTGCGAGAGCGAGAAAGCACTATTGCAACCAGTGGACCGACCAATTCAAACGAAGTTTCATTTCACGTTACTTCATTTGCCATTGACATTCCTTTTTATTTTTATCAATTACCTATTTAAATCTAATAGAAATCAGATTTTCTTCTGAATTTTCAGCTTTTAATTATATTTATTTGTTTTTATTTTATTTATTCTCTCCATCTTGAATTTGGCAGAATCATCGGTAAACGATAGGACCATTAGAAGAAAAAACAGAATTATTTATTTCCTGCAAATAGGTTATATTAAAATTCGCTTTCTTGTTTAAAGTATTAAAAATTAGTATGTTTAATTATTTATGTTTGTGTATTAAGTGTTGTGCGTTGGTTGACTTTATTTTTGTCGTAGTGCGTTGGGTTGGGATCCTATGGAATATTTTTGTAAGTACTTGTTTGTATTATTTATCAGCAGATTTAATAGTTTGTTGTTTTATGGGACACGTTAATAGTGTTAGATAATTGTCTATCCTATTATGTGTTGTGTGATAAAACATCATTCTCGAAATTAAATTATGAATATAAGAAACGCGCGCTGTTTGGATTTATTGGCGCACTTTGGGGCGCGCCGGGCGGCGCTGTGGATTTACGAAACATTTTAATACAATTATCTCATTTCGATACATATAAGTAAGTGGCTTACAGGCAGTATTCTCAGATTTTAAAAGTAAGTATGTAGATTGATTTAGGATATAGCAATATAAACAATTAATCTAATTGATCAAAGAAATCTTTCAAACAGAGAAACATTTTCATATTTGTTTTGTATAACTTTTCACATGAGTTCGGGACAACTAAAATCGAAACATTTTCTCACGAATACCTATGAACTACAGAATATAAAGTAGAATGAAAGTCCACGGAACTTCGGCTTCCCTTTTATAAAAATCCACCCTTCGCCACTGATGTATTTACAAAAAAAGTATTAAGGTATGTTTTTTCGTTCTCTAGTATTCATAGTACAAGCTCTACTTAGTTTGTGACTAGATGGCGTTGTGTGATTATGTGAGGAATATTCATTTATTTATTAAATAGCCCTTGAACATAAGCAAAAATAAACGCAAAAAATTGTCAAAATTGTTTTTTTATACATTATCCTATTTGATAAAAAAAAAAGAAAACGTTAATAAATTGAACTAATTTCATTCTTTTGATATTTTATTATGATTCTTTTGATCGTGGTTTCTATTTTATACGATTAAAGATAAAGGAAACCCGGCTTACCAAAAGCCACCTACAAATTTTTCAAAAGGACATTTATTACATTTCCTCGCAAATCAATTTCGATTAGGTACCAGAAGACGAAATGTTCGAATCGAAATCTAATAAACGGAGAGAAACTTCCTCATACTTGAACTTATAGTGACGTTCACTAAATCAAGACAATATTTAACAGAGTATCGGCTAGAGATGAAAGTCCCTTGAAACATATTAATTTAGCAGGAGCGAGGGCAATTAAAACTTTAAACGGATAATTGATTTGAACTTCTTCATTCTTTTTCATTTAATTTCTATCTTAGAACAGATGAAGAGAAATAGATGAAGCACATTGCAAGACTTAATACCGTAATTATGAAAGAAACATTCAAATTAAGCTCTTATGTTTTGTCATAGATTCATTAGGCGTTATCAATATTCAAATAATAAATATTCACGGACATCTCTACACAGCGCCATCTGTTCCCAAAGTAAACTAGGCTTAACCTGCTTGTGTCATAGGTAACAGAACAACGGATATTAGTACTTATGTACTTTTTTTTTGTAAATACATACATATTTCACATAGAAACACTCAGACCAATGCAAATAATCATGTTCATGCACACAAATATTTGCATTGAGCGGGAATCGAACTCGAGACCTCTGTGTAGCAGTCATGTTATATGACCACTACGCCACAGAGATCGACGTTCCCTATCAAAATAATTTCAGCATATCAGTGTCATACTCTAAAAATCTTCTTCTTCGATGCAAAAGTATCTAAAGGAGTTCTGCCACGGTAACAAACCAAACGATATTCACTGATTCTTTATTTACAAGAATTTTGTAACCTAATCCTCAGTTTTTTTAGTAATTCTCACTAATAAACTTGAATGTCCCACTCAATTATAAGTAGAAATTTTGAAGAGCGAAGCCCTCAAGCAAATAAACAAAACCGCCATCTTGAAATTTGCATTCGAAATAATACTTGACAAATTAGATTCATTCAACAATTACGTCTTTATACGGCTTTTAGATTTGACTTTGACTCAACGTCTTCTACGTAATTTGCTTTGTTTCGGAATATGATTAATAATGTACAGGATAAAGATCAGATAGCCTCGTGATTTTGTACAAAAATAAAGCTGATAGATAGTCCATAAATTATCAAAGAAATTGTGTACAGATCTTTTCAACAAAAGATAAATTGATTTAAAAATGGTACACTGTGGCATTTTGCCTTTAGACCGTGTCTACATTGAGGATTCCTGCAAAGGTAGCTTGGGCCTTACAATTCCAAAAAATAAAAGATATTTAATTGACAATGAAAATAAATAATAATGATTATTTTCTTTACAAAAAGGATTAAAACAAATTTTATTTAAGCATAAACCAGTCAAAGTTTATAAATATTACTACATTATATTGTTACCTGTATGATTATACATTCAAAGCTAACACTAACTGACATCACTATAAACACAAATAGTATTACAGTAACAAATCTTTACGGATTTATAGTACATAGTACAAGTATAGCAACGACCTGTATCAGATTAAGGACAGATTAGTATGCGTCTACTGTCTGATGAAGATGCATTGCAAGGAATCGACAGGTGGCCACAGATACATGATTGATGCCAAACTACGTCGTGTTTACCAACGTTTCTAATGGCAAAGAGTATAAATAGGTAGATAGGACAAAAATAAGAATTTGTAGAATCGATATTGCTCTTAAAATACTGCTAAACGTGTAAAGATACTTGGCAGAAACAATACAAACGTAAAATTTACATTAAGCCCAATCAGTTTTCCATGTTCTTTAAACATTAATTGTTGTTGTTTTCTATGATTATTATCATAAGAATATCATTGATGTTTGTCCTAAAAGGTTGCAGAAACCCAATATTAAAACATGTTTGACAAATGTAATTGTATATGTTACACGGTTTATTTATTTATTTATTTCATTTAGGTGCTTCCGTTTAGGAAAAGGGTTACGAGACCGTCATTTTAATTTTACCGTTATTTGTAGTCTGCGGTCTCTGGTATCATGTCCACTCCAGCCTATTTAACGCGTCAATATAAAAAAAAACAATGACTTACTTAGGCAATAAAGTTAATGAACACCATAAATTCCTTCTGCATTATTTACTCTCTGATCTTAATTTGTAAACAGACCATTGGTTGTATCAATTACAGATTACTCTCTTGTGATGCTAACTTTATGGATCTAATCTTAGTTTAGTGTGTTACCGTTAAGTAGATACTTAATTAGGGAATCAATTCGAACGTTGCCTTGAAATGGTTTACGGATATACGACCTAATAGTAATAGCTATCTAGTAAGATCTAGGGATTTGTATGTGATGATCTAAAAATACTACCACCATATCTCAAGCCAAATGTGCTGTAAAAAGTGATACGTGGCTTAGTACTTAACTGTCACTATATCTGAGGTAACAGGGAAATCAGACAAAAAATATACCAACCCGACTAGCTAGCGTGGTATCTGTAGGCAAAGATACCGTTAATATCGACGAAATCACCGTTTTTGGTATCAAATAACTGTAAAAAAATTAAGTTCAAATAAATAGTATACTAGATATTCTTGTGCATTTAATGCAATAAGTTTGTCGTTCAGCAATCGATGCAGACACTCACAAAAATTTTGCTAAAACGGCACTTACGAAAAATAAAACAGTCTTGACTTTCAAAAGAAGCTGGATCATTATGACAGTACTTCAATACATAACATCAAGTAATTTGCCATTAGCCAGAGCTAGATACGAGCGTTATATTGAAACCGCAACACATTGGGAATATAAAGGAGCAATTTGAACGATAATGTCCAATTGTTCAGGTAAGTCAGGTAGCCGCGAATCCCGACGGAATACTTACATCTTCTGTACTGTAGTATGTTATTCCTATTTTAATATTAGTTTATCGATTCGTGAAACAGGAATATTATTAAAGTATGTACTTATAGATATAACTCATGACTAGTATAGTTACTGTTAGTTTAATATTGACTTTAATATGTTACTTTTGAAGCGAAGCTTTCGTGTGGACACAAAAGTGGAATTCTTGGACGTCTCTGTCAGATTTTTAAAACTTGGGATTGTGAGGAAAATAAATTATTTGATTATTAATATTAAGAAATCATAATATTATTTTAAGTAATATAGATATAACTTTGAAAAATTTGCATTTCTTTACGTTTATATGCGATTGTAATTGGATGTGCTCAGCCCAGAGCACATTCGCAATCCTTTATGCCATCTTTCAAAATATAGTCGGTTCGACATTATTTTAGTATACGTTGTCAAATTGTACCTTCACAAATTACAGTATTTTAAAATTTTCTTTCAGTAACAGAAAATAATATAAAAATCCCTTCTAAAGTCACCTGATTTATTTAGCAAAAAGTGTTAACAACTTTAAAAACTTTATACATTTTAAAGATAATTGGATGCAGTAGATATAAGAAACAAAAGGCTAAAAAGAAAATGGCTAAATTAGAAAATTCACTTAATTAGCGTTTCAAATTTAATCCTCTAATTTGAGGGTAGAACCAATTATTATTTCGTTCCCTGAAACTAAATAAAATTTGTTTTAGGATTCATAGGTCTTGTTACAGAGTAATGAGTTGGGTTAAAGAACGAATTATCTGTGTATACATTACATGTATACGTTATTTTAAATATAATAATATAATACGTTATTACGTCATTATACTAGGTGGTCTTTTTAGCAAGAATCCGTCTAGATCGGTAATACCGCATAAGGCCAATAAAATTTAAAAAAATTGTTAATTTGCATTTATGTTTTAATTTAACTAGACATGTTAACAATTAATTACTGTATATATTTTTTATCTAATACAATTTTTATTTGTGTATGCTTATTAGTGTATGTGCTTGAATGAGATTAATTACTAATTCATCTCTAAAGAGCACTAGTATGAGACTATCAAGTGTTAAGGCGGAAGATGACAAACAGCTAGTAAAATAATAGGGCTAGGAGATATAATGGGTTGTATTTCAGGGTAGGCAGCGTCTTTGTCTTGCTTTTGCGTTCCTAAAGTCCATGAGGTATTTACCACATTCCATCATCTTCAAGACGACAAGCTTCTTCTACAGTCTTCTACGCTAGGTAGACAAAAAGTACCGTTGTACGTAAGTTCATCATCATCATCATCTCAGCCAATTGACGTCCACTGCTGGACATAGTCCTCCTTCATACATTGCCACCTTGTGCGGTCCTGCGCCTTTCTCATCCATCGGCTTCCCGCCGTCCATACGAGGTCACAAAATATGCTGTTTTCGCTTTTACAGGCTTTACTTACTACTTTTTTTTAGTCTTTACTAAGGCCAAACTATTGACAAACTAACAAAAGATTAGTGTCACTACCTGATGTTATCCATAAAAATTTACAGGTAGTCCCTTTCTTCTCCGAATATCGATCGTCCGAAAATCATAATCTTAAACAAGTTTACTTTAATCATCACTTTCCTTAATAATCACGTAAACGAAATCGTATTTAACCTAATCCTCTTTACCTATAATACGTGTGTTATAAAATGGGGTACTATAATTATTAGATATCCTAATTTTGTTTGAAAAACCTAGCACAAAATTTTCTTCACATATGAAAAAACCCACCCTCTCAATAAGGATTCTACAAAAAACAAAGTTTTTATAGTAAAAAAACTATAAAAATGAACAACAAAAAGCCATTATACGAGCCAGTTTTCAATTTCACGTGTAACTCCACATCATGTATAATGCTATTACGGGACTATTGAATATTAACAACCAATTTAAACAGCACTTAAGTTTTACGGTATGAATGTACAAAATTTAACTGATAATGTTCGTGTATCGATTTTTGGTCTTTGTTTAGTATAAACTTTATTTGTTTGTATTACTAAAATGGCAATAGTGAGTTATTGAATTAATAATGGTTAAAGTATTTCATATGGGTCATTTTATTAGTAATAAATTATTTATTTGTGTACTATTATTAGTTAATTAATTAAGTTTTAAATTATTGTTTAATTTTGAAGTTGTTTTCAATTGAAATTTATATAGATAATATTAATATGTGCTTATTAACAGTATAATATTTGTTTATTTAAAAAAAAAATTATTTATTTGAAGAACCTGAAACTGCATGAACAAAGTACACAACTAAATATATACCTAATGCTAAATGATTGAAAAATCTTTCTATTACTTTTACTAAGTCTGACATACTTAAGAGACTGATGCTCAATGAAGTCCGTTCGGGCTTCTTCTATGCTAACAAAAAAAAAAACAAGGCTATCGATCTCATTACTATGAAACGCAAAAACCATAAGTATCTACTCATTTCTCGAGAAAATTTTAGTCTTCGAACAGTCGTTTAAAGTTGTGTTTGCATTAGTCAACTTTCAACAAGTCATTTTGCTTTAATAACACACATTAAAACACGAAATTATGCATAAGTTAACTTACTTATATATAAGTTGGTATATCGTAAAATCTTTACTTAGGTAACTTAACTTTTAATGCTTGCGTGGGAAGGAACGCAGCTGACACCTTTTTGAGTATCTATTTTGGTTACTTTTCGACGTATAGAAATTTATAATTTTTAAGAGAGTATTTTACAAGTTGTAAGGGAGTTGAAAGACATTTTTTTTAATAATATAGAGGGAAAGGTGTTCAAGTAATAACAAAGCAGAAAATGTCTCCATTTTAACCAGGGATTTCGTAAAAGCTGACCTAATAAGCACATACTCTTGGGGGGACTTAAGCCATACTCTTTTCGATAACTGTAACTCCAGTAAGCCAAGTTCTACAGCGTGATCATGCAAGAAGCCTAAAAATATGTGACTCCTTTTAAACCCTTAATGTAATTAAAGAAAATAATATTTTGGAAAAGAATGACGATTGAATTACAATTGGTATTATTGATTCAGTTCTGTATAAATGCTCGTTAGTATCCGTGAGTGTAATTTTACTATTTGCCGCAGTTATTATAACAGGTTGCCTGTCCCGCCTGTAGACACAAAAGTAAAACAATGGGTATATGATACATGGGACAGGGAATAGGTTAAAGACCTTTTCAAAACAATGGCAGTCTTTTATCCCATCGTGACTAAACAAACCACCTAAATAAATTAACCAAGAACATTACAACCCCCTACGTTTAAATGAAGGGTCGTCCTCATGGGCATTTCAGTATCTTCACTAGAGGAAAACGTTCTAGAAAATCCATCGGAATTAGATTGATTGAACACAATACATGTTTTATTTATATTGTATTTGCCTAAGACTCAAATAGCTTAGAAATAGTTATTTGTTGCTGATTACCTTAGGGAGTTTCTACGTATTTTTATATTCTACTGCGAACTGTTTAGGCTTGATTGAAATGCTGCAGGGATGAAACATGTCTAAGGGGACCTAAAAAAGGCTTTATCTAAATAATTATTACGTTGTTAACTCAGACCAAATAAAAAATAAAGACGTAGCGCTGTCAACAGAAAAATTAAGCAGGCTTTGTAAACATGTGTGCATTTAAGGAGTGCTGCCATGCATTGAAATCTAATTACCCTAATATTTGTCTAAGTACTGACAGACTGATTGAGTTCATGGATAGGTTTAATTTTAAAATTGTATATAGGTATTTTCCTTTTAAGAGGTGGTATAATAGCATGTTTATTCCTACAAGATTGGGTAAAAATAAAACAATTATTATTCCAAAACCATTTAATAAATGAATAATCATGTATGTTAGAATCTGGAGTGTTTCCAGACATTGTAGCCATTATTAAACCTTTACAAAAGAAAGGCCCAAAACATGAAATTAATTATTAAAGACCCATATTATTACCAAGTTTTACAAAAATATTTGAAAAAGTTATAAATACATAATATGTTATGTGGATTTCTTGAACGTTATCCTATTTTAAATACTAATTAATTTGGATTACTAAAAAATAAAAGTACCGCACTAGCAATTTTTAAACTATTTCAGGGAATCTGGAAAAACATAAACAAAAGGAAAAGATGTACAGTTTTGTTTTTTTTTCTGTTACTAAATGAAATAATCAATAATAGACATATTGGAAATATCCTTTGGATGTCCATGTTTAAGCACACGACGAAGTCCGTTTCGTGTAATATAAGTCACCATTATCGAAATGTGTCGAACAAACTACGCTGCGCGCCTTAGGATTCCATGATTCATCATTCCGGCTAAGTCGAATGACTTCAATCCACTTCTCTGCTACAATCTTATTTCGACTAGGAAACCTTAAAAATGTACATGTTCTCTTTAAACAACTCCCGCATTTAGATCAATTCTTGATATGGTACTGATTTTGGTAACAATCCTAATCCTAAACGTTTTTCCTGTACTTAGTTTTATTCTAAAACAAGAGACTCTGACATGAGGCTTGTCAAAAAAAGATGATGGAAAAATACGGCAATGGATTTTCTTGTAAATATTTTATTATGATAAAAGAGAATATAAGAGAAAATGCATTGCCATATTTTTCTTTTACTTTTTATTTATATACCTAATGTTACTTTTTCTATTATTTTCAAGCACTTACCCTATAAACGGGGAAAATTCTGACGTTTACTAGTGCCAACACTTGTTGAGGTTTTGTATTCCAGGCCGTCATCATAAGTCAATAAAATTAATAATTAAAATTATGAGTTTTTATATTTACTTACGTATGGATATGTGATTCCATCTGGCTTTTTATTTTTTGAAGAATTGTTTTTGCACCCTTTTACGTCACAATTAGGCATTTTCCAGAATAAATAATGAAAAATGTTTATATGTCATACTCTATTGACAAACAAGCGCAAACTGACTGATAAGGCGTAGTTTGGTTAGTAAATGTGTGCGTGTGAACTTGTACGCATAGAGCGAGGCGTAGTTTTAAATATTTCAATCGAGTGTTCGCAGCGCTACGTCTTTATTTTTTATTTGGTCTGAGGTTGTTAATAGAACCTTTAATACAATTGAAGATTATTACGGTTGATCATCTATACTTCTATACTAATATTATAACGAGGTAAAGTTTGTGTGTTTGTGACATTGTAGGGGGTAATCTCTTGATCTACTGAACCGATTTTAAAATTTCTTTCTGTGTTGAATAGTCCATTTATCAAGGAGTGTCATAGGCTATATAGTATTACAATATAGTGACTAATAGGAGTACAAACTTACTCTATGTTGAATAGGTTCTAAAAAACTCTAAACTCAAACACAACTGAAAATAATACCTAATACGCATACATTTGAATACTGCAGCACATGAGTTTTGAATGTAACGAACCATTTAAATCAAACGTTAATTTATTGCCTTAGGCTCTTTTTTACGCATGACATTTTAATACCAAAATATATTACAACTTTTAATTGTGTTTGAATGTGATGGTGGGCTAAAAATTGTTTCATCATAATGTTCTTTACGCAGATTTAGTATTGTGTATAGTTTTACATTCCGTGTGGTAACGGAGTAAGAATACAATATGTCACCACCCCATCTCATCCCATGGGTGTCGTAGAAACCGACTAAGGGACTATCTGTGAATATTACCTTTACATAGAAAGAAGGAAATCTTCAGATTAAACCCTATACCAATCCGTTTGGCCAGCGTGGTATTAGTAGGCCAAGTATCCCTCCGTCCCGGGAGGAGGCCCGTCCCTGCAGTGGGACATTAATGGGCTGTTATGATGATGATATAATATTCATAGTTATGTAGTGTAACTGTATAGTTATGTAGTGTACTGTGTACAGTCTCTATCCTCAAGGTTGTCGTCTAACACGTTGGAATATTATGACACGGCTAGGTTAATTCAACTTCGAGAAAGAGGTCACAGATAACTTTGTAAAGCTTCTATTATATTATTATATATCTTCATCTTTGCCTAATGGAAATATCTCAATGAAATACCTTTTGGACTATTGTCTATGAAGAGTGCGTCATTTATTTGCTATTATGTAAATACACTCGAGAGCAAAAGTTCCGGGTCACTAGCATTTACTTCAATATCTTGAAAACGAATAAAGCTATCGTATTGAAATAAATTGAACTTTATAGACAATTTAATGTTACTAAAATAAAATGCATTACATTTACTACTGACCATTTATTTTATTATGTTTAAAAGGACAAATTAAAAATGGCGTCATTTTGCTTGTAAAACCAAAACTGAAAATATGAATGAACGGTTTAGTACTTGGTATTACCCCCACGTGCTGTCTGGACTGCTGCAATGCGATTTGGCATGCTGTACACCAAGTTTCTGAAACACTGTTGGGGAATGTTCTCCCATTCCTCTACCAATGCATGTTTCAAGTCACTAAGCGTAATTAAAGGAGGATCTTGTTGTCTTACCCGTCGTCCGAGCTCGTCCCAGGCGTGCTCGATTGGGTTGAGGTCGGGGCTACGTGCTGGCCACACCATGGGACGAATATTCACCTCATCAAGGTAGTCTTGCACTACACGAGCAGTGTGGGGACGGGCGTTATCCTGCATAAAGATGGCATTCTCACCAAGTCTTGCCATAAATGGACCGACGTGCTCGTTGAGGATTTCATCCACGTATCTTACGCCATTAAGAGTACCGTTTTCGATCAGTACAAGCTCTGTTCGGCTTTCCGCAGAAATTCCAGCCCACACGAGTACCGAACCACCACCGTATGACACCTTTTCTTCAATACAGGCTTGCATAAATCTTTCTCCTGGTCTTCTGTACACCTTTGCCCTTCCGTCGTGTGTATACAGCATAAATTTTGATTCGTCCGAGAATATGACATTTGACCAATTTTCAATCGTCCAATTCGAGTGTTCGCGTGCATAAATTCGTCTTGCTATACGATGGTGTCTCTCGAGTTTCGGACCATTTGCTCTGCGGTCTAAATGGTTTCAAATTACCTTCAGCAAGTCGCCGTCTTACAGTCCAAGCAGAAGGGCTGCTTCCACCAAGTCCTAAAAAATGATGAGTCAGTGCTGTTCCCGTAAGAAACCGATTTCGTAACATAGAGTTCACTAAATATCGATCTTCCCGTGCCGTCGTACACCTGGGTCTGCCTGTTGTTGGTCTGCGTAGGTTCAAACCAGTTTCTAGAAACCGCTGGCGAACACGCTGAACTGTAGACAACGATACACCGACTATTCTTGCTGTTTCTCGCTGACTGCTCCCATTTTCCAGGATCGTGAGGATTCTCGTACATTCCTCAGGTGTGAGTGACATAATTACCACTTTAATAATGACTATTAGATACCTGGATGACTCCTTATAAATACATTTTATGACAGAACAAAAACAAAAGCAAAAACAGTAGTGAAAATTAGAAGTTCTAATTAAAAAAAAATGGATCTTTTTTTTTATAACTTTTTTAATGCCATTACTTACCGCCAATCAATAAGTTTTTATATGTTTAATGAAAGATTATTAAATTGTCTATAAAGTTCAATTTATTTCAATACGATAGCTTTATTCGTTTTCAAGATATTGAATTAAATGCTAGTGACCCGGAACTTTTGCTCTCGAGTTTATATTCCTCACACTTTCACACAACGCATTATAGTCCGAAACTAAGCAGAACTTGTACTATGGATACTAGACAACAGTACGGATAAACATACTTAATTTTTTTTTTTTTGTAAATGAGATGAAATAAAATACTTAATTTATTTACTGTACTATACCGTTTATTATGCTCACGGTTAGCGAGCGACTGACGACACATTACATAGTTGACATAAATAACACGTAAGCATTATTATACATACACCCACACATACACCCTACAGTATTTTAACTAACGCGAGGGAAGCCGCCGGCAAAAGCTAGGTATACTTCAAATATATAGTCACATCGGTCACACCAAACCACAGTTTGCGACGAGGCAATATCATTGTACGGCGGCCATCATGCAAATGAGTATTCGTCTTTGTGGGAAACAATGCTCTCTAGGAAACTGCATTGACCTGTACTCGTACGATACATAGCTTTCATCACTAGATAACAACCAATATAAAGCATAGGGCCTATGCAGAGATACGTTTTGATGTTAATGTTATTACTTTATGTACAATATATTTGACGGCCTCTATGGCGTAGTAGTTGGGCATATAACATGACTGCTACGCACGCAGAGTTCTCGGGTTCGATTCCCGCTAAATGCAAATATTTGTGTGCACGAACATGATTATTTTGTGAGTGTTCCTATGTATCATACGATTATGTATGTATTTACAAAAATTAAGTATATAAGTATTAATATCCGTTGTTCTGTTACCCATAACACAAGCAGGTTAAGCCTAGCTTACTTTAGGAACAGATGGCGCTGTGTAGAGATGTCCCTGAATATTTGTTTTTTATTTGTTTGTAACATAGCATGGTATTAAAGTACGTATGGTGGCCTACAAATACTAACCCTTAATTACTCGCACCTAAAAAGTTTCACTTACACTCGCAAGGGGTATATATAACCCCAATTTAAAAGTTAAAATAAAAAACATTCGCAACCACTTTTAGTTATATTTACTATAAAAATTAGAAACATTTAACTTTGTACTAATTGTTAATAGTACTGTAGTGACGTTATATACAGTTAAAATAATTATATTAATATTATTTACAGTTTTAAAATCAAAATTTTTATTATATAAAATCAATTTAAATATTCAAAAAGACAAACAGATTTTTATTGTATATAGTTAAAAACTAAACCGCTTTATAACGAAAACCGAACGTCGCTTTGGTATGTTACCATAGCGACCGCAATAATAAAATATAAAAAATTTAGATTATAAAATATATTATTAGGACTGGTGTTTCTTCTATCTTGTAAACTGTTATACTTTCTTTCTGTCTGTTACTCCTTCTATTACTTCGTGTGTGTGGTGTACATAATAAACTTTATTCTACTGTGAACTTTAAACTGTTTCTTTTCTATTTCCTACTACACGCACCTACATTGGTGACCCGACGGAGCACGATGGAAGACAGCGTGAAGAATACTGCGGCAACCGAAGGCGAGAAGCGGTTGGAGACATTTCGCGTGGGCGTGCGAATTCCACCTTTCTACCCCGAGAAGCCAGCTTTATGGTTCGCGCAGATGGAAGCTCAGTTTGTCCTGTCGAAAATCAAGACGGACGAAACTAAGTTCTTTTACATCACAGGCAACCTCGACCCACAATACGCAGCAGAGGTCGAAGACATTGTAAGTTACCCTCCACCTACTGATAAGTATGAGAAGTTAAAAAGTGAACTTATAAAACGACTTTCTGCTTCTCGTGAAAAGAAGGTCAAGCAACTACTCATGCACGAGGAGCTTGGCGACCGCAAGCCTTCACAATTTTACCGCCACTTGCTTAACCTAGCTGGCCCTGGCGTCCCGGAGGAGTTCCTGCGAACAATATGGACGAGCCGTCTACCTAACAGCACGCAGGCGATAGTAGCTTCACAGTCTAAAATGGCTTTATGCGAATTAGCTGAGTTAGCCGATAGGATACACGACGTCGTCGGTACCCAGATGGCAACGACCTCCGCCATTATTTTGCCATCGCCAAGCACACCAGGTAACACCATGTCATCTGAGATTGCTGCCCTAACTCAACAAATGAAGAAGCTCGCGGGGAAGGTAGAAAGAATGTCCCGGCCCCGTGAGTGATCTCATAGCCGAAGACGCGATCATCGTTCACATGATCGTGCATCTAGGTCGCAGTCCGAGTACAGACGACACCCTCAGTGCTGGTACCATCACAAATTTGGAGAGCGGGCGAGAAGATGTGTCGAACCTTGTGACTTTCAAAAGGCGGGAAACGCACGGGGCAATCAGTAATGGCGGCCGATGATTGTCCGAGCACTGGTCGCTTATTCGTCACCGATCTACAGTCTAAGACGCAGTTTTTGGTCGACACAGGCAGCGACCTCTGCGTCTATCCTCGATCAGCCTTACCAGGACGACGCGAGAAGACCAGCTATCAGTTATGCGCAGCAAACGGCACACCGATTAATACATACGGTTTTATAAATACAAAACTAAACCTAGGGTTGCGCCGCGACTTCACCTGGCGATTTATTATAGCGGACGTTACAAAGGCGATAATAGGCGTGGATTTTTTATCTTATTATAATTTAATTGTTGATTGCAGGAATCAACGTCTAATAGATAACTCCACTACACTATCGACCGCGGCTTCACCTGTCAAACATACGGACGGCATTTATTCCGTAAAGGTAAGTCTTGGTAAGTCCGTCTATCACAACATACTACGGGAATATCCCGACATTACTCGTCCACCCGGTATACATCGCACTATTAAACATAATACAGCACACCATATCAGAACTACACCCGGCCAACCTGTTTCCTGTTCACCTCGTAGATTAGCTCCAGATAAATTAAAAATAGCAATAGTTTTTAGTCTTTTCAAAAGACCATGCCTCCCACGAGCATCATTTGCGTCAACTTTTCACCAGACTCAAAGACTACGGTATGGTCATAAATACATCAAAGTGTGTCTTTGGAGTATCCGAGGTCAATTTCTTAGGGTATCATATATCAGCTCAGGGTACCAAGCCGCTACCATCCAAGGTCGAAGCTATTCAGCAGTATCCAGCACCAAAGACTGTGAAGGAACTGCGGCGATTCCTGGGAATGCTTAATTTCTACCGCAGGTTTATACCTAGCGCTGCCAGTGACCAAGCACCCCTAAATGCTCTTTTAACAGGTTCTGTCAAGGGGTCACATCCAGTTAACTTTTCACCCCTGGAAACAAAAGCATTTAACAACTGCAAAGATAGTCTTTGCCGTGCAGCATTGTTGGCTCATCCTGACTGCAACGCTCAGTTGGCGTTGGTCACGGACGCCTCTGACAAAGCCATTGGTGCTGCCCTTCAACAGCTTACAAAGGGATCATGGGAACCTCTTGCATTCTTTTCGCGTAAACTTACTACAACGCAAACGAAATATTCCCCTTATGATCGCGAACTGCTTGCCATTTATGAGAGTGTAAAGTACTTTCGTCACATGTTAGAGGCTCGCAACTTTACGATCTATACCGATCACAAGCCCCTCACGTTTGCTTTCCACTCTCATAAACAAAATGCTTCCCCAAGACAGTTCCACCACCTGAACCTGATTGCCCAGTTCACAACGGACATCAGGCACATCTCAGGCAAAAACAATGTCGTGGCAGACACTCTATCTCGTATAGAAGAGATAGCTGCGCCGGTGGACCACGATACCATTGCTGCTGCTCAGCGCGTAGACGCTCAACTTAAAGATCTGTTAGCAGGCGAAACCTCGTTGCGTCTTCAGCAGGTAAATATCCCAGGTTCACAAACTAAGCTGTACTGTGATATCAGTTATCACAAGCCAAGACCTTACGTTCCACAGGAGTTACGCGAACCCATATTCACGAGTTTACATTCCTTGAGCCATCCAGGTGCTAAAGCCACCACTAAACTGGTGGCTGAGCGGTATGTTTGGCCCGGGATGAAGAAAGACTGTCGTGAATGGGTACGAGCTTGTTTAAATTGTCAAAGCTGTAAGATAACGCGCCATGTCTTTGCGCCAGTAGGCACTTTTAAGTTACCCCAGTCAAGGTTTGCTTTTATTCATATTGACCTGATAGGACCATTACCACTGTGTCAAGGTTTCCGATATTGCCTCACCGCCGTCGATCGTTTCACACGATGGCCTGAGGCAATACCGCTAGCGGATATTACCGCTGAGACAGTGGCTAACGCCTTGTTAAGCGGCTGGATTTCCCGCTTCGGCTGTCCTACCGACATAGTCACGGATAGAGGAAGGCAGTTTGAGTCTTCACTATTTAAAAAACTATCCGAAACTGCTGGTTTCAACCATCGTAGAACCACAGCCTACCATCCTGCATGCAATGGCCTAGTGGAGAGATTCCACCGCCAGCTGAAGGCTGCTATCACTTGCCATGCAAAGGACAACTGGGTGGAATCTCTTCCACTAGTACTCCTGGGCATACGCAGCGCTTTTAAGGAAGATGTTCAGTCTTCCGCCGCTGAATTAGTGTACGGTCAGTCTCTCCGGCTACCAGGAGAATTTTTTGACCCTGAAGTTGATGACACCGTAGATATGACCGAGTATCTGTCCAGACTTCGTAGTTTTGTCCGTAGTCTACAACCATCACCAGCGGCAAGGCACAATAGTAAATTTAAAACATTTATTTACAAAGATTTGAAAACCACGTCTCACGTTTTTCTTAGGGACTGCACCACTACTTCTGGTTTAAAACCTGCCTACTCTGGGCCCCACAAAGTCCTTCAAAGAAGAGACAAGTATTTTAAATTGCTTGTGAATGGGAAACAAGTTTCCGTATCCATAGACCGTATTAAACCGGCCTACATATTGAGAAACACTGACACAACTCATTTACAAACACCACACAACACTTTCAATAACACACAATCATCATCTAACACTTACAGTAACACTCATCACCACATTCCTCAGGCGGATAACCAAGTCTTACCTCTTCCGAATGATGACGTCATAAAAAAGACGCGATACGGACGTCGTGTAAGGTTTCCCGACTATTATCGCCCTTGACGGTCTCTGGAGGGGGGTGATGTAGTGACGTTATATACAGTTAAAATAATTATATTAATATTATTTACAGTTTTAAAATCAAAACTTTTATTATATAAAATCAATTTAAATATTCAAAAAGACAAACAGATTTTTATTGTATATAGTTAAAAACTCAACCGCTTTATAACGAAAACCGAACGTCGCTTTGGTATGTTACCATAGCGACCGCAATAATAAAATATAAAAAATTTAGATTATAAAATATATTATTAGGACTGGTGTTTCTTCTATCTTGTAAACTGTTATACTTTCTTTCTGTCTGTTACTCCTTCTATTACTTCGTGTGTGTGGTGTACATAATAAACTTTATTCTACTGTGAACTTTAAACTGTTTCTTTTCTATTTCCTACTACACGCACCTACAGTACTTATTAGTAATAAACATTTTTTTTAAGGTCTAATGAGATCAATTGTTGTTATCTACTTTTCAATCAGTACATTCATCACATGTCATGGTAGAATGGTCATTACAGACATGCTGATGGCATTTGAAGCATAAAAATCTTTTTTTATTATCTTTTGATCCTGGATCTTGTGACATCTTTCATAAGATGTACATGGACCGCTTCTGGAAGTAGAACCAGCATAGTGAACTTCTGCAACTATCTTGAAACGTTTTTGTACGACGCGTGGCAGTTGTGGTATTGCTAATCGAGATTGCTGGTGGGCTTTCGTCAAATCAACCGCAAGATGTTTTAGAAGCTCTCTTCTTCTATGCCGTGGTCAATTTTATTTTTATAAATCACGCAAGCATTCATACCTGCGACGCGACGTTCAGAAGGTGATAGAATAACCATAGACCACTTTTTGCCTTCCAATGTTTTAATTGGCACACATTTAAAGTGTCATTAGGTAACTGATACGGACCCTCAGGTTGTTTTCCTGCATAAATTTAAAATTTTAAGAGGTAAAATGTTGCAGAATCGACCATTGGTAATGTTTTATACCATCTAAGTATGGCATATAAAAGTCTCACTACAACTCGCATGGGTCAATATATACCCCAGACGCGCTCTCCAGACAGAACTAGGCCGTAGGAAGAGGCGTTTACGCCTGAATCAGGGCGGGGGTTGATAGTTAGGCAGCTACTACTTATGCTGAGACAGTATTTTCGAAAATGGCGGAATTAAAACGCTTCAAAATCGTGGTGGGGCAATATATACCCCATGCGAGTAATTAAGAGTTAAGATACAAGTTTTATATTATTAAGATAGGTAATTTACTTTTACTTAAAAAAGTTCGAAACTAAGCTAAGCTAACTAAAAATAAGAATCGGACAAAGTTGATGGAGTAACCGATCCCGTAGAGTTGGGCATACGCATTTTATATTTTGCCATGCAGCCGTAATGTATCAGAGGCAAGCTTAAGTAACAGCATCTTCTTTAATTGCTATCACTAAGTGGAAGATGACACTTCGATGGTAAGGAAAACTATGTAAAGTTTGAAAAAAGAACCTATATAAATAGATTTAAAGTAATTCTTTAAACAGTATGACAGCAATGACCAATTTACTTAACTTCACAGCCTACAGGTCAAGGGTAGATAACCTGTAGGCTAAAATTATCAAATAATCAAACAATACAAAACCAACAATAGATTTTCCAATCGATAACAGTTAACAATCAATCGTCAATTGAATAATATCTATTGTTATTCGAAAGCAATCAAATAAACGTAACAAATTTTTCAATACAACATTTCATTGAATAACATTTTAGTTACAATTGTGGGTATTCTAATATGATAGGTTTTTATATTCCTCTACCTAAATCAGACATTGAATAGTTCCATTGTTATTTGACCTCCATAACTCAAAAGAGTAACGATTTTTTATGAAAAGTGAGATCAGTTGTCAAGATAGATGACGGTTGTGGTTCATAAATCTGTATAGTCCATGAGCCACACAATGGGTAGGTAAACAGTTGACAGCTTAGATGAATAATCTACTAGGTATGTGAGATATAAGTACTAAGTAGTGTAGTTTTTGTAAATTTGACCAATGGGAAGATAATAATATCTACTCATGGACGACCTCTGTGGCGCAGTCGGTAATATACCGACTGCGCCACAGAGGTCGTCCATGGCTGCTAGGCAGAAGTCTCGTATTCGATTCCCGCTCAATGGAAATCTTTGTGGGCATGAACATTTTTGTTTGCATTGGTCTGAGTGTTTTCTATGTATGTGTATTATGTATGTATTTACAAAAAAAAAGTATTTAAGTATGTTTATCCGTTGTCTAGTACCCATAGAACAAGCTTTGCTTAGTTTGGGACTAGGTGGCGATGTGTGAATGTGTAAAGAATTATTTATTTATATTTTTTTTTTATAAGAGAAGGCAGAAAAACAATTTCATTAAAGGTAACACCGTAGAATAGAAGTAGTTGAAGTCATCGAGCTCTACGCCACAGCGTAGAGTTGAGCTTCTACGCACAGGTTTTACGTTAATTTCCAGCTCAATTATAGGTTTTTCTGTGCATTAAAATGAATGTTTGCATTGTTTTAAATGTTTTGTATGTATAGTAGGTATGCATTTATTAAGTTAAAAAAATAAATAATACAAGCATCTTGTTCCCATGATTTTGTTGTTTGAGTACAAGTGTCGTAATATAAGCTCTAAAAAGCTGAGTAACATCTTACAAATCACTACACTAATAAGTAAATTTGGTCCGCTTTAAAGCTGTGTTGGTAAAGATTATGTTTAGAGTGGATCTTCAACAACGAGATTAATTTATGTATGAAACAATATTTGTAAAACTTTAGTTTTAAAATTTAAACAGTTTACCGTCCAGATTATTAAATAATGTAAGTAACGTCCACGTTCATACTCGTGTTAACTTTATAGAGATGCTCATATTTTATTAAAATCACTTAAAAGATTTCCATAAGAATCATTAAACAGTACCACTAAACGAAAGAGAAAATGTATGTAAAAAGCATCCGTTCTTGCCTTTAATAGCTTTAAGTGCTGAAATAAAACACACAAGGTATTTAGAATTTAAATAAAAATACAATTCTGCTAAAAGCTTTCTTGAGCACAGCAGTTTATCTTATTTCAGGTACATATCAACGTCATTAGTTTGCCTTAGACTATTTTGTTATAAAGTCTTTTCTGTCGCAGCTGTTTTAAAGGAAGATAGGGAACTAAGTTGAACTGGCATAAGACGAGAATAACCTGCATTAATTCTGCTTAGTCTACATTTAGTACTAGTTCTTTTGGCTATAAACTAATTCGTTTACTGTAGTTTATTACGCATAAGATACAAAATACTTCATTGTGATGTGTCAAATCATGCCCAATTGGTATCTTAAATACCGAATAAAAGAAAGCCTTCATTATTTCTCATCTAAAAAGAGGAAATTTAAAAAAATACTATCAATCAAACCATCTGACCAGTATGATATTAAATATAAATAAATATTCCTTACACATTCACACAACACCATCTAATCCCAAACTAAGCAAAGCTTGTACTATGGGTGCTAGACTAGATTTTTATGTAAATACATAGATATTATAAATAGAAAACACCCAGACCAATGCAAACAATCATGTTCATGCACACAAAAAATTGCATTAAGCGGGAATCGAACCCGAGCCCTCTGCGTAGCAGTCATGTTATATAACCACTACGCCACAGAGGTCTATTTAGTAAGTCATATTTTCCATTATCACTGAATAAGGGTTGTCTCCGTAGTGGGACATTATTGGAATATTATAATCAACGAGCATAACAACGAGCTTAAACTAAAACATAGATTTACTGCAGTTAAACATCCTTTGTTGATAATTCAATGCATACATTAAAATCAATATGTATGCCTTGTCAAAGCCTGTAATATTCTATTGTTCAAATAAATAATTTGTTTAACATTGCTGTTTATATAAATTATTTATTTACTATGAATACAGCTATAGAGTGGTAATAACAATCAGGTTTAATTTAATGATTTTTACACAGAAATTTAGTATTGTTTAGATGAAACCATAATATTTAATCAATGTTGTTAAAATACTATGAAACTAATTACGTACGTTTTTAAACATTTTTTTAGGTTTTTTATAATTTACTAAATTTTAAGTAACAAAAAAAAATTAGTACATCCTCCTCTTTTTGGTGTTGGTTAAATATGGAGAGGTTAGATAGACTATTTAAGATTAAATAATAATAATTAAACATTAATAAAAATAAAGTTATAATTCAGGTATGAACCGAGTATGAATGCAAAATTATTAATATTTTTTAAATGAATAACATTAACACTTAAGTAAAATTATCTAACAATATTGTGTCAACGTCATAATTTTTCGTTTTAAAAGAAAACCAACCATCATTATTGTCATAAATACGTAGATAACAAGACAAAACCAGAGAGATCAAACACAAGCCCACAAACCAGTCCCCTCATTATCTGATGTTACCACAGTTTGTCAAATTACTGGCCTAATTAACCAAACAAAGGAGGTGTCAGTGCACAACCTGTTTATCTTGCAACGTCCATTCGTCGCTTCCGCCATTAAAATGGAAGCGACAATTATCGAAAACACAAAACGATTAACCCAGATAAAAGGCCTGCCATTGATCCGTATTCACCGCAAACCAGAAAACCTGCGATTTTCACCACTATCTTTTAACTTTTTATAATAAACTATTGTTTTGATTCCATTGCTTTGTTACTATTACACTGTATACGTGCGCTTTAGAACGAAACACGCAATCTATTTCGAATACAACAGACAAACGGCATATTACACAACTTTATAATACACTCATGAGTAAAGATAGTTTATATCTACAAATATTGTTTGCTAATTGAATGGAATCAATCAATTTCAGTATTTACTGCAACAACCGAAATGAAAATATTGATAAGAACGAATGTAGCTTTTATGTTCGGTAAATTTTTGTCCGTGTGGTGACGGAGTAAGAATACAATATATTACCACCCCATCTCATCCCATGGATGTTGTACAAACCGACTGGGATGAGATGGGGTGGTGACATATTGTATTCTTACTCCGTCACCACACCTGTGATGAAAAACACTTACCTATATTTTGTCCTCGTACTAAAATGTTTAAACTTAATATAAAATACAGGACACTGTAACATTTCAAGTACTACGATCCCAATACAAATGAACAATCGAATTGCCAATGTATTATGTGAGTGGCAATTGTGTCCTGTACTTGCATTAATTACAACATCTATTCGTGTTCTATGTCGAATTGGATGCATTAACGTTGGTAGCTGGCTTGTAATTGAGAACTATGTTTCGTTGTGGTAAATGTTACCGGAAATAAAGGTGTTTTAGTAGTTTCTAAAATAAAGGTGGGTCCACTAATTGATTTTGTCTGCTACAGACTTTTTTAGTTATGGTTTTTCTTTGTGTGTTTCATTTAGATGCCATTATTCTAACAGAGACAAATGTTGTAGCTCCTATTTAGGATCGCAAAAATCATTTTGTTACAAACAATTACCAATTTTAAGTAAAAGAGTTATTAGTCTTATTATGAAACAATTTGCAGCAATATTATTAATATGCAAAATGTATCGACATAAAAATAATAATATGTAACTTATGAGGTAGAATATAAATTTAACGTATCTCATCTTTTAAGGTATCTCAATAAAAGTAAGATAATTTATTTAGCACATTGTTCTATGTCGAATTGGATGCATTAACGTTGGTAACTGGCTTGTAAATTGAGAACTATGTTTCGTTGTGGTAAATGTTACTGGAAAATATAGGTGTTTTTAATACTTTTTAGTAGTTCGAGTCTTCGAGTAATATAAGTAGTTGCTGTAATTGGTTAGTTTTTGTTTTGGAACTTTTTTTAGTTATAGTAAAATTTTAATTGTGTGATTTATTAACATACCACTTTCTTAACAGCTACGAGTAGTAGCTCATATTTTCAAATTTGTTCGTAAGATCGCAGAAGTCAATTTGTAGAAAAAAAGTTAATTGGTAATTAAACTACGCTTATTGTAATACTCTTAGCTGTAGTATTAATTGACTTTATAGAAAAATATAAAACACCAAAAACTTATAAAAATAAATACAGATAGATACAAAGGCATCTTGAATCTTAAAATAATAAAGTCAAGTTATTTAGCATATTTCTAAAAAAGGTAATAATCCACCAGATACATAATATTTTGAAAGCGTGATAAACATCATCTTCCTCGTAAATTAAACAAGTGAAAATTCTTGTATACGTTATTTATCTTATGTGACATAAAACTGACCATTTTTGAGACAAATGTGACCACGAGGCAAATTCTTTTTAGGGTTAATAGGGTGTGACAATGTAACAAACGAGTTGCATAACAAGGGCATTCTATTTCTACCCTAAAATTTGAGATGATGGACGATTGTGAGCTCTCAGTGGACATTTCTACGACAACAGGCTGTGAGGGATGTGAGTAAGTAATTTATGACTGACCCACCTTTGCTGACACTTGCATTGGATTATAAGTTTAGGTAATATTATATAATAAGTGTTGGGTTATGATGTTTAAAATTGTATTATTTTAACATAAATGTGACGGCTTATAAAGATTAAAATAACTACGTCAATTATTACAGATCAAGACACACTGTCCTCTGATCTACCGAATGTCTTAATACGACTAAAACTATAGATGGTTTTGAAATGTACAAAACTTCATGACAACAAAAAATATGTGATCCTAAATGCAAACAGCTCCTTATCTTTGACGTAATATACAACACGACCAAACCAGAGTTTCAAACACAATCCTGCTTAACAGCCCCTTCATTATCTGATGCTACCACAGTTTGTCAAATTATTGGTTAAAATTTGAGATGCTGGACGATTGTGAGCTCTCAGTGGACATTTCTACGACAACGGGCTGTGAGGGATGTGAGTAAGTAATTTATGACTGACCCACCTTTGCTGACACTTGCAATGGATTATAAGTTTAGGTAATATTAATATAATATAATAAGTGTTGGGTTATAATAAAAAAATATTAATTTAAAAAAAAATTAAGGCCTATGTCGATCAGTGGACGTCAATTAGCTGATAATGATGAAACATTTTCATTTGATACGATATAATAAAAAAAAATGCAACTATTTCACAAGTTAATCAACTACCTTGCCTTTATCACAGAAAGAATATATTTCAGTGTACAGTTTTTCTCAATAATAATTATAATAATTATTTAAATCCATAAAAAATATTTAGTTACTGACTCATGGACGTGTCATCGTCCTATTTTTATTCCTTAATTATTGTGAAAACTGTTCAAGATAATTCTTTTTGATAAATTCAAGATAAGAAACTTGACAGCCCGACTGGCCAGCGTGGTGTCTATAAAAGGAATTTTCCTCTATCTAGGAAGAAAGAACGATCATGGGATCTTCAAGGGCAACTTAAAACACGTTACAGACAAATACGAAACTACATTCTCATTATATATAGTAGGTACTAACTATAAGGATAAATATAAAGTATTCTATTCCCAAATACTTTAGTATTATGTAACCACACAAATGTATTAGCAATTGTCACGAAAAGAAAATGTTCTTTTATTTGGAATATACAAGTAATCTTATAAGTCTCTTGGGTCGTTTTGTTGAGTACTATAGTACCATTGTTCCGTGTTAGAATAGGACAACGCTATACAAATACATAATGCTATCCTTATCTAGGAAAAGGAGTTATTAATATTACGCTGGTTATGGACGTTTCTTAGAAATGAATATAGAAAATATGATATCAGTAACATGGTATGAAGAGCTAATTTCTTTTATGCTTATTGTCGGCGAATAAGTTTGAGGGAAACTGTTCTCTATGTTGTATATCGATTTTGTATAAGAATGGATGTAAGTACTTAAATTATAGTGCCAGGAACATATGGGTGTCGTAAAATCTGACAAAGGCCTTGACCCATATTCAGATTTACACAAAATGAGCAAAGAAAAATTTGACAAATACCCTTCTTCTTCTCTCGTGTCAATGGTCGAGAACTCAAACATTTTTTGAATAGTGAGCAAATACAAATACGCAGCTTTTGTTCCGTCATGTAGGCAGGCCTTTTCCAGCAATAACACAAAGCACCTACTGGTCTCAGTTACAAATAGAAAAGAAAGCATACTTTAACTTTAGTTTGCGTAAAACTTGGCCTGACTATATTTAACAAAGATACATAATGGTATAAGTAGCAGTCTCTTAGTCCGTATTACTAGTCCAATTACTTATTTGCATACAATGCTTAAAAATCATCCTCACTCAATCACACACTACACAGTACATAGAAAACACAAAATCGATTGTCAACCGCACTAAAAACAGACAAATTCAAAATGGACGCACCTTATCTTCGAACATGAAGTGAAGCCGTCAGCATGTCGGACGTCCAATCAAATTGTGCTTACGACTCGGCCGCAAATCACATCGGATCGGTCTTGCGCTGAATCGACCTAAATAAATCCTTCATGCGTGTTCCCTATTAGATTATACGTGGTGTAAATCGAATGTTGTTTGATTTTAGAATTAAAATAGATATTGAGTGGTTTGAATAACCGATTTTCCCATACATAGTTAAACAGTTTAATTAAGTTTGGGCATTTAAGTTTTTTTTAGGCATTTACGGTACTTACCTTGCCTTTTAAACACCCATAACACACAGATTAATACAAATATATTTTTCACAAACAAAGACATGCTATTAAGTACTCATCAAATAAAGCAATTAATATACTGTTTTGTATTCAGTCTTCAATTTCTTTAATGTTTAAAATGGTTATGAAAAACAAAACTACAACTTTAATAACTATAATGCACTTTGTGTTATTTTGTTAAACAGCAAACCAAATATAAACCGATCACTGACAATACTTCGACGAGACATAAAAAAATACAGCAAAATTAACGTCTTACTCCGGAGATCGCTTAAAAGAAACTCAAAATCTCAACGCGCAACTTCCTAAACCACAACAATATTCAACAGTAGCTTCCACAATCAAAACAAAGATATAACGATGCAAATACTTGGTAGCAATAACCCGAACAGCACAACACCGAATAGCACGGTATGTATGTAATTGAATCCAAAAGGAAATTGCATTCCGCACGTAAAGTCCGATCTACAGTTATACGTTTCATGTTTCCAACTACTAGGACATTTTTAAACAGTGAACCTCAATGGTTTATTGGTGGATTGTGACTGTGGAGTTTTACGAGATTTTTTTGCGCAAAAAAAAAGCATTGAAAATGTTGTTTATTTTGTAATTCTTGAATTAAAATGTATTTAGTACTTAGTTACCGTAATAAATAAAATATCTGCCTGTTAGATACAAACATTTAAATGAATATTTGCTGTGCTCGTCATTTACGGCAAATGCATGCTAATAGTACTTAATGGAAAAAGTGTTTGTAAAGGTTTGATTTAAAAAACTCTTGACATACAATAAACTAAATTATCATTTTTATATATTTATTGAATTGAAGTTCATAGACTAGTTAAGACATTTCAGTAAAGCAATTCATGTAAAGATGTTCAACTTATTGGGTGCTTATAAACTTAAATTATTCATCAGTTGAACAACAACATTCTATAAATATATTAAAATATTTATTTAGTAAAAATATGAGTACTAAGCTAAATATTTTTTTAGCAGCTACTCGGAGTGCAAAACCAATTAAATTAATAAAAATAACCAAGAACTTTCACTCAAACAAAATTGTATGGTTTTAGTGTTTGAAAAAAAAATGCCAGTTAGTTGTTTAAGTTACGGCTAAAACCCGAAGCGCGGCTGCACCTAGTTTTAGCCGGTTAGAACTAAGTGTAGCCACATACTCTTGGTTAAACCGAGTACGAGCCGATTGTTTTCGGGTATAACTAGGTCTAGCCTTCATTATGCCGGCTACAACTAGGTCCAGCCATTCCCTGTTGGATAAAACTAGGGCTATCCGATATAATTCCGGCTAGAACTAGTTCCAGACTATCCTTGTTAAGAAATAACCTTGTAAAATAATACGAGTAAAAACCTATCTACGTTTCTAAAGATTGATTATACATTCTATGCTGAAATCTTGCGCTCTTTACTTTGTATTACTAATGTTAATATACTCTAAATTGTTATTGCTTTATCCTGTTCTACACTCTACGTAATTATAATAAAAGCATGAAATTAGAGAATATAATTAAATCTGGTTTTAATAAAACGATTGGTATAGGGTTATGTTTTAATTTTCCTTCTTTTGTTATAAGCTAATTATAATTATATCTGCGAAATACCCCTTAAAGTGCAAATTTTATGTAACCACCAAATCTCCAGATAAGGTGGTACATAGGTACACATTCTTACTACTATATTCATGATAATTATGTATGATAGATATTATAATATATAAAATTTAGAAAAAAAATATTTACTTTTCCATCAGTCAGAGCTGTTGTAATTCGCCAGATAAAGGATAACTCAGCATTGATACAACCACTTTATCTAAAACATATCATAATGATAAAAAATATGCAACAGTTTGGGGTGATGTTGACTCAAATAGAAATAAATTCAACAAGAAATACACTGTTCAAATTGTTTAGTTCATTTCAAGATATTGTAATTGCTAGAAAAAGTATTACATATATTTTCTTTTACAACTAATACCTATCCTATAATTTAAAACAGCACGAGATTTATAATTTTTCATTCCATTAAAGAACTAAAATGAAAAAATAAAACAGCCCTTGAGAATCTGAAAGAAATTTACTTGTACACTGTCGGAACAAAAGTGGGGAACATTAATTTCATGTGAATAGTAGTGTGGCTTATACAGCCTCCAACTGGGTATTGTTTCCTTTTACCACAGTACAACCAGTAGTCTATATCGGCTGAATATTTATTATAAATGACTGCGCGGTACAGAAACATGCGATAGGGCTGCCCACCTCCGGCTTTTTAATTACATTTACCTACTTTCCCGCTCATTACTGCGGCACAGTCGCGCTTGTTCACTCCCCAAAGCCAGTTCTATCGTGAGCGTGTAGGTATAACTTGCGTTTCGTCCGTTTCTATGAAGTCGAAATACTGTATATATTTGTACTATGCTTTTACTCCTACCCCAGTACAAGGGCATTATTCCGTTCCCCTATTTGGTAGACGAATAAGAAAAATAGTTGTTACAGGTATCTGTTATTGCGAACATTCATTTCTTCTTATATTATGTAAAATTTATTTGTTTCCCCTTTGCGGTATGAGATTGTGTTTGGCTTCATATGGAAAGTATTTGCTTAGACGCGTCCTTGTTTATGCAATGTAAATAATTTTGCAATATCCTTTCCTTTTGATTAAACAGTAAATATATTGCTTGAGTAATAAGTTCTGTGTGTGTAAGCTCATGTTTTGTAATACGGTACACCTTTTAGTGAGTGTAGGTTTTCTTATCAAAAGGTATACCAAGTAAAACTTACACGGCTTTATTACAAAATATCTTAAACAAAATCAGTTTTAACACTTTAGTGTTAAGATTAATTTTGTAATAACAATTTGTAATAAGGCCGACAGTGTTTCTCATGTTTTTGTTATTGTTCTTGACATCAGCAGTAGTGAGAAATCATTACAGCATCCATATTCAGGTTGTAATTGACTTAACAAACATACTAGAGATGCCATAAGTTCATTCCTTTTGTGTGATACTGTTAAAAACTGATCAAGAAAAATATAATTTAAAAACGAAAATTCATGTCTTTCTTTTTTTTTCTCAAAAAGTTCTCTGGGTCGGACTGGATGCGGGAAGCGCAGCACCGTATTCTGTGGCGCGTGTTGGGTAGAAGCCTTTGTCCACCTGTGGACTGCAATAGGCTAGTTGATTGATTGATTGATGTCTTTCTACCATATTAAATAGTCTACCAATATCTACATTGAATATTTTACACTATCAACTAAATCAAAGTAAAGTGTAATCAGAACTTACAAGAAGTGAGTCAAATTAGAGCAGACGTCACAGTCGTGACGTCACGTGTCTGACTTAGCGATCTACTGAGGATCAGTTGAAATAGGCTACGGTTATAATAGTCTCCTTGAAAATTTAAGAAATGAAAGCGTTTATGTATTTCAAGCTTGTATTATTATTAGAGAACCGTTATTCATTAGATGCTGACAACGTACGATGCTTGGCGTCATCGTCCTATCTTAATAAGAGTCGTAAAAGCTGAACACAGGAAAATTTCCAAAAAATATCTAAGTATATTTAATTTATAAATGTAGGTACTTACAACCTGTTTTTCTTCTTTTTTTTATCGCTGGGATAAAATGCTTACGCATTCCCTTCTGTTGGGGGACGAGAGGGGTATGTGGGACTACTAGGGGGTTAGGCAACCCCCCAGTGTACCCACTAAAAGACCCCAGCGGCACTCCTTCATCGCCTACATAGAGGGTGCCTGGGGAACCGGCAGAGCCTTTGCGTCCAGTCCCCGTCCAGAGAACGGCCGTGAGTGCTCCGGCCGTTCTCACCCACATGATGGAAAAATGGACAACTTGACGTAAAATCCTTTACTATTCCATTTGGCCAGCGTATTTAATTTAAGCTAAATTTGTCTACGTCAAAGTCTTCGTTTGAAAGAAACAATTTTTCATATACAAATTCGGTGAAATGCTAGTGACACCATAATATTCAGTCTACGTATCTGCCATGATTTTATTCATAGCTGCACATTTATTTATCCTTTCCACGTATTGGCACAACGGAAGTTCATCTATGTTTGCCACATTTCTGTAAGTAATATTACTATTTCTCAACCGCACCTTCGCATACCTGCTAAATTCTAGTTTATGCATACCTATTTAACATCTAAATCGCTTTCCGCTGCGCTTATTCAAAGCACGTGCGCTTACTGTCAGGTGCCACGTGCAAATAACGACAACAGTTCTGCGGGCCTGTACATAATCATTAATTTAATAGGAGCCCAAGGACTGGATAGTTCGGCCACTCGAGATCGTGACCGGCTTAACTTGCTATTTCGGTTGGTTATTGAATAGTTGTATGTTATTCTAGTTGATATTCGATGTGTGGTATATCATCTTAGATATCAATAAAAAACTTGAGGATCTAAGTTTTTTCTCCGAGTGATGATGTTGAAGAAGAACAATACAATTGGTTTCATAACCTAATCTATCCCGTAAAACACGTTTTTTTGTTAGCAATGGTTAATAAAGCAGTAGGAAAAAAATAGCATCGATTTCTCAGAGTCTTGCGAGTATAGAATAAAATACATTATAAAAACTTGTTTAATAAAAATTGTGAATTTAGCTAAGAATATCATACTAGCTGACCCGTCGTATCGGAGCTATTTCTCCGTATTTAGGGACCGGTGTTTGATGACAAAGGAAAACTTAATACTAGGCGAGCCATTTATATTAGCATTGGGTATATTTTTAGATTTTTTATCACCGGCTCTTGATATTGCCTATTTTATTTTGTTAACCGACACTAAAAACAGTAGATTTTTGATGTTGACAAAAAAAACATTATTATTTATTATTACGTAAACATTTCGCAATAACACAACGGCAGGTATTTATTTCTCTTTTTAGTAAAAGGTCAAATAAAGAAATTCCATCGCCATTTTTCACACCTACAAAATTTAATGGAATAGCGTCATTTTCCCTTTCCTCATTCTAGTGCGTGTTGGTAGATGGCGCTATAACAAACTATAATAGCACACACATTCCTTACACTATAATCCACGGTTCAGCGAGTGTCCCATAAAAGTGAACAAGCTTTAGAACATTCTGGAACTTTCGGTCCTCATCCTGTCCATACTAAGTAAAAACAAATTGTTACGGTTATACGCACTTTGGACAAACTTGCCATATATTCTCATAGGCATGTCAAATAACAAAAGTTTTTTGGATAATTTCGTTGGTATGTAAGTAAAATTCTGATAAGAATAAAGTTTAGTAACTGACGTTATGTAATACTGATGACAAGTCGTGGTCCATCACGAAAAATAGTGTGGTTTATTTAGTACCCATAGCAGAGATTTGATGACGTAGTGTGGATAATTAATAATATGTGGAAAATTATAGTTTGACTATTAACATTAACATGAATTATCTCTTAAAAGGTAGATACATAATCGTAGTAGAAAAGGTACCTTCTTGGTGCCAAAATTTAGATAAATTAAAAATTTGGATAACGACAAACCATGGTATGTAATGTGTCACGATTTTATTTATATAAAATTCAGTATAACATTCCCCATAGCAAAACAGAATTCAAAGGATATTAAACACAACGCTGTTTTGTAATTTTTTATACTCAAATCTGGATAAATTCACCAGATCATAATACGAGTACATCACATTGTAGCCGTTCTGTTCTATACTCAATATTATCTACAACCCCATGGTAAACTAAACTTTACTCCTTCCTAATAGGGTTGAAATCACTCTGAATTAATCCGGCCTCAATACGCAGTTGTTTGAAAGAAAATAATATGGAAATTAGTTTTTATTGTTTTTTATAAATGTCATTTTCATGATATGAATTAATAAAGATCTCAACGAGTTCTTTTGTTTTGAAAATTGTAAACGGGATTTCAGTGCGGCGGAGGGTACTTGAAAATTTGTTTTGTGTTCTACCTACATATCTGTGTAAACACTGTCATAATCTTTTATGAATAAAATTGCATAGTAGGTAACAACGCAAAAGGAATTCAGAGTAATAAAAATCAATTCTAATTTACTTTACGCAGTTGATTATAATTTCTTTTGATAATATTTTATTTGTGTATTACAAATAGAGTAAGGATTTGTTGTTTTTCATCTAAAACAACACTACAATTTTGACAGGAAATATTAAAACATATTATTATATACCACGCATTTATGTCCAACGGTAGGGTATAAAGTTGGCCTTAGTTTTTTTGGGTTTAAGAACAAGTTTTTCAGTTTATTTTCTTATACATAATGAAAAATCGCCCTTGCAATGCCTTTACGGCACCTATGAGTGAGATGGAATGGTAAACCATGTTCATATGCCAATATTTAGCCCATCACAATACAAAGTATCAATTCTAAGTACATTACAATGTACTAGCTGACCCGTACCCACTTCGTTGGGCGGCAAAAAAAACGTGTCTCTTTTTTAAGCATATTAATATTTCATTACTGGTCCACTCCTGTTAGTCATAGCGTAATATTATATTAAGCCTATGACACTCCCCGATAAATGGACTATTCATCACAGAAAGAATTTTTAAAATCGGTTTAGTAAATCCAGAGATTACCCCCTACAACGTCACAAACACAAACTTTACCTCTTTTTAATATTGTATTAAAGCATAGATGTACTTTTTGAATATTCAATCTTGATCGGAAAGCTTCTTCCGAAAAATTTTAAATTTAGAACAGTGATGTCACGTGAATACTGCCTCGACGGCGTTTCGGTCGCCGTGTGCGGTTGTCATGCACAATAGAAATTGTACATGTATTGTACAAATGAAATGTTGTAGGACAGCTTGCAATTTCTGTCCCTTCGCAGGACAGTTATTGTATGTGCTGTAACTACCAACTGGTAAAGCACGAACAATAGAGGCCATCTATGGCTACGAAATATCCAGCTTCTGTCTTGGGTGTGCAGCGGTTTTGGTTGTGCTTTGGTATGGCTTAAAACTTCATCAACATCATCATTACAGCTTAGTAATGTCTCACTGCAGGGACGGCTTTATTAGGCAATAAAATAAAGTAAAATATTGTGTAGGTAAATCATTGTAAAACAACGCAGATGTTTCAGCTTACATCAGCCGTAGAAACCATGAGTCTTTTTGCGAAAATTACTTTGTATTAGAAAGTGTGGTGTTGCGGTGTGTATTACAGTGGTCTATATCAGTTAGAGGACTTAAGGACTATACTTTTAAAGGCTTACCTAGTAGTCCCCTGAATATACTTATTGGAAAGAACACCATGACTTAGTTATCCTTCCTACTAATATAGTAAATGCGAAGTAATGCGATAGATGGAAGTTACACTTTCACGCAAAAACTACTAAATGGATTTTGATGATATTTGGAATATAGGTAGTTTAGGGTGTAGAATAACAAATAAGCTACCTATTCAACGCGGGTGAAGCGGCGGGCATCAGCTATTGTGTCATATAAATACAAGTCAGGTAAGGGTTAGTAAATGTCTGGTTCACTGAATCAAATTATGGCTAACGCAGAGCGGGACGGCATGGCAAAGTATTTTAATTTTTACTAATGGAAATTCAACCGTACTGTTACAGAAATACGACATAAATTGCTATGCTTTAAAATGATGCCGCGGCATCGAAAAATCCCTTTCAATGCCGCGGCATCATTTTAAAGCATAGCAATTTATGTCGTATTTCGGTAACAGTACGGTTGAATTTCCATTAGTAAAAATTAAAATACTTTGCCATGCCGTCCCGCTCTGCGTTAGCTATTAAAGTTCATACACGCTAAAGGGCTGTCAAATAAAAAAACACCCGTTGCCTTACGTTCGTAAGTCCTTGATCCCCGTTATATTCTCAGTCAAACGGCATTTTGACACCGACCCCCGTCACTAGGGACAAGCGAAAACGTCTTCTTTGTACTTTCAAGTATAATTGAAATTTCAACGAGTTTTTATCCATTATAAATTGATTTATACAGTCTTTAACTGAGAGGTCTGGTTGTAAGGTCTATCTTTTTATAAAGTATTTTAGGTAACAGACTTTATAGAAACTAATTTTCTCGGATCGTAGACAAAAACAGGAATAGAAGAATTTTGTTTACGTTTGTTAGGTATAAACGACTAATTGCTATAGTACGTTACGGTCAAATATCAAAAACGCTCATTGAGCGGAATAATAGGTCACAACGCGTTCGGTGGTCAACACAATTAATGCTCAGAACGCGTCTTGACTTTTCTTCATTGCCACAACACGTTGTGCGCGTTTTCAGCGGGTTATTATAATTATGGATGTCATGTTCGACTTTAGTCATTTTCTACACTTGGTCATAATAAGAATTTGGCGTCGTGGCTGTTTTACTGTAACCACAACGCGTTGTGAGCTATTTTTCCGCTCAATGAGCGTTTTTGATCTTTGTGTCTTTGAGCGTAACAGATACACTAAAGTCGAATTTTACCTAGGCAAACAGCACATTCATGTTTCACTCTACAAGAATGGATCAACGGTGAGGTGGAGAAATTAACCTACTTATACCGAGATACCGAAATAGTTTGGAATTGGGTTTAAGACAACACATCTTTCGTTGGCTATAGTACAGATAACTGTAAGCTCTTTCTTATTCCATTTTTATATCACAAAGTAACATAGGATGGTGATATTATTGTATTCATAATTATTTCTAAATCATGCAAATATTTATAATATTATGTTTTATTACAGATAAAAACTGCGCGTTCTACCTTAGTCACTTTTTACGACACCTTACAACTCATTTATCACTACGTATTTCACCTACACTACACAGAAATAATAATAATAGTTTGTAACATATTTCCTATGTATTACAATTGTAAGCTTTCACTCAAAGTTAATGAGACACGTGAACATAGCGATGTTACACGTCTGTCTCTGATGATATTATTATACGTAGGTATTAGTTTAGGATATCTAATAATCGTATTATATACTTACTGTAACAACTTGTATACGTGCGATGTACTATGACAAATACAAAGGCAATCTTATTATTCAGACCTGGTAAGTATATTATTATAAAATTTCTGTATTTAAGAAAAGAAATTGCAATAATAGTCAAACTTCTGTCTTATTTACGTGGAGGTAGGCAGAAGCTTCAAGGTTATATAGAGCTACGTAACAAAAAATAAAAGTCATTAGGTAAAGTTATACATTTTAATTTGTTAGTTGTTGTAATCTATATATTGAAATTAACTATGCTTCTGGCAAATTTACTTGTAAAGCACATATATTTTTTTTTAATATTTGTGAACATCTCTACACAGCGCCGTTTGATCCCAAAGTAAGCTAGGCTTACCCATAACACAAGCAGGTTAACCTGCTTGTGTTATTGGGTAAGCCTAGCCTAGCCTAATAGAACAACGGATATTAGTACTTATATACTTTTTTTTTGTAAATACAATCATATTATACATAGAAACACTCAGATCAATGCAAACAATCATGTTCAAGAACACAAAGATTTGCATTCTCTCTCTGCGTAGCAGTCATGTTATATAACCACTACGCCACAGAGGTCGTCATCATACATTGTATTTATTAATCACTCAGAAATAGAAAAGATATAAAAATTTAAACTGACTCTACAGCTTTGAATCTAGATTAAACTAAAATTTTACATTATTGTATCTTCTTATTTGCTACATACTCATATCAAAACACTTTTATACTGTAACAAGAACTGCCACATTATTATATTTTAAAAATAAAAGTCATATTTGCATGCTATTGTACTTAGCTAAACATGTATGAACTATGTATACTGTATTGTACCATCTTTAAATACCGTGTTATAATGCAAATAAATTATTTTCATTTTCATTTTCAAAAAATAATGTACATTTTACTATACAACCCCAGCTTTAAAGGACTATCTTGAGAGGCTTATCCTTAGGCCTTCACTGACCTTACTAGTAGACATAGATTAATTAACTGAATCAAAGTTGTTTAAACGTCCCCTGTCCTTCTTAGACTAAACTTGTTTAACCTATAAACTTGTAATTACAACCCAAAATGGTAAATATACTCTAAGAAAATGTGTTTGGCTTGCGATCTTCGTTAGCGTAGTTTAGGATAATTTTGCAAGATATTGTACAATGACATATTTTTTTTATCGTATACCTTTAACAATGAAAAAAAAAATTTTTTTTAACAAAAATATAACAAACGAAAAAAAGCACTAAAAAGTAAAAAATAATTCTTAACTTTAACTAGGTACACATTTATCATAAAACTCAGTTTTTTTTATATAATTCGCAAATAGGATAAATACTTAATGTAAAATGTTGATAACAAAGTCTTGAGAAAAGGAAATAAAGTATTTGTGTAACACGCTCTCAACACTTTAAATGTTTTTCGGCTGCATTTTTTTTCGAATGCGAAATTTAACTAGTGAGCCACGTAAAGGCCCTTAACTATTTTAGAAATTACTTAAGAATTTTAAAAAAGTTGTTCCTTAAGATACCCTTAACACTCAAAGCGCTTACTAAGTCTATAATTATTTTCAAGGATACTCTTCCATCTCAGAAAACTTTAGCATTTTTAAATAACGTTGATTATTCAACGAAAAATTAATAACGTAATATTTAAATTGAATAAAAACTTGACTTATCCGGTCGAATGCCGGTGCCCGAAAAACTTTGCTTGTTAAAAGCCTTCATTAGCAAACCTTGGAGGGTTTTGGATGGCTTCTTCGGTTATCGACTTAATTACAAGTATCTTAGACTTCGAAATTTAGTCACATTCGCTTTCGAATCTTGTTGAGCCTAACTTGAAATTAATGCTGATTAAGCACCTTTTAGATCGGAATAGAAAATGTGTCAGTTAAAATTTGTCATTAGCTACGTTTTTAACAGACCCTTAAACAAGGTTCTTATTTAGGATGTGTTTGGTTTACGGTTGGTGTTGAGACGCGGGCTTTCAGAGATATTAAAAGGTTTAATACAAGCATTTGTAAGCCAAATAAATTGTTGTGCGTAGAATTTGTACGGCGACTTTATGCATATTACTGCAAGCGTCATACTTTGCGTGCTATGTTAATTGTTAAGCTTGATAAATCTACCTACAACGATCTTTCGGCACTTACAAAACGGAGTTTATTGTAAAAATTTGTACTTTTACTTAGTTTGTGACCGCATAAATTCAATGTGCGGAACACGTATTTACGACGATACTGAACAATTTATGCTAGTGATGACAGAGTCAAACCTTATCTCATCCAATGGGTGTTGCAAGCTGACTAAATGAAAGATGGAAAACAATCAATCAATCAACTAGCCTATTGCAGTCCACTGCTGGACATAGGCCTCTCCCAACACGCGCCACAGAACTCGGTCCTGCGCCTTCCGCATCCAGTCCGACCCAGAGACCTTTATGAGGTAGTCGGTCCACCTAGCTGGGGGGCGCCCTACACTACGTTTGCCGAGTCGCGGTCTTCACTTTATGACACGTTTGCTCCAACGGCCATCGGTCCTTCGACAGATATGATCAGCCCAAAGCCACTTTAGGTTGCTAATACTGAAACATGGAAAACTTGATATAACTCCCTGCTCATAAACCTAAATTCTGACAAGCGTAGTATCAGTAGTTCAGGTTCCCACAGCCATTGCAAGAGGCTCGTCCCTTCGGCATTGACAGACTGTTATAATTATACTATATAATAACCAGGCACTGAAGATCCGTTTCTTCTAAAAAATAAAATAAAATTTATAAGGTAAATAAAATTAAGTACCAAGTTGCTATACACACCCACTCTACATATTAAATGCATTCTACATAGATTTTACAACGGATTCTCAAAACGGTAAATTTTATGGTTTAGACGGATTTTATTGTTAGTACACAGTTACTTAGATTTATTTATTCAGGATAAGAATAAAAATTTATTTGATTCTTTATTTTATTCTAGGGGGTACCTAATGCATAAAGACGGTGAGTTTTACTCCATGGGGCGTCACCGGAGTTTTGAGACTTATAACTAGGAAATAATAATCCTAAGACAAAGCAAATGTTAAAAATGTACAAAATAATGTCATAAAGTAACCAAATGGTTTTTATATTTGCCAAATAAGTGATTCGTACCGGTTTTATGATAAGTTTTCCCTTTTTGTTTTTAAAAAAGATAATAATTTATGTAAAACCCAGTACGAAACACTACACATATCTAATTAGACTTACAGTTGTGTTCACTTTAGCATATTCTTTGTATATTTTTTAGTTTATAGTTTCTTATCCATCTTTGTGTATTTTAAGTAACATATAAAGAAAATAAATCTAGAGAATTGGATGTGTTTATTTCAGTAGCGTTTAGCCCGACGTGTTAGACCGCATTCGCGTTTATGACTTAAAAATCCTTCCATTTGCAGATTTGTTTGCATCTAATCTCTACTAAGTCTTGTGTGAGCTAAAACATATTTATTTTCTTCTAAGAAGGTCTACATTTCCTTATATTTACATAAGTGTGTTGAACTACGAGCTCTTAAATGAATTGGTCTTATTTTTGGAGTAGAAAATACGTATTTTGTTTACTACTAAACAATGGTTAATGGTATGTTCAATACCAAAACCTGAAGTTCTCTTAATTATCGTCAGATTTAAGACGTTTAATATTTGTGTTTATACATAAAACTAGATTAACTCTGGGTTATAACTCCTTACCACAATAATTTAGAGTAAATAATAATTGATCTCCGTGTGGTGACGGAGTAATAATACGTACAATATGTCACCACCCCATCTCATCCCATGTGTGTCGTAAAACCGACTAAGCTAACCGATTCGTGAATATTATCATCACGAAATAAAAAGAAGGAAAACTTAAAATTAAACCCTAAACCAATCAATCTGGCCAGCGTGGTATTAGTACTTAGTAGGCCAAGTATTCCTCCGACATGGAAGGAGGCCCGTCCCTGCAGTGAGACATTAATGGGCTGTTATGATAAATGAGTACTTTTGTTGTACAAATAGAATGAACAACACGTTCAGCTGTAGATGATTTATTTTGGCAATAAGTGTCGTGTTAAGCTCCGCCATTATCGACGTCGCCTGACGTTGGACGTAATGTTGCGTGGTCAATGCTAAGAGAGATAAAATAAAATGTTTTCCATTAATAATTGTGTGTACTTTATCCACGGAAAAAAAAATCAACTGGAAATGTAATACAACTAATTCACTATGGGAATCGCTGTCGCCAAAAATCAAATAAACACACAATTAAAGTACTAACAAAAAATAACATGTAGCATCTGGGAGTGAACCTTTATACACTATAAATAGAATTTATTTTGCTGTAGCGCAGAAATAATTATATGACGTTTTGTAATTTAATGCGTTCAGCGACAAGTTACGCGAACCAGTGCGTATTAGTGACACGACTACTTAGCACTTCCACTTAATTCTTTCTTCCGTGACTTCATCACATATTATGGCAGGTGGATGTGGATGAGATAATATCATAAACAATACGGTGAAGAATGCATGGTATCTTCGTCCTATCTAATCATTTTTGTATCGTTGGAAAATTTATTTCAACGGAAAGAAAAAAAGGATCATTTGAACACTAAATAGCGTATTTATGTCCTTCACTAGAGGAGTTTAGTCCCTGCAGAACATTCACGTACGGACATTAATAATTGTACAACAATTGGGACTTTGTAGAAAGAGTGTTGTTTTGTAAACAATTTCATCATAATAATATCAGCCCATTAATATCCCACTGCAGTGACGGGCCTCCTCGTGTGACAGAGGGATACTTGGCCTACTAATACCACGCTGGCCAGACGGATTGGTGTAGGGTTTGATTTTAAGTTTTCCTTCTTTTTACTTCATAAAGGTAATATTTTACGGTTTACGGTTAGTCCCTTAGACGGTTTTTACGACACCCATAGGATGAGATGGGGTGGTGACATATTGTATTCTTACTCCGTCACCACACGAATAAACAATGTAAGCAATTTAATCTGATGATAATTGTTGCTCGATTTGCTTCGTGTACATTCTTCAAAAAATCACATTATAAAACCAAAGCGATTATTAATAGTTATAAAATAAATATAGAATTAGATACCTGTTTATAAAAATAAAATAAAAACTAGTAGTTATCATAAAAACGCTCAGAGCTTAAAACAAAGGCCGTACAACGAGTAAAAGTAAAGAGAAACAATGTTTATAGCATTTATTAAACAACCAGTAATGATTGACGTCTGTTTAATAAAGGCCAAAAAAGATGTCGTGGTTTTCTAACTTGTTTTTGTTTACGCCAATCCCTTTGGGTAGGACCTGTTCGATGTTTTTATTTATTTAATCCCGAAACAACAAACCATTCTTCTTTATTGTTTGCCGTTAGAGAAAGTTTTGCGTACTGTTATAGACATACAATGTTACCCTTATTCCATACCACGCACACTCTCATACACAGTCAGCATTTCTTACTCAGTCAGCATTTCTCATTCATATCCTCACGATCCATTCATTCACACCTCAGTCTAATTCCATCATCAGAACCGAACGGCTGTCTCAAACCTAATTCATTATTTTATTTTTTAAAAACCTAAACCCAAATTGACTCTTAACATTTGGTGGCAGCGTTAAGGGATTAATAAATTATAATCCCCGGTACGTCTTCGAACAAGTAATACGCGAGTGTACGTTTTGTAAGTGCCGACTCCATTGTGTGATATTGAACTATTATACCGAGTTCGGGCCCGGCTTCACTCGACGTTCCTGTTCCTGCAAGGCCCACTGCTGTGCACTGCTCGTGCTGCAATACTCGACGTTCCTGTTCCTGCAAGGCCCACTGCTGCGCACTGCTCGTGCTGCAGCCGGTCTTTATTCTAAACCTATAAAACTACTTATCCCGTCGCGTAAAAATAAAAGTGATAGCCTACATTTAGACTCCGACGACGGCAACGTGACGCAATTATCCAGCGGCTTATCAGTACCTATATCCGTTTCATCGAAAGCTACAAGCAACAATGAACATTCTTATCACGCTCTCTACATTCCTGTAAGTGATTTTATGTATAACATTTGGTCATTGCTATAATTCTATTGTTAATTTTGAACGATTGTGTTTTATCCTTATATTATTGTATCTTATTCTTTATTGTGTAATATTTAAATCAATTATTATGGCTGAAAGATCACAGAGTCCCAAATTTGAAAAACCCGAAATAGCCATAACCGATACCGAGGAGGATATTCAAGGCCAATGCCCTCCACCTCAAGGACCTTCAACCAGAGCGTCCTCTAGAAAAAAAACTACTCCTTTTAAAGTAGATATTGAACTTCCAACTTTACTTAAATTTATTAAAACTTATGATGGTTCCAGAGAAAAATTAAATTCATTTCTTGTAAATTGTAACAACGCATACGAATTAGCTTCAGACACACAGAAAGATATACTCTTTAAATACATCCTTTGCCAACTACAGGGTAAAGCAGAAACCGCTTGCTCAATTAAAGAGTTTACCAATTGGCAACAACTCAAAGAGTTCCTCAAAACACAATTTAGTGAGAGGAAACACTATGCCCATCTTTTAACCGACCTTCAGGATTGCAAACAACAATTTCAGGAAAACGTTAGTCAGTATGCTCTACGAATTGAGACATGTCTATCCGAATTACTAACGGAAATTTCTATTTCACACGGGCATAAAAGCCGAGAAATGATAGGACGAACAGCTGCAATGGAGGAATTAGCCCTCCATCATTTCCAAATGGGATTAAAACCCCATATATCCAATATTATTAGATGTAAATCAATTAAAACCTTAAATGAAGCCATAAACCTCGCTATTTCGGAGGAGAAAATTTATCATTCCTTAAACAAACAAACACAATCTAATAACCAGCTATTACGCCAAGACAAAGCGAACACATCAAAACCTAACAATCAATTTATGCGTCGTAACTCAATCCAATCCAGCTCAAAGTTTTATCCTAATCCTACACGACCTATGAACGGTAATAATAATTACAGCCCTTCGGCTCCATTTTGTAGATATTGTAAGACCCCTGGGCATTTATTAGAACAATGCCAAAAACGGAAATATAACAATAACCGTTTTAATAATCCTGATCGGACCCAATCAGGGCCGACTCATCGTGTAAACTTTGTTGCCGAAGAACCATCAGAATATAATAATGATGACTATCCTAATAACCTCGAAGAAGGCTACGATACGGTAGATACCGGTTCAAAAAACGAGTAACCGTCTCGTCCCGGTGTCGTGCGGGACATCGTAATGTAAAAATCGACACTCATAAATCTAGTAAGCCTTCAATATCCTCTAAGATCACACGACAGGGTAACCAGCCCCAAAACGGAGATCTTAATTCTAATCTCAATAAGGTCACACAGCAGGGTAACCAGCCCCAAAACGGAGATCTTAATTCTAATCTCAATAAGGTCACACGTCAGGGTAACCAGCCCCAAAACGGAGATCTTAATTCTAATTTCAATAAGGTCACACAGCAGGGTAACCAGTCCCAAAACGGAGACCTAAAATCTTTAAAAAAAAGTCCTCTGCAGGCATCGATACAAGATGGCCTAGCTCATTCTCTGCAAGCATCTATACAAGATAGCTTAGCTCATCCTATGCAGGCATCGATACAAGATGGCCTAGCTCATTCTATGCAAGCATCTATACAAGATAGCTTAGCTCATCCTCTGCAGGCATCGATACAAGATGGCCTAGCTCATTCTCTGCAAGCATCTATACAAGATAGCTTAGCTCATCCTATGCAGGCATCACTAAGAGATAGCCTAGCAAAACATAAAACCAATTCCAAATCCTCTTTATCTTACAAATGTAACGTTTTTGAGATCACAAATAATCCTGCAAAAACACTATTGCCACATGTCTTGATTAATTCTTCCGTTTCGGACATACCATTATCCTTATTAGTAGATTCAGGTTCATCGGTAAGCTTAATTAAACACTCTTGTATAGCGAGATATCCCAAGCTGACAAGAGAAGCCATTCAATTAAAAGGTATTGAATCAACAGAAGAATCTCTTCACACTCGTGGACATTTCCAATTAGAAATTCATCTTCCTAAATGCAAATTAACGCACCAGTTTCACGTGATTGATATAGTTCACTTACCTTATGACGGTATCATAGGTTCTGATCTGCTCAATGCTCACAGTTGTAATATAAATTACAATGATAATCTTCTTCATCTCGGGAAGTCATCTTTAAAGCTGCACTTCCACGATCCTGCTTATATTATTCCGCCCAGAACCGAAACCGTTATTGAATGTTCCGTCTCAAATCCTGAAATAAAAGAAGGCTTGATCCTAGACCAAAAACTTTCAGATTCACTATTAATTGCTAATTGTTTAGTACATGTGAAAGAAAACAAACGAATAAATATATCGGTCTTAAACACGTCCGAAAAGCCTACCACGTTAAAGTCCAACTTGAATCTGCACCTTGAAGCTATAAGTGGCATTAAATTTAAAAATCTTTCTCCTTATCCAATTCATCACGTAAACCAAACATATAATAGCTTTAAACGTACAGAAGAAGTATTAAAACAGTTACGTGTTTCACATCTAAATGAAGAAGAGAAAGAAGCACTCTTACAATTATGTTCAGACTTTTCTGACATATTTTATTTACCCGGTGAAAACCTCACGCACACAAATGCTCTAAAACACGAAATTAAAACCACAACTGATATCCCTATACATACTAAAACTTACAGATTTCCTGAAGTACATAAAGCCGAAGTTCGAAAGCAAATAGATAAAATGTTAAACCAAAATATAATAGAGCCTTCCGATTCCCCTTGGTCATCACCAATATGGGTTGTTCCCAAAAAACTTGACGCTTCTAACGTACAAAAGTGGCGAGTGGTGATTGATTATCGAAAATTGAACGACGTCACAATCGGCGACACTTACCCGATTCCTCAGATTACAGAAATCCTGGACCAACTTGGGAACAGTAAATATTTCTCAACCTTAGATCTGGCATCCGGGTTTCACCAGATTAAATTAAATGACGCCGATAAACCTAAAACTGCTTTCAATGTCCCTGAAGGACATTTTCAATTTACTAGAATGCCATTCGGACTTAAAAACGCTCCTTCAACATTCCAGAGACTAATGAACTCTGTGTTATCAGGCCTACAAGGCATTAAAAGTTTTGTTTACTTAGATGATGTCGTTTCCTATGGATTTGATTTGAAAACGAGTATTTGTAACCTAACGTCTATTTTCCAAAGAATCCGAGAATTCAATCTCAAATTACAGCCCGACAAATGCGAGTTTCTTCGCCGCGAAGTCTGTTATCTTGGTCATGTAATCACTGAGCAAGGTGTCAAACCAAACCCAGATAAGATCAAATCCGTAACTGCATTTCCTACTCCAAAGTCACCTAAAGACATAAAATCGTTTCTTGGCCTTGTCTCGTACTACCGACGTTTCATACCTGATTTTTCAAAGATAGCTAAAGTCCTCACTCATCTTCTAAAGAAAGACATTTTATTTAAATGGGAAAATCAACAGCAGCTTGCGTTTGATACTTTAAAACACAAGCTAACGTCAGCTCCGCTTCTCATCTATCCTGACTTCTCTCAACCGTTCATTCTTACATGCGATGCCTCTAATTATGCCGTTGGCTGTGTTCTTTCACAAGGATCTGTGGGCAAGGACCAACCGGTAGCGTTTGCTTCTCGCACCCTTAATAAAAGCGAATGTAACTACAGCACAACGGAAAAAGAATTACTAGCCATTTTATTCGGTTGCAAAACTTTCCGCCCCTACCTTTATGGTCATAAATTCCTAATCGTCACTGATCATAGACCATTAAAATGGTTATTCAATCACAAAGACCCCAGCAGTAAACTCCAACGTTGGAGGTTAAAGCTCGAGGAATATGATTACGATATCATATATCGCAAGGGCAAACTAAATTCAGCTGCTGATGCTCTCTCTCGATACCCAGTAAATCCAATCTACTCTGAAAAAGAAAATACGTTAAACACGGATAATCCTGATAACCAACTTTCACTACAACCATCACAACCTCCAAATTCACTTAATGAAGCAGTTAACGATCTGCAAAGCCTCCTAGTGTCCCCGCCATCTAACGTTGACACGAACCTTATAAATCCTGAAATCGAAAACGAGGTAATGGATTACTTAAGCTCCATCACAGATGAACCGCAACCTGAAACAGAAACTGAAACAGAACCTCAACCTTCGACTAGTTGGCAAAACCCTGAAACCTTACCTGTTCCTACTCAACAGCATGCTGTAACCTCACCAATACCTGAAAACTTACCTTTATCCGAAGTAACATACAGCAAGTACCTAAAATTACCTATTAAAACATATGACACATTAATAACCCAACATAACGAAAACCTTCTCAAAGGAACACAAAAGCTAGTGTTAATACCAACCTCTATAGATATGGACGAATCTATGCCCTACGTCCAAGAGGTACTTAATAACTGTCCAGAACCTGATCGTAGTGAATTTCTAAAATTAGATAGAACTCTATACACCTTTTTACCCTTAAGTTTTGAAAATAAAACCTATCTATTTCTATTCACAAAGGTGCACTATTTTGATGACTACTCATATTCAGATATATTTAATTCTTTGAAACATGCACGTGATGAGATAATAGTGTTTTACCCCATGACAAATGAAATTAGCATATCTGATTTCAAAAATCCATTTGACAAACATTCTTTTGTTAAAATCTACAATATGCTGAGCTACTTATTTCATGGGACCAACATTAAATTACATATATATAATAATCACATTATATACCCATCACTTTCTGAAATCCCTAAGATCTTAAAGGAAAACCACGATATTCCTATCGCAGGACATTTAGGATCCAATAGAATGCTAAATCGGATTAAAGAAAGATTCTACTGGAAAAACATGCGCAGCGACATTGAAACCTACATAAAAAGCTGTTCCTCATGTCAAATAAATAAAGCTCTACGTAAAGTAAATAGAGCACCAATGGTAATAACCTCGACATCGACATCCCCTTTCGAGAGGCTATCTCTCGACATCGTAGGCCCTTTACCAGAATCTGGCACAGCTAAACTTAGATTTATTTTAACCATGCAAGATGACCTCACTAAATTCTCATTAGCTTATCCGCTTCGTAGTAATACCGCTGAAGAGTCATGCGATTGCTTACTACATTTTATTTCATTGTTTGGAATTCCTAAACATGTTCTCACCGACCAAGGCACCAATTTTACGGCGGACCTATTTAAGAAAACTTGCGACTTCCTCAAAATAAAACAACTATGGTCTAGCCCTTATCATCCCCAAACGCAAGGCGCTTTGGAAAGGTCACACTCAACCCTTAAGGAATACTTGAGACCGTATATAAACGATAACCAAGATAATTGGCCCCGGTATGTTTATACCGCGATGTTAGCGTATAACACTGCTGTTCATACAACAACGCACTATTCACCTTATGAACTATTGTTTGGCCATAAGCCACACATTCCAGACTCTGTATACGACGATACATCCACTGCGACATACCCGGAATATGTAAAAATGCTACAACACCGGATGAAACATACGCGTGATAAAGCGTTAGAGTTCATTCATAAATCAAAAATAAATTCAAAGAACTATTATGATACGCGTTCTCGTTCCGTAACTTACAAAATAGGCGATTACGTCATGTTAAAAAATCACCTTAGACTACGCAAGGCCTTATCGCCTGTATGGAAAGGTCCGTACAAAGTAGTCAAAATACATGGCAATCATACACTATCGTTATTAATAAATCGGCGCCATGTAAAACATCATTTTGATGAAATCAAACATGTGGACGTCCGAGAACAATGAATACTAGCTTATATAGCTATATAAATTTTAGCAAATAGTTATACTAATATTTTACTATTATTATATTTTATCTATTATTTTACCTAAGTAGATTTTTATAAGTAAGTATAATATAGTTAGGTACAACTCTTTCATCTAGAATTATCAAATGTCTCTTTTCATTACAGCATACTGGCTCATGGTCGTCCAGAACTTATCAAACCAATCGACAAGAGTCCTGGTATATATTTTGATCCAATTGGTGAACTCAAAATTCGTGTAAGCCATTTAGATATAGTAACACCTTTCGATATATCACATATTGAACCCCATATTCAAAACATTAATTCTATATTAGGAACAATACGGTTAGTGTGTGGTCAAATCCAGATCAAAACCACAAATAACTTAGAATGTCACAATATACTGGAACCGTTAACTACGCGATATCACGATATGACTTCAGCTTACTCCGCCATTTCCCATTTAGTAATAAATAGGGCTAAACGAGGAGCATGGATAGGTGGTATTGGTTCTCTGGCAAAAACCATATTTGGCACTCTGGACGAGGATGACGCTGATCGATATGACAACGCCATCCAAAATATTCAAGATAATGAAAAGAGACTGGGATCATTAATAAAAGAAAATATATTAATTACCACAACAGTGTTATCAAAGTTTAACAAAACTTTACATGAAATAAAACTTAATGAAGCCAGTCTCAATCAAGCTATCGACAATTTCACGTTAAAATTAAATAATATTACTGCTATTTCTAACCAGTTAAATATGAAAGCATATATTAATTCAATCTTAAACAGTTTAGAAGCATCTATACTCACCTTATCATTTCAGCTAGAAGACATAACAAACGCTGTTATGTTATGTAGTCAAAACATCCTGCATCCTGTTATTTTATCACCGACTCAATTGTATCAAGAAATTGTCGATAACTATAGATACTTACCCGTAGATTTTAAGTTACCTGTAAGCTTAGGATTAAATAATATTCATAGTTTAATGAATATATCTAGTGTATTATGTTATAGTTTAAACAACAAGATTGTGTTTGTATTGAAAATACCTTTGGTGTCTCCTAAACAGTTTAATTTGTTCCATAGCATAGCATTACCAACCCCGCACAATAGTATTAAACCAGAGTCTTTTAGTTTTATAATTCCCACTAGTAAGTACATAGCAATGACCAAGGATAAATCAGAATATTGTAACCTCGATTCGATAAAGGAATGTACAGCGATAAGCGCGCGTGAATACATCTGTGACGTCATGACGGTGTTCCCGGTAAACGCGAACCCGTGTTGTGAGAGTGAATTGTTATCGAAAGTGATAAGTGTTTTACCAGTACAGTGTCGTACCGATTTTCTACACGGACATATAGACTTATGGAAACCACTTTACAATAATAATTGGATTTATGTACAATCACAGAATAATAAACTTTATGTTGAATGCCCAAATCAAACGATAATGGAAATTAATATTATTGGTACAGGTATCCTGAGCATTCAGGACAATTGTATTACTTACTGTAAAAGTACCAAATTAATACCACAATACAATAGTGTAAAAATTAATGTAACTGTTACCTATTCCGATTTTAGTATTATAAACGACACTTGTTGTAACCTAGATAAGTTTAGAGATGTAATAACAAGTAGTAATGAGCCTCAGTTGAAATTACAAAACATTGATTTAGACATCTTTACATCAGAAACAAAATCAAAATTAAAATCCATTACCGATCAAACAGATACTATAATAAACCAACACCCAATTATAAAATATGAGACTCATTATTCAATTTTAATTATAATTATTATTGTTATAATTTCTATATTCTGTATTCTTAAATTGTTTTATTATATTAAATCGCACAGCCGTTCTTCCCAACTTTTCCCTACTTTATTCAAGTCAGTCCCAGTTAATCCTTCACCAGACACAACTTCAAACCCCGATCCAGTCATTCCTATTAAAATCACCAAACATATTCAAGAAAATGAAAACCTTCCATCTCCTAGTATAAGAAGAAATGTCTAAAGATAGTCCATTGATTATCTTCCTAAACATCGAAATTTAAACCCCGATGTTTAGTCCACCCCTGGGAGGTGTTATAGACATACAATGTTACCCTTATTCCATACCACGCACACTCTCATACACAGTCAGCATTTCTTACTCAGTCAGCATTTCTCATTCATATCCTCACGATCCATTCATTCACACCTCAGTCTAATTCCATCATCAGAACCGAACGGCTGTCTCAAACCTAATTCATTATTTTATTTTTTAAAAACCTAAACCCAAATTGACTCTTAACAGTACGGTATGTTTAATTTTAGATTGCTTTAGTTCAAACAATCCTTTTTCGAAAGTTTGCATTCATTTGACTATTGTTACGGTCCATGATCGTGTTTGATTGTTCTTAGATACTCGAATACAGCTTATGTTTATTATTGTTAAGTCCAGCCTATGTTTTCCGGTACGCGGTTGCCTTTCAAGAACATTTAACAACAATCTGGTGGAGGCACAGGACAGAGGAAGGTGAAAACGTTAGAAGTAGGTTTAGTTGCAGCAGCATAATATTTATGTCTTTTGACTAAAATGCTTTAGCTTTACTTAGCTGTCGCGATCTCCCTAGCGCGAATAATTGCTAATAGTTATGATTTGCCTATACCTAATTTGTATGTTACGATCTTGCGATGAAACGATGGATGGATTGTGTGGAAGACGATATGGCTGCGAAGAATGTGACTTGTGAGATGACGTCCGATAGAAAAGTATGGAAGAAGAAGACATGCTGCGCCGACCCCAAATAAAATTGGGATAAGGGCAGGGGTATGATGATGATGATGATCTTGCGACTACTAGCAGAGGTCAAGTTGTCAAAAAGACAAAATATTTATAAAATGAGTTGTGTATCTTCTTGTAATCCTCGTTCTTGTATTCGCTTTTTCCATCTGGTACGACAAAATATACACACATCAAAAAAGTCTAAGCAACATGCATGATATTACAAATTTACCATTTATATTAATTAATTTCTAAGTATTTACTCACTCAAAGTGTATAGGTAAGTAAACTTTTTTGTTATTGATGACATACTGGCTGGTTGTAAAAAAAAAATTTCGATTATGTTTTGTTTTTTTTCATAAAATTCAAATGACTGCGAATTTGTTTGAATTTGAGTGCATGTTAATTGATACGTTTTAGTCTTGATTTTATAATTTTACCAACCATTTAAATACAGTTGGCGACAAAATTGAATTGTTAGATATTCTTTACGTCATGGAGCGACGTCATTTGACGGCAGATGAAATGCAAAGAGCTGTAGGGATGTTGCAAGCGGGAAGTAATCAATCTCAGGTATCTCGACATTTTGGTATTCATAGAAGTGTTATTTGTCGTCTTTGGCAGCGCTACAATAATACAGGGGAACCCGCTGAACAGCATCCAGGCCGTAAAAGGAGTACAACCACTCGGCAAGACCGGTACATACAACTGACTGCAAGACGCCAGCCGATGTTAACCGCTCGAGAGATAAGTTTGAGGCTACAAAATTCAAGTGGTGTTGATGTAAGTCCCCAAACTGTGCGAAATCGACTGCATGAGTACGGCCTACGAGCTCGACGCCCTATCAGGTGCCCACCGATACGTCACGGGAATCGCGCTCGTCGAAATGAATGGTGTAGAGAACGCATAACATGGACCCAGGAACAATGGGATAAAATTATGTTTTCCGATGAGTCGCGATTCGGGTTTAGGCCTGATACAAGAAGGGTGCGAGTGTACCGTCGACCCGGAAATACTGAAAGACTCAGGTGCGTTCAGGAAGTTCATCCATACAGCGGCTCAACAGTTATGGTATGGGCGGGTATTATGAAGAACAGGCGAACTGAGCTCGTTTTTGTAAATGGAAACATGAACGCTGAAAATTACGTTGAGGATATTCTCAGACCTTATGTCCATCCAAGGTTTGTGCAAATGCACAAACCTTTGACTCCGATTTTACGTTAATGCATGACAATGCGCGTTCACATACAGCTCGGCGAACCAGTGAATACTTGGCAACGGAGAACATCCAGGTATTGCCCTGGCCTGCACAATCGCCAGACCTCAACCCCATCGAGCACGCATGGGACATGCTCCAGAGACGTGTTTTGAAGGACTGAGACGGAGTGACAACAACCCAACAGCTGAAGGATTTGCTACAATTCCATTGGGAGCGAATACCGCAAGATGACATAAACAGTCTCTTTAATTCAATGAATAATCGTTGCCGACAAGTTCTGAATAGCAGAGGAGGCCATACTTTGTATTAAATTGTCCTATTCTTTCACAATAAATTCATTTTCTTAAGAAATTTCAATTTGTAAAAAAAAAGTTTAGTTTCTTATGTACCTGTATATTCTAATATTGTTAATTTCTGTTATTAAAAGAACTTATAAAGAAAACAGCTGTTATTTTTACATCATAGAACCCTAAAAATATTATTTTAAAAATAAAATACAACGTTATAATTAAAATAAATGGTAAAATAAATTAATATAAATGGTAAATTTGTAATATCATGCATGTTGCTTAGACTTTTTTGATGTGTGTATTTTCTATGGTGTTGGAAAAAAACGAAGACAATAAAAAATCCCAAGATCTTCTTGAAGTTGGATCGTTTTTATCGGGGCATAAAATTTAGACTCATTAACAGGTTGTTTACAGACCTTTAGTTCTATAGCAAACACTCGACAAAGGGTTTCCGATTGTTCACCAAATCGTAAAATTTAATACCAAATAAATGTTCGTACAATTTTGTTCAGCTATTTTTTTTTCGTTTGACGTTCTTAATTAATTCGCATTTTGTTCAATGACTCGAACTAAATTACGGATTCTAGTGAGTTCAGAATTTATAAGTAAATATAGTAGTAATGAAGTAGGTTTGATTTAACTCCAAATATTTATGGCGAGGAATAAAATATTTAATTAAATATGTGTCTTTAGAAAAACTGCATATATAAAAAAAGAAGATATTGGTCATATTGACATATTTAGTACGTCTACTACGACGTAACTTATTAGTAGTATATATTTATATATACATTATGGATGTTGTGTGTGTGTGTGTGTGTACACATTTGTGAAAGTTTGCGTTTTAATATAACTCTGTACCTAATATGTAACACATAGCTCATAATTAGTAGGAATGTGGTGTTTACCTATAAGTAGCTAAACATTTAGATTTAAGCTGTTAATTTTGTGTTTCCTTTATAAAGATTTAATGTATTAGTTGTTGGTAAACCTAATAAATAAAATAAAAATAAAATCTTAGTTATTAGAATCTATGCCTTCTGAGCATAAGTGATTTTTATTCTATGTAATTAGATTCTACGTACCTAATGATATAACTAACAAAAAATAATGAAAGTACGTCATTATATCCAGATTTGTTTAAATGAATTGTAAACAAAATATTAAAGAATACTGTGTTGAATATTAAAGTTAATTCATTCAACGTCTAACCGTTACTAAAATATCTTGTAATACTCAGGTAAAAAAACCGTCGAAACAACTTTATTTAATAAAAATATTACACGAACCCACAAATTCAGCTTACTTTATTGAAGAAGCTACACTTGAGCAGAAATATTCTACTCGAGTAGATAATAAAATTGGAATCGCCAAATATTGAGTAATAGCTACATTTTATCAACAATGTGCTAATGTGCGTAAAGCACATAGCGTAGTTCCACTGATTACACTTCTCACTCCATTGACGCGTCAAGCTTCATTTGCCTCCAACTTCCAATTTCATTAGACCCCTCAAGAACCTTTGACATCTCCTATATGATCTCATTCTTGTTACCTAAGAAGGGGGCTGAAGCTCAATGTTGACTGGTCTCTCATTCGAGCATTTTCGAATTAATTCAATGTCCTACTTTTTTGATGCTGACTCATGAATCGAGTTTGGAATGAAATTGGGTTTTGTTTCAGAACATATAATTAGAATTACCGATGTCCTTGCAAAAGGATCGTATCTAACATTTTGCAACTTTAGTTTTTCAATGGGTTATTTACTAGCGTATTTATAATCTAAGACACTTGACGGTTGATACAGTAAACTTAGTCCTGTGCCTGATTAAGGTAGGCAGAGGTTTTTGAAACGGTATGTTATAATATGAATAAAGTATATTACAATGGCAGATTTGTGCTTAGTTTGTTTAGTCTTTATAGTAAGTTCGAAGATATTATCTCCAAGAAAGCAAACATGACAAAAAAGTCTTTAGAAATTTATCATCAAGTTTTATAATACTCATCAAAACAGCCCATTAATGTCTCACCGCAAGGATGGGCCTCCTCCCGTGACGGAGGGATACGTGGCCTACTAATACCTCGCTGGCCAGACCGATTGGTATAGGGTTTAATTTCAAGTTTTTCTTCTTTTTTTATTTCGTAAAGATAATATTGACGGATAATCCTGTAGTCGGTATTTACGACACCCATGGGATGAGATGGGATGGTGACATATTGTATTCTTACTCCGTTACCACACGGATAAAAATATGTAATACCTACTAAAACTGGTATAATAATAAAATATCATAATCTAACATCCTTCTTTACTTAGTACTCTCCAATAGGTCATGGTCTCAGCGGACTCTATTAATAAAGGATCGATTGTTACGATATGTCGGCTTCACAGTAAATATAAGGTATATTGATATTTTGATGTAAGTTTAAATACATAGAACAACGATATCGTTTCAAGATACAACAAACACAAAATCAGATGCCTGTTTTTGAACTGAAAATATTGATAAAAACTTACTTTTTGCACTAATACAATAATCTATTTTACATTATCGCTACTCTAAAATTAGAGAAATATTTGAGGAAATGAATATAATACGCCACCCGTCCTTGTGTTTCTAACTAGTTGAAATTTGTTGCCATCCGAAATCAATTTAAAATATTACTTGTTAAATTTCCGTTCCTTAACTTTTAAGTAATCCACGGATCGAGTTATATTACTAATCTTCCTGTCTATCAAAGACACCCTTAGGCTTAAGAAAAGGCTTAGTCTTTGATAGACCTAGAGTCTATCAAAGACTAAGCGTTTTTTTAACCGTTACATAAAACTTGAGACGAAATTGAATAACGAAATTTTGAACATAAGACAGATTATAATCAGGCTGTCACTATTTCGAAAATATCCTGATAACATGTTTACGGAGCAAGTTATATTTCAAGAAAACTTTATCCTCTAACTTAGACATAACATCATCCGTATACTCAAGTTATTAACTAAGTAAGTGCATATGCAAAGTAAGTAAGCAAGATATGCATTAATGCAAAAGGACTATCATGGAGCCAGATCGTTGAAATACATTTTCGCTGGTGAATAACTGTAAATATTTTCATTTTTGATTTCTATTTAAATTCAGCTGGATTCAAACGAAAGGAAATGGAATAAATTTTGTACTACCATGCAGTTTATGATGGAAATTTTTAAAATAAATTCCGATGCTCATATCAACTTCTGAATTGAATTGGTCGATAATTCTTTGGTGTTATTTGTGCGTTTGCGTGTGTTTTATTGACATTATATCTGGCTTTGAAATGGAGTGGAATAATATTTGTTTTCTGCGAATTTGAACAGATTGAGTTCAAAGAAGAATGCATTGATGCGAGTAGTTAAGTTAAAATCTCATAATATTTTAATTTTGCTTATTATTTTATATTTTTCATTGGCGAATTTTATTTTAAAAATGAAAAGGAACCGTCTTAATGATTTTTATTATGCAAATATTTAACAATTAATGCTAATAATTCATCATAAATATCACACCCTGAGTTGCAGGGCTTCCTACATTAAATAAAAAAAATTAAGATTCAGGCTCCAGATATTTATTTGTGGATAGCACATCAATAATCCTGGGTAGAATTCAAACCTGTGACTTTAATTATGCCAGTCACTTACTGCGTGCGCCAATTCATGAAGGTAGCAATCAGGTTAAAATTAAACCTTCCAAAGAATTTTTTTTTCCAACAAACCTTGATTTTAGTTTTGATTAGTAACCCTTTAATTATCCAAGCACGAAACTTTTTTAGTTTATCTCTAATAGTAGCTGTCCGATCAAAACCATGTCTGACCAACAGTGACAGCCTTCAAGCCATACAAGTCCGATCCTAAATATAAAACAGCCTATCCAATTAACTTGTAAATATTCTGCAACGATTATCCCGTCACTCCAATGTTATCAGGGACAAATTACACCGTAGCTGCTTCGAACCATCTTGCATAATTAGAACAGCAATCTCCGGTCGCTCCCCTACACACGACGGTCTGATAGCTGGCCTAATTGAAACTTGAATGTGGTGTTTATCTGAGAATGGGAAACAAGTGAAGAACTTTTGTTGAAGAACAAAAAGGCTTGTAGAGTTTTTTTTAATAAGTACTTTTTCTAATTAAAAACTGATACCTGGTAAATATAAGATTTAGTTTACTTAGATGATTCACAGAAGTTTTACATTCTATTTAACCAATTTGAAAAAATCTATCATAAAATACACTTATAAACTAAAGTAAATTAGTCAAGAAAGGACTGTGATTAATAGGTTAAAAACTGTTCACAATTATAATTAACACAGTCATCTCTTAAAGCAGTATTTCATCTTAAATAGACGCAGATGGCTCAAGCTCACCTAAAAGCAGAGCCCAAGATAAAAACCACACTTTACACATCACAATGCACAGCAGCTAACAGTGACTGTGCCTGTGCTCAATGAGCAATAACAACAGTATCCAGCAAGAGCAGCTTTAGTGTGTATTATGCAGTCTATCTAAATATGCAATTTTTATAAAATATAAAAGTACATAAAAATCATGCATCTATTTTTTTTTTTTTTTTTTTTTTTTTTAATGGCGATTCTAAGATTACGCCAATGACCAGTTAAAATAGTACTTTTAGTAGACGAGCAAGGTAATCAAAATTTGTTGTTATACATAAATACGTGTTATTCTGTGCTGTACTAAAAAGGCAGATATTAATTTAAGAATATAAACAAGAACAAAGAATTAAAATGACAAAACCATTACAGTTTTATGTTGTTTATCTCTATATAGTTACATAAAACATATATAAACGGTGAATTAGAATACGTAAGAATATTATTAAAATTAACAGGACGAGGTATACGAGAGGGAATGTAATCATAGAATGAAGAGCGCATTAACGGACATTGGAAAAAAATATGATCAGGGGAACCTTCATCCAAACCACACTCACACATCGAGCTGTCTTTGATCCGTAATTTAGCAAGATGAACGTTGGTACAAGCATGACCTAACCTCAATCTACACACAACTGATGTAGATGTTTTATTAGCTTCTCTAAATTTATAAAACCAAGGCTTCATTGGTATGTCCTGCTGGATGGAAGCATAGTGTCGACCTTTATGTATCTGAGTTTTAACCCACACAGCTTTCCATTGAGATGTTAACCTTAATTTTGATAGATTTACAAGATCTTGTGAGTAAGTCTTATATTGACTGAGACAGCCCAACGCAACAGCGTCTTTTGCAAAGGAATCAGCAATTTCATTACCAGTAATGCCCTTATGACTAGGTATCCATACTAAAACAATCTGCTGATTGTTTAAAGCACATCTCCAAAGAATATGCCTAATATTTAAAATTAAAGGTGATACATTTTTTGCACGAATTAAGTTTGAGAGAACAGACAATAAGCAGCTTTTCGAGTCAGTAAAGACAACGGCTTTGTTGATATTATGCGATTCGATATAAAGTAAAGCCTCTAAAATGGCTATTGCTTCGCCCGTGAAAATAGAATTAACACAAGGACTTTTAAAGTTTAAAATGATCTTATATTTTGGAATCCACACCGCAGATCCAACGTTTTCATTATCTGACATTTTAGAGGCATCAGTGTAAAAAATGAGACTATCATTCCAAGTTTCACTAATTATTTTAAGGAGTTGGATATTGATGAGAAGGGGATCATCACTTAGATTTAGATTAAAAACTATATTTGGTTGATACAAAATGGCTTCAAAAGGAATTTCATAAATAGGTAACATTTTAGATGTAAAGTTTTCAAAAGGCAGGCTTAAATAAAAAGAAAACTATTAAATAAGGGAGGATAGTTCTTACGCACCCAATATCCACCTGCAGAGATACAATCCGCAAGACAGTGTAATCTCGCGATGAGCGGGTGATTAATATTATAAGTTAATTTAAGAAAAAACCTATCAGCTAAGTACTGTCTTCTTAACGATAAAGGAGGGTCAACACACTCTACTTGAAGACCATTAATAGGAGAAGATTTCATGGCACCAATAATTAATCGCAAACACTTTGCTTGAATTTTATCTAACAACATCAAACCAGATTTGTTACAAGGTTCTAGTAAAAAGCTACCATAGTCCAAATGACTTCTAACTATAGCGTTGTATAACAATTTTTGACAGTAAGGTTGAGCACCCCACCAAACACCAGAAAGAGATCGTAAAATATTTATACTTTTTTCACACTTTTGAACAACATATTGAATGTGATCAACACCCGAAAGTTTAGAGTCTAAAATAAAACCTAGAAATTTAATTTTTTCTTTAACAGGAATAGTTTGATTCCCAAGAGATATAGTGATAGCTGGGACAGTTCGTCGACGGCTAAAAATAACAACTGAACTCTTAGGAATGGACAGATCTAAGCCATTGCCTAGAAGCCATTCTTGAAGATAATGTAGAGCAGAATTTAGTCTAGATACAGCTTCAGACAATTTATCAGCCAGAACATACAGACTCAGATCATCAGCAAATTGTAGAATCTGACAGAAAGAATTCACAGACAATTCTAAATCATAAGTATATAAATTATATAAAAGGGGACTAAGAACTGACCCTTGAGGAAGGCCTCTCCAAACCCGTCGAGCTGGGAGACAACCATTATTAAAAGAATTGACAATAATAGACCTGCCACAAAATAAATTAAAAATATAGTTGGCTATTTTCATTGGGATGTTCAGTCGTAGTAATTTCTGACGTAAAACTGACAATAATACATTATCATAAGCTGCTGCGACATCCAAAAATACCCCAACGCAATACTGATTATTGGACATTGCTACGCGTATATCAGACGTGATAATACTAAGACTATCCATTGTACCCATGCCTTTACGAAATCCAAACTGAAATTTTGATAGTACACCCTGACTTTCCAAAATATATTCTAGTCTATTTTTAATCAAATGTTCCATAATTTTGCCCATTGTACATGACAAAGCTATGGGACGGTAGCTTGCAGGATTCAACTTTGGTTTACCGGGTTTCAATATAGGGACTACTATGTGGGATTTCCAGTCCTCTGGAGGGGTGCCAGAGTCGAAAATCAAATTAATAATGTTTAAAAAGTATGATTTTGTTTTTGATCCAGCCTTTACCATAAAAGAGTAAGGGATGCCGTCAATGCCAGGGGAAGAGTCCTTTAAGTAATTTAAAACTTGCGAGAGCTCATCAGAAGTAAAAGGACCGCTAAAGGGACCCGAAGAAAAAGGATCATCCGAAGTAAAAACTGTTGCCTCATACAGCGATGGAGCTATGGGAGGGGCAAGCCTTTGTGAAAATTCATGCATCCATATATTGTCATCTTGTGATGGATATGGATGTAATGGAGCCATGACTTTGCGAAATCTTTTAATATTGTTCCAAACAAGGGACACTGGAGTGCGTGGGCTAATATTCTCACAAAATTTACGCCATCCATCTTTTTTTTTCTTGGCCAATAACTGTACTGTCTGCGCAGCAACTTTTTGATATTTTAAAAAATTATCCAGGGACATAGTAGAGGAAAATGCCTTTTCAGCCTGTTTTCTCTCTATACACTCATCAGAACACTGTTGATCCCACCATGGAGGAAAATATAATTTCTTCCTTGGGGGTTTTTTACGAGGAATACTCCTTTCAGCTGAAGAAATAAGAGCATTTTTAAGAGAGGTATATGAATTATCTACATTTGATGGATAAGGTATGGGAAGATTACTGATTTCTTGATCAGTAAAGACTGAATACATTGGCCAATTTGCTTTATTTACATTATATTTAAGTCTAGGGTTGAATGTGAGTTGAGAATGGCAGAATGAATTAGAAGAGTGGATGAAAATAGGAAAATGATCACTACCAAAGGTGAACGGCAAAGTTTGCCAACTAATTAGGGAAGAAAAATTAGGCGAACACAGAGAAATATCAACGGCACTAGCAATATTGCAAGTAGGACGCACTCTTCGAGTGGGAGAGCCGTCGTTTAAAACGCAAAGGTTAAGTGAATCAATTATTTCAAGAAGTCGTACCGAAAGTGAGTCAGATATGTGCGACCCCCACATTTCGTTATGGATATTAAAATCCCCCAAAATTACGATGGGGCTTTGAATGTTGGAAAAAATATTTTATAAAACATTTAAAATATGCAAAGAAGGTTTGGGAATATATACAGAGACGAATGAAATACCCATGACTTGAACCGCAATGATATTAAATTCACTACAATTATGTGTCAAAGGTATGTGAGAACAGGAGACAGACCTTGAAACCAAGAGACAGACTCCTGCATGACCATCATCCCTATCATCCCGGAAACAAGCAAAACCAGGAACTCTAAATAAAGAACCAGGCTTAAGCCATGTTTCCTGGATTGCGATGACGGAAGGCATGTATTTATTTACTAAATATATAAGTTCCGATTTTTTATGTTTAATGCTACGACAGTTCCATTGAACTATTCTTGGAAACGAGAATGTTAAAAGGCGTCAAAAGCTGAGTAAGTTGAGACCTGAAGGGGTCTGAGAGCTGAGAGTCATTTAAAAGAGGAAGAATTTTCGTTAAAATAGATAATAAGCTATGAAGAAGATTATTAGTATCAGAATTTTGATCTATTGGAGGATAACATGACCCATTATTAAAAGAAGACGTAGGAGTTTGTGTGATGTTATTATGAGCTATTCTATCAAACCCATGAGTAGAAGCTGGAGAAGGAGGGGACCGAGTAATGAAGGAAGTTTTTCTGTAAGAAGAAGTTATAGGGCTTGAGCGAGGGGAAGACGAGTTTACAAAGTTTGAATAAGTTTGAATTGGCGATCTTGTGACATCAGCAAAAGACTTCCTTACTTGAGGAAGCCTAGCCGATGCCTCCAAATATGATATATTGTCTTGAGACATAACAATTTTGATTGACTTTTGTCTAGAATGTTCAGGACAAGAAGGATCTTTAGAAGTGTGCGGTCCTAAACATAAGAGACAGGTAGGGGGACTTTTAGAACAAGTATTTCCCTCATGGGCTTGAGCACATATGTAACAGCGCGGACTTGAACGACACTGTGCAGTGACATGGCCAAACCTACAGCACTTAAGGCACTGAATAGTAGGTAATATATATTTTTCAATTGGCATAGAATTAAAAAAACAGTAAATATTGTTAGGCAACCTTTGGCCACTAAATGTGAGAATTACTGTAGAGGTAGGAGTATAAACTGGAGATCCTTCTCTTGTAGATCGTCGTGAAATTCTTCGCGCCTTTATAACATTACCAAACCCCTGAGGAACCTCGATGGCTTCGACGAATTCCTCCAGGGACCACTCCGTAGGGACATGCCTCACCACTCCCATGCGAGAACTCGAAAAACTTGGAATAATAGCCTTAAATTTTTGAATAGTAAGGGCCGGGTGCACTAAAAAATTGTTTGCCGCATTGGCAGTTTTAAATTGAATGGATATCCGGTTCCTTCCTACGCGTTTTAGACCATCTTTACAAATTTCCTTAACTTTATTACCAAATAAGAATTTTCCAAAGGTTACTGGCTTTAAAACTGCTGAAATATCCTCAGAAGCCTTGGATACATGCACAATAAATGGACCTAAATCAGTGTCCGAATATGTGAGTGGGTTTTGTTCGAAGTTAGGATGTATATAATAATTTTGAATTGAAGAAGAAGGAGAAGAGATTAATTTTTTAGACGGAGATGATGAATCATCACAGGATTCCGCCTCAATATTCCTCTTACGTGTCGTCGTAGTCGAAGGTTGGTTAGAACCTCCCCCCCCCGGGTCGGGGTCGTCCATAGCGTCGAAATACACTATGAAATAAAGTTAAAAAAACTTACTCAGTGCAGGGAAAAATACTCTGAACCTTTTAAGTAAAAAATTAGCACAAATAACACGAAAAATTCAATAATTTAAATGTCAATTTAAATTCAAATGAAAAAACGCTTGTGTCGCCACCAGTCGACCTATCTGCACCATCATGCATCTATTTAATAAAATCTGAAACAATAACAATGTTGTCTGTCAGTGTCAAACTGATTGAAACTGTACTACAGAGTATCTGCTATGGGCTGTTATTTACGTTTCGTTCTACGATTTTTTTTAAAGTACGTTACTTGATAATTTGTATTAACCTCAGACCAAATAAAAAATAAAGACGTAGCGCTGCGAACACTCGTTTGAAGTATTCAAAACTACGCCTCGCTCTATACGTACAAGTTCATACGCACACATTTACTACCCAAACTACGCCTTATCAGTCAATTGGCGCTAGTTTGTCAATAGAGTATGACATATAAACATTTTTCGTTATTTATTCTAGAAAATGCCTAATTGTGACGTAAAAGGATGCAAAAACAATTCTTTAATAAATAAAAAGCCAGATGGAATCACATATCATACGTAAGTACTCGTAAAAACTCATAATTTTAATTATTAATATTATTGACTTATGATGACGGCCTGGAACACAAAACCTCAACAAATGTTGGCACTATTAAGCGTCAGAATTTCCCCCGTTTATAGGGTAAGTAGGTACTTGTAAGTAATAGAAAAAGTAACATTAGGTATATAAATAGAAAATAAAAGAAAAATACGGCAATGCATTTTCTCTTATATTCTCTTTTATCATAATAAAATATTTACAAGAAAATCCATTGCCGTATTTTTCCATCATCTTTTTTTAACAAGCCTCATAGCCTCATGTCAGAGTCTCTTGTTTTAGAATAAAACTAAGTACAGGAAAAAGGTTCGTTTTGCTTGTGCTCGGATTAGGATTGTTACCAAAATCGGTACCAAATCAAGAATCGGGATCTAAATGCGGGAGTTGTTTAAAGAGAACATGTACATTTTTAAGGTTTCCTAGTCGAAATAAGATTGTAGCAGAGAAGTGGATTGAAGTCATTCGACTTAGCCGGAATGATGAATCATGGAATCCTAAGGCGCGCAGCGTAGTTTGTTCGACACATTTCGATAATGGTGACTTATATTATACACAAAACGGACTTCGTCGTGTGCTTAAACATGGACATCCAAAGGATATTTCCAATATGTCTATTATTGATTATTTCATTTAGTAACAGAAAAAAAACAAAACTGTACATCTTTTCCTTTTGTTTATGTTTTTCCAGATTCCCTGAAAAAGTTTAAATATTGCTAGTGCGGTACTTTTATTTTTTAGTAATCCAAATTGATTAGTATTTAAAATAACTAAAACGTTCAAGAAATCCACATAACATATTAAGTATGCATAACTTTTTCAAATATTTTTGTAAAACTTGGTAATATGAGTCTTCTTAAGTAAAGGTTTAATAAGGGCTACCATGTCTGGAAACACTCCAGATTCTAACATACATGATTATTCATTTATTAAATGGTTTTGGAATAATAATTGTTTTATTTTTACCCAATCTTGTCGGAATAAAATGCTATTATACCATCTCTTAAAAGGACCTATATACCTACAATATACTTACCTACCTATATACCTACAATTTTAAAATTAAACATATCCATGAACTCAATCAGTCTGCCAGTACTTAGACAAATATTAGGGTAATTAGATTTCACGGCATGGCAGCACTCCATAAATGCACACATGTTTACAAAACCTGCTTAATTTTTCTGTTGACAGCGCTACGTCTTTATTTTTTATTTAGTCTGACGTATTAACCATTAAAATAAACCTAAGAACGTTCCAAAACAAGCATTTTTAGGTGTAATCCTTTATTACCATTATTTCAATATTCCCTCTTCGTTTAAGTATAATTTGTGTTCGGTTAACTATATTAAGATGATAACTATTTTTGTGAGTAATATGAATAATAAACATTACTGTTTAGGGTGGTGCGAAAAAAAACCGTCTCCTTTCTGCTCATTTCACAGTCTAAAAATAGATTTTCTTAACACTACTGTATGTACGTTAATTAAACAAGTAAACGTGAATTCATTATTCATTGCTGCAAATAAGACAAGACTTTTATCTGCATTACAAAATAAAGCAGCAATGGAAAAGTCTTCTTTGTATTATTAAGCTCGTCTCTCCAATAGTCTTTCTTAATAGTACCTAGTTTTTACATTCTTTGTACTTCTACAGTATGAAATGAATCTTTGTATTATTTTTTTAATAAAACGGAGCTAATTAAAGGAACGTAGCTTTTTAAACTATAAACGTGCTTTATTTAATATCTTTTAATTACATTTTTGTTACGTTACTCGTGGATTGAGTTGTAATATTTTTTATGTAATAAATATAACATTGTTTGTATAAATTGACTTGTTTCTGTTTTAATAAGACTACCATAATATTCATACCTGACAGTAAATAAATCTATTGAGTTTATAAATGGCACTTTCACTGTCATTTGCAATAATGTTACCATGATAATATTATGATAATCTCCAGTATGGCTGTCAAGGTATAGTGAAATTTGATCATTAATACCAAATGTTTATAAAAAAAAGTTGATACGGTGCAAATGGTGTGTAAAATTACATGACTATAGATCTTAATCTTATGACCAATAGTGATGAGCGCAGTAAAGAGCCACTCCAACAAATAAATCATAACAGCCCATTAATGTTCCACTGCAGGGACGGGCCTCCTCCCTTAACGGGGGGATACTTGGTCTACTAATACCACGCTGGCCAGACGGATTGGCATAGGGTTTAATTTTTAAGTTTTCCTTCTTTTTATTTCGTAAAGATAATATTCACGGATAGTCCCGTAATCTGTTTTTACGACACTCATTACAATGGGATGAGATGGGGTGGTAACATATTGTATGCTTACTCCGTCGCCACAAATAAATATTCAGATGTTATTTTTACATTTTACAAGAACACTGAGCTTTCTAATGTAAGTCAATAAAAATTTTAACGTGGATAATCGTCTTTTGAAACTGGTAATAATCTATAAACACATAATACCCTCATTGTGTCGATAACACAGATGGTCTCAAAGAAGCTTTAGAATCTTGGGATCGTACACGTGGTTTTCCGGCAAACAGAAAACTAGATAAAAAGAACATTGGTTCAAGGAATTTATACAAAAAGAATCATTCTGTAAATACAACAATCAGGTATGATAAAAATTTCTTGGAAAATTTCCTTTTTAAAGAATTATTTTCTTCTAGATTAAAGCTGGTATGTTTCGGTAGTCCCTTTTATTGCTGTAAATCAAAGACAATAAGGAGAGCTACCCTTAAGACATGCGAGTAATTTTGTATTTATATGTGACGTTAGTTTGCTTCTGTTTTGAACACTGTTTTCATTTTTGTAACAGTGTCAATTTTTTGTTTCGTATACGAGTAGTATAGTACATTCTAAATCGGTTACAGGGCCGCGTGCATTTTGGGTTGGCTTGAGCTTTCAAATGGTAGGTGTGATATCCTCATATTTAACCTGGGATATATAATAAAACACAAAGTAATACAGTAAGTAGGTACATAGAACAACAGCCCGTCTTCCCGCCACGAGTGACAGATGCAGAGACAACAGAGGGCGCTGTACTTGATCTATGTTCTACATTTAATTTAAACATCTGTATACATCACATCTCTTCCTTTTTATTTAATTGCTAATTAACGAATACAAATACTATTATAACAAATCAACAGAATGTTAACCCGAATTTAATTAATTAATCATCTTTATTAGATACTTCTTCATTATTAATAACCTTCCATTCACCTTCTACTTTCTTTAAGTGTATAATATTACGTCGTTATTCCTGGTCAGTTTTGTCATTTCTTATACCTATTTATATCGCTTCCTTCAGCTGCTATTTCAGTATGAGGTGTTGGATTAAAGTCTGGTGTTATTTTATTTTCTTTGACGAAATTCTTCACATTCATATACTTTCTCGCCAATTTCCAATTCTCTGTCTACAGCCCTTCTCTTCCTGTTTTCATTTCATTTATTTTTTCTTTAATTACTCGGTCTCCGTCTCTAATTTCTGAATCGTCATATAAATATTCTCTAAATCTATCAGAAAAAGGTAATTTGTCACGGAATTGTCTACCGTAGAAGAGCTCTGATGGGGACTTTCCTCTTAACAAAACGCCATCATATAACCAGAGTTCATGTTGAAATAGCTTGTAATTATTTACTGAAGAATCTCAATTATTATTCAAAATACCGTATTTAACTATGTAATTCAAACAAACAAACAAAAAATCGTTTATTCACCTAAGATAATAACGATACCGCTTGTGAAAGTCGTTTTATAGTGATCACATATTATGCTTAACGGCTAAGTTTACTGAGGGTTCGGAACACGACCATGTCAGAGAAGACACCCACAAGAAACTCTGCTGGGTTCCTATCGCTCTTTTGGTGATCACTTTACAAATATTATTTTATTTAGTAAACAGGACAATTCAGATCCAAGCATTTTATCGTTTAAGTAATCCTTTACACTGTAATATGATTTCGATATTAACTTATGTTTAATAAAAGATTTAAATTTATTAACTGAAAATTCTTTAACTTCCTTAGGGAGCTTATTGTAAAAACGTATACCATTACCAGCGAAAGCATTACTTATTTTATTAAACCTAGTGTGGAGAACAGCAAGTTTATTTTTATTTCTAGTGTTAACATTATGTATATCACTCATTTTTTGATATTTGTTATTATTTTTTTGTACGTACGTTCGATTATTTTAATTTGAAATCAGTATCGTTATTTGACGCTTCTATAATTGTTTTCAGTGGTAATGCTACAGGCCTAGCATATTGAACTATCTGGTTAATGTGATGTTCGTCTTCACGAGAGCTTTCTGGGGAGTTAGCATTATTGCAATAAACGTGATAATGGATCTACCATGTTAGATTTGCCCGGTTTATATACAACTTTGTATTCATAGGTTTGCAACTTTGTATTCATTAGGTGGTTATTGAAGGACCCAGCGTTCGAATCGCGCACAGAGCTTTGATCGAATAACAAATGTGACTTCTAGAGGCTTATGATCGGATACTAGCTCAAACTTCTTTACATACAATTATATATAAAAGTGCTTAAACGCCCACACCAAAGCTGGAGCCTCTTTTTCGGTTTGAAAATATCGTTTATCTACGTTCGTTAGGCTTTTGTTACCGAACGCAATGATACGGGGCCCTTATCATCGAACTGAATCAGTACTGCTCCTAGACCTATAGGATTCGCGTCAAATACCTGAGTACGATCTTTTGGGTCATAGTAGCCCAGAAACTGAATGGATTGTGCATTGAAAACACATTTATTTTTATTTAATAAAACATTATTATTCTGTGTACTCTCATGCGGAATTAAGTCTAGTTTGACTTTCCTTCGTGTTACGTCCAAAACAACTATGTCATCGATAAATTTACTAGTTTACACTAATTTACATCTTCACACGATACAAGCATATTGTCATATTTTTTTTTGGAAGTGTTCAGGTGCACATAAAGTTCCGAACATTAATCTTTCATACATGTAAAGTCCTTTGCTTGTTATAAAAGTTGTAATTTCGGTGTTAATTCAACGTGATGTAAAGCATTTTTATATTTAATTTAGAAAAGAATGTAGCTTTGCAAAATCTAGGAATAAGTTTCTCCATCGTGGGCAACGGATGATTCTCGCTTTGTTTGCAATCCGCTTATCTAAACAAATACGAATGTCGTGATTAGGCTCCGAAATCGCTAATTGAATATCTTTGAACTTGGTAAATGATGTTTGTTTAACAGAATTGATGTCTTTGCCTATTTTAAGCACATTAAAAGCGAAATTGCTGTGTCTTTGCCTAAGAGATTCCTAGGGCAATTATAATATTTTCGTAAAATTTCGACACTACTGAATTTAAACAACCTTTGTTAAACTATCAAATGAGCCTATTGTTTTTAATGGCTCTTTGGCTCCATACGCCAGGAACGTTTTGTCTAAGGACTATTGCTGGTTTGACCTTTAACTTTAGATTGGTTCATTCATATGCACCCAAGACATATGGTTTATAAAGTTAGAATGACTACCAGAATCAATAAGCATTTCAATTTATACTCCACCAACCTGACTATTCATTTTTGCATCATTATTGATGTGGAAAATTTAATCTACGGATGTAGATTTTATACTTTGGTCAGGTTCGGTTCGAGTCTTTTATTTTTTATTGTTATCGTTTAATAAGAGGTTAGTACTTTTTGTTCATTTACCCTCATTCGGCAGTGTTTTTAGGAAATGTCCTCTAAATCCACACTCAATGCAATTAGCATTCATTACAGGGCAGGTACTACTATCACTTTTGTGATTTTTGCCACCACAACGGGTGGAGGAACACTTTTGTGATTTTTGCCACCACAACGGGTGGAGGAACACTTTTGTGATTTTTGCCACCACAACGGGTGGAGGAACACTTTTGTGATTTTTGCCACCACAATTGGTGGAGGTACACTTTTGTGATTTTTTGCTACCACAAAGGGGTGCAGGAACACTTTTGTGATTTTTGCTACCACACCGGGTGCAGGAACATTTGAGATTTTTGCTACCACACCGGGTGCAGGAATCAACCTCTTTTCTAATAAACCGTTTTTTGACTAATGTCAATCTTGTTGATGTTGGTAGATACTGCAATTTGGTTCTGTTTATCGTGATGTTTAAGTGCGTTTCCTTAAATAAATTAAACGTTTTCAAATTTCTTAACAGGTTCCTGTTTCATTAATCTAATTTCTGTTGAATAGGTACTACAATAAATAACTACCTACGTATTTATTAAAATTTCGTTAAGCTATGGCTGATATGGAGTAATTATTTACCATACTCTAATATTATAACATTTACATATCTCACTATTACTTATTGACACATACACATTTATTATTTGTAATTAGTTTTTAATTAAAAACGTTGATGTAGATCTAGCATTCTTTACAAACCTTAGTGGTTTCTTGTAATGCTTTTATTTAATGACCTATTTGTACCTATCATTACAATGTGAAATAAATAATTAAAAAAATATATATATTAAACTGTCATTTTTTTTTTTATAATATTTTATAATCATTAGTATGTTTTACTTAAATAAATATGTGTGGTTATTTATATAGGCTATAAAATTAGTCCTTCGTGATTGTTATGAATAGGAAATAATATTTGACATTATTATTCATTTTTTATTTTCTGTGGCCAATATAATAACTTATAGGGATAATCAAATAAATGACCGTAATAGACATTGACAATGAAACAGAAGTTATTCAAAACAAATTAAAATTTTGTAATAACTAAATAAGCCTCTTGGCAGAATCATCGATGAACGTTGGAGCCATTATTAAATCGGAACAGAACAGACTAAATTGGCGCCATTACGAAAGTTAGGTATCCCTACTAGATATAAATATTAAACATTTCTGACAAATGTTAATTATGAGAATAGAATTCTTTACATTATACAAATTGATAAACAGAACGGAATGCATTAACATCAACTTGAACTTTATCAATGTTTAACGGTTTATGGCACTAATTTGATTATATAGCAATAATCAGGTACTTATATAACTTCCGAAATATCGGAGTGGTACTTTAATTAACGATTATTTTATTGAATCGTTGGTAATTCGATCGAATAATATTATTCGATAGGTATTTCATATATTTTCACAAGATTCGGTTATCAGTACACAAACGCATTTTGTAAACATCTTATTATGAAAAATATAAGAACAAATTATTTAAACAATCTTGATGAATTTTGCTAATGAAATAATGCAACATGTTAACGCTTTTCGGTAGGTATATCTACCCTATAGGTATACTATTTCAATAATTTTGATAAAATACCTTAAAACTGAATATTATCGTAGTGTATTGAATTTATCACGGAGAGTCTATCTTTTCCATGAAATAAAAATTTTAGTAACCGAATATGTACTTGTAGCAGGTACAGTCACGAGCAATAATATGTACACATTTTCGCATTTTGTAAACCAGTTATCTAAAGTTCTGCCAATCCAAAATTGAAAATTCGAAGATTAATTCAAAACTGTACGGAACCTCTTCTAAATTACGAATTCATTTTGATATTGTAATGTCTAGATAAACGTGCAGATAGTTTAGAAAATTTGAAAATGTGTACATATTATTGCTCGTGACTGTACATATTTAAATTGACTTACTGCGCTTTTACTCGTCGCCAATGTGATATCCTCATATTTAACCTGGGATATATAATAAAACACAAAGTAATACAGTAAGTAGGTACACTCAAGGAATTTAATTGTTTAGCAATTTGCATAATTTTGAAATCGGTCAGGTTACTATTTACCGACTAAAGACGACGGATGACGAACCCCGACATCTTGGGAGTCGTAAAATTGATTAGACAAGGTATATATACCTAGCCTTGTCTATCTATGACAGACAGGTATTTTGTGTTAAAATAAAATTCTTCAATTTTATATTATTGACAGACCAAAGTTAAGTCAAACTAAACTAGACCTTATCTACCATCTCCATCAAACAGTATCCTTAGTCCGAGTTTGTGTGTGTCACTATTAACAATAAAGTATATAGAGTAGCATTCGCTGTTCTGATTGGTTCTATGCATTGTATTGATAATACTGTCAAAATTTTATTTTTTACTCTTTGGACAGAATGGAATTTTTGCAAGTTTGTAAACAAAGAAGTTTGAAGTGCGATTCATACTTATTGGTTATATATTATATTATGTCAATTTTGAGGTATAATATCTTTCAAATTCGTTATGATTATTTCGGTATATAATACGACTAAATTACGGAGGTTGTGTACCTGCTAAACAATTAAATTCCTTGACCGTACATAGAACAACAGCCCGTCTTCCCGCCACGAGTGACAGATGCAGAGACAACAGAGGGCGCTGTACTTGATCTATGTTCTACATTTAATTTAAACATCTGTATACATCACAGTAGGTTCTTTTACACTTACTTCTAGGTTTGTCCTACATCTTTGGTATTATTTATACCACAGATTTTTACAAAACAAAACTTGTGTTATGTAAACACAGTTTAAACACCTCATTTTGTAATAAGTACCTACCAAACTTACTAAAAAGGCAAGTTAGATGTAACGGTGCGTGTTATTCTTGTTCACAAATTACTAACAAGGAATTACTTCGACTATAATCTTAGCATGACAACAATGAGAACTTTCTAGAACAATATTCTCCCATGCGAATCCTTACAACTTACCTACTAAGAACTTACTCGTTAAGTTTAAAGTTTTTCATTGTGAATATTATTACCAAGATAATTTGGTACTTAGTAAGTTTCATAATAATATTAATAACAAAATGCTTAAAATTTATGCAGACGTTATGTTTTTTAAAAATAAAACACAGCTTTTTGGGAAACAATTGACTATAAATAGTGAGCTATCAGTACTGCCGTGTTAATTAAAAAGGGCACAACTAACATTTTTTGCCAAATTGAGTTATATACATATTCGGAATCAGGAAAAAAAGGCCTATCTGCCTAATTTTTTGTGTATTTTTAGCAACAAAATAAACAGAGATAGCATATGCTTAAAGGGCACAAATGCACCATTTTTTAAGTTTTTGTAAAGAAAAAGGTCACATTGTGACATATGTTTTCCATTTCACATTTATGGTTTCAACATACCTAATTGAAAAGGCATAATCGGCGCATTTCAAATAGAAAGGGCTTATGTGGCAATTGTGCTAAATATTTTTACCAACACTGTAGCAAGAAACGTAAAAGAAAAGGCACAACTGGCAGTTATGCCTTTATAATTAATGGTTCCTATCTCTAAACATAAGATTTTTTATTGTTTCTGGAAACTGTAAAATGTTTTCGTTATTGTGATAATTAGGTTTTGTTTATTATTTCTTAGTTGTGTTTACCTGATTTTCGTTGAAAGAATTTTTTTAATAAGAGACATTAATTAAAATTAAGATTATTAATTAAGAATTATGATAAGATATGTTATTTTTGTAAACTTTTTTGAAATATACGTTTGATTTTCTTATAACTACTTTATTTTATTCATAGAGAAGTTTAGTATTTTCTAATATTTTACCTTTCTTGTAAACGATAATAATACGATGAAAAGACACAATTGCATAAAAGTGCCTTTTCATTGTAAAATTCAAAAATTGTACTCAAAATTTTACATTGAAAAGGCATATTTGGTTGTATATGCCTTTTAAACGTAACATGATTGATTTTATCTTATTTTTTATGTTAAAATGAAACAAATTATGCTAATTATCAATTATATGCATTAAAATTAAATCAAAATATTGCTATGGTCTTATACGTACTATACAAATGCAACTATTACCATTCACAGAATTTTTGAAAACTTAGTTTAGTAGTATTTTTTTCAACAAAAACAAAAGAATAAAACAATCTCGATTTTCTCAATATTTACAAAATGTTAGTTGTGCCTTTTTTTATTACGACGGCAGAGTAGGATTTAAAACAATTCAGGTGTTAGTTATCGAAACAAAAAAAATCAAGTATTTTGATCAAATAAATTTAGATAATTGTCCGTGTGGTGACAGAGTAAGAATACAATATGTCACCACCCCATCTCATCCCATGGGTGTCGTAAATACCGACTAAGAGACTAACCGTAAATATCATCTTTTCGAAGTTAAAGAAGGAAAACTTGAAATTAAACCCTATACCAATCCATCTGGGCAGCGTAGTATTAGTAGGCCAAGTATCCCTCCGTCATGGGAGGAGGCCCGTCCCTGTAGTGGGACATTAATGAGCTGATATTATGATGAAATTTAGATAAAAATTAAGTAAAATGTCCAAAAATGGAATTGTAGGATAAAATATGAAAATCATAAAGCATTAACTCACAAATTACATAAAAACGACATCCGAGTGGTATCAAATAAAGCTGAAAGAATGCCAAGAAAGCGAACGAGTAAGTGGCCTCTAAGTGGCTTGCTCCCTTTGTGGCTTTGCGTTTCACTACTTCAATGGCCTCCTTAATAGCCGGAGTTTTATGCCCAGTATGGTGTGTGCCCGTTTTTAGTTTGACATATGTTGAAAAATACTTTTTCTGTAGTTATTCTTAATATTTAATTACAATTAACCTTACTTTTTCTGCAAATAAATCCAAAGTACATTTTTATTGTACAAAATTATTGATCATTGGATGTTTCGAAACAGACTGTGCATTCTGTCAACAATCCAATTGATATAAAATTTAACACACATGAAATCAAATTGATCCTGAAATATAGGCTCTACGGCTCTACACTCGAAGTTGTCGACGAGTATATTTACCTGGGACAGTCAGTCCAGCTGGGTAGGTCCAACTTCGAGAAGGAGGTCACTCGTCGAATCCAACTCGGATGGGCAGCGTTCGGGAAGCTAAAACGTATCTTCTCGTCCACATTACCGCAGTGTCTGAAGACAAAGGTCTTCGACCAATGTGTGTTGCCAGTGATGACATATGGAGCTGAAACGTGGTCGCTGACTATGGGCCTTCTCAGAAGGCTTACCGTCACTCAGAGGGCAATGGAGAGAGCTATGTTGGGAGTTTCCCTGCGTGATCGTATCAGAAACGAGGAGATCCGCAGGAGAACTAAAGTGGCCGACATAGCGATCAGGATTGCCCGGTTAAAGTGGCGGTGGGCAGGGCACATAGCGCGGAGAACAGATAACCGTTGGGGCAGAAAAGTTCTCGAATGGCGATGCCGATAGATGAGGGAGGCACAAGACCGCGCAGAGTGGAAACTTTTGGAGGAGGCCTATGACCAGCAGTGGACGTCCATATGCTGATATGGAGATTAAATTAGTTATAGTTTAACATTCATATTTGTACAGAATACAATTTTAGATTTATAAGATTATATTGAACGGACTACCTGTCGAAGTCTGCGACAATTTGAATTATACTAACTGTAAAAAACTAGTAATAAGCTATTTCCTTAAGTAATTGTTATCGTTAAGTTGATCGGTTACATACCTACGGGATGATGTGACTGTTTGTTTACCACTGTTAAACCATGTTTGGTTTTTGTGGTAATTTATGTCTAATGTAAATGTATTTAAACTTTTTATTGAATAAATAACTTAAAAAAAATGTCTTGCTTTTGCTATTGCAATTGTAATATTTTGTGGTCGTGTTAAGGTTTCATTTAGAGTGTGACAATTTGACAACTTAAAGTTAACTTAACCGAATTTTTAACGATTTTAAAGTACGAGGATTGACATGCTGGTAATAAAAATGTACAAATAGTTAACCTTACGATTCACTAAACAGTGCAAATAGTTTCGATTACTGAAACAAAAATTGACGAGATTTTAACCAACACAAAATTTATGCAATACATACAAAATTAGATCAGATACAAAACCTGTTATTTGAGGGAAAAACTGAAAACAAAATATTTGCTAGGAAATACGTATTGCGTGTAGTTTCTGCGGCAAACCCAGATAGCTTATCTGATTGTTGTGTTTGGACAGTATTGAATAGCATTGGATGTCTTACAAAAATATACGAATTTACAAGGAGTTTTACAATAACAAGGGTTTGAAATTTTAAGTAATTTGATTAAATCTGGAGTCGAAATCATTACAGCTTATGTAATTTCATATATTTGTATTTTTTTTTAATAATTCTTTCTTTATTTGCTCAAACAAAGAGTCCTGGCCTTCACTCCGAGAGCCCACTTTGCCCCAACCCCTTCAAATTTTAGTCATATCCTTTTGCCAAAAAACATTTAGGTTTGATCTGCAGACAACCACGCATTGGTGCACAATTGGAAATCCAATTGTCCTCTACTCCCACGCCCTACTGTGTTCCGCATCCCGCTAGTTCCTGAGGCGAAGCACCAAGATCACTTTTACGAAAACCACAAAACGATGAAATTATGACTTCCATACATAAGCCCGGAGCACACTTCTGCTAAACACACATCAAAAACAGCAATTTACTGTATTACTTATTTACTGTTTGTATGTTTATTTCCCTATAAAACTTTTTGTTCTTATTACCTTATTTGCTCTTGTTTCTGATTCTTTTACAATCGTACTGATGTAATTTATGTCTTGTTTTGCTTTTCAACGATAAGGCTAGATTCGACTCACTTATCTGTTTTCGTGGAGAGTATTACGGGCCGTTGCCTCCGTCTCGATTCTCTCTCCGCCCATTGGATTACCTTCAATTACATTACTATTGGTTTTCATATTATATTTTTAAAATCTAATGAAAATATTTTTCTTTTAAATAATAGTTACTGGACTGGAGATTTCTTTGATTGTCTAAAAACTTTTTACACTTTTTTTGCCACATCGTTTTACCGATTTTGTAAAAGTCGGCGTAGTTAACCATCCTAGAAAAGACCTCAAAGAGAAGTTCCCTTAAGGGGTATAAGGTCATAACAGAGGTTAACATAATGATAAATTTATAACTGCGGTGAAAATGCCCTTAAATAATAATACTGAATGTAAAGTTAATTCAATAAAAATTTAATTAATAAAATTGGAACAAGACTTAACCAATTATTGTTGTGTTATGCTCAATAGTGGTACATTTATTTTTAGATTTGAAAACATAAGTTTTAAATTCCTGACTAAGAACAATATATTTCCTACAAACAAATAGTAGGGGAGTTCAGGCAAGTTTAAACCACTTGTTTTATCGTCAAAGTCTTGGCGTTGCGAAGCTTTCAAAGAATTAGCTGGGTTTAATTGTGGAGGGGTCTATGTCCGCAGCATATCGTCCTATCCACCAATAGAAGCACTTCTTCTATTATTTTATAAATTGTTACTTAGTGTTTGCTTAGACAGTTTTCTTGTTTGTATTCTACTATGGCGTCTGTTTACTCTTTCTGAATCTTTTATTAGCGTTTTATTTTTAGAGTTTGATTCTAGTTAGTAATAAATTTTAGTGTACCTTTTATTTGTAGTTAGAGTCTGGTTCGTAATATTATTTTATTTTAAGAAAGTGGCTTGTGTATTTATCACTTCCTTATTATTTGCTTTAGTTTTAGATGTAACTAGAAGGAATAATTTTTCAATGTTAACTCTTTTCGAACACATAGGTGAAGTATCGAAGATGATTTAATCTACAACAAATAGTGGATTTATTAAATTAATAAGATAAGTATGAGTTCGATTTCCAAGACTTTCTGTAGTCTGTGGATCTTAACGCAGTGTAGGTATCTTTTGAAAGGCAAAGTGTCAGCTAAAACTTCTTTATCAGTTAAACCACGCGCACATCATTGATCAAAGTAGTTTTGACAAGTATTTTTGTCAATATAATTAAGACTATAGTTGTATATTATCATGTAATTCCTTATTTTAATAACAATTTTTAAATGACTGTACTACGTTGTAACAAGTTTTCAGTCAGTAGTTAATTAACGCCACCCACAAACCCTCCGTGTTGTCTAGTTTAGGGTTTTGGTTGAAATTTACAAGCGATAGCGTTGCTATACGACACTAGTTTATTGTCTTGTTATTACAAGGTCATTATAATCTAGACATAATGAAGTAAATATTAGATTTATTTTACACGTAGTAATTTTCTTTTTAACGGTTCTAAATACGCAAATTATTGTACTGAGTTACATAAAATAAAAGTAATTTCGACGGAAATGTTTTTTGCTTCTGTGTTTTTTGGCCTTCATCTTTACTCACCTCTTATGTCACAACTCTGTGTTATTTAATAGTTGTTGTCAAAAATTTTCATATTCGTATTTGATTTAATGTCAGGATTTTTTCTCTTGCTAAAGATATCTACCATTAATAGGTTTTTTACGCTTTAAATATAAATGTTAATATAAAATTAATGACATCCAAAAATTAAGGTCAAAACGATATCAACATATTTATCCTCCTATAAATTACACCAAGCAAAAGCAATGAGCATTCGCGTGGGAGCACACTACGGCTCACAAACAACTCACCAAGCAAAGGGTACTTACAACTTATCGTTGCATACGTAACCACCTTTATTACTAATGACATAAGATTCCTTATTTAATGGCAAAACAAGAAACAACGTTGTTATAATAATGACTCGAATATGTCGAGATCGAGTGATAACCTCGTGTTGATTGTGGTGAACTTGAAAATTGTGTTTGTGTTCAACTAAGATTTATTATTCAACTCCCTGTCCCTGTTTGTTTGTAGAACGTCCTGTAGTATCTTTTAATTGTTACCTTATGTTATTTTGTTCATTAATTAAGGCATCATATAGCAAACAATTATATGTAGGGAAATCAAAAATTTGCAAAGCTATGTTGGGAGTTTCCTTGAGTCATCGATTCAGCAATATCAAATCATCGATACTAAGTGCTAGCCAGTTACACTACCCTCAGTTGCCCGCTAGCAAGACCGTGTCTGTGGAATGCGTACCCTTAACAGTTGCTAACAGATACCAGACTGCTTGTATTTCGTGCGACAGAGATGATGCTCTACGAAGCCGAAATTGGCCGATTGTCTCTTTATAAAAGTCGATGTGCAATATTTACGGCCGAGTATTGTACTTTAGTTCTCAGGTTACCGGCTAGTGCTCAGTGTTTCCTATTTAAAATATTAGTGATCAGGGCGCGTAGAATGAGGCAATTCAATTCTGAGACTGACTGCTTACGCAAACACGCATAATGTGCAGTGTTGCCCAATTCTAACATAAACGCGTCCTGACCCTGTCATTTGGAGTTAGAGAGATATTTTAGCTGAGATAATAACGGGGTTTCAGCACGAGAATTGTGATAAAAAATGTAGTAAATAAGTAAAATAAAATGTCATACGACTGAAACAACCTCGGCGAAATAGGTACGTTTAAAAACAATAAAGCCCCGACGAATAACATTCAAACGAATTCGGCTTTATTAAATTAAGCAACCCAAGATTTATAACACTTTTTTATTTGCACTTAAATCATTTAGGACTCAGACCAATAAAGTTAACGTAAACAAAATTTTAGTAACGAATATCATTTCATTACATTAAGCAGTATTTCATGAATTTAACAATAATATAAAGGTTGTTAAATTCTAACAATATATTTTATTTAGAGTCACCACAGCCGTTACCAACAGCAAATTTATTGTTGCGGTTTCAGTGCCACAGAATAAAAATATAAGCTGGATAAATCCCTAATGCAGACTTGTTCTTTCTAGGTTTTTTAACATTAGCAGTTTATCATGGAAAGTCAACAGTGAATTTATTTTGTTTTATGAGTAAGTTTTGATAAAACATTGATGACAAAAAGGAGATTTATGATACTTTAAAGTATGGTGGAGTTATTTATAAAACATGTAATTAAATTATAAATTGTATGGATCCATAGTACCTACATGTTTCTCCGTGTGGTAACGGAGTAAGAATACAATATGTCATCACCCCATCTCATCTCATGGGTGTCGTAAAAACCGACTAAGGGACTAACCGTAAATATTATCTTTACGAAATAAAACTTGAAATTAAACTCTATACCAATCCGTCTTGTCAGCGAGGTTTTAGTAGGCCAGGTATCCCTTCGTCACGGGAGGACGCCCATCCCTGCAGTGGGACATTAATTGGCTGTTATGATGATAGTACATATTGATCAGTGGAATTTATCAAGTAATATTTTATGAATAAAAAAAACAGTATTGCAGGGTGTTGTAGTAAAACGCCAGTTGAGTAGAAAAATACTGTGATATATTTACGTACTTCAACACACTTTAAGTACAATAAAATAATAAGCCTAGGTATAGCGAGAGGACTAATGCAGACTGCGGTGACGCTATCGTACAATAGACCTCGACTAGTTCTCCGAGCGGACTAATATTAACTGTACTACAGGACGGCGGGAGCGCTATCGCTTGTAATACAAGTTACTAGCTAAGTGAAGTAATAAGTTTAATGCATCGGTTTAAATACAATTGTTGTCTTCAGTGCCGTGTGCAAATAATGGTAGGGTATGGTGTGAGCGCGATAGATACTGCGTGTGCGAGAAGGAGCGCACTACGATCGCCCAGCCCCTTAGTGAGCGCGATAGATAGTGCGTGTGCGAGAAGGAACGCACTACGATCCAAGCGGCGGTGCGGCGTAGGCGCAGTGGTTGCAGCTTTGTTTAATAGGATTGTTACAATCTCCCCCTCTGGTACTCGATGGCGTCTCGTTAGAGTACCAGGACTAGTTCGGAACAACAATCCTCTTTGGTCGTCCTCGTTTACGAATAGGAACAATTGGTGCTGGAGTGTTCTCGTCTCGTCGTTCATACTTGACTATGGCTGAAGTATGGTATCGTCCAATAGGTTTTTCAGGATCAGAAATATTAGCAACTTCGTACGTAGCGCTTCCATGCTTCTTCTTTATAATGTAAGGGCCATCGCGTCTGGGAGCGAGCTTTGAAGAAAACTTTTTATCTTGGTTGCTTACGGGATGAGTCTCAACTAATATTAAGTCTCCAAGGTTATAGCCTGGATCTGGACGGCGGCTTTTATTTGCTCTATTTCTATTTCTGTCTTGCATAATTTCAACGTTTTCTCTTGCAGTAATTAAATCTTTCGAAAGATTTTTCAAATAAGGCGTAATTTCAGGAATAAATGTCTCTGATTCTACTACTTCACTCAAGTTATGTGTGATTTCAAATGGTGTTCTCATTTCTCTTCCAAATGATAGGTATGCTGCTGTAAAACCAGTGCTTTGGTTATAAGCAGAATTCATTGCAAATCGTATGGCAGGTAGAGTGTCTGGCCATCGATTGTGTTCATTTTGTACCATTATTGCGATTTGACTTTTCATATCTCTGTTTTTCCGTTCTACAATATTAGGCTCTGGATGATAAACAGGACTCAAGAATTGTTGAATATTCAGACAGTAAGTTAATTGTTGCATTACGGCAAATATGAACTGTGTCCCATTGTCACTTGATATGCGGCGAGGTAATCCATAACGAAGGAATATTTCATTCAGTAGTGTCAGAGCGCATTGTTGGGCTGTGGCTTCATTGAGTGCGAAAAGCTCGACCCATCTCGAAGCTGTATCTTCCACAACAAAGATCCATTTTTGACCATTTTGACCCTTTGGTAATGGTCCGAATAGATCTATGCTCAGTACTTCAAATCGTTGATTATTTGCCGTTGATTGATATAAGCCTGTTGGCTTTTGGTTTGATGGTTTATACCGTTGACATTCTATGCATGTCTTTATATATTTCATAACATCTTTACGTAAACCTTTCCAATAGAAGTTAATTTCTATGCGTTTTGTCGTTCTGTCTATTCCCAAGTGACCAGCTGTAGGCGTATCATGAAAAGACTTCATTATGTTATTTACTTCATGACGAGGTATAACTAATTTAGCATTATCATCGTCTTGATCTGGGGAGAATCGATACAATACCCTTTTATGCATGAGGTATCCTCTTTTTGACCACTGTATGTAATCTTCAGATTCTGTCTTATCTTCTAGTGCATTTATTATTCCAAGTAATTCATCGTCCTTCTCTTGTTCATTACGAATATCAATCTCACTTCGTTGAGGTAAGTCAATTGGTATTTCGCAAATTTCGCATTTTTCATGGTTTTCAATATCACATGGGGGTCTTGATAAATTATCAGCCACTACGTTTGTTTTCCCAGGACTGTATTTAATTTCAAATATATAAGGCTGTAACTGTAAAGCCCATCTTGCGAGACGACCTGTAGGTGATTTTAGATTAAGTAACCATTTTAAAGGTTGATGGTCAGTTACTGTCAGAAATTTATTGCCTTCGATGTAACCTCTATACCTTCCTATTGCCCATACTATTGCAAGAGCTTCTTTTTCAGTGGTTGTGTAATTTCGTTCTGCTGGGGTTATTAGTCTACTAGCATACTCAATGGGGTGTTCTTCAATACCCTTCCCCTAAATCAAGGCTGCTCCTATAGCGTAATTACTTGCATCAGTTTTAATAGTAAAGGGAGCTTCGTAATCTGCTTGTTTTAGAACAGGAGTAGTAGTTAAAGCTTCTTTTAACATTTCATAAGCTTTTTGCTGTGAATCATTCCATTGCCATGTAGCGGTCTTCTTTGTGAGATTAGTTAATGGTCTAGCTATCTCAGCAAAATTTTTTATAAACCTTCTGTACCATGACGCAGTTTGTAGAAAAGATATCAATTGTTTTAAGTTTTTAGGGTTTGCCCTTTCTGTTATTGCTGTAATCTTTCCTGGATCAGCTTTTATACCTTCGGGAACAATAAGGTGTCCCAAATATTTGATTTCGGTACAACCGAATTTACATTTCTCTCTATTTGCTCTTAAGTTAAAAACTCTTAGTTTGTCAAATACTTCTCTAAGATCTTGAATATGCTGGATTAGCGATTTTGAACGGATAATCAAGTCATCCAAGTAGCATAACACAGCCTGAGCACGTAAGCCGTGGATGAATTTGTCCATCAATAATAATAATAATAATAATAATAATAAAGTTTATTTATTTCACAACTAATTACACTGGTAGTTAAATTACAATTATGAACAGTAAGACAATTAGTTATTTAAATGACAGTTTTTTATGGAACCCTGTCTCTTAAACTAGGCAAGGCCTGTATTTTAAGAGGCAGTGTTTAGCCAGAATTTAGTTAAGACTATTGCCTTTAATAACCTATTACAATTTTTAAATGTGGCCCAATAGTAGTAAAATAAAATAAAATAAAAAAAATGAAAGATTATTGTTTGAACTGCGTGAGTGTGTGTGTGTGTGTGTGTGGTGTGTGTGTGTGTGAGGTGTTTTGTGTGCATTTGTATGTCTGTATAAGTCTGTGTGTTTTAGTCTTATAATATGTAGGTCAAGAGTGCTTCTGTTTTGTCATAATTCTGTGTTAGTAGCCACTGTGTGATGGTAGTTTTTAGTTGATAGATATTTAGTCCAAGTGTATTTATTTCTCTATGCAACTTCTTATAAATATATATTCCCAACACATAGAACTGGTGTTTTGCAAAGGTGGTTCTGTGTGGCGTGGGTGGAAAAGTGGTAGTGCGTCTTAGTTGAGTTGGCAAGGCCAGGAGACTATGAGTTTTCACGGAAGAGCGGAGGACAAATAACTGTCGGACGGTCAGCACCTTACATTCAGAGTATAGCTGAAAAGTTGGGTATCTCAAAGGTTTCTTAGTCATAACTTTCAGAACTGCTCTCTGAGATCTCTCGACTCTCAGCATGTTTGTTTTAAAAGCCCCACCCCAGACGGAGATACAATACCCTAGTATTGACTGGCATAATGCAAAGTAAACCATCCTTAAAGTGTCACGGTCAGCCGATTTCCTGAGAGTTCTGAAGGTGGGGATGAGGCGAGTAGTTCGAGTGGTAATCAAATCAATTTGTCTATCCCATGTTAGACCGCTGTCGATTTGTACACCCAAGTACTTCACGCTGTCAACTCTAGTGAGAATTGAACAGGTACAGGACGGCGAAGCAGAGCAGAGATGCGCCTTTATGGTAAAAGATGGTGGAGGAAGTGTTGTCTTTCTTAAAGAAAAAGGGATGAAAGAGGTTTTTGCAGTGTTAAGTGTAAGCAGATTTGTGTTGAACCACTTCATTAATGTGGATACGGCTATTTCGGTTTGGCCCCTAATGTTCTCCCAGGTTCGACCATTTACCAGGATAGCTGTATCGTCCGCGTAGGCGTTTATGTTGCAATTGGGTAATTCTAATCTACATAAATCATCTACATAAATCTGGAACAACGTAGGACCCAGGACGCTGCCCTGTGGGACGCCAAATGTCATTGTTTCTTCGTCACTCAAGAAAGAATCGATTTTAACTTGTTGGGTGCGATTATTTAAGTAGTCCCTAAAGATGTTGAGTGCAATGCCACGTATCCCTATAGACTCCATCTTCGCGATTAGCATAGGAATAGAAACTGTGTCGAAAGCTTTTGAGAGGTCAATGAACACACCCAGACACTTAGTACCATTGTCCAGGTGCTTGGCAATACGTTGTGTCAAATCCAGCACAGCATCTTCCGTAGAAATACCTGGCCGAAAGCCATACTGGTTATTGGCAATTAACTTATACTTACTCAAGTAATTTCTAAGACTCTTGTTAAGAATCTTTTCAAGAATCTTCGAAAGAGTGCTTAGTACCGAGATAGGCCTATAATTACTTACACAATTTCTGTCCCCTCCCTTGTAAATAGGATGAACAATAGCCTTTTTGAGAGCCCTAGGGAATACTCCTGTCTGGATACAGCGATTGTAAATGTATGTTAAAGGGGGGACCAGAATGTGACTGCAACTTTTAAGTAGCGTCGGTGGTATGCCATCCCAGCCAGTTGCACAATCATTTCCAAGTTGAAGTATGATAGACCTAACATCGCTTTCATCTACTTCTAGTATCACAAGTGAGTTTAGAGGACTTTTTCGGTTTGAAGGTATGGGTGGTATATTATCCTGGTTGACTGAGGGTATATTAGCCGCTAAGTTGCTTCCTACACTACCAAAGTATCTACATACTTGGTTCACCGAGATAACAGGGTCCTTATTAATTTTTAATAGCTCCTTTGCGCTACAACGAGATTGACGTGTATTTGTTATTTCCTTTATGACTTTCCATAGTGCTTTAGGATTGTTTTTAGCATTTTGTAACTCTTTCTTTTCGTACTCTGTTTTCAGTCTCCTAGTTAAGGCGTTACAGTAGTTACGATACCGAGTATATGTCACACGTAAGATTAAGTTATCAGGAGATTTCTTAGATTTTATGTGCATTTTATCACGATTCTTAAGACATTTGAGGATACCTGGTGTTATCCATGGCTTAATAGTCAACTGTGATCTTGGTACATATCTTTGTTTTGAATGTTTAGTTATAAAGGAAACAATTATTTTTGTGAAGGTATTTAGAGCCGTATTCGCATCTTGTATATTGAAGATTTCACTAAAATCAGTTTCCATAATTTCCTGCCTGATGGCTTCAAGGTCCGTGTAAGTAGCAACCTGTCTCCGTTGGTTAGAGTGTTTAAGATTTGTAAGCAATAGTACGATAGGCTTATGGTCTGTTATGTAAGACTCCAAGATCAAAGACTTGGCTGACAAATTAGTTTTTAGTAAGATATGGTCTAGGCAATTGTCTCCTCTAGTAGGAAGTAGATGGGCTGGTAATAGCCCATGGGAGGCATTAAGAATCAAGTAGTCAAGACTGCGATCATTCCTATTGTTTTGTTTAATGTCAATGTTAATGTCACCCACAAGAGCTACGTTTTGGAACTCGGACAAGCTGGTTAAAACATCATTTAAGCTGGTAAAGAATCTATCTATTTGGTTTTTAGAGTTATAAGAAGGTGAACGATACACCGCAATGATTGCAACCTGTTGATCAATTACACAAACAAGACAGTTAGCGTTATCTATATAGGGTTCTCGTATCGTAGTGTTTAATCCTAATTTAGAATATATTATGACACCGTCATTTTGGTTATAAGTTCTGATCGTTAAGTGAGATTGATAGCCCTCAAGAATCGGCACATTATTTATTTTGCTAAGCCAACATTCACTTAAAATAACGACGTCAAAGCTAATAGTTGTAGAATGTAATAAGAGTTGTAAACTGTCAAAGTTTTTATTTATGCTACGTATATTTAAATGTATTACTTTTAGGTTGTGGTCAGGTGGGTTAATGTACATTTTACAGTCTTCAGGATCGCACAAAAATGAGTTCACGAGGCTTAGATTATCAAGTTCATCAGTTATACTGTTAATTACAGCCATTTGGGAAAATTATTCTGTTCAATGGATGTGACACGAGTGTGTGTACACAATTAAATTGTGTAATATGATAAATTAAACTATTTTTATGTTCTATAAGTGTATGTAAAATGTAACGATCCAAGACTAAAGAGAAAATCTTTGAAAAGTTGCTGGTGCATTGCGTAAACCAAAAGGCATACGTTTAAATTTGTAAGTTCCAAATGTAGAATTGAATGCAGTCTTTTCTTGGTCATCTGGATGTACTATTATTTGATAATAACCAGAATGCAGGTCTATGGTAGACATAATATAAGGCATGGCTTTAGCTTGTTGTAACAAATCATCAATGCGTGGTAAAGGATATCGATCTGGAGAGCTTGAGGTTTTTGAGGTAGGATGTGCTTGACTGGGTTTACTGACATCTTAAACAAACTCTCTCAAACAAATAGTAGGGGAGTTCAGGCAAGTTTAAACCACTTGTTTTATCGTCAAAGTCTTGGCGTTGCGAAGCTTTCAAAGAATTAGCTGGGTTTAATTGTGGAGGAGTCTATGTCCGCCGCATATTGTCCTATCCACCAATAGAAGCACTTCTTCTATTATTTTATAAATTGTTACTTGGTGTTTGCTTAGACAGTTTCCTCGTTTGTATTCTACTATGGCGTCTGTTTACTCTTTCTGAATCTTTTATTAGCGTTTTATTTTTAGAGTTTGATTCTAGTTAGTAATAAATTTTAGTTTACCTTTTATATATAGTTGGAGTCTGGTTCGTAATATTATTTTATTTTAAGAAAGTGGCTTGTATATTTATTACTTACTTATTATTTGCTTTTGTTTTAGATGTAACTAGAAGGAATAATTTTTCAATGTTAACTCTTTTCGAACACATAGGCTGACTTGGTCATAAATGACCAAAAGCCTCTAAATAAAAAAAGATAATAAAAAAAATAGGTGAAGTATCGAAGATGATTTAATCTACAACAAATAGTGGATTTATTAAATTAATATGATAAGTATGAGTTCGATTTCCAAGACTTTCTGTAGTCTGTGGATCTTAACGCAGTGTAGGTATCTTTTGAAAGGCAAAGTGTCAGCTAAAACTTCTATAACAGTTAAACCACGCGCACATAATTGATCAAAGTAGTTTTGACAAGTATTTTTGTCAATATAATTAAGACTATAGTTGTATATTATCATGTAATTCCTTATTTTAATAACAATTTTTAAATGACTGTACTACGTTGTAACAAGTTTTCAGTCAGTAGTTAATTAACGCCACCCACAAACCCTCCGTGTTGTCTAGTTTAGGGTTTTGGTTGAAATTTACAAGCGATAGCGTTGCTATACGACACTAGTTTATTGCTAATGAGCATCTGTTATTTAACAATAAGACTAAGACAAGGTAATTAAATTAAATTAAACTAATTCTAAGTATTATTACAGTAAAAACATAATTAAAATAATTAAATAAATATTAAATTAGGAACTATCACCATTAATAGTAATCTCTTATGTTTTATTAATTTATAATTGATAATTCCAAAACAAGCACTAATGACAACACGAAACACACAATCTTGCAATAGAAACGGTATTTTCTGATAGTTATTGTTTACTTGGCATCCTTCCTCCTCTCTTCTACACGTTGCTGTGCCCGACAGGGTTCACAATTGATACTTCTGTTAAACCATTATATCTATGTATTTACATTGTGAAACGCAATAAATAATTGAGAATTGAGAATTGAGAAGGTCATTATAATCTAGGCATAATATGAAGTAAATATTACATTTATTTCACACGTAGTAATTTTCTTTATACCGGTTCTAAAGACCCAAATTATTGTACTGAGTTACATAAAATAAAAGTAGTCTATATTAGCCTTATCCCATTTACTTGGGGTCGGCGGAAATGTTTTTTTGCTTCTGCGTTTTTTGGCCTTCATCTTTACTCACCTCTTATGTCACAACTCTTCTCTTAATTTCTCTTAATTTTTTTAAAGACAACTCTCGCACTAGGGATCATGCCCTGTGTCGCGGGGACCTTTTACAAACATCAATTAACGGACACAAGGAACACCCAGACCAGGACAATAATTTGTGGATCGCACAAATTATTGTCCTGCGTGGGGATCGAACCCACAACCTCTTGCACGGCAGCCGCTGGCTCTACCGGCGCGCCACCGAGGTCGTCACTCTGTGTTATTTAATAGTTGTTGTCAAAAATTTTCATATTCGTATTTGATTTAATGTCAGGATTTTTTCTCGTGCTAAAGATATCTACCATTAATAGGTTTTTTACGCTTTACATATAAATGTCAACATAAAATTAATGACATCTAGAAATTAAGGTCAAAACGATATCAACATATTTATCCTCCTATAAATTACACCAAGCAAAAGCAATGAGCATTCGCGTGGGAGCACACTACGGCTCACAAACAACTCACCAAGCAAAGGGTACTTACAACTTATCCTTGCATACGTATCCACCTTTATTACTAATGATATAAGATTCCTTATTTAATGGCAAAACAAGAAACAACGTTGTTATAATAATGACTCGAATATGTCGAGATCGAGTGATAACCTCGTGTTGATTGTGGTGAACTTGAAAATTGTGTTTGTGTTCAACTAAGATTTATTATTCAACTCCCTGTCCCTGTTTGTTTGTAGAACGTCCTGTAGTATCTTTTAATTGTTACCTTATGTTATTTTGTTCATTAATTAAGGCACCATATAGCAAACAACTATATGTAGGGAAATCAAAAATTTGCAAAACTATGTTGGGAGTTTCCTTGAGTCATCGATTCAGCAATATCAAATCATCGATACTAAGTGCTAGCCAGTTACACTACCCTCAGTTGCCCGCTAGCAAGATCGTGTCTGTGGAATGCGTACCCTTAGCAGTTGCTAACAGATACCAGACTGCTTGTATTTCGTGCGACAGAGATGATGCTCTACGAAGCCGAAATTGGCCGATTGTCTCTTTATAAAAGTCGATGTGCAATATTTACGGCCGGGTATTGTACTTTAGTTCTCAGGTTACCGGCTAGTGCTCAGTGTTTACTATTTAAAATATTAGTGATCAGGGTGCGTAGAATGAGGCAATTCAATTCTGAGACTGTGAGTGCTTACCCAAACACGCATAATGTGCAGTGTTGCCCAATTCTAACATAAACGCGTCCTGACCCTGTCATTTGGAGTTAGAGAGATATTTTAGCTGAGATAATAACGGGGTTTCAGCACGAGAATTGTGATAAAAAATGTAGTAAATAAGTAAAATAAAATGTCATACGACTGAAACAACCTCGGCGAAATAGGTACGTTTAAAAACAATAAAGCCCCGACGAATAACATTCAAACGAATTCGGCTTTATTAAATTAAGCAACCCAAGATTTATAACACTTTTTTATTTGCACTTAAATCATTTAGGACTCAGACCAATAAAGTTAACGTAAACAAAATTTTAGTTACGAATATCATTTCATTATACGTATTTCATGAGTTTAACAATAATATAAAGGTTGTTAAATTCTAACAATATATTTTATTTAGAGTCACCACAGCCGTTACCAACAGCAAATTTATTGTTGCGGTTTCAGTGCCACAGAATAAAAATATAAGCTGGATAAATCCCTAATGCAGACTTGTTCTTTGTAGGTTTTTTATCATTAGCAGTTTATCATGGGAAGTCAACAGTGAATTTATTTTGTTTTATTAGAAAGTTTTGTTAATAAAACATTGATGACAAAAAAGGAGATTTATGATACTTTAAAGTATGGTGGAGTTATTTATAAAACATGTAATTAAGTAAATTATAAATTTTATGGATCTATAGTACACACACAGAGAAACTGTGTGGTGACGGAGTAAGAATACAATATGTCACCACCCCATCTCATCCCATGGGTGTCGTTAAAACTGATTAAGGGATTATCCGTGAATATTATCTCTACGAAATATAAAGAAGGAAAACTTGAAATTAAACCCTATACCAATCCGTCTGGCCAGCGTGGTATTAGTAGACCAAGCATCCCTCTGTCACAGGAGGAGGCCCGTCCCTGCAGTGGGACATTAATGGGCTGTTATGATGATAGTACATGTTGAATATCAAGTGATATTATTTATGAATAAAAAAACATTATCCGTTTACCAAGAAAATTTGAATGCGGTATTGAATGAGTCTACAATCTATAGAAACAGAACATTAATTAAAACTTTTACAAAAGCAAGAAAATCCTGTAAAATGCATCATATGAATGAAAAAAAATGTATGCATTTAAAAATCTTTTATCACTACTATGTAACCGTACCGACAAAAAATTATGAGAAGAAAAGGATAATATTACATTTTTTTTGTTCTTTGTGGAAAATGTATTTCAAACGAAATACAAACATAATATTTTAATATTGTTTTAAATATGCAACTTAAAATTCTCTTGAATGATTTTTCTTTCATAGTTTTATACGCTGTAAGAAACAGCATAATAAAATAATGACACTTTTAAATCCTACTTCCTAAGGTGAAAGTTTGTGAGGATGGATGGATGTTTGTTACTCTTTCACGCAAAAACTACTTAACGGATTTTGATGAAAATTGGAATACAGGTAGTTTAGGGTGTAGAATAACTTTTAGGCTACTTATACCGCGCAAGTGAAGCCGCGGGCATCAGCTAGTAACAACATACAAATCAAAGAAGCTGATGGATCATTTCTTTATTGCATTTAAAATATTCACATAATTATACCCATTGCCTCACAAAACTGCTTGCGCAGTTTAACTGCAAGATCGTTGATTCTCTTCTATAACAATTTACGTTTATACTTTTATATTAACTACTATTTACTATTTTTATATATTTTTTACTATTTTATACTTTTTGCTAATACGTTGTCCTTGAAAAGATTATTACAAAGCTTATTATTTTACCTTGCTAAGTAATCAGGTGCTTTTATCTGAACCTACATAAATTACGTAGGTCGTAATGAGGTAGAATGTGAAGTAACACTTTAAATATTTATAAGTAGGCAGAAGTGGCCATCTGGATTTTGTTGATGGAGCCTGCATAACGCGTGTACATTGTTTAGGGTTTCAAGGTCGACGGTGTTGTTTATTACTTTTTATTATGGTAAAGGTAGAAAGGTGGCAAAATTTTTGATGGTATATTTTAGATGGACGAGGAAAGGTACAGAGAAAGCCATCATATTTTGATGTAGTACTTAACTTAAAAAGACTCATTGATATTAATTAATATGAGTATTAAGACATTAATGACACGAGAAATGGGGAAAATGCTTTAAAAATACATCAAAAATTCAAAAGTATAAATAATGCTTTGCCAGTGAGAATTTCTCGGGCTTAGGTCAATAAAATTGACGTGTAGTCGCAGTGCAATGAAAACAATCAATAATTGTCCAGTATACTTTTGTGTCTTACTTTTAGTAAAGCAAAACGTACCTTTTTGTCAAAAGTAAAGCTGGTTACGTTAGTATTGAAACTTCAGTTATTTGTAAAAAATATTTACGTAAGCACGAAATGCTTGACCTTATGACACGGTCCACATTCAAAAACACTTTAGTACTCAACAAATTTAATCATAAACGACTACAAAATGTACTGCCGATATTTTTCTTAGGCAAACCTTACTCTCTAAGTAAGATCGAGGCGATGTTATTTACGTAGGTATACTGTTAGGCCTCAGTAAATAGTTGCTGAAAGTGTATAAAAAGAGCTTATACAAAACGTCACGCGCTAGAACACAAAGAAAAGGTTCCAATAAGTATCTACATACTCCTCTATGTAAGGGACTCGATACGAAAAGGGTTTTGAAGGTACAATTCCAATAAAGTAACGCGAATGCCGAGTGAATAAACGGAATACGTTTTAGAGTGGGCCCCACGGCTTTCTAGACGAATTTACTTACGTAAATTTCTATTTTGTGACACGAACAAATTGGCATGGACCTTTTGATACATGAAGGGCGCAAGTCTTAATGGTAAGACGTGTGAAACGTGAACTTTTTACGCCTAGTTCTTTATCTGACTTGGGGGACAATGACCGCGCTTTAGTTCTTCAGCAATCCCAAAAAGATTAAGTTGTACGTAGAACGTTTTATTTTGTTCAGCTTACACAAAGTAACTGAGTTGCTTCAATACCTTTTAAAAAAATAGTTTCTTTTACTTGTACGTGGAATAAAAGTGAGTATTGGTTACAAAATAAATAAATTAAAATTATTGTAGAGGGTCTCATTGCTAAAATTTTTTATTTAAAAATTGATTTAAGACGTTTTTCTCAGTACTAACACAGTTGAGGTGGTGAAAGAAATATTAAATACAAAATATATAATTGTATGAGTAAGTAATGAATTTATTGAAATTTAAAAAACAACCCGACCCGTTTGACTCTCTACTAAGGCACCTTGTTCGCATCTGTTCAAAATAGAGTCGTTGGGACAACTAAGATAATTTCGGAGTGCTCTGAAGGTGAGAAAAGACTACTACATTTACTTGTAACAGAACAGTCGAACACACTCGCCTCTTTGATACAAACTAACCAACTCATCCCATAGGTGTCGTAAAAACCGACTAAGGGACTAAGATGAAGAAGACTAAGGTGAATATTATCCTTACGAAATAAAAGGAAGGAAAACTTTAAATGAAACCCTATACCAATCCGTCTGGCCAGCGTGGTACTTACTAGTAGGCCATGTATCCCTCCGTCACGGGAGGAGGCCCGTCCCTGCAGTGGGACATTAATAGGCTGTAATGATGATGATGATTGGTGTAACATTTTGTCGACGCGGGGGATGAAATGTTACAACGAAATGCTCACACTCGCTGTGAGCATTTACCCGTACCATAACGTCGAGCATTCGGCGGAACGTTACATTACATGCAAATGCTTTTATAACTGAGCTTTTGCCTGTATTGTACCATTCGTACGAACGTTACATTACACAGTAATGCTCGAGGAAAGGTTGTAATCTATACTTACCTTAAAGTTAAAGGTGCTATCGTCATCGCACCTCTTGCACTCGTAGTATAGTTCGTACCTAACATTTAAAATAGAATTTATATCCAGTTCTTTGAGTTTCCAGCTTTCTTTTTTCCTACGTACTGAAATATTTTTCCCAACATAACAAATAATTTTTTACTGCAAATAAAATAAACTTTTTTAATAAAAAAAAAACAAACAAAAGGTAGATATCAGAAAAAAAAAAAACATATTTCCATGAAGGGTTCGATATAAGCCATACATTTTACCAATATCCTGTTACGCAACAACAAGGCTCATTGGTACGGAAACGGATGGGACATTCAAAAGTATTCTTATGATATTGTATTTACCTATTTACAATAGAAATCACACGTCGATGCTATAAAATAAGGCTTTTTTATTGAAAAAACCTTTTTACAGCTAATTTTGACTTACTTTATAGAAAAGAGGAGGGGAAAAGAGAGGGAGAGTTTTGATAATCCAGTATAATTATTTCGGTCATACAAGTAGTCGATTAGTTCTTAAAATATTAAATACGAATAAAATACAAGTTATTATTTAGCAGAATCTAATTTAGTTCATGACAACTCCACGTCTAATTTAAACCACAATTGCTAGAAGAAAATTACATAATAATTGTGTACCCTAATATCTAAAAATGCCATTGTTGCAACAGTAATAAGAGCATAAGCAATTTGAAGTCACGCAAATCCCTATTTAGGATTCACGATGCATTTTTTCAGACAACATTATTTCATAGAAAAATGTTATTGCATTTTAAAATCACTCGCTGCTCTCATTTGAAACCTTAATTACATTAACAAGTTTAGATTTTTCCTTTATTTTAGGAAGAAAACTTAAAAATAACAGCTTAGTTTGTATTTTCTACGTTTCGAAAAAATAAACTATGGTATTCAATAATCTCATCCAAATGACGCCCATTGCTGGACATAGGCCTTCTCTAAATATTGCCACCTTGTGCGGTCCTGCGCCTCCCTCATCCATCGGCTTCCCGCCGTCCTTACGAGGTCGTCGGTCCACCGTGTGAAGGGTCTCCCTACCCTGCGTTTTTCTAAATGTAGAAAATACAAGCTACTTGCCAGAAAATAAGTTTCTATATTAACCATGTGCCATGTATAAAATGGAAAAAATTAGTATCAAAGACATTCAGTGAAAGCTATTTATATACCCCAAAAGAATCTTATTCCGTTGTCTATTGTAACGAATATAAAAGAATAAAATTGACCAAGTGCGTGTCGAACACGCATTATTGGAAGATTATGTTGCCGGTATACAGACGAACGGTTTTTTTCATCTATTTCCAAATGTTAAGTTACAATGTTTATAGTCACGGAACGATTTTAGGAAACAGGGGAGATAATGATTTATAACAAGTACATTTATATTTATAAAAAATAAATATAAAATTAAATTATTTTAATCCAATAAAAATATGGCACAGCTAATAATGATGTCTTCGTTAATGATATTTATTTTTTTACCTACTTCAAAATAACAAGGAGTTTTGATTAGTATCGCAGAGTTTTAGGTTACATCTTTTTAGTTCATAGGTTTTTTATCGATACGCTAAGAGGAAGTGACTCAGAGGACGATGAGTCAAAGTGTACCTAGATATGTATCACGCTGATAGACTCCGTCGAATCATCTTAGCAGGCTGTGAAATAGGCATGACCTATCGGGGTCGACACCATTATAAAGGTCTTTAAATATGAACATATTTATTTTATGAAGGAAACTTTGCTACTTAAAGGAAAAGAAAGACAATTCAATGTCGAAAATACCAAAAATCCTTTTCAGTTAAAGCGTATGAAAAAAAAATGGCTAGCAATCCTAAATCGTGATTTTAATAAAAATAAGGAGTATAAAAACAGAGGCATTACAAAACATGCTATGTACCGTGGGAGCTAACAAATATATAAATCGTGAACAAAAGACAGCTAGACCCATCAATCTTTGCTACATGAACTTTTTGCGCATTGCTCTGAGATTCAGGTTTATTTTTGTTTTATAAAGTAATGGTGAAGTGGTTAGTATTGCACTTTATATAATGTTTCATTTCTTAGAGAATTTCTTGATAGCGTTTGTAGAGTTTTGTAAAATCTGTCGTTTAAGCCCGATTTACACATCGACAAGTACAGTAGCAAGTTAAGTAGTAAGTTGTTGATTTAAATAGATCTCCATCCTATTTTTTGGCGAGTTAAGTTGGCGAGACGCGAGAGAGGGGGCTACTTCGTACTTAACACGCCAAAAAATAGGATGGAGATCTACTTAAATCAACTTAATCAACTACTTACTACTTACTACTACAAGCGTCGCGGATTCAGTTAAGCGTTATGAGTACGTAGTCGTGTTGACGTTGCCTTAGAGCCGCAGTTGTGCGTAGTAGCGTAGCGTTCAATGGCTTCAGAAAAAACGATGCGCATACGCTTACGCCAGTCAGGCGCTAATGTTAAGTCTCTCCTACTAGTAAAGAAATTTAAAAGTAAACATATCACACACAAAACTGCAATAACATGGCTGTTACACAGAGGTCTCAGGTTCGATTCCCGCTTAATGCAAATCTTTGTGTGCATGAACATGATTGTTTGCATTGGTCTGGGTGTTTTCTATGTATAATATGTATGTATTTACAACAACAAAAAAAGTATTTAAGTATGTTTATCCATTGTCTAGTACCCATGGTACAAGATTTGCTTAGTCTGGGACTAGGTGGCGATTTGTGAGGAATATTATTATTATTGCGATAGTAAAAAGTAAAAACAGCTTGGTTTATAACATTATGTAGAATTAGAAACGACAAAAATATGTTGTTTCTAATTTACACAAATATATTACAAGTCAAACTTACAGTTTGTTTGTTTTACGAATTCTCATTGACCAGGAACACGATCACGCGAAGCGTCACTTAAGATTTCTTCGACTTGCGTTGCGTTCTTCAAAGGCCCATTATAATATTCTTTGAAAGTAAGAAAATTATATAATAGTGTGGATAAAATTATCACTATTATAATTATTTATATAATATTATTTAATAAAATTGTGGTAAATAGTGATTAAGAGAAAGTCTACAAATGATTTATAAAAACAAAAAGAAGGAAACCTTAACATATTGCCCTATACTTATTAGTTTACCAAGCGCAATAACGAGCCTATTTTTTAGGGACGCAATGCAAATTCAATAATCATTAGTTTTAGTCTAAACGTTTCTTTTCTACAGCATGCATGACTTGTGCCTTTCTTCCGTCATTTTAACAGGTTGCCTCTCCCTTCTGTAGACATAATAGTAAAACAATGGGTATGCATCATAATATATGATACATGGGACGGGGAATAAATTAATAATGTCGTTGTCGACAGCGTTCTCTCAACTCTACATCATATTATTATATAGTACGCAATTTAAGTTAAATCCATTTTTAGGCTTTTTTTTAAATTATAACTAAAATCGCTACATATATTCATAGCTCCAAATTTAAAAAAATATTTTCACCACACATTTTATGGAATTCCTTTGACATGACATCCAACCATTACTTCGTAGCTGATTGCTACGAATTTGTAGAGCGCTACGGCGTAGCGCTACATGTGTAAAGTTAGTTTTTGGATTAAAAATGTTTTAAGTTTTGAAGTTTTGAGAAGTTTTTAATGTGAATAATATGATAAAATTTTATTCGTTACGTTACTAGAGAAGTAATAATTAGGCTTTCGAAATGTATAACATACGTTACCCAAAAACTAACTTCACTTCACTATGACTTTTAGTTCATACTAATAAATTACTTTAGTACCTACCATTAGTACGTCATCTATACTAATATTATAAAGAGGTAAAGTTTGTGTACTTGTGACGTTGTAGGGGGTAATCTCTGGATTTACTGAACCGATTTTAAAAATTCTTTCTGTGTTGAATAGTCCATATATCGGGGAGTATCATAGGCTACATAGTATCACGCTATGACTACTAGGAGTGGAGCAGTTATGGAATATGTTTAAAAAAGTGACGCGCTTTTTTCACTCGCTTAACGAAGTGGGCACGGGTCAACTAGTTTCAAATAAAAACATTAGTCATTCATTCATTCATAACACTTCATTAAAGTTCTCACTGACGGAGTCATACTCGTACTTGTCATGCGTAAACAACATATTGAATTAAAGAAACGGTAATGAAACAAGGAATTTAATTAGCGTGTAGTAATTAACTACCTTGCACGAGGTGGGGATACAAATCTCACGCAGGACCTCTTGAACAACTTTTATGACCCACAAATAATGACCTTGACCTGTATATTCTTTGCGTACTTTAAATACAAGTCTTTAGAGAGCACTATGCAACAAAATTATGGTTCTTCAAATTCATTTTTTGGCAATTGAGACGAAATTTCTTAGTTAAATGAACTAAGAAAGTTGTACAGCACTCACCATTGTAAATCTTAGAATAATAATAAATAAATAAATAATCCTCACACATTCGCACATCCTCACCTAGTCCCAAACTAAGCAAAGCTTGTACTATGGGTACTAGACAACAGATAAACATACTTAAATACTTTTTTTGTAAGTACATAACATAGAAACACTTACCCCAATGCAAAAAATCATGTTTATGCACACAATGGTTTGCATTGAGCGGGAATTGAACCTGTGATCACTGCGTAGCAGTCATGTTATATAACCACTACGCCACAGTTCGTCATTATAATACTTGCAATTCAAGAATTATAATCACGCCAGTCCGAAATTGTTCTCTACAACAAACTTTTAATGTTTTTACGTAAACATATCATTTCATAATACAATACATTTTGATACCTCGTTAAAATCTCATTACCCTACACATTAGAGTAACAAAAATCTATCAGAATCAACAAAAGCTTTGATAAATCCTTATCGGCACTCAATCATTGAAACGTTTGATCCTTCAATTAGCTTCCAAGTGTAAACGATTGCGAATGGCAGTCACAATAAAATATTGAAATTTTTGACAGGTATAAGGAAATCGCTGGTTTTTTTTGACGATTGATCAATAACCAGTTGTGGTATTTAATGAAAAGCTTGCTCTACATTTAAATTGTAATAAGTAAAGTAGGAGTGTGGGATAATTATATTTTATTTATGCGCATTTCTCTCCGTGTGGTGACGGAGTAAGAATACAATATGTCACCACCCCACCTTATCCCATGGGTGCCGTAAAAACTGACAAAGGGACTATCCGTGTATATTATCTTTACGAATTAAAAAAAAGGAAAACTTGAAATTAAACCGTCTGGCTAGGCTGGCGTGGTATTAATAGTCCAAGTATCCCTCCGTCATGGGAGGAGGCCCGTCCCCGTAGTGGGACATTAATGGGCTGTTATGATGCTTATTTCTGAATAATATCATCCAAATGAATAGTTAGTCTAGATCTACTGTAAACGATTTTAATTAAATAAAAAATACAATTGTAATTGAAATAATATATTTTAATTTTTGATTACGCTGCGATAATAACTGTATATTTTCCTTAGTCTCTTACAACTACCATGATATTATACTCTTTATATTTTTAGTTGGTAACCATCTGCAGAAAAAGATTTTTTCTAAATTAGTACTAAACAGTAAAAGACATTTAGAAATATGTCGCAAAGTTAAACTATATTTATATTTTAATTATACGAAAATGATGGGAGACTGACATATTAACAATTGAGGAATGACTGCATAAAAATACTTTGGACTTAGATGATAAAATTTTGGTGGCGTTCTTGATTAAAAGACAATTAATTTGTATATTATTCTATTAACCAACATTATAATTTGCTTTTCTGTGACATTTAATTTTGAGAAAACATTTCTATATTTTGTACGCCACAACTTAGCAAAGCATAGAGAACCTACTTAATTGTTATTGTACCATGCGCATGTATACCTATTTTTAGCAAATAAATATATTTGATTTGATTTTAATTTGAACAACAAATAAAAGTTTGCAAGCATATCAATAACCTACGACAAAAGGCGTCCTTGTGCATAAAGCACAGCAACGAATCCTTTGCTGGAGAATACTTCAACCCGTTCAATGTTCAAACTAGTATAATTTAACGTGTCTTTATAATACAGTAGGTAGAACCCATTATTTTAGACTAGAAAGATCTTTAACTAAAGACATACCGTCTATGTAACGCTATCTTTGTGTGCTGTAAAATCTGACAAAAGGAGCGGAGAAGTAATCATTATTATGAAAGAATAAAATACAGAATATTCTTTGACGTAGTGATTATATAACATGACTGCTACGCAGAGGTCTCGGATTCGATTCCCGCTCAATGCAAATCTGTGTGCGTGAACATGATTGTTTGCATTGTTCTGAGTGTTTCTATGTATAATATGTATGAATTTACAAAAAAATAACTGTTTAAGTAGTATTAACAAATCCGTGGTCTAGTACCCATAGTACAAGCTCTGCTTAATTTGGGACTAGGTGGACGGTGTGTGAATGAGTGAGGAATATATTCTTTAACAATCCGATGGTGTAAAACCATCTGACTAACGTGGTATAAAAGTTGAAGCCCTGTATTATCAAAAAAGTTGTGTTTTTGTGGAAAGGAGCCCGAAATCACAAAAACCTCATAATGAACATATTAAAAAAAAACATTAAATGCACTTAAGTTAGTAGAAATTAAATGCACTTAAGTAAGTAGATATTAAATGCACTTAATTTCGTTATTTCGGAGTTAATCCCGACAATTTCACACGAAGAGGTGCGGTTGTGCATTGTTCAAAGGTGCATTAGAATGGATCGGAGGTTTTCGAAGTATTCACTTTCAGTCAAATTGATTCAAGAGATGAGAGGAACATTTCACAACATAACATGAACTTCAAACATACTCAAAATGCAATTCTGATAATATCAATTATTACCGTCTTAACTGGAACCTCAACATATGACTGTTGAGATTAGTATCTTCTTTGGATGTTGCAAAAAATGTACATTTTTTTTTTAGATAATAACCTAAGTTTTAAATGGAATTTATTTCATCATCATCATAATAGCTCATTAATGTCCCACTGCAGAGACGGGCCTCCTCCAGTGACGGAAGGATACTTGGCCTACTAATGCACGCTGGCCAAACGGATTGGTATCGGGTTTAATTTCAATAATTGGGACTTATTTGGTTTTATTTAAATTGGTTAAGAAAAAAACTGAAGTTCTTTTACACCAGTAACCACTAAAAAGTGCTAAAAATAACCAAATCGAGAACTGATTTCTTTTGTTTTGGGTGTTGGTTGAAATAAATATCCTATTCTCGTTCCAGCAAAGATTAAAGTAACTATATATGTACCAACATTGCCCATGAACTTGAATTTGCTTTTCTCAACAGATTTTTCCCCTGTACCAGTATGACCTACTTTACCGCCATAATCATAACCAATTTCCCCAAAGACAGGAAGATACAATCACCAAAAGATAAAATCATCGATAAAATAAGTAAGGAAAGGGAAAAACGTTACCCTAAAATATTATTTATTACTGTAATTAGAACTTCTCTGTGTTTCTGTACATTAGTTCATTGCCCTCGTTGAATAACTTCGGGCACGCAATCACCATAGCTTTAATGGTTCAAGGAAAATATGTATTTAAGTATGTTTTCAAAGTTTTAGTCGTTAGTTCTACAGTTTGGAACTCCTGTGTATTACTTATGATAATGTTTCTCCTTGCAAACTCTCGCGCGTAAGAAATAATAACGGTTTTTCTTCGTGCCTTTTAGCCCTAAGATATTCTGCCTAGTAGTAGCATACATACCTGATGTTATCTTGGATGTGATGAACGTTCAGTGTAAAGGTTTGTATTCATAGACATCAATTAAGGTATTCTCCGTGTGGTGACGGAGTAAAAATACAATATGTCACCACCCCATCTCATCCCATAGGTGTAGTAAAAACCGACTAAAGGACAATCCGTGAATGTTATCTTTACTAAATAAAAAAAAAGAAAACTTGAAATTAAACCCCGCTATACCAATCCGTCTGGCCAGCGAGGTATTGCTAGGCCAAGTATCCCTTCATCACGGGAGGAGACCCGTCCCTGCACTGGAACATTAATGGGCTGTTATGATGAATTAAGATATGCTGTTTACAAAACAAATAGCACTGTTTTATTGACAGCATACCTTAAAGTACTTTACTTTTATTCCGAGAATTACTAGTCACTTTCAAGTACTATTCCCAGTCCCACTTAGTAGACTCGACAAGACGCCCAGGTTTCATCAAGTAAGAGATTTGCACAAGAACAAGGCGCTTAATGGCGGAGTGTCTTGCGTTTAGTAACCGTTTTACTTTGGCTAGCTAATGAAGAAAGACTTTAGCTGTGTTTATTTGTTTATGCGCTCGTGTTAAGAGATAGTGTTAACCTGTTTTGAACATATTACGTGTTGCAACACTAGGAGAACAGCATATTCAGCGATAGATAGTTTATTGATTTAATATTATATTCTACATCCGATTGCAATTAACTTCATCGTTCGACGTAAATGCGATGCTGACTAATCAATATAATTTGACGGACATACCAAACCTTTGTAATAAATTGAATTACATATAATAATTGTCATTTATATTCTAATATCGAATAGGATCTTAGGTTATTTAATTAAGTAATTAAATTGTAATTTTTATTTTAAATAATTCTAAGTATTTTATTCTTGGTTTTTTTTTCAACTCTTCGAGTGCAGCTAACGCAATTAGCAAGTATCATACATAAAATTTAAGTTATATACCAACCGAATTATAAGAAAGGTAAATATTTTTACATTCATTTTTTAAAAGATACCTTTACTTACCAAAGTTCTTATAAAAGTACTTAAGTGTAAGGGCATCTTACGATCAAATTAATTATCATCTTAATATTTTTGTTCTCTTCTAATCATAAATGAAAGTAAACTTGTCTACTTCGAACATGGGCTGTCCTCTAAATATGATACTCAAATAAATATAGCTTTTTATTATAGAGTAAACTTTCTAACTCCGTATTGTGTTAGTTTATGTGAGCCTATTTTCCTCTGTCACGTATTATACATACATGTCTGTAATATTGTTGTTATTTCAGTACGATCAATATGAAATTGCAAGGATGGTTTTAAACTACTATCCTAAATCAAAAGTGGAAAGAACAATAAATAAAAAGTGGAAATAGAATTTTTTAAATGTTGGCACTCCGCTGTTTCATTCATTGAATATTACAAAAGTCGGCAAAGTGCAAATGTCGACTCTAAGCTCCGAAATCGTTGTATGGCTGGCTTATGTCTTCGACATCCATGTATGATAAAAAATACTTATTTTTTCACACTTATGTATGTAGATAAAACGAAGCATTGGTAAGGATCATGATACATGGGGTGAATATTATCTTTACGAAATAAAAAGAAGGAAAACATGAAATTAAACCTTATACCAATCCGTCAGGCCCGCGTGGTATTAGTAGGCCAAGTATCCCTCCGTCACGGAAGGAGGTCCGTTCCTGCAGTGGGGCATTAATGGGCTGTTATGATGATGATACATGGCACTCAGTATAGCCTCTACCTGCTTTCATGGGATATAAGTCATAAATTTATGCATGTAATCTAAAACAGTCCTTTCAAGCTTTAATTAACTAAGAAACCGTAATTTATTTTTCTTTTCTAGTGGTCTATTCAAAGAACTCAATACCTAGTCTGATACTTCAGTTAATAACTTCATATTAGTAATCGAATTGAAAATCTTGAATGAAAACTTAGAAAGAATTTCGATATGGAATTTTAAACCTTATACTTTTGTCGGTAAGGTTGTTTATTCGCTTTAATGCGTTGTTGATGTAAAGCTGTCAACACATTTGCGACCTAACAATTATTTAAAATTAATAAAAACTAATAAACACAACTAATTAACTTAAGTTTTATCCAATTCGCGTAATTATGTATATCCGGCTGTCACTAGTAAATCACTGTACCCCTCAATACAAGTTTCTTAGTGCGCAGACAATTATGGCGTTGACTAAAGAATTATAATAATATCTGTCAATATTCTTTTCAACTTTAGTTCTTTAAAAGTTTTCTTGCATAACAAAACCGATTAGTTCAAAATAATAAAGTTTCATATCTCTTTGCCTTAACATAGTAATGTTCCAATATACTAATAGCTTACTTTACTATATTACTTAGAACCCCGTTACATCACTGTCATGTCAAAACTACTGCTTCTAAATGTATTGCGTTACATTCTAAATTATTTCTAGGTTAGATAATCGAAAAACAGAAAAAAATGCCATTATAATATTATAGTTAGGCTAATACTAAGAGCAAACTAACTGTTTTTATTTAGTAGCGCGGTGGTCGCAGAAGCTGGTAGTGTGCACGAAATTGCGAGTTTGTATCCCATACGCACAATTGCTTATGTACAATGACAAACTTTCAATAAGGTGATGAAATAGGAATACACCATGATCAGTATCCCACCAATTGGAATCACTGCCCCAACTCATCGCGTGGATGTCGTAAAAACCAACTAAGATATTTTTTTAAGTCCTCCATAAAGAAAACTTGGAAATAATATGGTCATAATACTATACCAAGCCAATTGGCTAGCATATAATAAGTAGACCAAGTCTCATTCTGTCTCTACAGCTGACTGTGTCCTGCATTTTAATGCAATGCAGACCCATATTTCCATGTTTGATTTTACAAGGAATTAAAAAAAATCTCTTAATTGGCTTCAATGGCAATCATGGTTATTATAATACTAGTAAAACATATAGCAGATTATTAAACCTCATTCCCAAATAAACATATTAACAAACAATATGAACCGATCGTATGTTTGCAGCGATCCTTAATCAAATTATTCAAATACAAGTCGCCGCTCGCCTCTGAGGCGCCCGCGGAGCATTCAACAAATAAGAACATTTACTCCAATGAGGACTCTGTTAAGCATTGCAATCTGTTGTTTATATTTACTTCGGCTCTTATGATTGTATTTCTTTTTTCTATGTATAGTACCTATGTATTTATTTACAAAAAAGTATATACCTAAACATGTTTATCAAGTGTCTTAAATTAACTCTACAAGTTTAGCGCAGTTTAGATGGTGTTGTGTGAATGTGTGAGTTACGAGTACAATATTTAATTATTATCATTTTGAATCTTCATGAAAAATTTGAACATTACAATAAAATAAACATTAAAATTACATTCAATATCACATAATACTACTAATAAACATACGAAATACTAAACCAAATCGCCAAATAAACATATTAACAAACAATATGAACCGATCGTATGTTTGCAGCGATCCTTAATCAAATTATTCAAATATAAGTCGCCGCTCGCCTCTGAGGCGCCCGCGGAGCATTCAACAAATAAGAACATTTACTCCAATGAGGACTCTGTTAAGCATTGCAATCTGTTGTTTATGTTTACTTCGGCTCTTTTGATTTTATTCCTTGTGTTTGGCTCTTTGCCTTACGTAAGCTTTTATAGGTGAGTACGTAACAACAATTTGTTTCTATTTATAGAAACATGTATTAACACAACATGATATACTAGGACGAATGTTGGTTCATTGTATTATCACAACATGCTATAATATATTATGCTAGGACGAAAGTTTTCTTATCGTGATGTAGCTGGGTAATCAATTTATCCTATTGTGAAGCATACTTGCGAAAATATGTTGTATTTGCGCCACCTGTAAAAAAATAAGTCATGCATCATAGCAACAAAAGTTTTTAAAACTCAAATGAACCTCTGTGGCGTAAAGATCTCTGGTTCGATTTTCAATGCAAATCTTTATGCGCAAGTTCGTCTTCTGGTAAATCCAAATGAAGATAAATGCTTGCATTAGTTTGGGTATTTTCCATATTATATACTCGTATGTACGTTTACAGTTTTACGTTATCTTGTTAACAATAATACAAGCTAGTTAGTAGCTGCTTAGTTTGTGACAAGATGGTATTGTGTAGATAAATGTGTAATAAATATAATATTCATCACCATCATCATCATATCAGCCAACTGACGTCCACTGCTGAATATAGGCTTCCTTTAAATATTCCCACCTTGTGCGATCCTGTGGTTCGCTCATCCATGGGCTTATAGCGGCCGAACTAGGAAATAATAACACTAACATTATTATTAAAATATTATTCATTATTATCATCATAACAGCCCATTAATGTTCCACTGCAAGGACAGGCCTTTTGCCTTGACGGAGGGATACTTGGCCTACTAATACCACGCTGGCCCGACGGATTTGTTAGGTTTAATTTCTAGTTTTCCTTCTTTTTTATTTCGTATAGATAATATTCACGGATAGTCCCTTAGTCGGTTTGTACGACACCCATGGGATGAGATGGGTTGGTGACATAATATTGTATTCTTATTGTATTAAAATATTATTGTCAGAAGGCTTATCTCGTAAATGTATTTATTAAATTACAATTACATTCGATTTACTGTGACAACTCTACAGTCTATAATTAGCTTTAGTGCTGTCTCATTGATAATAAAGTGTCAAATTTGACATAAGTGACGTTTGAAATTGATTGACATGAGATGAGATTGTACACAAACATAATTACTAGAATTACCCTGCAGTTTAAAATAAACACAAGAGTAATAAACTTTTTAAATTACTTACTACGTAATCAGCAATCGTTATTTTGTATAATAAAAATCCATCAATAAACCTCATTACTCTTAGTCAAACTACTGATATTAAAACGTGTAACAGCTTATAGTATACATTAAAGCAAATACACTGTCCATTAACAGCAAAATACAAGCATTAAATACCTATAGTTGGACGTCCTCGGTGGCGCGCCGGTAGAGCCAGCGGCTGCCGCGCATGAGGTTGTGGGTTCGATCCCCACGCAGGACAATAATTTGTGAGATCCACAAATTATTGTCCGCAGTCTGGGTGTTCTATGTGTCCGTTAATTGATGTTTGTATAAGTCCCCGCGAAACAGGGCATGATCCCTAGTGCGGGAGTTGTCTTTTTAAAGAATAAGAATAGTACAATCGAACAGTACAGTCAACTACGTAAGTTAATTACCACATCCAATAATACAAGGTCCCTTTTCGTGTACAGCGGCTTATGGAAAATTGTTATTAAGGCTGTAGTCACCCGTCACTGTACTGTGCACTGAATTTAAATACGTCACCGTGTCGCCCCGCTCTGTCGCCACCACTCCGCTGTCGCAAGTTTCGTGCCCACAGCCTTAGCGTTTATTCGAAATTACTAATAATAAGGCTATTCTTTTTACGACACGACACCTACGTACGCAACGCTTTTAGCGTTAAAATGTTTCATAAATATCGAATGTGTTAAAAAATCTTTTGTAGTGGACTGTACATTTACAACTGTGGATCGCGTGTCGAAAATAACTTATTCCATTTAATTCCCCATAGAATCATTAAAAGATATCTATCAAAGTGAATTTCTAAATTTAATTTTTAATTAAGTAAACCTGTCAGATTGAAGGCTTGAAGCCTTATTATCGGGATCGATTTCATTTCAAAATATACCCAAACTTCTCGGGTATTAAATTGATAGGTAAGTATGGGTTCTTTGATGAATGGGTCGGTTGAAAATATAGGATTAGCGAAATGGCTTTAGAGGGATTATTTTGATCGTACTGATTTTATACAACAGTGCTTTGCTAGTTTCCGTATTAAAGGTATTCCTAAGTGATCGTTTATTAATTGAATATTATACCTGTTTTTATTTAATTAAATGAATAAGATAATACGCTTTACTTTGCAAATGGAAAAGAATAATATCTTTTGCTCTAGCAAACAAGCTCTTTGAAGCAAAGACTTTATTCTTCTTCTCTCGTGTCAATACCCAAACAGTTTTAAAATCTTCAAAGGCATTTGAAGTGGCTGCGTTAAGATCGGCCATAGTACACTATTTAGAACACAAAGGGCATACCAGTAGATGCGACATCGATTGTTCTGAATTGCAGCAGTCACATTGGGTAAGACAAGCGTCTCTGAATCCCTACTTAGACATATTTGCTCTACAGCTCTTATTAACAAGAAATTAACGGACTGGTAATCTTTATTTCGGCTCAAGACAAAAATAATTATTATGTGTCTCCGTGTGGTGACGGAGTAAGAATACAATATGTCACCACCCCATCTCATCCCATGGGTGTCGTAAAAACCGACTAAGGGACTAACGGTGAATATTATCTTTACGAAATAAAAAGAAGGAAAATTTGAAATTAAACTCTATACCAATCCGTCTGGCCAGCGTAGTATTAGTAGTCCAAGTATCCCTCCATCATGGGAGGAGGCCCGTCCCTGCAGTGGGACATTAATGGGCTGTTATGATATTTGTCTTGCATTAAACTCGAAACCTTGCTTAGTACGTGAGTAGTAGCCGCATGCACTATCACTTTAAAACGAGGCAGTTAACTTGATTACTACGAATACCTACTTTGCTTTAATCCCATTACTTATACAGCCATATTTTTAATTGTTATGATTGATAACAACGACATAAAAGAAAGAGCAAAGCATAAAATTTTATAAGCCGATATAAAACACACTCTAGTTAATGGAATGTCAGTGTTTCAAATGGATTCCTTCAATTTGTGTCAATGGAGCCATTTGTTATTTCTTCTTTAATTTTTTATTGTTGAATTACATAATATTTGTTTTGTATTATATTTACTGAAAAGTTATCTAAGTTAATTTTTTTTTAATTTTTTAACAATATTATTGCAGACTAGCGACCAGCCCCTGCTCCGCACGGTCACCTACTACAGTATGTCCTTCAACAAAGTTTAAATACAGCTTCATTAGAAATCTCTAAATTTATATGGGTTTCTCTGCTATATTATGCATGTGAAGTACATATAAACCTTCCTCATGAATTACTTTGTCTATTAAAAAAACCGCATCAAAATCCGTTGCATAGTTATAAAGATTTAATATAGCATACAAAGGGACATATGGACAGAAAAAGCGACTTTATTTTATACTATGTATAGATAAGTAAGCGGACCACACGATGGTAAGTAGTAACCGCTGCTCATGGACGCCATCAATACCAGGGTACAACCAGGCCGCTACCGACCTTAACACTTCAAAAGCTTCACTCCGTAATTCTACCCTGATCACGATATGGAAATGCCGTTTGCAGCGCTTTCCCCTCGAATGTTCACACACTGCGGTTGCCACCTAGGCAAGCATTTTGGTAACCTAGACGTAAGTTTAAAGATACTACCCTCACGAGTATGGAAGCGAAAACTTATTGTATTTCAAAACCGTCGTCACTTCACAGAAGTATTTATAAAAATAAAACAGTAAAAAAAAGAGTCACAAAAACCTATGACGTCATTCGAAAACGCATTGAACTTCACAGTATCTAATGAGGCAAAGCCATTATCAGCGGGGCTCATTAGATTTTACGTGGCTTAATCCACCCGAGCCGTTCTGACAAACGATGCATACGATTCTGGCCTTTATGCAAATGTAATTATGAATGCCGAGCGACTATTGTCACGGAGCGAGCTGGGGTAATCGGTTTACCCTTCGAATGAAAAATTCTTCAGTGGAAACTGTTTCGTACCTGCCTTTAAATGGAACGAGGAAACGACGTGTGAGGAGTTGGAATCGGGTATTGGTACAACGTATTTTTGAACAGCGAAAACTGTGGAATGGGTTTTACTACTTTAAGTATTAAAGTCGGGGAAAGTTTTGAAATTGAATCAAATTAAAATTTTACCTCTTTGCATAAGACAGATTTTATTTAAATTGGTGATTACAGTAAGTATATTTACATGTATTTTTTCCAGACCTTTTAAAACTGTTTAAAATAGCGTAATGAATAACTGCATCTGTAGCGTTTGCTGATCAGGTCAAACGCTTCTTCACAATACGTTTGAAGGACTCGGTATTACAGGATAGAGGAAACACAATACGCCGGAAGTTTATACCATAGCTTAATGATTAGGCATAGGAAAGAATTGCTAGAAGATATCAGACTGATCGTCTGCGTATGACATCGAAGACTGGCACGAGAGTTGCTGTTCTGAAAAGGGTAGGAGGAGTCTAAATGCACTTTTGGATGCGGTCGCCTTGTAATAAATCTCTCTCTCTCTCTCTTTCTAGCTATAAATCCCACACGGTGGTGGGGTCAGCCTGCCGTATCTTCTTCTTCCACTTTTTTCTGTATTCCATGTGCGATACCGTCTAAATAAAAACCAAAAATGTACACAATATTCGCAAGAGTACTACCTTTTAAAAGCATTTTAACCCGTTTCCAGTGTAGTGTACCATATATGGTAGGTACACTTGCATTGTTTTATTGTGTCTGCTGGCGGCACAGTGAAAGAGTTAATTCATAAGTAATCCTTTATCGCATAGAAAATATTTCGACGTATAAAGAAATCCCCGCAATGTTCAAGTAAATATGAAAATAAGAACAAAAAAGCTTAAAGCAATCTATAGCCACGTTCTCAGATGTAGTTAACATTCAAACGTAGATTGACAGTGCATCGTTCGATGAACATTCGAGAGAGAAATTCTGCGTTCTTTTACTATAACTGTTACTCACTTTGATTTCAATAACTTAGTTCCTTACCGTTCCTTACCGTGTATTATAATTTTTCATACGTATTTATATGGGTATAAAAAAAAAGAAGGAAAACTTAAAATTAAACCCTATACCAATCCGTCTGGCCAGCGTGGTATTAGTAGCCAAGTATCCCTCTGTCACGGGAGGAGGCCCGTCTCTGCAGTGGGACATTGATAGGCTGCTATGATTTATATGGGTAATGTAATGCACAAGTCTGTGGATGTTGAATGTAGTACCGAATAGCCGCAGCGTGGCTAAAGTAGCAAGAAGTGACTGGTGTTGAGAGTATAGAGGATGCCGGCTCAAAGGTCTGGTATTTAAATCAATTATTCTTCCAGTTCTAACGTATGGCAGCTGAACTCAGGCCATAATGAGTAATGAAGGCTCTTGTAGTCTTTTAATTTTTTTATAAAAAAACACTAATTAGTTTATCTACAAGTACCGAGCACCTGTAAAACTATCTCTGCTTACTTGACTACTATAATGGTACTACTCTGTAGTACGTAGTACGGTCTGGATGTCATCATCATCATCATAACAGCCCATTAATGTCCCACTGCAGGGACGGGCCTCCTCCCATGACGGAGGGATACTTGGCCTACTAATACCACGCTGGCCAGACGGATTGGTATAGGGTTTAATTTCAAGTTTTCCTTCTTATTATTTCGTAAAGATAATACTCACGGATAGTGGCTTAGTCGGTTTTTACGACACCCCTGGAATGAGATGGTGTGGTGCACATATTGTATTCTTACTACGTCACTACACGGATGCTGGATGTCATAAAACATAATTATTCTCAACTCGACACAAACCACGCAACGATACAGGCTAGTGAAGTCTCAATACTTGCACGGCTTGATTAACCGCTCACAGTCGATGTTCAAATATTACCATAATACCATCTGATGTAACCACATAAAGAGTACCGTATTTACATATCATTTGAATACTCTCCACATAGTAAAGAACGGAAAGAATTCTCTCCAGTTTTACCAATTTTGTGATTTTTTAGAGTGCTACTTAAATATTTATTTTAATCATCATTTAAATGAATTAATGTTGCTTGTTTAGCGGATTCTTGGGATAAGTTTTGAGTTTTTCGCTGCTCATCTTCTTTTACTGTTATGTATTTACGAATTTAGATTCTGGTTTTGTTAATCTCTTTGTTAGATAGAACATTTAAAATATATATTTTTTTCGGATTACCTTTATGATATTTATAATGTTAGTCTAACAATATTTGTTTTTGTAATTTCAGTAAATGGTTTATTTATGCTCTCTGATTTGTACAGAAAAGAAGAGAAATTTAGCTTTCTCTTGTTTAATCTAAGATATAAATAAATAAAATAAATAAAATCTTTATTTCGAATTTTAAGTCCATATTTTACAAAGAATAAATAATAATTGAATTTTTTATAGACGACCTCTGCGGCGTAGTGGTTATATAACGTGACTGCTACGCAGAGGTCTCGGGTTTGATTCCCGCTCAATGCAAATCTTTGTGTACATGAACATGATTGTTTGCATTGGTCTGGGTGTTTTCTATATTACATTATTACACTAGTAATAAATGAACTATCGGGATATTTACCATGTTTAAGGTTTTCGAGTTTCCGATATTTCGGCGCTGTTACAAGCGCCATGATCACGGAGGAACTGAAGTACTTGCGGTTAATATAATAGTCTTAGGAGTGAAAATATCGGTCTACCCTCTTTCGCACTCGTTTTTTATTACTATTGTCCTCACTGTTCTCACTAGTTACTCGAACTCGATTGCGACACACTACACTCACAGTATCCACTCGCGTTTTTTGTGCACTCACTTTTTTGTTCATACATAGTTAGGTTAACCACTGGACGCCAGATACTCGACAGTTGAAACCCATCTTCGCGATTGAAATTTTGGTACTTATTAATTTCAATCGCTTCTCTCACCAGTCTTGGTATATAGTGGCGTTCTGTCGAAAGTATCTGAGGGTTATGTAACTCAATCCAGTGGCCCGTACCCGACTGCAGTAAATGTTGCGCGATTGCAGACTTCTGTGGCTCGTTGTTTTTGACCGCTCTGATGTGCTCTTTGATGCGGCATGCTACTGTTCGTTTGGTTTGTCCTATATACGAACTACCGCAACTGCAGTCAATCTTATAAACACCCGGTTGTTCCAAGGGGAAACTGTCCTTCGGTGTGCGGAGATGTTGTGACACTTTTTTCAAGGGAGTGAAGATAGTTTTTATAGACATTTTTCTTAATATGTTGGCGATCTTATCTCCCAAGTAACACATCAAAGCATTATAAGGGCCGAATAAGAGTATTCATGTATCCTTTTAGCATTGTGAGTTAGTTTTATAGTAGCATTATAAACGTTTATATGGCTGCTGTAATGCTTATTTGGGCACAAATTATTCAGCTTTAGGCCCTATGTGGGTTCACAGTAGCTGGTTAATAGCATTACTGGCGCATTATATTAGAATTATTGTGGTCAAGAAAGATGTCAATCGCATTAAAAAAACATCATTTTGGTCAATAATATTGTCAATTTATATAACAATATTGTCGCATTAAGAAAGAATTATAATGGTCAATATGATAGCCTATTGCATTACAGAAGCATTATAATAGCAATGTTATTGATAGTAAAGATGCCAACGGCATTACAAAAGCATTAGACTAGCATTTAAATGTTCTAAAAGATTTATTGGAGCACTTTAAGTGTTCACAGTTAGAACTAAAGTAAACTAAACACTGCAAATTATTACAATAAAAAAAAGGATAAGTAAAGACAGTCAAAATAAAACAGTGAGTGACGCCATATTATTGTTTGCATCAAAACAAATACATCGGATAAGTTTTTCACTCTTTTGTTATTTCTTGCCTTCAAATATTACTGCGCAGTGTAGTTTACTGTACTTGTTTATATAAGTTTCATTGAAAATTTTCACGCGCCTTTGATATTTTGTGGTTTTCATACAAAATGTGTTATAAAATAATGTGTGTAAAACCAAAACAAATGTGTATTCCTAGTACAGAACAAGTTTTGAATGAATACAATAATAGAACTGCTTTTACTGTATTAAATTAAGTTATATAATTATTTTAAATGATAATTCATTTTATAAATAGGTCCGAAAGAAAATATTTTTTGGTTATAAAATATTTACAAAATGATGGTCAGCCTTAAGCAGCCCGGTGAGCCCAAGTAATGCTGCCAGCATTACAACTACTCACGTGTGATTGTTTAAAGAGCTATAAGCTACACAACAGCACTCAGTTCTTCCTTTAAAATGCAAGCATTATATTGATTCACATTTATGCTGTTCAGCAGCATTAAGCTTTTACTTACCCCTTACAAGTGCTTTTACACAGCAAAAGGCACAAAAAACAGCTTAAAGCTGGATAGCGGATTTACATGGCATTATAGTGGTTCACGTTTGTGCTGTAAAACAGCTTCAAACACTTATTAACTCCTTTAAAATATCGTTATGGAACCAAATGCACTAAAAACAGCTGAACGCTGTACAACTGCATTGTGGTTTACTGCACTAAAACTAAAGGCTTTACAAAAGCATTCTGATTTGCCATTATCCAACTGTTATACCGCGTAAAGCATTACAATGATTTTCAAATGCCAGTGTTCAGCTTCAAGACGCTCGGTGAACTTATATAAGTGTTTATACGGGTTTTAAGCTCTTTATAAGTTCACTTGTTGTTTGTTAAAATGCTTTCTGTGTTACTTGGGCTGTCACTCCTTTGACATACGGTAAAAAGGCTGGTTGCCTCTCCACCTTGAAGTCCGGTTGTCTTTCTTTGTGCCTGGGTGGTTTAATTTCCCGATAGTTCATTTATTACTAGTGAATGTGACCATGATAGTTTAAATAATTATACATTATTACAAATTAGTATTTACAAAAAAAAGTATTTATGTAGGTATGTTTATCCGTTGTCTAGTACCCATAGTACGATCTCTGCTTAGTTTGAAATTAGATAGCGTTGTGTGTAAGTATGAGGAATGTGAGGAATACAATATTAAACCCTTTAAGGTCAATTTTTTCTTCCTTTGTATTTGTACAGAAATCTGCATACTGACCTATGATACTTACAGATCGACATTAGGTGGTCACCAAATATATTCACACCATGACAAGAAAAACAGATTAACGTAAATAGATACTGTTAAAGGTTATAAGAACCTACTATATTTAAATTTAGAACCCTTTATTATCCTAACTAAAAATAAACCACGTTATTATGACCTATACGTAAAACATCATACATGTTTTTAGTAAATTAAAACTATAAATACCTTTTTATTTATGGGGTTAAATACTTGCTTATCATCAAAACAATTTCTACCTAAAATACATGCACAAAAGCGTAACAGTTTGTATGAATAATTAATTTGACAGGGCGTTTGAAGCCATGGAAATAGTGATCGATCGCTCATTGAAAATAAATATTTGAATTGGTAATACGAACGCTTTTCATAGATATAATCAAAGCGAAATGAACAATTTGACGCCTCCAAAAATAATTTATTGAAAATCATTCAAACGGAAGCTGTAGATTTTTCGTTCATTATTCAGTAACATTATTTTCATTGCTTCGCTGGCCACTGGAGCTGCCAATCTGTCAAGAAGTTAAGCATAAACTCAATTCTTTTTCCCCTTTTTTTCGAAAATATTAATGCTGAATAAAAGTTTTTAGTCAAATAGCGGGTTTAACTAATCTCTTCTATAAATGTTGATTATGTCTAGTAGTTTATTTATTAAGTCATATTTATTATTGCCACTATGCGCCATATTCGTTATTAAAATAAAAAGAGCTAAATTTACTATGCTTATTTTTAAAAATATACATATTATAAATAGAAAACGCCTAGACTAATGCAAACATTTTATGTTTATGCACCCAAACATTTGCATTTAGCGGAATTCGTATCCGAATGACCAGGTTCATGGCAAACGTAGTTCACTTAAAAGTATTAATCATCACAATAGCCTATTAATGTCCCACTGCAGAGACGGGCCTCCTCCAGTGACGGAGGTGTCCAGTAACGGTGTTTTATTACGTAAAGATAATATTCACGGATAGTCCCTTAGTCGGTTTTTACGACACCCATGGGATTAGATGGGGTTGTGACACACTATAGGCTTACTCCGTCACCACACGGAGGTAAAAAAAAGTAATAATGATAATCTTAAAATAAAAATATAAACATAGTACGTAAATACTATAAATTTATAATTGCTGTGCACTACGAAGTATAGATTACACATCAATTATACAAAAAAATGTTTTATAATTACTAATATTTTTTATTCCTTTTATAGATAGAGAATTAAAACAGGTGATATGTTAAAGTTATTTTAGTAGGGCAATGGAAAATTAATGACTTTTCATTTAAATATATCAAAACTGCTGTTTTATTTACTAACATTTTATTGTTTTTTTGCGTTTTTGTGATGGTGTCAAACACAAACACATGAATAAAGTTCCATGTTTTGATATCTATGGTGCCTAACATGCCAATACTACTGGCCTGACAGATTGGTGTTGGTTGAGTTTTGAGTGTTTTTCAAAAGAAAACTTCCGCACTAGGAACCTGTCTAATGTCGCTGACACTGTTACAGGGATGAAAGTAACGGACACAAAGAACATCTGATAGGCTCAAGAAAATAATTTTTAGTTGATACAAATCAAATACGTGTTTCCTTCAAACTACGATCCTGGTTCTTTTTAGCGAGGCGTGAAATGCATCTTCTGAAGCCACCATGGACATTCATGCCTCTACAAATATTGTAGCTGGCATGGTGTTCACCATGCTTGAACTCTATTGGATGCTTATCATCAGGGACCAAAGAGTCATTCCAATTTAAAAAAAAATAGCGGCTTCGAAAACGGCAGCTGTTGTATAATATTCAAGAACATAGAGTTCTTCTTTATTCCTAAAACTAAGTTGCTAGAGATTTCCCCTGTTGTCCTTTACTTAAATTTATTGATGATTATTTGGAACAGATTTCAAGGATAAACTATATACGATAACATAGATACACACTGCATGCATACACGATTACTTATCTAACGAGGTATCGAAGATAGTTTATCTTAAGAAAGCGAACTTTCCTAAGCCATCTAAATATTAATAATGTACACTTTAAAGATACCAATAAACTCATACCACTCTTTTTAAAAATAATAATTTGACTTATAATTTTTTTGTATTATAGAACTTAATTTAGGTAATCGTTGTAAAAGATGGTAAACTAATATATGTCCCATTTAGCTGAATTACTTACATAAATTAAAACGGAATCTAAATACAAAATTGTAACATACTAGTAGATTCAAAAGAAAACATTTAATACCAGCAACAATAAAAACGCAACAACTAAGACCTTTTGTATTCTCTTCCATATATTTTGTCAACGTTATTATTTCATTACAAAAGTTTAAAAAAAGAACAAAACGGAATACAGTTTAGAAAAAGAAACTCAGACATCCCTAATTATGAAAATAATGCAGGAAGTTGTTTTTACGTTTCGTTTCACATGCATGTTTTAACAACGTAGTAGTAATTTTAGTATCCAGACATAGAATGCTTTTAACAATAAATATTTTACTATTTTTACTGCAAAATATACAACAGGATAATTAAAGTATACAAACTGTAAGGATTTTTAGGAACAAATATTATTTTATGAAAATTTATTTTACAAAGAAAGCTTTATTGTTTTATTTTGTTTGTAGTAATTATTGCCTGTATAGCTGTATATTATTACTAGCTGTTGCCCGCGGCTTCGCTCGCGTTCAGAAATATTATGATTAATTAGGCTTATTTTTTGTTTAGCGTGTGTAAAAATAGGGGCCTACAAAACTTCTTTGTACACATATTCTTAATAATTAATCTGTCATTAGGCGCTAAAACTATTAAGCAAGCAATATAAAACATGCAGTCCATGAGAGAAGCTAAGTTTCATACTAACTGTAATCCCCTATTTTATTCCCTTGGGGGTAGAATTTATCAAAGTCCTTTCTAAGGGGGTACCAACGTCATAGTAACTATATGCATGCAAAGTTTCAGCCCGATCGTATTGAAACTGACAAAGTTTCATACAAACTTTCATCACGTATTTTATCCCCTTGGGGGTAGAATTTATCAAAGTCCTTTCTAAGGGGATACCAACGTTATTGTAACTAAATGCATGCAAAGTCTCAGCCCGATCGTATTGAAACTGACAAAGTTATGTGCTAACTTTCATCCCCTATTTTATCCCCTTGAGGGTAGAATTTATCAAAGTCCTTTCTAAGGCGGTACCAACGTCATAGTAACTATATGCATGCAAAGTCTCAGCCGGATCGTATTGAAACTGACAAAGTTTCATACAAACTTTCATCACCTATTTAATCCCCTTGGGGGTAGAATTTATTAAAGTCATTCCTAAAGGGGTGCCAACGTCATAGTAACTATATGCATGTAAAGTCTCATCCTGATCGGATTGAAACTGACAAATTTTTGTGCTAACTTTCATCCCCTATTTTATCCCCTTGGGGGTAGAATTTATCAAAGTCCTTTCTAAAGGCGTGCCAACGTCATAGTAACTATATGCATGCAAAGTCTCAGCCCGATCGGATTGAAACTGACAAAGTTTTATAAAAACTTTCATCACCTATTTAATCCCCTTGGGGGTAGAATTTATCGAATTCCTTCCTAAGGGGGTGCCAACGTCATAGTAACTATATGAATGCAAAGTCTCAGCCCGATCGGATTGAAACTGACAAAGTTTTGTGCTAACTTTCATCCCCTATTTTATCTCCTTGGAGGTAGAATTTATCAAAGCCCTTTCTAACCACTCGCTTGCTTACGATTTTGAAAAAGTCGTCGAACTTTGCTCACGAAATTTAACGCATGAACACGGCGCGGTTTCTCTCATTAAAACTTAATTTGCCATCGCTTCAAGTGCCCCCCGTAAATATTGTTTATTATTTTAGATAGACAATAATATAACAAACGAATCTATGTTTTTTTAATGTTACAGAAAGTATATGTATAATATTTTATTGGAGTCCAAAGTTTAAAGTTCAACCAATTTTACCGGCTTCAAGTACACGTTGGAATTATTGAATAAAAATATTTTAGTATGATTCAAGTGAAATGTGTTTAACATTTCACTTGAATCATACTAAAATATTTTTTTCAAATATCATAGAAAATGTTTTCTAGATTAATTTAGTACCTTTCACTTATTAATAAACAATTAATTAGTAAAGGAGAATGTTTTTTTGGGCTAAAAAGTCAAAGTCTGTCCCCAGGTCACCAACTAGGTTCATTACAAAGATTGATACGTAAACAACATTTTCTTCTATGGAACCAACAAAATTCGTCCCACAGAAATCTAGATATCAGCTGTTCAAAAAATTAAAAGCTCTGTGGCACTCCAAGCAGTTACAGTCTGTCCCCAGGTCACCAACTAGGTTCATTACAAAGATTGATATGTAAACAACATTTTCTTCTATGGAACCAACAAAATTCGTCCCACAGAAATCTAGATATCAGCTGTTCAAAAAATTAAAAGCCCTGTGGCACTCCAAGCAGTTACAATCTGTCCCCAGGTCACCAACTAGATTCATTACAAAGATTGATATGTAAACAACATTTTCTTCTATGGAACCAACAAAATTCGTCCCACAAAAATCTAAATATCAGCTGTTCAAAAAGTTAAAAGCCCTGTGGCACTCCAAGCAGTTACAGTCTGTCCCCAGGTCACCAACTAGGTTCATTACAAAGATTGATATGTAAACAACATTTTCTTCTATGGAACCAACAAAATTCGTCCCACAGAAATCTAGATATCAGCTGTTCAAAAAATTAAAAGCCCTGTGGCACTCCAAGCAGTTACAGTCTGTCCCCAGGTCACCAACTAGGTTCATTACAAAGATTGATACATAAGCAACATTTTCTAACGGTAATAACTAGTTGTTAAGAGGTAGGGTATACCAGTTTTTTTTTTTCGGTTTCACTGGGGTAAAATGCCTACGCATCCCCTTCCGTTGGGGGGACGGAAGAAGTATGTGGGGCAACCCCCCAGTATACCCACTAAAAGTCCCCAGCCGCACACCTTCATCGCCTACATGGAGGGGGCCTGGGAAACCGGCAGAGCCTTTGCGTCCAGTCCCCCTCCGGCGATCCACGTCATTACAGGAGGGCCCTATCTAGGCATACCCGTAGTCGAACTAATTACATATATATATATATATACTCATCAATGCAGACAATATTGGGTTAGAAGCCATATGTCATTATTACTGCTCCTGGAAGAGTGGCAGACGTACGTTGGGAACATATTGTGCTCATGTTATATCTATTGTATGGTTCTTGGCATGTGCACGATACAGTAAAGCATTAACCATCCAGCACAATACTTGGATAGTATCATGCCTAGATTGTACCCTACCTCTTAACAACCAGTTATTACCGTTAGAAAATGTTGTTTACGTATCAATCATTGTAATGAACCTAGTTGGTGACCTGGGGACAGACTGACTTTTTAGTAGATAACTGCTTGGAGTGCCAGAGGGCTTTTATTTTTTGAACAGCTGATATCTAGATTTCTGTGGGGCGAATTTTGTTGATTCCTTAGAAGAAATGTTGCTTATGTATCAATCTTTGTAATGAACCTAGTTGGTGACCTGGGGACAGACTGGCTTGTTAGTAAATAACTTTTGCATGGAGTGTCACAAGGTTTTTAGTTTTTTGAACAGCTGATATCTAGATTTCTGTGGGCCGAATTTTGTAGATTCCATAGAAGAAAATGTTGCTTACGTATCAATCTTTGTAATGAACCTACTTGGTACCTGGGGACAGAGTGACTTTTTAGTAGATAACTGCTTGGAGTGCCACAGGGCTTTTAATTTTTTGATCAGCTGATATCTAGATTTCTGTGGGGCGAATTTTGTTGATTCTTTAAACATGTAATAAGCTCAATGGTATAAGCCAATGTACAATGGTTACAAACGTGGGGCAGCAATTTTTATTTTAGCCCAAAGCTCCTAGTAAAAAAAACATTCTCCTTTACGGCATTTTTACTTCGGAGCATGCACTAACACAGAATTTACAATATGGCGACTATAAATTTCAACTTTAAAATAAAAATAAAAATTTCTCTGGTGATGTTGCAAACTTGCATTCAGTTGGTAGACAAACTATTATTCTATAAATTTAAAACGTTTCGAATGGACTTTGTAGACTACAATATAGAGTTTAAAGTCGTTAAATAGAAAAAAACGTTTGGTAGCGATAGCTACCAGAAGCAAAGTTCGGCGTTTTGTTTTGGTAACTATAGCTACCAGAAGCAAGCGAGCGGCTAAGGCGGTACCAACGTCATAGTAACTATATGCATGCAAAGTCTCAGCCCGATCGGATTGAAACTGACAAAGTTTCATACAAACTTTCATCACCTATTGAATCCCCTTGGCGGTAGAATTTATCGAATTCCTTCCTAAGGGCGTGCCAACGTCATAGTAGCTATATGCATACGAAGTCTCAGGTCTATCCGTTTGAAATTGACAAAGTTTCATACAAACTTTCATCCCCTATTTTATCCCCTTGGGGGTAGAATTCATCATAATCCTTTCTTAGCGGATGCCTACGTCATAACATCTACCTGCATGCCAAATTTCAGCCAGATCCCATCAGTGGCTTGGGCTGTGCGTTGATAGATCACTATGTCAGTCACCTTTGAGTTTTATATATATAGAAGATGAATATTATGTATTAGAATAGCGTTTGTGGCAACATTTCCAAGGTGGGTTCTTCGAGAGTTTGCATAGGCTTATCCTTTATATATATTACTAGCTGTAAAACGCGACTTTGTCCGCGATTAAATTTGAAATGATATAAAAAAAAACTTGTATAATTCATACAAAGTTTATTCATCATCATCATATCAGCCAATCGACGTCAACTGCTGTACATATGCCTTCCCCAAGTATTGTCACCTTGTGCGGTCCTGTGCCTACCTCATCCATCGGTTTCCAGCCGTCCACACCAGCGCTTTTCGGTACGCGTTCGCCATTCCAGAATCTTTCTGCCCAAACAGCTGTCAGTTCTCCGCGCTATGTGCCCTGCTTGTCGCTACTTTGACCGGTTATGTCGGTTACTTTGCGAATCTCATTTTTGATTCGATCACGCAGGGAAACTCCCAACATAGCTCTCTCCAATGCCCTGAATGACCATGAGCCTTCTGAGTAGGCCCATTGGTCAGGCTACAACATAGCTCTCTCCAATGCCCCTGAATGACCATGAGCCTTCTGAGTAGGCCCATAGGTCAGGCTACAACATAACTCTCTCCAATGCCCCTGAATGACCATGAGCCTTCTGAGTAGGCCCATAGGTCAGGCTACAACATAGCTCTCTCCAATGCCCCTGCATGACCATGAGCCTTCTGAGTAGGCCCATAGGTCAGGCTACAACATAGCTCTCTCCATTGCCCTCTGAGTGACCATGAGCCTTCTGAGTAGGCCCTTAGGCCCCCTAAATTTGAAAAAAAAAATGTTTGTCGTAGCTTGATGTTATATAGCCTATAGCCTTCCTCAATCAATGGTCTATCCAAAACTTAAAACTAAATTCAATTCGAAGAAGTAGTTCCTGAGATTAGCGCGTTCAAACAAACAAACAAACTCTTCAGCTTTATATAGTATAGATATAGATATAGATTATGAAAAAATGGTTCTCTCGGTATGAATACTTGGCATTAATAATTATACTTCATCTCAACCTATAGGATTGTGTGTCATAAAAACTAATAAAAGAAATAAATAATATAAATAATCCTCACACATTCACACAACGCCATCTAGTCCCAAACTAAGCATAGCTTGTACTATGGGTACTAGACAGCGAATAAACATACTTAAATACTTTTTGTTTTATAAATACATACATTATTATAGATAGAAAACACTCAGACCAATGCAAACAATCATGTTCATGCACACAAAGATTTGCATTGAGCGGGAATCGAACCCGAGACCTCTGAGTAGCAGTCATGTAATATACCGACTGCGCCACAGAGGTCGTCGAATTTATTGAAAAAAAGGCTCTTAGATATTATTTTTAAGAGAAAACTTGTCATAAATGTAACCTTACAGCAATTATTATTCTTCTTGTCAACAGGGTCAGATTACGTGTGTTAGCCAAATTAACCCCTAATGTAAATCTTAACCCTTTCACAGTGCCGCCAGCAGACACAATAGTAAAACAATGCACATGTAGCATATATGGTACACTGCACTGGGAACGTGTTAAACAGGCTTGTGTAATAAATAATTTTAACAAAATTACTTGCAAAATGTGCTATGGGCAGAATTTAAACCCTTTACCAATCAAAACATTACCTGCACGAAATAATATTCGTTTCGCGTATCAAAACGTCAAAACCATTAATCCTTATTGTAACATGTAACCGATGTAATCATTGACTTGTAAAGTATTTACGTCATTCATATGGGATTTGACAAACAGTAAGTAAACAAGGTCATTGAACTAATTTGTTTATCAACTCTATTGAAGCGAATAAAACACTTATGGTAATCACTGGTAGAGTTTTTGTTTATGTACAATCTCGTATCTTCTTCATCTTTGCGAGTTCCCAGTTGCGTCCACAGCTCGAGAGCCATGGAGCCTGGGGTCTGCTTTGCGGCTTGTAATGCCATCCCTGGCGACGTCAAGCCTGCATTTTTTGGGTCTTCCTCCGCGGAGGCGCCGTGGCGCCATGTTTAAGTACGATCCCGTATAGGAGAACTAAATTTACCAAAAATATCTTCTGTAGCCGCAGAATTAAAAACCGAATCTACTCGGACGGCTTGCAGCCATCAGGCTTAGTATATTTCTACTTTAAGTGTTCTAAGTTGCTTCCACCACACCGCATCAACTGACCAACCCACCTCACGCCATGTGCATTCTCGCCTTTCTGTAATCGTTTGCATTTAGTAATCGTATTCCTAGATATACCGTAACTACTATCTTTACGAGATAAAAAGAAGGAAAACTTGAAATTAAACCCTATACCAAACCGTCTGGCCAGCGTGGTATTAGTAGGCCGAGTAAACCATGGTTAACATGTTAAAGCTTATGTACGAGTATTATCACAGTTATTTTCAAAAGTTACACAAAAGTAAATTCAACCAAAGATAAAAACGTTTCAAGAGGAAATCACTTAAATATTTTACTATGCCACGACTTTTAGTCTAATTAAAGAAAAAAGAAGCAAAAACAATATAAAGGCCTTGTTATCTAGGTGGAGCCATTGCCAACGTGACCGGAATAAAGATAGAAATAAAAGTAAATAATAAGAAAAGAACACCGTATATTGAACATCCAAACCGTTTGGTTTTTGTTTCCTGTTGAAATTCACACCGCAACAATTTTTGACTGTGAATTGTACACGACCATATTTCGATACACGTGGATAAGCTTTCGAGCCCAATTTCTATTTCACATATTCCTTTTTCTATGGCTAGTTTTCTCCTATGACACTTTTTTAATATTAGGTTCTCTCCTTTTTTTTTGTAAACAATAATTTATTTAATACTATATCTAAGTGCTTTATCAAATACTAAACATTTTGTTTTTTTTGCTTTCAGCTTGTCAATTCTCGTACCTTAGAATCGTTAAAAATTCGGTTGTCAAATTGTCTTACCTATTGTGTGACAGTTTGACAACTAAAAGTTAACTTAACCAAATTTTTAACGATTTTAAGGTACGAGAATTGACATGCATGATAGCAGGGGAGAAAGCGGTTCACATGTTTGTAATGTATTGCATTAAACCACCATAAAACAGTATTCCGATTATACCTAAGCCGTTTCCTTCCCTAAACACTCAAAGTATTAATTTCACTTATTAATATATAGTACTTACAAACATTAAAAGCTCTGCTTTATAAAATCAGCTGTGTACGTTGAACCTAATAAAGAAATCTTGTTCTTTCTTAGGGCCAGATTCAGAGACCGCACTTTGTCTTTACTTTAGCAAAGTCTAGTTATTATTTCTGAATTTGAACAACATTAAAGTAATTTTTCGCATGAAAAAGTTTACTTTCATTATTTATTACTACAAAGGGATAATAACTAGACTTTGCTAAAGTAAAGTCAAAGTGCGGTCTCTGAATCTGGCCCTCAGTCTCAAGGCTTAATGCGGCGACAGTTTTTATAGATATTTATTTTTAATTGTTATTTATAATACTTCTTTATTACTACTAATTAGTAATAACATAGACCCGCTATTATAGAAGAAAGATAATAATATTCCAAAAAATTACCTAACTTTTTACGTCGAGGTTATTATGAGGTCGAAATTAGTTTGTACTTATTTTTAGATTTCTTATGAAAATTATTTGAGTATTTTGTCACTTCCGAACAATGTCTTTTTTAGTTTGTTTTTTTTTACATTCAGTTATTTTAGTTTTAACTTGGTCTAACTATACTTTTGATTGCATTTAGTGATGTGATTTACTAAGTTTTATATGTTAAATCGTTGGGCAAAAAGCCACAATTTAACAACAACAAAAATCCTTTTGGTTGAGTACCTACCTCCTCTTGGTGTCCGGATCCGTGTGGTGACGGAGTAAGAATACAATATGTCACCACCCCATCTTATCCCATGGGCGTCGTAAAAACCGACTAGGGGACTATCCGTGAATAAAAGAAGGAAAACTTGAAAGTAAACCCTATACCAATTCGTCTGGCCATCGTGGTATTAGTAGGCCAAATAACCCTCCGTCACGGGAGGAAGCCCGTCCCTGCAGTGAAACATTAATAGGCTGTTATGAAGACCTACCTCCTCTACCATAAGTAATGTTAATTCACAGCTAAATAATAGTATAAAGCTAATATTATTGAATAACAACATGCAAAAAAGTATATAGTTAATTTAAAATAACATTTATAAGTATGTTGTGGTGAACTAAACTATTTTGATGCTATCCCTTTATACGAGAAAGGTATAATGTGTAATACAGTTAATGATGTAAGAGGTCGTTTTGAGATACCAAGCTATTGATTACTTCAAGGGTGCCTAATCATAGAGACCTTGAACCCTGTTGCTATGCGTGATTTATAGACGTTGTATATGGCAATATGTAAGATTGTTTAGTAATTTTCGGTGTTAAGTTATAAGTTGGTATCGTGCTGAATATCAAAAGAGGTAAGCAGTAGTACCAGGTGTATTTTTATGTGTTTGATTAATTAGTTTAGCTAGTTACGTTGTTATACATACTAAATTTTTGAATATTATATAATAATTTTTATAGTTTACATTATAAACCTTCCAAGGATGCAAAAAGTCATCACTCTTTTCAAGTCTCGTAGATATTATAATGACATTCAAGCTTAAGATATAAATAACACAACAGATCTTTCTCACGGAACCAAAGTCCAAAACAAAACTCTAATTTTAACTGTGTGATTTTCCCTTGTTTAATTGTAATTTCTTCTCTGATACTTTTTTCATTGTTTTAAACACAATCGTTAGCTTAAATGTGCCTATTACATATACCAAATTTCATTCTATTATGTTTAATAATTATTGAAAAATCAAACTTTGATAAAATCTTCATACAAAACGGCAATTTCATAGGTAAAGACCTAATATGTAAAGAATATAAATATTAGTCAGCCACACCTTCAAGCCCACTAACCTCCTTATTCCTACTATCTCACTATAAAACTAACCTTTTTTCCAAATTAAGCTGTCGATTTATTTGCTCTAGCAGATGGATTGCTTGTCGGTTACAGAATTGTCTAATTTAACTTGGCCTCCCTCGTTTCCTTTAGGGTACCGTCTTATTATTAAGCTTTGAAGCGTTAGAGGGAGGGTAGGTAGATCATTTTACGTTGGTGTAGATACAGCACGTCAGTTTTGGCGAATCGTAGTCGGAAGACCGAGGTCACGTGACGCTTGCGGCGTGTATCCTGTTACAAGTAGTAGGGTGCGATTGGTAAAGGGTGAGAGTGATCTGCAATTACTTGAATATTTCGGCTCTTGGTATAATATTTTGATCTTATTTATATTATTGTGGTATCTTAGGGGCTAGGTTTGGATACATATTGGAAATTATTATGTCTATTTTGTTGGTGCATTTTCCTTATCGTTTTCCCTTGAGGCATGTTTCATTCTAGATAATGAATAATAGATATTAGCCTGAGGCGTTGTTTTGTCTAGTCAATCTAAATGTATGGTTGCAGTTTATTTTAGTAACTTTTGGTGTGTCTATTTAACAGAAATTTGCATTGCTTAGAATTATTAGATTTTTACGTTACATAAAACCTGATCAGGGAGTACGATTCTCTCTCAATGCAAATGTTGGTGTTTACTTTAACAATTTGTGTTTATTTACAAAATTCTTATCAAAGTATATTTTATTCGTTTTCTAGTACTCATCATACAAACACCGCTTACTTTAGGAATAGCTAGCGATGTGTAAATGTATAAAAAATATTATAATTATCATACTATAATTAAAATGATTTATAAACAGCTTTTAAAATACTAATTCATTACAAAATTACCCAAAAAATATTAAAATTAAAACAAACAGCTACACTCTGTATAAGCTTGTTTGCAACCCTCTCCCTCAAATAGAAATGTATAGGGTTTTATCATTGCTGACGTAAGTACAGTTTGGTTACTTCGTTGCGTTGTAACAAACATATCTACAAGTACATCAAGAAGAATATAAACTGTTTTTATTGTGCACTTTCGGTCGACTAGTCTGTCATACGTAGGAAAAATAAAGAAGAATAAAGATTTTACGTATTATGATTTACTTGTATTTTTTTTGTTTTGCTGTTTGTTTACAAAGCCGAATGTGCTAAGTTTGTGTGCGGATTTTTTTACTATACGCGCCTAACTTTATGTTAGTGTTTGAACTTAAAATTGAGGTCATATCTTTGATGAAGGTTAAGATAGAATCATTTGTGTGGTCCATATACAAACTCATAGTAAAATAAACGTAAAAAAATATTTGTATTTTGTTATGATCCTGAACGATTGAGGTCATTAAAGTAGTCTTTCCAGCATTTCTAGAATCTTCCTCCCCTACGTCCACAATGTCTGATTGTCCATGTAATAACTACATTTTGTCCATCTATCCGTATATACTCGTATTCTAACAAAATTACCATCTTATTTAAAGTTACTGTTACTAAATAATACTTTATGAAACTGTAACATAATCAACAGAAAAATAAAACTCAACAAATGATAAAAGAATGATTAACGTCCCTCCCTTTAATCACAAAAGCCCTATGACTTACTACTGGAAGATACTATAAAAAAAACTGAATAGAGCTTTCTAGCGTAGCCACTAATGGTTTTCTTAAACAAACAACAACCAATTTGTCTTCATTTGTGTGCCGCTGTAGTACAGAACGGTGAACTCAATAATTTATTGACTAAAGACACCATGTCAAGGAAAACAAAATGTATTTTTTGTTTTATATTTTTAGAGTACAGCTATTTTTAAAAGTAATTTAGTATATCTACAAGACATTGTGGTTAAGGTTTTATGTATATACTTAGTTGCAGTTGAATTAAATAACATTGAAATGTATAAAAAATACAACGAACATGTAAAAAAAACACATAAAAATAATAAACTCTCACTTTTTCTAATAACCACTCGTCTAGCAAGGCAAAATGACGGAAAATTGCACATCTGACCCAGCCGCTAAAAAACGCTGAGTATTCTATACGATCGAAAACTGCTTTACTTCATTTATACTACTATTAAGGTGCATCGTAGTAGTAAATGCCTATGGGTACATATTTAGTATACTCATACATTATTGCATTTCATTTGCAAGTTTGTTGCAGGCATTGATAATAATATATTTTGTAGACGAAAAGTAACTACTAATTTAGTTTAAAATAGTAAAAGTAATGCTATTGGCTTATAAAAAGTAATTATTTAATCTTTTCATTCAAACCTCACGTATAATATGCTACAACAACTTTTATTGAAACACAAATTTTGTTAAATTTAGTTTCGTCTATCTGAACATAAATTGAGCTAACTCAAACATACAACTTATCTAAAGCTATCAAAATACTTTAAACATAAAACTAGAGTTATGTCCAGAGTCTAACCGCGATTTACATTCTAAAAACAATAAAAGTTGTACGTGAGAGAAGTACGCTAACAAGAATAGCAGTAAATTTGGCCATTCTTTATCGCCACTGCAAGGTGTTTCAGTTAAAATGTTGCTAAATTGAATACCTTTACCACACAGGTGTGTAAACCAATAATTCAACAAACGCTGTTAGTAAAATTATAAATAATATTTTATTTATATTAACATCAGAGGTTTTGACATCTGGTCGACTAAATCAAGCCGATACCTTTCTATCCAGGTTCAGTCCTTACCTCAAGCTTCGATTTAGCAATAACTTCTTAATCTTGTTCTTTTAGTTACTCCTACATGCAGAAATTTTGCATTACTTTTTTAAAATAAATAAAACACAATGGAAAAACGGACAATTTATTTGTAGATCACAAAAATGATTGCGTTATGTGGGATTTAGCTTATAACCTTGTGCATAGCAGCTGTCGGTGCTACCGCTGTTACCGAGTAAAATAAAAAGATAGCCGAAAAGAAGAAAGACAATGGAAATATTGATACTCGAGGCGGGAATCAAACCCACGTCTCTGGACTATACGCATCCAGCGCCATGATCTCTAGGCCACCCGAGTACCCGTCTCGACTACCAAATTTACGATTATTGCTTTATACGTCGTCGGGCCGCAACTTAGAACTCAACTGTACAACGCCATCTAGGCGCGACAAACAATTACTATATTGTTATACAAGAGCTCAGTTACGTTCATTGTTTCATCAAAACGTTTCCACTTTCTGCGATCCAGTATCACTCTTCGTCCATTGGCTGTCTGCCGCCCTTGCCTGTTATATAAACAAAAGCTTAATTGACCTATCAACCAAGCGGCTTCTGATATGCCATTAATATTTTAGAACCTGTCTGTTGAATCTTTGCGTGCATGAAATTAAATCTTTTCTTTTGTTTTTAACCCCCGTTTTTAAGTGTGTTTATATAAATGTATGTTTTCTAGATGGGTATTTTCTGCATGATGATTTTTATGTATTTCAAAAAATGTATTGTAGCATGTTTATCCGTTGTCTAGTACACAAAGAACAAGCTCTGCTTATTTTAGGATAATATGGTGTTATGTAAATCTGTGAAGTATATTGTTAACAGGTTGTGTTCTAGAATTAACATTTGTAAGAATTTATAACTACGCATGAATAAGTATTTTAACATGAAATATATTCGTAAAAACTTTTATTTGAATACTTCTGAATATATATTTTCTATCTAGTAATATAAACTTTGTTCTAGAATCAAATTTAAGATAATACCGCTATGTGTCCTCATAAAATTACAAACGGAGGGTCGAGGCATCACAAGAATTGTTATTGTTGAGATATGCAATATCGCTAGTGGGTCGCTTGCCCCACAGAAGTAGTATTTGTGAAACGACTATGAATAACCATTCGATTGTATCCCTCGTTTTAAGTTTAAATGTAAAGTTGTGTAAATGTTTTGTTTATGTTGATTGGATTAGGAATTAATGGTTTTCCATAACTATTTCTTCTCTTATTTGTTCTAAATAAATGTGTTGGGTTGTGTTTTGTTTAATATTTTGTGTGTATGATTTTTGTTAGTCGAATAACATGGAGTAGATCTGATCACATTGAGTCAGCAAACGTAGGATGTGCAATCTACTATGTAACTACGTAAAGTCTACTACGTAAAAACTTTTGAACGAGTCTTTCTGTGGCAAACACAACCCTACCATATCAGGTTATATTACAGGTATTGATGTTAGATGTAACACTAATACCTAATACACAAAGTACCATTTCATCTTCAGAGAAGACCGTTCCTCCAATAATCACAAGCTGTTATTATAAGAACAGTACCAGCAATTACTAAAAACTTAATTCAGTAGTAGCAAACATTTCCTAACTATTCTATTTCCAGTAATATAATACAAACGTGCCTTATTCGCAAACCAAAGCTTTGTCACTACAAAACGGTGCGTTCGATTGTAAGCCTCGTTTTAAGTTAAAACGTGTTGTTGAATAAATGTATTGTTTTATGTTGATTGGATTAGAAATTAGTGGACCGTGTAATTGGGTAAGGCAGAGAGTGGTACAACACGTGTCGTGCCCCGTGTGCTTGGGGTAAGGCAAAAAAATGGTTTATTTTGTGTCAATTTCTAATAATATTGGATGAAATTTTCTTCATAATAGACTTTTAGAAATATAAGTAATGTATACTTTAATAACTAGTTGATATTTAATTGAAATTGATATTAGATTTCATTCAATTTTAAATTGAGAAGTCTAGCTTATAGACATTATAATTGCGTAACATTTTACCGACTAGACTTCAAAGTCTAGGCAAAGCACATACATACATACATACTTAACACATAATTTTAACAATAAATACATAATTCTCCTCACGTCACAATTACTGGGAACAGCTCAAATTAATATAATAGGTATTGCTCGTGTTTTGATATTTTTTTAAACAAATTACATAATGTTTTATTTTATTTTATATTTATTATTGGTTTATATTTCTGCACTGCTGGTTTTATTCTCAACAATAAATCAAACAATAATTTTAAAAGAATAGTCTCCGTACGGAATATTATTGAGTTCAATATTCCACTTATTTAATATTATCGTAGTTAAAAAAATAATCGTGTAGAATATTTTATTATAGGGGAGAAAAAAAAGTTTGAAAACTAATTTTATTTACGAATTGTATTTATTATTCCCCTAAAAACAAAACATGACATCAAATCATGTAAGTAATACTTTTTCTAGGGGTGACGTACAGTAAAAATACCTTAGGGGACCGAAATACATCGTGTAAGTTGTCATAAAACAATAAACGCAACTGCAATTATGTAAATCGTTTGTTCGAACAAAGTTTGACAGATAAACTTAGCCCCTTTCTCCCCTAAATATAAAATTGCAATATAAGAGTGTAAGGGTACACTTCCTTATTACGGACTTATAGCCAGCCGTTGATGGTGTTTTTCGTAGCATAATCTCCCCTCGCTCTGTCCCTTCGTATTAAAAGATTGCGAAGATTTGATGTCTTCTGGTTGTAGTTGATGTGCAAGGAAAATGGGAAACAAGATTGATTATGTTTTCGAAATTCGAATATTTACTCTCTTTGTTTTTTTTATTTTAGATTGTCATTGGTATTTGAATTTTATAAAAAGAGGTTCATTTGTTTTTATCTCTTAATAGACTGATTTTGAGGGAGGATATTTTTTGCGCATAATAAAGTGTATGCTTAGTATCTATTTCTGTTTTATTGTGATCTTTATATTTATACCTTGGACATGTTTGTTTTAAAGCTTTAGTGCCTTTTTAGTGCCACATTCGTTTACAAATAATAGGCACAAAGGACGTGAACTGTAAAAAATGCTAATTAGTTATAACTTTCTGTAGGTTAAACTTTAAACCCCCTTACTTATAAACGCCTCTTAAATATTAGTAAATTGATTAGCTTAAATTCTTACCATTTTGTTTGGTATAAGGTTGGTTTTGCTAATAATAATCTCGCTAAACAGTGACTAAATTTAAGAAGCGTTTATGCATAAAGGGGAAAAAGTGTAGGACAAATTTTAAAAATTAGAGTGGTCATTTATACTGCGGTTTATTAGTAGTACATTTATTATTTTATAAGTCTTTGGTGTGTTTAAAATCAGTTGCGTTTTCTTTTTATTAATTAATTATAAGCACTTATTTTCTGTTTTATTTCATGTTTTGTTGTTATGGGTGGAGTTAAAACATGAAAGTTCCCCCAACGAGTCATAAAAGTTAATTGAGGTTAGGGTTTACCTGTGGGGTTTACTATACGAATAAATTTACGATATCTTTAAAGTAATACTTGTTAATGGCTTTATAAATAAAATGTTATGTTTTGTTATATCTGCAAGGTAAAACAAAAACAATCTTACTATCTATTATAAAAATGAAAATTAGTAAAACTGTAAAATAATAAAAAAAAAGGTTGTAAGAGTGAATGCATTCGGGGGCCTGGTGACCAGTGGCACAGGTTTTCTAAACCCATTTCAGGCACCAGTCCTTCGCAGATTACATAGTAACCTCATCAAATAATGTATTAGTTATAGTCAAATTGTGAAGGAAAATAAACGAATTATTTATTATAATGCATGAAACTGGATATTTGCACTGGTCAGGGTTAAATTTGAATGTTAGCATTAATATGCATGTATTTACACAAAAAGTATATAAGTATGGTAATTTATCCGATGTCTAGTACTCGCAGATCGGACGACTTCTGTGGCGTAGTGGTAATAATACATGAGTGCTACGCAGAGGTCTCGGGTTCGATTCCCGATCAATGCAAATCTTTGTGTGCATGAACATGATTGTTTGCATTGGTCTGGGAGTTTTCTATGTATAATATGTAGGTATTTACAAAAAAAAAGTATTTAAGTATGTTTATCCGTTGTCTAGTACCCATAGTACAAGCTTTGCTTAGTTTGGGATTAGATGACGTTGTGTGAATGTGTGAGGATTATTTATTTATTTATATTTTTATTTACTTGAAACTATGGCGTTATGTGTATCCATAAAGAATATAATTCTAAGACAAAACATTCAAACACAAAAACTCCACTCAGTACAAAATTGAATGTGGTTGTCCAGTATGAATAATTCAGGACAATTTTTTTTACAGTATCTATCCCATCTGTACCAATAGTACAAACTCTGCTTACTTCAGAACTAGATAGCGTTACTTGTATCCAGGAGGAATATTATCATTAAAATTCTCAAGGAACACAAAAACCTTATCAAGATAAAACGCAAGCAATGACACCTCTACCTAAAAGGGCTCAAAACTTAAACCAATCAATGTGGACTTAATACTCAGTTGTTAGAAATTGCCCGATAGTGAAGTTCCTGTAATCTCTTGTGGATCAACTCGGTAGGTACTACGTGAGGGAGATCCGACTAATGCCCGATTTACACATCGACAAGTACAGTAGCGAGTTAAGTAGTATTTTAAGATTAAGTTGATTTAAATAGATCTCCATCCTATTTTTTGGCAAGTTAAGTTGGCGAGACGCGAGAGAGGGGGCTACTTCGTACTTAACTCGCCAAAAAATAGGATGGAACTCTATTTAAATCAACTTAATCTTAAAATACTACTTAACTCGCTACTGTACTTGTCGATGTGTAAATCGGGCATAAGGGATGGTGTACTATACGATTTAGTTAATCACTATGTGGTAATCTAACGTGGGGATAATGTAACCGATTGTTTTAATACTCGAGTAACTAATCGTTCTCGATTTCAATTAGGTATATGTGAGTTGATAAATTATCGATTAAGTTTGAAGTTTCATCATAACAGCCCATTGATGTTGGGACATCAACACTGCAGGGACGGGTTTCCTCCCATGACGGAGGGATACTTGGCCTACAAATACCATTTTGGCCAGACGGATTGGTATAGGGTTTAGTTTCAAGTATTCCTTCTTTTTATTTCGTAAAGATAATATTTACGGATAGTCCCTCAGTCAGTTTTTACGACACCTATGGGATGAGATGGAGTGGTGACATGTTGTATTCTTACTCCGTCACCACAACGGGGAATTTATTTATCGCGTTTATAAATAAACAAAGGTTCTTCCACTCAAGACTTGATCCGTTTAGTTCAGATATCTAATCAACGTTCGATAACCATAGTGATTAAGTAAACCCCAAATGCACCGCTTGGTCCAATCAACCCTCACGCATTTCCAAATTAATCCTCCCAGGATTATAAACTTGGTAAATTGTATACAACCTTATGCTTTCTAACATTATGACAAATAATCTAAGTCATAATCTCAATGTTTGACGACCTCTTTGGCGTACTGGTTATAGGTATCTCATGACTAATACGCAGAGGTCTCGTTTTCGGTTCCCGCTGAATGCAAAAAGTCTTATATGATAGCAAGACATGGTAATCTGGTTTCTATAAGTTTTTCATTCTTTTAGATTCAAAATGAAATGCTAACAATTTTTAGTATTATTATAATATATTTTTAAGCTATACGTATATTTGTATCAAAATAGCGCGTTTACCTAATACATTGATTAACTTGTAGGTATAAACTGCATGGCTTTATTTTCGACTTCTGTGGTTATATAATTTGACTGCTACGCAGAGGTATCGGGTTCGATTCCCGCTCAATGCAAATCTTTGTGTGCATGAACATGATTGCATTGGTCTGGGTGTTTTCTATGTGTGTATAATATGTATGTATTTGTAAAATAAAAGTAGGTATTTAAGTATGTTTATCCGTTGTCTAGTACCCATAGTACAAGCTTTGCTTAGTTTGGGGCTAGGTGGCGATGTGTAATTGTGTGAGGATTATATTTTTCAATTGTTACCGTTAGTTCTTTGTTCACAACCAATATGTTAGTATGCATGTAGTAAATCAAAAAGTTCTCACATATAACTTTAAAAAAATATCATTGCTTAGCTTAAAGTAGTAAGTAGTAATAAAAAAACGGAAACAATTATTAAAAACAATTTTCCTTATAACATTCACTGTATTAATTTCAATGTTAATATTTCTTGAAACTTCACAAAGCATGGTCACAATATTCTGCCGTGCCACAAACTCCGCATAATTAGGGTTTAAGCTCTACTCACATTAAGCTGACATATAACTGGCCTATGATTATTTCTCTACTTTCGTATTTTAATGGTGATTTGACTTGCCACAATTTGCATTTTAGTGAAAATCCATAAATTTGAAATAATAATTTATGCTTTTTTTTTCTGCGATCGTTATTCCAGCCAGTAATTTCAGAGTGTAACCTAACTTTTTCGCTAGTGTGATGGCTATAGAATGAGGCTGCAGTGCACAAGGTCACAAGGTGCGATCTGCAGATAATTATCCTGTGCTTGGAAGTACTCTGTGTCTGTTTAAATTATTAAATGTCATTGCAATAGAGGGGTAATTTTTTTTTATACAAAACACGGCAATATGACTATATCGAACCTTATGGAAAGCGCGAGTACAGTCCACAAATGAAACCAAGGCATAGAAGTCTAAAAATAACTTCAATCCGTCGTCATCATCTTGCCGGTTTGGCCAAATGCTTCTTCACACTGCGTTTGAAGGACCCAAAATTATACGATGGAGGAAATACGTGTCATTATCCATCCTGTGTGACAAAAAAAAACGATTCAATAGTAAAAGAAAAAGATCCTTTTGTATGATAGTAAGTCGTGTCGTTGGTGACGTGGTACTGAGAAGTGTTGACGATTCGATTTACCTCTGGCATGACTTAATAACAGCCTATTCTTACCAAGCTTGAGTTTAGAAATTGACACTATCATCATTATCATGTCAGCCAACGTCCTCTGGTGAATAAAGGCCTGTATTATCTACTAATGTATCTACCTCATCCACCAGTAGCATAATATTATGAAACTTAAATCAAATATACGAGTACGATTTCTATAAATAATTTCTATATGTTTAGTCACTTCACACGGTACATTGCGCATTCAATTTAAACAAGTAATTACAAACGAACTAAAACTGCTTCAATGTAAACGTTGCTTTACAAAGAGTCGTACAATAAACGCAATGGGACTATTGCTTCTAACTAATTGTTGTTTAACCACCCCCGTGACTTTTATTATTTCATGCTCTTTAATTATATGGGGTCCATTTTAATAAATGAACTGCCATCTTTATCGCAGTTAAATCTAAACATAAATGATTATTGTTATGTTTTGTAACATCCCCTTTATGCCCCATTGCAAGGAAATATGGTAATTAAAACATAGGTAATAGTGGGGAACTAATTTTTATGAGAAAAACCTCCTTTCATTACGCTATTGTCGGTAAATGGTATTCTTTAAATTTGTGCTACGATTGAAAATTGTATACTTAGTACTTACTAATACTAGGTACTTACACAAAAAGAAAAGGTTATGTACAAAAAGTGTAGTGGCAATTTATTATAATAACCTACAATGACGCATTTTGTTATGCAAGTGTACTTACAAAACTATAACGATATAGTACTTATAATATTTTTTGACGAAAACACTAAACTCTCATTTGACAGACGAGCAAGGCAGGCTTACGTGATGGTAAGCGGTAATAGCTGCTCATATATCAGCGATGCTAGAATACAGCCAAAGTAATGCCTACCATAGATATAAGACTTGTGGCATAGTAATTTTAGTAGTTACTTAATGTTACTGTAATGTTTGCACACTACTTGAGGTGGATTAAGCTTTGGTTTACAGGCGGTGGTGACACTTTCGCGTGGTGACGGAGTGAGAATACAATAAATGTATGTAAAAACCGACTAAGGGACTGTCCGTGTGTATTATCTTTACGAAATAAAAAGAAGGAAAACTTGAATTAAATCCAATACCAATCCGTCGGCCCGCGTGGTATTTAGTAGGCCAAGTATCCCTCCGTCACGGGAGGAGGCCCGTTCCTGCAGTGGGACATTAATGGGACTGTTATGATGATACAGGCGGTGGTGATACATACCAAGTTGACCCCTAGCTAAAGAGACCTTACCTTGTAGAAACGTACATACGTTTTAATGTTAAGTTATTACTTAAATATTACTAAAGCTTAACAAAGACATGTTTTACGTTCACTTACGATGAACTTGGTGATACTGTTATAACTTAGTTGTAAGGCCTTTAAGCTTAGTATTTTATTGCAAACTATAGAAATCGTTTTATAACTTCAGACATTAATTACAAGTCAACCTGTCTTTACGAATTCAGGACTCTAAAAAGCACTTAAAACAATTAATAATTAACGCCGTTCTTAAAGTTTTAAGCTATTGGGAATATAAAGAAACTTGACAGTTTTGTTTCATTTTACAGATATTTTAGATTATTGCCTATGAGTTAAATAATATTTGTTTGAAAATTAATAGTGATTGAAGTAGATTAATGTAAAAATATATTTTAATAAACTTTTTTATAAACTTAGCTACAGAACTACGAATAAAAATTTTCTTATGATTTTTTACAGACACTGAATTTACAAGACAAAGACAAAAAGTGTCTAGGCTAAGAAAATCATTTTTGAATTTCACTAGAAGTCGACTTAGTTTCTGGCTTGTTGTCGGCAGTCGTATCCGCAAACGTTAAGACAATGATGTTAGTCAGTATACGGAGTGTCTATGAGTAATGGGGCATACATTTTCTTTTTAATAAATAATCCTCTCACATTCACATATCGCCACCTACTCCCTAACTAAGCAAAGCTTGTACTATGGGTACTAGACAACGGATAAATATACTTAACCCTCTTGTTACGAGAAGTGTAATACCTATCGAAATGTTATAATTTTCTCATGAACTGCATATTGTACATCATATTATGTCATGTAAAAGATAATAAAAAAAATCTGTGACTTTTGGAAAAGCCGGAAAATGGTGTCCTTTTAAAAGGACACTCGTAAAATGTACTACTGTCACTTCGCTGATACTAAAATATTTAGTTTTAGAATGAAATTGGGAAAACTCATTGTATTGCCCAGGTTTTAATAAAAATGTAAGTAGCTGATATTTTACCATGTATTATCATATCTAATTCATGATATATAATAGAATAATACCACTTTTGCCGCGAACGTATGTTCTCAGAACATTTTTGTTACACGACGACTTCATAACAAGTGGTTGTTCGACGTAAATATATATCTCTTTGTTGTTGAGAGAATCGTCTTATTTTGCTAACAGGTTGAACTTTACAAGGATTTGTGGCCACGGTAACGATGATTATTATTATCATGCCACTTGTTCAACAAAACCACTTCAGCACTTGTAGATCAGTATTGAAACATTCCTCGCTCTGACTTAGGCATATCTTTATTAGAACATAAAAGACCCTTAGATACACGATTCTCTCTTATGGTGCCAGTAGCTTTCATACCTGTTCCTCCCAGTCTATCAATAAGATGAACAAACGTAAAAAAAAGTCAAAGAACAAGCGAAACGGGGCTGTCTCATCTCTTGAACGCAGAATATCAGAAAATGAGAGAATCACACTAGCGTCTAAGACCAGCTTTTTGTAATTTTCAGGAATGTCTGCTTCTTGACCTTAAAAAGAATCAAACCATACGACAAATCCTAAGCGAGTAGCACTAACTCAGAATTTGTAGCCCCATCGAAGCGGTTTGCCTCGTATAAATTGTTTCTTCGAAAGATTCTAGATTTAGAAGTGGTCTCTTTGCCACTTGTGCTAATTGCTCATCATCGCTATTGCTAGAAGTCGATGCATCATAGCTATAATGAGCTATTGCAGAAACTGGTAACTGAGATCCAGAAAAAATTGACATAGAAACTTGATTTTTATCACCTGAATCTTCGTCAGTTACCTCGGCATTACTGTTATCAGAAGGTTTAATTGTAATATATGACAGTATTTCGTCATCATCATCAACCAGTTCTTGCTTCTCCACAATCTCTTGTAAACATTATACTCTGATATGTGAACTAAAAGCAAAAAAAGGAAACATTTGTAACAAAAGCGTCATAGTAGGTCATATTACGACTGTCCGTTTAAAAGGACGCCATAATAAAATTGAAATATGGCAACTACTGTTGTATTGTACATTGTAATAAATACATTAGAAATATAGGGAAGGGTTATGTTGTTACAGTATTACACGTATTTTAGTCGATATTTGGTGACAATTGTATATTCTAACCTTTCACTAGATATATTGTTTTTCTATAAAAACTTTTTCGGCTAAAACCACAATATAATACACTTAAAACAGCAAAGTAATTTATTAAATGACAGATAAACTCCTAAACTGGTAATATTTATCACAAACTATTTGTTGTAGTAAACTCATATTTTTAATTATTAATTTTTGAGAGGTGGTCTTTTAAAAGGACGCTCGTAACAAGTGAGTTAAATACTTTTTTTGTAAAAACATACATAGAAAACATTCTGACCAATGCAAACAATCATGTTCATGCACACGAAGATTTGTATTGAGCGGGAATTGAACCCAAGACCTCTGCGTAGCAGCCATGTAATGTACCGACAGCACCACAGAGGTCGACTTTTTTATTGTATAAGTTGTTATTTATTAAAGTAATCTAACCCGTAATGTTTCTCTACAACATACAACTGCCTCCAGTTAAAGAACAACCTGCTCTTCTACCACCACCTAAGATATACGATGTTTGCGATTAGTTTTTATTAATCCCTAAAGACAACCGTATCAAACCACAACATGTACATAAATATATTAGTATGCTCTACGCTTGACTCACCACTTCACCTAATTTATCACCTACTAACGTCATGTGACATAAAAACTGGCATCCTTAGGTAAAGGAAAAAGTTTTCCTCACCTACCCCACGTCTAGATAATTAAATTCTTGGCACATTAATCTTACTTAGGCCTTTTTTACACGTTCAACTTTTGTGATGATATATTTTCTTAGAGCTTAGAACTTTAAGAACTTACTTAAAAGATGAGATATATTATCAAATCATGACCTGTTGTAGTAAGAGTTTTTTAGGATTAACGTTCATAATAACAGCCCAATAATGTCCCACTGCAGGGACGGGCCTCCTCCCGTGACGGAGGGATACTTGTCCTACTAATACCACGCTGGCCAGACGGATTGGTATAGGGTTTAATTTCAAGTTTTCCTTTTTTTATTTCATAAAGATAATATTCACGGATAGTCCCTTAGCCGATTTTTACGACACCCATGGGATGAGATGGGGTGGTGACATATTGTATTCTTACTCCGTCACTGCACGGAGACACAAAGAATTATTCATGATATTATTTCTAAACCTAAACTCTGTGACCTCAATAATACTAATCATTAATACTGCTAGGTTCCTGGTACAACTAACTGAAGTCTTAGCAACGAATGGGAACCCAAACCATTTAAAAGACAAATATCCATTAAGATACATACAAATTATAATAGCAATTATCAATCATTAAGGTCATATATTATTTACAAAACAGTTATTCGAATATGTTTCAACTAATTAACATGTAATGACTCACGAAATTTTCATCGATACTTCCCGTTTGACTTGTTTAAAAATTAACAAGATATTGATTTCATGACGCAGGTTTCAATAAGTTAGTAACATTAAAAGTAGAATTAAATTTTATTAATTCTAAAAATCGTTAGTTAGGTGGGATGAAAAAAGGTATAGATCTGACTGAAAAGTACCTAACTAACGATTTTTAGAATTAATAAATGGGTGTCGTAGGGACCGACTATAGGACTATCCGTGAATATTATCTTTACGTAATAAAAAAAAAAAGAAAAACTTGTAATTAAACCCTATACCAATCCGTTTGGCCAGCGTGGTATTAGTAGGCCAAGTACCCCTTCGTCACTGGAGGAATCTCGTCCCTGCAGTGGGACATAAATTGGCTGTTGATGAGCTGATGATGATGACGTTTTCTTGCGCACTCACCGTTTTTCTTAAATGTAATCTATATATATGTTACGGCTAATACCCGAAGTGCGGTTACACCTAGTTTTAGCCGGTTAGAACTAGGTGTAGCCACATACTCTTGGTTAAAACTAGTATTAGCCGATTGTTTTCGGGTAAAACTAGGTCTAGCCTTTATCGAGCCGGCTACAACTAGTTCCAGCCATTCACTGTTGGATAAAACTAGTTCTATCCGATATCATTCCGGTTAGAACTAGTTCCAGCCATTCACTGTTGGATAAAACTAGGTCTATCCGATACCATTCCGGCTAGAATTAGGTGTAGACAATACAGACTATCCCTGTTGGATAAAACTACAGTAGAACCTCGATATCAAAGTCCAAGGGAAACATAAAATATTTTAAGTTATCAAGGTTTTTAGTTATCAAGGGTTTAGGGTTATATGTATAGAGGTAGGTATGTACATGTGTATGTATGACCCCTTGTTCCTATTTTCACTCGAATGCGTCAGAAGGATTGGTTCAATAAAATACAGAAATTTAAATAATCATGTTTAATTCACTGTTAAAAAATTCATATTGCACATTTACTCTAATTATAGTGAACACGTGCAAGCCATAAATAACGAAAACTTTTGTTTTGCACACTCATTGACAAAGAATGTTATTTAAGTCAGTTTTATCACACAGTAGGTAAAGCAATGTTTCTAGGACAATAATCAAAAACTTAATGATTTAAGTAAGCCTTTGTCTTAAAGCTAACCTCCGCCGCCGAAAAGCTTTAAAGAATTTCGAAGAAGCAAACAATAGGTGACATATGTATTGTTTACGTTATCAATTTAATTATGTAGTGAACACGTGCAAGCACTTCTAAGAATTTGTTAATTATTACAATTTTATTTGAAATAATAAAAAGCTATGTACGTTTCTAAACATTGTGTTTTTTTATATCTAAAAAAGCTCTGCTGATAGCATGCCGGCTACAACTATGTACAGACGCTATAAGCCATACTCGCTAGAAGACCTGCAGTAGATCAGCAGCACTTGGCGCTCACAACCTGCAGAGCTACGCCCTCCACCCCGCGCCGCTGCTGCAGATGCTGTGAGTCATGAGTGTGACGCGGGGCGGAAGACCTGGCGGGACACGCATCTAAGTTTTATCCAACAGGGATTGTCTACACCTAATTCTAGCCGGAATGGTATTGGATAGACCTAGTTTTATCCAACAGTGAATGGCTGGAACTAGTTCTAACCGGAATGATATCGGATAGAACTAGTTTTATCCAACAGTGAATGGCTGGAACTAGTTGTAGCCGGCTCGATAAAGGCTAGACCTAGTTTTACCCGAAAACAATCGGCTAATACTAGTTTTAACCAAGAGTATGTGGCTACACCTAGTTCTAACCGGCTTAAACTAGGTGTAACCGCACTTCGGGTATTAGCCGTAACATAATATATAAAACTCAAAGGTGACTGACATAGTGATCTATCAACGCACAGCCCAAGCCACTGGTGGGATCTGGCTGAAATTTGGCATGCAGGTAGATGTTATGACGTAGGCATTCGCTAAGAAAGGATTATGATGAATTCTACCCCCAAGGGGATAAAATAGGGGATGATAGTTTGTATGAAACTTTGTCAATTTCAAACCGATAGGCCTGAGACTTTTTATGCATATAGCTACTATGACGTTGGCACCCCCTTAGGAAGGAATTTGATAAATTCTACCCCCAAGGGGAAAAATAGGTGATGAAAGTTTGTATGAAACTTTGTCAATTTCAATCCGATCGAGCTGAGACTTTGCATGCATATAGTTATTATGACGTTGACACCCCCTTAGAAAGGACTTTGATAAATTCTACCCCCAAGGGGATAAAATAGGGGATGAAAGTTAGCACGAAACTTTGTCAGTTTCAATTCCATCGGGCTGAGACTTTGCATGCATATAGATATTATGACGTTGGTACCCCCTTAGGGAGGACTTTAATAAATTCTACCCCTAAGGGGATAAAATAGGGGATGAAAGTTAGCACGAAACTTTGTTAGTTTCAATCCGATCGGGCTGAGACTTTGCATGCATATAGATATTACGATGTTGGCACCCTCTTAGGAAGAACTTTGAAAAATTCTACCCCCAAGGGGATAAAATAGGTGATGAAAGTTTGTATGAAACGTTGTCAGTTTCAATACGATCGGGCTGAGACTTTGCATGCATATAGTTACTATGACGTTGGTACCCCCTTAGAAAGGACTTTGATAAATTCTACCCCCAAGGGGATAAAATAGGGGATTACAGTTAGTATGAAACTTTGTCATTTTCAATCCGATCGGGCTGAGACTTTGCTGCATGCATATAGATATTACGACGTTGGCACCTCCTTAGGAAGAACTTTGATAAATTCTACCCCCAAGGGGATAAAATAGGTGATGAAAGTTTGTATGAAACTTTGGCAGTTTCAATACGATCGAGCTGAGACTTTGCATGCATAATAGTTACTATGACGTTGGTACCCCCTTTGAAAGGACTTTGATAAATTCTGCACCCAAGGGGATAAAATAGGGGATTACAGTTAGTATGAAACTTAGCTTCTCTCATGGACTGCATGTTTTATGTCGCTTGCTCACGAGTAATTTCTCTCAATAGCTGAATAGTTTTAGCGCCTAATGACAGATTAATTATTAAGAATATGTGTACAAAGAAGTTTTGTAGGCCCCTTATTTTTACACACGCTAAACAAAAAATAAGCCTAATTAATCATAATACTTCTGAACGCGAGCGAAGCCGCGGGCAACAGCTAGTATAACATAGTAGTAATATTAATAGAAAAGATTTATACTAAAGCTATAATATAACACAGTCATATAACACAACCTAGATTGTCTACAACTAGCAAGTCACGCGGTTCAATTTCGTAATGCACCTTGTGAAAATAAGGCAATAGGCAAACTTAAGTGCCGTAGTATTTTGTTGGCATAAAAAATATCTGTTAGGACGGCGCGGGAAGCCGATGAATGGGGGAGACACAAGACCACGCAGGGTGGAAACGTTTGGAAAAGGCCTATGTCCAGCAGTGGTCGTCTATATGCTAATAGGGGTGGATATTGTACTAATAAAAATAAGTTTTGTTTTTAAAAAGACAGCTCCCGCATTACGGATTATGCCCTGTGTCGCAGGGACGAAGATAATCCAGACTCGGGGCAATTATTTGTTGATCGCAAAATTAATTGTCCTACGTATTCAAGATTCGCAGTCGAACTTATAATATCATTAAAAATAATAATTAAAATATTTCAAGTCTAATGACAAATCCAGTTTATTTTCTAAACAACTATCTCTTCGTTTTGTTTGTAGGGCTGACTAAACAATCGTCTTTTCAGAACTAGCATAATGTGATAAATAAATAAATAATAAATAAAAACTTTATTTACACAAAAAAAGAAACATAGTTCCTCTATCTTAAACGGGTGTCGTGTGTTGTTTCGAACGCCGCTGCTGCGACACACGGCGCCTCCGCGAATCACTCCTCCACTATTACAAGTTGGAAAGCTCATGGTCTCGAATGAACCAGTTGCCAGAACCGAATGAAATGAATGCATTGCAGACCTTCTTATAACAGTCATTGTCTTATTCCACAAACGATTCTGTAACAACTAATCAAGTAAAATCAACAACAGAAACAAACAAACTACATTCCATAATTTACAAGTTAACCTAAACATTATCATCATCATAACAGCCCATTAATGTCCCACTGCAAGGATGGCCCTCCTCCCGTGACGGAGGGATACTTGGCCTACTAATACCACGCTGGCCAGACGGATTGGTATAGCGTTTAATTTCAAGTTTTCCTTCTTTTTATTACGTAAAGATAATATTCACGGATAGTCCCTTATTTGGTTTGTACGACACCCATGGAATGAGATGGGGTGGTGACATATTGTAATTGAATAACTAATCAAATAAAATCAACAGCAGAAACAAACAAACTACATTCCATAATTTACAAGTTAACCTAAACATTATCATCGCTATAAACAAATAAATATTCAAAGCAAATAAATTACTTGTACTAGTTTCTGAGTAAGGTAACAATTACATTATACCCCACCTTACTCAGATGTAAATAGTAAATAGAGGTAAACGAGTTAATGGATCTCGACGTTTGATGTCGGTTACAGTTTGTTTAGCTCACTGTGCTCTTTGTGTGAAGTCGTTTGAGGCTACAGTTTCGATATAGTGATAGGCAATCAACTCTAGTGCAGAACTCGCTTCGGATGATATCTATGCTGTTCATTATGAATGGGGACAACTCGGAGGAGAACGCTTTTGTTTACCTTGTGCTGGAATCGCATTGCCAATTCAATTTTGATTCATTAAATTACAATTATTGGGAATAAAGTGATAATAAGACATTGTAAAACCCAAAATCCAAACTGCCGTTTAAGAAAAAATAAAAACGAAAAGTAGGTCACGAACTGGTTAAAAACTGTTAATGACTATTTTGATAACTCAAACTATTTTACCCCACCTTACTCAGATGTAAATAGTAAATAGAGGTAAACGAGTTAATGGATCTCGACGTTTGATGTCGGTTACAGTTTGTTTAGCTCACTGTGCTCTTTGTGTACAGTCGTTTGAGGGTACAGTTTCGATATACTGATAGGCAATCAACTCTAGTGCAGAACTCGCTTCGGATGGTATCTATGCTGTTCATTATGAATGGGGACAACTCGGAGGAGAACGCTTTTGTTTATGTTATGCTGGAATTGCATTGCCAATTCAATTTTGATTCAATACAGTTATCTCTCTATAGTAAGTAATTTATGTAAAACATAAAGTACGTTACCCCAAAATTATCGCGAGAAAAGCCACGGGCAACAGCTAAAGTAAACATAAAGTAGCTATGCTACCCCGAAATTACGCAAGCGAAGCCGCGGGCAAGAGCTAGTTAGAAAAAAAGTGCTTGTGATAAAAATAATTGTAAAAGCCAAAAACACTAACTGATTTAAAAAAAAAACTTAAACCGATAAGCTGTTTAGGTTAAAAAGCGGATAGCCGTTACATACCCCATGGCATTCCGAGGAAGAATACGAATCTAAATTAACTATAAAATACAAAACTAAACAACATAAAAGATGATGTTTTATTTGTTTGACTATACATTACTAATAAATGCCTCTTAAATTTAATCACTGTTTAACGAGATTTTTCTAAGTAAAATCGTATGAATTTAAGTTAATCAATTGGTTAAATTTTAAGAGGCGTTTATGAGTAAGGGGGTAAGTGACACTTGAAACTAACACATTAGCTTTACATGCCGTATACATAATACCTTCCTAATACAATTATTTCCCTGTAATGTTACATTAGTCACGATGAAGTGCATACATTATTATTAGAACAGGTAACAAAATACTACACACTCTATCAAGTTACACAGTTCTCTTAACTCAGCAATATTATACATGCCTTTGTTAAATTACAAGTTGCGTACAATAAAGAGCGATCATTCTCCGCCTTTTGTATGGTGTCGGAGTAAGAATACAATATGGTCACCACCCCAGCCATCCCGTGGGTGTTGTAAAAACCGATTAAGGGACTATCCGTGAATATTATCTTTACGAAATTAAAAGAAGGAAAACTTAAAATAAACCCTATACCAATCCGTCTGGCTAGCGTGGTATTAATAGGCCAAGTGTCCCTTCGTTACAGGAGGAGGCCCGTACCTGCAGTAGAACATTAATGGGCTGTTATGAATTCTCCCCCTAACTATTGTATGAAGGTACCATGCAAGACTATAGTTTCGTATCTAAAGAGTAAAAACTAGATGTAAAAAGCTACTTTAGATTCAGGGTAGATTAAATTTATTAGAATGTGCGAAAACGCATTTAAAATACAAAAAGTACAACTGCTTTTGGTAGATTCAAAACCATATTATAATTTACAGATATCTAAATCTCTAACACTATGCCACAAAAATTGGTCAGGTACACCGATTTGACATTGATTATTGCATTGCATTATTATGACTCAAAATCTATGTATGTATGCTAGTTAAGCAGAGCATTCTGCAATTCTTAACTAGCATACATCCATATCCGTGTGGTGACGGAGTAAGAATACAATATGTCACCACCCCATCTCATCCCATGGATGTCGTAAAAACCGACTAAGGGACTATCCGTGAATATTATCTTTACAAAATAAAACCCTATACCAATCCGTTTGGCCAGCGTGGTATTAGTAGGCCAAGTATCCATCGGTCCCGGGAGGAGGCCCGTCCTTGCAGTGGGACATTAATGGGCTGTTATGATACTTACAATAAATACCTTTGCATGCAGTTACGCGAGTGGTGTTTGATCGGCGTGTAACTCGTAAGCTGCTCGTCGCCAATACTTTCCAACTCTTTAACTTTATCATCATAACAGCCCATTAATGTCCCACTGCAGGGACGGGCCTCCTCCCGGGACGGAGGGATACTTGGCCTACTAATACCATGCTGGCCAGACAGATTGGAATAGGGTTTAATTTCAAGTTTTCCTTCTTTTTATTTCGTAAAGATAATATTCACGGATAGTCCCTTAGTCGGTTTTTACGACCCATCTTTAACTTACCTGCATATTATACAAAAACCGCCAAGAATTCGTTTGCCGCACCCACTCAGCTAAGCGTGACCTTCGCCTTAAAAGTACGAAACTAAAAGCAAATAGTGTTGACCTTGGTAGAGTCAATATTAAATAGTAGTCAATAAATTACCCAAAAAGTAAAGAGAAACACTTCGCTACAGATGTACTTACAAGTAGATGTCAAGAACCTTCCAGAGTATAGTAATAGAGCTTGTTGTGGAGTTAATTAGTATTATTTCATTTATAGGTACAAAAAAATCAAGCTTTATTGATCTATTTATTTATTATTTTAAGATTTATTCAAAATGTACCTCTGATGTTTGTCAGAGACGTTGGCGATCAGCATTTTCTTGTATTGATTATTTATTGTATTACAAGTTATTTCTTTAATTACGTATACTTTATTTTATTTCGTGGTTAAATATTGATCTATTTGTTGATCTGGCATATTGTTTTGTCGTTATTACAGCGTTTGACAATATAAGCATATTTACAATAAATACATATCGGTGGCATTAGATTGGCCAGTGACTGCTAGATACCAACACTTTTTAGCCTATAAACTTACCTAAAATCCATGTATAAAAAGCCGTCAATTATTTCGCCTTACTTGCTTTGCTTACTAGCAAGGGTCACAGCTCGCCTTAAAAGTACGAAACTAAAAGCAAATAGTGTTGACCTTGTAAAGTCAATATTAAATAGTAGTCAATAAATTACCCAAAAAGAGAAATACTTCACTACAGATGTACGTACAAGTACATGTCAAGAACCTTTCTGAGTAAATAATAGACCTTGTTGTGGAGTTAATTAGTATTATATCATTTATTTTTTGTATTTTTCAACCTTGTACCGGAAAAAGCAGGATGGGGAGATGTCTCACATGGTGGACTGAGGACCGCGCGCGGCGGGAAACCGATGGATGAGGGAGGCGCAGGACCGTACAAGGTAGCAGTATTTTTAGGATGCCTTTGTCCAGCAGTGGACGTCAATTGGCTGATATGTTGATATCATTTACAGGTACAGAAAAATCAAAATCTATCTATATATTGGTCTGGCACATTATTGTGTTGTTATTACAGCGTTTGAAAATAACTATATATTTACAATATAAATACATAATCTATGTAGGTAGGCAAATGCGCTACAGTCGGAGGTGTTAGATTGGCCAGTGACTGCTAGTTACCAATACTTTTTAGTCTATAAACTTACCTAAAATCCATGTATAAAAAGCCGTCAATTCTCTTGCCTCACTAGCAAGGGTCACGCCTCGCCTTAAAAGTACGAAACTAAAAGCAAATAGTGTTGACCTTGTAAAGTCAATATTAAATAGTAGTCAATAAATTACCCAAAAAGAGAAATACTTCACTACAGATGTACGTACAAGTACATGTCAAGAACCTTTCTGAGTAAATAATAGACCTTGTTGTGAAGTTAATTAGTTCTTTGTGTTTAAGAGTGACCCTTGAATCCATTCAGTGCTAACAAAAGTCATCGTACTTCGCGACGTTTGCTCTCCACTAAATATTCTGTGAAGGATTTAAATTTCTTAAAGTTGAGTGAAGTAAAAGATGTATAACATTGTTATCAATTACTTTGATATTAGTTTATAAATGAAGTGTTTTCTTCTAGATTCTGGGTCACACATAATATTAGGTATTCTATTCGGTTCCTCAGTCAGAACTTCATTCTTAGCAGTGCTTAGTTCAAATAAGCGATATAAATCTTAATTAAATATTTTTTAGTACAACTAATTTACACGCAACTCTGAAAACCCAACAATTGCCTGAGTTATCTAAGCTTTTAATCTTTCATCGATACGAATGTAGAGTTTTAAATAATTCAATCCACTGAGCAACCTACTTTAAAATTATATATACGAGTATAAAAATATAGGCATAGATCTATCCACGCATGGACGACCTAAGAATAAAAACTATCCCCTACTATTTATGTCTCGTATAAAATTAATTCATCATCATCATCATAACAGCCCACTAATGTCCCACTGCAAGGAACGGGCCTCCTCCCGTGACGGAGGAATACTTGGCCTACTAATACCAGCTGGCCAGACGGATTGGTATAGGGTATTAATTTCAAGTTTTCCTGCTTTTTACTTCGTAAAGCTAACATTCACGGATAGTCTCTCAGTCGGTTTTTACGACACCAATGGGATGAGATGGACTGGTGACATATTGTATTCTTACTCCATCACCACACGGAGAAGTAGTTTATATTATGAAGTGTTTTCTTTTAGATTCTGGTCACACAAAATATTAGGTATACTAAATCAGGATATGCATTCGTTTCCTCAGTTTTAATGTCTGTTAAAACTTTAAGACGATGTATGATTTTGTGTGTGTGTATGTGTGCGAGAGAGGGAGCCAATTCAATCATAAGAAAATGTATGAATTGAAGGAGCTTCAATCCTAGCAAAGGCTTCCTAGCAGGTTCAAATAGGCGAAACATACACAGAATAAGTTATAACCATGGAGTTATTTAATCATTTTTAATAGTTCTTTGTAAGTAGTATTTAATTAAATAATAAATAATCCTCACACATTCACACATCGCCACCTAGTCCCAAACTAAGCAAAGCTTGTACTATGGGTAATAGACAACGGATAAACATACTTATTTTTATTTTGTGTAATTACATACATAATTATACATAGAAATTAATGTAAGAAAAGTGTTCTCTCGCATGATAATCTTAGGACTGTAGAGTATTTACTTTTAGGCATATAAGGGAAGTCACGTCACTATTGTTACCGTAAATTTTATTGAAATTTCTAGGACTGAAAGAGATTTCCATTCAAGACAGTGTAAGTCTACGCAGCCATATTGTTTTAGCAGCTACTGTTTTACGATATAAATTTTAATCGAATAATTTTTAGTATAACTAATTTACATGCAACTCTAAAAAGCAATAGCCTGAGTTATCTAGGCTTTTAATCTTAGATCGATACGAATGTAGAGTTTTAAATAATTCATTCCACTGAGCAAATTTGTAAACCACTTTTAAATTACGACGACCTCTGTGGCGTAGTGGTTATTTAATATGACTGCTACGCAGAGGTCTCGGGTTCGATTCCCGCTCAATGCAAATCTTTGTGCGCATGAACATGAATGTTTGCATTGGTCTGGGTGTTTCTATGTATAATATTATGTATGTATTAAAAAAAAAGTATTTAAGTATGTTTATCCTTTGTCTAGTACCTATAGTACAAGCTCTGCTTAGTTTATGACTTTTTGAAGTTGAGTGAATGTGTAAGGATTATTTATTTATTATTTTATTTTTATCTGTCCATACATGAACGACTTAAGAATAAAAAAATACTATTTATGTCCTGTACAAAATTAATTACTGCCTTTTAAAAGTACTAATAATACTAACCATTTAATACTAACTTTCATTGGATCTTTCATTTCCTCTGATTTGTTTTGGAGGCTTAGTTTTTAATTTATTTTTTAATCTCCACACCAAAAACATAAAATTTAGCGTATGTTAGATCTTTCAAAAACTTCTTAACTCTTAAGGGTCGTAGCACATATAACGTAACGTAAACTGATCGGCACCGTATAACTCGAGCCGTTCAGTATTATTTGTATAAAACTCCTTACTGCAACGCACACTAATCGGAATCGTAACGTAATCGGATTTTTGGCGTTTGATACCGAGGAAAAAGGCGAGGCGGTGCCAATCCGTTTACGTTACGTTATATGTGCTACAATCCTAAAAAAATTAAGAGCTACTTTTTTTCTGTAAGTATCATACAACACAAACATTCAAAATATAGCTTGTATTACTTCTAAATCGTATTTCCTACGTACAAGCTACTGCGAATAGCAGACGAAGCATGTAAATAAGTCCTTACGAATTAGGAAAGGCATCTTTCATCTTTGTTCAGAGCGATTAGGTATTCATAAGACGCTCGCTTCTTCCCTTGTTTTGTACGTACAGTAAACAGTCTTTTTTTTACTTATGATTTATTTTTGTAAACAAAAAGTTATACTTCTCTGCAATAATATGAATCTTTAATGTTCGAATAAGATTAATTTACAGAGATGACTTTTAGTTAGGTATTAAGTAGTTGACTGAAGCGTTCATCATCATATCAGCCAATTAATGTCCCACTGCAAGGACGGGCCTCCTCCCGTGACGGTGGGATACTTGGCCTACTAATACCACGCTGGCCAGATGGATTGGTGTAGGGTTTAATTTCAAGTTTACCTTCTATTCGCGTTCATATAAAGATTGAATCGTTGAGTTAATGTTGTCCTTCCTTTGTAAGAAGTCATAAAAGTCAAGTAACTGTAATTACTCTAAGTTTTTCAAATACATAAAATAATCACTTCATTACACACACACATACACACACACCCACACAGACAAAAACAGACGCTCTTCAGCCATACTTTTTCTTTTACACTTCTACCAAACGGAGCTTGAAAAAAAACACAAATATTTTTTTAAAACTTTATTGTTTCTTTTTAATATTTATTACACATGTAATTTTATTATAATAATATGCGGAGCATCGCACCGTCAGGTATCATAATACATACAACAATTCATTTAATACTATTGTTACTTGTATACAATAATAAACTTTTGAGATAATAATAACTGGTTATATTTATCGAGATCTGTCAATATCCTAATTCAAGAAAACATTTTCGTTTTATTAGTTTTTTTTTGTTATATTACACAGTGACATCTGAATTTAGCAGAAAACTGGACAGTTTTTAATAAATGTACAGATGTAAACAAAGTTGTTTAACGACAGAGTCTGTCATGAAAGCACTTGATAATTTTACAATAGTTATCTTTAAAACTCATTGGGACGGGGATCAAGACTACTAAGAAAATCTTTTTACATTTTTTTTAAACTAACTGTGTAACATTATAATGCAACATAAAAACCAATAAGTATGAAATAGTTTTACGTATATTTTTCCATTAAATTTTAAAATACAACGGCCACAGGAATACTTTATTAAAAATACACAAATAAATTTTTCGATTTCAAATCAGTATTGTTTTCTAACTAATATGTAAAATACTTTTTTCCTATTATATGCTTAAAAATACCTACTCTAAGTTTTATTATATCTATAATACAATATTATATATTTTTTAAAGAGGTCTTAATAGTTTTAATATATTTGTAATTAATATTTCGATATGCAATTTTGTTTCCGCTCATGTTTTATCGAATGTTTGAATCGTGTTAAGCGCATTTTGAAGGCTATTTGTTTTGATAAAATTACTCATCATTATTGTAAGTTTACTGTAATGACATAGGATATAATTTTTCAAATATTTCTGCTAGACCTCCTTAAAAAAAATCTTAAGTTTTACTATTTACAATATTGTTTAAATCCACAAATTTTTACTAAAAACTTACTTACAATTTACAATCACTTAATACAGATATCTTTATTTCTAGATAGAGTGATTCGTATAACCTCAACTATTTACATTTTCATCTCTAAACTTTTTTGTGTTAAACATAGTATTGTCAGCTGTTTTAACTTTCCTGTCATCACTATCTGAATGTTCTCTCAGTTGCTATTAAATTTCATCATTTTTTTTCTCTAATAGACATCTATTTTAAACAAGAATATTAAATTGAATCTTATTCGCCAATAAATGTAATACAAATTATTCGTTATATTCTCTGACACGATTAATTCAAAATTTCAATTGATATCATAAAATGACAAGGGATTTTATTATGATTGAAAGAAAAATTACTAAATAATTATTACATAAACATACGATTAACACGCTTTATAATACATTATTTACATTTCTATAAGGAACAAGCAAAATCTACTTGCTCATGGATTTACTTTATATTGTACATAACACAACCCACACTATAAAATAGCAAATATGCAACCAGTTACGTTTACAGTTGCAGTTAAATTTATCTTCGATATAGAAATACTGTGAATGTAACTGGTTGGTATCGGTAAAATTTTCGTATTTACATTTAGTAGTAGATTCGTATGTGTCAAGAGAGTGTGAGGAAGAGGCAAGCAGCCAACACGAGGCAGTGTGCTGGTGACGTGGGTGCGAACGCCTGCCCTCCTCGCTGCATCGCCGCAGGATACTCACCTGATAAAGGAAAAATCGAATTTGCTTCTTTGGCAAACATTAAAACTGTTCTCAACAATATTGTAGACTAATATAGAAGAGAATCAGATTTGTTCACAAAGTAACGGTAATTACTAAAGGAAATTGCTTAAGTGACAATTAATACACTCGATTAAATGCTTAGATGAAGATTAAGTTGAAGTAGGCAAAATTTCAGGGAATATTAATCCTAATGTGCGTGTGTCTCGTAGTAAGAAACTACTGAATTAATTTATTTTATATTAGATTCCATGCAATGTTTAATGGTGAACCGCGGTTTGAATATGTAATGAATTGTATCCTCATAAGAGTATAGCCGGTAAATTTATAACAGTCGTAATGTAAAAAGTACTACAGGTTAGCGTAACAGTGAATATGTATTGTATTGAAAAACATTTAAATTTAAGTGTATATAACATAAAAACAAGAATTAAAATTACATGGTAACGTTATTAATTCACTTTTCACCTCAAAAAGGGGGTGATTCAAGTAAATTAAAGACAAAAGCGATTATAAATATCATACTCGTGTTCTTTAAAGTAATGTTTACCTACATTTAAAAGTTAGACAAAAAGGTAATTTAAGCTATGAGTATGAAAGGTAAAGTGTTGAAGTTTATAATCCATGTTTTGCGTGGGAGTCGAACCCAAAAGCTGGTTAATCAAATCAAATAGCAACAATCTATCGTGTCCCCACCGCTCCTACTCGTACCACCACCTATCCAGGTGTAATAATCCCATAAAATTTCTGACTAAAGCGATGATTATAAATTACCTCAATAATTTTTTGTACTTATTATACATTAATTAGGGTTCTTTCTTGAGTGATTAAAATTTATTTTACAGTTAAAGCTACAAAAAATATAATTATTATCGTCTCACTCACCATTGAGCACATGCACCACAACGCTCTTAGACTGCGCGTTGCTAGGGTTACACTGGTACGTCCCGGAATCTGATGGCCTCGCCTGCTGGATCAACAGGAACGATGTCGTTGTCTCCCCCTTCTCAGTCACCACGGACACGCCTCCACGCGGCGAATCGTAGCTTATTATCTGTACACATTTTAAATTACATGTAAATTTACCTTCTCCGTGTGGTGACGGAGTAACAATACAATACGTCACCTCCCCATCTCATCTCAAAAACGTAAAAACCGACTAAGGGATAGCCGTGAATAATATCTTTACGGAATAAGGAAAACTTAAAATTAAATCCAATACCAATCCGTCTAGCAAGCGTGGTACTAGTAGATCAAGTATCCCTTCACCATGGGAGGAGGCCCGTCCCTTTAGTGGAACATTAATGTGCTGTTATGATGATGATAATAATAATTTACCTATAAAGCTTAGGTCTAACTAGATAATTTCGAAAAGTAGACAGACAATGAAAAACTCATTGTACTCTTGAAGTACAAAGCATTTTTGCAGTTACTAACGCGTATTATAGTCTAGAGACCCAGGTTCGGGTCCTGTAACTAACTAAAACTTTTCATTGTTTTTCTTCTTTTCTAAATGTACACATTTTATTTTCTCCATGTTTTATGAAAATGGGATTGATGCTATTTTCTAGATTGGATACGTTTTCCTGTTTTTCGTGATAAAAATGGTTGGATGGGATGTATTATGGTAATCAAGATTATGTTGTCTGACAAATACAATTACTTTTACTTCGTTGAATGTGAGATGTATGTTGAAAGATTTGTTGAATCGTAAATAATGCTTCAAGATGATAGCAGGAATACATTATTTGGGATAGAACGGTCTTATTGACGTATACGTACAGAAAGTGACTGCGACATTATGTCATGCACACATACGTGTGATTGATTATTATATACGTTATTTAATTATATTATGTTATTATATAGTTTACAAGTAATCAGCGTTTTGATTTTAAGAGTACCTACTTACTACCTTATTTTCTACATTCAAAATATGAGAGTGATGTCATAACGGTACAATACATCTTAGATTTGCATAGCAACTCATCAAGCTATACGTTATTAAATAAATAAGGTATGTCAAAGTCGCAAATATTAAATGAATAAGGTATGTCAAAGTTGTAGTTTCCGTGTTTACTTTGGTCACTACTTATTTATTAATTCATGTCAATGATGATGTTTTCATTACATACAAGTCAAAACTTTGTATTAAAATGTATCAAGCAAATTTACTTTTAATGATACAATTAATAATTTCGTATAAGAAAGTCTAGATAGTGGTAGGAAGATAAAAATGTTTGATTTTATGTATCCCAAAATATATTATTAAACTTAATATAAGCCTGATGAACATGCTCCAACCAAAATTATCTATTAGTTAACCAATTTAAAAACCATGTTACAATCTCAAAAGTCAGGATTGATTCAGGGTAACACTTGCATAAATAATAAACGTATAATCTTACCGCATCATTATGATTCCAAAATATATAAGCCGGTGGTTCCGGCGAGTATAGTACTACACAAGTAAGGTTTATGGTGCTTCCTCTGTCTATGTATAGATCTGGACCACCTATTATTTCTGTAGTTGGTTCTGCAACAAAAAGAGAAACTTGTTAGATTGTAAATTAATAATCATAACTTTAATCGCATCACAGCTCACGTATAGCCTATTACATCTAACAACTGATCTACTTCGTACCAAAAGAAAATACCCATTTTCATTACAATAATATGTGGTAAAATATGTGGTAAATGCCGCTGGTGGCACAATTATGTTATTCGCACCTAATATTCTTTACAAATAATATGTAATGTGTTATTGTTTGTTTACCTAAATAAAGATAAAAAAAACAGATAAAATGATTTATCTTTAAAAAAAAAGCTTGGTTTACTCTGCCGTTACTAAATCATAGATAACTAATGAACAAATGTTTAGTACACATCTTTGCAGTACTGTAGTTAACGTTCAAATCATAATATTTATTCAGCAACACATCAAGTTAAATATTTTGAAATTGTGTCTTATTTCAAGGTATTAAGGTACATGAGTGTCTAGCTTGATTAGTTGCTGTGTGTACAACAGTATCCAGTACCGTGTGTCTTGTCTGGCTTAAATTCTATGTACAAATGACCTAATAGTGACTTGTCTAATTTTGTTACGAAAAAAAGGTTTTTAACTTATTAAAATCAATTTTTATTGATTTAACCTTTAAGTAATCATTTTGTTACAATTATAATAAATACTAGCAATTAAAACTACCAAATGAATACCATATAGTATAAAAATAACTAAATCGATTCACTGGTTGAAATTGTAGAATATTGTTAATTGCTTTTACTGTATGAAATATTAACTGAAAATTTATTTTACTTAAACAATTCGTTTTTAAATTAACCAATTTATGTAATAATAAATAACCGAATAATGAAGAAGAAATGTGAAGAATGGAGAATCTATAAACGCTGTTACTTTGATTAGTGTTGATAGACAATCTTCCTTTGACGACCTCTGTGGCGTAGTGGTTATTTAACATGACTGCTACGCAGAGGTCTCGGGTTCGATTCCCGCTCAATGCAAATCTTTGTGTGCATGAAAATAATTGTTTGCATAGGTCTGGGTCTTTTCTATGTATAATATGTATGTATTTACAAAAAAAAAGTATTTAAGTATGTTTATCCGTTGTCTAGTACCCATAGTACAAGCTCTGTTTACTTTGGGACTAGATGGCGTTGTGTTAAAGTGTGAAAGGAATATTTATTTAATCTTAAATATTGTATAGCCCCAATTATTTATACTGATCTTATTACCAGTAGCTATTAAACCTAACCTCTTTCATTATATTGAGGTCGTCGTCGAGTTTTGTTATTCTTATGGCTGCCGTAAGTTGCGTGCGTGCCTATAATATGCCGCACTTAATTAAGCAACTTGGACAAACATACCCAAACGTAAACATTTTGAACTAAGTTCACCAACTTTCTGACGCAAAATGTCGCTTAGTAAAACACAAATATACATGATAAACGTTAAATTAAAAGTTTATTCATATATGTTGATTTAGGTACGATATTCAATTTGATGCTCGCGTCTGTGAGGTAAAATACATTAAAAACTACAAGGTCACCTTCCATTCTTGATACATAAATCAAGCAGACATCAAAAACCTATGTTGTAGTAATAAATTAAGCATTTTTCATCTTCCTAAATCATTAAATCCTTCAATAATCATATGAAGAGTTACTTGACTAGATTGGCAAAGTGAGAAATATGAGAACTTAATGCCTACCATTCTTTCCCTTCATTCCTTATAACTATTTGCATTTTAAAGACGGTGGAATTTTGGTGATGGTGGTCTATTATTAAGATGTAACCACCACACAGGGACGATAAAAACGCCAGAGCACAGTCTAACCACCACTTCGTTAATATTTCGCGTTCTAACATCTGAACAAAGTTTAATCTAAAAATAACTGACACCAACATTACCACAATAATATTCGTTCCCGTGTGTCACCCAAACTATGTTAAAATATCCGAAATACAGTATAATTAAAGTAAAAATAAATAAATATTATATAAACAAAATATTAACGCGCATTTTATTTACCTTTATTTTACTTGACGTTTCGGCACAGCTTGCACTGGCCGTGATTTGTTGCGATATTAATATTTATAATAATAAAACGCGATAGTTCAAAAGTTATAAAAATAAATAAATCGTACTTACCAACAACATTGAGATGTATAAAATGACTCATGTGTGGAGTCGTTGATATTTGACACTCGTAGATCCCCGAGTCCCTATGCTGCGGGTACTTGATCTGGAACAAAAAAAATTTTTCAAATCGGTCTAGCCGTTTTCGAGAAATCAGGTCACAAACACAAAAAAAATACAACCGAATTGAGAACCTCTTTCTTTTTGAAGTCGGTGGAAAAATAAATGAATTTTACTTAATAAATATTTTATCTACTAATTTCGTAACTATTTAACTTATATATCGGAGTACATAGTAACACCAACTCATTTTGCTCATGGTAAAAGTTTGCAAATATTGTCATGAAATGAACTCTGCGTTGTTTTTTTCAGTAAACTTGTTGTGGGAGATTAGCCACTACGAAGTTTACCTATATTTTTTTATTAATGTGTTCTATTCTTTTACAATGCAAAAGATGGATTTATTTTCTACATGTATTTAAAAATGCCAGAGTTTACGTTAAGATGGTAAATTAGGCAACCAAAATCTTAGAAGTTCGCGTGAAAACGTGAAATGGCTCTTAACGAAAACAAACATGACATTAGGTTCTAAAGCCTACGCCACTTGAGAAATTCGTTCTTTGCATATACCTACATAGTCAGTTATGATTATTTCTCTTTCTTGGTGGCATTGTCCACATGGTTGCATGATCGTATACTTTGCTAGATTATTCATGCTATCGTCAAAAGATTGCCCTTCTCATTGTACTTTGTACCCATGAATTGCACGTTATTAAAATCCTTTCAACATAGGCTTTGTTTCTTTTTTTTTAAGTTTATTTAAATAATACATAATGATAAATTATAAATAATCCCACCAAACTGCAGAGCGGTTTGTCGGCGGGGTTCTAATGTTGCTTTCTTAATAAAAATAAAATACTACAGCGCTGAGACTTTGCAAATCTTTTGTATTATTACTCAAAAAATAATAATTTTAATTTAATATTTCTGTTACTAATTTCAAATTTTTTAAATGAATTGTAAGGTTTCTATTATATAAATTATAATAGGTATAAAAACGGCAAACATAAAAAATATCTTAATAAAATCCGACTTTTAAATTACAGCTTATTACATTGTACCAATTTAATATACGTATAAATAGAATTCTGTAATTTTTTAATATTATTGCAAAACCGACATTCAGCTTACGCTAATTAAAGAACTACACAAACACACCAAAGATATTGAAATTAAATTTTCATTTATATAAATTCAAAGAAAGCAATAAGATACCGATAATCTTAAAGAATACATTAACCAATCAAACGTACGTAGCAATTATGAATTGAACTAAATATTTCACACAACGTGTATTAATTATTTTGGTCTAATGTATGTCAAATATTTATGTTAAGCCCAAGTAATGTGTACATTAATGTATTATAATTATGGAGGATTCAATTTACGTCTAGTGTTGTGGCTTACGCGAATATTTTTGTTATTATAATTTGTGTTTCTGAGTTTACTATTCAAACATGCCTACTATATTAAATTGTTTTTAGCTCAACTAAATTATTGTTAATTACTTTGACTTGAATGTAGATTATGTACGTGTTAGGTATTGTGTGATGCTGTGTTTGATGGCAATTTGAGAATTTCAATGCGGGTGTATTTTTTTTAATTTGATTTTTATTCTTCAACTTTTTCATGTTTGAAAGTGTAAGTGAATTTTGTAGATATTTCATAAAAAATAATAAGTAACCTAAAATATCTGTGAATTATCTATACAATATTGCATTTAAAATCGATATAAACATAACTGTCTCTTATTTATGTAAGTAAACTATGTAAATGACATGGATAGAAAAAGAAAAAAAAATAGAGATATTATGTCGACTGACACTTATAGTCAACAGATTGATAAAAAAAGAAACAATTAATATAGCACATCAAACCGTGACTGCCTCAAATCACCAAATAACATTGAAATCAGGATACTGCAGATAGTAATCTAAAGCCCCTATCGCATGTTTAATCATTGCTATTAACATACAAACGCAAATGTTTGCATGAAACCAAACAAAACATAATTTTATTCTTAACAACTTGTATCGAATGACATCCACTTATAGTGATTACTTATGCCAAAGTATATAAGGAAGTAGTAAATACTTTGAACTTTCTATGTGCTGTTGTGTCAGGCGAAAGGTTATACAAATTACTCATGTTATTGTTTGGCAGAGAGCCAATATTCTTGTATGTGATGTTCTTACATTATACAAACGAATACTAAAAGAAGAAAATGCTATTAACTTTATTGATAGCATGCGATATGGAAGGATCTTTGAAACGAATAAGAAACTAAAAATATTCGGCCATTTTGTATACGTACTTCTGCGTAGGCTATTACAACGTTATGTATTTTATGTTGTATACTATAAAATTGAATTTAGAAGAAAACAATTTCAGTATTAGTAAGAGGGAGATTACTTATTGCTATCTAAGACCTAGATATGCTGACCTATATCTGAATATGATGCCAGTCCCAGATTCTTTGCGTCCAAAAAAACTTAAAAATTTGTTTAATTTAATTATGAAAAAACTACAATGACTAAAGGTTGTCGTTATCTTTGTCAGTCAGTTGACTTCGCAAGTAAATTATTTTATTAATTTAGTTGCAGCAGTTTTAGAGGCAAGTTTTAGACTGACTTCATAAGGGAAACATAAAGTATGCACTAGTACACAAGCAAACTCATTTAAACAACTTACCACGACCCTTACTAAATTTTCCAAACGTAATACCAAGCGATCCTTATAAACAAAGGTTGTATTAGAATAGTCAGCACTTACGATAGTGCGTTAATTGTTAATATGATAATATGCGATTGCTACTGAATACTAACACTATAGTTAAACGCAATACCAACTCCATTATATTTTATGTAAATGTTGCTTCCCAAATTGAACTAGTTAACAGCTATCTATATATTATTATTTAGGAATCGTTAGATTAATACATATCTCACACACGCACACAACGTCTGAAACTATTGTTAAATGCTAAGTATACTATTTTGAAAATGCATGTTTATTACCTATACACTGAAATTACTCAAACAAACATTCAATGATTTATATTGAGCGGGGACCGAATCGGAGACCTCGGAATTGCAGTTACGAACTACAATAATTTAATAAATTTACATCAATCGTAGAATTAACAATACGAAAATAATGAATAAGATCCATTGTCTCCAAGAGTTTTCAGGATTTGTCTCTTTAAAATTAAAAACATAAAGAAGACCGATATTTTCCAGTAGCGTCTAAAGTTTTCTAGAATTTATTTTTTCAATATTAAGAACATGATAAAAAGCAAAATTGTTTCAAATAAAAACAATCGTCATCGTAACAAATTAATGTCCCACTGCAGGAACGTGCCTCCTCCCGTGACGGAGGGATACTTGGCCTACTAATTCCACGCGCTGGTCAAACGGATTGGTATAAAAACAATGTTTACCTGTAATGTCCAGTCCTCTGAATGTGGTAAATGTATGGCTCGAAACCTTTGGTCACTGGTGTAAGTGTATCGTCCAACTGTGAGGAGATGAATGTCTCTGTGCCGCACCCATGATACTTGCATATTTAACTGGAACAAAAATAATACATTAATATTTATACAGATTAACATAGCTCCAGAGCCGCATAGTACGATACGTTAATATTAGGGGGTCTAATGTCGAAAGGAAAAACCCTATTAAAACCGTGATGGTTGGGAAAAATGGCACCAGGTTATTTTTTTTGTTGGTTTTAGGGAAGAATAAATTTGCATTTACTCTTAGTCAGATTTACCAACTATTACATGGAGAAGTAAAGTTTATAATAACAACAATAATATATAGGCTTATATGATTTTTTCAGCATATATAACCTTTGTTTTGAATTTATGTTTGTGAAAGTCTGATGACACTGGGCATACGAGATCTAGCTATGTGTAGCAAAGTACTTGTATTTAACAGTAATAGTTGAGTAAAGCTCTTAATCGCTGTTGTGTTATTAGTAACCAATACATAATACCTAAAATCATAATTGTTTATAAACAAAATAAAACATTCTAGTCATTTTATCCAGTCAACAGAGATTTCGTCTAAACCATTTTTGTCATCCGGATATACGTCCCACCCTTGATATTTCAAAGGGAAATGAGTTAATTAACGTAAACTCATTCTAAGTTTAATATTAAAAAGTAAAGCCAGTAAAATTATATTACAGATAGCATATGGCTTTGCAGGGAAATGGAATCGTTAATGGTATAAAATTGTAACTCGTGTTGTAGCGTCATTAGCATTAGTTGGAGTTACAAGGCTTTGTACTCATTCTCTGAAGCTATCATTATAGTTGTTAATGAAGGTTCGTTTTATTTCTTGTTTAGACATTCCTTTACCTTTAGTTTGCTGTTATAAAACCTTTGTAAACTCTTCTGGTATTATACTTGGATTAAATGTGTTATGAACAATATTGTGTTAATATATTAAAAACATATTTGGGGGTGGGCAGGGCACATAGCGCTGAGAACCGATAGCCATTGGGGCAGAAAAGTTCTGGAATGGCGACCGCGTACCGGAAAGCGCAGGGTAGGGAGACCCCTCACACGGTGGACCGACGACCTGGTTAGGACTTCGGGAAGCCGATGGATGAGGGAGGCACAGGACCGCACAAGGTGGCAATACTTAGAGGAGGCCTATGTCCAGCAGGGGACGTCGATTGGCTGATATGATGATAAGACTGATATAAGTAATTTTTAGATCAAAGAGCATTCAATAAGAAGCTTATGTTAATAGAAAAAAATGTATTTCTTTTTTATTATCCTTACAACAAGGAATTTAACTAACAATACAAAACTATGATCTTCTCGCGAAGCCAAATTATAAATGTCAGAAAAGTGACTTTGACTTCTAATAAGGTCAATATTGTCAGTCGATATCAACTGGTATGAGGATCCAGCATCAATGAGTGCAATAGACACGGATCCAGTGCAGTGCATTATTATTAAAATATAATAAAATGAAACTTGAAATACATTAATTAAATTACAAAGTAACCATCTGCAAATACTGCACAAACGGAAAACAATATAACAATACCTAAAACCAACAACGTTGCAGACTGGTTCATTAAAAACGTTCCCAGCTAAAAGACATCAACTAAACAACAAGCACAAAGCAAAATTACCAAAAGCCCTGAGGCAATGTCAACAAAGCAACAATATACCAAAGACATTAGCCCCACAGAGGATCCATTTATCTCATACCAATTAACGTAGAACACATAAATTTAAAAATGTTGATACCGTCGCATTTTAAAACGCCGTGCGAAATAAACACAGGGATGTCGTTACCTAGACCTGTTATTTAAGTGAGGATGTGGCGACCGAGCCTAATGAGACTTTTATTTATAAAGTTGAATACACAATACCGACTTTAAAGTTTCATTGTGCTATTGTTACGTTTCATTTTAAGCGAAGAGTTTGTGGTACACCGCTATGTAAATTGGACGTTCCCTGTTGAAGTAAGGGGGACTCGTTAGTACGGTGTGTACTGTTCTTTACTCCTACATGTCTGTATTGTTAAGGCGAGTACTCATTGTAAGTGCGTTGGTGCGGTAATAATGTTGTGAAGTAATTTAACTTACTCGGATATAAGTTTGTGACGGCAATTTTATGGTAGAGATCATTTTGGCAGTTTGTTTGGAAAATTTTAGAGGTTTACAATAGGCACTTATATGTAAGAGAGTACGGGAATTTAAGTTGCGTTATCGCGTTTTTGATGTCTGAGTTATTTTCAACAGTACAGCTGCTTCGAAATGCTCTTTTGAATTTCAAGTTCCGGAGCGTAATTAAGGTATTGTGAGAAGTTTTTCATTCATCCATTTGGAGTGCTAAAGAAATTCTGAAATTGCACATTGCTTGGTTTGAATTAACTCAAACGAATTTTTTTTCATCTGTTCTTTGAGAGAACCTCTACCATGCGATATCAAGTACTAGAAAAAATCCTTTGGACCCAATTGTAGTAAGTTAATATAAAATCTATTTGACATCTAATATTTTACAGTATGTCTGGATTAATAAATCGCTTGTAGCTTCGACCTCTCAACGAATTGGTTCAAGGTTTCTTCATTGTGAGAATGTATAAATTATTAACGAATACAATGTTGAATACCTAATTTTAGTACGTTTCATGTTTATTTCATTATATCTTTAAAAAAATATACACTAATTATATAATAACTAGCTTTTTCCCGCAGCTTCGCCCGCGAATGTTTATGACTATTTAATGCATTACGTCTCGATAAACAACATGCCTACCGGTCTTGAGGAGTTTCTAGGTTCTAAAAATGTCTCTCCCTTTGGCCCTCTGGAGAAAGTGATGGCTTGAAAGATTTTACATAATCTAATGTAATGATATCACACAATCCAGGCGGGTCCAAGTTACAGTAGTAATATAGTAGGACAGGCACAGCAACCTATGATCCCTAACTTGTGGAAGGGTTTTCCTGGTCGTTTAAGTGAATTTAAGGAGTCAACAGTGTAGGTAGTACCGTCATCAGATGTCATCACTGTGTACATATATTGACACATCGCGCCACACCCCAGCTTGAACTTGCACTATTATTTTTTTATTAATGTTTTTTCACTCGTTGTACCAAGATAGCTCTTTAGCGGGGGTCCCCCCACGAAGCGAAGTTTTTTTTCGCTGAACACATATGGCATAAACTTGTTTACGTGACGAATATTTAAAAGGCACAAACATTATTTAGCACAATTAATTACTGTTTTGCAGAACTTTAAATGGCATACATTAAGATGGCAGAATTTTAAAATACTGTTATGACTAATAAGTACTATTTTAAAGAATAGAGCCATTTGGGTTTGATTAGAGCTCTGCCTGTTCTACTGATGTATAACTTGGACCCGCCTCGATTGTGTAATCATCATCATCATCTCAGCCAATCGACGTATACTGCTGGACATAGGCCTCCTCCAAATATTGCCACCTTGTGCGGTACTGCGCCTCCCTCATCCATCGGCTTCCCGCCGTCCTTCGATTGTGTAATGGCACCATATTTTTATGTAAAATTTTTCAGGCCATCGCTTTCTCCGGAGGGGCAAAGGGAGAGACATTTTTAGAACCTCAAGATCGGTAGGCATTAAGAAAATTCTCACTTTATCAGTTCAAGCGCTTCCTTTTCTTTTTTTTTACCTTTAGTAAAAGTTATGGCCAAAGGATTTCAGTAGCCGGTTTACATCTAGGGACTCCTTGCAATTGGCAGTATTTTTATAGGTATACGCAGAATGCAGTATGTCCCATAATGTTGTTTACCAAAGGTAATGCATTAAATAATTAAATACTCATAAGCCTTCGCGGGCGAAGTCGCGGGTAATAGCTAGTAATATAATATATTTAAATATTTGATTCAAGGGCAGTGAATCCGTATGGTGACGGAGTAATAATACAATTTGTCACCAACCCCATCTCATCCCATTGGTGTCGTAAAAACTGACTAAGGGAATAACCGTAACTACTATCTTTACGAAATAAAATGAAGGAAAACTTGAAATTAAACCCTATACCAATCCGTCTGGCCAGCGTGGTATTAGTAGGCCAAGTAACCCTCGGTCACGGGAGGAGGCCCGTCCCTGCAGTGGGACATTAATGGGCTGTTATGATGAAGGGCAGTAAAATGTCTGCCTGGAAAATTAAACAGAAAACTGCCTACTAAAGACTTAAACCATCCAAAAGTAGTAAAATGTTCGCCTGTGTAGAATTCAATATTTGACACGACCATCAACGTCGCCTGCCCTCATGCGTCTGCCGCGTTCCGGTTTCTTATTTGGGTATCTGCCTAATTGCCTATCTAATTTTGCAATATCCTGTTGCAACTAAGCTTTAAATTTACGAAGGTTCTTGCATGCCTAATTTCAAGCGTCTAACTTAAGCGGTTTAGTTTTTTTTTATACAATTTTTATTCTGCTAACTCCCGTTCCCGAGGGAATTTTCCAATATCCTGTTGCAACTAGGCTTTAAATTTACTAAGGTACCTGAATGCCTAATTTCAAGTGTCTAACTTAAGCGTTTTAGACTTTGTCATACAAATGGTTTTTCCCGCTAACTCCCGTTCCCGAGGGAATTTTGTAATATCCTGTTACAACTAAGCTTTAAATTTACTAAGGTTCTTGCGTGCCTAATTTCAAGCATCTAACTTAAGCGGTTTAGTTTTTTTTTATACAATTTTTATTCTGCTAACTCCCGTTCCCGAGGGAATTTTCCAATATCCTGTTGCAACTAGGCTTTAAATTTACTAAGGTACCTGAATGCCTAATTTCAAGTGTCTAACTTAAGCGTTTTAGACTTTGTCATACAAATGGTTTTTCCCGCTAACTCCCGTTCCCGAGGGAATTTTGTAATATCCTGTTACAACTAAGCTTTAAATTTACTAAGGTTCTTGCATGCCTAATTTCAATCGTCTAACTTAAGCGGTTTAGTTTTTTTTTATACAATTTTTATTCCGCTAACTCCCGTTCCCGAGGGAATTTTCCATTATCCTGTTGCAACTAAGCTTTAAATTTACTAAGGTACCTGAATGCCTAATTTCAAGCGTCTAACTTAAGCGTTTTAGACTTTGTCATACAAATGTTTTTTCCCGCTAACTCCCGTTCCCGAGGGAATTTTCCAATATCCTGTTGCAACTAAGCTTTAAATTTACTAAGGTACCTGCATGCCAAATTTCAAGAGTCTAACTTAAGCAGTTTAGATTTTTCATACAAAAGGATTTTCCCACTATTTCCCGTTCCTGTGGGAATTTCGGGAATTCCTTTCTTAGTGCACCCCTACGATACCTAAGCTACGTCCTTTCCAAATTTCAAGTTCCTGCGTTAAGCGGTTTAGGCTGTGCGTTGATATGTCAGTCAGTCAGTCAGTTTCTCCTTTTATATATATAGAAGAAGATTAGCACACTCTATGACACATGCAATATGTTAAAAAAACGATTGTTAAGAAAAAAACAGTTCTTAAGAATTAATTAGTCTAAACGAATGGAGCGATAGGCAAAAGCGATGACGTAAACGACGAAAGAAGAACTATCTACTATACATAAAAATTAGTCAGGTTTTCCTTCCTGACGCACTAAACGATCTATAACTCCAGAACGCACTAAACGATTTCCTCGGTTTTGTATTCGTTGGAAAGGTCTCGGGCTCCGTGAGGTTTATAGCACAAAAAATTCAGGAAAATTTTCAACAGAAAAGCGAAAAAATAATGCCCGTGCGAAGCCGGGACAGGCCGCTAGTTGCAGTATAAAAATATAGAGATTTACAATCAAAACTTTGTACTAATGAAGCACCCGTGCACAACATTGGAACCTGTATTTCTTTGTCATCATAACAGCCCATTAATGTCCCACTGCAGGGAGGGGCCTTCTCCCATGACGAAAGGGGTCCTTGGTATAGGGTTTAATTACAAGTTTTCCTTCTTTTTATTTCGTAAAGATAATATGGACGGATAGTCCCTTAGTCGGTTTTAACGACACCCACGGGATGAGATGGGGTGGTGACATAATTGTATTCTTACTCTGTCACCACACGAAGTATTTATTTCTATTTCTTTGTACAGTAAACTAAAAATTCTTAGCACAACATTTTTAAAATCTACAGAGATACTTGTATATCTAGCCTACATTGTCTTTTTCAGTTAACAGCACACGAAATGGCCTGGGATACAATCTAAATAGTTTGCACGTACTTAGGTGGATTTATGTTTGTGGCTATGCAGTCTATCTTTTAAGGATTCCTTTTGTAATAGTATATCTAGAAGCTCGGCGTATATCTATAGGATTTACCTGAAGCTTAGTTATGTTATATGGAGTAAGCTCAATATTCCTATATTCTCTTGCACCAAAGGTTATCGTATGTGAGACCATATTTTATCACTTAAATTTCTGCTTGGATTAACGATAAGTAAATAAGTCTTGATCGTTAAAATGATCCAAATGATTAGGTATAACAATTAAAAATCAAAATTAATATACTCTAAAGTCTAATAAAATAAACTGTAAAAAGATTAAATAACATTAGATATGTAATTAAATGCTACATTAAAAATTATCCTAGGTCTGCTAAAATTTGTTAATATAAACTATGATATGCTCTATAAAAATTAAACTATTCCTAACTTATTGAACACACCGTTAATTAATTGTACGCTGTAAGTGTGATGCCAAACTAATAATATATCAAATTAATTGTGGCGTTATGGTTTTATAAGATGACTGCTACGCAGAGGTCTCGGGTTCAATTCCCGCTCAATGCAAATCTTTGTGTGCATGAACATGATTGTTCGCATTGATCTGGGTGCTTTCTTTGTATAATAATATGTATATGTATTTACAAAAAAAAATATTTAAGTATGTTCATCCGTTGTCTAGTACCCATAGTACAAGCTCTGCTTAGTTTGGGGCTAGATGGCGTTGCGTAAAAGTGTGAGGAATATTTTTTTATTTATTTTATTATTTTTCTACTCGAAATTTTCGTTTAAATTAACCACACCCAGACCAAGGTAAGAACAAAGTAAACAGTTAATTTATTACATCTAAAATATACTTACTGTTTTATTTCCTAGATTCTTGACTCGGCAATTCAAGTATGCTGTCTTGCCGAGCAACGCTGTTACATTTTTGGACGCTATCAGGTCGAAGTACGGCCCAGTGCGGGGCGTTGGCCTTGGTCCGTCAAGAGCCACCCCGGATCTGATAGCATTGTCCGCTGAGCCGGCCGGCGATGCTGTGGCTGAGGCATTCGTTGGAGTACCCTTGCCGAGCTCGCGTTGTGCTGATGATACTGTTGGAGAAAAAAGGATGTTTAGTCTTTTGGTGAGTTCTGGTTGGTGGGATTTTGGGAATAGTTTAAGTAGTTTTAATAATAATAATAATAATAATGTGTTTATTGATGCATAAAACTTTGTACAATTTTAGCTTAAAATTAAGTTACAAAAGGATTAAAGTTGTACAAATAGAGATAGCCCTAGCTCCCAAACTAGGAATTCCTGTGACTTGGGAGCTAGTGTTCCGCCGTTACTAGAATACAAACCTTATAATATAATTTAGCAGTGGTTACACAAATGTAATTAAAGGTATTAAGCGGAAATTTTAAATTACTTAATACATTTTTAAAATAAAAATAAAGAAAGATGGATGTGTATGTTTGTTCAAGTGTGAGTGTGTGTAAGAGTATGTTTGTGGGTGTGAAAGATTTTACCTTTGTGAGTGTGTGTCTAAGAGTGTTTGCGTGTGTGAGTGAGTGCGGTGTATGTTTTTTTGGAGAGTTTGTGTATGTGTAATGGTGTGTGTATGAATGAGTGCATGTGCCTGTACCTACTGTTGGAAGTGTAACAATTCCTCTGTTTGGACATAGTTGAGGTTTTGTAGCCACAGTTTTAGTTTGGACTTGATTTCATAAGTATTTAGATTAGCCAAGGGTATAATTTTTGAGATTTTTTTGTATATACGACCGCTCAAAATATAATATTGATGTCTAGCGAATGAGGTTCGGAAACTATCCATTGGAATGTTAATCCTTGCTTTTCGCTTAGAATGGTCTGGAATTGGGACCAGTCGATGTCTTCTGGCTGTGGCTCGGAGCACAAACAGCTGCCTCACAGTTAATACGTTAAAGTCCTTATACAACTGAGAAGATGGATATCTTATAGGTCGGAAAAGTATCACCTTGACTACAGCTCTTTGCGCTCGCTCAAGTTCAAGGAATATTATCTTAGAAGCTCCACCCCAAACCGGAATGCAATAATTGATAACAGACTCACAGAGCGCTAAATAAACCATTCTAAGTGTGTCGAAGTCTGCACAGCATCTAAGGGACTTAAAAATGTATATCAAGCGTATATCAAATGTATTTAAGCAACGTTCATGCGTTTTTTAGGCCGTTGAAACGGACCTTGTATTGTACCCTTTCTCTAAAACTGGTAGATAATAGTAGATGCATCCCAAGGGGTTGCAATAACTAGCTGTAAATAGTTTTACTATCTTAACCTGTATTGATATTTTCTATACTAAATTACGTGTTGATACGAAAACACAACAGCTTCAAACGATACAAAATTTAGTTACATTAGTGTCTTAGTAGCTTCCAGCAAATTGTACTCAATTAAGTACCTACTCAAAGAGTGTAATAAGTAGATAACATATACTTATTTTACAACACACGTAGTAAACTTCAAAAAACAATTCCCTTAACAAATTCCAACATAGATCGCAAGATCCTTGAAACCCTTTAAGTACCGTTACTTTTACATCCAATAAATTCCATCCAAATTTTTAACTCCAGTTAACTAAGTCACTTTCTCCTTTAACCCTTGCAAATATAGTGGCAAAGTACTGGAATAGATTAACGCCGACAACTTTATTATCCATGTCTATTCTAGTGGAAACTTCGTAAAACCGATCACGTGTGTGAACATCACTTCAACGTGACGTCACGGTGGACATTCAACGATCTCGTGCGACTGGAAGTGTTATAAAAGATATTTTTGTTTTTTTGGAACTTGTAAAAGAAACGTGGTTATTGCTAGAAGAGTTATTTATGTGAAAATTGTGGTTTGAGGTTTAAATATTGTATGATTAAATAGTGTAGTTAATTATTTTCCAACTAGTCCAGAAGAAGGGATAGAGTTTTGGCACTTATATAATATAAGTACATATTATTATTATGTGAATCGATTTGCTATGTCTCCTGTAACTTATAATTTATTTTTATTTAGTTTGAGGCTACCAAAAAAAATATATTTCTTTCCAATAGTGACGTTCGTAAGCTCAACAACAATAATCGGTCAAAAATGATAAATCGTTGAGGCGCCTTGATTAAAGGGCTGGAGAAGTAGTATGACACGGTTCAAAACGGATATAGTCCATTCTTTTTATAATCCATTCATGACTAAATATCAGAGCTGATGACGATAAAAATACATCATCATCCTAAGAGCCCATTAATGTCCCACCGCAGAGACGGGCCTCCTCCCGTGACAGAGGGATACTTGGCCAACTAATACCACACTGGCCAGACGGATTGGTATAGGCTTTAATTTCAAGTTTTCGTTCTTTTTACTTTGTAACGATAATATTCACGGATAGTCCCTTAGTAGGTTTTTACGACACCTATGGGATGAGATGTGGTGGAGACATATTGTATTCTTACTCCGTCACCACACGGACAATAAAAATACATACAATGATGATAACTGGTGGCATAAGTATTTTATTTACTTTGTCACATTGTTCAGCGCATTTGATTATGCTAAAAAAAGTCCGTACATTTGCATACTTTTAATCAAAGCTGTGATAAACGTGACTACAATTTTGATCGTATTTGTTACGAAAAATATTAATATTTCTAAAAAAATATTTTATTATTTTGTAACTTGGTAACTACGGTAAATACTAATATTTTATTACCTTTTTAGTGTCTGATTATTAATCCTTTCACAGTGCCGCCAGCAGACACAATAGTAAAACAATGCACGTGTACCATATATGGTACACTGGTATGAAAAAATACTCTAAAGTTAAATCATCATCATAGTAGCGAATGAACGTCCACGGCTGGACATAGGCCTTCTTCAAGTATTTTCACCAGTAGCGGATTTGTGCCTCCCTTAGTTTAAATTATCATCATCATCATCACAGCCCATTAATGTCTCACTACAATTAGTTAAAATGTCAGCTAATAATACGTGAGTACATGAGTAGGAAAAGAAACTGTAAACCTATTTTAAGTTCAAATAATTTTATAACAAAATTTAAATACAAATCGGCAAACTATTTTCTGAAATACTAAATTCTACCTGTTATATTATAAGCAAGAACGACGACGGTAACATTTTACAACTCGCAAGTAATATTTGTTTTGTAACCACGCTACAAAATGCTTTCAGAGAGGTAAGAAACGAGAGGAAACTAATGTCGTTTTAATGTGTTAGTACTGTTCTTGGGGACCCTTGAGATATTATTTTGTGTTTGTTTATGTCAGGCAGAAATGTCTCTTCAAGAGGTTTACGTGTTGAGAATAGCAAGTACTTTAAATAGATTTTTAATACTTTTATGGGTTTAAATCTTTGCAGAAGTGGTTCAATGATTAATACAAAGCCTGATACCATCACGTATAGCCAGCGTGGTATCTGATCTGTCAAGTTTTACTTTCTGTAGGCATTTCTACGTAGACGTGGAAAAGAAGTATATTTCAAATAATTTTGTAACATTTTAAAAGCCGTGTAATATTATAATTAGCTGGCCATTAAAGTCTCAACAGGAGACTAGACGGTTCATTCCACTTTGTTCATTTAAGATGATATCACCCAGGTGATATATTTCCGAGGTGATCAAAGTACACGATCTATTCCATTTTGTTACCCGGGTAAACAAAGTGGAATAACCCAGAAAAGACACTGGTTATCGATTTTTAGTTAGTATTGGATTAAATTTGTTTATAGTTCTTTTTTTTTTAATTGTCCTACCAGAATGACTATGGTGTCTGATGTTAAGCATCCAATAAAGTCCAAGAATGGCGAGCACCATGCCAATATTTGTAGAGGTATGAATGTCTCCACTATGGCGACATTATAGTACACGACTAAAATTGCTTTCTGTAGATACGTCAGAATAGTTTAAACTATTGCATATTAATATACCTAAGCATGCAGATAGAAATACAGCCCGCGCGTTCTCAAGACGAAGATTGGGTTGAATACTCATAACACACTCATAGACAGTGACCTACATAAGATAACGAGTAATCACCCAGGGCTTCAAGCCTCGATGCTCTACTTACCAAGTTTATTTAATTAAATATATATTATGAGTTGAGAACTTTCAATAATATTTCTATCTTGCTTCTTTGAGATTAAATTAATTTCTATATTGGGATGTTCTAGATTTTAGAATTATTTTAACAGACCAGTAAGGCGTGGATTTAAATTCCATCGAAATACAAAGTATTATGTATGATCCTTACATGGGTATCTTTAGAAACATGGATATTCAATGGATAATACAATATTAATAAATCCGAAAGTAAGCATACCTTATACTATTATACGTAGTACATTATTATGTATTTTCGTTTACATAGACGATCTATTATCCGCGTCGTGACGGAGTAAGAATACAATATTACGTCACCACCCCATCCCATGGGTGTCGCAAAAACCGACTAAAGAACTACCCGTGAATATTATCTTTACGAAATAGTAAGACAGAAAACTTGAAATTACACCCTATACCAATTCGTGTGGACAGTGACTAAATCTAAGAGGCGTTTATGAGTAAGGGGGTAAAAGTTAAATTTACATTTGCTTTTTTTTTAAGAACAATTCCCGCACTAGGGACTTTTTACAAACATCAATTAACATAGAACACCCAGACAATAATTTGTGAGATCCACAAATTATTGTCCTGCGTGGGGATCAAACCCACACAACCTCATGCGCGGCAGCTGCTGGCTCTACCGGCGCGCCACCAAGGTCGTCACACATTGATAAAACTCCGTCCTCTTTTTACGGTAGGCTAAAAAGTAATTCAGGTAATGTTAATTCTGAACAAACACATCTGTTAGCAGGACTATCGAGAGTTTATTGATTTATTACCTTTAAATATTACATCAGTCTATTCCCCTGATTAGATTGCTACTGATTACTCTTGTTCACATTATTTTAATAATTCTCATTTTCTTCTCGACTTTTACATATTACAAAGTACTTTACGTTGTTTTCTTGCTGTTCTCTAAGAAATAAGAAACCATTTTAAATTTCATTTGTTATCTTTCGAGCTACATTAATTCAGTAAGGGCGAAAATCGAGAAGATAAAATTAAGTTTAATATTATTATAGTCCAAGTTAAAAAGAAAGTTACAAGAGATAACTCATTGGACTTTATAATTATATATATTTAAAGTCTTCTGTATCAATCTAAATAACTTTTTTATGTATCAACATTAATTTCTTAAAAACGTATCATCATCATCATTCCCCTACCCTTATCCCAATTTTATTTGGGGTCGGCGCAGCATGTCTTCTTCTTCCATACTTTCCTGTCGGACTCACAAGTAACACTCTTCGCAGCCATATCGTTGAAAAACGTATATTATCATAAATATTCGTCATATTTATTCCGGACGACCTAGTTAGGGCGGCAGCAAGCCGTTGAATGAGGGAGGCACAGGACCGCACGAGGTGGCAATACTTGGAGGAGGGCTATGTCCAGCAGTAGACGTCGATTGGCTGATATGATGATGATGATGATGTATATGATCATGATGGTCTATCGAATGAAATTCATATGAAATTTATCAAGAATTACAATAAAAAAAAATACAAACGATAATACGACAGAAAACAAAAGTATATATTCACAAAACTAACTTATAATTACTTGGCTACAAAACCACATCGAAATTTCCTACCTTCTTTACTTGGACAAATAAATTCTGAATGTTAGAAGTTCCCCGATTGTTCCCACTTTCCGTATCCCCGATGCTAATAACATACATGATAATAAACTACATGCCCTCGCTATTGTTATTGCTAGCGGTATTGAATATCACAAAACGGCTGAATATAAGGGTTCTGGAACAAAACACGGACACCGAACAAGAAAGGGTTCTCTAGTAATTTTATAGCATCAACCCGAACATATTTTTACAGGCGGTGAGATGTCTAAACTTCGTGTCGATGAATATTTTTTTTTTTTGTAAAAATGTTCTTGCCTCCCTTTTCTAAACGGTGACAACTTATCTTAGTTTGTACTCGACGGTTGGGGACGTAACGTTGTATGGAATGGGGGTAGTAAAAAGTTTTTATTTTTATGTCTTTGTGGTAAGTGCTAAGTAAAATAATGTTTGTGGACAATAAACAGATATAATTTATGTGTTATACTTATTTTGTAAAAACATTTTGCTTACTTATGGATCATGTTTTATAATAAACTAGCGATCCGTCCCGGCTTCGCACGTGCATTATTTTCCCGCTTTTCTGTTCAATTTTTTCTAAATTTTCTTTGCTATAAACCCCATGGAGCCCGACCTTTCCAACGAATGCAAAGTCGTGGAAATCGGTTTGTGCGTTCTGGAGTTATAGCGTCAGGAAGAAAAACCCGACTTATTTTTATATAGTAGATATTTCTGCTCTAAATATTTTTTGCAATGCATATTTTCAAAATGCAATTTCCATTTAAATTGAACTTAGTTTAAATTTTAAACTTTTCTGGCAATTTGTCAAGACAACGTTTCTACTAACTAGACTAGCATAATGTAAGCGCAAATATTCTTCATACGTACGTAAATATCACAAAACGTCTGAGTAGAGTCTAATATATTCAAAAGGGGACTCATTTTAACAAGTTTATCTAAGTATATGAAACTTAATCGTTGAAATGTAACAGTATGACTGCCCTTAAGTACTCCGTCTGAGTAACATTTGATTATAGATATATACATACAAAGTCGTTTTATAAGCATATGCTTAAAGTTAAGTAATACGCATTGCAGATGCCGCAATGGAATGACTTCTAGCTGTCTAGTTTCTGCAGTGTTTTGGAATTATGTCGTGGCTAAGGTTGGCTTAAAAGAAAAAAAGTATTTTTGTGGTAAAAAGTTCTTTATTGTTGGATAAGGACATAATAAAAGATCTATCTTTATTTTTTAAACTTTTGCATTTTAGTGTATTCTATCTTTTAAGCTTATAATGCAGCTTCAGAATAGTAAGCCTCAGTAAAGGAGAGAAACTACTTAATTCTTACTATGCTGGCCGGACAAGTTGGTATATAGTCGCAATTCCTTTTACTCTAAGTTTTGTTTCCTTTTTTCTTTCAGCTTTTATCATTGGTAAAGTAAAGTTAATTTTATTAGAATAGAAAACCAGCGCTGTAGCGTCATAGATACTACAATTAGCTAAGTTAGATCCTATTTTGTGTACATTTATGTTTCATATTTAACTTCATTTATTGTATCTTTTTCTTGTGTGCAACAAAATAAAAAAAAATCTTTCTTTCTTTCTATTTAATAATGTTTAATAGATATTATCATTACTTTAATAACACCAACAATAAAAGAGCATAGTGTAGATAATTTCGTGCGCATCGAGTTACGTCGTGTTTTAACTGGCGGCGCAGGGCAGACAGCCTCTCGCTCTCCGTGTTGATCGATTCGATCGTCCGGGACGAGTGTGTTTGGGATGCCGCCGCTTCGTTCGCAGAGGCGATGACGTCAAGAAGCCGCGGAAAGAAAGAAGATGAAATAGCTGTTCAATCTCTCAACCCGCAGATCTGGGTTTCGTAAGGAAGTGCGGGAGGCGAACGTGTCTATTGTTTTTAGGGCTAACAGTAGCGAACTATAATTGGACAGCATGGTTCGACTAAAGTCTTCTCGCTTTTCTAGCCCCCTTTATGGACGAAAGGTGAACATCGTGGTTTTCCATTCAGTGAAATGTAGTATTTACTGTCTTTCCAACCCAAAGGTTTTCCATGGTAAAAATAAAAGTATTTATTCCATGGTTTCCAAATAAGATACCAAAATTTCTCGTCCCGTAGGTGTAAAAAAGTTTACTATTTAATTATATTTTACGTACACAAACCACTATAACATCATTGCCATAAAATCCTATACCAATCCATTTATGCGCTAAGAGCTATAATGACTAGTTACAAAGTAAAAGCAATACCAATAAAAATTATATGAATATTGTATCGAAGCATAAAAATCAGATTGACGTAACGAAAGCCCTTAATATTTGTTAATATCTCATAACTTTTAATAGTCGATAATCCATAAATACCCTTAGAAAATAAAACAATCCGTTGGATAGCAGCAATAAAACCGACCATTACCGAAGTAAACAATATTAGTGAAAGTCGTGAACATAAATCTTAGCAGAAATGCTCAGACAGCGATAGTAACATGTTGGTGGTTGAGTAAAGCTCAATATATGTAATACATGAGTTAGATTACGCGAAAGATTTTATTTGAGATAATAATAAAGTATTTTTATAGAATGTTTTTTTTTGGTCGGCCGATTTTAAATACTGGCCAGTTTATTGGTAATTATTTGATGAATGATAACTAGAAGGCGTTTAGCTAATCGTGCGATAGACGTTGCGCATGTTACATTCAAAAGTTAAACATTGTTTATAAATTGACATAGTATTGCCTATGTTTAAATTAAGCATGGTCATGTATTTTACTAGATTTACTTATGTTATATAGTTACTTTAGCTTTAAGGCTATTTGCAAAGTGAGATTTCGTGCAAATTTAACAAGATATTAATATCAAGGTTTTTATGGATAGCAGCAATAAAACCGACCATTACCGAAGTAAGCAATATTATTGAAAGAGTCGTGAACATAAATCTTAACAGAAATGCTCAGACAGCGATAGTAACATGTTGGTGGTTGAGTAAAGCTCAATATATGTAATACATGAGTTAGATTACGCTATGTATTGTACATGTAAGATTTTATTTTAGATAATAATAAAGTATTTTTATAGAATGTTTTTTTTTTCTTAGTAAATCAGTCTGTTAGCATTTATGATTTACGTTTTTCTGGATGGTTGAATATTCTTCACGTGGCTAGATGGCGTATAACTAACGTCGCGCATTCAACAAAAGCGTAGTCGAAGCAGTCAAGCATTGTCTTTTAGTGAAACTTTTGTCTAAATTTTTAACTATTGTTTATATAGTTCATAGGGTGACATGATTTTACCTAGAATGTAATAAATAAATGAAATGTACAATTATTTTATTTTATATAGTTATTTTAACATAATTAATATATTATAAACTGTTAAATTTAATTAAACATAATAGATTTAATTTAATATTTTTTATTGTATTTAACTGTCATTATGTCTGTATTAGATATTTAAAAAACATGTATTAGTACTTATTCCATATTTGCACACTATAATTTGACTATGCTGTAAAAACTATTTTTTAACACCTGTAACTTACCATGTTCTTTGAAATAAAATATGATTTACTTACTTACTTACTAATTTAGGTTTATTTTAATATATTATTTATTACAGGATTTGATTTTCTTGGCTTGTCTATTTTTATTGCAAATCAGTTATAGAACTGAGCGTTTTACATTAACTTTACGTGCATTAAAATTCACTGTAACATAGACGTCTGTCAATTATTGTGTTGTTATTAAATTGTGCAGTACAATCATAGTAATGTAATTAATTTATGCTTAAATAGAATTTACAGTACCTACTTGAGTTATAATAAGTACATAATTTAAAGATGTAATTAATAACTTAAATGAAATATGTTTCTGGATAATTACAAGTAGATACTTATTTGAAACCAACATCATCAACGTAAACCATTCGTTCAACTTCAAATTGCGTTCAAAGAATAAAATTTCTGTATTCCATTTTTATTGCGTAACTCATCTTTTGCGGTTTACTTTAACCCTAATTTCAAAATGCGGTATTCAGCCAAAGATTTATGACGTTAAAACGTTTCCAACAAGGTTTAAATGTGAAAGTTTTGCTCTAATTAATCATCATTGAAGAGTTTCTTTGAAGTGCCTATTGAATATGTGACATAGGGTTGAAGTTACAAATAAACCATTTTTACCATTTCATTTTGTAATTGTTTTTGATTTTCACTTTTAGTAAGTGATTAAAGTATGTAATAAATATGTCACCACCCCGTCTCGTCCCATGGGTGTCATAAAAACCGACTAAGGGACTAACCGTAAATATTATCTTTACGAAGTAAAAAGAAGGAAAACTTGAAATTAAACCCTATACTAATCCATCTGGTCAACTCCGTCACGGGAGGAAGCCCGTCCCTGCAGTGCAGGTAGAGAGTGCAGCAGATATTTGACCTACTAATACCACGCTGGCCAGACGGATTGGTATAGGGTTTAATTTCATGTTTTCCTTCTTTCTATGTAAAGGTAATATTCACAGATAGTCCCTTAGTCAGTTTTTACGACACCCATGGGATGAGATGAGGTGGTGATATATTGTATTCTTACTCCGTCACCACACGGATAATAATAGATAATAGGTTTACCTATTCCAAAAAAAACTATAAAACAAACAAAACTCATTCGTTAATTTAAGCAGAAGCATATAATTGGGTGTTTCCCATTCATTGTGCTAATGCCGTTGCAGCACATTGACGGCTCACAATAGAACCTCGCCTCATTTTGGAAATGCTATTGGCACTAATTAATTTTGTATCATCTGTATTTGATTTACACTTACGTTTTGTTTCATTGTAAGTTATCTGTGCATATAGTATTGCTTTAAATTGAAGTATTATGTTTATATAATTATAAGTAAACTTAAATTAAATATTTCTCATATAAATATAATAGGTAAGTCTACTTAATAATATTATAAATATTAAAATGTTGTACAGCAAAGAATAGCACATAATATCGAAACGTAAACGGATGGGCACCGTATCAACTCGAGCCGTCCAGTATTATTTGTATGAAACTCCTTACTGCAACGTACACTAATCGGAATCGTAACGTTATTTTTGACGTTTGACACCAAAGAAAAAGGCGAGGCGGTGCCAATCCGTTTACGTTACGATATATCTGCTACAACCCTTACAACACCCATTCCTAGCCGATAACTAACCAAACAAACTGTATACAATACATTAAACTAACTCAACATAAAATAACCAATTTCTTTTGTATACATAACTAAGCCGAAAAATGTAGGCTTGTTTTAAAATTCAATGTATTGTTTGAACAGATAGGTGCGCGACTGAATAATGAACGCCATCTTGCCTCAGGGTCCATATTAAAGAACCTTTGGCTCACTTCGCCCTGTGTTGTGTTGTTTCACCTATATTTATTGCGTCGTTTATATTTTTATTTTCTTTTCGAAATTGAACCTGTTTAGTTTTTGTGTTTTATGTAAAATTGCCTTTAAAAGTTTTTTCGAAATCAGTTTTTTATGCTAATGCGGGTAGTTTGGTTGTTTTTTTAGACTTTTTAGTAGGTATGCTAGTATTGTTCGATCTATTGTTATTTTGACAGCCTTTGCAGTTATGTAATAAAAACACAACGTCACAGAAGGGGTCATTAATAATAAACATTGTAAACTATATTATTGTAAATTAATAAACTTTGTAATCAACAAAGCTTAGATTGTAATACCGTATAATTGCTAACCAACTTTATACACAATTTACTCCAATTATTATTTGGAATATTAATCAGCTTTTAATGAACTGATACGAATAAACGAAATGAGAATTAATTTGTAATTTGCCGGATGCTTGAACACACTTCTATTGTACAGTCATTAACAAAAGTTTATTAACACATTTAATAACTTAACGTTAAAAGCCTCCATGAGCAAGAGATGTGACGAGAAGAGAAAATAGTTTCGTCATCAATAATGTCAAATAAACTCTAAACACAATTTTTTTAACCTTTAGCTACCGACGTGGTTTTTTTGTAACATAAGTACCGACGTGGGGCCTGTGAGGCCGTAAAACATAACATCGATTAATATAAAATATGTTTTTAATTTGTTTTAAAATTATGCTTTATTTTGATCATTTGGGATACTTGAATGAAAGAAATCATAAAATTATAATCAACTTTATTAAACTTTTGAAGATAGAGGCCTTTTAATGTTTGACTACATTTTTTAACTAAAATGCGACACTTATATTAATAACACAATTTTAAAAAATATTTTCTTCTTAAGAACTTAAAATATTTTTTTTCCTTAAAGATGAAGGTTATATTTATCAAACAAAGAAATACAAATATTTGCAATCTTCTAAATAAAAAAATTACATACAGTAAAGTCATCTATTCACATTCAGGACAAACTTGCTTAGCGCACTGTAAACAGACATGTTTTTTACATGAGAAACTTCTATAAGTTGACTTTCTATTGACTTCCTGTATCATGATAGCTGATTTCTGGAACAAAATCTCCTCCTACGTCGTCTACTTCTGATCCGCTGAAGTCCTTACCTATCAGGTTCTCAATCAAAGTCTCGGTATTTTATCCGAAAGATTTATAGGATACCTAGGTATTTTAGAAATGCCTAGTTGATTTGTAGGTAATTGTCCAGGTCCAGGTACATCCACTTTTAAAATTAGTAGTTAGATATCTTTATACAAGCACTAAAAATTAAAAATAGCTAAAAGAAAAAAGTTACGTAAGTACCGACGTCGGGCCTGAGAGGCCGCGTCGTAATTTCAAATTCCCATAACGTACCAAAATCACGTCCACCGGCACAACCCCCGCACGGAATGGCGTCAGAGCAGCTAGAAGCGCAGCTACTGAGAAGCAGGGATCTCTCCTAAGCGAGGAAGGGGTAAAACTAACAACATGGTTACCTACCGCGGCCTGACAGGCCCTACGTCGGTACTTAAAGGTTAAAAGCGATATATTTTCCAAACTAGTATTTACCTTTTTTTAAGACTATTTCCGCACTAGGGTTCATATCTTGTATCGTGGGGACTTCCTAAACATTACATATTTAACGGACACAAAGAACATTTAAGGACTACAATTGTAGATCGCACAAATAATGGTCCTGCGTGGAGTTTGAACCTTCGACTTCGTGCACGTCAGCCGCTACCGCGACTGGCAGGCCACCACCGAAGCAGTTTACTTTTGTAATTGACTGTACATGTAGTATGTATATTTTAAGCGTATTAATAATAAACATGCTGTATATTGAGAGCGAAGCGTTTTCGATAAAGGTTGACCTATAAATCAGGGCGAGAGATTTTTTTGTTATAGCGAAGTCAAAATTTTAATCGATTTTGCCTTGCATTCATAGTGATGTTTATTTTCACAATATAATAATTATATAATACTTATAATTATTATAAGTTTATGAAAGGATATATTGCAAAACGTAAGTAAACTCTCTCAGATATTAATCTCTACAAAACTCAACACATGAAGGAAATAGTGACATGAACATATTGGCACCCACAGGACAGACTTGCCTAGTGTGGGGCCGCTGGGTTTTAATAATGTATTACCTTTTGTGTTCATAAAAAAACTAACTAACTAACTAACTATCTGCTGTCTTACCGCGTGAGCTAGTAAATCGATTACGTCTGTTACTGGAAGAGACTTGTTTTTGAGATAGGTTTTTTTAATTACGGAATCATGACTTAAAATAAAATTTTCTTGGCTTTTACCAATACGGTTACAAAACCTTTATATTTGTTCACATCACCTCTAAAAGCTTGCCTCTTGCTCGACCATTCCATGACCGTTATCATAACAGCCCATGGGCCTCCTCCCGTGACGGAGGGATATTTGGCCTACCAATACCACGCTGGCCAGACGGATTGGTATAGGGTTTAATTTCAAGTTTTCCTTCTTTTTATTTCGTTAAGATCCCTAGTCAGTTTTTACGACACCCATGGGATAAGATGGGGTGGTAACATTATTGTATTCTTACTCCGCCATCACACGGAGATGATGTCCGTTATATACCTAACATTTCCTCGAATAATGAAAATAGAACAAAACTTGTGGCCAAGTATCAAAACTATATAACTTGTATTTAACAGCTAACGAAAGCTGCCCCACATTCTCACATCAATCGATACAAAGAACAAGCACGTGTAATCTATATACGGATTACAAAGGACTAATCTCCATAGATTGTTCGCCAGTATAAGGTTAAAGGAGTTAAGCAATTAGTTGGCGACGAGCGACGACCATCCATTGAAACGTGGTCCTATTAATTTGTGTAAGATACTTTTATTACGTAAATGAATATTCCAATGAGGATCTTTTTTTTGTAAAGAAAACTATCAATTTTATTATACTACAAACTGACCCGTGCCCACTTCGTTGGGCGTCGAAAAAAAAGGGGCCGTTTCTTAAACATATTTCATTACTGCTCCACTCCTATTAGTGATAGCGTGATACTATAATAATATAGCCTATGAGACTCCCCGATAAATAGACTCTCCACTATAGAAATAATTTTTAAAATAGGTTTAGTAGATCCTGTCTGAGATTACCCTCTACAACGTCACAAATACACAAACTTTAGCTCTTTATAATATTAGTATAGATATAGATTATTAGAATACATATAAGTTGTAAGCCTACTTTTGTAATAATAATTACTTATTAATGTGCTTTATCGCTGGCTTTTTTTACAAGGCCGGTTTCGCTGTATTGAGGAAGGTACACTTAGGCTTATAATAATAGTATGACTACCTACATAAATTGGCGCAGGGTTTCAAGTCAAGTTTTTCCTATTCTTAGGAAAAAAAGTTTTCCTTCTTTTTATTTCGTAAAGATAATATTCACGGATCCCCTAGTCAGTTTTTACGACACCCATGGCATGAGATGGGGTGGTAACATATTGTATTCTTACTCCGTCATCATACGGATAATACAACTTCTGTGCACAACAAGTGCCAGTCATAGAAGTTACCTTGTCACTTTAACTATAACAAATGGAATAACGAGAATTAACTTACTGTTTACCGCAACAACCACCGATTAACCTATGGCAAAAATATACCTGCATCCTTCCAATGCGTGAGCCTCTATTATTAAGAGTAACTAAGTAGGTAAAGTGGCGCAGTGCTGAACCATTCCCTACAATTTGGTTAATCGCCTCGCACGAATTCGGGGTGTAATGGGAGGGAGTGAGAGGGAGGTAGCTGCGTGACTTCGTGCTTAGTTCGGTCGGGTGCTTAGATGGGCCGAGAGCGATTATGGGTTGGTGATTTTTTTATTCTATTTTTAAATTTGTTGGAGCATATGTGCTCGTTCAGATGAATAATCCCTTAGTCTTGACATCTCGTGTTAATAGATTCAAAATATTTTTTAGAACTTCTTGTTAAAATACTCTTTTTATTGTTGTTTATCCGTTGTCTAGTACGCATAGTACAAGCTCTGCTTAGTTTGGGACTAGATGGCGTTGTGTGAATGTGTGAAGAATATTTATAATTTATTTATTTATTTGTTATAAATGTAATTTGGTGTTATAACTCTAAGTACTACGCATAATATGAGGATATTTTACAAAGAGCTTTAGATATTTTTTTTTATTGATTGTTGTATGATTTCGTTATTTGGTTCGTATACACAAGTTTCAGCTTCTTATTGCAGTCACAATATTATAGCAACTCTGACTTAGTGAACTATTATGAACTATTTTCATAATAATAATTGTGATATAATTCCAGATTTTTAATGTCTCCACCCTATCTGCTATATTCTAGCAGAACTTTGCTATCAAACTTCTTTAGTTTTTTGAATAAAGCTGTGAATCTCAAACTAATTCAAGGTGACTTTTAAATATGGGTTTATGAGTTATTAATTATGTAAAACAATTTGTCCTGTGTAGGACGCAGTTAAGCCGTTCTTAACCACGTCATAAACTACAGTAGCGTTAATCATAACAGCCCATTAATGTCTCACTGCAGGGACGGGCCTCCTCCCCTGACGGAGGGATACTTGGCCTACTAACACCACGCTGGCCAAACAAATGGTATAGGGTTTAATTTCAAGTTTTTCTTATTTTTATTTCGTTAAGATAATATTACAGACAATGCCTTAGTCGGTTTTTACGATACCCATGGGATGAGATGGGGTGGTGACATATTGTATTCTTACTCTGTCACCACACGGAGAGTTAATAGTAATCCGCTAATTCTACCCTACCCGCTCCATACAAGCCACAGCCCTTATCGACTATATAACATTGTGCTTGTAGTAAGGTCGCTACTGGCTTAGGTGTAAATAATTTGTGAAGCACTTAAAAAATTGTGTTTGTAGGAACGAAAAAGCGTTTCCGCGTATTTCACGTCGTCTGTAAGATTAGTAAGTTAGGTACGTAGAAAGTTTATGTGAATAAATTGTGCTTTATTTATTATAGATTTTTCTTATTTTCTCGCTTTTTGGTTTTGTTTTTTTTTATTTCTGTTGCTTTGTAAGGTATTGTTATTTTTATGTTTAAGTAATATTAATAATATGATATTTCTATGACATAGCGCCCTGTCTTTTCTCTTTAAAAAGACAACTCCTGCACTAGGGATCATTCCCTGTGTTGCGGAGACTTTACAAACTTCAATTTAAAGCACACAAAGAATATCTAGAATCAGGACAATGATTTGCAGATCGCTCAATAAATTCTCTGCCTTCTGTTGTAAATAATTTGTGAAGCACTTAAAAAATTTGTGTTTGTAGGAACGAAAAAGCGTTTCCGCGTATTTCACGTCGTCTGCAAGATTAGGAAGTTAGGTACGTAGAAAGTTTATGTGAATATATTGTGCTTTATTTATAGATTTGTCTTATTTTCTTGTTTTTTTCTCCTTTTGACGACCTCTGTGGCGCAGTCGGTATATTACATGGCTGCTACGCAGAGGTCTCGGCTTCGATTTCCGCTCAATGCAAATCTTTGTGTGCATGAACATGATTGTTTGCATTGGTCTGAGAGTTTTCTATGTATGATATTATTATGTATGTATTTACAAAAAAAAAGTTTTTAAGTATCTTTATTCGTTGTCGAGTATCCATAATACAAGCTTTGCTTAGTTTGGGACTGGGTGGCGATGTGTGAATGTGTAAAGATTATTTATTTTATTTTTTTGGTTTGGTTTTTTAGATTTTTATTTCTTTTTAAGATAGCATTGTTTGTTTGTATTTTATGGGTACGTATAATAATTTGATGCATCTAAGTCCTATTCCTAAGACATATACAATTAAAAATAATAGGTACTTAAATAAAATTAAAATATGCAAGGATAAATTGGATTATATTTAAATCCGTTAACCTTTTAAAATAATTAATTCAGTAAAATAACTGTTATAAATTTTAAAACTAACATCTTTTATAAATCTTTCAGCAATAAAGTCTAATTAAAACACGTAAAATATTGCATAGTTCCAAAACTTATTAATAGTTGTAAAATATACCATTTAATTCACAATCTTGGCTCCAGTATAATATCTACTAACTTAGTAAATTAGTTTTTGCTAACAAATTACACTTACATTCGCCTATTTGATAACACATTCAAACAAGTCGGGAGCAAACTCAATTATCTCCGATAATCCCCACAAAGTTAAGGATAACAACTATTGCAAAGCCAGTTTGATAATTTCTGTAATTGTAAATGTAAACTTACAATTTTGAATAGTTGAGTAAGTAATATATTAATATTTCTTCTTGTGATTGACATTTGTCAAGATTTAAGTGTGGTTTAATTAGATATTTTGATCGGCTTAAATAAAAAAAATGATAATGCGCTACAGTTACACTACGTCAAAAAGTTATTTACAATTATATTGTATACTTGCCGACTGTTACATTAGTTTATGTATCACAATGTGTAACTTTTTGAATAAGTAAAATAAAAATACAATATTTGTGAAAGGTGTTACGTCAATAATGCACTTCGTTTTAATTAATAGGATATTTTAAATGTAACCAAAATACTTATCTTTTTATTATTTAGAAATAAGGGCCATTAAAGATGTACAACTAGCAGGTGTATAGCAGCCTTTAATACATAATCTATTTGACTTGATTTACTACAAATTAAACAAAACATTACATTTTACATTGACGTCAAAACATCCAAATAACACTATATATATAGTCAGTCTACTGCTGGACAGAGGCCTCTCCCAAAACGCGCCACAGAACACGGTCGGACCCAGAGACCTTTTTGAGGTCGTCGGTCCAGCTAGGTGGGGGGGCGATAGGCTAGTTGATTCAATCAATCAATCAAAATCATTTATTTCCTTCACAAATATTACAATTAAAGATATAACTATAACTATAAAATACAATTAAACTTAGGCTAGATATAAGATGGTGTTATGGTGCCGAATACAATCTGTGAAGGACTGGTGCCTGATATAGGTTGGATAACCTGTGCCACAGGTCACCAGGCCCACCCCTACGGTATTTGCACTATATTTAAGAAGAGGCTTATAGTTTAGTGGTACAGTTATACTAAGTTGTTTACAAATAATCTGTTTATAAATACGACAGAGAACAACAAATAAAAATTAAAAAAAATAAAGTTAGTAAGTATATGAGTGTAGTTCAGCAAATGCAAATTACAGTTAAAAGTATATGAGTGCAGTTCATGTATTTAAGTGTGTGCGTGTGTGTGTGTGTGTGTATGTTTTGTGTGTATCTAAGATGCGGATTTAGGGAGAAGATGGCGTTGGCGTTAGTGGGGTGGATGAAGGAGTTTTTCGGTTTTATCATAGGACAGGGATTTTAGGTATATGGTTATTGTACGTTTGACTTTGTTAAGGGTTTGTGGGTATATATTTAATGTTGTGTTAATTTTATTGTATAAATAGGAGCCTAAGAAGCTATAAAAACGTTGTGAGTGAGCAGTTCTGTGGGTTTGGGTAGGACAAACTGTACCCTTACGTCGTTTTCCAGCAATCAGTTTAGGGTCGTATGGTGTTTGGGTGTGCTTGAGTAATACAATCCGGAGTACGTAAGTTTGCCTAACTGTTAGTATGTCCCAGTCTTTGTAGAGATCGGCGGTCGGGTATCTGAAAGGTAAGCCTGCCGCTACTTTAAGAAGTACCCGTTGTGCTCTTTCTGCAGCTATCATGTGGGACTTTGCTGCTCCGCCCCACGATGTAATGCAATATTCCAGGAGTGAGTGGCATAATGCATTATAAATTTGTCTTACGACAGCTCTGGAGGCTAAATTCTTTAGTGACTTTAGCACATAAATAAGTTTACGTAGTCTAGGGGTTAAGTGATCTATGTGCGGTTTAAAAGAGAGAGACTGGTCTAGTATCACCCCGAGATATTTTACCGTGGTTGTTCTCTCCAAGGCGAGGCATGAGCATGGGGATGACGTTCGTAGCGGACATAGGTGAGCTGTGATGTGGTAGGACTGTGGTGGGAGCTCTGATGACCTAATGGCAAAAGTCATGTATTTTGTCTTGGCTACATTTAATGATAGCAAGTTTACTTGCATCCACTTGCATACAATACTGAGTCCTATCTGAGCATTCGCAAACGCTTCGTCCCACGTCTTGCCTTTAAAGAATAAGGCGGTATCGTCACAGAAGGTGAAAATTTTTCCTCCTTTCAGTTTGAGACGGCAGAGGTCGTTAATGTAGACCAGAAATAGTGTTGGGGAAACGACACTTCCTTGTGGCACACCGAATTGAACTTCCGCCTCATCGCTAACCCAGTCATCGATTTTTACCCTCTGCTTCCTATCGGTCAGGTAACTTTTGAAAAGCTCTAGTGGCAGGCCTCTCACTCCGACTTTTTCTAGTTTGCAGAGAAGGCGGGGGATAGATAGAGTGTCGAATGCCTTTGATATGTCCAGGAAGGCCGCGACACATTTTCCCCTTTTGTCTAGCTCAGCAACAGTGGAATGCACAAGGTCATGTACTGCATTGGAGGTCGATGTTCCACTTCTGAATCCGTATTGTGAGGTCGATAGTATGGAGTTTTTTTCTAAATAAGTGATGAGCCGCATGTTCATCACTCGCTCTAGTATTTTAGAGAGGGAGGGCAAAAGGGAGATGGGCCTATATAATAGTTGTTCACGTCTTTTTTATCACCATTCTTGTAGATAGGCTTGATGAGGCCGGTTTTGAAGGCTGAGGGAAATATTCCAGATGACAGAGCAAGGTTGCATATGTGCGTTATTGGCCTGACAAGTGTATCCGCATACTTTTTTATGATTATGTTTGAAATTTGGTCTATTCCTGCAGAGCTCGTTTCCTTCAGGTTAGAGATTATGTGAGCCACCTCATTTTCGTTCAAAAGAGTCAGCACGAGTGATCCGGTCGGAGGTGTAGAGGACGTGGTTGGTGTATCAGTCGTGTGATAGGGATTGTTTGAATCTACTGGGATAATACTCTCTGCTATCGCTATATGAATGAGCTATATGATTGATTGATATAGTCAAAGAAATAAACATTTTAAAACTGTATTCGTCGTTTACCTGTATCAAGACTACATAATGTAGCCTTACAAGACTACGTACGTAGCCATTACGTTACACAAACGTGTCAGTACAGCGATAAATTAGTGCACTTTGAGTGATGCTACGAGCTTTAACCTACATCATTTTGAATCGACTACGAGTATCTGCTACGGTAATGTAAGCTACGAAGCTATGACGCATGTTGGCGTCAAATCTATACTAATAAAGAGGTAAAGTTTGTGTGTTTGTGAATTTGTGTGTTTGTGACGTTGTAGGGGATAATCTCTGGATCTACTGAACCGATTTTAAAAATTACTTCTGTGTTAAATAGTCCATTTATCGGGAAGTTTCATAGGCTCTACTCTTATTAGTCATATCACGCTATGAGAAGAGAGAGTAAGAGTATAAGAATATGAGTATAAGAGTAGAGCAGTAATGAAATATGTTTATAAGACAGACGCGTTTTTTTCTTTGCCCAACGCAGTGGGCACGGGTCTGCTAGTTAATATAGCAGACCCGTGCCCACCATGCCCCCATGCTAGTAAATATGTAATCCAACTAAATTTATTCAGGAAGGGGATGAAATAGACTTACAAAAAGTAGGTCTTATATAAATGGTAATTTTAAAAACCATCTTGCTTCCTTCAACGTTTAGGTAAAAGTATCTAAAACTACAATTATCAAACAATGGTATTTTCACATTAGAGATTTTGAAAAAAATCAAACGTAAATTTTCACTTTCAGAAAATCAAGATAGATTTCATTCAAAATCAAAAAGAGATCCAAAACAAAAGCGATCGCTTATGAGGATACACTTAAACTCAATGTCCGAAGTTTTTGTATTTCTAGAACACTTTTTAAAACTTTTTAAGTAATTCGCGTCTTACCTTCATATATTTTCTAACCATTAGATACGTTTAGTGAGAAAATTGAGTAAATAACGTTTAAGTAAACTGTGCAACTTGGACCGTTTTGTTAGGGGACTTTAATAGGGTTGGCGTCGAGTAGAGTGACTATGAGTTTTTATTTTTTTAAACTTTAGTACGGAAACTTGAAAAAGGTATTGCTTTTAAGTTTGTTCTTCTTTTAACCCGGCGTCATTGGGGTTGGGTCTGTGCGACCCGCCACATTTTATTTAGCTTGTAGTTAGGTTACTATACGTGTGACGTTGCTGCTTATCTCAATAGCTGGAGCTGTTGAGTTATCCTACACGTCACAAGCAACACGTAAGTCGTGCCACGGCTGCAGTAGGAGATACAGGTGCACAAAGTTAAAAAAGGTACGTGAGACCCATCCCCGCAGTCGGTGTAACAATTTCGCGCCGTTTTGTGTAGATATTGTTTTACTTATTATCTGTGTTTTTATCATTTTTATGTTTGATTTTTCGTTGTTATTTACAATATTATAGCTGGTTAAATAAAGTTCAATGTATTTTATTTGTATTTTTGTAGGTACTTAGTAATAAATAGACCAGCGTTTTCTGCTGACTGTACCAAAAAATAAAATTTCAAATGATTATTTTTTTTCTTTTAAATTTATTTAGCTACCTACCAAAAAGTGCCAATAAAACGTTAAAACTGATTGTTTATTAACCTTCAATTAGGCGCGCGGGGTCTTTTCGACCCCAAGCGATCTTCATTTGGAATTATTTTGTTTGCTATTTACACTAGCGAGCCAAACGTTCTGCTAGCTTCCTAACTCATTCACCCCTCCTTCCTAACTAGCGCTTGGGCAGCTGAAGTGGTTAGTCGCGCCGTACGGAGGTGCCTGGGGTCGCCGCGACCCCGCGCGACTAATAGTGTAGTTCAATTTTATGTAAGTATATATTTTTAAATTTTTAGTTTTTACACTTATTTAGTTTATTTTGATATTTTAGACACTTTAATGTTATTATATGGTTCTAATACTAGTTAATTGACAAAGATACACAGTTGTACTTATGTAAATGTACTCACTGCTATGAGTTTATGCTTTTTTTCATTTGATGAGCGGAAGTTATATTACATTGTTGTTTCACGGTTACTGTAAGGTAGTTATAATGTTTTTTTTATTTTAATTGTGTTGTACGATGACAATTGTCTAATCTGGTATTATTGTTCGTAGAAACCGTTCAACATGGCTAGAAATAGGCTCATACTAACTAAGCGAAATACTGCAAGAAGAATCTTATCTGAACAAGAGGTTCCAGGCCCTTCATCATCTAGCAATGATGTAACAACAAGAAAACTAGGAAGATTCTACATCTATCCACAAAATAGTGACAGAAAAACAACAAAGGTTGTTTTTCTGTCACTATTTCGAGGACAGATGTAGCCTCTTCCTTTTTTTGTTGATAAAATTTATGTTCCTAAAAAAAACAAAAATTGATTGTTTTCAGTATTACAGTTACGTTTTTCTTGAGTTTTCTAATTTTGCTATAGTTTATAAGTAAATAAGGAATAATAAAAGTTGATGATTATACATAAATACTTTTTATTTAATGTCATTCACTTTGGGGTAACTGCAGACCCCGCGCGACTAACGACGTAAGTATTTTGGCGCGCCTAATTAAAGGTTAATAATATATTACATTTAAGTAGAAGAGAAAACTTTTGTTGAAAAATTTAGATCTTTTTTTTAAATTTTATTGTACATAATTAAAACATAATATAACACAAGATTTGTATTTCATTTAATCATATAAATACCCAACAATATAAATATAAATAAATATAATCATTATTATTTATAAAATATTAAAATAATTTCAAAATTATGAACGGGTCGGTGAGACCCACCCCAACGTCCGTGTAACACTTTTCTACCCCCATGACGCCGGGTTAAGATTGCATATTTCTTATACGATAGCTATCAATAAATTTCCTTAGATGAATGACTAAAAATAAAAAAATGTAATACGCTTATAAGTTTTCTGCATTCCATTATTATAAAATAAAAGAGGTATGTATAACAAGATAATTTGGTAAGTAAAGTAAAAGTTTACCTATGTCATGGTAAGGAATAAAATCATATTTTTAGCGCAAAAACCGCAAGATTGTGTTCATTATTACAATTATTATTCATGAATTACTTTGTCAGAAATTTGTCTCTGCCTTCCTCGCTTAAATAATTCAGCCGTATGCATGACGTCATCAGAAGTAAACCTTAAAATATTTATCTAAAATAAACTATAGGTAGGAAACCAAGAATACTCATATTAGTTGCTTATAATTAATAAACCTTTAAAATAAAAATATAAATAAAATACCAAAAAAAATCTTTACATACCGAATTTTTAACCATTTTAATCAAAGTAAAATTCTAATCATAACCTTAAACAAACTACACACATCAAAAAAGTCTAAGCAACATGCATGATATTACAAATTTACCATTTATATTAATTTATTTTACCATTTATTTTAATTATAACGTTGTATTTTATTTTTAAAATAATATTTTTAGGGTTCTATGATGTAAAAATAACAGCTGTTTTCTTTATAAGTTCTTTTAATAACAGAAATTAACAATATTAGAATATACAGGTACATAAGAAACTAAACTTTTTTTTTACAAATTGAAATTTCTTAAGAAAATGAATTTATTGTGAAAGAATAGGACAATTTAATACAAAGTATGGCCTCCTCTGCTATTCAGAACTTGTCGGCAACGATTATTCATTGAATTAATGAGACTGTTTATGTCATCTTGCGGTATTCGCTCCCAATGGAATTGTAGCAAATCCTTCAGTTGTTGGGTTGTTGTCACTCCGTCCAAGTCCTTCAAAACACGTCTCTGGAGCATGTCCCATGCGTGCTCGATGGGGTTGAGGTCTGGCGATTGTGCAGGCCAGGGCAATACCTGGATGTTCTCCGTTGCCAAGTATTCACTGGTTCGCCGAGCTGTATGTGAACGCGCATTGTCATGCATTAACGTAAAATCGGAGCCAAAGGTTTGTGCAAATGGATGGACATAAGGTCTGAGAATATCCTCAACGTAATTTTCAGCGTTCATGTTTCCATTTACAAAAACGAGCTCAGTTCGCCTGTTCTTCATAATACCCGCCCATACCATAACTGTTGAGCCGCTGTATGGATGAACTTCCTGAACGCACCTGAGTCTTTCAGTATTTCCGGGTCGACGGTACACTCGCACCCTTCTTGTATCAGGCCTAAACCCGAATCGCGACTCATCGGAAAACATAATTTTATCCCATTGTTCCTGGGTCCATGTTATGCGTTCTCTACACCATTCATTTCGACGAGCGCGATTCCCGTGACGTATCGGTGGGCACCTGATAGGGCGTCGAGCTCGTAGGCCGTACTCATGCAGTCGATTTCGCACAGTTTGGGGACTTACATCAACACCACTTGAATTTTGTAGCGTCAAACTTATCTCTCGAGCGGTTAACATCGGCTGGCGTCTTGCAGTCAGTTGTATGTACCGGTCTTGCCGAGTGGTTGTACTCCTTTTACGGCCTGGATGCTGTTCAGCGGGTTCCCCTGTATTATTGTAGCGCTGCCAAAGACGACAAATAACACTTCTATGAATACCAAAATGTCGAGATACCTGAGATTGATTACTTCCCGCTTGCAACATCCCTACAGCTCTTTGCATTTCATCTGCCGTCAAATGACGTCGCTCCATGACGTAAAGAATATCTAACAATTCAATTTTGTCGCCAACTGTATTTAAATGGTTGGTAAAATTATAAAATCAAGACTAAAACGTAGCAATTAACATGCACTCAAATTCAAACAAATTCGCAGTCATTTGAATTTTATGAAAAAAAACAAAACATAATCGAAATTTTTTTTTTACAACCAGCCAGTATGTCATCAATAACAAAAAAGTTTACTTACCTATACACTTTGAGTGAGTAAATACTTAGAAATTAATTAATATAAATGGTAAATTTGTAATATCATGCATGTTGCTTAGACTTTTTTGATGTGTGTATTTACCTTTTATTACTAGAGAAGATTTATTTAATTTAGATTATTAAATTAGGTCATAAGTCATCTTGTAACTAAAGTCCAACAAATCTAATAGGTACGGTATGACAGTTCTGACAAATTGAATAATAAGGTTGGGATAAAAAAATCGATTACAATAATATCCGAAATTTAAGAGATCGATTACGATAATATCCGATTTTTAAGACACTTTAATAATTAATCTCATTATTAGTAAAGGGTAAACCTTTTGTAAAAAAACACCACATATTGCAAATTCTCTAATCTGCGAATAAAAAAAAATCCAAACATTACTTTTATTTTAATTATAATTAATTAAATAAAAGTAATGTTTAGGATTGTTTTATTCACTACTAAGACCTTAATAAGTTGCCTCCCGTCACCTTCGACCACGTCGAGTAATAGTTAGTTACGTGTCTAACGATAATAACGATTTTTCGTATATGTAAACGATTTTTTGCATACAAGTGTATCCGTAGAGTCGCAACACTACGAGCAGTAACCTAACTACGTGACTTTGCAATGAGGTCAAGAATAGAACTATAAGATATTATTTACTATGTAAATATGTGTTATTTTGCTTTGTTTGAAAGTTTTCAATTAAATTTATATATTAAGAATTGTACATTTTTAGATACAATAATAAAATCTTTCTAAATTCATGGTTTTACGAAAAAGGTTTTCGAAACTGAATAATGTACGCATGAACAAAGTTGTTTCAGTTTGAAAAATATGAAACGTCATACTGTATCTTTTAGATTTGTTGAACTGTACGATTACATATTATGTTTTTGGTTCAAAATAAAATCGACAAAAATAAACTTTATATCCTTTAAAAGTTTCTTTACAAACATTCGTGTAAGTAATGTTAAACAACATGCAAATGTTTCATTTGTTTCATCGTTATCATTAAATCTGTCTACAACGGAAAGTAGAACAGGTAAGCTATAACAATGTTAATTTTGAGCAATGTAAATCTATTCTAATATTTTAAAGAGGTAAAATTTGTGTATTTGTGACGTTGTAGGGGTAATCTCTGGATCTACTGCACCGATTTTAAAAATTATTTCTGTTTTAAATAGTGCATTTATTGAGAAGTGTCATAGGCTATAATATATTATCACACTATGACTTATAGGAGTGGAGTAGTAATGAAATATGTTTAAAAAAGGGACGCGTGTTTTTCGCCACCCAACGGAGTGGGCACGGGTCAGCTAGTTTGTAATAAGAATATAAAAAATATCATTCGTACATTTTGGTAAGCCTACCTTTACAAAGAAACTTATATTATACCTATTATGTTTTTATTTATTTTTTGCTGTATACTCACAAAATTTGATGTATTGACATTGTGTCCATTAAATCCACGCCTATAAAAGTAATAGCAACGACAAGCTTTATCTAAAACTGAAAAGTAGGAAGGCAATAAAAGATCGAAATGTTAATGTCTTCTTCAGCCAGTCTTTAATAATATACTGCATAACATGCTGGGGTAGCGCTGCTAAAACCTTTATGATCCAAGCCGAGAGATCCCAGCGCTCTGTACTAAAGGTAATGCTCAAAAGGCTGTTCAGACATTCCACCTTTCTAGTTTATAAAGAAGCCGAGGTGCTTAGTGTGCGTCAACTTTTTATCCACAGAACGTCTCTGGCCGTGCATAGGGCTGTTCTTTCTTCCAGTTCTTATGAATTACTCAAAATCAGAAGAGTATTCCGCCTACCCGTTCCATCTGTAAACACTGCATTTGCGCAACGTTTCGATCCGTTTGTTTCTGCTCATGTGTACAACAAGGTTGTCAGGCACTGTGATATTAAAAACAAAACCGTAAAACAGGCTAAACTCATTATAAACCAATGGCTAAAAACATTAGATTATGTAAAAACAGAAGATCTTTTGAAAATTTTATGTTAAATATGGTTAAAATGTCCACAATTGTAAGATTGTATACCTAACTTCTTTTGTACTGTTATTGTCCGCTAACGCTTTAGGTTCTGTGTTACTCTTTTATAAGTATATTTAAACAGGTCAATGTACACATCGGGTTTCCTCGATACAGGCTTGCCTAGTGAGGAAACATTTTCATTTTCATTTTCAATGACTTCAAGAAAAAATAACAATATTTAGTATACTTAATATTTAATTTTGATGTTTCCTAAAGGAAAGTATAATTAAAGTATACATAAAGTTAAGTTATTGTAATAATTCAAAAGCTTTTTTCGTTTTAATTACTGATTTCTGGATCGCGAGAAACCTTCATAAAATATTAAAATTGTGAAAACAATGTAGGCCTATATTAAAAATACAGTGGGCGATGAAGTGGGCGTCAAAGTTCTCTTTCATTATGGAATAAGTAAATTTAATATTATTTTAATGCTCTCACTACTATGAAATATAATTTGGCCGTGTTCTTTTTAAACATTTTATTTATTTTAACTTTGTCATATTTTTTATTAATTTTTAATCGAAATATTTACCAAAACATTGTTATTATTATATTCTTATCCTATTGTTTACTTATTTTACCGTTAATATTAATATATTAACCTCAACAAATCCTAATGCTTCCTGTCAAACATGTTGAATTTAATAAACATTAAATTGATGTTAAAATGTACTATAAAACAAACGAAAATACTATAAAAAGTAATCCTAGCCTCTGTGTTTTAAACCCATACCAGAATTCCAAAGCCCTTGAGGCAGTAAAGCTAAATAAAGGTAGGTTTAGAAATACTTGTCCTACTTATTTCCATAAGCATGGTGCACCTACACGGCCTAGTTTCTTTGTTTATCTTCAATAAATGAACGAACCCCGTCTATATGAGTTTACTTTGAACGTTAAGGGGTTTTTATTAGAATCATCGTTAAGTTAGCATTTACTTAACCCCAATAATCGATTAAACGTATTGTTTACTAATGTTTTAATTACTTGAGAAAATACATTGTTTAAGTAATTACAAAGTTTGTTGTCTTGTTACTTGGGCTTTTGTACTTTACTGTTCGGAGTCCCTGCTTAAATTGTGCATGATAACTACTGAAAATCACACTATCCGTGTGGTGACGGAGTAAGAATACAATATGTCACTACCCCGTCTCATACCACAGGTGTCGTAAAAACCGATTAAGGGAGTATCCGTGAATATTATCTTTTCGAAATAAAAAGAAGGAAAACTTGTACTTAAACCCTATATCAATCCGTCTGGCCAGCGTGGTATTAGTAGGCAAAGTATCTCTCCGAAACGGGAGGAGGCCCGTCCCTGCAGTGGGACATTAATGGGCTGTTATGATGATAAGATTCGAACTCTGGACCTCGAGCACGGCAGCCAGGGTACACGACACTGAATTACCACCGTGACAGTTATTTACCGTAGTGAAGATAATAAATATAAATAAATATTTCTCACACATTCACACAACGCCATCTAGTCCCAAACTAAGCCATGCTTGTACTATGGGTACTGGACAACGGATAAACATACTTAAATACTTTTTTTTGTAAATACATACATATATTATGCATAGAAACTACCCAGGCCAATGCCAGTAATCATGTTCATGTTCACGAAAATTTGCATTGAGCGGGAATCGAACCCGAGACCTATGCGTAGCAGTCATGTTATATAACCACTACGCCATAGAGGTCGTCATAACGATTTTTGTCAAACAATTCCTTTTCTTTTTCTCTATTATTGCGATTTCCTTCTTCAAATTATAAGCATTTTGGTCATGTTACAGTTTTACTTCAAACTATTTTAAATACAAAATAAAACGTACAAGAAGTACGGGTTGAATGTGTACTTAGATATACCGACATTGCCTCAGCCAATCGCTTAGGAACTCTTAACCCATTTTGCTTGGTTCGATTTTATAAGGTGCTGAGATACAGCTTTGTTGCCTAGCATGAGAATTGCTTGGACAGGAATTTGAAACAAATAATAGTATTTTTTATTAGTTTGTGAAATTTTCTTCGCTTAAATAGTAATACAGTTTAAATAAGTAAAATTAAAACCTTATTTTGAACAGGGATCCTTACAAATCGTCAGAGATGTGGTCGCAGATTATATCCTATCATCATTATCATAACAGCCCATTAATGTCTCACTGCATGGACGGGCCTCGGTCTAGGTGTGAAACCGATGTAACCCAGCTTCTCTTACATCACATCATTATCTACGCGATCGAAAGCCTGTTTGAAGTCAAAGTATAAAACATCGACCTGTGACCTGATCGTATTATCTAGATGTTCCGAAATTAAATAAACCAACGTTTAGAGATTTGTGTCAACAGACCGCCTACAACGGAATTCATGTTGCGAATCACACAAAAATGGTTTTGAGCTGTGGAGAAAGCAGTCTGTGTAAGATGGACTCGAACAACTTAGCTAAAGCCGACAGAATGGCTATTGGTCGGTAGTTCTCGACACTGGAGGGCATTTAATTATTTTAAGGTTGCTTGAAAAACTAAGAATCACACAGATCGCCTCCGTATTGCTAATTGCACCTATAGAGGGTCCCTAAAAACAATAAAACCAAAACCAAATTAGAAACAAAAACATGAAATTAAACAAAAAAAAAATCTTACACAGCACTAAACCTTGTTTATAGCCGCTTTATCATCGAGGGCAACGCGGAGTAAGTGGCGCTTAAACTCGTACATTCGAAAATCGCATAATCGTACTATTGCGTGCGCTTATTAGGTCATATTTTCGTACGGCCTTAATTATATTTATCGAGCACATGCTGTACTGTTGGCCTCAAATTGTTGTTATATAACACCATGTATAATATGAGGTTAATAACACCGAATAGGGTGGTATGTTATGTTACTCATCTTTTATTGTAATAACAGAAAATATTAGAGTTAAGTAAGGTATGCCTTTATGAGCTTGTAGGCATTTGATAGGTATCTATTGTGAGAAATAAATTGAGTAGTATTTAGGTACTCAGTGTTATTACATACATACATACATAAACTCACGCCTTATCCCGTCCGGGGTAGGCAGAGACGACAGAACAGTGTTATTATTGTTCTTAAATTAGGAACTATGTGTTAATTTAATGTGGTATGTATTTAAAATTGTAAGCGCTCTTACACCCGAGCGGCATGTTCCCAAGGGCAGAGGTAACTGCAGCCGTCGACCTATAGCGACATTTGCAGTTGTAGTTTGAAACGGTGATCTAGGAAAATTATTTTATAAAAAAAGTACTTTAACAAAAGCTGCAACTCACATAAAACCTAGAATCTAAAGAACTACTTACTCTAAAAAACTCATCGACAGTTTAAAAGAGAATCAAACAGTAAAGTTATAAGATAAACCATTATCGCCAGAAGCAGTAAACAACGTTAAGGTTAAAACGCCGTACCGAAGGTCAATGTGCACTTTACTGCCATTTCTCAGGTGAGTTTTGCGGTTATTTCTCACAGTATTGTCCTTTAGTCGGCGTTTACGACGCCCGAGTTATAGATTTATTGCTGAGGCCAGACGACCGTGAGAAAAGTCTCTTAACATCTGACTTATAGAAGTTAGGTGACATAATATTATTTACGTGTTATATTTTATGATGCTTCTCGTAAACTATAGGGTAAATATATTTTTGTGATGTTTTCATATCAATATTGCAATATTTATTTTACGCCTAAAAAAGTGAGACGCTTGGGCTAAAGCCCGATTTACACATCGACAAGTACAGTAGCGAGTTAAGTAGTAAGTTGTTGATTAAGTTGATTTAAATATATGTCCATCCTATATTTTGGCGAGTTAAGATGGCGAGACGCGAGAGAGGGGGCTACTTCGTACTTGACTCGCCAAAAAATAGGATGGAGATCTATTCAAATCAACTTAATCAACAACTTACTACTTAACTCGCTACTATACTTGTCGATGTGTAAATCGGGGTTAAGTGTTAAAATTTGGACTTCGAAGAAATACTGTGGTTAATTAGAAACTATATGCACAAAAGCACGTGGGCATTCAGTTTAAACCTCAAATCTTTTTTTTGTTTACGTAGGTTATATTAAGAGTAGGTAAGCTCTTTTTTTATATCCCGCAAATTGTACACCCCATGGTTGGCTAATTTGATCTAATCGGTAAATGTACGGAAAGATAGATCAGAAAAAAAATATAAGGTAAGAACCTAGAGTGTACAATCAATTTATTTTTGATCTAGATAGATTTGTGTGAAAAGAATAAAAAATTCTTTGTTCTTTTTAGAAAGTAATATTATCGGAGCATTATGCGAAGTAAAAATCGCACAACACATAGTCCACAAACACAACCTTTCTAAAAAGCCCCAAGGATGTTAACGAAAATACCGCAGCATATTTGAACTCAAGGATAATGATGATGTTTGTATAATATAAAATAAACGGATGATATAATTTTCAACCCTTTTTGGCACAAGCCTTGGGAATAAACGTTTATGAATCCATAAAAGGAGATGTATGACTAAAATGCTAATTCAGAAAGCCATGGAGAGTAAGCTTAAAGAAATTAATGCTGAATAATTAAGATCAAAGCTTTTATCATTAAGATTTTTTTCTAGCTGTCTTGTGAATTTATAAATTACATGCCAATCAACTTAAAACCAATACCAAAACTTAAAATGGAAAACAGTGGAAGTAGACAAATAGCTCACACTAGATTACGCCGACTGCCAAGCAAGTCTATCATAATTATTTATTACCAATTTTGAGGTCATGTAAGGCCTCATCATCATCATCATATCAGCCAATTGGTGTCCACTGCTGGACATAGCCCTCCTCCAAGTATTGCCACCTTGTGTGGTCCTGTGCCTCCCTCGAATATCGTTTTCCCGCCGTCCTACCTACCCAGGTCGTAGGTTCATTGTGTGAAGGGTCTATTAAAAGCCTATATTTATAAATAATAAAGCCTATATTAATATATAATAATGAATAAATAAGATTTTATTTTTTCTTTACAATTCAAACTTACATCTAAAGGATTGTATCGCAAATACAACATTGCCAACAACGTGCCTGCAATGGGTTTTTACAAACCTGTGCTACAGGTCACCAGACCAATGTTAGAAATTTTAAAATACATTATACTTAGGTATAATAGCCTGTATTCTACTTTACCCTCAATTAAATCTTGCCAATAAAATATGACTTTCACAAACTACATATAAAGACTTTGAAACTCATCAAGACTGAATGACTTTATCTAACGAACCAAATTTAAACTTTGTAATCTTTATTTCAAATGATATGAAATTCGATTAGAGTGGATTTGTGTTGAAAAGTTTTAACTCAAGTGGTTCTATTATGCGTGGGTTGAAATAATTATTTTATGAAAACAAATTTTACAATTGTTTTTTGATCTTTTATTATCTATTTATAAGCAGTAAGAGATATTTTTGTAAACTTTTAAGCATTCAAAAATGAACAGTGCATTGCCCTTACGCAAAAAACAAATGGCCAAGCTGTGTAAGTGAATTTTAAATTAGATCTTTGTATTAATTTACGATATTTGATGTAAGTTCACCGAATCTTATACAAAGAACAATAATAGTTTCTGTACGGTTTAGTTATCCACACTAATTCTGGTCTTGATTTTTCAAATCGTTGCAGTGAAGCACACTGAAAATTGTGTTCTCAAATTTTGTACAAGTTGTAACACAAATAGTCTCAAATGATTTTACCCTTTATTGTTCGATGGAAATTAATTAATTTAATCTCTATTTCTTCTTTACCTTATATTTGTAAAACCAATTCCCAAAACTATAACGCCATGTTCTATTTAAAACTTTCTTCTACGAGAAAAATCTAATAGATTCTTTTAGTTTTTCAAGCAGAGCTTAGGTAGTGATCCCTGAATGCTTTTGAGCCCGATGCACGTTCCCCATTTCAACGAATGGGAAACATCCCTAGGGATACATAATCCCATCTTATACTGGGGTGAAGAGGATATTTTATACTTGGACTGTCAGCACGATTTTAGTTTCTAATAACGATTTTGTTACTTGTCTTTATTGAACTACTTAGAAGTTTTCGTGAATGGCTATGTTAAAACTACTCGCAAAATGGTTTGTTAAATCTTATGAAAGTTTAGAAATAAATAAATGTTTTATATTTATAGTTGTTTCAAAGCGATTGAAATAGTTTGTTATAAAATGTTTTAATAGTTTTCAATATTTAGATTAAATCCTTTATGTTTCAAATTCACATTAAAATAATGAATAAAACAATTTGTTGTTATTGTATTTTGCACTTAATACAAATTACGGATTAAAGGGCTTCAACATTTTAATGTAAGATGAGCTTCTTTTATCTAAACATTTAAATAATCAAGTTGTCTTTAATAATTCATTTTCATTTAATATTTTATTAGATACAAATTAAGGTAGATAGCAAATTGAACAAAATGAACTAAGTATAATGATATACGACATTCTGATGTCCTGTTTCGCGAAGACATTTAAAAACATCAATTTAACGGACATAAAGAACATCTAGACTCCGCACAACAATATATTTGGTGGATCGCACAAATAATTGTGAACGTGGCTGCTACTGAAGCAACGTTTATCTACACATGAAATATCTTATCTAATGATAAATCTAAATCTCTAGACTCTAACACCGTTGAATTTCATGCACATACAGACTATGTTACGTAACTAATACAATGAAAACTGCGAGTGCATATTTGTGCCAGAGTTTGCTATATCGGATATTAGTGCTTGTATATAGTTTCTGGAATCGCCGTTGTCGGAACTTTACAAAGAGGTCAATATATTTAGTCTAGCTTATATTAGGCATAGTTTCAGAGTTCGCAAAACTTGGTTTTGTCGGGTGCAGCCATGTTGTTGCTGAAACTAAAGTTAATTTCAGCCACATACACAGTTGTGTTGCTGCTATAATTATTTTGGTAAAATAATTAACTTAATGTTTATTGATTGAAATCTAACTAATAGTATAAGATCTTCAAATAAGGAGGTACTTGTTTTTTTGAATGTCGATGTATTAAGAATAAAAATATTTCTTTGTATGTTCATTTTATGATGTGTACATGGACATTTAATAGTTTCAATAGGTTCTTGACAGAGTTTTGTGACAATATCTTTTTGTGTCAGCACATAAATCTTTTTTTTCAAAGCCTAACAAAAAATGCAAAATTAGATTTTAAATGTATTTGTAACAAGAAATAAACAACAAGTCGCGTATATAAACTAGTATTGCTTAAAATAAATATCCTCACATATTAAGTCAAATGAAATCACACGAAACCACAAGTTTCCAAAAAGATCGATTATAGTTGACACTCCGCCTACAACTATACATCACCAATGTCTTTAGAAAGTTTCGTATCGGGGTTCAGAGTCGTGATATTGTGGGCGTCTAAATAGATGTTTCAACATTAAATAGTTTACAAGACCCTGCAACACATGGGTACCTAACTATACCAAAACTTCCAATAACAAATTACTTTGACATGTATGCAGTATGTAATATAATCAATATACCTAAGTTAAAATTGGCTATACTGCTTCGACCTATTACGTCAACAACTTTAGCATAAGCCGTGTTATTTTGTGGTTAGATTTGACCTATAAACCGGGATTACGACAAAAGATTGCAACATTCCCTTGCGAACGAATTTCTGGGGTTTTACAATATCAAGAGATTTAAAGGATTTTTGTACAAATAATTTTTTGTTACAAGGGATTTGTTCGTGAAAAATTGACTTACATTTCCAGTTTCTTCTTTAAGAATGCGTGCAGTGAAAAAAGTACCTAACGTAAGATTTTTTTTTCAATTAACGTGTACGTGTTTTAAACGTTTCTGAATATGTTTTAAGTTTTTAATTATATAAGGTAAAAGCACCTAACTACGAGGGGTTCTAAAAATGGCAGTAAAATCCGAGGTATTTAGTAAAACGGGTTTTTAAAGTAATTCACTAGTTATTTTGGTCTGCATGATAAAATAATCAATTAATAAATTATCTGTTCATATTTATATAAACAAAAGAGAGTTAAGTGTGTTCACACTGTAGAATAATCGGTCATTTTGCCACGGGAAGCCGCCTTTAAAGCACACTTCATACGTTTAGGACCTCATGCACGTGAGTATTACGATTTGCCAAATAGTGTTTTGCGTGATAATTTTATACAATGCGAGTTTTCGTTGAGATTGAATTATTGAAAGGACAATGTATTTTATCGAAAACACTTAAGATTTGAGTATTTTATTTGCAAATTAGCAAGAAAATACGTGTTGAAAACACCACGGCATTAGGTGCAAAATATTTTAGTGTGTTCCTAAAAGCGATGTATACCACGGAAAAACAAATTTTAAGACATTTACTTTTTTTTAAATTTCGGTGTGTGTTTTAACATTACAAAGTTTAATGTGTTAGTTCTGGCTTATTAAATAACTCATGCATTTAATAATGTAATTCCGAGGTACACCTTGACGTCGGATTCACTAATTATAGCAGGTTAAAAATGACTATTATAGGTACTTTCTTAATACGTTGTACGGGAAAAAATTTATGAAGACGTTCGGTTTTTGATCTGTTCTGTTATTATATGTATGTGTCTTATATTTGTTTCCCTTTCATATTGCAACTATCCACTATTTAATTTGCATAATATCAAAAAATCTTTTAATTTTTATTACTCGCAATTAGAAACTTTGATTTAGCATCATAAAACGCTATTCCGATGTATATACGTCGAAATAAGGTTATATGAGCACCTAATTGCGATGTATTTACATCGGAATAAGCTTACATGAGTTCCTAATTCCGATGTTTTGACCCGGTCATAGAGAGTATTGACCCTGTTTAAATACAGAGTGTTCCTTTTTTTATGAGCTTAGTACGTAGTAACTGAAAGAATACTAATCATCTATAGTACAATCACATAAAATTGGAGTGTGCGTGTATTCATATTTCTTTAACCCAATTATGAAACTACAGCAATTAAATGAATTTTCGTCTGTCAGTCTGCCTATTTGAAGACTATTTTCAGCGTGTGTGTTTATGTAATTTTCTTTGTATCCTCCTACACACTTAGTGACTGGACCTGGATAGTTTTACATACATCATTATTAGGTTTCCTAAGTCATTTTTTTTTATTGCATGCATTATAATCCTTCATGATTTATAGTGCTTCAAAGTTTAGCATAACCGCGCCTAATAAATTATTTCAAAAGTCTTAAACTTGCATTTTAGTTTCACTTATTTATTACTTTTTAGTTTTTTTATTTAAGTACATGTTTAGATTATTTTTGTAATCATGATACAAGTAGATTTTTATGTTGATTTTTACGTTGATTTTTATGTTGATTTTTATAAGATTAAGGATTATGATTAAAAAAAGAACTGATGTAACATAAAAAATAAACTCCTTTTATTTTTGAACATCATGTATGAGAACCCTACATAGGTAGTTCCCTTTCTATTTTAATACTCGGAATTAGGAACCAAATGCATCGGAATTACGATTTTTACATCGGAATTAGGCGCATCGTTCTTTTTCATATTTTTATTTATTTTATCATTTTTAATAACCTTTTACTGACAAACTGCATATATTTTTCAAAAATTAGATAGTTAACGCTTCTGATAAAAATATAAAATTGTATACAAAGGTACGATAATTACTTAATTTTTAATGTTCTTTCGTGTTTTGTCAAAAACACCACGGAATTAGGTGCCTTTACTGTACTTACTCTGTACCTTAACTTTTTAGCAACAATTTTGAGCGTAGTAAAGTTCGTAATAAAAATATCACATTCTTGATAGACGAGCTGAAAAACCGATTGATGAAGGGGGCACACGAACCCGTAAAGTAGGAATATTTCCAGCAGCCCTATGTTTAGCACTGTGCATAAATTGGCGATATGATGATGATGACAAGCTTTAACTACACGCGGTTTGGAATTATTTGTACAAATGTCCTGCAATCATAGTATTCTAAGCAAAAATAATGACTGTATTGCCCGTCTACATTGACCTTAAAAAACTTACGCACTATAAAAATAGTATATAAATCTCTTCCGAGAATTATGGTTCTGATAACATACATTTTAAATGAATTCGGCGAAACGAAAATCACGTTACTGTTTTGTTCACATCAGGGTCTATTCTATTTTTGTAAATTTGCCTTCTAGGAAAGCTATTGGTCTGGTAAATACTTAAACCTTTAAAATCCATACAAAGAGACGTGAGGACTTTGATAGATATACTCCTTAAGAATGCTCATGCTGTCAAAACCAACTCAGCTGTCGACGAAGCCTAAAACATTGTTGTTTCACCAAACGTCGCGTGAGAAAGAGAACAACTCATAGAAAAGCAGTAAGAAACATGCACATGCACACGCATTATCATCTGAGTCTTAAAGCCATATCATTTCTCTATATCTATCTCGCTTGCACTTACGGGTCTTTTATTCTTATATAATATCTTCTATCTCTTCTTGGAGTTTTCGGATGATAACGTGTTATACAAATAGGTACTATCAAATCAAAGCTGAATCACGACCCATTATATTCTAATTTTCGTATGACATTCAAATGCAATAAAACCTAAATTCGTTTAAATTGATGTAATCACACGTTTCCCTAGAAACAAATTTGTTATTTTGTATTGACGTAATGTTCTTGAATTTTACGACATAGACCTAACAAGTATGAAATTTTTAAACGAATTATCAAGTAGATGGATCATGGTTCAGTTGGTTCAAAAGTACCTACATAATTATATTCTTGTATCAGTGATTTTTACTATTATAACCTAAGTAATTAAATATTTCAACCTCATTATTATTATTTTGTTAGTTGAATTGACTGATGATTACGGAACTATACGACTTTGAACATAGACGTAAATTATATAATAAAAAAGCGTTTAAAAAAGTAACGCGTCTCCATTTAGGTATTTAATAAAAGCATACACCTTTAAAAAAATACAAAGATATAATATGAAAATAGCTAGCTGTATCAATTTCGTTCAAATTATATTATTTACAAGAGTGTAGGGTTGCCACTACTAAGGCTAGCAGAATTTTTATACTTACTAGTTATCCATTCTTGCTCAACTTGGGTAAGTACAAAAATAAAACCCTTATGCAGAACTTAAGGGGCTTATTGGGATTTTACTTTATTCTAATCTCTAATTTTTTTCCACCCGCCCTACTCATCCTGTTTCCACTCCGAAGTTTGTTAACGAGTTTGTAAATGTGACGTGACACCCAAAAACTCGTGAGTCCACACCTCGTCACCAGTAACTTTACATTATATCATTTTTATCATCTACCATGTCCTAAACGACTCTCATGCGATTGAATTAACTATACTAAAAAAAACAGTCAAGTGCGAGTCTGACTCGCGCACCGAGGGTTCCGTACGAACCTATTTATTTTCCCGCCAAATTGCGATGACGTCAGGACTCTGGCGGGAAAATTAATACTTAAACAACTCTCACGTCAGCTGGCTAAATATTAAGTTTCCCGCCAAAATTCTATGACGTCTCGTCTCATCAAACAAAAAGCGCGTTACTAAAAGCGCGACAGCAGTTAGTCGCATTGCAACGCGCTACTGCATCGCGACTGTATTAATGCAAACGCGCTACCATGTCGGGTACATAGGGATAAGAACGCAGGGAGTGAAGAACCATCCTGTTTGCATCGTGACAGATGTGCAATGTTTGACATCTGAATCTGAGTCCGCTTCAGGACTGTATCGAAGTGTAGAAACGACGGCATCGCTACAAAAAGTCGTCGTGGGCGAGGGGCTGTCTACGATTAATTCCCAATTCTTAATTTCCCGAATGCCTCATTTTCACAATTATAGTAAATATATTTATTGATTTGAGTTGATTGATTGATGACAGATCCCAAATCTTATGATTAAAAAGGTTAATTATTATAATGGTTATAAGAACAGTAATAATATTGAAAATAAAATTTAGCTTTTTTTATATACATACGTCTTATAACACCAAATACTAAAATGCTGGCATAATTCTATCAACAGATATTATAGATATATAAATTCGCTTCGCGAGTAACCGAGGTTTATTATTTATATTAAAAACCACAATTATTCCTAACTGTACTTTCTTTTGGGAGGCACAGGACCGCGCAAGGTGGCAGTACTTGGAGGAGGCCTTTGTCCAGCAGTGGACGTCGGTTGGCTGATATAATGATGATGATGATGATGATGTACTTTCTTTTGAAAAAACATAATTCGTACTATCTAAAATTGTGAAAATGAAACATACAGAAAATTAAGAATTGGTAAAATTAAGAATGTTGATAAAGAAGTATTCGGCCATAAAATAATTTGTAAAATTACACACGGGGAAAATTAAGAATTAGGAAACAATAGTTGAGTCAGACCTTAGGTATTTTATTTAACTGGGCAGGTATTGCATCTGATAATAATAGGATCTCTTTGATGAAAGAAATAACGAAACTTCTTACTGGCAAGCGATACTAATTGTCATAAATGACATAAATAATAGATTTTATTGAAGTTTAAAAAAAAATATTCGGTAATATTCGACGACGGTCGGCTCGCTGTCGAACCTCCCCTCCGCCAACCCGAAGGGTGCAGAAAGTGGAGGCGAGATGCAAGATGTCGATGGTGGAAACGAGCACGGTAAAATTGCCTAAAATGATTTTGAGAAAAAGGTAATTACGTAGAAACTTTAGAATATATCTAGTCAAAATAAAATTATTTGAATTTTTGAATAAATAATCTATGCCTAATCCCAAAATATATTTTCCTTTATAAAAGCTTAATCCTATTTTATTACGCTGAAAGTTGTCATAAAATGTGCATAGAATTATGAACTTTGAAGCCTCATAACTTGTAAATGAATATTATTTTTACTGTTTTATTTATCAATAAGCCTAGATAATAACGAGACAAAACGATATCATCTATAGTTTTGAGTATTTATTATCTAATGAAGGAGCAATTAACTTTCTTCGTTTGTATGGAATTGCGATTGAAATGCTCCCCCTTAAACATAGATTTATAGATCTAGAATAGTCGACGAAGATTAACATGTAAAATGTTTGTTTAGCTTTGTTTGCTTTAAAATTTTAACATGAAAAATATGTTGCTATGCAGCTAAGACCCCGGTCAGTCAATAAAAAATTATAAATTTCGATATCAAGACAAGTATTCGGAGGTCTAACACAAAAAGGCTATTTGCTAAAAAAAACAAAAAAAGTGATAATAATATACCTTTTGAAACAAAAGATTTATAAAGAAAAAAAAATCATAAAATGAATCATTTAAATAAAGAATATCTATCCTTACAAGTATTCACAGTACAAGATCATCTCCAAACTGAAGGTCGATTCAATTATTCAAAACAAACCAAAGTAATCTAGACATCTTTTGAAGATACCCAAGGCCTCTTGAAATGTCAATACATTGCGAGAGCTTTTCAACTGGGTTGATTAATTGCTGAAGTGTCAACGAAGTCTCAGTGTGATATATGAACCTATGTAAAGTATTTACAGTATCTAAGTTGTTATTTACTGGTGAAGTACGAACAATTGAGGCTTTTGGTACTTAAGAATATATATAATGAAGTACTTTAATCTATCATCATATCATAACAGCCTATTAATGTCCTACCGCAAGGACGGGCCTCCTCCCGTGACGGAGGGTTACTTGGCCTACTAATACCACGCCGGCCAGACGGATTGGTATTGGGTTTAATTTCAAGTTTTCCTTCTTTTTATTTCGTAAAGATAGTAGTATAATAGTTACGGTTATTCCCTTAGTCGGTTTTTACGACACCCATGGGATGAGATGGGGTATGAAATGGATGGGATGGGGGATGATAGTTTAACCAAAATCACGGCTAAATAGGTCCATAGCTGGATAAAGGCGTCACATAAAGGCATTTTTTTTAATATTATTCTGCTGAATATTTGTGTAAATGAACGTATTCAGACATAATAATTATTAAAGGTAAACAATTTTTGTTAAATGATCATTTAGCGAACCATGCAACGCGATTGTTTAATAGAATTTAGGTACGAATTCTGATCTCTTGACCGGTCCTCGTAGTATAAGCTCTGCTTAGTTTGACGTAGCGTAAAATATGTGCGACATACTTAATAAGTCATATATATCTGTGTGGTGACGGAGTAAGAATACAATGTCACCACCCCATCTCATCCCATAGGTGTCGTAAAAACCGACTAAGGGAATAAACCCTAACTACTATCTTTACGAAATAAAAAAAAGGAAAACTTGAAATTAAACCCTATACCAATCCGTCTGGCCAGCGTGGTATTAGTAGGCCAAGTAACCCTCCGTCACGGGAGGAGGCCCGTCTCTGCAGTGGGACATTAATGGGCTGTTATGATGATATGATATTATAAGTGGGATTTTCTTACGATTACAACGCACTACCACACAATAGCTCAAGTTCAAGCAAGAATAAACACATTTACGGTGAATATTTAAAACAGAAACATATTATTTATACGAGTCACAAATCTAAATGTCTCATAATTGTAGAGAAACACAATTAGTTTCATTGTTTTGTTATACTTAACATACGAAAACAGTTTACTTAGCAAAAGGGTTGTATTACAATGCGACTCCTTGTACATATACGAACATGTAATATGTTATTCAAACAATTTTAGACAAAGCTTGAAAAACTAATTTCGGCTAGTTGGTATGTTTTCAAGTATTGTTCTCTGGATGTTTTGAGATTCGGACAATTGAAATTTTGATGTTATGTTTGCATGTATTAAGTTATTTTCTGGGTGATAGTTTTGATTGTGTAAAGCTGAGTGCTTATATCAAGACTTGATATAAGCACTCAGCTTGCAGTGTTGTGTAGTTTTGTTCATAGAACAAAATTTAATTTTGCATTTAGTGTACTTACAAAAAAGTAAATTACTTTTATGCTTTGTTAGTCTACATCATCTTCCCAATATCAAATGTAGGTCTGTATTTGCTCACTCTAGCTCGTCTCGGCATTGTTTTTTAAATTTTAGTTCCTAAAAATGATAGTTGACAAGAGTTTTGACACTTAATTAGTAATGATTTTTACTTGATCAGACATTCAGAAACCGGGGGATAATCGTGGAAATGTGCTGTACGTGGACGACGACTATACAATCTGATATTCAATCCTCTAATGCATAGGTACTCAATTTCTAAATCTACCATGATTACCAATTACATAAAGTCAAATAGATGGTGCTGTTCAGTTCAATCTATAATAATCTAACAATGTCCGTTAGTTTAATGGAAATCAAATGACATTATAGATGGTTTGTATGTCATTATACATAATGGTTATTATGTACAGAGTAACAATTCTACATTTCGATAAGATTAAACAGGCGCGTATTGGGAAAGGCCTATGTCCAGCAGTGGACTGCAAATAGGCTAGTTGATTGATTGATTGATTGATTGATTGATTGATTGATTGATTGAAACAGGTAACTGAGTGTGATTTTTTTTTAAATTGTGCTGCAAAGATGTATTCAACGCTTATTGTTGCCATTTTTTACTATGCATTTTTTTCTTTCAATTACATAAGTCGTAGACCTGTGTCACTATACAAAATGCATTACACGAACACAAAAAACATTCAGGGGTAAATAACCGTTATTAAATTGTATTTACGTTTATTTTTACTCTCGAAATTTGATCCTACGACCCGGTTGATTTCAGGCGGTAACAATTCATCTATGTTACCTAAAGTTTTTTTTTATATAATGGGGGGCAAACGAGCCAGTAAGTCACCTGATGGTAAGTGATCACCAGAAGAATCACAGATGCCTTGACGACCTTTAAAAAGGGAGTACGCTCGTTTCTTGAAACTACCCTAAGTCGTTAAAATAAACCGTATGACATAATTTTGTTTTATTCTTTAGCCCGTATAAAAAAGTTGTTCCCGCATTGACAAGCCGTGGCACGACTTCTAAAGCATTTGAAGGGAAAATACATTGAGGTCACGAGGTCAACAGCTAAAAGTTAAAGTTTGTAATCTCTGTAGAATCCCCTACGTATTATATACAATAGAAGTGCACAACAATAAACTGTATGAACTTATGTATGTATATTTGTATGCGGAACCCACGTACGGCTATAAGGTGCTGGCTTTACAGACGGCTATTGAGTATAATTAACGGCAGTCTGTTTGCCTGCTGTAGGAACAATGGTGGAAGTTGCACGTAAAATAACATTTCTGGTACCTAGCAATGGTCTTTAATACTCAAGTTTGTTAAACGTGACTAAAATAATATTTAGCTAAATAGTATAATGTTTGAAATTAAGAAAAACCTCCCCATTTTTGTTAACACAGTTAAAAAGTCGTTATTTTCGTTTCAAAAACACTAAAACATTGAGAAATAAAGGAAAAAAAAACATGAATGGTACTCAATGAGTATATTTATACCAATCGTATAATAATCCTATTATTTTAATAATAACAGCAGTACATAAACTTTATAAACATCACAACTCAAGTATACCTTATATGTCTTTGTTTGTACGAAAATTGGAATAACAAAAAATACAAACAGTATTAAAATTATTAAAGAACTTTTATAAAATCTACTTATAAATGGTTCACCCAAACCCCATTAAAAAGTCTACAACGATAAACATCGCAAAACTAACTTACAAACAAATTAAAAGTTATAAACGTCAACTCAATACAAAACATAATTTCGTACATATCTACCTAAACCCCTGTATACCTTAATACCTAAGTAATAAAACACAATTTTGAATGTAAATATTGGTATAGTTTGATTTATTGCTGTGCATTATAATTACAAAAGCTTCAAATACACAAATAGTACTGTGAATAAATCTTTATGGAAAACTTTTCTATAGGCAATTATCAAAATAGTTTTAAAATTAAAGAAAAAATATGAAGAATGTAGCAACTACTAGTACACCTTACAATACATGTTTAAAAAAAACGAAAAGATAATGGAAAAGCATTTAAGATGGAGAAATAATTCGAGCCTATGCCTTTAGAATCCGTGTGGTGACGGAGTAAGAATACAATATGTCACCACCCCATCTCATCCCATGGGTGTCGTAAAAACCGACTAAGGGACGTGAGTATTATCTTTACGAAATAAAAAGAAGGAAAACTTGAAATTAAACCATAAACCAAGTAACCCTCCGTCATGGGAGGAGGCCCGTCCCTGCAGTGGGACATTAATGGGCTGTTATGATGATGATAATGATGGTTTTAGAATAAGCACCTTAGTCGCCTTTAGTTATTTTTGACAATTTATAGTTAAAATGTGAGCTTTACAAGTAGGAGTTGAATACACCACCTAAATTAAAAAAGAGGCGTTTACCTTCTTTACAAAAAACTTCACAACTCTAAAATACATTTATAAAAAAGTCTTTATTTAATACAAAAATGTTTCAAAAGGTACCTTTAATATTTAAAAGAGAGGAGAAAATTTTCCTTGTCTAGATACTTGAATAAGTTGCGAGTCACTAATGGCTTGGCAAATTATAAGATTCAACCATTAGAACGCTCTTTTTGTTTTTTTAAAGTACTGTCTCACAGTCGTGACGTATGCTTTCCGAATAATAATTGGATAATTACGGTAATTACTTTGAAGACGTGGGTTAAATTTAGATTTTTTTATCGATGTTTTAATTGTTTTTTAATAGTGGTAATCTAACATAGTTTAACGTTATTGTTTTAATAATGGTAAGTTATCTAACATAGTTTAACGTTATTGTTCTGGGTTTAAGCAATAAAGATAACCATGATCTTTAAATTTTAACTAGTGAATTATGAAATCGAAGCAAAAACCTTTTTTTTTACGTTATGTTTATTAAATCCCCTTGTTTTGTGGTTTACTTGGATAATACTCTTTTCACTGATTTTAAAATCTACTACCGTAGAAATAGAAATCATGTTTGTAACGAACACGTAAGCCTATGGTATAAAGAGGATTTCCTTTTCAAGCATCCACTACCTACCACTTGAAAGAACGTAACTTTTTTCTTTTTATCACCAAGAACACTTAACCCTCCAATAAAATATTCCTAAATATGTAAATGGATTTTCTTCCAAAACAATTCTTATTTATAACTTAATACGTCAACTGCACGCCTAACCTTGCTAACGCTATGCGGTCAAACAATGTAATATTTTATTCAGAACTTTATTCCTGTTCTGTCGGCGCTTTGCGAAGTTTCTACGAGAAAACATACAAATGTCGGGTAGAATTTTCTGATACTTTTGTTACTTCATACCTACGAAATGTAAAAGGAAAATGTTATCCAATATTTGACTCTGAATTTTGTACTTGTAATTTGAATATTCCGTTACTTACTTTACCTTTTAAAGTTAAGGTATTTATGTTTAACTTTTTTGGAGCAAATGTATTGTAGCATGAGTCAAAAAAATAAAGTTGTATTTTAACAAGGGTAAAGTTATTTTGAAGGCAAAAGAACTGAAGGTTAAAAGAAAGGCTATGCTATGAGTCGATAATAACTGCAGTCTCTTTAGAGCTCTGTTAGTATACAATCATATTTTTACTTGTACTGACAAAAGCAAAATAATATGGTGTGCAAATACCCAACTTTCCTGAAGTATATTTTTATACAAAGTAAAGATGCTTTTCTAGGTCTGTACGTTGTACATAGAACATATAAGATCGCATAGAGAAATTTAACTGGATATAAATACTATTCTGAAGTATATAATAGGGTCGACTGTCTTACAATGAACCATGCAGCTACACTTAACCAGCGCTATATTTCCAAAATTCGACGTGGCCAGATCGTGTTAATTTGTGCAAAAGATAGGTACAGACGTGTCTCTTCCGCTCAGTAGTTAGCGAGCAGATCGCGCGAGAGGTGTATGTATGCGAACCTTTTTTTAAAAAACTGTCACAAAAGTAAGTTTTAAATAAATTTTACTATCTTTTTTAGCATTTTTCCTTTAAGAAATATCGACTATTTTATTTCTACACCGAATTATATAGTTATTTAGCTTATCTATGCACTGTAATTTATTTCATAATTATATTTCTTTCAGTTTAAATTTTTAAGGTTAGTTATAAAAAGGTGCTATGTCTCACATTGAACCATGTTGAGGTGGTACTCAATGAATCACGGATTGTGTACCCCAAGAATTGCCTTGGCGTACACATTTAACAAAACGTGGTTCATTTTGCTAGTGTGGTTAGATAATGTATTGAAACTTTCAAACTACATGATATTCTTTTACCTAGCTGTTCATATTATCATTATTAATATTACTTTATTTACTTCCTTTGGTCAATATTTCTATCTGTTACAGAATGGCACGGAATAAAGTAAGTCAGAATAGGGAAGTCAGGGTGGGGAGACCCCTTACACGATGGACCGACGACCTGGTTAGGACGGCGGGAAGCCGATGGAAGAGGGAGGCATAAGACCGCGCAGGGTGGAAACGTTTGGAGGAGGCCTATGTCCAGCAGAATAATAGTCTATAGGCTGATATTTATGATGATGATGAAATTAAGTCAAAGAAAAAAGGGGGCCACACTGCTTCCAATATGTTAAGAGCTTTCAAATTAAATAGAGAAGGTGTAATCATCAGAAAAGCTGCATTATATCCTACTTTGCGCCGCTATGTAGCACAGTATTTACACACACGTAAAGATGATCTTGCTAACAAGAAGTATATACTAAATTATGATTTAAAGACTACTCTATTACAAGTAAAGACTAATTACATAAGAAATGGACGTTTTACTTTTACCTTAATTAATTATTGATAACATTTATTTTTCATAATTAAGTGGTTCAATGTTAAAATTAACCCGGTTCAATGTGCACACCCTAGAGTACACATTGATCCAAATATTTATTTTTATATTTATGTTTTTATTTTTAAAAGTATAAATAATATTGAAAATTTGTCAATGCTCTTTTAAAGCTAGATAAATTACCTATCTTTGTACAAAATTTGAATCATTTCGAAGCTTAAACGAGAGAGTTATGCGCCTTCAAATTTTACATGGTTCATTGTTGGACAACTTACCCTATACGAGGTAAGAATAAGGATGATCAATAAATTTTATTAAAATAAATTGGCAGATTCTCAAAACTCTTTTATTTATCTTCGAAATTTCTTTGTTTTAAACAACGTAGCTATTTATTTTCATTGGCAGAAGGGAGTTAAGTCACATAATTGAATAAGTGGAAAGAATTTTATAAATATTTATTTTCATTCCAGTTTAATTGTTGTCCGAAGGCTACTCGTGTTGAATAGCAAATAAATCTTTATTAATGTGTAGCCCAAGGGAATACCAACTTTAAACTCTTAATAATAAAATCTAGTATTTAATGTGTTGAAATTTTTAGCGATATAAACCCAGCCTGCAGTCACAAACTCTTTTCCCGGTTACGCGCGTGACTCAATTATGAATAACTTTATACTTTTTTTATACATTTGCTGCAGGATTGCGTCTTTCGAGAATGTCATTCGTATAAGTTTTTAATATTGCCTCATCCTTGAGCACGTTTCATAAACATCCTGAAGTAGTACGACTGCACTCGCATGCAAGTAAATCGACTCGAGCCTCAAGTGCGCATAAAAAGTGATATAACTTAAAAATGCCTTATTTTACTCCTATATAATGTTATACATATTTAAAGCCTAGTAATTAGGCTTTAAAATGGTAGCATAATTTCTGTAATTTTAAAAAAAACACATGTCCTTAGAATGCAACTGAACGCAACCTCCTATTTACTTCTCTGCGCTCTATACACAACTTGCGCGACACAACCCCCTATAAAACCCCCTTTAATCCTTTTTTTTTATCGGTCGCTAACTAGACGTTGACCTACATTTTTGAACATTTTTTTTAGTGTTCATTTAATAGTAATTATTATTTTCCCTCCATATTATGCTTGCAGGCTAAGGATAATTACTGTTTCCTCTTTCCTATAAAATTAGTTAAGCGTAGTCTGAGCTTGGCATGACGCTTAGTGAAGACAAGCCAACTTTGTCATTGTTCTTTGACGGTAAAATATGAGCTTCAGAATCTTTTTATTTGTCACTCATGTCGTAGAACACTTGTCCCTTAGCGTATTTTTACTTAAGGACTAAAAAAAGATTCAATACAATGAACAAACCTACTCTTTATAGACAAAGTCCAATTGAGTACAAATAAATTTATAATAAATAAGCAAAATTCAGTTTATTTGTAGTCACAAAAAGCCGCTGTAAGTCGTCAGATCTATAAAGTGAGATAATCAAATCAAGACGCTTTATCTCGGGGTTTATAAAAGCTTAAGGAATTCTGTCCGAAGCGCCTTAAGAAAGATTAAAAAATATTTAAAACGAACGTTCTATTTACTGCATTTGTGCCCCGATGAAGTCCCTTGAGGCATCCTATTAAATTGGGATGTTTCAAGGTCTTTTACAGACAATAAGTGTTATTGGAATTTGAGAATTTCTAATCTGGGACAGTTACGGTTAGGTGACAAGGGATTTGTTGGTTTGGTAAAGGATAAAAATTATAAATATATTCCCTGCAACCTTTGAATCAGAAAAGTTTTAGAATGGCGACCGCGCATCGGGAAGCGCAGGGTGGGGAGACCCCTCACACGATGGACCGACGACCTGGTTAGGACGGAGGGCGGCCGATGAATGAGGGAGGCACAATACCGCGCAGTGTGGAAACGTTTGGAGGAGGCCTATGTCCAGCAGTTGGCGTCTATAGGCTGATATGATGATAATGATAAACCTTTGAATGACTTACTACAAGGACAGGCCTCCTGAATTTATGGAGAAGGATTTGGTCTTCATACCACGCTTGTATAACGAGCTGGAACCGGTTTCGTGTCAGGTTTTTTTTCTTTGCAAAAGTCGTTGCCAAAACAGAGTCCACATTAGTCGCATTTTAGCACATGTGAAGCGTATAATTTTCTACAAATATCTTAATTTTCTTCAAAACTAAAATCTAAATCGGCGGAACACGCGGTATTTTTAGTATATTATTATTTTTTTGCTGACTTGTATAAAAGAGATTGGGCAAAATTAACCCAGAACCAACAGGAACAAAATATATGCCGGTTTATTAGTCTTGTTAAGAGAAACATTTTAATAAAAAAAAATCTACCCTAGGTGCTGTCCAACTATAATTACACACAATTAAAAAATAGTTTTTTTCTATTTCGTAACGCTAATAAAAACAAAGCAATACAATTGTAACGTTATCTAATTGATATTAAAAGCTTTACTCGCCACAAAAAATACCATAAGCGACCCGCGTCATGCGCAGATTCAGGTATTATTTTACTTTTTCACTCTCACACCACATGAATTACGCGGTGTCCTACGTGGGCGACGAAAGCGACACGACGCGACGCGATGCTACACACGACAAGAGTTCTATATGATTACACCAGGTCTCGTCGCAGACCGTCACATAAGACACAAGTAGGGTACGCCGTTGATTTGATGGCGTATGTAGCGTTCGTCGCTTCGCGGTGCGTCGTTTTCGTCACCCACGTAGGACATCGCGTTAGACAGAGATGGCACTTTGTTAAATTAATCATTTAGGAGAATATGTCGTACGGAATCCTGTATCCACGGTATGCGTACGTTAGGGAGCTGTTCTCATATAATAAGTGTAATATACTACTTAGGTCACGCTAGACATGTACGCATAGAACATCCTGCAGGTCCAATGAATTTCTTTTTTTTTTATTAAAAAAGACTACTCCCGCACCAGAATGTCATGCCCTGTGTCGCGGGAACTTTTCACAAACATCAATTAACGGACACAGAAAACACCCAGACTCAGGACAATAATTTGTGGACCTCACAAATAATTGTCCTGCGTGGGGATCGAACTCACAACCTCGTGCATGGCAGCCGCTTGCGCTACCGTCGCGTCACCGAGGTCGTCGGTCGATTCCGTGATTGTTGACTTATAGATGGTTATCCGCGTGGTGACGGAGTAAGAATATAATATGTCACCACCCCATCTCATCCCATGGGTGTCGTAAAAACAGACAAAGGGACTGTCCGTGAATATTATCTTTACGAAATAAAAAGAAGGAAAACTTGAAATTACACACTTTACCACTCCGTCGGGCCAGCGTGGAATTAGTAGGCCAAATATCCCTCCGTCACGGGAGGAGGTCCGTCCCTGCAGTGTGACATTAATGGGCTGTTATGCTAGATGATTATGTATTATTAAACATTAAAACACGTAACGTAGTTTTTATTCATAGCTAACTGTTATGAGCCTTATATCTCTCATACCCCATACATATACAATAAACAAATAATGAAAATTACATAAGTTTAACATGTGTAATAATGAGGGATATAATAATATATTAGTTCTGTTGATCCTGGGTTTTTTTTGTATGAAATTTGCCCATTGTTCTTTATATTATGTAGTTAGTTAGCATATCCGTGGATTCGATATGACAAACAAAAACTTCAATTTTATTTCTACGCGTAGTTTTTAATTTAAAATAATTACTACACACTATTTTAACTTCTTTAAAAACGATATATAAAAAGAATTTTATGTCTCACTAGTACTTCACATTAATACCCACATTGAACGGTAAAAGCTTTGTTAATTTCATCGTCATTATATTCGAATCGACTGCGTCGTCATCGAAAGCAATATAATATTAATGAATTAAGTTGATCTGCAATTTACAATTGTGTTCGGATAATTATTGGAATTTCATTAATTTAATATATTACCTACTAAAAGACTTGTCCAATAATATCTCGACGGTAGGAATTTGTGACTGTCATGCAAGAAGTAGGTTGTTGAAATTGCATTCAGGACTCTTATTATTGAAATTGTGTTACTAAATAGGTTTTATTACAAGTTTAATTAATTTTTTTTTAAGGTTTGTCGAGTTTTACTAAAGAGATACATAATATTAAAAAAGCTGAAAGCATTATGCCTATAGCCTTGCCTATATTTATTTAAGATACAAACAGATTACAGTCCTTACATGAAATATTTAAGTGCGGCCTTATTATATAGACTAGACAGTAATCCTAATAAATGTGTACACTGGTACACATCATGATAGTATTAACAACGAATACGCAATAAAATGCATCGCTACATGAAACCGTTAAGTAAATATGTATGTAACAATGCATTTTCAAGCGTGTAGACTATAATTTATAACGTTACGTAATTTGTATCAAATCTTTGTAATTTCTAACAAAAATGTTATTCTTCATATTTAAAAAAAGTATAAACCAAAACGAACAACTCTTTACGTAAACCAAAGATCTAAGCTTAGATAAGAGCATTAGCCGCCCACATCATCTTTATTTCCCGTGGTAGCCCGCACATGTCGTACCGTTGTCATATCGAACAAAAGCAACGTCATGTTCTTTCCAAACATTTACTTTGTATTTCGCTTTCATCTCTTTCTGGTAATCAGAGCGTCAAATTTCTCTACGAGCCACGAATTTTTCGGTTTCTAATCCTACGAAACTTTTCACGGTGTACGCCTTTGAACACGCTTTATGAATACAGATTTTTTGTTTTATGTATGGATATATTCTGTCACCTGTACTTTTTCAATTCTTTGTAAGTAAGTAAATGAGAAATGTATTACAAATATTTTGTGGGGTGGTTACACACGAGGTTTTTGTATTAATCGCACGCTAGCGAGCTTGTATGTGACCTTGATGGCTTGTTATGTGATGACGTTTTGATTTATGTATGATATAAAATAAATTTTAGTTGTACAGAAACTTTTGACTTAATTTTGCTTATTGACTTAGTGATTCTTGTTTGTAATCCGTCGGTTAATCGTTAGTATGTTTCTTTTGAAGTATAGTTGAAATGCGGAAACTCCGTGGTATTATAATTACAGCTGATATTTTTTACATATTGTTTGCTATAAGGTAGAGTTAGCTGTTATAAAATACGACCATCAAAGGATTTGAGATTACCCTTTCGTCATCTCAATAATTTTTTTTTTTAATTTTCGTTTATAGAACCTAGTAAGTGTTGGTTTTGTCAGCGACATTTTCAAATACCTTAACGGCGCTTGTACACGGTAAGAAAAATCGCCGGGCCTACGCAAGAATTCGTGTCGTTTCTAAGCACGACCTGTGTACACAGCGCCGGCGATGCATAAGAGAATTTTCTTGTCTGCGCAAGACAAGACACGGCGAACGTTGTTGCGGAGGGGCGGGGAGCGGTGTAGTAGGGTATCATACTTGTTTGCTTTCTAGTTAACAATTTTACTAAAGAAAACTCACACTGATTATCACACTTGTTATTACTTGCGCGCCCTACGCCCGTCTGACGACTGTACGAAAAAAATCCTGGCATGTACACGTTCCGAATTGTCTTGTCTGCGGAAGACAAGAAAAGTTTTCGTGTACGAAAAAGACAAAATTCTTGACGTCTACACGAAGATTTGTCTTGTCTGGCGTAGACACGGCAAATTTTCTTAGCGTGTACAAGCGCCGTTAAGTTGACGATTTAGAAAAGATATCGTTCACAGAACTCCAAAAAGTTATAAAACAAATAGTACAAAGGACTTTGACATAGCTTTGATTGAATATTTAGGGTAGACAGGAAAAAAAATAAACAAACAAAATCAAAAAGAGCACTCACCATATTCCGGGCATATGATGCAAAACGCCACAGCTAGGAAAAAGCCGATCACTTCGCCACAGAATCCTTTGAAGGCCATTTTTCCCCTTTTTGTTTAACCAACGCTGGCTTTTACCGACATCTTCACTCTTTCTATTTTTCACAATTTCTCACTAAAAACCTTTAGGTGCACTTATCGTTCTTTGCGTTGGTGACGATATTTTAATCGGCATCGTTGTTTAAACTTGATTTTTCTATGGAGATGTTGATCCCAACTGGTACACTGATGATTACATCTGTGAAAGAAAAATATCATCATTATTGATAAGGATTTTAGCGTTGACATAAATTATTATGTAGATTCGCAGTAAGAATACATCATCATCATGTGTCATCACCCCATCTCTAAAACCCGACTAAGGGACTATCCGTGAATGTTATCCTTACGTAATAAAAAGAAGGAAAACTTGAAATTAAACCCTATACCAATCCGTTTGGCCAGCGTGGTATTAGTAGGCCAAGTATCTCTGCGTCACTGGAGGAGGCCCGTCCCTGCAGTGGGACATTAATGGACTGTTATGATAAAACTGAAAACTATAAACTCTGATATTTGATGAGTATTGAGTATAAAATTAATTTTGAGAATGGTAAAGTACAATTGTTTTTTATTTGTGTTAATGTTAGTAAACATTAAAACAATAACATAAATTCATACAAAAACCTTAGCGTTCTCATTCCGTTTGAAATCTCCGTCGAGTAATATTATTAAACTAAACCAACCTGTTTTCAAAGCATGTGTAAGTCTTCTACAAAGACTAGTTAAGTTCAACATCTCTTGCCAACTAACTTAGAACATAGTTCAAAGTAGAATATTTTCAAAGAACTAAGTCGGTCAGTTTCTAGTTATTAACTACGTTAAGTTTGCAACGTCCTAAAACTCTAATTAAGTAACTAACCAAATTGTTGAAATGAGTTATATGAGCTTGTAAAGTATGAACTCCGTGTGGTGACGGAGTAAGAATACAATCTGTCACCACCCCATCTCATCCTACGGGTGTCGTAAAAACCGATTAAGGGACTATTCGTGAATATTATCTTTACGAAATAAAAAGAAGGAAAACTTGAAATTAAACCCTATACCAATCCGTCTGGCCTGCGTGGTATTAGTAGGCCAACTATGCCTCCGTCATGGGAGGGGGCCCGTCCCTGTAGTGGGACATTAATGGGCTGTTATGATGAAAGTATGAACGTGGCTTGACTGGTCGTATATAATACAGACGGGGGAGTCGTAAAAATTTATTAGGAGGCATATTTTCTACATAAAAAAGTTAATTTCAGAATACACGGATCTGTATTATACTGCAATGTATAATCATTGGTTAGTCATTCGGTTTTCATTGATCGATTTAAGCCTTACAAACAAAAAAAACTCCCAAAACCAAACTAAGCCATGTTCTGTTTGTAATTGAAATTTCAGTACGATTATTTGGTAAAAAAAATTATGACTACTCAAAACAAAACAGACATGTTATTTAGTTTTGACACAATAATGGTAGCCATACACGATCCTTCCTATCGTCCAATCGGCATGATGCTACCGATTGGATCAGTTAGAATTGACCGTGTGTGCGAGTGGATCGGCATGACAGTTAGAATTGATGGCACGATCGAATATCGTTCCTGAACTGCAGATTGGATCAAGCCTGCAGTGTTATGCCGATTGGACGATAGGAAAGATCGTGTCTGCCAACCATAGGAACCAGATTTTGTTTATCGAACAAACAGTTTGATCTATTTAAGACCACGACTTTAAACACAGTCGTCACGTCCCAAAACTTCACCAATCAACAAGGCATTGAAACCTCTTTATACTTACACAAAATATATAAACATCCTACAAAAAACCTTAACACGGAAAAACAATACAAAAGGACAATCCTCACAATGTATGGGGAAAAAACCCAGGCCCGGCGCAAATGAAATGTATCTCAGATTTTAAGTATTTATATGTGACATAATATTCAGTAGGGGGCATTACCAAAATCTTTTTTTTTAATGTCATAAATTGCTAGTTGTTTTATGTAAGGAGCTTCAAAAATGTGATTTTTTTTAAATTATTTCTTTCTTTACTCTTATTCTATATATCTTATTCTTATTCCTAGTGCGAGTGAAATAGCAGTTGACTCTTGGTTCGTTTTTGTAGCGAGCGACGACGACCGAAAGGTATTGTGTGAACAAACAACCGGTTTAGTTAAGTGCCTCTCCGCCTTGCAACAACCACTGAGAATATTATAATGGTTAGCGTAGTATGTTAAAATATATGTATATACATATTTTCTTTAAATACTTCTATTTAAAAATTACTTTCACGAAAAAAGGATTAGCAAAATGTTACGTTTAAAAACGAATTTTTGGCTATATTTTTTTTTAGTATGAAACTACTATTTTATACTAAGAATTTGAGATATGTACCGTTTGCGCCGGGGCCTGGGTTTTTTTTGAGCATTATCCTTTTCTATCAAAAGGTAACAAATGAAATCCGAACGTAAATTAAAAGCCCACCGTTCAATAAATAAATGAACTCCTTAACCTGTGTTAAAACAAAATGTTTTTTCACACAATACACGGGCATTATTATTTGTTGAACATGTTACAACTGGAAGTGACCTGAAAAGGACGTCGGGTATTGTATAAAGGCGTCCGAGGCAGAAATTGTATTGTGTTCAAGCTCTTTATGTACCACAGAAATGGCTCTGTTTGTGCTACCTATGTCTGTTCTTTGTCGCTGTCACCTATATAAGGCTTCTTACATTCCGTTTGTACTGTTTTAGTTGTTAATGAAGTTGATACATATAGGAATTTGTAGTAACTAGATAGTATGACGTTGCAGTTAAAGGAGATGGAAACTTCTGGGCTAAAGCCTGTACATTACTGTACAGAGTAAGGATATGGCCTAAAAATCTTTTCTATTTTTTAATAAAATAATAATAAAATTACTCAATTTTATTAAGCTTGTAACTTGAAAAAAATAGAAAAGATTTTTAGGGCATATCCTTACTCTGTACAGGCTTTAGCCCAGAAGTTTCCATCTCCTTCAAAAAAAAATTATCTTGGATTTCAGATTGCCAAAACTAACAAAAGATTTAGCACGAGACTAATATGTGTGAAGCTATAAATTGATAATACTCTCATTTCTGTATAATCTTGGCCCAAAACTCTTAGTGAAGGTTTCATTCTCCTTTGGTAATTAATTAAGAGTTACACTTCTTAATTTGAAGTATTAGCTGAAAAATAGCATTAGAGCATGGAATTTTCTTCTAGATGCATACGAAGTATATATAACGCGCAATAGTCTCTATCTATCATCATGCAAGGGTTTGGGATATTAAATTTCACAAATTCTGTCAAGGGTTAAAAAGGGTTAAAGTTAAAGTGTAATTTAGCGTTATTTTAAAGTGGTGTTGCGGGAGTCCATGAGCGGCGGTGATCACTTACCATCAGGTGACCCGATGGCTTCCCATTATATAAAAAAAAACCATTTACGATGTTTATTGTTTGTTTATTTAGTGCTTTAGCCCCCGCACAGAAGACAATACTAGCGTGGGAGTAATTTTCTAAATACAGCTTCGTTCATAATTAACTTTAGAACCGAACCTTTACTAAATTCTGTAATTTTGTTTGTAGCTAGATTCTATTTCTAACATCTTACTTATAATTTGTAATTTAACTAATCTTAATGACGAAATAAAAATAATATCAGGAAAGGAAAATATAAGGAATCTTGTGATTACTCAAAGAGACAGGCCAAATCCTATCATTTCTTCGGCCTACAATCTTTTTTCCAATTTGTCTTAATGTTAATGCTGACGAAACAAGATTCCCTTCACTCAGGGCTCTGGCTTACTTAATGCGAAGTACCATGTTGGTAAACGTATAAATATATCTAAAGAAAATGGATACAACACAAATTGAATTATGTTTACACATCGTAATCAAAGATTTGAAATGTTTGTGTAATGTTTATGATTTTACAAACATTTTTGACAAATATAATAAAACGTAATAGGCCGTATGGTAACGGAGTAAAAATACATAATATCACCACTTCCATTAAATCCGTAGTTGACGAGGGGAAAAGAAGAAAAACTTAAAATGTTTAGTATTGATCAACCAACCCGTCTGTCCGGCGCGTCATTAGTAGGCTAAACTTATCTCTATCGCTAAAGGAGATCCGTCTTTGTAGCGGAATTTTAATAGGCTATTATAATTAATATTGAGTACTGTATTGGAAAATAATACTATCACTGTACAAGAAGATTTTTATAACATCTTCTGCAATAGGGTTCAACTTTTGTGTCCCAGGGAGATTTTACAGGGATCGATTTAACATACATAAAGATTTTTAGCTCAAGACAATCATTTATTTGTGGATCACATAAACATGAATCTCTTTTATGGGATTCAAATAGCAAGTTTGTGGATGGCAGTCGTAGTGGAAGCCGCGCTACGGAGGATATTTCAAAAACTAAAATAATGTACAGGTAAACAAGTAATTTTGAAATAAACATCTATACTAACTATACATTTTAACCACACATATTAGGTATTATGTCAATATAAAAATAACCCAATAATCATATCCATAACGTCATTTTATCAATAATAAATACGAAATAGCCAACATCCCTTCACAAACCTATCTCTATTCTTCACTCGGTTTCATATAAACAGACTATAAAAAGGACTCTTCTATTGACAATAAAACCATTTTATATGATACTCGAAAACGTTTCCCAACAAGTAATACGATACATGTGATTATTTGATCGAAAGAAAATAGTACGCATTTTAATGGCTTCCTATTTGAATAGATTTACTGACTAAGTATCTGAGTAAAGTATTTTAAAGGTTTTTTGCATTTATATTAGATTTGTTATTTCTTCTCTTATCTCTTCTCTTCGTTAAATCATTGTATTCGTGAATCCTTATTGAAACTGTAGAGTAAGTCTTTAAATTTTGTAGGTATGCTAATCTACTTGGCATATTGTAGGATATTGAGAAAATTAATGGAAGACGAAGATTTGGCGTACTGCACAAAATTCACTTACATCTCACAATCAAAAAAATAATAATCTTAACCACTTAACTGTGCCATAAGTCTGAACATTTGCATTGTTTTACTATTGTGTCTAGTGGCGGGACAGTTAAAATTGTTACCACTCCTCAAGCAGATATTGTCACAACTACTGGTTGTTCATAATATTAACCTTCGGCAGGATAGGCTTTTCTTGCATACACGTAAGGATAGGGGGGTGACCCATCACCCCACAACTTATATTAGCGAAAATGAAACACATGTATACATAAAAGTTATTTTTTTTTAAATGAGACATGTAATTTAGTTCGTAATAAATATATAAAAAACAATTTTGATTAGTTAAGGCGCATATGTATATATTATATTTAAGATTTAAAACAGTTCAGACAAATATATTTACGGTGATCGAGACATACAGGTAAATGACATTTAACACAATTAATTTTAACTTTTATGTCTTTCATTTTTAGAAAAATTGAACACCGTGCTTATTTTTGTAATTTCAACGGGGGTTCACTTCCAGAAGGTTGCTGGTTCATGGTTAGAACATCTCTTCTACTTTGTCTGATTTATCGCAGTAAATTTAGATTTCCAGACACATTTTCCTTAATTTTTGATACTTCATCCCTTAGAAACTTGTATTGCCTAGGTTTTTCAAATATTTCTCAATGTTATCGTCCGTAAATCTTACCTTTTTGGACTATAAAAGCCTCTTATTTCAACTGATTTGCGATAGAAACAAAAACGTAAAAGGATAGTGGGGTGATCGGTCACCCCAGCAAGGTAAATATAGCAAAAACCACGACCATTGGCAAATTAGTGACTAATGGTAATAACTGCGTATGCTTAGATAAGAGAATACAGAAAAACACAACTACTCTCAATAATTGATACTTATAAAAAGTTACAGCATCTTTTTTAATCGACTGGAGTGATGAGTCACCCCCCTATCCTTCCGAAGGTTAAATAAATAAATACGACGCATGGTGTCTACTAATTATAAGAGAGACCTATAATTATACCTAATACTTGTCTTGTTTTTCAACATAGGAATAAGTTAAGAAATAAGTTTCTCTAGTTGTTTCAATTCAACAAATGCGAAGTATTTAGGAAGAACTAATTATCATAAAACAAAAACAAAGTTATTTCTAAACGATTTAATTAAACCAACTTGAATGAAATTAGACACTGAAGTTAAACAAACAGTTGTTGAAAAGAAATTTATTAATACTTTACTGACACACCTACAATCTAAACTGTTTATCATTTTACAGGACATCAAATTTCTACTGGCTGACAGTAAATAAACGAAAGTTGGTTAACTTTTACCGCTACAGCAAGGTAGACTCTCAAAGAAAATATCAATTTGTTAAATATGGTCTCCGTGTGGTGACGAAGTAAGAATATAGTGTGTCACCACCCTATATGGATGATATACATGGGTGATGATATACATGGGTGTCATAAAAACCGACTAAGGGACTATCCGTGAACATTATCTTTACGTAATAAAAGAAGGAAAACTTTAAATTAAAGACTATACCAATCCGTCTGGCCAGCGTGGTATTAGTAGGCCAGAGGAGACCCGTCTCTGAAGTGAGGCATTAATGGGCTGCTTATGATGTAGTCTTTGTGGTGACTTTGCCTTGGTGATCGAATGAATAGCTGAACGTAATAAGTGGGGCAAATTAGTTCTACTTCTCTGTGCAATAACGAAATAGACATGTATAGTCAAAATAATGCAAGGGAATGCTTAAATGAAAACAAATTAAGATTTTTTTCTCCGACAAGTTATATTCGGTCACATTATAGAGGCCTATAGCAGGCATGACTTATGGGCTGACCTTAAGGACGTAATTATGCAGTAAAACTTAGTACCATAGTTTTCTAATCAACCAAGTCCTAAACCAAAGCATTAAAAATATCAACCAAATCGATAACAGCCTTCTTTTTTTTGAAGGCTTTTAAATCAAAACACTTTTTAATTACACTAAAATCATTTGGAAAATTTTCCATAGATCAGAATTATGTAGGACGAGCAGAAACTAATTTCTCAAATATGCCTATTGAGGTTGACAAAGATGAACGACGGAATCAATGTATCACCCTTCACGAAGTATTGGTTCCAGTAAGTGTAGGTTTTCTTGATAGTGATTGATTGCCTTTTAATTGTATCAAGACAACACTGTAGCGACAAATAGATTAATAGAACTTGCTTAGAGCCTTTATTGGAAGTCGATGCGGAAGTTAATACCCAATATTTATTATAAGTAATCGCAAAGATTTATATCGTAATTGTATAAGATTTTTAGATTATTTTTCGGACCATGGTGAGGTCACTCCGCGGAGCCTGTGAAGTTCCCAGGAAACTTCTGCGATTCTGGACGGAGTTAGGCTGGCTAAGTTAGTCAGGATTCTGCACACACAATGGACCAAAAAAGAGTCTAAGTGTGGAAACTAGAGTCCAACATCCATTCCATTCCATGTATAAGATTTTTGCGTCTCAACTTAACATTTGACTACATTGTTAATATACCGGGCGCGTAACCAGCTACTATGTCAGAGCTTCAATCCAATGGAATACCATTATTTCTTCGATCCAAATTTTTATATGCTTAACGTGGTTGTTTTTCGCGTTGGTAAATATTACCTTGGTAGAAATCCTCGCGACACTGCGCTTAATCAAATCTGTTACATTCTCTTTACACTCATATTTATTATCCTGAATTTATAATTGAAAAACTGTAGATAAAACAACGATTTTATATGATAGATACATTCCAGTATTTTTTGAGCTCCTTGTTTTGTTGCACATAAAGAAAGCCCGTCGTTGTAGTTCTAGTCGTGACGTAAGAAGCTTATGGATAGCTTCAAATTGAACAACTCTTGGTTCTAGCTTGTAACAAACTGAAGTCAACCCACATAATAATGACAGCAACATTAAACTATATTACAATGTTTGCAATGCAAAAAATGCCTTAGGCCATTTAGAAATTTATGTAATTAATAAGTCAATAACTCTTTAAATTAACAATGTTACTCATTATAGAAGCATTGTAATATTTCATTATACTAATATTTACAAGTAGAATCGACATTTTATCGACTTTACTCTAACACTTCAAATCAAAATTCTCTACGGAATGTGTGATATACCAATGTTACTATGTAAACCTCCCAAAGGCCCGGAGAGTTTCCATTTAATAATAAAGGTAGATATTCGTGATAAAGCTTCTATTACAATTATTTAAACTAGTATATAGCTGGTTACACTCATCATAAGGGCCCATTAATGTCCCACTGCAGGGACGGGCCTCCTCCCGGGACGGAGGGATACAAGGCCTACGAATACCACGCTGGCCAGACGGATTGGTATAGGGTTTAATTTCAAGTTTTCCTTCTTTTTATTTCGTAAAGATAATATTCACGGATATTCGTTTAGTCGAAATATTGAAAGTTTACGGCTGTCGCGCCTAGATGGCGTTGCACAGTTGAGTTCTAAGTTGCGGCCCGGTGGCGTATAAAGCAATGGTTAAATTTGGTAGTCGAGACGGTTACTCGGTTGGCCTAGTAGTCATGGCGCTGGACGCGTATATTCCAGAGACGCGGGTTCGAGTCCCGCATCGAGTACCAATTTTTTCCATTGTCTTTCTTCTTTTCGTTTAGTCGGTTTTTACGACACCCATGGGTTGAGATGGGGTGGTGACATATTGTATTCTTACTCCGTCACTACACGGAGATAGGTTACACTGTTTAGGTACAATATACCTCTCGTCCGGGGTAAGGCGTAAAAGTTAAGTTGGACTCCTAAACCAGTTTACCGACTAAAACCACAACGATAGCCTTCCTCAGGTTTACGAGAGAGGTTTCTAGCACTTGATAGCATCATCCGATAGTCAAAAGTAAAAAATACTTTATTAAAAAATAGTACAACTTTTGTTGTATCTTTTTTGACGTCATTTATACTAAATAGTATAAGATTAAGTAATCTAAGTTTAAATACATTAATAAGTAACGTTAACTTAAGTACATAATAAGTAAACTTAACTAGATTTTGCTTCATACTTCACCAGCTTGAAATAGTATATCTAATTATCATACTAAATTGCCCTCAATAACAGTTTAAAGACTTCGAAGAACAAAATATTATAAATGCGACGAATAATAATATGTAACAAACTTTTAGTCTGAAGAGAATGTTATTAAAATTTTATCTCAAAGCGTTCCCAAACGAAAGTGGCAAAGATTTAGGAGACGACAGAAGATTTACAGAACTCATTTACATTATAACACCGTAAGTTGTGGGCGATGTAAAAACTTTACGATCTCCGAACTAAGTAAATTTACGACGAACAATATCTTTCATTTATGCAGCTGTTTAGTTTTGTTGATGTTCTTTAAATTTGAACACATTAAAGTATTGTAGCAATTACCTATTATATAGTTTGCAGTTCGTTTTTTTTATCGTATAGGACTTTGTTTCCGTAAATGTTGCGATTTCATTGGCACTATAAAGGTCATTTTTGGAGCGAAGTTAACTTCAAAACTGTTAGAGTTACTCTATTAGTTTTGCTTTGAAGTTATTCGAGGGCTATGGCAGATAACAAAAAAACTCTCTACCGTAACCCGTACATAGTAACTAGGTATTAGCGTAGGTAAATAGGACACTGAGACTCGGAATTCTTTACCTTTTGGTAACCACAAAAATAGTACAGTAAAAAAGTACTAAATATCATCACCATCATCATCATAACAGCCCATTAATGTCCCACTACAGGGACCGGCCTCCTGCAGTAACGGAGGGATACTTGGCCTACTAATACCACGCTGGCCAGATGGCTTGGTATAGGGTTTAATTTCAAGTTTTCCTTCTATTTATTTCAAAAGATAATATTTACGGATAGTCCCTTAGTCGGTTTTTACGACACCCATGGAACGAGATGGGGTAGTGACACACGGTATTCTTACTCCGTCACCACACGGAGTAATTTTAAATTGATGTTAAAAACATAGCGAAAAGTATAAACGATATAATAAAACAGTTATGCAAACTTGCAATTTATAACATGAACAACAAACTTTTAGTAAAACTGCAGTAATTTCATTTGCAACAGTCATTTTTGTTTGTTCAAAGCATTATTACCAAGCAAGAAGTCACGAAGGCTCACGTAAATACATAACATTGTAACTCATTATAACTTTGCCGATAGACAAACATGAAACAGGCGTATGTTTTGTATAAACTTCAGGCGCTTCTTAAAAGGTAAAGTCCTTTATTACTTAGTAACGCCTATTAAAGCAACCAGACAAGGTCTCAATGAGTCGTTAACACTAAAACAACGTAGAGATAATGGATGTTATGAATTATAATGAACTGAAATATTTAGGCCGAGAGAAGTATGCTAATATGGGTTGGACATTGGAGAAAATTGATGATAAGATTAACAAAGAACTTTTACAGGGCATAAGTAGTAGCTAAAGTAGGCAAGGGACGCCCTTCATCATAACAGCCCATTAATCTCCCACTGCAGGGGCCTCCTTCCATGACGAAGGGAACATGAAGGGACGTCCTTACAGGAAAGTAATTAGTAGCAAAGAGGTGTATGTTCGTAGCACTTGTAACCGAAAGGCATGTATGAAAAATTGTATGAACACGAAGCAAAGCAGGTTTTAAAGGTCATCGTAGTGTCTCAGTAGACTGGGATGGCGTAGTGAATCTTGTATTCTTCTATTGGCAATATAGCTGTTTGATTTGTTCACGGAGTTTTTATGTATAACTAGCTGACACCCGCGTGGTAATAGCCTAAATGTTATTCTACACCCTAAACTACCTATATTCCAAATTTCATCAAAATCTGTTCAGTAGTTATTGCGTGAAATATTAACAAACATCCATACATCCTCACAAACTTTCGCGTTTGTAATAATAATAGGATAATGTATGTTTTTACTAAAAATGCATAAAAGTAAGTTAATTGGGTTATTTATTATAGTGCTTGTAATTTTGAAATGTTTGAACCAATAGCACAAGCTTAGAAATCACAGCTCCCATTACCGCAAAGCTAATTTAAAATAAGCTTTGTATTAGAAAATAAAAGTCAAAAATCCATTAGCTGAAGTAAAGTTTATGAGCTACCTAATACAAACTCATATTCATATAGCCTAGTTTCTTATCGCTTATATCTGGGTCAACATCGAAGTAGTCATGTTCTTTGAAGGCGCACTGAATTGAAGAGTCACTTAGATTTTTGTGATCCATAAATGAAAATGTAAGTATTTATTTTGTAGAATATGTCTTCTTTAGTTACTCGTTTGAGTAGTAGGAATAAGTAGCATTGATTTTTTAATACAATGGATGTAAACTATGTCATGACTTTGTTAAGTCTTGGGTATTTGATTGTATTGTTGATGAATTAAGACAATAGGAGTATTAATGGATTTGATATTTGGCAGGAAATGATAAATTCTGATAGAAAATTAAAATTTACTTAGTATCAAGTAGATTAGAAGAATGGTAATTCCAATTTCTATAAAGGCCGGTCTTAGAAATTGGTTATGAATTTACTTTTCTACATTGATATGAAATTAAATTTTAGAATAAGTGTTGTTGCATACTGTTTTCAGCACACTTTATCCTTGAGGCTTAAAGTTTTGCAAATGATGCTAAGCATGTTTCTATTTCAACAACCAATCCTGATTTATTGATGTACAAATAAAATTCGTCCTCATTTGTAGATGACAATTGAAAAAAAAACATAAAAGAGTTTCAATCCCAAGTATTACTCGATTTTCAAACCAATATTTTCCCAAACCCTTATCTACGCACTCTGGCATATAACAGACAAGCCACCGACCTATGAGTATGCACAAGAGCCTTAGAGTACTTGGAGAGCTGTCATTCACATACCCGACCGAGACGGATGTCTGCATCACAAAAATATCTAAGGCGCGGGACACACAGAACACGGACCCGACGCAGTCGCGACGCCCGTTTAATCTACTTTCATACAAAATGTATACAGCCGTCGCGACGTAAAACATACTGAAAAGACGGGACGTGCCGACGACGACGTTACACGTCCGCTCTCTATTGGATGGCGCGATGTCTGCAACGGGTCCGCGACGCGTCCTTGTCTTACGTCTGTTCTGTGTGTCCCGCGCCTTAAACATCAAAGGTAACAAGGACAATACAATCTAACATTGTACAAGAAATTGCCAAGAAAAAGTACATTAAACAGGAAACGTGTCAAAACGTGTTCTGTTGAATATACGTGACGAGCCAATTCTCACTCGGGAATCAGGACAAGTAACATACAGAATATCAAACGGTATTGTATTCCCAACGAATATTCTACTATTGATACCAGCCAAGTTATATATGAAAAGGGAAATATATTTGCGAAGATATTCGTTGAATATCTAATTTACGTGGCTGTACGCCCGGTGATAAATCGTGGATGTATTTCTGGTGTTAGATCTAAATACGGTTTTGGTAGTACCTACTGTAAAAGTTCGTTTTATTTATTGGACAGCTCGATGCAGATAACTGGAACATTAACAAAGGTAAATACAAAGTAGGTAATAATGGTAATTTATGTTTAACAAAATTTGTGTAATTTGAAATTATTTACTGTTCGATTTTAAAACATTATTGTTTTGTAAATATTAAATTTTCTAACATTATATTAGAAGAGAGCGTGAGAAGTTGGACTTCTTTACCATCCACAATGAAAATGACAAGCAACAGAAAAAAACTCTTTTTCGTAACAATAATTTTCGTTGCCTACATACAGAATGCTAATTATCAGTGTTGACGTAAGCTTAGGTTTCTCTAGCAATCGTAGGCATTGCTCTTAAGGAGGGAATGGTAATGTAAATCAAGTGGTAGTTAAAGCTTACCAGTAGGCCTTACGTTATAAAAATATAAAAGTCATATCAAAGTTTTGGTAGATTCATAATAAGATACCTACACTTATCTTATTATAAATCTATCAACATTTTGACCATTGTCTTGAAAGACGTAGCCAACACTACAGTTATAAACATTAAAAGAGGCTAAAAGTAATTATCTTAAGATAGTGACTGTATTATAACATTATGAATAAAAATAATTAGATTTATCTACCTATAATACCAATAAGAACAAAACATAAGTTACTGTTTCTTACTCCTAGAAATAGCTAATACAAAAAATATAATACAATATCAAATAGATACCGCAGTGTCATGTTACTTATATGACGTCAGACATATCCAATTATATGACGCAATGTCTTCCTGCCATTCTCAAAGGAATGTTTACTTTAGAACTGTCTTCATGACAATAATATTATTTTTCCTGGCCATTTTCATTATCTTTTTAGATACTTAGTCAATTAGTTTTAAAATTAGCAGAGATTGTATTAAGGGTACTTGTTAGTTATTTGGTAAACAAAAAATATAATCTCTCTTTACATTTTTTTATAAATAAATATAAATATTCCTCACACATTCACACATCGCCACCTAGTCCCAAACTAAGTAAAGCTTGTACTATAGGTACTGAACAACGGATAAACATACTTTAATACTTTTTTTTTAAATACATACATATTATTATACATAGAAAACACTCAGACCAATGCAAACAACCATGTTTATGCACAAAAATATTTGCATTGAGCAGGAATCAAACCCGAGACCTCTGCGTAGCAGCCATGTTATATACCGACTGCGCCACAGAGGTCGTCATTTTGTTTTGTTTTTTTTTTCGTAAATATCATGCAGAATGACAAATAAGTTTTATTTTTATATTACATACATTAATTCAAGCCACTAGACTAAAACAACAGTCACGTTCTACAGTAATGTTTGACATGGTTAGAAATCAAAACCTAGACCTTCTGGTGAAAATGAATTTAAAAAACTAAATACTTAATACAACGCATAGATAACCTTAGATTAACTATAGTCAGATTTATACAAAGCAGAACCAGACTATATTACTACAAGACTAAGGTGTAAAATTCCTTGTCAGCGTTAAGCTTGATATAAGGAGACATGCCATGTAACGCCGTGCGTGATCACATAAAGGGACTGACAAGTGAAGGGAAGATAGCGTGTAATTATAACGTTTCAGTTGTTTTAGAGTAATGTTTGTTTTAGAATTATTTGAATGAACATGGTTTATCTCCTTGGAAGTTTGTAAGAGATAATACTGTAGGACAAGTTTATGAGTGATCTGCCTTCATGAGGTTAAGATAATGGGATTATTCTTGAATTATACGTACACACAGCAACACATCAAGTTAAACATTTTCATTTGAAATTGTGTCTTATTTCAAGGTATTAAGGTACATGAGTGTCTAGCTTGATTAGTTGCTGTGTGTACGTGGTGAGATAAGAATGTCGTTAATATAAATAGAATACGTGGAGATGATAATTTTGGTATGTTACATTTATGAAGTAATATAGAAACAATAAAATATTCATTGTAGGCATTTCGAATATAATAAAGTTCATGTTATTGTAGAGTACCTACATTGGTTTGTATCTGCATGTCAATTCTCGTACCTAAAATTCAGTTAAGTTAACTTTTAGTTGTCATGTTTTTGCTATTGCAATTGTAATCTTTTGTAGTCGTGTTAAAGTTTTATTTAGAGTGTGACAATTTGACAACTAAAAGTTAACTTAACCGAATTTTAGGTACGAGAATTGACATGACGATTAAATAAATTATCTTATTGATAACCATTAATTATTTAGAAAATAATGTTTATGCGTAATTATGAAGTCAGTTTTCTGTACATGTAATCCATTGCTACAAATACTAAACTTACAATTTGGCACCTAGTGAATACATAAAAAAAACATTAATTAACATCTATGTGCTGTCATAGTAACAAAAAATAAAACATTCCCAAAACTTATCTTAGTCGCTATTACTAACGGAATAAGCTAAAGATTAGTCCTGATGGGTGACGGTGAGACGACGGCTACAAAATTACAGCGATTATTCAAAGAGATGCGTATTTTTTCGGGTTCTTCGAATAGATTACCTATTCGTCGATTATTCGGGACTGTTATAAATTAGGTCATTCATAAGAGACCGATTGCAAAGACAGGTTTATTACAGTGATAGTAACCTTGGCCTACTAATGTCGTATTGGACAGACATGTTGGTTTCCTGTTACGTTTCTCTTTTGTTATAAGTATACCTATTAAATTTTAATTATTACTGTAATTTTGTTCTCTGAAAATAATACAGTTTAAATATTATTATAATTCTTTATTTAAATACTAGAAATTAAAACAAAAAAAAACATAAAAATGTAAAAATATGCATCTCGTAGTATTATTAATGAATGAAGAAGGTCAAAATTTAAAAAAGAATATCCTTATTCCTCCTAACCTTATAAAAGGACCGTTATTATAAAGTAAAAAATACAGTAACGCAGTAGATTTCTCGCGAAGTAAGTAAAACGAGTAAAAACAAGCTCGTTTATAAGCGAAAATTCGAAAAATGTTTAGTAACATAAACATCAAAAGTGTAAACCCGGCTCCTCTTGTATACGCTTGCCACATAAAACGTTTCGTACCTACTAGTGTAAAAGCCGCAGAACCCAAAGTCATTGAAACTGACGCACTTAAAAGCAAATTTTCCTCTCGCAATGTTTAGGCATTTTAGCCGAGATTTATTCGAAAATTTTAAGGTTTTGTAGCGTATCTAATGCGGCGTAAGCCACTCAAATAACCTTGTTCATTAAAAAGATACTTTGAAAAGACAATAAAATGAGATTAAACACTATTAGTATTAGGCAAAATTGAATTTCATATTTTGGTGCACTAAATGCTATTGTTTGCGGAGTTTTCCTTATTGTCGTTGAATTAGGTGAAGTAAATGGAAAATTCCGTGTGGTGACGGAGTAAGAATACAATATGTCACCACCCCATCTCATCCTATGGGTGTCGTAAAAACTGACTAATGGAGTATTCGTGAATAAGTATTATCGTTACGAAATAAGAAGATGGAAAACTTGAAATTAAACCCTATACCAATCCGTTTGGCCAGCGTGGTATTAGTAGGCCAAGTATCCCTCCGTCACTGGAGAAGGCCCGTCCCTGCAGTGGGACATTAATGGGCTGTTATGATGATGAAACACAATGAGTTTTAGGCCAAATTGAATTTCATATTTTGGTGCACTAAATGCTATTGTTTGCGGAGTTTTCCTAATTTTCGTTGAATTAGGTGAAGTAAATGGAAAATGCGATGTAATTTCCTTGAAAATTTGGGACTAAGTAAAAAACATTAATATTGTAGAAAGAATTTCTTTACTTCTTGAGTTTTCTAAGCACGAATTTCGATAGCAAGAAAAAAAGGTACACTTACAAGGAAAATGTTTGTTTCAATAAGGTACAATTTTTACTTTTGAATTCATAGACCAGGTACCTAGGTATATTTAATTAAAGTTTACTTTGCCGTTTAGGTTACCACAACAATTTCACTACTAGTATACCTACCCGTCGACGTTGATAAATTATATAAATTGTATCTTGTATTGTTATGTTATATTTTTATGTATTTATATAAATTAGATTTGAAATTTGAAAATTTAGTAGCTATATTAGTATTAAGTATCACAGTAGTAAAATCTTATTTTTAGTACAAAATATGTTACAATGTATTAATCTAGTTATCAGTAAATCTATTATTAATATTCATCATCAGCAAACCAGCCCACTTGTGTCCCACTGCAGTGACGGGCCTCCTCCCGTGACGCTAATACCACGCTGGTCAAACACTGTATTTTTACTCCGTCACCACACACTCCATATTATTAATATTATCTTCATATAATCTTCTTTCAAAGCCATAAAGCTTACAAAAAATAAATTTTACAGCTCTTCGGTGTTAAAGTAGCAATCCTATCAACATGTAACGCGAACAATAAAATTGTAATTGAGAACAAAACAAACCTTGATACAGACCGTAAAACTGACTCTATTTCACAATTTATTACACTACCGCATTCAAAAGCTAACAACGATAACTATCCATCACGAAAAAAAATCAGACACAATGTAATGAAAACGTAACAATTTGTTATGATCTAGTATTATCAAGTTAACACTACGATCGGTCCCCAAACGATGCCTCGTACCAAAACTAACGTAAATTCGCAGCTATTAATATAAATTACTTACGATTTACAATCCCTTTGGGGTGTTAAATTACAGTTATTTCCCTTCGCACAGTATATAAAGGCTTTATCATAACGAAACCGGAGTCCTAACGTATCGGCATCAATTTTAATTATTTATTATTGTTAGTACTAATTGAGTCGACCGCGTCTGTAATGGATTTAAATTAATTAGTGAATAATTAGCGTCTAGAAATTAGGCTGGTAATACTAGTTCATTTCTTTTTAAAAGAAACCTAGTGATTAGTAAAAAGTGTGTATTACCATAAATATTACCTATAAATTTGGTTTGTACATCAAGGTCCAGTTTCAACATTAATTTAAAGTATGTGAATACTTAAAACGTAATATCATTAGCACCAATGAACTTTACACCTTGACAACCCGTAGACGGGCGTGGTGGTTTTAATCGGTTTGGAGAGTACGACATAATTTACTATACGGGGTTTGCTAGAGGGCTAGAGTACGACACTAAAGTACTGTAATTGTACTACATAAACTATTTATTTTACAAAAAAAAAAACGGTAAAACTTGGAAGAGAAAGCTTTTATTTAGTTTTTTAAAAACCAACGTTTTTCACAAACTAAATAAAAGCGTTTGCAACACCAACAGTAATAAGAAAAGAAACTAAATATCTAAGCAAGCTTAGTCACATCTTGAGCTATTTTTTAAATTTAAACACTATATTCACTATATTCCATACACTATATTTAGTCACTGTTTAGCGAGATTTTTATTAGCAAAAACAACCTTATGCCAAACAAAACCGTAAGAATTTAAGCTAATTGATTGACTACAATTTTAGAGGCGTTTATGAGTTACTGCTCAAAACATTTTAACGTTTTTAGATACAAATAATTTAAAAGTGATGTTTTAGACAGACAATTACTCACTTCACGTCAGGTGTTCAATACATTAAGCTTGATCTCGATAGCAATCTACGTAGCATTGGACCGAGGGAACGCGGTATTATTTCATTAATTCGAGCAGCATCAAACTCATTAGTCTATTGGCAAGTCGATGTCGACGCTAATGCTTTTGAGAGCTTTTCGGTTGGAACAGTAAAGTGAGTATTGATGATATCGGATCTACTTGCGTTATCTCATTGTTTGTTTTTGACACTTGATGGCTGTTTTATTTATTTTAAGCGTTAATCATTTTCTCCGTGTGGTGACGGAGTAAGAATATAATATGTCACCACCCCATCTCATCCCATGGGTGTCATAAAAACCGACTAAGGGACTATCCGTAAATATTATCTTTAAGAAGTAAAAAGAAGGAAAACTTGAAATCAAACCCTTTACCAATCCGTCTGGCCAGCGTGGTATTAGTAGGCCAAGTAGACCTCTGTCATGGGAGGAGACCCATCCCTGCAGTGGGACATTAATGGGCTGTTATATAGTTCATCATTTTAGTTACCGCTACATTTAGATTCTAACTGTGGGCTATCAAAAAACACTGTCAACGTTTTTTCTCGAAATTCGAATCGTCTCGAATTCAGGTGTATTAATAATAATGGTTGTCCATTACTTGGCTTAAAATGTAAATTTACACAAAGCTCTAGCACAGTACAACCAGTTGTCTTTCTCGGCCGAATATTTATTATAAATGCCTACGGCTGCGCAATACGTAAACATGCGATAGGGCTGCCCATCTCCAGCTTTTTAATTACATTTACCTACTTTCCCGCTCGTTACTGCGGCACAGTCGCGACTGTTCACGACGCAAAGCCACCGCTATCGTGAGCGTGTAGGTATAACTCGCGTTTCGTCCGTTTCTATGAAGTCGAAATACTGTATTGTATTACTACTGTATAATATTGTACTATGGCTCTAGTATCGATTTCACGTGCAATTTCAGACCTACAATTTTTCACCCTGTTTTAGACGGCTTGCAATAGGGTTAATTAGGAAGACTTTATGCTACTACGGAAAAATTTTCCAACGAGAAGTCAGAAAAATATGTCTGAATCGTGATTCGTAACCGAGATGAAAGCGAGTTTTATGTCAAGTTTTCCTTCTTTGCATAATAAAGATGTTTTTTTCTTTACATAGAAGTCAACTTAGAAAACATATACTGTTACTCGTATAATAAGTATATGTTTTCTAAGTTGACTTCTATGTATAATATTATGTATGTATTTACAAAAAAAAAGTATTTAAGTATGTTTATCCGTTGTCTAGTACCCATAGTACAAGCTCTGCTTAGTTTGGGACTAGGTGGCGTTGTGTGAATGTGTGAGGAATATTTATTTTAATATTTATTTTTACATATTTATTACTTTAGTATCTTCAAGTCTGCTTACCTGTATACGTGATGGATATTTCTTTGCGTAGGTATACAGTGGGACTTTATTGAATAAATTCTTGTAAAACCACAAATTTAAATACACTTAAACTACGTATTAATTTTTGAGTTTACAGCGATTTATTTTACTTTCTACTGTTGCGTGTACTTTCTTTCTGAGTTTTTATGTCTGAGCACTTTTTTTATTTATTACTTTATAAAGAAAATAATCAGCTTTAACATAAAAATACCTTTTAGGTACTTTCATTTAATAAAACATGCGCCTATTGAAACAATATATATTGTACTTCGTTCGTATCTATTTCGATAATATACTTTGTGAATTCCCATTTTCTTACGTCTTCAATAACAGCTCGATCGGGACAAAGCGATTTCACGGTTTATTTCTCTTGTCAGTAACGTTTTGTATGACAAGTTCTTGTTAAAATAATCTTTTCTAAAGCTATATAGCAGAAACAGACAATTGATTTTAACCGACATCAAAAAGAGGAGGAGGTTTTCAATATGTTGGTAATTTACCTTCAAATTTTCGTTACATCGCAACTCATTAAATTTAGCCTAATTTTAATGGTTCTAGGAAATTGTATTATACAAGTGAACATAATTGCGTATAATAATTAGTATCAAGTAACATTTCTATGTGGTGACGGAGTAAGAATACAATGTCATCACCAAAAAATCTTTTCCCATGGGTTTCGTAAAAACCGACTAAGGGACTAACCGTGAATATTATCTTTACGAAATAAAAAGAATGAAAATTTGAAATTAAACCCTATACTAATCCGTATTGCCAGCGTGGTATTAGTAGGCCAAGTATCTCTCCGTCACAGGAGGAGGTCCGTCCTTGCAGTGGGACATTAATGGGGTATTATGATGATAAATATCTGCTTCTTGGCGTTAGCACAGTCTAAACATAAATCGTAAGCAATTACTGATTGATAAACACACAAATTGTATTTATGGAAACAAAAGAAGGAAACTTTGACACAAAGTCCTAAGCTCATTCGTCTCTCTAGCCTGGTTTTGTAGGCCAGTTTTCCTTCCATAACTAAACCAAGCCTATCCTTGTAGTGTAATATAAATAAATTGTTATGATAATAATAGCTAAAGGGTGTAACCACTCACTACTCGAACAACAACATTATTCATAAGTAACAAACACTTATAAGGCTTCCATGTAAGGCGATATCATAACTCACCCTTTACTTATAATAAACAAACCACCTGTTTACTATAACTTTCATTTACACAAAGGCATATAAAGTATTAGTAACCTCGAGATACAATAATCTAAGGTAGTGGAGCTTAGACAAGGAAACAATATCCTATTGTGTTTCTTATATAATGTGTTGCGTTATTCTTATAATCATCTTTATTGATCATAACTAGGGCTTAGATATTTGTATTACATATATTTATAACCCTACATACCTGTATTTAAGTGCTATATTTCTATGATACTAAGCAGGCAAAGGTAGAAAAAGATGGAATGATTCTTTGTATTGCGCACGAAAAAAACAGATAGCGGGGGCTAAAATCACATTAACATACACAAAATATGTAACAGAAATCTATATATTTATAAATATTAACGTACTGCGAAGAATTTGAACCAGCGATCATAAAGTCATATCACATACATAAACTGCCACCAAAACTGTTGGAGTAAAATTTTCTTAATTTTTACAAAGGTTATTGCACCTTTGACCCAACACGACTGTGCTTGGGCGGTGAGCCAAGGATACAGAGATTTAGATTCATCCCAAAATGGCATTCTGTAAAATATTGCGTCCAGCCGGTGCCCAAATATCATTCTATGTTTGAGAACTGCCAGCAGAAAATGAACGTGTAGAATAAAAGTTCCGTTGTTGAACTCAATCTAAAATTGTGAACAAAGTCGAGTTGCTTGTAGGTAGGTATATATTTTTATATTCATGTGTCATTCTTGATGGAAGTACAGCAAACAGTCTTTATACTACCTTTATTTTCGATTTGGTCAAGTAAAAATTTTTATTCATCATGGCTAGATAGTAAAATATAGTATAGCATCTAATGAGTAAACTGACATAAAAAAATCTAATTCAACCCTGTCTCAGGGATATTTTTTTATTATTATTTGTTTAATTTCGGTGGTGTAAAATAGAGATTATTTAAAGTATTCTTTTTTAATATGTGCAAGTATCTGTCCTAAAATAGCCTTACAAAATGCTCTAAAACCTCTCTGTACTTCGCATCATCCATTTCATTGATACGCACATAAAAGGGACTTAAACAGTTAAATTCAAGGTGTTACATTTCGTAATTGAATAAAAAACACAACACATCAATAGACACTTGACAAAACAATATTAAGCCGAGAGAATGAGCTTTAAGCAAATTCTGAGAGTCCTAATATAAATATTTTATACTATAATGTGTCTAAAAATATCTTTCAATCTTTTACCATACAATTTTCTTTGAACATTTTCTCCTTTTAAGTTGAAATACTTTTAGCGAAATACGAATTTGAGACTCTATGAAACAGGTTTCACTCGGAGGCTAACGAGAAGAGTTTTATGTCCAGATAACTACGACGTGAGGATGCAAAGCGACCTATTTCGATATAAAAGCAGGATTCAAGCAAAGTTGTGTCGTCATGGCTGAGTAAACATGAGGTTTTGTGACTTGGAGATTTATTGGTCGTATTTTTAACTGTTAAATGAAATACTACCTGGCGCAATTATAAATAAAGTTTAAACTAGAACATGGGTCCTACTATTACTTTTATTGTTGGGCTTTATTTCCAATTTCCCTGAGTTATGCTTTAGTCTTTGGTCTCTGGGTCGGACTGGATCCGCAAGGCGCAGGACCGTGTTCTGTGGCGCGTGTTAGGAGAAGTCTATATCCTGCAGTGGCCTTCATTAGGCTAGCTGATTGATTGATTGATGCTTAAGTCATAAATTATCTTCATTTGCCACATAATAGTGTATTTTAAAAGAAAAATAATTAATTGTGGTTTGAAAATTGAAAGGCGTTGAATGCAAGTAACTTTTTAATCAGTCATATTTTTTTACTGTAACTAATATTAAGCACTTGTTATTTTTGACAACGATTTATATATTTACTACATTTTACGTCACATGTTATCTAGAAATGTTTACCTAGATACGACTATGATTTATAACAAACTCCATACAAAGTTCTAGGTACCTAGTTAAAACTTGGACATCACATTAATCGCCTTTAACGGACTATTATAATCATAACAGCCTATTAATGTCCCACTGCAGAAACGGGCCTCCTCCCGTGACGGAGGGATAAATTGGCCTACTAATACCACGCTGGCCAAACGGATTGGTATAGGGTTTAATTTCAAGTTTTCCTTCTTTTTATTTCGTAAAGATAATATTCACGTTTAGTCCCTTAGTCGTTTTTACGACACCCATAGGATGAGATGGGGTGGTGACATATTGTATTCTTACTCCGTCACCACACGGAGTCGTATACGTATTATAATGGCGGAGCAGTAATACTTGAGTCCATAATGTATTGTGGTTGAGTAGTGTAAGCGACATCAGTGCACCTTTATGTTGGTATCAGTTGGACTCTTGCCCACTTGTAAGTGGTACGGTGCACAACAGCTTTTGTTTTACCTACTGTATTTTGGGAAACAAATACTTAGGTATTAACTTAAAAATTGAGATACTTAAAATATCAGTGGAGCGTTTGGTAATGTTATTGCATGTCGTCAAAAAAGGTGACTAAGAAGGAAATGTAAAATATACTATTTATTTCTACATACATCATCATCATCATAACAGCCCATTAATGTCCCATATCAGGGAAGGGCCTCCTTCCGTGACGGAGGGATACTTGACCTTCCAATACCACGCTGGCCAGACGTAATTGGTATAGGGTTTAATTTCAAGTTTTCCTTCTTTTTATTTTGTTAAGATAATATTTACGAATACTCACTTATTCGGTTTTTACGACACCCATGGGATGAGATATTGTATTCTTACTCCGTCACCACAGCGAAAATTTCTAATAGTATAAAATAATCTAGGTAATAATGATAACTAAAAAAAACTCCCTATACTACATCTAACCCACAAAGGGTGTCGCCTAAATTCCAAGGGATTCAGTGTCTTTAGTAACCATTTGTCGAGACTTTGCAATCTTACTCCATCTCAAATTAGTACATTAAAACACAACACAAACGCAAATGCATTTAAAAGTAATTTAGTAATATTATAGTAGCAAAGTAACACAGTAATAATAATATTTTAACGTTCCCAGATGTATTATACACATTTCCTCTATTCTTATTTGTTCATATTCCCCAAAGAATTCAATTTAAAGTATAATCTTTTATAAGCAACAATGCAAGTTGAAGATAAAACAGTATTTAAACTCGTCTAAGCTGCAGAGGAAAAGAAAGTAAATAGAAAACACAACAAAGATATTAAGCTCGCTCCACATTGCAAGAGTTAATCTGAAGTAATCATTTCTTGCCAGTTAACCTCGGTCTAAAAACACAGCGTTCTAGTTGTGTTACTCAACTACGGGCTGTTCTGAGACGTTACCTACTCCCCTACTTTCTTGACTAGCTTGTTATCCACTTTGTGTTCTTTTTCTGTTATTATTTTTTACTTATTTATCAAAGGTAGCGTGTCTTTTATGTTACTGCATTGCACCGGTAGGTATAAAAGTATTACAGTTTTAGTTCACATTATTTTTTTAATACCTACGTCGTAGATTTTATAAAGATAACTTTCAAACCTTTTGTGATTCACCTTTGATGTAAGTACATACTACTTGGAATGGACGGGGCAGTTTAGCCTGCGAGGGTCTTGGAAAAGACTAACTGAAAATCTCGGAGTGAGCAGACCCCTTATAGATAGACTTACGACCTTATTAAGGGGTCGTGAGGTATGGTTACTACACCTAATGAAAGAGTTAGGGTACTGATATCATTTAGAAATAAAATATATTTATGAGTATCTAGGTTATTATTGCATTGTTTATTCATACAAACATGCGTTTATGTATTGTATTTGACTACCTAGTAATAATTCTGTTTACTACAGTCGTAAGCTATCAAGTATATATTTACATCTAACATAAGATATATTTCCTCATATTCCTTTCCGCAGTTAACCTATTTGTATATAAAACTTGTTCTCATATTCTGTTAACATGGTAAATCTTTGGAAAGTTTTGTAATATGATCAACAAAAAGTATTTTGTACGTGACTTTATGTATTACTTTCATAGTAACTGATTCAGTGGTTCAGTGATCGTTATCTGCGACTGTTGTGCAAGTAGACACGGAATTGGTATAATAGACAAATTGTTGTTCTAAGCTTCATAACAGCCCATTAATGTCCCACTGCAGGGACGGGCCTCCAGTGACAAAGGGATAACTTGGCCTACTAATACCACGGATTGGTATAGGGTTTCATTTCAAGTTTTATAATATTCACGGATAATCCCGATAGTTAGTCGGTTTTTACGACACAAATGGGATGAGATGTGGTGACACACGGTAATCTTACTCCGTCACCACACGGAGATGTTCTAAGCATGGATGTTCTTAATCAAATATTGATATTTGTAAAAGTTTTTTCGACTAAGAACGTATTACCTAGCGCGAAAGTTGTGTACACGACGCGATAGTGACCGTATCTGATCTGTTGAACAACGCTTATACTCATATAAGAATTGATCAAGTCATAAAAATAAATCAACGTTTTCAATACTCCAAAAATGGAAATATTTTGACTAAAATTCAAAACCCTACAAAGTTATCACTAACCATCAATGAATCTGTAAGCCATAAAGGACGGTGTTTTTAAAAACTAGGTGACCATCTACTTCTAGTAGCTTACTCCACACGAGAATACTATGTCAACTCATCTCATAGCAAATATTTACTCTACAGTGTAAGAAGGCGCCCTAGTTGAACAGTTTGTAAAGGCTTGTACCCCTTCAACACAAATCCACTTTGTAGAGGTCTTTGAAAACCGTCTGAATTTTCTTCGACTATAAAGCTTTGATCGCAATATTGATAACGGGCTTATTTCACAGATTTTGTATTAATAATACTTACTGTGTTTTCAAAATGTAATGTCTCATTAATAATTCAGCTTGTAAAATATTCAAGTTGTAAGACGAATTTTTGATGTCAGTGAACATTTCCTGATAAATTATATACATCTCCGTAAGTCACATAATAATAATTTGATGATTTGGTTAATTTGTACAAAAACTGCTTGCTTCTTAAACGGCGCTAGTGAGGTTAAGTTGAATTTTAAGTATTTAAACTATATCCACCTAAGCCCTGAACTGCCTGAAAAAAAAACTTTATACAAAACCTTTTCTTAAAATGTTTGTCAGTGGTAAAAGCAGTCAAGTGTTCTTCGATTGTTGCAGGAAGAGTTCTGAAACCCGAATAATATTGTATTTGAAGTAATAAGTACTCCCTTCCTAGAATACCGCTTTAAGTGAACCAAATTAGTTCCAACCTCCTTATTTATGTAATTTAGTTACTGGGAATGGAACTTAACGAACCGTTCTTGATCTTGGTACAGAGTTACTTCAAACAGGCAACTTAAGCAAAATTTGTGTTTATAAACCTACATTTCTTTACTTTTAATAACGTTCATGCCAATGTAAATGTACATTTTTAATTTTAATTAATATTATTTTTGTATGTTATAGTCACCAATTCATTATCATAACAGCCCATTAATGTCTCACTGCGGGGACGGGCCTCCTCCTGTGACGGAGAGATACTTGGCCTACTAATACCACGCTGGTCAGACGGATTGGTATAGGGTTTAATTTCAAGTTTTGCTTCTTTTTCTTTCGTAGAGATAATATTGACGGATAGTCCCTTAGTTAGTTTTTACGACACCCATGGGATGAGATGGGGTGGTGACATATTGTATTTTTACTCCGTCACCACACGGTAAATGACGATTATGTCAATGTAAATGTATATTTTGTAATTTTAATTTAAAGTATTTTTGTATGTTTCTCGGTGTAGTGACATAGTCCACCCATTAAAAGGCTTTTTTAGGTGTCAGTCATATAATGTCAGAATAACAGCTATTTATGGCTTGCTTCAGTTCAGACTCCAAAAGTTATCAAGCTTTCCTCTCTCAAAGTAGCTTTTGCAAATGGCGTTGCATTAAAGTATTGAGTATTATAAGGGCGCTTGTACACGCTAAGAAAATTTACCGTGTCTGCGCCAGACAAGACAAATCTTCGTGTAGACGTCAAGAATTTTGTCTTTTTCGCACACGCAAACTTTTCGTGTCTTCCGCAGACAGTAGTATTACGTGGATAACGGTGTAGGTTCATATTTGTATCCTAATCATATATAATTAGTAATAAGAAATAATATGTAACCGTTTGTTAATCCCAAATAAATAAATAAATAAAGACCAATCGAAGCGTGTACACGATAGGATTTTTTTCGTGCAGTCGTCAGACGGGCGTAGGGCGCGCAAGTAATAACAAGTGTGATAGTGTGAGTTTCCTTTAGTAAAAATGTTAACTAGAAAGCAAAAAAGTATGATATCCTACTACACCGCTCCCCGCCCCTCCGCAATAACGTTCGCCGTGTCTTGTCTTGCGCAGACAAGAATATTTTCTTATTCATCGCTGGCGCTGTGTACACAGGTCGTGCTTAGAAACGACACGAATTCTTGCGTAGGCCCGGCGATTTTTCTTACCGTGTACAAACGCCGTAAGGCACGCATTGTAAGGAGGTTTTGATATCTGGAAACCCCACTACCAGTAGTTATGTCAATAATGGTATATTAAGAATTTTTACTTTAGAATGTTTATTATAAAATGAATACCTAGTTCTTCTTCTTCTCTCGTGTCAATGGTTGAGAACTTAAACTTTTTTGAATAGTGAGTGGCCACTTCAATGGCATTTGAACAAAAATCCACATTTGCTTCGTTGCACCTATAGTTAAAAGTGATGAAATATCAATAAGTTTATAAGAAAACTAGCGGCTTGTCCCGGCTTCGCACGGGCATTATTTTCCCGCTTTTCTGTTGATGTTTTTCCTGAATTTTCTTTGCTATAAACCTCACGGAGTCCGAGACCTTTCCAACGAATGCAAAACCATGGAAATCGGTTCGTGCGTTCTGGAGTTATAGCGTCAGGAAGGAAAACCCGACTTATTTTTATATAGTAGATTTAAAACTGAGTAACTGTTCATTTTATGTCTCAATTCTGTTCTAGACATAAAACATTCTCATTTTACTTGGATGATATTATGTTTTATTGGACTGTTATAGATGAACGAATAAGGAATATGGACGTGTAAAAGTAATCTTGATTTATAACCCAGTATAGAAGCCATACAACTTTATTCATATAAATCCAGATAACTCTATTCTATGGTTTATGATCAGCAATATCAAACTCGGCATATATTTTGACGAACTGCTTTGCCGTAGTGTATTTTGACTGCTATGCAGAAGATGGATTTCTATTAACAGTCATTACAAATCTTTATGTGTAAATGTGCAGTCAGTCTGATTAGTCACATACTAAATATTAAGCTTAGTGCCTAAGAATACGTATGAGACTCTTCGATAAGTTAAGTTCCAAAGATTATATTAATGTGCTTTTTTTATTACATGTGTTATTAATCAACAAATGTGAAGTGATAGACCTATTACGCATAGTTCTAAATAGATTTAAGTGCTTCATTCTACATGATATACGGTATTATGATATACTTCATACGATATGAATGAATGCTTCTAAGACCAATAAAATTACTTCACTTACAAAAATATTGGATAGGAACATACACATAGAATAATTACGGCAACCTTGCCATTAAGGTGATTTCTTTTTACGTATTCATTTCTTTATACAAAATTTATTGGTTAAGGAATAGCTAGTTAGTGTGAGATGGGATATTTTGATTGTGAATAACTGAATTTATATTTTTTAATTTACTTTGATTCTGTAAGTAATAATAAACTCGGTAGAAAAGGTAGAGTATTGTTAAATATAATTTGTGTTACAAAAGTACATTGGCAGCGAAATGAAAATACGAAATAAAAGCATGTACCGGCAAAGAAAATAATTAAAATGCTATTAAAGTTTTCCATCAGTTCTTACTTGCCTCACATTAATAATACGTTGGATTGACCGTTACAAAGTTTTCTCTGTCGTTCAATATTGTAACAACCCAGTTATTATGTTCTACAAATTACTGGCAGGCAAATTATGAATTGAAAACTTTTACCGCAGCATTGCTTTTTTATGTAATTCAGTGCTAGAAGTTATTAACTGTATTTTTTTTAACCCTTTAAAGACAACTGCTAAATTGGGTTACTGAGTGATGACATAATTTGGTTACCTACCACGCTGGGTATACTGATTGGTCGACACCAATAAATCTGGACAACATCATAAAAGAAATTCCTGTGTCAATTGTAGATTACTTACAAGATAAAATGATTTGGTGACGCTAATATTTTTTTTAAATACAATTAAATATTGTTATAGCAGCGGTATTTAGCTAAAAACTATTTTTATGTAATAATTATTATGCGTTAATGAATCTGCTCACTGTCGTATATACTTAATATAAAAACATAAACCTATTATACTTTAATAACTATGGTTCTGTAAAAGTTTTTACAACAAGTATAAAGTAATTAAATATATGAATACCAAACCCAAATGTTGTGGTGTGATGTAGTAACCGCAAATCCAAACTGAACACCACGCGACACGAAATTTTAATTAATAAAACAACAAACTACTTTTACGTAATTATAATTGAATGACGTAACATAAAGTACAGATTGTAAAATCATTTTTGATTGATGACTTTTTAGGCACATTTTTGATTATAATGTAGTTTTAAAGTAAACACCTCAATGAAAATATTTTTGTTATACGACAATCGGCATAAACATGTACTAATTGTACTCGTAGATATGCGCCTGGTTGTCCGCATTTTAAAATAGTATCCGCTTTAAAAAACTCAAAGGGTATTTTAAGTATTTATGTTATGTTATAAAACAATCTCATTAAAAATAACGTACCCATAACCTCATTTACATACCACAGTAATCGTATGAGTAACTCAAAAAAAAATACTCGGGTTTCTTAAAACATAACCCCGCAATACCATCATCCATAATAAATGAATTTACTGGCGTAAAAATAAACTAACAAAAATATTCTGACCTCTACCTTAACATTCAACCTATATTTCTCACTAGCCACCCTTTTTCTCCAAACATGTATACATAATCGATGTGCGCCTTAAAGAAAATGAGCTAAAGCATCAAATCGTTAGAAGAAAACAATGTGATATGTGAAGTATGTATATTGCTCATGAAATTTAGCTTAAGGAAATTGCTTCCCCTTGGAGAAACCCTTGTAAGCGTTTGGAGAGGTAAATTTGATAGGTTATAGCTTTGATAGCGGAAAATAAGAGTGATGATGAAAATGTTTAAAGTTGAAAAGAGAGATTGGTTTTGTGTTCCAGATTTTAAGATTGGTATTTTGATGATATTATAAAAAGAAACAAACGTAGTGGGACGCCCCTTGGCTGGGTTGACTGAAAACCACAAAAAGGTCTGACTGGATGCGGAAGGCGGAGAACCATGTTCTAAGCTTGTGTCCAGCAGTGGACTGCGATAGGATAATTAGTTGAATGAGTCATAGAAAGGTTAAAAAAAAATCTTGTGAAGTAAACTAAAAAATAAAAATTCGCGTAAGAAGTCTTATGTTTTACAAAGTCCGGAAAATCTCACAACTGCAATCGTCTACCTTAAATACAAGCTCATAAGTTCCATAGCCCTATAACTCTATTACTAACCTACCCAGATAGCGTCTTGATGAAAAGGTTTATCGGCAAGTAATGTAATATGTATTGTAAAAATGTAGCTAATACAAGGCAATCAATAAATATATTACAAGTTGATTGAATAGACGATTTATTTAGGTCAATATTAATAACTTTTGTTTACTATGTCAATGACCGAATTAAATTATTACCCTTTAGTAATTCATATTAACTTACTTTTGACTTACATAATTATTATATTGATGATAGCCTTTGGTTAATGACTATTTTATTTATTAAATAATACATTTTATTAATATTTTGGTCTATTCTTGTTTGTGGTTTACTGTAAGCTACCATGCTTGTGCACTTGGTACGAGTTATGCAATACAAAACCTAAATGTTTTGAATAATAATTATTACGAATTTAAATGTTTTTAATTTAAAAATTAGTATATTTTAAAAGGTCGTAAATTTGCCCATTTATATTATGCTGGCCAGGCTTTGTCATCAGTTTATCATCAAACTTTCTCGTAAATCACTTTTACGTCAGCTACGGGATAAGATATTATGGTGCACAGAAGTTACAAAAAACTTACATAAAATTATATAACATCATCATAACAGCCCATTAATGTTCCACTGACGGGACGGGCCTCCTCCTATGACTGAGGGATCTTTGGCCTACTAATACCACGCTGGCGAAACGGATTGATATAGGGTTTAATTTCAAGTTTTCCTTCTTTTTATTACGTAAAGATAATATTCACGGATAGTCCCTTAGTCGGTTTTTACGACACCCATGGGATGAGATGAGGTGGTGACACACTGTATTCTTACTCCGTCACCACACGTAGAAAATTATATAACATAGAAACTAACAAATTACTAATGTTATTTATGACACTAACATAACACAGAATACATTATGTCTTATTCAGTCATATTTATGCCGCCTTATATTGGATTGCCCTGAATTGATAATTTACGGTTTGATTACATACATTTGTGTTAGATCGTTAGCTTTTATTATGCCGTTTGGAGTATCGGTGACGGTGTCCGTATATATTGTTGTTTCTCGTTTTCCTTTATTTTGTTTGTGAGTGGTATGGGAACAAGTTACATTAGGATTCTGTTTTTATTAAGCCATTTTGCTTTTAATCATTTGCGCGAATGCTATAGGAGAATAACGATCGTAGTTGGAGTGAACGTTCTATACTTAACGGGTGAGTCATCTCGATATCGTGGTAATGATATTTTTGATGCAAACCATAAGACTTATAAGGAGTTTTTTTTTTGTTGCGGACGAGTAGTTTGTCTCTGACGACAGTTACTACTTTACACGGGCTGTACTCATAAAGAGTGTTTATTTCAATATATTTGACGCCTTTCTCAAAGATTTCAGGCTTGATTTTCTCAATCATTTTCAATTTCAACTATGTGTGTATGCAAAAAGCAATCTTCATTACTTAATTGAGGTGTACAAACGGGACGCTAGCTGCAAAAAGTAGCACTCGTTACAAAAGCCAGTGACTAAGTACTTTTGCAAGAAATCATTTAAGTAATTATTCTCCTTAATTTAAAATACCAACACAAAATATTTTCAGCAAGCAACATTTTACTTATTTATTTTATTAATTCAGAGAAAATTCAAAAAAATTCTTTTAATATTTTAATTTACAACAAAAGCTTCATCATCATCATCATCATATCAGCCTATAGACGCTCACTGCTGGTCATAGGCCTCATCAAAACGTTTCCACCCTGCGCGGTCTTGTGCCTCCCTCGTCCATCGACTTCCCGCCGTCCTAACCAGGACAAAAAAACAACAAAAGCTTACGAACCAATAATTCCAGTCTTCAAAGCCCAATGAAGCATATACCGCCATCACAGATTATACACAGTCAAACATTAAGATTACATGACAAGAACCTCCTGAACTCACAAAATAATACCCACCCTTTACTGAGAAGTTATAGATAAAATTGGCAAGGAATTTTCCGCTCGATGTAATTGCTTACGAAAGTGGAAATGTTTTAAGACCTGCTTTTAATTTATTAGGCTTAATGTTATTTCAGATTATTTCAGAAATCGTAAGTCTATCAAAAAAATAAATTTTGCCACAGTGATCACAATTCATAATTTGTTGTATCAATCCGTAATTTTGTATGAATCTGCAGGCCGCCTATACACTTATTAAATATATTTTCTATGTAGCCATGGAATCACATCAATTGCTATACCCAGAAAAATAAGCTTTCTGTAAAGTTCACTTAATACCACCAATATAGGTCTTACTATTAAGACAGAGGTCAGCCCCTTATACCTAAACAGTTGTGTGCTCCATAATAATCTTTTAGTACTGAATCTTTCAATAAATCGACTTTCCACCATTCGTAAAAAGGGCTCACAGTCAAAAATATTTGTTGTAATAACATAAATTATGTAATTTTCCAATAAATAACATAATAACAATACTACTGAGTGTCATTTGTTCGTTGTTACGGCTAACCTTTTATATGATGACTTAAACGTAATGCTCATAAAGTGATTACAATTTTCCTTTCTCAGAAAATATAATATTTATTTTCATATTTGGGTAAAATGTACATTAATATGATTGCTTGTTGCTTTGTATTGTTACCCTTGTCACGTGGCGTGAAGAACGTAAAAAGGAAATATTGTTAGGCTGTTATAAAGTCTTACTAAAGTAAAGCTTATATTTCACCGGGACACCATGGCGGCGTAAGCAGTCGCCGCTGTATACATTCGTTGCGCAACCAAATGGACACCAGGTGAGTAACGCTCTATTAGAGCTGTATACATTTTGTTGGTATCTGCGACTGTTTGAGAAATATAGCCCTAAGAGGCCTCGAAGAAGAAAATTTGGCTAACGAATGCATAGGTAGTATATGCTTTCTACAAATAACAATTTATTGTTTATACATTCAAGATGTCTGTGTTATAAAATGAAACAATAAATCATTAAGTATAAGTTCATTGTAAACGAAATGTTAAATATTTTAGAATTCTTCATTTTGTTGGGTGATTCATAGTCCGCAAAGACTTTGAGCTTGACCTATTTTTATTGGTTTTTTTCATTACTTAATTACAGATATTACGTCGCACGAATACTTAAGTGGCCAAGCTCCATTTTCAACATTTTACACCAGAGACGTTTAACTGATTAGTTTAAGCAAATAATATGATTTTATAAAAGTATTATATTAAAAAAATAGTTAATGTGTATATGATATGATATATTACAAATAATCATTAAAAAGTCAAACAGTTTTGTTTATTTTCACAATTTTTTATGGAGGTTGAGCAAATAAACACATAAATAATTATGCAACTGGAGATAGACCACTACTGGAGTGGAGGTTGAGCATTTTGCATTCGAATATATTTAGTACTTAAGTGCCCTATAACCAAATACAGTATGTTTGGGTATCGTGGTAAAAAGGAAAGATAAACTAAGTACTAGTCAACTTGCTAATTTTATTAATAAAAAAAAAACACAGAATTTAAAAAAAATACTGTTTAATATGTAAAATACATAAGACTATTTTTTTGTTTTTTTTTTGTTTTTGTACCGATACAAGATCGGTTACTTCGCCTGGTATTGTTTATGTTGTCTGATCCTGTCAAAACCTTTTTAATTAGAGCTTCCATAAAGGTTTTGTCGTCAGCTTTCATAATATATTTGTAGGTACTTCTAATTTTCTTTTTGGTTAGTGTCTGATTTGAATTAGTTCTTATTCGTCGGATTCTTGTTTGGTCAGATTCTTGATTCGTCGTAATGTCAACATAAAATGAAACTATGGTATTACCGTGACTATAGTTGCAAAACTTCTGATTAATACGGAATAATACCGGAAAAAATCAGGGAAAATTTCATAAAATCGGATTTATTCAAAATTTATTTAATAAATATTTTTATGTTTTATTTGCTGAAAAATAGTATTTTGCATCGATCGTCGATCACCGCCGCGACGCGCCGGCGCCGCTACAACTTTGTGCGCCGGCCGCAGCCTCACGGGGGCGCGAGCCCGTCTGCACGACTCATGTCACGCACGACGTGAGTGGTTCACGTTGTGACAATGTGACATGACACTCGAGTTGTTTGGCAGCGGTGCCTGGTGCGGTAAGAGATAGAGGACATGCTTTGCGGAGGAGCTTTCCCCCCGCGAATGAGTGAAAGATTCGATCGAATTTTCCGTCAAATATATCGCCCGAATATTAAACTAATCTAAAATAATAATATAAAACTATCGGTACCAGACAAAATGCATAAATAGTTTATTTACAATTATTTATACTTACCTATAAATTATAATTATACACATAATAAATAAAAACATAATAATATAAATTTTATAGCACATAAATAATATAATAAATATAATAAAATAAATAAATCACGTGACAGTGCGATCAGTTGAAAAAATCCCAAAGTTCCGGTATATTTCTGTATTATTCCAATTTAATCAACTTGAATTATTCGGATTTTTTCCCGCTAGCATCTATAACCGTGACTCCACTTCTTCATTTAAATATGTACAATAAAAACAACATAAATTGAAAATAAAACGGTGATAATATCATACCTATAGGTACGTATAAAAATAATTAATATACTGAGACTAATTGATTTATTTTTTCAAGCAAATTGACCCTTTTTTGACGATTCTTTATGTTTTCATAAGGAATTCTTTGATTTATCGGCTATCTATCCTTCAACGGCGTTATTAGTTCTGAATTTCTTATCCAAAATAGGGAAGAAAATGCAAAGCAACGGACGTAATAAAAATAGATGTACAATGTGAGTGGATCAGTGGCGAGTAAAAAATAGTATTAATCTACTTATCTAGCATCTAACATCATTGCAAACACAAAGCGTAGGTATACGTAAACACAAAACTTATAATGGTAAGAAATTTACTCATTTAACAATTAGCAAATATGGTAGTGGCAGGTATATTTTGACAAAAAATCATACAATAAGGCATTTTAAACAAGCCCGCACAAAAGCAATATTTTTTATTATTATTTTAGTTATATTTTACAACCTTACGAAATGTTCAAAACAATCTGTTCATTTATAGATCACAATTTCATTTAGGGATATAATTAAATCTTAAATTATAAGAATTAAATTTGAACATCCTGTACTATAAGTTAACGATACGCAGTGATAATCTACAAAGAAATGTTAACATAAATGCACCTAACCGATTCTTTTCTATAGTTGCGACTATATTTTCCGACTTACATTTCGTAACGGACTTTTTAGGTACTGTTTTCTATTAAAATTAATACTTTTTTTCTATATTTGGCGTTAATTTTTACTTAAATGCGTGCGAGCACCAGCTTCGTCACATAAGAAATTAATGATGGCGGCGTATGCGTCATCAAAATGCGATGTCGTGATTGGTTACCTGTGTGGAGGTTGAATACTTAAGCACGCAATCGATGCTTGGATGCACGTTTGGTGTTTCTCTACGGACTTTGAGCAATTAAGCATGAAGTTTTAATTCTCTTGTGTTAGTTTAAAAAAACTTAAATTCCTTTTAAATCATGTATTTAAAGTCCAAACAGCAAGTATTATATACCAATCGAAGCGCAATTTGATCCTTAATAAAACTGCATTAAAAAGTGAAATTCGTTAAAATGGTCGGTTGAGCAAATAAGCATTCAGGCGACGATTAATCAAAAATACTTTCCAAAAAGGTCAAATGCATAGCACTTAGAACTGACTTAAGATATGTTTAGCAGGCTTATTAATATATTTAAACATTACTAAATGTAAATTTTCGTACCTTTCATAAGACAATGCGTGACCTAATGTGTCAGTAAAAGTTTACAAAGTTATTTATTTAACTGACAGCCCTTAGTCAAATAAATACTAAGTTTGAAAATAATTTACTAAGCGTACGTTTATAGTAGGTACTAATAATTGGGAAAACTTTACAAATTCAAACGAATTTCAACTTTATAATTATACAAATAACGATAATATTTTAATGATTAGTTAATTAGAAAGTTTGTTGCGGTAATTCAATCATAGTACTGTTCAGTAGAGTATGATCATTATGAGGGAGTTTACGTAATTTCGTCGAAGGCAAACCTTGTTATTGGATAAATTTGTTCGCAGTGACTTTGCTCGGGGGCGACTTACTTGAAATATGTTTGCTATAACGTTGTGTGAACGTCTTGTAAGTTTTTTTGGTAATGAAATAATATTTTTTGTAAGAAATGTTGCTAAAAGTTCAACTAAAGCGAAGCATTAGAATGCTACGTCTAAATGTACGCCGTAGCGTACCTATATGCAATGACTGCTACATTATCGTAGCTGATTGTTTTACACTGTTTTTTATTATCTTATCAGCTCATTTCCGTGTTGTGACGGACCAAGAATATAATATGTCACCACCCCGTCTCATCCGATGAATGTCGTAAAAACCGGCTAAGGGACTATCCGTGAATATTATCTTTATAAAATTAAGAGAAGGAAAACTTGAAATTAAACCAATCCATCTGGCCAGCGTGGTATTAGTAGGCCAAGTACCCCTTCGTCACGGGAGGAGGCCCGTCCCTGCAGTGGAACATTAATGAACCAATAAATTTTTGATTATGTAAGAACACAAAAAATAAGCCGGCATAAGCATAAGGTGACTACTTACGTAGTACATAATACCATTTTTACGTCTTTTCCTACAGGTACGTATGTATGGATAAAATGACAACATGTTTCAATCTATGGATGAGCCATATCCACATAAAACTTCATCTAAATTTGTCAAGCTACTTAAAGTTCAGAAATATATCACACACTTTCTTCTACAAAAAATTAGTAGTATAACTTACTACTCAATTTAATTGCTTGCAGGAACACGCCTATATAAAAACTGCTCAACATAAGGATGACTCTGCACTCTGCAGGTTTGCTTTCATTCGTTATACGCAGTACTGCTGAGTCACAATATCGAACCACGCAGTAAGCACTTCCCAAGTAACACAGAAAGCATTTTAACAAGCAACAAGTGAACTTATATAGAGCTTACGACCCGTACAAACTCTTATATAAGTTCACCGAGCGTCTTGAAGCTGAACAATGGCATTTGAAAATCATTGTAATGCTTTACGCTGTATAACAGTTGGATAATAGCATATCAGAATGCTTTTGTAAAGCCTTTAGCTATTTTTAGTGCTTTTGGTTCTACAAAGACATTTTAAAGTAGTTAATAAGTGCTTGAAGCTGTTTTACAGCACAAACGTGAACCACTATAATGCCATGTAAATCCGATATCCAGCTTTAAGCTGTTTTTTGTGCCTTATGCTGTGTAAAAGCACTTGTAAGGGGTAAGTTAAAGCTTAATGCTGCTGAACAGCATAAATGTGAATCAATATAATGCTTGCATTTTAAAGGAAGAACTGAGTGCTGTTGTGTAGCTAATAGCTCTTTAAACAATCACACGTGAGTAGTTGTAACGCTGGTGGCATTAATTGGGCTCACCGGGCTGCTTAAGGCTGACCACCATTTTGTAAATATTTTATAACCAAAAAATATTTTCTTTCGGACCTATTTACAAAAGGAATTGTCATTTAAAATATTAATATAACTTAATTTAATACAGTACAAGCAAAACTATGATTATATTTATTCAAAACTTATTCTGTACTAGGAATACACATTTGTTTTGGTTTTACACACATCATTTTTATAAAACATTTTGTATGAAAACCACAAAATATCGAAGGCGCGTGAAAATTTTCAATGAAACTTATATAAACAAGTACAGTAAACTACACTGCGCAGTAATATTTGAAGGCAAGAAATAACAAACGAGTCAAAAATTAATCCGATGAATTTGTTTTGATGCAAACTATAATATGGCGTCACTTATTTTGATTGTAATAATTTACACGCAATAATATAAAGTTTCCTAAGTGTGAACACTTAAATTGCTCCAATAATTCTTTTAGCACATTTAAATGCTAGTCTAATGCTTTTGTAATGCCGTTGGCATCTTCACTATCAATATTTTTGCTATTATAATGCTTCTGTAATGCAATAGGCTATCTCATTGACCATTTTAATGCTTTCTTAATGCTATTGGCAATATTATTGACCAAAATGATGCTTGTTTAATTCGATTGACATCTTTCTTGACCACAATAATGCTAATTTAATGCGCCAGTAATGCTATTAACCAGCTACTGTGAACCTATATAGGGCATAAAGCTGTATAATTTGTGCCCAAATAAGCACTACAGTAGTCATATAAACGTTTATAATGCGACTATAAAACTAACTCAAAATGCTAAAAGGATACAAGAATACTCTTATTCGGCCCTTATAATGCTTTGATGTGTTACTTGGGTTCTGTTATTACTTTACGAGTTTGTGGTATATGGGTTAATCGTTTTACAAACTTTGTAATTATAAGTTATTTTTGCTTTTAGTGTAAGAAACTTTTTAAAGTAAATAGGTTGATAAGTGTCACTTGCTAATTCAGTTACAGAAAAACTACACTTTTTTTATGTTTTTTATTTTTGACAAAATTATTTAAAAAAAACTGATGAAGACTGATGGCAGCTCTGCATTAGTGCACAAAGGTGTACCTCATCACCTACCGGGATAGTTATAGCGATGCCAGTTTTCCCGCCATCCTGGGCATTTATGGGTGCGATTGAAACACTTTTGAATTTAGTCGGTTCACCATTTCCATCTTTTTGGGACTCTGACACACCTCCCTACTTGGGTCAAATGCGAATGGATCATCATAACAGCCCATTAATGTCCCACTGCAGGGATGGACCTCCTCCCGTGACGGAGAGATACTTGGTCTATTAATACCTCGCTGGCCAAACGGATTGGTATAGGGTTTAATTTCAAGTTTTCCTTCTTTTTATTTCGTATAGATAATAACCACGGATAGTCCCTTAGTCGGTTGTATTGTATTCTTACTACGTCACCACACGGAGAACCTTGAACTTATTTTAAATAAAATAATCTTTAAAATACATTTACTAAGTACCCATAATACAACCTAAAGACATTCTGTTACGCTAAAATAATCTGGAACATTGATTTACTACCAGAAAATTTAATTATGCTAATTTTATTTGTTCATGCTCAGTTACTTTGAGATTTACTTCAGGCAGAGCTTAACGCCAACATCTGCTTCAGCCTTTAAAATACTACTTTAACAGTTAAATATTCACGACAATAATTATTCTATTAAATATAACTTTTGTAACGTTTTTCTTAACGTTTTACTTTAAATAAATAATCCTCACACATTTACACAACGCCATCTAGTCCCAAACTAAGCAGAGCTTGTACTATGGGTACTAGACAACGGATAAACATACCTAAATCCTTTTTTTTTGTAAATACATACTTATTATACATAGAAACACTAGTAACTATTACTTTGGTTAGATAATCTAAATAGTTAAAAATATGACATTACTTCTTCGTTTTTGTACCAGCTCAAGTATTCATGGGTTCACTTCCGCATTTTACTTTGTGAATGTCAAAGAAACAACATATTGTTTAATAATATTCAATAGTACAAGCTCTTTGGGACTAGATGGCGTTGTGTATCCATAAAGTCAGGGTAATGTTTTTTTTTAATATCACCTCACTAAATAATAGACTGTTAGAGAATGCCATTAGGTATTAAGTCCGCCTATGTACAATGTATTTTGTGCTAAAGTTAAAATAAATAAATAAATAATGACCAATTAAAAAACGTAAAAATCATTAGTCACAAAATAAGCAACAAAATTTCCTTATCCCAAAATCCATTATCATCAAAAGATATCCAATTTCTAATCAACATTTCGACAACGGAAAACACAACATCACTAACTAAACAATTACATTACGAGTCCCAAAACGACACAAATAAGTCAAACGCCAATTACCTAAAACAATTTTGAGTAAACAAGCCAGGAATAATTAAGAAGGTACACGATATTCTGAACACAATGAGTCGACGTAAGCTCCCTCACGCTCTCATAATGACGGTAACTAATTTATTCATCGTGATGTTATCTATGTCGTGGTAGGCTGGTAATGTTACTTGATAACTATTACGTAATTGGCTTGAGGCTGTTATGGTGTTCACGTATACATGTTATTTATCAATTAAAGCTTTTAGTAATAAATAAAAAAAAAAATATAATTAAAAATATTGTAAGTTTGTTACACATAATAAGATAGCTGAGACCATAGAGGACCTAAACTTATGACAACTTCGAGACAGAGGTCACTCGTCGAATCCAACTCGGTTGGGCAGCGTTCGGAATGCTAAAATGTATCTTCTCGTCCACATTGCCGCAGTATCTGATGACAAAGGTTATTAACCAATGTGTGTTTCTAGAGATAACGTATGGAGCTAAAACTTGGTCGCTTACTATGCGCTTTCTTAGAAGGGAAGGATGGAAGACCCCTCTGCGTACTGAAAGTCGCAGGCAATTGATGGCAGGGCACCGATAGATGAGGAGGCACAGAACCGCTAAGGATATACTTGGAGGAGGCCTATGTCCAGTAGTGGACGTCCATTGGCCGATTATGATGATGATGAATACACAGGCTTAAATCATATTTTAGTGTTATAGAAATGTAGGTACTTGTATTCGTCGTTGAATGAATAATATACGAGTATGAATTAGGTTAACATAAGTAGGTCAATACGGAATCTGCTTTGCCATAGTCTGTTTTTACAATATATACTACATTCATAACATGATATGGTAGAATAAATTTGCTATGTTATTGAATGGAAACGGGGAAAAAAATTGGAAAAATAATATCGGGTAACTATATTCATAACTAGCTGACCCGACAGACTTCGTCCTGTCAAAAAGATTTGTAATGTGGCAGTTTTTGTGCCTACGTATTTTAAAAAATTCTCCTGAACAGAACCGTCACCCTGGTGATAGGGCGTTGTGAATAAAAAATAATTAAATAAAACATAGGTATATAAGGATTTAAAAGTAAGTAATCGCTTTATTGTTAATCATGTGAATCATAATTATTATTATTATCATTGTAGTGCTTTGTGGTATACGATGTTTTTTGTTTGATTACCTGGCGCATAGATAAACAAATCTGATGGTTTTCCAACACGGGAACAGGCAACATACAATTGACCATGTGAGAAACATGGGTTTTCTAGATTAATACCACAAACACTTAATGGGACTGTACCTGGGACTTGTTTATAGTCATAGCAAAAGCAAGCCGCACTGGAAACTGTAGTCGTTTAAACTCAAATGGCACATCAGTCGGAATCATTGGGATGCGCGGTATGAGAACATCTTCTCCTTTATACTTTCCTTTGAGTATAGTTGCTTCTATCACATTGTTTAGTAATTTTTTTTACCGTTGCAAAGACGCGGTTGGTTGATATTTCGCAACATTATAACCACCGATCCAACCTTTAATTGAAGATTGTGAGGTGGCAATCCTGGCAAATCCAGCGAGTTTAAAAATTCCGGTGGATAGTTGACTACATCATCTTGATTAGTAGCCGAATCAACTGATTTATATATCCTCAATTCGCCTGTAATTTGTTCTTGAATTTTGAAATTTAATTCATTTACATCTATGTTTTTTGCAGCCAGTATAGCTCGTTCGCTCAACCAATCATGGTTTCTGTAATTTTGAGAAACCTTCTGAATAAGTTCATCTTTTGATCGAGTTAACTGACAAAAACTTTGAGGAAAGTTAATGCAGCCAGTCAACATGTCTATAGGAAATTTGCCATTACCAATGTCAATGAGTTGTTTAGAGAATATGTTTCCAGATTGGTCATTTTGCAACTCGACACGCATATTCTTGCTTAAATGAAGTACTTCGACATGTTTCCACAAATTGGAGGACTTTAGACATGCATTGAGTTCATCAGCTGGCGTTGATCGTGGAATCACTGGCAATGTTTGACGAAAATCTCCTGCTAATAAAATCATTGCACCACCAAATCGGTTATTATTGCTCCGTAGATCTTTTAAGGTTCTGTCTAAAGCCTCCAAAGATTTTTTATGTGCCATCGTGCATTCACCCCAAACAATCAATTTACATTGCTGCAAAACCTTTGCCATTGCAGAGTTCTTCGAAACGTTGCAGGTTGGAGTTGAAACTCCAACCTGCAACGTTTCGAAGAACTCGCTTCATTGCTTTGCATATTTAATGGCAATTTTAGTGCTGAATATGCTGTTCGACCACCTTCAAGCAAAGTTGCTGCGATTCCCGACGAAGCGAGTGCAAGTGCAATTTTATTTTGTGAGCGAATTGTTACTAATATTAATGAAATCAAAAAAGTTTTTCCTGTACCACCAGGTGCATCTAAGAAGTAAATCCCTCCAGTTTCATCATTTGTTACTTACAGTGTGAGCAAACCGAGTTCATAGAACCAATAACAACACATTGGTAGTTTCGTGTATCAGTTGACAAAAGCAAACTCAGTAGATTAGGTAACAGACAACTTTTTTTTTTTTTAAATTTGATATGACTTGAAGTCAAATCCTTTTAAGCCGTACGAATTGTTTTATTTATTTAAAATTTGTATATTAAAAATAATAAAACACTGTTGGTAACGCGATTTTTGTTTGACTGATGTAATGACGTGGAAACTGATGCATTTTATCTCGCGTGCCGAAACTAATACAAAAGAAACGCGAGTTTCGGAACGCGACATTAAACTCCTCCAACTATGTGTTCTGTGCTCCAACGCACACACGCACATTGTTTTGGTAGATATGATCTTTGACGTTAGGAACACACCTACATTGCTTAGACAACACTGTGTGAGTGCTTGTAATTTAATATGAACTTTATACCATAGCAATAAAGCTCAAATTGACTACGTTTTAGTTAGAAATCATTTGTATGGGAAAAAGAAAAGGGCTATTTTTAGGGTTTTTCCAGAAATAATTCAAATTTTTCTCGCCGTAAAAACCATCCTTGAACTTCAACAAACATTTTAAAAAAAGATTTGGCCAAATTGGTCCAGGCTTTGTTGAGTTATGCGCTTACCAACACATTTTGCGATTCATTTTTATATTATAGATAATCTGAACATACAAATAAAATTGAGGTGTTTGTTTGTAATATTAAGTCAAGTCTTATTGGTTAACTGTTTTATTTCTGGGAAATCTCTGAAACAGCAGGACTGATTTTCATGCAAATTTCACTAATAGATTGCTTAGCTTAGGGCACCTAATATACCATTTTTGTCGTCTTTGTAACATAGTTTTTATTGTGTTGTCAAGTTTAAATTCCAGTAATTATTCACATTTTTTACATTCCATTTACATTTTGTCGTTTATGTTGGTGCATGCATCTTACGCACAAGACAAACATCAATATGAATGAACAAGGTTTTTGATTTGGCCTAGCTCTTTCTATGTATAAAAAGTATAATTATGTATTATACATATTATACCATATATTTATTACTTCTTAAAATACAAAATTGCTGCTTAATTCAGAACTAGATGGCGTTGTGTACAACAGCTTACTAACAAACCTAAGGTATTAATTACAACGTCAAATATAATCGTAACTCGTATTCTAATGATTCTCGTTACCTTGCCCTGAATGTTATGTTTCACTAATGACTTACATAATTTATAACATGTCAGTAAAATATGTAATTTTTGTTATGTTTTCTTTATTATATTTGTACGTCTCATTTATTAAGACACCTACGTAATGGTTAATATCTAACCCAAGTATTACAAACAAATGTAGATATCAATTTTCATGCGGCAGGTTTCTTTAGCAGGAGGCCCTCGAGATTGGTACCACTGCAGCTTGCAGTGTCTTGCCTTTTGTCCGCTTCATATCTAGCTATCCCAATGTAGAGATAGGCCTTCCCCAGTAAACAAATAAGAGAAATTTGAATTGTACTAAGCTGGCTCAACGAGATGACTTCTGAAACGTATTTAGTAAAATTGGAACTTGCGGAGATTACGCACTGTTGATCGTTAAAGTTATGTAGCCAATAAGCTAGAACATACGTAAATAAGTTTTGATAAAGTTATGAAATCGCGTGAAACAAGCATCCATTGTATTACTATATCAATATGAGTTGAACACGCAAGAAAAACGTTTGTGTGTGAACGTTTCTATTGACGTGATGAAAGGAATTTGTTTTATTACCGTTTTAAACCATAAAGTTCTTGACAACTACAATAATACAAATGTCATCTAGCTAGTAGGTTTATATGATTTATACTCGTACATAATGTGTGTTGTAATAAAGTAAAGGTGAAAAGAGACGTTCCAAGTTTAAAAGAAGTATTAGTGAAAGTCGAAGTTTTTTTTTAAATTTAATTTTATAGGCTTTGTCGCTTAGCGACCACATCGCCTAATTGAAGAAATCACAATAATTACAATTTAAAATTACGTAGGTACAGATTACCTTAATTATTAAGAACTTATTGTACTAATTTATAAAGGTCCTTAGCTATTTTAGATGTTGGTTGTGCTAGAATACAATTACAAACCCCTACATCTAAGACATTATATAATCCAACAAGATAATTTCTTAACCCTGAGTTCGAGCCACACTCCATCATAATGTGCTGCACATCCTCTACAGAACCACAACAATTACAATTTGGGGAAGGTGCTTTTTTCATTAAGAAGGCAAATTTGTTAGAAGGAATGTGACCCGAACGAAGTCTAAGAGCGACTGTCAAAGATGGTTTATCTAAGCCTGCTTCATCAATCCAAGGATATTTATAAATACATGGTTGTATAGTTCGGTACCAAATGCCCTTTTCTCTTGAACGCACATCAAAATATTCCTGCCAACTACCCCAGCATCCTTTCCTGCATTCATTGACAAAATCTGTATAAAGAGGAAGAATATTCATAGGAATGCCATCATTTATTGCTTGTTTTGCCAGTAAGTCTACTTCATCATTGTATGTAAGGTTAATATGTGAAGGTATCCATTGTATATAAATTAACTTGGATTCCTGTAGCCTCAAAATTGATTCATAGATTACATAAGCCATCGGGCAACCTCGCCCTGGCGAGGTGTACCGAGTCAGGTGTTGCAGGGAGCTTTTAGAGTCAGTTTAAATAACTATTTTATCTGCTTCAATTGACTGAGCGTAAGACAAGGCTTCTGCTATAGCAACTAACTCCAAGTGCATGATAGAGATATTTGAATCAATTTTAATTCTTACATGACTTCCAAGTTGTGAATCTAAAAAGGCGGCGCCACCCGCTTTATCTTTTTTAGAGCCATCTGTAAATATTTTATGAAAATCATAATATTGATTTTCAATAAAATTTGAGCATATAGATTTAATTTGTGAAATATCATAAAACCGTTTAGCCTGAGATATATCAGGAATACTATCTCTAACTACTTGAAAAATATTAATATTGCCTACCCATGAGTCCAGAGTAAACATTTGGAGCAAAGGACTTGCATGTACAGCAAATAATCTTAACTCATCAAACACTGTTATAAGTAATGGATGTTTCTTATTAACCCAGTATCTAGACATTCTATTTAAATAAAGAGCTTCTATTGTAGAAGTAGTTTTGTTGTTCTCTAATGATTTTGCTTTTAGTATAAATTTACCTGCTAAATATTTCCAACGAATAAAAAGAGGGGGGAGACATAGCTCGTTTTCCATGACATGAATAGGTGTACTACGGATAAAACCTCCAATCACGCGAAGAAAAGTCGAAGTTGATTTGTTTTAAAAACTCAACAGATAAATGTATGTCTTCCAAAATACGTTTACAACATAAGTAACATTTGTTTTTAGGTTTATTTAGTCTGAAGTCAGTTCTGATACTGAGTATAAACACTTTCCCAACAGGAAGGCCTTAAGTCTTGACTTAAAAACCATTGTTTGATTAACCAAAAGTTTCAAGTCGTTTGGTAGCCTGTTAAATATTTCTACTGCTTGGTAATCAGGGCAATGTTTAATGATAATGTTTCAAACATTGAAATTATTTGCAGATGACTATACTTAGTCGAGTTTCAAGTAGAATGTGGCCAGGAAACTCAAGTCTCTCAATGTAAAACATCCCACCAAAAGTTAAAAAAATACGATCCCCTATGCTTTGTATTATTAATAGAGTTTAAAAGTTAATAATGACTCATAATAAATGAGTCACAATAAGTTGAACAACATTGTAGGCATAAAATAATTGAAAATAGAAAACAGGAGAGTCAAATTTGATGACCTCTGTGGCGCAGTCGGTATATTACATGGCTGCAATGCAGAGGTCTCGGGTTCGATTCCCGCTCAATGCAAATATTTGTGTGCATGAAAATGATGGTTTGCATTGGTCTGAATGTTTTCTATGTATAGTTATGTATGTGTATATTTACAAAAAAAGTATTTAAGTATGTTTATCCGTTGTCTAGTACTCATAAAACAAGCTTTGCTTAGTTTAGGACTAGGTGGCGATGTGTGAATTTGTGAAAAATTATAATACAAGTAAAATACAAATTTGATTGTCTTTTTCTAGTATTATAATCCTAACACTTATTGCAATTCATGCAAATTAGATAGGAAGGTAGAATCAAGATGACCCCTTTACAGATATAAGAAACACTTTAAGGATAAAATAGATACTGCAAGGTACAAGTTAGATAGGGAGGGCGTGGATTAAACCCGACCGAAAAGAGCATGACTCTTAAATTTAAGATTAAGGAATAAATAAATAAATAATCCTCACACATTCCCACAACGTCATCTAATCCCAAACTAAGCAGAGCTTGTACTATGGGTACTAGACAACAAATAAACATACTTAAATACTTTTTTTTCGCTAATACATACAATTATATAAATAGAAACACTGAGATCAATGCAAGTAATCATGTTAACGGACACAAAGATTTACATTGAGCGGAAATCGAACCCGAGACCTCTGCGTAGCAGTCATGTTACATAACCACTACGCCACAGAGGTCGAGAAGATTCTTAGTAGTTGTTGGTCAATCAATCAATAGCCTTTTATCGGAATCTACTCCTGGTCATAGGCCTCTTCTAACATTTCAGTAGTTATTAACAAGCTTACTTGAATAATAATAATCAATACACGAACCAAATAAAAACAAAATTATAACTTTACGCCATTAAGCCCAGCATGAGTTTTTTGTTTACGATTTATATAGCGAGGTAAACAATTAAAAACACCCATCGAGGCAATATCACCCCATTATGTTAATGACTACTTATTAATTATAAATTATTGATTCAAAAGCTTGATTAATAAATTATTTCGCTTGCAAGCATTTCAAGGGTAGATTATGGAAGTTAATGGTTCTGGTTTACAACGGGTCAGGTGTTGAGGCGTTTGTAAAAAATGGAAAATACGTAGGTAAGTACTGATTAAAACCTAAGGTAAACAGATAATCTGATCTGAGTGATCTTACCTGATTGCGATTATTATTTATTTTACCACCACATTTAATTAGTTTTTAGTAATTGCTTAAAGTGAGTAGAGTGTGGGTAGTTAAAAATGTCATTACACATGTACATTACATACATTTACACAATTTCACCTTGAAAGGAACAAAATGTTAAGGTGAAAACTTTTTCTAAGCGATCGTTGCAATTATTCAAGTAAAAGAAAAGTATAAAATGAAAAAGAGTAAATCAGCTTCAACATTGAAGTTCCGCAAGTTAATCAAGAAAGACTTTCAATGGCATTGTGCCAACCTAGGTAGTTTTTACTTACAAGCTCTGTACACTGTTGTTCTCTTTAAGATTTGTATTCAATACATTTTGCGACAACCTTTTTGTTAAGAAATGTGTACCTAGATTGTTTTTTATTGTTCTGACAACCAATATGTTATTATTTGTACTGCGTTTTTGTTTCGTTAATTAAATAGTTAAAATTACTTTATGTGAAAATACTTTCTTATTTTGAGGTTGTCGTAAAAATGCACTAAAACAGTAACTGTTTTAGTCCATTTAGTTCCATTTTATGTTGCAATACACAATTGTAACTGTTACAATTGTGTATTGCAACATAAAACAACAGATATAGTGTCTAATTCTTGACACAAACCGAACTAAAACAACTTCAAAACAAAACCGAACTGAAAACTCCCATTGGCTTCTTCAAAAAAAAAGAACGCTGATGATGAAGTTGAGAAAGGGAACACAAAAAGACTCATAATTATTTATATTTTCTCTATCTGGACAGGAAAATTAAATTGATTAAAGAGACCAATAAAATGAAGACTTAAATAAATACAGGAATCCAGTTCTGATAATTAACAGTTTATTAAAAACTTTACTACTACCAAGTATTTAGTTCCAGGGTACCAGGATCGTAGACAGTGGTAGGAAGTCGTAAATACGGTTTTATTTGAAATGTGTTGGAAGAGAAGCATTGTGTGAAAGTAACGGTACCCAAGGGTGATGTAACTATACTAGCACAATTTTATTTGCCACCGGACTGTAGTCAGTTGTTTAGTACTATTATATACACTTTATTACGTCTAGTGTATTTTAAATTTTATTGCTTGGGGCATTTCCAGTCAAATTCTTTCGACGTAGTGAAAAAGAAACGTGTTTCGACTTAATTATGTATTAAGAGAAATACAAAGTTTTTTTACATATTCTTTTGTTTGGTATAACCTCACAGTTAGTTAATTCGTTTGTGTAGAATTTTTTCGCGTATTCTTTTCTCAAAATGTATAAACTTCCGTTTCGTATTTTAGGTGTTAATGGAGTTTTCTTGCTGTGACAATTTTGTCACTCTAAGGTATTGCCAGAATATTTTTAAAGGTTTAGTAAAGAGTAAAAAATAATCTTAAATTCAATACACGAACTTTGATTCTTTATCCCTCAAGATTCTTTAATAGTAATTTATTAAAGTTTCCTAAACGTTGTCCTATATTGTGTTTGTGAATGAAAGAAGGTTACTATATTAATATTTCAACACTAATATTTAATCTAAGTATGATCGTATAGAATATGACAATAGGAGCACAACAGTACTACGAAGAATACACTCGGCCCGCGCAGCTACCTTAAATCGTTATAAGTTCCGTTTTCAACGTTCGACGTCTAGGATAGACCACGCGCCGCTTTTGCTTCTAGAAGGCGTATGTAAGCACGTATATCTACTATTAACAATGAATCAATGTCGAAACCTAAATTTCTGTAAATTCAGCATTTAGCTATCGTATTGTTAATTTAAGCTAATATAACTTTAATATAAAACTTTTTTTGTCTCCCCAGGATTGTAGGGCAGAGGAGAATTTTTATGGCACTTAAAGTATTCCTTGTAACTGACCGTACAATGGATAATATTATAAAAACATAAAACTTGCTTTATAAACACAAGTAAAAGAAAAATGTATTCATGAAATAATAACATGTAAAATATGAATACGTACGCGTCAGTAGACACATCCGTTCTACTTGAATAAGTGATGAACCGACAAAAAGCTTGTTACCATTACCATAAAACAACAAAAATAAGGCCAGTAGACATCTTGATAAAGCACACGATAATTTATTACCCTAAACGCTCCATTTTTACTTTGTTGTTAATCATGTGGTCTGTGATACCGATCCCCCATTTCAAAGTCACTGCAAGTGTTCTATACCTGTTCCATTTTCCAATTTGATTCTTTATTAGAATTCTCGTGGCGTTCGAAAATGGCAGGCAGTTTATTCGCGGTCACAGCTCCTGGATGTTTCCAGCCAGAATTTTTATTCGTATTTTTCTTTTAATTCTTAAAGCAGTTTGTATCAATAAATCTTCACTTCTGCTAGCAGAATGTCGTACGTCGAATGCTTTTTATAAAAAGCTTCTACATTCTCGAAAGAATGGTTTCGCTGTCAGAAAAACGTGTGATATATGTTTGGATCTACGTTGTTAGTTCTAGAAAAGTTATTAGCTGTAACAGTCTAAATGTTTTTGTAGCAGACCTCGGGTTCCCTGGTGAATAGTCCGGATATATTTTATTGTTTCGTTGTTTACGATGCTTTATGCTGCTATTTGAGTTGTCACTAGCTTTAGGATGTTTAAACCAATCATTAAATTGCCTGGAAGCTTATCATTTCAGTACATTTTTAGTATTTAGTATAAGTTCTCCAGTAGTTCTAAAATGGAAATCGAAATCTATTTGTTATTTGTTCTGTCTGCAAAGTTTATTTGTGGGATAAAATTGTTATCTAGGTAAGTATCAAATATAGATTCAAAGTAAAACAGTTTTAGATGTAACTAATATTAGACCTTCTAAGAACTTTCAAACTCTATTAAACTATTCTAAAACCTATCTGATTTCAAAATTCGATACAACATATTTTAGTTGTTATCTTTAGAGCAATTTCCTCTTCAAATATAAATGAGGCTCGTACGTTCAAGAGCTGGTATTTTGCTATCTATAATATTTGTTATTATTTCAGATATTCATTATTCTAAATTTTCTAGTCAGGACCGCAGGAAGCCGATGGATGAGGGAGGCACAGGACCGCACAAGGTGGCAAAACTTGAAGTAGGCCTATGTCCAGCAGGGGACGTCGATTGGCTGATACGATGATGATGATAATTATTCTAAATTTTCATTAGTTCAAGAAATCGTCTATCATTGAGAAATGAAATTCTAAATCTTGTTATTTAATCTTGTGGCTCATAAATTCACCTTTCTTTCAATGTTCAAAGAAGTAGGTTACACAAGATACCTTGAAGCAAAATAAAGTGAAAAAAAAAACATGATTTTATCAAGAAAAACTTAACAAATTATATTTAGTTACATTAGTCACTTTACATAATTATTATAACTCAAATTTAAACCAAAAGGTACATTTAAATAATTTAGTCAGTATTACTTCAAACAATGAAAATTGAATCTAATCTTTTCAACAGTTCACTGTTCATAAAAATCATTGCAAGTAATCTCTCTAAAATTATTCTTCTTAAATAGAAATTTTACAATGATAAGATATAAGCGTAAAAAGGAATATTAATGAGAAGAAATATAATTAATTAGTACCCACTTTTGCTAAAGAAAAATACATCTTGATATTAATTACTTGTCTGGCTTAATGCTCTGTGAAATTGTAAATGAAAGTAAAAAGGAATGGTTAACTAAGTTTGTCTGAATTGCTTATATTTTGTTTTATAACTGCCTCTATACTGTAATATAATCGCCGTTTTACTTTTGTAACGTAGTGTAGGACGCCCTCCAGTTAGGTGGACCGACACCCTCAAAAAGGTCTCTGGATCGGACTGGATGCGGAAGGCGCAGGACCGAGTTCTGTGGCGCGTGTTGGGAGAGGCCTATGTCCAAGAGTGAACTGCAATAGGCTAGTTGATTGATTGATTTACTTTTGTATTAAACAAATGATTTAAAACGTATGGATTTTACTTTCATAGCTTATTTTAAGGCAGATCTAAAGAGTATGAGGTTATTTATTTATTTATTTATTTATTTTCTATGGAAGACTTACAGCTATTAGTACAGTATAATTAACAATTTGGTTTAACATTAAGCCAATTACAAGTCCTCACTTATAGGATCAGGTATTTTTTAAATTAATCATTGTGAACATTTGGTCAAAAACAATCAGCTTTAATTATTTATAGTGTTTGCACATAAAAAGAAATCGCAACTTAAGCACTTTCTCACCTGAGACACACTTGATGTAAAAACGTCTAAGTCAAACTGTTTACATGTCTTGTTCACACATTTGCTCGCACGCACTATAAATGAATTTTGCCTGTAGTTTGTTGAAGAAGATGGCACATTAACATTATAAGCGAGTAAACTCCCCCACGACACAGGTTATCCTAGTGTGGGGCCCAGAGACAATGTAATCTTACAGTAAGTATTATCATATTATGTACCTATGTGTTAAGTAACCACTGTACTAAATTTTGTAAAATAAAAGATTTATTATAAAGAATGCAGTTGCATAGGCTTTCTATATTATTTACTAGCTTCTGCCCGCGGCTTCGCTTGTGTTAAAAGGGGCAAAAAGTAGCCTATGTTACTCTCCATACTTTTAACTATCTCCACTTAAAAAATCACGTCAAATCATCGCTCCGTTTTGCCGTGAAAGAAAGACAAACATACACACTTTTCCAATTATAAAATTAGTATAGAATTCACCGTCTTTAGCTTTACCGATTATTTATACTTTAAAACTTTGACCGATTTTGGAGGTTCACGTGCTATTCGATTTGTATTTTCCCACGACTTAAAATCGTTTTATGAGGTCAAGTCATTTTAATAACATCAGAATTGGATCATTTTAAAATATGTCTCGTCAAATTTTAATATTTATTGTAATATTTGGTAGTATTGTGTAAATATTTGTTGTCTTTTAAAATCAGTCAGTTTTTGCAAATTAATGATACGCATTTGCTTTTTGTGGGGAAACCAACACTATTCCTAATAATAATGTTCCTTAGCAATATACATTATTCAGTTCACGATTAACGATTATCTAGCCACATGTGCTTTTACACATAAATAGGACTCCGATCATGTTCCAACCAAGTCTTTTACATAATACGTCAGCTTTCCTTTACAACACTTAAACGTAACAAAAAGGGGAATAAAATCTAGTATTCAGTGTCCGTACAAAAATAATATTTAGATATAATATACAGGAACTAAAGACCTCACTAGGTACACTAAACAAGTAAAAGTTATTTAATTAGAAGTTATAGAAAGTTTTACTTCGTGGCGTTCTTTGACTTCTTATGTAAGAGTAAGGCGTAGGTGTAGGTACGTATTACATAATACTGTTCGTTAGACATGTTTTAGAGCGAAAGTTCATGTATTTAGGTAGCAAGGAGGTTTTAAAGATATCTTCTTACAACCTCATTAATTTTTTAGTATAGAACAGGCGCCAACTCGTAGTTAGAAGTATATTTTACACGTATTTGTAAGTTTCTCTCTTGGTTCTATTTTCAAAATATCGACTAGTTGCCAGCATACATTAATGACTATGACTAGTTTATATACTACCTATGACTATAGGCCGACCGTTTATCTCAGTCCCCGCCTGCGGTATGAAAGAGACGAGGGGGCCGGGGTAGCGGTGTCCGTTATGGTAGCGTACACAAGAGCTATATCGAGTTATGCTTTGCCAAATAAAATAAGTTTTTACAAAAAAAAACCGACTTCAAAGACTAAAATTGCACTAAAAATTGAAAAATAATTAGTTGTATTTTGGTTTTGCAACATTAAATCAGACTTTCTTTTTACTTAATTATAAACTAAAGAATAGGTTTTTTTAATTATTGTAAAAAGTATTGTTAAGGATATTTCTTGAAGAGTCTACAAATATATTTATTTGTAGATTCTTTAAAATATAATCAAATTATTACAAATAATGTAATATTATTGTTATTTTTGGAGTCGGTGTCAGCCACGATAATTATATTCTATTTTATATTCCTGACTTAAAATTTAAAGAAATATGGCGTCGTGTTATACACAGACTAAAGACTAAGATGAGAAAGTACTACGAATCAAAGACAATTACTTAAAATTAAAAACCATTTAAAGTGATCAAAATGTGTTATACAGAACTTTATTGCCTTTTCTGACGACTTTGTAGACAACATTTTGCATTATTGATCCTATTTGCAAATTACGATTTTTTTCAATTGACGGTGCTGGTTCAACCTATATAAACGCCCAAAGTTATGGAAAGCTTTAATAAGTTACTAAATAGGTATATTAAAACGTTTGAACGTGACACAGGTATTTTAATATATATTTATTTAAATATGATAAAAATAGTTATTTAATATTTGTTTAATTTTTAAACCAATCCATAAACAATCAACAACTTTATGTCATAATGTCGAAGTCATATAATAATATAATCTGTAATTCGCGGCCGCCATTCCATTTGCTTAGGTATTATCGTATTTCGTTGGCGACACCGACTTCAAAAATAACAATAATATTACATAATTATTATTTCATTATTACATAAAAATGAAAAACATTTCTTTTGAAATAAAATAATTTTAAAAATAATTGCCTTTTTTATTTTGTGTCTTATTTACAATTTTATTGCATAACACCTTCCTAGTTCAAAATAGTGATTGCTTCAAAACCCTCTAAAACGGTATCCGTTACTTTCAAATTTCACTAAAACCTAAAGTTAACTTCTAAGCCCCCTAAAACGAATCTATTTTTGCAAATAACCTCGTTTTTCAAATTGTTTTTATTAAAAAAAGATGTTTGTTGGGATTACTAGATTACAATAATAATATAATGTTAAAAATCGTACAGAATTAAGGTTGTTAGTAAGTTTAAGACGTTTTTCATGAATTGTCGACATTTAAGAAAAATCACTTTAGGGGGTTTTGAAATTATATGACTCATATATACATTTAAACAGGTATGATTTAAACTATTTAACTTGTAAGAATAATTCTTAGAAAATATTTACAGATAATAAGAACAATAATAAGAGCTTTTTTTATTTTTACACACTACCATAACGGACACCTAGTCAGTATGTCAGTATGACACTAGTGCAGTAAGCTAGTCCGTCTTCTATACAATTTACAAATTTCAAAGATGGTGGCGTCATCTTGGCATTTAAACTCGTACTTTCTTAGAGAAAATATGCAATCTAAATTATTACACAATTTAAAGCCTGACCAGAAAAATAAAAAAACCTCTCCAGGTATTTCGATTGGTTTAGGGTATATTTCAATATTTCCTTCTTTTTATTTCATAAAAATAAGCTAGCTAAAAATTAGAGCTGTGTTGTGATGTGATGTAGTTCGGGTCACAGTATCTAGATGGCGCCGTTTTGCCAAAAAATCAAGAGATAGCTCTCTCCTTTGTCCTCGCCCCCCGCGCACCCCTATTACCGCAGGCGGGGTCTGAGTTAAACGGTCGGCCTATAGTAGTATTGACTACTTTGAAGTTACTCTAGAATGCTAACGGAGTAAAATATAATGATAAATAATCCTCACACATTCACACAACGTCATCTAGTAACAAACTAAGCAGAGCTTATACTAGACAACGGGATAAACATACTTAAATACTTTTTTTTAATATGCTGTCATCAACCCATTTCATAAGTCGACTTACTACGGAAGACCTTTGAAATATTCACCTTTTATCTTTGCAGAAATTATTCTTACTACACGGTCACATAAGGATTGCTACAGGACATTACCGATCGTAGTATCTTTATTATTAGTAGAAGTACACCATACTGCTTTCAAGACTTAATCACATAAGTATACCAAAACATATCGATAACTTTGCTTACACGTGCCATATAATCAAGTATTTCAACCATATTTCTTCAAAACATTCCCTGTTTATGATGTAAGAATGTAACGTATCAGCCAAGGCAACAATAAAAGTGCTGATGTAACACTTACGCCATCAATTTATATACCTCCTCAAAATACCTAGTAAACTACAAGTGACAGCTACTAATTTGTAGACAGGATAATATGCTTAGGGTAACATTATTTAATGTCGAGCAACTCTCTTAGGAATATTATTCTGTAACGTCAAGAATAGATTAGTGTTACGTCTTTGGGAAAATTTGTGTAGTAGTGGGGGCTAGGTATGGATAAACTCACATTTTGCTTTTAAAGGGGAAGACACTGCTGAAAAAAAAAAGAAAAACTACGGAATGCTGCATACCACAGTCAATGAAAATATACTATAATTAAACTACACCCATACAAGTTTGCACTGCAGGGGCGGGCGGGCCTCTTCCAGTGACGGAAGGATATTTGGCCTACTAACACCACGCTGGCCGGACGGATTGGTATAGCTTTTTATTTCGTGAAGATAATAATATTTATTCAAGGATAGTCCCTTAGTCGGTTTTTACGACACCCATGGGATGAGATGGGTGGTGACATATTGTATTATTACTCCATCACCACACGAAATTAAGAAAATTATGTTTTTTAGACGTAAGGAAAGTTCAACCCAAAGGGATTGGAACAAGCCTAGAGACTTATGATTGCGATCCAACAAGTCCTATTTAGGCACTGCAAGTGCATAAACCAACCGATCGATGTCTCTTCCTCGAAAAATCTTTACTAAACCAAAAAGTAAAACTGTCCCTATCTGTCCGAAGCCTCTTGTAAAAGCTAATAAAACCAAATCTTGGCAATGCTGTACCAACATAGTATCACACAAAACGGTACATATGACGGTCGAAAATGACACGTTCTAGTACAAAGACTCTTGATAATAATTCGGACAATTGGCATGCCGCCCAAGGGTCGCAGTCTGCTTACTTTGAATACCGCAAACATATTGTGTACTTCAAATACGTTGTACTGTACAAAACTCATTTGAAAATTGTTGCGTAGGCATGCCAAGGAATGTGGCACAGAGGTCGGGAATTATTTTTGAAGTTATCAAATGTTTTAGGTAAATATTTTATTTAAATAAATGTGGGGATGTTTTTGATAAAGTTTTATTGCAGTATGACCAGATTACTTTGCAGAGATTTTGATATAATATGCTTCATAGATTTACCGAACTTCTATTTTATTATAATTAAATTAAATGAAGTGCTTAAAATACTATTATTCATGCGGCGACCAAGCTAGGGTACATAGAGTTACAACCTATCTCATGTAAAAGTCAACCATGATAAAGTTTACAGGTATATACGAAAAAGGAGCATAATTTGACATGAAGTCCTACTATGTATAAACACAAAAGCATATTTAAAGTATGTACCTAACCAGCCACAAACTATGCTTACTTATTCCATAAAACAAGATGGCGTTGTGTGAATATGTAATTTTAATACACAAAAAGAATTTTGATCCTTATCATCCTTACCTTACAAATCAAATTTCAGTAAATTATCAATCCTTACTCATAAAAGATTACCTTTTTGATATATTATACTTACGTTTGAATTCGTACACTTCTTACATTTATTCGGGTAATCACATCTTTAACAATTCCCTTAGAGCGTATCATATTCAAAAGTAATGTAGCAATTTTAAGGAAACATTCGAGGATAAAAGGAAAAAAATGGAAATTGAAACTTTATTCTACAAATTTGGGCAACGGAGTTACTAACACGGTTTTATTTTGGAGTATTTTCGTTTACAGCACGAAATTTTGTTTATAACACAAAATAACTGAAGTATAGTTGTTTCTTTTTTACTTGATTTTTTGTTTTGCTTTCAACTATGCTTAATTACTAAAAAAAAATATTATTAAGCAAAACGTCCAAAGAGAAAATTTTTGTTTTTAACGTTTTAAGTACCGCAAAGTGACGACCTCTGTGGCGACCTCTGTGGCGTAGTGGTTATATAACATGACTGCTACGCAGAGGTCTCGGGTTCGATTCCCGCTCAATGCAAATATTTGTGTGCAGGAACATGATTGCATTGGTCTGAGTGTTTCTATGTATAATTAATATGTATGTATTTACAAAAAAAAGTATATAACTACTAATATCCGTTGTTCTGTTACCCATAACACAATCAGGTTAAGCCTATGATCAGGTTGTCTGTTTACAATGTGAGGGGTTGCCCCTCACTTGTTTTTTCTGTATTTTCATTCCCGAATCTAAATCATGCATGTAGACACATAAATTATTGACATCTAATTTGATTACAAAAGTCGTAAAACTAGAAAGAAAGACACAATTCTGTTTACAACATTGTTTGTGTCCAAAATTACATTTAACTTACGAAAATTGTAGGTACAGTAAATATTTTCATATGTAGTCCGTAGAACAGAATCGTTGGCCTAGATTCTTATCCTTAGTTTATTGTTACGATTCCAAATGAAATTGTTACACACAGAAATTCTAATAAGACTGTTACAACTTTCTCTGCAATCTCTTTTTAGTTATTTGGCTGTATAAGTTAATGCCTTTTTCTCCCCAAAAAAAGAACATAAGTGTCACATATTTCGATATTTTATTATCCAGTACGCATGGAAAGTCGATTCTCGTTTTGTGGCAAAGGTATTGCTTTTTTATGCTATCACGGAAACAAATAGTTAGTAAGGTAAATTGAATTTTTATTCTTGTTATCATAGTACCGTGTTCAAATTAAAGAATGATATATTAATTTTACAACTGACATATTTACCAGACAGGACGCCGACTAAATACATAGAATTTGGAGTAAGCATATTTTACAATAAACAATATAATATGTCACCACCCCCATCTTATCCCATGGGTGTCGTAAAAACCGACTAAGCAACTATTCGCGAATATTATCTTTACGTAATAAAATGAAGGAAAACTTTATATTAAACCTTATACCAATCCGTCTGGCCAGCGTGGTATTAGTAGGCCAAGTATCCCTCCGTCACGGGAGAAGGCCCATCCCTGCAGTGGGACATTAATGGGCTGTTATGATGATGATGATATTTTACAAAGCGATAAAAACTAGGGTAAAATATTAGTGGAATAAACAACTTTGCACTTATTACTTTTAATGGTAATAAATATTCATTAAATAATTATAGTTTTTAGGTTTCGTAAACCAAAGATTTCAATGTTATAGTTTCGAATGATACACTAACCAGTATTCCTTTAGTCTTTACCTAATAGCAGGTATTTGTACCTAAAGACAAGCCTGAGGTTTCGAGTACTTCACCATGACAAAATTTACAGTTTTGTTATTGCATTAAACTATAATTCATCCTTGTAAACCAAACCAAGTTAATAAAGACTTTATTAGTAGTAAATATTATGGTCCTTCTGAAATATGTCGTATTAGTTAAATTTATGGCGTTAACAAAACCCTTTTTCCCTTGTCGATTCCCATAGAGGAGTTAGTCATGTGACACTGACTGAACCCATAACGTTAAATAAATTGGTAGGGTTTTATTATGGTAACAAATTTCTTGCAGTACAAATACATGGACGATGTTTTAGTGTAGATGAATATCACCTTAAAAAAATTATGTTATAATAATTTTAAATTGCGTTATATAGAAAGAAAATAATCGAAAAATACCTATTACATAAATAGGTGCGTAGATAATTTTACAAAGGTGTTAACAAGTTTAATAGTCATCACTGTTAATATTTTAATATCAGCTATTATCCGTTTCTAACTGTTTCCTACACACGTTTTAATTCATTGATATTTATTTCATTTCCGAGTATCAAAAACGATACAGCTTACAAAATTTTCATTTTATAATTAGCAGGTAAATTAAACAAAAGATCAAGGATCACAGAGACCCTTCAGTAGCTTGAGCGTCTGTCTCACAGTAGAGGTTAGGATCTAACTTTGACAAGATTTAAGAGAGAACATAGCGAATATTGAAGGAAATACATTTAGTGAGAAGATCTCCTTGAATTTACATCTGGGTCTTTTAGCTTGTCCTTTTTGTAGTTTCTGAAATAACAGTAGTAAAACAGTGTCTGCACTGTTACAGTTACAAATATTATTCCTTTCTCAATCACACGATAGACCTGGTACCTACTCTTGCACATCAATATAATACTAATCAACTCCAAAGAAAAAAACTGAAAAATCAAACGTACGTAAAATATATGGTAATATTTTAACAAAATGGCTATCGAAATACAGTCACGTGAAATTTACATTTAAGTGTACTTTGAGCTTTCGTGAACGAGTACTCGTTACCGCATACCAATTACAAATTATGTAAAAACATCGCGTGTGTTACTCTATGATTTTTTAAATTAATAGTAACGTATAAATTTTGAAACAGTAGAAGAAAATCAATGATGGTGTTATGACCTATTTGTCCTAGGTCGTTTACTTTTAACAGCTTTAATTCTTGGTTAAAAGAACAAAACTTTACCAGCCTGTTTCGTCGCTTGGCGTTATGTGAAAACTGACGAAGGCAGATTCACGAGGCGTCAATAAGAATATAGATGAAATATCAAAGCAAGCGAAGGAAACCAATCCATAGTGCTAACAAGGTAGTAGGTAATAGGCTTCCTTCATCGCAATGGATGCCCAGCCCATCTTTGCATTGAGATCTTTTAGATTCTTTTTTTTACACATTGTCCTATTTGACCTAGGTCATTTACTTTTCACAGCTGGAATTCTTGAGTTAAAGAACAAAATTTTACCATTCTGTTTAGTCGCGTGGCTTGACGATTATATCGAAGAAAGCAAATTGACTGATAAATATAATTAAATCCAAGCAAAGGTAATTATTCAATCTCGTCAACTGGTGATCGCGATTGTTTGAGGAAAGGAAAGCATGACATTTCCTCTTACTGCCGTTAATGGCCAATAGCAGGGCGGGGCGTTGTTAGAAGAAATCTTGACCTTAGTTATGCTGGTCAGACAAATTGGTTTTTGTATTAACGTTTAGTTTTACGTCTATTCATGTCCGCACGTATTAAACCAATTTTTTCTGCCATCCATACTAATATTATAACTGGATAAGTGTGTCTGTTTGTCTTTTTTTATGGCAAAACGGAGTGACGAATTGACTTGATTTTTTAAGTGGAGATAGTTTAAGGGATGGAGAGTAACATAGGCTACTTTACTTTTCTTTTTTTTTCTCGTGTGTCCAGGAAAAGAAAACAGAAGCCGCGGGCAAAAGGTTCGATAAGCAGGGATGCCTTGCTAGACAAAATATGTTAAAATTTTACCTAATTTATTATTTCACCCATCCTTCTGATCAGATAGTGTTAGTAGGTTAAGTTTCTTCAAGGCATAATTGATAAAGGGCTGACCCTGCAAAGTACGAGTCCTATTAAAGCCATTTCAAACGTTGTTAATAACATAGAATCAGTGATTATGAGTTCTTTGCATTTAATTTTATACGTTCACCACATTTCGCGGCTCAGTTAAAACATGTTTAAATCTTGAATTGAGGCCACGGCTCGTGAAATTTCCTCGAGAATAATTTCAAGAGATTTACAAATTCAAGTTTCTCGTATAAAAAAGTATGAAACTTTTTTGTTGTTGATGCTTATTAAAAAGAAAGTAAAATTATACTTGAATGATTATTCGAAAGATATTTATGTCTTTTAAAGTAAGAAAGGACTCTTTAGACTCTGTTTTACGCCTCTACCCTAAACATATTATAATATTCCTCACACATTCATACAACGCCATCTAGTCCCAAACTAAGCAAAGCTTGTACTATGGGTACTAGGCAACGGATAAACATAATACATACATAGTATACATAAAAAACACCCAGACCAATGGAAACAATCATGCTCATGCACACAAAGATTTGCATTGATCGGGAATCGAACCCGAGGCCTCTGCGTAGCAGTCATCTTACTCGTATATAACCACTACGCCACAGAGGTCGTCCTTATTCGTCTATTATCTTTTAGTATTATACATAAAATTCAGGCATACAGGCTGTCTAGTTCTAAACTATGCAGAACATTTTACTGCATAGCTAAGTACACTGTACAAATTCACAAAGTTACGCACTATTCCTTAAGACAAGTCTATGCACCAACTACGGAACGCCATGTTACTTCGATTCGTCATTTCATTTATCCATAAAAAAAAAATTTTTTACATTGTATGTAAACTAGATTATTACAACTAATATAAACTAAGCAACATAATTGACTCCATCATTTACCTATACAATCAATTGAAAACCAATTTAATTGAAATTAACATTTATACAATAAATTAATTGATAAAAAATACCTAATAAAATTATTGGAAGTGATCCCATTTAATATCTTTAATAATATCATAAATAATAATAAAAAAAAAAAAATTGTTATAAACAAATTAAATTAAAAATTAAATAACAATAAAAATTGTATAAATGAGTCGTATAGAAACAAAAACAGCAATCTGTCATTTTGACTAAAATTAAGTTATATATGTGGTAATACTGTCCTGTTACAATAATTTTAGCTTATTTAATAACTTCTTTTCAAAAACAGCAATTTGAAAGCGAAATTGTGACTTTAAAAACCGTGTTAGTATCAATTATAGCAATTTGTTAACGTCTGAGTTTCATAAACAGCAATCTGTGAGTGCCAGCCAATCACATGCGTTGAATTTGGCGCGTGTCAAAATGGCGCCAGCGTTGATTTTGTTGTGTATTGTGCGTATGTTTTTGTGATTTTATAATAAATTTAACGGTAAAAAGTTAATTTAAAGATTGAAAAAGTAAACATGGATGTGCACCCCTCACGCGTAAATAATAAATTCTCACGTAAAAAGAAAAGGGATCCCACCAAATGGAAAACAAGTTTAACGAAACATTTGAGGTATGTATCAACTTTTTTTAACATAGGGCTGTCAAAAAAAAGTTTGAATTAATCTGAATGTCAAAATGAATTTTAATTTTATTAGTTTACATTCGACAATTTCAGTACCTATTTAATATAAGTACGCTAAGTTTTTAAATGCAAAATTGGGAAGTTCATTATTTTAATTTAAACAAGTAAATGTTTTACTGATTTGTGTGAAATTTAGCATGAAGAAACCACGAAAAAATATAAAAAGTTAAATAAAAATTAATTTTATCCTGACATTCTTTTCTCATTTCACTCTGTCTCTTGTCAGTTAATTTCTTAATACTTTCTTTTATTTTGCTTTTAGATATTCGTCAAAAAGTTTGCCGATTAGAGTATGCGAACACAACACAAAAGCATTGCAATGCTCATCATTGACGATGAATGATTTATTGAAAATTCATCGAAATTTTTATAAAACCTCGTCAAAACATGATCAAGATATAATTCTGTTCAAGCTGTGCACAATCAAGTCAAGTCAAGGAAGACCTAATTTTAAAGGCAAAAAGAAATTTAAAACTAACTATTCTGTATTTGTAAATAAAAAAAGAGTGCCCATTTGCCAAAAATTTTTTCTCAGTATTTTTAACATTAAAAAGTATAGAGTGCAATACTTAATGAAAAAATATTTTGAAACGGGGGAATTTCCTCGTGAAGCTCGTGGAGGTGATCGGAAGTCTGTCAAATACGCAGATAAAAAAGAATCAATTCATAGGTTTATTCAAAGTCTCACATGCATAGAGTCCCATTACTGCCGAAAAAGCAAGGATGCTGAGAGGAAATACTTGCCATGTGAGTTGAATATAAAAAAGCTGTATTTAATGTACACTGCTGACGAGCATAATGCTCAACTTGGAGTAAAATTGTCATACTTTCGGCATATTTTCAACAATGAATATAATTTGGGCTTTGGCACACCACAAACGGATGTTTGTTCAAAATGTCTGGAATTAAGGGAAAAAATTAAAATAGAAAAAGATGAGAATAAAAAAAAAGATTTAATGATAGAAAAGAGAGTACATTCTTTGAGAGCAAAGTCTTTTTTTGATAACTTAAAAGATACTACACCAGGTTTAAAAATTATATCATTTGATTTCCAAAAAAATTTACCTTTGCCAAAGGTGCCTGACCAGTCATGTTATTATAGCAGACAATTATATTTTTATAATTTAGCCGTTGTTGAAGGTCATTCAAAATTGCCTCTAAATAAAGAACGCGTATTCTCCTATTATTGCACTGAAGACGAGTTTGGCAAAAATGCGAATTTGGTAGCATCTGCAGTTTACGATCGCCTCTGTAAAACTGATAAAGCGGGCATAACAAAAATTCGTTTGGTTGCTGATGGATGCGGTGGCCAAAATAAAAATAGCATTTTAATTGGGATGTGCTGCAAATGGTTATTAGAAAATATAACTATTAAGAGTTTAGAAGTTATTTTTCCTGTCACCGGTCATTCTTTTATGCCTGCCGATAGATTTTTTGGAGTAATTGAAAAAAAGTTGCGTAAAATGGAGGTAGTCCTCTACCCTCAAGAAATTATAAATATAGTGTCTGAAAACGCAACAGTATTAAAATTTGGAGTAGACTGCCAGGTTTATGACTGGAAAATATCTATAAAAGATATTTTAAAACCCACCACGGCTTGGAATATTCAATTCAACCAGTGTAAAAGGTTCATTCTGCGTCGTTCAAAAAAACATGGCAACGTACTTGTGAGAGGTGAATTATATTATAAGAGTGACCTTGGTATTGCTCAAAATATTTGCAGACCACGAAAACTTGTAAATATGATAAATCCGATCGTACTCCCTAGCACAGTTGCTGTAAATAAAAATAAATTAAATGATGTGGATAAATTACTGAGCAAACATTTTGGTACTGAATGGCAAGGTTTACCGGAATTAAGTTTTTATAAAGAAATATTATTAAGACAGGAGGCCTTACAAGAAACACTTGAAGATAGATACTGTGATGAAGCTATTCAAGATTCTGTCGAACTTCGAATTTAACAAGAATTCAAATATAATATTGAGATTATTTAGATTGATCTGATTAACGAGTATTACCTAATTATTAATAAACATACTTTAATTACTTGTTTTAATTTCATTGACACCCCTAAGTATGGTATATTTTGTACTTATCAAAGACAGCAATCTACTACTTAGACAGTAACAAAAGCAGCAAACTGATATTTGTTTAGAATCAAATCCAGCAATGTTTAAATGTAAGTATCATAAACAGCAATCTGAAAAATTCATTCTTGTTTAATTAATTAATTTTAAATTTTATGTTAGTACATGTGCTATTTCATTAAAATAAAAACCTCAATTTTCCTATTTTAATTCACACATGACAAACTGATGGTGTTTAATAAAGAATGTCATGTTTTTTTTTAATTACCACTAATTAATGAGACATCAAATTGCTGTTTTTGTTTCTATACGACTCAAATGTCAAATTCATTCTGTACTTATATAATTTATGTGTACGTTCATGATACATTTACGAAAGTCCGTCGGTTCCGAGTTGTACCTACGCAATTTGCTTTTCCTAAAGGAAGTCAGTGATTTGGCCAGACAGTTGGAAAGTGTTTGTTTTCAAGTTCTTCCTTTTAAGCAGTTTGTTTTAGTTACCAAGTAAATTAAACCAAACAATTTAGTATTTTATTGTCTACTACTAGCTATAGCTATCCGTGTGGTAACGAAGTAAGAATAAAATATGTCACCACCCCATCTCATCCCATGGGTGTCGTAAACACCGACTAAAGAACTATCCGTGAATATTATCTTTACAAAATAAAAAGAAGGAAAACTTGAAATAAAAACCTATACCAATCCGTCCGGCCAGCGTGGTATTAGTAGGCTAAGTATCCCTCCGTCACGGGAGGAGGCCCGTCCCTGCAGTGGGATATTACGGGCTGTTATGATATTATGATGACTAGACATAATATTACATAACACGCACCTTAACACATGATAGTCCATTTTCCCTAGACAGTTTGACTGTGCGACCTTTTTAAGGTTAACCTTCTACATAGTTAGAAGCATTATTATATATTACGCTTGCTGAAACGCAGTCTCTCTATTTTTTTTTGCTGAAACGCAGTCACTCTATTTCTAAAGAGCAAACAAGCAAGCGACTAACCAGAATAATAAAATATGGTAACTGGTTTCAGCTCATGGTCTCTAGCATCGCCAGGGAACAGTCAAACCGCTGCCTATCTTTGAATAATAATGTAAATAATAATCCTCACACATTCACACATCGCCACCTAGTCCCAAACTAAGCAAAGCTTGTACTATGGGTACTAGACAACGGATAAACAAACCTCAATTTATATTTTTTTGTAAATACATACATAATATTATACATAGAAAACACTCAGACCAATGCAAATAATCATGTTCATGCACACAAAGATTTGCATTGAGCGGCAATCGAACCCGAGACCTCTGCGTAGCAACCATGTAATATACCGACTGCGCCACAGAGGTCGTATCATTTAGTTTTATACATAAAACTCAGGCATATAGGCTGTCTAGGTCTTTTTAATTTTTACTGCATAGCTTCGTACACTGTTCAAATTCACAAAATCACGCACTATTCCGTATGGAGTCTATGCATCGACTACGAAACGCCATGTTACTTCGATTTGTGAACGTTCATGATACATTTACGAAAGTCTGTCGGTTCCGAGTTGTACCTACGCAATTTGCTTTTCCTAAAGGAAGTCAGTGAGTTAACCAGAATATGGTAACTGGTTACCGCTCATGGTCTCCAGCATTGCCAGGGCACAGTCATGCCGCTGCCTATCTTTGAATTAATGCTCTCTTCTAACCTCGTTTAAAGAGAGGTGTTTGTTCCCACGTATTAAAAAGAATGAAATAGGAGCTTATTCAAATAGAATAAACAATAAAAAAAAATATCTTCGAAACATAAAAAACATTTGTTTTTTCAAAATCCTTTAATTTTAAAAACGTGACAAAAGCACGTAGCACTTAGTTGAATAACATTAAAAACTGTGTAAAAAGATACAAAAAAGTAATAATGTGATGAAAAAATTAATGAATAAGGCCGTTATCGCGTACATTATGTGAATATCATTTGCATTTGAGTAAGTATTCATTTAAATTCCTCATCTGTTAATTTTGTTAATTCACTTTTTAATTTGGCAAATAAAACTTTGTTCTGATTTTAAATCTGTTTTTATCTTTTTTTTTATTACCTTACCTTACCTTTATTAGTTTACTTTAAAATTTTAATATTATTTTTAGAGAATGGCAGTTTAATTAATAACTGTTTTAATAGTGCAGTAAGTGAATATATAAATTGCGACGATGATAAGTATTTTAGTTGCAACTCATTTTCTTGGCCTTATATTAGGTTACCCAGAAAAGTAAAAAGAAAAAATGATAGTGGTATTATTTAACGAGTATCTCTATATTCCACTACAAGAACTATTTCTATTGATAGTCATGGAGAGTAGAAGTGAAGAAGATACAAGGAAGCTAAGGACCCTGTAGCCTCCTGGCCTTTTTTTTAAGTAACTGCGACGCATGTAGTTTGTGGTTATAGTTTTCGAACAGCCGGTAACCTTAAACTTGAAACGAAAAAAGAATTCCTTGTTATAATTAGAGACCAATTTTCCTTCATTTATCAAAAGAAAAGGTAATATTTTCTGTCTTGGGACTTATCTACGTATATATCTTTTAACCTTTAGGCATTGACGTACTTTTCATTTAACGTAGGCACTAACGTGGAGGCTTACAATTTAAAATATAATCTTTACAAAGAAGCTTTATTAAACTAACTTTGATATTATTTAAAACTTAACAGCCGTACCAGGATTTCTAATATACAATAATTTATTAAGTAAATATGAAAAACAAATCAGATACAAAAACAAAGCAAGTAAAATAACTCAATATCTTTATCACACCACCTGGGTAACGTGGTATTAACAGGCCAATTTTTCATATGTCACTAGATTCTGAAGAGTTTTATCCTTGAAGTAAGACATTTATGTTTGTTATGTTTTATTACATTATAATCTTGCAGAGGAACAGTGAAGTAGCGTAAAATTATAGAGGCCTATGTCCATCTTTATTTTATTTTTATTTTATTTTGTTTGGGACGCTTACAGCTGTAGTACAAATAGAACTTAAAACTAGTTACATATTTGCCAATAACAAGCATCCACACATTAAATATACCGCTCATAACTAAGACAAAGAGAGAGAGATAATGCTGGTTTACAACACAACATGTATTACATGGAAGCCAGACATCAAATACTAGTCAGTATATCTTATAAGTAATAACAAGCGTGAACTTAGATTTAAGTCAATTTGAATATTCTGCATAAGCCAAGCTCGGTATCCAAAGTTATAGGCCACGTCAAAATAGATTTCACGCTACTTAAAGTAACGCTTATTGCATATTACGCTATCGAGGAAAGTGATTTCGTTTGCATGAGTGCTTTAGTTAGCTTAGTTATGTAAATATATTTTTTAAAGTTGTAGTTTAGTAGTAGTTTTTTTAAATTATGATACATTTTAGTAAATATTTAAAGACCTGGAAACTGAAGACGTGGAGGATTAGATTAAATAACCCAATAATTAGAGAATTCGGTCAAAAATCTCAAGGGATAGAACACGAGACAGTGCATTGAGAAACAAACACAAAGTCAACAATGTTAAGTTAAAGTTAAAAAAAGGCTAGCTAATCTCCATATTAAGCTGCAAAGCCACTTTGAAGTTTTTATTTGTTAAGGACTGAATTCTACGTATCTGGTATGCACAATCGCTGAGCTTACTATTAGAAGAGCGTCTTGTTGGTCTTTACCGTGTCGTTAAAAATACCTATTAGCTTTCTTATGTTAAAATAAGTACTGCTAGCTCGTATATTTTCAGAGTACATAAAAACACCTGCCAAATATCCTCCTTTCAAAGCATCTGATAAAAACAGGATAAATTCTTTACTAACAATGTCATTTTTTACAATGAAATTGAATTAGCCCTCCTTTTCGGATATTTATTGTTGAATGAATAGATACCAATTGGCTCATTTGGCATCAATTGTCATGAAGATCACGATCCTTAGTATAAAGGATATAAATTGTTTGTCGTTGACATGGAATATTGGAACTTTCCTTTCAATCAAGTAGTATAAAATAACGTAGGAAACAATAATTATCCTGATTTCCTTACACATTTGCTCAATGCTATCTAGTTCCAATTTCAGCCACAGCCTTATTTGTTTTATGATCGAGGCAATAACGCTTTGGTCGTGGAAATGGTTCATTCTCTCCATAAAGGGCGCATAATATATGACGTGATAATTTTAAGATAAAATCATTTAAAACATTAACTGTGTGAAATAATACCCAACCAAAAAAAAATCTCACGTTTTTTCTGTAAAAAATAACCATGTTAATTGTCACACTAGCAAAACAAACGTGATTTTAATTCGGAAACAAAAATGTTGAGAGTATTTCTCTCTCGCAAAATTTTTCTTGTGATTTACGAGTTGAATACATTACATCGTTACTGAATAAAACAGTATATTCAAAAAAGATTCGTCATTTCATACAGTTTAATGCATGTGATCGATAACAGATGGTGACACGTGCATCGTATGAGATGCTGAAGTGAATACGTCGAGTTGCCAATCATCCATCACTGGCTGACACTCAATTTAGTATCTGTTCGCAACATCGACTCTTTTTGCCGACGAGAAGTGTATTAAGACTACATAAAAACCTCGCAAAGAACTTACGAACTTCGAGAAAAGTTATGATCTTACTTAATGCTTAATAGTTTTCAAGAGCAGAAATTCTTTCAAATTCAAACATTATTAAGGTAAAGTATTTAAAAAGATTTAACGGCGAAAATGGTTGTTTGGTCTATTTAATCGGAGTGTACAAATAGACAAATAGATTAACTCTTAGAGTATAGTGGTTACTGGAAATCCAGTTTATGTGAGTTGTAATCTAGTTAGCATTGACCATCAGTAAACCGTATAAACCAACTATTCGGGCATCCTAAATGCACGCTCGCCTAAATGCAAAGATAATAATAATTATGGCATCAGTCATCAATAAGAAGATTACATTATTATATCAGGTATCTGAGTTTATGTATGTATGTATTTATCAGATATCTCTGTCCTTTTTTTCTTTTTTCTTTTTTTTGTTCTTAAAAAGACAACTCCCGCACTAGGGAGCATGCCCTATGTCGCGGGGACCTTTACAAACATCAATTGACGGAAACAAAGAACACCCAGACCAGGACAATAATTTGTGGATCTCACTGTAGTTACATATTTTCATAAGCGTTATTTTAAAAATACATTAGATAAGTCAACACTTAAGCAAAATTTCTGTAAATAAATTACGTAGGCCATTCTTAAAAGTTACCAACAAAACCGCCACTTAAGAAAACTTATTTTTAAACAGAATATTAGAAACGAGACTCTAAACCAAATTTAAATATGAATGAACTATTCCAAGTAGATCAAAGTGCTTGCTATTGTCATTCAATGAGTCTGCACACTACAAGCCACACCAAAGTAAAGGTATTCAACATATAAAAATACACCTGCCTACGCTAACCAGGCCCAGCGAAGCGTATCTCAAAAAGCTAAAGCCATTTCTAATTCAATACATTTACATTTATTACTCAAGTGGGTGTAGGACTCGCCCACATTGTATAACGAATACTTGAGGTAGATGTAATTGAACAATGAAAACCACTAGATGGTTTTATCTTACAATTTCAGGTGATTTTATCATTTATAGGATTGAGTAAACAGATTGAGGTTTATAATAACAGCCCATTAATGTCCCACTGCAGGGACGGGCCTCCTCCCGTGACGGAGGGATACTTATTGGCCTACTAATACCACGCTGACCAGACGGATTGGTTTACAAATGTTTGATTTGTAATTATCTTTTTATAAAAAAGCAATAACACGTTTGTATAATTATTTGATTGCGCAGTAACGCTAATTACTGGTTTTACTAGTAAGCTAAAGACTAGACTAGACTAGACGATAGCAAGAATAAAAATGGGAATAGCTCTAGTATAATTTCACTATTTAGTCTAGGTCAAATAATTATATAGGTCTTATATAGCTTTAGACAAAATTACAATAAATTATTTAGTCGACTCAGAAAGCTATTTAATTATTTGTACAATTTATTAAGACACGATAAAGTATGTAAGTGTGTATAAAAACTTATTGCTAGGCACGTTTTTGTGCCTACCTTTTCGATCGATTTAGAAATAAGGTAATTCTTAAAAGAACTAATCTGACCAAGATATCGCTTAACACTACCACCCTGAACTGAAATCCTATGAAGCAAAAGAGTTCTGGAAAGGCGAGCGCATACCAAAGGAAATAGGCAGACTCCTCACTCCAAAAAACAACCTACATGAATCTGATTCATTTAAGGTAGGCCTAATGAGACACTTAGTTGATCCATCTACTACAATATAGACAGTACTAACAGATTCGATATGAAATGATATCTAACAATAAGAACTTAAAAAATAGCTTCTTTTAATCTTTTATTGCTTAGCTATAACCTGGTTTCACAAAATAAAATAAACATAAATCTAATCGTTAAAAGAGATTCTCAAACAAAATCTCATCCAAAATTATAGTTCGTATAATAAAAGATATCATAATCTAGCATATATTTAAACTGACTACATTTCTACAACGTATATTTAAATTAACGCATGAAAAGCTTATATATAAATTTATGTGGTCATACTGAATCAGAGTGCTTTGCATATCCTCTCCCAAGAGATTGTTATAAGCTTTAAACGTTATGTGTTCTCTTTATCTAGGAGATTTAACTTCTTCACATTTTATAGCTACGGTTTAGCTAGTGTTAGGATTAATCAGCATTATTTCACTGCTGGGCGAATTGCTTTGCCCTGGCTTTAAGATTTCTGAATCCAGGAAAGGCCAGTGTTTTGAATCATTAGAAAATACAGTTCGGGGCTAATCATTCTGTGCAAATTATTGCTCACCGCTCTTTAGAAATACGAAAAGATGGTTTCCAAATTTAGGTAATTTTTTATACATTGATCTCCGTGTGCCCAAGTAACACAGAAAGCATTTTAACAAGCAACAAGTGAACTTATATAGAGCTTAAGACCCGTACAAACTCTTATATAAGTTCACCGAGCGTCTTGAAGCTGAACAATAGCATTTGAAAATCATTGTAATGCTTTACGCTGTATAACAGTTGGATAATGGCATATCAGAATGCTTTTGTAAAGCCTTTAGCTATTTTTAGTGCTTTTGGTTCTACAAAGACATTTTAAAGTAGTTAATAAGTGCTTGAAGCTGTTTTACAGCACAAACGTGAACCACTATAATGCCATGTAAATCCGATATCCAGCTTTAAGCTGTTTTTTGTGCCTTTTGCTGTGTAAAAGCACTTGTAAGGGGTAAGTAAAAGCTTAATGCTGCTGAACAGAATAAATGTGAATCAATATAATGCTTGCATTTTAAAGGAAGAACTGAGTGCTGTTGTGTAGCTAATAGCTCTTTAAACAATCACACGTGAGTAGTTGTAATGCTAGTGGCATTAATTGGGCTCACCGGGCTGTCAGTTTGTAAATATTTTATAACCAAAAAATATTTTCTTTCGGATCTATTTATAAAAGGAATTGTCATTTAAAATATTTATATAACTTAATTTAATACAGTACAAGCAAAACTATGATTGTATTTATTCAAAACTTATTCTGTACTAGGAATACACATTTGTTTTGGTTTTACACACATCATTTTTATAAAACATTTTGTATGAAAACCCCAAAATATCGAAGGCGCGTGAAAATTTTCAATGAAACTTATATAAACAAGTACAGTAAACTACACTGCGCAGTAATATTTGAAGGCAAGAAATAACAAACGAGTCAAAAACTTATCCGATGAATTTGTTTTGATGCAAATTATAATATGGCGTCACTCACTGTTTTATTTTGACCGTCTTTACTTATTCTTTTTTTGATTGTAATAATTTACACGCAATAATATAAAGTTTCCTAAGTGTGAACACTTAAATTGCTCCAATAATTCTTTTAGCACATTTAAATGCTAGTCTAATGCTTTTGTAATGCCGTTGGCATCTTCACTATCAATAATTTTGCTATTATAATGCTTCTGTAATGCAATAGGCTATCTCATTGACCATTTTAATGCTTTCTTAATGCGATTGGCAATATTATTGACCAAAATGATGCTTCTTTAATCCGATTGACATCTTTCTTGACCATAATAATGCTAATATAATGCGCCAGTAATGCTATTAACCAGCTACTGTGAACCTATATACGGCAAAAAGCTGTATAATTTGTGCCTAAATAAGCATTACAGTAGCCATATAAACGTTTATAATGCGACTATAAAACTAACTCAAAATGCTAAAAGGATACAAGAATACTCTTATTCGGCCCTTATAATGCTTTGATGTGTTACTTGGGTGGTGACGCAGTAAGAATACAATATGTCACCACCCCATCTCATCCCATGGGTATCGTAAAAACCGACTAAGGGACTATCCGTTAATATTATCTTTACGAAATAAAAAGAAGGAAAACTTGAAATTAAACCCTATACCAATAAGTCTGGTCAGCGTGGTAGGTATTAGTAGGCCAAGTATCCCTCCGTCAGGGGAGCAGGCCCGTCCCTGCAGTGGGACATTAATGGGCTGTTATGATGATAGATTGATTGCATGTTGGGAAATATTTTTAAGGTGATTGAATTGTGGTGATATAGGTGTACTATTTATTTTGCGATATTCGAAAGTTAAATTCATATTGACATACTCGTAATGTGGATTGAGTCCCTCCGTCGCTCTATATCATATTCTCAAAAGACCATATTCGTAAAACATCACATTCGCAAAACACATTGCTGGTATTTGTAAAATTTATAAACCACATGTTTAGTTGAATAATTTTTGTCTGTACGTTTTTTTTTTCGTTGAATCTCAGTTCATAAACGAGCTCCAAATATTACAGTTCAGTATCCATGATATTAGCTAATCTTGCATGCAAGTAATCCTGTCCAGCCATGCAGTTTTAAGCCTCTTAAAATTATCCGCTTTTATGATAATAGTTAGCACTTAAACTCAAACTGGTCGTATACGGTTGAAAACAGTTATTTATTAAAGAGCTTGTTAGTACCTAGTACTGTTTTCAAGTCTTGTTTAACAGTCTAAAAAAATATTTATCGAAAAAAGAGACTCCAAAAGCAGGTCCTTGACACCAATTGTACCACTAACAGTACAGATTATAACTAATGTACAGATTATAATATAATTGCTATGTGGCCAACATATTTTTTTTTTTTGAGAAGGTCTATGAGAAGAAGAGACTGACTTTATACGTCTCATTTTAAAGTTGGATGAAAAACGAAATGGATAGTTACTGAGGAATAGATGTTGTTTAAGTATTTTGTGCTTTTTAGCCCTGTAGGTATTATGTACCTTTAAATGACTGGCTGTTTTTTTAAACTATGCACGGCTTTCTTACAACGGCAGCATATTATGACATACGAATAAAGAATGCATAATAGAAACGCTTATAGAAGGTTTGAAATAGGCAAGTTGCCAGATTCTTTTGATTAGAAAGGAGAAAAAAGGTTTGCATATTTAAGTGTATCTGCTCTAGAAGATGCTAAAGTAAAGGAATGCCTTCCACACACAAATAAGCGAGCATGACACTTGGTGAGTCCGACGAAAAAAAAACCTGCAGTATATCTAATCTAAAGATTATGAAGGAATTGAATAACTTTCCTCTTGGCAATGCGGAAATCTTTAATGAAACAGCTGTTTACAATTTAATTTTGAAGTACTAGGTAACCAAATTTCTGACAGATCTTATGCCTAGGTTGTTCCATGCCTATCTACAAAGGCTTTGCTTTTTGCTTTGCACAATTAAAGTAAATATAAAACTTTTTCAAGTGCGACTTGAGATTCAAAGCTCGAAGTTTCTTTGAAGAGCAAAATTCGCATTGAAGTTATTCGACATAGAACGTAAGTATCCTAGATAGCTCCCAGATTAAATAAGGTGAAGTGAAATGGTTGCCACGTTACTGAGAGATCAGAGATCGTTGAAGCATAGCAGTATTTGAGTAAATTTATTCAGTATAACATTCATAAAAACAGCTAAAAATAAGATGAACTATTATTTATTTTTATTTATTTCTCTCTTCACAAATGATGCCTCATAATCTATTTCTATACAATATAAATATTATTGTTAACTTCAGCTTCCATTTGTGAAGGACTGGTGCCAGAAATAGGCAAGTTACCTGTACTACTGGTAATATTTATTTGTAGGTAAAGTGTGAATAAAAGCGCTGGTTCTTTGACCCTTTCACTTTACACAGTTTAATTTAAACTATAGTGCATTCTTAAAAGTATTGTTTTTACGTAGTTATTTATAAGTAAGTAATATAATCCAGATCGTGTTTCAATGATTGAAAGCCTCAATGTAACAAGAAACTTTTGTAAGGAGTGAAGGAGACCAGAAGGACCGACAAAGATGTAATTGGTGGCATCCTTCAAAAAGGGCAAATGCGTGGCACTTGACACGGACGGACGTGTATAAGTACGAATGTAGATGAAACAGGTTTGTAATGATCCTAATAAGTACGATAATAATAGCTCTTTACCTATGAAATTGCTGTTTTATTTCTCCACAGTTTTGAGCCCCTACATTCTTTAAAAACACATATTGTATAAATTATTTTTAATTTTAAAGAAATATAGGATATAACCAACGTCTAGAAAAAGATAATAAATAGAAATTATTATTATTTGGATTAATAATAAGCCTTTGAACATGGGTCAATTTTAAAACAGCGGATTTTCCCATTGTAACTTCTTCCCTGATACTTTTTTTCCTGTGTTTTGAACACAAAAGTTAGCATAAATGTGCGCCATTACTTTTACCAAATTTCATTCCATTCAGTTTAAAAATTATTGATATGAAAAATCCAAGAAAACGTTAGTATGAAATATCAAACTTGTGACAAAATCATCATACAAAACGGCAATTTCATAGGTAAAGACCTAAATATCTGCATGAGATCACAGGGTAAGTTTGAGTATGTATGTATCAATAAAAAACTCCTTTCAAATAAGAATGCGCAAGAGCCAGCGCCATATTGTAACGTCATAAGTCTTAAATTGAAGAAAAACACAATAATTTCTTCGCTTTATGACTTGCGACGTCACAATTATAGCGCAGAATCATAAACATTTTTATTTTAAAGGAGTAGTACATTATATTATGTAAAAAATAAATAATCATAACAGCCCATTAATGTCCCACTGCAGGGACGGGCCTCCTCTCGTGACGGAGGGATACTTGGCCTACTAATACCACGCTGGCCAGACGGATTGGTATAGGGTTTAATTTCAAGTTTTCCTTCTTTTTATTTCGTACAGATAACATTCACGGATTGTCCCTTAGTCGGTTTTTACGACACCCATGGGATGAGATGGGGTTGTGACACACTGTATTCTTACACCGTCACCACACAGGAAGTTGTGATAATATTATGTAAAAAGTAAATAATGTTTATTTATTATTTCCAACACTCAAAGACAGGAAAAGATACTAGACGGTTTATTTACACCATGACATTATTTAAAAGCCTCTTCGTTTGTGGAAAAGAAACAGTGTGGTTTTCCGTTTGAAACCAAAACCAATTGCCGCGACATCATTAGGGAAGTGTTATCAAAACGAATTCGCGTAATTAGTGTTGTATTTCATCTTTCTTGTTTCTTAATGTTATCGATTTTTCTCAAGCATTATGAAATTCAAATATTTTTTTTGTTTTTTTTTGCAAGATATTTATTTATTTATTATGGGTCTCCAACAAAGGCAATACATTAGAAATTATTTTTTAAAATACAAAATCATGGCGTGTATTCCTTCAATTACAGGAAACCACAGCATGCGAATATAAAAATAATAATATAATAATATAAAAAGCGATAATGTTTAAAATAAACACTAGATATATTATAGTTGAAACAAAGACAAGCATCTTCATAAGCCGCCATAGTAGAGACATTCATGCCTCTACAATTATTGTAGCTGGCATGGTGCTCGCCATTCTTGAACTCTATTGGATGCTTAACATCTGGCACCATAGAGTCATTCTGGTAGGTCAATTTAAAAAGAAAAAAAAGAAAATACTTTTTTTGAAATAGTTAATGTTAATATACATTTGCTTTAAAAAATATGTTACCACGTTTCTCAAATACATGGGCGTAGTAACCTTTACTCCGGTTCTGCCGACTTAAGAATATGTTCAAAGACATTACATTCAACTCAAGATAAGGCGGAATATTTTTACATAGAGGAACGCTAGTATTGTCTGCGCCTAGTAGGTGTAAAAATAATGACAAGTGCGTGTAAAGGATTTGGTCCCACAGAACATAATAGTCCCACACCTTAGTAGAGCTTGTACTTACGTATACGTGTAGCAAGGGTTTAAAGTGGTGAAGAAAATTTTAAAATGGCCTAACTGATCTATTGATAAGACTTTTCACACTTAAAGCTAATTGAAAAGTCTTAAGTTGCTGTGTTTACCATTTTTTTTATAATTTATGATTTTAAATCATTCTAAAAATCCCCGCTTTTTACAATGACTCCATTTCATTGATGTAATTAATCCATAATGGGTAGAAAACAGGCTTTTTTGATTTTTAGGGCAAATCTTCCCTTTCCATTTTCTTTTATTGTAGTTGAGAGTTTTTTTGCGATTAAGTACACGTCAAAATCTAAAAGTTGTAAAAGAACATAAGTTACCTCTTAATTGTCAAAAAATGTATGAGGAAGACACTTGATCCCGAAAAGTGGAAATATTTGAAAGTGGTCTGTGATCTATAAAAATAACTTTCAACAAGACATTTTATGGATTGGATGATGATGGATGGAGCCGTTCAATGGAGTTTTAAAACTTGAGTCCTGATGAATATGATGATAAGTCTCTATCATGTTGCTAGCAACCGTCCCAAAGAAAGCTACTAAAATAAGAAAAACTCGGAAAAAAGGTTCAACTATCGTGTCGTTAAAACAGAATGAGTTAAATAGGTTAACCTTTTCCCGTCGCATAGTTTTACGGGTCACGGCGTAAAGTATTATTGTACCGTAATTTGCTTCAGAAAAGTCACTTTAACGCGAAAGATTTAGCGTAAAAAAAGCGACGGCAGCGCCATAATGTGTTAAGTTACTACCGTGCTGGGCCTGGTTCAATAGTGCAATTACAATAACTGAAACTCATATGAATCTATCTGTGATATAGGTCTGATATAGGAATATGCCTATAGACTCGAACACTATGTTGGATTATTAGTATTACGGAGTTAATACTGACTTAAATAGGAATTAACACGGTTATAATACAATACATATTATTACTTGACAGTATACGCTGACTAATCTCAAGCTGTACCTTTGCTTTTTAAGAATACAGCCAGTTGAGAACACGTGTGGAAACGTTATCCAAAAACTTTGCAAGAGGCCGATATTATTGGAATAGGAAAGAGGCACTGGATCACGCGCAGTTGAAAAACTGAGAAAAACTTGGTTTTAACACGTTCCCAGTGCAGTGTACCATATATGGTACACGTGCATTGTTTTACTATTGTGTTTACTGGCGGCACTGTGAAAGGGTTAAGCTGAAATGACGATGACGAAAACGTTGGTTAAATTTAAAAAAAATCAGAAAAAGAAAAGGATGATATTCATAACTGTTAAAGACAAAAAAAATTAAAGAATACTACCCCATCCTCATCATTGAAAGAGACCTTAAATCTGAAATAAACATCAAATCACACATACATCAATTCGCCTAGCTAGAACAGTTTGAATAAGTCAAACTACTTCCATTTCTGCCTCTTTAGTTCCGCCAACGGTTATAAATTCCACACAATTACATAAAAGATCCACAAATAATTGTCTTGAGGCAAGATGTAATCATCATCATCATAACAGTCCATTAATGTCCCACTGCAGGGACGGGCCTCTTCCAGTGACGGAGGGATACATGGCCTACTAATACCACGCGGTATAGGGTTTAATTTCAAGTTTTCCTTCTTTTTATTTCGTGAAGATAATATTTACGGATAGCCCCTTAGTCGGTTTTTACGACACCCATAGGATGAGATAGGGTGGTGACATATTGTATTCTTACTCCCTCACCACACGGAGAGCAAGATGTAATGCATGTCTGTAAGAGAAGAGTTTTCATTTTATCGAGATTGAGTTTTATAAAAGAAAAAAGACGGTAGGACAGGTAAGGTAGGTAAGGACATTTTACCTAACGTTTCAGTAAATAAATAATTTAGTTAATTTAACTCTATTACATTAATCACGAAGTTTATATCCTTCATTAACTCACAATCGATCGTACACCCCGACTATCCAAAACACGCTTAATCACAGCCATCTACTAATTCATTGGAGATAAACTCGTTACCGGTATTTAAAACACGAGAACTCACAAGGAGCTAAACGAATATATCAAACGAATAATTGATACCAAGTAATCGATACTAGTTTAACATTTAAAGCTCAAATACTCATAAATATCAATATTGTTAATATGCTAATTTTAATGAGATAACACCAATACTTACCGGCGATACCTATTCCACAGAAGGCAACCACACGAACTCGATACGAACTCACTTATTTAATCACTTTAATCACAAACATTTGTTCACAATAAACTGCAGCTATGGTCATTTCCACGCATGTGCTAGACACTTTCACGTCACAGATACTATGATAGGTCACCAGTTCTTTGAATGTAACAGGGAGTAGGGACAGGCACTCTGTCGCTCGGAGCAGCTTCTACTGGCTGGGGCGACGCTACCGCGCGTGCCTAGCCCCGCTACCCCCCCGCCTCACCCCGTTTACCTCACAGTACAGGCAAATAGAAATAAAGTATGCGCTGTAAGGACAGAACGTTGAAGAAAAAACGAATCTAGATGCCTTTAGGGGAGTTAGTTAGATCGAAATGTTTCAAAGAGTCTACGGAGTTCATTTGATTTGTTATTTGCTTAGGGTATTAATGTTATACGAGTATATTTAAAAATTATTTGTGATTACTTTCGTTTGTTGACTGGATAAATATTTATCGAGAAATTTTGTAAATTTTTGAGAGATTATTATATTGTGATTATTATATTGTGAACTGTAACGGGCTACATTGTTTCAATATTACATAAATACATAATATTATTATTACTGGTGCACGGACCCCATACCCTTATATTTTTTTTTTCAGTCTTTATAAGTCCCACTGCTCCAACGTGCCTCTTTCTCTGCTCAAGGGAAACGTTCTACTGATTCTATGGTGAGATATGGTATATTATAGGGTTATTACGACCTCTGTGGTGCAGTGGTTATTTAACATGACTGCAACGCAGAGGTCTCGGGTTCGATCAATGCAAATCTTTGTGTGCATGAACATGATTTGGTTGTTTTCTATATATTATAAGTATTTATTTACAAAAAAGTATTTAAGTATGTTCCCGATCCCGATCCCAGGTTTGATTTCCGTTCAAAGTTAATCCACGTGTGCTTTAACATGAATATTTGATATTATCTCGATGTTTTCTGTGTTTATTATGTAAGTTTATCCATATTATTACAACCTTTACTAAGTTTAGGATTTGATACCGTAATGTTAAATGTTAGGGATCATTATAATATATAACAATACTTACATAATATTACTTCTATGTATAACTATCACAGAAATATTCATGTTCATACATACAAATATGTCTGTAAATCATCATACATACAAAGATTTACATTCAGTAACAGTAAATCGGCGAATAAGCAATTATATTATATTATAATATTATGTATTTGCATTTATATAACGTATCGTCTTACCATATTAACTTTCAGGCGATGTAGAATTGGACCTAAATATGCAATAGAGTGTCAACCCTCTCGACAGCCATTTTGAGAAAATCATGTTTAAAATTTGGCACCAAGTTTATAGTGGTTTTCATCAATTATGTTCAATTGTCAGCTATATTATTGAATTAATGCAGTTGTAATTATCGTATTTATCTATTTAGCAAACAACTTTCTTCAGAAGCAGAGTAATTAAATAGAAAATGTTAAAAATATGTTATTGCATAATTCCTTATAATTTATTCCGATTAATAAAACATATCAAGTAACATAGAGCTTTATTGCTAATTGAAAAATTACATTTGTTGTTTCCACTGTAAATGAATCAAGTTTTTTGACACATTTTTGAAAAAAACCTAATACAATATAATTATTTTAGAATCACAATAGCAAGTACCTTAACATGGTATTGCATAATATTGAACACATTGTTGGTAATTATTTAATCACAGTACCTTTATGGCAAAAATATAACTCAAAAAAAAATCTACTCAAACAATATTAAAAGAAACACAAATAAAATCTTTTACATCTAATCAGTCTAACAATATGTAATATTTTACTCCAAACTCCAAATAATCGACACTAGTTTCTGTCATAATTTTACGTATGTCCGTGAAAATCAAATGTCTCAAAAGTATATAAAAAAGAATTCAAATGAATTACAAAATCTACTTTATTCTTCATTGTTTGTTTCTTCTTCTATATCGAAGTCTAAAGAAGAACCATAACCTTCAGTATCATCGACAAAAGTTCCCGATCTGACGACTCTAAGAAAGTTATAAAACGGCTTGGCATCTGCAGGTATCAGTTTCAAGATTTCTTTGAGATCCTTTATTTTTTCTGTAGATAGTTCTCGTCCTTCAGGATGCAACAAAGGTAGTTCAACATCGAAATTTATTGGTTTTTTTCGGCCTTTTGCCCCTTTGCCTATGTCAACAGTTTTGGGTTCATCGGAAAGCTTAGATTTCATGAAAAGTATTGTAGGTTTTTTTTTTAGCAGTTGTATTTCAAATGTATTCATCCAAGATATTTTGTTTTTGTTGACATCACACTTTCTATTTGTAATCTGATTCTGAAATGATTCAATTGAACGAAAATCCTCCTTCACTAGTTTGGTGACCTGAAATTTATTCTTTCTGCGACAATTTTTCATAACTGTTATTAAATCTTCAGCAGTGTACAGCCGAGAATGTGTTTTTAGGGCACATTCGACATCTCCGAATTCAGAATCATTGGGTAGATATGTGTGACCAGGTTGCAAGAAGCGAAATGTCACTTTCTCCAAAGTCGAATGATTTTGAAGGATTTGTAACAGAACAAGAACCATTTTAATACTGCGATTTTGGCCGCCACAAGAGTCTGACCACAGTATTAAATGAGTGGCAGTGGACTTTAGTTGTTCTGTAATAAATTTTCGTAGACAAGATCCAACCTCCTGCGTTCCACGTCCGGCTTCATGTTCTAACCAGACATAAAAAAATCCTTGACCAGTACTTCCACAATGTACACCTAAATTATAAAAATTGAGCTGCCGTTTATAATATACAATACTTGTTGGCAATCGCGGCAAACTATGAGTCTTTTCTAAGTCAAAGGTAAGTGTTTCAGTATACGCGTCAGTTTTGGCTAATGCTAAATCTGTCTTCATTTGCTCCCGTAAACATTTTGCATGATCTAAATGTTCCATATGCTGCTTTTCAATAATGTTTTTTTGATCAGAATTTGAGACAGTCATTTTTGCTTTAAAACTGTCGCAACGTAAACAAGTATCCTTTTGGGGCTTCTTAAATTTAAGATTGAAATCTTCAATAAAACATTTTCTGAATCTTGAAAAACTTACTACACCTTCGTTTTTCTCTTTGTAAATGTCATATAAAATTGGTAGGTTTAAATTTGGAGCTAAGTAATTAGCAGTCTCTTTTTGTCTACAATAATGTGAACAATATCTGGGTAAACTGGCTATGAAGTTTTTCATTACATTTAATTTATCAAGGCTTATAGAATTCTGACCCCCAGATTTTGTTCCTCTTTTGTCATTTATAGGTTCACTACTGCGGTTTTTCATTAAAGCACTATCTATCCTTGATTGGCTCACTTTCAACGTGTTTAGAAACATTTTTTTGCATATCTCTTTATCTTTTATATAATATTTTCTGGTAAACTTTCTCTTTGATTCTAATGAATACGACCTTTTTTTATTAAATTCCTTAACACATCCTTGTAGCAATGCGCAACGTGCTTCATATGAACCAGCGCTCCAAAACTTTTCAAATTCATATTTTCGTTCTGCTACAGATAAAGTATCGCTGCACTTTTTTGGACAATAACAGTTAAAACTATTTCCTGTAAATATTTTACTTTTAATTTGTTTTCCTTTGGCACTTACATAATCTTGATTTGTATTAGCTCTCCTTTTCCTAATTTCAACATTTTGGTCTGCTGTTTTTCTTTTACGTCCTCTGCTTGGTCTTTTGTTTTTTATTTGTGTTTGTTCTTCCTCATCATCATGTTCTATTGGTATATAGTCAATATCTTCCAGATCTCGACTAATAACTCTACTGTTTGATACACTTGATATTTGAATGTTTTCGTCATAACTACTTATGACATCCAAACTATCTATGTTACAGTTAGATATATTAATTGTATCGCAAACCTCATTTAAGGAGCTAACTGTATCTTTAATGTGACAACAATTCTCAATATCATTTTGTGCATTATTGTTTAAAGGCTGAACGTTTCTAGTTTCATGTTGATAATTTAAGGAATTGTGTATTAATGCGGTAACTACTAATGGTACATTATGACATATAATGCCGTCGTCAGAATCAGTTTCTGTATCCACTTGTAACTGATTACTATTGCAAGATACCATTGCTATATCCAAATTCTGTTCTTTAAAAGTTTCATTAGTGGCATCTCTTATTGTAGTAGCGTCTAGCATTTCCACATCTAATGAACATAATGCAGTCGTTGATTCAACTAAATTGTGAAGATCATTCTCTTCGTCCAGATATTCTGATAAGTTGTGACATGTCTGCATTTCACCTTTAGTAACAGATTCATTTTCTCTATAGTCAATCATACAATCTGTTATAATCATATTCGGTAAATCATAAGTTTGACTATTCATATTTTTGCATGAAATGGATTTTATAGCTAAGTCAAGTTCTTGGTCAGAAAATGGTATGGTTAAAACTGGTAAAGATTGGTCTGAGCTAGATATAGACGATTTTCCAATCTCTTTTTCTTTGTCAATACAGCTATTAACAAGCTCCCTTGCTCGCTTATGCCGACCTGTAGCCATCTGAAAGAAAATTCTTTAATTGCAGTGAAATATATAAATTTTATTGCGTGAAATTTGGTAAACGTTTTGTCTCCAGAATATTCTACAATTTACCAAAAAATTTAAAATTGTAGTACTTTTGCTCAGCAAAAACTCGGTTGTGTGGGATGCTGTACATCTAAAGCGTTAAACACGCACGGGGTCCAAATGCGGGATCGCTATTTTCGTAGACAAATGCCCACTGTACCAAACATGTCTTCGCTCTTCAATCAGCATCACACTTCGCAAAGAATATAATCCTTTTTTCTAAACAGTGTTATGGAACTTGATGTGAAACACCATATAACTATAGCGTCGTCATATTTTTGCAATAAAGAGGTAAGTAACTTGATTGCATCTAATATTCATCTCAGTGATCGATTTAACATTTTGCAATAGAGGGTTAACTGAATTTTATACCAAAATGATCAGTTTTTAACTAACGGAATGTTATTGTTGTAAAGAAAATGTTTAAAATAATACCTTAATTCGCCAATACTTATTACACACTACAGCAACAACTACTTATAATACTAATTATTGAAGAATTATCGACAGTCAGATTATAACCTGGAAATAAATTTGACTGAAATCTTTGCATTACACTTACCTTACGTTAGAAAATACTGTATTTCGAAGCTATCACTTGTTTTCTTGGTATATTTTTAATTACGTCTTTAAATACATCACATTAGTATTAAAAAAACAATTGAATTTAAGCCGACACTTTGCAACTTCAAAACAAAACGTTCACTGATCGCCGTTTTGCAATAACGCTTTATGTGACATAACGTTCTATTGTAAAATACAGATGGCGTTGACGACATTACAAATGTATATCAAAGAACATAACATCTTATTGCAAATTCAGTTGCAGTGCTTTAAGCTTTTGTCCTTAAAAATAATATGATTTTTTTAAAGATTTACAAGTTAAATCACATAAATTATTATTGAAAAATGTTCTCAGATTGACCACCAAGAACACTGTAAGAAAAACTTAATTTTGCTATTTTTGTGGGTTGACATGTTATTGCATAATTAGGTCCAATTATAATACGGATGAAGCTTATTACGTAGAATACTCTACTAAAATGTTGAACCATTGGAGTTCATTAAATATTGCCACTGTCAAGAATTCAAAATAATGAATAAAAAAATAAATAAAAATAATAAAATAGGTCTTTACCTATGAAATTGACGTTTTTTTTTCGCCACGTCTTTAGCCTTGATTTTCTTTTAAAACATAGATTGCTTGTATGATTTTTGTAATTTGGTAAAGACAGGACATTACCAACAACTAACAAAAAATATATACAAAAAATAATTATTATTTGTATTAGTATTAGCCTGTAAATATGGGTTCAATTTAAACCAGCGGATTTTAGCATTTAAACAAAATGTAACTTCTTCATTTATATTTTTTTCTTATGATAAGAATGCTATAAGTTAGCTAAGATGTGCGCTATTACTTGTACCAAATTTCAATCTATTAAGTTCAATAACTATTGAAAAAACTAAGATAACGTTAGTTCGAAAAATCAAACTTCGCATAAAATCTCCATACAAAACGGCAATTTCATAGGTAAGGACCTAATATTTGACAGTGGCAATATATACTTCATATAAATTAGAGATTAATAGGCTGTTAATGGGCTAAATGATGATAGACCAAAATATATTTTGTTATAACAATTGAAAAAAAAATCTTTATAGTTTTTGAAACATTGTAATAGCCTTCTGATGTGCAACTGCAGAGACGAGTCATAGCACAAAGCACAGTGATGTAGGCAAACAAACATCTGGCCAAACACTATAGTATATCATCATGATATCAGCCAATCGACTGCTGGACATAAGCCTCCTCCAGGTATTGCCACCTTGTGCAGTCCTGTGCCTCCCTCATCCATCGGCTTCCCGCCACCCTAACTAGGTCGTCGGTCCACAGTGTTAGGGGTCTCCCCACACTGCGCTTTCCGGTACGCGGTCGGCCTTTGAGAACCTTTCTGCCCCAACGGCAACTATAGTATATGGTTTATGTAAAATCTTCCTCTTTAATTGTTGAAGCAATATGGCTTTTACAACAACCAATAAAGATGGGAGGATCCCAAGTATTTCGTATCCAAAAGGATGATTTTTCCCGGTTGAAATACGCCATGTAAAATTGTGTATTCGCACAAAGCAGTATGTATTCCTCGATCACGTTTTACACTTCATTCGTTCCCTATATTTGATGTATGACAGTACATTCCATGTTCTCATAGGAATAATACACTAAAGTACAAAATTTCATCATTCTAAAACAGCTACATTTTTCACAGGGAAAGCCCAAATATTCATTTTCCTCTTTCCTTTTCAGTTGACACCTGCGTTCGAAGAAATATTTGAATTTGTAAGGATTATATTTTCTTCTTGATAAATCTTTGTCTATAGAATGACACACGATTTGGTTTTGTTACTTTATTTATTTTTAAAAATTCATCTTCTGCTTTCTGGATCCAGCTCTGTGTCGACTTTACAAAAAAACGGTTTATAGACAACTAGCAAACGTCACGGCTTCACAAGGGTTTACAAAATATTGTATTTTACAAAATTATGCAATTATTATACTCGTACATACCTAATATACCTCCATCTGAAATTACCCTTTCTATTAAAATAACGGCTTAAAAATCCGTTGCGTAGATTTAAATATTTAACCATATTATTATAACAGGAAAGACAACGACTGTGACTTTGTTGTTGTCCACGTTCAAGACAAGATTGGTACAATCCAAACCGGTAGATTGGAGAAAATTGGTAGGTAACATGAATACACGCTAAAAGTGTGTAACATTTGCATAATAAATAATAACTGAAGCTTGCATTCCAGACAGTTTCCGAATGTCTGATCAAGTAAAAATCAATCAAGTATCAAAACTCTTCCACGTATCATTTTAAGGAACTAAAATTTGACACTTGATTAGTTGATTTTTACTTGATCAGCCTTTCGGAAACCGGGGGTCAATCTATCAACTAAAACGATAAACAAAAAGAATGTTAAAAATGAAATAAGCGGAAAATTATTCTTCAAATAGAATTATTTTACCACTTTCCCATTAGCATGAACATTATAAAAAGTGTTTTGATGTAACAGATAAGTCTTTTATGGTCAGCTAATTATGATTAATTAAAGGGGCTGTTTGGGTGCGATGCTTTTAGTTAAAATTTATACTAATTAGTATAAAGTATTTGTCTCTATAATGTCAACTGAGGTCACAGTTTCAAAATAATTAACTAAGTATCAATTATTGTATTCTAAAATCAACATTCTGTCACCACACGGAGTAAGAATACAATATAATATCACCACCCCATCTTATACCATGGGTGTCGTAAGAACCGATTAAGGGACTATTCGTGAATATTATCTTCACAAAAAAAAGAAGGAAAACTTGAAATTAAACCCTATACCAATCCGTCTGGCCAGCGTGGTATTAATAGGCCAAGTATCCCTTCGTCATGGGAGGAGGCCCGTCCCTGCTGTGGGACATGAATGGGCTGTTATGATAAAAGTAGGTACAAATTGATTAAAAATCGTTACTCCACATAAACCAAAGTTAAATCACGAACAAGTTGTGCGCCACGAACGTGTCATTAACTCTTTAGTTCACAATGTTTCTTTACAACGTGTAAGCGCGTATTGATCGCTTACTAATCATTTTACGTAAGCTACTATTTGTTACTACAGGCTAGTTAACCTTGAAGTTTTAAAGAAAGCTAAGAGCCTTCACACACGAGCATTTCCAAAGGCGCGTTGACGGCGACGGTATTTGCCGCCCGTGTGTAAGAGCTCTATTATGGCAGTTTATCTCTTTTAATTCTTCTTAACCTTTAACTGGTGACATGCGGTCTCACAGGCCGAGCGGCGTCAGTGATTCGTCATTACACCCCCTTCCCCGCGCTTCATTTGTTTATACTCCAGAGTACCTTCAAGTTTAGTCCCATTTACGACATAGAGGAAGAAAGTTTCGTCGCACGGACCCAAATAGGTAAGTTACAGTGATTTAAAGTTCGGCAGCGGCCTCTCAGGCACGATGTCACCACTCACGTAATTAAATGTAATAATTTTCATTATTTGCTTTCTTATTTTTTTTTACATTTATTACTACAACATGGACAACTGTGAACATTAAAAAAAGAGGCGCAGGGAGTCGGGAGTAGTGCTAAGCACTAGAACACAATATTAAATTGAGGAATGGTTGGTACAGGAAGATTTAAGTGGTTCGGAAGCCGAAAACGTTCCCGAAAATTTACACCCGCAGCAAAGTGATCATAACTCGGAAACGGAACCAAGTAATTCTGAAGATGACGAACTAGTAAGATACCACACTGTGAGCCAGAAGTCAACTTAGGACAAACGGTCTTCCGGAAGTGATAGTGGAAATAAACCTCTAATAAAATGACATAAGTTTGGCCACTGTCAATTTTGTCAATTCTATTTTTTTATTTCAGTTTAATTTTTTTTTTAGTTAATTACTATCTAATCTTTATAATAAAAAGTGTTTTTTAATTAAAATGTTGAATTTTAATTTTTTTATTACTAATTATTGATCTCATATGTTTGGTTGATTAAAAATATTACTTATAGCTGTGATGCCAAATTCCTAATAAAAGTTATATTTAGAGTAAACTTATTTGTTTTATTTTAACCAGTAATAGTTAATTATACTATTTTTAAATACCATAATAAGCTACCATACTTAATTTCCCTGTTATAGACCAAACAGTGCAGCGGCTTCTCAGACCGCACGTCACCAATTACGTTACATAATAACCATGTCACCAGTTACATAAAGCCCGCTCTACACTCTCGCGCGATTCTTGCCGTGAATTTACACCACGATTCGCCCCGTGAACTTCGCGCTTAAATGTGTCTCCTCACACTCGCGAAGCTTTGCAGTCTCGAACCTTTGTGAACCGAGCGCGAACTTTTGTCGCGGGACAAAAAAACCGACAACGAACGAGGAAAACGGTGCGAAGCGTGAATGTGAACACGCGAACAGTGAACCATCTACTCACGCGTTCCGCGGCTTTCGCGGCCCTTCGCGCCGTGATTGTAGAGCGGGCTTAATATTATATCTATATTAATAATAATATAATATTATAAAGAGGTAAAGTTTGTGTGATTGTGTGTTTGTGACGTTGTACGGGGTAATCTCTGGATCTACTGAACCGATTTAAAAAAATATTTCTGTGTTAAATAGTTAAACATATTTCATTACTGCTCCACTCCTTTAAGTCATAGCGTTATACTATATTATAGCCTCTGACACTCCCCGATAAATGGACTATTTAACACTGAAATATTTTTTTAAATCAGTTCAGTAGATCCAGAGATTACCCCTACAACGTCACAAACTTTACCTATTTATAATAATATATTATAGTATAGATAGTATTTTTATCTATAATAATACACATGGTATGCAGAATTATTATTTACCAAAACACAAGAGGAAGCGTTGCCCTATATTCTATACAACCTTTGTGATATTTCTTTAGCGAGTAATACATATAAATTGTTGGCTAGAGACAACTGGAGGCGGTCCAATATGCTGACTTCGACATAAGTAAACTATATTATGATGAAACACGCTTTTATTTAAACTAAATACTATTGACAGGTTAGTTTAGTTTACTATATTTGGTTGAAAAATAAAAGAAAAATAGGTTTTCAATTTGTCTGTGTTATTAAAGTTTGTGATTACAAAATAAGTTTAATTATTTAGTTTCTCAAAATTATGTAGCTAAATTAATTATTACCCGACTGCGGCGAATCCCAAAAGTATATAAATTATAATATCTATAATAACGTTCTGGTTTTGAATTCTAATTAAACACCTGTTATTCGATTCAAATTACAATTATATTATACAGTTACGACAATATCTATGTAGAGTAAGGTGTAAAAAACTCTGCAGAGAAACTAAGGGGAATATATAAATTTACCACAAATACTGTAAGTAAGTAAAAAAATCAAAATAAAAATTATAAATGTAGTATCTATCTAAGAATACGGGATGGAGTTACCAAACAAACAAAACGTTATTTATTCACATAAGATAAATAACGATATCGCTTGTGAAAGTCGTTTTATAGTGACCACCCTATTTCGTCCTACGTTGGCTAAGCAGATTAAATAATAAAAAATAATCCTCACACATTCACACAACGCCATCTAGTCACAAACTAAGCGGAGCTTGTACTATGGGTACTAGACAACTGATAAACATTCTTACTTGAATTTTTTTTTTGTGCATACATACATAATTATTGTTATATAAAAAACACTCAGACCAATTCAAACAATCATGTTTATGCACACCAATATATTCATTGAGCGGGAATCGAACCCGAGAACTCTGCGTAGCAGTCATATAATATAACCACTACGCTACAGAGGTCGTCAATTAGTATAGTGTATTTTGGTAACAAATTATTAAAATACACTTACTCAACAACCACGTTATGGTAAAGGGGTATTACCATGTATTTTTACACCATACCCAAATACTGACGTCTAAGCATATTCAAACAAAACTATTTATAATCTTAAGATAAGAAGCTACCCATAGTACAAGCGGATTCTACTTGCCCTTAATAAACATTCAAATAGAGTAAATTTGTTCAGTAAGTACTGAACCTATAAATATGGTAAGTAGACGTCGTAAAATTATAGCAGGTAGCTAATTTCAAGGTAAATTCTTACTAAATCGTTATAACAAAATTAGAAAAGAAAATTTTTGTATTCAGTTTTTTTTTCTATTTACAGAATAGTAACCTTATATTACTTAGGGCCAGGCCACACGGTGCGGTGCGGCTCCGACGCGGCGCCTGAGCCGTGTCGCAACGGTTTCCTACATATAAAAATGTATGGTATGCCATACGGTACGTCCGGCACCGCTCCGGCGCCATACCGCAGGCGCACCGGACAACGGCGCGAGGCAGACGAGGCGGGGAGGGGTCCAAGCAGTGTGGTGCCGCAGCGGCGCCGCTCAGTTGTTTGTACGGCATAGGCAAGAGTATTTATTGTAGACTGTCGTCAACTGGGCAAGCCAAGCCAAGCCTGTTGCGGTGCCGCAGCGGCGACGTAAGAATAATGCGACGCCGCACTGCTCGTGTGGCCGGTAGTGCAGTGCGGAGTAATGCGGTGCGGTGCGGTGCCGCGCCGTGTGGCCTGGCCCTAAGGGTAAAGGCTCAATGCACGAGATCAAGGTATCTAATTTAAAGCAGGACACTTATTAATAATTATCATCATAACAGTATATTAATGCCCCACGGGCCTCCTCCCATGACGGAGGGATCCTTGATCTACTAATACCACGCTGGCCAAACGGATTAACATAGGGTTTATTTTATAGTTTTTCTTCTTTTTATTACGTAAAGATAATATTTAGGAATTAGTCCCTTAGTCGGTTTTTACGACACCCATGGGATGAGATAGGGTTGTGACATTGTATTCTTACTCCGTCACCACACGGAGATGATAATGTAGTGTGGTAAACTAATCTGTCTATTACAAAAATTAAATATAAGGAAGACAGTTCTGCTACAAACTTTAAATCTTCTCCAATATACTTCAATTTTTTCTTGTACCTTATAATATTCTCTAAACAATCTGTACCATATCATACATCCACACAATTTTGATTAAGATGCTTCCTTAGTATAACACTTAATTGATGGTTTAAGCTTAACTTAGCAATCCCGATAACCTTGTATACCTGTGTAACTCGATAGCCTTGTACTGCCCACAATGTCTTAGATACTACACAGACATAAATAACTACATAGTAGCACAGTCCAAGTTATCATCATAAAAGCCCATTAATGTCCCACTGCAGGGACGGGCCTCCTCCCGTGACGGAGGTATACTTGGCCTACTAATACAACGCTGGCCAGACGGATTGGTATAGGGTTTAATTTCAAGGTTTTCTTCTTTTTATTCTATTTCTTTCTATATCTTAAAGATAATATTCACGGATAGTCCCTTAGTCAGTTTTTAAGACACCCATGGGATGAAATGGGGTGGTGACACACTGTATTCTTACTCCGTCACCACACGGAGAAGTTCAAGTTATACTGGTTTCAATATTCTAACAAAGTTGCATGGAACAGCTTGTTAAGCAGATAAGCATCAAGCAATTTAAGATAATCGCTTCGTGTGGTGACGAAGTAAGAATACAATATGTCACCACCCCATCTCATCCCATGGGTGTCGTAAAAACCGATTAAGGGACTATCCGTGAATATTATCTTTACGAAATTAAAAGAAGGAAAACTTGAAATTAAACCCTATTTCAATCCGCCTGGCCAGCATGGTATTGGTAGGCTAAGTATCCCTCCGTCACGGAAGGAGGCCCGTCCCTGCAGTGGGATATTAATGGGCTGTTAAGAAGCATAGTTCAAGTTATACTGGTCTCAATATTCCAACAAAGTTGCATGGAACAGCTTATTACGCAGATTAGCATCAAACAATTTAAGATAGTGCTTGAATAACTCTTCAATAAGCTGTACTAAGTGTACCAGTGGCCTTGATTACGATATTTAAATTTTCGCATAGATATTCAAATTGTACTTCGTGTGACGGAGTAAGAATACAATATGTCACCACCCCATCTCATCCCATAGATGTCGTAAAAAGCAGATTTTTTTACGCTGCACTTTACTACATACTTAGATCAAAACAAAGTTGCTTTCTCAGTCCCTATGTCCCTTTGTATGCTTAAATCTTTAAAACTGAGCAACGAATTTTGATGCGGTTATTTTGACTAGATAGAGTGATTCAAGAGGTATGTTATGTTAACACATGCATAATATATTAGAGAAACTCATACAAATTTAGAGATTTCTAATGTAATCTGTGACGTATTAATAAAGAGCAAGCGACGCGCGCATTGCTTGATCGACTGCCGGCCGGTACGGACGTGTGCGCGCCGCTTGGTGAAACTACTAAGTGTGTTTTCATTGAGTGAACCTGACACTATAGGCAAACACAAGGACACCACACGTGGCGACGAGTCTTTAAGTAAGTGGTGAATTTTATTGGAAAAAAAGAGGAAAGGAAACAAGTACTTACCTAAATAAGACGCAAACAATTGAGTCGTATATGCATCTATTATTCGAAACTTACAAAAAGTGTAGGATAACTTAATGGCTAAATTAGCCATATTAAATATCAATGATAAAAACAGTCAATCTTAAATTTTTTCAAATACCTAAGTACCGTCTTATGACTAAAACTATACTTCTTACACGGGCAAGATCACAATAATTAACTTGCTATTCCTTTATCTACCGTGTTGGATGTTAGTAAACAAATAGGTTAGTTAAGATGTTATTAAATATTAGTTTAACTCTCTTCCCTATTTTAAATTATGATGAATTTTGATTTAATATCGTAAGTAAAAATGAAGTTTTGAAACGTTATTGATTCCGTGCAATAAATATGTGCTATCGTATCGTATATTATAATTATTTCAAAATTAAATGAATTGTTGTAATGTAACATTATTAATGTTTAATAGATGCGTATGCTATCAGTTACCTAAACTCAAAAGTCTTAATAAAAGTAAGTACAGTAAGGTATGAATTTTGCTGAGAGCAATAAAGTGCCAAGGAGCACAAAGTACAGTAAGGTATGAATAGATACCTGAATTTTGCTAAGAGCAATAAAGTGCCAAGGAGCACACATTATTATGTTCCAAAGGGAAAGAATGTGTCAAGGGACACGACAAATTTGCCAAGGGCATATAATCATAAAGGTTGGGATGCTAATTACATTAGGATAACTCATAATAACCATACGACGCACGGTAACCTTTGTTTGCCTATGTTAGAAAAAATTAACCTCACTCTTTATGACTTTAGTTAGCGGCTATTTTATATTAATGACTGAACGTTATATAATACCTAAAATTAATCATACAACTGCGCAGTTATATTTTAATCGTTCTAATTTACTTAAGTACTTACTTTGTATTAGATAAATTTATAACATTTATAAAATATAAATATTATTATATTTACTTACTTACTGAATTCTGTACGAAAGTATTATAAACATAGATAGCAAATAGTACACTCGATTTGATGTAAAGTGTACCTGGAACTTACTAAGTTATATGTAGTTAAATAAAAACTCGTAGAAAGTAATACCTAATGATCACGACGACTATTATTATCATATTATCATTAATGGTTTGGTTCTTGCCTCAACCAACTTGAACAACAAGTTGTAGAATCTTACAACCACCAAACAAGTAAAATAGAATTAACCCGTTTAGACAAAATAGTTATAAATGCCTCTATCTATTCCCCAAGGATCCGTATTGGGATGTTATCTGTTTCTCATATTATATATACCTAAACGAACTCCCAAATTGTAGGTAAGTATATAACACAGACACAAATACAGATCCCAATACTAAATTACAGACTATTCTTGAACACACAATAAACTTGAAGACACAACACAATTTAGAGATTAACTATAATAAAACAAATATAATAACATTTCACCCTAGACAAAAAACACAACTACACATTAATATTTCTTGTAATAATAATGTAATAGAGGTTGTCAACAAAGCAACATTACTAGGAATAGAGATAGATACACAATTTAATTGGAAACCACACATAAATAAAGTAAGAGCTAAGTTGTCTAAGTTCTCATAATAAATATGCATTACATGTAATAAAAAAAAAATAAAAGAACTACAGAGATTAAAACAGCTATCACTACATGTTATGCCTATGCTTGGGTCATGGCTCAAATATGGGGTCATCATAAGGGGTAATAGTACAGATAAGTACATAAAAATGAGGTTCATATATTACAGGAAAAAATAATAAGAATAATTAAAAATAAAGACCAAGCCTCACTTCCTGGAGTTATAAATTCTAACTCTCCTTTACATGCTAGAACTCTGCATGTTTGTAAGGGATCATCCAAAGTTATATACAAAAAGAGAAGACAAACAAACAAGGTTTACTTTGTATCATGGAAATAGGCTTAACTTCACAACTTGCAATGCATTCATCTGGCACCTTGCTGATGTCAATAGAAGTAAATATAAAATTAATAAGTTACCAGAAGCCATAAGAAATGATAACAATTTAAACACTTTATCAGTAAACTAAACAACTGTTATTAAATAGAACATACTTTATTAGTGAATATTTCAATAATAAATTTACATAGGTATAACAATAAAATAAGATAAAACCTATAAATGTGCTCATAATAATGTAATAATACATTTTAATATGAGTTAAATATTAATTAAATAATAATAAATTGACATTCTAATTTAATTTTAAAACTATATATAATAATACTGAATTATAATTTATAATAATAATGCAGCAATTTAATTAATAGAAAATTATTAGTAAGTACCTCATAACTCACATTCTAATTTAATAATTATTGGATAGAAATTTAATTAGAATTTTGTAATTACTTAATAGGAATTGAATAATAATTTACTAATTTCATAAGAATAGAATATAATAATCTTATTTGCACAGGAAGTGGTACATATTAAGGTATTGACTGATTGCTAATATTGAAAAGTATTATTTAATATTGGTATAATATACTGTTTTATAATTATATTTTGTGGTTATGTTGTCAGAGATTACATTTAAAAGGAATGTTGTTATTTTATATTTATGTGGTATCTATTTCATATCAACTATCATAACAAAGTGTTGAAATGAAGACTTGTCCTATTTGTAGCTCAAGTAGTAAGTTAATATATATTATGACTGGTACTAAAAGCGAAGAATTATTGGATTACACTATTAATCCAGAGTATTATTGGTCAATTGGATTGAACATTAATTAGTAAATTGACAATGTCAATTGGTACTAATAAAGAGATTTGCACTATGTGCATTTAGTAGTAAAGTGATTATAGAAAATGTGAACAAGTAGTAAGCTGATAATGTCAGTTGGTACTAAAGATTAATAAATAAGTAGTTTACCTGACAATGTCAGTTGGTACTAGACAAAGTTTAATTTTGAATAAGTAGTATACTGAATAATTCAGTTGGTACTAAGTAAAGTTTAACTATAAATAAGTAGTATACTGATAATGTCAGTTGGTACTAAGTAAAGTTTAATAATAAGTAAATAAGTAGTATACTGACAATGTCAGTTGGTACTGAGTAAAGATTAATAATAAATAAGTAGTAAACCGATGAAGTCGGTTGGTACTAATGGTAGATCTTGGTGTAGGTCGCTCCAGGATGTCCCAAATACCACCTTTCGAAATATTTGACTGCGACGGTGAGCCTGCTTCTGTGGGTTTGCGTTGGGAGAAATGTAGGTAGTAATTGGCATCTTACACTTTATGCAATAGCGCCAAGGGTGCACTAAAAAGAGCACCAAGGGTGCACTAGAAAGGCATGCTGACATTGTTTCAGGTAGCCCAAATGTCCAATCTACCCCCAGTAGAACCGTTATAATGCGATGGTGATCCTATGTCACTAGGATTACGCTGGTAGAAATGGGTAAAAGCCCTTGAAATATATACTCGCGGCAGGCGTAGATACGCCTATAAAAACATCGACCTCTATATAGCGTAGTGGTTATATACATGACTGCTACGCAGAGGTATCGGGTTCGATTCCCGCTCAGTGCAAATGTTTGTGTGCATGAAAATGATTGTTTGCATTGGTCTGGGTGTTTTCTGTGTATAATATCAAAAGTATTAAGTATGCTTATCCGTTGTCTTGTATCCAAAGTACAAGCTCTGCTTAGTTTGGGACTAGATGGCGCTGTGTGAATGTGGGCACATATACCTGATAATAATATTACCGAAACAACTGACGTCTATAAGACGGGCGATAGATAAACTCAGTAAGTTCTTCTCGCCTACGCAGAGCAAAGGGTACGAACACTAATTATTCAGGCTTCTCAAATAAGAGTCAGGCGAAAAGTTTGATAAATTTCTTGTGAGGTTGCGATTGCGGCAACAAAGCAGGAAATGTAATTTCGCTAACGAAGAAAATGAACTCATCGATCACATTCTGAAGAAGAAAATATTAACTCTGGGTGACACTATTACCTTAGGTAAAGGGAGTGACTTAGGTAAAGGTGATAGTTTGTTTTGCCCCGCTACAGCAGGCGTCAGTCAACAACCATAGACCTGACAGTACTCAAACTAGGATTATCTAAGTATTACGGAAAGAACATGGGTAGAAATATAGGTTTTATATCTTACAGTGTCTTAAATTTTCATGAATATAAAGGTATTGTGCATGAATATTTATATCTGTAAATCTCACACAAAGATTATGTGAATAAAAGAATTAAATTGACTTATTTTTAAACGGTATGCAATGTCACTCGAAAAAATATTATCATGTAGGTACGTAACATTTTGATATAAATAAAATTGTTAAAAATCGTTCCTAATTTGATATTAAATTGAATTAAATTAATTATTTATTTATATCACATTTTGGATAGTTACAAATAGAAATAATTTATGTTGTACGAATTAATATTATTATAACAAAAAAGACAATTTGTAAACTACATTTCCGGTTTGGTTGCTATGACACTTTGTTGTTATGATAAATAGTTTTGACCACAGATATATGTGAATATGTTGTGGCTAAATATGTATTCTTTGGTGTTTTACGTATTTTGTATTATATCCAAAATTCTTTGTTTCTACGACTTGTCTAATGAGAAATTACATATTTAGATTCACCAATTCATGCCTAATTTTGTTTTAAGTATTTTTCCACATTAAGACGCCTGATTTTGAGTACTACGCAAAACAATTTACAATAAGTAAATTGATCTCTGCTATCATTAAGTACTAAAAAAAAAGAGAAAAAAAACTGGAAGGACAATGATGGCAGACTCAATGATGATAAACAAACAGAAGATCTGGACAATGGGGAAGAATCGACGGAAAAATTAAATGAATAGGTATTAGGTACGAGTAATTGGATTGTAATTTAAAATATAAATAAATATAAAAAAAAAATGAGTGATATACATAATGTTAATACAAGAAATAAAAATAAACTTGCTGTGTTCTCCACACTTAACTTCATAAAATAAGTAATTCTTTCACTGGTAAAGGTATTCGTTTTTATAATAAACTCCCTATAGAAGTTAAAGAATTGCCATTAATAAATTTAAACCTTTCATTAATATTGAAATCATATTACAGTGTAAAGGATTACTTAAACGATAAAAATGCCTGGATCTGAATTGTCTTGTTTTCTTAATAAAATATTTGTGAAGTGATCACCTAAAAGAGCGATAGGAACCCAGCAGAGTTTCTTGTGGGTGTCTTCTCTGTCATGGTAGTGTTCCGAACCCTCAGTAAACTTAGCCGTTAAGTTAGACGTGCCTATATGATGTGATCACTATAAAAACTCTAACGTTCACACCTAAGTGTTATTGACGTGACTTATATAAAATAAAATGTTTTTCATTTTTATTCTCATTTTAAATAAATAAGATAAATATATTATATATTCACTGTTAAATCAATAACTATTGTTAGAAATAACAGATATGTTAATTAATAGTGAGAATTGATATAATTGAGAATTTATATTGAATTATTGTTAATTTATGATTAAGATGATTTTACAAATTCTCATGTAAAGGAAGAGGTGTGACGTATTAATAAAGAGCAAGCGACGCGCGCATTGCTTGATCGACTGCCGGCCGGTACGGACGTGTGCGCGCCGCTTGGTGAAACTACTAAGTGTGTTTTCATTGAGTGAACCTGACACTATAGGCAAACACAAGGACACCACATAATCATCTAATGAAGCTGTACTTAAACGTTGTTTAAGGACATTCTGTAGTAGGTGCGGAGCCGGGCGGGTCGCTAGTATACTAATAATTCATTACTTCTCTGCGAAGGAAGAAACATTGTCCTTGCAATCATATACTGATTGACAAAGTTTACAGTTTTTATCTTTGTCTTTAAAACTAGTATTTAAATCTCGTAAAACTAAATTTCAAGTAGTCCCTTAGTCGGTTTTTACGACACCCATGAGATGAGATAGGGTGGTGACATATTGTTTTCTTACTCCGTCACTACAAAATAACAATAACAACATTCAAAATCAACAAAACGATAAACCATCAAACCTATAACAAAAAAATAATATTAAACTGTCACCGCGTAGCAGTTACGTAGAACTACCGTAGCGCTACGACGCCGTAGCACTAATTGCGTAGCGTTTGACTAATAATGTCATTTCCCACAAATGGTATCGATTAAGTATAATTTTGATAAAGAAATAGCTTCTAATGTTATATTCTTGGGGTTTATTTAGCAAATAAACACGAGTTTTATGAGATGGTAATATCAATAAAGTATTTATTGGATGACCATGAAAATGTTTTTCTTTGGATATTCGCTTTTGAGTAGAACGTGTTTGGTGCTTGTTAAAGATTGTACGTATATTTTTGTATATTACTTAACTAGTAAAGCATTTTATATCAGCACTTTGATGTTCAGCTGCGGAAAAGACTCTTAAGAACTAGCTGACCCGTGCCCACTTCGTTGGGCGGCGAAAAAAAACGTGTATGTTTTTAAACATATTTCATTACTGCTCCTCTTCAGGCATAGCCTGATATTATTTATCCTATGACACTCCTCGATAAATGGACTATTCAACACAAAAAGAATTTTTAAAATCGGTTCATTAGATCCAGAGATTACCCCTTACAACGTCACAAACACACAAACTTTACCTCTTTATAATATTAAGTATAGAAGTATAGATAAAAGTAGTGGGAAAGTGACTGCAATAATGTTAAGTCCAAGACGAATAGAAGTCAAAGTTATCCTGTTGTCATCAATGTCATATGGGTTTTTCCTATACTAGGTTTGCAGATAATTTAAAAAAATGATATTTGTGAAAGTCGACACAAGGTAAAATGATTGACGAACTCTGTGGCGCAGTCGGTATATTACACGGCTGCTACGCAGAGGTCTCGGGTTCAATTCCCACTCAATGCAAATTAGAATTTGTGTGCATGAACATGATTGTTTTCAAGGTCTAAGTGTATTTTATGTATAATATGTATGTATTTAGAAAAAAAAAGTATTTAAGTATTTTTATCCGTTGTCTATAGTACCCATAGTACAAGCTGTGCTTAGTTTGGGACTAGGTTTAACTGTCTGAATGTGTGAGGATTATTTATTTATTTATTACTTCAACTTTATTTTAATCGTATGGAAATCACGAACGAAATTCCTGACACTGAAAACTTTCAGAGTCAAGGACATGTCAAACTTGAACAGACTAAACCACATTGTATCCTATTCCTAACTGTCAAGTGTCTTAGTCTCCAAGTAAGTCCAACGATAATAATCCTAGAGACCTACAAAGACATAACCTAAATACATACCAATCAGCCCGGCCAACATAGTATAAAATTCATCATTATCATAACAGCCCATTAATGTCTCACTGCAGGGACGGGCCTACTCCCATGACGGAGGGATACTTGGCCTACTAATACCACACTGGCCAGATTGATTGGTATAGGATTTAATTTCAAGTTTTCCTTCTTCTTACTTGGTAAAAATAATATTTACGGATAGTCCCTTAGTCAATTTGTACGACACCCAAGGGAGGAGATGGGGTGGTGAAAATCCTATTAATCGGTTTATAAAGTGATGATTATTATTACATACATCTAACTAAAGAAAACGTTACTTTTATCCTCAAAGAAATATATCTTAGATTGGAACAAAGGTCGGTAATAAATGTAAACGCATACATATCTGTCGCATACGCGTGCTAATGTGATTACGTGAGGGCACACAATATATCTCTCCAAGAGTTTTTCCTCTAAAAGTGCTAATGAGACTCTTAAAGAGATGTATGAATTAAGTAAAGGGATATCTTGTATAGCCAAGTTTTTTATATTTATGGTTGTTTAAAATCATAATCAAGGAAAACTTGAAATTAAACCCTATACCAATTCGTCTGGCCAGCGTAGTATTAGTAAGCCAAATATCCCTCCGTCATGGGAGGAGGCTTGTCCATGATTGTTTGCATTGATCTGAGTTTTTTCTATGTATAACATTGTGTGTATTTACAAAAAACAAAAAAAGTATTTAAGTAGGTATGTTTATCTGTTATCTAGTACCCATAGCAAGCATACAAGCTCTGCTTAGTTTAGGACTCGATGGCATTGTGTGTAAGTGCGAGGAATATAAGAAAACAAATAAATAAGCAATAACTATCACACAATTTCTTTTTTAAACTTTTATGAATAGCAACAAAGAGTATAAAGTAACTGCGTGCTGCATTCCACAAAGTTTAATTGCCATAAAAGAAATAAAAAAATAAACTTAAAACTTTGTCAAAGAATATCGTAATAGGTTGTATACAAGTAGGTTTTATAACACGTTTAACTTTTTTAACTAAATATCGGTGCCGTTTATTAAAAAGTTTATGTTTTCTAGTTCCGAGAACCGAACATTTACTGACATACTTAACTTTTTCTTATGCCACCACCATTTCTAGGCTGTGTATCGATTTTAGTTAAATTTAGAGAAAATAGCTTTTCTTAATTACTGAAATAGGTAGAAGAAAAGACGCAGATGAGCTGTAGTGATTGTAGTACTATAGCTGATGGTAGATGACATAAAGAAAGCAAGATGCACTGAGGTCAGTGCAAAAAGAATACTTAAAGAAATAAATCTTGTACTCACTAAAATGTTGGTACAAGGCTAACTGTGACAAATAATTATAAATAATAAATACTCCTCACACATTCACACAACCCCACCTAGTCCCAAAATAAACTGAACTTGTACTATGGGTACTAGACGGATAAACATACTTAAATACTTTTTTTTGTAAGCACATACATAATTATACATAGAAAACACTCAGACCAATGCAAACAATCATGTTCATGCACACAAAGATTTGCATTAAGCGGAAATCGAATCCGAGACCTCTGCGTAGCAGCCATGTTATACTCACTACCCCACAGAGGTGGTCACATGAATGTCTGAAAATATCCAACTTTAAAAGGATCCTCAACGAGACAATGAGACAATCTTTGCTCACTGATATAGCAATGTTGCAAACACTGACTGCGACACAGAGGTCCTCAAACCTTTATAGCATGAACTCAACTGCGATCTCATAACAGAATCAGGCACCTAAGTCTCGCAAAGAGATGAGTATGGAAACATCATGTTGTATAGGCAAGTGGAAACTCCTTTGCCGCCTTCAGACCTGAGTAGATAAGCGTGAGACGAGATCCAGCATTAAACCATCTTTGGTGCTAAAAGCGATTCGCGATCAAATTATTATTTACGTAGAACATTATTCATTTAAACATAAATGCTACAGATGACATATCGTTCATTTGTTACAAAACACTGACCTATCCATTAAAATTACTGAATAAGCCATACTGGCCCATTTAACTCAACATCATAATTTACAATTTGCATATTTACATGAAGCTTAGTTGTTTGTAGGTGTATAATAATATAACACGGCTAAATTGTATGGACCTAACAAATCGCTTGTCATTGTCCCAAATAAGATAAATACAGGGCAAGTGTAAACTGGTTGTAGAGCAAGATTGATGTTTCCACAAAAGGATTTTAAAGTTCTTGGTCGTAGCGTTTCGCTTTTGTTTTGTACGATTCGAAAGTTGAATTTCTGATTTCAATTTGAATTCTGTTTTTGAATTTTTGAAAGAGTGTTGAATTTCAACAATAAGTTTGTTTCTTAAATAGTTATTGATGGCCAAATAGCTGTTCTTCATAGCCACTAAAGAAACGGTTATTTAACGGTTCTTTACAATTTATTAAAAGAAACTTGGCCTTCTAATAAGTCGTTAGCCACATGAGTTGGTTTGGGGTCAAGGTTTCCTTATTTTGTACAACCTAAAATAAATATCGGTTGCCTCTACCTTACTTGGATTTTACGCCTTCTACGGTGAGATGCGAGTAATGATATTTTATATTATTTTAACTTCAAGCAACAAGGTTATTTTAAGACTTTAATAGTATGCATTAGGAATGTAATACCATGTTCAATTAAGGAAATTTTGAGGTCGCAATTCCTTTCATTTTAGTAGGAGTGTACTTGAACGTAAGTACTTATTGCCAATCACAAATATTTTCAACGCCAGACCACAGCTAGGACACTTTACCTTGGTTACTACCTACTACTTAACATTAGCTGTTAAATCCCACAGCCCTTTTACTAACTGTAATATTGTGGCGCAAAAATAGATAACACATGAAAGTGCCACTTTTTGCCAATTATCTTTATGATCCTTAAATAATTGCCCCTTAAAATTATAAAAAGTAATATTATGTATTATTATATTTGTGTCATTGTGTAAGAACCACGAATCGGCAAACGTAGCGTAGGGGCTTCTCAGGGCCAATAGGCTGATGGGCCAACGACCTGTGGTAGATGGTTATGAAATTATGAGGTGGGCGAAAGAGTGTCTCAAAGCTTTGTCCAACAGTAGATCAATTTAGGTAAAAATATATACATCATATATAGGGCAGGGCACATAGCGCGGAGAACCGGCAAATCAAATCAAAAAATCTCAATTTATTTAACCTCGTAATAACTTCTGTTCTAAATTAAGTAGAACTAAATAAACATTACATACCTTAGCTCCTGCAATATACTTAGAGTTTTTATAAGAATCGCTAATGCTGTGTGTTAAATATTATAGTCATTTTACTAAATCTAACCATAGCAATAACTTTCTTTAGTAATCGCAAATGTACGTTAACTTCCGATCTAATTTTAGAATTTAGAAAAAAATTGTTATACACAGATACACATACTTACATGTTTTGTAAATATACTATGCATAGAAACACCCAGAAGATTACAAATAATAATGTAGGTACAATTTTTTTTAAGTATATCTCCTTCTCGAGAGGAGGCCCGTCCCTGCAGTGGGACATTAGGGATGTAATGATGATGATGATGATGAATACTTCTGCGTAACAACGTGGCCACTATGGCAGAGATCATCAACTTTAATTGAATAACGTTACAAAACAAAATAATAACAAAAAAACGTTTTAAGTTGATAAACCCAGTTTCTGCTTTATTTGCAATGTATTATTGACGATAATGGTGCTTTTAGTATTCGACCGCTTGTAAATCTTTTTATTCCATGGGGGAAATAAAAAAGTGTGTGTATTTTATACATCTGTTTCCTCTCACACTTAACAGAAATGGAAATTGGAAATGGTTAATGTAGTTTAAAGGATAACTTTATTTCTATATATCGGATGGGTTTTTTTTGTTGTATGTTTTAATGGTATTACGAAAGTGTATAAAGAAAGCCGCCTACTCCGGACGGGATAAGGCGTGAGATTATGTAGGTATGTATGTATAATTAACCTAAATTTTTTTTTGATAGTTATATTGAGTATTTTTTAAGAATACCTTCTGTAGAAGGGCCTAACAGAATATTAGTGCTGTAGTGTCTATGACGCTACAGCGATTAACTGAGTTACGTCCTATTGTGTGTGCATTTTTGTAAAATATGTTGATAATTATTTACTATATACTCGTATGTTATTGTGTGCAACAAAAAAAAATATTTTCTTTCTTTCTTTATACACAGACTAATACAAACAACTATGTACACACTCACACACAAATAGATTGAGCTAGATAAACACCAAAACTGTTGCGTGGGAATCATATCGACGGTCCCTATTAAGAATGTCGGTACTCCAAAAACACAACTTTTCAGTAGAGCAGTTTAAAGTTTATTTTGAGTGTAAAAAAGGTATTAAAAGACACAGTCGGACTGGTGTTTTTTTATAATATTCATTACATTGTGGCGTAAAAAAATAAGGGAATTAATTGATAGTTTTCAAAATAATGCACTACTGACATTATCATCCGGACTATTTTTTAGGAAAACTGTCGATAGTGGCACTTTTGACAATATTATTTGCATGTGCAATAGTAATTAAAGTAGGAAGTGGTATATTCCGGTTATTTTCCGTAGTCCCATTGGTCATCCCATCGATGGGACGACGGAAAATAACAATTAACCGTAGTCCCATTATCTAATGGGACTATGTAAATAAAACCACAACAATTACTCATTTGTAATATTTAATCATAAACCGATAAATATACGTTACAGAAACACATACTTATATTAAGTATCATCATAACAGCCCATTAATGTCCCACACCAGGGACGGGCCTCCTCCCGTGACGGAGGGATACTTGGCCTACTAATACCACGCTGGCCAGACGGATTGGTATAGGGTTTAATTTCAAGTTTTCCTTCTTTTTTCTCGTAAAGACAATATTTAATATTTACGGTTAGTCCCTTAGTCGGTTTATACCACACCCATGGTATGAGATGGGGTGGTGACATATTGTAGTCTTACTCCGTCACCACACGGATATTAAGTATGCAACTTGCAATTACTTAAATTCAAGCGAAAGATGACATAAACATGACACACATTTTGAATGATATAAAAAATAAACACAATCCCGTAAAGAGATTTCATAACTTATTTAATAATCAAAAAGTATGTAAAGTAACAACAGAAATAGTATCAGTGTTATGGCGATACTGCACAACTCTATTGTTTAATGGGATCACAGAAAAGCGATCGTGAAATAAAAACTATTTTCCGTAGTCCCATTAGATAATGGGACTACGGTTAATGGTTATTTTCCGTCGTCCCATCGATGGGACGACCGATGGGACTACGGAAAATAACATTTTAAACTGGAAAAATGGATATTTTTATGTCGTATGTGTTTGTCTTACTAAGTTAAATTATAAAATAAACTACGTTTTATCCAGTTTTTAATGTTTACACATTAAAAACTGGATAAAATGTAGTTACATGAAACACAGAAAGTCAATCAGACAAAGAAATTATAAAATCATTCTTAAACCAAGATGAGAATGACAGGTACAGCGTCCACGCAATGAATTTAGAAATGCAAAATGAATGGGTTACTCTAGGTGACTACTGTATAGGGCTGCCAAGTGCTTTTATATAGGGGTCATTACTCGCAACGCCACGACAGAGCACTAGGGATTATACTTGAAGCAGTGAGTCTATAGATTGCTAGAGCTAAAAAAGGTCTGACTACAAATGAAACACAAAACATCCAATTTGTATAGGAAGGCATCACTAAAAAGACCACCTACAAGCCTTTTTCAGTCCTGAGTTCGGCAGACGACTGGACACTACTGGTTGACACGTATGAAATACACTTCAAAATCCCGGAGGATATCTGCTTGTCACCGTTAAGATCAGACGTGTTCCTCTACTCAAATTCGAAAAAGCTTGTAGTACTTATTGAGCTTACGGTATTGTGGGAAACTGACATCCCTAAAGACCAGGCAATTAAGACAAACAAATCTTCGACTGACAAATGAGATAACAAGAAATACAGGGTTACTCTGCTATATGCCGTAGAAATAGGTGCAAGGGCTACACTATCTAAATCCCTCTACAACCTATTAAAAGAACTAGGACTGCCGAAAACTTCTACTATCACGAATGTCCAAAACGGCATTATTAAGTTCTACCAAATTGGGATAGGTAGAGGACGGAACATAGCAGACACTGAAGGTGACCGTAAACACGTTGTAAGGGGGCTTGCTTAAACCTACATCTGGGTCGTAAGTCCTAGACGCTGTTATGCAAGTTTTCCGTCCTCTATCACGCGATGGACCCGGCACCCGCACGGAGAATCCATGGAATGCTAAGATTAAGTCTTACCTATATTTATCTTTATAAACAGTATAACTATAATAGCGTAAACACAAACCGCAATACAACCGTCCTTAACTGTTAAAAATATTTATAATTACTTGTTTAGATCGTTTACTAAAGATTATTACTATCGTGCATTAAATCTGGGAAACAAAGTGCCATTTCTACATCGAACGCAGCCAGTACAGGCGAAGATCCATTTGGAAAAAATAATAAACCTTAGAATAAAGTGAGCAGTTAGGTATTTATCGATAGAATTAAGCAGTATGTAACTATAGAAGTAAATAGAAGGAAAATCAGATGACTGTTTGCTTAATCTACCTTCTCACTTATCTTTTTCTTTTTTATCTTTTTATTAAAGGCAACTCCCGTACTACGATTCGAGCACTGTGTCGCAGGGACATTAACATACATGAAATAAATTGACACAAAGAACACTCAGACCCTAGACAATCATTGGTAAATTAATTATTGTCTTGCGTGAAACTCGAACCTTCGACTTCGATTATTAATTGTTTTGCTTGGAACTCGAACCTTTGACTTCGATTAATATTTTTTATCTTGCGTCGAACTCGACACTTCGACTTCGATTAATATTTTTTATCTTGCTTGAAACTCGAACCTTCGACTTCGATTAATATTTTTTATCTTGCGTCGAACTCGACACTTCGACTTCGATTAATATTTTTTATCTTGCTTGAAACTCGAACCTTCGACTTCGATTAATATTTTTTATCTTGCGTGGAACTCGACACTTCGACTTTGATTAATAATTGTCTTGCGTGAAACTTGAAACTTCGACTTCGATTAATAATTGTTTTGCGTGGAACTCGACACTTCGACTTTGATTAATAATTGTCTTGCGTGAAACTTGAACCTACAACCTTGTGCAGCCGCATACACGACCGCTTTGCCCCCGAAGTAGTCAATGATTTAAGATTAAATAATAAGCTTAAATCACTGTTCTAGTTAAAATGTGCATCCAATAGAAAAAAAGTAGACGAATGGTGCAGTTTACGTATAGAAATTAACATATCCGACATACTCACTTGTATATTTGCATGCAATAATGTCAGAAGCCACACTTACAACACCACTTTGTTTGTGGGTTACATGTAACAATGTTCATAGTGACACATACGACAAAATGAACCTATTTAACGTCCGTACAATAATGTCGAAAGTATCACTTTCGACATTATCAAAATGAAATGTTTTTAATACATACAATAAAGTTGGAAGTAACAAATTCGACAAAATGATTAGTTGTATTTCTATAAAATAATGTCGGTAGTTGTACATCCAACCAAATTCACTGGTTGAAGTCCATGGAAAAATGTTGCAACTACCGGAAACTACTTTGTTAAAGGGAATAAAATTATTTTTTCTAAAATCTTAAAAGTTAAGTACTTTGTAAAAAATAGTAACCTTTAAACTCATATTCCTAATATTTATAAACTCGCGCGCAGTCCTGACGACTAAGACTGTAGGTACTGGCAGATCCGCACCAAGGCGCGTTCCCTCTATCCCGCGTAGAATCGTCTTCATCTTAATAGGGACCGTCGATATCATAATAATGTATGTGTATAAAAAATAATAGGTACTTGTTATTATGATCAAAAGATTGTTAATAGTACTTGTCTTCTTCCATATTCTTTAAGTCAACGAAGAACCTAAAAATGTAATTTAGGCTCAACACAGCGATAACTGATACGTCTAGGACACACATCGTTTTAATAAAGAATTTCCACAAAATTTAATATTTTCATGTGGGTAATAAGTAATCACTTTAGTCGACTTAAATGTTGCTTGAGCAAAGAGTAATAGATTAGATACAAAAACCTCAAACACACAAAAGATTTAGGCGGCAACTTAATTTAATTTTGCGGTTTCATTTCTTCTGACATCATATGGGCGTGGGATTAAAACAGTCTTAAATTAATGAAATAGGATTATATAATTAACCTTACATGATACGAACATAAATCGTGTATATTATTATTAGGTTTAAAATACAAGCTTTATGTCCCAGGAACAGTAGGTATAACGCGGCTGTAAATGCAAACTTACGGTATATTTATGAATCGTTGCTAAGAGATCGAAGCTAAGCCATTGAAGAGACGGGTACAACCATTGTGCGATCAAAAGCATAAAGTAAACTGTAAAATTCATAATATTGTACCTTATTTTTATTTCTTTTAAGTACATTATAGCAAAAAAAAGTACTGTAACTTACCAACGATATAATGCGCTCGACGCAGATCAATGCGGATCGAGCATGAAAACCAATGACAACTGTCTCATCATCATCATAACAGCTCATTAATGTCCCACTGCAGGGACGGGCCTCCTCCCGTGGCGGAAGAATACTTGGCCTACTAATACAACGCTGGCCAAATGGATTGGTATAGGGTCTAATTACAAGTTTTCCTTATTTTTACTTCGTAAAGATAAAATTTACGGTTAGTCTCTTAGTCGGTTTTTAAGACACCCATGGGATGATGGAGTGGTGACATATTCTTACTCCGTCACCACACGGACAACTGTCTGAGGGCAGCCAATTGATTGTTTCACAAACCAAATGCCCATAAAAATATGTAAAAAGTATTTCTTAATCCAACAGTGGGCATAATGTCTGCTGATAAACTAATAGCAAGATTTGTAATTACACGATAAAGCTTTCTAGAAAATTACCACTGGTTTCGTAGTCTCGTGTTAAATACTGATTGACCGGTTTCTAATCTAGTTACGCCAGCATTTGAAAAGCGGTCGACGTGTCCTTTCTATCAGGCTTGTCACTCGTAAATTGGGTTTCCTTCATTCTAATTAGGCATGACTTAGTTACATGGTATACTGTTACATGCGTTATGTTGGCGAGCCTGTATTAGTTTTGTCAGACTAATAGGATAGCTTTCATTTTGTGCTGGAGTTTGGTAAATTAAAAGCTAAAGATAAGAAATTAGTTGTCTATTTTTAGCCAGCAAAACAACATGTCGCTCCTCAAATACAAAAGGGACACAAATCGAAATGCTATAATTTTACAGGGCGGCCAAAACAAATTTTTAAAACGATTTTTTTTTTAATTTTATATATTTATTAATTAAATATAAGATGTTAATATATCATTAGATGCGTATTTTTAAACTCTATTGGTGTACAATCTGAACTTTGTAATATCTGTTACTGGTTAATATAAAATAACACAAAAGTCTCTTTTGCATTCAAAATTTTAATCAATACCATGTAAAATATGTCAAAAATTTTATAAAAAAATTAACAAAATTTTAGAAATAAAAAGGGATTTATTAAATATTTTGGTATTTTATTTTATTATAAAGCTTAATCATATTACTAGCTACTTATTAACAAAAGTGAATAGACATCAAGAATGTTTTGTATTAAATAATCTAAACTAAACAATATTAGCTTATCATTAATAAAATTGAGATCAAACTTTGTACGTAGGTAATACTAAGTGGATTATTACTAGATATGACTAAAGCTTATGATAGAGTACAATTTGACATTTTATTAAAAAAATTATATAAAATAAGAATACGTGGCAACTGTTATGAATGGTTTAAATCATATCTCGACCGACGTGAACAATTGGTTGAAATTGAGAGTTACAACCATCAAACAAACGAGATAGAAACAATAAAATCAAATAAACAATTGGTGTATGCCTCAATACCACAAGGAAGTGTACTAGGATGTTTTCTTTTTCTAGTTTACATCAACGACCTTCCAAAAAATATACACCAATCCTGTATTTTATTTGCCGACGACGTAACTATAATTAGATCATATGATTGTAACAGTAACCTAAACGGTCAATTAGATTCATTATTAAATGATACCACAAAATGGATGTCACAAAATAACTTTGTTTACAAAAAAACAAAAATTATAACATTTTTTCCTCGACAGAAAACTCCAATAAACATTAACTTTAAATACCAGAACAATACAATAGAATTAGTAAATAAAGCTACCTTATTAGGCATAGAAATAGATTCACACATAAATTGGCAACCTCACGTTGATAAATTAAGAGCCAAATTGTCAAAATTCTCGTACGCGCTACGTGAGATCAAAAAAACAACTGACTTAAAAACCGCACTGTCCACATATTACGCCTACGCATATGCGTGGTTGAAATATGGTGTCATTTTATGGGGAAACAGTTTAGAAACACCATATTTATTTACCCTACAGAAAAAATTGATTAGAATACTAGTAAATATTCATCAAGAAGAAAGTTGCAAACCTCACTTTCAGAAGTTAGAAATACTCACACTACCATGTCTCTATATTCTAGAATTATGTAAATTTGTGCGAGAAAACCCACATTTTTACAGCAAAAGGGAAGACAAGCAAAAAACATACATTTTAAGACACAAAAATAGGCTTAACCTTCCATCTTCACGAATTGCAATGCATTCATCAGGTACTCTAGTTATGTCTATAAAAATATATAATAAATTACCAGAAGCAATAAGAAATGAAAGCCAATTTAATATTTTTATGAATAAATTAAAACAATTTTTGATAAATAAATCCTATTACAATATAAATGATTATTTAAATGACATATTTATATAGAATTTATTGCAATAATTAATGTGTAATTTTAATTTAATTTTTGATTTAATTTTTAATTCGATTAAGTATTAATTTTATTTTAATTTTATTTTAGACTGACATATCCCAATTTTATTTTATTTATTTGATTTATAATTATTTGTATCTATTTTGTTATTAAATTCATCGAATTCAATATATTAAAAGCTAATTCAAAGACTGTGTACATATACTAATCTAACCTACACACCTACATCACAACATACTTACACAACACTCACACAAAATCACCTGTCACAAATCTCACTTAAGAATTATATTAATAACAAGATTTTAATTTAATTTATTGGCGCCTTCCTCCTCTCTCCTACCTTTTGCTATGCCCGACAGGGTCTACAATTGATACTGATATGTACTTACTTACACCTAAATGAAACATTGTGGAATGCAATAAATGATTGAGTATTGAGTATTAAGTTTAATTAAACATCTCTCTAATCATTACGAATATAACCTCGTAAAATTATATAAAAAAGAACACTTTAATAATAATATAAACAAAACATTTATACAAATAAGACCTAATCTTAGCATTTCATGGATCCTCCGTGCGAGTTCATCGCGTGATAGAGGACGGAGCACTTGCATAACAGCGTCTGGGTCTTACGCCCCAGATGTAGGTTTAAGGAGGCCCCCTTACAACGCGTTAGCGGTCACCTTCACTGTCTGCTATGTTCCGTCCTCTACCTATCCAAATTTGGTAGGAACCTAAGAGTGCCGTTTTGGACATTCGTGATAATAGAGAGCTTGAAGTTCTCGGCAGTCCTAGCTCTTTAAATAAGCTGTAGAGGGATTTAGCTGGAGTACACCTCGCACCTATTTCCACGGCATCTCATTTGTCAAGTGAAAGTAGATATTTGATGTCTTAATTTCGTGGTCTTTCGGGATGTTAGTTTTCCACGGTACCGTGAGCTCAATAAGTACTACACGCTCTTTTAAATGTGAGTAAAGGAATTTGGCTGGTCTTAACGGTGACACACAGATAATGCTCCGGGATTCTGTATTGTGTTTCATACGTGTCAACTAGCAGTGTCCAATCGTCTGCCGAACTCAGGACTGAAAAAGGCTTAATGGTGGTCTTTTTAGTGGTGCCTTTCTTAACAAATTGGATGTATTGTCTTTCATTTGTAGTCAGTCCTTTTTAGCTATAGCGATCGATAGACTCACTGCCTCGCGTATTGACTAACTTCGTAACTAGTAGGTTATCATTGAGTAAGTGAGGTTTTACTCGAGAAGGTCCAGGTTGAGGTGAAATACAAATTGGTTTGGTAATTACTGTTGACTGTACATCTTCTTCAGAATCGGAAAATGCTTTAAGAGATGGTAGAAAATTAGGATCTTAAACTGTCATCTGCAGAAAAATCGGGATTTGATGTTGTTTTGAGATTGTCGATTCAAGATGTTCATCAAGCGACAGTGTCGCTTCTTAAGTCACTCTGCCCAAAAACTATTTTTGGCCTATTTGTGACTTTGGTATTTGTTACAGAGCTTCCATCACTGTCTTCGCTGTCCAATATTGATAGATAGATTAAGGTCAGCTTGACTATCTGCTACAGAATTTGTATCTAAAGAATTAATAGGTAGTATAATCTAGCACATTATTATTGTGGACAGGTAATGAGCTTTGTTCTGATACATTTAAGGTTGCCATTGTTAATATTTTTCGTGCTCTGCTCATTTTCAAATAATCTGTAAAATAACAACATTTGAGCGGAACATCACTGAAATAATAACAACAGAACAAAATGAACAACAAAAAAGTAATTTATATTTATGAAAACAAAACTTCAAAAAATTATAATTTTTTCCAGTATATCTTAATGGTAAAAGGACGTATTTTAATTTATGCTAGTGTTGTATTAAAAAACATGATTACAGTCAACTAATATTGGAATACAGAAAGGATGTAATTCAAATATGGCACTTTTGTATTACATATTATTATAATAACAAATAAAGATGTTAGAATGCAAAACGGATGTTTCTAAAAATACTTTTGTTTTACATATTATGTTAACAAATACGAATCTCAGAACGTAAAATGGACGTTTACCAAAATATGGCACTTTTGTATCATATGACTAAGTTTAAAATACTTATCTCAGAATGCAAGACGGTCGTTTTCCAAAATATGGCAATTTTGTATTATAAAATATAATTAGACTCACCTGAAATGTTTAATGCAATAAAGACGTATTTTGTGTTGTGGCACTTTTTCACGGAACTGACGAGCGTTCTTGTTGAATGTCAGGACGTAACTAAAAAAATGGCGGTTTTGCACTGACATTACCTACCAAAGTGCTTAAAATCAAAAAGGGCGTTTTGTCAGTGTGGCCAAAATATAAAGAAAAATGATGGGTGTTTTTTTTAAATATAAAATATAGTCGATTTAGGTATCATTTTACCAATAAAACCATTTTCATATTTTTTTTATTTGTGGCCCTTTTGTATTCAAGGAGCGATGTTTTTGTTGACGTGGTTATTAAGCAACTTTGAAGCAAAGCAAAAGTCTAAACATAAATGAGCACTGTAGTTTTTAAAAATCCGTTTTTATCTAATCCCTTTAGAATCTGTAACAGTTGCACGGCATTATTATAGTATTTATCATAAAACTAGTTGGAGTTTAAGAAATAACAGTTTTCCACCATTCTCCAGTGCCATTCCAGTTCGTGGCCATTGTAACCTTTGCCGGAACGCCAAGCAAATAACAGGTAAATTTTAGGACTCATTAATTTAGTTTTATCAGGTATCGCTATTTTTGAAAGCGTTTCTTAGGTTAGTCTGAAGCTTTTAAGGATAACTTTAGTCCGATCCTGGTACAAGATTTGTAAATACGTTTTGAATAATAAACTATTATCTCAACTGACACACGTTGATTTTAAACCATCATTCTCTTTTATGTTTAAAAATAAAAAAATAAACAAGAACGAAAAACCTAAAAGGAAATACAGAAAACCAATTACCCCGTAAAAGTTTATCAAGTAAGTCCTAAACCAACAACAAAATTTGTTATTTCAACGTAAAACCGTTACAAAAAATCTTTGGAAGTACCTTTCAACTAAAACGAATCGGTACCTATAATATGAACACCAAATCTAAAACTGGAACACTAATGGAACTAAGCAAATATTGAAACAAGCGGAAAAATGGTAGGAAATGATATTAATGGGTGCGAATCGAGAATCGATTGATTTAAACGAGATGAAGCGAGTCTATTCCATATGGACTCGATATTCAAGATGAATCAAGATTGCTCTAAATTGACAATTTGTTACTATTCTTTATTGCTTCTTAGTTTTATATCTTTCTGTATTTTTTTTAATTCTTTGGAGCATTATAGTTATAGTTAACGGATATTAAACAAAGGTCTTAGGTTAGATATACGGAACAAAATATGTACTCTGTACCCAAAATTATGTACCTACCTATGAAATGCAATAAACAATTTGAGTTTTAATTTTTAGATTCACGCTCGATACAAAAAAAATATGCATATTCGTACTTTAATTTTTGCATTGGTCTAGGTGATTCCTTGTATAATATGACACAGCTTGTATTGCAATATAAATAATAATTTTAAATAGCTTTTTCGTTTTAAAAATATAACTTTCGCACGAGAAATCAAGACCTGTGTAGTAAGGACTTTTACAGACATGTAATCAATGGAATACACACACGACACAAAGAATATCTAGGCTGAAACCAGTTGCAGGCCAGTTTGTTCATCATCATCGTCATCTCAGCCAATTGACGTCCACTGCTAGACATAGGCCTCCTCCAAGTATTGCCACCTCCCTCATCCATCGGCTTCCCGCCGTCCTAACGAGGTCGTCGGTCCACCGTGTGAGGGGTCTCCCCATCATCACACAAATAATAACTTTTCATGTGATTCAAACCCACAACGACGCGCACGTTTACCGTCTACACGATCGCTTTGCCATTAGGCTGTTAATATATTTATACAAGTTATGTACTTATTCAAAGCTATATAACTTGAATATGTAGTATGTCATCGCACTAAAATGTTTCCAATACAGTTTAATGCAATACACATTGTGTGCACAACACTCTACATTGCTTTTCAATTGGAGCACAAGTTTATAAAGTATATTGATGCCAAAATTCATGGACTTTGATGTCACAGATAGAATTTATATATGTATTTTATTTTGTTTTTATTCGTATATCGAAAGCATAGCTTCTATTTAGGCTTTGTAAAACCTGATTTTTAACATAAACTATCTAATAAAAAAACGAATTTAAAAAAACTTCGTGGCCTATTATATTATGCAGTGTCGATTACTTGGATAAATTTCACACAATAAGTTTAAATGAAATAATATATTATGTAATAACTATATCGAAATCCAAGTTTTCATTTATTAAAGAAAAAAGTATACGTATTACGTAACGTATTTCCAACGTTAGAGTCAGTAATCTTCTTAACAGCCCATTAATGTCCCACTGCCGGGAGGGGCCTCCTCCCATGACGAAGGGATACTTAACCTACTAATTCCACGCTGGCCAGATGCATTGGTATAGGGTTTAATTTCAAGTTTTCCTTCTTTTTATTTCGTTAAGACAATACACGAATATTCCCTTAGTCGGTTTTTACGACACACAGGGATGAGATGGGGTAGTGACATATTGAATTCTTACTCCGACACTACACGGAAGAAGTAAGATATATGCTCAAATGAAATACCACTGAGTGGACACCCATCTACTATAGATGACCTCACCGATCTTAATTATTAATTAATCAGTAATTTTATTTGGCTGAGAAAATCCGACAGTTAAAATTCATTTTCCATTACATAAACGGCTAATTATTTTAACTTGTAGTTTATTTTATGTTATTTAAAAAGCAACAAAACTTTATTTATTTTGTAAGCGATACTGATACTGTATTTCATTTTGAGCTTATTTAATTTCACATCTCATAGAAATTTTATGAAATACTTATACGAAGAATTTTCATTGAACATATTTGTGGTTGTATTTTTTTACTGTTTATAATCAGCTATTTAAAGAACTTTATAAGAAGCCTTTTAATGTTTATCGAAAATGTTATGAAGCCTGTAGATAACTAAAATTTTATATAAATAAAGCATAAAATATTATTAATGATCATAACTGCCAATAAATGACGTTCAGCAGCTCAGTTCAGTTAAGCTCGTTCTCAAACAATTTTTTTTTATTTTCTCATCTGTTCAACTGTTTTTACAAATTACATTCTCTTAAACATTAACATGTATCTCTAAATAATGTATCGAATCGTTGTATATTCTGTTATACAGAAGGGCATTGTATCGAATCGTTGTATATTCTGTTATAGGGCATAAGTTTTGACATTTGACGGCTAAACTGAAATTCTGTTTGATACAGTCAGATTCGGAGATGTAGGAGGTTAAAAGCCTAATTTAATCTAGAAATTAGGTAGCCTGTTTTTATATAAATGTATTCTGTTTAGAGATGTTTTTGTTTTTATAAGGATTAAATAATATTTTGTGGATGACGGAGTAAGATTACAGTGTGTCACCATCCCGGCTCATCCCATGGGTGTAGTAAAAACCGACTAAGGGACTAGCCGTGAATATTATCTTTACGTAATAAAAAGAAGAAAAACTTGAAATTAAACCCTTTACCAATCCGTTTGCCCAGCGTGGTATTAGTAGGCCAGGTATTCCTCCGTCACGGGAGGAGGCCTGTTCCTAAGTGGGACATTAGCGGGCTGTTATGATGATTTTATGGATACAAATGTGCGGTTAATCAGACAACTGTGTGCGACTCCACAATAGTGTTTCTCAAGTACCCGAAAAAGGTATCTGGAGCACGATAGCATCATCAATAGCTATCTTATCCATGTGTCTTATTCTGAAAAAACCTGTTTTGCTACCAGGGGCGCTACGATAGTTGGCGAGGAAAGAGGCATTTTTGCCTGTCTTCACAGGCTATTCGATATAGATGCTCAAGGAGTATTTTTGTCAAAACCGATTCTTAATAATAGTAAGACCACACTAACTAGACAGTTTACAAAGGGTTTTCTGTTAAGCTTTCTGTTCTTCACACCAAAATTGACGAACTCTGTGACGCAGAGGTCTCGGGTTCGATTCCCGCTTAATGCAAATCTTTGTGTGCATGAACATGATTGTTTGCATTGAAACAATCATGTGTCTGAGTGTTTTCTATGTATAATTATGTATTTACAAAAAATAAGTGTTGAAGTATGTTTATCCGTTGTCTAGTATCCATAGTACATGCTTTGCTTAGTTTGGGACCAGGTGGCTATGTATTGTGTGAATGTGTGAGGATTATTTATTTATTTATTCAGCTTTCTATCTAAACCAAGTGAGGCAAAATTACTGCCGCTGCTCTAATTATTTCCCTGATTTGCTCAAACTTTCCTTTAAATTTAAACTAAACAGAGCTTTTTCTTTTTTATTGCTATTACTGAATATACGTAGACAACAACTAGACAAAAGACGATATGACGACCACTATGGCGCAGTCGCAGTCGGTATATTACATGGCTGCTACGCAGAGGTCTCGGGTTCGATTCCCGCTCAATGCAAATCTTTGTGTGCGTGAACATGATTGTTTGCATTGGTCTGAGTGTTTTCTATGTATAATATATATGTATTTACAAAAAAAAAGGATTTAAGTATGTTTATCCGTTGTCTAGTACCCATAGTATAAGCTTTGCTTAGTTTGGGACTAAATGGCGTTGTGTGAATGTGTGAAGATTATTATTTATTAATAAAAGCAAATGTTTTGTTCATGCATGAGAATACTTTTATTGAGCAGTAATTGTTATATTTATGGGATATATATATTTATGGGAAGCAGTCAAAATTTAAACGACCATTTCGCCAAGAAGGTCATCGGTCATCGGCACTAAAAATATTCCTTTTAAAATTATCCTTTTAAAATGAAAAAAAAATCAAATTTATTCCTCACTTACCCCCGGTTTCTGAATGACTGATCACGTAAAAATCAACTAATCAGGTGTGTCTTGACACCTGTCATTTAAGTTCCTGAAAATGATAGTTTTGACACTTAATTGATTAGTTGATTTTTACTTGATCAGGTATTAGGAAAACGGGGGTTACTATTTTACTTCATTTTAAACTGGCAGATGTTAAGAGTTTTTTCGGCTGTGTTACTGCTAAATAATAATTCAAGCTTCATTAAATATTATTTATATTATCAACCATAATGGTCGATTAAGCCTAAGGATTTCCGCATAGTAAAAATATAATGAAGGCAAAGATTTGCATTGCTTTATTTGATAATTATTCCGTCCTCACTACACTGCTGCACTCACTGCTAGTTTGTCTGTTAACCAACAGACAAACTAGCAACAATATCATTAAATTTCTTGTTACTTACTAGATACTTCTTAATGTTTTTACTATATCTTATTTTATTTTCTTAAACCATGTTTCATTACTCTTAAAGATCAAATAACTAAGTATCTAGATGCGCTATAAGAGACGCCAACATACCTAGAATTACATGTGATCCGAAACATCTGTGTCATTTCCTCAATATCCAACCAGTGCGGCCTATGAACGTTAGATGTAGGGGCTTATTTATTACTTGTGAGTAGCGGTGAGCGATTTGTAGGTATTTAATATCGTTTGATTAGCAGGTCAAGTATCCCTCCGTCCCGGGAGGAGGCCCGTCCCTGCAGTGGGACATAACAACATCGTATTAACCAACTTGATACATAATGTTATAAACAACATTGAAATTCAACGTGTTTGCCTGAAAGGTTGCCAGTTTCATAGAATCAGAATTTATACACGCTGTAAATTAAGTGCGGCTAAAATCTAGTTGTCGTTAGCCAAAAAACGTCCATTACTAGCAGGCATTCATCCTTTTTTCTTTTGCATACTTTTCAGTGGCGAATCAACTTTGTAGCAAATAATAACCAATCAATATGGTACTGAAGGGATAAGTCTTCTCCAATGTCGAAGAAACCTTGGCCCATTAACACCACGGCGGCGACGCGTCGCCGCCGTTGTGTCACGGGCGGCGCTGAAAAGACAAATAGGTATAGAATTTGATGATGACGCGGGATAAATAGTAACACCATGTATCCTTACTTCATCACTAAACGGAGAATACAAGCATACATAAATTTGATTTTTACAAAAAAAAAAAACCGACTTCAAAAACACAAATTGCACTAAAAAGTAAAAAATAATTAGTTGTATTTTGGTTTTACAACATTATCAGCCATTCCTTCTACTTAATTTTATTCTAAAGAATAGGTTCTTTTAATTATTGTAAAAAGTATTGTTTAAGATATTTCTTGAAGAGTCTGTAAATATATTGATTTGCAGATTCTTTAAAAGATAATCAAATTATTACAAATAATGTAATATTATTGTTATTTTTGGAGTCGGTGTCAGCCACGATAGTTTATATACCTACCATTTTTTATTTCTGACTTAATATTTAAACAAACATTATGGCGTCGTGTTACACACAGGCTAAAGACTAACAATTACTTAAAATTCGCATTAGAAAATGAAACGGCCGTCTTTGTTTTAAATGCAATATTTATCTAATTAAAAACCATTTAAAGTGATTCGAGTGTGTTAGAAAAGGCAATAAAGTTTTGTATAGCTTTATCGTACTTATTGCGTTGGCTGACACCGACTCCAAAAATAACAATAATATTACATTATTTGTAATAATTTGATTATCTTTTAAAGAATCTGCAAATCAATATATTTACAGACTCTTCAAGAAATATCTTAAACAATACTTTTTACAATAATTAAAAGAACCTATTCTTTAGAATAAAATTAAGTAGAAGGAATGGCTGATAATGTTGTAAAACCAAAATACAACTAATTATTTTTTACTTTTTAGTGCAATTTGTGTTTTTGAAGTCGGTTTTTTTTTTTTTGTAAAAATCAAATTTATTTTCAAATTTTTAGTGAATACCAATTCTATAAATCCGTGTGGTGACGGAGTGAGAATGCATGTCACCACCTCATCTCAACCCATGGGTGTCGTAAAAACCAACTTAGGGACTATCCGTGAATATTATCTTTGAGAAATAAAAAGAAGGAAAACTTGAAATTAAACCCTATACCAATCCGTCTGGCCAGCGTGGTATTAGTAGGCTAAATATCCCTCCGTCAGTGGAGGAGGCCCGTCCCTGCAGTGGGACATTATTTTGTCTGAATGTGGGTAGACCTACGAAACGCGCTGCTCATGAGACAGCGCTGATTGTATGAGACTGTAGAGGTGATAAAGAAAACGTGACGGTTATTTACAAGACTATTTACTTAATGACACAGAATGAAAGAGAATACAGAGTTATTAAGTTAGTTAAGTTCACAGCACTGAAGTTAAGTTAAGTTATACAAGAATAAAAAACAAGATGTAGATTAGCTAGACGTAGCTTAGACTACGAGTATATAGGAGTAGAAAACAAGATGTAGATTAAAATCTAGAGATCGAGTTAATTGCGTACGCATGAAGCGCGGGCGAACGTGCATTCGCCGTCGGTCTACGTCTCGCACTGTCGCTTGCGACTGAGCGGTAGCGGGCGGACCGGTCACCGTCGGGTCGCGGGGCGCGCGGTGAGTGCAGCGCGGGCGCCGCCGCGGTATGTTCATTGGTGCGCGTCACAGGTCACAAAACTTGACGCGCCCGCCTCGGGTTCGATTCGATGACAACCGAAGAAAGGAAGAAACGCCATTCTCGAAGTAGGAAATCTACCTCCAATGCCATTTCAAAAGAGACTGGTGAACAACGTAAGAATCAGCTTTCACAAAAAAGGACCTACATGAAAAAAGTTTTAAATAGGGAGAACATCGAAAAGCGTAGCCACACCGTCTCGGCGTGGTTAATAAGAAATAAAAATTATTAATTTATTGTGCGACATGCACACTAAATTGATAATTTAAATAAATTGACATAAAAATAAATCAAATAAATATAATAGTTATTATTATCAATTTGTTGTACCTAAAGAATAAGTTTAAAATAAATGAAATGCAATTCAAAAATTTGTTTATAGTCTATTTATAATCCGGTATTAATTCCTATTTTAAATTCAAATAAGAACTTCATTATTAAGTCTTAAACCATACCTTCAATTACAGTCATAATGTTAGTGTAAAGTTTTCATCAATACGACTAAAATAAGCCCAAACACTAGGTAGCTGCTATATACTGTTAAAAAGTTCCCTTGACCCTCAATCTTCTTCATCATTAGATCATGTTTGTGTAAAGTATTGTAAAGTATTCATCAATACAATTAAAATAAGCCCAAACACAAGGTAGCTGCTATATGCCGTTGAGGTGTTCCCTCGACTCTCTCTGGTCTCCAGGATCTGACCAGTTCTAATTCTTGACTATTTGGTAGTGACGTCAAAGATGCACATGTATGACAAGATTTTACACAATGCGTCCCTACAATTTTCAAGAGATGCCCTCGATTTCTCTGGGATCCCGTCATCCAGATCCAGATCTGGTGACAATGGGACCAAATGGGAAGCATACCGATACGAACAAAAAAAAAATTTTTCAAATCGGTCTAGCCGTTTTCGAGAAATCAGGTAACAAACACAAAAAATAAAAAAAAAATAAAAAATACAACCGAATTGAGAACCTCCTCCTTTTTGAAGTCGGTTGAAAACTCCCTAAGCCCAGAGTCATTCTACAATAACGATATATTAATAACCCGCTATCTACACCTCCTATCAACAACACCCTACCCTAATAAATGTTATGTAACAGGTCGCAAACTGTTGGGAAGGCGTAATAATACCGCTGCTGCCACGCTCCGCCGATACAAGCTAGCGGAAATTAACAGCATGTACCGTGAGCAAGCATAGCCTAGCGAAGCGGGGAGCGGGAAGGCCAGCGGTACGGAACTTAGAATGGATTTATCACTCCCTGTTGTATGCTTATTTATATGTATTTGTGTGTGTGTTTGACGCCCTATGTGGCGATGTTATATTACATGGCTCTTATGCAGTCTCGGGTTCGATTACCGCTCAATGCAAATCCTTGTGAAAGTGATTGCGATTGCTTGCATTGGTCTGAGTGTTTCTATGTATAATATTATTATAATTAGAAAACACCCTGACAGTGCATAAGAGCCATGTAATATAACATGTTTGTTTTTCGAGAAAAAAAAGTACCTATTTAAGAATGTTTATCCGTTGTTGAGTACCTTGTAATAGTACAAGCTCTGCTTGGTTTGGGGCTAGATGGCGTTTTGTAAGAGATATTTATTTATTACTATTTATGTATATTTTCTTTCTAGCTAATCTTACGTTAGGTTATATAGTTATTTATGTATATTCTAGATTTAATACTAGACGTTTATGTTGTTATTGGATGTAATAGATACGGTCAATTTATTATGTAAGCGTTGCATAGCTGTTGTTGTAGAAGATTTTGTTGTGATGTAACTTGTTTTTAAAAGAGAATGGAAACAATAATATGTTTTTGGATGCCTACGCTGCTTGAGTATTGTGTTTTGTAAGGTTTTAATCTAGTCTGTTGGCACTTTAAAGCTTTTTGGTAAATGCAAACAGCCAGACCAATGCAGTTTAAGTTCGTGCACACAAAGACATAGATAGAGCAGAAATTGAATCCTTTGAGTAGGATCCATGGATCTATGGACAATTTGACAATGCGCGTTTCCTTTCTTAAGTAAGTACTTAAGACCACCATTTCCTTTCTTAAGTAAGTGCTTCTTAAGAAAGGAAACACGTATTGTCACGTGTAAATACGAACATATTATACATAGAAAACACACAGACCAATGCAAACAATCATGTTCATGCACACAAAAACTTGCATTCGAACCCGAGACCTCTGCGTAGCAGTCATGTTATAATAACCACTACGCCACAAAGCTCGTCATGTAGATATTCAATATGACCACACTCTTTATTCTCAATCCGTCACTACTTTATTAATTAAATAAATCATAAGATAGTACCTTAAAAACAAATCACTAATTAAAACAAAAAAATAATAATTATAACATGTTTATATCGTAAAGTAAAACTAAGAATCTATTTGAAACACTTTTTGCAATAAAAAATGGTTAAAGTAGTATCTGCTGACAAGAACACCTGCTCTGCTAATTCCGCCTATGATTTTTAGTGCAGGCTGTGCAAAAATTATCGATAAAAATACTTTTTAAAGATTAGTCATGTTTTGACTTAATAACAGCAATTAACTTTATATTAAGTTAAAGTTACATGGACATTACAAACAAAAATAAATATCCAAATATTAAAATGTAAGTTTTAGATTATTATTTAATCAATTTAATTTTTTTTTGCTTATGTGATAAATATACTAATCTCAATTATATAGGCTAAAAGCTCTACGTGTTAAACGCCTACGCATAGCCTTTTTTTCTGAATTGCATGAACATGAGCATGAACATCTAACAAAAACCGTAGTCAGCTGCCGCGTCTCCTTTTTCATAGCGGGGCGGACCACGAGTCACACCAGGTTGTCACACCAGTGTGACTATCAGGAATTTTTTTCTTCTGATTATTCCTATCTTTTATCACTGGCAACCTATGAAGTTTATGAAAAACACACTAAATCAGGTTTGGTGTGTTCTTCATAAACTAACTAACAACTAACACGTTCCCCTATTTCGTGGACGTAACTTGAACAAAATGGTATATTGCTAAAGATGATTTAGTTTTAGGGTCATCAAAAAATAAAATAAAACATAAAATTATTAAACCATGAAATATCAGTGGGCCATTTCCTTGAAATATATAATAATAACGAATTTTAATTTACATATCGATAAAACAGCACTAGTTGATAATGACAAGTGACGATACAAGGTGTTGTATTAGTAGCGGTGTGACTAACAAGAAAATAATTCCTGATAGTAACACTGTTGTGACAACCTGGTGTGACCACGAGTCCGGCCCCTTTCATAGAACTTACTCTGGTTACACATTCTTAGAACAGAAAAACACTCTTAGTCAGAAATTAACTAGCTAGACTAACTGCCGTAGTTACTCGTGTATCTATTGGGTTACATGTTCGCGGAGGGTGGAGGCTCTACACCTTCAACCTAAATAGGAGTGTGTGCAACAAAAAAATAGCACCCGCTATCACAGACTGGTCATAGTCAATTCTAGTCAACCAGTCCCAAATCCTAAATGCACCATGCATTAATGCACTCAAAGCTTTAATGACGTTATGCAATCTATTAGTCAAGTCTCGGTACAATCGATACCCAATTAGTCGAGTACGTCGCGTCACTAGTCGGTGTCGCTACAACTTCATTATCGCGGGCCAATTACAGTACGTGTTATAGACGTTAACACTTGACCGGATTCACTGAGTATCGATGCGTTATATCTGATGCACGTGAACAGCTTCGTAAGGTCTGATAATCTAAATTGTTTTTTAATTATTATTGCGCTCATTGCGTTTTTATTAGATTGTTTGTGATCACACTAAAATGAACTTTACGCTGATGAGATTATCAAATTTTTCTCATGCAATACAATTATTTCTGCTAGACAATAATTATTTTCCTGCGTTTGATGTAGATGTTTGACATATTATTTATTTTAATGATGTTTTTGAAAGTCCCAGCCCGGACGGCTCAGGGCAATAACCATAGTGCGGCGAATGTATTTAAATTAAAAAGAGTGAGCTCATAGTAACCGAAGTTCATAAGCTTGGAATTATATTACTGTGAGACCTTAATTATTAAGAAAATTAAGAGTTTTTTCTGGCATAGATGTTGTTTGTTAATATTTCTTAATTTACGACAAAGGAAAAAAAGAGTATAAACAAACTATATGTTCCAATAGTCACCAATTAATAAAATGAGCTATAACGTTTCAATGCCCAAAACTCTCTCCGTGTGGTGACGGAGTAAGAAAACAGTGTGTCACCACCCCATCTCATCCCATGGGTGTCGTAAAAACCGACTAAGGGACTATCCGTGTATTTTATCTTTACGTAATAAAATAAAGAAGGAAAACTTGAAATTAAACCCTATACCAAACCGTTTGGCCAGCCTGGTATCCCTCCGTCACTGGAGGAGGCCCGTCCCTGCAGTGGGACATTAATGAGCTGTTATGATGACCCAAAACTGTAATATCAGCGCGAAATTAAATCAAAGTATACATATAGTAAAACAATGAAGAATACAGCAAAACATTCAACAAAACCTTTACAGCCTTGAACTAAATGAATAAAAGTTTGATATTCCGAACAACAAAAGCTAGTCGTATGTAAATAGTTAGCTTTATTATGATACAAGTGGAGTCTAGCATTACTGTTAACGTAAAATCGTTGAACAATTTACCGTCACTCTAGAACAAGCTCAACTGTACAGTGAAACTTAAGCCAGTACAATCCGGTGGCAGTCTTGCGTTATACTAAGATTTACACTGTAATGTAGCCTTTACTAAGTTTCAAAGAATATATGAAAATAATGTTGAAATATTAATTGCAACAAGTACAAATATATAGGAATATTCAAATTTTGGCACTCCGCTACTACATACATTGAATATTGTAAAAGTCGGCAAAGTGTGAAAGTCGGCTCTAAGCTCCAAAATCATTGTTTGCATCCTAGTTCTTTAAATAACTTGTATACTCAGTTCATTACCAATCAAAAATAATGAGCTAAAACTATCCATCATCCAAGAAATTATTGTTAGCTAAAAATTAAACCAAAGAATACCTACATTTTTCTATAAATTATAACTTATCAATTTTAGACAATGTAGAATACAGCATACATTTAACAAAACCACAGCCTTGAACTAAATGAATAGAAGTTTGAAATACTGAACAACAAAAGCTCGTCGTATGTAAATCGTTTGTTATGATACAAGTGGAGTCTAGCATTACTGTTAACGTAAAATCGTTGAACAATTTACCGTCACTCTAGAACAAGCTCAACTGTACAGTGAAACTTAAGCCAGTACAATCCGGTGGCAGTCTTGCGTTATACTAAGATTTACACTGTAATGTAGCCTTTACTAAAGTTTTGAAGAACACTGAATACGGGAAAATAATGTTGAGTAAAAATAAATAATATAATAATAATAAATAATCCTCACAAATTCACACATCACCACCTAGTCCGAAACTTAGCAGAGCTGGTACTATGGGTACTAGACAATGGATAAACATACTTAAATACCTTTTTTTGTAAATACATACTTTATAGATAGAAAACATCCAGACCAACGCAAACAATCATGTTCATGCTCACAAAGATTTGCATTGAGCGGGAATCAAACGCGAGACCTCTGCGTAGCAGCCATTTAATATACCGACTGCGCCTCAGAAGTCGTCAGATAATTGTAACTTGTTAATTGTATATCTACATGCTACTTTTTAAACAAATTTCTATGCTCTGTTCATCACTATCCAATAAAATTACTTTAAACTTTCGATTAATTAATTGATTATTTATTTATATTTAATGGGATTTCAATTCTTGTGCACGTTAGCTATTGTCACATCCAAGACAGTCTTCGTTCTTTCACATGTTTATTTACATCATAACTAATTTTTACGGTATTTTTAAAGAGAATACATACATAATGTAAATAAAATAAATGCTTCGGTGTAACACAACCTCATGAACCATAAAGAAGTTACGGACGCTTCTTCAAGCGTTATTCAATTTGGTTCAGTCGGAGGTACCGGACTACAGGGAGCGAGAACAAATGTAGATTTAACGCCTTATTTAAAGAATCACGGATTAATTTCGTATTCTCCTGGATTATTGCTCTTTTATGAAACATAAATGGCTTAAGAAAAAGTTTTTGTTGTTAGAATAAAATTAGAAGAATATCAAAATTGTAGTAGTAAAGGTTCTCCGTGCGGTGACGGAGTGAGAATACAATATGTCACCACCCCTTCTCATCCCATCGGTGTCGTAAAAACCGACCAAGGGACTATCTGTGAATATTATCTTTTCGAAATAAAAAGAAGGAAAATTTGAAATTTAACCCAATACCAATGCGTCTGGCCAGCGTGGTATTAGTAGGCCAATTATCCCTCCATCACGAGAGGAGGCTCGTCTCTGCAGTGGGACATTAATGGGCTGTTATTATTATGATGAGTAGTAAAAGACTTTTCAAAAATGTAGGTATTGTGATGACATTAAAACGCCTTACTGTCTCTTTACATCTAAGCCATTGGATGTAGTAAAAACAAACTAAAATGAAGCTAGCTTTACATAACAATCATTTTTTGAAAAACTTAGCCAAAAGATGTCTCTTTTAATTACCTACAGATTTTCAATAATTCGAATTGTGTTGCTACCAAAACACAAGCTAGAATACTGCAAATGCCAAAAAAAATCAGGTGCCTCCTATCTAAAACTAAACATTAACGCCTATTTACTAAATACTTTTTGTTTTTTCTTAATGCACACCTTAATTTGGTTTGGAGTTTGCTAGAATGTCTTTTGTCTGCTTTGCGAACACCCTATATATAGAGCTACATTTGTATAGTGTACATTGTAATTATATTAGCAATGTCACTCAGAGAATTTTAATGAGTTTTATGTAGACCAAACATTGTATCATATTATGTTTGTTGGTGAAATATTAATTAATGAGTTTATTTTTTAAGGAATTGTTTATATAAATATATATAGTTTATATTGAAAAATGGAAAAAAAATTCTTAACTTATAAGGTAATCTGCATAATTTAATTATATTGAGATATACTCTTATGTATCACTTAGATGGAATATTTTTGTAGTTGGTGAAATATTAATGAGTTTATTTATAAAATATTGTTTTTGTAGTGTATAAAATGCAATGTAAAGTATTTAAAATCATAACAGCCCATTAATGTCCCACTGCCGGGACGGGCCTCCTCCAATGACGGAGGGATACTTGGCCTACTACTACCACGCTGACCAGATAGATTGATATAGGGTTTAACTTCGTAAAGATTTACGGTTAGCCCCTTAGTCGGTTTTACGACACACATGAGATGGCGTGGTGACATATTGTATTCTTACTCCGTCACCACACGGAAAATATTTGAAAGTTGAAAAGAAATTTTCTTAGCCTATATAAGGTAATCTGCATAAATTAATTATATTAAGATACTGTCAAAGGTCAAGTAAGTAGTCAGAGAAGATATCTTTCATAGAAGAATTCAATAACGAACATAAATCATATTATTGTTATTTAAAGTGGTAAATTAATAACAAAATATTATTAGTTAAGGCATTTAAAGATTTATTAACTAGTATCACAAAAGTAATACAAATTGGAAAATAAAATGTTAGTACATTGTATCAGATAAGACGTATCTGTTAACATCAGACAACAAAACAAGCAGTCAAAAATCACACCGATATCCAACCTATTCTATGCAGAAAACGTTTTCCATCAATACCAATTATGTTTGAAGACTACTAAAGATCGGCGGGCGCTCTTAACTTCACCATAAATCCTAAGGATCAGGTATCGAAGACAAGTTTTAATTTAAAACGACTTACCGCACGATTGCTGGCGGTGGTACGGCGAGGATTAAAACTTGTTCAGTAGGATGTATCGCCTCTAGCTACTTGAATATCAAGATCAAAGTAGGTAAAGCAAATAAAGAACTTGCCAACTCAAACTTAGTCCTCGTGAAATTGTGACTTAGTTTGGTTTTAATTGCCGCTGTTTGCCTTTGACGTTTTTGACTTTTTTTATTAATGTTTTTTGGATTTATTTACTTTGCGTTTCTCTCCGTACATTTATTATACTGATGTAAATTGTAGTTGATTGAAATAATGTAATAATGATGCTTGTTAGAATTATTTTTAGGTTTAAAATATGCATAACTACAGTAATGAGAGTTACATCTTCTATTTAATTACATAAAGTCGCGCCTAGATGGCGTTGTACAGTTGAGTTCTAAGTTGCGGGCCGGTGCCGTATAAAGCAATGGTTAAATTTGGTAGTCGAGACGGTTACTCGGTTGGCCTAGTGGTCATGGCGCTGGACGCGTATAGTCCAGAGACGCGGGTTCGAGTCCAGCATCGAGTACCAATTTTTCCATTGTCTTTCTTCTTTTCGGATTTTTCCATTGTCTTTCTTCTTTCCATCTTCTATGTTTTCTTTTAGGTGATGCTTAGAATATTAAAAAAACTATTATTTTAAAATGTTTGCACTACCTACACGAGTAGTATTTTATTTGACTCGCGTCATAAATATGTACCGCTAGATTTAACAAATTATGCCCAAATTCTAATAAATGATTTCTCTGAAAACTGTGTATGGCTTTAACTAAAGCCTTCATCAAACTAGATGCAGTAAGCAAAGGCGAAATAATTTTAAACTGCGTAAACGTAAACAAAAATACTTATTTATTTAATCAAAATTTGCATACAAAAATTCAATTTCATATTGAAATAAAAACAAATTAGAAAATACTAATACAAGGATTTGGAAGAATTCCAAAGAATTTAGAGTAGTATTTTTAATAGATTTCTAACTACATTTATTTTCTAACATATTTAGAATATTGGTATCAATAGTTTTGGTATAAGTTTTAATCCGTGCACCGACGGTGATCGCCCTGTAAGTCCTTTTAAATTAAAACTACCTTCAACACTTCATACAGAGAGAGATTTATTTAGATTGCAGCCAAAATAATTCCAAATCTTTCTACGAATTGATAAAAACCAAACTAAATAAATCATGTTGTAACTAAAGAATGGCGAGTAAAATAACAAACTGCTACTCGTATTTCTATTATTTGTGGTTTACTAGGAATTTATGTTTTTTGAATATAATTTTTATTATAATTTTAGCTATTCAGAGAAAAACACTTCAAGTTTTTAGTGGCTTGGTTTTTAAAGTAATTACATCTTTTTATTTTTAGCTAAAACAATTTATTACTTATTAAAATTTGTTTTTATGATAGGTTCGATCCGGTCATATTGCTGTGTTATTGTAAAAAAGTAAGAGGTGTTTTCTATTTTTTTTTTGGTTATTTCAGTAAGCGTTCTCTATTTCAGAATATTTCTGCGACCCTAGTTATGCAATTCTGAGCATATAGAGACCGGTATAAACCAGCCTGTTATGAGAAGTAAATATTATGTATTTTGATATGATCTAATAGGGTAGAGAAGCCATTAAATATTAGTTTGTCACCGCCTAAAAAACGATTTATTATAAAAAATATATTATTTGAAACGGCTTCTCACAAGTCCAAAATAGTAATTTATCAAAGAGGTGTGCCAAAGTAACAGAAAGTATTTCACAATTGCAGTACAAGAACGGTGAAAATAAGAGAAGGACTAATTCTCTTTATTCAAAACTTAATATACAACTCGTACTCATAAACTAATGCTACCGTAGATGATATGATGACGCATTGCAGAAAGTGTCTAACATAATATTAGTCCACAAAACAGTAACGACAACATGTGTTTAAAAATATTGTTGAACAGAACGTTTTAAAAGAATGGTTTATGCACACGACAAAGCTGCCCGGTGCGCTTTCATGTTTCCACTAAAGTAACTCAACCATAGCATAAAAATTTACGAAAGTATATCATAAACCTACTGCCATTTTTAAAGTAGAAAATACTTGTATTTTTTTATTCTGTGTAAAATAATATGGGTGTGGTTATCTGTAATGTACGAGGACTAACCAGTCCTGCCTCCGGTATTACATTTACATAATGTACTTAGTGCGAAGAGCCGCATACAAAGGCTCTCTCCAGAAATTGATGAAACGAGTGAGCGTCAAAGAAAAATGAATTCTTTCACTAACGTTTTTAAACATACATTTGTTTGTATAAAACATGTTTCGCTGTATTCAATTATTATATGGTATTTTACTTGAGAGAACGTAAGCAGAGTATTCCTTTACGTTTTTAAACTCGTACTGTTTTCTTAGAAAGTATCTAATAGAATATAATATTATGCATTAGTTAAGTAAGAATACGCATAGACAGCTTTGTATTAAAGTGGTTTTATTTGTTTTTTATGACTGCATATTGAATGCAAAGTAATTGAATATAAAATTATGAATAAAATGTAGAAATGGAATGCGTTGTAATCTTGCTTCAGGCTGCTTTTAGGAAAAAAATTAATTAGAAATAATACTGCACAACAGTGAATAATTGCTTTGCTCTGTAGTTACCATGGGTTAAATAGTTAGTGTAACACAATCATAGTAATTATAGTGTCACCGTGTAAATAAAAAGTAGATGTAAAAAAATGACATTTCAAATATATCAATCTATCTGGCCAGCGTGGTATTAGTAGGCCAAGTATCCCTCCGTCATTGGAGGAGGCCCGTCCCTGCAGTGGGACATTAATGGGCTGTTATGATTTTAAATACTTTACATTGCATTTTATACACTACAAAAACAATATTTTATAAATAAACTCATTAATATTTCACCAAGTACAAAAATATTCCATCTAAATGATACATAAGAGTATATCTCAATATAATTAAATTATGCAGATTACCTTATAAGTTAAGAATTTTTTTTCCATTTTTCAAATATAAACTATATATATTTATATAAAAAATACTTTAAAAAATAAACTCATTAATTAATATTTCACCAACAAACATATGATACAATGTTTGGTCTACATAAAACTCATTAAAATTCTCTGAGTGACATTGCTAATATAATTACAATGTACACTATACAAATGTTGCTCTATATATAGGGTGTTCATGAGTATAACGCGAAAATTGTAACATAATTTTAAATTATTAATTTAACAAAAAGAAATTTATAATAATCGAAAAGTACCTACTTGTTTAGTAGATATTGACCTTGTCAGTTTTCTAATTTTTTAACTGTTTTTGTCATAAAAGTTTGAACGACTAGATTTCAAGATTCTAAGATTAGGGTTTTTTTATGTTTTACAATTTGATCATCCGTTACTAAAATATCGACAAAAAACCCATGTAAATAGAAACAGCAGTCATTATTTTCTACCTTTATTTCAGTTACGGATGATTGTTAAATAAAATAAAATGTAAACCTTACAATCAGTCACAATACAGTCCTAAATGGGAGGCTTTTTTGCGATATTTTTCTATGTGATAAGCAAAAATTATGCTCTACTTCGCATTAAAATTTATACGCCATATTTAAGTACACCCTGTATAGCAGTATAACAAGCCTGCCTTTGTAAAGGTGTGAAATATGTTCGTGATGAGTAATAAGATGGAGATTTAACGTGTCAACCAAGAATGTTAATGACTGCAATAATGAAATATTTATTTTATTAATATGTTAACAGCGCATTTTGTACTGCAAAGATGAGCCTTGTTAGGGATATGGAGGGAAACTTCATCATAACAATAACCCATTAATATCCCACTGCAGGGACGGGCCTCCTCCCGTGACGCAGGGATACTTGGCCTACTATTACCACGCTGGCCAGACGAATTGGTATAGGGTTTAATTTCAAGTTTTCTTTTTATTCTTTCTTCTCTTTTCCTTCTTTTTACTTCGTAAAGATAATATTAACGGTTAGTTCCTTAGTTGATTTTTACGACACTCATGGGATGAGATGGGTGGTGACATATTGTATTCTTAGGGCCAGGCCACACGGTGCGGTGCGGCTCCGACGCGGCGCCCGAGCCGTGTCGCAACGGTTTCCTACATATAAAAATGTATGGTATGCCATACGGTACGTCCGGCACCGCTCCGGCGCCATACCGCAGGCGCACCGGACAACGGCGCGAGGCAGACGAGGCGGGGAGGGGTGCAAGCAGTGTGGTGCCGCAGCGGCGCCGCTCAGTTGTTTGTACGGCATAGGCAAGAGTGCACGCTCGTTGATGATAATTACGTGTATATCATAAAAAAAATGAGAACCGATGTGGAATCTATAGACGTGGACTACCTCTTTTTCGATCCATTGTTTATTGTAGACTATCGTCAACTGGGCAAGCCAAGCCAAGCCTGTTGCGGTGCCGCAGCGGCGACGTAAGAATAATGCGACGCCGCACTGCTCGTGTGGCCGGTAGTGCGATGCGGAGTAATGCGGTGCGGTGCGGTGCCGCGCCGTGTGGCCTGGCCCTTACTCCGTCACCACACGGAGATTATTAATATGTTAAATGCGCATTAAAGTAACAGTGCAGAGACGAGCCTTGTAAGGGATGGAGAGAAACTTAGCTTACTAGTTAGTGGTGGTGTAGGTAGTGTCATCAGCCAGTTAGGGTTTGACTTATTTTGTGGCTTTTTTTTTTTTTTCTTTTTTCTTTATTTAAGCCATACACCATAAAGGTTAAGCCGGCTACATATAAGTAAGCTTATCATAAATTTACATTAGAGAAGGTATTTATAAAGAAACTTATTACATTATTACTGTTTTTACATTTAAAGTTAGAGCTAATACACCTATGAATCACAAAAAACAAATCCTGTCTGTTACACTTCGTACATGTAATGAGATCAGTTCGCGCCTGTTCATTCCGGACACATTCCATCAAAACATGATATAAGTCTTCTTTAATGTTTGGGCAACTATCACAGTACGGATCACTTCTTTTTCTCATCAAAAATTTAAATCCATTCAATGGAACATGTCCAGCCCGAACTCGCATACATAGAACAAGTACTCTGCGGTTAACTTTGGCACTGCAAAACCACGGAATATGAGGTGGTTCACACACTAGCGTTCTGTACCATATACCTTTTTCTTTTGAAGTTTGGTTGAAATAAGTTTTCCACATACTGTAAATATTTTTACGAAATTGTTCTAAATGGTCATTGTAGTGAGAGGGAACCTTAATTTCCAAACCATCTCTTAAAGCTTGTTTTGCCAGTGTATCAGCCACCTCATTACCGTCAATACCTACATGTGAAGGTAGCCATTGTAGTCTGACTTTAACACCTTTACGTATTAATTCCCAAATACATTTAATAATGGTGAAAGCCTCTTTTCTACCAAAGTAGCCTTTACTGCACCTTAACAAATGTTGCAGTGATGATGCAGAATCAGTAAATATCACTATTCTATTATATGCACAGGACTCAGCGTAAGACAGCGCTTCCAATATAGCGAGTAACTCCAAACCCATAATAGGTATATACTTATTTTCTATATTAAATTTCGCGACAAAAGAGGTACTATGGTCATAAAGGGAACAACCTGAATTACTGTTATCTTTGGATGCGTCAGTATAAATTTGTATAAATCCACAGTATTCATTTGACAACATTGATTCAATAGCATTATTGTATTCACTTTGACAGGTATTATTTTTTGGCGACGTTATGTGCCCAACTACTGTAGAAATTACATCAGAAAGTGATAGTTCCGTAACGAGGAAAGGCAACTGATACAGTGGTGGAATTTGGAATTGATGTATGTCAAGTTTCTTAATTTCTCTGTATGTATCAATTATCAATATATTACCATTTCTGCGCCAGTATTGACTTTCCTCTAACAACATTTGAGATAAGTAATCAACTTGTTTTAACAGGTAATCATTAGCTCTAGACCAGACTTTTAATACGAATTTATAGCATAGATATTGTCTTCTAAAGATGAGTGGTACAATGTTTAATTCCGACTGCATAACATGGATAGGAGTAGTTCTTATGAAACCACCGCATATACGTAATCCTTGGTTCTGAATGAGTTCTACTTTTTTTAGTAGCCCTATACTCGCAGATCCATAGAGGAAGCTTCCATAGTCAACTCTACTTTGGATTAGAGCGCAATACAACCGTCTTAAATTAGTTGGATGAATACCAGAGTTACTTAAAAATCTAAATATATTAATATAGGGTACACATTTGTCAGTTAATTCATTAATATGCTTGGACCAGTTAAAGCGGCTATCTATCCACATGCCTAAAAATTTTATGCATTTAACAGTTTCCAATGTTACATTATTTATTTGGATACTAATGTTCGGAATTTTATATTTACGAGTTATTAAACATATTTTTGTTTTATGATAAGACAGATCTAACCCTATTAGATTCAACGACTTAGAAAATTTATTGAGTGATATTTGCATAACCTTTATACAGTTATTTATATCTTTATCTATACAATAGAATGCATAGTCATCGGCATATTGTGAAATTTTAACCAAAGATAAGCTATTTGAAACATTTATTGTAATTATATTAAATAAAATCGGAGACATAGGATCACCCTGACATAAGCCCTGTCTGCATAATCTTGTCAAACACTCACCCGTCTGAAGGTAGAAAAATAGCTTCCTTTCTCTAAGAAATTCATAAATATATACACACAAAAATGAGTCAAAGCCAAAGCTCTGCAGGCATTGAAACAGACATTCAATAGAAATGTTATTATAGGCATCCGTTATGTCACAGAAACTACACAACATGTAATCTTTATTAGTGAGAGCTGTTTCAGCATCAATCACAAAGCGAGATAAGTTATCAATACATGAAAATCCACGGCGGAAACCCAAAGTGTGCTCGTTAAATAAGTTATTCCGTTCAAAAAAATATTCTAGTCGTTTTGTTACCATAAGATTAAAGATTTTGCAGATACAATTAAGTAGAAATATTGGGCGAAATTTACACACGTTATTATTTTGTTTCGGTATTGCTATGACTTTTATGTTACGCCACTGTTGAGGTATTACTCCAGAAATATATATAAGATTGAAAATATGTAACAATATTTTTTTTGCATTTAGTGGTAGATTATGAATCATTGAGTATACTATAGTATCTAAGCCCGCAGATGTATCTTTTTTCTTAAGTACAGCATTTAGTTCAGATAGGCTGAATTGATGTGCCCGTATGTGTTCTGTTGTAGTAATACTACGAATCTTATGGCTGACAGAGTCTGGAGACAGGTTGTGGAGAAAGTGTTCAGCATGTTCGTCCTGTAAAAATTCTACTTTCCTAGAACTTGCATAGCCCTTGACCCATTTCATTTTATTCCATAAGACTGCAGATGGTGAGTTAGAATCAATAGTATTACAGAAGTGTTGCCATGCCTGTCTTTTAGCTGTTCTAATCATACGTCGGGCTTCAATAATTTTGTTTTGTAAAATTTCAAAATTTTCACTTGAACGACATTTGCGAAAGTTTTTAAGGGCCAACCTTCTTTCCGCTACTATTCTCGATAAGTCTTCATTCCACCAACTTTTTGGTTTAAATTTAGAATGTGGAAGCCGAGAGGGTTTTATATAGGGTATAACTTTATCGGCTACTTTATTAATGATTTTAAGTAATCTATCGTAACAGTCTTGCAATTTTTCATTTAGTATAAAGTTTTCGCACTCTGAATTAACCTCCCGTTTATACAAGGCCCAATTAGCGTTTTTAATATTCCGTTTTTTATTTGTGTGTGAGTATTTACATCTGTCCTCAGTTTTAATCAAAATCAAACGGTGATCGCTACCCAGACACTCGTTTGATACCGACCAGTCAAGAGATAAAGCTATATCACTACTAGCAAAGGTGATATCTGGCGCAGAAAAAATTGAAACCCCATTAAGCATCGCTAAACGAGTAGGTTCACCGTTATTCAAATAAAAGAAATTATTATCAACGCTTATCTCCGCTAACAACCTGCCTCGAGTATCTGTTTTATACGACCATGCCGTGTTGTGTGCATTAAAATCACCTGTTATTAAAGTATTCCGACCACAATAGGTAAATAATGCGTCATAATCCGTTCTACTTATATTAATATTTCGCGGTGAATAGATACCTATTTTATATTTGATTTTACTAAAATTTAATAATTCTATACTTATGTGTTCTAATCTTCAGTTTGGAATAATAGTGGATACTAGTTTTGCTTTAATTGAATTATGTAAAAATATGGCAACACCTCCATGGTCGTCTTCCCTATCTTCTCTAAAACAATAAAAGCCCGATATACATACTTTTTTCTCAGGTGACAACCATGTCTCCGAACAAATACATACATGAATGTTTTCCCTGTTTAAATATGCCTCTAAATCACACAACTTTGGTATAAGACTTCTGCAATTCCATTGTAAAATTTTAAGATTAAATAAATTCATTTTGAAATTTGTAATTTTAACTTATTAATTATTCTAGTTAATCTATTTTTAACACTACGACACACTATATTAGGAATTAGATCTTTAAACATGTCTATGAGATCAACTGTTTGGTCGGTGTAGGTATAAGTAATATCTACAATGTTTTTTATACCATAGGTATCCTCCAGATATTCTTTAACCTGACTTGCGGTAAGTGGATACGATTTAGGAGAAAGCGCTATATAGTTCTCAATTTCCGTCCAGTCCATTGAATCCAGGTCATTTCTCTGCAGCCTCTTTCGCTTCTTACCGGTAGTTTTCTCCGACTCCTCTACACAATTTTGAGATAATGTGTCACTATCTTCGTCGCTGTACATATCTCCGGTGGGCAGTTTCAGTGGTTCTGGTACTGAAGTATCTTCTGATGCAGAAGGGTCCGTAGGTGGATGAGGACGTTTAAATGGTATAACTTCATTATTGTTCTGTTTTTCGTCTTCTACAATTGATGACAGATCTACTGATAAGTTACTTTCGGTGCATTTGGAAGCTATGTGGCCTTCTTTTTTGCACAGGAAGCATGTCATAGTATCGGAAGAAAGGTATATCCAGTACGTTGTTTCATCATATTCAATACACATTTTGTCAGGCAAACGGCAAAAATCTTCGCATGTGACATATACCTGACGACGGAAACTTAAAACATGACTGTAGCCTATATCATTTAGCCCAGCTCTTAAAAACGAAATCGAGGACATCGGCTTAATTCCAATTTCTTGCATTTTTTTTTCAATTTCAATATGTGGAATAATAGGACATACGTTTGACAAAATGATTCTTTTATTTTTACTGATTAATGGACGAATTTCTAGTTTGTGGTCCTGTATGGTAACGTATTTTTTATTTTCGATAATGTCATCGGCTATAGCTTTTGATGCTAGGTATATACAAATACGATTATTGGATATACGTGATAGAAATCGTATGTGTGCTGGATCCGTAATCTTACCTAGGGCTAATGCATAGTCTTTTATCTGTAAATTTTCCATAGCCTCGATAACAATAGCCTGATCCTTTTTGGGAAACGTGGTCTTTTGGGCAACAGTAGCATAACTAGGGGTAGCAGGGGACGGTTGAGAACTCATTGTAGAATTTGTTCCTGTAGTCAGAAACAATGAAACTAAATAACTTTAATTAAAACCTTCACTTATTTATCGAACCTAACATTTTAGGTACAAAACCTGTTAACGAGTTTAACACGTGATAATTAGCAAACAACAACAACGCGGTGCGACGAATCGTGCGCACGTGTGGTCCGTATGACAGCTAACCGGTCACTGTGATTTTGTGGCTTTTGTTTGTAGAAATAATTTCAGCGAAATTTTCTATTACACGGTTTTAACGAAACTAGAGACATTCTTACTTCGATACCATATAGAAAATACTAAACTGTCGTTAATACGTTGGGTACAGTAACATTAAAAAACTCAGTCTAGTCTTACGGCCGGTCCCAATATCCGATCTCAATCCATTTTGACCGATCTTGGATCGAGATTTTAATCCGTTTGTGACAAGAGGTGTTGCAATAACCAATCCAAAGATCGTAATATCAATCCAAAAATGTAATCGATCGGTGGGAGGAGTGTAATCCATTTTTAGAGATCTTTGGATCGACCTCTCTTTGAATATGACAAGAGCTGGGTTTCAATAACGGTTTATACGTTTTTGACAGATCTGTTTACATGAATCTTAGATTGTTTCGGCAATCCTAGAATATTGGTGGATTACGTGCAATCTTTTAAAGTAAATTGTATTGTTATTATAATATAGATAAAAATAATAGGTATCTAGGTACTAGAATGAGTCGCAATATAATATTTGATGAGTGACATTGATTTAGAAGCCTTGGAGCAACTTTCCGACTGGGATACCGACGACGTGAATGTAGTGCTTGGCACATCGTAACATTTACTGCAGGGTTAACCATGCACAAACTTTATGATAAAAAAATTATTTATGTTAAGCCCTCAATTCAAAACAAAAATATTCAAGTCTTCTTTCTTGTTTGTTTGGCGGGCGACAACTTGACAGTTGACAGTGACATTGTGTTCCGTTCTTAAAGTTGGTACGTGGTATGGTGTAATTATTATAATGTTTAAAACGTTATTTATTTATTCGTTAATAAATCTGATTTTTAAAGATAATATGCTACTAAGCATAAAGCCTTATATTAATATTACACTAATGTTTTACCTACTCTTAAAGTAAGTTATAATACAGAAGTTGTATAACAGAGACTGCTTCAAACGAAACGCAAGAGAGGGAATGGATCGATCTCCAATCCTTTACTAAAATCAATCGACGATTGCTCTCTCTTGTAATTGGGATGCAGATAGATGATCGATCGGCCGATTGAGGTCTATCTTAGATTAGAAGAATCTTTCGATTAGAGATTCGATATTAGGATCCGCCGTTAGTCTCACTTCACTCACGTTAAACTAGAAAGCTTTTGTTAAAACATGTACCAATTTGCCATGACAACGTGGGTGAAGCTACCAATTATCAACACTTTAAGAGTTACTCCTGCTTTAATATCGTTTATCTTAGTGATAATACTGATAACGACTTTAACAACATGCTTTCTCGGTTCACTATTACATAGAAAATTATTATTTTATACATACACATTTTATTTATATGAGTCTGACTAAATAATTACCCTAACGCCAATTATTGGCACCATCATCACCAATTTTTAGCATCGACCGAGCCAACGTTATTGACTGTGACGGGTAAAGGATCTTTTATGTGTTTTTTTGCAAATGGCGGTATTACGCACTAGAGTGATACTGAAAGAGATACGAGTAGATACCTACATTGCACTAGAGTTTGAGACGTGTGAGTACTAGTAGAGATAGATACAAGAGATATATCTCTTTTAATATCACTCTAGTAGCAAGAATAGTAGAGCTTGCAATAATATAATTCTAGTAGTGATATGGAGAAGGCTCGACAATGCAGAGGGGCATGATTGGGCAGTTGAAAATAAAGTGATATATTTACAAAGCATTCCTCAACACGCTTAATCTCTAATTACAAATATAATTACAGTTACATTACATAACGTTTGTAACGTAATACATTATCATATTATATCTTTCTTTTATTTATAAATACAATTAATATAATCCCATTAACAATAACGAGAATAGTAATTGTTTGTGATATCACGAATATCATACGACAGATCCTACGCTTTACTCATATTAAGCGATGGAAATGCCATGGGTGTTGTAAAAAAGGTGATTGAAGGAAAATTTGTATATTTATGTTATTTCTATGAAAATAAAAGAAGAAAATCTTGTAAAAAAACTTTTATTGTTTATCCATAAGTCAACTCCCCATCTCATCCTATGGGTGTCGTAAAACCTACTAAGGACTAACTCATATTAACGTAATGAAAAGAAGGAAAACTTGAAATTAACCCTGTGCCATACCGTCTGGCCAGCGGCAGCGTGGTATTACGAGTAGTAGGTTAAATATCCCTCCGTCACGGGAGGAGGCCCATCCCTGCAGTGGGACATTAAGTGGGTGTTATGATGTTATGATTGTTTATTTAGTGTGGTATAATACCACACTAGGACATCAACAGTCACTGGAGGAGACATTGATGATTTTATATTTAAAAGTTGTTTGTGTATTCGTTTATGCGACTAAACACTTCTATTTCAAATCAAATAAAGCTTTAATTCAAAATAGGTTAGTTTAAAAAACAAATTAAAGGTTTCAATATTCCTGAATAAGTCTCTTAAGTGTAATAAGTTACACTCCTGGCATAATATTGTTAAAGAAAAACAGAGAAAAAATTAAAAACTATTTTTTTTTATCTTTTTATCTTAAAAAAGACAACTCTCGCACTAGGGATCATCGCGGACACAAAGAACACCCAGACCAGGACAATAATTTGTGGATCTCACAAATTATTGTCCTGCGTGGGGATCGAACCCACAACCTCTTGCACGGCAGCCGAATTTACTTGTAATTTATTATTACTACCCCGTTGCGTAGGACTATTCTTGGTACAAACTCTCCAATCCCAAGGCTGTGTAGGATACTCAATAGCCATAGCGACCTGGTAGACGTGCACTTTGATAGCATCAGAAATTTTATTAGACCATTTACTCAAGACAAGCAAACTGTTATGCAAAACGTAGACTTCGTCTAAGTCACCTGCAGTAATTTGGAATTATAACAATTATGTAATAATTAATTAATAATAATACGATATTTATAATGTAATGATATAATTAATCTATATTTTTTTTTGTTTTTGTTTTATATAATTTTAATTTAATTATTTCTTTTTTCTGTTTTATTATATTATAATCAATAATGTCAATAATTAAAATATTGTTCACCGGGAATTTGTGCATGCGGGGTTAGCCAGTAAGTGGTTGTTACACAAGTAAATGTAAATATGTAAATGAATAATACAATATGTAACTGTGGAAACAATCGTTGGTTGACCTAATAAAAATAAATAAATAAATAAATTACATTTCGTGCAACTGATCATTAGTCTTCCACTTATAATCTATTTAAAATAGGTGCACTGCGTTGAATAATTACCAAAATAAGTCCATTTGTTAGAACAAAGCATAAAACGTTAATTTAGCGGCGGAGTAAATGACTGTGGTTTATTCGCAGTTAATAGTTGAATGAACTAGAAATGTGCAACAAAATTGAAATGATCGCTTAGTCTAATTTGAAAATTGGCTACTAATTATTATTTTAATACTTAGTTCTATGCTATAGGTGTGAGATATGAAACATTGTTTTTATCTATAGTGGTTGTGGTTATTATCATTTATTGCGTACATATTATTTATATACTCATAGTATAAAATAAAGTCGCTTTCTCGGTCCCTATGCCCCTTTTTCTGCTTAAATCTTTAAAACTACGCAACGGATTCTGATGCAGTTTTTTTTAATAGATAGAGTGATTTAAGAGGATGGTTTAAATGTATAACACATGCACAATACAGTAGGGAAACTCATATTTATAAATTTAGAGATCTAATGTAATAGTCTAATGTAGCTGAACTTTTTTTTTTTTTTTAAAGACAACTCCCGCTCTAGGGATCATGCCCTGTGTCGCGGGGACTTTTACAAACATCAATTAACGGACACATAGAACACCCAGACTCAGGACAATAACTTGTGGATCCCACAAATTATTGTCCTGCGTGGGGATCGAACCCACAACCTCATGCGCGGCAGCCGCCGGCTCTACCGGCGCGCCACCGAGGTCGTCGTCGTTTGTATAAGGACATTCTGTAGTAGGCGCCCAGGCAGAGCTGGAACGGGTCGCTAGTTTTTTTATATAACACACTTGCCTGAAGGTTGCTTTGCTTGTTTGTACAGACCAAATGCAGAAAAACAAACACAGTACTTGAAAAGAACAGAGGACTGTGCTGCGCTCATCACATCAATCAATCAGCTAGCCTATTGCAGTCCACTGCTCGACATAGGCCTCTCACAAAATGTGCCACAGAACACGGTCCTGCGCTCATCACATTTGTTATTACACAATTTTTGATACGCTTCAGTACAAACACAGTTACATTTTGCTATTTAGACGAACTTTAGACAGCAAAGAGAGTGATGTTTCTTATTAAAAAGCCTTCCATTTACTACTATTTCATGTCATGATTACATCATAATACTTTTACCTCTTAAGCCAGATTTACACATCGACAAGTACAGTAGCGAGTTAAGTAGTAAGCTGTTAATTAAGTTGATTTAAATAGATCTCCATCCTATTTTTTGGCTTTAAACTAAAGTCTTAAAGACTAGAGCTTAAAATAATTACAAGGACCTTTCTTTAGTATGTATTTAATATGTTAAGGTATAATAAAAATAAAAGCTCATATTTTGACCATGACTCCATTAACAAAAGTATAATAGCTTCAAAAACGATTACCGTTTAATGAAAACGATTAGCGATAAATTTAGTCATTTAAAAACTACTTTTAGAATGACCTAAAAATATTTTACATGTTCGCTACAAAGTTACTTTTAACAATTTGATTGGTTTGTTAAAGTCAATAATAACTGAAAATTGAAAGTTCTCTATGTGTATCTGGTATAATTAACCAGATGTTTGTCGAATTCATTGTCCCATAACTAATTGTGAGTTTTACACGTGGCATTAGATCATTTATAACCTCGTAAGTTGTACAAGCTTTTATAAGATAATAGTCAGTTAATAATTAATTCGATAATGTTTGACGACCTCTGTTGCGTAGTGGATATATAACATCCATCATATATATAGCTACGCAGAGGTCTCGGGTTCGATTCCCGCTCAATGCAAATCTTTGTGTGCATGAACATGATTGTTTGCATTCGTCTGGCTGTTTTCTATGTACAATGTGTATGTTTATCCGTTGTCTAGTTCCCATAGTACAAGTTTTGCATTTGCACACGTCATCAAGTCCCAAACTAGTTTGGGACAAGATGGCTAAGCGAAACCACGGTCTTAAACTTAGTTCTATAAATATTGCCAACACTGCTAGTATTCAAAAAATGAATACGAGGTGTATTAATATCTTAATACAAGTCAAACCAATCCCATAATTTCAGCGCCTAGAAACAAACTTGAAATTTCATGAGCAAAATAGGAAATGTCATCGGTACATACCTAGTTCAAATTTTAACCTTGATATGCCCACAAGGCATACCCTTTTAGTAATAAGTGTAAACAAACTTTATATATGACAGTTCTAAGAATTTATCTCTATTTAGAAGCAGACATGCCTTATGGCTGTACTTAGTTCAGTGTACTTTGCGATCAAATGTCATTGTTGGGAAAATGTTGACAAGTAGGGTTGATAAGGAAATGTAATATAATTTTGTGACATAATTTGTGGTCAAATTACCTTCGTTTCTCGTCATGAAATCTATACATAATATAAAATAAAGTCACTTTTTCTGTCCCTATGTAGTAGTTTTAAAGATTTTGATGCGGTTTTTTTTAATAGATAGAGTTATTCAAGAGGAAGGTTTACATGTATAACACATGCATGATATAGTAAAGAAACCTATATAAATTTAGAGATTTCTAATTAAGCTGTACTTAAAAAATTGTTTAGAACGTTCTGTAGTAGGTTTCGATAGTAAAAGATAAAATAAGCTTTATTCGAAAACCAAAATATTTTTGTGTCATTAGAAATAGGTAAGGTTTTATTATGGCAACTCTTGGAACATTAGAGGTTATGCAAGGTCTTTTATAGCACATATAAAAGAGGACAACTGAGAATTTCGTATAAAGGTAGGTATAAGTTTTGGCCTCGGACCTACACTTTCAAATATTTTGAGACAGCCAATATGACGACAACCTTCAAAAGAGAATAGCATCAGAAAAAACAGTTAAAAATAAATAAAAGAAAAGTGACCATAATCTAAGAAACGTAAAAGGAATGTTTCCAATATTCTTAAAAAGATAATAAGATTTTATTGTGTATCAATAACTTTATGAAGTCTTAAATGGTGGAAAACCACTTTGCTAAATACCATCAGACAAAATTCAAGCGAGGTGCTCAACAAAATGACTACGATTAACTGAAAAGCTATTTTACCAAGTTTAAATGGTGTGCCATGAACTTTGACGATTGTATTGGAGAACGAATGGAGCTTTTGCATTGTACCTGTCTTCCGCCAAAACTTTTAGTTATTATTAGTTTTGTCGATTATAAGATAATATGCTCGTATTGTTCCAGTTGTGTCTTGGCAAATTGAGTTCGAATACTCTGACATTATGTTGGGAAGTTCTCGTTCGTGTATTATTTGGGTTTAAATGGGGTAACGCTTTTGTAATCGCTAGTTGGACACGGTTCTTTTGTAGTGTTGTATTATTGGTATTGGTTTTTGTGTCTATGTTTAACAAAGCTTATGAAATATAAGCTCTTATTGAAACGAAATAAGAAGAAAAACGTGTTTAAGTTATACACAGAAATCAAATAATGCAATCCTGATATTAACCGAGTCCAAAAAAAGGAGGAGGTTCTCAATCAGATTGTATTCTTTTTTGTTTTTGTGTTTGTTACCTGATTTCTCGTAAACGGCTAGACCGATATAAGTTTTTTTTTAATTATGAATAGTATACTTTCCAATTGGACCCATTGTCACCAGATCTGGATCTAGATGACGGGATCCCAGAGAAATCGAGGGCAACTTTTGAAAATTGTAGGTACGCATTGTGTAAAATCTTGACATACGCGTGTATCTCTGACGTCACTACAAAATAATGAAGAGTTAGAACTGGTATGATGATGGAGATCATAGAAAAATGAGGGATCTCTTCAACGGTATATAGCTGCTACCTTTTGTTTGGCCTTATTCTATTCGTAATGATGACAACTATACACAACTTTATATAAACATGATCTGATGCTAAAGATGACAAAGTGTCGAGGAAACTCCTCAACGGTATAGCAGCTCATCCTCTTTTTAAAGTCCGCCATAGTATAATAAGTAGAAAGTGATCCTGTTAATGATAGTTTAAGTTCAACTGAAAATAAAAATGAGTAAGATTTAAAACAAAACTCTTTCATCCAAACGAACAATTTTGAAACTATCTTTATCTGATTGCACTTAACGTAATCTATTAAAAACTAATCCCTGGATGAACTTTTTCACAATTTTTTCGAAGTTATGGATGTTTTTGTGCATTTGCACAATTTGTTTATTTACTTAGCTGGTTTTCGCCTAAACTTGATGATATGATTCTAAAAGACTTATAAGTTTTTATTATTAATTCAAAAATGTTTAATCATTTGATTTTAATTTGCTGCACCTACCATTCAAATTTCTCTGCATCACCCAAAGGTTGTCTGGTAGACAATGCCTTAAGGCATTATGCCCGCCTTTGTACAACATAGTGCAAAAAGTAAAAAAAAAAACAAATTAAGATAGTTTTAAAATATCTTCTTATTTAACACATTGAAAAGGGTTTTTTCAAGCTATTTACCTAATGGAATACATAATTATTACCAAATAAACTCAATAATTGAATTATATAATTAGTACGATATACAGACTTACCATCTTCTTCACACCGGAGACAGGATCTAATTATTTCTACTAAAAACTGTTATTCATAAAACCAATGGTCAAATCTTGACAAATACAAATTCTTTTATTCACAATAAATAGGGTATGTACATACAATGTAGGTGACATAATGTGGTTATAAACAGTGCTTTGCCTATTTAGCTGTCAATTGGAACAGCGTGTGATATAAAACTATATTAATAATAATGAACTTATAAACTAGACAACTACTAAAACTAAATGAAAATAATTTATTTAAGTTTTTATTCTACATGTTTAAGGAAGTCGCTTACAGAGTAGAAGGTATGTTGTGAGGATGACTGAACACTTGTTAGCTAATATACAGCACTACAGAACATAAGTTTGTCGCGAAGACTTCAATACATTACTATCGACATAGCTTATCATCATAACTGCCCATTAATGTTCCATGACGGAGATATACTTGGCCTACTAATACCACGCTGGCCAGACGGTACGTATAGGGTTTAATTTCAAGTTTTCCTTCTTATTTCGTAAAGATAATATTCACGGATATTCCCTTAGTCGGTTTTTACGACACCCATGGAATGCGATGGTACGTCACCACACGGAGAATAATTGTTAGTAAATCGCACAAAAATATTGTACTAGTATTCAAACTCAAGAATTGCAGCTGCATAATGCGATCGTCAAAATGCAGTTAAAGGAGAATGTTTTTTTTGGGCTAAAAAGTCAAAGTCTGTCCCCAGGTCACTAACTAGGTTCATTACAAAGATTGATATGTAAACAACATTTTCTTCTATGGAACCAACAAAATTCGTCCCACAGAAATCTAGATATCAGCTGTTAAAAAAATAAAAAGCCCTGAGGCACTCCAAGCAGTTATAACTAAAAAGCCAGTCTGTGCCCAGGTCACCAACTAGGTTAATTACAAAGATTGATGCGTAAACAACATGTTCTTCTATAGAATCAACAAAATTCGTCCCACAGAAATATAGATATCAGCTGTTCAAAATATAAAAGCCCTGTGGTACTCCTTGCAAAAGTTATTTACTAAGAAGCCAGTCTGTCCCCAGGCTACCAACTAGGTCTATTACAAAGATTGATACGTTAACAACATTTTCTTTTATGGAACCAACAAAATTCGTCCCACAGAAATCTAGATATCAGCTGTTCAAAAAACTAAATGCCCTGTGGTACTCCATGCAAAAGGTATTTACTAAAAAGCCAGTCTGTCCCCAGGTCACCAACTAGGTCTATTACAAAGATTGATACGTAAACAACATTTTCTTCTAAGGAATCAACAAAATTCGCCCCACAGAAATCTAGATATCAGCTGTTCAAAAAATAAAAGCCCTGTGGCACTCCAAGCAGTTATCTACTAAAAAGTCAGCTTGTCCCCAGGTCACCAACTAGGTCCATTACAAAGATTGATACATAAGCGACATTTTCTTCTAAGGAATCAACAAAATTCGCCCCACAGAAATCTAGATATCAGCTGTTCAAAAAATAAAAGCCCTGTGGCACTCCAAGCAGTTATCTACTAAAAAGTCAGTCTGTCCCCAGGTCACCAACTAGGTTCATTACAAAGATTGATACGTAAAATGCCTACGCATCCCCTTCCGTTGGGGGGACGGAAGGGGTATGTGGGGCTCCCAGGGGGTTAGGCAACCCCCCAGTGTACCCACTAAAAGTCCCCAGCGGCACTCCTTCATCGCCTACTTGGAGGGGGCCTGGGAAACCGGCAGAGCCTTTGCGTCCAGTCCCCCTCCGGCGATCCCCGCCGTTACAGGCGGGCCCTATCTAGGCATACCCGTAGTCGAACTAATTACACACACATATATATATACATATATACTGCAGACAATATTGGGTTAGAAGCCATATGTCATTATTACTGCTCCTGGAAGAGTGGCAGACGTACGTTGGGAACATATTGTGCTCATGTTATATATCTATTGTATGGTTCTTGGCATGTGCACGATACAGTATAGCATTAACCATCCAGCACAATCCATGGATAGTATCATGCCTAGATTGTACCCTACCTCTTAACAGCCAGTTGTAATAACTGGCTGTTAAGAGGTGCCACAGGGCTTTTTTTGAACAGCTGATATCTAGATTTCTGTGGGGCGAATTTTGTAGATTCCAAAGAAGAAAATGTTGCTTACGTATCAATCTTTGTAATGAACCTAGTTGGTGACCTGGGGACAGACTGGCTTTTTAGTAAATACCTTTTGCATGGAGTACCACAGGGCTTTTAGTTTTTTGAACAGCTGATATCTAGATTTCTGTGGTACTAATTTTATTGGTTCCATAGAAGAAAATGTTGCTTACGTATCAATCTTTGTAATAGACCTAGTTGGTGACCTGGGGACAGACTGGCTTTTTAGTAAATACCTTTTGCATGGAGTACCACAGGGCTTTTAGTTTTTTGAACAGCTGATATCTAGATTTCTGTGGGACGAATTTTATTGGTTCCATAGAAGAAAATGTTGTTAACGTATCAATCTTTGTAATAGATCTAGTTGGTGACCTGGGGGCAGACTGGCTTTTTAGTAAATAACTTTTGCAAGGAGTACCACAGGGCTTTTAGATTTTGAACAGCTGATATCTAGATTTCTGTGAGACGAATTTTGTTGATTCCATAGAAGAAAATGTTGTTTACGTATCAATCTTTGTCATGAACCTTGTTGGTGACCTGGGGACAGACTGACTTTTTAGTGATAACTGCTTGGAGTGTCTCAGGGCTTTTAATTTTTTTAACAGCTGATATCTAGATTTCTGTGGGGCGAATTTTGTTGATTCTTTAAACATGTGATAAGCTCAATGGTATAAGTCAATGTACAATGGTTACAAACGTGGGGGCAGCAATTTTTATTTTAGCCCACAGCTCCTAGTAAAAAAAACATTCTCCTTTGTTAACTTTACAGGGAGACCGTGAAGAAGGAAAAGACGGTAACAGATACGAGTATAAATTTATGTCCGTTTTATATACAATGCGATCGATCTTAGCGATCTCTGAGCGGATTTGTTATAGAACATAGTTCCAAGGTACAATGTTTCGATTGCCGTTCTACCATTGCTTACTCTTTTGTTGGGTCTAATAATATATAATAATAATATTCTTTACACATTCACACAACGCTATCTAGTCCCAAACTAAGCAAAGCTTGTACTATGGGTACTAGACAACGGATAAACATACTAAATAACTATGTTTTTTGTAAATACAAATAATTATATTATACAAAGAAAACACCCAGACCAATGCAAACAATCATGTTCATGCACACAAATATTAACATTGAGCGAGAATCGAACCCGAGACCTCTGCGTAGCAGTCATGTTATATGACCACTATGCTACAGAGGTCGTCGATAATAGAATTATGTATTAGTCTGAGAAAAAATGTAAGATGGTTTAAAAAATTTGCTTCTAATTCTAAATCATAAAAAATCTACCTAATTTAATAAGCTAAGAGAATAGTTTTCTCTGTATGCAATAACAAAACTTTTCGTTAACCTAACAAACAGTAATCGAAATTAGTATTTCCGAACATTGCACATTTTTATACTAAAATAGATTGAATAAACTGGAACAAACTGTATAAATGTTCCCTATCTTTGTAAAAATAGTGCTTATGAGAATCTTATACGAGAAATTTCCATTTTTCTATAAACATCGATGTTTCTTTAGTATCAGACTTTTGCTAGTAGCTTCTCTTTTGTAAACAAAATGGGAAACTGAACTTTAGCTTTATTGTGTTAAGAATGTATTTCGTGTAAAGGTATTATGATAGCTGAGTTGCCTCGCTATAAGGCTGCAAAAGCGTTTGTTTATTCAAGAGACCTTGTGGGCGACTAAAAAGGATTGAATCAATTTTTCAAAACTACTGTATTACTTGTTACTCTACTGCTTTAATTGAAAATGGTTTTAGGTTTATCTGCTATTAAGCAGTTAAAAATAAACAAATATCTTAGTTGACATAAAGTTTTTTTTTATTCTATTCTATTTTTGTTGTTTAATAAAAAATGCAGATATCAACTATTCTCCCAACGTCAGCAGTTTTGGATCTTTTTGGGTTTTTTTATACAAAGTTTCGAGATTTTTCTCAAGCAAGGATAATAAAGGTTCAAGATATTGCAACGTCCCCATTATGAAAAGAGGTAGGGTACAAAAAGGGCGTTTAATTGTGTAACCGCAGTTAGTTTGAGACTAGATGGCGTTGAATGAATGGGTTAACATAAAAAAATGTATGCTGTATTAAGTTTTCATTAGGAAATAAGGCAAAGATATTTTATTGCCTTACAGTTTTATATTATTGAAGAAAATGTTAGTAGTAACATCTGGCTTCACTATTTCATTATACTCGTTCCATTTATCTCTCGAATTCGCTTTATTACTTAACGTATGCGGTACTTTGTAATAGTACTTGCAAGATACGCCTATGAATAGCTATTGTTAATTATAATATAATTTTTGTATTAATATAAGGTAATACAGGCAATTTCAAATTTCATAGGTACCTATGAAATTTGAAATTGCCGTTTTGTATATAGAATTTATCAGAGCTTAGATTTTTCATACTAACGTTTTCTTAGATTTTTCAATAATTATTAAACACTAGCTGCTGTGCCCGCGACTTCGTTCGCGTGGCGGATGTTACTTACTTCGCATTTCGATTTAATACTGAAAAATCGTTTTTTAAACCTTATAACAAACAGATATACCTACAAACGAATTGTAAAATTAACGAACGAACCAAAACCTTTTCAAAAACAGACCTTTACAAAGACAGATCTATGAAGACTGCGTCTAAACTTATACTGAAAGACATGAGCGAACGTCATTCTTTCAAGGAAAATCTTAACACCGCGATACTGAAAATGACGTCACAGGCACAAAGCCATCTGTTGTCAAATTTGTAAGTTAAAATAAATGACATCGCTTATTTCATCATAACAGCCCATTAATGTCCCACTGCAAGGACGCGCCTCCTCCCGTGACGGAGGGATACTTGGCCTACTAATACCACGCAGGTCAGTCGGATTGGTATAGGGTTCAATTTCAAGTTTTCCTTCATTTTTATTTCGTAAAGATAATATTCACCGATAGTCCCTTAGTCGGTTTTACGCCACCCATAGGATGAGATGGGGAGGTGACATATTGTATTCTTACTCCGTCACTCTGTATTATTAATTATTAAATAGGTATTTAGGTGTGTTATAATTGCAGTTATAATAAGATTGTGAGATAAGGAATGTTATTTTAATTCAATTTAATATTTATGATTAAGTATAGATATAGTTTCAGGTTACAGGGACAGACTATTTATTTTTGTCAGATGTTTTGTACCTGTAATTAACTAATAAAGGTTATTTGTATTTATTTACTTTCATAAAAACAGGTGGAGTCTGTTGCATACTTCTACAGTTTAAACTAAATTAATACCAAAAGAATAATTGATACTTTAGATTAATAGCTTACTAATACAATTTATATTTAATTAAATTGCGTTTCAATTACAAAAAAACACACAAATATAACAATCAAGTAAACTTAGAATTGATTTAATTTAATAAGACCTCTAATTGATATTACACATACGATTCATGGTTAATTTTATTAACATTTAAAAGGAATAACTTATTAATAGCACTTAATAATAAAATAGTTATAGATTATTTAAAAATTCATTTATTATATGATTACTACTGGTAACGCCATCTCGTGAACAAAAGAAACGAAATTTAAATTCATTCAACATTGAACCAAATCCATTTTTCACGACCCCTGATTTGTATTGGACTGTTTTAATAAAGAGATCTAGCAATATCTCGAGTAATACTTATCTGATTTTGATGAAACATACCTCAGTTTAAGCTTATAAGAAAGGCTATACAATACAATGTATTGGTCTTAAGATTATATTTTAATTATATTTAATTTTAATGAAATTTTCTTTCATCTATATCTTGTGTGTTTATAAACCGATTTCTATATTTTTTTTTTATGAATAAGATATTAAAGTGTACTTTTGAAATATGGGAGTTTGAAAAAGATATGTCTATGCAAATTGCAATATATTTATGTATTTAATACACTTTGACGACCTCGGTGGCGCGACGGTAGCGCAAGCGGCTGCCGTGCAAGAGGTTGTGGGTTCGATCCCCACGCAGGACAATAATTTGTGAGATCCACAAATTATTGTCCTGGTCTGGGTGTTCTTTGTGTCCGTTAATTGATGTATGTTTGTAAAAGGTCCCCGCGACACAGGGCATGATCCCTAGTGCGGGAGTTGTCTTTAAAAAAAAAAAAAAAAACTTTGAAGAAAACCCTAACGATTAAACACGTTATTGTGGCTAATATATAAAAGATATATATATACTATTCAGGACTTTTTTGTACATCTTTTGAAGACCATTATTTTTGTAATACATATTTTTGGCGTATGATCAACGTATGCGATGATAAGAGCTCGAACGCGCGTTTTTTCAACCGACTTGCTTCAAATTTTTCATCACTGCTCAGCTCATATGTGTCTTAGCGTTATGTTACATAGCCTATAACCTGCCCAGGAGTATGGACTACAATCGTACTAAGTTTGGTTAAAATGCCTTCAGTAGTTTTTGACCCATGCGTGCACATACAGACAGACAGACAGACAGACAGACAGACAGACAAAAAATTTATTGATTGCATTTTTGGCATTAGTATCGATCACCATTCATCCTCCAATATTAATTTTTAACATATATTCAATGTACAGAATTGATCTCTCTACAGTTTTATTATAAGTATAGATAATAGAATGAAATTTGGTCTAAGTAAGGCGCACACTTAAAGCTAACTATTGTGTTTAAAGCAAAGAAAAAAAGTATCAGGGAAGAAGTTACAATTACACAAATGAGAAAATCCGTTTTATAATGAACTCACAGCTATATTGTAATAGAAAAATTATTGAAAAAGTAACCTCTAATGTAAGAGGTGTTGTCTTTCAGTTCAAAACAATTGTGTATGACTCCGATCCAAAAATATTTTGTCAATTGATTTTGCCGGTTTTATTAACATTCAGTCATTCATTCACGCACCAATTTTTTTTTGTTAGTTTTTTTTTTTATCCTTTCTTACTTAGTTTCCACTTAGTTTCTTTTTTTTTTAGTAATTTTTTTTTCATATAACCTTAAGTAGTGTACTACTTAATGTTTAGTTAGCTTAATAAGTTTTAATGTATATTTTTTTATTATTTTTATTTGTATATCCTTGTGTGTCTTGTGTCTGTTCCTAAATATTTCTTTTTCTTTCTTTCTTACTTTCTTTCAGCCAGAGAATAAAAAGTCATGTAAGTGAAAATTCGCTCTAATAATCCTCATACCCTTTGGCTTTTATTCCAAGATTGAAGTCAATAAAATAATTCGAAAATTCTTTCATAAAATACAGAAAACACTTAAAACGTTTTAAAACAGAGGATCTTTGTACTATCACAGCGCCCTGCACTTTATAGATACACATTACTGTCAGCTTAAAGCTCCACGCTTGCATTATATGTATATTCACTTTAAAAAATGTTAAAATAATAATAAAATAAATAAATAATTATGTGTAGGTGTACCAATACCACCAGAACATCTTCTTCTTCTTCTTCTTATCTTCATTACACCAGAAACATCTTCTTCTTATCTTCTTCACCTCCATTTCGGGGACCCTCCAGGTTGCACTTCGACCCCATCGGATCTTTTGTGCTGGTCCCCCGTTCACCACCCCACAGCTTCCTCAATCACCTTCGCGAAGAAGATGAGTAAACCTAGCGGCAGCTTGTCGAAGTCACTAGGTGTAGCATATCCCACTCCCAGCAGCTTCATCCTTTTAAACCCCAAACCTGCCCGGATTTGCTCCTGCGATAAAGAGCTTTGAATGCCTCATGCCAGCCGACTGCTGCCACTGTGATAAGTGTTGCTGTGTCGTCTGGTCATTTACGGCCACCACTTACACCAGAAACATTCTTGTGAAAGCTAACAAAATTTTGCACAGACGGGAAACCAAACTTGAGACCACTTTATTGTATTATGCAATACACCACAGTCGCAGATCAGTTTGACAGTTTTGGTAATATTTATCCGAAAAAAAGGATGTAAGTGAAAATTCGCTCAAATAATCCTCCTACCCTTTGGCTTTTACTCCAAGATTGAAGTCAATAAAATAATTCGAAAAATCCTTTCATAAAATACAGAAAACACTTAAAACGTTTTAAAACAGAGGATCTTTGTACTATCACAGCGCACTGCACTTTATAGATACACATTACTGTCAGCTTAAAGCTCCACGCTTGCATTATATATTCACTTTAAAAAATGTTAAAGCTCTCTAGATACTATTTTAAGCTCTTGAATTTCTCTTGAGTATAAGATCAATATTATGTGAATAAACTTTTAGTTATTTTTTCTTTTGTACCTAGTATAAATCGTTAAAATATTAAGGTGTTTTAAATGAAACAATGTATAGGAATTAATTTAAGTAATACTAGCTGCCCCGTGCCCACTTCGTTGGGCGGAGAAAAAAACGTTTTTAAGCGTCCCTTTTTTAAACATATTTCATTACTGTACCACTCAAGTAGTCATAGTGTGATATTATATAGCCTATGACACTCCCTAATAAATGGACTATTCAACACATAAAGAATTTTGAAAATCGTTCTGTAGATCCAGAGATTACCCCCTACAATGTCAGAAACACACAAACCCACAAACTTTACCTCTTTATAATCTTAGTATAGATTCTATTTATTCACGTAACGCCACCTAATCCCAAACTGAACAAAGCTTGCTTTAACGGTGTACTACTAGAATATTTGTAAATGCATACTTTTTATACTCAGACCAAACATTAATGTTATGTACCCAAAGTTTTTCGCTGGGCGAGAAATGGGAATCGACTGCAAGATGCCACAATCGTAGGTAATAAACACAGCTTTATTATAGTCGTATCGTAATTAGTTAATACTCGTACTAGCTGACCCGTGCCCACTTCGTTGGACGGCGAAAACAACGCGACCCTTTTTTAAACATATTTAATTACTGCTCAACTCCTATTAGTCATAGCGTGATAATATTATATAGACTATGACACTCCCCGATAATTGGACTATTCAAGTCAGAAAGAATTTTTAAAATCGGTTTAGTAGATCCAGAGATTATCCCCTGCAACGTCACAAACACACAAACTTTACCTCTTTATAATATTAGTACAGATTAAGCTCTATAGTTAAAATGTATCGCAATATTATACAAAATATTTAATTTTGTCTTCGTTGAGCAAAAAAAACTTAAACATCTTAAATACTTGACCTCGATATTAAAGTTCAAAATGCGTAAAGCTGCACAGAAATTCAGTATTCAGTTTTTTTTATGTTCATTATATGCGATTATAACATCCAGTGGAAATATTTCTGTAGATAGATGCTCACAAAGTTTACATGAAGCGGTAATAAAACCAGAGACTTCGGCGTCAAGTCTCTGTTATAAACACTACGCTACAGAAGTCGTTTATACACAAAACAGATTCCTAACCGCGTACTTTTTATATTATTCACTATTCTTAAATTTCAATTTTTAAAGTGCCAATTATTATTAAATATTTTGTTTGGTGTTTCTTATTGAACTGACGCAGTTAAATAGAAAAGTTATTGGAAAAGTTTACGTAGACAATAATTTGACGACCTCTGTGGCGCAGTCGGTATATTACATGGCTGCTACCCAGAAGTCTCGGGTTCGATTCCCGCTCTATGTAAATCTTTGTGTGATTAACATGATTGTTTGCATTAGTCTAAGTGTTTCCTATGTATAATGTAAGTATGTATGTATTAATAAAACAAAAATGTATTTAAGTATGTTTATCCGTTGTCTACCCATAGTACAAGCTTTGCTTAGTTTGGAACTAGGTGGCGATGTGTGAATGTTTGAGGAATGTTTATTTATTTATTTATAATTATAATGTCTTGTATGCAGCCTTTTCTTAGCATAATCATCATAACAGCCCATTAATGTGCCACTGCAGGGACGTTCCTCCTCCTGTGACGGAGGGATACTTGGCCTACTAATATCACGCTGACCAGACGGGTTGGTATAGGGGAATATTTTTCAAGTTTTACTTCTTTTAATTTCGTAAAGATAATATTCACTATTCACGGGACTATCTTCCTTAGTCCGTTTTTACGACACTAATGGGATGAGATAGGGTGGGGACATATTGTAATGATTTAAAATTATTCACCATTATATTTTACTATTTTATTTATTTAAAGTGCCAATTATTATTAAATATTTTGTTTTGTGTATCTTATATTGAACTGACAGCAGTTGAATAGAAAATTTATTGGAAAAGTTTACGTAGACAATAATTATAATGTCTTGAATGCAGACTTTTCTTAGCTTATAGTTATTTTAACTCATTTACTTGGCATTCCGACTGTGTCACGGTGACTTGTACAACACTGGTTCAGGCACAAAGCACACTCAGGCTAAGGACAATAATTAGTAGATTACAAAAAGAATTTTAAAAACCTAGTTCATGGAAAGCACGCTGTGACCACAACGTCAGACGAAGAAATTACCGTTTTGTATAAAGATTTTATCAGAAGTTAGATTTTTCATCCTAACGTTTTCTTAGATTTTTCAATAATTATTATACATACATAGTGGAATGACATTTGGTACTAGTAATGGCGCACATTTAAGCTAACTATTGTATTTAAAACAAAGAAAAAAAAAGTGTAAAGGAAGAAGTTACAATTAAACAAATGGGAAAATCCGCTGTTTTAAACTGGACCCATGTTCACAGGCTTATTGTCAATACAAATAATAATAATTTTTATTTATTATCTTTTTTAAGATGTTGGTAATATCCTATATTTGCTAAATAACAAAAAACATTTACCTAAACAATATATGTTTCAAAAGAATATAGTGAGTCTAAAGACTGCGCAGAAATAAAACGGCAATTTCATAGGTTCCTATTATGACAAAATTAAACCTAAAAGAAGCAACTTTCAAGCAAGCTAAGTCTAATAGCCTAGCTCAATACATACTAGTGCTATATCATTAAAATTTAGTAACAAAAACATTTATCCCATTAAACAATAAAAAGCCATCTAATCAGGTCGTTCGGAGTCCAAAAATTACTTTGTATAACATGTGAAATTTATTATTTAAATTAAGGTATTCAAACAATGGACCCGTTCTAACGACTATGGCTTGGCCCTAATAAAACAAGCCTGGCTGCTATACAGTTTACTGCCTCTTTACAAAGGTAGCCCTTACTATTGTTTTGTACAAGGCATAGTATAGCATGTTGGGAATTTTCTTATGTCATGCATTTAAAAATGAGAGATCTCCAGGAGATTCAGAAAAATACTCGATTGACAAAGCTAGGCATCAACGCAGGAGTGATAGAATACAGTCATTGTATGGGAAGGAATCGTGTGGTGACGGAGTAAAAACACAATATTTATGTCACCACCCTATTTCATCCCATGGGTGTCGTAGAAACCGATTAAGGGACTATCCGTGAATATTACTTTTACATAGAAAGAAGGAAAATTTTAAATTAAACCCTATACCAATCCGTCTGGTCAGCGTGGTATTAGTAGGCCAAGTATCCCTCTGTCATGGGAGGAGGCTTGTCCCTGCATTGAGACATTAATGGGTTATGATGATGGGAAGAAACGTTAGAAACAAACTCCACATGACATCATTTCAACACCCAAAAAAAGCAACATAAAACAATTTTAACTATACCAGCTAAAGTATTTCTCATTTTCATTCTATAGTAATCATAGTAGGTCGTACTGTTTACCTGTAGGCTAGCAAAGTAAACAAAGAACTAATTATAAGACAGTATCCGTCTAAAGTAAATATTGCGTTCTATCTCAAAGGAGTTTCTTTTTATTTTATAGCTAAACTTTTGATATATTATGTTAATTAGTTTGTTTCATAAATTGATTATTGTTTCAATGAAACTAGTATTTTAATTAATGAATTCAAATTTATTAAGTTTTAATGATGTTATGACGATTATGAATACTTACTGAGTACTTGAGCTTGATTTTATTGTGTGTATTGAAAGTTTACTATAACTAAATACACAAAGAATAAAATAGAAGAGAAATAGTTTGACTTGACTTTTTAAAGAAGTTAATGATATTTAGAAGGCAAAGCATTACAATGAAGTGATACCCATAGTTTTAACTATAAATAATTCACACTTTTTCACATAACGTCGTCTAGTCCCAAACTAAGCAGAGCTTGTACTATGGGTACTAGACAACGGATAAACATACTTAAATACTTTTTTTTTTGTAGTTACATACATATTATACATAGAAACACTCAGACCAATGCAAACAATCATGTTCATGTACACAAAGATTTGCATTGACCGGGAATCGAACCCGAGACATCTGCGCAGCAGTCATTTTATATAACCACTACGCTCTGTGGCGTAAAAATAAGAATTGAATTATAACCATTTATAAGCTATTTTATTTTATTTATTTTATTTTATTGTTTTCGGAATGGATTGTATGTGTATGTATCTATCACTGCTATTTAACTAGGAATTACAGGTAATCAAACTAAGCCGGAGTAAGAATACAATATGTCACCACCCCATCTCATCCCATGGGTGTCGTAAAAACCGACTAAGGGAATAACCGTAACTACTATCTTTACAAAATAAAAAGAAGGAAAACTTGAAATTAAACCCTATACCAATCCGTCAGGCCAGCGTGGTATTAGTAGGCCAAGTATCCCTCCGTCACGGGAGGAGGCCCGTCCCTGCAGTGGGACAATAATGGGCTGTTATGAAAAAAAAAACTAAGCCGAAAGAGTTATAATAATATGTAAGAAGGAACCCCGTGGTCTTTCTCTCGCCCCAAGCTGCTATTCACCTGTATCATCTGGCATGCATTCCACTTCTTATTACTCTAAATCTAGTAGTCGGCTTACTTCTACAATACCTATAATATTTATTTGTTTTACTTTGTCCAGATTTATTTGATTAACAACTAAATAATTTGATTGCCAATAAAAATCTAAATAATTATATTAAAAGTTTATTCAATAAACTTCTTTTCAATTATGTCAAGTAATAATTTTATAATTCAATTTTATATTGTAGTCATATTTTACTACGCACATAATAATTTAAGTGTCTAGATTATTTAGCTTCTTAGTAATAACGATTTGAGAAAACAACTTTTGTGAATAAAATTTATATTTGGAATTGCGTATTAAAAATATTGAGATAACAAGGTAATTGGCATTAGCCGAAATCTATATTTTCTTTAATAGCGTGAGCATAACCAATTTTTTAAATAACATAGGCTAATATATTTTAAAAGTACCTACGTTTATATCGATTGTAAATCGTAATAAATTGTAATTATAAATGATAATTGAGATAAAGAACACAGATTAGTTTTACCTGTATATAATTTAAAAAAAGAAAACTCGGTATACCTAGGTAATTTAAAAAAAGAAAACTTGTCATAATTATACCCTACACAAGTATACCCATCCCATCATATTCCCTACAACCGTGACTCCTGTAACCACTTAAGCTGACACTCAGGTAAAGTGTCGAGAAAAGCTAAATTTCGCCGTCATCATTCTCCTACTGCTAATAATAATATTAAAACATACTCATAAACGCCTCTTAAATTTAATCACTGTTTAGCGAGATTTTTATTACGAAAACCAACCTTATACCAAAAACAACGTAAGAACTTAAGCTAATTAATCAATTGACTAAAATTTAAGAGGCGTTTATGAGTAGAGGTAAATGATTACTGTAAAATCTTAAATTCTTTAAATTGTTTTTAAGAAAAAGTTTTTTAATCGAGACCAAAACAATTTTTTTTCTAAATCCTTTACAACAATCTAAATAACTTTTAAGGCAAATCGTCTACAACGAAGAATAAACCAATTTTCGAATAACAAAACTAATCACATATTCTTTTGATAGATCGCTATAACGGTATTCGTGTAATCCCTATCCATTTTACCAAAAACAATAACTTGATGTTCTGTAAAAAGTGATGGATGTGTTATAAAAATATATGAAAAGATAAAGTCGAAGGCTTACCGCTAATGCTTAGGTAACCCTCTTCGCCCTGCTACAGATCATAAATACCGTAGAATCCTGATAAGCTCTGGTAAAAGAAAAGGCAAGTAGCTACCCACGCGAAAAAGGAAAGTTACGAGGTGTGCGCAGGGTTGACAGATCTGCGGTGAAAAATGCAAGGATAATGGTCTAGAGAATGGCTAGGTGAGGATTTGAAGTTAAGGGACGATAGTGCCACGATAACTTGCGACTGATGTTGGTACGTAATGATGTACACTTAAATGTTACCAAGTTTTTTTTTCTCTGAAGACTCGGGAAATGATGACGGCTTTAGAGTTATAATAAACCTTCACTCAGCTTAGTGTGAATTATCAAACTTAATTAAACGCATATTATTTTATGTTTTCTAAACTACATAAACTGTTAATAGTTAAGTTATTTTTCGCGTGAAAACTTTTTAAAATAATCATCATCACAGCCCATTAATTTCTTATTAAAAGGACGGGCCTCCTCCCGTGGCGGAAGGATACTTGACCTACTATACCACGCTAGGCAGACGAATTGGTATAGGGGTTAATTTCAAGTTTTCCTTCTTTTTATTTCGTACATATAACATTCACGGATAGTCCCTTAGTCGGTTTTTACGCCACCCTTAGGATGAGATGGGGTGGTGACACATTGTATTCTTACTCCGTCACCACACGGATATAACAATTAACAAATTAAATACAATAAAAATAATACAATTTGTAAAGATAATAAAGAGCCTATTTAAAAAGAAATTCCATTTTATATGAATATTATTCTCTTGACGACCCTACAGCCATTTTCAAATCCGATGTTCGCTTTGCTTGAAAGTTGATCGAGTCCTAATTTTCTTTGTCTGGGAGAAAAAGGTTTCCTACGTTTTAGACGACTATGGCTGGTTATTATTTTAAGGATTCCGTAGGTAACCATTTACTAAGCGGAACGGAAACTTCTTACTAAACCTCGATTTTCCATTTGTTCGGTACCATTCTGAATTATATTTATAAGTATAATTTACTTCTTTTTAGATGGTTTTGGATCGGATTAGTTAACAGTTTAACTTTTAAAAGTGTATTGGTTAATCATCATAACAGCCCATTAATGTCACACTGCAGGGACGGGGTTTCATTTTAAGTTTTCCTTCTTTCTATGTTAAAGAAATATTCACAGATAAAGCCTTAGTCGGTTTCTATGACACCCATGGAATGAGATGGGGTGGTGACATAATTTGTACTTATCCTTAGTCACCACACGGATAATACTGGACAATATAACATTCAAATATTGCGCAAACATTCCCTCCCAAACAAACCAGACCTTTTTCTGTGGGTACACTATATAAATATAACTAGAAGTTATGCAAATCATTACAAAGAATTCTCGCAATAATTACTTATCAAAAAAGCAGTAAATTTTATCATAAATTGGAAGCTTAATAATATTTTTTTCACATCATATTACATTCTAAAGAGCTCAAAGTATAAAAATATATATTTAAGATGAAGTACGAAGAATATTTTTGAATAAACTCTTTACAAATTTTCCGTTCAGCATCGTGTGTAATTTTTCAACACATCACGCTTGCCCGATTATGTTTAAAGAGTGAAAAATATTGACATTCATAATATTATATCAGCTGTCATATTTTGAAATAAAAATATCAAGTCTTTTAATGTTTACAATACTTACAGACTTTTATTATAAGTTTAGGCATCAGTGATTTTATGTATTCATATTAAAATATACTTAGAAAAATTGAAGTTTAGATGGCTTTAGTGTTGAAAATGAATTCAGTTTTTAACCTCTACAGCTAATATTAGTTAACAAGGTGTTGCCAGTCGTTCTATTTCTTGAACTGTAAATAAATCTAGTGCTTTTGAATGGTACTTAAATCCTTTGCTACTTATTACTATATGAATGACACTTCAATGTTTTTAAGAGAATCGTAAATGGTAGCCGCAGTTCACGTAGTTATTCAACAATAACTTCCATCCATCCTCCTCCAAATATAGATCCCCTAGCGCGATCCTGAGCATCCTTATCCATCGGACATAAAAAACTTACTGGTTAGAAAAACAGTCAATACTCAGTTCATAGCAACAGTTCAGCCGTTCAGAGTCCGTACTAGTCACGTCTAAATAATACCTACAAAGCTGTATCATATCGATGAAAGGATTCTTTTTGAAATAAATACGTATCTTAGTGAAGTTTGTTCATTCGCTATCATGTGGTATCAAATCGGTTGAAGCATGATATCATAGTTTGAGTTATTTCATTAGCATCATCATCATAATAGCCAATTGACGTCCACGGCTGGACATAGGCCTCCTCCAAATACTGCCACCTTGCGCGATACTCCGCTTCCCTTACCCATTGGTTTCCCGCCGTCCTAACCAGGTCATCGGTCCACCTTGTGAGGGGTCTTCCCACCCTGCGTTTTCCGGTATGCGTTCGCCATTCCAGAACCTTTCTGCCCCAACGGCTGTCGGTTCTTCGCGCTATGTGCCCTGCCCACCGCCACTTTAACCAGGCAAATTAAGCAAATGATATTTTATTGCTGGACGTAGGCGGTTCCAGCGGTACCACCGCGCATTTAATAATAAAATCACTATACATATTTCCAAACATCTAACAATTTGGACACATGCCTATTATAATTTGCAACATAAACCTATATTAACATCAAATACTAAGATTAAACAACTAAATCAAATGTACATATCAAACATGTGCTAGGCAAACAATCAATAGACTTTATCAATACCAATTTCCCGTAATAAATATGATTGGTTGTCGATAGACATTTTAATGGTATTATGTAAATACATTTTGTATTACAACCAATTCAGTAATTTGTACCCTTCTCAGTGTGTGGCAGACCGACTATTTTGTAGGAATAAACATGAGTGTTTTGACGTTCCGTTTATTTAATAATGCTGTTAGGCTTTGAAAACATTTAGTAATAAATACTTATAATGCGTTTTGCGTATTCAATAAGTGACTTTTTTATGATTAAAGTTTTTTTTTGTATACGTCATAAGGTCATGACATGTCTATGTAGCCCAATTAGACTAGTTTGGTAAGGGTCGTAGCACATGTAACGTAACGTAAACGGATCGGCACCGTATCAACTCGAGTCGTTCAGTATTATTTGTATGAAACACCTTACCGCAACGCACACTAATCGGAATCGTAACGTAATCGGATTTTTGACGTTTGACACCGACGAAAAAGGCGAGGCGGTTCCGATCCGCTTACGTTACCTTATAATGTGATAAGACTCTAAGATTGATTTGTTTAAGTCAATAAGCTCGAAGGTCGAAAAGAGCGTTACATTAACGATTATAATCCATTATAATGGCTTCTTTTATTCCACCTATTACGTGAATAAATCTTAGAATAATATCTTCGGACAAACAAAATGAAGTCGACTAAAAACAATCGGAGGCCTTTGCACATTATAGAACTTTGACCTCAAAGAAAGTCCGAGACCAAAACACATTTACATATTTGTTCATAAAAAAAACTTTGGAGTCACTGAGTAAATCTGTATTGCAAAAATTTTCACAAACAAAGGCGTCCAAAGAAAAAAAGAATCTTATTTTTACACAAATTATAATCGTAGGCTTATTTCAGATTAGCTCTCAATTTTGACGCGAGCGTCAATCGCGAAAGCCTTCCTTTTGCCGTCTGTGCGCATTTATTAAGGAAAAGTTTATTCTTTTAGAGCCTTTTGTTCTTAGAGTAACGTAGCTGATTTTACTTGCATAACAATAACATAAAGGGTTGCTATTCATTTTTTGTTTATTAATTTCTAACCAAAAAAATATAACTTTAATAAGAAACATAATAAGTTTATATTACATGTTCCATAAATATATTATATTAAATTAAATCTAAATTATAAAGTATAAATGTAATAGTTAATATTAAGAGAATCAACGATAACATAGTTAAGCTGCGCAAGCAGTTTTGTGAGGCAATGTATATAATTTGTATGTGAATCTGCTTAATTCAATAAATGATCCATCCATCAATCTATTCTAACATAACTAAGAAATAGGTGTTTTTGTAGACGCCGTTATTATCTTTTTTTAATATTGTACAGTTAATTGTCTGGTGTAAAGCAGGTAAGATGCTGATTTCACTAACCAGAGTCAGGGAGAGATGAGGTGAAAATATATGCGAACTTTCCCTTGGACGATATGAAATGGAGTGGTGATACTATTTGTTTTTGCTCCTTTGCTACATGTTATAAATTAAAATTGTTTTTTTGCCAATCTTCTAGAAAGTCCTTGGGCGACTAATGAAAATATTTCATTAAGATCGGACATTTTTCGTTTGTAACGCCAAATAGAAACAGTATTTGTTCTGTGGTTGACTCAATCTTTACTTTTACTAACCTCATCAAATGGGGAATGCGGCCATTCGAACTATATGGGACATTCGTGGGTTGGTCCAAGAAAAAAGGAAATTGTTTAATTCTCCCGAGGCTTGTCGACAAATCAAGATTTGTTGAGGAAAAACAATTTTGCCCTGCCTAGTTTTTAACTTGGTTTTGTCTAAGGGGAAATAATAATTAACTAAAATGCTATCAGTGTGACGCGCACAGTGAACGATGCCCATAATAATATAAGCATGGTCGACAAAAATATTTAGAGCTTGTAATTATGTGTAAACTATATCTTGACGTATGTTTTATCATAATAAACATTTTACAGTAAGTTTTATGGTTTCAATGTTCAACCAGTAAAAACCTGCTTTGGAAGTCAAAAAAACGTTCATAACACTTTCCACTTAGAAACCATTTTTCGTTTTACTTGGTGGAATTTTGTGCTATCACCATTTTTAAACGCCTGATCGACTCCTCAGTAGCTCACCTTATTAATAGATAATCAAAGAACCGTGTTTTTTAGTCATTTTTTAGTGTTTCACCCATTTATCGAACAAAAATTTTTCGAGAGGTAAATGCGGTGTTCCGTAAAAAAAATATAATGAACACCAGTGTGCTGCTTAAAATTATTATTTTTATAAATAACATTAATGTGGCTATAATATATAAAAAATGCAGCCTGGGTACCGGAGGGTACCTATAAGTTTCACTCTAACAAACATAGAAGATGTAGAAAATTTGAGTATCTAACGAGTTCCACTGTACATATCTCAATAACGTGAAATGTTTTTACAGTTGTTATATATAAATAAAATACTACTTACCAACTACTTTACGATTCATAACAGATAGTTTCAATTTATTTGTAAATAAAACTCGGAGATGTTAACAAAGACGCATAACGAAATCGACAATTTATTTTCATTTTTAACCACTATCTGACTTTAAAAAAATACATTAAAAAAATGTGAAGGTATTAAGAAAAAAAAATACGAGGTCATGTTAGTTATGGTGTTGGCTATCATTATAGCTATTGCAATGGAAGAAATTCGTTGACCCTTTTTGTCGAGCATGATCGGGTCCAATCGTTCACTGTGTGACGTGACGAATACCTTAATGAATTAAAATGCATTGTTGCATTGTAATTCATTGAAGTATTTGTTTACGTGATTTGAATAAAAATTGTAACGATCAATCTACTTTTATTAGAACTAGGTATAACGTACATAAAATATCGTAGAATAAAAAAATATTGTAAACATCATTTTGCAAAATAAAGACCCCAAGATCACTTGATCATGTTTTAACAAAAAAATACATACATAAATACATAAACTCATGCCTTTTACCCGTCCGGGGTAGGCAGAGACGACAGAGCGCCAGTTGTCACGATCCTGGCAAACAGATTGGGACTCGTCCACATTCATTACGCGAGTCAAAAAAATCATCTGAAATCCTCTAGTATGAATTAGATACACGTAAGTTTCTCCAACATTACCGTAATTGCTTTATCTGACGGTGATTGATAGTGATTTATAATCCCTGCGTCGCCTTTAATTAACTTTTACCTGCGATTATTTATGAAAATATTATCTAAAGTTTTATACTGAAGTTATTATACATATTTATCATTGCCAATTTTGTAGTTTTAAATCGTTTATTTAGTGCTGTTTTTTTACATTTTTGAAAAATATTTATTTTGAATTACAAAATGGCAGATTATAATAAATTGTGTAAGCATGAGTATACTCTAATTAACTATCTGTAGGAATTAGTAAAGAAGAGGTTTTATTCCTAAGGTTCATCTCATTCCTTCCTTACTCAAATCTTTTCTCGTTACTCTCTTTTAATCAAGATTTTAATCCTTTAAATCTCATAAAATACTTATGATGTAATATAATAATATTCGCAACATTTCTTGTCATGCAATCATCAGTAAAAAAGTACATGCATACAAATAAGTGTATGAAAAATGAAAGAGTAGAATATTCACGCATATAAGTCTCGTTGCTCACTGTAGGGCGATGTTGCTAATTTATTTATATGCGCCCGGTACTAGGGGCAATATCTCAACGCCTGCCAGAGATACCAGCTACTGCACAATGCGAGAATTGGTAATATTTTCATATTCTAGATGTTGTCCAGTTTTATTCATGTAGTAGGAAAATAAGAAAAATGTAGATTCTTTACTTTTATAATGTATAGTTTTCACATAATGCCATATAATCTCTGACTAAACAGAGCTTGTTCTATGTCTTTAAGTTGTCTAGTATCATATTTTTATAGTTGTGATGTTAACATTATTACAAAGGAAACACCTTAACCAATGTTCATGTTAACATAATGACTTACATTGAACAAAAATTAAACACGTAACCTCTGCGTAGCGGTTATAGATTATAACTTCAATCAATCAATCAAGTAGCCCATCGCAGTCCACTGCTAGAGCATAGGCCTCTCCCAACACGCGCCACAGAACTCGGTCCTGCGCCTTGCGCATCCAGTCCGATCTAGATTATAACTTATATCGGAAATATTTACAGAAGAAATTAAACGCAAGTCAAACTGTATCTACTAATTCATCTGATTAATGAGATACGAGTAGGTTAGCGTCTCTCTATTTTTGGAAGAGGCCCGCTCATTGAGTGACACATTATGGGGAATTATCATCAGAACAGCCCATTAATGTCCCACTTCAGGGACGGGCCTCCTCCCGCGACGGAGGCATACTTGGCCTACTAATACCACGCTGCCCCTGGCCAGACGGATTGGTATAGGGTTAAATTTCAAGTTTTTCTTCCATTTACTCCGTATAGATAATATTTACAGTTAGTCGCTTAGTCGGTTTTTACGACACCCATGGGATGAGATGGGGTAGTGACATATTGTATTCTTACTCCGTCACTACAATTGGGTAATTTTTATGTTAATTATTTGCTTTAACAACCTATTTAGTCCCAAAATGCTAGGCAAAAGTCTACCTTACTTTCTTTTCAAATCGCGATCTCTGGCCTGTTTCTAGCACAGGTATCTATCTTATACTTAAAAAAGTAGTATTTTTACCTGTTATAACTAAAAAGTTATTACAGGTAAAACTACTTTGCACTCCTTCAATTCACTTCAACCATTCAAAAATGAATATACCTACTGAAGGAAGCCCATTTAAAAATGAAGAACGTCGATAAATCAAAAGTATGTATATAAAAATAGAACCTTCTATTGTAAAGGATGTTCGAGTTGAGGTCAAATGGGCACTTTTATCGTATTATCGATTCATATTCATTTACGAACGATTTATCAAAAGAAAATGCTTGTTTGAATTTGTTATTCGACACTTAGTAATTTATGAAGGTATGTGTGATGGTAGGTAAAGCGTTCGTGGTAGCTCATTAAGTTCATAACTAAATAAATTTATTTTATGTGCATCGCCATTATAACCGAGTAATCGAGAGCACTCTTTTAACTATTTTTCTCCACATATGATTTCGCAGGTAAACTCCCCCTCAGAGTGAAAAAATGAAAATAAAAATGTTGATATTGTACCTCATCATATCCTTAATGACTGTTAACTTTCTAAAAAAAACCTTAGTCACGAATCACGTCTCTGATTTGCTCATCAGACGCATTCCAGAGTCTAAATTCTTCGTTCAGCGAAGCGGTAAACTAAGATGCAAAGAAACTACATCTAGGATGTTTGTAGATATTTTTAAGAAATATAACGATGATCATTATTAATGTCTTAAGTCAATAAATAACAACAATTAAAGTAAATTATTAAAAATAAAGCGCAGGGTGGGGAGACCCCTCACATGGTGGACCGACGACCTGGTTAAGACGGCGGGAAGCCGATGGATGAGGGAGGCGCAGGACCGCAAAGGGGGCAATACTTGGAGGAGGCCTATGTCCAGCAGTAGACGTTGATTGTCTGATATGATGATGATGATTAAAAATAAATAAATAACTTTTCAATTTCCATTCTACAATTTCAATAAGCCTCTTTGAAACAAATTCCGATTGAGTTCCTTATCCTTTTTACCTAGTCAGTGGCCTTAGTATCCATGTCTCTATTCCATATCTACCTAATTAATTAAAATTAATCCTTCCTCTATAAAACTTTTATACGGTGATAAAAACCACATCGAAATCCAACCGATGGTTCTTAAGATTAAGTCAAATAAACAACCCTCGGTTTTATACCCCTATATAAATGGTATACACAAAACACGCATAAATATTTGATTGCTTGTGAATTTTTGAAGATGAGACTCCTATAAACGTGATACTTGATGTACTCTTGCCAAAACATGGTGAGTTTCGTTTTATGTGCACGTGTAATAAGCATAATATAGACTACGGGGCCAATGAAGTAATTACTACCGTTTTTGTTTGCTAATACTTTAACTCGCATCCAACCTACAGCTTTAGCAGTTGACTAATATGTATAGGACCGTTAAAATGCCATTTTATTTTGTTCAGTTTAGTATCATTTCATTGTTTTAGACACCTAGTATTAAGAAACAAAATACTTAGTCTAAAAATTTTAAGTCTCTATTTTCTATAGTACAGGAAAAAGACAGTGTTTTTTTTAGTTTAATGCAGAAATAAAATGTTATAATTTTAATCCGTAAATTTTACAGAAAACAGTGTTTGTTAGCATGAGCATTACACTATGAATATAACTTTCTTTGCAATCAGTATTATTTTAAATAGGTTGAATTCGTGCTCTTATATCAAAGTTTTATTATAAAGTATTTATTACGTTAATATTTATCATGAATACATAGGTACTGCCAATAACTCCGACAATAAAAACACAATACGTTATAAACTTCAATGTCAATCGCCAATTCGTTAAATATGAAGAGCCAATAATAAAAATCGATTTCATACAAAATTCGAAGCCATTACGCACTGACATAACGAAGCAAAATTTTTCGAAAATAAGTAAAAAGGTACGGCATTTGAATTGGATCCTTTCCTCGAGTTATGAGGGTCTCAACGACCATGCGTCACAATCATTATCTGTCTAAGAACTGTGCCCCCATCTTTAAATATTGTTTTTAGACTGTTAGGAGAGCGTTTTCACTTATTCATTCAAAGTTCAACCTTAGCATAAATGCATACGGTTTAAATTTAAATGAGAATGATCTGAATACGTACCGCCAAAATTGGTTCGGTGATTTTCTTTTGGTATTTGACATTTCCGTGTCAAAAGTATAATAATACTAAAGACACAGTATACTAATAGACACAGGGCATGATCCCTATTGCGGGAGTTATCTTTTTTGAAAGAAAAAAGATAATAAATGTATTAAATGTAGACGTTTGTTTATGTAGACGTTTAATTGGCGATCAAATGTTTAAGTTTTTACACAAAATTTGTATGAAAGTTTGATAGTTGAAATATACTCGTTTTTGCCTAATAAGCAATTTTAATATTATTTTAACACAATTCTTAAAATCCCGCACAACAGTTGTTTACCTGCACCAGACTAGTTTCAATTATCACGTACGTAAATGCTCGTCCAGTTAAGGCTTTCATTTAGTGCTTTGCATTAAAATATTGTGGATGCTAAAAGTGAGCTAAATATAATACTATTTTGATTACATTTGTGTTATGTATGCAGTTAGCTTACAGGAGTTAAAGTAATACGATTAGAGCACACGAACGGACTACGTTTTATAATGTACAAAAGTTAATGTAGCTAAGTCATCACAAATAGGGTAAGCAAAAATGAGGCAAATAAATATTGTTTTACTTATTTTTCCTTAAAATAAATGTTTAAGTAATTAATTTACTAATATCATCCTACTCAGTAACTACCAGCTAAGTTAATATTTTTGATTCCCGCTCAATGCAAATCTTTGTGTGCATTAACATGATTGTTTGCATTGGTATTTACAAAAAAAAAAAATTAAAGTATGTTTATGCGTTGTCTAGTACCCGTAGTACAAGCTCTGCTTAGTTTGGGACTAGATGGCGTTGTGTGAAGTGTGAGGAATATTTATTTATTTATTGATCTAGGAGTCTTGTCAATTTTCTTAGGGTGAAAAATAGTTGCGTTACGATTAAGTTATACAAAATACGCAGGAAGCATGAATAAATTTAGTATTACAAAACCTCAGTAACATACTCGCATTGGCAACATAGTGTTACGTTATAATTTAACATACAAAAAAGCAATATTTTATTGCAAGCAACGGTCGCGACATACCTATGCACAAGTTTGGAATAACTTTGGCGAGTGCGCTCTATTTACTTAGCTCTCGAACATCGACTAGCGTTCAAACTACTCCAGACATAGATTAAATTCAAATTCAGATATGACTTTTATTGGTTTTAAACTAATTTAAAATTACATTTGTGAAGCGGTCATTGCTCAAAATATTTTTGTGGGGAAATCTTTGGATTTGAAAGTCGTATGAATTCTCATACAAATGTCTTATTTAAGCGCCGTATTACTTTAACAGACGTTTGAGTATTCGGCCAGTAGAGATTAAAAGTATTAATTTAGACGACAAATTGCGAATATAACGTAGGAAACTCGATATCGAGATTTCTTTCCTATTGGCTTTATTAGCTGCGTGTAATGTAGTTAAGCGCGTAAGTTGCATGTTTTGCCATTTTATTGGCTTCATTAATTAATTGCTTTATTAAAATGTTTGTTTATTAAAATGCACACAATGCACGTTATTGCTAATAAGTAGTACTTAATATTATCTTGTATTACAATGATAAGTTCGTCGCCGTTCCTAGAGAATACTAAACTTATTTTAATTAAAGAAGAGTTTTTAAGGTTAAACAAAGAATTACTGTCACAGCTCACTAGTTATTTATTTTTATTCTATGACTAAAACGATTTATTTTACAAGAAACCGCTCCAAAGCTGCGAATATGAAATTGGCTCATCCTTGCAACAGACATGCCTTCTTTATTTATGCTAACAGAAAAGTGCCGTTTTCAGAACTTGGAATGGCAACTTGCAGTGAACTATTTTGTACTGTTTGCTAACTAAGTTACCTTATACTTTTGGTTAAATCAGTTGTAAATTTTACTGCTGTTCATTTTGATGTTTAAACAGAAATTGATGCTGTTGATTAAAATGCATTGGTTTTTTATCCAATATTTTATTTGTTAACACCAATAAATTTGACATAAAAAAACTTTGTATGTGTTGCTTAGGTCAGCCAGACAAGTGTTTAACCCCAATTTTCATTTAATTCATGACTGCAAAGGTTGATAAATTGATAAAAAAACATTGGTACATACGAGAACTCTAGCCAATTTTTTTAATTTAAAATAATAACTTCGTGCTTAGATAGTCTCTCTAATTTAATTATTAGGTCTAATATTCTATTTCATAATCATTGTCAAAACTTTGATATTTTAGTCATATCTATATTACGAATACAAACTTTCTTTTTATTATTTTATCCTTTTCCTCACAATTATTTATACTTCACTCTATGAGTAAATAAACAAATGTACTCAAACTTTCACAAACACAAAGAATGAAAAGTATTTTTGTTAAGAACCTCCAGTTAATCTTGAGTTAATGAAATTATAAAGAGGTAAGTGTAAGAAAACATTTCTCGAAACATCAATGGCCGACCTTTGAATTCAAAGTTTCTTATAAATAGCTTTATAATTGCTGCAATTCTATTTTATTGAATGCTTATAGCTACCAAAAGTTGGCTTTGTTTACGAGTTTGGTACACCAATATTATGTTTAAGTGTTTCAAGAGATGAATGACTTTAATACAGGGTAGAAATATTGAGAGTAACTTTACTTTTTCATTAGGGTTTCAGTCCATAAATTTTACGGATAGTCATTTTGAGGAAACAGTAAATAAATAAATTCATATAATCCTTACACATTTACACATCGCCTCCTAGTCTTAAACTAAGCAAAGCTTGTACTATGGGTATGGGTACTGGTACACCCGAAAAACATACTTAAATTTTTTACTTTTTTTTGTAAATACATACATATTATACATAGATAACACTCAGACCAATGCAAACAATCATGTTCATGCATACAAAGATTTGCATTGAGCGGGAATCGAACCCGAGACCTCTGCGTAGCAGCTATGTAATATACCGACTGCGCCACAGAGGTTGTCACAGAAAACTAAAAATATGTTTAATCTAACTAATTCCTATTTTTATAATTATATCGTTCGCATCAAAGCAGAACTCACAAGTAAGAAATTTAAATTTACTCACAATGATATGTTTTGTTAAAAGACCTATATTAGGTTTAACATTCAGAGTAATCATTAAATAAATGATTGGCCAAAATAAATTAAATGTTTAAAATGCTGTACTAAGTATTTATTAGTAGTAGTAATAAAATTTAGTCAATTGATTAGCTTAAATTCTTACAGTTTTGTTTGGCTTAAGGTTGGTTTTCTTAATAAAAATCTCGCTAAACAGTGATTAAGAAGCGTTAATGATTAAGGGGGTTAAAGTTTAAAATGTTTCCAAAACGTTTAACACGTTCCCAGTGCAGTATACCATATATTATTATGGTACACGTGCATTGTTTAATTGTGTCTGCTGATGATCAGTGAATGATTTTTTACTATTATCTGGGAGCCAACAAAGTATCAATGAAAAGGTGTATCTAATTGAACCTATCTACATCTTTGGAAGAGTTTTATTTCTAAATGCGTCACTCACTTACAAGTCAAATCTAAGGTTATTGAACTTGCAATTAAACAGCAGTTGCCTAAATCACCAAGTTGTTACGTCATCGACCACAGACTGAGAGAAACCTTTATCTAATTTCTGTGCAATAAATTACTTACCTCTCCGTGTCGTAACGGAGTAAGAATACAATATGATACCACCCCATCTCATCCCATGGGTGTCGTAGAAGCCGACTAACTATCAGTAAATATTATCTTTACGAAATAAAAAGAAGTAAAACTTGAAATTAAGCCCTATACCAATCCGTCTGGCCAGCGTGGTATTAGAGCCCAAGTATCCCTTCGTCACGGGAGAAGGCCCGTCCTTGCAGTGGAATATTAATGGGGTGTTTTGATGAAATTACTTACCAGCCAGCTTTAATTAATTGTTTTATATACAAATTCGTTTTATGAACGTGGTCGCAGCATTTTGTATGTCAATTCACTATTCTGATACTGGCAATACCTTGTACCGCGGTGTGATGAAACACGTCTATTAATAAAATAAAATCAATGTTTGAAGACGAGGTTCCGTTATAGGCGTTCGTGTATTAATTTGATTTTAATTAACGTGACAATGAAAGCTCAATTACTGTAGTCATTGTGAAGTAATTTGAAGAATAAAGCATTCGTTATTCAATTATTTATTTATCTTTGAAAGGAAATGTTATGCAATTGTCTGATATTTGATAAGTGGTTTTTAAAAGAATAATGATTATAACCTATGCTAAATCTATACTTAATATTATAAAGAGGTAAAGTTTGTGTGTTTGTGACATTGTAATCTTTGAATCTAATGAACCGATTTTAAAAATTATTTCTGTGTTAAATAGTCTATTTATAGGGGAGTGTTATGACACATACCTACTGTTTAGGTAATCTCCGTGTGGTGACGGAGTAAGAATACAATATGTCACCACCCTATCCCATCCCATGGGTGTCGTAAAAACCGACTAAGGAACTATCCGTGAATATTATCTTTACGAAATAAAAAGAAGCAAAACTTGAAATTAAACCCTAAGCGTGGTTTTAGTAGGCCAAATATCCCTCCGTCCCGGGAGGAGGCCCATCCCTGAAGTTGGACATTAATGGGCTGTTATGATGATAATGATTATTCAATAAATATTATATCGAAACTGTATTTTTACTAAAATATTTCAGTAAAAAGTATTTTAACCTCGACTAAAATGCAACGAAATGTAATAATAATATATTTTTAAGCTGACATTATCAAAGTATTCCAAAGTTATAGTTTAATTTACCACAGAATACCAATGCGGTAAAAGGTGGTATCTACAAAATCTAGCATAAGGTGATATTGTAACTCAACTACTGCACCTTGACATCTCAGGTGTCAAGTGGCGCTGACTTTCAGTTACACTCGGTTCCCGGTTTAAAGCGGGAACAAGGTACGGTACGGTAACAGTTTCTACAAGATTAAATACGTATTTGAACAAGATTTGAAGATAATAAGTTTACAGAAGTGAGAAAGGAGTATGAGTGTTATCGTCCGTGTGGTGACGGAGTAAGAATACAATATGTCACCACTCCATCTCATCCCATGGGAGTCGTACAAACCGACTAAGGGACTATCAGTAAATATTATCTTTACATAATAACAAGAAGGAAAATTTGAAATTAAATCCTATACCAATCCGTCTGGCCAGCGTGGTATTAGTAGGCCAAGTATCACTCCGTCACGGGAGGAGGCCTGTCCCTGCAGTGGAACATTAATGGGCTGTTATGATGAGTGTTAATGTGTGCTTGTAATAAAAATTAAGTGTTCGTGTGCAAAGTTGTACGAAATAATAGTGCTTTGAAAACCATAAGTTGTAGCTTGGACGTGAATTAAGCGTCCATAGCCGATTTTGATCTCTCTTACTGAGAAGACCGATCTTCTGGTGACATCACTTTGGTTTCCCTTTCAACATTGTATTCTCTGAATTACTAATAGTTCCTGTATTACATCTATGGAATGCACAGATAATTTATAGGAAATTGAATTGTTTAATGCATTTATTCCCTTACCTACTCATAAACGCCTCTTAAATTTAATCACTGTTTAGCGCAATTTTTATAAGTAAAATCAACCTTAAGGTGAGTATAGACTACAACATTTTCTCGAGCATTTCTGTGTAATGTAACATTTTTACGAATGGTGCAATACAGGCAAAAGCTCACGTTTAGTTCGTAAAAGAACATGATACACTAGAACATTTCATAGAGCTGCTCATTGTTCTGTTACAAGTAAATGTTGTAATCTATACTCACCTTTATACCAAAAAAAACTGTAAGAATATAAGCTAATCAATTGACAAAAATTTATGAGGTGTTTATGAGTAAGGGAGTTATTGTTTACTGTTATGCAAAAGATGAGAATAACAAATATGACACTTATGTCACATCCCGTATGGTCTAGTGGCTAGGATACCTGGTTTTCACCCAGGAGGCTCGGGTTCGATTCCCGGTACGGGAAGCTCTTTTTGTTATTATTTCTATATTTTTTAAAAACCAAGTTTTCCGTATCGATTTGATCGCCCAGAGAAACTTCCCTTATTGCTTTCACGTTACCACTTCTTTGACTTCTAGGGTCTTCTAACATGATTCGAAGAATGACTGAACATTTGTGGTGAAAGCCTTAACCAAAATACATGAATTAGTCATGAAACAAAAGTGCGTTAAGGTGAACGATAATTAAAATAGCTTCTTAGAATTCTTCTTAAATCATAAATAAATATATAATTTCATTAAGTTTACAGCATTGGAGATCGTTCATAAGTTAGCCGTTTTATGAACGCAAAACTGTCTCAGCGTATTATTTATATCTCGTTATTTTTGTTTAATTTACCCGTTCAAACTTTGTACATACATACATAAACTCACGCCATATCCTATCCGGGGTAGGCAGAGCGCCACTTGTCACTTCAAACTTTGTATCTAGAAGTATTTTTGTCATGAATACTCCATGTTTACATTCCTAAACTGTCAATACGTAGACAAAGTCGGGTCTTTTTAATAACATTTTAAACTGTTCGATTCGGGAGTTACGTAAAATTCATATTGAAAAAGTTACCGCTTACAAAATATTCAAATCGAGTGGGACATACCACTGTGCGCTTTTGAATTTCATTCGGTTTTCTACACAGCCCTAGTTCCAGATCTTCTTAGGGTTTGATTACACTGTCCATTTTGAGAATCTTTTTTATTCAGCTTAACTAAAACTGCTTTATATTTATTTATTTCCTATTTTGTGTGCATTTTTGTAATAATAATATGTTGATAATTATTTACTGTATATTATTGTGTGCAACAAAATAAATTATTTTCTTTCTTTCTTTTATTTTTAAGCAACAAAAAAAATTATATAAGTATTTTTCATTTTTTATGACACAGTTGCCTTTTCTTTTAAGATTGAAAAATAGTGTTTGTCTTAGGCACCACAAAATGAGTCTGATTAATAAATATAGCTTTGTTTATTTGTCTAACCCTAGCAAGGAATATGACTCTAGCACCTGGCTGCAACAAAAACGTAGAAATCCTACGGAAATTCCAAAACATCACGAGTGGAATTTTAAAGCACTCCTTATATTATTAGTTTATAGGATGAACATGGGTATAAAATAGCATTTTACTTAAAAAATATATGATATCAGTTATAGTATACATTATAAAGAGCTAAAGTTTGTGAGTTTGTGACGTTGTTGTAAGGGGTAATCTCTGGATCTACTGAACCGATTTTTTAAATTCTTTCTGTGTTGAATATTATATTTATCGGGAAGTATCGTAGGCTATAATATCACACTATGACTAAAAGGAGTGGAGCAGTAATGAAATATATTTAAAGAAGGAAGCTTTAATAATGTGTTTTCATTGTCCAACGAAGTAGGCGCGGGTCAGCTAGTATTTTATAAATTCGCCTGTATAGTCAAATCAATATAAAAATCTAAATAATTCCTTGTGCAATGTTGTAGGTGTAAATATAAATATAAATCTACCTTTCTACAATTACTTACTGTATCCGTTCATTGATAGACAATGATATAATAAGACAAATCTTATTCCAATACGATAGGGATAACCCAAAGGATTACATTTTCTGTACAAATATAAACCTACTTGTTATTTATTTAAGTATGTAAGGAGCAAATTATGTAGGAAAATAATACCCCGTATTGAAACTATTATATTTTTTTCCTTATTCAGTAATATGGATTGTTTTATATTATATATTTGCTGTATAAGGGATATTTCGTAGATATTTCTTATGTCAATGATTTGCTGTTATTGATATGCTATTGATCTTATTTGGGGTAAAGGGAATAATGTAATAGAGCTGTTTTAAGTTTATCTGTGTAATACGCTTTTCGTCTTAGATTAGACTGGTTAGGTATAGGTATATAAATTTAGAAACACAATACTTGTTTTGTAGATAGATTGTTTTTATATTGATAGGAATTTGTATAATACACAATATACAATGAGTGTACTCGTAATATACAATATTGTTTTTTTTCTGCTTTAGGGATCGAGTTTGAAAAAACAGAAAGTTCGGCAGACTTATGCACACATTCAAAATATTGTTAAATTAACTAACAAATTGATTAATCAACATCAAGAAACAGTCAATCCTAACCATTTATATCAAGTAGTCTCACCGTCCAGTCACTTTAAGGAATCCCAAATATAATCCTTATTTTGAAATTATGGGTGGAAGAAAAACACCGTGTTTTATTCGATAGGTACACTGTATCATTTCTTTTGCAGGATTAAAAAACCAACCAATTCAAATCTTGCAACTAAAAACTAAAACTCACAGTAAAAACCAAAAGTTTCACGGTCTAGCGTTATCGAATCAAATCGATACTAAACAAAAAGATAGGTAAATACCGCAAAACTGGGCAACGATCGTAAATTTTTCAACCTGTGAAATCGACATTGACCGGTTAACGGTTTATTGCAAGCTTGTGGTCACATCCTTAGGTGGTCGACGTTACGATTCAGTACAGACCGGCACGAGTTTTATGGGGAGGGTTTCTTTGAATAATGTAGCAGACGGCGCGTGAAGAGACGAGCTACAGAACTAGTCTTCAGATGGTACAAGTAGCAAGCGATTTACTTTAGATCATTATCATCATACCAGTCCATTAATGTCCCACTGCAGGGACAGTCCTCCTCCTATGACATGACGGAGGGATACTTGGCCTACTAATACCACGCTGGCCAGACGGATTGTTATAAGGTTTAATTTCAAGTTTTCCTTCTTTTTATTTCGTAAAGATAATATTCACGGATAGTCCCATAATCGGTTTTTACGACATCCATGGGATGAGATGGAGTGGTGACAGATTGTATTCTTAAAGCCAGTTAGGTATCACAAATAAATAACGTTTTGAATGATTTAAACAAAAACACTAGAGGAATATGATGGGTTATGGAGATGGCCGATAATGATAGTTCCAGCAACCGCATTGAGCATGCATGGAAGAAACTAACGATGAACTATCTTCTTTTTGTGATATAAGAAGATAGTGCCACTTATTCTTATTTCACGGATTGTTTAATATATACCTACACGGATATTTTTAGGTACCTTTATTAAATTTTGTTTCCTCAGTAAGTAAGAAATTAAAACGAATACCTATTAAATAAATAGGTAATATGAAGGAAACATAATAATATTTATTGATGAAAGTCCACTTTTTAAGAACGTTTGCTATTTTTACAAAACACATAATTATAAATAACAAGATAATGTATCCTTATGTAATCGAAACGTATTATCTTTTCACTTATACCAAACACAAAACTGTCAGCATACAATTTAATGCAAAGTGTTGGAGAATTTCAAATGGCCGAATGATCCATTACTATATTATTTTTAAAAACTTATTAGCTAGGTATATGTTTGATACTTGGCCTACTAATACCACGCTGGCCAGACGGATTGGTATAGGGTTTAATTTTAAGTTTTCCTTCTTTTTATTTTGTATAGATAATATTGTCGGGTAGTCACTTAGTCGGTTTTTACGACACCCATGGGATGAGATGGGGTGATGACATATTGTATTCTTACTCCGTCACCACACGGTTGAAAATCATAAATCATGTCAATTAATTATTTAAGAAACGTAGATGGATTGCATCAATTTGATAGAGACTTTAAACACTAACAATTTACAAAAGTAGACCATTTGACCTAAAATTTAACACCTTTAAAAAAGATATTACAAGCTTTATTTTATAATTTAACAATATTGTACAAACTCTGCCATTGATAACTAATCCAACACCTCTAAAACTACAATATCAGGTTTACCTTTCGTTGTTACAAAGCAAATAATTTGAGACCGGGATCAGGGCTATTATTAATGTAAAAGCCGGTTTCGGTTGATGAACAACAAATCAAATAAACGTGAGAGCCGTACGCCTGTCAACAAAGGTTCAAATATCTATAAAAGGGGACTAATGTTTTTGAGGTCTAAGCAATTATACCATTATAGTAAAGAAGGATTAGTATTTTAGTTTGATAAGTTTTAGTTTAGTAAAACTCTGATTGAATATCGATGTCTAGAGATAAATAAGTAGTGGCCTAATTGAATTAGAAGAGAAAAGTGCTGTGACGCTAGCAAACAAAATAAATTTAAATATCTATGTGTTGTGGATAATGTCAGCGATTGAAGTCACATGTAAGTCTGTTTGTCCATGGTATCCTTAAGTATTGTTCTGAGCCAGTACCTATTCCTAAAGCTTTAACGGGCTTTTGACTAATATTTGAATATGATTGATATAATATTAGATATTTGATTGATATTTGTAAAATGCTCGTAAAGAACTTTATAGCCCTCAACAATACAACCATTCATTTTACTTGCAGCGAACATGACACAAAATTGCACATACACATGATGAATTGGTTCTATCAAAGTTGCGCTTGACCGTTCCACTACAGGGATTGTTCACATACGCGGCTTATGCAGTAAAACTTTGCCTATAGATATTACGCTGACGAGGCATTTTAGGATACTGTTTTGTGTTCAGCTTCCCTTATTTCCAGATTCAGTTATTAAGCAGACATTATGTTAGCGAAAACTAATTAGCCGATGGATGTGGGAGGCGCAGGACCGCACAAGGTGGCAATATTTAGAGGAGGCCTATGTCCAGTAGTGGACGTCAATTGGCTGAGATGATGATGATGATGATCTTAGCGAAAATATATATTGGAAGAAGACTGCACCCTTTGTTACCATGTCGGCATTATGTATGCTGAAAGAAAGAATAAAAACAAACATAAAATATTAAATAATCTGCCCAGAAACCCTGGTATAACTAAGTACTGTAGTAATACACAAAAAAAAAATTTGAAAGTTATAAAATGGTATATTTTGAAAGTTTTGTTACTAGTTAAACTTAAAAAAGTAAATCTGAAAGAAAGATACCAAAAAAAATGTAGGTATGACCCTTTTAAATAAGAACACAATATTAAACGAGTCATGTTGTAATTTTCATTGGCTTTTATCCAAATAAAGAGGAATGGAATATTTATTGGTCGGTATAGGTACTACCCGTATGTGAAACCGTACAATTGTAAATTTATTAACTTGTGTGGCCACAAGCAGTTTGTGTTTATACATCGGCTATCCGCTTTTTAACAAGATAATTATAAATAAGTAATAAGACAGGCATTACGAAGAATAGTTGCCCATTTTTATTTGCCAAAGAGACTAGGTTCTACAACACAGGGAATCCTAGTGTAGGATCTAGAGCTCCATTGTTTGTACTATTAATACTGGAAACAATAAATAAATTTGAAATTCTATTTTCTATTTTCTTCCTGTGCGAAAGTTTTGACAATCATAAAACGAATATTATATGCCTCATTCACTCAATGCTATGTCCGTCGCTTGTCGCCTTTTGTTGCAACTCAAGATGACCAAATTAATTATCCTTATATAATATGAAATGATCGAATAAAATCCTTATATTATGAGACGATAATTCATTCTGTCATCTGATTTATTAGCATAAAATAGCCCATACGGCTAGAATCAAAAGCTAGTAGATGTTTAAATAAAGGTTAATAATAATGTTGATAAAGTACTTTAAATGTATAATCTTCCATAGATAGACACAGCCAACTTACTGTTACAGTTTATTTTGGTGATTAGAAGCACACGTACAGAGAATAAAGAAAAAACGTAGCAGCCTCAGGGGACAAGAAAATCATCAAGTTTATTTTACCCCAATTTTGACAAAAACCTCAAGAAGAAGCAAAAATAATTCTTATCGTTGCCCTCGTTCCTACTGGCCACAATGTAGCAGAGATCGAGTTAATTACAGTTACTTCAGAGGGAATCAGAAATGCAATTAGTTCGGTGCGTGCGTCCCGGTAAGCCAGGCTTTTTACGGCCCACACGACCGAATGGCGTCCATCCCATTCCTAACAAATGCCGTCTCTTTGTCGTTAAGGGTCAGTGTCGTATAAGTTTTTTTATGACCTTCGCATTTGTTTGCAGACTTAGAAATTGAGGTCCGATGATTCAAAAATGTTAAAACTTTTTCAAGGAAAAGTCGTTTGTAAGAAGATGTATTACGATGACAAATAAAAAAACTCATTAGCAAAAGAAATTACAGAGATGAGCTTTTGTACAATAAGTTTATGAAGTCGCGACGTGGAGAGTAATAAAATTAGTACGAGTAAGTACGTAATAAACAAGCAACTTGAATATAGTACAAATTACTGAGTAATTACTTTAACAAATAAATTGGTATTAACTGAGAACTAGATCAATACTAATAGAGAACTTTAGAACGCTAATCAACCTAAAGTAGTTAATGACTCACCTGTAAGAAATAAATGTAATCTAAACACATCAGAAAAATAAATATAAAATCAAAAACTTCTTGTATTACAATAATATGATTAAATATTATAATTTTACCACAGGACCTGTGGTGACGGAGTAAGAATATATATGTCACCACTCCATCTCATCCTATGGGTGTCGTAAAAGCCGACTAAGGAACTATCCATGAATATTATCTTTACGAAGTAAAAAGAACCAATCCGTCTGGCCAGCGTGGTAGGCCAAATATCCCTCCGTCACGGGAGGAGGCCCGTTCCTGCAGTGGGACATTAATGGGCTGTAATGACCACAGGACCGCTCGGGGTGGAATCATGGAGGGGTGCCTACTAATTTAATCCAGAAACAAAGACACGAAAAAAGTATATAAAACAGTTTCACCTTTGTAGCTATTTTATTGATGTAGACGGTGGATAATCTTTGATAATCGCGAGTTTACAATATTATGTATATAGCTTTCTATGTCAGTTCCATTGGGAACCCGTAGCCTAAACGGTTTAACCGATTCGAAACAACTTAAAAGCGCTTGGATTTTAATTAATTAAAAGCTTATTTAAGCGAAACAAGTTAAAACAAAATTATGGTATTTAATTTTGATATAATATTTCAACGACGTTTTAATTAAATTTCTTTTTTTAAATAATTAATTATCTTGGCAAGGAAATAGTACTGCAGGTGCAGTAGCAGTATTTTATTCTTGTAACTAAATAATTGCACATAAGATAAGTTAAGTTTGACTTTAAGGAAGTTCACTGCAATGTTTTTCAGCAATAAAGTCGAGCAATCCTTATCTTGAAAGTGCTTAAGTTCAAACAAGTTAAGAATACACTGAGCATTTAACTATTATGGACTGTTTACAATGAAATCCTACAATAAAGTTTTATTAGCAAATATTTAAAGCAACTATATGCTAAACTTCTTTTGTAATAGGTGTTTTAAGTCCTAGTTGGAAATTTTCAAAACATATTTCGCGGTGTAACGAGGTCAAACGAGTCGAAAGGGATTTAGTTCAAAACACAACTGTTTACACTCAAAGACAAAGGAATTATTAATCCAGACCTTTTTTATTTTGGACAAAAGAGTGACCTATCCAGTCACTTCTAGTAATGGCTTACGTAATTCTTCTCAATCATGATAGGGTTGCTTCGAGAAGCATTTCTTTGCGTATTCATTAGGGAATCGTTGCGACAAATGTTCCGGAATTATGTTTCTGGGATTATTCGCTTACTCAACAAAACAAGATGTGACACTCTTTATCCTTTGGAGGAAAACATGTCGTCTTTCTGTCGTGATTGTTGATTTCATTATCGTAGCAACGTTGCCTTTTGTCGCCTTGTGTCTGAGATATCTCCTGTTTTTCTATTGTTTGTACCGAATTTATTTTTTAATGTTTTAGTGATATTTTTATCTTGATTGTTTTTTCTGCAGCAAAGTCTTTACTAAATCTAGGTAGAATTGTTTTTGTCTTAAGATTTTTAACTTATGCAATTATTTTAAGAGCCACGTAAAATGCAAACAACTACAGCTATATGCGTAATGCGTTCTACTAAAAAGACACATATTATTATGTAAACTTTAAGAAGTGGGGTAGGTACGTTCGTATATAAAGTCACGCCTTGATCCCACAGGGGTTGTCATAGACTTTAGAAAGCACTAGACTGTCATCTTTTCAAACAACTTTCTTTGAAATTCATACCTCGACGCGCGTTTCACATTCATATGAATGACATTCATTCATACATATTTTTTACTTTTGTCCATTTTTCTATTAATTCTGATCAAACCTGCTTAAATATTAAATATTGAAGCAGGTTTAATAAGAATTAGTAGAACCATAAATTATGATTATAGTGATTTCCATGCATAACTCGGCCTAGAGTCAATGAATCACAAACATTCTGAATCACTGTTCATTTTCTATCACAACCATTGAATTGCACTACATACTCGTAACACGTTTATTACTATTAGTTACTGGAATCCTGTTCTAACTCGAGTTATAAAAAAAGTCAATCATCATAACAGCCCATTAATGGCCCACTGCAAGGACGGCGCTCCTCTTATGACGGAGGGATACTTGGCCTACTAATACCATGCTGGCCAGACGGATTGGTAAAGGGTTAAATTTCAAGTTTTACTTCTTTTTATTTCGTAAAGATAAAATTCACAGTTAGACCCTTAGTCGGTTTTTACGACACCCATGGGATGAGATGATGGATGACATATTGTATTCTCAGTCCGTCACCACATGGTAAAAGTGAAATATAATAATGTATTTATTATTAACAAAGTAGCATTGTATAAATTCTTAATCGATAAAAAATTAACCAGTCAATTAAATCGATTGGAAGCTTTGGCCTGTGTCGACCTTTTTAGGGTTCCATAGTTACATTATTAAACGCAACCTGAATAATTTTGACCCATCCGAAGATAACCCTAATTTCATGGGTGACTCGACAAGCACGATCGGCTCCTTTCTATAAACCTGTTTTGTTAAATACTATTCCTAATTTTGTTACAATTGTATGAATGGAAGTGGTTTTATGTTGTATTGAAAAAATGCCAAAAGTGTAGTTTTTTATTTCTTCCAATAAAAGATTTAATTGATTTTTGTGTAACTATTAAAGGGTTTAAGCTAAAGTCTGATAATAGAATAATTTATCGCCCCTAGAAAAAACTAAAGCTGAATTCATGGGGGTTCGTTTTCAACAAATTATGCTAAAACTGTATACCTATCAAAACCTTTTATCTATACTAATATTATAAAGAGGTAAAGTTTGTGTGTTTGTTTGTTTGTGTGTTTGTGATGTTGTAGGGGGTTATCTGATCTGGGAATAGTCCATTTTTTGGGGAGTGTCATAGGCTATATAGTATCACGCTATGGCTAATAGGAGTGGAGCAGTAATGAAATATATTTAAAATACGGACGCGTTTTTTGCGCCGCCCGACGAAGTGGGCACAAGTCTGCTAGTACTTTATTAGAACAAACATTTTAAGAATAATGAGGGCATACTAATTTTTTGTAATGCCTTTTAACAGGTTACAATGTGAATGTATCAAATACGATACATTAAAAAAGTAAAAGGTTGAATTTAATAAACGTTACTAACACATTGATTTTCTGGGCGGCCATAACTAAATTGTGGAGCAATACCGCGTGTTTCAAAGAAGAATCGTTGAATAGGCGTATATCGGATTTGCTGTACAATCTTGGTAAAAATATGTTTGATAAATTGTTCCATTACAATAGGTACATTGTTTTCACATGTCAAAAACATTGCCCGTATAAAGCCTTAGCTACATTGTGAAGGGAAAAGCGACGTGACTAAATATAATCCATATTCGACATTTTTGTTAAGACTGAAATAAGCAAATAAACCATTATTACGTAGTAAGTTTTTTTTTATACAAAACACGGCAATATGACTATATCCAACCTGATGGAAAGCGCGAGTACAGTCCACGAATGAAGCCAACGGATAGAAGTCTAAAAATAAATTAAATCCGTCGCCGTCGTCATTATCTTGCCGGTTTGGCCAAATGCTTCTTCACACTACGTTTGAAGGTAGTTTTTTTAAACTTTCTTTAATTTTTTTATGTTTTAAATAATTATTCATCTACAACAAACCAATTTAATCTATCGTGGTACTATTTGCTTTTACTTTTATAGAATACCTTTAGAAAGATTCTAGGAATCGAATCCTTTGTCACGGGCATTTTTACAGGCAATAATGAATTAATAAATATCTAGCCTCAAGAAATTCTTTTGTGTTTCTTTTAAGGGATTTCAATCGAGGATTTCGAATACAGCAGCTGCATATTTATACTACAGCTTTGATACCAAAGCAGTTAACATTATTTTATGCCCTGCATACGTTATCCATCTCCGTGTGGTGATGGAGGAAGAATACAGTGTGTCGCCACCCCATCTTATCCCATGGTGTCGTAAAAACCGAGTAAGGAACTATCCGTGCATATTATCGTAATAAAAAGAAGGAAAACTCTAAATTAAACCCTATACCAATCCGTCTGGCCAGCGTGGTATTAGTAGGCCAAGTATCCCTGCGTCACTGGAGGACCGTCCCTGCGGTGGGACATTAATGGCCTGTTATGATACGTGATCCCTCTTTTTAAAAATCGCTGTCGCTTAGTCACCATCTGGGTGCGCTTCAAACCTAAATTTCAATATTATTATTTCCTTATAAAAATTGAGTTGTACGAACTTGACATTGTATTATGATTACAAAAATATCTATTTTGTTTAAGACGTAACGAGTTTCTTTAAATGTAATATAAATAAGTTTTTCTTTATCAAAATTACTGTCCCGTTAGCATATTAAAATAAAATCACCCAGTGCAAAACTAAGAAGAACTTATACTATGTGTTCTACGATTTATTTCTTTTACTCCTTTTGTGGATCTAACAAATAATTGTCTATTAAAGTAATCTGTACGTAATTTTAAATTTTAATTATTGTATTTTTTGCGATGTGGTCGACAAAACCTAAAAAACAAATAATTGACTTGTATGAGAATCAACCTTGAGGTAGTCTCATGCGTGACTGCCATTAGACCGACGGCTACGCAGTAAAATCTTTATTAAAGGCATGATTTTAATTTTAGTCTTTTAATAATATTTTGAATATAATTAACTGTCTACCAATTTAAAAAAACAAATAGTGCAACAATAAACGCAATTTTCTTATTTAATCAAATGTAACACATTTTCTTCGACCTTTGAATTGTTTGTTAAAATTAATTTTAGTCTCGCCGTCTGTACCTTAAAATATGATGGATTAGGACACTTTATTTAGATATATAGGTATGAAATATGACTCAATATACTATGAATTTGAAAAATTACTTATGGTTAAAGACAAATTGTCTCACGCCCTGTACGGATTCGATGCTGTTTCAGCGAACGCTATAATGAAAAAGAATACTTATGCTACAAAAACCCTTTAGAAAACTAATAGATAAAATTAGCTTTGGAAATTTGACGAACTTTAATTAGGCTACTTCAATTTGCAAGTATTATAAAAGAAACCTTAAATATAGAATATATTTTTACGTTATAATTACGTAAAATTTATTTAATAATGAAGGATTGAAGTTAGCCTACGTTACTTCTATATCGTAGGCTCTGCAATCTAAATAAAATTATCTACAGATTTGTACTAAATTTTCAGTGCCTACCACTAACGATACTTATATTTATTTAGATTCATAGCATCGCTTAGGCTTAGTAATCAAACGGTATACCTTCTTCTTTTAAATAATTTCTGATCGTGTTTTAATTCTAAATATATAAAAATGGATTTTAGCTATTCCTGGCGACCAGATGTAAGCAAGTGTCACTGCCTGCATTGTAACGAGTTATTCTATACCTAATTTAATGAAATAGGTAAATCTAGTTTCTGTTCACAACAGTAAATGCTACAAGAAACTATCAATTTCAGAAAATTAGTTACAAAACAGAGTAATAACAGTATATTAGCTTTGAAAATCAATCTTCTATTAATCAATAGTTGCAATACATACCACCAATGTTTGTTCAAAGCGAACTGCTCAAACCCCTTTGTTTTGGCATCGAAACTATTTATCGTGCGGCGTTCTCAATCGCTCCAATATATCTTAAGTCCTAAGTACTTCCACTCAAATATTTCCTGTTCTACAATTTATAACGATAAACAATCGTTTGTATCAATTTGTTAAGGAAGGAATTTGGGAATTGAATTATAGAGAGAGAGGAAAAAAATAAGATTATTTTTAAAGGAATAAATCTTGAAACGGTGTGAACATTATTCATTATGTCAGCCAAAAGAAGTCATCTACTTGACATAAACCCTTTTTCAACTCTTGTGATCTCCCAGCACTTTGATCGGTCCACTGCGTGAGATTTCTGTCCGCTTTGCGTTTTCCGGTCCCATTGATCGCTTAATGATTACTACACGTAGAGTTCCATCACAAAACGCAATTTTTATGTCATGATAACCTGCATGTCAATTCTCGTACCTTAAAATCGTTAAAAATTCGGTTAAGTCTTACCTGTTGTGTAACAATTTGACAACAAAAGGTTAACTCAACCGAATTTTTAACAATTTTAAGAAACGAGAATTGACACGATGTTTAATAAGTAGTTTATTTATTTATTTGGAAAACCAACAACTTAGAACAAGTTGTTTGAATTTGACAAAGTTGTATCTTTAAGGACTCTATCAAATGAGGGAAAAGTAATCACAGAGTTCATTGTTTTGTGTGCTGGAAAGCAGGAAGCCAAAACAATGTTATAAAAGACTAGATGCCCGTGGCTTCACTCGCGTTGTAAAAGTAGCTTAAATGTTAACCCTAAACTACCTATTTTCCAAATTTCACCAAAATCCATTGAGTAGTTTTTGCGTGAAAGAGTAATAAACATCCATTCATCCATCCATTCATACATCCTCACAAACGTTCGCAGTTATAATATTTGTAGGATAACTAAACACCTAAAAAGATAATGAAATAAAACAATAATAAAAGTTTGAAAGGCAACACTTTAATGGATTCCTTTTAATCCCAATATCATTCAACCTACATCTATCCCGGTATTGTTACAAAGGCGTTTTTCAGTCGGTTTTCAAATTATCTGTTACTATCTGTACCTAAGCTGAGCTTTAAATAAAATAACCAGCGGACGAATGGCGAGCGATATTCAGCGTATGTCCTTTTATTGTTCAAGGTTTTGATTTTGCCATATTTTTTAATTGAAAGAGCTTTACAACTATTGATGATAGATATTATTCAATAAATGCTTTTTTTATAAACGCATTGGCAATTTTTTATGTTTTAATTATTCATTTTTGCAGAAAATTTAATTAATTGCAATGCAATTATTATTGCTTCAATTAGTATCGTATTAAAAAATGTTGTATAAGCTTGTAGAATTCATTACCCTGTACAAGTCTACAATATTTACACGATGAACATCATCATAACAGCCCATTAATGTCCCACTGCAGGGATGCGCCTCCTCTCGTGACGAAGGGATACTTGGCCTACTAATACCACGGCGCTGGCCAGACGGATTGGTATAAGGTTAATTTTAAGTTTTCCTTCTTTTTATTTCGTAAAGATAATGCGACACCCATGAGATGAGATGGCGTGGTGACATATTCTTACTCCGTTACCACACGGACATCGACACGTTGATCGGTTATAATATATTCGGTATTGAAAGGGCAAAAACGCCCCTTGTTTTTTGTTTATCTTAATATTTGAACGATTTTATAAACAAACCATAAACAAATAGTTACTACATCGAACTTTTGATATTGCGTCAGTCGACAAACTCGTCTCGAACAATGAAGACTTACGGCTAGTGTTGCTACCACTTTCTTATAAGAATATATTGCTTCATTGAAGTTACTGCACAAGTTTGAAATAGCAGTAATACGAGAACTTTGTAATAACTACGAGATATGTTATCAAAACATTGTTTCATGTTGTTTTATTGATTTCTCTTGTCTGTTATTTGAAGTATTCATTTTAACTGTAATATATTAATAGTTTAAACGTGCCCAGCTTGTTTTAGCTTAGAAGGGAAAATAGACTTAGTCATACTACTACGCTGGCTGTATTTATCGTATCCTGTCTATAATTATTGATATAGATACTAATAGACAGCAAAGAATAAGTGCATTGTTCCGCTTTCGCTGTAAAAAGACATACAGTAGCTGTAAGAGCTGAACCCTTACAGGAATGTTAAAAATGTTTTAAATGAAACTATAACTGTGCCAAAAAAAATTGTTTATTGTACACCGATTTGAATGTTATTAATAGTAAATGTTGACCGAGTTCTATGTTAACTTAAAATGAACTGACGTTCTTGTGTACGTGATGTATTAAATAAATAAAAAATAACAAAATTGCAATAAATCTAACTAGGACAAAGTACAATGTGCGGTTGGTTACATTATTAAACGCAACCTGAATAATTTTGACCCATCCGAAGATAACCCTAATTTCATGGGTGACTCGACAAGCACGATCAGCTCCTTTCTAAAAACCTGTTTTGTTAAATACTATTCCTAATTTTGTTACGATTATATGAATGGAAGTGGTTTTATGTTGTATTGAAAAAATGCCAAAAGTGTAGTTTTTTATTTCTTCCATTAGAAGAGTCTATTGATTTTTGTGTCACTATTAAAGGGTTTAATAAACTAAAATTATTACAGCTAATAGAATAATTATCGCCCCTAGAAAAAACTAAAGCTGAATTCGATGGGGTTCGATTTCAACGAATTATGCAAACAGTTTATAGTCAATACCTGTAAGAAACAACAATTCTAAGAAAGAATAACGCGGGCATACTAATCTTTTGTAATGCCTTTTAACAGGTTACAATGTAAATGTATCAAATACGATACATCAAAAGGGAAAGGGTTAAATTTAAACGTTACTAACACATTGATTTTCAGGGCGGCCATGATTAAATTGTGTAGCAATACCGCGTGTTTCAAAGAAGAATCGTTGAGTAGGCGTATATCAGATTTGCAGTACAATCTTTGTAAAAATATGTTTGATAAATTGTTCCATTACAATATGTACCTTTGTTTTTACATGTCAAAAACATTGCCCGTATAATGCTGATGCTACATTGTAAAGGGACGTGACTAAATATAATATATATTCGCCATTTTTGTTAAGACTGAAATAAGCAAATAAACCATTATTACTTAGTAAGTTTTTTTTATACAAAACACGGCAATATGACTATATCCAACCTGATGGAAAGCGCGAGTACAGTCCACGTATGAAGCCAACGGATAGAAGTCTAAAAATAAATTAAATCCGTCGCCGTCGTCATTATCTTGCCGGTTTGGCCAAATGCTTCTTCACACTACGTTTGAAGGACGTTTGAAGGTAGTTTTTTTAAACTTTCTTTAATTTTTTTATGTTTTAAATAATTATTCATCTACAACAAACCAATTTAATCTATCGTGGTACTATTTGCTTTTCCTTTTATAGAATACCTTTAGAAAGATTCTAGGAATAGAATCCTTTGTCACGGGCATTTTTACAGGCAATAATGAATTAATAAATATCTAGCCTCAAGAAATTCTTTTGTGTTTCTTTTAAGGGATTTCAATCGAGGATTTCGAATACAGCAGCTGCATATTTATACTACAGCTTTGATACCAAAGCAGTTAACATTATCTTATGCCCTGCATACGTTATCCATCTCCGTGTGGTGATGGAGGAAGAATACAGTGTGTCGCCACCCCATCTTATCCCATGGTGTCGTAAAAACCGAGTAAGGAACTATCCGTGCATATTATCGTAATAAAAAGAAGGAAAACTCTAAATTAAACCCTATACCAATCCGTCTGGCCAGCGTGGTATTAGTAGGCCAAGTATCCCTGCGTCACTGGAGGACCGTCCCTGCGGTGGGACATTAATGGCCTGTTATGATACGTGATCCCTCTTTTTAAAAATCGCTGTCGCTTAGTCACCATCTGGGTGCGCTTCAAACCTAAATTTCAATATTATTATTTCCTTATAAAAATTGAGTTGTACGAACTTGACATTGTATTATGATTACAAAAATATCTATTTTGTTTAAGACGTAACGAGTTTCTTTAAATGTAATATAAATAAGTTTTTCTTTATCAAAATTACTGTCCCGTTAGCATATTAAAATAAAATCACCCAGTGCAAAACTAAGAAGAACTTATACTATGTGTTCTACGATTTATTTCTTTTACTCCTTTTGTGGATCTAACAAATAATTGTCTATTAAAGTAATCTGTACGTAATTTTAAATTTTAATTATTGTATTTTTTGCGATGTGGTCGACAAAACCTAAAAAACAAATAATTGACTTGTATGAGAATCAACCTTGAGGTAGTCTCATGCGTGACTGCCATTATGCCCGATTTACACATCGACAAGTACAGTAGCGTAGTACAATAGGATGGAACTCTATTTAAATCAACTTAATCTTAAAATACTACTTAACTCGCTACTGTACTTGTCGATGTGTAAATCGGGCATTAGACCGACGGCAACGCAGTAAAATCTTTATTAAAGGCATGATTTTAATTTTAGTCTTTTAATAATATTTTGAATATAATTAACTGTCTACCAATTTAAAGAAACAAATAGTGCAACAATAAACGCAATTTTCTTATTTAATCAAATGTAACACATTTTCTTCGACCTTTGAATTGTTTGTTAAAATTAATTTTAGTCTCGCCGTCTGTACCTTAAAATATGATGGATTAGGACACTTTATTTAGATATATAGGTATGAAATATGACTCAATATACTATGAATTTGAAAAATTACTTATGGTTAAAGACAAATTGTCTCACGCCCTGTACGGATTCGATGCTGTTTCAGCGAACGCTATGATGAAAAAGAATACTTATGCTACAAAAACCCTTTAGAAAACTAATAGATAAAATTAGCTTTGGAAATTTGACGAACTTTAATTAGGCTCCTTCAATTTGCAAGTATTATAAAAGAAACCTTAAATATAGAATATATTTTTACGTTATAATTACGTAAAATTTATTTAATAATGAAGGATTGAAGTTAGCCTACGTTACTTCTATATCGTAGGCTCTGCAATCTAAATAAAATTATCTACAGATTTGTACTAAATTTTCAGTGCCTACCACTAACGATACTTATATTTATTTAGATTCATAGCATCGCTTAGGCTTAGTAATCAAACGGTATACCTTCTTCTTTTAAATAATTTCTGATCGTGTTTTAATTCTAAATATATAAAAATGAATTTTAGCTATTCCTGGCGACCAGATGTAAGCAAGTGTCACTGCCTGCATTGTAACGAGTTATTCTATACCTAATTTAATGAAATAGGTAAATCTAGTTTCTGTTCACAACAGTAAATGCTACAAGAAACTATCAATTTCAGAAAATTAGTTACAAAACAGAGTAATAACAGTATATTAGCTTTGAAAATCAATCTTCTATTAATCAATAGTTGCAATACATACCACCAATGTTTGTTCAAAGCGAACTGCTCAAACCCCTTTGTTTTGGCATCGAAACTATTTATCGTGCGGCGTTCTCAATCGCTCCAATATATCTTAAGTCCTAAGTACTTCCACTCAAATATTTCCTGTTCTACAATTTATAACGATAAACAATCGTTTGTATCAATTTGTTAAGGAAGGAATTTGGGAATTGAATTATAGAGAGAGAGGAAAAAAATAAGATTATTTTTAAAGGAATAAATCTTGAAACGGTGTGAACATTATTCATTATGTCAGCCAAAAGAAGTCAACTACTAGACATAAACCTTCTTCAACTCTTTTCATCTCCCGCCACTTTGATCGGTCCACCGCGTGAGATTTCTGTCCGCTTTGCGTTTTCCGGTCCCATTGATCGCTTAATGATTACTACACGTATAGTTCAATCTTAAAACGCAATTATTAATTTTATGATAACCTGTTTAATAAGTAGTTTATTTATTTATTTGGAAAACCAACAGCATTTAGAACGAGTTGTTTGAATTTGACATACAAGTTTGTATCTTCAAGGATTATTAAATGAGGGAAAAGTAATCGCAGAGGTAATTGTTTTGTGTGCTGGAAAGCAGGAAGCCAAAATAATATTATGAAAGACTAGTTGTTGCCCGCGGCTTCACCTGCGTTGTAAAAGTAAAAGTTAAACCTAAACTACCTATATTCCAAATTTCACCAAAATCCATTCAGTAGTTTTTGCGTGAAAGAGTAATAAACATCCATTCATCCATCCATTCATACATCCTCACAAACGTTCGCAGTTATAATATTTGTAGGATAACTAAACACCTAAAAAGATAATGAAATAAAACAATAATAAAAGTTTGAAAGGCAACACTTTAATGGATTCCTTTTAATCCCAATATCATTCAACCTACATCAATCCCGGTATTGTTACAAAGGCGTATTTCAGTCGGTTTTCAAATTATCTGTTACTATCTGTACGTAAGCTGAGCTTTAAATAAAATAACCAGCGGACGAATGGCGAGCGATATTCAGCGTATGTCCTTTTATTGTTCAAGGTTTTGATTTTGCCATATTTTTTAATTGAAAGAGCTTTACAACTATTGATGATAGATATTATTCAATAAATGCTTTTTTTATAAACGCATTGGCAATTTTTTATGTTTTAATTATTCATTTTTGCAGAAAATTTAATTAATTGCAATGCAATTATTATTGCTTCAATTAGTATCGTATTAAAAAATGTTGTATAAGCTTGTAGAATTCATTACCCTGTACAAGTCTACAATATTTACACGATGAACATCATCATAACAGCCCATTAATGTCCCACTGCAGGGATGCGCCTCCTCTCGTGACGAAGGGATACTTGGCCTACTAATACCACGGCGCTGGCCAGACGGATTGGTATAAGGTTAATTTTAAGTTTTCCTTCTTTTTATTTCGTAAAGATAATGCGACACCCATGAGATGAGATGGCGTGGTGACATATTCTTACTCCGTTACCACACGGACATCGACACGTTGATCGGTTATAATATATTCGGTATTGACAGGGCAAAAACGCCCCTTGTTTTTTGTTTATCTTAATATTTGAACGATTTTATAAACAAACCATAAACAAATAGTTACTACATCGAACTTTTGATATTGCGTCAGTCGACAAACTCGTCTCGAACAATGAAGACTTACGGCTAGTTTTGCTACCACTTTCTTATAAGAATATATTGCTTCATTGAAGTTACTGCACAAGTTTGAAATAGCAGTAATACGAGAACTTTGTAATAACTACGAGATATGTTATCAAAACATTGTTTCATGTTGTTTTATTGATTTCTCTTGTCTGTTATTTGAAGTATTCATTTTAACTGTAATATATTAATAGTTTAAACGTGCCCAGCTTGTTTTAGCTTAGAAGGGAAAATAGACTTAGTCATACTACTACGCTGGCTGTATTTATCGTATCCTGTCTATAATTATTGATATAGATACTAATAGACAGCAAAGAATAAGTGCATTGTTCCGCTTTCGCTGTAAAAAGACATACAGTAGCTGTAAGAGCTGAACCCTTACAGGAATGTTAAAAATGTTTTAAATGAAACTATAACTGTGCCAAAAAAATTTGTTTATTGTACACCGATTTGAATGTTATTAATAGTAAATGTTGACCGAGTTCTATGTTAACTTAAAATGAACTGACGTTCTTGTGTACGTGATGTATTAAATAAATAAAAAATAACAAAATTGCAATAAATCTAACTAGGACAAAGTACAATGTGCGGTTGCTAACCGTACAGTAGCACTATGTATTTTGAAATCTGAAGTTAAGCAACGAGTAAGTACTTAAAGATGACGGAGTGACACTTTCTCCGTGTAGTGTCGTAAAAACCGACTAAGGGACTATTCGTAAATATTATCTTTACGAATTAAAAAAAAGGAAAACTTGAAATTAAACCCTATTCCAATCCGTCTGGCCAGCGTGGTATTAGTAGGCCAAGTATCCCTTTATCATCACGGGAGGAGGTCAGTCCATGCAGTGGGACATTAATGGGCTGTTATGATTTTGATGAAGTGCCTACTTAAGTACCTACTATATCATTCTGTAAATTACCTACAAAATAACGTGTCATAAAAATATGACAAGCCTAATTGGCAGGCAAAAAATCTCTTTCAATTTTGTTCACGCATTGAGGGGAAAAAAGTGTATCCAATTTGCTAAAGTCGACAAGTTTGTTTCCATTTTTATTGACGAGGTGCCCCAATTATTGACCTACATTTTGCATGTTCTTCATTTGTTTACTAAAGATGGCTAACACGCAATCACTACTTTGTGATAGTGCAGTGTAGGTCATTTTAACTTTATAGGTTTTAGCAGCTTCGATCATCAATATACCATTGTTAAGCTGTTTTTAAACAAAGAACATAGTATAATTAACTAAGTAATAGAAACTACTATCTAATTTCATCTATATAAATTATTATCTATAAAAACTACTACGTATTTGCATAGATCCCATGTCCTCCAACGGTCATGTTATAATAGACCGCAAAAAACATAGAAACCAGATTTGATAATTAGGAACATAAACATACAACTATATTTATTTCTTATTTCTATTAACTTTACTCAGAATCACTTATTTGTAAATATATTATATATTTAGATCATTGAGAACGCCAAGTAAATTTTTATGTATCCATTAATAAATAGCACGAAGAATTTCAAACAAAACAACGTACGATTTGATATCATTTTGTCATGACGTGAGCTTTTTTTATCTAGCTGTATACAAATAAAATAATGATAAGCAGACCAAAACATTATTAGTATCCAGAGACCCGCATGCTTGTTTGCCGTAAAACCAAATTTGTAGAAATACAAACGCTAAATAACAACGTTTTTAATTTATACCCTCGTCGACTGTCGGGGATAAATAATGTATTTATTTACGCACAGTAAGATACTCTGATGCGATTTAATTATCTTCAATTGTATTAGTACTTTTACGTAGATAAATGTAACTTGTATTTAGGTTACAGACATTGGAGCTTTTAAAATTATCTTAACATTTCTTTGGTACAAAGTATTTTACATTTACATTATTAATTAAGAGCTAATATTGCTAAGGCTACAATGTATTAAACTCGTACATTTACAAGTATTACCTATTTTATAAAGAGATAAAATTTCTGAGGCAAAGTTCGCGTGTATGTTAAAGATACAACGAAGTTATTGCCAAATATAATATGCGTGTCTGTAAAACTCTTAAAGAATTTAATTTTGAAAAAAGAAGGAAAACTGGTAACAAACCCTTTACCGACAGCGTAGTTTTAGTGTGACAATTCAGTTTTTCTTCTTACTTAAATATTTATATCAGAAGCCAGGCTTAGGCCCTAAAATATTGTGATATTGACTTATTTTCAGGTCAATTATTTAAGAAATATAGCAACAAACACTTATATTTTTTTACACAAAGTCTTAGTAGGTGGTTTTGCGTAGTAATTCAATAACATTTTTGCTTGCGTGGGAACCAATACCACAGTACAACCAGTATTCTATCTCGCCGAATATTTATTAAAAATGCCTACGGTTGCGCGGTACGTAAACATGCGATAGGGCTGCGCACCTCCAGCTTTTTAATTTGATTTTACCTACTTTCCCGCTCGTTACAGGTTTGCTTGTCTTTTACAATATTTTTATATATTATTTTGTAAATAGAATACAATCTGCTTAAAACTTTTTGTGTAAAAATATTACAACAATTGAAGTCGTCCATACTTTAATATTACAATAATAGTCCTGTATATTATTTTGGTTTGAGTCACAGACGAGATAAGCTTAAGAAAAACGATTTTATACTGTTTCATTCAGTTTCAAAACATATACGCTTACGTTGGTAAAAGCTATTTTTCATAAGGCGTTTCTTACGTAAGTATTTTTTTTTCTTCTTCTTAATTACATACCTAATAGTAGAAAAACACTACAAAAACATTTCTTTCAAATAAACTAAAAAATTTTGCTTCTAGAGAACAATTGTGTTAATTTTCTCACCTAATTTTAGTCAATACTGTCACAGATTACTGACCTAACTAATTGAGTTTGCGACCGCTGTAGCCATTACTAAGGTCGATTATAAGAACGAATTAAATTGTCCCTCAGGATAAAACGTAGATCTCGGTACTTTATACTTAAACGACGGCCATTTGTCATTTTGAAAATACTTTTAAGACACTAATGAACATCTAATGAAGTTTAGTAAACTGTGAAACTGTGTATTTGTCTTGTTAAATTACATGTTAGTGTTATGTGTTAACTAACGTATCATTGTTATGGAAGGTCATACAATTTGTGATGGTTTTAGTAGACATTTAATTTTAATGTCCTAATGCAGGAACGAGATCTTCTTTTTCCTATTTATTTGTTAAGTTCAATTTTGTTATTACTGACTCCAAAAAGTTGCAAATTTTGCTGATCGATTTCATAACCAATTTACAAAAAAGAATTGGAAAGGCTACAATTTTAAGAGGATTACTTACATAGGAATTTTATCACAATAGGTTTAGTTATTTAAACAATATCTCTTTACCAATATTTCTATCAATAAAAACATATAACGTATTCGGCTATTATAACCAGTAAAAATGATAAAAGTGGTTTTTAAATTACAAAATTACACTTAGTCTACACTAAATTCGAAACTAATCTACGTTAGCTTGTCTACGTAAGTTTCTGTAACTCGTTGTTCTAACAAAACAATCTAGATGAATAAGCAGTTTTGACTTTAAGCTTTAATTTGTAATTTAACTACAAACTAGAATTGTTCTAGTACGAGATGCGTGCTGAGCTAAGCTTATATACTTACTTACATTACTCAGCTATTTGTTGTTTGATAAGAACATTTAAGTCATTTTGATTAATATTTGAATAGTTTACAGCAGTAGTTCCCGAAGTGGTCCCCCAAGGGTCTTCGGAAGCCTCAACGGGGGTCTACGTTAACGTGACAAAAGAGGGGGCTCGCAATACGTAAGCGGGGGTCCACGAAAATTTATCGGCTTTCGATAGTGAAGAACTAAAATAAATGGCTTGACGTCACCAATCAATGTAGGCATATACTTAATATTTTAATGAACTCAGGGACTGTTTCTTGTAAAATAATAATAAATCACATCATCTTAACAATAGGCAGGTCTAGATGTAGACTTTTACATCAGTAAATCACCACGTTCTATAAATACCAAAATTACCTTAGTCAATATTGCCATAACAAAATAACAGTACACCAAAGTCATCATAACAGCCCATTAGTGTCCCACTGCAGGGATGAGCCTCCTGCCGTGACGGAGGGATACTTGGTCTACTAATACCACGCTGACCAGACGGATTGGTATAGGGTTTAATTTCAAGTTTTCCTTGTTTCTATGTAAAGGTAATATTCACAGATAGTCCCTTAGTCGGTTTTTACGACACCCATGGGATGAGATGGGGTGGTGACACACTGTATTCTTACTCCGTCACCACACAGAGAATAGTCAATATTGTGGTCAATATTGTCATAACAAAATAACAGTACAACAAAGTAATTAGTACAAATATGTACCAAGTTTAGTCGTAATAAAACAGAAACAGTAGTAAACTATTTATAGTAATAGATAAGGAGACATCTCTTGTTTATCGTGTTCAGGAAGTCTTTAGCGCTGACGGGTTACGCGGGGAGGGGTGGTCGGCGAATTACGTCGTTTGGTCTGACGCTTAGTTGTTTTACATACGGTCTTGTAAGTTCGACGAGCTTGTTGGCATAGATGTAGGTATTTATTAAGTACAGTATTTTGTGACCTAATAACTATTATAAGTATATAACTATTTAGATTAATCCACATACGTACGAGCGCACACCTATGGTTACTACAGAGAAATTCTCGTACAAAAGTAACTTATAATGTATTTAGAAATACCTATGTTCTTTTCGATAGTGACAAACATTATTAAACTTCGCTGGTTTTAATTCAGATGCTTTTAATTAAACTATTCTAAACAAAAAGTCTTGATTATGAGTATAATATTAAAATATCGTATTTTTATTTGTTTTTTAATTCAACTGCAGCAATCTTAATTCATACCATCATTGTCATAACAGCCCAAACTCTGTACAGTCATCATCATCATAGCCAATTGACGTCCCCTGCTGGACATAAATATTGCCACCTTGTGCGGTCCTGTCATCCTGTGCCTCCCTCATCACCATCGCTTAGCATCATCGTCACCATAATAGCCCATTAATGTCCCATTGCAGGGACGGGCCTCCTACCGTAACGGAGGGATATTTGACCTACTAATACCACGCTGGCTAGACGGATTGGTATACGGTTTAATTTAAGTTTTCCTTCTTTTTACTTTGTAAAGATAATATTTACGGTTAGTCCCTTAGTCGGTTTTTACGACACCCATGGGATGAGATGGGGTGGTGACATATTGTATTCGTGTTACACAACTTCGCTTAGCTTATAACGTAAAAATAAACATTAACCTACGTCCGCTTCATGTTCTACAAAGCAGTATGTCACAAATCAGTAAGCCGCTAACGTCAAAAGGAAGCACCGATAACACAGTGTTTGTTAGCCACTTGATAAGCTTTGTTAACATGTACGGTAAGTAAACGTGGCCGTCCGAACTAATTGCGTCTTGCTCGTTAACGTGAACTTCATGAATAACGTGACGTACACATTAATGGATACCTATAGCATCATAGCGGTGTAGTTTAAAATAATGAAGGTGACTAAATTTTATTTCTAAATGCAAAGTATGAAATTATAAAAGAGGGACAAAAAAAATTGTGTCCACTGATTTAGAACTTAACCACTAAGAAACATTGCTCATTTTGACACTTCTAAAACTTTGAGTTCGGAAATGAAAGAAGCGAACACAAAATAAATGCAGTCACTAGATAGACTCAGTAAACAATAATGAGACTCAAATAAGTATACACAGCAACTAATCAAGCTAGACACTCATGTACCTTAATACCTTGAAATAAGACACAATTTCAAATGAAAATGTTAAACTTGATGTGTTGCTGGGTGTACAAGCAAATTATCACCTACATTTAAGGACATAATATTTTGACCAATAATTACAGAATTTGCTTTTAGCAATTAGCTTTTGACAGTCAATGCAATCAGCAAACCCATTATACATATACGTATGTAACAGGTACACAGATACTTCTCGCACAACATTAGTCAGGATATGCAGCACTCCACTTTACGCTTTCCCTTATTATTACAGTCACTATTTTGTATCAAGGCAGTGTAAAATTATGGTTAAAGCGAATAACACGGCTATTTGATCAAAACTTAATTAATACTTCGAAACGCGACTTAAAAAATCATGTAAGAAATCAAACATATCAAAACACGTAACGCACATATTTCGACTTAAAAGAGAGTTAATAAATGACTCAACCAAACCAAAAGAATGACACAGAAAACATTTTTAAATCCCTAATTAAGTCCCCAAAACCCCGAGGGCAAGGAAAGAGGATGGTTCTATAAATAATTCGTTTATAATAAAAACAGAGTTCGTAAATACACGACTCGTTGAGTAATGGCGTTCCGTTTCGCAAATGTAAAGTGTTTGCCGACTACGATCCGTTCCACTGGCGTTACCCAAAGGAATACTTGACATTAACTGCATCTGTGTATGTTGTTCCAAAATTGGAACTACTGTTTGCATCTCCATAAATGGGTTTTTAAATAACTGTTGGTTATCGTCAAATTTTAATGCGTTGCGTTGTAGAACTTTAAATAACACTATAATATTTTTTTAAATGTATTATATTGTTTTGCTTTAAGTCAACAAGTCACCGTCAACTATACCAACCAAGAAGTCATTTAAAATAGGCTTTCAACAAAAAAAGATCTTACGCAATTCTTCTCTCTTAGTTCTGATCTTGACCGTTGGTCGGTGGTGTTGCTCTCTCTATAATTTCAATTACTATGTACATAGCCCTCTAGAACTCTCCACCTGCAAAGGCCGTTTATTCTGTTTGATAAAAGTTTCATTGATCAACAATCGATTTTATGCAATTAATTGGGTTTTCACTTTGATGTGTCACGACTAATTCAATCATGCGTATAAACTCTTTACAATTACCCCGATTGTTCTTTGTATGTCTTAGACGTCTGTTAAGACTATAGTTTCTCCGAATCATTCCTGTCGAATACTTCGGAAGAATTCCGAATAAAAATTCAGAGTAATACTTCTGAGAAAGTTTCTTTCAACCGGAATATTCAAAATTAATTAAATTAAGATTTTTATGTTTTATTTGGCAAAAAAAAATATTTTGCATCGATTACCGATCGTTGCCGCCGCTGCCCTTATGTGCGCCGGCCACCATTTTTCAGAAGTTTTGCAGCTATAGTTAAGAGGACTCATTGACAAAATGCACTATCTTTCATCAACTACTACAGGAATATGAAAAGACCTATTAATCTAGAATTTTGATATAGGTAAATTGATACCTTTAACTAGCCTTTTGTAGTTACGAAAACGCGATAGCTTGATTTTGGCTCGATCATATTTAATTTTGAAAACACCTCTAAAAAAACAGCTTTTTACATATAACACGGAAAGTACACTATCATTATGCTTAGGAATTACTCAAATACATTCGTAACATCAATATTAGTCTTACTGTAGAATATCATTTACATAACTACAACCTTACAACCTTAATTAAGAAAATAAGATTTTAGCAATATCAAAGCGCTCTGGATCGTTGCGGGCGCATCGTAATTTTAGACCTTATACCGATTAGTTAACGATCGATACAGAATGAATACGGTCGACGAATCAGTCGGGCGATGGCCCTCTTCGACGTCGGACCTGTGCATGTCGACTCAACGTTCGTACTAAATATTATCGCGTATTTTTTAATCGTAGGTATATAATATTATAGGTTAGATTTAAAATATTTATACCTAAGTTTTTATTAATACTTTGTTCTCTTTTATAAATAAATAATAGTATTATTTTATAACATTGTTTGGTAAAATATTTTCGTAGTTATGTCATTTACAAAACTTAGGTAAAGTTCGCCTAACTCAACTACCTAGTTACTGTTGACCCTTTTGATAATGCAAGCGTTTGTTTATAAGCGATTTTAGACTATATGCTCAAGTGTAATAAGTTTTATTACCGTTTTCGTCAAGATCACGTAATTGAAACGGCCTCAGTGGCGCGGGCAGTGTGACGCGGTCGCGGTAGTGGCTTGCGTGCACGAGGTTGCGGGCTCGAATCCAACAAAGTTGTTTGAGCGATCCACAAATTACTGTCCTAAGTTCGGATGTTTTTTGTAAAAGTCTCCGCGACAATACCTAGGAGTTGTGTGAAACTCAAAAAAATAAGTACCTACCTTAGGTACTTACTAATAAGATCTAAATAATACTTTTTACTTTCGCGGGAACTTTTACAGACATGAAATAAACGAACATAACATCAATTTAGCAGGCACAAAGAACATCCAGACTCAGAACAGTTATTTGTGGATTACACAAAAAAAATGTCATAAGTGAGATTTGAACTCTCATGCACTCCACCGCGGGAACGTTTACAGACATGAAAGAAACGTACACAAAGAAAGTCCAGACTCAGCCCAGAACCAAAAATTGATATCGCGACATGCGTGTTTCATGTTAATGTATTTTGAACTCTATACGAGAAATAATACGGTTCATTTTTACACAAACAAAACGTAGCAACAAACAACAATAGGCCTATCGCGAGAAGCGAGTGTTTTTGTTACAAAGTTAATATATACTCTATTTCCTAAGCAATACGGTTCATTTTTACATAAAGATTTCAATTTTTGCCTCGTCTCGCCCCTCTGGTGGAAAATCACCTAGAGTTCAAATCTCACGTAAGACAATTTTATTTGTGCGATCCACTAATTATTGTCCTGAGTCTGAATGTTCTTTGTGTCAGCTAAGTAAATGTTTGTAAATACCCCGCGACACAGGACAATACATAGTGAGGCTATTGTATTTTTTTTAAAGTTCTATTATTTTGCGTGAGATTCAAACCCGCGACCTCGTGCACTGCGACCGCTACCCCGAGGCGGTCAAACTATTTTTGTGATCCCCAAATTATTGTCCTGAATCTGGATGTGCTTTGTGCCTTCATAATACCTTGTGCGGGAGTAAATTTTAAAAAAATGGGGGCTACTTGTATAGACATAATAGACCGGTAGATAGTAGGTTTTTCTGTAACAGAATTTTCTGTTACCTACCGCGGACTGACGTCACAGTATAACCAGTAGTCTAACTGGGCCGAATATTTATTATAAATGCCTACGGGTGCGCAGTACATAAACAATAGTATACATGCGATCTACTTTGTGTTTCCATTTAGTTTTGTAATTGTAAATTAATACTTTTCATTTTTCTATTTTATATTTAAATAAATAGGAAGTGTTCTGTAAAAAACGTGTTGTTTTATGATTGATACATTTAATTTAAAGAAACATGTATATGTTTGTATTTATATCCACCATGTTTGTGATATAAATAAAATACTAAATTATAATATTAAGAAGGTACTTAACAAGTCATTCAGTAAAGTAGGTACAGTACCGGGCCGTTTCGTAACCTGTAGAAAAATACAATCGGTCAATTTCGGCTTCGTAGAGCGTCAGAGAAAAAGACGATGTGTAATATTTACGGCCGGGTACTGTACTTATTTATTATATTGGCCATGTTTGTTTGAAATTGAATTTATCGATAACCAAAACCAAACTTTAAACAGGTCTATTAGATCTATTTAATGTCAAAATAAAGGCATCGAGGTCACTTTATGGATGGGTGACCAATCCAATCAAAAAATGACATTGATGTCATTGCTTAAATTTACCTAGATTAAAGTTAAAGACACGCATGGGGGATTTCATAAAGGGGGGCTAAATTTTCATTATTATTGACCTAAGTACAACAAACCGTTTTCGTAATATACACAAAAAACTATATTATAGTATTAAATAAATACCTAAGTCATTTAGTAAGGTAGGTATTTATATCAGCCATGTTTGTTTGAAATTGACATAAATAATATTTTTAGTTTCAAATTATAACACACAGTCCGCTCGTTACTGCGGCACAGTAGCGACTGTTCCCTCCGCGATCGTGAGCTTGTAGGTATAAACTCACGTTTCGTCCGTTTCTATGAAATTGAAATACTGTATATATTTGTACTATGGCACAGAGCGATAACGTGTCCTTGAGGGCCGGCGGGACGACGACGGCGCACACGGCGCGGCGGCGCGTGAGCGAGTATATCCGTCTCATTCGCGCGCCGAGGGGCGCGCCCCTCTGGCCACGGCCGAATTCAACTCGAAAATTTTCAAAGCGTCGTCTTAAGACTAACCTTCAACTATCTGTTTTGTATGTACTGTAATAAAGTAAATGATTTAAGGCAAGACGGACAACGTTAATAAATTATAATAATATAGGACTAAAGTTTATGCCATTAAAGATATCATAGTGTTTCATAAACCACAAGCGTTTTATTATTTATACTTTTTTACAACAAAAGTTACTTAACAAAAAACAGTATCATCCCAAAAATCCAGCTAAAATGGAGGCATTCAGTCTAAAATATTACAACCGCACAACTCAAATATACAAACAGTGAAAACGCAATTCTCGCCACTTACCCAAAAAACAAATAATAAATCTAGCACTAACGTGGCACTTAAAAACACCCGCGTCTTAGTTCCAACGTTGCTAACAAACTTCCAACTTTGTGCATACAAAATGGATTTGCTCTGAAATTATGACTGTGAGTATGCCGCTTTAGATAATTGTCGTTGAACTTGTCCCCTAATGAGCGCTTACTCGCATCATTTCGTTTATGCTAGTTTGTAGTGCAGCTAAAGTACCCGCTTTGGGCATATTATTATAATTTCCTTAGACATGACATTAAAATTTAGTTTTATTATCGCACTTATGCATTAATTTTAATTTGTTTAGCTGTTGTTTTCTTGTAAGGTTTTATTTAAATGGGAGTTGAAAAGCTGTTGTATTTTATAAGAGCTTGTGCACAAGTGTTAGGTCGCCTAGGTTGATATCAACGCTGTGCTTTTTCTGAATGTGCAAGGTCAGGGCATTATGGTGGATGCACTTTAACCTCTCAGTCAAACTCTCTTAATTCTTGCTGAGTGGCTAAAGATGACAATGACATGACCATTATATAAGTTGGTATTTATTTACCAAGGAGTTTACTACATAGGTATATAATTGTTATGGTCAAAACTCATAACCGGTCAAAACCACTTTTGACTGAAAAAATCAGTCAATAGTGGTTTTGACCGACGCCCTTAGTCAAAACCACTATTGACTGTTTTTTGCAGTCAAAAGTGGTTTTGACCATCGATGTTAGTCAAAACTCATTGAAAATTGATCTTTTAATACATATTAAGGTAAAAGTCCGAAACAGAATGATATGAGGAATGTGTACCATTACTGCTTTGTTATAAATATAATCTACATACAAAAGTCTAACTGCATTTCACCGCAAAACGCAAGCACTAAATCACCAAGATTACATAAGTGACAATCTCTAGTGTTTGAGTTCGTTGATTATTAAACAAGGTTTGCTCACAAACCCATCTTATTCATTAGACGGGGTTTAAACCCAATTCCGTGAAATTTGATTATACGTGCAATCAAATGATTTACCTATGAATGCGTATTTGCAATTTCATGTGGATTATTACAGATGAGTTCACCGAGGATCAGGGCAGGTGTGACTGGATATACAGGAAACGTTATGCTTAAAATAATATGGTCATATGGTTCTTGGGTTGAGGAGGGTTTGTGTGACACATGCCTTATGTCGCCTAGACGAGTAGCAGATAAGTGATGTGGAAGTTATTACGGCCTTCGCATGTTATATTTATACATAAACGCTTGTACTGCGATCTTGTGATGAAATAGCTAGCCATGTTTTGAAGTCTTTGAAGCTTGAAAAGTGTGAAAAATTGCATGCGTCTCGCCAACTTTACGAGGTGGATTATAACAAATGCCAGCTAAGCAGAGTTCTCCAGTTCGATCCCTGTTCAATGATAATTTGTAGACGTATAAACTGTATTTTGTTGGGATTTAATTAATTGTATTTGAAATAATTTTCTAATTAAAAACCTTCAAAATCAGTGTAGATACCGATAGTTACACCTTCGCTATTAAGAAATTAAAAACCTTGAGTTCTGCGGTTACAAACACAAAAAAATACTACCGAATTGCGAAGCCCCTTCTCTTTTTGGAGAGGGGTAAAAAAGGAGATGTTAATAGTTATAGTTCGTCGTCTCAGCAGAATCAGTCTCTTCAGTCGTCTTGCACCTATTTACAAGTTTTGCGGAGTTTGTGAGTGTAAGGCGTTGAGTGTATACGTAAGGAATAATAATAACGTTCACGAATGTGCCCTAAATTTCACTATTGAGGTTGGAGTTGTGTACAAACATGTTTACATATAAGCACTCGGAGACAAATCACATCGTAGAGATAAAGCCTAGCTGCCATAATTTATCTTTTTAACAGACTAATCCTACGCTAGAGATATTTGCTATACCTCACCTATTTTGTGAAAATTCACATAAGAGTATACAAAAACTAATATTTCCATGAATTTTGTTTATTTTCAAGAATTGAGCTTCAAACATTAGATTAAAATAATTGATGACTTTAAAACAATTCTATTATATTATGCAGTGTACCTATCTGTTGTTAGTAACTTAACTCTTTCACAGTGCCGCCTGCAGACACAATAGTAAAACAATGCACGTGTACCATATATGGTACACTACACTGGGAACGTGTTAACAAACAATTTTATTCTTTATTTATAAAGAAGTCCCCAAAAAAACCTTACACCTGTAGCAGAAAAGCTTTCTATAATCTACTTAACATCTATACTATAATAAAACTGTAGAGGTCGAAATGTCTGTTCTTTTCGAAAATTCAGATAAAAATTATCTACAAAATCTAGAAAAAAGTCAAAAAGCACGAAACCACAATTTTTAGAATTAATGTCTGTCTGTCTGTCTGTTTGTTACCGCACATCTTTAAAACGAATGAATATAATCTATAGACCAATACATTGTATTGTAGCCTTTTTTATTGGGCTTAAACTGAGGTACGTTTTATCAAAATAGGATAAGTATTACTCGAGATGTCGCTTGATCTCTTTATTAGAACGGTTCAATATAAATCAGGGGTCATGAAAAATGGTTTTTGTTCAATGCTGAATGAATTTAAATTTCGTTTCTTATGATCACGAGATGGCGTTACCAGTAGTAATCATACTCATAAATGAGTTTGTAAATAATCTATAACTATTTTATTATTAAGTGCTATTAATTATAAAATATTCTTTTTAAATTTCAATAAAATTAACCATGTTATCTATACTTACCATGTTATCTGTATCTTTACGTAATAAAAAGAAGGAAAACTTGAAATTAAACCCTATACCTATCCGTTTGGCCAGCGTGGTATTAGTAGGCCAAGTATCCCTCCGTCACTGGAGGAGGCCCGTGCCTACAGTGGGACACTAATGGGCTGTTATGATGATGTTATCTATATTATAATAAAACTGTAGAGGTCGAAATGTCTGTTCTTTTCGAAAATTCAGATAAAAATTATCTACAAAATCTAGAAAAAAGTCAAAAAGCACGAAACCATAATTTTTAGAATTAATGTCTGTCTGTTTGTTACCGCACATCTTTAAAACGAATTAATATAATCTTAAGACCAATACATTGTATTGTAGCCTTTTTTATTGGGCCTAAACTGAGGTATGTTTCATCAAAATCGGATAAGTATTACTCGAGATATCGCTTGATCTCTTTATTAGAACAGTCCAATACAAATCAGGGGTCATGAAAAATGGTTTTATTTCAATGTTTAATGAATTAAAATTTCGTAGAAGATTTTTATACACAACGATTGAGCGTAACTTGAAGTTACATTTAGTTTTTGTTTCATTGCAATCGGTTCCGTCTATTAAAAGATATTTGAATTTAATTAATTAATATTAAACAGCGCCATCTTTCGAACTTAGACTGGACTACATCAAGAGTTAAACTGCGTGCTGTATTTTTAAATATAAATAAATACAAATACTAATAACCTTTATTTGTTAATCACAGGTACAAAACATGTTACAAAAATAAAGAGTCTTTCCCTGTTTTGCTAATACTGGCGTACAAACATCAATTTTTAAAGTTAAACTATATACCTACTTAATCATATAAATTGAACTAGCTGTTGCCCGCGGCATCGCTCGCGTTCAGAAGTATTATGATTAATTAGGCTTATTTTTTATTTAGCGTGTGTAGAAATAACCTACAAAACTTCTTTGTACACATATTCTTAATAATTAATCTGTCATTAGGCGCTAAAACTATTACGCTATTGAGAGAAATTACTCGTGAGCAAGCAACATAAAACATGCAGTCCATGAGAGAAGCTAAGTTTCATACTAACTTTAATCCCCTATTTTATCCCCTTGGGGGTAGAATTTATCAAAGTCCTTTCTAAGGGGGTGCCAACGTCATAGTAGCTATATGCATGCAAAGTATCAGGCCGATCGGTTTGGGGGTAGAATTTATCAAAGTTCTTCCTAAGGAGGTGTCAACGTCATAGTAGCTATATGCATGCAAAGTATCAGGCCGATCGGTTTGATATTGACAAAGTTTCATACAAACTTTCATACCCCTATTTTATCCCCTTGGGGGTAGAATTCATCATTTTCCTTTCTTAGCGGATGCCTACGTCATAATATCTACCTGCATGCCAAATTTCAGCCAGATCCCACCAGCTGTGGCTTGGGCTGTGCGTTGATAGATCACTATGTCAGTCACCTTTGAGTTTTATAAATATAGATTTAAATAACATTCCTTTTCTCACAATCTTATTATAACTGCAATTATAACACACTTATATAATTATTTAATAAATAATATATAGGTATATAACAGACAACATAATAAGTAACACGTTTTTTTTCTTTATAAAATCATTTTACACATTATTGCTATTTGTCAACATACTTGAAAAAATACAAAACTGACAATAAAATATAGAAATACAATCACAAAACATTAAATAATTGTTCAATGTGTTTGTGTTTATTTTATTAAGTTATTCAAAAATACTGCACGCAGTTTATCTATAGATAATAATATAATCCAGTCTAAGTTTAATCAAATATTTTTTGCTATAATATGGTACATAAGGGGGCCTTTAAAAATGTCAATTTAACGGACACAAAGAACATCCAGACTAAGGACAATAGTTTGTGGATCACAATTGTCCTCCACGGGAATCGAACTGTTACATCCCTTATTACTATGTTATTAAAGCTAAGTCAGCTATTCCTAGGTCCACGTAACTTTCCATTGTTATTGCATTAGAGTCATCATATTTCAAGTCGCCTTTAATGTGACTTTAGTCAATCAGTTAGATCTGGGACGCGACAGGGTACAGAACGGTTAAGGAACCATTAAACTTAATTGTAGTAAAACAGTGTTTAGTATAAAGTTGTATAAAGTGTGGTTTTTACTTGCGAGTTTTTTTTTAAAAAGACAAACGGACCCGGCCTCCTAACAAATTGGTGTCAGAAGTGGGATTGTGTCAGATTGTGTCGGATTGATAGCCTTCATACGGTACTGGCACATCCATTATTTTTGGAGCTTCCGTTATTCGCGCTGGTCGACAATAAGACTTCGCCATCAAAGACGACGCCTGCACCAGAAGATTGTGAAAACCCCTGGACGACGATAAGCCTCCGCTCTGTAGCGTGAGCCCGCTTCAGCATTCCGCCGCCACCGCTGTACTCTCCGTCAGGTAACTTATAAGCCTCAGCAGCAGCCCGAGCCAGAGCCAACCAGGTCTAACTCACCTACCGTCTCTTCCATTTCAATTTCTTTATTTCCATATTCCATTCGATTTAGTACTTTCCCACGAGAAGCAGCAAATAACTGCAAAGTCGCAGCTATCCAACACTCGCCGCGCAGTTGGGTCACATTTCATCGCCGCGTGTTCACCGCCTTCTAGAAATGACTCCAGCTTCGTGTTTCACCGCGTCGATAATTTTGTGAGTGTTTCATGTGAATCTAAAATTGTGTTTTTGCAAGTGTTTTTTTTTTATTACAGCGAATTATTTTTATATTTTATTGTTCTATTTTTAAACAACTTTTACATATTGTTTTAAATTGTGTGTTTTTACAAATTGTGTAACAATCATTCTTAAACTAATTTCTTTAATAATTTTCCTTGTCTTTTAAATCAGAAAAAGTAGAAATGTCTGACAAAATTACTCTTACATTCTTAACTAAATTCATTAAACCTTATAATGGTGACAAAGAGTCACTCCCAGCATTCCTCACAAACTGTGATAATGCCATGTCTTTAGCCAGTGAAGATCAACAATCGATCTTATGTAAATTTATTATTTCGCAACTCGAAGGCAAAGCCCAAGTTGCAGTGAGCCTCAAAACATTTAATGAATGGCTCGATTTAAAATCATTTTTACGAAAAACGTTTGGCGAAAAGAAACATACCACTCATTTATTAATTGATCTTCAAAATTGCAACCAGGAAACATCTGAAGATGTTACTAAATACTCATTACGTATAGAACAGATTCTTACTAGGATCTTATCAGATGTCCAATATAATATTAAGGATACTAACGAGCTTCCCGGCAGATTAGCCGCCATGGAAGATCTCGCTTTAAATACATTTATACTAGGTCTAAATACTTCTATTTCAAATATTGTCAGATGTAGGAACCCCTCAACCCTTAATGAGGCTGTTCAACACGCTATTGAGGAGGAAAAACTTTACAACCTCCGCTTTAACTCTTTTAAATCTAAAAGTCATTCTAATTTTCAAAATAATTCTAGATTTCAACCTAAATTCAATTTAAATACAAAAATTAACTCTAATTCTAATTATACTAATTCTAATAACTTTAATAAAAAGTTAAATTATAATTCTAACTCTTTTCCTAATTCTAAATATAATTCTAACTCAAATCAAATAACTTGCAATTATTGTAAAAACGTAGGGCATAGCATAGAACAATGCCGTAAACGGCAGTATAACATGCAACGTCAAAATATTTCTAATCCTAAACCGAGTACAAGTAGTACTGTTCACATGGTACAACAAGATGAAATTCTTGATGACCAGCAACCTTTAAACTAACCAAGATTTCGGATGCGTGCCTGCCGAAATCAAAATATCATAACGGCACAAGTTCTTATTTTATTTTATTTTATTTATTTAATAGGTTCACCAACATTTGTTTACACAAAAATATACAATATTACACTTGCTTAAAAGAAAAAAAACAATAGTGTAACAAACACTTACAGGTAAACACCACATGCAATTATACAAAGTAACTATATTATACAAAGTAATTATACAAAGTAATTATACAAAGTACTATATTTAGGTAACTTAAAAATAAAAGATTTTTCAACATTTAGGTATATAAATACATTGTTCAGGTAGCTCATCAATTAATGCAACTTTTAGCTTAGGGACAGAGTCAGCATGTAAATCTATTCGATGGCTTGCACTGTTTATAACTTTGCACATCCGTACGATTGGGGAGTTAGCGCCTAACACCGTTCTTCTCCTAGGTGGACAAAGTGGTGTAATAGCGTGACGGGGCATTCTTGCTGGCGCATGAAAATTAAATGAGGCAAGTAGTGGTGGGGAATCGATCTTTTGGTTTATGAGCTTAACTGCAAACATGGCGTCTAATAGTCTTCTGCGCTTGTCCAGAGATACTATCTTAAAATATTCAAGTCTAGCCTTATAAGAGCGAAGACTCCTACACAAACCACTGGCGTATGTTAGGTGCCAAAGAAAACGCTTCTGCACTCGTTCTAAGCGCAAGGAGTGGACTGCATAATGTGGCCGCCAAACTACACTGCCGTATTCAAGATGGCTTCTGATAAGGCTGTTGTATATCATAATTTTCGACTTATTAGTTTTGAAAGCTTTGCAGTTTCTAACAACAAAACCTAATACCTTTGATGATTTCTTAATTACATTATTTATTTGGGGAATGAACGTTAATTTCTTATCAAATAATACACCCAGATCCCGAATGGTCTTGACTTCCTCTAGTTTATGTGTTTGTAACGTATAATTAGATCTCAGTAAGTTGTGTTTACGCGTGAATTTTATGTGAAAGCATTTTTCAAAGTTGAGGTTCATCCCATTTAGGTCACACCAGTCACTCAATCTGTTTATGTCACTTTGTAAAAGAGAAGCGTCTTCTTCCGACTCAATAACCTTTAGAAATTTGAGGTCATCTGCGAACAAATAGATTTCCGAATGTTGAAAACATTGTGGAACATCATTAATAAAAAAATTAAACAATATTGGACCCAAGTGAGACCCTTGGGGTACGCCTGACGAGATTAAATGTGATTCCGAGTGGTAGCCATTAAGCACAACGAAAAAATATCTGTTCGCAAGGTATGAACTCAACCAATCCAAAAACGAGCCAGTGACGCCGTAGGCGCGTAATTTTTTAACTAACCGAATATGTGATATTTTGTCAAACGCCTTGCTGAAGTCAGCGTAAATTACGTCGGCTTGAAGGCCAGCGTCAACAGCCTTCGTCAAAGATTCAGTGTAAGGTATTAAGTTAGAGCAAGTAGATCTTAATGGTACGAATCCGTGTTGATGTTCACTTAAAAATAATTTTAAATGCCTTTGTAAGTATGGACAAATGAGAGATTCTAATACTTTTGCAAACGTAGACAATATAGCAATGGGTCTGTAATTAGATACCATATCTTTGTCTGCTGACTTATAAATTGGAACCACTTTAGCAACTTTCCATTTCGAAGGGAAAACTCCTGAACAAAGAGATTTATTGTAAATTAATAACAACGGACGAGTTAGTTCTTCAGCACATTCGACAATAAAAGAGGGTGATAAACCATCAGGACCCGCACCTTTATTACAATCTAATTCTTCCAGTTTTTTACGAATGGTTTCACTATTTAGGACCGGAACTGTTAAACAATCACTATTGTTATATAAGGTTTTTAAATAATCAGAATACGAAGACTCAACGTTGACATTGTCAATAGGCGCGTACACTGACGAAAAGTATGACGCAAACATGTCACAAATTTTATTTACGTCTGTTGTGATCGTCTGGCCATCTGTCATGGAAGGGGGATACGAACTAGACCCACCACGTTTGGCTTTAATAAATGACCAAAAGGCCTTTGGGTTTATTTTCATTTCATTTTCAATTTTGTTTATATAGTTGTTATAACAAAGAGTTGCAAATTTTTGGCATTGTTTACTAATTATTTTTAGTTCAATGGCATCTAGAGGATTCTTATATTTTGTAAACCTGTTACGTAAGCGATTTTTGATATTTAAAAGTTTAATCAATGTTCCATTAAACCATGGTGGAAATTTGTTTTTATGTTTTGATCGAGACGGAACGAATTGTTTAATGGCAGTGGATAAAACCTCATAAAATCTATCTACCATTGTGTTGACATCATCGTCTCGCAGTAATACACCCCAGTTTTGCTCCTGCAGGTAAGAACGTATGTTGTGGAAATCTGCTTTAAAGAAATTTGGCCTATCATTTATGTTCACGTTATATGGAAGACTGCCTTTTCTGTGTAATAAAATTACTATGTCCAGTGGTGGATGATACGGGTCTACTTTAGTTAATTCCAACAAGCTACTTGATACGTCGCAGGATGTATGAGCTGATAATATCAGATCAAGGGTACGACCAGTATTGTTACATATAGAATTAAGTTGATTTAGTCCATGAGATAAAGTAAAATCATAAAAGATTTCATGGATTATAGGTAATTTATGATTGTTATCGTCCAGTCCTATGGTACTCCAGTCAATGCTACCCAAGTTGAAGTCACCTACTATATAAACCATATCAGTTTCTTTTGTATGTTCAAAGACGGCATTACAACGATCGAGATAATGTTCAAGAGAAGAACGGTGTATAGGTGGAGGCAAGTAAACGGCACATAGAAATAGATGAGAGGCATTTCCCGAACCAAAACCATTGGGCCCTGGAAGATCAACTGTCACCCATAAATCTTCACAATTACTTTCAAAATTCTTAAGTCTTTTAGATTTTATACTTTTTTTAATAGCAATAAGTACGCCACCGCCCTCCCTACCGCATTGGTAACTTGAGCTTTCTCTGTCCCTTCTATATACAATATATCTACTGTCGAATAACTCACCATCTAATACAGATTCGTTAAGCCATGTCTCAGTGAAAATAACTACATCATAATCGTGACATAGAACTTTACAGTAAATGTTATGAGTTTTTGTTCTTAAACCCCTACAATTTTGGTAATATAAAGTTAATTTATCGAATTTTGTAATAAAAAATACACTTTTAAACATGCATATAATAAAAAATAAAACATATAAAGAGTAACAATTAAGCAAGTTTGTCCAACATGTCAACACTTCTTACAATCAAACTATTTGCATTATCATGTTTCTTTACAAAAATCTTGCCACCACGTACCCATACGTATTTATAATCAATTTGTTTACACTTTTGTCTAGTTGCTGCGTGAAGTGCTTTGAGTGTAGGCGATAAATGCTCAGCAACAAATACCGGTGTCTTGCTTCCCGCGATTCCAAAGTCCGCACTGTTCAATTTATTATCTGGATTGCCTTTGTTATGATTAATAACTGATGCGAGAACCTGGTCCCGTGTTCGTGGTGAGACGAATTGAATCACAATAGACCGAGGGTTGTGTTCTGGCTGTACGCGTACATCTCATGATATCTTTATCGTCCAGGGCACAACCAACTATGGAGCCTAACTGCTTGACAACGGTAAACAAATTCTCATGCTTATCCTCGGGTAAACATTGTAACTCGAGATTGTTAGAACGGGTCTGCTGCTCCATGTAGTTAAGTCTTTGCTTTATATCCAACACTGAGGTTTTTAAATCAAGATTCTCTGCTTTAAGATTTTTAATGTTGTCTTTTAATACCTCGTTCTCTTGTGCAAGTTTGTCAAACTGAAGAGTGTGGAAATTCAATGATTCAGTTAAATCCCTTATATCAATCTTAATCGGCTCAAGTTGTTTATTAATAACGCCAACAATTGTACTATTCAACTCCTGCATCATCATTGCAAATTCCTTCTTGATAACGTCCTGAACAATATTCCTAACGTCTTCGTTGGTCACCGCTTTTAACAGAGGAGGGGAATTTAATGCGATTCGCTTATTACCTCTTGTAGTTGAAATGTTACGTACAGGCGTAGAATCCTTTTTGTTACTTTTTGAGGCCAATTTGATACATTCCAGACAGTTCCACTCATTATACGCCTGTGAGTCGCAAGATATTTCCGGCATGGACATGCATAGAAAGTGGTAATCTTTGTTGCAAAGTATACAAGTTATGGAACGGTCTGTTTCATTTGAGTTTTTATTGTCACAACATCCAAATAAAGATTGAATTAGAGCCATGTTAAACGGCTGTTTTATGTATAAGATTATAAATCTATACTTAGCTATGAATCAAATCCAAAACAATAATTGTTGTAACAGAATAAATTGATGTTTATCACAAATAATTATGAAGATAGTTATAATATTGCCGTAGGTAGGTATGCAAAACTTGTTCGTAGTATTTTTGCCGTCCCGTTGCTGTTGAAGTAGCGAGGTCGCGTCCAAAGCGTCGTAAGCGCCGTGCAAAAGGTAGCACTTACGCGTCACAGTGAAACACAATTATTATCACAATATTGTTTGTTATTTTATCGAAATAGTTTTAAATTGAGTTCGTAAATCGTTCATCCGCACTTGTTATAATTAGATGACACTATAGTAACTAGATTTTTGAACAAAATTACACTAAAACAGTCAGTTATAAACAGAAATAGAAAATAATTTGAGGAGCAAATTTGTTACGATGTTAACTTGTTACTTGACTTTGTATTACAAAACCTTATACCAATTCTTATACTAAATCGGATACAAATCCTTATACTAATTCTTATCCTAAATCGAATTGTAATACTAAATCAAGTACTATTTCTACATCTCAGCTGCCTAAAAAGGAACTGAGTCTTACTAAATCAAATACTATTTCTACATCTCAGCTGCCTAAAAAGGAACTGAGTCTTACTAAATCAAATACTATTTCCACATCTCAGCTGCCTAAAAAGGAACTGAGTCTTACTAAATCAAATACTATTTCTACATCTCAGCAGCCTAAAAAGGAACTGAGTCTTACTAAATCAAATACTATTTCCACATCTCAGCTGCCTAAAAAGGAACTGAGTCTTACTAAATCAAATACTATTTCTACATCTCAGCTGCCTAAAAAGGAACTGAGTCTTACTAAATCAAATACTATTTCTACATCTCAGTTATCTGAAATGGAACTGAGTCCTACTAAATCGAGTATTAACTCAACATCTCAGCTACCTAAAAAGGAACTGAGTCTTACTAAATCATTTATCACTTCTACATCTCAGCTCCACGAAAAAGAACTGAGTCCTACTAAGTCACTTACTAAATCATACTCAACTCAAATGTCTGACTCTAAACATTATTCTAAATCTAATACAAATTCTAATTCAAGTAGTTACTCGTATGATAAATCTAACATTAACATTTCTAGTTCATGTAATACTAATGTAGATTCGATTCCCATTTACGAAACGAATTTGTCTCGCAAAGTGTCTCTACCATACGCGTCATTGTTTATAAAACAATCGCCCAGGTATCTTAATTTTCTTATCGATACCGGCGCGAGCATTAGCATTGTTAAACAGTCTAGCTTAACTAATAAGCCAGAACTTCTCTCTGATACTATAAGAATAAAAGGTATAAATGATACCGAGACTTATAGCGAATCGTTAGGATCAATTTATTTATCAATTTTAATATCGAGTAAACAGCAATAATGTCAATTTAAAAAACTACGATGGTATTTTAGGTACCGATTTTCTTAAACTCTACAATGCTAGAATAGATTATAGTTTAAATACAATGTTTATAAACGACCAAAAGGTCCCTATTTTATTTCATCAACCTACTTATATCATCCCGGCACGATCCGAGGCCGTTATCGAGTGCGCTGTATCAAATTACTCCTCCGAGCTTTATCATAACAATGAATCTCTCGTATTAGATCACACCTTACGTGATGGTGTTTACGTCGCTAATTGCATAGTATTTATCAAACCTAATAAAAAGGTCAATATTACTATTTTAAATACTACTGACATTGACCTAGAAGTCAAAGATTATGTAGTAGAACTGTCACCTTTTGAACAATTTAAACACTCTGAATCTTTTCAAAATATTAATTCTATTTTTTTTTCTAAGTCAAATCGAGTTGAACATGTATTAAGTTTAATTCGTTGTTCTCATTTAAATAGTGAAGAGAAAAAAGCTCTTCTTGATTGCTGTTCAGAGTACACTGATATTTTCCATATCGAGGGCGAGCCTCTATCTTGTACTAATGCTCTTGAACACTCTATGGACACAGGCAATGCACCTCCGATTCATGTTAAATCTTATCGCTTCCCCGAGTGTCACAAAGAGGAAGTCGATACACAAATTAGTAAAATGCTAGAACAAAATATTATACGTCCCTCTGTCTCACCTTGGAGTGCTCCTGTGTGGGTGGTTCCAAAGAAGATGGACGCTTCCGGAAAGAGGAAATGGCGAATTGTTATAGACTATCGCCGCCTCAATGACGTCACTGTTTCTGAAAGCTATCCATTGCCTCTTATCACAGATATTCTCGACCAATTAGGTCATTCTAAATATTTTAGTACACTTGACCTTGCAAGTGGTTTTCATCAAATAAAAATGTCCTCTAAGGACGCGCCTAAGACAGGTTTTACTGTAAGTACTAATTCAAGCATGTCTGGACACTATGAATTTACCAGAATGCCATTCGGGTTAAAAAATGCCCCTACTACATTTCAACGCCTGATGAATACAGTATTATCAGGATTACAAGGATTACATTGCTATATTTATCTTGACGATTGTATCCTGTACAGTCAAAATCTTCAAGGTCACATGGAAAAACTCAAATTAGTATTCGATAGATTAAGAAAATTTAATTTAAAGTTGCAACCGGACAAGTGTGAGTTCTTAAGACGAGAAGTAACTTACCTTGGTCATATTATCACCGATAAAGGTGTCTCTCCCAATCCTGAAAAAGTCAAGGCCGTTTCTGAATTTCCAATTCCAAAAAATCCTAAAGAAATCAAATCGTTTCTAGGCCTTATAGGTTATTATCGCCGATTCATTAATAATTTCTCTAAACTAACAAAACCACTTACCTGTTTATTGAAGAAAGACGTCTCCTTCCACTGGTCCGCAGATCAGCAAACTGCTTTTGATATCCTGAAAGAGAAATTACTTACCGCACCGATTCTCCAATATCCTGATTTCTCGCAACCGTTTATAGTTACCTCAGACGCAAGTAACTATGCTGTGGGAGCAATTCTATCTCAAGGTCCTATAGGCAAAGATAGGCCAATAGCATACGCCTCCCGTACTTTAAATCGTTCCGAAGGAAATTATTCCACAACTGAAAAGGAACTACTTGCTATATTATTTGCTGTAAAAACTTTTCGACCTTATCTGTATGGTACTAAATTCAAGATCGTAACAGATCACAGACCCCTTGTGTGGTTATTTAACGTTAAGGATCCAGGTAGCAAACTTATTCGCTGGCGCCTTAAACTCGAGGAATACGATTACGAAATTGTCTATAAACAAGGTCGCCTCAATTCTAACGCCGATGCACTCTCTCGTTGCCCTATTAATTTAATTAATATTAACAATTTAAATAATTTATCTTATGAAAAATATTTTAAATTACAATTTACTAATAAACTTCCAATTTCAAATACTATTGTTTGTGAATGTACTGAAGGACTACATTTAACAAAATTAAATACTATTGTTTGTCCTGTTTCTTTAGATTTTGATTATTCTATTCCTCACTGTGAAGAAATTTTATCGCAGTTAGAGAAACCTGATGACTTACTAAATTCCGAACGTGAACCGTTCACTATACAAACAATAGTTGATAAAAATAAAACATACTATTTTCTTTTTACTAAAGTTCATCACTACGAAGATACAAAATTCAAAGATATTTACAATTTACTTATAAAACTTAGGGATAAAATTATTATTGAAAACCCTAACGTTACTGATTTGGCAATATCAGACTTTTCTGATCCTTTTTCTAAATTAGCCTATACTAAACTATATAATATGATCAATTACATCTTTCACGATACTAATATAAAAATTCATGTTTATAAAAATCAATTAATATAATTATCCTACTCCGGTCGAAGTACCGAAAATATTAAAGGAAAATCATGACTCTCCTATTGCGGGTCATCACGGATCAAACCGGATGTATAAAAGAATTAAAGCAGCCTACTATTGGAAAGGTATGCGCTCAGATATCGTAGACTATGTAAAGAAATGTCAACTTTGCCAAGTAAACAAACCTCTTAGAATGTCAAACAAATCTCCCATGGAGATAACTACTACTTCTACAAGGCCATTAGAGCGCCTAGCTCTTGATATCGTTGGTCCTTTACCCGAATCGGGTTTCCAAAAATTTAAATTTATTCTAACTCTACAAGACGATTTAACTAAATTTACTAGTGTCTATCCTATGATATCTTCCACAAGTGAAGAAATAGCTCAAAACCTTGTACATTTTATGTCTCTATTCGGTTTCCCTAAAACTATACTTTCTGACTTAGGTACTTGTTTTACTTCCGACTTATTTAAACAATTAACTTAAATACTAAAAATAAAAAACCTTTATTCCACACCGTATCACCCTCAGACTAATGGTGCGTTAGAACGCTCTCATGCTACTCAAGAATACTTAAAGTCTTTTGTAAACGAAAATCAAAACGACAGGCACTGCTATTTATTTACCGCTATATTAGCCTACAACACTACTCCTCATTCTACTACTAATTTCACTCCTTATGAGTTACTGTACGGCTATAAACCAACTATTCCTACTTCTTTATACGAGACTCATAATAGCACAACATATAATGAATATATTCGTGGTTTACAATATCGTATGCGTTTTAGTCGTGAAAAAGCCATACAAAATATTAATAATAGTAAGGAAAGATCAAAACAATATTATGATATCAATTCGCGTCAAGTTACTTATAAAGTTGGTGACTTAGTTTATTTAAAACATCACCACAGACTTAGGAAAGCCTTATCTCCAGTCTGGAAAGGCCCTTATAAGATAATCCAAGTACAAAATCATAACGTAACTTTACAAGTAGGTCGCAAACGTATTAAATATCATACTAATGAGATTAAACCAGCCGTTTAATAATCACCGTAATAATAATATCATTTAATAATTATTATCTAATTCAAAATCTTTTATTCTATTCTATTTTATTTTAAATTATTTTCAGAACCTTGTACTGTGGATGCCAAGCAGATTCCAGTATAGTACCTATATATCATAGCTCCGGAATATATTTTGAACATATAACTAATATTAATTTTTATAACGATTATTGGAAAGTAGTGACACATATTGATTTAATTACTTTAGATCCTTACCTTCATAAAATCGAAGATTTATTACAAAAATCGATTAACTTATGTATTAAAATTCAATCAGAACATTTGACTGATTGCAAAGACTTTTCTAGTCCAGTAGAAGTCTTAATTCAATCTAATTACATTAAGTTACAGTCTTTGTCTCATATTATCACTAACCAATCTAATACCAAGGTCAAAAGATCTTTAGAATTTGGTGGTGAAATTCTTAAGTTTTTCTTTGGCACATTAGACGCCGATGATGCTCGTCAATACGACGCACTATGGTCGATCGGCGGAAAAAATTGTATTTTTTCGATGTCAATGAAATGAAATTTGAACTTTATTTACATTAAATAAACTCCTTAATTAAGTGAACCACAATATATTAATCCAATAGGGTACTTATAGAAATGGCAAACTATGTTTAAAGTAGACCATGTACCGCGTTGGGCGTTTTTGTAAGAATTTGGTGGTTACTTTAGGTTATTATATTACAACACATAGCGCTAAATCGTTAAAATTTATTTAGAATTTTAATAGTTTATGACTTAAAGATTTACTTTTCTTAGTTTACTACGAACTAAATGCTTTCATACCTTTAAAAAAAAATTCTATAAAAAATGACTTCTTTTTTTTATTTTACACTTCTTAAAAAGCTCATAAGTGTCTTGCGGGTCCCTGCGAGTTGGTCAATTGTATATCAAAAGATTCCTACAAGTCCCAGGATCATTTATTAGTAATATCAGCTGCGGTAATTTGCGGTCTTTCGAGAAATGTTAATATAACCTAAGTACTGTTTTTTGCCTAGAAAATGTGAGGTTTACGAAAATACTTTTAATGAGGGTAATTAACAAATATATCTATTAGTAAGTATATAAAGACGTGCAATCATGCATTTTAAGTTATTCTATATTGTCATTTTGAGAAAGTAACACTCAAATACTAACATGGCTGCTTTGAACATTTCCTATGAAGTATTAGTTGAAATTTTAATTTCGAGCAACCGTGAAGTGCATAAGTGCTTGGAAAATATTAAAATCAAGTTCCCAGATCTCGGTGAAGACGAATTACGTCAAAATTACCGTCATCTTAGCCAAAAATTCATTCCTGCTTTTTCAATGAAGTGGAAGAAAGCGGCTAGAAATAAAACAACCTTTAAAAAAACTAACGATGCTTGGCTCAAGCTTACATTCAATTTATTGCAAACAGAAACAGTGGATTCACCAAACAAAGAAGAATGTGAACCTTCAAAATGTGGGCTTAACCTTCAAATTATATCAGCTCTAATGCTACCAATTGGTGTGTTAACTGAGGAAGCGCAAGAAGCCAGAAACAAGGTTTATCGACGCTACAGGTTACACCATGCTAGAAAATGTTCTCGAGAAAGTACAAATGAAGATGTGATCAGAATGCTTCTTACTTCTTCTGATCCTTTATTGTATGATGAGGATGCTAAAAATCTTCTATGTGAATAATGAGGATTTTCTAAGCTATTTATTTATTTAATGTTGGTCTTGTATTGCTTTCGTATAAATTTATTGTAATATACTAAATATTTATTTAGGTATTGTAGCTTTGTAAATTGATATTTAATTCTAAAAATAATAATTATTTAAATCATAATAAGATTTTTTTCATTTCTAAAGGTAATGATTTATTACATTTCTTTACAGAACTCATCATTTTATTAAAGTAATTACTTATTATAATTACATAATGATAATTGCTTAAAACATTTAAAGTTCATTTCATTTCTAAAGCTAATTACTAATTAATTTCCTAGAAGATCTCTTTATTTAACTAAAATATTTACCTAATACTGAATAATGATTATATATTTTTATAGAAATAACATCATTACATAATTATATTGGCTTAAAACCCAAAAACACTACCTAAAAGCAGCCGCAAACAATTATTTCCTCGCTCTCATACACCGTCGACCACTGTGCGACGCAGCTATTGAATCCTGTCGCAAAAGCGATAAAGAATTGTTTCACTTGTTTAAAGATAACATTCATATTGTCAGATCAACTATAAATAATTTTAATTCTACAATTTTTAAATTAAACCAAAATGAAATCAAACTAAATTCCCAAATAAATACTATGAATGAAATATTTTCTCAAATTACTAAAACTAATAATTTACTTTTATATGTTTCTAGAATTAATAATTTACTTAGTGTTATAGAAAGTTCTTTATTATCTATTTCTAATTTACTAGACACTACCTTAAATGCAATCTTGTTTTCTAAGGTAAATGTCTTACATCCTAGTGTAATAAGTCCTTATAATCTTTTTATAGAATTATCTAATAATATAAATTATGTTAATAAGAGATTAGATTTTCCAGTTCAATTAGACATTCACAATATTCATTCAATAATAGATGTATCGCAACTTAATTGTTATTACTATAATAATAAGATAGTTTTTGTTTTGCAAATTCCTTTGATAACACCTGATAGATACATAGTTAATAAAATAATACCCTTACCGACTCCTCACGAAGAGTCAAATTCGCATATTCAAACTTTCGCTCTGATACAACCTTCTAATTCTTATATAGCTCTAAGTGATGATAGAATGCACTATACTATGTTAGAGAATCTAGATAGTTGCAAAACTATTAGTAGTAACTATTCTATATGTAAGTTAGTTTCTATATACTCGTGTATTAACAATCCTAATTGTGAATCAAAGTTGTTAACTGAAGTTACCTTATCATTACCTAAAGAATGTAACTCTAAGTTGTTATTCGGCCTCATTGATATATGGCAAAAATTAAAAAATAATAAATGGATATTTGTGCAATCAGAGTCGAATAAATTAACTATTAAATGTAATGATAATATTAAAGATTATCCTATTGTTGGCACAGGCATTGTAAAATTGACAGAAAATTGTATAGGTTTTTCTAAAACCATTCAGTTGTTGCCAACTCATACTTATTCTCTTTCTATGAAATCTCCTATCGATATTAATTTTGACATAACAAATGACGATTGTTGCAAAAAGGACATATTTAATAAAACTTTGCCGCATTTAACGCCACTCACTTTAAGTAAAATTAATTAAGAGTCATTAAAATACCAAGATCACCAATTAAATAATTTAGAAAATGAAATAAATAATTTTCAAAAAGAATCTCATTTTATTAAATATGGCCATTATTATTCTACTTTTACTTATAATCTAATTGTGTGCTTATTTTTATACTTAAGTTATAAACTATATAATTGTTTTCAAAATCGTAGAAACTCTAATTTTTGTATTCAAATTTATAATCAATGTAACACTAGGAAATCAATTAAAAATGATTCTAAAATTACTAGTTCAATCGAAATGACAGATATGTCAACATCAGATGATGACAAATCAATTAAATCTTTACCTATAACTAATTCTAAACCTTATGGTACTTTGCATAAGGTTCAGTGTCATTCACATAGAAATTTAAAAAACTTTTAAATTAACCTATTATTGTTGTATTCATAATTTTAATACGAGTATATTCTTAATTTTACTATATCCTGTTATTTTAGAAATCTATGTACATCTTAATTTTAATCTTGTATCTCTTGATGTATGTTTTAATGGTTTCTAAATTCGTTTCAAAATACTTACTTATTTTTATCTGACTTCGCTTTATCTTAAATTAGATAATGCTTCGTCTAAAAGGGGGGGCTGTTACATCCCTTATTACTATGTTATTAAAGCTAAGTCAGCTATTCCTAGGTCCACGTAACTTTCCATTGTTATTGCATTAGAGTCATCATATTTCAAGTCGCCTTTAATGTGACTTTAGTCAATCAGTTAGATCTGGGACGCGACAGGGTACAGAACGGTTAAGGAACCATTAAACTTAATTGTAGTAAAACAGTGTTTAGTTTAATAAAGTGTGGTTTTTACTTGCGAGTTTTTTTTTAAAAAGACAAACGGACCCGTCCTCCTAACAGAACGTAAGAATACAATATGTCACCTCCCCATCTCATCCCATGGGTGGCGTAAAACCGACTAAGGGACTATCGGTGAATATTATCTTTACGAAATAAAAATGAAGGAAAACTTGAAATTAAACCCTATACCCATCCGACTGGCCAGCGTGGTATTAGTAGGCTAAGTATCCCTCCGTCACGGGAGGAGGCCCGTCCTTGCTGTGGGACATTAATGGGTTGTTATGATGAAATAAGCGATGTCATTTATTTTAACTTACAAATTTTACAACAGATGGCATTGTGTCTGTGACGTCATTTTCAGTATCGCGGTGTTAAGATTTTTCTTGAAAGAATGAGGTTTGCTCATATCTGTCAGTATGAGTTCTGACGCAGTCTTTATAGATCTGTCTTTGTAAAGGTCTGTTTTTAAAAAGTTTTTGATTCGTTCGTTATAAGGTTTAAAAAACGATTTTTCAGTATTAAATCGAATTGCGAAGTAAGTAACATCCACCACGCGAACGAAGTCGCGGGCACAGCTAGTTCTAAATATTATTATCGTATAAACTAAAGACAGTGCATCGATCATCAATTCATCTTACGTCCCTTATGTGTTTTGTCGTGAGCGTCACGAGTTATTAAACATAAAAAATATGAGATCAAATTTATTGCGTTTCATTCTCTATCAATCATTGTCAATTCAACCATGTGCTTACCGTACAAATTTTGCCATTTTACTTTCTAGAAATTATAAATTTTTTTTCTTAGTAAAAATCCTGGGTAAGTCCGCACCAGAGTTCAAGTTCTGTGTTGCAAGGGACTTAAAAAAATATGCCAATATAACTGACATAAGGAATAGCCAGACTCAGGACAATAATTTGTGGTTCGCACAAATAAATTGTCATCATAACAGCCCATTAATGTTCCACTGCAGGGACGGGCCCCCTCCCGTGACGGAGGGATACTTGGCCTACTAATACCACGCTAGCCAGACGGATTGGTATAGGGTTTAATTTCAAGTTTTCCTACATTTTACTTCGTAAAGATAATATTTACGGTTAGTCCCTTAGTCGGTTTTTACGAGACCCATGGGATGAAATGGGGTGGTGAAATATTGTATTCTTACTCCGTCACCTCATGGACAGCTGTAGCAAATAAATTGTACTGAGTGGGATTTGAACCCCGGACCTCATGTATTCAGTATACAGCACCGCCCCACTGAGGTAGTTAATTGCACTATAGTAGTAAGCCAACAACAATAAAAAGTGTCTGTCGCTGTGAAATATGGTAGAAAATCTCGCCCATCAAAAACTTCTTAATAGAATAATTTCCTCTTTCTTGAACATTGCGCAGTTCCCTCAGTTATGTCAGGACTTATCCCTAACAAAGGATGTTATAAAGTGTCTCTGCGTACAAACTTGAACACAATTAATCATATTAAGTGGCCATCGACATCTTTGCTCATGACATCGTGATTTCTACTTCAAAATTCGGTGTACGTTGTTGATATTTTTTACATTCTCAGAGTGTAATTAAGTAATTGTTTAATAAAAATAGCCGTTAAAAAAACCATCATGCTTTTAGAAGAAAAGCTTTTATCCCTTTGGTTCAAAATTTTAGACGTAACTTTATATTTCCAAATTATTTGAACTGTATTGCCTTACTTGAATTTTTAAAAGTCGTAGAGTTTGAAACAAAACAAAAAATGTTTGAGCTTAACTTTGTAATGAAACTGAGATGCATAGCCAGTACAAATAAAGAAACGCAACTTTATATTCCGCACTTAAAAATACTTATACGAATGATTACGACGACCTCTGTGGCGTAGTGGTTATATAACATGACTGCTACGTAGAGGTCTCGGGCTCGATTCCCGCTCAATGCAAATCTTTGTGTGCATGAGCATGATTGTTTGCATTGGTCTGGGTGTTTTCTATGTATAATTTGTATGTATTTACAAAAAAAAAGTATTTAAGTATGTTTATCCGTTGTCTAGTTAGTACCCATAGTACAAGCCTTGCTTAGTTTGGGACTAGATGGTATTGTGGAAATGTGTGAGGAATATTTATTATTTATTGACTCTTTATCCGTCGTTCAAACAGAGTATTTATGAAGAACAATTATTTGACGATGAATGACGAATAAGAACCAAATGCAAACAAAAGCTATTTCTCGTATTTGCTTATCAAACGGGAAACAAACTTTGAAGGGATACTTTATGATTACTTAGTTACCTACTACTTATTTGATTCCAGGAAATACTCTATACAAGGATTCTGGTGCGTCAATAAGTTCCTTTTTTCCTGAAGTTTGTTGAGGTTTTCCAAGAAAAATATGGAGGGCCTTTTCGCAAAATAATCATTACAAATTTTGTTTTTTAATTTTATTCTGTCTTAGCGTAGGTTTAAAATCCCCAATTTTTTATTGTCAGTTTCCTGCTGCCTTGACCAGTACTTAATCCTTTCACCGTGGATCATCACACTATCTGTTATTGTCGATTGACTGATGTAATGATGATGATTATAACTAGAGTACAATCTAATAGGGGGCTATTAGATATAGTAGGCCATTTACCTATAAAAATGCCTTTTTTTTTCGCCGCAGTCTTTAGTCTCTATTATCTTTTCAAACAGAGATTGCTTGTAATATTTTTGTAATTTGGTAAATACAGGGCATTACCATTAACTAACAAAAGATAATTAAGAAAACTAATTATTATTTGTATTAGTAATAATTCCTGTAAATATGGGTCCAATTTAAACCAGCAGATTTTACCTTTAAACAAATGTAACTTCCTTCCTTATGTTTTTTTCTTATGATTTAAATGCGAAAAGTTAGCTAAGATTTGCGCTATTACTTATACTAAAATTCGTTTTATGAAGTTTAATAATTATTGAAAAAACTAAGAAAACGTTAGTATGAACAATCAAACTTCGCATAAAATCTCCATACAAAACGGAAATTTCATAGGTTATATACAATATACAAAGACCTAATATATAAATACTACCCAAGTAACAAAGAGTGATATAATCCAAAATTATAACGCTAAAGAGCAATATAAATTTTTCTATTGCCTTTTTGCACTATATCTGAATTCATATTATTATTTAGCTCTTTAAGCCAATTAGTAACATATTTAGTGATAATATAGTGCTGTATGTCACTAATAAAGTTACAGCTTTGAAGCTGCTTTATATAGAACGTTTGCAAAAAGATGCTAAGAGTCAAGATAAGAAGTTCTTATTTTTGCTGGTGAGTCTAACTCTTTATTATCTAGTTAGGTGTGGATAATGGAGATTTATAGAACTTTCGACTGTGATTCATGTTTTTAAAAAAATACTAGAAACTAAAGTTTTCTAGCCTTAGAATGATTTTGCAAATTTCGGATCAAAAATTGAAAATTTATTGGTTGGCAATATTTTCAGCTTTATTACAATTCATTTGGCGGCCATATTTAACGCGTGGAGCACTAGAGCGTAAGAGATATGCCGCCGATATTTGCTGTAAACAATCGTTTGTTATTTATCGTTTTTAACTAAACGCTTGATTTGAGTGTTTCGGTGAATTCTGAAAAATGAATTGTGATTTCTGAAGTATTTGTTCTATTACAGCTAATTTTAACACATAAATTAGTTAATATGAAGGTTCCGGTTTTAGAATATTCTGTGCTGAAATAATGGTTGATTTTCCTAGTACAGCTTCTTCGTAGTCGTTATGTTGTTTGGTGTCTCTCTACAGTTCATAGATAAACTAAAGAAGCTTATACGGTTGCATCAATGTAATTATGTACGTGAATATAAATTACATTTCTCTTAACTCTTCTATATAGATTTATTTTTCTATATATTTTATATATACTATAAATGAGAAGGTGTGTCTGTTTGTCTTTATATCACGGCGAAACGAAGCGACGAATTGACGTATTTTTTTAAGTGGAAATAGTTGAAGGGATGGAGAGTAACATAGTTTACTTTTTTTTTCTTCTGAGTCCAAGAAAGGGGAACAGTGCTACCCCGAATTTAACGCGAGCGAAGCCGCAGGCAAAAGCTAGTATTACATAACATCAAGTTAGTTTTTTTAAAACTGTTTTTTACACAAATAAAAACTTTTTAACAACCTCTGTAGCGTAGTGGTTAAAGTTTATGGCTGCTACGCATGTGCTTTGATTCCCGCTCAATACAAATCTGAGTGAACATTCACATGCAGATATTGTTCTGGGGTTTTTTTTATCTCTGTGGCTTTTGTGTAATTAAGGAGACAATTTCTAAACAACAAAGACATAAGCAGGAAGTTTCTAAGTTAAAAAAGACCTTGCAAACATTTAACTTTATTTCATCATAACAGTCCATTAATGTCCCACTGTAGCGTCGGGCCTCCTCCCCTGACGGAGGGATACTTGGCCTACTAATATCACGCTGACCAGGCGGATTGGTATAGGGTTTAATTTCAAGTTTTCCTTCTTTTTATTTCGTAGGGATTCACGGTTAGTCCCTCTGTCGGTTTTTACGACACCCGTGGGATGACATGGGGTAGTGACATATTGTATCCTTACGCCGTGACCACACGGAAAACTTTACTTACATCGCAATATTTAACACTCAATACCTTTGCATCTTGAACCAAATATACTAGACAACGTCCACCTTACCTCAGAAGGAAAATGTTCCACGAATCCCACGAGACAAATCGATCCACAAATTGTTCGAAACTCGCTGTTTGTCAGATCTATTGCTCATTATACCTTTGTCAATATAAACTGTAGTTTGATAGGTATTTATGCTAATGTAATATCTAGTTACTAGTTTTGAACCTAAATTTAATTAATATTACATTAATTGATATTTAAGTATTTCTCTTTGAAAGGTTGTTATTTTATTATTAAATGTTATAATGCTTTACTGGTATACACTATAAAGGTATAATTGGTACAATAAAAAACTTCAGCTTCTTTCCAGCTGTCATAATAATATGCTAAAGACTCAAGCTTCTGGAAAAATAATCATGAGTATAATAATGAGTTCTTTGAAGTATATTTAGTTCAATGACACTACGATATTTTTTTTTTTTTTTTTTTTTTTTTTTTTTTTTTTTTCAGCTCACTATCGTCCACTGTTGGACATAAGCCTCCCCCAAGAGACGCCAACCATCCCGGTCTTGGGCAGTCCGCATCCATCCACTGCCTGCCACCTTCTTTAAGTCATCGGTCCATCGTGCTGCAGGGCGCCCTACACTACGTTTGCCCAAACGCGGTCTCCACTCAAGCACATGTCTGCTCCATCGACCATCAGTCCGTCTGCAGACATGACCGGCCCACTTCCACTTGAGCGTGCTAACCCTGCGAGCGATGTCGGTCACTTTGGTTCTCTGGCGAATAACCTCGTTTCGAATTTTATCCACCAGAGAAACTCCAAGCATCGCACGCTCCATAGCACGCTGTGCTACTTTGAGCTTGTGAACCAGGCCAACTGTGAGTGTCCACGTTTCGGCTCCGTTGGTCATTACTGGTAGGACGCACTGATTAAAAACTTTAGTTTTTAGGCACTGTGGGATCGATGACTCAAAGACTTTTCGGAGCTTCCCGTATGCCGCCCAGCCCAAACGAATTCTTCTGTCCACCTCCTTCTGGAAGTTGTGCCTGCCAAGTTGTATAGTTTGGCCGAGGTAGATGTATTCATGCACAACCTCCAGGGTGGCAGAGCCCATGACAACAGGCCTCGGGGACACGTGACCGTTAAACATAACTTTGGTCTTACCGAGGTTCATCCCGAGGCCTACCCGTCTTGAAGAATCTCCTAGGCCGTTCAGCATCCCCTCCAATTCCTGCAGAGATTCCGCCATGATGACAATGTCATCCGCAAATCGAAGGTGAGAGATGTGTTGGCCGTTTATGTTGATGCCCCGTCCTTTCCAATCAAGCGTCTTGAAAACGTCCTCCAACGCGTTGGTAAACAGTTTCGGCGAAATAACATCACCCTGTCTTACCCCTCGACGCAGTTGGATTGGTTTTGTGCTCTTATCTTGTACTTGGACGGTCATTGTGGCAGCTTCGTATAGACATCTCAACACCTCGATATATCTGCAGTCGACAAGACATCTCTGCATGGAGTCCAGAACAGCCCAGGTCTCGATGGTGTCGAAGGCTTTTTCGTAGTCCACAAACGCTAGGCATAGAGGCTCATTATACTCCTCGGTCTTTTGAATAATTTGCCTTAGTGTGTGTATGTGGTCCACGGTACTGAAGCCTTTTCGAAACCCGGCCTGCTCCACTGGCTGGAAGTCGTCGAATCTTTGGGCAAGGCGATTCGTGATGACCCTTGAGAACAGCTTATATACATGGCTCAGGAGTGAGATGGGGCGGTAGTTCCTCAATAAGGCTTTATCGCCCTTTTTGAAGAACAAAACCACCACACTCCTGCTCCATGCCTCCGGTGTTGTGCCAGTGTGGATAACGGAATTAAAGAGTCGAGCAAGCTCCCTCAGAACCGGAATTCCTCCGGCCCTCAATAGCTCTGTAGTAACTCCGTCATCCCCCGGAGCTTTGTTATTATGAAGCTGTCTCAGGGCTACACTAACCTCACCCAGGTCGACGTCGGGAAGCTCATCTGTATGGTGGCGTACCAGTCTGGCTCTCGGATCATCCGCGCTATGGGTCTCAGGTGGTCTCGACTTTGGAGAGTATAGTTCTCCGTAATACTGTTCGACTTCAGCGAGAATCTCTGGCAATGAGGTGACGGTGGCATTCTGTGATGTTCTGAGCTTGGTCAGGCGACAACAGGAGGTGTTAGGTTTAGCTAATACCCGAGAGCCCTTGTTTCGACTGATAGTCGTTTCGATCTCTCGGGCATTTGAGCGCCTGATGTCGCGCCTTATAAGCCTTTTCACCTCCTTGTTCAGTGCCCGACGCTCAGAATCTTTGCCGTTGTGTTCGCGTCGTTTCCTCATAAGATCCAGAGTCTCGCTTGTGAGCTTCGACTTGCGTCCATTGCTCTTTGGTCGAAAGTATTTGAGACCCATATCGCGGATGGTCCGCACCAAACCGTTGGCGGTGTCGTTAATGTCCGCCGTGGTTTCCAACATGGCGAATCGATTCTGTAGCTCTAGCTGGAATGCTTCACAGCCAGCCTCGACCTGGGGCAGGGATGGTCGGAGAGTTGACCTCATTAAGCGCGCTCGTTCGATTTTAACGTTAAAATTCAGAGTGCCTCTTACGAGTCGGTGATCACTACCGGTGTTAACCCTGTTGATCACTGAGACATCTCTGAATATTTGGCGCTTATCGGACATAATGAAGTCGATCTCATTCCGAGTCACATTGTCGGGGCTTCGCCAGGTCCACTTTCTTTGGGGCTGTTTCTTGAAGAACGTGTTCATCAAGAAAAGCCCCTGGGCCTCGAGAAAGTTGACCAGCATTTGGCCTCTGTGATTTCTGCTCCCAAAGCCGAAGGATCCTATCCTCGATTCGCCATACTCTTGTACTCCCACTTTGGCATTGAAGTCACCCATGACAACTGTGTAGAAGGTTTTGGTACGAGACATAGCTTTCATTATATCCTCGTACATGGCTTCGACTTCCTCGTCGGGGTGCGCGGACGTCGGGGCGTACACTTGTAAGATCTTAACGCTGTAGCGTTTGTTGATCTTTAACACAAGGTACGCCACCCTCGCCGACACACTGCCCACCTCTACGACGTTGCCCTTGAGTGACTTATGGATCATAAATCCGACACCACCCTGGGATGGTTGGTCTCCTTGTCGGAAATAGAGTAAGTGGCCGGCATCGAGCTCCATCGTCTCCTCGCCCTGTCTTCGGAGTTCCGAGAGACCTACAATATGCCAGTTAATACGACTTAGCTCTACTTCCAACTCAGCAAGGTGTACGTCCAACCGCAGAGAGCGTCCATTGTACGTAGCCAAGGTCAGTCGCTTGTGGTACCCTGCCGTAGCCCGGGGATTCTTAGCACCCCCCACCCCACCGTTACCATGACCGGTACCGTGGCCAGGAATAGCAGGGCTGCCGGGAACTGGAACACTACGATATCTTTAGCTATAATTATATAGATTGAGATGATATTTCTATAGCACCTACTTTCTACTATAAAGTATACTTTTCAACTGAGTTTTGAAATAACAAACATTTAAAAAAAGAACTGCATCGAGAACCTGCTTCTTTTTGTTTGAAGTCCATTAAAAAGTATCCGACTACAAAATATGAACATATGTTACAAAATTAGACGTTTATGTGCATTACATGCACCCGGTAGTATTTCGTCGGTAACACACATTTTGTCAGCAAATGGTTCCGCATGAACGAATACAGGTCTATTTTGAAAGCGTACGATATTTTTTAGCCGCTTTGATTAAGTGCTTTTACTTAATATCATACAGGTAAAATTACGCACTACGCGTAAATTGTTAGCACTTTAATGATACTGGCCGTGTATCCTAAACACATACTAAATAATGATTTTTGGGTCTTTACATATTTTCTATGACTCGTGCTTCTGAATAAGTTTGGCTCTGATATGGACCCGACATAGTCTTATAAAAAATACTAAACTTATTGAATTAAACACACAACGCCATCTAAACTGAGGTACCTACTACAAGTACCAACTAGACATAGTTTTTTAGTTTCTTTGTAATAATGTTCGTTAATTTTAGACACAGACACTAACCCCCTTACTCAAAATCGCCTCTTAAATTTAATGCATGTTTAGCGAGATTTTTATTACGAAAACCAACCTTATACCAAACAAAACAGTAAGAATTTAAGCTATACAATTGACTAAAATTTAAGAGGCGTTTATAAGTAAGGGGACTTGCTAATCAAACAATTGTGTTAATACGTCACATAGGTCGAACCAGCGACAACCGGCCATACATTTACCACATGGGTATCTGGTTGTAAAAACACGTCAGAGCAGGGTAAGCGCGTAGAAAACATTTTTTACACCCACCATGAACTGAAATTATTCCATACTAACGTTACTTGGAATCCTTATGCGTACGTGAGAAATATGGGCTTTACGTGAACTTAAGCGTTTCCCGTTTTTTTTGTTTTAACCATCAAAAGTAATGGTATGGGAAAATATTTGATCAAATATTTTCCCATACTCGTCGAAGTCGTATTAAAATATCCAACCACTGGTTTTAATTTATAAAAATATACTTTAAAAGGCCTAATTTCCCCGACAATCCTGGCAAAGTAACAAAGCTAAAGAAAGTATTTTAACTAATGATGTTTATGACGATACACCATTGTAATAGTAGTAGACGTAACTAAAATTTCCTTATCATCATCATCATCATAACAGCCCATTAATATCCCACTGCAGGGAAGGGCCTCCTCCCGGGACGGAGGAATACTTGCCCTACTAATACCACGCTGGCCAGACGGATTGGTATAGGGTTTAATTTCAAGTTTTCCTTCTTTTTATTTCGTAAAGATAATATTTACGGATAGTCCCTTAGTCGGTTTTTACGACACCCATGGAATGAGATGGGGTGGTGAAACACTGTATTCTTATTCCTTTACCACACGTAAACCAAGTATAAATTTCCTTATAAACCAAGTTAATATCTCAATGTTATTTCTCTAATGAACTCAAACACTAATTAAATAGCGAATACTATTAGAATCAGAGTCTCGGCATTGCCACGTTACGGCGCGGCGCTCGAAATGAGCATTCGGCCGTTTCAGGGCAATGGGCCATGTGCTCAATATCACCGGAAAATTCACTTTATACCGCCTATATGTTCTCATCACACTTTTTGTTTACTTCTTAATTTTATTAAATGTGAAAAAACATATTTTGTAAAAATGGCTAAGTCTTTTTTTGATATTTTGATATTATTCTAAATTTTTATACACACATTTCATAGCAAGAGTAACGTTTCGAGTTAGTAAAGGTTTTGTGATACGCAATTACCGTGAAAAGGCTGTTAGAAGAATCTAATATTTATCACAAATCGAGCTTCCTGCAGACTATTATGAATTCTGTTTATCCTGACCATGAAATCAGCTTTACTATATTTTGGGTTAATTTATAAAAAACATTATAAAAATGTTTTATTTTATGCAGTAAAATTTACTTATAATTGTTTGTAACCCAAATAAAAATGCACAAATGCAATGTTAAATGTTTATTGAATAAATTTTGTAACACAGTGGGTAATATTTCAATTCCTAGAGGGTAAAACAAGATTTCTGGAAAGAATCTTTCCAGGAAGGTTTAACTTTGAGTACCTACACTTGAGTCTATGTTTATTAATGAGACTGTAACAGTCTCATTAATAAACATAGACTAACGCAAGATTAACTTTACTCCATGGTTTAAGTGTCAAATTATTAATGTTTGTATTAATAAACGTGAAGTAAAGAAGGAGTAAGCTAATACCGCTTTACTCTTGGTGTAAAAGTTATTCCGTACCAAGACCTAGTTTAACGGTGGATTAGTGCAGACTTATCAGTATTACTTTGACGTGTTATTTATTTTTATCCTTCAAAAATATAATCCTGTGATTGAATAAGATGAATAGAGACTATTTTGTTCATGATTTACGGATATTATATTTATGACAAAGACAAGATTGAAGATGTGGTTCCATTGATTAGACAAGTGAAATTTTATAAAATTCGAAAGAATCTGTTGGAAGAACTACAAGAAGCCGAGTTTAAATCTAAATACAGATTTTCCCGATCTACTGCTCTTTTCATCATTGACATGTTGAAAAATCATTTAGCTGGTGATACAAGCGGCATATAAATACAGCTTACATGCTCACATTAGGACACGTAATACTGTTGAACGGTGCTTTGGAGTATGGAAGCAAAGGTTTCAGTGTTTATTAAGAGGCTTTCGTACAAAATTAGAAAACACATAGACATAGTTGCACCGGCTATATTGCATAATATTGCAATACAACAGCAAGATTTGATTGAGCATGTAGAAGATGATGATGTTCCAGTAACACATACGGTCGGGGTATTTGCCGCTCGACCACCCTTAGACGAGAATCGCTTGGCACGCGGCGCATGCGATACGTGGGCGTGCCACGTATCGCATGCGCCGCGTGCCAAGCGATTCTCGCCTAAGGGTGGTCGAGCGGCAAATACCCCGACTGTACATTAAGTAACTCTCTTAGAGGAAATTCAGCCCGGACGGCATTTATTAATGAATTTTTTAAAATAAAGACTTTTAAATTCAAATTATGAGTTTATTCATACTTTACCAGCACCCCTCAGTATAAAATAAATTACTTAATATGATTATTACTTATAGTACTAATTAGTAAGACAAATATTTTAATATAATAATGGTTTATTCTAAAGAATAATTACATAATTTAACATTTTAGCTTTCTTTAGCTTAAGAATTTCCCGTTCCAATGTAACACATTTTCAGTTTTTTCTTGTGAATTGCCATTTTCATCGAATGTTCTTCCTCAGCCATTTCCATCTGTCTCAAATGTTCCTTATCTTTTAACATTTTGCTGTAATAACTATTATTATTGTATTATTTTATTGACTTGGATAAATTACAATATAACGACAAAATAAAATACACACACAATAATAAATCAAACAATTCAAATTTGACATTAGCAATCTATCAAAATGATATTTCAGTCATTCAGCTCACTCTTTTTACCTTTTCACGTATCAGGGTTGCCATAGCACACGCGCTAATTCTGGTGTAAGTGTGGTATTGTTAATCCGCGGTTACTCCAAGTTTATTAATAACAGAGTTAGTCCGAAGATAATACTTCGTTACACCGGTATTAACTAGTCCAAGTATAAGTCTGGACTATGCTAGGAGTAAGCGATTTTTATTAAGAAGGGTGTTAAGTTTTATTTCTTTTCTTAATCTATTGAAAAATTATTTTTGTAAAATACATATTATTTAAACTAAAAATACCTTCACAAACAGTAGTTTCATTATTACAAATGGCTTGTTTATAATTTGAGGAGAATAAAAAATATATATACGATTAAATCGTTCAACGACATTTTAGTTACGACACATGTTTGGTCTCCCACAATATTGCGAAGCACTAACAGTCTCATTAATAAACATAGACTAACGCAAGATTAACTTTACTCCATGGTTTAAGTGTCAAATTATTAATGTTTGTATTAATAAACGCGAAGTAAAGAAGGAGTAAGCTAATACCGCTTTACTCTTGGCGTAAAAGTTATTCCGTACCAAGACCTAGTTTAACGGTGGATTAGTGCAGACTTATCAGTATTACTTTGACGTGTTATTTATTTTTATCCTTCAAAAATATAATCCTGTGATTGAATAAGATGAATAGAGACTATTTTGTTCATGATTTACGGATATTATATTTATGATAAAGACGAGATTGAAGATGTGGTTCCATTGATTAGACAAGTGAAATTTTATAAAATTCGAAAGAATCTGTTGGAAGAACTACAAGAAGCCGAGTTTAAATCTAAATACAGATTTTCCCAATCTACTGCTCTTTTCATCATTGACATGTTGAAAAATCATTTAGCTGGTGATACAAGCGGCATATAAGTACAGCTTACAAGCTCACAATTATAGGACACGTAATACTGTTGAACGGTGCTTTGGAGTATGGAAGCAAAGGTTTCAGTGTTTATTAAGAAGCTTTCGTACAAAATTAGAAAACACAAAGCTTTACATAGTTGCACTGGCTATATTGCATAATATTGCAATACAACAGCAAGATTTGATTGAGCATGTAGAAGATGATGATGTTCCAGTAACACATACATTAAGTAACTCTCTTAGAGGAAATTCAGCCCGGACGGCATTTATTAATGATTTTTTTAAAATAAAGACTTTTAAATTCAAATTATGAGTTTATTCATACTTTACCAGCACCCCTCAGTATAAAATAAATTACTTAATATGATTATTACTTATAGTACTAATTAGTAAGACAAATATTTTAATATAATAATGGTTTATTCTAAAGAATAATTACATAATTTAACATTTTAGCTTTCTTTAGCTTAAGAATTTCCCGTTCCAATGTAACACATTTTCAGTTTTTCCTTGTGAATTGCCATTTTAATTGAATGTTCTTTCTCAGCCATTTCCATCTGTCTCAAATGTTCCTCATCTTTTAACATTTTGCTGTATTAACTATTATTATTGTATTATTTTATTAACTTGGATAAATTACAATATGACGACAAAATAAAATACACACACAATAATAAATCAAACGATTCAAATTTGACATTAGCAATCTATCAAAATGATATTTCAGTCATTCAGCTCACTCTTTTTACCTTTTCACGTATCAGGGTTGCCATAGCACACGCGCTAATTCTGGTGTAAGTGTGGTATTGTTAATCCGCGGTTACTCCAAGTTTATTAATAACAGAGTTAGTCCGAAGATAATACTTCGTTACACCGGTATTAACTAGTCCAAGTATAAGTCTGGACTATGCTAGGAGTAAGCGATTTTTATTAATAAGGGTGTAAGGGTTTTATGCATAAGAAATAAAACGACCTTGAGTTCTGATCTAGAGACAATTTAATTTTCTATTGGTTTTGACTTGTGTTACTACATGTAACGAAACCATATCGAGATGTGGTTTTACTTAACAACGCCATCTATCTTTCGTAAACAAAATTAATATAAGTTACAATAAATATTTTACTTATCTTAACTAAACTACTTGGACATACCGCCCGCCAAGGACGATTAGTGACAAAACGTCCTTAGAAAAGAGCCAAATGCGTAGCTTGGCTTGATCTGACAACAACTCGGCGAACAATAATCCGCTTAAATTTAAAGGTTTACAATAACCGCGATAAAATCTATATTATTAAGAAGTTATCATAATACTATTGATACAAAAGAGAATATAAACTGTAAATAGTTGAAACAAAACTACTTGCTTGTAAAAATAACAATTTGTACTAAACTCTAAAAAGGTATAACATTTTAAAACACTTTAAACAGTGTTTGAAATAAAATTTATGTAAACTGAGTATAAATAGATTTGTATAAGTTTTTTTTTTTATCTTAATCTTATAAGTAAGTATATAATTCATAAGTTGTATAAAATAATGTTACAGTGCATAATATACATTCATGATTCGGAAACAGGTAAAATACATAATTTAGAGGTGGGTCGTTTCAGAATGGAAGTACTTGTGCTTAATGTCACCACACGGGTAACCTTGTCATTCCCGGGATGTTTTTCCTGGATGCGTCCCAATAGCAAACGGCTAGGAGGTAGGTCGTCCTCCTTGATTAAAACGACATCACCCACTTTCGGTTCTGAAACTTGTTTTGACCATTTATAGCGATGAATAAGGTTGGACATGTACTCAGAAGACCATCGACGCCAGAATGATTGTAACATTCGTTTAACGAATTGCCACCGCGACAAAGAAATAACGTTAGAACCTTCAAAGGAGTAACCGGGTACGTTTATTAAAGGCTCGCCAATTAAAAAATGTCCAGGGGTCAGAGGAATCGGTTCACCGGGGTGAATTTAAACAAGCTTCTACTTGTATCAAAAATGTACTTAATTCTTCATAAGTAAGTGTTGACTCTCCTATGACCCGCCGTAAATGATGTTTAGTGGACTTTACGGCTGCTTCCCATAATCCACCAAAATTTGGGGTACGAGGGGGGATAAAGTGCCACTCTGTGCCATTAGCTTCAAGATGTTCTATAATCGTGGACTGAAACGAAGCTAGCTGCTGTAACTCCTTAGAAGCTCCTACAAAGGTGGTACCATTGTCACTAAAGAGTTTGGCACAGTGCCCTCGTCGGGACACGAACCGTCTAAATGCAGCTAAAAACGCTTGAGAACTCATGTCGCTAACAACTTCTAAATGAAGTGCTCTAGTGCACATACATACAAAAAGGCATATATATCCCTTGTACGATTGATGTCCGCGACCCTTCGTTGTTCTCACACTAATGGGACCAGCATAATCAACACCACTGTGTAAGAATGGCCTAGCAGGTGTGCACCGGACGGATGGGAGAGAGCCCATCAATTGGTTTTGGGTGTTAGCCTTATATCTAACACATTTGACGCATTTACGTACATGCTGCTTTACAAGATTTTTGACTCCAGTAATCCAGTATGCAGATCTGAGGTAGTTGATCATTAACTGCGGGCCTCCATGCAAGGTCTTAATGTGAGCATCCGCTACCATGAGCTTAGCTAGATGAGCTGTGCCGGGGAGTACTATGGGGTGTTTTCTATGTTCGTCCAGCTCTGATTTCTCTAGTCTACCTCCAACCTTCATGATACCATATTGGTCGAGAAATGGACACAGCGATTTTATTTTGCTTTTGGAAGCTAAATTCTCACCTTTTTGCAGCTGCATATATTCATTAGAAAAGGAAGCTATCTGTACTATCTTTATGCAACAATTTAATGCGCTAACTAGTTCATGTTTTTGTAAATATATTTGTATATTTTTTCTTTTATTTAAAAATCTCCTACAGTAAGCTACGACTCTAATTAATTTTGAAAGTGACGAAAACCGTTCTGTAATTATATCTTCCTGTACTTCAGTCGTAACCATATGTGTCCTGACTGACTCTTCTAAATTACTGTGTCGAAAAAAAGTCTTTTGGTCTATTATAAATAATAACTTTGTCCTTTAAAAAGGCTGGTCCGAGGAACCATAACTGGTGTCCTATAAGTGCACTAGGCAGTAAACCACGTGAAGCACAATCTGCGGGGTTGTTTTTAGTACTAACATGGTACCATTGACCTGGTTTCGTGACACTCAAAATTTCTGACGTTCTGTTGGCCACGAACGTTTTTCACTTACTTGGATGGCTGTTCAGCCATGCCAACACGATAGTGGAGTCCGTCCAAGCCGCGACATTTTCATGTGAAATCTTGAGGATGTCCGCTGTCTCCTGAAGTAGTTGTGCTAATAATACGGCTCCGCACAACTCCAATCTCGGGATACTCACTTGCTTGATAGGTGCTACTCTAGTTTTGGCTACCAACAATGCAACGTTTATTTGACCTGTGACATCAATTCGTCTTAAATATATAACAGCAGAATAAGCTACTTTGGAGGCATCACAAAAGCCGTGAAGCTCCAATTCGTCGCTTGATTTTGTACCAAGCCACCGCGGGATCTGTGTAAGGATGGGACGTTAGGGAGAGAGACAAGTGATATAGACGCGAGTGCAGTTATAATACTCCTTTATTAATAACAGTGCATGTACTTATATTGTACATGCACACATACACCACTACACCTTCGGGGGTGCACGAAAAAAAAACAAATTACATGAGTTTTTTTTTAAATAACATACTTACACAATAATTAACATTTTAAAAAAACAATTTTTGAATATAAATATTTTATATTTTAAGCTATAACTTGAGTTTAATAGTAGTAAGTAATAACTAATAACATTACAAAACATTTTTCATATTTATTCTTAGCACTAAAATAAAGGTTAAATTTTATTTTGTCATAATTCGTGACATCACACTCTACACCAATTCAAAGTATTGGGAAGAGGTGGAATTCATTAAATAAAAAGTTAGTACCTCAAAGTACTATTTAAGGTCATAAATATTTATTACTTTTATTAATTTTCATTTATTTATTTTTATCATAGTCAAAATTCTTGTAATTCTTTCACAAATTCGGCTCGCGAGATTTGCGATGAAGAAGGATACAATATTTAACTTAAATCTAGTCATTTCACATCACATTTCTTAGTAGTGGCCGGTCCACTTATTCTATTTACTTTCTCTTTGGTTAACCATTATAATATTTTTTATAATATTTATTCATTATCATTTTCTCATTATTTTTATTCATTTTACATTTCAAAATGCACAAGTTCACTCAAATATTCGGCTCGCGATATATTCGATCGTAAAACATGGCATGTAATTCTCTTAAATTCCTTTTGTTTTTACATTATTTATTTCACTTCTTCTATCTAACTCAACAAGACTCTTAATTATACTCATAGCTAGATAACGATTTCCACAGGCAGCGGGTGATCAGTCCGATTGTCCTAGGAAATGGTTATTTAACTTACAGTTACATTTTTTTGTTTATTAACACATTAATTCTATAAATCTTTTTCTTAATAGGTAGGTACGTAATAAACCTCATTTCATTGGATTCGAACCAACGCACGTCGCTTGGCATCCTAATCTTTATCTACTAAAACCATCTACCAAAAACATCTCGAAAATATTCATCACTTTACAATATATTGTGTATAAATTCTCCATATTATTAAAAAAACACAACAACGCACAAAACTCATAATTATTTTATGTCAATATTTATTTTTTCTCAATACATTGAGCACAACATTTTAATATTATTCCGATCTATTTAAATTATTAAGTTCACAATAAATTCACATTAGGTACCTGGCACAAGTCAACAACACGCTTGTGTACAAATTCATTACCTTATTTGGTTGGCATAATATAATCTAAACAATATCATCGTCAGTTCAAAGGTATGTATTGTTGCTAAGTACCTATACCAATATGGAATGGAATGTTATCACATCTCAATTACACAAAAATATCGTCCAAGTCATAACATAAGTTTAATATTTATGTCATGATTAATGCATAAAATAATAGTCACCTATTACAAATTGAAACTTGTAATAATTTTCAATAATTATAAAAACACATATTTAATTAGATTAAAAAAAATAGAATAATCAAATCATTTTGTATAACGTATTAAATCGTTACAGTAATAACAAATAATATAATCAATTTATATAAATTATAAATATATTAACTAAATTAATCTTAACTAAAAAAACGATTTATGATACTCTAGTTTTTAAGTAAGTACCTATTTTAAATTAAACAAAATACATAAACATTATGATTATATGAAAAATAAACTATTTATTTTAATATTTTAATCTATGCTAGTACACACATCAAAAAAGTCTAAGCAACATGCATGATATTACAAATTTACCATTTATATTAATTAATTTCTAAGTATTTACTCACTCAAAGTGTATAGGTAAGTAAACTTCAAGTGTATAGGTAAAAAAATTTCGATTATGTTTTGTTTTTTTTTCATAAAATTCAAATGACTGCGAATTTGTTTGAATTTGAGTGCATGTTAATTGCTACGTTTTAGTCTTGATTTTATAATTTTACCAACCATTTAAATACAGTTGGCGACAAAATTGAATTGTTAGATATTCTTTACGTCATGGAGCGACGTTATTTGACGGCAGATGAAATGCAAAGAGCTGTAGGGATGTTGCAAGCGGGAAGTAATCAATCTCAGGTATCTCGAAATTTTGGTATTCATAGAAGTGTTATTTGTCGTCTTTGGCAGCGCTACAATAATACAGGGGAACCCGCTGAACAGCATCCAGGCCGTAAAAGGAGTACAACCACTCGGCAAGACCGGTACATACAACTGACTGCAAGACGCCAGCCGATGTTAACCGCTCGAGAGATAAGTTTGAGGCTACAAAATTCAAGTGGTGTTGATGTAAGTCCCCAAACTGTGCGAAATCGACTGCATGAGTACGGCCTACGAGCTCGACGCCCTATCAGGTGCCCACCGATACGTCACGGGAATCGCGCTCGTCGAAATGAATGGTGTAGAGAACGCATAACATGGACCCAGGAACAATGGGATAAAATTATATTTTCCGATGAGTCGCGATTCGGGTTTAGGCCTGATACAAGAAGGGTGCGAGTGTACCGTCGACCCGGAAATACTGAAAGACTCAGGTGCGTTCAGGAAGTTCATCCATACAGCGGCTCAACAGTTATGGTATGGGCGGGTATTATGAAGAACAGGCGAACTGAGCTCGTTTTTGTAAATGGAAACATGAACGCTGAAAATTACGTTGAGGATATTCTCAGACCTTATGTCCATCCATTTGCACAAACCTTTGGCTCCGATTTTACGTTAATGCATGACAATGCGCGTTCACATACAGCTCGGCGAACCAGTGAATACTTGGCAACGGAGAACATCCAGGTATTGCCCTGGCCTGCACAATCGCCAGACCTCAACCCCATCGAGCACGCATGGGACATGCTCCAGAGACGTGTTTTGAAGGACTTGGACGGAGTGACAACAACCCAACAGCTGAAGGATTTGCTACAATTCCATTGGGAGCGAATACCGCAAGATGACATAAACAGTCTCATTAATTCAATGAATAATCGTTGCCGACAAGTTCTGAATAGCAGAGGAGGCCATACTTTGTATTAAATTGTCCTATTCTTTCACAATAAATTCATTTTCTTAAGAAATTTCAATTTGTAAAAAAAAAGTTTAGTTTCTTATATACCTGTTATTCTAATATTGTTAATTAATATTCATATTAATATTATATTCTAATATTGTTAATTTCTGTTATTAAAAGAACTTATAAAGAAAACAGCTGTTATTTTTACATCATAGAACCCTAAAAATATTATTTTTAAAATAAAATACAACGTTATAATTAAAATAAATGGTAAAATAAATTAATATAAATGGTAAATTTGTAATATCATGCATGTTGCTTAGACTTTTTTGATGTGTGTAGCTTAAAAAATAACACTTTAACTACGCACTTTCACTTTAATCACGAATTTGGTTCGACATCGACGACCTTCGCGACATGGCATGCACCCGACAAAGGGGCACCATGCCATACCGACTCCAATTCAGCCCATCTCGAAGCTGTGGGTCTCATGTGACCCATTCTCCTAACTTAACCATCGTGCAATAGCACAAGATCGCTCCATTTGGTTACGACACTTTCAACAACAACATTTACATTACACTATAATGTATTCATAGTTCCTGCGATTTTCGAACTTTTTCATTGTACGTTTTATCAAATGTTAACACTTTTTAAAACACTTTTCTTCTTATTTAAGTATTAAAAGTCACAAGTTTTAAATTACACAAAAAATGTTCATTTTTATCGATATAACAACATGTTAAGTTAGCGCTCGCTATCCGATGCCTTGCGGATCCATCTCTGGCACGGTTGCCATGTAAGGATGGGACTTATGGGAGAGACAAGTGATAGACGCGAGTGCAGTTATAATACTCCTTTATTAATAACAGTGCATGTACTTATATTGTACATGCACACATACACCACTACATCTGAACCTTGGTAATAAAGCCAAGCTCCTCCCGGTAAGCGCACCACTCTTGTACTAAATTTGAACTTAGCGTATCATCCCAACCAACGCCGGTAAGCCATAACTTCTGAATGAAAATTTTCGCAATAACCACACACGGGGAAAGCCAACCCAGTGGGTCAAACAGTTTAGCTATTTCAGAGATTATGACTCGTTTTGTTACCGATCCTGGCAGCTCCGAAGGAAGATTTACCTTGTATTGAAAGCCTTCTGTACTCCGATCCCAGGTAAGTCCTAATATTTTTATTGTATTGTCTAGTGTCCTATTGTCCTGTGTCCTATTATCCTGTGTCCTATTATCCTGTGTCCTATTGTTGTGTACTTCTTCTTTAACCTTGTTATGTTCTATTTGTTCCATAATTTCTAACAGATCCTTACTATTACTGCTCCATTTCTGTAGCTCGAAACCTCCTTGCTTTAATAATGCAGTTACTTGTTTATATATTTCCGTCCCAATTTCAATGCTGTCACATCCTGTTATCAAATCATCCATTTAAAAGGACTCTAAGACTCTCGTTTTGGCTAAAGGATAGTTATCACCTCCATCGTATGCGATCTGTTGAAGGGTACGCACTGCCAGATACGGTGCCGAAGCTGTACCGAAGGTAACGGTAAGTAACTCGTAGTCACGAAGAGGCTGTTCTGGATGATCTCGCCACAGAATTCTTTGGTAACAGACATCTTCATCTGCTACCCGTACCTGCCGATACATTTTAATGACGTCAGCCACAAGACCGATTGGATAAAGTCGTCATTTTAGTATAGTGTGGCGTAAATCAGCCTGCAATGACGGACCAACCATGAGAGTATCATTGAGTGATATACCCTTATTGTTCTTCTCCGAAGCGTTAAACACGACTCGGACCTTAGTAGTGGTTTTGTCCTCCCTTATCACGGCGTGGTGAGGTAAATATACTGCATCCAATCCTTTCTTGTCCTTTTCGTCCACTAACTTCATGTGTCCTAGTTGAATATACTCATTGATCACTCTTGTATATTCTTCTCTTAATTCTTTATTCTTTCCTAATCTCTTCTCTAATGACTTAAACCGTGTTTCAGCTATGCTACGTGAATTCCCACCTTTACAGAGGGGATCTTCGTCTCTAAACGGCAATCGCACAGTATATCGGCCATCATCATTTCTTTTCGTTGTCCTTCTGTACAATTCTTCACATTTTTCTTCTTCTAGGGTAAGTAAAGCCTTTGTTCCTATCTTTTCTTCTATTTCCCAAAATGTCCTCAACAGGTTGTCCTCATTAACTTTTGCATGCAAAACACTAATGTTTCTTGAAACCGACTCTTTATTACTTACTGAATTGAGTGCACCAGACAGGATCCACCCAAGGGCGGTGCTTTGTGCGATCAGAGTGCCATGTGGACTCTTCATAATCCCTGCCTGAATGATACAGCTATAAATATCGGCCCCTAGTAACATGTCAATACGGTGTGGCGTATTGAATTGTGGGTCTGCTAGATATAAATCTTTGGTCTTAATCCAATCAAAATGATTATTATTAACCTCTCTCTCTGGTAGCGATGAAGTAGTTTTATTTAAAACATAAGCTCTTAACTCTAAGGTAAATTTGGAATTGTGGCGTGCTTGCAACTTTATATGTACCATATGTTTGGCTATGGTTGATCTATTGTTCCCTAACCCGGTAATTGTACCTCGTACAGGTATCCTCTTCAGTCCTAATAATTGTACAGTAGCTTCGGTAATGAAAGAAGTCTGAGAACCTTGGTCTAGCAAGGCTCGGACTATCTGCTGGTGACCCGTCTTCGACTCGGCTTTTATTAGAGCTGTGGCTAATAAAACCTGTCGTGGCCTTAGAAAGTTGCTAGTTGATAAGCATGATACTACTGGTTGGTCACCGGCGGTGCTATTGGATGGTTCATCTGGACTGTTGGGAGCTGATGTTTTATTATTGTTGTTACCGTTGCTACTTGGATGAAGCAACGAATGATGACGCTTTTTGCAAATTATGCAATTAGTAGGTTTCTTACACGCGTATACATTGTGGTTGCTGCCTAAGCAATTAAAACAAATATTTTGCTTAGCCACAAAGTCGCGTCTGCAGTCTACTGCTTGCTTGGCAAACTTCTTGCAGAAGCAAAGTTTGTGCGAGGATTCCTTGCAATACTCACAACGCAGCGCGGATGGATTAGTAACTACTAAAGCCTTTTGGTTATGATTAAATGACACTTTACCTTGATGAGTCGTCGCGCGAGCTGGCTCTATAAATTCTAATGCGCGATACCGATTCTCTATGAACACCTGAAATTGTTTAAACGTTGGCAATTCGTTCCCGCTGGTGGGTCCAACGCTGAGTTCCCACTGTTTACGTGTCTCAAAATCGAATTTGGATGCAACAATATGTATGACAATTATATCCCATGTGCTGACATCAACGTTTAAATTTTTTAACGCATTCAGACAATCGTTAGTCGTGTCGAGCAACTCTTTAAGACCTACGCCAGACTCTGAAAATAATCTTTTTTGACCAAATAACCGTTTTAATATGCAATTCGCTAGATACTTTTTATTATTGTATCGTTTTTCTAAAATATCCCAACACTGGGCGTAATTAGCATCACTAATAGGCGTATGTCTTATCAGTTGCTCGGCTTCACCAGTTAGATGATTTTTTAAATAATGTAATTTTTGACAGTCATTCAAGGACTCATTGTTGTGGACTAATGCTTTAAACAAATCGTTAAATGTAGTCCATTCACTATATTTTCCTGAAAATGTTGGTATTTTATATTTTAGGCAACTTAACTAATGAATTACTTTTCCTATTACTTGAACTACTTTCATTACTATTATCTGATTTAACTGAACTATTTACGGATATTTGATTATATAACAATTTCATATGTGATTTATAATTAATGTACTTTTCTTCTGTCGAACTATAAAGCTCGTCTACTTTAGACTCTATATCATCTAAACTATGATCTTTAAGCATAGTACCATGTGTTTCCTCAAAGCTCTGCCATTGCTTTTCTAAAAGTTTCTGCCTTGTCTCAATATACTCTGAAGTAACGCAGTCTTTCGGGGATTTTTTGAAATTGATTAAACCCCTATCGATCGTGTCATGTATTTTTTTAAAACAATTAACAACCCCTCCATTGTTTACTATGAAAGTGCTATCTATTACAATAAGGCCAGCAAAACTTTGCAGTAAACAAAATAATACTAAAATAAAAACAAATACAAAAGCAAAGATAATAAACCGTACTAAAGTTACGATTTATTTCATTAACTTCTACTAAATACAAACTTGATAAACTAGAATACTAATAAAATTGCACAAGTAGATTTTTTTAAGTCTCAAAATAAAACTTGAAAAATTTACAAGTGTTTAGAATTTTATTCAATTCGGGTGGAAATTGGACATAGATTTCACGTTCCCCCGTTTTTTATAAAACTATTCTAAGTCCTAATAATTAAACATGCATTAATTCTAAGTTTACTATAACTAAAATACACTGAAATAATTAAAGTCACTATTTTAATTTTATTCTTCTATGTTAATTACCTTCAGGAACGTTAGGTCCTATTACCGGAATGTCCAGTCGGTTCATTAGGTCTCTTTCTCTGAAAGTCCATTACCCGAACGTCCACTTCCTTGAATGTCCATTTCCCTGAATGTTCACTTCCCTGAATGTCTATTCCCCGAATGTCCACTTCCTCGATAGTCTACTTCCCCGACAGTCTACTTCACTGAATGTCCACTAATCTCTTCCCCGTTAGTCTACTTTTATCTTAACTCTATACTTGGAATAACTGTAAAGTGAACCGATGAAAAGTCAAAAAGTGTGTGAAAAGTCTACTGAACCGATTTAAAAAATTATTTCTGTGTTGAATAGTCCATTTATCGGGGATTATCATAGGCTATTTAGTATCACTAAGTCTACTATAGATTGGACTGTTGACCAAATTAAAAAAATAATAATTAGAAAATGTTGTGAACATGTCCTAATTATCTATTGAACATTTTGCGTTTTGAACATTTTGCGTTTTGCACATTTTGCGTTCTGGACATTTTGCATTTTGAACATTTTGATTGTGGTGCTCATTTTGCTTTTTGGTATTATGCTCTCCTTTATTCGCATAAGGACAAATTCTCAAAAAGACAGATTCTCAGAAGGACAGATTCTCATATGGACAGATTCTCAAAAAGACAAAAGTAATAGTAAGAAGAAAAGGAAAACCAAGTAGGGGCAAGAGTCCAAATCTTGGCACTGTACCAGATTATCAGCACCCCCAACAAAAACTCAAATTATAAGCTTACCATTAATTAATTTGGGATTCCGTTTAAAGAAATAAAAAATAAGATCCTTTTGGAATTATAAAGTGGGCCAAACTACATTCTTCAATTAAAAAAAAGTCGCGGGAACGTGTCCTTCAAATTACTTTGTTTTGACAGTTTCTTATGATCGTAGGTAAGTTCAGGTTTTTTTATTTTACTTTATTTTAGATATTTTTTACTGAACCTTTAGGTTTTATTCATGTATAAAATGTTTTATAAGGCTTATCTGACAATGGAAATGAACGTTATCTTGATTTTATGATCATAAATGAGGTGCTGACATCTGGGTTCAATTTTTTTGCGAATTGCTAATTATCGGCACTGGTACTGTTACATGACAAAGTGGTATGTAAAATTGTTAGTCCATATTTTTTATTGTAAAGCGTGATTATTTTTTGCCTAGAATTCAATATTCTTGGAAAAAGTACTCTATGATTTCGAATTTCATTTCCTGGCATGGTGCTGAAACTAACATTGCTAGTTATTTTCATAGTGTTGATATTATAAAATCAACACTATGAAAATAACTAGCAATGTTAGTTTAACAACCTTTTTTTTTTCTGAAACTTCGGTTAGGTATAAATAAAAGAGATTTTGGTATAAACATTGGATTATTTCATTTATCTACCTAATTTTATGTCTAATTTTAAGGTGCTGATAATTGGCTCGGTCGCTGCTAGTAATTGGTGATGATGGTGCCAATGATTGGTGTTAGGGTAATTATTTAGTCAAACTCATCTAAATAAAATGTGTAGGTATGCATAAAGACAATTTTTTATAATAAAAATCAATTACTTATTTAGTAGTGAACCGAGAAAGCATGTTGTTAAAGTCGTTATCAGTATTATCACTAAAGATAAACGATATTAAAGTAAGACTAACTCTTAAAGTGCTGATAATTGGTAGCATCACCCTATTTAGAAATGAAATTTGAAAAATTATGAAAAACAAATGAGCATCAGTAAAAAACAAAAGAATAGTTATATTATACTTAGTAAATAATATTATTTATTATGCTATACCTACATAAAGAAATTATTTTCAATCAAATAAATAAATAAATATTTTTTTTTAATTTTTGTTATGTCGACGTTAATTTTTAGGGATCAGTAAAAAAAACGGAACCCTTATAGGACCTCACTTTGTTATCCGTCTATCTGTCAAGATCATATTTCTCAGGATCACATAGTGGTACCGAGCTGAAATTTTTACCAAATACTTAGGTCTGTTGCGTTTGAGAGCTGTTAAAAAACCAACTTCTAGTTCAACTCAATCAAGAGATACAGCTGTTTATGTCGCAAATTTTCGACAAGCAAGGGTATCAAAACCTACAGGGTACTTTGAAATTTGGCCTGATGCAAGATCTTACAGTATATATTAAGGAAAAAATTTGAAAACCTTTAACTTTCAGTTCCATCATATTATATTTTTGATTTTTTAAGACATGACATCATAGTTTTGGCGGGAAAATTTTTGATTGCTAAGTCGTGACTTTATTGAACTTTTGACAGATGAGTTGTGACTTCATAGAATTTTGACAGATGAGTCGTGACGTCATCACATAAAAATTTTGTACAGAACCCTCGGTGCGCGAGTCAGACTCGCACTAGACCGGTTTTATTTTTGACAGCGTTTTATTTATAGCGATGCTGACGATTTCATGTCGTAATGACTTGCATGAAAGTGTGTACAACTGTACCATTTCTGTCTTTTTGAGAATCTGTCCATATGAGAATCTGTCCCTTTGCGAATCTGTCTTTATGAGAATCTGTCCTTATGAGATAAAAGGTATGCTCTGAAGGGCATTACATTACATTGTTCATTTAAAAAACCCTATATCTTAATCCCTAAATATTTAAATGTAAATAGCCTTTCCGGTCCTTTGGGCACGTTAGGTTATGGACATTCAGGTAAGTGGACATTCAGTGAAGTAGACTATCGAGGAAGTGGACTTTCGGGGGAGGGACATTCAGGGAAGTGGACGTTCAGGTAAGTAGACATTCAGTGAAGTAGACTATCGGAGAAAGGGACATTCAGGGATAGAGACCTATTAAACCGACTGGACGTTCCGGTAATAGGACCTAACGTTCCTGACTTCTTGGCAATAAGGTTCTAATTTGCTTGAAATTTTCTACTAATAAACACAATAATGTACTCACACGAATCCACTTTGAACTCACTGTTACAGTTGTCCTGTAGTGTGTACTAAGACGCCTTTTCTCGCCTGCTAGTTGTCCTACTGGGACGCCCTCTGTCGTCTGCTTTGTGTGACCACCACCAGGTGGCGCTGTCAACGTTGTACTGCTTTCTAATGATCTATAAACGAAGTTTCCAGCAACCGACACTAGGGGGCGCTGGCGAAACCTTTTGGAACTCTTGGTGATCACCACCAGGGGGCGCTGCTGCTGACCAAGTCACGCGTGACCCTTCACGCAGCGATCCACTGCGGGTGACACGTGAGAGCCAACGGGGCTCGAACTAACACCAAAATGGGTCTTTTGATTCAGCTTATCCGCTCGTATAGGACCAAATGTTTGGTCTCCCACAATATTGCGAAGCACTAAGGGTTTTATGCATAAGAAATAAAACGACCTTGAGTTCTGATCTAGAGACAATTTAATTTTCTATTGGTTTTGACTTGTGTTACTACATGTAACGAAACCATATCGAGATGTGGTTTTACTTAACAACGCCATCTATCTTTCGTAAACAAAATTAATATAAATTACAATAAATATTTTACTTATCATAACTAAACTACTTGGACAACACATGTATAATTACTAAATTATAAAATGTTTTATTTTTTTTATTTCTTATTTAGGTATTTGAAAAATTATTCTGTTCAACATGTTGCTATTACCAATAACGATAATAAATCTATCTTTCATTGGAAATCAAAAATTGTGTTGGTAGCATTGATTTATAAAAAACCCTAGATGCACATTTTCAAACAAAACTAACAGCCAAAAGTGTCACCAAATTAAACATACGCAATAAATACGTATAGTAATATCGTAAACATATTTCTTTTTTCAAATTCAATCTTACACGCATGACATAAAGTTGTATTTAAAAAGTAATGCACATAAAGCAATAAAATTTAATGATTGACGTTTGCCGGTAGAACAACGCGATACTAATTTAAAAAAAGTGCACAATGCGCCCATTTGTTGCGGACGTTTTTGGGAAGTGGAGTGTGTATCTTTGGTTTTTTGTAAATCAATGGTTGGTAGGAATCAATTTCGCTATTGCTACATAAAATGCGCTTATTGCAACTTGCACTGCACATTTGTATTGAATGCCTTGAAGAGAAATTTACATGAGCCGATTTGTAAGCCACAACACAACCCGTCTATCTATTGAGCAACACAGTTGTCATGTTTGTCGAACGATGATTACTGACTCACTGACTGCCTTCAAAATGAATATTGCATGCGTTCTATGTGACAGGAAATCGAGCAGATTTATTGCCATGTCTTTAATACTGTTGAAGTTGATTTTAATCGAATCAACGAGGTGGAAAAGGTTGTTTTTCTCGTTGCGTAAGATTTGTTATTATATTTGATAATTATTTTATAAAATATGATGCTCTCACTCTTTTAGGATATGCAACACCGGTACTAATACCTAAATTGATGATAACAAAGGCAAATAAAAATTGTAAATTTAATATTGGTTCGAGGAAATCAAACGGGTATTGCTACATAAAATGCGCTTATTGCATCTCGCACTGCACATTTGTATTGAATGCCTTGAAGAGAAATTTACATGAGCCGATTTGTAAGCCACAACACAACCCGTCTATCTATTGAGCAACACAGTTGTCATGTTTGTCGAACGATGATTACTGAGTCACTGACTGCCTTCAAAATGAATATTGAATGTGTTCTATGTAACAGGAAATCGAACAGATTTATTGCCCTGTCTTTAATAGTGTTGAAGTTGATTTTAACCGAATCAACGAGGTGGAAAAGATTGTTTATTTCACTAACTAGATTATTTTTTTATTTTTTTTGTGTTGTCTTATCAATGTGGTTTCCTCACTCTTTGTTCTTTCTATAGGAGTATGTCGACCATTTATTGAAACTTAAAACAAAATGTTTGTATTGTTGAGTATAAAACTTGATTCATTATGATCTGTTTATTGTTTTTATATTAGAATCCTCTACAAGAATGTTTAAGTTTTTTAATTTACATGATTTTGTTAATCTATACTATTACATAAAGCTGAAGAGTTTGTTTGTTTGTTTGAACGGGCTATTCTCAGGAAATACTATACTAATACATTCCGCATCCAGTCCGACCCAGAGACCTTTATGAGGTCGTCGGTCTACCTAGTTGTTAAAAAATAACTTCCTTTACTATTATTTATTTATGTTCTTCAAAGTAATAATTAAAACATATCAATTCTGCGTAAAGCTGTTTTAAATATTGAAAACAAATACCCTTTCAAAATCTACCTGTATAATACATCTAAAAGATAATTTCAAATCCAGAGTCTTACGTAAATGTCCATTAGTGTAGTATCAGATGTCTATATGCGGTTAGGCTTGATGGATTAGCGGTGTGCGTAGCGTTGTTTGTACTAAATCTGTTCCAATTTGGAATGCCTGTAGGAGTGAAGGGAACTTTACCTATCTCTCTTTAGATAGGTAGTGACTTTTAACTCTTTTTAACCATCATGTCAATTCTCGTATCTAAAATTCGGTTAAGTTAACTTTTTGTGGTCATATTGTCACATTCTTAATTAAACTTTAACACGACCACAAAAGATTACAATTGCAATAGCAAAAACATGAGAACTAAAAGTTAACTTAACCGAATTTTAGGAACGAGAATTGACATGCATGTTAAATGTGTTTTTTTTTTCATTTAATCTGACTTAACGACACCTACACAATCAATTATCAGCCAATGGTCGTCCACTGCTGGACATAAACCTTCTACAAATATTTCTACAGAATAAAATGTTGGAATTCCACCTAACAGATTAGCAGTTTGATAAAGTCAATTTTTTTATCAATAAACGACCTCGGTGGCCTTGTCGTTATATTACGTGGCTGCTACGCGGAGGTCTCGGGTTCATATCAGATGTCTATATGCGGTTAGGCTTGATGGATTAGCGGTGTGCGTAGCTTACGACCGCATCTGTTGCACGACCTCCTTGTTTGTACTAAATCTGTTCCAATTTGAAATGCCTGTAGAAGTTAAGTGTACCTTTTTTTTTTTTTTTTTTTTTTTTTTGTGGGAAACCATACTTTGCGGCCCATCCGCCGTCGCCTGGGAGGCCTGACGGCGGTGGAGTGTCGGAGTCCCGATAGATGTTAACACGGTATACCGACTAAAGCCCACGTGCCCCTAACAGCCATGTGCGCCGGGTCGCGGTAGTCTATTTCTCATTACATCCGCGACCTCGGCTGGCTTTGGCCCCAGAGTGGCTCCGGGGCCCCTTCGCGCTTACGGCGAGGTAGTCTCCGCTACGTGTGTATTGGAAGTTGGAAGTTAGTGTACCTAGTCTATCTCTGTTCATTCAGTTTTAAAGCTTTTTGGGATATGTATGGGCTTCACTCGCATTATATAGGTAGCTTTAATGTTGTTATCTTTTATTCCATTACCAAAAAGGACAAAAACTCGGGAAGCTATTACCTATGTCATCATAACAGCCCATTAATGTCCCACTGCAGGGACAGGTCTTCTCCCGTGACGGAGGGATACTTGGCCTACTAATACCACCCTGGCTAGACGGATTGTCATATGATTTCATTTCAAGTTTTCCTTCTTATTACTTCGTAAAGATAATGTTCACGGATAGTCCCTTAGTCGGTTTTGACGACGCCCATGGGATGAGTTGGGGTGGTGACATATTGTATTCTTACTCCGTCACCACACGTCATCTATGTAAATATAAATAATAAAATTTATTAATAAATTCATGCTAAATACAGCTACAGTTACGTAAGATCAAGGTTCACAGATTGAGCACAATATTCTTAGGTCACCCGGAACGTGCAGGCGTCGATGATAAATATGCAGACCCATTGAGCTCGACAGTTATATTATCGCTATTGAACGCGACTGTACACTATCACATTGTACATACCAGTAAACACAACGGGTTATTGTTTATCGTCGACATTTGTTGTGAAACAATATTTATTATAAATTGGGAATATAGTATTTTATATAAAGGGTCTGCCTATTGGAACTTTCGAATTTTGACAGTTGTTAAATTCAGAAAGCTATCGTGATCTTAGCTTCAGGGTCCGGGTAGCTAAGTGTATTTAAGTCCAACAATTTTCTTTGTATAATTACCTATGTATTTACAAAAAAAGAGTTATGATTAATATCTATGTATTTTTGTTTATTTATTGTTTATGTTCGTTGTCTAGTACCCATAGTACAAGCTCTGTTTAGTTTGGGACTAGACTCTGCTTAGTTAGGCTCTGTTTAGTTGGCGTTGTGTGAATGTGTGAGAAATATATATTTATTTATTCTCAAATCAGCTTAAATGCGTCTAACGCATTGCATGAAAACAAAAGTTAAGTGTATTAAAGTCGGACTGCAGTACACATTTTAAAGTTGTTGCACTGTAGTCTGGCTAAAACATTGACTATACTCACAAAATCCAGTGCAAATGCTAAGATAAATTTTAATCCTTTCTCACTAATAACTTTTTAAAACCAAATAAATAGCAGCCACAAGTATCAATATTTTCATCTTCGATACTGTATAAGTACAGGTTGTTGCCAAAAAGTTAAGATATATTTTATAACAAATAAAATTCTGTTACACTTTAGTTGACTTTGTTGTATGTAGCATTATCATCATAATAATTAGTGGCCTACTGCAAGGACAGTAAGAAGATTTGCCTTATTGTACTATGCAGGCCAGACGCCAGTGGGATTGGTATTCGCTTGTCTATATTTTTGATATTGTTTTAAAAATATCAAATGCAACCATGTAGTGTTTTAACTTTTCAACTTTTGTGGCAGATTTTTTAATTCAGGTTTTGTAATTCTCAATATTTATGCAAATACCTACTTGATTTTATTTTGTCGTTTTGTTGGTTACACGGTAGCAGGCTAGAAGTCAGCTACGAGTACTCGTATTGTATACAATCATTAGCCTATGATTAAATGGGTTGATGACTGTCTATAATGTAATACTTACTTCGATAGCATATGAAGTACACAACTTATCAATAACACAAAAGCAAAATGTATTTAAAATCATTTTAGTAACACCCTTTAAACTTAGAACAAGTAAAATACCAAATATTAATTTTACTTTATGTGCTTTCTGATTAGATTGGGAAACTTTACTTTCGAAATAAAATCGTCGAATTTCATAAGTTCAATGTACTTATACTAAGTTAGGATTTCATCCCGTATATCAAGTCTAAGTGGTATGAAGTTGAAATAATAATAATGTTGGAGACTTTGTAATTATTCGACATCTTGGAATATCAGTGTAAGTGGAAAATCTGTTGTTGGTCTTTAAACACGTCTAGAAACGACCCAAATTATTGGATATTGGCTTGTTATTTGGAAATTGAGATTACTAGAAAAAAAAAATGCGATTGAGGCTTGCACATAACATTGTGTAAAACTTGTAAAATTGTCAAATGTTTTCTTTATTATAGAATGCTAGCTAGTGTCCGTTAATTGAAAAGTTTACCACATACTCCTGACACAGCTATACTGTGCTACTGATTTCTAACCAAAAACAATAGTACCTAATAAAATATGTTGTAAAGATACTTAATTTTTTTTAGAATTGTCCTAGTTTAAAGTTTACTGAAATATCTAAATCTGCTCACGAATCAAAGTAGACAATATTGCTCAAAGAGTTATGGCATGAATTGTGAACGTACTCAGCATACAGCTCGTAAAACTAACAGTTTTGCAACGATAAAGGATAACGAAGAGCAGAGGGGTGCCAATGAATAAGGAAGTTTAATCAACCGTAGATTTTTTTTTAATGAACTAAGATTTAGACTAAAACTTTGTCTAGCTTTATATAAAGCTAGACGAATTTGCCAACTACGAGTATTTAGCCTTTTTATTTTATTAAAATTTATATTATTTTAGCTTTAGTAGGTACTTATGTTACAGTAAAACCCTTAACTGCGGTAAATGTTAAAAGGTTCCAGTAAATCCTAATATTTACTAAATCCGTTTTTTTTTTTCGGTTACATTTATATTTTAATATAATATTTAAGCAACTTAAGTAAACTTACAAGTAGTTTTTACAAGGTCTAAAGTACACTTTATACAAGGACCCAGTTAATAAAGCAATCACAACTTTAAAGCCACTTATTCTGTACACTTCTTACGTCACATTACAATATTCTACAATTACAAAAGCGATGGTATCGATAGAGTTATTATCTTTTATCTAATCTCCCGTCTAAATTAATACATTAGCAAGAAAGTAACAAATTTCCGGACCTTACAGTTAACTCGTATACCTTTCCTGTATTTATAGGCAGTACCTAACGAACAGTAAATTAGTAGTTTTTGTTAGTGTTGATAGAATCTATTTCTAACCAGTAGCCCAAGTAAACCAGCCACGGTATTGTTCTAGACTAATTACATTGAATTATTTAGTTCGCCTTTAGTTAATTTATTCAGTGCGGGCCTGTTTGTGACCCTATTCGTGTATAAATAAATGTCGCTTTCTTTGTCTAAGGAAACATTGGACCAGAAAGGTTTTAAAGGATTAAAGGTAAGCTTGTGTTGTTGGGTCCAAGGGACGCCGCAATCTGAAATGTGGATCAATTTTTAAATTAAGGTATCGCTTTGATAAGTACTGGTTTAGACCTTGTGCTAGTTATTAGTTATATAAATCGAGATTACTTTGTTTTCTTTAACATTTCTATATTAATAATAAATAAAAAAGCTCTAACGACTTTGTGCGTATAAAACAGGTTGGAATACATACGCTTTCATGAAAATGTTTTTAAAGACAAAAATAAGAACGCTTTTCTTTATATAGGGGATTAAAAGCCGCATGAATAAAACTATTACGAAATGTTTAAATATATAAAACTGTATTTTAACAAACAGAAATCTATACTCAACAAATTACATTTTCACTGATTATTTAGTATCTAAGAAATAAATGCCCACCATCTTGAAATCAAGTACAATAATGAACAGCGTACCTGTGTATCATTAAAATACAAAGCAAAAGACTAGGTATTTAAGTTTTGTCAGCTTGAATATCAAAATTAATTAGAGAGCCTGAAGCGCTGCACTATAATTATCAGAAAACAGTATACAAACTCTTTTGTTCATTAATTGGAATAGGCCGGTTATTGTTCTTGTGTTATTTTAAGAAAAGATTTTTGGAAAAATAACCTTGTTTACTATAGAGTTTAAATTATTCTATTACGTTGTTTTAAAATGGTAAAAACACTGTCTTTCTTCTATATTTTTGTCTCTTAATGTTAACTCATTTGTAAAAGAAAATTCCAATTTTCTAATCATAACACTTCATTAATGTCTCCTTGCAGGGACGGTCCTTTTAACTAAGGGAAGCTTGATCTACGAGGTAGTTCGCCTCGGCTCGGTTAGAGGGAGTGGGGTAACGCGCAGCCCTTCTAAGCGCTGCTTTCTTAGCCTTTATCGTGTTTCGGATATCCGCCGGCAGCTGTGCCCGCCTAGGCAGGTTGACCACCTTCGTATTATCCTCCACAGACTTGGTGACTAAGCGTGTGAATGAATTTACTGCTTCGTCGATCTTCTTCCCGCTATTCAGCGAGTCAGGAGAGAAAGCAAAAGGAGAGTCGGGCTCGTCAATCGCAGAGGCGAGAGACCTAGTGACCTTATCCCAGTTAACAAAAGACTTGGTGGGAGGGGCTGACGGTTCGAGCGGGCCTAATACTATGTGTACAGGTCGGTGGTCTGAGCCCAGGTCGTGTAGGGTTTCTACAGACCTTAAAGGTAGATAAACACCTTTCGTCATAGCAAAGTCTAAGACGTCAGGTGCATAAGCGTTAACGCTAGGGTAGTGCGTGCAGTCATATGGGCTGATAACCTCCAGCTCAAATGCTTCCGCAATCTATACTATATAATAAAACTGTAGAGAGATCAATTCTGTACATTGAATATATGTTAAAAATTAATATTGGAGGATGAATGGTGATGGACACTAATGCCAAAAATGCAATCAATAAATTTTTTGTCTGTCTGTCTGTCTGTCTGTCTGTATGTGCACGCATGGGTCAAAAACTACTGAAGGCATTTTAACCAAACTTGGTAAGATTGTAGTCCATACTCCTGGGCAGGTTATAGGCTGTATAACATAATGCTAAGACACATAGGAGCTGAGCAGTGACGAAAAATTTGAAGCAAGTCTGTTGAAAAATCTTATCATCGCATACGTTGATCATACGCAAAAAATATGTATTACAAAAATAATGGTCTTCAAAAGATGTACAAAAAAGTCATGAATAGTATATATCTATCTTTTATATATTAGCCACAATAACGTGTTTAATCGTTAGGGTTTTCTTCAGAGTGTATTAAATACATAAATATATTGTAATTTGCATAGACATATCTTTTTCAAACTCCCATATTTCAAAAGTACACTTTAATATCTTATTCATAAAAAAAAAAAAAAATGGTTTATAAACACACAAGATATAGATGAAAGAAAATTTCCAAATGTCGCCGCGCCAGTATGAGTACGGCTGTACGGTTGATTTTTGTATAACGTCCGAAACGGCCAACCGGTGCATCTATATAATTTCATTTACATTGACTCTTAATGCGAACGGACGTGGTTCTTATTGACTCTTCTCGGAATAAGCGCGCTTTAGATATTAAAATACATAGATACGTAGTTTTTGGGTATTATTTTTCAAGTAGGTAATCTATCTATCTATACTATAATAGGTGGGTAGGTGACTGGTCGACCCTGACATTAATAAATTTACATTTTAATACACTTCTGAGTTTTTATTTAAGGGGTCATTTGGCTGAGCGACGTCTTTATTACTGGATAGTTGTTTATGGATGTGATTTGGTGCTCCCACTTCTATGTACTACCTACATCACGACGCTACCTTTATAATTGAATAATCTTTGGTTATGGTTATGTATGGTATACAATGGTTGCAGCGCCTAATTACAGTTATCTCCTATGTAAAAAATGACGTAAAGAAAATGCAGCAGTAGAGTTTGTTGCGCCGCTTCTTCTCTACTAGCGCTTTGGAGGCGGTGGTAAAGTTTTCAAAACTTTGAAATGTTAATAAACTTAGATTAAGTAGTGTTAGATGACGTCAAAAAGATGCAATATTATTGTACTATTTTGAATAAATAAATGAATACTGAATACTAAAACTGTAGAGGTCGAAATGTCTGTTCTTTTCGAAAATTCAGATAAAAATTATCTATAAAATCTAGAAAAAAGTCAAAAAGCAACAACACTACACACTTACAATTTTTAGAATTAATGTCTATCTGTCTGTCTGTCTGTTTGTTACCGCACATCTTTAAAACGAATTAAAATATAATCTTAAGACCAATACATTGTATTGTAGCCTTTCTTATTAGGCTTAAACTGAGGTATGTTTCATCAAAATCGGATAAGTATTACTCGAGATATCGCTAGATCTCTTTATTAGAACAGTCCATTACAAATCAGGGGTCATGAAAAATGGATTTAGTTCAATGTTGAATGAATTAAAATTTCGTTTCTTTTGTTCACGAGATGGCGTTACCAGTAGTAATCATAAAATAAATGAGTTTTTAAATAATCTATAACTATTTTATTATTAAGTGCTATTAATAAGTTATTCCTTTTAAATGATAATAAAATTAATCATGAATCGTATGTGTAATATCAATTATAAGTCTTATTAAATTAAATCAATTATAAGTTTACTTGATTGTTATATTTTTGTGTTTTTCGTAATTGAAACGCAATTTAATTAAATATAAATTGTATTAGTAAGCTATTAATCTAAAGTATCAATTATTCTTTTAGTATTAATTTAGTTTAAACTGTAGTAGTTACTGGTCAACGTAAAAGTATGCAACAGACTCCCCCTGTTTTTATTAATGTAAATAAATACAAATAACCTTTATTAGTTCATCTTTATTCTCATCCCATGGGTAGCGTAAAACCACCACCAAAACTAAGGGACAATCGGTGAATATTATCTTTACGAAATAAAAATGAAGGTAAACTTGAAATTAAACCCTATACCAATCCGACTGGCCAGCGTGGTATTCGTAGGCCAAGTATCCCTCCGTCACGGGAGGAGGCGCGTCCTTGCAGTGGGACATTAATGGGCTGTTATGATGAAATAAGCGATGTCATTTATTTTAACTTACAAATTTGACAACAGATGGCATTGTGCCTGTGACGTCATTTTCAGTATCGCGGTGTTAAGATTTTCCTTGAAAGAATGACGTTCGCCCATGTCTTTCAGCATAAGTTTAGACGCAGTCTTCATAGATCTGTCTTTGTAAAGGTCTGTTTTTGAAAAGGTTTTGGTTCGTTCGTTAATTTTATAATTCGTTTGTAGGTATATCTGTTTGTTATGAGGTTTAAAAAACGATTTTTCAGTATTAAATCGAATTGCGAAGTAAGTAACATCCGCCACGCGAACGAAGTCGCGGGCACAGCAGCTAGTCTCTAATAAGGCTCGACCGTTTGTGTTTGTGGTCCTACAATTAAAATCTTTGTGTTTAGAACGCTTTAAGTTTGCGCTTTAAGTTTATTAACATTTCAAAGTTTTGAAAACTTTACCACCGCCTCCAAAGCGCTAGTAGAGAAGAAGCGGCGCAACAAACTCTACTGCTGCATTTTCTTTACGTCATTTTTTACATAGGAGATAACTGTAATTAGGCGCTGCAACCATTGTATACCATACATAACCATAACCAAAGATTATTCAATTATAAAGGTAGCGTCGTGATGTAGGTAGTACATAGAAGTGGGAGAACCAAATCACATCCATAAACAACTATCCAGTAATAAAGACGTCGCTCAGCCAAATGACCCCTTAAATAAAAACTCAGAAGTGTATTAAAATGTAAATTTATTAATGTCAGGGTCGACCAGTCACCTACCCACCTATTATAGTATAGATAGATAGATTACCTACTTGAAAAATAATACCCAAAAACTACGTATCTATGTATTTTAATATCTAAAGCGCGCTTATTCCGAGAAGAGTCAATAAGAACCACGTCCGTTCGCATTAAGAGTCAATGTAAATGAAATTATATAGATGCACCGGTTGGCCGTTTCGGACGTTATACAAAAATCAACCGTACAGCCGTACTCATACTGGCGCGGCGACATTTGGAAATTTTCTTTCATCTATATCTTGTGTGTTTATAAACCATTTTTTTTTTTTTTTATGAATAAGATATTAAAGTGTACTTTTGAAATATGGGAGTTTGAAAAAGATATGTCTATGCAAATTACAATATATTTATGTATTTAATACACTCTGAAGAAAACCCTAACGATTAAACACGTTATTGTGGCTAATATATAAAAGATAGATATATACTATTCATGACTTTTTTGTACATCTTTTGAAGACCATTATTTTTGTAATACATATTTTTTGCGTATGATCAACGTATGCGATGATAAGTTTTTTCAACAGACTTGCTTCAAATTTTTCGTCACTGCTCAGCTCCTATGTGTCTTAGCGTTATGTTATACAGCCTATAACCTGCCCAGGAGTATGGACTACAATCGTACCAAGTTTGGTTAAAATGCCTTCAGTAGTTTTTGACCCATGCGTGCACATACAGACAGACAGACAGACAGACAGACAAAAAATTTATTGATTGCATTTTTGGCATTAGTGTCCATCACCATTCATCCTCCAATATTAATTTTTAACATATATTCAATGTACAGAATTGATCTCTCTACAGTTTTATTATATAGTATAGATTGCGGAAGCATTTGAGCTGGAGGTTATCAGCCCATATGACTGCACGCACTACCCTAGCGTTAACGCTTATGCACCTGACGTCTTAGACTTTGCTATGACGAAAGGTGTTTATCTACCTTTAAGGTCTGTAGAAACCCTACACGACCTGGGCTCAGACCACCGACCTGTACACATAGTATTAGGCCCGCTCGAACCGTCAGCCCCTCCCACCAAGTCTTTTGTTAACTGGGATAAGGTCACTAGGTCTCTCGCCTCTGCGATTGACGAGCCCGACTCTCCTTTTGCTTTCTCTCCTGACTCGCTGAATAGCGGGGAGAAGATCGACGAAGCAGTAAATTCATTCACACGCTTAGTCACCAAGTCTGTGGAGGATAATACGAAGGTGGTCAACCTGTCTAGACGGGCACAGCTGCCGGCGGATATCCGAAACACGATAAAGGCTAAGAACGCAGCGCTTAGAAGGGCTGCGCGTTACCCCACTCCCTCTAACCGAGCCGACGCGAACTATCTGCAGAGGCTGGTTAGATCCAAACTCTCAGACCTGAGGAACGCTAAATGGGGCAATCTCATGCAAGAAATATCTCCGTCGCACCAAGCGTTTTACAAAGTGGCGAAAGCCCTTCGTAGTGACGTAGTGCAAACAATCCCCCCTTTATCTCGTCCAGATGGCACTATAGCCTTCGAAGACGAGGAAAAAGCCGAATGTTTCGCTGACAGCATCTCTGATCAGTGCTCCCCTCTAAACAACCATGCGACCCAGCGCATCTCCGGTCAGTAGAGAAAGAACTCCGTAACAGGAACTCTCTCCCTCTCACGGCCCCTCCCATAACGGTTACGACGGACGAACTTGTTTCGCACGTCAAGAAGCTACAGGTTAGAAAGGCCGCGGGTGCCGATGGCATTTCTAACAAGACGCTTAAGCACTTTCCCATCCAAGTGCTAACCGTTCTCACAATCATCTTCAACGCTTGTTACGATCTATGTCACTTTCCCACTGCGTGGAAAGAGGCTATCGTAATAGGCATACCAAAGCCTGGTAAACCCCTCAACGTCCCTAGTAGCCACAGACCAATTAGCCTACTCAAGGCAATGGGCAAGCTATTCGAGCGAACGATGCAATCTCGTTTGAGAGATCATCTGTTCGACAGCGGCATAGCTATCCCCCATCAATTCGGCTTCCGACCCGCCCACTCATGTACTCAACAGGTACACCGTATAGTGGAATACGCACTAGACGGATTCTACCCCAAAAGGAGGAAGATAGTGGCAGTCTTTTTTGATGTCGCCAAGGCCTTTGACAAGGTCTGGCACGACGGGCTGGTATACAAGTTATACTTGTTAGGCCTGCCCGATCGGATGGTTCGTTTAATTACCTCCGTCCTTAGCGGTAGGACCTTTCGTTTCAGGCACGAAGGTACCCTATCGACATCTCGGTCTATCACGGCCGGCGTACCTCAGGGCTCCCCCCTGTCCCCCCTCTTATACATATCATACACAAATGATATACCAGTACCTTCGCTCAGAAGCGGGGTACAGATGTCGTTATTCGCAGACGACACCGCCTTGTACTGTAATAGTGTTACTATTTCAGCGGCGGTGCGTAAGCTTCAACCATCTATCAACAGATTGGGCGCGTGGTTTCGCAAGTGGCGCATAGATGTGAATGCAGACAAGAGCGTTGCGGTTCGCTTCGATGTAAAGCGGCGGAATCCACTATTACGTAGGCCCGACGACCCCCCGCGACTGCTAGGTTCACGTATACCCTGGCGGCGCGAAGTCAAGTATCTTGGAGTCACACTGGACGAAACCCTCTCGTTCAGGCCGCACATACGGCGAGTGACCAGGAACGCACGCTTCTATCTCGGCCGGCTACACCACATGGTTGGCAGGCACAGTAGAATGTCACTACGAAACAGCGAACTATCTTCAAGGTTTGCATACGCCCAGTACTCACATACGCATCACCAGTATTCGCACACGCGAGCCCAATCCTTATGGAGAAGCTCCAGACAGTACAAAACATATTCATACGCCGGGCGGCCGATGCACCGTGGTATGTTCGCAACGCGGACCTGCACGGCCTTAGACCGGAGGTAGTCTGGGCATGTTCAGCCCAGGCGACGTCATTCGTGGCGTTCAAAAAAAAAAAAGATCTACGAGGCTGGACAGACGAATTTGGTAAAGGCATTTGAGTCAAGTTTGCCTCTTTTTGTTTTCGTAGAGATACCTAATAGCTGCAACCTTTCTCTTCGTTAGTTGGCTCTTACGACATCCATAGAACGAGGTGAAGTGGTGACCATCTTATTTACCTAATACATCACTATGCAAATAGCGTGTAATCTATAATTACGTATAAATTAAAAATTAAATAGTACTAAAATTAAACACGAAAAACTAACAATAGACTTTTTAAAATTAAATAAAATTAAGTAAAATTTTATAAATAAAATTAGTTTTCCATATTTTGTTAACTGTTAATAAAATTATGTTCCCGTCAACTCTAAGCTTGCAATTAATTTGCTGGACGACAAATTTTATTTTGCTTCACTAATGATTTTTTGACGAGGGTTACTTAGGAGAATAACAACAGAGATATGTCGTTTTTAGTTAAAGTACAATTTATCATAACAGCCCATTAATGTCCCACTGCAAGAACGGGCCTCCTCCAGTGATACTTAGCCTTCGACGACCTTGGTGGCGCGACGGTAGCGCAAGCGGCTGCCGTGCAAGAGGTTGTGGGTTCGACCCCCACGCAGGACAATAATTTGTGAGATCCACAAATTATTGTCCTGGTCTGGGTGTTCTTTGTGTCCGTTAATTGATGTTTGTAAAAGGTCCCCGTGACACAGGGCATGATCCCTAGTGCGGGAGTTGTCTTTTTAAAAGAAAAAAAAAAAAAAAGATTTATATTTATGGTTTAATTTCAAGTTTTCTTTCTTTTTATTACGTAAAGATAATATTCACGCATAGTCCCTTAGTCGGTTTTTACGACACCCATGGGATGAGATGTGGTGGCGACATATTGTATTCTTACTCCGTCACCACACGGAGAATTAATTTAACATCAAAGAAAGATACTAAAAACCATCCAATAAATCTTTTCGGTCCATCAGTATCAACTCACTTTGCATCTTGCGGTTTTCAGGCACCGTTCCAGAAAGATTCCGCATCAACAGCCGTTGTTTCCGTGGTTTAAATGTTCTGGCAATGCACCACTTAAGCTTAAATCTTTTGATCTATCTAACTACTTTCATTATTCAACGTGAAATATAGGTTTATCTTTTTAATTACATTTAGCAAAATGCTAACATACCATGATTTCGAAAGACCTCTAAATATTAAAGAATAATAAGTAGTAGTACAAAAATGAACGGCAAAGTTCAAATCCATTACTTCTTTAAACTACTAGCTACTCTAAAAATAAAACATCGACTCGACTAGACGAAAATCAAGCGATTAATGTAAAAAATAAAGTAAAAATGTAATGTACTACGATTTTTAAGAATCTGCTTAGATTTATTTGTCTTCACTTTTTCTTATTCTCATACTCTTTCATCGAATTAAGGTCGTAGCACATATAACGTAACTTAAACGGATCGGAACCGTATCAACTCGAGCCGTTCAGTATTATTTGTATGAAACTCCTTACTGCAACGCACACTAATCGGAATCGATTTTTGACGTTTGACACCGAGGAAAAAGGCGAGGCGGTGCCGATCCCTTTACGTTACGTTATATGTGCTACGACTCTTAAAGTGCTATGCACCAGCATTTTGGCAATAGATGCTACCGATTGGTCCAAGTGCTTCTAGAGCATCTGCTACCGAACCACTACTTTTGCGCAGTGAAATTATGTTTATTAAATACTATCACAAGCCGTCTCAACGTTTTTAACCACCTTAGCTTTGTTTTTTATTTACAATATATCTAAAAACACAAAGAAAAGAAAAGCACTTTTTTTGTAGTTACAACTTTAACTGCTTTTGCCAATTCCTATATACGATATTCTTGTAAAAATGAAGTATTTAATTGTCAAAAAAATAAATTAAAATACTCATTTTTATTTAAAACACTACCATCAAACATAAAATATAAGCAAAATTTTCATAATACCTAGTTAATTAAAACAAGCCACATATTACGTTACCATTTCCCAAGCTTGTGATACATTCTGTGGAGCCTACAGGGAAACGCCATGGGGTGCTGCAGCAAGTAGGTGTCAAGTTAATCATTATAATTACATGCCTCGGTTATAAGACGCTCACAGCGTATTACACTAGCTTAGAAAATATAGGGCATAGGTTTTTGTTTATTAGAAAAAAGGTATGAAAACTGAAGTTGTATTTATTAATCGTCTCCAAAAAACTAAAGGGCAATTCGAGTGTATTATTTTTAAAGTGTGTTACCTCCGACCTGGTTTTGACTAGCTTGAAAAAATAGGATATTGTTTTTTGATGAAAAGTTATTACTACTTCTAACTTGGTTTTATTTTAAATACATCCGAAGTGGTTTTTAGTTTTTAACTTAAAAAAAGAGTATAAATTATCAAAAATTGAGTGCTGCTCTTACAAAAAAATATTATTTTATTATAAAAACGCTACCAAGATACATTTTTATAGGTAGTGTAGTTTCGTACATCTCCTATCTATGTTATGTTTCTCTCAATAAATAAGTGCAGTAATATCAAAAAATTTCAATACCTTATTTTCGTAAACAAACGTGCTTAAACGTATAACAAAATAATTATAAATCAGAACAAAATCTCATACCAAAAAACTTCCTTATATGTAACTAAAATAAATCAAGAAAAACACCAAAAGCCCATCGTACGGCAATTTTAACGCATAACGAGGCATAAAATTGAAATTGGTCTGACTAAGAACTAAATGGTACTGAAACAGCTTCAATGTTCATCGAATTTATGAAGTACCGACTTTTCTTGTGTAAAGAATAAGTATATGAGATTTTATTATAATTTTAAATTGATGATATTTGGTGTGTTGGAAGCTAGTAAGATATTTCATCATCATAACAGTCCATTAATGTCCCACTGCAGGGACGGGGCTCCTCCCATGACGGAGGGATACTTGGCCTACTAATACCACGCTGGCCAAACGGATTGGTATATAGTTTAATTTCAAGTTTTCCTTCTTTTTATTTCGTTAAGATCCATTAGTTAGTTAGATCCCATCGTTAAGGTCGATTAGTCGGTTTTTACGGGATAAGATGGGGTGGTGACGTATTGTATTCTTACTACATCACCACATGGACAAGAAGTAAGATATATATCAAATATTTAAAAAACTGCTACTATACTCTATAGTACCTATAGTATTTCTTACTAACTTTTATAAGTACACGAAAAATACTTTTAATGAAATTCGGCTAAATATTAGTAGCGAGAGGGCGTGCGACAGACAAGACAAAATCTTCGTGTAGACGTTAAGAGTTTTGTCTGTTCCACACAGGTCAGGTCGTGCTTAGAAACGACACGAATTCTTGCGTAGGCCCGGCGATTTTTCTTAGCGTGTACAAGCGCCCAGAAAGGTTGAGTTTTTTTCTTACTTTAGCAATATGGATATTATTGGAATAACATAACTAAAAACCAACTACCCAACACCTATCAGATAGGGAGATGGTACCATATTAATTATTTTATTAATTTCATCATCATGGAGACTTTTACCTAAGCAAATTACATACATACATACAAAAACTCACGCCCGTCCCCGGTATCCCGTCCGGGGTAGGCAGAGACGACAGAACGCCACTTGTCACGATCCTGGCAAACAGCTTGGATCTCATCCACATTCATTAAGCAAGTCATACATGCGCGTCGCTTACGAGTGCTCTGTATATACAAATTAATTGAAGTAAAACCTACCTCAATATAAAATCAATTTATTATAATAAATCGACCTAGGACGGAACAAAACCACACACATTAAAACCGCATTTGCACGCAATGGAGGTCGTATTCATATTCATTACTGGAATGAAGTGGAGCCGATTCACCTGCTTGACGCACTGCCTGCACCATTTATGTTTAAGATACCTATTATCATAGCTGTCGATATTATTTAATTAATAAAAACTATGAATTATCTGCGTAGATAATAAGTAATAAAAAATCCCACACAACTTTTTGTTCTGTTGATGTGCTAAAAGATGAGCTTCAAATACTTACTATTAGAATAGGACTACAAGACAAGACATTAGTCTATACATTTAATATTATACAGAAGTAAGGTTTGTGACGTTCTCCGTGTGGTGACGGAGTAAGAATACAATATGTCACCACCCCATCTCATCCCATGGGTGTCGTAAAAACCGATTAAGGGACTATCCGTGAATATTATCTTTACGTAATTAAAAGAAGGAAAACTTGAAATTAAACCCTATACCAATCCGTTTGGCCAGCGTGGTATTAGTAGGCCAAGTATCCCTTCGTCACGGGAGGAGGCCCGTCCCTGCAGTGAGACATTAATGGGCTGTTATGATGAAGGTTTGTGACGTTGTAGGGGGTAATCTCTGAATCTAATGAACCGATTTTAAAAATCTTTCTGTGTTGAATAGGCCATTTATCCCTTCACGATCAGAATGTCTAATTAGCTAAATGTCCAATAGCGCAAAACGCCTAATGAGCAGTACGTCTAATTAGCCAAACGTCTATGTAGCAAAACGTCTAACTATCAGATGGTCTGTATAGCAGAATGTCTATTTAGCTAAAAGTCAGGTTTTAAATATGTACACTCATGATAAAAAGTATAAGTCATTTGTAAAAAATACATTAAATTTATTTGATACAAAAATGTGGTTAGTACTTTCTTAAGTATTATTACAATATTAGTGCAAAAATAAATTGGCTTATTCACCTAATATCTTTTTAAGATTGCCAAGGTTCATTAAACATTTAAAGGCACTTACTTTTTGATCCTCTAGCATTTGCAGCTCTCTTTTGTATTTAATGTTAAACATGATGTCAATCTTCCTTCTCTTATTGCCATCAAATAACAAATTCTCCCTTATTTGTGACATTTAAATTGTACTTGTGACCATTCAGTATTCACGCTTATTCTTATGACTTTCGATGAAAAACAAAATAGTTCTTCGCCCATTATTAAAATTAGAAATCGATACTATTTTATTCTATTTGTAATGAAAAGCAAAGCAATTACAGGAAAAAAAATCATTCATGACAAGGTCAGTCACCATCAAAAAGTTATTAATAATATACTCAACGATGTATATTTATACCAAGAGTCTGTATCTAGTGTAGGTATCTAGTAGCATCTAGGAGCGTGTTGAATTTTCTGCTTGAGTATCCAGTCATTTTGAGAAACTGACTTTTTGCTAAATAGACGTTCTGCTATACAGACCATAATCTGATAGTTAGACGTTTTGCTATATAGACGTTTGGCTAATTAGACGTACTGCTCATTAGGCGTTTTGCGCTATTGGACATTTAGCTAATTAGACATTCTGATCGTGAAGGCATTTATCGGGGAGTGTCATAGGCTATAGTATCACGCTATGACTAATAGGAGTGGAGCAGTAATTAAATATGTTTTTTTCGCTGCCCAACAAAGTGGGCACGGTTCATCTAGTAGTTTATAAAAAAACAAGGATTTAAAAAATACATCTGAATATCGATTTCCTTCTTCTCTTTTTCGAGTTTGTTAAAAGAAATGTTGCAAACACTAATACATTTACCTTTGTCGAAGTGAAATATCATTTACAGTGTCATCGTCCCAGCTCACATAATTTCAATTATGTATTCATAATATTATTATAATAAAAGTAATAGTAGATATTATTTATATCTAAAATAAAAAAAATCTAATTTAAATTCAAAGCTCCACATTTTAATAACACCTGGAAGTATTTAATTTCATTCAGTGTTTATGAACTTTGAAAATAGACCCCGTCAGATACGATTCAACGAAATGAACGCCAGATATTCGCGAGCATTCCTCACTAATTGCTCCGAGGCTCTCAATATGCTATAGCACGCAAAAAGAGACAAATTAATAAAAATATGAATATTGATGGCCGAGTATTGATGGTGAGTATTTTTTACGCCGTTTTTTCAAACCAAATCAAATCAAATCAAATACTTTATTTTCTCTACAATATACATATTACAGACAGTTTTTTTACAATTTTACTTAACTAAATTAATAAATATATTGTAGGAGACTGGTGCCTAAGATAGGCTTTAGGCCTGTGTTTCAGGACACCAGGTTCCCACCCCTAGCTTCTACATTTTCCTAGTAAAGTAGTAACAAACAATTCAACAATAAAATATGCAGAAAACATGTATATTTTAGATTAAAAATTAAAATTAGTGATATTGTATAGAGGTATGTATGTGTGTGCGTGTATATGTGTATGCGTGTGTATATGAGTGTGCGTGTGTATTTGACTTTGTGTTATGTTTACTAGATTTATATCGCACTAGTAAGCAGACCCTCGGTTTCATCATAAGTTAGACTCAACAACCATTCAGTTACCTTATCCTTACATTTATTTTTGGTTAGACTAAAGATAATTAATAATTTGTGTATTTTATTGTAGAGAAAACCACCCAAATGACCAAAAAAGCGATGGGCAACAGTCGTTTTATAAGTAATATGAAAACGTTGAACTGGGTTGTATCGTCTTTTTCCGTTCGACAGCAACGGGTCATACACTAAAAGGGAATGCTGTTTTAAGATTGTATGCAATATAAACAATTGCCGAACTGTGAGGACTTTACTTTCTTTATATAGCTGTTCAGTGGGATGTCGAAATGGGAGAAATGATGAAACTTTCAGTATTGCTCTTTGAGTTCTCTCCAGTTCCAATAGGGTTGTTTTCGGTGCACCACCCCAAGAGGTAATGCAGTATGTTGTAATGGACTGGGCAAGCGCAAAGTATACCGACTTAAGAATATCCTTATCAACCACATGTCTCAATGTTTTGAATACATATATAAGTTTACGCAATCTGTTATTAAGTATGTTTATGTGTTCATGAAATCTTAAATTATTATCTATAGTTATGCCAAGGTACTTTACTGTATTTGCCTTAGAGATAGTATTACAGTCACAATTACTTGCGAGTTCGTCGGTACATGTATGTGCTGTAATAGGCTTAGATGGTCCGTCATTTTTTAAAGAGAAAGTCATGTAATGTGTTTTGGAAGTATTAAGTGTTAATCCATTTAACTGAAGCCATGTGTGTACTTTACTGAATCCTGATTGTGCATGCTGATACACATCATCCCATGAAGCAGCGCTAAATAGGAGACTCGTATCATCAGCAAAACTAACCATCTTTCCATTAGTAAGATTAACTGCCCCGAGATCGTTGATGTAGATGAGGAAGAGCGTAGGCCCAAGTACAGAACCTTGTGGTGTTCCGTAAGTTAGCGTCCGCTCATCACTTATTAATTCATCTATCTTCACTCTCTGTGTACGTTTGCTTAAATAATCTTTTATGAGCTCCAGTGGCATTCCTCTAATGCCCAAGCGTTCCATCTTTTCTACAAGAGTTGGCACAGAAACCGTGTCAAACGCCTTGGCCAAGTCCAAAAATATACCCAGGACCTTATGCCCACTATCGAGTTTAGAGACTATATAATCTGTGAGACTATGAACCGCATCAGAGGTTGATTTACCCGAGCGAAATCCATATTGTGTTGGGGCTAGAAAGTTATTCGTTTCTAAATAGCTCACTAACCTTTTATTCATTATCCTTTCCAATATTTTGGAAAAAGTAGTCAGCACAGCAATAGGTCTATAATTGTTAACACAGCCTCTGTCCCCACTCTTGTAGACGGGATGGATAATTGCCTTCTTAAACACGTTTGGAAACTTACCCGTGGCGAGGGCGAGATTACATATGTACACTAGGGGAGGCACAACTAGTGCCTCATGCTTCTTTAGGAGGTCACTGGATATTCCGTCCCATCCCGCACTACAGTTATTGCGAAGAGATTTTATTATTGAGCTTACTTCCAGGTCATCAGTTGGAAGCATAACCATTGATTTCGCCGTTATGGGAAGGTCCGGTTGTGATAAAGTCGTTGTTGTGGTTTTTATATTGTTAGCCAATTTTTGGCCTATTCCAGCAAAAAAGTTGTTTACATAATTTATAGAGTTTTGCGGTGAACCTGATAAAGACAACAAGTGCGACGATAAGCTAACTTTTTTCGTAGATCTGCCTGAGATACTATTTATAGCGGACCATAACTGTTTAGGGTTTTTGTCAGCTTTGGAAATTAGATCTTTCTCAAATTGTATTTTAATATTTCTAAGTAGTTTATTACAGTAATTTCTATATCGTGTAAAAGAAAGTTTTAAAATCTCATTTTTAGGCTCCTGTTTAAATTTTTTATGCAATGCGTCTTTGTGTCGAATACACCGAAGTAAACCAGGCGTTATCCAAGACTTCAATATATGTTTACGGTTTGAAAGTTTAACAGACTTTGTGTTGGCCTCTATAACATTTCTTATTAACCGAACTAATATTTCGCCAGCTACATGAGGATCGCGAGTACAGTACACTTCAGTAAAGTTAAGTTTTTTTATATCAATATCCAGTTGATTGTAATTAATACGGACAGAGTGCTTTTTAGCGATTTCTCTATGCATAGACTTTGACAAGAACAATATAACCGTCTCATGATCTGTCAGAGCTGAGTGTGCTACCAGTGTTGAAGCAGGAAGCCTAGTTTTCAGCATAACATGATCCAAACATGCATTTTGCCGAGTGGGTATAGTATGTGCAGGTAGTAAGCCATGCGAAGCTAGCAAGTTTAGATAGGTATTTTTGATAGAATCAAAAGACTGCTCATGTATATTGATGTTTATGTCCCCAGTTAATATTATATTATTGTACTGTGAAAGTTTTTCTAAGATGACATTAAGGGAGTTTAAAAAATTATTCAGCTCTTTGTAACCGAGAGGGCGGTATATCGCTAGGAGGACAGTACTTTGATCAATTTTTATTTGCAGGCAATTAGCATCTAATAATGGCAGCTCTTCTGCACAGAGTTGTAGTCCTTTGTGCACATAAACAACAACACCCTCATTCTGTGTACGATTACTTGTAGTTAGGAAGTAGTGATAATTACTTAAGACCGGAATATTGTGGGTTGCAGGCAGCCAACACTCGGTAAGTATAATTATGTCCCATTCAAGTTTCGTCCTAGCAAGTGTTGTCATAAATCCTGTAAAGTTTTTGTTAATACTTCTAATATTTTGTGTAATAATTTTAAGCGATTGGCTCACTAAGAAATTTGGTGGGGCACAACTTTCCAGGTCACACGTCGACGATTCTGACACGGAGACAGCATCTAAATTACTAATATTATTTTGTATGGTATCGAATTCCTAAAATTAAATTAATTATTACATTTATATTTAACAAGCTACAATTAGTTATATTATTGTCATCAGTACCAAAACATACTGACTTCACTAGGTGCGTTATTTGTACTATTTGAAAGGCAGCCCAATAATATATTGATGTATTATGTAGCGAAAAATGTATGCTATTTTCTAGTATAATGAGTGTTTTATTGTATTGTGTATTTACGGTTGATTTTAGTAGTAAGTTGAATTGTGTAATGTGTGTATATGAACAGTGAAGTGTGAAGTATGTTTTTACATAAATACCATTACTTAAAACTAGTGCTATAAAAATAAATGTTTAATAGTTAGCGTACAATAACAGATTTACTCTTAGTCATTTTTTCTTACGGAGTTTATCAAGGTCTTCGTCACATTTAATAAGGTGACTAGGTTGGCCATCTTTTACTCGAATGTATACCTTGCCATTCATAACCCAACATTGTTGAAAACCATACTGCTTAGTAACCTCCCGCGCATGGAAATGGAGGCGTCTAGTCATGGCGGTGAGTACTTCATTTATGTATATGGGGAGTCTGGGACCTTTTTCTATTATGTGGGATGTGTTCAGGCGATTGTCCTTGTTTCGTTTATTAAAATCTCTTGAAGCCTTTAAAAACTTTTCCTTGAATGCTGCTGAAGTAAATTCAATCATTACGGCACCTAAGGCACCAGGCTTGTTTTTAAAACGGAAAATGTTTTTTATTTCGATTGAGGACAAGGGTTGGTTAAAGAGGTTTCCCATTTTTTGTAAATTTTCACAAAGTGTATCCCGGGTTTCCAAGGGAGAGGCCGGGAGATTCTTAATTTCTAGACACGCCATATTTTGTTGCTTTTCCAGAAAGTCGACTTTAGTTTCAAGTCCTTTTATAACTTTCTGGTTACTACTACACTCCGACCTTAGATTGTTTATTTCTACCAGAGCATCATCGTATTTTACAGAAAGAAAAGCAATGGTCTTTTGGATTTCATCATTTTGGGTTTTAATCTCCGAGTTTTGTAAACTGATTACCGTGTTTTGCGATCGTATATCCTCAAGAGCCAATTGCAAAGAATCAATTTTATTATTTTGTTCATTCTGTCTATCAACTAATTCAGAAAACATTTCCTTCATATCATTTACCATAACTTCCATACACTCCCAATCTTCCTCGCTACGTTTCCTTTTCCTTTGTGTTTTGTTTATATTTTTATTTCCTAACGTCAAGTTCGGTTCAGACGCATGTATGACCTTTGGTGAAGGTGGGGGAGTTCGTGTAACTCCAGAGAGCATAGCGGCAGAAAGCAGTAATAAGGAGCGATTTATGTTTATACAATTATTTAGTAATCAAGCAGAACTAAATATTCTATAAGTATAACAATATGTTATGTTGTTAATTTTTTTTTTGTATAATAACAGCTGTAGGTACTTACTCGATAGCAGTAAGTGTTGTCTCGATGCGCAGGAGTGTGGTGTTGACGTATTTTAGATGTTCGTACTGCGATATCCAACGATAAAATCCGAACGGCGCACGATTACTTCCGAGCGTTGTCCGATTACTTCCGAGCGGCGTCCGAGTACTTCCGAACGTCCGGTGTTGAACTCTTCGCTAGACAGCTCGCGCCGCAGGTTAATGACCCCTGACACTTGTTGCTGTTCGATGATTCTTACCCCTCTTAATGTATTTTTGAATATTTTTGCCGTTGAAGTTTAGAAAATGTATTATATCTCTGGTACCTCTTGATGGATTCACAATAAGTTTTGTGCACCGTAATACTGGTTGGACTAGTAACAAATGGATGTAAGTTTTAACTTAATATACAGACTTTCACAACAGTTATGATTTTTCAAAGTAGGACTACAACTTGATACGTGTTGCCGCTTTGAGAGCGCGGGGGGAGAGAAACCATTTATAATACAGAAGTTTTAACAGTTATTCCGAAACCTAATGTTCCCGGTTCGCCCCATATCAATGAAGTTTGATTTAATAAAAAATGTTTTGGCGTTGTCTCTCAGTTTTGAAATTTCCTTTGTTGGGTTTCCTTTGGAGATGATTATTTGAGAACGCTTGTACCATTTTTTATGTTTTTGATGATTGTCATTTAAAGTTTGAAGGATAAATAACTTTTTTGTTAAACATTATGATGGATTGAAGAGTTCTTACCAAAGTATTTCACGTTCCATATAAGTATTTCAAAAGAAGAATCTATTGTGAATTGACAGCTGTCATCGTTGTCTCCTCAAAAGCAGTAAAACGTAGACGTAACTATTGGATGTGAATATTTATGACTAAGTTGAAGTGCAGACTGAATCCAATAGAATCGAATTTCATTGGCTAGTTTCTCTTAGAGATACTGCTGTTACCATCACTAAAGGACAGCTCTTAAATAATAAATAATATTTAACAAAAATTATCTTAAATACTTTGACACATTTTAGTAGATTGAAAGATTACACATCAAAATACCTACTACCTGCAGGATCGTGTTCTGTGGCGCGTGTTGGGAGAGGCCTATGTCTAGCAAGGGACCGAAAAAGGCTAGTTGATTGATTGATTGATTGATACCTACATCCTATTTCTAGAAAAAGCCATGAGGAGAAAGCAAAGTAATTAAAATAAAGTAAAAGGAAAATATATTTCTGCTTGTTTATTAGACCCCTTCGGCAGACTATGTAATATTTGGGTCTATATTTGACCCTGAAATAACATAACATTTTACTTTTCACGAAAAACGTACATTTTACTTATTAAACAAGATGACATTTTTAATTAATATCTTTGATCAGTTCAGGATAAATATTAAATACATGAGAAGTCAAAAATAACAACAAACACTAAACCTACGTCTTGTGTCTAATATTTTCCTTTGTACTGAAGTTAATCTGAATTTTAATAATGTGGTTTCGTGGAAATGTACTTGTAAATCAAAAATAAACATTCTTTAAGAAGATATTTTAGTTTCATTATATCATAACAGCCGATTAATGACCCACTGCAGAGACGGGCCTCCTCCCGTGACGGAGGGATACTTGGCCTACTAATACCACGCTAATATTCACAATTAGTCCCTTAGTCGGTTTTTACGACATACATGCAATGAGATGGGGTGGTGACATATTGTAGTCTTACTCCGTCACCACACGGATAAATTTTATTTTCAGCTCGTGTAATTTTACACGAGCTGAAAATAAAATTTATATTTATATTTTTTATATTTATATATATATTATAATTTATATTTATATTATATACAATTTATATTGACTAACATTTGTTAGACAATATAAATTGCCCGTATAGTAAAGAATCAAGAATCGTCTAAGGTAAATTCATAATACTTTCTCCTACCAAAAGTATATTCCACAAAGTAAAATACAAATAAATGCTATTAAAATACATCTGATGGAGAGTCCCATCTTTCCAGGAAGATATTTATGTCCTGGTTCAAAGATTTATGATGTACATAAATAAATCTGACTGCGCAGTCGCGCTATGAGGCGTCGTTTTGTCGGTTGGATATGACTGGTCATCAGTCTATCACGTTAGTATGAAGTTATCTCGTCCCGTATAGGAAATTTGTTCGATGCGATCTAGAAGCATTATTAAACTTCATTGCTATAGCAGATGTGCTTAATGCTTAAACACGCTGTTTGTTACATGACAGACTAAATAAGCATAATATCGGGCACGTTGTGGTTCCGTAGTGGTTAGCCACTCGTGGGAAATGGAAAGAGAGAAGAGAAAAGACCCTGACTCTAGAGTCATGGTCTTTTCTCGTAACAGCTCACCAGCCATGGCTCCATCGGCAAATGTCTGTGTATGGAAGACCAGCCACTATCTGGGTGGCTCTGACTAGTTTGGAAAAGGAACACTGCAGGGTTTAGTCAGTGTACCGTATTAGTATTTTCTTAGAGCTTCGACTTGCCCGCCCGGACCAAATCCAGATGGATATCTTTAAAAATATTTCCATAGTTAAAAATAAAGCAAAACGAAAAAGAGGGTCATAATAAAAACTGACTTACCATGCGGCTAGTGTAACTTCAGGCCACAACAGTAAGAAGTCGAAGGCTTGTAAAGAAAGTAATCCTAACAAATTATAGTTACTGACAGCTACCACTAACATCGAAATACTGAAACAAATAACCCGATCTACAACATACTCGTACGTCAGCAAATACCAGTATTGCAACAATATTCGAAGCTCCAACTCCGAAATAATAACAGTGTATTTTCCTTTAATTTAAGCTAAGAAACACTAAATAGTGGAGTTGGATGAGTATATTATGTTTGTAATCACTTGCACGAACCGCAAGTCTGAATCGTTAGCTAGATGACTGTTGAAGCCGTATTTAAGCTCAGTTTGAGGATTTCATTATGCAAGAATAACTGACGTTATAACTTACCTAAGGAACTATATTTTGTATGTGTTTGCTTAAATTGTGTTATAATTTAGACCTTGTGTTGACGGACTTGGAATCTTGAAGGTGTCATGAAACTTGATTAAGAGTTACGTAGTTGTTTCAAATGATTATCATTTACAAAGTTTTGAAAACCTTTAAAAACTTGTTTCAGTAAAGAGAATAAATGTTATTAATACCATTTTTTGACACAAAACACTGGATTTAGTAAAATCATTATTATAATCATAATACATTAAAAAATGTACTACCTCGTCAAAAGCATTGCAGTTTGCCTGGCTTAACTTACGTGGTACCACATTCAGTATATTTTTTGTACTTCACAAGCATATTGTGCTTCAAATAAACACTTTTATAGACTCCAACGTTTATAGCATCAGTAAAATCGACCACTTATAGCTTCTACTAACACTATCGCGAAACAAATACCAACGTTTTTACACTAAACTGATTTTTCTTGCTTAAGAGTAAAATATCGGGTTCCCAAGATTGCTGTGTGATCTTTGAAGTCGAAGAGGGTTCTGATTTACTGGTCCCCGGGGGTAAAATGGAACGCGAAGCCGAGATAAGTAATAACACCCCTATCATATTTTTCTACAACTTTTTGTATTACTGTTTTTAAGTAAAAACGGAGATTTTTATTATATGTGTAATCTAAGTGGAACAATGTTTTCTTGGTGTAATATATTTTGAAGTTTGAGTTTTGTTAGATTTTTATAACATAAGGCATGCAGAAAGCATTTTTATGCATTAGTTATGTAACAGAATGTAATCCCATAGTAAATAAGCAGATTATTATTACAAAAAGGAAGTGTGTAAGTCTCAAGAATTATTACCCTTTCGAGGGCTAGTCTGAAATTTTAAAAGCACTTAAGTATTACAGATATCCCTAAAACGAGCAAACGTTATTTAGTTCAATCGAATTAAAAGAATTACTATTCTCTAGTTAGTACGCTATACAGGGTGGGTCATTCAAATCGGTCGGGAAAGTCTTAAATTATAAGTCATACGAAGATTTGTTCTTAGAAACCATGTCACCGATTATGATAAAAAGAAAAACTGCATTCATAAATATGAAAAGGATACTGTACCCAGCTCGGGAATCGAATCTGGTTGTTTTGCAAAAATAAACTTATACTTTTTCTATTTAAATATCGATTCTGTAGGTTTTAAGCAGTAAATATCTCTATGAAACATTATTTCTAAAATGAACAAAATGCATTGTTTTCACATAATTACTTCAATTTATCATAGTAGGTGTTCTACTATTATTATACTAGCTGCTGTGCCCGCGACTTCGTTCGCGTGCCGGATGTTACTTACTTCGCAATTCGATTTAATACTGAAAAATCGTTTTTTAAACCTTATAACAAACAGATATACCTACAAACGAATTGTAAAATTAACGAACGAAACAAAACCTTTTCAAAAACAGACCTTTACAAAGACAGATCTATGAAGACTGCGTCTAAACTCATACTGAAAGACATGAGCGAAAGTCATTCTTTCAAGGAAAATCTTAACACCGCGATACTGAAAATGACGATACTGTGATTTACTAATAAAGGTTATTTGTATTTATTTACATTAATAAAAACAGGTGGAGACTGTTGCATACTTTTACGTTGACCAGTAACTACTATATTAGTTTAAACTAAATTAATACCAAAAGAATAATTGATACTTTAGATTAATAGCTTACTAATACAATTTATATTTAATTAAATTGCGTTTCAATTACGAAAAACACAAAAATATAACAATAAAGTTAACTTATAATTGATTTAATTTAATAAGACTTATAATTGATATTACACATACGATTCATGGTTAATTTTATTAACATTTAAAAGGAATAACTTATTAATAGCACTTAATAATAAAATAGTTATATTTATTTATTTAATTTATTTATTTAATTATAGATTTATATATTAGATTTATTATTTAAAAACTCATTTATTTTATGATTACTACTGGTAACGCCATCTCGTTATCTAAACTATGTTGTTTCTAAAAGCGAATGCCAGGAAAAACCTCAATGAAATAAAATAGTACTACAGCTAAAGGATTAAGAATAATAACCACAGTTAAATAAAGTTACTATTTAAAAATTCGATAGCATTATCGTCCAGTCTAAATCCAAAGCTTGCACTCAATAATTGCACCGCTGACACTGTTAAAAGAGATGAGACGTCCATATAAAGTCCCTCATAATGCGGTACTAGAGAGAAAAACCCCTGGGAAATGAATGAATTAAATGTACACCAGTAACGCAAAGCTGGGACTTATTGGGGCCATAAATATGCAAAGACTAGCGGGACGGAAAATGGCATTATTAATGTATAAAGTTGATTTTATTTAGTTTAAAAACTTTCGAAATTTATTAAACAATTGTTGCTGCTATTGTGTGATTGATTTTTTATTAGTTATGATATGTAGGGTACAAGCGGCGGGAAGCCAATTGTTAAAAGCCTCTTTTACTGTACTTACGAGTTTAAGACAATACGAAGTGTCAATATTTGGCGGAGATTTAATTCCAGCCAGTAGCAACTTTTCAGTGGATATCCTGTGGCTGAAGATGTAACTGCTTTTTTACTACTTCAACTTTTGTTTGTTGCTGTTGGTTTACTATTAATCACATAATCATTTTAAAGACACGATAAGCCCGACTACTTTACAAAGTCTGTATGTTCTAAAAGGTTTGAAAATATTCTCAGGGAATAATTATGATTAAACTTGACAAAAAGGTAAGCTTGATACACGAATACATAACTCTTGCCAGCATCATTTTATTTCTTGCTAAGCTAAGTTTTTCTACCCTAGAGGTTCATACCTCCAGTTTGACATTTGTCTGGTATGACAATAACCAAAATATTTTTAAATCATTAAAATTAATTTAAAAGCCCACAAGAGTTTAAAATCGCTACCTTCCTAGCCATACGCTTACAGCCGTCATTATGTTTACGCACAATTTAAAACGGAGCCATCCAGTAATGAATATCGCAGTAGAGATAAATGGATTTGGTGCCAATAGACCCGTCGCCCATTACCCACACTTTTATGTTATAGTGGTTTATTTAAATACTTATATTGTAGAATATATAGAAGCATATTACTTTGACATTTATAAATATTAAATTGGAAACTATATGAATTATTCCGCTCACATTTTGCTTTGTTAAAACAAAACATTGTCATCAGAATTTATTTTTATCTTCTATGTAGTACTAAAGCATAATAAATCTAAAAGCATCTGGTTAGGGCCTTTACGTGGCTCACTAGCGCCGCCAATGGAAAAAAATCATAATTCGCAAATAGGATAAAATGTAAAATGTTGATAACAAAGTCTTGAGAAAAGCCAATAAAGTATTTGTAAAACACACTCTTAACACTTTAAATGTTTTACAATTAGTTAAATTTCGCATTCGGAAAAAAAATACCGTTTTTGTTTATTATGCAATAATACCTATTTAGGCTTCCAGTGATGTGTTTTGGCTGATAATTATAATAATGAGGATATATTTAAAATCTTAATTTAACTTTGAGATTTGTTACAATCTGACTATGTTTCCATCATTATCATTCCCCTGCACTTATCCCAATTTTTTTTTTGGGGTCGACGCATCATATCTTCTCCTTCCACTTGCTGCTAAAAGTTTTGGCTATATTCTGCCTGACACCAACCCTCTGCTGTAGTTGGTGGATTACTCCTCACCAGGAGATTGACGCGAGGTGCTAGGTGATATGCACCGGGTCGTATATCCCTTAGTCGCCTCTTACGACACCCACGCGAGGATATGGGGCAGTCCTATTCTAACCGGAAACCGCACGGCATAATCTGACTATGTTTATAATTAATGTAAGTATTACTTAATCACACTCTCATGATTTTGTTCTTAAAGGTAAAAAGGGAAAAAGAAACTGTTCTTCATCTGTTTCAGTCAAAAACAAAATTACTAGTATATTGTCAAAATATGAAAACAACAGTTTCTTAGAATTTATTACCATATTCTAGCTTTCCTTAGTAGGCACTTAAACGTCTGGAAATAGGTTCATTCACATTGTTAATGTGTTCGTAATAAAATTAACGTATAGGGGATGTCCCTAAGCGTTATTTATGGTTGGCTAATATTAACTAATTCTCCTTGCTTCTAAGACCGTCAGTTATGTTACACCCACATCATATTTGCTAAATGAATTCTTTATCTATACCCTTACGCTTATGTTCCGCCTACGCGATGTACGTAATAATATTATAAGTACTATAGTCCCTGTCTAATGCCATTTAGAAGCTTAGACGTTATCCGATTTCGATCAATACTGCTTCATTTGAAATTAGTGTGAGAGATTTTGTGTAGGCTGTTAGTATTAATTCATACATAAGCTTGTCTCTTATTCTCATGGATGTAGGTAGAAACTACTGAGTTCTATGTTCTACAATCCTTACAAAAATGCTTTGCTGTTTCTACATTCATAAATAACTTCATACATGCGAGTCGGTTCCGAGTGCTACTTACTTGTACTTTCAGAAGGATGATACCAATTATGGATGGATGGATGGATCATTTATCGCGTTTAAAAGATTCACATATTTATATACATTGCCTCACAAAATTGCTTGCGCAGATATGTTTCTGTAAGTCTTTCTAAGGCATCCTCAACATAAGTAATCGTTACCTAATACATTTGTGTCTCACCAGAAATTTGTTCAATCTGACCTTAACATACTTCTCTAGTCTCTAGTTTTAATGCGGAATCTGACTGCTATAATAATTGTATGTATCTCCGCAAAGAATAAAATCCAACAAGATCGTACAGCAAATCACATCTCTCCTACCTGCTATTAAAGCCTTACACAGTTGGGACCATCTTTCTACAATGGCATATAGCTACATCTCCTCCGTGTGGTGACGGAGTAAGAATACAATATGTCGCCACCCCATCTCATCCCATGGGTGTCGTAAAAACCGACTAAGGGACTATCCGTGAATATTAAATTTACGTAATAAAAAGAAGAAAACTTGAAATTAAACCCAATACCAATCCGTCTGGCCAGCGTTGTATTAGTAGGCCAAGTATCTCTCCGTCACGGGAGGAGGCCCGTCCCTGCAGAGGGACATTAATGGGCTGTTATTATGATGACTCTTCTTACCTTTAAAAATAGAAGTTAGTACTCACTCACTGCGCAGATTAATAAAAGCATACACTCCAAAACAACAAAATAAAAAAAAGATTTTCCTCCTCTGTCGTAATCAACGTAAGATAACACTTATTATTTCCTTATATTTATTTATATCTTTAAGACTCAGTGAACTATTGCAGCTATTGATTCAAAACAAATTGAGTACACGAGGCAAACTTACACGCGCCATCCTTTGAAGACAATTTGCATGATACGAGACGTATTCAGAACATATGCACGTGTAAACTTGCAATTAAGTTATTGGAAATACCTACGTTTGTTGAGAATTGGAGTTTAGTTTGAAACAATAATAGATACTGTCTTTAGGAATCAAATGTTTTGTCTGCTTTGTAATGTTCTGCAGTAGGCGCAGGGTTTTTTTAGTGATAAAGTCCGGTTTAATGAAAACCTGTTGGATTAATAATTATTGTAAATTAAGTATCAGTTTTAAAGACACGCTTATCAGATGTAAAGCGCGAATGCAGTCAAGAATTAAATGTTTTACAATTTAATAAGTCGCCATAGAAAAGAATACCAAATCTTCGAAAATTTTGGTTATTTATTTTTCATGTAATTCACGCACTTACTGCATAAATGTGTATTAATAGTTTTGTATATTATTATGTTGTTAAAACATTTCAAGTTAAAAAAAGGATGTCAATGTAATTACTTTGCGGTTAAGTTAAAGGTTAGATTTTATTGAGAGAGTTTGCCCACCAAGCGATGCTTTGATATTCTGGACCATTTTAAAAGCTTTTAGTTTTGCTTGTTGTTACGTAAAGAAAATATAAACACGAAAACGTTGAACAGCATACAGCGAGATTGTAACGAAACACTTAAACTCTTGTTGCAAAATTTGCATACAACAATGAAACAAGATGCAGTTAGGAATCGTGCAAAGTAAGAATTTGCAGTTAAAATGAGCGAGCAAAGTGTAGGAAGTCAGTCGCTTTCAACTCTTATTAAAAATTCGGTTTGAAAAGTTCCACAAAATAATAGAATTTTAACCGCGGCAATGATTAACTTACGCTACGTCTCAACTTTTTTAGTTTCTGAATAGTTACCGTGAAATTCATTTAATAAAAAGTATGTTCATTTATAAGATGAATAGCGTCAATTTTATACTCTCAAGTAGAGCTATAAAAAGTTTTTGAGTAAAACTATAGTAATTCTGGGAAGTTGTTGTATAGTTGCTCATTTTAAGTGTTTGTTGCACTTACAAACATACAATAGTTTATCTTAAAAGATAATTTAATAGATATAATATAAATAGCAATAGTTTGTATTCAGTGTTCAGGAAGCCAAATTGATAGAAAAGCTTGCAAAGCATGATGTTAACTAGAATAACCGATGACCATAAAAAAGCCGCAGGATACGAAAATCGAACGCTATTCTGTTATTAAAACCACTTTTAAATAGATTGAAAACACGTATTCTCCGTGTGGTGACGGAGTAAGAATACAATATATCACCATCCCATCTCATCCTATGGGTGTAGTAGAAACCGACTAAGGGGCTATTCGTGAAAATTATCTTTGCGAAATATAAAGAAGAAAAACTTGAAATTAAGCCCTATACCAATCCGTCTGGCCAGCGTGGTATTAGTAGGACAAGTATCCCTCCGTCACGGAAGGGGGCCCGTCCCTGCAGTGGGACATTGATGGGCTGTTATGATGACGTATATAATCTTACTAAAATTAACAAGAGTACACTTAAATTATGAATTAAATACAAAAGCAATTTGCTCTACAGCTACTATCAATGTAAAATGTATGAGTAAACTGATGTTAATACAATGAACTGAATTATGGATTACGCGAAAATCCATATTGTATGCGAGTTAACAGTGATTGATTGATCGAAAATTATTTACAATATAATATTCAAAGTTTACCTTTGTTAATAATAACATGTTTGTTTAATATTTAAAAAGTTAAATATGTATTTGACTGTATCGTTGCCTTAGTAGGTACTTATCTTACACCCTAATAATTTAGGTTATTTCTTTTCAATGTTGTTTTATGTTGGTCCCATTAATGTCCCAATTCCGGGACGGGCCTCCTCCCTTTGTCCTGTATATCACATATATGGTACATTCACGTTGTTTTACTATTGAGTACACTGGTATGATTAGCAACCTTTTAATACATAAATTATAAAAATAAACAAAAGTGTGTAGTTAGTCATAGTTTGAACTGTGTATTGCAATGTTTCAAACAGGTATAACAAAAATAATGTTTACCGATATAATCTAAACAGAAAACAACTGTAAGAATTTCCTACAACAAAAATTACTATAGTCTTATACAGAAATAAATCATTCCCACACTACTTGCAAAATTCAAGAATTTTGCAAAACTTGAGCAAAAAAACGGTGCACCTTTTAGTAACATGCAAAGTAATTAAAATGCACCGTAATTTCGCTAAGTATTTAGTTGGACGTTTTATAAGTATAGTTTTAAGTTTATATTTTATGACATGTTTTTATTAGGTAGTAACTACAAGTGCTATTAAACTTTTTTTTGATTGAATTTTTTTATTTACTTTCTTATTTGTTTTTTTATCCTCACACATTCACCAAACGCGATCTAGTCCCAAACTAAGCAAAGATTGTACTATGGGTACTAAACAACGGATAAAAATACTTAATTTTTTTTTTTTTTTGTAAATACATACATTATATAGAAAACACTCAGACCAATGCAAACAATCATATTCATGCACACAAAGATTTTCATTGAGTGGAAATCGAACCCGAGACCTCTGCGTAGCAGTGATGTTATGTAACCACTACGCCACAAAGGCCGTCATAATTTATTGACCTGTTTGCAGACGAGGTCGCAGATTATTAATACGTTTGCAGTTTGTTTTTACTGTTGATGATATCGACGTCCACTGCTAGACATAGGCCTCCTCCAAGTATTGCCACCGTAGTGGCGTAGTGGTTATATAACATGATTGCTACGCAGAGGTCTCGGATTCGATTGCCGCTCAATGCAAATCTTTCTGTTTTCTATGTAGGTATAATATGTATGTATTTACAAAAAAAGAAAAGTATTTATGTATTTTTATCCGTTGTCTAGCACCCATAGTACAAGCTCTGCTTATTTTGGGACTAGATGGCGTTGTGTGAATGTGTGAGGAATATTTCTATTTATTTACTTTTATTCTTTATACCGTTTTTAAAAACTAAAATAGTAAATTATACTTCAATCAATTAACTATCCTATCTCTGTCCACTGGTAGACATAGACTTCGCCTAATACACTCCACAGAACACGGAATTCTCACATACACAACAATATATGAAGAGATAATATACCAACGTCACTTACGGTAACAAAGTAAAAACCCAACTGCAGTGCGAAACTTTTATAATGCAGAATAAAGTGTTCAAAGTTTAAACCGGCTCACCTATCGCAGTATGCAAAGTGAATATTTAAGGGCAGTGCTGCAGCTGCATGCTGTGATAAAACTGAACAAGATGCACGTAATTCTAACACTTGAGTGCTTGCGTCCTGGGAATAAGAATTGCGATTTTAACTAAGCAATATTTTTTAAGTACGGTAAGGTACTTTTGTTTTGAATGTAGAACAACAGAAGGTGTTTTTTATTGTGTCAGGGGAATATGGCCTTATTGAGTAAGATGGAAAGTGTTAATATAGTCTAGAATTGAAGGGTAATGATGTAATGACTTAACTTCGTTACTGTTACTATGCCGGTCTAGTCAAATGCTTCTTTACATTTTTTACATTGCTAGGAGGACGAGGACTATCATTAGGACGATAAACTTAAGCTGGAAGACTGTTAACCCTTTTGTACTGCATGTTACCAATTTTGGACACTATTGGCATAAAGCTAGCACAGTGGGCTGACAACAGGACTTAGGTATACTTAGTCAAATTTTCTTTGTTTTGTTTTCGTAGAAACAAAATTCTGGGCAGCTTTCCTATTACTTCCCTTAGGAAACAACATCTAAAAACAGGGATGAGATAATGACATCCTGTATTTATACTTCGTCACCACACAATAGTAAACTGGGATTTCTTAATTATATCACAATAATGAAATTTTTAATTGAATACCAATAATATTGAACAATACGGTACCATAGGTCAACTCAGTACAAAAGGTCTTTGTAATTTTTCAGTAATTAAAAACATTCATTTTAATTATTATAATTAATTTACCTTTTTAGTCACGTTAAGGAACAAAAACTGCAGTTTTGTTAAAGATATATTGGATCAAAATATACATATTATTATAGTAACATGTTTTTTAATTAACAATGATCCTTTTCACATTCAATTGAATATGGTTATTTTCATACACAGGTAAATAAAGTAAAAACGAATTTTATAATCATTTCTTTTTTATCGCATCTAGAGTATATTCAACATTGATATTATTATAATTTCGTATATATATACGTCGTTTCTCTGGGGGAATGCGTGAGCTCCACAACCTTACTCCGGCCGCGAAGGATTGGCTCCTCCAGCTGGATATAGATGTACCTATAGGGTTCGAAGCAGAAGCCATACGCAATAATTAACTGTCAATAATTAAGGTACTTAAGTGGCAAATACTTTATTTTTTAAGGCATATAATCTGTAACAACTGAGTTTTATAAAGTGAAGCATAAGTGTTGCTAACCCCTGTGTGTACCTTGGGACAAAATAAAACAAAGATATATTAAGTTAAGAGCACTCTTGTAATCAGCTCAAAAAATATGTTTTACTTAAAAATCGAATCTGAGGTATCAAGTAGGAACATTTGAACTAAATATCAACTATATAAATCTATTTTGCAGCTTTAACTATGTTAAATAATTCTTTAACCCAAATTCTTTGCAATTTTTTTTTATTTTTCCTTCTTCTACTTTATCTACTACTATTCTAAGGCGTTCAGGACTAACTGCATCTCTTTTGACACCAGCTTTACTCCGTAGCCCTATTAAGAATAGTTACAACATTGCCCATAGTTACAAACATTGATTGTTCCTTGAAACGCGTCCAAGGTACAAACAAAATCATGTCCCAAGGTACAAACACAGCAATATTTCAATAAAATTTAATTATCTTGACTTTTAGGCTAAGAACTTATTCCACTATTAATCAGGTTGTAGAAAGAAAGTAACAATTGACATTATAGTGTTATCTTTTTGTCAATTATCTGCTCTCATTACAAACATAATACACGTCAAAAAACTGTAAAAAACTTACTTTTGGCCCCAAAAAACGTAAAGATGTCCTCACAACTCGCTCGACGCCGGAATGATCACGTAACTCATTAGTTTTGCCAAGTGATAAAAATACTATCCATATGATAGAATTGAATGTCTTCAATGTTGCTAGTGTTTGAGATAAAATCAATGTCCCAAGGTAAAATCGTCCCAAGGTACGTCCCATAACCATACCATCATTAATATTTCTATTAGTACACGAATTCATTAAGAAAAGCACTTTTTTATTTGTTATAATATCTAATTATAAAAAACCTTTAAAATATAAAGCCATTTTATTAATGCCAGTACTACTTTAATAGAATTCATAACAAAACAAGTATTTAACAAAGCGTTTATAAACAAAACACAATACGAAATTACATTTCCCTAAGCTTCAAAATATTGATTGTTCTGACGTCACTCGTTGGGCATGTCTCACCAACTTATTTCCCCTTTGTTGAACTTGCTTACATACTAACAACATTATTTTAAGACAGACTTCGTCCCTAGGCCTTTCTAAACAATGATTTATCGAGTCCCAGGGATCTATTTTGCTTCATACTTGTGAAAGTTTCTCTTATCCGTTGTATCTTATTGGAAAAATGTTCTGTGTGCATAATATTTTGTTAGTGGTGGTTGCTTTTTAGTATTTTTATACTGTGTTAGAAGAACGTTGTTTGTTGTAGAAAAGTCTAGAAAACTTACTTAACTTTCCATCCTCGAGAGAAGAACACCAAGGTATGATGTGTGATGCATCCGTATTTTTAACCGACTTAAAAAACGGAGGAGGTTCTCAATTCGGTTGTATTTTTATTTGTTTTTTTTTTGTGATTGTTACCTAATTTCTTGAAAACGACTAGACCGATTTGAATTTTTTTTTGTTCGAATGGGTTAAGAAGTTCTTATTAAAGAGGTATACAACCCCACCTTAGAGTCAAATCTTCGAATTGTTTCAGCAGGAGTTGTCCGGAATAATGGCTGAACGACTTCCAGCCTCACGAACAAGCTGGTTGGCATAAAGGCTATAGACCACATGCATAAGCTATGACATAGAGAAGTCAAACGACCATTACCAGCCGTTATGCTTGGCGTTTGTGGTTTATGATGAAGATCGATGAATAAGATTCCTTCTATCGCTTTACCAATCAATCAACTCGACGTTGCCCAAGTAGTGACGACCTCGGTGGCGCGGCGGTAGCGCAAGCGGCTGCCGTGCACGAGGTTGTAGGTTCGATCCCCACGCAGGACAATTATTAGTGAGATCCACAAATTAATGTCCTTAGTCTGGGTGTTGTTTGTGTCCGTTAAATTGATGTTTGTAAAAGTCTCCGAGACACAGGGCATGATGCCTAGTGCAGGAGTTGTTTTTTAAAAAAAAAAGCCGATGGCAGTCCTATGTACTATACTCGTAGGTCTCTCACACACAGTCCTGCGCCTTTCCGCATCCAGTCCGACCCAGAGACCTTTTTATCCACCTAGCTGGGGCCATCCAACACTGCATTAGTCTTTTGCTATACCATTACACGTTATAACTATGTTAAAATAGACCAAATTTAGAGTTACAAATGTAGAAAACAAGAAATGTAATTTACAATTAGGACAACGTACTTTCTTAAACAAAAAACTCTTAGAAATAAAGACAAAAAAAAAACGGTGAAATACATCTTTCATTTTCTCAAGCCTTAGTACAAGCCTATAATTTATTACAACCTTGGCATATATTTGCTGAAACTATGGAACAAGGTTCTATAATGATAAATGGCTGTTCATTCTGAAACTTGGCTTCGACATTGTCTAAATGTTCCTGAAGGTCGAACCTAAGACTTATTGTAGTTAGTTAAAAATATTAAGGTTGGCTCAAACATGCCTTTGCTGTAATGTTAAATGAAGGTTTTATTTGAAGTCCAAAAATTAAATAAATTATCTTTAATATCTATACTTCTATACTAATATTATAAAGAGGCAAAGTATGAGTGTTTGTGACGTTGTAGGGGTAATCTCTGGATCTAATGAGCCAATTTTAAAAATTCTATTTGTGTTGAATAGTCCTTTTATCGCGGAGTGTCATAGGCTATATAGTATCACGCTATGACTAATAGGAGTGGAGCAGGAATGAAATATGTTTAAAAAAGGGACGCGTTTTTTTCGCCGCCCAATCAAGTGGGCACGGGTCAGTTAGTAACTAAATACAATCGCGTTTCATTATTATAAGTATTATATAAACAGAATGTTAACAGCCCATTTACGACTTCTGTCTTAGCTAATAATATTACTAAATCTTCTTACCGCATACCTAATAATAGACTCACACTAATTATTACTCAAATACTTCGCTAAATAATCTTCAATCAACTCACTCTACTGCAAATCTAATTAACCCTTCGAATACAACGTCTAAAAACCCCGTATCGTATGAATATCTCGGACAAAAACGACCATTACTTATTTCCCTCGTTCTCTTAATGACGTCATTATCTATAGAGACCCTGTACGCGGTCACGTCCGTAATTCTGACTATGACAGTGTCAGAGTGACGCAAGATATGATAAATGACGTGGAAACCATCATGCTTTTATGTGACCACGAATGTAATGATGTTTTAGTTCTGTGTGCTTGTTATGTAACCTGCAATTGTGAAGTTTAAAGAATTATTACTATTACTATGATTCGAATGACTCGGAATATTCCCGTTCAAACATGATACTTGGCCTACTAATACTGGGTTTTTACGACACCCATGGGATGAGATGGGGTGGTGACAGACTGTATTCTTACTCCGTCACCACACGGAGACACCACCACAAAATGTGTTTGTGAGCAAATAAAATACATTACTTACGTATGCTCCATAACATAAGTAACTTTCATACTTAAACTAAAAATCTCTAACTCTAAATCAAACACTATCAAGCAAATTCTTCAACCAATACATTACCCAAGTTTCTACAATACTGTTTATTGTAATTTCAACGTATTCGTCCTTCGTTCTCACCTGTCCTGTATAAAAACGTCTTCCATAACTCTTTAGTGAAACGTAAGCCCTCTGCGACTGAGACTAACCATTTGTCATAATACCTTCTCTAAAAGTTTTTCTTTACCTTCTTTGTGAACTATTTTTAACGGTGGTGACATAAAATATGTATTGTTGAATACATAAGTTTTTTTAGTTATCAACACCTTGGTAATTTAGAATTGAAATTTAGACGAATTTATGAGTTGCTTTTGTCTGGGTTACGTTTTTTTTTTTTGTAGTAGACCTTTCTAGCTAATAAATAATCCTCACACATTCACACAACGCCCTCTAGTCCCAAACTAAGCTGAGCTTGTACTATGGTTGCTAGACAACGGATAAACATACCTACTTAAATTTTTTTTTTGTTTGTAAATACATACATATTTATTATACATAGAAAACACCCAGACCAATGCAAACAATCATGTTCATGCACACAAAGATTTGCAATGAGCGGGAATCGAACCCGAGACCTCTGCGTAGCAGTCATGTTATATAACCACTACGCCACAGAGGTCGTAATAACAATCAATTTGATTGTACTTTATTTGAATTTTGTAAAACTTTTGTTGATTTTCGAATAAACTTATTACGAAAAACTATTTATACCCCAGAAACTAAAGATAGAAAGATTATTTTATCGTGACGTGATTATCCTAAACAGCCCTTAATAAATTTATGTTCAATTTTCTAGTCTGGGAAGCGGTTGACCTTTAGGCAAAATAATCTACTATATAAAAATAAGTCGGGTTTTCCTTCCTGACGCTAAAACTCCAGAACACACAGACCGATTTCCACGGTTTTGCATTCGTTGGAAAGGTCTCGGGCTCCGTGAGGTTTATAGCTAAGAAAATTCAGGAAAAAATTGAACAGAAAAGGGAAAATAATGCCCGTGCGAAGCCGGGACAGGCCGCTAGTCTCTTCTAAAAATATACTAACTTTATTTAGATTTAATACTTTGAAACGAACTTTAATGTCAATGAATTTTCTATAAACACTTTTGAAATCAAATAGAATACTTATGAATGGTTTGTGGTAAATAAAGGTTAGTGCTCTTTGGATATTTAACAAGTTTTTTTTTATTTGGCTGATGCAAGAAAATCATTCATATTATGTGCATTGTGTATTTTATTTTATGTATTTAAAGAAATAATTTTCAAATTAGTTCATACCAGCATAATAAATAAATAAATATTCCTCACACTTTCACACAACGCCATCTAGTCCCAAACTTGACGACCTCGGTGGCGCGACGGTAGCGCAAGCGGCTGCCGTGCAAGAGGTTGTGGGTTAGATCCCCACACAGGACAAGAATTTGTGAGATCCACAAATTATTGTCCTGGTCTGGGTGTTCTTTGTGTCCGTTAATTGATATTTGTAAAAGGTCCCCGCGACACAGGGCATGATCCCTAGTGCGGGAGTTGCCTTTTTTATAAAAAAAAAAAAACTAAGCAAAGCTTGTACTACGGGTACTAGACAACGGATAAACATACTTCAATACTTTTTTTTTGTAAATACATTATTATACATAGAAACACTCAGACCAATGCAAGCAATCATGTTCATGCACACAAATATTTGCATTGAGCGGGAATCGAACCCGAGACCTCTGCGTAGCAGCCATGTTATAAAACCACTTCGCCACAGAGGTCGTCAATCGATTAGCACAGGGCTTGTGTAAAAATTTAGTTTCTAGCAATATTTGTATGACTTGGTGATTCACAAATTATTGTAGTGAGCCAGAAGTTCTTTGTTTCCGTTAGACAGACCTAACTATGTGTTTTTGTTAACTCTGCCAAATCAATGCTCTCCCATAGTTAACAAAAACGAAATAAACAGGTTGATTTTAATCATCATAAAATTTCGAATTTGCTACATTAGAAAAATAACTTTTTCAATAATTTCTAAAATAGTTAATTGACAACTTAAATTAAAAATCCCTTTATTCGAAAACTAAGTACAAATAAACAATAAATGTTGTACAAATATTGCCTTCATGTTGCCCTTTTCAGCCGTCCAATACAGTTAACGAGAATAGCCTTCAAAACACTAATTTGCTTCATTGTTAGACCAAAACAATCCCATTTGTAACAAACACGTGTCGTTGACTATTTATATTCAATATACTTACATTATAGGGCTTAATCAAATCTTTTTGTCGTACGACTAGTAAAATCAGTTATTAAATTATTTTCAAACTAGCTGACCCGTGCCCACTTCGTTGAGCAGCAAAAAAAACGCGTCCTTTTTTTAAACATATTTCATTACTGCTCCTCTCTTATTAGTCATAGCGTGATACTATATAGCCTATGGCACTCCCCGATAAATGGCCTATTTAACACAAAAAGAATTTTAAAAATTGGTTCTGTAGTTCCAGAGATTAACCCCTATAACGTCACAAACTTACATACACACAAACGTTACCTTTTTATAATATTAGTATAGAGTATTATCCATTCATTCTATCCGTGTGGTGACGGAGTAAGAATACAATATGTCACCACCCCATCTCATCCCATGGGTGTCGTAAAAACCGACTAAGGGAATAACCGTAACTACTATATTTACGAAATAAAAAGAAGGAAAACTTGAAATTAAACCCTAAACCAATCCGTCTGTATTAGTAGGCCAAGTAACCCTCCGTCACGGGCCGTCCCTGCAGTGGGACATTAATGGGCTGTTATGATAATGATAATCCATGTAACGATGGATTAAGAAAAGGTACATGGTATTAATCAATAAACCAATTAGCCTATCGCAGTCCACTGCTGGACAAAATGCCTCTTCCAACAAACGCCACAGAACAGGGTCCTCCGCCCTCCGAATTTAGTCCGACCAAGCGATCTTTTTGAGGTAGAATTAATTTATAGTACAGGTATTTAAAATTAAAATAAAAATCTTACTCCAACCAAAAATTAAATGTTGATACTAAGAAAATTCATCTATACCTACTAACATCGCGTTAGACAGATATTTTACGTTATTCGCGCATTATTTTAAAACTGAGATATCTTTCAAACTAATAATCGGATCTCATCGCTGTAAAGAACAATATTGTTTAAAATTAAATAAGTATAATGATTAACGTATTTACTTTGATAAGGGTTAATACCATATACACAAAATACCTTTACAAACAATGCATTTCTTTTAATCAAATTTAATTATTATAAAAAAGGTCGTAGTGAGTCAACCTTAGAAGATAGATATTATTATGCTATCGTTGACTTAATTGTAAAACTTTTTTAAAGGTACAATTCTTTAATACATCATTTCAGTATTTCTCCATACGTTTAAGCAGCAGACGCAAAATAAACGTTTTTAAGGGTCCCTTTTATAAACATATTTCATTACTGCTCCACTCCTATTAGTCATAGCGTGATGCTACATAGCCTATGACACTCCCCGATAAATGGACTATTCAACACAGAAAGAATTTTTGAAATCGGTTCAGTAGATCCAGAGATTACACCCTACAACGTCACAAACACACAAACAAACAAACACACAAACTTTACCTCTTTATAATATTAGTATAGATAAGTAATTTATGGTTATAGAATCTTTATTACTCAAAAGAAATACAAATATTTCACTTACTGAGTAACTTAACTTATAATTACAAAAATAATAATTTAAGCATTCCGAACAAACAGTGTTACACTTAATACTACGAGTATGATAACTATAATTAGTTTACATTTTATGCGGGTATCAAAGAAGAACTTTTATTACAGTACATTGTATTACATATTCATATAAAGTGGGTATGGTAAAAATTTCTAAGACAAATATACAGGGTCGGATTTAGATTTATTTTTAAATGAGAGGAACTTTATTAATAACAAAATATTTTAATTGTTTTTTAAATTTCGTGAAATTATTTTCTTTTCTTATTTGTAATGGTAATTTATTGTATAACTGTGCTCCTTCGTATCTTATATTATTTTTCCCATAGTTTGTACGCGGTTTTGTAAGATTTATGTTGTTACTGCTTCGAAGTTGACGTAGTCCTATTTCTTTTTTAGTTTTAAATGTTAATTGTGATTGTATTTTATTGTCTAGAATTTTTCTTATTAATATGCATGTGTTGTAGTAATATAATTGTTTTAAATTCATTATCTTAGTTTCTGTATATATTATGTGTGTAGGTGTCAAAAAATCGTAATTAATAAGAATTTTAATTATTTTGTTTTGTTTTACCTGTAATTTTTTAAGTGTAGTTTTAGTTGCTGTACCCCACACTTCAATTAGGTAGTCTAAATGCGGTTTTACTAAGGAGACGTAAATTGTCCAACGAATATTAAGTGGCAAATGTCTTGTATTATTTATTATTTTTATTGATTTGGGTTTTTTTTTCGGTTATCTATTGTTTGCCCGTAAATTAAATCCTATAATATTCTTATTCCCGAATTTCATATGCCATACTTGCTATGCCATAATTTTATTAGACATAACGGCAAATACAGCTTGACGAAGATCCGCTTAGCGGGTCTCCTACGGGTCTCCTACTTCTTGGTAGCTTAAAGAATAAACCTATCTAAGATGGATTGCTCTAAGTCTCTCAGTTTAAACATAATTGAATTATGGCAAGTAAATATTATGGCTAAGCACGATTAAAGCAAACAATATTAGTACAACTGAAATTATGGAAAAAAGAAAATTCGGTCCTTATTCATCGTATAAGTGGACTGCCCATTGTGCATTTGCTCAAAGTAACAGCAGTGCCTCACAATAATAAGTCATGAGATACTGCTGACCAGTCTATAATTATGTAAGCAAGCACTAAATATTATGGTTTTTAAATATTTGGATAGCCAAAGAGTGATAAGACCTTTACCTTGTTTAAGCTGTAGAACGTATCCAAAAATACACACCCCGCTTTCACACTCGAGTAACTGGTTAAATTAAAATTATCTCAACTTTCTATTTATCAGGGTTGATCTTGTATAGCTGCGAAATACTAAAAGCATACCGTCTTTAAGTAATTTTGGTGCTTATAAAGGCTTATCTTGGGTCAACGAGGTGTATGGTGGTTAATTCACGCAAAAAGGGTTTTCTAACCTTAAACACGGTTACGTAGAAAAATAATTATTTTAAAAGTAATATTAATTTAAATTACCTAAATGTGAGATGTATTACATTTTGTTTGATTATTATCTAAGCTTAATATTAAGTCCGTGTGATGACGGAGTAAGAATACAATATGTCACCACCCCATCTCATCCCATGGGTGTCGTAAAAACCGACTAGTGGAAAACTTGAAATTAAACCCCATATTAATCCGTCTGACCAGCGTTGTATTAGTAGGCCAAGTATCCCCCCGTCACGGGAGGAGGCCCGTCCCTGCAGTAGGAAATTAATGGGCTGTTATGATGATTATCTGAGCTGTGCTGTGAAGAAAACAGGTTGCTAGCATCCAATCTCAACTCGACGGTGACCTGAATGGCAGCAAACGCTAGTTGGGACTCCAAAAGAAGGAAAGTCCTATTTATCTGAATTGCATGATATAAAGAAGGCCACGATAACCTCTTTCGATGGAGTACAGTCAATACCACAGAAGAACAACAATGAACTGTTATGATAAACAACATGAACAAGTGATAATATCCGAAGAGAAGAAAGACAATAGGAAAAATTGGTACTCGAGGCGGGACTCGAACCCGCGTCTCTGGACTATACGCGTCCAGCGCCATGACCACTAGGCCACACGAGTATCCGTCTCGACTACCAAATTTAACCATTGCTTTATACGGCGCCAGAGCCGCAACTTATCACTCAACTGCACAACGCCAACTGGACGCGTATAGTCCAGAGACGCGGGTTCGAGCCCCGCATCGAGTACAGTCACGAGCAATAATATGTACACATTTTCGCATTTTGTAAACCAGTTATCTAAAGTTCTGCCAATCCGAAATTGAAAATTCGAAGATTAATTCAAAACTGTACGGAACCTCTTCTAAATTACGAATTCATTTTGATATTGTAATGTCTAGATAAACGTGCAGATAGTTTAGAAAATTTGAAAATGTGTACATATTATTGCTCGTGACTGTACAAATGATTTCCATTGTCTTTCTTCTTTTCGGATTTTTCTAGTTATACCTAAGCTTTATCGGTAAAAATGTATACTTACGTAAAGTAATAATATTATTTTCGATAATATCTTAAAACAATAATAGGTATTCAATTTTACTTGTAACAAAATGTAATATTCTGTATGACGGCATGTCGGTGACGTGAAATGGGTTGAAGATAATGGGAACTGTACATCATATTATTTAGTTTAAGTAGAAATTCTGTGTAATCTAGTGTATGCAATTTGCAATTTTATTTATTTTAGAGAGAAGAACGCGACTCGAGAGAGATAAAAAAACACCATGGATTTTAGTTTATATACTAATTTTCCATCTTTTCAGGGCTTAAATACTGCCTATCTATGACCCACAGTAATGGAAGGCCCATGCTAAAAAAAATAGCAAAGCTTTTTAGCTTTGTAGCCTCATTATTGTAAGTGTTAAGTATGGTCAATCTTCAACAGTATACAGCAATAGTCTAAACTGATTCAAACTGCAGCTTCAAAAAATAATATACAAATGATTAAAACCGAAAACAAACCGAATACAAATTAGGAAACCTTGAAATTAAACCCTATACCAATCCGTCAGCGTGGTATTAGTAGGCCAAGTCTCCCTCCGTCTCGAGAAGAGGCCCGTCCCTGTAGTGTGACATTAATGGGCCGTTATGATGATGATGATGTTAGGTATAGGAAATAAAACAAAAGTCAGCACAGAAATACGACTCGTATGTTTACTTAAGACACAGTTGATCGCTTTTCCCAGGTAGTATGTAAGAATGTAAAGAAGAAATACAATTGGAAATCGATTGTGAAAGTGTTGAATTGTGTCTGAAATATTATATTGAAATAAATGTGTTCCGTTTCGATATCTTGCCAGGATAAAAGACGACTTCATTCGAATGTATGAGTAAGGTAACAATACAGGGTTACCCGCAACTTCGGTATTTTTTTAATTTATTTATTTATTAGTATGACGTCCTCTGTGGCGTAGTGGTAATATAACATGACTGCTACGCAAAGGTCTCGGGTTCGATTCCCGCTCAATGCAAATCTTTGTGTGCATGAACATGATTGTTTGCATTGGTCTGGGTGTTTTCTATGTATAATGTGTATGTATTCATAACAAAAAAGTATTTAAGTATGTTTATCCGTTGTCTAGTACCCATAGTACAAGCTTTGCTTAGTTTGAGACTAAATGGCGTTGTGTAAATGTATGAGGAATATTCATATTTATTTATATTTAACAGTCCATCAACGTTTTATTGCAGCTACAGCCTTCTCTTCTAGTGACTTAGGAACAGTTAGCTTTTAATATCAGGCTGGGCAGATTAAACATAACAAATACGAACTCTGTCACTAATCAGTCAGATTTCATTAAAATAAAACTTATTTAAACCAATCTAAACTTTATTCAAAATAAATCAAGACTTAAATTTGCAAAAACAACTTCACAACGTTAGCAAAAGATTTCGGTGTACCATTTGTCATAAAATACCGAGTAATTTGGGCAAAATGATGAAATGAAAGAACATCTGCTTACGTACGTAATATAACTTTGAACCTGTAATATGAAAAGGATTGGTAAAGGGTGGAGGTCAACGTACTTCAAAGGTACTCAGGTAAATGTAAAAACCGCCAATAACTTCGAGAACGCGGGTTCTATTCAACATTTAAAACATGACGGTGGTTTCATATATTTTGCTGTTTATATGATTTAAATAGGAAGGTCTTTTTTTAAATATTTACCTAATCTTGCTACAGGGAAGTATTAATAAAAAAAATGTAAACAGCATTTTCCTACCTTGTTTTGAGGTAGGTAATAGATTATAAATTGTACCTGTTGTCTCCTTAAAATTATAGATCGGTATTTCTAGATGTATTCCTCACATGTATGCCTCACATTGTGGACCGACGACCTAGTTAGGACGGCGGAAACCCGATGGATGAGGGAGGCACGGGACCGCACAAGGTGGCAATACTTGGAGGAGGCCTATGTCATGCAGTGGACGTCGATTGGCTGATATGATGATGATGATGATTTTTAAATGTCGCAAGGTGCTTTACTGTACTTTTGGTTTCAGACAACTGATAAACATACTTAGTACCGTAAAGGCAACTAATGGATAAATTACGTTTACTGAAATTAACGTGTGTAACGTAAAACAAAAGGGAACACCACACTTGACCAATCCGTCTAACCAAAGTAGTTTTGATAACCAATTAAAGCTTTTGATATTGAATGCCTAATTACATAAATTAATATACTCGTAGTCAATCGTACGTCCTTTTTAATCAAATCAAATCAAATTTATTTATATATAAAAATATTACATAACAACAACAATATAAGGTACTTATAATATAATTTATCAGTGCCGACTGGTCCCAAACTAAGCAGAGCTTGTACTATGGGTACCAGGCAACAGGCATACATACTTATATTTACAATTATTTATACATACTAATTATAACAATATAATGTATATTATAATAATACATAATTTAATGCTAAATACCTACACATTGGGAACCAACTGAGTTACTATATAAGTAGGGGTGGTGTTTTCTAACTTGCCAAAATTAAATTAGGTAACAGAAATGAAGTAGCTAAAAATTATAACGCAGTAATAGGCCTGTATTCTTCAATTAATACCTAGTACTTGACTTCCTTACCACACAAACCCCAGCTTTTAGTAGTTTGTAGATTTTGAACAACATAGAAAAGTCATACCCAAAAGTGATGAGTTCCTACTTAATTTTGTTTTGTCTACAAAGCTATTCTTAGCGTATGTTTTTCCATTTAAGTCAAGCACTGACAACAATGTAAATTTGATGACCCGAAATAAATGTAATCTTGACCGTTAAACGTCAACAATAGATCTAATCCTTCTGCCAACCCTGCTAAGTAAAGTAGGTCGCGACAGATAGCTTTATCTTTCGTGAACTTGCGAATACTTCGGATTGTCCTCTACGTTCATATATTTTGCGCCACTTTGCGTGTTCAAACGTAATTTCGTGGAGATTGTTTTGTTCGTGGAATAATATGAAACACGCTGTATATGATGTTCGTAATGAAATTTACTTGTTTTTACGTATTGCGTGTAAGCAATATTCTTGGGATTAGAAATAAGTTGAGACGTTTTAAGAAATGAATTGTATTTTGTAGAATTATGCAGTAATTGGGTTTTGCATCGTTATTTGAAGGTATTTTAATTTGAATTGTATGTAAAATTATAACTTTTAAACTTTCGCGATTCATTATTATAATATTATAAACGGGATATTAACGCGCATTTTATTTACCTTTATTTTACTTGACGTTTCGGCACAGGTTGCACTGGCCGTGGTCGCAAGCTGACTGTATGGTAAAACTATAATTTATCGATTAATTAATTTGGTTAATATATTAGCTCTTAATTACTTGTATTCATATAATTGCAAAAAGATAAATACAGCTGAAAAATATATCTTCTTTGACTTTCAACTGTCCAATTTATTTTCTTGCTATAGATAAAAAGTACTTTGTTTGATGACAAAAAACTGAACAGTCAACTTAACATTTTTTAATTTAGTGTTATTTTTTTCTTCTTGTAGACGTCTAATTAAATGCTGATCAGTACAAATATATATCAGACGAAGTCCCCTTGTTACCGTGTACAACATTCCTGGTTTGAGTATAATGACACTACGTTTGTTTAATTTAAAGTTATGAAATGTTAAAAATAAAGAGAACCAAACTGTAAATTAAACATACAAATGTACGGACTTTAGTTCGTAATCGTACAAAATTGTTTACAAAACATACTGAAGGACCTTTCAGTACAAACACTTTAAAGCAGCGGCGTACACTATGAAATGAATAGAGTGCGAAATAAAGCGTTTCACACCGTGAGCTTAAACTCGGGTTAAACTAACAACGTACTCGCTTATCACATTGTTTATATTTTTAGTTTTTAAAAATGTTTTTACGTTTACATAAATGACAGCTTAGTTATTCAACTGCTGTGGTAGTTCTTTATTTATTCAGACAAAACACAGAATGATGTTTAAAACATTTAAGGTGAAAGTTATGCTACATTGCACAAGGGACGTCCACTGCTTGACATAGACCTTCTCCAAATTTTACAACTTTGATATGATCCTGTGCTGCATTGAAAGAATGGTAGAACAATAACTACACTATAGTGGAAAGCAAAAACTAAATATATATCTCACAATAAGTATAGCTAGAAGGACAGATGTGGGACAAGGTGCAGAAATCTGTATGTTAATATTAAAATTGACGTATCTATACCCCTTCCATTATATTTAACAACATTTGACAGATTGTCGTTGGTGACGTTCAGCAGTATTTCGAATGTATAAATTACGAAACGGAAATATTACGAAACTTCATGGACGTGAACTGTCAAAAAGCTAAACTTACGCTGGAAAGGGTATAGTATGAAATCTAGTCAAAGCCTTTGTTCATTACATTTAGGATAAATCTTGTATGCTCTTCTTATATACTACATATTGGTTCTATTTTGGTTAAATTCGATACCAGTACGTTGCAATTTATCGCATACAATCATGGCCTCTAACTGCAAATTCGGGTAGAATAGTATGAGGCTAGTGAACTACGAAGCAAAGCCTTTGTCCAGAGTGTTATAGAGGCTGTAACTAACGTAGCTAGATTTCAGAAGTAATTACATTTCAATGCGGTCACAATGAAGTACCAAATTTGGTTGATGTCGCTTTACTTTGTTCGTTCTACTTGTTCGGCTGGAGCATTCGTTGAATGGCAATACTCTAAGGATTTTCAAATGGATGTATTGGCTGTTGTTTTCTATTTGTCATCTATTATTTTGAGAGTCTTTTATAGACATCGACGTATAATACGTGCAAAAAAGGGTATTAAATGGAAACTCAAACAGACCGATAAGCTTGCAGAGCCTAGAAAACTACCATTAGTTCATCATGATTACAGCCCTTTACTGTCCCACTGCAGGGACGGGCCTCATCCCGTGACATAGATATTTGGCCTACTAATACCATGCTAGCCAGATGGATTGGTATAGAATTTAATTTCAAGATTTCCTTCTTTTTACTTCGTAAAGATAATATTCACGGATAGTCCCTTAGTCGGTTTTTACGACACCCATGGGATGAGATGGGGTGGTGACATATTGTATTCTTACTCCGTCACCACACGAATAAGCACCATCAGTGATTTAAAATTATTAATACGGTATAGTTTCGTTATTGCATCATATTAGGTATCACTTTAAAATATATCTATACAAAGATTACAAGCAGTAACAAGTTATTGTAGATATTTAAGTCTTATCTTAGCAGGAAGGCTTACTTTATTATAACAATATAACCCGTATCTAAATTTACTACTAGCTTGAGATTAGCGGTTTTATACACAAATATTAAGTTTATATATCCGTTAATATGCTGAACAGTCTGAATTTACTTGTACAAAATTAAGTCAGACACAATATTTTGATTTACAATGCCGGAGTTTATGACAAGTTACATCACAGTTTGTATTACTTACTTACCTGTCTACAAGTCACGGATACATGATTATTAAGGAAGTTTTTTTACACAAATATCAGAGTCTACACCCAGATATAGAGCAGTCAAGCCAGCTTGGTAGCTGTAACGCGGTGTCCTACGTGAGTGACGAAAGCGACGCAACGCGACGCTGCGTACGCGACGTACGCGATCAAATCAATGGCGTACCCTATATCTGTTCTATGTGGCAGTCTGCGACGAGACGCGACGTAATCATGCAGGACACTTGTCGCGTGTAGCATGGCGTCGCGTCGCGTCGCCTTCGTCGCTCACGTAGACCACCGCGTTAGTCAATTATCCCTTTTTGAATATAGGAGTTCTACGATGATTTACTATAACGATCATGCCTATCTCTAAGCCTTATACTTTTGGCCAGCTTGGTATAGGCCTAGTTTTCCAGAGGCCCTGTTCATGCAACGGAACAAAAATAGACTTTGGGATGTAAAGAAAAAAAAATAACACAATTTTTAACTATTTATAAAGCAAACATAACAGCAGTAGCGCCTATTTGCCTTTTATAAAATATAAACTATTTGCCTCTATTTAACAATCCGCGTTTATTCACGTGAAGCTTGTGTTTACTTTCTGTCGATATTTTCCTAGAGATAGGGGAGCTTAAATAGTCGTTGTCGATTTGATAAGTTATTGTATTGCTATACGAGTACTATTGGTAATCTTCTTCTTCTTTTTTTTATATATAAAACTCAAAGGTGACTGACATAGTGATCTATCAACGCACAGCCTAAACCACTGGAGGCATCTGGCTGAAATTTGGCATGCAGGTAGATATTATGACGTAGACATCCGCTAAGAAAGGATTTTGATAAATTCTACCCCCAAGGGAATAAAATAGGGGATGAAATTTTGTATGAAACTTTATCAATTTTAAACCGATCGGGTTGAGGCTTTGCATGCAAATAGTTACTATGACGTAGGCATCCCCTTACATAGGACTTTATTAAATTCAACCTCTATAGGGATAAAATAGGAAACGAAAGTTAGTTTGAAATTTTGTCAAATTCAAACCGATCAGGCTGAGGCTTTGCATGTATAGAGTTACTATGACGTAGGCATCTGCTAAGAAAGGGTTTCGATATATTCTACCCCCAAGGGGATAAAATAGGGGATGAAAGTTTGTATGAAACTTTGTCAATTTTAAACCGATCGGGTTGAGGCTTTGCATGCAAATAGTTACTATGACGTAGGCATCTCCTTACAAAGGACGTTATTAAATTCAACCCCTATAGGGATAAAATAGGGAACGAAAGTTAGTTTGAAATTTTTTCCAATTCAAACCGATCAGGATGAGGCTTTGCATGCATAGAGTTACTATGACACGTAGGCATCTGCTAAGAAAGGATTTCGATATATTCTACCCCAAGGGGATAAAATAGGGAATGAAAGTTTTATGAAACTTTGTCAATTTTAAACCCATCGGGTTGAGGCTTTGCATGCAAATAGTTACTATGACGTAGGCATCCCCTTACAAAGCTTTATTAAATTGAACCCCTATAGGGATAAAATAGGGAACGAAATTTTGTAAAATTTAAACTGATCGGGCTGAGGCTTTGCATACATATAGTTACTATGATGTAGGAATCCTCTTAAAAAGGATACTTACAAATTCTTCCACCAATTTTATGAAACTTTAATTTTTATGAAACTTTGTCGATTTTAAACCAATCGGACTGAGACTTTGCATGCATATAGTAACTATTACGTAGGCGTCCCTTCTGAAATGATTTTGATAAATTCTACCCCTATGGGATCAAATAGGGGATGAAAGTTTGTATGAAACTTTGTCAATTTCAAACCGATCGGACGGAGGCTCTGCATACATATAGTTACTATGACGTAGGCATCTCCTTAGAAAGGACTTTAAAAATTCTATCTCCAGGGGGATAAAATAGGGGATGAAAGTTTGTATGAAACTTTGTCAGTTTTAAACCGATCGGGCTGAGACTTTGCATGCAGATAGCTACTATGAAGTAGACATCTCCTTAAAAAGTAATTTAATAAATTCTACCCCTAAAAGGGTAAAATAGGATGAAGGTTTGTATGAAACTTCTTACATTTTCAAATGATTGAACTGAAATTAAAGATTGGAGCTACTATGATGAAGACGTCCTTTAATATAGGATTTTGATTAATTCAGCCCCTATTATGAAGTTACGACTCAGCTGTTAAAATTATATTAAGTTACGACGAAGTTGTCAAAAAAATTCCCGCCAAAAATTCAATGACGTCACGTCTTATCTGTCAAAACTTCTATGTCGTCAGGAATTATCTGTAAAAGACGTCACGTCTCAGCTGTCAAAAATTCTATGATGTCACGTCTTAGCCATCAAAATTATATGACGCACGATAAAGCTACGAAAGAAACGACATTATGACGGCACAACGTAATTGTAAAAATAAAATTTTCTCTCTCTAATTTTATGACGTCACAACGTAGCTGTAAAAAAAATATTTCTTGCCACAATTTTATGACGTCACGACGTACCTGTAAAAAACAATTCCCGCCACAGTTTTATGACGTCACGACGTAGCTGTAAAAAACAAAATTGCCGCCATAATTTTATGACGTCACAACATAGCTGTAAAAAAAATTTCCCACCTAAACTTTATGACGCCACGAAGTAGCTGTAAAAAAAAAATCCCGCCATAATTTTATGACGTCACAAGGTAGCTGTAAAAAAAATTTCCTGCCAAAACTTTATGACGTCACAACGTAACTGTAAATAAAATTCCCGCCGAAATTTTATGAGGTCACAACGTAGCTGTAAAAAAAAATTCCCATCTAAACTTTATGACGTCACAACGTAGCTGTAAAAATAAAGTTTGCCCGCCATAATTTTATGACGTCACAACGTAGGTATAAAAAAAAATGCCCGCCACAATTTTATGACGAACCGACATAGCTCTAAAAAAAAATTGCCTCCAAAACTTTATGACATCACGATGTACGTAGCTGCCAAAAAAAATCCTTCCAAAATTCTATGACGTCACGTCTCATCTGTCAGTATTTCTATGATGTCACGACTCAACTGTCAAAAATTCTATGACGTCACGAATCATCTTGGCAAAATTCTGTGACATTACGACTTAGCTACTCCACGCGTTCCTTAGAAAAATTGTTTTGACATACAGGCAGACAGACGGACAACAAAGTGATCTCATAAGGGTTCCGGTTTTATTAAACATAATTTATAATAATACTTTTTAACGCGAGCGAAGCCGCGGGCAAAATCTAGTAATCACATATTCCTCACACTTTCACACAACTTCATCTAGTCCCAAACTAAGCAGACAAACATACTTAAATACTTTTTTTAATTACATACATGTTATACATAGAAACACTCAGACTAATTCAATTTCATAATGATGTTCATGCACACAAATATTTGCATTGAGTGGGAATCGAACCCGAGACCTCTGCGTAGCAGTCATGTTATATAAGCACTACGCCACAGAGGTCGTCAACTATAATAGGTATATGTACTACACGGTCACATTATGTAGAGACCTCGCTGGAATGCGAACTCGCGTCGCGTTCTTCTTTCAACCCATGCGCTCGCCCCGGGCGCATCAGTGATTCGTCCGACGCGACGTGACGTCATCGAAGCCAGGTCTCGAGATAATGTGACCGGGTAGTACCTAACTGCTACTCAGGTCTCTAGTTCGATTCCAACTTAATCTAAGTCGTTTTTACGTGATTGATAATGAATATTTGAGTTGGTCTGGGTGTTTTAAGTAGTCTACAGTACCTGGCCGTAAATATTGCACATCGAATTTTATAAAGAGACAATCGCCCAATTTCGGCTTCGTAGAGCATCATCTCTATCGCACGAAATATAAACAGTCTCTCTAGCTGCCTTGCTAATGCCTAGTTTTCTAATCACACCATCCGTCAGTGCTATAAAAATGTCAAATATACGTGTCATTTCAGTAAGACCAAATCAGTTCAAAATCAAATCAATTCAAAACCAAACCAATCAACAAATATCAACAGTCAATTAAACTAAAAGCACGATCAATATTTTAATTAACAGAACCATACAAACTCCTCAAGTAACACAATACACAAGAAAAACAACATTGTGACAAACAAATAATGTAACTAGAATATCTTTATACAATCTTGTTGAGGTTAGGTCGACGGAAAAACAAGTGAAGTGCAGATTTATTAAACATTCCTACTCAACTGACATTCTTAGCGTGCCCTACCGAATATCTATCTCTTTATTTTGCACTCAATTTACATGCTCACCTACTTACTAACATAAAGTAGTTTAGGTGGAATATTAGAACATAACAAACGTATTATTTAGAACATATTCTGTCGTCTCTGCCTACCCCGGACGGGATAAGGCGTGAGTTTATGTATGTATGTATGTATTAGAAATATGTATTAGATTAGAAAACATAAAATTTTGTTGTTTGTTGTTCTGAATGTGTTTGGATTTTGATGAGTGCGTTTTCTTTTTAATTGAATGCCAATTAATAGGAGGTATTGTATCATAGACATATTATTATAAATATGTGAATTATATAGCACTTATACTCGCCCTAAAAACTTACGGTTTCGGATAAATAACACAATTTCCAATACTTGTTCAATTGGTAGATATGTATTATTAACAAAACAAAAGATAAACCATTGTGATATGACGACTTTTTATAATCCTACTAATATTATAAATGCGAAAGTTTGTGAGGATGTATTGATGGATGAATGGATGGATGGATGTTTGTTACTCTTTCACGCAAAAACTGCTGGAGGGTTTTTGATTTAATTTTGGAGGGATTTTATTTGGAATAAAGGTAGTATAGGGTGTAGAATAACTACTACTACCTACACCCCGCGGGTGAAGACGCGGGCATCAGCTAACATGAATATAATCCTGGAACACTTTTTTTATAAAGACATCAACTCTTCGAAGTCTAAACAAGTGGATTTTAGATAAGTACTATTGATTAAGGTAAGAAGTAAATTGTACAAAACTAGTTATAGAGATAGTACTAGAGCCTCGATGGACATTAAACAGGTCAAGTAGTGATCTCTACTATCAATGCCTCGCGTATTGATCTGCAAATAATTGTCTCGTAGCTATTTGCACTTTTTTTCTCCAATGGGTTCGATTACTAAACCAGGATGTTTTTTTATGTAATACATCCATTTTCTTTAAAAAAGAGATAAAAAGAAATTTATAATAAAATTAAGTATCAGATCTATCATTTACTTACTTTACTTAGACATTATGCATTGAGGCGTAATCTATAGTCCATATCTATAGTCTATAGTAATATTATAAAGAGGTAAAGTTTGTGTGTTTGTGACGTTGTAGGAGGTAATCTCTGGATCTACTGAACCGATTTTAAAAATTCCTTTTTTTTTTAGTAGTCCATTTATCGGGGAGTGTCATAGGCTATATATAGTATCACGCTATTACTAATAAAAGAGTCAGCGGAACATTATTTTTTAATTATTTCAAAAATATCACTTAAATAGTTTCTAATAAATTTGTTATAATAAACGTGCTCAAAGTACTTGATTTGTCAAAGGGTTTTATCAACGTAATATACCGTCTATATTTGAGAGTAATTGAGTTAAAACTTGTTTGTGTATCTACTCTGTTATACAATCCGTCGTCCAAATAGTCTATGATTATTGTAGTTCATAAGTTTTACTTGATGTTATCAAACAAAAATTTAACTCCGTGTGGTGACGGAGTAAGAATACATTATGTCACCACCCCATCTCATCCCATGGGTGTCGTAAAAACCGACTAAGGGACTATTCTTGTATATTATCTTTACGAAATAAAAAGAAGGAAATTTCAAATTAAACCCTATACCAATCCGTCTTGCCAGCGTGGTATTAGTAGGCCAAGTATCCCTCCGTCACGGAAGGAGGCCCGTCCCTGCAGTGGGACATTAGTGGGCTGTAATGATGATGATGAAATTCACACGAAACTTAACAATCCCAAACTTAGCAGACCAATAACACCACGCTGGCTTGTTGAACAACAAGTATAAATTCTTACCATTTTCATAGCAGCCTCGGAATATCTTATTGTAAAGATAGGTCTCGTTTATCATACACCGCATACCTTATAGCCATGAGGTAGTTCATCATCATCATAACAGCCCATCAATGTCCCACTGCAGGGACGGGCCTCCTCTCGTGACGGAGGGATACTTATTTTATTTTATTTTATTAGGAAAACCAACGACTATAAATACACATTACAAGATTATCAGTAAAAAACAGAAAGTCATTTATAGGTTTCCACAGCTAGTCGCACTTTAGGTAGATAATACAAAGGTGTAAGCTTAAAACATGCACATCACATCATCTATTCTATGGTTACATGACACTGTACATAGGAAATAAAAATATGAAATAACAAAATAAAAAAATAAGAACAGGAACAATTTAAGCTTCACTGTGTAAACCATTAATGCACTACATAACACTATTGATTAAGTTTTCGCCTCGCCAACACAACGCCACTGTTAAACAGATCTAAATCATGGATTCTAGCAGATGAATTGAATTTACTACTAGCACGCCGGGTAAATGAGTTTTGCCTGTAGTTCGTAGAGGCATACGATAAATCGAGTGTGTCTCGTCTACGTGAGCCCAGACGAGGGACCCTTAGGTTAATTAAAGAGAGCAGTTCAGAACAATCAAGCAAGCTTCAACTAGCAATTTTCATTAAAAGTAATATGTCTGAAAAATCTCGTCGCTGAGACAGTGGAAGGAGATGGTGCTTTCTGGCTAAGGTGTCATATGTGTCTGAGCTGTAATTCTCCTTAGTTCTATAGCAGAGGTATCTAACAAATTTACATTGGATACCCTCGATGCGAGAAATGTAAATATCATACCTGGGATTCCAAACTTGTGATGCATATTCCAAATGACTTCTAACGTACGTACAATATAGGATTTTTAGTGTTTTTATTTCTTTGAAGTCTCTGGACATACGCATAACAAATCCCAGTGATTTACGTGCCTTAGCGACTATGCTATCAATATGTTGATCAAACAATAGTTTAGAATCATATATAACGCCAAGGTCACGTACACTAGAACTCCTCTGCAGGGTTAAGCCCTTAAGTCTGTAGTCGAAACTAACCATGTTGCGCTTACGTCCATATGACACAACAGTACACTTTGATGAGTTTAAATCTAAGTGATTGTCGTCACAATACTGTTCAAGGCGCTTAAGATCTGATTGGAGCAGTTGAGCATCGGATAGATTAGAGATAACTGAAAACACTTTCATATCGTCTGCGAAACATAAAACTCGAGATGTCTCAAGGCACTTATCGATATCGTTTACAAAGATCACAAACAACAGGGGACCAAGGGGAGAGCCCTGCGGGACTCCACTGGGAATATTAATCCAAACTGATATATAATTATTGACCACAACAGCTTGTGAACGATTTTTTATATAGGATGTGAACCATCGCAGCAAATCCCCACAAATGCCCACACTTTGTAGTTTCATGATCAGGCGATTGTGTTCAATACGGTCAAATGCCTTACTGTAGTCTGTGTAAACGATGTCGACCTGATCACCGTTGTCCATAGCTTGCGTTAGGAACTCATTGAGTACAGTCAGATTAGTCAAAGTAGATCGACCCCTCAAGAAACCATGCTGAGAAGGACTAAAACTGTGCATAAGACTCGAGTACAATTGATCGAATATAACTTTCTCAAGCAGTTTAGAAACAATGCATAGTTTAGAGATGGGCCTGTAATTAGCCACAACAGTAGCTGAGCCTTTTTTAAGAACTGGCGTTATATAAGCTCGTTTCCAAATTGTAGGCACTATACCTTCGCTCACAGATCTCTTAAATAAAAGAGATAGGGGTAAGGCAATCGCCTTCGAACATTTTTTTAGAAAAGAAGCTGGTAAGTCATCTGGTCCAGGAGACTTATAAATGTCCAACTCGCGTATAAGTTTTTCAATAGTTTGAACATTGATACATATAGACGATATATCAGATGAATACAAGTCACCAGTGTTGAAAAGGTTGGAAGGAGCATTCACAGGATCAAGAAAGTTAGATGAGAATGACTTTGATATAGATAGAAAATGGTCTGAAAAAGCATTACAGATCGCGGGGCCATTATTAACAACATGGTCGCCAAATGTGAGACTACTGGGCATGGTACTACGTTTACTCTTAGATTTTACGTAGGACCAAAAATGCCTGGGGTTATTTGCTATAGATGCCTCCACACCACAGACGTACGTGCGGTAGCAGGAGTTGACTAGACCCTTAGCTCGATCACGTAATATCTTGAAGGTCTCCTCATCACTGCGGTTCCCGTAAGTCTTAAACTTTTTAAAATATTTGTATTTCTCTTTTATAACCTTTTTAAGGGCTGGTGAAAACCACACCGGGAACTTGTTATTTTTTACTAATATACATGGAATAAATTGGGCTCGGAGTTCGTAAAAAGTAGTATAGAAAAAATTAGTTGCGTCATCAAGCGAACCCTTTGTCAACTCTGTGTCCCAGTCAATACATAGCATTGCTTTATTGATGGCCTCATAATCACCTTTGTCATAAAGATAGGTATTACGGGGCGCTATACCTAACTTTTTAAAACCTACTATCTCAAACTGGATAAACAGAGCACCATGGTGTACATCAATAGGTACGAGGGATTCGCTGCCCCAATCAGAAACCTTTACATTAAAATTAGAGAACACTAGGTCTAGGATTTTACCATATATATTCGTGATACCGTTATATTGTTGTAAACCCAGTAAATTAACCCCGTCAATTAAATAGGTCTCTGTGCTAGTTCTAAAGTTATAAGGTTCAAACGAGCAATCGTTACTACTAGGTAGGCTACTAGCCACATTATGTTACTAAGATTAAAGTCTCCCGCTAATAAGTACATATCATTAGCATTATTCAAGAAAGTGTATTCAAGACGCGACAGAAAATTAGTCAATTGTTCAGAGTGGGAGTACCCATCTTTTTCTCCACATAAGTAAAGAACACCTATATGTAGCCTCCTCAATGAGCCCACGAAAGTAAGTGTAACCCACAGGTCCTTGGCGGATGAGCTAAAGGTAGGCTGGTAAATGACAGATAGTTCCTTCTTAACCGCTATGAGAACCCCTCCACCGTACACCTGCTTAGTAGAAGCATAGTTCCGTTCCCGTCGCCATACAACATAGCGATTGTCAAATAATTCCGCGTCAAATATTCCTTCTACCAACCACGTTTCCGTAATAATAACTATATCGTAGTCACTGGCACAAATATTACTAAAAAACGTTGAAGTTTTTGTACGTAAACCGCGCGCGTTCTGATAATATATATTTAATTTAGTTTTATTACAAGTTGTAGAACAATTATCCATTACCTATATCTAATTCAGACAGCATTATATAAAATTGTTTATAAATAAATAGACAATTTATTCCTTTTGTAAGAAGTGGTATGCACTCGTATAAAATAACACGCAATCGTGCAGTAGTTAATAAGTAAATAACTGTTAAGATAAACAAAGTTTTTAAGTGTTGATCAAGTAGGCAAGTATATAATAGGTAAGTTCTACGGGGCGATAAATAGAATGAATAGGTACAATAAATTATAGAAAAAAAGGTCGAGCAAAACAATAGCGATGCGCCGGCGCCGGCCAACTCAGGTAGTGAATCAATAATAGTAAACATGTGTGCGTATATGAACACAACAATATAGTACAAACATGAGTATGATATTTTATTAAGATAGTGCGTTGTAATTAGTATGAAATAGACTAAATAAATTTGTTTAAATCACGCTCATTGGATATTATGAACACAGGGGAAGTATCATTCTTACGTACATGTATCTTACAATATTTTACCCATACATAGCTATAATTTTTATCCTTTGCTAGCAGTTTCGTCCGTGTGAGAAGCTTCTTATAATTAGGTGTCAGATGGTCGTTGATGAAAATACGCTGCTGACAACCGGCATATCCAATGTCATTGGCAATTAATAACTTCTTTCTTCTCGCCGATGCCACAAAGTTTTCTTTGACGTACCGATTTAGGAACGTTATGACTAATGATTTTTCTTTGGAGTTGAATGATAGTACTCTCGAGATGTAATTTATTTGGTTCTTCGGGATTTCACAACCAATGGCCTTAGATATTGACTCAGCGATGGTAAAAAGGTTCTCACCAGATTTTAATGGAACCCCCTTGACTTCGACATTGTTGAGCCTTGACCATTGTTCCTTGTTTTCTTGGGCTGCCCTCAGAGCCTCTATGCTGTTCTGCAAGTCACCGACCGCATCCCTTGTCTTTTGAACTTTGGATAGACCCCGCTCAACCTGTACCAATCTCTGGTCGTGTTCTTCCATCTTAGCGCTAACAAATTCACAAGACACTCTAAGCTCTTTCATCTCGTCCTTAATGGATTTTACTTCATCAAGAAGAGTAGGTAGACACGCCAACTGTAGCCTCATCTCACTCAGTTCCTTTAGTACTGCTTCCATCGGCTGCAATGAAGAACCCGGACTGCTTGGTACCGGTAACGGGCTTGGTTTGGCTATTTTGCACTGGGCACACTTCCATACCAATCTCCTTTCCGCACCAAGTTTTCGATAGCCGGCTTCAGTAATACCGGCACAGCTAAAATCAAACTGCTTTTTACACTGTCCGCATTGCGGCCCCTCGCTGACCACATTATTACACTGAGCACAGTTAAACATTATGCAATCCATCGCAAAAGATTGATAACAATATTAAATTAATGAATAACTTATAGATGAGAATAAATTTATTGTAATGTAATGCGTGTTGTTTGAATGAACGCTCACCGATGAATGATCTTAGCCTACTAATACCACGCTGGCCAGACGGATTGGTATAGCGTTTAATTTCAAGTTTTCCTTCTTTCTATGTAAAGGTAATATTCACAGATAGTCCCTTAGCCGGTTTCTACGACAGCCATAGGATGAGATTGGGTAGTTGTCATGATTCCAAGCCCTGTAATTTCAATAGCTACGGTACCTACTGCGGTAAGCAGTAGTTCCGTTGTAATGTTTCTTTGTTGAGGTTTTTAGCTGAACAAAGTAACATATTGTGTACGCTATTTGGAGGTGGATTCAACGGGAAAAGCGGTTGTACAAAACTAGCCAGTCTGTTGCTAAAGAATCCTATCAACAGCTGTTAACATATTCATTGATAAACTCTATGGCGTCGTGGTTATATAACATGACTACTACGCCGAGGTTTCGGGTTCGATTCCCACTTAATGCAAATATTTGTGTGCATGAACATTATTGTTTGCATTGGTCTGAGTGTTTTTATGTAAAACATGTATGTTTTTACAAAAAAAAGGATATAAGTCCTATAATATCCGTTGTTCTGTTACCCATAACACAAGCAGGTTAAGCCTAGCTTACTTTGGGAACAGATGGCGTTATGTAGAGATGTCCGTGTAAATATTTATTATGATTTCTTAACGATAGAATAGCTATGCAATGACTATTCCATAGTAGTAGTTACGCATTAACTCCCACTAAGATATCTCTCAGCAAACAACTAAGTGCACTTCATGTACAGCATTTTAATGATATCCACTAATAGTGTAAACGAACACATTGAGAACAAAAAAGTGTAGAAATAAAAGGGACTCCAAAGTAACTTCGCACTTAGTATTGTTTTCTACTTAAAAAGCTTTCGGGATTACTTAAAAAGTTAAAGAAAAGAAATTGGGTTGAATTAATTATTATTTCTTTGTTATGCGTTTTGTTTGTTTTGACTTATACATCGGTTGTTTGATTAAATTAAAATATTTATTAAGGTGCGACCTTCTTGACAAGTGGCGTTCTGTCGTCTCGGCCTACCCCGGACGGGATAAGGCGTGGAGTTTATGTATGTATGTATGTAAATAAATTCATAATATACATAGAAAACCCCAGACCAATGCAAACAATCATGTTCATGCACACAAAGATTTGCATTGAGCGGGAATCGAACCCGAGACCTTTGCGTAGCAGTCATGTTATATAACCACTATGCAGAGAGGTCGTCGAACTTTGTGCGTGAACAACAATTAAAGAGTTTTGTTATAGAAGTTATTTTAGCGAAGCATGTCGATGGACATGAGGGCGACACGTATACTTTTAGTCCGGTCCTTCTTGGGTTTTTTCTTCAAATGTGAGTTTCTTTCCCGTATAGATGTTACTTAATAATAATAATATACACTTATGTGATTCTAATATAGATGTTACGGGCAATTTGATAAGTCCGGGCACTATTAATAATGACCGGTCTGTATTAATAATGCCCGACTCAATTGGGCAATGTGATTAATACAGCATAATTAATCACTTTTCCCGGCCATTATGAATAATGCTCACGCTATCTTGGGCAAAGTAATAAAATAGGTGAACTGTAGTGTTTTTGTTTATTAAATGAAATTAAACTTACAAAATTTTCATGAAAAGTTAACAAAAAATAAACTATTGGACATAGTAAAAGTAAAATAAACATTTTACTTAAATGTTTCTGGCACTCGCCGGCCGCTGCCGCGGCCTGCTCGCTTCGCACGCTCGGCTCGTACGCGTTGTGGTCGCCATACCAACCTAACCTAACCAAATGTTTCTGACTTTTGGCTTAGTTTTAGATTTTTAGCTTTTTTTTAAGCTATCTCAAACACTAACTTATTACATGGACCACGAGCCGTCGGCCATTATTAATAAGGGCTGGTCAAAGTGATAAATTTATCACTTTGACTTGAATCAATATCAAGTCAAGAACGCTCACAAAGTATTTATCATATTTAACACGAAAAATATTATTACCACAAAAATAGTCAAATATTTAATACATGAACGAACGAACAAATTAGTTCCAAGAACTGTTTAATATAAAATTTTATTAAACATTCAAAAAGATACGTTCATTCTGTAATTATAATTTCTTTAGAACCCTAGTATTTGAATTCTTGTGCGCTTAGGTAATAAAATTTTACTCAAGGTTCTTTAAAAAACGCAAAATGAACGCTAACCTAAATAAAGTTACGCAAGCCTTTTAATTATAAAACGAGTAGACAGAGTTCGTAGATTGTCGCAGCTTTCATTACAGTTAGTGTTACAAAGAAAATACGAAGCGGGCTGTACCTACTGGTTAAGTAGTAGGGTGATTACTGCAGTTTATGTCCGTGAAAAGAACAAGTGGTTTTTTATTTATGTGATTAAGCAATGAAGTGTCGTTTGTGTTTTAGTGTGTAGTCAATGTAGTGTAAAAGTATGATAAATTATGATGATTAATATCTATTATCGCCGAAAAAACAATCGGCGCTGCAGTATCATCTTATACTGCAGTGACGATTGTTTATTAGTTATAGGATTTTTTTTTTAAAAACTGTATGCACTAAAATCTTAATTATATGATAATAACAATAAAAGGTGTGAAATATTAACATTTCTTATTTTTACTTGGCTCTTTTTTCAAAAACAAATATCTTTAATCTAGGTCTGAATATTTTTGTAATAAATCTTACAATAATATTGACGTGTTAGTTGATTGCATTAAACAAAAGTCTTAAGGTATTGTAACACCATAATTCGCAATACGTACTTTGATCAAACGCCAAGGAGAGATCACAGTACTACTAAACATTAAGTCTAACTAACACACATCTGGCAAGGAATCAAATGTGAGACGTTAACTTGTGGCTCACATACATACCAACATTTGTTCATGACGCACAGCTACATGTGTTCTAGAGTAACACGAGAACAACTACAACTTTACTTCGTATTTGAGATTGAAAGTTTGTAACTTAAGATGGTTCCTCGCTATTTGACAAAATTGACAAAGGTAACAATAAGTTTTGGAGTTTTCAGTTTACTATAACTTGCTGTAACTGTAATGGTGTCTAGAAGACTGTAGATATATTTATAGTACTTTTGTATATCCAGCCTATTTTTAGCTATGGAAGCCCCTGCCCTTCATTCTATTGGTGCCCTCTTAGGCAAACCATAATTTGCCGGCGAGTAATGTTGCCGCCCAATGTAATGCCGACTAATAGATGGTTGAGAAACACCAAGGGTTTTAGTCGTTCTATAGAGATTCCGCTACACTTGCCTACCAGGGCCAGGCCGATAATTGGGTAGCCCACTAAAAGTTTCCTACATTACAAAAAAATCTTTCATATAACACGAAAATTTCAAAAAAAGATCTTTTACATAAATATGTAAAATCCAAACATGAGCAAGCGAAGCCCCAACACGTTAAGGCATCACACGAAGATCTTAGTATCTCTTGAGTTAAGTGCACTTGCCTACTTGTCACCGCTTAGGAGACTGTGCGTGTCACAATTTAGTGTCGGTAATTAAATTTCTTATGTTAAGCAAATAAGAGAAAGTTTTGCTGTAATCCATACTAATATTTTAAATGAGAAAGTGTGTCTGTCTGTTTGTATTTCTTTCTTTCACGGCAAAACGGAGCGACGAATTGACGTAAGTGGAGATAGTTGAAGGGATAAAGAGTAACATAGGCCACTTTTTTTTTTCTTCTGTGTCTGGGAAAAGGGAACAGTGCTACCCCGAATTTAACATGAACGAAGCTGCGGGCAAAAGCTAGTTGTCTATACAAGACAATTAAAAGAGAATTGATATAGAACCCTGTACCAATTTGCCTGGCTATCGTAGTGCGAGTAGACACACCTTTCGTCACCTATTTAGGCATCCTTTTTGTATACCTTATACCTTGCATACCTTTCTTTACCTTTTCTCCTTACTAATAGAAACTCGATCCTGCTGTTCACATTAATTGGTGATTACGTTTAATGTCCTATTGCAGATACAGGCCTCTTCCAGTGAAGGTGGCTTGGCAGTCAAGGTGTATACTCGGAAGATCGCATCTTCTATATCCGAACTACGAGTATATCTTTCCGAGCCCTGCCTTATACTTGTTTGTCTATTGGTTTGCGATTTAATTTTAACATTTGTTAAAAATAAATAAAAACTTATATTTATTTACCGACCGTTAATTGTATAAAATACCTTATAATATTGAACTCTTTGACACAAGATGCAAGTGAAGTAGCTACTAATTAACGTCGTCGGCACATCGAATGTCTCCTCAGCTAATGAACCTTGATGTTTTAATTAATTCCTAAGATTTCATTCCTTTTGTTATACATGTTATCAATTATTTATGCTAATTAATTATAGTTTTATTATTAATGTTTGTAAATTGTTACAAATATTATGCTGTTTACAAAAACATTACCCTAATTCGTGAAATAAACCTTATTTTTTGACATTATACAATATTTCAATGGCTGGTCACCCGCCTTCGGCCCTAGTAAGTGTATTGGGGCTCTAAAAATATTGTATCAGTGGTCAACCGATAAACCCACGATTTATGTTATCTCATAAAATTAACTGTATTGTTATTCCTACTAATATTAAATGCGAAAGTTTGTGAGGATAGATGAATGGATGGATTTTTGTTACTCTTTCACTCAAAAACTACTGAACGGATTTTCATGAAATTTGGAATAAGTACATATAGTTTTGGGTGTAGAATATCATTTAGGCTACATATAGCACGCGGGTGGAGCCGCGGGCGGGCCTCAGCTAGTTTTAAAATAAATACCTTTTAACCTATGGACTCCTCTTTAACTTGTAAAGAGACGCGAGGTGGTGAACAGACATTACTCAAGCCATCTTAGCAGGTGATGCGCGATAGCAGGCCTAAAAGACTTTGCGGCACACGTAACGGACATCGTGAGTCAAATAGTATATTATTATAATTATTATCCGTGTGGTGACGGAGTAAGAATTCAGTGTGTCACCACCCCATCTCATCCCATGGGTGTCGTAAAAACCGACTAAGGGACTATCCGTGAATATTATCTTTACATAATAAAAAGAAGGAAAACATAAAATTAAACCCTATACCAATCCGTTTGGCCAGCGTGGTATTAGTAGGCCAAGTATCCCTCCGTCACTGGAGGAGGCCCGTAATGGGCTGTTATGATGATTATTAAGTAGTAAGTACCTGGTTTTCCAGTTACTTTCAAAAGCTAAAAGTCTGGTTTTCGTTGCACTTGGTCCTTACGTCTTACCAATTAAGAATACAAATGGTCGCGCATGGAGTAAAATTATTTATTTAAAATTAAATTTCGCATAGTGCGTTTCGACATTATTTTTTGTTGATTTGGTCTTAATTGACCTACGATTCCTATTTTTTGTAATATTTATATTTTAATAACAAATATTTCTTTTTAATTATCTCTAATAGGTATTATTTTCAAACCAGAGTGAAAAAAAACGATATAAATAACCTAAAAACACATTCTAAACCAATTTATACAAAGCTTTCGTACAATGACATCGTGTGTCACAAAACACATCACTCACAAAGAAATAAAAGCCACAATATAAATGATAGAGCCAATTTAATTTGCGCATTTACGCTTTTTGTTAATTGAGGTAATGCCTACGATTAATGAGCCTAAATAAATGAGTATGGTACGCCTTTGAACAGAGATTTAATTTTAAATTGCTTTATATTAATTGTTTATAGTATTATATCTAGTTGTTTAATAGAAAACAGATTGATTTGAAAGATTATGATTTTGTTTAATGATTAATTTGTCTAAATACATTTGTATGAAATATGATTGAACATAGTGAAATAGGTAAGTATCAAACCTTATACGTGGCAAACCAACAACCTAATAAAGTCTGTACACGGTTGACAGATAATGAATGAAGAACATTGTTGGAATAAGTAGAAGTTTATTGAATTAAAAGAACCATTTTCCTGTTTTGTGTGCTATGTAATGCATGCATCAAAAAATAAAAGAATAAAATAGAGCCCTAGTCCTAGAATTTGGGACTTTAACGGACACGAAGAACATCAACATCATATTATATACATTCATAATTTTTTCATAACAGCCCATTCATGTCTCACTGCAGGAACGGGGCTCCTTCTGTAACGGAGGGATACTTAACCTATTAATACCATGCTGGTCAGACGTATTGGTATAAGGTTTAATTTCAAGTTTTCCTTCTGTTTATTTTGTACAGTTAATATTCATGCGATGAGATGGGCTGGTGCCATATTGTATTCTTACTCCGTCACCACACGGACCTTATTATTTTATTATTATAGTATAATGGTAATATCGAAAAAAAATATTTGTTCAGCTACTTTTCTAACTTACCGTGTCGAAAACTTGAGAGGCATAAGTGTTCACGTCAATATAAGCTTCAGATTATTACACTTGAAATGATTCTATTCGTTTTCCAATATTTCTACCTATTGAAAAGTTATTGTTAAATCGGTAAATCTGATTTTCAATAGATTTTTATAACGTTCAGAGTTTAGTACTTCAGATAAAAGAGGTGATCTGGAAAAGATTTCAAGTTTTCTGTATCAAATAACAATTGCAGCGTAAATCATCTTTTACTAAGTATATTGTGTTGTTCGATAATAGAGAATTATTTAATAATACAATGTTATCTAGCTTTCAAAATGCCCTTGGAATACAAACATCTAGATGTTCTTAATTTATCATTGTAAATTCTTTGACAAACTTTGAATTTAAAGTCCTTAATAGGATTTTGGATGGACATTTTAAAGTTAGCCAATCAACGTCCACTCCTGGACATAGGCCTCCTCCAAGTATTGCCACCTTGTGCGGTCCTGTGCCTGATTGATTGGCGATATAATGATGATGATTATGATGAATTTAAACTTGTCAACCCGCCTTGACCCACGCTGGAAGAAGACCACGCTGGCCTTTCCAATTAGATGGTTACTCAGTTTGCCCATTAAACTCATAGTTTATGGTTTATTTGTAAACATGGCAGGACTGCTAGGACCTAGCATTACTTGAGCTGTCATGGTTGTAATGCATAATATGCGTGCCCCAATCCGAGCTTGCCTTTATAATAATTTCCAACGCCATCTAAAATATTTTACGCCAACAAACTTTAAACCAAAAAAGCAATTTAAATATTCATAAATCGAATACTGGAACATAGCATCCATTAAATTATCATTTGTTTATCACTTCGCATCATTAACTTAGTGGACTTCACAGTTGGTAACACGTTTATCGTCAGAATTGAGCGTGACATTTATTTTAATACTTAGGTTGGTACTTCAGAACAAACTGTACGTGTTTTGAATCGAAACACTTCTTCATCTTCTTTGTCAAACTTTCAAAATTGGAAACACAGGGAGGTTTTATTATGTTGTATTGATTTTACTTTTCATAGTCTTTGTGTTTCTTGTTGAGTAGTAAAATAAATCTTACAATTTTTATTGTAGTAAATATTTCAGTAGTAAGTATCCCTTCTTAACGGGAGGAGGACCGTCCCTGCAGTGGGACATTAATGGGCTGTTATGAAATATTTCAGTATGGTTACAACTAAGAACAGGAAATATTGCTACTTGCTCAGTGTGGTACTAGAAGGTAGACCAAGGAGGACCTCCCCTTCATGTCTTGTCGTTATGTTCGTATATCCTGTAGCGGGATTTTAATGGACTAATATTATGACATTGTATACCTAAATTATTTAACTAAATACCAACACAGCTACATATTATTATATTTAATTATATTTCAAACATGCACTTATAAGACGAAAAAAGCTGTGGACTATATTAACCCTTTCACAGTGCTGCCAACATACACAATATTAAAACAATGCACGTGTACCATATATGGTACACTGCACTGGGAACGTGTTAAAAATGAGCTGAATTACGAAAGATGCTAAATTGTTTTACCCCGTGACTTCATCGGCGTGATACAGTTACTTTGGTCAGCATAAAATGAAGACCAACTTATGTATCAAATTCTAGTATATTTCCTTACCAAAGTTCACTCAAATTGGATCAGTAGTTTAGTTTAGTTTCGCAATTAAACATTTGAGAGAGCTTTTGCTAAACTTTCTCATGATACTGAATTAAAATAGGTTAATTAAGTTGTTATATTTTTTTCTTCATAACATCCCATTAATGTCCCACTGCAGGGACAGCCCTCCTCCCGTGACGGAGGGTTACTTGGCCTACTAATACCACGCTGGCCAGACGGATTGGTATAGGGTTTAATTTCAAGTTTTCCTTCTTTTAATTTCGTTAAGATAATATTCACGAATAGTCCATAGTTTTACGACACCCATGGAATGAGACGGGGTGGTGACAGATTGTATTTTTACTCCGTCAACACACGGATATATTCTATATCTATACTATATAATAAAACTGTAGAGAGATCAATTCTGTACATTGAATATATGTTAAAAATTAATATTGGAGGATGAATGGTGATCGACACTAATGCCAAAAATGCAATCAATAAATTTTTTGTCTGTCTGTCTGTCTGTCTGTATGTGCACGCATGGGTCAAAAACTACTGAAGGTATTTTAACCAAACTTGGTACGATTGTAGTCCATACTCCTGGGCAGGTTATAGGCTATATAACATGACGCTAAGACACATAGGAGCTGAGCAGTGACGAAAAATTTGAAGCAAGTCGGTTGAAAAAACGCGCGTTCGAGCTCTTATCATCGCATACGTTGATCATACGCCAAAAATATGTATTACAAAAATAATTGTCTTCAAAAGATGTACAAAAAAGTCCTAAATAGTATATATCTATCTTTTATATATTAGCCACCTTAACGTGTTTAATCGTTAGGGTTTTCTTCAAAGTGTATTAAATACATAAATATATTGTAATTTGCATAGACATATCTTTTTCAAACTCCCATATTTCAAAAGTACACTTTAATATCTTATTCATAAAAATTTTTTATAGAAATCGGTTTTTAAACACACAAGATATAGATGAAAGAAAATTTCCAAATGTCACCGCGCCAGTATGAGTACGGCTGTTCGGTTGATTTTTGTTTAACGTCCGAAACGGATAACCGGTGCATCTATATAATTTCATTGACATTGACTCTTAATGCGAACGGACGTGGTTTTTATTGACTCTTCTCGGAATAAGCGCACTTTAGATATTAAAATACATAGATACGTAGTTTTTAGGTATTATTTTAAAGCAGGTAATCTATCTATCTATACTATAATAAAACTGTTGAGGTCGAAATGTCTGTTCTTTTCGAAAATTCAGATAAAAATTATCTATAAAATCTAGAAAAAAGTCAAAAAGCAACAACACTACACACTTACAATTTTTAGAATTAATGTCTATCTGTCTGTCTGTCTGTTTGTTACCGCACATCTTTAAAACGAATTAAAATATAATCTTAAAGCCAATACATTGTATTGTAGCCTTTCTTATTAGGCTTAAAATGAGGTATGTTTCATCAAAATCGGATAATATAGTCGAGTCTAAGTTTAGTCAAATATTTTTTGCTAGATGGTAAAAAGGTGTTAGGTACAATAATTTATTTCAGCATTTTTTTTACAAAAGTCAAATCCCACACTAGCCTTTAAAAATATCAATTTAACGGACACAAAAAACATCCAGACTAAGGACAATAGTTTGTGTATCACAATTGTCCTCCATGGGAATCGAACCCGCGAACTCATGCACGCCAGCCATGTAATGCGACCGCCGCGCCACCGAGGCAGGTAATTCTGCCGCTCCATAACGTGGCGTGCAAATGTATTCATTCATAATTAATTAGCGATTATCCGTGTGGTGACGGAGTAAGAATACAATATGTCACCTCCCCATCTCATCCCATGGGTGGCGTAAAACCGACTAAGGGACAATCGGTGAATATTATCTTTACGAAATAAAAATGAAGGAAAACTTGAAATTAAACCATATACCAATCCGACTGGCCAGCGTGGTATTAGTAGGCCAAGTATCCCTCCGTCACGGGAGGAGGCGCGTCCTTGCAGTGGGACATTAATGGGCTGTCATTTATTTTAACTTACTAATTTGACAACAGATGGCATTGTGCCTGTGACGTCATTTTCAGTATTGCGGTGTTAAGATTTTCCTTGAAAGAATGACGTTCGCTCATGTCTTTCAGCATAAGTTTAGACGCAGTCTTCATAGATCTGTCTTTGTAAAGGTCTGTTTTTAAAAAGGTTTTGGTTCGTCCGTAATTTTACAATTCGTTTGTATGTATATGTGTTTGTTATAAGGTTTAAAAAACGATTTTTCAGTATTAAATCGAATTGCGAAGTAAGTAACATCCGCCACGCGAACGAAGTCGCGGGCACAGCAGCTAGTTATTAAATATAATTATACTTAACTACAAACCTGTAGTTACGAATAAAGCTGTAGACTATTACTGAATCTGAACTGAATTACGTAAGATGCTAAATTGTTTTACCCCGTGACTTTATCGGCGTGATACAGTTACTTTGGTCAGCATAAAATGAAGACCAACTTATGTATCAAATTCTAGTATATTTCCTTACCAAAGTTCACTGAAATTGGATCAGTAGTTTAGTTTAGTTTCGCAATTAAACATTCGAGAGAGCTTTTGCTAAACTTTAACGTGATACTGATTTAAAATTGGTTAATTAAGTTGCTATATTTTTTTCATCATAACATCCCATTAATGTCCCACTGCACGGACAGCCCTCCTCCCGTGACGGAGGGTTACTTGGCCTACTAATACCACGCTGGCCAGACGGATTGGTATAGGGTTTAATTTCAAGTTTTCCTTTTTTTCATATTTCGTAAAGATAGTAGTTACGGTTATTCCCTTAGTCGGTTTTTACGACACCCATGGGATGAGATGGGGTGATGACATACTTATTGTATTCTTACTCCGTCACCACACGGATGGATATTTTTTTACTTTAATAATATTCATCATATCAGTCAATAGATGGCCAAAGCTGGACAGAAGCCTTCTCAAAAACTAAAATTCGGTTACTCGCATATTCATACAACGCCATCTAGTTCCAAACTAAGCGGTCATATTTAAACATGTACACGGCTACACCTGCATTAATTAATAATCAAAAAAAAATTATACGCAATAATTAAAATTCTTAAAGAAAAGGTTAATTATTGTAATTCTGTACCACTTTTAGCTACATTGTAATTCTTGTTAATGTTATTTTCGGCTATACAATATAGATGATACTAGTAACATTGTACTTAATGAACTAAATATAATGATCATGATATCTTATCTCTATCAAAGGTTCTGCCTGACAATTTAATTAATAACAATATTATAGCAGTAATAATAGGTAATGGTAGCTCTCGTCTACTGGAGCGTTGTGTTGATACACATATCAACGATACACAACGATATAAGAAACTACGACTCACGTCTCTGTGCTAATTAAAGAATTCAGCAGTGCGTTATGATTCAGTACCTTTAGATAATAAGGTATGGTAAGTAAATTAAGTAAATTTATTTATTTTTAGTTATAAAAATAAAAATTAAATTAAATTTTTAGGCATCTTGTCATTAAGATTTACCTAGATTTTTTTTTAAAAAGGTCTTGATTAATTTTACCTTTAAAGCTAAAGTTACTGAGTGCAGCAGCTGATAGGTGCTTGATGGTCATAATATCATAACAGCCCATTCATGTCCCACTGCAGGGATGAGCCTCCTCCTGTGACGGAGGGATACTTGGCCTACTAATACCACGCTGGCCAGACGTATTGGTATAGGGTTTAATTTCAAGTTTTCCTTCTTTTTACTTCGTAAAGATAATATTTACGGTTAGTCCCTTAGTCGGCTTTACGACACCTATGGGATGAGATGGGGAGGCGACACATTGTAGTCTTACTCCGTCACCACACGGACAGTTTGATTGAATCCTATGTCATGAGCGTATTCTTTGAAGCACTGTCGGCAATATTGAGTCCATATTTGCGAATCAATCCATGTCTGTTGGAGCAGGCACAGCACGAACGTGATCCTTAGCCATAACAGCGAGGGTGTACGGTTTCATCACCGTACATTATTCTGCTGATTCGGTGACATCATTTCACCCTACTCACACATAGGCATTACTAACATACAACATACTAATTACTAACCAAATAATTGTGTATAAATAAGATAACAATAAGCATTTTAATTGTAGACCATTTATAGCCGTGGTTCTATCCACGTTACTTAATAAACTTTACTGAAGTTTGTGACGTGTTTTAACTTAACATCATCCTACATGTACGGTTCCTTACAAGTCTGTACATTTTGGTCCTTCGAGCATCTGTGTGTCTGTGTCTCTTAGTAAGGTACCGAATCGGTCAACTGGTCTCCCACAAGCGGGTCGCCCCAGTTGTATTGAAAAGGTGCCATACCTATAAAGAGTATAGGCATACATTACCAGCAGCTTTACTAGAAGAGCTATCACTAACTACAACAACGAGAACCTTCGACAACTAGAAGCGTTCTACCTGTGGATGAAGCCTACAACAAGAAGGTATTCAACACATCAACATTAACTACATGAACCTTCGACAACTAGAAGCGTTCTACCTGTGGATGAAGCCTACAACAAGAAGGTATTCAACACATCAACATTAACTACATGAACCTTCGACAACTAGAAGCGTTCTACCTGTGGATGAAGCCTACAACAAGAAGGTATTCAACACATCAACATTAACTACATGAACCTTCGACAACTAGAAGCGTTCTACCTGTGGATGAAGCCTACAACAAGAAGGTATTCAACACATCAACATTAACTACATGAACCTTCGACAACTAGAAGCGTTCTACCTGTGGATGAAGCCTACAACAAGAAGGTATTCAACACATCAACATTAACTACATGAACCTTCGACAACTAGAAGCGTTCTACCTGTGGATGAAGCCTACAACAAGAAGGTATTCAACACATCAACATTAACTACATGAACCTTCGACAACTAGAAGCGTTCTACCTGTGGATGAAGCCTACAACAAGAAGGTATTCAACACATCAACATTAACTACATGAACCTTCGACAACTAGAAGCGTTCTACCTGTGGATGAAGCCTACAACAAGAAGGTATTCAACACATCAACATTAACTACATGAACCTTCGACAACTAGAAGCGTTCTACCTGTGGATGAAGCCTACAACAAGAAGGTATTCAACACATCAACATTAACTACATGAACCTTCGATAACTAGAAGCGTTCTACCTGTGGATAAAGCCTATAACAAGAAGGAGTTCAACCACATCAACTATAACTATGTGGACCCTTACAACAAGAAGAGTTCACAGTGGGAGAATCCTACAACAAGAAGGGGTTCAACCACATCAACTATAACTATGTGGACCCTTACAACAAGAAGAGTTCACTGTGGAAGAATCCTACAACAAGAAGGGGTTTAACCACATCAACTATAACTATGTGGACCCTTACAACAAGAAGTGTTTACTTGTGGAAGAGTCCTGCAACAAGAAGGGGTTCAACCACATCAACAATAACTATGTGGACCCTTACAACAAGAAGTGTTTACTTGTGGAAGAGTCCTGCAACAAGAAGGGGTTCAACCACATCAACTATAACTATGTGGACCCTTACAACAAGAAGTGTTTACTTATGGAAGAGTCCTGCAACAAGAAGGGGTTCAACCACAACAACAACTATGAAGCATTCAACTTTACGAAGACTTTGAATGACTACAAGAAGTCTTCAAACTTATTATATGAAGAATTTTAAGGTACTACAAGAAGACTTTGATTATCTTCAAATTAAATAATATATTACAATAATATGAAAACAACGATATACTTATTAAAGAAACTAGGTTAAACCTAAACTGCAATTCCGCAAATACTTCACACACTTTTACAATAACAACGCAAGCACAAATATACATATGTCTCAACGGGTCAACGGTCAACGCTTTGGTCAACAACCTGCAAGTGAATTAGAGCTACCAAGTTTGATGTCGATCCTTGTCTCTATCATTGCGAAGGAAGTTCTACTCCATTTACTTCCATTCAGCTACAACCCATGAATCTTCGAGCGTGAAGAAGCATTTATATTCAAATTACAAGAGCCAACATTCAACCAATGCATTTATCATCTGAATACATTTCCGTAAACTATATCACTAAGAAATGAAGATTATAAGCAATCTACAAACAAATAAAAATATATATTTTATGTAACATGAAGACATCAGTATTTACAACACAAGAATGCACCTTGAAAAGCAAAACAGTCGAGTCAACGAAATAATACGTCGTCGCCTTGTGACGTATTGAACGTGTCATGCTGGGTCGAGTTACAATCATCAAACAGCTGGCTTGTTGTGTGCTGTGGAAGGTGCGAGCTACGTAACTACTGTTTACAACAACGACGTAACTTCGCAAACGACTACATCATCACCTACACTTCCCAAAGCACCGAGGAGAAGACAGCAGTACAAGGACATCGGACTACAACCAACAGGATGAGGCGGCTAAGGAAGGCGTCCATCATTTACCCACTTGTCCATTATTACACTTTACCTGTTGATAACATTCTCTTTACTTTAACTTTATATAATTTATTCCCTTTTTTAATTTAGCAATTTGCTTTATACATTTTTTACATTTAACTTTACATTTACAAAACTTTTACATTCTTATTTTACACATTATACTCTTTTTGGGGTTGCCAATATGTACGGTTTCATCACCGTACATTAATTTGCTGATTCGGTGACATCATTTCACCCTACTCACACATAGGCATTACTAACATACAACATACTAATTACTAACCAAATAATTGTGTATAAATAAGATAACAATAAGCATTTTAATTGTAGACCATTTATAGACGTGGTTCTATCCACGTTACTTAATAAACTTTACTGAAGTGTGTGACGTGTTTCTACTTAACATCATCCTACATGTACGGTTCCTTACAAGTCCGTACAGAGGGTAAGAGTACCAAATATTAGCATGACCCATGATTACAAAATTTATTGAACACGGTTCGCCTACAGCACAACTAATATGGCGGCAACACAGACGAAAAGCTAATATACTAATGACACACAAATATGTAGTTGAACTTGTTTAACAAAAAAAACAAAATTGGCTACGTATGCTCAGTATGTTGCAGAAGTGGGATCACTAATTCTTTCTGCCACCTACTTAATAAACTAAGACTGGTGGAAGCTTCAGTAAGTTCTGACTTAGGCTTATGCCTGTTAGTTAGGAGACAGAACATGCCGTTGTGAAGAAAACAAACCACAATTATATTCTCATTAAATGCCAAAATCATTTTATCATCTTCAAAACCGAATTCACCAAAAATTTACCTCCAAATTTTGTAATTCGATTTCGATTTTGATTAAAAAACACACATTAAAAAGGCAGTATCATTGAAAACGAGGCTTTGCCAACATATTCAGCATTAAATATATACCGTACAATGTTAAAAAGAAACTTTGTGCCTGGTTTGACGGTAATTCGATAACCTACGAGGAGTTGGGTAGCCCGGGTTCTCTGAGGGTACATTTTAAACGTTTGCGGTATGTATCCTACCCTGAGTATTCCGTTCAATTTGTGGAGTTAAGAACCTTGTTGCTTTACGAAAGGTTTTGCTAATGTTGTTGTCTAACAAATTTGATTTTAGATTTATTTCACGACTAGCTTTTCCCCGCGGCTTCGCTCGCGTTATAAAGTATTATTATAAATTATGTTTAAACAAAACCGGAACCCTTATGAGATCACATTGTTGTCCGTCTGTCTGCCTGTATGCCAAAACCATTTTTCCAAGGAATGCGTGGAGTAGCTAAGTCGTAATGTCACAGAATTTTGGAAAGATGATCCTTGACGTCATAGAATTTTTCACAGCTGAGTCGTGACGTCATAGAAATTCTGACAGATGAGACGTGACATCATAGAATTTTGGCAGGATTTTTTTTTGTCGTGACGTCATAATAAAGTTTTGCCGGAATTTTTTTACAGCTAAGTCGTGACGTCATAGATTTTTTGACAGCTGAGACGTGACGTCTTTGACAGATAATTCCTGACGACATAGAAGTTTTGACAGATAAGACGTGACATCATAGAATTTTAGCGGGTTTTTTTTTGACAACTTGGTCGTTACGTCATAGAATTTTAACAGCTGAGTCGTTACTTCATAGAATTTTTGGCAGCTGAGACGTGACGTCCCAACAGGGGCTGAATTGATCAAAATCCTATATTAGCGGTCGTCTTCATCATAGTAGCTCCAATCTTTAATTTCAGTTCAATCATTACAAACTGTAAGATCATTTAAACAAACTTTCATCCTATTTTACTCTTTTAGGGGTAGAATTGATCCAAATTCTTTCCAAGGGGATGCCTACGTCATAGTAACTATTTGCATGCAAAGTTTCAACCCGATCGGTTTAAAATTGACAAAGTTTCATACAAACTTTCATTCGCTATTTTATCCCTATAGGGGTTGAATATAATAAAGTCCTTCCTAAAGGGATGTCTACGTCATAGTAACTATTTTCATGCAAAGTTTCAACCTGATCGGTTTAAAATTGAGAAAGTTTCACACAAACTTTCGTTCCCTATTTTATCCCTATAGAGAGTGAATTTAATAAAATCCTTCCTAAGGGAATGTCTACGTCATAGTAACTATTTGCATGCAAAGTTTCAACCCAATAGGTTTAAAATTGACAAAGTTTCATACAAACTTTCGTTTCCTATTTTATCCCTATAGGGGGTGAATTTAATAAAGTCCTTTCTAAGGGGATGCCTACGTTATAGTAACTATTTGCATGCAAAGTTTCAACCCGACCGGTTTAAAATTGACAAACTTTCATCCCCTATTTTATCCCTATAGGGGTTGAATTTAAAGTCCTTTCTAAAGGGATGCCTACGTCATAGTAACTATTTGCATGCAAAGTTTCAACCCGATCGGTTTAAAATTGACAAAGTTTCATACTAACTTTTATCCCCTATTTTATCCCCTTGGGGTAGAATTAATCAAAATCCTTTCTTAGCGGATGCCTACGTCATAATATCTACCTGCATGCCAAATTTCAGCCAGATCCCTCCAGTAGTTTGGGCTGTGCGTTGATAGATCACTATGTCAGTCACCATTGAGTTTTATATATATAGAAGAAGATATCTACCGAAAGTTAATCGTTGTCCGTGTTTTAAGGGTAACTAGATTTTGTTATATGCATCAGTTGTGTGCTTAAGAGAATCATTTATTGTTAATTAATGGTTTACCTTTGATCTTTTATCAGGCTAAATTTATCACCTAGTCAGACAATAAATTAGGAAGTACACAAAAAAAAAATCTAATTAGGATTTGGGCATACGTCCACGTGAACGGCAGCCTTAAAAGCATCTGCTGTTGCACCAAGGTAGTCTGATAACATTTTCTGGAAAGTTCTAAATTTTTTGGAGACTAGTAATAAACCTTAGTAATCGAAAATGTTGTAGTTGAAATAATTTCATCACCACGTAGTGATTATACCATATACAAAAATAAATAAATCTATTGAAAGATTTATTTATTTTTGTATATGGTATAATGTCATATTTTTATTTAGATAAATACGCGCGAGATGCCTTATTTCCTTGTAATAAGACATATTTTATGTGAAAACGTAAAACTCTCTTTTACTTTTACGTTACTGTACCTATTTTAGTTGCTTTAATTATCAGAAAAAGAAAAGGTCGAAAGTCGAATAACTTTTTATGTAAGGGTGAATATCAGCCTTAGTTTAATGATATTAACATAATGCAAGTTATCTATGGTCTAAGCTAATGCATAATACATGCAATTTCAACAGAGGTTCATATTATCATATTAATTTCGTCAAGAGAGCGATAGAAGTATTATTTTGAAAATGAATTGTCTTTATCTCACAATAATTTGAAATAATTCTTGTTTTTATACATTTTCACAGGTCCTACTTTGATCGATTGCTATTTTGAGAGACTTTGTATACATATTTTTACGTTTGTTTTGACATTAAATAAAGATGGTATAGGCTGATGGGTGGATGGAAAAATGGTATTTCAAGGCACATAAAAAAAGTACTTTTGTTTACAAAAATAGGTAATTTGAATTTACAACAAAATACTGATTGAGCAGCATAATTCTTTACTCAATATTAAATTAGAAGCTGTACTACCACATCTAAGTATATTTTTTTTAACAATAACCTCAAAAACAACTTAGCTACTTAAGCTAAGCACAAAAACAAAACCTAGCTACAATGTAATTTGACGACACTCTACGTAAACGTTTTCTCTCACTCACCTGGACTGTTTCACCAATGTTAGGTAAGAACCCTGACCCCCTAAGCCTACGAATTAATCATCAACAAAAATCTTCCTTTAGGACAACCATGATTCTTACATAATATATCAGTTTAATAATTCAACTATATATCTCGAATAAAATGGACGGAAAATTCAGCCATATCCTCTATTTTTTATGCTTTTAATTCAGTGTAGTTATAATATAAAATTATCAATATTTATTTATATAAACCTCACTAAAAATTTATAACAATTACACACAAAAACTAAACCTACAAAGTAATTTGACGACACACATACATTTTCCCTCCCTCACCTGCATTATTTTACCACTGTTAGGTAAGAACCCTGACCCCCTAGCCCACGAATTAATCATCAACAAAAATCTTCCTTCAGGACAGGCGTGATCCTTGCATATATCACGCCAGACCGCTCGTGCCCTTTCATAAATCTCAACACCTTATAAAAATGTACTGGATGTTGTTGAACATCGATTTGTTGAGGTGGCCTTGGTCATTTGTTTTGTGTAATTTTATGGCTTGGACGAATTTTTGGTTGGATAATATGTTTATTGTAAAGATTGTTATTTGCTTATAATTTAAGACAAAAAGGTAACTAAGCAAGGCAACAAATCTGAAAATTCGGTCTATTCCCAGTTTCCCCCGATCGATAGGGGGAAATCTTTAATGGTAAGACCACGTGGTTCGTTCGAGATGTATTTACAAGTATAGTTAATATTAAACTTTCAGATTTAGCTACATGTTGAATTTCAATGTTGACATTTGATGAAAGAATATGTACCAAAGTGAAAATAAACTATAATTCCTTCATACAATTGTAGACGCTGCGCCGGCTTTACGCCCCCTGATTTAACTTAGCTGGCAGAAAGAAACAAACTAAATAAAATAGTAGTAGTCTTTTAGTACAAAGTATTGCAACTTATCTAAACGTCAATACTTTTTAAGAACTGACATAACCCAAGCGGCTCAATCATGCTCAAAACATCAAACCACGTATAAAGTAACGCAGGTGATTATTACAGTCCCTTCAAAAAACAAGTCTTTATGTACTGTCATGTTAGCAATGAACTCCTGTCCGTTTACACTTGAATTTAAAAAATATATATTTTATTCAGAACATGGAGCAGAATTTTTAATTCGACCTTGACCGAAAATACGTAGCTAACCTTTTATTCAGTTGACCTCAGCGCTCGTCGGTTATCATTACACAACCTATTTTCTTTTTTGTTTTCAATATGCTTTAATGTGTATAGAAGACTGTCTTGAATGTAAAATCGGGTAAAGACTCTTTAGACTGGGTTACATCAAATGGTCCGTTCAATGCCCTATTAAAGTAGTTATCATTAAGGTGGACGTCACACGGTGGACCTCAGTACGTAGTTCAGGCGACTGAAAACCGATGAATAAGGGAGGCACAGGAGCGCGCGAAGTGGAAATGTTGTTTGCCAGCAGTGGACATCGGCTGATATGATGGTGATGATACCACACTAAGGTAGACGGATATCAAGATAAAATGGTCAAGAACAATGACGTAATGAAAGACATCACGTAAGCACAATGACGCAGTGGGGCGATAGCAATAAATTGTAAGAATGGTCGGCAATTTCATTCAATATATGAAAATGCCACAAACATTTTGGTCTGCAGGAGCGATTTTAGGCGATGTGGTTCTGATTGATTGATATAACAGGTCTCGGTAATTGATTGTATGTAGATGCATAAAAATATAAAAATAAATAAATATCTTTAAAGAAAATGCGACAGCCATATGTAATAAAAACTGGATCAAATTAATAGCTGTGATTTTTTCTATTTTTAATTGTGTTTTTTTTAACTTATATTATTCCGATAGCATTTAATGGCAGTAAAAAACACTACATACAAAAATGTGATCAGACTACGGAGATCAGATGGTCTCGGAAGCAGCACAATTATTTGTGTAATCCAGAAACTATTCTCCTAAATCTGGATGTTGTGTGTGTCCGTTAAATTGATGTTTATATAAGTCCCCGCGACACAGGGAATTATACCTAATGCGGCATTTTGTGGTTTAAAAGAAAACCATAAAATATCAGCATTTTTATTTGTTCAAAAGTCTTTTACTATTCGAAGCATGTGCAGTATGTGTAGTGTAGAACAAAAAGATGTGATTAATAAATCACTCAGACAATGCTCGCAGTCAAGACGAAGACGTTGCAAAGTTACGGGAGCTGCTTCTTTTGTTCTCATTATTTATCACCGAGAAAATACAACTTACACTACATACTTATGTAATGCAGTTTTCAGTGCAAGAGGAGATGTATCTACCGGTTTATGTATAAGGCATGTTTAGCTAGTTTTACACTAATATTAAAAAGTTTTGGAAGTTTATTTAAGATGTAGGTTTAAACTCTGAGTCCAGCTTAAAAGGAATTCAAATCAATAATTATTGTTTTTGATACCAAAAAGTAAAGCAACGTAAAATAATACTCTATTTAATACAAAAATATTACAAGAGATAAATAAGTTATATTAAAATTTAATAATAGGCAGCATAAATTTTATTTATTTGTTAAAGTCTTTTACTATTTGAAGCATGTGCAGTATGTGTAGTGCAGAACAAAAAGATGTGATTAATGAATCACTCAGACAATGCTCGCAGTCAAGACGAAGACGTTGCAAAGTTACGGGAGCTGCTTCTTTTGTTCTCATTATTTATCACCGAGAGAATACAACTTACACTACATACTTATGTAATGCAGTTTTCAGTGCAAGAGCCGCCACCCCCTCTTTGGACACCAACTGCCCCCGGGACGCCTCAAAAGCCGGAAAAGTTTTCTCCGCTGCACAGAAGCTTTGGCAGAAGAAACACCAACAGCCGCAAGGTGCAGACTTTGGCGTGAAAAGTGTCCTCCACCTCCAGACTATATCACCCCGCGCGAAAGTCTTCCACCGGGACACACATTGCAGTGGCCGATCTGGAGGTCATTAAACCGACTTCGTACACAGGTTGGCCGCTGTAGAGCAAATATGTGTAAGTGGGGTTTCAGAGACGCCTGTCTCCCCCAATGTGACTGCGGCAGTCCAGTGCAATCGATGTCGCATCTACTGGTGTGCCCTTTGTGCCTTAAGCGGTGTACGATGGCTGATCTTTACGCGGCCACTCCAAATGCCATTGAAGTGGCCACCCACTATTCCAAAAATGTTTGAGTTCTCGACCATTGACACGATAGAAGAAGAAGAAGTGCAAGAGGAAATGTACCGGGCCATGTATGATATTGTATAAGTCATGTTTAGGAAGTTATGACATTAATATTTGTCTAAGGCACACTTACGCGTAAGATGCAAATTTTGAATAAGTACTGATTCGAACTTAGAAGAAATTCAAATCAATAATTATTGTTTTTGATACCAAAAAGTAAAGCTAAGTAAGATAATACTACATTTAAAACAAAAATATTACAAGAGATAAATAACTTATATTAAAATTCAAAACAAGGCAGCATGAATTTTATTTATTTGTTGCAAAGCCTTTACTATTTGAAGCATGTGCAGTATGTGTAGTGCAGAACAAAAAGATGTGATTAATGAATCACTCAGACAATGCTCGCAGTCAAGACGAAAACGTCACAAAGTTACGGGAGCTGCTTCTTTTGTTCTCATTATTTATCACCGAGAGAATACAACTTACACTACATACTTATGTAATGCAGTTTTCAGTGCAAGAGGAAATAGTCCGGGTCATGTATAAACCATGTATAACATAATTTCCGTGAATACTTGACATTGAATTTATTATACTGAGGCGTTTACTTAGGATCCAGGTAAATTCTGGCTTAGGATTTAAAAAATGCTTATTGGATATAAAGAAAAATATATAATTTATGAATGGACTGGAACGAGCGACGCACATCTCACACTCTTCACAAAGACGCACTCTTCACAAAAACAATCACAATGTCGCCATATATGACACGTTTATTAAAATAGTTTACGGTTTATTTGACCAGAGTAAGCTCCTTGTGTAGTGTTTTTACTTAGCTATTTATTGTGATTTTCATTGTAAAATATACTTATTATACATAGTTTTTAATGTGTGTTATTTTCACTTAAATATTAGTGTCATGACGATGTGGATGATATAATGTTGTATAAAGTGAGTAACAGTGTTAAAATAAAAAATAAACAGTTTATCTCGAAATAAAAAATATTTATTTGCAAAATACACTTTGATGTTTGTTTTATTTTACTTACAATAAAAAGAAAAACAATATCGGTTAACAAAATAAATATCGCAGTGAAAAGTTAGTAATCCGAGAATTTATAGACACCATTTTTAATATGCGTGCGTGTAAATGAATTTGTAACTTTTCGTTTGTAAGTAAAAGTTTATTTTCGCTTGTTACGGGATTAAAGTAAATTAATGAAAAGTTTGCAGACTTTTGGGTTACGCTTTTGTTTTGAACCGATACTCAAACAGAATAGGAGATAGGTACTTATTTCATTCAATTTTGTTTTTTAACGTGGGACGTTAAAGCATTTAAGGTCAATGGTGAACATTCTGCACTGACCACAGACAACCTAACAAAAGAAGCTGAAAAATCTAGGTTTTGAAATAGGTACTTGGCTTATGTACACACGAAGTATAAGTTGATTACTAATACTTCTATCAATACTTAGCAATTTTGTCCTTATTGAATGCAAATGGAACAGTTTATACCATAAGTGTTTAAGGTACAAAATTTACTAGATGCGAGATATCTTCTTGCAAATATAAATAGTGTAACACGTATATACAGTATAAAAAACATCTAATAGTGATTGTCGAGCAATAAACACAGTCATATATTTTCATTCATAGACTGTAATATGTTGGTACGTTTATCAGATCATGCGGATCAGAAAGCTAAAGAGCTAGATAAAGTAAAAATATTTACAAATTTACAAAACTGTTTTTAACGGAAAATATCTTTAAAAAAAATCCCTATACCAATTCGTCTGGCCAGCGTGGTATTAGAAGGCTAAGTGTCCCTCCATCACAGGAGGAGGCCAATCCCTGCAGTGGGACATTAATGGGTTGTTATGAGAATTATGATGATCTTAAAAAACAAAGAGTGAAAGACAATGAAAAATATCTGATACTTTTAGTTCTAGTTATTCTTATGTTGTTAAGGTTAATTAATATCTAATTAAAAGTTTTTTAGTTACGACAAAATACATTTTCTTCTATTTTTAACTCCCTTTGTAGTTTATAAATTAAATGTAAGTATTTCATTTAAAGCTTAATATATTAAAGTTGTCACTGTTCCGCCAGCAGCAACTGTCTGGACAAATGTCACTTCTACACAAGCCTAAATTCATGTAAGCTTGGCTGACATTTTGAAATCAAAGGTAACCCTGGAGCTGTGCTTTCTAGTGTATAACAACCTTGAAAATAAGTTAATTAAAGTGTATATTCTACGTCGTATTCCTAACGTTATAAAAATAAAGTTTAAAATAAGTAGATGTCGCCTTACACGTTACGTAAACTATTCTAACTATTAAAGGTAATTATTTATTTAAAACCGATACCAAAACCAATGATAAAATACAATAGGTATTTTTACATAGAGGACTTACATAAATAGTTTTTAAATAAAAAAACTAAGTATTCCTCTGTTACTATTAAAAATAAAAATATGAAATATTTAACCCTAATAGCTAAACAAAACGGATATTCTATAAAATCTTATTTAAAAAAAAAGTTTTAATTTTAAACTAAGAATAGAAAAAGAAACACTATACCATATTCATCTGGGCTTGAGAAATTTGGTAAACAAACAAAAAAATGGGTCTTTTTACTGTCACGATTACTCATTTATAGATAATTATAATCTATGGCCACGATGAAGACTCGAAAATTATTAAAAAATATGAATATTTTAACGTCTTTACAATAAAATAGAAATTTCATTACATAATATGTTTAAATAATTTAAATATTATAATAAGATCACCAAGTAATCAATTATTATTTTTTTTCCTTTTTTAACATTACATACGAACGGAACGACAATGATAAAGAGCCTACAATTGTCAATGTCTTAAATGTCATGTATCGCATTAATATGTCTTAACAGAAGAAGAATAATATTACAAATTAATGGGATTATTGAAGAATTTGATAATTAATTTATAATACAAGCTGGGAACAGTTTTTCTGAATCTAAATTAGAAGTTTCCGATTAATAGAAATTGAAAAAAGTGTTTTTAAAAAGCAATTTATTAATTCGTAAGTTTTATTTATATATTCTGCTTCTCAATAAACTTTTATTGCCTTAATTCAAGCATTATTTACTAAATTCACATTTTATTATCCAGGTAGAATACACTTATTTATATTTACACAGAGTTATTTATTGTTTAGTTATGTTTTTAGTTAAATTTTTTTGAAAACCGCGGCATTTTGGCAGTTTGACAGATTTGACATGTTTATACTTTTTCTCATGCTATCTTGAATAGGATATAGTATAATAATGTGTACATTAGTAAAGGTTAGGTAGCTAGTGTTGGCAGCACACAACGGAAGATGGCGCGGTATGATAACACGACGTAGTTTGCGATACATTGTCGGAAGCGCGCCTTGACCTACGCCTCAGACACACAAGTATCTCTGATATTTATGTCTAAGATATTAAATGTAGTTTGTAGTTTAAAATTTGTTTACGGGGTGAAGTTAATAATATTGCTTATTATAAAAACTAGGACTGACGAAAACTTTAGTAGCTTTCTACTATCACGAATGTCCAAAACGGCATTGTTAGGTTCATACCAAATTTGGATAGGTAGAGGACGGAACATAGCAGACAGTGAAGGTGACCGACAACGTATTGTAAGGGGGCTTCCTTAAACCTACATCTACGTCGTAAGTCCTAGACGCTGTTATGCAAGTGTTCCGTCCTCTATCACGCGATGGACCCGGCGGCACCCACACGGAGAATCCTTGGAATGCTAAGATTAGGTCTTATATTTTAAATGTATAAATAATAAAACCAATTATTATTATCATAACTTGTACCTATTACAAAACCTATATCAAGAAAATAATAAATACAATACAATGCCTCCAATACAATTAAAGATAAATTTGACAAATTTTTAAAACATTATATTTTCTTGGGAATCAAAAGTGATTTATTTCTGATACTGTAACAGAGGAATACTTAGCTTTTCATGTTATAATAAATTATATTATTTTGTTTATGAAGGGATAACAATTTCAAAAGTTATTTATTTTTTCGGTTCACTGTAGCACTTAGGAATTATAGAGTTCTACAATTAAAAAAAAGTACAATAACATATAATATTATTCTAGAAAGAAAAATTATTTGTCAAATAAATCGCATATAAAAACCACTAAATCACTGAGGTAGACGGCAGACATATTGAGTAAAAGATGTCCCTTACTACAGATTACTTTAGTCAAGGGACCCTTTAAAACGCGCTACAATCACAAAGATAATCGTAGTTCATAACAAGTCTGTATAAAGCTTGCAGTTTAGATGAGATACTTCCAAAGTCGTTACCTCATGAGACCGCCGGGAGTTACGTCAGAAGTTCCCTTCTTTAATTATAATCATCCACTTACATAAAGATTTCATTACCTTCCCTTTATCTTTATTACTTACTTCATAGACTGTATTGTTGAGAAAATCGATTCAGATTGGCATCTGGCGTCCTTGTCCATGAATAGTGCTTGAGCGGAATGGTAGACGAAATAAAAGATTCATAAGATTCAAAAATAGTATTCGAACAAAATGCTTCTCTACCAAATATTACAATACGGGCGTGGGAGCGCTTTTGTGTTATGTTCATTTAGAATACGGACTTTTTGGATGAATATTATTGTTACGTTTTTATATAAATAATATAATTTAAATGTAATGAAACTTGTTTTAATATTATTATTTATATGCCTTAATGGCATAAATACTTAAATAGATCTTTGTACAGAAATGGACTGTGTCTTTTGGGTGTTGGCGTTTAGATCTTAGCAGATGACTGTCGTAATAGTCGGCTTAAGATGAAGCTATGCTTGTTTTCGTGAGTTAGGTTTTTGTTATTACGATAGTGAAGAAATGGTGGTATTTTACATTCTTAGTTTGTCACCAGACTGACAAATCTTAATTAGTAGTAAAATAGAGAGTGCATCTGCATAGCTCGTTTAACAATTTCCTGGGCTGTTTTTCGTTTTTATGCACTCTAAACTCTCTAATTTTCTCTGTATAGCTGCAAGGTGCATAAAGTTTGACTCAAAAAACGTTACAAAGGCGATAAAGATAAAAAGAAAAGACACACCTAAAATAAGACTGCAAATAAACATTCTTGGTACCCTATCCTCAACTACAAGCGACAATTGCAACACAAAAGGCTCTCATTACAAGCACACTAATTTCTCACAGAACAGGCCTTGCACATTCAAACAGAATAATGAACTTTCTACTTTACACTTGTCCGGTTGTATTTTTTCGCGAACTGCGCAACTGAGGCGTTTACTCTACTTGTTTTCGCAAGTGGTCGACGCGAATTTTTGAATTATTCAACTAAACGAGAGTACAATTGCGCCTACATTGTAATAGGAGTTATTTTACTTGCTTTTGTTTTGTTTTTTCTTAGTATTTTTGCGATTAAAGCTTAATACGTTGTTGATTATTATTCAAATGTTTCATGGCAGAAAGAAAACACAATGACTAGGTAATGAATTTCACAAAGGTAAGTGGCGCCGAGTACTTTCATGCTTTATGATATCTGTTCTACCGTGTGATCTGTGTGTAGATCGTCCGATTTTGGTTAGAAAAGAAGAGGGTGCTGTTTAAGAAATAGTTAAATAATGAAGTGTTTAAGTGGATTCAGGAACCCCAATGATACAGACAGCACGCCACGGGCGGCGCGCCGTTGTAATCTGTCAAGCGCATCTCGTAAGGTTTAGCGGAACCGTTCCAGAGATGATACCAGTATTCAAACCAGAAGCTAATCTGGGGCATGTTTATGAAACACAGCTACTTCAACGAGAAAAAGCCTTTCTCACAATATTGTTTCGGGATCCCACATTTGCTTCTAATTAATAACTAGTTTAACTACAAAATAACGTACATAATTTATTCGTAGGCTAAAGGTTATACCAAATAATCATAATTATCGAACTGTCGACCCTTATCACTTGCATCTGTGGTCATATTAAACGTAGATTAATCACGGATCAACCGGACGAGCAAAACGAATCTGCTTTTGTATAATGTAATCGAGTGTGACGTTTTATTCAATCATTTGGTAGGATATTGATCAGTAAATCTATGCTAGCTTTATAAGGGTAAATTGTTGCTTAATAGAGGAATTAAGCCTGATTTTTTTCGTCTTAAAATAAAATAATAAGTAATCCTCACACATTCACATATCGCCACCTAGTCCCAAACTAAGCAAAGCTTGTATTATGGGTACTAGACAACGGATAAACATACTTAGATACTTTTATTTTTGTAAATACATACATATATTATTATACATAGAAAACACATACAAATAACATTTATAGAAGACAGAATATTAGCAGTTATGAGGATATGAGACGTGCTAGCTGACTTTACTTAAGCCTTATCAGGTAAATTAAATTTTAATATATACTGAGCCTCGCCATACTCTTTCTTGAAACTCGACCGGCGTGTTTTGATAAAACATTTATGATATCATTATTGTAAAGTAGCAAAGCTATAGGGGATGCTGCCTTCTTCAAGCCAGTTCAGTCTTCTCCTTACAGGAAGGAGTATTTAACTCCTTAAAATCTAACCTCAGAAAGACTAGTTAAATGAGACTGAAAGACGCTTGTACGATATGACCGTACACAGAATATTTTCTATGAATAAAGTTTTCGGCGAATCGTGCTTTCTAGGGATCGTGGAGCTAGAGATTCCTATGAGCCATGTTTTCTGTGTACCACACTCAAATGTTATTCACATTAAAAATCACAATACCCAAAATAGCAATAGTTTACTAACTAAATTATACGAGACTATTGCTAGTACACGTATAAATTGTTGTACGCCTACCAATCTGACTCAGTTACGATGTATCGAATTCCTTTCATAATTACCAGATACGCAACTGTACCTATATTGTACTCAGTAATATTATATTACAAGCGGTTACTAAGGGCTTCAGTGTTAGTACTTAGGTGTTTGGTTGAATTATTTATTGGGTAGATGGAACTTTTTATTAGTAATTTTGAAGTGATAAATCTTGTATCCGTTACCGTATACTATCAATCATAACAGCCCATTAATGTCCCACTGCAGGGACGGGCCTCCTCCCGTGACAGAGGGATACTTGGTCTACTAATACCACGATGGCCAGACGGATTGGTATAGGGTTTAATTTCAAGTTTTCCTTCTTTCTATGTAAAGGTAATATTCACAGATAATCCCTTAGTCAGTTTCTACGACACTCATGGGATAAGATGGAGTGATGACATACTGTATTTAGTAGTACTGTAGTATTAAAACCAAGGTGATTGACAGTGGGATTTAGATTGCGTGGCAACGAGCAAATAGATGCGGTCTGGTGATTACATACGTACCGCAAACTGCAGGGTCTGTCTACTATGAGAGGCGGGAAGCAAATACCAAGAACCACAAAACCGCACAAAGTCATACATTTGCATAAGACCTAATGTTCAATACTATTACTTGTAGTACTATATCTGACATGTTATCATCTGAGTACTCCAAAAAGAGATAAAAGAAATTATATAAGAATAAAAGACCCATAAGTGCAAGCGAGATAGATATAGAGAAATGATATGGCCTTAAAACTCAGATAATAATGCGTTATATATAGTACTTCAGCTCTATTACGCGATGTTGCTTACCGTCTAATTTCACAATAGTTAATTTATACTCATAGTAATAACCTAACCTTGTATTCAGATACGAGGGCGGAGTGATAAGTCTGGTAAAAATTAAATAAGGAGTGATATTTATTTAAAAAATATTATTTATTTTTCAACATAGTTTCCTTCTAACTCAATGCACTTCATCCAGCGTGTCTCTAACTTTTCGATCCCCTTCATATAATAAGACTTTGGTAACCCTTCGAAATAGGCGTTGGTTTCAATCAGGATTTCTTTGTTGGAGCTAAATCTTTTTCCACTAAGCCATTTTTTTAAATTCGGAAACAGAAAATAATCGCAAGGGACTAAATCTGGCGAATATGGTGGATGAGCAAGCAGCTCATAGCGTAACTCACGAAATTTGGCCATGGCAATCGCGCAGGTGTGCACTCTTGCGTTGTCTTGGTGAAAGAGGATTTTCTTCTTTGCCAAATGCGGTCGTTTTTTAACTAAAATTCTGTGAAATTGATGTAATAAATCGGCATAATAAGCACCATTAATTGTTTCTCTAAATAGTCAATATGGATAACTCCAAGGGCATCCCAGAAAACTGTCGCCATAACCTTATTGGCCGATAAAACTGCTTTGGCCTTCTTCGGAGCTGGTTCACCCTTAGCAATCCACTGTTTCGATTGTTGTTTGGTTTCGGGTGTATAGTGGTGGATCCATGTTTCGTCTACTGTTATAAAACGTCGCCGTCTTATTCCGTCGGAACAACGCCAAACCTGCTTCCGAAGACTCCAAAAATAACAATAATACTTATTACATTATTTGTAATAATTTGATTATCTTTTAAAGAATCTACAAATAAATATATTTACAGACTCTTCAAGAAATATCCTTAACAATACTTTTACAATAATGAAAAGAACCTATTCTTTAGATTAAAATTAAGTAGGAAGAATGGCTGATTTAATGTTGTAAAATCAAAATACAAGTAATTATTTATTACTTTTTAGTGCAATTTTTGTCTTTGAAGTCGGTTCTTTTTTTTTGTGAAAATTAATTTTATTTCTAAATTTTTAGTGAATACCAATTCTATAAATCCGTGTGGTGACGGAGTAAGAACACAATATGTCACCACCTCATCTCATTCTATGGGTGTCGTAAAAACCGACTAAGGGACTATCTGTGAATATTATCTTTGAGATATAAAAAGAAGGAAACTTGAAATTAAACCCTATACCAATCCGCCTGGCCAGCGTGGTATTAGTAGGCCAAGTATCTCTCCGTCACAGGAGGAGGCCTTTCCCTGCAATGGGACATTACTTTGTCTGAATATGGATAGACCTACGAAACGCGCTGCTTATATGAGACAGGGGCGATTGAATGGAACAAACGAAGAAACGCAGAAACGCCTTTTAATGTAGGAAATCTACCTACAATGTCATTTCAAAAGAGACTAGTAAACAACGTATAAATCAAGTTTCACAAAAAAGGACCTCTATGCAAAAAGTTTTAAATTGGGAGAACATCGAAAAGCGTAGCCACCGTCTCGGCGTGGTTAATTGGTAATAATAATTAAGTAAATTAAAATTAAAATAAATCAAATAAATATAATAATTGTTATTATCAATTTGTTATATCTAAAGAATAAGTTTAAAATGAATTAAACGCAATAACGCAATTCAACAATTTGTTTATCTATTTATAATCCGTTATTAATTCCTATTTTAATTTAAAATAAGAACTTCATTCAAGTCTTAAACCATACCTGCGATTACATTTATAATGTTAGTGTTAAGTTTATATCAATTTAATAAAATAAGCGAATTATGCAAGGTAGCTGCTATATACCGTTGAGGAGTTCCCTCGACCCTCAATCTTCCTTATCATCAGATCATGTTTGTGTAAAGTTTTCATCAATACAATTAAAATAAGCCCAAACACAAGGTAGCTGCCGTTGAGGAGTTCCCTCGACCCTCAGTCTTCTTCATCATGAGATCATGTTTGTGTAAAGTTGTGTACTTACAGTTTTCATCAATACGAATAAAATAAGCCCAAACACTCGGTAGCTGCTATATACCGTTGAGGAGTTCCCTCGACCCTCAATCTTCCTTATCATCAGATCATGTTTGTGTAAAGTTTTCATCAATACAATTAAATTAAGCCCAAACACAAGGTAGCTGCCGTTGAGGAGTTCCCTCGACCCTCAGTCTTCTTCATCATGAGATCATGTTTGTGTAAAGTTGTGTTCTTACAGTTTTCATCAATACGAATAAAATAAGCCCAAACACTCGGTAGCTGCTATATACCGTTGAGGAGTTGCCTCGATCCTCAATCTTCTTCATCATCAGATCATGTTTGTGTAAAGTTTTCATCAATACTATTAAAATAAGCTCAAACACAAGGTAGCTGCTATATACTGTTGATGAGTTCCCTCGACCCTCAGTCTTCTTCATCATGAAATCATGTTTGTGTAAAGTTGTGTACAGTTTTCATCAATACGAATAAAATAAGCCCAAACACTAGATAGCTGCTATATACCGTTGAGGAGTTGCCTCGACCCTCAATCTTCTTCATCATCAGATCATGTTTGTGTAAAGTTTTGTAAAGTTTTCATCAATACAATTAAAATAAGCCCAAACACAAGGTAGCTGCTATATGCCGTTGAGGTGTTCCCTCGACTCTCTCTGGTCTCCAGGATCTGGCCAGTTCTAACTCTTGACTATTTGGTAGTGACGTCAGAGATGCACATGTATGACAAGATTTTACACAATGCGTCCCTACAATTTTCAAGAGATGCCCTCGATTTCTCTGGGATCCCGTCATCCAGATCCAGATCTGGTGACAATGGGACCAAATGGGAAGCATAGCCATACGAACAAAAAAAAAATTTTCAAATCGGTCTAGCCGTTTTCGAGAAATCAGGTAACAAACACAGAAAAAAAAAAAATACAACCGAATTGAGAACCTCCTCCGTTTTTTGAAGTCGGTTGATAAAACCTGGATAATTGATTGAATACGCTCCACATAATACGCATATTAGGATATCCCACATTTTACGAAATATTGCTAGCATTCTTCAAGATATCACTTACTTGTTTTAAGGTGTTTTAATATAAAGGTCTTTTTAATTAACAATAGTACATATTTATATAAACTCCCATACTGTTCTTAATACAGTGGGTTACTAAATAATTGCCCCACGTGAGACTAGAAATTTCAATCTCAAGCTTGTGAGTCAAATGCAGTGACAATACAAACAAATAATATTTCTTATTATTAATAACGTAGTTACTTTATAAATAACGTGTTTCTAAATAGCAGTTAAACTGAAAAATATACCCTCACTAAATAAAAAAATATTAAACTTATAACATCCAAAGAATTTTATAAGACACTGTACCAAGAACCAACAAAACACGGTCGCAATTTCACAAAAACTATCCACATTACAACGTCGAAATTTAGTTCGGATCAGAAAATATTTTCCCGGTCAAAAGTCCCGTGGGATAGGACAACTTGAAGATCGCTAAATAATTATCCAACATGAGATTTGATCCCACTATCTCGAGGTTATGAACCAACAAAGAGATCACTACGGAGACAGTGAATATTTTCTCAAATTTAAAGAAATAAAAACTCAAAATACCCTCAATAAATATGAAAAAATATATCTATAATATCTTAAGAATTTTATAAGGCACAAAAACCAACAAAACACGGTCGCAGTTTCACAAAAACTATCCACATTACGACGACGTCAAAATTTAGTTCGCATCAGAAAATATTTTCCCGGTCAAAAGTCCCGTGGGATAGGACAACTGTTCAGTGCAGAACGCGGCCTCGCATTTGCTACCAAGCTTTTAGGAACTGCATCCACTTTTATTTTATTCCTCTCACTTTTTTCGACAAAGCTTTTAACTTTTATAGGTGTGCTCATACAAAATTTTCGCGGTGAATTTAGTTTGCTATTGTAGAGACTATAGAGAGGTAAATTATGGTCTGGTTGCGAGAATTTAACTTTTAAATAGAAATGATGGTTTCATATTTTTGTATGGACGATTTTTTTTGTTAATATTATAAGATCAAAATTAATTAGGTATGTTTAAATGTATGTTTTTAAGTCTAATTACTAAACGATTACAACGATTACACAAACAGTTAAATTCTTTTAAAAAAATACAAGTAGCTTTACTTATAAAGGAATAAGTAGTTTTTTCTTTATCACAATTTGACTATGTCGCTCTAAAAAAAAAAATCTATAAATGAATAGTTGTACCTAGAAAATAATAACGCTGTGGTTCATCCTGCAAAAGTAGCTTAAATAGAAAAAATCGACACAAATCCATTACAATGCTCCTTGGTCAATTATAGTTATATAACCTTCATCATTGGGGATGCTCGTCTCTGCAACAGAATATTTAAAACTAGCTAAGAAGAAATTAACCTCGTTCAAAAATACTTCTAACAAAACACGATTAAACATAATTAACTTGAGAATATTTTTTCAAAAAATCTCCTCTATTTTGTATAAGGTCGCACATGAGGTCGTCTGGCCGGAGACAGTCTCTCATGATATATGGGTCCGTAGCCCTTCAGGTCTAAACGCCATTTCCGTTACACGCGCGGTGCCAATGACGTGGGAAAACGATGCTTTCAAAAATTGCTTAAAATGTTTACTCTCGTTTCACTGGGTATACATTATTTACTCTGTTTTAAAGATGCCTGATATTAGTTACCTGTGGTGTGTAGACTTTACTAAAAATTGATTACTATTAATATGAAACTAAGATCGACTGGTTTCATCAATCGCTTTACATCTGACGTCATACAATCAATCACATAAGCAAAATAATAAAAAATATATTTTGCAAAGCATACAGTTTTAGGTAGCCTTTCTCTACAGCAAGCTAGAGTTCTTCTGGGTTCGTACCACCTCTCTACCTGCTTAATCCCCAAGCAGTAATGTCCAAAATGTTACTATATTTTATGTAAACTGTAACTAGTGAAATCGCAGGATATCGCCCTTCTCTTTACCATTGAAGCAATTGTCCTAATTAAGTTTCTTAATAAACCAACAAATCCGCAACATTGATAGCATTTTTACAATATTAAAAAGCTGCTTAATATAGAAAACTCCGCCAATCAGATTTGCAACGAGCAAATTAATTCATGAAAGACTCGTAAAATCCCTTATCTTTTGCCATAACTGTTTTATTACTTTAATCATTAAATTTCCGTTCGCGTCCAATGGCCTGGCTTCTGATTACGTCAGTTTCTCTGTAACATAACGAGAAAGGATGGTTCGCACCCTTTTGTCAAACATTAATCTTGAAACAAAGAGTCTAAGAGAAATTCAAGATTATGTCTCTGTGTTATGTCTTGATTGTAACTTTTGACGAAATGAGACTTTCTACAAAAGAAAAATCAACGTCTTTTGAAAACATCTTTTGGAAATTGAATTGTTTTTTCAAGAGCTAATTTTGTCTTGGAAGTAAATTAAATTTTGTGGATGATGAAGCTAATTTTCTAGATTATAAGATAGTTTATAAACAAATGCTCTTATACTATTATTTCTTATACAGGGCGTCCCACGGTTCTATTTACAATATTTAAGGTACTCACTCTCCCTCAATGTGGAATAGCCGTGGGACGCCCTGTATAATCATCAAAATACTTCTTCTAACTATTTACCTATCTATTAAAAACAAAAGTCAACACGAAAAAACACTTAAATTCACATAAAAGTCACTAACAAACCCAAAAGACCTGCGTGATTTCAGTCAGTAGATTTGGATCTTTACACTCAAATCAATCAATCTTTTAGCCTATCGCAGTCCATTGGTGGACACAGGCCTCTCCCTACACGCGCCACAGAACACGGTCCTGCGCCTTCCGCATCCAGTCCAACCCAAAGACCTTTTTTCTTTACACTTGTGAGACATTCAGCGGTTCTAGGTCATGTGCTATTCTATTCTATTTGTATTGCTTTCCTAAAAATAACATCTACTAATTTTAATAAACAGCAAGGTATTGAACATTGCTATATCAGTGAGCAAAGATTGTCTCGTTGAGGATCCTTTTGAAGTTGGATATTTCCAGACATTTACATGACGACCTCTGAATATAACATGACTGCTACGCAGAGGTCTCGGGTGAGATTACCGCTCAATGCAAATCTTTGTGTGCATGAACATGATTGTTTCCATTGGTCTGGGTGTTTTTTATGTATAATTATGTATGTATTTATAAAAAAAAATATGTATGTATATCCGTTGTCTAGTACCCATAGTACAAGCTTTGCTTAGTTTGGGACTAGGTGGCGTTGTGTGAAAGTGTGAGGAATATGAGGGTGAAGATTGCTTAATAAAAGTATTAATTAAAAAGTACATTAAAATGTATATCAGCATTACTCGACTCTACGTATCCATCCCAGTTCTACATCATTGGCGCTTTATACATATTTATTTCTCTCGGTACATTTTTTTTATCTCCCGGATATTGTTCGCAATTTATTTTATAAAAATTCATGACTCGTTTTTATTACAAGTCAATGTTCAGGTAAAAAAGGTCATTGCTTTTTATATGACTCTGTAAATTGTATGGCTTACTCAAAAATAATAATACCTGAAAATTTACTGTTAAAGCAAATAGATTCAGAAACTGTAGTTTTATTAAGTATTTGAATAATAATGTAATAATTGTACAATTATTTGTTTATACATTAGGTATGTACTTACTCTTTCATAACTGTAATTGTCATATACTCGTATATCAATTAATACTTTGTATTTTTATTCTTTTCTATAAATGATTTTATTATTGATATGATATGATTGATTGTTATGATTATATATGATGTGGTCGTGCTTTGAAATAAATAAATAAAAAAGTACTACTATTCATTATTACCTACTTATAGACACGTCTGTGTGGATAAAGAAAACAATATGGCACAACTACTGATTCTGTTAGTGTGGTAAGGATTCTGAATAGGATGAGATCCTCAAAAGTGACATTTCTAGAAAAAGAGAACTCGAAACAAATTATTTACCAACACGTCTGACCAGCTTAAGGTACCGAAATGAAAGATTATATCTATACTAAAAAGAGGTACTATAGAGGTAAAGTTTGTGTGTTTGTGACGTTGTAGGGGGTAATCTCTGGGTCTAATGAAGCGATTTAAAAAAATCTTTCTGTGTTAAATAGTCCATTTATCGAAGAGTGTCATAGACTATATAGTATCACGCTATGACTAATAGGAGTGGAGCAGTAATGAAATAATAATATGTTCAAAAAAGGGACGTGTTTCTTTCGCCGCCCAACGAAGTGGGCACGGGTCAGCTAGTAAGTTAAAGAGTCATAGATAGTGTTTGTCCAGGAAAGGAATGAAGTAAAAACCACCTTACTATTTTAACTCACTGCTGGTATATTATTATACAGTACTACCTAGTGTTGGACGGGACTCGAGTTTTTTAAGTCCTAATTTAGCAACTGGACTCATTTTGACAGAGCTCGCAAGACTTTGACTAAAATAAGTCCTGAGTTATGAGTCCTGAGTCCGTTTATTGAGTCCTAATGCAAAAAGACTCGACTCATAGGACTGAGTTTTTATTGTAGAACTCAAGTTCTTAAATAAAACTAAAGTCATATTAAAGTGAGTTTTTCAAAGAAAATTGAGTCCTCTTAAGTTTTTTGACAAAATTACTTATTTACAAATACTCTGTAACCAACTTATTCTTATACATAATAATAAACGAGATTATACGTGATTATGCTAGGTTCAGTATTTATTGCTTAAAATCTAATTAACAACCTATAGCCTGGAAATGTATATCAACAGAATGAAAATAAAACTCCCTTTTTTTAAAAAGACTGGAGCTCGCATTGAACTTGAGTCTTAAAAGTTTATTTAAAAATAATTATCGTTAAAAGACTCGAGTTCTCGAGTCATATTGTGAGGACTCGTAAGTCTTGTCACTGACAAAAGGCTTGAGCTCTCATTTATGAGTCCAGTTTCCAAAAATCGAGCCCAGTCCCTAAATTACGACTTAAAGAACTCGAGTCCTGCCCATCACTAGTACTACCTGACTCGTGCCCACTTCGTTGGTCGGCGAAAAAAACGTTATTGCACCTCACTTTTTTAAATATATTACATTACTGCTCCACTCCTATTCACCATAACAGCCCATTAATGTCCCACTGCAGGGACGGGCCTCCTTCCATGACGGAGGGATACTTGGCCTACTAATACCACGCTGGCCAGACGGATTGGTATAGGGTTTAATTTCAAGTTTTCCTTCTTTCTATGTAAGGGTAATATTTACAGATCGTCCCTTAGTCGATTTCTACGACACCCATGGGATGAGATGGGGTGGTGACATATTGTATTCTTACTCCGTCACCACACGGATAACCATCACTCCTATTAGTCATAGCGTAATGTTATATAGCCACACTCCCCGATAAATGGTCTATTCATCAAAGAAATAATTTTTAAAATCGGTTTATTTGATCCAGAGATTACCCCCTACAACGTCACAAACATACAAACGCACATTATTTAGGTACCTCTTTATTATAAGTAAAGAAGTATAGATATAGATTATTTTACGTTTCTCAAAATTTTATATGATTGAGCGAACATGCTACTAAAATAAAAATACTCTAAAACCAACTAATCCAGTATTCTAAAATACACATACAAGGACTCATAAAATACTGGATTTTTATTAAAACAGTAAAATTTACATTGAAGAATGTATTATTATAAATATAATACAGCTTTTACATATAAATATAATAAATCTGTCCATCGTTTGAGTCTTACGCTATTTTGAATAGTAAAATACACTCTTTTAGTGCATATTGCATATACCGCTTCTAGTTTAAAACTAGCTAGGAACAATGATACATCTATAAATCCAAGGACGGCGAAGTAAGACATCCAATTTTCTCTAAAGCCAGAGTCCACTAGAGATCTCTGTCATGATGAATAGAATGCTTAGGAAACAATCTCTTTTAACCCTCTACTTCATATGGGCCCATATATGGTATGCCGATTTTATTGTTGTTTTATTTCCAAACAAATAATAATTAAGTCATTCTACATTGTTAAATCCATGTAATGGTTAAGTAACTAAAAGAAAACTCACTCAGTTTGTCTATGATTTGATGACATTTAGGAAAAATTTTACTTTTGTGCGGGTAGTCAGCGAAACAAAATACGACTGCCTGACATACATTTTTGAGTATCAAAAACAAAAACGAAACGTAAGTATTCAGAAAAGGTAAAATATTATTTCTAAAGTCAATACTTCCTTCTTTACCTATAAACAATGATTTTCTTACTTTTTACGTATTCACTATGCTTTTCATCCACTTTCATGTCAATACCATATATGGGCTCATATGCAGCACGACGTAAATATGTTTGAACATATATGGTATCGTATGCATTCTGACTTATATTCATAACGAATAAAAAATTCAAGTGCTAATATTATTTTAGCTTTTTTTCTATTGCCTTGTCATCACACCTGTTTTTTTTTGTTGCTTTTGCTGGGTTTTTTTTATTTTTATTTATTACCAAATAAACAATTTCTTACATAATATCTTAAAATTATAGCATCGATAAACCCAAGCAGGTTTCTGTAAATGCTATACTTATTCTATATCAACAAACCGTAAGAGACGAATACAATATTTTATACAATAGGTAGGTTTGATAAATTAATAATTTTTCTATTAGATAACCAAAATACATCAATTCAACACAAATAATACCTATTGGACATATCACAATCACAATGGTAGAATAGGCCCTGCTTGTTTTTATGGAAAAAACAAATATGCTAATCCTATTGCGGATGACGGTCATCTTAGTGACGACCGTGAGTTGGATTCCGATCCATCCATACAATCCTGGCAACTTCACCTTCACGGGCGATATTGAGCGGCCTTCATGCATTACAGAGGTGAATACACCAGCTGAACTTTTAGTGGTGGTTCGCTGTCCAAACCTGGTACACCCGTATCTTCTAAAAGGATGACAAAAATGCCAGAGCGATGCTAAGACATTCCTTTGCGCTGTGTCAGAACAGATAACATTGGACATTGGTCTATGTGGCAGAAAAAACGTCAACATTGCATAGAATGTTCTATGAAGACATACACTAAATGTACAAAATGCAAAGTTTTTCTATGCTACAATGATAAAAAAAACTGTCTCGTTACATTCCACGACTAACAATAAAATATATTATAACCTCCTTAGATATTATGTAGGTAATGTTATTTTTCTACTTAGTTATGACTGCATACAATACCATGTCCGATCGAGATTTTGTCTAAGTGCATACGAGCCCATATGGAATCTTAGTTTTTTTTCTACATGAAACTACTTTTTAATTTTTTTTCGATTTTTTTGTTTTAATCTTATTTAAATAAAGCAATATCCACAGAGAAAAAAATTTTTTTTCATCTCCTTAATAATTCATGTAGTAGAGGGTTAAGAATTATTCTGCACTGACTTAAAATGACCTTTACTGTGTTACTTTGATCGGGAATACATACATACTTTGTAGTTTAGTGTAGTCTATTTGCTTCAAAATTCTTAAGTACATACTTAACAACGTTTTGTAGGAAGCATTTTCAGTTTACCTGTGACCTAATAGTAGTTATAAGTAATGAGATATGTTGCATAACATATCCCAGATAGTTAATTAAATTGAACTACTTATTATTGTTTATAGTTAGTGTACTGTGACTAACAAAACTGGGACTAGATATTCTTCTTTAAAGAAGATTCTAGCTTTGCTGGCCATGGTCTGTCCTAGGAATTTTACAGACACATATGCCACCTAGGCTCATTCAATAATCTAATTGATGTCAAGTTGTACACACAGCAACTTATCAAGCTAGACACTCATGTACCTTAATACCTTGAAATAAGACATAATTTCAAATGAAAATGTTTAACTTGATGTGTTGCTGTGTGTACTAACAATGACTGACACTTTATTAAGTATCATTATACCTAGTTTATACCATACCACACACATCTAGGTATGAATACGAAGAAAGTTTTACAATTATACCTGTCTTGATCGTCATGTGGTTACTAGCAACTGTGTTAACACGCAACTTTAGGCAACAGATAGCACAAGTGCAAGGTTTGTGTAATATGAAACGACAAAGTCGTGTTTTACAGCTAGTATATCATATATAACCACTACGCCAAAGAGGTCGTCGTTTTATTTTAATATTACTATAGAAAAAAAAAACATGGAGCCACTACCTTAAAATTACCATACCCGTGTAATATTAATACCGGTTATGAAATTTATTCATCGTCATGGTGATACTGTAGGCGTATAATTGTTATAATTTCACACGTTTAACTTATTACATGCCCTGATGTTCCTCTATGTCACTAGGTACTGCAACCCTTTCACTTAAATACACTAACACATACTATTTCTTGGAAGTGCATAAAGCGGGCTAAGCCTTGGTACCAACTTAGACGATATCACCTAGTAAATATTTGGACATTGTAAATGAATCCACTAGATACCTTTACATGACCTACTTCAAAGAGGTCAATTATATATGGTCTTCCGTTAATGATAACTGACGACTATTTTATTAAGACTTATCCAAGCACTCTTTTACTTAGCTAAATCAATATACTTAATACCTTACTGACTAAAATCATTTTTATAAGAACAACGGCTGGGTATACTCGAATTAATATTGCGATATTTTATCTTAATCTGGTCGCAATTTGGCTTTGTACACTTATTTTTATGGCAAGAGCATTTCTTTTTAAAAATAGGACTATCTTCGGACGTCGTCTATACTGTAATATACACTATTCATACAGTACTTCATACAAGTCCGGGTTTCACGGAATTGTGGGCATCTTCTCAAAATTAAGCTAATTCACGAAAAACATACGTGGTATACTTTAAACATTGATAAAATGTTATTTTTATAAATAAGTTAGCGTTAATGTTATATAATTATATTAATAAAAAAGTTAATAAAGTAATTTCAAGCCTAACATCAAGATTATAACTTATTTGATTTCCATAAAAACAGCAATTTTATTACTCAAGAACTGGGAACATTATTTTTAATATCTGGAGCTACTTTTTCTTCTTCATTATGTGGTTTAGGAGGTTTATAAGCCTTTTGCTCCGGTGAAATATTAAAACAAGACCGAAATTAATTTTGTCCTACCATTTCGAAGGAGGGAACGCGCCCCGTCTAGATTTTTATTAAACCTCGGGGAAAAAGTACCAAAGGTTTATATGATAAAAATTGAAGGTGGGTTTCATCATTTAGATAATATAAGAATAAATATTAAAAAATAGCGGACGCTAAAACCTTTATTACTACCCAGTCACATTATCTCGAGACTTGGCGTCGATGACGTCACGTCGCGTCGGAGAAACCATTGATGCGCCCGTGGCGAGCGCGGGGGTTGAAAGGAGAACGGGACGCGAGGTTCGCATTCCAGCGAGGTCTCTAGATAATGTGACCGTGTAATATAGTCCGCCTTTATACAAATGTATTTAATTTATACAAATTATTTATTTAAATAAATAAAATAAATAAATCTTTAAATAGCATGTTGCTCAAAAATTTGCTGTCAGTGCATTTTGTTACTATAAGTAAAAGTTAAACAAAATTAAATAAAAACCATTTCGAAATTGCTCTCAATCATCTATGGACTATAATTTCCAATTTACGATCAACGTTTTTATAGTCAACCACTAATTTGTGGGACATTATTTTAATTTGTACTAACGTTCATTATGAATATTCATTACTAGCAAATTGATTACCATCCCGCCCTTTATAATGTTAATACGAGTTTAGCAATACATTCACACACGAAATACTAAAACATGAAAACGGTAAAGGAAATCTCTGTAATCGCGGCTGGTAATTACACTCATGGGGAAAATAAAGGCGATAATTAACAACTAAAATGCCAAATAGAATTAGCTGAATTCGAGGCACGGAGCGGACGAGCTGCAGAAAATTCAATTATAGTGATTAGTTTCGCCCTGCAACTCCGTTTTAACTAAAAGTATCCTATCATTTTAGACAAAGTTAAATTGTACTTTACTATTAGTGTAATAAGGATAAAAATTGAGGGTGAGGCTAATATTGGAATGAATGTCAATCACGTGTTGGTTAACTTCTGGTTCACGCCTGAATTTATGAGTAAGGTAAAAGCTCCTAATACGGCGGTAGTCAAAATCGCGTCCTATTACGGAGGTATTTCTATTTTCGTGTTTTATTTAGGTTTTATTCAGTTAACGTACAACAAAACGAAATCAGTTTCTTCTACATCTATTACTTCATGATTTACCTGACGTTTGCAAGTATAGAACATAGATAACTAATCAAAATCAATCAATCTGTGTAACGGCATCGACGTGAAAGGGATTTCCATACAAACGCTAAACAACAAAATTAGGTACACTAATATTTAGAAACTAAGATTTTCGTATTAATAAGCCGTTTAAGATGGTTTATTTCTTATTCATAGCATTTTCTTACTATTACACTTACTATTTCAATAGCTTGTTTTATATTTGTAACTCGTTTTATATCCAAAAAATAAGAAATAAAATAGCGCCGTAATACGAAACGAATTTTATAGATTCGTCCTAATACGGTGGTATAACTCCGTAATGGGAAAAATACTGGGCATGTTTAATTGCTTGTAACTTTCAATTTATTAACTTATTGAACTTGTTTCAAGGTGTTTTGCAATAATTATTAATCTCATAAACTAAAAACCATATTCTGCGGTATGTGTTCGTAGTTAGAAATCGAATTAAATACGAAAATTGTTGAGTACAAAATGTGGATTTCTTAGAAAGGGTAAAAATAGGAAGGTGTATTTTAACTTATCATAAATCATTTATTTTGTATAACTGTTGACTACTGTTTACACATATGAACCAAAAAACTGTTATAGTTTCATTAAACATTTACATTGTTCCATTTATCGAAGTTTTGATAGGTCCGAATTAGGATTATTAAAAACAGGAGTAGTTTTCCTATTGCGGTGGTAATTATCTCCAAGTAAGTCTGTGTTAGGATCTATGATTTCCTATTACGGCCCTATTCATAGAACATAAAATTACAAGTTTTAGGGTACCGTGATTATTGATTTTGAGAATAGAATTGTTATGTGATACGTAAGTTTTTTTGTTTTGTATAAAACCAAAAGCGATAAAAAAATTTAAATATACAAATTCTTTTTATGTAAAGTTATGCAATCTATGTAATTCTATATTTCTGTTTTTATTTTACTAAGCATAAAAAGAAAAGTTAACCTTATTTTAATAACATAAAACTTATTTAGAACGTGTATTTCTATCTATACTTATTACTTATATATAATATTATAAAGAGGTAAAGTTTGTGACATTGTAGGAGGTAATCTCTGGATCTAATAAACCGATTTTAAAAATTATTTCTGTGTTGAATAGTACATTTATCGGGGAGTGTCATATGCTATATAGTATCACGCTATGACGAATAAGAGAAGAGCAATAATGAATCATGTTTAAAAAAGTGACGCGTTATTTTCCCCGCCTAACGAAGTGGGCACGGGTCAGCTAGTAAAAAATAATTTCATTAAAAAAGTACAAATCAATGGTCAATGAATACCAAAAATACAACTTACTTTACTAATACATTTAAATTATTTGATAATATTTGTACGGAACTTGGATGAATATAATTTCTGGCCCTCCGTATTAGGAATCGTCTACAGCAGTAATAGGCTCTGACGAAAAAAATACCTCCGAATTAGGGAAAATCGACCCGACTATTTAAATTTTTTTTTAAAAATAACTAATATCATTAAAAGAAACAAACTCGACAGTAATACAAAATATAAATTCCACTTTTAACGATGACATTTTTTTGAACAGTTAAAAATATTTACAAATGCTTATTTTTGTTTCTTACTTTGAAATGTTGCGAAATACCTCCGTAATAGGAGCTTTTACCTTATAATGTTTAAGAGGAAATTAGATCCTCGTCCATTATGCTTGTATGAGAAAAGAAAGTCACTGTACATCGAGCTTCTAAATTTGTATAGGAGGTTCGTGAGCAGTGAGCAACTTTGCAGTAGATAAATATTGTTTGCTTACAGTCCAAATCAACCCAATAAGTCAAAACAACTTTTGGTTAGGCATTAGCTTCAGAGTTTAAGGTTATCACGAATAATATGGTGACGCATCATCATAACAGCCCGTGAATGTCCCACTGCAGGGACGGGCCTCCTCCCATGACGAAAGGATACTTGGCTTACTAATACCACGCTGGCCAAACGGATTGGTATAGGGTTTAATTTCAAGTTTTCCTTCTTTTTATTTCGTAAAGATAATATTCACGGTTAGACCCTTAGTCGGTTTTTACGACACCCATGGGATGAGGTGGGGTGGTGACATATTGTATTCTTACTCCGTCACCACACGGAGATGGTGACGCATAGTGTCCAGAATTTAAATAGTTCGGCAAGACCAAAAAGCGAGTAGAAAGAGTCCTCATGAAGTAGACCTCTAAAAACATTATTACAAATTGGCAAATAGAAACAAGAACTCTTTAACTTTTAACTTTCTCATCATGCTCTTAAACTTATCAATTGAGCTTATTAGACTACTAATCTTCGTCATTCATTCCAAGAACAATATCCTATTAAATATTTAATAAAAATTAATTTCTGATGTATGACGTGGATTCATAAGTAGAGATAATTTTTGAACATTGTATTATCATTAGCAATCGATATAATAAGAAAAAAAAAGTAATACAATTAACGGTCTCCTTATTTAATATAGTCTTAATACCTTTATTTTGCATTTTTTAAGTATATTGCATATACAAGGAATTGCAGTAATGGTATCATAGGAATCACAATCACACGACTGATGCAGCGATTATTATGTCATTAGACTGATGCTGTCGCATATTTATCTGTTTCTGGTATCTGTTTGTTCGTGTAATAATATCATCAGTTTTTTCTTATTCAAATGCAGAAAACATATTTTTAATTGCACCTAAAATATTTGTGATATTTTTACAAGGAACAGATAATTAAGTACAGAGTAAACTATTGTGATAATTTGTAATTCGTTAATCAGTGACATTTTAAAAATGACCAAGCGATTTGCATGCGAAATGGACAGCTAAAGATAATATTTTCAAAAGTCAAGTAAAGCTAAAGTAAGATCATGGTTTAAGGTGCTCAGTAGTCTGTCACTACCCTAATGGCAACAAAGCGGGAATGTGTATAATCATAGTGAAATATTAGGATGGGCAATGAATTAAAGCAATTCAATGTAGCCTGTTTTACAATTGCTAATCGCTACATTCAATTACATACCTGTATGTGTTGACTAGGCGAATGCGATAAAAGTCAAAATCAAAAGTTTTGATTTACTTTACTTTATAAAAATACAGCCAAAAGAAACAAATCAAATTATTGTACTTACGATATTTTCTTTTAAAAACCAAAAAAATACTCAAAATAGCTTGAATGAACCGGCCCATTAGTTTCACAGTTTTATTATACGTGTATAATACAAGTAAAGTTGAAATATATTCAACATAGAAAATGAGATTTTTAAGTGCATTCGCATCTGCGCCATCTTCACCAGTATTTTTTGGATCACTTATCAACTGAGACATTTCCATTTCGTGTGAAAGTCATTAATCGTTGCAAGAGTTTGCAAGTACTATTGAGTCGACGCCATTATTATAAAGATATGTTATGTTGAATATGTTTTTTGTAATTCTGGTCAGTTATAAATAACATAAATATGTTGATGGATGATGGAAGCACAGGATCGCGCAAGTTGGAGATATTTAGAGGAGTTTTATAGCAGTGGATGTCCATTGGATGGATGTTAAATAATAATTAATTATTCGTATAGCGATAAACTCTGCACATGGATCTCTTAAAACCCGTCTAAATTAAATTTAGGTGATAGCTATAACTCTTCGTGTGGTGACGGAGTAAGAATACAATATGTCACCACCCCATCTCATCCCTTGGGTGTCGTAAAAACCGACTAAGTGAGTATCCGTGAATATTATCATTACGAAATAAAAAGAAAGAAAACTTGAAATTAAACTCTATAACAATCCGTCTGGGCAGCGTGGTATTAGTAGGCCAAGTACTTAGGCGGTACCTGTAAAGGTACTCTAAAGAGCTATGTTAAAAACAATAGATTTTAAAACAAAAACCTTCAATAGAATTCATTCCAACGAATTGCGTCTATACATAGAAAGCAGAATTTTGGCATCCATATTGAAACGCGGGCTTACTATGCAACCTAATTTGAGAGGCTCCATTATTCGTACTCGGCACACAAAGTCACGTCCATTTACACTCGACAGGATTTCTTTATTGATGTTTGGAATCATATCTTTTATTGTCATCCTTTGTAAAGTAATAAGTAATTTTATATCATTTTTTATTTCCTACTTTATTACATGGGCCAATATCATGCGTCCCGCCCCGCTACTCGAATCTGTAAATACTTTTTTATTTTCTTGATTTTACATAACCGCTTGTAAACGAGCCAATTCTTTGAATGTCTCTTTTCCTGTAATGAAAGAGTATTTGTAATTGACAATATTTCTAAATGTTTAACTACCTACCTAAAACAAAAATACAATTTGTTTACTGTCGAATATATTTTATTATGTTTGTTAATATTTAATTTCTCAGAAAAATTTAAGGGGTAAAAATGTAAATCTTGTCGTATTTTTACTTTGAAATCCTTTGTTTAAAAAGCAGGTATGGTATTTTTTACCAATCAGGGTAAACGATCTACAAAGACTGTCAGTGATCTGTTTGACTATACCCCTTCCAGCGTAAGTTTAGCTTTTTGACAGTTCACGTCCATGAAGTTTCGTAATACTTCTGCTTATTTTTCAAACAAATAATATTGTATTTCATAGACGTATTCATGTTTTTTTCAGTTACCATGGTTACTTAGTGATGGACACTCAAAACGATTACCACCATTATGAAACAAATTACAAATAATCGGTAGAAATAAATGCTATGAATAAACCTGAACTCTTCATAATACGTTTATAAAATGTAATATGATTTTTTAGATTAGCTATAACCCGCGAATATGTCACGATAAATTATGTATTTTAAATAATACTTAAGCTAACTATAATTTTATAATATTAAGCTATAGGCTAATTCTCTTAACATAGATAAAGAAAGAAACAGTAATAAAAAGATAATGTAAGTTGATGTAAGGATCCAAATGTGTAAAATAAAGTAATTTGAAAAATCGAAAAATCGCGAAATCGCTTACAATCGCATGGCATTACATTCGAGATACTGCTGAACGTCACTAACGTCAACCTGTCAAATGTCGTTAAATATAGTGGAAAGGGTATAATGTAAGCTAACTATATCGACACCAGAAGTATCAATTAACGTAAGGGACAAAACACGACTTTTCAGGAGAGCCAAAAAACCATTCCGATTTTACAAATTCTTCTGTAACTTTTTATTAGTTGCCCTAATCTTAAAAGTGTCTAGGACAAAGTTTCTTATAATTTTCTCTTCTTTATGACTAAAAATAAAATATTTACGTAAACTTACGCGTTTAGAAAATAGCATGTCCCTTACATTAAAAAAAGTTGCTTAGTTCCTGCTAGTTGTCCTTTAAGGCACTCAAGCTTTCAATGTAAACTATCCCATATTAAAGTAAGCACCAAGTTTAATAGGAAACTATAACACAAATCTACTGTAAAGGACATAAACTACTATGAACTGGATGAAATATGATGTATGATAAACTATTAAGAGCAATTTATCATGTAATTTTGGACCTGATATCTTTATTATTAAGTCCATTAGTAAAAATATACTTAAACTTACAATATCTTTAGATTAATTTTAGAAATTTTAGAGAAAATTCGGACTGGTCGAACAGTAAATACGACTGTGGTAAATGCAGTTAGGCAGTTCCTAGAGACAGGATCTTATGAACGTAGACCAGTTCACAGTCGTAAGCTGTGTAATTTGACTTGGCATAACCGTTTTATCGTCAGAAATGTCCTCAGGGACTGTTTCATTACAGCAATTTAAGCACCTAACCAACTCCAAGAAGTTAAAATGTGTGTGGGGGTATACGTACGGTCAGAAGAAGGATAAGCTTTTAAAACTGCTAGAGGACCACAGTTTCTTATTTCTCTCGTGAGTACAGGCAATGGACAATATATATAAGACCTTTTCGTCTATTATAGACGATTTATGAGGTGGTGTCTGTGATACATCGCTTTTGATGACTGTACAGACCGATACCACAGGCTTGACAAAAGAAGTAACTGGACATTAGTGTCGAACCATGTTCATGTCGTTTTTGTCTCTTGTCAGCAAGCACTCCAATCCAGGCTTCATTACAAAATTTGCCACCCTCTCCGGCACGTTTGCGCCACTCAGGACGTTTTTCCGCGAGCTTCTCCCAGTCACGGTGGTCGATTTTAAATGCTGCCATGTCTCCCTTGGTGCAGTCTTTGAAACGAAGCAGCGGCCTCCCAACATCCCTTTTACCATTCGCTACTGCACCAAGAAGAACACGCCGTTGTAATGGAGAGGGTTCCATCCTATGCACATGCCCTAGCCAACGCAGACGTCTCTATTTAAGAAGCACTGTCAGACTAGGCAACTGTGCGATTTCTAGAACCTTCTCGTTTGTCATCTTGTCCTGCCACGCTAAGCCCAAGATCTTTCGTAAGCAACGCATGTAACATAAGTTAAGATGACGGCGACGTTCTTGTTTTGCATACGATGTCCAGGTTTCAGCTCCGTACAAGAGTAGCTTGTAGCTTTCTTGAGTGCTTAAGATGGAAGCCTGAAAGACAACTATCTTGGTCATAATAGTAAGGTGCTTATTGTACCATACCCTTGTACCTAGCTTCCCGAACATGGTTGCCGCCTTGCCAATACGAATGTCGATCCGTCGAGAGCATTCGAAAAATGTGGTGTTTACAGACGAATATCGAATATCATTAAGTTATCGTGAAGGTCGTCAGAGTTCTTACAGGCACAAAAAGAAAAGGTTTGCCCCATGTGCCCCTTGAAACTGTGGTGTGCCAAGGTGGTTCAATAATGTTTTGTGTGGCATCATTTACGGGGCTCGTACTTAGACTTGGTTATTTTTTAAAGTGGTGGTGTAAACGCAGAAAAATATGTTGCAGAGGCTTAAGAACCTCATGTGATGCCAATTGCACCATTTATTGGGGAATAATTTCTGTTAATCCATGATAGTGCCCGGCCACACATCCCTAAAAATCACAACTGAATACCTGAATAAGGGTGTGATTCGAAAATTACTATGGCCTCCTTGAAGTTCAGACTCAAATCTTATGAAACATGTCTAGGACAATTAACTAAATGTTACAGTTTTTATGGCTGTTTCTCATTTTGTTGATTTTTTAAGAAATTTTGTTCAATAAATGTTTTTTTTAATTTATACTTGTAATTAAGTAAAATATTTGATAATACCGAAAAATACTGTGTAATGTACATTTTTTCGAAATTTTAGACATAATTAAAGGTGGGCCCTTGAATGTTTATTAAGGTAAGCGACAAATTAAAGTAAAGTTATGGATTGTGTTTTAACGTAAGGGTCATATAGTGAGAATTGTACAAAACTTTTGTTTAATGTAAGGGACTGAATTGCATTTCAGAACTATTTACATTATTTTTTCTAACACGTAAAAATATTTACGTCCGTTAAATTAATTATTTAGTATAAAAAACAGTCTAGACCTTCGAAAACGTGTACTGTAAGGGACATTTTTTTAACGATAGAGAAATTTCAAATATACCAAACGATAGAGCGTGAAATTCCGAATCCAACGGTATATATAACTCATTTTGGCCAAAATGTCCCTTACGTTAATTGATACTTCTGGTGTCGATATTAATATTATTTTTTTTACTTAACGAAGAGAGATAAACATACAAATTGGTATTTAAGTGGTCTATTGAACACTTCATCGAAGCTTAGCTACGAATAAGTTCCCTGTTTAAATGTTGTCTATTTAGGAAGCCATAATTTTTATCATAATATTGTATGTTTTCTCCGTGTGGTGACGGAGTAAGAATACAATATGTCACCACCCCTTCTCATCCAATGGATGCCGTAAAAACCGACTTACGGCGCTTGTACACAGTAAGAAAAATCGCCGTGTCTACGCCAGACAAGACAAATCTTCGTGTAGACGTCAAGAATTTTGTCTTTTTCGTACACGAAAACTTTTCTTGTCTTCCGCAGACAAGACTATTCGGAACGTGTACACGCCAGGATGTTTTTCGTACAGTCGTCAGACGGGCGTGGGGCGCGCAAGTAATAACAAGTGTGATAATCAGTGTGAGTTTCCTTTAGTAAAAATGTTAACTAGAAAGCAAACAAGATGATACCCTACTACACCGCTCCCCGCCCCTCCGCAACAACGTTCGCCGTGTCTTGTCTTGCGCAGACAAGAAAATTTTCTTATGCATCGCCCGCGCTGTGTACAAAGGTCGTGCTTAGAAACGACACGAATTCTTGCGTAGGCCCGGCAATTTTTCTTACCGTGTACAAGCGCCGTAAGGGACTATCCGTGAATATATTATCTTTACGAAATAAAAAGAAGGAAAACTTAAAATTAAACCGTATACCAATCTGTCTGGCCAGCGTGGTATTAGTAGGCCAAGTATCCCTCCGTCACGGGAGGAGGCCCGTCCCTGCAGTGGTACATTAATGGGCTGTTATGATTGTATGTTTACTGAGAAATATGTAATAGAATATTTTAGTAAACTTACTAAAAAAACAAACAATTTTATTTACTCCAGTAGTACATTAACAGTACTACTGATATAGTACGTAGGACAACAAATGTCACCGGGGGACTCAGTTTGTCGGCCGCCAAAACCGCAGAGGCTTGGCTATTTGCTTCGCTGGACAGTCACACCTTGTGATGTATAACATCCTATAAACAAGACAGATACATCTCATTGTTAATGTTTATTTTTTACATTCTACATAGATATTTTTTTTAACTAAACCTGTTGTAGAATAAGCCAAATGATACTCGGTCATTTGGCTTATTTTACAAATCATTTGGATTATTTTACAACAGGGGTATATTTGAATTAGAGTTAATAGATAAAAATTTGGTAAACTACTAAGTTAAATATTATAAACATAGTCAATAGTCATACTTTTTTTTAATAGCTGGTAGTACACTTCACCAAAAAACGATTTAGAGCGATAGCAACGCTGTGCCCACTTAAACCACCTCTAAGCAGTAGTGTAAAAATATTACTCTTTTTAGGTGAAAGAGTATCTACAACAGCTTATGGAATTACAGAGTTATGGGACCTAAAAACTTATGTTAAGGTTAGCAAGTGACTGGATATGTTTTGGCATTACTGTCGTAATGAGCAGCGATCTTTTTTTGTTTTTTGTTTAAAGAATGCTATTAACATTAATCTTATTTAATTAATACTTAGTATCTAACAGTAACTATATCGAATTTCATTAAGTTTCTGAATAGAATTCAATTTAAATAACAAATATTGATAGGTCCCCTTTAAATCTTATTCAATGGTTATTGTAATGCCTTTAAAAGCAATAAACCGTTTATTGGATATGGATGAATATATTTTTATAACAATCATGATTACACCTTTAAATCTAACACGCAGCTATAGCAGACACTAATTGCTAGTTTAAAATTTGAACATACTAAACGTTCTTTTAGTTTCACAGTACATAGCGGTTTAAGTTCTAAGTTTGTTGCACAGTCTTTATATAAAAGCCGCGGTGTGAAGTGTTTCATGCAATGAAGTTGTGAAAAGAATTCTCGTTCAATATTCTGTAGTAGCAATCTAGATTCCAAACACTCAGTTTAATGAGGACTTCTGTTACACGGGTGAATAATTTTAGCTCTGATAGTTGTATAATGTAAAATTGTACCGTTTTCATTAGCAAAGTGAAGTGTTGTTATAACAATTACCTAACAATGTATAAAGGTCAGCTGTTACTTAGTATTCTAGGGTTGTCAATGATTATTATGTTAATCTCTTCTCAAATATCTAAGGCAGTCTTAGCACGCATTTGATTACGTTATTTTGACCCTTTTAAGTGGCTGTTAGTGAAAAGTGAAGTGTATTGTTAAGCTTCAAGTAGTTCGGTTTATGATAGGTCTGGGGGTCTAGTGCCGCGTTGAGAATTGGCTTATTAAAGTAACTGAGGACAGGGTTATTATCACTCAAAGCTGATGCCTGTTGGGATTGGCTTTTAATCACGATTGCGTACTGATTTTGCAAACACAGGCTACTTACTGAGATGCTGTGGTACTATGTTTAGATTAGTTGTGTCATTAATATTTGTATACCAATGCTTTTAGTGAAATGTGCCTAGGACTAAAATATTGTACTTATAACATCAATTTACAACCATGTTTATACTTACATTGACTTTTCACAAAATATTATAATAATAATTATGTCTGTACAATTACATAGTTTTATCGATTTGTTTGTAAGTTATCTATTTAATATGTCTCGTGTAATAATCGAGTTTGAATCCATTGTGACAACACTCCGTCTTTTATGTGTGTTGTTAAATACGACTAAGGAAAATCAAAAGGTAGACGTTCCACTCCGTCACAGCTAGAAAAGCGTCCCTGTAGTAGTACATTAATAGACTAAGTCATCATCATCATAACAGCCCATTAATGTCCCACTACAAGGAAGGGCCTCCTCCCGTGACGGAGGGATACTTGGCCTACTAATACCACGCTGGGCAAACGGATTGGTATAGGATTTAATTTCAAGTTTCCCTTCTTTTTATTTTGTAAAGATAACATTGACGGAGAATCCCTTAGTCGGTTTTTACGACACCCATGGGATGAGATAGGGTGGTGACATGTTGTATTCTTACTCCGTCACCACACGGAGTAGTACACTCAAGGAATTTAATTGTTTAGCAATTTGCTTAATTTTGAAATCGGTCAGGTTACTATTTACCGAATACAGACGACGGATGACGAACCCCGACATCTTGGGAGTCGTAAAATTAATTAGACAAGGTATATATACCTAGCCTTGTCTATCTATGACAGACAGGTATTTTGTGTTAAAATAAAATTCTTCAATTTTATATTGTTGACAGACCAAAGTTAAGTCAAACTAAACTAGACCTTATCTACCATCTCCATCAAACAGTATCCTTAGTCCGAGTTTGTGTCACTATTAACAATAAAGTATATCGAGTAGCATTCGCTGTTCTGATTGGTTCAATGCATTGTATTGATAATACTGTCAAAATTTTATTTTTTACTCTTTGGACAGAATGGTGGAAGTTTGTAAACAAAGAAGTTTGAAGTGCGATTCATACTTATTGGTTATATTTTATATTATGTCAATTTTGAGGTGTAATATCTTTCAAATTCGCTAGGATTATTTTGGTATACAATACGACTAAATTACGTAGGTTGTGTACCTGCTAAACAATTAAATTCCTTGACCGTACATTAATAGGCTATTATAAGATAAATACTGCTTCATAATCAACCTTACTAAGGAACCCTATAAATAAACAACAATATACAGATATAATATGTATTGTTACCTTTACTTTCATTTCCGCACCGATCAATCATCATTTATTATTTTGTGTGTTAGGCCTCTTTTACACTAGATTGATGATCAGGTGAAATAAAATATCAAAGTACTATTTGACCGTTTGTTGTTGTTGTGAACCTGGATCCCAAAACTGGGCTAAGGCCTTTTTCGTCGAGACGTCCACATGTCTCGGAGGCCAACGAAGGCCAGTGTTTATATTATCGTCTAATTATCATATCAGTCAATATTGGCGTTTACTACTGGACCTAAGCCTTCGCCAAATATTGCCGCATTGTGCGGTCCTATGCCTCCCTCATCCATCGGATTCCCGCTGCACTAACTAGGTAATATCGCCTGATTCATATTAATTTAATTTAAGTATCTAATACTACCTAATAATAGTCTCCGTGTGGTGACGGAGTAAGAATACAATAATATTGTATTCTTACTCCGTCACCACACGAGATGGGGTGAGATGGGGTGGTAACATATTATGTTACCACCCCATCTCATACCATGGGTGTCGTAGGTACCGACTAAGGGACTATCCGTTAATATTAACTTTACGAAATAAAAAGAAAGAAAACTTTTTTTTTTAAATTTATTTTTATAGGCTTTGTCGCTTTTTTGAAGGAAAACTTGAGATTAAAACATGTACTAATCCGTCTGGCCAGCGTGGTATTTGTAGGCCAAGTATCCCTCCGTCACGGGAGGAGGCCCGTCCCTGCAATGGGACATTGATGGGCTGTTATGATGATGATGAATACTTATTCTATTTTTAAATAGTTTACTTGTTGAATTATTAAATTAATTGATGTAATATTAGTTAACTACAAATGCAAATACCACCTCATTTAAAAAACACAACATTTGTGTTTACCTTTTACCTGCCAGCGAAGGTTGGATACGCTTTACGTTACATTGCGCTAAGAGGTTGGTCGTTGCAAGAAAATAATTTTAAAAGCTGCGAAGTAAATATTATCCGTGCACTGGTAGAAATAACAGAACTTTAGAGACATAATAGGTATTTACCTATGAAATTCACGTTTTTTATCGCCGTAGTCTTTAGCCTTTATTTTCTTTTAAAACATAGATTTCTTGTATTATTTTTGTAATTTGGTAAATACAGGACATTACCAATAACTACCAAAAGATAATTAAGAAAAATATTATATAGTATTAGTAATAAGCCTGTAAATATGGGTCAAATTTAAACCAGTGGATTTTACCATTTAAACAAATGTAACTTCTTTCCTTATATTTTCTTTCTTGTGATTAAAATGGTATAAGTTAGCTAAGATGTGCACTATTTCTGATACTAAATTTCACTCTATAATTAATGAAAAAACTAAGAAAACGTTAGTATGAAAAATCAAACTTCGCATAAAATCTCCATACAAGACGGCAATTTCATAGGTAAAGACATCATATTTTTGAGAAAAAAGGAAAACTTTTTATCGAATAATCCAATTTGTTATCATTTTTAGAGGAAACCAGTGCGTGGAATCTTTACCTAAGTTCTTCATTAAGCTTTTTATCTGTTGGTAGGCAGCTCATACGTCAAATAAGTATCGAACTAGAGAGTATTGTAGATTTTTTTTTATGAATAACCATAAAACAAGTAGTATAAAATGACGTAATTTGACGACCTCTGTGGCGTACTGGTTATATTACATGGCTGCTACGCAGAGATCTCGGTTTCAATTCCCGCTCAATGCAAATATTTTTGTGCATAAACATGATTGTTTGCATTGGTCTGAGTGTTTCTATGTATAATATGTAAGTATTTACAAAAAAAAAGTATATAAGTATATAAGTATCCGTTGTTCTGTTACCCATAACACAAGCAGGTTATGCCTACCTTACTTTCGGAACAGATGGCGCTGTGTAGAGATGTCCTTGAATATTTATTTATTTATTTAAAACAGGAATAAGCTTAGCAAATCGCACTTCTACAAAACCATAACAGTTTAAAAACAATCGTACTGTTACTAGTCAATATAATGTTCAGCATTTTTCACTGTCGCTTTAACAGTGAATTGTGCATTCGTAAATCACCCTTACGTAACAACACGGTTGATATAAAAAGTGGGAATGAAATGAATGTACAGTCACGAGGAATAATATGTACACATTGTAAAATTTTCTAAACTATCTGCACGTTTATCTAGACTTAGAATACCAAATTTATTTCGTAATTTAGAAAAGGTTCCGTACAGTTTTGAACTAATCTTCGAATATTCAATTTTGGATTGGCAGAAATTGAGATAACTCGATTTGTCGACCTCGGTGCCGCAACGGTAGCGCAAGCGGCTGCCGTGCAAGAGGTTGTGGGTTCGATCCCCACGCAGGACAATAATTTGTGAGATCCACAAATTATTGTCCTGGTCTGGGTGTTCTTTGTGTCCGTTAATTGATGTTTGTAAAAGGTCCCCGCGACACAGGGCATGATCCCAAGCGCGGGAGTTGTCTTTTTTAGAAATAGAAAAAATAGAAAAAAACTGTTTTACAAAATGTGAAAATGTGTTAATATTATTGCTCTTGACTGTACACTTGCAACGACAGAAGAGCTAAGCGCTTGAAGAATTTTCCAACTGGTTACGCTCTGGAATTGTTTACGAGGAGATGTAATGAATTCTATAACATCACTGCTAAATCTCCCAACGCTATCTATACTAATATTATAAAGAGGTAAAGTTTGTGTGTTTGTGACGTTGTAGGGGGTAATCAGCTCTGGATCTATGTACTAAACCGATTTAAAAAAATTATTTCTGTGTTGAATAGTCCATTTATCGGGGAGTGTCTATATAATATCACGCTATGACTAAAAGGAGTGGAGCAGTAATGAAATAAGTTAAAAGAACTGACGCGTTTTTTTCGTCATCCAACGAAGTGGGCACGGGTCAGCAAGTATCTTATAAAACTTTTACTTTTTTATTATGTAGTTAATACATTTTATTAACTTACTAGCTGAAACTCGCGGCTTCACCTGCGTTGTATAAGTAGCTTAGATGTTATTCTGCACCATAAACTACCTGTATTTCAAATTTCATTAACATCTATTCAGTAGTTTTTGAGTGAAAGAGTTACAAACATTCATCTATCCATCCATACATCCTCACAAACTTTCGCATTTATAATATTAGTAGGAAGTAGGATAAAGAAGCAGTACTTCTGCGTTAGAAGTAGTTGTTTAAGCTATGTGTTTTAACTTGAAGAGAATTTGTGTAATTCTGTGTGGTGACGGAGTAAGAATACAATATGTCACCACCCCATCTCATCCCATGGCTGTCATGAAAACCGACTAAGGGACTATCCATGAATATTATCTTTACGAAATAAAAAGAAGGAAAACTTGAAACTAAACCCTATACCAATTCGTCTGGCCAGCGTGGTATTAGTAGGCCAAGTATCCCTCCGTCATGGGAAGAGGCCCTTCCCTGCAGTGGGACATTAATAAGCTGTTATGATGATACTTTTATAAACATTGTAAAACACAAATAAAGTATTAATTAAATAATTAAATTTCCTCAACAAAACAGTTACGATCATCATCCTTAAAAGTCTGTATACACTGACAACTGTATTTAGTATTTTAAATCTTCAACGCTATCTAAAAAGCCATATCTTCTAAAACTTTCTTATTTATAATGTTTAAAAACAAAAATGGTTTTCAAGGAAAACACAAAATTTATAACTCTTTGCAACGTATAAAATTCGTTCATGGCTCGTATCCGAAACTGCTTTTTGTAATTCTTGCTTCTTTAGCAATAAATTTCTGAAGTAATCTTGTAACTCGTTTGTTGTAGTAATGTTTTTTGGTTCTTTAATGACTGTAGTGGTTTATTTGTACCATTCTAAAAAGTCATTAAAAGAGCTTGGGTGAGCTTGGCTAATTTTATGTCATTTGTCTTTCAGACTAGGTTTATTAACTTTAATGAAACTTTATGAATCACTAAAAATAAATAACGTTAAGTATTAAATAAATATGTAAAGTTAAAAACATTGAGGTAATTATGTACTAGTACATATTACCTCAATGGTTAAAAACAATTAAAAATTAAAAAAAAAACAAAGAATAAACTCTTTACAATAAATATAATGTAATGATATTACTTAAGTGTTGCAGGGATTTAGTTCCACATAATAATAAGTGTGAAAAGTTGAACGATGCGGTACTAAGGTACTCGTATCATATACGAAGACGTTGGTCGGGTGTCTCGCGTGCCAGTGCCACCTAGTGACAACTAATGTGTTTATGACTTTATATCACACTGGAATGAAGTGCTCTTTTATAGAATAGAATACCTCGTAATATTTATGGATGGTTGGCGTCTCTTGGGGGAGGCTTATGTCCAACAGTGGACGATAGTGAGCTGAAAAAAAAAAAAAAAAAAAAAAAAAAATTATTTACTAGCTGACCCGTGCCCACTTGGTTGGGGGGCGGAAAAAACGCTTCCCTTTTTAAACATATTTCATTACTGCTCCACTCCTATAAGCCATAGCGTGATATTATATAGCATATGACACTCCCCGATAAATAGTCTATTAATCATAGAAATAAGTTTTAAAATCGGTTCAGTAGATCCAGAGATTACCCCCTACAACGTCACAAATTCACAAACACACAAACTTTACCTCTTTATAATATTAGTATAGATACGAATAGATTTTAAATTATCGCGATTTGTATACATAATACTATTTTTACGGGTCTTACTCGCGGTGTTACTAATTATCCTAGATACTAGTTATATAAATAACTAGGTTTTTCTCCGACGTTTCGGCCGACTTGCAAGGGCCGTGGTCGCGGAGGGACTGGTGTCAGCGGAGCGTCGTCCTTGTGAAGTGCGGGGAATGGAATCTACCCTCACTTTGTTGACATCCTGAGTATTCGCCGTATTGTAGGTACTTCGACACACTACACTAATGACGTCTCCCGGCTTTTGAGCTGCAACACTGTGATGATGTTTGCACTTGTTGATGACTGGATTCCATGTAGTAGATAATCTATATCCGTCCTCCCGGTTAAAATTATTGTGTTTTTTGATTTCAACCGCTTCACGTACTATCCTGGAGTAATAGTGACGCTCGGTGGATAAGACCTTTGGGTTGTGTAATTCTATCCAGTGGTTAGTTCCAGACTCCAACAAGTGTTCAGCTATTGCAGACTTGTGGGTTTGTCGGTTTTTCACAGCCGCGATGTGTTCCTTGACCCTTTCCGCTATTGTCCGTTTGGTCTGTCCGATATAGGAACTACCACAGCTGCAATCAACCTTGTAGACGCCAGGTGTTTGTAAGGGAATGACATCCTTTGGGCTGCGCAGGTTGTGTGCTACCTTAGAAGGCGGACTATATACAGTCTTAATGGAGTATTTCTTTAGTACTGTTCCAACTTTGTCCGTTACTCCTTTTAAATAAGGCATATAAGCCGGCACTCTGCTAACCTCGGGTTTACGGTCATTCCTCTTAGGACGGTGTATCTCTTTTTTGTATCCGTTGCTTCTCAGAACCTCCTGAACATGTGAAAGCTCACCACTTAAATGTTCAGGGTCACAAAGGTCATATGCTCTGTTTACTAATGAGGCGACAACGGATTCCAAGTGTCGCGGGTGATGATGCGAGTGAGCATTGAGATACCTGTCCGTGTGTGTCGGTTTTCTGTATACAGTGTGTCCCATAGTACCATTTTCTTTCACTGTCACTTTTACGTCAAGAAAGGGTAACGACCCGTCTACCTCCATTTCAAAAGTAAATCTGATGTTCGGATGTATGGAGTTCAGTCTCATTGCGAATTGTTCTACGTCTTGCTTATTCCCCTTCATGATATCAATATCATGAAGGTTTAATTTAAAATTAAACATTTACTTATGGCTACAGCGGGCTTTTATATATAACCTAATTTTCACAAGAATTGGACATAAATCGGTAATTATAATTATAATTATCACCCATTGGTGTCCAATAATTGTTATAATTACCCACCAATTATAATAATTATAATTACCCATTTATGTCCTATAGCAGAAAAGACTTTTCCTCAGTTGGCGGTAGGAAAATCATCTTTTTATTATTTGACTATTTTATTGACTTCAGCTGGCAGTCGTGCGAGCGGCACAGTTAATAGTAGGTAAGTTGTAACCTCAGCTCATGGACGACAGAGGAGTTGTTTGTCAACGTGTAATATAATCACTTCTTGACAACAGCTATCCGTCCTTGCCATTATTTTGCACTTTCCATCAGATTCGATTCTGTCATACTAGAAGAGGCAAATCTGATCCTACTTCTTACTAATATTATAAATGCGTAAGTTTGTGAGTATGGATGGATGTTTGTTACTCTTTCACGCAAAAACTACTTAAGAGATTTCGATGAAATTTGGAATAAAGGTAGTTTAGGGTGTAGAATAACATTTAAGCCTACACCACGCGGGCGAAGCAGCGGGCATCAGCTAGTTTTATATATATTTAATAATAAAAGAAGATACTTAGCAATAAATGTAATATTAGTAACAGTTCGCTATCCCATTAGCCGGTACTGTTAGAACGACACTAAATATGTACATACTGAACCAGATACAGGAATCCAACCCACACAGTCTACAGTCGAGCGTAAGCTTCATCAATATTCTATTGCATCACATTCAACGAAGATATATCTTTTGCCTTTTTGCGCTACTTAAAAGACGTTCTAACTACCATACATAGTTAAAATACTTTCTTACTTTAAAGTTAGGCACTGGCAAAGTTTTAGAAGCCTCGACTGTATTATGGTCAATAGGAACTGAGTGAAAAGTAAAAAAGTGAAGAGTGTAAGTCCGCAAAAAGTGGAAAGTTAAATGTTTTCAAGTTTCGCTGGGATTTTTTATCGTAGTTCTCGCGTTGAAATTCTTCTTTATGGTTATTTTACAGTTCTTGACAATAGCCAGTACGAAAACGATATTGTCACTTACTACTGCGAAGAGACTTTGTAACATTCTCTTTAGATATTCATTATATTTCATCTTTTAGATGTCTTGGTTGTATCGTTTCGTCCAATATTGATGTTTCAAGTTTAATATAATCGTGTTCGATGAAACTAAAAAAAAATATTTTAGTTTTTTATTGTAATATTCAAATACTCAATATTGTTGTAAGCTTTTTGTATCTAATTTGTCAAAGTATTCTACGTAATCAATTTGTAACTTATTGTTAGAAATACAATAAAAGATAAAATGTCTATTTGTATCACTTGAATGAACTCGAACCTTGAACTTAAAGGAAATTATTTATGTCTGGCCAGTTGTACAATAGGCTTTTTGTTTTTTTTGGGGGGAAAAGTTGTACAATAGGCTAACTTAACCTTTCGTAAATGAGTTCCCATTTGTGGCAGTGGACATCATTTGACAATTAATGATGAGGTGAAATTCTTTTTATCATAATTCGCAAATAAATAAATATTCCTCTCACATTCACACAACAACAAGTCCGTGTGGTGACGGAGTAAGAGTCCGTGTGGTGACGGAGTAAGAATACAACATGTCACCACCCCATCTCATCCCATGGGTGTCGTAAAAACCGACTAAGGGACTATCCGTCAATAATATCTTTACAAAAAAGAAGAAAAACTTGAAATTAAACCCTATACCAATCCGTCTGGCCAGCGTGGTATTAGTAGGCCAAGTATCCCTCCGTCACGGGAGGAGGCCCGTCCCTGCAGTGGGACATTAATGGGCTGTTATAATGATGATTCACACAACGCCATCTAGTCCCAAACTAAGCAGAGCTTGTACTATGGATACTAGACAACGGATAAACATACTTAATTACTTTTTTTATTAATACGTACATATTATACATAGAAAACACTCAGACCAATCCAAACAATAATGTTTTGCATTGAGCGGGAATCGAACCCGAGACCAGTGCGGCAAAGTATGGCGATGGAGTGATAATGTATTTATTATATCTTCCACAAGAAAAAGCTCTTTTATCAATTATCTTTACATCGAACAAACGAATATAATAAAATACTCTTCAAATACTTCGTATTGAAAACACCCAATTACAGATTCAACATTAATATCAAAGAAGAAAATCTGATTTCTTATTCATACTGACAACAGTACGACCTCATTTGTAACAAAGAAAAATGCATTACCAACATGCAAATGTAACCAAGTAAAGTAACAATTGGCCTCAGCTGCAAAATTTCCACCCACTCCATCTATATCAAAGAAATAAATGAAAGAAACCGTTTGCAGTTCCACTTTTTATATTCAATCTCTTTAGTCACATTTGCATTGTGCAAATAAGTGTCTGTCTTTAAAAACCTTCGTTGAATAATACCCCTAAGTCTTCACTTACAAAAGAATATCTTAGAAAAGCATCGATGTATAAAAATAAATGATGACATTGAAATTTATCCTTTAGAAAAAAGTTTGGTACTTACCGCGTGTGTTCAATAGAAGGGGAAAATGTACAATGATTGAAGAGAAATGGTTTTATTAATGCTTCAACTTTTAAAAATGCATTGTATTTCTATTAGCTTGAGAGTTTTAAGAAAAATTAGGTGCAGTTTTAATATTAGAGTATTTATCGATAGGTACGGGTATCTGTTATCCCATGGCCCTGCGGCTTAGTTAGCACTTATGTTCAGATGTAACAATATTTGATTAATATCATACTTGTTAATAGTTTATCTGTGTAATTATTTACATAGTAAGTCCTCAAAACCAACAAAGAGTTAAAATTAACATTATTCCATAATCCATATCAACCGATAGACGCCCACTGCTGGTCATAGGCCTCCTCCAAACGTTTCCACCCTGCGCGGTCTTGTGCCTACCTCATCCATCGGCTTACCACCGTCCTAGCTAGGTCGTCGGTCCACCGTGTGAGGGGTCTTCCTACCCTGCGCTTCCCGGTGCGCGGTCCCTATTCTAGACCTTTTCATTAACTTAACATTAATCTGTACAAAAACTAAATGAGGAAAACTTGACAACTTACTTAACTTAATTTGATAACAGGTAGTGTAATCGGCGCTTTAAGCGCCGATCGGCACTACATGATGTAGGGCGGTCGAGACTCGCCAATCTCCGTTATGTAGTGTCCTAATAGCCTACATGTGATTACACTAGACCAACATGCAGTGCCCTACATGTAGGGTAGTGTAATCGGCGCTTTAGTAGACTAGCCCCCGGTTTCTGAATGACTGATCAAGTCAAAATCAACTAATCAAGTGTCAAAACTATCATTTTCAGGAACTAAAATGACAGTTTGGACACTTAATTAGTTGATTTTGACTTGATCAGTCATTCAGAAACCGGGGGTAAGTTTCCTTTTGTTACTGGACGATGCATATTTCTGCAATGGGATATTAATAATATTTTTTCGGTTAACTGTATGGTAGTATTAATGATTAAGCTCATAACGTAACTATTGCACGCACTTGCTGAACATTAATTACGACTGAGCTATTACTACGTTATGAGCTTTGGCAAATCGGAAATGCATAACATACTCGCCATTATTACTTCTTTCAAGTCCGGGACAGTCCGAAAGCAAAAAACCACAGATATCTGAAAAAAGGAGATGTGCCCTGAATGTCATTTTGTATGGAAACCTAATGTCGCCAGTTTTATTAACACACACAGCAATAGAATATACGAATAGACTACTGTTCTCAGTTACATCTAGATTATCAATGAACGCAATACTCTGTCTCGTTTTTCCTTGAAATATTTCCCTTACACGGTGTCACAGCGAACCAATCAGCGCTACTATATATATACAACTAAAACAAACTTCAAAAAATTTAGATAGAAGAACTACTACAATTTAAAACTACTACATTCAAAAAAATTACATTTATGCTAGGCGTTGACCTTATCGATAAATAATTAATAAAATTTATCGATAGACAAGACTTACATATTATTAAAAATTAAATACTTATCATATACTTAAATAATAATTACTTTTATATAAATATGTATTACCTATATAATAATATATAATTGTACAATACTTTTGTAAAATAATATTCACGACAGTTTGTGTAAGATCGTACATGTCGTGAAACAAATTAATCCGTGAACTGATGTCGTAATATCGCAGGTTGAAGGAACTCAAGCGTCATACTTCTTTTGCGTCCTTATTGTCGCAGCAGTTTGTAACATTTTGACTGTTGTCATACAAAATTAACGCACCTATCGAAGTTGTATAATATAAGACTAAGTATACAGATTATTTTTTGAAGCAGGTAACAGCGTGTACAGTTCATTTATTCAAGCATGTGCATGCGCATGCCAAAATGCGCGAGCAATATTGCGCCTAGATAAAATTAAAACAATAGCATGAATATAGAAATTGATAGATGAGCATTTAGACTGATTTTAAGCAAATCTGATAAAACCAATTAAAAGCACGTGTGTGCTAATAAACTTTTAAAACCACTCTAATCAACATTTTAAACCTTTATGTTCTAGAGTACTTACTCCACCTTTGATTTAGGATATTATTTCAACATTGTAATACTTATATTGAAATTACATAATTTAAACAGCGTAACACAACATTTAAAAAAAAAACTCATTTAACTTAATAAAACTTTTACAATTTAAAATTCCTACAATACACGACTTTTTATCGAAAACGATAGATAGTCGTAGTCATGAACGGATCGTCACTATCGTTTGGTTGTTAGAGCGATCACGGTTAGCAACCACTTGTCATACGTAATATCGTTGAGCGAATAGTTCATTGCTTCATATATCATTGAATGACTAGTTTAGACAGCATTAGAGAAGCAATGTATATGTTACAAAAATATTATAGTACTTAATTGTCCGAACATGAAAATAACATAGTGAGGACATTGAAGATTAGTTTTTCATGATTTTAGAGGTAAATACAATAAAATACATGTACTAGCATACGGTAAGTGATTCCATTAATAATAAAGATTTTTTTATTGCTCTTAATTTTACAGGCAACCACTGAACAACTCGGCATTTTATATGCTATCTCGGTCGTTGTCAAAACACAGCTAAACCTAGGTGACAGCCATTTTTAGCTATATAATCGGTCTAATCATATTGCGTTGACAAGAAAACCCCGTCATACCACTTCTCCTTTTATTTAGATTTCTGTGCAAAAAACCCTCTAACAACACAGCGAGATTTATTTTAAGATGGAGTAGATATTTTTTTTCGAAGCATTGTACTACCTGATGGAGATATAGGCCCCATTGGAGTATTGATTTTTACATCATAACAGCCCATTATTGTCGCACTGCAGGGACGGGTCTCCTCCTGTGACGGAGGGACACTTGGCTTACTAATAGCAGGTTGGCCAGACGGATTGGTATAGGGATTAATTTTAAGTTTTCCTTCTTTCTATGTAAAGGTAACATTCATTAGTCGGTTTCATGGGAACACATGGAATGAGACGGGGTGGTGACATATTGTATTCTACTCCGTCACCACACGGAAACCACAAATACTTCCCACGTATACATTAATTGAAATAACAAAACAGACGTAAATGATTTTGACAATACAAAAGTTTACACTCATAGAATAAATCGTACTCTACCGCCAGTGAACGTGCACCCCCCCCCCCCCCCCCCCTACAGGGATATAAAGTAAAATAAAAACAAGAAACAAAGTGTACTATTGAGACAAAAAAGTGGTAATTGAGTATTCGAAGAACAGTTGAAGCCGCGTGTCTGAATTATTCGGAGTTCTTTCCTTTTAACATAGATATAAGAAGTTCTGTGAATTTTATTTGATAAAAAAAAATAGGATAAAAAAACGACCTACGTAATAACCCTTAAACTATGTTTATACATACGTAATTTTTGAACTTTCCCATTTATTGAAGAGACTATTCAAAATTGTTTTATTAAAAAGGAAAACAGTTTTGTTTTAAATATTTAATAATATTTGAACATAATTTCTGTTATACATACTTGTTTTAAATAAAAAATACTTTACGTACAATCATAACTCATTAAATAAACAATGCAATGTACTCGTAAATACAATCATGTATATATTACCAAATACATATTTGTCTTTACATTAAGGTCCCCATAGGTTAACAAAGTTTTATATTTACATAATTAGTTATAGCGCTCTTATGAAATGCATTCGTTATCAAAACTGTTTAAGTTCTAAATCCGTAATGTATTAATGCACTTCGTCTGGCTAAATAAATATACGTTTCCATTGTCGCACGACATCTAAAATTTCTTTTTTTTAAAAGCTATTTGAAGAAAGAAGTTAAGTTATGTTTTTGGCAACTGGTTTAATTGATTGATTAACATTATTTGATTCAGACTAAATTAACTTAAATGAAATTTAACAGAATTTAAACTTATTTAAATTTATTATTGTTTAACAATTACTTCTCCATTCATTATCTAGATGTGTAATATTTTTTCTGTTTTTGGTTGATCATGACAATATTTTGACCCTTCTAATTATGTATGTTATTACTGCGGTCAAAATACTCACGGTCACATTTGTAATATGCATGATAAAGTGTATCGTTCTATACGAATAGTATTTTTTGTATTCTAGGTCCTAGTTGCAATAATTTAATTTTTAGTTGTTATACTAGCGAAACTCCGTGTGATGACGGAGTAAGAATACAATATATCACTACCCCATCTCATCCCATGGGTGTCGTAGAAACCGACTAAGGGACTATCTGTGAATATAACCTTTACATAAAAAGAATGAAAACTTGAAATTAAACCCTATACCAATCCGTCTGGCCAGCGTGGTATAAGTAGCCCAAGTATCCCTCCGTCACGGGAGGAGGCCCGTCCCTGCAGTGGGACATTAATGGGCTGGTATGATGATACTAGCAAAAACATAAATTTTAAGTACTGTAATTTATTTTGTTGTTGTTATCAACATGCTGTATAAAACCAGTGTGAATAAAATAAATCAGTTGTTATCAAGTGCGCTCAATCAACCAATTTACATAGCGTACCTACAAAAAGTTATTTTTTATTGGTTTTACTTCATGAAAGTATTTAAATAATTTAAAGCTGACTGTTGCCTAAATTTTGTAGCAATCAATTCTGTATTAATCGTGTTAATTGTTAGTAGTAAATTGAAGTGTTAGTAATTATACCTCCGTCACTGGAGGAGGCCCGTCCCTGCAGTGGGACATTAATGGGCTGTAATGATGATGTTAATTGTCCGAATTCATCACAATATTAAGAAGAAGACGTATCAACATACAATGGAAACAGTACAATGTGAGTATAAGTACGTGCGCGAAGTAATCGCAGTAGTTTCACAACTGTTTGCATTCGAGATGCCACCGAGCTGACGTTATGTGACTCAGATGACGCGACATTCGGGATCAACTAACGTCTCTCTATTAATTAGATTTACTTGTGAATACATTAAAGTTTTAACAGTCATAAAACTCTCTGTATTAATTAGTAAATAGGCTACATAATACTAAGAAGAAGACGTATCAATATAAATGGAAACAGTACAATGTGAGTATAAGTACGTGCGCGAAGTAATCGCAGTAGTTTCACAACTGTTTGCATTCGAGATGCCACCGAGCTGACGTTATGTGACTCAGATGACGCGACACTCGGGATCAACTAACGTCTCTCTATTAATTAGATTTAGTTGGTAATTCAGTAAAGATTTAACATTTTTAACGTTTTTTTTAGGGAGGACCAGGAATGTATGTGTGGTGCTGTTCCACAAACAATGGAGTATATGCTATCTTGTCCTCTGGGACCAAACACATGCACAATGGAAGATCTCATGCATGCCACTGAGAATGCAATACTCGTGGCAAAATTTTGGGCTGACACAGTCTGATTGTCATCGACACGCAAAGAAGAAGAAGAAGAACATTCATACAACTTTCTGTATTAATTAGTAAATAAGTTACAAGTAATACTAAGAAGAAGACGTATCAATATACAATGGAAACAGTACAATGTGAGTATAAGTACGTGCGCGAAGTAATCGCACTAGTTTCACAACTGTTTGCATTCGAGATGCCACCGAGCTGACGTTATGTGACTCAGATGACGCGACACTCGGGATCAACTAACGTCTCTCTATTAATTAGATTTAGTTGGTAATTCAGTAAAGATTTAACATTTTTAACGTTTTTTTTAGGGAGGACCAGGAATGTATGTGTGGTGCTGTTCCACAAACAATGGAGTATATGCTATCTTGTCCTCTGGGACCAAACACATGCACAATGGAAGATCTCATGCATGCCACTGAGAATGCAATTCTCGTGGCAAAATTTTGGGCTGACACAGTCTGATTGTCATCGACACGCAAAGAAGAAGAAGAAGAACATTCATACAACTTTCTGTATTAATTAGTAAATAAGTTACAAGTAATACTAAGAAGAAGACGTATCAATATACAATGGAAACAGTACAATGTGAGTATAAGTACGTGCGCGAAGTAATCGCACTAGTTTCACAACTGTTTGCATTCGAGATGCCACCGAGCTGACGTTATGTGACTCAGATGACGCGACACTCGAGATCAACTAACGTCTCTCTATTAATTAGATTTACTTGTGAATACATTAAAGTTTTGATGTTTAGAAGAACTTAGTAAAAATGTTAGGTTAGTAAAGAAATTACTAATAATATTAACCCTAGAAAGATAACCTACGTCGAAACGACATAACCGATTAAAAAATTGTTGTTTTCTTGCTTGTGTGCCGCAATATCGGGCTTACTTTTCCCGCCACCTAAGCCAATCCACAGAGCTTGCAGGACACGCAGTAAATATATTTATATCTGTCTAAATGTCGTATGGTTATCTTTTCTGTTATTTTATTTTCGTTTTAGATATTCGTATTTTATTGTTTTGAAGAAGACGTTTTAATATACAATGAAAACAGTACAATGTGAGTATAAGTACGTGCGCGAAGTAATCGCACTAGTTTCACAACTGTTTGCATTCGAGATGCCACCGAGCTGACGTTATGTGACTCAGATGACGCGACACTCGGGATCAACTAACATCTCTCTATTAATTAGATTTACTTGTGAATATATTAAAGTTTTGATGTTTAGAAGAACATAGTAAAATGTTAGGTTAGTAAAGAAATATATTCCTCACATTCCACACACTTTTCACACAACGCCATCTAGTCCCAAACTAATCAGAGCTTGTACTATGGGTACTAGACAACGGATAAACATACTTAAATACTTTTTTTTGTATATACATACAATTATTATACATAGAAAACACCCACACCAATGCAAACAATCGTTCATGCACACAAAGATTTGCGTTTAGCGGGAATCGAACCCGAGACATTTGCGTAGCAGTCATGTTAAATAACCACTACGCCACAGAGTTCGTCAAATTACTAATAATACTAAGAAGATAACGTACTTGTACCAATATACAATGGGTCATTTAAACGTAGTGTATATACTTATTTGACTACACTGACAAAGACAGTTCCATGGAGTTACGTCATTTCATGATAAGCATTAGTTGTCCCTCAATTCTGGCCTTTAACACGTTCCCAGTGCAGTGTACCATATATGGTTCAGGTGCATTGTTTTACTATTGTCTCTGCTGACGGCACTGTGAAAGGGTTAATCTTTACTTTTCACTCTAAGGGATATATGGAAAAACGTTGATTTTTGGTGTTTTATACAAATGGGTATTACTTACTAATTAACTGGAAAAAAAGTTTCGAATTTCCAGAAGTACAGCTTGACTTTACTATTAGCCGACAAAGCATAGGTTTTCTTTAAGTATATGAATATTAGTAATATGAAGTATTTTTATTCATTTTAGAAAATAGGAGGGTATGAGACATCTATCATTGACGTCATACTTACAATGAACGCGGTTCATCAATTGACATAAATGAATAAAATTCATCAAATTGTATTTCAAATTTGATTCTCATTCATGAAATCTATGTACATGTTCATCCACCATACAATAGAAACATGACCAGCTTATCAATCATAACAGCCCATTAATGTCCCACTGCAGGGACGAGCCTCCTCCCGGACGGATTGGTATAGGGTATAATTTCAAGATTTCCTTCTTTTTATATCGTAAAGATAATATTCACGGATAGTCCCTTAGTCGGTTTTTACGACACCCATGGGAGTAGATGGGGTAGTGACATATTGTATTATTCCTCCGTTACCACACGGAGAGCTTATCAATATTGGAGCTTATCAATATTGTAAATTAAAATATGTACGTCATAGTTCGAATTTATTTCAGCCTACACAAACGATTTTAACTAGTCTACCTGCCGCGGTAGCGAAGCGGTCATGGCAACAACAGCAGTCCTCGAGGCTACGGATTCCAATCCCACGCAGAACAATTGTTTGAACAATCCACAAATAAATTTTCAGAACCTGGACATACTTTGTTTATTAGAGGTACCTAGAGTGCAAGTTGCATTTTTCTTAACTAAGCTAAAAAGTTGCAAAATCATAGATAAGCTGCTTAACGTTAAAGGAAAGGTAAAGAAAGGAATAAAATGTAACAAGTGAATGTATGGCTTTTCAGTTAATCTTTTTAAAACAGCTTAAAAGAATACAAATACGATCTAAGTACATTGCATCGTAAGCGAGCAGAATATGTTAATGAGAAATTTTTATACCCCGTCTGCATATTGAGTCAAGTCATAAATCAAAGCTCTTATGGCCACATAAAACTCGGATCCCTTTCCTGCAATATATCTTAAAACCTTTTGTAATCCATCAAAAAATTCAATCAATCAATCAATCAACTAGCCTATTGCAGTCCATTGCTAGACATAGGCCTCTCCCAATACACGCCACAGAACTCGGTCCTGCGCCTAAAATTTGCAAGCAATAAATTAAAAATTAATAAGTGCGATGAAAATATAAAATACATAGAAGAGTCAAGGGTAAAACGTGTAGGTTCTATCAATAAAACAACATGGACGATTTGAGTTCGGCCGGCCGGTCCCGACACAGAGAGCCGCTCGATAAAAGCTGCGTGTTCAGGATTTTTTAAATGTGGAACAGAAGTTCAATTGTAATAAACATTTTTGATTGACTGTCAGACGACCTCGGTGGCGTAGTGGTTATATAAGATGATTGGTACGCAGAGGTCTCGGGTTCGATTCCCACTCATCGCAAATCTTTCATTGTTTGCATTGGTCTGGGTATTTTCTATTTGTAATATGTATGCATTTACAAAAAAAATAAAATTTAAGGATGTTTATCCGTGTCTAGTACCCACAGTACAAGCTCTGCTTAGTTTGGGACTAGATGGCGTTGTGTGAAAGTATGAGGAATATTGAGGAACATTAATATTAATCGTTCTTTTATAACGTTTGAAAATCTAGTCGACTTCAAAACAATGCTGAGGGTTGCAAGTGCCATAGACAAGTCGGTCACGAACCGATTAAAAGCACATTGTTTACCTCAGCTGTAATAAGCTTGGGACTCTTTAACCTTGGAAAGGATAACCCTAGACTCCTAAGGGAGATATTAGTCAATAACTATTATTATTTACGATAGACAAAACCACTCTATTTCAACAATTAAGCAAAAACTATTATAATTTACTCCTTATCCATCTCTGTACATTCCAGTACTTTGCGCCATGTAGATTTTATAACTGGCGGACAGTGAAGAGCACTCCGCTCGCTCAATTAATAAAGAAATACCTACCGCTTCCAATATTAAGCCTCTGAAAAAGTACTTTACTGCAACTGACTACACAAAATGAAATTGAAAATGTGTCGATTGATAGTTTGTTTTATTTTTGTTGTTGTTAACACTTTTAATTAATGAAAATGTTTATGCAATTAAATGATAAATGATGAATGACGGAGTAAGAATACAATATGTCACCCCAGTTCATCCCATGGGTGTCGTAAAAACCGACTAAGGTTCTACCGTGAATATTATCTTTACGTAATAAAAAGAAAGAAAACTTGAAATTAAGCCCTATACCAATCCTTCTGGTTAGCGCGTGGTATAAGTAGGCCAAGTGAGTATCCCTCCGTCACGGGAGGAGGCCCGTCTCTGCAGTGGGACATTAATGGACTGTTATGATGATGACTGCCCCAGTCGAGTCTCCCCATTCATACTGTAAACCGCTTGATTATACGACACATACACAGGTTTTGTAAATAAATACCAACGTTTTCATAAGAACAATAGTTTTCTACTTAACTATTAATTATATTGTCATTGGAAAATAATCACGATGGCAATATCATGACCGGGACAGCAATGGACCCAGCCCAGGGTCTGACAGACCTATTTAAAATTATACCCAGTTTAATTGGATTTCTGACAGTTCAATTAGCTTGAACAATTTTTGATCTGTTTTCTGTATAGTGGCGTTTTTAACTGGTTTATTGTTCAGTTGTTTGTTTTACTGATTGTAATCAAAATGGGTTGTCGTTTAATTTATTATCGTTATTATAGGCATTGTTTTGTTTGTATACGTTTTATTTCTTATTTTGTAAATTGTTTTTGGGGATTTTTTATGAGGTACAATTATTTTTTTTGGTTTAATTGTAATTGTGTTTGATGTTCAATATATTGGGTTTGCGTTAATGTGCTCTTAAAGGGGATTAGATAAATATGCTGCCAATTCACAATGAAGACTTATACATAAGTCTTGAACTGAATCTCCGTGTTGTGACGGAGTAAGAATACAATATGTCACCACCCCATCTCATCCTATGGGTGTCGTTAAAACCTGTGCACTTTCCATTAACCAGCTACACCTCTGAGGGTAAGATAGGACACCAAGTATTATTACTAATACCACTACGGGGATAAATTATAACATAACAGATGTTTTAATAGTTATACTTGAAACACTTTGAATTTACTCTCAAATGCAAATATTTCCGTGGGATGTAACATAAGCTGATACGTGCATTACATTACTTTACTTAAGAGAAGATAACAGTAACTGTTCATTAGATGCTAAGAAGCTGCAATGTCATTGTCATTAACTAAAATAAATCAATAATAAATTAATAATTAATTAATTTGTGTAAATTATTTGTGTGTGTCTTGGTTTTCGCCAAATAAATAATTTTTCTTTCTTTCTTTCTTTCTTTCTAACTAAGTACCAGTTATAATAGTTTTCATCTACTTTTACTTAGTGATTCTACTGTATATTTAAATAAGTATACGTTATCCATACTAATATTATAAATGGGAAAGTGTGTCTGTCTGTTTATTTTTCTTTCACGGCAAAACAAAGCGACGAATTGACGTGATTTTTTAAGTGGAGATAGTTGAAGGGATGGAGAGTAACAGGCTACTTTTTCTTTTTTTTTCTTATGTGTCTAGTAAAGGGGAACAGTCCTACCCCGAATTTAACTAGAGCAAAGCCGCGGGCAAAAGCTAGTTAAAAATAAGTAGATACAGAGGTACTTGCAGATTTGTTTTGTATCTGTAAAATTGGTTAAGACTGTCCTGAACCTAGACGTCCCCGTCATAATAATCATAATAATAGCCCATGAATGTCCCACTAGAGGGACTTCGATCGTTGGCCTTCTAATACCAAGCTGGCCAGAAATTGTATACATGGATAGAACTATACATAATGTATACTTCTTTACTAATATTATAAAGAGGTAAAGTTTGTGTGTTTGTGACGTTGCGTTGTAGGGGATAATCTCTGGATCTAATGACCCGATTTTAAATATTCTTTCTGTTAAATAGTCCATTTATTGAGGAGTCACATAGGCTATATAGTTTCACACTATGAATATTTAGTGGAGACTATAATATATTGAGTGGAGCTGCAATGAAATATGTTTAAAAAAGGGACGCGTTTTTTTCGCCGCCCAACGAAGTGGGCACGGGTCAGCTAATTACTACGGACCTAGCGTAAGGATACTTAACTGATGGTAAAAAAGTCATTTTGTTCCCATTGTCAGTAAATTATCATTGATAAATTATAATAATGACGGGTTCCTAATTGACTTTGACTTAATTGATATTTTTTTCTTAATTCTTTATTGACTTAAAAGGAACCTTTTCCATTATTATTTTTTAAACAATAATTTCATATTACACTTTTACACATTGATTTTTCAGAAATCCCTTATTAGCGTGTATTTTAATAGTAATACAAATAACAATATAATACTATATAAGATGTACTTTAACTACAAGTTAACAAAGGTATTTATGTATGCATATTTTTTGTGTTACTGTGAATGGGAGTGTGATTATGCATTATGCTTACGCGTAATATCAAGGAAGTGTGTATGTATAATATGTTGTAAACATGTTGTAGCAAAAAGAAAAGTATGTTTATAAAAGATTGTTTTATATGTATAATATGTATGTATTTACAAAAAAAAGTATTTATGTACTTATGTATATTCGTTGTCTAGTACCCATAGTACAAGCTCTGCTTAGTTTGGGACTAGATGGCGTTGTGTAAAAGTGTGAAGAATATGTGAGGAATATATAGTTTTTCTCACAACCAAATTTGCAGTTTAGGTATCAGTTGATTGTGTAACGACATCTAATAACATTATGGCACTAAAGCCCGATTTACTCATCAACAAGTACAGTAGCGAGTTAAGTAGTAAGTTGTTGATTAAGTTGATTTGAATAGATCTCCATCCTATTTTTTGGCGTGTTAAGTACGAAGTAGCCCCCTCTCTCGCGCCTCGCCAACTTAACTCGCGATTTTTGTAAAACTCGGCTTTGAATAACTTTGTTTCCTAACTGCTCATTAAAGTCCAGCAGAGACAAGCCTTCTCCTGGGAACGAGGAAATCTTGGTTTTTATTATATAACGCCGACCAGACGGATTTATTTAGAATTTTTCAAAGTTTTCTTTGCTTAAAAATAATTTCAGATCAATTTTCCTTAGTCGGCTTGTACATGGACGCTGCCAGAATACCAGCGCTGGTACAACATAAAACTATGCCGTACCAGCATTACAGCTGAGGCAGAGCCTTATTGGCCATTTAGGCTTTGTTTTATTGTATTGTATTTTTTTTTGTGTATGTGTTGTGTGTGTTCTTTATGACCAATAAACGTTTTTTCTTCCTTTCTTCTTTACATTTTGACACTGTGTATTCATGTGAGAGATATAATGCAGAGAATAGCTTCAAAACAAATTAATTATAGCACACGTCTGATCAAATTGAGATCTATTATTTGTTCAATAACATTTGGTGTGTATGCTAATATTGATACTAATAGGTACAAATGGACTTTGGTCTTATTCTTTTTATTCAAATTAATACTACTATTACAGTACTTCAGTGTTTCGGTTTATTTTAACTTATACGAGATAAATTATTCATTAAAAATTACTATTTGAATTACCGAAAGTTTACTAATTTTCGCCTAGATGGCGCTAGGAGAAGTTTTTGGGATAACGCCCCATAGTGTTCTTTAAGCAATGCGTAAATTTTAACTACAAGGCTCGGGTGAACTAGCGTTCAAGGTTTCTGTAGTGTTTACTCAAAAACGCTTGAAGGAAGTATGACTACCTTAAAAGTTTCAGAACAAAAGGTTTAAAGTGGTAAAAATACTGAGTTCTGAGCACACAAACATTGTAAATTACAACCAAATGAAAAACCTCATCTTATTTTTGGACTCTGAGGAGTCAAAAATACTGTTCAAACAATTATCTAACTTAATATCTCATAATTAAAATTCAAAATGTAATGAACCTATTACAAAATTAGAATTTCCTACTTTAGGTTAAGTAATTATTTTGTAATTTAGCCAAATACCTAATTAAGATGTGAAAAGTTAATCATTAAGTAAACGAGGAATAAGTTTATGAGGCAACAAAATTTGTAATTAGTCAATAAGTACCTATGATTTCTTAATGAAGTATTACTAGCTAATAATCTTTTGTTTTAGCTTGAAATATTGCAAAAAATCATAGGTTTTTTTCTGTTTGAAGTTATTTTTTCGACACGCATGTATAACTCGCTTAATGAATGTGGTCAAGGCCCATTTGTTTGCCATGATGGTGACAAGCGGCGTTCTGTCGTCTCTGCCCAACCCGGACGGGATGAGGCGTGAGTTTATGTATGTAATGTATGTTTTTATTCTAGGTAATTGTTTAGCCTGTTCTGCTTATGATAATAAAGCTCTGTCCCACTGCAGGGATAAGCTCCAGTTTCAGAATAAAACTTAGTGTCCCGTACTAAATAAGCCAGACAGATAGGTACTACGGTTTTATCGTTACGTTTTTCCCTTAGTTAAAACCAATACCTACAGTAGGATAAACTTTTACATAACTCCGATAGCTAGACCAAAACATATAAATAATGTACCTAGTGGTTATATAATATAACTACTACGCAGAGGTCTCGGGTTTGATTCCCGCTCAAGGCAAATCTTTGTGTGCATGAACATGATTGTTCGCATTTGGTCTGGGTGTTTTCTATGTATAATAGATATTATGTATACACAAAATAAAGTATTTAAGTATGTTTATCCGTTGTCTAGTAACCGTAGTACAAGCTCTGCTGAGTTTAGGACTAGATGGGGTTGTGTGAATGTGTGAGGAATATTTATTTATTTATAGGTATCGGGACTATGTAAAATTTTCTACAAGTATTCCTCGATACCTATACCTTAACATGAAGTCCCTCCAGTACAATGTATATCACTTCCTCAATCACTAGAATTAAGGAAGTTCTTTATGTAATATATAATAATTAATTACTTATCAACCATTTTTAATTAGGTACTCGTGTAGCAAGTTAGAGTTTCAGAGTATTTTAAAGTTTTATCACATACATAAACCCATACTTTGTTACCATGGGAGTGCAAGAAAAAAGAGACCTAAGTATCAAATTTTCAAAATATTTTTTATTACGTTGTAATTAAAAACATTACTTTACAACTCATTTTGACAATTTTAGAACAGTATTCCAAAACCTTTTTGGAATTGACAAACTCAAGGAAAAAATAATGTGATTCTTATAAATTACTTACTGGTTACTTCCAGGAGATCTAGAAATATTTTTTTCTAACTATTGTCTACGGTGCTCCGTGTGGTAACGGCGCGCAAGAATACAATATGCCACCACCCCATCTCATCCCATGGGTGTCGTAAAAACCGACTAAGGGACTTTAAGTGAATATTATCTTTACGAAATAAAAAGAAGGAAAACTTGAAATTAAACCCTATACCAATCCGTCTGCCCAGCGTGGTATTAGTAGACCAAGTATCCCTCCATCATAGGAAGAGGCCCGTCTCTGCAGTGGGACATTAATAGGATGATGATTGTCTACAGTGTATTTACAACGGTCTTAAATATCAAAATAAATACAGTATACAATTCCATAAATATTTATTTTTAAACATTACCGTACTTTGTCCATTCCTTATCGATAGATTACTTAAAATGTTTGTAGTATCAAAAGAGTGTTGTTATCTTTAACAGTAATGGTATAGGCTGGTTATCTATTAAGTACTTCAACGGAGATAATTATTTAACGATGAATCATTATGACTGTGATTTTAGCCGAAATTAATGTAGACTAACACAATTAACTGTCAATAATGTTACAAATATTATCTAACAATATCTTTACGTAATAAAAAGAAGGAAAATTTAAAATAAACCCTTTACCAATCCATTTGGCCAGCATGGTATTAGTAGTAGCCAAGTATCCCTTTATCACGGGAGGAGGCCCGTCCCTGCAGTGGGACATTAATGGTCTGTTATGATGATTAAAGATTGTTTAAAATTCTACTGTTCAATTTTATAACTCATAAATTAATATTATTTTACTAACTTTAATATGTCACCCATGCCATGAATCTGGTACTAATTTGTTTAGACAGTGTGATAATATCTGTAGACTAAGTTTGTTTAAGGCTGGGGATCTAGTAAGGACAGCGGAAAGACGAAGAAAAAGGTAGCCACACGACCGCGTAGGGTAGAAAATACTGCGATGAGGCTTATGTCCAGCCCCTAATGTTACTACCTAATGTTACTTAATAAAGTGACGTCAAAAAAATGCAGCAGTAGAGTTTGTTACGCCGCTTCTTCTCTACTAGCGCTTTGGAGGCGGTGGTAAAGTTTTCTAAACTTTGAAATGTTTATAAACTTAGGTTAAATAGTGTTAGTTGACGTCAAAAAGATACAATATTATTGTACTACTTTGAATAAAAGATATTTGAGTTTGAGTTTTGCTTGCTGAAGCGGAAGAGGCCCGTAACATGCATGGCAGATTACATTGTTTGTCTACAAAACACATAATAATACGTACATTTGCTAATTGCTGCAATAATATTCAAAGGCGCTTTAGCACTTTGAATCTTACAATAATTGCCTTAATGAGAATAACGAGAAATACTCATTACCCTCTCGGTAATAAATTGCTTGTTCGGTATCATAAGCCTTAGAGTTTAATTTCCCACAAGCTCGCATTTTCGAAAAATGCATTCAAGTTCAAGTGACTGTGCAATGAACGCAATGACTTTTTTTTATTTTTTTAAAAAGGCCTACCAGAATGACTCTAAGGTGCCTGATGTTAAGCATCCATTAGAGTCTAAAAATGGCGAGCACCATGCCAGCTACAATAATTGTAGAGGCATGAATGTCTCCACTATGGACTGTAAACTATCAAGAGGTAAGTAGATAATTATTAAATAAATCTAAGTAGAATTTGAATGGACGCCATGAGGAGAGGTAATGTAATTATTTTTATATATATTATTATGGATTTTACGAATATTTTGTGATGCAGTTTTGTTTTGCAAGTTCGTCGTCAGTAAATTAATGAAAATAAAAATGCAAGTGATTGGTGAATAGCTGGTGGCATCGTTGTCCAGCTGTTCCTGTCTCCATTAAACGCGTTTCCATGGACGACAATGAAAAGTCGACTTTTTCATGTATTTTTTTTTTATTTCTGTATACATATTTCCTATTTACTGAATGTATTTTTACTCACTTGACACTGGCAAATATGTAACTATGTTTATGAGCCATAAATAAACTCACACACAAAGTCACTGAAAGAGGCCCGTCCCTGCAGTGGGACATTTATGGGCTGTTATGATGATGAATGTTACAAATACATATTATTCTGTGCACATTTACACAAGGTAATCTAGGCCCAAACTAAGCAAAGCTTGTACTATAGGGTATTAGACAACGGATAAACATATATTTGTATTCAGTTTTGTAAACACAAACATATTATTATTATATCAGACTCATAAGTTAAGGGTAAATTTCTAAAAGATTATAACTATGACAGCCGAAAGCTCGAATACCATCACTAGTGCTGTTGTTAGGATCTTAATGAGGTACAAGAGGTTGGAGTTAAGGTACAAAGGTTGTTCAGATAACTGGTAAGGCATTGTAAGTTGGGCTTCTTTAAAGTTTAAACATATTTATTAAGAGTCATACGTCCTTTATAGGGTTCCGTAGTGAAATGGCAAAAAACGGAACCCTTATAGATTCATCATGTCTGTCTGTCCGTCTGTCCGTCTGTCCGTCTGTCCGTCTGTCTGTCTGTCTGTCCGTCCGTCCGTATGTTACAGCCACTTTTTTCCGAAACTATGAGAGCTACACTGTTCAAACTTGGTAGGTAGGTGTACTCTGTGAATCACATTAAGATTTTAATGCAAAAGTTCTTTAATTTCATAAATCAATGGTACGGAGCCCTTTGTGCGTGAGTCCGACACGCACTTGGCCGGTTTTTTTCTTGAATGATATGCTTTATGCATGCGCAATCCTTACTTGGGGTTAAACAAGGTCATTATGTCAGACTCACATTAACCGGTTTACAAACTAAAACCTTCACACACCCTCGGTTCCATATATAAGACTCTTCATATAAACCTGAGACTGGCTGGATGGCAGAACGAGTGTTAGGGAAGGCTTATTTACAAAAGTAGGGGAACCTCTTTGGAGCTAAATAACAACATTCGATAATCAAAACGAACCTTAAACCAGTAAGGAGTATCTATGGAATCCTTATCTCATTTAGTTACAAGTCACTCTTACAATGCATGAGTATTAATATTTGTACTGATTTGTCGCGTCATGCAGACTGTTTATAATAAAAATAGATATACATAATATTGGCAAATCATATCATATCGTATATTATTGTTGATTCATCAAAACAGCCTATTAATGCCCCTATGCAGGGAAGAGCCCGCTCCAGGGACAGGCATAAATAAAACATAATTAGTGATACTAAAACCATAGAGTTTGAATATGACACAATACACATTGCTTTTATTGGAGTGAGAAAATGTAACATGCATAAAAAATACCAATAAACCATAGTTTAAAAATCGTTTTTAATTCCTATTGAATGTTAATGGTAAGGTAAATGTTTAAAAAATAATAAATACCTTTTTTTAATCTCATTTTTTTAACATAAAAGTAATAATTAATAAAAAGTACAATAGTTTAAAGTAAAGAGGCTTACAATTAAACTTTATTCCACGTTACTGTAGTATTACACATAAACTACCTATAAAACTGAAATGTATCTATAAAATATTAAAAAATTAAATACCTAATATTAAAAAATTCAATAAACATCTTAACCTAAAATCTGCCGTGTCACTCCCATCCCAGATAAAACACTATAAATAAAACATTCACTTCAATAAAACCCCAACCAAAATAAGTATAACAACAGTCTAGCATAACTTAAATCAGTAAAATATTCATTCTTGCTATATAACATACCGATCTGCGTAAGCGTTGACCCTACAACTCGATTTGATAACGTAATACCGCTATACATCACTTATACAGTCAGTGTTGTAACCGCTTTCAACGGAACACGACGTGTCCTAAAAAAATTAAATATGACAGAAACAACAGAAGCAAGTACAACTATATGGGATGAGCTCACAAGCCCCCTAAATTTGGTTTTAATAGCTGTCATAGTGTATCTCGTGTATAAAATTATTAAATCAAACTTTGAATCGGAAGTGACCTTGCCGCCTCCAGCACCTAGATTACCGAAACTAAGAAAAGACTTAACGGTAGCCGAATTAAAGAATTTTGATGGAACACAAGCGGATGGTAGAGTGCTGTTAGCTGTAAACGGAATCATTTTCGATGTTACCGCTGGAAAGAGATTCTATGGGCCCGGTGAGTGTTTTTAATTTTGTAGTGTTATACCGGCAGACCGTTAGGTTAAGTATGATCACGCGCAATAGATTGTGTTTTGTTTCACAATACGTGAGTCGAGTTGTTGAAGTAGTTTCTGCTTTAATTGGCTGTTACGATGTTCGTACGCATTTGTTTTTTCCCTGTATTTGACCGTGATTTTTCTAGAATGTTCGTTGTATAAGTTCGTCGGTAATAAATTTAAATAATGACGTTGGGGTCTTTGAAGTAAATGCAAATGAAATTGTTAACATATTCTGTTGGTTAACAAACGGTTTGGTCCTCAGATTTTATAACTGCTTGTCTTTTAATATGTAAAATGAATTCGACTCTATCAATAAGTATTTTTTATCTCTATCTGGTACTATATGAGAATAGTCATGTAAGAGCGAGATGGCATATGTAAATAGTTTTGATTAAAGCATTATTTCATTATGACTTAATACTTTTACCAAAAATAATATGTGATTGTCACTTATCTTATAACCACAGTACAAGGTTAATTTACCACAAGATACCGTTGTGGAAAGAATATTAATTATGTATATTATTTTTTACTCGATGCGTTGTTCTTTACATGTATACAAATAAGTATTAAGACATCAATGAAACACTATGATTTCCACGTGGTGTCTAAGTTAAAAAACAATACATAAACTTCCCATACTTTACCTTTTCATGCTTTAAACCGTCATAAAATAAATTAAGCAGAAACAAGTATAAGAAAAAACTCTACATAAATAGGGTTGGATTGTTATAGGAAGACAATTCAATTCAGAAGACCATTGAAAGACAGTTATGAAGAATTCTCCGTGTGGTGACGGAGTAAGAATACAATGTGTCACCACCCCATCTCATCCCATGGGTGTCGTTAAAACCGACTAAGGGACTATCCGTGAATATTAACTATACTATAATAAAAAGAAGGAAAATTTAAAATAACCCTTTAGCAATCCGTCTGGCCAGCGTGGTATTAGTAGGCTAAGTATTCCTCCGTTACGAAAGGAGGCCCGTCCCTGCAGTGGGGCATTAATGGCTGTTAGGATGAAGAAATACTGTGTAAAGGTCATGTATAGACAAAGAGTTCAAATGGTTGCCACAACCTCGAATTTAACTGCTAATAACTTTTATGTTAATACACATAAAAACGACTTTGCCTTTGTATAGTTCTGTTAGTAACTTATATTTACTATGCGTATTACGATGACGGTGTAAGAAGATTATCTTACTAATTCTGTGGATGTCTTAGAGCTAACATATTCAAAACTTATTAGAAATTTCGGAAAAATAATCTCAAAACTCTATAAAAACAAAAGAAGCCCTGTAACAATTCGTCTAGCCAGCGAAAAAAGTTGGTAAACAGTGGCTTGCGTGTATTCTAGCATTACGGCCTTCAGCGGCAGTTTCCTTATCATCATAACAGCACATTAATGTCCCACTGCAGGGACGGGCCTCCTCCCGTGACGAAGGGATACTTGTCCTACTAATACCACGCTGGCCAGACGCATTGGTATAGGGTTTAATTTCAAGTTTTCCTTATTTATATTTCGTAAAGATAATATTCACGGATTGTCCCTTAGTCAGTTTTTACGACACCTATGGGATGAGATGGGGTGGTGACATATTGTATTCTTACTTATTCTTACTTCGTCACCACACGGATAGCATAACTATAATAATGTATTATTTAGAATCTTTTTTTTTTGGTTTGTTGCCCTGACATGCCGTAGAGCAATTTAAGGAGTAACCATAACAGTTTATGTGAAAACAAACTGATGCACGTCATAATTTAATTTAATCTGTATGCTTTATAGAGAAATAAATTAATCATAGACCAAATAATTTAATATTTATGTTCATGTTTTTCTTCTTTAATTACTAGCAATAAAGAGTTATTGCTTTTTCTATTGAAACATTAATATTCAACAATACAAAGAACGAAATAAAAAGAAGGAACACTTGTAATTAAACCCTGTACCTATCCGTCTGGCCAGCGTGGTATTAGTAGGCCAAATATCCCTCCGTCACGGGAGGAGGCCTGTCCCTGCAGTGGGACATTAATGGGCTGTTATGATATTACCCTAGTAAAGCATAATTACCTATTTTCAAGGCTGCCATCTATCATTAGTATAAAACCACTCGAAAGTGTATACATTGTTGACATTGGACAGCGTTATCTTTTATGTCCTATCATAAACTCTATCTGAAAAAGGTTATCAGATTAGCCTACCCCAATCTTCATGTTGTTGGAAATTGTAACAAAGTCAGTTGTGATGTTTGAAAGGGATAAGGTTCTTTGCCACATTTTTTTAGTGATTTAATATTAGAGCACTAAGATGACTCTGTGTGCTGACGGAGTAAGAATACAATATGTCACTACCCCATCTCATCCTATGGGTGTCGTAAAACCAACTAAGGGACTATCCGTGAATATTATCCTTACGTAATAAAAAGAAGGAAAACTTGAAATTAAAACCTGTACCAATCCGTCTGGCCAGCGTGGTATTAGTAGGCCAAGTATCCCTCCGTTACGGAAGGAAGCCCGTCCTTGCAGTGGGACATTAATGGGCTGTTATGATGACTAAGATGACTATAGAGATATAGTTCTTTATTGCAGAGAAAAAATAATATACAGTATTGTTACATTCTAATTGTTTGTACACATTTGCGCTTTGATAAGCATAGTCCGTATCTTGATAACACAGAACTACATATAATAATATTTGCTTTATAAAAAATGTCACGCATTATGCAAATTCTTTGATTTTTATTGTAGAAGACCTTTTAGATTCTTTCCAACAACTGTCCTAAGTCCAAAAGTAAGATGATACCCAAAAGCGCTGTGTTTGTGATGACTAAAGATCGAATCCTAATTGTTTGGTCTATGTTTCGACACATGTTTCGCTAGCCGTCAGTACATTACGTAGTACGATCTCACAGGTTAACTGCGTAAGTATTTTTGTGAGGCAATGTATACTTAATCATCATAACAGCCCATTAATGTCCCACTGCAGGGACAGGCCTCCTCCAGTGACGAAGGGATACTTGGCCTACTAATACCACGCTGGCCAAATGGATTGGTATAGGGTTTAATTTCAAGTTTTTCTTCTTTTTATTACGTAAAGATAATATTAACGGATAGTCCCTTAGTCGGTTTTTACGACATCTATGGGATAAGATGGGGTGGTGACACACTGTTAGTATTCTTATTCCGTCACCACACGGAGAACTATACTTAATAATAATATGTGAATCTAAATGCAAAATAAATGATCCATCTATCCAACGAGTACAGAGACAGGCTCACCAATCAGATTGTCTCTGAAGCTTGTATAACCAATGTCAAAAGTTATAACAAAAACAGGTTAAATTACTTGCCTCGTTAACTACCGTTTACTTTTAATATTGATAAGCATGCAATCCGATAATTTAAAATTCACGACGGCATCTCTTTTCTTTGCCGGAGAGTAAAAATGTGGAACTAACTTCCGGCATGTATTTCCTTGTTCTTAGTTATTTGGTAACAAATATTGTAAAGGCCCCCTCACACGGTGGAGCGACGACCTAGTTAGGACGGCGGGAAGCCGATGGATGACGGAGGCACAGGACCGCACAAGGTGGCAATACTTGGAGGAGTCCTATGTCCAGCAGACGACGTCGATTGGCTGATATGATGATGATGATTGTAAAGGGGCACATAGTAAGAAAAATGACACTGAGGACTGTAGAAGAACTTCTTCTTCTCTTAGCCTTTATAGGAACCAATTATTGGACCGTAATAATGCTTAATATCACGGTGTTTTGCAGTCACTCTGTCGCGATACTATTAAAAATGCGAACCTTTATAGAAATTTTATAGGAATTTTTATAGAACTAAACCTTTTTTAATATTACTTAACTTGTTTGTAGAAGTATTGGAAATACTAAGTAATTACCAATTGAAAATGAATGTATAATGAATGTACTTAAATTTACTTCAAAATAACAATCAAGAAAAGTTAACAAACTATGTTGAACGTCACCTATGCCCTCACTTACTAACAAATGCAAAGTATTGGCGTCTGCTCTGTTCAGAAAGAGTCATACGAAAAACAATTTAACTGTGAAAGAAATAAGGTATAGTTTTGAAAAACTGTAACAATCCTTGATTCTATAAACATATTGTCGCATGTCAAGTGAAATGACCTCGCTGGAAGTCGCTACTGTTTTTATTTTATGAAGTAGGCATAATGAGGTGGTCGCAGACAGTCACAACTACTAAATAAATAGACAACAATTATACATACTCGTATAATAATATATTAAGCAACGTTGACGCGGCCATCTTATGGTTGGGTGACCAATAGATCGTGTCCATGCCTAGTAGTGTAACCTTGCCTGGTGAATATACCAGTGGTAGCAGTCGAGTCTTTTAAAGAGGTAATTTCTTAGATCAGCTACTATCTTCCGCCTTTAACCTGGACAGGTGGACGCGTGCCGTAGTCCCGAAAAAATATCAATTAGAAGTATTGTATAAACCCAAGTATGTCCTAGTAAACTCTTCCACATAGAGTCAAGCCCCAGCCCTAACCGAGGGGCTCGACTGGAATAAAATAACGGACCGAAAAACATCCAGACTCAGGACAATAATTTGTGGATTCCACTAACAATTTATATCCGAAAGTATTCAAAGCCTTGACCTCAAATAAGTTATAGACATTCGTCAGAATAAGAACAGTCCAGGCTTGTCTAAAATAAGCTCTCAAATAACCCTCGACTTCACCGCTACTACGGATTTTATTACGGCAGAACAGATGGATTTAAAATCTCATTTTGAAGAGCGAGAGACTCAGATCAAACAGCTGGAAGAGGAAGTTTCCAAGTCTAAATGTGTTGTTCAAAAGTTGGAAGCCAGGTTGTCTAACATGGAAAAAATTTCTAGAAATTTAAATTTGGAGATTCATGAAGTTCCTGAGAACAGAAATGAAGATTTGATGGTTATGTTCAGTAGACTCTGTGAATGTCTGCAAGCTGTTGTTCCTAACGGTGACATAAAATCTTGCCGTCGCGTTGCCAAGATGGACTCGACGTCAAAACGACCACGCAATATTTTAATTAGCTTTTCCTCTCAAAGACATCGTGATCTCATACTGTCCTCTGTAACGCGTTTTAATAGAACCCATTCCGGTGAGAAGCTTGCAACGACACATATGGGGTTGGCTGGCGAATCTCAACGAATCTATTTGTCAGAACACTTATCTCCCGAAACCAAAGAGTTACATAGCTGCGCTCGTAAATTTTGTAGGGATATGAATTTCATGTTTGTGTGGGTACGCTTTGGACAGATTTATATCCGTAAGGATGAGAAAAGTCAGGCAATACTTGTGAGAAATATCGAAACTCTAAATAAATTGAAGTAGACATGCACTCTGTTTAGATTAAGTATAATTTGTTTTTTTTTTATGTTTTGTTTCTTATTAAGCCAAAATGATTACTGTCTATTACCAAAATGTTAATAGAATACGGAGTAAACTTACACAGTTTTACATAAATGTTTTGAACTGTAAATTTGATATTGTTTGCTTAACAGAAACTAATCTTAACTCAGGCGTGTTCAACGGTGAAATTATTGATGCTCGTTATGATGTCTTCAGACGAGATCGTGAGAGCTCAACCTCGACTAAATGTGAGGGAGGCGGTGTACTCATAGCTACTTTAAAGAAATTTAAAACTGTTCATCAGTTATCATGGCAAAGTGGCATGGAGGATATCTGGATTACGTTAATTTCAGATGATTGTAGTGTCCCGAACTTAAATATTTGTGTGTGTTACTTGCCACCTAACACCGATTTTACAAAACTCGATGAATTCTATTCTAGCTGCCAAAAAATAATATTACATGATCGTCCAGACGATAATTTTTTGCTCATAGGCGATTTTAATACTCCCGACTTTTCTATAAATGCCGCAATTGGCTCAAATACTGTCAAATGTTCTAGGAAGCTTTTGTTACTGCAAGAGTTAATGGCACTTTGTAGTCTTAAACAGTACAATAATATTACAAATGCGAACGGACGTATTTTAGACTTAGTTTTTTCAAATTTCGGCTCCATCGTGTTCGGCGACACGTCCCCTCTAAGTTTGGTTGATAAACATCATCCAGCTCTTTCAATTGAAGTGATACTGCCCTATGAAACAAAGGTACTAGGTAGGAGGACACGCGAAGTATTATTATTTTCCAAATGCAATTTAGACAGCATTAAGGCTGAATTCGAAGCGACGGATTGGAATGATCTTTTGTCATCAACTGATGTTGATATATGCACTGACGTTTTCTATAATAAATTGTTTGACATAATAAATAGGCATACACCGATGAAGAAGTTAAAAAATCAAACCTACCCAAGCTGGTATAATAAAAGTTTAATCAAATGTAACCAGGAAAAAAGAAAATATCACAAGCTGTATAAGAAGTATAATAATCCTCGCGACTACGATACTTTCTCATTGCTTCGCTCAAGATGTCATAAACTAGCTAAGGAGTGTTACAATCAATATTTAGCCTCTACGGAAGATTCTATAGCTAAAAACATTAAATCATTTTGGAGATTTATAAGTAATAGAAGGGGCAACAAAACCTCGATACCACGAGTGATGTCACTGGGTGTTTCTTCTTCTTCGTCGGATGGTCAGGGTATCTGCGAACTTTTTTCTGCTTATTTTGGATCTGTCTTTGAGACACCCGAGTGTAATAACTCAGCATTCTCCTCTGGAAATTGTTCAGATCTTAATATAGCCGAGTCCTCTGCACATGCTGTACTGTCTTCTATCTCATTCACATATAAAGATGTCTTACACAAAATACAACAATTGGATAAGGCCAAGGGTGCAGGACCTGATCAGCTTCCTCCCTTTTTTATCAAATCATGCGCCAAACAACTATCTATACCTCTTTGTATTATATACAATAAATCACTTTTTAATGGCATTTTTCCACAACGCTGGAAAATAGCATATATAACTCCCATATTAAAAAACGGTGATAAGTCACGATGCGAAAATTACAGACCAATAAGTATATTGTCTTGCTTTGCTAAACTATTTGAGTCTCTTGTGTATAATTTTCTGTATAATCATGTTAAGCCCATTATTTCTGATAAACAGCACGGTTTTGTCAAGAAAAAATCCACAGTCACCAATCTATTGGAATATAAACATTATCTTTGCCAGGGTTTTGCGGTGGGTGGTCAAATAGATGCCGTTTATACAGATTTTTCCAAAGCATTTGACAAGGTAAACCATGTTTTGCTTTGCAGGAAAATTAACTTCTATGGTATTCGGGGCAATTTGCTTCGCTGGATATCTTCTTACTTGAGTAACCGAAGTCAATTAGTAGCGTTAAATGGTTATCTTTCTTTGCCTATGGCAGTGTCTTCCGGGGTGCCACAAGGGTCTCATTTGGGTCCCTTATTCTTTGTCATATTTATAAATGACCTGATAGAGTCTCTGTCTTGCCAATGCCTTTTGTACGCCGACGACTTAAAAGTGTTTACTCAGATCAAATCACATAATGATAATATACTATTGCAGAAAGACTTACATACTGTTTCAGAGTGGTGTAATAGAAATAAAATGTACCTGAACGTTGAGAAATGCTTCATTATTTCGTTCACAAATAAACGTTAGAGAATTGAATATAATTATACAATCGATGGACAGATTCTTAAGAGATCTACAGTTGTCAAAGACTTAGGCATATTGTTCGATGATAGGCTCTCATTTAGACCTCATTACGAGTACATCATCACAAAAGCTAACAAACTGCTTGGTTTTGTGTTGCGGTCAACTAAGGATTTTAAAAAACCATGTAGCGTACTTTATCCTTATTTTGCTCTAGTACGAAGCATTTTGGAATATGGTTCACCAATTTGGTCTCCATATTATAAAGTGCACATTGGTGATAAAGAACGGGTTCAAAGGAAGTGCCTCAGAACTTTATATTACCGACAGCAATCGGTTCGCTCATGCCCCAGCTATGACCAGAGATTATTAGAATTTCGAGTCCAGTCACTAGAAACAAGGCGTAAATATTTTGACTTTATTTATTTGTATAAGATAATCCATTCTATTATTGATTCACCTGTATTGCTTTCTAACATTGCTTTAAATATCAAGTATAGTGAACGTAGATCTAACCGTGTTAACTTATTTGCTTTACAAATTTATAAAAACAACATCTCATATTTCAATCCACTTGTTAGAATGGCCCGTCAATACAATGAATTGGCGATAGGTCATTTGGATTTAGACGTTTTTCATCCAAGTTTCAAGACATATATAAAGACTGTAACGGATATCCTCCATGCTAAGCCACAATCATCTCAACTCACAATAGTTGAGCTGCCTGAAGTTTGATTGCATAGGTATAATGTTGTGTAGTAGGTATAAGTAACTGTATCGTGTTTTTGTTTACTTTTCATTTGCTTTTTTTTTCTATTATTAATGAGTGTACACATAATAATATAAGTATCTAAATTATGTATTCATCACGTGATAAAATATGGTTTTGCTGTATCCACATGTGGTTGAGTTGCAATTTAGAATTAAGTTATTTGTAATATTTATTTAATACTATCAAAAATTGTAACTTGTTTTGTGGATTAAATGAATAAATAAAAAAAAATAAACCCGAACACCCACCTTCATTTCGCCGAAATCACGTTAAAATTCAATGAACCCATAAAAACGAATGTAACAACGAATTAAATAGTTAACTTGTAAACTAGGAAACAATAATTTAGATACGCTCGAAGAAATGAAGTAAGAACCAATTATTTTAAAAAGCTTTTGCATTTTGCTTTTTATACAAAAGAATAAAAAAAAGTGTGCAATTATTTAAATGAATGCGTGGAACGGTAAATTAAAATCCTTTTAATGGAATTTGACCCCATAAATGTCTCGTACTTTAAAACAATTGTGTAAAGGGGAAATTTAGAGAGTATCTGTCAGTTTATTGTAATGTAACCTTTTATTTTATGTGCCTTTATTAAGCTCTTTTTCTTTTGATGTTGGATAGATAAGACTCTTAACTTGGCATGTAAGCATGTGTCGAATTAAAAACGTCGTATGTCCCTCTTTTAATATTCCGTTTTCACTTGTAAGATGCTAAATAAGTACAATTGAAGTTTCTTCGTGTGGTTACGGATTAAGAATACAATGTCAGCACCCCATCTCATCCCATAGGTATCGTAAAAACCGACTAAGGGACTATCCGTGAATATTACCTTTACGAAATAAAAAGAAGGAAAACTTGAAATAAAACCCTATATCAATCCGTCCGGCCAGCGTGGTATTAGTAGGCCAAGTAACCCTCCGCCACGGGAGGAGGCCCGTCCCTGCAGTGGGACATTAATGGGCTGTTATGATGATGATGATTGTCTATTTATTGCTCTTTTCACAGACAACGTTCTTGTAATTCGCTCATAGGAAGTTACAACATTGTTATTTAAACATCCAACGTACCAAGTATCGGTAAAGCAACAATAATAATGCATTGTTATCGTAAAATAAGGTGTTGCCTACGTTCACACAACACTATCTTATCCCAAACTATGCTTAATAAATTTAAGTACCCACTAGACAATAATTAAACATAGGTAAATAAATAAATATACTTATTAACTACCCTTTGTACCTAGGAGGAGGAAATAATTAACCTAAATAGTTTTATTTGCTATACTTTAAACATAATAAATATCTTTATAAAGAAATACGAAATGAATAAAAACATTTTATATAAAATCGTATCGTCACCTTGGTTAAAATAAAACAAGTTTCTTACGTAAAAATATTTCTCATTCCAGGTGGTCCATATTCAGCGTTCGCTGGTAAAGACGCCACCCGAGGCCTTGCAACAGGTCAAGTGACTGGTGCCGATGTTGAGTACGATGACTGCAGCGATCTTGGACCCGATGAAGTTGAATCAGCTAAAGAGTGGGAAGAACAATTCAAAGGTTTGTACCGGTATTTTAATAACTTCCTGATAAATAAATAAAACAAAGTAAAAATTAATAATAAAAAATATTGTAAAGTTGAATAACTATGGTCGAACAAAAGCCGTCAATACTACACATGAGCAATTGGCTTACCTGATAGCACTCACCGCGTTTTATAGACGTCAGCATACCAGACGCACAACCAAAATGCTGCCTACATTTGACCAAAATAGTTAATATTACAAAACAATACAGCTTTATTTCTATCAGCCACAAATATATATGTATGAATGTGTAACTACAAAAGCTAAAATTCAGCGAAGTATTCGTACAATAATTTTACTTCTATTTGTAATAGTTACCCCACTTGAATAGATAATCAGAATACGTTTCAGTTCAAGCAAAGTAGCCAGCAAACAAAAAGGATTTCAAAGAAGAAGAAAACACTAAAAAATAATTCTAATTCCAAAAAAAAATATTATAAGAGTTTAATCAAGATTTTAATCATTTCAGCAAAATACGACATTGTTGGGCGTCTTCTGAAGCCTGGCGAACAACCAAGCACATACAGCGATGAGGAATCCGAAGACAAAAAATCAGAAGATAAACCATCAGAGAAGCCAGAAGAAAAGAAATCGCAGTAGAATAATTAAAAAAAAAAAAGAAATATCAAAATTTTCATAAAGAAACTGTTGAAATGTGATATTTAACTGAAATCGGGTGCCTAGGGAAAACGTTTAAAATGTTAATAATAAAATATTTTTGTAATGTTTGTTATTCTTTTTTTTAATACGTATTTACTTACTTATTACCTAAAGTATATTGACCTATGCAAATATGAACTTTTAATTCATTTATTCATGGCGAGTACAGTTGAAAATAAATAAATAAATTCCTTCCTCACACTATCACACAACGCCATCTAGTCCCAAAAAAAAAAAAAAATGAAAAAATATTTTATTTCATATAAGTCAAATCAATGACACTTATGAACGTCGGAGTTTTTATAGTGATCACAGCACGTCTAACTTAACGGCTAAGTTTACTGAGGGAGCGGGGAAACTAAGCAGAGCTTGTACTATGGGTACTAGACAACGGATATACATACATAAATACTTTTTTTTTGTAAATACATACATGTTATATATAGAAAACACCCAGACCAATGCAAACAATCATGTTCATGCACACAAAGATTTGCATTGAGCGGGAATGGAACCCGAGACCTCTGCGTAGCAGTCATGTTATATAACCACTACGCCACAGAGGTCGTAAATAAAATTGTTTGTTCATATTTTACCATGTTCGTGCTTATTTACACATTGTAACTTATTAAAAAGTTAATGTTATAAATATCACGGTATTTATTTGGTATTATGGACTGAAATAATGAAGCAATTATTTGACATGTTATTTTTTTACTTATTTGTATCAAGCGTATACTTTTTGCACTGTTTGTTATTAATGTTTACTGTCGTTAAAATGTGTCCCAGGAGTTTCGTTTAGTAGTTTTTAGAGTCCCAATTTTGTGTTTTTTATATTTAATTTTATTGAATTCCTTTACCACGCGGCATGACCACATCAATACGACATTCTTTATGAAAAACCCTGGAATACAAATAATCGCATTATCATCTGAGTCTTAAAGCATTCTGTTATACCTATCACGTATGCACTTACGGGTCTTAACTTATATAATAACTAATTCTATCTCTTTTTGGAGTACACAGAAGCTAAAGTGTTTTCTATAGTCACAGAGATCTGCATAGTGAAATAGGGGAGTGTAGCATCTAGATTCTATGTATTTTGACATCACAACGATAGGAATAAAATAAACATACATAAAAAACAATGTTGAATCGTAACCAAGATAAGCAAAGTGTTATCGTTATTGATAACAATTTCAAAAATGTCAATGTTTCACATCTGTATTCCATTAGATTACCGATCCGAATAATTAATTAAGTAAAGTTTTATTGCACACATTAGCAACGTGTATCTACAATAAATAAAAATTTATACAATTACACTTCACGTCAACGTTAGTTGAAATCTGTGGTTGAAATAGTTAAAATGTTGTAGGTAGAATAACGAATGACTATTGCTATAGTACATGCGAATTTGAACCTTATCATCGATCTCATGCGATGAAAAGTCGATTAATAGGTCAAGCCAATTTCTTTCGAGTGTCCTTTACGTAGACAATCCTATTAAAAAAGAATGTGACATTAAAAACGTATCAGATTGCCGAAACTGGACCCTACTGATGGGATTACCTATATTACCTACGATAAAAGGAAAATGTCATAATGATAAGATAGCACGGGTTTGCTGACGTTTTTTATTTTGTGAACCTTACTACTAGTATGGTTAGTAATGTTTTTGATCACTAGTTTCGTTATCTATTTTTTTTTAATTTTTCAAATTTGGAATGTCCGATGCGATTTTTACGTAAATTATCGAAAATTTAAATTCTTTAGAGCTTTTAATTTTACTGCAATTTTGTAACATAATTATATTGTATTTTTAAAAGGAAATAAACTTGACATCAAATCCCATACTAATCCGTCCAAGGAGGCTTGTCACTGAAATCGGACATTACATATTACACATATTATTATAAGCTTTTGTGATGATTAAGTTGCTTTTTCATCATAACAGCCCATTAATGTCCCGCTGCAGGTACGGGCCTCCTTCCGTGACGGAGGGATACTTGGCCTACTAACACCACGCTGGCTAAACGGATTGGTATAGGGATTAATTTTAAGTTTTCCTTCTTTTTATTACGTAAAGATAATATTTACGGTTAGTCCCTTAGTCGGTTTTTACGACACCCATGGTATGAGATGGTGGTGAAATATTCTATTCTTACTCCGTCACCACACGGAGTCATAATAGATAATAGTAGCTTTAAAATGAATTTTTCTTTAAATGTAATTTCTTTACAATAATAATATTATATCCGAAAGAGGACAATGAACTCAATTCTTAAGACAGCTTTCAGCAAATGAAAAAACGATTCTTTTATTCAATAATATGTCACATAAAGGCTATGCCTGTTTCGTCATTTTGACATGTCTTAATTGACAAGTGAATATGGAAATGCTACATACATATGGAAATACTTAATAAAATTCAATTGTATATTTGAAGATTGTCAAAATATTTATTGTTGTAAGATTTACCTACTTCTTAGTGAAGATAACGTTATAATTTTATTAAAAAAATAATATGAAATATTCCTCACACATTCACACAACGCCATCTAGTCCCAAACTAAGCAAAGCTTGTACTATGGGTACTAGACAACGGATAAACATATTTAAATACTTTTTTTTTGTTAATACATATGTTACAGCCAAAGTAATAAATATGAATATTATACATAATAACTAGCCATTATGTATAAGGGCTACTCAATTTAGATAAAGTGATAAATGTCGCAGAATTAATCACATTAACTAGCCATTATATATGGCAAAAGTACAATATTAAGGCAAAAGTCAAAAACAGTTGGTTAGATGAGTACAGTGACCAAAGCTAGAATATATTAATACTATATTCTAGTTTTACATAAAAAAAATGTTTCGTCCTTTGGTCACTATACTAACCTAACCTAACCAACTGTTTCTGACTTTTGCCTTAATATTGTATTTTTGCCAGTACTATAACATATATAATAGCTAGTTAATGTGATTAATTTTGCGACATTTATCACTTTATCTAAATTGAGTAGCCCTTATACATAATGGCTAGTTATTATGTACAATATTCATATTTATTACTTTGGCTGTAACACATACATATTAAACATTGAAAATTATTCCAAAAGGAAGTCAGTCTTGCGGGAAGGGCAAATAGTAAACGTCCGAAAATGGAGCGTCTGCTAAAACTTGTCCTAGGAAAGAGACTAGATGTGAGCTTCACCACAGTCATGGAAAGTAAAATTACTGAACAAAAAACAGTGTAATCTATATGTCAATTCTAGAATTGACATGCTGTTTAAAAAAGATATATCATCATCAATATGATCATATTAGCCAATCGATGTCCACTGCTGAACATAGGTCTCCTCCAAGGAGTCCTGCCACCCTGTGCGGTCCTGTGCCTCCCTCATTCATCGGCCTCCCGCCGTCCTAACTAGGTCGTCGGTCCACCGTGTGAGGGGTCTCCCTACCCTGCGCTTTCCGGTACGATATGGATTTTTGTAAATTAAAGCTTTTTATTTCTATTGCCTTGTTTAAAACAATATAAAAATAAACCCTTATTTACTCCTATTACATACTGCAAGTCTGCCTTCAAAATAATTGTTGTATATGTAGCTAAAACTTTTCAAACTAAATTGGATGACATAGAATGAAAGTCGGTTTTCTACAAGTTTTAATGGTTCCACCAGTACAGCGGTTGGTTTACGTAAAAGCTGTATTGTGTATGGTTTAAAGTATTTATATATGACTGTACAGATTGCCAAGGAATATTCTGAGTTTGAATTGTAGTTACAAAGTTTTATATTTAAAGTAACAGATTTAAATTTTATGCTTGATATATTAATAGATGTAGTGGTATTTCACGCCACGATTGTGTTTTATATCTTGTTAAAGTATACCTAAATATTAAAGTAGGTATACTGATAGCCGTGTGGTGACGGAGTAAGAATACAATATGTCACCACTGTTTTCCAGGATCGTGACAAGTGGCGTTCTATCGTCTCTGCCTACCCCGGACGGGATAAGGCGTGATTTTATGTATGTATGTATGTATTAACACCTCAAAACTTCTAAAACATAAATATATGAGGCTGTTAAAATAATTCTTCTTGAATAAGCTTCCAAAGGTACCTAATATCTCTAAACTGAAAGTACTTAAATCATTAAAATAACAGCGTTTGTAACCCCATTGCTTTTCTGTTCACATAATTTTTTTCATATTCAAAGTTCTCGACATAACAATGCGTACTCGATTAGACTTATTACACTTAAGAACTGAAATGGTGAATGATAAAAATTTGAAAATAATTTGTAAGCTTAAGTTCATGGCGTTAAGCACAACGAAAGTAAATAATTCGTAAAACGTCTTCCTTTAGAAAACAAACCTGTAATTGACGCGAGCTACCGTTTCCTAACAATTTTCTTCAACTCACAAAACACTTACCCTTATCAAAGATCTGCCTAACAGTTTTGGATTAATTCATCAAACTGAAATACATCAGAGACTTATAAACGCTCAAAATATCACATTTATAATGCTAGAATTCCTTTAACTCAAACTAAATTATAAGCTTACTTATGAAAGTGCTTTGATAATTGCCAGTGAGGCGTAACGTTGGTTAGTACCAACATTATGAAGTAATTCTGTTGTTGACAGCTCGTAGGCCATCTTGAAAGGAAGACAAATAAATAGAGAAAGATTTATTATCACATATAAAATGTGTTTCGATATTGTTCTGTAATAAAAACTCATATATTTTAATTTGACTCGTGACTGTAGAAGATTACTCTGTCACATTACACATACACGGCGAAGTAAGACTCACAAAGAATGCTATATTCCACGATTGCTATATTTGTTTTAATTATTTAAATTCACAATAAATAAAAAGTAATATTATGCAATGGTTTATTAACCACGTTATATCTAAGATCAAAATCATGATAAAATATATAACTTTTTAGAATAACTTCTTCAAAGATAAAACTTTGTTATATAAGATTTGTGAAGCACTTTGTTCGATTAAACTTGGCTTCTATGTGGGTGACATTGTTCAAAACAATGATGTATTGTTGTCAGCTAGGATTTATTGTTCGTGCAATTGTGAAATTGCAATAGAATAATTTAATGTAACCTGCTTTATACGTATCATGTTTAATTAGTATGGCAATTTCAGGAGATTCAAAGTGCAGTTAGACTTATTAGTAAGCCAACATGACGTCTTGTTTAGATTAAAAGTAATGGTAAAACCGTAATAAAGTAGATGTATAATAAACGCCTTAGATTGATGTTAATTCAAATACAGTAATAATTAATTTTAAACAAACTATATGTACTTATTTTTAATGTATCCGTAGTACGGTCAGCTGCAGAGATATCTAACCCCTTTAAGAATATAACAGTGCGCTAAAGGGGTTAGATTTCTTTGCAGCTGACTGTACATCTGAAAAGAAAACTAGATATATATTGCGTAACATTTTCGGGTAACCAACACTCAACTTAAAAAGTAACCAAGTATAGTCTACATAGAAATAGAAGCATAGAAAAAGCTAGATAAAAAAAAATAAAAGTCAAAGTTATATGCTTTCAGGATATTATAACTGTTCGTATCAGCAATTCGTACGTTAGAGGCGAGTACTGGGCAATTTCCTAGTGATTTCCTGGACTGCGCCGCCGCCGCACGACAAAAGGGACTAATCTCTGGAAGGAACTCTATTTTACGGTTCATTACATACGAAACGTTTTATTAAATCTTCATAGATTTTGTATTTTACCTGAAATAGGTACTTTTATTTTATCCCGTTCGCATGTTCTCGAAATTTGTTTTGAGGGAAAAATATTCGGTTACCAAATCAACTAAAATCAACCGTATATGGTTTTATAAAAACAAACAATAATGATTGATCGATTTGACAAAATGGCGTGTAGTTCTACTAATATTTGTTTTATCTGTACGATGTTTTTTTTGCTTTGAAAAAGGTTTTATAAACGCAGGTATGCTTAACTTGTACGGGAGTTGGAACTGGCTACTACGGTATGTTATACTCGTACTATACGGTACCTACTTTGTATTTGACTCAATTGGTTATGATGGCATTGATGCATGGTTGTTACCAAAAGGTTGTTAAAAATGCTGCGTAATGGTCTTGAGATCGGTTCCCACTCAATGCGAATCTTTGTGTGGTACGCTGCCACCTCACAACCTGAGAGCTGTGCCCAGAAATAGATAGAAGAGAGGGGCAGGTACAAATAAAGTATATAAGCATGTTTGCCTTAGGTATAGATTGTAGCACAGGTTAGTTGGTAGTATTTAGGTACATGATATATTATAAACATAAATAACAATACATTCATGTATTAAAGTTTGAACACAAAACAAACTCTTCTAACTTCGATTCTAGTAGGGCACTTTGTGGAGATATATAGCCAAGCAATATTACGCATACAAATACACACACATAGCTGAACACTTTGAAAATACAATAGCGGTTAAAAATATTCTAACGTTCGGTCAGTTTGCGGTCAAAACTGTTACTGAAAAGTAATTCAGAGAATACTGAAAACATTAAGCCACAACAAAACATTTGAAAAGTTTCGTTTTGTTCACAAACCGCTGAACATTTTGGGTATTATATAATTTGAGATTTCACCGACAAACAATTTTCATATCTTTTGTTATGTATGCGTATATTATTTTGTATTATTTAATGCTTAATATTATTAATGCAGAGCGGGTAGACAATGTTTATGGACTGATGAACGGTAGACCTTCGGTTACAAGGGCTGAGGTACTGGAGTCTAATCTCTAGAACCGCATTGCAGAGTATTTTAAAAGGTCACTTTCTTCCTATACAAAAAGAAGTCCAGTCTGAATGATTAATGGGTTTGATATGATTGAGTGAGATGCTGTTATTCCTCCGAACCAACATTATCTTCTAGCAAGGACGAAATTCCCTACTAAAAAAAATAACTATTGTTTATTACTTCGTTTCTGGACCGTTTAGCCATATATTAAATAGATGGCAACACTCACGAGCTTAGCTCCCTTAAATTACTTGTTGTTTCACCCAATTATCCCGAACAACTTCCCTTCGAAGACGGACAGCTATAATATTCCCTCTGTTTGTTTGTTATAACTTATTTTGTTTTCCTTCTGTCAATGCTAAAGAAAAGGAATTGGAAGTTTCAGTTTCTTTATTTTTCAACATAATGTTACAAAATAACAGCTTATTGACGTCAGTTTAAAACTACTTAGTCTAAGTTTACATATTAAAAGTTTTCCAAACTTTACCACCGCTTCCAAGGCGCTAGTAGAGAAGAAGCGGCGTAACAAACTCTAAAGCAGCATTTTTAGACGTCTCTATAATTTTACAACAATTTTGTAACTGTAACAAAGTGCTGCAACCAATTCATACCATATAAAAACTAAGGATTACACTGAAGGATCAATATAAATTTTTAAATGTCTTAAACTAGAAGATTCGTCCTGTAGGTAGTACACAAAAGTGGGAGCACCAAATCACATTTATAAAGTTTTCTAGTAATAAAAACGTCGCTAAACTAAATTATCCCCTAAATAAATAAGTGGTGTACCAAAAATGAAAAATACTTAATGTCAGGGTCGACCAGTCACCCCAAGTAGCACCCTTTCACGAGTATAACGCAAAGGCCAGCCATCAACCCCCTCGCTATATCGTAGGGAAGGGATTGACCCGGCCTCCACGCCACCACAAACAATGACATTATAGTGAGCATGACAAGTCCTGACAATAGTAATAGAAGAAAAATAAATACAATTTGGGGAAACAACAAATAGCAGAGGGACGCCCTTACCTAACATCGACCAAAACGACACAGGGCATGATCCCTAGTGCGGGAGTTGTCTTTTAAAAAAAAAAAAAAAAAAGAAAACAAAAAAAAAAATAGACAAAGATAGACAAAGAAAGTAAATTTCTGCGAGTCCTAACTCTTAAATCAAATGTGGACGAGTGTACATTTGTTTGTGTAAAATTAAAATAAGTATATAAACAAAACATTAAGTTAAAATATCATACGAAAAAAAACGTATTGTAATGTACCTACTACAACTTATGCCATTATTATTAACTAGCTGTACCCCGCGACTTCGTTCACGCAAAAAATATTTTCGTAGTACAAACCTTCAATATTTTTTGCAGAACCCTATAAAACCCTATGACGTAGCTTAACAACTTTGTCACAACAACGATAGCCGTGGTCAACGTTTTGCGTGCCATCTAAAGCACTGAGATCCTTAAATGAAATACACTGAGTGGTCAGCCATATTTAGAATTACCTCGACGACATTGCTTAACCACCGTTAATGTTTCTGAATCAGTGATTTCAACTGGGTGAGAGTAGCTGCCAGTGAAAATTCATTAAAATAAAAAAAACCGGTCAAGTGCGAGTCTGACTCACGCACCGAGGGTTCCGTACAAACCTATTTAATTTCCCGCCAAAATGCGATGACGTCACGACACCTCTGTCAAATATCCTTTGAAGGCACAGCTCGTCTGTCAAAAATTCTAAAACGTCACGACTCAGCTATCAAAAAATATTTTTTGCCATAGTTCTATGACGTTACGACTCATCTATCAAAAATTCTATGACATCACGACTCAGCTGTCGAGATTCTATGACGTCACGACTCAGCTGTCAAAATTATATGACGTCATGAATCACCTGTCAAAATGTTATGACGTCAAAACTCAATTTCTCCCGTTTTACCAACAATATATTTCTCCATTGCTCTGCTCCTATTGATCGTAGCGTAATGAAAAGTATACAATAACCTCATTAGGAGTATGGAAAATAATTGTACTAATTTTCATCAATATCCGTCAAGTAGTTTTTGTTTCTATAACGAACATACAGACAGACAAAAATTTTACTGATTGCATTTTTGGCATCAGTATCGATCACTTATACAGTATTAACTTCTCTACAGATTTATAGTCATGATAACAGCCCATTAATGTCCCACTGCAGGGGCGGGACTCCTCCTTGTGACGGAGGGTTACTTAGCCTACTAATACCACGCTGGCCAAACTTTATTATACTTATAGACTATAGGAATTCTGGGAATAAAGAGAGTTTTCCCTCCACAGCAACCTGTTAAAATTTCCTTTGATTATACTTTGTTGCAACTGGGTTACTTTTAGTCGAGTTCCATTACAAAGTTGTGGTGGTCTTAAATTTCGGGGTAGAATAATCGGAATACCAATTCCGTAATATTACCAAGTCCGGGCAAATTTAAGGAGTTTTATAATTTAGTGGTTTCTTGTTCATCGACCATTCTATTTATTGAAAAATAAAGTTTACTTTCCACCTGTATATTCGACAGTATTTTTTTATTAATCTCATATGCCTGACTATTACGAGGAGTTAAAATGGTTAATAATTTTTTTCTGGGCTTTCTAGCGATCATTTTTCTTTCATTTTAACCAACCTAACAAAATAACCTACGTTAGATTTCATAACTAAATCACTACCTTAAACTTAAAAATTCTAATTTCTCCCGTTTTACCAATATTTTCATTGACTGCTGTAGCGTGATGAAAAGGATAGGCCGTTTTACCTGACAGACGCTTCAAAGCTCTAAAAAAATAGTTTACATTTTTTAAACGCCTGATGAAATTTTAATATCAATGTTCATTGCAATGTTTATATTTTATGTATATAAAATTCTTAAAGGGTAAAACATTTTTTTGTCAATAATTTTTTTCAGGGCTTTTAAGCGATTATTTTTCTTTCTTTCTTGCTTTTTAACATACCTAACAAAATAACCTAAGTTACATGTCCTACCATAAAAGCTACCTAAAACTTAAAAATTCTAATTTCTTCCGTTTTACCAACATTTTCCCTCACTGGTCTGCTCCTATTGATCGTAGCGTGATGAAAAGTATACTATAACCTGACCAGGAGTATGAAGAAGAATTGTACCAAGTTTCATCAATATCCGTCAAGTAGTTTTTGTTTCTATAACGAACATACAGACAGACAGACAGACAAAAATTGTACTGATTGCATTTTTGGCATCAGTATCGATCACTAATCACACCCTGATAGTTATTTTGAGAATATATTTCATGTACAGAATCGACTTCTCTACAGATTTATTATATGTATAGATAGCACATTATGGGAGACCTGCACCAAGCCAAACACTCTTATCTTTAAGGTAATCGTCTGTCCTGTAGTATGCTTTTTTACATAAAGTGGTCCTAACATAGGTTTTAAATTTATTGTCAAACATTTATTGGAAATATTAATGCTATTTTTAGTACTAATAAAGCTGAGAGGATAAATAAGGCATTTTGTGTAACGCTGCTTAAGTATTGGGAATCTTTATTGTGATTAACCTGGACAAAACAAACGATGATGCACATCGTCGAGGAATGTCCCCGACGTCGTTTCTCTGGGAAAATGCGTGAGCTCCACAATCTTACTCCGGCCGCAAAAGAAGGCTTCTCCAGCTGGATGTATAGGGTTCATAGCAGAAGCCATACGCAATAATGATGATTAACCTGGACATGGTATCGACATCGTCCTTGTGGGTGAGGATGGAATCGAGGTCCAGAGTAGGTTGGGGAAATGGCAACAAAGGTTAGAGAGTGTGGGCTTGAAAATTAGCAGAACCAAAACTGAATACATGTTCTGCGATTTCAGCGGTCTCTCTAACCCCACGGCCATAGCGCTTGATAGCTCCCTTATACCAACCTGCTCCGACTTTAGGTATCTCGGTTCACTATTACAGAGCGATGGAGCATTAGACCGAGCTGTGAAGCACCGGATTAACGCTGGTTGGATGAAATGGCGGCAGGTTACGGCAACTACATGTGATTCGCGTATGCCCCTTCGGCTGAAGGGAAAAATCTACAAGAGCATGATCCGGCCTGCCGTCCTGTATGGATCGGAAAGCTGGCCCGTAAAAATGACGGACGAAAGACGACTGCACGTAGCCGAGATGCGAATGTTGAGATGGATGAGTGGTGTGAAAAGGACAGATAAGATTAGAAATGAGTACATTAGAGGAAGTTTGAAAGTTGCACCAATTACTGAAAGGCTACGAGGAAATCGTTTGTCCTGGTTCGGACATGTAATGCGTAGGGATGAAAGTAATATAGTAAGGAAGGCATTGGCTATGGAAGTGGACGGGTACAAGGGAAGGGGTAGACCGAAGAAGAGATGGATGGATTGTGTGAGGGATGATATGGCTAGGAAAGGAGTGAATGTTGAGATGACGGGAAACAGAGATGAATGGAAAAAGCATACATGTTGCGCCGACCCCAAGTAAAAATGGGATAAGGGCAGGAGGATGATGAACCTGGACATGGTATCAAATGATTTGCTCGATTTTTACTTTCCGTAAAGTAAGATGTTTTGATCGCAGTATACCGCTGCTGTAATATCAGTCGCATAAGATCAAAAGATATACGCCATACCAAGATTGAAGATGTAATAAAGAAAATACGACAGTTAAAATGGAGATGGACAGGACACATGACAAGAGATAGCCGAACAAAATGGACTAAAATCTTAACGGAGTGGCAACCACGCGATGGCAAAAGGAAAAGAGGCAGGCAAGCAAAAAGATGGATAGATGATATAAGAAAAATTGGAGAGGCTACCTGGTCAAGGAAAGCTAGAGACAGAGAGGAGTGGAAAAGGCTGGAAGAGGCCTATGTGTCACAAGACACGCTGATTACTATTTAGGATAACCGATGTGTCAATGTAAATATATAAGTTAGATATTAATGTTTAGTGTAGTTTCAGCAATAAAGGCTATAATAATACCGCTGCTGTGCACCAGCTCTTGGTTTGTATCTCAGGAATATTTCGCACAGATAATTCCTTTATTGTTTTTTTACGAAGTTGCTGATACCTAGATGAAGTAGTGGTGGCGTAGCGTAAATATTGATAATCATTATAACAGCCCATTAATGTCCCACTGCAAGGATGGGCCTCCTCCCGTGGCGGAGGGACACTTATGGCATACTAATACCACGCTGGCCAGACGGATTGGTATAGGGTTTAATTTTCAGTTTTCCTTCTTTTTTATTTCGTAAAGATAATATTCACGGATAGTCCCTCAGTCGGTTTTTACGACTCCCATGGGATGAGATGGGGAGGCGACATATTGTATTCTTACTCCGTCACCACACGGATGATAGTCATACCACAGCATAACTTACGTCGCAATAACCAAGAGCATGCTATGCCCTTCTTCACAGGGGCTTAGTGGTACTAGATGCTATATGATACATAATTGTGTGTATTTGTAAAAAAAAAAAGACAACTCCCGCACTAGTGATCATGCCCTGTGTCGCGGGGACCTTTTACAAACAGCAATTAACGGACACAAAGAACACCCAGACCAGGACAATAATTTGTGGATCTCACAAATTATTGTCCTGCGTGGGGATCGAACCCACAACCTCTTGCACGGCAGCCACTTGCGCTACCGTCGCGCCACCGAGGTCGTCATATTAATGAATATTAATTTTTAGACAAGCTGCCATTAACAAAAAACTGTTCTAAATGAGAAACATTTTTGAAAATCTAAATTCAATCAATAAAAAAAATATTATTATTATTATCTAGGACATTTTTTAACTAAATTTACCTTTTAATAAGTCCAATCTATTATTCAGGAGGCTAATTTTGTAGGCAGTTGCAAGTAGTTATAAAAGTCACGGTAAAATGGCGGCCGCTGGCAATCTGCCCATTGCTCACCGGTTGTTAAAGTCTCAGCTAAAAAGTGAAAGCTTTAATATGTAGACGGTGTCCTAGATTAAAATAAACTACGGTGAGATTAGTTGCCTTTGTTACTTCAAGGCATTTTGTGCGGCCAGGGGTGTACAAACGGGTTGCATTTAACCACGATTCAACCAACAAGATTCTACACTTTTTTCAGTTCCTTGGTGAATTCGAGTCCTACCAAATTCGACGTTAATTGTATACAATATGAATTGTATATATAATTATACTGAGAAGATTTGATTATAACATGAATAAGTTGTGTCTCTCCCATATTACCTCAATGGTCTCTTCATGTGGTGACGGCGTAAGAATACAATATATCCCCACCCCATCTTATACCATGGGTGTCGTAAAAATCGACTATCCGTGAATATTATCTTTACGATATAAAAAGAAGGTAAAGTTGACATTAAACCCTATACTAATCCGTCTGGCAAGCGTGGTATTAGTAGGCCAAGAAAGCCTCCGTCATGGGAGGAGGTCCGCCCTGCAGTGGGACATTAATGGGCTGTTATGATAAAGTTGTGTCCAAGTGTCAAAAGCGGAGTACAGAAGCACTTTGATCCTTATATTTGTCAAGCAAACAGTTTTTATTTCAGGTATGGTTTAGCTTCCGGCTCACGTATTTCCTCCATCATATGACATTGGGTCCTTCAAACGCAGTGTGAAGAAGCATTTGGCCAAACCGGCAAGATGATGACGACGGATTGAAGTTGTTTTTGGACTTCTATCCGTTGGCTTCATTTGTGGACTGTACTCGCGCTTTCTATCAGGCTCGATATAGGCATATTGCAGTGTTTACTATAAAAAAAAAAAAAAAAAAGCAAAGAGTTTGCCATCAGGCGAGAGACATGTCGTATATACAAAGTAAATAATGTATTTGATTCGAGTACTTCACATCACGATTATCTTTCTCTGGTCAGATCCGAGTACTCTGTGGTGAGGGCTGGCATCCTGCCACTTTGAGAGCGGTGTACAGTTGGCTACCAAACATATTGTATCTTTTGTAATTTTATACGCAAATAATTTACATTATCCAACCAACCTGCTTTGTTTTACATGCAGACTTACTTTGGAAAAAGGTTGAACACCCAAAAAAACAGTGCAACTACAAAAAGTCATCCTTGGCTGTCATAAAAACCACTAAGAAGAAGAAGTCTCAGGGTGACACTGGCAAAATATGTGACGTTTCACATGAGGCCATTCACGAAGAAGTGAAGTCAAGTCAAGAAGTCTCAGAAATATTAATAGCACCAAAACTTTTATTCAATAAACTAAACTATTGCAGTTCACTGCTAGACATAGGCCTCTCCAAACACGAAAAAAACTGGTATTGTTACTATTATTATTAAATAAACTTTTATTATTAAATAAAAAATATAAAAAATCCGAGAAAACACACAACCGAATAGACAACCATTTTTTTTTGTTTTAGATATTTTCATTCCATCTTCGTACAGACGTACGAAGTGCATGCATCAAAGTGCAATATTTATAAACTTCAACTTATCTAAAAATAAAACATAAGCCACTTTAAACTAAAACAGAAAAAAAAAACATATTTTATTCAAACATTAGCTCTGTATAAATCAAAATCTAAAAGTATAAGCGGGTGGCGGGCGGCGGCGTTAGAATAAGAATATTTTATATTATTATGCAGTCTAAACTTATAACATGAGTTGGTGGATTGAAATGCTTAAGTGTGGCGCGGTTATAATATTTTATATTCAAAGTTTTTAACTTAAAGTGCAGTAAAATATTGACTAAAGGTCCTCTTTATGGCTACGAAAAAAAGCAATAATTGTACGCACTTTTCCTTACAAAAACAACATATTCAAGGTTTATTTTAGCGGAGCCTTGTAGGTACCTGATAAAAAATAATGCTTATAACATCAAATCAGACTTCTGAGTGATAATTAAAAAACACTCTCATTTGGGAGGCTGCAATGTCCCACTGCAGGGACGAGCCACCTCCCATGCCGGAGTGATACTTGGCCTACTAATACCATGTTGGCCAGACGGATTGGTACAGTGTTTGATTTCAAGTTTTCCTTCTTTTTATTTCGTAATACACATAGTCCCTTGGTCGGTTTTTACGACACCCATGGAATGAGATGGGGTGATGACATATTGTATTCTTACTCCGTTACTACACGGAGAAAAAAATACATGATGAAATTTTATATACTTAAATCCATTTATTGATACTAATCCAAGGATAGTCCAATCCGAATACTGGTAAATAAGATTTAAAAACCGTGAAAACAATAATATTTATTAGTAAAAATTCTACTAAAGTCTGCTTATTTTACGACCCCAAAAACTATAAAATTTATGTCGAAGCAGTAAAAAGTTTTCCAAACTGCAGCACATACATAAGTTTGAAACTTAGTCTTCGCAATAAAATGTGTTAAATTCTCTATAAAATATAAAAGAACATGTGTTGGGTTGACCTGCTGCGGTGATGGGCACCGATAGTTTTTTTTTATATATATAATAGGAGGCAAACGAGCCAGCAGGTCACCTATGGTTAGTGATCACCGCCGCCCATAAACACCCGCAACACCCGAGGAATCACAGATGCGTTGCCGACCTTTTAAAAGGGAAAACCTTTTAAACGCTCCGTCCTGGAAGCTCCCCAAGTCGTAACGGTCCGGAAAAATTTAAAATAATTAGGTTACAAATTATTTATCTGTGTTAGAAATCAGTGTTCCTGTTCTGTATAAACCGATTGCGCCAAAAGATGATTATGATTTTCGAGCCGACACATGCGCGACAACAAAAATTTCCAGTTGTAAGTAATTAGTTAATTTAAGTACCTACCTGAATTAACTTTAAGATTATCCTACTAGACTAAAGCGTATGGGCCAAAGTTTAAAAAATGATTGCCTTGCTAAGACTTCGAGTGAATCCATTACCAGCTTTTGACTTTAATTCTGGATTATATTATTATTTTCTCTATACCTATTTGCACGACTGTATCGAGCATGATTTTCTCTTTTTTTTGTATACCAAAGTATTTTGTAAAATATTAAAATTATTTAAATTGTAATTTAATGAATAATATTATGCATTTCTAAGACATAATTTTAAAATGTGTCCTGATACTCTATGTGCACTTAATTCCATTGTATTTGTGAAGGAAAGAATAAATAAAGAATAATATTACATAATAATTTAGGACACATTTTACCGCATGTAATTCCAGCTGATTATAAAATAATTCACTGTTAAGAGAGGTTCAGTAAGAAAATAGCTTTACGCTGTAAGTTACTTTAAAAAGTTTTTGCTTTACAAGAATTTTGATGTTGAACTTTAATGCCTTAGATTAACCTTTGGTAGAACTTATCGCTGATGTAGGTTGTAAGCTTATACGAGTAAAATTCATCGTACATACGAATTAAAAGTCGATGTATCTATACTAATATTATAAAGAGTAAAGTTTGTTTGTTTGTGACGTTGTAATGGGTAATCTCTGGATCTAACGAACCGATTTTAAAAATTCTTTCTGTGTTGCATAGTCCATTTATCGGGGAGTGTCATAGTCTATATAGTATCACGCTATGACTAATAGGAGTGGAGCAGTAATGAAATATGTTTAAAAACGGACGCTTTTTTCGCCGCCCAACGAAGTGGGTACGGGAGTAGGGTATTATTGGGCATTCTGTACCACTTTCGTCCAGTCGCTCCGCGAAACAAGTTTCGCTCTCGCTCAGGACTCGTGACCCAGAATGCCCAATAATATAAATTCGATATAACCAGCGATTACATCGTTATGCAATGCAACCTTACGTTTTTTGCAAGTTCGAACAGCAAGCTGTATCTATTCATGATCATCATTATAACTTTTCGTTATTAATTGCAACCAACATTTCTGTCGGGTGGCTAACATTTGTATGTGAGATGCGATCAATGCAGTTATCGATCGACTTTATCAATTGCAAACAACATTTCTGTTGTGTGACTTACAATTACAACCAACATTTCTGTCGGGTGTGAGATGCGATCAATACAGTTATCAATCGGTTTTATTATTGCAAACAACATTTCTGTTGTGTGACTAACAATGCAACCAACATTTCTGTCGGGTGGCTAACATTTAGGTGTGAGATGCGATTAATAGAGTAATCAATCGACTTTATCATTGCATACAACGTTTCTGTTGTGTGACTAACAATGCAACCAACATTTCTGTCGGGTGGCTAACATTTGGATGTGAGATGCGATCAATACAGTTATCAATCGACTTTATCATTGCAAACAACATTTCTGTTGTGTGACTAACAATGCAACCAACATTTCTGTCGGGTGGCTAACATTTGGATGTGAGATGCGATCAATACAGTTATCAATCGGTTTTATTATTGCAAACAACATTTCTGTTGTGTGACTAACAATGCAACCAACATTTCTGTCGGGTGGCTAACATTTAGGTGTGAGATGCGATCAATACAGTTATCAATCGACTTTATCATTGCAAACAACATTTCTGTTGTGTGACTAACAATGCAACCAACATTTCTGTCGGGTGGCTAACAATGCAACCAACATTTCTGTTGGGTGGCTAACATTTGCATGAAAAACACAATAAACTAGACAAGTCTTTATTAATAACACAATTACTTAATACATACTAAATGTAGGTGGCTTATCGAATAGCGCATCAGCGGATGACACGAAAGCTTGAAGTTTGCGCCACTGGGTTGAGTCATCGTCTGTATGGAATTTTATTCTCACCAATGCCTTCTTCCAGAGCTCTTGAGATTCGGTTTCACGAGCGTCAGCCGCGTGATAAACTTTAAGATCGATGTAGAAATCGCCTTTGGTGTTGGTCGTGCGACGCTCGTTGCCATTTGCCACCTTGTTCGCGAAGAACGATAACAGTTCGGGCGGTGAATTCATACTTTTCTCTGCTTGACCATGACTGATGCTAAATATATCCGTAGACTTGGCTATTTTTCTGAAACAAATAATACTTAGTTTTAGTTCATCCTTACCTCTTTATGTAGGTATAATACAACATTTGCATTTGAAGATAGGTCAAATACAATTGTTGCAACAACACTACAATTGTTTTATAAAGGGATATCACATCGAATTAATGATTATTTTTAAATCTATTGTTAGTTTGTAAATAGTGTACCTTAGATAAATACATAAATAAAATTAATTAATTATTAATTCAGTAATGAAACATAATGGCTGTCTATATCGGTTTAGAACCCACTGCACTAGTAAAGTTTGGTAGAGTAAATTAAGAGACAGGTTTTCAGTTTTAAGCATAATAATGAACACATTATTATGCTTAAAACTGAAAACCTGTTAGTTAGACGTATGTACACTGTTACATAAACTGCGTATTATAGATAAGTAACATAATATAATTACCTGGTACAGACTGGTGATTTTTTCTTTGAAGTAGTTCTGCGTTTGATCGAAATATTGGAGTGTTTACGGTTTGGTACGACATTATTTTCATCGCTTTTATCGAAGTATTGATCACATTCAAACTCTGACCTGCAAAAAATAAAAAAACATTAATTTAATGGTTAATCAATTGTATTTGGGGGGCACTCAGAAACAAAGTAAGTGTGGAAATTATGATCAATCTCATGGATTGCTTGTATCTAAATTGCTCGGATAAAATAAACAAATTGCTGTCACCATTCTTAGAGTAACAAAAGATAATAGTTAAATTAAAGAATAAGTAACTATTATAAACATGAAAAAATAAAAATCATAATTAATTAACTGCATAAAGCTTTGTGCATAGAGCACGCACAAATAAACTAAACTGTGGAAATCATAATTAAATAATATTAATAGAAAAAAAATCTAAAATAATTAAATTTAAATATAAACACTTACATTATATATGGTGAGGGTCCCTTACTTCAATATTGGAGAGACTGAGTTATTCTTGCACTACTTTCAGTGTGACTTCACTGGATGATAAATAATATTAACGAGTTCGTTGAAGCTTATAACTCACAATTGGTAATAAAGTATCATAATTTAAAATTGATATAATCAACAAAGAAAATAGACAGATTATTGACTTTTTTAGTTGTAAGTATTATACTTGTTTGAAAAGTGAAGACGTAGTTAAAGTTTCGTAATCGACTGTAATTGTCACCGCTGCAAAACGGTTCAGGGCTACCCAACATGTGGGCGTGATATTTAACTAAAATGTTGTTTTATTAAATTTGGTTAAAATAACTACAATAATAATAATTATTATAAAGTACATTTAAATTAAAATATTACAAAAAAAAACCGATCATATCAAATATCTATCATGACGATTAAGGTTAGGGTTAAAAATGTTAGTAGGTTTTTTTTCTTTTTAATAACTGTTACAAATTACATTATTGTAAATTAGTGACCATTTCATAAAAATAAAGTTACCATAAACATCTTATTCCCCACAATACATTACTTAACTTAAGTATTTAATATCAGTTTTTATGATAGGATATAACAATATGATAATATAATTCGATTTAGCATTGTTCATTATGTAATATTATCATGGAATAAAATAATATTAGGAAGCATGATGTTTGTTAGCCCTGCTTAAAATTGCTTACATTAAAAGTGTTGAAATGACGCAATTGCAACGTGAAACTTTTGTTTTCGTAAATTTTATAAACGGAAAAACAAAAATATCTTGTTACATACAAGGTATTATGTTAATCAGTAGCGTGCCGCCATATAGACAAAAAAGCAATACCTACTTTTATTAAAAACTTATACTATATTAATATAAAATAATTTATAATTATTGTGTTAATTATTCAATTAAATAAATTATAAAACTAATTGGATAAAACTGCTTTCAATGTCACAAGGTAAATATTTTAATATTACTTATATATTTTTATGGTTTATTATATTTATTTTAAAGATTTATATATTTATTTGATAACATTTTTTATTTTCAGAATACTGATACCTTCCAAGTAAATAAACAATGGTGCTGTTTTGAATACTTAGACACTTTTGAAGAAAGCGTACTTACTACCTATATCGATTAATCTACGTATTAAAAATATAAAATCTTATAAAGACAGTAAAAGTCGGAGACAGATTCGTTGTGGATAATAACTAAGGTAACGTTAAAATAACATTGAAATATTTTAGTTTGGACTGCAGTTTGCAGCTATTATGTAAAATACATATTTTACAAGTCTATCCAAGCTGTTAAATAAAATATTAATTAATTTTTCAGGCTCGTAAGAAGTAGATAAGTTTTAAAGGGGAAGATAACAATACTGATTTATAGTTGAAAACAAGATAACTAAGAGGAGCTGATTTCATCATTCCGTGCTGCACCTAAATTAAGGTTTTGTGTTTTATATTAATTTTTATTTTAAGTTTTATTTATATTAATTGTACCTACTTTACCTTGAGAAATGCCTTTATGTTCGGTTTGCAACATTGAAGTGGGTTCACGTTATTGGACTAGTCATTTACGATCTAATAGACATAAAAATAATAGCGCTGTTCTTATTGATGATAACGTAGAAATTATAAATTCGAGTTTTAAAGGACGTATTTCAAGTTATCGTATCACTGTATGCAAAAATGATGTAAATATTACTCCGGAATCTTTTTTTTTACAATATTCGTACGCAAGTTAAATCTTTATTATATAATTCCCTGCAAAAACATACATCAGTTAAACTTAACCTCGAGTATTATGCATATTTTTTAATGTTTAAAAATGACTTACAAGAGCTAAAATCATTTGCTACGAAAAATTTTATTTTTCATTTTAATTATAATTTTGATTCTACATAAATATGAAAGTATTGTATCTCTGTTGTTAAAAAAAGTTGAAGAATTCGAAGAACGATGATTATTGTTTTTTGTGGTGCATAGTTGCAGCCTTATACCCAACAACTCAACATTCTGCAAGAGTAACTTCTTATCCTTGTATGTCAGCCATTGAACCCCGATCAGGGGATAGTCCAGAATTATCGTCAATGATGTTGTAGGATGTTGGTATACGGGGTGGTCTTTGTATGTGCTCCCATCGCTATGCAAAAGCAAATAATAAATATTTATCGTCATATGATAAATCTAAACCACAAAGTTTTCATAGTTTATTTGCATCAAATATTTACACAGAGTATTAATAAAATTGCACTTTCTAGTAACGATGATAAGCGTCAGATATCGAATTGTAATGTTGTGACCAGAGCGTGGGGCAATTCTTCTATTTTAAAGGGAAATTATATTAATAATAGTTTATATTTTTAAATAATTTTATTTTTATATTTAAATTTAAGAATGTAAAACCAAAAAATATATATTGTAAATATATGTAATTAATAAGTATATGATGTAATTAATAAGTGTACTAATGATTGATAATATTTTAATGATTGCATGCATGCATGAGGTCGCGGGTTCGATTCCCACGCAGGAAAATCATTTGTGCGATGTTCTTTGTGTTCGTTATACTTATTGTTTATACTTATGTTGTTTATACTTATGTTTGTAAAGTCCCTGCGACATAAAGCTTGATTCCTAGGGTTGGAGTGGTATGTAAAAAAATATTTAAACAGTTAACTTTGTTAACTGATTGTTACATTTTTGATACCTTTTCTATGTCCATAATAAATAAAATTTACATGATTTTTGAGATGTGTAATGTGATGTGTTTTAAGTTTAAGATTAATTTAATTTACATGAATAAATACAATTTATTTTTAGTATCGATTTTGTTTTATTTATACCTCGACAAATATAATAAGCCTAATCGATTTAATAGTATTTTATTTATCTATATTTTGTGGTTGCTGAGTTTGTTTGTATGTTTGTGTGAACGTCATAATTTCACAAGAATTATTTTGTAAGTTTAAGTCAATTTATCAAGGAAACCTATAAAATCATGAAACTAGTCATGTTTAATTATAACACAGGTGTAGCCGCGGTGCAAATATAAGTGTTCTCAGCCTTAACAACAAATGCTTAGCTAACATTTTTGTGTTCAACGTGACCAAACTTGTATAATTATTTCGTAACTTAAATATGTTGTTTTTGATATTTAATTTATTCATCATTTACCAATAAGTCTTTAGCTCGAGAACTTGTACGTACATCAAGTCTACGTCTTCATTATGTCGACTGTAAGTATCTTATTATTAAAAAAACATTTTATTATTTGTATGATTCTGATGAGCCTGATTGTTAATTTATTTTTTTAAATTGTTCTAGGTTTCTGACTCCGAGATCGTGTTGAGCCAATACGCTCAGGACCCCCTCCAAGAATACTATGAGATGCTTCGAAATGAATCAGATCCTGTTGTAAATAGCAAACAAAGTATAAAGAAAAAGAAACCTACGCAACGATGCAGAGAAACACCAAAAAAACAAATTCCCACAAAATCATTCGTAATGAGTCGACTGCAGAGAAAAGGGATAAAGTTAATAAAGATTTCAGTCATAGATCTGTGTAATAGTGATGTTCAAACAAGCGATGTTGACAGTGACAGTGAGAACGTTGTTTTAAGTGCACAATATATATAGTTAAGGACGCTATGGATAGTGTCATGGACGAGACAGAATTATTAGTTAAGAAAATATCAAAATCATTAATTGATACTGATTTCTAATATTAAACTAGATGTTCCTTTTTTCTGTTTATTTTTAAGGTTTGTAACTAATATTAAATTGATGTATTTTTAGGTTTAAAAATAAAACAATAAAATATTTTGTAAGTTATAAAGCTTTTTATTTATTACCTACTCCAAAAAATAACATATATTTTTATATAAGTACATAACATTTTTTGAAATTCACATGCTTTGTGCTTAATACAATTGAAATTACTATCACAGTATTTTTTATGCAAAATAGAAAGTTTAGTCACTCATCTTCACTGAGCGCTACTACCTAGAAATTGCTCGTATACACCGTTTTTGGGCTAAAAATACTTTATTTATATCTGTATCATTTCCCCATAAAAGTAACCCATATCGTAACACAGACTCAACATAAGCAAAATATGCTGTACAGTTAAGTGATTTCATTTATTCCTCAATCGATGACTAATACTTTTTAAACTATTTAGGGTTTTCAAATTAAAATACATTTTGTATAAGTTGTACTATGATATTTTATTTTCAAAAAACACCTCATGATAATATTTTCCTAATTTTATAAATAACATTTGATCGACAGACACATTTTATCACCAATTCAAAAACATTTTTAGACATAACACATTTTTAAGCGCACAATGCTTCAAATGTTTAACACAATTTAATTTAGTAGTTCCATAACAGTATTTTTTATGCAATAATGATAAATTAGGACACTGTTCATCATCTAGTGTCATCACATTACAATTCTCACACAGTTGCATAACCCACTTCACTTTCTCCAAACCTTTTACAATAATAGATTTATTTTCCAAATACGGTACGATTATGCGATGGAATTCTCTGTAGTCGATGAATCCTTCATTCCAATAGATACCTCTGTTTTTTTCTATCCATTTAGTTTGCTTCTTTTCATCGCTTGTTAGCTGATTAAACAAGTATGGAGGTTTAATTAAAAATGTTTGAGTATAATCATGAGTGACCAAAGCTAATTCCTTAATAATGAAATTATTATATAGGTCTTTAAATCCTTGAACATCTACTATAATCGTATCTGGATTCATGATATTTTCTTCACTGTGTTACTCAGTGGTTTATATTCAATTATACAATCGTTCAGAATGAGACAATATGCTGCAGTTTGATCTGGTATATCCGAATCGCTTTCAATTTCCACTCTCACGTCCACAACAGGACCTGTCTTTAGATTATCTGCTTGCCTGGAACAGTCGATAATGAAAAGCGGTGCCAAGTCTTTAAATTGTTTCTCACTTAATAACGGTTGCGACCGACATCCGTAATACGACTGTTGAAATCTAGTGTATTGTTCATATAATAAAGCAACTTTATTATTAGCAAAACTTATGTTTAGATTTTCATATGGAAAGTAGGTTGAATTTAGGTACACTCTAATATCACGAATATGACAATGATCGAACTGAGACATGTCAGAACTTGCATTGTTTTTCCTGTCTGTTTGTAGACCAATGATTACATATCTAGGCTTTTCAATTTGTGACGAAGTTTTGATAGACCAAGTATGTTTTGTAGTTTTTGGTAAAGCTGGATATTCATATAGATCCCAATTTCTGAAAATCATCTGGAGCGGTCTGTCTTTTTCTAACACTTTTAGCAAATTTATTTTTTCTTTATCTGATACTTTGACGTGCGGTACGCGCCATACAATTTTGTTTATAACAACATCTTCTATGATTTCTCCTGTGTTAAGTTTTACAGCGTTCAGGTTGGTATTGCTTCGTAACAATATCAGTTCGTGTCTACTATTAATCACGACTTTTTTGAAGTCTTCTGCAAAACCTAGGATATTGCAAAGTGGTATAGAAGCAGAAAATCTACCTCCGTTAATATTCTTTATACCCTCAACATTCCATCCCCATGCATTGGATATCTTTGACTCACTTTCATTCATTGATATTAAAGATTTCATGGTAGTAGTAACACCAGCATTTTTTATTTTATCAATTTCCACTCCATTTAATTCATATCTTATATCTTGGAACAAGTAAAGTAACCCATTGTTCGTAAAATGAACAGTATTAACAGGATCCTTCGATGTACTTTTGCTAACGATAACTGATCCTTCCAAATACAAGGTGCTTGCTGATGGTAATATATACAGGTCTTGTTGGTTGATAGGGATGCGGATTTCATCGTTTCTGTTGAAAGTTGTTATGTACGGCTTGTAAGAGTGAAACTCAATACCTTCAACGGTGTTGTCATAAGTTGGAGCAGATAAAACATCTAAGATATTCATTTTAGCAGTCCAATCGCTTTAAGGAATGCTTTATTGTCTTTAGTTAATTTAATTTTCGTTTTAGAGTAAGCTCGTATCGTGTTGAAAGCTCGAGTAGAACTGATATTTCCTTTTTCTGTCTGTGTATATTTATTGTAGTTAATCATTTTTGCTTCTTAGATGTAAATACAGTTGCACTTCTTCACCACGTAAATTTATTAAGTGGTTATTTATATTTAATAGTCTTATATGTATGGAGCTAATATTGTTTTGATTTATTGGAAAATATATCACGTTTGTTGGGATTTCAATAATTCTGTATCCGGGTGGGACGTTGAGCGCGAATTCGTGCACAATGTGACTGGGTTCTCCATTTATGTACGAGCCACTAACAATATCACATTCAATCCTGATCACGGTTGTAGATAGAATGTTGACAGGATACTCTGACTCATGCCATTTATTTGCTTCCAAGATCTGCTTCTTAAACCCTAATAAACTGTGAATAGAGTCTTCCTTATTAAAATTTACATTTTTTGTGCAGTATATACAAGTTTTTAATGTGTTGTTATTGCACTGTAATTTAAATAAAGCATCCTTTACTTCAGATTTTAAATAATCGCCAATGTCTTGTAATTCGTAAGTGCCTTCCGGTATTTCAATAACTTCATCGGAGCCATAATATAACTTATTATTGCTTTTGTCAATGTTTGGAATAGAGTTAAATGTTGAGAAATGCAACAAAGCACACTCATACTGTCCAGATAATTGTAGTGTGTTAGTATAGTACACAGATAATTCTGACGAGTTTCCAGTTATCGACAAAGTGAGCGACATCTTGAAAATGATTCAAATAAAAAAAACGCATTACATTTATAAGTTTTTATTCCAATAATTCCGTAAATATTTTAAACATAAGTGTCCACAATTTACAGTATTAAATTTCTGATATCTTGTATAGTTATAAAAAACATTATAATTTTTAAAATACTTTATTAATTCCCTGGGGGGTTTTAAATCACCAAAGCTGTCAAAATATTCACAGTAATTATTTACTTTAACATAAGCTACCCAATGTGTTCCTTCGTTTTTTGCATCATCCAAGTTCACTATACCACACTCAATCCGTTTTGGTGAAATTGGTAACTGATCCTTCATGTAGACTCCTCGAAAGTGAGGGATGTCTCGTGCATGTTTTTCAATATCCAAATTAGTTAAAGGTCGATTAGGTAGCTTCCAATTCAGTTTTTTGGAGATTTTATATATAATCCTTTGCCATTTTTATGTTGTTTTATGTATAGACCCTTGCCTAGGGCTAATGTCTCCATAGATCTGTTATGTCGCTCTGTTTCTTGTAAATTCTTCTGGGCTGCTTTATATTCGTTCACCGTTTTGGCTATACCTGCTGCGCCACCAGCTAAAGAGCCTAAAGCTGATAAACCAGCAAAAATTGGAATTAAAGGTAGAATTCCCCCAGTTTTGGGTATTGGTATAACTCGTGGTATTCGAATATTTGGAGTGCATGGAAATAGTTTCTTTGCAACTGAGTATGCAGTGTTTATTAATGTTTTACTGTTTTTGGGTTTCAATTTCTTAACCACAGATTTAATTTTTGATATAAAACTATTAAACGCCTTAACGCCACCACCAGATTTTAATTTAGCTTTCATAACTTTGCTCACTAACCAAGAACTAAGTTTTTCTCCTTTTCTTGCGTCTTTAGATTTAAGTCTTTTTTTAGCCATATCTAGTAGTTGTAAGTCAGCTTTATGTCTATTGGGTAAGTCTTTATGGTTATCGTATGCAATATCGTGTTGCATACAAGCTTCGTCTAGCTTATTTACACCTCGATCACCTCGGAGTAACCTTTTTTTGAGTTTTGTTCCTGGTCCGCAATAGTTGTAACCAGGCAGGTGAAGTTCAAACGGTAGATTATCAATAATAGTGTTAAGCAGTCCACCTCCTTGCATTGCTTAAAGCAAAGTAAATAATAAATATGTAATGAATGTGGTTATATAATTTGTATTTCAATCTGTTATTGCAGTTTTATCAATCCAACTGTTGTCATCATTGCTTAATCCCAGCCATTTCACGAATAATTTCGTTCCTTTTCTTTTCAATACTTTTTCAATCAAATACACACCAGGATGATGAGATTTTTGGAGTTCTTGTTCGTAAAACGTACCTAATATTGGTTGTTTTCGCTGATCTTCTATGTAATATGTTGTTGGTATGGTTTTATTGATCTTTTTTATAATAAACAGCTCAGTAGACCAATTTGGAGTATAGCCCTTTTCAAAGATATGTTTGTATTTACTAATGCGTACATTATCACCAACTTTAAATTTAGGTTTAGACCGAATAGATAAATGTTTATGTGATTTACTAATTTTATTTTTTATTAATAACTCATTTAATTTATTCACATTGGAAGGTCTGCATTGAATAGTACGATGATTTGTATTGTTATATGTCTTCAATATATTTGTCAATATCGATCCTAACCAATTATAGTTTCCATTTAAACTAAAACATTTGTATAGTTTATTTTTTATCGTTTTTATTAATCTCTCTACAATTGAAGCTTTCTTAGTAGAAAAAGTAGAGTAGTGGTTAATATTAAACCTCTTCATAAGGTTTTTGAAAGTTGTATTATAAAACTCTTTCCCAGAATCAGTTTGTAAGTTGATTGGTCTGCGAGGGCTACTACGTAATATTTCTTCAAAAGCATGTGTAACATCGGTCATGTTTTTAGATTTCAATGGTTCAGCCCAAGCGTATTTAGAAAAGCAATCAATCACTAATAAAATATAATTATATCCTTTATTACTTTTTCTCAAAGTCTGCATATCTATCAGATCAGCTTGCCATAAATCATCGATTCCTTTCAATATTACAGGTCGTCGAAGAAAGTTTTTTCGTGCTGCTTTGTGTATTTCATTAACAATTTGTTGCTTTGTCATTATGATTTTATTGATTGAATTAACTTGTCCACAGTGGTTTTTGTATAAAATTTGTCTTCTAAATGAAGCAAAGTATTTGTAAACTTTGTATTTAAAATACTTTGAACGTGTAGCGATTTATTAACTTCTTGTAATATTTCTGATTTAATTTTATCTACGTATTCCTTATTTACCACATCATCAGCTTCCTCAGGCAGTCTAATTCCTCTTAGCCGTGATGCTTTCAAATCAAAATCACCGTTTTCAGATTTATACAAAGCGTTATTATTAATCTCGAATAACTCAGATAAACGCATTCGTTTATGAATATAATGACCGAATTTGTCTACATTCATGTTAAGTGTGTTGTACTGTAAGGTTGGAAATAAAATGAACATTCTATACAAACAACTTTTATTTATTAATAATTTTATTTTCACGTAATTCCTCAATAATAGAGATAATTTCATTATCTAATCCTGTATTGCCAGCATCTCGAGATGCTATTAACAACTTTAATCTATCAACCAATTCGTTTGGATCATCCCAATAAATGTAATCCACATTTTGTCTCCACATTTTTTTCATTGACATTCCTTTACCTTTAGATTGCTTACCAGGAATTGTACTTTGTAGTGAGAAAAGCGGTTTAATAACTTGTAAATATTTCATTCCCTTATTACTTTTTATTGGTTTATTTGGTTCGAAATCTCTACGATGTGCATTTGTATCAAGCAACATCGATTTATAATTTTGCATGTCACTCTCTGTAACTACGCTTAAATCTACATTCTTTTTTAATAACAATTGTTTCAAACCAGGTGTATTACGATATTTACAACCAGATACTACAATAAATTCATCACCAACTGTTATATTAGCAGACCCTAACATAAATTTCCCTTGATCTACTCGAACGCCAAACGGGATGTCTCGTAGGGCTTCTGAAGATAACGACCAGGATGAAGTGTCGTGCTCTTTAATATTAACATCATCAACCAATGATTGAAAAGAACTTTCACTGTCATTGTCAGATTCATCACTGTCATCTTTACTTTTTGGATTTTCATTCTGCATAGTTTGTTTATTCAATGGACCTTCGATTTGATTATTAGCGTTGGAAAGCAGGTTGAGAGATTCTGTTACAGGCTTGAAAACTGATTCCAATGCTTGTTTATTGCTAATCTCAATATCTCGCATGTTCCGTACTTTTCTCTTTACAGCTTCTGCAGCATCAACAATTTGTCTTTTTAATGATTTTTCCATGCTTGTTATCGGTTGAAAGTCGTATACAGAATAATAATAATACAAAGATGACAACCTTAAATATTCGAAATTTTAATCAAAGATTACAAAGGTATCAAATTTAGTTCTATAGCATCCATTATTTTTAGAACAATCTTTATTAATTACAACATAGTTGAAGGGTTCACTCCATATCCTGGAACACATTTCACGGAATTCAAACCAAGTCATATCGGTATTAACATGTTCATCATAAACATGTCTTAAATTAATGTCATCTTGTTTAAAAAGTACTATCAGGTTAGCATTATCTCTTACTAATTGTTTTGGGATTTTACTGTATGTTTGATTTAGGTAAAAACAATCGATGTATTTGTGTCTACCCATAGCAAAGTAATCACGCATATTATTTTGATTCTCACACGCCACGTCATCAAAAATAATTATAGAGTTTGGTTTCGCATCCTCAACTTTTAACACTTCTTCATTTCCTTGAAATTTTTGTAATGATATACATGGTACTTGCTGTAAAACCTTTTCTAAAAACACATATTTTGGTTGAAGTAAAGTTTTTGAATATATGTAGATGTTTTGAAAGTTTAATCCATTTTCATGTAGAAGTAGACCAATTAACAAGTTTGTTTTGCCACAGTTTGATGGTCCGCAAATAATGCATCGTATGGTATTAGGTAATAATTTTCCATGACGTGATTCAGTCTTACAAGAATCATTGCAAATTATATTTAATTGCAAAGATTGTGGTTGTTTGACAAATTTCATGTTATATACATATTACAGCTTAATTAATAATGATCAAGTTTAAAGATTGTTAATCTTTATAAATACTAATCGATCTTAAATCTACTCAACTTCTTTTAAGTACTGGAACAAATTTTACCATCCTATTATCCTCCTCACAATATATTTTTATTAATTCTGTCTATAATGACACAAACACACTAAAATTAAAAATACTGGTTGTTGGTAATTTTTAAAGTGCCAGTTGTTGATGTCTTAGCTATAATGTCGTCATTGTTATTGCTCACGTGAATATATTAGGCGTTAGTTATTTATTGAAGTTTCGAAGCCACACGTCGCTGGTTATATTAAATTTATATTATTGGGCATTTTGGACCACGAGTCCTGAGCGAGAGCGAAACTTGTTTCGCGGAGCGACTGGACGAAAGTGGTACAGAATGCCCAATAATACCCTACTTACGGGTCAGCTAGTATTTCATAAAAGTATATATTTAACTACTAATACTTATAAACATATTATAGAGGTTTACCTAATTATTAGTCAGACAAAAGCCAAACTAATTTAAACATATCTAATGACTATCAAACCGTTTAGCTTAAACATTCATAGATGTAAAAAGCATAACACTCCAAAAATCCGCACGTAAACATAATCTTCATATACTCAAATAAACAAAGACAGAACATTACAAACATCTTTCATAAGAACAACGAATAGGACAATGAATCATTTTTCATATCATAACCAACAACCTACACATTACCTATAGTACAAAACGTCAAAACAACAGGCATAAAAAAATAAGAAAAAACACCTACGGTAGCAATATGTGTATCATGAAAATAAATATAAATCCCTCTTCAGAAGATGCCGTAAAGATATCTAGTCTCTTCGCTAAGATTTCAAATACACTCCTTTTTTCTCGTAGTGCAATAAATCGTTTCGAATCGCGGTAATATATCCTAACGTTTGCTTACTACGTGAGGTAGATTCTAAAATATGTGTGAAGAAAATTTGCCTTTAGGGTCAATTCATACAGTTGAAATGAATGGGAGCGTGTGTAAACTGGAATTTACTTTTGGACCTTCCTGTGTTAACGTCAATTATTATCAACGCAACATTAGGCAATGTACTATTTTCATTCAGAACATAAATAATGGAAAATTTCAGTCTTATCGGTCCAATTGTTTTCGCATATTCATCCTTACCTTAAGAACGTTTTATCGTAAATTATTATCTCTTCAAAATTAAATATTGACCCTTGCATGCGTTTGAATTCTACTAACTTAGTATGAATTGATCCTGTTTTTCTGCGTGGGAAACCATATTTCACAGCCATCCACCCATCCTATAGGAGAACAGACAGACAGGTTTGTTGAAGTCCTTGTCTGACCCGAGTCTAAAACCCACGTAGCCACCCAATGACAGATATGCCCCCGACCCGTTTGTATTTCCACCACGACCAGTATGAAAGGACCCTTACTGATACCTAAATATCTGTGTGCGTAGAATGTTCGTTTACCTAAGTTTGTTTTACGTATCGGTGTCGCTTTAAGCTCTCTTTGAAATTGTAATCTCGCCTTTGTCCCTCTACTAATCTGGATCACGTGGACTTGAACTAAGACTTTTAAGGACAATAGTCCTCTAAGAAAGTGAATAAAAATATTATGTTACTTTGCAGTGATTGGGAATATGGATTTTTCTTCAATAAAAGGAGATTTTAGTTACTTACAGTAAATTTACACACATCAAAAAAGTCTAAGCAACATGCATGATATTACAAATTTACCATTTATATTAATTTATTTTACCATTTATTTTAATTATAACGTTGTATTTTATTTTTAAAATAATATTTTTAGGGTTCTATGATGTAAAAATAACAGCTGTTTTCTTTATAAGTTCTTTTAATAACAGAAATTAACAATATTAGAATATACAGGTACATAAGAAACTAAACTTTTTTTTTACAAATTGAAATTTCTTAAGAAAATGAATTTATTGTGAAAGAATAGGACAATTTAATACAAAGTATGGCCTCCTCTGCTATTCAGAACTTGTCGGCAACGATTATTCATTGAATTAATGAGACTGTTTATGTCATCTTGCGGTATTCGCTCCCAATGGAATTGTAGCAAATCCTTCAGCTGTTGGGTTGTTGTCACTCCGTCCAAGTCCTTCAAAACACGTCTCTGGAGCATGTCCCATGCGTGCTCGATGGGGTTGAGGTCTGGCGATTGTGCAGGCCAGGGCAATACCTGGATGTTCTCCGTTGCCAAGTATTCACTGGTTCGCCGAGCTGTATGTGAACGCGCATTGTCATGCATTAACGTAAAATCGGAGCCAAAGGTTTGTGCAAATGGATGGACATAAGGTCTGAGAATATCCTCAACGTAATTTTCAGCGTTCATGTTTCCATTTACAAAAACGAGCTCAGTTCGCCTGTTCTTCATAATACCCGCCCATACCATAACTGTTGAGCCGCTGTATGGATGAACTTCCTGAACGCACCTGAGTCTTTCAGTATTTCCGGGTCGACGGTACACTCGCACCCTTCTTGTATCAGGCCTAAACCCGAATCGCGACTCATCGGAAAACATAATTTTATCCCATTGTTCCTGGGTCCATGTTATGCGTTCTCTACACCATTCATTTCGATGAGCGCGATTCCCGTGACGTATCGGTGGGCACCTGATAGGGCGTCGAGCTCGTAGGCCGTACTCATGCAGTCGATTTCGCACAGTTTGGGGACTTACATCAACACCACTTGAATTTTGTAGCCTCAAACTTATCTCTCGAGCGGTTAACATCGGCTGGCGTCTTGCAGTCAGTTGTATGTACCGGTCTTGCCGAGTGGTTGTACTCCTTTTACGGTCTGGATGCTGTTCAGCGGGTTCCCCTGTATTATTGTAGCGCTGCCAAAGACGACAAATAACACTTCTATGAATACCAAAATGTCGAGATACCTGAGATTGATTACTTCCCGCTTGCAACATCCCTACAGCTCTTTGCATTTCATCTGCCGTCAAATGACGTCGCTCCATGACGTAAAGAATATCTAACAATTCAATTTTGTCGCCAACTGTATTTAAATGGTTGGTAAAATTATAAAATCAAGACTAAAACGTAGCAATTAACATGCACTCAAATTCAAACAAATTCGCAGTCATTTGAATTTTATGAAAAAAAACAAAACATAATCGAAATTTTTTTTTTACAACCAGCCAGTATGTCATCAATAACAAAAAAGTTTACTTACCTATACACTTTGAGTGAGTAAATACTTAGAAATTAATTAATATAAATGGTAAATTTGTAATATCATGCATGTTGCTTAGACTTTTTTGATGTGTGTATTTTATGTAACTTGTTTCTGTATTGGACCCCAAATGACTTAACGACACACCAGGATTTTAGGTCCACGTAGTTCTAAGCTAAAAAAGAGTGCATGTACATAATAACCCGTCTTATCCAAAGGTATCATAAAATAAGACAACATCTGCACAAAATACCTTTACAAGTCCAGGGAAGCAAAAGAATCAATCATAGAAAATGATAATATAAACCTACTCGTCTGAGGAAATTGTACTACTGCCAGCCAAGCTCCACTCGACTACTGAAATCAAAAGACAGCAATGATACTAAAACAAGAAACATTGATTGACATTAACCCTTATAAAGATTTTATTCAGAAAACAAAACATCAATATTGAGAATCTTTATTACGAAGAAACTATATAAAGTTTATTACAACTAAAGTTTGCCATCACATAACAAAAAATACACAAAAACAGCAGTTTTACGTACCATAAAACGAATCCACTCAAATTCTAGTAAGCAAAACCAGAAAAATAACACATCTAACACTTAACCTAATCAGATGAAAGCCTTAATATAAACCGGGACCTAAAAATTATGTTTTGTTGACGTGTCAGAAACTTGTATGTACTCGTATAATATATCAAAGCAAAAAAGGTGTAAACTTTCCCGGGACCATAATTCGAGACGTTAGGGGTAAAGGTGCTGTCACATAGCGGTGTCGTTTTTATATTGCCAATAATGTTAAAGTAGGTCATAATATATGAGCAAATAGTGCACATAGGACGTTACTGATTTAGGAGGGAACTGAAAACCAGCGTAATGGTTTAGGCTCTCCTTTTGTACTAATTCTACAATGAGTAAAACATAAAATAATGTATATTAATTAATTTTATTGTATTTATTATATTATGTATTTCTTGCATGCATATACAATTTCTATAATTTTGTATTTCTTGTGGCTTTGGTCAATAAATATTTTCTATTCTATTCTATTCTAAACGTGAGAGTATAGGTCTAAATGTTTCTGGAAAGGCGATCGCAGGTTAAATAACTCAGAGTGGGCTCTCGCGATGGACTAACGATCTGTAAAATGATGGAAGGTCGATGGATTAGATAGACAGAAGGGTATTTACGTAGTATAATTAAAAACATTTCCTTTTTGCCAGGGATTTTTTTTAATATTCTAAAGGTTAATACTCAAAAATTCATATTGCATCTAAGGCTTACATTACTTGTGATATACTTTTGAATCCACAAATTGGTACAGCCAAGTAAGCCAATTTTAGCTTGAATCTTTCTCATACCATCATAAAAATTATATCGGACTGCCAAGATAAATGCAATCCCAACGACAGTGTAACCCTATTACGCCCCCCTAAAAGCATCAATGTAAATAAAGAAAGAAACATATTTATTTGCACGACACACATCAATGTGGATACTTCTTTAAATGTTTGACTTCGACGAGGGTAGAGTCATGAGGAGTCCCGGCCCCAAGGGGATGGAACGCCGCGTAGATTATACTTACGATTCATGGGTCAAGGACGAATATTAGACACCTAATAGATTCATATTAGAATATATATACTGACGATAACCATTGTTTTCAAAAATATACATATATATAGACCAGCCCCGGCTCCGCACGGGCGCCTACTACAGAATGCCCTTAAACAACGTTTAAGTAAGGTTTCATTAGAAATCACTAAATTGATATGGGTTTCTCTACTATATTATGCATGTGTTATACATATAAACCTTCCCCTTGAATCACTCTATCTATTAAAAAAAACCGCATCAAAATCCGTTGCGTAGTTTTAAAGATTTAAGCATACATAGGGACATAAAGACAGAAAAAGTGACTGAATTTTATACTATGTATGAGTATACACATAATATTTGTAGATGTATTATTGAAAACAATGGTTTTATTGAAGGTTTTTACTATTATGATAACTAAGCTCATTTATATATTTGGATGCGGTTTTTACTTGTCAATATAATCTTTTGTATTAAAAATTAATTAAATAGTATGTACCATTTAAGAATTAAATAGTAATTTAATTTAAAGATTTAGTTACCATTAAAACAGTGTCATTGTATGAGGAAGCATTTAGAAAAATGAAAGGAAATTATTTAAAAAAACACGAAACTCTAGCTACATAAACATTAATTTAAAGGACACAACGTACATAATATCCAACAATTGTGTATCTCACAAACAATGTCCTGCATGATTGAATACCCGTTTTGCTACCACAGCATTCATTTAAAAAGTACTTGACTACTAATTTTTTATTATTTTCTTTATTTTAAAATTGAAACAACAAACATTGGAACATAAACATTAAAAAAAAATCTAATAAAATATCAATAATGCAGCCCACAGCGCTGTTCACAGATTACCATAAAAGTATTGTTAAGACACTAGGATATGCTGTATGTTGACTCTTAGAATATATTTACTGTTTTATTTTATTTTTCATCCATTTACTAAATAATTATTTTTACTTATCAGTTGTACAATTTTCAAGACATAAGTAAACCTTTATCAGTAGATACACTATTTCTTGGTAAGCAATAGAAGGTAATATAGCTAGGCCTAATCCTACATAACGACAAACAATCAACTATAGAAACAATAACTCAGAATAACATAAATAACTTTTATGTAACAAAACATGCGTGGGTTCGATATAAGCGGCGAGCTGCGAATGTAAATATGAATGTTTTATTGTGCCATGAATAATACAATTTACTTGTGTAAACAAATATGGGAGAGCGCTGATTTTTTTTTTGGAGGTAATTGATGGCGACGTAGGCTCTAAAAGTTGGACATTTATGGGTCTGGCTGGTGACGAAATAAGAATAAACGAGTTGCAATTTTGGCATGCAATTTTACACAACTTCTAAAGCCCAATTTACACATCGACAAGTATATAATCAACAACTTACTATAGGTAAATTATCTTAGAGATTTTTGCATTTGTAGTAGTGTTCGTATACACGGATTCAAAATTTGAAATTTGAATTCTACTATACGGTCAGCAAATAAGGTCTGTCACATTTTTATTATTTAAGTATTTATTTTGTGTAATATTTTTTTATCAATATTTAATTATTTTAACATTGTTAAATAAAAATGTTCCGATGATGATATATTTATGCCCGAGGTAAACTTTGGCATCGTATGGTAAAATTAGTTTTAAGAGATTTTTGAAGCTGTAGTAGTATTTGTTTATGTTTATTAACAGGGATTCTAAATTTAAGATTTGAATTTCATTGTACGACCAAAAAAGGTTCGGCACGGATGAGGCTTAAGATATAATATCAGAACGAATTATTGTTAACACAAATGATTCATCTGATGAAATTGGGGATGAGAACGAGAGTGAAATGTCTGGAGTTGAAGAAGATTAGAATTAAATATTATGGTAATGATTGTTAACTATTGTAGTCTCTAGCTTATCATTGTTTAATGTTATTTGATGCAGTTGTTGTAACTGACTATAAAAAGTATAAAAAATATACAAGTTCTCAATTATTTATTTCCTTATGTGCTGACCGTACACAACTACAAATGCAAAAATCTCTCTAAGATAATTTACCTACACTTAACTCGCTACTGTACTTGTCGATGTGTAAATCGGGCTTATGGCGTTTTAAGCACTGTTCACTTTAAGGACTTGTCTTTGATTGCTACGCAGACACCAAAATTATAACAATATCAAGATGAGTGGTGTTGTTTTGTATTTATTCCACCTATACTAGGGATGGTGACTTTTGCATTCTAAGTCCATCATTATCATCATATCAGCCTATAGACGCCCACTGCTAGACATAGGCCTCCTCCAAAAGTTTCCACCCTGCGCGGTCCTGTGCCTCCCTCATCCATCATGTAAGTCCATCGCCACGCAAAAATTTTCCTAGGGAAAGAGGACGAAAAATATGGTGGGCTTAATGTAGTGTTTTCATAGACCTTAGCTTTTCTTTATAATAATATGATAATATTTAAGCCTTTTAGTTTTCTTTTAGTCGATTTTTACCACAACCACTAGACAATAAAGGAGAGCAACGATTTGCAATGATAGGCCGTGCTAACAGACTTTATTTGTATTATTTTGTGTAAATAAACAAATGACAGTTAATGAAAATTCTAATTATAAACTTTATAGCAATCCGTCATGAAGAAAATGAATATATCTACAACAAAAATTCACTTGATTATGAATTTTATTATAATAGAAGCATGAGTTATTTTAGAATGTATTTACTAAATTGATGAAGGGTGTTTGACTGGTAACAAAGTTTGACAACTTTTGTATAGATATCGACCGAAAAGACTGTCTGATGAGCGTTAATCAATCAATCACTAATTAAATGATTTTATGTAAATTAAGGCTTCAAGATGGCGCCGGCGTAAATTACATGGAAAATTTTGCAATATTTTAAAGTTACTTTTTGTGCGTTATGATATTTATTTTATTAGCTACTATCTGTATACCAGCATTTTATTAACAAAAAATATTTTAGTATGTACATTTTATTTTTCAAACGACCCTTACTGTTCGTATAAATCCTATTACTATATTTCATAAATTTACTATTAAAAACTATAATACACCTATATAGGATACGAGGTTTCGTTCCAGAAAATACCCCGATCAACAACACAAACATACTCTTTAGATCTTTAAGTATATTTTTAAAATATAACAAAGGCTTTGGTTATTTAATAAAGCCTAACCAAAGCCTGACATTTTAATACAACATAGTCTAAAATACAAATATTCACTTAGAGTAAACTTCCAACTAATCAAACATTAAACTTGCTGTGATTGGCATAACGTATAGTGATAATGTATCTTAACGTAGCGCGGTCGCTTAACCAAGCACCTACAAGCTATCTATTAAGCCACGTAACGATTATAGGACTAACTTCAGTAGGACATGTGTGTGATTATGGGTCGACAACAGTCTGTATTAGGTGATTATGGCTATTATCGTCCCATGGCTACCCATTATAGACGAACGTAGACAGATAATATCGGGCTTGTCTATGAAGTATATGTATAGGTAATCTTTGATAGTTTTATTACTGTTTGAAGTTATTTAGATGGTGTTAATTGCATTATAGTGTTTTGTGATCCACACTTGAGATCAAACAGAGTTGCTGTGACTTTAAAATATCAAATTGTACCTCCTATGTACTAAGAGAAAATCCAGGCTTGGGATGACTATTTGTTGTATGTACAAACAATTGTTCTATGTGGGGTTCTCACCACTGAAAGTCTTTTGCGAATATATGTTGAAATTTCAGCAAAATTACTTTTTTTTTCAAGACAGCTTCTGAACCAGGATACATACCACGTGTCGCGCGGGCTTTTGCGTACATCAATTTAACGGACACAAAGAACACGTGGATTTGTGATTGTGGATCGCTCAAAAATTTGTCCTGCGTGGGAACCGAACCGAAGATTGTCTGAGTTGTTACGTTATAGTTATAGAGTCACATGCAGAGTATTCACGTGACAACGTTTTACGACTAGTTAATTAACCAACTTTATTTTAATGGTTTTATAGGTAGGTAAATGACGCATACGTCAACAAAATATCGCTGTACGAGTAATATTGGTTCGTAAAACATAAGGATTACCTAAACAAAGTTTCTAAATATTGCTTGATCCTCACCTGGTCGAGTAGCTTACTACGAGGTTTCTTTACGTCTTAACACCACTCCTGAATGTTCTTATGCAATTAATTAAAATTCTTTACACGGCACGTAAATCAAATAAACAAGTTTTTTTTTCAATTTTAAAAGCAAAGCTTGAACAGACTTTACTAATAAATAAAAACGTATATAAATGTTTCAAATAAAAACAAGCCATAAATGTCCAAAACTAAATTAAGACAAACAATTGCCTTCAAAATTCATTCGTCTTAGAATTTTCGTTTCAATTTACTAGTTTCATTTAAAGAAACACAAACATAATATATTATGTTTGTAGTAAACTCGGTATATTACGACTAAATGTTGATCATAAAAGTCCTTCATGCAATATGCAATAAAATTGTTTGAATCTAAATATGGTTTCATTATTATTCTCGTATTTTTCAAACTACTACAATCGTTTATGAGTGAAGAAAATGTGTAGTTTCCTGTAAAACTTGGTCGACCGATCAAAAATTTTAAACTTTTACTTTTGGTTTCTTCAAAGAATCATTTATGTATAATAATAATAATAATAAAAAAAAAGAAAAAAAAAAGAGAAAAATACAAAAAAAGAAAATAAATAATAATATATGGAAAAGAGAAACATAATAATAATAATAAGCCCCCTAAAACCCAACCATACGTCCAAGTCAAACATCTGACTTACGTGGGGGGCGGACACACAAACATTTTGTAACTGGCGTGGCTAACATGGCAATGGTAACCCATTAAATATGGAGACCCGTTCAAAAAGGAAACGTATAGGACCGCTGCCCGGGGGCGATCGCCGATGCACATCTGGGGCTGATGCTGGATGTTACAGTATGCGAACCGTCAGTGGTGAGGAGTTGAACAGGCGGGCTCCCACCCCACAATATACTACAGCCGAACAACACACCCTCCCTCCCTCAGAGGAACCAGATAACATTAGTTTAAATTCATTACTGTTAATAGCAGAACCGTACAGTCCATCTACTATTTCATACATCCCAACACCGGTGTCTTCCGTGGACGAAAATTCACGAGAAACACCGACTCCAACTTTAACTGTTGCGCAGGAGGTGAATACCTTTCTACCTGCGTCCACTAAAGCTGGAAAACCCCGAGTGCGCATGAGATGGAGTAAAGATGTAAAGAAGAATGGGCATTTTTGTATGGAAACCGTCCCCACCCTTGTAACACTTACACCTATACATCAAATGAAAGCCCTTGAAAAGTGAAGAATTTTACTGTATGAAACTAATCTGTCAGTCATGGGAGAACAGAGTTATTGAGGAAAAGAGAATTAAAATAATAAACGATAATATTTCATACTTTATGTTAATATTTACTATATAAGCACGATAAAGTCACAGGCTATCTTACTAGTAAACGGTCTATACATCTAGCTCATCCTACATCATCCAGAAAATCATCCACAGCATTTTCCTGACTTTCGAATAGCTAGCTTTGCTAAACTAAACATAGGCTATCTTACTAGTAGACGGACTATACATCTAGCTCATCCTACATCATCCAGAAAATCATCTACAGCATTTTTCTGACTTTCGGATAGCTAGCTTTGCTAATATAAACATTTAGAGAACCATTACGACATGTTCTTTATTCAGCAACCATTGCAGAAATAGGAAACGACAGAATTTATGTTCCTCAGGCTCGGAAACGGCTCGACTCAGACTAACAGGGCGGAATTTTTTTGTCAGGTTTCGGTATTCCGATAAACACGGCGTCTTTCCACTGTTGTGGGAAGACACAATTTGATATTGCGACATTGCAGATGCATGTCAAGGACCAAAAGACGTTCGGGGAATAAATTAATGACTATTTTTGTTATTCTTTCTGAGCCTGGTGCCTTTTTAGGGGCGAGAAGTTTATTTAACGGTTCCACTCGGTAGGTGTGACTAACTGTATATCGTCGTTGTCTGCCTTGAGCGGTGACTCCTGGAGAGAAGTTCACCGTTTTACTTCGCTGTTGACAAATATTTGAAATTGGTGTATGTGATTGATATTATATCGTGATTGTTACCCTGAGGAGAACTGCGTATTGGGCCTCGAGGTTCTTGGCCAGGCATTCGGCCTTGTCATCATACTCAAACGCTAGCCTCCTATCAGGCCTACCAAAGGAGGCATAGTAGAGTATACCTCCTTCTTTAATGAACGGGATAACTGCTAGAAAGCGAGATAAAAAGGTTCGATCTCACTCAATTGCGCATACCATCGTGACTGACGAAACTCATTTATGCGTACTTTAACAGGCCATTGAAGCTGTCTTATTCTAACCCTATTGGACTCGCTGAGGGCCCTGTCGTAGACACGTGTGGCAGGGATCTTGCGGCTCAACAGGTCACGCAGTTCTCCAGGTAATTGCATGCGGAGGTCTTCCAGCATAGCCACTGTCTAAGAGCAATTGTTAATTAATGACACGACCTGTCAGGGCACCGATCGCCGCCTCAGTGTCCACTACAGTATCCGAACTGTAGGGACTACTATCTAGTTGGGCGGATTCGACAGACGCGAGTTTCTCCTCGAGCCTCTTCCAATCAGTGATCACCTTTGTGGGGATATGACCGGAGTCGGTGTCGGAGTGGTAGTATGAATGCATCAGTTTCATGCAATAAATAATAAATAGGTGCGTGGTTTTCATTAATGATTAGCATTAGCTCGTTATTGTTGCATTGGAAGTAGTAGCTGCGTCAGGTCCAGTTATCTTTCTAATATACCCAACTGTGCATATGAACATAGCGCTCAGAATTGACCGGTTAAAGTGGCGGTGGGCAGGGGACATAGCGCGGAGAACCGACAGCCGTTGGGGTTGAAAGGTTCTGGAATGGCGACCGCCTATCAGAAAGCGCAGGGTGGAGAGACCCCTCACACGGTGGTCCCACGACCTAGTTAGGACGGCGGGAAACCGATGGAAGAGGATGGCAATGTTTGGAGGAGGCCTATGTTCAGCAGTGGACATCAATTGGCTGATATGATATACGAGTTTCTATATTTATGAAAGCTGTATGTTTTTTATTTGAAAAGCGAAATTCATGGTTTTCTGGATGATGTAGGATGTTCTACATGTATGGTCCCTCTACTAGTAAGATAGCCTTTGACTCTATCGTGCTTACATAGGAAACATTAGCATAAATTATGTAATATTATCGTTCATTATTTTTATTTTCTTCTCCTCAATAACTCTGTTCTCCCATGACTGACAGATTTGCTGTCATACAATAAAATGCTTCACTTTTCAAGGGCTTTAATTTGATGTATAGCTGAAAGTGTTACAAGGGTGGGGACGTTTTGCCCATTGTTCTTTATTTATCATGCGTACTTATTAAACTATCACCAAATTAGAAACAGACATGACCGTATATAGAAAAAACTTTTGCATGAACAGTTCTCATTACACTATCCAGATATTAAAGTTACTGAACAACGTATTTCAGACCAAAAAAGAACCATAATTAGAAATAAACTCTTATCTGAGGAAACACTGAACCGATTGAAAGAAGAAGTACGAATACAATTAGAAGAAAATACATGCAATAATACAGAAGTTGGAGCTCCCATTCAAACAGAATCTTATTTATCATCACAACTAGAATTAAATACACTGTCAGATATACAACATCTTACTCAGTCATCTCACACATTAACACAAACTTCACATACATCTACACAAACGGAATACACAACACTAATTTTAGAGACCGAAGTAGAAACTGTAAGTCATAATATCCCCTTTGCTGAAACACAATCCCAAAACATGTTAGATACACTTAAAGCAGCAATAACTCTATACTCTGGTATGGACCCAGGTGCTAGACCGAGATTACCAAAATTAAAATATAGCTTAAAACTGTCTCACTTAACAAATTTCTTTAATCAGACCATCATGTGTTATGATGGTCTGATTAAAGAAATTTGTTAAGTGAGACAGTTTTAAGCTATATTTATTACAGAAGATTATTATATTAGTTACAGAAGATATGGCTTAAAGACCTAAATACTTTAATATATTGTACTGCTTTAGTCATAACAGCAGAATTAGGTTACAAAATTACAGATTTTCCACGTACAAGACGGAAACATGACAACAAACCTTCCTGGCAAATACGCCTAGAAAAAGATATAGCCAAACTCAGAGCAGACATTGGTAGGCTCACTCAATAAATTAAAAACAATAGATCGAATAGAGTACTAAAACAAGTAGAAGCAATATTTAAAAACAGACTTACTCATACTAGACATGAAGATAACAACAACAAACCAGAAGAATTTTTAGATACGCTTAAACAAAAACTAGCTCTTAAAGTTCATAGATTGAGGAGATATAAAAAAGCTCAACAGATAAAAACTGATAACATGGTATTTAATACGAGCGAAAAAACATTTTACAGAAATTTACAAAAATCACATATTACACCCACACAGAGCACAGACACACCCACACAAACACAATTAGAACATTCTGGTCTAATATCTGGGAAGAACAAGTACAGCACAATGATAAAGCTAGTTGGATTACAGAAGAAGAAAATAGGTTTAGTACAATAGATGAAATGGGGTTTGATAAAATTTCCGAAACAGATATAACTGGTATCACATCTAGATTAAGCAACTGGAAAGCACCTGGTATAGACAAAATACACAATTACTGGTACAAAAAGTTAACTTCATTACACAAACTCATAGCCCAAACCTTAACAGATATAGTATTAGAAAAACAAGAGATTCCCGACTTTATTGCTACAGGATTAACTTACATGCTTCCCAAAACCTCACATTCAACACAACCTGGTCAGTATAGACCAATCACATGCCTACCTACAATATATAAAATACTTACAGAAAATCACAACACACATTGAACAGCACCATATAATAGCAGAAGAACAAAAAGGATGCAGACAAGGTCACATGGGATGCAAGGAACAACTAATAATAGACAATTCACAAACATGCTAGCTCAAAAAATAGGAACCTACATTGCACTTACATAGATTATAAAAAGGCTTTTGATAGTATACCACATTCTTGGCTATTACAAATTTTACACATCTACAAAATTAACCCAAAAATAACCAATTTCTTAAATAAAATTATGCCTTACTGGAAAACTACACTTCAGTTAAACAATGAAACTAGTAATATAACAACTAGACCAATATCAATTAAGAAAGGTATCTATCAAGGTGATTCCTTGAGTCCCCTGTGGTTTTGTCTTGCTATGAATCCATTATCACACATTTTACACAGCTGCCAAGTCGGTTATAATCTCAAAAACACTTCAGAAGATACATTTATTTCACACTTGATCTATATGGACGACATAAAGCTGTATTCGAAAACAGATAGGGAGATGAAAAAATTAATAGATGCAACCAGTCAGTTCAGTAAAGACATTAATATGGAATTTGGGTTAGACAAGTGCAGAGTTTTACATATAATTAAAGGTAAAATTAGACCTGGTAGCTATGAAGTAGACGATAGTAGTATTATATCAGCATTGGACCCCAATGAATTTTACAAATACCTAGGTTACAGGCAATTGAAAGGATTAGATCACACCGAATCAAAAGCAATACTTAATAAAGAATACCAAAAGAGAATAAACGCTATTTGCAAAACACAACTCTGTAGTAAAAATCTAATAAAAGCTATAAATACGTACGCGATACCTGTATTGACCTACTCATTCGGCATTATTAAATGGTCTAAAACTGACATAGAACAAATAGAACGAACTACACGCACTACTTTAACCAAATATAATAATCTACACCCAAAATCTGCAATAGAAAGACTTACCATCAAAAGACACAACGGGGGGCGGGGCGTTATAGACATCTTACAACTCTGGCAAAAACAAATTCATAGGCTTAAAACATTCTTTTACATGAAATCTTCCACTAGTAATTTACACAAAACTATAACTCAAAACGACCATAACTACACGCCACTAAATTTAACAGAACCCACGACTTCACAAAACCATGACAATTCAAATCCTCAGGCACAAAAATTAGAAAACTGGAAAAAGAAAGCTCTTCATGGCAGGCATCCTCACGATTTAGAACAGTCGCATATAGATCCAATAGCCTCAAATAAGTGGCTACAAATAGGCAACTTATTCTCTGAAACAGAAGGATTTATAATAGCTATACAAGACCAAATCATAAACACTAAGAACTATAGAAAGTATATAATTAAAGACCCATCAATCGGAAATGATAAATGTCGCAAGTGTCACACACATTCAGAAACAATCCAACACATAACCGGCGCATGCACTACTCTTACACAAACTGATTATACACACAGACACAATCAAATCGCTAACATAATTCATCAAAAACTTGCAATCAAACACAACCTCATACAAGAATCAAACACACCATACTACAAATACACTCCACAAACAATATTAGAAAATACAACTCATAAATTATACTACGATCGTGCTATACTTACAGACAGGACCATTCACTACAATAGACCAGATATTACTCTACAGGACAAAATGACTAAAACCACTTACCTTATAGATATTGCCGTACCCAATACCCATAACATACAAAAAAACAATTACAGAAAAAATATCCAAATATGCAGAACTTAAAGACGAAGTTACTAGAATATGGAGACAAGACAAGGTTTATGTTGTCCCAATAGTACTTTCCACTACAGGTATAATTCCTAAACATCTCCATCATAGCATTACATTACTACAGTTAAAGAATTCAGTATACATCACACTACAGAAAGCAGCTATATTAAACACATGTAGGATAGTTCGAAAGTTTATGTCTCTGGAAGAAAACACAGTGACAACCTAAAATTTCACACACTACACTCTGCATTTACTTGGTTAATGCCCGTAAATGTAGAAGAAACCAGCCAAAAGCTGAGAAAAATAAACTTTTCAAAAAATAATAATAATATCTTTATTGGTCGAAAAACAGTATTTCATAGTAATTGTGATACATCTCTGGTCTCCACACTATGTCACTCTCTTGTTGACTTGAGGAGTCAGGTAGTGTTAGATAACAAGCCTTTACCGTAATTGCAATTTAGAATTGAAGCTGCATTCGTATTGACTTTTGCAAGAGGAAAAAGCTATTCTTTTCGATTCTAAGATACGCCAAATCCCTAGTAGCTCTCCAATCCATACTTAGTAAAGAATATTTTTGATGTCCCTCGTTGGATACTCCTGGTGGCACTCGTCATAATTTGTACTCTCAAATATCTCAAATAAAATTGTGGACAGACCTTTAGCTTGCTTAAACCCTTTGAGCGTCAATCGTAAGACATCAAAAATATACTATGCATAAACTCTTAAAATGATAAAATGATCTAATTAATACTTCATGTTGCATTCGAGCTTTTATCTTTATTTACAACTTCTTCTATATACCAAAGTATAAACTGACACATTACTATTTCCTTAAACCGCCTGTAGGGAAGCTGATAAGACCTAACATCTTTAATTCGCCAGCATTATACTTAATCTCCATAGAATAGCTTAGTGTTATTACTTAGGAGAAACAATTGTTAAGGATAAGCCTGCATTAAGTACTCTCTCAAGATATTATAATACAAGATTATAAAATGTATGTACTCGTATGTATGCTGTTTTAAAGCAAGTCTAAGAGGTTCTTCTAATAATCTTATGACTTCATCATAACAGCCCGTTAATGTCCCACTGCAGGGACGGGACTCCTCCCGTGACGGAGGGATACTTGGCCTACTAATACCACGCTGGCCAGACGGATTGGTATAGGGTTTTATTTTAAGTTTTCATTCTTTTTATTTCGTAAAGATAATATTCATCGGTAGTCCCTTAGTCGGTTTTTACGACACCCATGGGATGAGATGGGGTGGTGACATATTGTATTCTTACTCCGTCACCACACGGAGGAATCTTATGACTTGCCACTGGCTAATATTCATGGATCTCCAATCTGTCTATTGGTACTAACAGCACTAAAGTACCTACAGTAACAGTATAGTTTCAAAGATCTTTGCAGAACATTTTAGGTATATTCACCTGTAAAGTGCAAAATCTTTAGAGATGGAATATATCTTCGATGTACTATATTGTTATTCAATTCATAGATTTCTTGCTATTCATAAAAATAAATTATAAACCGATATATTTTAAAAAACTAGCTGTTCGTTGAGGAATAACTTTGAATTTATTCTAAGAAATCTACGTATTATATTATTACAAAAAGGTTCTATTCATGGCTAAATAGTGCGAAATCTGAAAATACATTAACATGCCTGAATATGAAATTGTAAAGAAAAACAACCTTCCAGGAAAATATATTCAAAAGAACAAAATTTCACCGAAAAAAAGGATGATTATTCACAGATCTTTTAAATTATTTTCTCTCAGTTTACATACAGACCTATATAAACTTATGGCAACGTTATTATTAATTTAAATAATGATATTCATAAAATGTTCGGCTTCATTACTCAATTGATTCAAATGTTATACATGATGAATGTTATAGTATTGTAACACAAAACTGTTATATTATTGCATTATTAAAAACTGCAAATTCTGTCCTGACAGACATCCATAGTTTTCATCTTAAATTCATATTAGATAATCAAGGAAGGAAGGCGCAGGACCGTGTTCTCGTGTTGGGACCTATGCCCAGCAGTAAACTGCAATAGGCTAGTTGATTTTTTTCTCTTTCTTAAAAAGACAACTCCCGCTCTAGGGATCATGCCCTGTGTCGCGGGGACTTTTTACAAACATCAATTAACGGACACATAGAACACCCAGACTCAGGACAATAATTTGTGGATCTCACAAATTATTGTCCTGCGTGGGGATCGAACCCACAACCTCATGCACGGCAGCCGCTGGCTCTACCGGCGCGCCACCGAGGTCGACTGTAGAGTTGATTGAAAAGTTTATTTTTGGTTTCACCATGTGCCCACTTAATCGGCCGCCAAGTAATTTTATGTGAAAGGATATAGTTAGTAGCTAGTAAAATTAAAATATTGTGGGACCTAATAACCAGTGTTTCACTGTAACAAGGGCAGTGCAAGCACGCTGTACTTTATATTGTAATACAAGTATTCCTCACACATTCACACAACGCCATCTAGTCCCAATATAGAGAGAGCAGAGCTTGTACTTTGGGTACTAGACAACGGATAAACATACTTTAATACTTGCAAATCTTTGTGTGCTTTAACATGCGCGGGAATCGAACCCGAGACCTCTGCGTAGCAGTCATGTTATATAACCACTACGCCATAGCTGTCATGTAGGTTCGTCTGTAACCAACATGAAGTACCAGTTTACCATCTAACAAATGATTTGTTCGTATTTGAATTTTGATATATAAAAATACTTAGTAACAACGGTAGTTACAATAACATATGACACAATAGGAACTAACAAACGTGGCACTAGTGCAAGATGTAATCACAGCTAGTGACAATAACGCATAATACCCTACAGATTACTCCCAATGGGCTACAAATAGCTCTACTATATTATTGTACTGGTACATTGTTGTGTGTACGGGTAAACTGTTTACATAAAGCATGTATTTCTTATTCTTTATTATAAACTAGCTGACCCGTGCCCACTTCGTTAGGCGGCGAAAAACGCGTCACTTTTTTAAACATATTTCATAACTGCTCCACTCCTATTAGACATAGCGTGATACTATATAGCCTATAACACTCCCCGGTAAATGGACTATTCAACACAGAAAGAATTTTTAAAATCGGTTCAATATAACCAGAGATTACCCCCTACAACGTCATAAACATACAAACACACAAACTTTACCTCTTTATGTTAGTATATAGATATTTAAATAATTTAAATTAATCTTTCCGAAAAGGGCCTAAGTAACATCTAAAAATCATTCAAAGAAAACTTCAAAGGGGTAGCGCTACGCGTCTTTATAAATTTATTGACATTGAAATAAAACTGACTTGACAATGGCAATCTTAAGCAACGTAGTTATCTTCTCGGATAAATAGACATCTTTAGGGCATAAGTCAACTTCTCGCTAAGAGCACACAGCTTTAAGTCAAGTTTTCCATTTTTTATGTCATCTGAGAACTTAGGCCCAATTTATACCACCAAGGAATGGAACGGAATGGAAGTTTTTGTACATCGCATTATGAACTTTATGTCAAGTGTATAACAAACAAACTATTCGAATTCTCGAGAATGAGCCAGGATTCCGCGGAAGGCGCGCGACTTTTTTTAGGCTCGTAGTTAGTTTGTTTGTTATACACTTGACATAAAGTTCATTATGCGATGTACCAAAAATTCCATTCTGTTCCATTCCATGGCGGTATAAATTGAGCCTTACCGTCATATGGCTATAACAGTACCTACGGGTGCTCTTCTGGGTCAGTTTCTCTAGACATCACTATTTTTTACTCTACAAACCCATAAATTTATAGACAATAGACAGTACATTCTAAAGAGACCATAATTTGTGCAACACTATTCAATAAGAGCTTCAAGTAACAAGTTTTTCACACTTCGCCTCCATTTGTGTGAAAAATGTGCGCTTGTTAGCTGCACCAGTTATTTATAGATACTTAACAAGATAACCGCGGTAATGAGAGCCCGAGTACTTCTCACTGCGGCCGAGAGACGCTTTTATTTTACAATGTAGCCTCGCGTACAAATCTCTTCATAACGCTATGGACGGTGTGCGTTATTCTATAGTATATTTTATATTTAATTGAGTTAGGTTTTTATATGAAAACGTCGGAGGGAGGCCTATATTGACTAGTGGACTGCTCATGAAAGAGAGAGAGGTTGCTTATATGGCAAAAACATCATCTTAAATTGACAAAATGCGCAATTTTTACAATACTAGCTGACCCGTGCCCTCTTCGTTGGGCGGAGAAAAAAACACGTCGTTTTTGAACATATTTCATTACTGCTCCACTCCTATTATAGTCATAGCGTGTAGAGTCTATGACACTCCCCGATAAATGGAGAATTCAACACAGACAGAATTAGATCCAGAGATTACCCCCTACAACATCACAAACACACAAACTTTACCTCTTTACAATATTAAGTACAGATAATAGTATTTTTTTTTAATTGCACCAGTGATAGGGTCCTGTATCGCATTTGTTTTTGCCAGATGTGAAATAAATGGACACAGAGTAAATCCAAGCTCTAGACAATCGTAACTAAAGTAGAAAATAAAACGAATGATCTGGTCTCAGAATACCAGCAATATTGAGATCCGACAGATAACGATGAGGGTGACTTTGACAAACAAGTGGAGGAAGTGTGAAGTGAAGTATTTGTACGTGTCAAGAGGGATTTGTTGTTTCCGTATATTGTTAAATGTTAGGCTTAATACACATGATCATTCTAAATGTGCTAAAGTAAGTCACTACTCAGCAAAGCAATAGATTCGTTTCGTACCAACAACAGTAACCACATTTATCTTTGCAGTTTTTTTTTTCATAACATATTTTTCTATACAATCACGAAAGGACTACATTACGCTGAATGCTGTTAGGCATATCAAACTCGAACCGACTAAAACCACATGGAATTTTTGTCAGTTGTGATGAATTCGAAGACTTGAGGTCGTCTATCCTCGAAAGTATAATCCTAGAGAGTAGTAAAATGAACCGCATCTACACATTTCTTATACAAAAATAAAATATTATCTCATTTAAAAATATTCAGTGCAAAACCATATTTGTTGTACTAGGAGCGCATATATAAAAGGAGGCTTCGTTACCGCGTTCGTGCCGGCAAATGAAACCGCATTACACAGAGCTACGGTGACATGCGCTTTTTATTCCCTATTTCCCCTTGTATTATTTTCTGCATAACTTGGTCGTATTTACTATATTGTTAGCGTATCTTGTGTGGTTTGTTTCTGATGTTTTCATAATTATTTTATGAATAATATTGTTTGTGAAACTAGAGAAATTGTTTTAGATATTCTGTTATGTATTCTGTAAGTGTCTATCCGTGTGGTGACGGAGTAAGAATACAATATGTCACCACCCCATCTCATCCCATGGGTGTCGTAAAAACCGACTAAGGGAATAACCGTAACTACTATCTTTACGAAATAAAAAGAAGTAAAACTTGAAATTAAGCCCTATACCAATCCGCCTGGCATATTAGTAGGCCAAGTAACCCTCCGTCACGGGAGGAGGCCCGTCCCTGTAGTGGGACATTAATGGGCTGTTATGATGATTCTGTAAGATCTTGTTAAGGTAGTGCTAGATTTTCAAAGACAAAGAGTTTCGTTTGCTAGTCGTTTGTGTTCGAATATCATCATCATGATATCAATCAAGGGGCATCTAGTACTAGATTAGGCCCTTTCAAACTGTTTCTTATTCCATCAGCTAATAACCTTGATCAAGTCGTCGAAGACTATAGAAATCATAATAACAAATACTTCATAACATCCCATTAATGTCCCACTGCAGGGACGGGCCTTCTCGCGTGACGGAGGGTTACTTGGCCTACTAATACCACGCTGGCCAGACGGTTTGGTATAGGGTTTAATTTCAAGTTTTCCTTCTTTTTATTTCGTAAAGATAGTAGTTACGGTTATTCCCTTAGTCGGATTTTACGACACCCATGGGATAAGATGGGGTGGTGACATTATTATTGTATTCTTACTCCGTCACCACACGGATAAACAAATACTTATTTTAATTTAAATGAAAAACTTTACCTTAGGGACAACATTCGCCGACTTTATACCGTTTTTATAACATGCAATATTTTTCTAGACTGCAATAAAACACTTAAAAGCGATTGCATTACTAGGAAACTAACACGATTTTAGTGATTTTCTCGTGAGTCACGTAGTACAAGCATACTCGTATACCTGAATCAGTTTTTAAATAGTAAAGTACATCTATTGGTTTGTAAATGTTTTATTGTGGAACATTCGGTAGGCTATAATAGAATGTTAACGATAAAAATAAATATCTTAGGTTAAATGAGTGGAAGAGTCTACGAGTGGTAGAGACACGCTATTAACAGCATAAGAGTCGCAGCACATATAACGTAACGTAATCGGAGCGGCACCGCCTCGCCTTTTTCCTCGGTGTTAAACGTCAAAAATCCGATTACGTAACGATTCCTATTAGTGTGCGTTGCAGTAAGGAGTTTCATACAAATAATACTAAATGGCTCGAGTTGATACGGTGCCGATCCGTTTACGTTACGTTATATGTGCTACGACCCTTAACGGGCTGACTCGACCGGGGCAGTACCACCCTTTCACAGAAAAATCGACGTAAAGCAGCAGTGTCTTTTACATTTTGACGACCTCTGTGGCGCAGTCAGTATATTACATGGTTGCATACGCAGAGGTCTCGGGTTCGATTCCCGCTCAATGCAAATCTTTATGTGCATGAACATGATTGTTTGCATTGGTCTGAGTGTTTTCTATGTACAATATGTATGTATTTACAAAAAAAAGTATTCAAGTATGTTTATCCGTTGTCTAGTACCCAAAGTACAAGCTTTGCTTAGTTTGGGATTAGGTGGCGATGTGTGAATGTGTGAGGATTATTTATTTACTAGCTGCTGTGCCCGCGACTTCGTTCGCGTGGCGGATGTTACTTACTTCGCAATTCGATTTAATACTGAAAAATCGTTTTTTAAACCTTATAACAAACAGATATACCTACACACGAATTGTAAAATTAACGAACGAACCAAAACCTTTTCAAAAACAGATCTTTACAAAGACAGATTTATGAAGACTGTGTCTAAACTTATACTGAAAGACATGAGCGAACGTCATTCTTTCAAGTAAAATCTTAATACCGCGATACTGAAAATGACGTCACAGGCACAATGCCATATGTTGTCAAATTTGTAAGTTAAAATAAATGACATCGCTTATTTCATCATAACAGCCCATTAATGTCCCACTGCAAGGACGCGCCTCCTCCCGTGATGGAGGGATACTTGGCCTACTAATACCACGTTGGCCAGTCGGATTGGTATAGGGTTTAATTTCAAGTTTTCCTTCATTTTTATTTCGTAAAGATAATATTCACCGATAGTCCCTTAGTCGGTTTTACGCCACCCATGGGATGAGATGGGGAGGTGACATATTGTATTCTTGCTCCGTCACCACACGGATAATCGCTAATTAATTATAAATGAATACATTTGCACGCCACGTTATGGTGCGGCAGAAATACCTGCCTCGGTGGCGCGGCGGTCGCATTACATGGCTGGCGTGCATGAGGTCGCGGGTTCGATTACCATGGAGGACAATTGTGATACACAAACTATTGTCCTTAGTCTGGATGTTCTTTGTGTCCGTTAAATTGATATTTTTAAAGGCTAGTGTGAAGACTTATAATTGATATTACACATACGATTCATGGTTAATTTTATTAACATTTAAAAGGAATAACTTATTAATAGCACTTAATAATAAAATAGTTATATATTATTTAAAAACTCATTTATTTTATGATTACTACTGGTAACGCCATCTCGTGAACAAAAGAAACGAAATTTAAATTCATTCAACATTGAACCAAATCCATTTTTCATGACCCCTGATTTGTATTGGACTGTTCTAATAAAGAGATCTAGCGATATCTCGAGTATTACTTATCCGATTCCGATTGTTTTATTATAGTATAGATAGATACCTACTTTAAACTTAATACCTAAAAACTACGTTATCTATGTATTGTAATATCTAAAGCGCGCTTATTCCGAGAAGAGTCAATAAGAACCACGTCCGTTCGCATTAAGAGTCAATGTGAATGAAATTATATAGATGCACCGGTTGGCCGCTTCGGACGTTAAACAAAAATCAACCGTACAGCCGTACTCATACTGGCGCGGCGACATTTGGAAATTTTCTTTCATCTAAATCTTGTGTGTTTATAAACCGATTTGTATAATTTTTTTTTTATGAATAAGGTATTAAAGTGTACTTTTGAAATATGGGAGTTTAAAAAAGATATGTCTATGCAAATTACAATATATTTATGTATTTAATACACTTTGAAGAAAACCCTAACGATTAAACAGGTTATTGTGGCTAATATATAAAAGATAGATATATACTATTCAGGACTTTTTTGTACATCTTTTGAAGACCATTATTTTTGTAATACATATTTTTGGCGTATGATCAACGTATGCGATGATAAGAGCTCGAACGCGCTTTTTTTCAACCGACCTGCTTCAAATTTTTCGTCACTGCTCAGCACCTATGTGTCTTAGCGTTATGTTATACAGCCTATAACCTGCCCGGGAGTATGGACTACAATTGTACCAAGTTTGGTTAAAATGCCTTCAGTAGTTTTTGACCCATGCGTGCACATACAGACAGACAGACAGACAGACAGACAGACAAAAAATTTATTGATTGCATTTTTGGCATTAGTATCGATCACCATTCATCCTCCAATATTAATTTTTAACATATATTCAATGTACAGAATTGATCTCTCTACAGTTTTATTATAAGTATAGATTATCTGTGTTTCTTTTTATAAGTGCAAAGTAAGTAGGTAGTAAGTGCGGCGACACTACTATGCGCTTCACTTTATCTCCGCTTTTGTTTCGGGAAAGATAGAGAGGAGTGGAAAAGCAGGGGGAGGGGTAATGTAGGCAACGGCGACTGTGTCCTGACATTGCTGGTGTTTTTGAGCGGCGGTTATCACTTACCATCAGGTTGATCGCTAGCTCGTCTTGAGGCAATAAACAAAAAATTTATGTTTGTTTTATAAAAGACAATTCCCACACAAAGTACCAAAAACTCTGTAAACAAGTTTTATTGAAACATTTATAAATACAAACATTATATCTCCTGGAGCATCGATAACTTAGGAAAACATTTTGTGTAAAATGGCTACCTACGTTCATGACCCACGTCGCCGGTTATTGTTAGTCCTGTCATAACTTAAACTTATTATTCATGAACGCAATATATTAGCATATAAACATCGGAAACATACATTATCTGAAACGACAACGAATATTTACCAACATTTTAGCACGTAAAGAAACTTTACGCGGCAATAAAATTATTTTTTATTGCCACCAAAGGCATAAAGTTCAAATTGCAATAAAAATAGATTTCTAACATCATTATGTCGACATGTATAGGTTTAATTTCCCCATTTGTGTGGAGTTTACCCAGTAAGAGTGGCATTACAGCGGCCATACATGGCTTTTATATGAAAAAATCAGCCATTCCTATTTGGAATTGCCACTTCGAATGTCGCGTACACTTGAAACCGCAGAGAAAAAGTTTAATAAAATACAAACAAGAGGCTTTAAGTATGGATATGTTTAACATTTAACTGTACGTTTATTGTAACCCCTTTTTGAAGGATTAATTTGATCAGTGTATCGTTTAATCATGATCAATGTTATTCATCCTGCAGGTACTAGTGGACGTGCTGCAGTTGATAAAAATAATAATACAATTCATATTTGTTGCAGTGATCCTGCTTTGTTGTTATGATGACAATAATAACTGTACGTCTTTCTTATCTAAAAATAATACGTACCCTATCATCATTCTCCGTGTGTTGACGGAGTAAGAATACAGTGTGTCACCACCCCACCTCATTCCATGGGTGTCGTAAAAGCCGACTAAGGGACTATCCGTGAATATTATCATTACGTAATAATAGTAATAAAGGAAAACTTAAAATTAAACCCTTTACGAATCCTTTCGGCCAGCGTGGTATTAGTAGTTAAGTATCCCTCCGTCACTGGAGGAGGCCCGTCCCTGCAGTGGGACATTAATGGGCTGTTATGATATGATGATATCATCAACTAAAATGTTTTTTATAAGGTATTGTAATGTTTTATAAATATACAGACCTTAGATTATACTCGTATTTCATCTATTTACCACAAACAAGGTGCGCCTCTGCCACATGAAACCATAACCAAAGTTACCTGTGTCAAAATGTCAAGCAAAATTACATCTAACATCAATCGTTTATTTGTATTTGGTAACCCCATGTGATGTATAGGAAAGGGAGAGTACCTACTTACAAACAAAAATAATTAAATTCTTTTAAACGTTTAATTTTTTCACAATATCTTTGTGATATATTTAAACGTTTATTTACTTAAAAAATAAAATATTTCTATTACCTAAATATTACCTATTATCCTATCTAAAAATATAATCTCAAATTTTACTGAATTTTGATGAAAAACTCTCTTTACTGTTAGTCCCAGTGGAGGTTCATGCATGAAAAATTCAATTTGATCTTTGCTTAGGCACTACACCCACTCAAACGTAAGGAAGAGAATACATTACAAATTAAGTAAAATATTTGTGTATACATATAACATGCTGTATCATCCCTCCAGTTTCACTTATGTTAACTTACTTTACCTTAGTTTTTCTTTGTTATAGAGATAATTTGTGGTAAGTGATCACCGCCGCCCATGGACACCCGCAACTCCAGAGGAATCACAAATGCGTTGCCGACCTTTAAAAAGGGAGTACGAGAGAGTTACAAGGAGTTTACTTTAGTAGTTTTGGTGATCACTTACCATCAGGTGACCTGCTGGCTCGTTTGCCTCCTAATACATAAAAAAATTGTCGAACACACAAAGAATTGTCCTGCATGGGAATCCAACTCACGACCTCGTTAACGGCAGCCTATTACTATTATTTTGCTTTTGCTAACGTCCATGACATTTGACACGTATACTTTTCAGAACATCTCCGTCTCTCCGGTAAGAGACTCGACTAATCACGAAACAAACTTCCATGGTACCTCACTTAAGGCACACCTTCAGGACTCGCTCAGAATTTAATTGGTTTTTCAATATCCAACTAGAGTATTAGAGATCATTATAGAGATAAATGTAATATACAATATCTTACGCGATTGATTAGGTGTAAAACTTTATTAAAATTTACATTTTCACTTACGTACATGCTATAATACATCTATATTGCAGATCCTACAGCTCTGCATTTTATAACTCGACTATATTGCTAGCTTACCTGATTAATTATACATATCTCATTTTATAGCTTTATTTTAATATTCTTTATTAGCTCAGGAGTTAACGAAAAAAAAAAGAATGACAGTGAAGAATCGGCTTAAAATTTTACGTAACATTTTCCGACAACAGGTGTTATGTGATAATGACTAAACAGCCTTTGAATTTATAATAAAGGTACTGAGTACTGGGTGGAGGGAGCCATGGAGCCTTTGTGACGTCATCGCTGGAGTACCGCTACAGGTGAAACAGAAATTTAATTGCAGCGCTGTAACGTTGCAACGTAAAGTCCTACGCAGACCGGGACGGCATGGCAAGGGATTTTAATTTTTACTAATGGACCGTACTTTTACAGAAATACGACATAAATTGCTATGCTTTAAAATGAAAAATGCCGTGCGATAAAATCCCTTTCAATGCCGCGGCATCATTTAAATTGTACCTACGGTTGAATTTCCATTAGTCAAAATTAAAATTCCTTGCCATGCCGTCCCGGTCTGCGTAGGCCTTAATAAATACTACAAGACTTTGTTGAATTCGGGTTAAGGACCTCGAGTGCCTCTTTATTGTAGTTGCATGTGTAATTTTATTTGGAAATTTTCGTTTGTTTCTTGTATTGTTTTAGCGATCTGTGTTTACGAGAAAGAAAATGAAGTGACTTCTGGTAGATTCTTTTATACGCTTCTTTTAATTTAATTCTTAATAGATAAATTTACATAAACTTAAATCGCTATAACAAAGTATAATTCGTAAGCTCACCTTCTAAATTAGTGTTCTAAATTAAGATTAGAATTTCATGTTGTGTAAACAATTTACAGCCCTTAAAATAAGATCCATATATATGTCAATATCATATATTAAAAAATAAATAATACTTAAATAAATATTCTCCACCAGTGAACATACAGCCACTACGTACAAAAAGTATGAATAAAATTCTAAAAATATTCCGTAAATCTGCAGTCTACAATATAATTTTAATCTACAGAACCTCAATAAAGTTATAAAAGAGAATTCCGTGAACACCGCAACCAAATGAAGGCATTTCGAAGTTGACATTTCGCATATTTTAATCTGCATATTTCATGTTTTGATGCCTGACCCGCTAGTATTAAATGTGGTTAAAAATACACATATTATGATGAAAAATTAACCATAAAGTACATGTATACAATAATAAATTTTCATTTCCCCTAATAGCTGACATCAAAGTACCACCTCAGAATATATTCAGTAGATTTCAATATGAGTACAGGGTCGGATTTTGCTGTCTAATAAATTGTTATTATTTACATTAATTTATACTTTCTAATTTGACTTCTTTTCATATGTAAAAAGGTTACATTGAAAGTTAACTGTATTAAACTACGTGCAGCCGGCACTTACCATTGTCGATAGAATAACAATTTTAACAATATAGAATTATTCCCCATACTTTTTTATTACGGACATAGTATTGACTGAGTCAATCCGTAATAAAATATTTATTTTAACTATTTGTTTTCTAGTAAAAACTAAATTAGCTAGTTTTTGTTTTGTTACATAAATAAGGTTTATTCTAGACTCACATTATATAACTCAGCCAAAATAGGGTCTAAAAGTAAGTAAATTAAAAGAAAACCTACCCTTTTCTATCTTTGACGTAGACAGATAATCCCAAAGGTGTTATAATGGGTGAAAATTCCGCTTACTGATTGTAGTCCAGGAAATTGTTCCCACGAGGCCTAGTAGGTATTTTTGATGATTTCTCTTGACACCAATAAAAGTACTTAAATTCGACGCATTGGTTTTATCGAGGATTTTCATTGCGTTGCAAAACTGTCCCGTAAATTGTAATCCAACTGCTGATTGATTTAAATCCCATCCGATTATACGAAGCAATCAAATTAATCCTTAGTATTGTCACTGTAATTTGTAATAAATGGAATAATTTAATGCCTAATCAGATAAACGTAAATACTTTAAGCTTCCGCTAATCTAAGGTTAAAAGGCACCTATTCTTTATGCGTCAATATTCTTTAAGCATGCTGATGTATAGAGAATAGGCGGAGACAGAGGCCTCCTTCAAGTAGCAGCGAAACATTTGCCTCTTCCTTTAACTCCAACAGTGGTAACTGTTACAAATAAAAGTCATCTAAAACCTATTCGATATTCCTGTTTTAAATAAAAGTTGACCATCCAAATCCGTAACTGTACTCAAGTAATAACATTTCTTCACTGTAGGAGGAAAAACTTATCACGTAATATCCAATGTGTCATAAAACGCGATAGGAAAGCCATAGCTTATCTCATTGTATCCCGTGGGCATTCACCATAACAATTTTATACAACCTTAATGTCTGAATTAACGAAAAAATATGACTACTCGTATGTATTTTTTTCGTAGGATTTTGTATTTTATTAATTTTGACCGAAAAGTGACCAGGTCTTTTACGCCATGGATCAACCGGTGAACAAAAGATGCGGGTACAAGACACACAACATAAAAGAGGTTATACAACATGCGCGTATGAGGTGTATAGGATACTTTTGACATATGCCCAGCAGTGAAAGAGTTTAAAATAGAGTTATATTCACCTCTATTATCTACGTCTCCTACATTTTTTCATTTAACATCCCATTAATGTCCCACTGCAGGGACGGGCCTCCTCCCATGACGAAGGGATAAATTGGCCTACTAATACCACGCTGGCGTCTGGCCAGCGGATTGGTTTTAATTTCAAGTTTTCCTTCTACGTCTCCTACATTTATCTTTAATTTTTTTGTGGACGCTTAAATAAAATTCACAGTTTACCTTTACTAATTTACTCAAACTGTAGTAGCCCAAAGGGCAACTCGAATTCTTTAAAGTGAAGTTAGATGACATAATTATGCTTCGATGTTATAGAGTAAGTAAATAACATCTTAAAAATATATTTAGGTATTTTAATTAAAACTGTTCTCTCCAATCTGATTAATAAAGATGAATCATTCCAAAATCACATAACTTTGTTTGCTCATATAATATTGAAAGCAATTGTTAACCAAATAGATTATTATAATTTTGCCGATATATCATTCTATTGATTGATAATTATTATGTTAAGGTAAATATTGTAATTATACCCTTATTATTGGATCATGCTGAATTACTTTCTTAACAACATTTATTTACGTAGTTATATAAACACTAGACTTTTTGAACAAACATTAGCAAGATTACAGCCATTGTTCTTAATATTAATTTGACTAATTCACAAACTAATCAACGAGTGTTGAAGCTGAAAATGTAAATAAAATCAACTGTAAACCAAAAGTCTTAATTTTGATGCCAACTAATTCCTCCACTAATATAAATGTACTGTAATGTAAAAACAAATTAACAGACAGAGTCCGAAACACAACACTGCGCTCCAAGACACACAGATCTCTGATGTTGCCTACAAAGCGGCCAAACTAAAGTGGGACTGGGCTGGCCACATTAGCCGCATGCCTGACCATCTATGGGCTAAAATTACCACCGAGTGGTGCCCAGATTCTTCAAATCGGCGGCGCGGCAGACCACGTAGAAGGTGACAAGATGAGCTAGATAGGGCACAAAAACACTGGCCTTCATTGGCCAAGGACCGACAATTGTGGAAATCAAGGGGAGAGGCCTTTGCCCAGCAGTGGGATGATAAGAGCTGAAACGAACGAAACGAACGAACTAATATAAATGTCTCATTACATAAAGACATTTATAACTGATTTTAAGAGAATAACAAAAATACTAACAATAAGCCAGTAGCCAATTATAGAATGTCTTTAATCATATTAAATTACCTATAAAAACAAACAAGCAAGCAAGGAAAAATCTAAAGAGTTATGAAGTAGCACGTCACCCGGTCAATAAGAGTCAGCAAACATTATATCAGTCGGATCACGTACGGGTCCACTTATCGCTAGCTAGTGTAGTAAAATAAAATAAATTGGCAACACAACGACCGACAGTACCCTGGACATTGCCCAGCCGTCCAATAATATGAGTCAAACGTGACATTGAGACATATATTCAGGGTCCTTTGCTGTCTGCATATATCATTGCTGAATTATGAATATTGTCAATGTCAATTTGTCTTACAATGAGAGATTTACATTTAACAGTATCAACAAAGGCTTTGAATTTTATTTTGATTTGTTATTTGGGCAGGTGATATATAGCGAATTAATACTACCAGCAATCCAATAAAATTCTGAAGGTAATACAAGTAAACTGACCCCCGGTTTCTGAAACGCATGTCAAATAAAAAATCAAATAATTAAATGCCAAAACTCTTGTCAACTATCATTTGAGTTGCCGAAACTTCGATTATCTACTTTGATTTGATCAGCATGTTAGTTGCCAGGGCAACTATCAAATCAGTAACATTCGTAGGTTAAACTCCATTTTGGGTTTCCGAAATGCAGATTACGACATGATCATTGATTATGCGCATGTCAAATCGTTTGTCAAGTAATCAGTGTATATCCTCAAATTAAGTGTTATGATGAGACAATTTCTGCTGTAAAAAGGCACTGGCTAAAGAGAGGATATGTATAGTAGTAGGTATAGGTTTATTCGAAATAATTCCTTGGAACTTGTCATTAGAGGTCATCTTGTATAATCATAACAACCCATTAATGTCCCACTGCAAGGACGGGCCTCCTCCCGTGACAGAGGGATACTTGGCCTACTAACACCACTCTGGCCAGACGGATTGATATAGGGTTTAATTTCAAGTTTTCCTTCTTTTTATTACGTAAAGGTAATATTCACGAATAGTCCCTTAGTCGGTTTTAACGACACCCATGGGATGAGATGGGGTGGTGGCATATTATTATATTCTTACTTCGTCACTACACGAATATATATAGTTATTTTGAAAAAATATTTCTTGTACAGAATTGACTTCTCTACAGATTTATTATGTATATATAGAATAGATAACATAAAGATCGTTAAAAATCAGTAGTCGATACTCTCAAACCCGTGTGTTGATTTACCTACCAGACGTTTTACCTAAAACACGCTTCAAAGCTCTGAAAAAATCGTTTACATTTTTTAAATTTCTAACGCATACGGAATACAAAAACGCCTGATGCAATTTTAATATCAATGTTCATTGCAATATTTATAACTCTATGTAGGTATATTCATAAGGGGTAAAACATTTTTTGTCAATAATTTTTTTCAGGGCTTTCAAACGATGATTTTTCTTTCTTGATTTCTATTTAACCTACCTAACAAAATAACTTACGTTAGACGTCCTAGCTAAATAGCTACCTTCAACTTAAAAACGCTAATTTCTCCCGTTTTACCAACATTTTCCTTCACTGCTCTGCTCCGATTGATCGTAGCGTGATGAAAAGTATACAATAACCTGACCAGGAGTATGGAGAATAATTGTACCAAAGGTAAACGGGCGTTTTGTTTGGACATATGACCCATGGCGTACACGTTTACGTATTACGTTTTTACCCAAAAAGGATAGAAATAAAATCCTGTTCTACAAAAATGTTTTTTTATTCTACTGGATACCTATAGGTACTTACTCTTATTCACAATCATCTACTCAATTGCACACAATAGAATCCACTATCAATATTTTAGTCATGCAGTTTCGTTACAGATTGTACACAACACATATTACTCCCAGCAATTTTGCATCGAACTACTATTATTGCTTTAAATTATCATATCCTTTTCTCTCAAGTATATCTTTTTGCTTATTGTTTGCTAGTTTGATCAATTACTGCTGAATTGCTAGCCGTGAAAATCTACATCAGACACCAGTCTCTCAGGTTGTATCTACTTCTGTAGTATCTGATGTTAAACTATTGTAAGACCTATTGTGAAGAGAAAGAAAATGACTTATTTATTATTATATATTTATTATCATAACACAAAAGCAGTTTAGCAGCAGATATTCATCACACAGTGTCAAGTTTTAAATTATTTTATAGATTTGTTTCAGTAAAGTTATTTTCTTATAAATTGTTTTGAGCACTTGCATCTTTCACTAGTAATACTATCACAAATCTTTTTTTTTATTCAACAACACAAGAGCAATGGGTAAGGTGGTAGTACAATGAATCATATAATATATATAATGGCTTCATGAACTATGTTCATACGCAAGTTTACACATATAAAGAAACAACATTAAAAAGTCGATGCTTCACTTTTTATTTTCGTCCAGAAGAACTTCACGAGGCAGAATCAGCGTGACCTCGCCACCAGTCATCAATCACTTGCATATTTCATCATATTTAAGTATATAATGACGACGAACTTGCAAAACTAATCCGCATCTCTTCTGCATAACAAAATCTTCTAAAAATCAATTTGTAGAATATATAAATGACATTTCAACCTTTCAACCTTTCGCCATAGCTTCCAGTCATATTCTCCAATTATAATAATCTTTTATCTTATTAAAATTATTCAATTTAATATTATTATTATGTAACGTAAACAACAATTTGTTGCTTAGAAACGACAGGATTTTTGACACTTGAGAACGAATTATTGAATGATTAGAGAGCCGCTCTGTACAATGTGTCCATACACAGAATAAAAACCTATGACAGCTGTAAATGATCATAGATTACTTAATTTATCTCTGACAAACGTTCCAGAAACTCGATTTGATTTGACAGAGCTGGTATATTGACCTACGTGTTATTTAAACAAAGATTTGACATGCGTTTCAGAAACCGGGGGTAAGAGTGCTAATACGTTGATTACGGTATTGCGGTTTATCAATTTCTTGGTAAACGTTATGCTCAATTTATAATTGATATTCAGAGTATTAAAATAGAGTTCAGAGTAATAAATTGGTAACACAACGACCGGGACTACCTTGCCCATTGCCCAGCCGTCCAATAATATGAGTCAAACGTGACATTGAGACATATATTCAGGGTCCTTCGTTGTCTGCATTCATCATAGCTGAATTATGAATATTGTCAATGTCAATTTGTTTTACAGTGAGGGATTTACATTTAACTGTGTCTAAAAACTTTGTATTTTATTTTGATTTAGTTACACCCACCAAGTAATCAACAAAGTACCTTTCGCTTGGTAACTAGTAAAACTCACAAAGTATTACTTACATGGTTAACCAAATAACACTTATAAAAAATACTCATCTGGTAACACTCAACTGATAACACTCATCTGGTAACTCTAAACCGGTAACTCTTAAGTGGTAACTCTAAACCGGTAACTCAAATATCGTAATGATTAAGTGGAACAGTTAACTCTGATCCGGTAATTCTAAAAATACCACTTAAGAGCTACCATTTAAGAGCTACCACTTAAGAGTTAGCACTTAAGAGTTACCGATTCAGAGTAACCGGTTCAGAGTTACTACTTAAGAGTTACCGGTTTAGAGTAACATCTCCTCAGAGCTATTCAGTAGACTGGAGCTATATAAATTATAGCAGCGAGACGGATTTTATTTGCTGTTTAGATTTGTTTCCAAGATTTTTTATTATCTAACAGCTGTTTACAAGGTTTTAATTAGATAAATATTAACGTGGATTAAAATATGTACAAATGCAGATTATTCATTCATAAGGGCCTTTACATGGCGCACTAGCGCCGCCAATTAAAAAAAAAACAAAAACGGTCGTTTTTTTACGAAGGCGAAATTTAACTAATTTTAAAACATTTAAAGTGTAAAAAGTGTGTTACAAATACTTTATTGCCTTTTCTCAAGACTTAGTAAGTAACATTTTGCATTATTTATTTTGTTTGCGAATACTTATTGAGCACGCAACGCGATAGTTTAAAAGTTATGAGGTACTAAAGTATTCTATAGAATACGGGATTACATAGATTGCTAGTAAAATAAGCACAATACTCATCAAATAGTGTTGTAGCCAAATATCCGGGTTAATTTAACCAGCGGATGGCTGAACGTCCAACGGCCGGATATTGGTTAGATCTTTTTCTATGTCTATTTTGTATAAACAAAATCACCGACTACATCATTTTGGCCAACTCGTAGATACAGATTACCCGATGTTAAGTAACTAGCTCGTGCAAATCATCATACCAGTCCTTGTATCTTCCCCTGACGAGTTTTCCTTCAGTGCTCTAGTACAACTAGGCTAGTCAAATGGTTTGGTATAAGACATGCATGTATCACATTTTCTTTATTTAATTTAACAGAGGTAGTTTTTGCATTGTCTACTACTTTAGTCAGCGAGATAGAGCCAGTCCTAATAAGTATTATTCTTAGGCAGCCAGCTTGTGGATAATGCGTTGTATCCATTAAGGTTTTTGAAGAAAGGTTTCGATCCGAACACAAAATGGCCGAAATTAGACAAAAGAATGGTGAAAACGATGGAATAAGAAAGCAATGGATTAACACGCTAAAAGAAAAAGCTATGCAGGAAACATCGTAAACATATAATTACTACAAACTTTTAAAGACCTATTTTCAGTTCTAGCTGCATAATGTTTCTCACTCATTCACACAACTCTGAAACTAAGCAGAACTTATACTATGAGTTACTACATAAAATATACTAGTAGTAGGTTAATATCGATTGAAATAATTCAAGAAACCATTAACTTAGGTTATATACTTTAGTCACGAACGTGTTTAGTACAGATCTAAAACGTGGATAGCTTTTATAGATCCGGGCAACAAGTTAATAGTTTTATAGACACTATAAAAAGAGATTACTACCTGTAAGTGAATAAAATAGAAATGTATTTTTAAGACTTTTTAAAAACATAAAGTAAATACTCATAATAGTAGATGCTGCAGTGCAATGGTAGAAAGGAAAGTTGGGCCACTGATGTCATACTGCTAGAGCCATATGAGATAAGACCTAATCTTAGCATCGTTGTATTTTAATACAACGTCAATAACTACTTCAGTCAAAAAATTGTGAATTTCTATTTACTCCTGATTTAATTCAAATTAGGATTACTTCGTGTGGTGACGGCACTCAGTGTAGTGACGGAGTAAGAACACAATATGTCACCACCCCATCTCATCCCATGGGTATCGAAAAAACCGACTAAGGGACTATCCATGAATATTGTCTTTACGAAATAAGAAGAAGGAAAACTTGAAATTAAACCCTATAGCAATCCGTCTGGCCAGCGTGGTATTAGTAGGCCAAGTATCTCTCCGTCACAGGAGAAGGCTCGTCTCTGCAGTGGGACATTAATGGGCTGTTATGATGCAATTCCAATTATCGATCTAGTGCAAGGCGGCTTACTTGACGAACGCTACACGAGAGAGACAGTCAAGTTACAATAAAAATTACAACTTTGCTTCACTCAGCATGTTCTACATTACATTGATATTCAGCCGGAACCAAAATGCTTATCGTACAATATAAAAAAGTCCTTCGAAGTAAATGTCAGTATTATTCTTAGAATTACTAATCTACGAACACCATCTAGTTCACAAATGTGGAAGCCAATAAGAATTTCAAATTAAGCGACCACGATCGTCCGTTTGTGAGAACGACTAACTTTAGTTCAGCCAATAATGGATTGGTTCAAAGTTAGAGAGTCACGCCAAAACTGAATTAAAGCAGATCAAGTGAAAAGCATATTATGTTAGGGGACTTTTGGCTTTGAATGAAATCGATACGTTCGTACGTGACGCTAGGAATGCTACTAAGTTTCGTATTCGTAATTATAATTATCGGATATCCGAAACTGTAAACGAATTTTGTTAAAACGTTTTAGTTTAGCGTTACTCTATATACAATTGCTTATAGTATTGTATATTATTATATACTGTCTTGTTTAAGTTGCTATAAAGTCCCCTAAATTGCTATCTTAACTTAATTTCAACGTCCCTCCTAAACATTCACGTGCAATCAAATTATTTTACCCCCATTTCAATTAATTCTAGTTCAATTAGAAATCATTAAACTTATTTAAGAAAAAAAAGTATTTAAGTATGTTTATCCGTTGTCTAGTACCCATAGTACAAGCTCTGCCTAGTTTGGGACTAGATGACATTGTGTGAAAGTTTGTGTGTGTGTGTGTACCTATAAGTGTATTTATTATCTTTGAATATCCGTATCATGATACAGATCTCAATTCTCATATCTATTACTGTGTGACAATGTGAACGAATTTAAAAAGTGAATAATTGAAGGCTCGATTGAATTTCGATTGCGTTGACTACTTTTTAATCACGTTAAAGAAACTTTTGAGAATATTTTATCTGTTTTATAGATCTATATAAATTTAGACTCTTGATAACTCTTTGAAAAGACTTTCCATGAAACAATTTGAATGTTTGTTGAAATAATAGTATTTGCAATCGAATATTCTATTATTGACTGATTCCAATAAAAGCAGAGCTTTTACATTGATCCGCAATTATATGTACTTACACGATTCACAGTAATTCCATATTTATAGGATATAATAAAATCAAAGTACTTAAACGAATATCACGAAAAAAAATGTCTATTCCCAGTTTCCCCTGAATAAAAATGACTAGAAAAAGTCATTTTTTTTTAAATGGTATACTAGGTTTTGTTAGGGATTGGATAAGATCTGAAGTAAAAATCATTAAAAGAGACTACATAAAACCTCTCTGTTTGGAGTCGATTGCAAAAAATGTGAAATCACGTGGAAACAAAATCCCTGGTAAACTCGTGTCTATGTTATAAATTTAGATAGCAATTAATTCACCATCTCAAAGCACCATTAAATATTTCAGTGAAGCGTATTACGTACCATCAATCACTGTTTACTCGTTATTATAGAAAATAAATTATTTTGCTTTACTAAATTGATATAAAATTAAAATATACGATCTCTCTGGAGGACGATATTTCCTCTGTGCCCACAAGCGGTCATTAATTTCCCAAAAGATCGGCCACCTAATTATAAAGGTCTATACTCAACTGCCCCAAAAGGGACTCCATTCTAAACGTGTTCATTTTCTTCCAATATTTTCTTATTTCATTAACATTAGCTACATAATAATAATATAATAAATTTACAGGGGTTTGATTTTGTGTAATCACGTTAACCAGGATTTTATACAGAGTAGCTATGAAACCAAAGCGTTTTTGTGTAGTTTTATATTTATTTAACTAGATTCCAGATAACCCTATAGGCTAGAGAAATAAATATTATATTAAATATTCCTCACACTTTCACACAACGCCTTCTAGTCCCAAACTAAGCAGAGCTTGAAGTATGAGTAATAAACAATGGGTAAACATACTTAAATACCTTTTTTTGTAAATACATACATATTATACATAGAAAACACCCAGACCAATGCAAACAATCATATTCATTTACACAAAGATTTGCATTGAGCGGGAATCGAACCCGATACCTCTACGTAGCAGTCATGTTGAAAAACCACTACGCCACAGAGGTCGAAGAAGAAGAAGTCTAGCAGTGTTAGGCTTAATGTTCACCTGGATGTTTTAAGCCTTAGTAATTTTTAGAGACCTCAAAATCTATTGAAAGTCCTCAATTCGGTCAATGTTATTAACGTATTTCTTCAGTTAACAAACACTATAGAAAAGTAATTCTTGCAATGACAGACAGAGTGATACATCCACGCCCGAAAATAGCATATTTTGCACTTCATAACTTACCTACTTACTTATATCTGTTTATTTAACACCAGCACAGGAGGAGAAAGAATTATAATATTTTATAATCATGCTTTGTCCATTAGCACAGAGAAGAAAAACAACACCAAATACACTAAAATGAACCAATGCATTTAAATCCGACTAGATCTACCCTAGCAATGTTTATTTACCGTTAGTCCTCAATAGATGGCACCACTAATGTAAAATTATACGGCTTCAAAGTTGAAATTGCCAAGTATCATTTATCATTATGAGTGACACAAGATTATGTTCGAAACAGATGATACTACCTACCATGAAAGCGTCGCGGTGACACAGAAACATTGTTATTTAGGTTATCTTAGTTTTAATCCCGGGGCGTTAAGCTTAAATGATTTATTTTTAAGACACTTTACGATGTTGAGATATTTGCTTACAAGGATTTCATATTATATGGTTTTAATATATAAAGGGGTCAGTAGGCATGATCTAAAAGAATTTACACAGACGTGATTTGTGCTTTTATGAATTGCCATTAAACCACCAATTTCAGCCACTATCAGTACAGCCAGTACAAAGCTAAGTAGGTTTGTAAATACAATATTGTACAGTGAAAGGGATATACCTATCTAAAATTTTTTAACTAAAAGCCCGTTAATAATAGTAACATAAAATAATAATCATAATATTATGCATTTAATTAGATGATTTCCACAAATTAATTTTATATTAAGTAGGTACTATGATAAAAAACCAAATTAAGTATTTAAGAAGCTTTTTCTATAAAATGTATGTGTAAGATTAACAAAAAAATACCGTTCTTAGGTACCTACGCATCATTGAAAAAATAACAACGCAAAAAGCCTTTCAGAGATAATATAAGAACAAAAAAACCATTCAAGTGTTACCTACAACTTAAGTAACCTTTCTTAGTAAATCCTAAGTAAACCACTCCTTACTACTATTAGTAGTTCGGGCTTACTTAAAGACCCTAACATCATGATAAGGATTAATCAGACCCAAATCTCTTAAAGACCTATATTAAGTAACCTTTTATAAGCCTTACATCTTTCCACGATCTAGGCCGCTAACCTGAAGATATGAGCAAACATTGAGCGAAAAGAGTGCGGCAGGAAAACGCGTAATTTGCAACATACATTTCTGCCAGGCTATGAACACATATATAAATAGAGTCCAATGACCTAAAGCAGTTTTGCTATGGTTTGTTCAGCAAACGTTGACGAAGTTGACTTTTTAATACTTGGCGACTTATAGACATCCTGTTTTTAAGAAACAGCGCATTCCAGAGAAGAATAGACTAGACGGGGAAAGCGGAACGAATGAAGTTAGAGTTATAAGCAGGGCTTAAAAGGACAAGATTATAATCACAGATTACGGTCGTAAGTAGTACACAGGTATTAAAAGTAAAGAAGTAATAAGAGAGTAGAGAGTCGCGAGGGAACGCATGCTGCGTTGCTGACGAATGGGTAACCATTGCAGCTCAGAGCAAGAAGCAGACATGGTCATACTTACGAAGATTGTATATGGAACGAATTAGTGCGAGATGTGTCTATGGAAATAAAGGGACAATATTCTATTATTAAAAAAAAAATTCTAAAATTTTGTGATATTATTTTAGGACTTTTTATAATACTAATTACTTTACTTCAAACATAAAATCTATACACATTATACATAGGTACTTGTACAAAAACCAGCGTAATTCACAGTAAAAGTACGCGCGTAAACTGCGGTGAGTTATCTGTCGATCTATTTGAAGACATCCAAGCTTATTGTTTCCTTGACAAAAGGGCGGTGGTGTCAGTGGCAATTGATCACGTAGCTACCCATCCCCATGTTCCAGCCGATAATGTTAAAGGGTATTACATAATACGTTTGTGAGTCGCTGCGTTTTATTTAAAGGAATGGAATTTTTTAAACACTAAAAGAAGCTGAAGAAAGAGGTAAAAATTGTACAGCTGCATTTTATATTGAAGAATTAATTTTGCGAACACAATAATTATTACGAGAGAAATAGTAATATTAAATCTTCGTCGATGGTAATATCAGAGAAGTTTTATGTGGCATTTTATGGTTTCCTGGTTCGATCCACTGTCATCATTTTGGTATGTTCTGTTGTGAGACAGATTTTGCCATTTTGTATTTGTAACTGTTATCACCATGTAAGAGATTAAACAGTCTCTTTCCGCGTATAGGGAAACTCGTCTCTCAATTTTGATCGTTCTTCTGATAACCTGATATTCTCCGGAATGAGATTATCTTGGTTTAAAAAATATTTGAGATTTGTATAATACTCCTGATATAAAGACGTTTTCCAATGTATGTTTTAAATCTGTAATCTGTTTTAAATCCACGATATGTAAAACAACCATATAAACTAAATCTCAAATAACTTAATTTTCCAACAGCTTCCTCGTCGTATGTATCCACACTATTAGCAGAAAGCGTAACAGCGCGTCAATTATCCGAGCCACTGTGACGTGCTGGATAGGGATTGAATTAACGTCTCGAAAAAACGTCCAGCCAAGTTACACTGAACCGGACGATTGAGATCAACCCAAACTATATTCGAACCATGGGTTTTATTTGATAGTACCAATAACTATCAACGATATTACTCTCATAATATTTCTTACGTACAAAAACCTTTTTTCGAATACTAAATGTAACCCAAAAAGATACCCTAGCTAGATACCTATAGTTTATATTCTTTATTATTTCTCACACATTTACATAAGGGCATCTAGTCCTAAACTAAGCAGAGCTTGTGCTATTGGTACTAGATAACAGATAAACATACTTAAATACTTTTATTAAACATAGAAAATATCCAGACCAATGCAAACAATCATGTTTGCATAGAACGGGAATCAAACCCGAGATCTCTGCTTTGCAGTCTTGTTATTTAACCACTGCGCCACATAGGTCGTCATCTGCTACGTATGTTGCGATATTTGATACAGTTATTTTAGATATTTTCGACTCCAGCCATCGATTCTTAATTCTATGAGATTTCCTTCCTGCTACTTAGGTGAGTCAATTAAATCCCCTACTTCAGTACTCCTGGAAATCTTCTTATTTTTGATGGTGTTATTCAGGGAACTAACAATATAACCCTCTGGATTGCCTTTTGAACGACTTCAAAGAGTTTAAGAAGTCCTTAATGAGCGAATTTATCTCAGTTCCGTGAATTATCATTATCGTTATTCACACTAATCTCTAACCTGTTCTAGTCATAGCATCCAATGATCGGATCCTTTTTTCGTTAAATGGCAGATTTTGAAAAGGGCAGATGAAGAAGTCCTTCCTTGAATATACAGAGAAATCTGTGAGCAATAATAAAACAAATTACGCATACATTAAAGTCAAAAAGGGCTCAAATCACTTCCTAAAACACTTCCAGACACAATAACAAAAGCAGAGCGTAAAAGCTAGCCTTTGAAGCTAATATTTAGATATCTTGTTTCCTTTACGAAAACTTATTACGAATTCAAAAGTATATTCAAAACCACGACACAGTTTCATAGCTGGAAAACAGTTACCGAAAAACAGTACCAAAGTCGCTACATACACTCTTCGCGAAGTTTCATTTCGTCGACAAAACAAACATTTCTGTGTTAACTTGCGCTTACTTATAAACGGTATACTAGACCGCGATTCACTTAGAACAACTGTTACAAACTGATTATGTGAAGATGGGCTCGCTTTTCTTGTTGTTTTGCAATATTAAAAATGTTTTCGCCTCAGAAAAGTTCCAAGTTTAATTTTGTGTTGAATTTATTGCTCTGTTAGATATAGATTTCAGAGTTTTACAGTTCAAAATCAGTTTTGACGGGTGCAGAGTACATTTAGAGGTTTTAATTTTATTTTACTCTTTATATCTTTGAGTTTTTAATCATGTTTATGTTTTCGTTTGTTGACAAACCAAGTCAAAAAAAGGAAATACTCTATCCGTTGCGTTTCACATCAAATGTGTAATAAATATTTACAAGTACATTATTTCATTTAAGATACTTTACAAAACTCAACACAATAACTTTATCGTTCATTAGAAACCGCAAAGGCGCCAACATTTAACTTATCTAGATGCAGTAGTTTGAAATGTCTAAGAATCATTAAATGAGCAAATGGAAAAGTCGAATATAAAATTGAATGAAGTGCAGTTCCCTGTTTTACGGATCCCGTCTCGGTTCTCATTCGAAGTGAACCTTCAAGAATCCCCGATAATTGATTTTGTAACAGTTTCAATAGATTGAATTTATTATTACTGTGTAGTTTTATGAAGATGAATTTCGTATTTGATTTGAAGTTATTTAATTATAAGACGGTGGTTAAATCGCTCCTTTAGATAGTGATGCAACTCCTTCTTATTCTTAACTTGGGAATACTGTATATACAACTAAATATGTATAACTAATATAATAATATAAAAACTAAATGTATCTAGCAATTTAAATATTTTTGTTAGTCTAAAATAAATAATAAAGAGAAAAGGGAAATGTATTTATTTCAACTAAACATTTTCAAATACATAATAATGTAAACAAGTTGCATCTGTGAGACATTCAACTGACGTATCACTGAAAATGTTTAAAAACTATTTAAACATAGTTTAAACAATTATTTTGCGACAAATTTGTGATTCTAACCTTATTTCTATTCATAACTCGTCAACCTTACATCTTCACTATGTGAATATTATCGTACTAAGAGAAAATACAAAGAAACTATACCATACATAAAAACTCAAGCATTTTCTATCGACTTAAGGCGGATGTCCCATTTCATAAATCAGACCAAGAACCAATCGTGACCCGCTAATTGACGGCCTCTGATAGCCCAGTAATGACTGTTTCGCTACTAACGCTTAATCTACCGAGCCAAAACATTATGGGAAGAGGACGGTCTAATTTGAGGTCTGATTCACTTAACTTTTAATATTGAATGTTATATAGATAATAGGGCAAAAAGTATTCTAAGCACTTTCGATATAGAAATAAAACGAATTCTAAGCACTTTCGATTCAGTTTGAACATTTGTACTTGTGGTAATATGAATTGAGCAACAATTTAAAACACATATATATTTGTTACAGGCAATTTGATCTCTTTTTTAGCAAGAGAATGCTTATCACCACCAATGTGCTTGCAATAAACAGTGTCCAAAAATGTTTCTGTGTTTAGATAGTAGTGAAATGACGTTTAGACGAGGGTTTAATTTCAAGTTTTCCTTCTTTTTACTTTGTAAAGATAATATTTACGGTTAGTTCCTTAGTCGGTTTTTACGACACCCATGGGATGAGATGGGGTAGTGACATAATATTGTATTCTTACTCCGTCACTACACGGATAGAATATGAAATATAATCAGTATCAAAGAGATACTGGAGATGGCTGTTAAATTACAAAATTACTTCTAAAAATGAGAGAACATGCAAATTTAAATATTCAATTAGTTTTAGAAACATTTCGTCTCTTGGATGTTCTTGAAATAGAGAAAGCAATAGATTAGTGTTCATTCGAAAGCGAAACTCTGCCTAAATCAATTTACAACAATTTATAACTCCCTCGATTCCATTAAATAATAATTGTTGTTTTACATTGTTGAACGGTATAAGTTTAGTGAACGTCTTGTTTTTAATTGGCAATGAATAATTTATAGCGATAGACGACTAAAATGCTGCTTAATAGACGCTCGTGGTTAAGTAAACATATTTTATAACGAAAGTTTTGCGATAATATTGGAGTTTGTTTGAAATATTTGCTTTTGTTGCTTCAAGTACAAGTAAATAGTAGTAGTATAGTCTCATAGTAGAAGCTTTGCTTAGTTTGGGACTAGATGGTGTTGTGTGAATGTGTGAGGAATATTTATTTATTTAGTTAACAGGGTACTGCTTATCGCTATTTTAATGAACTTTAGGAGCTGGTTTACAATGCAAAATTAATGTTTCTTGTCTTTAATACATAGTTGTAGCAGTATAATAGTGGAACCCTGTAGTTTTTTTTTCGCCTTAAACTCAGGCAAAAAAAAAAGTTCAGGAATTGTACAAGAGCGCCAGCACAGATTAATCTTTTTAAGTAGCTAGTAGATGATATCTGTTCCACAAATCCGCAAGATAACAAGTGACTAGAATTGTCCGATTACTAGAGGGACATTCTGACTTTTATTTGACAACCGCACTTCAATTCATGGGAGTCGTAAAAGAAGACTAAGCAAATAACAGCCCATTAATGTCCCACTGCAGGGACGGGCTTCCTTCGGTGACGAAGGGATACTTGGCCTACTAATACCACACTGGCCAGACGGATTGTTATAGGGTTTAATTTCAAGTTTTCCTTCTTTTTATGTAAAGTTAATATTCACAGATATACCCTTAGTCGGTTTCTACGACACCCATGGGATGAGATGGGGTGGTGACATATTGTATTCTTACTCCGTCACCACACGGATCGAACTGCAGTATTATCGACTAAAAATAGATAAAAGATTTTGATAAGACTCTATCTAAAATGTTACGCAGAATGCAAATTCAAATAAAAACGAGATCATTACGCTGATAACAACCGCTATCGCAGAGAAATATTACGCCAATATTACAGAAAGCATTATGTGGGACGGGAAGCAGGAGAGCAGACAAAACGAATCGCGTGAAATGTTGTTTCCACCTAGAACTACATTGAGTTTTCTACTTTCTTCATATACAGTTAGAGTTCGAAATTGGTTGTACATGTAAGTGATTCGTCGGTAGATAACGCATATCACGCATTCGGATTGCCGGCTCTGCCCAGGTGGAAGCAACGTGATCGATTGCCTCTTTGTCGCGTCGCACCCAAAGCTTATATTACCGGGAAACATTTCTTCTGTTGTCATCGCCTTTTACCTTTTTACGTAGGTATTTTATTGATGAATTGCAACAGCAACGAAGCGAGACAAGTGGTGTTTTTGTTTTTTCAATAAATATGGATGAAAAATTGAATAAAAGCTAGCTGCAAAAATGATTGTCGTACGGGTTTGAATTTGGCCACAGTTTGTGTATTGAATTTGGGAGTTCGTTTGGAAAATAACTGTAACATTTGTTTTATGTATATTGTATTTGTTATCTAAATTGTGCAGTCTATTTATTCATCAATTACACGTATGCAAAACATCGTAACTTGTTACCGGTAGCTGTAGATAGGTACAGGCAACAGAACGCCATTAACGAGTACCTACTACGATCTCTACAAACCTATGTTACAGTTGTAACATTGTAGTACTCGAAATAATTGCGAAAGTAGTTACTTTCACAATTATTTTCGCTATATGTAAATTCTTTTTCACTCGATCTAAAGAACTGTAGCATACAGTCAATATTCATTAGTTAACTGATTATGCCATCTTATCTTTCAAAACGTTATCATAGAAAGAAAACAACTTTTAATAGCAATTGTGGGATACGTTGGAAACATTAATTACCATGATTTTTTTATTTTTATTTATTTATTATACATAAAAGAGTTATATACATTTAATTAACTTAAAAGTGTCACTTATACCACTAGAGTTTGTGTGTGACACAACATTCAAATGATGATGATGATTCAATGATGTACCTACTAAATAATGAAAATAATCTCACGTTAGTTACTCTCAATAATTCTTCAGCGTAACTTTAATAATGACCTTGTATGGTATGCTTAGTCCGTCAAAAGATGTTTTTAAAGATAACCACATTCTCCTATAAGAAAATTTACAAATCTATTACATTTCCTTAATTTTACATTACGAACAGACCCCTTACTTAACTCATTTGTAGGGTAAGGAAACTGTGATGAGGTCGTCACAACTTGCTCACAGTTATCCCCCCCCCCATTTCTCCCCCCCCCCTCAAGTTCCGTACCTTAGTTTAATAGACATCGTTTACTAAATCACTGGTGTTCCCTTTAATTACGCATCCCAATCTTTCTTTTAAACTTTGCTCGTATTTTCGGCGGAAGCGTGTGAAGGAAAAGTTAAAAATTACCACGATTCCTCGATTCTTTTACAACGCCATCTAGTCCTAACTAAGCAGAGCTTGTGCTGTGAGTACTAGACAACGGATAAACATACTTACATAATTTTTTTTGTAAATACTTACATATTATCAAAGGAAATACCTAGACCAATGGAAACAATCATGTTCATACTCATAAGGGTTTGCATTGAGCGGGAAACGAACCCGAGACTTCTGCGTAGCAGCCACGTAATTAATATAACGACTACGCCAGGTCGTCGATTGGTTAGAAGGTTAGTTAAAATTACATTTCTTTATATAGAAGCAGTTTCTTGCGGTGACAGATTATAAATAAATAAGGTCAACACTACAAAAATAAATGGAGATAGAAAGGTCAAGCTGGTGAGTAGCGATCGTGCATAACGGTAATTATAGCTTGGAGGATTTATCGTATTCACTATATAGAATTTCTGGAATGAATACCTACATCTTTGTCATTTATATATTTAAAGTATAAGTAAGCATCTATATATTTAATGAAAACTACATTCCACCCTTATTAAGCTAGTTTCTCTTGATACGATAAGTTCGCCGTGTACGTGATTCTGTATGGACAAAGAAACTACACTTACATTTCTTTGTTTCCTCGGTCAGCACTGGATCTTTATACGAGTAGGTGCAAGGATGGTACTTAGCACAATGATATCCAGTACTGGAGGTTCCATGTTATAGCCCGGAGGAAGGTGTCATTTCTTGTAAAATTGCAAAAAGGCATATTAATATAACAAGAGAAAATAAACTCGAAACGGTGTGGTCCCCTCCGCCTTGTCATAGTGATATTATTACGCCAAATTTTCGTTCATTTCAAAATAAGCCCTTTTTTACAGTAACACATAACAATCTCTAAAAGAAGGATAAATACTAAATAATTATAAAAACAAATTTGTCTAATTAAAGTAATTTACTTTCAATTACATTATTTAATAAAACATAAAAACAACCCTCGCTTCTTTTTAGCGTTCGCAGAAATCTATTTCAATAAATAAATATTTTTGGTAATATCATTTCTATTTTCGTGTCTCATTTTGAAAGCAAACAGCAAGTCGGTACGGAAACACAATTTAAGTTCGTCAACAGCTGGTTCAGTAGCATTCGCTTCGAGGCGGGACTTATTTATATAGGAGAAGGTTTACTTCGATGACTCAAAGTCCAAGTTTGTTGAATCACTCGTCAATATCTTTGGGAAAATCCAGTCGAATTAACTGTTTTAGAGAAGTTGGTACAATCATGCACGAATGGTTTAGTTTCAATAAGATCAACTAAATGATAGTGTCCTATTCCAGACTTGATTCAAACTATTGAAACTGTGATCTGTTTTTTCATTTAAATCCTTTTGAAAACGCTGTTTTTAGGAGTTAATACAGTCATACACGAAATGTTTAATTTTAAGTAACTGCTTTAGACAAGTAGATTATGCATGATTATAGTATAAAGCAGATAAACAACGGTTAGGACGGCGGGAAGCCGATGGATAAGGGAGGCACAAGACCGCGCAGGGTGGAAGCGTTTGGAGGAGGCCTATGTCCAACAGTGGACGTCCATAGGCTGATATGATGAAACAACATGAATCAATATCAATGTAGGAACGGAGTTTAATAAGTCTATAATTATAATGCGACATAGTGATCTCTTCATGACTTCCTTAGCCTTTATTCGTGGACAGTATTGTATGTGGTTATTCAGATATTATAGTTGTGAGCCTTGTTGATTGTGTCCATTAAGTTGACCTTCTAGGTCTCCGTGACATATAATAATCCCTGCCTTTCATAATAAAATTTCATAGAAAAAACATATTAAAACCTAAAATAGAATAGCATAATATTAGAAACAACAACATTAGAAAATGTTTTGCTATACGAGCAAAACCAAAAATAAGAGTACAGAAATTCCCACGTGACAAATAGCTGTAGGTATAGTACATTCCATTGTTTTCAATCGGACCGTGTGACCCGCCATTATTATTTAGAATGTCCAGTACATTAAACATCAAAGAGTTACCCGTTATGCGAGTGTTCCAAAAAATAAAGAATACCGTCAACGCTTCAGCCAACTTTTGAATTTGTTTGTTAAAACGTTTTAGCGAAAAATTTTAAAAGTTGACCTTATTTAATTTAACTGGATTATAGAAAGAATGGAATTGTTATGGTAATTATTTTTGCAAGATGAGGTCAGAAAGAGGTCAAACAATATTTGAATATATAGGTATACATTCAAATATTGTTTGACCTGGCTGTTATATTATATGTCAATCTTCTTTTGGTAACGAAAACGGTGGAAACTTGGCTTTGTGATACGAGTAATAAGTATTACATTGGCCAGACGGATTAGCTTAAAGATAAGGTTTTCCCTCTTTTGTTTTTGTAAAGTTTTCTGGTATAGTATGGAGTCTTGACACCGTGTATTACAAATACTAGCAAAGGAAAGAATCTTGCCACAGAACTCGACACCCACCTTTATATTGAAGAGCCTTGCCCTTTGAACGATGTGATGCCACTAACTGATACATTACACGTTTTGATCATTACAATGTTTACAGGCCTATGAGATTCAACAACTCGTGTCTCAAAGGGGGTGCCCCTGAGGCACGTCACTTAAATATCTTTGGTTGAGGGCCATCCGTTACACCCGTGTAAAGTATTAGCGGTCGTCAGAGACCAACTACTCGTCAACAAAAAAAAAATTTCGTGTCTCAGGGTGACTAACGCGATGCAGAAGAATGAACTCTGAATTTATAAAGTACTGAGTTCCTTTATCTGGTATGGGCAAGCGTGGACCTTACTACATAGTATTAGGCGAGCGATCTCTACGTCTCATTAGCATATCGTATAAAACAAAAAGTATTCTTTAGTTAATGAAAATTGTATTACATAACAACTATTTGCTGTACTCGCGTAGATTTTTTTCTGACGAAATATGGGAGCCATAAATATTTTTATTGTTTTCTTTCCCCGACGTTGAATAAACGGTTACATAAGTTTTTTAAGCGAAAAGTTTCATTGCAACAACACTCACAATTTGTAAATTATTAATATCGAGGGAATTGTTTTACTTTTTTGTTGTTTTTTTTTCGCTAGGATAATGCATGTTTTTACATTAGTTTGCAAAAAAACAGTGATTCATAAGAAAAGTTTCATTGAGATTGAATTGAGTTTTTTCTTACTTAACCAATCTTTAAGAAGATGCTTTGTGTTTTTAACCTATTTTTAAAAGATGAGAATGTATAATGTTTTTTGTTTGTTAGGCACGTTAACTCTCAATAGCTTGTTAGCTAATTTAAAAAAGTCGTGAATATAAGTTTTTCTCTCAAGATGGTCTCATTGAAATTTCTGTAAAACTTATTGAATAATTGGAATCACTTTAGTGATAACAGGAAACAGGTTTCCATCGCTTCAAAAGGAATTTGGCAAAAATTAGGCACTCTTTCTGTTGAACCATGATTTATAACTGCATCCAAAATGGGGACGAGGTTTTAAGTTCCGTTGCATTTTTGTAAAAGGTAAACTTATAATTTGATTTCCTAGAATTTATATTAACCACTTAACTGTCCCATGAGTCATATATAAACATATGCATTGTTTTACTATTGTGTCTAATGGCGGGACAGTGAAATTGTTAATATCAATTATGTAAGGACAAAGACACTTTCATTAATCCACCTTAAAAACAGTACAATAGTACAAAATGGGACACAATTTGCTTCACTTTTCTCTGTAAAACAATTAACGCCCCGTGTTAAACAAGCACAATAACAAAATACAGTAGAGTTAGTACAAACTATATGCGGACAAAGTAGCGGACAAGATTTAGTAATAAATAGTGTACACACACAGAACTTGTTAAAGTTGTAGTACAAAACAAGCAGTGCAATAGAAGGCGACATCTTGCCACTAAACTATTCGTCGGCGTAGCGGCACTACGACTGTAACAAGCTGTTGATAAATTAAGTTGTCAAGACGAAACAGGAACGGACTTAGTATAATATGACGTATTATTTTAGATTTAATACGAAATAAATTAATGATTTATTAATAATAGGTCGGCAAATGTTTTGTTGCATTTTTAATGTATTGTCAGTAATCAAACCTCTTTGGCAGACCTTAATGTAACTGGCATATTTAAATACTATTAAATGATGACATTCCTAAGATGCAATGAATAAAATGAGACGCTAATTACTTTACATGCAATTAATGTGCTAAATAATCACAATAACAAAATACAGTCGTGTTAGTACAAACTACATGCGGTCAAAGTAGCGGACAAGATTTAGTAATATGTATACACACAGAACTTGTTAAAGTTGTAGTACAAAACAAGCAGTGTAATAGAAGGCGACATCTTGCCACTAAACTATTCGTCGGCGTAGCGGCACTACCACTGTAACAAGCTGTTGATATATTAAGTTGTCAAGACGAAACAGGAACGAACTTAGTATTAGGTACATGACGTATTATTTTAATAAAAAATTTTTTGGTATCTTGAATTCCTAGTTGAATATTTTATTACATAACTACATTTTCATACAGCATGTCAATTCTCGTTCCTTAAAATCGTTAAAAATTCGGTTAAATTAACTTTAGTTGTCAAATTGTCATACAACAGGTAAGACAATGTGACAACTAAAGTTAACCGAATTTTTAAGAAACGAGAATTTACATGCAGAATAAAACATGATTAAGTATATATTTTTGTTTGGCGTTAACAAGACTTTAGTCACATACCAAAACATTATCGTCATACAAATTGACTAAACCCTAACACCCGGTTATTCATGAAGATCTTTTTGAGAAAATATTAATATCCTAAGAACAACATAATAATAATACCTAATCTTAGCATTCCATGGATTCTCCGTGCGGGTGCCGGGTCCATCGCGTGATAGAGGACGGAACACTGGCGCAACAGCGTCTGGGACTTACGACCCAGATGTAGGTTTAAGGAGGCCCCCTTACAACGCGTTAGCGGTCACTTTCACTGTCTGCTATGTTCCGTCCTCTACCTATCCAAATTTGGTATGAACCTAACAATGCCGTTTTGGACATTTGTGATAGTAGAGAGCTTACTGAAGTTCTCGGCAGTCCTAGTTCTTTTAATAAGCTGTAGAGGGATTTAGCTGGAGTACCCCTCGCACCTATTTCCACGGCATATAAAGTAACCTTGTAGCCGTTTCTGGTTATCTCATTTGTCAAGTCAAAGTATTTATTTGTCTTAATTGCGTGGTCTTTCGGGATGTTAGTTTCCCACGGTACCGTGAGCTCAATAAGTTTATTTATTTAAGCCATATTTATTTCCTAATACATTAATCTAAGAACTATAACTTTAAACTTATTTTATCTAATTAATTTTTTCTAATTTATTAAAAAACGTAGTACTTAAATTATATCTAGTTTTTTTTTTCTTGTATCAGGAACCCTCTCCGGTAAAGGCCTCCTCCAAGGCTTGCCATCTTTCTCTATCTCGAGCTATTTGGATCCCGTGGTCCGGCGATTTTTTTGATGTCGTCATCCCATCGAGTGTAGGGTCTGCCTCTGTAACGTTTGCCTGGTGGGCCACTCCATGTAGTTACTGTTTTTGTCCACCTGTGATCTGTAAGGCGAGCTACATGACCTGCCCATTTCCACTTTAGTTTTTGTGCATGGCTTAGAGCATCCACTGCTTTGGTTTCGGATCTTATTCTTGTATGCCTTACCTTTTGTAGCTTTTTAATATTTAGCATGCTTCGTTCCATTCCTCTTTGACATGTATTTATTTTGGCTTTTGCCTTATTCGTGAATTTCCATGTTTGGCATGCATATGTCAAGCATGGAATAAGGCAGGAGTCCATCACTTTCTTTTTAATCATTATAGGCATATCACTCTTAAATATTTCTTTACAACTCCAATACTTATTCCATGTGCTTTTGACTCTTCTCTCTATTTCTTGATTATTTCTGTCACTGCTGAATCCAATTTGCTTACCCAAGTATATATACTCAATAAGAGCTCAATAAGTACTACACGCTTATTCAAATAAGAGTAGAGAAATATGTCTGGTCTTAACGGCGACACACAGATATTCTCCGGGATTTTATAGTGTGTTTCATACGTGTCAACCAGTAGTGTCCAATCGCTTGCCGCGCTCAGAACTGAAAAAGGCTTAAAGGTGGTCTTTTTAGTGGTGCCTTCCTTAACGAATTGGATGTTTTGTCGTTCATTTGTAGTCAGTCCTTTTTTAGCTCTAGCAATCGATAGACTCACTGCCTCGCGTATAATCCCTAGTACTCTGTCGTGACGTTGCGAGTAATGACCCCTATCCAAAAGCACTTTTCACAGCCTACCAATAAGTGTCTAGCCGTACCAATTTCTTTGCCACATTCTGTGCATTTTTTGTCCGTGGCTTTTCCCCATCTTACAAGATTGCTTTAATCAAGAAGAGTCAATTGGAAGGCGTTGAGGTAGAATTTAAGTAATGATGGTGACCAGTCGTAAAGCAAAGTGCGCCACTTCAAGGCTAAAGGTATACAGTAATCACCTAGAGTAACCCATTCATTTTGCATTTCTAGGTTCATTGCGTGCACTCTATAGCTGTCATTCTCATCTTGGTTTATGAAAGATTTTGTAATTTCTTTGTCTGATTGTCTTTCCGTGTTTCTAAAACCTGCTCTATTAGTTTGCGCGCCTATCATGAATTTTTTGTGAAATTGTAACCGTGACTCGAGCGCAGATGAATTTTTATCAACTGATAAAATCCATCCCAACTGGGATGGATTTTACAATTTCGTCTTTAGATGTTGATAAGACTTGCATTTTAGTGACTCTTAGATGTTTATAGAGTTCCGATGGTTTTTTTAGTTTCATCCCAAAGTTATTTGTGTCTCGGTAAAGAGCGGAAGAGTCTGCAGATTGAGCTAACCCAAGCCACGATTTCAATGTTTTCGTCACTTTGGCATCCAGTTTTTTCAAGAGGTTCTGGTTTAAGTCATACACGAGGAAAGGCCAGTTAAGACGTGATGTTAAATAGTTGTCGTATATCCAGACTTTTTTTACGTTATTTATCGGTTGTTGGTCTACCTTTTCAATGTCGTTTATGAAACTATTGACGACATCGTCGAGTACTGGAGAGCGACCTTTATCATTTATCTTTCTACCAAGAAATTTAAAAGGCACGGTTTCTGATATTATTGAAACGTTTTCTCCGCCTATAGTGAGACCGGGGTCATATGAAGTATATCTCGTATCTCGCCTACCTAAACACAGACAATAACATTTGCTAGGTTTCACTCTCATTCCATCAGTCCACTCACATTCATCATTCAGAATTCATCAACCTTTCGCAGTAGTTCTTGGCACTGCTTTGGATTTCGAGTAAGTATCGCTAGGTCGTCAGCGAATGCTAGAATGGATTATGTATGCTTACCATTGGACTTAAACCGATATCCCCACCTTTTTTCATCTATTGTTATGCTATCTATTAGAATATTGATTACTGTGTTAAATACTATAGGAGATAAGCAGCAACCCTGGAACAGGCCCACGTTGTAGTTAAGGGCCTTTGTATGTCCGTCCTTCGTTGCAATTACAAATTTAAGTTTGCTATAGAACTTAGATATTATTTCAGAAACTACGGGCGGAAAGTTATACCATTGCAGTGCAAATAACATAAGCTCGTGCTGTACTGAGCCGAATGCGTTTTCTAAATCTATCCAACAAACTGTTATTTGCCTTTCATTTGCTCCAGCATCTTTAAGACTCTCTGCTAATAAGATTTTAATCTTGAAATATTTTATCTATTTATTTAAAACTTAATGTACATGGTGCACAAAGGCGGACTTACTCGTAATGCCGAAGGCATTTTCTACCAGCCATCTTAGAGGCAGATTAATACTAAGATGATAGATGAGAGAATTTTAGATGATTTTGCCTAAATAATAATAACCTTCACTTAAAGATATAATAAAAACCTATAAATATTTATATATTATATATATTACAAGAGTAGATACACATATAAATATAGAATAAAGTATATTTATTTTGCTGACTTTCAAACAAATCTCGAACTTTAATTTTATAACTAAGAATACTTGTTGACATCCTGATTTTAAGGGGGAGGGCATTCCATAAGAGAATAGATTTAACACAGAAAGAAGAATGAATGAGAATGGAACTATAAGGACATAAAAGGAGAAGATTATTACTTAGAAGAACAATATTTAACTGCTGCAGATCAATTTTTTAATAACAATGAATCTATAAACACGAATAAAATAGATTGTTAATAAAATATGCTCTTATGTTCTAGCACCGACAAAGCCACCAAGAACTGTCTCAGCCAATAAAATGACAACATTTGAGTCACGACACACGTTATTGAGAACCTTTTATCGGACAGACAACAGTTTATTAAAAATATTTTTGTCCGTATAATGCATGTAACGGACATGCGTACCGTAATTTTGAATAATTCTAACATCTAATTCCGCCTCAGTTCTTCGCTGTGCGAGTTGTTCACTTTGCGGCGGATATTGGTCCTCTACAAGCACTTACTTAGAAAAAATACAATTACATCAAAGAAAGAAAGATTTAATATTAAACAAACCTACACAAGCAAAATTTGTACTTTGTTGAATCTCCTTGAATGTGCTATGATGATTATCCTACGAAAAAACAGGAGACATTTTATGTTCTTTGTCCGTTAAAATAGGAACAGAATCAAGTTCCACTAATACACTTCTCATCAAAAAAATCGAAACAGTTGCAAGTTTGTGTTTCATAAGGATTATCTGAAAAATGTGTATATTTAGGAATATGTGTTAAATATCATTTAAAAGGGAATTTAATGAGGTTTTCAAATAATGATGTTAATGTTCTAAATTCAAATTAAATTTTCATAGATTTTGTATTTTGTTCAACAAGTCGTATTTGCCCTGTACGTAGTTTGACGGAAATTTATAAAATTAGGCACTTAAATGAAAAAAAAAGCTAGGAAACGTTTATTTAATAACTCGGATACCATTCCCGACCTCTCATTACTGCTTCTGTACGGTTTTTCATCGATCGTATGAGAGTCACGATCAAAAATAGTGGCGCTCTATTCCATTCCTCTTGGATTGCATTTTAAAGCTGGCTAAGTGTTTTTGAGTCATGATCTTTTACACTAATTCGTCTTTTTTATTCATCCCATAGATGTTTAATCGGATTCATGTCCGGGCTTCTTGCTGGCCAATCAATAATAGAGATATCGACTTCAGTTACATAATCTCATACGACGCTCGCGGTGTTTGTCTTAGCATCCTCGTACATAAATGTTAAACCGGGGTCAAATAAATGTGCATAGGGCATCACAAAAGGTTCAAGATACTGTTCGATGTACCTATGACTGTTAAAAAGGGCAGACGGGACCCAAACACAAAGACAAACTCGGTCTTGTTGTTGCCACTAATTTCTCCTCAAATAGTCCATGAACCGCCACCATGGATGGCCTTTTCTTTTAATCCTGCATGGTGCAAAGCATTCTCCATCACTTCTGTAGACCTTAGTCCTTCCATCGTTACCATACAATACAATTTTGCACTCATCAGAAAGGAGGAACTTGCTCCACTAGATGTATGACCAATTTAGGTAATTACGTAAAAAGTTAAGGCGCGCTTTTCGATGATCTGCAGGTAGTTCCTCCCTATTTGCTGGCTTGTACGGTACAAGTCCACGTTTCTTCAACCTTCTTCTAATTGTAGAGTCACTTACAGCCACCATTGGTTCATCATGAAGCTGCTGCTGCGGTTGAAAGACATTAAGGCGTAGCCTTTGTAAGAAAGGTGTTACTATAAATCGATCTACTAGGTCAGAAGTTACCTGTTTTCTGCCAGATCTCTAACGGCGCGTGAACAAACCAGTCTCTTGATAGCGTTTGCAGATTCTATGAAAAGACGAGAGGCTAAGATGCAATCTTTCAGCCGTAATAACCTGACTAAGTCCAGAATTCAGGAATGCCATCACTTGGCGGTTTTTGCGGGTAAACATCGCATGGACGCAGTAATAAGAGGAGCGAGGAATTCTGGGTGCGCGATACGGGTTATTAAATAAACGTTTTCTAGCTTTTTTTTTCATTTACGTGCCTAATTTTATCATTTTCCGTCAAATTACGTACAGGGCAAATACGACTTGTTAAACAACATACGAAATCAATGAAAATTGAATTTGAATTTAGAACATTAACATCATTATTTGGAAACCTCATTAAATTCCCTATTAAATGATATATAACACATATTCCTAAATATACACATTTTTCAGAAAATTCTTATAAAACACAAACTTGCAACTGTTTCGATTTTTTTGATGAGAAGTGTAATTTCCATTGATTTTATCAGAACTAAATATTAATTAAGATCGATAACAAAGAGTTTATTGCAACAGTTGGTGTGTCCCATTAAAATCTTTGCTAATTAGGACTCCTATATATGTAGACATGATAGTTTTACTATGTATTTGGATAAACAATTATTTTTCTTAATAGCCTATCAAAGCAAAAATTCATGGTCATGCACACAGAGATTTAAATTGAGCAGGAATTAATCCTCTGCGTAGCAGCCAAAGACTAAATCACTACGCCCGCGCCTCAGAAGTCATCACTATGTTCTAAGCACTCGTTTCAGCTCGCTTAATAAATTTTCTTTTTTGCATGGATATTAACTAAAACTTATCCGTGTGGTGAGGGAGTAAGAATAGAATATGACACCACGTTACTTAGGGGGGAACTGAAAACCAGCGTCATGGTTTAGGCTGTGATATTTGCTGAGTTCTCTCCTTTTGTACTAATGCTACAATGAGTACTAATGCTTATGCTAATGCACCCCATCTCATCCCATGGGTGTCGTAAAAACCGACTAAGGGACTATCCGTGAGTTTTACCTTTACGAAATAAAAAGAAGGAAAACTTGAAATTAAACCCTATACCAATCCGTCTGGCCAGCGTGGTATTAGTAGGCCAAGTATCCCTCGGTTACGGGAGGAGGCCCGTCCCTGCAGTTGGGCATTAATGGGCTCTTATATTTAACTAAATAATTTTCCTTTTTTACATGGCTGTTATGTAAATAAGAAAATTATTAAGTGATAACAATGCTGTCGTGTAAATAAAGAGTGTCGGGTAGGTAATAATGTTGATAACGAATTTTTACTTTATTAGGTATTTGTTTGTTATGATGCGGGTTGCATAAAAGATAGAAAAATATGACAGTTATATTTTATAATCTGTATAGTTCTGTTTTTTTTTTGACGATGCTTAAAATTATCTCTTTTTATGACAGTAGCTAAATGCAGACTTTCGTCTTAACAGCCTATTTGCCCTGGATTGTGCCCTGTCTAGTGACGGAAGGATACTTTCGTACCAATGTATATTATGCTTTCAGGCTGATTTGTATAGGTAGAGTTTTATACCAACACTTTCTTGTCCTCCTTGATGTAAGTAATATACCAAACCATAGAATGAGCTGGGATTTTACTTCTCACTAAATTCTGTAAAAAAGAAATCCGTATTAAATCAGTTCGAACAGTTCGGTTTGACTTTACTTTCGCATGATAATTACACTATGAAGAAAACTTCATCATAACAGCCCACTGCATGGACGGGCCTCCTCCGGTGACGGAAGGATACCTGCCTTACTAATACCACACTGGCCAAACGGATTGGTTTAGGGTTTAATTTCAAGTTTACTTACTGACCTTTAAAAAACTTTCTAATATACAGAGTTCTTCTGCATGACATGGACAACTGTCAAACGTACCCAGCGAGTAAACTGCTCATCGTGTTGTAATCCTACTAATATTATAAATGCCAAAGTTTGTGAGAACGTATGGATGGATGGATGTTTGTTACTCTATCACGCAAAAACTCCTAAACGGATTTTGATGAAATTTGGAATGTAGGTAGTGTAGGGTGTAGAATAACATTAAGGCTACCTATACCACGCGGGTAAAGCCGCGGGTATCAGCTAGTGTCGTATAAAAACATTAAGAGAAGGTAAGAATTATGTTTTTGTTGTGAAAACAAACAAACATAAATAGGTATCTCTGAAAATAAAACAAAAACACACAACTAAATCAAACAGGTAAATTAAATGATAATGTATTAGTTCTAATGCTGATAACATAAAATTTCGCAAAACTATGACAAATAAGTAAACAAACAAACATACGACAATATTCTCGTTCGCAATATCAAGTAAACACTCACGCGTATAAATATTAAAATTTATCAATGAATTATAAACCTAATTTCTTCTTAATAAAGTAGAAAATTGTATAACAAATTTGAAATGTATCACTTGCAATACTGTGCCAGAGAAATTGACTCAGGGTATTCCCTCCCCATTCAATATTTATGTTTTCTCCGATATGTAGTGAGTGATAACGCTAAAGCGATATTTTATTATTCATTGCGGTATGTATACTTTACGAACATTTAGATTGGCGTACTATCTCTTCAATGGATTTGTGAAAAGAAATTGTATTGATTTGCTCAGTTATTTTGTCGTGTCGTGGTATTGTTTTACTGAAGTTGTGTGCTTAGTAGGGTTAGTATAAATAAAGGTAAGCTGCAGTATTTCTCATTATCCAGAAGACTGCAATCATGAAGACTTGTATAGTTTTTGTAGTAGTTCTCGTTGTTTTCACGCTCGTGTCATCCGCTGCAGAAATTAGAGATAAAGGTAAATTGGTTATTATTCTAGTCTTCTTTCTATTTAAAAAAAGGTTTATTCTGGCTAGTATAAAATTATACTTAAAATGTCAGTGTTAAATATTTATAACATCACGTAAAACCTTTAAAATAAAGTTACTTAATATCTAAAAATATATGATATTGTAAGGTAAAAATTAGTAATTTATACCTATTGTTATCATAACAGTACATTAATGTCCCACTGCAGGGACGGGCCTTCTCCTCCTCTCGTACATTATTTATATTGTTACGCTAGACTATTATTTAAATAGTGATAGATTATGTATGAAAACTTATTTCCTCATAATAACCTATTAAATTCAAATCCTGCCAATGTGTACAAAATAGGCCCGAAAAATGTTTTAAATAATATTATATTAGCTAAATAGAGATATGACTGATCTGAATAGAGATAGGACTATAACCAATCAAACTTACGTCTACGTGTCGTTAAAGAGATGGTCTAAGGGTAGAGTATTTTACCCTTAGACCATCTTGACCACCGCAGCAGCAGCTGCTCACTTTAATTCAAGACTCCAAGATAAAAGCAAATTCAATTTATTTTTTAAATAATCCTCAAACATTCACACATTGCCACCTATTCCCAAACTAAGCAAAGCTTGTACTATGGGTACTAGAAAAGGGCTAAAACATACTTAAATACTTTTTTTAATGTAAATACATAAATATTATACATAGAAAACACTCAGACCAATGCAAACAATCATGTTCATGCACACAAAGATTTCCATTGAGCGGGAATCGAACCCGAGACCTCTGCGTAGCAACCATGTAATATACCGACTGCGCCAAAGAGGTCGTCGAATTTTATTTTTTAAAAGACAGCTCTAGCTCTAGGATCATCTTCTATGTCCAGAAAGCTTTGATAAAGATCAATTTAACGGTCTCAAAGAACATCCAGACTCAGAACTATTATTTGTAGATCGCATAAACAATTGTTCTAAGTGGAATTGGAACCCGCGGTCTTGTGCACGCATGTCATAACCACCAACTGTTAGAGGCATAAGACCTTAATACTTAATATATAATTATGTTACAGAGCCAGCACTACGTTTGTTGAAAAGGGACGTCATTCAAGGACCATCATGGCCACATTCTTGCACGTTCTATGAGTGTATCTCTAACTGCAGACAGAAAGGCCACAAACAAGGAGGGTACTGTACTATCAATGGATGTCAATGTGTCCGATGAAAATGTCAGAATAAACTTCTTTGAACAAAAATGTTGGCCTAAGAATTTGTGTATTATATTTTTTTTAATAAAGTAAAGTACTTAATTTGTATTTGTTTATATCATCATCATCATCATAATAGCTCATTAATGTCCCACTGCAGAGACGGGCCTCCTCCCGGGACGGAGGGATACTTGGCCTACTAACACCACGCTGGCCAGACGGATTGGTATTGGGTTTAATTTCAAGTTTTCCTTCTTTTTAGTCGTAAAGATAATATTCACGGATAGTCCCTTAGTCGGTTTTAACGACACCCATAGGATGAGATGGGGTGGTGACATATTGTATTCTTACTCCGTCACCACACGGAGGTTTGTTTAAATATTTAATTATAATTGTATTTCATAGTTATTTGTTTGGGGTAGGTCGCGTGTGAAGAAATTGTCCGGGAGAGTTGTCGCGGATCAACTGCTGCCGAGATGGCTCGTGTAATGTCTTTCTTCTGGCCAAAAAAGGAACACCGTAGACTGTAGCCGAGAATCTGTAATTCTGGCCTCTACTCATAAAACATCGACAAAAAAAGTCTTGAAGAAAATGGTAATGGTTGATTGATTGGACGAGAGCTAAACAGTAATTACTTGGGCATTATTTTTAACCTATTTACCAACTCACTGGTTAATAGTTCTCCGTATATTTTATAGTCTTAGCACATTACCTCACCGGGGATATAGAATATAGTATATAGTATAATAAATAAAATATGAAAGCGAAAAAAATAAAAATAAAACAAAAATAAAGAAGTCACTTGTCCAATCAACATGGTACGTAGCTACGAAATAAATGTCCTCTCGTCCACATTGCCGCAGTGTATGAAAAATAATGTATTTGACCAGTCCATGTTCTCCCAGTAAGACGTAATAGGTACTTATTAGCTTTTTCTGAAGTCTAGCAGGCAGACCTCTGCGTAGCAGTCATGCTTATAACCATTACGATAAATAGGTCGTCAATAAATTACTACTTGTAAACAAGTTATTTACATTACTTATTACATAAATGGTGCTAACATTACTTTAAAAATTCATAGAGTAGGCATAACTAGTGTATCAGTGTACATTCCGCACAATAAAACTATTAGCGATAAGAATACTTAACTAAAATACCTTACTACAAGGTCACTCTGAAAATATTTTGAAAAATGTATTTACTTAATAATAGAAAATTGTAAGAAAGACTACTATAAATTATTTAAAATTTGTAAAATACTTCCAGCTCACTTAAAACATCAATATTTGTTGTTGGTCAATAGTCATGGTAGCTGGGATCATTATCCGAAGGTTGAACACTCGATAGGCACCAGGGCTGTAGCCACTGGTAAATTTGATGTACCGAAAGTTTGTAATTATTTTGGCGACAGAACATATGAAAAAAGACTTCCATATCTACTAAACCAACTGCCCGATCACATTAGAAATGAATGTAAGAAAAATAAATTTATTAAATTGTTAAAGCAATATTACTTAAACAGTCTGGACAACTTATAATGTAAACACTTCATTAAATAAATCACATAATTATAGAAATAAGAAATAACATACGCATATAAATTATACATAAATAGAATTATTTAACAGCCTATCCGCTATCATCATAATATTGTAACTACACTATTGTTATTAATTATCCTTAGCCGAGTGATTGTACCTACAGACAAACCGTTTAAACGGTTTTGTGGGGCTACGACTGTATTTATATTTGTAATGTAGATGTAATTAATAAAGTGAAATAAATAAATACTTAGGTCACGGCAATTTTGCCGTATTGTACCTGATGGGAAGGAATACAGTACAGGAATTATGGATGGTAGCCATGCAATGGCGTTTTTCCGTCGTCATAATTTGGATGGCCTAACTACAAATGTGCAATGGGTCTTCACCGGTTGATCCCTAGGGATCAACCGGTGAAGACAAAGCATTCTTAATTCTTCCTAATGAGTCTTTACTGGTCTAGACCAGTAAAGACCCATTAAGAAGCGAATAGAACATCCCCATAAACGAAGTAGAGTTACCCAAAAGTCTGATCTGAATAAATACAACTATATATCTCGATATGAAATTGGCACTTTATTAAATACAGACATAAATAAAGAAATAATTATTTACATAACAAAAAAAGAAATCAAAACTTTCCCTTATTAATTAATTTGTAAGGACTTTCAAAATAAGAAGGTATAGTTGATGGAACTATTATACGACCAATCAAAGACAAATCTTTTACAACCTTCTTCTTTCCTGTTCCGAAATAATATGCCTGTATGACTAGTTTCGAACAATAACTAGGATCAGTTTTCCAAATATCGGTGGTAATTAAATAAGTAATATGCTTCGTCTTTGTACTTCCACCACTGGGGTTATAGTATGTGTGATCAGCCCATTTTGCTGCTTCTCTAGCAACCCCACTATCAGGGCAACGGTAAACCGTAGTCCAATCCGAAGCATGTATATCAAACCATTTGTCTTTACCAATCTGCCGATTATTATTCTTTATACCATTAGCCCAACCCTCTCCACCAGGCATTTCAAGCACCCAATAATCACTTGTCATAATAGCTGCATGACCTACCAACCCACCGACACCTCTACCCGTTATCAGAATATCCCCAGTCTTAACAGTATTAATAAATCGTCTCTTATTATCTGCTGTACTACGTTTCATTATTTTTCTCTCGAACAAAGACTTCTGAGTATCGGGCAATATTCCAAAGTTGTTCAAAACGAGCCACTCTTTGTAATTAATCGGCTGACTGCTGTTCAATGAAATGTATTCGTTGTACAAATCTTTGAAGATGTTTCTTTCATCCCTTTTAAACGATTGTAAAGTATATTTTTCGGGATTGATTATTCCCATGTGAACACCGAGGCTGTACGCATCCATTGTATCGTTCGATTCCGTGTCATCCTGGCCTGAAACAATAAATTTCATATGGGTATTTTATTGTTCATTCGCTACCATTTTGGTACAAAAAGATGACATATATGCGAATCTGGCCCGATATATCATTTTGCCTGACAAGTATGCAGATGTGCCCACTTTGCGAACTGACCCTATTTATTTAATAAAACAATATCAGATACGAGATATTTATGTATATTTTTGAGTCATATCTTAGATATGCAAGTGCTAACGGTTATTATTTACTGTAAATTTTCCTTATACACACATAAGTGCACCTGCATTATGTATAAAGGAAAATGACAATCAATGTTTATTCATAATAATATAACTAATTATAGTTGTGATAAATTTACTTTACTTAGAAATTCTATAATGTTTAATAGAGAGACACCATATTGCATTTTCTTATAATGTCACTTGACCTTTATATCCAATAGGAATAATTGCGGGAACGGAATTGTAAAACTCACGTATTTTTATTAAAGTACTACATATAGTTAGAATATAAACTTAATAGAAGTTCACATTTATGGACGTCCTTCCTTCATTGTTTGGGATGCGATCACGGTACACTTCATAAATGAAAATAATAATTCCTTAGTTGTTTTTTTCAGATTGAAGTTGTGTTTCAGCCTGTTACGACCGTTGAAAAAATTTTAATAAGGCTTTCAATACAATTTTTATTTTGACTACATGAAGACGCAAGGTCGGAAGGCCCTTCAAACGGTGTATGGACAATCTAGTTAGGAGGGCAGGAAACTTGTTCACGACGCCCATTTAGTCTTTTGATATGGCTTGTCGACAGTTCTTCGACGTTTCACGCGCCCTTCAAAGCACGGAGGCGCTCAAAACACTAAACCACTCATCTAAGGATTGACTAACCTCACAAACATTGCTTTATCAACCTTATCGTTGATGAATCAATGTCAGCAACTAGCTGTAAGCGAATATTCTCGATAAATCAACTATAATCACTTACCTTGAACATCTCCTACAATTTCTTCACAGATAATGTTCTCTGTTGCTATTAGCAACAAGAGAAAACCTAAAAACGTCTGAATACACTTCATGATCTATTCTTCTGTCCATCCTAAACTACTCTACTTATCCTTATATAGAGAGTTTATTATATTTAACAAGTAGATACGTCAGTCCACTCGAGCGAAAGAAAAGTCCCGCATGTTATATGATGGGGCAATGTCATTTCTGCGTTATCAGTACTACAAATATGTAAACAACATTAATTACTCAATAAAGCAACTAAACTAATAACCAGGTATCAAATGGATGTATAGATTAGTGATGTAGGTTTAAGAATTATTAATTAATTCGGTTGATAAAGCAACATCTTGGGTTTTTGTCACTTGCTTATTTTTGCTATCTTTCGGGACTACGACACGGTCTATGGACGGCCGACGATGTTTTTTTGAATTTTAACATGTATTATTATTTAAGGGCGATTTCCTCTGGCCAACAACAAGCATCAGTGCCTTTTGCGAAGAGACTCGCTTACGGCAGTCACAGTTATATGGGAAAGTAGGTAGGGTAAGTCCTAAACATCGCACAATACATTGGATATTAGGATTTAGCTTCAAGCAGAGCAACCGAGCACAATACAATACCAAGGACACTTCTCCTGTTTTCCCATATTGTTTAAGTTCACATCAAAACTGATGACAACCTTGATTTATTTTAATAGAAGAAATAACCTTATTTGTAAGAAACATTTTCCTCAAATGTCCACACTGTTGTGTAAAGTGAGCAAGGTTCATATAATAAATTGTCTTAAACTTGCCATTCTCCTAGTGTTATTGTTAGTGAGTTATCTTAAGGCCCTTAAATTACTCCAATGGCCGCCAAATAGTCATCTTAACTGGGATAGAATGGGTCAATATATGTCAGTATCTTTTATGACACCGTTTGAATAAAAATAAAGACGTGAAAACTTAATGTTGCTATTACAAAACGAAATGCTCAGAATTACTTTGTACGTAAAATTAGAAAGAAAACTCGCTGAGCAAAATGGTTAGTTATGTATTATTTTAGTCATGTGGTTTTTTTAGAAAAAGTACGAGTATGTTATTATTTTTAAACAATGATATTTTTCTTTGCTTTCGACCGCATGGTATTGATTACACAATTATATTTACACGGACGATTTCCGGAAATTCCAAATTACGGAACCGATTAAGATAAAAATTTTAATATCTTATTTTTTTTTATTTAACCACCTTGTATGTAAAACCAGATTAACAAAACCATTTTAGAATAGCATCTTAAATTAATAAAAAGAAAATTTTTGAGAGTTAGCACTAAGGCCTAAATAATTTTATAGAAAGTTAAATTACCTAAAATTATAAATCTACTACGGTACGTTTACTTATCTAACAACATAACAGCCCATTAATGTCCCACTGCAGGGACAGGCCTCCTCCCGTGATGGAGGGATACTTGGCCTACTAATACCACGCTGGATAGACGAATTGGTATAGGGTTACTTTTAAGTTTTCCTCCTTTCTATGTAAAAGTAATATTCACAGATAGTCCCTTAGTCGGTTTCTACGACACCTATGGGATGACATGGGGTGGTGACATATTGTATTCTTACTCTGTCACCACACGAATTACTTATCTAATATCTTCAGCAAATAAAGAAAACTTGAACCCCGATACTAAACCGCTAAAACATGGATTCACCTACCAACCTACCGACATGTCGGTAGGCTTTTTAATGATATGTGCAACTATGTTACGAAGATAGGTATCATAAAATGGCTATATTCTAACGCTTTCAGGGAATTTCAGCGTTGTGTAGTAAAAACAATACCAAACGATAATAGTTTCAATTGTTCAGATAACTCATTATTTATGGAAAAATTTGTCCATTTCCAAGGAGTATATAAACTTGCAATTTTTAAAATAATATTCAGTAATTTCAAGAAGTCACCATGTCGTCTAAACAAGTTTACTTTGGGATACTATTATTACTTATAGCCGTTGACTTAACGGTCTGTAAGCATCTGTTCAACGAAGAAAACAATGAAAATGATGGTGAGTTTTTATTTTTTTCTTTTTCTTTTGCCTTATTAGAACCTATTTAATGTAAGTATCTCTGTCTTATTTACTTTCCTAACTATAATATGTTAAATTTTGCATGCCTACCTAGGTAAAATATAGCCGAACTATATGTTTATGTTTAATATCTTTAAATGTCTTTTATACCTATACCTATTTGCAAAATAAATAAATATTCTATTCTAATCTTGTATGTGGATGTGACAAGAACAATTTTGTTACAAAAGCATTATACGGATCTTATATTGCTAAATTTCTCTGATGATGTGTAATTCCTTAAAGAAAAATAATTTTCTTAGTCAATGGCATCAATAACTACAGCATTCATAGCATATATGCCATTGATATGTCAAGGCAAGAGAAACCAAATAAAATTTTTTTGTTGATTTAAGAAAAAAAAATATGGCTAACTCCCACTTGACACTGTTTTTTATCGCTTACAAAATAATTAGTGTCTCTTTTTCTTGAAAATTATTTTGTTATAATTGAATTTAAATTAATTGTTATTGTTTAAAGTAATTACAATGTAAGAAATCGTAATTGGATTGAATACTAATTATTTAATCCAATTAAAAAATAAATATTTGGCCATAAGTCATAACATTATTATATCGTACTTAATCAATATCCATCGAATCAAACGAGAGAACTCTTCATTTTAATCAAGAAATTATCTAACAATTCAAACAAAAAGCTAACCAACTAACAACAGACATATACAATTAACACCCAACTAGATTAACTGCTGTATTTTTTGTCTCAAGTATCAAGTTTGTTACGTGGAAAGTAAATAAATTAACCAAAGGGATATAAATATTCTCTGCGTAGACAAGACCCCGAAACTTCTAAGTAAATGTAGGAAATAGAAGAGAAGTTATACGCCCTTGGCAAACTAGGTTTGAAACAGTTTGTACCTAGTTATTCTTGTTACTTAGTATTCTTTGTTGGATTGCAAAATATTCGTTGATTAGTGGTGGTAGAATAGAGGTTGGTTATTAGAGTGATAACAGTCTTTGAATACAAGATGTCACCACCCTTTCTTATCGTCTTGCAATTAACTCGAAAAATATAATATTTTTACTGTTTTTTTGTCAATCAATCAATCAATCAATCAATCAATCAACTAGCCTGTCGCAGTCCACTGCTAGACATAGGCCTCTCCCAACACGCGCCACAACGCGTTTCATGGTCGCTTTGTGAGATTGTGTGAAGGAAAATGTGCTTCCATGATAGTATCTAACATTTAACTTCTAAACTATCAGTTGATTTTACAGAAGTAACTTAAAACGCGTTAGTTTACTTAATATTCTTTTTTGGATTGCAAAATATTCGTTGATTAGTGGTAGTAGAATAGAAGTTAGTTATAAGAGTGATGACAGTCTTTGAATACTTGAGGTCACCGTCCTTTCTCATCGCAATGCAATTGATTCGACAAACATAATATTTTTCATCGCGTGATTGAGGAAGGAACATTTACTTCTATGACAGTGTCTAACATTTATAACCAGCATGTCAATTCTAAAATTCGGTTAAGTTAACTTTTAGTTGTCAAATTGTCACACTCTGAATAAAACTTTAACACGACCATAAAAGATTACAATTGCAATAGCAAAAACATGACAACTAAAAGTTAACTTAACCGAATTTTAGGTACGAGAATTGACATGCTGACCGTTGATTAAACGGAATAATACTGCCGGCCACATTTCTTTACCATCATTTAACAATAGTATGAGATAAAATTATTGAAACAAAACGTATACCAATCCATTTTACTAGGTACCAATTGCAGCAGGTACCAAATTCTGAAGTAGAACTAACTTTAGCACGAATGGGGATAGTTGTAGAACAAACTTACGGCTCATGTGTTTCCTACATCGTATGATATTGGGTCCTTCAAAGATAGTAGTGTGAAGAAGCATTTGGCCATACCGGCAAGGTGATGACGACGGAGTGATGTTTTTTTTAGTCTATCATCCGTTATCTTCGTTTCGTAAAAACAAACCGGACAGTATCTATTGGTATTGGTAATCGGTAATTCGCTACGGTTTTCGATTTAGAGTACTTTCGAACTAGCGTACCACTTGGAATTATTTTCGAAAAAACGTCCGTCGGAATAACGTCATTCGAATCCTCATATCAGACCCATACTTACTTAATTTCGAGATGAAGTGTGTATCTTTCGGAATGTGTTTGACTTGTTTGTTCTGCTTTGATGTGGACAACTTATTCCAGCAAAGGTTTTATACGGTATAGTGACGTGACGAATAAGTTGCTCGCCTGATCGTAGGCTCCGTCGTTTCGGCTAAATTAAAAAAGCCCTTAGATGCAGAATATCTCGGTGTTTACAAATGTAAAGCATACAAGCGCCATATTATGCAATTTACTAGTCAAATACATAATTATAAATTGTTTTAAAAAAAATTCCTTTTCTTCCTAGAAATAATTTCTGCGATCCACAAATGTTTGTCCTGAATCTTTGCTATCCGTAACATATACAAAACTCCTCTTACCACAAGTCTTGATCTCACCTTATTTAACCCAAAATAAAGACAATTCACCGCACCAAAGTAACTACCTAGTTCATTACCATACATTTAGTTTCTGTGAATAATTTGCATACGTCGTAACAGCCCCACTAGTGTACATAGGGTATTTGACGTACTTAGTTGCACCTGCTATTCTAAACGTTAGCTGTAATATGTGCAATTATTATTAATGTGCAATTTAATATTCCTTATGGAGTTAAATGTGAGCTTATGCGAGCATATACTTTAGATGATTATAATGTTACTATTTTATTTAAGTTTTAGATGCATGAAAGCCGATTTTACTGCCTTATCTGTGCATTTCTAATGTGTCTAATGGATTGTGTATGCGGTTGCATCCAACAGCAACACCGGGCGCGGGTTCGATATAAAGATATTACTGGATTTATTTCCTGACCGTTTGTTTTGTCCATTAATTTCATGTCTGTAAAAGTCCCCATAACTTACCGATACAATACAATACCTAGAGCAGGAGGTGTCTTCAAAGAAAATACTTTTTTTGCTCCTCCCCTTTATTTTGCTATAGTAAATAGGAAGTGTGTATCAAGTTTTCCATTTTTGTAGAAAAGATTACTTTGCATAGCTCATTCTTCAATCGCCTTCTACGATACTCACGTCTGCCGGAGGACTGGTTTTGAAGACTGGGAGTCTCCGTCACATGACTATTGGAAAGAACATCGTGTGGTTTTAGCCGTTTCAAAACGACATGCCCACTGAAAGCCCTCAGTGTCATGAAATCTAGATTTCCACTCGTATAAAATCAGCAATTTTGGAAACTTTAATCCTATAAGATGAATAAATAAAAGTTTTGCTTAAGAAATCATTTTAATAATTTTACTCTTAATGTTATTTTATTTGTACTAGATATTACTAATATTCTATACAAATTAGTTGAACATCTTATTACCCTAACTCTTCTTTTTACACTTTATTTGCTTCATTGAAGTATACATTTTTGTATAAAATTGTTAAGTCAAAATTATATTCCGACGGCAGAACTACATCGACATATTGACCTCAAGCAAGATCCGTAACTCTTTCCTCTAGATTGGCAAAGAACATTGCAATCTAATTTGCACTTCCTCTTCAACATGGCAGCTGATGAATCTGTAAAGAAAAAACAATAATTAATCTAAAGACATCGGAAACATTTGATGTTGAGTTCGAATCTGCGTTCTCTGATTCAGTGCTTCAGTTGCAACTCTCAAAGACTCTTCAAACTCTTTTCAAGAGTTACTTGCCTTTCTCAGGTCATACTCAGCTAGAATCTCCGTGTGGTGACGGAGTAAGAATACAATATGTCACTACCCCATCTCATCCCATAGGTGTCGTAAAAACCGACTAAGGGACTATCATCTTAACATAATAAAAAGAAGGAAAACCTAAAATTAAACCCTGTACCAATCCGTCTAGATAGCGTGTTTCTAGAAGGCCAAATATCCCTCCGTCACGAGAGCAGGCCCGTCCCTGCAGTAGAACATTGATGGGCTGTTATGACACAGCTAGAACACCCTTTGCTACCTTTGGAAATTCATGGTACCCACTCAAAGAAATTATATTTAACATACACAGCTTTAAAATAACCTGAAATACCAATCATTGTTATACTTGTACCAATATTTGTTAAACTAATCTGATAGCATATCCTACAACTAAGCTTTGAGGTTAAATAGTAATCAATATGCAACCTATTTTGTGTGTACGTACGCCGTGACGTGTAGGCTATACACAGTACACAGTTACACTGATATTCCTGACAGCTTCCATACATAACCATCGAGGCGTCACCTGTTTGTTTACAGATAGTATTTGTATATGTGATGAATGTTTAGTAATAGAGGGAAACTTCTTTGTATTGATACTTTGTTCTATTGTAAACCAGAAAATGTTGTAATGTTATGAATGAAGTTAAATAATTAGTTTTAAAAATGTATCCCTTTTCGTTTAACTATACTGGTCTAAGATAATCAAGTTTAATGGTAATTAGTACTTGTCTAATTAGGCAGACAGGCTTTTAACAACGCACAAAAAAGGTTAAATTTACAATGTAAAACTCATCTCTACCTACGAGTGTCGTAAAAAACCGACTAAGGGGAAGCTCGCATTTATATGCGAGCTTCCCCTTAGTCGGTTTTTATAGGGTATTATTACCCTATACTAATGTGTCAATGTGGTATTAGTATTTTAAGTTTCCAAATATTTACAAAAATTACCTACAATGAAAAACATTTGTTAAATTACACATACAATTTATTTTTATGGAATGTGAAAATAAATTGACATTTTGTGGAACGCATAATCAAGGGACAGTGAAAATAAGTGGCATACGTTATAATAACCGACAATATTATAAACATAATGTGGTATGGTAACAAATATTTTATTTGCACGCAAAGCAATATTTACCGCTATACTTTTTCATACCAAAATCTATAATATAAAACTCAAAGGTGACTGACATAGTGATCTATCAACGCACAGCCCAAGCCACTGGTGGGATCTGGCTAAAATTTGGCATACAGGTAGATGTTATGACGTAGGCATCCGCTAAAAAAGGATTATGATGAACTCTACCCCCAAGGGGATAAAATAGAGGATGAAAGTTTGTATGAAACTTTGTCAATTTCAAACCGATAGGCTTGAGACTTTGTATGCATATAGCTACTATGACGCTAGCACCCCCTTAGGAAGGACTTTGATAAATTCTACCCCCAAGGGGATAAAATAGGTGATGAAAGTTTGTATGAAACTTTGTCAGTTTCAATCCGATCGAGCTGAGACTTTGCATGCATATAGATATTATGACGTTGGCACTCCTTTAGGAAGGACTTTGATAAATTCTACCCCCAAGGGGATAAAATAGGTGATGAAAGTTTGTATGAAACTTTGTCAGTTTCAATACGATCGGGCTGAGACTTTGCATGCATATAGTTACTATGACGTTGGTACACCTTTAGAAAGGACTTTGATAAATTCTACCCCCAAGGGGATAAAATAGGAGATGAAAGTTTGTATGAAACTTTGTCAGTTTCAATACGATCGGGCTGAGACTTTGCATGCATATAGTTACTATGACGTTGGTACCCCTTTAGAAAGGACTTTGATAAATTCACCCCCAAGGGGATAAAATAGGTGATGAAAGTTTGTATGAAACTTTGTCAGTTTCAATACGATCGGGTTGAGACTTTGCATGCATATAGTTACTATGACGTTGGTACCCCTTTAGAAAGGACTTTGATAAATTCACCCCCAAGGGCATAAAATAGGGGATTACAGTTAGTATGAAACTTAGCTTCTCTCATGAACTGCATGTTTTATGTTGCTTGCTCACGAGTAATTTCTCTCAATAGCTTAATAGTTTTAGCGCCTAATGACAGATTAATTATCTATATCTATACTTCTATACTATTATATAAAGCTGAAGAGTTTGTTTGTTTGTTTGAACGCGCTAATCTCAGGAACTACTTCTTCGAATTGAATTTAGTTTTCAGTTTTGGATAATCCATTTATCGAGGAAGGCTATAGGCTATATAACATCAAGCTATGATAAAAAAAAAATTCAAAAATTGGAGGGCCTATGGGCCTACTTAGAATGTTCATGTTCACTCAGAGGGAAATGGAGAGAGCTATGTTGTAGCCTGACCTATGGGCCTACTCAGAAGGCTCATGGTTTCTCAGAGGGCAATCGAGAGACCTATGTTGTAGCCTAACCTATGGGCCTACTCAGTAGAATCATGGTCACTCAAAGGGCAATGGTGAGGGCTATGTTGTAGCCTGACCTATGGGCCTACTCAGAAGGCTCATGGTTTCTCATAGGGTAATGGAGAGACCTATGTTGTAGCCTAACCTAAGGGCCTACTCAGTAGAATCATGGTCACTCAGAGGGCAATGGTGAGGGCTATGTTGTAGCCTGACCTGTGGGCCTGCTCAGAAGGCTCATGGTCTCTTAGAGGGCAATGGAGAGAGCTATGTTGTAGCCTTACCTATGGACCTACTCAGAAGGCTCATGGTTTCTCAGAGGGCAATGGAGAGACCTATGTTGTAGCCTAGCCTATGGGCCTACTCAGTATAATCATGGTCACTCAGAGGGCAATGGTGAGGGGTATGTTGTAGCCTGACCTATGGGCCTGCTCAGAAGGCTCATGGTCTCTCAGAGGTCAATGGAGAGAGCTATGTTGTAGCCTGATCTATGGACCTACTCAGAAAGCTCATGGTCACTCAGGGGCATTGGAGAGAGCTATGTTGGAAGTTTTCCTGTGTGATCGAATCAAAAATGCGAAGATCCGCAAGAGAACCAAAGTAACCGAAATAACCGGTTAAAGTACGACAAGCAGGGCACATAGCGCGGAGAACCGACAGCTGTTTGGGCAGAAAGATTCTGGAATGGCGACCGGCGACAGCGCTGTTGTGGACGGCTGGAAGCCGATGGATGAGGGAGGCACAGGACCCAATAAGGTGCAATAATTGGAGAAGTCCTATGTCCATCAGTTGACGTCGATTGGCTGATATGATGATGATGATGATAACTTTGTATGGATTAAACAAGTTATTTTATCATTTTATTTATTTTCATTAAGAATATGTGTACAAAGAAGTTTTGTAGGCCCCTTATTTTTACACACGCTGAACAAAAAATAAGCCTAATTAATCATAATACTTCTGAACGCGAGCGAAGCCGCGGGCAACAGCTAGTATGTCTATATAGCTGCTTCCTACGGCTTCGTTTTGGGTGTTCAAAAGTGTGGATAAAGTTTTTTAAAACACTGAAACACGTAAAGAAGAAAGACAATGAAAAAAATTGGTACTCGATGCGGGACTCGAACCCGCGTCTCTGGACTATATGCGTCCTTGACGTGGGTTCGAGTCCCGCCACGAGCACCAAGATGTCCTTCTTCTTTTCGAATTTTTCTAGCTATTTATACCTATAAGGCTTAAGTAGTATTATATATAGGTAAAATTTATATGTAACTGAAATACGTATTTATTTGTTTTTAACCAGCAACTGATAGACATCATTTAATGGTTAAACCACTCAGTAAAATGGTACAAACACATATTAATCTAAATATGTATAAGTATGTAATAGGTATGTTATCTGGTTTCTGTCTGTAGTTATTTCAGAAACTTTAAAAAAAGAAGACTCTTAATTTGATCGTCTGTTTTTTTTTAAAGTTTGTAGTAAAGCTGAAGTTAATTACTTTTTAATCTACTATATAAAAATAAGTCGGGTTTTCCTTCCTGACGCTATAACTCCAGAACGCACGAACCGATTTCCACGGTTTTGCATTCGTTAGAAAGGTTTCGGGCTCCGTAAGGTTTATAGCAAAGATAATTCAGAATTTTTTTGAACAGAAAAGTTTGAAAATAATGCCCTTGCGAAGCCGGGACAGGCCGCTAGTCAATTATAAAAGCCCACAAGCTAATGTTTGCAAAGGTATAGATATAAATAGAAATTTCATCAAATTAGTTCATTAATTTGTTGTTCATAATTTCAATTAGTAAACAGAATAGCGTGTTATTGTATCAGCGCACTGGTTTTCGATTCGGTTTTAAATTAGAAAATTATTTAATTACAATAACTTACATGTTATAATGGGTATGATATTAATTTAGTTATCGGACAATGGTAGAGGTGAACACATAACATACGAAAGTAAGGACTGTTTTTCACTAAAGCGTAACTATATAATTAGGTAGCAGGGACAGACGACGGCAAAGCCACAGTACAACCAGTAGTCTATCTCGGCCGAATATTAATATGCCTACGGATCGGCTGCGCGGTACGTAAACTTGCGATAGGGTTGCCCACCTCCAGCTTTTTAATTTCGCATAGTCGCGACTGTTCACTCCGCAAAGCCACCGCTATCGTGAGCGTGTAGGTATAACTCGCGTTTCGTCCGTTTCTATGAAGTCGAAATACTGTATATATTTGTACTATGGCAAAGCGGTAACAAAAAAGAGAAGAGCGAGAGAGAGTAGGTAAAGTCTCAAGCAAATATGAAAAAATACTGTAGGTGGATAACAATTTTAAATAAAAAATAGAATTTTTCATATGATTTTATCACAACGATCGTATTGATTTATTATCTACCCGTGATTTAAATAGTTACAAACTTTTAAATAATTGTTTAATCCATAAACATACTCACGTTTATGTTTATAGTTTTATAAAGAAAACACTATTATCTACTTTTTTTTTCATTTGATTATATTATATTTCGTTTAAAATATACGTTTTTACAGTTTTACCTGTTGCAAACAGTGTACTAGCCAATTTAAATTAAAACTGTGCTTCTCAGCGAGTTTAGAGGATTTTTCTATCCATTGTCTATAAAGCCCGATATACACATCGACAAGTACAGTAGCGAGTTGGTGAGTTAAGTTGGCGAGACGCGAGAGAGAGGGCTACTTCGTACTTAACTCGACAAAAAATAGGATGGAGATCTATTTAAATAAAATTAATCAACAACTTACTACTTAACTCGCTACTGTGCTTGTCGATGTGTAAATCGAGCTTTAGTCGTGCTAAAATGCACAGTTACAAAACAGCATCTCCACTTTTTACATCTCAGCTTTAGTGGATAACAGCCCTAACAAAAACGTGTTAAAACGCGATAAGTATTACTTAATCGAAACAAAAAATCTGTCGACTATATTCGTCTATTTCTTTCAAGGAGAAATCGATTAAATAGAGGTGAATAACTTTATCGATTATAAGCAAGCTAAATAAGCAGTTTATGCATTTTAGGGCGATAACGAAAGGCGTGACAGACTGTAATCGCATGTTTAAGAGAATTTTTAGCATAACAAGTAATCGTTATTTAATTGAATTAATAAACTGACAACCTCTGTGGCGCAGTCGGTAGGTATTATAACATAGCTGCTACGCAAAAGTCTCGGGTTCGATTCCCGCTCAATGCAATATGTATGTGTAAATGTTGTATGTATAATAAAAAGTATTTAAGTATCTCTATCCGTTGTCTAGTACCCATAGCTTTGCTTAGTTTGGGACCATTGAGGTAATATGTTGGGACTTAACTAGGTGGCGATGTGTGAGGATTATTTATTTATTATTTAATTAAACTTGTCAACTATCACATCGTTGGTAGAGCGGTCGCCGTGCGCCATGTTGTAGGCTCAAGTCTCACACATAAAAATTATATGTTCTATCTAAAAATAACTGTCCTTAGTCTAAAATTTGTTATTATCTAGAAGTTCCGGCTACACAGGTTTTTATCCTTTGTCGTCTTTCAATGAACTAAGAACCTGCATAAGTTTAAAATGAATTTTTTAATTAATGTTGACTTAAAATTTGTCTTAGCTTAACTGGTCATTGGCTAAATGTAAATAAACAAAAACTCGAACATTGTCATCAATACATATTATAATACCAGCTTTTGCCCGCGGCTTCGCTCGAGTTAAATTCGGGATAGCTCTGTGTCCCTTTCCTGGACACGGAAAAAAACAATAAAAAAAAAGTAGCCTATGTTACTCTCCATCCCTTCAACTATCTCCACTTAAAAAATCACGTCAATTCGTGGCTCCGTTTTGCCGTGAAAGAAAGACAAACAGATCAGAGAGATTAGTATGGATAATGCAGGAGATTTTGAGTCCTGCACGTATTGCTTCCACGTTCTTGCCACTCAGTGTTTAAGACACACCTTTAGATTCTTTTAAGATATTTAACAATATGACTACGCATTTTCCTTGTTTGGTATACATAATAATAACTGTTCGTAAATAAACCGGTTAAGCAGGATCCTCGACCCGCGATCGTTGAATGTCTTTAGACAAGGTGATTTCGAAGTTTTGAATACATAATATTAAGTAGTCGTGTAGAAAGTCCTATGTTTGAATCCCTGACAATATTTGTGTGAGCCATTTAAATTTAGATGAAAAGCAAATAAGTTAACTAATTTAAAAAAAAATACGGGATCAATTTTAACATTTTGTAAATCGTTTATTTTAAACAAAAAAGTTATATTGTTCAAGAAATTACGATCCTATAACAAATATTTTTAAAAAATATACACCCGAACAGAAAACTTCTCCATTTTGTAGTCGGTTAAAAATCGTACATATCTTTTAAAAAACGTAGCAAAGGTTAGCGCAAATATAATTTCTCTTTAAATAAAAAGATAAGCTTAAAGCAGTTGATTCATCGCTGTGGTATTCATAATAACGCTATGTTGAACAATGGGGCTTGATTAGGCATCGTGTAAACAGAGTTTAAAAATAAATGCTCTGAATTTAGCGCTTGAATAACAACTAAGTACGGCCTTTATAACTTGTTTTTAGTTAAATTTTGACATAATTTTCATTGTTAATTAGGTTTTGTGACAATATTAATTAACGTATCCGTGTGGTGATGAAGTACGAATACAATATGTCTCCACCCCATCTCATCCCATGGGTGACGTAAAAACTGACTACGGGACTATCCGTGAATATTACCTTTACATAGAAAGAAGGAAATTAAACCCTATAGCCTGGTCAGTGTATTACCACACGTTAATTAATCATCATAACAGCCCATTAATGTCCCACTGCAGGGACGGGCCTCATCCAGTGATGGAGGGGTACTTGGCCTACTAATACCAAGCTGGCCAAACGTGGTACGACACCCATGGGATGAGATGGGGTGGTGACACACTGTATTCTTACTCCGTCACCACACGGAGAGTATTTAGTGTTTACTTCCGCTAATTAGAGTGTTGTTAGATGCAATACATAGAAGCCGCTACTTAGCGGAAATTAACACTAAATAATTATATTTTTTAACATTAATTAAGTCATGGGCATATCTTTCTATAGTACAAAATGCGCTTGTGAGACTAAATTGTGTCAGGTTAAAATGTGAGGCATTATAATAATAGGGGCCTAGACCATTTTTTTTTAAATTATGAAAAATATTTTTTTTCTAATTTATTATTTATTAAATAAAAATAAAAATAAAGTTAAATTATAAAGTTAAAAACAGCTGATTCATACTCAGTCAAATAAATCATTTTTGTTTTAACATGTTCAAATACTTCTAAGTAATTTTAATCTTTGTTTAAAACAAGGTCAGGGAACTTGTTACCCACTTTGAATTAAAAAAAAAACATTATCTTGTTGTTGTAAATAGCATTAACTTGTCTTAAATAAAAGTTATAGTGTCGGAATATCAGTCATTGTATAACTGAATAAAATAATCAGAAGTGTTTAGAATTGCAATAATATAACCTGGGGCCTAGACCATTTTTTTTTAAATTATGAAAAATATTTTTTTTCTAATTTATTATTTATTCAATAAAAATAAAAATAAAGTTAAATTATTATTATTTAAATTACTAAACGTTAGTGTTTAAATATTAAAAGTTTACACGAATTTCATTAAATGGCACTGTATTTTATATTTTCTGGTATGTATTATATATATGACGCCAGGCCCCAGGAGGATATTATTGCAATTCTAAACACTTCTGATTATTTTATTCAGTTATACAATGACTGATATTCCGACACTATAACTTTTATTTAAGACAAGTTAATGCTATTTACAACAACAAGATAATGTTTTTTTTTTAATTCAAAGTGGGTAACAAGTTCCCTGACCTTGTTTTAAACAAAGATTAAAATTACTTAGAAGTATTTGAACATGTTAAAACAAAAATGATTTATTTGACTGAGTATGAATCAGCTGTTTTTAACAGTTATAAAACAGTTTCTTTGAAAGTAAATACCTAAGTAGGTAAAAAATACGTTAATTATAGAGGTAAAGACTACCTAATGTTGTTGCTTTTTGTTACGTTTTCTTTGTTTTTTTTTTTTGTTTTAATACTTGTCCTTTTCATATACTCGTATTGTCAAAAACTTTGGCATTCTGAATGGTATTTGATTTTATTAACTTAATACTATTATTATGATATTATGTTATTTTTGACTTATGGGTGAGAAAAGAACACTGTGGGTTTTATTAGGTAACCTAACCGGGTTCACTTAATCGAACCGTGAGACTAAAAATACTTTGCTCACAATACCATGTCACCTAGAGAGTATAAAAACAAGGTATATAAAAGACTAATATTTCACAGTAAGAATCATTAACACCAAAGAAAGGAATTCGGGTAACCCAAAACTCATTTGGTTCATTTGCTATTGGTTAATTACGACGCTCTGGGATTGTTAGGGTTCAATCACACAATCCGAAAACATCCCTAGGAAATAATAATATGGCATGTCCGTATTTCCTAGCCATGTTTTTGGATTTCGTGACAAGAGCGCTTATTCTTTCCCTAAGCTGATAAAATATGGCTCGTTTGATAAAACATTTCCATCCCCAATAGGCAAAAATTTTGGTGGGGACATGTTAGGATACTATTACTTAAGATATATGATATATGCGCTATCTACCAAGAGGATAATATGGAAAAAAAACATCCCATGTAACAACGTAAAACCCAATGACGTAAAAGTTTTACTACTTTTAAATGTGAAAGTTCTTAAATTTTAATGATATCTTATGTCACCCATAAAAGCAGGGTTTTTCTACAGACCATGTACCACCGCTTCGTTCACACACAGACGGTTCTCTCTGTCAAGGAAAAAGCGAAAAGAGAGCGGGAGAGGACAAGATCCTTCTTCTTAACTTAAGGTCTTGATAACTAAGGAAGGTACCTAAGAACGCTTTGACTACTTTAATTTCCATAAGAGTCTTTTAAAACCTTTCAGGATATCATACGTGTAACACACATGCATATCTCCAAAGCGTGGCCTTGCCATATAGACAGATTGTGGAGCTAGCGTTTACGGACTCACTCGGAAAATACCATCCTTCCATTAAAAGATTTCTTACTTGAAAATGGAATTCCTCTGTATGTTGGTTTAATCGTGGTTACAAAACATTGGCCGAATACTGGTGGACAGTATTTAAAAGTAATCTTACGTCAAAAAGACCGCCTCTGGTAGGAGTAATTGTCAACAACTGAGACTCTGCCGAGTCCCGTCTGTCACTAGATGAGACCCGAGACCAAAGGACATTATAATACTGTTATGATATCAGACTGGTTAGATTGACTACTACTGATTTACTTTATTTCTATTGGAATGTAGAGACAAAGATAAACACGGTCAAAGATATTTTGAACAGTACTTGTAATCAAGTTACGGTATTAATGGCAGTCATAAATACCGTAACACAACTCCATGGACTAATGAATTGAATGGAAGTACCTAAACACGTGCGTCTGCACTGTTAAGATAGAGACATAACACATCTATACTTTTCTTTTTAATACATATTATTAATAGAATTAATCACTAAATTAAATTCTCTTTCTAGATAATATAAAAATAATAATTCTCTCACGTATATTTGTGTAAATAAATCCTTATTATAAATAGAAAACACAGATCAAAACAAAAATACATTTCAATTCAATTCAAATTCAATCAAATTTCAATTCGTGCTCACATAGATTTGAATTGAGCGGGAATCAAGCCCAAACCCTCTACAAAGCAGTCGTCGAAGATGTATAGAAAGAGTTTTTTTGGTTAATTTATTCAAGAAAGTAATAATATCAAACATGGTCAATAAAAAATCTAATTTCTCCCTTAATATGATAAAAAAATTTAATTAAATTACGTAAACGAAGGTTTGCTGTTAAAATTTTTATTCTTAATGGAAACGTTTTATACAAAATAAAATCCATGTGGAACATATAAAGCATGTTGAATAAAAATAAACATTATTAACTTTTGTTACGGTGTACCTAGTGCCATAACAAAAGTTAATACCAAATGTTTCTTTTTTTAACCGTAAAAATGAATAAGATACGCTTAAGTTCGAACAAAATTAATTTATAATTCCAAGTAATAATACACCTGTTGACCTATGTTAGATAAGTAAAACAAGTTCTAAAATTAGCATGTTCTTATTAAACGTATCTGAACTAGAAACAATGATATTTATCGGAACATTAATTAATTATTCGAACTAGCGAATATGTAGCTACGTATGACCCGTCATCACTTGATGATAATTTCATTAAACTCTTTATTTTCAAACAAATAATCTTCACAAACATAAAAAAACTTAACTAACAAACAAACACGTGTCTTTAATACTTATAATTTACTTTTAAATAATACTCACCTTGTGTAAATAAACTTAATATCACAATTAAAACAATAACGAAATATGAATCCAGTTTCATTTTGTAACACTATTATAATTTAAACACTCATGTGAGATCTTTGTCCCTTCACTTAACATCTACTCATAATGCAGGAAAAACTGTGTTTATATGATTTTTATCAATACTATACAGTGCAGGTTCATTTTGTTAAATGATTCATTGCGAATGTCTTTCCGCACGAAGATAACTCTTATTTTACGATAACGCCATCTGTGTATAGTTTTGTGTACTACTAAGGAAAAATTAATTATGTCAAAAAACTTGTTTTTGGTTTCTGAATGAACGGTGCTTTTTTAGTTTATTTAGGTATTTGTTGTAGAATATTTTGCATTCTGTTCTGCTTATTTTGATAGTTAAATTATTAATTAATCGTATTTGAGAATATTGATTGAAACACCAATTATTTTGTAACTTTATTATCATAGACAGGTCAATGGGAGTCCGATTGCAGCCAACAACCCTAGACGAGGATTGCACAAACGCGTTACCTACGCAAAAAATAAATACGTTAATGTCGCAAATATCAATCGCTTTTAACGATTCAATAAACCATTAAGATTTTGATATCCAACAACATTCTTATCACCATTTCCAAAAGTAATTTTACTTTTAAGTAAGATTATTTCAGCAGTATTTTGTGGCATCCAAATCTCCAACCCATAAGATAGCTTACCCTTCAGCTCTTAGCCAGCCAGTTGTATTATTGGATCCAGCCCAACGCTTCAGGGAGACAATAAGTCTTGCTCATTTATTTTATTTTTGACCAAAGCGATAATAACAAAATCACTTTACCAATCATATTAATAATCATATACATATAACAATCATATTAATATCTAATAATACTGAATTTTAAAAGAGTTGCCATGAGTTTCTTTGCCAGGTTTCTTCTTATTGGCCCAATGCATTTGGAAACAGGAATTTACGGATCAACACAGACAGACAAGTAGATTTGATTAGTAGATTGGTCTATCTTTTTCATTTATTTTATTTTTGACCAAAGCGATAATAACAAAATCACTTTACCAATCATATTAATATCTAATAATACTGAATTTGAAAAGAGTTGCCATGAGTTTCTTTGCCAGGTTTCTTCTTATTGGCCCAATGCATTTGGAAACAGGAATTTACGGATCAACACAGACAGACAAGTAGATTTGATTAGTAGATTGGTCTTATTTTTCTCCTCTAATTTACATTGGACGATACAACGCGATCTATAATATTAACTGTAGCTTCAATTTTAAGTAAATTATATAAGACGATTTTAAACAATTTGTGATTAATTTTATGACATAAAGCATTTTAAAAATTTGAATTTGAAAATTTAATATTTCTTTCCAGATTCTACAACCGAGACTATCCGACTGAGCATCCCGAAAGTATTTGGTAAATAATAATGTTTTAGTACTGGTTGATCGTGTGTGTAACGACCCTATACTAATCCTCCGTCCTAGAAGAGGGGACTTTATTGACTAATCAAAGTACTCCGTATGGGGACGGAGTAAGAATACAATATGTCACCACCCCATCTCATCCCATGGGTGTCGTAAAAACCGACTAAGGGACTATCCGTGAATATTATCTTACTAAATAAAAAGAAGGAAAACTTGCAATTAAACCTTATACCCATCCGCCTGGCTAGCGTGGTATTAGTAGGCTAAGTATACCTCCGTTACGGAAGGAGGCTCGTTCCTGCAGTGGGACATTAATGGCTGTTAGGAAAGTACTTACTAAAAATTCAAAAAAGTAGTAGGTACGGTTAATGTATTTTTTGTTATTTTTGTAGATCTGACAGCTTCCAGCGTAGGCGGTGTAAACAACACATGCAATCAGAAACAGTGTGACCGTTATTGTATCGATGGTTTACACTGTGATAAAGGGATCTGCTTAAAAAATGGCGATTGCCAGTGCTGGAGCAAAGGTACAGTGTATACTAATATTATAAAGTGGTAAAGTTTGTCAGTTTGTATTTTCCGGGTAATCTCTGAAAGTTATGATACGATTTTGATAATGTTTTCACCACTGGAAAGCTTTATACTTCTCAAGTGCTAATAGGCTATAAATAGTTTTACAAAAAATTAGGAATCCTTACGAGAATCCTGTCCTCCTAAGTCCTATCAATATATTTTTAAGTGCGTGTAAACTATTTTCAATAGTTCAATTTTCTCTACAATTTTATATTATATATATCTATATGTAACAGTAACTCATACTTACAATTTTTATCTTTTTTAAATCGCAATAGAATGCCGTCTAAACTGGTGTCAAGCTACATGTCATATCTTAGGATTAAATGGGAAATGCTTGAAAACTGGTCAATGCGAATGTTATCCCAAAGGTACAGTAACTAATATACAAATCTATACTAATATTATAAAGAGGTAAAGTTTGTGTGTTTGTGACGTTGTAGGAGGTAATCTCTGGATCTAATAAACCGATTTTAAAAATTATTTCTGTGTTGAATAGTCCATTTATCGGGGAGTGTCATAGGCTATTAGTATCACGCTAGGCTATTAGTATAACTCGTATGACTAATAGGAGTGGTGCAGTAATGAAATATGTTTAAAAAACGGACGCGTTTTTTCCGGCGTCAAACGAAGTGGGCACGGGTCAGCTATTTATAGTAATATGTAAAACTCTTTAAAGCTGATTTACACAGGGTCAGTAACTGACTTCAAATTCGAGGCAAGTCAGTGCTGACTCGAAAAAAAGCCCGTGTAAACTGATTTGAAGTCAGTACAGTGGCTTGAAGTCAGCGCTGACTTGAATATTCGCACACGAATATTTTGAAGTCAGTTGGCGCCCCCCGCCACCCGCTCACCCCCGTGACAGCCAAATAAACCCCGTGTAAACAGACAAGTCATTGCGTGCTTGTCACTGCCGCTGCGTTGTAGAGTAACCACGTTTTTTTTCAAAATGAAGTTCTCATAACCAGTTTGTACTCCGCAGGATCTTCAAATTGCAATTGTTTCAGCAACAAAGCAGAGCCACCAGTTTCGTTTCTATCGTCAATCCATTTTCTTACCTACGGTCGTTTATTTTTAGTTATCTCATTTTCTACCATTTCTATTAACTCATTGAACAGCAAAATTGATATTTTTTTTAACAAATAATTAAATCTTCGTTTCAGTTGTTTTCGCGAATTCATTTTTCCCACTGACTTCACACACGTGTGGTCACCGTGAGAAACGCACCACTTCTACTTACTTCATGTAAACAGTTAAAGTCAGTCGCGGCGCCGACATTGGCGCTGCGACTGACTTGTCTACTGACCCTGTGTAAATCAGCCTTTACACATTCATATATAACGCCAGTCCTTATTTAAGCTGTGCTTGTACTATGGATACTAGACAATGGATAAAGATAGTCTACTTTTAATGTAGTATGGATTTTCTTCCCTATGGAGTATCCTTTTTCTTCATTAAGTACAAATATATGCCTATTAATACTATAAACACAAAGTTTGAAAGTATGAACTCTTTCACGTAAAAACTACAGAATGGATTTTAATGAAACTTTATACCCCCTTACTCATAAATGCCTCCTAAATTTAAATACTGTTTAGCGAGATTTCCATTAGTAAAACCAACCTTTTGCCCAACAAAAACGTAAGAATTTAAACTAATCAATTGACTAAAATTTAAAAGGCGTTTATGAGTATGGGAGATAATATTATAGCGTACCGCAAAGCGCAGGATGGGGAGACCCCTCACGCGGTGAACCGACGACCTGGTTAGGACGGCGGGAAACCGATGGATGAGGGAGGCACAGGACCGCACAAGGTGGCAATACTTGGAGGAGGCAGCAGTGGACGTTGATTGGCTGAAATGATGATGATGATATATCAGAATAACACACAGGCTATAGTATACGCAGACATTCGCGGGCACCACCAAGTACAGGACTAATAATACTAGATTCATTTTATACAAACGCAAAATTCTTGGTCTTTCAAGCTACAGCACTGTAGCATGGATACGCCTCAGACCAAATAAATTGGTCTGAGGGATACGCAGGCTTAACAGATAAAGTATCATTCACTAAAAAAAATAAACGTGATGTAAAATGTAGGTATGTTATATAACAGCTTGTCAAAGAACAGCATCTATTAATAGATATACGTTTCGTTAGTAAAAAGCAAAAAAATAGTTGTGAAAGTGGCATTTTGGTGGCATATCTATTTTATTTAAAGTTGATCAAAGTGGTAATAATAAAACCACTTGACCTATGTAATATTAACATCTAATAATGTATCTTTCTAGATGCTACAACCGAGACCAACCAACTGAACATCCCAAAAGTATTAGGTAAATAAGATTTTTGTAGTTTAAGTATTTTATGATTAACAAGCGAAGGCTCTGCACGGGCGCCTACTACAGAATGTCCATAAACAACGCATAAGTACAGCTTCATGAGAAATCTACTATATTATGCATGTGATATACATCTATATATATATATACATGTATATCACATGCATAATATAGTAGATTTCCTAGAACCTACCTCTTGAATCACTCTATCTATTAAAAAAAAAGCGCATCAAATTCCGTTGCGTAATTTTAAATATTTAAGCATACAAAGGGACATAGCGACAGTGTACCGGAAAACGCAGGGTAGGTAGACCCATCACGCGGTGGACAGCCACATAACAAGGACAGCGAGAAACCGATGGATGACGGGGGCACAGGACCGCACAAGGTGGCAATATGTGGAGGCCTATGTTCAGCAGTGGATGTCAATTGGCTGATATGATGATGATTAATCTACAACCCTATAGTTCTTAGCTAACAGTTGTATTAGTGGGGCCAGCGCAAGGTTGCAGGGAGACAGTCCTACTCATCTATTTTATATAAAGTTGATCAAAGCGGTAATCACAAAATCACTTTAGAATAAAGAGAATAATATTTATTTCTACAAAATGTAGGTTCACAAAGATGATTATACAGATAAATGACCTATTACTTGTACATTTTGCCGCACAGCGACGTTACAGATTTGATACATAAATAACACAAAAAATTAGATACTCTCATGAAAAAAAGTAAATTTACATTGCAACAATCGATTAAATTATATTGACATAATTATTTTATCAAAATTGCCAATTTTATTTTATTTATCTGATAAATAATTAAATCCGATGAGTACCTTGGCCATTAAATTACTCTGACACAGAGTAAAAATATTTCTTAATTAACCACAGCTTCAGTTTTTTATGACGGCATAACAATTTTTTAGGTGCATCATAGTTTGTAATACCAACTGTAATTGTAATATCAAGGGTTAGTACCCTTGGTATTACAATTAATAATTGTAATATCAAGGGTTAGTACCCTTGGTATTACAATTACTTACCTAATAATTATTATTTACCATAACAATATGTGAGACAGGATACTAATAATTACTATTTACCTATAACAACCATAATAAAATCTAATAATGTATTTTTCTAGATTCTACAATCGAGATCAACCAACTGAACATCCCGCAAGAATTGGGTAAATAAGATTATGTTGAGTCCCGTACGTAGTTTCGAATGACGTTGTCGCGACAGGTCGTTGTGACTAAGAACTTTAAGCGTGGTACGCTGGAGCGAAACGTCTTTGGGGCGAAATTCACCAGGGCGAATAACACTATAGCGACAAACATTGTGGCGAAAAGTGTTTAAAATTACACAGATATTATACTTATATGCTACTTTATATTTTATAAGACAAAGTAAAATTAGATCTGATTAGATACTACGTTTTCGATTACGCGTTTTTAATTATTTTTTCATTTTATTTATACTGAATGTGTTTAACAATTCAAAAGAAACGATCTTTTACACAATGACCAGTCGCTACAACGTCACTCTAAACTAAGTACAGGACCCAATTATTTTAATTTAAGTACTTCTTGTTGATGGTGTGTATAACAACCCTATACTATTCGTTTCAATAAATTTACAACTATTAGTGAAGGAGCTCCGTCCTAGAAGAGGGACATTTATTGACTAATATCGAAGTATTAAAAAAAGTGCAGAATAGCCGGATCCACACCAAACGATCCATTTTGAAACGGCGATCTGCGATCCATCCGATCCCACTAGCCATCGACGACGGATCGCTCGCGGCAAAGAGCGAGCGATCTTGCCGCGCAGTTTGGATCGCACGAGGCAAGCCCACATCAAACGCTCCTGTGGAGCTCGCTCCTGCCGCGTGCGATCTGATCGCGTTGGGTCGTTTGGATCGCTAAATATATATTACTAATCTACTATATAAAAATAAGTCAGGTTTTCCTTCCTGACGCTATAACTCCAGAACGCACAAACCGATTTCCACGGTTTTGCATTCGTTGGAAAGGTCTCGGGCTCCGTAAGGTTTACAGCAAAGAAAATTCAAGAAAAACAACGGATATAATGAAGCCATCCGATGGCGAAACGGAGTTCTCCGGATTTGCTAGTATTAGTATTATAATAAAGTATTTTGCTAAGTAATATTTTGTTTGTTATCAATTATCATCTTAGGGGTCACGTTTTTAAGCGTAGATGGTGAAGAAAATACTTGCAATCTGAAACTGTGTCAAATGATTTGTAACCTCATAGGAATGAAAAAAGCCACCTGCTTGAAAGATGGGAGGTGCCGATGCTCGAAAGAAGGTATAGTAATAAATAAATAATTCGTGTGGTAACGGAGTAAGAATACAATATTTATGTCACCACGCCAACCCCTTCTAATGGGTGTTGTGAAAACTGACTAAGGGACTATTTGTCAATATTATCTTTACGAAATAAAAAGAAGGAAAACTTGAATTTAAACCCTGTCTCAAACCGTCTGGCCAGCGTGGTATTAGTAGGTCAAGGACTCCTTCCGTCACGGGAGGAGGCCCGTCGATGCAGTGGGACATTAACTGCCTTATTACAAAATACGGTCTAACTATAAACCACGATTTATTACGTCACAAAACCACTGTTTTTGAAATTTGTTATTGCAAAATCAGTCTTAACGCTAAAGCGTTAAAACTGATTTTGTATTGACGAATACAAAATCATAAATTTATTAATACAAAATCAGTTTTAACACTTTAGCGTTACGACTGATTTTGCAATAACAAATTTCAAAAACAATGGTTTTGTGACGTAATAAATCGTGGTTTATAGTTAGACCGTATTTTGTAATAAGGCCGTTTGGGGCTATTATGATAAGATAATTTTGTCTTTTTCGCACACGAAAACTTTTCGTGTCTTCCGCAGACAAGACCAATCGAAACGTGTACATGATAGGATTTTTTTCGTGCAGTCGTCAGACGGGCGTAGGGCGCGCAAATAATAGCAAGTGTGATAATCAGTGTGAGTTTCCTTTAGTAAAAATGTTAACTAGAAAGCAACAAAGTATGATACCCCACTACACTGCTCCCCGCCCCTCCGCAACAACGTTCGCCGTGTCTTGTCTTGCGCAGACAAGAATATTTTCTTATTCATCGCCGGCGCTGTGTACACAGGTCGTGCTTAGAAACGACGAATTCTTGCGTAGGCCCGGCGATTTTTCTTACCGTGTACAAGCGCCGTAAAAGTATGGCTACACTCTGACGTCTTATTTTTGTTTTAAGGTATTTATTAAAATTATTAATGTTGTGTTTTATATTTGTTTTAGTTTCCCAAGATGTTATGCGTTTCAAATTCACCGGGCGTCCTGCGATTTTGCCGTAGGTCGATACTACAATGGGCAAAACCGGTGTGAAATTCGCACAGAATTTATAATTTAAGTTTCTTTTAACATTTTTTTTTCTTTCGTGGCAGCAGTCGCGCATTAGGTCTCAGTTTCGAATAAAACATTAGTTTTTTTTTCTTTTATCTTGGGGTTTTTTATGTATTTAATTCATATCTTTCAAATCTTCTGCAACCAATGAGCGACTGTTTTTATTTTTTAAATATTACTTATTATAATGAAATAACATTAAAATATGTTAACTTAATAACAGTTTTTCGTTTTGAATAAATAAAATAATACTTGCAAAATTCTTTTTGTTCTTTTATTTTAACCACATTTTTCTCCCAACTTTTTTAGAAATACTAAAATAATATACTAGAACAACGACTCTAAGGAGTAAAATAAGTGGTATGTTATTCATTGTGGCGTTTATTCCTTTTCAAGTGATTCCTATTAATATGAAAAAAGGGGTCGTGTTATTCGAGGTCGCATGACTTCGTAGCTAAGATATTCGTGGTAGCGTGCATTCGTTGCTACGTGATTCGTTGTAGTAAACTTAAGGGGTTGTGGTATTGTATAGTTTCACTTTTCGTTGTCACATATTAGTTACACCCGATATAATGATGACGGTGATGAAATAAATAAAATTGAGGATTACAAAATTGGAAATAAAAGTAAAAAGGCTTTTCAGCCCTACTAAGCGCAAAAGCGGTATTTAAAAAAAAATCGTAAATTTGATTTTTTTGGCATCGGATTACTTAAAAAAATACGCATCTATTGAACTAAGCCTAATACCGGTATATTATTTAAAAGATATAAAATAACATATCTGCATTTCACTTTATTCTGCATTCTACATTACTAACCCCCGGTTTCTGAATGACTGATCAAGTAAAAATCAACTAATCAAGTGTCGAAACTGTCATTTTAGTTCCTGAAATTGATAGTTTTGACACTTGTTTAGTTGATTTTTACTTGATCAGTCCTTCAGAAACTGGGGGTAAGGATGCTATTTTTACAAAACTTCGATTATCTCGTAACTAGCCTTTACTGAGATACCGCTTTTGTGCTTAGTAGGGCAGCATTGCAGAGTAAAAAATAACAATTCATCGTCAAAGAGTAAACTGACGGCAGGCGCTTGAGTACCTTGCTTCTTACTTGAGCTCCGTCCTTTGTACAAGTCCTTATAATTAACCTCAAGTAGTACTTCTTCAAACTGGCGCGATTGTAATCTCTGAAATCATGAGAAGTGCTTCGAAAGATCAAAGGTTAAATTGCTTGTACAACTGTAGAAATGTGGGTTATACTCGTTTTTTGTGGAAGTACTTTAAGACAAGACGTAAATTAGCAGCTGTTAAAGTTTAGTTTTCTTCGTGTGGTGACGGAGTAAGAATACAATATGTAACCACCCCATCTTATTCCATAGGTGTCGTAGATACCGACTAAGGGACTATCCGTGAATATTAACTATACGAAATAAAAAGAAGAAAAGCTTGAAATTAAACCCTATACCAATCCGTTTGGCCAACGTGGTATTAGTAGGCCAAGTATCCCTCCGTCACGGGAGGAGACCCGTCCCTGCAGTGGGACCTTAATGGGATGTTATGATGATGATGATTTTTAGACAAGACGTAAATTAGCAGATGTTAAAGTTTAGTTTTATAAGCTTTTAGTCGTACACTAAATCAATCCCCTGTAGGTCCCCTTAGTACAAGTATGTCAATTCTAAAAAAGTAAAAAAAAAAGATTAACTAAGTAAATTAAGCTTCACTTTGATCATTTAATCTAATGCTATATTCATTTTCTTTCTTCAAAAGATATTATTTTAATATCTTCCAAATTAAATTATAACATTACCATTATGAATAATTTAATTACTAAAATCGAATTAATTATTATAATTTAGTGGTGATCGTAGGATACGTTATTGGTTATAATTCTTTTTTTTTTCTTTTTAAAAAGACAACTCCCGCACTAGGGATCATGCCCTGTGTCGCGGGGACCTTTTACAAACATCAATTAACGGACACAAAGAACACCCAGACCAGGACAATAATTTGTGGATCTCACAAATTATGGTCCTGCGTGGGGATCGAACCCACAACCTCTTGCACGGCAGCCGCTTGCGCTACCGTCGCGCCACCGAGGTCGTCAATAATAATTAATTAAAAGTAGCTTTTCACGGGCTTTTTCTTAAAGATTAAGTTTTTAATTAAGTTTATTTATTTTAATTGATTAATTCTCAGTGTGGTGACGGACTTAGAATACAATATGTCACCACCCCATATCATCCCATGGGTGTCGTAAAAACCGACTAAGGGACTATCCGTGAATATTATCTTTCGAAATAAAAAGAAGGAAAACTTGAAATTGTGTTTCTTTCTTTCCATTCCACAAGACGATTAAGGAAAACATGACAATCACACAAAAATATGTAAGAGAAGGATATCTCGAAACACCGGCTGTACCAATTTGGCCCAAGTACAAGAGATGTATTTAAAAAAAACCGTAGCATTTCATTTCATGGAAGCGGTACAAGACAATTTGACGACCTCTGTGGCGTAGTGGCTGTATAACAATGTGACTGCTACGCAGAGGTCTCGGGTTCGATTCCCGCTCAATGGAAATCTTTGTGTGCATGAACATGATTGTTTGCATTGGTCTGAGTGTTTCTATGTACCATGTTATGTATTTACAAAAAAAAAAGTAAGTAGTCAAGAATACTTTAATAAACACGCCCCGGACACGCCCCGGCCCCGGCTCTGACGTGTGTGGTTAGTCCTTTAACCTCTCTAGACGAATTCATAGTAAACCTTCAATGTTATAATTGAAATTATAATTACTACTAAGAGCTAAAGTTTTTATATTGAATTACTAATGAAATTACCTATAAAGCTTAAAATTGCTTATCAAAATAAATCGAAAAGGTTCATTTTGTTTCACGACAAATAGTTGGCATATTGACGTCATACATGTCGAGCTTAAAGCAAAGCTATGGACACAATATGGACAGTAAATGAAGAGCGAAAATGACCTTTACCGACAAAGACTATAATTTTCTATTTACGACCCATAAAGGCTTTCATTTCTAGGCACTTGTTATTGGAAAGCGTTCCTGCCAACGTCCCTAGTGTAATCTCTTGCTGTTTGAGTAAATAAAGCAATGATTTATATCTACGACGATAAAAATATGTGGCTGGCAACATTGTTGAACATATTTTTTTGTTGGTAATGTTATAGTTTTTTTTTTGCTGTAGTTTGTGAAATATTTTTTGTGTTAACGAAGTAAGAAATTGTACTTAAGTTACTCTTAAACATTCCCTGTGCTATAATTGCCGTCCTCCAAAATAGTGAATCTACTAGTACCACACTGGCCAAACGTATTGGTAAACGGATAAGCAGCCCAAGCCTCTTATGCCTTAGGAAGTAGGGAAGGATAAATGGGCCTCTTCTTCTTCTTTATTGTTTCATTAGTGACCAAACTGATGCCGAGAGTTGATGAAGCCATCTATAAGCTCTGACGTGGAACTGACTGTGTTACTACGACGACAGCCTCCGAAGCAGGGAGGCACTCGTATTATGTATTCATATTCTGTATTACAATGAGCGGTCACCCATCTATGGAATGACCTCAACGACGTTACTTAACCTCCATTATCGTTTATGAACCATGGATTGCAACTGGCCGTCTTATTAATGGACTGATTATTAAATAAACTTTACTTTAGAATCCAAATAATTTATTACTTGTTAAACTGAAAACAACAGCACGAGACGCATATTAATTTAAGTTTTAACGAGAGGAGCCTAAATTCCGAAGACATTGCAACTGAGTTAATTAAGTTTGTTTGAAGAACTTGCTCATTACGTAGACAATATACGAATAATATTGTCTTGTTATGAACACTGTATGCTAATTGGAAATGCATTGTTTCTTAATAATGTAAATTTGACGACCTCGGTGGCGCGACGGTAGCGCAAGCGGCTGCCGTGCAAGGTGGTTGTGGGTTCGATCCCCACGCAGGACAATAATTTGTGAGATCCACAAATTATTGTTAATCCACAAATAATTGTTATTGTTAGTAAATTGATGTTTGTAAAAGGTCCCCGCGACACATGGCATGATCCCTAGTGCGGGAGTTGTCTTTTTTTAAAAGAAAAAAAAATGTGTCGTTATTTACTGTAATAATGTAGGTAGAATCAGAAGCCCGACTGCTAAGATTGTTTTGCTGAGACGGGAGATTTCCCTCTGTATAAAAGTAAAAGATAGTTAGCAAAGATTACAAAAGTACCTAGGTGACAATGCGGTCGTAAAGGCGACTACCATGCGCGAAGGCGTTGTTTCTAATAAGACGACTAGAGAATTATTTTTGTGCGTTTTACGCCTGCATTAACTTAGTATCCGACTGTAAAGTCCTTGTAATCCAGGACTCGCTAGTAAAGAAGTGCTTTTTTTTGAGGAAAAAAGTATAATTCTGAGCTTGCTGGTAAGTCAACTAATGGCCGCCTTACATTAGAGCGTAAAAATAAGAAAACGTTGTGAACTATCATATCATGTTTGCAGATAAACCAGTGTAACGATGGTCAAAACAGTCACAGGCGTTTACACAGTGGACGTGGCATCGAATCCTTTTTTTTTTGGTTAAGCTGAGGTAAAATGCCTACGCATCCTCTCTCGTTGGGGACGGGAAGGATATGTTAAGCTGCCAGGGGTAGCCCCCAGTGCACCCATTAAAAGTCCCCAGCGGGACTCCTTCATCGTCTTCTTGGAGGGGACGTGGGGAACCGGCAGAGCCTTTACGTCTAGTCCCCCTCCTGTGGTGGCACCGAATCCAGTCTCAAGCTTTAACTTTTGTTCTTTTCGATACTTACTTTATCACGATACGATATAAGTAACAAGTATTACAAGAAAACCAATTCGTAAAACTCTTGTCAAAAATAAGAGCCGTATAATCCTACATTTTACTTCACAAATACTTTTTCTCGTCCCTTATAAAAACCCTAAACCCTGATTCTAATTCGGTGTGACAACAAACTTTTACGTTCTACGTTCAAACCTTAATACAATTTACACTTGTCTACTCAATGTTTACATGTAATACACGGGACCGATTGTTTAACTCGATTTGGGTCTGGTAAATGTTATAATCGATTTTCGCATCCCTACCTTACCTGGACCCTTTATAAATGCCACAATATAGATACAAAACGAGTACAATCTTGTGTTTTCGATTAAATTTTCGAATAGCTTGCTGACTTTAATAGCTTAAGTTAAACTAAAGCTGATATAGATATAGGTTGGCAATGTCGTCACGTGGATTAAGCCGGTGTATACTTGTGTATAATTATTGTCGTTGCGATACATAAGGATTGTATGGGTATGGCGCTAATTATTAAAATAAAAAAGACTAATGGGTAAATATTGGATGTCGATAAAACTTAGCACAATTTATTGTGGAAGGGTTTTAACTCTGAATCCAGTGTCCCATCTTTTGCACTGACATAATACTTTTCATGTCTACTTGACTTTATTCTAATAAAATATGAAGTTTACCTATAATGAGCTGTAAATTCCCTTCGGGAGCAGTTCACCAGATTCTCAACTCACCAGATTCGCAATTGACCAAAGTATAAACAAACACAAATTGAATTTTGATATGTATGATATGTGATCATCATAACAGCCCATTAATGTCCCACTGCAGGTACGGGCCTCCTTCCGTGACGGAGAGATACTTGGCCTACTAATACCACGCTGGCCAGACGGATTGGTATAGGGTTTATTTTCAAGTTTTCCTTCTTTTTATTTCGTAAAGATAATATTCACGGATAGTCCCTTAGTCGGTTTTTACGACACCCATGGGATGAGATGGGGTGGTGACATATTAAATTCTTACTTCGTCACCACACTGAGTCTACTTGACTTTATTCTATTAAAACATGAAGTTTACCTGACATGAGATGTAAATTCAAATATATCAGAGTTAATGACGTACATTATCGGAGTTAATCGATATTATATTAAACAAAAGTAGAATGAAAATTTAGTTGTACCTTTATCTTAGTATAGATGAGAGTCGATATCTATCCTCAAGAAGTGTTTGCGTCGAAGCAATTCCAAAGAAACTTGTACAGATAAGAACATTGAACAACTTAGGAAGAAAGTCTAAGTAATAAATTTTATTGTTGTTTCATTATATTGTGTACAGTCACGAGCAATAATATGTACATATTGTCTAATTTTCTAAACTATCTGTACGTTTATCAAGAGAGCAGAATACTAAAATTATTTCGTAAATTAGAAGAGGTTCTGTACAATTTTGAACTAATCTTCGAATATTTGATTTTGGATTGGCTGAACTTTAGATAACTGTTTTAAAAAATGTGAAAATGTGTACATATTGTTGCTCGTGACTGTACACACAGTAACTTATCAACCTAGACACCCATGTACCTTAATACCTCAAAATAAGACACAATTTCAAATGAAAATGTTTAACTTGATGTGTTGCTGTGTGTACGTAGGGCGAATGTGAGAGATGCTTTGTTTTTACCTTTATTTGTAACTAAACACTAGTGTCGAAGTTTGTTTAACGTGTTTGTCCTACTTTAGGAAATGTCACAAACATAATTAATTTCAAGTAGTGAAAATACATAATATTCATAACAGGTTACATTCCATGTCGTGTACGGGAATCATAACAAGCATAACAAGCAATACCGTAATAAGACACATTTTTAAAACTTACTACTTACCTACTATACCACGCTGGCCAGACGGATTGGTATTGGTTTAATTTCAAGTTTCCCTTCTTTTTTCTTTCATCGTAAAGGTAATGTTCACGGATAGTCCCTTAGTCGGTTTTTACGACACCCATGAGATGAGATGGGGTGGTGACCTATTGTATTCTTACTCCGTCACCACACGGAGGTACAATATAATATACATTACATAAATTGTAAGATAATGCCCATGCCTGCCTGCTTACTCAATTCATACAAGGACTTTCTCTCTCTTATGTAGTACAAAAAGAAAGCATATAAAATCTCAGCTATCGGTCGGCACTCGAATGAAATTGAAATATTTGCGTTCAGATTGCTATTTGCCTTTGAGGATAAAAGCCGAGTAGGTATATCTAAAACTTCTCTGATCTGTTGATTCAACGAGAAAAATGACATATTTTTATTGCGAAGCTGCTATTCATGTTTCGTTTATGTATCTTTATATGTAAGGTATGGTAAATTATCCGTGTGGTGACGGAGTAAGAATACAATATGTCACTACGAGATAATAAGATAATATTTACGGTTAGTCCCTTACTCGGTTTTTGCGACACCCATGGGATGAGATGGGGTGGTGACATATTGTATTCTTACTCCGTCTCCACAAGGACGTACACAGATACACAATAAATTATCTTTATTTATTTATTTGCCTTTCCCTTACTTCGCGAATGTAGAGTTTCTTAAAAGTGTACCAAACAAGTATACCTACTACGTATCTCTGTCGATGGTTGTTTCTACTGGATAATCAACAGTTGTCCGAGCAAAGATTTCTGCTTTACTCAATGCATTACTTGAAGCGTACTAACAGAGATCGGAATTCCTGTGGTTCAATCTTCGCATATTCTATTCCTTGTAGACTTTATTAAATTCTAAAATGTTACCGCGTAGAGATCATGCACATTATGAACGTTAATCAAGTGTGTGTGTGTGTGTGCGTGTGTGTGAAATCAGGAATTCCATAAGCTATAAGTAAATCTAGGGCTATGTATATGTTTATATTTAGTCCTAACCTATGTTACATGGCTTATGTTTATCAAAGCATTACATTAAGTTAAGATTTCCCTCACATTTTGACATCTATCGTTACAACTGACTAATGTTGTCCTTGAAAAACATGCATCTCCCAGCTATGGCTAACCAGCGCCAGGCTTTATCTGGTGATCAGTTTCTGTTCTGGCTATATGTTGAACTGAGTCCGTTTCATACACTGCAGTGGAGCGTTCAGTGACTACACGTATCCATTCTTATACTAATTGTGTTTTCATTATTGTTTCATTTATTTTTAGTGTTATCTCTTTCTATCTATTTCATGTAATATACCTATTTGTCTTTTGTTCTCCGTGTGGTGACGGAGTAAGAATACAATATGTCACCACCCCATCTCATCCCATGGGAGTCGTAAAAACCGTCTAAGGGACTATCCGTCAATATTAACTTTACGTAATAAAAAGAAGGAAAACTTGAAATTAAACCCTATACCAATCCGTCTGGTATCCCTCCGTCACGGGAGGAGTGCCGTCTCTGCAGTGGGACATTAATGGGCTGTTATGATACCTATTTGTCTCTGTGCCTCTATTTGTGTGTGAATAAATAAATTTTCTTTCTTTCTTCTTTCTATGAAGGGACACTTCATTACGCTGGTTAAGTCTGTTTATTTTCGTAAAGATAATATTTGCGAACTTTCCCATAATGGTTTATTAACACACTTTCAGAGTGAAATGGTTAGTGATACCACATATCAGTTTCCAAACAGAGAAAGATGCATCCAGACTGCAGAAAATAACTTATAGCTCTCAGAAATACCACGTAAAACTCAAGCAAACACAATGATCACATCACATAATCTACATATCAAACAAGCTCACCTATCCAAATGCAACTGCAAATCATGTAACAAACCCAAATTCTCGTCAACAATACTGCACAAACTAACGAAGAAACATACAAACATTACGTTACAAATTGAACAGAGAAAGTTCTAAATTTAATAGCGTACAAACGTGTGTACAAAGTTTAGGTACACCTTGCTATGTCCGCGAACTAGCGCATAATTTACTGACACATATTTGTGCAAAGTAAACTATTCAAGCTTCTGCTAGCACGCAGCTAAGGAATCCGTATGCATTACATTTGTGTTCAGACTGAATTCGAATGGTTCACTGTTATTATCTTAAGAAGTGCTGAAATTATGTTCTATTTATTTATCTATAGATATTGATATTGAGGTATAAGGTTTAGACATTAATTTGGTGACGGCCAACAAAATATTAAAAATGAACGCGGTAGCTTATCCCTTAAAAAGAGACGGAATGAAAACTGGCAATAATCGAGCTGTTTCGGTGGGTGCTGGTAGGTGCCTAAGAGTTCCAAGCGATATGGGCCTCTCTGTAAAGAGGTACTCCTCTATAGAGTGAAACAAGGACGACGCCGTCCTTTCTGATCGCCTGAACCTAACTTGAGCTTGACGCCTGCAGGACTTTCACGGCGGACACTGTAGCTGACTAAGCTAACCTATCCGGAATAGCAGAGCTACATGCAGTCGCGACCGCGGCCTGATACTAATTTCTTACTTTTACCTTAAGTTTTGGTAATTATTATTTTTTATTTTAAAACAGACGATTATTAATTAATCACATAAAGCCCATTAATGTCCCACTGCAGGGACGGGCCTCCTCCCGTGACGGAGGGTTACTTGGCTTACTAATACCACGCTGTAAGAATACAATATGTCACCTCCCTATCTCATCTCATAAGTGTCGTAAAAACCGACTAAGGGACTATCCGTAAATATTACCTTTACGAAGTAAAAAGTAGGAAAACTTGAAATTTAACCCTATACCAATCCGTCTGGCCAGCGTGGTATTAGTAGGCCAAGTATCCTTCCGTCACGGGAGGAGGCCCGTCCCTGCATTGGGACATTAATGGGCTGTTATGATGATGATGATAATTACATAACTTCTTTTTTATAAGAAAACGAATATCTAAACGAATAACTATTATATCCTTATTTTTTTGTGCAGCAATGAATTAGGAATGCCACTCACGATCGCGTCGACGTGTGTACCCATCCCTTATAATTAAATTTACTAAGGTAAAATTATTCATAGTAGCATCTAAAATAGTTTTATTACCTATTGTTTACTGAAAATATTTGTTTATTAATTGTTTTATTAAAGGTTTTAATGACGTTAAATTTTAGTCGATCCTTTCGTAGATATTATACCTTATCTTTCAATGTTAAGCTTTTACCAAACAAAGAATTAGGGAACTTAAAACACACTCATACCAGAGGTATTTAGAAGAATTGCAATTGGCATTGATCTTCCTTCGTAATATACATCTGGAAGTAAATCAATTTTCATCATCATCACCATCGACCAATTACTGCTCCTAGGTCTCATAGCGCGGAGATCTGATAGCCGTTGGGGCAGAAAAGTTCTGGAATGGCGACCGCTGAGATCTGTGAATATTACATTTACATACAAAAAAAAAACTTGAATTTAAACCCTATACCAATCCGTTTGGCCAGCGTGGTATTAGTAGGCCAAGTATCCCTCCGTCACGGGAGGAAGACCATCCCTGCAGTGGGACATTAGTGGGCTGTTATGATGATATACCAAAAAGGCATAAAATAACATATCCCCACGTTCAAAATGAAATCCATATTATACATTAAGGTTACACAGCAACATACGTGTTGGTCAAGAAACATTAATTAATGTGTGTTTATTTTACGTCCCATTCGTGAGGTTTCGATTTACAGACCGAACAAATATTTGTCTGACCCACACATGGTTAATCAGAGTTTAGGTGTATTTTTCGTTTATTTTTTTTTGCGATGGTATTTCCCAAGCGACTTTGCGCTTGAAAAACTTAGGAGTGATGCTAAAAATTGCTACTAACCGGCTTAAAAAAACATTTATATGCTTTTTTATATTATATGGCTGTCAGAATTATTCTGCGAGTTTCTATGTATAATGTACAAACTGTTTGTTTTGCTCAATTTTTTGTTTAAATAAGTAAAAGCATCCCGTTTGGTAATGAACTAGAATTCCTAAATGACGTGAACTTCTTTCGTCTGGATGTGATCTTTGGAAAACTAAAAAGGCTAATAAGCCACAGAAAACTAAAAAAATCCAAATATATTGGTCAGCAAAAGCCCGCAAAAGAGTTAATAAAGGCAAGTGGTAAAAAGTCAAGAAAACTACGAGTATAATGAGGAAGCTCAGAGTAATAAAAAATAAATAAAATAATAAAAAGGCTTATTTGTCACAAAATGCATACAAATTACATAAAACTTAAGCTTAATCTAAGAGACATGATTGCAGAAGACACAAACATTATTGTTAGCTGTATCCCAAACTAGGCGGTTGCGTGTATTATGGGAGACAGTGAAAAGAGACAGTGAAGAGTTATTCAATAACTAAACCAATTAGCGACTTTAATAACGTTGTAGATAATGCTAAAAATTACAAATTGCTGATATAAGAGTAATATCAACACAAGACAAACCTCTTTTGTTTCACAACTACATGTTACATAGAAAAGATAACAAACACAGCAAAACAATTGAATGTAATACCTACAACATATAACTAATTACCGATTATGAGAATACAGGTACTTAATGCAAATAATCTGTATATTACATACGCATTAATGTTGGTCGGATTGTGAACTAATTATTATTGTTCACTGAAAGTTGTACTATATCTACATATATTGACAATGCATACCTTACCAAATGGAATTATTGGTACATTAATTTATTACTGTTTAGTTATAATTGGTACAGGCATAGACCGTTTAACAAACAATGTTTAGACTAAGTACTCTTACCATCATTTGAGTTTACCTACATCATAATCATAACAGCCCATTAATGTCCCACTGCAGGGACGTATGCTAATTCGTGTGTGCATGAACTTAAATATTAGCATAGGTGTTTACTGTGTGTAATATGTATCTATTTACAAAAAAAACATTGGTATGTTTATCCGTTGCCTGGTACCCGTAGAATAAGCTCTGCTAAGTTTGGGAATAGATTGCGTTTTATTATGTCTGAGGAATATTATTATTTTGTTTTTTTTAATTTGACTAAAAAGTTTAAAATCAGGCTTAACCAAAGGAGATGGAAACTTCTGGGCTAAAGCCTGTACATTACTGTACAGAGTAAGGATATGCCCTAAATATCTTTTCTATTTTTTAATAAAATAATAATAAAATTACTCAATTTTATTAAGCTTGTAACTTGAAAAAAATAGAAAAGATTTTTAGGGCATATCCTTACTCTGTACAGTAATGTACAGGCTTTAGCTCAGAAGTTTCCATCTCCTTCAAAAAATAATTATCTTGGATTTCAGATTGCCAAAACTAACAAAAGATTTAGCACGAGACTAATAAGTGTGAAGCTATAAATTGATAATACTCTCATTTCTGTTTAATCTTGGCCCAAAACTCTTAGTGAAGGTTTCATTCTCCTTTAAAAACTCATCTCGACTCACGCAATATCAAAGCTATCAATACATATGCCATCCCTGTTCTTACTTATTTTTTCGGAATATTATTATGTTTCTCTTTTCCATAATACTCGGGTCTATTGGAGACCCGGTTCTTTGGAAGGCATACATCGGGCCGAAGCCAAGACGAAGAGGCCCTTTAAGAGATATTTAATCTGGTAATGGATACACAGGGCAGATACCATCTCTGAACGCACAATATGATACATCCAGAGATGGTCCCTGCCGAGTGCAAAAACTATTGTAGTGCATCTCTAAGGATGCGATGGAAATTTAAATAATAGTTCTATGGATGAGTATGTTCGGTGGATAAGTTATTGGGCTATGGAAGGAGACTACCGGATACCTGTCGTGATAATCAGTCTCTATATTATAAAAAGACAGGTAGTGACTTGCCACCTCGTTGAGTGGGCCCCACAAAACGGCCGCACGTACAGTGCGACAATGGAGCAACATCTCGTAGAGAGGCTAGAAGCTGCGGAGAGGTGAGTCTGCGGGGCGCCAAATTCCGGTCAACCGTTCAAGGGCCCCCGGCGTTATATTATTATTATTATTATTAAAATACTTATGTAAATTAAAGTTGGCTTCCTTAAAATACAGGAAATGGAAGTTAAGATAGCTCATTCAAGGGATTAAAAATAGAGCAATTTGGTTAAAAGCTTTTTGTAATGAGTTCTTGGATCAGGAAATAATTTATACATTTCGTGCACAATAATACTTATCGTATTAGAAGCAACACTTTTCACAATTATACTCCAGTGCTTTTTTAAAAAGAATTGGCCTACTCTTACCACGTGGCGCAGCCGGATTGGTTTATTCTTCGTTTTGTTTCAAAGATCCATGTTTTCCACACAAATATTAACATTGACCTGGAATAAACATTGATTTATATAAATCAATGGGAATAAAACCCAAAATCTCAGCGTAACTGCCATGGTCTCAGTTTCAGTTTCTTTATTTTTCAACATAATGTTACAAAATAACAGCTCATTAACATTCTATTAGGTACATGAACACTGAACAATGTATAATATTGTACTTACTTTATTATATCGTCCCATTAGTAGAACAATGTTGTATCTACAAAATGTCTACTTTTCAGTAGAGCGATTTGAAGTTTTGCGCTAGCATTTTTTGCTTATAACTTTTTTACGGAAGACTTTAGCCATGTAATATTTTTACAATGTACAGTCGGGGTATTTGCCGCTCGACCACCCTTAGGCGAGAATCGCTTGGCACGCGGCGCATGCGATACGTGGGCGTGCCACGTATCGCATGCGCCGCGTGCCAAGCGATTCTCGCCTAAGGGTGGTCGAGCGGCAAATACCCCGACCGTACATAGATATAAATACAGCTATTATTGATATAATTATTTAGTCTAAAAACTATTCCTGTGCGTAGATAGTGTGTCGCATGTGCATACATAACATTGTACTGCCAACGAAAACAGTTCAGGAGCTGTCTCTTGAACACATGCAACGTTATTTGACCAAATTAATCACGTTGTATGTGCAGGTTAAACAATATTTTACGAAATCCTAAAATTATCTCAATGTTTTTCGAGAAGATGTTTTATATAATACTAGTTTGTCGGCCGGCGCCGCCCGTCTTAAGAATTAACGTAAGTAATGATGTGAATTTCCAAGTATTAAATGCACTTGCACACACACTGCAGGGACGGGCCTCCTCCCGTGACGGAGGGTTACTTGGCCTACTAATACCACGCTGACCAGACGGATTGCTATAGGGTTTAATTTCAAGTTTTCCTTCTTTTATTTCGTAAATATAATATTCACGGATAGTCCCTTCGATTTTTAGGACACCCATGGGATGAGATGGGGTTGTGACATATTGTATTCCTACTCCGTTACCACACAGATAACTAAAAGTTAACTAAGCCGAATTTTTATGATTACGACTATAAAGAAGGTACACGTAATTATAATAATTATTGATCACATGAATATGTGCTGGTTAAATTTGAGATCCGGCTTTTATAGACTAAATACACACATCAACTTTGTCTAGGGATATTTGGTATTTACTCAATTAACTCAAAAATTATTGAAGATAACATTCAATACGTTAATATTTTTATACACTAAAATTTTATTTAATTCTAGATTGTAGCCATATAAATGGCATATAGCTACAATCTAGATATTATTTTAGCGTAAATAATGTTTTATTCAAATAAATTAAAAACTTAACTGAACAAAAAGCGATTATTAATCTGTTTTTAACTTAGTACTAGTCAGTACATCCAAAAAACGTAAATAACGGTTTTTCATGCTTGGATTAAGTTATCCAGGTCTTGGTGCGGTATATTGTTCCATGTCCGACTAGGATGCAAAAAAGTTGCTCTTCAATCGCAATTTTTGCAGGAAAATTCATCAAAGCACTTCTTTGGAACATTTCCTACGTGTGTTTTATGGTTTTTAGTCCAGGTGATTGAGTGATTCAGGATAAGACCGTTATGTCGTGCTCCTGCAACTATCTGGATAACACTTTCGTTTTAAACGGATGAGTGTTATCGTCCATGAGCTTAAAAATTTGGGCAAAATGTAGTATACGGGGGTAGATTATTGGAACTAGAAGCTTAAACAACCTCGTTAAGCTATTTTTCAGCCGTCATGGTGCTTCTGATCAAAACCTACTTAAGTCTGTTTTAAGACCCACACGAATTCCCGTCCAAACCATAATTTTTCCATCGTTGTATGAATAGATTTCCTGAGGATATTGTAGACAGCTATCACATCTAGGAACTGGCCAAACACGTCACGTACGCACAACATGACCTCTTAGTTGTGTACTTTAACACATACTCTCATTGCTTTTTTCAGTCACAAAACTCCTAAAACTATTTAAATATATCTAAGCTTTGTACGTAACTAATATCAAAGCACTTGATAGATTTGTTTTGTATTAAATACGTTCCCAGCTTTAGTAGAGTGCTCCTGTCCAAGGTTGTCGTTTCCTTCCTAGATCAGTCCAATTATCGCGACATATTGGCGTGGTATCGCAAGTTCAGAAACAGAGCTATTTGTACCATAAAATGATTGACTTTGAGCTGAGGGAGCGGGAGATGCCATCACAGTACTTTCAGTGTTTGACCGAGTTGGGCAAGATTGAGCAATTTGGGAGCTAGTGTTGCTTCATAGAATTAGACTAATTAGGACCTTCTGAAGAACGTTCTTCGATAGCTTGCACTTGTGATTAAAGTGATATGACAGTATTAGAAACAGAGCGATCCATGAAGCGATTGACTTTGATCAGAAAGTGCACGTAATGCCATCACGTTACTCTCAGTGTTGAACTGACTTGAGTAAGATTTAGCTATGGGTGCATTCGGTTGCTTCACTGAATTGAATGGATCATGATGTTCTTCTGAAAAATATTCTTCAATACCTTGCAGTTTTATCCAGTACTTTTTACGAATACTATTTAAATACGTTTTTTGCCTTGAATGTTTGACTGGCAAGTGGCGCTTTTTTAGTCGACTGCTGGGAAATGTAACTCATGTCAGATTCAATTGACTGATCTGAATATATCAGATAAAAATCACTATAACACTTTGTCTGATATCGGAGGTGGTGATAGCATAGGCGTAGGTATACAAATCTTCGATACTATACTTAAAATCGCTGCTATACTGATAACAATGATGCTTCATAACTGGATGCAGATTGAATTTGGAACGGAGTTACAGGACGCAGTTCAGTAAGAGTCGATGGATCCGCTGGTCCATCACGACAAGTAGAACGACGTTTACAAATGTACACACTGCTACCGTTCAACCTATACAGAATCAGTGTAAACTGATCTCGCATTTGGTTGTACATATTATGAAACCATCGCTCGGCCAGCTTAGACTGTTTATGTGTAGTACACACGAATGTGTGTACTATGAAGTTAGACCTAGATTTTTTTTGAAACACCAAAAATTTGTTGGTTTTTATGTAGAGTTAGCCGAAAATTAGATATTAAGAATAGCTGTGTACAATTAATACTGTATTTAATAATTGTATAACACTTTAAGATTTCGAATAATGTTTTACAAGAAACTAATTAACAGAAAAAAGTAGCATAAGTGCTTACGACGCACACTTTAAAATATAATTTGGTCGAATAATGTTTCATGTGTACATACCGACGAAAAGAAGATACAATTATGCGTAGTAAAATATAATATGTGCATAAGTAACTACAAAATTAGAGAAACAAATAAGACAAGCTTCATTGTATATTAACATGTTAAGAAACTTATCAGTAAAGTATTTTAGTGGATTACACTTAATTTTAAAAAGATGCGGCAACTTGGTAGAAATATGTTTTATGTGATTTTAAATACTGTCTTTGTGGTCATGTCAATAATTTTGTGTAATACACCTAAAACAATGTAATTAACATACTAAAATTGTTTATTTTCCATTAAATATAATTTAAATTTATGGATGTTGTATAAATTTTATAAAAATCCATGAAATATATTAGAATCTGTATTAATTTAGTATAAGTGTTGTGTATAGTTGTTACTGGATGTCAGATTTGTAAATGTTTAGTGTTGTACAATATTGTTATAATTTGTTAATCTGTCATCTGTTACTGTACCTATTAAATAAAAAAAAAAAAAAAAAAAAAATATATATTTTACGTATATTCTATTTTGTAAATAATTTTCTTATTACTAATTTAAACGTTTAATTCTCAATAGTAATGAACAACGTTGTGTATGTAAACAAAATAACAATAATTTAATTGATTTCTGACCGATTTCTGACCATTTTGATCGCCACTGTCGGTTTCGATTGTTACAACACCTCACTCTTGCCGACTCCGTCGAACAATGTGCGTTGTAATGAAGAAACGCGACGCACGGAGCCGGGAGCGCGCGTTAAGTGGTCGTGAGACGTTATTCTACGTATGCCGCACGGCAAAAACTTTATTCGAACTTCATAACTTTTAAAATATAGAACAAAAGTTATAAAAAAAATATATCATTAGATAGCTTGCGTCATTATGATAACGAATTTACAATAAAATCATTTTTGTTACTTGTGATGATACAACAATATTCTACTAATGGGACGATATAACTCATGAACACTGTATAATAATGTATTCACTTATTAAAATGTAAGATTGTTTCGTACAGACATTTATACCAACTTGTTTTCAAAAGTCAGAATATTTTTATAAAATAAACATTTTTAACTCTCACGTAGGTACTACACGAACTGTAATCTCGCTTAATGAAAGCCTCGTAGATACATCATCATATAATTATGTATAGATTCCGTCTAGACCTCAATTAACGCTGCGACATAATTAATTTGCTGTGGCACCATTCCGTGAAATGAGTTCCGACCTACCTACACTATTAATGGCTGCTGCCGATAAAAACTATGTTTTATATCTACGTAAATATTTTAATTGGAGTTTTTTTCTTTATGTTTTGACAAAATAATGATTATTGAGCTGGAATTCCTTGCTCGAAGAGGATCTTCTTTCACTTCCAGAATGGGTCTTTTCGAATATAAGGGACGAAAGAGCATGGGAAGCTACCGTTTTTTTTTTCAAAGCGGAACCCTAAATAGTCAGACATGGCAAGGGAGAGAATTTGGTTTAGCGTGCAGACCTAGGGGTAGGAAGAGGGTGGCCAGATCTTCAGCCACGTTTGTCCAATTTGCCATCGTAAAAGGTTTGATGAGCCTGCTAGAGATCACCTGTCGAATAGCTCAAATAATCCAGTCACCACTATACATACTTTGCCACGGGTTTGATAACAATTTACATTATTTTCCGTAGGCAACAGACATGAATAAGTTAGGTATGGGGTACTTCGTCACCAGTGTCATCAAATGTCATCAGGAAACTGTTGTCCAGCGTGGTCTAAAAAGACAAAAGCCTCCGTTTTCAAGGAGGTCCGTCCTTGTAGTAAAACTTTAATGGGACGTAATGACTCCTAAATCACAAAGGAACATTTCCAAACATATTTCAACCTCCTTTTTCCAATAGCCCAATAGAAATAAAGATCTCTACAATTGAATTCGAACAAATACTTTATTCAAAATCAAATAAAAGTCAAACGATCGGTTACCTTGTGGGCGTTACCTATAGGCAGTACGGGCTGAACGGGCTGAACAAAGTGAACATCTGTGGTAGATTAACTAACCCGACAGTTTGTACCAAATAGCTAATAATTTCTTTTAACGTTACTATATAACGTTATCGTAACGGTAATGGTTATCGGAGATAGCTCGTTTAATTTTCGCCTAGGTTTCCTTCTGGAAAAATTTTAAGATGGTTATTGATGTTTTGAGGGAAAGTTTTCTTAAGTGTAATGTTGTTATGGGTTTCTTATGGCTTATGAGAGACATTGGATTTTTATTCGTATTTTAACAGAAGATGGACTATATGTATTAAATGTTATCTAAAAATAATGAGGAAAAGTTTGCAAATGTGGATAACAATAATAGAAGATTGACAAAAAAATTGACAGCGAAAGTGAACGGTAATTAGCCTAAATACAGTGGGTATAATTTATATTACATAACATTAACTTATATTATGTCTAGGTATGTAAAATTAATTAAAACTACTTATTAATACTACTATATACAAATACCATATGTATAGCTACAGACAGCTCTTATGTTTCAGGGTGACGAACACAATCTATGGGCACTCTGAATATGTACATTAAACATCAAGTTTCCTTTGCATAATGCCCGATTTACACATCGACAAGTACAGTAGCGAGTTAAGTAGTAAGTTGCTGATTATGTTGATTTAAATAGATCTCCATCCTATTTTTTGGCAAGTTAAGTTGGCGAGACGCGAGAGAGGGGGCTAATTCGTACTTAACTTGCCAAAATATAGGATGGAGATCTATTTAAATCAACTTAATTTTAAAATACTACTTAACTCGCCACTGTACTTGTCGATGTGTAAATCGGGCATAAAACTATACTACTTAGCTTGAACAACGACAAGTAAGTGATACTCTGCATGTCCCATTCACAAAACCGATGAAGTGACAAAGGTATACACAAGTAGAATTAACACACGATCTTGAATTTAAAGGGAAGTTGAACTCTTTTATTGCAACATGTATTCCACTGCTGTTTTGCTGAACTGAAAAGAGAAAAATATATTCATACAGGCAATTAAAGACCCAATATTCGGGCTACCTTGAGTGATTGAAAACTTGTACTAATAACCTCTTATGTACGATTCACGTTGACCAAAGGAAATTGAGCCTTGTGAACATTACTTAATTTTTTTTTGACGACGTGCTACGTTTGTTAAAGATCGTACATTACTAGGCAGACAGATTAGGGTTAGGTTCTATGTCAAGTTTACTATTTTGTTTCTTTGAGATAATTATCTGGTAACTTTCGATACGATGATGAGGCGACAGCCTTATAATCCATCATTCTTACCCCATTAACTGGCCCATTGCAATGTATAGTGTTCTTGTAATAGGTACCACCCAATCCTATCTTAATTATATTATCAAAAGCACTCAATAATAACCCTTTACTTACTTAATATAACTGCAAGAATAATGGTTTTTGTGGTATAAGTATTAGACCAAATTGTAATTTACCTGTAAGTATTTGTGTGAATCATAAAACCGTAAATTACATACCATCAAAAGTTCCCCATCCTTCGTTCACTTCATCATTATCTAGCTTTACAGTAGTTGAGGATATTACTTTTGAATGACCGAATACAATCACGGCTAGAAGACCGAAAGAGATGACCAAAACCTTCATTTTACTTCTAGAGATATCAGTAACTAAACAAAGGGCTAACTATTGATAATAACAATAGCTACTCCTTTATATACAATTCATGTAGTACCTGATAATATTATGATTAGGTGAAGAGCACTTATGATGATTCATAACATTGTTAGGAAACTTAAACCTTATTGCTAAAGCAATTGAATAACAAATACAAGTCAATTTGTTTGCGAAAATTGTATAAGTGTTTGGTAAACTTCTCTTCTATCAAGTACATGAAACATTTTATAAATATAAACATCTTTTAATTTCTGGTTGACATTTTAAAGTAAATCCTCATTATTGCCACAATCATTTTAATGAGGCAAGTAACTTTTCAGCTCGTAGTAAATACATTCATCACATGAGCAAACTTTCAAGGCGGAGAATCTACTATAATACCACGCTACCTAAATAGATTGGATAAGGGTTTTGTTTAAAAAATATTTCTATTGTTTTTCGGTGGAGATGTGGCAGTGACACTATACATTAAGTACCGTTAGTAAGCTTACATAAATAAGATCAACGTTTAAGCAACGATGGCAAACACAAACCGAATCTACAATCGCTCAATCGCTCAATATATCATCTCTGGACAAAATAAGTACAATATATAGAGAAGTTAAACACCCTCTAAGCAAGGCCCAACCTACAAGAATAGCAAGAGAATCCTAATAAATAAAATTGTAAGAAGAATCGCTCTCAGACAACACTCTCAGGTGAGTGGTACACCACGTGTTTACACATATAACGACGTCCCTCGGTACTGCGCGATGTTGCACAACCTCCGAAGATTCACTGAACGCGATAGGTACATACTAATACTTTGAATTTTGATACCGCTTGGGATTACACGTGAATCTAGAAGATTCTGCACTATTGATACTACGGAAAAAACAAAAATACTGGCATTTCCTCCTAGCACTGCTTAAAAGGGTGCGAATTAGCGTGAGTTCATTTCTGAACTAGAAAAGTTCACGAAGTCTCAGATTTAAAGTTAAAACCTATACATTCATTTTTATTTTTAAGATACACTCTGAACACGATACTTATGACAAACGTCATGATTTTACTGTGTTCATTCAACTATACTTTGAATTTTGATACCGCTTGGGATTACACGTGAATCTAGAGGATTCTGCACTACGGGTACTACAGAAAACGCATGTACGATACGAGAACTTTTATAAGGAAGAAGGTCCCGTAATAAACGTTACTATTCGTCGTAGACAACACGGTTCGTCGAATCACAGAAACCATTTAATATATAAGAAATCGCTTGCAATTAATTCTTGTGAGCATTGCTTTGAAGGTTCATTAGCGCAGGTTTTATTTGAAAACTGGACAAACTAATAGGTCATTTAGTCTGGATCGTACACAATTCCATCGAGGGGTTTGCACTCGAACTTTGCATGCCCGCATACCTCGACCAAACACCGAGACAGATTGACAAAACCCTTATAATTCACTATAGTTGTCACCAAATTTGCATGAGTCAAATTACGTACGGTGTTCAATGAATCCTGACTTACCGGTAACCATTAACAGACTTTAATTAATCCCTCTGTAACTGTAACAAATTCTATGTAAGTTCGTAGCATTATCCCTATTTTACCTTTACGCAGTAAATTTACTGAAACCATTTAATGTTATTTATGTGCGACGAATTAATCGATATCATGTGCTTTGTTTAAATACTGATTGTATTCGCCTGTAAGGATTTGTGTTCAATTCCTTTGAGAGCTTACCTGGAACTTCAGACACCTGACATCTGGAAATCATCATCAGTTCGACATTTTTTTCCTAACAGCCATTAATGTCCCACTGCAGGGACGGGCGTCACTCGTGACGGAGGGATACTTGCCCTACTAATACCACGCTGGCCAGACGGATTGGTATAGGGTTTCATTTCAAGTTTTCCTTCCTTTTACTTCGTAAAGATAATATTTACGGTTAGTTCCTTAGTCGGTTTTTACGACATTCACGGGAGAAGATGGGGTGGTGACATATTGTATTTTTACTCCGTCACCACACGGACATAAAAAAAAATACTATAACATTGAACAATTAGCTTAAGCCATTCAAACATTTTCCTTTTAGACGCAGAAAACTGTATTCGATCGTCCAGTTATTAATAAAAACATAGTCACGTCACACAAATATACCTACTAAATAAACACTACAGTATTTATTCCGTACACATAATAATGAACAAAGAAAGCTGTCTTAATGATTCCCTAGTCTCGAAGCTATGTAGAATATTTGGTATCAGTTGAACGATCACCAATACGTTTCGTAATATCGGAATACCTTCCTCCCGGCATGCGCTCAATAGTTCTCTGATATTAATATCATCCTTAATTACTATGAGACGAGCTTGTCACTTAAACGTGCTTTCACGTACTGAAATTGAAATATTTTACTTACTTACTTGTCCGTGTGGTGAAGGGGTAAGACTACAATATGTCATCACTCCATCTCATCCCATGGGTGTCGTAAAAACCGACTAAGGGACTATCCGTTAATAAATAACTTTACGAAATAAAAAGAAGCAACGCTTGAAATTAAACCCTATACCAATGCGTCTGGCCAGCGTGGTATTAGTAGGCCAAGTATCCCTCCGTCACGGGAGGAGGCCCGTCCCTGCAGTGGGACATTAATGGGCTGCTATGACTTACTTACTGCCATGGTGAGAAATTGCGTGTTTGCGGCTGTCGCGGGTTCGAATACAACTCAAGGAAATAATTTGTGTGTTCCAAAATTTATTGAACTTGGATGGTCTTTGTGTCCGTAAATTTGATGTTAGTAAAAGTCCTCATGACACAGGTCATGGGAGTTGTCTTTAAAAAGAAATAGCTCATCATAACAGCACATCAATGTCCAACTACAGGGACGGACCTCCTCCCGTGACGGAGGGATACTAGGCCTACTAGGTAATACCACGCTGGCCAAAAGGATTGTATAGGGTTTAATTTCAAGTTTTCCTTCTTTTTATTTCGCAAAGATAATATTCACGGTAAGTCGCATAAGTCGGTTTTTACGACACCGATGGGATGAGATGGGGTGGTGACACACTGTATTCTTACTCCGTCACCACACGGAGTATCAAAAGTAGGCGTAGATTATTGTCGTTCTTCGATATAAAAAGCAAACATAAACCAATTTAATTCTTTTTTAAATAAATTATTATTTTGTATACAAATCTAATAAATATTTATATCTAAACAAAACGTTGAAGCGGTTTTTTTACAATCTATCAAAATTTAAATTAAAAATGTGCTTAACTTAGTAGATAAATTAAATATTGACTGAACATCTAAAGCTTGGGTAATACTTTGTTTATTTTGTTATAGGACGAGACTAGTGGTGCGACCAAACCCATAATCCGTTTCATTCGACTAAATTGAAAATTTTTATTTGCACTCAATTTATTGAAAGTGGAGATTTATTGGAACAAATATTGTTAATATAATAATGTGTTTCATAAAGCTTCAGATTAATTCATTATTATTAAACCTATTAATGATTTCTGTGGAGCGAGAGAGGCCTATGTCCAACAGTAGACTGCAATAGGCTAGTTGATTGATTGAAACCTATTAATGTACCACTGTAGGGATTGGTTTTTATTACCTGTGACGGAGAGGAACTTATGCCCGATTTACACATCGACAAGTACAGTAGCGAGTTAAGTACTATTTTAAGATTAAGTTGATTTAAATAGATCTCCATCCTATTTTTTGGCAAGTTAAGTTGGCGAGACGCGAGAGAGGGGGCTACTTCGTACTTAACTCGCCAAAAAATAGGATGGAACTCTATTTAAATCAACTTAATCTTAAAATACTACTTAACTCGCTACTGTACTTGTCGATGTGTAAATCGGGCATTAGGCTACTGATACCACGTTCAGTAGATGAACAAGGCGTGCGAATTTTACCTTAGCGATTTTTTCGACATCTATGTCTGAAATGAGATGGTAACATCAAGTTTCTATACCCCGTCACCTGACAGACACAAGATTGTAATTGTTGTTCATTAAATAATAACTTTTCTTGTTCGGAATAAGAATATACATCATCACAATCCTGTCTCATGCCTAAATTGTCACTAAAATCGAGTAAGGTACAAACTTTACAGAGATGATTTATATTAAAAAAATAAAACTTTTTACAAACATTCCTGATAATGGATAAAAATATTTGCATTTCGCGGGAATCAGACCCGGGACCTCTGCGTAGGCTCGTTAATGACTATTACCCATATCAGAAGACTTATCCCACTTATATATTTCACACCTAATATGTAGTAAAATTTCCTTCATACCTAAAAGTTAGTTCATCAACTAAACCAGTAAACACTTATAATAATTAATTTTATGCAAATATTATCCTAAATCGAATAACCCGTAAATATTTACACAAAATAATACCTATATACTAATCGACTATTCGGGCATCCGTACCTCATCTCTAATGTCAACAAGGCGGGGCTAAATCAAATCGTTTTTAATGAATTCCACTTCATCAATCGTTGCCCTCTCATTCTAATTAATGGGCTTGAACGTAAACAACTTTCTCTAGAAGGGTGTAACTGAATATTTATATCGTTCACAATTAGACCTTTACAAAATAGTTCTCGATTTTAATTGACAAATAGTACATTATTAGTATTTAAGATATGAATACGAAGCAAAACAGACTTTTAAGGATTGTACACAAGGCACTCAGTTCTCTCTGCATGTATTTACAACACTCTTACAAATGATGCATCACACTTTGCACACACCGAAAGATGCCAATCAACAAAATATTTTGTATTTTACAAGTTTATTCTGATAACCTACTCGTATTTAGTATATTGAAACCACTGTGAAAGAGACTGGCCTCCACGACACAGGGAATCCTAGTGTGGAATCCAGTGACTTATCTGATTTGTTATGTACTTATTTTACGAACAATAAAGTTTATCATTTATCATTTAATTTAGCATTGGTCGTTGCAATAAGTCATGATATGCCCTTCATGACTCTTAAAATCAGACGTATTACCATACGATCTTCTGTTACCCAAAATGTAAGTTTGTACTAAGTAAAAAAAGAGCAGGAACAAGATACGTGACGAAAAAATTGGTCCATCTGATGCTAATAAGTTTAAGCAACATGTTCGTACTACTGCTTAAAGATCGACTAAGGAGAAATTACCTTATGGTAGCCATACACGATCCTTCCTATTGTCCAATCGGCATGACGCTACCGATTGGATCAGTTAGAATTGACCGTGTGTGCGAGTGGATCGGCTTGACAATTAGAATTGATGGCAGGATTGAATTTCGTTTCTTTTGATTGAGATTGGATCAAGCCTGCAGTGCCGATTGGACGATAGGAAGGATCGTGTATGTCCACCATGAGCTAAAATGTAGTTTAAAGTATAACTGATCCAATCGGTAGCGTCATGCCCATTGGACGATAAGAAGGATCGTGTATGCCCAATTGGGTCGAACTGCAGATTGGATCATGCCTGCAGTGTCATGCCGATTGGACAAAAGGAAGGGTCGTGTATGGCTACCATCAGACTCTAATTGTGAACACTTTTGTCTTCTTGCAACACTCAAACACAGTAATTATTAAAGGATTCCAGAATAAAAGACAATACAAAAAAAAATAAACACCCATAAATCTTTATCTTTATACGATGCGCAGTGTGATCCTCTTTTGTTTTCCCAAGCGCTCATGAAAGGTGACCAAAAAGCTTGGCAGTAAATAAAATTTGGTCCTTCAACCATTGACCTGATTTAACCTTTTGACGTATGCAAAGCTCTGAATAACGCTGAACAATTACGTTGGTGTAATACCTACCGAGCGATGTAATTAAAATTTCATCGATGCTTCGTAAACATATCTTTTGAAACATTAATTTATTTTTGAATTTTTGGTTCATGTAGCGCAGTGTTGTGTCGTTAATTAAGGTAAAAGCATATAAGTATCTTAAATATTATAAAATGTTCAGTGCATAGCATCATAAAGCTTTACAGAGAAAGATAAATATTCAAATTTCTACAAGAGCAATATTTCTAAAGTATGTGCAATCATTGAAGAAGGATTCATCAAAGCAAATGATTGATCATTCATAACAGCCTATTAATGTCCCACTGCAGGGACGGGCCTTCTCCCGTGACGGAGGGATATTTGGCCTACTAATACCACGCTGGCCAGACGGATTGGTATAGGGTTTAATTTCAAGTGTTCCTTCTTTTTATTTCGTATAGTTAGTATTCACGGATAGTCCCTTAGTCGGTTTTTACGACACCCGTGGGATGAGATGGGCTGGTGACATATTGTATTCTTACTCCGTTACCACACGGATTATCATCAAATGATTGATAAATTATGTAAATCATAGTGAATTGAAAAAGCTAATTTTGGTATTGTAGACGTGAGGCGACAGCTTAGAGTCAACGAATGAACGGTTTATTTATTTTAAAATTTCTTAAAACTAAATACATAAAATACAACCAATGTATTTCATACCTGCAAGGATCATAAATAGATAAATATATTCCTCACACATTCACACAACGCCATCTAGTCCCAAACTAAGCAAAGCTTGTACTATGGGTAAACGGATAAACATACTTCGATACTTTTTTATTGTAAATACATACATGTTATACATTGAAAATATATTTATAAGACCTAAGAGTCTGGAGAAGACCAATTTTAAACTTCTAAATTTGGTAGTTCTATGAATGGCCGCGTAGGTAGAGACTACCCTAAACAAAATGTTTTGCTTGTTGTTTGTGGATTAGCCGCTACCGAACGAGCGGACACATTTGATAAGGCCGCATGATTTTATAACTATTATCCAGTACCTTTATACTCTGTATTCGCACTTACTTTTAGGATCGATAGCCATGTCCTATATAAAAAATCTAGATCAAAACTCTACACTAAATTCAGGTTTCATTTCAGGTCAGTGAGTTGTGATGACCTACCCAAACATACTGCTTACATGTAAATGTATAGGATTAATCCCTACGGACAACTTAGTCAATCCATTAGAGTATTACATAAATAAATAATAAATATTCCTCACACATTCACACAACGCCATCTAGTCCCAAACTAAGCAAAGCTTGTACTATGGATACTAGACAACGGATAAACATACTTAAAATACTTTTTTTTGTATAAATACATACATATTATACATAGAAAAGACCCAGACCAATGCAAACAATCATGTTCATGCACACAAAGATTTGCATTGAGCGGGAATCGAACCCGAGACCTCTGCGTAGCAGTCATGTATAACCACTACGCTACAGAGTCGTCGTATTTATTTCAAGAGACGTGATCTTTATTCTTTATAGGCATGCTTGATACAGCCTCTGAATGGTATATTCCCGCTAATACCAAACTAATAAATATGCGCTCACCTCTACTCAAACATAAATATAACGCTTCGGTGGCGCGACGGTTGCAGATGCAGCTGCCGTGCGGTCGCACGTTCGACTCCCACGCATGACAATTCCTTGTGCGATCCACAAATTATAGTCCAAGTGAATTAAAGATTCTGTGTCGTAGTTGTCCCAAAGATCTCGGGTCGATTCTCGCTCAATGCAAATATTTGTGTGTATAAACATGAATATTTTATCATCAATTTTCTCAATGTACTATTATTATAGTGCTATTTACTGTGTATCGAGGCCTTAATACTAAAGTGTATACGGTTCTTAAGAATGTTTCTAACAAGGAAGTGCCCACACAGGCATCGGAAATTACGTTTTTAATCTCGTCTCGCACGCGTTACCATGATTGGAGTTTTGTGGGTTAAATTTTATATAACTAAGGAGTTTCAACATGATCAAATAAAAATATTACTGCGGATATTTGAAAGGGATTCATTAACTTTTTGATGCTTATAATGTATTTTGGCTTATGACACATGTGTATGTTATGTTTTGTTAGCGGTTTTGTGTTAGTGTTTTTGACGATTCCGTTTCTCCGTGAGAATGGTTAATTGACGACTTTGAGGCCTAGAAAACAAAATAAGTATGTTAATTCGTTGTCTAATATCAAAGTTCCAACTGTACATTAGACGGCATTGTCTAAAAATGTGAGGAATATAATAAAACTGAACATATGAAATTAATGAAAAGCTCGGCCTATGACAAGTAGAGCTACTGAACCCGATGGTCCTGTAAAAAATTTCGTTCTAAATAATAATATTACTCCAATTTCTCATCACCAAGTTTATTAAGTTGCTTGTCCTACCCCTACACAAATATTGCTATGTATGTACTCGTAGATAAAGCAAGGCATGTTTGTAATGTGTGGTGACGGAGTAAGAATACAATATGTCACCACCCCATCTCATCCCAGGTGTCGTAAAACCCGACTAAGGGACTATTCGTCAATATTATCTTAACGAAATAAAAAGAAGGAAAACTTGAAATTAAACCCTATACCAATCCGTTTGGCCAGCGTGGTATTAGTAGGCCAAGTATCCCTCCGTCACAGGAGGAGGCCCGTCCCTGCAGTGGGACATTAATGGGCTGTTATGATGATGTTTGTGAAGATCGTAGTACATTGCTATTTTAATGTATTTTGAGAAAAAATACTTTACGTTAGAAACATTTTCACAAAGATTTTCAACTAAAAAACATTTTAATTCCAATAATAGGAGAGCAGAAGTCATTGTATAGAATTCCTAAATCGCCGTAAATACTACATTTGGTTCAAACCGCCCGATTCTTATGCAACTAGCAAAAGAAAATAGGAGAAGCGAACAATAGTGGCTTTTTGCGGAACCAGTAGCGTTCTCTGCCAGCTAGCGACTAAACTAATGGCTCATTCATACATAAATAAGGAATTGAACAAAAGGTCCTAGCTTTTTTTTGTGACTACCGAACTTCGAATGGAAATAAACAACCCCTTGCACACAGACCAGCATTGTAAATTATGTTTCATGGTGTAAAAACTCTTTGCTTTAAACGTTCGACTTTTAAGCTCTTCTGTTATTATAGACTGTCAGTATTTGTGTTTGAAATTATAACACTTTGGCTTGATGACTTAAAGGCCTTTGGTACTTTGAAAGGTAATTTTGATGTTCACACAATCCCACGACGCCCCGTCTAGACACTCAAGAAATGCTCGTCTTCTCGCCGTCCTTGTCCTTGCCAATCACGGGGGAGAGAGGAATACCGTGGGTTTAAGCGTCGTAGCACATAATATAACGTTACGTAAACGGATCGACACCGTATCAACTCGAGCCGTTCAGTATTATTTGTATGAAACTCCTTACTGGAATGCACACTAATCGGAATCGTTACGTAATCGGATTTTTGACGTTTGACACCGAAGAAAAAGGCGAGGCGGTGCCGATCCGTTTACGTTACGATATATCTGCTACGACCCTTAGTCGGTACAACGTACCTATTATCATCTTTTCGGGACTCTGACACACCTGCCCATCTAGGCCCAAGGTGGGGTGGACAACATTTAAAAGGTTTTCCAAATAAAAAATGATAAGTGTCTCGCCATCACTGGTCCCGTCTCTACAGTAAGACATTACATTGAGTTGTTATGATGTTGTTTGTTACCACGCTTCTTTATCAAATATTTTGTTTTCCTTGACTCCTTTTAAAACAAATTACCTAGTAACAACAATACAGTATTATACACTTTTGCTCAATACCTAATTTGTAACTTATTGTTTTCGTACACAATTAAAGTTGAAAGGAACGGGATGACAATAGCAGTAATTGTACATCATTAGTAGCTTAGGGGCTGTAGCAATATGTTTTGAAGCTTTTTTCGAAATAATAAAGTTAAAAAGTTGTTTATATGAATTAGTAGGTAGATTACCTAGGTGGTGTTGTGGTTATTCTTTGACTGCTACGCAGAGGTCTCGGGTTCGATCTGTGCAAATCTTTTTATCATGAACAAAAAAGTATTTAAGTGTGTTTATCCATTTCATTGTAACTTAAACTAAACTCTGCTTAGTTTGAGATTAGTTGGCGTTGTGTACAACAGCTACAGCCCTGAACTACCAATGATGTACAAATACTGCTATTGTCATCCCGTTCCTTTACAACTTTAAACTTTATCTCAAACTAAATAATTTCGCACACATTTACAAATTATTGAAACTTTAAAGTTAAATAGGGATCAAATTACTTATTTACAAAAAAATATCTTATTTTCTTTATCAAAATTACTAACTAGGGACGTGAAAGCTATGCTAATCCTCCGTGAGTCTTCCACGAATTAGCAGAGTAAATAAATAAATCTACAATGTACACAATATTCAAGGCCCTGGAGTTTATTTAGCATGTACTTATCATTAGGGGGAAATCCCTGGTTGAGTACCTACCTATATTTAATTTGAGATATCCTTATCGACCAACTCAAATGAGTCATTGCTCTGTATTGTGTGGTCTCTGCACAGTAAAGAAACTAACCCATTTAACTATGAAGAGTTCATCTCAGACGAATAATGTGATAAAGTTTATTTTGCCGACCTCTGTGGAACAGTCGTTATATAAAATGACTGCTACGCAGAGGTCTCGGGTTCGATTCCCGCTCAATGCAAATCTTTGTGTGCTTAAACATGATTGTTTGCATTGGTCTGGGTGTTTTCTATGTGGATATAATATGTATGTATTTACGGAAAAATAAGGATTTAAGTATGTTTATCCGTTGTCTAGTACCCATAGTACAAGCTTTGCTTAGTTTGGGATTAGATGGCGTTGTGTGAACGTGTGAAAAAAATTGTAATTAGGTACTTACGTTATACCTACTAGCTTTAATTTATGTTCCGTTCATTTTTAAGTTGTTTGGGGTCACAGCTTTTGTTTTAACAAGTTCATTCTCACAAAGCCATTCAATGTGCAAGTGCTCTAATAATTTATTACTTTAAGTTTCAGCACTTTAATCTGTCCAAACAATTCCTTCCCAGAAAACTTATACTAATAACAACTACACACATACTAAACTAACCATTATCGTTCACAAAGTAAAACAGTAATAATTCAAATAAAAAATATACTTTATCCTCATAGCAATAAATACTTTAATAGATTGCGTTTTGAATTTTGGTTATCGGTCGTCAAAATATACAAGTAGGGTGTCTTAACAATGATTTAACAGATGTGAGCACTTAATAAGGAAATAATATTTATAAGTAGCTTCTCTGTTAGAGTAAGATGCGTTAGTACCTACTTATTATTATCTTCTATACTAATATTATAAAGAGGTAGATTTTGTGTGTTTGTGACGTTGCAGGGGGTAATCTCTGGATCTACTAAACCGTTTGTAAAAATTCTTAGTCCATTTATCGGGGAGTGTCACATAGGTTATATAGTATCACGCTATGACTAATAGGAGTGGAGCTGTAATGAAATATGTTTAAAAAAGGGACGCGGTTTTTTCGCCGCCCAACTCAGTGGGCACGGGTCAGCTAGTCTTCTATACTTCTATTATAAAGAGTTTGTGACGTTGTAGGGGGTAATCTCTGGATCTACTGAACCGATTTTAAAAATTCTTTCTGTGTTAAATAGTGCATTTATCGGGGAGTGTAATAGGCTATTGGTATCACGCTATGACTAATAGGAGTGGAGCAGTAATGAAATATGTTTAAAAAAGGAACGCGTTTTTTTTGCCGCCCAACGCAGTGGGCACGGCGGGTCAGCTAGTATTGAGTAAGAACAGACGGGCCACAAACCAATCTCATGAATGTCGTTAAAACTGACTACAGAAAAATAAACTAAAAGTATAATTTCTGCAAAAACAAAAGAAGTAGAAATTGTCAAAACTATCCATCTAGGTCATCATAACAGCCCATTAATGTCCCACTGCAGGGACGGGCCCCTCCCGTGAAGGAGGTATACTTGGCCTACTAATACCTACCACGCTGGCCAGACGGATTAGTATAGGTTTCAATTTCAAGTTTTCCTTCTTTTTACTTCGTAAACATAATATTTACGGTTAGTCCCCTAGTCGGTTTTTACGACACCCATGGGATGAGATGGGGTGGTGACAACAAAAATTATAAATTCAATAATTAAATACGACCTGGATTTAATAACAATACATTCATATATAAATAATATTTTAAATAATTAAAGTAAAATAACGTTAAACAGTTATTTGATTTATTAGTTAGAAGTGGTTTAGGTCTCTTGTAAATAAGTCAATACATTGAGTGACTAACCACTAACCAGGATAAGCACCTACGCGATATAGCGTCCCATTTATAAAAGAGTCTGTATATAATTCTTCACAGTCGAAAACGTAACAGTGCGTAAATCAGTCCTCTACAGACAAGTTAACTATTAAAAAGTTTTTAATCAATATGAAGTTGTTATTCGTTATCTGTATTGTTATATTTACTCTACAACTTACGTATTCAGCAAAGTTATTCTCACTTAAAGATGTTTTAGAAGCTTATGATGAAAAAGCAAGTTTAGGTGAGTTTTTATTCAAATATATTGTACTGGTAAACAGGGGTTACTTTGATTGTCGTGGGGTAACATTGATTACTCAATTTTCTTTAATAATTTATTGTAGAAGTGTTATTTTCGTGCAAATGACGCACGCTATACTTACATGCGACAGTCCTGCTAAGGGATAATACCTACTATAAATCGATCATCCTTCTCTTAGCACATTCAGACATAAATGACTGATTAATGTAGCCCCTGCTTATTAAAGTAACCATATTCTACGGTACTCTATTTATTGTTATTTAACTCTTTTTTGTTCCAAATAGCATATATGATACATTTCCATTGTTTTACGGCGATTTGTTTACGGGCGGGACATGCAACCTGTTAAGTTAATTATTTTACGGGTCGGCCCGAGGTATTTAATGGCAAAGTGTTAATGTTCAGCCTATTTTGTTTATGTACTCGCTATTATTTATAACTGTGTTTGGAATGCTGAAATAAATTATGTAAATTATATTATTTTTTCTAATATTTTATAAAGCTACTATAATAGTTACTATATTAAACAAACGTAATCAAAAGTCTTACTTTTTGGGAGCACATACAAAAAAATACATCTTATTTTATGTTTGTTATGGAGACAACAACAAATATTTATACAGAAAATAGTAATATTATTTCGATTACTTAAAGATTTTTAATTAATGGGATTCATGATTGATTGACGGGGATTGATGCTGTAATCAATCCCTTTTAAATTAATGAGTTTTTAAAGTGTTATTGTTGCTTTGTTATTCTAAGTTGCTAGATAAGCTTTGCTATTATTGTAAACATTGTTTTAAAATATTTCAATTAAAAGTTTAATTAGTAATTATAAATATTTTTTTGTGATTGCTGAATTCAACTTCTTAAAATTATCTAAATACATATTTAAATACCATAGTACAGTCACGAGCAATAATATGTACACATTTTCGCATTTTGTAAACCAGTTATCTAAAGTTCTGCCAATCCAAAATTGAAAATTCGAAGATTAATTCAAAACTGTACGGAACCTCTTCTAAATTACGAATTCATTTTGATATTGTAATGTCTAGATAAACGTGCAGATAGTTTAGAAAATTTGAAAATGTGTACATATTATTGCTCGTGACTGTACCACACCATGTTTTTGTTACTTTTTTTTCTAGACCATATATTTTAATATACCTAACACTTACTCCCTTACTCATAAACGCCTCTTAAATTTTAGTCAATTGATTAGCTTACGGTTTTGTTTGGCATAAGTTTGGTTTTCCTAATAGAAATCTCGCTAAACAGTGATTAAATTTAAGAGGCGTAGAGTAAGGGGATTATTAAATGAGTATAATAAGTATAAACTGTTTTTGTTACAGAAAACAACCATATAAATGTGGCAAACCAAGCTCTGTTCATACCGACAACGTTGCAAGCATGTGACAATTCCACATGCGATAGAGTTTGCAAAGCGCTTGGCTTTAGTCATGGGACGTGTGTGTCTTCTACTACCTGTTACTGCTCATACTAGTTGTTATACCTAGTATTTATGACTACTACATCGATTACTATTGAATATTGTGTACCTTAAATAAAAATAATTCGAATAAAGCAATTTGACTTTTAATTTCTTTGGAATCCCTTATTTAATGCAGCACAACAACTTATTAAGCAAGACAAAAAGTAAGTGCACAGAGTACATTAGATATAGTAAGTGAGAACCTAACTAGGTCGTCGATGCACCGTGTGAGGGGTCTCCCCACTCTGTGCTTCCCGGTACGCGATCGCCATTCCAGAACCTGTCTACCCCAACAATGACAGTGCTTCTCAAAAACTATCAAACAGATCCGTGAGGACTTTTAGGTGGGGTAATCGCGGGAAATCAGAAGAAACATTTGGAGTAAGCATTAATATAATGATGATTATCGTGATATTTTTACAAGTAAATAGGTACTTTGATGAATTTGTTATGTCACCTCTAGATAAAAATAACTGTAAATAAATAAAACTTTCTGATAACTTTATCAGAGTTCACACAGTGCAAGAAAACAGTCAATTGATAAGATAAGTTTATGGATATCTTCAGATTAAGATTATTACCTGACATTCGCTAGGCAGTGAAGTGAAGCATATACTTAATGCGTATTCTACCACTGCTTCTTTCTGAGCATTCCGCCATCTTGCAACATTTCAGTCACTAAGGTACTTACTGTGTACTGTTTTAACCAACTTCAAAAAAAGGAGGAGGTGTACAATTTGATTGTATTTTTTCTTTTTCGTTTGTTACCTGATTTCTCAAAAACAGCTAGACCGTTTTAATTTTTTTTTTGTTTAAAGAAAATATGTTGCAGCTACACGAAAGCCACCAAAAGAGTTAAATAAGTCTGTATCTTTTCTGGAAAGTAAACTTAAATGAACATATTTTCCCAGGTACTAGGTATGTTCTCTATCTCCCCGATATCTTTTTGTTGACGATTTCGCATAATCAGTGATATTTACATTTATTTTTAATGAATACAATATGCCACCACCCCATCTCATCCCATTGGTGTCGTAAAAACCGACTAAGGGACTAACCGTAAATATTTACAATTAAAATTATTTATTTACTAAGTAAAAAGAAGGAAAACTTGAAATTAAACCCTATACCAATCTGCCTGGCCAGTGTGGTATTAGTAAGCCAAGTATCCCTCCGTCACGGGAGGAGACCTCCCTGCAGTGGGACATTAATGGGCTGTTATGAGTATTATAATATACCTAGCTACTACTATTTTTTCTATGACCCATTTTCCAAAAGCAAGACATGCTAAAGGATTCTATAAAAGGATAGTTTTTGTTAGACGCGCATAAATTTTCTGTTTTATGGTAAATAAAAATCTTTGTGGAAGGATATACGTCAAATGCTACCCTCTTCATATTGAGGTTAAATTAAAAAAATAAGGAAAACAGCAATGACATTGCAGAGTTATGTGAGCTGGTTATTTATTATTAAGTATAATGCAGTTTATTTTATAGTATATTTTTAGATTCTATTAAGTACTCGTAGGTAGGTTACCTATGTGTTTTAAGATTACGGTATCCTATTAGGTAATATTATTAAAGCGAAAGTTTATAGGCATAAGGATGTTTGTTACCTACTCTTTCATGTAAAAACTTCTGAATGGACTTTAATGAAACTTTACAATAACAAAGCTAATACATCAGATTAACATATAAGTGGCTAGAATTTATAAAGCATGTCAATTCTCGTACCTAAAATTCGGTTAAGTTAACTTTTAGTTGTCAAATTGTCACACTCTAAATAAAACTTTAACACGACCATAAAAGATTACAATTGCAATAGCAAAAACATGACAACTAAAAGTTAACTTAACCGAATTTTAGGTACGAGAATCGACATGAAGATATTGTGTTAATTGTACAAAATACGCAGACGAAGTCGCGGGCATGGCCATAAATGTTGTAATACTCTAGATGTGATTGAAGAAACCCTGACCTACTATTAACAACGGAGCTTGCTCCCCAGCTTGGTATTAGTAGACTAAGTTATCTGCTGGATAGGAACTTATGTTGTTGACTGTACCATTCTGCCTGGCCATCATGATGTCTCGGAAGTTTATTTCCGTGCATTTGCGCGTAATAATTTAATAATACCAGGCACGATGGTTAACCATCGTATCTTGTGGAAGAAAAGAAGCTTAAGATGTCTACGAGCTAAAATATAATTAAGATATGTACAACTTAATGATTTGATTCATTAAAAAGCGACGAGCTCAATGAATAGCCAATCAAATAATTATTCACGAACCATTTTTGCCGCAGTCTGGAGAAGTTTTAACTCAATTTTAGAAATACTACGGAAACAGTTTCTTGTAGAATTCTCAATTGTACCTACCTGTTAAGTACTATTAACATTAAAACAAATATTACATTTCTTGTCAAATATTAATAGGAAGGCGGTTTCAGGAGTTATTTTTATTAAGAGTTAGGAAAGACCCAGAGAGTTGCAGGAGGAAACTTACAAAACACAGTGCCAGTATTTTTGGTTTTAGTTTTGTAAATCTGATTATCCAGCACTGTTTGGTTTATTTGTTTCCTATATAAAACTATAAAATAGGTCATACAGATTTTGTAAAGTGTGAGAATAACAAAAACAGTCTAGCAGAGTTCCTATCATCGCGGTGCATTGTCGAGGAAATAATATAAGAGAACGAAAACGTCTAAACTGAATAACAGCGTGGAAACCACTTTGGAGTAACCCTATGGCTAGCAGAAGAAGAAGCCTATGGGGAATACTACTTGAATGTAAATATTGTCATTAATAAATGGTGTTACGTCCACGATTCAACTTCCAATTTAAAGTGTAACGTTCAAAAGTAGCAGTCAGCTACCCAATAACTAATGATACACCATTGTTAAGAAATTTATACATTTATTAATCGAGTTTTTCTAACAGGAAAATCTTAAATTAGACCGACATACTTAACACAATTTAGTAAGAACAAAATCCGCATTAATACTTATTGTTTCAAATATCCAAACGTTATTCTGATCAGTCTTTCAGTTCTCATTCAGTAAGGCTTTTGTCACGATATTAATTAGGAGACAAAGCTGGAATGATTAAAAGTGAAAATTATTCGTCAAGATTCATCAAAAGCTCTTAATTAAGTCCTATAATTGAACTGTTGAATCTGATTGAATTTTCAGTTGTATTTAGGCTACACATAGCTTCCGAGCCTTGTACCTTGACTTGGTATTAATGTATAGGAAAAAGGAATAAAGTCTCTTGTGTATCATTACAGTAGGTAGGTACATAATCTATAATAACTATATGCATGAGGCTATCCCAGCAAAGGGATTCTGAGTTCGAGATTTGTGACGTAGGTATTCGATCTCCAAGTCATACGCCAACACATTTCGCCCTAAGGATTATAATCTTTACGAGAAAATGAAAATTAGATAGGTACGTAGGTAAGTTTAAATACTGATGGTTGACTGATTTTTTTAAACATTTGTAAATCTCGAAACGATTTCTTAACGCTAAGGGTCATGGGCGCATGTCAAACTCGGAACGACTAAAACCACACAGTGTCATGTATCGATGTAATGTAAAGATTTTTTTTTAAAGACAACTTTTGCTCTAGGTGATGTTTAAATAAAAGGCGAATGGTTTATTATTTGAAATTAATCAAAACAAAAAAAAAGCCAGCATCCAGAAAGCATCTCATTGTTCCCTAAATCTGCATTTTGTTTTCAGGGTACTGGGTTTGGGCTGAGTAGACCCTTAACCATACTAAGGGGTAAACTGAGCCCGAGGGATAGGTAGACCTCTAACCTTAGCAAGTGGTCAACTGAGCCGCGGTTCCAGTTGATAGATGAGTGGGCTGAGTAAAACCCTAAAAAACAAATGGGGTCAACTGAGCCCGCGAGATCAGTTTGTTGTGGGATCAGTTGACCATGAAGGGCATGCCCTGTGTCACGGGCACTTTTTAAGCATAGCTTCCGTACATAAAGGCTAAAGACAATATAGGTCGTACGAAGAATTGCCTTTGTGGGGTTCAAATCGTACCCGCAATCTGCTAACGCGACCGCGCCGTGCTTGTTGTATAAGTATTTAAAATACCGATACCTACGTTATTATGTTTTTTGCTCTGTGGGTGGTGGTCTCATATAACAAAAGAATTTCCTGTTGTAATTTAATTATATTAAGTAGATATACATTACGCCATTTACGATAAGAGTAATTCCCGGCGTGATTTTAATAACAATACCTAACCTAATCCAACCACAGTAGGGACCTTTTTATGACTATAAATAACTTTGTTTATATGTATATTACTCATCAAACAAACCACGAATGTTCGATAGGTGATGTCCGTATACCCAGCAGGCCCCTTCGTCTGATTCGAATGAAAACCCTAAATTTCACGTAGGTAATAGTTTGTACCTTCCGACTAGTGCAAAGAAATAATTTGTACCTCAACAGTTACACAGAAAATTAGAGTATATGTCCAGCAGGACCCTCCGTGGTTTGAAGGTATTTTGACCTGTGGAGTATGTCACTAGGTAGCGGCGAATTTGTACCGTATAAAGTTACAAATAGACATCAAAATATTACACGACAATTTAAACTTAAAAGGCATAAATACTTTATTCACAATTATTTATACTTACCTACTAATTATAAATACACATAATAAATAAAAACATAATAATATAAATTTTATGTGCTATAAATATAAATAAATCACGTGACAGTGCGATCAGTTCAAACATTCCCAAAGTTACAGTATATTTCGGTATTATTCCGAAGTATTCGACATGATGCTCCGTGTGGTGACGGATTAAGAATACAGGGTGTCACCATCCCGTTTCCTCCCGCGGGTGTCGTAAAAGGCGACTAAGGGAACAAACAAATGTACGCAGATACTATCACTGCCAGAGAAGGAAAACTCGAAACAAACCCTTTGCCAACCCGTCTGGCCAGCGTGGTAAAGTAGGCCAAGAAACCCTCAAAATAATGACATGATGCACCACAACAAATGGCCCCCAGTCCCCGGTCGCTCCGCTAGTCCTGGTCAAGGTAGCGGCCATGGTAACGGCGGAGTAGGGGGTGCGAAGAATCTCCGGGGGAGGTCAGGCTACCAACACAACCGACCTTTGGCCCTGGCAACATATAACGCGCGCACACTGCGGACCGACGAGAAGGTCGTAGAACTGGAGGAAGAATTGAGCAGGATACGATGGGACATAGTCGGCTTATCAGAAGTCCGAAGACAGGGGGAGGACTCGATAACCCTTAAGTCTGGTAACCTGCTCTATTTCCGGGAGGGCGACCAACAGTCCCAGGGAGGTGTCGGGTTTTTCGTCCACAAGTCTCTCGTGAACAACGTGGTGAAGATCGAGAGTGTGTCTTCGAGGGTTGCGTACCTTATCGTCAGAATTACCAAACGATATTCGTTGAAGGTAATACAGGTTTACGCTCCCACGTCAGCTCACTCCGACAATGAGGTAGAAGAGATGTATGAGGATATTTCCGGAGCCATACATAGCTCAAAGACCCAATACACTGTTGTCATGGGAGACTTTAACGCGAAGTTGGGTTCTAGAAGTGGAAATGAGTGGAGAGTGGGGCTCTTTGGATATGGACAAAGAAATCCACGGGGCCAAATGCTTGCGGACTTCATGGAGAAGGAGGGACTTTTTATGATGAACTCCTTCTTCAAGAAGCGTAACTGCCGCAAATGGACCTGGCTTAGTCCTGATGGTGTCACCAAGAATGAGATTGACTTCATTATGTCGACAAAACGCCATATATTTAATGATGTCTCAGTGATCAATTCGGTGAAAACCGGAAGTGATCACCGGATGGTGAGAGGCACATTAAATATCAATCCTAGGCTGGAAAGAAGTCGGCTGATGAAGTCTACGCTCCGACCTACACCAGTCCAAATCCCCGAGAACTTCCAACTCATATTACAGAACCGCTTCGAGAGCCTCAGCGAATGTGTTGATGTGGACGAATACCACGAAAGGTTTGTGGAAACTGTCCGTACAGTCGGTTCCGGTGCTTTTAAGATCCAGCACCGGAGAAGATCAAAAAAGATCTCCGACCACACTCTCTCGCTCATGGAGCAAAGGCGTACGATGACGCTGCAATCTCCAGACGATGCTAATCTGTATAGACGGCTCAATAGACAGATCTCTAAGTCACTGACTCGCGACCTTCGGCACTTTAATATATTTCGTATTAAAGAAGCCATTGAGCAAAATAAGGGCTCCAAAGTGTTCGCAAGAGATCTAACTCTAGGTCAGAGCCAACTTTCTAGGCTCAAGACTGGGGATGGCAGAATAGTGTCGTCCAAGCCTGAGCTCCTAGAGGAGATTAAGAAGTTTTACGGACAGTTATATACTACAACACAGCCACCTAGTGATCTGGCCGTCGATCCTAGAGCTAGATTAACGCGACACCATACCGAAGAAATCCCGGACGTCAGTCTGTGTGAGATTAGTGATGCTCTTCGACAACTTAAGAACAACAAGGCACCGGGGTATGACGGAATCACAAACGAGCTGCTGAAAGCCGGTGGAGAACCCATTCTCAAGGCTCTTCAGAAGCTATTCAATTCCGTTATACTCGAGGGAAAAACGCCGCAGGCGTGGCACAGGGGTGTGGTGGTACTGTTCTTCAAGAAGGGCGATAGAACGCTACTTCAAAATTACAGACCCATCACTCTTCTGAGCCACGTCTACAAATTGTTCTCAAGAGTCATCGCGAATCGTCTCGAACGCAGACTGGACGACTTCCAACCTCCCGAACAAGCCGGTTTCCGAAAAGGCTTTAGTACCATAGACCACATCCATACGCTGCGGCAGGTTATACAGAAGTGCAATGAGTATAACCGGCCTCTATGCTTGGCGTTCGTGGACTATGAGAAAGCCTTCGATTCGATCGAGACATGGGCAGTGTTGCAGTCTCTTCAAAGGTGACAAGTTGACCAACGATATATCGAAGTGCTGCGGTGCTTATACGAAAACGCCACCATGTCGGTTCGTCTCCAGGGTGGATTATCTGGCCCTATCCGGTTGCAGCGAGGAGTAAGACAGGGTGATGTCATATCCCCGAAACTATTTTCTGCAGCACTGGAAGATGCTTTTAGGCTTAGACTGGGACGGACTCGGCATCAACATAAATGGCGAGTATATCACGCACCTTCGATTTGCTGACGATATCGTGGTCATGGCTGAGGACCTCAACACAATGCTCGATGACCTCAGTAGAGTCTCTCAACAAGTGGGTCTTAAAATGAACATGGACAAGACCAAGATCATGACAAATGTCCATGTTGTACCCACTCCAATCACGGTTGGAGGCTCTACACTCGAAGTTGTCGACGAATATATTTACCTGGGACAGTTAGTCCAGCTAGGTAAGTCCAACTTTGAGAAGGAGGTCACTCGTCGAATCCAACTCGGATGGGCAGCGTTCGGGAAGCTAAAACGTATCTTCTCGTCCACATTGCCGCAGTGTCTGAAGACAAAGGTCTTCGACCAGTGCGTGTTGCCAGTGATGACGTATGGAACAGAGACGTGGTCGCTTACTATGGGCCTTCTCAGAAGGCTTACCGTCACTCAGAGGGCAATGGAGAGAGCCATGTTAGGAGTTACCCTGCGTGATCGAATCAGAAATGAGGAGATCCGCAGGAGAACCAAAGTGACCGACATAGTGCTCCGGATTGCCCGGTTAAAGTGGCGGTGGGCAGGGCACATAGCGCGAAGAACCGACAGCCGTTGGGGCAGAAAGGTTCTAGAGTGGCGACCGCGTACCGGAAAACGCAGGGTGGGGAGACCCCTCACACGGTGGACCGACGACCTCATAAGGACGGCGGGAAGCCGATGGATGAGGGAGGCGCAGGACCGCGCAAGGTGGCAATATTTAGAGGAGGCCTATGTCCAGCAGTGGACGTCAATTGGCTGAAATGATGATGATGATGATGATTCGACATGAATAATTCGGATTTTTTCCCGCTAGCTTCTATATTCTCGCCAACTTAACTCAAATAGGATGGAGATCTATTTAAATCAACTTAATCAACAACTTACTACATATCTCGCTACTGCACTTGTCGATGTGTAAATCGGGCTTAACGGACAGAAAGACCATATCTAGTGTTATCATTTGAGAAGCCAACAAATAATAGTCGCTCATGGTTTTGGACAACACAGTTGCTGCAAAAAGTGTTCGGAACTCAGTGTTTCTTCTCTTGCCGAGACGTGTTATCTTTCAGACCTTGACGAAACTCTTGGGTATAATTTCAAAAGTTTCATTAAGGTCTGCAAGCAAGCTGAGGAAGTGACAATACTTGTAACTATATAATTATTTAAACTGTCATGGTCACATTCACTTTTAATTAATGAATTATCGGGATATTTCCAATTTTATAGTTGTTGAGTTTCCGATATTTCGACGCTGTTACAAGCGCCATGAGCTCCGTGATCATGGCGCTTGTAACACCGTCGAAATATCGGAAACTCAACAACTATAAAATTGGAAATATCCCGATAATTCATTAATTAAAAGTGAATGTGACCATGACAGTTTGGATTGGATACCTGGATGACTCCTTATAAATACCTTTTATGACAGAACAAAAACAAAAGCAAAAACAGTAGTGAAAATTAGAAGTTCTGATTTTAAAAAAATTGATCTTTTTTTTTATAACTTTATTAATGCCATTACTTACCGCCAATCAATAAGTTTTTATATGTTTAATGAAAGATTATTAAATTGTCTATAAAGTTCAATTTATTTCAATACGATAGCTTTATTCGTTTTCAAGATATTGAAGTAAATGCTAGTGACCCGGAACTTTTGCTCTCGAGTGTATTATAAGGGTAGGGTTATTATCCTTAGTCATTATTTTTAAATATATACGCGAAAGTGAAAGTTTGTATTTATAGATATGTTTGTTACTCAATTACGCTTAGGTACACGCCTAGATGTCTCGGATTCAAAATCGCTCTCAACGTAGGCGTCTTCTTTCTTACCCGAATCACTTTCCTGTGAACATAATCAATATTAATTAGAGCTAAATTTTGAGGTAGGTATCCGACACCCTAAATTAACACGTAGGCTGCTTTATATATTGAAAACGAAGTCGCCAGCAAATACTAGTCGAAAATAATGATTATCTTTTTTTTACCATCCCTTACTCTTTCTTTTGGTAAGTATAGGGTTTCGAGTCAAGTTATCTCCTTTTTTGTCGAGTTAATATCTGCATACATTCTTCAGTCGGCTTTAGTACAGCTTTAAAGTATTATACTTATGCACTATAGGGGGTATTTTTATACTGCAAAAATTAGTGATGTAGAGTAAAATAAAACAAAATAATAAAATAAATCAATGTTTTATTTTCTTTCTTGATACAGTGGCTGGTTCCGTCTCATATTCTATTTCGACGCGTGCCTTCTTCTTCTTTATTATTTTCTCAGCCATATCCTGTAATAAATTAATTTCAATTATTATTTACCCTTTACAAGGTGGACCGATGACCTGGTAAAGCTTACAAATAAGTGATGGAGGCGTAAGGTACGAAGCTGGGGATGTTCAAAGGAAGGTCTATATCCAGCAGTAGACGTATTTTCGCTGAGATGATTATTTAAGCGAATTAAAAAGGGATCTATGTAAAGTAAGAATTAACATTTATACTTGGGCCAGCTCTCATCTACGGCTGTAAAGATCACCATGTAGTCTTATTTAGTTATAGTTCGTCATGCCCATGATTCCGACAGAACCCAAAGTCGTTGTCGTGAAGTCCATCATGACTACTCATCAGATAATTAGTGTCTATCATAGGGTTGAAAGAGGACCGCACAAGGTGGCAATATTTAGAGGGAGGAGGCCTATATCCAGTAGTGGACGTCAATTGACTGAGATGAATGAAAATAGCCTTGAAAATAGTGTTGTAATAATAATATATTGAAATGTTATTGTAGAGTTTCTTAAGACCCCGACTTACCTCAATATCTGATGTCTCGGATTCAAAATCGCTCTCAACGTAGGCGTCTTCTTTCTTACCCGAATCACTTTCCTGTGAACATAATCAATATTAATTAGAGCTAAATTTCATGAAACCTAACAGAATAACCTATAGATAATTTGAAAGAAATGTCTTTTCGTGAGTGTCTCCAATTCGTAGTTTGTTTCCCAAATGAAGTTCATAGATATTATCTTTACATGATTAGGAAAAATTGTCATAAAACCCTATACCAAACTATCTGGTCAATTTAGTATAAGTAGACCATGTTTCTCTTTGTTACTGGAGAAATAATAACTAATAAAAAAACCTAAATAACATTTTTTTTCGACTGTAAATCAACACCCTGTCTCATATTTACATATTTCATTATGAATACCTATTTTAGAATAACTTACTTCGTCAGTATCCATGTCACTATCAGCTACAACAAACTCGTCAGTTTGTTCCACTCTTCTCAACTCCCTCTCTAACTCAGGCTCCATCTCTCTTTCTACCTCGTCTTCCTCTTCATCTTCTCTCTCGCTCTCACTTGATATCTCCTCCGCTTTGAGTGCAGCATCGAACGCCATTTGTGGGAAGTTGTAAATGTCGTTGTACTGAAACATTTGTTAAGATATTTATGTATTTTTTTAAAGGACATAGTGATCGTAAACTGTGTTGTGGTAACTTTTACAGACATAAAGAACATTCAATTAAATATTGTCAAAGACAAGTACTACACCGGAATGTAGAAATCGACAAAATAAATGATAAGTTCATAGCACTTTGAAATAACGGGCAAGTATGAATGTACACTCGCCAAATAACTAGGCCGGTCTGAAGTTTGCTATCAGAGAACTTAACCCATGACAGGAATAAATACAACACCCCCTCCCCAAGCTTGCTGCGATTTAGTTCGAAAACTGTCGTCCATGCAGCTAGCAACACTTGCGGACCTCCGCAGAGTTAGTTGGTGCTTACTGTAGTTATGATTATATTAGTATATGCTACTCAGTAGTACCTTCTCCCATGGGAAAAAGTCGGGATTTTAAGCATCTATGTAATAATTGTTTTGCTACTCACTGTCCCTTTCTTCAATCTTTCCAATAATTGCTTTTCTATAGCATTGTCAATTCTGGCAGCAACTAAAGCCTTCTCTTCCCTTCTCCTTTCTCTCCTCTCTATTTTACGCTGAATAGGTACTAACTCCTTTCTGTAAAAGAATGATTTTTTTTTTAAATAGTAACTGTGTCAAAAGCCAACTAAGCCATCGACATTATAACTTTGTAGATTAACTACTACTCCAACCTGTTGTGGATCTAACATTTTCTTTTTAAACTAATTAGGTAAAGATGTAATTATTCTTCTTTTTAAGCAACTCCTAGGGATCAAACCCTTTGTGTCAAACATTACAGTTACCTCAGAATAAATGGTGTTATCCCCTGAATGATCGTCTCAGAGTCAATAACTGAACAAGCCAGATAGACAATTAAAAATCTTAAATATATCTGGCTTTATACACCTGGAATCATGTGGTGACGGAGTAAGAATACAGTGTATCACCACCCCATCTCATCCCATGGCGTAAAAGCGACTAAGTGACTATCCGTAAATATTATCTTTACGTAATAAAAAGAAGGAAAACTTGAAATTAAACCGTATACCAATCCATTTGGCCAGTGTGATATTAATAGGCTAAGTATCCCTCCGTCACTAAAGGAGACCCGTCCCTGCAGTGGGACATTAATGGGCTGTTATGATATTGATGAATCCCTGTGTAGTGATGTAAGCAAATAAAAAGGTCTCTCATACTTACACTCTCCTTAGTTTAAGTTTTCTCATTCGTATTAAATATTGTGTGATTTTGACAAATCTTTGTTTGCATTTTGCTTTAATAAAAGCAGGCCAATATAAAAGGTTTTCATTTATTTGATGAATAGCCTTTTCAAAATTTCTTGATAATTTGACTTTCTCCCATTGTTTTGCTGGAAACATTACCCTGAAATATAAAAAAAAAACTTATAACACACAAATTACTAAACTATTATTTTAATTATTAAATTGAACCAGGACAATTTTTAAATGTTGTTCAAAACATGTTGTATTGTGAAAATATGGTGTGGATGTGCCCTTCTGTAGCTTGTAAAATTACAAGGTCATTTAACTTAATTGCTTGAGCCCTGGGCTTCATACATGTAAATATATGTAATACATTTGCATCCAGTATAAACAAGCATGAAACATTATATTAATAAAATAATAGAGCCATACCTTTCAGCTGTTTTCATGAACAAATAGATAATACCATTTTCTTCTCTGATTGTGGCATATTTGCTGTTTGCGAGAGGGCAGGCTGCCCGAGCACATAATCCAGTTAAGTTATATTCATTTCTGCAGAAGTGCTGAGTTTTGGTACTGAAATATAACAGTTATAAAGTTTAAACATACAGTTTAAGAAAAACCCTCTTATTAATTACTATGGCAAATATGTCAAACCAGGCCAGCCACAAAGAACTAAGTCAGGCATTATTAACCGCTTGAGTGCCACCCGCTCGTAAATAAAAACCCGTTGAGTGCCAATCAAAAACGTTATCGCATGACGATCAGCGCCCCGTCTGATAAAAGTTTAATTTATGAGCTTTATTGTAAGGAGTTTAATTTCAAGTGCTGTTTTTGTTTAAGCTTATGAATAGGGCTATTCTATTGTGTCAAAATTGTATACATCTGTTGAGTCAATGTTTGTACAGCTAAATGTAAACATAAGTCATTGGAAAAAAATACTTTGCATGACTATATTATAAACTTGTAAAAACTTACCAACTGTTTCTACAAGACACCTAATACAATATACACGCACACAAATTCCCCACAAAGTCACTAACACACTTTAAAACGCAAACTAAACTAAATTAAAAACATTTTATCACAAAATCTTGGGAGTGACTTCGCGCGAAAGCCACTCGAACATAGACTGACATTTGTGAATTTATTTCTAATACTTTTTGTTCTTATGTTGGCACGGGGTCATTTTAATTGTATAGGATAATATGTCTAGTTTAAAATAGAAGGGACAAAAAATGAGCAAAAGCACTAGTTGGAAAGAAACAAAGCTTATAAAACCCGACTTAAAAAGAACACGTCTAATGGGGACGATCGTCCCTTTAGGCACGCTACGGGTAAAATACAAAAAGGGACGATCGTCGCTTTTGGCACGCAAGCGGTTAACTTTAAACCTTACTTCACACATAAATATCACAAAAGGCAATTTAAAGTTAATAAAGGGAGCAGCAGAGAGAAATAGTTTTAAACTAATGAGGGCAATACGTTTTAGATGCTATATTTGTAATACAGTAATATTTGGTATTAAAAGTACAGAACTGTTGAACTAAAGACAACAGTACAAGACTGAACTTAGTCGAATTCTATAATATGATTTTGTTGGAACATTAATGTTATTACAATTCTAATTGATTACAACCCTAGAATAACACTCAAAAATATAAAGTATTTATACTTACGTTACTTTGTGAGAGCAGTGTGTTTTGTTGATTATAGCCCAAACAACCTAAAACATTATTTTAAATTAAAGATTTATGTTATAAAACAATTTTATTACACCAGACTATTAAAATGACACTTACATCGTCGTGCTGCATTTTATTAGCTAAACTCTCTAGTTTGAAAAACGTATATACGTTGTATTAAACTCACATGCAACAACACAACATAACCTAAAATAAACCCTGCTGCCGAAAATGACATTAATGTCAGAAATTCAGAATGAACTTTTTTTTTCTATGAAATGGCAACTTCTGCCGTTGTCGACAATTCTGCCAATAACAGTAGTTTTGAAGATTCAGTGTCAGAATGAAGACTTTTATTTTCACAATATGTGATAAAAATCCATATTCTTTTCTATATTTTTAAGGCTAAGCCCATTTTTAAAACTCTGTAATAAATAACGTTCGTTTGAGTTGTAGCCCGGCGGCGACTGCGCGACGGATGTGGCAAGAAAAGCGGTGGCGGGTAACGCCGCAGAGGGAAACTCTCCGGTAGCAGCACCGAGGGAAATCAAGCCGCTTGACACCCCACGTCTCCTTAAACGAGCTCCTACATTTCAATTAATTTCAGTTTACGTCTGACGCGACACGCCGCCGGCACCAACCGCTTCAAGCGCGGCCTCCCTATAAACAGTAAAACGCTTAACGTACCACAAGAAGCCACGCAGTCGTCTTATTGTACTACATACACATTTGAACTAAATAACATCCCTGTGATTAATAAACGTTAAAATCGTCATTAAAAAGTATAGGTTCAAGGGTAGATTTTATTAAAGTATTCCATCCATTCAATCCATATCAGCCTATGGACGTCCACTGCTTGACATAGGCCTCCTCCAAAAGTTTCCACTTTGCGCGGTCTTGTGCCTCCCTCATCCATCGGCTTCCCGCCGTCCTAACCAGGTCGTCGGTCCACCGTGTGAGGGGTCTCCCCACCCTGCACCTTCCGGTGCGCGGTCGCCATTCGAGAACTTTCCTGCCCCAACGGCTATCTGTTCTCAGCGCTATGTGCCCTGCCTACCGCCACTTTAACCGGGCAATCCTGAGCGCTTTGTCGGCCACTTTAGTTCTCCTGCGGATCTCCGCATTTCTGATACGATCACGCAGGGAAACTCCCAACATAGCTCTCTCCATTGACCTCTGAAGGACGGTAAGCCTTCTGAGAAGGCCCATAGTCAGCGACCACGTTTCAGCTCCATATGTCATCACTGGCATTTCAACACACATTGGTCGAAGACCTTTGATATTAAAGTAGATCTTTAATAAAACCTACCCTTGAACCTATAATTTTGTTCACCAAAACTTATTATAGTGAACAATGATGTCACATTTATTTACGACGCACGTGCTACTGACATGCTTGTCAAAAAGTCAAAACGTAGAACAATCAAATGTAGAAGATTGAGAAAAAATAATAAAATTGCCATCGTGTGCTTATAGACACAGCACCACCGACTATCATTCTAAGATTAATAAATTACAAGAAATTTTATATCACTTTATTTTATACACTATTATTTTATATTAAGCTCGATTTACAAAAGCTCATAATATTTTTGTTAGGTTACATTTGTACTTATGTATTAAAATAATTCTAATTGCAGAGACAATTTATTTTATTTAAATTAATCGTTATATTTTGTCTAGTCTATGTTATGTTGAGGACATACGAGTAGTTTACATTCATTATTTTGTATTTTGTGAAATAGTTACGGTTTAGCACAACAGTCACCGATTTACGACAGCTGTCATTTGTTCCACCAATCCAACACTAGACCGATAAATCGAAAAAACTTAATTCTATTCTATTCAGTTTGAAATCGTATGTCGGTTATTTTAGTGTTCTGCTGTCTGTTTATGTTTTGTTTTCAATGCGTTGAAATCGCTGCAGCTGCATAATAAGAATGTGTTTACTATGCATAATATAAGAGTCTACTTTTGTATTAATAGAAAATATTAGAAAGTGGTTTGTAAAATAATGATAAAAAATGAGTGACAATATAAAAGTAGTTGTCAAAGTTAGACCTCTAATTTCACGTGAAATTGAAGGGAAACTTTCATACCAGTGGCGGGCTAAAAATAATACCCTTTGTCAGATCGATCAGAATGGCAAGGATATTGGACAGACTTTTACGTTTGGTGAGTAAAATTGTGGAATAACGAAACTTTGAAATAAATTATGGTATGGTACTAAAACTAAACAAAGTTGAAGGTTAAGGTAATAGCGACTTAATTATTTTCAGATAAAGTTTACGATAAAGATACAGAAACATCAGATGTATACGATGACGTAGCTAAGCCAATTGTGGAGGCGGCTGTGGCCGGCTTCAATGGCACAATATTTGCTTATGGACAGACATCATCTGGTAAGACTTATACCATGACTGGGACAGAGAGTTCACCAGGAATTATACCAATGGCAGTTTTAAACTTATTCGAGATAATTAGAAATATTCCAGACCGGGATTTTTTAGTAAGGTATTTCAACATTTTATACTCTTATTATTGTATTTTACATTAAACAAAGTTTGGTTAGGGTGTCGCCCTTATAATAATATAGTGGGACCCTTTTTGCGACACTCTGACCCACTTTTGGCGTAATACCTACGGATCACCGGCAAAATGCGATCAAAAATGTCTCTTTTGTATGGAGCCGGGACTTAGAATTTTTTTTCATATTTTTGATTTCACGTAGTATCGGAAGAAGGGTCCGACACTTAGAAAAATTTTGATCGATTTTGTATGAAAACTGGACTTGTAAAATTTTTCAAATTTTTGATTTTCACGTAGTATCGGAAGAAGGGCCCGACACTTAGAAAAATTTCGCGTCATTTTATATGAAGCTGGGACTTAAAATAATTTTGATGAAATCGAGTTTTTTTACCCCGACTCGGATAGATTAGGTTAGAAGGCTAAAGGCGGGAGCTTTAGCTCCCGCCTTAGCCTTCGTGGTTTTTTTTTTTTAAACCACCCAGAGTGAGGAGCCCCGCGAAGCGGGGCTCCGTCGAGACATTTTTGATCGCGTTTTGCCGGTGATCCGTAGGTATTACGCCAAACGTGCAAGAGAAGTTTTAGTATTATTTTACATCAACCTATACGATACAATAATAAAATTTACATCAATTATTTTTGACAAAATTTTTCTAAGTAATTTAAGTAATTTTTCATCGGTTTTGTATGGCGCTAGGACTTAGAAAAATTTTGTCAAAAAAAAATTGATGTAAATTTTATTGTTTTATCGTATAGATTGATGTAAAATAATACAAAAACCTCTCTTGCACTTTTGGGTCAGAGAATTTCCTAAAAATATATCATCATAACAGCCCATTAATGTGGGACGGGCCTCCTCCTGTGACGGAGAGATACTTGGCCTACTAATACCACTCTGGCCAAACGGATTGGTATAGGGTTTAATTTCAAGTTTTCCTTCTTTTTATTTCGTTAAGATAATATTCACGGATATTCCTTTATTCGGTTTTTACGACACCCATGGGGTGGTGACATATTGTATTCTTATTCCGTCACCACACAGAGAAATTAGTATTTTGCTAAAACTACATTCCTAACACATGGTTCTCATTCTTTTGCTCTTAGTACTTCCTCTTACTTTATTGCTTTACTTGAACTACATAATTAATTATCATATATTAATATCAGTAGTAAATTAATCATTCAGATGGCATAATAACACTATCAATTATAGATAAGTAAGATTACCTTAATAATATTAGACTTAGTTGAGTTTGATGTATTAGTTTTACATATTATAGTGGAAGTGTGTAACATAATAATTATGTCTATATTTTTGTGTATAACATATAATATGATTTTGTGGTTAATTCAGAGAAATTTAAAAAGTAGGAATCATTGAATAAATTAACTAGAGGAATTTGAGTGTTAAACTTCCTACTTCAGCATGTTCCATACAATTGTATATTATAACCAAACTATTGTTTGTTTTTATTCTTACTTAGGAGAAATATTACTCAATTCTAATACACTGTAAAAGTTTATTGTACATTTATGAATATGTTGTTCAAGTAGCACAGGCACTGTTGTTGTATTAGTGTTAGGAACAGAAGTAACCTTGTTCTACTTGTTGAGTCAGCTTAATTTGTTTGGTAATAATTAAAACTACTCATGAGCCAACAATAACATATTGAGCTAAAGGATGCATGTGTACCTTGCAGGTTTTATTTAATTTAAATTTTGTTACAAAATAGTTTTTAATACAAGGGTTCCTTATCTCTTGACTCTAAACTGAAAAATTTTTCTGTATTATATTTATATACAAAATAAATTTATTTGTCGTTATAATATTATTTTAAAATTTAATTGCAGAGTTTCATACATAGAAATTTATAATGAAAAAGTAAGAGACTTACTAAATGTCGAGAAAGGAGATGTCAAAGTACATGATACAGTACAGGGATTAAAAATTGATGCTTCAGAAAAAGTAACCTCCTCACCTGAAGAAGTTCTTGATGCCATGAAAGAGGTAATATTGTATTACATTAATTATATTTTCATACTAACATAGACGTATCATTGGAAACGAAAATACTCTCAACTGCTTGAATACAAAGAATCTGATTAAAGCTGAAGGCTGATTGCAGATGGAAAAAAACAAAAAAATTAAAATAAATACTAGCGGCCTGCCCTGACTTTGCATGAATGCAACACTTATACTCTACAATATGCTTGTGTTGTATTACATAAACCTTAATCTTGAATAACTATCTATTAAAGAAAACGGTTCAAAATCTGTTTTTTCGGAAGGACAGGAAGCAACAGCGACTTTGTTTATAGTATGTGGTGAAGTGATACAATGATACAAAAGGGATCAAACCATATTTGAAAAATAAATAAAAAATACAACCGAATTGAGATCCTGCTCCTTTTTTCGAAGTAGGTTAAAGACAGTCTGATTCAATTAGATAGTACATAGTTGAAGGACTATTATAATTGTATTTGGTCCAAATGATTTGTTATTATAATGCTTAGCGGAACTAATGGCATTGTAAAACAACCAAACAAACCAGCGCCAAGTTTTTCTATAACTGCCAAATTTCAAGTTTGTAGGTAGACTGGAGGTTTTTACCCTTGTTTGTCGAAAATTTGAGACAAAAACGGCTATATCTCTTAATTGCGTTGGATTAGCAGTTTGATTTTTTTACAGTATTAAGAGGCAACAAGCCTTAGTAGTATTTGGTGAAAATTTCTGCTTGATACCTCCACGCGTTTTTGAGATAAATGTTGACAGACAGACAACAAAGTGATCCTATAAGGGTTCCGTTTTTTCTAAGCTGGTATGGAACCCTAAAAAGTGATAATCAATGTTTATTTTATTTCACAGGGCGAGGTTAACAGACAGAAAGGAGCCACCAACATGAATGAAGAAAGTAGCAGATCACACTCAATATTCCAAATTGTAAGAACCTATTTGTCTATTTTCTAATTTACTTAACATAATATGTATTGAGTAAAGATGACTGGGACCGCCTTTTTACGTGCCCTATAAAATACGGAGACGGAATACCACAAAGCGATCAATATAATAATATAACCTATCTACAAAATAATATTACTTAACCAGCATCATTGTGTTTAAATCAGTGATTGCGACTGGGTATAAGCATCTTAATTGGAAAGCAATTTACAAATTATAATGAAGCTGGTGCCCACGGTTATAATTTAATAAATACATTATCTTAATTTTAATTCTAGCTTACGGGCTATTCTGATGTATCAGCTATATTATAGTAAAGTATCATTAAAAAAATTTTTAGTAAAACACATGTCGATATTTACAAACTTTCACTTCTATAATATTAATAAGAATAAAATTGCTTTCTATTTCAGACTATAGAGTCACGTGTACACGTAGAAGATGGCAATGGAGACGGTTGCGTTAACGTATCGCAACTTAACTTGGTTGATTTGGCCGGTTCAGAACGTGCAGGACAAACGGGAGCGACGGGCAAACGTTTCATAGAGGGTACACATATTAACAAATCACTGTCCGCTCTTGCACTAGTCATCAAACAGCTGTCTGAAGACCCTAATAAAATAAATAAGTGAGTTTAATTCTTAAGGATTCGATGCAGAGGTTACTCGATCGCTTTTTCACCGAGGCAATGTAAAATAATGTTAACGTTATCTTGGTTTAAATTTTCCCTTTTAAGAATTTTATTTTTCTTAATTCAGTATATAAAGATTTTTTTTTTGTATTTTTTTTACATTTTTATTTTAAAGGTTTATTAATTATAAACAACTAATTTGAATATTTTTAGTTTCGTTAGGAAACTAAAAATATTCAAATTAGTTGTTTGTATGGTTTATTTTTAATAAATATTTTAAGTTTTACTTGTGATGACGTCATGCGTAAATCTCTAAATGGTTTTGGAATCGACATAGGTAAGCTTTTACTTTACATACCGAATTTAAGATCTATAAACTATTAGAGCTTATTATAAGCTTCAAGCCACAATAAGCAAAGAAAATTATTTGTTATGTTTTTGTATTTCAGATTTGTAAATTATCGTGACAGTAAGCTTACACGCATTTTACAAAATTCTTTGGGTGGTAATGCTAAGACCAGCATTGTATGTGCCGTAACACCTGCAGCCGTAGAAGAAACTATATCCACATTACAGTAAGTAATAAATATTTGCATCTAACGAGGAGATAATGAACCTTTTGGTAGTTGGTGTCCATTTCTTCTAGTAACCCAGGTTCGAATCCTGGTCACGGCAGTGATTACACTGTCATGGCGGAGCTATTCTTTTTGAAATATTGTTGAGTTTTCCTAAATATGTTTTTAAGTTGGACTATTTCCGGATCTGACCACTTTTTTCTACGACCAGTAATACATCCACTTACTTTATTGTCCACTCTTAGTATGGCGTACAAAATGTTTAATTCAGCTTGAATATTTTGGATCATTCTTACGTAATCCTACTTTCTATCCTATCCTTCTAATATTAGGTAATTAGTAGTTGGTCTTTCACGCAAAAACTACTAAAAAAAATCTTTCTAACGAATGCAAAATCGTGGAAATCGGTCCGTGCGTTCTGGAGTTATAGCGTCAGGAAGGAAAACCCGACTTATTAATTTTATGTTACATTAAATTATATGTAATAATTTGTTTACAGATTTGCAAATCGTGCCAAAGCTATAAAGAATAAACCTGAAGTGAATGCTGTTGCTACTGACAAGACTATGATACAAACACTCACACAACAAATGTCAAAGTTACAAGCTCAATTGGAAAGCAAGAAGAACTTGGAAGTATGTAATTTTTATATGTTATTTATTTTGTATTTGTGTATAATTTATTTGCCCTTGAACCAGAGGGGGGAAAACCCCTTACACGATATTCGGACGAACTAGCCAGGGCGCTCAGCATGAAACCGTTATTGAGGCGAGCCACAGAGCATATTTGGCGCTCCATATATGACATCGGCCAAACTGATAGTTAAAGGGTTTATGTCAAGTTTCCATATAGACAGTTTCTGCGAACTTTCGCTTAGTCGACTGCAGATGGGTCGAATGAAATATTAATCGGATATTTTTACTCTTCCTTCAGATCAGATTAGAATAATATTGTTTGCAATATTAGTACGTATTTGTTTATACCTTTTAATTATTATTATATTAATTATACTACTATTAATTATATGAAACACTGGACACGAAACGGTTAATATCTAGGTTATGTAGTATGTACCCACCGCGAGTAAGACCTGATTTAAAATGTTTGTTTTTTTTTACAGAATGACAATTACAACCTACAAAAGCAGATAAAAGCGTTACAAAGACTCATATTAAACGGTTTTAGTCAACGACAAAACTCTGCTATGATACAGGGTAATAGAAGGAAATGGCAACAGCCGAGACGTGTCACTATTCACTCTACAATGTCTACTATTGATGATGAACCTGTTATACCTATACCAAAGTTTTGTACACCAAGTCTTAAATACAAGTAAGTATAGTACCTAAGATATAAGTTGGCTGGCTTGAAGTTGGAGCTAAAGGCTGCGCAGAAACGAGTGTTATTAACCCCCGACGCAAAAACGACGGGGTGTTATAAGTTTGACGTGTCTGTGTGTATATATCTGTCTGTGGCATCGTAGGTCCCAAACGGGTGATCCGATTCTAATGCGGTTTTTTTTGTTTGAATGGTATATCAGTCGAGAGTATCCTTAGCTTCGTTTGGTAAAAATCGGTTCAGGTCTTCAAGGTCATCAGGTCGTTTGTTAGGTGTGATAGAATGTTACACGCTCAGTTTACTTGCAAGCATATGTGGGATCTGACATTTGAAACCCTTTTTTAGTTCTTTTATATACTTACATCAATTCCTTTGACAGCTAACTTTAAGCTGGGCAAGTAAGATTACGCGAGCAGTATTTTAACTGAATTTGCTACAAACTTCAAGAAAATTTCGCAATGACTTACAGACATGAACACCATACAATCTCAAGGCAACCATTTATGTATTACAGAAATAAGCAGTTGTTACACTACATTTTAGTTTTGACACTAATTATTTAAATGACAATACAATTATTCTTGCAACGATTTATATCACTACCAACGTTCTTATGAATGTAGGGCGTGATAAACAAATAAACATATATGCTTACGCATAAAAAACATTACCGATTTAAAAACTAATTATAAGATGATTTCTTCTCGTCACGATTTGCAAGCTTTTACCCCCTTAGGGGAATCCGGGAGAGTTTACCCGCCTTCGACAAAAATGCTCATAAATCGCTTTATATTTACAAAAACATATTTTCCACAAATTGTACCGAAAGCTGCATTATTAAGCTTTATTTGTTCTTAAGGAAGTTTTATAAATCATTAATACTTTATGAGTAATTGTAATGTGTACCCATCTATAATGTTATCATTAGAACAATTGTATTTTGTACTCATTACTAATATCAGTTCTAATCATCTGTTTGTTAAACTACTAACTAATCAATTGTTTGTTATTCTCATCTCATTAAGTAATATTGATATCTTGTATCCTAATGTTGTTATTGTAAAATAAGGATGTTTGTAAATCATCACTAATGTTTTAAGATAAGAGACTGTATATAAGCAACCCCTTGGTCCAGAGAGACAGAGAGTCCTGCCTGATTAGTCAAGCGAGTACTACGTTCTTATAGACACATTATATTGTACTATTATTCGTCATATTGCTGTGTGTCTTATTTTCAAAACCCCTTCTTCGACAACCCGAACATTACATAATTAACAATTGTTACCGAAGTGAGATTTGGCTAATATCTCCCGCCTGGGTGGGAGACTTGACCCTCTAGAAGGGAGCCTTTACCCGGGTATAAATCTAGGTCAAATAAAAATAACAAATTATAATTAAATAAAGAAATTTAATAAAAACAATATGGCACATAACAGCACGCAGTAACTGAGGACCTTTGAGTATCTTTGACATAGAGGTAGTGAGGAATTAAGTAACTATCACATGTTATATTTTTTTTAAATAAGTAGTTGCGTTTACAACAGTGCGCGTTTATAAATTTTTATCATTATTAAACATTTTCTTACATAATTTATGACAACTTTAGTAAGAACTATCACAACCGTAAGTTATTTAAAAAAAAAAACAGTCTGTCTTAGACATTTAACAATATCTTATAAAAATAGAACAAAATCAAAGCTAAATCTTCTATTAAGCTATAAATTTCAGAAAACTCTTGTTCGTCATCCATCCACTCGGGTAGGAGTCACCTTGTGATCCTGGTGGTCCATCAGCTACAAAGGCTTCGGTATATTTAACCCTAGGGAAAATGAAAAATGGTGGAATAACATTTCCCAGAGCGTTCACGGTAAAACAGACGGTCACAAGACTGCCACGTTCAGCTGAAGTAACTTGACCTACTTGACGCACATGCTTGCTCGCTATAACTTTAGGACACTCTTGCACCGTTGTACACCCTGTTTCATCGCAATTGTAGATGTTATGAGCTTCAAATTTATATTTTTCTCTAACTGCCTTGAGGTTATCGAAGAAATCACCAACGTTTTTCCTGTTGAAGCTGGTGGATCTGGATAAACTGGTTGCTTCTGGGGTTCTCAAACTCAATTCAGGGTTTCTTTTCATAAATCCCCTGAACCAATCTTTCCCTGCGCAGTTGTTAGAAGTCCATGAAGCTGGAACCTTTTTGGAATTGATGGTTGCATATTCATACGCCAGCTTCATAGCCGCCTGTCTGGTTAAGCTATAATTCATTTTGCTGCAAGTTAGAACATATTCAACAAGTGCTTTCTCTTCCTCGATCGTAAATATCAAAGCTGTTTTAAACTGACTACCCTGATCAGTTATTTTTGACAATTTAGTCCTGTCTCTTAAATAATTTCGTAAAGTGTTTCGATCTTTTCCATACTCTAAAGCAGTAGCTCTAATAGACTTCCCGTTATCAATGTCATTTACAGCATTTCTTATTACAGACAGATTTAGATTGCTTCTGTTTCTTGTCGTTTCTTTTTTTTTTTTTATATTTGAAGGGCATACTTATCTGAAATAAAACAAAAAACATATTATTGCAAGAGAAACAGAGGGAGAGATTACCCTGGGTAAAGTCTCCTCCCGTCGCCATGGTAATGTCTCCCACCCCACGCCTAGCTGTCTGTTATTCAATTTACAAAAAAAACTATAATATTTACATAAAAACTGTCTGTCGAAAAGGTTACAAGGATAATAACACTAACGATATGTAATCATGACATGCTGGAATCTATAAACAGTAAGCAACAGCAATCAAATATCGAAAATTAAAAAAAATTACTTACCGAGCACAAATACGTGTTTTCACTTGTCACTTCACAACGAAACTGCCGATCGTAACATCACCGCGTGAGCAAGATGGGAGGCGCCTGTGGGGTGTAAGAAGTGTGGCAACGTCGCAATATCTAGTTGTACAGAGATTCTATGATCACTGGCTATTGTCTCCCACCTGCTAAACTCTCCCGGACTCCCCTCATAAACGCCTCTTAAATATTAGTCAAATGATTAGCTTTCATTCTTACGATTTTGTTTGGTATAAGGTTGGTTTTGCTAATAAAAATCTCGCTAAACAGTGATTAAATTTAAGACGCGTTTATGAGTAAGGGGGATAGTGTGCAGATGTTTTGTAATATACCCGTTGGTCAGGTAAAAGTAAATTGATTTAACAATAAATATAAATAGAAATATAAAACAGTGTTTTGTTTGTTTATCCGCAGTCCATTAGTAGTGTGTCCGGGCGAGCCTACCATTAGTATTACGAAGCTGTGCAGCGTGCCCGAGGAGCCGGCGCGACTCGTCACTCCGCCACCTATACACGTCAACGACGAAGTTATTGATCTCGGTCAGCACATTTTTATTTATATCTTCTCTTCCTTCCTTATCTAATAAAACAATTACATATTAATACTTTTTTAAACTTTCCATCTCATCGAATGAGTATTGTAAACACAACTTAATTTATTTTCAACATAATATAGAATCATAACAGCCCATTAATGTCCCACTGCACGGGCCTCCTCCCGTGACGGAGGCCTACTAATACAACGCTGGGCAGACGGATTGGTATAGGGTTTAATTTCAAGTTTTCGTTTTTTTTATTTCGTAAAGATACATTCACGGATCGGTTCTCGGTGGCGCGCAGGTAGAGCCAGCGGCTGCCGCGCATAAGGTGGTGCGTTCGATCCCCACGCAGGACAATAATTTGTGAGATCCCCAAATTATTGTCCTGGGCCTGGGTGTTCTATGTGTCCGTTAATTGATGTTTGTAAAAGTCCCCGCGACACAGGGCATGATCCCTAGTGCGGGAGTTGTCTTTTTAAAGAAAAAGAAAGAAAGAAAAGAAGTCCCTTAGTCGGTTTTAACGACACCCACGGGATGAGATGGAGTGGTGACATATTGTATTCTTACTCCGTCACCACACGAAGTTAACTTTACCAGTTTTTATTTAACTTTACCAGTTCCTTCTAGGCGTTACAAAGGAAGAATGGTGCGACTCCACTACAGCATTTTGCAAATTGTTACACATTATTTGTGTTTCATTTTTTTTTGGTTTAATAATTTGTTAACTGATTTAATTGGAAGTAATTTTATTACATTTCTTTACGTTTTTATTGATAGCAAATAAATTTGTAAAGTTTTTTTTTTTTAGATAGTGAAGATGACTCAGTCAAAGATGACACGATCTGTTCACCAATACATAAGTGCTACGGTAATTATCTTTAGTTTCATTTTATTTATTTATGCTAAAAAAATATAATAAATAGTACATGATAGAAACTAATTATCTAATAATTACTGGCTTGGAATGTTAATGTTGTGTGCACAACAATAATATATTTTATTTGTTATTTAATATTCTATGTCATTGTTGAATAAAACACATAGCATTCTTAGAATTATACATTTTTTAATCTACTAAAGGATAAATAAAATTAAAATTTCAGCTTCGTCGAAAACGCCACCCTGTGTTCTAAGAAAAAATGCTAAAACGGCCGAAAGAAACTTGAAAGATATTGTTGAATTGACAGAGAGAGAAAAGATATTTTCACCTAGTGCAGTAAGTGTAAACGATTGATTCTGCCATGATTTTATCATTAATATCTGAGATATTCTGAGAATCTGCCAATTATGTAAAACAGTTTATCACAACTATCTTGTGATCTGAAAATACATTAATTTTTCATTATGTGTTTGGTAAAAAATACAAAAAACTATTTAACTTAATTATGTCTTGTATTTAAGTCAATGTTTCGACAGCATCAAGGGTATTAAAAAAATCTCTGTTTTTTTGTATGGCCATACTCTAAGTAAGGGTACAAATAGGTACAACACCCGGCCGTAAATATTGCACATCGACCTGTGGCTCTACGAAGCCGAAATTGGCCGATTGTCTCTTTACAAAAAGTCGATGTGCAATATTTACGGCCGGGTACTGTATATTTATATAACATACCAATTAAAAAAATAAACTTTTTATAGGTGGAACTACTAGAACAATTAGAACAAAATTCAACATTAATAGCTAAATTACAAGACGAAAATGATACATTAATAAAACAAAGCAAAGAAACTGACCTAGAAGTTAATGCTTTGAAGAGTAAAATTAAAATTAATGAAGACGAATTACAAGCTCTCTCTTCTGTTAAGGTAAATAATTTATTTATTTTCATCCCCTTATTCATTTTTTTTTATATAGTGTACTAAATAATTGCTGTAATATACTCATTTATTATATTGGGAATGCACTTTAAACAATAAAAAAAGATTATTTTTACGGACCGATACAAAAACACTTCCTACAGTTTTGGTTGCGCGCGATTTTTTTTACCTTTACAACAATAACAAAACAGTTGTTATGATGTAAGTGTACTGTCGCGGAAGCGGCTGCCGTGCACAAAGCCGTGGGTTCAATTCCCACGCAGGATGGTTTTTTTTGTGATCCACAAACTAGAGTCCTGAGTTCTGGATGTTCTTTATGCCCGTTAAATCGATGTTTATAAAAGTCCCCGCGATACAGGGCATGATCCCTAGTGTAGGAGAGGCCTTTTAAACAAGAATGATATAATTACTTTCGCTATTTACAGATAAACCTTCAGACACAATGTAACGACTATGTAACTAAATTGACTGACTTGGAAGTGAGCTACGAAACTCTAAAGAATAAAGCTAAACTTCGTGAAGAAGAATTATTGTCCTTGTTAGATGAAGTGAGAAAACCGGAAGGAATTTGTAAGTATTACTATTTTTGGTACTTATTATAGTTATTTGGAGTCACGGGCGATTATTGATTTGTTATTTAGGAATAAAACATCAGTTTTAAAATTTGTATTGAGCTATAAACATGTATTTGTAACTGAAATACCCACATTTTCTGCAAAAAAATATGATTCTAATGAACTTGTTGGATGCAGACTACATGAATTCATGTAAAGCATTTGACAAGGTTACTAATTAAGAACTGGTCGATAAACTTATTGCATACGGTTTTGCTGGTTCTTATGAACAAATTATATTTTCATATTTGACTAGATAATCGTTTTGTGTTGTTGCCTTTGCATATTAATGTGATGTTCTTAAAATAAGATTCGGCGTATTTCAAGGGTCAGACCTAGGCCCAGTTTTATTGAATATTTTATTAAATAGTTTTCTAAAGGGAATAGAGTATTTGAATTAGACAGTACCAACACTAAACGGTTATTTAAATAAAATTAAATTCAGTCAAAATACAGTTTTAGTAAACAAGAATTTTATTTAGATGACACGTCATTATGACCGCTTATAAAATTATGAAAAGCTCGAATACTGTTAATTCTTAGGCTGATCAATAGATTTTAAAAACAGTTCTATATTTTTTTGTTTACAATCCTAACAACTAAGTTCACAGAATCAGCAGAAAAAATGATTAGGTTTCCAGTTCACGAAATCACTTCATGTATGTTTTTTTTGTTATATTTTTAGGTAAAATGTTATCCCGAACGTTGGAAAAAGAAATTAACTTTATGGATATGTCGAAAGACATTTCTCTTGTAAATAGCGACAATGAAAACAGCGTAATTAATCCTGACGATGAGACTGAGATTATAAATAAAATTGTAACTGACTCTAGAGTAGAACTGATTACTAAAAATCAAAATATCGTGGAGTTAGAGGCAAATCTAAACCAATATAAGGAAAAAATTGCATCGTTAGAAAAACTTACACAAGATCTTAATCAATCAATTTCTGTTTACAAAGAGAAGCTTGATAACATGGAAAGTGAAAACTCTTTACTCAAATCTTCTATGGATACTTTAAATGATACTATTGTGAAACAAAATGAAAATCTTAAAACAGCTCACGCCGATATTCAATCAAACAATGACGCTCTTCAAGAATTGCAACTAAAATTAACTCAAAGAGAAGGCTTATCAAAACTTAAATTTGACGATAACGCTATTGAAATAATGATTTCTAATGAAGAGAAATTCATAGCAAACAATGAAAATTTGACTAACATTATCTATTCTCTCAAAAACGCTATTGATAGCCGGAACAAAGAAATTACAGAGTTGAAACAGCTACAACTAAATGATAATAGTCCATCCCTAAATGAAGAAATTACGAAACTCAATTCTGAAGTAAAAGATTTACAGAAACAAATCAATGAAAACGTAATTCTAATTGACAAATTAATGCAAGAAAAAGAATATCTTCTAAAGGCTGACCAAGAACTTACAGAGAAATTAGATGCTGCTGAAAAGAAAAATAATGAGTTAGAAATAATAAATCGGTATAACTCTTTGTTTATAAAGCAACAAAAAGATGCAACTGATAAACTGAGCATAGAAATGAGTACAAAGGATAGCGAATTGATAGAACGGTTGCAAAACTGTAGTGCGATGTTATCGCAACTTGGTGACTTAGAAAAACATTGTTGTCAAAAGGATGATATAATATCTAGTTTAAAACAAGAACAAATGGAACACTCAGAAAATCTATTCAAAGCTAAAACTGCTGTTTTTAAGTTACAAAATATACTCAGTATGCTATCTGGAAATATGAACGAAGTACCAGACCTAATCGATAATTTTGTAAATATCTACACTGCTTTAAGTGATAATTTATGTACTTTAGAAACGGTAGCTAATAATATTGTAGCCGAAAATAAAGAACTTAAAAGTGCTAAACATACTTTAAATGTTGAAATGGAAATGAAATATAGCTCTGAAACATCAACACTACTTGAGCAAATAGAGAGCCTTCGCGCAGCAGCAGATGATCACCAAAAAGAAAAGTCCTCACTTATTGAAAAATTAGATGAGTTACATACAGATTTAAAAACTTTACGCCAAAAATTAGATGAACAAATTTTAACAAATGAAAATTTAGAATCTAAACTCAATGAAGCTATTGAACAACAAAATTCACAAATACAGACTAACGAAAACAAAGACAAGCAATTTTCACACGCACTACTTGAAAAAGAAGATGCAATACGCGACCTTACTGAAAAAATCCATGTGATATCAAACAACTTAAATCAGAAAACATTAGAAATAAGCTCTGTTGAAGAACGCCACATTAGAGAAGCAACAACAAAGTTAGACTTTATGGAAAGAATTTTAAGTAAAGTTTCTGAAATCACAAACAATGATAACTCTGATCATAATGACACCTTAAATGACAGTTTTAAAATTTACGAAAATATCATGCAAAGCTTGGATAAAATAGCAGAACATAAAATTAAAAGCAATCTTGATAAAGAAAACAGTGAAATTAATAAAGAATTAAACAAAGCAAAGAATGAGATTACTGAACTAGCTGTTAAAAATCATTTCCTAGAAGAGAAAGTATCAGATATTGAAAAGAAAAATTATGAATTGTTATATGACGTTGAGAAAACCGAAGATGAAACAAAAGAACTTAACTTAAATTTGGTGAATAGTAACGAATTGCTTCGTGATTTACAAACTGAATTAAAAAGTAAAGCTGCAGAACTAGCTGCAATGCAAGACAAAATGTTAAATTGGAAAACCCAGTTTGGGAATATAGATCTTATAATGAAACAAGAGATAGAAAGCTTGAAACTTGAAAATGAAAATCTGAAATATCATATTGACATGCTCAGAAAACAATCAGACACATCATTCGATAATTTGGAACAAGCAAGCGAAAGTGACTTTAATAACGCAAGTAATAAAAGAATAAGAGATCTGACTATGGATGTTGATACAAATTCACCACCTAGATTACTAACAATATGTTGCAACAAAATTGTTGATTGCATAGATCTGAAAGAAAACTCATCTAAAACAGCTACTGATATAGAAGTTGAAAGTCAGGCGAATGAAGTTAATAACTGCCGATGCAGTGAACTTTCAATAATACTCAATGCCGCTGAAGAAGAAAATCAGCGGTTATTAGATCTGTTGGCTGAAGCGGAAACAATTAACCAACACTTAAAGTATGATCTAGATTTAGTTCGTAATGAACTTCGCCTTTTAGTAGAACCGGCACAAGAGCTACAGAAAAAAATTGTTAATCACAGAACAAATTTATCAATCTTAACAGCTACTACGTATGCCGAAAACAAATTGCTAAAGTCTCAAGTAAAAGTTCTTCAACATCACCACAAACGCTGTCATTATGTATGCCAGAGAGAAATTCCTGACTTTAAAAAGCAATTAAGTAATCTAATGACATTATTGAAAGGAGACTCACCGCCATCCGAACAACAAAACTTGAGCTTTAAACGATATTCCCTTCCTGACGTTTTAGATAGCAGTACTGTTGTACCTGCTTTCAAGAACGAATCTACTCTGGATGGTGATATGTTAATGTTGGATACAAATATCACGCTTACAACTGCTGCGGATAATACTCTAACGGGACATGATCAAACTTGCTTAGATATGACACAGTTTTATACTGAAGCTTCCAGTCAAACACTTGACGTGAATCAAATTACTGATCAATTTATAGATGAGAAAAATTTGTATGATCAATTAAATATTGTAAGAGAAGAAAATGTAAAGTTACGTGAACTGTTGACTTTGACAAAAGTGAAACAACCAACGACCGACACACAGAGTAGCCCTATTAAAAACTTGAATGATACGTCAAACAGTGTGTATAACAAAACAAATGTATGTACTAATTGTAAGGACTTGGTTGACGTGAAAGCATCACGTGATAAATTGGAGACTGAATTAATACAAATGTCGGAGACGCTAAATGAAATAATGTCTAATAAAACAGAATTAGAGGTTAAATACAATGATCTTGTTCTTGAGACACCTACCGTTGACGCTTTAATGAAGAAGATAACTATATTTGATAAGGAAAATAAAAGTCAAAAAGAAGTAATAGCTAAATTGACTGATACTGTTAACGCCAAGAACATAGAAATAAGGAGTATACAAGAGGAAAATGATACATTATCTACGCAGGTAATGGAAAATATTTCTGAAGCTGATGACTTGAACAAACAATTAGATAGTTTGAAACAAGAGAATATTGAATTAACACAGAAATGTATTGAGCTAGAACAAGCTGCTTCCAAAATGTTGATCAATGAAGGAAGAGAAGCTGGTTGTTCCCAATGTATCACAAAGGAGCAGATGATTGAAATGAATGACTCTAAACTACACGGCAAATTAAATAGGAGTCTGAGCGAATCGGATACAACGTCGAGATATAATAAAATTTGCACATTACAAAATGAATTACATGCTAGTAGGGAAGATTGCAAAGAACTTACTGAAGATGTTGTCACAATTAAAAACCATTTAGAACGAAGTGATATGGCAATGGACTTAGATGAAAGTATGGGAGATGCTAGTATTTATTCACTTGCTAAAGGATATGAAAATATTGGCGCTCAGTCAAAGGAAGGTATAATGCCTAACATTCCCGAAGAATGTTCTTCGGAAATATATGTTATGGATAAGTTAGATTGCATTAATTATTATGTAGAAAAGACGGGTTCACAAGGAGACAATATGAATCGTGGCTTAAGAATCATTGATGTTATGAGAATGTTGTATGAAAACCTGTTAGTTAAGCATGCCAATGAAGTACAAAATTTAAGCAATAAATTAAAAGACTTTGAACAAGAAAAAGATCTATTACGAAAACGATATGATGATTTAGTAGATAAAAACTCACAAGTCAATAAAGAATTAGAAGAAAGAAATAAAGTTGTAATGCGTATCGAAAAATCAATATTACAAATAAGGAATAATATAAGTATTGATAATGGAAATATTAATACCGATATTGATATTGTGAAACTACTCAATACATTTACAGAAAACTTGAGCATTTTTGATAATATATTTGAATTACCTAATGCTAAGATGTTTAAGGCTCTAATAGACAAAATATCTAACAAACATAATACTGATTTGCTTGAAATTACCGAGAAATACTCAAAGATGAACGAGCACATGAATAGTGTAACGATGGAATTAAATTCTGTAAATAAGAGTTTATTAGAGATGCAAAATCAGCTGTCTGTTAAAGAAGTTGAGTATAACTTGCTAAAATCACAAAAAGAAAGGGCCCATGAAATCAGTAACGCAGTTACTTTAGATATCGTCAAAAGAGAAAAGGAATTAAAGGATACATTTGACAGAGGATACAAACGGCTCATTGAACTATGTATTGTAAAGCCTGAAAATGATCACTCAAATTTTCTTTTGAATACTAATATCAATTCCTTATTTGACCTACTAGTTGCAAATAATAAATCCAACGAAAATGAAAGGCTCGGCTTAGAACTAACTAATATGAAAATCAAACTTGAAGAGAAAGAAAAAGAATTAGATCTGCTTAAAATAAACCAAAATAAATTACAAGAAGATTACAATACTAAAGAAAGTAAACTACAGGAAATTAACAATGCATACAGTGATCTTAAAAAATCTTATGATAACAAAATCGAAGAAGACGCTTGTATTATTCGTAAACTAAAAGATGAAATCGAAGAAATGAGAACTTGTATCGATATTAAAGAAGCTCAAATAAACACATTAAGTACTAATAGTGAAGAAATAACTAAAATAATAGAAACAGTTAAAGATTTAGAAGCCGAAAATAGAAAATTGAAAGCTCTTAACGAAATGATAAATAGTGAAAAGGATTCTTTAGCACAAGAATTACAAAAATCGAGTGATACTATTTGTAAAAACAATATAGATTTAGATAATATGAGGTCTGATATTCTAGTTTTAAGAGAGTCTGTTAAACAGAATACTACAGTCATAGATAATGTAAATGCTGAAGTGAAGACATTGCTTAAACAGAATGTTGAATTAAAGGAACAGCTTGAGATTAAATGTAGAGAATGTTCGAGACTTGAAACGAATATTAAAACTCATGAAAAGACTGCACAGATTCAGACTAGGATGATAAAGAGGTACGATATTTAATTTTGTTTCTTTTTGTTTAATCATCAAATCTTAAGGTCTATAACCTAAAGGTTTTATTCCATGTATGGTGGCTGTTTGCATTCGCTGGTGGTAAAACGTGATAGCTTGAGCTTATTACCATAGTAGGTAAGCACCCGTCTCACGCAAATAAATGCGTGTTAAATTTTCTTTGGAAGACTTATGACACTATTATTACACCTTTTTATGGACATATCGTCGATTAAATAGAAAAATGACGTTATTCAGAAAGTACAAATTTTACAGTAGAGGCATTTGAAGTTTTTAATTTTATTAGAATTTATTTTTCTTTTTAAGTGTTATATGTACATAATTGACATATATATCATTTAAAAGGTATTTACATGGGGATTTAAGTGGTAGGTAATTTAATTATTTATTTTTGAAATATAATAATTTCTAGCAAGAAGTGTCTTTTTTCTACATAAAAAAATAAATATTACAAGCACGGATTTTCTAAAACAAATAACTTCATAATGGAAAAATACATAAATTAAGTAAGTTTCTTTTACAGTTTGAGATTTTTATAGGATGGCACATCCACTTAAAATTAATTATAATGAAATGAGATGCCTTAACAAACCCTATCTTAAAATTAACACCTATTAGATAAATCAATGGCTACAATATTATTGTGATCAATGAGCTTAAACTTAACGCTATTTTTTATTAAACTTCAAAGGAAATTGTAAATAGAAATGAAATATTTGTTTCTGTAAACTATTTAAAACAAAAATATTAGTCTTCTCTTAATTAAAAGTTGTACCTAAAAATCATTTAGATAAGTACTATCTGATTTTTAGATAATATTAAAAATCCAAAAAATTAAAAAACTACCAATGAATATAAAATTTAAACACATAGTTATTGAATAAAACATCTCTTCTTAATTAAAAGTAGTCCAAAAATCAATAACTCTTCTAGATAAATAACAATAAGTGGTAAAATAGAAAAATATTAAAAAAACAATGAAGTTACAGATTTTCATAAAATTTTGTATAAAATCTAGGTACTATATTTTTATCTATAAGTGTAAGTATTCCTGCTTTCTTACTATCAGATACAGGTAATTTTGTTAAATACAGCGGTTATAATTCCAAACACAATTTTTGAGAAATGTCACTTTTCTTCAGATACGCACGTGTATTCAGTCTCGCAGCCTGTGGCAAATGACAAAGGGACATTTTTCTACAATAAAAATGGCGCAAGACCACAGAAAATCGAAATGACACTTGCAACATCTAGTGAACTTGGCGTGAACTTTTTAAAGTGTCGTTTTTACATATAATAATAATCTTGTTAGTAGACTCGTTTTCTGTAATAATCTCATTTTGCAAAAATTTTGTAAAATGTCATTTTTCCATTTAATCGACGATATCTTATTAAATTATAAAACATTTTATTATAACATAAATTACATTATTACATTATTTTTTTACATTTTATTTAACGTAAATTATAATTTTACAGACTAGAAAAACAGAAGACCGATGATGATCAATTACTGAGTGATACAAAGCAACAGCTTGCAGAATATAGTCAAAATCATATGGTGCTTCAAAAGGAGGTCAATACGTATAAACATGAATTAGATGAATTGAGGAAAACTAAGGAAGACTTTAAGGTATTGCTATTTTTTTACACTTTATTAAAACACTGATAGTCTAGTAGAAAAAAAAGAAAAAGAGTGCCTTTTATGTATACCGGGTTGATCTTTACTTGATTAACTTTGTAAACAAACACCACTTATTGCAAATTCATTAGTTTTTACATCAATCGCACACTCTGATATGGTTGAAAATTTCTGGAAAGTAGCATTAAACGTTTATGCAATAGAAACACGTAAATTACTTTGATTTAATTAACCACTATCAAATTTAAAATAAATGTAATTTTTTCCAATGTCAAATTTCACATGTAAAAATTAATTTCACCATTGACATATAGATGCTAGAATTTGTCCTTGATTCCCATATATTTCGTAAAGATCAAAGACTTAAGTCTTTAGTCTGTGTTTGACACGACGCCATAGTTGTTTTTTTTATAAGCTTTATAAGCTTGTAGGATTAATACCCTGGTATGAATAAAATGTTAACCTTGAAATATGAGATGCTAAAATATAGTCATTTAACATTGTATTTTAGACATAACTTTTAATTACACATCGAGACATCGTGAGAGCTTAGCGATGTCGTGAGCATATTCTACTAAATTTGAATTGGCTACCGATTGGAGCTTAGTGTACTCGACCACTTTTGAGTTCATATCTAGTGTATTGTAGACCGCAGCATTTAATAAATAGAATAATTACATTTATTCCATATCAGCCTTAGGCATCAGACATAGGCCTCCTCCAAACGCTGTGCGGTCTGTGCCTCCCTCATCCGTCGGTTTCCTACCACTACTGTCCTAACCAAGTCGTCGGTCCACTGTGTGAGGGGTCTCCCCACCCTGCGGCTTCCGGTGCGCGGTCGCCATTCCAGAACTTTTCTGCCCCAACGCCACTATCAATTCTCCGCGCTATATGCCATAATGAATAATGATATTATTCATTTTAAATTCGATTTATTTTACAGAATCGTATATTGGAACTAGAGGCTACTATAGAATCATTAAAAGGAAGGCCATCGGTTGAAGCAACATTTGAGCCAACAAGGAACCGAAGACGTAGCCTTTACGACTCGAAGCGTACCTTTGCCGACGAACTATATAACAGTGGAGGTATTTATATTATTAAGTTTTTTTAAATCTGTTTCGTTTTGTAAATTTATACTAAGTAATAAGTTGCCAGGGCTTTCTAGAATACTTTCTGGAGATATCTTATCTTTCAGAAGATAATCTATATTTCTATACTAATATTATAAAGAGGTAAAGTTTGTGTATTTGTGACGTTGGTGACGTTGTAGGGGGTAATCTCTGGATCTAATGAACCGATTTTAAAATTCTGTCTGTGTTTGAATTGTCCATTTATCGGGGAATGTCATACGCTATATAGTAACACGCTATTACTAATACGAGTGGAGCAGTAATGAAATACTTTTAAAAAAGGACGCGATTTTTTCGCCGCCCAACGAAGTGGGCACGGGTCAGCAGTTTTTAATATGATTATAAAGAATTACGTTTTTTGTTTCAGATCACAGTAGCGCTGAAGCAGTGTTCGATGCGAGACCGAAACCAGACGATCTGTTCATGGATGTAGATGAGGTGGCGTCAAATAGAAGTACCCCTATAAGATTGAGTAAAGGGTATGTTATATTATTACTTATTATCATCATCATCATATCATCCAATTCGGTATTCTCTTGTTTTCATAATTTCAATAAATTTGTTGGCCATAATCGTCCTCGGTCATAATATTCATTAGCCATAACACAATTATGGTTAACACCCCGGATTAGAGCAATCTGACTTGGATAGGTTAGGTAATTTTTTAAACCACGCTAAAGTAGGAGACCCGCGAAGCCGGGTTCCGTCGAGCTTATTTGGCGTTATGTCTAATGATATTATGGCAAATATTATTATGGCATTTAAAATTATGGCAAACATAAGTAAACCATCCAATTCCTTCAGGACCACAATGTTGAATTTGCAAAATGTTGAACCCATAATGTTGAATTCCGTGTGGTGACGCAGTAAGAATACAATATGTCACCACCCCATCTCATCCCATGGGTGTCGTAAAAACCGACTGAGGGACTATCCGTGATTATTATCTTTACGAAATCAAAAGAAGGAAAACTTGAAATTAAACCCTATACCAATCCGTCTGGCCAGCGTGGTAGTAGTAGGCCAAGTAACCCTGCGTCATGGGAGGAGGCCTGTCCCTGCAGTGGGACATTAATGGGCTGTTATGATGAACCCATAATGTTGAATTGGCATAATGTTGAGTTTCAAAATGTTGAATTACCAAAGGTGATTCAATTTTTTTTAAATTAAACTATCCTTGGCCTACTAATACTACGCTGGCTATTGACGTCCACTGCTAGAAATAGGCCTCCTCCAAATATTGCCACTTTGTGCGGTCCTATGCCGTATATATAATGAGGGATTATCCATCAGTGTTCTGCCGTTCTAAGCAGGTTGTCGGTCCACCGTGTGAGGGGTCTCCCCACCCTTATACTTATCTCGTGTTCTAAACAAATTAAACACAAGTGTTTATGTGATCCACATAATATTGTATTAAGTTAGTTGTTGTGTGTGTCCGTTAATTTCTAGTTTATTAAAATCCCCATGACACAGACTTGATCCCTGTTACATATTTCCTGAAATGACCTAATACTATTTATTTATTACGACTTGATTATAAAGGTAAACAACTATGGCGTCGTGTCAACCACAGACTAGACTTTAGTCTTTGACCTTTGAGAAATGTATAGGAATCAAAGACTAATATTCTAGAATTTACATATGTCAAATTAATTTTTATCTGTGAAAGGACAATGAGCAGAAGTGGTCCAAATTTCCACCACTATTGGGGGCTATGTAAGCTTAAAGTCGACTAAATACCATACAATTTTGATTACTAGGTGACAAAAATATAATCACTCAGAAAAAAGTTATGACTGTTTTAAAAATACGTATTTTTAGTTATTTTTTCCACATTTTAAGCAGTAAAAACATGGTAGACGGATTTCCCCCTGTTCTGTAATGCGCTCAAATCGTCTGCAAATTATACAATGATAACCTTAGCGCACCTACTCATATAAAAATGTAATCGGGACGGTTCGTGATCGTGCTAAAAGTATTTTTCGCACGTGCAAGACAACACTACACGTATGTAATGATCCATAATCGAAAAACCATTCCGAACTACTACTGTTCTTGCCTTTCTGGAATGCGAACTGTGGGGTGCTTTGCCCATGTCATGGTAATTATTTGTTATTTTGGATGGGCGAGACACCAACCCACAATTCTACTTCCAGCTGCGAATTTGGACAATGTTATTGTGGGTGAAGACATGAGATGTATTCTAATAAGGACAGACTCCACACTGTGAGACAGGAATAAATAAAACTTGTGTGATATTTTTGTGTTTACATTCTTCCCAGTATTACAAATATTTTAAAATGAACATAAGCATTGTAAAGATCTCCGTGTGGTGACGGAGTAAGAATACAATATGTAACCACCCCATCTCATCCTATGGGTGTCGTAAAAATCGACTAAGGGACTATACGTGAATATTATCTTTACGAAATAAAAAGAAGGAAAACTTGAATTTAAACCCTATACCAATCCGTTTGGCCAGCGTGGTATTAGTAGGCCAAGTATCCCTCCGTTACGGGAGGAGGCCCGTTCCTGCAGTGGGACATAAATGGGCTGTTATGATGATGATGATTGTAAAGATAGCTATAAGTTCTTTCATTTGATTTGATACCCCACATGATAGGGTTTGATTTACCTACCGCGACCGCCACATTGTTTATATTTTGGCTCTTAGAGCTTAAATCAACCAGAATACCGTATGAATTACAAAGAAATGTCATACACCTAAATCAATCGAGTAGTTTAAAAGATATAGTGAAATAATTAAGCGTAAAAAGGTTTTTAAATTGCAAGTTCTCATGGGGTCATAACTTTTTACTGAGTAAATATTTTGGGTTGCGGTCTTCTGATAATGATTCAGAACGCAGTGTTCCATCATATGTCATAGTTCTTATTGATGGTGGAAATTTGGACCAAGCTCCATATATTTTTGCCCATTCTCCTTTGACGTTGGAAAAAAATACATTTATTTATAATATGAGAAAGATGGTCAAATCAAAGTAATTTACATGTTTTCTATTGCATAAACGTTTAATGCTACTTTCCAGAAATTTTCATCTATATCAAAGTGTGTGTTTGATGTAATAACTAGTGAATTTGCAATATGTGTGTTTGTTTACAAAGTTAATCAAGTAAGGATCAATACCCTATACATGAAAAGGCCTCTACTGTAGAGGAGAAACAAGGTAGACCGCACTCATACGATTTTCAAAAATTTCTGACTCTGTATGTGATATTATTAATAAATTTGCAAAACACGCTAAATTGTATCTTTACCGCACCAATTCTTTTTACAACTAGTAAAATGTTATTGAATAATAGAAACTAAATTCACTGATGTTTTTTTCAGACGCGACAGTCTATCGCTCTCCAGAAACGATCAGGTAAGCAATTTTAGTATATGCTAAAGGATTTTAGTTAATCAGTCAAGTTTTTGCTTTAGACCTTTGATTCACCAATTAAACTAAGAACATGAAAGGAGTTCATTTAAATAATTAAAAGACTGCAAAACATAAGTGGGATTGGGCTGTGGCATATTTGTTGTATGCTTGACAAATTGTGGGCTTGAATAAGAACAGACTGGATTCAGCAAATCAGCGTCGCGCCAGGCCACGTGAATTCATCATAACAGCCCATTAATGTCCCACTGCAGGAATGGGCCTTCTCCCGTGACGAAGAGATACTTGGCCTACTACTACCACGCAGGCCAGACGGATTGGTGTAGGGTTTAATTTCAAGTTTTTACTTCGTAAAGATAATATTTACGGTTAGTCCCTTAGTCGGTTTTTACGACACCCATTGGATGAGATAAGGTGGTGACAATGTATTCTTACTCCGTCACCACACGGACAGAATTTTTTAATTTCGTATTTTTATACAAAAAGATAAGCAGACACATTAGCACGTAACATGGTTATTATAGTATTAATAAATACGTAGTCATTTTTTATCTTTTTCCCCAGACAAAAGTAAATATCGATAAAAAGAAAACAAGGAATTTACTACAAATAAAAGAAGGAAAGATCCTGGTATGATTTTATTAAAGTAGATAACTTATAAAAGAAGTACAATTATTATGTAACCAAGTTAACATCTGAATTTAACGTATTTAAAAAAAATTAAAACTTTAGGAATGTAATTTGTGTATAAGTGCAATATTTACTTATAGAGCAGCTTATAGTAGGTATTTTACATATTTATACATATACCATTATTTTATTGGGTGTAAATTATTTCACATTATTTTGAAATCAGTAAGTAATAGTATTAAATAAGTAAGTTTCAATAGAATAGTAACGTAATAAATCGTCAAGACGGCCTGTGTAGCGTACTTGCTAAAGTATTTGACTGCTACACAGAGATCTCGATTACCATTTCCGTACAAGCCACTTGTGTCCATATTAATAAAATATTATGTAAATTACATTAAAAAGTAATGACAATCAGTTGTCTAGTACTCAACATTTCTACTGCAAATTATAATCTATCCTTTTTTATAACATATAGAGTGACAAGGATGAAGAACACTCGTCTAGACCGAGCAGTGTGATGGAGAGTCGTCGCCGCAGACAAACTTTACACGACTCACATAGGAATGAACTATCTAACACGCCTTCTCCATGCGGTGAGTATTTCTTATACATAACTATTATTAATCTTAAGGTGCTCCCTCACCGGGAGCATTCGCGTGTAATGTAACGTTATAGATTCGACTTTGAGCAATTACCTTACAATACTACCTCCCTGACTGACGAACATTCGAGTATAATGCAATATTTAGTATAGATTTTAATTTGGGAGCATTCTGATTTAGTGTTAAAGGTGCGCACTTTAATGCTCGGTTCTCCTCCTTCACTGATGTAATGCTCGAGTCTGTAACGTTACATTATACGCGAAAGCTTCCGGTGAGGGAGCACCTTTAGGATCAACTTTACAAAAATGATAATTATATTATTATAATTTTTTTATTACTTACATGTACTTGTTTAAAACTAATGTTATCGAAGCTATTTCGATCTGATCAGCATGCTACTAATAGGCCAAGTTTCTCTCTGTCACTAAAAGAAGGTTGTTTTTGTAAAATATAATTTTTCTCATACTATAAAATCTAGTTTTTATGCATATTTGTTATTTCTCGTGAAGAAACTCCAAACAATTATTAAGTTAGCTGTTACAATGGACTAACACAAGGCTACACATAATATGCTATTAATACTTGTTCTCGCATAGAAATATGGGATTTCCTCAGGGTTTTCTTCCTGAAAATAACATTTATACATGCTAAACAATGAGCACGAATGAATAAAAATATCAACTAAATTTTCTTGTATAAATAATTTTGTTCTTATTTTTTTTTACATGTATTATTTTCATCTCGGATTTTACATCAGCCGCCAACAACAGGTATATAATCTAAACTTTATCCTGCATGATCTGTAACCTTTTTAATTAAATAAAACAAAACAGTAGTATTAGTCCTGCATGTTTCTAATACAACCTTTTTACATTAAAAAAGTAAAATTGTCCTGTTTTAACAGTATGGTATCACAATTGAAAGAGAGACTGGCATCTACTCAACAAGAGTTAGAGGAGTTGAAGGAAAAATATAAGGAACTTGATGCGGAGTGTGAAACGTGCTCGGAATATTTGAGAGAGAGTGAGAAACTTTGCGCTAGACTCAAGAAGGAGAAAGTTAGTTTACAGGTTCGTCTGTTTGTATTTTATAAGACCGCTTGGTCAATTACTATTTATTAAACTTTTTTTTCTATGCTTTAAAAATGACGAATTACCTGTTCATCAAATCTAAGAGGTACCGTTTGACGTTTCGTATTTTTAAAACTGAAACAACTTTGTTCATGCGTACATTATTCAGTTTCGATAACCTTTTTCGTAAAACCATGAATTTAGAAAGATTTTATTATTGTATCTGAAAATGTACAATTTTTAATATGTATCTAAATTTAATTGAAAACTTTCAAACAAAGCAAAATAACGCATATTATTTACACAGTAAATAATTTCTAATACGTCCATTTTTGAACTCATTGCAAAGTTACGTAGTTAGGTCACTGCTCGTAGTGTTGTAACTCTTCGGATACACTTGTATGCAAAAATTCGTTTACATATACGAAAAATCGAATGTATTGCTTTCAAATTATCAACTAACATTACTTTATTTAATTAATAATTAAAATAAAAGTAATGTTTAGGATTTTTTTTATTTACTACTTAGTTACGACTTGATTATAAAGGTAAACAACTATGGGGTCGTGTCAACTACAGACTAAAGACTTTATTAGTCTTAGACCTATGTATAGAAATCAAGAACAACATTCTAAAATCTACAAATGTCAAATGGTGAAATTAATTTTTATCTGTGAAATTTAACGTTGAAAAAAATTACATTTAAATAAATAAATTCTAAATAAATATAATTTTTAGTAGAAAGATAGTGGTTAAATCAAAGAAATTTACGTGTTTTCTATTGCATAAACGTTTAATGCTACTTTCCAGAAATTTTAATCCATATCAAAGTGTGGGATTGATGTAAAAACTAGTGAATTTGCAGTATGTGGTGTTTGTTTACAAAGGTAATCAAGTAAGGATCAATACCCTTTACTAGTAAGAATCAATTATTAAAGTGTCTTAAAATTCAGATATCAGACAGAACTGTCAAACGGTACCTCTTAGATTTGATGAACAATAAAGTATTGTTTTTTTTTTCTAAGATAAAATGAACATGATAACATGAACATTTTGAAATACTTTGCCTGATGTTTGAAAAAACCCATCCAGCTTAAATATTTTTATTGTACCCTCTAATATTACGAAATTAAAACATTATTATGGGCTCTTTCCATTTATCCGTTTCGTATCGGACCATGTGCGGCGTTCTTACCAAAGATTTTCGTAGCAGCAAGCGTTCGCGGTACTGACGTCGATTGAAAAGGCCCTAATTGTTTTTAATTTTATGTAACTTTTTAATCTTTTATGTTCAAACACAATAGTAAGATATTTTTATTGAAATAAATAAATAAATGTTTTTTTTACAGACAACTGTAAATGAATTACAAGAGAAACTTCAATGGTCCAATCCAAATATGAGTCAGATGTTTGCATCTAAACCTAATTACGCTCATGCATCTGTTAATACTGATGAAGGTAAGAATTGAATACACCTATTGTTTTACAAGTGATTAAAATTTTTGAAACATCTCTCATTCGCCCTCAAGGTTTTATTCTAGGGGGCCGTCCCAGCTCCAGTGACAGAGATTGAAAGATATACTTGCTCTACTAATAAGCTAGCTGCACTAACCAATATAACTTCGTATTGGTTATGAAATTCATATTTCTAAAATGCAGTTGTTGTCTAAAAAAAAAATAAGCATACCAATTAAAAAAAAAACTTTCTTGCCCTCTTTATTATCAATAAGCAGCGCACCGTATCGAAAACATTATTTTGAAGCATTTTACAATATAAAAATATATTTTTCTGAATTAAAATTATTTTTCTTTGCAGACTGGACCAATTTACATTCCGTTGTCGTGGATCGTATGTCATACGACGCAGAAGTAGAAAAGAATAAGAAATTAAATAAAACTATAGAAGAACTGAGATTTAAGAAGCAAGACTTGAAAAATACACTTGCTAAAATGCAAAAGGCCCTGGATAAAAATAGTGGAAATAGGTAAGCTTTTATACCTAAAGTAAAGGACTTTGTACACAATAATTATTAAGGTCCGCGCAATCTTACTTGGCCGGCCTAAAGTTAACTTTCGGAAACATTCGCGCATGCAGTCGAAATTGGCCGATTGTCTCTTTACAAAAGTTGATGTGTAATATATTCGGCCGGGCACTGTACATAGAATTATACAAGGGCCTTAAGTTTTCAACTTACATAACCTTTAAATTCTATTGCAAAATTCTTAATAATAATTTATAATTTTACTATCCACACAGAGAATTAGAAATGACGAAAATGGAATTACAATCATGTAAAGAAGAATTGTCTGAGCTGAAAGTTAAATACAAGGAATTGGATGAGGAATGTGAAACATGTGCTCAGTACATGAGAGAGAAGGAAGAACAGTGTCGACGACTTAAGGAGGCGAAGAACGCTTTGGAGGTATTTTAGATTGTTTTTAATTTTTACTTGCTTTTTCTTATCTTTGGTAGTATTGTATCGTTACATTATTTAACACATGACTCTTTTTTATTTTAAATTTATGACTACTATACTCGTAATAATACTATCGGGTATTAACACGTATAGATTTTAGGTAGACACTTAAATTATTTACCTTGAGCCGCTCGACGTTTAAAGTTGTTTAAGTGTTTACCTAAAATCTATACGCGTTAATACTCGATAGTATTACATATTATTATTATAATAATAAATTTATGATATCTTTTAAATAGATTGTCTAATTTTATGAAGTCTGAATCATGAATTTAATAACTAATAGTGATTTACACATTAATTTTATTGCTAATAAATTTCTTAGTAATCTAATCTATATCGGTGTTTTTAGTTATTTCTAAACACAAAGTAACAAAACTTTAGTAGTTCGAGTAGGTATGTCTGTATACGTAAACTGAATAAAATAAATATTCCTCACGTATTCACACTACGCCATCTAGTCCCAAACTAAGCAGAGCTTCTACTATGGGTACTAGACCCCGGATAAACATGCTTAATTTTTTTTTTTTTTGTAAATACATAGACATATTATACATAGAAAACACCCAGCCCAATGCAAACAATCATGTTCATGCACACAAAGATTTGCATTGAGCGGGAATCGAACCCGAGACCTAAATGAACTGTATTTGTTTGTTTTCAGTCCAAATTACATGATTTGGAAAGTGAAAGCGCAAGTTCTCACACGCTCTCGCTACGCAAGAAGCGTCAATCTATGTACGATCAGAATCGCGCGCCGACTGTCGACGTCGCCGACTCTACCACACAAACTGAGGGTATGTTACTATTTTTTTAATTTATTATGAAGCCCATTTGGACATTATTATTAACATCTGTTACGGGAAAGCACTCAGTTAGTAGTCATCTACTCGTGCGGAAGAGAGGGTGATCCATTATTATATTATTATAACTTATATAATTTACCTATCTACTGTTGATTTATTACGACTTGATTGTAAAGGTGACGTGAAAGGTGAAGGTGAAAGTATGTCGTCGTGTCAACCACAGACTAAAGACTTTAGTATTTGACCTTTGAGAAATGTATAGGAATCAACGACAAATTCTAGAATTTACAAATGTCAAATGGTGGAATTAATTTTTATCTGTGACTAGCGGCCTGTCCCGACTTCGCACGGGCATTATTTTCCCGCTTTTCTGTTAATTTTTTTTTCTGAATTTTCTTTGCTATAAGCCTCACGGAGCGAGAGACCTTTCCAACAAATGCAAAACCGTGGAAATCGGTTCGTGCGTTCTGGTGTTATAGCGTCAGGAAGGAAAACCCGACTTATTTTTATATAGTAGATATTTGACTTTAAAAAAAATACATTTATTTAAAATTTAAGAAAGATAGTGCTTAAATTAAAGTAATTTACGTGTTTTCTATTGGATAAACGTTTAATGCTACTTTTCAGAAATTTTCATCCATATCAAAGTGTGGCATTGATGTAAAAACTAGTGAATTTGCAATATGTGGTGTTTGTTTACAAAGTTAATCAAGTAAAGATCAACCCGGTATACATAAAAGGCACTCTTTTTCTTTTTTTTCTTTTTCTTTTCTACTAGACTATCAGTGTTTTAATAAAGTGTAAAAAAATAGCAATACCTTAAAGTCTTCCTTAGTTTTCCTCAATTCATCTAATTCATGTTCAAGGATCAATACCCTATCTACCTATCGCTACATTAAAAACAAGCCAGCACAACGAGTGCTCGCGTAGTAAAAAAAATATATTACATTTATTAAGTCTAGAAAATTAAATAATTGGTATTAGTAGACTATGTTTCAGACCATTTCTAAAGTAGGACATTAATGGCCTGTTATGATAAGGACTGAAGTATAAACTGGTAAATTAATATTTTTTACAGACGCATACCAAGTTGAAAGAGCTGGTAATCTGCGTCCACTCAATGATGAGAAACAGGCAAAGGAAGTGAAGTATTTGAAATTGGTAACGATTTTTTTTTACTATTTACGTAAACCCTACGCGAGGATATAAATATTATAATTGATTGGACTGGTGGCGCGACGTTGATTGGAGCGGTTGCCGTGGACGAGATCAAGGGTTTGATTCCACGCAGATAAATTCTTTGTGTGATTCACAAATCATTGTTCTAAATCTGGATGTTCTTTGTGTCAGTTAAATTGATGTTTGTCAAATCCCCGAGAGAAAGGTCATGAGCCGCTAGAGCGGAAATTGTCTTTAAAAAAAAATCAAATGTACGAGAAAATATGTCAAGCTTTTTAATCACTTCTCATGATTTGTCATTAATTATTTTAGGCTGTGGAGAGATTAACCCAACAGAAGGAGGTCTTGGAGCAACAGCTAGTGTCTGTGACGTCACATATACCGCAAGCTATGTATGTGGCTACAGGAAGCGCTATTATACAGGTACTTGTTATTTATCTATACTAATATTATAAAGAGGTAAAGTTTGTGTGTTTGTATGTTTGTGACGTTGTAGGGGGTAATCCCTGGATCTACTAAACCAATTTCTAAAATTCTTTCTGTGTTGAATAGTTCATTTATCTGGGAGTGGCATAGGCTATGTAGTATCACGCTATGACTAATAGGAGTGGAGCAGTAATGAAATATGATTAAAAAAGTGACGCGTTTTTTTCGCGGCCTAACGAAGTGGGCACGGGTCAGCTAGTCTTTATATAATCACAAGCAAACAATCAAAGCCTGAATGAATTAATTTTATTTAGTTTTATTCATAGCAGCTCATGTAGTACCTATTCATCATCATAACACCCCATTAATGTCCCACTGCAGGGACCGGCCTCCTCACGTAACGGTGGGATACTTGACCTACTAGTACCAAGACGGATTGGTATAGGGTTTTATTTCAAGTTTTTCTTCTTTTTATTTAGTAAAGATAATATTCACGAATAGTATAATATCCTGAGTCGGTTTTCACGACATCCATGGGATGAGATGGGGTGAAAGAAAGAAAGAAGAAAGAAAATCTATTTATTCTGGCATAGCCACACTTCAGTACAATGAACATTTATCATGTTTACTAACAAAAAAATAAAAAGCAAGTAGGTACTCATGTGTAGGTTTGTCAGAAAGGGTCACCAGCTCAGCATAAGCTGCGCGTATGACGCCCAGCGCTGGTTTTCAGCTGCCAACCAGAAACACCCACGGGCGTCGATATTCAGGAAAAAAAAACAATAAAATAATACAATAATTTACACATAATATAACATGGGTGGTGACATATTGTATTCTTGCTCCGTCACCACACGGAAATTACCTATTACATGTCCGTAATTGTGCAGAGACCCGTGTCTCCTCCTACTACTCTGTCTAGACGGTTTGGTTTACCGCGACCGGCTACCGCGCTTGATGCCGTGGGTTCGATTCCCACGCAGGATAAATACATGTGACCCACAAATGAGGTTGGATGTTCTTTGTTTCTGTGGAATTGAAGTTTGTAAAAGTCCTGTAGTTTTTTTCTAATTGTTTTTGTGTGTAGGTACCTGGTTCTGTGTATTTGTTTAAATAAATGTTTTCTTTCTTTCTTTCCTGTCACATAGGGTTTGATCGCTTGTTATATTTAAATAAATATATTTTCGTTTTGTTGCAGAACCAACAAATAACGGACGTAATGAAGGAGAATCAAAAATTGAAGAAAATAAACGCTAAACTAGTTCACATGTGTAAGAAGAGAGGTAAAGAACATAACAGAGAGAACGAGGACCCGGCTAACCAAGTTTGAAAAAAATATCTATTATAAATACTTACTTATTGACGAAAGTCTTATTGCAATGGTAAACGACTAATCATAAGCTGGTCTTGATCACATTTGTATAATAAATAATGACTACTACTCGGTCACATTACCTCGAGACCTGGCGTCGATGACGTCACGTCACGTCGGACGTATCACCGATGCGTCCGTGGTGAGCGCGGGGGTTGAAAGGAGAACGGGACGCAAATTCGCATTCCAGCGAGGGCTCTAGATAATGTGACTGTGTAGTAAACCATTGAATGTTTAATGTATTAATGTTTTTATTCGTGTGGTTTTTGTTATGCAATACTATGATAGTAAGCTCCACACTTGCCCATTTCAGACTCAAAAGAACTCGGTCCTTTACGAATTAGCTTCCGAGTATTATTGTATTGATCTGCGCATTTTCAGACACGAGCTGTTAAAAGTCTAATAGAACTGTAATTTCAATATACATACATAACCTCACGCCTTATGCCGTCCGGGGTAGGCAGAGACGAATATAGACTAATTTCAATATCACATGAAAAATATATTTACTTACGGAAATAAAAGGGCTGATGTTACTTATTTTTGATTAGTGAACACGTATTTTAAATAAGAATATAATATGCAGTCACCATCACCTTACGAAGCTCTGCTCTGCATAAAAAAAAAGATAGACTACTGAGCCATATCCCCATTGATCCGGTCTATATTAAACATATAATTTAGTATTTTACTGGTTATTGGTGAAATCTATGAATCGGCATCTCGAGGAAAAAAAATCCCCAATGAAACGGCTTCCAGACAGTCATTGGGGCAGAACATTGCCCTAAAATCTTTCAATTCTGCTCGTTATGTGCCCTATAAATTGTCAACCATAGAAAGTAAACTGGAAATCCCGGTTACTATCTTTGATTCTGCTGCGGATTTCAGTCTAATAGCTAACATCGCTTTTCATTTTCCTTCAGGGTATAACTAGGGTATAAATGGGTATAAATAATCAGTTATTCCGATCTGATACATTAAAAAATTCACTCTAGGGTAAATTCCTGGAAAAATGTCTTAAAATTTACCTTATGCTAGGTAAAATAAATTAAATGGGTTAATTCTTAGACATATGTTTCCCAGATTTCACTCTAGGGCGATTTTTTTTTGGGTATCAGATCGGAATAACGTGTGATCCTTCCCAGCACGACCACAGATGATAATCTTAATTTTAATGCAGTACATATTCATGAAAAAAAGTGTACTTTATTGTACTTATGAGTTTAAAATTTGTACTCATATATTTTCGCTGTTATAACAAATTTATTGTGGTCGTGCTAGGTAGTACCTTCCTGGCACGACCACACTGAATTTTGGGTATTTTTGAAAACTTTATGATGGAGAATAATGTAAATGAATTGTACTTAATTGTACTCTATTATAAAGATAATTTTGAGCAGTCTTTATACAGTTTTAAACGTTTTTTTCTGCGGTACCTACATCTATCGGCAGTATGTTACGCCATTCCTATTTCTATGTCCCTACGCAAAATAACCGTAATAACCTGACTAACCCGATACCTTTGCCAATGACCATAACCACTAAGCTACAGAGGTCATCATCATAACAGCCCTTTAATGTCCCACTGCAGGGACGGGCCACCACGCTGGCCAGACGGATTGGTATAGGGTTTAATTTTAAGCTTTCTTTCTTTTTATTTCGTAAAGGTAATATTCACGGATAGTCCCTTAGTCGGGTTTTACGACACCCATGGTATAAGATAGGGTGGTGAGTGGTGACCAGTGATGCATTTTTGCCCAGGTATATTGGACTTTTATTATTTTTGACCGATAAATGTCTGTTTCTGTCTAATAAAGGTCCAGGTGAATGGGCATTTACTAATATTACGTGAAAGCTTATATAATTATTTTAGGTATGACAAGTGATCCAGATATACAATAATAAGGTTTTATTTAAAAATCTAGTCTATTTTCTTATCTTATACTTATGAATTTTGTTTCAATCAATATTTATTTACATTAGAACATTATTTTATTGTAAAAAAGATCGATTTTTAAATCACAACCAAATTTTTTTTTGTATTGGCGCGATTAATGATCCTTAGATTCTGCCAATACACTGGACATTTATTCGGAAATAAAAACGTTTTTTAGTTACTATGCAAAAAGTATTCACACTAAAAAGAGAAAAAAACGTTTAAAACTGTATAAAGACTGCTCAAAATTATCTTTATAATAGAGTACATTTAAGTACAATTTATTTACATTATTCTCCATCATAAAGTTTTCAAAAATACCTAAAATTCAGTGTGGTCGTGCCAGGAAGGTACTACCTAGCACGACCACAATAAATTTGTTATAACAGCGAAAATATATGAGTACAAATTTTAAACTCATAAGTACAATTAAGTACACTTTTTTTCATGAATATGTACTGCATTAAAATTAAGATTATCATCTGTGGTCGTGCTGGGAAGGATCACACGGAATAACCCTAAATGAATCATTTTCGAAGTTCCTATGATAGCATAGGAATATTTATCGAATAGTGATACTGGTTTGGTCTAGGATTAAACAATTTCTTATTTTTACCGGTTATCAAGTACTTTGTGCTCTTAAAATTTGTTATTGCGACTGTCTTTACTTAAAATACGTGTTTAAATAGTTAAATAAAATGTATAGCTATTTATTTCTGTTAAAATTGCTTTGATTACTACATAATTCATTTCTTGTATGTATAAATATGTGGATAGTAAATCAGGAATTGATATAACCCAAGGTTCCTTAGATATTTATTATTGTGTACTTAATTATCTAAAATTGTATGAATTGATATGCTTAGTATATTATCTAACACATCGTCTACTTACACCATAGTACATTTTATTAGAGTAAAATAAAGCAGATACAAGATGTTCTCCTGCATGACTACCCTAAACATTCTTGCTGTTTATATTTCAATTTCAGCGTAAAATTTATCGAAATTATAATATAATCTATATTTTTTTTTATATTTGTGCTCATTTAATCAACTATAATTTGCCATCGCTGAATTGTATCATTTTTATTTTTTCAATTTTATAACAGACAAGGAATTATTTAAATATGCACAGTTTTGAATAATAATTTGTGAGTTGTGAATGTTGAAAGATATATAAATATAGGATTTAAATCTTTGTGTCTTCTGTTAACTAGCCTGGTGCTACACTGATTATTATGAACATCGTCAAATATAATTCGCCATTGATTTCTCTCTGGAAAACGTAATACTGATATAAATAATATATTTTGTGTTCATTTAATAATTCTATTTTGTTTACATTGAATTTTTTGTCACAAGAGTAGTGTTGTTTTATTTTAAACTACAATTTGATTAACGATAATAATAATATGTTAATACTTAATTGTCTTTATTGTACTACTATATATTTTTTTTAACAAAATGTAAGATTTTTTGTCGTGTCGATGGCGATACTAGATGCTTTGGCCCAATACTCAGTGACTGGAATGACGTGTGGTCTTCCTTCCTATAGATCTTCAAGGGTACACGACTCTGGGCTCGCAGGGTACGTTAGTAAATAAAAGACTGAATGTTACAAAAATAACATTCCTAGCGCATTTAATAGTTGTGATTTTGATTGAAAAGATTGTGAGTGGAAAGTGCCATGATTAACGTAAAAAAAGACGACAAATTAGTATTAATAGGCTGTAGTAAACAATGTTTGTGCCTAAAATATTTAGTGATATTTATAGTGAAAAGGCAAAGATTATTTTTAACATTTTTGGTTACATGTAAATAATTGTATTATGCTTATTATATTAAAATCTATTGAATAATTGTATATTAAGTATTGAGCGGTTGTGAGCAGACTTGTTATTGTTGAAAGGTCTCTGAATGTGGTGCTGTGCACCTTGGAAACTCAAAAAAGGTACCGTATGCACAATTAAGTACCTATAAAATATTATTAAAACAATTTATGTGTATAACAAAAATAATTAGTTATAACTTCACATAGCACAAGTCTGCTGATTATATTAACAAAGAAAAATAAACGCTCAAATATTTATTGTGAATCTGCTGATGTTTTTTTCCTATTAAATGATAAAGCATGTTTGAATATACGTCCATAAAGGCCCATTTTCACTGGTAATTTCCTCATGCGGGAAAATTAAGATTTTTGTTGAGACATACCATTGAACAAAGCCGTTTTCGTTTAGACAACTTGTCTAATGGCAAACCACAGCAGAAATTTTAAGCGCTTTCCCGCATGCGGGAAAGTTAAAGTCAAGTAAAAGTGAGCCTTAAGAACAGAGGAGTAACTTAACTCCTAGTTTAAAAAACTAAATAAAATTAATGGATATTGTTTTATTGCAATTTAATTAAACTGTTTCTTCGTAACAAATAAATAATTTAAAATGATATATTTTGTATTATTTTATAATTCACACAACACACACCTACATGACATGAACAGCCTACATACTTGACCAATGCAAGTATTTACCTTTATTATGCACGATTAAACATAAGCTTGATTTTGATTTTTCTATCACAAGGCACAGAGATCTTCATTCATTCTTTCTCGAAAGTATCCACGTGTCATCCTAAAAACCTTTTCATCATACATAACTAGCCAAGATAATATGTAGGTGTATTCTACACAAAGCCATAGGTGGATTCATAGCATAATCTGCAAGTCTTAAAATGTGCAGGCTACGTAAAACGTTCAGGTCGCAAAATGTGCAGATCTCATAATATGCAGTTTCAAAATGATTATTTATAACACTTTATATAGAATTAGCTTTAACGATAACGGACTATGAAGGTCTTGTTCAAAGGTTTTATCGCAGCTTCATTTGCAGAAAACCTGATACGGCGCAAGTATAGTAATTTAGCGGGAAATTATTATGTGCGTGTGCTCTGAGGGCCACTTTCTCAAAATCCTTTGAAAACATGCTTATGATTTAGTGAACATTCCAAAAATATTGTGAAAGTTGGAATCAGATTTTGTGAACATCAAATACGCGAGTTATAGGCTTTAAAGTTGGACCCTCAGTCCACACATAGAGGATTGAGGGTCCGCTTGTACCGGCTAAACTAAGGGCACTAAAGAAAAAGTGTTTACGCCAAAGTTTAAGGTAAACCCAAACAAAAATTATGAATACATGATAATTTAAGAATACTCTGTATTATTTTCTATATCTCTATTCAAAATTGGCCCTCAGGCGGAAAGTTTATACGCTAATTATAACAAAACCATTAATTTTTTGCTACTTTTTATAATGTTGTATTATAGGAAATATATTGTGAAAATTCGTGAAAGCAATAACAGATCACAAAATCATATTGGTAAAAAAATATCACCTTGTAAAAATTCGGACCCTCAATCCTCCACTTTTTTGTTTTCGTTTTTTTGTCGCTGAAGTATGATAGCTAGGAAAATTACAGAAGTACCTCGTTCTGTAGAAAACATTGTGCAACAAACTGATATAATTTGTTAATAATAATAATTAATCATAATAAAAACGTCAAAGCTACAAATTTTAATATAACCTCAAAACTATTTACATAGTAAAAATAAAGTTGATTTTCTTATACAATAAAACTGTACTGTTTTTTACCGAATGGTACTGTATTTGTTGCACAATTTATTTTACAGTACGAGGTACTTCTGTAATTTTCCTAGCTATCATACTTCAGCGACAAAAAAACGAAAACAAAAAAGTGGAGGATTGAGGGTCCGAATTTTTACAAGGTGATATTTTTTTACCAATATGATTTTGTGATCTGTTATTGCTTTCACGAATTTTCACAATATATTTCCTATAATACAAGATTATAAAAAGTAGCAAAAAATTAATGGTTTTGTTATAATTAGCGTATAAACTTTCCGCCTGAGGGCCAATTTTGAACGGAGATATAGAAAATAATACAAAGTATTCTTAAATTTTCATGTATTCATAATTTTTGTTTGGGTTTACGTTAAACTTTGGCGTAAACACTTTTTCTTTAGTGCCCTTAGTTTAGCCGGTACAAGCGGACCCTCAATCCTCTATGTGTGGACTGAGGGTCCAACTTTAAAGCCTATAACTCGCGTATTTGATGTTCACAAAATCTGATTCCAACTTTCACAATATTTTTGGAATGTTCACTAAATCATAAGCATGTTTTCAAAGGATTTTGAGAAAGTGGCCCTCAGAGCACACGCACATAAATTATTTGTTTGGGCATTTGAGGTTGAGACTTTGTCCTAGTGCTCGTCTTGACTTCAAAGACCTATTAAAACATCTAATTGACGCTTGTCACGACCGGCATGCTGGTCTTTATTTTGGAACAAAGTCTGGGTTAGGTTCGTAAGGTCTCACTTGTAAAATGTGACTTCGTTCACGATAAAATATTTGTTCTAGGCATTTTTTTTTCTGTGGAATCTTGGAATGGTTCAATAAAAAAATTTGAAACTTAGACCGGAGCCTTTATGTGCCCTTCGAGCCACGGTCAGATGAAATACCACCCATCTATGACATTACGTCGCCATCTGCACTTTTTGCGATGTGCACATTTTGCTACCTGCACGTATTACGATTAGCACATTTTACTATCTGCACATTTTGCTACTTGCACATAATGCTATGAATCGGCCCTAGGTATGTTGTGAGATTACACACTGCAAAGTTCCGGTTCTTCCTCGTGGTCAAACAATTTTGTCTGTACCTCTTCATAGAAATCCTCTCAACCAGACCCTGATTGCCTGAGTACCCTTTTGTACCATGATGTCCATTGTATTGACAATTGCCTTGGGACAGTGAAAGTGTTAATATGATTTACTTGTGTGACTACCTGTATTTGAGCACAAAAATCATTTGTAAGAAATCCATTCATCATCATAACAGCCCGTTAATGTCCCACTGCAGGGATGGGGCGTCCTCCCGTGACGGAGGAATACTTGGCCTACTAATACCACGCTGGCCAGATTTCAAGTTTTCATTTTTTTTACTTCGTAAAGATAATATTTACGGTTAGTCCCTAAAGGCTGATTTACACAGGGTCAGTAGACAAGTCAGTCGCAGCGCCAATGTCGGCGCTGCGACTGACTTTAACTGTTTACATGAAGTAAGTAGAAGTGGTGCGTTTCTCACGGTGACCACACGTGTGTGAAGTCAGTGGGAAAAATGAATTCGCGAAAACAACTGAAACGAAGATTTAATTATTTGTTAAAAAAAATATATCAATTTTGCTGTTCAATGAGTTAATAGAAATGGTAGAAAATGAGATAACTAAAAATAAACGACCGTAGGTAAGAAAATGGATTGACGATAGAAACGAAACTGGTGGCTCTGCTTTGTTGCTGAAGCAATTGCAATTTGAAGATCCTGCGGAGTACAAACTGGTTATGAGAACTTCATTTTGAAAAAAAACGTGGTTACTTTACAACGCAGCGGCAGTGACAAGCACGCAATGACTTGTCTGTTTACACGGGGTTTATTTGGCTGTCACGGGGGTGCGCGGGTGGCGGGGGGCGCCAACTGACTTCAAAATATTCGTGTGCGAATATTCAAGTCAGCGCTGACTTCAAGCCACTGTACTGACTTCAAATCAGTTTACACGGGCTTTTTTTCGAGTCAGCACTGACTTGCCTCGAATTTGAAGTCAGTTACTGACCCTGTGTAATCAGCTTTAATGCCCGATTTACACATCGACAAGTACAGTAGCGAGTTAACTTGCCTCATTGGCGAGTTAAGTCACTTTTTGCGTGTGGACGGCAAAAACGAGTTAAGTAGTAAGTTGCCGATTGAGTTGATTTTAATACAGTTCGATCCTATTTTTTGGCGAGTTCAGTACGAAGTAGCCCCCTCTCCCGCGTCTCCCTCACCGCGCCGGCTCGGCGCTCGCAGCGCCCGCCGTGTAGACGGGCGAGTTTAGTACAGTTCACAAGTTCTAATATGTATTTATTTTTATTTTTGTCTGTTTTTCTATGTATAATGTGTACGTATTTACAAAAGTATTTAAGTATATTTATGCGTTGTCTAGTACCCATTGTACAAGCTCTGGTTAATTTGGGACTAAATGGCGTTGTGTAAAAGTGTGAGGAATTAAATATTCCTCACGTTTTTTTTTTTATTATTCTATACTTTTCTATTAAAATTTTATTTTCAATGTGTTGTGCAAGTGTTAATACTATTTCTCGTATAATAGCGCGTAAATTGGTATTAAATTGTTTAATGTCCATTTTATCGATTAAAATAACCGTACCTAAACAATCTCAGGCGACGCACGCCGGCACGCTCGACGCGACTGGTCTTCGTCTCTGATCGGCAACTTATGAGCTGTACTCGCCTACGTGTGAACTGTACTTACTACTTATTGCTTACTCCTTAACTGTCTATTTTTTTAACTCGCTGCTGTACTTGTCGATGTGTAAATCGGGCATTAGTCGGTTTTTACGACACCCATGGAATGAGATTGGGTGGTGACATATTGTATTCGTACTCCGTCACCACACGGACAATCCATTAAATAAGCAAATACCCATGTTCTCGCGTCGAGTTATATGTTATAAAAGAAACAACAATAATTTAAATACAAAAATTTATTGATAACAAGCAATTTTAAATAAGTATCAATAACAAATAAGAAGCACATTGTTAAACTTACAACTAATTACATGCCTAATTCTTGCATTTTATTATCAATATTCGTAACATTACTCTTAGTAACTTCAGTACTATTTTGACCACCATTTAAAACATTTTCACCAACATTTTCATTATTTTCATCAATATTTTTCAACAACAATTCAATTTTAGACGGCAGTTCTTCTAACAATTCATCAGTCTTTTCCGATTTTGTGCCAAGTTTAGTTGTTTGTGCCTTTTTCTCGACGTGGTCAGCAAATGTGTTTCTACCCGTAATTTTTGCGAGATCAGCTGCTAAACTCAAAATTTCTTGGTCGTCGATTTTGGCAAGTATTGTAGCAGCTTCTGATAAATTTCCGAGTGCCATGTGACTGTAATAAATAGAATTAACCATAAAATATTTGTAATTTTTATTGTTTATTTAATTTAATATATGGTAGGTGTGTGCTACAGTGCGGCGACGTGTTTTCTATTAAAACTTAAGAATCAGGATAAAAATTAACATACTACACAGTCACATTATCTAGAGACCTCGCTGGAATGCGAACCTCGCGTCCCGTTCTTCTTTCAACCCCGCGCTCGCGACGGGCGCATCAGTACAGTACGGTCCGGTACGTCCGACGCGACGTGACATCATAAACGCCAGGTCTCGAGTTAATTAGAGTATGTTAAGTTTAAGATGGTTAGGTATCAAGGTTTCCTTCTTTTTTTCAGTGTAGTTTTGTTATGAAATGAGAATAATAAAGAAATCAAAGACAAGCCACGTACCAAATAGCCGATAGTCTAGTATTCCCACTAGTGTAGCTATCCTTAGCCCAGTGTTGTAGAGTCTGCTCAGCTATACTGTCCATGTATCTGTAATAAAACAATATATAGATAAACTGTATTATTTGTTACTGATGATTCAGACTTGTAATTGAAAGTTTTCAATATAACCAAAACCCAAATCATGGATAAGTGGTAAATGGCGTATTATGAGTCAGTCGCTACTAATTTATCTGTATGTGCTCAGTGTTCACTTTTTTTTGACATCTTTATTTACCTGAAACTAAATGGTAAGTACTGGTAAATTGTCAGTTGCGCCTGAGCATAGGCAAGCTGCTACCTACTCTAGACATAAACAATTGTCTCATAGCACTGTAATTGAACTAGCTTCTGTAACCTACCTGTTGCTAAAGAGACCAAGTCTATATTTTAGTATTCAGCATTCACCATCATCATACATAACAGCCCGTATCCCACTGCAGGGAGGGGCCTCCTCCTGTGACAGAGGGATACTTGGCCTACTAATACCACGCTGGCCAGACGGATTGGTATAGGGTTTAATTTCAAGTTTTATTTCGTAAAGATAATATTCACGGATAGTCCCTTAGTCAGTTATTACGACACCCATGGGGTGGTGACATATTGTATTCTTACTCCGTCACCACACGGAGAGTATTCAGCATTAGTTCAATAATAATATTACCTTATACGACATAATATGTAAGCCTCTTTGAATAGCTTAGCTTCTGTGAGAGTAGCGACGGCCCCCTTTATATCGTGAATACTAAGTAACGCGGCCACTTTCTTGTATACAGCGCCGCCGTAAAATTTGTTCTCTGTAAAAGACATGATTAAATAAATAACCAAACTGAGTATGCCTTTATTCTTTAATGTAGCTATTTGAACATATTAAATGTAGTGTATAATAAAAATAAATTGTTATAGTAACAAGAAAGTACCTTTTGTAGAAACCACAGAAGAAAAATCAAGTGGCAATCTGGCAATTATATACTTTACATGTTCTTCATAGGGTGATATTCGCGTTATGTTTTACCTATGACTTCAGAGACAAGTTATGCGTACCATCGCATATTAGTTACAAGCGTACCACGCCTACTTAGCACTTCTACTTGATTTTTCTTCCGTGGTAGAAACTTATTTTATTTTTCGAGCAGTGTATTATGTTATTAGTTGATTCACTGATTTTCTACAGTTTAAAAATAACATAGGAATCGTAAAACAAAACATCTTTGCCTAATGACTTACGTAGAAGTGCGCTCAAACTATCAGATAAGGGTTTAATGTAATATTTAAATGGTTTTTTTTATTATTTTCTAAAGTACTGAATTATCTTAGTTACAGGAAATATTTTTACCTCTATTTTCATACTCAGATACTCTTTGTAATCGTGATATTTCTTAGTCTATACTGTGTAATGTAAACTCTGGATCTACTGAACCGATTTAAAAATTCTTACTGTGTTGAATAGTCCATTTATCGGGGAGTGTCAATGGCTATATAGTATCACGCTATGGAGCAATAATAAAATATGTTTTAAAAAGGGACACGTTTTTTTCGCCGCCCAACGAAGTGGGCACGTAATATATATTTGATTACTTTAGCAGTTCCCTTATATTTGGATATGATAACAGTCACTATATCAATGAAGCTGACTGTACAATTATCCTCATTTTACATCTATACATACTCACCACTAAGTTTGTCATCATCTCCTTTAGCGACTATTCTATCTATCTGCGCAATGTATAGCTGTGTGGCATCTTTCCAATATCTATAATAAATAAAAACATCGATATTACTCATAAACAAAAACGATATAAACTCTTTTTAATTGAAATTACATGTCCCATTTCGGGAATATGGGCCTTCTCCTGTGACAGATGTTGTAATAGGTTTTGTATTTAATTTTACAATTACAATAAAAAAATATATGTAATATTTTTTTACCTATTGAAAAAATTGGTACTCGAGACGGGACTCGAACCCGCGTTTCTGGACTTATACGCGTTCAAGTTTTTCCATTGTCTTTCTTCTTTTCGGATTTAATTTTACAACTCTTGCAATGATAAGTTTGTCAAATTTCCGTAGACTACATAACTAAGATTTTCTCATTATAATAGCTTAGTCAACTAATTTACGAAATGGTATAAAATTCGTTTTAGTTTCACTTCTTTAGCAGAAATTATACCCATGTTCTTTCTTATCAACATTTACTTCATTTTAGAAGATGAATCAGTTGTTTCTCATCTTAAAATGCCACAAATTATATAAAAAAAACTTACTTGAATGAAACACAAGGCGCCATACTAAGTAAATACGGGCTGAGCATATCTCTTTGACTCGCAAACTGTATCATAGAGTCGATATGTCCGCGGAATATTGATAACGTTATCCATGCTTCTGAATTATCTTGTAGTAGTAAGTTTGATGCTGAAATATACGAAAAAATATATTTATTTTTATTTGTTTTATTGTTAAATAAGTTAAACAATAGCAGAATAAATAATATTTGATTTCTACTATAATAACCCCTTCGGCCACATTCAAAACCAGTTTCGAAAACAGAATAATATTTCTTCTTCCGAAACTAGTTTCGAATGCAGAAATATTATTCTTTTATCCAAACTGGTTTCGAAAGAAGAAATATTATTCTGTTTTCGAAATCGGTTTCGAAACATGGTTTCGAATGTGGCCAAAGGGATTATAACAACATTGATGCATCTAAAATTGATGAGTTACATTTATGTAAAGTGAGTATACTTACATTCTAAATCCAATACTTCATTAACTTCATTTATACTCCCAAATATTTTGATAAAATCAACCCCATACTCATTACTGCTTTCACCATTTTCTTGTTTCACGGAATCATTTAAAACATACTTTTCATACATTTTCTTAAGCGCAGTAAAAGTGCATGGATTCATCTGCTTATGCAATATGGGTAATATAAACTTTTTGGAAGGTTTTCTGGCTGTTTCTAAGTTTGCAGCTATTGTGTCTGATTCTTCTGTGACCGTCTCTTCTTTCTTTTTTATCTTTTTGTCTTGTTTCTTTGTCTTACTTGATGTGTCGTGTCTCATTCCTGTTGAAAAATATTTATAATATTGTATATGTGAATTTTCCTATTACTTTTAGACCACATCAAGTCAAGGTCAAGGCGCTGCACGCGTTAGTACAGAGACGCATGAGCGAGTCCTGCTCAAGGGACAATTTTTTCAATTGTCTTTCTTCTTTTCGATTTTTTTTAGTTATAACAAAGCTTTATAGATATGTAAACGCAAAATTTAAAACCATTACGTAAACTCTTCAATTGCAACATTAAAAGTTTACGGCTGTAGCGCCTAGATGGCGTTGTTACAGTTGGGTATTAAATTGCGATGGCTTATGGTGTATAAAGCAAAGGTCTTATTTGGTAAACGAGACAGACTCGAGCATCCTATTAGTTAAGGCGCTGGACTCATATAGTGCAGAAACGCAGGTTGGAGTCCTGATTATTTTTCCGTTGTCTTTTTCTTTTCGACATAATACTTACGTTCATAATGTTCAGGCTCGTGGCGGCTGTAGTCCCACAGTCGCAGACAGCAGTCGGCGCCGCCCGACACGACCACGCCTGCCTGCGCGGGCTGACCGCTCCACGCCACGCCTAGCGTCGGCTGAGAGTGACCCCCGAATATTGACACGCATGTGCCTGACACTATGTCCCACACCTACAGTAAGAAGTTACTTTACTTATGGAAACACAAAAAATAGAACCCCTAAGTGTCACTTGCAAGTAGGATTAAGGTCGTCGCACATTACACCACCTCGACGCCAGTTCAGTCAAACACCGATCCAACTTGATGTATCGATTCGGTATCAATGGGTCGTCGACTAGGCGATCAACTCGGCGGTCACTAATGGACAACTTGGCCTCTGTGAGTTCAGAACCTGTTAAAGGCGTGCTCTGTGTTTTGCATCAAAACTCGAAAGAAGAAGAGACACAGCCAGAAGGATAATCAGACAACGCGTCGCCTGCTAGCTGTCAACTCGTTGATGACTCGTCGGCAATGCGGGGCAAACGGATCGGTAACAGTCAATTGGTGAACAACGCGTGGACAGTAGACTTTCAACTTATGTTTTGCAAAATTTACTCGTACACAAAATAATGCTTACATTTAAATACCATCCTGTAAGTTGAGGTAGAATGAAGTTGACGTCGAGTCAGTGTAATTTACAACGACCTTTAAACTGCTAATTGCATTGTCTATATTGCTGTTATGCAGGATGTAAATGACACATTCATCACATCTCAGACATCATTCACAAAAAAAGTTCTAAGCAGGAACAAAAAATATCATCAAAAATACCCATCCATTTATGACCATATTCGATTGTTTAAAAAAAATCAACAATTAAAAGTTTAAAACATCTCCATGGTTGTGTATTTTTCAGTGATCAGTACTTTTTGGTTAAAATTATAGTTTAATCTATTTAAGAGATCTGTTTAGAATTACATTATCCAAAAGACGTCCGCTTCTGGACCAATGCCCCTTCAAATTTTTCAAACTTAGAATTTAGATAATAAAAAATAATACATACTCTAACACTGGCATCCTGTGATGATGACAGTAACAGCCCATCACGATGTGGGTTCCAAGCTAGTTGCAGCACTGACATTTTGTGTCCAGACAGTGTCTTCCAAACAACCAGCTCTTTACCACCATCTATAATAAATTAAATTACTATATTAAACTCATGTCATGTTCATGGACTGTTTTATTTATTTAAAAAAGTTCTACTGCTATGGTTATTGACCCCTTTCGCGGTTTTACAAACATTAAATTAACGGCTACAAAGTAGATCCAAGGTCAAAATAATCATTCGTCGATATCCCATTAAGATTTAACATTTATAATGTCCACTTGAAGCAAGTTTATCAATAAGAGAAATGTTTGGTGAAATCCGTTTTTCAATTAATCGACCTGACTCAATAATAAAGTCTATTACTAATGTAAAACTAGTCCGTGTGGTGACGGGGTAAGAATACAATATGTACCAATACCACACCATCTCATCCCATGGGTGTCGTAAAAACCGACTAAGGGGCTATCCTTGAATATTATCTTTACGAAATAAAAAAAAGGATAACTTGTAATTAAACCCTATACCAATCCGTTTGGCCAGCGTGGTATTAGTAGGGCAAGTATTCCTCCGTCACGGGAGGAGGCCCGTCCCTGCAGCGGGGCATTAATGGGCTGTTATGATGACTAATCTAAAAGCAATGCAAGCACACTTATTTTATTTACTAACTTACTACTATTAGTTACCGATATAACATTATTCCTTATTTACTAACTATACTATTTTTCAGATCTTATGGGTATGGTGACGTTTAGTATTTGTCATTACTAGAGATGTAGTAACACTAAAATCGTTTTTAAAAATACCGATTATATATCTAACCGATATAATTTGCAAACAAGAATAAATCGATTATGGGTACAAAATAAGATACTAATCTTTTTTTAAATATTTAATAATTTTGCCGAATCAATGCGTGATTTATCTGATGAACAGCTTGATGAATTACTTGATTCGTCACTTACATGACATAATAAGTGAAAATCTACTGAATTGTCTAATTTGATGTCTCTTCCTCTCAGTCATGAAGAATTATATAATTTTTTTTCCAATCATCGGCAGTTATGTGGCCACGGGCCTCTTTTAATAATGACATCATCAAGATTTTATCGCAATGACGTACGAATTGAATTAGGGAAAAAAAAACCTGGGGGCCTATCCTCGTAAAAACTAATGTAGAGTTATAAGACAACTGAAATTTTTATATTAATTTCTATGATTATAAAAAAAAAAAAACGATTTAATCAATTTTATAAAAAACCATTCGATTTTAACAATTTTATTGTGTCAATCTCTACTGAAATTCGTTCCGAGTCGCGCATACGATTTTAAAATTTATATGTTTATATTTTACATATTAGGGTTGAAGATGGAATATAAAACAAATATTTCATATAATTTAATTATACACTTCTCATCAAAAAAATCGAAACGGTGTGCAAGTTTGTGTTTTGTAAGGATTATCTGAAAAATGTGTATATTTAGGATTATGTGTTATATGTCATTTAATGACGTTTTTAAATAATAATGGAAATGTTCTAAATTCAAATTAAATTTTCATAGATTTCGGATTTTGTTTAACAAGTCGTTTTTACCCTGTACGTACTTTGACGTAAACTGATAAAATGACGCACGTAAATAAAAAAAAAGCTAGGAAATGTTTATTTAATAAATCGTATACCCTTTGCTAGCCCTCATTACTGCTTCTGTACGGTTCTTCATCGATAGGATGAGAGTCACGATCAAATATAGTGGCGTCCTATTCCATTCCTCTTGGATTGCATTTTAAAGCTGGCTAAGTGTTTTTGAGGCATGTTTTCTAGCACTAATTCGTCATTTCTATTCATCTCAAAGATGTTTAGTCGGATTCATGTCCGGGCTTCTTGCTGGCTAATCAATAATAAAGATATCGACTTCAGTAACATAATCTCTTACGACGCTCGCGGTGTTTGCCCTAGCATCCTCGTACATAAATGTCAAACCGGGGTCAAATAAATGTGCATAGGGCATCACAAGAGGTTCAAGATACTGTTCGATGTACTTATGACTGTTAAGTAAGGGCAGACGTGATCCAAACACAAAGACAAACTCTGTCTTGTCGTTACACTATTTTCTCCTCAAACAGTTCATGAACCTCCACCATGGATGGCCTTTTCTTTTAATCCTGCATGGCGCAAAGCATTCTCCATCACTTCTGTAGACCTTAGTCCTTCCATCGTTACCATACAATACAATTTTGCACTCATCAGAAAGGGGGAATTTGTTCCACTAGATGTATGACCAATTTAGGTAATTACGTGAAAAGTTAAGGCGCGCTTTTCGATGATCTGCAGGTAGTTCCTCCCTACTTGCTGGCTTGTACGGTACAAGTCCACGTTTCTTCAACCTTCTTCTAATTGTAGAGTCATTTACAGCCACCATAGGTTCATCTTGAAGCTGCTGCTGCGGTTGAAAGACATTAAGGCCAAGACTTTGTAAGAAAGGTCTTACTATAAATCGATCTACTCGGTCAGAAATTACCTGTTCTCTGCCAGATCTCTACCGGCGCGTGAGCAAACCAGTCTCCTGATAGCGTTTGCAGATTCTATTTATTTATTTATTTATTTATGATAGGTACACAAACAGATTACAGTCCTTACATGAGATATTTAAGTGCGGCTTTATTATATAGACTAGACAGTAATCCTAAGGCAATAATAATTCTATGAAAAGACGACAAGCTTAGATGCAATCTTTCAGCCGTAATAACCTGACTAAGTCCAGAATTCAGCAATGCCACCACTTGGCGGTTTTTGCGGGTAAACATCGCGTGGACGCAGTTATAAGAGGAGCGAGGAACTCTAAGTGCGCGATACGGGTTATTAAATAAACGTTGTCACCTTTTTTTTTCATTTACGTGCCTAATTTTGTCAATTTCCGTCAAACTACGCACAGGGTAAAAACGACTTGTTAAACAAAATACGAAATCTATGAAAATTTAATTTGAATTTAGAACATTAAAATAATTATCTGAAAACCTCATTAAATTCCCTATTAAATGATATACAACACATATTCCTAAATATACACATTTTTCAGATAATCCTTACAAAAGACAAACTTGCAACTGTTTCGATTTTTTTGATGAGAAGTGTATATAAACATCTAAATAATATTTTTTATTTTTTATCAGTTCGGATTCATAAATTGATAGCTTTTATTTTTAAATTCTACAAAAGTAAACTAAGTAACATGGAAAAGATCAAATGTCACCGTACCTTTCCTGTCTGATAAAGACTATAACTACTATTAGTTACCGATATAACATTATTCCTAACTCACCTTCTTTTTCTTTGTATTCCAAAATGATTATATTACAATTTTTATCCAAAGAACTGACTGCAATGAGATTCTTGTGAGGAGATTCTTCGTTAGATGTTGATGTCTCTTGAGGGTGCCATTCCATTGAGTGTATCATTTTACTGTGAAGGATAATAATAATTGTTAATTTTACATAACATAACGCCATCTAATCCCGAGAGAAGAGAGGAGACGAAAGGAGATAAAAAGATAGAGGTGAGTGATTGATTGGAGGAAAGTCAGGGACAAAAAAAAGGGATACGGAGATAAGAGAGGTAAAAGAAAAAAGAGAGGAAAGACAGTTTAAAGTTTTAGCAATTGGTTTAAGGTGGTGCAACAAATCAATCTATACTAATATTATAAAGAGGTAAAGTTTGTGTGTTTGTGACGTTGTAGGGGGTAATCTCGGGATCTACTGAACCGATTTTAAAAATACTTTCTGTGTTGAATTTTCGTATTATTTCATTTATCGGGGAGTGTCATAGGCTATATAGTATTACGTTATGTCTAATAGGAGTAAAGCAGTAATAAAATATGTTTAAAAAACGGACTCGTTTTTCACCGTCCAACGAAGTGGACACGGGTCAGTTAGTTTAATACAAAAACCAGGTACTTTTCAGTGAAGGTAAACTATGCTCCAAATAATGATGCCAATAATAACACCTCACATACCTAAATATGAATGCAACAGCCACAACTTCATGTGTGGTTGGTTCAAGCACTGCCACAGCTCCCGCATTCGACCCACAGAGCAATCCTCTAGAGGTCCATTTAGCAGCACCGACAGACCATTTCTGACCTTCCACAGTTACTTCTATTTCCTTAGGAGCTGCAAAATGTATATGTGTATTTAATAAATGTAGTGTATTCAAGTTTTTCCACATATGCGGTCCATTTTAGGCTATTTTTTCAAGTGTACAAAGTGGCATAGTTTCGATTTCGAAAACCCTAAATGTATATTAAGGGTTTTTCAGAAATAGATGAAAAATAAAAGTTGTAGTTAAAAATGTAACTACCATTTTTTAAGGTTCCATAGCCAAATGGCAAAAAACGGAACCCTTATAGATTCATCATGTCTGTCTGTCCATCCGTATGTCACAGCCATATTTTTCCGAAACTATAAGGGCTATACTGTTGAAACTTGGTAGATAGATGTATTCTGTGAACCGCATCAAGTTTTTGATGCAAAAATAAAAATATGTACTTTTATTAAAAAGACCTAGGATAACTTTCATAACAAATTTAATAAAAAATAAACATAACACTATGCTATATAAAGTAATAATAAATAAACATACCTTCATCTTGCACAGTATTGTAGACAACAAAGTTGTGTCCACCACAAGCGTACAGTTGCATATCTTCTCCCCAACACAGTGAATATACGCCTCCATTTAAAGCTGGGTATAGTACTCTAGCTGGCTTCTCGAACTTTCCATTCACGTCTAGGAGTCCTACCTGTAATAATAATCATATACTCGTACGCATTTTAACAAATTATTGTATAGAAATTAGAACTTATTTGTGCCCACTAATTGGTGTATGTGAATGTTCTCGCAAGACATAAAAATTCCCAGTACAGGAGTGTTTTAAGAAAAAAAAAGTAATAACTGCATGTCAATTCTCGTTCCTTAAAATGGTTAAAAATTCGGTTAAGTTAACTTTTCCAGCACAAAAGATCCGATGGGGTCGAAGTGCATCCTGGAGGGTCCCCGAAAAGGAGGAGAAGAAGATAAGAAGTTAACTTAATAGTTAAATTATGATGAGCAAACTTTTTCTTTAGTATGTTAAGTGTTTTAATTATTTAAAACACTAAACATACTAAAGAAAAAGTTTTGGAAAGCATATTGGTTTGTACAAATAAATCTATTAAGTCACCCTTTACTTATGTAAAGGGTGACTTAATAGATTTATTTGTACAAACCAATATGCTTTCCACATTATTATAAGAACTGTTATTAATTTTTCCAGCAGTGGGAGTCTATAGGCTGATATGGAATTAGTTAATAGGAATTAGTAGATAGATTATTTCAAAACACAATTTTTAAGGAGGGACAGGTCTGCTATTTAGGGGTGTAATATGTGACAACGAAAATTGAAACAACGAATACTACGACTCTGTAAGTTTACTACAACAAATGACGACATCGACAAAATAAAAAAGGAGTCCTGTTATACGAGTTCGCATAACTTCGTTGCTCTAAGATATTCGTGGTGGCTTGCATACGTTGTTACTTGATTCGTTGTAGTAAACTTACAGGGTCGTGGTATCCGTTGTTTCACTTTTCGTTGTCACATTTTACACCCCTAAATATTAATATACATTTTAATAATGTATATTAATATTTCGGTGTATATTAATTATACACCCGATATTTGGTAATTAACAAAAATCAAAAACAACCGAATTGAGAACCTCCTCCTTTTTTAAGTCGGTTGAAAAATATAAGTCTAAAACTGTCAAAATCTTACCCGAGATTCAGCAGTGCCAAATGCCAGCAAATTCTCCTTAGTTGGATGCCACGCCACAGTAAGAACTTTGCCTTGTACATTTTGCCAATATGTCTGCACTTTGCCGGGATACAGTTTAGTGTCATCCTCTGGTAATGTCGAAGATTGCCATACACGAACAGCTCCGTCACCTACACTTACTGCGATTCTGTAATTATGAAACAAGTTTAAGAAAATATTCTTGGAATTTAACTATTTTGTTGTCAGGTTTCTATACTACTCGTGCAATCTTACTTGGTTGGCCTAAAGTTAGCTTCCAGAGACGACGCGCCATCAAAGTTGGCCGGCTGGAAGTTGTTGCAAATGGCTGTGCACTTGTCATTTAACTAAATGGCGGGTATCGCGATCAGCGGGGTTTTTTCTAAGTGACTGTACAGTTGTTGCGCCACCATTCGCAAACAAGTCTAGACGACGTGTTTCGTACTCACTTTTAGTATAAGGTAAACTATTATTGGAGAAAGGCCAAATAAAGAGCACTCGTAATCGTAACCGACGCGCATGAATGAATGTGGACGAGGCCCAATTGTTTGCCAGGATCGTGACAAATGGCGTTCTGTCGTCTCTGCCTACCCCCGACGGGATAAGGCGTGAGTTTATATATACTTCCTTGTATATTCACAACGCTATCTATTTTAAATTAAGCAAAGCTTGTACTATGGGGACAAGATTATTGATCATGAACACAAATTACATATTGTTTTGTAATTAAGAGACTATCAAACAACCATCGCCCAGAAATGAAATAAAACCTACTACCAATCCAGCATGGCAGACAGTAGATACATATTACCACAGTAACATCTTGTCTAAATTTAATGCCTTTCTTCTATACTAACATTATAAAGAGGTTAAGTTTGTGTGTTTGTGATGTAGTACAGGGTAATCTCTGGATCTAATGAACCGATTTAAAAAATTCTTTCTGTGTTGAATAGTCTATTTATCGGGGAGTGTCATAGGCTAGTTATAGTATCACGATATAACTAATAGGAGTGGAGCAGTAATGAAATATGTTCAAAAAGGGGACGCGTTTTTTTCGCCGTCCAACAAAGTGGGCATGGGTCAGCTAGCATTTAATATAATCATATAATTAGGCACAGCAATACTTACTTTCCAGCATCATAAGGACAAGGCTGCACATTATACACGAAACCTCCACAAGTGTTATGTATGGCCAGTTTCTGCTTCTCTTTCATGCTATACGCTATAATGTTCCTATCTTGTGACACAGTGAAAACTATCCATTTATCAGAATCTGGATTGTCTGTGTTCTGTATCCGTGGCACATTTGATACTATAGCGTACAAACCTCGTTTATGAAGAGAGTGGACTACATGCCATTCCAGTTTGTTTTTGCTGAAAAATAAAGGTTAATTTATTTAAAAAAACTGCTTTTATACATACATTCTAAAGTATATAATATGTTTGTTTCTTAGTAGTATGTCACATTAAAAATAAATTCAAAATGAAATGTATTAAGTACAATTGATTTTTTTCAAAAATAACTAGTTGCAAGTAGAAGGAAATGCTCCAAAGAGCATAACCACAATCTTATATTTATACCCAAATTATAAATTAAAGTAATAGCTAAACTAACAAAACCGTTTACCAGCTAAACCCCGAATTATACTGAAGTGGCGTGGCGCGGACGTATGGCGGTGGCGTTTAGTCAAGAAAACATAATATAATTCTTAAATGCCTTAATTATTTGACTAATTAAGTTTATCTCTTCAACGAAGAATAACTTATTATCTACGTAACAGTCAATCATGAAACAAAAAACCCTTTTGTACCCGTGACACCACCGTCTTGCACCACTGGTGGTGTAAAGGGTATTCTTTAATACCTATTACACTACCAAAAAGCTGCACCACCACCGGGTGGTGTAAATGGTATTTTTCAATACCCATTACACTACCAAAAAATAGTGCTGTGCCACCATTAACTGTATTAAGTAAAATAAAAAAACCTGAACTTACCTACGATCATAAGAAACTGTCAAAACAAAGTAATTTGAAGGACATGTTCCCGCGTTTATAAAAAAAATACTAATAATGCCCCAGTTTTAATTCCAAAAGGATCTTATTATAATTTTTTTTAATCGGAATCCCAAATTAATTAATGGTAAACTTATAATTTGAGTTTTTGTTGAGGGTGCTGATAATCTGGTGCAGTGCTGCTAGCATTTGGGGCCTTAATATTAAAGAATATTTCGCTTTTTAATTTGAAATCAAAAACCAGAAGTTTCAATGCATTTATTGCACTACGTAGTTCAATGACATTAAATTGCAGGCAAAGTAATGATTCATACAATGATAAATAAATAATTAATAGGTACATAAACCAATGAATAAATGTAACGTAGGTACACCTCTTTGGTAGTGTAATGGGTATTGAAAAATACCTTTTACACCACCCGGTGGTGGTGCAGCTTTTTGGTAGTGTAATGGGTATTAAAAAATACCCTTTACACCACCGGGGGGTGCAAGACGGTGGTGTCACATGTACACTAGGCAAAAAACTTGCACCACGATATGACATACGCTTCTTCAGTATAAACCGCGCCATATATCTAAATATGACTTACCTGTCTATCTGAAGTGGATTACACTCTACAAGTTGACTCTTTCCATCAACAAGAAGCAATGAATCAGGACTGTACCACAGCATTGATGGCCAGCTCATTACCTTGTTTCTAGGAGTTTTGGTGTTATAACTCACTGTACACGAAGCCACCAATTTACCAGACTTAGACCATATTCTGACTCCTCTGGAAATGTTGAATAACAATTAAAACATGATTCTACATAGCAGAAAAATAAACTTTATTGGTTTGTTGAAAATGCAGTAGAAAAGTTTATAGATATAGTACTAACTGCTGGTATAAGAATACTCTTAAAAACAGAGGATGTTCTCTAATTTTGGATTCCTAGCATCACTTTAATTAATTAAACTCTTCACTAGTATCTACTATATTTTATACAATTATAGCTCTCTTTTTTATACCGCTATTGATAGTGAAGAATAAGTAATTTCTATTTTTACTTGTATACTATGATTTTAGTGACGTCAATTAAATTAAATATAGTTTTAAAAATCTTTAAAAAATATCTTACCCAAATCTACCAATAGTAGCCAATAAATGTTTGTGCGCATGTACACTACACGTCTCAGCAGGTTGTTTCAATTGACTTGAACTAGCTTGTGGTTCAACTTTTACACTCTCTGAAGCATCTGATCTATCAACATGTGTTTTACCCATAGCTTCAACAAGTGACTCTATTGACGGCTCCTCATGATTCTTCATTTTCAATATATCCTGCTTTAATTTCAAACATTCTGCTAAGTAATCTACATCAGCAGACTTCTCTTCTTTTACTTTAACTAAAATATCTTCCGGTTCGTACTTCTTGTGCCCAAATTCATTTGCTTCATGATCTTTGTACATGTCAAACAAGTCTTCTTCTTCTACAACAGACTCATCAAAACTGTCTTCTGGAAGTTTCTTGACAATACCGGATTGTTCTAGAACATTTTCCTTTTCAGGCTCGGGCTCATTTCTGATAGCCTCCATTCTGAGTGTAGCTAAAGATTTCTTTTCAACTACTTTAAGGTTTTTCTTAACTGTCAAATCAAACTGTGGACACCAGCTCAAGTTAGTGACCTCATCATCTTGGCCACGGACCTTGTAAATAACTTTACCTGTACCTGAAAAAGTATTTATTAATATTAATAATACACAAAAATAGGCAAATCTTCTTATTTTAAACAGAAGACGGACTTTTTACATCTTGAATAAGCAAAATACCACATTTTTTGTTTTTTAAATTAAAATAAAATCATTAAACAATATATTATGATACCTTCTAAATCCAAAACAAAGATGACTCCTTGTTTAGTTCCAACAGCTACATTCAAAGGTATGTGTGGTGAACAGGCCATACAAGTTGCCTTAAAGCTAGACAGAAACTTATTGTATGTCTTACATACATTGGAACTTAAGTCCCATTTCACTACATTACCAAAACAACCCACTGTTATAGCTATCATTTTGGTACTATAGCCGACACCAGCAATTTCCTGAAAATAAATTATAATTTTACTCTAAAAACCATGTAATAATAATAAAATCCGAAAACAAAATTTAAAATCAATTATTAATAAGTAAAAAATACAATTATTTATTAAGTAAGCAAATGTTTTTTTACATACTAACATTAAAATCTTGTACCCCATCAAGAATTAACTTGTAGTGTACCAGAGATCTCACACTTGGTTCACTATCTGTCAATTGACTTCCACTGCCAGACTTAGGCCTCTTCAAAAATATTTACATTTAACTCATGATTGAACTTATGAATTATAAACAAATTAATTTCCAGTATTCAGCCAATGTGTAAACTTCTACCATACATTTAAACAAAGAATGTTGGAACAAACAAAGAATTTTTGTTTGTCCTTGGAATGAGTATTGGCTGCTAAAATGTAATTAATTTGCAGAAGTATATTACAGGGCAATATCAATGTAACCAATTCCATATGAGTTACCCCAATAATAGTAGTAGTTCAACACAGAACAACCTAACAGACAAACAGTGTAAGAAACTTACCTCCTTTTCAAGAAAATGTGCTTCATGGCTATGAGTAGTTTTTATTCTGTAACCGCTATTAACTTTTTCCAAACACCATTGTTTCACACTTCCGTCTGCACTGCCAGTGAGAAAATTTCGTTTTTCTGGGAATTCTGAAGATATATCAACACTTACAACTCTAGAAAAAATAAAAAACAAGAATAAAAAAAATACGAATGTCGACTTTTCTCAGTTCATGTTCAATGTCGATTATTTATGTATTATGTACCTTTCAGGATGTGACCTTGGAGCCACATGAGCTCGATAGGTTTGATTTCCTGTTATCACACGTCCTTGGTTTTCAAGAGGCTCTAAAACACAAATACTTTTACTTGGTCCTCCGTAGATAATCCACCCATCCTGGCTTACCGCTAAATTGGATACCAGGAACCAATTGGGAGACGGTACTAGGAGAGTTTCCTCCATCTTCGTTTAAATAATATATTTACAGCGAAATTGAAAACCTCGGCGCAGTAAGCAATAAAACAGTGGGTATCTCAATAAATTTTTTACACAAGCGATAAATAACACACCGTGCCGGCTTTTTTAAATTGATTGAATGACAACAATGACATTGACATTTGACAATCAAGAAACTTTTCTGAGACATGGGATGGGCATGGATGTTTTTTTTGTGAACATTTTCAACAGCTGTTTCTTTATTATAGTTTTTTTTACAGCTTTTTAGTAGCTACGAATGAATTTAAGTGTTGTTTTACTAAAATCATGAACTAGTATACAATACAATGATGTAATAGTAATTAGTTTTATGAATAGGTACTTTATTCTTACTGACAAAAAGACAAATTATTAAAAAAATACAAGTATCGTTATTGCCAATAAAATAGTGTAAATTAGAATGGTATCGTAAAACAGGGTTAGTTTTCGATGATGTATTTTGTTTGCTTAGTTTTAGCCCTACTTCGTGTTAAAATTTGTGCTCTTAGCATAAATTTTCGTTTATCGTTTATTAGCAATAACGATACTTGCGGATACTTGTCAAAAACATGCTGTAAGTATATATTTACCACGAACGTATACGTCCGTGATATTTACAGTCATAGGGCCAGATTCAGAGACCGCACTTTGACTTTACTTTAGCAAAGTCTAGTTATTATCTCTGAATTTGAACAACATTAAAGTAATTTTTCGTATGAAAAAGTTTACTTTCATTATTTATTACTACAAAGTAAACTTTTCATGCGAAAAAATTACTTTAATGTTGTTCAAATTCAGAGATAATAACTAGACTTTGCTAAAGTAAAGTCAAAGTGCGGTCTCTGAATCTGGCCCATAGTCCGCTCTGTATAGTCATAGTTTTCAGTTTCATTCATTTATGCAAAGTAGTACAATAATATTGTATCTTTTTGACGTCATCTATTTTCATGGTCTAATGTACTCTGTGGTCTGGTAGTCATCTGTGGTTCTGTTCTGTCTGAGCGATGCGCAATTTAAATCTTTGAACTGATCAGGGATTTATAAATCTTTTAGTCCTAAAGAGTTATATCCATCTTTTAAATCTTCAACTCCTTTAAATCTTTGTAACTATAGTGACAGCCAAACAAAGATGCATTATGAATGTTTAAATCTATAACTCTTAACACGATGTAGATAAGAAACATTTTAACTTGCTTGTTATTATTTAGTTTGTTTACCGAGTTCAGATTTCGAGAAAACAATGTGTCATTCTGCACGTGTTCAATGCAATTAAAGATAACAAAAGCTTAACCGACCTGTTCGGCACTTCAAAGTCTTTTGTTACCTGATAACATAACATAAACAATAATACCGATAATAAATTATAGTTATAGTAGTTACCATTTTGAATTAAATTGAATTATAATAAATAAATTTAAAAATGTCCAATGATGAATGTGATAGGTAAAAAAAAAATAATGTGATAATATATTCTATATTTGAAATTAAAACAACAGGGCCCACATTTAAAAAAATATGTAAACAAATCAACGAAGTTCATCAGCAGTGACATTTGATTTTGCACTTTATAACAAACACAAACGAAGTAGTTTCCTATGGACGTCAAAGTTCAACAGTAAATCTTATTCATCCATCAAAATCAAATCATTCTCTACATCCTCCATCTACATCCTCAATCTACATCCTCAATCTACATCTCTTTAAACAATCCAACGAAGTTCATCAGCAGTGAGATTTGATTTTGCACTTTATAACAAACGCAAACGAAGTAGTTTCCTATGCACGTCAAAGTTCAACAGTAAATCTTATTCATCCATCAAAATCAAATCATTCTCTACATCCTCCATCTACATCCTCAATCTACATCCTTAATCTACATCTCTTTAAACAATTAAACAAAAAGGAACCATAACGGTAATGATTTAAAGATGTAATTGAAAAACAGGTGAGTTAGTGAGTGAATACATCTTTTTTAAGGATATACATCTTTTTTATGATTCACTCCTGAGTTACACATCTCTGTCTGTCAGTTTTCAGTACATATACATAATTCGGGTTTATTGTTTATTATTGTCAGAAGAATAATAATTTAATTGAAATTGTGTACCTACTGAATATTATAAGTTATTATCTCTGAATAAATAGATTGTTTATCGTACCTTTTTATTTGTTACACTAGGGTTACGTTAGTAAATATCAGCGATGGCTCACTACAAAGGTGCTGCTTCTGAGGCTGGCAGAGCCATGCATTTGATGAAGAAAAGAGAGAAAGCCCAGCAGGAAATAGAACTGCGAAAGAAGAAAATAGAAGAAGATTTAAAAATAGATAATATCGAAAACAAGTTTGCCACCCATTACGATGCCGTTGAACAGCAATTAAAGAGTTCTACAATAGGTTTAGTTACCCTTGATGAAATGAAAGCAAAACAGGAACACATAGTAAGAGAAAGAGAAAAGAAATTGGCACAAAAGAAGGCAGAGAAGGAGAAAGAAAGACAAAAAGAAATTGAAGCCAAACAGGCTCAGAAAAACAAACAAAAAAGACAGGTAAACTTATGAACTTGTGTGATGTTTATTTAACAGATTTATGTTAAAATGTAGCCTAGTTACAGGGTTTTAACTTCAAGAAAGTAATACATTTGGTTTTTAATAATATTACATATTATGTACTAGACATTTCAAAGACTTTATTGCATCAAATTACAAGATTTATTAAAATACTACTTTTTATAGGATAAGCGCTGGTTTTTAATTACTAAAAAAGATCTTTACCATAAATATATTGCAGATTCAAGCATTGTCCTTTGACATGAATGAAGGTGAAGAAGATGATGATGATGATGACGCTACATCATCAACTGATGAGAAGCCAGAAATGAACTGGAGAGAAAAAGAAGAACCTGTAAGTTCATTCATTCATAACAGCCCATTCTTGTCCCACTGCAGGGACGGGCCTCCTTCTGTAACAGAGGGATACTTAGCCTACCAATACCATGCTGGCCAGAGTGTTTGGTATAAGGTTTAATTTCAAGTTAAGTAAATAATAGATTATTTATATAAGACAACATTCAAATGACAAGCATGCCTTTACAACTACTTACATTTTATTTTAGTTGGTCAATTAAAGTAATTACTCAGTTGCATTTAATGGGATCATTAATTAAATAACTTAATCTTATATCAATTTATAGTCCCAAGTTTATTGTCCCAAATAAAATAAAATATCAAACTTGAAGTTACTAAAGACTAAAGTTATCAACTTTAGTCTTCAACTACAACAAGTATGTATTGACTCCACATCTATAACGGCCTATAACCCCACTGCTATAATTGATATGTTATTATTAATCTGTGTAAAAAAACTTCTTTAATCATTAGTAAATATATTTGAAGATATTAACTAACGATTTTCTGTTACAGACATTAAAGAAAATCAAAAAGAATCCTGATGTTGATACATCATTTTTACCTGATAGAGAAAGAGAAGAAGCGGATCTCAAACTACGTGAAGAACTACGTCTTGAATGGGTCATGACGCAAGCAAGTCTTAAAGATGAACCTATTACTGTTACCTTCAGTTACTGGGATGGTTCGGGGCATAGAAGAAATGTTACTTTGAAAAAAGGTATATATTACTTAATTTGTGGTTGGGCTAATTTAAATAAATAAGTATAGTAGAATAATTACTGTTATACCTCAGAAACTCATTATTTATAAACTCGGTTAGTCAAAGTAATTAAAAAACAAACTTAAATGGGTAAAACATTTTTATGTGAACTCTTTTCTGAAAGTCCAAAATTGGTAATCATGGTTCAGGGAAGGGATTAGATTGTGTGAAAAGCAATTCCCTGAATATGGATTCGAATTTTCTGAAGGGTGCTTGCCAGACATAGTGTGTAACTCCTCTTTAAAAACGTAAAGTACTTTTGATGAGGGTGATCCAATTCTTTGACTGGTATTTTTAATGTATGTCGTAGCTGTGCGCAACCAACACCAACCAACGTAAGACGATTTTTTGTCGTCGGGTCACAAAAAAATGTCCTTATCCTGATTGTATTTTGAATTCATTGAATAGATGCTTGTTGAACATGCGACACACGACATGACCTATGTCTCTAGAATTGCTTTTTGTTTCCAATTTTTTGACACTTATTTTTCTTACAGGTAATTCTATATATCAATTTCTGCAAAGGTGCCTTGATACATTGCGACCTGAATTTAGTGAATTAAAGACTGTTTCCGCCGACCAACTAATGTATGTCAAAGAAGATCTCATACTACCACACCATTATACATTTTACGATTTTATTGTAACAAAGGTTAGTTGCGTTATTATCTTATCAAATAGCTTTATTAATATAATGTTACCTTCATATGTATGCACAACGCCATCTAGAATAACTAGCCTCAAACTATCTAGAGTTTGTTTGTAATGCTAATCATTACAAAAGTGCGTTGATCATTCTCCATTGACAGGAAATGAGCCACTAATACCAGTTCGGATGACCACATCAGCCAAACGAATTGGCATAGGGTATTATATCAAGTTTACATTCTACTTTTTGTTCACATGTGCGAACTTACTTGAGCTCTATTTTATAAAATCGTTAGCTTGAGATGGTATGCATGGTCTTTCATCATCATAGGCTGTGTTTACCATCAACACTGAAGAAAGACAAAAATCCTGACTTTACCCACACTCCAGAAGTTTACCATTTGTATCAATACATATTTTACATTATATAATTTTGCTTGTTGATATAATATACCATTTGTTTTTTTAGGCTAGAGGCAAAAGTGGACCACTTTTCCAATTCGACGCATCCGATGATATAAGACTTGTCAATGACGCCACACAAGAGAAACAGGACTCACATGCTGGCAAAGTGTTATTAAGGTAATTATAAAAATATACATTTTTCGATACTACGTACCACATACTTTTATACATACATACATAACAACCACAAAAAAGAAAACTTTCTTGTTCATACATACAAAGATTATCATAGAGCGTGAATTGTGCCAGAGACCTCTGCATAAGAGCCATGAATTAAAAGCTTCGCCGACATTTGGTGACGTACATAAATATCATGAGACGGTGTGAATGTAGACGAAACAAAGTAGGTGTAAGGTTCGTAGCACAGTAGTCTATCTCGGCTAGGGCATGCAATACCGGTTTACCGGTTTTGATTTTTACCGGTAAACCGTACATTTTGGCTCCCGGTAAATTACCGGTATTGAAAACCAAAACCGGTATTTTACCGTTTTGATTGTGTGATATTCGCTATTATTATTAATTTTGGTTTTGTATGTCTGTTGACTAAAATGTATAACAATTTAATCCAATGGACACATCGTAAATGAAACTCCTAGACGACTGATGATTACCGGTTTACCTGTATTGGTTTATTGTAATGAAATGTTCTTCAAAAACAGTTTTTACCATTCAAAATTGGCGGCCTATGATAATAGGCCGCCAATTTTGAATGACTGACTGTTGAAACAGAGGATACTCTGTTTCAACAGTCAGTGTAAAAAAAGCATTTCAAAAGCACTTATTGACATCAAGTGTGATATTTCATTTAGAGCGGAAGATATTCTATCTATTATATTTTTTTTTAACTGCTTAGATCTCTCCAAAAACACACAGGAAATTATTTGTGGACGAGACGCAACGTTTTGGCTATTGATGCTGCATTTAATTTCACTCTAAATGCGCGCAGTTTGGCAGAGGCTTTGTCGAAAAGACTGAAAGAAAGAAGACTCATCGAAGCACCCCTTCTGTTATACCTTCACAATCCTGCCAAATACTTTGTCATGAATGAAGACTACGACAATTACACCTTTCCCAAACCATCATGCTACACACTGGACACTATGAATAAATATTCATATATAAAGAATGGATTCAAAGACTGGAGCTCGATCTAAATGTTGAACCAGAAAGGAGCATATGCTGTGTATATACACATGGTATTAGAGGAAAATGAGATTGTAGTAGAAAGCGCTACTAAGAGTATCAAGGAACAAATGCAAAAAGCGGTTGATGCAACTTTAAATAGAGGAACTCCAACAGCAACCACAATGGAATAGAGGGATGTCAAACGCAAAGAAAGAGGAACAATAAATATTGTAAAAAAGAAGTGTGATGTCATTTTTAAATTAATAATGTAATTACTATTTTATTGTAAGTGCCTACAATCTGTTATGTTTTTATATTGTAATTTTTAATATTGTAAAACTTTTACTAAAAAAGATGTAAGGATTAGATACCTATGTAAAAGTGATTAAACGAGTTAGTCTGTTAAATCTTGCAATAGATAATAAATAAATGATTATTTACAAAACACTATCGTTTTATTTCGTTTTGTAACTACTTTGAAGTCAATTTAATAGCTAATTGTTGAAATACCTTATGTACTAAGTAAATAAAGCGCTGAAAAGTAATTATTAAACATCTCACCTGAAATTATGCCTTTTACCGGTAATACCGGTTTACCGGTAAAAAATTAGCCAACACCGGTAAATTTACCGGTAACCAAAATGGCCGGTAATTGCAAGCCCTAATCTCGGCCGAATATTTATTATAAATACCTACGCCTGCGCGGTACGTAAACATGCGATAGGGCTGCCCACCTCCAGCTTTTTCATTACATTTACCTACTTTCCCGCTCGTTACTGCGGCACAGTCGCGAGTGTTCACTCCCCAAAGTCACCGCTATCGTGAGCGTGTAGGTATAACTCGCGTTTCGTCCGTTTCTATGAAGTCGAAATACTGTATACATTTGTACATATGGTCTCAGTAGTTTCTGCCTGCACCTAACGAGGTGGGTGATTATGTATGTAAGTAAAAAAAATACTTTTAATTTAAATTACTAAAAACTGTATGACCTCGAATTCCTAAAAAAAAGTTGTAATGGTTTAGAATCTGTAGGTAATTTGAATAAAAATGCATAGTATTTCCTGTTTTATTAGCTATTTGCTTTTAATGAGACGATGTGCATTTGTATGGCGATGATAAAATTATTATTATAACAGTATAGATTGTTTCTGAAGATATGTCTGAATTTACACAAAGCATGTTTTCGTGTGGTGACGAAGTAAGAATACAATATGTCACTACCCCATCTCATCCCATGGGTGTCCAACCAGGTGTGACTAAGGGACTATCATCTTAACGAAATAAAAAGAAGGAAAACTTGAAATTAAACCCTGTACCCCCATAGTATTAGTAGGCCAAATATCCCTCCGTTACAGGAGGAGGCCCGTCCCTGCAGTGGGACATTAATGGGCTGTTGTTATTGTAGTAAATGAGCATAATCTACTTCTATAAGAATAAAACGTGAATAATTAACTTATAATAAAAGTAAGTGTTTTGTCCTTAAACATGTATTTTAATATTCACAGATCCTGGTATGAAAGAAACAAACATATTTTCCCAGCATCCAGATGGGAACCTTATGACCCAACGAAGACTTACTCCAAATACACCATCAAGGGAAAATGAACCTTGAGGTTAATGTAATAAGGATCAAACGATAGCAAACTTAGGAAATGCAATAACTATTATTGTAGTAATAATATACATACATATATTTCTAATTTATGACTTGACTTTCATTGAATTCAACCCTTATAACACAGGCATATATTTGCCCTTAGAGTTCAATTTGAAAAAAGTTTTGAATGCTATATTGAACCAGTCAACCAACAACCAAAAAATACAAAAAAACTAGAAATTAATTTAGATATGTATTCTATTTTCCACTCGTTTTATTCTAAATCCCGTATTTTATTTTAGTTTTAAAGAATGTTTAAACTAAAATGTACTTCGAGATTCGAAAACTTTTTTCGAATTAACGAACTCGGAAAAAGAGTACCTATTTGACACTATGTCCTGACGTTTGAGTACATTAACCATTTAATCGCCACGGTCATCTTTGGATAACCGGCAACAGTTTTTCGCTATTGACGTTGCAGTCAAAACATTAAAAATAAATTAATTGGACAAATAATCAATTAATTAAATTAAAATTTCCATGTTATGTTTAAGAACAACAACAAAACGCGTCAATTAGGTATACTTTTTTTTTCAAGTAATAAAAAAAGATAAATAGTTCGTCAGTTTTATACCTTTGTCAGGTTCGTACGTTTGAATCCTATATTTTCTTAAAGTTCGAGTGAAGTAGGGGAAGGGAAGGTAGACTATCGGCCGAATATTCAAACGTCTTTTAAAAGTAAAGCGGCGCTTAAACTAGAAATTCTCATACAAATGTCTGGTTTAAGCCCCGCTTTACTTTTAAAAGACGAAGAGTAAAGCGGAGCTTAAACTAGAAATTCTCATACAGATGTCTACTATAAGACGTTTGAGTATTCGGCTGTAAGGGTATTAAGATCATACTGCAAGGCGTAGTTGACTACGTATTTTCTTTTAAATAAAACGACAAAGTAAAATATATAGGACAATTTATTATTATGCATTTACTAATTACTAACATTTCCTATGATTGCTACGAACAACTAACAATTTTTTCCAATTGCTGCCATCTTTTGTCTTGTATATTTTTCAAATACTGTTGTATCGCTTCATTTATAAGCGGTTCTTCTTTTGGTTGAGGTGCATATCTTTGGTAATGTATAATAGCTGCCAAAAGATTCCAGATAGTAAACTCTGGCCATAGAACATCTGAGAAGTACAATACTGTGTTGGATACCTAAAACATAAAAGTTAATTGGTAATCTAAAGTACAGTACGCGGAATCAAAGATGGTCGGCTTGAAGTTGTGCCAAAATGGCTGCGCATGATATGGAAACTAAGTAAATATTTGGGAGCGTGATCAGCAGGTGTTTTCTTAGTTCTTGTGGGCAAATTTCTCTGAATTTAGGCTAGCCGACCGGCCAGTTGTTGTCTCATATAATGTCACAACTTCTTTCTTTGTGGCAGTAATTTGACTTACTTGTAGCATAAAATCCTACAATTGACTATCTAGAACTTCAGATAAACTGCAAGGATGTCATCTGCCTATCACTTCCAGCAAGTCGGTTTTAATTTTAATGACTTATTTTTCCGTAATTACTTTCTGATCAATTTCCAGAACTCAATCTTCCCATAGACAAAACTAGAGAAATAAACCACTAAGTAGTTAAACTCACCTGCCCCAACATAAAATCCGATAATCTGACTTCTCCTGAAGTCCTGACTAGCAAATCAGCTTCGCCGAGTTCTAATGATTGTGATAATAAGTTTTCATCGATATCATTTGGTGTTATCACGTTATTTTTTACACCGTCCACTATGTGAGATGCTGCACGACTGATTTCATCTCTACCTGTTAAAAGAAAATAAAATTCATTAATTTAATTTATCGTAAGTGAGTTTGTGAGTTTCCCGGAAGCCGATTGATGAGGGAGGAACAGGATCGCGCAGAGTGGAAACTTTTGGAGGAGGCCTGTCCAGCAGTGGACGTCCATAGGCTGATATGGATATGGAAGTGAGTTTCCCTGCGTCATCGTATCAGAAACGAGGAGATCCGCAGAAGAACCAAAGTGACCGACATAGCGGTCAGGATTGCCCGGTTAAAGTGGCGGTGGGCAAGGCACATAGCGCGGAGAACTAATAGCCGTTGGGGCAGAAAAGTTCTGGAATGGCGACCGCGCACCGGAAGGCGCAAGGTGGGGAGACCCCTCACACGGTGGACCGACGACCTGGTTAGGACGGCGGGAAGCCGATGGATGAGGGAGGCACAAGACCGCGCAGGGTGGAAACTTTTGGAGGAGGCCTATGTCCAGCAGTGGACGTCCATAGGCTGATATAGAAAGTGCACGGTAATGTCCCAGTGCAGGGAAGGGCCTCCTTCTGTGATGGTATTGGGGATAATGGTGACTACTTCGGTGGCAAATCAATTGTGTTTATGCCGTACATGAGGTTGCAGTTTCAAATCCCACGTAAAATAAAATTAAGGTGTGATTCAAATTATTATTTTGAGACTAATTGTTTCTAGTATTCGTTATTTTGTATCTATAAAAATCCCCGCGACATACCTCAAAGTTAAAGTCTTGTAAAGTTTGTTTGAAAAAATAAAGAGAAATATCAACAGTACCTACCTACTCCGCGCTCTTATTTCGTAATGATTTATATTTAAATTAAGTAAGTACTTAATTTAAATGTTTTTTTTTACTTATTATTTTAATTACTTAAACTCGATATACAAACGCTTAAGTTAATCATATTCACAAATTAAATATAATCCTAATTCAAGGTTTTTCTTTTTACTTGCCCTGTTAACATTCATTTTAATAGTATTTTTTATAAAATGCCAAATAACATTAAACAGGATAAACCGCACGTAATCTTTTCCTCAATCTAACGTTAATTAAAATATAATTGAAATTTTAAAATTAGAAACTAATCTCTTAGAATCTTCAATTAGGTAAAAATTAATTTAATACCAAAGCTATTATATTAGTTATATTAGTCGTGATCTTTTTTTGTGTGTAATTACCAAAAAGGACATGAGGGTCAAATACAATGACACTGAGGCATTTTAACAAGTGTCATCATGGGTATCTTGGAATTAAACCGACTAAAAGCACATCTCCGAGTGGTGACGGAGTAAGAATACAATATGTCACTACCCCTTCTCATCCCATGGGTGTCGTAAAAACCAACTAAGGGACTATCCGTGAAAATTATCTTAACGAAATAAAAAGAAGGAAAACTTGAAATTAAACCCTATACCAATCTGTCTGGCCAGCGTGGTATTAGTAGGCCAAGTATCCCATCGTCATGGGAGGATGTCTGTCCATGCAGTGGGACATTAATGGGCTGTTATGATGATGAAGAGCATATTGTGTTCTTCTCAGTTATCACAAGTCAAAAGAATAAGTAAGCCTTTGTAAGGGTAAGCATAAAGTCCTCAGATGGTCACCCACGTCCGAGAAAACTAGATCAACTTAGTTAACTCAAATAGGTATATATAAAATGCTTCACAGTTTAAATAGCCATTAATAATTGGAAGATAAAAGTAAAAACTGCATTTCAATTAACTAATGAGCGTAGGTAAATTGGTTTGGTTAAAGGTTTAGTGGTCACTTTTCTATGCAGGTATATCACGTTATATTTACGAAAAAAATATATTTATAAAGAGGCACAAGACCGCGCAGGGTGGAAACTTTTGGAGGAGGCCTATGTCCAGCCGTGGACGTCCATGGGCTGATATGGATGGATGGATGGATATTTATAAATATTGTTTATCGGATGTCTAGTACCCATGCCATAGTACAATTTCTTCTTATGTGTCTACACTCAGCGGGATCCCCTGTCTGAGAGACTAATGAATGATGCAGAAAATTAGATCTGGATATGTTCTACTGAATTATGCTGAAAACAGAATTTGTTCCGTATAATAAACGGAAATATAAACTTTTCTAACCGACCTCCAGCCAGCGGAATATTTACCAAAATTAAGTCTGGGGAACTAAATATTGGTATTAACTTTTAGTTCTGTATTTTTTCTGTTTAACAAAATAAAATACATACTTCTAATGCCCTTACTTCAGCCACAATCAAGCTGAAATGAAACCTCCAGTCAGCGAACTTTTTCTTCTAAGGACATTTTTTTGTAACTTTTACACTAATTTGATAACATTTACATTATTTACGACTATAATTTTACTTAAATTACCTTTTCGTATATCTACTTAGTATAAAAATTAAAAGTATAGAATTTGAAAGCTAGTAAGTGGGTAGAATACAAAATCTCACCAGTCTGCATTATCTTCCATTAATTAATATTATAAATACGAATATTTGTAAGGATGGATATTACTGAATCGAAACCGATTCAGTAGAGTACATGCATACATATTAGACTAATATCCATCCTTACAAATATTCGTATAAAAAATGTCCTTAGAAGAAAAAGTCCGCTGACTGGAGGTTTCATTTCAGCTTGATTGTGGCTGAAGTAAGGGCATTAGAAGTATGTTTTTTATTTTGTTAAACAGAAAAAATACAGAACTAAAAGTTGATACCAATATTTAGTTCCCCAGACTTAATTTTGGTAAATATTCCGCTGGCTGGAGGTCGGTTAGAAAAGTTTATATTTCCGTTTATTATACGGAACAAATTCTGTTTTCAGAATAATTCAGTAGAACATATCCAGATCTAATTTTCTGCATCATTCATTAGTCTCTCAGACAGGGGATCCCGCTGAGTGTAGACACATTTTCTTCTTAGTTTAAAACTACATAGTGTGGAGTGAAAAACATTACTATTATATTAACCTACTTTAAAACTTTTTCAAAAATATTAATTATTATGATTTTGAATCGTAGATAAAGTAGATATTTAAATCGTCTTACGCTACGGGCGAGTTAATTTACTTAATAGACACATTACTTAATGAAAAAATGTAATTTATGTGGTCGTCTTTTGTGTGTAATGCCGGCATAATATTGCATACTGTCTGTGCTAAATACCATATTCAGAACGTAGTTTTGAAAGTCAATAAATAGAATCGTAACTGGGAAAAAATGCCTATAGCACACCCCACCACAGGGTATTGGTTTTGGCCATCTTTATGAGTGTGGTAAGGGTAACTTATTTTAGGATAGCTGTTCAAACTGACGCCGCGGCTACAAGATTCACGTTCTTCCGCCATGGCAGCGCATATGTGCAACTGCTTTTTCACACTATGTTTAAAGGACCCAACATTATATGACGGGGTAAATACATGAGCTGGGAGATTGTCCCACAACTTAATGGTTTGGCACAGGGATAAATTCCTGAACCTTATAGTGAGAGTTGTTCTGACAAGCTGTTACAAAATGATATCATATACCTACAAAATAATTTGAAAAAATTAAAGCATCATACCTGTATAAGCATAAGCAATATTAAGCCGCAGTTTGTTATTGTGTCTTGTAGCTAACATAGCCTTTGACACAAGTGTTTGTAAATGCGTAGGAAGCAATGACAATCTTCCAGCAATATGTATTCGTACACCCCATTCATTTATCTGGTCACTATAACAATAAGAAACATTTGAGTTAGTTATTATAAGACTAGAGTAGAGACTAAACATTCTAAGGTACAAGTCTGCAGCGCAAGGAGAGAAAAGCCTAAAGTTTTCCTACAATATATTTTGCTATAGAACCCTGCATCTAGAAATACTTGTGGAGAATCCTCCTTTAACATATAAGGATTAAGGTAGATCTTTAATTCTTGCAACTCATGAGACTTTGACATTATTATCTCATCCTAACCCTAGGCAACTAGGTATATTTGAAGCTATAATTTTCAGTCAATGTAAAGATAGTTTTAGAATAAATCTAAATTCTATCTTATTTTAATATCCACAAGAACATAACTATTAGTATATTATTATTTTTTATTTATTTATTGGCAAGCAAATAAATTATTGAATAATTAATAAAAAAACCAGTAATAACAACATTTTATAACATTAATTCACTTACATTTCTTCCAGTAATCGTTCAAACTTGTCTCTTGCCAATTCCATTAATGCTTCAACCTCTTCCTTGCCTCTCTTGAAGTTTTCTATACTAAATGCATACACAGTCACCTCTGGTATTCCAAGATCTAAACACCACTGAAATAAAATCACTATTATTATTTCGTAAAGTATTTAAATAGGCTTCAAATAATTATTGTCTAGTACCCATAGTACAAGCTCTACTTAATTTAAGACTAGCTGATGTTGTGTGAATGTATGTGAGTATTTAATTATTTATTTATGTGATTATGCCATATATATTTTACTATAGTAGAAAAAAAAGTTTTTTTTAAATCACTCCTCTTTTTTCATAAAACTAACAATATACACAAAATATTTTTACCATAACTTAGAAACATAATGACAATATTTTATTTGATACAGACACACTAACCTTTAGGGTCTCAGATAACTTATCAAATCCTTTGTGATGACCTGCAGCAGTATCGACACTTGTCTTCTTTGCGTACCGTCGATTCCCGTCCATAATAAACGATATATGTTGCGGAACACGCCCAGTCTTTACAACTTTAATACAAAATATTTGAAAGAAAGATAAACAGTTTTCTTTTACCCAAGACATAGCTATTAATTCTTACGCGTCGTTCTTACAATGAATTCACCAATGTTATGATACAAAAGCAAAGTATTTACTTTTTAAATTCAACTATATGTCAGTTCTGTTGTAGCCATGACATTTTACTAAATATGATACGTATTTTCCTACTATTTTATTTCATTTTCCGGCGATTCTCATGATAAATACCTGCCTGACCTTGTAAATAAATAGACCGTAGACGTCACACGTCACGTCACACTCACGGGTAAATTTTACTGTCATTATTATACGTCAAAAAAGTTACTTGGACTTTCTATTAACAAGGAGATGCCGACGAACTTTTCTAAAAGTTATATAAAAATCACATCAATTCAAATTAATATATTAATAGAAAATGTTATGAAATAAAATTTTATGACACTTAACAAAATGATTAAAATATATCAATCTTTGCAATTCTTACATATCCGCGCAAGATACTTAGTGACATTGTATTGTAACAACTGCTCACTGTGAATCGATTCAGAGTATTCGTTAAGTAACTTAATTTAAAAATCAGTACGAGATACATACTGATTCCAATACATACATAAAAGGTGTCTTTCACCTACGTAGAAGTTGTAAAAATACACTTTGAAGTGATTTATTTTGAAGTGAAAGTAAATAAAGAGTTATTTTATGGTAACTGATTGATTCATATCTTTTTATCTATCTCCTCTGAGTTACCCATCACTATCGAAGATCGATTTCGTTCGGCTTCTCTTGTGTCATTGGAAGAAAGTACAGGTTATTTCCAATAGAAATTATTATCAATATTATAATTCCTAGATAATATGAGTAATATTTTCAAACTTAAATTAACTGCCTTGGGTCATCCAAACCCAGACAATTTCAATTGTGAAGGTAAATATGATAACAATATGTATGTAATGTTTGCCGTTTGTTTATGTAGCCAACATTTAAGCTTTATTGGAATATTTCAGATGAAAAAGAGTACAGAAGTGTAGTTTTGTGGCTGGAAGACCAGAAAATAAGACACTATAAAATAGAAGAACGAGAGGGCTTGAGAAATATTGATAAAGATGATTGGAAAGACGCTTACTTATCGTATCAAACAGACTTGATGAGTCCAGTATCACAGGGAACTCTAAATGAACAATTGAATTGGCTGTTATCTTATGCCGTGCGATTAGAGTACGCGGACAATGGTATGGCATCTACATTATTAATTAATCTTTAAATCAGACCATGATAATCAATGTATGTGTGTTAGTAAAATTAAAAATAATAGTTCGTAAATATAAAAGAAATAATACCTAATTTTAAGGCTACCTAATTTTTACCTCGTAGAGACGGCGGGAAGCCGATGGATGAGGGAGGCGCAGGACCGCACAAGGTGGCAATATTTAGAGGAGGCCCATGTCCAGCAGTGGACGTCAATTGGCTGAAATGATGATGACTACCTAATTTAAATGAAATTATTATGAAATAATATGTATTACTCACTTATTATGATTCATTGATCTTTATCTGCTAGTACATCAATGTTGCTATTGGTCTGGTGTTTTTTATGTATGTTTACAAAAAATTACACTATCCCTGGACCCATAGTGCAAGCTGTGCTTAGTTTAGGACTAGTTGGTGTGTGGAAGTTTAAGATCTGCCTAGGAATAGTAACGGACAAGATGGTGTGTGAAGTTTTGAGATATTATTGGTTTGGCAATAGTAACATTTAGTGTCTATAAAGCCTAAATATAGGGCTCAGTAATATTGATTAAAGTTACTCTGTAACTCAGGAGTCACACATTAATTGTTTTATAAACTTAATGTCTTAGCTATTAAAACTAATATACATACATACTTAAACTCACACCTTATCCCGGTCGGGGTAGGCAGAGATGACATTTTTTTTTTTACATTTAAATCTAATATGTATTTATTATTTGCAGTTGATAAATACAGAGTTACAAAAGAGGATCAACCAAAACAAGCGACTCCCAATGTTGTGTCTTCTAATCCTTTAGACAATCTTGATTGTAAGTATTAATAATTTACCTACTTTTACTTTGTGTAAGCATTATAAACTAATTTCATAATTTAAGTAGGCAAATTAACATTCTGAAACAGGCTGACTGATTAGGTATAAATTTTTATCAATAGTGAACCTTTCGCTTCAATGGTGGTGATTATATTTTCATTTGAAAATTGTGCATCTTTCTTGAAATTGGGTATTTTCCAAAATTTAACTAATGTAATTACACTAAATTGTAAAGTATTTTATTTTCAGTTTCACACCCAGCTTTTAAATCAGGTGTAGACAGAGTTTCAACTTTAGCAGGAGTGGGTCCACATCCCGATCCTAAATTCAGACTTGCTGCTTTGGCTAAGATACTCAAGACTAGTCCACATCCTGATCCACCTAAAACTGAGACAAATCTTATTCAACAACCTTCCGATGTTTTCAAGCTACTGTTTGTTCAGGATCTTAGAGAGTTACAGACCAAGATCAATGAAGCATTGGTTGCTGTTCAAACAGTCACAGCAGATCCCCGTACAGACACAAAACTTGGGAGAGTTGGAAGATAATAATGGTTTTCATCTAAAGCATCTCAATAATGATAATGAAAATTATGTGAAAATAAGTTGAGTGGAACTGATATATAAGCTAATTTATAATAAACAAAATAATAACAATTCTGTTGTTTTTAATAACTATTTATTTTAATTAATGTACATTTTGGTACAGTAATGCTCAGTACTTCACTAGCCACTAATATAAACCAAACCTTCAAATAAACTTTCAAACAAAACTTTTACATTATCCTTTTTAAATAATGCAGAATGTTCAATACACTTTATATAGCCAAAGTGTTAAGTTAGAAGAACTCATTGCATTATTTAAAAGGGATTTATTACATTTATTCAGAGCTGTGAATTAACCTACAACAGGTTCACCAACAATAATATTTTAATAAAGATTCAATGCATTCCTCCTCCCTTTTCAAGCATTTGTGCAAATCTGTTTGTAATTAACAGTGATACATCAATGAATCTTTCTACACAGTTGGTGATGCAGGTCTCGGTACGAGAATCTAGTTTTGATCCAGGTTTGTCCACACATTTATCCCAGCAGAAATCGTTGAATTCATGAATCTGAAATTACATAAAAACTAAATGTTAATTTATCGTAATGAACTATTGGTACTGAGGTGGTATGTATGCCACTAGGGATCTGGTCTAAATACTAAAACAAGACTATTATTTAGTAAGTAATTCAAACAAAAATCAATGATGCAATAAAGAAGAACTTATTTAACCTGTGCGTGAAATTGGGCTTTCTGTTTTTCTGCTACAAGAAAGTCTTGCAACTCGGAGTCTGATGCCTTGGGGCTTGCGTAGTCTGATAAGTCTCCCATAATTATTTTCTTTTGTATCTTAATTCAAAACTTTACACAGTTTTCACTTCTGTTTCTGAGATGTGTTTGGAGGTTATCTTGAAATTAGTAAGCTGTCATTTTTGTTAATATGTCAGACGATTTTTTTAAAGTTATGGCTTCGGATATAGCTCTTTTGATTTAAGTCTTAATAAGTCAAGTCAGTCCAGTATGTCATCACTGGCAAGTGTGTTGCCAGTGATGACATATGGAGCTGAAACGTGGTCGCTGACTATGGGCCTTCTCAGAAGGCTTACCGTCACTCAGAGGGCAATGGAGAGAGCTATGTTGGGAGTTTCCCTACGTGATCGTATCAGAAACGAGGAGATCCGCAGGAGAACTAAAGTGACCGACATAGCGCTCAGGGTTGCCCGGTTAAAGTGGCGGTGGGCAGGGCACATAGCGCGGAGAACAGATAGCCGTTGGGGCAGAAAAGTTCTCGAATGGCGACCGCGCACCGGAAAGCGCAGGGTGGGGAGACCCCTCACACGGTGGACCGACGACCTGGTTAGGACGGCGGGAAGCCGATGGATGAGGGAGGCACAAGACCGCGCAGAGTGGAAGTTCTGGAGGAGGCCTATGTCCAGCAGTGGACGTCCATAGGCTGATATAGATATAGAAGTCAAGTCAGACCCTTAAGATCAGATTCTTTAGGATATCGGTTAAAAGGTCGTCTAGCAAAGTATACACAGTTGAGAAAATCACGTACTCTTACGATCTAAAGGTTTTAAAAAAGGTATAATTTATTATTAAAACAAACACTTTAAAAATAATATTTATTAAAAATCTGTAAGTAACTGAAATTATAAAGCATTTTTGTTGATAAAATTAAGTACTTTATCATTTAAAGTTTTACGTATATCTTTATCAAATACGTATTGACACGCGTTTAGTGACAGTCTTGCTAATTTAGAAGTCGTCAGATTAAATGTTTCAGCACAAATGGTGTATTCTTGCGTCAATGATGTTGAAAAAACGCCTTTATCATCAGTCTGGAAAATAAAATAAACATTAAAATCATAATCTGATTACCTACCTTAAGTTGGTTTATTATTTAACAGCTAGTATCGTAATCCACTGGCAGCCCAAATTTTCCAAATTATCTGGCAAACCCACATTATAGGAAATTACAGCTACCTTTACATTAATGACTTCCTTCAAGCAGTATGCAAGTCACAAAGGACAACCAGACTTCTACTCAACTCAAATTACGTTAGGCATTACAACATACAAGGCAAGGAAAGCTGGGCGGTGTCAGTTTGTGTCCGCACGGACAGGCAAAGGTCGCGTGAGTTAGATGTTATTACAAAACATTTTTTTGCCTATTCCACCATGAGACCTCAATATGTAGATATATCATAGGTAATAAAATAGATCTTTAAAATTTTTTAATTTGGTACAGTGTGGTACAAAAGTGGGTACAATGTTATAATAAAGCGGGTACAGTGTTTGTACCAACCTCGACACAGATCTTCTAGTAATATAAATGTCCAAGCAAAGTTACTTACACACAATATAACTGGAATGTTTGCTTCATTGAGATGTATGAAATGGTGATTCTCGTAGTCAGTAACTGACTTAGTATTAACATTGCTGGTAAGGCACACCTCTGAAATGATAAAAAACTAGTCAATATAAATAATCAGAAAAAAAACTTTCTTTTTTTAATGTAAAGTCCGTGATAAGCGACTACCATGCTAGTTGCAAAAATTACGTAAAACTTCGGCGATTTTAAATCTCCAGTAACATTCACATCAAAATAGGTCTTGCAACCTTTACAGAGATTTTCCGACGAAGCCTCTTTTATATAAATAGAATATTTAAAATACTTTATTAAACTGACTACAGACCTACTGGTATTTTCATCTTGCATAATAAATCCCAAGCTTCATCAGTGCCCCCATACTTTGGATGAATGCAAATACCATGTCCAATTCTATCAGGTTTGAATTTAAGCATTTCTAACACTTCCTTAGGGTTACATATTTCACCACAATGTAATGAAATCTGAAAAAAGAAATATGTGCATAGATTATGCTTTAGCTGATGCATGAACAACCTTATTGTGGTTAAGCCTGAAGAAAAAAAAACATTCTGAGAAGTCCTTGTTACGCAAATAATTTTGTGGAATTTTAGTAGCCTTGTAGCTATACTTTTTGCGAAGTTTACATTATGCGTTACATCCGCAAATCTAACAAAAACCTAAATGAATAAAATAGTTTAACACTCGAGGTCATCTTATTAACTTTTTTTAAACAGACAACTACTGCCCTCATCAAACCCTGTTTTGCGAGGGCTCTTACAGATACGAATTAAGTAGTCTACAGAGCATACAGACTTAAAAAAATAATTTGTAGATTACACAAATTAATATTTATCTTGCGTGAGATTCAAAACCGCGACCTCTTGTCACCAAGGCAGTTAATATTTTCAAAAACCATTTGGTATTAATTACCAATACCTCAACCAAGGAAATTTAATTGTCTGCCTTTAAGACTATACATTACCAAAAAAAAGAAAGACTATGGAAAAAATGGGTACTCGAGGCGAGACTCGAACCCGCGTCTCTGGACTATACGCGCCCAGCGCCATGACCATTAGGTCACCCCAGCATCCGTCTAGACTACCAAATTTAACCATTGCTTTCATTGATTTACAAAAAACCAAAGATACACACTCCACTTCCCAAAACCGTCCGCAACAAATAGGCGCATTGTGCACTTTTTTTAAATTAGTATCGTGTTGTTCTACCGACAAACGTCAATCATTAAATTTTATTGCTTTATGTGCATTACTTTTTAAATACAACTTTATGTCATGCGTGTAAGATTGAATTTGAAAAAAAAATATGTTTACGATATTACTATACGTATTTATTGCGTATGTTTAATTTGGTGACACTTTTGGCTGTTAGTTTTGTTTGAAAATGTGCATCTTAGGTTTTTTATAAATCAATGATTGCTTTATATGGTGCCGGGCCGCAACTTAGAACTCAACTGTACAACGCCATCTAGTTATGTAATTTATACATCACCAATATGAAATCTAAGAAACCTAAAGCTTACCTTTAATCCCACTTCTCTAGCCATTTCCAAAGCAGGAATGAAGTTCTTAAATTCATTCAAAGCTGGATCACCGCTTAGTTCGATTCCAACGACAATTTCCGGATATTTCATAAAATACTTTATAGCTAACTTAGTTATTTCACCAACTTCGTGGTTTGATAGGTTTCTGTTTATTGATACTATAAGACGTGTCACGATTGTCAAGTGACGAGATGATGTCCTGAAACAGGGTATAAGAATTAAAAATAGTTGGTACATTGTGAGCCTATTATTTAACAGGATCATCATGACTACCTCGGTGTGGCGCGAAGTCACGGGTTCGATTCCCAAGCAAGACAATTATTTGTGTAAACTACAATTTGTTCTGAGAGTCTGAATGTTCTTTGTGTACGTTAAATTTATGATTCTAAATGTTTTGCGGCACAGGGCATGATCCCTAGTGCGGGATTTGTCTTTGTAAAATTGATAATAATAATAAATCATATCAGCCAAAATTTGTGTACTACTATGTCTCTACATATTATGTTTCCAAACCACTTTGACACATGCAATGTGTCGCAGGGACTTTCACAAATAATAAATTAACGGACACAAAGGACATCCAGGCTCAAAAGAGAATAATTTGCTAATGCTAGAACCTGAACAACAGGCGTGTGCGCAAACGCTGCGCCAACGAGGAAGTCTGTATTTCTTTACTGTGATTATGATAATATTATGTGATTTCTGTACTGTGGCTCCTTCATCCATAGCTTGCTCCCAGCCTTTATGAAATCTTCAGCCCACACTATGAGGTGTATTCGCTTTCGTTAATTAATCTCCCTTCGAGAATCTTATGTCCCAAACGTAGGGTTGAGTGTTGCATGGGCTAAGGACTTCGGACTCCAATTCCATGCACTACTTCTATTTTATTTGACAATAAAAAGTCTGAAAAAATATACTTACTGTATTGTGTCAATAAGTGTTTCAAGGTATAAAGCTTTTGTCATGTGCGCTGTATCCTTAGGGGTACTTCGTAGCTCTAAATAACAGCACCCATCATCTTGAAATTCTTGGATTGTTAACTTTGTAGCCAATGCAAGAGCTTCAGCATTACTTGTAAGTGCATGTGCTATACTGAACACTTGGAAACAGCTGGAATTAATTTAGGAACTAGTAAGATATACCTATATTATGTCCATAATTTATGTAAGAACACACATTTAATAAATATACAATAGTCTCAATTACTAGTTGCATTTTATTATAATTAGGTATGCAGAGAGAATATATAATTATTAATGAAATATAATTTACATTATTCCTTGACCATGAAGAACTGACTTAATAAACATTTACATAACCCAATAACAAAACAGTGAGTAACTGTGAAGTTCTATATCTAGGTATATGAGGACAATTTTAATAAATTTTAAATGCCTATGTTTAATTTATTTCTTGCAATTTCTGTACCTCTTGTAAGCGTAGTGCACAAACCTATAATTTCTATAAACTTCAAAATATGTTAGCTTATACTAACTTTGACATATTTCTTGAGTCACCAGCACCAACTTGGAACTCATCAAAAAATGCATTTGTTTTATCTGCAAGTCCAGAGTCAGCGTGAAATCTTTTCAACTCAATCATTGTATTACGGCTGAGAGATCCATTTAGATGAGCATGCAGTTCCTAGAAAAGTAAGAAATTAATTAGAATTTAAAATATATATTTATATTATAGGTAGAACATATTATAGGGCCCCCGTAAAAATAAGTCTGTGAGAGTAGCTTTTAACACATATCTATTTTAGTTTTCATAAATACTTCTATCACAAAATAAAATGTTACCACTTACAACTTTAGGCAATTCACGACAGAATTCAGTTATATCCATCTTAATTAAATAATAAAGGCCGTGCAAACCCAATATTAATCGAAGCACGAACTTATATTTAAAAAATATAATCCTTGTTCCTTGCACACTACACTACAAAAGAACCTTCATACGTTTTATAATTAGAATATTTACTCATATGTGCGTCAAATGATTATTTAATTATTATTCGCAATGAAACTCAATAAATTAATAAAATTTACAATCTAAATCAAAACAAAACAAGTCTCGCAAATCGCAGGATGCGGTTTTACATAAACCAACCAATGAGATCTTATTGCCTTATCAAACTATCAAATCATTGGTTCTTGGAGAAGGCTAGATTTTAGATCACAGAACATTTATACTCAAAGGTTTTAGATAGTCAGAAGATGTTATGAACCACAGAATACTTTTGAAGAGTAAATGAGTTTGAGCTGAGCTTAAATTTTTACTAGAATATAATAAAACAATTAAAATATCACCTTATATCATACCATACCATGATGTTAGAATTTATCTCGTACAAATCAGAGTAGGTTTCAATTTTACAACTATAAATAAATTCTACTTTTCATTTAACTACCTTGAATATGGCAGAATCATGCGTTAACGATGAAGCTATTACAAAAAAACGATGATTGATTGTCAAATTGTCATCGAATTAAACTTATTTTGAAATGTTCAGTTTGTTAAGAATTTATAAATAAAGTATTCTGTAAGAAGTTATTTTCAAACCTTGCTAAAGCGTCGCCGAAATTAGATGAAAATAATGCTTAAACTTTTTATTTTATTGTTCTTCTTTGAAGTTAATAGTGAACCTAATGTTCCAGTTGTCATCACTACTTGGTGGTTTCATAATGCTACTTCAAAAGGTGTTAATTAGTGTAAAATAACAAAATATACAATAAATTTATTGTCTATAAAATATTATCTGTACTTGTGAATATTATATTCAATAAGCTTTGTTTAAATTTGACAAACATGTTATTAAAAATTAATTATTAATTTTACAGCTTGGGAAGTGTTAAATAAAGGGGGCGTAGCTTTAGATGCAATTGAATTAGGAGCTTCAGTGTGTGAGGAACTGCAATGCGATGGTACTGTAGGGTATGGAGGAAGTCCTGATGAAAATAGTGAAACAACTTTAGATGCTTTAATTATGGATGGGTATTTTATGTTTTTGTTTCTGTAACATATTATATTTATTGACCAGCTTATGCTCTACTTGTATAAGATTGTAAATTTATTATCATCGAAATTACCCGAAGTAGATTATAATTTAAAAAAATTATCATAATAATTTGTTTTTCTAAAGAATATCTTTATATTCCAGAAAAACCATGAATGTAGGAGCGGTAGGAGCTCTTCGTAGAATAAAAAATGCTATATCAGTAGCTCGTCATGTATTAGATCATACCAAACATTCTTTTTTGGCTGGTGAACTTGCCACACAATTTGCTGTTCAAATGGGTTTCCACGAAGAGTCTCTTACTACAGCAGAATCTAAAAACTTGTGGAAGAAATGGCATGATAAGAATAATTGTCAGCCTAACTTCTGGTTGGTAAGTTTCACTAAATAAACGGTTTAAACTGTTGCTTATCAAACTGGAAAGAATATGTATTGTCAGCTATAGAATCAATAAAGTAAATGTTATAACTTTCATAGAGAAGGTTACTATGAAAACCTTTTGATTCTCATGGCTTGACATGGTAGGAAGGTCAATTTCTCTGCCTCATGGCATGGCATAAAGCCAATATTTAGTATTGGGGTTTAATATGTTGTCATGAAATAAAGAGGCTATAAAGCCTTCATCATCATGAAAAGATGTAAAAAGTTGGCGGTTGCTTGCTATAACACATATATAGAAAAAGTCGAAAACAGTATTATAATAAACCCAAAATTCTTTTATACCTATGTGAAGGACAAACGTCAAAGTGAAACCCAAATACCTAAAAACATGGTTTTAAATGACATTAGTGCAACGAAGGGTCCAGAGATATGTAATTTATTTGCATCATATTTCTCTTCCACATTCACTCCTCCTACGCACACGAATTTGCGCAAAGATACAGAATACCTTGCCAATACTACTGTTGCAAACATACACATTCCGCAGGAGAGTATCTGTAAGCAGTTGCGAATGCTCAATGTTCATAAAGGCGCCGGGCCAGACGGAATATCACCGTACTTTATTTCAAAGTGTGCCTCGTCTTTAAGTTTTCCCCTTTACCTTATTATGAATAATTCATTAACAACTGGTACCTTCCCGGCAAAGTGGAAAGTAGCAAAAATAGTTCCCATTCACAAAACCGGCAAAAAGGAACACATTTCTAACTATAGGCCTATTTCCGTTCTATCAGTGTTTGCCAAGGCATTTGAGGCTTTGATCTACCCTTTATTGAAGAATCACACGCGACAGATCTTTATCAATGAACAACATGGTTTTATCGAGTCTCGTTCAACAAACACTAATCTCATCACTTACCACAATGATTTAGCAAATGCAATTGATTCTGGTAATCAAGTGAGCGCTGTTTACATGGACTTTTCTAAGGCATTCGATAGAGTATGTCATAAAACGTTACTGAACAAATTGGATTCTTACGGTATATGCGGTCCTCTTTTGGAATGGTTTCGGTCTTACTTGTCGGATAGAACGCAGTATGTCGTGGTGAAGGGCTTTCAGTCTAACACTCATACCACTACTTCCGGAGTTCCTCAAGGATCTCATTTAGGTCCCTGGCTTTTCAACGTGTTTATCAATGATATAGTTTCATCTATAAGATACAGTACGGCCCACCTTTTTGCTGACGATTTGAAAATATGTAAAATTATAACTGATCCACTGGACGGTGACATGCTGCAAAAAGACCTTGACTCAATAAGTGTTTGGTGTACTTTTAACAATATGTCCTTAAACATTGAGAAATGCAGCACTATCACATTCACCCGGAAACATAATCCAATAAAAAGGCAGTATCACATTGATGGCACAATTTTGCGGGAGGAAATAGAACTTAGGGATTTGGGAGTAGTTTTTGACTCTAAGCTGACTTTTGTACCCCACTATGATAATATAGTGAACAAGTCTTCAAGAATGCTTGGTTTTATAATGCGCAACAGTCGACTATTTCGCAATCCTGCTGCAAAAATTGCAATCTATAACACCTACGTACGGAGTCACCTTGAATACTGCTCGGTGGTCTGGTCCCCTCACTACAACATACATAAGTTGAGAATAGAACGAGTACAAAAGCGATTCTTAAGACACCTTGCTTTTTCGTGTGGGTTGTACAAGCAACTGCCATCTACTAAAGATAAATTGAGTCATTTTGGAATGGATAGCTTGTCATGTCGCAGACAATATCAGGACATGACCTTTCTGTACAAAGTTTTAAACAGTCATATTGACTGTCCATTTCTTTTGGAGTCATTTAAACTACGTGTTCCACGTCGGATACCTAGACATACACAAACCAATGCGGGTTTGCTGCAACCGCCGTTTGCCAGAACCAATTTAAAGCAATTTTCCCCTGTAAGTCGCTTGTCGAGAGCTTACAATGATATTTGTGGTGAACTGGATGTGTTTGGCGATAAGCTATCCAAATACAAAAGTGTTGTTTTGGAGTTGTTGAGACTAAGAGATATATAGGTTTAAGATGTTTGTAATTTTAGCGTAATTATCTATTTGTTTTTCCATTTTTTTTTTTTCCTTATTTTATGGATATACTTTTTGTTTAATTTAGTTCTTAACTTTTTGTGTGTTTTTAAAACAAATCTTACCAGTGTTACTTTTAGGTGCATGCTGTGACAACTTAAAATGTTATGCATTTAACTTTGTTATAAGTGTTAGATGTTAAAATGTAAAATGTAATAACTACTGATTGTCCTTAATAAATAAAATAAAATAAAATCATCATCATCATAACAGCCCATTAATGTCCCACTGCAGGGACGGGCCTCCTCCAGTGACGGAGGGATACTTAGCCTACTAATATCACGCTGGCCAAACGGATTGGTATAGGGTTTAATTTCAAGTTTTCCTTCTTTTTATTACGTAAAGATAATATTCACGGATAGTCCCTTAGTGGGTTTTTACGACAACCATAGGATGAGATTTCTTACTCCGTCACTACATGGAGGTAAAGCACTTATCCATTCTCAATAGTTTTTGAAGTAGGTGTCAAGATATAAGTAAGTATGACACTTGTTTTTATCTAATCATAGGCTGTTAACCCAGATCCAACAAAACACTGTGGTCCTTATCGTGAAAACAAGATGGAATACAAAACTAAAGAGCCAGAAGTACAGATGATAGTGGATAGATATAATCATGACACAATTGGTATGATTGCTGTAGATAAAAATGGGGATGTGGCAGCTGGCACGTCTACTAATGGAGCTAAATATAAAATACCTGGGTAATTTCTTTACAAGTACTTTAAGTTCTTATTTGAGGATGTTAGGCTTGCCGCACACGGGCCACACGTCACAGCCACAAACGCCGCCACAAGAAGCAAGAACGGGCCACAAAAGTAGCTGAAGTGCGCGACAGCCACTTTTATTCATACATTTGGACGTTTAGTGGCCGGTGCAGGCCACAAAAAGCGAGCAGCGACGATTGTAGCATGTGGCGGCCACTGGCCTCGACCGTGTGCGGCGAGTCTATATAAAATGTACGAAAACTACAGGAAATATGCCAGTGGCGGCATTTTGTGGTTGTGGCCGGTGGCTCGTGTGCAGTAGCTCTAAGTTCATTATTATAAAAAAAAAATTGATTTATAGTCGGTCACAATGACGAGTTGAAACAAAAAAAAACATAAATTTCTTGCTTTTTTTTTGACAAGTAGTGATGTTTAGGACAGTAATTATTCAAAACATTAATTATTTTAGAGGAGGCCTATGTCCATCAGTAGACATTCATTGACTGATATGATGATAATGATAGATGATGAATGATGATGATACCATAGGGTAAAGATAGCAGTATGAGAATGTTATTTATTTTAATTTTATGATTGATTGTTGTCAATAGAAGAATAGGTGATTCTCCGATACCAGGCGCTGGTGCCTATGCAGATAACGAAGTTGGAGCTGCAGCTGCTACAGGAGACGGAGACATTATGCTTAGGTTTCTACCTAGGTACAGTATTAATTTATATTTATTCCCTAAGCCATGATTATTTTATTGTGTTGAAGTGACAGACGAGCTTGAGGGCGGCTCATCTGATGAACCTAATTTAAAAATGGTCAAGTCAAAGCATAGCAAACACTGCTGGCTTGAGTGACACGAGTATTCGGCAATATTTCGATATAACCGAATACTCGTACCCTCGGCGTTATTCGTATCGCCTAAGTCAGATTCACTCGACCATTATAATTTGACATGTCTAAGATATAGAAAGCAGTTTAACATTTGCATTGAATCATTATAATAAATGTGCACTATGTATATTGTTATTTTGTAATTTCCTAACATAAATAAGTAAATATGTCATAACTTAAAGATAACATTTTCTGATAAGCAATCACCACGCATCGCACTGCCTGCTTCTGTTTTAAACTAAATAAAACAATATGTAACTATGAACCAATATAAATTAACAACAAATACTTTTCTAGAATTTTTAAAGATCAAGCATCTGATTTTTCATAATAACGTGTCTCCATTAGACCAGTCAATACAGGAGATCACCAAATTGTTTAGTAGATTAATAGACTCGTAAAGTTATAATAATATTCTCGAATATTTCTAAATCTCTATTCTTTTGCCAATAACCGTTAAGCGTGGCTATTGTAAAAATGAAATGTGCGTCCGCGTCCAGTCCAGCCGAAAAAGATTACTAGTCTCCCATCATAACGCTTTAATTGTGCGCATAATAGGTAAGGATTGTGTCCTTCCCATTCTTAAAATTATTTGAGAGTTCCCTCCCCACCACCATATATATATCTATGTAATGGTGACTATCTATGTGTGTTTATCAAAAGAGCGCTGCGTAAAATTATTTGATACACTATTGTCCACGGCTATTAACTAAAAACACTTCATCTTTCAGCTTTTTAGCGGTAGAAGAAATGAGAAGAGGTGCTTCACCCGTACAAGCGGCTACAACGGCTATTAAAAGAATAGCAGCACATTATTCTAATTTTATGGGTGCTGTTATAGCTTTAACAAAAGATGGAGACTACGGAGCAGCATGCCATGGCATACCTGAATTTCCGTATGTTGTACAAGATAAGACCAAAGAAAATTATCGAATTGTTACTATTAAATGTTAATAATATAGTGTTAATTGTCTTTTTATTGATATACCTGTGTACAGATATTTACTTACCTCATAATATTAAAATATAAAATTGTTGGAAAAGTAGTCTTAGTAATTAATGTACCTACGCAATTTATGTACTACGTATGTATTTTTAATACCTTAAACATAGAAATAGATACACAGACAATACATTCCTACGCGGGATTTCCAAATGAAATAGCAGGTATGGACAAAAAATAAAATAGGTATATGGCGTACAATAGAATCTAACGCCAAAAATCCGTTATTTTGTTTTAGTTCTTTTGATATAAGAAGTGCCTTTCTTGCCGATAATATTATGAATCTATTATCTGGCTGTTTAAGCTCTAGACCGTGCCAAACAATTATACATCATAATCTCGAAAAACATAACCCTCTTTCTGGCGCAATCGGGTAAAATAAAAAGCAAATAATATTGTCATTTTATGGCGTGGGAAACCATACTTTGCGGCCTTCAACCCAAAGAAAATCCTAAACAATGTAATTTGAAGTTTTATATTTTATACAGCAAATATTTGTTCTTTATTTTATTATTATTGTATTATTCATAACACGACTCCAAATACTAGCTCGACCTGCATGATTTTGAGACAAAGACGCATTGCTCGCATCTTTTATGATCTCTGCCCGATTTACACATCGACAAGTACAGTGGGGAGTTAAGTAGTATTTTAAGATTAAGTTGATTTAAATAGATCTCCATCCTATTTTTTGGCGAGTTAAGTACGAAGTAGCCCCCTCTCTCGCGTCTCGCCAACTTAACTTGCCAAAAAATAAGATGGAGATCTATATAAATCAACTTAATCAGCAACTTACTACTTAACTCGCTACTGTACTTGTCGATGTGTAAATCGCACATGTCTCGCCAACTTAACGGCAAGTTAAGTTGGCGAGACGCGAGAGAGGGGGCTACTTCGTATGTACTTAACTCGCCAAAAAATAGGATGGAACTCTATTTAAATCAACTTAATCTAATACTACTTAACTCGCTACTGTACTTGTCGATGTGTAAATTGGGCATATGGTCACGGAAGAAAAATCATGTGGAAATGCAATACAACTAATTCAATGCTGCCGCCAAAAAACAAATAAACTACTAACAAAAAAACTGACTAGAGAACGAGAAGACTGTACTCAACAGCAATGTATCTCCCATAATAGCGAAAACGCTAACAGTAACTGTTTATTGCATCTATCTGTAATTTATATAAAAATAAGTAAGGAAACAACTGGCAGCTCTAAAAATACAAAAATTAAATAAAAAATTGTTTGCTCTAACCCATAGATAAAGATAATACATATGAAACTCTAACATAAAGTAATTAAAAAGACCTGACTCTAACATAACCTGAAACTCTAACATAACGTAATTAAAAAGACCTGGTTCCAAGCCCTTGACATTTCTGTAATCATTCAATAGTTTTGCACTTGAATGAAATATTCATTCGCTGATCGTACAATTCGGCCATTTTGTGTTTGACTCTCATCGCGCTCACTGTTCAACGTAAGTAATAATTTTGTTTTCTTTGGATTTCAGGTTAAGTTTTGATTTCTTTTAAATATTATATTTCTAGTTTAAAGATATTGCCTAATGTTATACTAAATAAAGTTTTAACAAAATATAACCTCATCGCTGCGTTTATGATTATCGGCAATTTTACCACCACGTGGTTTTCTTTCATGATGAAACTTTAAATTCATTTCATTCGTGGTATCTACCATAGTGTTTACACAGTGATGGCCTTAACGCGTCTGACCTATCTCGTAAATAAATGTAATTGTCTAAATAATTATGTTTGTACTTAAACGTGTGTAATGTGACTTTCAGAATGGCGGACGCAGCTCCAGCCGGTGGACGTGGCGGTTTCCGTGGAGGTTTTGGATCCCGTGGTGGTGACAGAGGTCGCGGCGGCCCTCGTGGTCGTGGCCGTGGTCGCGGTAGAGGCCGTGGACGTGGAAAGGAAGACCAAAAAGAATGGGTGCCAGTAACCAAACTTGGCCGTTTAGTCAGAGAAGGCAAGATCGACAAACTCGAGAGTATCTATCTATTCTCTCTACCCATCAAAGAATTTGAGATCATCGATTGTTTCCTTGGTCCATCTTTGAATGATGAAGTACTCAAGATCATGCCTGTACAGAAACAGACTCGTGCCGGTCAACGTACTCGTTTCAAGGCCTTTGTAGCTATTGGCGACAACAATGGACACATTGGTCTGGGCGTGAAGTGCAGCAAGGAAGTCGCTACTGCCATCCGTGGTGCTATCATCCTTGCTAAGCTGTCTGTTCTGCCTGTCCGCAGAGGATACTGGGGTAACAAGATCGGAAAGCCTCATACTGTACCTTGCAAGGTAATTATTAGCAGTATTTTTGCAACTACTTTACATTTTCAGTTCCAAGTATGAATTGTGTATGAAACAATTTTTACAGTTATTATGATGAAAACATAAATTCATTTCATTCGTGGTATCCCCTGATAATACATGAAGCTTTAATGCGTCTGACCAAAAATAAATAGTATTCATTATAACTTATGCAATTGTTTGTGCAGTTATTTATTTAATTTTATTCTTTACAGGTTACTGGCAAGTGCGGTTCTGTGACAGTGAGATTGATCCCTGCTCCTCGTGGTACCGGCATTGTATCTGCCCCAGTTCCCAAGAAGCTTCTTCAGATGGCTGGTGTGCAGGACTGCTACACTTCTGCCCGTGGTTCTACTGGAACACTTGGAAACTTCGCTAAAGCCACATATGCTGCTATTGCCAAGACTTATGCATACCTCACTCCAGATTTATGGAGGGATATTCCTCTGACCAAGTCACCTTATTCAGAGTTCAAAGCCTAAATTGTCTTACATGTAGACTACTCAGATGATTACATAAAGTTATCTTTATCATCTTAACTATGCTTTTATTTCTTTCCTATGGATGATGCTGAGGTCCCAAGTTAAGCAAACAAGTACAATTAACATTTTATCAGACATGGATATTGATTTAAGGAGAGGCAATAGACATAAAAATTGGATAAAGGGTCATCATGTCAGACAATTGACATCCACTGCTGGACCTCTTCCCAAAATCCATCTAGGGCGTCCTGTGCCTTTATAAAGTGTGAGGGGACTGCATTTCCAGAACCTTTCCTGCCCTCTAATATGCTAATCGGTTCTTCTTTGCGCTACTATTCACTTAGGTTTTCCGAGAGTTCCTGCCCCAGATCTCATTTCTGTTTCGATCATGCAGAGGGAAACTCCAACATAGCTCTGTTCATTTGCACTTCAGGTGACCGTAATAAGGCCTGCTGAAAAAGCCCACGTCGTCTGCTCCATACGTCATCACTAGCAACACTAACTGTTCTAAGACCTTTGTCTTCAGACACTGCGGCAATGTGGACGAGAGAGAGTTTTAAGCTTCCCGAACGCTGTCAAACCGAACCTCCTTTTCGAACTTACCTTAAATGACTCCCACGTAAAAATATATTAGTCGACTACGTTGGGGGGTGTAACATGAACAAATTATGCTGGTCACTTGTCTCTCAACAAGACCTTGTTGAGGGATAATTGAGAATTGTGTTGAGGTCCTCCATGGGCTCAGCCGTGACCACGATATTGTCAGCAAATCAAAGGTGCGTTAATTTGTAAATGCCGAGGTCTTCCCAGTCGAAAAGCCTGATCATCTTCCAGTGCATCTATATAAACAGGTTCGGTGATATGTAGGTATGTGGTTGCATTTGTTTCGGCTTCTTCGGGAGGCTGGGATCATGACACCGCTTCCCTCCAGCCAGTAGTAAAACGACAATGCTAATAAGGCAATTGATATATTCTGGAAAGAAGAAAAACCTCAATACCTAACCGCGTATGCGTTTCGACTGCTCGGCCACGGCACGCAAACAGAAAAAAAATTAGTCAGGGATTCTGTCTAAATTTGGTGTCATACTCTCCAGCAGAGCCACCTTCATAAATAGGTATGCGTTTCGACTGCTCGGCCACGGCACGCAAACAGAAAAAAAAATAGTCAGGGATTCTGTCGAAATTTGTCGAAAACGAATGGCACAAACTAAAAATTTGTCGAAGTAGAAATAAAGAAGTTATAGGGGTCTAAACGTGGCCGCGCGAACGAAACGCGGAGGATTGCGCGGCCACGGAGATCTCAGCAACTACTTGAGCTAGAGAGCTAATTCTTTTTGTAAATGAATGGCTGAATTTGTCAACAATTGTCGAAAAAAGAATCACAAGCCCTAGATCAATACTATAATAGATATTCACCTCTGAAGTCATGGCCGCGCAATCCTGCACTTGTGATTTCTTTAATGTTGATTATTGCTTTCAAACTAAGACTTTAGACAGTAAAATTGGTGTTGACAGCAAGGTTTTAATTTGTCGAAACTAATGAAAGCAATAGACTCTACTAAAGTTTAGCCATATAGACGAAATCAGAGGAAAACAAAAAGTTCATGGCCGCGCAATCGAAACGCTACTTTGGACGCTGATATCTCAGTAACTATTATTGCAAGGATATTCGTGTTTACATTTATTTATTCTACATTTTAACCTCATTGTAATGACATATCGTTTGATCCTCAGAATAGTTCTCAAGCCGTGTAATCTCAAAAATAATGATACCCTGTACAATGTTCGAGCAGAGTAACCATAATTTCGATTTCATTAGGAAATTCCTTTTTATTAAACATAGTAAATTTTATTTAATACAAATATTTGTAGATCTTAAACTATCAAGGAACTATTGACTACATTATACTTTAATTATTTTTAAAGACGAAAGATTTTTAATAAGTATGTGTTTGTACTTTTTTGTTATCGCCTTAGTTATTTTTCGTACATCGATCGCATGATTCTTTACGAACTTACTGTGTGTGTAGTGATATTTAAAAGATGTTCTGTGCCGTGTAGCATTACAAGATTTACTTACATCCTGGTTTTATAACACCACACAAACATTTTTATTTACACCCATTGTTATACCTATTATTTTAAAATAAAAATCGAAATGTAAAATAATTACTTTACAACAATTGGATAACCCCTATATTTTAATTTAATGAATGATTTTATTTTATTTTTATTTTTAATTTCCACTAAATATGGACATGCATGTATCTAAACATTGTGAGTCTGAAATAAAAGATTTTATTTATTTATTATTATTATAAAAGCTTCAAGGTCTAATTTAAAGCAATTTTGCCAACGATTGCGCTAGAGTTAGCCACGAAACCGGGAGGATCAAGCGAAAATTAGCCTTTTGCGCTCTCACTCTAAGATTATGATTTCTCACTCGCACATTTATTGGCGAGCGAGCCACCGCACCGGGCGAGACGGCCGAATAGTAGTGGCTTTGATCCAGTGTTGCCAGCCGTACGATTTAAATCGTACTCATACGACTTTTTGGTAAGTTAAACTCAAAATCGTACGCTACGTTCTTACCAAAATCGTCATTTTCGTAACCAATTATGAATAATATTACAATCAAAAATACATTTTTCAGTTTAAAACATCAGCTTTTCTATCAGTTTGCCTTTGAAACAATGACATGATGTATCGCGCATTTTAATGTACAGTGTCTCTGTTGGTACCCTGTTAATAAACATTATTCGGGTATTGATTTTAACACATCTAACGAAATAATATCAAAACTAAATTTAAATAGGAAATAATACATATTATTATTAAAGAATCAACACTTTGCCTTCTGTTAACGATAGTTGCTAAAACTTACTGAAATAAAATAAAAATTAAAGAAAATAATACACCCATTATTAAGATTTCAACATGTATCTACGAGCTTAATACAATCTTTTGTACTCCGTGGAAAAATAAAGTTTGCAACACTGTTTAGTTGCAGAGGAACGTAATTCTCGTTTAAAACTCAGCTGTGTGTCGATTTGAATCGGGAGATAAATACTGTGTATAGGTATGTATTCGTATTTAGTTGTTTATTTATTTATTTATCAATAGACATGTCAACATAATATTTATACATAGGTATAGACATTCAATTCAATAAAAAACACATTATTACATAGTCTTCATATTGTATAAACCTAAAAGAGGCATGTACAACATTAACAAGAGTAGAGATACCAATAAAGAGAGGAGAGCAATATTTTTTTTATTCTAAATAAACCAAACAAAATAAAAGGCAGAGCAAAATTAAAACAAATTAACTAAAAAAGAAAAGTTAATTTTTTTTTAATTTTTTGTTCAAAACTGGAAAAAGACCATGGAATATATCGACTTTACCATTCAACCTATTATATTCATTACATGCACGCACTAAAGGAGTAATTTTATTGTTTTTTTAAAATAAAAATGATAGTCTCCCATTAGAGGAATATCCTAATGAAATCGAAATTATGGTTACTCTGCTCGAACATTGTACAGGGTATCATTATTTTTGAGATTACACGGCTTGAGAACTGTTCTGAGGATCAAACGATATGTCATTACAATGAGGTTAAAATGTAGAATAAATAAATGTAAACACGAATATCCTTGCAATAATAGTTACTGAGATATCAGCGTCCAAAGTAGCGTTTCGATTGCGCGGCCATGAACTTTTTGTTTTCCTCTGATTTCGTCTATATGGCTAAACTTTAGTAGAGTCTATTGCTTTCATTAGTTTCGACAAATTAAAACCTTGCTGTCAACACCAATTTTACTGTCTAAAGTCTTAGTTTGAAAGAAATAATCAACATTAAAGAAATCACAAGTGCAGGATTGCGCGGCCATGACTTCAGAGGTGAATATCTAGTAAAGTATTGATCTAGGGCTTGTGATTCTTTTTTCGACAATTGTTGACAAATTCAGCCATTCATTTACAAAAAGAATTAGCTCTCTAGCTCAAGTAGTTGCTGAGATCTCCGTGGCCGCGCAATCCTCCGCGTTTCGTTCGCGCGGCCACGTTTAGACCCCTATAACTTCTTTATTTCTACTTCGACAAATTTTTAGTTTGTGCCATTCGTTTTCGACAAATTTCGACAGAATCCCTGACTAATTTTTTTTCTGTTTGCGTGCCGTGGCCGAGCAGTCGAAACGCATACCATAAATAGCGGTCATGTTTACCTCGAAACAATGTACGTGAACCGTACATAGTGTACATGCATTGTATATAACTGTACGCATACAGAATCGAGAAATAATGTACGTTGAAAGTGGCTCTGCTGCAGAGTATACTCCCTGGCAGCCCCACCTAGAAAAAGTATTTAGGATAGACGTAAAACAGTGGTTTTCATAAAAATTGATGTACGTATATTGTTTATTATGTACGTGTTAAAAAAATCTTACTTCATTTCATTGTTTTATTAATTTTCACAGTTTTAAATAAACACTTGATAATATTCATTAGCAAACAATATCAGAGTAAATATACCCAATACAGGTACTAAGTATATTTATGTACTGGGTATATTTATTTATTAGGCACTCAAGCATAATTCAAGCATATTAGACAAGAGGAAAAATTTATTGTAAATGTAGGTACATAATGCAATGGTACCTACTTACTTTTTTATGATTGTATTAAATTTCTTTTCAAGTAAGTACCTATGCATATTATTCGCTATTACATCATATTTCAAATTAAAAGTTGATGTAGTAAAAACAAATAATGACACTTGGAGGGTAGTTGTTTATTCCATTGTGATTCCGACCTTACATTATTGTTTAGTTAGTGTGGATAAGTGTAATCCTATAACCAATTATCTCAATTAGGTACGTATCCTATTTAGTGATGCACCGAGGAAAGAAAACCATGGCTCATATTACATAAATAAAAACCGGTCAAGTGCAAGTCTGACTCGCGCACCGATCCGTACAAGCCTATTTATTTTCCCGCCAAATTCTATGACGTCACGACTCAGCTGTCAAAAAATATTTGCCTGCCAAAATTCTATGACGTCACGACTTATCTGTTAAAAATTCTGTGTCGTTAAGTCTCATCTATCAAAAATTCTATGACGTCACGACTCAGCTGTAAAAATTCTATGACGTCACGGCTAATCTGTCAAATTTGACAGCTGTCAAAAAACCTTTTTCTGCCAAAATTGTATGACGAAATAATCAAAATTTAATATGATGGAAGTAAAAATTTAAGGTTTTCGTAATTTTTCCTTTACATTTACTAAAGACCTTGCTTCATGCCAAATTTCAAGTTTGTAGGTAGACTGGAAGTACCCTGTAGGTTTTTACCCTTGCTGGTCGAAAATTTGCGACAAAAACGGCGATGATTTTTTTACAGCTTTAAGAAGCAACAGACCTTAGTATTTGGTGAAAATTTCAGCTTGATACCTTTACGCGTTCCTGAGATAAATGGTCTTGACAGACAGACGGACAACAAAGTGAAAAGTGATCCTATAAGGATTCCGTTTATTCAAAATCGGTGCGGTACCCTAAAAAAACATACGTAACGATAAATTCATTCTTATCTCTTTAAAAACACTACTTTCACTCGAAGGTATTTTTTTCACTCTTTAGGTATTTTTGGCCAATATGTGTCCGTTTCTGTTCAGTGAAACATTATATATTAGACTAGCGGCTCGTCCCGGCTTCGCACGGGCATTAATATTGTTTTTTGATATTTTTTTACACTTTATCGTAATTTAAGTAAAAATCCCTCTTTAAAAAAAATGAAATATAGCCTATGTCACTCAGGAAAAATGTAGCTTTCCAACAGTGAAAGAATAATTCAAATCTGTTCAGTAGTTTTGAAACCTATTCAATTCAAACAAACAAACAAAAAAACATTTTTTTTTTGCTATCGAAATGCATACCCCCTGTTTTTTAAACTACCAAGACCTACTTAAATACAAAAATTTTACTAAACTTTAAACGTTAACCCGTGCCAAAAGCTTTGAAGATTTTAAAAATTGCTGTTTTAACAGTTCCATAAAAGTATGGCTACATCGATTGAAATATAATTTTTATACTAAACTAGCGGCCCATCCCGGCTTCGCACGGGCATTATTTTCCCTGCACTTGACCGGTTTTTATTTATGTAATATGAGCCATGGTTTTCTTTCCTCGGTGCATCACTAAATAGGATACGTACCTAATTGAGATAATTGGTTATATGATTACACTTATCCACACTAACTAAACAATAATGTAAGGTCGGAATCACAATGGAATAAACAACTACCCTCCAAGTGTCATTTTTTTACTACATTAGCTTTTAATTTGAAATATGATGTAATAGCGAATAATATGCATAGGTACTTACTTGAAAAGAAATTTAATACAATCATAAAAAAGGAAGCAGGTACCCTTGCATTATGTACCTACCTACATTTACAATAAATTTTTCCCCTTCCCTAATACTTATGCTTGAGTGCCTATACCCTTTCCACTATATTTAACGACATTTGACAGGTTGACGTTAGTGACGTTCAGCAGTATCTCGAATGTAATGCCATCCGATTGTAAGCGATTTCGCGATTTTTCAAATTACTTTATTTTACACATTTGGATCCTTACATCAACTTACATTATCTTTTTATTACTGTTTCTTTCTTTATCTATGTTAAGAGAATTAGCCTATAGCTTAATATTATAAAATTATAGTTAGCTTAAGTATTATTTAAAATACATAATTTATCGTGACATATTCGCGGGTTATAGCTTATCTAAAAAATCATATTACATTTTATAAATGTATTATGAAGAGTTCAGGTTTATTCATAGCATTTATTTCTACCGATTATTTGTAATTTGTTTCATAATGGTGGTAATCGTTATGAGTGTCCATCACTAAGTAACCATGGTAACTGAAAAAAACATGAATACGTCTATGAAATACAATATTATTTGTTTGAAAAATAAGCAGAAGTATTACGAAACTTCATGGACGTGAACTGTCAAAAAGCTAAACTTACGCTGGAAGGGGTATAATAAATAAATATACCCAGTAGGTACATAAATATACTTAGTACCTGTATTGGGTATATTTACTCTGATATTGTTTGCTAATGAATATTATCAAGCGTTTATTTAAAACTGTGAAAATTAATAAAACAATGAAATGAAGTAAGATTTTTTAACACGTACATAATAAACAATATACGTACATCAATTTTCATGAAAACCACTGTTTTACGTCTATCCTAAATACTTTTTCTAGGTGGGGCTGCCAGGGAGTATACTCTGCAGCAGAGCCACTTTCAACGTACATTATTCCTCGATTTTGTATGCGTACAGTTATATACAATGCATGTACACTATGTACGGTTCACGTACATTGTTTCGAGGTAAACATGACCGCTATTTATGAAGGTGGCTCTGCTGGAGAGTATGACACGAAATTTGTCGAAAACGAATGGCACAAACTAAAAATTTGTCGAAGTAGAAATAAAGAAGTTATAGGGGTCTAAACGTGGCCGCGCGAACGAAACGCGGAGGATTACGCGGCCACGGAGATCTCAGCAACTACTTGAGCTAGAGATCTAATTCTTTTTGTAAATGAATGGCTAAATTTGTCAACAATTTTATTGTCGAAAAAAGAATCACAAGCCCTAGATCAATACTTTACTAGATATTCACCTCTGAAGTCATGGCCGCGCAATCCTGCACTTGTGATTTCTTTAATGTTGATTATTTCTTTCAAACTAAGGACTTTAGACAGTAAAATTGGTGTTGACAGCAAGGTTTTAATTTGTCTTTATTATTATATTTAATTAATTTGTTTTTTAATTTGTTTGTTTCGCGTGTTAGTAGGTAGGTATGTATTCTTAGCATAGCTAGACTATACATTTTTTGATGACTACCCTGGACGCCTACACAGAGTATTAACATTATTGTTATATTGTTCTTTAGATATCTACCACGACAACCAGGGCAATAGACAGTTCAGGAGGAGAGGAGTATTCTATTATACCTAAGTACAGTGTTACCAGTGGTTAAAGAAGAACTTCTATTATGCAGATCCCGTGAACACTTACATAAGGTTTTATACACACACGTCGCTCTATGTACAGTCAGTCCCAAAAGTCGCTGAACACATTTTGACTGAATGACTGTACAACCTGTTCTAGTGTTCTCAGGAATTCTTCTTTTCAAATATTCATACAAGTCTATCTGTTTTGTTTAAAAAGTTGGATTCCTCGAGAAAATTAGGATCTTGATTGAACTCTATTTTACAGATATTTTTGGGCTGTATATTCCCTGTATGTTAATATTTAAATCACTCATCCATGAGATCTGTTCTTTTATGAACATCGAACATAGAGATGAAATGATGTCGCCACTGCAATTTAAACATAGGTTTTGTTTGATAGGCAATTAAATAACAAAATGTGGTATAATAAAAATAAATATAATAACTATTTTACGCTTTACTAAACTCTTTAACTTCTTTTTGAAATAGGTTAACAGTGTGATCACAAACTTTTTCAAGATCTTTTAAACCTCTTTTCAATACTTCTAGTGCTGGTGTCTCTCTTGATTGTATCCTAAAATGCATCTTAGCTTCTGCTGGATGAGGTACTGTGTAACCACAGAAGTCAACATCATCACTGAAAAAAAATATATTAAAAGTCAAAGTGTTGATTACAGTTTTTCTAGCATCATCATAAGTCTACCTATCAGCTGGAGTAGAGTGAGTGAGGAAGGAATACAATAAAATTGAAAAAAGTCGGAGAGTAGAGACTTTTGGCAATGGTACTGCATAATATTTCTGCCACATTTGACATTCCATACAGGCAGTCTTAACATGTATTTATACTATTAGTACCAGGCAGACCAGGCTGAACTGCACATGATTTTTATTATTTTACAGTCTGGGGTTGTTGAATATCTCTATGTAATCTTTAGGAAAAAAAGGGACAACTACAAATTACCCATGGAATTATTATAATGTAACATTTATATGAAAACATTTTTGTGTTAATTAATAGCTATAACTCTGTACAATATAATATCGTAAACTTTTAAAAATGAAAATTTTTATATGATAATTAATTAATAGTAGGATAAAATATTATTTAATGTTACAGCAATATAGTACTTACTATCTATTAATAATGTATTTTAAAGCATTTCCCAATGTGTGGCTTTCATTTTGGAATACATAAGTTCTACAAGTTGGGCCAGAGTCTTCATCTCCGGGAAGCTGAAATGAAATTTATGTGTAAGTATTTCAAAACAATAGCATAAATATTTTAACGTAAATTTGTGTAAGTGAGATACATTTTAAGACTATTCAAAACAGAAGTTTTATGTTTGTTGATATTATTACTTGCTACTGAACTTCTTCATAGGTTATATTATCATGTGGGTATTTAGTGTACCTCATTATCAACTTAAATATTTACAGGGTTATTGTGCATTGTAGTTTAGGAGATATATTTAAGCTGTTTACCTCAGATATTTTCATTTTTAATCTCCTTTCTATATCTTCAAACAGTTGTTTTGGTTGAGTAGAACCTAGGGATAATATTGATAGAGGACCTTAATTCTTGGCTTTGACTGTAATTAAGCACAACTAATTATGGCCTATTTACAATAAACATTTAAATATAAAGATCACTGGATCGGCAATTTATTAAACTTTAAAAAAATGTTTACGATGTTTACTTCCATTCTATTCTTCTTTCATATTGGCTCCATCGTTTAACGTTGATTATGCCAACGACGTAAACTGTCAAGGAGGACAGTAAGCATAAAATGTATGATTAATTAAGTATTGATAATGTTCTCTCACTAAAAATAAATTGCAATGAAATCCTAGTCTTATTTACCTACATGAGTTTGAGTAAATCCTTGACGACCTCTGTGGCTGTGGGATAGTGGTTATAGCATAGGTGGTTATGACTGCTGCCCAGATGTCTCGGCCTCTACTCCTGCTCAATGTAAATAATTGTGTGCATAAAATGTTTTTAATAGACTGAATGATTTTTTATATGTAGTATAAAAAGTTATGTAAGTAAGATACAATGTGTTCATCCGCGGTTGTCTAATAACCTTAGTACAAACTCTGCTCAGTTTAGAACTAGATGGCGTTGTGTGAATGTGTGAGAAATATTATTGGTGTTGTTTATTTTACAGCCATAGCAGAAACTATTGTTTTTGTAAAAGAAATCAATTAGGTATGTAAGTTTTTCTACAAAGTGATAATTCATTATTACGAAGTGGTAATAATGTGCAATTAAGATCAATTAACGAGTGTCGAGTACATACAAAAATAAGTGTTTATTGTTTTTATTACACTATTCACTAGAAAACGGATATAAATTTGAATAGATTATTAGCTGTTTTATTACTCATGTTTATCCATAGAATAGTACATATTACTGACACAAGTAGTAGGTACCTTCCTATACATACAGTATTAAGTATTTTGTATTGTCTGTAGGAGAGGTACACTCTGTCTATAAAGTCCTGAAAATAAATGAGGCCGCCACTGTGCTACACGTAGCAACCCTATCGAAACTGACAAAATAGTTTTCATACTAGTAATTTATTGAAATAAAATAAGTAATTTTAAAACACATTATATTTAATACTCAAGTAAGAAATTCACATAAGTCTTAATAAGATAATTAATTTCATTGGTGAAACCATGAGTGATTAAGAAATTTTAATAATTGTTATACATTACCTTTATAAAAGTAGTAGTGTTAGCCGTTTAAACATTTTAGATGACGATGTTTTATTTCTGTTTAATATGCACTATAGTCAAGCCATTTTAAATTTTGACAGTTGTTTTGAGCCATAGAAAGTAACATAATTTAGTAAAAGAAATATGAGCCTTAACGTAATTTTTGACTTCTGCAAAACAATTGTGTTTTAAGGTTTTAATTTTAATGCTGATACTATATGGCCGCTGCTACATGTATACCAATTTTAAAAAACTAAACTATAAATAGAAATCGATTATCGATTAATCGCTTGTTATCTAAATCGATAAATCTCCTAATCGATTTCATACACCAACCCTAAACTACATGGGTCAAAATTTACCTATTAGAATGGTTTGGGTATTAGAATAAATGAACGGATTGAATCAGAGTAATAAAAACGCATGTATCATACAGTTAACAAGGAGATTTATTCATCGCTTTCATCATAGGATTTTTAAAATATTCGATGTTGAGATAACTTTCGTTGCCACCTTCATCGTCATCACTAAAGCTTTCTTTGCTGCTGCTATTATCGTCAGTATTTGCCCACAGGTGACGTCCTCTCTTGTAGTATTCTGATTCGAGCTTCTCAACGCGATGGTAACAGTTTTTCCAAGTTTCAGCTGTGATGCTGCTGAGTGTTCTTTTTAAAAATTGCCAACATTTTGTGACCTGCGGGAACATAAATAGTTACTTGTTAGTGATAATTTTATAAAATATTCTGTTATATTATATATCAATTAAATCTATACTAATCATCATAACAGCCCATTAATGCCCCACTGCAGGGACGGGCCTCCTCCCGTGACGGAGGGATACTTGGCCTACTAATACCACGCTGGCCAGACGTATTGGTATAGGGTTTTATTTCAAGTTTTCCTTCTTCTTTTTACGTAAAGATAATAATCACGAATAGTCCCTTAGTCGGTTTTTACGACACCCATGTGATGAGATGGGATGGTGACATATTGTATTCTTACTCCGTCACTACACGGAAACTACTGATTTACTAACTATACTAATATTATTCTTAAAAAAGATTTGATTATTGGTTTATTTGGAAGGGCGTATAGGGAGTAAAGAGGAGTAGAATGGGAAAATAGGCTATACATTATTATTTTAACTATTTTATACAGTTAATAATGAGAAAACTTACTATACAAAAGAAAATGCTTTATTATACAGGTTACCTTGTATGAAGAATGATAAATAATGTCTTTCCTTAGTTCTTCAGGCAAATCTCGATTTTTATATTACTAGGGCATTTATTGTAGGTAAAGCCTATTGCATTTAAAATTTTGCGTAGAGCTTCAAGACTACGATTAAAATCCATCACAGTTCTAGCTATCACCTGCAACTATCTGAGGGTTGGTTGGAGCCTGAAATTATACAAAAGTTATGTTGATTAAACATTTGATTATACTTTTACAATAAATTTAGACATACCTAGACACAAAATACAGGCAAAGAATGGGATGGAAAGAATAACTGCAATACCTAACTAAAATGTATTCAGTGTTAAATACCAACAAGATATCATTTAAAATGGAATTACTAAGAACTAAAGAATAAAATATTGCAATTAATTATATAATGTCGACAGACCAGTTGATGCGAAAGTGACATACTTAGTTTAGTTATCAACCGTAATATAGACATAAAGCAATTAATTCAACTTCAAAATTGGGATAAATCTTGAATGAATTATACTAATGCAACTGATAATGTATCAAAGGAATAGGTCGTACTACAATATTTCTTACTTTCAAGGACAATCTTACCTAAAAATATGCTATGTACGCAATGCCTGTTTTTGGTCTCTAAATCTCAAATGGAGTGAATTTATTACTTGAGACAGATTACAAAACACAGTGACACGATTACATACCCATCAAAGTTGCAGTTCGCCCGTAAACATCATCTAAATCACATAAATATTGACTAGCTTCGTGCTCCGCCAAACAACGCCTTCTAACTTTAAAAGTCACTTCCCACGTGCCACTTTGATTTACTCTACTCATTGTTTATGTTGTTCTTCGTATGTCAGTATTAGTTTATTGTAGATTAATGAACTTATAAAAATCACAAAATGAAAACCGTTCCGCAACTTCTACTCGATGACAGCTCATGTACAAGTCTATTTTGAATTTCAGTGTTGCCAGACACATGAACAATTTAGTTCCTCAAACTTTAATTTCTTGACTTTATAGACAACCTATAGGTAGGTTTTTACATAAAAAATAGTAGTATTATATTTATGACTTATAACTTTAATTTGTTATAGGATTTGGTTACAATAGAAGTGTCATGGTCCATGCTCTAAAGGTAAAAAAATGATGTGTAGAATAAAAAAAAAATAGACTAAAAAACGTAGCCCAAGTACCTATAATTATTGTTTACAATACGTAGAAAAAGATTTTCATAGTCTTATTTGACTGCGTACACCTTAGTTAAGTTTGAAACTTATATTAGCTCTCAACTTATTACATTAAGCCTTTCGCCTGCTTTTACCCAGCTGCCTGCTTTTACCTAGCTGCCAGCTATACCATTTAGAGACTGGTACGGTGTTCCCTGCGTGGTGTAACATGCATAAAGGACGGTGAGAAGAGCAACATTACTCGAGCCTATTAGGTACAGTCACGAGCAATAATATGTACACATTTTCAAATTTTCTAAACTATCTGCACGTTTATCTAGACATTACAATATCAAAATGAATTCGTAATTTAGAAGAGGTTCCGTACAGTTTTGAATTAATCTTCGAATTTTCAATTTTGGATTGGCAGAACTTTAGATAACTGGTTTACAAAATGCGAAAATGTGTACATATTATTGCTCGTGACTGTACATAATTATGTAGTATATTTATAATAATTAGATTACCGTTGCTCTACATATTATAAGTAGTATTTACGTTTAAAAGCTTATTGTTATTTTATACATTTGTTTTGTAATAATTAACCGATTAGATACAATTGTAGCTTATTGCTCAATGAATTTTCAGAACTCTAGTAACATTAATATAAATAAATAAACGGTATATTAATTACAACTAATGCGTGTGATAATGTATTTATAATATTCCTAAAGTCTTTAATAAGATAAATACCTACTTAGGTTATGATATACCTACCTACATACTTATAGTGTGACCACAGGAGCTGTGCACCTCCTGAGGTATGCGCGCGGCGAGAGGGGGGTGGACATATAGAGTACATGATAAATACTGGTATAGAATAAACAGTCTATGATGTAGCTACTAGCGACATCTGACGCAATATACTTAAGTTATTTGGCTGGTACTGGTCGCTGCACGAACGGCTGTAGCAGTTTTCTATTAAAAGACAGTTTTTTTTTAAACTCCAAGAAAGTATTTACATTGTTGTATAGTTTTAAGCGTAAATAGGAACATTATTTGTGTTTTTATAATGTAACTTTGAGAAAAATGACATCTAGCGGAATGTATCAAATACTCTAAGAACATGAAATTCTTAAAGAAAAATATAATGTTCGAATTGTTATGACACTGCCGTCAAAACTCATGACAGCAGGTAGGTGTCCGTTATGGTAGCATACACAAGAGCTATATCGAGTTGGTTACTATGCCAAAAAACTCTGCATAAATAAAATAAAAAAAAACCCAATGGTTAAGATTAATGATGAGGAATTAGAAATCTATAACACTACAGTATTCCTAGGAATTACTTTATACAGATTACCCCCTTACTCATAAACGCCTCTTAAAAAGTTAATTGATTACCTTAAATTCTTACGGTTTTGTTTAGTATAAGTTTGATTTTACAAATAATAATCTCGCTAAACAGTGATTAAATTTAAGAGGCGTTTATGAGTAAGGGGTGAGTTCTTATTTATCACCTGCTTATTTTTAATAAAATATGAGTATATTTGGGTTACATTGTGATCAACTAAGTAAGTGTAATATATTACAGATATGTCTATAAAGTCGTCAAATTTGTGATTTTTATTAGTTCATTAATCTACAATAAACTAATACTGACTTACGAAGAACAATGTAAACAATGAGTAGAGTAAATCAAAGTGGCACGCGGGAAGTGATTTTTAAAGTTATAAGGCGATGTTTAGCGGAGCACGATTCTGGTCAACTTTTATGCGATTTGGATGATGTTTATGGGCGAACTGCAACTTTGATGCATACCCATCAAAGTTGCAGTAATCGTAAATCGTAATCGTGTTACTGTTTTTCGTAATCTGTCTCAAGTAATAAATTTGAGATCTAGAGACCAAAAACAGGCATTGTGTACATAGCACATTTTTAGGTTAGATATTCATTGTAAGTAAGAAAAATCGTAGTACGACCATTTCTGTTGATACATTATCAGTTGCATTAGTATAATTCAGTCCAATTTGAGTTTGAATTAATTGCTTTATGTCTATATTACGGTTGATATTGATAACTAATTCTATGTCACTTTCGAATCGACTGGTCTGTCTACAAAAAATAATTAATTGCAATATTTTATTAAATTTTATATCATTTAGCTCTTAGTGAATCCATGTTAAATGATATCTTGTTGGTTAATATTTAACACTGAATAAATTTTAGTTAGGTATTGTAGTTATTCTTTCCATTCCATTAGAATTATTAAATTTAAAAATAACTGATTTAAAAATAATGAAAAGCTTGAAACTCCTGGTAAAGACAGACAAGGCCGGCCAAAGAAAGAAATGTATGTTTCTATATTTCTGCTCTCCCCCACAAAATACAATTATGTTCTACAGTAAAAAAGAGGTATATAACATTTTTCTTCTTTTACCTGTATTTTGTTTCTAGTTATGCCTAAATTTATTGTAGGTATAATCAAATGTTCAATTTACTTAACTTTTGTAAAATTTCGAGTTCCAACCCTCAGAAAATTGCAGATAATAGCTAGAACTGAGATGGATTTTAATTGTAGTCTTGAAGTTCTACGCAAAACTTTAAATGCAATAGGCTTACCTACAAGAAATGCCCTAGTATTATAAGTGCTCTAATAGTGTAGTGTTATTTGAACATAATTGTTTTGAATACTATTTTGTCAGACTAAATAGGGTTGCTACGTGTAGCACAGTGGCGCCCTAATTTTTTGTCAGGACTTTATAGACAGACTGTACCTACATTTAAAAAAATAGTTGTTGTAGTTTTAATATTATAGCGTAATGAAATAACTAAAGCCCGGCCCCTAAGAACCGTTAATATCTCCGATAGTATTGAATTTTGTATTGAAATAAAGTGTTACACAGGCGTTATTTCAGAGTTACATTTCTACTGTATTAACAGAATTACTGTACCTATGTTTTGTAGTTCTCGAGATATTCAAATCACTTGTGAGCATATTATCTGTACCAGTACTATGAACATAAATTAACATGGATTTTTGACATATTCCACTGTGAATTCGCCTATTTACCTACACTAATTCAGTCAGAATTTCACGCATTATTTTTACATAAAGAATCTTTCAAAAGAAAAGTTCCCTTTCTATTAGAACTATCACGTGTACGCTACCATAACGGACACCTATTTTTTCTTCGTCCCCCACCTCGCCGCGCATACCTCAGGGGGTGCACAGCTCCTGTGGTCACACTATAGTTGTTTCTAGATAGGTTACGCAATAATAATTTGTACCTATTTAATCGTTTTTGTTCTTATATTGTTGTTTAAAAAATTATTGTCTTTAAAGCCACGCGTGTAAAGAGTACACCTACCTTTTCTAACCACATCTTAATTTAAAGTTGTAAAAGACAACTACGATTAAAACGGAAAAAAAGTCAAATGGTGACCAAAGAGATCCACATTGCTCTCCAAATCAGTAAATTGTTCTTAATTTAAAACTTTAATTGAAAAAGAAAATCGGTTTTTTATCGCCAATCACAAAAATATAAACAACCAAAAACAAAAAAATTGGTATAAATTTGTTGAAAATGGTAAAATTTCAACAAACAAGTACCTACCTACTGCTTAGCATTACAGGTTTTTCGCTGCACTGATTGGCGCTGATTTTCAGTTAACACCTGGTTCCTTGAGACGTTAGGAAGAAACTAGTTAGATAGTACTTACGGTAAACACAAGTAGTTAACTATTCTTTGCACCTATTTATTTATTTTATTGCTTATTTCACAGACACAGATAATTATGCAATTAGTGCCTAGGTTTAATAAAAGACTGAGTATATAAACTTTTATATCCTAATAAAAATAATAGCTCTAAGTTAGCTGCAATTATACATAAGATTCCATCCATATCAGCCTATGGACGTCTACTGCTGGACATAGGCCTCCTCCAAAAGTTTCCACTCTGCGCGGTCTTGTGCCTCCCTCATCCATCGGCTTCCCGCCGTCCTAACCAGGTCGTCGGTCCACCGTGTGAGGGGTCTCCCCACCCTGCGCCTTCCGGTGCGTGGTCGCCATTCGAGAACTGTTCTGCCCCATCGGCTATCTGTTCTCCGCGCTATGTGCCCTGCCCACCGCCACTTTAACCGGGCAATCCTGAGCGCTATGTCGGTCACTTTAGTTCTCCTGCGGATCTCTTCGTTTCTGATACGATCACGCAGGGAAACTCTCAACATAGCTCTCTCCATTGCCCTCTGAGTGACGGTAAGCCTTCTGAGAAGGCCCATAGTCAGCGACCACGTTTCAGCTCCATATGTCATCACTGGCAACACACATTGATCGAAGACCTTTGTCTTCAGACACTGCGGTAATGTGGACGAGAAGATACGTTTTAGCTTCCCGAACGCTGCCCATCCGAGTTGGATTCGACGAGTGACCTCCTTCTCGAAGTTGGACCTACCCAGCTGGACTGACTGTCCCAGGTAGATATACTCGTCGACAACTTCGAGTGTAGAGCCTCCAACCGTGATTGGAGTGGGTGCAACATGGACATTTGCCATGATCTTGGTCTTGTCCATGTTCATTTTAAGACCCACTTGTTGAGAGACTCTACTGAGGCCATCGAGCATTGTGTTGAGGTCCTCCATGGTCTCAGCCATGACCACGATATCGTCAGCAAATCGAAGGTGCGTGATATACTCGCCATTTATGTTGATGCCGAATCCGTCCCAGTCTAAAAGCCTAAAAGCATCTTCCAGTGCAGCGGTAAACAATTTCGGGGATATGACATCACCCTGTCTTACTTCTCGCTGCAACTGGATAGGGCCTGATAATCCACCCTGAAGACGAACCAACATGGTGGCGTTTTCGTATAAGCACCGCAACACTTCGATATACCGTTGGTCAACTTGGCACCGTTGGAGAGACTGCAACACTGCCCATGTCTCGATCGAATCAAAGGCTTTCTCATAACCCACAAACGCTAAGCATAGGGGCCGGTTATACTCATTTGATTTTTGTATAACCTGCCGCAGCGTATGAATGTGGTCTATGGTACTATAACCTTTTCGGAAACCGGCTTGTTCGGGAGGCTGGAAGTCGTCCAGTCTGCGTTCGAGACGATTCGTGATGACTCTCGAGAACAATTTGTAGACGTGGCTCAGAAGAGTGATGGGTCTGTAATTCTGAAGGAGCGTTTTATCGCCCTTCTTGAAGAACAGTACCACCACGCCTCTGTGCCATGTGCGGGATTTCTTCGGTATGGTGTCGCGTAAGTCTAGCTCTAGGATCGACGGCTAGATCGCTAGGTGGCTGTGTTGTAGTATAAAGCTGTCCGTAAAACTTCTCAATCTCTAGAAGCTCAGGCTTGGACGTCACTATTCTGCCATCTCCAGTCTTGAGATATAAATAAAATATGATCAGGGGAACCTTCATCCAAACCACACTCACACATCGAGCTCTCTTTGATCCGTAATTTAGCAAGATGAACGTTGGTACAAGCATATTTCACTAGATTTTGTTTAGTGAAATGACATATCACTGACGTTATACCTATTAGTATTTTGTCATATCACTAAACATTTTCAGTAAGAAGACGTAATAATCAAGAGTATTCGACATTTACCGGGATTTCGTGATATCCCTAGGGATTTCGTGAAATCCCTGGTTTCCTCATTTCCCTGCGACATATATTTATAGATTTAATTTTTTGCAAGTGCAATGCACCGTTCAAAGTTTATTGATGTTATTAAGAAGGTACACTGTTATAAAATACCACTTTATTATATTTTTAAAGGCTTTTATTATTAACTAATCATTATTGATGACATCTTTATTATTCAGTCTGATTCACGCGACAAATTCGAAGACAGAGTGGTCATATGACAAAGAAACATTTTTTACACATTTATTTAAACACTAGCTGCTGTGCCCGCGACTTCGTTCGCGTGGCGGATGTTACTTACTTCGCAATTCGATTTAATACTGAAAAATCGTTTTTTAAACCTTATAACAAACAGATATACCTACAAACGAATTGTATTAACAAACAACCCAAAACCTTTTCAAAACAGACCTTTACAAAGACAGATCTATAAAAACCGCCTCTGCGTCAAAGACATGAGCGAACGTCATTCTTTCAAGGAAAATCTTAATACCGCGATACTGAAAATGACGTCACAGGCACAATGCCATCTGTTGTCCAATTTATAAGTTAACATAAATGACATCGCTTATTTCATCATAATAGTCCATTAATGTCCCACTGCAAGGACACGCCTCCTCCCGTGACGGAGGGATACTTGGCCTACTAATACCACGCTGGCCAGTCGGATTCGTATAAGGTTTAATTTCAAGTTTTCCTTCATTTTTATTTCGTAAAGATAATATTCACCGATAGTCCCTTAGTCGGTTTTACGCCACCCATGGGATGAGATGGGGAGGTGACATATTGTATTCTTACTCCGTCACCACACGGATAATCGCTAATTAATTATGAATGAATACATTTGCACGCCACGGTGCGGCAGAATTACCTGCCTCGGTGGCGCGGCGGTCGCATTACATGGCTGGCGTGCATGAGGTCGCGGGTTCGATTCCCATGGAGGACAATTGTGATACACAAACTATTGGATGTTCTTTGTGTCCGTTAAATTGATATTTTTAAAGGCTAGTGTGGGATTTGTCTTTTGTAAAAAAAATGCTGAAATAAATTATTGTACCTAACACCTTTCTACCATCTAGCAAAAAATATTTGACTAAACTTAGACTCGACTATATTATTATTATTATCTATAGATTAACTGCGTGCAGTATTTTTGAATTACTTAATAAAATAAACACAAACACTTTGAATAATAATTTAATGTTTTGTGATTGTATTTCTATATTTTATTGTCAGTTTTGTATTTTTTTAATGTTGACAAATAGCAATAATGTGTAAAATGATTTTATAAAGAAAACTGTTACTTATTATGTTGTCTGTTATATTATACCCATATATTATTAATTATTAAATAGTTATATAACTGTGTTATAATTGCAGTTATAATAAGATTGTGTGAAAAGGAATGTTCTTTTAATTCAATTTAATATTTATGATTAAGTATAGGTATAGTTTAACTTTAAAAAATGAAGTTTGTACGCAAATATTAGCAATACAGGGAAAGACTATTTCTTTTTGTCAGATGTTTTGTACCTGTGATTAACTAATAAAGGTTATTTGTATTTGTATTTATTTACATTAATAATAAAAACAGGTGGAGTCTGTTGCATACTTTTACGTTGACCAGTAACTACTACTGTTTAAACTAAATTAATACCAAAAGAATAATTGATACTTTAGATTAATAGCTTACTAATACAATTTATATTTAATTAAATTGCGTTTCAATTACGAAAAACACAAAAATATAACAATCAAGTAAACTTATAATTGATTTAATTTAATAACACTTATAATTGATATTCCACATACGATTCATGGTTAATTTTATTAACATTTAAAGGAATACCTTATTAATAGCACTTAATAATAAAAAAGTTATAGATTATTTAAAAACTCATTTATTTTATGATTACTACTGGTAACGCCATCTCGTGAACAAAAGAAACGAAATTTAAATTCAGAGTCAATAAGAACCACGTCCGTTCGCATTAGGAGTCAATTTGAATGAAATTATATAGATGCACCAGTTGGCCGTTTCGGACGTTAAACAAAAATCAACCGTACAGCCGTACTCATTAGGGCATGCAATTCCGGAGTTCCGGAATTCCGTAACTCCGGAATTCCGTGACAATTTTACTGATTTTTCAATTCCGGAATTGAGAGGAGTAATATCGGAATTCCGGTATTCATCATTTTTTGATATTATTAAATAATACCTGCATTACATTCCATTATTTGGCTTGTGAGTTATCGTAATGTTGCTTGTGCCATAATGCAACGCTATTACGGCTAAATTTAATTAAACTATACGAACAGAACAGCTCTATGAGTTGAGACAACTTGCGAAGTCGTATAGAACTCTAAAAGTTGACTCCCCAAGTCGTAACGGTCCGGAAATATCGCCGCAGCGAGCTTGTTCCACAAAACAGTTGTTCGCGGTAGGAAGTTTCGCGAAAATCGCACAGTGGATGACCGCCAACCATCAAGGTGACAATGGTAGGACAGTCGATTGCGAGTGGTTCTGTGGAGAAATTCAGCTGTGGGCAATGTCCAGAACAACTCCTTAAAACACTCCCCGTGATAAATGCGGTAGAGAATGCAAAGAGACCCTACATCTCTCCACAAAGCTAAATAATCGAGCCGACTAGAGAGCACCTGATCGTCAACAATTTCGAGCCGCCCTTCTTTGTATAAGGTCAATTGAAGGAGTTGACTGGGGTGCTCTAGCCCAGAGATGGGAACAGTATTCGAGATGTGGCCAAACCTGAGCCTTGTAGAGTTGTAGGCGATGGTTTGGCGTAAAATACTGACCCTCTCTATCGAGCACACCCAGCTTTTGCGAAGCTAATTTAGCTTTACCTCCAAATGATCGCGAAACTGAACTTCGCTCGAAATGCTGACACCCAGGATTTTAATAGACGGCTTGGTAACAAGGGGAGCGCCTTCGAAGTGAATATCCTCGATGAATGGAGATTTTTTAGCGGTAAACGCGCCAACCTGTGTCTTCGAGGGGTTGAATCGGACTAGATTTAGCCGACCCCAATTCGAAACTAAGTATGTTTTCGATATCAGACACAAGTTTGTTTTGGTTCTCATTAACGTTTTCCACCGCGAAAGAAAAATGAGAAAGCGGAACGTACTTTTTTAAATAAAATAGGTTTTTGTTTCCACCAACAGCGTTTTTAAAATTGTGTTTACTCCGCTCCGTTTTCGAGGTAGGAGCGAGCTCATTTCTACTCTTTCTACACACTCGGCTCTTTCCGTCCGACTTTTTGTTGGTGGAAATACAACTTTCCGTAATAGCATCTTTTATCGTCTTTAGAACTTCACAATAGCAGTTCTATAAAGAATTAGATCTCTCGACTAATTTTCTAATGTACGCGATGGCGAGTATCTGACAGAAGCTTACAAATATTTTTTGTGTTCTGCTAACCAGTGTGGAGAATGAAAGTGTTTTCTGTGCTGGCCAAATAAGTAACCAAGTACAAAGTTCATTCTCTGGCAAAATGTAATTATACAAGAACAATGAGTTAGTTAAGTCTTGCCTTAATTTAACGGCTTAAAATGACAATAATAAGGGATATAAATTACCAAACATGTTCAAATTCTTAGTGAATATTTAGAAGTAAACAACTGCCTCTTCTTTTAATTTAAAGAAATTCTAAAATTACCAGTTCCGGAACTAGCTCCGGAATTCCGGAGTTAGACCTCCAGTATCGAAAGTCAGTTCCGGAATTGAGAACCTTCCGATATTGCATGCCCTAGTACTCATACTGGCGGCGCGGCGACATTTGGAAATTTTCTTTCATCTATTATCTTGTGTGTTTATAAACCGATTTTTATAATTTTTTTTTTATGAATAAGATATTAAAGTGTACTTTTGAAATATGGAAGTTTGAAAAAGATATGTCTATGCAAATTACAATATATTTATGTATTTAATACACTTTAAAGAAAACCCTAACGATTAAACACGTTATTGTGGCTAATATATAAAAGATAGATATATACTATTCAGGACTTTTTTGTACATCTTTTGAAGACCATTATTTTTGTAATACATATTTTTGGCGTATGATCAACGTATGCGATGATAAAAGCTCAAACGCGCGTTTTTTCAACCGACTTGCTTCAAATTTTTCGTCGCTGCTCAGCTCCTATGTGTCTTAGCGTTATGTTATATAGCCTATAACCTGCCCAGGAGTATGGACTACAATCGTACCAAGTTTGGTTAAAATGCCTTCAGTAGTTTTTGACCCATGCGTGCACATACAGACAGACAGACAGACAGACAGACAGACAGACAGACAGACAGACAAAAAATTTATTGATTGCATTTTTGGCATTAGTATCGATCACCATTCATCTTCCAATATTAATTTTTAACATAAATATATTCAATGTACAGAATTGATTTGTCTACAGTTTTATTATAAGTATAGATAAAAAACAATGTTCCGTTATTTTTTTACAGGTATTGTTAATAATACCTATCTTCCTAATGTTTGGTCTTGATTATTATTATTGAGAGTGGTATATGTCAGCTTGCGACCACGCACCAAACGTCAAGCAAAATAAAGGTAAATAACATACTGCGTTAACGCTATAGTTTAAAGGTTATAGATGTTAATAGGACTATTCAAGCTATGGTAAAAGAACTATAACACCTGTGAGCCAGAAGTTATTGCTTCATAGAGAAGATAGACTATTCCAGCTATTATAATAGAACTATCACCACAGTATAGTAAGAATGTTTCTTATTATGCTGTGCTATCACCCCTGTAAGCCAGGAGTTATAGCGTCACCTCATGACAAGCATTTAAGGATGCTTATTATGCTGTGCTATCACCCCTGTAAGCCAGGAGTTATAGCGTCACCTCATGACAAGCATTTAAGGATGACACTAAACGTGACTAAAGTAAACAAGAATGGGCGTTTTTATATGGAAATTGGAACCCGTCCCCAACCTTGTAACACTTACATCTATGCATCAAATGAAAGGTCTTGAAAAGTGTAGAGAAATTCATGCTTTTCTAAATGTAGATGTATGTTCCGTCTTCTAGTAAGATAGCCTTTGATTCTATCGTGCCTATATAGTAGACATTATTATAATGTAGGTATGTAATATTATCGTTTATTATTTTTATTCTCTTCTTCTCAATAACTCTGTTCTTCCATGACTGACAGATTTGTTGTTGTACAATAAAATGCTTCACTTTTCAAGACCTTTCGTTTGATGCATAGATGTAAGTGTTACAAGGGTGGGGACGTTTTGCCCATTCTTCTTTCGGGAAAACCTTGCCTTAGAACTTACTACGAATGTATTTATAAAAAAATGGAAGAGTTAGAGAAAATTCTTAGAGGACTTGACTACTGTCGAATCACATTATTCAGATGCCTTGGCGACGTAAGTATGTCTTGGCGCAAATAAAATAATTAAAGATTTATAAGCTCGTATCATATCTTATAAATAGAGAGTCCGATTTTGATAAATAAAAAGTGATCTATAGATACCGAAGTGACTTTGTAATGATGACTTTGCATTTAGATAAGAAATAATACCAAGATTCTCTTTAATATGTTCTTCAGGATTTGATTGACGATTAGAATATTTTTACACACGAAAATTGGTTACCGAACCAATTTTCATGTGTAAAAATATTCTAATACATATAAGTTTAAGATAAAGTTAAGTTTAGATAGCGACCTAAACTAGTAAGCAACAAAGAAAAATATTACTGTGAAAAGCATTTTTGTACAATTTTTAATAACACGTCAATACGGTCAGTTACTAAAACTTGTAGAACATGTTTACTTTATATCATGTTGCAACAATAATAATTGTCATCAATTCCAACTACTCTCTACTTTAGGTCTGTTCACCAAGGCCCTTTATGTCGCTAGTGTCGCTACCATCGCTATGCCCTCTTAATCCACCTCTTTGCCACTCAAACGCTTACCTACAGAATTTTCATTTAATTCGGTCAAGCCGTTTAGGAGGAGTTCAATGACATACACACGTACAGCAGAATTATAATTATAAAGATATTTATATTTTCTTAAAACAGAGTAGGTACTTTTTTACTTTAACAAAATTGCTTTAATCGTTCCATAGTCGTAAACATAATGTAACAAAGTACTATTTTCGTATGGATAGGTATACGTATAATTATAGAACTTAATTATGTTAAAATAATTCAAACGTATTAAGAATTATTATCTTTTTCATAAAAAATGAATCAGTTGTTAAAAATAATATACATTTTAGCTCATAAAAGCACATTAACCAATTTTTGAACCTGTTTTTAACCTTGAACGGATTTAATGACGCTGAGCTGTCAAAGTCATGGGCATGTCGCATTCGAATTTCGAACCAGATTACGTAGAGATAAACGGAGCTTTCATTATTTTCTGTTTATTCTATTCATGTGGTGAAAACTAAAACAATACGGTGCTTTTCTCAGCTGTCGTATGCCAGGGAGCTCATATGCCATTGCGATATCTTCACCAAGATTCAAGCGGTCAAAATTTAAAGTTTTCCTTTTTTTTTATTTAGTATAGATAATATTCACGGATAGTCCCTAAGTCGGTTTTTACGACACCAATAGAATGGAGATCCTATCAATAATCGAGTAAAATACCTACTTTAAATCCTGTCTGACTTAAAAATAATATAATAACTAATCCCATAGTTTTTCGAATTACAAAATCAGTTAAGTCGTTTTGACCTTAGGAGGGAGATAAGGCATAAGGGTTCACCATAGGTATTGATTTTTACACTGACGATGACGTCACATAGTCTATTACAATATAATCGTTCAAATAGTTTGGGCTACAGGTCACAATTAGATTGACATACTATTGGCGCCTACTATAGCCTTCCGATGGTAAGAGGTTGTGCACAAGGTTTGCGAGTTCGAATCACACAGAAGAAACTATTTGTGCGGTACGCAAAGGGTTGTCTTGAGCTAGACGTACTTTATATTCGTTAATTCCATGTGTGTATTCTGCCCTTTCCAATGTAAAGTACATTTGAAAGGACAGAATAAGCAAAAATATTATTAAAGTCTTTTGAAATTAAAAGGTTTTATTTATTAGAATATGACTCCAAAGTTTACGGTAAACTGTCGTGAACTAAGTTCAAAAGTTAAAAAAAAAAAGAACAATATTAACGTAGGTAAGATTTTGCATCTGCCATATAAGATGCTTAGCAAAATTTATCTAAAAAGTCACCAAAAATTATTTAGTTTTTCCTGCTCTCCTACCTATTCATTTTTATAATCGGTTACATTGCGTATTTTTTTTTATTGTCATCTGGCCTTTGCGTGCTCGTGCGATGGCTAGCAACCATCAATGCCATTCGCAACACAAACTTCGCCGAAAGTGGTTGGCGGCAGTGTTTAAAAAAATAAATAAAAATGATTCTATTATTAATATCGATAATTGCTGTGTTATTTTTGTTAGTGTCATGGTTCAAGTTAGTAAAGCAAAGTAAACAGTTTAACGTGCCAGGACCTATGCCTATACCTTTATTGGGAAATGCTCATTTATTCTTGGTTAAATCTTCAGGTACGTCTTTTTTTCATCTTGTTTGTTTTTTTTATTAAACTTTGAGTTCCTAATCTCAAATTCATACCTAATGCTTATGATGACATAGCTCATTGAGGTCATTCATGTGATAAGAATTGATTAAAAAAGTGTCTTATATTATTATCTATTAAAAATAAATAAAGTACCTATTGATTTTTTAATGTTTTAATATTAACTAGCATTTGACTTGTTTAATGTTTATAGTTTTTTTTTAAACCTTTGAAATTAGATCGTGTATTTATATAACTGTGTTGTTTTTAATAATAATAATTGTATCATTATTGATGTTCTAATGATTCGATTAGCGTTATCTGAAATATGTCATTATTAACCCATTCTCAAATATAGATACGTGCGTACCTACCTGTAAAAATATTGTAATCACGTCATGTTTAAATAACTTTATTCCTTTTTTTTTATTTAGTGTGGTCAAAGACGGACTATAAAAGGTTTCCCACGTTATAAAAAGTGGGCGACTAGAGAAATATAAAACTTGTCTAGCTAGACAAGTTATTTCAATTGAAGTCCTTCAATTTTTACTCTTAGACTTTTTATTAAACATGTAGGTAAATAAGAATAAATCTGAACATTTGAACTACAGATTTTAGCTCCCCCTTACTCATAAACGTCTCTTAAATTTAATCACTGTTTAGCGAGATTTTTATTAGCAAAACAAACCCTATGTCAAACAAAACCGTAAGAATTTAATCTAATCAATTGACTAAAATTTAAGTGGCGTTTATGAGTAAGGGGGACTATGCTAAATCTCATAACATGTAATGCGGTTAAGTTGGGATATTAGCCTTATTATTTAAACTGCCTTGATGGAACAATGGTTGTTTATGCGGTTGCCGTGTATTAGGTAGTCGGTTGGAAGCCCAGGCATGTGAAGATGTTTGTCAAAGTTCACGCAACACTATGACGCCCAGTGTACGACTTGTTTTTTAAAAACAAAAAATAATTAAAGTCAAACTGACTGTCAACCTTGTATCCCAGTAGAGACAGGGCCCCTTTTTTGGACTTTACGTACTAATTTAAAGAAAAAAACCTAAACCAAAGATTCTGCCAGGCAGTTTAGTAAAGTTACTTACACATACTAAATTACGAGCTTTTCTTCTCTTGCAATGGTAATGTATACGGACAAATCTTTAATACTCAACTCTTAGAGTGAGGATAAGGTGGGATAGGGACATACCTATTGACAATAATACGTCACCATACAGAGAAGTTATTAATAATCACAAAATTACTAAGGTATATCTATTGCATGTATCTAGTGTTTAATAATATGGTAATCAAGAGCTTATTACAGTACAAGTAATTACTATAATATAATATAATAGTTAATTCTGAAAAGAACATTAAAGTCGTTATTAATTAAGAAGTTATTACCTGGTATTTATGTAATTAAGTCTAACCTATTCAGAGATACATCCGTATTCTTATTTATAGTAATTTATGGTTATATTACAAGGATTCGAACTTGAGTAATTAACACCAGAGACAATTATTTCCTTTACTCTTATTTTTTTTTATTTTCTTGTTATCTACTTACTAATAATACTTAATAATATGTCTAGGTACTATATAATTCATAAAGTACTTACATAAGTATTTCTATCTTTTTATTTTTTCGTTGGTTCAGTTCAGGTTTTCGTTATACAGTACATTTGCAGGTCTAAAAAGTAGTTTTGATACTTTGCAGGTAAAAACATAAGTTTTGATTTAAGTTTTACGTAAGAAATAGGTTTTGATACATTTTGCGAATATTAACGGTTACGGCCTTTACACAGTTTAAATAATTTGTACTGTAGTTCTGGCGTACTGAAATATATATAAAACCTGTGCCACAAATCATTATAATATCGCAAATTATAATAATTCCATTCTATTAATGCCTACATATTACTTATTATGAAAAATACAACTTTACGCTCAATAGCTATTAATTTACTTATTCATCAACTTCATTTTCATACTTAAAATTGAATACTAAAGCCCGATTTACACATCGAGAAGTACAGTAGCGAGTTAAGTAGTAAGTTGTTGATTAAGTTGGCGAGACGCGAGAGAGGGGTTTACTTCGTACTTAACTCGCCAAAAAGAGGATGGTGATCTATTCAAATCAACTTAATCAACAACTTACTAAGTACTTAACTCGCTACTGTACTTGTCGATGTGTAAATCGGGCTTTAGATTAATCACACCGATTGCATAAAGCCAAATCCGTATTCTTTGATAAAAAAAGGATTCTGATGTAATACACAGACCGGTTTATCTATTAGTTTGGACTGTGATGTTTTAAAAACCAACTCATAATAAACATTAAAAAAATGATTGTGATGGTTTGCTAATATGTTTATGAGGAAGGTACACACAGCAACACATCAAGTTAAACATTTTCATTTGAAATTGTGTCTTATTTCGAGGTATTAAGGTACATGAGTGTCTAGCTTGATTAGTTGCTGTGTGTACAGTCACAGGTATAATTATAACAATAGTATACCTAATGATTTCTTTGGACAAGTTATGTAGACGCAGCGTTAGGGCGCTTGTACACGCTAAGAAAATTTGCCGTGTCTGCGCCAGACAAGACAAATCTTCGTGTAGACGCGATGCTAGCGGGAAAAAATCCGAATAATTCAAGTTGATTAAATCGGAATAATACCAAAATATACCGGAACTTTGGGATTTTTTCAACTGATCGCACTGTCACGTGATTTATTTATTTTATTATATTTTTTATATTATTAATGTGCTATAAAATTTATATTATTATGTTTTTATTTATTATGTGTATAATTATAATTTATAGGTAAGTATAAATAATTGTAAATAAACTATTCATGCATTTTGTCTGGTACCGATAGTTTTATATTATTATTTTAGATTAAGTAGTTTAATATTCGGGCGATATATTTGACGGAAAATTCGATCGAATCTTTCACTCATTCGCGGGGGGAAAGCTCCTCCGCAAAGCATTTCCTCTCTCTCTTACCGCACCAGGCACCGCTGCCGAACAACTCGAGAGTCATGTCACAACGTGAACCACTCACGTCGTGACATGAGTCGTGCAGACGGGCTCGCGCCCGTGAAGCTGCGGCCGGCGCACAAAGTTGTAGCGGCGTGGCGCGGTGGCGGTGATCGATGCAAAATACTATTTTTCAGCAAATAAAACATAAAAATATTTATTAAATAAATTTTGAATAAATCCGATTTTATGAAATTTTCCCTGATTTTTTCCGGTATTATTCCGTATTAATCAGAAGTTTTGCAACTATAACTGTGAGACGTCAAGAATTTTGTCTTTTTCGCACACGAAAACTTTTCGTGTCTTCCGCAGACAAGACCAATCGAAACGTGTACACGATAGGATTTTTTTCGTGCAGTCGTCAGACGGGCGTAGGGCGCGCAAGTAATAACAAGTGTGATAATCAGTGTTAGTTTCCTTTAGTAAAAATGTTAACTAGAAAGCAAAAAGGTATGATACCCTACTACACCGCACCCCGCCCCTCCGCAACAACGTTCGCCGCGTCTTGTCTTGCGCAGACAAGAATATTTTCTTATTCATCGCCGCGCCAGCGCTGTGTACACAGGTCGTGCTTAGAAACGACACGAATTCTTGCGTAGGCCCGGCGATTTTTCTTACCGTGTACAAGCGCCGTTAGTCAATTAAATTCATTTATTTTTAAATTAACATTAGTTTATAAGGTGTAGTAAACTTTTCCACTGGCACCTTCGTAGGCGCTCTGGTAGAGAAAAAGCGGCGCAACAAACTCCACTGCGGTATTTTCCAGACTTCAATAATACATAGTAAATAATTCCTTAAAACTAGATATAAACGGGTTTACATTTTGTCAAATTTATAAAAGGTATAAAAAAATAGGTAAAAAATATTGGAATATTCCACCTAAGACAATATAATTTGGCATAAAAATGATTATAGTATCTACAGAGTATATCGAAATAGACGCTTATGAAGGTATTATGATAGTACCTACATAATATCTATTATTTTAGCCCAAACTTATTATAACTATAGGATGTACATGCACAATTGCATATCATCCTCATAATCATAACAGCTCATTAATATTTCACTGCAGGGACGGGCCTCCTCCCGTGACGAAGGGATATTTGGCCTACTAATACCTACCACGCTGGCCAGACGGATTGGTACAGGGTTTAATTTCAAGTTTTCCTTCTTTTTATTTCGTTAAGATGATAGGGGGTATTAGTCGGTTTCTACACCCATGGGATGAGATGGGGTTTACATATCATCATCATATCAGCCTATAGACGCCCACTTCTGGACATAGGCCTCCTCCAAACGTTTCCACCCTGCGCGGTCCTGTGCCTCCCTCATCCATCGGCTTCCCGCCGTCCAGTTACATATACCTACTGTTATTTAAAAATAATCAAAAACATCATAGAGTCAACATAAGGACTGTTATTAATTCTTATAAGAACATTCAAAACAACAGACTGTTTTGTTTTGAAGTTCGACATTAAACTTGATTTACAATGACCTTGAGATTATGCCGAATTAAGAGCTTGAACGTGTTTAGCAAGTTTAAAAAATTGTTACTACATACTTCCGTAAAGTTAAACTGTTATTTTAATTGAAGTTACTTAATCAGGCAGTTCTTTTTTATGTTTTTTAAGTACATTTATGTTATACGTTTTGTATACCTACAGCATTACCTACACATAATTATGTTGCAATTTAAAAAAGGTTAATTTTGCTGCTTCATTAGAGTTATAGATCGCCAAACTTCTAGTCCGTTCTGAACACAGTGCGAAACGCGTCGCAGTACCGAAAAATAGGTATCAGCGGGAAGAGGTAGAAGGTGGCGACGACGTCAGGGCTCGCTCCACTTCACCGGCCCCGCACCTATGTCACCTGTGCGTGCGTATTGGTGTGCGTTCAGCGATCTTCCAAATAGCACACACGCTTATTTTTCGTAGCAAAGTACAGTCACGCGCCGATCTGTTTTGATTTTGTTATTACTGTCACTTTGAGATTCGGGTTTCAGTAGTTTTAAGAATATGTATTATGAAAACACTTAGAGCAACCCTTTGAATATCATATAAAGCATAAATATAAAGCAAAAGAAATATCAACAAAAGAAATAGCCATAAGAATTTACTTTGTTTATCTTTGACACTGCCCGTTCTCGTGTGTATCCTACCAGTATTCTATTGCAAAATTAATTCAGTCATGGTAAAGGTTTTGTATTTTATATCAACTTAATTTCTGCGTGAATGTACACCTGCGCGACGCAACTTCAGAGCGGACTAGATGTTTGGCGCGATCTATACCGGAGTTATTTGCCCACATTTTTCCCAGAGCTCTACAATGGTCATCTGCGAAAGTAGTCGTACTTTGACAGAAATTCTTGGTGTTTATAACTCTGTGCGGGTCTGGTAAATGTCTTAATTTAAAAAAAAGACGTCTGATTAATTTAAACAAAAAAATACTAACAGTATCTATTAAATAACTAAAATAATAGGTGTTATGATGAAAGGAGGTTAAAACAATGAAAATGTTTATTATCTTCTAAACGGATAAGTATTTTTCAATAAATTTTATTTTTTCTTCATTAGTAAAGTTTGATACGTAAATCCCTACTACTACATTATGCGCCATTCACATGTAGGTACGCTCTGAATAAAGGTATTAATAATATAATATAATAGTTACTCCGTGTGGTGACGGAGTAAGAATACAATAATGTGAATATTATCTTTACGAAATAAAAAGAAGGAAAATTTGAAATTAAACCCTATACCAATCCGTCAGCGAGGTATTAGTAGGTCAAGTATCCCTCCGTCACGGGAGGACGCCCGTCCCTGCAGTGGGACATTAATAAGCTGTTATGATGAATATAATAGTTACGGCGAAGCTATGATGAAGATGATGATGAATATTCTTTACTCATACCTATCGAACAAAGCAAATTCAAGCAAAGTCTTAAATTAAGAAGAGCTTGTTAGTTTTAGCATGGTAATAATTTATTGGCTTCTAGACAATTAACACACATTAAATAATATTATACATTTACTAGAGTGCGTTACCCTAGCAAGAAAGTATCTCTTAGAGTGATGAGAGTGGTACGTATCGTTCTTGCTAGGTCTACTGAAGATGTGCACGAAATTTGACATTTGTGCGTCCTGGCGTTTTCGAGAAAAATGGAAAAAACGATTCCTGCTAGGGTAACGTTACTCCAGCAAGAAAGTATCTCGTGGAGTGATTTGAGTGGTACCTATCTTTCTTGCTAGGTCTACTGAAGATGTGCACGAAATATGACCTTTGTGCGCCATCAGGTTATTGAGATATTGCATTTCCTGCTGGGGTAACGTTTTGATATATCGTGTTTCTCGATAACCATTATGCGTGCGCCAATATAAAAAATATGCCCATGTACCTCTTAATTTGTGCGTACTTATGGCAGAAAAATAAATGAGTAAATATTAACAGTTTTTGAGTAATTACACTTTGAAAAAAAAACGAAAAACGCTCATAACTCGTAAATGAGTAAACGTATAAGTTCACTGACAACAGCTGTTATTGGTACTTCTTAACCCAGATAAGCCTGAAACTATTTTTAGCTTCGATATTAGTGATTTTTACAAATATGCCTTATTATAGTCCCAGTAGCTCGGGAAAAATAATAAAAAAAATATGTGGCTTCTGGAAAAGCTGGAAAATCATGTCCCATGTATGGGTCGGTCGGCATGTCTTAACCTTTTTGCTAATACGTTTTTACAACTAAAATAAAATTATAAATTAAATAATTATAATTAAATCAAATGTATTACTATTAAGTTTATGACTTATTACAGTTTTGAAAATAATATTATCGATTTTGATCGAATTTGATTGAAAAAACCCGGCCTGATCGAGATATCCCTGTGAACTGCTAACAACTGTGACCTCTGTAATAAAGATATTATAGCATCGTCGATGCAAAACGTCTTTTCCATAGTCTCATTCTCCTGAAAAACAGGATTCAGTGAAATAAATTATGGTCTCATTTTCGCAAGTGTTTTAGGCTTGAATCGAAGTGTTTTCTTCTCTAGAATCTTCGTCGGTATCAACCGCATTTGCGTTATTTGGTGGTCAAATGTGATGCATTCTAGAATCGGATCATTACCATTCTCAACTCATTCAAAAGTTCGTAGAATAATAATGAATTCAATTAGAATTTTTTTTAAAATATATTATTTTACGAAAATTTCGTATTCCGTGGTTGTTCCGACGGACCCATGTATGGGTTCCTAAGATATTCAGCAAAATAACAGTGATTTTCATAGTAAAAAAATGAATTTTCTTTGTAATATAAATATTGTTATGTTTCAAACTTTATATTTTTGATATTATATTTATAGAAATATAACAATATATGTAATATAATTTCACTTTTTTAGGGACATGTTTTACCATATTCACTACAGACATTTTCACATGGAAAAAACAACTATAAATAATTAAATTTACTACCTATTTTGTCATCACAGCTAACAGTCATTAACTGTCGATTCCAAAAGTATTTATAAATTGTTTTAATAAAACCGTATAAAAGGGGCAGAATTTTTTATTTCCCGAAACCCATACATGGGTCGGTCGGTCCAACTGGGTTAATGTCTATAAAAACCATACAAAGTCTGCAAAAACGCATGGTTCAGCAATTTCACGCACGCACGAACGAGCATACATTGAACTATCTAAGTGAAAAATTTTCAGCTTGGCAAATTTTATATATAAGAAGATACAACCAAATATCTAAACACGTAAATAACGCTCGCCTATCCGACTAAATAGGGTTGTATACAAAAAAGCGGCCGATACATACATATTGATGACCTTCTCAGCTTTACTCGCGGACCGCTTGAAACTTGTACACTGAAGTAGAAAATAACCTACTGATGATGATGATAACAATGTGATTGAAGGACAAAGTACTACCCACCAGGCATTTATACCTACTAATATTGGTACCTTTGCTCACACGCGCGCCGCCTCCCCTGACGTCACAATTCATATTAGTTGCCGTTCGGTGTGTCGCTGGGCCGATGTGAGAAAGGTATATTATTACCTAAACACACTTACTGTTGTGACATAAGAATATGGAGGCGCATCCCTAGCGCCTTGAAGTAGAAGCGATTGAATACTCCTTTCAAATCCATAGTGATTTATGAAAAATCACTGATCGGACTATTGTTCACGAGGTTATCGACATGTGGACTGTTGATTCGGCGATTATTGTTCCGATAGTACTTTCGGTGAATGGACTTATTCCAAAGAGTCTTTATCAACATCTAAGGAGACTCGACCTTGGCAGTTGGATCATAGGTCTGATGCAGAAGGCAGTACTGCTTGACACGGTACATATTGTGAGGAGGTTCCTATCTTTGGAGCCCTAACCACCAGTAGCTTGGTCCCTGTACCCGATGCTGGTGGGTCTACCCTTTTTTTATATTTTTAAATGTTTTTATTTTTATATTTAAAAATGTAAATTAAGGTCAAAAATGTAAATAAAGAGAATAATTTATAAGTTGTTAAAATTGATCTGTAATAGTCGGTTTTGGTTTTTGAAGGTTTATTTTTCGTTATCTATTATTGTTATTTTATGTAAAAAATACAATTAAACTATTTGTGTTCTAGTTTTCAGTTAGAAAATTTGATTTGTGATTTCTTGCCATAATTTAACCTAGAGTGAATATTATAATAATTTTCAAATCAACTTCTTTTATTTAACATTCCTGTGTTTTTACGATTATATTTTAGTTAGCCCCCAAATTGTTTAAATAATAATAAAATTAGCATATGTACTTGAAAGTGCTAAGAAACGTTTTGAACTTGACTGTACCATGACAACTAACGTTTAATACGTTCATGTTAAGAAGGTCATCAATATGTATGTATCGGCCGCTTTTTTGTATACAACCCTATTTACTCGGATAGGCGAGCGTTATTTACGTGTTTAGATATTTGGTTGTATCTTCTTATATATAAAATTTGCCAAGCTGAAAATTTTTCACTTAGATAGTTCACTGTATGCTCTAAGCATTGGTTTATACCAGAACTTCTTGGGTTGAGCCGTTTTTCTGCACATTTACGTCAAAGTTATGACACAGTTTTTTGATTGTGCGTGAAATTGCTGAACCATGCGTTTTTGCAGACCTTGTATGGTTTTTATAGACATTAAGAAGTACCAATAACAGTTGTCAGTGAACTTATACGTTTACTCATTTACGAGTTATGAGCGTTTTTTGTTTTTTTTTCAAAGTGTAATTACTCAAAAACTGTTAATATTTACTCATTTATTTTTCTGCCATAAGTACGCACAAATTAAGAGGTACATGGGCATATTTTTTATATTGGCGCACACATAATGGTTATCGAGAAACACGATATATCAAAACGTTACCCCAGCAGGAAATGCAATATCTCAATAACCTGATGGCGCACAAAGGTCATATTTCGTGCACATCTTCAGTAGACCTAGCAAGAAAAATAGGTACCACTCAAATCACTCCACGAGATACTTTCTTGCTGGAGTAACGTTACCCTAGCAGGAATCGTTTTTTCCATTTTTCTCGAAAACGCCAGGACGCACAAATGTCAAATTTCGTGCACATCTTCAGTAGACCTAGCAAGAACGATACGTACCACTCTCATCACTCTACGAGATACTTTCTTGCTAAGGTAACGCACTCCATTTACTATACCTAGAAAACAACCAAACTAATAAACTAACAAGTACGTTAAGGTAATTGGTTACTAAATTAACAAATAATTAATTTATTCTAAATTACAATTGCTAGAGGTAGTTGCAAAATCGATTTTTGCTTGAAATCGACGTATTTACGCGGCAATATTACACATCACACATATTTCGATCCTTTTTTTATAGTTTATTCGTAAAATATTTGTAATACACCTGATTTTAAGCACGATTACATTCCATAAATGTTGAGGGTGAAGAAATAATAAAGTTCTCCCGTCTCGTCAATGTCATATCAGTCTTGTATGTTGGAAGGAGGAAACACAAAAAAATTACTTTGTGCAGAATTTTTGTTCGTAAAACAATGACGTAATCTTTCTCTTTTCTTATTTATCTTTAAGTATAAAAAATATATTTATATATGCATGCAACTGCAAAAAAATGCTTGTCAAAAAGAAGTTTCTGAAAACTACAAAAATCTTAACACCAAACCAGATATCAAGAGTCTGACTAGAATGGTATTTACTTAGTGGTTATTCTTAAGTCTTAAAAAGTCTCCTATATTATTAGCTGACAAGGTATAAAGATTCCAGTTGAGTTAAAAATTAAAAAAAATCGAATGGTCATCATCAAGAACTAAAAAATGATATAATAGGTCGGGGAAAAAGTCTTTTCGCATAACGTAGGTATAAACTTATTATAAAATTTCTTTGACTGTACTACTTGTGTCTGGCTGGTTTTGGTAACAATAAAAAGGTTACATTATAAAGAAAAGAAAAAAATAAAAAAAAGTTGTTTCCCGCTATTTTTCATTTGTTTTTCTCTCCGTAAAAATGAGTGAATCTAATGAAGAAATTCGATACATTTTAAAATTTTATTATAAAAAAGGCAAAAATGCAACTAAAGCAGTGAAAAAAATTTGTGATGTTTATGGACCTGATGCAGTGTCAGTAAGAGTAGCACAAATTTGGTTCAAACGTTTTCAGTCCGGAAATTTTGATGTTAAAGATGCACCTCGCTCTGGTCGCCCTGTTACGAATAAAATGGACGCCATTTTTGAAAGAGTGGAGCAAGATCGGCATATTAGTAGTTACGATGTAGCTGAAGAACTGGGAATTGACCACAAAACAGTTTTGACCCATTTGAAGAAAGCTGGTTATACAAAAAAGCTCGATATTTGGGTGCCACACGAGCTCACTCAAAGAAACTTAATGAACCGTGTACTCATTTGCGATTCATTATTGAGACGTAATGAAACCGAGCCGTTTTTGAAGAGATTGTAAACTGGCGATGAAAAGTGGATCACGTACGACAAGAACGTGCGAAAAAGGTCGTGGTCGAAAGTAGGCCAGGCTTCACAGACTGTGGCCAAACCTGGCCTAACACGAAATAAGGTGATGCTGTGTGTATGGTGGGATTGGAAGGGCATTGTTCATTATGAGCTTTTACCGCCCAGCAAAACCATAGATTCTGATCTTTACTGCCAGCAACTGATGAGATTAAAGGAAGCAGTCGAGAGAAAACGGCCGGAATTGATCAACAGGAAGGGTGTGGTCTTTCATCACGATAACGCTAGACCACACACATCTTTAGCCACTCAGCAAAAATTAAGAGAGTTCGACTGGGAGGTCCTAGTGCATCCACCATATAGCCCTGACCTTGCGCCTTCAGATTTTCACCTGTTTCGGTAGAATTCTTTAGGTTCTGTAAGGTTGACCTCAAGAGAGGACTGCCAAAGCTATTTGTCCCGTTTTTTTGATCAGAAGTCCCAAAGTTTCTACAGTAACGGGATAATGTCTCTGCCCACAAAATGGCAGAAAGTTGTTCAACAAAACGGTACATATATATTGTAAATAAATGTAAATAAACTTTGAAAAAAATGTCTTGACTTTTCATACAAAAATACGAAAAGACTTTTTCCCCAACCTAATATAATACTTACATGAATTATGACACGAATAAAGTTGGTAGCTAAAAACATGGTAGATATTAAAAACTATCTTTTCTAAATTGATCGATGTTAAAAGGTCGTAAAAAAACTAGAAATAATAAAATCAGTCAATGACCTTTTAACTATTTATTTGACATAAAAGATTAGTATTGTTTTCTATTACAATAGATGTTTGAATAATTATGTACTTACTGAGTACCGTTTAATTTGGCATCGCGTGTGTATATTTGTTAGCGGCTTTTTGACCTTGGGGACTTAGACGTTAATGTATACTTTTATGAATGTTGTGTGTAGGCCAGTTAACAAAAATGAACATTATTTTTTTGTTATGGTTACGTTTGAATTACGTACGGAGTATTAATAATTAGATGTACATCCTGTTTAGAATTCGTCTGTGTTTGTTGAAGGACTATTCTTTTTTTTTTCTGTGACGGAGTAAGAATACAATAGGTCACCACCCCATCTCATCCCACGGGTGTCGTAAAAACCGGCTAAAGGGACTATCCGTGAATATTATCTGTACGAAATAAAAAGAAGGAAAACTTGAAATTAAACCCTATACCAATCCGTTTGGCAAGCGTGGTATTAGCATGCCAAGTATCACTCCGTCACTGGAGGAGGCCCGTCCCTGCAGCAACATTAATGGGCTGTTATGATGATGAAACTGGGTGATGAGTTAGGGACCCAGCTATATTGGTAATTGGTAACCGGCGCCCGCTTATAAATGTCAGCTGAGCTAGAGCACAGACAAGAACCCAAGACATACGCTGTTAAGCCTCGATTTGACTAGCACCTGTACCATTTCACCTAACCACAGTAGCATTAACTTGGAGTTTTTATGACACTATTATTTCTATGAGCTTGGAAGTTCTTTCTGTCTGTTTAAAGAAGTTCCATCTCATCCCATGGGTGTCGTAAAAACTGGCTAAAGGGACTATTCGTGAATATTAGATCTTTACGTAATAAAAAGAAGAAAAACTTGAAATTAAACCTTATACCAACCCGTTTGGCCAGCGTGGTATTAGCAGGCCAGGTATCCCTGCGTCACTGGAGGAGCCCCGTCCCTGCAGTGGAACATTAATGGGCTGTTATGATGAAGAAGTTCCTGACACAGGCCTTCATTTATACCGCGAGCTATATGTTAGAATCAAAGAATCTATGCAACACTAGGTCAATGTAGAATTCATTTGATATTTTTTGTTTCAGAATTCTTGAACTTAATACACAAGTTTACTCAAAAGTATGGTGATGTGTTCAGGGTACACTTCTTTTCGACTCCATACGTTATTCTAAATCATCCAAAACATGCAGAGGTAAGTACAATTTTTTTCCCTTTTAAAAAGTTACTAACGTTAACGTTGTTAAAATTAATTAAAACATAATTGTATTTAGTTCAAACTTTATTTTAAAATAAAATAAACTACTTGAAATAAAATACGATAGCTAGCCTACAATAAATTCAAGTGGCATATACGCAAGCAATAATTGTTTAACAGTCAAACCGATAGAGGCAAAAACTCAGAAGACACAGGTTCGATTTCTGCCTTGAGCTATAATTTTAGTCTATGATAGAATTTTTCAAAAAAAAATTTCCCAAATTTGGTTATTTTTTTGTATTTTAACTGATTAATTTGACAAGTGTACTCGTATGTTAATCGAAAACATTTTAAGATGAGCCTTTTGTCATTTAGCTTTGTTGCTGTCCTGTTTTCAATGTACACAGAAAGAATCGATTAGGCCAGTGTCAAACTCACTGAGTAATCCATACTAATATTATAAATGCGAAAGTAACTCTGTCTGTCTGTCTGTCTGTCTGTCTGTTACTCTTTCACGCCTAAACGGCTGAACGGATTTCGATGAAATTTGGTACAGACAATCTTTAGACCCTGAGAAAGAACATAGGCTACTTTTTATTAGCAATCATATTATATTTTGATTTCATAGAATTTTGGCGGGAAAGCTGTGTCACGTGACCTGTGACGTCATAGAATTTTGGTCACGTGACCCGTGACGTCATAGAATTTTGACAAATGAGTCGTGACGTCACAGAATTTTGGCGGAAAAAATATTTTTTGACAGATGAGTCGTGACGTCACAGAATTTTGGCGGAAAAAATATTTTTTGACAGTTGTGTCGTGACGTCATTGAATTTTTGAACGCTGAGTCGTGACGTCACAGAATTAAATTTTGACAGCTGAGCCGTGACGTTTTTGAATTTTTGACAGATGAGTCGTGACGTCACAGAATTTTTGACAGATGATTCGTGACGTCACAGAATTTTGGCGGGTAAATATATTTTGACAGCTGAGCCGTGACGTTTTTGAATTTTTGACAGATGAGTCGTGACGTCACAGAATTTTTGACAGATGATTTGTTACGTCATATTATTTTGGCGGGAAAATATTTGATATCTCTGTCACTTTTGACAGAGCTGTCAAAAGTGACAGCTGTCAATTTTGACAGATAGGCGTGACGTCATAGAATTTTTGACAGATGAGTCGTGACGTCACAGAATTTTGGCAGGTAAATATATTTTGACAGCTAAGTCGTGACGTCATTGAATTTTGGCGGGAAAAATAGTATTTAAACAGCTGAATCCTGACGTTATCACAATTTGGCAGGAAAATAAATAGGTTTGTACAGGACCCTCGGTGCGCGAGTCAGACTCACACTTGACCGGTTTTTTTAAGCTGTGGGTCTGATATATCTAGAGAGCTTAAATTCGTAATTGTCAACTTATTTCATCATAACAGCCCATTAATGTCCCACTACAGAGACGGGCCTCCTTCCTTGACGGAGGGATACTTGGCCTACTAATACCACGCTTGCAGACGGATTGGTATAGGGTTTAATTTCAAGTTTTCCTTCTTTTTATATAATGAAGATAATATTCACCTTATTTGTTAGGCACTAAAGTGACACACCTTTGCTTATCCTATCCTACTAATATTATAAATGCAAAAGTTTGTGAGGATGGATGTATGTTTGTTACCCTTTCATGCAAAAACTACTAAATGGATTTTGATGAAATTTGGAATATAGGTAGTTTATGGTGTAAAATAACAATTAAGCGGGTAATACCGCGGGCATCAGCTAGTGGTTTATATATTTGCTAGATTTTAGGTAGTGTTTAATGAATTTGCTTGATTGACGACCAATCTGTATTAGCATACAGAATAACTTTAAGATATGGAAAATTATATTTTAAGAACACTGGTACAGAGGAATATGTTTTGTATCTGCTCTAAAATAGATGGGGCCATTGTATGGACGGGAAACTTGGTCAAACTTGGTAGTGGGTTTTAGGCCAAGTCTATCAATCAATCAACTAGCTTATTGCAGTCCACTGCCTGGACATGGCCTCTCCCAACACGCGCCACTGAACACGGTCCTGCGCCTTCTGCATCCAGTCCGACCCATAGACCTTTTTGAGGTCGTCGTTCCACCTAGCTGGGGAGCGTCCTACACTATGTTTGCCGAGTCGCGGTCTCCACTCTAGGACACGTTTGCTCTCTGGGCCAAGTTATTCTTTGTAATTTGATTGACACTTTTAGTAAAGTAATATAACTTTTGACAACCTGTCCCTTTATTCTGTTGCCACACGGAGACATATAAATATACGTATCTAACATAGATAATTTTATTTCAGCATTTGATGACAAGCACAGAGTTGATTACAAAAGGAGTTTCTTATAAGTTTTTGTCATGTTGGCTTGGGGAAGGTTTACTTACGTCCACAGGTAATTATTCCATTCCATTTATTTGATGTTGGTGCATAGTACAAGTGAATAGGGTACTAAGTTTAAGTAATTTATTTTTTATGAAGTTTTATTTTATGCACTATTTTATTGAGTTACATTTTGTGTACCTATAACATTCAATAACTTTTACTGTTATGTTAATGGGGCTGAAAGATAACCTGCCCTTCAAATCAAGACATTTAAGTAGTACTTAAGTCTATCAAATTCGATAGCTAAATGTAGTGTAGTTCTATGCTGCATTAAAAGTCCTAAAACCTCATTTAGAAGGTCTATAAACAAACAGGTTCTTGCGCAAATAACCTTCAAAATGTTTTCTTAAAGTTTTTCCTTTTAACTTTATTGCCGTCGTTGTTGAAGTGCCTATAATATTAAGTAATAAACATTAATTTCTTAATTGTTTTAGGTCACAGATGGAAAACACACCGCAAATTTTTAACTCCAGCATTCCACTTCAATATTTTACAAAATTTCCTGCCAGTATTTTGTAAAAATCAAAGAGTTTTGACAGAGAAATTACGTGAAGTAGCGGACAAAAGGCCGCTTGATATGTTCCCAATTGTGGCTTTGGCTGCCCTTGACAATGTAACAGGTAAATTGCTGTTTTGTTGTATGTTTTAATTTAGCTATTTGGATACCTAGATTATTTTTAAATGCACCTTTAATTTTGCGCCATTTTTCGCTGACACTTAAGTAACCAATCAGACAATGATAAATGGAAACCATAGAGACTAGAGTTTTAGTTAAGAGAAAACAAAAAGTGGGTTAGAAGAAATACAATTGGTACTAAAATTAACCCCTGCTAGCGATAATTTTTTTTTTGTAAGTTCCAACATCGAGACTTTTAAAAGTAAGTGAACTTAGCCATGCTGGACAGCTAAGATCTATTTTTTTATGACATTAGTTAATGAAGGTAAGATGCACATGTTTTTAATCATGCAGTACACACAGCAACTAATCAAGCTAGACACTCATGTACCTTAATACCTTGAAATAAGACACAATTTCAAATGAAAATGTTTAACTTGGTGTGTTGCTGTGTGTACATACATACAATCCCTTTGGAAATACAGAGTTGTAGCAAGCAAGAGCAAGAGGCCGTCCAAAAAAGTATCACCTAGTTTCTTCTTTGGAAACAAAACAATAGGTGCGTAACCGCCATAGTTATAGTTACAATTCCAATATTCGTTTTATAGTTCTTGTCACGTAATTTAGGAGTGTTAAGTTGGCATACAAGCAAGTTCGTTTTCGACATGAGTACGCAATTGAGTGGGCATACTATGTTTTAATAGATTAAATATGTCATCCCTGTAATAATTCAAAAATAAACTTAGCAGACCAAACCATGATACTCCCCCATGTCTGGTTAAAATGTCATATTTCAATGATCATTACTAAGATCGAAGGAGGCAAAGTTCTGTAAGTACAGTAAAGAGATAAATAAAGTTTAAAAAAATGTTTTTATTTTTTTACAATGTTTATTTATTGTTTATGGTAAACAGTCTAAGCGCCCATTCCTCTTTTGACCTGAGATCGTGTTACCTATTGTGTTTTGATTTGGAAATTATCATAAAAAAAATAATGGCTTTATTGAACTTTTTGCATAATAAATGATAATGTAATAAGTAATAACTGTTCTTTGCAACTATTGTAACCCTGTCACAGCAATTTTATTATTAATGAGGATATTGAACTGACACTCAGTAAAAATAGTTGAGGATGACGTAAAATTCTAATGCACTAGACAACTTATAAGTTGCGTTGCGCTTGCGACCCGTGGTCGGCATTCTTCTAAGCGGAAGTCTTGCTTAGCTTCGATAAATTAGGGCATATTATTATTCTAAAGGGAATTTATAGGTATTAAAGTAATTGCTGTAGGATATTGCATGAATGATACTTTTTTTATGTTCTTGTTAGAAAAATTATTCCGTTTACAAAAACGGAGTAATTTTTCCAACAAGAACATAAGAAAAAGTTAACAGTCCAACAAGAACATAAGAACGGGTTTAAAAAATTAAACTACTTGGTAGAAAATTAAAAAGGTATTTTTACGAATTTTAGACAATACATATTTTGACTTTTTTTCACTGCAACTTATTTGTCGAGAAAAACACCGTGGAGACACAATTTAAATATGAAAATGTATTTTTATTTGTCTCAAAATAGACTACATACCTAGGTATTATTCTTTGTAATTATTCTCTGTCCCAGAGAATTAATTAGTGTTTTTTAAAAAACTGTAATTATTTATGAAAGTCGTAAAAGTTATATTAAATAATTATTTACTTTAACAAAATTATATCAGCTTTACAATTGTTTGCTTGTTTTAGAATCTATAATGGGAGTTTGCGTTGATGCACAACATCAACAATCGGAATATGTTAAGTCAATTGAAGTGTAAGTACCTATAAGCAAATTTATTTAATCACTTTGTTTAGATTTGCGATCTTAATACTCAATACTTTCTTGCCATTTTTATGTACCTTGAGGGCCACTCCTTTTATTTAAATTTAAATACAAATAAAACGTGATAAAAGTAAGTTTACGTTACGTTTTAATTTTTTTTTAAAGTATTGGTTAATACTTATTTAAAAAAAATATTTCCGAATGTCTATGAATATAATATTTTGTCTTATTTTTAACGTCCAATATTATGCCAGCAAACAAACCGTTCAACCATGATTCGTTTAGATCAGTAACGTTACTTATTTTTAGATAATATAGACACATCAAACCGTGTCAAGGGTATAGTGAAATGTTTTGTAAGAAATTGACCGGTTATTGAAATGTAAACTTGGTACAACTGATGGCCGTTGGGGCAGAAAAGTTCTAGAATGGCGACCGCGCACCGGGAAGCGCAGGGTGGAGAGACCCCTCACACGGTGGACCGACGACCTGGTTAGGACGGCGAGAAGCTGATGGATGAGGGAGGCACAAGACCGCACAGGGTGGAAACGTTTGGAGGAGGCCTATGTCCAGCAATGGGCGTCTATAGGCTGATATGATGATGATGATAAAACTTGGCACAAGATAATGTACTAATTTTTTTTCCACTAACCAAGTTAATCTACTTTCCTTAACTCAGTAGAAGAAACCTAAGTATATCGGTTTCTTACTGTCATCTGTCACTATTAAAACTTCAAACATTAAAGAGTTCTGTTATTTTATTCTAGTCTATCAACCATTGTATCAATGAGGATGCAAATACCTATCTTAGGTGTAGATGCTATCTTCAATTCTCTTCCATACAAAACGATGCAGGATAAAGCATTGAATGTATTGCACTCAGCAACCAACAAAGTCATTGAAGTAAGACGCGAGGAGTTAAAGAAAGCTAATATCACAAGTCTAGATGGAAGCAACGATGTTGGTATGTATGAAATCCTAGTGTAAGTTTACTAGGAATTAGATTTTGTTTTGATTTGTTGTGAGTGAGTGGACCAATTAATAATAATATTCACGGACATCTCTACACAGTGCCATTTTTTTACAAAGTAAGCTAGGCTTAACCTGCTTGTGTTATGGGTAATAGAACAACGGATATTAACACTTATATACTATTTTTTGTAAAAACATACATAGAAACACTCAGACTAATGTAAATAAGCATGTTCATGCACACAATATATTTGCAATTAGCGGGAATCGAACCCGAGACCTCTGCGTTGCAGTCAAGTTGTATAACCACTAAGTCACAGAGGCCGTCAAATATAACACCAATTCACAAATGACGTTGAAACCGTTTAATTTGTATGTTTTATACTAAAATTGCATTTGTGTAGAAGAAGTGTATAAAAGAAATCTTTACGCAAAAGCTTTAGTAGCTTACAGACTGACATGACGTTTAAAATGTCGTTTTAAAAGAAAATGAATGTTGAATTATTTTCCAGTGATATTGAATGTTGAATTGAAAGAATTGAAATTGAAAATGAATGTTGAATTATTTTCCATAGTTTATAAGAAACACAAACAATAATTGGGACCAAGAATGCCTCCTTGCGGTAGGCTAGACAATGAAAACTTGTCGTCATTACTTGTAGAGCTATTATTTTGCAAATACATTCTTACTCAACATTTTCAAGTGTAGCTTCCTCTTTCCAATTTGTGAGGAATATTACAAATCGCTTGCTCGTTATTCTTTAAGATCTCATTTCTCGTTTCGATTCCTTATAGTTTCTTTATACCTAGTTTGTATTATTAAAAGACTTCCTGTATTCTTTTATTATAAGTAGGCCAAGTATTCCTCCGTCACGGGAGGAGGCCCGTCCCTGCAGTGGGACATTAATGGGCTGTTATGATGATTCTTTTATTGTGTGTTGTAATATTTGTATTAATATAACAGGTTTAAAGAATAAGCATGCGTTTTTGGATCTTTTATTGCTGGCTGAAACTGATGGTAAGAAAATTGATCCTGTGAGCGTCAGGGAGGAGGTAGACACTTTCATGTTCGAGGTGAGTTAACTTTTTATAATTTAATAAAAAGTATTTAAGTAATTAGCAAATTTTTGTAAAAAAATCAAAACATAGGTTGATTTGCAATAAGATAATAGCTGATATCAATGACAAATAGAAAAACTCATTTACATTGTCGGATGATGTAAGCAACGATGATGTTTAAATTGGAGAATAAATTTAAAGACTTTTCATTTTCATTTTTCAGAGATTAAATCACTATACTAAATTCGGAACTGATATAAGCAATGTTTAATATTCTGTTTATATTTTTAATCAATTAATTAAGTCGAAAAAACATGAAGGTGCAACATACAAACTAATAATAAAAATAGTTAAGTTGTTTGTTGACATTCAATAATTAATAAATAATACTAATATGGACGCCCACTGCTAGCCATACATACATACATAATGATACTGATATTTTATTTTGATCATACATTACTTAGTTTTTTTTTATTTAGAATACATAAGTAGTAATTATTTAACTCATTTAAATCGGTTGAGTACCTTTTGGAATAAAAGCACATAAATATAAATAGGTGTGTATGCGTGAGTGTGTAGGTGGTACAAGATTGTGTGTGTGTGCTTGCTTGGTTATGTGTGCAAGTGTATAATGATTTTGCTGCTTAATAAGATAATCTAATCTTAGCATTCCATGGATTCTCCGCGCGGGTGCCGGGTCCATCGCGTGATAGAGGACGGAACACTGGCGCAACAGCGTCTAGGATTTACGACCTAGATGTAGGTTTAAGGAGGCCCCCTTACAACGCGTTAACGATCACCTTCACTGTCTGCTATGTTCCGTCCTCTACCTATCCAACTTAGATTCCTTGAGACTAGGTAAAAGATGCTGTTTTCTTCCATGTACTTAGGATAGATGTTATTTTTTTTTACAAAGGGTTAGTAGGTAGGCTCTTTGTAGCAGACCCACTGTCACCATAACCTATATTCTATAATAGTTTTATTTTATACCTCTTTATTCAGGGCCACGATACAACAACATCGGGTATAGTGTATTCTCTTCTTTGCTTGTCAAGACACAGAAACGTACAGGAGAAGATTTACGAAGAACTTAAAACAATCTTCGGAGACGATATGAACCGAGACCCTACATACCAGTAAGTGCATATATCTGTTTTGAAAACATCTGAATCATCTCTTTCAATCACCTTCATTTTTCCTTCCAAAGTATTAAGGTACTTATGTATATGAAAATAGATACTAATATTCCATATTCTCAACCACAACATACTAATAACATCTATAGAAAGTAACCGCTAAGTTGGATCAAAGTTCCAATTCATTCATTCATAGTTTTGCGTGCGAGTTCCGAACTCCGAACAAGAACAGTAGTTAGTGTTGAGGAATTTGGCACAACTCCACTGAGACTCGAAAGTGCCAAGGGTTGAACTTTATCTGTTAGAGTTGTACATGAGATAAGAACACCAATAAACTAGCAACTCAATCCTCATTCCTTACAACTAAAACAACTTGGCCGTGTGAGCTCTGAGTAGAAGAAATGAATGTAAGGGTCAAACTTTTGGGCAAAATCAAAGTCGTAAACTATTAGTCCACAGGTCGGCGAAAGTCTAAGTGATGCTTTTGATCAGTGTGACTGTAAAATACCATGAGACTACAAGTTGATTCAACAGCTTGCATCAACATTCTACATGCGTAAAAACAAATCTTTAGGGGTCTCTTTAACCTTCAAATTTCGACACTTATTGAAGCACTTATTGTAGCCTGACATTCTAAACATTGTTAAATGCAATAATCAAAGGATACAATATTGATATCTTGCCAAGTATTCACAGATTGTTAAGCGTAGTTATAGGAGTTTGATTGTCCCGGTGACTTAAATGAAATTCGTTGATAAATATTAACTAAGTCAACACAAGTTGTATTGGACTTTCTTATTCAATATTGCAAAGCCGTGCTCACCTGTATTTAAATATTTATAACAGTGCTATTTACCTTTTATTGCATCATCCGTTTTGAACATATATGTGTGCAACAACAAGGCGGTTAGACCTATTTAAAAAAAACTAATTATTTCTGTTGGTCCATCAATTATTCAGCCCCAGTTTAATTTGGAAATTGATAAAGCAGTAAATATAAAAAAAAATATTGCATATCCAGGGTACAAAGACCTCTTTTTGGGATTTAACTGCCCCAAACCCATTCACGGGATTTCAAGGCCATAAATTTAGTGATGTTAGAAAATAATCTAGTAAAAATATTTTGTATTTTTTGTACAGAGAACTTCATTTAATGAAATACTTGGATATGGTTATTAAAGAATCAATGAGACTGTACCCTCCTGTACCAATGATTGCAAGGAGTTTAACTAAAGATTGGGGTAAGGCATTCGTTCAAATGTTAGAACGGTGTTCAATACTCGCATGATATATAAAGAGTTTTTAATAGGTTTTAGTTCACTAATAAAATAGATATAGGAATGATTCAAGGGTTACAGGAATTAACATTGATTAATTTTATGTCTGGATTTGTGTTTTGTGTAAGTAGGTATGTGTTTGTTTGGCTTGTTTTTAAACTTTTAACTTTTAAACTATCGTGTTGCATGATTATAAATATGTAGGTAGATTAACTTAGAAATTTGGTTTTTTTATTATTATACCTACTCCCTTTTTAATCATCTGTGATTCCTCTGGTGTTTGCGTTTGTCCATGGGCGGCGGTGATCAACCACCAGGTGACCTGCTGGCTCGTTTGCCTACTATTATATAAAAAAAAAAACTGGACAGAGTAAATGGAGGCGATCAAATGAAAAAAGGGGATTAACCCTCGACTTAAGGAATTACACCCAGTTTTTACCGCATGGGTTAGCTAGGTTTTCAGCAATGACTTGTTTGTCTGTCGGTTCTTTACAGTGGCAAATTCCTTTGTGAGCTGTTAAGCAATGACCTTTTTACCCTATAGAAAAGCAAAGAAATAGAGACGTTGAGCAAAAAATTAGTAAATATGATGCTAAATAAAAAAAATAAATGTAAAATAATGATATTGCTAAAAATAATGATTACAGTCGATTTGTTGTAATCGTTATAGCTGTTTTTTTTAATTATATCCATTTAAACCGAGTATAAATAGCTACAAGTATTTTATTCTATATCTAGAGATCTCATAGGACAATCACAATAAGTAGGTAATTATAAAAAGACATGGTAAAGTAATTTAATTGTCAACCGTAAACGGACTGTTGTCTGTTATTAAGGTAATTTAATAGTACAACATAGCGTTTTGTCATATAATTGTGTACTTACACGAGGGCTAGTTGAGGTACAACCTTGACAATGGCATTGTTTACCTACTTGATAGAGTAGATTTACTTGTTTTATAGAATTTCATGTCACATAAAGACTTTTATTTTGCAATTGCTTTTGCTTTGATGTAACCGTAGAGCATAGGTACATATAACGCATTAAATGTGGCTTTATTTATAGATTGTATTAACTTTCTCCGTGTGGTAACAAAGTAAGAATACAATATGTCACTACCCCATCTCATCCCATGGGTGTCGTAGGAACCGACTAAGGGAGGGTTAATATTATCTTTACGAAATAAAAAGAAGGAAAACTTGAAATTAAACCGTATACCAATCCGTCTGGCCAGCGTGGTATTAGTAGGCCAAGTACCCCTCCGTCACGGAAGGAGGCCCGTCCCTGCAGTGGGACAATAGGCTTTTATGATGAATATTCTTTGCAAAATAAAATAAATTAAAGTGACTGATGACCTATATTCTAAGTTACTTAAAGCACGGAAGTAATAAAATAATAAAAGCCAGAATAACTAGATAAGATTAATTAATTCTTTACGCTGATTTCCTATAAATGGTGGCTGTAAACACATTCGCCTTGATCATGATTGACTTTATTCGATGTCAAAGGTAGTTAGCCTCAACGAGATATACATAAACTTGACATTTTTAAAATCGATAGACAATACGGAATAAACTTTATGATACGCACCGATGTTGATTTTTATCATCATCATCATCATTGTGTTGCCATCCGCATTTGTGTCTAAGTGTGGGGAGGTCCTGGGGGAACCTCTCTGTATTATCTTTAATATGTCTTTGAGCACAGGCTATTTCCCTAAAGTATGGAGGCAGGCTTTGGTTGTACCAATACACAAGTCGGGTGATAAGTCGCTGGCTAATAATTATAGACCCGTGTCTATATTATCTGTATTTGGTAAGGTCTTTGAATCAATTGTACAACCCTTTATTTCGTGGCACCTGAAACATGTTTTAATGTCGGAGCAACATGGTTTTATGAAGGCTCGATCAACGGCAACCAATCTAGCAAGTTTTGTAACAAATGTGGTGGATTCCGTAGATCGTGGATTGCCAGTGGACGTCATATATACTGATTTTAGTCGTGCGTTTGACAGGGTTGACCATGATATATTGTTAGGCAAACTATACAATTGCGGCATAACGGGCAACTTGTTAAAGTGGTGTAAATCTTACCTCGTTGATCGAACTTCGCGGGTAGTTGTTAATGGTTTCTCATCCAACTCATATGACACACCAACTGGCGTTCCTCAGGGATCTCATTTAGGTCCACTTTTCTTTAATATTTTTATAAATGACGTATCATCCTGTTTTTCCCACTCTCAAATATATCTTTATGCAGATGATCTCAAGATTACAAAGCGTATTGATATGGATTGTGATACGCATAAATTGCAAGAGGACTTAGATCGCTTTTCCCAGTGGTGTAGCAACAATAAAATGCTCCTTAACGTTGACAAGTGTTATCATGTTCATTTTTCAAGAAAGAAGGGACCTTACTTTAGAAGTTATACAATTAACAATCGTATAATTGAGGAAAGGGATATCGTGAAAGATCTCGGAGTGTATATCGACAATAAGTTGAGTTTTCAGCCTCATGTCGATAAGATAGTCTCGAAGAGCTTCAGGCTGCTTGGATTTGTGTTGCGCAATAGTAGGGAGTTCAAATGTGCCTCAAGTAAAATTTCTATATTTAATGCTTTGGTGAGATCTGGTTTGGAGTACTGTAGTGTAGTTTGGACTCCGTACTACGAAATACACAAACGACGTTTGGAATCCATTCAGAAGAGATTTATGTGGCATTTGTCTTATCAATGTAATATCGTTAATGAGCTGCCCTCGTACGGTGATCGTCTGAAGCATTTCAGACTTATGAGCTTAGAGAATCGGCGAATTACCCTTGACCATCTCTTTCTGTATAAAATTTTTAACTGTCATATTGACTGCCCTTATTTACTTGGTCTAATAAATATTAACACACCTTATAAAATTGCTCGGTCTTCAAGATATCGTCTTTTTGTACCTAAAACATCTAGAACAAATTTGGGACATTTTTGTACTGTCAAAAGGATACAAGTTCAATATAGTCGCCTGTCAGGCTTGCCTGACTTTGACATAGATTTGTCTTACTCCCTGTCTAAATTTAAATCAAAACTGTTGTCTCAGTGGTCGTAATAATGTTTCTGTATTTATATAATAAGTTTTGTTTTTTATTGTGTAATTTTGTTTTGAGCATTATTTTAAATTTTAATTTGTTAATTAATGATTTATTTTTATATTGTATTTGATTTTGTGTTTAATTTTTTTTATTTTTGATTTCTATTTTAACTTTATTTTAGTAATTAATTTTATTGTAATATAATATAATTTTTATGCAGATAATTCTCGATAGTTTGTGTATATTTTTGTGTTCTATTTTGTGTTAACTTAACATTGTATAATTGCATGCCGTGGCAGCCTTTAAGTAAGGCAGCACTATATTATGTATTAATTCACATGTTTATATTCGTAATTGTGTTAGTGTATGCTTTGTTGGTTGTCCTTAACAATAAATAAATAAATATCAGCCTATAGACGCCCACTGCTGGACATAGGCCTCCTCCAAAAGTTTCCACCCTGCGCGGTCCTGTGCCTCCCTCATTCATCGGCTTCCCGCCGTCCTAATCAGGTCGTCGGTCCATCGTGTGAGATTGATTTTTAGATAAGGGTGTTTCTCCGAAATTCAATTCTTTGTCTGATTCATATGGGCTATTTTTTTTTTAACATTTTGGCTTATAAAACATGGTTTTGTCAAAGATGATAACCTAATATACAATGTCTGAAAAAGGCACACTTTTTTATGGAATGGTTTTCAAGATAATTAACTTTAAATTTTTTGAGGTCATATAAATCAGAATTAGGAACAAAAATGAAATTCTAGTTATAAAAATTAGTCATTTATTTATTAAAAACACAGTTGATAATCACAATGATTATCACCACACCTAAATCTAGTTATTAGAAGCATTGACAACTTGACAATATCAATCAGTGCCGCCATATTAACAATATGTGTGAAATTCTGATTAATATAGTATTTTTACCGTATGAATCAGGCACATATAAATCAAAATTTTGCCTTTTAACATCGGTAAATCACTACACGTATACAATTAAGGATTGCTATTTATACATAGGTTTTTAGTCCCCAATTGAATTATATTTCCAACAGATTCAAGTTTGAAAACCATTTAAGTTAATTATAACAGCCAACATAGTAATCAGAAACACAGGTGAACCAAAGTAATATGATTCTGATATCTACATTTATATCTCCGCAACAAATCGAACCAGCCACATGTAACGTCGTGAACACGTCAGCAGAGTCCATGGCTACCACCAGCACTAGAAGGGATCTCCTGATGTTTCGTACTTAGATAGGTACGTTCGAGTAAAGCGCGCGAATATGAATCAGACTTTTGTGCCGGAAACTCACAATTTATTTTTTTATTAAAAAACTATCGCAAATATTAGTACTATTTTTTTTTGTGTAAAGAAACAACTAATATTCTATCGTAATATTTATAACGCACATCGATTCGTTAATAAGAAAAAATGTTACTGTTACTAACGTTCAAGAAACTGGGGTACGGACACGCCATATTAATCAGAAGAACGCTTTTTAATATTTTTTTTTAAATATATAAAAAACTATTATTAAAAAACAATAACGTGTGCAAGATAGGCAATTGTCTAAACTATGTTTAAAAAATAATTGCAGTTTGGTTGGTCTGTTAGTTACGAAGAAAAACCTCCAGACATCGAAAATGTTGGGCTCGAAGAATCACCCATAACACATTTATTATCTCTACCAAAACAAGACAAAAATCTTAAACTAAACGATAAAATTGAGTGCGTTCGGCCACATAAATAATTACAAGATATCATATTGACATCCGACAAAGAACCAAAGGGACCGACATAGCTCGTAGTATTAGCAAGCTGAAGTGGCAATGGGCTGGTCATATCTGTCGAAGGACCGATGGCCGATGGAGCAAACGTGTCCTAGAGACTCGGCAAACGTAGTGTAGGATGCCTTCCAGATAGGTGGACCGACGACCTCAAAAAGGTCTCTGGGTCAGGACGCAGGACCGAGTTCTGTGGCGCGTGTTAAGAGAAGCCTATGTCCAGGAGTGGACTGCGATAGGTTAGTTGATTGATTGATATTGACATCGTGATTTCTTTAAATATTTTTTCCTTCTTACTAATATTATGAACAGTCGTTTAATTATTTAAGATGTTTTTCTTCTAGAAAGCTACACATGCCACAAGCACACAGAATTTAATTGATTTTGTCAAAGGCCTTTGTGTTTATTAGAGAACTTAAAAGTTTTTAGCACTTTTATACTGAATTCGATTTTGGCATCTGCACCTAAATAACTAAGCATAACATAACGAGTAACGACAAATGAAGTAACACTCGAAACAAACCCTATACCAAATTTTCTGGCAAGTATAGAATTTTTTTTTCATAGAAGAGAATTTCCAGCCATCATTTTATTTTCTCCTGATTAATTTGCAATACCTTGCGAGGTCAAGCTGATTCTAAGGCAGTTTTGAAAAAGTGAATTTAATACTTAAGTCCTTTAAAATATTTCGAGTTCTTATTTTGAATTTTTGTAAAGATGAGGTTTATTTGGCTCGAGTCTCGCATCTAAACCAGTTTGATGGATAATTCGAGCTATACAAGCGGTGGTCAAGAAGTAACCGACTGTATCAGATCATGTTCACGGTTAACGTGTAAATTAATATACCTGGTGCGATCCGGTTCCCTTATACTAGGTTATTTATTGTAGTTGTTTATTTTCATAATAAAGTATCTATAGCTATGATTTACTTATGTGTTACCAAAATACTCAACTAGTTTAAATAAAACGTGCTTATAAACAGTTGGTAAAATCATCACCGAATAAAGGTTATTTGTAATTGTATTTATTTGTATCATTATACTCATATTTGTAATTCAATGTCATCAGAACTTTTTGTATAATTTATTCTTCCATATCAGTCGGTATTTCATAACTTGTTATTTTTTCTTCTTCTTCATCACTCATACATTTAGCCTTACCCTCTTTACGCATATCTTTACATGTTCTATCACCAGCTTTCATAATCATAACTTTTTCTAAACTTTAAATGTTTAAGTATATGTCCATATCTTGCCACAGTATGCATGGCCACAATATCCCCATGCTTTGCCCCATATTTGTCCATCATCATCATCATGATATCAGCCTATAGACGCCCACTGCTGGACATAGATAGGCCTCTTCCAAACGTTTCCACCCTGCGCGGTGTTGTGCCTTCCTCATCCATCGGCTTCCTATATCCTCATTCCGGCTATTTGTCCATATCTTGCCTCATTATCTCCATACTTTTCTACAATTGTTTAATCAATTGTTATTTATTATTGTGCAGTGAGCTACATCAAATGAAATATTTGGAGATGGTGATCAAAGAGTCAATGAGGCTCTACCCTCCCGTGCCACTCATTCAACGTTTGATAGTGAAAGATTCTGGTGAGATTATAATCGTTTTATTTACTTACCACCTTACTTATAAACGCCTCTTAAATTTAATCACAATTTAGCGAAATTTTTCTCAGTAAAATCGAAAGGATTTAAGTTAATCAATCGACTAAAATTTAAGAGGTGTTTATGATTATGGGGGTTTGTATTTAGTCAGAAATGGTAGGGAATCGTATTCTCGTTGGAAATCTGATAATAAATATTGGTAAATGTATACAAAATGTGATAGATTACATACATAAATTAATGCCTATTATTACCAAGGTGATGTTAGAGTAACATAATAATGTTAAATATAAAAAGAAGGAAAAAAATCTTTTTTTATAAGAGTCTGAATGTTGAAGTTTTTATTTATTTATTTATTTATTTAACTTTTTGCACATGGTAAATTTGTACAATGGCGGGCTTAATGCCTTTAGGCATTTTCTTCCAGCCAACCTTTGGGTGGTGCAGAGAAGATGCATTGGTAGGTGCAGTGAAGTGAAATTAATGTATATTTTTATAAAATAATAATTGTACACACTATAGATAAAATAATATATATTTATATAATATATGTTACGGGCAATTTGATACATCCGGGCACTATGAATAATGGCCGGTCTTTATTCATAATGCCCGACCCAATTGGGCAATGTGATAAAAACTGCATAATTAATCACTTTTCCCGGCCATTATTAATAATGCCCACCCTATCTTGGGCAAAGTAATAAAATAGGTGAACTTTAGTGTTTTTATTTATTAAATGAAATTAAACTTACAAAATTTTCATGAAAAGTTAACAAAAAATAAACTATTAGACATAGTAATTACAAAATTAAACATTTTATTATTTTAATTATTTATTAAAAAAATGTTTCTGGCACTCGCCGGCCGCTGCCGAGGCCCGCTCGCTTCGCTCGCTCGGCTCGTGCGCGTTGTGGTCGCCATACTAACCTAACCTAACCAACTGTTTCTGACTTTTGACTTTTTTTAAGCTATCTCAAACACTAACTTATTACATGGACCACGGGCCGTAGGCCATTATTAATAATGGCCGGTCAAAGTGAATAATTTATCACTTTGGCCGTCGTTATTGGGCATTATTAATAAAGACCGGTCCTTATTAATAATGCCCACTTAATCACGTTGCCCGTAACATATATATGTATAAAAACGATACATAAATATGGAAATATATATATATATATATATATAAGAATAATAATAAATACATATATAAATTAAGCATAAATGTATAAATGATTATGAGAAGAAGATACTATTCCGCTAATAATTGGTACAGAGTTGACGGACTTTGGCCTTGAAAGTGGCCTGGTTAGTAGACATCCTGATTTCGAGAGGAAGGGCGTTCCATAGAATAATAGATTGGACCATGAATGAAGAATGTACTGGAGCAGACGTATGAGAAGGACAAAGAAGGAGAAGATTGTTGGATGATCGAAGGTTTCTATTATGCGTAGAGCAAAGATATTGAAAATGAGGTAAAAGATAAGAAGGTGCATTAGGAGAAGTAAGCAAGGAAAAGAGAGTCGTCATCGTCCGAAGGTAGCGTCGTTGACGTATTGTAAGCCAGTTTAATTCCAGCCGATAACATGAGACGTGGTCAAACTTCCGAAGATTGAAAACGAATCGAATGCAGTTGTTCAGAAGTCTGTCTATTTTATTGAGCAGATCTGCATTCAGGTCGAGGTAACACACATCACCATAGTCAATTATTGGGAAAATCAGGGACTGCGCAAGCATAGCCTTGGTACTATGTGGAAGAAAGTTTCTTAGTCGATATAAAGATCGTAGTGTGCCCGTGACTTTCTGACTAACATGCTTCACTTGTGTTTGCCAATTAAAGGAGGAGTCTAGATAAATCCCTAAATCTTTGACGTGACCGCTGTAGGGTATGGTACATCCATTAAAAATAATAGGCGGTGTAGAATTTACGGTTATTTTGGCCAAGAGGCGAGAGCTTCCTAGTAATATAGCCTGACATTTGTCAACGTTAACGAAAATTCCAAATTTTAGAGACCATTCTTTAAGTGATACTAAATTTTTATTAATTGTGTCTATGGCCACGCTAAGATGTTCTAATTTTGCTTGGGTATAAAGCTGCAAGTCGTCGGCATACAGATGATAATCGCAAGAAATTTCTTTAGTCAGGAAATTAATAAATAAAGAAAACAATAGGGGAGATAGTATACCGCCTTGAGGTACGCCAGCATTCAAACTGCACCATGACGAGGTAATATCGTCAATGCGAATTGACTGCTGACGACCCTGAAGATAAGATAAAAACCAATCCAATGCTCCAGGTCTTAAGATGAGAGAGTATGGCAATAAGAATGTCGTGACTGACGGTGTTAAAAGCGTTAGAGAAGTCTACTAGGACCAACACTGTGACCCTAGCATCCTCCATCCCCGCCCTCACATCAGCAGTCACTTTGAGAAGTGCAGAAACTGTGCTGTGTCCAAGTCTAAACCCAGACTGAAGTGGAGAAAGAATATTGTTTTTGTGTACAAACAAAGACAGTTGTCTGTATACCTCAGCTTCAAGAGCCTTAGACAAGAATGGAAGAATGCTAATAGGACGATAGTGCGAAATAAGTGAAGGACTAGAGACTTTAGGGAGAGGAAGAACGTATGCTTTACGCCATAAAGACGAGAACTGACCCGATCGAAGAGAGAAATTTAAAATGTGAAGAATTACAGGGAGAATTTCATCTAAAATGGTAATTATCATATGGCGACTAATACCATCATATCCTAACGCCTTCGATTTAATTGAAAGAATAGTTTTTTTGACTTCACCTGGTTCAAGTGGAGAAAAATTAAAAGGGAGAGAAATATTGGGGGCAAGGCAAATTACTGATATAGTCAATAGTTTGCCTCACCGTGACTGCAGCAGGGGTGACAATATCTGTAAAGTGTCTATTGAGATCATCTGCGTTAATATTTGGTGGTAATTCCGCTTGACGAGATTTCCCTATTCCAATAGATTGTAAAAATTTCCAAATATTGGCAGGAGTACTAGAAGATATATTTTCATGGATGTAACGGCGTTTAGTGTTGCGTATCATCTGGTTGCACCTATTCCTTGCAGCCTTAAATGCGACCCAATTGGCATTGCAGCGATTTCTGCGAAATCTTTTAAAAGCCCGGTCCCTTCTCTCCATTGCCACTCTTACTTCTTGCGTTAGCCAATGCGCCGGTAGACGCCTAATTTTAATCCTCTTGAGAGGGGCATGTATATTATAGAGGTCTATAAGGCAAGAGTTTTTGGGTACATACCCGAGTTAGATTATAAAAAATATTAAAAGTCGAATAACTTGAAAACGGTTAAGTTTGGGATATGGTATTCAAATTAGTTAGACATGGTGGATACTATAACCCCATAAAAGAACTCTACTATGTAATATAGATGTAAGTATTATAGAAAATTAACAGTTACTAGCTAGCCGACTTAATCTATACGATGTATGGCTATTGTAAATAAATGAGATTTAAAAAAAAACAGTTACTAGCAACTGTATGAATACTTTACATAAGCAGGTAGATAAACAATGCAATAATTAATGTCTAAGACTAATATCGATTATTACGAGTAGTTTTTAAAATACAAAATGACATTGAGAAAAAATACTACCAAATATTGATTTGTCTGACCTTTTATGACAAATACGACCTTTCGTGTCATATTTTTTACATGTTTTGTATTAAAACATGTAATATATTATTAGCTAATACTATAATCTTTAGACTTTGCATGCAAAATAAGCGTCGTAATGCATGTTAGGAATAGTTAAAAACTATGTTAAGTAGTTAACAGTTTACTAATATAGAAATAAGGCTTATTAAAAATGAGTTGTGGAACAATCTTTTATTGGACTTTTACATACTTACTGATTTCCGAATAACTGTACCTTGAATAACTGCAACTTTTTGACAATGGGTGAATCAATGCCAGAATGATATTAATTTTGTGATAATGTTTAGAGACTTTATGAATTCGTAGTTGAATGTTTTTCAGGTAGTGTTAGTCAACATTTACCCCCTTACTCATAAACGCCTCTTACATTTAATCACTGTTTAGCGAGATTTTTATTAGTAAAATCAACCTTACACGAAACCGTAAGAATTTAGGCTAATCAATTTGACTAAAATTTAAGGCGTTTATGAGTGAGGGGGTTAGTATTTCGGAAATCAGAGAGTGTGTGTTTTTTTGATATCCTAAATTAATACTTAAATTTGGTGACTTTCCAGAGGTTGGAGACATGAAGTTACTTAAAGGAACATCAGTGGTTGTGAATATATTCCAAATACAGAGGCATCCAGATTTATACGACAACCCTCTGGAATTCATACCTGAACGTTTCGAAACACCTTTGAAGAACCCATTTAACTGGCTCGCTTTTAGTGCTGGACCTAGAAATTGTATAGGTGAGTAAACTAAACGAATAATTTGTTGAATATTTATTTATAAATAAACGATTATTATTTTAAATTAAAAACTGTTAACAAAACTAGGGCTTGAATTAATTGTAAACACAATATATTTTTTATAATTAAAAAAATATTAAGATAACGCAAGTACACTTTGCTTGGAGTTAAATATTTTATTAAATAAGTAGGTAATTATGAATGCGACATTATAAAATACAAAAAATGACATTCAAATATTTTATTTAAATTGACATACTTATGAAGAGCAGTTTTGGTAGCGGCCGGCGAGTGCTAGAATATAGTAATACTATATTCTAGTTTTACATAAAAAAAACGTTTCTTGTCTTGTCGTCCTTTGGTCACTATACTAACCTAACCTAACCAACTGTTTCTGACTTTTGCCTTAATATTGTATTTTTGCCAGTACTATAACATAATATATAATGGCTAGTTAATATGATTAGTTTTGCGACATTTATCACTTTATCTAAATTGAGTAGCCCTTATACATAATGGCTAGTTATTATGTACAATATTCATATTTATTACTTTGGCTGTAACATATATAATTATAATTATTACTATTTCTAATCGAGTATAATTGTATTATATTTCAAAAAAGTAAATACAAGATTTCAAACAGTTAACAAGAATAAAGCTAAATCAAATAAGAGTCTCATATACTAAGCATTATTATTACCCGTTGTTTTACGTTAATTAATAACTTTATTTATTGATCACACATAATTATGTATTGTGATTCATGCACGTGTGGAGACGTAGTAAGAATACATAGAGTCCCGTCATCTGATTCTATGGGTAAAAGTGAATTAAGGAATAGTTCTTTCTACGAAAAAGAAAGGAAAACTTGGTTTAAATCTGTATAACATAACATAACAGCCTATCAATGTCCCACTGCAGGACGAGCCTCCTCCCGTGACGGAGGGATATTTGGCCTACTAATACCACGCTGGCCAGACAGATTGGTACAGGGTTTAATTTCCTTCTTTTTGTTTCGTTAAGATGATAGTCCCTTAGTCGGTTTTTACGACACCCATGGGATGAGATGGCGTGGTGACATATTATTGTATTCTTTCTCCGTCACTACACGGAGAATCTGTATATTGTGGGATTAATAGACCGAGATTCTCTTCACTAGAAAAGGCATGTCCCTACATTAGGCTGTTTATGGGCTATTATGATCAATTACATTTTTTATTTCATTTCTAATCTTGCTATGACATATCGCCTCCTTCAAACGAAGCGTGATAAAGCATTTGATCTAGTCGAAAAATGGAGGCATGGAAATGAACCGATCGATTGAGAGTCAGTCATCGCTTTATATCGTCATCTTCATCATAACATAACAGCCCATTAATGTCAACTGCAGGGACGGGCCTCCTGCAGTGACGGAGGGATACTTGGCCTACTAATACCACGCTGGCCAAACGGATTGGTATAGGGTTTAATTTCAAGTTTTCTTTCTTTTTATTACGTAAAGATAATATTCACGGATAGTCCCTTAGTCGGTTTTTACGACACCCATGGGATGAGATGGGGTGGTGACACACGGTATTCTTACTCCGTCACCACACAGAGATCGTCATCTTAATAGGTTTTAATCTCATGCATTGTCTAATATTTATTAAAAAAACTAAAGTATGTCTTTTTGTTGTTTTAAGGTCAAAAGTTCGCTATGATGGAGCTCAAGGTGACACTCTCGGAGATGGTTAAGAACTTCATAATGTTGCCAGTTGAAGGGGAGCCAGAACTAAGTGCTGATTTAGTATTAAGATCTAAAAATGGTGTTAATGTTAAATTGATACCAAGAATTTAAGAGAGTTAAGAATTTTATTATATGTATTTTATCTTAAATTTGACAATAAACACGATAAATATATAACTCATAATCTTCCTTTAAACATATCTTTTATACTAGGCATGATTATAAATATTAAACTTTAGCTGACCCGTGCCCACTTCGTTAGGCCGCGAAAAAATCGCGTCACGATTTTAAACATTTTTACATTACTGCTCAAACTTAACCTCTTTATAATATTAGGTAGTAAGTATAGATAAACGGGAGACTAACACGCTACGCTATTTACCTTTATTTTGCTTGAAGTTTTGGCACAGGTTACACTGGCCGAGTCCTAAAAGAAAGGTAGTTAGTCTCCCATTTACATAACATAATGGTTATAATCTGCCTTTAAACCTGTTATAGTATTTCAATGTTACTTATTTGAATTACTTAATGTATTGTTTCTGTTTATGAATACCATCTTGAATTATTATAGTTATATTTATGTACTTAATGATTAATGCATCAACAGTACTAAAGTTAGGAACTGTGCCAATGTTTCATGGGATAGCAATGTAAAGTTCAATGTAAGTACTTAAATAAAGAACGCGCAATCAAGATGACCGACTTGAAGTTTTTGCAAATGGCTACGCAGTAGTCATGTTTCGAAGCGTTCGGCGGGAAGCGTGTATTTTCTTAATTCCTGCACATGAGCAAGCGTCTCTGAAAGCTAACTTCACACCGATCAAGTGGATTTGCGCGAAGTGTATCTTTCTGTTTTTGTCTAATACATAAATTTTATAATTATTTTCCCGTGTTTTGTCTTATAATATTTTTATTTGTGTCTAAGTTATAATTATTTGTATATTAATTATCGTGTGTGTAATATATTGGTGAGGAATATTTTAAATGGTGTCTAAGTAAGGATATTGATTAAGTTTTTTTAAAATACAATTAAAGTTTTATCAAATTGATTTATTATAATATGTACTAGGTACTTACCTACTGTGATAAATATAATGTACTAAACGTGTGCCTTTTTATATAAAAGCCTTTGTTGGTCAGTTATTTGGTCAACGAAATATTTTTATACCTATATACATCACAATCATATTATATTATTAAGTATTTTGAAGTAATCCGCAATTCAATGTTATGCCATATTTTTCGTTGACCAATTAAGTAAAAGTAAAACGAAAATATACAGGGTGGCTCATTCAAAAGGGTCAGTATGGGAAAGTCTTAAACTATAAGTCATACGATGTTTTGTTCTTAGGAACCATGACATCGATTTTGATAAAAAGAAAAACTGCATTCATACATTTGAAAAAGATACTGTACCCAGCCTGGAATCGAACCCGGTTGTTTTGCAAAAATAAACTTTTACTTTTTCTATTTAAATACCGATTCTGTAGGTCATAAGCAGTAAATGTCTCTAAGAAACATTATGTCTAAAATGAATAAAATGCATTGTTTTCACATACTTTAATTTATCATAGTAGGTGTTCAAAGTGGACACCGTTTTTTTCAATACAATATTCAACACGTTTAGGTAACGATCATGTCATTGCATTTTGTTTCTTTATGTGGTGAATTTGCGTTAAAATTGATTTTATGGCTGACCTAAATGGTCTTCAAAGTTATCATAGCTTGTTTTGTACACTTCATCCTTAACGTAATCCCACAAGAAATAGTCTAGAGGCGTTAAATCGGGCGACCTCGAACGACGCACGGTGGCCACATCGAACACCTACTATTATAAATGTAAGTATGTAAAAACAATGCTTTTTATTATTTTTAGACATAATGTTTTATAGAGTTACTGCTGATGACCTACAGAATCGGTATTTAAATAAAAAAAGTATAAGTTTATTTTTGGAAAACAACCGGTACAGTATCTTTTTCAAATGTATGAATGCAGTTTTTCTTTTTATCAAAATCGGTGTCATGGTTCCTAAGAACAAAACATCGTATGACTTATAGTTTAAGACTTTCCCATACTGACCCCTTTGAATGAGCCACTCTGTATAGTAGGTACTGTAAAATATGTTTCATTTTAAATAAAGCATAAAATAAACATTGCGTACTTATTTATTTTAATGTTAATTCCACAGATATATAAATGTTAATCCCCTTTATCACAGGATAAATGGTCAGTACGAATGGACTTCGACGAGTTGGGCAGGAGCGCACCCTCATGCTTACTGTTACGAGGCGTAAGATTTCCTATCTGGGTCATGTTATGAGACATTCAAGATACAGCCTCCTGCAACTCATAATGATGGGTAAAGTCGCGGGAAAAAGAAAAGTTGAACGAAGGAAAAAATCTATCATAGCTATCTAATCATAGCTGGCGCAGCTGTGCTATTCCGCAGAGCTAAGAATAGACAGGACTTTGCTAAGCTGGTAGCTGACCTTTACTAGTTGGAGAGGCACCTTAAGAAGAAGAAGACGAATGGACTTAGTGGGCGCATTAGATACCAGTCTACCACTTTAATCTATCGTAAAGTTGCTTAGTTTCTAGCGACTTTTTGTAGAGTTTTAATGAGCGATTCCCCTAATAGGTATTCGACTATTCCTCTTATGATTCGTCTCTTCCCTATACTTATTCGTTACTATAACAAAATAATAGCTGTTATAATAAAGAAAATAATGGTAAAAGTAAGTATTTAAATAGTTCCGTAATGCTGGGTATATTATTTATTTAATGTCTTGCCTTTAATGCCTTGATAATAGTTGAATCGTGTTTTCGGAGATTGCCTGTGGTTGATGAAAGGGAATTCATTTTATTTTTGTGTTAATGTAACCGAATATCTTTATGGAAAAAGCTTAGTACTCCAATCGTAGAACTAATAAAAAGTAAGTACAACTACATATTTGGTGCTGTAGGAAAATTGATTTTCTTGGAATATACTTCACAGAAACTTCAACTGTAACTTTATATGAATAAGGTACATTCTTGGATGAGCAACTTTTTTTAGAGAGTTTAAATCAGATTTTATTATATATGTAATGGAATAAACACAAGTTGCTTAGTTATTAAGCTGCTTAGTGTAAGCTCCAGAGTTCTTCTATTGTCAGTTAAAACCTATTTACTATTAAGTCGAAAAAAATAAAATTTTAAGTCCTTGAGATAAAATCAGAGTCGCTTAACTTTAACGTGTGCGGAGTAGTGGAAGATGGGCATCATATTTTTATTGGTGGAGTGTGTACATATCTGCAGGGAGAAAGAAAAAAATCTAGTTGCCAGAGAAGAATAAAAAATCCTTTTTCATAACTAGTTACGAAACTCATTTGCCATGGCGGCCTAAAGGAGAAGAAAAGGAAAGGAACAACTCTACTAAGTAAAATCGTATGAATTTAAGCTAATCAATTGACTAAAATTTAAGAGGCGCTTGTGAGTTAGGGGGTAAGATCTAAAGCTACAAAAGTTAAATAATATTAACAGAGTTTATATACAAACTAATAAATTGACGACCTCGGTGGCGCGACGGTAGCGCAAGCGGCTGCCGTGCAAGAGGTTGTGGGTTCGATCCCCACGCAGGACAATAATTTGTGAGATCCACAAATTATTGTCCTGGTCTGGGTGTTCTTTGTGTCCGCTAATAGATGTTTGTAAAAGGTCCCCGCGACACAGGACATGATCCCTAGTGCGGGAGTTGTCTTTAAAAAAAAAAAAAAAATGTTGTTAACTTAAGGTAAACTAGTATAATAAGAACTACATAGTTGTTGTAAAACAAGTAACGTTAGAATAGTTAAATCTTAAAATCAGCCGACCTTGATCTAAAACTGAAATTAAAATGAATGTAATATAGTGCAAGACAGATAAGCCTTAATAGGGATAGATAAGGTTATCCGTGTGGTGACGGAGTAAGAATACAATATGTCACCTCCCCATTTCATCCCATGGGTGTCGTAAATACCGACTAAGGGACTATCCGTGAATACTATGTTTACGAAATAAAAAAAGGAAAACTTGAAATTAAACCTTGTACCAATCCGCCTGGCCAGCGTGGTATTAGTAGTCCCTTCGTCACGGGTGGAGGCCCGTCCTTGCAGTGGGACATTAATGGGCTGTTATAATGAGATAAGGCTTGCTCGAATTATTAAACAGCATCCGCACCAATCAAGCTCTGTGTAGATTTTATATACAGGGTGTCCAGTAATGAATTAATAATCTTGAAACACCTCATATAAGCCTCATTGAAGCCGATGGACGAGGAAGGCACAGGACCGTACAAGGTGGTAATACTTGGAGGTGGCCTATGTCCAGCAGTGGACGTCGATTGGCTGAGATGATGATGATGATGTTGACCTCGTATAAGACCTACTAGAGACTAAAAAAAACGGATAGCCTGTGTATGTACCTATAGGTATATCGACCATAAAGGACATCTCCCACACACCACCACATAAATAACAACGACTACAGTTTTCCGTACTTATGCCGAAATCATCAAACTGCACCGATATTAGTTGGGGAAACTGTCACAAGTGGAGATCTATTCTATCCATAAGGAAAATGTATGTAACACAAGCTCCAAGTTTTGTAATAACCAATGTGTGATATTACCAGTTAAGTATCCAGTCAGCCCAACTAAAGTACGGGCCATCACAGTTCGTCGGCTTGCAGTTGTAATTTTTGGTGAATGAGACGTATTCGCATGAAACATACTTCTTAGAACATTTTAGTATTCCTTAGATCCCTGTTATTTTTAATACGAAATATGAGCTTAGTTTATATTTTGTTATATAGGTACCAGTGGCGAAGGGTGGATTTTTATAAAAGGGAAGCCGAAGATTCCGTGGACTTTTGTTCTACTTTATATTACTATTATTCTGTAGTTCATAGGTATTCGTGAGAAAATGTTTCGATTTTACCTAGTTGTCCCGAACTCATAAACTTAAAATACGAAAATGTTTCTCTGTTTGGAAGACTTCTTTGATCAATTAGATTAATTGTTTATATTGCTATATCCTAAATGATTCTACATACCTACTTACTTACTTTTAGAATCTGAGAATACTGTCTGTAAGCCACTTACTTATACGTATCGAAATGAGATAATTGTATTAAAATGTTTCGTAAATCCACAGCGCCGGCGTTTCTTATATTTATAATTCAATTTCGAGAATGATGTTTTATCGCACATCACATAATAGGATAGTCAATATAATATAACACTATTAACCTGTCCCTTATAACAACAAACTATTAAATTTGCTGAAAACAATACAAACAAGTACTTACAAAAATATTCCATAGGATCCCAACGCACTACGACAAAAATAAAGTCAACCAATGCACAACACATAATACACAATCATAAATAATTAAACATACAAATTTTACTACTTTAAACAAGAAAGCGAATTTTATAACCTATTTGCAGAAAATAAATACAAATATCTGTTTTTTCTTCAAATGGTCCTATCGTTTACCGATGATTCTGCCAAAGTCAAGACGCAAGCCGTATAAAAATATAAAAACAAATAAATATAATTAAAAACTAAAAATTCAGAAGAAAGGCTGATTTCTATCAGATTTAAATAATTGATAAAAACAAAGGAATGTCAATGGCAAATTAAGTACTTAACGTGAAATGAAATGAAACTTCGTTACAATTGGTCGGTCCACTGGTTGCAATAGTGCTTTCTCGCTCTCGCAATGTTGTAGTTGTATCTTTTATCCTTGTCATAAGCCGATGGCCACCGGCTTATATGGTACCTTAGATCGACGAATACAAAGTGTCACGTGACCGTACGATTTCCGTACAGTCTGTTGTACTGGATTCCTAATTTCGCGACCGGCTTACTGCGCTCCGCGCATGCGCGCTTTAAGTACTCTCTGACTGAACCATAACAAGTTGTTAGTTGACAACCTTTAATTACAAGATGGCGTTATGAGTACGTAAATAATTATATTGAAAATTATTATTACTGTAATTATTATTGCGATTTACGTAAGAGAATACTTTTTTGTTTTATATTATTTTGTATTGAGTGGATGTTGCGTCATTGATTTATAATTGATTAATAGACAATGCTAAGCGGTTTTTGCAAAGGTAAGCCGGTAGGAATCGAGTTATATGGACACTTCGCCACTAATAGGTACACCTATTTCTTTTCCGGGCCAGCGCCTTAGCTGTGCACTGGCTTACCAGGCTAGTCGTGGCAGTGAAATGTTAAATGGTCCAAGTAAAAGAACAGTAAAACTTGCTTATTGTTTTCTTCGAAATATACGTTCATAGAAACTAAGTTGTACCAGTTTAGTCTGTAGCCCGCATGGGATGAGTACTAAAACGACATACATTCAAGATAAGTTTAACAACATGAAAACTTGTAGAACATCCGCACTCGTGAAGAAGCAAGATAATAAAGTTCTTATTACGTACAGAGTAGTTAGTGAACTTTGTACAGAATATTACTTAGAGTTGTTCTTCGCGGTTTTTGTTTGACTTCAGTCACAGTACAACCAGTAGTCTATCTCGGCCGAATCCATACTAATATTATAAATGCGAAAGTAACTCTGTCTGTCTGTTACTCTTTCACGCCTAAACGGCTGAACGGATTTCGATGAAATTTGGTACAGACAATCTTTAGACCCTGAGAAAGAACATAGGCTACTTTTTATTAACAAAAAAAAATTTTTTTTTTGAAATTTTTACCAGTGTGGGGGGTGCAATAGGGGTTGAATTGAAGATAAGACAATAAATCTTGGTACGTAGGCTTTTTCTACAAACGGAATTCCCGAAATTTTAACTGTACGGATTCGGAACGGGAACTACAAAGCCAAACTCACATTCACTTCTCTCTCACTCACAACAAATTCTGATTCTGATTGACAAAAACTAATGTCACGCGGGCGAAGCCGCGGGCGGAAGCTAGTATTTATTATAAATGCCTACGGCTGCGCGGTAAGTAAACATGCGATTGGGCTGCCCACCTCCAGCTTTTTAATTATATATATCTACTTTCCCGCTCGTTATGCGACACAGTCGCGCGAATGTTCACTCCGCAAAGCCACCGCTATTGTGAGCGTGTAGGTATAACTCGCGTTTCGTCCGTTTCTATGAAGTCGAAATACTGTAAGTATATATTTGTACTATGCTTCAGTGAAGAAACAATGGGAGATAATAAGTTTTGTATGATATCATTTTGTTAACGCCTACGGTAGTTTCTGTAGCAATATATCCAGTAATCCTTTTGGTTTTCATATGTTTGTTTTGATGTATTCTCTTAACTAGTTCTTAGCTAAGCTTAACTAAACTTATATTGATTAAACTAGTCTCAATTCCACTACATGTTACTTAACTTTAACGAGGCACAGCATGCTACTAATATTGCGGCCTGGCGCCTCATATGACAGCTAATACTATGGCTTTAAGGGACTAAAACAAGATATTATGATAGCTTTATGAAACGGAGACCCATGTTATCTCATTGTTAGAAGAATTAGTGGCCTTGGTGTGTACCACAGGCGACGTAACACATACGCTATTTTATAGGTATGCCTATAAAAGTTTTGACGTTGCACAACATAACCAAGCTTTACGTGATTTAAGTAGAAAACAAAAACAAATCTTTTTACATGAAAACAGAAAAGCACCGACCATAATCACAATCGTTATTAAATGTTGCCATCATAATAAAATGTAACTGAAACTCACAGGGATGTCAGTGAAGCAAGGAGTTTTAATGTTGCTAGTTAGTGGCGCAAATGTTTCATATAAAGCTTGTATTAAAACTTTGAATGTGGGACTACAATATTATTATAAATTTCTGAGTGGAATGTGAATGTTTTAATCTCTGTTCAGCTTTTGGCTTTTTGCAGGTTGTAATGTAAAAAGTATTTGTGGAGATTAACACTTTTGTAGTATGAATATAAGAGCAATATAAAATTGAGGTTTCAAGCGTTGCAATTCTGAATGTGATCCGTAGCCATCAACAGGCACTAATAGTGTGTATAGGCATAATTGTTAATACAATTATGCCTATACACGCTATTAGTGCCTGTCTTAATTGTTATCTAGGCTAGACAGCTCAGTATCGGGATTAGTATCAAGTTTATCTTCTTTACTTAGTAGAAAAACCTTAGTAGTAGAAACTGTAGTATTAGTTGAAAGTACCAGAAAGTACAGCCCATTGTATTTTAAAAAGCCATGAATTAAATCCATACCACATTAGTGCAGCGAGTGCTGACGTTAGTACCCAGGGACTACCAACATCGAGTAAATTTTTTTCCGGACGATATTTTTCATCTAAACAACAGAATTCAGAAACTTTTTTGTATTCAATTAATAAAAATAAATAAAACAAAGTACAGCTTTACTTTTCCGCGTGTAATATCGTAAGCTGTAACCAGGCCTACAATATTCAGTGCTATAATCACGTCTCATAGCATTTGAACGATATTGTTTGAAGAATACCAACGCTGTAAAACATAAGGGTCGGTTTATTATAGAAGAAGATCTTGCTTAGATTTTACGTTCTTTGTGAAAGGATTTTATTTTATTACAAACAGTAAACGTGGAGTTCCTACCAAAACATTTTATGCGCGTTTATTTATATGACGTTCCTAAACTATATCCAGTAATGTAGGAGAGTTAATTTCTTTACACCGAATAGTTTTAAACGTAAATTTGATGGAGAATTTTAAAAGCGACAGTAATGATAATGTAATTTAGTTTCAAAATTGACTTTGTACCCATAACTTGCAGGTCTCATAGTTTACCACAGCTGATTAGGTAATCTTCTACGGCTAGGAAGGGTCTCATTATCTCATTACATCTTATCAGTATCTTCTGACACATTGACAACTAGGAAGCATGTGTGGTTGCAGTCTGTTAAAGACCGACATGGCCATGACCGACGGTAAAAACCGACTAAGGGACTATCCGTGAATATTATCTTTACGAAATAAAAAGAAGGAAAACTTGAAATTAAACCCTATAACCAATCCGTCTGGCCAGCGTGGTATCAGTAGGCCAAGTATCCCTCCGTCATGGGTGCCTGTCCCTGCAGTGGGACATTAATGGGCTGTTATGATGATGACACACATATAATAGGTCGGGGAAAAAGTCTTTTCGCATAACGTAGGTATAAATTTATTATAAAATTTCTTTGACTGTACTACTTGTGTCTGGCTGGTTTTGGTAACATTAAAAAAGTTACATTATAAAGAAAAGAAAAAAATAAAAAAAAGTTGTTTCCCGCTATTTTTCATTTGTTTTTCTCTCCGTAAAAATGAGTGAATCTAATGAAGAAATTCGATACATTTTAAAATTTTATTATAAAAAAGGCAAAAATGCAACTCAAGCAGTGAAAAAAATTTGTGATGTTTATGGACCTGATGCAGTGTCAGTAAGATTAGCACAAATTTGGTTCAAACGTTTTCAGTCCGGAAATTTTGATGTTAAAGATGCACCTCGCTCTGGTCGCCCTGTTACGAATAAAATGGACGCCATTTTTGAAAGAGTGGAGCAAGATCGGCATATTAGTAGTTACGATGTAGCTGAAGAACTGGGAATTGACCACAAAACAGTTTTGACCCATTTGAAGAAAGCTGGTTATACAAAAAAGCTCAATATTTGGGTGCCACACGAGCTCACTCAAAGAAACTTAATGAACCGTGTACTCATTTGCGATTCATTATTGAGACGTAATGAAACCGAGCCGTTTTTGAAGAGATTGATAACTGGCGATGAAAAGTGGATCACGTACGACAAGAACGTGCGAAAAAGGTCGTGGTCGAAAGTTGGCCAGGCTTCACAGACTGTGGCCAAACCTGGCCTAACACGAAATAAGGTGATGCTGTGTGTATGGTGGGATTGGAAGGGCATTGTTCATTATGAGCTTTTACCGCCCGGCAAAACCATCGATTCTGATCTTTACTGCCAGCAACTGATAAGATTAAAGGAAGCAGTCGAGAGAAAACGGCCGGAATTGATCAACAGGAAGGGTGTGGTCTTTCATCACGATAACGCTAGACCACACACATCTTTAGCCACTCAGCAAAAATTAAGAGAGTTCGACTGGGAGGTCCTAGTGCATCCACCATGTAGCCCTGACCTTGCGCCTTCAGATTTTCACTTGTTTCGGTCTCTTCAGAATTCTTTAGGTTCTGTAAGGTTGACCTCAAGAGAGGACTGCCAAAATTATTTGTCCCGTTTTTTTGATCAGAAGTCCCAAAGTTTCTACAGTAACGGGATAATGTCTCTGCCCACAAAATGGCAGAAAGTTGTTCAACAAAACGGTACATATATATTGTAAATAAATGTAAATAAACTTTGAAAAAAATGTCTTGACTTTTCATACAAAAATACGAAAAGACTTTTTCCCCAACCTAATATGATGATATGGGTGGTGACGCCGTGTATTCTTAATTTGTTACCAAACAGAGCAATAGTTTAATTTTAATAAATGAATGCAGTTTCAAACAGAATAGTACCTAATTAATGAGTTTAATCAAGCGTACAGCTGTATTGGTGACAGTAACAAATTGATAGTTATAATAATTAATTAAATTAGGTACTAATATAATGTAACTAATTTTGTTGTTTCTAGCGATAGTAGGTATATAATTAATTTTGTTTGTTGATTCGTGATTTAACTTATGTTTGTATTTTAGTGTAAGTAATTTTTAGCTGTGTTAATGCTAGCCCCATATATGCCCCGTATATGTACAAATCGCGATATTACGAGTGCTACGCAACACATTTCTTTTTCTTCGGCACCAGCAAGGAGAATTCCTAAGAATCAGAGAATTTACTTTTAATCCGGGTTACCTAGAATTTTTTTCCAAATTCAAGCAAAATTTTTGTGAGACCATATTTTGTTGAGACTTCCAATAATATCGTATGACAAAGTATTGTGGGAGGTAACAGAGATGGCGGGGAAACCAATTTATCGATTTCATGCATTCTAATATAAACGTATAAAAGTATAACTTAAATAAAATACTAAATAGGTACTTATAATCTTTGTTACAATGAATACAATATCACATTGATGCTACTCGAGAATTCCAGTACAGTACATCCCAGTCAAAATTTGAAATAGCTAATGAAAGCTAAATTCCAGAACTATTAATACCTCATGAATTCCTCTGTCGTAGGGTAGACTGGGTACGGTTGAAACAATTTAGCCTTTTTCGTTTATAATTTTGTAGTTTATAAACCAAATGACGATTATGATACATGAAATTGAAATATGAAGTTTTAGCTACGATATGGCAGTGTTATTACAGTTCTCAAATTTGTAGTTTTAGAAATATATGAAATTAAAAAATATGTATATTTTGTTTCAACCGTCCTCGTGTCAGGGGCGGTTGAAACAGCGATTGGGGTCAGTTAAAACACATAAAAATAACACAATAAATACAAATCAAACATGTTTTATTTATTATTAATAGTTATTGTACGAATAGTTATCACAACATGAATCAGTCTTCAAGATTGAAATACTTCTAAAACGTTTATCAGCCTTTTACAAGTAGTAAAGATTTAGAGAAATAAAAAAAACGAAGGTAAAATCAGAATAAACTTAATAAAAACTTCTCTTATAACAAATAGACTATGAAAAAAAACTAAATAAAAGACATTTCTAAAATTAATAAAAGAAATAGTGCGAATAAACTAAACGAAAATAAAGTTTAAATCAAATAAACATTTTAAATTAAATTATGTAACAAAACCCTGTTTAAATCAAATAGACTTGGAGAACTAACTTAAAGAAAACATTTAGCTAAGAGATCAATCGGAGTATTCAGAGTTGCAATTATGGCAAACGTAGCTAAGACCACCTTCTGTGCATTCTTCATGTGCCCACTTTTTACACGAAGTACATTGAATCCACTTCTCTCCAGGTCTGCTCTCTGAATATGGTGTTAAACAAACAATACGATAGCATTCTTCCTCTTCTGATGCTTCCGATGACCATTCCTGCTTCGTATGTTTTTTCTTTCCTTTTGAAATATCCCTTTTACCTTTTCTTCCATCTAACCTTTTCTTAATTTGCTTGGCTTTGGTCCGTTTTAATTTTGCTTCATGCTCTTTTCTTATTTCTTCTTTCTCTGGTGTGTCAGTGTAAATAGTAGATTTTCGAGTTTTTCTCCCTTTACTGCATTTCCTTGGAGGTGCTTTCGGTAATGGTCTTACTGCCTCCGGAGTAAAGACTAATACATCATTACTAGCTTGTGCACTTGTAGACGGTCTTGGTGAAATCGTTTTAGAGACACCGATGCTGCCAGGTCTAGGTGGTGTTTTTATAATTTCTTAACAATGGTTTATACCATGCTTATCCGCCGCTTTCCGTAGGGATTCTCCAGCTTTTACCTCCTCATATGCTTATAAATTAATATTCCCTCTGGAAGTCTTCTTCACCCGAACTCTCGGCATCTATAAAAAATAAATATAAATATATTTTTTGTTTCAACCGTACCCACAAAAAATGTTTCAACCGTCCCCAACCCCACTTTACGTAAAATATACTTCATAGTTACGACGGTAATCTTATTACATTAATAAAAGACACTATCCTTTATTCTACAAGAGCAGTAGTATTCGAAAACACACACCTTAATACATTTACTTAAAAAGAACTAATAATAAAAGCGTTAACGTCAGAAGAAAAATACTTACTTTTGGATAGTAAAAAACAATATGGCGTTCTGCACACAACGTCAACTCGCGCGATGCGGAACGGCACTGAATTCGTGTTTGGACCTGTCGTCCGCTTCTTCTTCTCCTTGTACCCCTTACTCCCCGCGTAACCGTTTACGAGATATTTGCACTGTTTCAACCGTCCTTTGTTTCAACCGTACCCAGTCTACCCTATTCTGTGTAGGTACGTTGTGACAGGTATCTCTGCGAAGGTTTCGGCAGATTTGTACATTCCATAGTTTAATAATATTCAAGGTAAGTACTCTGTTATTTATGGAGCGGTGAATTGATTGAATAATTGCCTAATAGTTTATAAATAATATAAGTATTCAATCACATGTCTTTATTTTTTATTCCAAAACCTTGTATTTTAGATTTGTTTAATTGAGAAATACAATTTACGCACTAGGGATTAAGCCCTGGTTTAGAGACACGAATTAACGGACACAAAGAACAACCGAGCTTCATACAATCATTTAATTTTGTAGATCACAAATAATTATCCTGGTTATCATAATCATCATCTCTCTGCCTAATATTTTGGAGTCTGTACTTAATAATAAAATGCCTTTGTTATACAAATCATTTTATACAAAAAAAAGTGTTTCGTGCAGGAATAAAATGTATTTACTTTCTTCTTTCTTATTTAATTAAAAAAGTTATATAATAATAAACACACGAGGTGAGGGCTGAGGGCACGTCACGTCGGCGTCTCATTTAACATTATCATGAAGGCGTTCATTAAACCGACAGAGCATAATAACGCTTTGCCGCCATTAAAACGAAGCGTTGCTCCTCAGACATCGCTATGAAAGGAGGTACAATATCAATGCGTTTTTAGTTTGTGTAATGAATAAACTTTTCTATTTAAAAAAAAGGTTGTACTTAATTTGGATGTTTTTTTTAATGTTTGTTGCCAGTCATTTATTAAACAATTTAAGAACATCTTATTTTGTTTGAAAGGGTAAACTTAAGTTAAAAATTGGTCTCATATTAAAACTCAAGCCAAACTATTGAATTATGTAACAATCTTCCAGCACATAATGTCTTCTTCCTCTTCCGATAATGGGGACACATGACTTAGTACAAAGAAGAATTACGGATATGTAGTGTAGGTACCTCAGAAGAAAGTAATTTCATGTCCTGACTCCTGATTCCGCTCTTATAACTAAGTTCAAAGCGGTACTTTCGCTTAACAATAAAACTTCATGTCCATAACCTATGCTAATGACAAAGGTCTAACTTATTGCTTACCCACTCCAGATATTACAGCAGATTTATTATTAATCAATTATAGGTTTCTCAATCAATGCCTAAAGTCTCACGAAGCGACAAAGAGAAGTAGGTACAAATTTAGTAAGATTAACGTGAAATTACAAGGATTATGTCTGAACAAATTATTTGAATACATTATATAATATTATCTCTATGTAAAATATAGAACTAAAACTTGGCTTAATAACAATCAAGTCAGCGCGCTTCGACCCTCGCCTTCCACCGGAAGAATTCGCGTGTAATGTAACGTCAGTCAGGGAGGTACCTAGTATTGTAATGTAATGCTCAGAGTCGAATGTATAATGTTAAATTACACGCGAACGCCGTGTGGTGACGGAGTAAGAATACAATATGTCACCACCCCATCTCATCCCATGGGTGTCGTAAAAACCGAGAATAACCGTAACTACTATCTTTACGAAATAAAAAGAAGGAAAACTTGAAATTAAACCCTATACCAATCGGTGCCAGCGTGGTATTAGGAGGCCAAGTATCCCTCCGTCACGGGAAGAGGCCCGTCCCTGCAGTGGGACATTAATGGGCTGTTATGATGATGATGACACGCGAACGCTCGTCGTTTAGGGAGGTAGTATTGTAATGTAAGGCTTAAAGTCGAATCTATAATGTTACATTACACGCTAAAGCTCCCGGTGAGGGAGCACCTTTACACTATCTTTTAAAACATAATAACAAGATAACTTCATTTTGTACTGGCGTATTTAAAAAAAAAATTAGAATCATCTAAAAATATTTATTTCATAACACATTTCTATCACGGTGCCTGTTTATGTTTGTTAATTTAATCTGTGGGCAATTGCCATAAGATTTTTGATAGGCACTGAGTAAAAGATACGGTGACTTGCGCTACTTAAAACCATGTCCTGGCCTGGGGCCTGTTTAATAAACGCGACAATGACAGGTTTATAGGTGACAGGCGAAAATCCGACAATTGTCGATATTTAGTTTAAAAACACTAAATTGACATTGGAAGTCGACATATTATTATTAGGACAATTAATTGTCACAGATTTTCGACAGGCATTTCATCCAATGTCAACGCTATTCTACAATGTTGCGACAAATATGTCGTAATAATTAGCGACACAAACTTTCACTGTCACAAATATTTTCTTAAAGACTCGACAGGTAAAACGTGACAATTGTCGCTTTTATTAAAAGTCTGACGACAAATCATTGCGAATGATGAAAAGTATAAAAGCAAGACCATAAAGATAGATACATAAATTATTTGGTTAAGACCTGGGAATTACGTAGCACGTCCAAATGAGGTTATAGTTGTAAAATAAAAAACCGCATGGTGGAATAATGAGATTTTTATGTGAATATAATCACTATAATTATTTTGTGGTTTTCTTATTGTGTCTTAGGTTATCGGGTATCTTAGTAATATTGATAAGGTATAGCAAGATCACAATGAGAAACAAGAATATATAGGGAATATAAGAGCGGGCCAAACTGCAATTCGGGAATGGCGACCGCGTACTGGGAGACGCAGTCGGAAGAACCCTTACTCGGTGGATCGAGGACCTAGTTAAGACGGGACACCGATGGATGAAGGAGGCACATGACCGCACAAGATGGAGATATATGTATGGATAAGGAAGAAGTCTATGTCCAGCAATTTATGTCAATTACTGTTTTCTTTCACAACTTACTGCTCATGGCTAAATTACGACAGTATCTTTAGACATCATGCCTTTAAGAAGCCGTCCAAACCCACGGTATTCCTCTCCCACCCATAAATTGCGAGGCGAGAAGACTTTAGGACATGAATGCGTAAGAAAACGTAAATGCAGTTTAACATACATTTTATTGAAAACATCCTTTTTTCTCTCCCCTATATCCTTTTTATCTCTGTGTGGGGACGGAGTAAGAATACAATATGTCACCACCCCATCTCATCCCACGGGTGTCGTAAAAGCCGACTAAGGGACTATCCGTGAATATTACCTTTACGAAATAAAGAGAAGAAAAACTTGAAATTAAACCCTATACCAATCCGTCTGGCCAGCGTGGTATTAGTAGGCCGAGTATCCCTCCGTCACGGAATGAGGAGGTCCCTGCAGTGGGACATTAACCGGCTGTTATGATGAATATGAATAATTACAATAATATTAAATACTTGGTACAACGTTACCTCGTACCCTCGTCAAGTGCTGACAGTACAATACACATAAAGAGAAACGTTTTGAGAACAGTTATTATGACTTGTTTGTTTCTGTATAACATTGTCCGCTCATTTAGTCGCTTGTTTGAATGTGAATACTAATTATATACAGACTAATAAACTTATTGTAAAAGGGTATGGGGAGAGTTTTCAACGAGGAGTCCGAAAATGGGTAAAGAGTGACCATTGAAATCTAATACTAATATTATAAAGAGGTAAAGTTTGTGTATTTGTGACGTTGTAGGGGGTAATCTCTGCATCTACTTAAAAAATCTTTCTGTGTTGAATAGTCCATTTATCGGGGAGTGCCATAGGCTATATAGTATTAAGCTATGACTAATAGGAGTGGAGCAGTAATTAAATATGTTTAGAAAATGGACGCGTTTTTTTCGCCGCCCAAAGAAGTGGGCACGGGTCAGCTAGTGTATTATAAATAAGTCCACTGCCAATTATTCTCCTGCCGCCTACTTCAAAATCGGCAGCTGGTGCTAAAAGTGCCAGCCACTTTTGCTGCCGATTTTAAAAATTCTGCCTAACACGTTATTTTATTCAAAAGTTATAATAATTTTGTGACTGTAAAAAAATGCCGCAATTATAACCTTCAAGTTTCTTGCCAGGGATGGATCTCTTCCAGGTAATGTTCTTCTCCGTGTTGATAATCATGTCTTAACAGAGATAAGTAAATATATTTGTAGCTTGTCTTTTTTTCGGCTTACAGTTAACTACAACGATATCAAACCATCTTGGTGAGAACTTTTTGTAGGTACCTGGTTGAATGTACGGGAAGGCTATACTAAGAAGCCTCTTAGTAATTGTTGATATCATAGGTAGAATTTAATATCAATGCGGCAACTGTATAGAAATTAAATCATACCTATGATATTAAACTGTTTCCAAGAGCCTTCTTAGAATTAGTTAAGGCAGCGATGAATATTTGATCTAAAACATGATACCTCTTCCAAGAATTGATCAGTTACGTATGACTATGAATATGGTTTAAGACTACGAATGTGGGCTTTTCAGTAAACCATTGTAATTAAAATTTGTGAGGTAATAAAATACTTACGTGAATCCTACTACGAGTAGTAATTCCGTGATGTTGATATGTTAATTAGATGGACTCCAAACACCCTGTAAATGTTGCCTAACTACAACATTACATACACAGAATGCAGAAGCATGGCAGATCAACAGGCACGGATATTCCAATCTCCAACATTACAGTAGCTCGAAAACGCTGCTAGCTTTTTAGGATATCCTGCTGGGTTAGATGGAATGAATAGGTTTGTATGACACGCACAATTGCTCAATGAGGTGACAATGACAGCCCAAGAAAACTAACTATCACTACAATTCAAGTTGAAGTGATAATTTTGCTAAAGATGTCTTACAATTCGAACCAAGCCAGTAGCCACCCTTAATAAATAGGTACAGTAATGAAATCATTATATTAAAATCTGCATTGTATGGGCTCCGCTTCGTAGCGTTATTTACAAATAATAACGTAGTATTTAATACTATCATTTTTGGGTATCTGTCTCATTATAAACAATGCCAGACAGAATCCATTAACTCCGCAATGAACTTCTAATTATTCAGGAGTAATTTTTCAAGTCTAAAATTTTATTAAACTCCATTCTACGTTTCAAAATACTTGCTTGAATTTTCCATTTCGCAGTCGTCAAATCAAAAACAAGGGTGAGTACTTTAAAACGTTTACAAGTTTGGACTGAAACAAACCACTTGGAAATTATTAGGGTCCAATGGAATTAATTAAAGTTTCACTAAACACTGTGTTTGACAGTTAACCTGACCTAACACTGGACGAACAAATGGAGGAGTGGTACGTTTAAGTGAGAGAGGGTTAATTAATGTATTTAAACGAAGGTTGTTTTTCGTAATTGGATAAGTCATTGTTAAGATATTATTAATGAGTAAGGTTAAGTTTTAATTATAAAGAAATAATGCTGGTTGAGACTAGAGTAGGGATTTAGAAATCACTGTCAATACGCTATTTATTTATAAGAACGTCAACTAATAAAACCCAACTAAAGAATCTACGCAGAATTGAAGACTATGTGCGAAACAAATATTGACTTCCTTATTGTAACTTATTATTATTCCTAGAAATTTCTATTATAATTCCTGGAAATATCTAGAAATAAAGCGCCGATTACACTACCCTACATGGAGGGCCCTACATCTTGTAGGGCACTACATGTTGTAGGGCGGTCGGGAGTCGGGACTCGCCAATCTCCGATATGTAGTGTCCTAACAGCCTACATGTGATTACACTAGACAACATGTAGTGCTCTAAAAGATGTAGGGTAGTGTAATCGGCGCTTACGTCGGAATATTAGCAGCTTATAAAATACCTAACTATAGTGCCAATTTGCAATTGAATTAATTAAATCATCTTTGTCTCAATTATTTAAATATTAATCTTTTTTTTTACCATTATAGCAAACAAAAATAAGCGTAGAAGACGGAATAATTAGTTGTTATTAGCTTGTTATTAGTTCATCATTACAGCCCATTAATGCACGTAGGGACGGGCCTCCTCTCGTGACGAAGCATTCCTCCGTCCTACGGAACTTGGCCATACTCCTCTTGGCCTACTAATACCACGCTGGTCAGACGGATTGGTATAGGGTTTAATTTCAAGTTTTCCTTGATTTTATTTCGTAAAGATAATAATCACGGATAGTCCCTTAGTCGGTTTTAACGACACCCATGGGATGATAAGGGGTACGGATTTTTATTAGTCCGTAAGCTTTTCTCAAATAAAATAAATATAAATAAGTTTCATATGTTTTAAAGCTGAAATGAGAACAAATGCTAAAATAAACAGAACACGTACATAATTATACGTCTGGTGAAGCAATTGTGAGTGTTTCAAGATGACTTAACACAACAATTTAAGCTCGTCTGAAGGATTGTTATTATTCTCAACGAAATTACTGTCTTAACCAGATTATTTGTTGACGAGGCATGTGTGAATACTTATTAGACATTAGGAGGATACATACTTATATATCATCATCACCATAACAGCCCATTAATGTCCCACTGCAGGGACGGGCCTCCTCCCAAGACGAAGGGAAACTTGGCCATACTGGATACTTGGTATACTTACATTATTCTCATGCCATATTCCTATAGGGGTAGGTAGACTACTGAACGCCAAGTGGTAGGTAGGTACTTGTACTCTGTATTTTTCTTTTAAGACAACTCCCTCACTAGGGATCAAGCCCTGTGTCGCGGGGATCTTTACAAACATCAATTCAACGGACACAAACAACGGACACAGACTCGGGACAATAATTTGTGAATCTCACAAATAATTGTTCTGCATGGGAATCGAACCCATGTCCTCGTGCACAGCAGTCGCTTGCGCTACCGTCGCGCCACCGAGGCAGTCTTCAATTTCGTTTTGGTCACGCCATGCATCGTGGCAGTTAAAGTTAGTGCGTGCTCTAATATAAGCTTGCCTTGCTATGTCTACATTCATACATCTTTATACATGCCTGTCGGTTTCTAGCGCTACTTATTTACCCTTACTTGTAAGTGTGATAAATAGACTTCTCGAGGATCAATCAATCAATCAATCAACTAGCCTATTGCAGTACACTACTGGTCATAGGCCTCTCCCAAAACGCGCCACAGAACTCGGTCCTGCGCCTTCCGCATCCAGTCCGACCCAGAGACCATGGAGCGAGGATACGATCACGAGGATATTAAGTATTAAATTTAGTACACTGAGGCCTAGGGACTCGCTATTGTTTTTTAACTATGAAAATCAAATGTTTTTTTAAACCTTTGTATAGTAATTGTTAAATGAGAAAGAAAGGATTTGTTAACGTATTTGGAATGATTTGTTTTGTCCAATTGTCAGAAACGGGGTCCAGCGACAGCGTTCCTTGATATATATATACCTACCACTTGTACCCGTTGAAATATTTTTTTTCCGCGTTAATTTGTTTATCAGATTGGCATCTTTAGCAACAGCTCGTATAAATCAGTGCCACCGCAGTGTCAGTTGAAACAATAGACTAAAACATTTAAAACTACCTTACATATAGAATCAATAAGAATTTATGTAGTCGTTCACCTTTACGAATAGACCCATAGTAAAATTAGTCATACAGTACTTAAATGTCATCAGACATAGTAGTTAACACACATAAACTTGTGTTTATTAAAAATATTACCTTATTTATTAATATTTTGTTAACGTTAAGCTGCAATAAATCACAGAATCTGGTTTTGTCATCGAGTCAGGTTAAAAATTACTAAAGCATTAGATCGCTTTTAAAAAATGAAACTGGCTTTTAACATATTCATAAGTAAAGTAATCGTATAATCTTTCAATATGGAAGAAGTTATTTCATAGGCGAATGGAAAGCAGGTAATTGGATGGAAGTAGATGCTCAAGCCCCAGTACACCGCCAACATTGTCACATGGTGCAGCATCAACGACAATATACCTATATTGTCATTGATGCTGCAAAGTGTACCTACACTTTGTGCAATATTACTTGGCCGGCCTGAAGTTAGCTATCAGAGAAGGTCGCACATGTAAAGGAACAAAGAAAATACTCGATATGCGACTTTTAGTTCCAATGACTAGCCAGCTTATGGTACTTACTGTTACTTCTTAAAGTTGTAATCCGCGGCTAAAAAAAATATATTAATAGCCTATCGTCTGCCTTTTATATATAGCAATCAATTCAATACACACATGCACACGCAAACGTGATTGGCAATTAACAAAAGTAAGCCCTGGCTAATACAGACAGCTAAGAAAACAAAAACGATCTTACTAATGGTGTTTTATTCAGTGGGGATTTACTAAGACTTTGTTCAATGAAGCAGCCAATAAAAGTTACTATAGTTGTATATAGGAACATGATGTATATCTAACAAACTAACTAAAACCTTCGGTTTAGTCATATCAGTCAAGGCATGTTTACCTACTGCGCTGCGTGTGTAAGCGTCATCGATGTCAATGACCAATAACCATCAAGTGGGCTGCTTGTTTGCCATATTTATGTCATTGTTCCATAAGCGGAATAGAGCCTTTTTAAATTAAGGCGAAGGACGATAGGCATGAATTATTTACACTCCGTGTCGCCGGTACCCGATATTCAATACTATGACGGACTGCTGAAATCTTTTGTTCGTACTACGCGAAGACGTTTGAGGGACCCGATATCATAGGAGGAAAAATGCATGTGACTGAGTTTTATTTTGATGGAGCCAAAGAAAAAAATATAATCGCATGGAATTGTAAATTATTAAGTTAATTTTTCTCCGGGTGGTGACGGAGTAAGAATACAGTATGTACCACCACCCCATCTCATCCCATGGGTGTCGTAAAAACCGACTAAGGGATTATCCGTGAATATTATCTTTACGTAATAAAAAGAAGGAAAACTTGAAATTAAACCCTATACCAATCCGTTTGGCCAGCGTAGTAGGCCAAGTATCCCTACGTCATGGGAGGAGGCCCGTCCCTGCTATGGGACATTACTGTTATGATGAAGTTAATTTAGTTAACTTATCTTGAGAAAACTTTTAAATAACTACGGCCATTTTTGCCCACTAATAAACTATATTACATGTGAAAGTTAAAAAGTTAAACGAGTTATCCATGCATGACATTGTAATTTTAAATAACCTGTGATGGAGTGAAATATTCGTAAAATTACTTTAGTGTAATAAGTAGTAAAATTTACTTGACGTTTATTGCTTTTGTCTGATGTAATAAAGATTAATTGTGATAGTCGTCAGCTCTGTAATGTTGGGATAATAGTGCTTTTACACAATTTATGTTTAAATTAAATTATATTGGATTACATTTATAATTCATGATTTCTTTACACGAATATTTGATGAAGGTATGGCACCAAAACATCTAGGCGTAAAAGTTAATCTCTTACCCCTCCACATAAACGCCTCTTAAATTTTAGTCAATTGATTAGCTTAAATTGTAACCCCCTTACTTATAAAGGCCTCTTAAATTTAATCACTGTTTAGCGAGATTTTTATTAGGAAAACCAACGTTATACCAAACAATGTAAGAGCTTAGGCTAATTAATCAATTGACTAAAATTTAAGAATTTTTTTATGAATAATAATTAAATTTATGAGGCGTTTATAAGTAAGGGGGTTACTGTGTTCTTTAATTTTGATTCTTACCGATTGCCGTTCTTCCTCGGTTTTCCCTGATAATAATATCATTTAGGCACGTCGTTGGCTTATGGATAAAGTAACATCGTGGTAGTGGCATTAGTTTTTAGTTGTTTGAACTTTTGTTGAGTTTCATACAGAAAGAAGAACAATATTAAGGAAGATTTTTTATATTGCGTGAGGTGGCAGACGAGGAAGCGCCCCACTTGATCATCAACGCTATTCATGTACAGCAATGCCAGAGCACAGCAAAGGTATTATATATCATATACTTAGCATTGTTTATTTAAATGAAAAACAATAGGTTTTCCCATGTCACATCGTTCGTCGTTTTTACACCCTATAAGGAAAACAAAATCCATCCTTTTTTGATGCTGTACACTGTTACCTCCTTCGTTATAATAATAAAGGTAGGAAAACATATCAAGTACGTTATCTCTATTCATAAGTATACACACACGCGGCTTAATGAAGTGCTTATTACATCCAAAGCAATTTCCCTTTACAACCATTGTCTCCAGGACTTTGTGAAATTTATCTCATCATTGCGCTCACAGAGTGATCTTTCACGGAGTAAATTAAACTTTGTGGTTTATGTTGAGTACTATGAAGGTTGTATATATTACAATATACTGTTCTGTTATTTTCTTAAACCGTAATTTATACGGGAACGTTGACGTTTTGTTAAATAATTACGTGAGACATTTTCTTTATGCTGTGACTTGGGATAGTGTGTGTGTGTGTGTTGTGTTATAATTCCTTTATATTGGGTCTTACTAAGAAAACATGGCTACTGTATAAACTAAATTAAATATGGGTAGGAAAGGTAATGTTGAGTGGTCCAATATTGCTGGTAAAATAAGACTATCACGTAAAATCATAATTACAATACCAGTTTCAATCATAATTTAGTTTCAATTGAGCCTTATTCTGGCAAAGAACAATGCTCAAAACGTCCCCAGCTTGTAGCACTTTAAAACCTATGTTAATTGAAAGGCCTTAGTATTTTGATCATTTTATTGTATGACAGCAAATCTCAAATGTGTATCCGAAAAAAGTTATATCGCCTTAAAGAAACCGAAATCAGTCACAATTATGTTGCTGTTTATTGTACTTTTTCGAAATTATAGCCAATAAAATACATAATTAACATTGTAGAATATAAGAAAAATATAAAAGATTATTTATTTATTTATTATTACGCGCCGTATATGCCCAATTACCCGATTTTTTCTTTTTTGTGGGCACCAGTAAGTAGTTTGTCTCTTGGGACATTTACTACTTTACGCTGGGTGTGGGGTGGATGGCCCTCAACCTAAGACATTTAAGTGTCATGCCTCAGGGGCACCCCCTGTGGGGCACGAATCTCGGCCTGGACCGTCACCGACTAACAGGATGTGCGGAAGGCCCGCTCTCTAGGAGCAAACGCGGTATTCTTGCCTTTGCGGCGAGGACGGAACCGCGGACGTGTTGTTGTGGCTTCGCGAGCCGTATGAGCTCTACGTTGAGCGATCGCGATCCTATCACCCGGCTCTTCGAGAGCATGTCTAGGTCTTCTAATTTTGGAAATACTAGATGGTACATCCCGTACCCGGATGCCTCAACCACTAGTTGGTTGGGGTGAGTGGCAGCCATTTCAAAGTAGCGACGGGACCACGGGAACAGAGTTTCATGTGTTGCTGGATGGTCGGCAACTCGAAGTCGATGTGGAGATCCTCGTTACGCGTGAACCGCGGTGCTCCCGTCGTTTTGCGCATGAAACTTTTCTGAATTGTTTGTAACTTATGGATCCTGCTATGTGGCCTAAGGGGTCCAAAAACTAAACGCGTACGTCATGATTGGCCTAATACAAGTCTCATGTATCCTAACTTGGAAGGAGTAAGTGCAGCCGTCTCATCACAAACGAGCCCCGCTTGCGAACCATGTTTAGGTTGGGACGGCGCGGCGTGAGATTTAATCGTCGAGTATGACTCCAAGGATTTTGGCTTCCCTCGCCCAAGGGATCGGAAAGCCGAACTTTTTGATTTTTGGTGTCTCTGCCGAGAGAGTTTTGTGGCTCCTTTTCTTGTGAAAATTCAACGCTTGGCTCTTTTCGGGGTTTACTGTTATCCTCCATTTTTAGAACCACTCGCTGAGGGCGTTGGACGCAGATTCACGAATGAAGAACCAAATAAATTCAATCTAGTAACAATTTGTCCGTTGGGTCTTTGAGGCCATAAACGGGAGATTTAAACGTGATTTTAAAATGTTCAGGAATGTAGTATTCAAATCATTGAATAAAGAGATGAGGAAGTGTATTAACACTTCCTTATCTCTTCACAGACTACCGAATTGCTGGTGCGCTTCTCAATACATCCAGGGAGCTTTTTCATGACATTGTATATACCACAGACTTCGTTGAACGAATTTATCGCAGAATTCACATCAACAATGACTTGGGTAACTACGTTACAGGCAGCGGGCTACGTTCAGAACATTAACTGATGAGTCCATAAATATACCGTTCCCTGAATTGTCAAACGAGGATACTATTTTGTTTAGTTTGGGGACATATCACACTTACAAGTAGCAGCTTCCTATGTTAGCGAACATTTATGTGGCGGCGTCTGCAACATAGAAGTTGGTGCAACTCCAAGCCCAATTATGAACCAATACGGTATAAACACGGCAGATTGCACTCTTTTGAGGGGTCGAATTTTATCCAAACATAGGTCAAATGCGACCTATTACCCGTATTTGGTTTTAAATAACGCACAGGATATAAACGCCATTCAGGCATATTATTGTTCATGCTTAACTGCTATGAGAACAGCTGGTGTCTGCGCGCATGTCGTCAGTATCGTGTGGTACTTTGGTATTGGAAGGCATTTAGACAATTTCAGACCTAGATATGCTCTCAAAGAACCGGGTGATAGGATCGCGATCGCTCAACGTAGAGCTCATACGGCTCGCGAAGCCACAACAACACGTCCGCGGTTCCGTCCTCGCCGCCAAGGCAGGAATACGCGCCGCGTTCGCTCCTAGAGAGCGGGCCTTCCGCACATCCTGTTAGTCGGTGACGGTCCAGGCCGAGGTTCGTGCCCCACAGGGGGTGCCCCTGAGGCATGACACTTAAATGTCTTAGGTTGAGGGCCATCCACCCCACACCCGCCCTAAAGTAGTAAATGTCCCAAGAGACAAACTACTTACTCGTGGCCACAAAAAAGAAAAAAATCGGGTCATTGGGCATATACGGCGCGTAATAATAAATAAATAAATAATCTTTTATATTTTTCTTATATTCTACACTGTTAATTATGTATTTTATTGGCTATAATTTCGAAAAAGTACAATAAACAGCAACATAATTGTGACTGATTTCGGTTTCTTTAAGGCGATATAACTTTTTTCGGATACACATTTGAGATTTGCTGTCATACAATAAAATGGAGAGATGACTAATACCTTTCGATTAACATATATCTTAAAGTGCTACAAAGTGGGGACGGTGTCCATACATTTTTGAGCATTGTTGTTTTTTAACTGTGTGTAAAATTAGTTTCAAAACATAAAACCTTTCTGTCAGCATAGACAATCACACAATACAAATAACACATACATAGCTTACTTACAAATAAACAGGACTCTATTGTTACTAAAACATTTTCAAATACTTAAAATCACATTAAAGTATAAAATAGTGTAGGCAGGAGTGAACTTTTTCAAGAAACTTGAGATAAGGTTAGGTGGTGGACCGTGTAAGAGAGTATTCTTCCACCTCAACCAAATTAAAATTCCTTTGACGAGCTCTGTGGCGTAGTGGTTATTCAATAACTAAATTGAAAAACTACGGTCTACGGTCTCGGGTTCGATTCCCGCTCAATGCAAATCTTTGTGTGAATGAACATGATTGTTTGCATTGGTCTGGCTGGGCGTTTTCTGTGTATAATATGTATGTATTTACAAAAAAAAAGTATTTAAGTATGTTTATCCGTTGTCTAGTACCCATAGTACAACCTCTGCTTAGTTTGGGACTAGAGGGCGCTGTGTGAAAGTGTGAGGAATGTTTATATTTATTCCGATTTTTTTTCGTTTTTATAAAAAGTACCCACAAATGTCGCTTTATTCGTGTATAAGTAAGTATGTATACGCTAAAGAGCTAATCTTACCCTACGAGCTTGCTGTCACGAACAGTTAGATTAAAAAAAAGCCGCGCTAAGAATCCCTTTTGTTGTGCCAATAGTAGAAAATCCATTCTACTAGAAAATGCAATGAGATCTTGCGGAAAATACTGTCTACGTAATCCTTATTTGTTAAGCTTCTTCAGTAAGTATATTGTTTTTTAAGCAAATAAACGTATAAGTAATTAAAAGACTTAACTATAAACTTATCATCATCATAACAGCCTATTAATGTCCCACTGCAGAGACGGGTCTCCTCCCGTGACGGAGGCCTACAATACCACGCTGGCCAGACGGATTGGTATAGGGTTTAATTTCAAGTTTTCCTTCTTTCTATGTAAAGGTAATATTCACAGATAGTCCTTTAGTCGGTTTTTACGACACCCATGGGATGAGATGGGGTGGTGACACTTTGTATTCTTACTCCGTCACCCACCACACGGAGATATATATATAAACTTATAATTAGAGAAAATTATTATAGTATTTATTTCTGCGACGAAAACGCAGTGTAAATAAAATTTTCTCAAAATCTCCGGCTAATGTCGTTAGTAGACATAGTAGGGTTTCTCTAAATGTTAAACTCATCAATAAGTTTCTTGTTGAAAAATACATGATGTGGTTGTCTTCATCAAATTGTTGGTCCATCAATTAAAAACCACTTTAATAAATATCTATAAATGATTCTTCCCATAAGTTTTTCCCATTTAGGTACTACGAGTACATGCGTATAATAGTTTTTTGATGATAAGCTGCGGTATCTCTTTCGTCTTTAATATGAACATTTACTCGTATTTATGATATGTGTGTCAATTCTCGTATTGTGTGACAATTTGACAACTAAAAGTTAACTTAACCGAATTTTTAACGATTTTAAGGTACGAGAGTTGACATGCTGATTAAATAACGTACAATAGCTATTTTTGAAAACATTTCTTTTAATTAACTGCCTTGGTGGCGCAACGGCCGTGGGTTTGTTTCCCCAGCAGGACAGTTCTTTGTCTTTTCAAAAAAGTAAAAATAGTGTAATCTCTGCCTTCATTTCTGGACTTTGGACCGATAAACTTTGCTGTGTCATTAACAAAACAAATTGTATTATCACTATTTTTTTTACAGCATCATCGTGACACTAAGTAAGACTGGATGGTGACGGTTTGTTCTTAATCGGACCCCGCCTTGATAACCTTTTACTTAATTATACCTATCTAATTAGTGAAAATGCCTAACGTATTTTAGTTTTAGAATCTTAAAATATGATGGTTTCTATGAAGAAGTATCATTAGCGCTCAATACAAATATTTGTGCGAAATAAACATGAATGTTTACATTGTTATGAGTGTTTTCAATGTATATTGCACATATTATTTACAAAAAAATATAAGTAAAAAATACATGCAGTAGTAATAAAGACTTTTTTATAAGTATATTTTGTTAATCCGCTATCGTGTATCCAAAGTACAACTTTCGCTGTAAATTTGTCAAACATACAGTGAAATTACTTCCGGTCATTCACTGTTGTCTGGCCTTATACCTTATCTGAACAGTTGCACTTTGTGAATCTGAGTTCTTCTTATTCCGACCACAAACATAGAATTAAATTTATAATTATTATTTTTCAATTTTTTTTAAAGTTTTTCTGGTATAAGTTGATATATTCGACATTTACGGGCATTACCCCATAAATGCAACCATTGCACCCAAACCATTTGCGCCGACCCCAAGTAAATGGGATAAGGGCAGGCAAAGAAGACCCCATAAATGCAAAGTGTGTTGAAATTTCAAGATGTAGCTGTGATTTCAATTTATTATACCTAACTATTTAACAATCAGGCAGTCGTATTACTGTTAATACTGTTGTTTATGGCATGTTATTCAATTCTATTAGTACCTTGCGTTGTTTAATATGGCAAGGTACACATGTTCATATGACACGTGCCTAACGCCATTCTGCCACCCATCAGTTACATCTACAAACGTAGAAACTAACTCTGTTGTTAGTTTTATGGTCGTGAGCAGAAAGCCACAAGTAACTTCATTTAATTTGCCGTAACTCGTAAAACTTTAAGGTTAACACATAAACAGCGTAATAGGCAATAAACGACTTCATTAATAGAACCTACAGCCCTTGGACTTCAGTTAAACATTCTCAAATGGGTAGGATTCCCTAAGGACGCACTTTTTTATTTTCTCTCTCCACAAAAACTTATAATAAAATACCCAAATTTTGCTGAAAGTTCCGCGTGTGTGAATATCCGTGTGGTGACGGAGAAAGAAAACAATATGTCACCACCCCATCTCATTCCATGGGTGTCGTAGAAACCGACTAAGGGACTATCTGTGAATATTACCTTTACATAGAAAAAAGGAAAACTTGAAATTAAACCCTATACCAAACCTTCTGGCCAGCGTGGTATTAGAAGGCCAAGTATCCCTCCGTCACGGGAGGAGGCCCGTCCCTGCAATAGGACATTAAGTATCGTTGTTTCTGTTAGTTTACGTTTTTGGAACTTTTTTTCTACTTTACTTAATTATTTATAGTCTTACGATGAATTCAATAGTTTAAGATGATTCCTCATGCATGACGGATTCATATTTTTTGTGACTTCTTTCCAGTGGTCTACACAATGTATTATATCCGCTTAACTATTTTTAATTAAGTTTTTTTTAAACATTTTTGTCAATAGAACTTGTACTATGGAAATTTTATGTAGGTTTCTCGTGTTTATTATGTTAAAAATAAGTTGTTTTTAAAATACTACGTTATCATCGAAATCTTATTGCCATTATAATTTCTCTATTTCGTTCTCGTTTGCATTTCTCTATTCTTATTCCTTTCATATTCTACTCTTATATGTATCTTCTATCTCTTTCACTTTTATGACTTCACGACTTAAGCCCGATTTACACATCGACAAGTACAGTGGCGAGTTAAGTAGTAAGTTGTTGATTAAGTTGATTTAAATAGATCTCCATCCTTTTTTTTGGCGAGTTAAGTTGGCGAGACACGAGAGAGGGGGCTACTTCGTAATTAACTCGCCAAAAAATAGGATATAGTAGTAGTATAGGACATAAAAATAGATATAGTTGTTTGGTACCCATAGTACTTACAAGTAGTGTAAGTAACATTTGTACTAAGCTGCACTTACCTTCGTATATAACATATCATGATAGCCTGTATATTTTTATATTTTCCTTATAATTTAAGTAGTAAAACAAAATATAAACTCGTTGAATACACTTTATGATGTATTTAAAGATGCCAACATTATAAACAAGTATCCTTCCATAAAATAGTACAATTAAGTAATAACTAAACACATAAAATCTAAGTTAATGCTTAGGTTTTATGTGTTAATGACTATGCAACAAAATTAAATGCTAAAGTAGGTAAGTACACACAGCAACTAATCAACATAGACACTCATGTACCTTAATACCTTGAAATAAGACACAATTTCAAATGAAAATGTTTAACTTGATGTGTTGCTGTGTGTACCTATAAGTAGTGAGTAAAGAGTATTTATGTAGATTATGCTGTTTATTTATGTTTGGTATTCTAAAGGTGTATCCACATTAACCAACAAGACCACGGCGGCGGCGTTTGCTGTAAGAACCCTTATGCCCGATTTACACATCGACAAGTACAGTAGCGAGTTAACTTGCATCATTGGCGAGTTAAGTCACTTTTTGCGTGTGGACGGCAAAAGCGAGTTAAGTAGTAAGTTGCCGATTATGTTGATTTGAATACAGCTCGATCCTATTTTTCGGCGAGTTAAGAACGAAGTAGCCCCCTCCCTCGCGTCTCCCTCACCCCGCCGGCTCGGCGCTCGCAGCGCCCGCCGTGTAGACGGGCGAGTTTAGTACAGTTCACAAGTTCTAATGTCGTATTTATTTTTATTTTTGTCTGTTTTTCTATGTATAATGTGTATATACGTATTTATAAAAGTATTTAAGTATATTTATGCGTTGTCTAGTACACATAGTACAAGCTCTGGTTAGTTTAGGAATAGATGGCGTTGGGTGAAAGTGTGAGGAATATTTATTTTTTTATTATTCTATACTTTTTATTAAATTTTAATGTGTTGCATGTATAGTGTTAATACTATTTCTCGTATAATAGCGCGTAAATTAGTATTCAATTGTTCAATGTCCATTTTATCGATTAAAATAACCGTAAACAATCTCAGGCGACGCACGCCCGACGCGACTAGTCTTCGTCTCTGATCGGCAACTTATGAGCTGTACTCGCCTACGTGTGAACTGTACTTACTACTTATTACTTACTACTCAACTGTCTATTTTTTTAACTCGCTACTGTACTTGTCGATGTGTAAATCGGGCATTAGTTCGAGTTAGTGAATTCGAAAAGAGTTTTGGAATTACAATGAGCCGATAATGAAATCCACAAATATCTACTCAAATAATTTCCTTATTCGATCCTATTATAAATGCGAATGCTTGTAAGTGTATTATGCTTGTTACTCTTTTACGTAAAAACTACTGAATGGAATTATATGAAATATTACAATAATGTAGCTTATACATCAAACTCATATACTGGCTACAAAAGTGTTGAGAGTGTGTTATACAAATACTTTATTGCCTTTACTCAAGACTTCGGTTACTAACATTTTGCATTATTGATCCTATTTGTGAATTATGATTTTTTTTTCTATTGGCGTTGCAATCCATTTTACTAACGTGTTAAATATAACTGCTGCTGATCGTGATATCTGTTCTAGCCAGCCAGGACATTAAAGATGCTGTCTATATGTGACCTACAACTGTAACTATCCAAAACATTTACACTAGTGTAAAATTGTTTGACACTAATGTAATACACGCCGCTGAGTATCCTACAAACAAGTTCTTAGCCCTGTAATTTCACTAGCTACCACACCCTTCCAACTAAGGAGTAATACTTATTTACACACTCGGTGATGGAAGCAAGGATAACTTATCTTGATGGCTTCTGGCTGAAGAGACATACAACCTGGTACATTTTCTAATGTGAAGTTTGTCTAAATTATTAAGTACCTATTTATTTATTACGTTTTAACTTTTCCCCGCGGCTTTACTCGCCTTAAATTCGGGGTAGCAAAAAGTAGCCTATGTTACTCTCCATCCCTTCTACTATTTCCACTTAAAAATCACGTCAATTCGTCGCTTCGTTTTACCGTGAAAGAAAGACAAACAGACAGACACACTGTCCCATTTATAATATTAGTATGGATGCATACCTACCCATTACATATTTAAACATGTAAACCAGATTGTAAATTTATTGTTATAATTTAAATATTACAATAGTGCAAATGTCTAACATGACCTCAATGTAAATCAAATTTGATTTACAATAGAAACAGGAAAACTCCTGCACCATACGCGAAACGAAACTGCTAAAAATATGGTCCAGCAAAGCAAAGAATACTACGGCAATACTACAGCAAGAATTCACCCTACAGCGTCGTCTAACTTTGCCAAATGCTTCTTTACGGTGCAATATCTTAGAAAAGAAAGTATTTGAATGCAATTTTATTGCTTCGATGTAAAGGAGTTACTGTATAAGCCAGAAACAGTTTTGAACTGACCGTTAATTACAGCGTTATTTTAATTTTAGTTTAAACAAAAAGTATTTATCTTTAAATGTTATAATCTAAAACAAAAAAACAAAATGCAACAAAATGTTACTTATCTTTTAAATTAAATGTCAGGTTTTTTTTTAAAACAAGATTGATGCAGATTACCGACGATAACACACACAATCGTGCGTATGCAACGTTAAACTAAAATCAAGTTACTGGCCGCAACAATCATTTTGAACTTGAAACTCGTGGAAGAAGGTTGATATCGAAAAAAAAAGAAATTAGAACATTTTTGAATTTAACTTTTTAAAATGTTGATATTTTTATTATCTGTTATAACTGTGCTGTGGTTGTTAGTGTCATGGATTCGTTTACTAAATGAAAGTAAAAAGTTTAATGTGCCTGGACCACTGCCTTTGCCGTTGTTGGGAAATGCCCATTTATTTGTTGTCAAATCTTCAGGTATGTGTTATGTAATTGGAGAAATATATTTTACTTCTGTGAATACTTTAATTATTCTATTTTAAATGCCTTTATGACGGATTTATATAATTTTACTCATACCTAATTATTCTTATTTTTTAATTTGGATATTTTCGCAAAAACGTAAGTAAAATAGCACCTTATTTTGTAAATAACGGTCTGGCTACAAATTACTAAATATTTTTTAAAATGTTATACATAATTATTACGGTTGTTAATTTTGTTCCAATTTGTTAATGTCGCATATAAACTTATTAAGTTATGATTTCTATTTATATATTATAAATATATTATAAATCTTATCACCTTGGATATTAAACACAGTTAACATTATTGTGTATTATGACTTAGGTGGAAAAGTGAAATAAAAAGATTGGTGACAGAGTACATAGATGGAATCATACAATAATGCATGTCACCGTCCCATGTCATCCCATGGGTCTCGTAAAAGCAACGACGAAGTGATTCCTCTTTCAACATATCAGCCATATGATGTCCACTGTTGGACATAAACCTCCTCTAAGCAGTTAGATTTTCATCATAACAGCCCATTAATGTCCCACTGCTGGGGCGGGCCTCCTCTAGTGACGGAGGGATACTTGGCCTACTAATATCACGCTGGCCAAACGGATTGGTATAGGGTTTAATTTCAAATTTTCCCTTCTTTTTATTACGTAAAGATAATATTCATGGATAGTCCCTTAGTCGGTTTTTTTACGACAGCCGTGGGATAAGATGGGGTGGTGACACATTGAATTCTTACTCCGTCACCACACAGAGTTCGATTTAAGTGGTACATTTTTTTTTGTGCAGTTATTATGCAAACACTAAGTCGTATATTTATTTCAATTGCTGTTTCAATTATAGTATAATAGTAGTACTGTTGTATACTTATAATTTGATTATGTACGCGATAATATTACCTAACGTTTTTATTTATGTCATCGGGTCCTTGAAACGTAATTTATGTAATATACTCGTAGTACGTATTTAGTACGATTTCCAAAGTATTAAGTAATTCTGTTATTACTTCCCTTATCTTCAATCCTAAACTATATTCGCCATTTAAAAGATTTAAGCATCCTCTGTGGTGCAATAGGTTAAGTACGTTGCTGCTACGCAAAGTTCACGGAGATCGATTTTGTTTCGATTCGAAATCTTTATGTGCATCAATAAGAATGTTGGAATTGGTCTAAGAGTTTTTAAAAAAAGTGTGTACGTTACCTATAATAAATGCTCTGGTTACTTTGTGTAAAAAAAAGTAAATTAAAGTACTAAACATAAGTACTTTCTTTGTAGTTCTTTATATTAAGATAATTTAAATACCACATTGTAAGTAAGTATATTATAAGAACATGGTTAAGAAATGATATAGCGTATATTAATTTTAAATGTTCTCTAAGTACTATTTACTTCTGTTGAGTTTTATTCGTCTTCACTACCAAGGGTCAAGCACTGTCTTAATGGCCCTCATACCTCGGCACTTAGCCAGGAAAAGGCGAATAAGTGACGAAAATATCTACATAACAGCATACAATAAATGTGTAAATAGTGTATTTACAAAACAAAAGTAAATATTTACATATTAGCCAATGTACAAGCTGTCTAGTATCAAACTAGCATAAGCGTAGCTTGAACTACTACTTTTTTGTTTTTTAAATACTCTCTTAAGTAATATACATCAAAATTGTATGGCCTTTTCATTAATAGATGTAATTTATAGTCAAAAAGTAAAAGGTTATCAATGTGGGGACCGACGACGTCACCATCCCGTCTTACTTGGTGTCACGATGATGCTGTAAAAACTAGTGATATAATAACAATTTTATTTTGTTTTGTTAATGACACAGCAAACTTTAACGGTCCAAAGTGCGAATAAAGTCCAGACTTTACCCTCATCTTTACGCTGGCTATTAACTAACTTCTTGCCCGTGGTCCACCTAAATAGTTCACCTGGTTGGTACGGTATAATACCAATATGCTACGAGTATTTATAATTAACAGTTAATTGAATCCAGTGAATCTCTTCATTTCTATTTCGATTTATATGGTTACAAAGGTAAACAAATAAATATAATTGTTTCCATTGCTATTTGAATTCCTATTAATAAAATGTATAAGGTACGATTGTATATTTATTATTAGATAAACTTACATTAATGACTCGAGGTCGAGGTTAAATATTTAACTCGGACCACACATAAACAGGAACTATATCAGCGCTTGCACTAATAACAATTTTATTAATAACCCATAAGTATTTATATTGATACCCGGGTCACATATTACTTAATAGATAAGCAGTTACTTTGTAACCCGGGTGGTAACGGGGTAAGAATCTGTGGAGTCGAAAGGAAAGGCTCGCAAAAATGATTTACGTAAAGAAGGTTAACTTGTTCCAAAGCTTATACTTACCAATAATTCTGGCTTGCGTTGTGTTACTTAGTAGACCCAGTTTTCCTACTTTGAGATCCATCCCATTAGTACGTGCAGTAGGGACTGACGATAAATATTAATTATGGGATCAAACTTAAAAAAGACATCTTTATTTTACAGTAATTCAATCCAAAATCCCTTATGATCTTGTATTTTACGGAAGTATTTTTTTAGTAAAATACCTAGTTGTTTATGCGTATTTCTATTTTTAGGTAAGCAATTAAATACCTTTACACGTTTGTTGACAAAGTAACAAAGTGCACTCGGACGTTTACTAGCTAACAGTATTTACTTTGTACCTATAATAAGTAGGTAAATTGTTGTCTATTAATTTGTTATTACCTACATACACTTAGTAGTTTACTTACTACTTTACTTTTATAATAGGGTACAGCATTAATGGCGAGTATATCACGCATCTCCGATTTGGCGACGACATGCGACATTCGTGGTCATGGCCGAGACCATGGAAGACATAAACACAATGCTTGGTGGCCTCAGTAGTGTCTCTCAATAAGTGGGTCTTAAAATGAACATGGACAAGACCAAGATCACGGCAAATGTTCATGTTGCACCCACATTAATCACGGTTGGCGGCTCTACACTCAAAGTTGTCGACGAGTATAAATCCAATCTTTTTCCAGCTTGTAAAAAGGTCAAAAAGGTCTCTGGGTCGGACTGGATGTGGAAGGCGCAGGACGTTTTCTGTGGCCCGTGTTGAGAGAGGCCTATGTCCAGCTATGGACTGCAATAGGCTGATTGTTTCATTAATTTCGTGCTTGTATATGCATGGCCGTTGGACTGTGGTTTGCCATTACATTCCTTTTTTTCCCGGACTCTCATAATTCATGTGACGTTAGCAAAAAACTAACTTGACAACATTAACTATTAAAAATGATAAACAGTTGTGACCTCGTCTAGACTATAAATGGTTTAACAGATTTCGTAGTTTAAAGTCTCGTTCGATTCATTTTTTAGTTATTTTTTATAAAAACTTTTTTGCTTATAAATTAACGAAAAACGCAATATTATTAAGTTTTGATTAGCCGTAGGTACTATTCAATTTATTTAGAGAAACCTGTTTCTTTGCATTCCATAAGTTCTCTGTTTGTGTGTGTAACTTTGTACTGGGCTTATAAATAAATACTACATTCCTTACACTTTTTTTTCACAACGTCTTCTAGTATCTGACTAAGCAGAGCGGATATACCTAGTAAATAACTTTTTTCTTGTAAATATTATGCATAAAATACTTAGACCACAGTAAAAAAAAGTTCATGGGCCAGATGATGGAATAGAACCCGCGACCTCTGCGTAGCAATCACCTATACTTCACAAAGGTAGTCAAAAACAGCATAGGAGTAAAGTTCACTACCTGTTTTTTTATAGTCATCTTACGTAATCTTTTTGATATCTCAAAAGAACTCGTTTATGTTGTAACAGTTTTTTTGTTTGTTTTTGTTATCGTGTTATTAAATTATTATGCATAAATAAACTCATCATGATGACTAGACTAATATAAATTATAGATAAATATTACCAAAAACTTTAGGTACCTACCATAATAGTGCAACTTTTTTTTTATCGTCTGGTCACTGGAAAACTTGGGGTCAAGAGTTGTTCAAGTTGTGGCCCGGCGCCGTATAAAGCAATGGTTGAATTTGGTAGTTGAGACGGATGTTCGGGTGGCCTAGTGGTCATGGCGCTGAATGCGTATAGGCCAGAGACACTTGAACCCTCAAGTCCCACCTCGAGTACCAATTTTTTCCATCACTTTTCGGATTTAAGAGTTGTTCAAGCCGAACCTATGTTCCTTCTAACCTCATGCCTCTGATTACCACGACTGTCTCTATGACGACAGTCGGGTTCGACTTTTAAACGTGCCCTCCAAAGCACAGACACATTCAATGAAATACTAGCCACCAATCTATGGAATGACCTCGCCGAAGTTACTTAACCAGAGTTACTATTTATGAATTAAATATAATAAAATTTACATTTATCTATTTTTTTTTACAGAATTTTTAAATCTACTTCATAAATTTACCCTCAAATATGGAGACGCTTTTCGTGTTTACTTCTTTTTGAGGCCATACGTGATGCTGAGTCATCCTAAGTATATCGAGGTAAGATTGACTCCACTCCTTTCAAGATTAATTACAATAATTTTTTTTACAATCTGCCGCTACTTTTTTTACCTAAAAACCTGCATACGACATTTAAAAGAAATGAAATTGGCTAGTTTATTGAGCTACAACTTTGCAAAAATTAACTACTAAAATTTTCATATAGGTATTTTTTGATTGCAGCCTTTAATATCATCTACAGAGCATATCACAAAAGGACGCTCCTACAGCTTTCTACATGGTTGGATAGGACAAGGCTTACTTACTTCTACTGGTAAAGTATTAAACTTTTCTTAGGAACATCTTAACACTAGGAAATAAGCCCAGTGTCGGAAACCTTTATAACCCGGTCACATTATCTCGAGAACTGGCGTCGATGACGTCACGTCACGTCGCGTCGGACGTACGAGTATCACTGATGTGCCCGTGGCGAGCGCGGGGGTTGAAAGGAGAACGGGAATCGAGATTCGCATTCCAGCGAAGTCTCTAGATAATGTGACTGTCTTATACAAATGTAGTGTAGTGACAGATTTAAGAAATATGAACAATTTTAATTACTTAGTCCTTAGACTAGACCATGTTAAAAAGGTATTGAATCAATATTACCAGATACAGTTAGAATCAAAATACAATGACAATACAATTTCATTAAAGAGTGTCATCTAGCTACTCTGTCCAGGCAGGAAACCGTGTCTAATTCTAGTATTTTGAAAATATACAACATATCTGGTTGTTAACACGTATAATTCAAAAAAATATGCAAATATTTTGAGTAATATTTTGAGTATTGATTTGCTAATATGTATTTTATGACAAAGCGGTTTTTAAAAGGTCATGGCGCAAATAGGTAACATAATACATATACATTATATACAACATCTGTTATTTTTCTAAAAAATCATGCAAATCTTTGTGTGTCATGCATGATTGTTTGCATTGGTCTGGGTGTTTTCTATGTAAAATACGAGTATGTATGTATTTACAAAAAATAAGTATTCAAGTATGTTTTAACTCTTGTCCTTCTTGTCTTGTACCCATAGTACAAGCTTTGCTTAGTTTGGGACTAGATGGCGTTGCGTGAGTGTGTGAGGAATATTTATTTAGTATTTATATGTATCTACTTATTCTTTCTTCTGATATTTTTAGTTTTTGTTTTCTTTACATACGGTTCACCTGTTGGTAAGTGGTTACTGTAGCATCTGGACGCTTGCAACACTATAGAAATAGCACGCGTGTTGCTAACTCTTAAAAAACCTATCTTAATGAAGGAAAACTTGAAATTAAACCCTATACCAATCCGTCTGGCCAGCGTGGTATTAGTAGGCCATAGTGGCGAAGTGTCCATATAACTCGATTCCTACCGGCTTACCTTTGCAAAAACCGCTTAGCATTGTCTATTAATCAATTATAAATCAATGATGCAACATCCACTCAATACAAAATAATATAAAACAAAAAAGTATTCTCTTACGTAAATCGCAATAATAATACAAAATTATAGTAATAATAATTTTCAATATGATTATTTACGTACTCATAACGCCATCTAGTAATTAAAGGTTGTCAACTAACCACTTGTTATGGGTCAGTCAGAGAGTACCTAAAGCGCGCATGCGCGGGGCGCGGTAAGCCGGTCGCGAAATTAGGAATCCAGTACAACAATACGTACGGAAATCGTACGGCCACGTGACACTTTGTCTTCGTCGATCTAAGGTACCATATAAGCCGATGGCCACCGGCTTATGACAAGGATAAAAGATACAACTACAACATTGCGAGAGCGAGAAAGCACTATTGCAACCAGTGGACCGACCAATTGTAACGAAGTTTCATTTCATTTTACGTTAAGTACTTAATTTGCCATTGACATTCCTTTTTGTTTTTATCAATTTATTTAAATCTATACGATGTATGGCTATCTTTAAATAAATGAGATTTAAAAAAAAAAAAAATTAAATCTGATAGAAATCAGTCTTTCTTCTGAATTTTCAGCTTTTAATTATATTTATTTGTTTTTATTTTTTTATTCTCTCCATCTTGACTTTGGCAGAATCATCGGTAAACGATAGGACCATTAGAAGAAAAAACAGAATTATTTATTTTCTGCAAATAGGTTATAAAATTCGCTTTCTTGTTTAAAGTCATTGAGGTAATTATGTACTACGTAGGTACTTTAAAGTAGTAAAATTTGTATGTTTAATTATTTATGATTGTGTATTAAGTGTTATGCATTGGTTGACTTTATTTTTGTCGTAGTGCGTTGGGATCCTATGGAATATTTTTGTAAGTAAGTACTTGTTTGTATTATTTATCAGCAAATTTAATAGTTTGTTGTTATAAGGGACACGTTAATAGTGTTAGATTATATTGTCTATCCATAATAATGTGTTGTGTGATAAAACATCGTGAAATTAAATTATAAATATAAGAAACGCCGGCGCACTTTGGGGCGCCTACGAATACCTATGAACTACAGAATAATAGTAATATAAAGTAGAACGAAAGTCCACGGAATCTTCGGCTTCCCTTTTATAAAAATCCACCCTTCGCCACTGGTAGGCCATGTATCCCTATGTCACGGAAGGAGGCCCGTCCCTGCAGTGGGTCATTAATGGGCTGTTATGATTTCTATCTTAATAATTAAGTAAATCTTTATATTTTAGGCGCACACTGGAAGAGTCATCGTAGATTGCTGACGCCTGCTTTCCATTTCAATATACTACAAAATTTCCTGCCAGTATTTTGTAGAAATACTAGAGTTATGACTGAGAAATTACGTGAAGTGGCTGATGGGAAACCGGTTGATATTGTTAATATAGTAACCCTAGCTACACTTGATACTGTTACAGGTATGTGTGAAAACGTGCATAATCATTTTCTATACATCACAGATTATTTATATTTTGCTTCCTTCTAAGTCTTTTATTTATCTTTTTTTGGAACCAATATAAAACCGCTATACATATAAGGTTTTCTGCTCACCCTCTCAAATGTAAGATGAGACATCATCTCACCTATGAGTTAGGCCTAGGACCGTGTAAAAAACAAATACTTGGAGGAGGCCTATGTCCAGCTGTCCCCTCTGTTGGCTGATATGATGATGAGCTAAGTGTGTAGGTACTCCCAAAAAGTTTAACCAAAACTGTACATTATTAGTACCTACATTAAAAAAGAAGGAAATAAACATTTAAAAGATTGAGTATTTACTTTTAGGCACTGTAAACCCTACTACTATGTTTCAATTTACTGTGGTTTTGTATTATTCATGTTGTTTTGTTGCATAAAACCAATATTTTATTTGGTTTTGTTTGTGTGAACCTAGTATGCTTTAAATGTCTGTTTGTGTGTGTGTGTAAATGTGTTTGGCGTAGTATTTTTCTTAAAATGTTAAAAATATTAATAAGAACATTACTACAAGTTTGTTAATTTAATCGATTATGTAAAAAAAAACCTAAACATTGACAATATTTAATTATGTAAGTATGCAATACTTTGTTTACACGTGTAGAATATTTAATTTTATTGGAATCTCTTGAATATCTTTTGGCGTAGGTATTTCTCCTAATAAAATCATGTTTACTCAACTCTTTTCCTTGGAGGTAGGCTGAGGTCCTTATAAATCCTGATTGTCGTATTAAGCTTTTCGCAACGCTTCATTGTTACTGCATCATTCAATTTAGTATAGGTATGCAAAAAAAATAAGAATAAAAATAGACATATTGGGACTCCTCCAACCATTTTCTGCCTTGCTTATTAATCAGTCTTTAGCCACCTTAATCATATCGTGGACCAGAGTTTTGTGTCCTGCACACTTAGCGCCTCCCTGTTGGTACGCGGTTCCCTTTCCAGGAATTGTTGCCTTGTCGACTGTCGGTTCTACAAGCCATGTGCCAATCGAAGGATAACCTTTACAATTTTTCCAGAGTCCATTATGGGAGTAGCATTGAATGTACAAAACGACAGTGAATCAAAGTATGTGGCATCAATTGACAGGTAAATACCTATTACGAGTATTATCCGTATTGTATTTAACTTTGCTTCAACGCACATAAAGCTCCATTCTAGTTTTGCATTTTGCTAACTTTCGTCACATCATCATAACAGCCCTTTAATGTCCCACTGCAGGGACGGGCCTCCTCCAGTGACGGAGGGATACTTGGCCTACTAATGCCACGCTGGACAGACGGATTGGTATTGGGTTTGTTTTAAAGTTTTCCTTATTTTTATTTCGTAAAGATAATATTCACGGATAGTCCCTTAGTCGGTTTTTACGACACCCATGGGATGAGACGGGGTGGTGAAATATTGTATTCTTACTCCGTCACCACACTTTCGTTACTCAATGTGAAAGAATGAAATAAGTAAACCTAACGATTTAAAAGAACATGGATTGAGAAAAGTATGCTAAGGTGGTTAGGACACATTGAGAAGATATAATAATATTCATTACTTTAACCCTTTACCGCATAAGAAACCATATATGGATTGATATGTTTACAGCTTATTTATTCTACGAATATTAAAAAAATCCGTTTTAACTTTGGTTGGATTTGTTTGTCATATCATTAGCAATAACAAAATGGAACTATTTGTATATATATGGTCCCTCGCCACTCGGATATAACTTCACTTTTCCAAACATTGTCAGTGAATATTTACGTGCATGTGCGACTCTCAACTTTACAAAAATAAATAAATAAACTTACTATTTTATAACAGAGTATCAAGAATAATATCAAAAAGAATACAAATTCCATTTCTGGGAGAAGATGCAATATTCAACGTACTTCCAATGAAGAAAGAGCAGGACCAGCTCATAGATTATTTGCACTCACAAACTACTAATGTTATTAACAAGAGACGTGAAGACTTGAAGAAAGCTAACATTACTAGTCTGCAGGAAAGCAATGATGTCGGTAAGGATAAATAATTGATTGATTATTATCTGCGCAATTTATAACCGACTTAAAAAAGGAGGAGGTTCTCAATTCGGTTGTATTTTTTTTATTGATACATACCTACTAATGCCAGTAACAATTAAATGCCTTACGGTTAGTGCTGTGGGTTATTGGTGTAATATTTTAAGGTCTTAATAAACAGAAAATTCCTAAAAGAATATCATAACATAGAATAATAGTATATCTATTTTGACTATGAACTCTATAGTGTAATGAATCAAGAAAAAATCAGTAAAGAAGATTTGTACGTAAATAATATTTAATAGTCTCGTCTAGCCTAAAAAGTAAAAACGAAATACGTTCTTAAGCCTGCTGTACTTTAAACTTTGTTTTCTATATATTAAAACTAAATACGTTATAACTTGCTACTATTATTAAGCAGTTTTATCTCGTAAAGTATCCTTCATGCATTAATAGCCGATAGGTAATCGTGTCGATGATAACAAAGAAATGCAACGCGTGATAAATGTCAAGCGTCTGCTACGCACATTATACAATAAATTATCGTAACAAAAAATTCAAAACATTATGTCATTGTTGGGTCAAAAATTAGAAATACAAACCTCTTTAAATCGTTTTCGTAAGGATCCAGGCTCAAGACAATATATCTTACGTGGGATTCAATGCCGCGACTCGCACGGTAGCCAGTGTACTCGACCGCTTTGTCATCACGGCAGTTGTTTCTTAAAGTATCATATCAACGCTAACAATTTTATTCCGGGGACCGAAGGCAGACTTGGCAAGCTAATTATCACGCTGGCCATTATTGATACAGATTTTGTGTCAATTATAGCTTCTAGTTTAGTAACCTTTCATGACACGCTAAATAAATTACAGTCTAAAAATAAGAATATTTTAAAGGTATGAAGAATAAACATGCATTCCTTGATCTGTTGCTGCTTGCTGACAAGGATGGCAATAAGATGGATGAGAAAGATGTAAGGGAAGAAGTGGATACCTTTATGTTTGAGGTTTGTATTCTGTTATTTTTTAAACAAAAGATAACTTGTAGTAGGGATCAAACCTTGAAATTTTATAAATGTAAAATAAATGACACAAAGGATATTCAAGATTAGACAATAAATTGTCTATAACTTTGTATTTGTATTTATTTTTCACGTGCACGCATTCCACAGACACGAACTTGGTAGAGAGCAGAGCCTAAAATATTGTTGTCAGAAACGTGCACGCTAAAATTGCCCAAAATAACTTTGGGGAAAGGGTATTATGTAATGTACAAATAATATTAAAATATAAATAAATTTGATAATAAATTTTATCAAATGATTATTTAAGATTATAGAATTTCGTGCAGCATTGCCACCGAAGCGCCATATTTACAATACATTTCTTTGTTACAGGGCCATGATACTACTTCCTCTGGTATAGTATATTCGCTGTACTGTTTGTCAAAACATCGAGACGTACAAGAGAAAATCTATGAAGAACTAAAGACTATCTATGGTGATGACATGAACAGGGACCCGAGTTTTAAGTAAATATTATAATTATATCTTTCTCTATGTATATTTTTCCAGATCTGTAAATGTGTTCCGGAGTCAAATCTAGGAATTGTATATGTTACAGTCAAAACTCATTGTCGGCCAAAACCACTTTTGACTTCGTAAAACAGTCAATAGTGGTTTTAACCTCGCTCGATTTTGTTTTTTGAAACATTTGTTTTTTTAAATATACTTATTACTTATATAACTTAAATGAAAACGTATCGTTACAAAAATAATAACATTAATCGATTTACGTCAGTTGTTTTGAATTGAATATTGATAATGATCGCTATAAAAATATATACTTTTACAACAGTAGAAAATCTGTAGCCGAGAGAGCATTTCTCAGGTAAATACGGATTATTAAGAATATCGTAGGCGTGGATAAAACCCGTTCGCCGTCGGCTCAGGACTACAAAACTTGTAGAGTAGGCGAATTGGTTAGAGTTCGTCACTCACATTTGGCCCGCAACTTAGAGTAAAGTGCATGGCTTATACCTAAATAAATAATAATAAATAAATAAATAATCCTCACACATTCACACGTCGCCACCTAGTCCCAAACTAAGCAAAGCTTGTACTATGGGTACTAGACTACGGATAAACATCCTTAATACTTTTTTTTTATAAATATATACATATTTATTATACATAGAAAACACTCAGACATGCACACAAAGATTTGCATTGAGCGGGAATCGAACCCGAGACCTCTACGTAGCAGCCATGTAATATACTGACTGAGCCACAGAGGTCGTATTTGGCCGGCAACTTAGAGTAAAATGCACGGCTTATAGCAGGATTGCCATTTCTTAACGTCCTACGAATGCAAAGGACGTCCTAAGATAAGGACTGTTAAATTGTAGTTAGGATAATCATCGTAGCTTTATTTAAGTTTTTATTTTATTGCATTGTTTTTAACTTCTGGACTTGGGCACTTGTATTTTACATATTACTAGCTTTTGCCCGTGGCTTCGCTCGCGTTAAATTTGAGGTAGCACTGTTCCCCTTTCCTGGACACGGAAAAAAAAGAAAAAACTATGTTACTCTCTCCATCCCTTCAACTATCTCCACTTAAAAAATCACGTCAATTGCCCATTTATAATATTAGTATGGATATTCAGTTATCGACACAAATTACACCACAGAGACAATTATTTGTGGCTCGGACAAATAGGTAGTAACCTTGCGTAGGATTCGAAGCCGTGACCTCTCACACAGTACGCGATCAATTTGACAACAAGACAAGTTATTTTAACAATTTTGATAAGAAACAAGAATTTTTAATTATGAAATTATTATTACTAAATGTTAGCCAACAGTAAATAATGTATATTTTGTTTTTTAGCGATCTTAATCAAATGAAATACTTGGAGCTAGTACTAAAGGAGTCAATGAGGCTTTATCCACCAGTACCTCTCATAGAAAGGAGGATAATGAGGGATTGTGGTAAGAGAATGAATATTAAATATTGTAATATGCATGTCAATTCTCGTACCTTAAAATCGTTAAAAATTCGGTTAAGTTAACTTTAGTTGTCACATTGTCACACAATAGGTAAGACAATTTGACAACTAAAGTTAACTTAACTGAATTTTTAACGATTTCAAGGTACGAGAATTGACATGCAGCTTAAAATTTGTTTTCTTAGTAACTACTTTTAATAGATTAGATTCGGAGACCAACACAGCAACGACTGCATTGTGATTAATGAGTTTATTATCCGATAATGAATTATCGATAATTACTTTATCTGTACAAAGGAAAGATTTGAAGTCAATCAATGTAATGAAATGTTTTATTGCCTATAATGTTTTTAGATAAACGTATATAACGGTATTATTCTTTCTTTTTACATTTTTCATCAATTAATTACATTTTCATATACATATAAATCTATACTAATATTATAAAGAGGTAAAGTTTGTGTGTTTGTTTGTTTGTGTGTTTGTGTGTTTGTGACGTTGTAGGGGGTACTCTCTGGATCTACTGAACCGATTTCAAAAATTCTTTCTGTGTTGAATAGTCCATTTATCGGGGAGTGTCATAGGCTATGTAGCATCACGCTATGACTAATAGGAGTGGAGCAGTAATGAAATATGTTTATAAAAGGGACGCTAAAAAACGTTTATTTTGCTTCTGCTGCTTAAACGTCTGGAGATATACTGAAATGATGTATTAGAGAATTGTACCTTTAAAAAAGTTTTACAATTAAGTCAGCGATAGCATATATCTATCTTCTAAGGTTGACTCACTACGACCTTTTTTATAATAATCAAATTTGATTTAAATAAATGCATTGTTTGTAAAGGTATTTTGTGTATATGGTATTGACCCTTACCAAAATAAATACGTTAATCATTATACTTATTTAATTCTCAACAATATTGTCCTTTACAGCGATGAGATCCGATTATTAGTTTGAAAGATAATAATATCTCAGTTTTAAAATAATGCGCGAATAAGTATATACATATATAGCGCGATGTTAGTAGGTATAGATGAATTTTCTTAGTATCAACATTTTGGTTGGAGTAAGATTTTAATTTTAATTTTAAATACCTGTACTATAAATTAATTCTACCTTAAAAAGATCGCTTGGTCGGACTAAATTCGGAGGGCGGAGGACCCTGTTCTGTGGCGTTTGTTGGGAGAGGCATTTGGTTCAGCAGTAGACTGCGATAGGCTAATTGGTTTATTGATTAATACCATGTACCTATTCTTAATCCATCGTTACATGGATAATCATCATCATAACAGCCCATTAATGTCCCACTGCAGGGATGGGCCTCCTCCCGTGACGGAGGGTTACTTGGCCTACTAATACCACGCTGGCCAGACGGATTGGTTTAGGGTTTAATTTCAAGTTTTCCTTCTTTTTATTTCGTAAAGATAGTAGTTACAGTTATTCCCTTAGTCAGTTTTTACGACACCCATGGGATAAGATTGGGTGGTGACATATTGTATTCTTACTCCGTCACCACACGGATAGAATGAATGGATAATACTCTATACTAATATTATAAAAAGGTAACGTTTGTGTGTTTGTAAGTTTGTGACGTTGTAGGGGGTAATCTCTGGAACTACAGAACCAATTTTTAAAATTCTTTTTGTGTTAAATAGGCCATTTATCGGGGAGTGCCATAGGCTATATAGTATCACGCTATGACTAATAAGAGAGGAGCAGTAATGAAATATGTTTAAAAAAAGGAAGCGTTTTTTTTGCTGCTCAACGAAGTGGGCACGGATCAGCTAGTATAAAATAAACACATTCAAAAATATAAAAAAAGGTAGACCCACCAGCATTGGGTACAAGGACCAAGCTACAGTATTATTTTTATTAAGAACCTGATAGGCTTGATAAGGCTTTTGTGTTCAATTAAACTTAGAAGCTGTTTAATATTACTATTGATTTAGATATAAATAAAGAGAATAAGAAAAATAAACATCTAATAATTATTGTAATTTGATTAAATTGGCAAATAAGACGCATGTTTTAAAAATAGGTTTTGCATGTTTTTTACGTAGTCTTAAAAAAATCATAGCTAACCGAATGACTTAGTGTTCATATATAGAAAACCGGTACAAATTAATAAATTATGATGTGTTAGTTTAAGCTATTGTAATCGTATTTTTCTACAAAAAACTGGTAGAACGACTATGACATCATCTCACTCAACTCCTTTCGATTATAGGTTCATCAGTGTGTCATCGACGATTCTGCCAAGTTCATGATTTAAATATTTTTAAAGTAAAATAATTCATCATAACAGCCCATTAATGTCCCACTGCAGGGACGGGCCTCCTCCAGTGACGGGGGGATACTTGGCCTACTAATACCACTCTGGCCAAACGAATTGGTATATGGTTTAATTTCAAGTTATCCTTCTTTTTATTTCGTAAAGATAATATTCAAGGATAGTCGGTTTTAACGACACCCATGGGATGAGATGGGGTGGTGACACACTGTATTCTTACTCCGTCACCACACGGATAAAAATTTATTATGTATCTAAATAATTAATTTAACAGTTGTTTTATTGATAGATTCATTGACTTTCATACTAATTAATTTAAAACAGTTAAATAAACTCATTGATTATGTAGGCACGTGTAGGCATGGGCAGTTACAATTGTTTTTATAAGGCTTATTTTACAATAATTTTGGTTTATAAAAGACTAGTTGGCGGCCGCGACTACACCTGTGTATTTAGGATATTTTACATAATATCTTTTTAAATTGTAGCCTATATATCATTCTGATGTATAGGCTATATTATTGTAAAGTTTCATTAACACCCATTCGGTAGATTTTACGTAAAAGAGTAACAAACATCCATTCTCACTTAGGCTGAGCGCAGACTTGGAACACGACAGTCTTAAGACAGACTATTGCTTTACGTCGTATAGACAATATTGTCTCAGATAGACAGTTTTGTTTTATGTGTGCTACGTATCGTAGTCAAAACTGTTTCGTTTTAGTTTTAAGACAGACTTGTCTATATGAGGCAAGTCAGTCTTGAAACAGTCTAGTCTCCAATGTGCGGTCAGCCTTACTACCCGGTCACATTATCTCGAAACCAGGCGTCCATGACGTCATGTCGGCGTCGCGTCGGACGTATCACTATGCGCCCGTGGCGAGCGCGGGGTTTGAAAGGAGAACGGGACGCGAGGTTTGCATTCCAGCGAGGTCTCTAGATAATGTGACTGTGTAGTACACACTTTCGCGTTTATAATATTAATGTGATGTTTTTATTTTCAGAGGTCGGTGATTTAAAATTAGTCAAAGGGACATCCGCCATGATAAATATTTTCCAAGTTCATAGGCATCCAGATTTATACGAAGATCCTTTAGTATTTAAGCCAGAGCGTTTTGAAAATTCGCTGAATAATCCATATAATTATCTTACTTTCAGTGCTGGACCACGAAATTGTATAGGTAAGTTTATATTTTTACATTATCATCATAAATTAGCCTATCGCAGTCTGCCGTTGAACTCAGGCCTCTTCCAACACGCGCCACTTAATACGGTCCTCCGCCCTCCATCATATTCTATTAAAAAATAATAATAGAAAAATCTCAAAGAACATTAAAGATTTTGGCCTTATACGTGTATTAGGTATAATATTAAGCAAAGTTTTGAATATTTTAATCTTTTTCTAATAAGTTATTTAATGCTATTGCTTATATCTTTGTCATAATATAATATACACATATACCTCCCTCCGCGATCCTGTTCCCCACTAACACCGTGTGAGGGGTTTTTAATAATATTATTATTTAATTTAATTACAGGTCAAAAATTTGCGATGATGGATTTGAAAGTAACAGTGTCAGAGACAATAAAACACTTTATTCTGTTACCATCTGACGACGTGCCGGAGTTAGATGCAGATTTAGTGTTAAGATCTTCTAATGGTGTCCATGTTAAACTTAAGCCGAGAGTACAATGATAATGTGTTGTGTAATAGTTTATCTTGTGTAATTATACGTTATGTTTTTACTTTGTCAAATGTTAGTTTTTATTTTATTTCCTTATTTCTTGGTCTATGCTGGATCTTATAATCTCTAAAGCCTGATTTACACATCGACAAGTACAGTAGCGAGTTAAGTACGAAGTAGGCCCCCTCTCTAGCGTCTCGCCAACTTAACTCGCCAAAAAATTGAATGGAGATCTATTCAAATCAACTTAATCAACAACTTACTACTTAACTCGCTACTGTACTTGTCGATGTGTAAATCGGCCTTTAAACAAAAAAGGGTTACGCAAAAATAAAAGAATGAAATAAGTACATAACAATAAAACAATTAATAAATATGTTTTCACGCCTGGTTTTCCAATGGGCTGTTATTAAAAGCAATAACTTATGCTTCTTTTATTTTATAGGGTTTCACAGATAAAACAATTTCTGAAGAATGTTTTTATCGATAGGGTTTTTCTTAGCAAATGGCTTGTCGTAGTTTTGTGTTAAAAGAGGAATTTAAGCCACTTTTCTACAAAATATTTTTTTTTAACAACTATGATTATTTTACTTATTGGAATAAACGTTTACAGCTTAAACATATTACATATTAGCTGTCCCGTGCCCACTTCGCTGGGCGGCGCGAAAAACGCGTCCCTTTTTTAAACATATTTCATTACTGCTCCAATCCTATTAGTCATAGCGTGATACTATATAGCCTATGATACTCCCCGATAAACGGACTATTCAACACAGAAAGATTTTTTAAAATCGGTTCAGTAGATCCAGAGATTACCCCCTACAACTTCACAAACACACAAACTTTTCCTCTTTATAATATTAGTATAGTATATAAGATATATATAGTAGTAGTAGTAGTATATATAGTATATAAAATCACAAGCAAACGCACAATTCTATCTACTATTGCTCAAGTGTTTGATCCACTTGGTTTAATTAATCCTTGCATGTTACAGGCAAAACTTATATTACAAACACTTTGGGCCAAGAATATCACATGGGATGATCAGTTACCTGCCGAAGTTGAGTCACAATGGCATGACTTTAGTAAATACTTACCAGAGATTTCAAAAATTGAAATTCCTCGTAGAGTGTTTTGTGATTCATACGTTAAGATTGAATTACACGCATTTTCTGATGCATCCATTAGGGCCTTTTCAGGTTGCATATATGTACGCACAGTGTCTGACACTGGAAATGTACAAGTACATTTGCTGCTTGCAAAGAGCAGAGTGGCGCCACTCAACCAAAGGCAAACTATGCCCAGGTTGGAGCTTTGCGGCGCCCTTCTAGCTACAAGATTAATGAAAAAGGTAGTAGATTCATTACGTTTAGATATTAACTCCACATTCTTCTGGTGTGACTCAACTATCGTGCTGGGCTGGATTAAAACATGCAAATCAAAATTAAAACAATTTGTTTACAATAGAATTAATGAGATTCACAGCAATTCTAACCCAAATTCATGGAACTATGTTCCCACAGAAATGAACCCGGCTGACATAGGTTCACGCGGGCTCAACGCGTCACAATTACAATGTTCACTTTTGTGGTGGGGAGGTCCTCACTTCCTACATCAAACAGATATACAGTTTCCTATACAACCACAAAATACAAATATTACTAATTTGCCAGAGATCAAGCATCAGTGTTACTTGTCAACAGATGAGTCACATTGTCACAATATTAACTATTTCAATTTTTTTTCTAATTTTAGTAAATTACAACGTACCTTAGCTTACATAAAAAGATTCATTTTTAACAGTCAACACACTAGCAACAAAATAACAGGTCCATTGACTGTTAAAGAGCTCAATTCTGCATTAGAACTGTTATGCAAACAAGTACAACGTGACTCATATTGTAAACAATATTTACAGTTACTTCAAAAACGCCCATTGTCTCCTAAGGACAAACTTCTCAAATTTAACCCATTTATTGACCATGTAGGTATTATAAGAGTAGGAGGTAGATTGGCTAACTCACACTACGACTACAACACAAAGCATCCTATCTTACTTGACGCATCACATCACATAACCAAAATATTAGTCGCACAAGTAGGGTATTATTGGGCATTCTGTACCACTTTCGTCCAGTCGCTCCGCGAAACAAGTTTCGCTCTCGCTCAGGACTCGTGGTCCAAAATGCCCAATAATATAAATTTAATATAACCAGCGACGTGTGGCTTCGAAACTTCAATAAATAACTAACGCCTAATATATTCACGTGAGCAATAACAATGACGACATTATAGCTAAGACATCAACAAACTGGCACTTTAAAAATTACCAACAACCAGTATTTTTAATTTTAGTGTGTTTGTGTCATTATAGACAGAATTAATAAAAATATATTGTGAGGAGGATAATAGGATGGTAAAATTTGTTCCAGTACTTAAAAGAAGTTGAGTAGATTTAAGATCGATTAGTATTTATAAAGATTAACAATCTTTAAACTTGATCATTATTAATTAAGCTGTAATATGTATATAACATGAAATTTGTCAAACAACCACAATCTTTGCAATTAAATATAATTTGCAATGATTCTTGTAAGACTGAATCACGTCATGGAAAATTATTACCTAATACCATACGATGCATTATTTGCGGACCATCAAACTGTGGCAAAACAAACTTGTTAATTGGTCTACTTCTACATGAAAATGGATTAAACTTTCAAAACATCTACATATATTCAAAAACTTTACTTCAACCAAAATATGTGTTTTTAGAAAAGGTTTTACAGCAAGTACCATGTATATCATTACAAAAATTTCAAGGAAATGAAGAAGTGTTAAAAGTTGAGGATGCGAAACCAAACTCTATAATTATTTTTGATGACGTGGCGTGTGAGAATCAAAATAATATGCGTGATTACTTTGCTATGGGTAGACACAAATACATCGATTGTTTTTACCTAAATCAAACATACAGTAAAATCCCAAAACAATTAGTAAGAGATAATGCTAACCTGATAGTACTTTTTAAACAAGATGACATTAATTTAAGACATGTTTATGATGAACATGTTAATACCGATATGACTTGGTTTGAATTCCGTGAAATGTGTTCCAGGATATGGAGTGAACCCTTCAACTATGTTGTAATTAATAAAGATTGTTCTAAAAATAATGGATGCTATAGAACTAAATTTGATACCTTTGTAATCTTTGATTAAAATTTCGAATATTTAAGGTTGTCATCTTTGTATTATTATTATTCTGTATACGACTTTCAACCGATAACAAGCATGGAAAAATCATTAAAAAGACAAATTGTTGATGCTGCAGAAGCTGTAAAGAGAAAAGTACGGAACATGCGAGATATTGAGATTAGCAATAAACAAGCATTGGAATCAGTTTTCAAGCCTGTAACAGAATCTCTCAACCTGCTTTCCAACGCTAATAATCAAATCGAAGGTCCATTGAATAAACAAACTATGCAGAATGAAAATCCAAAAAGTAAAGATGACAGTGATGAATCTGACAATGACAGTGAAAGTTCTTTTCAATCATTGGTTGATGATGTTAATATTAAAGAGCACGACACTTCATCCTGGTCGTTATCTTCAGAAGCCCTACGAGACATCCCGTTTGGCGTTCGAGTAGATCAAGGGAAATTTATGTTAGGGTCTGCTAATATAACAGTTGGTGATGAATTTATTGTAGTAGCTGGTTGTAAATATCGTAATACACCTGGTTTGAAACAATTGTTATTAAAAAAGAATGTAGATTTAAGCGTAGTTACAGAGAGTGACATGCAAAATTATAAATCGATGTTGCTTGATACAAATGCACATCGTAGAGATTTCGAACCAAATAAACCAATAAAAAGTAATAAGGGAATGAAATATTTACAAGTTATTAAACCGCTTTTCTCAGTACAAAGTACAATTCCTGGTAAGCAATCTAAAGGTAAAGGAATGTCAATGAAAAAAATGTGGAGACAAAATGTGGATTACATTTATTGGGATGATCCAAATGAATTAGTTGATAGATTAAAGTTGTTAATAGCATCTCGAGATGCTGGCAATACAGGCTTAGATAATGAAATTATGTCTATTATTGAGGAATTACGTGAAAATAAAATTATTATTAAATAAAAGTTGTATGTATATAATGTTCATTTTATTTCTAACCTTACAGTACAACACACTCTAAACATGAATGTAGACAAATTCGGTCATTATATTCATAAACGAATGCGTTTATCTGAGTTATTCGAGATTAATAATAACGCTTTGTATAAATCTGAAAACGGTGACTTTGATTTGAAAGCATCACGACTAAGAGGTATTAGACTGCCTGAAGAAGCTGATGACGTGGTAAATAAGGAATACGTAGATAAAATTAAAACAGAAATTATACAAGAAATTAATAAGTCGCTACACGTTCAAAGTATTTTAAATACAAAGTTTACAAATACTTTGCTTCATTTAGAAGACAAATTTTATACAAAAACCACTGTAGACAAGTTAATTAATCATAATGATAAAGCAACAAATTGTTAATGAAATACACAAAGCAGCACGAAAAAACTTTCTGCGACGACCTGTAATATTGAAAGGAATCGATGATTTATGGCAAGCTGATCTGATAGATATACAGACGTTGAGAAAAAGTAATAAAGGATATAATTATATTTTATTAGTGATTGATTGCTTTTCTAAATACGCTTGGGCTGAACCATTGAAATCTAAAAACATGATAGATGTTACACATGCTTTCGATGAAATATTACGTAGTAGCTATCGCAGACCAATCAACTTACAAACTGATTCTGGAAAAGAGTTTTATAATACAACTTTTAAAAATCTTATGAAGAGGTTTAACATTAACCACTATTCTACTTTTTCTACCAAGAAAGCTTCAATAGTCGAGAGATTAATAAAGACTATCAAAAATAAACTATACAAATGTTTTAGTTTAAATGGAAGCTATAATTGGTTAGGATCGATATTGACAAATATATTGAAGACATATAACAATACATATCATCGTACTATTCAATGCAAACCTTCCGATGTGAAAAAATCAAATGAGTTATTAATAAAAAATAATATTAATAAATCACAAAATCATTTATGTATTCGGTCTAAACCTAAATTTAAAGTCGGTGACAATGTACGAATTAGTAAATACAAACATATATTTGAAAAAGGATATACTCCTAATTGGTCTACTGAGCTGTTTATCATAAAAAAGATCAATAAAACGAAACCAACAACATATTACATAGAAGATCAGCGAAAACAACCAATATTAGGCACGTTTTACGAACAAGAACTCCAAAAATCTCATCATCCTGGTGTGTACTTGATTGAAAAGGTTTTAAAAAGAAAAGGAAATAAATTATTCGTAAAATGGTTGGGATTAAGCAATGATGATAACAGTTGGATTAATAAAACCGCAATAACAGATTGAAATAACAATTATATAACCATATTCCTTACATATATTATATTTACTTTACTTTGAGCAATGCAAGGAGGTGGACTGCTTAACACTATTATTGATAATCTACCGTTTGAACTTCACCTGCCTGGTTATAACTATTGCGGACCAGGCACAAAACTAAAAAAAAGATTACTCAGAGGTGATCGAGGTGTTAATAAGCTAGACGAAGCTTGTATGCAACACGATATTGCATATGATAACCATAAAGACTTACCCAATCGACACAAAGCTGATTTACAACTACTAGATATGGCTAAAAAAAGACTTAAATCGAAAGATGCAAGAAAAGGAGAAAAACTTAGTTCCTGGTTAGTGAGCAAAGTTATGAAAGCTAAATTAAAATCTGGTGCTGGCGTTAAGGCGTTTAATAGTTTTATATCAAAAATTAAATCTGTGGTTAAGAAAATGAAACCCAAAAACAGTAAAACATTAATAAACACCGCATACTCAGTTGCAAAGAAACTTTTTCCATGCACTCCAAATATGCGAATACCACGAGTTATACCGTTACCAAAAACTGGAGGAATTCTACCTTTAATTCCAATTTTTGCTGGTTTATCAGCTTTAGGCTCTTTAGCTGGTGGCGTAGCCGGTATAGCAAAAACGGTGAATGAATATAAAGCAGCTCAAAAGAATTTACAAGAAACAGAACGACATAACAGATCTATGGAGACATTAGCCATAGGCAAGGGTTTATACATAAAACAACATAAAAATGGCAAAGGATTATATATAAAATCTCCAAAAAACTGAAGTGGAAGCTACCTAATCGACCTTTAACTAATTTGGATATTGAAAATCATGCACGAGACATTCCTCACTTTCGAGGAGTGTACATGAAGGATCAGTTACCAAGTTCACCAAAACGGATTGAGTGTGGTATAGTGAACTTGGATAATGCAAAAAACGAAGGAACACATTGGGTAGCTTATGTTAAAGTTAATAATTACTGTGAATATTTTGACAGCTTTGGTGATTTAAAACCCCCCAGGGAATTGATGAAGTATTTTAAAAATTATAATGTTTTTTATAATTATACAAGATATCAAAATTTTAATTCTGTAAATTGTGGACATTTATGTTTAGAATATTTGTGGAAATATTGGAATAAAAACATATAAATTTTATGCGTTTGTTTAATTTAAACCATTTGCAAGATGTCACTCACTTTGTCGATAACTGGGAACTCTTCAGATTTATCTGTGTACTATACTAACACACTACAATTATCTGAACAATATGAATGCGCCTTATTGCATTTCTCAACATTTAACTCTATTCCAAACATTGACAAAAGAAATAATAAGTTATATTATGACACCAATGAAGTTATTGAAGTACCGGAAGGCACCTATGAATTACAAGACATCGGTGATTATTTAAAATCAGAAATAAAGGACGCTGTGTTCAAATTAGAGTGTAATAATAACACTCTAAAAACTAGTATATACTGCACAAAAAATATAAATTTTAATAAAGAAAACACTTTCTGCAGTTTGTTAGGGTTTAAGAAACAGATCTTGGAAGGAAATAAATGGCATGTGTCTGAGTTTCCAGTCAACATTTTACCTACGACCGTGATCAGGATAGAATGTGATATTGTAAGCGGCTCGTACATAAACGGAGAATCCAGTCACATTATACACGAATTTGCACTGAACGTACCACCTGGATACAGAATAATAGAAATTCCTAAGAACGTAATATACTTTCCGATTAACCAAAAAAATATAAACAGCATACGAATTAGGTTATTAGATATAAATAACCGTTTAATAAATTTACGAGGTGAAGAAGTTCAACTGTATTTACACCTAAGAAGAAAAAATGATTGATTACAATAAATATGTGCTTCAAGAAAATAAACATATCAGTTCAGTTCAAGCTATCACCCAAACAAGAGCTATCTCGAAGAAAAAGAAAATAAAATTAACTAAAGAAAATAAGATATTTCTTAAAGCAATCGGTTTACTAAAATGAATATATTAGATGTTTTATCCACACCAACTTACGATAATACTGTTGAGGGAATAGAATTCCATTCTTACAAGCCATATGTAACAAGTTTCAATAGAAATGATGAAATTCGTATACCTATCAACCAACAAGATTTGTACATATTACCATCAGCAAGCACCTTGTATTTGGAAGGAACTGTTATCGTTAGTAAAAAAGATTTGAAAGACGTTGCTAGTAGCATCAATTTTACGAATAATGCGCTACTCTATCTGTTTCAAGACATAAGGTACGAGCTTAATGGAGTAGAAATAGATAAAATTAAAAATGCTGGCATAACAACTACAATGAAGTCGTTAATTTCAATGAATGAGAGTGAATCAAAGATGTCTTATGCCTGGGGCTGGAATATAGATGGTATAAAAAATGTGAATGGTGGTAGATTTTCAGCATCTATACCTCTTTGTAATATCCTCGGGTTCGCAGAAGATTTTAAGAAAGTTGTAATAAACAGTAGACACGAACTGATATTGTTAAGAAGCAACACTAACCTAAATGCTGTAAAACTTAATACAGGTGAAATTATAGAAGATGTTCTTATAAATAAAATCATATGGCGCGTGCCTCATGTTAAGGTATCAGATAGAGAAAAAATAAGTTTGTTAAAAATGTTAGAAAAAGATCGACCGCTCCAGATGATATTCAGAAATTGGGACTTGTACGAATATCCCGCATTACCTAAAACCACAAAACATACTTGGTCTATTAAAACTTCGTCACAAATAGAGAAACCACGCTTTGTTATTATTGGACTACAGACTCAAAGAAAAAATAATTCAGGTGCTGACATGTCTCAGTTCGATCATTGTCATATTCGTGATGTTAGAGTGTACCTAAATTCAACATATTTCCCTTATGAAAATCTAAATGTTAACTTTGCTAATAACAGAGTTGCTTTATTATACGAGCAATACACTAGATTTCAACAGTCATATTACGGACGTCGCGCGGAACCCTTATTAAGTGAAAAACAGTTTAAAGACTTAGCACCGTTATTTGTTGTCGACTGTTCTAGACAAGCTGATAATCTAAAAGGAGGCTCTGTCGTAGATGTACGAGTGGAAATTGAAACTGATTCAGATATACCAGATCAAACATCTGCTTACTGTCTCATACTAAACGACTGCATAATTGAGTATAAGCCGTTGAGTAACACCGTTAAGAAAATATCATGAGCCCAGATACTATCATATTAGATGTCCAAGGATTTAAAGACCTTAACAACGATTTTATAGTAAAGGAGTTAGCTTTAGCCACTTCTGAATACACACAAACTTTTTTAATCAAGCCACCTTACTTGTTTAAATATTTAACAAATGACGAAAAAAAGCAAGTTAAATGGTTGGAAAGAAACAGAGGAATTTATTGGAACGAAGGTTTCATAGACTATAGAGAATTTCATCGTGTAATTGTCCAATACCTGGAAAGTAAGGATATTATTGTAAAAGGTCTGGAGAAAATTAATTGGGTTAAGGACTTGTGTGTGAATTGTAATGTCTTAGAACTTGACGAAAAACAATGTCCTAATTTATCTGTGCTACACAAAACATTCAGTGGTGTAAAAAATAATTTTAATTGTAATTATCATTTAAAGCACTGTGCACTAAAAAATGTAATATGTATAAAAAAATATTTAGAAAATAGTAAAAGTTCAAATTGTAATCTATTATTCTAAGGAAATAAAAATACTTTTTACAAATATATAATGCTTTTATTTTATTACAAATATACGTACATTAATATCTAATACACATTAGAGACATAAAATGAATACAATTTATTACATTAAACATAACCTAATCAACTAACTACAATATTAAAAAAAATCAGTAAAAATCATTATCTATTAAAGATTTTGAGATTTTTTTCACCAATGATTCAGTTTCGTCCAGAACAGAATCATTAGCGTCTTTAACAATATATTGCGCGCTTAGTATAACGTTCTCGCAATCACTATCACTATCATAGGTTTCAGGAGTGTTATTACATAGGTCTAGCACTGAAACTTTTATCAATTTAATGCCAGGTCGTTGTGGTCGACTCATTACGTAAGATTTTGAAGATTTCAGTTTCTTCGATCTCTCCTTACGTCGTTGTTTCAACGTCTTATCTTTCGTTACTTGTTTGCAGCATACGGTTTCCTTGCGAAGCATCTCGTTATAGTCTTCATTAGGATCCTGAGCATACTGACTGAACATAATCGTTGAGTCGGAAATCTGAAACAAATTATAATTAAATCATTAACACGTTGTTAAAATAAGTTACTGTTTTATTGAACCCAAAGGTAACCAAAGTTTATTTTATTTTATTAATTAAAAACTTACCATTGACATGATTCTGTAGCACAAGTACACGAGTTAAATAATATTTCGTAATTGAAAAAAATAAAGTATTTTATACAAATTAATTCAATCTATATATTAAAATGCTAATAATGCATATTGTGTCTGCAAGAAGAAATATTTGCACAGTATGTTTGTCAGTTGAAAAAGTCTACTACATGACTACATATAAAAAAATATATATTAAGAATATTGTTATATTCTTAATACAGTTTTTTTTTTAATATTAAAAAAAAAACATTTATATCTAAGCGATGACTGGAGCAATCGCTAGTATATCATTATTGTCTGTATTGCATTTTATAATGTAGGTTGGTTGTATGTAATGTAGGTATATTGGTCTCGTGTTACATCCTGTTCTATATACTTCTATGTTTTTATATTCAACTATAATCCAACTTTATAATAGAAAAAGAACATAATTTGTACAAGGTTTTATTCGTGACTTTGTTCGCTTGAATTAATAATTGGTTAAGTATATAGTTAATTCGATTTCAAATACCAAAATAGTGGAAATGAGCGACAGAAAAATATTTACATAGTTATATAATATTATGCATGTACTTATATAAACTGATGGTCTTATGTATATATCATCATGAATTGATAACAATATAACATTTCATTTTTATATATTTTTCGCTAATATTCATCTAATAAAAACATTTTATTGTTTTTATTTTTTAAAGACAACAACTCTTGCACTAGGTATTACTCGTATGTCGCGGGGACTTTTTACATATATATTTAAACTATTGGGTACAAATCACAGCCAGACTCAGGACAACAATTTGTGGATCATACAAATAATTGTCCTGCATGGGATTCGAACCCACAGCTTCGAGCACGTTAGTCGCTTACGCTACCACCGAGCCATCAAGGAGGGCATTACGAAACGTTGTTCGTAAAACGCTTGCTAAGCGTATGTATTGTCATACGGTTGAAAGTAGGTCATAGCAAACGCATATTTATATAATAATCATAAAAAACTATTTATGGTTGCGACTCTGTTCGCATGGATTATAATGGTTATATTTATAAATTAAATAAAACAAGTAAATGTAGTCAACATTTTATTTTTACATAAACAAAAGCAGTACTTAACCCTACTAAGTAGGTAGATATTTAGATGGAACTTAAATATATTTTTAATATTTTCATTTATTAATATATTTACATATACAATCGATACTTAAATCTAATACCTTAATACTAAAATAAAGTAGTAATTTACTTATACACTTTCACAGCAAAGAAAGCTTAGTCTAAACCTCATCTTTAGTTTTAAGCATATATGAATGACCCCAAGCTTGTGTTGATATTTTATCCAAAGATATCGCTCGTTTATCATCGTTGTTAGATAATACAATTTTGTTGATAGACTGCGTAAATATTTCGTGTTTTATTGATTTAAACATTGGATTTTTTCTATGGATAACTCCACCATTAAATAAAATATTTTCATAATCTGTAATACTTAAATCTCTTACTACACATGACTTTATTCCCTTTGCTTTTTTAGTGATTTTTTTTTGAGTTTTTAAAGAGTACAATTTAGATCTTAAACCAACAAAATCGGAGATATATTCTCCTCCCATTTCATCTTTGAATAAACCAGGAACTTTTTTATTGATAAGCGGTATCTTAAAATAGTTCATAGCTTCATAGTTGCTGGTGTCAAAATATTGTAAAAACTGATACTTTAAATCATAGTAAAAGTCATTAGTATATATTTCGTACACAAAAGAGTCCGTGTCTGTATAACACAACTGTACTCGCTCTTTGTAATAAGGCTTTACAATATTGTAATGAAAATTATACATGTGTGACTTAGAAAGTTCTAATACAGTGAATCCTATATAAATCGGTTTATCTAAAATAATTTGGTCTGGCCTCATTTGTATTGCAACTAAGTTTTCAGATAGAATTGAAGCACTATGGAAATAAGGATTGGATACAAGCCTTTCAGCGGATATGGACTTTTTGGTACGATTATTTTGATCGCTCCATTGATTAACTAAATGTACGCTTACTCTTTTTTCAGTATTTTCTAATGTTTTACCAAAAACACTGTTATTCAGTAACTTAAAAAAATCTTGTTCGAAGGCACTTTGTGCCTTCTGTCGTAATTGTGTGTTCAATTCTATATATTGCTTTAAGTAAGGACTCTGTCTAAAAGTTATAGCTCTATGTATTTTACGTAGTATTAAACCATGTTCTATACATTTTTTTAAATGTACATAATGTATGACATAGTTATACTTATTATATAAATTAGCAATTAGTTTATTAGATTTACCGCCTGGGGGAATGCATTTCTCTGGACAAAAAGGCAAATCGTTATGGTAATCGTGTAAATGTTCAGGATATAAAAGATCAACTTCTAATATAAATCCCCACTCAGCATTATCTGTAATATTTTCTACGTGTAAATTATACAATTCGCGTTCACTAAGAAACCTAAAACCTGAATATGGTAGATACTGGCACATGCTATAACCGTAAAGATTATTACAGTCAAGGTATACTATGAAACTAGAAGATTTAGATGTATTATAGTCAGACATGTATTTATGGTTAGCCTTAGCATACCGACGGGAACACATGCATAAGCCTCCCCTAATACCATCTTGAATCATTCTAACGATTGCTAAGTCCGACAGAAGTTCTAATTCAACACCTGTTTTAAGTAACATTGCGTCAAAGGACAAACTAGGTGCTGTTATGTAAAATGCAGGATCGAGGTTGTAATGTTGTTTACATGTTTTCCTAAAATTTTGGAAAATATCTGTCAACAAAAGTACATCTGTTTTTAAATACAAATCCGTATATTCTCCTAAGTTATGTATATTAAATTTATCCCAAACAGTTTTAGCATGATTGTAGTCTTCGTCGCTAATATTTTCGTTAGTTAATGAATTATAAAAATGACACTTTGATGGTAAAGATTTATCCTTATAACATTGCCAATTTGTCATATAATCGTAAGGATATACACCTTTTCGTGTTAATAAATTTAATTGTGTTTTATCAGGAAAATGAAATTTAAGGTTAATAAAATCTTTAACTTGCATTGTTTTAGCAAGTTTGTCAAGGCTTGTTCCTAAAAAGTTAAACGAATCTAAAAATCTTAATTGTATATACTCGTTATTATCAATAGGGATAAACTTTGAAAAGGATATGTATTTTTCCTTGGTCTTTGGTATTATTTTTATCTGACCAGGAATTTCACCTAATTTTTTAATAAATAAATGAGAATCATATCCTGACAAGTTATGGAAAAATATCGGAATGAATTTGGGTAACTTGTGTTGTAAATTACAGTGTCTATGTGCTGCACCCCGATATCGCCCAGTAATGTGACAGTGATCTCTTACTTTATCTCCCCACAATAAATGTTCACAAATGTGGCACTTAATAGCACTAGTGAAACTAACAGCATCGTTTTCTGTGAATATCATAGTTTCATTTTTAGTCAAATATTTATGATATATTTTCTTAACATCTTCAGTAAGAAAATGTACAAATTTTGTTACACAATCCTTGCCTCGATAACTTCTGTAACCTTTAAAATGTTCAGTGAATGATGATACTATATTATATGCAAACGCAGCAGGCACGTGTACTTGTGAGTATGACGTATTACCGGTGTTCAATTCGTCGCCGGAAATCGGTTTGAGTAAAGTTTCGAAATCAGCATATATGACGAATGGAATATTTTGTTTTCTATTATAATTTTTAAATTTTAAAAATGAACCTTTTTCAGGTAAAACTGTAACAACTCCTCCACATAAATGTGATTCAAATTTACTTGAATTCGGAAAAAATAATAAGCATGTTTCACAGAAGTACAATTTACCATGATGTTTAGTTATTTGATTTCTAACCAAACGTGGCAAATCTTTAATTAGACAGTAATGGGAATGTGTATTATTTTCTAAAAACAAAAGGTGTATACTCTTTGATTTTTTACTATTATTAGATTTATACAAAGGTCCAATAATTGTTCTATCATTTTTCAATCCATAAACGAAAATATTCAGAGAGGGGTTATTTTTTTCAAAAACATTGATGTCCGAAAATGTAATTGGAAATAATAAATTATTAATATTTAAAACATCTCGAAAATGAGGATACGACGATACTCTGTCAGGATGTTGTATTGTGGGATACAAGGCAGCTACAATACACCACAAGAAGCAATAACTATCATTATTTCTAATATTTAACACAGCTTTTTTATTTATTATAAATTTTGGTAAAGCTATAAATTTGGATCCGCCGAGAGGCTGATATTTATTTATATTGATTTCTAAATGAGAATTTTTTAAAAATGTCCATCCACTATCTCTTTCCTGAAACTCTTCAATTTTCTTTAATAAATTTAAAAGTATAGTTTTGTAAATTGATTCGAAATCATAATTTAAATGAATAACATAATTTTTTGTGGTGAACGATTTAATTTCTTGGTGTTCGTTTTTATACATAAGAAAAACAGAGAAAAGTTCAAAATTAATTTTAATTGATGTATGTCTTTGTAACGATTGATCGATTAGGTTCTTAATTTGTTTTTGGTTATTATGGAGAAACATCTCAGGCAATATATTTAACTGTTTTTCGGTGGCAAGAATTCTGTAAGTTATAATACGAGATTTAAAGGAAGAATTAATGATTTCAACGTTATCATACAATGGGGTCGTGCTATTGTTTTTATGATTATTACTTCGTAAGTGACCAGACCATCGTCGATTATCTACAAATATTTTACAAACTGTGCAATGAGGCATTATTAGAGAGTAGTTAAAGTTAAGTACCTACTTCAATATTTTTAACAATATTTTTTATACAATATTAAGTTTAGTTTATAAAATATGATGTTAATAATGTATAATTTATAAGATATATGATGATGATATGAAATGACTCTTATCGTAAATACCTACTTTAAAAAATAATTATCTTACTTAAACTATTATTTTGTAAGTATCTTGAATTTCAGCTTAATATTGATACAGGATTGAGCGATTCAGTTCTATTTTGACCATTTAGCTAGCTAATTAGTTTTCACTCTGAAAAAAAAAAAAAATATATATATATAATAGGTACCTAGGTGACATAATTGAACACCTTTGAACTTTTAGCCTGTGGACAGTATTATGAAATAGTTATATTTAAGTCATAGTCATAATGTATTTCAAAACAAAAAAACTATTTAAGAGGTATAATTACTTAAGAAAAGTTAAAAACGAAAGAAACATACAATATATATTTCTTTTACCTTGTTTCATTGTGTACCTAAGAAGTACAATGATTTCAGCTGGAACACTTCAGTCTCTAACTATCTATGTATCTTTAATTTTAGTTTATGTTGATACAGGAATCAACTGTTCTCTTTCGATCATTTATATAGCAAATTAGTTTTTCATCCTGAAAAAAAAAAAAACTGCATTTAATATAAATAGGTATATATTATTATAACAAGAGGTAGATATTATTACTTATTTAAAGTTCAAAAAGAGCAAAACATAGGTACAATAAATCTGTAACATAAAATAAATATTTTCCTGTTAGATTACCTGCCAATGTGCAAGTGGGTACAATGATTTCAGCTCGTACACTTCTATGTCTAATTCAAAATGTGTATTTAGTTGATTTTGATTCATCGATATCACTTCTCGATTATTTTTTCTAATTTAATATTCTGTAAAAAAAGAAATATATAAAAAGAAAGAAGTATATAATATATGTAAGTAAGTATACATACTTCTATCAAACAGCTTCCTTATGTATTTAACTTAATAAACATAATAGTTATTACCTTTTTAAGTCGTGGAGTATTTTGTATTCACATATTAAGTACTTAAATTTCTGCTGTATTTAAATACACGTCTGCTGAATGCAAGTAATTCGTTAAAATTAATTAATATAAGTAATCTTAGAATTTTGTATTATAAAAATATTTATTCGATTTATTAGATAGCTAGGTAGGTATTTAATTCAGCAATTTAATATTAACACAAATAATTATTGCCAGTTATTGGAAACGCTTGAAATTTGCTAATATGTAACTAAATACGTGCGCTCAACCTACTTTTTATTAGGGTACAGTAGATCTAAATCGGTATAAATAATTATTATGGATTTACGATAATATTCTATTAACAAAAATATCAATGATTATAAATTTACAAATAGCATTATTATTATTGTTTAGCTCCCTTTATTATAGTTAATTTCGTACCATATATAGATATTGTATATGTCAACGTAAGATTGTAAGAACAGCCAGTTTATTAATTAACTAATCAGTTTATACACTGTCGATTATTTGTAAACGCGTACTGAGATGACTTAATCCATTCCATTTATTTCAGTCAGAAACTGACAGTCTTCAACTGTTAGTTACACTAATCTGTGAAACTATAAACTTATAATATAATATGAAATAAAAGCAATAAATTGTACATCTCAGTGCGAGTTTACAATTTATCGACTAACGGTTCTTACAATCTTACGGTAAAATACAAATTACTTGTGTTTATCACATAAAAATAAGTCATAATATTATAAAAATTAACAATTCCAATTAAAATTTAAATAGGTACTTACCGCATAGCATTTATTTTGATTTAAAATAAATACATAATTATACGGAACCATAGAACTTGATATGACGTAGTCAGGCTACTTGCACTATATTTTTATTTTATAGTCAGCAATTTTGTTCGATTTTATTCAAAATTCCTTAGACATCATTTTTGACCAAGTATAATCCGTACAAGAAAAAAAGTCAATTGATACACCAATAACATGTCTGTTTAATATTTTTTTAAATTAACATTGTTTTACATGTTTCTTGATTTATAAGCTAAACATTATTTCACTACCGTACATTAAACGAAACTAAGTCTGCAAGTGTGGAAGTAATCATCAAGAAGTATACAAAGAACCGCTGCGCTTCAAACTGCCTGACGACACCTGCCTGCTGTACCTATCATCATCAGCACCATAACATTTATAATGTAAGTACATAAGTATACTATCTAATCTATGTACCGTATTCAATTGATTTTCTTCTTAATTACTAGCTAAATGTTTCATTATGTATCTTTAGTAATTACAAAGTTCAACTTTGATTTTATGATTTTAACTTTACTCAACTTGTAATCTTGGCTTGAGCATGATGTTATTGTCTGTCTATACATTTACTCAAGTAAAATTACATTTAAGTACCTAACGTTTTAGAATAACTTTGGGTAGGGTGTAAAAATAATGATAGAGTACCCTACTAATAATTATGTTGTGCTATTTCAGGTCCGGATCAGAGAGCGAGTACAGCTATCAGGAGGTCGCAGACGAAGGCAGAGCTAAATCGAAACATTTTGCAGACAGCAATGGAAAAAGGAAACGTAAAACTCCATCGACTAATTCGATTCGTAAAAGGTACGTAATTAAACTTTTATTAAATATGTACAATCAACGTCAAATCTAATTATTAATACCATTTTATTCTGACCTCTTATTGTATGGAAAGACTATACAATGTGTGATCAGGTTATATTGGATGTTAATATATTTTATTTAACGTTCTGTACACAATCGTTTGCAATAATATAAATTATTATATTTATAAATTAGTAATGCAATATATTCTAATTCTTTGATAAAAAGGTTTTAAGTAAGTTGTGAGTGTGAAACAACTATGTGTATAACGTACTGTACTACACTAGATAAACACAGCTGGTGAATTAAAGTTGCTGGGTTCGATCCCCAACAGTGTATTTACTTAGTATTTTTCCTTTCTAGAGATAGTCTGAATTTAGATCGGTAAATAAAAGTATTCACGAAAATATAGACTCTAATATTATTTTTATAAAAGTAGGTTGCTGTGTATGTTAATATTAATTTTCAGGACTCTATCATACTAACAAACAACCACTCGGTTATACTAACAACAAACAGAATTTTATTTACCTAACTGTTTACTAAAAACTACTTATTGTTTCAGTAAGAAAACCGAACCCGTTGACATTTTCGGTATAAGGAAATGCAAAACTCCTTCAGAATTTAAAGAAGATTCTAAGTTAGCATCATATTTAATAAACAAGGTCGCCAACGGTAACGAGCGGCGATACGCTACTACTGAAGGAGAGTACTACATTGACTTCAAAATTTACAAGACGAACGATGTCCATGGGACAGACTCGCTAGAACTGTGGAAAAAAGCCCTTCTCCGCTTGAAAGCTCAAGTGAATAGTGATTCTCCTCAGTGGCGCAAGCTGCAAGAATTTATACGCTCGATCGACACATTATTTACTGAGGAACCGAAAATGTTTAGTGATAAATAAATTATTTATTTAAGATGTACCCAATCGTTGTTTTACTAATTATAAACACAATGAGTGTACCGTGCTTGTTATAAACCTAATATCAAGTACGGTACACTGAATAAATACAGTATAGATAACAAATAGGTCTGGTAAAGGTTACAAGTGTGGTATAGCTAACAGGTAAGTACTTATGGTTAATTTTTTTATATTAGGCAATCTGGACTAATTTAGAACTTGTTTCACCGAGAGACACGTCAACCCACACAACTAGTCACAGGTGAGTTCTAACATCTATAGTTGTTTTTTTTGTTTTGCTACATTTGTCGGTTCGCAAACAATGTTGGTATCGTTATTAACGTTAGATAATAATATCCATGCTATGACGAACACAAGAAATAGGGAAAACATCGCAGGCGTGCGTAGTGTGACTGTTTTACAATCAATGAGCGTTTACCGTTTTGTGAACTAACTAAAATGTTACCGTTAATCGATCGGATATTATTGGGCGTTCTGGACCACGAGTCCTGAGCGAGAGCGAAACTTGTTTCGCGGAGCGACTGGACGAAAGTGGTACAGAATGCCCAATAATACCCTACTCGCACACTATCACAAAATTCTATTACATGCTGGACCACAGCTGTTGTTATCAACATTACGTCACAAATACTGGATAGTTAATGGTCGTAATCTTTGTAGAAAAACAACTCGAGATTGCATATGTTGCCTTAGATTTTCAGGTAAAACTTACCAGCCTATCATGGGCAATCTACCTTTACAAAGATTGCAAGCAGACTATCCCTTCAGTAATACAGCAGTGGATTACGCGGGACCCATTATGATAGCGAACAGAAAAGGTCGTGGCTGCCAGTTAAAGAAATCATACATAGCCGTATTTGTTTGCCTAGCAGTAAGGGCAGTTCACATAGAGCTCGTAACCGATCTGAGCTCTAAAGGTTTCATTGCAGCCTTTAACAGGTTTGTTGCCCGCAGAGGTAAGCCAGCTACAATCTATTCTGATAACGGCACTAATTTCGTGGGTGCTTGCAACGAAATAGCTAAGTTTCTAAGAAATCAATCTAACGATATTATTTCATACTCTGCTGAAAATGAAATCACTTTCAAATTTAGTCCAGCTTACAGCCCACATTTTAACGGCGTAGCAGAGGGGTCAGTTAAATCAATTAAAAAACATTTAAATCACATATTGTCAATGGCTCATCTAGATTACGAAGAAATGAACACTGTATTGGTTCAAATTGAGGCAATACTGAATTCTAGACCTCTCACTCCAATTTCATCTGATACATCAGATTTGGTTCCACTCACACCAGCGCATTTCTTAATTGGACGTACTCTCACTATGCTACCTGCTCCACAGGTCGACCAAGTTCCACTTCATACGCTCTCCAGATATAAAAGGTTACAAGCGTTAAAAACACACTTCTGGAATCGTTACTACAAGGAGTATGTTTCAGAACTGCAGATCCGTAACAAATGGCGCACAGATAGAGGACAACCACAGACAGGAGATATGGTTATCATCAAGGATGACCGACTGCCTCCCAACAGATGGCTGCTGGGCCGTGTCACCACAGTTTACCCAGGCACTGACGGCGTCAACAGGGTGGCAGACGTGACAACTGCATCGGGAACCTTAAGGAGAGCTTGGAACAGGCTCTGTCCCTTGCCAACGACGTTGATCCAGGATGCTGCTCCTGTTCCAAGGGCGGCAGTATGTTAACGCACGGCCGTGCGCTCGCGCCGCGCCGGCCGGCGTCCTCCGCGTCATAGATTATTCCGCCACGGACCGTCTCAACGGTCACTCGCGCACTCGCGAAATAGCTATTTTTATATTAGATTAATCTCAAGAATATAGTTTTAATAACCTTACACTTCGTGTCATTTTTAAAAACCCTCGTTAACAAAGTATAAATTTAGTCCTTTACTGCATATCACGCACATAACTTTACCGTATCGTACGGAAATTAATTTCTAACATTCCCAGTATGAAGTTTTTTCTATGAAAGCAAACAATGAAACCGCTAGAGATTGGAATATGGCCGCGGATATTGATGCAAATCGACTATCACTGCGCTCAAACGTATTTCTGATACAAAACTGAAATGCAAGCGTATGCTAATGTTTCATTCGTTGCTTTGAAACTTTGAGCTTTTGAAGTTTTGTTTTCTTTTTCAAGTTTAGATATGATTTTTGATTTTGTGGCCTTCTTTCAGCATTATTGGCTTTGCAGCGCGAAGGACTGTGGCGGTTTTTCATCATAACAGCTCATTAATGTCCCACTGCAGGGACGGGCCTCCTACAGTGACGGTGGGATACTTGGCCTACTAATACCACGCTGGCCAAACGGAGGAAGCCCGTCCCTGCAGTGGGACATTAATGGGCTGTTATGTTCAAGTAACCTTGATTTTGGATGGCTATCTGCTCATACTAAGTGATTCACGACAATAACAACATTACTGTAACTTTAACATTTTTTAAAATCCAACTACACAGATATACTACTAACCCAAAACTTTTTCTAGTACACGCGTAACACAGAATTCCCTCTACATTTAGTTATTAAAGTGAAAGCTTGTAGAATTTTGAAAAAGAATTTTCTCTCGCAAATAGAATTACATCGCAGCTTACCGTGATTGTCTTGAGGTACGAGACGTTTAACCATATATCTGTGTCACAGGTAAATCTTCCTTCACGTTCTTAGTCGGTGACTCGAAAAATGTAAAGGAATTTATTTTCTTGAGAAAATGTTGATTTATTTTAATGGTTATGCACATTTCTTGTGATGAGGGATTAAGAATAGCAATTTAAAATATGCTGTCTCCTGAGAATTTAGTATGGAGTTCCATTATCTTGCTGTAATAATAATTATTATGCTTTAAAGTCCTTCTGAGTCGTTTTTATGATAAGTATCTGATGTTTGATATTCTGAAATGAATGTCTTTCGAAACTAAGTTCTAAATCTTTGCCTTGAATATTTCTGGAACAGAAAGCCAGTATAATATATATGTCGCGGGGAAATGAGGAAACCAGAGATTTCACGAAATCCCTAGGGATATAACGAAATTCCATTTGTACCAGAAAAGAAATGCTCGTATTTTTGTTTGTAGGTTAAATAACACAAGGATTCCAACTTCTGTAGGTTAGGTTAGGTTAGAACTGTGACCATAATGCAAGGCATTTTTGACATTTACCAGGATTTCGTGATAGCCCTAGTGATTTCATGTTGTGAAATTAATTTGCAAAGTCAGATCATGATCTAGTGCGGAAGTTGTCTATAAAATGAAAACATTTTTTTATAAACCACACGTCTGACGTTCGGAAAATTAATTTAAAACTCGCATCTCCTGTCTCCACCATATTTTGTTTCTTACGTAAAGAGCGCCAGCAATAAAGTAAGATTTAGTTTCATTAGACACTTTATCGAATTTCCTCTCTACGCTTAAGAAATAAAATGTACAAACCAAATAAAAAATATGGTTCTCTATTTTGTCTCATAATTTTTTTGTCCATAATTTAAGGTGTCATAACATTTTGTGTCCGAATCATCATGTGTCCGAATGGTAACTAGCCCTAAATTCATGTCTCATAATATAACTTGTCCGAAAACCTAAATCCCTAAACATAACATGACCTAATTTGTTTTACTATAACCATCACAATCTATAATATTAATAAAACATAAAAAGCTTTTCTATAATCATTGTAATTCCTAATGTAATATTCTATAACAAACTCTCTCTCCACGTTATGTCATCCTGGATTTTGAAAAGGCCTCTCAAGCAAGTTTAAGAAAATATTTTGACAACATTGTAATTAAAGGCTGCAATTTTCACCTGGGTCAAATCATCTATAGGCAAATACAGAAACGTGGATTTCAGACATTGTACGGAAAAGATGTTCAATTCAATACTGAAATGAAATGTTTGTTGGCACTTTCATACCTTGCAGCTACTGACATACCAATGTATTATGAGGAATGGCACCAAAACATAGTAACAGACGAAGGGAAAATAATATCAGAATGGTTTAGTCACAATTACATATATGGAACTAGCACTGCACCGCCTCGATCTGATCCAACATTTTGGAGCACAAGCGAATTAATTCATCAAGATATTCCTCGAACCCAGAATTGTGCCGAGGCGTGGCACAACAGAATAAATATTTTTGTAAATAAGCCAAACTCGGGCTTTTATTTTTTGTCAAATTTTCTCATGACTGAGTTAAAATACTCAATTTCAGAAATTGAAAAAAATATGAACGGTGTTCCCATTCAACGCAAAAAAAAAAATTATTGGCAAAGCTGAAAAACTGACTAAAATATTAAAAAAACAACCCGAATACACAAAATGTGATTTTTTGAAGGCAATCGCAACTAATATAAAATTAGTGTAGAATTGCCTGAATATAGAATATATAGAATTATTTGTTTTCTTTATTATTTTGTAAAATTATGCCACATTAGGCATTGGTTTATAATTAGGTACTTACTTAATGTAAATTCGGTACAGCCAAATAAAGTACAGTATAATCAATTATTACACTTGTTTTAATTTTTTTACCAACATCCATGTGTACGTTTTAAATCAGTCACTTTAAGTAATGTACGCAAACATGCAATCAAGCAAGCAAGCATGCAGCATGCAAGCAGCAAGCAGCAAGCAAACAAGCATGCAAGCAGCAAGCATGCATGCAACATGCAATCAGCAAGCATGCATGCAAGCAGCAAGCATGCATGCAAGCAGCAAGCATGCATGCAAGCAGCAAACAAAGAAGCATGCAAGCAGCAAGCATACATGCAGCATGCAAGCAGCAAGCAAGCAGCAAGCAAGCACGCATGCAGCATGCATGACTTCTGTCACTGCTCCGGCGCTGCATGGCTCCGGCGGTCCCACGCGACCTTATCGTCGCAGAAGCCGCGGTGGTAGTCGTCAGAACCACCTGCTCCTCAGCTCGCGGGCCGCCTCGCCCCTCCGCGCCTTCGCGGGCTTAAATTACACTCTAGGGGTAGGGAAGATAAGACTGCGTGGTGTCGGTTTTACAATAATGTATTTCTGTCACTAAATTATAAAACGCTACGATTGTTAAGGTTAACATTTTAGTTTCAAACTAACTCTGGTAATTTTTTATTTTAGTCTAATAATAACTAATACAACTTGAATCAACAATAGTTTAGCGTGGCGCGAGCCGACGCAAGTGTCATTTTTCACCATGAGTGATAAACTTGTGGAGAACGAGTTGCTGGCTTTTTTACAACAGAAGCTAGACGTTATAGGCGAAGTTTCTGCGCTCCAGATTTGTGTCTCGAATTTCAGCGAGGAAGAAATCGCGGCTGCCAAGTTGCTGATTTTTCGATCGCTGAATAAAGAAGACCGGATGGTGTCACGTAGACGTGACGGACCTAAAAAAAGTATGCAGGACATCATCACAATGCTCAAGACGACCGATCCCGAAGACGTGCCTGTATTTGTAGCTAGGGACTTGAAAAAGTTACCTCTGGTTACTTTAGAGCACGTCGACGTAACGAGTCTTCTAAAGGACATCACATACTTGAAGACTAGTCTGGCGGATGTCAAGAAGAAGTTGGAGACATCCGAAAGAAACGTGACAGAATTACGTACCGAACTAGATGAGTTGCGTAATTCTGTTAAAGTATCTGGGTCACCGATATCGGCGCGTGTAAACACACGTCACGGTGCATCGTCTGCAACAAGCTACGCGTCAGCGGTCTTGTTGTCATCGCCGTCTACAGCTGACAATGCAGAGTGTGACGCACGAAGCTACGCGCGCCCCGCTCCTGTCTCGCAGCCTATTCACTGCAAGACTCCTCGAGCTCCTTTAAATAATGAGCCCAGGGCCACCGCCGGTAAGAAGCTATTGCAAGACAGTAGCAAGAAACGGTCTAATGATGATGATGGTTTCGTGACTGTTCAAAACAAAAAAACATCGCCAGCAAAGCAAGAAGAACTGCTGTGGCACAGCACCTAGTGAGCCAAATATCAATATCCGTGCTGCAAAACCGAACACTCCGGTGTACATTTCACGCCTGCATTATACCACAAAGGCTGAGGACATCGTCGAGTACGTTCGCCATAGGTTGAAATACACGGCGAGAGTGCAGTTGTTAGAGTCGCGCCGCAACGTCAATTTCAAGGCGTTCGTGGTTCGGGTCCCAACATGTTACCTGCATCTCGTCATGGAGGAGACCTTTTGGCCGCAGGGCGTGGTATTCCGCCGTTTTCGTGGACAAGTGCCACCTGATCGCACTGTCCCATGATTTATTTATAACTATGTATTATAAAATTTATATTATTATGTTTTTATTTATTATGTGTATAATTATAATTAGTAAGTACCTATAAATAATGGTAAATAAAGTATTTATGCCTGTTGTCTGGTACCCATAGTACAAGCTCTGCTTAGTTTGGGACCAGTCAGCATTATTAAATTATGTATTATTATGTTATAAATTATATTGTTATAATTACTTATTATGTATTAATAATATTGTAAATAAAGTATGTGCCTGTTGCCTGGTAGCCATAGTACAAGCTCTGCTTAGTTTGGAACCAGTCAACATTGATAAATTATATTATACTGTGTATTGTTATGTAATATTTTATATAAATAAATTTGATTTGATTTGATTTGAACTATACCACAATATCATCGTAATCAGAATCAAGATATACCTACTTTTAAACATACTTAAAGTGTTTTAGGACTAACAATATTATTATAAAAGTCCATTCGGTTTAACATACATTATACAATATAATACTTAGGACATCTGACTTTATAGGAAGAAAAATTAGGATACCTAATAATTATAGTACCCCATTTTATGACACACAAGTATTATAGGAAAAGACGGTTAGGTAATATACGATTTCGTACACGCGAACATTATGGCAAGTGATGAATATAGTAAACTTGTTTGGGATAATGATTTTCGGACGATCGATGTTCGGAGAAGAAAGGGATTACCAAAAAATATACTTTAGAAATGTACGCTTTTAGCTAGGTTTTATACGGTATTAGACAGCTCAATATACGACGTTATTTCCGAAATAAAGTAAACTCTTCCTAAGATATAAAGTCCTTCAAAATTAGAATGATAAGGCAGTTGGATAGACCGGCTACTTTTCCGGATAAAATATCGTGATTAATTTATGCGAGCATGTCTTTTGTCTGAAACTCATCGTATCATATTTATTTTATATATCATGGTTTTGGATCTCTTGGATTAGCACATTATAAAAAGTTGTGTATATTACTTCGTGACGTGAAGTTTGAACTACCATCCCTTGTTCGGATTATTAAACTGTACATTCGAGTTAGTTGTAATACAGACATATTATTACATTGCCAGTATGAAAAAAGCCTCAAAGACCCTTTACTTGTGAGATATCTAGAATAGCCACAGGTCGTTATATAGTTTCTACCGTGTCAATACCTCTATCTATTCCTGAGGTTTGATACGGTCGATAATGGCGACTAAGGCAAGAAATATTATATTATAACCAGAGTAGAGTAGCTCAAAACAATTACAATCTTTCCCGATGTGCCCGAATGGTATAATAGTCAAGTTTCCTGGAATCACTCAAGGAAGGCTGTTTCTTTAGCGCATCTAAAGGCAATTAATAAAGATTTTATTTTATTTATAAAAGGAAAATTTACAGCTAAAATTGTACAATGAACACTAATATAAGATAAATACGGCCAATTACAAGTTTTCACACATAGATAATTTATATATTTTATTATACTACTTATATTATTATACTGAGTACAAAAACAATAATACAAAATCACCAACTTTAATAAATTACAAAAGATTTAAAGCTATTTAACTATTAATACCTAGCAGATGAATAAATATTTTCTGTACCTTGTAGCTATCTTTTTCAAATCTATTTTAGCTCCAACTTGTTTGTCAGTACGTGTGTAGCATAAAAACTATAGTTTTAGTTAGTCAAGGTAACCAACTTGTTGCATGGCCATGAATCCAAAAAAAAACGAACTAAGTGGGCGATAATCCATTTTAGTAGTTTTAAATAACATTGTCTTACATTTCATCTAGTTACTTTATTTAAAAATGTATGATATTCCAGACTTTATCACGAAAAGTGTCTACTGTTTATCTGTGATTTCGTGTCTCATATCAAGACCCCGCGATATAGGCTTAGTCTTTTTAAAACAAAGAAAAAGCTCTGGAAACCTCTAGCGGAGGAAAACTTACCTTATAATATAACCTTTATTTCAGGCTGCATAGACCCAGAAATGGCCTAGAAATGTATAAGTACCACGCTGGGTTTTTATTGGGTACGGATCTTAAGTCAAGTTTTATTAAAATTTTTGGATACATTAATATAATTATGCTTAGTTTTTCCTCCGCTTTGTCAAGTTTTGTAATCTTACTTCATCACCACATTAACTTCAACGCAATGTTATTAAAATGATAATGTTTTAATATAGAACCGTTTTGGTTACGTCACACATTTTCATATAAACTTTGAAGGCCCTGTCTTTACGCGGCGTACCCTGATGAGGTCTTCAAAGAATTTTATTAATCTCAGGGACTGTTCCTTTATTGAATATTTTAGAGTAATGAAAATATAACGGAAGTTGGTGCCATATTGAAATAAGTTCTTTGACGTTTGAGTCTTCGCAGTTGCAGAGTATTCCAATTTATTCAAATAGTTTCAATATTTCTTGGTACATTTCGCTACTTGGTTACCTCTCTTCGACGGAAATATTTGTTACTTTTAAGTAGAAGGTGAAGTTTTAAGTGTTTGTTATTTTATTATAAAGGATATATTTTAGCCAAGCATTGCTTTTCTACAATTGTTCTAGAGAACCAATGTATACCTACTCGTCTGTAGAGTATAGAATCATTACTTTGACCAGGACATGGAACTTATGATTATTAAAGATCAAAACAAGCTTAGCTTCTCAGTCCTTAATGTTAACCGACTTTATAAAGAGCAGTTTTTTTAATGTTTGTAATGTGTGTAAAAAAAAATCATTAAGGCTTGTCTCTCGAAAAATCAACATTTCTGCAATCTTTGGGCTCGTACTGCTGTTCAAATCAGAAAGATATGATTCTCATACTCATACACTTTATTTTTCATTTCATTGTGAACAAAAGCGCCAAAACGCTTTTTTGATTATTTACATTATGTTCGATGAAAAAAATATTTCAAATAGCTTAATTTTAACATCAAATTGCCTTCTTCTCTTTACCAACATAACATATAGACTTGAAACCTTGACTAAAAAATATAAATAAGGCCGGGCAACAGTTTGGCCAAAACGAAATTTGGATTACATGAACAGTACTCTAAAAATCAGAAGAAATCATTTTGGCGCTTACGACTTTTACATCCAAGCAACTGCGGGGCTCTTGCGCGGTGAGAGGGACGAGCCGCCAGTGCCGCTCATGCTTTCTTAGATGACGGACCTACGCTGCTTTCTACAAAACTCATTATCCGAAACAAAGTATACTTTCCTAATATTATCGTGCAAAAAAATGGTGATATTAGTTATGATGAAGAAGTTCCCAACAAAAGAAAGAAAATTATGTGTGAACGAAAATTAAATTTTTATGAGTTTTAAAATGATTGCTTACAAATTTTATAAAATATTTTTTTTACTTTGCACATACATAAAATAGTTTCCTTATTTTAATGCCCGCTTGTCGGTTACTAACATTATATACAGTTTGAAATTCTTGTATGCATTTTTTTTAAGTATTGGCAAACCTAGCCGTTACGGAACTACGCGGTGTCGAACATAAACACTGAAAGTTTTGAATATATTATATTTATTATTTACAGTCACATAAATAATAAGTATCATATATCACTAACCCCCTTACTCATAAACGCTTTTTAAATTTTAATCAATTGATTAGCGTAAATTCTTTCGGTTTTGTTTGGCATAAGTTTGGTTTTGCTAATAAAAATCTCGCTAAACAGTGACTAAAGACGAATGGGCAAAACGTCCCCTTGTAACATTTACATCTATACATCAAATAAAAGTACTTGAAAAGTGAAGCAATTTATTGTATGACAGCAAATCTGTCAGTCATGGGAAAACAGAGTTATTGAGGAGAAGAGAATAAAAATAATAAACGATAATATTACATACTTTATACACATAAGCGCGATAAAGTCAAAGACTATCTTACTAGTAGAGGGACCATACATCTAGAACATCTTACATCATCCAGAAAACCATGCATTTCGCTTTTCAAATAAAAAACATACAGCCTTCATAAATATAAAAACTTGTACATCATATCAGCCAATTGACGTCCACTGCAGGACATAGGCCTCCTCTAAACATTGTCACCCTCATCCATCGGTTTCCCGCCGTCCTAACTAGGTCTTGGGACCACCGTGTGAGGGGTCTCTCCACCCTGCGCTTTCTGATAGGCGGTCGCCATTCCAGAACCTTTCGTCCCCAACGGCTGTCGGTTCTCCGCGCTATGTCCCCTGCCCACCGCCACTTTAACCGGGCAATTCTAATACTATATACTCGCTATATTCGTAAGCACAGTTGGGTATATTAGAAAGATAACTGGATCTGACGCGGCAACTATTTCTAATGCAACAATAATGGGTTAACGCTAATCATTAATGAATATCACGCACCTATTCATTTATTGCATAAATCTGATGCATTCATACTACCACCCCGACACGGTTCATATCCCCACAAAGGTGATCATGGATTAGAAGAGGCTCGAGAAGAAACTCGCGTCTGTCGAATCCGCCTACCTAGATAGTAGTCCCGACATTCTGGATACTGTAATGGACACTGAGGCGGCGAACGGCGCTCTGACAGGTCGCGTCATTAATTAACGATTGCTCTCGGACAGTGGAAGACCTGTGCATGCAATTACCCGCAGAACTGCGTGATCTGTTGAGCCGCAAGATCACTGCCACACGTGCTTACGACAGGGCCCCCAGCGAGTCCAATAGGGTTAGAATTAGACAGCTTCAGTGGTCTGTCAAAGTACATATAAATGAGTTTCGTCAGCCACGATGGTAGGCGCAATTGAGTGAGATCGAGCCTTCTTATCTCGCTTACCAGCAGCTATTCCGATCGTTAACGAAGGACGTATGCTGTACTATGCCTCCTTTGGTTAGGCCTGATAGGAGGCTAGCGTTCGATGATGATGACAAGGCCAAATGCCTGGCCGAGAGCCTCGAGGCCCAAAACGCAGTACTACTCAGGGTAACAATCATGATATAATATCAATCACACACACCAATTTTAAATAGATGTCGATAGCGAATTGAAGCGGCGAACTTCTCTCCCGGTCTCAACCCTCAAGGCAAATTCATCAGATAGCTGCTGTGAATGCGATGAAGAACAGCAAACAATGGCACACCTACTGAACTGCCCAAAAAGCTGCACAGAAAAAGACCTCATAAACGCTACTGACAATGCAATCCCCGTGGCCAAGTTCTGGGCTAATTGCATTTGACCACTGATGGTACTGCACACCGTGGCCAAGTTCTGGGCTAATTGCATTTGACCACTGATGGTACTGTATTGTGTGCCTTACGACTCGAGAGAAGAGAAGAACCGCTCAAGGCAGACAAACAACGATGTACCGTTAGTCACGCCTACCGAGGTGATAACCGTCATTAAGCTTCTCGCCCCTAAAAAGGCACCCGGCTCAGAAAGAATAACAAATATAGTCATCAATAATTTCTCTCGATCCTTAACATGCATCTTTAATGTCGCAATACCTAATTGTGTCTTTCCACTGTTGCAGGAAGCCACAGTGGAAAGACGCCATGGTTATCGGAATACAGAAACCCGACAAAAGCAGTCCGACCCGGCTTGTTATCGACCTATTAGTCTGAGTCGAGCCGTTTCCGAGCCTGAGGAATATAAATTCTGTCGTTAACTATTTCTGCAATGGTTACTGCATAAAGAGCATTTCTTTATGGTTCTCTAAATGTTTAGTTTAGCAAGGCTAGATATCCGAAGGTCAGAAAAATGCTGTGGATGATTTTCTCGATGATGTAGGATAATCTAGATGCATGGTCCCTTGGTCCTTGCAAAGATACCCTTTGACTTTACCGTGCTTATATAGAAAACATTAACATAAAGTATGTTATATTATCGTTCATTATTTTTATTCTCTTCTTCTCAATAATTCTGTTCTCCCATGACTGACAGATTAGTTTCATACAATAAAATGCTTCACTTTTCAAGTACTTTCATTTTGATGTATAGATGTAAGTGTTACATACAAGGGTGGGGACGGCTTCCATACAAAAATGCCCATTCTTCTTTAAGAGGCGTTTATGAGTAAGGTGGAAAATGTCTATTTTTGTAAAGATATAATATTTATTTATTTCTATAATATAAAGAAATTAATACACATATTGTGTTGAAAATTGCGTTAATTTTCAACACACTTCTTTGTAAAGTGAGAAGTTGTATTCATCAAAATTATTATTTATCTTGAAGTTCGTTATAAAATTATTATTTATCTTGAAGTTCTGTGATTGTTTATTCCGTGACGACCGGAATGGGACGGCTCAACGCAATTTACACGTCGCAACGCAGTGCAGCCGCGATCTTTTGATGCGGGGGTAAGGAAGCGAGATAGCGTGCTCGCGCGGGGTGAGGTAGCTAGCTCCGCCCAAACACTGAAGGTCATTGGAGTGTACCTGAGCCTTAAACCTTAAGTCATTTGTGAGTGGACTAGTTGTAGTATTAATGGACTGTTAGGATGTTACTGGCAAAAGATGTATTTTAGAAAATATTTTTTTCTTTCGAATAAAATCTTTGAATTGCACTATGTAAGTAATATTTCCTCTTCTGACAAATTTGTCTACTCCCACTAATGCACAGACATACGTGAACTAAATTTAAACCATGAAAGCCAAACATACAATTCTTAGTTTTATTTACCACGTACTTCCAAGCTGGTGCAGATTTATTTTCCACAAAATGTGCTCCCCACACCTATTTCTATTATTTATTACAGTTTTGTAAGCCGCAGCTATGCATCTAGGTATGTGGAAAATCTTTTATTCTTTAATGCAACTTCTGTATTTTTAAAGGGAATAGCAACAATGAGAAGAAGTAAGTATATAATATGATAAAAAAGTTTTTAAGGTGGCTATAACTATAAATTATATTTTGTTTTTCTCCGTGTGGTGACGGAGTAAGAATACAATATGTCACCACCCCATCTCATCCCATGGGTCTTGTAAAAATCGACTAAGGGACTATCCGTGAATATTATCTTTACGAAATAAAAAGAAGGAAAACTTTAAATTAAACCCTATACCAATCCGTTTGGCTAGCGTGGTATTAGAATGCCAAGTATCCCTCCTTCGTGGGAGAAGGCCCGTCCCTGCAGTGGGACATTAATGAGCTGTTATGATGATATTTTGTTTGAAATTGGATTGAATTATCAATCGTTTAAGGTCGTCGGTTCTTTTCGTATGTAATAATAATTTATACTATTCTAAACGCCGTCAATGAGTATTTTTCCAACCATTATTTTACTCTCAGACTTCATATTACTTTAAATTATACAAGAGGCTATGATTGTGCAAAATTACTAATCGAAGAAACAACCTTCAGCTCTATATCAATTTACTCAGATAAAAACGCGAAATCACTGTTCTATCTATTTACATATTAATATCCTTGTGGCAAAGGAGTAAGAACATCAGTCATTCCATCCTAAGGGTGTCGTAAGGCAACTAAGGACATATTATTTAAGCATCATGTTTAGGCAAGTAAAATAGGAAAATCTTTACATAAAAACCTTTACTAAACCATTGGGCAACGTTATAGTAAACCAAGCTTATCTTAAACAAATATTCACGGACAGCAAATAATCATGTTCATGCACACAAATTTTTGCATTGAGCGGGAATCGAACCCGAGACCTTTGCGTAGCAGTCATGTTGTATAACCACTTCGCCACAGAGGTCGTCGTATCTTGTTTCCTTTCTTCCACAAAATCAACGAAGTTCACTATCTAAGCCAGTATCAAATATATTATATAATCACTCTTTAAAACGGATTTCCTTCAACTAAAACTCTTAATAAATTAATTAAATGAAACATAAAGAGAAAATGTCCCACAATTTTGTAGAACGATAATGTTAATTTAAATTTTAACTTTCATTATAATATTTAAGTATGAAGATAAAATTTGAATAAAGATTTAATTTTATTGAATAGGTAAGTTATGAAAAAGTATACTTAACTTTATGAAAACCTTGGGAAAGTACTAGACTATATTAGTACTACAGAAATAAATACAGTAGTCTATTTCAAGCTAAATTGCCGTGCACAATGTCGCGGTTTTGAATCCTAAATATTTGTGTAAGCCATGAAATACTTTTTCTAAAAGTATATATAAAATGGGTGTATTATGTGTCAACGAAAAGGGAAACAACGAATAACACGACCCCGTAAGTTTACTATAACGAATCACGTAACAGTGAATGCACGCCACCACGGATAACTTAGCAGTTAAGTCATGCGATCTCGAATAACACGACCCCTTATTTCATAAATAGGAATCACTTGAAAAATAATGAACGCCACAACGAATAACTTAGCACCGAAATCATGCAATCTCGAATAACAGAACAACAAATTCACTATTTCGTTCGCTATTGTTTTTTGTTTTTTCAACCATACTTTGCATATAATAAATGAAAAAATATACTAGGAGACTCGATGGGCGTGTGTTGGAAATTGGAATCCCTGTCTGATACGGATTGGATCGGTGTGTACCGGCTACAACTTACAAAGCCATCCATGCCAAATATGCTAGGTCTTGAAGTTGTAGTAGCTAATGACTGTGTGTGTGATGCCATTTTGGAACTAAATGGCGGGGAGCGTGAGAAGCGGGTGATTTCTTAGTTTTTGAACATACGCGAATGTCCGAAAAGACTAAAGGCAATGGAAAAAATTGGTACTCGAGGCGGGACTCGAACCCGTGTCTTTGGACTATACGCGTCTAGCGCCATGACCACTAGGCCAACCGAGTATACGTCTCGACTACCAAATTTAACTCAACTGTACAACGCCATCTAGGCGCGACAGCCGTAAACTTTCAATGTTGCAATTGAAGAGTTTATGTAATGGTTTTAAATTTTGTATTAAATTACATATAAATTTTAACTTATAAAGATTAGGTATAACTAGAAAAACCCGAAAAGAAGAAAGAAGAACATACTTACGCGAATGTCTCTAAATGCTGACTACAGGCCGGTTGAGCAAGATTGCGCGAGCTGTACGTAGCTAGATTTCTGTACCAAAATCTGTATTGTGTTATTCGATTATGCTGGAATAAACTTAATGGCTGTAATATTTTAATTCTTGAATCATGATTTAATAAAACGTATAATTATATCTGGTTAGCTCTCTAAATCTTGTGGTTTAAAATGCTTTTGAACTATTTTATAGGATAGGATAGATAAAACTTATTTATTAAGTTATTTTATGCATTTATTAACCCTGTGCTCTATATTCATGAGGAGACGTAGTAAGTATATAAAATGTCATCGCCGCGTTCATACTGTGTGTAGCGTAAGCTAAGCCAGCCGACTAAGCTTGCGTATAGTCTATTTAAACCACGGACGTTATAGTATACGTTCGTGATTTAAACGGACTTGCTTTAAAACGTAAACATACCTATATGGCGTCGTGTCAACCACAGACTAAAGACTTTGATTGTCTTTGATCTTTGAGAAATGTATAGGAATCAAGGACAAAATTCTATAATCTACAAATGTCAAAAATGGTAAAATTAATTTTATCTGTAAAATTTTACTTTGGAAAAAATATATTTATTTAAAATTTAAGAAAGATAGTGGATAAATCAAAGTGATTTACGTGTTTTCTATTGCATCACCGTGTAATGCTACTTTCCAGAAATTTTCATCCATATCAAAGTATGCGATTGATGTAAAAACTAGTGAATTTGCAATATGTGGTGTTTGTTTACTAAATAAATCAAGTAAGGATAAATACGGTATAGCTTACTTGAACGCCTCTGGGATGACAACTGATTAGCACAGAGATCGGGCTTGCGGCTGCTATCGATGCGAATACCACGGCTTGTCTTGAGCCTAATGGAGTCTATACACTACACTGTTCCATACCATGACCGTACCAGGACCGTATCAGGCACGTAATTACTTAATTACTTGACGTGTCTGATACGGTCCTAGTACGGTCAACAACGACGGTACTGGCTGGTTACGGAATGGTCTAGTGGGCATATTTTCATACGTTTTAATACAAGTAATACTTTATTGTCTGACACTTTTATAGCACGGTCATGGTACGGTACGGTGTAGGGGGCAGACTCTTTAAAACTCAATAAAATAATTGACACTAAACCCTGTACCAAGTCTCGCTTCGACAATGAAGAGAAACATAAGTAGACAGTTTTAATGACTGCCAATCATACATAAACAACACTTATAAACTAACCTACATAAAACGCAATGGAATCTAAAATTTTGAATTTAATCACGCACAGTACCACGTTTTACGTAGTAATAGGATTTCAAAATTGGATCAAGTTTATCTGTAGGGAATGGATGACCGAGCAGGATCTAATCAAACTTGGGTCTGTCTCATCCTTGTCAACGTGTTAACCGGTGTAATTATATGAGACCTCTGGGATTTATATGTAGGTAGGTACAATATCTAGTTAGCTATCAATTATTCCCCTTACTCTTTTTATTAGTAAAACTAACCTTATGCTAAACAAAACCGTAATAATTGAAGCTAATCAATTGACTAAAATTTAAGAGGCGTTTATGAGTAAGGGGGTTAATGTGTTATTGATATTATAACGTACGTACAGTACGGACTAAAATCAAGATTAAGTACAGTTTCAAAAGCATATTCGGCATCGGCATCTAGATGCCGTAGGCCGAATATGCTTTTGTGGGTACGAGACCTGCAATAGTCTCACATTTACTTCCATGAACATAATCCGTAGTTGTTATCCGTATTTTTTTTCTCCATGCGAGGACGGAATAAGACAATGACGCCCGATTATTAATTATATTTCGAGTCGATTATAATTTGATTCCCGCCTCGAGTACCAATTTTTTCCATTATCTTTCTTCTTTTCATAATAAAATAAGACACTTTGAGGAGGCTGTCCTCGCAGTAGAAGATTGCAGCGACTATGATGAATCTATTTCATCTGTGATTAATTTAAATATATTTACTTAAAAGCTGTTTGTTTAATAATCTTATTTTTTTGTGAAAAATAAAAGCATCTTGTAACAAACAGTCTGTAAAAATACTAAGAATATCTAAAAATAAAATAAACAATTCTAAGTAAGAAAACATACAATATTTCATTGAACAATTCGTAAAACGTTTGATAAATTTTAGAATTATTTTTGTATAAAATAATACCACTTAGCAAGTACGGACCGTTACCTACAATTCAATAGAAGCGGAAAACTATGTAATTTTCTAAGTGAACAGAGAGCGGTGTGCTTACCAAGCTCCACCGAGCTTTATTAAATTTAGACTCGGCACAATTTCTGGAGAGGCTTGAGCTATGCCTCACTGTCAGCGGTAAACAGATTTGGTAATAACATTGTAAATTAGCTGGATATAATAGTCACAGTACCTATTGATAACGTTTTACGGAATCTGACTTTTTTAAATAGTGCCACCGAAACAAGCCACAACTTTTAACTATATAATAATGTACGACAATATTCTTCTCAAATTAATACAACGCCATCTAATTCCAAGCTTTAGCTTAAAAAATGAAATCTCTCTCAAACACCCAAAGAGGTTTTAGACGGTAGACTACTTCGGAAGTCCGGCTTAAAGTTTTCGCCTTACTCCTAGTAAGATGTGTACCCAAAGATTTTTCTTCAACGTTAAAAAAGTACGTCGCTACATTCCACATAAGATTTGACTCTATATGGAACAAAAATCTCTTCCCGCTGTCATTGAGACCTAATCTTCTTATAAACATAATGTATGTAGGTATTTATAATGGAAGTGTTTCTTCAGTGATGCGACTGTAATAAGCTCGTGGTGACGTTTTCATTTAAGATATAAACAGAGATGTGAACACGCGTGTTCAACATGATATCGTTGTAAGTTTGGAGATGAGAACATTTTGTAAGTTAATTATAGACAACATATTTTACACATTTTATTTCGTAGGTACCAGTCGTATAATATAATAAATATTCCTCACACATTCACACAACGCCATCTGGTCCCAAACTAAGCAAAACTTGTACTATGGGTACTAGACAACGGATAAACATACTTAAATACTTTTTTTTTGTAAATACATTCATATTATTATACATAGAAAACACCCAGACCAATGCAAACAAACATGTTAATGCACACAAAGATATGCATTGAGCGGGAATCGAAACCGAGACCTCTACGTAGCAGTCATGTTATAACATCCACTACGCCACAGAGGTCGTCATATAATACTTTAACTAAGAGAGAACTTTATGGGTTTTAGTCGGTACACCGAAATTCCATCATTTATTTACACACCTATCCCATCCTATCCTTCAGAGTAAATAACGGTTGGAAGCTCATTAAAAAGAAGGTAGATAGATATTATTCTTTTTTATACTTTCTAGTTATTCTAGTCAGCTTGGCAAAGGACAGTATTATGCAAATTTATATAATTAATTAATTAAACAATCTCCTGAAAGTAATTAAACTTGGATTCCCTCTTCAGGTGTTCTAAAGACATTTAAATAAATTTCCTTTGTTTTAATCTAATTGGATTTTAGTCTAAACTAAACAGTAAAAGAAACTTGAAATGTGATTTTCAAAGCTACGCCTACAATATTTTTACATTATATTCTCGAATTTTGTCCACAAACTCACTTGCATGAACATGATTGTTTTCATTGGTCTGAGTGTTTTTATGTATAATATGTATGTATTTACAAAAAAAGTAAAGAAGTACTAATATCCGTTGTTCTGTTACTCATAACTCAAGCAGGTTAAGCCTAACTTACTTTGGGAATAGATGGCGCTGTGTAGAGGAGTCCGTGAATATTTATTTATCTATTTTTTATTTACTCTGAGGGATAGGTCTGAAATGATGGAATATCGGTGTACCGACTAAATCTCATAAAGGGCCAGGACGACGAGAGAGGGTCAGGAAAGCTTCTACTACAACGTGTCAGTTAGACTAATACATAATTTAGAAGTAAAATACGTATAATTATATGTTAAGGCAATGTGTATAAGGCAGGCATTCTTTACAATACCTAGGCAATGTATAGAATACCGGGGTCGTTCAGGCAACTTACTAAAAATATTTTCATGGAATCAAAAAAAAACATTAGTTATGTGAATTAAAGTCGATGAAATCTTTATTTACAAAACGCAAGGCTAGCTTTAAATAGAAAATTGAAATTGATTAACATCCATTTTTGTTTAAATATTATTTAATTAAGTAAGTATATTAGGCAATGGACCCACTCGTCCATGAGGCTTTGGGTCGCATACATTTAAAAAGATTTTGTACAAAAGTCCGACATCGTCAATTATAAAGGGTAAATAACGAATTATATTTTGCACTTTACAATTTTTTTTTTTAATATTCTTTAATATTATCTAAATTAATATCAATTAGATAACTTCTTTTTTATCAAACCGAATACGGTAGTACTGTGTAAAAAAATATATTTAATTGACTAACTGTTGCCCGCGACTTCGTTCACGAAAAAAATGTACAAAGGTTCACCATTTTTTATTTTGCGGAAACCTATAAAAAGGCCCTGTAAGTGACTTAACGACTGTCTCACTTCGTCGTTACTCACTTACCCCCTTACTCATAAACGCCTCTTAAATTTTAGTCAATTAATTAACTTAAATTCTTACGGTTTTGTTTGGTACATATAAGGTTGGTTTTTGTAATAAAAATCTCGCTAAACATTAATTAAATTTAAGAGGCATTTATGAGTAAGGGGGTTAGTCGTTAAGTCACGTCAAAGGGCTTTTAAATGGTTCAGCACGAAGGTCGCGGGCAACAGCAAGTTTAAAATATATATTTTTGACAGAACCACACCTCCTGTACACACAGCAACTAATCAAGCTAGACACTCATGTACCTTAATTCCTTGAAATAAGACACAATTTCAAATGGAAATGTTTAACTTGATGTGTTGCTGTGTGTACAGTGGGTGACCGAGAACGTCCGCCAGTTTTCTTTTTCATTCGTTTGTGAAGCCTAAAACTCTTAGTACCTTTTGAAACTAAAGCATTGTATAGACAAAACACATAAAACTATACTCACACAGTATGATAATAAGGGTCAAATTCATTTTCACCTTTGGTCTACGTCTAGTTACATGTCAACATCAAACCTTTTTAATGAACTATTTAGTCTGTTCTGTTCTATTTAATCGCTCCTAAGTTAATCGATAATTCTGCCAACAGGCCTGTTTAGTCATTACAAACTTTTAATTTGCTGTGATATCCTCTGTTTCTTTGTCAATGTCTATTACTGTTTATTTATTACTGTTTAAATAATAATTTATTATACCTATAGCCACAGAATATAAAACTTGAATATTAAATTAGTAATATTAAATAATAATAAATATTATTTCCGATTCACGAGCATTCATGAAGGACTAATTTTGTATCCTAGGTAACCGATATTGTATTGTCATCCCTACTAGTGACAGCCGACCATTGACTGCAATATTATGTCATAATCAATTGGTAAAGCAGAGTATCGCTCATACTGCATAAGCACACGAAAATAGGCCTTAAGGTGGCGGACCTTTAAATACCATGACTGTACATACTATTTAACTTAGCACACAACTAGTACCAAGCTACGTAATTGAATCGACCCTAATAAACAGGCAGGAGGGTAAATATAACGTCAGTACGTAGGTATAAGCATGTACTTTATTGTTCTGTGGTGTCGTCTTAAATGCTACCTCCTTTATTACTAGGCCAGGTTGTATTTTACCGACTGTTAAAAGGAAAATGTCTTTCCCTCATACCTATATAATCAAGAGAGGTAAATAGGGAGACGTCCAGTGTTGTAGGCAAAATAGCACAGAAAACTATAATACAAACATGTTTTATAAACCATAATTTAGTCTGCAATGAGACTTAAAATGTAAAGGTTAAGTTAAAGAAAGAAAAAAAGAAAGAAAATATATTTATTCCTGCTTTAGAGAATACAATAGGAATACAAACAATTACAAATACAAAACAAAAATAAAAGATATAAAACACAAATCATGATAAAGCCACATCTGTGCAGGAATCGGACCCCACTCAGCATAATGCTGCGGCACACCAAGCAGTAATGCTCACAGCGCTGATTTTCAGTGAGGCCCATAAGTTGTATTTTGAAATGGCATTACAAGCATGTACTTTATGGTTCTGTGGTGTCGTCCTCAATGCTACCTCCTTTATTACTAGGCCTGGTTGTATTGTACCGACTGTTAAGAGAATGATGTCTTTGCCTTAACCTATGTAATCAAGATAGGTAAATAGGGAGACGTCCAGTGTTGTAGGTAAAAATAGAACAGAAAACTATAATACAACATTTATAAACCATAATTTAGTCTGACTGAATGTAAAGGTTAAGTTGTATTTTAAAATGGCATTATAAGATAAAGCCACATCTGTGCAGGAATCGGACCCCACTCAGCATAATGCTGTGGCACACCAAGCAGTAATGCTCACAGCGCTGATTTTCAGTGAGGCCCATAAGTTGTATTTTGAAATGGCATTACAAGCATGTACTTTATTGTTCTGTGGTGTCGTCTTAAATGCTACCTCCTTTATTACTAGGCCTGGTTGTATTTCACCGACTGTTAAGAGGAAGATGTCTTTCTCTTGTATATAATCAGGCGTGGTAAATAAGGAGACGAAACAATATTGTAGGTAAAATAAAGACTAGCACTTAAAACTTTAGTGTAATATTATTAATATAAACCATAGTTAATTTTAAAAATGTAGAAGTTTGTTATATTTTAATTTGGCAATCTGTACTAACAAGAAAATCTTTAGCGTGTAAACTTATGTGAGCGTTGACAAACTTTAACAACTATCGCTGTCGAATACCAGGCACGAGTGCAGCTTAATACAATATAGTATAATAGTATAATAAAATATAATACAATATAATATATATAATTCAAGGTGACTCTTTGTCGCCTCTTTTATTTTGTTTGAGTTTAAACCCCTTGTCACAGATATTGAATAACTACCAGGCTAAAGGCTACACATTAAAAGAAGGCTCTTCCATCACACACTTATTGTACATGGATGACTTAAAGGTATATGCAAATAGTAAATATAATCTTAACATTTTATTAGATAGCACAGAAATATTTAGTAGGGATATAGGAATGCAATTTGGTTTAAGCAAATGTAATGTATTACATATGAAGGCAGGGAAAAGAAGCGAGTGTCAAGGAGAGGGTCATTCACTTTTAAATGGAGCAGTTTTTGAATACCTCAAAGAAAATCAAAAGTACAAATATTTAGGAATTAATGAAGCAGGTAAAATAGATCATTGTGAAATTAGGGAAACAGTGAAGAAGGAATATTTTAGGAGAGTTAATGCACTTACAAACACACAGCTTAATTCTAGAAATTTAATTAAAGCAATCAATATTTATGCCGTACCAGTCTTACTTTACACATTTGGTGTTATTAACTACAAAACCAGTGACTTAACTAAAATAGATACTAAAACTAGAAAATTACTCAATATGAACAAAGCACACACTCAAAAAGCTGACACTGAAAGACTATACTTACCTGTTGAAAAGGGCGGTAGAGGACTTACTAACATAGAAACACTACATAATATACAGATAATTAAATTCAAGCAATATTTAGAATTAAAACAAGACTACATTATAAATGCAATAGTTGAACACGATACACACAAAGATAAATACTCTATCATTAAAGATAGCTGCAAAAATATTAGTGATTTAGGTTTAGAAAACACACAAAACTACACAGACACAGATTTTAAAGCTGCATGTATTAAAACTAAAACTGACAGATGGAAAGCAAAACCGCTGCATGGTCAATTTTATAGGCTAGTGATAGATAAAAATAATGTAGATTCCGAATATTCTTTCCGCTGGCTTAAAAAGCAATCAATACCGCCCTCATTAGAGTCATCAATTTTTGCTATTCAGGATCAAGCCATAATGACCAGACAGTTTGAAAGAGATATCTTACACAAGCCTATTGATGGTAAGTGTCGCCTATGCGCGATTAAAGATGAAACAGTACAACACATTGTCTCCGGATGTGAAAAGCTGGCTGGTACCTATTATATAAAAAGACATAACAATATAGTGCAGTACATATTTTGGGCGCTTGCTAAAAAACATAATTTTGAAGTAAATAGTCTCTGGTGGAAGGAACACTTAACTCAACCTAAAGTAATAGAAAATGATACAGCCAAACTCATGTGGGAGATTTCCGTTCAAACAGATGTCACAGTTTTACACAATAGACCGGATATTATATACATAGATAAAATTAATAACAAAACTTTCTTAATAGATATTACAGTACCATCAGATTACAACATTGGACCAAAAGAAATAGAAAAATTGAGCAAATATCATTTATTAAAAACCGAAATAACTAGATTATGGAACACACGCACTGAAACCATACCCATAGTAATAGGATCAACTGGAGTAGTAGGTAAAAGTATTCATAGGTATTGTGAGAAGTTGGATGCTAACATAAATTTGCACATCATACAAAAACAAGCAGCGATACATACAGTTACAATAATTAGCAAAGTTTTAGGTGACACAGTCTTTGTAAATAACATTGAGGATACCGAACCTCCTCTTCCCTGATTGTTTCAGGGCGGGAGCTAGGACAATACCGGGTTTTCAAACCCGAGAGAAAAAAACATTTTTCACACATAATATATAATAGTAGTTATTTATTGGATAGTTTGCCCTAAGTATCTATATAATATTTATTAAATTGTTAGTTTTAAAAATATATCTAAATTATGTTAAAATAGCTTAAATAATGTTACATAATTAAGTTTGTTTAATCGATCTCACAGTCAAACTGTACATTACACACACAGTTTTTAGTTTGTAAGATTTTCCATGTACCGTAATAATAATAATAAATAAAAAAAAAAAAAAATGCATAGCCGATATGTTGCACTGATAATGATAGAATGTGGGTTATAATAAGTATTATTCATATTAAGTTTTTTACCTAAAAGTATTTAATATTTTAGAAAAAAAGTCTGTTATGTATGTTTAAACCAGGCTTGTTTTTGTAATAAGATTATTGTTAAGAGCAATAATACTTTAGTACACGGCATCCTTGTTACCTTTAGATTAAATAAGGTATTTTAGGGTAATTTAGATTACGATAATTTACACAAATAATTTGATTCAAACATACAGATGCAGATTTTAACAATAGTCCCGAGTAACCTCCATTTTAAATGCATATTCAAAATTCAAATTATGTATGTCGTTATTTTTAATGCGTAAATGTACGTCCATAACAAATACGCGACAGGAATACAAATGGCTACAATATTGTATATTAACATTTACCTATATTAGAAACATTGTATTAACATAATATGTCTGCCCTGCCCGAACCTTGTTTGGATTTTTCTTTGTCATGACTTTAAATCGTTGTTTTATGTTTCATTATATTATTCATATTGTTGGACACAGGCCTCTTTCCAGTGTTTCTGCGGACTGGAAGATACAGAGTGGGGGAACAATTGAACCTAAATTCAGCAATTTGCCTATTTATCTCAAAAAAACATGAAATGATTAATGTAAGATAAAGTGACGAATATCAAAGTTTTAGTTTGTGTTTTAAGCACGTAAATCATTATTTTATTTAGTTTTTATTAACAATAACTACTCGTAATTAGGTAAGAGCCCTTACGTGGCTCACTAGCACCGCCAAAAGAAAAACATCATAATTCGCAAATAGGAGGCAATAAAGTTTGTAAAACACACTCTCAACACTTTAAATGTTTTTCACAATTAGTTAAATTTCGCATTCGAAAAAAATACCGTTTTTGTTTAAATGCAATGTTTATTTAAGTGAAAAACTTTTAAAGTGTTGAGAGTGTGTTATACAAATACTTTTGCCTTTTCTCGAGACTTAGTAAACAACATTTTGCATTTTTTATCCTATTTGCGAATTATGATTTTTTTCAATGGGCAGCGCTAGTGTGCCCTATAAACGATCTTAACTGTTTCCGATTTATGCCGAGTATAAGCTTTGCTTTTTATGCTTTTTTGTAATTATTCTAGACAAAATATTATAGTTATAAACTGTGTACACGTGGCTGAATTCCTATCTATTACTGAAACATTTTCTTAGCGTAGTAACAACACATCCAAAACATTTACCCCCTTACTCATAAACGCCTCTTAAATTTTAGTCAATTGATTAATTAGCTTAAACTCTTACGTTGTTTGATATAAGGTTGGTTTTCGTTATAAAAATCTCGCTAAACAGTGATTAAATTTAAGAGGCGTTTATGAGTAAGGGGGTTATTGCCTGGCCATTAGTTAAATCTTACTTAATCTTTTAAGTACGAAACAGCGTTTTAAAGTACTTAAGCTCTCGTATTTTAGATTTATAACAGACTTTAAAGATATATTAGGAGTCTATTATTCTTTATATCTTACATAAAGGTGTAAGATATAAATAAGCTTCTAACCCCGACTTCTTTACTTAATAAGTTAGCCTTTTTTAAGAAAATAAATATTTTAGAGCTACGTGTGAAAACTAGAATTTCTTTAGTGAGCTCTAAGTAATGCAAAGATTCTTTGACTTAGAGATAATAAACCACGTGTTTTTGAAGATAATACTCGTATAGGTAGATACTTTTAAAATATTTGAGAGCATAATATTGTAGTACATCTTTCTTCTGTGTGTGATTTACATTTTCTATCCAATTTACTTTTACTTCACACTTAGCACCTTAGCACGTAATATGATATTTTGCATTTTTAGTAGCTAGAACTGCATTATTTATTTTAATTAAACAAAAATGTACTGATCTTTGTTACCATTTGTTTCAAAATAGATAAAAGCTAACTAGTTATTCTATTTTATTATCTATATTTTATTATTATATAGTAAAGTCTAACAGATATTGAGACATATTGAGCATTTATCGCAGTGATGTCTGTGAAAAATACATACCAATAACAGAAAGAAATTACAATCACATACATTTTCATACTAAGGGTGCGGCCTAATATCCACGACTATACCCCTTCCAGCGTAAGTTTAGCTTTTAGACAGTTCATGCCCATGAAGTTTCGTAATACTTCCGCTTATTTTTCGAACAAATTATATTATATTTCATGGACGTACCCATGTTTTTTTCAGTTACCATGGTTACTTAGTGATGGACACTCATAACGATTACCACCATTATCAAACAAATTACAAATAATCGGTAGAAATAAATGCTATGAATAAACCTGAACTCTTCATAATCCATACTAATATTATAAATGCGAAAGTAACTCTGTCTGTCTGTCTGTCTGTCTGTCTGTTACTCTTTCACGCCTAAACGGCTGAACGGATTTCGATGAAATTTGGTACAGATAATCTTTAGACCCTGAGAAAGAACATAGGCTACTTTTTATTAGCAATCATATTATATTTTGATTTCATAGAATTTTGGCGGGAAAGCTGTGTCACGTGACCTGTGACGTCATAGGTCACGTGACCTGTGACGTCATAGGTCACGTGACCCGTGACGTCATGGAATTTTGACAGATGAGTCGTGACGTCACAGAATTTTGGCGGGAAAATATTTTTTGACAGTTGAGTCGTGACGTCATTGAATTTTTGACAGATGAGTCGTGACGTCACAGAATTTTTGACAGATGATTTGTGACGTCATATTATTTTGGCGGGAAAATATTTTATACCTCTGTCACTTTTGACAGCTGTCAATTTTGACAGATAGGCGTGACGTCATAGAATTTTTGACAGATGAGTCGTGACGTCACAGAATTTTGGCAGGAAAATATATTTTGACAGCTAAGTCGTGACGTCATTGAATTTTGGCGGGAAAAATAGTATTTAAACAGCTGAATCCTGACGTTATCACAATTTGGCGGGAAAATAAATAGGTTTGTACAGGACCCTCGGTGCGCGAGTCACACTCGCACTTGACCGGTTTTTTAGCTGTGGGTCTGATATATCTAGAGAGCTTAAATTCGTAATTGTCAACTTATTTCATCATAACAGCCCATTAATGTCCCACTACAGGGACGGGCCTCCTTCCTTGACGCAGGGATACTTGGCCTACTAATACCACGCTTGCAGACGGATTGGTATAGGGTTTAATTTCAAGTTTTCCTTCTTTTTATTTAGTGAAGATAATATTCACCTTATTTGTTAGGCACTAAAGTGACACACCTTTGCTTATCCTATCCTACTAATATTATAAATGCAAGTTTGTGAGGATGGATGGATGTTTGTTACCCTTTCATGCAAAAACTACTAAATGGATTTTGATGAAATTTGGAATATAGGTAGTTTATGGTGTAAAATAACAATTAAGCGGGTAATACCGCGGGCATCAGCTAGTACGTTTATAAAATGTAATATGATATTTTAGATTATCTATAACCCGCGAATGTGTCACGATAAATTATGTATTTTAAATAATACCTAAGCTAACTATAATTTTATCATTTTAAACTATAGCCTTATTCTCTTAACTTATACAAAGAAAGAAACAATAATAAAATAATAATGTAAGTTGATGTAAGGATCCAAATGTGTAAAATAAAGTATTTTGAAAAATCGCGAAATCGCTTATAATCGATTGACATTACATTCGAGATACTGCTGAACGTCACTAACATCAAGCTGTCAAATGTTGTATATAGTGGAAAGGGTAGGTATGTATACCGTATTTTTTATGACTTAATTTAAAAGGTAAGTAAACAAATATGGCGTCGTGTCAACCTAGTTTTTGACCTTATGAGAAATGTATGGGACACAAGGACAAATTCTAGCATCTATAAATGTCAAAATGGTAAAGTTTATTTCTATCTGTGAGATTTGACGTTGTAAAAAGTTATATTTATTTAAAATTTAAGAAAGTGAATGGTTAAATTAAAGTAATTTATGTGTTTTCTATAGTATAGTAGCTAACGTCATGAAATAATAGGAGTCTCGAACCGATATACTATCGAACTAACAAGTAATCGTAGTAAGATTTTTCGCAATAAGATTTTTCGCACTAGCGTTACATCGCACCAATAAAGCATCGATGTACGATAACATCGTACTACTAAATTATCGCGATACCGTGTTCGATATAATAAAAATCGAACTATCAACTTTCGCAGTAAAATAGGGAACCCTACACAGACATCTATGCTTCTTTACAGAAATTTTCATCTGACATCAAAGAGTGCGATAAAAACTAGTGAATTAGCAAAATGCGGTGTTTGTTTACAAAGTTAAGCCAGTATAGATGCATGGATTATATTATTATTCAGTGTTTATGTGATTTGGTGCTCCCGCTTTTATGTACTACCTACAGGATGATTCTTTCTAGTTTAAGATATTAAAAATATATATTATTGATCCTTTAGTACAATCCTTAGTTTTTATATGGTATACAATGGTTGCAGCACTTTATTACAGTTACGAAATTGTTGTAAAATTATAGAGACGGCCAAAAAATTATGCTTTAGAGTTTGTTACGCCGCTTCTTCTCTACTAGCGCCTCGGAAGCGGTGGTAAAGTTTGAAAAACTTTTAATATGTAAACTTAGACTAAGTAGTTTTAAACAGACGTCAATAGGTTGTTACTTTGTAACATTACGTTGAAAAATAAAGAAACTGAAACTGAAACTTACCCGGGTAAAGCCGCCATATTGGAAATTGTGGTGACAGTTTGTATTCTTAGTCCGTCATCACTCACACAAGTCTGCACAAGTCACGTTATCTCACTTTAAAGACATTAATTACATGTAATGTTACAGTGATTGCACTTTACAGTATAAAACAGACAGTTCTCGTGATTAATTGCAATCAATAATTCAATCATGTCTATGCTAATGATGACATCAGCCAATAAGTCAATCTACATAATAATTAAGCGTGTTAGGTGGGCATGTTATGTACCTACTATTTACTTCATTATATGTTGTAGGTTACATATTATATATAGGGCATGAGATAGGGCATTATATAGGGCTGTAGTACTAAGCGGCTTTAATTCGTCTACATTCATGCGCCCGTAGTTTTCGAGTGTTACGCACTCGCCATTTCTGAAGGATGTTTTTTTTTCATCATATCATCATAACTGTCCCACTGCAAGGACGGGCCTACTGCCGTGACGGAGGGATACTTGGCCTACGAATACCAGACGGATTGGTATAGGGTTTAATTTCAAGTTTTCCTTCTTTTTATTTCGTAAAGATAATATTCACGGATAGTACCTTCGTCGGTACTTACGACATCCATGGGATGAGATAGGGTGGTAACATATCGTATTCTTTTTATCATAATTAAATCCTATAACAATCCGTCTGGCCGTGGTATTAGTAGGTCAAGTATCCCTCCGTCCCGGGAGGAGGCTCGTCCCTGCAGTGGGACATTAATTGGCTGTTATGATGATGATGATGATATTCATTAAAGTCTGTTAAAGCCTTTTATGTAAAAGAGAATTTTACTCTAAACCACATCACATCTTCGTATAGTTCCAACTAAACCATATTTCGCTACGTAATATCACTACCAATGTCTAAAGTATGAAATAAGATTTACAAAATGGATATTCATATAAGCCTATCACGGTACTGAAGGATCCATTAGATTTACGACGTGATACATTATCGAAGTTAGTTTATTCCAGCTTTAACGGATATGAGTAACAGCTGCTTTATAGGTTAGCCTCGTAAGTTTCAACGCTTGGATTTAAAAGTTTCTTTAATGGGTATTACGAGTTTAGGACTTTAACTTGTGCCTTGTGTGTACGCAGATGTTGTGTTTGAGGTCGCAAACAAACAAAATTTGCGCGATTGACAATTAATGTATCAATTGAACCTCGATATGCTCTTATTCTCCGTGTGGTGACGTAGTAAGAATACAATATGTCACCACTCCATCTGAATGTTATCTTTACGAAATAAAAACAAGGAAAACTTGAAATTAAACCCTATACCAATCCATCTGGCCAGCGTGGTATTAGTAGGCCAAGTATCCCTCCGTCACGGGAGGAGTCCCTTCCATGCAATGGGACATTAATGAGCTGTTAAGTTGATGCTTTTTTCATGCCTGTAAAAGTCCTCATGTATTAAGAGATGTTGTTCCTTTTATAATTACATTTTTATCCATTAATACCTAATTGCAGAAAAGGGCATCTTCTTTCTAAACTAGATCTACTAACACCACTTCTTGCTAGCCAGCTTCTACAGCTTCTTCACGCTAGCAAGACGGCTTGTTTCATGGTTTTATTATGCGTTTCAAATAGGAATGGACGCGTCAATGACCTCTATCTGTCAAAGTTCAATTAAAAAGTACAGACGCCTTACGAATTTACTTGAATGACGTCACAATATGGCGCAGGGGTATGCACATTCTAATTTCAAACGAGCAGTGTGTCAAGTATTCCTTCGTTTGTTTAATACAGATTATTTTATCTGCGAGATTTCCCTTAAAAAGTTTTAAAAATGACATAGTTTGATGGCACCATGGTACTGTTACTCCGTCCGCGGAGGTTTAACGCGGAGGTTTTTACTACATAAAAAAACAACTTTAAATTCCCGTCCACATTTTACTTACTTACTGAAAACTCTCTGGACAAGGTGTTTATGTTTCCTTTTACGTTACAACCAACAGTAAACAGACGTCATGATTGAAGAAATAAACAAAAGAATATAAATGTTTGTACAAGGAACAAGTGAAAATGTAATAAGCAAATACCACAAGGGTGCAGATGAATAGGCCGTTTACTGTAGGGACCGATGATTGTGAAAAACAATAGGTGAAAAAAAAAGAAAAATGGAAGTATGATTTCTGTTGTTTTTTGGTATTCATGTTGGAATGTTTAGATAAAAATTGCTCTGTTTTTTCATTGTTCATTTCGTGTTTTAGTTTTTGTTTAAAGATATTTTTGAAATGAATACGTGTAACACTGATAAGCAACTTTGAAAATAGCAAGCGTGGTATTAGTAGGCCAAGTATCCCTCGGTTACGGGAGGAGGCCCGTCCCTGCAATGAGACATAAATGGGCTGTTATAATGTTAAACTTTGAAAATTACATATCTGTAAAACATTTTATGATATCAATAATAAATAAATTATTTAAATATCCTCCTATTAAAGGAAACTTAACGTTTGGAAATAAACTAAATATTTTAAAATATCAGTACTCCCCATAATTCTTTAAAACTTTTAACTAAAATACTAGCAGAATTTAATGACATTCTAATGACAGGCACAGTGAAATAAAAGGTTTTTGCCATATTACGAAAGGGTCCAAATATGTAACTAATATTCAATGATCCGGAGAAAAGGTTTTCCTGAAAGTATTTTTGAATATTTCGATATTATTTTAATCTTTCTCCATGACTCAACGAGGCTTGTAGCTTAGGACTTACTTTTTATTTTACTCAAAACGCGAGAGACGCGACAGAGGGGGCTACTTCGTATTTAACTCGCCAAAAAATAGGATGGAGATCTATTTAAATCAACTTAATCAAAAACCTACTACCTAACTCGCTACTGTACTTGTCGATGTATAAATCGGGCTTTAGGGCTTGGTATAGGGATTAGTAGGCATTAAAATTATGTTTATTGTAAGTAGTTAAAGTAAATAGTAATGACGTACACGCTACTGTTTGTAGCTTTAATGTTAGCTTTCATTATGTTAAGCATATAAGAATGTCAATAAACTTACAATAAGAACCACAAAACATTTAAACTACTAAAGTGGCTATTCATTGACTCAAGTTTATTGAAACTTACCCAGAAAGGGTCTTCATACAAAAGCCTATGAAAACAACTTGAAACTAAAGGCCTACGCAGACCGGGACGGCATGGCAAGGGATTTTAATTTTTACTAATGGACATTCAACCGTACTGTTACAGAAATATGGCATAAATTGCTATGCTTTAAAATGAAAAATGCCGTGCGATAAAATGCCTTTCAATGCCACGGCATCATTTTAAAGCATAGCAATTTATGTCGTATTTCTGTAACAGTACGGTTGAATTTCCATTAGTAAAAATTAAAATCCCTTGCCATGCCGTCCCGGTCTGCGTAGGCCTTAAGAACAGTAGAACTATTTATTAAGTATTTCCTAAACTAATAAATGATAGTACTAGTTGTAATATTGTTTCTGTACCCTAATACTTGTGTTTATGCAAATATTATAGAAGTTTGTGATTACAAGGGTTTTGCATTAGGCCGCTAGAGATGGGTGATTGACGTCATTATACAACTTTGGTAAAGTAATATCGTTTAACGGGTTCAGAAAACTGATATATGAGAAATTTGCAGAGCATGGTTTGGGTACAACACATACCTTACTTTAACCCTTACTCATAAACGCCTCTTAAATATTAGTCAATTGATTATGTATGTGTAGACTGAGGGCCCATTTTTTTTTTGCGGTTTTTTGCAGATTAATCAACAAAAGTGCATAGTTAAAGTTGTTAAAGAGTTTGTTAAACGAATATCAGAGTTTGTTAAGACTTTATTCAAAAGATATATCGCTTTAAGTGGGTCCCTCAGTTCAAACACAAAATCTCCCATAATTAGATAGGTAATGAATTAAACAACAATTTTTTGTTAAAAATCCTTAGTTAAACATGAATAAAAGTATAAAAAGCATTGAAAAGCCTAATATGAGTAGATAATAAAAAATAACAAACGTTTTAAAAGGTCCCTGAGGGCCCACTTGAATTTATCTCATAATTAATAAATTATAGCATGAACATTAAATATTCCTAAGCCAAACATTTGTTAAAAGGGCAAGGATAAATTTAAAATTAAAGAAAGATCACAAACAGTGATAATTATTGTTATTTTTAAGTTTTTAAGTGGTCCCTCAGTCCACACAGCAAATGCTAATTGTTAAATATATAATTAAATACAACAATTACGAAAATGGGGAGCCTTTCAGTGCATAGTTAATTTTGTATTTTATCGATCTTTATTTATCTTGTGTCTGGTTTATTTATATTCTTTGTCATTTTAACTGTTTTATTAATTTTCATACTAAGTCTGGTGTGGGGTGGCCACGTTTTAAGAAAACGACTGTATATTAGTTTTTAATGTCATTTATTATTAATTTAGATATTTATTTATTTATAATTAGGATAACCCACGAAACATACACAAAGTCAATCAGAAATAATACAATATTTAAGTAGCTCAAGCAACAGTGCTGATTCCATTACAAGTTGCCACGGCAAGCAAAACATTACACAATATTAATATTAATCAATTAAATCTAAATTGCAATCATTTTTTAAATGTAAAAAATAAAACAATTAAATTTGCAATACAGTAAAATTAAAATGTAATAAAATTTTAAGTTTTAGACAAGTGACAGGTTATATTATTAATTAGCTACAATCGTAATACATATCTGTATGTCTATACATATAAATAAAATTGGAGTGTCTGTTTGTAACACAAAATCCACAGTTTTTAAGGTTCCGTACTCAAAGGGTAAAAACGGAACCCCAATTACTAAAGCTCCGCCGTCCGTCCGTCCATCTGTATGTCACGAGGCTGTATCTCATGAACCATGGCAGTTAGAAAGTTGAAACTTTCACAGATTATGTATTTTAGTTGCCGTTATAACAAAAAATACTAAAAACAGAATAAAATAAATATTTAAGGGTTATTTATTTTATATTGGAAAAATAATTTTTGACAGCTAAGTCACGTCAAAAATTTTTAAAAGATGAGTCGTGAAGTCATCGCATTCTGGCGCGAAAATAAATATATAAATATTGGTTTGTACGGAACCCTCGGTGCACGAGTCAGACTCGCACTTGTACGGTTTATTTACTTATTGAAAGAAAGACAGAAAATCTATTTATTTGTCAAACACATAAAATAGAACAAAGTTTGTAAATCCGAAAAAGAAAGACAATGGAAGAAATTGTTACTCGAGGCGGGACTCGAACCCGCGTCTCTGAACTATACGCGTCCAGTGCCATGACCAACTAGGCCACGCGAGCATCCATCTTGACCACCAAACTCGAACTCAACTGTACAACGCCATCGTGCCTAGATGGCGTTGTACAGTTTGTAAGTTGTGGCCCGGCGTCGTATAAAGCAATGGTTAAATTTGGGGGTCGAGACGGATACTCGGGTGGCCTAATTGGTCATGGCGCTGGACGCGTTTAGTCCAGACACGCGGGTTTGGGTCCGGCTTCGAGTACCAATTTTTTCCACTGTCTTTCTTCTTTTCGGATTTTTCTAGTTATACCTAAGTTTTATAGGTAAAAACATATTTGTAATTTAATACAAAAAAAAATTGTAAATTTTACGGCGCGTAAACTAGGATACTTTAGATTTTGAAAAATATTTAGGATCTCCAGGAAAAAGAATAGGCGAGAGTTAGTACTACATAAATTATTTTATCGTGATGAAGTTGCGGGCTACAGCAAGTTGAAAATAAAACTAAATTAATTATGACTTATTGTTCTAAAATCACAGATAGAACGACTGTGATTTGTCATCAATGAGACCATATGAAATTACATGTAAAAACATTTTCTCCTTACTGCTTTCCGAAATTCTACTACAGTTATCATCATAACATTGAATTTTTTCATTTACTAATGAACATGTATTTTTTTATTGTTTGTTTACGTTTGCATCAAATAGCACTCAATTCGGTCCGCAAACGGCCCAACACAATTACAACTATTTACTTTTATCTCACACTTTATGACTATGCAGAAACTTTGAAACGTAATGTAACATCATTAATGTATGTAATGGTTCTTGATTATCTCTTGACTGCATGGACACTCTACTTGTACGAAAAACATATTTTGTAAATTTTTCGTAAAATAATTATAAAACCAGTGATAAGATAAATACAGATCGATAAAATACAAAATTAACTATGCACTGAAAGGTTCCCCATTTTCGTAATTGTTGTATTTAATTATATATTTAACAATTAGCATTTGCATAGTGTGTGGACTGAGGGACCACTTAAAAACTTAAAAATAACAATAATTATCACTGTTTGTGATCTTTCTTTAATTTTAAATTTATCCTTGCCCTTTTAACAAATGGTTGGCTTAGGAATATTTAATGTTCATGCTATAATTTATTAATTATGAGATAAATTCAAGTGGGCCCTCAGGGACCTTTTAAAACGTTTGTTATTTTTTATTATCTACTCATATTAGGCTTTTCAATGCTTTTTATACTTTTATACATGTTTAACTAAGAATTTTTAACAAAAAATTGTTGTTTAATTCATTACCTATCTAATTATGGGAGATTTTGTGTTTGAACTGAGGGACCCACTTAAAGCGATATATCTTTTGAATGAAGTCTTAACAAACTCTGATATTCGTTTAACAAACTCTTTAACAACTTTAACTATGCACTTTTGTTGATTAATCTACAAAAAGCCGCAGAAAAAAAAATGGGCCCTCAGTCCACACATACATAATTGATTAGCTTAAATTCTTACGATTTTGTTTGGTACGAGTATAAGGTTGGTTTGGCTAATAAAAATCTCGCTAAACAGAGATTAAATTTAAGAGGCGCTTATGAGTAAGGGGGTATCTTTTTGATTTTAACTATGAATCCGTAGTACATATTATTATTAAGTGTAAAATGACTACTTACAAAGGCATATTTTATTGATCTTCGGAAAAGAAAATTTACTCGTATCGAATAACTGTCGTAAAACTAGTTGTTATTATTTTTAATAATTATAGCGTAGAAGTAGTACAGACTACTTGCTATTAAAAATAGTTCACGCCACGTATAAATGGTTTTTCATGTCAACAGAATGGAGTATTGGACACTTTAAAAAACACAACGAAATTCAACTGGAAAATATCTCCATATCAGCCTATGGACGTCCACTGCTGGACAGGCCTCCTCCAAAAGCTTCCACTCTGCGCGGTCTTGTGCCTCCCTCATCCATCGGCTTCCCGCTGTCCTTACCAGGTCGTCGGTCCACCGTGTGAGGGGTCTCACCACCCTGCGCCTTGGAAAATATGTCCTTCTAACTGGAAAATATGTTTCTTGCTGAAAAAAAGTTTTCCCAAATTATTTCACGATTTTGTTTAAGTTGATATTATTATTCCGAGAAAATTTATTGCGGGGGTCTTGTTCCGTGCTTTTGTTTGTTCTGTTGATCTTGACTTACAGGGGTCAAAGTTTTGGGAAATTGGATAGGCTTAATTACCATTTAGATACTTATTTAAAAACTCAAGAAGTTGAACCATGTGATATGTGTTACGTCCCGTTGTTGGCGCTATTGATATTAGCTAACAGGATTCGCAGTTTTAGGAAAGTGGGTGACATTTTACACACATTTGTCGGTAATTGAAAATAATAAAATTAAAAGGAGAAGAAGCAAACTGAATCTGTTTGCCAGGATCGTGACAAGTGGCGTTCTGTCGTCTCTGCCCACCCCGACCGGGATAAGGCGAGAGTTTATGTATGCATGTATGTAAGACGCAAACATCCTATTGTGTGTTAAAAGTTGAAAAAGTGTTGATTTCATTTTGTTAATTAATCTTAAGCCAGCTATTTAAAATGTTAAGAATGTTTTAACTCTAAGAGGGCTATATACTGCCCTTTTTCTAAATTGCCTAATCATTTAGCGGTTACTTTACATTTGCTTAAGGGACAGTACAAGATAAATTACATGCGGTTTACCCACTTTCGTATCGCCATGAGTAAAATACTACCCTTTTAAACCCTCTTAACCACTTGGGACTTGTTTAAAAGTAATACTTTGTTGTATTTCTTCTTCATTTCACACATCCTTTGGTAATATAAATAAATAAATAATTCTCACACATTCACACAGCGCCACCTAGTCCCAAACTAAGCAAAGCTTGTACTATGGGTACTAGACAACGGATAAACATACTTAAATATTTTTTTTCTAAATACAGAAAACACTCAGATCAATGCAAACAAGCAATCAATTTAAACTATGGCCACGTATCACGTTTATAAGTGCAAGGATAAGAAATTTCACTTCTTTACACAACGCCATAATATACTCACAAACTAAGTAGCTGGGATTATAGGGACGCAACGGTAAAGCAACAGATAAACATATTTATATATTTTGTTTTGCAACCAGACAAATGCAATAAATTCATATTCATGAACATATAGATGTGCATACAGCGGGAATTGAAGCCTATATCTTTTCGTTGCATCCATAGACTATAACAACTACACTACTAAGGTCAACGATTAAGGTGTTTTAACTTGTACAGACATAAGCATGACTCTCTGAACTTAAGCAAATGGTTAATAATATTATCATTCTTATTATTTCTCCGTGTGCTGACAAAGTAAGAATTCAATATGTCCCTACCCCATCTCATCCCATGGGTGTCGTAAAAACCGACTAAGGGACTATCCGTGAATATTATCTTTACGAAATAAAAAGAAGGAAAACTTGGAATTAAACCCCATACCAATCCGTCTGGCCAGCGTGGTATTAGTAGGCCAAATATCCCTCCGTCATGGGAGGAGGCCCGCCCTGCAGTGGCACATAAAAGGGCTGTTATAATTATCATTCTTGTGTCTGTCAAGTGTCAACTTATGAATAATCAGTTTTGAGTAAAATTATGAATTTCTATATAATTACCAAAATTCGCATCTTATTATCCATCTTCTCGACTTATCATCTCGTAGTAGTAATTAACTTTGCGCAATTTTAACGAGACCAAGTTCTCGCTCGGTAAAGAGTTACCTAACTTATTAAGTCAATGTACAACTTTTTGGGGTTGAAGTTGTAATTGCACTTAAATAATTATTGTATTAGCTAAGGTATTATTATTAATCATAAGCAAGAGAAGAAAAATTGGCGACATACATGTACTTACCCCTGATCCGTATAGCGTGATAATTTTAGTTGGTTTCAATTATATGAATCGATGTACTTAATACTTTCGCACTAACGTAAGTTCTGTTTCACTACTTATGGGCTTTCATTTATGGCTATTGTGATCTTCGAAATTCAGTATTACAGGCATTTTACCTTGCTTTCCCTACCTTTCGTATCTTATAATCTTGGGGTCAAATAAATATGTCTTACTTTCTTTCTACATTATTTCATTAATTGAATACGCTAAAAATACTGTACACTATTCTCACATGTATTAATTTGTGTGTGTATGTGTGTTAATTCAATTTTATAAACATACATAAATCTCAAATTCAAGTTTTAATAAAAAAAACCCAAGATTGTCAATTTACAAACAAGTAAGAAATGAATGAGTCTAAATATACGCTTACCCACAAACAAACATGGAAGGCTAATATCGGTAAAAGCTTGCCTCATGGCTCGTTGTCACGTACTCACAACTTTCAATATGCTTAAAAGCTTGTGACTTCGGTTATATTACTTGGTATATATTTAGGGGAAGAAGTTCTCAGGTGTAGGTTCCATAATAAAATGCCGATGAATAATATACTATATATTTCCTGGTACCAGATTTATACTTAAATACTTATAACAATATATATACTTAATAATAACGACCTATCTACATGGTTACGGGGAGACGACTGCTGGGCGACGCTAGTACAGTCGCGCGCCTGTAAAAGTGATTTCTCAGCAGTCGCTCATATTACAATGTTGTGTCCCTACAATACTCCCCTCTTTATTAAAAAAAAAGAAATTTACTTTATTTAAGTTACATTACAATATACAAATTAAAAATCAAAACTTCAACAATTACAATCCAAGTGCTACGTGTGAGCGAGCAGCGATAACAATTTGCTTACTCGTCGAAGTGATCAAATGGCTAACAATAACAAGCTTCGAAACTCAACACCGTGCAAGTATGCATAATAAAATTTTTATGACAACTAATTTTAATCACACTGTAGCTTTTAAAACATTACAATTAATTACAAAAAATAGGTAAAAACTACTACAGGTAGGTATATTCACCAAAATATGTTAGGAAGTTATATTACAAAAAACAATATTTTATACGATTAATCTCGTAGGTACATAATCTAATTTAATCAGAAATAACACGAGTACATAAATAAAATAATTACTAACAAATTTACGGTTATGTTTTTATATAGGTATCACATACGGCACTATCACATATCACTTACGACACTCACATAAAAACTTTAATTCAAAACCTTGCTCTTCGTATGACGCTAAATATGATCTGGCTTTTCGTACGAAGAAACAATGATGTCGTGAGTCGTCCTAGGTCTCGCGGCGGTATCCATCTCCATGCTCTGTCAGCTCCGTGTCCTCTGATAAGGCAGGTTGGGCCATCAGCACCTGGTGCGTATTTCTAGCAGCGCCACCAAAGTGTATGCCTTGCTTACGACGCGCACACTGTACCCAAGAGTGTCGCCGTCGTGTCCCATGCCTTGCGTGAATCATGCCGCAAAGTACTGCGTTACATATTTCTCCAGATATGCACTGTCGAGAGTTACGATGATCGCCGAACTAGGTGGTCTTCGTGCTTGTGCAGCCGATGTGCGAAAAGATGTTAGGTCGTCAGCCCTTTCAGTCTTGTAAAAAGGGCGAGTCGTCCCCCATGGCTCGTATCCGGTGTGCGCTTACCTCTATAATCTTGGCTGTGCAGCGTCACATGTGCGTGTTCGACGCCACGCTGCCGATGCGCGCTGCTTTTCCGCCACGATGCCATGCGCGTGATTCCCGAGTCTTCCGAAGGTGGCGTGTTCGTTGTCGCGGGTCACCAATTTAGGGGAAGAAGTTCTTGGTGTTGTAGGTTCCATAATAAAATGCCGATGAATAATATACTATATATTTCCTGGTACCAGATTTATACTTAAATACTTATAACAATATATATACTTAATAATAACGACCTATCTACATGGTTACGGGGAGACGACTGCTGGGCGACGCTAGTACAGTCGCGCGCCTGTAAAAGTGATTTCTCAGCAGTCGCTCATATTACAATGTTGTGTCCCTACATATACTTATATATCTTTTTACTTACAGCAATTAGGTAAGAAATGTGTACGTACGTATGGTGACGAACTAAGAATAAATAACGTCATTACCTATAGCATAGCTCACCTGAAATAAGTTTGAACCATTCTGGTTCGAGGGTAACCCTTCGATACAGGAGATATTCTTTAAAAAAACCCTTTTCTGGGGATCACACAAAGAATTGTCCAGCATGGAAATATAACCTACGACCGCGTGCACAGCAGTCGCTTCCGCAAACGTCGGGCCACTGAGCCAGTCTCATTAGAAGTGTAATTGCCCTGAATTCAGCATCTTATTGGCATTGACATCATATTGACGACCTCTGTGGCGTAGTGGTTATATAATATGACTGCTACGCAGAGGTCTCGGGTTCGATGCCCGCTCAATGCAAGTCTTTGTGTGGGTGAACATGATTTGCATTGGTCTGGGTGTTTTCTATGTATAATATATCTATATATATATATATTTACAAAAACAAAAATGTATTTAAGTATGTTTATCCGTTGTCTAGTACCCATAGTACAAGCTCTGCTTACTTTGGGACTAGATGGCGTTGTGTGAAAGAGTAAGGAAGATATAATATTATATTTATATAAACCACAATACTGCTATGGCCCATCAAAACAAACAAACAATCTTATAAACCACTTCCAAATCGTTAAACCTATCAATATACTTGTATAAACATAACTCCTTGTTCTTTTATTAGTTCAAGGGCCGTGTCAGCTCGCGTGCGTCCGCCACTTACAAGGCTTCAACCCTGCCCTTGCTTTCATAGCAATCACACGTCAATGTCAACAGCTAGTGATTACCTACGATTTGTATTATCATGTTACGTGCACATAATTGTACTTGGAAATATCAAGTTAGAACTTTATGTCAAGGTTGGTTGAAGGGTTATCTTTTACGTAGTATATGATATCAAGTGGGTTATTGAAGACAGGGAACTGCGTAGCATTGGGAAAAGATAGGTGTCAATTTTTATCTTCAAGTTGATTATTAGTTAGTACGAATGAGTATTAAACAATTTATCATACATACAGTATATGTGTGTTTAGATGCAGCACGACTGAAAACCCATGTATATAGGCTATAATTAGTATAATTAAATAGTACAATAAAATTATACAAAGTTTGAAAGTTGCCAATAGTCACTTATCAAAAATGTCTAACTTTATTCTGCAGACATCATTATTGTTGAAAAATAAAATATACCTATAAAAATAGTTTTTACAAATAGTACCTTTTCTTCTCTACAAGTATTACTAAAACAAAACAAAATAAACACCTTTACAACAATCCGTTGCCTTTCGTCAGAAAAAATCAGCAACGTAATACGTTTACCACCCAATGCCTGCCGCCGGTCATTTCTCAATGTCAAGCGCACGCTCAAATAGAATTTATATGACGCAGGTAGGGTCAGACGTTTTTCTGATCTATATTCTAATGTACACAAGTTTACCTTTATAAAAGTAATTCATCAAAAAGCATACAATGCTTTCGTATTTTTAGACAGGGAAGGAAGGAGTCTTGAAAATATTTCTATTTTCTGCAATTTTGCAACGCCGTCGTTGACTAGTCGAAATTTATAAACTTTTTAAAAATTACAAAACTCAGTTATCTTTTAATCTGGCAGAACTGAAGAAGGAAAATTCGACTTGAACTTAGGTAGGTATACCAAGCAGACTGATCCTCGTAGTAATAGCTTGCTAAGCTTCTCTCTATCATTAGATATTCGTCCCATAGTCCTCTTTTAAGTCACTTCAAAAAAAAATTAATAAGTTAATAATCTTATTTTTATAATTCCAATAAGCTTATACACCAAATTGGTGTTAAAAGTACTATTTCGTTAATAGCCAGCAACATAATGTTCCTACCGCCTCAGGAGATTAACCCTTATCATATATAATAATACTATAGTCAGTAGACAATGAGAGTATTCTTACACCTTTTGTTTCAACAAGTTTAATAAATATTATATTAACTGTACGCCTAGATTAGTTTTAGGCATAATAAGAAAGCTTTTCAATGAGAGAGTACGTAGATATCATTTTAAAGGTCGAGTTTTGTTTAAGGTTAGTCAATTACATACCTAAAGGAGGCGATGGAGACTTAATAAAAGAGGAACACCAGCTTTTCCCTAAGGAATATGTGCCTCTCTGGTTTAAAACGGAATTTCCCCTTAAATTTGCGTCATCAAGATAACATGTTCACACTCATTCAACCTACAGGAGCCTGTTTGCCAGCCTTGTATAAATATCTCAGAGATGCTATGCTGCTCTAGGCATAATATTAAATATAAGACAGCAAACGAAAACATGAAAAAAGAACAATACAAAGGTTTCAACCGTACGTTCGTTGCAGTTTTCTCTTATATAAATCTAACTTAGTAAGTTGCATGCAAGTAGTGCTTCGTTTCAATTGTGTTTGCTTTCAAGGACTATTGAACTCAAGTGAGTGGTGATTGAGGGAATGTTGTTTCCAAACATCGTATATATACGAAAAGATTTAATGACAGCACAGTAAGTAAATGCATTTAAAAAATAATATTTCTAAGTTTACTAAACACAAAAGTCAAAAAGAGGCGCTGCCATTTTGTAGTCTTAATCACTACACTGTTAAAATTCAATACCCTTAAATATAAGTCTCGTTTTGATATTAAATTGGTCGCTTATCTCACTAACACATACCCGGTCCTTTCACGACGTTTGACAACGAGGACAGAGATGCTTTAGAAATCGAAGTCTCTGCTCTATGATGATACTATTGTTGTTAAGTGCTACATTGCTTTAAATTGATTGCTAACAGTCATAATCATATCACAAAAGGAATAGCTATTGTCTAGTTTGTTCTTTATTATAAGTTTACGTTATGTCATAATTATTTCACATAACAGAACTAAATAAATAAATAATAGTAAAAAAAATGAGTTATTCTAAAATTATTTCCGAAGAAATATTACCAAGGTACAAGACTTTTAATATCAAAATTTTTTTCCCATTTAGTTATTTAATATAATTATTGCTATATTTGCCATTGCCATATTATTACTATATATATATATATATATATATATATATTAACCTAACCATTTGTAATACAATACTACCAATTCATTGTAGAAATAAATGTTTTAACGTCAATAAAACTTCCTTTTAAATATTAAACGTAAACAGGAGATTTACGTGGTATCCTAATTAAGTTTCGGCCTACATTACAAGGCTTATTAGACGATTCGCACTACTTTAAATAATAACTATTATTTGTTCTGTAGGTGATTCGCACTAAGTTAATTTATGCGCGCGAATCACAGGCCAATCAAAGCAGCGTTTAGATGCAATATTTATAAGCAAGCAACGCAATAGTTCAAAAGTTAAAACTTCTTAGTTCTAAAACTCCGGTTCTGTAGATGCCCGAAGAGAACAAGAGAACTTACCATAGTATTAGCATTTCCTGAGACTTGGAGACCAGGTTAAACTTTTGTTCTTATTGTCCAGTAGGACCTGTCAATACAATTTGAATTGTAAATGTCTAGGAGCCGACCCGACAAATAAGCTTTGTGACTGATGTTGCATACATCAAAGATATTGCACCTGCATTGAATAAACATTTTTTATCTAGCGCTTTGATGGTTTCTGGTGCGTCTTTGATGGTACTTTATGCATTATTTACTATGGAAAAGTGTTCATAGTGTTTTCAGGAAGAACGAAAACTTGAAAATGTTCCTTATTGTAGTAAATCTAAAAACTCCTTATGTATTGTTGACAACAGACAACTCTTCTGATTGTGTCTTGTTACAAAATTTCTTATTGTTTTTCTCCGATACCAAAAAGGGAGACACAAGGCAAATTTATTTAATAAAACGTGTGCCCGGCACGGTGGTCATGTTATTAGTAAGCCTATGTTCGTTAGTGCGTGTAGGGGAATCAAAGGGAATGTAAAAATTCATTTATGGTTATTATTTATCCGTGACAATTATTAAGTTTTAGTTTGGGCACCTACTTCATGTCAATTTTACTTTTATTCTTTAGCAAGAGTAGCTTACGTCGCTATTCCTACAAAATTGAAACAATTTAGGTACTAATGATACTCAATTACATTCAAAAGACGTATCCATAGCTTATGTTATACAAGCAATATCATAAGGTCCTTATAGAAAATTGAGAGTAAATTTATGCTATGCAGAACACCAACTTAAGTTGATATTCATAACATGGATACGCCCGCTATGAATACTGAGGTAGATTGAGCAGTAATGGGGTATATTTTATACAGGCCTACTTTACATAAACTGGGATTACTAGTCATAAGAATAATGTAATATGAATATAATGATGTTATGTTAATTTAGAAGATCCACAGAATAAGCAAAGTAACCGACCATAGTGCTTAGTATTGCCCGGTTAAAGTTAAAGTGGGTAGTATTAGTGCACGCAAAAATTATTTTCGCCCCAGCGTAAAAAGATTTGACGCCGCGACTCGGCAAGCGTAGTGTAGAACGCCCCCCAGCTAGGTGGACTGACGACGTCATTAAGGTCTCTGGGTCGGACTGGATGCGGAAGGAGCAGGACCGAGTTCTGTGTTGGAAGATGCCTATGTTGAGCAGTGGATTGCAATAGGCTAGTTGATTGTAAAAACATTTTAGAATGGCGACAGTAAACTCAACTACTCAGGGTGGGCAGACCCATACACGGTCGCAAACCACCTGCTAAGGGCGGGAGGAAACCGAGATGGAACCACTGACCACCCCGAAAATAATAAAGATAAATAAATTAAGAGCATTTCACTACAACAATCATATTTATCCAAGTCCGTGATCACAATACATTTATAATACTTATACATTATTAATATTTTCACACGTGTAAAAAATAAAAATCTATTTATTTGACATCATTAAAAGTAAAATTATATGGTCCCATAACGTAGTTAACGGAGGCTTGCAAAATATTTGGTTGAGGTCCAGTCCATTCAATTTTAAAGTTTTCCACCATACGCGCCAGTAAGGACTCCACTTCTAATTCTGCTATGCGGCGACCTGTTGAAAATTATTATTATTATCTTTTTACGAAACACACTAAGTTCATAAGTTAGTGGACAGTAATAGATAAAGTTTCCAAAATGTATCATCATCATAACAGCTCATTAATGTCCCACTGCAGGGAAGGGCCTCCTCCCGTGAAACTTGGCCTACTAATACCACGAGGGATACTTGGCCTACTAATACCATCCTGGCCAGACGGATTGATGTAGGGTTTAATTTCAAGTTTTTGGTTCTTTTTATTTCGTAAAGATAATATTTGTGGATAGTCCCTTAGTCGATTTTTACGACACTCATGGGATGAGATGGGGTGGTGACATATTGTATTCTTACTCCATCACCACACGAATTCATGTGCTTGATGTAAATATTTTTTTTAATTTTTTTACACTTTGGCGGAAAGTTTTGATTAAAATTTATATGAGTGACCTACCAATACAACTTCGTGCTCCAAAACCGAATGGCGCATATGCAAATGGATGGGCATTCGCATAGTAAAGTGGGTCATTTTTATCTGTGATCCACCGCTCTGGAATATATTCGTCGGGCTTAGGGAAATATTTATCCATCATTGACATATCCCGGTGTGCGAATACAATATTCATCTGAAAATATGAATACGTTTATTAATATTTAACCTATCATGCTAGGTGAGATGTGTTAGAAAAACATATTACTGGAGGCAGGTCACCCTGCCTCCAGTAATATGTTTTCTTAAAATTTTGATAAAACGTCCTAGCAAAGATAATTAATTTATGAGTTAGATTAAATTCTAAAAGTGTTTTACTAAAACCACATTAGACCACATTGTCCGTGTGGTGACGGAGTAAGAATACAATATGTCACCACCCCATCTCATCCCATGGGTGTCGTAAAAACCGACTAAGGGACTAACCGTAAATATTATCTTTACGAAGTAAAAAGAAGGAAAACTTGAAATTAAACCCTATACCAATCCGTCTGGCCAGCGTGGTATTAGTAGGCCAAGCATCCCTCCGTCACGGGAGGAGGCCTGTCTCTGCAGTGGGACATTAATGGGCTGTTACGATGACATTAGACCAAGTAATACATCGTATCGTATTGGATAATAGTTATCAAGCCTTTCAATGTATCTTTTTATGTCTACAAGCAATCCGCTGATCAAGGTTCCATGACTGCTACTGACATTGGTTATTCGAACGGTAGAAGAAATGAGGTGGTGATTTTGCTTTATACATAACGAACACATTATTAGTATTGTTGACATTCTTCATTGTATTTCTTATTTAATTTAGGTTTGACAAGAAATTATTCAGTTTGAAATACTAGTATCACTATTGTGTAACATTGGGCATTTACAGTGTAACAAATCTACGCCGGACTAGTGAGTGATACATTAACATTGGTTGGAAGGCAGCGATAAATTGCCTTGTAAACTGGTACTGGCTTAAATAACATACCAATTGTTACCTGCCCAATTACGTTACAAAAATTACTAAACTACATCTAATTAGCATTGTTTTATGATTGAAATAAATTAATTTGACTTGAAGGAAAACGTTTGCTGGACACGGTAACACAGGACAGGAATAATGGACATTCAGACACAATAACTTAGCATGCGCGATAACTGCTTTATCTTGTTTGAAGTTTATTGTAAAAAATACAAGAATTAAATTGCATTAAAAAAGCTTACAACAATCACAGGGAATAAGCAATGTAAGCTATCTTAAGCAGTATTGACTGGCTTAAGCTTTAAGTTGGTATTTCATTTTACACTATCTGTCTTTACTGGACTAAAAACCGTGGCCTGATCTAAACAAGACTTAACTAGAATAATATACATTCTAATTAATTTTTCTTCTTCTTTCTTTCTTCATGGATATGTTACAAATTATTCGTAATTTTTTAGATAAAACCCAATTTGCGGTTTTTTTTGTTCGGCGAATAGGCCCAGTCACAAATTGTGCGAGTTTAGGAATGAAATGCATACCGGTTTATTCATTATAATATCTAGATAGACAGTCTGCACATATCAAAACTCCCTCTAAAGGGAATACTCTGAAATAGGACAATCAAAACATGACTCTAGTGATAACCTAAAATCTCACAACAGCGATTGTCTAATGAATATACACTAATAAGGCAACCAAGACCTCTCGAAATAACGCAGTTTTTGCTGGCAATTGCTTGTAGATCTAAAATAATGAGGTAGTTAAAGAGAAACAATACACTATTTATATGACACAAGAAATATTTATTACTGTTCACAATTATAATTAACACAGACATCTCTTAAAGCAGTATTTCATCTTAAATAGACGCTCGTGGCTCAAGCTCACCTAAAAGCAGAGCCCAAGATAAAAACCACACTTTACACATCACATGTGCACAGCAGCCAACAGTGACTGTGCCTCTGCTCAATAAGCAATAACAACAGTATCCAGCAAGAGCAGCTTTAGTGTGTATTATGCACTCTATCTAAAGATCCCATTTTTACAAAATATAAAAGTACGTATAAATCATACAAAAAAACCGTCTCCTTTTTGATTAAATTTTTGCTTAGTAAATTTTTGGTATCGGTGAGGACTAGCTCATCATTGCGAAATAACACTTTAATACGATATTACATAATAATATACTTTACGGCTTACTTACTCCTTCTGGAATCCTGTATCCATTTAAATCATATTCTTTTGTTGTTCTTCGTAAGTTACCAGAGACAACTGGCATTAACCTCATCGTCTCTTTGATGCAAGCTTTCAAATACGGTCTTCGATCAGATTGAGATTTTATTTCTTCTCTTAATTTTTCTTGTTTATCGTTATTTGCTGCTAGATAATAGAGAGCTGCTATCATTGTGTTGGCTGTCTATAAACAAAAATGATACATCAAATAACATTTTAAAGATTTAGACCATTTAAAAAAGAGTGATCTTATTGTACAACCAACGGTTTTGCTCGAAATGAGCTTCCAAGCAAAAGCTATGCACTTACTTATTATCTTATAGTGATTTTTTTTATACAAGTGCAGCACTAGGAATCATGCCTTGTGTCTCAGTGACTTTACATCAATTTACCTGACGCAAAGAATATACAAACTCAGGGCAATAGTTTGTGAGTTGCACAAAGAATTGTCCTGCCTGAGATACAAACCCGCGACCTTGTGGACGCCTGCAGAGTTTAATAAACTCTTTATTGCTTATTTGATAGTAGAACAAAATAATATTCAAAAGAACTAAACATTGGCACTAAAGAGCCCCTAAAAATTTTCTTCTCATTCTTCAGTATTATTTTACTAATGTATATTTAAAAAGAAAAACTTACAGTGTCAACACCAGCAAACAACATATCGCTTGCCATAATATACGCAATCTCTTCGTTAATGTCAATTAGTTTCTCTAATACACCTTTTTCATTATCAGATTTCTGTTTAACATTTAGCTTCAACTGATCAATGCCTTTTTTGAGGAAATGTTTTATGAGACTGAAACATAACAAGTGATTTTAAAGCAAAGAAGTGATTGAGAAGACATTTGTCTGCTGAGTGTGGCCTACAACTAACTGGTATCAATGTTTTTTGTATAAAATATAAAGCCTATATATAACATCTGTTTTTTTAAATCCGATTGATTGAAAGCCTTTTCATAGCTAAAATGTAGTTTAAAATATGACTGATCCAATCGGTAGTTCAAAGCCGATTGGACGATAAGAAGGATCGTGTATGCCCAATGTGGACGAACTGCAGATTGGATCAAGCCTGCCGTGTCATGCCGATTGGACGATAGGAAGGATCATGTATGGCTACCATAAGGGTAGATATTTATCAGATTCTAGATCACCAATCTTTAGGCGTGCTTATGAGAATCATACTTACTAAACTTTAGACTTAAGACTTGAAGATTCCCATGGATATGGTATACCTGATCGTTACGTACAGCAGAGTCCACATTTTGCGTAGCGTGCAACTAGATGGCGTTGTGTGAATATGTGAGGAATATTTAAATTTCTATTTCATATTAGTAAAACTTACGCGTCATGTCGTTCATATAAATTCATAACTTTCTTGAAGAGTGGCGTCGGATAGTATTTCCATAGATTAGGGCTGAAATCCAATTTGCTCACATTTATGAATAACTCGTGGATACACTCCATCATTTCCTTTTCCGGTGAACCTTCAGGTAATGTTGAATTTAAACAGTTTAGTCTGCATCCAAGAGCCACGGTACCAATAGATTCAAGAGCCCATAAGTTCATTTCAACATCGAACCTATTTTGAAGTTGGTTCTTTTCATTGAGATCAGCCTTTATTCTACAAAAACATATACAAGTTTACCTTTGTTGGGAATAGATGGCGTTGTGCGAACATGTTAAAAACATTGCCGCTTTTGAAAGTTACGTTAAGTGTTCTTTAGATACCTACATACCTTTTAATCATGCCAAGTGCGACTTCATCAAGTACAGTGCAGTAAAGCTTAATAGTTTTTGGTTGCAATAATACTGGATTAACTGTTGATCTTATCTCCTTCCATAATTCACCTTGACTGAAAACAAATGACAGGTTTGATTTTCCTCTTTGTTAGTTCGATAATGTCAATTTATAAATAACTAGCTACCCCGTGCCCACTTCGTTAGGCGGCGAAAAAACGCGTCCTTTTTTTAAACATATTACATTCCTGCTCTACTCTTATTAGCCATAGCGTGGTACTATATAGCCTAAGACACTCCCCAATAAATAGACTATTCAACACAGAAAGAATTTTAAAATCGGTTCAGTAGATCCAGAGATTACCATTCCTGCTCTACTCTTATTAGCCATAGCGTGGTACTATATAGCCTAAGACACTCCCCAATAAATAGACTATTCAACACAGAAAGAATTTTAAAAATCGGTTCAGTAGATCCAGAGATTACCCCATACAACGTCACAAACACACAAACAAACAAACATACAAACACACAAACTTTACCTCTTTATAATATTAGTGTAGATGATAACCATTTAAACTCGCTTATAACTATCTGGTAATATTTTTTTTTATTTTCCATTGTTATTGTAAATCTTAATCTAAGTAATTGAGAAACTACTTTCTAAGTTTTGAATCCATAACACAAATGCTAGTGTAAACCCAAAAAATATTATATTTTTACCAATAACACAACTTGTTGTAACTTACTCACTCAAGAGACCAGTAAGTCTCGTAGAAGCATTGTTAGGATCTTTACTTTTCTTGTATTTTCGTCTGTAATACTCTAGGCTAACAAAACCTGGTCTTGTTGGTAACCAGTTTTCACTACGTAGTACCTGGAAACATTTCTTGTTTATTATTGTACGTCTAACTAAGAAAAGTAAATTATTATATGTCTATTGATGCTTTATTTTAATTTCCATTGAAGATGTGAACAAAATCCTTAACAACTACGAAGGGAGCAGATACAAGGAAATAGGTTCTATTGACCATCGGGGTGGTAAACGATATCTATTAATGCCAACCCCCGGGTGACCAAAGCCAAGTTCGAAAGTGGTAGATGAAAATCATGGTCTTAGTGCTCACATTGTAATAAAACGAGCGGGCGCGGTTGCGAAGACGTGGCGGGTTCGTGGTCACATTGGCCGCCAAGCGTTTGCGCGGGTGAACATGATGAAGACACGCTAACGTTTCTAGCTATAAGTTCAAACGGTTGAACTTAGCTTACGTCGTGATTGAATCGGGCGCTCCGCCGCTAGTTCGATGTGAACACACACCAAAATCTCACGCGTTTGATATTGCCGAATACGGCGCGCGCGCGACAGTCGCGAGCTTGCCCGCTACCACCCGCTACTTAGACCGCACGTACGTTTCGTATGTAAACACTTGGATATTATCCCATATGTTTGATATTTCGTGACCGCGCCCGCCACCGCGCCCGCGAGTCAGTGTAAACAAGCACTTAGTATCAGTATTAATTTTAATATAAATAATATAGTTTTTAACTTACATGTGCAGATAGCTCAGGGTCACTTAGAAAGATCATAGTTCCGACACCAAACATTCCTTCAAACTTCACCATTGGACCATACTTTTTAAAGAGAACTCGCAACGCATGGGTATCTGTAGCGTTACTTAATTCACCTGAGATGGAAAAAGAAACAACATAGGATAAGGTTTGATGTAAACAGTCAAAATAAACTTTATTTTTCGATTTATTCCGCTCGTCTATGTAAATTTTTTAAAGGCACGTCTAAAGCCTAATCGACGCTTGAACATCTCTCGATTAGTTTAACCACTAACCGAATAATAAAGGAGGATTAACTGAATGTACAATGGTGGTTTTAAAGAATTGTTTATTGTAAATTGGCGTCAGAAAAATGCCGCCGTCATCGTAGAGTTTATTTATACTGGCGCGTAGGAAGCGGGTGTAAAGTTTGGAAAAGTTCAAAGAACTTTGAATGTGGAAATTTAGAATGTGTAAAATTGCCAGAAAGCTATACCTATTACAATATTATTTGAAAATTAAATCAATTATATTAAAGATAATCCTCATAACAAAGTACTTATACTAATTTTTAAAGAAGTTAGGCTAAGTACATGTATTCTATGAATACACTAACAAAGATTAATAAATTCCTTCGTTTGGAACGCTCTGTATTACGTCAATGTCACTACAAATAACGCCGGAAATAGTCGGCGCTATTTGTTTATTGTTATTTTAGTGAACCACACCTATATCATTAGGTATGCTAACAATGTGTTTTTTTTATATGATGGGAGGCAAACGAGCCAGCAGGTCACCTGATGGTAATGTGGTAAAGGTGCTCAATCTCTGCCGCCCATGGGTATCCGCAACAAATTATTTGTATCTATATAAGTTGGAGTCATACTTTGAATTTCAAGGACTGTATACATGCTTCGTTAAATGCCTTGGTAGTGTAAAGGATGCGTGAATGATTTTACGGTTTTGGATTGAACTTAGGACAATTGATTTCAGTAATTTACAAATGATTATTGTGAGACTTAGGTGCTCTTGCTGTCCGGTGAAGAAAATGCTTGTAAAAGTCTCCGTGAAACAGGCCATGATGCTTTAATTTAGGAGTCCTTTATAAACATACCTTAAAAGACGTGTACGCTATGAAATAAGCTGCCTGCTTCAGTATTTCCCGAGCACTATGACATCATCATCATAACAACCCATTAATGTCACACTGCAAGGACGGGCCTCTTCCCATGACGGAGGGATACTTGACCTACTAATACCACGCTGGCCAGACGGATTGGTATAGGGTTTAATTTCAAGTTTTCCTTCTTTTTATTTCGTAAAGGTAATATTCACGGATAGTCCTTTAGTCGGTTTTTACGACACCCATGGATGGTGACTAATGAGATGGACGTCTGCCACTTAATAAAAATTAAAATAAATAATGTTCTTAATTTACCTCCAGGTAGAAAATGATGTAATTGCCCAAGGATTGGTAAAGACTTTGGACCAGGTATCTCCTTCCATGACTTTAAATTGTAGTTTGCACTTACACTATTATCGTTATTTGCAGTCGCAATAGATCTAAAAATAACACTTTTTAAATAAACTTTCCTAAAGAGTAACTAAGGACATTGGAATATAACCAAATGAGTAAGGCCCGGATTCCTCTGTCGCTGACGTCGGTCGCGTACCGTCAGTCGCGTAACGCGCTGACCATCGGCGCCAATGAAAACATCCGTATTGCGATACTGACCACTCCACGGTACAGGCGTCTCTAAGTGGATTTGTGAAGCCGAGTTTGAATTTGGGATATTATTATGAACCCGTTTATATTGTTTAGTTGCTGCAGCATACTTAAGCAAGCGGAGACTGCGTCAATACAGAAAAAAAAATATCACATTCACCCTAGGAGGATAGGAGGACAAATGATAAATTTTGCTCTGGCATCGCGATCTTTGTAACGTTCATTCGATAAATCCCACAATGCAGGACGTAGGCGCACCTCGGCAATCACACGTTAAGTATCAATGTTCATGGTGGCGGGCGACTGTACGCGCGCGTGCCGACGGTCAGGAACAGAGTAAGGATGCTCATAGCGTTCTATAGCGCGTCAGTCGACCGACGAACGCGGCACTGACGAGCGAGACCGACGCGCGCCATCAGCGGCGCGTAGCAACTCGCGCGCCGCTGATGTCAGCGTTACAGTGTGGTGCTTCATAGAACACAACGTATATTCGTACGCGCGACCGACGTCAGCGACCGACATCAGCGACAGAGGAATTCGGGCCTTAGGATTGCGAAAGTTTCGACATGTGTATGTAAAGTTGTGTGTACATTAATATTTTTAAAGTATCGTGCTTTTTTTCATAAATAAGTATTCTGAGTAAATCCTAGTCAATTGAATCGATGCAAACGTCAGGCAATAAAACGGTATTTAACCATTGTTATTTACTTGTACATGATTAATACTTTACAAATTATTCATTCTTAGCCATTAACATGTAAGAGGACACACTTTCACAGAATATTTTATAAGAAAACTAACCAATGTATAAAAATGCTCACCTTATAAACTCCTTATTAAAATAAGTTACACTGAAAATCCTTTTTAATTGAGTCGAACGCATTTTTATGATGTAAATAAACTGTTACAAATACAGACACAGATTCTCTTGCTAACGATATCACTGATAAAAAGTTTTATCAATAAACAAACTCAGCAACTAGTTTACGTGAAATTGTACTTCTCACACTAGATGGCGTTGTAACCAAAAATCGTATCAAAACAAAACAATAACATAAATAAAACTGTTCGTCGGCTTTCTGTCAAACTTTAGAAATAGGAACGTTTTAACGATTACTAAGATTGTAGTTTAATTTATCCACGATTACTTAAATAGCTTTAATATAATTTAGATTTAATAATTTAAAGTTCACTTTATTCAATAGTAGTTTATTGGTAAAAATTATAAGTTGTGCTGTCTCGTCTACCGTTGCAACGTTACAAGCGATCACATTCCTACGAGTAGTATTGGACCGTTTTTAGACAACCTTGACTTTATTACGTCATATTTTAATGTGAACTATACGTATAATATAGACTACATAACAATGCCTTTGACATCAACATGTTTGAATAACGGGACTTAGAATTTAGATTATTTGATATGTGTGTTCTATCTATTAGTGAATTATAATATAATATAATATAGGAAAGAAAATATTATTACATTTTTGTTAAAAGTATATCTTTAATATTTTAAAATTTACTTATATTAAACAATTTAAAATTAAAATTTATTTATATTAAAATAATATTTTACTATGTTTAAATTATGTAATGTAAAACCTTTGCTTTAAATAACGATATCAATAGCTATTGTACATTTTTTATTTCTTCACATCTGTAAATACAAAATTAAAGGGACCTTTTACATAAATAAGAGACGTTTGTTTTAATGTTGGCGGAGGACCAAACCATTCTACTTTGAAATTTTCGATGATTCTGGACAAAAATGTTTCAATCTCCAACTCAGCTATGCGGCGACCTAAACACAATAGAAATTACTAGTAAATATATACATATAAACATAATTATATTAATTCAAATACAAGGAAAGTAATTCAACACAATCACAATTTGTGATTTTTTTAGTTAGGCACGGCAATGCCCCCTTAAAACCCCTAAGTTTATAGTCAAAATGATTTTAAGTTAATTTTAAAATAAAATCATAAATGGCGTTATAAAAAAGAGTTTTGCCATTTCGAATTTTAAAGTAATAGCGATAGAGCACAGTGACCCAGATCACTTGGGTCACTATGGTTTTCGGCGCCATTTTGGCTCATGTGACATGAGTTACTCTGGTTTTGAAACTTATGTTTTTACGAGTAGAGATTATTATTTTTGTACTTTTTATTAACTGAATAGTGTTTTTTAGAAATAAGTGTGTATTCATTTGTTATTATTTTATGTAAGCGTGCGAGAAGTTTTCAGTACTGCAATAAGTTTAAAGGGAAGAATATCAATTTATTAGTCAGTATTTTTTTGTTTTTTGGCGGCAACTTATTCATACTTATAAATTACCATAAATTATAGTATTTTCAGTGTTTAGGACTGATCTAACTGGAGTTACAATGAGTGTAATTAAGAATGAATCCACTGACTACATTGAAGTTGACTTAAATGGCAAGTTTATCTTTCTAGAGTTCCGTAGTAAAACAATGTAAGTATGAAGTTTTTTGCGGGTCTTGGATAGTTAATTTGAAAAAACGTTTTTAAATGTAGGGGCGTTACAGACGGGTAAGATAAAATATGATCTTCAGATTATAATTTATATATTAGGCCATCACAGACTACAAAGATATGATATACTTATCACTACAAAGTAATTATTACATACTTGTAATAATTACTTTGTAGTTTTCCCTCATCAAATTCCTGTAACTAAGCTTTTCTTTTTATCCGACTCCAAATGAGGAGGAGGTTCTCAGTCCGTCTGTATTTTTTTCATTTTTGGAACTTCATAACTCAGTCAATTATAAACCGATAAGAGAGAAAGAAAGAGAAAGAGTTTTCATTCTGATTAGTCAATCAAAATAGGTTTAGTAATTTAGTTTTACATAGTAATACCAAGAACACCATACCATTATAATTAAGTCTCTAGCTTAAGTCGGTTTTTTAACTAGAAATTAATAATTAAAAAAAACCGTGTGGTGACGGATTAAGAATAAAATATGTTACCATCCCATCTCATCCCATGGATGTCGTAAAAAGCGACTAAGAGACTTTCCGTGAATATTATCTTTACGAAATAAAAAGAATGAAAACTTAAAATTAACGGCAAGACGGATTGATGGAATAGGGTATACAACCCGTCTGGCCAGCGCCAGCAGCTTGCAAACTTTCATGTTCATGCTAACAAAGTTTAAGAGGGAATCAAACCAGAGTTTTAAATGTTTTGTTATTATTCACAATTGCTTTATTTATTACGAGACAAATGTAAACATTTGTAAATTGAAATGTAAAATGGAAACTGAAAAATGCAGTAATAGGGTTTGTAGTAAGTATCCTTTCTTTTTTATTACCTAGACAGCGGTGGCAAAGTTTAGTAATTTTTAACTGTGTAAACTTAGATTAAGTAGAATAAAATTAAAGTCAATAAGTTAATAAAATGAATTGAGTTGAGACGTCTGCTTAGCAGCCATGAACTATACCTCGTCACAGAAATCGTTTATTTATCTTTTAATCTGTGTTGGTATAGGATCTTGACACGCTTGTCTTATATTATGATGTTAGGTAGGTATCCTTCGGAATATTAACTACGTCGGTCTAATTATTCGATATTGAGCCAATTTTCCAAAAAAAAAATCAAGCGTATGAGTCATAGAAAAGAAAAACTTATATAACTTACTCCAATAGTTTGGCTAATAAAAGCTTTAATATTTGCATTCGATTATTGGCACTTTTTATCCATTATTTTGTATGTAAACCTAAAAATTACCAAAAGTGCGATGATATCATTAGAAGCCTTATTTATTTAGTTTATTACAATGTTCTGACATTCAAAAATAGTCTAGTATAAGTATTAATGGCATTGGAAACGATTCGAAACTAGTTGTCTAAGTGGAGTGTTTACGTGTTATTCAATGTATGGTTTTGCCCACGTAAATGAAATGTTATTTTTTATTTTAAAAGGCTAAACTAAACTTATTTATTAAATAAATAACCATACCAGATTGTCCTAAGACGCGCTAAGTGTTTATAAATAAGCTAAAATGAATATAGTCTTAAGTTAAAATTAAACTAAGAAAAAAAAATTAAGATAAAACATAAATTTGATAAAAATTACACATTAAACAAGTTAGTTTTAATTTTAATTTATCCCATTTAAGTTTAAAAAGGCCAACTTGCATTTAAATCAAAAGAAAAGGTTATAAGTTTCATACCTAGTGGCCCATTCCACTACGATATTATTAAATTTATTGTCAATGCTAAATGCCATAGTAGCCCATGTCCAAATAAAATGGCAAATAAGTTAAATACCGATTGTTTTAATAGTTTACCTAAATTTTATCAATAACCACATCATATTTTTACAAATAATAAACATACTCTCCATATATTTTTTTTAAGTTACATTAACTTAAAATTTCGCGTAAACTCTTTTGGCAGATATCCACATAATTGTATTTTGGGTCTGGGCCACTCTGGTTCTGGTGGCCTCATATATCACACAAACACGACAAAATAATGCCTAAAGTCCAACTAATTTATTCGTGTTACCAAAATCCGAAAAAGTGGCTCACATTTTATGTTTTAAGAGCACCTGAATTTAAAGACATACTAATTATATTATTATTTAGTGCATGATTAATATACACATACATGCTATGCTTTATTTGAAAATTTGTATGAATACACTTGAATATTGATTTCTGTCTTAGAACAAAACATGACTTTTAAGTAATTAGGAAAAAGTCATCTAAAATGTTTTAAAAATACATCTATACTAATATTATAAAGAGGTAAAGTGTGTGTGTTTGTGACGTTGTAGGGGGTAATCTCTGGATATAACGAATTAATTTTAAAAATTCTTTCTGTGTTATATAGTCCATTTATCGGGGAGTGTCATAGGCTATATAGTATCACGCTATGAGTAATAGGAATGGAGCAGTAATAAAATATGTTTACAACAAAAGAGACGCGTTTTTTTCGCCGCCCAACGAAGTGGGCACGGGTCAGGTAGTACATTATAAGTTGATAGCTGTTTCTAGAATTACCTATACAACTGCGGACACCATAACCAAATGGACCATGTGCAAACGGGTGTGCGTTCCCATAGTATAGCGGGTCACTTTTCTCAGCAATCCAACGTTCAGGGATAAATTCCTTAGATTTAGGATAATTTTGATCATTCAAAGACATTTCGTAGTGTGCAAAAATCACCATAAACTAAAAGTAGAAAAAAAATACAATAATTTAATCTTTTACTTCATCCTATTCCACAGGTGTCGTAAAATCTGATCAAAGCAGAAGATTAGTGAATATTATCTCTGAAAAAATTTTTTTTACCTATGCCAATCCATCAGACCTGCCAATCCAGTATTACGAAAGATATTTTTAGTATGCTTTGGAAATCAAAGACAAAGAAGCTACCTACATTATTTCTTGTAATACTATTTACTTACATCTTTAGGTATTCTGTAACCTTTCAAATTGTATTCCTTAGTTGTTCTTCTCAAGTTCCCTGAGACAACGGGCATCATTCTTAAGCTTTCTTTTATGCATGCTCTGAGGTAGGGTCTCTTGTTTGACTTTGATAATATTTTTTCTCGTAACTTATCTTGCTTGTCTTGATTTTTCGCCAAAAGATACAATATTCCCGTCATCGTGTTAGCAGCCTGAAAAAAAGCTAAAGTTTATACGTGTTTTTGACCGAGCCTCTGTGCTTTGCTTTTAAATGATTATCTTGACTTACTGTATCAACTCCTGCAAACAACATGTCGCTAGCCATAACGTAAGCATATTCTTCATTAATTTCAAGTAGTTTCTCTAATACGCCTTTCTCGTGGTCAGATTTTTGACCAGAATTGAGCTTCAACTGCTCAATACCTCTTTTAACGAATAGTTTTGTAAGACTAAAATTAATAAGTACATTACAAAAACGATTTTAATTTATATCAACTGTTTCCAATTGTCTTCGCAATGTTTATCGGTAACTTACTTTTCATGTCGTTCAAAAAGTTTCATAGCACTTTTATATAAAGGTGTTGAAATGTATCTCCATAAACTAGGTCTGAAATCTAACTTGTCTATAGTCGCAAACAGATCATGGATGCATTGAATAAACTCTCTCTCAGGGGAATCTTCTGGTGAATTGGAATTCAAGCAATTAAGACGACAGCCAAGAGCTACAGTGCCAATGGATTCCAATGCCCAAAGATTCATTTCAATGTCGAACTTTCGGCGAATCATATTTTTTTCATCACGATCTGTTTTGAACCTGGAAATATCATTGTAGTAAATGTTCTTAAGTATATTTTTACAATACGAATTTGAATAATTTTCTTTCGGTTTTTGATAACATCCCATGATGGTTTCACTGCAGGGACTTCTTGAGTGACGAAGAAAAACTTCGACTACGTACGCCACGCTGGCCGGATACGTTTATTTTTCAATATTTTGTACAAATTATTTTATTTTAAATACTTTATTCATTGGTTAGTATCAAAAACTGGTCCTTGTCCTTAAATAAAGTATTTGTGTATTACCTTTCAATCATATCGAGTGCAACTTCGTCAAGTACGCTGCTGTAAAGCTTAATGGTTTTCGGTTGCAACGAGACTGGGTTAACAGTGGATCTTAACTCTTTCCATACTTCACCATTGCTGGAAGTAAAAATTGGTTGTATTAATTACTTGTTATTTGATCCGCGTGCCTATTGTTGCAAGTTCACTTTTATCGATTTACCACTTTCATAGGATGGTTAGTCAAGACAATAAAATTGTTTTAAAAAAAGATAACTATTAATTTGAGTAGTTGTTTTTATTTGATAAGTCATTCGAAAACCGGGGGTCTATAGTAGATAGTCTAACTGCTCTAAAAAGCTTTGATGTCGTAAATACCAATTCTAAAGATCGGCATTGCCGACTTTTTTCACATTTGAACTCGAAGAAGAATATAAACATAAATTAACCAGATATGTAAATTGTACTGAAACGTCCAGCGAGAAGTAATTTGGACGTTGATTTTCCGTTACCTTTCATATTTAATCAATCAGACCATATCAAGAATAAGGCTCATAGCACATATAACGTAACGTAAACGGAACGTCACCGTATCAACTCGAGTCTTTCAGTATTCTTTGTATGAAAATGAAACTCCTTACTGCAACGCACACTAATCGGAATCGTAACGTAATCGAATTTTTGACGTTTGACACCGAAGAAAAAGGCGAGGCGATGCCGATCCGTTTACGTTACGTTATATGTGCTATGAGCCTAAGAAGAAAAATAATGTTACCTCCAGGGTATGCGTGAACTAATTGTCTTAAAATTGGCCAGGATGATGGACCCGGGATCTCCTGCCATGATTTTAATTGTTCATCAGTTTGCGCACAGTTATTATTATTTGTTACAGCTATTGTTCTGAAATGAAAATACAAGTTGAATCTAAGTTCTGTATTTGTAGTTAACACTATTAATGATCGTGTATGTATTAAGAAAAAACCAATAATGTCAAAATCCATTCCTATTGGCGCTGTTAAATTTTAATATGTTTATTATTCCTCACGCGTTCACACAACGGATCATCAAGGCTCAAAATAAGTTGAGCGAGGTACTAGGCAATGGATAACCATACCATTAAACTTCGTTTTTGTAAATACATATTACGCATTTAATAGAAAATATCCAGACAACTATGTCTGGATATTCTCGTTCATGCTAACGAACATTGAGCGGTATTCTTATTCAATACCTTAACATAGCAGTCATTCATTAAAACCACTACGCCATTACCTCAAAAATAATAAAAACGGTCGTCAAATTAAATTTTAATTAAATTATAAGTACGCCTAGTTAATATAAAAAAAGTTTGATTTTCTTACCTTATAACTTCTTTAAAAGAATTTACTCTAAGTAACGGGTTTATCTTAAACACTTGCATTTTTAAACCCCACACATGTAATTATAAAAAACACCTTACACTTTCATACCACATCAACAAGTAAACAACACTATCTGTTTTTCCTGTTATCAAAATCAACCGTATGACAATGAATAACTCATTGTGACGCAATTTTCATCACCACACTATTAAAATTCGATTTAGAAAGTAATTAGTCTATAGAAAAGCTATATTTTGTAAGGCTGGTCTTGCTCGCGGTACATAACATAGATATTTAAAGCATACCCAATGTTTTTATCCGACGTTTCGGTCGCTTTGTCGTGGTTGCAAAGAAAACACTACTTCTTTAAATATAGGTATGTACCGTGAGTAACACCCTACAAAATTGTGTGATGTACAAGAATCGCAAAAGTTTAAAATCGATTAGAAACCGGTAATGTTTTAAAACTAGACTCTACCATAGTGCACGACTCTAAACAACTCGTCTACTGATCTCAATTGAGGAACCAATTTTCTGTCATCGCGACAACCTTGAAGAAGCCATTTTAAATTGTATGTGTTGTCATAGGAATATAATCTTTATTGCATGTGTGTTTTAAGATGTTTATTATATAGCTTAGAGGTGTTTATATTTTGACAGGATGAAGTGTTGACTTGATAACTCTGAATATACTAATTAATACTTTTCTTGATTATAAAGTACTCAGTGTTGTTTTGATAACAAACAATAGAGGTACAAAATGTCAGTCTACATGCAAAATGCGATTAATCCCTCCGTCACTGGAGGAGGCTCGTACCTGCAGTGGGACATTAATGGGCTGTTATGGTGGTATGTGTCTAATGTTTTAATACAACAACGCTGCGTCACTGAGGACGTTAAAATCATTAAATGAATGTCATTATCATTTCACGTAATGTGGTCATCACAAAAGGAGTCGGTGATTCGAAAGACATAGCGTCATTCCAAGCTATGAAAACTCGAAATTTACCCTGGACTAACCCATCTGAGATTCGTAGAGGCACGCCAATTACGCTTAATACTTTATTAGATTTGTTTTTGCATTGCAAAATCAAATCGTTAATAGTAAAAAAAGAATACAGTAAGGTTTAATAACACGAGAAATCCCATAGCGTAAAACAATGCCATTAATTTGCTAATAATGCAGAATCTTGACAGTGACATAAATGTAACAATGCACCAACTGTGACATAATAGGCCGCTTCGAGTGTGTACTGGATTAATTGTAACAAACAGATGTGACTTTGTTGATTTATAACTTGTCCCCTACAGATTACTACTGACTAATTACTTGTGTGAATTTGGCCTAATTCTGGTTCTGAATTAATAGGGATTGTTTTTGTAAATGATATGTTGTCTTTTAATGTTTTTGTTATTTGTTTTTTGTAGTTATTTGGTACAAAAATATATATTTGTATGTACGAACTTGTTTAACATTGTATTAACATAGAACATATTGAACGAATCCTATATTATAAACGCAAAAGCTTGTGAGGATATATGGATGGATGTTTGTTACTCTTTCACGCTAAAACTACTGAATGGATTTTGATGAAATTTGGTATATTTGTAGATTAGGGTGTAAAATAATATTGAAGTTACGGGCATCCGCTAGTTCGACATAACTTTTATTCATAACATGCTCTCTGTAGTAGTCAAAGTCATTGGGCGAATGAGGAGAGAATATTAGTGACTCTTGCAACAAGTTTTGTACCATGTCCGCTTTGGTCTTTCTTCTACATAGCTAAATTGGTTTCAATGCTCTTTTGGGCATACAATCTAATAGAGAACTTACTTACTATGAACATTTTTGGAAGTTTCCCTTATTTCTGAATCAAATTCTATTTATTTTTTCTAATAACGCGTATGTATGACTCGCTTAATGAATGTGGACGAGGCCGAATCTGTTTGCCAGGATCGTGAGAAGTGGCGTTCTGTCGTCTCTGCCTGTCCCGGACAGGATAAGGCGTGAGTTTATGTATGTATGTAAATTCTATTTATATTTTTGTGGAAAACACTGTATAAAATTCGCATAGTTTTCCAAACATATGCACAATATTGCAATGTTGTTTGCAATAGCTTCCTACGTTTCCACCACAAATTCGCGCTCAGAATTTGATGGATCAAAAACTAATTGGATTTTCAACGGACGCTCTTTCTGTACACCAAACTGAAATTAACTTTTGGTAGTTTAAATTCATTTGGTTTTCTTTATGAAACAAACTACTACCTGTGGTATAAAATTTGTTGGAAAAAAAGGGCTTTGATAGTTGAGGGTGTTCAGTTTTATAGAAATAATTTAGTTTTGATAAAGCGATAATAACCTAAACTATTTAAGTATTTGTTGTATTAACAGACCTGCTAAATAATTTTTACTTTGTATTTTACTCAAATTAATATATTGTAAATTCTTGCTATGATTTGAAAATGTCGCTTCTTATGACCGTGGTTTTGCTATTTAAGTTCTATATTTTTTTTCAACAGTTCATTGATAATCTATTCTGCTCTGATTTAATTCCTATTTTATTTCGACCATTACACATATTTTTACACAAGTCAACAGTATTAAATCTGTAACGAACTTGTGAATGTATTATACTCTACTTAAAGCAATTCTACTACCTTACACGTATTCATAATAATAACTGCGTGCTTTTGCATACTCAGTCAGAATTATACGTCAACAAAGTTACTTTAGAACAGACCCGACGTAAGTATGTTTAAATTATGTCTTCTGAGCATCCAACACTACGGAGAACTTAGAAGTTACGCTGTTCTAATAGTTAATTTATCTATAGGAATTGTCGTTGAGAATTTATAGCCTTAAAATTGCATTTATAAGTTCAAGATTTTAGTAATATTAAGTTGAGGAAAAGTTCTTTGTTTAAAGCTTATTGCAAAATCGTTTAAGTAAGAAGTAAGTTTAGTTTTCTTTTTTTATTTAGGAACCTTAATTTTGGGTCGCGGCGAATAATACAAACTGCATTTACTTAATAAGCTGAAAGGGTATCTAGACAAGTTATGATAGATATTAGAGAATTGCTCAAATACCCCCAAAACCGTAAGAATTTAAGCTAATCAATTGACTAAAATTAAACAGGCTTTTATGAGTAAGGTGGTAAATGTTTGTGCTTTAAGCCCGTGATATCGTTCACCGAATAAATGCTTTTGGCGATTAGTTCTTAGCAGAAAAAGGACTTTAAAGCTGATTACCACTAGTGTTAAATTAATGCCTTTTTTTTTCATTTTAACATAATATTGTTGTCAACAAGTAGCAGCTTCATTTGATAGAATAAACAAACTAAATGATTTCATTTTATATTTCCTACAATTTAATATGCTTATTTTTTGCAAAAACCGTTTACTTCTACTTAATCACCCTTTACAACACTTTCAGACAAGGAAGCTTTTAACAAAGTTTAAATTTTCCGTCAGCTTACCAAAATTAGTTTACATGCATGTTGAAATTGAGGCTAGCGGTAAAATTAATTAAAATCTTTGTTTAAGCCTGCACATAGCCACGATCAAAGAATAAACACAAAACAAAAGGAAAAGGTAAAATATCGTATGTGGTGTTTCTAAAATGTTTCAAAATCAACTAAATTTTATAAGAATACTTTGAACAAAGCAAAAACAATTGTTAAGTAAATACTTTGATTTTTGTAACTGATTTTAAGCCTCTTGGTTTGGTTAAATTGAAGAAGGTGACTACGAATCGAATGGTTTTAAGACCAGTTCTGAGGTTTACCAAAAGCGTAAATTATACAGTAACAGTAACTATAAAGTGGCAGATGATAGTGGTATACAGACAATAGACAACATATATATTATCAAAATTTGCCGTGCGGTTCCCGCTTAAAATAGGACTGCCCCATATCCTACCGTGGGTGTCGTAAGAGGCGACTAAGGGATACCACGACCCGGTGCATACCCACCTAGCACCTCGGGTCAATCTCTAGGTAGTAAATCACCAACAACAGCATACCCAAGGAAGGTTGGCGTCAGGCAGGCGGCCAGCCGTAAAACATAGCCAAAACATAGCAGCAAGGTGGAAAAGGACATACTGCGCCGAACCCAAAAAAAAAACAATTGGGATAAGGGCAAGCGAATGATGTTATATTATCATAATACGTCAAAGCATTTAAACCAACATAATATTATTAGGGGAAAGGCGTACAAAATGGCATAGGTGGGTTAAATGACATACTCGCATTTCTCCAAAACTATAGATAAAAAAGTTCTCAAAACTACGTACAGAGGACCGCTTAGTAACCCGTCGCAACCTGTCGCTTCGCCAGTGGCCTCCGCCCGGCCGTGTGAAGTCTGCGCTTGTTTGTTTGGTTTTTGCTGTCACGAGTTTTACTCAGGCGGATTTTGATTTGTCGTAAAAGTAAGTATTTATTACGTTAATTTGTATTTTATTGACGTTAGTTTAGGCTGAGCGCACATTGGAGACTAGACTGTTTCAAGACTGACTTGCCTCATATAGACAAGTCTGTCTTAAAACTAAAACGAAACAGTTTTGACTACGATACGTAGCACACATAAAACAAAACTGTCTATCTGAGACAATATTGTCTATACGACGTTTTGTTCCAAGTGTGCGCATATTCATACATATTGTAAAGCAATAGTCTGTCTTAAGACTGTCGTGTTCCAAGTCTGCGCTCAGCCTTATTGTAATGTTGTTATGTAACTGCAAGGATGTGTTGAAATCTCAATTGTTTTATTATAATTTTAATTGTTGTTTCTTAAACTTAGAAGTTATAAGATGGACAAAACGGCATACCCCTTGTTCCGGTAAAATGGCATAGTATGTAGTTTGACCCACCTATTTTTTTCTTTCAGATAATCAAACATGCCTCGCAATAATTGTAGAAAACGGAGCGAGGCTAGCAACGCCATGGCAAAGGCTATTGAAGCCGTGAATAAAAAGGAAATGTGCTGGTTTATAGCTTCAAAAGTATTTAAGGTTCGCTCTTCCCTCGATTCCGGAAAAGAAAAAAAGGACAGTCACAAAACCCTTAGAGTTTAGTTTGGGCAATGAACAAGATTTCTCTTCGTTACAAGTTAATACTGAAGCTGGAGATGATGAAGATTGCCCATGCATATATTGTAAATAAAATAAAAATAAACCTTTACTCCAGGTCCAAACCAAGAGAGGTATGGTTACAGTGCGTAATCTGTAAAAGATGGGCTCATGCCTCTTGTGCAGATGTACCAAAGAAGACAAAGATACCTATTTGTTTGCGAACTTTGCAAAAAGATACTGGACTGAGTACAAATTTGCTATTCCATTTTGTCCCCACCACGTGTGTCATATTACCCGCCTAGGGTGGACAAAATGAATTTTTTCCACTTTTTTTAAAATTAGTCATAATTATTTTGTTTTTGTGTTAAGTTCATTGATCACCACGATTCTTATTGGTAATGAACAAAAGTACTTAAAGGTGCCAAAGCTATTCAAAACTAATAATAAATATTATTATTATTTTTGTAACTGGTATGTCATTTTGTACGCCTTTCCCCTAAGTGTTCAAAGAAAAACACTTTCCAGACAAAGCAAATATTTAATCAGAAAAACAAAACACAAATCGAAGGCCTTTTCACAAGGAGTTGTATAAAATACGCCTATGGTGATTTATGGAGGATGTGCTCTCAAAATAAATTCGTACACATACATCATTCAACGATACGATTTATCGGTTATTCTGAACGCGTAACAAATACATGTTTTACACAAGATTTTTTCGTCAGAATTTTTTATTTTCTAAATAGATCTTATATTTAGATATTTCTTTTGTCTTGCTGAATAATATGTTTTTGTAATTCTCTTTTTTTCAATTCAATTCTATTAATTTTCACGACCTTCCTTAGCCATTGACCGAAATGTGGAAGACAGTGGGAGAGCTCAGCAGTAAGATGAACCATGAAAACCCTCAATCACGAATTTTCATTCTGGCACTAGCCGGCTGCTGGCCTAGCTTGCTCGCTTCGCTCGCTCGGCTCGTGCTTCGCATTGTCATCGTTCTAACCTAACCTAATCTTTCGACAATGTGTGCAACGATGTCAAAATGAAAATTTGTGATTGCAGGTTTTCATGGTAACGTTATTCGTGATTGCATGTTTTCGTAGTAACGTTATTCTGGGTTCAGTAATACGGAAATCAGTAAATCACCCATGATAGATGCTGACACTGACTAATTCTCTATCACGTTTTTTTATGTAGTTTTGTAATATATTCTTAACACTTACATTGATTTTATGCATATGATATTCAGCGCCATCTGCCGGGCTGATTTGTGAATCTAAAGCATCCAGGGCGCCACTCAAACGCATACAGAAAAATTCATTTAAATCGGTCAAGCCATTTAGGAAGAGTTCAATGACATACACACGTACAATACTTGAGAGATAATGAATCACAGCTCAATGGTTTTATGTTTACGTTGTCGTTTGACTGCCAAATACGTTCCTTTAATCTTCAGATATTTGTATTATTTTAAACACTTTTGGGTTAGCTTTTTTGTAATAAAAGGATATACATCATTATAGTTAAAATTATTTTGAACTCTGTATTCCTCAGAGGGCCTATACCGTATGTAAAGTTGGCCTGAAGGCAACCATTTATTTAACGCTTCTGCCAAGCTCTGTTGGACATAACCGTCATATATCAAAGCAAATAGTCCACTTGACACAGAAGTTTCATACAGTTACAGTGGAAATATTTTCAGGGAAATTTAGAGAATTCATTGGAATACGTTATGTAAAATTTATGCACAATTTTGAAGTTTAAGAGTAGGCTCATCAGTTATTTTGGGGTAAGGCTTTTAATAAAATTAGAGATTATTTTTGTTTATTAAATCTTATTTATTTAAAAGCCATACATCGTATAGCTTAAGTCGGCTATTTTTGATTATTTTATTAAATGACTTTTTCCCTATGGAATGTTCCGATGTTTCTACGAACAGGAATGCAAAGTGTCGGATACAAACTGGTTTACCCACTATTTTGCTTTTATGCTTTTAGGCTTTTAGACTGGGACGGACTCGGCATTAAATAAATGGCGAGTATATCACGCACCTTCGATTTGCTGACGATATCGTGGTCATGGCTGAGACCATGGAGGACCTCAACACAATGCTCGATGGCCTCAGTAGAGTCTCTCAACAAGTGGGTCTTAAAATGAACATGGACAAGACCAAGATCATGGCAAATGTCCATGTTGCACCCAGTCCAATCATGGTTGGAGGCTCTACACTCGAAGTTGTCGACGAGTATATTTACCTGGGACAGTCAGTCCAGCTGGGTAGGTCCAACTTCGAGAAGGAGGTCACTCGTCGAATCCAACTCGGATGGGCAGCGTTCGGGAAGCTAAAACGTATCTTCATTCGTTCGCGTGTACCCACACAATACGGTCGATTAATCTCGCAACAGTGAAAAGTGCAAGTTAAATAGTGCAGAAAATATACTATCAAGTTGGTGGCAATCCGAGGCCCCATTAAAGGTGTTAAAATATAATTATTGTCTTTTAAATACTATAAACTAAAAAATAATAAATCAATAACAATGAGCTGTTCAAAGTGTAACGAGCCCGCTTTCGATTATGTGTGTGATCAATGTGCCGGGATAGCAGAGTCTACCTACAGAAAAATGGGATCAGAAAAGAAAGAAAAATGGCGCTGTGGCGTATGCCGGGGCGCGATTTCACCGTGCAGTACCTCGACAGACTCGATTGCTGATCTAATGAGGGAAATAAAAGAATTTAGATCTGAATTTGGCGGCATGAAGAATGATCTCGCTACTATAAAAAAAGATCTAAAAACCACTTCGCAAAACATAATAGAAATGAATAACAAGTGGAGTGACCTTGAGAAACGTTTTACAAATGTGGATGAACGTTTGAACGATGTGGAAGGCAGGATGTCAATATTGTCAACGGTTCAATCACAATTGAAAGATGCTCAGGATACTATACGCAAACTTAAGCAGGAGAATTGTGAGCAGGATCAATTTAGCCGGTTAAATAACGTCGAACTACAAGGCATACCTAAACGGAGTGGCGAAAATTTGAATACTATTTTGCATGACATTTGTGTGAAAGTGGGTATTACTTTGCATGATACTGATGTTGATACTATACACCGAGTGCGTACATTTCGTAGTTCTGAACAAGGTTTCAATACACATCACCCTCCCATTATAGTTCGTTTCACCCAGAGACAACGAAAAAACCAGCTGTTGGCAGCAGCCCGTGCTCGTCGAGGCCTTACCACTGCTGACATTGGCTTACCAGGACCGGCTAACAACGTTTATGTTAATGAACACTTGACTCCAGCTAATAAATTGCTACTCAAACAAGCAAGAGAGTTAAAATTATCGCAACAATACCAGTACCTGTGGATACGCGAGTGTAAAATTCTTTTAAGAAAAAATGATCACTCGAAAATAATAAGAATAACAAGTGAATCAGACTTATTGAACCTAAAGTGACTTTTATTGCTGTGCCTTTGTTTGTCCTGCCTTACTTTTTTACTCTTACCAATTATTAAATTGCATAAAAGCCCATTATTAGTTATAGTTAATTACGTAATTAATTTCGCTCACGTAGGTATACACTATAGTAATAATATTTATTACAAGTCGCTTCCTATAATAATATATTTACAAATCATAATAACAATAAACTCAGTGCATATTTCACAATACCTTATAAATAGTGTACATACCTATTTATCTTCCTCTCAAATAATATATTATAACGATATTAAGAATGTACTTTATCAGTGTTGTTACAATTATCCTAAACCGGTTATTATTTCAAAAGTTACTCAAACAAAGGTAATAATAGTAGTATTACAATGTGTTACTGGCTGTTTGTTTTTATTCCTATTGTTCTTTAACTGCTTGGTTTATTATGTATTAAATGGCTACATTGAATCATCTTAATATTTATTATCAGAACGTGAGGGGATTACGTACTAAATCACATGAATTCCTAGGTAATTGTTTACAGTGTAATTATGACCTGATTTTTCTAACAGAGACATGGCTTACGCCTGACTTCGATGACGCAGAATATTTTTACTCTAATTATAACGTTTATCGTCGTGACCGGGATGGTGCGGGCGGCCCGCACGGCGGAGTGCGTGGTGGTGGGGTTCTAATAGCCGTGCGCAGCGGGTTACATTTCCGCCGCCGCGACAACTGGTGCTCTGCAGCTAATTCAGAAGAGCTATGGCTTACATTGGAGTTAGACCAAGGTAGGGGCTCGGACTCCTCGCCCTCTCACACCCTCCATATAGCTTGTGCTTACTTTCCACATGGAGCGAATCATTTAAATTTCTTACAAACTTTCTTTGATAACGCCTCGGATCTTATCAACCGTCACAGCAATGATTATTTTTTGATATTAGGTGATTTTAATATTACGTATGGATCATGGTTAGTTACTGAGAATATGTATCTATCTTTAAACACAAATAACGACACTAAAGCCTGCGCTTTGTGTGATTTTATTTGTCTAGGTAACTTGGCTCAATATAATGGTTGTTTTAATATCAACAATCGCTTACTGGACTTAGTTCTTAGCAACACGGAATGCCGGGTGTCCGCTTGTATTTCCCCACTCATCACAGAGGATTTACATCACAAAGCACTGGTAATAAAATTGCCTATCTCTTGTACTATGTATTTAAATTCAAACTTACAATTACGATATATGTATCACGCTGCTAATTTTGATGCGCTGAGATGTGGTTTGAGAGATGTCGACTGGAGCAGGTTGAATGGTATGGACACAGAAACGGCTGTCAATTACTTTTATTCTATTTTGTATAAATTAATGGAAGACTATATTCCATTAAAGAAAATTAACCCTCATCGCAAGTCGTATCCACCCTGGTATTCCAGGGCACTTCTTAAGGTCATCCGAGAGAAATTAAAAACTCATGCCAGGTGGAAAGCTTATAGTAACCCCTTAGATTATCAGGAATTCAAACTTCTTAGATCACGTGAGAAGAGATTGCAGTCTGAATGTTACCGTAATTATATTAAATTCTCTGAGGACAAAATTAGATTAGCGCCTAAATACTTTTGGACCTTTATAAAATCAAAATTTTCTACTAATAATATCCCTTCTTTAATGACAGACGGCACTGCGTCCTCTACCGACGGGGATACAATATGTAACCTTTTCAATAATTATTTTCATTCCGTATTTGTTCCTTCTAATAACGTTGTCACTTCACCTCTCCATGGGGGGGATAATCAGGTGACTGTTGACCCGCTGGTTGATGTATCTTTCATCCGCATATCACATTGCTTAGTTCAGAGATACTTCAGACAAGTAGATGTAAACAAGGGAGCCGGTATTGATAGGGTTCATCCTCTATTGATATCCCGATTATCTGAAGAATTATCTGTACCTATGACCTTAATTTATCAAAAATCCATAAAGGAAGGATGTTTTCCTAGTATCTGGAAAAAAGCTTTGGTTACACCTATACCAAAAGGGGGTGACAAACATGACGTCCGAGAGTATAGACCAATCTCTAAATTATGCGTCCTAGGTAAAATTTTTGAAAAGATAGTCACTAATGAACTTAGCCTTGTTTTCTCACGTCACATATCTGAACAACAGCATGGGTTCTTTAGAGGTAGAAGTGTAGAAACTAATTATATACTGACTACTAGTTATATACTGACTATCTTCTTAATTCTTTAGATGCCGGCTTTCAGGTGGACGCTGTGTATACCGATTTTTCAAAAGCGTTTGATAAAATAAATCATACAAAACTAATGGCAAAATTATCAAAGTTCGGTGTACATGGCGACCTGTTGCGTTGGCTTGATTCTTACATCTCAAATCGTAGCCAGGCTGTAGCGTTGAGGGGTTATACATCTCGATTCCTGACAATCCCTTCTGGAATACCTCAGGGATCGCACCTAGGTCCTTTTCTCTTTACCTTATACATCAATGACATGAGTACTTGCTTCCCGAATTCCTGTCATCTAGTTTACGCTGATGATACAAAGATTTTTAAAGTTATATCTACACTAGATGATTGTCACAAATTGCAAACCGACTTAAGTACTTTTCAGCAGTATTGTGAGCAGAACCAATTATTTTTAAATGCGAGTAAATGTTACTCTATAACATTTAGTCGCAAACATTGTCCTATTCAGTTTGATTATTCTCTCTCTGACACTAGAGTTACACGGGTTACGGAGGTTAGAGATCTGGGTGTTATTCTAGATTCTAAGTTACAATTTAATCTCCATATTGATCACATTGTTTCAAGAGCATATAGGGGTCTGGGTATGATTTTTCGCCTTGCCAAACCTTTCAAACAACCCTTTACATACAAAATACTATATAACTCCTTTGTTCGTAGTATATTGGAATTTGCAAGTGTAGTGTGGAGTCCACAATACTCAGTTCATATAGACCGCTTAGAAAAGATACAAAATAAATTTGTAAAGACATTGGCATATCGGACAAATCATTTATTTGTTGACTATAAAATAACCTCTCAAAAATTTAATATAAATCCTTTACAGTATAGGCGCATTTATTTGGACGAAGTATTTTTGTACAAGGTATTGAATCACATTATTGATTCCTCTACCTTGCTTGAAAAAATTAATATTAATGTACCTAGAATCTCCTCACGTTCTAAAACTACTTTTGCCATACAATCTTGCAGTACTAATTACGCCAGAAACACTTTTATTAGACGTTCATGTAGAAAGTATAAGGAACTGCTTGAGGATGTTGATATTTTTAGCCTATCGTTAAATAGTTTTAAGAAGGAAGTGAGTAAATTAATATTTATATGAAATGTATATAATTTTCTGCTTTGTATAATTTTTCCTAAGTTAGACGCTTGTCTTATACTTTAGTATAATATTATGTTCATCTACAAATTGATTGATTAAGTATGTGTGTTATTGTATGTATGTAATGGAACTATTTGGTCTTTTTGTTTAAATTGTTGTAATATTATTTGTAAATGACTGTGTGTTTTCCTAAATAAATAAAAATAAAAAATAAAATAAAAAATAAAATCTTCTCGTCCACATTACCGCAGTGTCTGAAGACAAAGGTCTTCGACCATTGCGTATTGCCAGTGATGCACAGAGACGTGGTCGCTAACTATGGGCCTCCTCAGAAGGCTCAAGGTCACTCAGAGGGCAATGGAGAGAGCTATGTTAGGAGTTTCCCTGCGTGATCGAATCAGAAATGAGGAGATCCGCAGGAGAACCAAAGTAACCGACATAGCGCTCAGAATTGCCCGGTTAAAGTGGCGGTGGGCAGGGCACATAGCGCGGAGAACCGACAGCCGTTGGGGCAGAAAGGTTCTGGAATGGTGACCGCGTACCGGAAAGCGCAGGGTGGGGAGACCTCTCACACGGTGGACCGACGACCTGGTCAGGACGGCGGGAAGCCGATGGATGAGGGAGGCACAAGACCGCGCAGAGTGGAAGCTTTTGGAGGAGGCCTATGTCCAGCAGTGGACGTCCATAGGCTGATATGGACCCACTATTTTAGATGTTGGTTCGACTTGCTATTAGCACTGAATCTTTAATGTTTTCTTCTGATTAATGACATAGGTACTTGTATGTCTTGATACAATAACTTTCAACACACGCATCCGCCAATTCTTTGTTTACACGACTATGCTAAATTTATTATAGATGCAAGGATCCCAATCAACACTATGATCGGAGATGATTTTCAGACAGGTCCGGTATTGTAAGCGGCTTATAAAAATGCGTTATTCGTTGAAAAATCAACGGATAAAACCAATTTAGCACACAGAATGTACCTCATTATTTTTGTAAAAAGCGTTTTTTTAATTTTAAAACCTTTAAAACTAGTCCGCTAATATCACCATATTTCACACCGAGCAGTGATGAACAGTTTCTTAAGTTAAAGTTAAATGCCACGTGCTTGCCTGGCTGCCAGACAGAGGCAATTAAGAAAGCGTGCAAGACGATCGTTTATCTTTGCCTTCGTTTATAAGAGGTCCTGGCACTAACTGACTCACAGTATATAATCAGTTTAAAGTGGTCGCTTTAATCTATTCTTAGTCTGAATAATTAAATTTTGAAATAAAGAGCTTCGGCTGTAAGTTTAGAAGGAGATTTGTAGGTTTTAAGCTGTGTTACGTTTATTATGTAAATCTAGTTTAGTAATATAAACTTGTGTGAGGTTGAAATGTCCTTTTTCCGTGTGGTGATGGAGTAAGAATACAATATGTCACCACCTTATTTCACCCCATGGGTGCCTTAAAAACCGACAAGGGACTATCCGTGAATATTATCTTAACGAAATAAAAAGAAGGAAAACTTGAAATTAAACCCTATACCAATCCGTTTGGCCAGCGTGGTATTAGTAGGCCAAGTACCCCTCCGTCACAGGAGGAGGCCCGTATCTGCAGTTCAAATTTCAAATAATTTAATTAATTAAGCAGTTGGACATTAATGGGCTGTTACGACGAAAATGTCCTTAGCTACATTACAACTAAACGTCCGTAAATCGCAGACTAAGAAGATCATGGGACAAGCAGAAAGGTTTTATCAAAGACTAGAAATCATAATCTTAATCGATATTTAGTTTTATATAAATCTAAGATAAACGAAATCGAATATTATTAAATAAATAAAAAAAAGAAATGCCATCTGTCTCGAACATTGTTTTTTCGGAAAACTGCACAGACAAGTCTTTGTCAATAAAGATTCAGAGAATCATAGACCAGCATGTCAATTCTCGTACCTAAAATTCGGTTAAGTTAACTTTTAGTTGTCAAATTGTCACACTCTAAATAAAACTTTAACACGACCGCAAAAGATTACGATTGCAATAGTAAAAACATGACAACTAAAAGTTAACTTAACCGAATTTTAGGTACGAGAATTGACATGCAGGTTTCTAAAATATTCAAAATCACCTGAAATTCAATTTCGCCACGTCTTAAATTCAAATAAAAAGTATAAAATTATACATAAATCACCAAGAAAACTGGTAAAATATTGGTGCAGTTTCATGTTAGATTCGCCTTACAAGGGTTTCGTTGCTGGAATTGGTTTTCGTTTGAACTATGTACTTTTACCAGCTTACAAACGTCTTAGAGTAGGGGCGAGTCTCCCTTTTTGATAGAGATAAATTTTGACTGAACCAAGAGAGGACTTAGTTTTAAAACACAGTTGCACACATATTCCATAGGCATTCGTCTCAACCGAAACTGTCCGAAATTTGTCTGGTATCCGAAATAATGGTGAATACAAAACTGAATATCCACAATCCACTTCTCAGTCTCCTTTTACAATAAACTTCAAACTTCAAAATACTTTATTTCATAAAATTTATTACAAATTGTTTGAAATCGTCGTTTACTTAAAATTGAAGCTACATTTAAAATTATAGATCGACACAGACAAACGCTACAGCACTAAGAAAAGCCGCGTTGTATTGTCAAATGTAAATTAAAGGAGAAAAATAAAACCAATCTACTACTCGAATCTACTTGTCTGTCTGTGTTGATCTATAAATTCCAGTTTCCAAATGGTAGGGCCAATGAGAAGAAACCTGGCAAAGAAACTCATGGCAACTCTTTTAAAATTCAGTTGTGTTTACATTTTTTTTTTTTACATTTATCATATACCCTATCAAAATATTTGACAGTACCAGACAGGATAATACACCATTTATACATCATAAAAAATAATAATCAAAGAAAAGAAAAGTAGAAGACAAGCATGAGAACAAGGAAGACAGAAAAAAAAAAGATAGATAATTATGTAACAAGCTGCATTCGAAATAAAGGTATTATTTTGCAGTTACGGGATATCAATGTATTCTTAACGGTTCATTAATGTCCTATTGGATGAAGGAACTTTCTCCAATCGCGGAAAGAAACTTGATCTACTTATACTGGTTAAGCAGACTGTTTGGTATCCCTACAACATAATAATATTATTAATAATAGGTCTTTACCTATGAAATTGCCGTTTTATTTCTGCGCAGTCGTTAGACTCTATGTTCTTTTCAAACATATGTTGTTTAAATATTTTTTGTTATTTTGGAAATATAGGATAATACCAACATCTAACAAAAGATAAGATATAAAAATAATTATTATTTGTATTATTAATAAGCCTGTGAACATGGGTCCAATTGAAAACAGCGGTTTTTCTCATTTGTTTAACTGTAACTTCTTCCCTGATACCTACTTTTTTTCTTTGTTTTAAACACAATACTTAAATGTGCGCGATTACTTATAACAAATTTCATTCTATTATGTTAAATAATTAATTATTTAAAAACATAAGAAAACGTTAGTAAGATAAATCTAACTTCTAAAATCTTCATACAAAACTTCTTCCATTACCTACATACAAAAAAAAACATCGTTTCAGTTACACACAAAAAGCTACATTCAAAAGACTGTTACGTACCTAATTAATTTGATATATCAGTATTTGTGGAAAGGCAAACTCGATAAAACAACCAATTTATATCCATTTACTCTTCAATGAATCGTAAGTAATTCAATCTGTGTATATAAAATACTACTTAGTGTAAATAGAATGAAAAGAACACATACATATATTTTTGGATATTCTATTTTCATCTATACTAATATTATAAAGAGGTAAAGTTTGTGTATTTGTGACGGTGTAGGGTCTACTGAACCGATTTTAAAAATTCTTTTTGTGTTGAATAGTCCATTTATCGGGGAGTGTCATAGGTAGTAGTGTCATAGTATCACGCTATGAATAATAGGAGTGGAGTAGTAATGAAATATGTTTGAAAAAGTGACGCTTTTTTTTTGCCGCCTGACGAAGTGGGCACGGGTCAGCTAGTTTGTTTGTACTTACATTTCAGCAAATATAATAAAGAGTGACTCATTGTCTTTCTTCAAGACGACCTCGGTGGCGCGACGATAGCGCAAGCTGCTGCTGTGTACAAGGTTGTGGGTTCGATCCCCACGCAGGACAATAATTTGTGAGATCCACAAATTATTGTCCTGAGTCTGGGTGTTCTTTGTGTCCATTAACTGATGTTTGTAAAAAGTCCCCGCGATGCAGCACCTTATTACAGTTAGAATGTTGTAAAATTACAGAGACGTCTAAAAGATGTTTGTTACGCCGCTTCTTCTCTACGTCTTGGAAGCGATGGTTAAGTTTGAAAAACTTTTAATATGTAGGTAAACTTAACTAAAACTAAATTAAGTAGATTTAAAGTGACGTCAATAAGTTGTTATTCTGTAACATAACATTGAGAAAATAAATGACCTATTCCTATTTCAAATTTGATTTTATCTTTTCACGGAAGGCAATTCCCAAATGACTAAATAAATGAGAAATAGCTCAGAATGTTTGTCTAAGCTACATCAAAGAGAATGATACAAAATAAATAACGTAGTTAAATACAAGCATGTCCAATTCCCGGAGGTTTGTTATGTAAACGGTCACTATAATAGGGAACTAAAACATTATACCTTCACTCCTGTATGTTCAATTTGGATGACTTTGCAGCTCTTGGCTAAAATGTAGCTTTTATAATTCCTCTCATATTCCTCACACTTTCACACAACGCCACCTAGTCCCAAACTAAGCAGAGCTTGTACTATGGGTACTAGACTATACATACATAAATACTTTTTTTTTGTAAATACATACATATTATACATAGAAAACATCCAGGCCAATGCAAACAATCATCGATCAACAATCATCAGGTTCGATTCCCGCTCAAAGATTTGCTTTGAGCGGGAATCGAACCTGTGACCTCTGCGTAGCAGTTATGTTATATAACTACTACGCTACAAAGCTCGTCATAATGTGATTTGTTTTCATACTACAGTTATTATTGTGAAGATGCACACGATTTTACCGAGCCATAAGATGTCTATGAAATTCTATTGTTTTGTAAAGACACGCGTTATTTAAACTTAAGCCCGATTTACGAATCGACAAGTACAGTAGCGAGTTAAGTAGTAAGTTGTTGATTAAGTTGATTTAAATATATTTCCATCCAATTTTTGTGCGAGTTAAGTTGGTAAGACGCGAGAGAGGCGGCTACTTCGTACTTTAGAGAAAATTAATCAAGAACAGAGCGTCACAGCATCCCATCAACATCCCATTCTAGATGCCGACCTCCGATGTAGGTATACGGAGTAGTCAGTAGTAAGTTCTTTAGGCGCTTTTTATGACATCTTGGGAATAAGAAGTGGAAGTAACATATTTTTTATTTCCTCACCTTGCGGGTAAAAGAATGAAGCACGTTTTGTGTTATGTATAAGAAAATATAGCATTTCATCTTATTTTATTTTGTGACCCGTGCCCACTTCGTTGGGCGGCGAAAAAATCGCGTCCCTTTTTTAAAGATATTTCCTTACTGCTCCACTCCTATTAGTCATAGCGTGATACTACATAGCCTATGACACTCCCCGGTAAATGAAAACACAGAAATAATTCTTAAAATCGGTTCAGTAGATCCAGAGACTACAACGTCACAAACACACAAAATTTACCTCATTATAATATTAGTATAGAATATATATATATTATTATATACAGATAGCGCGCGAGTTGAATGCAGAGCTTAGGAATGCGGTAGTGCTGTGGCCTAATTATAAATTATTAATTGACATTCATATCGATAAATTTAAACAATGTTCTAAGTTTAATTTTATTTAGTACACTAGGTTAACATGGTGAAAAAAAACAATATCATAATTATCACATGTTTTAATAATCATTTCACAAAACGGAATAAAAAAATAACACGGGAACTTCAGTATTACTATATTAACACAATAACACGGCAAACGTACGATAGTTGACAAGGATGGCACAGCACTACACTGCAGGCGTGTGAGGTGGGGCGTGCGGATAGCGGGGGGAGATGCTCCCGCCCTTTACCTCAGACCCCGACTGCATTCAACTCGCGCGCTATCTGTAGATTTCCTTTCAAATAAAATCTCTTGGCCAAAGTGGTGAAAGCTCGTCCTTGCGATTCGTCTAAAAAAATTTAAGTTAGATATTTCTCTGACACACATCTTATGCATACAATCCAAATCACTAGCATTATCTAAAGTGGAACAATTTCCATGTAATGTTCTATTCGAGTGTTCAAGACTGAACTCATTTGTTTAATATGTAGGTACCTACTCAGAGTCTTCTCTGCTAACATGACTTCTGATATTTGACTTTTTAGTTAATAAAGACTTTTAAATGTCTATTATTTTAGTCAGTTTCTTTATTTCATTATTTAACTTTAACTGGTACTGGCCTGAGCCGTGCCCACTTCGTTGCGCGGCGAAAAAAAATTGACCCTTTTTTAAACATATTTCATTACTGCTCCACTCCTATTAGTAATAGCGTGATACTATATTACCTATGACACTCGTCGATAAATGTACTATTCAAAACAGAAAGAATTTTTAAAATCGGTTTAGTAGATCTAGAGATTACCCCCTACAACGTCACAAACACACAAACTTTACCTCTCTATAATATTAATATTACTATAGTATATAAGTATAGATTAGCAGGCCAAGTATCCCTCCTTAACAAGAGAAGGCCCGTCCCTGCAGTGGGACTTTAATGGGCTGTTATGATGATGATGACTAGGTATTTGACTTGTCAGATAATGTTTAAGTAGCAGTAAACTCTACAAAACTAATAGCAATATCACTCGTTCGTTATCATTGCTATAATCATAAGTTCTGCGCATAATTTTTAACCCACTTTGACTAGGTCGTGTGTCCACCATGTAGCACATTTTTTAACTTACATAGTAATACAAACATACATAAACTCACGTCATCCCATCCGGGGTAGGCAGAGACGACAGAACGCCACTTGTCACGAGCCTGGCAAACAGCTTGGGCCTCATCCACATTCATTAAGCGAGTCATACATGCGAGTCGGTTACGAGTGCTCTTTTTTTTTTTCAAATATTAAAATATAATGCAAACAGTTTGTTGTGTTTTTGTAAGAAAACAATTTAGATTTACAACGTACTTAAGTTGGCAAATGTAAAGGATTAGCATTACAAATTATACTGGATCGTGTTTCTGTAAGACTCTTGAGAATCTTTTAACTTTGAATAAATTGAAAGTGATCTTATCTAATCTTAAAATAATGGCGTAAATAAATCAAGTGTTAATTGAAGAGATTGGGCTTTTTTGTATTCAATGTGTGGCAAGGATTATAAGGCCAATTTCACAACCTATCTTGTGGGGGTGTAGTAAAAGGTTAGTAAATAAAAATAAATAAATCAATATTAAATATATGTATTTACAAAAAAAAGTATTTAAGTACGTTTATCCGTTGTCTAGTACCCATAGTACAAGCTTTGCTTAGTTTGGGACTAGATGGCGTTGTGTGTATATGTGAGGAATATTTATTATAATTATTTATTATTTCAAATATTTCGGTTGATTACTGCTGACATTGAAATAAAATTACTTATATAAAAAACGAAAAAATCAAGTTAATTTAATTAAACTACGTTTTGCAATATACACAATTAGATTAATTAAGCTATACGTCTTTCTAAATATCATTAAGTACAAAATCTCGTGCTTCTAAATAATTAGCAAATGCTTTTACCATTGTCGGCTTCGGTCCATTCCATTCAACATTGAAGTTCTCCAATACACGGCATAATAATGTTTCTAATTGTAATATAGCCAGGCGCTTACCTGAAAAATATAAGTACTTTTAATTTACATACATAAACTCATGCTTTATCCCGTCTGGGGTAGGCAGAGACGACAGAACGCCACTTGTCACGATCCTGACAAACAGAGTTATACATGCGCGTCGGTTACGAGTGCTCTTTATTTACCCTTTTCTAATATGCAACCTATCTGTTCAATGTTTTCCAGGGTCTACCCGCACCGGCTAGCCCTTTCACACTAGCCTTGTATACTTGTTTCGTCAAACGCTCATCATTCATTCTCTCAATGTCATCTTTCAGGCCGCAACGTATTCTATTATTGAGCTTAAATACTTAATGGAGGGATGGATCTCCTTTAGGGGCTGAGAAAAATCTGAATCAATGTGAAATTCCATGCTCATGATGGAATAGTCTTTGGTTGGCAGCAGGTCCTCATTTTTATTTCTGAAACCAGTATTCCAACCTATGATTAATGACACAATATAGGGGATAAACATACATATAAACATATTACTTATTTTATTTCACCTAATATATTCTATATAATTATTATAAAGACATATCCCTAAAATATCTATCGTTACAACAATACCACATGTTTCTATTTATGATAATTCTTGATAGTAATTATCACTACATTATCTTTCTTAATTATTAAATGATAATAAAAATCTATTTAGTGCTGTTTGTAATGCAACTGCGTTAATACACGAGCCTCAGGCTAATAAATAATAATTAAGAGCATAATATTATATAATTGACATTATTATCAGCATAATTCGTGCTGAGCAATAAAATTATTATTGCAATAAATCGCCAAATGGGCTTAACAAGGTATGTTCATTAAAATTATTCGTGATCATCATGACTATCATACCAGGCAATTGATGGCCATTCCTAGATTAAAGTGCCGATTACACTAGCCTACATGTAGGACACTACATCTTGTAGGGCACTACATGTTGTCTAGTGTAATCACATGTAGGCTGTTAGGAAACTACATATCGGAGATTGGCGAGTCCCGACCGCCCTACATCATGTAGTGCCCTACAAGATGTAGGGGCCTACATATAGGGTAGTGTAATCGGCGCTATAGTCCTCCTCCAAATACCTTACGTGGTGTGGAGGTTAAGCTACATGATTGTAAAGTTTTCATTAAAATAATGGATTTTAGTAGTTTTAGGTGAAAGTGTAACAAACATCCATCTATACATACAAACTTTCGAGGTTATCATAACAGCCCATTAATGTCCCACTGCAGGGACGGGCCTTCTCCTGTGACGAAGGGATACTTGGCCTACTAATACCAAGGTGGCTCGACGGATTTATATAGGGTTTAATTTCAAGTTTTCCTTCTTTTTATTTCATGAAGATAACATTCGCGAATAGTCCCGTAGTCGGTTTTTACGACACCCATGGGATGAGATGGGGTAGTGACATGTTGTATTCTTACTCCGTCACCACACGGAGAATATATACGTTTGTAATAATATAAACTTACCGACACAACTGCGAACTCCAAACCCGAATGGTGAAAAGGTAAATGGGTCAGCATGGCCATGATACAAAGGATCATTTTTATCAGTCAGCCATCTTTCTGGTATAAATTCTTCAACACGAGGGAATTGGCTTTCAAATGTACACATTTTTTCATGGCAAAATAAGGTTAAAGTCTAAAAAGAAAAAAATAACTATTTAGTATCGGTAGAATATCTGGTGACCTGTATCACAGGTTCTTACAAACCCATTTCAGGCAGCAGTCCTTCACAAACATGTTATATTAAAATTTGTCATATTATAATCATCTAGATGTAAGTTTTGTATTGTGAAGAAAAAATAAAAATCTTATTTTTTTTTTGGTATAGAGCATAAAACGATATTTAACCCATTTTTTCATCCAAAGTGATCCCACAAAAACAATGTTTTTCTATATTCTTTCTTTAAATATAAAACCCCCGCACTAGGTATCATGCCTCCTGTCGCCGGGACTTTTACAAACATCAAGTTAACGGACATAAAGATTATTAGCAAGTAGATTTTAAACAATTAGTTGTGGAACAAAATGTCTTGGAAGGGTTTCAAACCTGGCACCTCGTGCACGCCAGCCTCTACCAAAGCAGTTAACATTTAAAATGTGACCACACGGTTTATATTTCCAGCGAATATTTACTTAAAGAATATATAATGGAACTTACATTTTTAGGTATTCTGTAGCCCATGACTTCAACTTCTTTGGAAGTAATCCTTGCGTTATGGCTAACTGTAGGCATCAACCTCATAGATTCTTTCATGTATGCAGTCAAATATGCCTTACGTTTATTTGTTTTTAACATCTCTCTTAATTTATCCTGTTTATCTGGATGTGTCGCCAAAAAGTATAAAAGTACCAGGAAAGATGTTGTCAACTGGGGAGATAATGTGTTGAATTAGTCATTTAATTTTGTTTTAGAATAATCTAGGCTAAAAGTTTAGGGCAATTGTTACAAAATAATATTTCATTATACATAGTTATACAAAATAAGCCGGATGAGCAGCTCGGTGAGGGCGAGCCTGCCCATTCGTGCCGCAGACATAGACTGACGGCATGGCTCTACCACTCAGAAAATTTATATTTATATGAATTTTAAGTTTTTACTACCGTATCAACGCCTCCAATAAGAATTTCAGATGCGAGTACAGTAGCGATATGTTCATCTTTGTCCACCATATTTTATGTTCCAATACGGATTTTTCACTTTCACCTTTTGTCTTATATTTCTGCTCTTCTTTCGCCAATGATACGTAGTGCTCTGTTATCCTGTATTAGAGAAACAAGGAATAGTTATAAATGACTGCAGTTTTTTTGGAAGTTTTACTACATATAACTCCCGCACTAAGGATCATGCTCTAGGACGCGCGGACTTTGCAAACATTAACTGAACAAACAAGGAAAAACATCCAGACAATAATTTAAGGATCACACACTGAATTGTCCTGTAAATCATGAAAAACCCGCGACCTCGTGGACGGCAGCCGTTTCCGCGACGTTGCACACATACATTTTATTTAAAAAAGTAGTCTATGTTACTCTCCATCCCTACAACTATCTCCACTTAAAAAAACACATTAATTCGTCGCTCCGTTTTGCCGTGAAAGAAAGACAAACAGACACACTTTCCCATTTATAATATTAGTATGGATTTTACTTACCTTTCCAAGTCAGATAACACGACCATAGCACGACGCAATTTCTTCGTAGGTAAAGATTGGAAATACCTTGGCAGGTTATCAAATTCAGTAGAAATATCAATAACTTCACGAGCATATTGAATAATTTTCATTGCATTATTGTAATCTTCTGTCTTTTCATTCTTGAAATCTAAACAGTTCATACGCCTACCAAGGATCACAGCTAGATTGGACTCTACAGCCCAAAGCTTAATTTCCTGATCAATTGTTGGTATCATATTTTTTTCATTACGGAGGATTTTTAATCTGAAATCAGTTCATTACTAAATTATTATTTTTATAATAGATGCATATAAAAAAAATATTTTTAAAAGAAAAAAATACAAGGTAATAATAAATTTTGTAAATGCTTTTATGTTTGTTTAAATTTATCATAACAGCCCATTAATGCCCCACTGCAGGGACGGGCCTCCTCCCATGACGGAGGGTTCCTTTTTAAATTGATTCTCAATAATTTTATTTTGTTTATCGACTGTTGCATTTAAATTAGATATTAAAATAATGAAACCTTGAGATCATATCTTGAGCCACGGTGTTCGTAGTTGGATAATATTTTTCTAAAACATTAGGCTTGACCATAATAGGATTAATAGTAGTTCGAAGTTGTTTCCAAGCTTCTCCAGAGCTGAAAACAGAGAATATTTGAAATTATTTAAATACATTAAAATTTACTTTTATTTAAATTTGCTTAAGAGTACTTTGGTATTGTAAATATCTTGTTTTTTAATTCTATAATTATAATTGAATATTATAAAGAGGCAAAGTTTTGTGTGTTTGTGACGTTGTAGGGGGTAATCTCTGGATCTAATGAAGCGATTTTAAAAATTCTTTTAGTGTTGAATAGCCCGTTTATAGGGGAGTGTCATAGGCTATATAGTATCACGCTATGACTAATATGAGTAGAGCAGTAATGAAATATGTTTAAAAAAGTGACGCGTTTTTTTCGCCGCCCAACGAAGTGGGCACGTGTCAGCTAGTTGCTTATAAGTTTAATTGTGGTCGTGGGTTGATTAGAGCCTTCATGATAATCGTTGTTAACATGACGTTTGACTTGGTAGCAAAAAGTATATTATCAATTTTGTCATAAGTGATTAAGAGGTGTGGTATTCAGAAGCCCGCATGTTTAAAGAAGTATAAGGTAAAATATTTACGTTTGTTTCAAGAAATCACACGACTTACACAAAAACGCAAACTGATTTAAGCGTCATCTTACAGTATTGTTTTGATTTTAATTTTCGTTGTAGATTTTTGTATCTTCCGTCGATATTGTAAACCACTGCTGTCCATTTCAACATTTAAATAATCCTCACACATTCACAATTCACCACCTAGTCCCAAACTAAGCAAAGCTTGTACTATGGGTACTAGACAACGGATAAACATACTTTAATACTTTTTTTCTTGTAAATACATACATATTATACATAGAAAACATCCAGACCAATGCAAACAATCATGTTCATGCACACATAGATTTGCATTGAGTGGAAATCGAACCCGAGACCTCTGCGTAGCAACCATGTAATATACCATGGGAATATTGTAAGTACTTTAATATAATAATGTGTATACTTACTCAGTCACTAATCCTTTGAATACGACACCTTCTCTCTTAACTGGTTTGTAGTTCTTTCTGAAATGCATTAGAGGAGCGAGTCCTGGTCGTAACGGCAGGTTATTTTCACTGTGAAAGATCTGAAACATTTAGGAGTCCCATTAATGATATTTTTAAATGAGAGAGAGAGAGAGAGATTAAAGATATACATAAAGAAACACACAACCTTATTCCAATGGGGGTAAGCAAAAACTACTGAGAGCCATGTAGTATTATAACAGCCCATTAATGTCCCACTGCAGGGACGGGCCTCCTTCCGTGACGGAGGGATACTTGGCCTACTAATACCATGCTGGCCGAACGGATTGATTTAGGGTTTAATTTCAAGTTTTCCTTCTTTTTATGTAAAGGTAATATTCACAGATAGATAGTTCCTTAGTCGGTTTCTACGACATCTATGGGATGAGATGGGGTGGTGACATATTGTATTCTTACTTCGTCACCACACGGATAATGTTATACAAAATATAAAATGCTTACTTTTCCAATACTCTTTCCGTCATACAGGATCAAAACAGATGGTGACATAATAGTGCTTAGCCTTACAATTGGTCCATATCTTTCGTACAGAACATCAAACATGTTGGGGCATTTGTATAGAGATCCTGAAAACATAAGTTAATTTTTTTGCAATGAATGCGTGGTCTTTGTATTTGCTAGACGGAATAATAACGTCAAAATAATTATTGTTTTTCATCAATGCTTTTGTTAACTTTATAGTAAATACTAAATACTGTTAAAGAATTAAAGGATATTAAAAAATTCTAAACGAAAAGTTTTTTAGTAATTTAATTTAAAAAATATTTAAAAAATTAACAAAATAAAAACGAAATAATTCAACATTACTTGAATAAAAGTAATTAGAAATGTTATTAACTAGAATTTTAATTACATATTAAAATTAATATTATATAAAAATAATATAAATGTGTAATTGCGTTTTAACGCAGTATAAAATATCTAATAACGTAAAAATATTTTATATTCTCAAGTTTAAATGCATATTTAAAAAAATAAATAAAAGTATTAAAATATTTAAAAGCAAAGTTTGGGTACTTACCCAAACTCTGCTTTTTAGGGACTAGATGGTTATGAGAATGTTATGAGGATTACTTTTATTTATTTATTAAAGTATACGAAGGCATAACCTTCCTCCACATATTTCCACTTTTCACGGACAGCCTCCATTAACCATCGTAACCACTATTTACCAGACTTTGTTCCAAATTTAGTTCCAAAATGTCACCTATGCAATAATTTGCTACAAGTTCAAGCTGGCCAACTGGCCGTGATTATTTCCACTGTAACCCACGTACAATTACATAGTTATAAGTTACAAGTACAATACAGTTTAACTACGTCAACGCGATGCACATTGTACTTATGCCGTACCTACAAGGCATGTTCGACTAAGCCGCACATACTACTTCTATAGTTTTGACCTAGATAAAGAACTGGTTAATTCAACAAGTCATTCAATGGCCTAAACATATTATTATTGAAATTACTTAGTATTTTTTTCTTACTTGAATGAAACACTGACTTGAGTACCAAACACTGTCTTGAGTACGAATATCTTTTACATAATAAACTTGTTATTGTTCCACTTTTGGACAAAAGTTTTCAAACTTACATTTTAGAATTATTTTTTAAGGTTTTCTGTAAGTTATCTATTACGGCATTAATTTTTTGGTCAAGTTTTGTTTTGTTTACATGAATTGAAAAAAAAAGAAACATATTTCAATAAATTTTCATTACCTCCTGGCAGAAAATGACGTAGCTGTCCCAAGAATGGAACAGAGGACGGTCCAGGTATTTCATCAAATGATTTCAAAGGTTCCGCATTAACTGCATTTATTGCTTGAGTTGCCACTGAAGATTGCCTTTAAAGAAAATGTAATATAATGTACTAACAAAATGTTATTCGTGTGGTGACGGAGTAAGAATACAATATGTTACCACCCCATCTCATCCTATGGGTGTCGCAGAAACCCGCTAAGGGACTATCTGTGAATATTACCTTTACATACAAATAAAAACATATTTTCTTTACATAGAAAGAAGGAAAACTTGAAATTAGGCCCTATACCAATCCGTCTGGCCAGCGTGGTAGGCCAAGTATCCCTCCGTCACGGGAGGAGGCCCGTCCCTGCAGTGGGACATTAATGAGTTGTTATGATGACTAACAAAATGTAATTATACAGTCAGTTACTTGAAAAGATCAAGTCGTTAATAATATTTTTCACTCAACGCTTGGCTATACCTATATATTTGCATTGAGCTGGATTTGAACCCGAGACCTCTATGTATCTACCATGAACTATAAGCATTATGCCACAAATGCCGTTATATAAAAAATAAATGTAAGATCACAGAATTTATACTTTACACAAAACCTAAAATTCTTAAGACTTACTATTATACTTAATCATTGTTATTATACCTAATATAAAATAAGGGATTTTAGGTCAGTCTCAATCTTATTTCATTCATTGTATTTATAATTTTATTGTATTATTGTTTTCTGCACCGATATCGATAACATCCCTTGATACCCTGTTTAAAATTCGGGTCATGTAATGAATTGGGTAAAAATATAATAACAAAATTTCGTTGCGATAACGGTTAAAAATATTTTATGATTCATAACAAATAAATTAAATTAGAATCTTAAACTTATTATCATCATCATTACAGTCAACAGATGTCCACTGCTGGACATAAGCCCACAGTCCTTTTTCTCGTCTCCCTCATCCATCTGTTATCACTTTGACCTAACCGCCTATCCACCGAATAAGTGATCTGCCTAATATGGACAAAAACTTATATTACATCAATATTCATCATAACAGCCCATTAATGTCCCACTGCAAGAACTGGCCTCCTCCCGTGACGGAGGGATACCTGGCCTACTGATACCATGCTGGCCAGACGGATTGGTATAGGGTTTAATTTTAAGTATTCCTTCTTTTTATTTTGTAAAGATAATATTCACGGATGGTCCCTTAGTCGGTTTTTACGACACTCATGGGATGAAATGGGGTGGTGGTATTCTTACTTCGTCGACACACGGAGATCACACACAAGCTTATATTATATTAATATTATAAATGAGTTAATAATAAACTCATTAAAACACAGACCTAAGAGTACAAAGTCTTAATTACGCATTAAGCTGCATTAATTAAACATAATGTGACGTTACTATACCTACACACAATATGTTATCTTTAACGCATTTTATCACTCTTGATCAAAATTAATTCGCCTTGATACACAGAATAATTTATTGAAAACAAAATTATCTAATTAAACAAATTAAAAAAAAAAATGTTTGCAAATCGAGCTACTTAGTTCTTAAAAAAAAAATAACCCTGATTAGAAAAAAGGTTGGAATTTGATTAAAACTAACCTTAAAATTATACTCCATAATGTATCTGTTGTCGCGCTTTTTGCTAATAATTTTAACTTTGCTGTATACATGTTGCAAAGAGTTATAATACACGACTGAATCTAATCTGCACAAACAAAATACACACATCAAAAAAGTCTAAGCAACATGCATGATATTACAAATTTACCATTTATATTAATTTATTTTACCATTTATTTTAATTATAACGTTGTATTTTATTTTTAAAATAATATTTTTAGGGTTCTATGATGTAAAAATAACAGCTGTTTTCTTTATAAGTTCTTTTAATAACAGAAATTAACAATATTAGAATATACAGGTACATAAGAAACTAAACTTTTTTTTTACAAATTGAAATTTCTTAAGAAAATGAATTTATTGTGAAAGAATAGGACAATTTAATACAAAGTATGGCCTCCTCTGCTATTCAGAACTTGTCGGCAACGATTATTCATTGAATTAATGAGACTGTTTATGTCATCTTGCGGTATTCGCTCCCAATGGAATTGTAGCAAATCCTTCAGCTGTTGGGTTGTTGTCACTCCGTCCAAGTCCTTCAAAACACGTCTCTGGAGCATGTCCCATGCGTGCTCGATGGGGTTGAGGTCTGGCGATTGTGCAGGCCAGGGCAATACCTGGATGTTCTCCGTTGCCAAGTATTCACTGGTTCGCCGAGCTGTATGTGAACGCGCATTGTCATGCATTAACGTAAAATCGGAGCCAAAGGTTTGTGCAAATGGATGGACATAAGGTCTGAGAATATCCTCAACGTAATTTTCAGCGTTCATGTTTCCATTTACAAAAACGAGCTCAGTTCGCCTGTTCTTCATAATACCCGCCCATACCATAACTGTTGAGCCGCTGTATGGATGAACTTCCTGAACGCACCTGAGTCTTTCAGTATTTCCGGGTCGACGGTACACTCGCACCCTTCTTGTATCAGGCCTAAACCCGAATCGCGACTCATCGGAAAACATAACTTTATCCCATTGTTCCTGGGTCCATGTTATGCGTTCTCTACACCATTCATTTCGACGAGCGCGATTCCCGTGACGTATCGGTGGGCACCTGATAGGGCGTCGAGCTCGTAGGCCGTACTCATGCAGTCGATTTCGCACAGTTTGGGGACTTACATCAACACCACTTGAATTTTGTAGCCTCAAACTTATCTCTCGAGCGGTTAACATCGGCTGGCGTCTTGCAGTCAGTTGTATGTACCGGTCTTGCCGAGTGGTTGTACTCCTTTTACGGCCTGGATGCTGTTCAGCGGATTCCCCTGTATTATTGTAGCGCTGCCAAAGACGACAAATAACACTTCTATGAATACCAAAATGTCGAGATACCTGAGATTGATTACTTCCCGCTTGCAACATCCCTACAGCTCTTTGCATTTCATCTGCCGTCAAATGACGTCGCTCCATGACGTAAAGAATATCTAACAATTCAATTTTGTCGCCAACTGTATTTAAATGGTTGGTAAAATTATAAAATCAAGACTAAAACGTAGCAATTAACATGCACTCAAATTCAAACAAATTCGCAGTCATTTGAATTTTATGAAAAAAAACAAAACATAATCGAAATTTTTTTACCTATACACTTGAAGTTTACTTACCTATACACTTTGAGTGAGTAAATACTTAGAAATTAATTAATATAAATGGTAAATTTGTAATATCATGCATGTTGCTTAGACTTTTTCAACCGACTTCAAAAAGGAGGAGGTTCTCAATTCGGTTGTATTTTTTTTTTTTTTTTTTTGTGTTTGTTACCTGATTTCTCGAAAACGGCTAGACCGATTTGAAAAATTTTTTTTTTGTTCGTATTGGTATGCTTCCCATTTGGTCCCATTGTCACCAGATCTGGATCTGGATGAGGGGATCCCAGAGAAATCGAGGGCATCTCTTGAAAATTGTAGAGACGCATTGTGTAAAATCTTGTCATACATGTGCATCTTTGACGTCACTACCAAATAGTCAAGAATTTGAACTGGTCAGATCCTGGAGACCAGAGAGAGTCGAGGGAACACCTTAACGGCATATAGCAGCTACCTTGTGTTTGGGCTTATTTTAATTGTATTGATGAACACTTTACAAAACTTTACACAAACATGATCTGATGATGAAGAAGATTGAGGGTCGAGGCAACTCCTCAACGGTATATAGCAGCTACCTAGTGTTTGGGCTTATTTTATTCGTATTGATGAAAACTTTACAAAACTTGACACAAACATAATCTGATGATGAAGAAGACTGAGGGTCGAGGAAACTTTTTAACGGTATATAGCAGCTACCTAGTGTTTGGGCTTATTTTATTCGCATTGATAAAAGCTTTACACAACTGTACACAAACATAATCTAATGATGAAGAAGATTGAGGGTCAAGGGAACTTTTTAATAGTAAATAGCAGCTACCTAGTGTTTGGGCTTATTTTATTCGTATTGATGAAAACTTTACACTAACATTATGACTGTAATTGAAGGTATGGTTTAAGACTTAATAATGAAGTTCTTATTTGAATTTAAAATAGGAATTAATACCGGATTATAAATAGACTATAAACAAATTTTTGAATTGCATTTCATTTATTTTAAACTTATTCTTTAGGTACAACAAATTGATAATAATAACTATTATAAGTATTTATTTGATTTATTTTTATGTCAATTTATTTAAATTATCAATTTAGTGTGCATGTCGCACAATAAATTAATAATTTTTATTACTAATTAACCACGCAGAGACGGTGTGGCTACGCTTTTCGATGTTCTCCCTATTTAAAACGTTTTTCATGTAGGTCCTTTTTTGTGAAAGCTGATTCTTACGTTGTTCACTAGTCTCTTTTGAAATGGCATTGGAGGTAGATTTCCTACTTCGAGAATGGCGTTTCTTCCTTTCTTCGGTTGTCATCGAATCGAACCCGTGGCGGGCGCGTCAAGTCTTGTGACCTGTGACGCGCACCAATGAACATACCGCGGCGGCGCCCGCGCTGCACTCCCCGCGACCCGACGGTGACCGGTCCGCCCGCTAGGCGCTACCGCTCAGTCGCGAGCGAGCGACAGTGCGAGACGTAGACCGACGGCGAATGCACGTTCGCCCGCACTTCATGCGTACGCAATTAACTCGATCTCTAGATTCTAATTTACATCTTGTTTTCTACTCCTATATACTCGTAGTCTAAGCTACGTCTAGCTAATCTACATCTTGTTTTTTATTCTTGTATAACTTAACTTAACTTCAGTGCTGTGAACTTAACTAACTTAATAACTCTGTATTCTCTTTCATTCTGTGTCATTAAGTAAATAGTCTTGTAAATAACCGTCACGTTTTCTTTATCACCTCTACAGTCTCATACAATCAGCGCTGTCTCATGAGCAGCGCGTTTCGTAGGTCTACCCATATTTAGACAAAATAATGTCCCACTGCAGGGACGGGCCTCCTCCACTGACGGAGGGATATTTAGCCTACTAATACCACACTGGCCAGACGGATTGGTATAGGGTTTAATTTCAAGTTTTCCTTCTTTTTATTTCACAAAGATAATATTCACGGATAGTCCCTAAGTTGGTTTTTACGACACCCATGGGTTGAGATAAGGTGGTGACATGCATTCTCACTCCGTCACCACACGGATTTATAGAATTGGTATTCACTAAAAATTTGAAAATAAAATTGATTTTTACAAAAAAAAAAAACCGACTTCAAAAACACAAATTGCACTAAAAAGTAAAAAATAATTAGTTGTATTTCGGTTTTACAACATTAAATCAGCCATTCTTTCTACTGAATTTTAATCTAAAGAATAGGTTATTTTAATTATTGTAAAAAGTATTGTTTAAGATATTTCTTGAAGAGTCTGTAAATATATTGATTTGTAGATTCTTTAAAAGATAATCAAATTATTACAAATAATGTAATATTATTGTTATTTTTGGAGTCGGTGTCAGCCAACGCAATAAGTATGATATAGTTATACAAAACTTTATGGCCTTTTCTAACACACTCGAATCACTTTAAATGGTTTTTAATTAGATAAATATTGCATTTAAAACAAAAACGGCCGTTTCATTTTCTAATGCGAATTTTAAGTAATTGTTAGTCTTTAGCCTGTGTGTAACATGACGCCATAATGTTTGTTTAAATATTAAGTCAGAAATAAAAAAATGGTAGGTATATAAACTATCGTGGCTGACACCGACTCCAAAAATAACAATAATATTACATTATTTGTAATAATTTGATTATCTTTTAAAGAATCTACAAATCAATATATTTACAGACTCTTCAAGAAATATCTTAAACAATACTTTTTACAATAATTAAAATAACCTATTCTTTAGATTAAAATTCAGTAGAAAGAATGGCTGATTTAATGTTGTAAAACCGAAATACAACTAATTATTTTTTACTTTTTAGTGCAATTTGTGTTTTTGAAGTCGGTTTTTTTTTTTTTGTAAAAATCAATTTTATTGATGTGTGTATTATGCACGTAACCTAAGTCTGTTCTATCTCTATAATACACATTAATTTATTAGGTTTTCTTTTCAATACTTAGATGATAACGAATGAACGATATGCAAAAGTCATTTTTCTGCAAAGATATTGTGATAAATTTGGATCCTGTTAAATTCTCATGCTGGATAGTGTCATTGATCCTATAGAGTCAAGCACTAATAGAAATATATTTCCAGCCACAAAAACTTCAAGAATAACAAAGAAAACATTTTGAGCGTGGTTGCTGCCTTTTAAAATAATTATAGTTTTATTATGGTACTATCTTACAATACTAAATTTGATTTACAAATAAAAAAGACATATAGTTTGCAAGCAAAATATTTTAAAGAGCTTCACTGTTTTCATTATGGACCAATAAATTGTGACAGTCCTTACGATTTCCCGCAAGTCTTTTCTTGGAAGTTTTAACATTTACTTCAATAGTGTAGGCCTAAGTTAGAATAAGGGCTACTTTGAAATCCTCTGTTTTATTTGGGAATAAAATTTACCTTCGCAAAGGCGTATTTTATGTTGTATAGCGACGTGTAGATGCAGTCATGATCTTATCTGGAAAAGGGAAAAGGAATTGACACATTGCTTACGCCGTCGTCCGATCCTTTACGTGGAAGTTTGTTTGACGTGTCTTCCAGCTCCAATAAGTCTTTTATTTATATACACCGTTGGCGTGTTTCAGTCAGTTTTAAACAACAACTTACAAAAAAAAATTACCATGCACTCAATAATAATGTTCAAGAAATGCTTGTCACCAATTCCTTGATTGTTCACGGTAAAACTAAATACTTTGTTAATTTTTGTTTTGCTATTGAAGTGTGGTTATATCACAATAATTTTGAATTCATTTCCTTATTTACGTTATTATACAACTGTGGCATGGTTTTTCCGTATACTTTTTTGTACCGTTCAAGAACTCGTTGGCCTTTGTTTTTCTTATTCATAGTTATTAATAACTTAGCAGGTTATTTAAGCATAACTTCACGTGGTTGACAGTATCTATTTGGTGAGTTCTATAACGAATAAACTGACATCTGTAGATTACTTTTCTGACGTTTAATACTGAACTTTAAAATTCTTGCGATAGCCTTTTGAACTTTATGCACTATTTTTTAAATACTCTTAGTATTTATGATTACGTATTAAATTAGTTCCTGTGTCTGCAAATGATCTTGCTATGATAATAATTAAATTGTTCGTTTATATACGTTTATTAATATAAGTTTATCTGTACGAAAATCCTCTAGTTTTAATGAAGGTGTATTTTTAACGTTACGTTACGATTGGTAAAGTTGTAATTTTTTTATGGAGTTACTAAATGCACCTTATTTTTTTTAACCTTAATTTAAAACAGGATGGTGTTACAGCATCTTCGATCTTTTTATCAGGGCTAAGAGGTTGAACAAGGTATCGACCTATTTGCCCTGATAATAATATGACACAACGAATATGTAATTCTAAATTTATCTTAACTATCATTGTCACATTGTCAAGATGATGATATTAAATATTGATAAACTTGGTATCAATTTTCCTTTCCTTGCAATATTATTGAACCCTTCTCAGTGCACTGGAATGATACTCACCACGATTCAAAAGGACTTTGAATTATAATCTATAGCGATAATAATATGCACCTCGTTCTTGTTTCGATTCTTTAGAGGAATTCACAAAGAAGATGAATACCAGAAATCATAAAGTTGTTTTTGCCCTTTGCCCTCCAGAAAATTTCATGAAGAATTCCCCCTGTCAAAAAATAAAGTTTAAAAGATTATACAACATCTATCATCATAACAGCCCATTAATGTCTCACTGCAGGGACGGGCCTCCTCCCGAGACGGAGGGATACTTGGCCTACTAATACCACCCTGGCCAGACGGATTGGTATAGGGTTTAAGTTTTCCTTCTTTTTATTTCGTAAAGATAATAATTATATACGGATAGTCTCTTAGTCGGTTTTTACGACGAGATGGTGTGGTGACATATTGTATTCTTACTCCGTCACCACACGGAGACACAATAGCTATATTTATATTTAATTTACAACTTTTTGATATGAACACAATATGCGTATATTAAGATAAACAATAAATATTATCATTATGCGTTAACAAGGCGCTATCGTTGGTTCATGACCTTCAAATTGTCATCGTGTTAAGCAGTTGAGTAGATAAGCTTGTATCTTTACATCGGAATTTATTTTATACGTAATTGCAATAAAGAAGGTAATATAGCCTAGGTAATACGCTTAGTTTGGGACTAAGTAGATGACGTTGTGTGAATGTGTGAGGATTATTTATTTCCGTGGGGTACGATACAGCCAAATTAACTTCATCGGTGGCAAAGCAGTTGTGTTTGCGGTTGCCGAATATGGCACAATGTAATTTTTTTGTCTTGAGCCTGGGATATTCTTCGTCTCATTTAATGTCATGTTTGTAAGATCCCCGCGTCATCGTCACAGGGCATGATCCCTAATGCAGGGGTTGTCTCTTTTTAAGAAAAATTGTACGTCAGACACCTAAATAATAAAGCAATAAAAAACATATTAATTTCACCTCTTCTCGTAATTATTAGTGATGGTAGTTTTGTAAATATAGAAAAAAAGTATCAACAATAAAGAATGTCCTGTACAAGGCTGCTAACATAAAATATTTTATTAGCACATGCCTTTCCATAAAGATAAAAAGGGGGTGAAATAATATTACGACAGTGTATTTATCGATTTCATTCAATATAGCAAAGAAACTATTATCATTCTTGTTAACAAAATACTTCCACTGTTAAGTAATACGAGTTAGATACGTAGTATGTAGACACCAATTTTATATATTCCGAATTTAACATCGAATTTGTTTTCACAATGCCTGGTTTTTCAAAAGTATCGATGTTCTAGGCAATGTGTATAATGTACCGGGGTCGTTCAGGTAATGTATGAAATGATATTCAATGTTTAAACTATTTTACACTTTGTCTAGGTAATGTATAGAATACCGAGGCATTGTATAGAATACCGGTCGAAGCATAGGTAATGTATGTAATCTATTTTTCTTCTCTATGATTTAGTTAAATAGATACTAATCTTTTGAGAGCCAATCCTAATTACAACTTCCAGACAGTGCTAATTAGTTAATAAATAGCTTAAATTTTTAGTTTTCGTTGGGAGTGCTGATAATCTGGTGCAGTGCCAGCAATGGGTCACCGACCCTTCTACCTACTTGTAGATAGCCATAGGGCTCTTTCAAATAAGGCGTTTCTTGTCGTTACGAGTGTAGAGTATTATGATCACAAGAGATACTTGTCATACTATGATCCTAGCTCTACTTAAAAAAAAAAACAAAAATATAATTATAAAGTTGTTGTGATTAATAATAAAAGATCTTCCTGTAAGTAAGTATATTAAAACCAGTTACTTATTCTTAACGTGGTCGTCCATTATACACATTGACTGATGCGCTTTCGGCATTTAATACAATACCTAGGCAATGTATGAAATTAATCGTATTATACACATTGCCTGAACGTTTTAGGCATTGTATAGAATGACTAGGCTTTCTATACAATGCCGTATTATACACATTGCCTATAACATCGATAAAGGATTTTTGTTAACCTTCGGAAGGATAGGGGGGTGACTCATCACCCCAGTCGATTAAAAAAGATGCTGTAACTTTTTATAAGTTAATTGAGGGAAGCTGTGTTTTTCTGTATTCTCTTATTTAAGCAAACACAGTTATTAGCATTAGTCACTAATTTGCCAATCGTCGTGGTTTTTGCTATATTGACCTTGCTGGGGTGACCGATCACCCCACTATCCTTTTACGTTTTTGTTTCTATCGCAAATCAATTGAAATAAGAGGCTTTATTAGTCCAAAAAGGTAAGTTTTACGGACGATGACATTGAGAAATATTTGAAAATCCTAGGCAATACAAGTTTCTAAGAGATGAAGTATCAGAAATTAAGGATAATGTGTCTGGAAATCTAAATTTACTAGGAGAAATCAGACAAAGTATAAGAGATGTTTTAAACATGAACCAGCAAACTTCTGGAAGTGAACCCCTGTTGAAATTATAAAAATAAGCATGGTGTTCAATTTTTATAAGAAGGAAAGACAAAAAAGTTAAATTTAATTGTGTTGAATGTCATTTACCTGTATGTCTCGATCACCGTAAAGATATTTGTCTGAACTGTTTTAAATCTTAAATATAATATATACATAGGCGCCTAAACTAATCAAAATTGTTATTTATACATTTATTATGAACTAAATTACTTGTCTTATTTAAAAAAAACTATCTTTTTTGTATACATGTGTTTCATTTTCGCTAATATAAGTTGTGGGGTGATGGGTCACCCCCCTATCCGTACGTGTATGCAAGAAAAGCCTATCCTGCCGAAGGTTAAGTTTCCAAACAATAATCTCGAAGTTGACGCTACCGATATTTTTGAAATAAAATTAAAAGGTGACCTTACATAATAAACACACAAGTAAAATTTTTGAGCATTTTATATTTTCACTAATTGCAAACTTATACAATTGTTATTATTAATTAACTTCACACAGTCACCTTTTCCTATTCTTTATTCAAAAGTTTAACCTACATGTTTTTTTTCAAATTACCTATTAAAGTAATTGTGTTTTATACACTTTCGTCTTATAATATGTTTTTGTAACATTATGGGTAATTTAACTATCATTTATTTTTATAAAAAGTGCAAAAATTACGCGCACCTTTATTTTTTTGCTTATTAACACACAATTTTTTGTACAGTTTTTTAACTAATTCGACCTCTGTGGCGCAGTCGATATATTACATGGCTGCTACGCAGAGGTCTCGGGTTCGATTCCCGCTCGATGCAAATCTTTGTGTGCATGAACATGATTGTTTGCATTGGTCTTAGTGTTTTCTATGTATAATATGTATGTATTTACAAAAAAAAAGTATTTGAGTATGTGTATCCGTTGTCCAGTACCCATAGTACAAGCTTTGCTTAGTTTGGGACTAGGTGGCGTTGTGTGAATGTGTGAGGATTATTTATAATTTACTAATTCATTCATGTTAAGTTCCTAAAATACAAGATTTTCAAAACTGACCTAACGACAAGCTTTTATAATGACATACATTTCGACACCAACAATTTATACTAAGCTAACTCATAAAAGTGAACTTTACAGTAGACGCGTTTAAAGGAAAAAACGTGATAACTTTTATATTAATAAGAATATTGATTTGAAATTTTGTATGATTAATATTTGATTTATTTATAGTTATTTTATATTTATATTTTTTTTAATTGTGTATATTTTTTAATTTAGTGCCAGTTAGCCGTATATACCCCTAATTTCACAATATTATTTTACGCACTACACACGTCTAACTAGTAGTCAGCGTAGTGTATTACGGGCGGCCACAGTACTAAACAAGTGTGATTTTTATTGCTTTACATTGCTTACTCTAAACTACATTATGCATTCATTTAAACTTAAGCCTACATTTAAAAATGTCAAATATGCTGTCTATAAAGTATTTAACATAGTTTTATACGAGAAATAATGTAAGACATACAGTCGCTAACTAGTGCATGGCCAATCGAAGAACGAAATCCGATCGGGCTACATTACGCTAAGTAACAGTTAGCGTAGTCTTACACGAACTTTAAGTATAGCGGCTAAAACTTACAAAATAATATAGTAAATTCTATAAACCATATTTTATATACTTTAAAATACAATATTATATTTAATAGCACATCAAACTAACCTATTTTAGCAGTATAAAGCGGAATCTCATCCTTTTTATCAACACTCCTCAATGAATATTTTACCTTTTTGGTAAATTTCAGTAAATATTTACCTCGTTTTCGTGTCATGTTTAGAAAAATACACTAACACTAATAATATTAAGACTAACTTGTAACAATAGCTCTATTAATTAGCATTATACTAATAAAGTGTTTCGAACCGCGCATTTCCATCTTATAATGCGACAAGTGAAGTTAGCGTAAACTAAATCGAGCGTTTCTAAAAATTACCTGTACTTAGCGTTGTATAAAATTCGTAACTTCGTTATTTTTGTATATTACTTCATGATTTTTTTATTACAAATAAAATAGCACATTTTAAGCACTTTAGCGTAAAAAACGATTTTTTTCAAAATTCGAGTTAGCGTAGTATAAATTGTTGGTGTCGATTTTCTACAATGAGGTTATAGTTAATGATAGTTATAATTTTGACGAAATAGGTATATTATTTTCCTCTTTTCAGAGCATTTATAGTGTGACCACAGGAGCTGTGCACCTCCTGAGGTATGCGCGCGGCGAGAGGGGGGTGGACATATAGAGTACATGTTATATACTGGCATAGAATAAACAGTCTATGATGTAGCTACTAGCGACATCTGATGCAATATACTTAAGTTATTTGGCTGGTACGGGTCGCTACACGAGCGGCTGTAGCAGTTTTCTATTAAAAGACAGTCATTTTTAAAAACTCCAAGAAAGTATTTACATTATTGTATAGTTTTAAGCGTAAATAGGAACATTATTAGTGTTTTTATAATGTAACTTTGAGAAAAATGACATCTAGCGGAATGTATCAAATACTCTAAGAACATGAAATTCTTAAAGAAAAATATAATGTTCGAATTGTTATGACACTGCTGTCAAAACTCGTGACGGCAGGTAGATGTCCGTTATGGTAGCATACACAAGGGTTATATCGAGATGGTTACTATGCCAAAAAACTCTGCATAAATAAAAATAAAAAAATCCTATTGTTAAGATTAATGATGAGGAATTGGAAATCGTTAACACTACAGTATTCCTAGGAATTACTTGAGACAGTAAATTACAATGGGCCACCCATACTGAAAGATTGTCAGGTAGGCTTTCTTCAGCAGCATACGCAGTGAAAAAATAAGTAAAATAATGACTACATTGCTGGCAATGTAGTCATTATTTTACTTATTTGATGATACTGGATGATACTGGTATCATCATCATCATCATAACAGCCCATTAATGCATAAAATAAATAATAATATAAATTTAGCCCATTGCCAGTATATTTGAAAATTTGATGTACGTCCATGAAATATAAATAAATATAAAAACATGAGTGACATACATAATGTAATACAAGAAATAAAAATAAACTTGCTGTTCTCCACATTGGCTCCATAAAATAAGTAATTCTTTCGCTGGTAGTGGTATTCGTTTTTATAATATTATGCTCCCTGTGAAAGCTAAAGAACTGTCAATTATTAAATTTAATCATTTCAGTAAACATAATTTAATATTGAAATCATAATACAGTGTAAAGAATTACTTAAACGATGAAAATATCTGGATCTGAATTGTCCTGTTTTCTTAATTAAATATTATTTCCATTCTTATCGCCGACCTGGCCTTTATATTCCTCACACAACGCCATCTAGTCCCAAACTAAGCAAAGCTTGTACTATGGGTACTAGACAACGGATAAACATACTTAAATACTTTTTTTTGTAAATACATATATACAGGGTGTAATCGTTAAGTGTACACAGGCGATTATTCCGAAACTATGAGAGATATCAAAAAATTTAAAACTGATAACGAAAGTACTTTATCTAATGAGTAAAACGACATCAGTACCTTTTTAAACACTCCCATACATTTTGTATGAGATTAGTAGAAAGGTTTTAGTTTCCTTGTTTTAAGTGGTCTAGTATTAATTTTGCCTTAATCATATTTTATGATTACGTATGATATGATAATTATGATTTTCAAGTAGATACACGTGTAGATTAATAAAGTATCTTACCACTTCAACTAATAATAAACCTTGTTTCAATATCGCATTAATTTGAACTGGCTGAAAAGCAACGCTCTACATAATACCAAAAAAAAGTTACTTTTTGTTATTCGTTCTAAATTCAAAATCTTTATCGCGGGTTTTCTTTGAATACAAAATTTTCTAAAACCTTTCTACTAATCTCATACAAAATGTATGGGAGTGTTTAATGTCAAAATTTTGGATACTTCTCGTTTGATTTTTAAAAAGGTATTGATGTCATTTTACTCATTAGATAAAGTACTTTCGTTATCAGTTTTAAATTTTATGATATCTCTCATAGTTTCGGAATAATCGCCTGTGCACATTTAACGATTACACCCTGTATATTATACATAGAAAACACCCAGACCAATGCGAACAATCATGTTCATGCACGCAAAGATTTGCATTGAGCGGGAATCGAACCCGAGACCTCTGCGTAGCAGTCACGTTATATAACCACTAGGCCACAGAGACCGTCATTTGTGAAGTGATCACCAAAAAGAGAGATAGAAACAGCAGAGTTTCTTGTGGGTGTCTTCTCTGACATAATAGTGTTCCGAACCCTCAGTAAACTTAGCTGTTAAGTTAGACGTGCATATATAATCACTTTAAAAACGCAGACATTCATAAGTATCACTAATAAATATTTTAATGTAATTTGTTGTAGTTTTAATATTATAGCGTAATGAAATAACTCCAGCCCGGCCCCTAAGAACCGTTAATATGTCCGATAATGTTGAATTTTGTATTGAAATAAAGTGTTACACAGGCGTTATTTCAGGGTTACATTTCTACTGTATTAACAGAATTACTGTACCTATATTTTGTAGTTCTCGAGATATTCAAATCACTTGTGAGCATATTATCTGTACTAGTACTATGAACATAAATAACATGGATTTTTGACATATTCCACTGTGAATTCGCATAAAGCATTTACCTTCACTAATTGAGTCAGAATTTCACGCATTATTTTTACATAAAGAATTTATCAAAAGAAAAGTTCCCTTTCTATCAGAACTATCACGTGTACGCTACCATAACGGACACCTATTTTTTCTTCGTCCCCCACCTCGCCGCGCATACCTCAGGGGGTGCACAGCTCCTGTGGTCACACTATAAATAAAAGCTTTTTGTAAAAAACATTTTTTGCGTATAACTAATTCATAGATATATGTAATGCGTTGTAGACGGCATATAGAATTAAAATCTCTATTATGACTTTGCAAGGATGAGCACCCAATGATAAACCAAAAATGAACCAAAATACATTGCGTAAATACATCTAAACCATTGTACCTATAAAAGGTAGAAACCTTGCGTGTTCATTTTCTTTTTTATTAGTGCAATCTTCGTAGTAAGACACTACGGTTTTCCTCAACACGCAACCATTACAACCTCTGAACAAGGGTACCAATTGGACAACATCCAAATGACTAACCAATTTTCGTATAAAGCTACTGATAGACTGGAGCATTCACTTGGTACATAACAACGAGAATTCGCCGTTTTGAAAAATTGTCGAACCGAACAACGAACCGAGCCGAGCATAGAGTAAAATGTTGCTACGAACTTCATAATGACAATTCTAGCGAACGCTCGTCAAAAACATTCTTTACGAACATGTCATATTGACGGTCTGGTGTTCTGCATTTAAAATCATTGGTTTTGTTAAAAAAAAGAAAAAAATATACAAAATATTGGTAATCTAAACTTTTTGGAACAAACCAAATCTGTCATTCGTTCTAGATGATCGCGAGAATGCACATCAGAATGCTCGATAGAATGTTCGCTAAAACGTTCACGCATTTTTCTGTAATGTAACATTCACAAAAATGCTCATTACAAGTGAATGCTCAGATGTATCTTCACCTTAACTGAAAGTAGTACCGTGATTACGGATCGAGGGGAAATAGTTAGCCACTTCATTCCGTTCACAACTTTACGGTATAAAATACAAGGAAAATTCACTGAACGGGAACACATTTATTAAATAAACGCCCCGCAAGGGACAACTCTGTATTAACAGAATCTTTCGACTTCGTAAACTTTATTAGCCTGCGTTCGAAGTATTGAATTATTAATGGCATTCGACACGAATTGAAATTATTCGGAGCTGAGGTTTATGCTGTATTACCGTCACGTGGGTCGTGTTTAACTAACCGACAGGAGGTGTCAGCATAGTTACCAATGTTCAATATTTTATTTTATTTTATTTTTAAAATATATTTACTGTTCTGAATGTTTTGCTGAATAATGGTAAAGATTAACTGAGGCTGCAGATTTACTGAGCTTGCAGAGTTACTGAGTCTGCAGATTTACTGCATGACTTCAAGAGTTACCAAGTCCATGTGGTGAAGAGGTTTTTTTTAATAAAAACACAGAAGCTGCAGATACAGTACACTTACTCAAAAAATGAAAAAGGATGCAGATCAAAATTTTGGCACACTTTTTGGGAAACCTTGCCATAGTGATATAATTGCCTTTCCTTTTAAACATTTTTAAACTAAACGTATACGTATACCTATACGTATGTAGTATATTTAATATTTAATAACTTGGAAATAGAAGTACTTAAAAAGAAGTACTTAAATTACGACAATGAAAATATTATTAAGAATAGTAAAGTCTTAACTTAAATGAAGCAGTTTATTTATTTATTTATTTATTTGTTTATTAGCACAACCACATCATATATATTATTACATGTACAAGAAACCTTACATTATAAATATATCTGATATATATGACAGTTACGGTATGCATAACATTGGCCAGATAGATAGATAATGAGAGCTTATAGAGTTAATATTCTATACAATATTTTATAAAAAGTTTAAAATAATAAAAAAATTAAAAGAACCATTATATAGACACACCTATGTACATTACATTAGAGTTGCAAAAACTCACAGATTTAAAGAAAGTAATTTTGACAATTTGTTTTTAAATGTATCATACGAGTCATTAAAGATGTCAATGTCGGGCTCGCGAGTTTGGATCATGTTGTATTGATCAAGAATTCTATAAATTGGTGACTGCCGGCCTAGGTTGGTTCTACAGAATGGTGCATGAAAAGATCTAGTAATTGCATGTCGGGGATATGCGTGAGGAATGGCAAGACAAACTTTCTCTAATAGGCAGCTACATTGTATTTTATTATTAATCAATTTATGTAAGAAGGAAAGGTCGGTGATACATCTGCGACTGTCAAGACTGGTCATATTAAATTTAATTAAACGTAACTCGTACGAGCTTCTGTGGGAAAAACCAATACAAGAGTATGCAAGACTTCTGGTAAACGCTCTTTGAATACTTTCAATCCTTTGTGAGCTCACAGCATAGTAAGGTGACCATATGATACTAGCGTATTCCAGATTGCTACGAACAAGTGTGTTATACAGAAGCAATTTGGTGTCAAGTTTCTTGAAGCCCACAACATTTCTTCTTAGAAAACCAAGCATTTGAGCAGCTTTTGTAACCGCTTGGTCAATGTGAGCTTTGAAGGTCAGACGTGTATCCATTGTAACACCCAGGTCACGAATTTCAGCGACCTCTGTCAGGTAAGCTCCTTCAATCTCGTACCTCGAAGCAAGTGGCTGTGCTTTTCGGGTATACTTAATATGATAGCATTTGTTGATGTTTAGTGTCATATCATTTACATGGCACCAACGCACGATTTCTCTAAGGTCATCCTGGACTAGTTTAGAATCACTGGTTGATTTAATTGTTCTGTATATTTTGAGGTCATCAGCAAATAGGAACATTTTACAATGCTTAATAGAAAAACTTATATCATTGATGAATACAAGGAATAGCAATGGACCTAAGTGAGACCCTTGGGGTACGCCAGATATAGCACGGTAAACTTGCGATTCATATCCATTGACAGCTACTTTTAGAGGTCTATCTTGTAAGTACGATTTAAACCAATCCAGCAATGAACCTCCCACACCATGAGCATACAATTTTTTTAATAAAATTGCATGATTCACCCTGTCAAAGGCGCTACTGAAATCAGTGTATACAGCATCTATCTGACACCCGGCATCGACCTCACGCGATACGTTCGAGACAAAGTCTACCAAGTTAGTCAGAACTGATCGACCGCTTCTAAATCCGTGCTGATGATCAGAAAGACTACCATTTACCAAAATTGCGATTGATGGATACACCAAAGACTCAAATAATTTTGAGAAGCACGATAGAATGGATATAGGACGGTAATTTTTCGCATCAGTCTGATCCCCTTTTTTAAAGATGGGTAGTATTTGAGCTTTCTTCCACTCGTCAGGAAAGATACCGACTGTTATGGATCTATTGTAAATTAGCATAAGTGGCAACCCTAACCATCGACCTTTCATCGAGTTTTCCTTCATAAGCTGAGAAAAATGTCTCAGTTTTGAAGTGGAAGAAGCTTTCACGTAGCTTAAGTTGACTGTGTCCATTACCAACTAAAAGCACTCCTTTTTGTTTCACGTTTCACGAGTTAGTATTTCCTTGCTTCCCATGAAAAATTGTCAGACATTTCAGAAAATGTACGAGTTTCTTTGTGACATAAGTAAAACAATTAACCAGCAGTTAGTGGAGCTAGTTTTTGCAGTACCTTTTTAGACAGTAATGGAATTTAACTTTGTCAAACCTGACGTATGGAAAAGAAAGAAAGAAAGAAAAAATCTTTATTTTGCACCTCACTGCACAATACAAGAATTAATATTAAAGTTACAATTAAACATAATAAAAAGTCACATGAGGTGAAAAGATAGGAAATGATTAATTATTTATTTATGTAAGTAAGAAATGATTTTAGACTGGTCGTCGTCACCAGTCCAGCGAACTAGCTGTTGTCGATTATAAGAAAAACATAGCACTGCTCCTGTTGTCGGAATAACGCTATCGTGGCAGTGTCGTGACATATTCATCCCTACAATTAAATGCTGGAACCTCACTTGGAAAAGATGATAACATAGCCTACTGGCCAATGGTATTGGCGTAGATTTTTTTTTCTCTTGTATTATATATCAATCTCCTTTATCTCCGCTTCTGTGACGTAGTGGTTATATAACATGACTACTACGCAGATGTCTCGGGTGCGATTCCCGCTGAATGCAAATATTTGTGTGCATGAACATGATTATTTGCATTGGTCTGAGTGTTTCTATGTATAATAGGTATGTATGTATTTATAAAAAAAGTATATAAGTATTGATAGCAATTAATAGCAGGGCAATGGGAACAGATGGCGCTGTGTCGAGATGTCCGTGAATATTTATTTATTTATTATATAATAGTCTATTTATACCTCTGGAACGAGAAAAGGTGGTGACATATTATATTATTGATAAAGTTTCGCAGCTTTTTAAATGGTTAAATATACATGATACCATCTGCTACGTTGATATTAGAGACGAGAGATTAGTTTGAGCTAAATTCAATTAAAATGCTAAGTCAGCTTCCATCCAATAATCGCGCTCATAGATTTCTCTGGAGACGTCTACTAAATCTCCATATTTCGTAATAATTCTACTCCATTCCATTATTGTGTAGTATTAACTTAGATAAAATTAGATTTCATATCTATCTAATATAGGCACAGAGCGCGAAGAACCGACAGCCATTTTGGCAGAAAGGTTCTAGAATGGCGACCGCGTACCGGAAGGTGGGGCGACCCCTCACAAGGTGTACCGACAACCTAGTTAGGACGGCGGGAAGCCGATGGATGAGGGAGGCACAGGACCGCACAAGGTGGAGGCCTATGTCCAGCAGTAGACGTCGACTGGCTGATATGATGATGATGATCTATCTAATAATCGTGCTATGTTCCTAGTATGTCAAAATTATTTTATTGTTTGTTTCTTAAAAAAAAAGCTTAACTAAGCAGACGCTTTGCCTTCGTATATATTTTTTTAAATATATCTAAACACAAAAGGGCCTATTTTAAGAACCTAATATTTTATTCGTATAGTAAATTTTGCTACCGCAAAAGTGAGTCATTGAGAGATTGATATTGATGATATTAGTCCGTAAAAACTAACAAAATGACCTAAGTAATTTGATTATAATTGTCCAAAAACGTATGCAGTTTCTATGAATCATTTATATATAACTACTTGATACCATTTAAGATACTTACTCAATAAGTATCTTAAATGGTATCAAGTAGTTTTATGAATTATAGAAATACTAATAACACAAATTCTAAACAGACGAACTTTCAGCACAACTCCAAACTAGCAACACTAGCATCCCCAAAAACTATCCTAAAACACAAAGTATAGTATGTAAAGTAACATTTTGTTGAATCTGCAACATTTTGATATCACTTGTTATCCGAGAGATCTCGTTAAAAACTTTTATGTTCCGTGAACCAACTTACTTCGTTATCTACCTTCAGGAAACTGACAAAACTAAATTGAGTGATGGAAAAAATGTTTGATTCTTTTGATGACAAGGCGTGAAGTTGATATTAATGATATTGTCTACTTAGTTAGTTGAAATAAGAATTATTTGTAGAAGTTAATAGGTACTTATTATATAGTGTTCCTAAGTGTTTCTTAGAAGTTTTATTGTAGGGTTAGCTAAAAGAAATTATCTTGAGCGGTCCGGTCGGCTTGAACAACTAGTGTTGTCATATGATCATGTGTTTTAGTCTCGCCAAGTATAACATAATATTAAAGTTTTCTGTCTAGTTTTGCATCTATTGTGAAAGAGATAATATTGTCTTCTTAGTTATAGTGTGGCATAACTGTAGTACCTAATGGTCATGCAAAAGTATAATATTCCTCACACATTCACACAACGTCAACGTTGAAAGGTATTTTAATGTTTTGTATTTGTGTACTAAAAAGTTAATTAAAACATAGTAGTTTTATAACGTTTTGTCTAATAATTAAAGTACCTACAAAATCTGCTTAGATAACTAGATGGGGATATTATCTTTAAATCGACACTTCTAAGAAATATTTCTCTAAAGCAGTACCTAAATTAAGATGTAAATACATACAATACAAATAGCTCAGTGACGAATTTATAGAGGTAAAATGGTTGTAATAAAATTTTCTAGTTAACGAAGTATGCTTGACACGGGTAGACCTACAAATTCGGTCTATTTAACAACTTTAAACTAAATTTCCTTGGTCGAATATATGAAATATCCATCGTATCGTAACAGCCCACTAATGTCCTACTGCAGGGACGGGCCTCCTCCTGTGACGGAGGGCTATTTGGCCTACTAATACCACGCTGACCAGACGGATTGGTATAGGGTTTAATTTCAAGTTTTCCTTCTTTGTATTTCGTAAAGATAATATTTACGTGTAGTCCCTTAGTCGGTTTTTACGACACCCATGGGATGAGATGGGGTGGTGACATATTGTATTCTTACTCCGTCACCACACGGTCCGGTCGAAATATCCATACTAATATTATAAATGGGAAAGTGTGTCTGTTGGTCTTTCTTTCACGGCAAAACGGAGCGACGAATTGACATGATTTTTTAAGTAGAGATAGTTGAAGGGATGGAGAGTAACATAGGCTACTTTTTTTTCCAGGAAAGGGTAACAGTGCTACCCCGAATTTATCGCGAGCGAAGCTGCGGGCAAACGGTAGTATCTTTATAAACATTCATAGTATTATATTAGGTAGGTGAGAAAGTATATTTCGTGGTAGAAGAATAATTACCACCTACTTTAGGTCCTGGGAGTCGTAAAAGTCGAGTAAGTGATACTCTGTGCAGAAAAACTGTCTCATCCAATAGGAACAAATTTGTCTGGACAACGTGATATTTATTAAAAATGATCTTAATAAGAACTTAAGTTGTTATAAAGTTTTAAACAGCATGTCAATTCTCGTACCTTAAATTCGGTTAAGTTAACTTTTAGTTGTCAAATTGTCTTGTTTTTTTGCTATTGCAATTGTAACCTTTTGTGGTCGTGTTAAAGTTTTATTTAGAGTGTGACAATTTGACAACTAAAGTTAACTTAACCGAATTTTAAAGAACGAGAATTGTCATGCTAGAGAAATTAGCTATTTGATTAATTTATCTTTCTTACTAAAAATATTGCCTATAAAGAACAAGGAACGATAACATTAATTATCCTTCATTTAAATGCTAACTTTAAATTGCTATTAAGTAAGAACAATTTAAATAGAGACATCAGAGCTAAAATGTTATTTTGTCCTTCAGATTACGTTAATTATCGTAAATCCAATTTACGCGTAATGTAATTATGTTACAAAATTAATTGACAACGCTTCTAGATTGCCCTGATTATTTGGTTTGAATATCTTTACTGGATAATGTCAACAGCTATTAAATAACTAGGAGTTTGCCTAATATAGTACATCGTAGCAGCCCATTAATGTCACACTGCAGATACGGGTCTCCTCCCATGACAAAGGGATACTTGGCCTACTAATACCACGCTGGACAGACGGATTGGTATAGGGTTTAATTTTAAGTTTTCCTTCTTTGAATTTCGTAAAGATAATATTCACAGATAGTTCCTTAGTCGGTTTTTACGACACCCATGAGATGAGATGGGGTGGTGACATATTGTATTCTTACTCCGTCACCACATGGAGAAATGATATGAAATGAAATGAAATGAAATGAAATGAAATGATGTTTTATTTTTGCTAAGTATAGGTTACAATGCAGTTCTTATTTGCTATACATGATTTATAATATTTCCTGTACACTTCGCCATAAATGACATGCAAAAAATCGTTTTTTTTTTACAAATAGGTCACGAAATAGAAATATAGTAATAGAAATATAGTACATATTCACGCCTTATTCAGCGGAAGATAAAGACTACTAAACGTGTAAGGAATGTTGAAAGTGCCTGGCAAAATAATGCTCAAGCGAAATAAACTAAGTTACCAGATAATAAATTATTAAGAAAAGTTTTATAGGCGCTCAAGATATAAAATGCAACACTTAACTGTACAAAATAAAATGAACAATCGAAGAAAAGACCCGTCGAGGAAGATATCCTTCGTGGTATTGACCTTTCGAGGTAACGAACCATCGGTGAAGTGTACCGTCGAGGTAGAGACATCGAGGTAATGACCATCGAGGTAACGTCATTCGAACTAGAGTATTAAACCCGATTTGACCTGTTTAGTAGATGTAGCCCTTTCATCGCTAGAGGAAAACATTTGGCATTAAATATGCTTAAGAAAAACGAAAGCAGCTTTTATGTTACTTCATGAATATAAAAAAACGGTGTTTATATTGAATTTAATGAATAGATATAAAGACACTTCAACGTTTAAATTATTCAAAAACGAATCTCTAATTAGCAGCAACTTCACATCTTACTTTCATTAGGGAAACAAAATAAACAACTATGTTTCACTTCAATAACTAATTTAAGACTTTAAAGCTACAAGCATAAGGTTGTATTTCGATTAGGGACGAAAGTTGCGAATTCGCTTAGTTGATTTATTATTCTTTGCTCTGTATGATGCAGTATTGTTCAAATTTTACTACGAGAATTTATGTTTAGTAAGCAAAAAATATATAAATATTATTACTTATATACTTAAAGTAAAGTAACCCAGACAACCTGTTTTATAATCACTAAAAACCTAAAAATAAACGACCAGTATTCGTTTGTTAGTACCCAGTTACCATATAAAAAAATAATCATCTTCAACTATACTATTAATATTATAAAGAGGTAAAGTTTGTGTGTTTGTGACGTTGTAGGGGGTAATCTCTGGACCTACTAAACTGATTTTAAAAATTCTTTCTGTGTTGAATAGTTCATTTATCGGGGAGTGTCATAGCGTATGTTGTATCACGCCATGACTAATAGGAGTGGAGCAGTAATGTAATATGTTTACAAAACGGGCGCGTTTTTTTCGCCGTACAACGAAGTGGGCACGGATCAGCTAGTAATATATAAAGAAACATGAACTCACGCCTTATCGCGTCCGGGGTAGGCAGTAACGACAGAACGCCACTTATGTCACGATCCTGGCAAACAGATTGGGCCTCGTCCACATTTATTAAGGGAGTCATACATGCGCGTCTAAGAATCATCTAATTTGGTTCAATCAGAAATAAGATATATTATGCCAAACCAGAAATACTACAAAAAAGATACCTTTCAATTTAAGACAGATCCTTTCCTAAAAAAACTAAATTCTGACAATCATCATGACTGCTTTTGATTACCTCGGTAATCATACATGGTAATCGTAATCATCAAACAGCGTCAATATTTTGTCATCAAATATCATTTTATAGTCTATACTAATATTATAAAAAGGTAAAGTTTGTGTGGTTGTGACGTTGTAGGGGGTAATCTCTGGATCTACTAAACAGATGTCAAAAGTTCTTTCTGTTTTGAATAGTTCATTGATCGGAGAGTGTCATAGGCTATATAGTATCACATTATGACTAATTTTTTCGCCGCCCAACGAAGTGCGCACGGGTCAGCTAGTTTGTTACTTGTTTACGTAAAAAATATTCCAAATGGATTTTAATAAAACCTTACAACAATATAGCTTATTTAACGGAATAAAAAAACATAGGCTGTAATTTATAAAAATATTTTATTTATAATTTAATTTCAATGCCAATAATGGGCAGATGAATTCACAGACACTGGCTAGTGACTCATAGATTTAAGAAGAAACTTCTTAAATCTCATCAAACATTTTTAATGATAATTTATGATATATTTTTAGTCAATTAACATACCTATAATATTAATAAGTAAAATAATCTTACAAATAGACAAGGCATGAGGACTTACCAGTTTAGTTTCTGTTAAACGTTTATTGTATGTGATTAGGTTAGGTTAGGTTTGCAATGAGCTAGTCCTTGAATCGTTCTAAAATATTAATTACCTACATAATAAAGATTATCTCGATATTTGAGATTACATAAATATAATTAATCTCTTTATAAACTGATTGCGCGAAAATGCACACGTCTAAAGTGAATACATTACATCAATTAACATCGAGGAAATGCAAAAGGTAAAATTATTTTCTTTATAATATAACATTAATATTTGTAATTTTCATATTAAGGGCCTTTAGGTGGCTTACTAGCGCCGCCCAAAACGGCGGTTTTTGTTTGAAATGCAATATTTATCTCATTAAAAAACTTTTAAAGTGTTGAGAATGTGATACAAATACTTTATTGCCTTTTCTCAAGACTTAGTAAACAACATTTTGCATTATTGATTCTATTTGAGAATTATGATTTTTTTTCTATTGGAGGCGCTAGTGAGCCCTATAGACACTCTTATCGTTAGTTCATTTGGGTATTGGTATTTTTTAACGAATAATATCTAATAATTTTCAGATTTATTGCGGTGCACAAAACAAAGATTACATGTACAAATACAAGAAATGAATTAAAATCATGGAAAAAGATTCCTGGACCGCCGTCATTGCCATTTTTGGGACCTCTACATAATTTCATTCGTGTAGGTAAGATTCTAACTATTATTTTTAAATATATAATATTAAATATAATTGTAATAATAAGAAATTAATTTTAACACCATCCCTTGAAGTTGTTTTGAAGAAGTATTTACAGTGAAAACGTATATAGCAAGTAGTAACTAATTAATGTCATAGCTAAGCTTTGAAAAGAGAACTTTTGTTAGGAATACTAGCACCAATTCGACAAGACATTTCCCAAGAGAACATCTTATTTGTAAGCATAACACAATATAAATTAAAGTAACAAATTTTCTAAATTTTGTTAAAAAATATTTATAAAATTTTATAGGGAAATTTTATCCAATCCAGTGTGATTGGATAAAATTTAAATTTTTGCCAAAAGTAGATAGTAATATTGTATCATAATATTAACAGGTGGCAAAGTGAAGCTGTTTGACAAATATGGTCCTATTATAAGAATTAATGGAGCGCTTGGAATGGAACCTACTATACTGATAGGAGATTCCGAAGCTGCAGCACACGTAAGTACCATACCTAAGTACCATAGTCTAAAAGTTAGATATAAGTATTTAAAAATGGTTTCAAATTTAAAACTAGACATTAATGACGATTGCATCATCATCATCATAACAGCCCATTAATGTCCCTGCAGGAACGGGCCTCCTCCCATGACGGAGGGATAATTAGCCTACTAATACCACGCTGGCCAGACGAATTGGTATAGGGTTTAATTTCAAGTTTTCCTTCTTTTTATTTCGTAAAGATAATATTCACGGGTAGTCCCCTAGTCGCTTTTTACGACACCCATGGGATGAGATGGGGTGGTGACATATTCACCACACGGAGACCACCATCATCACCACACGATTGCATAAAATTTACTATTTTGGTACTTTTCGAATGCTGCGTTTTAGTCGACAAACCATGAATATACTTTTTTCGGAATTATAGCATTGCCATCTAGGCCAAATCACGTGTTCACTGGTGACGTATCACGTATGATACATTTTCTTTATCATACCCCCTTACTCATAAACGCCTCTTAAATTTTAGTCAATTGATTAGCTTAAATTCTTACGGTTTGTTTGGAATAAGGTTGGTTTTTGTAATAAAAATCTAGCTAAACAATGATTAAATTTAAGTGGCGTTTATGAGTAAGGGGGATAGATGTACGGTTCTATTACAGATCTTACGCAGTGAAAACTCGCTGCCAATACGTCCGGGTTTCAATTCCCTTGAGCATTACAGACGCTACTATAAGAGAGACAAAGGAGAAAATGTTGACTGTAAAGGTCTTTTAACTGAGTAAGTTACAGAGCTTATAGAAAATGTTACGTGCGTTACATTTTAAAAGCTTTGAAAATCTGCCAATAATATTATTGTGGGGTCTATATTATTAAATGTTCTCTAATAATAATTAACCGATCATTTAGCACCATGGTTATTAGAAGTACTCCATACAACTACACACACCACACACTCACACTCATGGATGCACACATTACTCATAGACAAACATAAATGAACATACAGAGCGGTAGCGGTAGCAGAATTTAGACTTATTTCACGTCACGACTCATCTGTCTAAATTCATAGAATTTAGGCAGATGAGTCGTGACGTCATAGGATTTTTGCCAGATAAGTCGTAACGTCAAGGAATTTTGGCGGGAAAATATTTTTACACAATGTCGTCATAGAACTTTTGACAGATGATTCGTGACGTCATAGAACTTTTGAAAGATGAGTCGTGATGTTATAAGTATTTTGGCGGGAAAATCAATAATAACCGTCACCGCATTTTCGCTGAGAAAATAAATTGGTTTGTATGGAACCCTCGATGCGCGAGTTAGACTCGCACTTGCCCGGTTTATTTTTTATGTTATTGGTCAGAGGCTTGCAAGAATCATCGGAAAACACCTAATTAACATAACTTTAATCTGTCGACTACTTGACTCATATCATTAAATGAAACATTTTATACTTGTCACAATTTGGCACTTGAGATTTTACAAGTTCACTCGCCTTAGCAAGGATGCTAAGGCGAGTGAACTTGTAAAATCTCATGGGTAACTTAACTATTTTAAACAACACTTATGAAACAAATTTATTCTAGCCAAGGTGAAGTATGGAAGAAGTGTAGATCTGTAGTTAACCCAGTGTTATTAAAACCAAAAACTATCCAAGTTTATCGGAAAGTACTAGATGAAATTGCCGTTGAAATGGTTGAAAGGTAAATTTTATTTAAAGGTTGATTATAAACATCTTCATTGCCAAATCAACAAAAAATGATTTGAAAGTAATGTGTTCCGATTTTTTTTACAGGTTAAAGACTGATCACGATGAAAATAACATGATTCGTAGAGAATTCGATTCGGAAATGAATTTATGGTCTTTGAAATCAATAGGCACGTTAGCTCTTGGTTATGAGATCAACTGTTTTGATACGAATTTATCCGAAAATTCTCCAGAAATACAACTCGCTGATTGTACTAAGAACCTTTTAGAGGTAACAGATCCCTTAGATTTCAAACCCAACGTTTGGAAATACATTTGGACACCACAATACGAGAAAGCTATGAAAACATATGAAAGACATCATACGTAAGTTATAAAAAAATCTGAGTATTTTTAAGATGTCGTGTTCTAAGCAGTAGTCTGTACAATTAGTATCTTGAAAATAAGTCGACTTTGACGATACTTTTAGGATAGAGGATCGAGGATTTTATTTTTGACAGTAAGGCTTCGAAGAACACATTGAGCAACTTGCGCCCAACACCGAACAACAGCAGTAGCAACAGCCGTCTGATTTACAATTATTGCCACCGAATCTTGGTAGTCCACACCGAAAGATACACGCTGACGCGCCTGGTAAAAATAGCGTTGTATGTTCTAACCAATCCATTAATGCCATTTTGCCGTAAAAGAAAGTTTGGGTTTGAGTCGACGAAAGGTGACTTTCACACTGACTCTTATACACACGTTTATAAGTGTGCCAAATACCAAAGTTCGTTGTTCTTCTTTGTTCTTGATCTAGAGATCACAGAATCAGATCAAAGAAGAAGAACGTAGGTAGAACTAGGTTTCAATTTAAATTGAGTTTCAATTGAGTAACTGTTTACAGACTTATAAGGCATTTCCTAGATAAAGGTATGGAAAGATTGAAAACAAATAATAAAACCAATACAAAGTTAAATAATAAGAAGGGTATTTTGGAGAGATTGTTGGAGATTGATGATCGATATGCATACATTATGGCTAATGAGATGTTATTAGCTGGTGTTGATACAGTAAGTAATTCAGTATTACTACTTCTACTTTATAGTTTGGTGAGTAACCAACCTGGAGTCAAGAGTTGTTACGCCAGTAAGGCATCTGCCATAGTTTAATGATTGTGCCACTATGTTGACAGCCAGGACCAACTTTTTACGTGCTTCCCCAAGCACTTTGATGTTGAGGATCAATCAAAATCACCAATCTCTGGTATGACCTCACCAACGAGCTTGTCCAATTTTGTTAGAAACAAGTCTAAATATTTGGAACTATTTATTTTATTTGTTGTTGTATTTTTAGGTTGTTATTAGTGCTATCGGAATTTTATACCTTTTGGCGACAAATCAAGACAAACAACAAAATCTTCGAGAAGAGATTTTATCTAAGCCGAATAACATGCCGTATCTAAAATCTTGCATCAAAGAAGGCTTAAGAATCATGCCTCCAATTACGGGAGTCTTTAGACGAACTACTAAGGAATATCATTTATTGGGTTATAAAATACCCCAAGGTGTAAGTGGTTAATTTTGTCAGGTATTTAAAAGACTTCTATGCTAACCTTGAGGCCAGGACATGTAACAGCTGGAATGAACACCGTGTGGTTGTAGTCGGTTTGAGTCCAACATGCTCATGATATTGACAGCCCTCGGTGTTGTGTAGTCCGTTCAGAATTTCCACACATTACTATGAAGGATGAAATATTTAAGACCTAAGTTTAATGTAAAAAATATCAGTCTAAAATATTACGCTACTCTAAGATCTCCCGCGGTGGAAACATTTAGAGGAGCTCTGTGTTCACAAAATGGACATCTTTTGGTTAATATGCAAGTTTTCTATCAATTCAACATGATGATATTATTTTAAAGCTGAAAGTAAAATCAACATTCAATTATAAAATACATTAAAAAAATAAAAATTAGGTTGCTTCTTTAAAAAAATACATTATGCTGATTGTTATTATTTCAGATGAGCATTATTATTTGTCACCGTAACATGTCACTTATGGATGAAAATTACCCTCGGGTAAAGGAGTTCATACCAGAACGATGGATGGTCGCCAAAAATGATCCGCTGTATCACGGGAACACACATCCTTTTACAACTAGTCCCTTTGGTTATGGAAACCGTAGCTGTATAGGTAATGCATTTTTTTAACGAGAATTCACATCCTAGCGCTCTTGTCCTGGGTAGCGAGGGCTTTAACTGTCATGAAATAAACGAACACAAAGTACATCCAGACTCAAAACAATAATGTGCGAATCGCACAAATAATTGTCCTACGTGATAATCAAACCCACGGCCTTGGGCACGGCAGCCGCGCCCACAACCGTCGCGCCGCCGAGGCAGTCATCTAAACCCTAAAGCTTTATCATCATCATAACAGCCCATCAATGTTCCACTGCAGGGACGGGCCCTAACGCTTATTGAAATTATTGTACTTAATTCTGTACAAATTGTGTTTCTGCACTTTCAGGTCGTCGAATAGCGGAGCTGGAAATAGAAACATTGTTGACTAGAATTATAGAAAACTTCAATGTGGAATGGGTGGGTCCTCCACCAAAACTCGTACGAAAATCTCTCATTTATATAAAAGGCCCCTTTAATTTTGTTTTTAAAGATGTCAAGATATAGCTGATTATTAAATTATTCTTATTTAATAATTGTACTACTTTTATTTTATCGATATATCTTTTTTAAAGCACTTTATTGTGTCCTTAGGTACGTGGATAATGATGATGATGGTCACAAAATCTTATACAAGACTGATAAAAAAAAAAGTTAAAATTTTCTCAAAGAGCTCCAAACTGCTCCAAACTGATAAAATGGTATTGTTTCTTTAAAAGTAAATTTTGAGTAGGTTTGGTAACAATTTACGGAATCAACTTCTGAAAGCCAGTTCAAGGTATAAACGACCAGTCTTTAGACTAAAGTTGAAGAATGCAAGATCGTAAAAGAAAGCAATAAAAAAAATTAAATATTTTCATAAAAACTATTACAAGCGCCTGGCAAAATTTTAAAAGAATTACCTGATGTTAATTTATTAGGAAATGTTCTAAAGGCGTTTCAGCTATGAAATAAACTTTCGAGACCCCGTCATCGTCTTGGTTTTAGCGTCAACGAACTCTTTTCCTAACGTGGAAGGGTCTGATTCCTAGGTGCAAAAATAGAGTTAATTTCAAAGTTTAGCCGCTTACGATCTCGTTTAATTTTATCTAAGTCTTCATTCTCTCAAAATGATATTAGAAACCTCAATCATCATAACAGCCCATTAATGCCCCACTGCAGGGACGGGCCTCCTCCCGTGACGGAGGGATACTTGGCCTACTTATACCACGCTGGCCAGACGGATTGGTATAGGGTTTAATTTCAAGTTTTCCTTCTTTTTACTTCGTAAAGATAATTTACGGTTAGTCCCTTAGTCGGTTTTTACGACACCTATGGGATGAGATGGGGTGGTGACATATTGTATTCTTACTCCGTCACCACACGGACATGAACCTCAATAACATTTTAAAAAACCTATCCATAAATATGCCACCCGCAGTTTTAATGAAAAAAAAATGTGGGTCTGTATGGGAAACCCAAAAATTTATTGTTTTCTTTATCTTAATGCAATTTAGAGAATAAACTACTTACCAATTTCAACAGTAAAGAAAATTGTTGCTCTGACATAAGGTCGGACAGACAGACATGATTATAATATTGTGACGAATCTATCTCATTGTTAATAATATGAGCTGAAACGCTTGATATTCTTTTCATTATTGAGTATAATACAGTGAAACAGCGGCAATGTTCATATTTTCTATGTTAAATATGAATCATAGGTCAAAGTATTTTGTAGTAAATTATTCAATGATAAGATAAGCTATAATAAATGTTTGTTGCCAATTAAAAGTAAACTATTAATCGAAATAGAGAATGTATGAGTTTAGTTCCTAATAACATCTCATTGTCGTAACATATTGATTGTGAAAGGTGGATTATTTTCTAAATGTGATTAGTTTAATGGTAACCTAGAGTTTGAATGCTTGAATAGTTTTAAAACTTTAAATAAAATAAAGATAATAAAGGTTAATGATACTAGTGATAAAATAAATTTTAATATAATTGAACTCTTTATACTTGTACATTTATTGCGTGAAGATGCACACGTCAAGAGTGAATCCATTATGTCTGTTAACACTGACGAAATGTAATCGTAATAGGTAAGTTATTCTCTTTATTTAGTTATTAAATACTTACTTACTTAGTTATCTCAGTTATTAAATTTATATATGGTCAATATTTTAACCCAAATATTTTAATTGTAATGGTAGCAAGGATCCCTATTTTCTCCCTTTTGAGTTTTTTGGGATTTGTTTTAAATTGTATATGAAATAATAATAGAATGGAATATTCTCATGACTATTTAATCGGAAAATAATTCAATACTACTCATGACTATTTTTAGAATAAGGTTTAGTTAAAAAAGAAGTGACAATATAGTGATAAACTTTGAAAACTTAATTTTAATTTTTTAAATAATTTACAGTAGGCTTTCAGTTATTTCAATTGGGTCTTTTGTGAAACTTACTACTTTGATTACATAACTTTAAAAGTTTTTGTAAAAAAACACGTACCTACTTAAAAAAATGTGTATCAATTTAATAAAATTTATCATCATCATTCCCCTGCCCTTATCTCAATTTTTTTATTTTTTTATTTGGGGTCGGCGCAGCATGTCTTCTTCTTCCATTCTTTCCTATTAGACGTCATATCACAATTCACAATCTTCGCAGCCATATCGTCTATCCATCGTTTCTTTTCGTCCTCTTCCCCTATATCCACCCACATACATGTTCAACACCTTCCTTACCACATGATTCTCATTCCTCCGCATAACATGCCCATACCATGACAACCGGTTGCCACGTAGTTTTTCTGCTACCGGTGCCACTTTCAAACTTCCTCTTACATACTCATTTCTTACTTTATCCGCTCTCGTAACACCACACATTTCTCTTAACATTCTCATCTCTGCTACATGCAATTGTCTTTCATTCATCCCTTTTGTGGCCCAACTCTCTGATCCATACAGGATGGCAGGTCTGATCATGGTCTTATAGATCTTCCCCTTAAATTTAAGGGGAATGTGGGGGTCACAAATGGTTCCCGTGACCTGCCGCCATTTCATCCATCCTATGTTAATTCGGTGCTTGACGGCCCGATCTACTTCGCCATCGCTTTGGATGCAAGAACCGAGATACCGGAAGTCGGAGCAGACTGGAAGTCGCACGCCATCAAGCGCTATGGCTTCAGGACTGGAGAGACCGCCGAAATCGTAGAACATGCATTCTGTCTTGGTTCTGCTGATTTTCAAGCCAACACTCTCCAGTTTCTGTTGCCAACGCTCCAATCTGCTCTGGATCTCAGGTCCATCCTCCCCAACCAGAACAATGTCATCGGCAAACAGCATGCACCAGGGTGCCTCTTCCTGTATGCCCGCCGTCAAGGCATTGAAGAACGCAGTCAGCCACATACTTCCTTCATACTTTAACACCTTCCATACTTCAACTGGTATTTCATCCGGTCCCAAAGGCTTTCCATCTTTCATACTTTTAACTGCTGTTATAACTTCATCCACGCTAATTTCTCTTACCAGTCCCTTATTTACCTGTGCCTCTTCGAGTATACCATTCCAGTCATTCTCTTCGTTCATAAGCTTTTCAAAATACACCTTCCATCGCTCTTTTATTTCATCATCTTTACACAATACCTTACCAAACTCATCTTTCATACATTTCATATGTATTACATCTCTCGCTCGCCTTTCTCTCACTTTCGAAATTCGGTAGAGTTCTTTTTGGCCATTTGGGGTATCCAGGTTCTCGTATAACCTCTCCTGCGCCCTAGCCCTGGCAACTGCTACCACCTTCTTTGTCCTCTTCTTGCATTCATTGTAAACTGCCTTTTTGTCATCTTTCAAGCTTGCATTCAAATTTTCTACACCTTGCCATTCTTTAAACGCCACCTTTTTCTCTCTAAGGGCGTTTTGTACCTTTTCATTCCACAAAACGCCCTTAGAGAGAAAAAGGTGGCGTTGTGTTAATAAAATTTATAGCAACATAATAAGAGGCCGTAGAGGCTCTAAGACCTCTTACAGGAAAATAATAATACAAATTAAAAATTCCACCTGCTTGTGCCATCTAGAATCACTTGTATTTAGCTCTAGAAAAACTTCATGGCAACTATTTCTACCTGTATCAAACATCTGTATCATCTGTAAAATATTGTAAAACATCTGTAAAATATTGAGCAGTAATAATATATTGTGATTTACAGTTCAGTTTCCTTCAGAGATTTACCTTTAAAGCTTAGTTTTTTTATCTATACTAATATTATAAAATTTAGGTAAAAGATTAATGTTATAAAATAGGTAAATTTTTTGTGTTTGTGACGTTGGAGGGGGTAATCTCTGGATCTAATGAACCGATTTTAAATATTATTTCTGTGTTGAACAGTCCATTTATCGGGGAGTGTCATAGGCTATATCGTATCACGCTATGACTTATAGGAGTGGAGCAGTAATGAAATATATTTAAAAAACGGACGCGTTTTTTTCGCTGTCCAACGAAGTGGGCACGGTTCAGCTACGAGTAGTTGTGTATAAAAATAAAACGAAAACTAATGGACTAAATCTATAGAACAAGCCAGAGATTGATCTTGCTTTTTCTGAGAATTCGCCTTAGGTTTGCTGACATTGTCTGCCTCAGATCCCTGCATCAAGCTTTATATCATTTATTTTCGTTTCATTTCAATTACTACAGTGAAAAATCACAAAATCAAATTGTCGCTCCTCACATCTATAAAATCCCACAGTCAAGGTGGTAAGTTCAGTCTTTCTTATGATCTTCTTCCACTTTTGCCCTATCTTCGACCTCACTCTCAGTAAGCTATCTCACTACACTATCCTATATCCTTTAGCTTCAAATTCTCTCATCTTGTTTTTAAACTACCTGTGAATTAAATTACGTAGTATAATTTGGAGACAAAGTCTTATTAGTTTTGATTAACATTCAATTCGTGTGCATTTAATGTGATATCGCAAGGAGAACAGCTGGAGTATCATTTTAAACTGTGACATAATTGTGCTTACTCGAGTAACGTTTTGATATTATCTTATCGTAATATCATAGTTACACGCGTCAGTAAAAGTACTATCAGTTGCAAAGTATACTAATCTTATCAAGAATGTCATTAACAAAATTAAACTAAAAATAATACTTATATGACCTACATGTCTTAGGGTGTTGCTCAATTGCAAATTTGAATCCAAATTACAGACAATCAATTGCACCTAAAGTCGACGTCACGTAATCCGCTCTAGCATCGATCTTTGGTGTCAAGCGACGTGCCCTCAATCAGTTCTGTAGAAATTATTGGCGGCTAATGAATTCTACCATCGATAGTCGATCTATGCCAATCGACGATCTGTGTTGTAAACCCTTACAATTTACTATTATTTTTTTGCAATAAATCCAAACACAATTAAAACATCTTCAATGACATTCTTTGAATTTCATAATTAGCCTGAATTTTTGAAATTATGAAAACGACGGGCCCCAAGAACAAAATCTTATGGAAAAATAAGACGAAATGTATTTTATTGTATAATCGTATTCTACACACTAATAACTATACGACACCGTTTTTATTTTTTTAATATTCTCTTGCATATTGAAATAACCAATCGAACATTGTCGTATCAGAGATTATACTTCCACAAACAAACATGTATATACATGTAGGAGCATGTTCCTTGGAACACATGCCGCGTGTGTAGCGACTTAACGTCATTTACGTGTTTGTACTCGTCAAAGTCAGGTGCGTTATTTATTATTGTTTGTGCATATACTATATTGTTCTACAAAATTCTAAAGACAAAATATTTAAATTTATAATTAATTCACATGAAACATAATAATTTTAGTTTTATAATTAGTTTAATATACAATAAGACTTTATTTAGAAAAAGATGTTGATTTTTAATCAATTATTTTCAATTTTTATTCCCCTTAAGTCTATGTTCGACAAAACTGAATTCCAAGTCACTTAACGGTTGGGCTGATACGATTTTGTTTTACGAAATTTTTAAGGAAAAAATATGTCGTAGGTAAAGATGCGATTTTGTTCTCTGTAAAGTACTTTATCATCCGTGTTTGTTTAATACAAAAGTATCCGATTTAATGTTTTTTTTAGTAAATTAGCATGATTTTCTTGTTTTTCAATAAGCGTTTAGCTATAAATTCCACTTTGACATATGTATACCTTTCTTTTTGCTTTCTGTTAGAAACTGGCTGTTAAAATTACAGTAACGTTTCTCCACTACCACCTGTAGCTAAAAATATTGATGTTGTTTTATGTTTGGAGGGGCTTTATCCACTAATAGATAGCTTAAAAATAGATGAAAAAAGGTGGGGATATCGGCTTAAGTCCAATGTCAAATATACAGAATCCATTCTTCGTAGACGACGCGACCTAGCGATACTTACTCGAAATCCAAAGCAGTGCCAAGAACTACTGCGAAAGGATGATAAATTCTGTATGTAGACTGATGGATTGATAGTGCAACCTAGCAAATGTTATTGTCTCTGTTTAGGTAGACTGGATACGACATATGCTTCATATGGCCCCGGGCTTATTATAGGCGGATATTATAGGCCTATAATATCAGAAACCGTGTTTTTTAAATTGCTTGGTAGAAAGATAAACGATAAAGATCGCTTTCTAGTACTAGAAGAGTATTCAATAGTTTCATAAATGACATTGAATAGGTAGATTAACAACCGATAAATAACGTAAAAAGTCTGGATAGAGAAAATCCATCGCAACTAATAAAATACATCTGCGCTCGAGTTACGGTTACAATTTCACAAAAAGTTCGAGATAGGCGCTCAAACTATTAGAGCAGGTTTTAGAAACACGGAAAGATAATCAAACAAAGAAATTACAAAATCTTTCATAAACTAAGGTGAGTGAGAATGATAGCTACAGAGTGCACGCAATGAACCTAGAAATGCAAAATGAATGGGCTACTCTAGGTGACTGCTGTATACTTTTAGCTTTGAAGTTGTGCACTTTAATTTATGACTGTTTAGCAGCATTACTAAAATTCTACCTCAACGTCTTTCAATTGACTCTGAACGATCAAAGAAATGTTGTAAGATTGGAATAGCGACGGACAAAAATGCACGGAATGTGGCAAAGAAATTGGCACGACTAGACACAATATATTGGTAGGCTGCAAAGTGATTTTGGATAGAAGTCATTACTGCAACGTCTTGACAGAGCTCTAGGAATTATACGTGAGGCAGTCAGTCTATCGATTGCTAGAATATTTAATATGTCCGGCAGACGATTGGACAATACTGGTGGACACACAACATCCCGGAGGATATCTGCGTGTCGCCGTTGAGACTAGACATATTCCTCTACTCAAATCTGAAAAAGCGTGTAGTGCCTATTAAGCTCACGGTACCGTGAAAAACTAACATCCTTAAAGATCACGCAATTAAGACAAAACATATTATGACTTGACAAATGAGATAACCAGAAATGGCTACATAGTTCCTGTATATGCCGTTGCTATAGCTGCAAGGGGTACTTCCGCTAAATCCGTCTACAACTTGTTAAAAGGATTAGAACTGCCGAGAACTCCAGTAAGTTCTCTACTATCACAAATGTCCAAAACGACATTTTTAGACTCCTACCAAAAGTGAATAGGCAGAGGACGGAACATAGCAGATAGTGAAGGTGACCGCTAACGCGTTGTAAGGGGGCCTCCTTAAGCCTACATCTAGGTCGTAAGTCCTAGACGCTATTATCCAAGGGTCCCGTCCTATAACGATGGACATAACGGCACCCGTTATGTTATTTTATAAACAAAAAACCCTTAGATAAAAATGTTCTGTATATCTACAAAATTATTTTAGAGTAATTGTTTTTTTTTTTAACTAAAACATTACAGATGAATGTATTTTAAGACAGCAAAACAAGACATCAATTCCCTAAAACAAAGTCATATGTTAAGATATATACTATATCATTCCGAAAAACAAAGTCATATATTAATATATGTGCTCGATCGTTACAGAGAACAAAACCTTATTGTATTATAAGAATTCATTTTATTCGAAATAATATTTAAACTCTTTAAAAAAAACATGGAAATAAAGATATTTAACACTTCATTAGCTTTTGCCAAGATTTTTTGCAATAAGTTTATATTTGCGTTAGTAAAAAATGATCATGCGTACACAGAATTTCAAACGCTCATACTCGAAATCGATAATATTGCAGATACGATTTTGTTCTTGGGGCCCGTCGAAAAGAAATTTAATTTCTTTTTAACATTTTGTTCATTATTTTTCAGAACGATTGCGGCACACAAAACAAAAAGTACTTTTACAAATACGATCAGAAATGAATTAAAATCATGGAAAAAGATTCCTGGACCGCCGTCATTGCCGTTTTTGGGAACCCTGCATAATATTCTTCGTGTAGGTATGATTCTGACTATAGATCGCTATTTTTCACAAATGATAGAACTTTATTTATGAATATTTGACGACTTTGCTGTATTAATTATCACTTGCTTGATCAAACCTATCCGTGTGGTGACGGAGTAAGAATACAATATGTCACCACCCCATCTCATCCCATGGGTGTCGTAAAAACCGACTAAGGGACTATCCGTGAATATTATCTTTAAGAAATAAAAAGGAGGAAAACTTGAAATTAAACCTTATACCAGCCAGCGTGGTATTAGTAGGCCAAGGATCCCTTCGTCACGGGAGGAGGCCCGTCCCTGCAGTGGGACATTAATGGGCTGTTATGATGATCAAACCAAGAGATACTCCAAAAATCTTTTTTAAGTAGCTGCAGGATATGTCATTGTTTCGTTTGGTTAGTGATATTTTAGGAGTCTTATTTTGCTTCCAACTTTTTTGCAGAGGAAGAATATCAAGTATCAGTCAGAAAGTAGAAATAATGTTGTTTATCCTATTTACAGGTGCCAAAGTGAAGCTGTTTGATAAATATGGTCCTATTATTAGATTTAATGGCGCACTTGGTATAGAACCTACCATACTGATAGGAGATCCAGAAGCTGCAGAACACGTAAGCACCATTCCAGAACCTTAAAGTTTAGCTGAGTATAATAAACTTGTAAGCTACTGCTTATAAATAGGAAAATGCCCGAATTTTATAAGCTTCATAGTGTTTTCTATTCAAAACTTAACATTATTGATAATTGCACAAAACTGACAAAGTAACATCAAACTTTGCCATTTTGAAAAAAGCTCGTAAAACGCTTTCTTCTTACTACTCCAGTTCTTTACGAGTGCCTTAGATTTTAACCATGATTAGACCCTTTTTAGAATTCGAACATCATTTTATTTGACCGAATGAAATATTTTCCCGCTTTGTGCTACAGATCTTACGCAGTGAAAACTCGTTACCAATACGTCCTGGCTTCAATTCCCTTGAGCATTACAGACGCTACTATAAGCAAAACGAAGGAGAAAATGTCGAATGTACAGGACTTTTAACTGAGTAAGTAAGTTTGAGTGGTACGTGCTGTCTAAGTTTTAAAAGCTTTAACATTCTGCCAATAATATTAGGTACTGTAGAAGTGTTGTTATAGCAGTCATTGTTTTTATCAATATTTTACTAAGAGCTTAATCGATAATAACCTCTATTAAGGTCTAATGAGATATAGCCATTTCAGGGCGGGAATGGAGGAAGCAAGGATTACAGTGTTGGTCCTAGTTGACTTCTCGAACGCCTTTAACACCGTTAGTCATGACATTCTCATCTCTATTCTGTCCCATCATAAGGCTTCACCTGCGGCATTGGATTGGTTTTCTTCTTATCTTCGAGGTCGTCAGCAGTCTATTCGTATCGATGAAATTACCTCTTCTTGGTGCACTTTAGATGCTGGCGTACCTCAAGGCGGTATCTTATCTCCTCTATTGTTTTCATTGTTTATAAATCTCCTAACTAAACAACTCTCTTGCGACTATCATATGACTTGCAGCTTTACACCCAAGCAAGTGTTGATCATCTTGATATGGCTATTGACGCGCTTAACAAAGACTTAAAGGCACTCCAAGATTGGTCTTTAAAATTTGGGCTGTCTGTTAACACTGACAAATGCCAGGCTATTTTATAGCCAAGATTAATTTAGACACAACCTTACCAATTATATTTAATGGCTGTATCATACCTTACAGTAATGTTGTAAAAGACTTAGGGTTATATCTTGATAGTACGCTAAGCTGGCAATCTCAAGTCAAGGTTGTAAGTCAGAAGGTTACTGGTACCCTTCGTTCCTTAAATCGCCTTAGGAATTTCCTTCCACACAAAACGAAAGCAACGCTTGCGCAGTCCTTAATTTTCCCTCTCGTCGACTATGGTGATGTGTGCTACCTTGATCTGAATGCAGATCTGCTCAATAAACTGGATCGACTTCTAAACAACTGCATTCGATTCGTTTACAATCTTCGTAAGTATGATCATGTCTCCTTCTACCGTTCAGAGTTGAATTGGCTGCCTATACGTCAACGAAGATATCTTCGGACGCTGACAACTTTATTTTCCCTGCTTACTTCTCCTAATGCTCCTTCTTACCTCATTCCACATTTTCAATATCTATGTTCCAGTCACAATAGACACCTTCGGTCTTCACACAATCTTTTACTTCTTTGTCCTTCTCACACCTCTGCTCTTGTTCACTCTTCTTTTATGATACAATCCATTCTTCTATGGAATGCCCTCCCTCTTGAGATCAGGATGACTACGAGTCGTGCTGCATTCAAAATTAAAGTTCGTCAACTGTGTACTGGTTATTAGCAGAATAATTTCCTTCCTTCATTATTTATATATTTGGTCTTACATTTATGTATATATACCTATATATATATAAATATATATATATATATATATATATATATATATATATATATATATATATATATATATATATATATATATATATATATATATATATATATATATATATATATATATTTATATATGAATATATATATATCTCTTTTTTTATGTATAGTGTGTATATTTAATTATTTAAACTGTTTTAACTATTTGTTGTTTTGCACCTACCAATTTACTTTTCTCTGCTTCACCCAATGGTTAGCTGGAAGAGAATGCCTTAAGGCATTAAGCTTATCCTTGTACATTAATTTTTATTGTGTGCATAAATTATAAATAAAAAAAATAAAAAAATATATATAAAAAGATGTTACAAGGTCAAACGCTTAGCAATGAAAGTTATGTGGAACTTAGTTATTTTAAACGACACTATAATAAAACTTTTTTTCTATTTCAGGCAAGGCGAAGTGTGGAAAAAGTGTAGATCCGCAGTTAACCCGGTGTTGTTGCAACCAAAAACTGTTCAACTTTACCGGAAAGTACTTGATGAAATTGCCGTTGAGATGGTAGAAAGGTGATTTAATATTGTTATTAAAATAGAATAAGTAAAGGAATTTTCTAAGTTTAAAAGAAAAGTCGTTAAAATAAAAATGTTGATGCTGCTAAATGTAAATTTCTCTTCATCAAGGGATCATTGTCTGTCTCTGGCTGGAAAAATCTGTGTAGGAAAGAATAATTATCAAGTTTTTAAGAAATAAAAATTTGTCTTGAATTTATGATTTGTATTATTACAGGTTAAGGGCTAATCGTGATGAAAATAATATGATTTCTAGGCAATTTGATTCAGAATTGAATTTATGGTCTTTAAAATCAATAGGAACAGTCGCTCTTGGATACGAAATCAACTGTCTTGATCCGAATTTACCCAAAAATTCTCCAGAAAAAGAACTCGCCCGGTGTATTCAGCACCTTTTAGTGGTAACAGATCCTTTGGATTTCAAACCCAACATTTGGAAATACCTTCGAACACCACAGTATGAAAAAGCTATGAAGGCATATGCAAGACATGATTCGTAAGTTGAGACTTTACCTTTTTTATTCCTTGTAAAGAAGACAACGTGCATTAGACCTAATAAAATGTTGTACGCATGATGTTAACATGAATATTATAAATGAAGTCAATAACATTTGTCGTATCTCAAATTATAACCAGTTTGTACCGGTTATAACCGATGTAGGATCTGAAATACTGATATGCAAATACTAATACCAAGAGCTATTGATTTCGGGTATCTTGTCAAGGTCTTTTTCTTCTTCATTGATGTCACCTCTTGATTTCCAGGACTCAATCTAACTTGTGATAAAATTTACTAACCGTTTACAGACTTATTAGGCATTTCCTAGATAAAGGTATGGAAAGATTTAAAACAAATGAGAAATCTGATACAAAGTTAGATCATAAAAAAGGTATTTTGGAGAAATTGTTCGAAATTGATGAACAATATGCATACATTATGGCGAATGAAATGTTATTCGCTGGTGTCGACACAGTAAGTAATCTTAACCTTAATTATATTAACATGACACTCCGTGTGGTGACGGAGTAAGAATACAGTGTGTCCCCACCCCATCTCATCCCATGGGTATCGTAAAAACCACCTAAGGGACTATCCGTGAATATTATCTTAAAAGAAGGAAAACTTGAAACAAAATCCTGTACCAATCCGTTTGGCCAGCGTGGTATTAGTAGGCCAAGTATCCCTCAGTCACGGGAGGAGGCCCGTCCCTGCAGTTGGACATTAATGAGCTGTTATGATGATATTAACATTAATGTTACGTATCAAATTATAGTTGTAATGGTTGTTTATCTTACAGAAATTAGTTAAATAGGATCAGATTGCTTAGCCGTCACGGTTAATTCGCACAATAGTTTGTCGATGCAGCCGTGGCTGATGAGTAGTTGCATCAAAAGTTCAGAGAAGGTACCGAGACGCCTCTACACTCGGTCTTAGAAAACGAGATTTACCAACACAGTAGTATCGTGGTCATGCTTGTAATGAATTTTATTTTGTGAATATGGTATTTTTAGGTCGTTATCAGCACAATCGGAATTTTATACCTTTTGGCGACAAATCAAGACAAACAGCAAAATCTTAGAGAAGAAATTGTATCTAAACCGAAGAACATGACATATCTAAAGGCTTGCATCAAAGAAGGTTTAAGAATTATGCCTCCTGTCACGGGAGTCTTCAGAAGGACTACCAAGGAATATAATTTATTGGGTTACAGAATACCAAAGGGTGTAAGTAGTTACATTTTTGTACGGTATTAATGTATGTACATTTTTGTACGGTATTAATGTATGTAGTGGCCGATCTGGAGGTCGCTCAATAGGCTACGTACCCAAGTAGGCCGCTGTAACTCTAACCGGACGAAATGGGGTTATCTGAACCCCTCCTATAGTGGGTGTGGGTGCGGTTCTCTCGTCCAGGACATGGAACACCTCCTATCATGCCCAATGTGCCCTGCCACCTGCACACCAGAAGACCTAAAGAGTGCCAACGATAATGCTGTTGCTGACGCTGGTTTTTGGGCAAAACACATCTAAAATATATTTGAAATTAGACTTATTGCCGTCGAAACGATGAAGAAGAAGAAGAAGAATGTATGGGCAGTTAACGTGTTTTGGTTAATCCAATGATGCTAGGTCTGATTGTCTTCTTTTACCTAAAAACGGTGGTATACATTCAAAATTAGAAACAGGACCTAATCTTGTTACTAATATTTGCCAATAACTTTACTTGACTCTCAAAACTTTGATTAGTGTCTTATTCTTTTTATTTTTCCAAATTAAGTAAGTTTAATGCAATTTACGATTTCAGATGATGATTACTATTTGTCATCGCAATATGTCACTTATGGATGAACATTACCCTCGTGCTAAGGAGTTTATACCAGAACGATGGTTGGTAGCCAAAGATGATCCGCTGTATCACGGGAACGCAAATCCTTTTACAACTAGTCCTTTTGGTTACGGGAATCGCAGCTGTGTTGGTAATATCCTTAGCCTTATTAAATAACAAAGAAAAACTCTTACACAGTTTACTGAAACTTGATTATAATTATTATGTTAATTACTATCTAAAAGATTATTTATGGATTATTCAGCGACAATTGGTCAATTATTTTTAGAAAGCAAATATTAAAATAGGATGGTTTTCTGTGGCGCGGGTTCGGAGAGGCTTATGTCCCTGCAGTGACTGCAATAGACTAGTTCATTGACTGATTGAACTATTAAAATGATTTTATTACAATCTCCGTCTAAGATAATATTATTAAGTTTATTTTAACATAAGCACGCTTTTAGTACATCAGGTTTTATTACAGAACTAGCGGTCCGTACCGGCTTCGCACGGGCATTGTTTTCCCACTTTTCTGTTGACATTTTTCCTGAATTTTCTTTGCTATAAACCTCACGGAGCCCGAGACCTTTCCAACGAACGCAAAGCCGTGAAAATCGGTTCGTGCGTTCTGGAGTTATAGCGTCAGGAAGGAAAAACCGACTTATTTTTATATAGTAGATTACTAACGTATTAAATAAATGATAACTTTTATACGAATCCACAAGAAATTCTCTCTTGTATACCCTGAACTTAAAAGATACCGAGAACCTCATTGCGAAAGCTTAAGAAACAGCTTTTTTAAATATATAACTTTATTGGTGATTATGACGACCTCTGTCGTGGATGAACATAGTTGTTTGCATTGGTCTGTGTGTTTCTATGTATAATATGTATGTATTTACAAAAAAAAGTATTTATAAGTATCAATATCTGTTGTTCTTACCCATAACACAAGCAGGTTATGCCTAGCTTACTTTGGGAACAGATGGCGCTGTGTAGAGATGTCCGTGAATATTTATTGGTATGCTTGCAGGTCGTCGAATAGCTGAACTCGAGATGGAAACACTATTGACCAGAATTGTTGAGAACTTCAATGTGGAATGGGTCGGTCCTCCACCAAAACTCTTACGAAAATCTCTCATTTATATCAAAGGCCCCTTTAATTTTGTTTTTAAAGATGTCAATAAATAGCTGATGATTAAAAAGATTTTATGCCACTACTTTGTAATTTATTGAAATACCTTTTTCATTGCAAGGGAAATACTCCTTTGGCTGATAATAAGTCGATGATTACACTTTATTAATCTTACGATTTTTATAAAATTTTGTAAAGCAACTTTTTTCTATATTTTCATAATACTTAATTTTGGAAACGTACTTCCATCTTCAAAGATACAATAATTATTCAAAAAAGTTTGCAGTAAAATGTGACTAAATCAAGTCATCATCAACTTATAATCCAAGACTCTGAAGTATAGAAATTACATTGGATCACGTAAATATGCTACACATTATTCATCGATAGAATATGACCTTACCGCCGAAATTTTACTAACTATTACGGATAATAAAACAAAATAAAATGACGGAATAAAACATACTGTTAACACACCGTACACGTCTAATTCAAACTCATATCAGGAAATACAAACGGCAAAAACATAATGGAGTATTGATGATAACTACACATTGATCTACGGCAAAATTATAGTGAAGCGCTATATTCATACAAACAGAAAAAGTGTAATATATAGAATTAACCTCTATCGCAGGTAGATATAAGAGTTATATTTAGATAAACCACATGGTTAACAAACCGGCTTGAAATACATACGGTGAAGGTCGTTGGTCAGATCAAAACAGTATTGTCCCAGTCGAGTTGATGTCATAGCTAACGAAATATCTATTACAAAATATTTTGCATCATTTACGTGATATATGTACTTAATATCAATCTGATTGATAACATAAAATGATTTAAATAAGATAAGACTAATAAAATATTGTGTTGTTTTGTGTTCAGTGAGTTATTGTGTGATAAGTAACGTGATGCAGTCGCCTAAAGTAAAACCGATATTTAGATTTGCTTCTTACAAAGATGTTGTAAGGTATGTATTGTTTTGAAATTCGCCTTATTTAGGTACTATTGGTGTGTAATTATCTTATTAAACTATTTCTTTCATTATTGAAGAGACGAATTATCGTACATTTTCCTCTGTTCGTTTACAGTGGTGCTTGTTGTTGGTTAGATAGACAATGTAATAAGAATGTCTTGAAGTAGTATAACTCTTTTTTGCGTAACTAATAAATAGGGTATTCAATCTATGGAGTCTACATTTATTGACAACAGGATGAATGCTATTGCAAGTATATTTCCGCTTAATATTAATAAATGTAAAACGTTAATTAAAAATTATCTTCAAGATACAACTTACGAAGACACAGAAAAGTTACTGATTGTAGTAAAATAATAGTAATAATTTTAATATATAAATTTAAGCTATAGCTTGGATTTTTCGTTTGTGGTAGCAATTAGGTATATTGTTATCTATTGATAATAATATAATTTTGTATTGTAAGGGTTTTAGTACCTAAGTAATTTACACGAATTATTATTAGTAAACTATTGTTTATTTATTTTTTACTGTAATTAATACCTACCTAAGCTATTTCACAAATTCTCCTGTTTTTTTTTTAATTGTTATTGTTAAATATTTGAAAATCAATGTATTACTAGATCAGTTTGCCTGAAATACAGGATTACCTAGTTCAGACTAGATTATAAGATACTAATGTACATTACAAAATTGTATAGATAAGGTTTTAATTGTAAAGATTATATGAATTTGAATTAAATTAATTTGAATCAAGATTTTCTAGCCTAAATCAGCTTTTCCAACACCTATAGACATCGCTGTAAATAAATCAATACGTTGTTGGCCAGCTTATCAATTAGATAAGACAACAGTCAACAAAAGAGATTACTATTTTATTTATACAGAGTTAGCTACGGAATAATATTTTTATATAAGTAAGATTATAATTTGTATCTCATTGTGACTTAGCAGTGTTAGTTAATTTATTGACATAATGACTTAGCGTTACCTCTTTAATAATATTATCAAACTGTAAGATAGTCAATTTTTTTGGAATTTTTTTCGACTAGCAAGTTATGAATGAAAAGTGACTGTGTCTTGATTTGATGCAGATAAATCAATACAGAGGACAGTCACAATACGCCAGCAAGCAAAATCTAGCAAAATATCTATAATAAAACCGTTTACACATTTTTGTGCCAAATGTTAGAAACTAAAAGTATTAAAAAGAAGGAAAGAAGTTGTGTTTTCGTTCTTTTCTATAACTTATAGCAATGTGAATCAAAATTACCTACAAAACTTAGGTTATTTCATACATAATTTTCGTATGAAATTAACTGCCTCGGAGATGAAGCAGACTTTTAGTTGGGAGTATGGTCCTGTATGGTAAGTTTATATTTACCGTGTTAACGGCACTTTGTGGACGGTAAATGCTCGTCAGTAAAAACCCTGCCACACAGTGCCTATTTCGGAATTTAACTTTAATAAAATAAAGAGCTATTTACCTGTCAGTAACAGAAAAACATGCATGATAACAAAGTTATATTGACTACAAACAATCTTAGGTTTCATTGAAAAAGAACAGAGGCTTTGTCGTGAATTAATTGTTTCTTATTAGTCTTTTAATATCCTATTACAGGGATGAACTTCCTACATGGGCGAAAGAAACCTTGAACTACTAACACCACGATGGTCAGACGGATTGATAAATCTCTTATGTCAAGTGTGCCTTCTTTTTTTTCTTTTTTTTGACGACCTATTTGGCGTAGTCGTTACATTATATGGCTGTTACGCAGAGGTCTCGGGTTCGATTCCCGCTATTTGTATACATGCACACGATTGTATGCATTGGTCTGGGTGTTTTCTATGTATAATATGTATGTATTTAGAAAAATATAGTATGTTAATGCGTTGGCTAGGACCCATAGTACAGGCTCTGCTTAGTTTGGGACTAGATGGCGTTGTGTTAATTTGTGAGATATATTATTTTTATATTTATTTATTTTGTTTTCGTAGAGATTTAGGGCCGTAGCACATATACCAAAACGTAAATGGATCCGCACCGCCACGCCTTTTTCTCGGCGTCAAACGTCAAAAATCCGATTACGTTACGATTCCGATTAGTGTGAGTTGCAGTAAGTAAGGAGTTTCATACAAATAATACTGAATGGCTCGAATTGATACGGTGCCGATCCGTGTACGTTTTGATATATGTGCTACGACCCTTAATGTGTAAACTTTTCTTTAGTTGCTTTGTATGAAACTATAAAGGTGAGTTCAGACTACAACATTTACTTGTAACAGAACAACGACCCGCTCTATGATATGTTATAGTGTATGTAATCATCCTCTTACGAACTAAACATCGAGCACGCTCGCCTCTTTGATACAAACCAACCGAGCATATTGGTGTAACATTTTGTCGAGCGTATTGGTGTAACATTTCGTCGAGCCACGCACGAGTGCAGGCGATGTGCGTTTGCGGGGTGACGCGGAGGGTGAAATGTTACAACGAAATGTTCACACTCGCTGTGAGCATTTACCCGTAACATAACGCCGAGTATTCACCGGAACGTTACATAACATGGAAAAGCTTTTGAAGCTGAGCTTTTGCCTGTACTGTAACATTCGTACGAACGTTAAATTACAAAGAAATGCTCGAGTAAATGTTGTAGTCTATATTCACCCTCAGACCAAATTATTCACCTTTAAGATGAGATGAGGTAGTGACGCTATGTATTCTTACTACTCATTTAAGTACTACTTTAAAAGTAGGATTGACCAGCAGACAATGACCAAATCGGATGATGATAAAGTTTAATGTTTTTTTTTTTCATTTACAGAACAGTAACAACAGCGAGTAACATTTACAGAACAGTAACAACAGCGAGTAACAGTAGCTCTATCCAAAATGAAAATTTGAAATCATGGAAAGATATACCGGGACCATCGTCCCTACCTATAATTGGACAAATACATCACTTTTTACCTGGAGGTAGGTAGAACATGAACTTGGTTGAAATATACTAATTATTATTAATTTATCTGGGCAGATGCTTCACAGGTGGTAACTTAGCTCAGTGTAATAGGGGATTTAAAACAAACTACTTATGGGTAATTGAGGAGTGACTTTCCAAAAAGGCTTTTTTCGGGTTTTGAGATATTTCGTTTTTTTTATGCAAATCGATTATTTGTTTATAAATACATCATATTATCTAAGTTTCCGACGATAAAACGGCTTTTTTCCCTAAAAAAAATGAACCCAAAATACACGTTTTATAGCAAAAATACTTATTTCTGGTACGTTTTAACCATACAAAACAATCTCAGTTCTAAGTTTTTACCAGTTTCTAAAAAAACTGTTTTTACTGAAATAAGCCCTTTTGGAAAGTCACTCCTCAATTGTCAACATACTAAACTTCATTAAGTGGCTTACTATTTCGATAAGGCCTAATGCTTATTCACACAGCGCCAGCTTTTGAAATAATTTGGCATTCTTTTACTTAACTTTTTATGGAAGAGTTTTTAATAAAAGAACAAATTCGGTATGTAAAGATTGTTTTTGGTATTTTTTTATTTTTCTATTTTAAAGGTTTATTAATTATAAACAACTTAATTTGAGTATTTTTGCTTTCCTACCTATAGTTTATTTGTAATAAACATTTTAAGTTTTACTTGGGATGACGTCATACGTACGGCCAAATTACTTGAGCAATGAAAGCAGAAACAAACTTCGGTTGAGCCGGGCGAAATGACGTCATTTAGACGTCAAATGAAAGACAAAGTAATTAATATATATAATTGTAAAAATGAACACAATCTTGCGGTTTTTTGCGCTAAAAATATGATTTTATTACTTACCGATCTAGAATCTCTAAATGGTTTTGGATTCGACATAGGTGAACTTTTACTCTACATACCGAATTGGTGTGGGTGCGCAGGACGGAAACTAATTTATTTCTCAATTTTAATGATCATTCTAGTGTATAGTGGTGATAATGATAGTGATTATTAATTACAACAATTTATGATTTATTTTTATTTTTCTTCTTAAAATTAACAAAATAAACTAATTCATATTTATAAAATTAAAATTTAATTCATAGCTAAACATAACTTTTACCTTTTTACCAGGTGAATTACATAACATTCAAATACCCGGAGTATTCAAAAAGTTGTTTGCCAAATATGGTCCTATTTTAAGGTTTGATGCAACCTTTGGAGTGGAGCCTACCATTGTATTAGGTGACCCGGAAACATCGGCTCAAGTAAGATGCTCTATACGTTATTATTAATTATTATTTAATCTGTAAATATATTAATAAATTCCATTAGTAAATTAATGGTTTTAAAATACTATTTTATTTTATTTAAAATAAAATTTACCTTGGAAAAAGCGAATTCGTCACTATCTGTCAAATTACTAAATATAATTTCAGTTTTTCTTACAAAGTCCTTGGGCTCATAAGCCTTGTAGGTATTTAATTAATCTACCTAACCTTATGTTTATATATTATACGAAAATACAGGCACTAGAGTTTACATCTTGGAAATAAATACACACCTTCGAAAATCGTCAAGTCTGTAATAATTTAGTACTCATATTTTATAGGTACTTCGAAATGAGAATTGGTTACCTATACGACCTGGATTCAAGTCTCTTGAATATTATAGAAAACATTACAGAAAGGAAAAAGCAACAAAGTCAACAGGCCTTTTGACAGAGTAAGTAATTATGCTAAAATGTTAAGTACTTCTTAAATTAATTTAATTGCTACTTAAAAATTACTGATTTAATCGTTCTTGACTAATACATTACGTCTGTTTACTAGTAAAACATGATAAATGCAATTTTTATCTAAAATGATTCTGTTTTACCAATAGATAGAGCATCGAACATTACGTGTATATGACTACATAAGTCATTTTAGATAAAAATGCATTTATCATGTTTTACCAGTAAGCAGACGATTATGCAAAACTTCTTGTGTATGAACATAACATAATACTGTGCATATATTTACAAAAAAATATATGTTAATATATCCGTTTTTAATAACCATAGTACAAGCTTTTCTTAGTTTGGGACTAGACGGCGTTGTATGAATGTGTGTGGAGTTAATTAAAAAAAAAGTTTATTTTTAGACATGGTGACTATTGGAAGGAGTTCAGATCTACTGTCAACCCAGTTATGTTACAGCCGAAGACCATCAAACAGTATGTCAACGTACTTGATGAGGTGGCTATCGACATGGTTAAAAGGTATATTTTAACTTTCATATAACTTTACTGTAAATAAAAATTAAGACAATTTGTGATCGCTATCTTTAGCAGGCAAACAAACCAAAGAGTACTGTTGTAAGGAGGGATCTCCACTAGCAATAGAAATTGGAATGCTACGTAATATGTTATGTTATATAAAGTCGTCTAAGGCAAATTCAATATAACATTAGAAACCAGAGTTTGTAATGACCCGTTGTTTTTGGATTCATTTATTTGCTTTGTCGTCTTACAATGTCTTATATAATTAAACTAAATCAAAACAGCAAATCGATTAAAAACTAATGAAATACTCAGAAACTATTTTTAATTCCCTAGGTTAAAAGCAAACAGGGACGAGAAGAACATGATTCGAGGAAACTTCGACACAGAAATGAATTTATGGGCACTAGAATCCATCGGTACAGTAGCCTTAGGTTGCCGTCTAAACTGTTTAGATTCTACCTTAGAAGACGATTCTCCAGAAAAGGAGCTAATACGATGCATTAATGATCTTTTTGTTACTATGGATAAGTTGGACTTCCAGCCAAATATTTGGAAATACATTGCAACACCGCAGTTTAAAAAAGCTATAAAGTTATACGAACGTCATGAAGCGTAAGTTCATAAACATAACATAGGTACATACATACAACTAAAGCCTGCTCTGTTTCGTCTATACATATCATACTCGCTCGTCGGATCTGAGTGCTATGCACTTGCCATTTCTGAAAAGTTTTGCAAATTTTGTCCCTCACCTGACGTTACCTAATACATTTGCGGTATAAATTTTCTTGGTCCAATTCACCTAAAATATTTGGAGGAGGCCAATGTCCAGCAGTGGACGTCAATTGGCTGATATAATGATGATGTTGCTGAATAAAATAAATTTCTCGATCCATATAGTGACATCATCATCATAACAGCCCATTAATGTCCCACAGCAGGGACGGGCCTCCTCCCATGACGGAGGGATACTTGACCTACTAATACCACGCTGGCCAGACGGATTGGTATAGGGTTTAACTTCAAGTTTTCCTTCTTTTTATTTCGTAAAGATAATATTCACGGATAGTCCCTTAGTCAGTTTTTACGACACCCATGGGATGAGATGGGGTGGTGAAATAAATATTGTATTCTTACTCCGTCACCACACGGATAGATAGCACTACATCTTCTTTCAATTCGCAACGCCTATCTCGCTGTTTTGCACTTTATCATTAGAGGTTACACCACACATAATTATTATTATATTCTCATAATCAGTCTTTTTATCAAAAATTTGAACTGTTATTTAATTTACAGCCTGACAAAACATTTCCTCAAAAAAGGCATCGAGCAATTAAAATCAAATGCGGATCAAAATTCAGATCATGAGAAAAGTGTATTGCAAAAACTGATTGAAATTAATGAAGAATATGCATTTATTATGGCTAGCGACATGTTGTTTGCTGGAGTCGATACGGTATCTGAACATTTAAAATAATATAATTCACATTATACATAACACTATATTGTCCGAAGCTAAGAACTTCTTCAACTATAAGTACAAGATAGCGGTATCAAACAAATATTTTGTAATATCTAATAGTTACATAAAAAACAACCAGACCAATGAGAACTTTCATGTTCATGAACAGTAATATTTGCATTGGGCGGGATAAGAACCCGAAACTTGCTCCTCACATATCCCTAATGTAAGATGATGGTAAGGGTAACAAGCTTACATCACGGTAGATGCTTTTATTACAAGTTTAGATAATACTAATTGTAATTGGTAAATATTTATCATAGCAGAGATATAAAGAGCAGTTGAATGGCGTTTAAGGATCTCATATTCAGCGCTGGTCAGACGAATTAGTATAGCATTTTGTTCATAAATTTTCCGTTTTTATTATGTACCATATTAACTGGGGACATTCCTTAATCACGTTTTAAAAGACCTTTGGGATAAAATGACTAAAACATCCTAGTGTGCTCTTAAGGTCATAGCACATATAACGTAACGTAAACGGATCGGCACCGCCTCGCCTTTTTCCTCGGTGTCAAACGTCAAAAATACGATTACGTTACGATTCCGATTAGTGTGCGTTGCAGTAAGGAGTTTCATACAGAGAATACTGAACGGCTCGAGTTGATACGGTGACGATCCGTTTACGTTACGTTATATGTGCTACGACCCTTAGACATAATTAATACTTTGACTCCTTATTACAGGCTGCCAATACAATGATGGGAATACTTTACCTATTGGCTAAAAATCAAGACAAACAAGATAAGCTACGAGAAGAAATATTATCAAACCCTGAACGAAGGCCATACTTAAAAGCATGTATTAAAGAGAGCTCGAGAATGATGCCAGTTGTCTCAGGGAACTTAAGACAAACCACTAAAGAATATAATTTACTAGGCTACAGAGTACCGAAAGGCGTAAGTAATTGTTGTAATTGTAGGGGACTGTTACATACATGAATTGAACGGACACAAAAAACACCTGGCTTGCACCTTGTCCTTTGTAATCCCGACAAATATTTGGAAGACGAACACCGTGGAATTCAGTCAGCAGACTGACTTTTGGGAGTCCAAAAAACCTGCCTACCAAAACCAGACCGACGGTGACAGGTAGACGGCATTGAATAGGTTTCCCTCGTAAAAGACTTAAAATAAATACTTTGTATTCCGTGACGTGCTAATCCCCGACCTCGTGCTTAGGTCAACTTGAGAAAGCCTGACCAGGCTTTTACAAGTCACTATTTACTTAAATGTGTGTGTCTTAAAAGTTCTGCTTCATTACTCCTACAGTAATCTAAGGGCATACTTATAGTTGGTTATATCTTACAGATGAATGTAGCATTCCTGCACCGTGATATGTCATTGATGGACGAACATTACCCCCGAGCTAATGAGTTCATTCCCGAACGTTGGATTGCCGACAAGAGCGATCCACTTTATTACGGAAATGCCCATCCGTTCGTTCATGGTCCATTCGGATTTGGAGTTCGCAGTTGTATAGGTGAGTTTATGTTTTTTAGTTCAGTTAGGCCTAGTTTACACAGTGCGAGCTGGCGTACGAGTCAGCCTGCAGAGAAGCTCTCTACTGTCTAGTCAGCAGCTTGCACTGTGTAAACTAGGCCTTAGTTATTTATTTCAAATTTGTTTTTCGTGGAATTGTATGTGTTCGTAGATTTGAATTGTATGTATTTTGGAACTGAATAAAACATACTTGAAATTAGAAATATGTAATTTAATATATTGAAAACGACTGCAATGCTTTGATTTAAAAAAATAAACATTATAGTTGTAGAGTCTGTACTATTGTATAAAGTTACCACGGACAATGTTAAAAGTTAAAAAAAACTACCAAAAACTAACTAACTGTCTGTACAGATGGCATTTACTTGAATGATACACTTAATATTCAATTTTTTTTATATATTTGTTTTGAATTTTGTACAAAATCAAGGGACTTTAGACTACGTTTATTTGATATTGAAATAAGAAAAGATGGATACATTTATGATATATTTTGAGAAAAGATGGTTAATTTATATCTCCTTATTATAAAATAGAAAGAAGCTAAACGCTACCTATGTTTATTTTACAGGACGTAGGATTGCTGAATTAGAGGCAGAAACATTCTTGGCGCGAGTAATAGAAAACTTCAAAGTGGAGTGGTTTGGTCCACCACCTAAGTTAGTTCAAACTGCTCTCATCTACGTCAAGGGGCCGTACAACTTTGTATTTACAGATGTTAAATAGTTAATTTTATTTTTTATATAAATTACTTCGTGTGGTGACGGAGTAAGAATACAATATATCACCACCCCATCTCATACCATGGGTGTCGTAAAAACCGACTAAGGGACTATCCGTGAATATTATCTTTACGAAATATAAAGAAGGAAAACTTGAAATTAAGCCCTATACCAATCCAGGTCCAAGGCCAGCGTGGTATTAGTAGGCGAAGTATCCCGGGAGGAGGCCCGTCCCTGCAGTGGGACATTAATTGGCTGTTATAATTATATAAATTACTTGAAAAAAGCAACAAGTTTTTTATTCCATACATCCTAGTATTTAACACTGTATTGTTCTACTATCTTACACTGTTTTGTTGTTATTGTTTACATTATACACTTTATCTTAATCTGTTTTTACTTTCAAATACAACGTATTTTATTCAAAATACCTCCTTATATTTAACACTTTATCCTAATCTATTTGATATAAAAATAATAAACAATTATTTTTATTTTACTAATTGTAGTAACTTTACTAGTATAAAAATTAATATTAAATCAAGTTTAACAAATTAAAAATTATAGTTACAACTGATTTCGATATGATATCGCAATGTGATCGAAATGTACAAAACATTTAATGTATTTAAGACGAGTTTGTAGTTTAGAAATGAAATAATTTTAGCTTTACATTTTACATTTAAAACTGCGTTCTAAATTATTATATAGCAGAATTTATTTTATTTGTAGAATTTGTTTCGCCTATTATATTTACAAATTGGTCACTAAAGGTCACATTGCTAACATGCAAAATACCTATTAATGAAAATTAAAAAGTATTTTTTGTCGAATAGTTCTAGTTTATGCAAATTGAGCTTCACAATCCATACTAATATTATAAATGGGAGTGTCTGTTTGTCTTTCTTTCACGGCAAAACGGAGCGACGAATTGACGTGATGTTTTAAGTAGAGTTATTGAAGAGATGGAGAGTAACGTAGGCTATTTTTTTTTCTGTGTCCAGGAAACGGGAACAGTGCTACCGCGAATTGAACTCAAGCGAAGCCGTGGGCAAAAGTTAGTTAGATAATAAGCAAATGTTAATTTCATGAGCCACCAGCCGCCTTGATGGTAAGGGGGTAACCGCCGCATAAAGGTTAGCAATTCCGCATAAAGGTCAGCACAGCCAAATCTCTACCTACCCTAGAAGAAGTTCCCCAGAATACCCCTTCTCCCATCGTGTCCAGGGTGCCCTAACCTGTCACAGATAGCGCTGCGGAGTGTTGCGGAGTGTTGGTCCGGGCTACATCAACTTAGTAAACAGTTCGAAATTATATGCCTGTCTCCGGGCATATTAAATTACTTAATTTATAACTTTTACATTAACATAGGTCGATTTATTACTCTGTAATTAACGTTTATTTTAAAATTAAAATGTACTATTGTTTATTTAGTAAACTAACATTAAGAGGTCATATCCAACGCTAGCAGTTACAAAATAATATTATACAATTAAATATTATACGAAATTGTAAGTATACATTATTTTTTAAACTATTACGCACAGGGTTTTTACAATTTTAAGTGTCCATAAAAATTATAATTTATAATTTTGGGGTTTTTTTAACCAATTTGCTAGAACTTAATGCAAAGCGATATTACAGTCTAAGAATGAAGGCTGCTGCTTGCGGGAAATGTACCATCTCCAGTCTCATAGTGCTTATACCTATCATTCTTACAACCATAACCGATAAGCGTCATATCATACACATGAAGAAGTTGCCGTAATAAGGTGTAAATTACAACTGACATTATTTCAGACATCATTGTTTCGATTAACCTTTCATTTTCTGATAGAGCCCTCTAGCCTAAATAAAAATGGACCTATGGAATAGAACTTTGGGGCTCTGCTAGCAACTCGAATATAGAGATCCTACAAAGATTCCAAAACATTACTTTGAGAACCATATCTAAAGCGCACTGGTTCGTAAGGAATAAGGAGATCCACGACTATTTGGAGATGCCTACAGTCAAAGAAGAAATAAACAATAACAGCAAAAAATATAAGGAAAGACTGGAGAACCACAGAAACGAACTAGCTAGGGACCTGTTAAATAGGCACGAAAATGTAACACGCCTCAAAAGGTGGCGGATACTGGACCTTGACCAAAGAAGTTGAACTCTGTAATTCAATGATGGTGCCATTTAATGAAATGACACCTCCTAAAAGACAATTTATTTGAACTCATCTGATTATGGCTGAGCAGCCGATGGCAGATCATAGCAAGGAAAAAAAAAAAAAAAAGAAAAAAATAGCAAGTAAATACCTTCTTTTTACTATTTAAATAGTTTCTTTCTTGGAAGTAACTTCAATGTAGCAATATTAATTTGGTCATCAATTCCTTCAATTTTAAATAAATAAAAGATTTAGTTTGTGGTATTTTTAATATAATACTGGCAACTCTTCTGATGGTTTGAGTAGGGCCGGGTTAACAATAAACATTTATAAAAGATTAAGGTCTCACTTCGTAATTATAATATTATTACGAAAATTATTGATGTTCACAAAATCTGATTCTAACTTTCACAATATTTTTGGAATGTTCACTAAATCTTAAGCATGTTTTCAAAGGATTTTGAGAAAGTGGCCCTCAGAGCACACGCACATATAATATTTAATTAGAATAAAAGATCTATCAGCAATGGACCAATCACGGCTGACGTAGATAGGTTATGAAGAAGACCATTCTGAACTAATTTTAGGGTAGTAAATACTAGTATAGTATATAATAGTGTATTGAATCAATTACAAATCAAAATGAATTTATGAATTGTTAGGTTTGCCGTGTTCAATTTAAAAAATGGTTTTGTTGTTTATATTTTGACCAAAAATTACGTTTATTATACCTACTGATAAAATTTATTTACAAATAGTTATAGTTATTTCATAAATTTGTGATGTAAAAGTACACAGATGGATTACGTTAAGCTTCCGAAAATAGATTTCAATATTTATGGTTTCAGAGGCTTTCATACAGAAAGCCTCTGAAACCATAAATATTGTTACTTTAAAATTGAATTACTACTATTTTTCTGAAGAAATATTTATACTAACTGCTAGTGCTTTTATAAATTGCTCATTTTCAAAAGCATTTAAATCAAGTAATCCAACGAATGAAGTCATACCACAGCATAAAATAGTTTTACAGGGGTAATTTTGGGGGTAATTAAGGGGGGTTTTTCGGGTAGTAGTTAACCTGCTGGCAACTTTATTTATTATTTATTTTTGCTAATAGTTAAACACATTGCGATAAGATTGCCATATTCACACAGCTGTTGTTTTAGATAGTGCTTTTAGTGATCACGTTGAGTGCAAAAAGATTATTTATCTAAGGTTTTCATTTATTTATATCAATTCCTTTTAGTTAAGTTAACAAAATTGAGGACAGTACTTAATTAAAGATTATTTATGATATTCTAAATATTTTACGTGTTACAAGTTTAGTGTGTTATTTGGAGGAGGCCTATGTCTAGCAGTGGACGACCATTGGCTGATATTTGATGTTGATGATGTCGTCTGAAGTTTTTTGAACTGGCCGATATTTTTTTTTTTTTTTTTTTAATTATGTTTATTAAAAAATTATACTTAACTCTACTACATTAATATCTCGCCAAACGAAATGTTTAACGGCGAGAAGCGCTCATTGACATTTATAACTTATACCTAAAACTTAACCTATGTACTTAGTCTACTATAACATTTCAAATAAAAATAGTTACTTAACAAATACATTTTTTTTTTTTTTTTTTTTTTTTTTTTAAACTACATATCTTTAATCTTGCAGTAATACATCTTTAAATTTTTTCTTTAAGGAACTATAACTAATTTTAGGAGTGTCTCTTAATATATTAAATCACCCGATTATAGTCGATTCACCTCGTGTCAAAGTCGAAGTACTTGATCCTTAATGTTATTGTTCTAATTAATGTTATCTTAAACAATAACAAGTACAGTACGTGTCAACTAACTAGACCGCCTTGAAGTTTTTACAAGTGGCTGCGCAGATGTCAATTTTGGAACGAAATGGTGGGGGACGCGGGGAGCGGGTGTTTTCTTTGTTCCTGTACTTGCGCGAACTTCTTGCATAGCTAACTTCAGACTGGTTGAGTTGATTGGCGCATACTGTCAATATGAATTTTTATTTGTTATGTTTTAGTAGTTCGTCGTCAACGTTGAGAAAATGCACACACTTAGATCTGTATTGGATTTGGTACATCCTTTTAAAGAAAGTGTAAGGTAAGTATTTTTAATTTGTAAAAGCATAACACTTTCAAAATTATTTTATATTTATCCTATTTTTTTTAACGTTTTTTAGTGTTACTGATTTATATAAAAAAAAATATTTTATAAGTAATAGTTTTCGCCTTTGATAAAAATATAGTAATAGTTTTAACAAAAAATATAACCATGTTTTTTTAAAAATTAACCAAAAAAATTTCCTGTCCTGTGTCGCTGTGTGTATCTTATGATACACCACAGATATCTGAACAATTAGATTTCTGTGTGATACACACAGCTACACAGGACAGGACAAAAAAGTGTATCCTTACGGATACATTTGCAATTTACTGCTGTACTGTTGTATCAACTCGCAGGACCGGCAACCTGTTTAAAATAACAGTAATCATTGGTTTAATTATAAGAAGTACTTCCTCTACAATTAGAGGTCGTTAATCGTCATAGTGCAAGAATTACAAGACCATGCAATATTATTGCACTAAACTTGCTAAGAGATAATATTTCATGTTTTATTAGGATTTTCTATATTTAATGTTTTATAAGGATCTCTTTAATTACATTTATCACATTTTTTACATTTTTAAATATAAAAATAAAAAAATGTAGACCCACCAGCATCGGGTACCAAGCTACTGGTGGTTAGGGCTTCAGAGATAGGAAGCTCCTCACAATGCATCAGACCTATGACCCAACTGCCAAGCGCGAGCCTCCTTAGATGTTGATAGAGACTCTTTGGAATAAGTCCATTTATCGAAAGAACTATCGGAACAATGATCGCCGAATCAACATTCCATATGTCGACAACCTCGTGAGCCAAGTCAAGTTATTAGGATTTTTATTAAGATAAGTTTTTAACACGGATTTGCCTGCACTTTACACATTTATATTTTTTCTTACAGAACGATAGTTATACCAAGTTGTAATAATTACTGTATGAATACAAACGACAATTTAAAATCATGGAAGGAAATACCAGGTCCGTCATCGTGGCCAATTATAGGGCAGTTAAAACACACTATGCCAGGAGGTAAGAATATACATAATATAAAATTATACTGGTTTTACAAGTTTTATTAAGGAATGGTAAGAACGTGATCAATTTATCTAGATCGGTTTTGAACCTTTGACGAGCCCTACAAGAAGGTAATGGGGAGGCCAGACAGACTGGTATAGGGTTTAATTTCAAGTTTTCCTTCTTTTTATTTCGTAAAGATAATATTCACAAATAGTCCCTTAGTCGGTTTTACGACACCCATGAGATGGGGTGGTGACATATTGTATTCTTACTCCGTCACCACGCGGAGTATATAAAATAAACCGGTCAAGTGCGAGTCTGACTCGCGCACCGAGGGTTTTTTTTTTTTTTTTTTTTTTTTTTTTTTTTTATTATTAAGGTTTGCAAAACCGAATACAATTTCATTAACATATACGTAATTGAAATGAACATGAGGCAGACACAAAAATTGTACCCTAAAATATGCAAACACAACATGCAATAAGAAAAAAATGTTTACAAACAAAGCAGACTAGCAACGACTATGCTTATACCTATGATCTAAGTACAGAAATGTTCAGTAAGTGAATATTTAACGGAGGCGATAGAACCACTAAATAGATCGATGGTGCTACGAACGGTGTTACAGAGCTTCATCGTACTGTTAGGAGGCCGAGTCCGTTTGTCTTTTTAAAAAAAAACTCGCAAGTAAAAACCACACTTTATTAAACTAAACACTGTTTTACTACAATTAAGTTTAATGGTTCCTTAACCGTTCTGTACCCTGTCGCGTCCCAGATCTAACTGATTGACTAAAGTCACATTAAAGGCGACTTGAAATATGATGACTCTAATGCAATAACAATGGAAAGTTACGTGGACCTAGGAATAGCTGACTTAGCTTTAATAACATAGTAATAAGGGATGTAACAGCCCCCCCTTTTAGACGAAGCATTATCTAATTTAAGATAAAGCGAAGTCAGATAAAAATAAGTATTTTGAAACGAATTTAGAAACCATTAAAACATACATCAAGAGATACAAGATTAAAATTAAGATGTACATAGATTTCTAAAATAACAGGATATAGTAAAATTAAGAATATACTCGTATTAAAATTATGAATACAACAATAATAGTTAATTTAAAAGTTTTTTAAATTTCTATGTGAATGACACTGAACCTTATGCAAAGTACCATAAGGTTTAGAATTAGTTATAGGTAAAGATTTAATTGATTTGTCATCATCTGATGTTGACATATCTGTCATTTCGATTGAACTAGTAATTTTAGAATCATTTTTAATTGATTTCCTAGTGTTACATTGATTATAAATTTGAATACAAAAATTAGAGTTTCTACGATTTTGAAAACAATTATATAGTTTATAACTTAAGTATAAAAATAAGCACACAATTAGAATATAAGTAAAAGTAGAATAATAATGGCCATATTTAATAAAATGAGATTCCTTTTGAAAATTATTTATTTCATTTTCTAAATTATTTAATTGGTGATCTTGGTATTTTAATGACTCTAAATTAATTTTACTTAAAGTGAGTGGCGTTAAATGCGGCAAAGTTTTATTAAATATGTCCTTTTTGCAACAATCGTCATTTGTTATGTCAAAATTAATATCGATAGGAGATTTCATAGAAAGAGAATAAGTATGAGTTGGCAACAACTGAATGGTTTTAGAAAAACCTATACAATTTTCTGTCAATTTTACAATGCCTGTGCCAACAATAGGATAATCTTTAATATTATCATTACACTTAATAGTTAATTTATTCGACTCTGATTGCACAAATATCCATTTATTATTTTTTAATTTTTGCCATATATCAATGAGGCCGAATAACAACTTAGAGTTACATTCTTTAGGTAATGATAAAGTAACTTCAGTTAACAACTTTGATTCACAATTAGGATTGTTAATACACGAGTATATAGAAACTAACTTACATATAGAATAGTTACTACTAATAGTTTTGCAACTATCTAGATTCTCTAACATAGTATAGTGCATTCTATCATCACTTAGAGCTATATAAGAATTAGAAGGTTGTATCAGAGCGAAAGTTTGAATATGCGAATTTGACTCTTCGTGAGGAGTCGGTAAGGGTATTATTTTATTAACTATGTATCTATCAGGTGTTATCAAAGGAATTTGCAAAACAAAAACTATCTTATTATTATAGTAATAACAATTAAGTTGCGATACATCTATTATTGAATGAATATTGTGAATGTCTAATTGAACTGGAAAATCTAATCTCTTATTAACATAATTTATATTATTAGATAATTCTATAAAAAGATTATAAGGACTTATTACACTAGGATGTAAGACATTTACCTTAGAAAACAAGATTGCATTTAAGGTAGTGTCTAGTAAATTAGAAATAGATAATAAAGAACTTTCTATAACACTAAGTAAATTATTAATTCTAGAAACATATAAAAGTAAATTATTAGTTTTAGTAATTTGAGAAAATATTTCATTCATAGTATTTATTTGGGAATTTAATTTGATTTCATTTTGGTTTAATTTAAAAATTGTAGAATTAAAATTATTTATAGTTGATCTGATAATATGAATGTTATCTTTAAACAAGTGAAACAATTCCTTATCGCTTTTGCGACAGGATTCAATAGCTGCGTCGTATTGACGAGCATCATCGGCGTCTAATGTGCCAAAGAAAAACTTAAGAATTTCACCACCAAATTCTAAAGATCTTTTGACCTTGGTATTAGATTGGTTAGTGATAATATGAGACAAAGACTGTAACTTAATGTAATTAGATTGAATTAAGACTTCTACTGGACTAGAAAAGTCTTTGCAATCAGTCAAATGTTCTGATTGAATTTTAATACATAAGTTAATCGATTTTTGTAATAAATCTTCGATTTTATGAAGGTAAGGATCTAAAGTAATTAAATCAATATGTGTCACTACTTTCCAATAATCGTTATAAAAATTAATATTAGTTATATGTTCAAAATATATTCCGGGGCTATGATATATAGGTACTATACTGGAATCTGCTTGGCATCCACAGTACAAAGTTCTGAAAATAATTAAAAATAAAATAGAATAGAATAAAAGATTTTGAATTAGATAATATTATTATTACGGTGATTATTAAACGGCTGGTTTAATCTCATTAGTATGATATTTAATACGTTTGCGACCTACTTGTAAAGTTACGTTATGATTTTGTACTTGGATTATCTTTTATGGGCCTTTCCAGACTGGAGATAAGGCTTTCCTAAGTCTGTGGTGATGTTTTAAATAAACTAAGTCACCAACTTTATAAGTAACTTGACGCGAATTGATATCATAATATTGTTTTGATCTTTCCTTACTATTATTATTATTTTGTATGGCTTTTTCACGACTAAAACGCATACGATATTGTAAACCACGAATATATTCATTATATGTTGTGCTATTATTAGTCTCGTATAAAGAAGTAGGAATAGTTGGTTTATAGCCGTACAGTAACTCATAAGGAGTGAAATTAGTAGTAGAATGAGGAGTAGTGTTGTAGGCTAATATAGCGGTAAATAAATAGCAGTGCCAGTCGTTTTGATTTTCATTTACAAAAGACTTTAAGTATTCTTTAAGAGTAGCATGAGAGCGTTCTAACGCACCATTAGTCTGAGGGTGATACGGTGTGGAATAAAGGTTTTTTATTTTTAGTATTTGAGTTAATTGTTTAAATAAGTCGGAAGTAAAACAAGTACCTAAGTCAGAAAGTATAGTTTTAGGGAAACCGAATAGAGACATAAAATGTACAAGGTTTTGAGCTATTTCTTCACTTGTGGAAGATATCATAGGATAGACACTAGTAAATTTAGTTAAATCGTCTTGTAGAGTTAGAATAAATTTAAATTTTTGGAAACCCGATTCGGGTAAAGGACCAACGATATCAAGAGCTAGGCGCTCTAATGGCCTTGTAGAAGTAGTAGTTATCTCCATGGGAGATTTGTTTGACATTCTAAGAGGTTTGTTTACTTGACAAAGTTGACATTTCTTTACATAGTCTACGATATCTGAGCGCATACCTTTCCAATAGTAGGCTGCTTTAATTCTTTTATACATCCGGTTTGATCCGGGATGACCCGCAATAGGAGAGTCATGATTTTCCTTTAATATTTTCGGTACTTCGACCGGAGTAGGATATATTAATTGATTTTTATAAACATGAATTTTTATATTAGTATCGTGAAAGATGTAATTGATCATATTATATAGTTTAGTATAGGCTAATTTAGAAAAAGGATCAGAAAAGTCTGATATTGCCAAATCAGTAACGTTAGGGTTTTCAATAATAATTTTATCCCTAAGTTTTATAAGTAAATTGTAAATATCTTTGAATTTTGTATCTTCGTAGTGATGAACTTTAGTAAAAAGAAAATAGTATGTTTTATTTTTATCAACTATTGTTTGTATAGTGAACGGTTCACGTTCGGAATTTAGTAAGTCATCAGGTTTCTCTAACTGCGATAAAATTTCTTCACAGTGAGGAATAGAATAATCAAAATCTAAAGAAACAGGACAAACAATAGTATTTAATTTTGTTAAATGTAGTCCTTCAGTACATTCACAAACAATAGTATTTGAAATTGGAAGTTTATTAGTAAATTGTAATTTAAAATATTTTTCATAAGATAAATTATTTAAATTGTTAATATTAATTAAATTAATAGGGCAACGAGAGAGTGCATCGGCGTTAGAATTGAGGCGACCTTGTTTATAGACAATTTCGTAATCGTATTCCTCGAGTTTAAGGCGCCAGCGAATAAGTTTGCTACCTGGATCCTTAACGTTAAATAACCACACAAGGGGTCTGTGATCTGTTACGATCTTGAATTTAGTACCATACAGATAAGGTCGAAAAGTTTTTACAGCAAATAATATAGCAAGTAGTTCCTTTTCAGTTGTGGAATAATTTCCTTCGGAACGATTTAAAGTACGGGAGGCGTATGCTATTGGCCTATCTTTGCCTATAGGACCTTGAGATAGAATTGCTCCCACAGCATAGTTACTTGCGTCTGAGGTAACTATAAACGGTTGCGAGAAATCAGGATATTGGAGAATCGGTGCGGTAAGTAATTTCTCTTTCAGGATATCAAAAGCAGTTTGCTGATCTGCGGACCAGTGGAAGGAGACGTCTTTCTTCAATAAACAGGTAAGTGGTTTTGTTAGTTTAGAGAAATTATTAATGAATCGGCGATAATAACCTATAAGGCCTAGAAACGATTTGATTTCTTTAGGATTTTTTGGAATTGGAAATTCAGAAACGGCCTTGACTTTTTCAGGATTGGGAGAGACACCTTTATCGGTGATAATATGACCAAGGTAAGTTACTTCTCGTCTTAAGAACTCACACTTGTCCGGTTGCAACTTTAAATTAAATTTTCTTAATCTATCGAATACTAATTTGAGTTTTTCCATGTGACCTTGAAGATTTTGACTGTACAGGATACAATCGTCAAGATAAATATAGCAATGTAATCCTTGTAATCCTGATAATACTGTATTCATCAGGCGTTGAAATGTAGTAGGGGCATTTTTTAACCCGAATGGCATTCTGGTAAATTCATAGTGTCCAGACATGCTTGAATTAGTACTTACAGTAAAACCTGTCTTAGGCGCGTCCTTAGAGGACATTTTTAATTGATGAAAACCACTTGCAAGGTCAAGTGTACTAAAATATTTAGAATGACCTAATTGGTCGAGAATATCTGTGATAAGAGGCAATGGATAGCTTTCAGAAACAGTGACGTCATTGAGGCGGCGATAGTCTATAACAATTCGCCATTTCCTCTTTCCGGAAGCGTCCATCTTCTTTGGAACCACCCACACAGGAGCACTCCAAGGTGAGACAGAGGGACGTATAATATTTTGTTCTAGCATTTTACTAATTTGTGTATCGACTTCCTCTTTGTGACACTCGGGGAAGCGATAAGATTTAACATGAATCGGAGGTGCATTGCCTGTGTCCATAGAGTGTTCAAGAGCATTAGTACAAGATAGAGGCTCGCCCTCGATATGGAAAATATCAGTGTACTCTGAACAGCAATCAAGAAGAGCTTTTTTCTCTTCACTATTTAAATGAGAACAACGAATTAAACTTAATACATGTTCAACTCGATTAGACTTAGAAAAAAAAATAGAATTAATATTTTGAAAAGATTCAGAGTGTTTAAATTGTTCAAAAGGTGACAGTTCTACTACATAATCTTTGACTTCTAGGTCAATGTCAGTAGTATTTAAAATAGTAATATTGACCTTTTTATTAGGTTTGATAAATACTATGCAATTAGCGACGTAAACACCATCACGTAAGGTGTGATCTAATACGAGAGCTTCATTGTTATGATAAAGCTCGGAGGAGTAATTTGATACAGCGCACTCGATAACGGCCTCGGATCGTGCCGGGATGATATAAGTAGGTTGATGAAATAAAATAGGGACCTTTTGGTCGTTTATAAACATTGTATTTAAACTATAATCTATTCTAGCATTGTAGAGTTTAAGAAAATCGGTACCTAAAATACCATCGTAGTTTTTTAAATTGACATTATCGTTTATAACGTAAAATTTATGATCGTGCTGTTTACTCGATATTAAAATTGATAAATAAATTGATCCTAACGATTCGCTATAAGTCTCGGTATCATTTATACCTTTTATTCTTATAGTATCAGAGAGAAGTTCTGGCTTATTAGTTAAGCTAGACTGTTTAACAATGCTAATGCTCGCGCCGGTATCGATAAGAAAATTAAGATACCTGGGCGATTGTTTTATAAACAATGACGCGTATGGTAGAGACACTTTGCGAGACAAATTCGTTTCGTAAATGGGAATCGAATCTACATTAGTATTACATGAACTAATGTTAATGTTAGATTTATCATACGAGTAACTACTTGAATTAGAATTTGTATTAGATTTAGAATAATGTTTAGAGTCAGACATTTGAGTTGAGTATGATTTAGTAAGTGACTTAGTAGGACTCAGTTCTTTTTCGTGGAGCTGAGATGTAGAAGTGATAAATGATTTAGTAAGACTCAGTTCCTTTTTAGGCAGCTGAGATGTTGAGTTAATACTCGATTTAGTAGGACTCAGTTCCATTTTAGATAACTGAGATGTAGAAATAGTATTTGATTTAGTAAGACTCAGTTCCTTTTTAGGTAGCTGAGATGTTGAGTTAATACTCGATTTAGTAGGACTCGGTTCCATTTTAGATAACTGAGATGTAGAAATAAAAATTGATTTAGTAAGACTCAGTTCCTTTTTAGGCAGCTGAGATGTGGAAATAGTATTTGATTTAGTATTACAATTCGATTTAGGATAAGAATTAGTATAAGGTTTTGTATAAGAACTTGTGCCGTTATGATATTTTGATTTCGGCAGGCACGCATCCGAAATCTTGGTTAGTTTAAAGGTTGCTGGTCATCAAGAATTTCATCTTGTTGTACCATGTGAACAGTACTACTTGTACTCGGTTTAGGATTAGAAATATTTTGACGTTGCATGTTATACTGCCGTTTACGGCATTGTTCTATGCTATGCCCTACGTTTTTACAATAATTGCAAGTTATTTGATTTGAGTTAGAATTATATTTAGAATTAGGAAAAGAGTTAGAATTATATTTAGAATTAGGAAAAGAGTTAGAATTATAATTTAACTTTTTATTAAAGTTATTAGAATTAGTATAATTAGAATTAGGGTTAATTTTTGTATTTAAATTGAATTTAGGTTGAAATCTAGAATTATTTTGAAAATTAGAATGACTTTTAGATTTAAAAGAGTTAAAGCGGAGGTTGTAAAGTTTTTCCTCCTCAATAGCGTGTTGAACAGCCTCATTAAGGGTTGAGGGGTTCCTACATCTGACAATATTTGAAATAGAAGTATTTAGACCTAGTATAAATGTATTTAAAGCGAGATCTTCCATGGCGGCTAATCTGCCGGGAAGCTCGTTAGTATCTTTAATATTATATTGGACATCTGATAAGATCCTAGTAAGAATCTGTTCTATACGTAATGAGTATTTAGTAACATCTTCAGATGTTTCCTGGTTGCAATTTTGAAGATCAATTAATAAATGAGTGGTATGTTTCTTTTCGCCAAACGTTTTTCGTAAAAATGATTTTAAATCGAGCCATTCATTAAATGTTTTGAGGCTCACTGCAACTTGGGCTTTGCCTTCGAGTTGCGAAATAATAAATTTACATAAGATCGATTGTTGATCTTCACTGGCTAAAGACATGGCATTATCACAGTTTGTGAGGAATGCCGGGAGTGACTCTTTGTCACCATTATAAGGTTTAATGAATTTAGTTAAGAATGTAAGAGTAATTTTGTCAGACATTTCTACTTTTTCTGATTTAAAAGACATAGAAAATTATTAAAGAAATTAGTTTAAGAATAATTGTTACACAATTTGTAAAAACACACAATTTAAAACAATATGTAAAAGTTGTTTAAAAATAGAACAATAAAATATAAAAATAATTCGCTGTAAAAAAAAAAAACACTTGCAAAAACACAATTTTAGATTCACATGAAACACTCACAAAATTATCGACGCGGTGAAACACGAAGCTGGAGTCATTTCTAGAAGGCGGTGAACACGCGGCGATGAAATGTAACCCAACTGCGCGGCGAGTGTTGGGTAGCTGCGACTTTGCAGTTATTTGCTGCTTCTCGTGGGAAAGTACTAAGTCGAATGGAATATGGAAATAAAGAAATTGAAATGGAAGAGACGGTAGGTGAGTTAGACCTGGTTGGCTCTGGCTCGGGCTGCTGCTGAGGCTTATAAGTTACCTGACGGAGAGTACAGCGGTGGCGGCGGAATGCTGAAGCGGGCTCACGCTACAGAGCGGAGGCTTATCGTCGTCCAGGGGTTTTCACAATCTTCTGGTGCAGGCGTCGTCTTTGATGGCGAAGTCTTATTGTCGACCAGCGCGAATAACGGAAGCTCCAAAAATAATGGATGTGCCAGTACCGTATGAAGGCTATCAATCTGACACAATCCCACTTCTGACACCAATTTGTTAGGAGGCCGAGTCCGTTTGTCTTTTTAAAAAAAAACTCGCAAGTAAAAACCACACTTTATTAAACTAAACACTGTTTTACTACAATTAAGTTTAATGGTTCCTTAACCGTTCTGTACCCTGTCGCGTCCCAGATCTAACTGATTGACTAAAGTCACATTAAAGGCGACTTGAAATATGATGACTCTAATGCAATAACAATGGAAAGTTACGTGGACCTAGGAATAGCTGACTTAGCTTTAATAACATAGTAATAAGGGATGTAACAGTACGATATATAGGAGCATGTTGACCGACATTCGTTCTGCAGCGCGGAAGTTGAAAGGTTTTCCTATTTAAAAGTCGACTGCCAGCACGGGGAACAGCGAAGGGTATATTTTCAAGGATATTGTTAGAATCTACTTGGCCATGGATAAGCTTGAATATAAACATCACATCAGTCATTTTTCTGCGACCATGAAGTGGTGGCACTCTGTAATGTGACAACCGGTCACTGTATGAGTTCAAAGCGTGACATTTGTGATCTGTATAAGTTAAGTGGTAAAGAAAACGTTTTTGAACGCGTTCAAGACGATCAGAGTGTACTTGGTAACATGGGTTCCATACAACGCTACAGTATTCCAGTATACTGCGAACCAAACAATTGTATAGGGTAATAGTGACAGAGGGTTGTGAGAAAATTTTCATTTGGCGCGTGATAAATCCTGACAATCTAGACGCCCTCTGGACAATGTTATCTACGTGATGTCTAAAACTAAGTGAGGTATCCAAAACAACTCCAAGGTCGCGAATAGTCTGAACCTCCGTTAAACTGATCCCGTCAATCATGTAACTCGCAGAGGTAGGGGTTTTCCTTCGCGAAAATTTTATGTGATAGCATTTACTAGTGTTTAGCGACATGTGATTCATTTGGCACCACATATGCACTCGATTTATATCATTCTGAAGGTACTCGATGTCTTGAGCATTAGATATAACTCGATAAAGTTTGAGGTCATCTGCGTATAGTTTAAAGTTACTTTTTATAGAGTCACAAAGATCGTTTATGAAAATTAGAAAGAAAAGGGGACCAACATGAGAACCTTGCGGTACACCAGAAGGTGCTTCGAATGAGTAAGAATTAAAACCGCCAATAGTAACTAACTGGGATCGGTTACGTAAGTAAGACTCGCACCATCTGAGTAAGGAACCATGTATACCTGTCCGTGCAAGTTTATCTAAAAGTAAACTGTGATTTACGAGGTCGAATGCCTTTTTAAAGTCTGTGTATACAGCGTGTACTTCACTGTTGTCATCTAAAGCTTTAGAGATATCATCGACATATTCTACCAGATTTGTACTGGTAGATTTACAAGGCAGAAAACCATGTTGATGTGGGTTGACGTGGGGCTTTAAATGAGGCAAAAGTCTCCTGTAAACAAGAGATTCAAATATTTTGCCGCACGTTGACAGTATTGAGATCGGCCTATAATTAGCAATGTTGTTTTGATCGTCAGATTTATGAATAGGAGTCAGATGAGCGACTTTCCACAGCTTGGGGAAAATGCCCGTTTTCAGAGATCTGTTGAAAAGCGATGTTAGAGGAGATGATATATTGTTTGCACATTGTTTTAAAATTATAGGAGGTAATTTATCTGATCCAGGGGCTTTATTACAATCTAATGTTTTAAGAGACGTTAAGACTTCATGTTCTGTGAGTGAGAATTGGCAAAACGGCAGGATGTCAGTAGAATTAGATTTAGATCCGACAGTCAAAGACCGCTGGTGACTACTGTATACAGATTGAAAATACTTAGCAAATAGTTCAGAGATCTTTTGCCCTCCTATAGCCATCTCCAAGCCTAGATGCATTTCGTTTGGTAATGAAGCTGAAGATGATTTTTGGGTTTTAAGATACTTCCAAAAATATTTAGGATTGCTACGCAATTGATCAAAGGCGTGGTTTTTAAATTTATTGTAGCACTCCTTGATCATTGCATCGCATCTTTTCCTCAACAGATTGAAAGTTTGTTTGTCTAAAGGGTTCCCATATTTTTTGAACTTATAATGATATTTGTTTTTCTCGTTAAGATTTTTTATTAAAGGAGTACTAAACCAAACCGGAAACCTTTCATTACGAGGCTTGCGAAGCGGTGTATGCCTGGCAAGAAGCGGCATGACTATGTCATAAAATACCTGCAGCATGTCGTCAACACCAGCACTATTTTCCCAGAGGGAAGGCCAGTCAATATTTTGTAGGTCACTATTAAGAGCATTACAATCGGTCAAGTAATAATTGTAGAATGGTTTCTTATTACGCTTAATATGTGAAAAGCTGCTTTTGGTTACAATTATGTCGAGACAAGGGTGGTGTGTATCCACGGGAAGTAAGGGTGTTACTGTCTCAGTTACACTTACATTACCCGGGCTGTTAGATAAGACTAAATCCAAAATACGCTGCTTGGTGTTAAGAACAGTGTTACATTGGCTTAAGCTGTTGTATGCGATGGAGTCAAGGCATAAATTTAGAATATTACTATTAGTAGTGTATAACTTGTTTGACCACTGGATGTCGGGCATATTAAAGTCTCCAGCTATAACAGTTATTGAGGATTGTTTAGCTTTATTTTGAACCACGCAAGATACTGCGCTAAAAAATCTCTTTGTGTCCTCAAATTTCAGTGGCGGCGGGAGATATGCAGCACAAATATTAACTTCGAAACCGTGTTTAGTCTTTAAACAAACCCAAAGATCCTCACCCATTGTTTCCCAGGTAATTTTTCTTAACACCTCATGTTTCTTTAAAACGGCTATCATAACACCACCTCCGTCTTTCTTTGTAGCTGCAGAACAAGTTGTCGATCTATCGCGCCTGTATACAGTATACCGCTGATCAATAAATTCATAATCAAAAATTGTGCTGTTTAACCAAGTTTCTGTAATAATCACAACATCGTAATTATCATTTAAAAGGGACATGTAAAGGTTGTTTGTTTTGGTTCTAAGGCCTCTGGCGTTTTGATAATAGATTTTGAGAGTGAATTTAAATGTGTGAGAAGTTACAGAGATACATGCTTAATATAAGAAAAACTGTAGAAAACTAATTGGTGCTTATAACTAAAGACTGTTAAGGTGCTTAATGTCCTTTACAACAATATTTGGGGAGTTAACATCTTTCTTTAATAAGATGCGACCGTTCCGCACCCACAAGAATTGATAATTATTGGCCTTGACGAACTGTCTTGCTGCTCCGTGTAACTTCTTATTTTCAGGAGATAAGTGCTCCGAAACAAATATTTGCACCGCGTCACCCGTGATTCCTAGATGCGAAGAGTTAAGTTTGTCGTTCGGGTTGGATCTGTTAAAATCTTTCGCTGCAGCCAACAAGTTGTCGCGGGATCGTGGAGATGCCATTTTCACAACTATGTTTCTAGGGCGCGATGACTGAGGATTTAATTTAGCGACGCGGTGAAAGCTCTTAATCTCCTGATCCGCTGCACTGTTAGAGACTGTTGAAATAAATTGCTTTAAGATATTAAATAAGTTCTCAGATTTTCTCTCGGGAACGCACTGCAACTCCAGGTTGCATTCTCTAGATTGCTGTTCCATATAACTAAGCTTCGTACGCATGGAGTTGAGCTCTTGTGTAAGGACATTATTTTCGGACTTTAAACTAGAAATTGACTCCTCATAAACCTTCATTGCGACAGCTTGATCATCGTACATTTGAGACATGAATGTAACAGAGCTCACCACCTCGTCAAGCTCTTGGCGCATTTTAGACATTTTGGTTCCCACTGATCGGACCTCCGTTTGCAATTCGGCCATGGTAGATTGAAAGCTTGCTAAACTTTCTTGCTGGGCTTCAAACTTGAGGTTCATGTCGTTGCGGAGGTTACGGATCTCGCTCAAAATAGCATGGGTGTCAAGATTTGTGTATGGTGAAACTGGAAAACTGACTGTCTGTTTAGAATCCTCTTTACATTTTTTATTGTTGTTAATAGGTGTGTTGCTGTTGTCTCCGCCTTTTGGACGCGCAGCTGTACAAGTAGGGCACACCCATTTAGATCTTGCAGTTGCAGACTCGTTAAAGTTTACACATTCATTATGATAATAGCGATTACACAGCTCTGTTGAACATTTTATCCTTTTCTGGCTTACTAGGACAGGCTCGTTACACGCTGCACACTTAGCCATTGTGGTCTTTGACTAGTGGTAAATCAAATAAACTTGAATAATTTATATAAATAATTTTTATGAATATTTAAAAACTTCCAAAAAGAGCCTCCCGTGGACAAGCGGGCTTGATCTTGATTCGTATGCACGCAAGTCGACTGAGCGCTTAACTACGCCAAGACTTCATTAGAAGTGCAGACGAATTAGTGGTTCTTATGTTATAGGATTGAAAATTATGACAGTTGTCGGTAAATATGGAAATTGTTTTTAAAATAACCCACATATGAGTTATGCACTAAAGTCTATTTTTTTATCTCGAACACTAAAATGACAACTACTAATGTCAAACGTAAAACTAATATAGCCAGCTTTTAAGAAACAGTGCTGTCCCTGTGTTTCGATTCGTTTTGTAATTATTGTAAAATATTTACGGTTGTTAGTATAGTCGAGAACTAAATGCCTTTATCACCTCTAGAGTTAATGTTAGTTGCATTTCATAAAACTATTAGGGTCAATATCGCACAACAAAACATCAGCTAAATCATGACGATACTTTGACATAATATCAGTTCTCATGTATTAGCAAATAGTTGTTAGATATTTATAAAAACAAATAGTAGAAGTTGCTGATAGAAGAGGTAGGTACTTTATCCTCTTTCCATTGGTATACAACATCCTATAAAATAGTAAATAGTTTCTCTACAAAACATGTGTAATACATAAACATACATACTGTTGGTGTGCTTAACAAATAAATAAATAATTCGAAGTAATTATTGACGCTATAGTAAATGATGACTTTTTTTTTCTTTTATTATATTAAAATTAACTCTAATGTGATAAGGTAGACCCACTGCAGTGACAAAAAAAGCTAAAGTAACTAGGTAAGTACGCTAGAATGAATCAATTATAGCAATTATAGCTAGTAAATTTACCTGTGCTTATTCATCAAACGTGTTTTCTTTACTTTGAATTATGTATTACACATGTTTTGTAGAAAAACTATTTACTATTTTATAGGATGTTGTATACCAATGGAAAGAGGATAAAGTAAGGCATTTATTCAGAAAATGGAAGAACTTTCTCTCTTTTATTTATTTTTTTATTGTACTGTGAAGTTGATCATATCTTTAAATTTTACCTGTCTCTATAGTTATAATAAGTCAATAAACAAAAAGTTGACGTTTTTGGTGAGCTATTATGAATTTATTTGATGCTCCTAGTATTAAACTTTAAAACAAAACATAATTATGAGGACTCACGGAACAATTTTTTTTTTAAATTTAAGTGTTCATGGTAAATATTGGGTTTTTCTTTTAAAAATAGCTTTACATCGATATCTAAAATATGTTGAGGTTAAAACCAGCTAGGGGAGTGAGGAAAGACTGGTAATGACCGCTTCTATCAGCTACTTTAATTTGGCAAACGATGTACCAAACACCCTGTATAATTACGACGACCTCATTTAAAATTGTTTCTTATTTCAAGGTATTAAGGTACATGAGTGTCTAGCTTGATTAGTTGCTGTGTGTACAGTCGCGCGCCTGTAAAAGTGATTTCTCAGCAGTCGCTCAAATTACAATGTTGTGTCCCTACAAATCTAATGAATTTCTCTCTTTTTTCCTTCTATGTCCATCCCTATAATTTCTTGCATGACGTCATTGGCGTATATTTCTATTTTAAGTTTTCGTAATTTTATAACATAAAACAAATTAGGGTAAACCACCTAATCGTTAGAAGTCCTACAATTGTTGGCACTTAACCCAGTTGGATCGACCGACCCATGTATGGGTTTCGGGAAATAAAAAATTCTGCCCCCTTTATACGGTTTTATTAAAACAATTTATAAATACTTTTGGAATCGACAGTTAATGACTGTTAGCTGTGATGACAAAATAGGTAGTAAATTTAATTATTTATAGTTGTTTTTTCCAAGTGAAAATGTCTGTAGTGAATATGGTAAAACATGTCCCTAAAAAAGTGAAATTATATTACATATATTGTTATATTTCTATTAATATAATATCAAAAATATAAAGCTTGAAACATAACAATATTTATATTACAAAGAAAATTCATGCTTTTAACGAATAAAGAATAAAAACCATATAAATATCAGTACAAGAATAACCTTGTCCAGGGATGGTGATTCGTTTCTATAAAAGAATTGATGTTTAATTATGAATTATATATTAATTTTATTATGAAACAAGATTATTATTATTTTATTATGCAGACTCAAAGATTAATTGTACTTACAGCCAAATAAAAATAAATTATGTACCAAAAATAAATTTTGTTTCATTTACTTACCTGAGTTTAAAATTAGAATTTGCACATTTTATATTATTACTTCCAAAAAACTGTATAAAATTTAAATTTATCGTTAACTGTTGATAGTGGTGGTACATCACCATACATAAATTGCACAAAAAAAGGTAACAGTAATGATATTTTAGTATTCGAGATTAAAAAACAGCCTATAGTCTCTATTTACCGTAATCGGCGGTACTAACCTATATTTTTATCGGTAAGTACCGGCTGTACCGCATCACTATTTATTAGTTGTAAAAAACAGGCAACACATGAAATGTCATTTTAGTATCTGAGATAAAAAAATAGACTATAGACAAAGTTAATATAATTTATGAGAATATTGCTGAAGTTAGACACTTAAAATTTCACTTGTATTGTTTAAAATTATCACTGTTCTTTTATTGATCATAAAATTAAAATTCACTTATTACTTTGATTAGGTAACTAACGTATTTGCTTCACGTCAGAGTCTTAACAAGATTTTTTTATTGTTTACTGTAGATTAAAAGTTGTCCACATTCACAGTGAAGTTATAGTTAGTAATTCACTTAAAAACACCACTTTCACTATTTGTAAGTACTTAAATTGATTATATTTGAATTAAATACTGCGGAGCTATAGTAATCTGTTTGCACCCACATAAGGGAAAAAAGGGGTTCCGTACAAACCTATTTATTTTCCCGCCAAATTGTGATAACGTCAGGATTCAGCTGTTTAAATACTATTTTTCCCGCCAAAACTCAATGACGGCACGACTCAGCTGTCAAAAAATATTTTCCCGCCAAAATACTATGACGTCACAAATTATGTGACGTAACGATTCATCTGTCAAAAATTCAATGACGTTACGACTTAGCTGTCAAAATATATTTTCCCGCCAAAATTCTGTGACGTCACGACTCATCTTTCAAAAATTCTATGACGTCACGCCTATCTGTCAAAATTGATAGCTGTCAAAAGTGACAACTGTCAAAGTGACAGAGGTCTCAAATATTTCCCCGCCAAAATAATATGACGTCACAAATCATCGGTCAAAAATTCTGTGTCGTCACGACTCATCTGTCAAAAATTCAATGACGTCATGACTTAGCTGTCAAAATATACTTTCCCGCCAAAATTCTGTAACGTCACGACTCATCTGTCAAAAATTCTATGACGTCACGCCTATCTGTCAAAATTGACAGCTGTAAAAAGGGACAGCTGTCAAAGTGGCAGAGGTTTCTTATATTTTCCCGCCAAAATAATATGACGTCACAAATCATATTCTGTCAAAAATTCTGTGACGTCACGACTCAGCGTTTAAAAATTCATTGACGTCACGACTCAACTGTCAAAAAATATTTTCCCGGCAAAATTCTGTGACGTCACGACTCATCTGTCAAAATTCTATGACGTCACGGGTCACGTGACCAAAATTCTATGACGTCAGGTCACGTGACTCAGCTTTCCCGCCAAAATTCTATGAAATCAAAATATAATATGATTGAAGTAAAAATTTAAGGTTTTCGGAATTTTTCCATTACATGTACAACAAGACCTTGCTTCATGCCAAATTTCAAGTTTGTAGGTAGACTGGAAGTACCCTGTAGGTTTTTGCCTTTACCCCTCTAAATTTTTGACAAAAACGGCAATATCTCTTGATTACGTTGGATTAGCAGTTTGATTTTTTTACGGCACTAAGAGGCAACAAGCCTCAGTATTTGGTGAAAATTTCAGCTTGATACCTCCACGCGTTCCTGAGATAAATGGTATTGACAGACAGACGGACGGACGGACAGACGGACGGACGGACAACTAAGTGATCTTATAAGGGTTCCGTTTTTTCAAAACTGGTACGGAACCCTAAAAAAGTAAATAAGTATTAATATCCGTTGTTATGTTACACAAGCAGGTAACTTAGGGAACAGATGGGACTGTGTAGAGATGTCCGTGTCTTAGATGACGTTGTGTGTGTATTATTAATTTTTTTTTGTTTGTTTTTGCAGGTGAGCTTCGAGGAATAAGTAACCAATTCTAAGGTTTAATGGAACCATTGGTATGGAACCCATGATTGTATTAGGGGATCCTGAACTCTCAGCTCATGTTAATAAATTCAAGTATATAATTATGTTTGTTAATCCTATGTTGTATTCTAGTTTGGTTTATTTTAGTTTAGCTTTTTAATAAGATTTGTCTGTACACACACAGCACTATAAGTGCGGCTATTCTAATACTTAGTAAGAGGACATGGAAAAATAGCTGCATCAAATGATAGAATCACACACACATGTGTAGCACTACAGGTTAGAGTCCATGCGATGCCTCGAAAAATTTAGGGTTCCGTACCGATTTTGAAGTTAGGATCACTTTGTTGTCCGTCTGTCTGTATGTCAAGACCATTTATCTCAGGAACCCGTGGAGGTATCAAGCTGAAATTTCACCAAATACTAAGGTCTGTTGTCTGTAAAATATCAACGAAATCAAGAGATATAGACGTTTCTGTTGCAAATTATCGACGAGCGAAGGGCAAAAACCTACAGGGTACTTCCAGTACACCTACAAACTTGAAATTTGGCATGAAGCAAGGTCTTATAGCACATGTAAAAGTTTCGAAAACATACAATTATTTTTACTTCCATCATATTATATTTTGATAATTTCGTCATAAAATTTTAACGGGCAAATATTTTTGACAGCTGAGTCGTGACGTCAGTATTTTGACGGGAACATATTTTTGACAGCTGAGTTGTGACGTCACATAATTTTGACAGATGATTCGTGTCGTCATAGATTTTTGACAGCTGAGTTGTGACGTCATCTCATTTTGGCGGGAAAATAAATAGGTCTGTACGGAACCCTCGGTGCGCGAGTCGGACCGCATTTGACTGGTTTTTTTTGAAGTACAAGTCTATTTGTTAAATTAATTTTTCAAAGTCAATAAAATAAATAATTCTATAAATTCGTTTTCAAAGTAAATTTTTTTTGTAGTACTAAAGTATAGTTATTTGTTTTTTTAGGTACTGCGAAGTGAAAATACTCTTCCTATACGACCGGGATTGGGTTCACTAGAATATTTTAGAAAAGTATACAAACAACGTCAAACAACTGGCCTTGTTTTAAAGTAAGTAAGCTTTAGTAGTTTTTCTTCTATTTAGAACAGTTTTTGATTTATTTGTAGCATTAATCTTTATAGCTATTAACAAAGATTTTAAGAGAAATAAATTACTAAACTAGTTTTGAAAAGTTCAATATGGTATTAGTGAAGATTTTATTTCATTTATAAACTTAGACTAAGGGTGCTAAAATGATTACAACCATGACTTCTTCATCGTTTTAAATTACTTATGTAAAACACGTTAAATTTAATTTAGCACTGGTGAAGCATGGAGGGACTTTAGATCTGCAGTCAATCCAGTACTATTAGAATTAAAAACTATTAAGCTTTACAGCAGAGTGCTTGACGAAATTGCACTCGATTTGGTTAAAAGGTAAATTACGAAATTTTATTCTATCAATGATTTGTTAATTTATAACTTGTATTGACTACTTACTTGTATTAGCCTTCAATATTATTGAAGATTATCTATTACTTTTAAATTGTTCATTCTGTCTCTTCTAAGAAGTATGTTGAATTTCGTTTCTGGTGAGATTCTGATGATTCTGAAAATATGATCAAAAGTCCAGATTGCAATTAGCTTAAGTCACGGTTAATTTTTAACTAGGGAAATATCTGACTTTTGATTTTCATCCTCGCCCTGGCCAAGAAATTCAAAATGTAGTTATAACTATTCACTTTATCACCACCGTCACTTTAAAATAATTTTTAGGTTCAAAGAAAATAAGGATGAAAAAAAAACAATAAGCAGAAAGTTCGATACCGAAATGAGTCTTTGGGCCTTAGAGTCAATTGCAGCGGTAGCTCTTGGCTATCGCTTAAACTGTTTAAATGGCACTCTCCCCGAAGATTCACCTCAAAAGCAATTAATTCGTTGTTCATACGATATATTCGAATTAACAGACAAGTTGGATTTTAGACGTAATACGTGGAAGTATATTTCAACGAAACAACTTACAACTTTATGAAAGTCAAGATAAGTAAGTTATATCGTAGTAGTTATAATAAATCTTAACAAAAGCAGCTATCAGTAACAATCATCTTTAATTATTGAGACAAGTTTTTAAAAATAGTATTCAATTTTACTAGTATTTTATTTTACCCGCATTGGTTAAATTTAAATGACCATATTTTTATTGACATCTTTTAGCCTAATAAATCATTTCTACAAAAAAGGGGTTGAACAAATGAAAATTAATACTGATAAGAAAACAGATTATGAAGATAGCATTTTAAAGAAGATGTTGAAAATTAATAAGGAATATGCTTATAGTATTATGAGTGACCTTTTATTTGCTGGAGTCGATACTGTAAGTAATCTAAGCTATTAGTAATGTTCTTAACAATCTAATGTAAATATCAATGTGAAAAATTATCTCAACATAATGACGACCTCTGTGAAGTAGTTATTGTTCCATTTTTTCTCAAAACAAATATTTGTTTGTATGAACATGAAAGTTTGTATATGTATATATGTTACGGCTAATACCCGAAGTGCGGCTACACCTAGTTTTAGCCGGTTAGAACTAGGTGTGTGTAGCCATACGTAACATATATTTTTCAAAACAAAATTTTCAAGAATAAAGATTATTCGTTGTCTATAGTACCCGTAGTACAAACTCAGCTAAGCTTGGGATTAGATATAGTTAAATAAATTAATGAAAATGTTATTATGAGTTTTAAGAATCATTTTATTTTGAAAACTGTACCTGCTTCTTAAATTTCAGACATCCAACACAATGATAGCACTATTATACTTACTGGCGACTAATCAAGACAAACAAGATAGATTAAGAATAGTACTACAATCAAAGTCGGACAAGAGAACGTATCTAAGGGCCAGATTCAGAGACCGCACTTTGACTTTACTTTGAAGGAAAGTTCGACTTTGATACAAAAACGAGATATAAGGCCTAGATTCAGAGTCGTGATTTTACTTTCTTTCAAAGTAATCTTCCCAAAGTAAACTTTTCATGCGAAAGATTACTTGTAATGTTTTTCAAATTCAGAGAAAATAACTAGACTTTGCTAAAGTAAAGTCAAAGTGCGGTCTCTGAATCTGGCCCTAAATGCGTGTATCAAAGAAGCACTGAGAATGATGCAGGTTGTATCAGGTAATATAAGGAGGACGACATAGGAGTATAACTTTAAAGGTTACAAGATACCTAAAGATGTAAGTTTTAAAGTTGTGTAGTATTGTTATAAGAACAAAACTATGAGAAATAACATTGATGATAAAATAAATTATTTTATAGGTAAAGTTTGTGAGTTTGTAACGTTGTAGGGTGTAATCTCTGGATCTACTAAACCGATTTTAAAAATTCATTCTGTGTTAAATAGTCCATTTATCGGAGAGTGTCATAGGCTATATAGTATCACGCTATGACTAATAGGAGTGGAGCAGTGATGAAATATGTTTAAAAAAGCGTGTTTTTCGCCGCCCAACGAAGTGGGCACGGGTCAGCTAGTGAAATATTAAATACTGATTTTTATGTAAAAGAATAAACTCGAATCAAAGTATGTAATTTATACCTATGTGCTGGTTAGTTTGAGATCACAGCTAGATCACCTTGTGCTATTAAAATGCATGCTGGATTAATTACCATTTAAGTTTATTAATAAGACTCAAGGAACACGATAGTTTAACACTTTTGAAAGTTAATTTATCTTGACCTTATATTTTTAAATCTTGATTTTAATTTTTTCAAAATTATGTTTTATTTCAGTTCATTGTTGTGTTTGCCCACCAAGAAATGTCTTTAATGGAAAGACATTTTCCAAGAGCCAAGGAATACATTCCCGAAAGATGGGTTGCCGATAAAAGCGATCCACTTTACTACGGGAATACTCATCCATTTGTGTTTGCACCATTCGGCTACGGTGTCTGCAGTTGTATAGGTAAATCATTTCATAAAAAGATTAATAGCAAAGAGGTCTTCGTAGCACTCAAACCTCCAGCCATTTAAATAATGAAGGTATTGCATGGTTGTGGTGTTCAGTCAGAAAAAAGAAAATGTCGTCATGCACAACCACTTATTGGCCCTGAGATCAACTGGGTAAATTGTATACTTCTGAAGCTTTATTTATAATCCAAGATCACTGTAATCTCCGATAACTTTTACTAAAACAACAGCCGCACCAAAAATCTTTTGAAAATGAGCTTTAGGCCCTGCGCAGACGGCACACTTTTTGTGCGATCGAGTCTGCGGCGCACAAAAAGTCTGCCATACATGGCATAAATATGTTTGAGTCTTTTGTGCGCCGGACTTTTTGCGCGTCCTGCGCGTTACTGCTTATAATTGCATAGGTTCTATTTTCACAGACTAAAAAGTGCGTCAAGGATAGTCTGTCCTCTGCGCAGGGCCTTAATAAAATTAAACTTTACTTTGCTTACTTTTCAGGTCGTCGTATTGGTGAATTAGAAATTGAAACACTGCTTGCTCGGATCATAGAGAACTTCAAAGTGGAATGGTTTGGACCTCCCATAAAAGTGAAACAAACATCGTTTGTCTACGTCAAAGGTCCCTTCAACTTTGTATTTAATGACGTCAAAAAGTAATTTGTTTCATTAAAGAAATTATAACTTCATAACAAAAAATAAAAATAAAATGTCAATGAACCTGTGATTCAATTACCTTTATGTTTTTAACTGGTCATTGGCGTAATCTTAGAATCGCCATTAAAAAAAAAAAAAAAAAAAAATCCAAACAAACCTTTATGTTTAAGTTTTGTCTACGGTACTATTTTATTGAATTACCAACATCATCATAACAGCCCATTAATGTCCCACTGCAGGGACGGGCCTCCTCCCGTGACGGAGCGATACTTGGCCTACTTATACCACGCTGGCCAGACGGATTGGTATAGGGTTTAATTTCAAGTTTTCCTTCTTTTTATTTCGTAAAGATAATAGTCACGGATAGTCCTCTAGTCGGTTTTTACGACACCCATGGGATGAGATGGGGTGGTGACATATTGTATTCTTACTCCGTCACCATACGGAGGTCGTTACCACACGGAGGGTTACTATAGAATTACCAACATAATCAATTTATATTCTAAATTCAGCACTACTGGACATAGATCCTCCTGAGTGTCCAATACGCGTAATCTTGTGACTCCCTCATCCACAGATCTCTCGCTACATGTTGAATGTTTCTACGTCTGTGTCGCATGAAATGTCTAGACATCAAACATCAGCATAACATAGCAGATATTATTTATTTTCTTCTTAGATTTTTTATTATTATTTATATTTATTTATGGCTCATGAACATAGTTACATATTCGCCAGTGTCAAGTGAGTAAAAATACATTCAGTAAATAGGAAATATGTATACAGAAATAAAAAAAAATACATGAAAAAGTCGACTTTTCATTGTCGTCCATGGAAACACGTTTAATGGAGACAGGAACAGCTGGACAACGATGCCACCAGCTATTCACCAATCACTTGCATTTTTATTTACATTAATTTACTGACGACGAACTTGCAAAACAAAACTGCATCACAAAATATTCGTAAAATCCATAATAATATATATAAAAATAATTACATTACCTCTCCTCATGGCGTCCATTCAAATTCTACTTAAATTTATTTAATAATTATCTACTTACCTCTTGATAGTTTACAGTCCATAGTGGAGACATTCATGCCTCTACAATTATTGTAGCTGGCATGGTGCTCGCCATTTTTAGAATCTAATGGATGCTTAACATTAGGCACCTTGGAGACATTCTGGTAGGCCTTTTTAAAAAAATAAAAAAAAGTCATTGCGTTCATTGCACAGTCACTTGAACTTGAATGCATTTTTCGAAAATGCGAGCTTGTGGGAAATTAAACTCTAAGGCTTATGATACCGAACAAGCAATTTATTACCGAGGGGGTAATGAGTATTTCTCGTTATTCTCATTAAGGCAATTATTGTAAGATTCAAAGTGCTAAAGCGCCTTTGAATATTATTGCAGCAATTAGCAAATGTACGTATTATTATGTGTTTTGAAGACAAACAATGTAATCTGCCATGCATGTTACGGGCCTCTTCCGCTTCAGCAAACAAAACTCAAACTCAAATATCTTTTATTCAAAGTAGTACAATAATATTGTATCTTTTTGACGTCAACTAACACTATTTAACCTAAGTTTATAAACATTTCAAAGTTTAGAAAACTTTACCATCGCTTCCAAAGCGCTAGTAGAGAAGAAGCGGCGTAACAAACTCTACTGCTGCATTTTTTTGACGTCACTTTATTAAGTAACATTAGGTAGTAACATTAGGTGCTGGACATAAGCCTCATCGCAGTATTTTCTACCCTACGCGGTCGTGTGGCTACCTTTTTCTTTGTCTTTCCGCTGTCCTTACTAGATCCCCAGCCTTAAACAAACTTAGTCTACAGATATTGTCACACTGTCTAAACAAATTAGTACCAGATTCATGGCATGGGTGACATATTAAAGTTAGTAAAATAATATTAATTTATGAGTTATAAAATTGAACAGTAGAATTTTAAACAATCTTTAATCATCATAACAGACCATTAATGTCCCACTGCAGGGACGGGCCTCCTCCCGTGATAAGGGGATGCTTGGCCTGCTAATACCAAGCTGGCCAGACGGATCGGTACAGGGTTTAATTTCAAGTTTTCCTTCTTTTTACTTCGTAAAGATAATATTCACGGTTAATTCCTTAGTCGGTTTTTACGACACCCATGGGATGAGATGGGGTGGTGACATATTGTATTCTTACTCCGTCACCACACGGATAATCATAACAAAACCTAATTATGAATTTTATAAATTATGAAAAACATAACAATTGTAAAAATGAAATGAAATATCCAATCGTTATTTTCAAGTTCATTACTCGTTGAATCAATTTACAAATGAATGTGGGTGTAACTTTATCGGCATGATCAAAAATCAAAGATAATTTCAAGTAAAATTTATTTCAATTCGTCACCTTTTGTACTGTATAATTTGATTAGTATTCTGAGAGAAATGGATTGATTACTATGTCCAGCAGTGGACGTCGATTGACTGATATGTTGATGATGATAATTTTGAATAAATTAAACAAGTCTTTTTATTATTTTATTGATTTTCAAATTTAATCGCGGACGTAGTCGCGTTTGCGGCTAGTAAAGGATAAAAAGTATGACGTGTTATAGACAGTCTACATGTAAATTAGTAGACCTATTTGAACTCTGAACTACAAAATAACATTAACTGTCTTAGTACCAATGTTGCCCGCAATCAACAATGTATTATTATTCTTATAGTTTTTTATTATAACAAAACACCTGGTCATTCTTATTCCAGTTTGAGTATCTAACTATTAAATAACGCATATTTTCAATTAGCTTTACTAATGCGCTCAAAAAAATAAAGAATAATAATGTGAGGTATAAGTATAAAATATGACATCTCACCCCATGGGTGTCGTAAAAACCGACAAAAGGACTATCCGTGAATATTATCTTTACGAAATAAAAAGAAGGAAAACTTGAGATTAAACCCTATACTGGCCAGCGTGGTATTAGTAAGCCAAGTAACCCTCCGTCACGGGAGGAGGCCCGTCCCTGCAGTGGGATATTAATGAACTGTTATGATGAATTTTCTATTCTAGGGACGGGTATAGGGAAGAAGGGAATAGTGAAGAAGGGAATAGTTATTCTTTTGTCTCCTTTGTAATAGGCCTTCAAATTAAAATTCTATGGAAGTCAGCTTACCTATGTATCTACGTAGCACACAAAAAAATAAGTAAAATTTTCACAAACATCTTGCTCAAATAAAATTTCTTTTACTAATGGTAAATAAACATAATTGTAACGAAGTTCGTAAATATCCACAAATGAAAATACGATAAAAATGTAAAAGGTTCGGTAAAAAAATCAAGTATTCTAAGAATAAAAACACTCTTCAAATTCTTAAGAAGCAGCATTATGTTTTGATGGAATTGTTTTATGTGAGTTAATACGACTCTTTCTTCAAAAGTGGCATAACGAAGTCTTATTTTTTTGCTAAAACATTGTATACAAACTTTCACTGTATTATTGCGAAGCAACTGTACTTAAGATAATTCTATTTGAATTCTTTTTGCTGTGTTTGATAACATTTTTAGGGTAAGCCTTTTCTCGTTGCTTGTGAATTTTGTACGCTACAAGACGACATACGCTGAAATTCGATGGATTTGGCTCGAGTGTAATGTCATCGGTTCTGTACAGTATCTGGTATCATCGAACGAATTGATAAATATTTTCTGCTTTATTTACACAAAATTTGTTTATACAAAAAGATACTTCTGCCTAAGTTTGCCTTAAATTATTGGAAGGCTAAGAACCACGTCAACTTATTTTGAAAACAGTTTGGTTCTGTATAGACAACTACTATATAAAGTCGTCACACATCAAGCACGACTCAAACGTCCTGCAAAGACCCCGTAACTTGATTTGCAAATGTTAATATTAAAGACTCATGTAAGTAGAGAAGGAACTAACTACTTAAAACCAAAACTTTTCAATGTATTACCTGTTGATGTAGTTGTCTCAACTCAAATGCATTTTAAACTGTGCTTCAACATCAGTAACGTTGAAATGCTCTCTATTACACACTGCAATTTTAAATCCTTTCGGAACAAACTGTAGGTATAAACTGGACAACTGCGAGTAGCACTCATGCAATGAGGATTCCGTGGACTAAAAAACTTTTGTTTCAACGATTACGACATCCTTTAGTTGTTTATTTGTGTTAGTAATTAATGTCAACAAAATTGTGATAGTTTTTTCGAGTAAAATAGGTACCCATAAACCAACTTTGATCGTGGTTTCTTTACCAATTGCAAATTAAGGTTTAAATAACAAAAGTACAAAGTTACAGTTTAGAATTATTTTCTTTATTCTACTTCATGACATTTACTCAATGACTTCTTATTGACCTCCAATCATAAAGAAAACTTTCCTTAATGTAATAAAAGATGGTACAAGTAGTAATAGAATGGTGATGACATCAAAATCTGTGTTCAAAATCCGCAATGGATTAAAAAAAACCGCTACATAAATTTCAAGTCCCAAATGCCGTAGCAACATCATAAATACACCTTAACTATAAAATAATTTATTTAACGACTAAACTTCCTAACTAGTTTAGTTCAGTGTAATCATTCATGTATTATCTGATTTGTAGTTCACGCAGCTTTGTTCTGCCTCGGTTATTTTGGGTATTTACTATTTTATACCGTAGTATTTACGTTTAGGGATGTTATAGATATTACATTTTAAATCTGGATATGGATAATTAAATCAAAAGATAGACTGTCCAGAGATTAAAATCATTAGATTACAGATTAAATTTTAAAGAGCATAGACAAGAGATTATCTAGATTCATCATATAGGTGTCATAAACAACTTAGAAAAATTTAGAATTTTTAGCTGTACAGTCACGAGCAATAATATGTACACATTTTCGCATTTTATAAACCAGTTATCTAAAGTTCTGCCAATCCAAAATTGAAAATTCGAAGATTAATTCAAAACTGTACGGAACCTCTTCTAAATTACGAATTCATTTTGATATTGTAATGTCTAGATAAACGTGCAGATAGTTTAGAAAATTTGAAAATGTGTACATATTATTGCTCGTGACTGTACAAATAAAATAATTACGTAAAATTAAATAAAACCTTAAACCAATCTATCTCTTCAGTGTGTTATTAGGAAAAATCTAAACATAATCGAAATCACCAGATATAAATGTAAGCAGTACCCTTATAATTTCTGGTGGAAACTTTAAATAAGGTTCTTTACACATTATCGGTAACTCACCACACACTTCCTAATAGGTACTCTATAGATCAATTAAATAAATTATTAGATACGTTATCTTTATCACTGAAAAAGTAATTACATAAACGACTCTTTTTATTTTACTAATTTTTAGAATATGTTAATTCTTAGACCTCTCTTGTTGAGAGAAAGAGCGTTTCATTGTTTGCACTAATTAAAATTTAAATAAAGTTTAAGACGCTGATCAAATCTTGCTAGAGGTCCTTCGTAAGGATCCTTAGGAATCCTGATTTAAAATTTTTCATGTAATTTTCTTATTATAATTAAGTTAATTAAAGTCAACAAGTAATACTACTATTTTTGTCCCTTATTTTCTGCAAAAAAAGGTCTTAGAATACTCCCACTCTGTGTTTACATCTTTGAACACAGTTTTTTTTAACTTTAATTAGGTACTCTTGGTTTAATCCTAAACAAAGCAAAGGAGGTTAAGTAAGTATTTGACAAAATTGAATTAACTTTTTAATTTCGTTTTGTAATAAGATTTAAAGTATGTCTAAGTGTTTAACTTAAAATTAATTGAGATTACTTACCTAACAATCAGTTTAAGATAAATTATAGTAAAGTAAGAAAACTTGGTAATACCCAGTACCAATTGATCTCGCCAGCCACGAGCTCATAGTACAGTCAAATAAGGCTAAAATAGGGGCAAACCTCGGAACGGAAGCGAATAAGCTGTAAATTCGTATAATCCTTTGTTTTGATGTTCTGATGACTAATGAAAAAGTCTCATATGATCACGTGTCTGCGTCATAAGTTATTCAAAGTCTAAGGTCACGAAAATCAGTTTTTTCCATCTCGTTGTGTCTGCAATTTTTGTTCATAATATTTTTCCGTATCACCTACCGTTTTCGAGATATAGCGCAACGAGTGGCGGGCGCGCATTCGTACAAAAATAAATAAAAAATATAAAAAAATGATATAAATTAATAATAATAATTGTATCTTTATCCAAATATTAATTTTTCATAGTTAACTATATCTCAACTATAATACAAACCCGCATTTCACATGATTTCTTTATGTAGGTACAGGTGCGTGCACTCTACTCTTTGAGCTATATCTCGAAAACGGTTCATGATATAAAATAATGCTTGATATAAAAATTGTAGACAATTTTATGATCTACAATATTTATCATTACATTAAATGGCGTATTTCTCATAGAAAACGAGATAATGGGAAAAAACTGATTTTCGTAAACTTTGACCTTGAATAACTTGTGACTTTTCTACCAGTCATTAGTACACCAAAACAAAGGTTTATGCAAATTTACAGCTTATTCGCTTCCATTCCGAGGTTGAATGCTTATTTTACTGGAGTATCATGAAAAAGCAGTAAATTTCAAATTCAAATTTCAAAATACTTTATTTCATAAAATTTATTACAAATTGTTTGAAATCGTCGTTTACTTAAAATTAAAGCTACAATTAAAAAAGACGCGTTGTATTGTCCAATGTAAATTAAAGGAGAAAAATAAAACCAATCTACTACTCGAATCTACTTGTCTACAGTAATTTAGGTAGAATGGCTAGCTAAGATAAATGTATGTAACTATGATCAAGGAAATAATTGTTATTTCTACGAAATCACAAGACAGTACTACGTTGTAGGTACATTAGCTTTAGCTTGGTGTCTCTACAAACTAGCATTAATTAATGGAAGTTATATTAATTAGGACTATTAGCTATTAGTGTCCAAACTTAGAAATTTATGAATACTTTACGTATTTGGACTCCAGAGATCTTATATCTAGGTGAACTAAGTAGGTTCTTTAAAACAGCATTATTTAGGTAACCTATACATATTTACTGTTTCATAAGATGTATTACTCGTCGGTCCACCATCATCATCATCATAACAGCCCATTAATGTCCCACTGCAGGGACGGGTCTCCTCCCGTGACGGAGGGATACTTGGCCTACTGTGACGTCATGCTTCTCGCCTCTCCACGGCAGCGGCGCGAGCGCGCCGTGGTGGGGGCTACCCAGCGGCCGCTATATAAAGAAGACGCGGGGCACGGGTCGTCCAAATCGTTCCTTTCGCTACAAAGTTGAAGGGACTCTGTCCTCTGCTCACCCCATCCGGGCCGGAGTCCCTCAGGGCTCCGTCCTCGCCCCCCTTCTGTACTCTCTGTACACACGAGATATCCCTCGGCCTGCGGGTGTGCAAACAGCCCTTTTTGCAGACGATACAGCGATTTACGCCTCTGGCACCTCCCCTCCCTCGATAGTTAGGCGACTCCAATCTGCGTCCAACGCCCTCAGCGATTGGTTCCAGAAATGGAGGGTAACAGTCAACCCCGAAAAGAGTCAAGCAGTGATGTTTCACAAGAAACGGAACCACTCGCCTCTCTCGGCAGCGACACAAAAAGTCAGGATGTTTGGCTACCCGATCCCTTGGGCTAAGGAAGCCAAATATCTTGGAGTTTTGCTCGACGATAAGCTCTCTTTCCGTCCCCACATAAACATGGTTCGCAAGCGGGCCACGTTTGTGTTGGGACGGCTGCACATGCTCCTCCGGAAGGAGTCTAAGATGTCGATCCGAAACAAAGTTAGGTTATACACTACTTGTATCAGACCAATAATGACGTATGCGTGCGTAGTTTTTGCCCACCTTAGGCCACACAGGATCCATAGGTTACAAACAGTTCAGAATAGGTTCATGCGCAAAGCGACGGGAGCACCGTGGTTCATGCGTAACGAGGATCTTCACATAGACCTCGAGTTGCCTACTATCCAGCAACACATGAAACTCTGTTCCCGCCGCTACTTTGATTCGGCTGCCACTCACCCCAACCAACTAGTGGTCGGGGCGTCCGGGTACATCCCCTCCAAGATTAGCAAAATTCGTAGACCTAGGCATGCTCTCGAAGAGCCGGACGATAGGATCACGATCGCTCAACGTAGAGCTTACACGGCTCGCGAAGCCACAACAAAACGTCCGCGGTTCCGTCCTCGCCGTCGAGGCCGGAATACGCGCCGCGTTCGCTCCTAGAGGGCGTGCCTTCCGCACGTCCTGTTAGTCATTGATGGTCCAGGCCGAGGTTCGTACCCCAAAGGGGGTGCCCCTGTGGCACGTCACTTAAATGTCTTTGGTTGAGGGCCATCCGCCCCACCACAGCCCGCGTAAAGTAGTAATGGTCGTCTGAGACCGACTACTCGTCCTCACAAAAAAAAAACAAAAAAAAAAAAAAAGGGTCGTCCCCTCTTGTTCCGGTCCCGGCTTGTTGAAGATAAGTGTCTGCCTTTCTGAAGGGCAGCCTCCGAACCTCGTGCTCTCGAATCTTTTAATCCTTCAGATTACCATAGCCGGCTTGCTTAATTACTTATTTATATTAATTCTAAATTAAAAACAAGTTTTATTATATAGCATCATTTATTCTGAATATAGCTACATTGTTATACTTGAGTTATCTTTGCATTTATCTCCTTATACTATCATCAGTAACCCTAAGGTAACCACTACGTTACACTACTAATACCACGCTGGCCAGACGGATTGGTATAGGGTTTAATTTTAAGTTTTCCTTCTTTTAATTTCGTAAAGATATATTCACGGATAGTCCCTTAATCGGTCTTTACCACACCCATGGAATGAGATGGGGTGGTGACATATTGTATTTTTACTCCGTCACCACACGGAGAATGTACAATTTAAACACTCACATGTACAATTTGCTATTTAGAAAATCAACTCTATAATTATCATTAATCAAATATCATACATCCTTATTTTATAAATATATCTTTATACATTTTCTTTCTGCTTCAAAGAAAAAATCACTTTTTACGATGTCAATGTAACTAAACTTTAAAAATAACAATTTTAAAATTCATTCATTCATAACAGCCCATTAATGTCCCACTGCAGGGACGTGCCTCCTCCTGTGACGGAGGGATACTTGGCCTACTAATAGCACGCTGGGCAAACGGATTAGTATAGGGTTTTATTTCAAGTTTCCCTTCTTTTTATTTTGTTAAGACAATATTCACCACGAATAGTCCTTAGTCGGTTTTTACGACACCCATGGGATGAGATGGGGTGGTGACGTATTGTATTCTTACTCCGTCACCACACGGATAATCATAACAAAACCTAATTATGAATTTTATAAATTATGAAAAAAATAACAATTGTAAAAATGAAATGAAATATCCAATCGTTATTTTCAAGTTCATTACTCGTTGAATCAATTTACAAATCAATGTGGGTGTAACTTTATCGGCATGATCAAAAATCAAAGATAATTTCAAGTAAAATTTATTTCAATTCGTCACCTTTTGTACTGTATAATTTGATTAGTATTCTGAGAGAAATGGATTGATTACAAAGCCAAATCAAAAAATATTTTATTCTACGAATATTTTTAAATTGTTATCTTTACTTTAAAGATTGGCTACATAGACATCGTAAAAAGTGTTTTTTTCTCTGAAGCAGAAAAAAAATTTATAAAGATGTATTAAAAAAATAAGAATGTTGATATTTTCAGGGCGGACTCGTGGTCACACCAGGTTGTCACACCAGTGGGACTATCAGGAATTGTTTTCTTGCTAGTCACACCGCTACTTGTAATAATAGTCACACTGGTGTGACAAGCTGGTACGACCACAAGACCGCCATGATAATTATTATAGAGTTGATTTTAATAATAGCAAATCTTACATGTGAGTAATACATAATCATGAAACAGTAAATATGTATAGGTTACCTAAATAATGCTGTTTTAAAGAACCTACTTAGTTCACCTAGATATAAGATCTCTGGAGTCGTTTCCAAATACGTAAATTATTCATAAATTTAAAGTTTTGACACTAATAGCTAATAGTCCTAATTAATATAACTTCCATTAATTAATGGTAGTCTGTAGACACCAAGCTAAAGCTTATGTACACACAGCAACACATTCTTCTCTACTAGCGCTTTGGAGGCGGTGGTAAAGTTTTCCAACTTTTAAATGTATTTAAACTTAGATTAAGTAGTTTAAAGGACGTCAAGACGTCAAGAAATATATAATGAGGATTGTATTTATCTTGATTAAAGCGATTTTGACTTTGACATCAAGTTAAACATTTTCATTTGAAATTGTGTCTTATTTCAAAGTATTAAGGTACATGAGTGTATAGCTTGATTAGTTGCTGTGTGTACCTACAACGTAGTACTGTCTTGTGATTTCGTAGAAATAACAATTGTTTCCTTGATCATAGTTACATACAATTATCTTAGCTAGCCATAAAGATTCTACCTAAATTACCTACTGCTTTTTCATGAGCTCGTGGCTGGCGAGATCAATTGGTACTGGGTATTACCAAGTTTTCTTACTTTACTATAATTTATCTTAAACTGATTGTTAGGTAAGTAATCTCAATTAATTTTAAGTTAAACACTTAGACATACTTTAAATCTTATTACAAAACGAAATTAAAAAGTTAATTCAATTTTGTCAAATACTTACTTAACCTCCTTTGCTTTGTTTAGGATTAAACAAAGAGTACTTAATTAGTAAACAAGTTAAAAAAAACTGTGTTCAAAGATGTAAACACAGAGTGGGAGTATTCTAAGACCTTTTTTTTGCAGAAAATAAGGGACAAAAATAGTAGTATTACTTGTTGACTTTAATTAACTTAATTATAATAAGAAAATTACATGAAGAAATTTAAATCAGGATTCCTAAGGATCCTTACGAAGGACCTCTACCAAGATTTGATCAGCGTCTTAAATTTTATTTAAATTTTAATTAGTGCAAACAATGAAACGCTCTTTCTCTCAACAAGAGGTCTAAGAATTAACATATTCTAAAAATTAGTAAAATAAAAAGAGTCATTTATGTAATTACTTTTTTTTGATAAAGATAACGTATCTAATAATATAAATAGAGTAGTGTAGAATATAACATTAATTGATCTATAGAGTATTAGGAAGTGTGTGGTGAGTTACCGATAATGTGTAAAGAACCTCATGCATGAATGTAAAGTTTCCACCAAAAATTACAAGGGAACTGCTTACATCCATATCAGGTGATTTCGATTATGTTTAGATTTTTCTTAATAACACACTCGCAAGATAGATTGGTTTAGGGTTTTATTTAATTTTACGTAATTATTTTCTTTTAAGTACAGCTATAAACTCTAAATTTTTCTAAGTTATTTATGACACCTATATGATGAATCTAGATAATCACTGCTCTATGTTTCTTAAAATTTAATTTGTAATCTAATGATTTAATCTCTGAAAGTTCTATCTTTTGATTATATATCCATATCCAGATTTGAAATCTAATATCTGTAACATCCCTAAACGTAAATACTACGGTATAAAATAGTAAATACCCAAAATAACCGAGGCAGAACAAAGCTGCGTGAACTACAAATCAGATAATACATGAATGATTACACTGAACTAAACTAGTTAGGAAGTTTTGTCGTTAAATAAATTATTTTATAGTTAAGGTATATTTATGATGTTGCTACGGCATTTGGGACTTGGAATTTATGTAGCGGGTTTTTTTAATCCATTGCGGATTTTGAACACAGATTTTGATGTCATCATTATTCTATTACTACTTGTACCATCTTTTATTACATTAAGGAAAGTTTTCTTTATGATTGGAGGTCAATAAAATGTTATGAAGTAGAATAAAGAAAATAATTCAAAACCGTAACTTTTTAAGTACTTTTGCTATTTAAACCTTAATGCAATTGGTAAAGAAACCACGATCAAAGTGGGTTTATTTAGCTATTTAACTAGGTACCTATTTTACTTGAAAAAAAAAAACTATCACAATTTAGTTGACATTAATTACCAACACAAATAAACAACTAAAGTATGTCGTCATCGTTGAAACAAAAGTTTTTTAGTCCACGGAATCCTCATTGCATGAGTGCTACTTGCAGTTGTCCAGTTTTATAGTTTTGATTATACAGTTTGTTCCGAAAGGATTTAAAATTGCAGTGTGTAATAGAGAGCATTTCAACGTTACTGATGTTGAAGCAGAGTTTAAAATGCATTTCATTAATGTCCCACTGCAGGGACGGGCCTCCTCCCGTGACGGAGGGATACTTGGCCTACTAATACCACGCTGGCCAGACGGATTGCTATAGGGTTTAATTTCAAGTTTTCCTTCTTTTTACTTCGTAAAGATAATATTCACGGATAGTCTCTTAGTCGGTTTTTACGACACCCATGGGATGAGATGGGGTGGTGACATATTGTATTCTTACTCCGTCACCACACGGATGTGACGGAGGGATACTTGGGCTACTAATACCACGCTGGCCAGACGGATTGGTATAGGGTGTAGGTAAAATGCATTTGAGTTGAGGCATCTACATCAACAGGTATCTAATATATTCAAAAGTTTTGGTTTTAGTTAATTACTTCTCTACTTACATGAGTCTTTAATATTAGCATTTGCAAATCAAGTTACGGGGTCTTTGCAGGACGTTTGAGTCGTACTTGATATGTGACAACTTTACATAGCAGTTCTCTACACAGTATCAAACTGTTTTCAAAATAAGTTGACGTGGTTCTTAGCCTTCCAATAACTTGAGGCAAACTTAGGCAGAAGTATCTTTTTGTATAAACAAATTTTGTGTAAATAAAACAGAAAATATTTATCAATTCGTTTGACGATACCAGATACTGTACAGAACCGATGACATTACACTCGAGCGAAATCCATCGAATTTCAGCGTATGTCGTCTTGTAGCGTACAAAATTCACAAGCAACGAGAAAAGGCTTACCCTAAAAATGTTATCAAACACAGCAAAAAGAATTCAAATAGAATTATCTTAAGTACAGTTGCTTGGCAATAATACAGTGAAAGTTTGTATACAATGTTTTAGCAAAAAAATAAGACTTCGTTATGCCACTTTTGAAGAAAGAGTCGTATTAACTCACATAAAACAATTCCATCAAAACATAATGCTGTTTCTCAAGAATTTGAAGAGTGTTTTTATTCGTAGAATACTTGATTTTTATACCGAACCTTTTACCGTTTTATCGTATTTTCATTGTGGATATTTACGAACTTCGTTACAATTATGTTTATTTACCATCAGTAAAAGAAATTTTATTTGAGCAAGATGTTTGTGAAAATTTTACTTATTTTTTTTTGTGTGGGTCTACGTAGATACTTAACTCACTTGTTACGAGCGTCCTTTTAAAAGACCACCTCTCAAAAATTAATAATTAAAAATATGAGGTTACTTTAACAAATAGTTTTTGATAAATATTACGAGTTTAGGAGTTTATCTGTCATTTAATACATTACTTGGCTGTTTTAAGTGTATTATATTGTGGTTTTAACCGAAAAAGTTTTTTTAGAAAAACAATATATCTGGTAAATGGTTATAATATATAATTGTCACCAAATATCGACAAAATACGTGTAATACTGTAACAACATAACCCTTACCTATATTTCTAATGTATTTATTACTATGTACAATACAATTGTAGTTGCCATATTTCAAGTTTATTATGGCGTCCTTTTAAAAGGACAGTCGTAATATCACCTACTATGACGGTTTTAAAGTTTCGTTACGAATGTTTTCTTTTTTTGCCTTTATATCACATATCAGAGTATAATGTTTACATGAGATTGTGGAGAAGCAAAAACTGGTTGATGGTGATGACGAAATACCGTCATATATCACAATTAAACCTTCTGATAACTGTAATGCTGAGGTAACTGACGAAGATTCAGGTGACGAGAATCAAGTTTCTATGTCAAATCTTTCTGGATCTCAGTTACCAGTTTCTGCAATATCATATTATAGCTATGATGCATCAACTTTTAGCAATAGCGATGATGAGCATTTAGCACAATTGGCAAGGAGACCACTTCCAAATCTAGAGTCTTTCGAATAAACATTTTCATACGAGGCAAGCCGATTCGATAGGGGCTACAAATTCTGAGTTAGAGCTACTCGCTTAGGATATGTCGTATGGTTTGATTCTTATCAAGGTCAAGGAGCAGACATTCCTAAAAGTTTCAAAAAGCTGGTCTTAGGCGCTAGTGTCATTCTCTCATTTTCTGATATTCTGCGTTCAATAGATGAGAAAGCGCCGTTTCGCTTTTTCTTTGACATTTTTTTTACGTCATCTTATTGATGGACTGGAAGGAACAGGTATGAAAGCTACTGGTACCATAAGAGAGAATCGTGTATCTAAGGGTCTTTTACCTTCTAATAAGGATATGCCTAAATTAGAGCGAGGAATGTTTCAATACAGATCTACAAGTGCTGAAGTGGTTTTGTTGAACAAGTAGCATAATAATAATAACCATCGTTACCGTGGCGACAAATCCTTGTAAAGTTCAGTTCATGTTAGCAAAATAAGACGATTCTCTCAACAACAAAAGAGATATATGCACGTCGAACAACCAGTTGTTATGAAGTCGTGTAACAAAAATGTTCTGCGAACATCCATTCGGGGCAAAAGTGGTATTTTTCTGTTATATATCATGAATTAGATATGATAATACATGGTAAAGTACCAGCTACTTACTTTTTTATTAAAACCAGTGTAATACAATGAGTTTTTCGCATTTCATTCTGAAACTTAATATTTTAGTATCAGCGAAGTGACAGTAGTACATTTTACGAGTGTCCTTTTAAAAGGACACCATTTTCCGGCTTTTCCAAAAGTCACAGATTTTTGTTGTTATTTTTTATATGACCATGTACAATAGAAAGTTCCTGTGAAAATTATAACATTTCGATAGGTATTACACTTCTCGTAACAAGTGGGTTAGGTAGGGTAACTTCCAAGGAATTTTAATTTGAAGACCTATAGACATACCACTTAGGCACTAAGGAGACAAGCGAATAACTATTCCTTTCTTCCCTATAACATCCCTATAACAGCTCATTAATGTCCCACTGCAGGGACGCGCCTCCTCCCGTGACGGAGGGATACTTGGTCTAATAATAGCACACTGGTCAGACGGATTGGTATAAATTTAATTGCAAGTTTTCCTTCTTTTTATTTCATAAAGATAATATTTACGGATAGTCCTTTAGTCGGTTTTTACGACACCCATGGGATGAGATGGGGTGGTGACATATTGATAGAAAATCAATAGTCTGTTAAAAAATAATGATAAAGAGACATTACATTAAGTCACATTTTCATATTTATCAAATAAAGTCTAGTCGCAAAACTGATATGTACCTTACAAAGAATCAGATTGTGATGGCTGATTTATGAACTTATGCCTATTTCTATACTTATACCTCAGTATAGGTACTTATGCACACGACCTCTGTGGCGTAGTGGTTATAACATGACTGCTACGCAGAGGTCTCGGGTTCGATTCCCGCTCAATGCATATCTTTGTGTGCATGAACATGATTGTTTGCATTGGTCTGGGTGTTTTTCATGTATAATATGTATGTATTTACAAAAAAAGTATTTAAATATGTTAATCCGTTGTCCCATATTACAAGCTTTGCTTAGTTTGGGACTAGATGGCGTTGGGTGAAGGTGTGAGGAATATTTATAAAAAAAAAAGACATTATTATTCTTTATTTTTTTGAGCGCATTAGTAAAGCTAATTAGAAATATGCGCTATTTAATAATTAGATACTCATACTGGAATAAGAATGACCAGGTCTTTTGTTATAATAAAAAATCGTTTGAATAATATACATTGTTGATTGCGGGTATTATTGCTACTAAGATAGTAAATGTTATTTTGTAGTTTAGAGTTCAAATAGGTCTACTAATTTACATGTAGACTGTCTATAATACGTCATACTTTTTATCTATCATTTACATTTTTGTTTATTTACATTTATCACATTTTTAAATATAGATATAAAAATAAAAACATTTAAAACTATAAAAAAGGTAGCGCCACCAGCATCGGGTACAGGGACCAAGCTACTGGTGGTTAGGGCTCCAGAGATAGGAACCTCGCATTCATCTCAGGAGACTCGCACTTAGTGCAAGTCTCCTTAGATGTTGATAGAGACTCTTTGATATTTTTGTTATTCTCTTTATTTACATTTTCACATTAGTTTACATTTTTAAATATAGATATAAAAATAAACACATTTAAAAATATAAAAAAAGGTAGACCCACCAGCATCGGGTACAGGGACCAAGCTACTAGTGGTTAGGGCTCCAGAGATAGGAACCTCCTCACAATGCGTGCCGTGTCAAGCAGTACTGCCTTCTGCATCATCAGACCTATGATCCAACTGCCAAGCGCGAGTCTCCTTAGATATTGATAGAGACTCTTTGGAATACGTCCATTTATCGAAAGTACTATTGGAACAATGATCGCCGAATCAACACTCCACATGTCGACATTTGACACATTTTTGTTATTATTATTATGTATTTTGTTCAGAATTGTTATAAAAAAAAGTTTTTTTAGCCGTTAGGGCTACGAAACACAATTATCCTTCATGTCCATACCTTTTTGTGGTTGTTAGAGGTAACTGTTCTGGAGCTCAATCGTCAACTTTTGAGCAGTTTGGTAGCTAATAGGTAGCTATGGTGATTAAGCTTTGAAAGATTATTTGTAGGTTTTTGTGCATTTTGGTTGCTAGAAACGCGTCACAAATGGTTGACAACAAAATTAAACAAACTAAAATAAATATTATGTAGAATAAATAATTAAAAAAACTAAGTTTAATAAGTATTAAAATAATTAAAAAAACATATTTAAATGTAACAAAGTATTACTTTTTACTATTTAATTACTTAGTTTTGATTTTATTACAGCATAGCAAAATAACAAAACAGTTAAGAAGTAAAAATACTCAGGTTTTTTGGATACATTAACAAGCTAAAATATAGAAGTACTGTTGTAATAAAAAAGAAAGAGTAAAGAGATTTGTGTTTCTGCTTATCCTATTTCTAAAAAAAACCTTAATTACGAGTACCTTTTAAAACCATTCACAAACCTTTTAACACATTGTTAATATTTATTTTAAAGATTTAACTATTAACTGCTTGCGCAGTCACAATACAAGGGCAGCACACACGCTGAATTAAAAAGTCAATCTGGTAATTTTCTTCATAATATGAAAGATTTAACCAAAACATTTAAACAATAGACTGATGTTCTCAAGTGCTTATTTTTTTATTTACAAAACTGATAACTGAAAAAAAGCACCTACAATGAAACTTTATAATGGCAAACCCTTTTCAGTAGATACTTATCAGATTCTACAAAAAAATACATTCATTCTTAACTAGGACACAGTACAACGAGTAGTCTATCTCGGCAGAATATTTATTATAAATGCCTACTGCTGCGCGGTACGTAAACATGCGATAGGGCTGCCCACCTCCAGCTTTTTCATTACATTTTACCTACTTTCCCGCTCGTTACTGCGGCACAGTCGCGGCTGTTCCCTCCGCAAAGCCACCGCTATCGTGAGCGTGTAGGTATAACTCTCGTTTCGTCCGTTTTCTATGAAGTCGAAATACTATATATATTTGTACTATGACTATGAGGTTTTTTATACTGTGTACTGTTATAAAAAGTACACGATTAATACACAATATTAAAACAATGTAATCAAATCAATGATTGACCTTAGGTTTACTTTGTTTTTATTATTGTTAACATGCAGACGTATAGATTTAGACCGATTGCAAGATTGTCTAGTTTACACAAATGTGGAAGGTAAGGCTTTTTTTAAATTTTATGTTAAACTAAATAAAATAAAACATTTTCTTTTAATAACATTTTTTTTTTAAATTTTTTGGGACTACGAATATAAATAAAATCTTACTTAGTAGATTAATATTTATATCAAATTTTAGCATAAGGTCTATTCTTTTATATTTTGAGAAATCATTTTGTGCATTTAAAGTAATTAGAACTTCATCTTGTTTATTTCGCCCTTAAACCTAATGATTTAATCATACTTTTTTTTAGTTAAAAGCTAGATAAAATAACGTTTTTAGGTTTATTGTATCCTTTTTTTAGTTGGTTAGATTCTATTTTGGTTAAAAAGTTGTTATGCTTAATGGCATAAAAAGTTTTTACAAATTAAAATCTTAAAAACTAAAAAAAGGATTTATATTCAAAAATTATAACGAAGAAAACGCGAAAGATATATTTATATTTAATTATTTCGATTTATACTTCCTACGATACCATCACTATTAACATCAAAAATAAGATTAGTTCGTAAAAATAAAATACTTGCATACGTTACATAAAATGCATAGTTTTAAAGGCGCAAGTACGCGCATTATCATCTGAGTCGTCAGGTCAAAAAAGTCAAAAGAGATAGAAGATATATACGAATATAGGAATAGAAGACCCGTAATTTCAATAGAGATATATGTAGAGAAATGATTTGGCCATAAAACTCATAATAACGCGCGTGGTATAGTAAAATATGTGATAATTGAGAGTGCGTTTAAGAATCAGTAAAATATAAAATGTCCATATAAATATGTCCTAATCAATCCCAACGAGCTATGTGGCGTAGTGGTTATATAACATGCCTGCTAAGCAGAGTTTTCGGGTTCGATTCCCGCTCAATGCAAATCTTTGTGTGCATGAACATGATTGTTGGCAGTGGTCTGAGTCTATGTCTATCTATTACTATAATAAAACTGTAGAGGTCGAAATGTCTGTTCTTTTCGAAAATTCAGATAAAAATTATCTATAAAATCTAGAAAAATGTCAAAAAGCACGAAACCACAATTTTTAGAATTAATGTCTGTCTGTCTGTCTGTTTGTTACCGCACATCTTTAAAACGAATTAATATAATCTAAAGACCAATACATTGTATTGTAGCCTTTTTTATTGGGCTTAAACTGAGGTATGTTTCATCAATATCGGATAAGTATTACTCGAGATATCGCTTGATCTCTTTATTAGAACAGTCCAATACAAATCAGGGGTCATGAAAAATGGTTTTATTTCGATGTTGAATGAATTTAAATTTTGTTTCTTTTGTTCACGAGATGGGGTTACCAGTAGTAATCATACTCAATTGAGTTTGTAAATAATCTAATTACGTGCTATTAATTATAAGTTATTCATTTTAAATTTAAAAAAAAATTAACCATGAATCGTAGGTGTTATATCTATCTATCTATCTATACTATAATAAAACTGTAGAGGTCGAAATGTCTGTTCTTTTCGAAAATTCAGATAAAAATTATCTATAAAATCTAGAAAAATGTCAAAAAGCACGAAACCACAATTTTTAGAATTAATGTCTGTCTGTCTGTCTGTCTGTTTGTTACCGCACATCTTTAAAACGAATTAATATAATCTAAAGACCAATACATTGTATTGTAGCCTTTTTTATTGGGCTTAAACTGAGGTATGTTTCATCAATATCGGATAAGTATTACTCGAGATATCGCTTGATCTCTTTATTAGAACAGTCCAATACAAATCAGGGGTCATGAAAAATGGTTTTATTTCGATGTTGAATGAATTTAAATTTTGTTTCTTTTGTTCACGAGATGGGGTTACCAGTAGTAATCATACTCAATTGAGTTTGTAAATAATCTAATTACGTGCTATTAATTATAAGTTATTCATTTCAAATTTAAAAAAAAATTAACCATGAACCGTAGGTGTTATATCTATCTATCTATCTATACTATAATAAAACTGTAGAGGTCGAAATATCTGTTCTTTTCGAAAATTCAGATAAAAATTATCTATAAAATCTAGAAAAATGTCAAAAAGCACGAAACCACAATTTTTAGAATTAATGTCTGTCTGTCTGTCTGTTTGTTACCGCACATCTTTAAAACGTATTAATATAATCTAAAGACCAATACATTGTATTGTAGCCTTTTTTATTGGGCTTAAACTGAGGTATGTTTCATCAAAATCGGATAAGTGTTAGTCGAGATAACGCTTGATCTCTTTATTAGAACAGTCCAATACAAATCAGGGGTCATGGAAAATGGTTTTAGTTCGATGTTGAATGAATTTAAATTTCGTTCCCCTATTTGAAAGTCGTACATAGACAAACGGTTACAGTAGGAGCTGGGTAATGAGGTTCCAATCCCATGCCGACGAATCTTTTTGTATGTATGAGATCTTTTCAAGAAGTTGTTAGCACAGAAGGTGGTAACAATATGGATTACATGATAGTGTAGTTGTGTCATTCCAATCCAGCCTAGACTCAACTGGGAATATATTGAAGAAACAGGATATAGTGCAGCTGAACTATCCTCAATCCTTAATAATAATATTTCTAGGCTAACTACAGAACAGAAATGTGTTTATGATACCGTAACAAGAGCAGTAATAAACGAAGAGGGCATAGTATATTTTCTCGATGCTCCTGGTGGAACAGGGAAAACAAATCTTACCCAAAGGGATTCTAGCGGAAATTAGAAGAATGGGAAAAATTTCCTTAGCGGTGCCATCTTCAGGTATTGTAGCAACATTACTTCCTGGTGACAAAACAGCGCACACTGCATTTAAAATTTCTTTGGATTTCAATTGCATTGAAACTCCCGTGTGTGGTGTGTCACCCAATAGCGACAAAGCTAAAGTGCTGCAAGATACCTGTTTAATTGTATGGGATGAGTGCACTATGGCTCATAAGAAAGCTATAGAGGCAGTTGATAGGATACTAAGAAATTTGCGCAGAAGTAAACGAGTTATGGGTGGGGTAACTGTTGTGTTTTTGTGGAGAGTTTCGCCAGTCTTGCCAGTTGTTAGTAGGGGCATAAGAGCTGACGAAGTGAACGCTTCTTTGAAGAGGTCTTTTGTTTTTGGCGACATATCGTTAGGTTAGAATTAACTTTAAATATGAGGGCGCATATGAGTGATAATCTTCAAGCTCAACAATTTTCTACTATCTTACTTGATGTAGGAAACGGAAAAGTTCCCGAAAATCAGACTAAAATTATTTTGCCACCCAGCCTTTGCTCTCTGGTCACCAGTGAGGAAGACTTAATACAGTGTTTATGGAAAAACGTCCCATATAACACAAAAAGAAAATTCCTGGTTATGTGAGCGGGCAATTTTAACACCTAGGAATGATCACGCCAATATTATTAATGCAAAAATTATTTCTGAAATTGTTGGTAACTTATTTAGCAATCGACTCAATGGTTGATCAGGACGAAAGCCACTAATTTTCCAGTGGAATTTTTAAATTCGTTGAGTGCTTCTGGTTTTCCAGCATACAGCATTTCGCTAAAGGTTGGTGTACCAATCATTCTCTTGCGTAATTTAAGTCCTCCAAAATTATACAATGGTGCACGTGTTAAGGTCATTAACCTTCAGCAAAATGTCATTGAGGCTGAAATATTATCTGAGTGTGGAAGAAGTGAAAGAGTTTTTATTTCACGCATTCCCTTATTACCCAATAGTTTCCCCTTCCAATTTAAAAGAACTCAATTTCCCGTAAGCCTTTGCTTCGCAATGACCATCAATAAAACTAAACATACTAATATGTATTTAAAATTACTGCGTAAAGTCACTTTTCCACGCGGACGAAGTCGCGGGCACAGCTAGTGTATAATATGTACATAGTATTTACAAATAAAACCGGTCAAGTGCGAGTTTGACTCGCGCACCGAGGGTTCCGTACAAACCTATTTGCCAAATTGTGATAACGTCAGGACTCAGCTGTGTAAATACTATTTTTCCCGCCAAAATTCAATGACGGCACGACACAGCTGTCAATAAATGTTTTACCGCCAAAATTCTGTGACGTCACGACTCATCTGTCAAAAATTCTATGACGTCACGTCCCATCTGTCAAAAGTGACAGCTGTCACTTTGAAAGCTGGCAAAATTCTATGACGTCACTGGTCACGTGACGCAGCTTTCCCGCCAAAATTCTATGAAATCAAAATGTAATATGATTGAAGTAAAAATTTAAGGTTTTCTGAATTTTCCCATTACATGTACTATTAGACCTTGCTTCATGCCAAATTTCAACTTTGTAGGTAGACTGGAAGTACCCTGTAGGTTTTTGCCCTTACCCCTCTAAAATTTGCGATAAAAACGGCTTTATCTCTTGATTGCGTTGGATTAGCAGTTTGAATTTCTTACAGCACTAAGAGGCAACAAGCCTCAGTATTTGGTGAAAATTTCAGCTTGATACCTCTACGCTTTCCTGAGATAAATGGTCTTGACAGACAGACAGACGGACAACGAAGTGATCCTATAAGGGTTCCGTTTTTTCAAAACTGGTACGGAACCCTAAAAATAAGTTAATGTTTGGAAGTGCCCTGTTTTTTTTGGGGCTATCTAATAACAAGAAAAAATAGAATTTAAAATACAATAATTAGAAATAGAATTTCATTCCAAAAAATTTTAATACATGAAAACTTTATTCAATAAAAGTGAAAGTAAGTAATAAGATTTTAACTGAATTAAATATTTAATACAAAAAAAACCTTAAACTTTTACACGGACATACTTGTATTTTCATTACGCAACTAAGTTACTTAATACTTAAGCAACTTACCCATAATAAGATCAAATACAGTTAGAATAATTAGTAAGAATAATTACTTGTTCGTACGCAGTATTATTTCCTAGTAAATCTAGGTATTAATTATTTCAATGCCTTTTAAATGGATAATTTGTGATCATCACGCAAGCACGCGCTGTTATTAATTTATTAGTAGTCTTTGTTAAAATATGGAGTAAACAAGGGAAAAATCCTATTAATTTACGAGTGAATACACAAAAGTTTTTTTTTTTTTTTCTTTCACGTAAAACCTACAGAATCATCATCATCATCATCATATCAGCCAATCGACGTCCACTGCTGGACATGGGCCTCCTCCAAGTTTTGCCACCTTGCGCGCTCCTGTGCCTCCGTCATCCATCGGCAACATAAACCTACAGAATAAATATAAATAAATATTCCTCACATATTCGCACAACGCCATCTAGGCCCAAACTAAGCATAGCTTGTACTATGGGTAATAGACAACGGATAAACATACTTAAATACTTTTTTTTGTAAATACTTACATAATATTATACATGGAAAACACCTAGACCAATGCAAACAATCATTATGTTCATGAACACAAAGATTTGCCTTGACCGGCAAATCGCAATCGTACCCGAGACCTCTGCGTAGCAGTCATGTTATATAACCACTACGCCATAGAGGTCATCAGAATGGATCTTAATAAAACTTAACGATAATATAGCTTATACACAGTAATATTATTATGTCTTGTCAATAGTGATTTTCCGCCAGTAGTAATAAATTAGTAAATTTTCTTCTGTTTTAATCATATTAGTAAATATTCGTTAATCATTACGATCTTGTCAAAATAATAAGGATTAATTTTATAATTCTATTTTATAATTATTATAAAGTAAATAAATAACTCGTTAATTTTCTATAATGAGACAAAAACACGATTTGAACATGTTATTAATTAAATTATTATAATTAATTAAATTATTATAAATTAAATTAATTAATAAAAAAATTAACAAAATCAATTTAAAAATGAAGTCTTGTTTGAAAAACACATGTAACTTAAACCTAAAACTTAAGACAGATGTTGAAATGTATAGTAAACAATTAGTAGTATGTACCAATCAGTTGGCGGAAAGTCAGGTGGCTCATGATGTTGGTAGGGTCAGGCTTGAAACACATATTAAGCAATTGCAGGAGGATTATTCAACTTTATTTACTAAATATGACCTCCAAAGAAAACAGAATACTGAAAACATGTTGGCTTTGGATAAGTTGATAGATGACAGCAGGCACAACCAAGAATTACTTGATTCATTAACTCGACAGTGCGGCTCTGGGCATATCAACCAAGCCCCTATCAACAATTCCATTCCACTTCTCTCTACTTGTGACAGTATTCTTGAGACTACAGCATGTGAACCTTCCAACAACATAGAGCTGACCAGTAATACAATGGTCTTTTCTGACAGTGTGGGGCGCAATATGGGATACATGTTCTGTAATTATTTGCAGAACTGTATTCACTATTCCCTGCCCAATGCAACATACACCCAAATTATTGACAAAATTGTGTCTTCTAAGTATACTAGTAATTCTACTATTGTATTACTGGTGGGTGAGAGTAATAATATAGGAAAAAAAGAATTAATGTACTGTATAGACTGCCTAAGCAGACTGAAAGTTTTTAAAATAATATTATGTGCATTCCCATATGTGTGTTGCCAGTCTACATCATACAATAAAAACATTCACTATTTGAATAATTTCATTCATACCTTGACATGTCGTCATAGTGACACTTTTACTTTTTTCGACACTAATAATTTTATTAGTAAATATTGTTTTAAGACCAAGGATAGTTATTGCTATCTTACTAAGTCAGACAAATATACAATTGCTACATTGTTAGCAAATAATATTAAGTTTTGGACGAGTTTACATTGTAAACAAATTAATATTAACTCATTACCTACAGTTTTGCTAGGTACTTGTAATAATAGTTATTTAGATTTAAGTAATAGTATTAATAGTAATACTAATTTAAACTAAATGTTCAGACAACAGGAATGCCAGAGCTAAAGATAGCTCATCAGAACATACAAGGGCTTCCTGGCAAGGAATTAGTTATTGAATTATTCCTTGAAGATTCAAATGTGGATATTTTGTGTTTGACTGAGCATTGGCTCAAAGAGAGTGAGATGATGTTCAGTTTAAACAACTACAATATTGTAAGTTGCTTTAACAGAAAGTCTGCTATTAGAGGTGGCTCCATGGTCTTAATTAAAAATGGTCTCCGCAGCAAAGAGCGGGTTGACATTGTTAGACTTTCTGTTGAGCGATGTGCTGAGGTGACCTGTGCTGAGCTTGACAATTGTGTAATAGTTTGCGTATACAGTCCACCTAATAGTGACTTTGAGTCTTTTATTCAGGTCATGGACCAAGTTCTTGGAGTTTTATCATGTAATAGGAAAAGTTTAATAGTATGCGGGGACTTTAATGTAAATATCTTAGAACAGTGCAGGAAAACCACTCAATTTCTTAACATATTTAAAAGTTATAATCTTAAGAATATATTTTGTGAACCAACTAGAACTACTGCTACGGCTGCTAATTGCTTGGATAATGTTTTTACTGATAGTGGATACTTAAGCAAGTCCTTAATTAGTTGCTTGCCCTCAGATCACTGTGGACAAATAGTGTCTTTTTCAAATGGTAATAAATATAAACCTGAGGAGAAAATAATGTGTAGACCCATAACCTCTAATAAAATAAAAAAATTCAAATACCAATTAGAGGATAAACTTAAAGCTATAGATTATACAGGTAATGATCCTGAAGTCCACTATAATTGTTTGTTTAGTACAATATCAAATGCTTTTTAAATACATTCAAACAACAATATCAAAAGCATAACACTAAATCTAGATTCAGTGAATGGGCTACTGTAGGTATTTATAAAAGTAGGCGAAAGCTGTTTGACTTATATGCACAGAAACAGTACAGATTAGATAGTGGTTTTTGTGAATACGTTAGTAATTACTCTAGGATATTTAGGAAAGTATGTGAGCAGGCAAAGGCCATTCACATCAAAAGGAAAATAATTAGAGCCCCTAATAAAATGAAGGAGACTTGGAAAGTTATTAATAAAGAGTCTAGTAAATGTAAAATGAGGGATAGTGTTACTCGAATTAAATTAGAAAATAAGAATATTACCTCTCCTAAAGATATTGTAAATGCTTTTGAAGATTATTTTGCCAATATTCCTTTTAAACTGACTTCTTCAATCAACTCTTGCGCTCACAGTGCTGTAGCCCTTCTAGAGAATAATATTAGTTCTGCTTCTAAATTTAACTTTAAACATATAGATTTTGGTGACATCCTAGGAGCATATAAACATCTTAAAATAAAGAAGTCTGAGGATTACTGGGGCATGTCAGTTAGCTTACTTAGTCATGTTATTGATATCATTGCACCTGATTTGGCACTCATATTTAACGAATGTATAGACAATGGTACTTTTCCTGACTTAATGAAACATAGTAGACTTATACCATTATTTAAGAAGGGATCTAAGGCAGAACTTGGAAATTACCGCCCCATCTCTATTTTGCCAGCTTTGAGTAAGGTGTTTGAAAGAGTGATGCTCAATCAAATGCTACTGCACTTTAAGATCAATAATCTTTTCCATAGCCAACAATATGGCTTTACTGGCGGGAAATCTACCACCGATGCGGGAGTGGCTCTAGTTAGCCTGGTTTACGACGCTTGGGAGGGTTCGCAGGATGCTATTGGAGTATTCTGTGATCTTTCTAAGGCATTTGATTGTGTTGACCATCAAACACTTTTGCTCAAGCTACGTCGTTATGGTTTTGACCAAAAATCAATAGAATTGTTAAAATCATACTTAACAGATAGGCTTCAAACGGTAGATGTAAAAGGCATTAAATCAAATGGGTCAAACGTAAAAATAGGCGTACCGCAAGGATCAATTCTAGGGCCTTTTCTCTTCTTAGTTTATGTCAATGACTTGCCTTATATCATAGAAGCACAAGCTGGCATCGTTTTGTTTGCCGATGATACATCGATAATTTTCAAAGTGGCTAGGCGTACTGCAAATGCAAATAAAGTTAACAATATTCTGAATGCCATTTCAAATTGGTTTTCTGCAAACAATCTTTTGTTGAATGCTGGAAAGACCAAATGTATAAGGTTTACACTGCCTAATGTAAGGCAAGCACATGTTGATGTCATGCTGGAGGGGCATAGGATGGAATTTGTACAAAGTACTAATTTTCTAGGAATTACAATAGATTGTAAATTGCAATGGGGTGATCATATCACTGGTTTAGCCAATAAGCTTAGCTCTGCTGCTTTTGTTGTTGGACGGATTAGGCAGTTGACAGATGTAGGAACAGCAAGGTTGGTATACTTTAGTTACTTCCATAGTTTGATGTCCTATGGTATACTACTTTGGGGTAATGCAGCAGATTGAGAAACAATTTTTATATTACAGAAAAGGGCAATACGTGCTATTTATTGTTTAGGCAGGAAAGACTCTCTCAGGGAACGTTTTAAAGACATAAATATTTTAACCGTAGCGTCTCAATATATATTAGAAAACATACTGTATGTCAGGAAGAATATAAATAAATTCACAAAAGTAAGTGATATCACAGACAGAAATTTGCGTAATAAAAATAAACTGCTCCTTCCGAGCTATCGACTTAGTAAGGTTAGTGATTCTTTTAAAGGCGACTGTATACGCTTTTATAATAAGCTGCCTGAGTCGGTCCTTGGTATGCCTGACAATAAATTTAAAACCTATGTTAAGACCACTTTATGTAAAAAAGCATACTACAGGACAGACGATTACCTTAAAGATAAGAGTGTTTGGCTTGGTGCAGGTCTCCCATAATGTGCCATTAATAATAATGGCATAAGTTGTATTAGGTACATTACAATACGTTTTTTTTTCGTATGATATTTTAACTTAATGTTTTGTTTATATACTTATTTCACTTTTACACAAACAAATGTACACTCGTCCACATTTGATTTAAGAGTTAGGACTCGCAGAAATTTACTTTGGTCGATGTTAGGTAAGGGCGTCCCTCTGCTATTTGTGTTTCCCCAAATTGTATTTATTTTTCATCTATTACTATTGTCAGGACTTGTCATGCTCACTATAATGTCATTGTTTGTGGTGGCGTGGAGGCCGGGTCAATCCCTTCCCTACGATATGGCGAGGGGGTTGATGGCTGGCCTTTGCGTTATACTCGTGAACGGGTGCTACTTGGGGTGACTGGTCGACCCTGATATTAAGTAATTTTCATTTTTGGTACACCACTTATTTATCTAGGGGATAATTTAGTTGAGCGACGTTTTTATTACTAGAAAACTGTGATTTGGTGCTCCCACTTTTGTGTACTACCTACAGGACGAATCTTCTAGTTTAAGATATTTAAAAATGTATATTGATCCTTTAGTGCAATCCTTAGTTTTTATATGGTATACAATGGTTGCAGCACTTTGTTACAGTTACAAAATTGTTGTAAAATTATAGAGACGTCTAAAAAATGCTGCTTTAGAGTTTGTTACGCCGCTTCTTCTCTACTAGCGCCTTGGAAGCGGTGGTAAAGTTTGGAAAACTTTTAATATGTAAACTTAGACTAAGTAGTTTTAAACTGACGTCAATAAGCTGTTATTTTGTAACATTATGTTGAAAAATAAAGAAACTAAACTAAACTAAACTATAAAAAGGCTATTAATAATCTCATTAGACTTTAATATAATAAATATTTATAATTTGTTATTAACGCAAAGGATGACCAAATTTTTTAATTAAGTTTATTTTTTATTGTAAATGTTGTAATTATTATGCAAGATAATATTATTATATTTTTATTAATAAATATAATTTTGGAGTATTTTATAATAATAAATAGGAGCAACAGTGTTAAAAATAAAGTAATTTGTAAAAAATTAAAAATTTATATTTAAAAATACTTAATTTAAAAACCTAGGTTTTATTTTATTTCTTTTGAATTATTATACTTATTTTTATTCATCACGTCAATGCTAAAGTATTATGCTAGATTTTTAAGTAATTAATTTTTTTTACGAATTTTTTTTAAATAATTTTTTTTGGGACTGGGGTTTGAACTTTGTTTTTCGGGGACATGAAATTAATGGTCACAAAGGACATCCAGATTTAAGAAAACAATTCGTGGTTCACACAAATAATTGTAATAATCTTGCGCGAGAATCGAACCCACGACCTCGTGCAATGCAGCCGCTTATTCACCGAAACATTGATATTGATAGTTTTGTGCATGATGTCTGTTACTATTTTACTTAAAAACAACTCAATAAATTTTAGTAGTACTTTACAATACCTAATATAGATTATACGAGTACATAAGAAAAACACATGGGCTATAATTTATATAGATAATAATTGTATCTATAATAAAAACTACATGAAATAGGTAGTAAAACATAAAAAGAACTGGTCGGATGTTTTTAAATAGCTTATGTTCAGCTGTAGGCAACTAACCGATGAACTAAAAGCGATATTAGTGCATACTTAACTGATTAATTAAGGTTTAATTTACAGAAATTTTACGAAATTAAGTACTGTCAGCTCGAGCACCGAAGATTTAAAATCATGGAAACAAATACCAGGTCCACCGGCTGTACCACTTTTGGGGCCTTTACGCAATTATTTTTACAGAGGTAAGAATTTATATCACGTAAGAATTTATAAGGCTACAGCCTCAAATATAAATTATAGCAATGTTAAAAATAACCTATTTATTTCTTACTTGTACTAATGGAAATTTTTATTAGTAGGCGTTACATAATAATATTTTTACCTACAATATGTTTTAACTCTGTATATATTTTGCTAAAAATATAAACAATTTTTTATAATATTTTCATGTTTTCATTGCTTAAGGTTGTTACGATAGAAATCTACATTTTTGTATTTTGCGATATATTTTCTTTCCATTTTGCATTATCATTTTGTCTAACAATTTCCATGCTCATCCTTTAATGATAGGTAATTAGAATGACGCAATAAGAATAATATTTTCTTTTCTTCTTACGTAATTTAAGTAAGTAACAATAGCAAAATACAATTAAAAAGTAACAAAATATCTCATATTTTTTAGGCTGTAAGGTGACGTCTTTAGAATGCAATTCGCCTCCGCTTGCACACCCGGCTAGTTCTAGAGTCGTAGCACATAATTATTAAAACGTAACGTAAACTGTTCGGCACCGCCTTGCCTTTTTCCTCGGTGTCAAACGTCAAAAATCCGATTACGTTACGATTAGAATTAGTGTGCGTTGCAGTAAGGAATTTCATACAAAAAATAATGAACGGCTGAAGTTGATCCCGTGCCGATCCGTTTACGTTACGTTATACGTGCTACGACCCTTAGTGTCATGCGGACCGTCAGTACCGATCGCTCCGTATAGTATATATACCAATCTGTATTAGGCTTATGGAGCGTTTTAGAATAATATTATTTGTATTACCGTGAGAGGGCATTGGCGATTTAGAGACCATTTAAAACTTTTTTACTTCTCGAAAGCCTCATGGGTACTAACTTACACTCTAGGCAACAGCAGCCCTCCAAATGTATTGTACTTGCAAATCGTGTTTGAAGATACATACATACATAAACTCACGCCTTATCCCGGCCGGGGTGTTTGAAGATCAGCCTCGGTTTTTTAATATACTTCTTTCCTGAGATTAGATAAATTTAAGAAAAGGAACATGGCCGACTTAATATGTATGGCTATTTTTTAAATAAATAACATTTAAAAAAAAGAAAAGGAACATAATTGAGAACCCCTAAGAGTAAGAAGTACAAATTTTAACCAGTGTCTGTAACACAGTTAATACTAGCACAGACACTGTCGATCTACTCTACCTCATAGTTAGTATATAAAATAAATATTATGTAATTTAGATCGTAAATACCAGTGAGATGGATATAATTATGTAATGATCTGTTTTTGGAAATAAACATTTTTTTTTTTGAACATTTCTTTCTCTCATCTTTCTTTCATCACGCATCGCGGCCTTTTTTAAAACTTGTTACAGGAAATAAAGTAAGATTATTTCAAAAATATGGTCCGCTTGTACGATTCAACGGTATGCTTGGCATTGAACCAACCATTTTAGTAGCAGATCCTGAAGCAGCTGCGTATGTAAGTGGTGTTTAATTTGAATTGAATTTATATTAATAATAAATAATTTTATAACAATACACTACAATATTACATGTTTTAAAAAAAAGCTAAGAAAACGATAAAATGTATCCGATATCTTTTTGAGAATGTAAATAATTAAATACAATAGCCGACTTAATCTATACGATGTATGGCTTTTAAATAAATAAATGATGGATGGTTTAATTGTCCACTTTCTGGGCTAGGTGAACCGACGACCTCATAAAGGTCTCTGGGTCGGACTGAATGCGGAAGGCGCAGGACCGAGTTCTTTGGTTCTTTGTTAGGAGAGGCCTATGTCCAAGAGTGGACTGCAATAGGCTAGTTGATTGATTGATTTCTAGGGTCAAGATGGTATCTCTAGGCTAGGTTTCTTTCCTTATTATTATTGTACGTGTTGGAGGCTTGCCTCTGATGTAGGAGATTCCATATTGTAATGTAAATAATAGTAAATCACCTAAAAAATGAGAAACGAAAGTAACCACGAAAGTAAGTAGTTGGGTTTGAATTCTTAATTTTAATACTCCGTTTCTTAATAAACCCTATTTTTCAGGTTTTACGAAGTGAAAATTCTATGCCTATTCGTCCTGGTTTTAGAACACTCGAGCATTACAGACACGAATATACCAAAAATAAAACTAAACAAAATACTATCGGATGTACAGGCTTATTGACTGAGTAAGTTCAAATTAATTTAATAATTTGATAGTGTATACGATTTATGTAAAAAGAAATATTGTAAACAACCGAATTTCAAAAGAGTTGCCATGAGTTTCTTTGCCAGGTTTCTTCTCATTGGCCCTACCATTTGGAAACTGGAATTTATGGATCAACACAGACAGACAAGTAGATTTGAGTAGTAGATTGGTTTTATTTTTCTCCTCTAATTTACATTGGACAATACAATGCGGTTTTTTTAGTGCTGCGGCGTTTGTCTGTGTCGATCTATAATTTTAACTACAGCTTCAATTTCAAGTAAATTTTAAAAGACGATTTCAAACAATTTGTGATAAATTTTATGAAATAAAGCATTTTGAAGTTTGAGTTTGAAGTTTGTAATGTATCTAAAAGAGACAACTCCTGCAGAAAAAACAGCAAAAGATGTATTTTAGGCATAAATTATGGTTATTTAATATTTTTTATTTTCATATTTAGCCATGGTGAAGTTTGGAAAGGACTGCGAACAACTGTCAACCCGGTAATGTTAGTACCAAAAACTATTAAAATGTATCGAAATGTACTAGACGAAATCGCTGATGATATGATTAATAGGTAAGAAGTTAATTTTACCTTCTTCATTACACCCCATTCATGTCCCATTGCAGGGACGGGCCTCCTCCCGTGGTGGAGGGATACTTGGCCTACTAATACTATGCTGGTCAGACGGATTGGTATAGGATTTATTTTAAAGTTTTCCTTCTTTTTACTTTGTAAAGATAATATTTACGGTTAGTTCCTTAGTCGATTTCTACAACACCCATGGGATGAGATGGGATGGTGACATTATGGTATTCTTACTCCGTCACCACACGGACATTTTACCTTACTTATGTATTTAATAGTTCTTTTTTTTTTCTTTTTTTTTTTAAAGACAACTCCCGCACTAGGGATCATGCCCTGTGTCGCGGGGACCTTTTACAAACATCATTTAACGGACACATAGAACACCCAGACCAGGACAATAATTTGTGGATCTCACTAATTATTGTCCTGCGTGGGGATCGAACCCACAACCTCTTGCACGGCAGCCGCTTGCGATACCGTCGCGCCACCGAGGCCGTCAAGTTAGACTTTTGTTAACTTTATTTTAAAAACCAAAACTAGTTGGTTTGATAAGCTGTAGCTAAAATTACCAGAAAATGTTGATATGATCAATCTTAAGTGAAATAATGATAGCCTTTCTTAAGTACATATAATTATGCAGTTTTTCTTATTAAATGTTTATGAAAAACTGCAAAACTATTTACGTTTGCCACTGACATCGTAACTTGGATCATTATCTGAATCACATCAAATTTTATAGCGCTCGTTTACCATAAATGAGAATTAATATTAACTGAAACACTAACTACTATTGTTATTGTAATTTACTATTATAGAAGCGATGAGGCAGTTGAATATCACAATACTATTTCTGAACCTAACTTCCGTTTTTTTTTTCATCATCATTATTTGACGACCTCTTTGGCGTATTGGTTATATAACATGACTGCTACGTAGAGGTCTAGGGTTCGATTCCCGGTCAATGTAAATCTTTGTGTGCATGAACATGATTGTTTGCATTGGTCTGAGTGTTTCTATGTATAATTAATTTAAAAATGTATTTAAGTATGTTTATCCGTTGTCTAGTATCCATGGTATAAGCTCTGCTTAGTTTGGGACTAGGGTGCGTTGTGTGAATGTGTGAGTATTATTTATTTCAGCCAATGGACGGTCACTGCTAGACACAGACCTCCTCCAAATATTTCCACCCTGTGGAGTCCTATGCTTCTCTCATACATCGGTTTCCCACCATCATGGCTATGTCGTCAGTCTATTTTTATTAATAACTTATTGTTCTAAGGTTGAAAGCTGATCGCGATGAAAATAACATGATTCGAAAAGAACTAAACTCCGAGTTAAACTTATTGTCACTGAAATCAATAAGCATCATTGCTCTTGGTTATAGCTTAAACTGTTTAGATCCAAGTTTGCCTGATGATGCTCCTGAAAATGAACTAGCTCATTGTATTCATGATCTGTTAGCAACTATAGAACCATTGGAGTTTAAACCTAACATTTGGGAGCATATTACGACACCACAATATTTGAAAGCTATGAAACTATTTAAACGGCAAGACGCGTAAGTAACAATATTAGTATTTATTAGTTTTAAAACACATTTAACGTATTAAATATATTTCAAGTGGTAATGAACCGAGAATACTTAAGATCAACTCCCTATTGTATTGTTGAATTTGTAAGAATTTACAACTAAGGGACTACAACTTCATTAAATATGTAATTCCAAAGAAGAAAATCTTATCAATCACTTCGGCAATTTAGGTGTATATGGTGTATTATCTATACATAAAAAAATCTGTATTTACTGAATTTTTATACATTCAACAGAGTACTGTAACAATATACTTTTATTATAATTTTCAGATTAATAAGACATTTTCTCGACAAAGGTATTGAACAATTAAAACAAAATATTAGTCTCAAACCAGAACAAGAAAAAAGCGTTCTGGGGAAACTGCTCGAAATTAACGAGGAATATGCGTATATCATGGCGAATGAGATGTTATTAGTAGGAGTAGATACTGTAAGTAGCAGAGATACTTATAATACTACTTTCACATTGGTGTAACATTTTCATGTAAAGATTACTAACATAACGTTACAAATTTATTTTCAGAGAGAATCTTAATCTAACTGATAATTCACTTCTCTTCTTTTTAAAAAAATAATTTTATATGAAACAATACTGTTCACTGCTTTCCGTGTGGTGACGGAGTAAGAATACAATATGTCACCACCCCATCTCATCCCATGGGTGTCGTAAAAACCGACTAAAGGACTATCCGTGAATATTATCTTTACGAAATAAAAAGAAGGAAAACTTGAAATTAAACCCTATACCAATCCGTCTGGCCAGCGTGGTTTAGCTTCATTAGTAGGCCAAGTATCCCTCCGTCTCGGGAGAAGCCCCGTCCCTTTAGTGGGATGTCAATGGGGTGTTATGATGAAATTAATTTTACTGAGAATCTTAATCTAGTTATTGATAATTCAGTTCTCTACTTTAAAAAAATACTTTTACTTGAAACAATACTGGTTAACTTGATTGTGTATTAATATCTCATAACAATTTCTTTGCAGGTAGCAATCACATTAATAGCAATCCTCTATCTGTTAGCATCCAATCCAGAAACACAAAACAAGCTAAGAGAGGAAGTTTTATCAAAGAATGGCAATCAGTATATGAAGGCTTGTATCAAAGAAGGATTGAGGATGTTACCTCCAATTCCAGGGACATTTAGAAGAACTACGCAAGAACTCAATTTGATGGGCTACAAAATTCCTAAGGGTGTAAGTAATAACGGTTTTATATTTTATTTAACTCCGTCCCTGCAGTGGGACATTAATGGGATGTTATGATGATGATGATTTTATTTAAGTTTAATTTAAGCTTTAAACTTCACGGAAGACTAAGTATTTAAAAGCCTTATTTCAGGATAATGCACTGACCAACTCGTTATAATACATTGGCTGCAAAAAAGTAAAACAATTACAGAAAAAAATCAATGAGAAATAAAACTTACGTACTTTCTTAAAAAAATGTTTTCTAAATCAGCTCTATCGTAATTCTTGATAATATGTGAAATTGCTTCTCAAGCACCTACCTAAATACATTATTTTAAAACTAATAATCTACATCTGTAAAAATTGTATTTCCTATGTATCAACAAAATTTTTCAAATATCTGCTATTGTTAAATTATTATTAGCTGTTGTAACAGCTTGTGTAACATTTCTATTCTAAAGATAGTTAATACATAATACAATTTAAATATGTGTAAACAAAACATAAAATAAGTAAAAGTGTTTGTCATTTATTTTAAATTAATTTGTAGTTTGAGCGAACTGGCAATATTTGGAGGAGGGCTGTGTTCAGCTGCAGTGGACGTCAATTGGCTCACACGGTGGACAGACGACCTAGTTAGGACGGCGGGAAGCTGATGGATGAGGGAGGCACAGGTCCGCACAAGGTGGCAATACTTGAAGGAGGCCTATGTCTAGCAGTGGACGTCGTTTAGCTGATATGATGATGATGATGAATCACATTTAATTATTCAAACCCTATAACCCTATACTGCCACACTGCAGGACAATGGCCTCCTATTCAGATTTCCATCTTAATTTTCTTATGATATAATTTTAGATTATCTACTGTTTGTTTCAGTTGTCAATAACACTTTGCCACCGTCACATGTCGCTTCAAGATCAAAATTTTCCAAGAGCAAAAGAATATATTCCAGAACGATGGATTGTAGAAAAAAACGATCCTCTCTACCACGGAAATGCTCATCCATTTGCGTCTAGCCCATTTGGTTATGGAGTGCGCAGTTGTATAGGTAAATTAATAAATTATTATATTTTTATTGCTATGAATATGTCAATAATTTTACACTGGAAGTATTAAAAAGTAAAAAAATTGAAAAATTTCCATGAAATAATACCAGGATCTAAGAATACACAAACAAATGCTAATTTTCATGCAGACGAAAGTAAAATAGCTAATATTCATGCAAACGAAAGTAAACAGTACCCAAACGTCATCCCAACGATTACTCGCACCTGTTATGTAGAAATAATCGTATAGATATTTTCACTTCCTTAATATTGAGGTCACGTTTCTGATAATGGGATAAATTATCGGGTCATAGATGAGTACTGAAACATAGAACATACTAACATTTTTGTGTTTATCTTACTATTATTATTATTACCTATTTATTTTACTATTTAGCTTTCTAAACTCAAGTAAACTGATGGCATCGTCTGAAGTAAAGGACAATTTTAAAGAGATTTTGCTATTTCAAATATTGATTTAATCAAAAACTCATGAAAACATTAAACCCTTCTTTAATTCAGGGAAATTTAACTTTAAGGATGATTTGTAACAACTTATAGACTTGAGTTTCATAAATTGCTTTGTATCAACGAAAGTAAATTTAAAGGATTTATTTTCAGGTCGTCGTATAGCAGAATTGGAAATGGAAATATTTTTAACTAAAGTTATGGAAAACTTCAAAGTCGAATGGTTTGGACCTCCTCCAAAATTAGTTCGAACATCACTTGTATATATTAAGGGTCCCTATAATTTTGTATTTAGAGATTTAAATTAAATATTTATAATTTCATAAAGTTTAGTTATAAAAAGAAGTTGATATTTATTACACAATAAACCTTTATTTATTTTTACCTGGGAAAAGAGGTATTCTCTCTTATAAATTCTCCTTATTGCAGGCAGGAAGGCAAATTCTCCTAAGCAGGTGTCCCGGAGGCCATATAGAAACTGGCTTGGACAAAACTGATGATTATTTTAACATTTAAAAAAAGGAGTGGATATAATAATCTAAGACGAGCTCTTTTATAAGCTGTTCTATACTAAGGGGCTTAATGACAATCCTATTCTATCAATTTTAATCCAATTGATTTTGTTTAACAGTATTAGACTGTTAAACAAAATTGGTTTAAAAATTTGGAAATAAAACATTTTTGTTACAATTCGATATTACTATATTTCATAAAAAAAACATGTAAATTACAAACAAATCATTAAAAGAAGCAACCTGTTAGTATATTAATACTGTAGGTATTATTACCGCAAAACTGTGCATCAATTTCTAATAGTTCTGGTTGATTGTTAATGAGGTATTAAATGAAAGTTTTTTTATTTTAAGTACGAGGTATATCAATTGATATATCAGATATAACATAACTAACAGCTGCCCAAAACGCCGCACATTGTATCACATGATCTTTATTCTGAACACTAAGACTATCTGCTTCACTATGATGATACCAAAAATATTTCTGGTTCTCATTTAATAAAGATGCGCCAGGTATTTTTTTGTCAATAAAAAGTATTATATCGGATCCTGGATAGCCACTGTTACCCATTTTATTTAATGGATCAAACAATTTTAATATTTCTTGAATAATACAACGAGCTTGTTTGGTTCCCGCCACATCTAGACCCAGAGGTTTGAAAGTTCCTTCATCAGATTCCATTACAAAGTTTATATTGGAGAGTTCACTTTCATGTGTCTTCAAGTAAGCTTGTGCACCTATTAGTCCAGGTTCTTCAGCTGTCCATAAAATGGCTCGCACAGTTCTTTTTGGTTTTAAATTTTGTAGTTTGAGAACAACTGGAACAAACCAACTAATGAACATGCCGCCACCGTCGTCTATTGCTCCATCTCCAACATCCCAGCTATCAATATGTCCAGATACAATAACTAGTTTCTCAGGTTGTTGTGAACCTTTAAGATCTATTAAAGTATTCCGAGATTTCTTTGTATCAAACGTGTTAGACATTTTGATATGCAGCACTATCTTTTCACCTGCATCTTGCAATCTGCGCATTAGGTCAGCATCTTCATGAGTAATAGCAGCTGTTGGTATTTTAGTAACATTGTCATCGTATTGTTGTCCTCCTGTATGAGTAGTGTATAAAGAATATGGTGTAATGCTTCTTACAAGAGTAGCTACAGCACCTTTGGCAGCTGCTTTGGAAGCACCGTGACTTCTATAAACAACTGTTTTACCATAAGTAACGTAATGTGGATCATACACTACTATTTTTCCTTCTATTAATTTTTTATCAGTTTTATTGAGTGTGTCAAAGCTGTCGATGACAATTACTTCAGCTGTGATACCTTCTTCAGGTGTACTGACACTTGTGCCTAATCCCAATATAGCTATCTTTTTGGAACGAGGATGTAACATTTCAGCAGATTCATGCAATCGTGTCCAATGTGGCACCTGAAAAAAAATTGTGTGTTTTTATACATTGAATATGAATAGTTACAGTTTATTGTACTAAGTGTTGATAATGAGGTATTATTTAAAAGGTCACTTTAAAAAAGTTGAAAGTTCAAATTAATTCAATTTTTCTAATTTTACCTCTAACTCTTCAGTTGTTATATCATGCAACCCATTATCTATAGTTATGTTAACCATATGGTCTATAGCTCTTTCAAGATTTTCAGTACCTGCTGGCCTAGCACCAAATTTGTTGATGAATTTTGTGTATCTAAAAATAAAAAGTAATTTCAAATGATGTAAATATTTAAATAAAACAAATATATTAGTATCTCAGGAAGTACCGCTGCGCCGGAGTCAAATAAGAATTCATGATTATATAAGGTCTTTACTTAAGAAATTTCCGTTTTGTATGAAGATATTAACAGAAGTTAGATTTTTGATACTAATGTTTTCTTAGATTTTTCAATAATTATTAAACATAATTGGAATGAAATTTAGGTATAAGAAATGGCGCAAATTTAAGCTAACTATTGTGTTTAAAACAAAGAAAAAAAGAATGTATATAATAAAAAAATATATATTGGACCCATGTTCACAGGCTTATTAATAATACAAATAATAATTATTTTTGTTTATTATTTTTTGTTAGATGTTGATAATACCTTATATTTTCTAAATAACAATAAATATTTAAACAATACATGTTTTAAAAGAATATAGAGTCTTAAGACTGCGCAGCAATAAAACGGCAATTTCATAGGTAAAGACCTATTATTATCTAAGTTTATGAGAAATTACTATCTGAAGGTTTCATAATGTTTTTTTGTATTAATCATAAACGACTCTTAAATTTAATATAAGTCAATTGATTAGCTTAAATTCTTACGGTTTTGTTTGGTATAAGGTTGGTTTTCCTAATAAAAATCTTGCTAAACAGTGATTAAATATAAGAGGCGTTTATGAGTAAGGGGGTAAGTGTATCCTCCTATCGCTGCGAATTTTACAGATATAAAATTAACTGATATTCCAAATATCCAGGCTCGTGCATAGAAGCCGCATACACGACCGCTTTGCCGACGAAGCAAATAAATTTTTCAAAAAAAACTAGCAAAGTTATGCTTATTGCTTAATAGTAAAGAAGGGTTGGTCGGAACATTAATTTAAGATTTATTACCCGGTTTATTGCTCAAATGTTTATTTTTACGTTAGAAGTAAAAAATACTTAAACGACTTTATTTTGAATTTACTTTTTTAAGTTATTTAATTCTTCCCTACAATATCTACTAATGTAACTTTAAAATTGTTATTACGAAAGTAAAATAAAAAGTTAAAATAGAGCATATTAGTAAAACCTCTATAGATACAGACATCTATAGATTATAATTATGTTCTTCATGCTTCGCTTAACGTCATGATGACAGTTAGACAGAAACATTACGACCATGGCAATGACAATAATTTTCCGACAATGTATACGCGATTAAATACTAGATTTTTAACTTAATACTTTATAATATTACAAACATAACAAAAGTGCAATAAAATTATGAATTATAGGATTAAAAAGGTACTTACTCAGAATACATTTTCTCCCCTAAGCCCCCCGTAATGATTTCATCCATAACTCTTTTCGTTACATTTTTATAAGACGATATTTCTGCAACTAGCTTTGGATCTAAAACACACTCTTCATCATCGAAGCGAGTTATAGTCACACTTGGTTTAACTATAACTAAGCCAGCTATTAATAAAATACTTATTTTTAATAAATAATTCATCATTACTGTGCGAGAGCTGTCATATTACTAACAAGGGTTTCTTATCAATGCGTGTTGAACTGTAGATGTCAACATTTAACGTTACAATTAGTTTTGATAATGTATTGTTTAAGTATTGTACAATATATTTGTTTATTACAAACATAAAGAATATTATTGTTGAATTCCTGGTAATAAATAGTTCGTTGTAATTGTTTTAGCTAATACAATGACCTTAAGAATCTTAGAATGTTTTACGTAGCCTGCTATTTCATTTTTTAAACCTCTTTTACACGGATAAAAATTTTATAGCTTCATCCACGTGTAATGTCACCATAACAGCTCATTAATGTCCCACTGCAGGGACGGGCCTCCTCCCGTGACGGAGGGATACTTCGTCTACTAATACCACGCTGGCCAGATGGATTGGTATAGGTTTAATTTCAAGTTTTCCTTCTTTTTATTTCGTAAAGATAATATTCACGGATTGTCCCTTAGACGGTTTTTACGACACCCATGGGATGAGATGGGGTGGTGACATATTGTATTCTTACTCCGTCACCACACAGACAACGCGTAATGTAAATAAATTAAAATTATTTAATAATTATTATTACCCCCTAAAATTGCGCACATCATTCCGATGTCCCCCAGGTTGCGGGAAACCATTGGATGCAAGGTGGCTCAGAACCGCACATTGTGGCGTTCTAAGGAAGAGTCCCGAGGGCCAAAAAAGGGTGATGGATGGAATAATAATAATTTTAGCCTCGTTAAGATATGTTGCCTAAATGTCGAACTGTACGTGCAACTGTTTCGGCTGTTTATAATATTGAGACTGATTATTACGTACGACTGGTATTCGGTAGTCTCATCCCATAGCCTTATAAACCATCCACCCAATATTCACATTCATAGCCTATTATTTAGTTTTTTATAGCCAGAATAGAGTTGCACTACAATAATCATTGCACCGGGTGGAGACCACTCCTGGGTGAACGGAACAGTATTTATTCCTCACACTTTCACACAACGCCCTAGTCTAGTCCCAAACTAAGCAGAGCTTGTACTATGGGTTCTAGACAACGGGTAAACATACTTCAACATTTTTTTTTAAAACATACATATTATACATGGAAAACACCCAGACCAATGCAAACAATCATGTTCATGCACACAAAGATTATTATTGAGCGAGAATCGAACCATAGACCTCTGCGTAGCAGTCATGTTGAATAGCAACTATGCCACAGAGGTCCTCTAGTAGATATTATGATGACCCATGGGTAATATTTCGAAATTCTACTCAAACATCTGATGAATTAAATTATTGTTATGATTCATCAAAAACTCTACCTAATAGTTAAAATTTAAATTAACTTATCAATCTATGTCAATAGTACTTATAAAACACTCTTAGTTATTTGTTGTGTTATTGTTTAATATATTTGATTAATAACTATGTCATGGTGACCGCTTAATAATGAGCATGAAATATTATATAGTTTTTGCAGCCGCTTGTATGCAACTGCTTAAACAAAACCTTTTAGTATGTAAACCAAAATGATTGTAGTAGGTACATTTCTTCATCATTGAATTATTATTAATTAGTAGCTAGTATTCTCCCTGTGGTGACGGAGTAAGAATACAATATGTCACCACCCCATCTCATCCCATGGGTGTCGTAAAAACCGACTAAGGGACTACCCGTGAATATTATCTTTACAAAATAAAAAGAAGGAAAACTTGGAATTAAACTCTATACCAATCCGTCTGGCCAGCGTGTTATTAGTAGACCAAGTATCCTTCTGTCACTGGAAGAGGCCCGTCCCTGCAGTGGGACATTAATGGGCTATTATGATGACAGTATAGTCTCATTGTCACCTACTAAAACAATGTAACTAAATACCATGGAAATTACTTCTTTCTTTTGGGTGCTGTAAGTAAATACATTAAGTATTATAAATTATAATTAGGAGCTGCTAATGACAATTACAAGTAGTCTTGTATTTGTCAAGTACTGTCTTTTTAAATATTACTTAAAGTACTTTAACTATTTTTTTATTGATTCCACATTAAATATTTCCCGTATTCTCTTATATTGGTGTCATAATTGTAAAGCGGGTCACGTCTAACGTTTATTTAATATGGGTGCCTGTTACTTATGGCAAAATATATATTTTTTCCTTTTACTTTCCAAAATTGAAAAGCTACTTTAGCGTGTAGAATTTTCATTATTTATTTATATAAGCCTGCCTGTTTTAAATTAACTTAACTCTTAATATGTAAGCAAAAAAATATAGATGCCTTTCTCCATCTATACTTCTATACTAATATTATAAAGAGGTAAAGTTTGTGTGTTTGTGACGTTGTAATGGGTAATCTCTGGATCTACTTAACCGATTTTAAAAATTATTTCTGTGTTAAATAGTCCATTTATCGGGGAGTGTCAGAGGCTATATAGTATCACGCTATGACTTACATAGGAGTGGACCAGTAATGAAATATGTTTAAATAATAGACACGTTTTTTTCGCCGCCCTACGAAGTTGTCACGGGTCAGCTAGTATTATAATATTTTTACAAAGTCCTGTCCCGTCTACTTTATTTTGACTCCCGTTACTTTGATGAGGTACTTTTGTTATTTATCCGTGTGGTGACGGAGTAAGAATAAAATTATTGTCAACACCCCATTTATCCCATGGGTGTCGTAAAAACCGACTTAGGGGCTATCTTCAAATATTATCTTTACGAAATAAAAAGTAGGAAAACTTGAAATTAAGCCCTATACCAATCCGTCTGCTTAGCGTGGTATTAGTAGGCTAAGTATCCCTCCGTCACGGGAGGAGGCCTGTCCCTGCAGTAGGACATTAATGGCCTGTTATTATGATCACTTTGATGAGGTCATTGATTAACTACCTGAGGCAGCTTTTGTACTAACACATCAGTCTATTGCAGGTACCTGATTCTAGTCACGTTGGGCGTATGTATTGATAAGAGTTTTTCTACAAAGAAAATCTAGAATGAAAAATTGTTGAACTAAAAATAATTTTCAATTATGCTGCTATATACATTTCTAATTATCCCTCCGTCATGAGAGGAGGCCCGTCCCTGCAGTGGGACATAAATGAAGCTGTTATGATGATGATACATTTTTTTCTTTTGGATGCTCCTCAGTCTAAAGAAGACATATTGTCTAGAAAAGTTTTAAGTAGGTATTTCAAACACGCAGTTGAAATATATTTACAATTTTTTTTTACATTTTTACTTCTAACTAAGAACACAAACGTTTCTGTGGTTCCTTTCCGTATTTTGAAGGTATGTAATAACGACAATTGATTCTTCTCAGATTTGAGGAAAATTTCGCACAAAGCGTATTGTATAGATGTACAAAAAGGCTTTGTTCTGTCAACAATCGCAGCTTGGTAAAGGCATAGTACAAATATATACAGTATTTCGACTTCATAGAAACGGATGAAACGCGAGTTATACCTACACGCTCACGATAGAGGTGGCTTTGCGGAGTGAACAGTCGCGACTGTGCCGCACTAACGAGCGGAAAAGTAAATAAATGTAGTTAAAAAGCTGGAGTTAGGGAGCCCTATCACATGTTTACGTGCCGCGCAGCCGTAGGCATTCGGCCGAGATAGACTACTGGTTGTACTGTGGTAAAGGTGTGTTTGTCTCTGTGAATGGTTGGATGGCTCGATTGGTTGTTTTATTACGGGTTTTTATTGGAATTGCTCAAACTAAGTTATGTTCAAGGTTGGTGATGGCTTTTTATTGTTCCTGTTTCTTAGTAACGGAAATAGTTTGAAAATAAATTTGATAAAATGTTTTATCATCATAACAGCCCATCAATGTTCCACTGCAGGGACGGGCCTTCTCCCGTGACGGAGGGATATTTGGCCTACTAATACCAAGCTGGTCAGACGGATTGGTACAGGGTTTAATTTTAAGTTTTTCTTCTTTTTGTTTCGTTGAGACGGGGTGGTGACATATTGTATTCTTACTCCGTCACCACACGGAGAAAAATGAAAAATGTTTTAAAATCAACCTGAATTAAATACAATATTTAGTTTTAAGTTTTTATAACAACTTCTAGTTAGATTTATTTTTCTAAGAACTTTGTCTGTAGTTATAGATGAAGACAGTAAAATATCTTGTCATGAGTTTTCTAAGAAAGATTCGACAGCTTAACGTACTGACAAAGAGGGAAAACTAATACAAACCTTATTAACGTCTATATAAATAAATTGATTGAGGTGCTACTTTCTTACCTAAAAAGTGGCATACACGTACCTTTTTACCAATTATAAAAGTAAGTAAGTATTTAAGTATGTTTATTCGTTGTCTAGTATCCATAGTACAAGCTCTCATTAGTTTTGGACTAGATGGCGTTGTGTGAAAGTGTGAGGAATATTTATTATTTTATTTATTGATTTACCAATCAGGCTTACCAGCAAGGTATTGATGAGCTAACTTCCTTCTGACACTGGAGGAAACTCGTTTTTGAATTGTTTCAGAATTGCCTGACACATACACTTAGGTATATTATTACATTTTTTTATTAATCAAATTTAATAAACGTACAAATATTGACGACCTCGGTGGCGCGACGGTAGCGCAAGCGGCTGCCGTGCAAGAGGTTGTGGGTTCGATCCCCACGCAGGACAATAATTTGTGAGATCCACAAATTATTGTCCTGGTCTGGGTGTTCTTTGTGTCCGTTAATTGATGTTTGTAAAAGGTCCCCGCGACACAGAGCATGATCCCTAGTGCGGGAGTTGTCTATTTTAATAAATAAATAAGTTTCGATTGTCATCAAATATATTTATGTAAAATGTATGTAAATAAGATATAATAGCAATATATGTTTGTCAGCGTCCCCAAAATGAAAAGGTTTTGCTATTGTAAATTCAGATTATGGAACAAGAGTCGTAAACCTGTAGATTAGGGGTAATCATGTTAGATCCCAATTTTATAGGGGTCCAAACATTACGCCAAATATGGCCCATTTTATCGTTTCCAAGTTATAACTTTCTAGTGATTTAAAGTAATTAGAATGTGTTAGTTGTCCGTTGAGATTTTTGGTTTGGTTCAACGGATTTTATGGTTACGTGTCACACATACATAAACTCACGCCTTATCCCGTCCGGGGTAGGCAGAGACGACAGAACGCCACTTGTCACAATCCTGGCAAACAGATTGGGCCTCGTCCACATTCATTAAGCGAGTCATACAAGGGAGGGCTAAGATCCAAAGGATCACTGAAAGAGCTTCCAGGCGGATTATCTCTAGCAATGTATGTCCTTTATGGATAATATGAATGAATGTGATGATTCAGTATAAAATGTATTTTACAAGAGAAAAATATGTTTTTACACATTTTACTGCAGAAATGGGAAATCAAGTGTATGGTATCCTATGTGCCATTATTACCAGGGCTTGTCATGTGCAACTACTTTGGTAGTAGTAGGGCACACGTATTTTTAAACTTTTTATTCAACTTTTTGGTGTGATATATTTTTGTATAAATAAAATTCTAAGACTACGTTGCTATGTAATAACAATTAACGATTTATGAATCGATACGTAGTTTGGACGCGACGTTACGATTTATTTTTTTATTTAATGGAATAAGTGACAGATATGCTCTCAAAAATATTTATTTGAAGAAGACAACCTGCAGATATTGATATTACGATTCATAAACAGTTTTTTTAAAAAAAGAACATTTTTAACAAATTAAAGACGAACTACGAAACCAATCATATGATTTAACCAATATTTCATGTATGATATTAGTCACAGAAATCTAAATAAAAGGAGAAGTGGTATGACGGGGTTTTCGTGTAAAAGCAATATGATTAGAACGATTATATAGCTAAAAATGGCTGTCACCTAGGTTTAGCTGTGTTTTGACAACGACCGGGATAACATATAAAATGCCGAGTTGTTCAGTGGTTGCCTGTAAAAATAAGAGCAATAAAAAAACCTTTATTAATAATGGAATCACTTACCATATGTTTGTACATGTATTTTATTGTATTTACCTCTAAAATCATGAAAAAAAATCTTCGATGTCCTCACTATGTTATTTTCATGTTTGGACAATTAAGTACTATAATATTTTTGTAAAATATACATTGCTTCTCTAATGTTGTCTAAACTAGTCATTCAATGAATATATGAAGCAATGAACTATTCGCTCAACGATATTACGTATGACAAGTGGTTGCTAACCGTGATCGCTATAACAACCAAACGATAGTGACGACCCGTTCATGACTACGACTATCTATCGTTTTCGATAAAAAGTCGTGTATTGTAGGCATTTTAAATTGTAAAAGTTTTATTAAGTTAAATGAAAAAATAAAATATTTTTAAATGTTAAATTATGTAATTTCAATATAAGTATTAGGGGGAATCCCCCTAACGCCGGACAGCACATAGTACCGGACAAAACATGTCGATAGTTGAAATAACACTCATAGTAGCATTTGTATAATCAAAAACGTTCAACTCAACGGTCTCATCCTCCTCGCGGCTCGGGAGGCGTCAACCTTGTTCGATACGCCGTACAGGTTACAAGTTAGTCATTTTGCGCGGGAATTTGCTGCATCGTGTAATATTCAGAACGTCATAGATTATATTTTTGAAGAGAATTAATTGTGTTTGGTGATTTTGATTCAATCATTGGTCAGTACGCTTTATATTAATGTGGTTTTTTTTGGACATTTATTAATAAACTTCATTATAATCTGAACAATAATACAATATGTAACACCCGTAGTTCCGGACAATAAAAGACTCCCTAGTACCGGACAGGTATCCAAAATCCCTAGTACCGGACACATATATATTTGACAAAGCAGTGTGTCGGTTATATTCTACATAATATTACTATCTATCTTTTCAGATCATTTGATAAAATGGAGACGAAGAAAATGACGACAAACAAACAATGACGAGGACTAGATCCAGTGTGGCCACTGTTAAGAATGGGCTCATGAAGCCTGTGCGCACATCCCAGAGTGTTCAAACATTTATGTTTGTGACCATTGTAAATATTTTTAACTTTTTGAGACTGTTATTACTACTTTTCATCTTGATCTCTAATTATCATGTTGATATAAAAAAAAACCTTTTTTTTTTCTTTGAACGATTTTTTTTGTTGATTTGTTTAGACTTTTATAATGTCTTTATAAGTTTTATATAGTATGGTATAGTATAAGTTTATTTATAGGTTTATATAGTATTTATGCAAGATTAATGTGCAACTTTAAGTTCTTATTAACCCATACCAAATTTTGAATGTGTTCGGTTTTATGGGTTCCATTTACACTTGTCCGGTACTAGGTGCCAAATTACAATTAAATCAAAAACTACACCGATGTTTGATTCAATTTTAAGTCGCCGAAACATGTGTTACGTTTGTCATGGTACGTTTTTTTAATGTCATATATGATATATTAATCAAAAATGTTAAGTATTGAAATAAAACATAATTAATTAAATTTTTGTTTATTATAAACCTTAAGTGTCCGGTACTCGGGGGACTCCCCCTACAATGTTGAAATAATATCCTAAATCAAAGGTGAAGTAAATACTCTAGAACATAAAGGTTTAAAATGTTGATTACAGTGGTTTTATAAGTTTGTTTTAAACGCTCATCCATTTATTAGCACACACATGCTTTTAACTGGTTTTATCAGATTTGCTTTAAATCAGTCTAAATGCTCATCTATCAATCCCTTTATTCATGCTATTGTTTTAATTTTATCTAGGCGCAAAATATTGAGCAAATATTAAGCAATAGCTCGCGCATTTTGGCATGCGCATGCACATGCTTGAATAAATTAACTATACACGCTGTTCTGCTCAAAAAATAATCTGTATACTTAGTCTTATTATCTATACAACTATCCATTATATACAACTATCATTGCTGTCGAATATTTTCCCGAAACTTTATGCCAATTGTAAAAAGTTAATTAATATAATAAAAAAGATAGTTAACCAATAAAATAAATTTATTGGTTAACTATCAGCTCTACTATTTCTTCGGCACGATTGAATTATCCTATAACTTGCCATTGTCTCTTTCAGTTTCCTAAAAGATTCAAATATAAAAAAGCAATGGATTGATGCCACTGGGAAACCACCTAATTGGTTCCCTGCAAAGGGTAGCACCATATGCTCGATTCACTTTAAACCAGAAATGTTTCACCTCTAAAGAAAAGTCTATCGATAAATTTTATTAATTATTTATCGATAAGGTCAACGCCTAGCATAAAAGTATTTTTTTTTAATGTAGTAGTTTTAAATTGTAGTAGTTCTTCTAGCTAATTTTTTTGTAGTTTGATTTATTTGTTTAAATATAGTAGCGCTGATTGGCTCGCTGTGACACCGTGTAAGGGAGATATTTCAAGGAAAAACGAGACAGAGTAATTGCGTTCATTGAATCTAGATGTAACTGAGAACAGTAGTCTATTCGTATATTCTATTGCTGTGTGTGTTAATAAAACTGGCGACATTAGGTTTCCATACAAAATGACATTCAGGGCACATCTCCTTTATTCAGATATCTGTGATATTAGTCAAGATTTAGTCCGATGTAAATCAGGATCGTCTATTATTCGTCTATACAATGCGTGACCTTTAGCTTCCAATATTGAATCTTGCCGAAGCATTTTAGGAATTTTTCGTTATATTTGAGGAAACATTTAACAAAAGATACGAGGGTATCCCAATGTAAGGGGCAAGGTTCTATGTCAATATGTGAGAATTTATGGGAATACGCATTCCACGAAGGGCGGTTTATTTAGTTTACGTCGGCCAATAAATATTTGGGAATCTGTACGTGTTTACCAAAATCATTTATTGGTTTTTAAAGTTACTTCTTTACTACTTTTTTTTAAACTTATATTCATACTTCATAAATTAAAAGTAAAACATTAGTATTTCTAAAGAAATAAGAAGGTATTTAAATTGGTGTTATTTTCGTAGGAATTTTTAGGTAATAGCTTCCTACACCCGACGTCAATAATATGATATAAAAAAAACATGCATAACTAAAAACCGTTGAAAAATACCCAAAATCCAAAAATGCCGATTTGGGAATACTTATAAACGGCATTATTATTTTTTAACACTTAAATAGACTATGTTGCAAGTATATTAGCTACAATATCTAAAAGCAACAATTAAACAAAAAATCAATCGCATCAATGTTTTCTAAAAACGCTTAAAAGTAAGTACGGTAAGTGCTTAAAGCTAAAATCAAGTGTAAAAGTATGTAGGTAATAACTATTTTATGTAGTATATCGTCGTTAATATTTTATTGCCATGATAAGTTGAACAATATCTAGTACAGTGGCTGTGTAAGTGGGTGCTGCGGTACATTAAGACGTGAAATTTATGAAGAGTAAAATGCTACTCTTTAATGGTTCAGATATTTTATGGTTCAAAATATTACTCGTCAAAAGTTTTACGGCAGTTTGAGATGTCATTTGTTTCCTAAAATATCGATGATAAAGATTATTAAAACTTTTTTTACAGTACCTATGTGTTTTTGGAAGCACTATAGCTAAAGGACAGAAATTATTTACATAAGTGGCAATTAGGCCAAGAATACACTTAAGCCCTTAAAAAATATTGGTATGTTTACATGAAAGAAACAGATAACTAGTAAATTTACAGGGTTATAAAGCTTAAAAACTTAAGTCTAGGTTAGCGGCTTGATTGTGCTTTGAAATGTAGAGTCATATAATGATAAAAGGTCTTTACCTATGAAATTGCCATTTTTTTTCGCCGCAGTCTTTAGCCTCTATTTTCTTTTAAAATATAGATTGCTTGTATTAATTTTGTAATTTGGTAAATACAGGACATTATCAACAACTAACAAAAGATAATTAAGAAAAATAATTATTATTTGTATTAGTAAAAAGCCTGTAAATATGGGTCCAATTTAAACCAGTGGATTTTATTATTTAAACAAATGTAGCTTCTTACCTTGTATTTTTTTTCTTATGGTTAAAATGCTAAAAGTTAGCTTAGATGTGCGCTATTACTTATACCAAATTTTATTCTATTAAGTTTCATAATTATTGAAAAAACTAAGAAAACGTTAGTATGAAAAATCAAACTTCGCATAAAATCTCCATACAAATCGGCAATTTCATAGGTAAATACCTATTATAAGATGTCATAATAATATTATGCAACTTTTATTTATTTTAATTCTATCTACGGAAATGCCGATATGTTTAGCAGTTACTGTTCCTAAATAGCCTTCCTATAAATATGAGCAATTACTAGTAACAGAATAGTAGTTATTAAATTTTGTAGAATTTAGTGAACTAAGTTGAGCCAAGAGCAGAACATCGCTATGAACATTTTTAGGACCTTTTACGGAACATTCTACTCGATGCTCGTGAAAAAATCTTTACAAAAATGTCAAACGTGCCTGACGCCTGTGCTAATTTGCAACATAAGTATGAAGAGCGAAAATCCTGAAGCGAAGTTAAAGCTCGTACGCCCTCTAAAATGTTGTCGTTCGTTTTTTTTATTTCTAGTTTATTTTAAATTAGTAATGAATGCTTTTTAGAAGTCAATGTTGTGTTTAATCAGCAACAAGACGTCTTTCAAATATGAATTGTTTCCCGTAGGTTAAAATTCTTATCTAGATCAATTAAAAATGACATCAAAACAAAATGAAAAATGAAAAATGTTTTTATTGTATCTCATAAAATGCATACATAAATGAACTGAGACTACCCCAGTAAGTTATGAGTATACTTGTATTGGGGTTGTCTCGCAAACTTTCAGTCCGTTACAGAGAATACATTAGAAAAATAAGGTACAATACTAACTTATATTAAATTAATAAGTGTTAAGTCTAAAAATATACTAAATTAAACTTTTTTTTTTTTTTTTTTACATACATTAAATTTCGTTAAGTATACTACAAAGTTAATTTGATCGTTTTTATATAAGTGTGTTGAGTGTATGTTTGTGTATGATTATAAGTGAATGTAGTGTATGGTGTGTGCATGTGTGTGTTTTTATATGTAAGAGTATGATATATGGGTATGTGTGATTATTCAACAAATTCTAATTATCAAGCTTTCTGTTTCCTCATACGTTAATGATTTTAACCACCCTGTTATGCATTTTTTGGACTCGTATAATAGCATAGGAAAAATGTTTAGCTTACGATTTATTAGATTATAGATGTAGGTGGATTGTGTGGCGTATTGTCTTTGTGCAAAAGCAGTACGCACTGTAGGTGAGTAGGCCACTATATCTTTTCGCCTTTTATTTTGTGTATCTCTATTGTAAATTAAAGATTTGTGTCGCGTTAGAGTTATATTTAAAAGGTACAGTTTTCTGACGGTCAGTAAATCACTCATGTGGTATAAATTTTCAGTGGGGTATCTATAAGGCTTGAGGTACATGACTTTTATCAGAGATCTCTGTGCTCTTTCTACTTCAAGCATTTTCATTTTTGTGGCACCCCCCCAAATAGGTATGCAGTATGTTATTACCGATTGTGCAAGTGCCACATATATTTTATTTAGGAGTTCTACGGTCATTACATGTCGAAGGGTTTTAAAAACATAAATTAATTTTCTTGTTCTAGTCATAATAAGTTCCAAATGATTGTGCCAAGATAGCCGTTGATCAAGTATTAATCCCAGATATCTTGCAGTTTTTACTTGTTTTACAATATCACAGGAGTTACAAATATCGTATAATATAGAGTCTGTAGAACAGTTGTGAATTCTGAGAAGAAAGTCAGTGCTTGGTTGTGATGATTGGCTTGGGGTGAAACAGATATAATTTGTTTTTAAAATATTTAAAGTTAAAAGATTGTTTTTAAGCCAATCATTTACGTTAGCCAAACCTTTTTCTGTCGATTTTCGAACCTGGTCCCAAGTAGTCCCAATAAACACAATTGCAGTGTCATCTGCGTAGGAATATGTCCGCCCGCCGCTGATCCCAAGGTTACATAAGTCATTTATGTAAATTAGGAACAGCGTCGGGCCAAGGACACTTCCCTGAGGGACACCGTAAGTAACGTCCTCAACTCGGCTGTTGATGTTATTGATTTTTACTTGTTGCTTACGGCCTGTTAAGTAGCTCTCAAAAAGGGAGAGAGCTATACCTCTAATACCGACGGCCTCAAGTCTTTGCAGTAGGATGGGGACAGAAACAGTATCAAAGGCCTTCCTGAGGTCCAAAAACACTGTCAAGCACTTTTTTCCTTTATCTACATTTGTAATAATTTCATCGGTTAGTGCTTTGATAGCGTCCTGTGTAGATAATCCTGTTCGAAAACCGTACTGAGAGTTAGATAAAATTTTGAATTTAGTTAGATATTCTATGAGTCTTTTGTTTATTAGAAAGAAAGAAAGAAAGAAAGAATTAAATTTATTTCAGCACACAAACACACATATTACATAATATCATTTTGTACACAATTAGAAAGTAAAAAATAAAAAAAGAATTAAAAAAAATACACCTTTATAGTCTTGTGCCTGTGCGGAAAAGGGTCATCAACTCAGCATGTGCTGGATTTAAACCCAGCGCTGATTTTCGGTTGACAACCGGCTTGTATTAAAGTAATATAATAGATAGTAACTAGTGTAAATGTATTAGAACATGTCCATGTATCGCCCGAAATAGAATAATTAAATTTTTTGAAAATACTTATTCTAATTATTGTATGTATATTGTTTATCATGCTTGTTTTAAACAGTAAAAAAAAGTTAAATTAAATTGCGTCAAAAATCGTACTGTATTATTAAGATAATAATATAGACGTTGACTATGAGAAACATGTAACATAATGGTATTGGGTAAAATTATTGAAAAAAAAATTATTGAAAAAATTATAAAATTATATAATATAGATTATTAATAGATTAATATAGATTGTATATTATAAAATAGATAAATTAATTTTTGCATCTTCATACTTCTTTTGTTGTTGCATCAGAAAGATTTTTAGTTGTCGTTTAAAACTGGCCACGTTATTTAATTCCCTAATCGGCGGTGGGATATTATTCCAGATCTTGGCTGATGCATATCGAAAGCTCCCACAGAAGGCTGCAGTTCTGTGACCTGGAATAGCCAACTGCTGCGCACAACGTCGTGCATTACGTTGGCGGTGGCTATTTACCCACTTTAGTTTGTCATATAGGTGTCAGTTTAGTTAAAATAACTCCAAAAAGGAGACTTGCTAGATGTAGTTTTCGTCGAAGTTTCATTTTTAGGATAAAATGCTTGTTTAGAAACGGCGTTACGTGAGATCTTCGTGGGATATTGAAACAGAACCTTGCACAAGCATTCTGGACTCGCTGCAGCAGTCTCTCTGTACGCGCAAGAAGCCTAGGGCCGAATACAGTGTCCACATAGTTCAGCCTAGACAGCACTATAGTCTCTACCAATTGGATTCGTAGTTCTTGGCTGAGATAAGGGTGGATATTGTAAAGAACCTTCAGACGGTAGAAGCAATTCCGCACACATTCAGAAACATGGGTCTCAAAACGCATCCCCTCGTCCATAAGTAATCCCAGATATTTAGCCTCGCTAACTCGTTCAATACGATTTGCTTGAATGCAAATATTAAGTGGGCCTGATTGCAGTCGCTGCAGCTTACTCAGTTGACCGGCACTACCAAACACCATATATTTTGTCTTGGCTGAGTTAAGTTTTAAGGAATTCATCGCAGTCCACACCGCTATCCTGTCAAGGTCCTCGTTTAAGCCTTTTACTGCGGCTTCGTGATCCTCTGGCCTGCAAGATAAATAAACCGCGACGTCATCAGCATATACATGATGTCTGCAGTTTTTAATTACGGTGACCAGATCCGCAGTATAAATTGAGTATAATGTTGGTGCAAGAATTGAGCCCTGCGGTACACCGTTTTTCACAGTCGCTATTTCCGAACGCTTGCTTCCGCCTCCCGTCTCTGTGTTGTTACGGATTTCTACAAATTGTGAGCGGTCACTTAGATAGCTACTAAACCACCTGACTGTACTCTCGTCACAACCATAATAGGCTAGCTTAGAAATCAATAGGGGTACATTGATTGTATCGAATGCCCTGGAAAAATCAAGCAGAATTAGTACTGTGCACATCCCCGCATCCTGAGCAGCAAGCACGTTGTCCGTGACATCCAATAAGGCAGATGCTGTACTGTGGTGCTTCCTGAAACCAGATTGAACCACAGGCAAGATATTGTTATCCTCAAGATATTTGACAAGCTGCAAGTTCACTACCCTCTCCAGCACCTTGGACATATTCGGCAGCACACTTATAGGCCGTAAGTCCTTTAGATCTACCGGATCACTCTTCTTCGGTAATGGACGGACAACGGCAGTTTTCCAAGCGTCAGGGAAGGTTGATGTCGTAATTGAGAGGTTTATAATGCTGGTAAGCCATTCAAGTGTACAAGGCAAACTCAACAAAAACATCTTTAAGGTAACATGGTCACAGCCCTCAGCATTAGATTTCAGACCGTTTAAAATTTTATAAACAGTAAACTGGTCCACCGGCTCCAAAGTAAAAACCCTATCACCGAATCTGTTAAATTCGTAGTAGGTAAGAGTTGACAAACTAATCCTTGAACTACAAGGGATATTTAAAAAATGAGCATTTATAATATCAGGGTTATTGAAGTGTGGGGGCATTTCAGCGCTACTCTTAGGGGGCAATATAGTAGATTTCATATTTTTCCATAAGGTTTTGGGGTCTCTTTTTTTATTATTAATCTTGTGTTTAAAAAAAGCAACTTTTTCATAGTATAGCGACCTGTTGACCAGCTGTTTTAAATCCCTGTAGTATGCTTTTTTTGTGTCAGACTTAGTATCGCGGTATTGTGTTTTTGCCTGGTCTCGAAGTTTCATCATGAGTCGAATATTGCTGGTTATCCATGGATAAGATCGCTTTTGTAGTGTACGAGTCTCCAGTGGTGCATATCTATCAAAAACAGTGATCAAGGCGCCACTCAGGCATGCAACCATATCATTGACATTAGCCGCTGACGTCATAAGGCCTAAGGCTGCGTTCAACTCATGGAATAATTTTTCTATAGGAATTTTATGTAGATTTCTAGAAACTATAACCTGTGGTTGAATTTTAGGTTTATCTAACGAGAGTGTAGCTGTTATAAAAGCGTGCCCCCCAAGGGCACATATGGGATCAATTTCAATATTCCTTACCTTTGCATTCGTGCACATAAGATCAATAAGAGTCTCGCTGCGTTCCGTGAAATGCGTCGGCGCCGAAACATGCTGATCCAATTGGAGCGTTTCCAGAAAAAGAATCATTTTCCTTGTCTTAATATCCGCCTTATCAAGGAAGTTTACATTGAAATCGCCAAGCAATATGATATATCTACAGGCTGACAAAGAATTGATAGAGCAAGTGAGCGCATCCAGGAATGTATCCATGTCTTGCCAAGGTGGCCTGTAAGCAGTACCAATCGCAACTTTAGACCCATTTGTATTTAATGTTAGCCACATTTGTTCAATAGTCTCATGACTAGATTCAACCGGGTGAGAATAGGTTCGCGTACTAAGTCCCTGCTTTATATAAAAACCCAATATTAGCTTTTCAAGAACTTTTGCAATACATGGTAGTACCGAAATAGGGCGATAATTATTGATGTCGTTTGTGTCCCCACCCTTATGCACTGGTGTAATTACTGCTTGTTTAAAAACAATTGGAAACTTACCAACTTACCTTTAAACAATTACTGAGTTTTATTAAGATTTATTGTAAAAGTATAAATAGTAGCTAAGGACATTGACAACACAGAATAAACCATTTATTCTTCGCTTTATATTAATAAGCACATTCTTATTATCTTCTAATCATGTTATTGGATCTGGGTAAATATATTTTTAACATCCAATTGAATGTTTTTAAAGTTCCCGATTCTTTCGATTTAATTTAATGCAAGGTACCAGAATAGAATTCAGCCAGTCGTATGGTAAGTTACCGCATAATTATTATTAATGTCTTAAAATATTTAACAACTAGGTTTTTCATGCACCGTAATTTAACAAAAATGCAAAAACACTTCTTTTTCTTTTTGTAAGTCAATAAAGAGTAAAAATGCCTAACATTTCTAGTTAGTGCCTAAAGTTTCGAGTTAGTTTACAAGTGGCCTAATGAGAGTGCAGTTGACCTAATTCTTGCGAGTGCTAACTGCAAACTAGTCTCTACGGAATAGTTAACGGAAAGCATTTAACACTTTTCATAGCCCGTTTGAGTCACATCTCAACTTAACGTACCTACTGTTTGGCTGAAATTATATCAAACGTGGATTTTGAAGAAATAACTTGTTTTTTTTTGTGTGTTTTTTCAAGTAAGAAGTAAAGAAGAAAGTAAAGTGCTCAGTTGCTCTACTTGGTTACTAAATTAAAAACCATTTCATCATACAAAATCTCCACATTTTTTTTATAAATTTCTATATTTCCATTAGATAGACTGCTAGAGTTAGGATTTATTTATTTAAAATTTGAATAAATTTATGAAGAAACGTCAACTTTTTACTTAACATGATTAGCTTAAGATACACAATTTAAAAAGTTATTTTTATGCAACACTACTGAATCAGAGGTTTAACTTTACCACTAAGGCGCTGACTCCACGAGCGATAAAATCGCGGCGATATAATCGTCGTGCCATGTATTTCTATATACTCTGTATGAAGGTGTCTCCACACGGCGATGTTATCGCGGAGATTTTTGTTCAGACTCGTCGCGATTCTATCGCTCGTGGAGTCAGCGCCTTACATAAATCTAAGAAAGAAAAAAATACAATGTCTATCCACTTGAACGTCAATGGGTATGATTTATCCACTGACAAAATGGCGGGACTTACGTCATATGGTATAAAAGTACCAAAAAAAAATTCGTTCTGCAACGCGCGATATTTTATAAAAACATGATTCTACCGCTTAAAATCTACGTTTAAAAAAGTCTGTGGGACAATTGTCGATAGTTTTAGAACGGATTACACCAAAATAAACAGCTGTAAAAAATAATCTGTGGTCGCAATGTCAAACAGAAGTTTGCTTCATTTCGTATGTCCTTGTATGAAATTTACTATTTATTTATGTGTTAAATACATTTAATTAATTAAATATTGTTGGAAGTGTAATATATTACAATTTTCTAGAAAATGTGTGCTTTCTAATGGTCGTAATATTATGTTATAAAAGTTGAGTAACTTTTAAAATTTAATAAAAGAAAAGTCAAAGACTAAAACTTGGCCTTGAGTTTAACAATAATGGCGGTTTAATTACGCTTTCCTCAATAAAAGTTTATTGAAATCGTTTAAAGTTTATTGAAATCGTTTAATTCTAGAAGATAAACTAATAAACAATAATTAAATTTAGAAAACAAACCTACTACGTTCTTATTTTTATGTTCTTATTGTCTAAACAAAAATATGGTATGCACTACAAAACGCCGAGATGGCCGAGTCAGCTAAAAAAGGTATTTATTTCAAAAATAATTTAAAATACTTTTACCTTCAGAATTACTAATATATTTATTTTATTTTAAAAGTAATATAGTTAATTATATTTTAAAAATAAAATCATCAATTTGTGTTGCTAAATTTTTATTCACAAATAATATAATTCCCGGAAAATCGCGGAAAATGTCAACAATTTTTCGCAATTTCTCAGGTTTATCAACTATTCATTGTATTTAGATATTCATAAGGTTAATGTATTTTAATTTAAGTTTATTCCCTATACTTTTACGAACACGACGATGGTTTTCATTTTCAAATTGATGCAGTAATTTTCTCGCGTTAGCCGTTTTTATCAAGACGGAAAACTCGCAGTTTTTTATAAACACATAAAACACTGCGAGCGTTGCCACTTGAACGTTGGACTCGCGAAAGCGATTCGCGCAGTTAACGTTCAAGTGGCTATGTACAAACTGTTTTTTACTCCTACATTTATTCCTGACTGAAGTTTACTGACCTTTACACAATATTCGATAAACACAGAACCGCACTCGTCAGGAAATGACCCAAAAAAAGTCTAATTATAAAGTTACCTCACTTACTCATAAACTTCCAAATTCCGAAAATATCTTTAGAGAAACCTTTACAAAAAAAATATATAAATCTACGGAAATAAAACACGAACGCTATTTTAAATCCTGGGAACCGATGCACTGTATAAGTAGAAGAGGGATAAAGTTTTCAACAAAAACTTGGAGAGACATTTTTTGTAACGGGATTGTTCGATTAGGCACCAGTGCAGTGTTGCGAATACTTCGACATCTGTCACTTGCAGAAATTGTGACTGTTGTTTGCAATTTTAGAAGAAATTTTATCGAGATTTATTTTTAGAAGTATTAATGAGTAGATGTCCGTTTGGTGACGGAGTAAGAATACAATATTTTACCACCGCATCTCATCCCATGGGTGTCGTAAAAACCGACTAAGGGACTTACCGTAAATGTTATTAAAGATAACATTTAAAAAGTAAAAAGAAGGAAAACTTGAAATCAAACCCTATACCAATCCGTCGGGCCAGCGTGGTATTAGGCGAAGTATCCCTCCGGCACGGGAGGAGGCCCGTCGCTGCAGTGGGACATTAAATGGGCTGTTATGAGATATCTTATAAAATTTAAGCATTTTTATAAATATGAGTATGAATTAAGTTATTTAAAAAGTTAAATACTGAAAGATACAAGCTTACTTAAAAATATAAAACTGCTAGAGTTAGGATATTAACTTCATCGCTTTGCTAGATACTAGTTTAATTAGTTTGTTGCACTAAGTCATCAGACTACACTAAAACTTTATGTTGTAATTAAGATACATTTCTACCAAAAGAGCAACTTATTCATAACAAGCTTCTTTTAAGACTTTAAACATTGACTTTTGAGATTATTTATTTAATGCTAACCGTGGTAAACGTATCGTTAAGGGATCGTTCTAAATATCGAAATTCTATTGGTCGATTAACTACTGGTCGAAAAAACAATGTTTCTTTCAATAATTGGCCGAATAAACAATGGATCCCTTAACGATTGGTCAAAAAAATTATTTGAATTAAGTTGTGTAAGAACAGTGATCGATGTATCGTTTATTCGGCCAATTATCGAAAGAAACATAGTTTTTTCGACCAGCAGTTAATCAACCAAAATAAATAGTAGTTCATCTTTAAAGTATTAGTAAATGGGGGCTGGAAATAATTTAACATGTTTATCTTTACGATGGTTAATTTTAAGAATGATGTAGCCTAATTTAAATGATGTCTTAAATTGATAGGCACACCCATTTTACAAAATTCAAATGTTTCATGCACGTGTTAGTTTTAATACTCGTTGGTTCACGACTGTTCAAGCGTTTATCCCGCTTGAACAGTCGTTCAACATAAATCTATTTTCAATCTAAGAACACTATACAGAATTTTGGCTTATTTGTATTTCATCATCATCATCATAACAGCCCATTAATGTCCCACTACAGGGACGGGCCTCCTCCCATGACGGAAGGATACTTGGCCTACTAATACCACGCTGGCCAGACGGATTGGTATAGGGTTTAATTTCAAGTTTTCCTTATTTTTATTTTGACCCTTAGTCGGTTTCTACGACACCCATGGGATTAGATGGGGTAATAACATATTGTGTTCTTACTCCGTCACCACACGGATATTTGTATTTGGAGAAATGGAAATATACAGGGTAGCAAGGGAATACAGCGGATTTTTGTAACACCATCCATAACTTCAAGTGAAACACCATAAATATTAGTGCGTAAGTCTATTGGGACACAAGCAACAAGAAAAATGTATCATAAATAAAGTTGGATAGCCATTTTTTTCCATAATATGACACTTTTTATTCTCCCCCATTAATATTCTTAAGTATGATGTAGAGGAAATTGTTCCACATATCATTTTATTTAAATACTCCTCAGACTTTAATAAAATTCCTTATGACGCGGTTGAACAAAGTAATCTCATATCTTTTGCATAAATTCTTTTCATATTCTTTTCCTTTATTAAAATATTCTGATAAGATTATATCACCATTTAACTTTAACTAGTATGTGGGAAGTTGGTACTGATATACTTTTTTTTTGTAAATGCAAACATACGGATATTAGAACTTAAAATATACTTTTTTTTTGTAAATACAAACATATTATACATAGAAACACTCAGACTGCAAATAAGCACAAAAATATTTGAATTGAGCGGGAATCGAACCCGACCCCTGCGTAGCAGTCATGTTACGACTATATAACCACTACGCCACAGAGGTCGTCACAGAGAAAAACAACAAATTACTTCTTCTTTTGTTATCGCTTAGTGTATTTGTAACCGCAACCAAGATTCTTCGATCAATCGGAAGGGGTGGTAACATATTATATTCTTACTCCGTCACCACATTGAGATATATCAAGAGTCACGGAGTCCATAAGATTAAATTTTAATAATTTTGTGAAGAATTTTAAAAGTAATGCTATTTTTTAACATCGAAATAAAAACAAACTTCCAATTTCTTCTTTTCCTTACCAAAATTGTAAACCAAATTCCACAAAGATTCTTCGAATATTTTCTCTTATTATTCTAAAAAAAACATCTCAAATGTAATTGTATTGAGTGCTTTCGAAGCATGGCGGTTCAGGAATTCCGATACGAATCAATTTGGTGATATTACTTCGCATTCATACCTAATACCCAGTATTAAATCCTCACGTATATTGTACGTATTTATTGGATTCCTAATTGAATTCTTATATCTACTACTTCAGTAATTGATTGATCTTACTTCATTAAGGGAATGCTACAAAAGATTGTTTGTTTTCTTTATTTCATTATTTTAGTATAATTTAATTAGGAGATTAACTACACAAAGGGGGATTAGAAAGATCCTTATTGTGGTTTTCTCTTTGTGTTCATATAAGAAATAAGAAGATTCACACACAATAAGGAATAGGTATGATATGAATATGCGTGTTTGAAAATTGTTTATTCATCATAACAGCCCATTAATAACCCACTGCAGGGACAGGCCTCCTCTCGTGACGGAAGGATACTTGGCCTACTAATACTACGCTGGCCAGACAGATTGGTATAGGGTTTAATAATTTCATTTTTTTTCTTTTTACTTCGTAAAGATAACATTTACAGTTAGTCCCTTAGCCGGTTTTTACGACACCCATGGTATGAGATGGGGTGGTGACATATTGTATTCTTATTCCGTCACCACACGGACATTGTTTATTATTATTTTGTTGAAATAATTGAAATAACTAAAAAAGTTATTTTATAGGAGGACTGGACACGATTCGAGCCGCTGAGCCAGCTGAATAAGAAACTAAAGGACTCACCGTAAAGGATAAACCGTTCTATATAAAGGGATCCGAAACGTGGCGTTCCTTTTTCAAAATAATTTTTCGTGTTCTTGAGGAATGAAATGTGATGGCTGTAACTCAAAAGAAGTCGACTTGCACCACTCTTAATATTTTTATCATACAGCTCATCAATGTCCCACTGCAGGAACGGGCCTCCTCCCGTGACGGAAGGATACTTGGCCTACTAATACCACGCTGGCCAGACGGATTGGTATAGGGTTTAAATTCAAGTTTGCCTTCTTTCTATGTAAAGGTAATATTTACAGATAGTCTCTTAGTCGGTTTCTACAACACCCAAGGGATGAGATGGGGTGGTGACATATTGTATTCTTACTTCGTCACCACACGGATAAAAAAAGGACTAAATAAACCGTTCCAATTATAGGGATCCGAAACGTGGCGTTCCTTTTTAATATAATTTTTCGTGTTCTTTAGGAATAAATGTGATGACTGAAATTCGAAAGGAGTCAACTGGCACCACTCTTAATATTTCAAAGTAAATAAAACTTTCAGTTTAATACAAGTTCATCTAACTTAAGTAAATATTGTTGAAAACAGATAAACGTTGATTGCGAACGGTAATTATTGAGAAAAACTTTAAACTTCAGCGCTACACTTGAAACTAGGTCACGAGAATCAGTTTGCTATTACAAGGAGGATTTATTTTTATTTATATTACGTCGGTTGTATAGGGCTGGTTATAAATATAGCAAGAACTATGATTGCTTTAATATTTATTTATTGCACACAACATTCTCCTTGTGGTGACGGAGTAAGAATACAATATGTCACCACCCCATTTTATCCCATGGGTGTCGTAAAAACCGATAGTCATCGGTGAATGTTATCTAAGTAATAAGAAGGAAACACCGGAAGGCGTGGGGAGACCCTCACACGGTAGACCAACGACCTAGTTAGGACGATGAGAAGCCGATGGATGAGGGAGGCACAAGGCCAAGACAGGGTGGAAATATTTGACGTCCACTGCCATATGCCATGTCCAGCAGTGGACGTCCATAGGCTGATATGGAAAATAAGTAAACAATTTTTGAATGATTGATAGGTCCCTGGCAGAAACTAAATTGGTTGGTAATAGGTCTGGTCCTACATCCGTCAAATGCCTGAATTGACGTTTTACAATTATACGCTCAAAAGGTTTACATGGTTCATTACGTATTGCGATAGGCTGGCGGGTTCGAAGCCCTGCCTTCTGTTTAAAAAAAATATACATGTCCAACCATCTCCATCTAAAGCTCTGAAAAGATAATGAATGGTCTTACAAATAAAGTCTTACAATTTTTGAACGTAGTGGTTATTTAACATGACTGCTACGCAGAGGTCTCGACTTGGGAATCGAAGTCAATGCAAATCTTGGTGTGCATGAACATGATTGTTTGCAGTGGTTTGGGTGTTTTATAAGTAGGTATAATGATGTAGGTATTTAGAAAAAAAGTATTTAAGTATGTTAGGGTAAGGTTGCGACTATTGGACCACTTAATTTTAAACGGACCTGGTAGCTAAAATAGAGCGTGAAATGAATTAAAATCTGTGTAAACGAGTAGTCTGTATATTCAATTATTGGTAACTAACATAATCAAGTCAATTTTATCTACTATATAAAAATAAGTCGGGTTTTCCTTCCTGACGCTATAACTCCAGAATGCACGAACCGATTTCCCCGGTTTTGCATTCGTTGGAAAGGCCTCGGGCTCTGTGAGGTTTATAGCAAAGAAAATTCAGGAAAACTTACAACAGAAAAGCGGAAAAATAATGCCCGTGCGAAGCCGGGACAGGCCGCTAGTTATGTATATAGTCACAAAAGACGAAAATAAAACTTTGTGATGGTTTCCTTGTTTGAACCACCGTCTCTTTCATCGGACCACTTAGTTGCTATAATTGGACTTAGGGCATAATAGTTGACTGGTCCATTCAAGGTGCATGTAAAAAAATTAATAAAGTAACATATATTTTTTTACAAATTTTTTTTTTTTCAAAAATAAATAAATAGTTACATTAATTAGTCGACTATATTTCTTTATTTGGCATGCAAAATCACAAAAATATTTCAGGTACGTAAAATCTTCTCTTTAACGTCGCTTTTGGCACTGGAAACATTCTGATTACCTCATTCAATCAAACTTCTTTTCTCCCTGAGCTAGTTTCATATGCGCCCCTCTCTCTTCCTCTTTTTGCAATGCTAAAATAAAAAGATTTGTTTTTTTAAATAACAGACATTATAGAAGTTGCCATGATTGGACCGGTTTAATGAAAGAGCATCGTGCCAGTCCATTGATAGAAACTCACTAACATCCACTGAAATATTTATTTTAAAAAAAGTAGCTCGTTACTCGACAAAACTATACGATAGTATGTCGTCGTGTAGAATCAAAGGTGGCAATCTGACATTTGATCAAGTTGTGGCAAATTAAAAAAAACGTTTTTTATTCTTAGTAGGAAGGCTTAGTTACTTATTCTACATTGTATTTATTAACAAATATAATAAAAGTGTTTAAAAATGATTACACGATGATACGTTGTAAGTTGTAGATTTTTTTTACATTTAAATAATCATTTTGGCCGACTTTGATAATGAAATACCAAAATGGCCGACTTTGAACCCAACTTATAGTCAAATTTGAAAAAACGTTAGGAAAAGCAATTTGGCGCCATCTTGTAATACCGCCAAATGAACGCCTGTGATTGGACGAGCGCAAAATTTTGCCGCTTTTGGTTCTCATTCATCATAAGAATGCCACCTTTGACACCAAATCATATTTTCTAACTGAATTTATACCGAAAATAGCCGCATTTGTTTATTATATGTCACATAAATGTGTACAGTTTTACTTTTTTATTATGACTGCATCAATAACTCCAATTTGACAAAAATGACAGATTGCCACCTTTGATCCTATACGACTTTGTATTCTTAATTACTGTACTATACTAGTACAAAAAATCACATTAAAATAATTAACATAACAGTACTAACATGCTATTATTTGCCGCGTAAAAATTATATTCGAGGTCCGGGAAACAAAGTGAAGTACGTCCATCCCTCATGCTGCCTGCTGCGGTACTGCCGGTTGGAGGGCTGTGTGGGGGGATGTAAAGCTATCGTTTTGATGTAAATATTGGGTTCAAATATGAATAGATCGCGAAATATTGAAGTGGTCCAAACAAAGCGCTAGTCCAATGATCGCAACCTTACCCTAATCCGTTGTCTAGTAGGTACCCATAATACAAGCTTTGCTTAGTTTAGGACTATATGGCGTTGTCTGAATGTGTGAAGAAGAATATTTATTAATCTTCATAAATATCAAAATTCTACCTAACTAAACCTAAGATAAGAAAAAAAAAAGAAACAAGTGTTAGCTTTCTACCATCATAACAGCCTTTTAATGTCCCACTGCAGGGACGGGCCTCTTAATACCACGCTGGCCAGACGGATTAGTGTAAGGTTTAATTTTAAGTTTTCCTTCTTTTTATTTCGTAAAGATAATATTCACGGATAGTCCCTTAGTCGGTTTTTACGACACCCATGGTATGCAATGGGGTGGTGACATATTGTATTCTTACTCCGTCACAACACGGAGTTTCTTTCATTACAATTAAGTAAATTAAAATAAAACAAAACTAGGACAAATGCAACATAAAGCAACTCAGAACCAGAAACAAGATAATCCACCAATTGAAATCTAAATACAAAGATAAATCCATTCAACTGCATCAGTTTTACGAAGCAACCCTATAAAATAGAATTTTAGTGCAAACAGTATCCCTAGAGGTTACAGAAACAGTTCGCGTCGGTTCACCGCTTCAGCGACAAATGACTGGACATTTTTACACGAACCTACTCTCTGCTTATTTTACTATGGGTCAAGAGGCTTAAAGCACTTTTCCACTAGATAAAACAAAAGTTCTTGGCCATTCATTTAAAAAAAAACACTATTGAGTAAACATTTATTATCTTGAAATGTATTGTTCGTATCTCTCTGATCTTACATTAAATCCAATCTAAAACAGTACAAGATTAGAACAATTACATTTTACATAGAACTAGCACCGATAGCCCGACAAATAGCAAGATAATCCACCAATTAAAACCATATACAAAGAAACCATTAAACTGCATCCGTTTTACGAAGCAGCCCTATAAAATAGAATGTTAGTGCAAACAGTATCCCTAGAGGTTACAGAAACAGTTCGCGTCGGTTCACCGCTTCAGCGACAAATGACTGGACATTTTTACACGGAACTACTCTCTGCATATATTACTATGGGTCAAGTGGCTTAAAGCACTTTTCCACTAGATAAAACATCCATAGTCCATCCATTGTAAAAAAAAAACTATTAGATGAATGGCGTGAACCGTTTGTTTAATCAAAGGGCTTTTGCTTTCCAATTACGTACTCGGTTAGCTTAGTCGTAGCGTTCTTGTCGGTGTGTTTTAAGTCTATCGGGTTCAACTATTTTTGTTTGTTGAACATCATGCTTTTTTAGTATATTTAATTGTGTTTAGTATTTATTAACACATACATTAGTTTTAGTTTTGTTCAGTAGTTAAATTTTAAAATGTTTTTTGTTGTAAATATTTTGGAAAATTATCATAAATATGCGAAATGACGGTAATTTTGAAGTAAAAAAAATTACAAATTAATTAGGCATTGCAAATTTTACATTTCGATTAATCAGTTGAGCTTTTGCAATGCGCAGTGGTATACCTATAGGTAACATTTTCGAACAAAAATCGTTCCATACTTTAAAATCTGCACAACAATTGATAGAAACAAACAAAATCCATTAACTAAAACAAGTTCAAGGTTTCAGGAAAATTGAGTTTCGTGATAAAATGTAGGTTTTACTGTTGAGAAAGCGGCTATTGAAGCTGTCCACTCGACCGCCTGTACAATGCGACAGGCTGCGATGGGACCAAATGGTTACGTCGATTGCATTGCGGTAGGATTCGCTTTAAATTTTATTGAAGCTGTGGAATTAAATGCACGGATGTTACAAATTCTATTCACTATATTACATTTGATCACTACCAGCCGTTAATTTGAAACAATTTGCAAAACTTTTATAATATCTACGGTAATTTTTTAAATGTTTTACCAAGTATACTATACAAATACAATACAAATAAACTTTATTGTACACCAAAGAATACAACACATATTTTACAAATTACAATTTGTTGGTAGGTACATGGGCGGTCTTATCGCTAAAAGCGATTTCTTCCAGACAACCCTTATATATGGACATGATGAAGAGAGTGTAGGTGAATGGCAGTAGTTGGCATACATTAAAATAAATATTACTTACATACATTTTAACACAAACAAATAAACACACAATTATTCATAGATACGTAAACCAGTAGACATATATATATATTACATCATAAATATATAAATGTTACCATATTAAATTCAAATACATACTTATCTAAATAAATATATATAACACGATACACTGTTATTGCTGGTTTAAATAGTATTTATAAATGTTGTTTTTAAAAATAGAAATACTTTCAGACTGCCTTATCTCATTCGGCAAAGAATTCCACAGTCTAATTGCCAAAATTGTAAAGGACTTGTCGTAAAAACTAGTAGAGTGCAATGGCATTCTCAATTTCAAGTTTTCCGATGATCTCAGGCACTTCACGTGCGAATCATGAAGATACTCAAAACGTTCTTTGAGATATGAAGGAGCAAAAGGGTTAAACAAAATATTGTAAAGTAATGAAAGGATATGAGTATTCCGGCGAAGTCGAATTGGTAACCACTTGAGCTTTTTACGAAAATCGGAAATGTGATCATACTTGCGCAATCCAAATATGAATCTTATGCAGACATTTTGAAGTCGCTCAAGTTTATCTAATTGGTTTTCGGTGAGGTCTGGATAGCTGGCATCGGCATAATCTAAAATGGGAAGTAAAAGGGACTTTGCAAGAGCAATCTTAGTAGCAGTCGGAAGAAAATTACGTAGCCTGCGCAAAGAACCAATCGAAGCAAACAATTTCCTGCTAACTTCCTTTAATTGGTCATTCCAGGACAGTTCAGAGTCCACGAAAATGCCCAAATCCCTTACCTTCGTACTGTAAGGAATAACAGTGCCGTCAAAAGTAACCTTTGGGAGATTAGACCAGTCAATCCCACAAACCTTCCTGGAACTGCCAATAATTATAATTTGTGTTTAAGAAGGATTTATTTTTAGTCCATACGAGCAGCTCCAATCACTAATTCGTGATAGGTCAGTATTAACTGCATCAATTGCCATTGATAAGTTGTCCGACGTTGCCTGAGTATATATTTGTAGATCGTCAGCATATAAGTGATAAGAAGAGAGAAGATTATTTGTAATCGAGTTAATAAAAATAGAGAAAAGAAGTGGAGAGAGAACGCCGCCCTGAGGCACACCGGCATGAGTAAGATTCCATGAGGAGTAAGTATCGTTTACACGAATACGTTGTCTGCGACCGTGCAGATAACTGTGGAACCAGTCAATCACTGACGGAGACAGGTTAAGAGAGGACAATATCCCTATTAAAATGTCAAAATCAACAGTGTTAAAAGCGTTGGAGAAGTCCAACAAAGCGAGGGCCGTAAGATGTCCGTTCTCCATACCATATCTGATGTCATCCGTAATATTCACCAGGGCTGTAGCTGTACTATGGCCGGGACGGAAGCCTGACTGGAGAGGGTTTAAAAGGTTATTGTGAGTTAGAAACGTATTAAGTTGGTTGTGGACCATCCGTTCTAGAGCTTTAGAGAGGAAAGGTAGTATAGAAATTGGGCGATAGTCTGAGCAAGAAACAGGTTTAGGTTTTTTAGGTAGAGGAATAATTTGAGCGTCTTTCCACATAGATGGATAGACACTGCTTGACAAGGAGAAGTTAAAGATATAGGTAATGATAGGCAGGATTTGGTCGAGGATAGGAAGGATCATATTACGGCTGACACAGTCGCATCCCACGGCATTTGAAGAAATAGCTAGAATGGTTTTCTTAACACTAGAAGCAGAAAATTGAGAAAAAGCAAAAGGGGAATAGGCAGGAGGTAGAGTAGATGAAAGAAGACTGATAGTATTTAATTTAGTGGCCTGATTGATAGAAGAAGATCCAGAGAAGTGCATGTTTAGTGAGTCAATGTTAACAGTTTGGGGATCCAAGACATCACGAGATTTTCCAACTCCCAGAGTCCGCAAAAACTTCCATACTTTAGTTGGGTCACCATTTTGTACGGAGTTGTGAATGTGATGGCGTTGTGCATCTCTACACATTTTATTGCAGCGATTACGCACTGAGATATATCGTTCATAATTACTTGCATTTGGTCTCATTTTATATTTATATTTAGCCGAGGCTTTCTTGGCTATAAGCACACGGATCTCATTGGTCATCCATGGTGATGGCGAATGTTTTATTTTTACCAGACGCACAGGTGCATGTTTGTCGTAGAGATTTATGAGAATCGTTGTAAGTATTTCCACCTGTGCATCGACACTATCACAAGCGAAAAGCGATGACCAGTCAATCCTACTTGCGTCTTCACGCAGACTATCATTGTTCATGCTGGCAAAATTACGTTGCATTATAGTCTTCGGTTTAGCTTTGGGAGGACGTATTTTACAGGAAAGGAATAGACAGTCATGGTAGGAAAAGGCGTCGGCAGAACATTGCCCATGCTTGTCCACATGCTCTGTAGAAGAAACCAAGATAAGATCTAAGAGAGAAGGAGTAGAGTTCGGAAAGTAGTGAGTAGCATTGAGGGGAAGAATATGTAAGTTACAGGACTCTGCCAAAGCAGAAAGAGAAGAAGACCTCGTATCATTCTTAAGGAGGCACGTGTTGAAGTCTCCCATGATGATTGTGTGACTATACGATGGAATAAGGCTTTCCAAGAGATTTTCTAAAGTGGAAAAGTAGTTAACACGCAGGGAAGGAGAATAGAATACACCAAGCAAGACTTTAGTACTACCAAGTTCTAACTCAACAAAAAGATGCTCGCCAGCATTTGAAGACGGCGGCTGAGCTGATACATCAACTATCTTAAAAAGGATATGTGAACGTAAATATATAGCAACACCACCACCGCCACCAACCGCGCGATCATTTCTTATGAGCTCGAACCCAGGAATAGAGTAGGAGGAAGTAGGGAGACAAGGTTTTAACCAAGACTCAGAAATAAGTATTGCATGTAGGTTCTTACTGTCGAAACTGGCCAGCATATCCGTGAAGTGAGCCGTAATACTTTGGGCATTGATATGAACGACGTTGAAGTTCCTGGGAACATCTAGAAAGCTTGAATCAATAATTTGTGATAGAGATGGCAAACTGACAAAACTACTTTCGCTGTCAGATAAACTAAAAAAACTATTATCCGTATCACTGTTATAGTGCATAATATATTATAAATATAAATAAATAAACAAGAAAATAATATGGTTAAACTGATTTAACTCGATAAAATTAAATAAATAGATACAAATATCGCTTTCGCTAAATATATTACTTGGTCCCGGTTAAGTTTATAACTAGTCCACCCGCCAGTAGTGCGTTATTAGAAAAATAGCTTTAGAATTCAAGAAAAATATAAACAAAACATTCATCAGTCCAGGTATAAAGTTTACAAGTAACACATAACTCTAAAAGTAGCAAATACAAAGATAAAATAATATTAGCAAAATGAAAAGTTACAAAGATAATATCGGTAAATGTTGGCAAAAAGACTAGTACCCAGATACGAAATTATTAGCATTGATTGACGTAACGTCAATTTGTATTTTGTGTCAGATAAAATTTTACAGTTTTATAACCAAAAAAATTCTGTTATAACCTACATAATGAAAATAACATTTTTAATAAAAAGAAGAATATTAGAAACCAGTGGGTACTGTGTCAAATTAAGCTACTTATGAGATGTAAACAAAGAAATTAGTTTGGACTGAAATGAATTTGATAACTAAAGACAGAATACTATTTGATCATCATTACTTCCTTGCGTTGCGCTTTGGCTTTCCTGTGCGTACGTTGGCCGATGTCGTTGGTTTTGTGATTTCTTGTAACCTAGTGTATGCATCTAGCTCAGACAAGGAAACAAACCGGTGCTTCGTTCCATCGGTTCCCAGAACGTAAATAGTACCTTCTCTGGTCCAACATTGAGTCACACCATATCTTTGTCTCGCAGCCATAAAAGCTTCGTGTCGCTGTTTAGTAAGAAATTCGGACAGCGTGACTGTGGAACCCTTAAACTTAGTTTTTGAAAACCAAATTTGGTCTCTTATTATTACACTACTAAATTTAATAGCTATTGCTATTGACTTGCCTTGACCTGAAGAGCGACCCAGACGATGACAGCGCTTTATACTACTCCTCACAAAGTCCGGAAGATCAACATGCTTTTTAATGACACCGGTTACGACTGTAAGAGTGTCTTCATTGTTCTCCTCCGGCACACCATGAAGAAGCAGCATTTTTCGCCTACCACGCATCTCCATCGTATCCAGCTGCTGTGAGAGGACTCCAATCTGTTGCTGAAGTGTATTTAGTGTGTGCTTGATAAACACTTTGAAGGTTTCAAATTCTGATGCCAGTACAGAAGTGTTGCTTCCTGTACTAGGTGCTTTAGGAAGATCTGCCTCAAATTGTGCCATTCTAGTGTTAAATGAAGTACTTAGCTCAAGCAAAGCAGTTTGCAATGACTGTAATTCCATTGTCGCTGTGTAAAGATGATGTTGTGTTTTGTAGAGTGAGAATATTGCAGAGATAACACTACACTGGCAGGTACCAACTACTTATGATGTATTTGTAACATTTATAGTTAAAATTATAATGTCTAATAATTAATTTTAAAATATTTACTCCAGAGTTATAATTTTATGTGTGCTAACAACTACCCCCACAAATATGTTCTAAAGTAAATACTATGTTCTAAAGAAATATTTATTATGGTACTAGCAAACCCGGCGAACTCCGTTTCGCCATCAGATGGTTTCGTTTTATATAACATTTCGTTTGGTCATTAAAAGATGAAGAATTTTTTTTTTGTTTTATATTAAAAAGGAAAAATTTTATTTTATTTCACAACAGTAATTCGTGGTGGTAATCCTGATAATTCTAGAGAGTTCAAAAACTCCGTTGGGTAATTAACTACATTATCGAGATTTGTTATGGAATCAAAGGACTTGTATGTCACCAAATCGCCAGCAATTTTTAATTGAATGGTGAAATTCAGTGCGTGTACATTATTATTATATGCAGCAAGAATTGCTTGTTGACTTAACCAAGCATAATTATTATTCTGAAAATTCTCACTAATGTTTGGCAAAACATTTTCAATAAGAGCTAATTGAGAGCCTACAAATCGGCAAAAGTCGTTGGTAAGAGTAATTAATCCAGATGTCGCATCATCATTATCATCATATCAGCCAATCTAGTATTGTCACCTTGTGCGGTTCTGTGCCTGCCTCATCCATTGGTTTCCCACCATGTCGCATCAACTGGGACTTTTCCATTCCCAACAGTTAACAGCTATTGTTTGGAAAATTGTGCACCACTTTGATCATTTTGAAGTTAAACTCTCATATAAGTGGTCAGCGATAATGTTTTTACGTCATTTCATAAAGTTGATGCCTTCAGGCAAGTATTCAATTCATCTGCAGGCGTTCCACGGGGAACGTCTGACTGAAACCCTCTGCTAACAATATCATCAAGCCACCAAAAATATTGTTATTTCGCCGAAGATACTTTAGTGTCAGGTTAAGTACTTCAAGTGATTTCTCATGTGCCATTGTGCACTCATCTCAAACAATGAGCTTGCATTGCATCAACAATTTTCCCATTGTACTGGATGCGGAAATATTGCATTTTAGAGTATCAATTGTGTTTAAATTGAGTGGCAACTTCAGCGCAGAATGTGCAGTATGACCGACATCTAGAAGAATCAAACAATCCTTCATTGTAGATTTCATCGGCTATTTGGATTTCAGGATTATTCGTTTGAATGCGCAAGGGATGCAAGATATCTTCACATATTATGTCGTCTTTGTATTTATTCCATAACTGAATTAGTTGTGAAAAAGAACATGTGGTGATGATAATTGCGAACAGCGTTCGTATTTGGAACGCATTTGATGAAACTACTGAATCCGCAAGTGTTAAATCCCAATGAGAATCGTTCTCCAGCAAACCCAATAGTTTACATGCTTCTTAATATGTTTAGCATTGGTGGTCATTCACAGTTTTCAAATGCGCAAATGATTTTGGTCCACGCACATACCAACAGCAGTCGCAAATAAAAACATTCATCATTTCTAGGATGAACAATATACATGCGACCTAGTGCATCAGTGGAAAACACCTGTGGCCAATCTGAAACTGGGGTTCCTTGTCACTATTAGTTTTTTTTGCGAAAGATTACATAAAACGAAGCTATCTGGTGGCGAAACGGAGTTCACCGGGTTTGTTAGTAAGAAATAAATTTTATCCATATTCTTTTAATATTCTCAGGCACCCGTTCATCCCAACTTAATTTTGGTAGCCACAGATATTATTGTAATATTATTTTAAGTATAATTGTATAGTCGAAAACGAAATGGCTTTATCAGTTTTGACAAAAAATTCTATCATAATTCAAATTCAATGATCGTTATTTAATGTTTATGCGTGAGCTTGACGTCATTGGTTGACCGTATTCAAAACTTTGCTTAGATTAAAAGTGCAATCTACTTTAAACTTTCACTTCAACGCAATAAATAATAAAATCTACTAACACAATACAAATGTCACTAATTAAACTACAGAGTTTGTATGTGAAAAACCATGAAAAACCATTAAATAATTTAAAACTAAAGTCAACTTGTTACTTGTGACATTACAAGCTTGTCATTTCAGAAAAACTGAAAATGTAGAATTCAAATATTGACTGGTAAGCCACCCAATTGTTGGCACCTTAAGAGTGGACTTCGTAATAATAGATTTTAAATTATCGCGATTTGTATACATAATACTATTTTTACGGTTTCTTACTCGCGGTATTACTAATTAGCCTAGAGAGGAGAGGAGAAAAACCTAGGTATTTATATTACTAGTATCTAGGCTAATTAGTAATACCGCGAGTAAGACCCGTAAAAATAGTATTAAGTGGACTTCGTGTCAGACTAAAATATAAAATATGATAAAATGATAAAATACTTTAATCTTTGCTTATACTTAATCATTATTATTATTTTTTTTTTTTTTTAAGACAACTCCCGCACTAGGGATCATGCCCTGTATCGCGGGGACCTTTTACAAACATCAATTAACGGACACAAAGAACACCCAGACCAGGACAATAATTTGTGGATCTCACAAATTTATTGTCCTGCGTGGGGATCGAACCCACAACCTCTTGCACAGCAGCCGCTTCCGCTACCGTCGCGCCACCGAGGTCGTCAAATGTTATGTGATTGAATAGCATTAAAAAAATATTATTGGCACTATTGCCAATAAATGGATTCTGATAAATTTATTGTTGCTATGTTGACACATGAAATAAATAAAATATGATAAAAATATTAAATAAATAATATTTGAACTTGAATAATCATATTTAACTTAAATAATCTATAGTGTTTTCTTTCTTTTTACTCACTTTTATCTCTTAACCTTCGGCAGGATAGGCTTTTCTTGCATACACGTAAGGATAGGGGGGTGACCCATCACCCCACAACTTATATTAGCGAAAATGAAACACATGTATACAAAAAAGATAGATTTAAAACAGTTCAGACAAATATCTTTATGGTGATCGAGACATACAGGTAAATGACATTTAACACAATTAATTTTAACTTTTTTGTCTTTCCTTCTTAGAAAAATTTAACACCATGCTTATTTTTGTAATTTCAACGGCGGCTCACTTCCAGAAGGTTGCTGGTTCATGTTTAGAACATCTCTTATACTTTGTCTGATTTCTCGCAGTAAATTTAGATTTCCAGACACATTATCCTCAATTTCTGATACTTTATCCCTTAGAAACTTGAATTGCCTAGGTTTTTTAAATATTTCTCAATGTCATCGTCCGTAAATCTTACCTTTTTGGACTAATAAAGCCCCTTATTTCAATTGATTTGCGATAGAAACAAAAACGTAAAAGGATAGTGGGGTGATCGATCACCCCAGCAAGGTAAATATAGCAAAAACCACGACCATTGGCAAATTAGTGACTAATGCTAATAACTGCGTATACTTAGATAAGAGAATACAGAAAAACACAGCTACCCTCCATTAACTTATAAAAAGTTACAGCATCTTTTTTAATCGACTGGGGTGATGAGTCACCCCCTATCCTTCCGAAGGTAAAGTGCCAATAGTAGGACTTCTGACGATTAGGTGGTTTACCCTAATTTGTTTTATATTATAAAATTACGAAAACTTTAAATTGAAATATGCTCCAATGACGTCATACAAGAAATGATAGGGATGGACATAGAAGGAAAAAAGAGAGAAATTCATTAGAAAATAACGTTTTACCGAAAATATGCTCTAGTAACAGTCACTAACATTGACTTTACTATTTGTTTTTATAAATACCTAACGACTAATACAAGAGAACTGATATGTCAAAGTAGCGTCATGCTTTAGCTGATGTTTTGTTGTGCGATATTGAACCTAATAGTTTTATGACATGCAACTAACAGTAACTCTAGAGGTGATAAAGCCATTTAGTTATCGACTATACATGCACGCAACATATAATTGATTTGAATTTAAATGTGATGGTTTCCAATTAAAATGTACGGAAACGAAAATTTTTTTTTTTTTGCAATTCACAGTGAACACAATACCAATAATATGAAATTAACTGAGCAGAGAAAAATGAGTAGCTGTCAAACAATGAATCACGCACCGGCGTTTGTAGTACATACTATGTATCAGAGATGGCGCTGTATTATGTGTATGTGCAAAAATATTTTCCCGCTTTTCCGTTGAAATTTTTTCAATTTTTTTTTGCTATAAACCTAACGTAGCCCGAGACCTTTCCAACGAATGCAAAAGCGTAGAAATCGGTTCATGCGTTCTGGAGTTATAGCGTCAGGAAGGAAAACTCGACTTATTTTTATATAGTAGATGATCTCATTTAAATTCGTAGCTTTCTCTATCAGCCGCAAACTGATTTTCACATCTTTAAAATACATGCAATTTTTAATTATAATTCCAAGAAGAAGGTGCTCAAAACTTAGTATTTTTATAACCAACTAGCAAACCTGGCGAACTATGTTTGGCCACCAGATGTCTTCTTTTTAGTTAATTTTTTTTTTGCTATAAACCTCACGTAGCTCGAGACCTTTCCAACGAATGCAAAACCGTGGAAATCGGTTCGTGCTTTCTGGAGTTATAGCGTCAGGAAGGAAAACCCGACTTATTTTTATATAGTAGATTTATTACAGTATTTTTAAATAATTATTAAATAAGCTATACAAAATGAGTTTCGTGATAAAATGTAGGTTTTACTGTTGAGAAAGAGGCTATTGAAGCTGTCCACTCGACCGCCTGTACAAGTGTCCGTGACGGTAGCGTACACAAGAGCTGTATCGAGTTGGTTACTATGCCAAAAAACTCGGTGTAAATACTGCCTAATTAGTGTAAAAATAAAAAAAACTCTTCCTCTTTAGTTTAGGAAATAAATACCATTTTCAATGGGTACGCCAGCGTCACGATCAAGCTAGCGTACCCATGGCCGTACTCGAAAACGGCTAATTGTAAAGCAACAGAAGTTACACACAAAAACTCGGTACTAACTCTGCCCCCGCTATGCAAAATTTCATAACAATTGCTCTTGTAGAAACAGAGATATTGAACAAGACTTTTAAATGACAGCGTTATGGTAGCGTACACATAATAGTTCTGATTACTTCTGATAGATAGAGAACTTTTCTTTTGATAAATGCTATATGAAAAAATTCGGTGTGAAATTCTGACTCTATTAGTGTAAATACTTTATGCGAATTCGCAGTGGAATATGTCAAAAATCCATGTTATTTTATGTTCATAGTACTGGTACAAAGTCAAAGTCAAAGTCAAATAGCTTTATTCACTTAGGTTACAAAGTAACACATGCAAATCGTTATACATGTAGTAGAATAGTATAGAGAAAAATGTCTGCCAAACTACTACCACTTTCGCAGACGACTATAGTAGAACTCTGAGAAGAATGTGGCCAAGAAACTCAGGCCACTCTTTTCAAAAATAATAATTTGACTTTGTTACAATTACCAACAGCAGCGTGAAGAATGATGTGTGCAAGCAAATCTTACATGCATAGCAATTTAAAGTTTAATTGATAAAAAAAATTTCATTGTTAATAAATTGATTTAAAAAAGCTTTAATTGCATGGCACGTTCATCAGTCATCTCGTCACTGCGATATCCGACAGAAATTAACACACAAGCATTTGTGTCGTCAAGTTGATTTTGTTAATCTTTAAGTAGTTGAGAATGGAATAGAATACCATTTAGATAATATAATTAAATACATTTACAAATGCAAGTGAAGTATTTCTATCGTTACAATAACAAATAAAACTGTAAAAGAAAGTAATAAGGTAGTAACATAACATCCGCACAACTACCTAGGTTAAGCCACAATCTACACCATGGAACAAGCAACATGAAATCACGATAATTGAAATCTAAGCCCATGAGTTTTTGTCATTAATATAATCGTTTATTGTATAATAGCCTTTCGATAATAGCTGATTTTTTACAAATGCTTTAAAGTTTAGTAAAGGTAGATCCATTACATGCTTAGGCAGTTTATTGAATAAACGTATACCGAGTCCCGCAAAAGTGTTATGTACCTTATGTAGGCGATGTTGTGGACCTATCAACTTATGCCTATTCCTCGTACCAATGCTATGAATGTCGCCATTTCTATAATACTGTTCAATATTTTGCTTAATATATATTATATTAGCATATATATATTGTGAAGCAACTGTTAAAATACCTATTTCCTTAAAACGATCTCTCAATGAAACATTCGATTCAAGATTGTAAATAGCTCGAACTGCACGCTTCTGAAGAATAACAGATATGCTCACAAGTGATTTGACAAGTTTTTTTATAATACAGAATTAAAACTGATGAAACGTGATGAAATACTGAACTAGGAGTATATTCACTTTATTAATTTCTAGATATAGCCCTGACAGAAAATGAAATAATTGGAAAAATTCAAGTAAGTAGCTTTATCAGAAAAATTACGTTTGTTTTGCCAAAAACAACAATTTTTGTCACAGTATAATTATATTAGGTTCTGTTTTGTTATATTAATGACAACTTACAATAAAACAGGTTATGATTTAAACATATTTAATAGTAAGAATCAGTCTTAGAAAATATTTACAAATAATAACAATTGTACAATTATTAATTATATATTAAAAATCACAGTATAATCACATTTGGTATTGTTACAATAATCACAGTTTGAATTAAAACAGCATTTGTTGTATAAAATGTAATACAGGTTATGATTTATTTATGTTTTGTTATAATAATTACAAATTACCATAAAATAAGTTATGATTTAAATATATTTATTTGTAAGAATCAGTCTTAGAAAATATTTACAAATAATAACAATTTTTATTTTAAAAATTTATAACATATAAATTTTTAACTTACCTAATAAATTCACTGCCACAAAAAAAAACAACAACACATCACAACAGGGTCCGACTAGTCACATCACAACGGAAATTATGTGAGCGGGTTTTTTCACGCATCTTTACCCCGCTCACCCCTTATCCTCACCCCCCGATCATGTTAGCTGCCATAAGACGTGCAAGCGCGAAGGAGAAAGTATTAAGTATAGTCTATTTCTAAATTTGTTAAATCGTTAAAAGAATGGTTAATCGAGAAGACATTTTACTCCGTTCCAGAATTTTTAAATTGTAAAAAAACTTGACATTTCTTCCTTTTTTGTATAACAATTAGTAATTATTATTGACATTGACTTACCTTTGTAATCTGACATCACATTTAATTATTTTTAATTCTGACACACAATTCTATTTTATAAATAAATAATAATATGTAATGTATGTGTGTAGATGTAAAAAAATATAGTTAATTGATATTATGTATTAGCTAGATCTTAAGTATTTGCATGCCCAAGATGGACGAAACATGTAGATCAACCACTTTTGTACTACACCTTGTTATTAATACCATGTTTTTGCAAATAAAGAAATTATGAATTATTATGAATTATGAATTTGACATTAGCATTTGAAAATGTTCCATTCCAGACAAACCAACTTTTTACAGTCAAGTACATAAATAGGTAGTTAATAATTTTAATATTTATGTCAGAACAAATCAAGCTAGCTTATATTAGCAAATAACGCTATATCTCTGTTTATAATTTCACGAATACATTTTGTTCGCTACTGTACGTCAATACATTTGTTCCTAGAACTTTGCATAGATTTTTTGACATATTCCACTGCGAATTCGCATAAAGTATTTACACTAATAGAGTCAGAATTTCACGTAGAATTTTTTCATATAGCATTTATCAAAAGAAAAGTTCCCTATCTGTCAGAAGTTATCAGAACTATTATGTGTACGCTACCATAACGCTGTCATTTAAAAGTCTTGTTCAATATCTCTGTTTCTACAAGAGCAATTGTTATGAAATTTTGCATAGCGGGGGCAGAGTTAGTACCGAGTTTTTGTGTGTAACTTCTGTTGCTTTACAATTAGCCGTTTTCAAGTACGGCCATGGGTACGCTAGCTTGATCGTGACGCTGGCGATGGCGTACCCATTGAAAATGGTGTTTATTTCCTAAACTAAAGAGGAAGAGTTTTTTTTATTTTTACACTAATTAGGCAGTATTTACACCGAGTTTTTTGGCATTGTAACCAACTCGATACAGCTCTTGTGTACGCTACCGTCACGGACACCCTGTACAATGCGACAGGCTGCGATGGGACCAAATGGTTACGTTACGTCGATTGCATTGCGGTAGGATTCGCTTTAAATTTTATTGACGCTTTGGAACTAAATGCACGGATGTTACAAAATCGATATAAGTACTTACACTGTTTTCTGAAAAAAATTACGACCACATTTAAATTAAGCTTTCCCTTTTAGCCTTGAAATAATTTTTACATTTGAAACATTGGTACTTGACAAAACTCAGCAATTTCATCACCCATTTAAAATAATTAGAGGGTAAAACACATAAACTGGAATATTTAAAAGCTTGAAGTAATTGCTTTATATTTAAATAACATAATTTCTAAGTGTATAATTTGAAAATTTAGGTATATAAATAGCACTTTTACATAAAAGAAACTGCAAATAACACCTGAATGACACCATACATTTATTTTTCACAGAAATAGCACGTTACAGCAGCGTTCAACGTTGTATATTAAAAGTCCGCTTTTGACGTGAATATTGAATCAATTGACTATCACTTAGTTCTTGAAATAAAGTTCGAATATAGAAGAGTAGATTTATAGATTGTTACGTGAATAGTGAACTGTCAGATAGCTGTCAGCTTAGCAGTGTTCATATAAAAGGAAAGCTGCTAAATTAGTTGTGAGATATTGTGACCTCTCTGATTGAGTAGGTACCAACTTATAGCGAAGACTATACTAGTATCGTATTAAAATTTTCTTTGTCGGTTATTTTTAAGGCATTTTTGATTCAACCACCCTGTAGAAACTTCAGGTAAAAGTGTTTTTTTTTTCGTTAACATATCACTCAAACATATTTATTTGAATCTCTTACAATGTATTTAAACTTAGATTTAGTAGTATAAAAGGCATCAGAAATATAAAACGAAAGCTTTAAAAATATTTTTGACTTTGACTTTGAATGGTTAATTAAGATCAAAAACCACGTTACCTACGTAGAAACAATTTTTAAATCCAAGTTACCTATATTCTATTGAGTAACTCAATAAAAAGCCTTAAAATATTATTTACTTATAACGATGTGAGTTAAAAGCCTGGTGTGCCCATTACAAAAGTGTCGCTATGTCCACTTACGGCTTGTCAATATCAATGGGTTTAAATGGCTTCACGGACGTAGGATGAGTGCAACACAATAAAAAACTTAATGCACTGATGTATGTAGAAGAGTGGCGTAAATACAATATTTTTACTACCGTAGGATGTGAATGAACAGTGAAAATAATAAATGAAAAATCAACTTTATCCCTTTCACAGTGCCGCCAACAGACACAATAGTAAAACAATGCACGTGTACCACATATGGTACACTGCACTGGGAACGTCTTAAAACTAAAACATTGATTAGGTACTACACACATCAAAAAAGTCTAAGCAACATGCATGATATTACAAATTTACCATTTATATTAATTTATTTTACCATTTATTTTAATTATAACGTTGTATCTTATTTTTAAAATAATATTTTTAGGGTTCTATGATGTAAAAATAACAGCTGTTTTCTTTATAAGTTCTTTTAATAACAGAAATTAACAATATTAGAATATACAGGTACATAAGAAACTAAACTTTTTTTTTACAAATTGAAATTTCTTAAGAAAATGAATTTATTGTGAAAGAATAGGACAATTTAATACAAAGTATGGCCTCCTCTGCTATTCAGAACTTGTCGGCAACGATTATTCATTGAATTAATGAGACTGTTTATGTCATCTTGCGGTATTCGCTCCCAATGGAATTGTAGCAAATCCTTCAGCTGTTGGGTTGTTGTCACTCCGTCCAAGTCCTTCAAAACACGTCTCTGGAGCATGTCCCATGCGTGCTCGATGGGGTTGAGGTCTGGCGATTGTGCAGGCCAGGGCAATACCTGGATGTTCTCCGTTGCCAAGTATTCACTGGTTCGCCGAGCTGTATGTGAACGCGCATTGTCATGCATTAACGTAAAATCGGAGCCAAAGGTTTGTGCAAATGGATGGACATAAGGTCTGAGAATATCCTCAACGTAATTTTCAGCGTTCATGTTTCCATTTACAAAAACGAGCTCAGTTCGCCTGTTCTTCATAATACCCGCCCATACCATAACTGTTGAGCCGCTGTATGGATGAACTTCCTGAACGCACCTGAGTCTTTCAGTATTTCCGGGTCGACGGTACACTCGCACCCTTCTTGTATCAGGCCTAAACCCGAATCGCGACTCATCGGAAAACATAATTTTATCCCATTGTTCCTGGGTCCATGTTATGCGTTCTCTACACCATTCATTTCGACGAGCGCGATTCCCGTGACGTATCGGTGGGCACCTGATAGGGCGTCGAGCTCGTAGGCCGTACTCATGCAGTCGATTTCGCACAGTTTGGGGACTTACATCAACACCACTTGAATTTTGTAGCCTCAAACTTATCTCTCGAGCGGTTAACATCGGCTGGCGTCTTGCAGTCAGTTGTATGTACCGGTCTTGCCGAGTGGTTGTACTCCTTTTACGGCCTGGATGCTGTTCAGCGGGTTCCCCTGTATTATTGTAGCGCTGCCAAAGACGACAAATAACACTTCTATGAATACCAAAATGTCGAGATACCTGAGATTGATTACTTCCCGCTTGCAACATCCCTACAGCTCTTTGCATTTCATCTGCCGTCAAATGACGTCGCTCCATGACGTAAAGAATATCTAACAATTCAATTTTGTCGCCAACTGTATTTAAATGGTTGGTAAAATTATAAAATCAAGACTAAAACGTAGCAATTAACATGCACTCAAATTCAAACGAATTCGCAGTCATTTGAATTTTATGAAAAAAAACAAAACATAATCGAAATTTTTTTTTTACAACCAGCCAGTATGTCATCAATAACAAAAAAGTTTACTTACCTATACACTTTGAGTGAGTAAATACTTAGAAATTAATTAATATAAATGGTAAATTTGTAATATCATGCATGTTGCTTAGACTTTTTTGATGTGTGTATTAAGGATTTATTTATTTTCATTCATACGTAAGTGAATAGTACTACTTTTACATAACATTTTATGGCGAAGGACCAGAAAATGATTAATAATAATGACTATAAAATATATAAATGTAAAACATGACTGCCTTAATAAGGTACCATCATGGCAGTCATTATTTCCACACGTTACTTTGGTAACAGAAATTCGGGTTTAATACATTATGATATACCTAATTAATTTAGCACTTAACTTTCTTGAATAGTTTTAATGTAACAAAAATGATGTACAGATAGCATTCATTACAATAAAACATTTACCTTTGACGACCCCTGTGGCGAAGTAGTTATATAACACGACTGCTCTGGGGTTCGATTCCCGCTCAATGAAAATCTTTGTGTGCATGAACATGATTGTTTGGATTGGTCTGGGTGTTTTCTATGTAAAATATGTATGTTTTTACAAAAAAAAAGTATTTAAGTATGTTTATCTGTTGTCTAATACCAAGCTTTGCTTAGTTTGGGACTAGATGGCGTTGTGTGAATGTGTGAGGAATATTTATTATTTATTTATTATTCATGTTCATGAACGTATTATATCTACTACACCACAGAGGTTGTCAAAACAGTATGGTTGAACATTCTGTTACATAACGCAACATGAAATAAATGTTTACAAAATTCCTCGCGTCACAGTTTCAATCTGTAATGCGGGAAGGTTGCTTAAAATTAATTGCACTCTGAAGTAAGTACAAGGATGTTACGTCGCTTCCATACTCCGCTTACGTCATTGCAATTAATATACACGTCATTAGAGCAAATAGCATTAAAACCTTTTTTCAATAAAGTACTAAAATAACATTAAACAGTTGAATGTAACCCTATTTATATTTGTAGTTTTACAATTTACGGTTACAATGTGAAGACGGAATGTAAATTTTTATTAAGACAAGTCCTAATTCTCCCAAGTACGAAATAAATTACTTCGACATTGTATTATAAAACTATAAATGTCGTTAAATTTTGTTTTTTTTAGTTTAATTATAAATAAAAAGTAGATAACTAAACTTAACCTTTAAGAACAAAGTTTTATTCACAGTTAAGTCGTCGCTGTAGAGCAAATATGTGTAAGTGGGGATTCAGAGACGCTTGTCTGCCCCAATGTGACTGCGGCAATCCAGTGCAATCGATGTCGCATCTACTGGTGTGCCCTTTGTGCCCTGAGCGGTGAACGATGGCTGATCTTTACGCGGCCACTCCAAATGCCATTGAAGTGGCCACACACTATTCAAAAACTGAGACAGAAGAAGAAGTTAAGTCGTTATTCACATCTTCAGTTATGTCAGTTTCATACTCCACTTACGTCATTGCAATTATTACATAGATACGTCATTTACTTAAGAATGACGTCATCCGAACGCAGTACCGTTGTCACATTTTTTCAGAGCTGTGCACCTATTGTTTTGAAGGGCAAGGTTCATGTTTTAATATTGCTAATGGATAACCCTACCTACTAATGTCTGTTACTATACGTTCTCGATTGTTTTACGTTCCATATTTAGGTGGTTTTATGGAAAATATACTAAACTTGTAATACAAAAAAAAACAAAATTAATTAATGGATATTTTTATTAATAAAACTTATTGGTTTACCAGTTTGGTAGTCATATCAACTAACTTAGATTTTCGTTCTACTGGTTGAGCTTGATCATGCGTGCTGAATCCAAAATGTCAGCACTATTCTTATTCTGTTAATCTTAAAAGAGTAAGAGACATAGTCATAAATTTACTGTAAAATAATAATTCCAGTATCCTGTATCAAACCATGGTATCAGTAGATCAAGGCACTCCATCCTCCAGGATCTTAAATACGGATTAAGATATATAAAATCATAATCATCATAACAGCCCATTATGTCCCACTGCAGGGACGGGCCTCCTCCTGTGACGGGGGGATACTTGGCCTACTTTATAATTAATAAACTTATATAATTAATTATAAATAATTAAATTCCTACTTTACTAAACAAGATTCGTGTCCAACAATGACACTTACAAAAGCAGTAAGGGACATTAATTTAGAAACGTCAATTCATTCCAATAAATTCAATGTCACTCGCCAAACGAATTGAATTTAAACTTGATTGTCAACCGTGTCCAATTGACAGTAACTGTGTTTCAGAAAAACGTTTAAGGTCGTAGCACACATATCAAAACGTAAAGGGATCAGCACCGTATCAACTCGAGCCGTTCAGTATTATTTTTATGAAACTCCTTACTGTAACGCGCACTAATTGGAATCGTAACGTAATCGTATTTTTAACGTTTGACATACAAATACAAAATTCTTTATTTGCTTAGTGTGGGTTTACAAATAAAGAATTTTGTATTTCGAGGACATCGAGACATCGAGGAAAAAGGCGAGGAGGTGACGATCCCTTTACTTTTTGGTATATGTGCTACGACCCTTATGCTGCTAGACAATAAACCTTCGAATAATTTTCTTGGACGTACGTGTTTCTTCGAAAATTCAAGGAAACATGGAATCGGTGATTTGATAAAGTTCTATTAAGCTGCTTCGGTAGGTATTTGCAACATGTAGCTTATTGAATCCAGGTTCATAATAATATTATTATTATCAAAATATATAATTAGAATAATAAATACACCTGTGAAATTCTAATAGTACTCGGTTTTGTGTTTTATGTCATCATAACAGCCCATTAATGTCCCACAGCAGGGAAGGGCCTCCTCCCGTGACATAGGGATACTTGGTCTACTAATACCACGACGACGGCCAGACGGATTTGTATAGGGTTTAATTTAAGTTTTCCTTCTTTTTACTTCGTAAAGATAATATTCACGGATAGTCCCTTGGTCGGTTTTTACGACACCCATGGGATGTGATGAGGTACCGTGTGGTGACAGAGTAAGAATACAAAATGTGAGTTTAATGTGTAAGAAAGTTAATACTTTGCTCACTTTTAAGTTAATTACAATCAATATTTTACAATACTTTAAAATCTGGATTATACAAATATACAACAAATACAAATCATTTATTTGCCTAAAACATGGTTTTTTACAGGTGATTTAATGCTAATTAGGTTTTTTAAACAAACTTCATATTTTAAATAATATACAACCTTTGATGCTGTTCCTAAAGTTTATTTTCTATCAATGAAAACGCCGCGCTGTAGCGTAAACAACAATTACCAATATAAATTATTGCACATTAATTGTCCAGAAAGCTTCATAAATTTTAATACACATAAAATTATGCGCGTTCAATTCTTGACATCACTTTACGAGTAAAATGTGCATGTTTGTAGATATTACATACAGTTTCCTATGGAAATTACCTTGGAATTGTGTATGCATTCTTTATATTAACGTTAAAAAAGACAATTATTGTGACTACGCAGGCAGCTTCCACCTTTAACGTTCAGAATAATGGGATTATATTTTTACCTGCGTTGGTAATTTACATAAAATAATAATTGATATTTCTGTTGAATTTTGAACCCTAAGTCGTGTTAAAGTTTTATTTAGAGTGTGACAATTTGACAACTAAAAGCTAACTTAACCGAATTTTAGGTACGAGAATTGACATGAAGGTTAAAAAAAGATATATAGGTACCTTTACTTTAACCCAGATACTCCTGAAACGTAATAGTAAATAACTCTTTCAGTATTTATAGGAAGCTTGACTAGTAACTAGCGTTTTATCAATGGAACACCCTGTGCATAGTACAATACTTACCCACGTTCATCATTCCCCTGCCCTTATCCCAATTTTATTTGGGTTCGGCGCTGCATGTCTTCTTCTTCCATACTTTCCTATCGGACGTCATCTCACAAGTAACACTCTTCGCAGCCATATCGTCTTTCACATAATCCATCCATCGTTTCTTTGGTCTATCGTCCTCTTCCCCTATATCCATCCACATACATGTTCAACAACTTTAATACTTACCCTTCTTTCTTTCTTCTTAATTCAAAATGAGGTTTCGTTAACCAATAGTAAGGGTAAGGAAACAGATCGCGTGTTACATTTCATGGTCACACAATCAAGTGAACAGTCCTTATCAGCACCATCGGTAAATTTCCTGATTGCCTCAGGATTATAGCTTTTATGCTAGTATTACTTTCTATTTTTGTAATCTATGTACTTTATTACAGGACGTTTTACAAACACGTTGTATTTTATCGTGCTAGCGTAAACTACAATGTGCTTTTCGTGATGTAGTCGTAAGTAGTTTTAGTTTACAATGGAGTAGCTGTATGGTTTTCGTTTATGTTGTTTATACAAATATTTGTATTCTTCGTTAATTACAGCATTTAATAATTGTAACATATAAAATGATATTATGTGTTACATACACGCCACTTACGAACTAATGCTATGGTATATTTTTTAAGCTCATTTATTTGAAACTTACAGATTATTTTAAATAAGGTAAAAAAGGCTGTGGCAAGGTACCTTGCCACAGCAACTAAATTAAGAAATAATTACTCTCTAGGCCAATGATATAATAATAATAATATCATCGTTAAATACCAAGAGTGAGAAATGAAAAACCCTTACGACTAATATTAACAATTGACACTAGGCCAATTGTTACTATTAGTCGTAAGGGTATGCGAGTTTGATGAACCTTTGTTTAAGAAAGGTTAGAAGGTTGATGCAATTGCTTTCTTGAAATCTGGAACTTCGAAGAAGGCGATGGCGAAGCGAAAGCGAAGAAGGTGGAAGTTTTAGTCAGTAAACCGATCTGGTAGTCTGACAGCACCTGCTTCTCTATCGCCAAGGCCATTACCGCCGCAAAAAAAAAGATTCGTTGACATCCCATCGCAGTGATTTCTGCTCCTCATACCATTTTATGTCTTTTGTGAAAATATTCAAGTAGAAAAGCTATCTGTCTTCTATTCGTTTAACAATATTCTTAATTTAAATTTCTTTTTGCTATTCGTTTAACAATATTCTTAATTTAAATTCTGTTAGCAACCATCTCGCTAATGTTAAGCTTCTTAAGAATTTAAACAGTTGATTTTCTGCCTCTTTAGTAGGTCTAAATTTACTAATGAATATTTAAGCCTTTCTAAGAATGATAGAACAAATTAGTAAGGAAAATGTAAACAAGAAATATATTAAATTGAGCTTGGCGTTTCATTTACTACTTTGTGGCAGAGTGGTGGTGTATCTGGCTACCTTGTGTTCCGTTTTTTAATGATTTTGATTTTAAAATCCCGAATTCTTTAAGTTGAAAAATAACCAAGGTACTATTAACTTGTTTGTTTTTTATGACACTCTTGGAGTAAAATGATGATAACAAGATCAAGTGTTATTACTTAAAGCTATTCAAAATAATTTAAAAACAATAACATGATACAAATTAGTGTTTGTACACTGTTAAATAGAACGGCAAATAATTTATTTAATATTAACAAAGTTAAAACCGTTTATTTATGTCACTTACAAATAATTGAAAATCATTAACATCGAACAATCGTATAATAAACTACAGTAACATTACTTTACCATTTAATATTTATTTTGAGTTTCATGAATATTATAATTAAAATGGTTCATAATCACTCGTAAAAAGTTTTGAGTCCAAAAGCGCTGTCCGCTCATAATATTATTTTAAACTTTTGGAGCTCGGCAACTATTCGAAATTCAAATATCTTGTTGGACTAGATATTTTGTTTTAATAACTATCATTTATTTTATCTTTGGGTAATAGTTGTGCAGAGTTCGAAATTTGAATCTGAAATTATTACTTTAAAAAACATGTTATCATCTGAATATTTCAAAAAGAGATAGAAGAAATTATACATGAATAGGAACCCGTAAGTGCAAGCGAGATAGATATTTTGAAATTACTGGCTTTAAGACTAAGATAATAATGCGATATCTATATAGAACTAAGATAATAATGCGATATCTAAATATTATCTTCGAAACCGTAAATATTATCTTTACGAAGTAAAAAGAAGGAAAACTTGAAATTAAACTCTATACCAATCCGTCTGGCTAGCGTGGTATTAGTTGGCCAGTATCCCTCCGTCACGAGAGGAAGCCCGTCCCCGTGCAGTGGGGGGCATTAATGGGCTGTTATAATTACATAGACTGTCCTTCAACTTCAACTCTTCATGATAGAATACTGAGAGGTATAACTTGTAAGCTTTAAAGAACAGTTATTAGTGAGTGCTATTTAGGTAACAGGTGTGTGTAAGCTAAGTTTGTCTTCATGATTTTTGCTATAAATCATCATAACAGCCCATTAATGTCCCACTGCAGGCACGGGCCTCCTCCCGTGACGGAGGGATACTTGGCCTACCAATACCACGCTGGCTAGACGGATTGGTATAGGGTTTAATTTCAAGTTTTCCTTCATTTTATTTCGTAAAGATAATATTGGCGGTTAGTTCCTTAGTTGTTTTCTACGACACCCTTGGGATGAGATGGGGGTACATTTTGTATTCTTACTCCGTCACCACACGGAGAGCTATGAATAACTAACCTTCTATTAAGAGTGACTGTTATTCTTACCACATACAATAATGAAAGTATACAAAGGTTTGCACTCTTTCAATTTTAGTTTAAAAATAACAAAACAAATATCTTCTACTTGTTTAATATATTTTTTAATAAAAATAAAAGTTTCAATTTTAATTTTGAATTCCCATCTGCGGTCTCCGCCTACTTTGGGGCTATTACATAAAGAACGGCAGCAATAAAGTAAGATTTAGTTTCATGAGACACTTTATCGAATTTCCTCGCCACGCCGACAGAATATACAAACATGTTAAATAAAAAATGTAGGCACTTACGTTAAATATATTATATTGTAGAAGGGTTTATCATTAAATCTTCTTTTGGTGACGTAGTACGTAAGAATTTATAGTATAGCCCATTTTTACTTAGTCGGTAAAAGCTGAATAAAGCCCGATTTACACATCGACAAGTACAGTAGCGAGTTAAGTAGTAAGTTGTTAATTAAGTTGATTTTAATAGATCTCCATCCTATGTTTTGGCGAGTTAAGTTGGCGAGACGCGAGAGAGGAGGCAACTTCGTACTTTAGGGGCTTTAGGGAAAAACCGAAAATGTTTATTGGACAGCGTTGACCTCTGTGGCGTAGTGTTTAAATCCATGGTTGACTCGCAGAAGTCTCGAGTGAATCCTGCTCAATGCAAATCTAGACTTAAACGAAAAATGTTTGCATTGGTTGGGTTAGGCACAAGCCTGATATAAAGGAGGAGAAAAAAAAACTAAAATATAGGGAATAAATAATATTCTAATAAGGATCCCAATTCCTAAATAATCTCCAACCATACAGGAAAAGAGATGCATGTGTCTGCGTGCACGAAGTTCTTAATTTAAATCGCACTTAAGATAATGTTCATCCCAGGATAATTAACAAAGAACATCCAGATGTTCTTTGGGTCCGTTTATTTAATGTAAAAGTAAACTGTAAAAGTCCACTAAACACAAGCCCCCTAGTATAATAGTGGTGTGAATAGTAGTATTTAAAAAAATACCATTATGGTATTTTTAAACAGAAAAAAGAAAGAAACGAAGGAAAGCAAAAAGAAAAACTAAGCACGTAACCTTTACTAGTAGTTATTTTGTAAAATTAAATAAGAAGCTTAAACAAACAAATTGTTCAGTGTACATTTCCAAGCTAATTCCGTAAATAGTTGCCCCTTAGTTCTAAACACTTTGAAAGCTCTTTAAACAGAAATACAACCATGTTTGTAAACAACATTCCCTCAATCACCACTCACTTGAGTTCAATAGTCCTTGAAAGCAAACACAATTGAAACAAAGCGCTACTTGCATGCAACTTACAGAGTTAGATTTATATTCTAGGAGAAAACTGCAACGAACGTACGGTTGAAACTTTTTAAATTCTTTATTCATGTTTTCGTTTGCTGTGCTATATTTATAAATAAATAATAAATAAAAATAAATAAATAAATATTCTTTATTTCAGAATTTTTACATTCCATATTAAATAATATTAATACCTATTAATTTCAAACTAAAAGAACACACTTATAAACATTTTAAAAACAATCAAAGAAATACTTAACAAAAAATTTATGTTTTGCATAAAAAGTAATTTACAAAATTGGCAAATAAGTATAGTAGTCAATCAGGGTGCCAGTGTTGTGGTGGTTAGATTCATGTCAATCATATTTTGACGACCTCTGTGGCGCATTCGGTATATTACATGGTTGCTACGCAGAGGTCTCGGGTTCGATTTCCGCTCAATGCAAATATTTATGTGCATGAACATGATTGTTTGCATTGGTCTGAGTGTTTTCTATGTATAATATGTATCTATTTACAATAAAAAGTAGTTAAGTATATTTATCCGTTGGCTAGTGGTGGGGATGTGTAAATGTGTGAGGATTATTTATTTGTTTATGGTTGGATAAGTTTTTAATGTCCTCAAAAACTAGTTGTCAGAAGTAATTGACAGGCCAAGTGAAACGAGCCTTGCCATTACCTACTACGCGGTAGGAGGAAAACCTAATAAAAATGTTAGTCTTGGCTAGAGCTTATACATTTTTATTGTTATTGGGTACTTAAAACTGCAAAGTAAAATCAATAGCTTAACCTCGTAGAAGCTCCTTTGCAATCTAGCAAAAGCTTGTTAAGCTTATTTCGTCTTGAAACGAATTTCAACAGAAAAAAAATAAAAGCGGGGAAGAAACTTTTATCCTGGTAATTCAGGGCAAGTCTCCGAGTAAATAGACTTAATTAATATAATTAATTATAATTCATATAATTTATTTTATTTTACAGAAGGCTTACGGACTAATAATAATAAAATTACAATCAATATTGTTATACCAAATTGCCAATTACAAGTCACTTATAGTAAACTGAAAGCACTATTAGTATGACGCGTTGCACTAAAGTTTGTCGGAGTCTCATTTGATCTACATTTAATTACAGTAATATTTACAATACCTATAAAGTTACTTAATACAATTATTCAAACATTTAAAATTGTAAATCCACATAATATTAACATTCGCACATAGATATAGGTACCTAAACAAATATGAACTTTCAAAACAAGTACTTAAGGGTTAACGTTTAGGTATATGTACGGAGACATGGCCGTATTGCACAAAGTTTCAACTTGCGATTGAGTTTCAAAGTTTACTTTACACAGATAGTACTTAAATAAAGTTGTGAGTCAATAGTTGTTATGTTTAAATCTATGTCTGGCAGTACTAGCAATATTAGAAAGAGCTAATATTTAACCCCTATTTATGGTTTATCACAACTGCCCATTAATGTCCACTGCAGGGATGGGCCTCCTCCCATGATGGAGAGATTCTTGGTTTACCAATACCACGCTGGCCAGACGGATTGGTATAGGGTTTAATTTCAAGTTTTCTTTCTTTTTAATATTTTTTTTATTAAAAAAAATATTTCATAAAGATTTACGGAAAGCCCCTTAGTCGGTTTTTACGACACCTATGGAAAGAGACGGGGTTTTGTATTTATACTCACACGGAGAAATTCACTTGTGAATTGCATTAATATTTTTTATGGTAAAATTTTAAACGATTTTGTTTACTGGCACCGCTTACCTACTGGGAATTTAGTATAATAATATCACTTCTCGCATTATTTGATTTTTTGAAATTTATTTCAGGGTATTAAAAGCAGCCGCTGATTTCAAGCCCATCGTACCTTAAATATATATTATGTAACCTCATTTCACTTAACGAGAATCTAAATAAAACCTTCATCACTAAATCACACATTATTCCACTAAATATATTGATCGAACATTCTTATCCAATGTCACTGACATTGGTCACGTTTTGTTAAATGTTTGTCCAACAAATTGGATCCAACATAATCTGTTAACCTTTGGATAAAGAGCACAAATTTATTTTTATGTAAGTAGTTACATAAAATAAATCTGGATAGTCTGATTTATTAAAAGGGTTTAGACAAATGATTTGTCTGGAATTTTATTAACAAATTGTCTATTTAGATATATTACTGCGAGTTTTATTAGTAGTAGTAAATACATTAGACGACCACTATGGCGCAGTCGGTATATTACATGGCTGCTACGCAAAGGTCTCGGGTTCGATTCCCGCTCAATGCAAATCGTTGTGTGCATGAACATGATTGTTTGCATTGGTCTGAGTGTTTTCTATGTATAATATGTATGTATTTACAAAAAAAAAATTAATTAAGTATGTTTATCCGTTGTCTAGTACCCATAGACAACGGATACAAACAAGCTTTGCTTAGTTTGGGACTAAATGGCGTTGTGTGAATGTGTGAAGATTATTATTATTATTATTTTAAATATGGATCAACACACACGCCAAAAAACAAAAATTGCTTGCAATTTAGGATAGCAAGCAATTTTTGTTTTTTGGCGTTATATATGCAAGAACATTTGCCTTAGTATAAAAGTGGCTAGAGGCCTATAAAAGATTTGCAACAACAGAAAAACAGGCCAACCTTTAGATATTAGGAAAACCTAGCCGACATAGAGTTTGTTTAAGACACCCTTAAGATGACAACCCTCAGTATTCCCAATTCCGTGACGAATGAACATGGATTTGGTACCCATACAATCATCAATGTCCCACTGTAAGGACGGGCCTACTCCTGTGACGGAGGGATATTTGGCCTACTAATACCACGCTGGCCAGACGGATTGGTACAGAGTTTAATTTCAAGTTTTCCTTCTTTTTATTTCGTTAAGATGATAGTCCCTTAGTCGGTTTTTACGACACCCATGGGATGAGATGGGGTGGTGACATATTGTATTCTTACCCATACAATAATAACTATAATTTGAAAAGAGTGTCCGTGCAATGAAACTTTTATACTTAGTTCAAGAAGATAATAATTTTTGCACCTAATAGAGTAATGCCTTCTAAACGCTATCAAATGAATAAATCGATTAACTCCGCTACTTTACCGCGTAAAACCATCCGTGCAAAACAAGCGATGTGAAAACGTAGATGAAAAAATATTCTCGACTTACTTTATTCAATTCAAACGGTATTTTTTATTGATCTGAAGTGAGCTACAGACGTAGGTTCCAAAACATACGATGAATAATTCAGAAGGGGTGGTTCGTCGCTTTGTGGTAGGTAATTTGGTAACATACTGTTTTTGTAACATGCGAACTAAGGTCATGACACTCTAATTTGCATAACTTCATTTTCTTAATAGACTTTTGTTAAAGAATTCATATCTTGTATTTTAATAATTGCGATACTATTGCAGTTTAAAAAAATGTTGTAAGTTTGTTTATTTTTTATCAGGGGAAGTATTAATTGAGTGCATTGTAAAAGGCTAACACTTATATGTAAGTACGATGGTCTTTAATTTATAGTAGTAATTTTTGCCACCATTTTTGCCATAACACACTAACTAGAAATTATGTTGCTAATTAAAACGGTTAGTTTTACGTTTGAGTTCGTTTTAAGTTTTCGATCTGTAGAAGTAACAAGATATATTCCAACCAATCTTAGTAAATTTTTATGACCTCCACGTGACGAGAAAGTTTGGTGAAATGATTGTGTTCTTAATCAAACAAAGCACAGTCTTTGTCAGCAAATGGCACAGTAATTACTTGACTCATCCCTCACTGGCTGTTATGTTGAAATTTTAATAGATCGGTCTACATAAGTACAGGTGAAGGGTAAAATCCGGAACGAGGTTATCCGACAAAGAACCAAAGTTACCGACATAGCTCGTAGTATTAGCAAGTTAAAGTGACAATTGGCTGGTCATATCTGTCGAAAGACCGATGGCCGTTGGAGCAAACGTGTCCTAGAGTGAAGACCGCGACTCGGCAAATGTAGTGTAGGATGTCCCCCAGCTAGGTGGATTAACGATCTCATAAAGGTCTCTGGGTCGGACTGGATGCGGAAAGTGCGGAACCGATTTCTGTGGCGTGTGTTGGGAGAGGCCTAGGTCCAGCAGTAAACTGCAATAGGCTAGTTGATTGATTGATTGAAGTACAGGTATAAGTTGATGCCGTTTTGTTTATAGGAAGACCTACATCCATACACGCAAAAAAAAACCATTTCCTCGTCTTCAGTCGTGTGAAAATAAACTTTCTTCAAATTCGGTTAGCAAGTACATAATTTGTTCCACAAAAGTTTTATTATTTTAAGAATTTTAAGTAGCCTCCAATTTGCAGTCTTGTTCAGCCATTTTATTCTGTTTGAAATTCGCTGCTAAGTAAAGTTCTGCCTCTTATGTAAATAATTTCTATTTTTCTATTTTTCTATTTTTTAGAAAAGACAACTCCCGCACTAGGGATCATGCCCTGTGTCGCGGGGACCTTTTACAAACATCAATTAACGGACACAAAGAACACCCAGACCAGGACAATAATTTGTGGATCTCACAAATTATTGTCCTGCGTGGGGATCGAACCCACAACCTCTTGCACGGCAGCCGCTTGCGCTACCGTCGCGCCACCGAGGTCGTCAAATTGTTTGTATTAATTCAAATTTAAAAATTCAAATTTGAATGTATCTATTTTCTGGTTAAAATACAACGTAGTAAATTGGTGAAGCTATGGTCTGAATTTGAAATTAGAACAAATGGTGTGTGTTTATGCATGGGCATATTTCACTTTCATTATATGAGCCTTAAATATTCCACTGCAAATAGAGCTTACGATACGGCCTATTTGAATAGGTTCTATTCTTGCCAGACGACTTATTGCAAATTTTGTATGATTGCCTATAAACAGAAATTATGAGACTTTTGGTGTGAGATGGAGTGGTGAATAGGTACAGAACCTTAATAATGGTAATTTAAAAACCAGTTATACCCGGCACTTCCACCATAATCTATGTTCAAAGAAAGCACACGCGGAACGTCAGAGTACGTAGTTTTTTCTGGTCAGCATTGCCGCTTGCAAACTCTATACCTATTTCAAATCCTTTGCATCTAATATTGTTCGTGTACAAAATTATAAATACATAACGTAAAAAGACAATAAAGATTTTCATATCAACTATCCCATTAAAATAAATAGCCATTCTATTATAATGCGACATGCAACACACAATCTCTATAAAATTAATATTCATTGTGATTTCAAAAGCCAGCTGTTTCGTTTTATAAGCCCCTGACAGTGTATATTTGGCGTTGGATTGAAGAACAAAACGTTTCAGTGAATAATGTATGAACATTAAAATTTAATAGCCCTAGTGAATAATTATAATTTGAAATGTTTGTGGTGGAATAGCACTGTATCTCATTTATACAACAATGGCTTTCAGAGTTACTCTTTAATTATGTTTATTACAAGTTAAGTAAGATGGAATGGGAAGTAAAATTGTTTTCACCTGAGTGAAATCGTTTCTCATTTCATCTCCGTGTGGTGACGGAGTAAGGATACAATATGTCACCACCCCATATCATCCCATGGGTGTCGTAAAAAAACGTCTAAGGGACTATCCGTGAAAATATTATCTAAACGAAATAAAAAGAAAGAAAACATGAAATTAAACCCTATACCAATACGTCTGGCCAGCGTGGTATTAGTAGCCCAAGTATCCTTCCGTCACAGGAGGAGGCCCGTCCCTGCAGTGTGACATTAATGAGCTGTTATGATGAGTGAAATCATTTCATGAAAGCCTGAATTGCGCTGATGTCATATCACCAAAGAGGCAATCCTCGTAATTATATTAGTAGAAAATCGTTTTTTAATTAAGTCAAATTTAACACTTAAGAAACTAATCAGATAGAGGAAATAAATAAATAATCCTCACACATTCACACAGCGCCACCTAGCCCCAAACTAAGCAAAGCTTAGTAAAAAAAAATACGTTAATCAAAGATTGTAATACTGTCACCAAGACCAATCCGTTAGTGAGAATTTGCCTTATAAAACACCTGAATGAGTCCTATCTGAACGCTTATATATTTGATTATTAACTTTTTTTTTCTTTTTTCATTCAGTACGAAAATAGAAAACACAGAACAGAAACTTTTTAGGTTTGTGTGTGACAAGAATTTTATTAATTCTAACTATTTCGAATTCAGTCAAAGCCTACATGATAACAAGTACACTTGAGAAAATTGTACAATAGGCTATAAATAAGACATTTTTTTAACATTTTAGTTTTACACGATCTGTTATAAACTAAGATGTAACAAAGTAGTTCTTTATAAGCAATACTGATAGTGATACTTTTGTAAATGAAGCGGAAATATCGGAGATGGAGATCAAATCCAAAAAAAAAAGTGGTATTTCTAAAAATGTTTAGTATCTCTATACATCAAACACAAGAAGTAACTACATAACAGAAAAAATGGGTAGGTAATTATGTTTTTGAGGTTTTGTATTTCAACTTCATCTATTTCCCTGTGTTTACAGTTTGAAGATGTATATAGCTGTATACTCAAAAGCTTCTTTAGACAAACGTTTGAAAAAGACGATATCACATAATGGAAGAAACACATTGTGCCATAAGTTTGTTTTGTTACTTAATACGAAAAAATTACAAACCTTTTTAACAGTTTATATTGTCCTCTAAAAAATTTCTGACGACCTCTGTGGCGTTGTGGTTATATAACATGACCGCTACGCTGAGGTCTCGGGTTCGATTCGTGCTCATTGCAAATCTTTGTGTTCATGAACATGATTGTTTGCATTGGTCTGAGTGTTTCTATGTATAATATGTATGTATTTACAAGCTCTGCTTAGTTTGGGACCAGATATCGTTGTGTGATTGCGTGAGGATTATTTATTTATTTATTATTTAACTATGTTTGAAAGTCTCGACATCAAAGACAATATAAATATGTGCCAGACTTGAGTTCTACAATTTTATAAGAAAGAATTCCCTAACTTTAAGTTATCCTAAATCTGCAGATTAATAGGTCATAGCATTTTATTTTCCAGTAGATATTTTTAACACTTAAACTACTTTAAAAACTAAAAAAAAAACTACTTTTAATGACTGCCATAACTTTTAACAGGTAAGCTTTATAACTTTGCTTTTAACCGTTTAATGCTCAACCGTGCACCGCTGCACATGAATAGCAATCATAAAATGCAAAGTAGCAGGTTATTAAGCTAAACGCGTGCGTTGAGTGCGCTAACGCTATTAGTGAATTAGGTGTTAGATAGGCTGTAGCGTTAACTGTTCTTGCATGCTTAATGTTTCTGGGTAACTTAATTAGGCTTCTGAAATTATTAATGCGGTTGTGTTTATAGATGTCCTCAATAGGGATATAAGTAATGCGCTAGATTTTTTATAAGTAAAAAAGTATGAGGCAGGAGCTATAACTTGCTTCTCCTATGCTATTCATCATAACAAACTATAAATGTCCCACTGCAGAGACGACTTTTCATAGTGACGGTACTTGGATTGTTATTAGCACACGAGTAGACAGTATGGGTTTTTTTGTTAAGTTGTTCTTATTTGTTCTATCTATTTTTTTTCCAGGCAGGGACCTGCCTGTGCCCTGGTATTGCTGGCAGCTACCTTTTACCATTAGGTTTATAAAATGAATAGCAATCATAAAATGCAAAGTAGCAGGTTATTAAGCTAAACGCGTGTGTTGAGTGCGCTAACGCTATTAGTGAATTAGGTGTTAGATAGGCTGTAGCGTTAACTGTTCTTGCATGCTTAATGTTTATGGGTAACTTAATTAGGCTTCTGAAATAAGTATGCCGTGAGTCGTCAATAGGGATAAAGTTGCCTTTGCAGTGGGACATTAATAATGTCCCACTGCAATGACAACTTTTCCTAGTGACGGAACTTGCGTTGTTATTATCACACGAGTCAGACATATTAGTATGGGGTTTTTTGTCAAGATCTTCTTATTTGTTCTATCTATATTTCTTTTGTAGGCAGGGGCCTGGCTGTGCCCTGGTATTGCTGGCGGCTACCACTTACCTTCAGCTTTACAACATTAATAGCAATCATAAAATGCAAAGTAGCAGGTTATTAAGCTAAACGCGTGTGTTGAGTGCGCTAACGCTATTAGTGAATTAGCTGTTAGATAGGCTGTAGACTTAACTGTTCTTGCATGCTTAATGTTTGTGAGTAACTTAATTAGGATTCTGAAATAATTATGCCTTGGGTCATAAATAGGGTTATAAGTAATCTTATAACTTTTTGATGAGTCATACGTATGGGTATAGTATAGTGTATAGTAGTAATATAGTATAGTATGGGATTTTGTTTTGGGTATATTATCGTAATTATAAAAAGTAGGTTATGTTTTTACAAAAGAATAAAGTTTGCACATTTTGCAGCTTAGACTTAGCAGGGGTAAAGCCTAGTTAGGGTGTCATAAAACCGGTCTAAGAAAACAGAAGTGGTGTGATAACTATTGTTTGATATCTTTCTCAGTACAGAATAATAAATAAGATATTTTAAATTTTTCTTACACAAATAAACATCTTGAATTATTGCATTAAATTGCTTGATAGCAATAAAGAAATTTCTAAAAAAAAAACTGAGACGTTTGAATCAGAAAACACTGTTATTCTTACAAATAAAACATTTTACAATGAAGAAAAATATAAAAATATCTTCACGTATATTTCGAAGCGAAAATCCAACGAAGTTCATTTTACACAGCAGTTTTCTATCTAACTTAAAAACTGCAATATTGGAAGTTGCAACGATATCGGACTTAGAGGCCGGCGGGTGAAGCTGACGATCAATTTCGGATATACTTCACGTACTGGCCAAACATGTACGATATACCACTTGAAAATGCAATATATAATAAATGTCTTGAATGTATTCCAATAATATATTTATTTGAACTAAATTTACAATCTAAACTTCATACATTTTGAAAGTTTTCTGGCAAATAATACATATTTCTTGTTTGTGTAACTTCTATACACAGTATAAAATAAAGTCGCTTTTTCTGTCTCTATGTCCCTTTGTTAGCTAATCTTTAAAACTACGCAACGGATTTTGATGCGGGTTTTTTTTAATAGATAGAGTGATTAAAGAGGAAGATTTATGTATAATAACATCCATTAAATAGTAAAGAAATACTGGCATATTTAAGGGTTTTCACTATATAGTATAAAACAAAGTCGCTTTCTTTGTCCCTATGTCCCTTTATATGCTTAAATTTTTAAAACTTCGCAACAGATTTTGATGCGGTTTATTTTTATAGATAGAGTGATTCAAGAGGAAGGTTTTTATGTATAACACATGCATAATATAGTGCAGAAACTCATATAAATTTAGAGATTTATAACGTAAATGTCCAATAAAGCTGTACTTAAACGTTTGTGTGAGGACATGCTGTAATAGTAGGTGCACGTGCGGAGCCGGGCTAGGTCGCTAGTTTAATATAAAATGTAATGTTTTTTTCACTCGTCACAGTATAAGAAAACTATACTTCTCATTCGACTTAGAGGAAACAAGCATTGCATTTTTTACAGAAAAAGTAATCAGAGTCAAAAAACATGGTCTATCGATCAAAAAAACTTAACAAAATTACTGATAATAACACAGGTAGGCGCGAGTTTTGAGCACGGCGTTTGTTGAACTGTAACAACGAGCCAGTTTCAATATCCGGGACGTTATCAAAGTTCACTCGATACAATTCACGCTACGGACAATATCCGATACACGAGATTTAACCGATACCTTCATATTTCTTTACACAGTACTTTTATCAGCTAGTAGGGAGTACTTAGATTCATATCTACAGACATTATCTTTTGAACGAGCTTTTCCTTAAGCACACTTTGTAAGATACTGGCCATGTGGAATAATAGTTTTTTTACTGTATTTTCTTATCAAAATAAATTGGTGTGACCTTTAGTTACAGATGAGGTTTTATTGTATTGAAGAATTTATAAATTGCAGCTTATGTGTTATTCTGGTATAAGGTAGATTGTTGTAAAACATGGTCTTTTTATCAAAAAACTTTAGTAAAATACTCATATAGACACGGGTCGGCGCGAATTTTGAGCACGGCGGGTAAAAGTGTATGTGTAAGTATGTATTTACAAAAAAAAGTAGTATTTAAGTATGTTTATCCGTTGTCTAGTAGTCATAGTACAAGCTCTGCTTAGTTTGGGACTAGGTAGCGTTGTGTGAATATGTCTGTGAGGATTATTTATTTATTATTTAGTTTTCTCCCGGTCGGGCCATTCATGCTGTAACCAGCGTGACTCTACCGTTCAAAAATAATAATTATAAATAGTAAAACAAGTGGGTGTTAACAAAGTTAACTAGCAAGTAACACTTGTGTCATTATCTAATCGTATAATAAATTATCGTATGTCAGTTCTAACCTGGTGAAAGACCTTTGACCTTGCGTGTAATAAACAGTATTGACGAGAACCTCAACAGCTGTTGGAGGTCAAGGTCATTTGTATATCGAGCGTCGACCGTTCAGTACCGCATGTTGGCAACGACGGGTACATAAGCAGCTCATTAAAATCTATTATTTAGAACCTCTTCTCCATTCTAGGGGTCCGTCGTACTGTTGATTTTTGCACTACCAAAAATCTTCGCAGTTTTTTGCTTTTGTATAGGAAACTATGAGATTTTAGTAAGGGAAAAGAAAAAAGTTTAGGTTTTTGACACTCACAAGTTTTACGAAATTTGTTTTGCTTTTGTGACAATTACACCCCAAACGCGCTGGGTCTTGTATAAGCCAATAATAAGTACTAATAAGCAAACAAGAACTTGGCTGGCTGGCCAGCATGTTTATTCCGGTAGTCATTTAAGAGGCTTGTCCCTGCAGTTGAATTCTTATAAGCATGAATTACATACTATTTTTTTTACAAAGACACTTATCAATAATTCTATTTATTATTTATAACATAAATAACGTAGATATTTATGATTTTTTTCAGAGAAATGTATTTCAAAGTAAAACTAAGTAAAGTATCGAAATGAATTGAAACAAAGGACGATCTTTGTTATTCGATTTATAAAAAATAGCAAATCTAAGCTTTATATGTTGGTAATTTGATTTGTAATATGGCTAAGTGATCCCTTAAAAAGACTAGTTAGGGCTGCTTGAATAAAATACATAAGAAACCTTCTTTAATAAATGTTACCCTTGTATTGAGGAAAGTGGTGAAAATTAAATATTTTACAGAATTAACTGTTTACTGCTATTACCATAAACGAGACCCAATTAGCTAAGTGGTAGCAAAATAATAGTCATTTAAGAAGGCTTTTTATACTGCAATTGTTCTTAGAATAGCAACAAAACATTTAAGTAGCTGAAAGGGTCTTTTAACTTAAAAAAATTCCTATCTCTGTCTAAATAAGTAAAAAAGAAAGAGAGTGGTTTTCTTATAGGGAAACTGGGTACCAGTCTCTCATGAGTACTTAAGTTTAACTATTCATTCATATTATTCATTCATATTTATATTATTATCAGCTAATCGACGTCCACTGATGGACATAGGCCTCCTCCAAATACTGCCACCTTGTGCGGTCCTGCGCCTCCCTCATCTATCGGTTTCCCGTCGTCCTAACCAGGTCCTCGGGGAACTATGCTTTAAGATTGTTACAATTTTTCAATCATTTTCCACCACCACGTCTCATACGTTTTGACGACCTCTGTGGCGTAGTGGTTATATAACATGACTGCTACGCAGAGGTCTCGGGTTCGATTCCCGGTCAATGCAAATCTTTGTGTGCATGAACATGATTGTTTGCATTGGTCTAGGTGTTTTCTATGTATAATATGTATTTACAAAAAAAATTATTTAAGTATGTTTATCCGTTGTCTAGTACCCATAGTACAAGCTCTGCTTAGTTTGGGACTAGATGGCGTTGTGTGAAAAAGTGATTATGAAAATATTTATATATCTTGAGAGTCATAAAGTGCAACTTACGTTTTAAACTAGGTTGCTTACTGCAAAAAAAGAAGATAAATTTTACTCAACCCTCCATTTTTTCTGACTAGCAAGCTTTTTGAAGAATTCTTTCAATCTCTGATAGAGATTGAATGAAGGCCAGGAAAAAACGAAACGCAGGGTGGAAACATTAGGAGGAGGCCTATGCCCATCAGTGGGCGTCTATAGGCTGATATATGATGAAGGCCCGTCTTCATCATGACACTTTTAAAGGACTTTTAATATTTAAAAAATACGACATAACTCTACGGTACAGTCACGAGCAATAATATGTACACATTTTCACATTTTGTAAAACAGTTATCTAAAGTTCTGCTAATCCAAAATTGAATATTCGAAGATTACTTAGTTCAAAACTGTACGGAACCTCTTCTAAATTACGAAACAATTTTGGTATTCTAATGTCTAGATAAACGTGCAGAAAGTTTAGAAAATTTGACAATGTGTACATATTATTGCTCGTGACTGTACTACCAAGCAGTCGAGTAAAATTATAACTGAGTTACATCTAATCGATCGTTATAATATCGTATAAGTTAAACCATCTGTTACTTTGTATTGATCAACGCGGTGACCGCCGAGGCTAGTCAGTGCAGTGGCCGTGAAACGCCTGTTATTCGCTCTGACACACCACTAACACCAACAAAACAAAATAGACGTTATATACAAGTAAATAAGATTGTTTATTCAAGTTATGAAACAAGGTATGCACTCGACCGTATAAGCGAGAAATGCAAAGGTCGCCAGCCTCTTGGAAAATTGCTTGGTGATATTAAAGGCGTTGACAAACTAAATCTAATATGAAAATACATAATTGATGCCTGTTTTTCATCTTTAATTTAAAGTTTAATAAGTAATGCTAATTATCCGTGTGGTGACGGAGTAAGAATACAATATGTCACCACCCCATCTCATCGATGGGTATCGTAAAAACCGTCTAAGGGACTATTCGTGAATATAATCTTAACGAAATAAAAAAAGGAAAACTTGAAATTAAACGCTATACTAATCCGTTTGGCAAGCGTGGTATTAGTAGGCCAAGTATCCCTCTGTCACAGGAGGAGGCCCGTCCCTGCAGTGGGACATTAATAGACTGTTATAAATGAATGACTTAGCTTATCTCGAACAGCTAAGTACAACTTATAATTAGCGTTTTCTTCCAGTTCACTGCTGGACACTCTCTACCACCACGCGCTACAGAACATTGTCCTAACTTTTCTATCACGTAGGTACAATATTTTAATATAGTCCATAAATTGTGCGCATATTTTCAGACGTGCTTGTAATTAATACGTATAATTTGTTAAACTTAATTGCCAAGCTCGATATAAAAGGGTACAGATGTTTTGTTGCTATCATATCTGTGATAGATGGGTTCAAGTAAAAAAGTGTTTGTAAAAAGTTGCTTGTTGTTTTACACACACTCTGAGGACATTCTAATTTGTTTGTTTTTTTATCTTTGTTGTCTCAGTACTTAAGCAAGCCCGATTTACACAACGACAAGTACAGTAGCGAGTTAAGTAGTAATCAACAACTTATTATTTAACTCGCTACTGTACTTGTCGATGTGTAAATCGGGCTTTAGTCATTTTTAAACAATTCAGAAATAAACTTTATCGTCTACTGCTACTCGTTCAAATAAGAATGTGCATGACCCTCCGCCATATCGTGTGTGTAATGGCTAACGCAGACCTGGACGGCATGGCAAAGGATTTTAATTTTTACTAATGGAAATTCAACCGTACTGTTACAGAAATACGACATAAATTGCTATGCTTTAAAATGATGCCGCGGCATTGAAAGGGATTTTTCAATCCAGGTCCAGGTCTGCGTTAGCCATAAGGCGTCCGTACTTTTTAATCGAATTTTGACAGATAGAGGTCGTTGACGCGTCCATTCTTATTTGAAGCGCATACCTAATCTTCGGCCGTTCAGAGAATGCGTTCCTGACACGTCGCGATTGAACTGACGCAGTAACTTTGTAATGGCGTTGCAGTTACGATAAAAATATTTTTGCTGGTTGTTTATCGTTTTAACTATTGATGAGCATTAAAACAACATTATTATATCAATAATTAATGAATGTTATAATGTTGTGTCAAACTGAGTGTCAAATAACTTGGTAAACAATATTTTTCTAAATCTACACTGCGCTATTACAAGGTTATGTCAGCGCTTTATATTTGTAGTGCTGTGCCAACAATAACAGTGAATAATAGTATCGTAATCTGTTCTTATCGATACAGTTATACTTTATAAAATAATACGTTTTGTTTTTCTTTTCAAGAATTTGAAAATAATGGACTTTAGAATAACTTTTATTAAATATAAAAATAAAAGTACATTAAATACAAAGTAGCATTTTTATATTTAGGTTGAAAATGGTAACCCCAAATGGCGTTATGGGCCGCCATTTTGTGACGCTGAAACAGTCGTCTGTTGTCGTTTCGTGCGCATAGACCACGTTCTTCAAGTGTTTGCGATCTGTTGTTATTTGACTTTGATTGTGTCTTATATTGCGTTCTTTTTACTTTTGGTGCATAATAATGCCTAAACGTGGACAAACATTGAAAACTGGAGCCCGTGAGTTAATTATCAAGCTGCAAGATTACTTTGAGCGGGAGCGGCAAAATGGCGGACCCCTGGTTCCTGTCGAAAAAGTACAAGAACGCGTCTCTCAGGCGCTTGGAGTTAGCAAACGAACGATTACAAATATTAATAAAGAAAAGTTCGGCTCTACTGGCATGGAAGATAATATTTTACGTACTCCGAAGAAGAAACGTAGAACTAAACCCGTGACAGATATTGATACCTTTGACGCCGATGCAATCAGAAATCATATATATGGTTACTATTCCAGAAATGAATATCTCAACAGGATGAAGCTTTTGGCGTCGTTAAGAGAAGCTGGACTGTTTAGCGGGGGTAAAACTGCTTTAACGAAAATCTTAAAAGATATTGGTTTTTCGTATAAAAAAACAGACAAAAGAAAAATTTTATTAGAACGATACGACATCATTTTGAAACGGATAAGTTTCTTGAGAGAAGCAAAAAAAATTGATAACTGGGATAATGTCGTGTTCATTGACGAGACATGGCTAAACGCCAATCACACGGTTTCCCGTTCTTGGACGGATGATACACAAGCGTCGACGTCGAAAGTACCAATGGGTAAGGGGGCTCGTCTGATAATATGCCACGCAGGTACTGCAAAATACGGCTTTGTGGAGAACGCTTTACTGGCATTTCAATCAAAAACCACAAATGACTACCACGAGGAAATGAATGCCAGTACATTTAAAGAGTGGTTCCAGAACGTGCTTTTGCCCAGCCTACCAGAGCCTTCTGTAATATTGATGGATAATGCCTCCTATCACTCGTTTCAAATACAGAAACCACCTACCCAAGCTAATAAAAAAGAAGAAATGGTTGCTTGGTTACAAGCAAAAGGCATTGACGCAAATATGCAGATGCTAAAAGCAGAGCTAATTAAGTTAGTGAAAGAAAATAAAGCGGCAAATGTGCGATACGAAATCGATGAAATGGCTTTGGAGTACGGTCATCGCGTTCTAAGAATTCCACCGTATCATTGCCAATATAACGCGATTGAGCTAATCTGGGCTCAAATAAAAGGTTACGCCGCCCGCCACAATACTTCCCCGCCATTCAGCACGAAAAAGATGATGACCCTGTTAAAAGAAGCCTGCGGGAAAGTCACAAGAGATGACTGGGCAAAGGTTGTCGAAAAGACTAAAAACCTGATTATGGAACATTTTGACCGAGATATCAGGATTGATTCTGTAATTGATAATAATATAATTATACATGTAGGCGAAGATGATGATGAAGACACCACCTCCTCAAGCGAATCGGAGTCTGATTAATATTCTGTACGCACATTTAGTTCAATGTACTTTATTCCATAGAAATACAGATTGTAACTTTGTAAAAAATAATAAATAAAACAATTTTATTATATTAATATTCCCTTTTATTGTTTCCACGTAAAGAACTAAAATATAAATTTTAAATGATTCCGCCAATTTAAAACGGTCTAAATCTAATCATAAAAATAACGCGGCGGTTCATTTTGGAGTAACGGTAACGAACTCGGTATAATGTTGTGTCCATCACTAGTCGTGACTAACTGATAAGTGTCAGGAACGCATTCTCTGAACGGCCGGACAATAGTACATGTAATTCCGAGTATATTATGCTACTACTGGTCGGACTTCCTGCCCAAACGGAAAGAAAGTTGTCTTCCTTTGTTGCCCGTGGTTCCTGTGATAGTTCCTGCAGGGACCACAGGTAAAAGAAATTACCCGTGGTCCCTGCCGAAATTATTAGCCGACTAAATAAAATACGTTGTATTTAACATCAATGTTTTTTATAATATTTATTTTTTGTTAGTGTCCAAAGGAAGGAGTTGAAGTTATTGTTGAACGAGTACCTACACAACAGATTTTGACCATCTTATGTTTTGTCAGCGTTGTTTTGTTATTTTTTAACACGATGTGTACCTTACTTTAATTCCTAATTTGTTCTTATAATAAAAAAAAACACATTTTTCTCTAATTGATGAGGCAACGTATTTTATTTAGTCGGCTTATAATTTGGACAGGGACCACGGATAATTTCTTTTACTCGTGGTTTTTATAGGAACTATCACAGGGATCACGGGCAACAAAGGTCCTATTGTTTGTTGCATCCCTTAATTGTTGATACTATTGTGAGAGTTATTTTATTTGCTTGTTATCTTGTATTGATAAAAATTATCTATTTGTTATCGGTTTAATGAGGTTATTCCACATTTTTGTTGAAATAAGGAACGAGACGTGATCAGATTACTTATCAGAGTACTCCCTATGATATATGTGCAAAACACTAAAAGAAGCAATATACCTAAGAAACTGTATTATCTAATAAAGAACTAAAAATTTCGTTACTAGAAGCAAGTATACAAAAAAATGATTGTATTTTCTCCAAATAAATTGCGTTTCATTGCCAATGTCACATACATTCAGAGCATAGAAATGGCAATAGATAGATCAATTTGCATTCATAAAAAGAGAAGTGAGTGAGTTACGATCATAAATCGAATAAATCGAACGTTATATACAGGCTGTTCTCGTAATAAACGTACGTGTGTATGTTTTTGAGGGCGATTTAACCGTCATAAATATTTTAAGTAATAACAGACTAGGTACTTGGCAGTAGATGTTTTTCAGTGTGATGAGACTTAGTTTTTATTTTTATTTATTTATTTAACACTTCATACAATATTGTATACAGGCGGACTTAATGCCTAAGGCATTCTCTACCAGTCAACCTTAGGTGATGCAGAGATAAATGTGGTAGGTAGGTGTTAATGTGATTAAAATGAGGAAAATGTAAAATAGTGTGTAATGTAACAAATACATAAACTACAAACATACATAACCAATTCTTACACATATAAAAAAAAAAAAATTATAATTATATAATAAGTATGTACCTATATAATAATATACATAAATAACAATATATACATACATAAATAATTAACTCGAACATAAATAAATAGATAAATAGAGCCCAATGATTCAATATGAAGTTCAACTAAGGTTTGTTTAACATAAGATGACGTACTTTATATTTAAACATTTGACGACTAGTTGACATCCTGATTTCTAGAGGCAAGGCGTTCCAGAGAAGAATAGACTGAACTGGGAAGGATGAATGAATAAAGTTAGAGTTATGAGAGGGACATAAAAGGAGAAGATTATTAGAGGATCGCAGATTGCGGTTGTGAGTAGAACATAGGTACTGAAAGTAGTGAGTTAAATAGGCAGGGGGAGTAGGAGAAGTAAGGAAAGAGAAAAGAGTTGTGAGAGCGCGCATGCTGCGTCTCTGACGAATAGATAGCCATTGCAGTTCAGTGCGAAAAGCAGACACATGGTCGTACTTGCGAAGATTGTATATGAAACGAATGCAGTTATTGAGAAGCCGGTCGAGTTTGTTGAGAAGATCTGCATTCAGGTCATAGTAGCACACATGACCATAGTCAATTATAGGGAAAATCAAAGTCTGCACAAGCATTGCCTTGGTTTGCGTAGGAAGGAAATGTTTTAATCGGTAAAAGGCTCGCAGAATACCTGTAACTTTATTGCACAAGTTAGTTACTTGAGTGTGCCAGCTTAAAGTCGTGTCTAGGTATAATCCCAGGTCCTTAACAGACGCACAAAGCTTGATTACCGTGCTATTTAATTTAATGGGAGGGAGAGAAGATATGTCAGTTCTGCCTATTAAACGCTGGCTTCCTACAAGCATGGCCTGACACTTGTTAGGGTTTACAGACAATCCATACCTCTGTGACCAGTTATGTATTTGATCAAGGTCAGAGTTAATTTTGTTGACTGCCAAAGAAAGAGAATCAACAGTGGCCTGTGCGTAAATCTGCAGGTCATCAGCGTACAGGTGATACGAACAATGAAGATTAGGGCAAATGAGATTGATAAAAATAGAGAATAACAAAGGTGAGAGAATACCGCCTTGAGGAACACCAGAGCCGATGTCGCACCAACACGAAAGAGATTGATCGTTGCGCACCGCCTGCTGACGTCCCTGAAGATAACTTGAGAACCATTCCAATGCTTCAGAGGAGATCATGTTGTAGGAGAGTATGGCAAGTAGGATGTCGTGACTTATGGTATTAAACGCATTTGAAAAATCGATTAATACCAACACGGTGATTTTTGTGTCCTCAATACCCTGTCTAATATCGCCAGTTACTTTCAAAAGTGCAGAGACAGTACTGTGTCCTGGTCGGAAACCTGATTGAAGGGGACTTAAAAGGTTATTTTTGTGAACAAAGGAGGAAAGCTGTTTATGTACACAGGCTTCTATTGTTTTGGATAAGAAAGGAAGAATGGAAATAGGACGAAAATCATTGAGAAGAGATGGGTTCTGGGTTTTGGGTAATGCGATTATATAGGCTTTACGCCATAAGGAAGGGTAGGTACTGGTGACCAAGGAAAAATTAACAATATGCATTATGACAGGGGCAACACTTTCAAGTATTATAACGATCATTCGGCGACTTATGTCGTCGTAACCGATGGCGTTCGATTTGATTGATGTAATCGTTTTCATGATCTCCTCCTTTGCAACTGGAGAAAAGTGAAACAACTCAATATTTAGGCGAGGCAGATCTGCAAGGTCACGGACCGTCTGGATCACAGTTTGGCGATCAAGCGCAACAGAAGTGGAGAAATGACGATTGAGATCGTCCAAACTAATCGATTCAGGAAAGTCAGCATGCCGCTGTTTACCTATGCCTAATGTGCCCAAAGATTTCCTGATATCTGCTGCTGATGAGGAGTTAATGTTGTTAAGAATGTCACGGCGTTTAGAGTTACGTATCACCTGATTACACCTGTTCCTCGCAGATTTATACAGAGCCCACCTGTCATCACTCCGATTCTTCTTATATCTACAGAGAGCCCGATCCCTACATTTCATGGCAATGCGAACCTCATTTGTAATCCATGCTGCCGGAGGACGTTTTAATTTTACCTTTTTTAAAGGTGCATGTTTGTCAAACAAGTTAATAATATTTTGATTAAATATTTCGACCTTGGCATCTAATGTTTCAGCCGCAAACAAATTGTCCCAAGATATGTCGGAGGCATCTTTACAGATTGCCTCATTGTCAATCTGTGCAAAACAACGCATGTGCAGAACTTTAGGTGGAAGTTTAGGAGGCTTAAGAGTGTAAGAGAGGTATAAAAGATCATGATGGGAAAAGCCAGGAGCAAGAAACTGACCGTGAGATGAAACGAAAGAAGGGGAAGAGATAAGAATAAGATCAAGCCACGTGTCATTACCACTGTTGTTGTGATGTGTTGCCTGCAAAGGTAGCACGTGAAGGCTGGCTGATTCAACAATTTCACAGAGTTTACGAGAACGTGAAAACCTATAGATAAAAGATCGGTATTGAAGTCACCCATGATGATGGTATGTGCATACTCTGACCCTAAAGTTTCCAGTATTGGTTCAATACTGGAGAAGTAGTCAACAGTAGGGGGACAATATACGACACCCAGGGCTATCTTGATGCCTCTAACATCAACCTCCAGAAATAAAAATTCTGCAGTTGCAGATGTGCCGGATGTTATGAGAATTTTATACGGTAGACCACTGCGAATGTAAATGGCTACGCCACCCCCTCTTTTACCGACGCGATCATTTCGTAATAAAATGAAGCCGGGAAGAGGGTACATGGTTGAAAGAAGATGTGATTGAAGCCAACTCTCTGAAATCAGGATAGCGTGAATGTTTGCATTAGAAAAAGTGTCAAATAGGTCGGTGTAATGGCTAGCAATACTTTGTGCGTTGATATGGCATACATTAAACAAATTTCTTGAGCCTCCCTCAAATACTAGACGCACAGAATCCCTAAGCGGTCTATCACCCAAGGAGCAAAAACTATCTTCATTTGATGAACATGTAGATTCATTGGCAGATAAATAATAATCGTCGTCTGACATTTATATTAGAATAATATTTTATAAGAATATGTATAAATAAATGTATATACTAAATATAATATAAAATAAGTGTATTAATAAAAAAAAAGTAAAAAAATAAAATAAAAATATTATACTTAAAATAAATGGAAAATATCTCTGCACCACCCGCCAGCGATCAGGAAAGAGAAACGGAACGTAAGTACACAGTTTCGGAACGTACCTTAATGTCTAACAAATTAATGGGTACAAAAAAAAATAAAGAACTTTGACATAATATCATATTTTCTGAACGAATCAAAAAGTCAATTTGACATAATATTTAACTTTGAGGTTAACAACAAAACAAACTAACCTTCAAGATTGTGATTTAAGTGAGAAAAAAAAAACAATAAAAACTGTGTTGGGGGTAACAAAAGAGGCTTAAAATATAAGAACAATGAAAATATAATGCGATGTGTAAAACTAATTACGTGCTTTGGAGCGTTCACCAAATGACGAAGCTTCACCGTTCTTGTCAATTGTAGACCCCCTGGAGTACCGCTGTACCAGAGGATCGAGCTCGTCCATAGTTGTGATCTTGTGTCGGCTACCGTCGGCGGCTTTTACAATAATTATGCCGTCCTGAGTCCAAGATGACCGCATGCCAAAATGTTGCCGAGCTTTACTAAAAACTGTCTGACGAGATCTAGTTAAGAACTCCTTAACAGATACAGTTGTACCTTTGAGCCTGGGCTTGGCCTTCTTCTAGTTCTATTGGTAGGTAATTTGTTTCTTTTCGTGGGTTAACAGTAATAAACTCGTATTCGTATTCGTCAAGGTTACCCCTTAGCCTTGAATAAGAACACCGTGTTATTTTAAACCGTGAATGAAACTACCAATAGAACTTAGGATAGATATACCGATAAATGAGATATATAGAAGACTTGAAATTAAACCCTATACCAATCCGTCTGGCCAGCGTGGTATTAGTAGGCCAAGTATCCCTCCGTCACGGGAGGAGGCCCGTTCCTGCAGTGGGACATTAATGGGCTGTTATGATGATGAATATAACTTAGGATTTTTATGTTTAACGAATAGCGTTTAAAAACAATGGACAATTTTCATATAAAAATTATTAACGACTACTTGTATATTTACATCTTTTAATTGAATTGTACTGTGAGTAGAATAATTTCATGTTGACCGGTTCGTTAACTCGCGACATCCGATTCCAAAAACTCATTCTGCCCTAAATTGTTCATTATTCTTTTGAACTTTAATGTGCTTTCTCTTTGTGTCACTCCTATTCATTTTTCTAATCTCAGTTCTATAATTAAATAATTAAAATTTTTGAACAACCTGTATCTATCGTTGTTTGGGTCTATCCTTCCTCCGGGAATTTTTTTTCTTTGACAGTGTTATCAATGAACGTCGTGCTTATATTCCGATTGTTGATATTTATTCTTTGGATCAAACGCTTGAAAAACTTATAGAAAATATGAATAAGTTTTTTTCACTTTTTGAGATACTTTTCATTAAATATCCGATTGCCATGTAGGCAAATTTTACGTTTAGTTATATCAAAAAGAAAATAATAAGTTAATTTCTTAGGTTCTGCTCCCTAGCTCTTGTAATGTTAAGTAGCTAAGGAAAAATAGAAACTAATTCATAACCAAATTTATCTCGTTGTTTCTGGCGACCTGTACCAAGAACAACCTGAAGAAGTGGCTGGTCTGAATCTGAGCTCTCAACGCTCAGATAGAGCAGGATCTCGTAGTTATGTATGCTGAAGAAGGGACAGAGCCGGAAATCTATGATTGCATTCTGTAAATTAGTTTTACTCCTAATAAGACAGCAAAAAAAGTTGAGGACACGACCCCGCCTGAATTAGGCCACGTCAAGGCGAAAGACAAGCGCAACAGTCTAGACAATACACATAGAAGTTAAAGGAAGGAAGGCCTTAGTAGGAGACATTAACCCAGGGACTAAAAGTGTACATCTGAAAAAGAGCCGACATAGAGGAAGAGACTAGTTTGGCAAACTTGAAACGAAGTTACAATAGTCTCAGACGATGCCAATCACGCATTTCTTGTGACACCTCCAAAAGTTTTAATAAATCAAACACTGAAAAAGAACACTATGTAACGTATAAGTAACAACTTTAGATGACTGTTCCAGTATCGTTCCAACAGTACAGTACACTGGATCTATCTCAAGGGAGCCTACGTCCGTACAAGTTATAAATAGGTTATGTGTATACCGTAGTAAAGTTGGCTGTACCTATATTATGCTAGACAATGATTTTTGGAGAGGTATCAAACTTATTTCGGTTACACGTACGTTATGTATTATATTCACGTTACTAATTTATGAACTCTCTTGTGAGATATTATCCGGTTCCGACAAGATTTGATAAGTAGAGTCATCATCATTACAGCCCATTAAGGTCCCACTCCAGGGACGAGCCTCCTCCCGTAACAGAGGGATACTTGGCCTACTAATACCACGCTGGCCAGACGGATTGGTATAGGGTTTAATTTATTTATTTAATTTATGTACCTATGTTTATCCGTTGTCTAGTATCCATAGTACAAGCTCTGCTTAGTTTGTGACTAGATGGCGTTGTGTGAATGTGTGAGGAATATTAATTTGTATTTAAGTTTATACAGACTCAAACATCTGCATCGATTGGATATCGAAAGCGAAACCTTTGAAAAGTAGCTACACAGAGCAGTTGTACACACAGCAACACATCAAGTTAAACATTTTCATTTGAAATTGTGTCTTATTTCAAGGCACATGAGTGTCTAGTTTGATTAGTTGCTTGACAAATGAATAGCGAGTCATTTTGTTTTACCCTTGTAAAAGATAAACGATTTGTTTTACGGGTAAAATGAATACATGGCGGAATAAAATCACGGACTTAAATGTAATTGCATATTTAAAATAACATTGTATTCTTAAATTTATAGCGGCATTAAAATTCGTCATCGCAAGATACAGTTACAGTTGGGGGAATACTAAATTTAAAGATTTGAAGGAATAAAATCCTTTTGGGAAAATACAATTTGCTGTTATAATTAGAAATTTAAGCTAATAATCATAAATGTCGAGAAAGTTTTATATTGAGAGGTTCTTTATAAATTTATTGATAACGGTGCAGAATGGTTTTTAGTGCATTAAAAGAGATGGTACGTTTTAAAAATATATATTTTCGCAAGCGGAGAAATACAGGTAGTTTTTCTTCTACTTGATTTAATTCTGATGCCGCAAACAACCATTTTTTGCGGCATCAGAATTAGTGCATCGACGGGATGAAGCCACCTTTTATGACATCCTCGAAGATAGGGCAGAGGCACCTCTTATTCATAATTAGTGTTAAGTTTGAAAATTATTCTTTAAATAAAACTTTACTTAGGCTTGTAATTGTTTTAATTTAGGTATTTTTATTAGGAAAAAGTATAATCAAACTTTTGTTCTAAAACGATATCATTTAGAATCAAATTTAAACTTTGTAGGGGAAGTGTTGTTTTTGTATGAAAAACAATAAAAAGAAATGTAATTTTGTCTAAAGCAGCTTATTGATATCAAACGAAAGTAAGTATTGGAACTTTTCGTATTTATTTTAAACTTTTACCTGCTTTAAGGAGATTGTAATTATCTTAAAAGCATAAAGTTAAGAAAAATAAGAAACCTTAGAACTTTATTGTAAGGATTAATGAATGCTATAAATGCTTACAGTAGGTATCTTTCTTATAGTCTTTCACAGCGATGTTCGACAAGGAATAAATTAGTTGGCAAGATCATTGTAGAAAAAGGATAATGTTTTAAATCAATGCGCCAAGTCAATCCGCCTCTTCGTTTGGTAACTTTGAAGGATGTATTTCCGGACCGTTACGACTTGGGGAGCTTCAAGAAACGAGCTTAAAAGGTCGGCAACGTATCTGTGATTCCTCTGGTGTTGCGGGTGTGACCTACTGGCTCGTTTGCCTCCTTTTACATAAAAAAAAGAAGTGGCAGATCAGACCATACATGATGATCCGATTATGTTGTAAACAGTTAAAAATAATAATAGTCTAAGAAAGTTTCTTAATGAGTAAGATGAACCTAAAATAACATCATCATCATATTTTATCAGCCTATGGATGTACACTGCTGGATAGGCATACTTCATACATTTCCACCCTGCGCGGTCTTGTGTCTCACTCATTCATACTAATATTATAAAATGGGAAAGTGTGTCTATCTGTTTGTCTTTCTTTCATGGCAAAACGGAGCGACGAATTGACGTGAGTTTTTAAGTGGAGATAGTTGAAGGGATGGGGAGTAACATAGGCTACTTTTTGCTACCCCGAATTTAGCGCGAGTGAAACCACGGGCAAAAGCTAGTCCATCATAAAATAACATAATGACACAATGTAAATAAATAACATAGAAAAAAATATAATCATTATAGTGTATACTATATTAAAAATATATTAAATATAAATACATTTACGAGTGTTATGCAGAATAACTAACCTAATCAACAAGAGAGCTTTTACTCGAGCTTTGAATGCACATCTACTAATTGTTTTACTAAAGATGCTGAAGTAAACTTGAAATTTCTTATTTATGTAGGTATAAAAGCGTAACGTGGTTCTTATAATAACTTATTTGAGTACGAATAAGATAATTCAGAGGAAGTATGTATTTTACTTCTTCAAAATTGTAGAACATTAATATTTTAAAAGCAACCGACGACCTAGTTAGGACGGCGGGAAGACGAAGGAAGAGGGAGGCACAGGACTGCACAAGGTGCCAATACTTGGAGGAGGCCTATGTCCAACAGTGGACGTCGATTGGCTGATATGATGATGATGATGATGAATATTTTAAAACGAATTAAATTCTCTGCGTCTGGGTAGGCAAGTCGTGTTACCACGCCAGACTCATTTTTTCAAGATTCTTTAGAGGATCTGGAGGCAGGAAATTCTGACCAAAATGTCTTTTCCAGCTGCTTGGGCACGCACCGCAGAGTGAAAGTGTGATGTTCCTTTTTTGTCTCTGCTGCCTCTTTATGCATGTACTAGCTGACCACTGACACTTCGATGGGCGGCGAAAAAAACTCGTCCCTTTTTTAAACATATTTCATCATTACTGATTCACTCCTATTAGTCATAGAGTGATACTGTATAGCCTATGACACTCTCAGATAAATGGACACAGAAAGAATTTTTAAAATCGGTTCAGTAGATCCAGAGATTACACCCTACAATGTCACAAACACACAAATTTTACCTCTTTATAATATTAGTATAGAAGTATAAATAACCTGTCTGCAATCCGTGATCTCGAACGCAGCAACAAATTCTTGGCATTGATGTGCCTCTGATGAGTATCTACTCCATCAATATGTGGAGCTCCGAATCCTAGTTGCAAACTCCATATTGATATCACCTGCATGCTGGCTCCTAGCCCTATCTACACATATCGTCGGACGAAACACTGATGCGCCCGTGGCAAGCGCGGGGGTTGAAAGGAGAACGGGACGCGAGTTCGCATTCCAGCGAGGTCTCTAGATAATGTGGCCGTGTAGTACTTTCTCCGTGTGGTGACGGTGTAAGAATACAATATGTCACCACCCCATCTCATCCCATGGGTGTCGTAAAAGTCGACTAAGGGACTATCCGTGAATATTATCTTCACGAAATAAAAAGAAGGAAAACTTGAAATTAAGAGTCTACTGAGACCAACAAAAATGTCGTGCTTCAGAAAGTACTACGTTTTCAACCCATTAATGTCCCACTGCAGGGACGGGCCTCCTCCCGTGACGGAGGGATACTTGGCCTACTAATACCACGCTGGCCAGACGGATTGGTATAGGGTTTAATAACATTATTGATAGCTAAGTTAAAATAAGGAATTAAGGTATTACCTAATATAATAGACCCATATCCAGCAAGCTGTAACCGTTTCAAACCCGATAAGGTTAACAAAGGGAGATGTATTACCGCTATATATGGCCACGTGTTAAATGAGGCCTACAGTTAAGATTAATGATCGCACTATCAACACTTAATTTAAGTGCCCATGTAATAGACGAGGAGGACAGGAGCCTTCGGGAAATTTTCGGATATTTTGAGAATGTCACTATTTTTCTCGGTTCAGGCAAGTTCTCCGTGCGGTGACGAAATAATAATACAATATGTCACCACCCCATCGCATCCCATGGGTGTCGTAAATACCGACTAAGGGACTATCCGTGAATATTATCAGGTAGGAGGTCCGTCCCTGCAGTGGGACATTAATAGGCTGTTACGATGTTATGAAACAGTATAAAGTTATGCTCAAGTTATTTTGAATTTAATTGTCGTATTTTAAACCTTTAATTAAGTTAATTAAATGTAACTTTGCCTAATTTGTTAAAACGATTGACGAGGATTGAAAAGTTTGAAATCTAATTATAAATTCCTACAAAGTGCTATAATTACATTTCAAAATTGAATAACATTTAAAGAAGACAATACTTAAAATGTAATTTTTTAATAAAATTTAAAGTTAAAAGCAAAACAATGTTGTACAAAAATGTAAATAAAACATTGTTTTTTATTTCGTTTGAAGTTATATAAATATACTTAGAATTAATTAAAATAAAAAGCAATGAGCTCAAAATGCAAATAAAGAACATTTGAAATAGCATCAAAATTGTTAATTCGAATTTATTGCCTTTTGAAACTCAATGACCCAAAAGGACTCGTATTTAAATTTGTTTTAGTTTCACGCCGACTTATTGTTTCTACTCCAAATTGTTGTGGCATTTTGTGAATGTACTAAAATGTGATTACTTTTTTAAATTAAAAATGTTTTTTTTACGCAAACAGAAAACATTTTCGATGTCGAACATTGAAGGTTTTGTAAAGCCGAATGTATACAACGCAATAGGTTTATATCGCTTCGTTATTTATAAAAAAAATAGTAAGAACGGCTCATCCACATTATTTAAAATGATAATGGGAATAGGGTAGGAAGAGTATGTGGATAGTTGTTTGAGTAGAATTTATACAATAAAATGCATCACTTTTATGTCAGTAAGTTTAGATACCGTATTCACCTAATGCTCCGTGTGGTAACAGAGTAAAAATACAATATGTCACCACCCCATCTCATCCCATGAATGTCGTAAAAACCGACTAAGGGACTATCCGTGAATATTATCTCTACGAAATAAAAAGAAGAAAAACTTGAAATTAAACCCTATACCAATCCGATTCGCTGGGCAGCGTAGTATTAGTAGGCCAAGTATCCCTCCGTCATGGGAGGAGGCCCGTACCTGCAGTGAGAAATTAATGGGCTGTTATTATGATTCACCTAAAGCTGTGATACATAAATTAGATATGGTTACAAATTTATCTTATTGCAATTATATTTTCTTGAAAAATGTATGACTATTTCTTTTTTTAATTATTATTTTTCTCATTGCCAAAACCTGACAGATTGGTTAGCCCATCTGTCAAGTTTTTTTTGTGCAATTCGTAAAAATAACCTTGGAACTGTACTTCTATAAATTATAATCGAACATTATGATTGTGATAGGCGTGGATTTTGTTAAAACTAAACTCCTACCCCCTTACTCATAAAAGTCTCTAAAATTTAATCACTGATTAGCAAGATTTTAATTAGCAAAACCAACCTTATTCCAAACAAAACCGTAAGAATTTAAGCTAATCAATTGACTAAAATTTAAGTGGCGTTTATGAGTAAGGGGGCTATTGTCTAAATAAATAATTAAATATTTTTAAACAACATTTTAAAACAAAATAAATTATATTTAAATCTAGAAATATCGAATTAAAATGAAGCCTAGCACAACCCCTATAATTCACAGAACACAATAATTCTATTTCAGTAGTTAATTTCCACTATAATAGAAAGTTGTCGTGATTTGCATCATAAATACAGCATGAACAGCCATTCCATTGTTTCTTGCGGTTAGGAAACCACTATTGTGTGAGTGACAGAAACTTATTGTTATTATCATCAGAGAAACTCGGTTTTAATTATACGTTTTGTCAGTTGGAGAAAATCGATATGAATGTTTCATTAGAATATTCATTAAGATGTCTTATTCATAAGTACCTGTGAAATAATGTGAAGGCAGATACTTTTATATAAAGATCAGGTTTTGCTCGCTGCTTCGCTCGCGTTTAATTCGGTGTAACACTGTTCCCCTTTCCTGGACACGGAAAAAAAAAGAAAAAAAAAGGAGTCTATGTTATTCTCCATCCCTTCAACTATCTCCACCTAAAACATCACGTCAATTCGTTGCTCCGTTTTGCCGTGAAAGAAAGACAAACAGACACACTTTCCCATTCATAATTTAAAACATAAATCCATCATTAGTATGGATTTCATATACAACCTACGTAAATTCATGCCTAGTTCTTTGCAGTATAAGCAGTTAATACTAGGGGCCGAGTTCTAGAAAGTTTGTAAGGATCGTCCTTACACAGTTTGCTTCTTTTTCATTCACCGTCACCATACACCATCTTCTATATTATAACAGCCCATTAATGTCCCATTGCAGGGCCGGCCTCCCGAGACGGAGGGATAGTTGACCTACTGATACCACGCTGGCCAGACAGATTGGTTTAAGGTTTAATTTGTTAAAGATAGTATAGTCCCTTAGTCGGTTTTTACGACACTCATGGAATGAGATGGGGTGGTGATATATTGTATTCTTACTCCGTCACCACACGGAGGACATCATCTTATAAATAGCCGTCGATTATCCGTGCTACGCACTTGGTCTTTCAGGAGGATATCACTAATAATGAATCTGTAAGTCTTTCCCCTGTTGATTTTATCAATACTTGAACTCTCTCTCTCTTCCTGGCTATGCATCCCACATGGTGGTGGGGTCAGCCTTCCTAATCTTCCTCCTCCACCCTGCTCTATCCTCGACCTCACTGTCACTGAGCTCGCACTCTCCCATGTCCCTCCGCACCACATCCCTCCATCTTGTCTTTGGTCTGCCTCTGGATCTTCGACCGGGGACAGAAAGTTGTAGCGCCAAGTTACCCACGTATTCCGTTGGTCTCCTCCTAACGTGACCATACCATCGCAGCCTACTCTCCTGCAGCTTGTCGGCGATGTCGCGTACACCCAGGCTACCTCGCACGTACTCGTTGCGGATTTTATCGAGCCTAGTGACGCCGCACATCCACCGCAGCATTTTCATTTCCGCAACTTGGATGGCATGGACGTTTTTCTGAGTAGTAGCCCACGTTTCGCTGCCGTACATTAGGACAGGCCGAATTATGGTCTTGTATACCAGCCCCTTGAGCCTGACCGGCATCCTCTTGTCGCACGTCACACCAGTCACTTCTCGCCACTTTAGCCACGCTGCTGCTATTCGGTGCTGAATGTTGCATTCAACGTCCCCAGACTTGTGCATTATATTACCCAAGTATTTGTAATAATCGCACGTGGTGACTATTTGTCCATCGATTTCAATTGGACTCGAGTTGTTAACGTCTGGGTCACAAAGAGACATAAACTGGGTTTTTGCAACACTCAGCACTAGGCCACCCTTCTGCAACTGGTGCTTCCACGCCAGAAGTGTTTCCTTCAGCTCCTCGCGGCTTTGAGTGCAGATGGACACATCGTCAGCGTAGATAAAAGTCCACGATGCTAAATTCTGCGCCGCTTAAGTGAGAGAGTCAAGTACTAAGCAAAACAGAAACGGGCTCAGTACAGAGCCCTGGTGTACGCCTTCTGTGACCGCTATTGGTTTACTCTCACCCACCACTGTCCGAACCATTGATCGCGCTCCCTTGTACATGTCGGCTATGATGCTAATGTATTTCTGGGGCACATTCTTCTTGCGAAGGCTCCACCAGATAGTATCCCTAGGAACTCGGTCAAATGCCTTTTCCATGTCAAGGAACGCTACATAAAGAGGTCGGTTTTTAGCACGATGTTCTTCAGCAATCGTGTTTAGAGCAAACACTGGATCCGTTGTTGATATGCCCGGTATGAAGCCATAGTGATTTCTTGACAGCGTGCATTCAGATCTTAATCGGCTATCAATAACTCTCTCGTAGAGCTTCATGGTATGACTAAGGAGCTTGATACCTCGATAGTTGGTGCACTCATACCTGCTACCTTTCCCCTTATATATCGGTACTATAGTGCTCAATCTCCATGCTTCTGGCATTTTAGAAGAGAGCAACATACTGTTAAATAATTCGGTTAGCAAAACAAGCCCGCGAGTACCAAGACACTTCCAAGCCTCTATTGGTATACCGTCTGGTCCAATGGCTTTTTTGTTGCTCATTTTTTGTAGAGCTTTATTTATCTCACTCGCGTGGATCACCGGAACCAGTCCCATATTTGCTTCGATTTCGGGGAGCTGTGTAGCAGCATTACCTGGGTTTAGTAGCTGTTCGTAGTAATTGGTCCATACATTTAGTACATCCTTGTCCTTGTACACCAAATCCCCGTTTGGGCTTTTGATAGTTTTACATTTCATAGTATCTTTTGTGCTCTGAGAACGCTGTTTTGCGAGCTTGTAAATACACTTCTGACCCTCTCTTGTTTCTAACTTCCTGTAAAGTTCTTTTTGAGATTTTGCTCGTTCTGTAGCAATTATTTTCTTTGCATGTTTCTTTAATCTTTTATAGCTTTCGTGATCATCCGTAGACTGAGAGCCTTGCCAGGTTTTAAAGGCTATTTTCTTTTGAGATATTGCACGTTGTACTTCCTCTGTCCACCACCATGTTTCCCTAGTGCCTTGTCGGCCACCTTTTGTGCGACCAAGGGTTTTGTTTGCAGCAGTTAAGATGGACTTTTGAATGTTCTGCCATGACTCGTCCACGTCTGCTTTGATGTCAATACTCATGTCCTTTAGATGATCACGAAATTCTGCTATTTTTTCACCCTTTAGATTCCACCATTTGGTGAGTTCTGGAATCAGGTTTGGTTCTTCTTTACGTGTTGCCCTAAACTTCATGTCCATGACAACAATTTGGTGCTGACTAGTTACGCATTCTCCCGGTATCACTTTACAGTTAGTCACGCGGCCAATTTGAGCTCTATTCAAAAGGATGTAATCTATCTGCGAACATGCTGGGCCACTTCTGTACGTGATTTTATGGTCATTCTTTTTAGCGAAGAAGGAATTGACAATAGCAAGGTCAAAAGATGCTGCTGCTGAGAGGATAACCTTTCCAGCTTCGTTCAGTGTGCCATATCCGTGACCTCCGTGCACCCTTTCAAAGGCTTTATTGGTTTTACCAATGTGACCATTTAGATCACCTCCCACATATAAAATAAAATACTTGAACTTGAAATAAGTTCAAGTATTTTATCAATACTTGAACTGTTAATAATAAATTGTTTAATTTAATGTTTTGTTTCTTTTTTTCCAAAATGCTTAATGTAATTATTACGCAATTATTTGTAGTTAGGGATAAAACCAAAATAAAACATCTAACTAGATACCTTAAGGCCACAATCCATAATAGAATACTGCATCATACAACACACAGGTCTAAACACGCAAACTAATAAAGCTAATTGATTATGAGACAGTCATTCATTACTTAATTATCATTGCTAATTAAAATTAGGTATTAAATAATTCAACTTTGTTGTCATGAATCACGCAAGGAGCCATATTACGGCTGTTTCTATGTTAATAATATATCTGGCATTATGTTTTTTTGTGTAATAAAGCAAAAAAGCTTTAGTAGTGATTTGTATTGCACTTTATGCAATCACTACAAATGCTTGTAAGTTTGACCCGAGATTGCAGTAGTGCACTTATTATCTGCTAGGTTTGTTTACTAAACTTATGAGAAGATCCTTGTTTTTAGTTCTTGCCCTTTTTCAGAAATAGGCCCAATTTATTTAGCAATTAGAAAACAAGGATTCTCGGAAAACATGATATCTATGCGTATAACAACATTTTCTAAATTTAGATGACACTTCCCCCCCTCTAGGTACCTAGTTAAATAAGTTAAGATTCTAACTATGCCGCTGTGATTATAGCCAATAATAACCAGTTTACTAAATCTCTCTGCAATCCTAGATCTTTTAGTAATTTTCCATGAACATACAAAGTAAACAAATTGAAATAACCAAACCAAACAAATAATTTAGAACACACATAACTTCATTGAGGTAATAATTTACTACGCATAACTATTGAGTTTTCGTGCAACACAGTCGTATCTTCAACAGTCAAATTCCGTTCATAAATCTATCTATGTAGTATTGAATTAACTTCATGATTGCACAGTAGCAAGCGATGTCATTCTCGGGTTGATTTATGTGCATCGCAGTGTAGGTGAATCTAAATTTGATTTGTTTGTATTAATTTGTAATTTTTTGGTTGAAATAATTGAATTTGTTTTTAGTAATATTAATAAATTTATTATTGAGGATGTGGATTCCGACTATTAAGATTAATTAAATAAACGCACATATTTTACTAACACGCCGCGCTAAGCATTAGCTTACGCGGTGTCCAACGTGGGCGACGAACGCGACACAACGCGAAGCGACGCGCGTACGCTATCAAATCAACGGCGTACTCTACTTCTGACATATCTGGCAGTCTGCGATAAGACGCGATGTAATCATGTAGGACACATGTCGCGTGTAGCATCGCCTCGCGTCGCGTCGCATTCGTCGCCCACGTAGGACACCGCGTTAGTATCTTTATTTCTTTAAAGTTTAAACTATACTATTTGCGTCATTTTGCAGTAAATATTTTGGTCCAAAGTGATTTTATTCTAACCCAGACACTTAAATCTACAATTGACAGAAACTATGTAGGTATATCACATTCTTCAATGTTTATTTCATTAATCTCGCGATGTTTTATTCCTTTATTCCCATCTGCCACCTTCGAGTTTGCCACCGGGGTGGTGTTTGGCACTAATAGGTGGCGATTGCCACCCCGGTGGTCAATGGAACCTATTTAGTTTCATCTGCCCCCTTCGTAGTTGTTATACAGGAGGTTTATTCTTATTTCGTTTAAGACATTATCAATTAGTGCATGCCTTATTTCAATTTCCATTGATGTCATAAACGAATTAAGAATAAACCTCCTGTATAACATCTACGAAGGGGGCAGATGAAACTGAATAGGTTCCATTGACCACCGGGGTGGCAATCGCCACCTATTAGTGCCAACCACCACCCCGGTGGCAAACTCGAAGGGGGCAGATGGGAATAAACCGTTTTATTGAATGCATCTTCCAACAAAAAATCCTTAGTTTAAATATGCATGTATGGAAAATATATCCCAAATATCAAAATAACCTCTTCAAAAGGTCACTCAACACAATGAATAATAAACTATTTTGGTACAAAACTCAGAGTGGGAGTACGACAAATAGGTACAGTCATTATTGAAACAAATTATAGCGATTGTTTCAGGGAAGCGTTGTCTAAACAACTCGACGAACATAAAACCGGTCATTACGTTTAATCTAGCTGAGTGCTTTGATTTCAGACGGAGGTACATCACTGTGTAGTGTTTATTTAAGTAAATTATATTTTTTATGCGACATGTTGAAGATATACAACATGCTGGTTTTATAGTAAGCTACACTGTTCTATGGACAATCATCATAACAGCCCATTAATGTCCCACTGCAGGGACGGGCCTCCTCCCATGACGGAGGGATACTTGGCCTACTAATACCACGCTGGCCAGACGGATTGGTATAGGGTTTTATTTCAAGTTTTCCTTCTTTTTATTTCGTAAAGGTAATATTCACGGATAGTCCCTCAGTCGATTTTTACGACACCCATGGGATGAGATGGGGTGGTGACATAAATATTTTATTCTTACTCCGTCACCAAACGGATTCTATGGATAATATATCAGTATTATTATGAACCAGTGGGCTTCTGGCATAGACAACAGCACTATGACTTGATTAATTTAATCCAAAGCTAATAGACACTCTCCTGCGCTTACTCACGGCACTTATGCCCGATTTACACATCGACAAGTACAGTAGCGAGTTAAGTAGTATTTTAAAATTAAGTTGATTTAAATAGAGTTACATCCTATTTTTTGGCGAGTTAAGTACGAAGTAGCCCCCTCTCTCGCGTCTCGCCAACTTAACTTGCCGAAAAATAGGATGGAGATCTATTTAAATCAACTTAATCTTAAAATACTACTTAACTCGCTACTGTACTTGTCGATGTGTAAATCGGGCATTATGTAGTAAAGTCACATTACTGATTCACTTTTGATTTTCGTTGCACACTTTTACCTAGGTAAATACATAGAAATGTGTTTAACTGTGCTAAATTTTGTCCGATGATAATTTTACAATGTCTTATTACCCTTATTTAATCCATTTCAAAAGTCATGTACCCAATTACGGTTATTACGGCGGGTAATTATAATCTATTCCTAACTTCTAACCACACAGACAAATCTTAGCTAACAAAGTCCTAGTTTCAAACATGAAAACTAACGACACAATGGCACCAGATGAAACGTAGCTCGTTCTAATATTCGTATGTAATATCGAGCCTGGCGTTTGTAAGAACGTGACATTATAAGATTCCGAATCATACGAGTAAACTATGGTTGTCAAAAATTCGTTTTTTATATAAGTATCTTTTTATTGTTGAATAATTAATTTGTAACAGGTAGGTAACGCAATTTCGTTTCGCTGGATGGTTAACAAAACTACTATATTTTTGAGATCAAAACCAATAGGTACGTAATTTTAATTTATCTGATGAACTTTAAGGGACTTCACTGAATGTACAAGATTTTAGCTACTCTTATTTAATTTTTTCTTTGTAGATTTAAAGTATTACTTACATTTCGATTTGTATTATTGTTTTTTTTTTTCTTATTTTTATCAGGATTCGCCACCGGTATTGGGTAGTTAAGATGTTTTTAAAACATATCAGTCGTAGTAGTTCCTTTGCTTCAGGTAGTATGAAATTATAAAAAAATATATAATTTAAATTATATTATATTAAATATTTATTATGAAACTACTAAACTGTGCTAAAAACCTTACTGGCACTGCGTTGTAAAAATAATAAATGTTTAACTTGCCATTTATATATTTAACTCCTAACTCCATGTAATAATTAAAAGTAATACTATAAAGTAAAACCAGTGACAGCCCTGAAGAAAACTATTCGCCCCACACAATAGCTGGTCTTATAGAAAAAGACAATTTTTAGTGCTACTTACAACTATTTATTTTAATAATAATCGTAAGTATTTCTTATTAAGCACCTGAACAAAATTGCATTCATTGTATATGCTGGGATAGGCTTAGTTTGGGACTAGAAGGCTTTGCCGGATTATGCCGCCGCTGTCTGGTACCTAAACAACGAGAGTAAATGAAGGTGTTTAAACTTCAAATTGATATCATAAAATAAATATTGTTGTGAATTATGTAATAAGGTAACGCAATATCCATGTCTGTGGTGACGGAGTAAGAATACAATAATGTCACCACCCCATTTCATCCCACGGGTGGGTGTAGTAAAAACCGACTAAGTGACTATCCGTGAATATTATCTTAACGAAGTAAAAAGCAGGAAAACTTAAAATTAAACCATAAACCAATCCGTCTGGTATTAGTAGGCCAAGTATCGCTCCCTCACTGGAGGAAGCTCGTCCCTGCAGTGGGATATTTATTGCTGTTAAAATTATGATGATGTAAAGTAAATTTATTTTATTTTATAGTTTGGTCAAAAGCTGATGTCTTAAGTTGTTCAAGCCGCCCGTAGTCTGACGTGGCTTAACGACTGTATAACTACAATGACAGCCGGGACTATAATAATATTTTACATGCCCTCTTCTGCGAATCAAGGAGATGCCTAAATGAAAAGGCACTGAGCGGTGACCTTTATGTTAAATGACCTCGTTACTTAACCAACCTTAATATCGTTTAATAATTAGTGATTGCAATATTCTTGTAACTGATACAATGCATTTAGATAAATTTCTCTGCATTTACAACTTTTTGCCGAATCACATTACTTTACCAATTAGATGGCCAGTATGATGTATTTTATACATTTTTAAACAAAATTTCTATATGAAAACTGTTATTAAATTCGTATGCAAAATAAATACGAAAATATTTTACAGAGCATCCAATTGAAATGTTGTAATTAAAAGGTGTCGTTTTATTACGAGGGAATGTCATTGTTTTATTTCTTTAATCTTTATTTGTGACTGTTGTGCGAAATTGTTTACCAACCTTTAATAAAATGGATGGCATTAAGGTTTCGAATTCGTGTAACTGTAAAGTATTTCAGTGTTAATAAATTCTGAATCATATTAAGGTATTCAATTTCTATATTGCAGGGGGTCTTTATTCAGTAGACGTCCTTTGACTAAGATGATAATATAACTACCAAAATCTAAAATCACTAGCATCAGAGATCAGACTTACGGTTACAGAAATTATAACAAAAATTTTTGAAAAATATTTTTGAAGTACGATCCATCTATGGAATGCTAACAATCTGCTCTGGTTATAAAAAATGAACAGGTATTACAGAATTTTTAAATTAAGGCACCATATCCACAACATCTATAATAAAAAACGAAAGATACTCCGTCTTGAAATAAACTTCCAAAACGCAAGATAGGTATATTACCTCAACGTCCTACTATAATATCTCAAGCTATACACATCCAAACAAAATTTCATATAAACATTACTTTTACTTTGTCCAGTCGTGAAAAAGTGTCGATAATCCGTCTAGAGGTTAAGACGTGGTAGCTCCTAAAATTCACAATAATACAAGAGCTCTTTGCGCCTTTTGACATTTAGAAGCTTTAGTCTGCGACCCAAATGAATAAGTTATTACAATCCTAATCCTTAACACGGTTCAGTTAATTTTAAAAGAAGTTTTCACTTTTTGTGCGATGGAAAAATAGGCAACAATGTGTTGTAAGAGTTTATGAAGAGCTTTAAATTTCAAGACATCTCACGTAAAAGTACGAGTTTATTATTTGAAATCAACACACCCTTAACTCTCTTAAATAATTTAAAAAATGTTGACCTTTAATCACGGTACAGTAGTTTTGACCTTGGTGCGAAAAAAAATAACAACAATAGCAGGTAAAGAAGATTATATAATTTTATTAGACATAACGACAAAAACAGCTTTACGGAGACCTACAATACTTTATTTTCATTGTAAAGTTTAGGTTACGTTGGAGTTTAGAATCACTGAATTGAGAAACTAACTGAAATTTATATTATTAGTACTTTAACGATATCTTAAGCACGTAGATTTCACATATACTAGTAAAACTTGCCTTAACTACTACATTGTATTTTGCTGTTAGTTACTTTGTTTGTTAGTGTTCCTATGTTGGCTCTCCTATGCATTCCTCATGCCTTTAAAAAGGCCAGAATTATTGTGCCTTATCTCTGTCGTAACTCAAATTGCTGTATTTGACAAAGAGACCTGCTTTAAACACCTTACACTTTTGACCGTTATCTAAATTTGTCCATTGCCTAGCGTAGAACCAGAACTCCTAAGGTCGCAGCAGATTATATCGTAACGTAAACGCAGTGGCACCGCCTCGCCTTTCTCTTTGGTGTCAAACATCAAAAATCTGATTACGTTACGATTCCGATTAGTGTGCGTTGCAGTAAGAAGTTTCATACAAATAATATTGAACGACTCGAGTTGATTCGGTGCCAATCCGTTATATGTGCTACCCTTATAGTTTCGAGAAAAACAGCTAAAGCAAAAATGATACTAACAACCTTTATCTAAGGCTTACAAGTACGATGAAAAATTAGATAGAGGCAACGCTCAATACTAAATTCTGGGCTTAAGTTATTCCACCTATCATCGAATAAAAGTAAAGGTACCTTAACTGTACAACGAGTTTAAATGTCCTACACACAAATTTAATCATTATTCGATACAGATCAACAATCGTATTATCTATAGCCGATACAAGACAAACGGATTTACACGATCAAATTGATTACAAGGACCGTTAAAGCCTCCTGTAAAGACGACTAAAGACCTTAAGGGATCTCGAAGGACACTAGTGCTGAGCCTACTGTCCTTTGAAGGCTTAAGATAGTGATTTACATCGTAAGGCTGTACCTCAGTAAATTTACAACGAGATTACGTAAGCTTTCGAATAGTTTTCATTCGTATCTGAATGGTTATTATTAGTGAATTATTGGAGTCACATATTTCAATCGTAAGTCGTTAAGTTTGTGTCTGTAAGATATCATCATAACAGCCCATTAATGTCCCACTGCAGGGACGGGCCTCCTTCCGGGGGTGAGGGATACTTTGCCTACTAATACCACGCTGGCCAGACGGATTGGTATAGGGTTTAATTTCAAGTTTTCCTTCTTTTTATTTCGTAAAGATAAAATTCACGGATAGTCCCTTAGTCGGTTTTTACGACACCCATGCATGGGATGAGATGGGGTGGTGACATATTGTATTCTTACTCCGTCACCACACGAAAACATTAGTTATTTAAACCTTATGTTAAAGTTGTTTCTTTATAATATTTATTTAAAATTTTAACCATTATTTAAAAAGTTAGTTTTTTTTAATTTCCTGCTTAGTTCAATCCTTAACGTCAATCATGAACTGTCCGAACGCTAGCAAAGTGTCAATCATTTTTTACACACTAATCATTACTAGAAAAAATATTGTGAACATTTTTTAATTAGTTTTATTTAATAAGCCTATAATCGCCGGTATTAAAAAAGCGACTGCTAATATTATAATGAATTAAAAACAACAATCCCCTTTAAGTATTTGGAATCTATTTATGTTTTTTTTATTATTGTAGCAGCGCCTATTTATGAAACGTGAGTGATCGCAAGTATAGTATTTTGCCGCCTTTGTTAATATTTGAACTTTCTTTAATGTTCACTTTTGTGAAGGCTATAATAATATTAATGTCCATAAGGTGATAATGCGAGTATGAGAATAGGTTTAGCAGGGTTAGTTTGAAATGAAAAATTGAATTAAGTATGTAATATTATGTTTTAAATTATTTCAAAGAGGAAAACTACAATTAATGTTGGTTAACATTTTTAAGCTGACAGCTGAAGTTTTAATTACATTTGATTGAATTCAAAATAAACGTTTCATTTTTAACTTAGTTCTACGTCAAAGTAAACATTGTACAAAAAATGAATCATCTTTTAAGTTTCCAAAATAAATAACAAGTATTTAGTTTTGAAGTTACAAACTTAACTGACGCAAATCTTGTAGATTTTTTTAACAAATTTGATTTTTAAACAAAGTTATGTATCAAATAATTGATTATTTAATTTTTAAACTTAGTTTGTTTTTTATTAGTGTGTTAAAAACTGGACGCATTCCACGCCATGTTGCAATTATAATGGATGGTAATCGTCGGTACGCAAAGAAATCTAACATCGAAACTAAAATTGGTCACGAGAGAGGTTCAGACACATTGTATAAGTCTTTAAAGGTAATTTATTTTTAGATAAATATCTAAATTATGTATTCGTGAGGTGACGGAGTAAGAATACAATATTTCACCACCCCATTTCATCCCATGGGTGTCGTAAAAACCGACTAAGGGAATAACCGTAACTACTATTTTTACGAAATAAAAGGAAGGAAAACTTGAACCCTACACCAATCCGTCTGGCCAGCGTGGTATTATTAGGCCAAGTAACCCTCCGTCACGGGAGGAGGTCCGTCCATGCAGTGGGACATTAATGGACTGTTATGATTCAATGATTCTCTGCCCTGCGTTTGCGTTAATTAAATATTACTTAGGATTTAATTTCAAGTTTTCTTTCTTTATATTTTGTACAGATAACACTTACGGATAGTCCCTTAGTCGGTTTTTACGACACTCATGGGATGAGATGGGGTGGTGACATATTGTATTCTTACTCCGTTACCACACGGATAATCATTAAATACATTATTTTCAGTTGTTCGCCAAATTTGGGGTTGAAGAACTGACAGTGTATGCTTTTAGTATTGAAAATTTCAAGCGCAGTGAACATGAGAAGAAAACGCTATTCGATCTCGCAAAAGCAAAGTTTGAAGGAATTCTAAAAGAACTGTATGTAAAATCTTATATACCCCTATAATATTATAAAGAGGTAAAGTTTGTGTATTTGTGAAGTTGTATGGGGTAATCTCTGGATCTAATGAACCGATTTAAAAAAATCTTTCTGTGTTGAATAGTACATTTACCGGGGAGTGTCATTGGCTATATAATATCACGCTATGACTAATAGAATTGGAACAGTAATGAAATATGTTTAAAAAAAGGACGCGTTTTTTTCGCCGTCCAACGAAGTGGGCACGGGTCAGCTAGTCAATATTAAATCAGACTATATTGACGGCCAATGCTGATCTCCTATCTTCTAGTTCACATTGCCATGTCTGAAGACAAAGGGCTTTGACAAACTTGTATTGTCAGTAATGAGAAATACACAGAGCAGAAACGTGGTCGCTGACAATGGGCCTTTGGGAACGAAAATCCAGCTCACTTGATCCACACAAACTTCTTGTTTGCACTTTGCATTGCTTTCGCTTTACACGACATTAAGCCTTTGAGCATATCATAACAAAACCTTATATGCCATCATACACTGTTTTAAGACCTGGGAGCCAACCACAAGCTCTTATAGCAATATTATTGTAATCTTACTCAAATTAACAATATTATTATAAGCTTGTTTTAAGCACTTCGTGGTACGAAAGGGCTAAGTAAGATTTCAATAATATTGCTATAAGAGCTTGTGGTTGGCTCCCTGGACACCTCTAAAATAATGAATATTATGTTTCAGGGATAAAATAAATAAAATGAATGTCAGTATCCATATTGTCGGAAGAGTATCAATGTTACCAGAAGATTTACAAGCGTTGGCATCTAAAGTAATGGTAGCAACCAGACACAATACTAAGTTACGTTTAAATATTGCTATGGCTTATACAGGTAAATAGATTTTTTACAGCTATGAATTATTGACGTAAACATTCTACTTAGCCTAAGTTTATATACAGCTCAAAGTTTAGATAAAATTTACAACCGCATCCAATTTTTTATTTATGTTAGTCATTAAGGTATATATTATATTGTTTTTTGTATGTTAGTCTATAAGGTATTTTTCTATGGGCCTATGCAGCCTGAAATAAAGGTTATATTATATTATTAAAGCGTAGTAGAGAAGAAGCGGCGCAACAAACTCCACTGCTGCATTTTCCATGTATAAATGAAATGGATCTTAAGGTTAGGTTTCTCTCCAAATATTAAAGAGGTCCATCCTTTTATTTGGACGTATGCAGGCTATGAGAAAACAAATAAACCTAATTTATAAACAGTGTAATTATATAAGACTATTTACAGTAAAATAAATAGTTTACCACCTTATTTTAGCCATTTATATTACCTAAAGCAGTTGCTGTATAAACTTACCTAAAAATACCTAGTACTTAAAAGTCTTTGTTATTTTTTTCAGGCAGAGATGAAATCAGTCGTGCTGCCTCTCGCTTAGTAGATGCCGTGAAGAATAAAGAGATAAAATCTGATGATATTGATGAAGATCTGGTCTTACAAAGTCTGGAGCTTACAGAGGTTGACTTACTTATCAGGACTTCAGGAGAAGTGAGGTTGTCGGACTTTACATTGGGGCAGGTAAATCGAGCTATTTACTACTAGCTGACCCGTGCCCACTTGGTTGGGCAGCGAAAAAAACGCGTCCCTTTTTTAAACATATTTCATTACTGCTCCACTCCTATTAGTTATAGCGTGATACTACGTAGCCTAAGACACTCCCCGATAAATAGACTATTCAACACAGAAATAATTTTTTAAATTGGTTCAGTAGATTCAGAGATTTCAACGTCACAAACTTTACCTCATTATAATATTAGTATAGATTTGGCTAATTTGATACGTAAGTGTTCAATATAACAACGCGTTCCGGGTCCTGGTAGGGCTGCCTCGTTTCTGTAGCGCTTAAGGGATGTTCACAGACGCTCAAGTGAATGGTTTTTATACTATTATGCGAAAGAAGTGTGCGTATCTGGTGTGCAGGGTGCGGAGTAGCCCCAATAGCATTCCAAACATGGTTGCTGGTCCGTTGGACTGTATATACGTGAATCCGGTTGTGGTGCCATTTCTCACGGAATGGTACAGCGGTGAGTTGCGTCTATGCGGACCGGCTGACTAGCTAAATTAATACCTTGTTAATAGGCTAAATAAGAAGTTAAGTTTATTATTGACAGACTTAATTTGTAAGTTATACTAACAATTTTAATTAATTATTATTGTATTATTAGATTATTGTATTATGAGTCTTAGTTATTTGAATAAATAAATGAAAAAAATATCATAAATTTTGTAAAATAAAAATACTTTTTCTAAATTAATTTAATCTCAGAAGTAAGTGATATTTACTAAATCAGAATTTGAAAGAAATTATGATTAAGTATCAAGAGAAATTATGTTTGTTTACTTTTAATATATCGCGTAACATGATAGCAAATATTTCGTAAACGGGAGTTTGGCACTGCATTTTCGTCATCATCATAACTCATAACAGCCCATTAATATCCCACTGCAAGGACAGGCATTCTCCTAGATAGACGGTGGGATACTTAGCCTACTAATACCACGCTTGCCAGACGGATTGGTAAAGGGTTTAATTTTATGTTTTCCTTCTTTTTATTTTGTAAAGATAATATTTACGGTTAGTCCATTAGTCGGTTTTTAGGACACCCATGGGATGAGATGGGGTGGTGACATATTGTATTATTACTCCGTCACCACACGGAACACAGCCATGTCACAGCATTGTATTTGCCTTTATTTTGCTTAACCTGTCTCCACATTGTACGCTGGCCATAGTCTTAAGCTGACTGACTCTATTTTTTTTTTATTTTTTTAGGTTTCGAACGCGGTCTTATACTTTATTAATGTGTTATGGCCAGAGTTAAGTTTTTTCGATATCTGTAGTGCTATTATACATTATCAAAGGTATGCTCCTCCAATTAAGGAAAATCTTCGCAAATCTAGATTATCAAAAGATATTTTAATGAAACTAAGAAACGATAAATGGCTAGGAAGATCAGTCATCAATCGGCATTGTTGAAGCTTGACAGTTCATTTCATTAAATGGTTATCTTAATATATTTTTGCATTTTGATTTTTCTCTTGATTTATCAGCGTCTCTGTAAAATGGGCATAAAAATTATGCCATGTCATTACCGATACGGCATTCTCCCAATGTAAACTGCATGTCAATTTTCGAACCTTAAAATCGTTAAAGAATCGGTTAACTTTAGTTGTCAAATTTTCGTACGATAGGTAAGACAATTTGACAACTAAAGTTAACTTAACCGATTTTTTAACGATTTTAAGGTACGAGAATTGACATGCTGATATGATTTCATTTGGTCTATAGATTTTTTAACTTACGCAATCCAATTATTAATTTACTAAATAATAAAATCTTCACATATCAAATTTAATAATACTGGACATAAACTTGGCTTGTATCACAAATACTACGAAATTACAGCGTCATTAATTATCCAAGTAAACAAAATTGCGTACCTAATATTTATTATCCATCGGATCAAGTATTGAACCCTTTGAATTATCATGTCCCACTGCAGGGAAGGGCCTCCTGTGACGGAGGGATACTTGGTCTACTAATACCACGCTGGCCAAACGGATTGGCTTAATTTCAAGTTTTTCTTCTTTTTATTCCGTTAAGATAATATTCACGAATTTTAATTATACTATAAATTATAAAATTATTGTATAGGTAAGCCACAGAATAAAGCTTTAGCAATTTTCTCATCTTATAACTATCCAGTTTATATAATAACTTAACAATCGTTTTACTGCGAAGGTTGAACGTCGATTATTAATGACATTAAATTTCCACTACATTAAGCTTGAACTAAAGTAAAGGAGATGGATCGTCCAAGCTTTAAGTAGTTATGACTTGAGAAAAAACAGGACAATCATGGTTTATTGTAGACCGTTTTAAAAGAGGTCACCTGATGGCGGCTTCAAATAGAATGAAATAGAAATATTTTATTTACAAACATACACAAAGTCATACATTTTTCCCATAAGGGATAGGGGCTAACCCCTAAGGTTTGTGATTATAAATAAAAGATATTACTAAGCGCCAATTATCTTATCTTTTACTAGCTGACCCTTGCCCTCTTCGGTGGGCTGCGAAAAAAAACGCGTACCTTTTTAAACATATTTCATTACTGCTCCACTTCTTTTAGTCATAGCGTGATACTATATAACCTATGATACTCCCCGATAAATGGACTATTCAACACAGAAAGATTTTTTTAAATCTGTTTAGTAGATCCAGAGATAACCCCTACAACGTTCTCAAACACACAAACTTTAGTATAGATAGTATAGATTATCTTATCTGTTATTATGTTTACACCCTGGGACCCTTTGGTAGTATATCGCAATCTAATTTAAGATTCTTAGCACGATAATAGCTATCAGTCCGGAGATGGTTCTTAGCCAGGTCCGGTAATAGGTGTGGCATGTTATAGACAAGAAGGGGACGTTTTTCGCCCTAAAAATACTAAATGATAAATTTTATGACATTTTACATATAACAGGACCTCCAAAACGCCAAAAAAATTGGAAATTGTTACAAAATCGACAACGGGACAATTTTTTAAGAGGATGTGTAAGTAAAATGTTTAGAATAATAAATTTAAGTTCTTTGAAACCAATTTATATTATATAGTATAAATATATTTTTAAACAAAAATAATTAACTAAGGTAACTGAACCGAATCAAGAATTTGAATTTTCTGAGTCTGTGAGAAACTCATTTTATTAGACCTAATCCTATCATTTTTCCTATTAAATTTATCAAAGTTTGTAAATAAGGTCGTCAAAGTAGTCAATTTTTATATAAAACTTATTGCCATAAATCATAAAGTTATTCATTCAACAAAGTACCGTCTACGAGATAGGCACTTAAAGTTGTTTAATGTAGTATTCAGTGCAAGTTCGCCTAACTTAGTTCAAGTTCGAGTTTCAGTCAGATAAGGGCATTACTACACGGTAACGGCCTTTTGATATTATCAGTGAAGAGGTGAACTATATGGGCCATACGTTCTACCCTATGCTTTACATCGCTATCGCAAAATCTGTCCTTTACATGTTAGGCCTTTTACTACATTGAAAAGGACTGATGCAAAATTGATGATACTTATTTTTATAGCTTCTCATTTTTCACAAGACGTGTTGGCTTAGATATATTTTGTATTTGAAAAGGATTTTACAAGCAATATTTTGTGATGTATTTAATTTAAAAATCGTTTATGTGAAGATGTTTTAAGTAAAGATAAAGGCACTATCTCATCTTGACTGTTAAGTGAAACTGAGAAGCAATCGGCAAACTTGGTAAAAGTAAACGACGTTTCGGCAATAGTTGCCCTGGTCGTGGTTGCAAGCTGGTCTAGTTACTTGCGATCACAGCCAGTAGAGGTTGCATAAAGGTCATATAAAATGAAGGTAAATAGCATTGTGTGTTAATCTCCCGTTTAAAGACGACCTCTATGGTGTAGTGGTTATGTAACATGACTGCTACGCAGAGGTCTCGGGTTCGATTCCCGCTCAATGCAAATCTTTGTGTGCATACAATACAATACAAATAATACAATACAAATAAATAATAAAAGTATTTAAGTATGTTTATACGTCGCCTGGTACCCATAGTACAAGCTCTGCTTAGTTTAGGATTCGATGGCGTTGTGTGAATGTGTGAGGAATATTTATATTTAAAGAATATTTTTAATAGTGTAACGCGGTAGTTTAAAAGTTATGAAAACAAAAATACTACGGTTAAAGTTTTCTCACACCAAACTGTGTTTATTTCTGGTCCAGTTTAATATTCAAAGTCCGAAAAAACAGTAAATTTTGTAGACGATGCCGTACACGGAGCAAGTCTCAACTATCTTAGTTTGCTAACAACTTTAAACATTGTAAATAAGCTGTTCTCTCAAAGTTTACTTTCTAACTTAGAACTGCACTAACCGTTGGTTTCAACGTTTTATAGCTTTAAGCTGTAAAGATGGAAGTTAACCACATAAGGTTGTTTTAGATATTTATTTCAGTCCTTTTTTAAATCATTGAAGAAGTCTACTGCATGAAAAGCCTTTGCCAAGTTCGCGCCAGTGAGCATTTGTTTGGGTGACAAAGACTTCCCCAATATGGCACCACTCATTTCATTTCGCCGGTCGTCTCATCCAACATTTATCATATTCCTCAGGTCCTAGCTCCATTTAGTATAGTACCACCACTATAAACTGCTTTATCCATCTCCAAACAGCATTGTTCAACTGTTACTCTGTCAAGGTGGATGTGTTAAGTAGTTTACTAGCTACATTTACGTTTTACTAAAGTAGTGCTAAGCAAAAAAGTAAAACTTTTAGTAGTAGTAAGTATGACTAGCTTAATGAATGTGGACGAGGCCTAACCTGTTTGAAAGGATCGTAACAAGTGATGTTCTGTCGTCTCTGCATACCCCGGACTGGATAAAGCGTGAGTATATGTATGTATGTAGACACATCAACATGGTCTAGGGACATTTCAATTAAACCTAAATAACTAAAATTCTATTAACTTTTTGTTAAGACACCTACACATAAAAATAAACCTTGTTTAATAGCCTTTCTTATCTGATAATAAACTTTTAGATAAAGTTAAATTTAAAAAACATTAGAAGTAGAGGAAAAACATACAAAATGTATGTTATGTATGCTGAGCAGCTTAAGCCCTAGATTAAAAAGCGGAATTTAAATACACTTTATGCATTTTATTTGTAAGTACTTTGTTCTTCCATATCTGGTATGAAAAAGCATATCAGTATCAGAAAAGCTATTTGTTTCTCTCGTCACCGCGCCTTGTAATAAAATCGTTTGTCAATCAAAAAATTTAAAAATAAAATCTCTCTTATTTTTTTCGTCAAAGCAATTTTTATATTTTTTTCTTTATAGAAACATTGTCAACAAAAGCGTTATTGAGATTATACATAAACGTATTATAACAGGAAAGTTATATATTCGCTAATGGCATCGACGTAAGAAGATCATATTTCGTAAAGTATTAGGACGTGCAAAATTTTGTAAATAATTTATTTTTTGTTCAGCCTTTTTACGTAAGTAAATCGTCAACACAAAGGAGGTTTTTAACAAAGAGGCATTATGCTTTTTGAAATATCGTAAAATTTGCGTGTGAGAGAAATAATACAGGCCGCTAAGCTTTGAATCATTGATGATGACTTTAGGGCATGAACCTACTTGTACTTTTAAAACTCATCTTTATTATTTTAGATTTGAATTTAGACTTTATTGAGAAAGTACTAAGGAGTCATAGATTATGTATAGTCAATTAAAGAGAATTTTATAAAACTCTTAGCTGTTAATTTCTTCTTATCGTGTCGATGGCAATACAATTAATCGCTCTTGGCCCAGTGTTCAGAGACGCGAATAGAGACTCCATGAGCGGCAGTTTTCACTTTTCATTTACTTGTCTCCTATCTAATAGCAATAAAAAAAACTATACTCTACATTACTACCACAACAATATTCAAAACAACAATGAAATTAAAAGTATTCTTATTTCCCACAAAAAAAATAAACAAAGCACTTAATTCATGAATATCTACGAAAATACAAAAGGTCTGATCCCAAATTAGAAAGGCTTTGCACGGTAAACATAAAAGCAAATTGGGAAAAAAAATCGTCCTCAATACAACAACCCTGAATTTCAATTTTACCTTATTATAATCTAACTTATCGGAATACTACTTATCGAGACCTCATTAGGGATTATATACCATAATCCTTATACAATGAAATTCAAAACGCCAATAGCGTAACCAATTAAACCTTAATTAGGCTAGATTAACTCCGTCCCTATTGAAATGTTAAACTGATTTTGAACAGCCAACAAGTTTGCCTGTTGGCTTGTGAATAATCTAATAAGTTTCATTTGCCCTTCTTGTTCTAGAGAGAAAGTTATTACGATATTCTTTATTTAAATTGTGGCAAACTGAAACATGTTATATTGAACGTTTGGTTAATTAGTATAATTTGTTTTGAAGAATGAGTTAGCGGTGATAGTAGGATCTTTGCTTGCTAACAGTTTATGTTCCATAAGCATGGATAATGTAAGTATTTTTTAATAAGCTTAGCTAATCTTCTGTTAACTTCATCCTAAAAAATGTGACTTAAGTTTTGATAGAGGCTGAAAGGTTTCGGAATGGCCAACATGTGGTTTGAACAGACAACGCAGAATGTGTATAGAGTAGTTTGGGAGTAATTACATTTTATATTGGCAACGGCATGACGCGCGGAACGCATTTTCATCGCTATCGAGGGGCCGGACGTACAACGCTGCAACGGTTCGATAGCTCGGATTTTTGAGTGGTTGAGTTTTTCATCTTCCTTAGAGGTGCAGTAATCATGCGATGGACTGATGACCTAATAAAAAGAAAAGATCGATGGATGTGGGAGGCATAGAATTGCTAGTAGTGTAAACGTTTAGTGAAGGCCTATGCCCGTCTTTTGTCTAACTATCTGTTGATTAAAAATAGTTATTTAAAACTAAAAATACTTTATAGAAATAGAATACAAAAATGTTTGATTCTAAATAAAATAGATACTTTTCCATTTATAAAAATAATGACCTAACAAAATGACATCGCAATATAACTTCAAAAGCATTTCATCACCTTTGAAGTATTCTGATATCCCATTACAACTTTAACACAATTTATAAAAACCTCTTTCACACCTGTCACTTACGTTTAAAAGAGCAAAGTACAAAACGGTGCGTAATTTTTTGTCCCAAAATATTACAAAAGCGTAAATGGGACACAAGAACGATTCACGAGTGCTTCTAATGAGACCTCCTCGGGGCCACAGCGTCTGCACCATTAGTCAGGACGTTTCCTTTTGACGCTCCAGTAAATATTTGCTAAGATATCACTGGGAATGTTACACACTCGAAATGCGACTTTAATTCTATTGTGTTATGATAGGGTTTCTTTTAAAGAAGTTGTTGCTAACACATATTATCAGAAGTAAGCGTAATGTAACGCGTTTGAATTTCGAATCGTTCTTTTTTTTTTCTTTTGTGTTTTATTGATGTGAACTTTTTGATGCATGAGTGAGAATGAGTACAAAATATTGGCAGGTTTTATAGCTATCAATAAATACTTACCTTATGGTTACTGCAAATGTGCAAATCTTGACAGAAAGCCAGTCGTGCCAATAATGTGGCATTATGTCAAAACTCCCAAATAGAAATAAAAATTGCTTTCATGACCACGAGCCTAAAGGCGAGGAGCCCGTCTATATTACTGATTACATTATGTGTCTTGGTGACTAACGTGGCGTAGAGGTATAGTTAATGGCTGCTATGTAGAGGTCTCGGGTTTGATTCCGGCTTAATAAAAACCTTTCTCCGTGTGGTGACGGAGTAAGAATACAATGTCACCACCCTATTTCATCCCATGGGTATCGTAAAAACCGACTAAAAGACTATCCGTAAATATTATCTTTACGAAAAAAATAGAAGGAAAACTTGAAATAAAAACCCTATACCAATCCGTTTGGTCAGCGTGGTATTAGTAGGCCAAGTATCCCTCCGTCACAGGAGGAGGCCCGTCCCTGCAGTAGGACATTAATGGGCTGTTATGATGACAAATCTTTGTGTGCATGATCATGAAAGTTTGCTTTGATCTACGTATGTACAATATTTATCTATTTACAAAAAAGCAGTATTTAAAAATGCTCAGCTTAGTTTGGGACTAAATGGCGAATGTGTGGGAAATATTATTATTCTAAAATCATACAAAGTTTTAAAGTTATAATATCATTTTCCGGGACACCTAAACAAACATTATATAGGTAACTCGAACATGGTTAAAACTTTGTAAGCTATAACTGAAATAAAACTATTATTTTAACTATTCCGGTGTGAGCCACCACGTTTGTAGTTAATTAATTAAAATTTCATTTTATACGGGAGTACGGAGCTATTCATTTGAAGTTTGAACTTAATCCGACTTTAAACATTGAGTATGTAGTTTATTATTGCAAAAGTGTTGTACAATTTTTGTAATAATTTTATAACTTTAACTCTCCGTATGGTGACGGAGTAAGAATACAATATGTCACCACCCCATAATCATCTCATGGGTGTCGTAAAAACCAACTAAGGGACTATTCGTGAATGTTATCTTAATGAAATATAAAGAAGAAAAACTTGAAATAAACCCTATACCAATCCGTTTGGTCAGCGTGGTATTAGTAGGCCAAGTATCCCTCCGTCACAGGAGAAGGCCCGTCCCTGCAGTGGGACATTGATGGGCTGTTATGATGATCAGCCTTACCTTAAAAATTAAAGATTATACTTATTTAAAAAAAGAAAGAAACTTTACATTTCAACATTCAATTTAATAGACGTTTATAATGTAATATTTGATTTCATTGTAACATAATTGTAGTAACATTTTTCATTGTCTATTTTTACACTGTTTACATATTTACTATTTTCGATTAATTTAATTTTAACATCATACACATAATTCCATTCTATTTATTTACAAGCGATAACATAATATTATCCCAGCGTCTATAAATATACATTGATTTTTATATACAAAATATATTCTTGAATTATTATTTACATTCATATTTAATACTAAAATTACACAACAGATTACGGTTTATGACCAATTACAACAAATCATTTATTTGTAACTAACCCCCTTACTCATAAACGCCTCTTTAATTTTAGTCAATTGATTAGCTTAAATTCTTACGTTTTTGTTTGGTATAAGGTTGGATTTACTAATACAAATCTCGCTAAACAGTGATTAAATTTAAGAGTCGTTTAAGAGTAAGAGGGTAACAATGTAAAACTGAAAATTTAGTTTTACCAAGCATTACTAGGTAACAAAACAACTTCAGAACAAGGTATGTAGTAAAAATTTGCAGCATGGTAAATTATACTACGCGCGTTATTATCTGAGTCCTATGGCCATATTATTTTTCTATATTATCTATCTCGCTTGCACTTACGGGTTTTCTATTCTTAAATACACCTTCTATCTCTTTTAATTTGTATGCCCTGATCACTTAGATAATAACGAGCGTATCATTTACAAATAATCAGTTATAGATCATTAACTTCTATCTAGGTATGACCTGATGTAATGATAATGACATTAATTAAGTACAATGGCAAGACTGTGGCTTAATGGTTTAAATTGACAAAATCATCAAAATTATTTGTATTTTTCTAATAATTTAATTTGACTTTGAAGTACATAGATAAAGACCCGCAGAATTTCGGAACCCTTTTTGTTTAGTGTGTGTAAAGGGTCTCAAAATAAACAATTTTTGATCAAATAAGAAGCTTTAAAAGTTCTCTTTTTGTTTTGTTGTTTTCACAACACCACAGTGGCATTACGAAGTTAATTTATTTCCCCTTTTTATTTGTTTTTTAAACAAGCTTTATTTACAGTGTTTTTGATATTCAATTTAATTAACAAACAATTCCTTTGTTGGACATAAATATTGTATGCCAATAACAAAATATATAAAACCCTTTTTTAATTGGTAGATATTAAAAAAAGACCGGCCATTTTTGCTTGTAGAATAGAGATGTGGTTGCTCTTACTATTGGCTCTGCCAGAAGTCTATCCAACCCAAGTCAAAGAGGGACCTATGGGCGGATTTACACTGAATGATCGAATCACACATATCCGCTAGAGTACCATACTATGTTCCGACATGTTTTTCAGAACTACCCGTTCAATTTGGTAATAAGGTAAACAAAGAACTAATGGCTACTAGGCCAGAAATGTTCAGGAATGGTGACTTCGGACCGAAAAACTCAGAGTGCGGAGTAGAAAATGCCCTCTCGCGGTTGACCTACCACCCCATAAAGTTATATAGTCAAGTCAGAGGAAACCTATGTCAGGAAATGGACGATCTTTTGCCTTACTTTTGTATAACTAGCAATTATTTTATAGTTATGTTATCAAAGTACAGAACCCGGCCGTAAATATTGCACATCGACTTTTATTAAAGAGACAATTGGGCAATTTCGGCTTCGTAGAGCATCATCTCTTTCGCACACTATCAAATCATAATTTGTTTTAAGGGTACGCATGCCAGTCGCAACTCCATACAAACGGAGAAAGTTAATTGTCTCTTTCCACAGGTCAATGTGCAATATAAACGGCCAAGTACTGTAAGTTATTTAAAGACTTTTTCTATGAATTAAAATAACGTCTGCGTGTTAGAGTTTATGTAAAGTAGCAATCTGTATAAAAATCCTATGCAAGAAAGTTGGATTGCATTTATTTTAACACGATGCATGTTTTTGCAAGCATTTACATAATATTATTAACCTTTTGCTAGCGATACCAGTTTGCATATTAATCCTCGCAGCTTTTTTAATATTCATCGTTTTTATAATAATTTCTTTTATATTTTTTTTATATTGATTTAAGTAACTGTTGGATGTCGGCTTTAGTGTGGACATTGGATAAGCTATCTTTGTCGCTTTTATTGTCTTTTAAAATGTTTTCTAACCCTTGTTTTCTTTTCTTCGTTTACTTGTTGCTACAGAAAGATATAACATTTATAGCCACCTGAAAGGCAAGTCTCATAAATGAATTTCTTCTTCTTCTTTCTTTTATATAGCAAACTATGCCGATGCATAAATAAATTTCCTTAGAATCGTATCTCAATGACATGACATTAAATCCCACACGTCACTTATGTCAAGTTTGACACTTCAGTAACCAATCAGACAACGCCGAACATTAATCAAAGACTATAGAGAGTTGTCACGGAGAACAAATTGTAATCACTTAGAGGAGTTGTCATTGAAAACAAATCATGTACCTACCGTACGTTTATATTTACGAGAATTGGCCTCCGAATTACAGTTACAAAACAAAATCATAATAAGCTTCTCACATTATTTTCCATAAAACTGTTTACATAATTAAGTTTTAAATGTCAGAGGTCATGAAGACTGGCATCAGTATCACTTTCCGCCCCTCCTAAGAGGAGCGTGGACTCGCAAGGCTGTCGCGCTTGGCTCTCCGAAGGTTGGAGGGGCTGTAGTAGTCACAGCTCGATTGCTGCGGCGCCTTTCCATGTGACGCCGGCACGGAGTAAGTGGTAAAGTCGTAGGACGCACCATATACATAGACACTGTGGACAAGTAGTTATATTAAAGAGCGTTATTTAAAAAAAATAAAGAGTTCTTTGCTATAGGTAAAAAAAAAAACATATATTCTTATTTGTCCCGACAAAGGACAATTTGTATAGCAAGAGGAGGCAAAATATTCACAGAATACTTTACACACTTTATATGGTCAGTACATGCGGTACACGTTATACAATTTTAATCGGAGAAAAGAAACATGTATATTGTATACCTGCACAATATAATAAGAAGGAGTTACAAATATTAATATTAAATTTTCATATTTAAAATATGTTTTTATTTAACTCATCTACATAAAAACATACAACCTAACCATTAAAATTTCAACTTCCATAATATTATACAAGCTTAGTATTTAAACTAAGACCCTTAAAATTATTTAACCGAATTATGTTCCCAACCATGACAACATATTTTAAACATACCTAGAAACATATTATAAGTATAAAGGTATGTTTTCCGTATATACGTTAGACGTAATGGCATATGACTTCGCTTCATTGGCATCATTATTTTTATGACATTTGAGATAGCAGCTTACAAGGGCTAAAGTACAATGTTATGAATTTTTCATTCCGTTGTCTTAATAATGACGTATAAGCACCCATAAAATGGCCACTATCGACAATATCTTCATTATTGAAGCATCTAATCCATTTAATAGCCAATAGGTTTAGTCTATTCTATATTTATCTATACTAATATTATAAAGAGGTAAAGTTTGTGTATTTGTGTGTTTGTGAGGTTGTAGGGGGTAATCTCTGGATCTACTGAACTGATTTAAAAAATTCTTTCTGTGTTGAATATGTCATTTATTGGGGAGTGTCATAGGCTATATTATTATAGTATCACGCTATGACTAATTGGAGTGGAGCAGTAATGTAATGTGTTTAAAAAGTGACGCGTTTTTTTTCGCAGCCTAACGAAGTAGGCATGGGTCAGCTAGTATATAAAATAGCTAGCAAGGTTATAAAATACACGTGCTAGGGATTTTATTATCGTATCATGACAGCTGTTTAATGTATCATCGTTGTGAATGACCCCCTACTATGTTGCAAGGGATATTAAGGTACAAATTAGAAGCGGATATTTTATTAATTACCATACATGTTTTTTACAAAATATTCAAAACAGCAAGGGTAATAATACATTTGTCAGAGGTAAATTTTATATAAAGCAACATTGTTTGGACCATTTTTTATTTTACTCAGAGCAGTCTAATCATGCTACTAAATCTCTAAACAAAAGCTAGAGCTCGAAGATCAACGAGATTATTTAGACGAACACAAGAATTTACAAAAAGTAAACATAAAAATGTCAGCCTGCCAGTTAATTTAAAAAGTTACTTCAAAAAACATTGACGTACAGACAATGCAGGTATCGCACAGTTACAAAAACAAGAAAACCAGAGTTATTGTTCCATGCTACGAGGTCTAACATTGTCAAGAAAAAAAAGAGGCCAAAATTTAGAAAGAGTATTTTCCGCGAAGAGAACTTTTATTTGGACAACAATGGCCGTCGCAGCATTATTTTGGGTCATGTTTGCCTTGTTGACTTATGTCATACGTACGACAAAAGAATCGCAGACTTAAATATTAGGTACCTGCTATAATGTCTACCGAGAAATGTTACGTAAGCTTTGTATGAAAAGCGAAACGTGCATGGGTGTTTTATAGAAAGCCAACATGACTGGAAAGTTGATGGGAACATTTTGAGTTCATGATTTCAAAAGGAAAAGTACATAGGTACCTCATCATAACAGCCCATTAATGTCCCACTGCTGGGACGGGCCTTCTCCAGTGACGGAGCAATACTTAGCCTACTAATACCACGCTGGCCAGATGGATTGGTATAGGTTTTAATTTCAAGTTTTCCTTCTTTTTACTTTGATAATATTTACGGTTAGTTCCTTCGCCGGATTTTACGACACTCATTGGATAAAACGGGGTGGTGACATATTGTATTCTTACTCCGTCACCACACGGAGACATAGATACCTACTTACAAGGAAATAAACTGAAAGCGTTGTGAAACACCACCTATTACACTAGGGCTACTACCCTATTAAACTAGGGCCTTTTTACATATCATACCATAACAGCCCATTAATGTACCACTGCAAGGACGGGCCTCCTCCCGTAACGGAGGGATACTTAGCCTACTAATACCTCGCTGGCCAGACGGATTGGTATAAAGTTTAATTTCAAGTTTTCCTTTTTTTTATTTCGTAAAGATAAAAATTCACGGATAGTACCTTAGTCGGTTTTTACGGCACCAATGGGATGAGATGAGGTGGTGACATATTGTATTCTTACTCCGTCACCACACAGATACACACTTTCTACGCAAATATTAAAAATAAGATATTTCTAACAAAACCTGATTTCACTTTAATCCCCCAAGGGTAAAGTAATTTTGTTGTGTATTATAATTTATTCCATGAATTTGACATTATATTATTACCTTACCTAAGGAATTTTACTAACAAAGGTACTTCGATACCTTGCTTTCGTAAAAGATTATGAAAGATAGAACTTAATTTGCTTTTAGTTTTGCCTTTTGGATGTTAGTAACAATATCTTTATTTAAATACTATAGTAAATAATTAATAAATTTAATAAGGACGGCGGGAAATCGATGGATGAGGGAGGCACAGAACCGCACAAGATGAAAACACTTGGAGGAGGCCTATGTCTAGCAGTGGACGTATACTAGTAGACCATGGTTAGTGCATATATTTTAATGTACTTTAATACTTACATTTAAAAGTATCCGTGGTATTAGGAAAGATATCTCTGCTTTGCACATTGAGTCGAATTGCTGAAACAAAAGACATTAGGTTTATTAATTAAAAATTAATTGTAATATTTACTTTAAATAGTATTGGACTGTAAAGACCTCTTTTTATGTTTCCTCGGTAGCAAATCGTTTGTTGTGGAATGTTCTAGAGAACCCAAACTAGTATGTAGGTATATCGTAATAAAACTAAATGTACCTATATCTTTATTTTTTGGAAAATAAAATGTATATTTTCAAACCTATTTTAGCTTCTCAATTGCCAATTTTCTAAAATATCTCATTACAACGGCCAGCAAAATATAATAAAGAAAATGTGACAAAATTTCGCCGCTGCCTGCGCGTCGTTTCAAGGCTTCGTTCCGAGATATTAATAGCACTATAAGTAGTGAACTTTCTATCCATTAGTTTAGCAAACTCACTTAGTCAAGCGGTAGCCTAGTTTATGAATAAAGGCTGTAGCGACAAATTTTCTTCAAACTGCATAACTTTTTAAGTAAATGTGTTACGTTTTATTATTGTGGATGTTTGAAGGAAAAATGGAAGCGTTATCTTTATGGTTCTCGAGATAGGTTGCGAGTGAAAACGAGATTTATTTGCTGATGATAAGGTGTAAGGTAACTGCTGAGTACTTCAGAAAAATATACCTAAGTGCCTCGACATCGCGATGGTGGCAGAAGTGGCAGCCGTATACGAGTTCAAATCCCACACTGGATTTCTTTATGGTATCTACAAATTACTGGTCTGAGTCTGGATGTATTTTGGGTAGGTTAAATTGATGTCTGAAAAGTCACTGTGACACTGGCCCTTGTGCGGGTGTTCTTTTTTTTTAATACAAAAACAGAACACATAAAACATTTGAACTCTACTAATAGAACTGGTACAATTCGAAATAATAGAAGTAATGGGCGTAGTACAAATGTAGCAACCAGAAAAGGAACATGACCAGAAAATACTTAAATACTTTTCACTAATTCGGTTGAGGACAGACAGATTCATCCGGAGCTAGGCTTATACACCTGTCAAAACTTTGTACAGTATGAGGACATTGATAATATGATTGGCTTTTAAAGAAATACAGACAACAATGAGGAACCGAGAAAGTGAGATTATAATTTATTGATGATTTTGAAATTGTATATTATAATGTTAACAATAAGTGCTATATTTTGTTGCACTGCAATGACTTTTTATCAAAGTGCAATGTTTCCGTCACCAGTGTCACTTAGTAAGACATGATAAAACATACAATGTCAAATAGAAGTAAGTTGGGATTCAATCATTTATAATTTCAACCTTATGCCGAACGCCATGAGATACATTTTAATGTGATAATTTTCAAAACTTATGCTAAAATTATTCAGCTATTTTCGGTAATCGGATGTACTTTTCTTACCCATTGATTTGCTGTCTTTCTTTAAAAGCCAATTACATTAACAATATCCCCATACTGTACCTCGAATAGATTCTGCAAGTACTAAACAATTTAAAACAATTTTTCCTAAATTGTATTCTAACTGTCAATTGACAGTAAATGCTTTCCAAATTTGAAATTCTGCAGTGGAGTTTGTTTCTTCCCTGCTAGCGCCGAGGAATGGGAGGTAAAGTTAAGTAAACTTTAAACTTGGTAAACTAAGGTTAAGTTTAATAAAATTGACGTCAATAAGTTATAACTATGTTGAAAAATAAATAAATAAAATTTAATTGAACAATAAAAAACCTTATATAGCTCCAAATTGGGTATACAAATGATATAATAACGCCTCTATTATTATTCGGCGGGCTAGTTATCGATAAAGTAGGGCGTTACAATTCTAATAATAATGTAACAATGTCGTTATCGATATAATACTTGAAATATCATTTCTATAATGGTAGGTAATTGCTAGACTGAATAAATTAAAATTTAAGCCTAACTATAGTGCCTATTTATATCATTGTAAAATATTTTTAGGTTCATTAATTGGAGCAACTATACTGATGGCTAGTCGACACTTAATCGGTTTTTTGGCACTACAGGAGCTTTGTTCAGGCGCCACTAAGTTGTGATTTTGCTTTTCACAATGTGTCGTGTATGAAAATGTTGTTGCGTATGCAAGTCTTCTTGAATTAGTTGTTTCAAGATAAATTCCACCTCATCAGATCCCGTAGGTGTCTCAAAAACTGACTAAGGGAATGTTTGTATATCTACTAGAGCAAAAGAAGAGATTTTGATATAAAACCCCTTTCCAATGAAAGCTGTAATACCCACAAGTTTTTATTGCTTGACTGTGAGGAATTTTAGACGACCTCTGTGGCGTAGTGATTATATATAACATGACTGCAGGCTACGCAGAGGTCTCGGGTTCGATTCCCGCTAAATGCAAATCTTTGTGTGCATGAACATGATTATTTGCATTGGTCTGAGTGTTTTCTATGTATAATATTATTTATTCTATGTATAATATATTATAGTATTTCCAAAAAAATAAAAAGTATTTATTTATGTTTATCCGGTGTCTAGTACTCATAGTACAAGCTCAGCTTGGTTTGAGACTGGGGGGCGTTGTGTGAGTGTGTGAGGATAAAAAAAACTCTTCATCTCGTTACATGGTATCGTAACAGCCGACTAAGGGAAAAAGGAAGACGAAAAAACCCGCATTCAAGGTCCCTACAAAAAAAAAGGAAATCGGTATAACCATGTATAAAAGATGCGCGTAGCTGCATTGCTTCTTGATACTACCGTCAGTTGCATAAAATTTGTCTGCTTCGAGTTGGCCTGCCTATATTTCAGCAAACAGAGACTTGAATAAGAACTCAAGTAAATATATTTTGACATATAACAAACAACATGAACCTTGACAGTTCTACATAAAGTGTGTCCGTACATTTGCTTACCGAGAGCAAATAGCAAACGATGTGATGTACAAAATTTCCCTAGATACTTGTGTGCCTTCTCTAGCTATGCATCAACGTATTGCTAAATCTTGCTAACCTACACAATTTTGTTTCTGTGCTTTTAAAGTAACAAATTAAAGTCTTCTTATATATCTGTACTTTAGACAGAGTTAAAATAATTGTGTTATATACTCGTAGGGACGTAAAAACCGACTAAAGGACTATCCGTAAATATTATCTTTAAGAAATAAAAAGAAGGAAAACTTGAAATTCAACCCTGTACCAATCCATCTGGCCAGCGTGGTATTAGTAGGCCAAGTATCCCTTCGTCATGGGAGGAGGCCTGTCTCTGCAGTGGGACATAAATGTGCTGTTATGGTGATGATAGGTACTTAGATTCATGGGCACTTCTTTTAAAGCTCTGCTATAGTCATCTGCCAGAGAATTAATGATATTTACAAGAGCTAGATAATAACCCATGCAAATAAAAATAATAATTTATCTTTTCGTTCAAAGACACCTTGAACAATAAGTCTAATATCTTTTAGGAATAAAAATTATCTTGCAGTCCAATGTCACTGCAACATTCTGTATCTGTATCAAAATGGTTTTCTGCAACGATATTATAACAGCCCATTAATGTCCCACTGCAAGGACGGGCCTCCTCTCGTGACGGAGGGATACTTGGCCTACTAATACCACGCTGGCCAGACGGATTGGTATAGGGTTTAATTTCAAGTTTTCCTTCTTTTTACTTTCGTAAAGATAATATTCACGGATAGTCCCTTAGTCGGTTTTTACGACACCCGTGGGATGAGATGGGGTGGTGACATATTGTATTCTTACTCCGTCACCACACGGAGAGCAAAACGATATGCTTCTTTCGAATAAGCGAAATTAGGCTGACTTTGGTAAAAAAAGAATATGTACATTTTTGTTTACAGTATATATTATCTTCTCAAGTCATGTTTGTTTAGTGTTTATAATCTTCTCTTGTCATCCTAATGCTATATTTATCAAATTGATTCGATCCTAATAAAGTCGAATAATCAATCGATTGATCAATTAATTAATTGTATTTTCTAACAAACACGACATTCTTCAAGAAACGAGCGTACACCCTTTTTAAAGGTCGGCAACGCATTTGTTATTCAGGTGGCCTGCTGACTCGTTTGCCTCCCATTATATAAAAAAATAATATAAAAATATACAAGTAAAATCTACAAAACAAATTACTCAGGTGCTTTAAACATAAAAGTAGATGTAAATTTATATTCTAGTTAAGGTAGAAGCTTTGGTCTCTTGTGTGAATTTGTTTACCGGTTAGGACACCAGACTACTTTGTTGCTCCCATGATACACGTTTCAATTTTCTCTTGTACAACTTATACGAGTATATTTATTAGAGTGCTTCACAAATTTTAATACTCGTAGTCATACTAAATTAACTTGCATTTTGTGTGCATTTACAAAGTGCATGTTTCTAGGTAAAGAAATTTTTATATTTCATGTCCTTTGTAAAAAAGAAGGAAAACTTGAAATTAAACCCTATACCAATTCGTCTGGCCAGCGTGGTATTAGTAGGCCAAGTATCCCTCCGGCACGGGAGGAGGCTCGTCCCTGCAGTGGGACATTAAGGGGCTGTTATGATGATGATGATGAAGGAATAAAAACTTGATATACAAACTTTCCCTTAGTCAGTTTTTGAGACATCTGCGGGATCTGATAGCGATGTATTCTTACTTTAACGTACAATAGAGAGCCCTATTTATACATATACTAAGTAGTATATAATAATATGTATACAAACATATAAAACGGATAATACAACCTCTCAAACACAATGCCGGTTATGTTACACAAAATTCCAAGTATTAGTAAAGTTTCCGTTTGTATCAAAAGAACATGAGCCTTTAGAAAAAAAGTTTTATTACGTTGGGTGTGTTTGACAAGCAATTTCATCATACGAGAATTAAGATATACGAGTATATTAAAATTTGAAAGCTTATCAGGTTTTTCACATACGTAGTCAAGAGATATAATATATATTTTATACTAGCTGTTACGCGACTTTGTCACAAATATTTATTAGTAAATAAAATTATTACGGTTTTTTTTTTCTGTAAAACTCTAACAATAACTTTGTTTAAATGCAGCCTTATCACATATATTTAATTAACTGAACTAAAATAAAAACTAAATATATTTATGTTATAAATATTTACGAACATCTCTAGACAGCGCCATCTGTTCCCAAAGTAAACTAGGCTTAACCTGCTTGTGTTATGGGTAACAAAACATCGGATAATAATACTTATCATATACTTTTTTTTTGTAAATACATACATATTACACATAGAAACACTCAGACCAATGCAAACAATCATCACACAAAGATTTGCATTGACCGGGAATCGAACCCGAGATATCTGCTTAACAGTCATGTTTTATAATCACTATGCCACAGAGGTCGTCAGCTATGGAATGACTTTGCCGACGTTGTTTAACCAGCATTATTGTAATGTGATCAACCTGGAATCTTGTTTATACTTTGACGACCTCTGTGGCGTAGTCGGTATATTACATGCCTGCTACGCCGAGGGTTCGATTTCCGCTAAATGCAAATATTTATGTGCATGAACATGATTGTTTGCATTGGTCTGAATGTTTCTTTGTATAATAATGTATGTATTTACAAAAAAAAGTATTAAGTTACCTATAACACAAGCAGGTTAAGCCTAGCTTACTTTGAAAACAGATGGGGCTGTGTAGAGATGTCCATAAATATTTATTTACTTCAATTCATAAATCCTTAAATTTGATAAGTAACTAAACATAATACCGATCCTAACTAACACAGCAACTATTGAAGACAACACACGTAATTACATATCTTTAGTTTACTCAAGACCCCGCCTAACGAGGGCAATGGTGAAGGAAAACAGAAGGAATATGAATATTTAAGTAAACACGATCGTAACTAAAGGATCGTCAGACTATTGGATTACTCTCACACAAAGTAAATGCATGGTATTTACTTGCTGATACAATAAGGTTTACAAAATCTATCATCATAACAGCCCATTAATGTCCCACTGCAAGGACAGGCTTCCTCCTGTGACGGAGGGATACTTGGCCTACTAATACCACGCTGGCCAGACGAATTGGTATAGGGTTTAATTTCAAGTTAGAAAGTCAATCAGTACAAAAACCAGAATCACTTTGAATGCCAATTACAACTACACAAAAAGTGTAAAATCCCAAAAGAATCAATGAAAACGAGAATTTCAATCCTTACCTTGTCTTGTCGCATTTTAGATTGAATTGAAAAAAAGTTATGCAGATAGCGAAACTCTTAAAGCAGGGGTGACCTCTAGGGACTATTCTCTTCGTAACTTAAATAAATCTACGGTTTGTTTAGTCCCCACATTGACACACGAGCGTGTGTAGAAATCATTTGTAAGTTAAATTGCCTGTCGAATAACAATTTCTTGTTTCTTTTCTTCGAGTTTCTTATAGATTGGGTCTGATGTATTTCAATGAAACTAAAAACCGGAGCTATGTAGGTATCTACTCTTATTTCCTGAGAATAAATTGAAAACGATAAGGAAATCGTGTTTTTGTGTAGTTAAAGGGCAAGTTACTTTAGTTTAAAATATCAGAAATCTTTTTATCTGTTCGCTTCTGAGATTTATTTTCTTTTTCATTGCAACTTTTGCTTTTTCATTAAAACAGTTTTGACAAAGTCAACAATTAAAATGTGTTAACTTAACAGTAATACAAATAAGAATATTTATTTTATGAATTTGTAAACTTTGGTGTCTATCTTAGTTAAACATTGATATTCAAGAAACCAAAATGCAGTCAACCGACAGATATCCAAGAAAAGCCAACGAAGTACGGGGTGTTACAAAATTAATCAATAGTCCTTCCCAGCTACCCTACTCCAATCTCGCTAAGTAAACAACCTGTTACAGAAAGTAAACATAATTTGTCCTTTGTTTGTCGTCTCAAATTAGACTTACTACATAATACATTCGAAATGTTACAAACGAGCATACATTATTGTTTAAGTAGGATAAATTGACGTATGAAAATATAAACAAAGTTCAGTTCAGTTCATTTATGTTATGTTACAAAATAACAACATATTGACGTCGGTTTAAAACTATACATAGTCTTAGTTTACATATTAAACTAGCGGCCCATCCCGGCTTCGCACGGGGATTATAATCCCGCGTTTCTGTTAAAAATTTTCCTGAATTTTCTTTGCTATAAACCTCACGGAGCCCGAGACCTTTCCAACGAATGCAAAACCGTGGAAATCGGTTCGTGCATTCTGGAGTTATAGCGTCAGGAAGGAAAACCCGACTTATTTTTATATACCTAGTAGATTTACATTTATACACTTTACCACCGCTTTCAAGGCGCTAGTAGAGAAGAAGCGGTGTAACAAACTCTAAAGCAGCATGTTTTAGACGTCTCTATAATTTTACAACAATTTTGTAACTGTAATAAAGTGCTGCAACCATTGTTTACCAAATAAAAACTAAGGATTGCACTACAGGATCAATATAAATTTCTAATATTTTAAACTAGAAAGAATCGTCCTGTATGCAGTAATAATATTTATTTATATTGTTTAAATGCAATAATATAATGTCACTAATGCCTTAAGCAAAAAACGTTTTGTAGTGCCCATTCAATGATTTGACGCTCTCTCGGATAACAAAAACTAACCTTACATCACACACAATATTTGCTTAACATAGAAATATTTCAAATAATCCAAATGTAATTTTCTCTCATGAAAAGAGCAGTCTTTGATTGAAAATCAGCAGTGATGTACTTGTAACTTGTCGACTCCAAGGAAACTCTCGACAAAGAATGATTGACATGAATGAAACTCGACATAATACAAACATCCTCCTAAAAGATGAAATACGACTTTGCTAACAAAATATCTTTTGTTGAATATAAAGGATTGCTAACAATTTATGTGTGATTGTTAGTTATAACTTTTACGCCTACATAATAAAGGTGAAAAAAAACTATGCTGATCAATCAATTGAATCATTTAAATTAACCCATTCCAATCCACTGGTCATCCGAGTGGTGACGGAGTAAGAATACAATATGTCACCACTCCCATCCCATGGGTGTCGTAAAAACCGACTAAGGGACTATCCTGGAATGTTATCTTTACGAAATAAAAAGAAAAACTTGAAATACCCTATACCAATCCGTCTGGCCAGCGTGGTATTCGTAGGCTAAGTATCCCTCCATCACGGGAGGAGGCCCGTCCCTGCAAAGAGACATTAATGGGCTGTTATGATGATGATGAATCCACTGGTGGACTGCTACAGATTATATTATTTATTTCTTCCTTCTTTGATATTTAGTAGTAGTTGTTAAAAATGTAGTTTAAAAATAGTTTAAAATTCCTTTTAGTTTGTTTGATAAAAAAGGAATTACTTTAACAACTAACTGCGTTTACTAAAATGTTATTTAAAGCATACTTCAATAGTCGTTGAAAATTGTATAAAATGTTTGCTTTTTACCCATTTTAAATTAGAAAATTAATTATAACAAGAAACTTCTAGCTAGTACAACTAAGTTAGTTTCCTAACTTAAATAAAGACTACATTTTCACGCTTGAGATTCCCTTCTTAGATACTATGGCTAAGAATCAAAGTTTGGCAAGAAATTCGGCTAAAATAGTTACGACTGTTAGTTTGTCCATTGAGTCTTGTGGACGTAAGTGTAAACTGTGTCAAACACTTGTTGACTGTGGTCAAACAGAACTGGAACTTTCATTGAATAGGGAGAGAAGCTTGTCATTATACTTATGAGTTCGAAATTAAGTTCAAAATTTCTTTTGGTTTAATTTGTTTGATTCAAAACTAGTAGTCACTTTATCAACTCCTTTTACTTAAAAGTTTTTATAGTGCTTACCGTATACTTCTAAGGTAGTTGAAGATGTTTGCTTTTCATCGTGCTCATCAGATTTTTCAAGTAGTGTGCTAACCTGATTTTAATTATAAATTACCTGCAAATTGAAACGCTGAAATACTCCTTACATTAATAAACATCTAACTTGTACAACTAAGTAAGTTTTCTTACTTAAATAAAGACTACATTTTCACGCTTGAGATTCCCTTCTTAGATATTATATAGCTACGAATGAAAGTTTTGCAAGAAATCCGGCTAAAATAGTTACGACTGTTAGTTTATCCATTGAGTCTTGTGGAGGTAAGTGTAAACTGTGTCAAACACTTGTTGACTGTGGTCAAACTGAACTAGAACTTTCATTGAATAGATAGTGAATCTTGTCATTTCACTTATTACTTTGAAAATTAGTTGAAAATTCTTTTCTTCTAATGAATTTAAAATTAGTACAAAATGTTTTCTTGTTTCATGTTTATCATTACATCAATAAACATCTAGTTTGTACAAATAACTTAGTTTTATAACTTAAATAAATACTACATTTTCACGCTTGAGATTCCCTTCTTAGATACATAGCTACGAATGAAAGTTTTACGAGAAATTCGGCTAAAATAGTTACGTCTGTTAGTTTGTCCATTGAGTCTTGTGGACGTAAGTGTAAACTGTGTCAAACACTTGTTGACTGTGGTCAAACTGAACTAGAACTTTCATTAAATAGATAGAGAATCTTGTAATTTCATTTACTTAGTTGGAAAATTAGTTGAAAATTCTTTAGTTAAGTATGTTTGATTTATTAAAAAATAATTTCTTTATAAACGGCGTTTAATTAGTGACATTTAAAAACTATTGAATAAAGTTTTATGTCAAGATTTGCTTCTTAAGTTTTTTTAGATACTATTTGTTTTTGTACATAATTTTGGTTGTACTATCATTTATTATTACTTCGTCACTAGACAAATCAACATTGTATTGAATGTGAAACTATACTAAAATAATTATTATATTTTATTGGGTGTTGATTTCTGCGAATTAATGTTAATATTAACTCGGTACCCAAGAACCATAATAAACCCTAATTAAGATTGACATTAGTTTCAGATTCCTAATACCAATAATTCGCTCTTCAATTCATTCAATAATAAATTAGTCATACAACAGTAAGCTGCACACAAACACGTACAATCAGCAACCAAACATCGTTTACAAATGAGGAAACAATGTCTACCATGCAACCATTTTGTCGATTACAATCCGTAGCATTGAAGGTAACAAAGTATGTGTTAGAAATTGTTTACTGAACTTATCAATGTGTGGTGACTGCTATCATTTTACCAATAGAATATGGGCTTATGTTAAATTAATAATCTTTAGCTTTTGTGAACTTTGCCTTAGTCGACTTTTACTGAACTCATCGGTTGAGTGACATCATAATTTTTGACTTTATCACAAAATAAATGAATCAATGCCAAGATCAGATCTTATTAGATCCTTTCGTTCCATTTTTATTAGATATTTTATAAATTTTACAAACTTAACTCATTACCCAAATACCAGATCAAAACTTAATTAATATTGACATTAGTTTGTGATTCCCAACCTCAATCATTTGTTCTTCACTTCATTCAATAATAAATTAGTAATACAACAGTAACCTGCACACAAACATGTACATTCATTAACATTATGCAACCAAACATCGTTCACAAATGAAGAAACAATGGCTACTCTGCTACTATTTGTCGATTACAATCCGTAGTATGGAAGGTAAAAGGTGTGGTAATGTTAAAAATTGTTTACGGAAATTATCTATGTGTGCTAACATGCTACCTAATTCATGAGAATTTTTTGGAGTATAGTAAAAAAGTTAATATTCCAGTAAGATTAAAACACGCGAACTACGGTGTACTACGTAGGAATGGGCATTTTCATAACTGCCTTTAAGTTTTTAACTGTGATTTGTAGTCTTATTGACTAAATACTACAAATTAATCATTACAATACTATTACTACATTTATTTCTATTTATCTATGTGAAAATTAAAACATAAGGTAAAAGTTAATTTACTTAAAAAGTATTACATTTTAACTTATAAAATAAAAAAGAGATTTTTTATTTTACTGATGCTCACAAGTAGTTGTGTAGAAAATCTAAAATTTGTTTACATTTTTTAAATATTTACCTTAGGTTGTTACTCACCACGTCTGATTTTTTGCCAAAAACTAAAAGGAGAATGTTTTTTTTAGGCTAAAAAGTCAAAGTCTGTCCCCAGGTCACCAACTAGGTTCATTACAAAGATTGATTTGTAAACAACATTTTCTTCCATGGAACCAACAAAATTCGTCCCACAGAAATCTAGATATCAGCTGTTAAAAAAATAAAATGCCCTGTGGCACTCCAAGCTGTTATCACTAAAAGCCAGTCTGTCCCCAGGTCACCAACTAGGTTCACTACAAAGATTGATACATAAGCAACATTTTCTAACGTTAATAACTTGTTGTTAAGAGGTAGGGTACAGTCACGAGCAATAATATGTACACATTTTCAAATTTTCTAAACTATCTGCACGTTTATCTAGACATTACAATATCAAAATGAATTCGTAATTTAGAAGAGGTTCCGTACAGTTTTGAATTAATCTTCGAATTTTCAATTTTGGATTGGCAGAACTTTAGATAACTGGTTTACAAAATGCGAAAATGTGTACATATTATTGCTCGTGACTGTACAATCTAGGCATACCCGTTTTATTTTTTTGGTTTCGCTGGGGTAAAAGGCCTACTTATCCCCTTCCGTTGGGGGACGGAAGGGGTATGTGGGGCTCCCAGGGGGTTAGGCAACCCCCCAGTGTACCCAGTGGACTTTCAACTGTGATTTGTAGTCTTATTGACTAAATACATACTACAAATTAATCATTACAATACTATTACAGATTCCTACATTTATTTCTATTTATCTATGTGACAATTAAAACATAAGGTAAAAGTTAATTTACTTAAAAAGTATTACAGTTTAACTTATAAAATAAAAAAGAGATTTTTTATTTTACTGATGCTCACAAGTAGTTGTGTACTTAAGAAAAACTAAAATTTGTTTACATATTTTAAATATTTACCTTAGGTTGTTACTCACCACGTCTGATTTTTTGCCAAAAACTAAAAGGAGAATGTTTTTTTTGGGCTAAAAAGTCAAAGTCTGTCCCCAGGTCACCAACTAGGTTCATTACAAAGATTGATTTGTAAACAACATTTTCTTCCATGGAACCAACAAAATTCGTCCCACAGAAATCTAGATATCAGCTGTTAAAAAAATAAAATGCCCTGTGGCACTCCAAGCAGTTATCACTAAAAGCCAGTCTGTCCCCAGGTCACCAACTAGGTTCACTACAAAGATTGATACATAAGCAACATTTTCTAACGTTAATAACTTGTTGTTAAGAGGTAGGGTACAATCTAGGCATACCCGTTTTTTTTTTTTGGTTTCGCTGGGGTAAAAGGCCTGCTTATCCCCTTCCGTTGGGGGACGGAAGGGGTATGTGGGGCTCCCAGGGGGTTAGGCAACCCCCAGTGTACCCACTAAAAGTACCCAGCGGCATTCCTTCATCGCCTACTTGGAGGGGGCCTAGGAAACCGGCAGAGCCTTTGCGTCTAGTCCCCCTCCGGCCCTATTTAGGCATACCCGTAGTCGAACTAATTACACACACATCTATATCTATACTTATAATAAAACTGTAGAGAGATCAATTCTGTACATTGAATATATGTTAAAAATTAATATTGGAGGATGAATGGTGATCGATACTAATGCCAAAAATGCAATCAAGAAATTTTTTGTCTGTCTGTCTGTCTGTCTGTCTGTCTGTCTGTCCGTCTGTCTGTATGTGCACGCATGGGTCAAAAACTACTGAAGGCATTTTAACCAAACTTAATACGATTGTAGTCCATACTCCTGGGCAGGTTATAGGCTGTATAACATAACGCTAAGACACATAGGAGCTGAGCAGTGACGAAAAATTTGAAGCAAGTCGGTTGAAAAAACGCGCGTTCGAGCTCTTATCATCGCATATGTTGATCATACGCCAAAAATATGTATTACAAAAATAATAGTCTTCAAAAGATGTACAAAGAAGTCCTGAATAGTATATATCTATCTTTTATATATTAGCCACAATAACCTGTTTAATCGTTAGGGTTTTCTTCAAAGTGTATTAAATACATAAATATATTGTAATTTGCAAAGACATATCTTTTTCAAACTCCCATATTTCAAAAGTACACTTTAATACCTTATTCATAAAAAAGAATTATAGAAATCGGTTTATAAACACACAAGATTTAGATGAAAGAAAATTTTCAAATGTCGCCGCGCCAGTATGAGTACGGCTGTACGGTTGATTTTTGTTTAACGTCCGAAACGGCCAACCGGTGCATCTATATAATTTCATTCACATTGACTCTTAATGCGAACGGACGTGGTTCTTATTGACTCTTCTCGGAATAAGCGCGATTTAGATATTAAAATACATAGATACGTAGTTTATAGGTATTAAGTTTAAAGTAGGTATCTATATTTATACTATAATAAAACAATCGGAATCGGATAAGTAATACTCGAGATATCGCTAGATCTCTTTATTAGAACAGTCCGATACAAATCAGGGGTCATGAAAAATGGATTTGGTTCAATGTTGAATGAATTTAAATTTAGTTTCTTTTGTTCACGAGATGGCGTTACCAGTAGTAATCATAAAATAAATGAGTTTTTAAATAATATATAACTATTTTATTATTAAGTGCTATTAATAAGTTATTCCTTTTAAATGTTAATAAAATTAACCATGAATCGTATGTGTAATATCAATTATAAGTCTTCACACTAGCCTTTAAAAATATCAATTTAACGGACACAAAGAACATCCAGACTAAGGACAATAGTTTGTGTATCACAATTGTCCTCCATGGGAATCGAACCCGCGACCTCATGCACGCCAGCCATGTAATGCGACCGCCGCGCCACCGAGGCTGCCGCACCATAACGTGGCGTGCAAATGTATTCATTCATAATTAATTAGCGATTATCCGTGTGGTGACGGAGCAAGAATACAATATGTCACCTCCCAATCTCATCCCATGGGTGGCGTAAAACCGACTAAGGGACTATCGGTGAATATTATCTTTACGAAATAAAAATGAAGGAAAACTTGAAATTAAACCCTATACCAATCCGACTGGCCAACGTGGTATTAGTAGGCCAAGTATCCCTCCGTCACGGGAGGAGGCGAGTCCTTGCAGTGGGACATTAATGGGCTGTTATGATGAAAAAGCGATGTCATTTATTTTAACTTACAAATTTGACAACAGATGGCATTGTGCCTGTGACGTCATTTTCAGTATCGCGGTATTAAGATTTTACTTGAAAGAATGACGTTCCCTCATGTCTTTCAGTATAAGTTTAGACACAGTCTTCATAGATCTGTCTTTGTAAAGATCTGTTTTTGAAAAGGTTTTGGTTCGTTCGTTAATTTTACAATTCGTGTGTAGGTATATCTGTTTGTTATAAGGTTTAAAAAACAATTTTTAGTATTAAATCGAATTGCGAAGTAAGTAAAATCCGCCACGCGAACGAAGTCGCGGGCACAGCAGCTAGTATATATATATATATATATATATATATATATATCTATACATATAATAAATCTGTAGAGAAGTCAATTCTGTACATGAAAAATTTTCTCAAAATAACTATCAGGGTGTAATAAGTGATCGATACTGATGCCAAAAATGCAATCAGTAAAATTTTTGTCTGTCTGTCTGTCTGTCTGTCTGTCTGTATGTTCGTTATAGAAACAAAAACTACTCGACGAATATTGATGAAACTTAGTACGATTATTCTCCATACTCCTGGTCAGGTTATAGTATACTTTTAATCACGCTACGATCAATAGGAGCAGAGCAGGGAAGGAAAATGTTGGTAAAACGGGAGAAATTGTGTCGTGACGTCATAGCATTTTAACAGATGATTCGTGACGTCATAAAATTTTTGACAGAGGAGTCGTGACGTCATAGGAGTTTTGACAGATAAGTCGTGACGTCATAGGAGTTTTGACAGCTGAGTCGTGTCGTCATAGAGTTTTGACAGGTGAGTCGTGACATCACAAAAATTTGACAGATGAGCTGTGACGTCATATAGTTTTTGGCAGATGATTTGTGACGTCATAATTTTTTTGACAGATGAGTCGTGACATCATGGGAGTTTTGACAGAGAGTCGTTACGTCATCGCATTTTTGCGGGAAAATAAATATGTGTGTATGAATTCCTGGGTGCGCGAATTTTCACTGCAAGCCACTCTCAGCCAGTTCCAATCACTGATTCAGAAATAATAACGGCGGTTAAGCAATGTCGGCGAGGTCATTCTATTATGGGTGACCACTCAGTAGTAATGTACAATTTCATCTAGGCATCTTCGTGCTTTAGATGGCACGTAAGACGGTGATCCCGGCTATCGTTGTTGTGAGAAAGTCGTTAAGCTAAGTCAAAGGCTTTTTATAGGGTTCTGCAAAAAAAACTGTACGTTTGTACAGTCACGAGCAATAATATGTACACATTTTCGCATTTTGTAAACCAGTTATCTAAAGTTCTGCCAATCCAAAATTGAAAATTCGAAGATTAATTCAAAACTGTACGGAACCTCTTCTAAATTACGAATTCATTTTGATATTGTAATGTCTAGATAAACGTGCAGATAGTTTAGAAAATTTGAAAATGTGTACATATTATTGCTCGTGACTGTACTGCCAAAATATATTTTGCGTGAACGAAGTCGCGGGATACAGCTAGTATATATATATATATATATATATATACTCATCATTGCAGACAATATTGAGTTAGAAGCCATATGTCATTATTACTGCTCCTTAAAGAGTGGCAGACGTACGTTGGGAACATATTGGATCATGTTATCTCTATTGTATGGTTCTTGGCATGTGCACGATACAGTATAGCATTAACCATCCAGCACAATCAATGGATAGTATCATGCCTAGATTGAACCTTACCTCTCAGTCAGTTATTACCGTTAGAAAATGTTGTTTACGTATCAATAATTGTAATGAACCTAGTTGGTGACCTGGGGACAGACTGACTTGTTAGTAGATAACTGCTTGGACTGCCACAGGGCTATTAATTTTTTGAACAGCTGATATCTAGATTTCTGTGGGGCGAATCTTGTTGATTCCATAGAAGAAAATGTTGCTTACGTATCAATCTTTGTAATGAACTTAGTAGGTGACCTGGGGACAGACTGACTTTTTAGTAGATAACTGCTTGGAGTGCCACAGGGCTTTTAATTTTTTGAACAGCTGATATCTAGATTTCTGTGGGGCGAATTTTGTTGATTCTTTCAACATGTAATAAGCTCAATGGTATAAGTCAATGTACAATGGTTACAAACGTGGGGGCAGCAATTTTTATTTAGCCCAAAGCTCCTAGTAAAAAAAACATTCTCCTTTATAGTATAGAAAAGAAGAAATTGAGTTCGAATATGATGATTTAGCAAGCAGTCTAGTTTTAGGGAAGCGAGGCCAGCCTACGGCCTATTCAACGCAGAGTTTAATAGTTCACATGATTTGTAGAACGATTTCAACGTATACTCCTACCAAGGGAATAGAACAGGAAAAGATTTATTGTTGCCAAGGGAACACAAATCATTGTTCAAAATCCTTTTCTAATATAAATACCTATATATCTAAATGTTTATTTTTATATAGCATGAAGGTACATTTTACGTACTCTGCGCGGTGTCTGAGACTGAAGACTACTCAGACTACTACCACAGATTGGATCTATGTTTTTGAATTTTAATAACTATATAAATAACATAAAAAATTTTAGATAGATATATTGTAGGGTGACCTATCATGAAAATATCTGGATTATGAGAATATGGGAAACAAAAAAATACTGTTTGGAAATTAGGTTTTAGTGCATCTTGAAATTAAATACGGAATTTTAAAAAGTTGTCATTCATTACATCATTCTGTCTTTTAAAAGTTCTACCAACTGTTTTCTGGGTTTTAAGATTCGGGTAACAAAGGAAATTCGAGATTTCAATAGGTTACCATATTATAGACCAGTTGTGTGTAAATTCCATGTTCTTTATTATTATTACATAGTGGACACAAATCAGAAATAATCCTTACCTTGTTTACATGATCTCTAAGGATATTAGAGTACACCATGGCCATCGCTTCGAGCGCCATGAATGTCATACAGCCAACGACCCACGGCACTAGAAAAGCCACGTTTTCCTGCGAAACAGAAGTATGATTGTATGAGATTTCAGGAGTTGTTTCTCATACATAGAATTCATTAAATTGGAATTAGAATTCACATAATAGATTAACAGATTTAAAGTGCTTAGTCGCTATATCAGTAAAGGTATCATCATCATCATAGCAGCCCATTAATGTCCCACTGCAGGGGCGGGCCTCCTCCCATGACGGAGGGATACTTGGCCTACTAATGCCACGCTGGCCAGACGGATTGGTATAGGGTTTAATTTCAAGTTTTCCTTCTTTTTATTTCGTAAAGATAATGTTCAGTAAAGGTATGTCTATATTATTAAGTAGCGATACCATCGTGTTGCTGAAGTCCCAAAAAGAGGGAAGCTTTTTGTTAGTCTACTCGAATCCTATGGCTCTGAATTATAAAGCTAAATAATTTTTTTTTGTGCTAAAAAAGTAACGGTTTTATGATACACGCTAAACTTGTACTCGTAGATAACTTTTGTTGCTAACATTACAATCGAGTTTGTTAATTTTAGCTTAACTTTTCACCTTCACGCAAAGCCAAGGATATTGCGTTATTTCAAAATTATCTCAGCGAGTCTCTTTAATAAGTATTTATTCCAACAAATAATTATGTTCCGGCAGAAAATAACCTTAAACCCCGATTTATTCATCGACAAGTACAGTAGCGAGTTAAGTAGTAAGTTGTTGATTAAGTTGATCTGAATAGATCTCCATCCTATTTTTTGGCGAGTTAAGTAAGAAGTAGCCCTATTTCGCGTCTCACCAACTTAACTCGCCAAAAAATAGGATGGAGATCTATTTAAATCAACTTAATCAACAACTTACTACTTAACTCGCTACTGTACTTGTCGATGTGTAAATTGGGCTTAAAAGCGTAGCAATCCTGCGGCTGTCGTGCACTGTGCGGTATCAAATCAAGATATTTTTAAAGGGATCTACAAATGATTACCCTGATCATTGGATATTATTTGTGCCTGTAAAAAATATGTTTCTTAGTTTTCGCGGCACAGAGCATGAAATCTAGTACACGAGGTTAAATATTAATTTACATCCGAGATTACTTTAAAATGTACATAATAGAGAAATGTTTCAAAATTTTCTCCGAGATAATATCTATTTTCATTCTACAAAACGTTTGATAAACATTTATTATGTTTCGTGCCGGGATAACTCACATTTTGTGGAGAGCCCACAAAATTTATGTAGGTATTCTATCATAGTAGCTTATTAGTATTTTAGTATACCTTTTACGCTATTTATATATTCTTTTTTCTACTAGAAAGCCCTGCTTTATAGTTGTACAGATTAACCTACCCAAGCCACAGGAGAGAGGAAGGTGGAGATTTTGAAGAAGGCATTTTACCAGGATGGGATAAGGGAATGGATATTGACATATTTTAGCGTAGAGCATTATAATATTATATTTATTTAATATTAATAAAACTGCCAAACATGAAACTCGTAAAAAGTGACTTTATGTAGTCGCAAAAATTGTAACAAAGCCTGTTTTGTTTGTGACCAGATAGTGTTGTGTGAATGTGTGAGGAGTATTATTAGTAACATAAACTACACCTACCTTTCCTTTTATTAACCAACAAATCTCTAAACTAAAAGGTAGCTAATTAAACTATTTAACAAAACGTGGGCAGACAAAATGAAAGCCATATATACGCGTGGTTTCATTTAATTAGAAGAACCTTATATAAAACGTAAATAGATACGACGGTAGACGAACGTATTTATTCTTTACTTTACGACCGCCTGTGTCTTCAAACGGCCATTTTATTTTCCATAAAATACTGTAAGTGTTGCGAAGGTTGAACAAGTTTTGATTATACATTCTTGTTACAAAGTATTACTTAAATAGAGAAAATTAAGCGGGTACAATCATTATGTTAAAAGTAAGTTTATTTGATATATCGTTGGCAAAGTCTTTATTCTATTGTTTTAGTCTATAATTAAGGTAAGGTTGGTTTAATTTTAATCGTAGTTCTTTACTTTTGACTTTCAGAAGATCCAGTAATATTTAGTTGCAACTTGAATGTGCCTGTAGCTCAGGACATTATTAATAAATTACAAAATATTGTGTGAGGTTCGTATCCGCAACCTCGTCGACAACCCACGCTAGCGTGACCGCTGCACATCGAAGACAGTTAAACTTAATAGCAAATGGAAATAATAAAATTGAATACTTACTTTATAAATTCCATAAAATAAGAATATGCTTAGTACAATCATAAACATCTGCGTTCCTATTATTGCGAAATATGCTATCTGTACACCTGAAACAATGGAAACAAATTCGTTAGTTATGATTCAAAATTGTTAACTAGCAGCTTTAATAAATACTTATTACTATTACGAGTACATGAACGTTTTATAATAAAATCAAAGAAATACTTTAAATATAGTCTTTATCAGACAGGAAAGGTACGGTGACATTTGATCTTTTCCATGTTACTTAGTTTACTTTTGTAGAATTTAAAAATAAAAGCTATCAATTTATGAATCCGAACTGATAAAAAATTAAAAATATTATTTAGACGTTTATATATAATTAAATTATATGAAATATTTGTTTTATATTCCATCTTCAACCCTAATATGTAAAATATAAACGTATAAATTTTAAAATCGTATGCGCGACTCGGAACGAATTTCAATAGAGATTCACACAATATAATTGTTAAAATCAAATGGTTTTTTATAAAATTGATTAAATCGATTTTTTTTAATAATTATAGAAATTAATATAATAATTTCAGTTGTCTTTTAACTCAATATTAGGTTTTACGAGGATAGGCCGCAGGTTTTTTTTTGGCGGGATTCGTACGTCATAGCGATAAAATCTTGATGATGTCATTATTAAAAGAGGCCTGTAACCTATGACCACGTACTTAACTGCCGATGATTGGAAAAAACAAAAATCTAATACTTCATGACTGTGAGAGGAAGAGACATCAAATTAGACAATTCAATAGATTTTCACTTATTATGTCATGTAAGTGACGAACCAAGTAATTCATCAAACTGTTCATCAGATGAATCACGCATTGATTCGGCATAATTAATAAATATTTAAAAAAAGATTAGTTTCTTATTTTGTACCCATAATCGATTTAATCTTGTTTGTAAATTATATCGGTTAGATATAGAATCGGTATTTTTAAAAACGATTTTAGTGTTACTACATCTCTAGTAATGACAAATACTAAACGTCACCGTACCCATAAGATCTGAAAAATAGTATAGTCAAAAGATAGATTACGAATTACTTATTTAAACAAAATTATTTTTTTAAAATAGGAGTCGTGTCGTATAGCACAATTAAGTAAAGTTTAATTATTATCATGATCATCTTATCAGCCAATTGGCTTCCACTGCTAGACATAGGCCTCCTTCAAATATTGCTACACCTTGTACGGTCCTGTGCCTCCCTCATTCATCGGTTTCCCGCAGTCCTGACCAGGTCGTCGGTCCACCGTGTGATGGGTCTCCCCACCAAGCGTTTTCATAATACATATTTGTTAGTATCAGGAAACGGGCCGGTTAGTAAAACATTGAGAAGTTTCTCGTAGAATTTTCACTGCCATTTGCAACTTTTTTCCATAAAAATGGTATTGCAAACCCTTTTAAGCAGTTAAAAACAGCTGCACTAAGAAAATATATCTCAAAAATATTCTGCCTCGTTAACCCATAAAATATAATATGCAGTAAAGCATATTTGTTACTGAAATAATATTTTGTGGATCGCACGTAAAAGTAATTTGCATAATCATAGTTGTTTGCGCTGTATCAGTTGTTTGGCTCTTGCAACGTTGCTTGACTATGAGAGTTGGAAACGTTTCAAAAAAATTTTGAGTTTTATTTCTAACTAGCTTTTTCCCGCGTCTTTGCTCGCGTTAAATTCGGGGTAGGACTGGTGCCCTTTCCTAGACACAAAAGAAAAAAAAAGTAGCCTATGTTACTCTCCATCCCTTCAACTATCTCCACTTAAAGATTCACGTCAATTCGTCGCTCCGTTTTGCCGTGAAAGCAAGACAAACAGACACACTTTCCCATTTATAATATTAGTATTAATACATTTACACGTACTTATTTATTTTGTTGTTTCTATATTTATATTTTTAAGGATTTCGAAATATATTTCTGCATTTCTACCAGAATTTCGGAGTAGTTTTACTGTACGAGTACATTTTGGTGTGAATGACACTTTGCTTTTATTTTTCAAGTTACTGTATTTATATCGTCACATTGCTACGCTTTCAAACTTCTATTCGTCAAAAAGTACTTATATAATATTTTTGATAAAACCACAACCTGTGTGCATTCCGTTGAAAGGAACCTATATTATGAACTGTATTACTGAATAACAATATGCATTACTGCGTGTTGTGATTATTAAAGCGTACCTGTGCCGCGATTTATTTACCCTTATAGTGCGTAAATGAGTTTCAAGAAGGAGCATTTTTAAAAATCATGACTCGTTAGTCAGAGATAGTAATGGCACTAACAGAACCAAACCATTAATTATCCCGGCACTACGTAAAATCTTTTCGGAGTATTACCGAAAAGATTTTACGTTGTAAACATTAAAAAAAGTTAAAGAACGCACTTATAAACACGAAAAAATGGGAAGCAATCGTGCCTCCAACAATCGTCACGTAATCTATTCGAACTGAACAAACAAATCTGACCAAAATCGATTACACCGATAACCCCAAGGGTATTTGCTTGATACTGACTAGAATCCTGCAAATCGAGGTTGTGAAAATCGTGAATTGGATTCCAATTCTAGTTCACTATAATTCAATAGGAATAATGGATCCGTGTTAAGAGAGGAGCAACGGAGTTCGATGCATTGTCCTGTTAAAAAGCTGCTTTGAGTTCTGAAAAGCTTTTGTATATAGGATCGTTGAATTTTCAATTGGATTCTGATGTTTTATTAAAACTTTTTGATTGCCCAAAAAGGCAGCGTTTATAAAAGGTATTCTTTTTTATTACAATAGTGATCATAATTTTAATTTTCAGCGTAAAATTCGCTGCTTTTTTGGCTACAGAGAGGTGAAAGTGGTTAAAAGTAATGAATGTTATGGTAAAAACTTTATACTCGTAGAATGTTATTTTTTATGCGGTGACGAAGTGAGAAAACAGTGGTGTCATTAGCCCTTTCGTGATAATACGCACAAGCTCTGCTTAGTTTGGTAGTAAAATGTCATAACGTAAATTTGTAAGAATTATTATATCAAAATTATGTGTAAAACCTTTGTAAGAACGATAATATTGTTTAGTTATATTTATACAACAGCTATTATAGGCCTCCGATGATTCAATTTACTTGTTATTAAAAAGATATAAGTGGTTATTAAAAGACGACGGCTATTGATCGTTATCGTTTAACGCTGTTTCATCTCCAAAATATTTCCTTCGAATACCAAAGAATAATAAAGATGGAATGATAATAATTTGATAATAAAATTAACTTCAACGCTGTAATTTGCTATATAAATATTTATTTTTAGCGTCTGTAATGTAATTTGAAAGATTGTCTTCGCGAAATTTTATTCATAAATCATTTTTGATCTGATCATCTTGGCATACGATCCATCGTCAAATCAGCGAGGAACTTCATCATTCAACATTTATGTCAGAGTTCATCTTATGTTTTATTTGTTTTAATCCACACTTTTGTACCGAATTAAATGAAATAACTTATGAATTGTTTAACGATTATTATCTTTATTTTTACATTTATTTACCGAAAACCATTTTGCTGGCTTTTTGGTTGTCTCGAAAGAATCTTGATCACTAGTTGTATTTGTTTGTCGCTTCAACATTTTAATAAATCTTGGTCAGTAGTGTATTTCCGTCTAGTCGTATTTTTGCACTCATAGGTACATGGAAAACAAAACTTTGATTCACATTTCGAAATTTAAAAAATAATCATATTTTAAACACTAAGATCGAGAATCCTACAAACACAGAATGATCATTAATTAATGTCATAATACATATTTTATAAACTGACAACGTTGTTAATTTCACCATTACTGCTGGATACGCTTTATCAGCTGTCTACTACTTAAAGTGTTTATTTTGTAGATAATTCCCAGCTTTTTAATACGGCGCAGAACTACAACACACGCAACGAACTACGCGCACGCTTTCAGTTTAATTTTAATACCAACTAAAGCGTACGGTGTGCACAAGGTGTTATTTTAATCCGCTTTATTACGATCTCTCGAATATTCGCCGACTTCAATCTTTTTTTTAATCATTTATGAGATAAATCCGTGAGGTGACGGAGTGGGTGTCCTAAAATCCGACTAAGGGGCTATCTGTTAAAATTCGTCCCATTAGTAGAATATTGTTGTATCATCACAAGTAACAAAAATGATTTTATTGTAAATTCGTTATCATAATGACGTAAGCTATCTAATGATATATTTTTTTTATAACTTTTGTTCTATATTTTAAAAGTTATGAAGTTCGAATAAAGTTTTTGCCGCGCGGCATACGTAGAATAACGTCTCACGACCACTTAACGCGCGCTCCCGGCTCCGTGCGTCGCGTTTCTTCATTACAACGCACATTGTTCGACGGAGTCGGCAAGAGTGAGGTGTTGTAACAATGGAAACCGACAGTGGCGATCAAAATGGTCAGAAATCGGTCAGAAATCAATTAAATTATTGTTATTTTGTTTACATACACAACGTTGTTCATTACTATTGAGAATTAAACGTTTAAATTAGTAATAAGAAAATTATTTACAAAATAGAATATACGTAAAATACATATTTCATGGATTTTTATAAAATTTATACAACATCCATAAATTTAAATTATATTTAATGGAAAATAAACAATTTTAGTATGTTAATTACATTGTTTTAGGTGTATTACACAAAATTATTGACATTACCACAAAGACAGTATTTAAAATCACATAAAACATTTTTCTACCAAGCTGCCGCATCTTTTTAAAATTAAGTGTAATCCACTAAAATACTTTACTGATAAGTTTCTTAACATGCTAATATACAATGAAGCTTGTCTTATTTGTTTTTCTAATTTTGTAGTTACTTATGCACATAATATTATATTTTACTACGCATAATTGTATCTTCTTTTCGTCGGTACGTAAACATGAAACATTATTCGACCAAATTATATTTTAAAGTGTGCGTCGTAAGCACTTATGCTACTTTTTTCTGTTAATTAGTTTCTTGTAAAACATTATTCGAAATCTAAAAGTGTTATAAAATTATTAAATACAGTATTAATTGTACACAGCTATTCTTAATATCTAATTTTCGGCTAACTCTACATAAAAACCAACAAATTTTACAATTATATTGGTGTTTAAAAAAAAATCTAGGTCTAACTTCATAGTACACACATCCGTGTGTACTACATATAAACAGTCTAAGCTGGCCGAGCGATGGTTTCATAATATGTACAACCAAATGCGAGATCAGCTTACACTGATTCTGTATAGGTTGAACGGTAGCAGTGTGTACAATTGTAAACGTCGTTCTACTTGTCGTGATGGACCAGCGGATCCATCGACTCTTACTGAACTGCGTCCTGTAACTCCGTTCCAAATTCAATCTGCATCCAGTTATGAAGCATCATTGTTATCAGTATAGCAGCGATTTTAAGTATAGTATCGAAGATTTGTATACCTACGCCTATGCTATCACCACCTCCGTATCAGACAAAGTGTTATAGTGATTTTTGTCTGATATATTCAGATCAGTCAATTGAATCTGACTTGAGTTATGATAAAATTACATTTCCCAGCAGTCGACTAAAAAAGCGCCACTTGCCAGTCAAACATTCAAGACAAAAAACGTATTTAAATAGTATTCGTAAAAAGTACTGTATAAAACTGCAAGGTATTGAAGAATATTTTTCAGAAGAACATCATGATCCATTCAATTCAGTGAAGCAACCGAATGCACCCATAGCTAAATCTTACTCAAGTCAGTTCAACACTGAGAGTAACGTGATGGCATTACGTGCACTTTCTGATCAAAGTCAATCGCTTTATGGATCGCTCTGTTTCTAATACTGTCATATCACTTTAATTACAAGTGCAAGCTATCGAAGAACGTTCTTCAGAAGGTCCTAATTAGTCTAATTCTATGAAGCAACACTAGCTCCCAAATTGCTCAATCTTGCCCAACTCGGTCAAACACTGAAAGTACTGTGATGGCATCTCCCGCTCCCTCAGCTCAAAGTCAATCATTTTATGGTACAAATAGCTCTGTTTCTGAACTTGCGATACCACGCCAATATGTCGCGATAATGGGACTGATCTAGGAAGGAAACGACAACCTTGGACAGGAGCATTCTACTAAAGCTGGGAACGTATTTAATACAAAACAAATCTATCAAGTGCTTTGATATTAGTTACGTACAAAGCTTAGATATATTTAAATAGTTTTAGGAGTTTTGTGACTGAAAAAAGCAATGAGAGTATGTGTTAAAGTACACAACTAAGAGGTCATGTTGTGCGTACGTGACGTGTTTGGCCAGTTCCTAGATGTGATAGCTGTCTACAATATCCTCAGGAAATCTATTCATACGACGATGGAAAAATTATGGTTTGGACGGGAATTCGTGTGGGTCTTAAAACAGACTTAAGTACGTTTTGATCAGAAGCACCATGACGGCTGAAAAATAGCTTAACGAGGTTGTTTGAGCTTCTAGTTCCAATAATCTACCCCCGTATACTACATTTTGACCAAATGTTTAAGCTCATGGACGATAACACCCATCCGTTTAAAATGAAAGTGTTATCCAGATAGTTGCAGGAGCACGACATATCGGTCTTATCCTGAATCACTCAATCACCTGGACTAAAAACCATAAAACACACGTAGGAAATGTTCCAAAGAAGTGCTTTGATGAATTTTCCTGCAAAAATTGCGATTGAAGAGCAACTTTTTTGCATCCTAGTCGGACATGGAACAATATACCGCACCAAGACCTGGATAACTTAATCCAAGCATGAAAAACCGTTATTTACGTTTTTTGGATGTACTGACTAGTACTAAGTTAAAAACAGATTAATAATCGCTTTTTGTTCAGTTAAGTTTTTAATTTATTTGAATAAAACATTATTTACGCTAAAATAATATCTAGATTGTAGCTATATGCCATTTATATGGCTACAATCTAGAATTAAATAAAATTTTAGTGTATAAAAATATTAACGTATTGAATGTTATCTTCAATAATTTTTGAGTTAATTGAGTAAATACCAAATATCCCTAGACAAAGTTGATGTGTGTATTTAGTCTATAAAAGCCGGATCTCAAATTTAACCAGCACATATTCATGTGATCAATAATTATTATAATTACGTGTACCTTCTTTATAGTCGTAATCATAAAAATTCGGCTTAGTTAACTTTTAGTTATCTGTGTGGTAACGGAGTAGGAATACAATATGTCACCACCCCATCTCATCCTATGGGTGTCCTAAAAATCGAAGGGACTATCCGTGAATATTATATTTACGAAATAAAAGAAGGAAAACTTGAAATTAAACCCTATAGCAATCCGGCTGGTCAGCGTGGTATTAGTAGGCCAAGTAACCCTCCGTCACGGGAGGAGGCCCGTCCCTGCAGTGTGTGTGCAAGTGCATTCAATACTTGGAAATTCACATCATTACTTACGTTAATTCTTAAGACGGGCGGAGCCGGCCGACAAACTAGTATTATATAAAACATCTTCTCGAAAAACATTGAGATAATTTTAGGATTTCGTAAAATATTGTTTCACCTGCACATACAACGTGATTAATTTGGTCAAATAACGTTGCATGTGTTCAAGAGACAGCTCCTGAACTGTTTTCGTTGGCAGTACAATGTTATGTATGCACATGCGATACACTATCTACGCACAGGAATAGTTTTTAGACTAAATAATTATATCATTAATAGCTGTATTTATATCTATGTACACTGTAAAAATATTACATGGCTAAAGTCTTCCGTAAAAAAGTTATAAGCAAAAAATGCTAGCGCAAAACTTCAAATCGCTCTACTGAAAAGTAGACATTTTGTAGATACAACATTGTTCTACTAATGGGACGAATTATATCAACGAAATAAAGATAGAAAAACTTAAAATGAAACCTTATACCAATCCGCCTGGCTGGCGTAGTATAAGTAGGCCAAGTATCCGTCACGGAAGGAGACCTGTCCTGAATTGTGACATTAATGTTACTGTTATGATGGTTCCGACCAATACATATACCTACATGATACTTTTACAATACATTTTAATAGGTCGCAGCAAAAATGTGCCAGAAATTGCAAAAATGTGCCAGAAATTGCAACACTTACAAGCCTGAGACAGTATTCTTTATTTGACGAGATTAAGTGTGTATTCAATTCTTTCACAAATTTCTTAAATCACTATACATATGAAAAATGCAAAAATTTTAAGAAAGACTTCTCCCTCTAATGGGTTTAAAAAGCCAGTGTCACAGGTCAACAACCTCCTTTTAATATTCTATACCTAGAACCCAACACAACAGAGCTTAACTGTGCCTTCCCCAGTCAGTTATGAGACACTTCGACCTAACATTATGTGAGAGGTATTTGATATGAGCCTTCCATTAACACATTGCTCGCATATCTGTAAGCCGCGAGTTGAAAATGAGAATTCTTTATCCTTAATCTTCCTACTGGGAAGTCATTAATGCATTGTATTCAGATGTTTGACTCTTAATTACTGCTTTAGTACAATAATATGTAGCAATATTTAAATGAGTGGTGATGTACTATGAAGCCTATACACAAATAGAAGCGACTAAGAGACATACCTATTGTTTATGACATAGTATACCTTAAAATACACTTTTTTCTAATTTTTGTGGTGTGAGGGACCAAGAATAGCTACTATTATGTCCATTCGAAGGGAAAGTTTACACATTATTATCTGTGGAATGTCTCTTTAATGGAGCATTATTTGGCTGTTGAATAATATATTATTCATTACAGTGACACACAACGCCATCAACGTTCATCAAAATCATCAAAGTACATTTAATAGCGTAAATTTTATAACCGATATACCAATTTTTTTAAATCTTAAAGGCATAAGTCTGCCTATCGTTTGTTCTACTATTCAGGTCTCTGTTCTTTCTAGAACTCAATATCCAAACCAAAAACGAAAACAAATGAAATATATTTTTTTTAAACCACAGAAACACATTCCAACAACAGCACTTTATTATACATCAACATTAAACTCAAAAACTGTATAAAGCAGGCTTACTATAATGAAGCACAGCCCACCAACATAAACCTTAATACCCCGTTAGACGAGAACCATTTCGTGCAAAAATACTTTGACCCTACTTATGCAGCACACACTGTACTTATGCTGCCGCAAATGAATTATACAAAAGAACCTTTCTAGTTGAGAATTTCTTATTCATCTTGTCTTACATCCGACAAAGCTTTCTTTATGTAATACGGTTATTATACTTTTGAAATGTAATGCTTGTTTTAAGGCTTGTAAAAATATTCAGTAGTATTAGCTTGCATGAATCCTTTGTAGTATTAGTTTGCATGAATTCGTATGCTGTGAAAATGCTTCTGCACAGACTTCCACGTGTCTTGATCTATACCAAGTAATATTTGGAAACTGGTTGCGTAAGGCACAACACCGTATTATAGTGCGTGTTGGAAGAGCAGTTTGTCCAACAGTAAATCTTAACAATACTAGTTTACATACGCAATAGTAGATAGTGTACAAAAGGGTGATTTTAACAAAGTCACTTTTTATTAATGACACTCTTTTTAATTTAATTAAAAGATCAAAAATATTTACTTAAATAAATTATTTCAAGCGAAGCGTAATGACTTTTAAGCTAAGTATTCTTGCTTAGAAAGTCATTTAATAAAATAGTTTGAGTGTGTAGACTTGTTATTATATTATGAACTTATTCAAGTATCAACATGTTATCAGCTTAGAACGTAAACGTTTGAAAATTAAAAACAAAATATCAAACAAAATAACTCGTGACACGTCCGCGTCCCTACATATCGGTCCATATGCAAAATGATCCCGGTCCGTCCGCGTCACTACATATAGGGCCAAATTTCCCGCGCTCATTCAATTGGTAATATTTCACGTTTCATTCACTAAATGCACTACGGTTTGATGCAAATTATTTAAATAGTTCGTAATCTATCGATCAAATAAATATTTACTCTGGCAATTTACAAAAAAAAAATATTTTAAAGAAATGAAACAAGTACAGGTGTTCATTCTTCGTGATTCGCGGGTTTTTGTGAGTGAATTGTAATAACGGAGTATTTTGTTTCAATTGTGTAAATAAAGTGATTTCTTATCTCAAGTAGTGTTAAATGTTACTAAAGTGTTGTCTTGTGTAAATAAGTAAATTATTAGAAATGTTAAATTGTCGAAATGTGTAGAGTGTGTGTTTTTAAGAATAAAGTGTTGACGCCCGGGGCCATTTTGGTTACTGTTTTTTGAATTTGCTAATAACAAACAGCTCCTGGCAAGAAATGTATGTATTTTATTTCTTAATTTATTCATTATTTTATCGCTATATAACATGGCAATAAGTGCTACTCGTTTTATAACATATAATTATAGTTTTTATTCATAAATTTTCATTTATTGAGACGGGAATTTTTCTCATAAAAAACGCATAAACAGTTGGACATGTAGGGGTGTGGGTCAAAATTTGGTCGGACGCTCGAAAGGATAATAATATTTTAAGTGTTGTCATGATTAAAAAGAAAGTCTTTTATAACGCCAAGAAATAACAGTACAGAGGTTAACAAGGTTACTGTTCTTACCAAGAAGGTCCAGACATATTTTTTGTAAAGATTATTCAACCCCTAAGGTGATATAAAGGTAAGAACACAAGAAAGTTTTTGATGGACGTCTGTAAAAGCCATTCAGTAAAGTTTATAAAGAAATATTTCGTGTAATATTTCATAAATTTATTAATTACTTAGGTAATCCAGAGGCCTGACAAAATTTTGAATGAAATTAGTCCGGAATAATATGATAAATTGCCTAACTTAGTAATCCTAGGCATTAAAACTTATAATCCGTTTTAATTCGTTCTTTTGTAAATTATACCCAAAGGGACACCTGTTAAGTCCTGTTTTGAGGTTTTAACTAAAATTGGACAATCTCATTCGTCCAATTGTAAACTCGATTAGTCAACTATCTAACGGTCCGACAAGTGGCTTGCTGCGTACTAATGTCCTTTGCACGTAATTTGTATTTGGATTAAATTTTCTAACCCAACACACTTTGAAATATTGAGAATGTCTAGTGTAAAATGTGTGTAATTTTAGTCTAACAGTATTTTATTAATTTTTTATAAGATTAAAATGTTTTAATGTTCATTTTTTTTACTAATAATTTTTAAATCAAAGTTAAACTGTAGTCGTATTTTCACATCATACATTCATACTTTCATAAATTTTATTTTTCTAATGATTCAATCTTATCAATGAATGCTTTAAAAGTAAGGCCAATCCAAAAGTTACCTCGAAATCTACTTATTCGTAATAAACTGTATGCAAAGTCCCCCTATTCAAAATAAGGAGAGGTGGTAAAATTTCCCTAGCACTAGCTTCAATTCATCGCGTACGATTGCTATTTGCAGTTTCCGTAGGAAAATTGTGTATTATAGTCAATCCAAAGTAGCTATAACCTCCTACCACCCCAATGGCTGCACAAGCCTTTGCTATCCATGCAATCATAGCTATGGCCGATTATACGCAGCGCTTGATCGTCTCCTCACGGATAGGGTGACCGTAATATTCATTAAGTTTTATTATAATTCTATTATTATACTTTACCATATTAAAAAAGTCATTCTGAATCATGTCTTCTATTTTTCTTTTTGTAAACATGCATTACTTTACTGGGTAAAAGCAAAGTGTGTCAGAAAATCATCTTGATACAAAAAAGCCGAATCGTAAAGTAAAGCATTCCTGGTCTGCAATGAATGTTCATGTTAGTCGAAACAACTCTTTAAAAAAAAAGTACATATTGAGCAGAACACGCTAATAATCAGTGTGGAAGTAGTCTTTAAAAAAGATTTAAACCATGTCGCAAAGTCGACGTATAAACAAAATACTCGTAAAAGATAAACAGTTGAATCCTATGAAAATATTTAGTCTTGACAACACAGAAACAGATAGAAAGCTCTCAGATTAAATGGCGGTACTCGAAATGGTAAACGTTATCACTATGTGAGATAGCTTTTATTTCTTTCTATTTTACTGTTATACTATCTCGTTGAGTGTGTACTAGCTTGCTTAGATACGTACAGCTACGTCCAACAATATTCAATATTAATTATTCACAATCGTCAAATTTTGTAAAGTATCTAAACGTCTGATACAAAATCTCGAGAATATCTAAGCCATTAAAGATTTAAGTGTCTTTACAATCAACACATAGGAATGCTTCAAATGTTTCTATTATGCTCGGTCAAAAATTAAATACTTAGTTAAAAAAAAAAACTAAACAAAAAAGCTCTTAAAAACTTAAAAATATATATTTTATTTTAATCTCGCCAACACTGAAACAGATAGAAAGCTCTCAGTTTAAACGGCGGTGCTCAAAATGGTGAACGATATCGCCATGTGAGATAACTTTTATTTCTTCCTATTTTACTGTTATACTTATACTACCTCGTTGAGTTTGTACCAGCTCGCTTAGATACGTACAGCTACGTCCAACAATATTCAAACATTATTGACAATTTGTCAAATGTAAAGTATCTAAACGTCTGATACATGTTAAAATCTCGAAAATATATTAAGCCCTTATAGATTCAAGTACCAGTACAATCAACACATAGGAAGGAATGCTCCAAATTCATTGATTTACAAAAAACCAAAGATACACACTCCACTTCCCAAAACCGTCCGCAACAAATAGGCTCACAATTTCAAATTGTGCACTTTTTTAAAATTAGTATTCATTGTTCTACCGGCAAACGTCAATCATTAAATTTTATTGCTTTTTGTGCATTACTTTTTAAATACAACTTTATGTCATGCGTTTAAGATTGAATTTGAAAAAAAAAATATGTTTACGATATTACTATACGTATTTATTGCGTATGTATAATTTGGTGACACTTTTGGCTATTAGTTTTGTTTGAAAATGTGCATCTTGAGATTTTTGTAAATCAATGTCCAAATGTTAATGTTTCTATTATGCTCGGTCAAAAATTGAATTGTTAAGAAAAAAAAACAACTTTTATTTCTTCCTATTTTACTGTTATAGTTACTACTACTCGCTTGAATACGTACAGTCATAGTCAACAACAAACAGTTCGCTACAGTTACGAGCAATAATATACACAAATTGTAAATTTTCTAAAGCGTCTAATAGTTTGCCACTATAGACTCAAGTGTCATCATAATTAATCAACCGTTGTCTACTACTGGACATAGGGACTGCTCAAAACATTTCCAATTGAATAAATATAGACAATTCATAAGTCAACAAACGATCCAAAATTTAAAATACATACAATAAATTTTCGTACAATACAAGTGTACGAAAATTTATTTATAATTTAAAAAATATGGTCCCTATTTTTTAACAAAATCTTCATACACATATTTTCTGAACTGGAAGAACTATCCATAAGTTTTTTTTGAAAAGATGACAGTTATACGTATAATTGCCAGTGACTGTACATAAGCTATAAGCTTTTATTTATTACTAATTAGCCATCTGCTGTATAATATTTTTCTTAATGCAACAATGCAGCCAATCCATTAAGGCTATCCCAGTAACAAGTTAGCATTAACTAGAGTGCAGTGTTAAGGCATTGGCAGACATTGTAGGTAGTTACTTAATAGCAATTGCGACAGATAATAAACGTCCTGGATGTAGTTTGTGCTGTGATACATACCATAAAACGTACTGAGAAGAAAAAAGCCAGATCGACAAAGCAATGTTGACGAAGTAACTCTCTAAGTCATTTCATGATTTCATTTTCGTCATCGATAGTTTATTAACCTTATGGTCACTTTATTTCTTTTATTAGGATTTGACATTCTTATTATATTGCCGTGTCTTTATATAAAAAAGGTCATTATAATATAGCACAACATTAAATATAATTCATTTTAAATAAACATCAAAATAAGAAGGGATGGATCTTGTAAGCTTAAAAACAGAAATTAAGGCTAACTACGAAAATCAACTTAATTACTTTCCTTTAATAAAAATAAGTCCTCTATTAATATTATATATGGCAACAATATTTAATACAAGAATATAAAATGGATTATATAGCGTTTTAACAACTTTTTCTGATATTGAATTAACTAGGTTAGCTTCTTGCCTTCTGGGCTTTTTAAGAAGTTATTATAGTTACGATTTTTCATAGAGATCAGCAAGAACTAAAAAACGCAATGTGTACAACAATCCTGAACCGCTTTTATCATCTGCGTTTATACACAAATTTAAATTTTCTTACAATAGCAATTTTATAATTTTTTAATAACAAACGGTATATTTGCCAACAACTAAACTTTTACAAACCTGTGTGACAAGGTCGAAGATGTCTATCACTTGTTGGTGGAATGTGTCCGCAACAAAGCTGAAAGAGAGACCTTGGTTTGCAAATTTAAAATAAATTATTTGGATATTGGCGTATTCCAGGGTTTTTTAATTCACCCTAGCAGTGATGAGGCAATTAGGATTTATAAATTTATTCATAAGACTTTTAGCACTTAAGTTATTATTTAGTTGTAAGATATGATGAGGCTGACTTGGTCAGAAGCCTCTAAATAAATAAAGATAATAAAAAAAATAAACTTTTACAGTATACCGATTATTAACAAGATAAGTTTCTTAATAATGTTTCTTGTTTTTGCATCAATCTTTATTAAGGATCTTATACCGTGACATGACTTACGGCTTTGTGACACCAACGTTACAAAACTCAATTACACTTTTTTTGAAGTTCGTAATAAATTCGTGTAACCGTTACATGATACAGACGTTGTAATAAGGTGGCGGTGATGTTGATATCATTTTGTATTCATAAAGAATGAATGGGGTTCTACAAGGCTCACTTATAGGTCCGTCAGTATTTTGTTTCTATCTAGGTCATAGTAATGAATTCTACATTTGTTTTTTGTTATTTTCTTTATAAACTTGGGTATTTATGGCAATTCTTTGAGAAAATTTCTTGCTAAAATAGTGTTAATGAATAATGAAATCGATATTTTAAAACCTAAAACCTTCCTCAGGATTTTGATGTAAGTAAACGCAATGTAATTTTTATAATTATTGTTAATATGGGTATCGTAAAATCAACTAATAATGATTTAACGTTTTAACAAGTAACAAGTAAATGATGACGCATAGAAAAGGAGAACCCGAAATGAAGCCCGTGATACCCTACTTAAAGAACGACTATCAGTTAACTAAAGGAGTTAAAAAATATAGCAAGTATTAACAAAAAAATTGTTTTACGAAATAAAATTTTTCACCTTTTCCTCATTTTAGCTATTCTTTTCTTAACCAGGAAATTTCCTGCTATAACCAAGAAAATTATGAACATCGCAGCGATACGGGAAGCCATTTAATATTAAGAATATTTACATCAATTTTACACAAACTGCTTTCGAGCGGAGGCCAATTTTAAAATTTTACCCACCTTCCTGCCTTGAACGCCTACAGGATATTTCAAATTTTGTTACGTTTTACTTTTAATAATAACGCGCTGAGTCTTATTAACTGATTCGGCGAAAAGTAATTTCAAAAATAAAATGGTTATCGAATTACATCTTTTATAAAGCGTTTTTTCACAGACGAAATTTATGATAAAAAGGTTTAGGCTTTATTTTAAAATGACGAGATAAATTTAAATTACATTGAAATAACTCTGGAGTATAAATAAGATGGTAAAGAGCCCGCGTTATAGCTAGATATTAAAGTAAAACTTATGAGAAATGTTAAAAATAATAGTTTCAGCATTATCATAACAACCCATTAAAGTCCCACTGCAGGGACGGGCCTCCTCTCGTGACGGAGGGATACTAAAATTAAAGTTTATTTAGTTGCAAACACAGACTCTAAGAAAAAAAGTGCTACAGTAAAAAATAATCATTGAAAAAAAGAACCTGCATGCAGCACCAAATAGGGCATGGTTCAGCAAGATGCCAGACTATTGCTTGTATTCAACCAACCCTTAAGAAAGCAAGCATACATATTTCACTTCTGTATAAAGCTGTTTCGTGGGAGAAATGCATTTGAATCGAAAGTTCTCAGTGCAAAGTTTTCGTATAACATTCTTCAGTGAGGTCAAAGATTTGCAATGAACTGTGAAATCAAAGCGAAGAATACGTGTAGGTTATGATCAAACGATAAAGTTTGCGTGTGTAAAGGATTGTTTTAACATTGTTGTATGAAAATATTTAACTAAAGAGTAAACTTTCATTTAAACCTTTCGATAAAAGACAATGGGGTTGAAAAAATTGTTTGTTATTTTAACTTCAACTTTACTTACTAATAAACGTTACAATTTATACGTACTTCTGAATTTAAATAATTTAAATATTTACAGGTATGGTTCTTCACCTCAAAAGTATAAGAAGTCATCATAACAGCCCATTAATGTCTCACTGCAGAGATGGGTCTCCTCCGTGACGGAGAGATACTTGGCCTACTAATACCACGCTGGCCAGACGGATTTGTATTATGGTTAAATTTCAAGTTTTCCTTCATTTTATTTCGTAAAGATAATATTCACGGATAGTGCCTTAGTCGGTTTTTACGACACCAGTGGGATGATATGGGGTGGTGACATATTGTATTCTTACTTCGTCTACACACGGAGAGTATTAGAAGTAGACGAAAATGACGCAACGAGGTTCTCGACAGCCTTGCCAACGGGCTAAGGAGTTGTTGGCCATTTCACCCGTTGCAACATCAGTCATAATAAAACTCATTAGAAAGAAGACTGACGACCCCTGTGGCACAGTCGGTATATTATGACATGGCTGCTACGCACAGGTCTCGGGTTCGATTTCCGCTCAATGCAAATCTTTGTGTGCATGAACATGATTGTTTGCATCGGTCTGTGTGTTTTCTATGTATACTCGTAATATGTATGTATTTACAAATAAAAAGTATTTAAGTATGTTTGTCCGTTGTTTAGTTCCCATAGTATAAGCTCTGCTTAGTTTGGGCCTAGTTGGCGATGGGTGAGGATTATTTATTTTATTCTATACATTCCAAGCCTTGAGTCAATCTTAAAGCCAACTACAAAAACAGAAGGGATATACCAAATTGAATAAAATTATTTTTTGACGCATAAGAATGTAATTAACTTTAAATTCTTAAATTACAGACAATTGTTCGCCTTTAGCTCAAGCGTCAAATTACAACATTTAAATAAATTTCTTTTGTAAAACATTATGTTCTTACTGTTATTAAGTGTTTAACATTTAATAAAATACCCTTCGTTTATTTAATCCTCTTTTTTATATCGAAACAGAAAAGAACAAAGTCGAATACAGATAAAAACAAAATTAAATAACGCTGTATTCATTTCAAAAGAACCATTTGGATCGGCTTTAATAAAATATCAGAATTGGGATATTATGCTTCTACTAAATTATTAACAATGAACCAATTTTATTACTGAACAATACTATATTATTATGAAAAAGCTATTAAGTTTGTATAAAGTTGTTGTTGGTTTTGCAAAAATAAATTAGACTATAGTCTATTAGTAGTAGATGATGTTAAGGTGAAGAATAAATAGGTAAATTTTGAAATGCAGGAACGGGCCTCCTCCGCGACGGAGAGATACTTGGCCTACTAATACCACGCTGCCCAGACGGATTGTTAAAGGGCTTAATTTCAAGCTTTCCTTCTTTTTATTTCGTAAAGATAATATTTACAGTGCCTTTAAAGTTTTTTTCGTTTTTTAAAATTATATAATTTAAAATAGACACATCTGTCAAGCTGTCCCTGCAGTGGGACATTAGTGAACTGTAATGATATGATAATGAAGTTATATTTAAAACAATACACGTAACGTAAATTACTAGCCAGTAAATATAATAAATGAGCTTATTTACAAAGTATGTTATAATATTGTTTTATTCACTAATGTGGTTGGAAGGCGCGCCGATAGCGGATGTCAGAGGATTACTGCAATAATGCATATTTATTATGATAATGACGCCTGTCGTTACCCGAGTTTATAATACGAATATTTTATTGTTTACGGATTATATTTTCATATCAGCTCATTAATGTCCCACTGCGGGGACGGGCCTCCTTCCGTAACAGAGGGATATTTAGCCTACTGATATTACGGTGGCCAGGCGGATTGGTACAGGGTTTAATTTCAAGTTTTTCTTCTTTTTATTTCGTTAAGATGATAGTCCATTAGTCGGTTTTTACGACACCCATGGGATGAGATAGGGTGGTGACATATTATTATTGTATTCTTACTCCGTCACCATACGGAGAAATTTATTTGTGAACACAATGTTAGTATATTATGTCTAAGCCTAATAACTTCACTGTATTGGTATGCGGATGGCATTTGTTACAAAATCACTGAACTGCTTAATTTGGTAGCTGAGCTATCTATTAGATGAGTTTTAGTCTAGTAAGGACAAGGCTTGTTCATTCAAATAACGTACAGGTCTCTAAACTAATTAATAAATTGTGCTGATCGATAATAATCTGATAATCTCTGGGGCTTGTATGGGTGTGTCACCACCCCACCTCATCCCATGGGTGTCGTAGAAACCGACAAAGGGACTATCTGTGCATATTATTTACCTTTAGATAGAAAGAAGGAAAACTTGAAATTAAACCCTATACCAATCCGTCTGACCAGCGTGGTATTAATAGGCCAAGTATCCCTCCGTCACGGGAGAAGGCCAGTCCTTGCAGTGGGACATTAATGGGCTGTTATGATGATGATGAATCTCTGGGTCGGACTGGATGCGTAAGGCGTAGGACCTTGTTTTGTGGAGTATGTTGGAAGAAGCTCATGTCGAGCAGACGACTGCGATAGGCTAGTTAATTGAAATTGTGCTTCGGAAGACACGTAATAAGTGAGTTCCGGTAGTCGTCATACTGACACAATCGTTAAAACCACATAAAAGACCTATGGGCTGTTTGAATAACTCTCTACACCAGGTAGTCAACTAACCAAAGGATAAAGAAAAAAGTGTAAATATTTATTTTAAGGCAAGATAAATAGATGACCCATCATAAACTGGCTACGGACATTTTCTCTCCAGAAAGTAGTTCAAAAAATGACTTTCCGAAATAAGTTTAGGTTAGGTCCTGTAGGGATAAGGTGAATCATGATTTATGCATGCACCGTATTCGCTCATTTGAGGCGACACAGAATCCATAATATGTTACAAATACTACTGAACAGGGTCATGCATAAATCGACGGGTCGTATCTATAACGTATTGCCGGCTATCCAGTAGCACATGAAACAATGCCTTTGCCGTAGAATTTTACGGTAGGATAGCGATTGTTCAATAGATCATTGAGGCACGTCAAATACCTTTGGTTAGCGTTCTATATTACTAAAGCATTGCACGTAATGTAGTTTAGGTTATCTGCAACGAACTTTTGAGAACAAAAACAAGATAAAAGTTAGTTAATTACTAAAATGTTAAATAAATATGTTAAATAAAGAATTTTTGATAAAGAATTTATTTATAAGACGTAAATGTCTGCCGCTCTTACGGGGTGTCCTGCGTGGACGACGAATGCGACACGACGAACGACACGTACGCGATCAAATCAACGGAATGCCCTACTTGTGTCACAGTATATTTATACTGTGCTTGTGTCCTATGTGACCGTCTGTGACGAGACGCCACGTAATCGTAGGACGACAAGTGTGTCGCGTGTAGCATCGCGTCGCGTCGCTTTCAGCCCACGGACACCGTGTTAAGCCCGATTTACACATCGACAAGTACAGTAGCGAGTTAAGTAGTAAGTTGTTGATTAAGTTGATTTAAATAGATCGAAGTAGCTCCCTCTCTCGTGTCTCGCCAACTTAACTCGCCAAAAAATAGGATGGAGATCAATTTAAATCAACTTAATCAACTACTTACTACTTAACTTGCAACTGTACTTGTCGATGTGTAAATCGGGCTTTAGCTACATTTTCAAAAAGTCAATGTTTCTTAATGATGTCAGGTCTACAGAGTTAGAAGATAAAATAACGTCCTTAAATATTCTGAAACAAATATATCACTGAGTGCTAATCTCTCAGTGAAATGCTCCTTTCAGAGTACCTGTCTGTGTCAAAATTCCGGTTTGAGACATATGAAAGTATACGTACATTTCACTAGCTCTTAAAAAGTAAAGTTTTTTTTGGTATATAAGTGCTTCAAAGTTAGTAAACAAGTGAGGAAAACAACTACAGTACCTTGTTTGGCAAGTCCTTATATTATTTTTAAAAGCACAAGCTGATTAGCTGCATAAATAGTTAATTTATAATATCAAACACTGGCAGTTATATTTTGAATTTGTTTTTTCCAAAACTTGAAGGGTGTTTTGTGAACTTTTGCCGGAAACATCTTCAAGAATTCATGCCCTCACACAACACAAACAAGTGACATTAACGTCAAAGTGACAGTTGAACGTTTTGTTGTTGCTTCAGTCAGTATTGACTAGGGCTAAGGATTTTCTACATACGGCTTCTAGCAACAAATTTAATATTGCAACATTGCAATAATCCTAATATTGCAACTACTTGGAACTTTTTTTAATATTAATACAGTCGATATTAAAAATGCCGCTTCAACGCTCCCCACCTGCTGATAAGGAACATACACAATCTGAATCAGACATTCCTAAAGCTGATGCCACTTCCATGAATGCTAATCGGAAAAAAAGACAGCGTTCTGAACAACTACAGTCACCAAGATCAACTGATCAAAACGTCAACGAAGAACTGCTGGAGATGCTTACAAATTGGAAACGTGACATGGATAAAAAACTAAAAGACATGAGCGATAAACAAAATTCTTTAATAAAGAAGCTGTCACTTGACATCTCCGAACTTAAGACACAGGCCAATAAAATTCAAGCATCTAATGATGAAGTAGTACAGAGCATGTCGTTTATTAATAACCAATACGAAGAAATTAAAACTGGGCTGGACTGCTTACAAAAAGAACGTCATGAACAACGAAAGTGTATTGAAAACCTAGAAAAAAAAGTGCAGGACCTTCAGCTTAAATCCAGATCTTCATCCATAGAGATTAGAAATATTCCGCTTGCTGAAAAAGAAACATGCTCTGACCTCACTAAAACAGTCTGCAAAATTGGTGAAACTATTGGATCTACAATATCAGAAACCGATCTGAGGGATATCTACCGCATACCAGGAAAACCAGGAATAATCAGACCTGTTGTTGTCGAATTCCAGACGGTTCAAAAGAAGAACACCACCATCTCAGCTGTGCGAGAATACAACAAAACCAAGAAAACTCTGGATGATAAGTTAAACACAGAGCAGCTAAATATCCCTGGTAAGAAACAGGCTATTTATATAGCCGACCACCTTCCCGCTAGTACTAAAAAACTCTTTCATCAATCACGAGAATTTGCTAAGCAACACGACTACCAATATTGCTGGACATCAAATGGAAACATCTTTATACGAAAAGCACAAGGAGAAAAACAGATACTGATTTCCTCGGAACAAGTTCTACTGAATCTGAAAAAACCAATCCCATGACTATTTAAAAACGGTATAGTCACTAAAATTTATAATACTTTTTATACTACTTTTTTACTTTTACTTTTATTACATAAAACTAAAACCACCATCGGCTCATATAAATACCTTAAGTTAAACTATGCTAATTATACACTTTCACAGAACTACAAGTTACACTTATATATCATAACAACACACAACACACTATTATTATACAACACACAACCACCAAAGTACTTCAACAACATCCGACTTAGTAAAACACAAAGAATTAGAACAAAACAAATACACATCGTCTTGAGACATTTATCTTCCACCAATGGCTAACATAAACAACATTATAACTGACCTGGATCATCAAGAAGTGACTACGTCATATTTGTGCCCGCCTGATGAATGTCATCGTTATATAAATAATCAAGTAGGAATTAATATACTCCACATAAATATACGTAGCATAAACAAGAACTTCGACCAGCTATGTTTACTAATATCCACAACAAATATTCAATTTGAAGTTTTAGTACTTACAGAGTGCTGGTTAAACAATACAAGTAATATACCTATATTGGATGGGTACATGTCGCATTACACCAAAATTAACCACAACAAGAATGATGGAATCGCTATTTATACAAAAAAAGACCTACCTTGCAAAGTAATTGAACCAAAATTCAAAGATGGAAATTGTCTAGTTTGTGATATAGGGAACAATTTTAATATTGTAGCCATATATCGGTCCCCATCATTGTCAAATAAAGAACAATTTGCTAACTTTATTAACAGCTTAAACGATGTATACAATGCCAATAAAAGTAGTAACGTCATACTTGTAGGGGATCTAAACATCAACATTTGCGACAACTCCATGGACCCACTGCGTGATGAATACCTAACCTTGAATGCATCCCATGGCCTTTACCGCACACATTCCCAACCTACAAGAGGCAAATCATGCCTTGATCATTTCTTTATGAACCCAAAAACTCCATCAATCACGCTTATTCTAGAAACACATATAACGGATCATATGCCTATAGTACTACACATTAAAAACAAGACAACTTTTAAATACCAATGCCACAATGTAGCGCGTATAAACTATGAAAACATCAAAGTGGATATACAAGTTGCAGATTATTCAAATATATTATCAGTAAATGACACAAACCTAGCAACTAACATGTTCGTGGCATTAATTTCAAGCATAATCAAAAAGCACTCAGTGTACTGCATAGCTCCTAGAAAAACTAGAACCCTAAAACCATGGATGACGCCAGGATTGTTGAGATGCATACGAAATAGGGACAAACTTCACTCAAACTCTAACAAATCACCTGGAAATATGACGCTAAAAACAACGTACACCCGTTATCGTAACTTCTTAAACGATCTAATACGTAAACAGAAACTAGCATATAACAGAAACTTAATAGATAGCGCGGGAAATGACTCTAAAGCCTTGTGGAAAGCCATAAGACATATCTCGTCAAAATCTAGCAGAAATAATTACCTCACAATCAAATGCAGCCGTACATAGTATTCCCCCTCTACTGCCTCTGGATGTAAATAGTCCGTCAAGTTCATTAGTCCTACTGGGTGTTAGTTGTGCAGATACTGAAGCAATCATCCTGCAACTTCGCAACGATAGTGCCACAGGTTGGGACAGTATCTCATCTAAAGTACTCCGCCAGAATTATCATGTGCTAACCCCTGTAATTACTCATATTTGTAATAATGCAATAAACAATGGGGTATTTCCTGAAGCCTTTAAAAAATCAATTATACATCCTATTTATAAAAGCGGCGACAGAGATTGCGTAAATAATTATCGTCCGATCTCAGTACTCTCTGCCTTATCAAAGATCATAGAGAAGATACTACTTGACGACTGATCCCGTAGACGTGCCAAGATTTGTAGCTAGGGACTTGAAAAAGTTACCCCTGGTTACTTTAGAGCACGTCGACGTAGCAAGTCTTTTAAAGGACATGGTATACTTGAAGACAAGTCTGGCGGATGTCAAGAAGAAGTTGGAGACATCCGAAAGAAACGTGACAGAGTTGCGCACCGAACTAGAAGAGTTGCGTAATTCGGTCAAAGTATCTGTGTCACCGATGTCGGCGCGTGTAAGCGCACGTCACGGTGCATCGTCTACAACAAGCTACGCGTCAGCGGTCTTGTTGTCAACACCGTCTACAGCTGACAAGGCAGAGTGTGAACGTGCACGAAGCTACGCGCGCCCCGCTCCCGTCAAGCAGGCTATTTCCTGCGCGCCTTCTCGAGCTCCTTTAGATAATGAGCCCAAGGCCATTGTTTTAAAGAAGCCTTTGCAAGATCGGTCTAATGATGATGGTTTCGTGGCTGTGCAAAGGAAAAAACCCCGCCAGCGAAGCATAAAGAACTGCTGCGGCACAGCACCTAGCGAGCCAAGTATCAATGTCCGTGCTGCAAAACCGAACACTCCGGTGTACATTTCACGCCTGCATTACACCACAAAGGCTGAAGACATCGTCGAGTACGTTCGCCATAGGTTGAAGTACACGGCGAGAGTGCAGTTGTTGGAGTCGCGCCGCAACGTTAATTTCAAGGCGTTCGTGGTTCGGGTCCCAACATGTTACCTGCATCTCGTCATGGAGGAGACCTTTTGGCCGCAGGGCGTGGTGTTCCGTCGTTTTCGCGGACAAGTGCCACCTGATCGAGCCGTGACGTAATTTATTTGTTATTTATGTGTTTATATAGTTCATAGGTTTTTATTTATTATGTCACGTATTATATAAGTAGTAGGAATAAATAATTATAAATATAAGTATGTATGCCTGTTGTCTGGTACCCATAGTACAAGCTCTGCTTAGTTTGGGACCAGTCAACATTGATAAATTTAATGTATGGTTATGTAATATTTTTATATAAATAAATTTGATTTGATTTGATTGACTAAACCGTGCATTAAGAAAATTCTTAGAAAAATATAATGTCTTGGCATCAAACCAATATGGCTTTCGCCCAACAGTTTCAACAGAGAATGCTGTTATGGATCTGACTAACACTGTTGTAGAAAAACTAGATGCACAGAACAGATGTCTTTGTATCTTTCTTGATATAACAAAGGCGTTTGACACAGTCTCTGTACCCATTCTATTGGAGAAAATGGAAAGGCTGGGAGTGAGAGGTTTGACTCATGAAATTTTTAAGGACTATCTTGCAAATAGGAAGTTTCAGGTTTTAATAGATGGAGTGACTAGTGATGAAGAAGTAACTAATTACGGTGTCCCTCAAGGTAGTGTTCTGGGCCCAACACTATTCCAACTCTACATTAATGACCTGTGTACCATGCAACTACCTTATACAAAGATATTTACTTACGCAGATGACACCGCAATAAGTGTTTGGGGACCCAACTGGCAGACAGTTAAAGAAAGAGCAGAGTTTTCGTTATCTAGGGTCATGAGCTGGCTGAATAAAAACCTCCTCACACTGAACCTAACTAAAACAAATTACATAGCTTTCTCGCTGAGTAAAATTAATGACCCTGCCCCCAACTTCTCTATTAAAGCTCATGCTTGCACAAACCAGCAAGCCTGCAAATGCTTAGAATTATCTAAAGTCGAACAAGTGAAATACCTTGGAATACAAATTGACCACAGGCTAAAATGGGACAAACATATAGAATTAACCACAACTAGAGTTAGACGACTTATACATATTTATATTCAAATCGCTACGGGATGTGATGAAGATGGACAAATTGAAGTCAGTATACCTCGCTTTGTGCCAGTCAGTAATACAATACTGCATCACGGTATGGGGAGGGGCGGCAAAAACCCACCTCATCAAATTAGAAAGAGCGCAGAGAGCAGTCTTGAAAGTGATGACCAAAAAACCGCTGAGATACCCCACCACTTGCCTTTATGCAAACTGTAAAGTACTGAACGTTCGACAACTATTTATATTGCAAGTAGTTCTAAAAAAACACCAGACTGTACCTCTCTCTGACTCAAACAAGCGCACTACATCTGTAATCTGCCGCTCAGCTAGATGTAGAACTAGGTTTGCAAAAAAACAGACCAAACATTTAAGCGACAAGTTATATAATCACATAAATAAAAAACTTAACATTTCTAAGCTTAACATAAAGGAAGTTAAATCTAAAGTGGCTGGGTGGCTACAGGAGCTAGATTATATGGCAACTGAAAAACTCCTTATTCATACTGTGTAATAATATAAACTTATCCTTCAAGGAACTCATTATTTATTTATTTTATTTCATATCAAATCAAAAGGCATACACCAAAAAATCTACATACATACACAAGCTCAAATGTACACATACACACACAGCCACACGCCCAGACACACACACAGACATACATACACACAACACACACACACACTCCCTTTCTTAAACACAAGCAAGCACAACAAGCAGTGACAGCAATTAACAATTGTATCAGTAGTACCGATTAGCACGACGAAACCCTGGTTCTCATAACACAGGCCTCGCCTAGCTTGGGAACCAGCAATGTACCTAAACATTCCTCTATACCGATGTTTTGTCATTGTCATTACTTTATACTTTGTTAGTCTTAAGGAAACCTGTAACTTATGTTCAAATAAACAATTTATTTTATTTATATTATTACCTAATCATTTCCTGCGTAGTTAGACTTTGACGTAGTCTGAATAATATAAGTGTATACTATATACGGAAAACATAATGTATTTTAGTTAGTCACACACGGATTAGTAACGTGAATAAGTAGGTAAGTAAAAAGATCATGTCTAAGCTTTGCTTTTCATAAGAGCATGTAGTATTAGAGTTCATTTGTTATTCTCTTTTTTTATGTGTAGAGTCCTGAAACATAGTTCCAAGAATAATCTTGTCCGTGTGGTGACGGAGTAAGAATACAATATGTCACCACCCCATCTCATCCCATGGGTGTCGTAAAACCGACTAGGGAACTAACCGTAAATATTATCTTTACGAAGTAAAAAGAAGGAAAACTTAAAATTAAACCCTATACCAATCCGTCTGGCCAGCGTGGTATTAGTAGGCCAAGTATCCCTCCGTCACGGGAGGAGGCTCGACCCTGTAGTGGGACGTTAATAGGCTGTTATGATGATGATAATGAATATTAGGTACTTAATTTCATATGGATGTAGTTTTAATTGGAATTTTGATGACCTGGGAATTCCATAGTATGTAAGTAATACGTAACTATATTCGTACGTAATTGTATTCCTTTAGTCAAAATTACATCGGTCTATCTCGACATGAATTAAAAAAAAAATTCGGATTAACAAACTCGAACAAACTGCTCGCGATTGGAATTCTTGATGTTCCACAGACTCACTCTAACCCCCTTACTCATAAACGCCTCTTCAATTTAATCACTCTTTAGCGAGATTTTTATTAGTAAAACCAACCTTATACCAAACAAAATTTAACTTACTAAACAAGAATTTAAGCTAATCAATTGACTAAAATTTAAGATGCGTTTATGAGTAAGGGAGTAACTCTAAAAGTTGGGTACAACTAAAGCATATTTATTATTGTAGACCATTGTAGACTCATAGATTTTGTATTTAAGTTTTAACAATAACAAAATATTAATGAAAACTGATCGAGTACAAATTATGAACTGCGGTTAACGCTCAAAACTAATTTAATTATAATTCATGTCAATATTCACAGATGAATTTATGTTCAAATGAAAAATTAATTATAATAAATAAAGTATTTCGAGTATTTAATTTTGGTTAATGACAAGTACTTCGCGGTTTCTGTGGGAACAATAATAATTTTATTGCGATCATTTTGTATTGGCTTTTATTAATTTGGTTTATCATTCATTAAGAGAAGTCATTCTGGTTCATTGATTAGAACGACAGTGTCTGAGTTCAAAAAAGAGATTTTAATTTTTTATTTTCTTTTAAAAGGGGTTACTTTTGGACTCGATACTAAGCCGATGTATGGGCGTGGACGGTAGTCGCATACATGAAGTATACGGTTCACCCTGCACTTGCCATAGCGATTTCCAAAATCCGATACTACCGTTAGTTCAAGTTTTTCTTAAGCATAGAGTATGTCCATCTCTGCTGTCGGACGTTCATGGCCCACTAAGAAATGAACAGATTTAATACTGCTATTCAGAACGCCATAACTGTTTCACTTAGAAAGGAACCAATAAATTGGTATTTTAACTTCTTTTTGTACTAAAATTATTGATTAAAATTCACAAACACATATTTACTTTAAGAAAACAATTTAATCCTTTAGTGTCTGTTACCTAAAAGATAGGTAAACAACTAAATAAGTAAAGTTTAAAGTTTACAAAGTTCAAACGTGACCGAGCATGTTTATCTAACACTGTTTTAGTTTACTTTGGAAAAGTCGTTTTGAAAGTCAATATAGATATTATCGTAATATAATTAGGACTAATATACTAGGATAATTCTCCGTGTGGTGACGGAGTAAGAATACAATATGTCACCACCCCATCTCATCCCACGGATGTCGTAAAATCGACTAAGGGACTAACCGTAATTATCGTATATATCCGTATATCAGTGGAACATCTGATGTGCAACTGCGAAGCCCTCACCAGACAAAGGATGAAGCTACTAGGAGTGGGATATCCTACCCCTAGTGACTTCGACAAGCTGCCGCTAGGCTTACTTATATCCTTCGCGAAGGTGATTGAGGAAGCTGTGGGGTGGTGAACGGGGGACCGGCACAAAAGATCCGATGGGGTCGAAGTGCAGCCGGGAGGGTCCCCGAAAAGGAGGAGAAGAAGATAAGAACCGTAATTATTATATTTACGAAGTAAAAAAAAGGAAAACTTGAAATTAAACCCTATACCAATCCGTCTGGTCAGCGTGGTATTAGTAGGCCAAGTATCCCTCTGCCACGGGAGGAGACCCGTCCCTGCAGTGAGACATTAACGGGCTGTTATGATAATTAGGACTTGAATAAATACGTAGTTGAACGGTTGCCGTTCACAAGGCTACGGGTTCCTATCCTATGAAAAATCATTTTGTGACATTCACAAATGAATGCATTGAGCCTCAATGTAATTTGTGACAACAGATTTGATGTTTGAAAAAGTTCCCGCGATAAAGGCGTTTGATTTCTAGAGCGCCGAGTTGTATTTAAAAAAAAAGAAAAATCTGGTTTTGAGTTAAGAATAATGTCACCACCTGACAATCACTATTAGACGATTACCTATAGCTAAAGACTTCTATTTCCTTAATCATTTAGTTACCATGACCGCGGTAGCTAAAATTAAGTTTGAAAAAGAGTTAGAACTATGGAAGACATTTTAATGTCATTGTAATTTTGAGGTTAAAATTGAGCTGTCACCTGGTAAGACCTCGTTGAAACCATAGTCACGAAATTCGGAACACCCTTTTTCTTACCTTTTTTATTTCTCTGGTAAATACATTTATTATGAACATTTTTTTTATATGATGGAAGGCAAACGAGTCAGCAGGTCACCTGATGGTAAGTGATCACCGCCATGGACACCCGCAACACCAGAGGAATCACAGATGCGTTGCCAACCTTTAATAAGGGAGTACGCTCGTTTCTTGAACATGTTCTAAGTTTTATTACAATGGCGTTTATTCGAAGCACCATCCATAAACCTGCTTAAAAATAATACTAAGAGACTCCACTCCTACTTCCTTAACACAGGTATCGCAAGAAATACGACAACATTTATCAAGCAGTTAGTTATACATCGCTTGTTATGTTTTACACAAACCTAAGTACCTTTATTGTTGTCTATACATCGCATACCTCGGACAACAAAGGCGTATCTCGAAAACACCAACTTTACAGGAGAGCCAAAAAACAGTTTGTTTCTAGAATATTGCCTGAACTAATAATGATAGTACTTTGTATCATATATCATAAGAAGCCTCTAAATGAGCTCTTTAATATGTATTTACCGAAATTATAGATAGATTTACTGTTTTTATACTACAGGGAAAATTAACAGTTACCTATTTATTGTATTAGAGTTATTCTTAAGTAACTGTTGGTAAATAAACATACGCCTTTTTTGCTGTTCATTTATAAACAAAACATGGATCTTATGTATATAAACGCTTTTATTGCTTGTTTTTCTCGTGATATAAGCTCGGAGCTTATAGTTTTAAGTACTTATTGCACGTTTATTTTTGATAATAAATAATAAGTAAGTTTACGTAAGTGTATATTGCAGTAATAATTTATTAAGATTTTATATTGTATGTGACACACTTATTTATTGCAGGAAGAAATATTTTACAGAGTAATACATTATTTTCTTATATTTTCATAATAACAAAAAATAACTTTACATTTTAATTTAAGAATTGTGGGTATCTAATTTGCTATGATTTTACAACTAATGTACAATATATCAAAAAGTGTTAGGTAATTAATTGTAGGAATAAAACGAGATGATCAATATTTTTTATTAATTCTTGATTTTGTACTTATTTTGCTAACTAAAGCAATTTTTTACATCTATGAAGGTTACAAATGTTATCAAACTCTTCTTATTGAACAATGTACCCATATTTATTTACATTTTATACTCAGACAAGAAAAGCCAGCCCTGTCGTGCCGTTCATTACGCCTTTTATAGTAAATTGATTATCAAAATACCCGACATTTGCCAAATAAAATATAAACCTTACACTCCTCCATCCTGACCTCGTGTATGGCCCCAAACACGAACCCAGGTGGAACTTAACCTTACAGTTGGGCAAAGAGGACACTTGTCAAACGTGTTTACAAAAGTTATTAATAATGGAAGAAAATTATTCTTATTATTTTACATAGATAAGCATGTTTAAACAGCAAACAACACTAATAATTTAATTGTATATTGTATACACAATACTTATACAATTTAATTTTTAGTATTGTTAATGAGGATACCCTCATTCAATATTATGTAACACTTATTGACTTCAATTTTAGGCTACAGTGTCTTTCAAATAGAGCGGGTCGATGTAACTCGTCTGTAGCGGCTATTTTGTTCAGATGACATTTGTCAAATCTGATGTTCCTTACTCATACACTGATGCTAAATCACCATGACAAGTTACACGGTTCAGCATCGGGTACAAACAGTAAAACTATGTTTTCAAAATGAGTGTTCGTTAGTGCAAATGCATTGCGTCCATTTTACGGCAGACGTGGTGGTCCTCCAAAGTCCACAAACCAACGATTGGTGACCAAATTAAACGTGACAGGTTAGGTAAATAACCAACAAACCCTTTTACGTCAAAGAAACGCCAGATTAGACGAAAATATAGCCGCTGGACGTGAGAGTAATCAGAAGAGTCCGAAGCAGTCGATTTCTCGCTATGCACATGGACTCGACCTTTCATAGACTTTAACTTGAAGAATTTTAGGTCAAGGCTTGGGTCTTGGCAAATAACTGTAACAATTAACTCAAAATCAAGATGTCCAAGAACAAGAGCTCAAAGATTATGAAAACCAAGTTTTTAAAAGGTTTTAGCTCAAAGTTATTAGCACCAAAGTAGCGTGATTTGATTCCACTTGACTTTTTCTTGTGGCGTTTTCTGAAGTCGCTTAAAAGCTACAATCGACTATTGTCCTGAAAGCTAACATAACGCAGATAAAATGTAGTGAAATGCTACAATAACATCTTTAAACCAACATTCTCGTTTGTGAGATGCCTCAATACATGCCAACCCATCAAATTCTGGCACGATGTTAATACAAAACACATAACATCATTAAACCAACCAAACCATCATTATCGCAAGTGAAATGCTACAATACACGCCAACCCATTCAATTCTAGCACGATTATAACACAACACATAACACCACCAGATATTAGCTTGCGAACCCATCCTAATCTCGCAAAACTAACTCCTATGCTTGCCAGCGACAATAAAATGTAGTGAAATGCTACAATACATGCCAAACCATCCAATTCTGAGACGACTATAACACAAAACACAACTATGAACATAACATTCTCGCTAGTGAGCTGCCACAATAGGTAATGCCAACCCATCCAATTTTGGCACGAATATAACACAACACATAACATCTTTAAACCAACATTCTCGTTTGTAAACTGCCACAAAAGGTAATGCCAACCCATCCAATTCTGGCACGACTATAACACAACACATAACATCTTTAAACCAACGTTCTCGTTTGTGAGCTGCCTCAATACATGCCAACCCATCTAATTCTGGCATAACTGTTACACAACACATAACATCTTTAAACCAACATTGTCGATTGTGAGCTGCCTCAATACATGCCAACCCATCCAATTTTGGCACGACTGTAAAACAACACATAACATCTTTAAACCAAAATTCTCGATTGTGAGCTGCCACAATACATGCCAACCCATCCAATTCTGGCATAACTGTTACACAACACATAACATCTTTAAACCAACATTGTCGATTGTGAGCTGCCTCAATACATGCCAACCCATCTAATTCTGGCATAACTGTTACACAACACATAACATCTTTAAACTAACATTGTCGATTGTGAGCTGCCTCAATACATGCCAACCCATCCAATTCTGGCACGATTGTAACACAACACATAACATCATTAAACCAACATTCTCGTTTGTAAGCTGCCACAATAGGTAATGCCAACCCATCCAATTCTGGCATGTCTGTAACACAACACATAGAAAGGCTGTTCAAATGAAACACACTTATGTCCACACGCTATCTATACATACGTAAACATACTTACGTTTGAACTATAACATTCAAATTTTTCTGTAAGTAAGATTAAGAATTGTTATCGATAAGGAAGGTATCCTACATGAAGCAGTAAGTGACTTGTGTAATAATCTATAAAGTTATTAAGGATTAAATACACATATGTTTCAGAATAAGTTTAACAGTGACGCTTATGTGAAGTTACGAAAAATGTATTCGAAAATATACCGTGCAATAAAGGAGTAAGTAACTTACGAGTGCACATCTTTTAATTTGACTAGAGCAATAAAGACTTGATTGCAATTACGTACTTAATGTTAATGGTTTAAATAAATTATGCATCGAGCATCTATATTTACGTTTTTTTTGCCAGTTAATTATAATATTTCTTAAGGAAGTAGCTTTTGTATTTTTTGACCTATTTTTATGGTTTTTGTAAGGAAAATTACGAAAAAAAATGGAACATGAGTCGAAGTATTTTACATCAAAAGGCGAAATAAAAAAAACATTCCGTATGTGCATAAACGCCTTTATTGTCCGAGGTATGCGACATATACAGCAAGGTATGAATAATACGGCTATATTTCTTGGAAATAACGACCTCGGTATCAATGTTTACATTACACATTATAGCAGACACCCATATTGATATATGAGGAAAGGAGGTCGCTTTTTCATATAAAAATGTTACGTTTTTCTGGCAGTTTTTCACTTTACTGTTTTGGCTATGTTTTTATTTCTTTTTATTCAATAAACAAAAATGGATAATATTTTTAAGATATTACTAGGTATTTCCCTGTGTAATCATCATCATAACAGCCCATTAATGTCCCACTGCAGGGACGGGCATACTCCCGTGACGGAGGGATACTTGCCCTACTAATACCACGCTGGCCAGACGGATTGGTGCAGGGTTTAATTTCAAGTTTTCCTTCTTTTTACTTCCTGAAGATAATATTTACGACTAGTCCCTTAGTCGGTTTTTACGACACCCATAGGATGAGATGGAGTGGTGACATATTGTATTCTTATTCCGTCACCACGCGGAGGTGCTAGATCTATCTAAGATATTACTAAATAGGTATTTCCCTGTGTAATGATGGGTTAAAAATAAACAGTCTTATTACCCTATCTTATCCCATGTAAAATAACTAATGCCTTTGTTTCAATAGTTTTCTGGCAGAAAGTGCCATTTTTCGCATCTCAATCGGGTTGCTGCTATGCTAGCTTTACTTGAAAGCGAGCCCCTTTATATCCTCTTTGGAAAGAGAGTATAAGTATTTGTCAGAATTTCCTTACACACCAACGCCAACTGGAGGCATATTTTCAACAGAGACCGAATCAGCCGACCGATTCATAAATACCTACATCGCGTCACAAATTTATTTTCTTTTTACAAAGAATAGAAAACAGGTAGTAATATATTGTTTTATTTTAACAGATAATAGACAACTACTAATCGTTGTTTGTTCCTGTAAGATACACAATAAAAGTAGGCAAACAAATACTATTTGTACTTTTTTGAACATATTCTACATATACAGTTTATACAAACTATTATTGTATCAGGGTAATGTAAATTCTATTACAGAAACTTATTTGTATTATAATAGGTCGGGGAAAAAGTCTTTTCGCATAACGTAGCTATAAACTTATTATAAAATTTATTTGACTGTACTACTTGTGTCTGGCTGGTTTTGGTAACATCATTATAAAGAAAAGAAAAAAATAAAAAAAAGTTGTTTCCCGCTATTTTTCATTTGTTTTTCTCTCCGTAAAAATGAGCGAATCTAATGAAGAAATTCGATACATTTTAAAATTTTATTATAAAAAAGGCAAAAATGCAACTCAAGCAGTGAAAAAAATTTGTGATGTTTATGGACCTGATGCAGTGTCAGTAAGAGTAGCACGAATTTGGTTCAAACGTTTTCAGTCCGGAAATTTTGATGTTAAAGATGCACCTCGCTCTGGTCGCCCTGTTACGAATAAAATGGACGCCATTTTTGAAAGAGTGGAGCAAGATCGGCATATTAGTAGTTACGATGTAGCTGAAGAACTGGGAATAGACCACAAAACAGTTTTGACCCATTTGAAGAAAGCTGAGCCGTTTTTGAAGAGATTGATAACTGGCGATGAAAAGTGGATCACGTACGACAAGAACGTGCGAAAAAGGTCGTGGTCGAAAGTTGGCCAGGCTTCACAGACTGTGGCCAAACCTGGCCTAACACGAAATACGGTGATGCTGTGTGTATGGTGGGATTGGAAGGGTATTGTTCATTATGAGCTTTTACCGCCCGGCAAAACCATCGATTCTGATCGTTACTGCCAGCAACTGATGAGATTAAAGGAAGCAGTCGAGAGAAAACGGCTGGAATTGATCAACAGGAAGGGTGTGGTCTTTCATCACGATAACGCTAGACCACACACAGCTTTAGCCACTCAGCAAAAATTAAGAGAGTTTGACTAGGAGGTCCTAGTGCATCCACCATATAGCCCTGACCTTGCGCCTTCAGATTTTCACCTGTTTCGGTCTCTTCAGAATTATTTAGGTTCTGTAAGGTTGACCTCAAGAGAGGACTGCCAAAACTATTTGTCCCGTTTTTTTTATCAGAAGTCCCAAAGTTTCTACAGTAACGGGATAATGTCTCTGCCCACAAAATGGCAGAAAGTTGTTCAACAAAACGGTACATATATATTGTAAATAAATGTAAATAAACTTTGAAAAAAATGTCTTAACTTTTCATACAAAAATACGAAAAGACTTTTTCCCCAACCTAATATTTCCGAAGCAATAATGTTTGTTGTATTTATTTTATTTATTCATATTAACTGTGTGGTGTGTGGTCTCTCTGTGTGGTGAAGGAGTAAGATGATAAGGATACAGTGTGTCACCACCCCATCTCATCTCATGGGTGTCGTAAAAACCGACTAAGGGACAACCCGTGAATATTATCTTAACGTAATAAAAAGAAGGAAATCTTGAAATTAAACCCTATACCAATCCGTTTGGCCAGCGTGGTATTAGTAGGCCAAGTATCCCTCCGTCACTGAAGGAGGCCCGTCCCTGCAGCATTAACTTCCTCTTTACGGGGAAAAATAGTTTATACCCTTTCCACTATATTTAACGACATTTGACAGATTGACGTTAGTGACGTTCAGCAGTATCTCGAATGTAATGCCATTCGATTGTAAGCGATTTCGCGATTTTTCAAATTACTTTATTTTACACATTTGGATCCTTACATCAACTTACATTATCATTTTATTATTGTTTTTTTCTTCTATGTTAAGAGAATTAGCCTATAGCTTAAAATGATAAAATTATAGTTAGATTAGGTATTATTTAAAATACATAATTTATCGTGACACATTCGCGGGTTAAAGCTAATCTAAAATATCATATTACATTTTATAAACGTATTATGAAGAGTTCAGGTTTATTCATAGCATTTATTTCTACCGATTATTTGTAATTTGTTTCATAATGGTGCTAATCGTTATGAGTGTCCATCACTAAGTAACCATGGTAACTGAAAAAAACATGGGTACGTCCATGAAATACAATATAATTTGTTCGAAAAATAAACCGAAGTATTACGAAACTTTATGGACGTGAACTGTCAAAAAGCTAAACTTACGCTGGAAGGGGTATAGTGGCATGGAGTTAAGTCTATGCGGCTGTTTTGTTTAAGGGTTTCAAAACCGTTATACAGGTATAGGGCATTTTTCCTGTCTTCTAGTTATTGTGCTGATCCTTACATAATTTTAAATTATAATGCTTAAACAGTGGAGAAATAGAACTTAAAAATGTATTTTTATTACAATTTTCGTTATGCAATCACATAGTAGTTATTAATAAAATTTATATTTTAATCATTGTACTTATCATCATCATCATCATCATAACAGTCCATTAATGTCCCACTGCAGGGACGGGCCTCCTCCTGTAACGGAGGGATACTTGGCCTACTGATACACGCTGGCCAGACGGATTGGTACAGGATTTAATTTCAAGTTTTCCTTCTTTTTATTTCGTACAGATAACATTAACAGATAGTCCCTTAGTCAGTCCCTACGACACCCATGGGATGAGATGAGGTTGTGTGACATATTGTATTCTTACTCCGTCACCACACGGATAAATTATTATTGTACTTATTATACACTCAGTCAACGTAAAACGAAAATAGGTATTGATAAAAATAAAAAAATCATATTATTCGCTTGCTCTAGTTCAGTAATTAAAGAGACTCTGTGTGGGTAGCGGGCACTTGACATTACAATCTAACCGCTACACAAACAAGAACAAATTGTAAAACAGTTTCATTTCGATACTATCTTTTGTAAGTAATCAAAAAAAGGAAAATAAAGTAGGTACTTATATTTTTTTCTTTTTTCTTTTTCGACAAAGCGCTCAAGATTGCACTATTAAAGAAGCGGCGATTGCGGCAGATAGGAAGAACCGATAGTATTTGGGACAGAAAGGTTCTTAGGAAAGGAAAGTGGAGGGTCGGGAGACCCCTTACATGTTGGACCGGTAATCTAGTCAGGACGACGGATGGATGTAGGAGATGCAACGACCACAGAAGCTAAATCAATTTGGAGGAGGCCTGTGTCCAGCAGTGGACATCAACTAGCTGATATGATAATGACGATTCTTTTTCTCTTTTACGTACCAAGAGACTCGTTAACTAAAGTAACACTTAATATTTCCTCACAATCCCCGAGCTTAAACATTAACGGAATAATATTAATAATTAATAACCCAAGGATCCAAAGGGATTTCTTGATAATTGAGTTCGTAAATTTCGTCTTTACGCAACTCTTATTTTTATATGAACTAGGTAAATTGTTTCCTTTTATACCCGAATTACTTAATACCGAAGATACTTTTAGAATATAACGTTCAAAAATCTTTTGCGCACTTTCTCGTGATTTGAATATTCATGAACCTATATTGATAAAGGTTCTATGGTGACGGCTATAAATTTTATGATTCTTTTCAGTATAAAGGTGAGTTTATTGAGCTGTTAAATGAAGAAATTGGGCTTTAAGTTGTAATGAACGTGTAGAGCTTTTTCAATCGATAGCCTTTTATGTTATTAAGTATGAAAAAGGTTATTGGCCGTTAGGGTAAAATTCATTTTGGCTTACAAAAGATTATGATATTATTTTAGAGTCAATAAAAATTTGTATATCAGCTGTAATGTATCTAAATTTTTACTAAAATTAAATGTAGATAGGTATATTATGTTACAGCCAAAGTAATTAAATAGATACTATACATACAGACTGGTCATTATAAATAATATCCAAATTGACTAGACAATGTGATAAATTAATCACTTCATCTAGATATTATTTATAATAGCTGATCAAAGTTAGTCAAAGTAATAAATACGGTATAACCAACTAAGTATTACCCTAATTATTATGAGTATTACTATATTCTAGCACTCACCGGCCGCTGCCGCGGCACGCTCGCTTCGTTCGCTCGGCTCGTGCGTCCTTTACTCACCATACTAACCTAACCTAACCAACTGTTTCTGACTTTTGCCTTAATATTTAATTTTAGGACATATTACTTTATAGCAAGAAAAAATAGGATATTTAAACAAATTATAGGACCCTATTTTATGACACAAAAGTATTATAGGTAAAGACGATTAGGTAATATACGATTTCGTATATTATAATTTATAATATATCCTTATATAAATATTAACCACAGATAAATCAAATAATCCAATAATCAACCGCTCCGTATCATATAAATATAATCTAGTTATCTTTACCTACTTGTTTTATTACATTATCTGAGTCTTTGAAGATATTATTTATAATGGCTAGTTAATGTGATTAATTCTGCGACATTTATCACTTTATCTAAGTTGAGTAGCCATTATACATAACGGCTAGTTATTATGTATAATATTCATATTTATTACTTTGGCTGTGACATATATAAGCTACCGCGATACTTTTCTTTCTCTTTCAATTTAGCCGTATCATGCCGTACGGCTGCCGTGCGTTTTCAGTGCTTTCTTCGCACGGCAAACTTACGTTCGTTTTTGCCGTACGGCAATATTTATAGTGTCGAGCGTACGCCGCATGGCAAGATTTGTATAAAAACAAACGAACGTAAGTTTGCCATTCAAAATACGCACCGAATACGCACGGCAGCCGTGCGGCACAAAACGGCTAAATTGAAAGAACCCCCATGCAATTTGGTTTACGTGAACAAATTCAGAGAAATTCAATATTTATTACAGATAAACCACAAATTATTTAACCAATTTCAATGTTATTTCTATGAAACCAGTTATAAAGTTTATCTTTTTATGCGAAATAAATAATTTTAATCGATGACAAAAGTATAATAATACATTATAAATTGAACATTTATGAAAAATATAAATTTGAATTGAAAAGTTACTTTTTTTAACACTTAAACGCGATACAATTAAAAACTTCATCATAACGGCCCATTAAAGTCCCACTGCAGGGACGGGCCTCCTCCAGTGACGGAGGGATACTTGGCCTACTAATACCACGCTGGCCAGACGGATTGGTATAGGGTTTGATTTCAAGTTTTGCTTCTTTCTATTTCGTAAAGATAACATTCACGGAAAGGCCTTTAGTCGGTTTTTATGACACCCATGGGATGTGATAGGGTGGTGACATATTGAATTCTTACTTCGCCTTCACACGGAGGGTTACTCCGTCACCACACGGAGAAACTTAATACAAAATAATGTAAGTACTACATAGATAAGGTGTCCAATTAAATAGGGATAGGTCGTCCAAATTTTTCATCATCAAAGATGCCCCCTTATGAGGCATTGACTGAACCCTTACTTATGAGACCCGTCCCTAACTTAGAAGGATTAATATTCCCTGCTATATTATGTAATACTAATCTATCAAATACTGAATGTAATATGAGTATATTGATTGAGTTAGTGCTACATTGCTACAAATAATTGGCTAGACATTTGACATTGATGAATGTATTGATACTATAGCGATACAGTAGGCACATATCGTATCAATTACTAAAAGTATTTTTTCAGTAGTAGTAACTAATTAATAAACAAAATTAGTTTCGGATATGTTGTATTTCTCACAGATGTTGCTATCGAGTTCCAAATTAAGTAGACTTTGAAGTATAGCGCCTTTAGGGCCAGGCCACACGGTGCGGTGCGGCTCCGACGCGGCGCACCTGAGCCGTGTCGCAACGGTTTCCTACATATAAAAATGTATGGTATGCCATACGGTACGTCCGGCACCGCTCCGGCGCCATACCGCAGGAGTAATGCGGTGCGGTGCGGTGCCGCGCCGTGTGGCCTGGCCCTTAGGGTTAAACATTTTATTCTAAATACGTTCTTAACATACAGAGAAAACTGACAGTTGAGAAAAGACATAGTAAAAAAACTCAGATGAATTAAAAAAAGGTATTTAAGTATGTTTATCCCTTGTCTAGTTATCGTAGTACAAGCTCTGCTTTGTTTGGGATTAGATGGCGTTGTGTGAATGTGTGAGGAATATTTATTTATTTATTATCCAACCCAAGCAGTGTAGTTTGCAAATGTGAGCAAATGAAGCAGAGCTTAGGTTAAAAATAAAGAAAGCCTCAGGCTGAGTGCAAAGTAGAGAACTCTAAACTTTAACGTAGTAAACGGTGTAGTCAGAGATAATTTGGTTCTGGTATGAACTGTATAGAGCTTTTATTTAGGAACACGACTTGTCTTGCGGCGAATTTGTAGCCATGTTATTATGCAAAAAAAAACTACACCATTCTAGCCCTAGTACAAAAAAAAATACCCTTCATTTATGCGTTCTTCATTCGGCAGTACTATAAAAGAGCACGTGTTTCAACGATGCTTGAGTCATAGTAATTTTTAAGTTCTCTTTTTTCAATATCTTACAGTAGTAGCCACGGTTAACTAACCATTTATACGTTTGTACTGAAGATAAGCTGTTGACATTAACTGAACATGACACGATAAAAATAGATGTAAAGAATAAAATAAAAGTATTTTATCTCATACAAAAAGAAATCTGCTCTTGAATGAGTGTTTGTTGTGCAAGGACATCACTTGACATACTCGTAAAACCTTTTTACTAGTTTTCTTCTCCTAAAAAAGCGATCAAAGTATGATTGACTTGTAATGCCGATAAAAAAGAAAATACTATTAAAAATTCACTTTCCAATATTTAATTAAAAATGAATTGCGTTTTCGATCCCTAATTGAATGTTTGCCAAGCTTTTACTGTGACAAAATAAATTGCTTTCTTTGAACCATCATTATACAAGTAATTGGAGCTGATACTTTGATTGTAGGGTGACACCACTCCTACCTACTGTATCAATTTTAGATACAAGGTTTCTGATTTTATTTATTTACAGACTGAGTAGTAATTGATACCTAAATGATACTTATGTTATAAAAGACAAATTGGAAATATTGGAAGTATTTTAATAAACAGTGTAACATAACGAAATATATTATTGAAATAATATCTTTTTGTCAAATGTTTTATTAAGTAAAAATCTAACGTTTGTGGGTCTCATTGCAAATACTTTTCTGCAACTGTGACTCTCAGTTAGACCCAAATTTCTACGACTATTTTAGTAATAATTATTATTACTAAAATTATGAAAATAAAAGAAAGTAAACTTAACATAAAACCTTATGCTAATGCATCACCGGTTATTAGTATGCCAAGTATCCTTAAAATTAAAGTGCAATAATGACCAAAGATTCTTCGTGTGGTGACGGAGTATGAATACAATATATCATCACCTTATATCATACCATAGGTGTCGTAAAAACCGACTAAGGGACTATCCGTGAATATTATCTTTACGAAATAAAAAGAAGGAAAACTTAAAATAAAACCCTATCCCAATCCGTTTGGCCAGCGTGGCCAAGTATCCCTCCGTCATAGGAGGAGGCCCGTCCCTACAGTGGGACATTAATGGGCTGTTATGATGATGATGAATGACTTAAGACTCTCCGGCATTTAGTCCTATGATTTCTGGTTAACATCATAACTAACTTTTCGTTGTTATACTTCTTAAAGAGGGTTTGAAGTTCTTTTTCAATTACAAAATAGATTCCCTTTCATGATCATTAGACCGTTGTACCCTAGTTCAAAGAGAAAAAGTTTGTGTTAAGTTTGACTTCCATTTTTGTTCGTTTATTTTAATTGAACCTGTTTTTGATAATTAATTTTAAATAAATATCTCTATTTTGAATTGTTTATTTTCATTTATGTATTACTTTTCTTTGGAAATCATAAATAACTTATTAATTTCGTAAATAAAGATTGTACTTACTTCTAAAGTTTTGGTTGTCAATTTATTGTTATTTCACAGAAAAAAAACGTTCAGTTATAATTATTGTTTTCGTTTATTTTAATTAAACGTGTTTATTTAAAACAATTTTCTATGACAATTAATTTGCGATGTCTTTCATGAATTGTTTTTCTTCTTTTCCTCGTTAGTTGTCGTTGGAAGAAGTGCTTCATCAATAACTTATTCATTGTGCTAATAAAGTTTTTTTCCTTCTTAAGTGGTTTGATGTTTTAATTTTATTTATTATTAATAGCCGTTTAAGTTTTTTATTTATTATTATTTTTAGGGAAAAACCTTTGCGTGCTTTTCTAACAAGGTAGTAGGTATTTACTTTGATATTTTTAAAATATTTTTTATATTTAAAGGCTCTTCTTATGTTCTTTTTATGTATGGCTTTTTTAAATAAATGAAATTTAAAAAAAAGCCTCTTATTAAGTCAGCGTCATTCATAACGTCTAGTTGTAAGTAAGTATGTTCAATAAGTAGTTAGTAAGTATTATTATCTTATTTATTATATTAATTGCCTAATAAGTAAAATAATAAAGAATAATATAAATTTTATGTTACTATTTAAAAAACAATACGTACCATAATATACATCATCAAGTTCTTTATACCTCTTGGCATTGACACCAATTCTCCAACTATACAAGAGCACCACCAGTATTGATATATTCTGAAACAATAAAACAAACTCATGTCAATATTTTTTTTGTACAACTGCGAATAGGCGGACTTAATGCCTTGAGGCAGACAGCCGAACTTAAGAAATTGGTTTAAATAAAAAAGAAACATGTATTGTTGTCACCACATTAGCTAGGAAAACATAGTAACATTATTATTCAACGATTTATCGGGATATTTACCATGTTTATAATTGTTGAGTTTCCAATATTTCGACGCTGTTACAAGCGCCATGATCACGGACGGTCGAATGGTAAATATCCCGATAGTTCGTTTAATAATAGTGAATGTGACCATGACAGTTTTAATAATTACATAGTAACATTGTCTTTAATAAGCCTAAACTAAGTAGAATCTCATAGCTTTTAAACCATTGCGTTGCTAGATTAATTAATTATTAATATTAAACTTTATTTTGCTTGACGTTTAAGCACAGGTTACACTGAACGTGGTCTCAAGCTAGAGCAAAGAAACACTAAATAGCATGCTGCCTTAGGGTTGTAGCACATTATCAAAACGTAAACGGATCGGCACCGTATCAACTATTAACCGTATCAACTATTTATTATTATTATTAACTATGAGCCGTTCAGTATTTTTTTGTATGAGGTTATTTACTGCAATGCAACGCACCTTAATCGGAATCGTAACGTAATCGGATTTTTGACGTTTGACATCGAGGAAAAAGGCGAGGCGGTGCCGTTCCGTTTACATTTTGTTATATTATTATATTCTACGACACTTAATCTTTTTAGACCTAAGTACTTCTAAGCCGAAATCTTTAAGAAATAAACATTTACTAGACATTTTGCTCTATCTTTATTTTCAAATGTTTTTGATACATTGCAACATAGTTCTAGCTTTGATCGGATTGCTTTGGTAATTCGCCATTTTACGCGTAAGGCAGGTGTTATTTACTGTACTCTTGGGAGTCTCAAGTAGTCTCAACGGAATGATTTATAGCCTTCTTGATTATAAAAAAAGAAAGTAGAGAAGGGCATAAAAAATTCCGATCTACGCAGAATAAAATTTTGTAACATTAAGATAAAATAAATTTTGAAAAGATATATATTTGTGGGTTTAAAAAGCATCGCTTTTCTAGAAATAACTTTATTGTATTCTTATAATTTCAATATCAATTGATTTATTCAATCATTTTAATCTTAATTGTACCTGACTTATTTATCACTTTATTTGAATCTTATAAATACATTGTTACGTCATTATCTCATCATAATCTTATAAATACACTAGCTGTGCCCGCGACTTCGTCCGCGTGGAAAAGTGACTTTACGCAGTAATTTTAAATACATATTAGTATGTTTAGTTTTATTGATGGTCATTGCGAAGCAAAGGCTTACGGGAAATTGAGTTCTTTTAAATTGGAAGGGGAAACTATTGGGTAATAAGGGAATGAGTGAAATAAAAACTCTTTCACTTCTTCCACACTCAGATAATATTTCAGCCTCAATGACATTTTGCTGAAGGTTAATAACCTTTACACGTGCACCATTGTATAATTTTGGAGGACTTAAATTACGCAAGAGAATGATTGGTACACCAACCTTTAGCGAAATGCTGTATGCTGGAAAACCAGAAGCACTCAACGAATTTAAAAATTCCACTGGAAAATTAGTGGCTTTCGTCCTGATCAACCATTGAGTCGATTGCTAAATAAGTTACCAACAATTTCAGAAATAATTTTTGCATTAATAATATTGGCGTGATCATTCCTAGGTGTTAAAATTGCCCGCTCACATAACCAGGAATTTTCTTTTTGTGTTATATGGGACGTTTTTCCATAAACACTGTATTAAGTCTTCCTCACTGGTGACCAGAGAGCAAAGGCTGGGTGGCAAAATAATTTTAGTCTGATTTTCGGGAACTTTTCCGTTTCCTACATCAAGTAAGATAGTAGAAAATTGTTGAGCTTGAAGATTATCACTCATATGCGCCCTCATATTTAAAGTTAATTCTAACCTAACGATATGTCGCCAAAAACATAAGACCTCTTCAAAGAAGCGTTCACTTCGTCAGCTCTTATGCCCCTACTAACAACTGGCAAGACTGGCGAAACTCTCCACAAAACACAACAGTTACCCCACCCATAACTCGTTTACTTCTGCGCAAATTTCTTAGTATCCTATCAACTGCCTCTATAGCTTTCTTATGAGCCATAGTTCACTCATCCCATACAATTAAACAGGTATCTTGCAGCACTTTAGCTTTGTCGCTATTGGGTGACACACCACACACGGGAGTTTCAATGCAATTTAAATCCAAAGAAATTTTAAATGCAGTGTGCGCTGTTTTGCCACCAGGAAGTAATGTTGCTACAATACCTGAAGATGGCACCGCTAAGGAAATTTTTCCCATTCTTCTAATTTCCGCTAGAATCCCTTTGGGTAAGATTTGTTTTCCCTGTTCCACCAGGAGCATCGAGAAAATATACTATGCCCTCTTCGTTTATTACTGCTCTTGTTACGGTATCATAAACACATTTCTGTTCTGTAGTTAGCCTAGAAATATTATTATTAAGGATTGAGGATAGTTCAGCTGCACTATCTCCTGTTTCTTCAATATATTCCCGGTTGAGTCTAGGCTGGATTGGAATGACACAACTACACTGGCTCATGTAATCCATATTGTTACCACCTTCTGTGCTAACAACTTCTTGAAAAGATCTCATACATACAAAAAGATTCGTCGGCATGGGATTGGAACCTCATTACCCAGCTCCTACTGTAACCGTTTGTCTATGTACGACTTTCAAATAGGGGAACGAAATTTAAATTCATTCAACATCGAACTAAAACCATTTTTCATGACCCCTGATTTGTATTGGACTGTTCTAATAAAGAGATCAAGCGTTATCTCGACTAACACTTATCCGATTTTGATGAAACATACCTCAGTTTAAGCCCAATAAAAAAGGCTACAACAGACAGACATTAATTCTAAAAATTGTGGTTTCGTGCTTTTTGACATTTTTCTAGATTTTATAGATAATTTTTATCTGAATTTTCGAATAGAACAGACATTTCGACCTCTACAGTTTTATTATAGTATAGATAGATAGATAGATAGATAGATATAACACCTACGATTCATAGTTAATTTTTTTTTAAATTTAAAATGAATAACTTATAATTAATAGCACGTAATTAGATTATTTAGAAACTCAATTGAGTATGATTACTACTGGTAACCCCATCTCGTGAACAAAAGAAACAAAATTTAAATTCATTCAACATCGAAATAAAACCATTTTTCATGACCCCTGATTTGTATTGGACTGTTCTAATAAAGAGATCAAGCGATATCTCGAGTAATACTTATCCGATATTGATGAAACATACCTCAGTTTAAGCCCAATAAAAAAGGCTACAATACAATGTATTGGTCTTTAGATTATATTAATTCGTTTTAAAGATGTGCGGTAACAAACAGACAGACAGACAGACATTAATTCTAAAAATTGTGGTTTCGTGCTTTTTGACATTTTTCTAGATTTTATAGATAATTTTTATCTCCCCCTTCCCTCCGGACCGCGAAAGCGAATGGTCGTGCGCACCGTCTCAGTTTAATTATTACAAAACATTTTAATATCACTCGTAAAATAATTGAAGTACCAGGCGCGCATAGCAGTGCAAGATACGTGGAGTCGTGGTGCGACAAGAATAGCAACAATAGCGACAGAACTATCCCGCTACACAGTGAGTGACAACTTTTCTTATAAACTGTCATTTGAACATCCGTCATCCGCCTCTACTGACAGATGACACTACTTTCACTCGCCGCACCTGTCAAACGTCAGATCTACCATCCGTCGAAACTGTCAATCGCCTAAGCTGTCAGAACACCGGAACTAACAGACGTCACATCTATCATACCTCAAACCGTCAACATTCAACTTACTCATTCAACAAAATTGCAACGTTTCTATTCACGCAAACACAAGATAAATATCTTAATTACTACTAGTATACTTTAATCTGAACAACTTGAAAATAAATTATAATTTTTTGGAGCAAACTTATATAAATATATTATATTGAATTAAAATTATTAATAAAAGAAGAAATCTAACAGAATCATTATGTCTATCCACCGTACTCCACCACTTGTAAAAAATGATTCTGAAACCCACCTTATGCCAAGTACGCACTCTGCGCAAGAATCTGATACTGCATCAGAATGTATGGGCTCAGATGTTGACCATAGGAATCAGCCTAATAATACTAGGCGTTGTAAACGCAAGTACGACAAGTCTACACTCAGCGATATTAAAGACATGTTAGCAGAGATGCAAATTCAACAAAAAACGCAAATTACGAAATTTGATGAGGATATGAAGAACATGACTCAACAAAATAACGATATAAAAAAATCCATTCAATATAAATATATCGGATAAATATGACGATATTCTGGGAGAATTACAACAAGCAAGAATGGAAAATAGTGTGCTTAAAAACCATGTCCAAATGTTGGAACAGAAGGTAGAGCTACTCGAGCGTAATATGAAAGCTTCAACATTGGAGCTGAAAAACGTACCTAAAATGTCCTCAGAAACCAAGTCCACAATGGTTACTATGGTCCAAAATATCGGCACTTCTCTGAGTATCAACTTAACCGACAATGATATACAAAATATTTACCGAAACAAAGGATCTCTGACTAAGCCTGCACCTATTATAGTAGAATTCACTTCGAAGTCTCTAAAAGACAATATATTAAAAGCCTCAAAAGCCTTCAACCGAGAAAACCAACAAAAACTGAATACCACACATCTTAAACTACCCGGTGAAGCTAAGCCGATCTACCTTTCTGAATCCCTCACCAACAATGCAAGAAGGTTATACTACCTTGGTCGGGAATACGTCAGAAACCATAAGACAGCAAGTTGCTGGACGGCATACGGCAAGGTTTATATACGTCAAAAAGAGGGTGAGCCTTCCAAACAAATTGTTCGTGAGGAGGATGTCACCTCGCTTAAATGACTATTATCAGACTGTGATCAGAAACTAAGTGAATCAGATCTTATCAATGTCTCTAATTTTAAGTTTTTTAACATATCTTACTGCACTCATCTTTGTTGTATATTGCCACACTACACTACATCACACTTACACCCCATCCTTGCTTTTACATTCTACTCAAAACTAAACACGCATATTCTATTTCACGTAAATATTCTAATCATACATATTTTTATTTACATCTACACACACATATATACACAAGCTATAACAACAATCACATACTCTATAAATAAACACAGCTCTAAATTGAATTGTAATATAATACCAGTTACTCCTTCTATATTAACTAACAGGCTATCAGGGACCTTGACACACTGCTCCAGCGTAAAAGCTCTATGTAAAATATACTTTGTGATGAACATTCTACTGACAAGAATTTCACATCTCATAAAAATATTTGTACAGGTTAGATTGACGATTTGCAAGTTTTCTGGTTCAATTCGATGACATGCATAGTGATTTAGATCGTCTGTCGGTGGCGCAGTCTGCCTACTGTATGATAGATGACTGTCAGCAAATAGATAGAAACCACCAAAATAGCTTTACTTTATTGTGTCAAAATATAAGAAGTCTAAACAAGAATTTTCTAGGGTTAACAACTCTACTCGAAAGGAGTAAGACCTCTTGGGATTTAATTGTTTTGACTGAATGTTGGCTCCTAAAATCCTCAAATATACCCGCAATGGTAGGCTACAACTTTACGACTACTAAGCTACATAGTACTCAAAACGAAGGTCTCGTGGTGTACTACCGCTCGCACTTAAAACCTACCTTCACTGAACCTTTGGTTCTTAACGCAAATTGCTTATGTATCGTAATAAATAAGAACACAGTTATTATTGTCATTTACCGACCTCCAGCTATTCAAAATACAGCCGAATTTTTGGTCTCGCTTCACGACCGCTTAATGACACTATCAACTTACGCCAACATAATACTAACGGGCGATATTAATATTGATATTTCACCAGGAAACAATGATGCTCGGTCAGCCGAATATTTAAATATGGTAGCTTATCATGGCATGCTACCCGCTCACGTGCTCCCAACTAGATTCAACAGATCCTGTATCGATCACCTCATCCTAAAAACGAATAAACCAGTTTTTTGTTACGTTGCTAATACCACTATAACAGACCATGACACAATAGTATTTTTCCTTCTTAATTTTAGTAAATCAAATCCATTACCAAGAACAGTTAAATTCATTGAATACGGTAAATTAGAAACAGACTTGCTACAGACAGATTTTAATCCAGTTTACAATACTCATGACGTAAATGTCGCAACTAATTACTTCGTTAACACGCTCAAGGCAAATATAGCTGCAAATACTACCATAAAAACAGTGCCAAACCGCAAAAGGACTAAAAAAACATGGATGACACCGGGCCTTCTCAAGTGCTTGCGAAATAGAGATTACCTACATTTAAAATTGAAAAAAAACCCTCAAAATGAGACATTAACCACTACTTACAAAAGATATATAAATTTTTGCACAACCATGTTACGCAACGCTAAAAGAAATTTTGAGAGTACACAATTAAATAACTCGCGTAGTAATATTAAAAGCTTATGGACTACTATAAAAACCATAACAAATACTGGACATCAAACAAGAGATACAAATGAGCTACTAACCCTCCCAAACCCCAAAGATTCCGTTAACATGGTAAACACCTATTTTGCAAACATTGGACGAATTTTGGCTGAACAAGTTCAAACCCAGAGTTCCAACATTAGGTCTCCTCACCGACTCGAACATAGTCAATCCCTAGTAATGCTTGAAACCGACGAGAGTGAAATCCATTCGCTAATAATGGGCCTCAGGAGTGACTGTGCTAAAGGATATGACAATATATCAGCTCTTATACTTAAAAAATACATAAACATTATTACCACCCCCATCACGTTTATATGTAACCTCTCACTGACCACAGGTGTATTCCCCGACGCATTCAAACTTGCTGTTGTACATCCTATCTATAAAGATGGTGATAAGGATCAGCCGTCCAATTATAGGCCAATTTCAATCCTGTCGAGTTTATCAAAACTTTTAGAAAAACTGATTAATAAAAGACTCATGAAATACTTAGAAGTTAATCAGTTGCTAGCACCCTCGCAATATGGCTTTAGGCCTGGAATTTCCACGAATGATGCAGTCTTGCATCTAACTGATGAGGTTGTTACAAAACTAGATAAAAAACAAAAGGTCTTGGGCATCTTCCTTGACTTGGCAAAAGCCTTCGACACGATCTCTGCGCCGATACTTTTGACCAAACTGGAGTGCCTTGGAATAAGGGGTACACAATTGTGCCTTTTTGAAAGCTATCTTACTGGTAGGAGGCAGTGTGTGAGGATCGGAAATTGGACCAGTGATGAACTTCCAATATTATACGGTGTGCCTCAAGGTAGTATAATTGGTCCGTCACTCTTTTTATTGTATATCAATGATCTGTGCAGGCTGAACCTAAATGGGGGATCAATTTATACTTATGCCGACGACACATCCTTGATATTCTTCGGTAACAGCTGGGAGGACACTTTTAGGCATGCTCAATCTGGACTTAATCTCGTCATAAACTGGCTCAATCATAATCTCCTTACCCTAAATTTAAACAAAACACAGTATGTTACCTTCTCCACCTCCTCCGCTGGTCAACCAAGAGACTTAACACTGTCACTTATTGCCCATTCATGTTCATCAACTTTAGTATCATGTAGCTGTCCTAGCCTAATGAGAACAAATATAATAAAATACCTCGGTGTTCAAATTGATAACAAATTATCTTTTCACCCCCAAATTGATACAGCCTCCTGTAGGATGCGGAAAATGATTTACATTTTCAAAAATCTTCGGACTGCTGCTGATAGAGACGTGTTGAGACTAGTGTATTTGGCTCTTTGTCAGTCTGTTTTGCAGTATTGTATCGTTGCCTGGGGCAGTGCCACTAAAACACACTTACTTAAACTCGAACGTGCACAACGAGCCGTCTTGAAGGTTGGCTGGCAGCTCCCCTACAGGCATCCCACTTCCGACCTATACAACACCTGCAAGGTTCTCTCAGTACGCAAACTTTTCATACTAAATCTAGTGCTAACCACACACAAAAACATACCTTTTGATCCAGGAAAATTTGATAACAAGCGACGAAAGTATGCAGTCTGTCAATCAGTATCAGTTTCTACATCACTTGCCAAAAGATCTTTCGTATTCCTGAGTAGCTTCGTTTATAATAAATTAAATAAAACTTTGCACATATATTCAATGTGTAGAAATCAATGTAAAAGCACCGTTACGAACTGGCTTTTGCCCTTAGAATACTCTGACACGGAAAATATCATAACAACAATCACTTAGATTGTTTAGTATACACTACTAAATATATGCATCCACAACACCCACTCACACACAAAACTAACACACACACACACACACACACTCACACAAATACTTACATAAACACCCACACATTCCTCTTAGTTTTATATTTTATATTAATTTAGTTTTAGTGTTGTTTTTAAAATGTTCATTATATCTCTAACTGTCAATGTTTTAAGATACTTATATACAGTAAAAGAAAACAGAAAATTGTCCGGGAGGAGTGAGCCTGGAGATCTGTCATACAGGTCTTGAACCTAGTTCAGACTCCAGCTCTCTCTAAGGTCCAACTTATGTTCTAAAGATTTTTGCCATATTGTATTTGATAAATTTTTGTACCTTTTTGAGAGATAATAAAGAAATATTATATTATATTATATATCTGAATTTTCGAAAAGAACAGACATTTCGACCTCTACAGTTTTATTATAGTATATAGATTACATTTTGGTACTTGTTTTGTATTAAGAATGTGTTAGTGTCATATCCTTCATAATCTAAGTACCAGATTATACTTTGTTTCCTGTAAATTATGTGCAACATTTTGAATGAATATTTATTTAAAAGATAACTAGGCTAACCGACAAGGCTTTTATGTACAAATAAGTATTTTCCTAAAAGAGAGAAAATTTTCTCAGCGCACATGTTGATCTTTACCGCTCATTGCCTCGCTTATTTATCGGTAGCTACCTCCCTGTCAGTAATGGATGAGGTTAATAGAACAAGTAAATAGATAACAGCATTAATTTATCTACTTTTAGCACTGGCTGTAATAATGGACGTTTAGTAAAGCACTACTTATTTAGACATGAACTATCTTTTACGCCTCTATTTTATTTATCAAAAGCTAGCTATGTATAATATGCGCTTTCATTTTTTCTCACGCACTAGGGTTCGAACCCTGTTTCGCGGGAAGTTTTACATGCATAAAATTAACGGAAACAAAGATGATCCAGACTTGAATTAATTTGTTAATGACACAACTAATTATTTGCGTTCGAATCGGCGACCTGGGCCACAACAGTCGCTTAAAGGCCTACGCAGACCGGGACGGCATGACAAGGTATTTTAATTTTTACTAATGGACATTCAACCGTACTGTTACAGAAATACGACATAAATTTCTATGCTTTAAAATGATGCCGTGGCATTGAAAGGGATTTTATCGCACGGCATTTTTCATTAAAAATTAAAATCCCTTGCCGTCCCGGCCTTAAGTTTTGACACATCCAAAGTTGTAACTTCACTTAACTAGTAGATAACGTCAAAGCATTATCAACACTAGAGTAGCTTAACACTTAATTAATTGAGTATACTTAATCCTAGAGATCAGGACTGAAGCGTAAGCACTGATGTTAATGTAACTACAGTTTTAGTTGAAGCTTACTACTTTGACTGTATTAGTGTATTTAGACTCGTTCACTCTACGGATTTGAGGGATTAAGGGAAGGTATTAACACTGTTTTCCTATATTAATCTGTAGGAATAGGAAGTTAATGCTATTTTGAAAAAGCTTTAGTTACTTTTTTATTACTTATTTTTAGTACAACCTTGATATTATACCAAGAATTCCTAGTATTACGCGTACCGTAATTCTTGATTTTTCTTATGTTACGTTATGACTAAAAAAAAAGTTATATGTGTCTAATTAACATTTATGTCATTTTACATCAACTTGTAAGTGTAATTAAAAGTAACAATGATGTTAATTAAATGGAGACACAAAGTTGTAACTTGTATGAACTAGTAGATAACGTCAAAGCATTATCAACACTAGAGTAGCTTAACACTTAATTAATTGAGTATACTAATCCTAGAGATCAGGACTGAAGCGTAAGCACTGATGTTAATGTAACTACAGTTTTAGTTAAAGCTTACTACTTTGACTGTATTAGTGTATTTAGACTCGTTCACTCTACGGATTTGAGGGATTAAGGGAAGGTATTAACACTGTTTTCCTATATTAATCTAGGGAAATAGAAAATGAGTATAACTTTGCAAAAGCTTTGTTGACTTTTTCGTTTTATATTGTATTCTTAATAATGTGTCCTTGATTTTGTTTAAAAAAAAACTAGGAGTGAAAAACTACATGGAATCTTACATCATCTTAAAGAAGTAGAAATAAAATTAAATATTATTCGCGTGGAGGTGGATCTGGTTTTCTCTGTAATCTATTACAATGTGATTAGGCAGAGGTACTGTTCTGCCATTCATATTATTTTTTACATTATATTATCTCCGTGTGGTGAAGTAAGTAAGAACAATACAATAATCAAAAGCAAGCTATGTATAATATGCGCTTTCATTTTTTCTCACGCACTAGGGTTCGAACCCTGTTTCGCGGGAAGTTTTACATGCATAAAATTAACGGAAACAAAGATGATCCAGACTTGAATTAATTTGTTAATGACACAACTAATTATTTGCGTTCGAATCGGCGACCTGGGCCACAACAGTCGCTTAAAGGCCTACGCAGACCGGGACGGCATGACAAGGGATTTTAATTTTTACTAATGGACATCAACCGTACTGTTACAGAAATACGACATAAATTTCTATGCTTTAAAATGATGCCGTGGCATTGAAAGGGATTTTATCGCACGGCATTTTTCATTAAAAATTAAAATCCCTTGCCGTCCTGGCCTTAAGTTTTGACACATCCAAAGTTGTAACTTCACTGTATATACTTGTATACTCATTTGTATAGTCATTTTAAGCCAATTCTCTCAGATAAGCAACATGGTTTTGTTAAAAACAGGTCAACGGTCACTAACCTGCTTGAATACAAAAACTATCTTTGTCAAGCGTTCGCCGTTGGTGGTCAAGTTGACTCTGTTTACACTGATTTCTCGAAGGCGTTTGACAAAGTCAATCACCATCTGCTCTGTCATAAGTTGGCATCATACGGTATCCACGGTAGCTTATACAGATGGATTTGCTCATACCTTGACTCCAGAACTCAGTTGGTTACATTGAAAGGTTTTATCTCTACACCCATAGAAGTGACGTCTGGAGTTCCTCAGGGTTCTCATTTGGGGCCTTTATTTTTCGTAGTCTTTATTAATGATCTCATTCAAAAATTGTCTTGTAACTGTCTCCTATATGCAGACGACCTTAAAATCTTTACTTCCATTTCTACCTCAACTGACTGTTTGGCCTTACAACGCGATATTGATACTGTATCTAAATGGTGTAAATCCAACTACATGTGTTTAAATACAGAGAAATGTTTTGTCATATCCTTTTCTAATAAACGCAATAAAATTATATGGGACTACTACATGGAAAGCCAACTAATGATCAGATCTTACGTTGCAAAAGACTTGGGTATCTTGTTTGATGACAAGCTGTCATTCCGTGCGCACTATGCTCATATAACAGCCAAAGCAAACAGTCTTTTAGGTTTTGTTTTGAGATCGACTATAGGTTTTAAAAATCCCCGCAGCACCTTATACTTATACTTCACCCTCGTGAGAAGTATACTGGAATATGGTAGCCCTATATGGTCACCGAACTATAGGGTGCATATCGATGAAATAGAACGAATCCAGAAAAGATTTCTCCGAATTCTATGTTATCGCATAAAACCCGGCAGGTCAAGCTTAAATTATCGCGATAGACTTCTTAAATTTGCAGTTCAGCCACTAGAGACCAGACGCATATGTTCAGATTTAACTTGTCTCTATAAAATTACTCACTCAATTGTAGACTCTCCCGAATTACTCTCCCACATATGCTTTAACATCACATTTAGCGCTCGTAGATCGAACGAAATTAATCTCTTTTCCCTACAAATTTATAAAAACAATATTTCTTATTACAACCCTCTGACCAGGATGGCTCGTCAATATAACGAGATGGCAAGGAGCAATCACAAAATTATTGACATATTTAATCACAGCCTTCGCCAATTTATTTCCATTGTTAAGGGCATTCTCCATCGTAAATTGTGCACTTATATTTAAACCCGTGATACGTCATTTGATGTATTGTGCTTTCGCGTATTTTACTTTTTACTTTCATCTTTTTTAATTTTTAGTATAAGATTTTCATTGTGATTTCGTAAGTATGCACATAGTGTTACGTTACAATCTAGATCTAAATGTTTAGTATTAAGTTGATTGTATTTTTTTATTGTAATGTGTTTTGTGCATTAAATAAATAAATAAAAATAAAATAATAAGAGTAAGAATACAATATGTCACCACCCCAGCTCATCCCATGGGTGTCGTAAAAATCGACTAAGGGACTATCATATTAACGAAATAAAAAGAAGGAAAACTTGAAATTAAACCCTGTACCAATCCGTCTGGCAAGCGTGGTATAAGTAGGCCAAACATCCCTCCGTCCCTGGAGTGGAACATTGATGGGCTGTTATGATGACAATACATTATATTCACATAGATGTATGAATTCGTAATGCTTTCCAATGCTATAAACAGTATTGCATCGCTAAAAGGAAAGTTTTTCCAATTCCGCCATTTTCTTAATTTAATTACAATTAAGATAAGTCCTATCCCTATATCTTAATTACAATAATAATTTAAGGGGTGCGTATGCTAAATTAATGAGATTAGGTATTCATATAATTAACTTAATTTACGTTCGTTTTAAACGGAAGATGATAATTTATGATAGCAAAGCATTGTGTTCCCTCGGGAGCCTTACAAAACGTTTTTAATATTAACCCAGATACTCCTGAAACTATTTAGGGTCTCAGATCTTTGTAATTTTTTGATATGTTGGTATTAGTGTCACTAACTTTTCAGGAAAAATACAAAAAAAAATCCTTTTCCTCTGGGAAATCTGGAAAATGATCGGTGTTATAACACCTGGTAGGAGAATGGGCTACTATTGCTAGTAGGGAACTATCGGAAATATTTTGGACAAAATTATACACTTTATTTATTTTTTAATCTTAGTTAGACTTTTATACAGTTTTATATTGTGGGTAGAATATAAGTAATTCATATTTACGTTCATTTAGTTATGAAGCAGCTCTTAGGGTGAAAATAAACCTAACATTTTTTACATAAAATAGATTTGTTTGCAAATTTTACAAGTTTGGGCCATAGGGTGTATAAATTGCGTGTAACAATGACTCCCATAATAAGACACTACTACTTCATTGATACTATAATTCTATAAAAGCCATAGGTAAAAAATTTTTGTTCAATACACCAAACTAAGGTCTCACTTTCACAGATTAGCCATTACTTGTCACCACTTGGTGTATTATCACAGCAGTGAAAATGTAACATACGTAATCGATCTCGTGAAAGACCTGTACTTAGATGTGCAAAAGTAGTATCTGATAACTTTCCCAGTACATGCCTCTTTGATAGACCACATCCACTAAACAAAAAGATAGCCAGGAAGCATTTCAATGCATTGCTTGTGACAATATTCTACTTTTCTTTTGGCAAGTGTATAAGTTTGTATTTATACTAAATGTACCTACAAACGACATACCAACAGAAACAGCATATCAACGACATCATCACCAAACATGGCATCAGAATAATATGTTGGTGGCTGTAATTTATTCGGACCCTCAAAGTTTGCCATTCTGGGTAAGAATTTAAGTAATTCTGTTTCTTTGATACTCTCGCTGCAAAGGCAGTACTACTTATTGAAAGAAAGGCTACAGGAGCTGAATGAGGTACAGTAGAAATTTTTATGTGAGACGGACATTCTCTTCTCTTAGTTATATAAGACAATGGATATAAGACGTTATATTCCTAGTAGTCAGAAGTAGTTTCTTCATATTGTACTTCAGCATTAACCCTAAATTGACCACCTAGAACCCAAAAATGACTGTACTTCGTGGAAAAGGTGTTTCATCATCCATTTTGTCTAATTTCTTGTAAACATAATGATTTTTCTGGCCGCGACCTAACATTTTGTAGTAAAGCGAGATAGACGTATATTCTCCTACTAGGTGTTATAACACCTCTGAGAATTTTATTTATAAAAAATAAACAAATTTAAATACAGTATATCTTTGTTTCCTATTTTATAGCTAACAGTCATGAGTTTGCATAATCAGGACGATATTATTAGGTTACTATACAATAATTACAGATAAATTAGCTTTTAGTTGTGATTTTGAAAAAAATCCTCTAATCTTTTTTTAATTGAGCAAAAATCCATAAAATTCAATGCATACAACAATTGTTTCAGCACGTAAATAACTATGCACATGCACTAAATAAGATATAATGAGAAATGCTGATCACTATTTGCTTTTAGTATATTTTATTTGATGGTATTGTTAAAGTCATTTAATCGGTGTTATAACACCTGGTAGGAGTATCTGGGTTAAAGGTACGGGGGAATTAGGAACATAATTGTTGGGAAATGAAAGTATATTTTAAGCGGTGGTAGCTTAGGTTTATGCTTAAGAAAAGTTGGTCAGAAATTGTAATTTTGATTTCCATTATACATTACTAAGGTGTTTTTATGAGTTCAATTCTCTGCGTGTAAACGATTATAAGTGAATTTTTTATAAGCGATATTTTGATAAGCGCAGGGTGGGGGGACCCATAATACAATGGACCTAGTTAGGACGACGGGAAGTCGATGGATGAGGGAGGCACAGGACCGCACAAGGTAGCTATACTTGTCCATCAGTGGACGTCGATTGGCTGAATATGATGAAGGTGTTTTTATAAGTTGAATTCTCTGCGTGTAAAAGATTATAAGTGAATTTCGATTAACTTAATGATTTACATTAGTTGTGGGGCATTTAAAGACTGAACGCAAATAAAAGATTCAATAAAACTTAGGAAGACAAACTTTTCCTCTTCTGGTTTCTAATACCAAGCAGACTAAATTTGTTTACAAGCATCCGCATGATTACGATCGAATTTTGCGACACCAGGCAAAATTACCACAAACGCATTGTTTTTCTATAGAGATTAAATTATATTCATAACACTGCTTTGTCCGTATGGTGTCGAAGTAAGAATACAATATGTCACCAACCCATCTCATTCTACGGGTGTCGTAAAAACCGACTAAGGGACTTACCGAAAATATTATCTTTACGAAGTACTAGGAAGGAAAACTTGAAATTAAACCCTATACCTATGCTATGCTATATAATACTGTGGTATTGGGAGGAGACTGTTCCTGTAGTGGGACATTAATGAGCTGATGATGATATCACTAATTTATTCAATCTATTGTTTTTACAATCCCGATGAAAGATGTGGCCGTGGCGTTCCATATTATATTGAAATTATTCATTAAATTCATTAAAATATTACAAATTAATAAATTGACTGAGATAATATAATGAATCTTTTTTTTTCATAACTATTACTACTTATAATTAAAAGCAAACTTGCGAGCTTTCAAATTATTTAAATACAAAGTTGTTAAACTTCAAAGAAACTGTTTTTAAATATATTTCAATTGAGAAAATATTTATAAACATTAAAGTGGTTTTAAAATTAATACAAGTATTGACTTTATCGGAATTGAGTGACATAAAAGATTTGTAATTTCAGCGTAAAAAACTATCACTACGAGTATTTTACTACTATAATATACTAAGTTACCGCGTTCGCATTAAAAAAAAAACCGCCCGTTTATGTTTTTAATGCAATATTTATTTAATTGAAAAACATTTAAAGTGTTGAGAGTGTGTTATACAAATACTTTATTGCCTTTTCTCAAGACTTTGTTATCACCATTTTACATTATATAAGATTTTTTTTCTATTGGCGGCGCTAGTGAGCCCTATAAACGAGCTAAAAGACGACTGAAAGACGTTACTCTAAAGGACATAAATAACGATCAGGCTCTGTAAGATAATTTGAGGATCACGCATTAATGCGTACGTATACTAAATAATTTAAAATATTTTTATTAGTTTATTGAGAACTTGCGACCAGTCCCGGCTCAGCACGGGCACCTACAACAGAATGTCCTTAAAACAACGTTTAAGTACAGTTTCTTTAGAACTCTAAATTTATATGGGTTTCTCTACTACATTATGCATGTAAAAACCTTCCACGTAAATCACTCTATCTATTAAAAAACACCGCATCAAAATCTGTTGCATACTTTTAAAGATTTAAGTATACAAATGGACACAGGGACAAGAAAAGCGACTTTATTTTATACTATGTATAGGCAATAAACAAAATCCTGATTGCAGTTCAGTAAACATTCCTCAAAACTAATTCCGCATGAAAATATCCTTACTCTAAGCAGTTATACAAAGGATGAAACGTGGTTTATGTAGGAGAGGCTCTTAATCGAGGTGTCATTCACAATAGTTGAGCCGGCAGTTCGTATCCAACATGACTGGAGGCTTTATCACCCTTCACCGTACTCAAGTACGCGTTTAGAATAGATTAATAATGAGCCTGTAAACTCTTTGAGGCCATTAAACTGGGAAGTTTTGACCAATGTTGGGTTTGAATGTTTGATTTATACTCGCGGAGCAAGTTTACTTGTTTATGTTAATTTTTTTATTAACTATATATTATGTCCCATTGCAAAAAAGACATCCTCAAATGACGGAGAGAAATTTAAAGCCTATTACTCTAGTTAACTCTTTTCTCCGTGTAGTGACGGAGTAAGAATACAATATGTCACCCCATCTCATCCCAAGGGTGTCGTAAAAACCGACTAAGGGACTATCCGTGAATATTATCTTTACGTAATAAAAAGAAGGAAAACTTGAAATTAAACCCTATACCAATTATTGGTCTGGCGAAGTATCCCTCCGTTACGGCAGGCCTGCAGTGGGACATTAATGGGCTGTTATGATGATAATTTTTGTATAAATTATTTAGAAGAACTTTTGGGCTGGTGACACCGTGTATAAATACCATAACCATTATATATTCCCTCTAAATCTGAGTTCTCTTCGGTAGGTACAAACTGCGCTTATTGTCATTTCACTAAGACCTAGGTACCTACATAATTTATTACACTATCGGATATGGTGGGAATTACAACTTCCAGAGGGAAAATTTATGACCCTTGTGTTAAATAATATTGCTACCGATCCTACATGATTTATACGAGGTACAGATTTTACGTTAGATGTTCAATGTTAGAACTTAAGGTACGCATGTTGTCTAGAGAATGGGGGTTGTACTAGAATATCTTATCAGGCTTAATAATATCTTTATAATGCTTGCATGAAATACGCAGAGTGCGGAGATCAACGCCGCCCGCCCGGTCCGATCGAGAAGGAACGTAGAGATGTTTTCTATGTGTAATATAATCTAATGTGTAATAATGTGAAACTGTACTAATGTGTAATATAATATAATCCTCACACATTCACACAACGCCATCTAGTCCCAAACTAAGCAAAGCTTGTACTATGGGTACAAGACAACGGATAAATATACTTAAATACTTTTTTTTTGTAAATACTTACTACACACATCAAAAAAGTCTAAGCAACATGCATGATATTACAAATTTACCATTTATATTAATTTATTTTACCATTTATTTTAATTATAACGTTGTATTTTATTTTTAAAATAATATTTTTAGGGTTCTATGATGTAAAAATAACAGCTGTTTTCTTTATAAGTTCTTTTAATAACAGAAATTAACAATATTAGAATATACAGGTACATAAGAAACTAAACTTTTTTTTTACAAATTGAAATTTCTTAAGAAAATGAATTTATTGTGAAAGAATAGGACAATTTAATACAAAGTATGGCCTCCTCTGCTATTCAGAACTTGTCGGCAACGATTATTCATTGAATTAATGAGACTGTTTATGTCATCTTGCGGTATTCGCTCCCAATGGAATTGTAGCAAATCCTTCAGCTGTTGGGTTGTTGTCACTCCGTCCAAGTCCTTCAAAACACGTCTCTGGAGCATGTCCCATGCGTGCTCGATGGGGTTGAGGTTTGGCGATTGTGCAGGCCAGGGCAATACCTGGATGTTCTCCGTTGCCAAGTATTCACTGGTTCGCCGAGCTGTATGTGAACGCGCATTGTCATGCATTAACGTAAAATCGGAGCCAAAGGTTTGTGCAAATGGATGGACATAAGGTCTGAGAATATCCTCAACGTAATTTTCAGCGTTCATGTTTCCATTTACAAAAACGAGCTCAGTTCGCCTGTTCTTCATAATACCCGCCCATACCATAACTGTTGAGCCGCTGTATGGATGAACTTCCTGAACGCACCTGAGTCTTTCAGTATTTCCGGGTCGACGGTACACTCGCACCCTTCTTGTATCAGGCCTAAACCCGAATCGCGACTCATCGGAAAACATAATTTTATCCCATTGTTCCTGGGTCCATGTTATGCGTTCTCTACACCATTCATTTCGACGAGCGCGATTCCCGTGACGTATCGGTGGGCACCTGATAGGGCGTCGAGCTCGTAGGCCGTACTCATGCAGTCGATTTCGCACAGTTTGGGGACTTACATCAACACCACTTGAATTTTGTAGCCTCAAACTTATCTCTCGAGCGGTTAACATCGGCTGGCGTCTTGCAGTCAGTTGTATGTACCGGTCTTGCCGAGTGGTTGTACTCCTTTTACGGCCTGGATGCTGTTCAGCGGGTTCCCCTGTATTATTGTAGCGCTGCCAAAGACGACAAATAACACTTCTATGAATACCAAAATGTCGAGATACCTGAGATTGATTACTTCCCGCTTGCAACATCCCTACAGCTCTTTGCATTTCATCTGCCGTCAAATGACGTCGCTCCATGACGTAAAGAATATCTAACAATTCAATTTTGTCGCCAACTGTATTTAAATGGTTGGTAAAATTATAAAATCAAGACTAAAACGTAGCAATTAACATGCACTCAAATTCAAACAAATTCGCAGTCATTTGAATTTTATAAGATAAGATAAGATAAGATAATGTTTATTCAGGAAACTTATGAGCTAGAATTTACATGGTTTATGAAAAAAAACAAAACATAACCGAAATTTTTTTTTTACAACCAGCCAGTATGTCATCAATAACAAAAAAGTTTACTTACCTATACACTTTGAGTGAGTAAATACTTAGAAATTAATTAATATAAATGGTAAATTTGTAATATCATGCATGTTGCTTAGACTTTTTTGATGTGTGTATTTACAAAAAAAAAAAGTATTTAAGTATGTTTATCTATTTACAAAAAAAAAGTATTTAAGTATGTTTATCCGTTGTCTTGTACCCATAGTACAAGCTTTGCTTAGTTTGGGACTAGATGGCGTTGTGTGAATGTGTGAGGATTATATTTATACTAAGTATATTATATAGGTAGGTAGTATGATAATAATATTGTCATGATACTGTTGTACAAAACTTTGTATTTGCTGCAAACTCATCAGAATCTGTTCTGTAATATTTTCTGTACAAATTTCTTGCTAAGTTCATGCGAACAACTAAGTGAGGGGAATTTAAAATTGCCAAGTAATTTATCTTAGTCGAGAGTTGTGATTGAAACATTACTATGTTGAATAATTATTTCATTTACTAAATGGTTCTTTTTTTTCTTTGTAATGAGTTTTCTCAGAAATTCCTGCTTCACGATTTTTTCCTCTTGAATAAACAAGCCGCCGACTTTTAAATTGAACTTTTGTTGTATCTTCACCAACGATGGAAAAACGTATTATTTTAATAGCGTCAATGTTTTTCCATGAAACTTGAGTTTATTATGTCCTTTCTCTTTATGTTTACTTTTCCATGCAGAAAGGAAAATAATTTTCTAATTAAAACCCTTGCAAGACCACAGTGTTGATAATATTAATTATAATACGCCATTTTTTTCCTTGGTTGATTTTCACGTCTATTCCCAGTTTCCCCCGAATACTTTCCTTCGATCGGGGGAAACTGGGAATTCTGAAAAATTTTGTCGCATCTTCCCCCGAATTAATAATCGGGGGAAACTGGGAAAAAGTTGTCCTATATTCCCCCGAATATTTAATTTATAAATCCATTAAAATAAACTTAAATAAGTATAATACATACATTATATATTATAAAGTTAAATATTTGAGACCACTTTAAATTTAAAGAGGTTTCAATTCAATGCCTAAATCAGTCTAAGATGTGATAAAAATGATGTGATAAATAAATGTTTAACCTTGATACAGTATCAAAAAATCTAAATATTATAAGTAGGTACTATTTTGAAGTAAAAAGTTTCAATTGTGTTGTTTTCTTGAATAACATCAAATTCAACTGTTTGATGTCACTTGTGACGTTACTCGGGTGCATTGTGTGAAATGAAAATCAATCATTAAACGATGAGTTCATAAAGGATTGCCAAATGCAGCTCTTAAATGGAAGTTTAACAGTTGGCCACTTTTTTGAAAAAATTAAATAGAATAAATAAGAAGTTAAAATACTTTTTTTAAATGATAACTCTTCGTCATAACTTTTCTATTCAATGCTGTAAATAATAGGTAAGATTTAATTTTATAAAGGTATGGTAGTGTTATGTTATACTCGTATACATATTAATTTACATAATTGTTTGATTTAATGTAAATAGTTATGAGTTACTGTAAAAAAACCAGATTTTCAACGTTTTTATTACATCTTTAATTGATAAGGCATTGAAATGTGTAAGTTTATTTTGATTGGTACTAGTTTCAACTGTTATTTTTTAATTAGTGTACAGAATGGCTTCTCTATTAAAATGAATATTATACCGTTTCATATTTTTACAAACTTTGTTTTAATTTTATTTAAGTGGATTTATATAATAATATTCAGGGGAATATGGGATACTTTGCTCCCAGTTTCCCCCGATGAATTCGGGGGAAGATGGGAATAAATTCCCAGTTTCCCCGATTATGAATTCGGGGGAAGATGCAACAAAATTCCCAGTTTCCCCCGATCGGGGGAAAGTATTCGGGGGAAACTGGGAATATTCAAATAGAATTCCTATATTTATAAAAAAAATTACTACTAATTTAACAAAAAACTGTTTAGATTTTCTTTCTAGAAAGACAGAGATTTTAATACAAAATCCAATCACTTGGCCAACGTTAGTATACCACGTTTCCATATTTCCACCATAGATAAAGGCTTGATCCTACAGCACATAGATAAAAATAAGATTTCATCAACCAAGAAGAAATAAATCGTTTAACAATTTATATTTTTAGTGACAGAATATTTTAAAGTGAAACCATAAAATCAACTTTATTGTACAAACATTTTAATACAAAAACCATTAATTAACTGTATTTACAAAATCTAACAAAGGCTTTAACAACAAATAAGAATCTTAAAAATAATTGTGGAAACATCAAAGCAGTCATTAAAAACATTGTAAATATTTAATCACGAAAATAATTTCATGAATTTCATTAAAACCTTGTTTTTACTTAGTAACGTTTTAAAAAGATTTTTGAGCGGACAAAAATTAATTTGTTGGGAAATAAAATCAGCCTCGAAAAGGGTCTTAAAATGAGTGTTACCGTTCTGTTCGAGGTAGGCCACGACAACGGCTAGAAATAATAAATAATTTTAATTTCGGAAACAATTTAATGCTATAAAAAGTTAAAAGAAAAATATTTACGGACCGTTTAATATAAAATTATGATGGGTAACTAAGGCATAATGTCGTCCAAAGTAAAGTCAAAGTAATAAATGAACATAATTAATTCACGCATAAGCCCATCCCTGCGAAAATGGCTGAATATACTCGTAGTAGAAGGAAACAACTGACCCATTTTTGATGTGGTTTTCTTTATTATGAATTAATCCCGTCCCTTTGCCAGCTGACGCGTACTAAAACACGATTTAATCGTACGTGGTTTCAACCTTTTGTTTTATTTAAATTCGTTAATGCATGGTGCTATGATAACAAAACTTACTCGTTTTTCTTTTTTTCATAAAAGTAACAGAACTTTTTGTTCTTTTTTTCGTAATTCAAAGTCATTCTTTTGTTTTTTTGAATCTCGCTACTGTATAACAGGAGGTTTTAGTTGACTTACCATCAAGTTTAAAAAAGGAAAATGGTTTCTATGCCCTCGGTCACCTCTCGCAACCCATACGGGTATGGGAGATGGTTTATATTCTAACGTCATCAGTACGTTGTTTATTTATCTTTAGTTATGAGTTCATAATTGAGTTTAATTCTTACACATTAACACAATGTATAAGAATTATTATGTGATTATAAATTCAGATTACAATAATCTCATTATGGACAAGCGTATTATATCGCTATGAATAACTAAAAATGACAATATCGGAAAATATTTAAAGACTTGCTTTATCTTCTAAAATTTTGTTCAAGGAGTGTTTATTCCATCATCTTGAACCAAGAAAAAAAACCCAGTAAAACGTCCATCTGTAATATTACGTCAGAAACAGAGCGCGCTAAAAAATATTTAACGATTGTCCTTGTTCATGGCTCCCTGGACACGAAAGGCACATCTTTGTTTACACTCATTCCCTCAGGGTTCGCTTTATACCTACGCATAAGGGGCATTTCATAAAGAGGTTTAATTTTACCCTTTAATATTATTTGTGATTTATTTGAATGGTGCTGGGACTAAAGATTAAATGTAGTTATTCATAGAATTTATTTACAGAAACTGTAAAACAATGGTTAAATTTCTTGCAGGACTTAACCCACATAATATTCAGGCCAGCCGAAAGCATGCATGAGATATTTTATCATCTTAACAGCCCATTAAGTTACAACTGCATTGACGGGCCTCCTCCCGTGTCGGAGGAATACTTGGCCTACTAATACCACGCTGGCGAGATGGATTAGTAGAGGGTTTAATTTCAAGTTTTCCTTCTTTTTACTTCGTAAAGATAATATTTACGGTTACTCCCTTAGTCGACTTTCACGACACCCATGGAATGAGATGAGGTGGTGACAAATTGTATTCTTACTCCATCACCACACGGACAACAAGTACTATTTACTATAAACTCAGCCTTAGTATTCACCTATTTTGTTTATAGCGTAACCTAGCAGTAGTAAAATGTAGTTAGGTTGTAACCCTTTGGCGAGAGGGTACGATTTAACGACTTCCATCGTACGATAACCAACTTATTCTACCTGCTTGACTTTTATGATCGAATCAACGCGGAATACTGATTGTTTTATTACACTGCTGGGAATGTTTGAGAATGTTTGGGAACTTAGCAGGGATTTTGTTGTGATTTGTAGTTACGTTGTAAAAAGTTTGTGATTAATGACTTAGGTTGTTTTGGTAGAAGAAATAAATAGTGGCCCTTTTTTGTAATGTGTTGGTAGTTACTCTAAACGGTGGAGTGGTACTTTTTGTAATATATTGGTTGTTACTTTATTTGTTAACACGTTCACTGCGGGAGCTCAAAAACCGTCTCGAATTTGAGTGCGTTACGAGATATAATGAGCCCCGTGAAGTGTTACCTTCATAGTGCGTTACGGGTATAAAAGTGCCCCGTACACCTTTATTGCTTTTTTAATCTTTAACTTACTGAAAATTTATGTTTGGTTTTGTTTTATTTTATAGTCTGATAGATTATGACATGGGCTATGTTATAGTCTTTTCGCCAGTAGATTTGACAAAAAATGACGAAAATACAAAGAAAACCAATTGTTCGGGGTCTGGGAAACCCCGTACCGCACCTGATATAATAAAATACGGGATTCTACAGCCCCGTAACGCACAGAACTCAATTATGTCGATAAAAGTATAGTGTTGGGAAATAAGACAAACGATAATCTTTAATTAAAAATATTTATTTCAGCTTAGGAACTATATTTTTTAGGGAGGAGAGGATCGATGATCCAAAATTACTTTTTGAGCATGTTGGTTGTAAAACATTTTCATCCGACCTCAACGGTTATTTGGAACTTTGACAGAGATCAATTGACTTAAAATTTGCATCCGCTTGTTTAGTAGTAGTGTAGTAGTAACATTGTCCAAAATTGTGATCTTTGGTTTTTTCTTCAACAACTAGAAAAAAATACATCAATATTACGTAGCTCGTGATAGGTATGACTAGTACTAAGACTAGTGATAATATCAAACTCAACTGTTGCGTGTTGCTGATGCCGCTGAAAAACCTTGTGGTAAATTGTTAAGGATGCAGACTGCCGTTGGGATGAACTTGGAGACAACGGAATTTCATAATCCTTTTTCATATTTGACAGTTCTAACATATGTCGCGATCGCTTCATTATCGATAGTTAAACACTACGTCTTGCGCTAATAACAACACTAATGGTAATAAGCTCACTACCCCGTACGGGAGCACAATAATTAATATGGGATTTTTGAACCCCGTACTGGAAAGTAATTTTTGTTCTCTGGTCATAACGGGGTTTGTAAGACCCCGTATAATTTTATAATTTTAACTGTTTCATTAATAAGCGTACATGAAAAATATATATTTATCTCTCTCGTACAGTAAATAACTCCATAGATACAGCTCCCGCACCAGCGAGTATACTCTAGTTTTTTTCGTCCGCACTGAATGACGGCACTGCACGAGGTTCAAAAAACCCCGTAACGCAGTGAACGTGTTAAGTATTGATTGGATGTGAGATCTTTTATTTGCGTCTAGCATATTATTTAGATAAGTCATGATGTATGAGGTTTTGACTTTCGTCGCTATTTTTATAAGTAAACCTTAATTGTTAATGAATATCGATCGATGAAATGAAATCGGTTAAACAGCACGGTGTTTATTCCATTTATTTTTATATATTTATTTATTTATTTCACATTTTAATTAAAGGTACAAATAGGTCATTAAATAAGAGCATTACAAGAAACCACTATAATACATATATGTCACGGTAAATGTGATTAATTGAAAAATATTAATAATTACCGGTTATTATTAATAATAACCATATGTTTTGGTAAATGTGATAAATCGATCGAAATTTATTACTTTTAGTAGTAATTAAGTAAGTAAGTAAGTAATAAATTTCGATCGATTAATCACATTTACTAAAACATGTGGTTTTTATTAATAATAACCGGTAATTATTAATAATTTTCAATTAATCACATTTACCGTAACATATATAATGTAGGCGTATTTAGATTACTATTGCACCAAGCAAGATTCTTGATTATACAGACAAGTGTAAAGATACCAAAAGGATTAATTGAAATTTCGGAGTATTTTTGTTAGAAGGAAAGCTAAAAAAAAGTCAGTAATAATCAATAGACATTTTGCTTTGGGGACGATCCGATTCTAAAGTTATTTTAGAACTATAACATCTGTGCAAAGGCTTATAAAATCTTAACAGAACTGAAATACGTATATCCATCTTTACCTAATAAAACCGCTTACATGTCATAGATAGTTTTGCGGTAAACCACAATCCCTGCGCAAGAGGCCTGTACTTGTATTGAGGGTCACCATATTATGTAGTTACGTACGATATCTTACGAGTATTATAATAATAGTTAAATTAGTATGAATAAGTTGTATGGACATTTATTGTTACGTGCAAGTATTTATACTTATAAGATCAAATATTCATACGTAACTTAGAAACATCATAACTGTAAAGTATGAAATGCGTCTTGATTCTAGCTAATTATTGAAAAATATTGTGTTTCTGTGTTTTAAGTTTAAAAGCATTTATTTGCTTTTACGTTTAATTTTTACCTTAAAAAATCGTCATTTTTTTAATAATTATAATCCATGATAGTGAAAATTACAATGAAATTATAATAAATATGTATTTAAGTAATCATAATTTATGTCAAATAATTGCTCTTATCTTTGTATTTTATATGTATAAGAATGTGTTAATTCATTACACTTCTAGCAAAAAAACACACCAATGTTACTAAAAAGAAATCGATCTCATTGCTCCAAAAAACCGTTAATGGCGTGAAGCAATGCAATAAAAAACCGTCAATTAACAAGATTCACGTTTCCCAATATTGGCTTTTCTATTTGCCGCCGAGAACGATTAAGTGTGAAATGCTTTGAACATAACACCCAGCCTAAAACTATTTTGGATGGCGTCCAAAAAAGACAAATAACTATTGCACTGGATCGAATGTAACGTTAGAAATAGGAAACAGGTGACTATTCTCTGTTTTACTGATGCTGCGAATGCTTTCGTTTTATATCTATACGTAGTATGTACGGTACTTTATGCTTTTTGTGCAGAGTATTTATTGGATGTGTGCACTTTTACTTGGGTTGCCGATTTCTTTTTTTTTTAAACGAGACAGTCACAAGTTGTGTTGCAATCTCTTAAGGTTTGTTTTCTCTAAGTTGACTTCATAACAGTCCATTAATGTCCAACTGCAGGGACGGGCCTCCTCCCATGACGGAGGGTTCTTGGCCTACTAATATCACGCTGGCCAGACGGATTGGTATAGTGTTTCATTTCAAGTTTTCCTTATTTTTACTTCTTAAAGATAATATTCACGGATAGTCATTCAGTCGGTTTTTACGACACCCATGGGATGAGATGGGGTGGTGACATATTGTATTCTTACTCCATTACCACACGAAGAGTTCTCTAAATTGACTTAAACAATTATAATCATACCCGGTGAGCTGACGCATTTTTGTTATCGGTAACGATACCTATTTCATTTTTTACTCAAGTTTTTGCTGTTTTTCTTACTTGCTAGACCCAAGTGTGTCGAAGTAGGTAGCCCATTAATGTCCCACTGCAGGAACGGGCTTCCTCCCGTGACGGAGTGATACTTGGCCTACTAATACCACGCTGGCCAGACGTTTAATTTCAAGTTTTCCTTCTTTCTATGTTAAGGTAATATTGACAGATCGTCCCTTAGTCGGTTTCTACGACACCCATGGGATGAGATGGGGTGGTGACATATTGTATTCTTACTCCGTCACCACACGGATAGAGGATACAGAGGTACAGTAATAAAACAATAAACACAATTGTCTTTCACATAAAAATCACACACAAACTACGACATCAAATTAAAACCATTGATAATAAAACTCTTTTTCCTTTAAATAGCCACAAATCTTAACCCTCATATGCCTTTTAAGTTGTTGATTCAGAAATATTTTAAAGATAAACCGTATTTTATTACTTGCCTCATAAAAGCTAAGGATTGTACTCTAAGGAAAATACGTTTAGAAACGGTATTAAAACGTCAGTGGCCCTTTGGTTCAGTTGACATTTAACTTGTGCGACAGATAAGCCCGTGATACAGGGTCGGCTTTCCTTTTACTTCTAAAAGTAACTTTTTAACTTTGCCATGAGTTTATGAGTAAGTAAATAATATTTTACTGTATTTCGCTTGAAGTAATTTAGGTAAATCTAATACGAAATTAGCTTCAATGAGTTTATTTGATCTATGAAACGAAATAAGGTTGGAACTGCTTCTATTTATCGTGATAATAAACATGTCATTTTTAATGAATAATAATTATTACAACATAATTTTAATGCACGGGTTACTTTTTCAAGCTGATTTTAGTAAGGTGCGATCTACAAATGTTTTTTTTTTACTTTCACACAACGCCGTCTAGTCCCAAACTAAGCAGAGCTTGTACTATGGGTACTAGACAACGGGTAAACATACTGAAATACTTTGTTTTTGTAAATACATACAAAGAAAACACCCAGACCAATGCAAACAATCATGTTCATGCACACAAAGATTTGCATTGAGCTGGAATCGAACGCGAGACCTCTGCGTAGCATCTGTTATACAACCCCTACTCCATCGAGGTCGTAAATATATTGTTAATGTAAACTGTTTTAGGATACAATCAATGTTAGAAAAAACACCGATGCTCAAAGTAATACACCACTAATGCCCCAGAGATTCCAAAAGAAACCATATTGAACTGACGCAGTCCTAGAACAAAAAACACCTTTTAAAGTTAACTCGCACATCAAAATGTTTGGGATTAGTTAAGTTTGAAAGCATTATTCTGATGATACGCTCATTCCAATGGTGATAAGAATAACTTTAGCCCGATAAGGTATTTGTTTCTAGAATTCTGACTCCAATGTAAAAGTTTAATTGAGTTTCTAACACCTAAAAGAAATAATAAAGCTGGAATTACATTACACAGTCACTAAGGTGACATTGTCGTAATGGCATAGTAAGGCGATTGAACAATGGATTCGTTTTGTACGTACAAGTTCGGATTTTCAATTACTTTAATAGTTTTCTTTATCTGCCTTTTTTTTCAATGAATACCTAAGTATAATATTCAAATGGTGCTAAGATAAAATTTAGTTTTTTTTATTTGAAAAAAAAAACCTCTCGTTAAAAGGATTTTCAAAAAACGCAGAATGGGTTGCGGACACTTTTTCCGATCCGACCAACTAAACGGATCCTTTGATACTCTCTAAGACACTTTTTTCCTATCGGACCAAGAGATTTTGAACAACATCAAAACATTGGTCTATAAGATCATTTAAGTTCATAACAATAGTTAGTTGATTGATTGATTGAATAGTTAGTAGGCCTCACAAACATTTATCCTATGCCTGATTCGGTTCCGCGACTGACTAAAAGGGCAAGAAAGTTTGTTCAGCCAATTTTCTTAACCGCTCATGGCTCCCGCAACCCGTAGAACCAAGCTGATAACAAACTTTACAACATTTTAAAAAGTAAACAAATGAAATCCCTTACTTGAAAAATATGTTTAAACACTAATCTATACTTTAACATTAATCTGTCGCTTATGGTATAACATCCATTACTCGTCAACATATAATTTAACGAGCAGCGAATAATAGCTACCAAGTAACGGATGACGAACATTAATTGGCGATGGAACGATTAACAGATCCCAATTAGATATCTTAATCACAAACTATCGAGGACGTTGATAGTTCGAGTAAAACGCGCAATCATCGCGTATTATGTTCGACTTCTCGGGAAACATACATTATATCATCATAACAGCCCATTAATGTTCCACTGCAGGGATGGGCCTCCTCCCATGACGTAGGGATACTTGGCCTACTAATACCATGCTGGTCAGACGGTTTGGTATATGATTTAATTTCAAGTTTTCCTTCCTTTTATTTCGTTAAGATAATATTCACGGATAGTCCCTTAGTCCGTTTTAACGACAGCCATGGTGTGAGATGGGGTGGTGACATATTGAATTCTAACACCGTCATCGTCACCACACGGAAAAAAAAAGTTGAAGACCTAACCTAAATCCCGTGCGTGTCGAAATTAATGTCATGATGACGTTTATTTCATAGCATTATTAACAATGACAGATTATTCCGTAAATGGTTGAAGCAAAATTGTGTCGTTTAAAACAAACGATTTTCTCTTATGTGACAAATGATGTAATTTAAGTTAACTGTGTTTTTGTAAATTGTATCAGATTTAAAATAATTAGGTACGCTGTCTCTTTGTTTGTAATAAACTTTAGTTTTTAATGAAATGAATTTACATGTTTTTAATGAAATGAATTTACACGTTTTTAATGAAAAAAAATCGTATTTATCATGTTACAATGAGAGGTATGAAAATTGAAAATATTTTCATGAAATCTATTTTGATAAGCGAAAATATTGTTGAATACGATAATCCTCTTTTTGGAATCATTTACTTTCTAAAATAGTTGTTTGGAACCTAAGACTCGCTCGAACGCAACTCGATCTTACCAAATAAGATATTTCTTTTTTATTTGCAAGAGTAATAGGTATTCCATGTATGTATGTCCCATATAAATTTTACGACACTTGGGTCGGTTTAAGGTTTTTATCTAAAAAATATGACACATATTAGTTATATAAAATTACTAGAAATATGGTTTTTTTTTCAATCTATAATATAATTTTAGCAAATATAATTTTTTTAGTTTATATCGCTTTATATTAATCTTTATTAATCAATAAATTAATTTCTCAAACCTTAGCTATGAAGCCAAGGCATAAGTAAGAGATTTATCGATATTAAATCGGGAAATTAATCCTAACTCAGGCCTTAATAAATTATAAGCAGTTTCGCAAGACGCTGGCCTAAGCCAAAATGATTTATATTTGATTTATGTATCTTAATGAGAACTGAAAACGTTGTATTAACTGTTACTGGGAACGCCTTGTTAATTATGTTTTATTTATAATTTCAAACAATGAGTTTAATTATTTTTATTATCTTTTTATAGACATTTAGCAGTCAGGGGAGAGGCCTTATATTTGTCTATTTAGGATCCAAAAATAGAACTAACAACTATATAACTTTACAAGACTTTAAAGTAAGTGTTAATCTTAGATTTGACAAACTAAGTTTCTAAGCCAAAGAAGTTTACGTAGACTTTGAGATTAACATAACTCAATTTTATTCATGAAACTGAGAAATCCAATAAACACAACTTAATTAATAATTATTTTATACGCGCATGTATGACTCGCTTAATGAATGTGGACGAGGCCGAATCTGTTTGCCAGGATCGTGACAAGTGGCGTTCTGTCGTCTCTGCCTACCCCGGACGGGATAAGGCGTGAGTTTATGTATGTATGTATGTACAACTTAATTCAATTTCGATTATAATTAACGGAAAGACACCTAATAACGATCTCCTCAAAAGGACATCGATTACCGATTATTTTTAAATTATCATTATTAAGTAATAGGTTATAGTAAATTAGGCAAGAAATATGACGACTTTTATGACGTAGCGGTTTAGTTGCTGCTACGAAGGTCTCAGGTTAGATTCCCGCTCAAACCAAATCCTGGTCTCTGAGTTTCTTGTATTTATAATACTCTTATGTAGGTATTGTATGATTTAAATATAATTAATTGATTATTAATATAAGAAGTAAGCACACCTTTACAATATTACTTTTAATCATTATTTTAATTTTAAATATTATACCTAAAATAAAGGTAAAAAAAATAAAATTTAAATACATAAAATATTATAGTCATCAAATAACTGCATTACATACTTTTTTTACCTTTACTGCCATTCGTTTATCAATCTTTGAACTCTATTCAATGCTTCACCTTGATAAAGGTACTTTATACTAAGTATTATAATGACTTACAACCTATTTGCCTCAGACATATAATCTTCTTTGACCTTGCCCTACCGGTGTAATTACACACTGAAACAAAAGAAGAGCTATTTTCCGATGCTCTTGTGAGCCAAGAATAAATTCTCGATAACTCAACAAGTCTTTTTCTACTTAAATTACAAGAATAAGTATATAAATATTACTTATAGAATAAAGTGTAGGTAGTGAATGTGTTGAGTTAAATATTGATATGAAATTATGTATTTTGTAAATGAGCCCTTTGACGGAAACTTTTACTCGTATAAACTTGAAAACATTAAATATAAAAAAATAAAACATTCCTCACACTTTCAGACTACCCCATCTAGTCCCAAACTAAGCAGAGCTTGTACTTTGTATACTAGACAACGGATAAACATACTTAAATACTTATTTTTTGTAAATACATTACATATTTTACAAAGAAAACACCCAGACCACACGGAAAAAAAAAGTTGAAGACCCAACCTAAATCCCGTGCGTGTCAAAATGAATGTAGTGATGACGTTTATTTCATAGCATTAATTAACAATGACAGATTATTCCGTAAATGGTTGAAGCAAAATTGTGTCGTTTAAAACAAACGGTTTTCTCTTATGTGACAAATGATGTAATTTAAGTTAACTGTGTTTTTGTAAATTGTATCAGATTTAAAATAATTACGCCGTCTCCTTGGTTGTAATAAACTTTAGTTTTTAATGAAATTGAATGAAATAAATTTACACGTTTTTAATGAAAAATCGTATTAATCACGTTACAACGACGGTATGAAAATTGTTAATATTTTTAAGAAATCTATTTTGATGAGCGAAAATATTGTTAAATATATGATAATCCTCTTTTTGGAATTATAATATTTACTTATTTCTAAAAGAGTTGTTTGGAACCTAAGAACTGACAAATTTCCACTCAAACACAACTCGATCTTACCAAATGAGATATTTTTTATATGCCGTGGCAGCCTTTAATTAAGGCAACACTATTGTTATGCTGTATTTATGTTAAGTGAATCATGTATGAATCCTGTGTATGTCTTGTTGGTTGTCCTTAAATAAATAATTAAAAATAAAATTTTCTTTTTTATTTGCAAGGGTAATAGGTATTCCATGTATGTATGTCCCATATAAATTTTACGACAGTTGGGTCGGTTTACGGTTTTATCTAAAAAAATATGACACAATATTATTAATATAAAATTACTAGAAATATGTTTTTTTTTTTCAATTAAGCTTATCAGAATGAAAATAGATTACTGAATATTTTTTTTTCGTTTATATCGCTTTATATTAATTTTTATTAATCAATAAATTAATTTCTCAAACCTTAGCTATGAAGCCATGGCATAAGTAAGAGATTTATCGATATTAAATCGGGAAATTAATCCTAACTCAGGTCTTAATAAATTATAAGCAGTTTCGCAAGACGCTGGCCTAAGCCAAAATGATTTATATTTGATTTATGTATCTCAATGAGAACTGAAAACGTTGTATTAACTGTTACTGGGAACGCAAATTGTTAATTATGTTTTATTTGGGATTTTCAACAATGACTTTCATTATTTTAACTATCTTTTTATCGACATGACCTCTTCCCCTGACTTAGAAGTTCTTTCCCCATTAGTAGGATGTTTGCTGTTCACACTAACTAATTAACCTTCTTAACTTTAGTGATTGTAATTTCGCACTAAACGTTTTAGAGTGTGTAGATGAATATACTCATATACACTACGTGTTATACATGAGTACAATATTTTAGCTAGATTTACTATTACGTTAAGGTGTGTAGTAACAAGTTAAACAGCTAAACAGTTGGTTTTGAGGCGGGGACGTGAGCAGTCCAGATGCACGACTATTGACTGCCAACCCAATAAAACTTGTGTTATGTGTATTTAGGACCCAAAAATAGAACTAACAACTATATAACTTTACAAAATTTAAAAGTAAGTGTTAATCTTAGATTCGACAAACTAAGTTTCTAAGCCAAAGAAGTTTACGTAGACTTTGAGATTAACATAACTCAATTTTATTCATGATGCTGAGAAATCAAATAAACACAACTTAATTCAATTTCAATTATAATTAACGGGAAGGCACCTAATAACGATCTCCTCAAAAGGACATCGATTACCGATTATTTTTAAATTATCATTATTACGTAATAGGTTATAGTAAATTAGGCAAGAAAGAGTAATTAAGCAAGAAATATGACGACTTTTATGACGTAGCGGTTTAGTACGTGGCTGCTACGAAGGGTTCAGGTTAGATTCCCGCTCAAACCAAATCCTGGTCCTCTGAGTTTCTTGTATTTATAATATTCTTATGTAGGTATTGTATGTTTTAAATATAATAAATTGATTATTAATATAATAATTAAGCACACCTTAACAATACAACATTTAATCATTTTTTTTAATTTTAAATATTATAGGTACCTAAAATAAAGGTAAATAAAATGCGCGTTAATATACCGTTTACATAATGTTTAAATACATAAAATATTATAGTCATCAAAGAACTGCATTACATACTTTTACTGCCATTCGTTTATCAATCTTTGAACTCTATTCAATGATTCACATTGATATACTTTATACTAAGTATTATAATGACTTACAAGCTATTTGCCTCAGACATATAATCTTCTTTGACCTTGCCCTACCGGTGTAATTACACACTGGAACAAAAGAAGAGCTATTTTCCGCTGCTCTTGTGAGCCAAGAATAAATTCTCGATAACTCAACAAGTCTTTTTCTACTTAAATTACAAGAATAAGTATATAAATATTACTTATAGAATAATAAAGAAGTGTAGGTAGTGTATTTGTTGAGCTTAATATTGATATGAAATTATGTATTTACAGGGACGGACCTCCTCCCGTAATGGAGAGATACTTGGCCTACTAATACCACGCTGGCCAGACGGATTGGTATAGGGTTTAATTTCAAATTTTCATTCTTTTTATTTCGTAAAGATAATAATATTCACGGATAGTCCCATAGTCGGTTCCTACGACACCCATGGGATGAGATGGGGTGGTGACATATTGTATTATTACTCCGTCACCACACGGAACTTTTACATACATGGATACATTAAAAACAAAGTGAATCCAGACACGAAGCAATAAATTGGGGGCCACGCTTTTTTTAATATTAATAAGGTCTTAAACGACAACTGTATACTTTTGTAATAGTATCTTTACTGAGTAATCAAATGAAGATTTAAACTTTAACATACGACACATTTCTTAACATTAATATTTCATGTATAAACATTTAATTGTAAATTAACTTTCGATCCTTAACAGAAATAAACTTCCTAAAAAGCCGGTGTCAAGGTTCCATCGTGCAATTAAAAGTTCATTTAAATTTAAGAGTGGAGCTCTAAAATGTTATTTAACCGAAAGATTATTTAAATAAGGACAGTATCATTACATTTTATATTCCTCAGTAGGGCTATTTATTTAAGAGGATCCGGTTTGGATCATCCGTTCTTAGTAAAACGATTATTCGATGAATTTCGTATTTAATCGAGAACCTGGTTACTCGGTAATATAGCACGAATAACGGACTTATTACACTGAATGCCTGGAGCATTTTGAAATGAGACCTAACTAAACTAAAAAGTATCAACTAAAAATACTAAGTAGGTTGTAGGTAAAATCCGTGTGGTGACGGAGTAAGAATACAATATGTCGCCACCCCATCTCATCCCATGGGTGTCGTAGAAACCGACTAAGGGACTATCCGAGAATATTACATTTACATAGAAAGAAGGGAAACATGAAATTAATCCCTATACCAATCCGTCTGGCCAGCGTGGTACTAGTAGGCCAACTATCCCTCCATTACGGGAGGAAGTCTGCCCCAGCAGTGGGTCATTAATGGGCTGTTATGCTAAAAAAGTTGACAGGTCAGCAAATATTTAAATATTTTAGCCCGTAGATCGTGTTAAATCGTCTTAGAAGGGATTACTACTTCGTGAACATTTTCTTTGAGAAAAAGGTAAATATCGATGTAAAGCTTGACTCAAAGTGTTTAGTCAGCATGATTTCTGTAATTAATGCTTTTATTCATATATTTTTTGATGTCGCTGCAGTGTAAGATGCTCGTTCTATAAGCTTTTGTAGATTTCAACGTTTTGCATACAGAGTTGACTTGGTCAAGAAATAACTGAATTAAAAAGTAAGCTCGCTCGGCTCGTGCATCGCATTGTCATCGTTCTAACCTAATCTTTCGATAATGTGTGAAACGATGTCAAAATAAAAAATCGTGATTGCAGGTTTTCGTGGTAACGTTATTCGTGATTGCATGTTTTCGTGGTAACGTTATTCTGGGTTTAGTAATTCGGAAATCAGTATGAGAGTCGTACCTAAGCAACGGCTTGCCTATGCTTTTATATTACTGACATCCATGAGAGAAACTATCTAAAGCCGGGTATAAAATTTACACAGTAGCAACTATAAGTTTAACTTATGTTAACAATGTAACAGAACATACTAATTATACAAAGCATACCACTAATTAATAAATCAAGCGTGTATATCAGCCTTATATACGGTACTGTGAATTATAACAGTTGCTTTTATTTTAATGTCTTGTTTCTTCCATTAAATGTTAATTAAGTATCTCCAATATTTCCCATTTGCTTCTCTAAGGCCTGTTACTAATTAACAGAATAAATTCTCACATTCGCACAGCCTTCTGATTAATATAGGCCTTTATTATTTTAATGTCTCTTACTTGCGATGTTAAGGTTGAATTTCGTTGTGGAACGTGCTTTAGAATAGGGCTGCGTGTAATGTTGACAGTTTCTAATTTAGTATTTTTATTATTAGTGACCGAATGAGAAGAAATCTCCTGTGTTGCTCGTCATATGGATGTAGTAAAACATGACAATCATATCAGGTACTGAGACGAAATGTGAAGGGAAGCTGAACATCGACTCATAAAAATCAGTCAGAAATACACAAATCCCTGAAAGATGTCTTAACCGACTCGGCACATTCGATCGTAAGGGTTATTTATGCGTTTAATATCCTGGAGATAAATACTGGAGATCTTTAGAATTGTACTTGAATGCTTGCTCAGAACTTCATACATATTGACGACTGAGAAGAACACCATGTGGTTTCAGTTGATTCTAGGTCGACACATACGACATGAAATCCATTTTAGGTTAATTAAATACTGAGCACGTCGTATCTAATATTTTAGAAGACCGATTTACTTTATCTTAGTTCTATTACTTACCAGTGTATAGAGGGCACTAGCGTAGGCAGCGTGTTTAACGTGCAAAGTCCGACAACATGACAGCGTAGTGTCATGCTCGTGAGCACTCCACGCTTTCATCTGCCAATACAGAAAACAGATTATTGATTTACAGGATATCTATTTTGTTATATTACATAAGTTAGGCCTACTGTTTGTACGCTTATTACACTGACCCGTCCCCTTCCACGCGAAAAAAACGCGTCACTTTTTTAAACATATTTTATTATTCCTCCACTCATACTAGTCATAGCGTGATAGGTACTATATAGATTCTGACACTTTCCGGTAAATGGACTATTCAACACAGAAATAATTTTTAAAATCGGTTCAGTAGATTACCCCCTCAGAGATTACCCCCTACAACGTCACAAACACACAAACTTTACGTCTTTATAATATTAGTATAGATTAAAGATATTTTTAAACGCCTTATCTCTGTGAAACTTTTAACATTGAAAAGCGAAATAATATGTATTCATTAATGAGAACAAAAAAATAATGTCGAACAAGCTTTCGGCAAATTTGTTTCCTCCTGCCAACAACATTGGGTTCTCAAAGTGTGTAAGAAAGCCCATGGACATTAAAAGAACGGATGTTCTTGTACTGCAATCCTGCTTAAAATCTGTTGAATAGAAGTGAATTTTTTGGTGTCCCTATAAAAAAAATCTCGGAAAGTATTAAGCTGTAATGATTACTTCTATCAGTGCTCGGATAAATCAAAAGAAGGATAAGATAAGATAAGATAATGTTTATTCAGGAAACTTGTGAGCTAGAATTTACATGGTACATGAATTTCACTTAATTCTTTCACATTATATTTTATTTACCTAAACTAGCTGAAACCTGTGTTTCAGGTACAGTGGAAATTAGATTATAATAAGTGCTTAACTAGGTAAAATATATTATAAATAATACATAACAGTTATACATAAAGAATGTTTAAAAGAGGAACACTATGAAACTCGCTTGAAAATCTGTAACGTAATTAACATCTTAAATCAAGAAAATACTACTACTACAAGCAAAGCCTTGTCAGACAATCACAGTAAGGTTGGGAATCAATTCTAATCTCGATCGCAGTTATTTTCATCTGTCACATAACTCAGGACGCAGGGCGCTACGTCGGTATTTTTTAATCATCTGTGGCTTCGAATATTTCAAACCGTTTAATATAACGTTACCGCTAAAATAATATATGGATACCTAAACGATGAAGCGATTAATAAGCGTTTTATTTATGTAAGGGTTTTAATTTATTGGAAAAATGGGCTTAGGTTTTTTTTGTTAATTTCGAAAATTAATTATCGTTTTTGGAATCTTTTATCAATTTAGGTCGTTTTTCTTGATAAAATATACACAAATTTACGCTTTATTATTTTTGAAGTAGGCAGATGTAATCAGCGCTAACTACGACTAGTCAGTACTTTATAAAATACTCGTATTATATAATGTGTGGGAGGGAAAAAGTAATTATAACGGTAATGAAAACTTTTAAGTTTTATAAATAAAAACTTAGACTATAAATATCTCACAGACTAAAAGTTTTAATAATGGGTATTTCACAGTTTATGATATAATTGATTTTATTATTTTTCGTCGTCGATCGATGATTGGTTTTGCCATCTATTGTATGTATGCAGGAATAGCGTGCCGGGACAACGAGTCCGTAATATAATTTTCGTAAGCAAAAGTCCCAAGCTACAGGCTACAATTTTTATGGTACAAACAAATTTAATAAAAGTTATTTTTGTTAATTTTTGGCGTTTGCAATGATGCCCACATTTGGACATTTTGAACAAAAAATCTAACCACTCTGGACCGTCTTCTGAATGGTCATCATCATAACAGCCCATTAATGTCCCACTGCAGGGACGGGCCTCCTCCCATAACGCAGGGATACTTGGCCTACTAATTCTACGCTGGCCAAACGGATTGGTATAGGGTTTAATTTCAAGTTTTCCTTTCTTTTTATTTCGTAAAGATAATATTCACGGAGAGTCCCTTAGTCGGTTTTTAAGACACAAATGGGATGAGATAGGGTAGACATATTGTATTCTTAATCCGTCATCACACGGAGAATGACATTTTTTATAATCTGATATAACGATGTTGATAAAGAAGTTTAGCAAAAGCATAAAAATTAAATGTATTTACAAGGGGTAAAAGTAGAAGTATTTCTTACGTATATATTTAATAAATCAATTGAGACTTAAACTGCCAAAGTTTTACTACGTTAAGTGCTTCCGTTCCATGGGTAACGTTCCCTTCCGTTACCTTTATGTCATGAAAGTTAAATTTTATTTCACCAACTATTCATTTTATAACCTTTTTATCCCGTTACCTATATGCAAAGAAAAGTAATACTATTATTTTATGGTATATGAAAGAAAAGCTACAACTGTCTCGGTGGTATCATCATCATCATAACAGCCCATTAATGTCCCACTGTAGGGACGAGCCTCCTCATGTGACGGAGGAATACTTGGCCTACTAATACCATTTCAGACCATACCAGAATATACCAGTAAATATATACATATGGTATACCATCTTATAATGTAACACGCGGATTCAAATTCCATGTAATTTCTTTATTAGTATAGTCAATTATTTTTTAATGTTCATTTTATGATATTTGTTTTCTTTGTATATTCATTTTTTGAATAATGTAATTATAATAATATATTTAGGTCACACTTCATCATAGTAACCAAAAAGTGGACGCAAGAACGGGTTTCTTCTATTATATTATAAAAGAAACCTCGTACTTCTGTTACTATGTTGCGTTGGCTGGATTGCCATTGGGTTTCTGCCCTGTTACTGTATTTGTAACATGATGTAAAACTATGTTAAAAGCTGTTGCTGTTGCACTTGAAACTTGCGTACTTAAACACAATATGGTTATAACCATAAAGATCAGTACAAAAGATATAACAATCAATATTCTACTTGTAGGTGCGTATAATATTACATGTGATACATAAACAGTATCAAGACACCTTAACATAATATATATTCCGTGAAATCTCAATTGTGTTAGAAACCACTAAGCTCCTAATCACAGAATAAACTAAAATGTTAGGTATTTACCTTTCTAATTGCCGTTTTGTATGAAGATTTTATCAGAAGTTAGATTTTACATACTAACGTTTTCTTAGATTTTTCAATAATTATTGAAAAAATAATTATTAAACATAATTTAATGAAGTTTAGTATAAGCAATAGCGCACTTTTAAGCTAACTATTTTGTTTGAAACAAAAAAAAAATTAGGGTAGAAGTTACAATTAAACAAATGGGAAAATCCGCTGTTTTAAATTGGACACTGGGCTTAATAATACAAATTATTTTTATTTGTTATCTTTTGTTCGATGTTCGTAATATCCTTTTTCTAAATAATAAAACATATTTAAACAATAAATTATTATGTTTTAGAAGTCTAAAGACTGCGCAGAAATAAAACGACAATTTCAAAGGTACTTATTATTAAAAAAGTCAACGAATAATATTTTGGTAAAGTATTTCGAATAAAATAAAAATGAGGCTTTTAGGACTTAACATATTTAATTTTTTTCGCCCAAAAGCTCTTCCTTTTAAGAACATTACAATTCGTTAAAAATTTCCGAGCACTTTGGATAATTTTTACGCGGAGATTAAATTAATAAAAGTGTTAGGAGTATTTTATTTGAGTGGACCCCTTTTACCTGTTTAGTTAAGTGAAAATTCATGTTTGCGTGACCAGTGGGTAGTTTTTTTTTCTATTATTTACTTGATAATTACAAAAGCTTTCTTTAAAAATATTTCAGAGACTTCCTTTTTTAAGTAACTCTTTAATTTATCTGCATTATGCCTATATTAGGGTCAATCTCCAAATCGGGCGTATTCGTGTGATCGCTCTGGTGCTTTTCAGATCTTGATATTTTTTGGTAATTATGTATCTCATTGAAAATAATGATATTAAAATACTACATTTTTACTATTGGCCTTCATTTTTGACTAACAGTTCTGGAAATATTTAAGTTCAAACATTTTCGCGTCCAGAGCAATCATGATAGGCGCTAGAGCGATCATAAACGGTGAAACAAAAATAATAAAATTGATAATATATTATTTATTTAGTCATTTTTAGTCTTGCATGTTACGAGATTTTATGATTTTATGTTTAGGGGATATATGAGCTTTTTGAGAGCTCATCAGTTGGAAACTTGTTCATTTTTAGGGCAGCGTACCGATTTTGAAACAACGGAACCCTTATAGGATCACTTCGTTGTCCGTCTGTCTATCTGTCAAGACCATTTATTTCAAGAACGCGTGGAGGTATCAAGCTAAAATTTTCAACAAATATTATTAGTGATGAGACGTGACGTCATAGAATTTTTGGCAGATAATTAAGTCGTGACGTCACATAATTTTGGCAGGAAAATATTTTTTGAATTTTTGACAGATGTGTCGTGACATTACAGAATCTTTGACAGATGAGTCGTGACGTCTTTGAATTTTTGACAGAATCTGTCAAAAATTGTCACATTCACATCTGATGTGTCGTGAAATCACAGAATTTTTGACAAATGAGTCCTGACGTCATCACAATTTGGCGAGAAAGTAAATAGGTTTGTACGGAACCCTCGGTGCGCGAGTGAGACTCGCACTTGACCGGTTTTATAAGGGTTCCGTACTGATTTTGGAAAAACGGAACCCTTTGTTGTCCGTCTCTCTATCAAGACCATTTATCTCAGGAACGCGTAGAGGTATCAAGCTGAAATTTTTACCAAATACTAAGGTCTGTTGCCTTTTAGTGCTGTAAAAAAATCAAACTTCTAATCTAACGAAATCAAGACATATTTATGTCGCAAATTTTCGATGAGCAAATGGCAAAAAGCTACAAGGTACTTCCAGTCTACATACAAACTTGAAATTTGGCATGAAGCAAGGTCTTATAGTGCATGTAAAGGAAAACTTCAGAAAACTTGAAAATTTTGACTTCCATCATATTATATTTTGTTAATTTCGTCATAGTCATAATAATTTTGACAGCTGAGTCACGTGACTAGTGACGCCATAGAATTTTGGTCACGTAACACGTGACGTCATTGAATTTTGACAGATGAGTCGTGACGTCATAAAATATTGGCGGGAAAATATTTTGCAGGGGAGTTGTGACGTTATAGAATTTTTGACAGATGAGTCGTGACGTCACAGAATTTTTGACAGCTGAGTCCTGACATTTGCCGTTGTAACAATCTGGTATTATTACTTAAAGTAGTTTTATAACGTACAATTATTGCAAAATATCATCGCTCTGGTCTTTTGGACAGAGCAATCATAGCCATAGCAATCAAAAAAAGTCATAAAAGCATTAATATAGCCCAAAATAAAAACAGTAGAAAGTTGTGTTTACGTCTCATAAAGAACATCATTACTATCACTTAATTCACCTAATAAGCACATTTACAACCTTACTACTTAATTTATAAAACATGCCATATCAATCATCAAATTCGAGAACCAAACCCAGATAAATCATAAACTTACCCTCGTAATGTTGGAGTGGGGGACCGTGGCACAAATGTATCTTCCTCGGCGGTTAGACCACTACAGCCACTACCCCGGGGGAGGGGAATAGAGTTTCTATTTCGTAAAACGAGGGATGAGCGCGATGTTTTACTCCAGCGCAGAGCGATGATATAAAATGCCAGGTCATGCCGATAAATTTAAATTGTGCCAAAAATATTGTTAATACGAGGGCGGGTCAATAAGTCCGTGACTTTTACCATAAAACACAGCTTTTTATATAAAAACTTATTTTCGTTTTCAACGTAGTCTCCTTCGAGCTCTATACACTTAGCCCCAAGTTTCTCCAATTTTTTTATCCCTTCCAAAAATTGTATTTTGTAGAGGTCTTCAAAATAGGCATTTGTGTGTGAGGTGACTTCGTCATTGGTGGCAAATCTCTTTCCGCCGAGCCATTTCTTTAAATTTGGGAACGTAAAATAATCACACGGAGCTAGATCTGGTGAATAGGCCGGATGAGGGAGCAACTCGTAGCCCAATTCATGGAGTTTTGCCATGGAAACTGCACATGTGTGCACCCGAGCATTATCCTGGTAGAAAAATCTTTTTACTTGGCCAAGTGCGGTCGCTTTTCTTTCAATGCCTCATCGAATCGACCCAATAAGTTGCTGTAATATTCACCATTGATTGTTTTTCCTTTTTGAAGGTAGTCAATGTGGATAAAACCGCGTGCATCTCAAAAAATAGTCGCCATGACTTTATTGGGTGACAAACCCACCTTTGCCTTCTTTGGCGCCGATTCACCCCGAGAAACCCACTGTTTTGAATACTGTTTGGTATCCGGTATGTTGTGGTGGATCCATGTTTCGTCCACCGTTACAAAACGGCGCAAAAACTAGTTCCTATTGCGATTAAACAAAGCCATACGTTCCTGCAAAATTGTCACACGATAGTGTTTGTAGTCGATTTTGAGCATATGCGGCACCCGTCTTTCTGAAAGCTTTCTCATACCCAAATTATGATTCAAAATTGAAACCACTTAGCCATATGAGATGCCTGTGGCTTCCACAATCTCTCTCACTTTCAATCCCCGATCGAATAGAACCGTATCATGAATTTTTTTAATTGTTTCGGATGTGGAGACCTCATCTGGTCGTCCAGAACGTTCGGCATCTTCTGTGCTTGTATGGCCACATCAAAATTCAGTAAATCACTTTTTACCATGGAAATGGATGGTGCAGAGTCCCCATAATATTTATCAAGCTTAGCTTTGGTTTACGTCATAGATTTTTTTCGCAAAAAATGATGCTTTATGAGCACACGAAATTCACTTTTTTCCATTTTCTTATTAGTCAACGCGGTAGTCTGATATTAACGGCCGTTAAAAACAAACTAATTGTCAAAACTTGTTCAATTTTTGACAAGAGTCAACTGACAGATGACTCTTGACGGGAGCAGTGTTGCTTTTTCAAAAAAGAGACGGGAAATCTAAAAAGTCACGGACTTATTGACCCGCCCTGGTATAATGTTAAAAAAAATATTACAATGAAGATTAACTAATTGTTATGTAATATAAAATAACATCGGACATATGAACCTTCTCAATAAAAAGTTACACAATGTTTTCTCATTCAATCGGGAGTTAGGTCAACCCAGAGCAATCAGGATTTTAGGGTTTATGATTTTTTTTTAAATATTTCTAATAAACTAATTCATAATTTCAGCCCTGCACCACATAGATTAGACACCAAAGTGTACATAAAAAAATGTAATGAAAACGTTAATCGATTTTAAAATGGGTTTCTCCAGTCCGACACGATAAAAAATGCCTCTGGAGATCTACCCATTAAACCTTATGGAAAGCGAGAACACATTCCCGAAATGAAGACAACGGATAGTATAAAATGACAACCTCTGTGGCGCAGTCAGTATATTACATGGGGCTGCTACGCAGAGGTCTCTGGTTCGATTGCCGCTCTAAATCTTTGTGTGCATGAACATAATTGTTTGCATTGATCTGAGTGTTTTCTATGTAATGTATGTATTTACAAAAAAAAAGTATTTAAGTATGTTTATCCGTTGTCTAGTACCCATAGTATAAGCTTTGCTTAGTTTTGGACTAGGTAGCGATGTGTGAATGTGTGAGAATTATTATTTTTTATTTAATCTAACTTCACTTCCTCGTCATCACATTGTCGGTCTAGCCAAATAATAATTCTTCATAATTAACGTTTGAAGGACCCAATATTATAATGATGGAGGAAACACGTGAGTCGGCTGTTTGTTCTATGTCTTAATAATCATCATAACAGGCCATTATATCCCACTGCAGGGACGGGTCTCCTCCCATGACGGAGGGATACTTGGCCTTCTAATAGCACGCTGGCCAAACGGATTGGTATAGGGTTTAATTTCAAGTTTTCCTTCTTTTTATTACGTAAAGATAATATTCACGGATCGTCCCTTAGTCGTTTTTATGACACCCATGGGATGAGATGGGGTGGTGACATATTGTATTTTTACTCCGTCACCACACGGAGAGAATTTGACCAGTAACACTATATTTGCAAAGCTTTCTCTAGACCAATAAATAGAGTAGTTTGTTGTAAGGGTGTAAAAGTGAATAAGAATAAAACAAGAGATGTAGAGAGATGCAGAGGATTGCTAAACGGAAAAGTGGTTGTTTAATTAAAAAAATTCATATTGCATTCATTCATTATTTATTACTTTTAGATAAAAGCCAGAAAAAAAAACTTTACCATTTTGGTTACATCGTAACAGCCCCTTTATGTCCCACTGCAGGGACGGGCCTCCTCCAGGGATACTTGGCCTACTAATACCACACTGGCCAGACAGATTGGTACAGGGTTTGGTACAGATTGGTATTTGGTTACATATTTTATAGAAACTCAGTTCCTACCAATCACAGCGCATTAGTCTAGAACCTTTTAAAACAATTTAACTATCTAATAAAAAAAAAAAAATTCGAACAAGTAGGTAAAGACTATTTCGTACAAGTAAACAAAAAATAATCTGTAATATTAATAATTATACATTAAATTTTAATACTAAAATACATCTACTGACTCTATTTTTTTTCGTTGCTATAGGTATTTTGTTTATTTTCAATGTGGTAATTTTATTCTTTCAATAAAGTATCAAGGTAACTTCGTTATCTTTTAATTGGCTATTCCGAACATATTAACTTAAATTTTTAATCAAGCCTAATGGTTTTTAAAAAGAGATTAACACCCAAAAACTAAGGTTTAAATTACCTTTGGTTGTGTATTATATCTTCTATGGCTGTTGATTCGCACAATAACATGATATAACAAAGTTTTTGATATCACATTTTATTTGTTTACTTTCGTGTTTAAAATGTTGGGAACGGAGCGCAAAGTGACGTGCGCTCGCCGCCGAAGTCGCGGGTTAACTGTGGCTGTTTGGTATGAAAAGCTTTCTGTAATCTTTAGATATGGCTACGAATATACGCCGCTACGCTACCGTAGAACTTTTTTTTTATTTTTTTTTGTTTTACTTTTTTCTTGCGTGTCACATTAGTTTGCAGTTTTTACATAACTTTGTATACGGGGTTTTTTGTTCGTTAACATTCTCTTGCAGTTGTCATTTGTCATAAGAAATATTTTCTTGTGTTGAAGGGTTTAAGTTATAACGTGTTGTTGCTATTTATTAATGGGGTGTATTTACTTGGTTTTTGTTCGGTGAATATGAAAAACTACTGTGGTAGTTTAGTTCTTGGGTTTTTCTTCATAATTTTTTTATACCTACTTAAATGTTACATACAACCCATGACGACAGCTGTCTGATTATTATCACTACTATTGATCCACCCAAATCTCCGTCACTATCCTATCCGTGTTTATCCGTGAATATTATCTTTACGTAATAAGAAAAATGAAAACTTGAATCGTGGTATTAGTAGGCCAAGTATCCCTCTGCCACGGGAGGAGGCCCGTCCCTGCAGTGGGCCAATAATGGGCTGTTATGATGAACCTATAGTGCAAAATTGAACTGATTTGGTAATAATTGACTCTATCATCAGTCAGCGGACATGTGTTTCTAATTCTAAGCATGTTCGTTATGTTCTAAACTCCTGCAAATCTTTAACTTTATCAGGATTTACCTACTCTACATTTTACTACTTTATTCACGCTTAATTATCTACTTCAAAATTATCTTTTTTGAAAAGGCAAAAATATAAATTGAAAATAAATGAAGCGAGGTCGGCGACGAATTTAAATTAAACCTTCACCGTTATCGCTTATTAACCGTTATGAATAATTAATCCAGATTATTATTGTAATCTTTAAAGACGGAGATGTCATTATGTATTCTTTTACGAAAGTTTAAGAAAGGATGAATGAATATAAGTTTCATTTTGATGGAATAAAATTGAAAACTTGAAATAAGTTTTGTTTTAAAATAAAGTTAGAGTTTTATTTTGTCCTACCCTGTTTTCTTTAACTTTTTTATAAAGACAACTCCCACACTGAAGATCACCTTTGTGTCTCGAGAACTTTTCCAAAAAATGTTTAATGAGTGCATAAAATACAAATTAATGAGCACAAAACATACAACTAACAATCTTTCAAACTCAAACTCAAATTGTTTATTGCATTCCATAGTTAGGTCCATGTGTTGAATATAGGTACAGAGTACATTAAGTTCCGTATGGACCCTGTCGGGCACAACAATATTGAAAGGCGACATTTTATACCCTGTCGGGCATAACATTATTCAAAAAGTTGACATTTTAAAACTTAAAGAAAGAAAGTATTTTTGCTTTGAGTTTATAAAACTAAGCAGTATTTTACATAAAACTATTAATTGTAGATATAACACTCAAGTAATACATAATTTTTTTGAATAAATAGGAAACTTGACACAATTTTATCATTATCCTGACATTGTGAGATCATATATATTAATTTTAAACTCTTAAATATATATTTAAGTTAAGTTATTAAGTTATTATTACTTAAATCATTGAAAAAAACCTATTTCGAACTCGTGAACTAATGCCCCAGAGACTATTATTTACACTTTAATGTTGTGTTAAATTGGTTTGAAATACTTTTAAAGTTTTCTTAGTTTTGTGGTTACTGCTGAATTGGTAACATTATCTTTTTTGACTCTAATTGACTGACTAATTTTCTATGTTACCAAGTCCTAAAACTAAGTTTATTTAGTTATTGTATCAAGTACCTGTGCTTAAATCTTTTGATTTTGATGCGGTTTTTTTAAAGAGATTTAATAGGAAGGTTTAATGTATAACATTTAGAAATCTAATGTAATAGTCTAATGAAGCTGTACTTAAACGTTGTTTAGGGACATTCTGTAGTAGGAGCCCTGGCGGACCCAGGGTGGGTCTTCATAATAACAGCCCATTAATGTCCCACTGCAGGGACGGGCCTCCTCCCAGGACGGAGGGATAGTGGGCTTCTCATACCACGCTGGCCAAAGGGATTGGTATAGGGTTTATTTTCGAGTTTTCCTTCTTTTTATTATGTAAAGATAAAATTCACGGATAGTCCCTTAATCGGTTTTTACGACACCCATGGGATGAGATGGGGTGGTGACACAGTGTATTCTTACTCCGTCACCACACGGAGAAGTTGACGATAGAGTCAATTATTACCAAATCAGTTTAATGAAATGCACTATTTGTTATGGGCCACTATTTAACATTTTACGTTGCATTTCCTCACTTACTTAAATTCACACAATGCCATCTAGTTACAAACTAAGCATAAATTGTACTACAGGTACTAGAGAGCAGATAAACATAAATACTTATATACTTTTTGGGTACAAAATAAGGAATGTAATATTTAAAAACATTTTATACATACATACATACATAAACCCACGCCTTATCCCGGCCGGGGTAGGCAGAGACGACAGAACGCCACTTGTCACGATCCTGGCAAACAGATTCGGCATCGTCCACATTCATTAAGCGAGTCATACATGCGCGTCGGTCACGAGTGCTCTTTCATACATATTTGTTATACACAGAAAACACCGTGACTAATGCAAACTTTCGCACTTAATGACATAAAGATTTGCATTAAGTGGGTATTGAACCCGAAACTACTGCGTAGTAGCCATAGCCTATAACAACTACGGCACACAGTTCGTAATATTATTCAAATTATTAATCTGAATACCTCTACACAGCAATATTATTCAAATTAACACGTTCAGTGCGAAGCTCAAAAACACAGTTTTTCAACTGGTGCGGTACAAGACGATTCTGCCATGTACTGTTATTTCTTCTAGTGCGGTACATGGCTAATATGACCGGTACACACTTTTTTTTAAAACTTGTATTTCTCATTGAATTCAAAAAATTCAAGCAATACTTTACCTTTTGTCGATAGCTAAACCCTTGAACTATACACATCTCTTTTGGTTGTAGAATTGGACAAGTAATGTGTTAGTTATATATAAAAACGTGTTACCGGACTTATATGTCATGTACCGCACCTACGGGTCGGGAAATTTACAAAAAGTCGATAAACAGTAGTGATGTCAATAAGAAAACAAAGTAATTTATCGAATTTTTTTTTTATTTAGACGTAGGGTACATACAGTTCAAAATTAATTGTTCATTGTTTAATGATGCGTATGTGTTGTTAGTAGAAGGACTTTCGTAGATAGTTTTTCTTAAGCTACTTATTTTACATGTAGGTGACTGGTATGTACGTAAGCCAGGTGATACAGTTTTAACTGAACGAGACGGAATCTTTATATCTTCTAAAATTTTAATTTTCTTACCGGGAGGGAAAATCTTTTGATTTTCATTTATTTCGCCTAATGTACTAGCATTATCTTCCTTGTTTTTTTCAAAAACTCGTGCCAACATTTTACGGGAGCGCTTCATCATGAATTTTACTTTGTATTTATTACGTAAGTAAAGGACAAGTAACAATTAATTAACATCGACAAACGTGTAATTGTAAACAAGGTCAGATTGTCACTAATGCATTAGACCCTTTCCGCCAGTGCGGCACCGGGCATGTACATACAAGTCGTATTCGTCCGGTAACGCAAGGAATGCAAACTTTTTCCGTTCTGTGCGTACAAGGCAAATATGACATGTATCTTTTTTTTATAATAATGAGACAGTCTTAAAGTAAGAAACAATAATATATATTTGTCTCTTTTCAAATGACAGAATATCATAGCTAAATTGACGCCGCACGGGCGAGAAAACCTAGTTTTTGGCGCCCGCACCGCGGTAAAGTCCACTACCGGCCACATATGCCCGGTACCGCACTTAACGTGTTAATAATAATCTGAATTCCAGCAATAAAGGCCTGAAGTACTGCTATACAAAAAATATTGTAGGCTTAATCCTCTTCAGGGATAAAACAACCAATTCAAATATAATTCCTATTGTGATGAAATTGGTTCTTTGATTGAAAAATGGTGAGCTTATGTACGTGTATTAAAGAGATACGATATTTAACCTATATTTTAATGTAGCCTACATAAATTATAATATACGAAGCTTATTAAAAAGAAGGAAAACTTTAAATTAAACCCTATACCTGTAGTCTGGCAAGTGTGGTATTAGTAGGCCAAGTATTCCTCCGTCATGGGAAGAGGCTCGTCCCTGCAGTGGAACTATAATAGGCTGTTATGATTGTTTGATTTAATAGAAAAGGATTTTTTTGTTAGCTTTGATTCACTTGTTGATAGTTTGAATTGGTCTATAAACTCAAACTCAAATATCTTTTATTCAAAGTAGTACAATAATATTGTATCTTTTTAACCTAAGTTTATAAAGGTTTCAAAGCTTAGAAAACTTTACCACCGCTTCCAAAGCGCTGGTAGAGAAAAAGCGGCGTAACAAACTCTACTGCTGCATTTTCTTGACGTCATTATTTAGTAAAATTAGGTAAGTGTAAAAAGGTGCTGCAACTATTTGTATACCATATGTAATCAATCATTAGATAAAGAATAGCGTTCTGTAGGTAGTACATAAAAGTGGGAGCACCAAATCACATTTACAGTGACTATTTGAAGACCAAAGGTATCTGGTTAGATTCTCACCCAATGCAAATTTTTGTGTGGATGATATTCTTTGTTTGCGAATCAACGTAATATTCATCATCATAATATTATTATACCAGCTTCTGCCCGCGGCTTCGCCCGCGTGAAATCAGTTTTTGTCAATCAGAATCAGAATTTGTTGTGAGTGAGAGAGAAGTGAATGTGAGTTTGGCTTTGTAGTTCCCGTTCCGAATCCGTACAGTTTGAATTTCGGGAATTCCGTATGTAGAAAAAGCCTACGTACCAAGATTTATTGTTTTATCTTCAATTCAACCCCTATTCCACTCACACACTGGTAAAAAATTCAAAATGCTAGAAAATGTTAATAAAAAGTAGCCTATGTTCTTTCTCAGGGTCTAAAGATTGTCTCTACCAAATTTCATTAAAATCCGTTCAGCCGTTTAGGCGTGAAAGAGTAACAGACAGACAGACAGACAGACAGAGTTACTTTCGCATTTATAATATTAGTATGGATTTTAAGAGACGACAATTTCCTTATTAATGGCAAGTTGAATTAATGAAATAAAAAAGTGTAAAAAGTGGAACAATAAGTTTTTAGGTATGAAGCCAAAATAGTAAGTTGATGATTAAGTTGATTTAAATAGATCTCCATCCTATTTTTTGGCGAGTTAAGTACGAATTAGCCCCCTCTCTCGCGTCTCGCCAACTTAACTCGCTACTGTACTTGTCGATGTGTAAATCGGGCTTTAAGTACAATATCATTTGAACTTATCTAAAATACTTTTACTATGTTGTAACATTTTGCTTTAAAAAACCTCACTCTATCTGTTTATTAAATCTAAAATGTATTTCTACGGTAGTAACAATATATTTTGTAGAATTTTATCTCTGTATTAGCCTTAAGCCTTAGGCTTTTCTTTGTGTGAAAAGCTTAGAAATAAAAAAATACTTCGTAGATTGGCTGAACAAATAGAAGAAGTAGGCAATGTATACCTACGTTTTATATATGAGAAGTCAAACAAAAAAATAACTTTTGTTTGTATTAATTACATGTTTTACTGCTTGTGTGGTGTGATTTTGTTTGACAACTTAAGAATACTAGTAAATAAGTCGTAGGTATTCAGTACTGTAATACGTAATCATTAGATTATCGCGACTTACCTTTAATTTGGTTGATGTTTCTTCACTAGTCACACGCTGACAAAAGAACATCATTGACTGACAGCTTGATGGACTCAGAACCAAGCGCCCCGGTGACGATTTCCAGTTTTGACTGTTTGACAAATGAAAAACATGCAGATAGGCAAACACTAAAATGTTTGTATTTTACTGGCCCAAAACAGATTCACAAAAACGGTATCCGTCCTCATGCAAACAAAATTGCAAAGATTTAGAGTACAATGTAATGCACCATCGTTGAAAAGCAGACGCTACTTCATCATCATAACAGCCCATAAATGTCCCACTGCAAGGACGGGCCTCCTGCTATGACGGAGGGATACTTGGCCTATTAAAACCACGCTGGCCAGACAGTATATACAGAACTACAGTATATACAGTGTGGTATAGGGTTTAATTTCAAGTTTTCCTTCTTTTTATTTTGAAAAGATAATATTCACGGTAGTCCCTTAGTCGGTTTTTACGACACCCATGGGATGAGATGGAGTGGTGACATATTGTTTTCTTACTCCGTCACCACACGGAATACGGCCTTCTCTTATCATCTATTTCAACAATAATATACCATCTGTCTTAGTTTTCTTGACCGACAAATGCAAAATGTATTTCAAATACTGATTCTTAAATTTTTTTTTGTATAAAAATCTTCAAGATTTATTTTACCTTTCGGATAAAAATAGAACAATCTGAACGTCTCCAGTGAAGCCTACAATAAAGACCTTTTCAACTTATAGTGAGATAGTGCACGTGTCTTTTATATTAATGGTAAGGTTTCTCATAGGCTTGTTAGTTATATAAAAAGTAGTGTTTTTGCGTCATTTTAAATTAGTAAGCATTTTATTTTTATTTAACTTATTAAATGTTTTTCATTAGGTGTGTTATCGTCCGTGTAGTAACGGAGTAATAATACGTCATTATGTCAACGCCTCAAAACATTTCATGGGTAAAGGTTAAGCGTCTACGAAAACAAAATACCTATTTAAAACCTAACACAAACTTAATATCAACCCTTCTGGTCAAATAATTATGAATACCAATTCAGTTGTATTTTTTTATTTCAGAACTCCGAAACTTCATAACCAATTGAAAAAACCTCTTTGAAATTGAAATACTTTACGATCCACTAATGAGTGCCCTTGCCGTGTATGTACTTGTATCTATTAAATTTAAAATCTATAATAATTTCTGAGACACAAGGTTAACTCACATACAAAGATTTGTTTAAAAAAAAACTAAATAACGTCTTACAAAATCATCTTATTCTCTGAGCAAACTCGTACCATAATAGACTTGGACACTCCTCCTACTCTCCCAAGCACCTTATCCCATTGTAATAAGACACATATTTAAACAAAAAACTTAACACACATATATTATACAAACGTGCGTCTGCAAAGAAGCAGATCATCTATCGTTTATCTCCGAAGTCTTATCAAAGGCACGCTTTACGCGTTGAAAACGGATATTCTAGAATATATTCTTGTGAATAAATAAAAGATAAACTCTTTGGTATTTTGTAACACATTAGAATTAGGTTAAGAGGGATTAAATACATTCTTTCATTGATGTTAGATTTACCTAAGCTTCTTAAGAATTCGATATTGAGTTACCGTTTGAAGTTAAGCTATATAAACATAATTATAGGTATTATGGACTATGGACTTTGTTCCGGAATAAATAAATTGAATTGAATTGAATTATGTAATTAAGTGTACTTATTCAATAACTCTATCAGCTTCCACCAGAGCTCGCACCGAGCTTTGGTACTTTTTGTGACTAAATCTGAATCACTTTTATTATTTATTTATACAATGGTTCTTCACAGCTGACAATAATAATTTACAATATAAAATTAAAAACAATACGCCAATTATGAAGCACACTTATAAATTAATTATAATACAGAGTAGACATTTTTATAAAGCTAATATTATTAAAATTATGTTAATTGGATGTTGGTAATAATAAATTTACGATATATGTATGTGAGTGTGTGTATGTAAGTGTTTGTGTATGTATGTATGTCTGTTTGTGGAAGGACAAAGCAGTTAGTGCGCTATTTGTTTCACCGTTTTTGGTCGAGTATTTGCAATATATTCGTTCTGTAAGAATTACGAGGTGTGTTGAAAGGGTCCAAAGAGTAAAACTTTTCATTATACATGTTCGGTAATCGACGAAAGGTGACATTTTCGTATATTTGCTTAAAGCTGTCGGTACGGTCAATAAGGGAGTGTGTCTTGTTTGTCTGAAAGGTACATTAAACCCTATTTCCTCCAGCAGAGGAGTGCAGTCAAGTTTATTATTAAATATGTCGTACAGAAGAAGCATATCCGCCATCTGACGTCTTTCTTCCAATGTATTCAGTCTGTGACTACGACAGGATGCCTCATACGAATCATTTGCTTGTTGTGTTTTGTAGTTTAAATGTTTAATAATTTTTTTTTGTATATTTTCTATTTTATTTATGTGTATATTAAAAAACGGTCTCCATATTACACTGGCGAATTCCAAAACGCTTCTCACATAGCTAAAATATAACACCTTGCAACACTGCGGATCCCTAAAAGCGCTACCATTTCGTATGACAAACCCAAGGGACCTGTAAGCTTTACTAATTATTGCTTCTATATGGTTAGTAAAAGTGAATTTATTGTCGAGTATTACCCCCAAATCTCTGACTTCTGACTTTCTAGGCACTTCTTCATTTGCTAAAGTGTAAATGTAGGTGATAGGTTCTTTTTTTCTACTAAAACTTATTACTGAGCATTTAGATATGTTTACTTGTATCTTATTACTAGCGTAATAGTCAGTTAGTCTGTTTAAATCTGATTGGAGAAGTAAACAATCCACAGGGCGTTCGATTTTTAAGTAGATTTTTTTTGTCATCTGCGTACAGAAGGTGTTGAGAGTTTTGGAAACACTCTGGGAGATCATGCAAATAAATATTGTAGAGCAAAGGTGATAGTAATGATCCCTGGGGCATACCGGAAGTGACATTTACAAGGTCAGATTTGCATCCGCCTATCACTACTGCCTGTCGTCTATTTCTTAGGTATGACTCTAGCCAACGAAGTAAATTACCCTTTATTCCTACAGCGCTTAGTTTCGAAATCAGGATGGAATAATTCACACGATCAAATGCTTTTTCAAAATCAGTATATATAACGTCAATTTGAGCGTTTGGCATATGTTTCATTATATAAGTACTTAATTCTAATAGATTTGTGCACACCGTACGGTTTTTTACAAAGCCGTGCTGCGAAGTCGGTATACAGTGCTGCACGGTGTTATAAACGTAATCGTATAACACCGTATAATAACAATATGAAATTTTTATTCGGGACATCTACGTAGTAAACCCTTCCAAACTCTTTCTTTTTTAAATATTTTAATATTGGGAGAAAAGCGTTGTCCTACCATGCCTAAGGTTTAATGTTAAGGTTCCTTGTTATCATACACATAATATCAACAAACACACAGCGGAAAAAAATATCCAGTTGAAAATATAAAATAGCTTCTAGTATCTACCAGAATCATTTCGAGTCTGTAAATAATCATAACAGCCCAGTAATGTCCCACTGCAGGGACGGGCCTCCTCCCGAGATGGAGGGTTACTTGGTCTACTAATACCACGCAGGCCAGACGGATTGGTATAGGGTTTCATTTCAAGTTTTCCTTCTTTTTATTTCGTAAAGATAATATTCACGGATAGTCCTTTAATCGGTTTTTACGACACCCATGGAATGAGATGGGGTGGTGATATATTGCATTCTTACTCCGTCACCACACGGAGAGATCTATAGAGATCTATAAATAAACTAAATGTTAAAAACTAAAACACAAGTTGTTATAAAAAAACAATATACAACGTAAATACGAATAAAGAATCACAAGATTCTTTAAATCTCACAGCGTAGGAAATCTCAATTCAAGAGTCCACTCGTTCACATAAAAATGAAAATCGAATAAACAGCTTATGAAATATTTATATCGTGCGGTGAACCCCCGATGGTTTTGTTTCGTATCGAGGCTTTACATTAAGTGAACATCAAGTGAACCTTTATTCGTTACTAACTATTGCCCGCGGCTTTGCCCGCATTGTATAAGTAGCTTACATGTTATTCTACACCCTAAACTACCTACTATATATTCCAAATTTCATCAAAATCTGTTCAGTAGTTTTATGCGTGATAGAGTTCGCATTTATGATATAAGTAGGATTAGCTGTGTCCTGAAGTATATAATAAGATAATTTGAGGAAAAGGTTAGTAAAATATGACTTTTAAATAACAGTGTTGAAGTAATTGTTTGGGTATTTGTTATTGCATATTATATAATTATATTTTAATGAAAAGCTGTGATTCCTGTCAATTAGGTACTTATCATCATTCTAACCATCTAAAGTTATTTAGTTTTTAACTATGCAAAGATTGTGCTAACGAAAAAACGTACATCATCATAACAGCCTATTAATGTCCCACTGCAGGAACGGGCCTCTCCCAGTAACGGAGGGATACGGAATACAGTTTTTACGACACCCATGGTATGAGATGGGGTGGTGACATATTGTATTCTTACTCCGTCACCACACGGATATCAGCTGATACTAGGGGGAATCCCCCTAACGCCGGACAGCACATAGTACCGGACAAAACATGTCGATAGATGAAAAAACGCTCATAGTAGTATTTGTATAACCTAAAACGTTCAACTCAACGGTCACATCCCCCTCGCGGCGCGTGAGGCGACAGCCTTGTTCGATATGCCGTACAGGTTACACATTAGTCATTTTGCGCGGGAATTTGCTGCATCGTGTAATACTCGGAACGTCGTAGATTATATTTATGAGGAGAATTAATTGTGTTTGGTGCTTTTGATTTAATCGTTGGTAAGTACGCTTTACATTAATGTAGTTTCTTAGCAGATTTATTAATGAACTTTATTATAATCTGAACAATAATACAAAATGTAACATCCGTAATTCCGGACAGTAAAAGATTTCCTAGTACCGGACAGGTATCCCAAATCCCTAGTACCGGACATATATATTTGATAAAGCGGTGTGCCGGTTTTATTCTACATAATATTGTTATCTATCTTTTCAGATCATTTGATATAATAGAGACGAAGAAAACGACGACAAACAAACAACGAGAAGGACTGGATCCAGTATGGCCACTGTAAGAGATGGGCTCATGAAGCCTGCGCCGACATACCAGAGTGTTCAGACATTTGTTTGTGACCATTGTAAATATTCTTAATTTTTTGAGACTGTTATTACTACTTTTCATCTTTATCTCTAATTATGTATCTTCATGTTAATATGAAGAAAATCCATTTTTTTTCTTAGGAAGATTTTTTTTGTTATTTTATGTTGATTTGTTTAGGCTTTTATAATGTCTGTATAGCTCAGGCTCTGGTTTATATAGTATTTATGCAAGATTATTGTGCAACTTTAAATTCTTATTAACCCATACCAAATTATGAGAAGAACGTGTCCGGTTTTATGGGTTTCATTTACACTTGTCCGGTACTAGGTGCCAAATTACAATTCAATCAAAAACTACACTGATGTTTGATTAAATTTTAAGTCGCTAAAACATGTGTAACGTTTGTCATGATTCGTTTTTTTAACGTCATATATGATATAATAATCGAAAATGATGAATATCGAAATAAAACATGATTAATTAAATTTTTGTTTATTATAAACCTTAAGTGTAAACCATATTCATTGCATTCAGCTCAAGGACATAAAACTGTACTCCAACAACACACAGCCACAGTACAACCAGTAGTCTATCTCGGCCGAATATTTATTATAAATGCCTACGGCTGCGCGATAAGTAAACATGCGATAGGGCTGCCCACCTCCAGCTTTTTAATTACATTTACCTACTTTCCCGCTCGTTACTGCGGCACAGTCGCGACTTTTTACTCCGCAAAGCCACCTCTATCGTGAGCGTGTAGGTATAACTCGCGTTTCGTCCGTTTCTATGAAGTCGAAATACTGTATATATTTGTACTATAACACAGCCATATAAATAAACTCGTCTTAACAAGATTTACGAAAACTCAAAAGCGTGCGGTAAAAAAGATAAGCTGTTCCACTGCAGTGCGATAAATATATTCTTTAATCTCCGCTGCGCCAAGCATTGGAGTGTCAGTATTCGGTATTTTGCTGTCTGCCTCAGCGAGTATCAATTAAAACGTTGAAGGCAAGCCCGTATAACTTCTTATCGTCCGCCACCCGGTCTCGCGAACAAAAGAAATGGCTCCCTATCTTATACTCCGACGCCTTTACTATTGAAATTCGATTTGTATTTTTATTAAAATTTAACTTTTAGTAGTGTCTAATTTTAAATGTATTTTTAAATCGTGAATTCTTTTAAAACAGACAACGTTTGTGTTAGAGATCAAGCATTTTCTTGTGTCAGAAACAAAAACCTTCTGGACTAAGAAAAATCTTTTATAGATTACACAAATATTTATACGTGCTCGAAATTTCTTATATGCAGCGACCTATATTAAAAACATAATAGATAAATTGTATTAAAAACATCCGAAAAAAGTATCAAAATAAATAAAACATTTAAATTATCATCGGTAATTATTATTGGAAAAGCAATCAAAACTATTTGTTATCTGATTCTCTATCGTTGCTAACGAAAGTTACCTACATCTTAAAAATGATCATTCACACTAGAAAACCATTAACTAAGAAGTATTTAAAAAAAATTACAATAACAACAGAATGACTTTCACAAACAAAACCACAAACGGGAACAAGAAAAACCTATAAGTTTTAATTAAAAAGGCTTTTATTTTTTTAAACGTTACACAGAAGAAAAGCCTAACAAGTCATTCAAAAGTCGAATTAACATTGAACCAATGGTATTTGCTCCGAAATCACATTAAATTAGATTAGGGTGCAGTTTAAATTTGACATAATACTCGTATTACTTTCGATTAACAAAATTTAATTAAGATTACGAGTATTCATAATTGCTAATTTATGTTCCACTGCTGGGACGGGCCTCCTGCAGAGTTGAAGTAAGACTTGACCTACCAATTTTAAGGTTTTATATTAAGTTTTCTGTTATTTGTTTAGTACGTATATATTTGACTATATCTGTGTGGTGACGGAGTAAGAATACTATTATGTAACCTCTCCATCTCATCCTATGGGTGTCGTAAAAACCGACTACGGGACTATCCGTGAATATTTTCTTTACGAATCCGAAATCCGTCTGGCCAGCGTAGTATTAGTAGGCCAAGTATCCCTCCGTCAAGAAAGGAGGCCCGTCCCTGCAGTGGGACATTAATGGGTTGTTGTGATGAATGTATCGACGCATGTAAGATATTCATGGGTTGTTATGATGACTATATCGACGCCTATAGGATAAGGCGGAGTGGTTCTCTCTGAACTAAACCTTGATAGGATCAAGATATTACGTATACTTCAATACGAATCACATTAAATGTAACACAAATAAATTCTCATTAATTTCCCCTCAGATTCGAATTAATAATTTCATATCAAAAATCCGATATTCCACATGAGAGAATATGGATTATTCCATTAGGTTTTATATTCAGTCATATTATTCTAATTATACAAAGATACGCAGAATTCGTTATAATAATGGTTTCATTCGATTAATTTTACAAGATATGGGCACTTTATTATACTTTGTTTATTTTAGGTAAGATAAGACCTAATCTTAGCATTACATTGATTATCCGTGCGGGTCCATCGCGTGATAGAGGACGGAAGACTTGCATAACAGCGTCTAGGACTTACGACCCAGATGTAGGTTTAAGGAGGCCCCCTTACAACGCATTATTGGTCACCTTCACTGTCAGCTATGTTCCGTCCTCTACCTAGCCCAATTTTGTAGGAACCTAACAATGCCCTTTTGGACATTCGTGATAGTAGAGAGCTTACTGAAGTTTTTGGCAGTTCTTTTAATAAGCTGTAGAAGGATGGATTACCGCTCGCACCTATTTCCACGGCATATAGAGTAACCTTGTAGCCATTTCTAGTTATCTCAATTTGTCAAGTCAAAGTATTTGTTTGTCTTCATTGCGTGGTCTTTGGGGATGTTAGTATTAATAATTATGTTGTGGTGATAGAGTAAGAATATAATTGGGTCACAACTACTATCAACAAACTTCTCCATAAAATTTTGTTTACATGGATACAATACAATATAAACATTATGTTATAATGTATTTTTATATATATTTTAATGGACTTCAAATAAAGAAACAGGTCAATTATAGGCAATTTATTCATGTAATGAATGGGTAGAAACCATGATTTGTGCTAATTACAAATACTTGAAAGATTAAATTTTATTATTTTCCGCTAAATTGGAATTCTGATTAAGTACTGCCTCTTAAGATTTATGAAAACAAATAGGTATTATCAGCCTTTATTGCCTTAAACCAGTCTTAATTACCCTGAATGCTTAAGTAAAGTACCGTATCTCAATTTTATTTTTACGCATTGCCAGAAGGCATTTAATTTTAATTCTAAACTAAGCAAGTCATGTATTATGGACAATGGACAAGTAACATTACTATTGATACTTTACTTTACAAAATAGATTTGTGAATAACAAAAAATCAACGAAAATTTTAGTGTTTATGAACATACAGATTTAACTTATGTCATCACTAGCTGACCCGTGCCCGCTTCGTTAGGCGGTGAAAAAAACGCGTAACTTTTTTAAACATATTTCATTACTGCTCCACTTTTATTAGTCATAGCGTGATACTATATAGCCTATGACACTCTCCGATAAATGGACTAAACAACACAGAAAGAATTTTTTAAATCGGTTCAGTAGATCCAGAGATTACCCTCTACAACGTCACATGACACAACACACAAACTTTACCCTTTTTATAATATTAGTAAAGTATAGATTTAACCTAAGAATTTTTCAAAGAAATAAATGGATACATACAATATGCACCATAGATGCAAAATACTTACACATTCTGTGTGTAATATTTAAGTAGATGATCCATTAATGTAAATATCAAGGGATTCAAAGAACTGCAATTTATTTGAAATTGTACAGCAGAAATAAAATTTTCCTCTCTCGTTAATTTTTTCCACTCTCAAAGGTCGTCATATGAAACACACCGATCAAGTATTCAAGAACAGCTGTACGTATGAGTTATGATTGTATGTTGTTTACACAAATAAAATAAAAACCGGTCAAGTGCGAGACTGACTCGCGCACCGAGGGTTCTGTACAAACTTATTTATTTTTCCGTCATAATGTGATGATGTCTAACTTGCTTCATGCCAAAGGAGATGGAAACTTCTGGGCTAAAGCCTGTACATTACTGTACAGAGTAAGGATATGCCCTAAAAATCTTTTCTATTTTTTTCAAGTTCGAATCTTAAAAAAATTGAGTATTCTTATTTATATAAGCGAATTTATATGAAAACTTAGAATGTAAGTTTTTAATCGACAATCGAGTAACAGAATTACTCGATTATTAGATACATAAGAAAAATAGTAAGTTTTTTTGGACTTATGTCAAGACCAAGAAGTCATCCAATGACCTTCCTCAGAGCTTACATCTTGATCAGGTCACCTCAAGTGACGGTGGTGTGATATGTGAGCTTTTTAATAACCACTTCAATTCCGCCTTTGAGAGGCATGATCAACCTATGACGTCACCCATTGCATCTGGTGAAAACCCTAACAATCTAAATATTAGTAGCTTATATATTCCTTTTGACACTATTGTGAAATATTTGGAAACCCTTGATGCTAGCAAAGGTAGTGGTCCTGACGGCATACCTCCATTATTTTTGATAAATTGCTGCTATAATATTGCAATTCCATTGTACATTCTGTTCAATAGGTCTCTGAAATTAGGTATGATGCCGCAGACATGGAAGCGTTCATATGTGGTACCGATTTTTAAAAGTGGTGACAAACACGACATTAAGAATTACCGTCCCATTTCTAAACTAAGTGTTGTTCCCAAATTATTTGAGAAAATTATTTGTGATATAATCACTCCTATCATCAAGCCTATAATTATACCTGAGCAGCATGGGTTTATTAGTAAAAAGTCTACAGAGACTAATCTTTGTGAATTTCTCGATTTTGTGACTACTGCCATGGATGCTGGTGATCAGGTGGATGTAGTTTATACCGACTATTCTAAAGCTTTTGACAAGATCAGTCATAAAATACTTCTGGACAAACTGGAATTCATCGGTATACACGGTGATCTACTTAGGTGGCTGGCATCATATCTGAGAGATCGTAGTCAGGCTACTACTATTAAGGGATTTTGCTCTTCTTTCATGCCCGTAACATCTGGCGTTCCTCAGGGGAGCCATCTCGGTCCTCTCCTATTTAATATCTATATTAATGATGTCATTAGTGTTTTTGAAAGATCTAACTTTATAATGTATGCTGATGATTGTAAAATATTTAAAATTGTTAAGAGAGCGGAGGCCTGTTTAGAGTTGCAACATGACATTAATAATTTGTGTCAATACTGTGTCAGTAACTCATTATTCTTAAATGTAAATAAATGTAAAGTTGTCACATTTTCGAGAAAAAAAAAACCTATAAACTTTAGCTATGCGATAAATAGCGAACTTGTAGCGAGAGTTTCCGAGGTGCGTGACCTTGGTGTGTTACTTGACGCAAAACTCATTTTCGACTCTCACATATCTGCCATTACCGACAAAGCCTATCGTATGTTAGGATTCATTATGCGCATAGGCAGAGATTTTAAAAATATGACAACTTTAATACTACTTTTTAAAACCCTAGTTAGACCTTTACTTGAATATGCTTCAGTGGCATGGAACCCTCAATACAACATTTATATTGAACATCTTCAGGGTATACAAAATAAATTTTCTGGACATCTTACATGGAGATTCAACCTTAACTCTCACTATGATATTGGCCTTCAATCCTTGTTCGAACGTCGTGCGGAGCGTGATCTGGTATTCTTGTACAAGATTATTACAAACCAGTTAGACTCAACCTATCTACTAAACAAAATAAACTTCGTCTGCCCTCGTGTTGGTTCGCGAGGGAAGTCTCTCTTCTATTGTAGTTTCTCACGAACTAATCATTGTAAGAATTTATTTATAAAAAGAACTTGTAGATTGTATAATGATTTAGTTTCATCAAATAATAATATAGATATATTTCTCTTTTCTCTGGAAGAATTTAAGATATGTGTCAGGAATTTAAAATAGCATTTACTTACTTAAAATAGCATTTAATAATGCGTATATCGGTATGTTCATAGTCAAATATGTGTGGTTATGAAGTTTTAAGCCTGAAGTTATTCTTAAGATTTTATTAGTCTTAAGTTATTATTAGTCTTTAGTTATTATTAAGTTTTTTGTATTGTAATTAGTGGAAACTGTTCTATGGATTTAGATTTAACTATGTGTAATAACTATTTATACTGTAAATATCAGTTTGTTTCCCAAATAAAAAAAAAAAAAAAAAAAAAAAAAAAAAAATAAACATTTTTACTTAACATTTAATTAACTCAACAAGTTAAATTCCGTCTTTTATGTTTTAATACATTTAATAAAGATGCCATAAAAATATTTTTTATTAATTTTTATGCATTTAATAAAAACTATTATAATTTGAAATCGATTACTCGAGTAAAAAAATCCATAACGATTTTCAATCTTTATTTTTAGTCTGTGTCATTGTCATATTTATGTGCCGAAACTTTTTTGCCCTTTATTTCATTTCATTATTTTCGTATTTCCCGTTGCGTTTAGAATATTTCTACTAATTCTGACTCTGCCTACCCTGACCAAGCCTTGCTTTTATACTGGTTATTGGTGATTGCCTATCTGTGACTGTTAGTAAATTCATTGTAATTATGGATAGCTGTGTGAACTGTGGAATAGGAACTAGTCACAGTAATATAAAAATAACATAAATAAATTAATCCTATAGGATGAAGTCATTTTGTCTGTTATTCAACGGTGCCTGGCGCCTCAGCCTGTAAGTTGCTATTATACATTAATTACTTGTTTTAATGCTACTTCAGTACAATTTGTCACAATCATTATGCTTAATGATGTTATTTTCTTTTTAGGATATGTTTACATAATAATATGTCAAGTAAGCTGGATCTTAACTAAAAGTTTAGAAGCTACAGATCAAAGGACCACTGGGTCACCATGATGTTTGTATGCGCTTTGGATAGCAGCATACATAATTCAGTAATATTCTTTATACTAATTCAACCCATGGATCAAGGATGTATTATTATACATGGCTTACCTTAAACATACAATTATTATAAGTACATGCTTAAAAGAATGGATGTGAGTTAATTCATAATATTTTTTTTAATTAAGTAATCTGTTAAAAGGTCAAGTAGTTCAAGAGTTCAATTTATATAATATGTAAACAAAAGCAAATAATATGTGTCTTCAATTTCAACTTTAATGCACCTACTTTCTTATCTTCACCTTTTTTTCTACCTAAAGGTTGTCTAGAAAAAAAGGTGTTAAGCCAGCCATGTGTAAATAAATTAATATTTGTTTTTAATTGATTAGATTAGCTGATACTACATTCTGTTAACTTACTATAGGCATCTAAAATACCACTAACTAGTAAAATATATCATACTTGTTGGGTGGCTGCAGATATACCAGTCTATTTGGTCTCTCATCTGTTAACTTCTACTTAATATGACAACTTACAGAAAACAAAAACGGTGTCTTCTCAACAAGAAATTGGAATTAGATAACCAGAGCTTACTATAATAATTATGTAGTATTGTCATAGCTTCATTTATGCCAAAACTCTGGTTTTCAAGATACTAGCTACGGCTTAGTTTGAAAACCACTGCCCACATTTAATAATACTTAATAAATAGTTTTCCCTTATACTGTTGCTATAATAGTTATGTAAGTCAACATAAGAAACAAAGTGTAACTTTCTTTTGGACAAATAAACTTATACTATTGTTTTGTCTTATTACATGAGACCATAGTAACTTAAATTAAGTGCTTTATTCAAGAACAAACCGCTGTAGAGTCCTCATTTCTACTAGATAATTGTAGCTCATCCAATATAAAAATTTCATTTCTAAAACACCACACTATGATCAATATTTGGTCATTTATGAAATAAGGTCACCTGCACCCTCCACCTACACACTTCATAAACTATGTGCTAATTATAATTAAAGATGAAAAATGTTTTTATTTATTTATTGTGTCATTCCTAATTGTTATATCCTGTCCATAACCCTTCATAAACTATGTGCTAATTATAATTAAAGATGAAAACTGTTTTTATTTATTTATTGTGGCATTCCTAATTGTTATATCCTGTCCATAACCTGTTAGGTAGGTACCTTACATCCAGCCATGAGTATGCTTTTGCACTGTCAAAGGTAAAGGTAATAAGTTTAAAAAAGGTAAATAAGGTTTATTGGTAAAAGGTACATTTTAAGTTATATAAGTTCACCCGCTCCAACCAGGTAAAGTTATCTCTAGTGTCGAGACAGTAAAACATGTTCAGAGTAGGCTCAAGGCACACCGTCAGACTACAGCAGTGATTTTACATCACATACATTTTGGTATAACATTGGTGTTAAGGCATTTTTAACCCTTTCCCCACCAGCACCAATCAACAACAAATTAAATGTTTTTAGACTGCTTATCATATATTGCACTTGCTTCATTTCTGGACATAGGCACACAGGTTCAATAGTCATTTTGCTGTATTAAATATATTGTACAAAATAACAAATAGTTTAAAATAAATAAGTATGAAAAAATACTTTTTTTAAAGGGGGACCTTTAATAAAAGGTTATTTTTTCATACTTGTCGTTCTACAGCAGCGGCACCGCTGTCATCGATGACCAAATAAACAGCGCAATACTATTTTTAACACGCACACAGCCGTTCAAAAGGTTAACACTTTGGCAGTTTGTAACATAACCTTACTTTTACAAAAAAAAATTATCTTGGATTTCAGATTGCCAAAACTAACAAAAGATTTAGCACGAGACTAATAAGTGTGAAGCTATAAATTGATAATACTGCCATTTCTGTACAATCTTGGCCCAAAACTCTTAGTGAAGGTTTCATTCTCCTTTCAAGTTTGTATGTAGACTGGAAGTACCCTGTAGGTTTTTGCCCTTACTCGTCAAAAAATTGCGATAAAAACGGATATAGCTCTTGATTGCGTTGGATAAGCAGTTTGATTTTTTTTCCAGCACTAAGAGACAACAAGCCTTAGTATTTGGTGAAAATTTCAGCTTGATACCTTAACGCGTTCCTGAGATAAATGGTCTTGACAGACAGACGGACAACAAAGCGATCCCATAAGGGTTCCGTTTTTTCAAAATCGGTACGGAACCCTAAAAACAAAAAAAACATCACAGCTTTATTTTACAGTTTCACCGGACATAGAGTATTCCACTGGATATAATAAATTCGTGCCATATTTTCGCTGTCGCAAATCCCTTTTGTAAGAATATTATTCAAAAGCCGATGAATACTGGTCTAGAGGCTTTTCATACTGTAACACGAAAATTTAAAACTCACTTTCACAAAATTATTAAGAAAACAACCATTTAAAAGTAATGAATTTTTTTGATAACTGAGCTAAAATAAATATTAAAGGTCACATTTTTGACACAATTGATGTGGTTTAGAGTATTTTTGCTGTTTACAACCTAGGCTAGGCTATTTGTTATACGCGCCAAAAAAAATCTACCCAGATATTCATATTCATATTCATTTATTTATTCAAAGTAGTACAATAATATTGTATCTTTTTGACGTCATCTAGCACTACTTATTCTAAGTTTATAACAATTCAAAGTTTAGAAAACTTTACCACCGCCTCCAAAGCGCTAGTAGAGAAGTAGCGGCACAACAAACTCTACTGCTGCATTTTCTTGACGTCATTTTTTTACATACGAGTAGGAGATAACTGTAATTGGGTGCTGCAACCATTGTATACCACACATAACACATGAGTACCAAAACCGCAAAAAGATATTAACAGAGATTTCTTATTTAAGTAATAGTATTTTAGTGTGATGTATTCAATTTGTGTTCAATATAACACCTCATTATTGTCTTGAAGAGCTTTTAGCCCACATCATAAACTCAAAGATGATATAAAATGTGAGTGAGTCCATTCATAGTAAGTGTTTCCGGGGTGTAAGAAGAATATTTTATATATTCCTCATACATTCACACAACGCCATCTAGTCCCAAACTAAGCAAAGCTTGTACTATGGGTTCTAGATAACGGATAAACATACTTAAATACATACATTATTATACATAGAAACCAGACCAATGCAAACAATCACGTTCATACACACAAAGATTTACATTGAGCGGGAATCGAACCCTAGACCTCTGCGTAGCAGCCATGTTATAAACCATTACGCTACAGAGGTCGTCTAAAATGAAAAACTTTTACTACGTTTAAGATCCAACAGTAGTAAGAATTCAGTGCTATCAGTAAGAAGTCAGTAATGTCTCGAGCCAACAACAAATTGCATCTAAGTTCAGCACATCTGTCTTCAAAGTGGGTCGTAAAGTCTAATCTACGGCACCGCGGGAGGAAACTAAAACGGCGGAATTTGTGATCTAGAACTTTCGCTTAACTCAATTCCGTTGCTGTTTTATTGGCTGGGATTGACGATAAGAATATATTTATTCATTTAAAATTGAAATACTTAGTTATTTGTGTTTGAGGTTTCTTCATGTGATTGAATCTGAAATGAGGTGTTCCGCAGGAGAACTATTAGCAGATGTAGCATTTAGAATTGCGTCCTTTAAGTGGCAGTGACGTTTTCCGTGTGGTGACGGAGTAAGAATACAATATGTCACCACCCCATCTCATCCCATAGATGTCGTAGAAACTGACTAAGGGACTATCGTGAATATTATCTTTACGAAATAAAAAGAAGAAAAAAATTAAATTAAACCTAAGCTTAATACCAATCCGTCTGGCCAGCATGGTATTAGTAGGCCAAGTATCCCTACGTCACGGGTAAAGGCCCGTCCCTGCAGTGGGACATTAATGGGCTGTTATAATGAAAGGAATAAGTAAGCAACGTGATCTGTAATAAAATAAATATGTTTATAATTACAGCAGCTCTATTTCGTCTGTGGAGATAGACCTACTCGAGTGATGTAAGAACTAGATCTATTAATACCACGTAAGGCAAACAAGTTGCCTTAAGTTTTTGTGTCAAGATTTCTTTTATGCTAAAAGTTTTTTTAGAAAACCAACAGCACTTAGACAATTCATATAATATAACGTAATAGGTAAAGAATTGTTGCGGACACTATTGTTATTATAGGTACAGTTATTTACAACGACGGCCTCTGTGGCGTAGTGGTTATATAAGATGACTGCTACGCAGAGGTCTCGGGTTCGATTCCCGCTTAATGCAAATATTGTGTGCATGAACATGATTATTTGCATTGGTCTGAGTATTTCTATGTATAATGTATTTACAAAAAAAAAGTATATAAGTACTAATATCCGTTGTTCTGTTACCTACAACACAAGCAGGTTTAGCTTAGCTTACTTTGGGAATTGATGGTGCTGTTTAGAGATGTCCGTGAATATTTATAGTCCGAGTTCCCTAGCTAGACCATTTCTGCATAGTGATTACTCGTTATCTAATTTTTTGTGAGTAGATTCTTATCGTCTACATTTTGTTGAGACCATTTTTTTTTACTCTCTTAATATTACCTACATATTCCTAAAAGTTACATATTAATTTTGTACTAAATATCCTCCTCACCAATAAATTCATGCACATAATTATTTAAAATATTATATAAATTAAGCTCACTAGATAAAATATACAAAAACGATATAATATCTCCGTGCCAATAAAATACGAAATAAAATATTAAAATTTCATCTAAAAGTCGTTTTCGTTCAACCGTAATGGTACCATTAAAGCCAAATGCTAGCAGACTGCAGGTATAGTAATTTCCGCATTCAATAAACATTTACACAAAAAGCAATGTTTTTGGGTAGTGTCGGAAAAGTTATCGCCATTTTAATTTATGTATCTACGAATAGATTATTGTATAAACAAATAAATATTCTTCAAGATTGTACTTCGATATTGTACTTAAGGTACTGGCGAGGCGATTAAATACATACATATTTATTATTATATATATACGAGTACAAAAACCCAGACCTAGTCACTAAAACAGTCTTGTGCCTGCAAATTTTTAATTGTGAAGGAATTAACCGCGACTTCTTCTGATAAATACTAGAAACGAGAACATCGAAATACCTTCTCCGAAATATTTGCCATATCGACAACTAAGATAGCGCGACAGTCGCGGAAGCTCAATATCCACGCAGGATTCTTTATGTGCTCAACCAAATGATTGTCCTAAATCTGGACGTTCTTTGGTTCTTTTTAATTGATGTTTGTAGAAAAATCCGCGACACAGAGCATGGTTCCTTGAGAGTTGTCTTTGAAAAAAAAAAGAAATAATACTCAACCATGAAAATAAAATGCCTTAGTCGAACTGACGCACTTTTTAAAGGGTAGAATACAACGTACTTTTGAAGTACCTCTAACGGTACGTAGGTCCTGACTTTTTCATTGTTCATTGTGCGAGAAAAGTTGTTTTTGTTTATAATTACACTTTTTATTGCAAGCGATAAAATTGCGAGGTAGAACATTTTCTTTTTACCTTTTTTATTAAGTTTCTTTTGACTAAGTTATCAGACTGCTCAAAGAGAGGGCTGTTAAATTATATAATCTTTGTACTTAGGAAATAATTTAGTTACGATAAAAGATCTTTAGCGTTGCATTTAATATTATTACAGCACAATTTTCCATTAAAATTATAACTTTTAAACCATCGCGTTTCATTATAATAAATTATTATATAAACCTGGATATTAACGCGCATTTTATTAACATTTATTTTACTTGACGTTTCGGCACAGGTTACACTGGCCGTGGTCGCAAGCTGACTGGTGATGCGAGGTCACAGCTTCGTCTTTGTGATAGATAATATTATATTTATTATGATCATCTGCCCTCGTACCTTGAGATGTTACTATAATGTCCCTACACACAACACTTTCCATTAAAATATTATTATTTGTAATTTTATGGTTTATTAAATAAGATATGAATAGAGCGCTGGAAATTTAAAAAAGGTGTACCAAGAAAAGAGACAAAGTGAATAGTTACGACAGTAACAGAAGTAATCGACGGCAGCTTTCACCACCACAATAAGTTAGACACATAAGTAGAGTCAGTTTTAAATTTGTCCTTCTTTGCACCTAAATTACAATTTTAAAAATCTCTTCGTATCGTTTCTTCATCATCATGACGACGCTGTAGTTAAAGCACCTAAAATTCATTTCAAGTATATTATTAAAAAATAAAGTGAATTTAGATTGACAGCCCACTTAGATAAGATACAGCTGTATAAGATCAATGTTGGTGTACGTGCTCGATGATACGTTATTTGGTAACATTACGTCTAAGACAAAATGTATTTTATAAAGTAAGAAATAAGTACAATACTTATTTATTTACTATTTATTTTTGTAATACTTATTTATTTTTGGGGTCGCGATATTACTTTTTCAACGTTAAATCAACATGACAGTTCCTTACTTACCATTGCAGTGACTTACCTCCTCGTTGTTGAGGTCAATTGTAGTATAGAGTGCAAGATTTCCTTCTGATTTTATGATAATGTGGTTGTTGAATCTCCCTCTACTAGATTTTCTCAATAACAATCATACAAGAAGTTTTAATATTCCAAATAGTCAGTACAACAAACTAGGCCCTATTAATATAATTATGAATATGTTTGTTATGCCATTATTGATTTTTATTAAATATCGTCATTTTTTTTTTATTTAATTGAACTGAAGACAACACATCCGGGTGACGTTGTTATGAGACTCGACAGGTAGTTATATAAAAGCCACCAAAAATAAAAACCACTTTGTTTTAGTTTTGTCTAGCTTATTTATTATCTAAAAATAATGTTATGCTTTAACGTGGCATGTCGATTGAAAGATCAGCAATGATATAAGCAACTGCTGTCCAGAATGCTGTTCCAAGATCAAGCTCATGAGGGTTTTCTACATTCATAGTATCTCCTTCAGTATGATGGAACCAGAAATACTTTTTATTATCATTGTATAAACTGGCACCGGGAAATCCATCACTAGTAAATATTGAAATATCTGATCCCGCATTACCGCTTTCTACCAAAGTAGAAGCGTTTATAGATTTAAACATTTTTAAAACTTCTGCCACTATGCACTTGGATTTTTCGTTACCAGTTACTTCTAATCCAAGTGGAGCAAAAGTACCTTCATCAGATTCCATTATAAAGTTAATGTTATCTGATTCGTCTTTATGTGCTTCTTTATATGCGTTAACACCAACTAACCCCAATTCTTCAGCTGTCCAAAATATTGCTCTGACTGTACGTTTTGGGGTTAAATTCAAACGTTTTAGAATGACTGGAGCTGCCCAACTAATAAAAAGTCCACCTCCATCGTCCATAGCACCTTGACCAACATCCCAGCTGTCAATATGTCCTGATACTATGACTAACTTTTCCGGATTCGTGGAACCTTTTAAATCAATTAATGTATTTCTTGAAATCTTTGTGTCAAAAGTTGAGGATAGCTTAAGATTTAACACAACCTTTTCACCCCTATCAAACATTCGCCTTATTAAATCCGCATCTTCTAAACTAATTGCTCCTGTAGGTATTTTATCTACATCTTCTTCATAATTTTGCGAACCTGTGTGTGGCGTATTAATAGAAAAGGGTGCAATAGAACGTACTAGAGATGCAACGGCTCCCTTAGCAGCAGCTTTACTTGCTCCTTGTGTTCTGTATATTGCACTTTCACGGTAAATAGTAAATTTAGCATCATATAACACAATCTTGCCATATATGGATTCTTCGCTTGTTTTTTCTAATTCATCAAAACTATTAATAACTATAACTTCAGCTGTAATTCCTTCTTTTGGAGTACTTGTACTACGACCAAGACCTAAAATCTCAATATTCTTTACCCTGGGTTCTAACATGGTCAACTTTTCTTCCCCTCTTTGCCAATGTGGTACCTGACAAAAATAGATATTATTTGCCCATTACAAGTCAAGTTTTTTTATTAAGAGCACGCAAGTAAAATACACACATCAAAAAAGTCTAAGCAACATGCCGTCGCCTGAATGCTTATTTGCTCAACCGACCATTTTGACGAATTTCACTTTTTAATGCAATTTTATTAAGGATCAAATTGCGGTTCGATTGGTATATAATACTTGCTGTTTGAACTTAAAATACATTATTTATAAGGAATTTAAGTTTTTGAAAACTAACACTAGAGAATTTAAGCTTAATGCTTAATTGCTCAAAGTCCGTAGAGAAACACCAAACGTGCATCCGAACATCGATTAAGTGCTTAAGTATTCAATCTCCTCACAGGTAACCAATCACGACATCGCATTTCGATGACGCAATACGCCGCCATTATTAATTTATTTTGTGACGAAGCTGGTGCTCGCACGCATTTGAGTTAAAACTAACGCGAAATATAGAAAAAACGTATTAATTTTAATAGAAAACAGTATCCGAAATGTCCGTGACGAAATATAAATCGGAAAATATAGTCACAACTATAAAAAAGAATCGGTAACTTGTATTTTTGTTAACATTTCTTTGCAGATTATCACTGCGTATCGTTAACTTATAGTACAGGATGTTTAAATTTAATTCTTATAATTTCAGATTTAATTAAATCTTTAAATGAAATTGTGACGTATCTATAAATGAACAGATTGTTTCGAACATTTCGTAAGGTTGTAAAATATAATTAATATAATTATAAAAAATATTGCTTTTGTGCGGTGACTGTCAAAATACACCTGCTACTTGCATGTTTGCTAATTGTTAAATGGGTAAATTTCTTAGCATTAAATGGGTAGTTTTGTGTTTACTTATACCTACGCTTTGTGTTCGCAATGATGTTAGATGCTAGATAAGAAGATTAATACTATTTTTTACTCGCCACAGATCCATTGCTCACATTGTACATCTATTTTTATTATGTCCGTTGCTTTGCATTTTCTTCCCTATTTTGGATGAGAAATTCAGAACTAATTACGCCGTTGAGGGATGAATAGCCCATAAACTAAAGAATTCCTTATGAAAACATAAAGAATCGTCAAAAAAGGCTTAATTTTCTTAAAAAAAATCCATTCTAAATTGTTTAAATAGTGTCAGTATATTAATTATTTTTTATACGTATAGGTATGATCTTATCACCGTTTTATTTTCAATTTATGTCGTTTTTATTGTACATATTGAAATGAAGAAGTAGAGTCACGGTAATACCATAGTTCCATTTTATGTTGACATTACGTACGATGAATCGAGAATCCGACGAAAGAAGAATACGACAAATAAGGAATAATTCAAATCAGACACTAACCGAAAAGAAAATAAAATATATTAGAAGTACCTACAAATATATGAAAGCTGACGACAAAGCCTTTATGGAATCTCTAAGGTTTTGACAGGATCAGACAACATAAACAATACCAGGCGAAGTAAACGATCTTGTATCGGTACAAAAACAAAAAAATATAGTATTTTTTATTTATACTCGTATTGTATTATGTATGTAGGTGTAGGTACCTAGTGTAGCAACCAACCAAATTCTTAATTTATGAAAAAAATAATATCTGCTGGTCAAAAAACGTTGAGTTTTTATTTATTTTATCACCAATATGTGTTGTGAATTATTAATAATTACTACTAAAAGTAATAAATTTCGATCGATTAATCACATTTACCAAAACATGTAATTATTATTAATAATAACCGGTAATTATTAATAATTTTCAATTAATCACATTTACCGTAACATATATATCAGTGTTTTTTTTTAATAATAAATAGCCAGTTAACTAGTAATTTTTTTTTACCACGTACCCAAACACACTGTATTTGGTTATAGGGCACTTAAGTTCTAAATATATTCGAATGCAAAATGCTCAACCTCCACTCCAGTAGTGGTCTATCTCCAATTGCATAATTTGTTTTGTGTTTATTTGCTCAACCTCCATAAAAAATTGTGAAAATAAACATAACTGTTTGACTTTTTAATGATTATTTGTAATATATCATTTCATAAACACGTTAACTATTTTTTTAATATAAAACTTTTATAAAATCATATTATTTGCATAAACTAACCAATAAAACGTCTCTGGTGTAAAATGTTGCAAATGGAGGTTGGACACTTAAGTATTCGTGCGACGATGCATGATATTACAAATTTACCATTTATATTAATTTATTTTACCATTTATTTTAATTATAACGTTGTATTTTATTTTTAAAATAATATTTTTAGGGTTCTATGATGTAAAAATAACAGCTGTTTTCTTTATAAGTTCTTTTAATAACAGAAATTAACAATATTAGAATATACAGGTACATAAGAAACTATACTTTTTTTTTACAAATTGAAATTTCTTAAGAAAATGAATTTATTGTGAAAGAATAGGACAATTTAATACAAAGTATGGCCTCCTCTGCTATTCAGAACTTGTCGGCAACGATTATTCATTGAATTAATGAGACTGTTTATGTCATCTTGCGGTATTCGCTCCCAATGGAATTGTAGCAAATCCTTCAGCTGTTGGGTTGTTGTCACTCCGTCCAAGTCCTTCAAAACACGTCTCTGGAGCATGTCCCATGCGTGCTCGATGGGGTTGAGGTCTGGCGATTGTGCAGGCCAGGGCAATACCTGGATGTTCTCCGTTGCCAAGTATTCACTGGTTCGCCGAGCTGTATGTGAACGCGCATTGTCATGCATTAACGTAAAATCGGAGCCAAAGGTTTGTGCAAATGGATGGACATAAGGTCTGAGAATATCCTCAACGTAATTTTCAGCGTTCATGTTTCCATTTACAAAAACGAGCTCAGTTCGCCTGTTCTTCATAATACCCGCCCATACCATAACTGTTGAGCCGCTGTATGGATGAACTTCCTGAACGCACCTGAGTCTTTCAGTATTTCCGGGTCGACGGTACACTCGCACCCTTCTTGTATCAGGCCTAAACCCGAATCGCGACTCATCGGAAAACATAATTTTATCCCATTGTTCCTGGGTCCATGTTATGCGTTCTCTACACCATTCATTTCGACGAGCGCGATTCCCGTGACGTATCGGTGGGCACTTGATAGGGCGTCGAGCTCGTAGGCCGTACTCATGCAGTCGATTTCGCACAGTTTGGGGACTTACATCAACACCACTTGAATTTTGTAGCCTCAAACTTATCTCTCGAGCGGTTAACATCGGCTGGCGTCTTGCAGTCAGTTGTATGTACCGGTCTTGCCGAGTGGTTGTACTCCTTTTACGGCCTGGATGCTGTTCAGCGGGTTCCCCTGTATTATTGTAGCGCTGCCAAAGACGACAAATAACACTTCTATGAATACCAAAATGTCGAGATACCTGAGATTGATTACTTCCCGCTTGCAACATCCCTACAGCTCTTTGCATTTCATCTGCCGTCAAATGACGTCGCTCCATGACGTAAAGAATATCTAACAATTCAATTTTGTCGCCAACTGTATTTAAATGGTTGGTAAAATTATAAAATCAAGACTAAAACGTAGCAATTAACATGCACTCAAATTCAAACAAATTCGCAGTCATTTGAATTTTATGAAAAAAAACAAAACATAATCGAAATTTTTTTTACACACACACTACCTATACCTACCTACCTACCTACCTACTTTTACCTATACACTTTGAGTGAGTAAATACTTAGAAATTAATTAATATAAATGGTAAATTTGTAATATCATGCATGTTGCTTAGACTTTTTTGATGTGTGTACTATACTTATTCAATTGCATCTTAGGAGCAAAAATACTAATATAAGCTACACTTTCTAGCTACTTCTATTTATGTAAAAAACAAAAGATTTTTTTTATTTTCTTTATGTCTTCATTTTTTTTTTCAAACGATATTTTGGTGAAATTTAAAACGTTATTATATTTTTAACATTAATTAAGAATTTTATCGAAACATCGTATTAATAGTCGAGTCTACTTACGTCAACATTTTCAGTAATTATTTCATCAATCCCTTCTTTACGAGATAACTCAATCATGTAATCGATTGATTTTTCAAGAGTCTCAGACCCCGACAAGCGTGCTCCAAATTTGTCAACAAATTCTGTAAGTCTAAAATTTAAAGAATTAAATGATTTAAAAATATTTATAAGTTCATCTTATTATAAGTTTAAATTCAAGTAATTCATTTTGTAAGTATTGATATAATTGATTGATTAATATAATATATTTGAATCCAAGTAGTGTAATTTTTTTTATTTGGTTATACACCAGACTTTCCTATCCAGCTCTTATGCTTTTCTTTTCTTTTAGCCTTGATAACTGCAATACGTACGGTATTGCTTGCGTCTTTGTACTAGAGCAGTAACTAAACAGGTGGCGATAAAATATACATAATAGGATGATGTTATTAAGTCTGTAATATTAACTATTATCTTATTATGTATCTAGATAACCTTATTAATTTTGAAAATGAATTTACTCTATTGCATTTTAAGAAAGTTACATCGAATTAAAAAATAAATTTTACTTACTCATTGTATGTCTTGTGCTTGAAATCTCCTTTTAAAACGTATTCCAATATTTCATCTTTTACACCTTTGTAAGATTGTATCTCTTTAATTAATTCGTTACCAAGAATATTACTACATGATTTTGAATCTCTATTTACAACTCTAGCCTCATTCAAACTAACAATTAGAAAAATAGTCGTTATTATGCGCAAGAGTAACATTTTCCTCTCAATGCCTATACGAAATTGAGACGTATTGATAAATAGATTTAACCTTTTGTAAAGTATTTTATCTTATCGGAACTAATCTTTAATGTTTATCTGGATACTTTCTTTGGTCGGAACATTAAGAATGAACAAACAACGTATTGTAAGAAATCATTAAGGCTTTAAGAGCATAATTAAGTGTGGCGTTGTTTCAGTAATGAATTGGCGTAGCAAATTCAAATACAGTACCTTATTACTGTAGTATATCTTAGATAAACGTATAAAAAAACCTTACTTTTGTAAACTGGATAAATATCTTATCTTTGAGTTTTATGTTATCTTGAAGATGTGAAGAAAGATAAAAACGAATGCGTTAGTAGACAGTTATCTGAAATAGGTATTTAGAAATAGAATGTTTCAAATCGGTTACTTGAGATAGTTGATAAGTATTTTGTAAGGATTACTTAGGATCATTTTTATCTTATCTAAAAGCATGTGAAATTTGAAATTTAAAAAGAAATCCATCCTTTTTCAACCTTTTACCCGTCGCGTGTATAAAATCACTGTCTATTTTCGGGACAGGAAACCTATTTAATCTATGAATTGGTCATGTTTATCTGTCTTCATACTACTACTTCTTACTCTCAATAGAGTAGGTATTCTTATACCTAATGTTGACAGAATGACAATTCATACTGTCATTCATTTGCACACGATTTGCAAACCATCTTATCATCGCTTATACATGAGCTAAAAGCGATAATAATAACAACTTTAAAAAAAAAATTGGTTTGTAGTTACTAATGGTGAATGGAGGAATAAGAATATAGTAAGGTTAACTTATTTATTTTTCATACAACATACAGCTTTTCATTTTCTTTTAAATAAAGCAATATTAGGTTTATTTATTAAACGATGGCGATCTTGTATCTATGTTTACTACAAGTTATGTTTTACTTTAAAAGTTATCGAGGAATATCAACAGAAAGGTCTGCTACTATATATGATACAGCAGCCCAGAATGCAGCTCCTAGATCAAGGTCATTGGAATTCATAACATTCATAGTATCGCCTTCGCTGTGGTGAAACCAAAAATATTTGTCATTAGCATTATGCAGACTAGCTCCGGGCACACCTTTTTTCGTAAATACTGACATATCCGATCCGGGGCTATCTTCTTCTATAAGTTTAGTTGCATTAATGGATTTAAATAACTTTAATATTTCTGCTATGATACATCGTGCTTTCTGATTACCACCTACAGCTAAACCAAGAGGAGCGAATGTACCCTCATCAGATTCCAATATAAAATTAATTTTGTCACGATTATGTGATTGATCGTAAGCTGTAGCACCTACATATCCGAATTCCTCACCAGTCCAGTATATGCCTCTTATTGTGCGTTTTGGTGTTAAATTTAATTGCTTTAAAATTACAAGTGCTGCCCACGTTATAAGTACACCGCCACCGTTGTCCATAGCACCTTGCCCGACATCCCAACTATCAATGTGTGCAGAAACAATAACCATTTTGTCAGTATCATCTGTACCATAATAGTCGATCAGTGTATTTCTTGAAATTGTAGTATCGTATGTAGAGTTCATTTTGAGATGTAATATGACTTTTTGTCCTCTATCATATATTCTTCTAATAAGATCAGCATCTTCTAGGGTGATTGCTGCCGCTGGTATTTTGGTTACATTATCTCCATAAACTTGTACTCCGGTATGAGGGCTGTTTATTGAAAAAGGTGTTACAGACCTAATTAGAGATGCAACAGCACCCTTTGTAGATGCTTTAGTAGCACCATCGGTTCTATATTTTACAGTTTCTCCATAAGTAGTAAAAGGGGGGTCATAAAGAACTATTTTTCCTTTAATCATATCTTCAGCGGTGTCTTCAAGGTGGGTGAAATTTGAAATAACTACTACCTCGGCTCTTATTCCTTCTGCAGGAGTACTTACACTGAGACCTAAACCTATTACAGCAATATTTTTAACTCGTGGTTCAAGCATAGTTAATTTTTCTTCACCGCGTTGCCAATGAGGAATCTGAAGAACAGAAAAAGTAATATCTAAGTGAAAAGATTAAAAATATAATACGTTATAATTTTTTAATAAAGTATATCTTTAATATAGTCTGGCAGGCATACGAAAGTATATTTTGTCGCAAAGACACATTTCTAAATCAATTTTTCGCTATCAATTTTAATTCGCGATAAATACTATAAGATTAAAAACATTTTTTTAATATAACTGGCACACAAAGTCAGAAATAATTCGCTTAATGCATATGACTTACAGAATACATAGTCCTTACAATATACTAAACCAAAAGAAAACGGACGATATTTCATGTACGAGATAATGTCAATATCCGCATACCCTGAAAATCATGCATCGACATCAAAATTCAAATATTTCTTATGTCAAATTATGTACATTTCTTTTGGTTTATTTAGCTTGATCATAAATATTTTGTTTTTTTTTTTAAAGAAATGAACACGTGGCAAGCAGCGTGTATACATACCATATTAAAGGTTTACAATGTCAAAAAATATTTGTGCATATTATATTGATTGTGCGGAAAAAAACAACCATGACGACCTTAGTGGATGTGTTGCATAGGCAAACCAAACAAATACTTCTATTTTTGTTGAATAGCATAGTGTGTTTAATTTGAAGTAAACTAGAGTAATTATTAGTAAATAATAAACTACAGCATTTAAACATGTATGTAGATGGATATAGGGAAAGAGGACGACCAAAGAAACGATGGATGGATTGTGTGAAAGACGATGTGGCTGCGAAGAGTGTTATTTGTGAGATGACGTGCAAAGGAAAGTATGGAAGAAGAAGACATGCTGCGCCGACCCCAAATGAAATTGGGATAAGGGTAGGGGGAATGATGAATAAGCTACAGCTTTACCTCCACGTAGTCAGAAATAACTTCATACAAATATTGTTCTTTTGTTAATTCCATCATGTAATCAATAGATTTTTCAAGATTATTGCTGCCAGATACACGCGATCCAAATTTATCGACAAAAGTTGCCAATCTGTAACAATTAATAAAATTAATATCGAATATAATGGTACTCTATACGAATACTTATTAGATCGTAAATTTAATATTATCAACGCTACATCTTATATGGAGTAGGTTCTACAAGTTAATTAAGATGGAAACTACGCCTACAATAATTACAAAACTAGTACGAACATCATAACATTATTCACCGCTCATTCATTTGAATTAAAAATCATAAATATGACAAAGATTCAGATTCATTAATTTTATTATTCTGCATTACAGTAAAGCCACTGCATCGTACCGTGTACAGGAATTCGAGCTTACAGACGAGCGTAGCAATCATATTATTTATAATAAGTTCTCCTTAGTTTGTTTATTATGTAAGTTGTTACACAATCAATCTTTGCTTCCTAATTTTGTTACTGTCAACAGACGCTCAAAAGTAGAAATGTTTTAAATGAATAGGTAATATTACTACTACTAAAAACAAAAGCGAAAAGTCGAATTTATCTACCTCCCTGTTATCTATATAATTTTTAATCAATGCAATAGTCATTTTGTAAATGATATGGAAACAGAACTTATAATTAGTATCGATACTAATATTATAAATGGGAAAGGGTGTCTGTTTGTCTTTCTTTCACGGCAAAACGGAGCGACGAATTAACGTGATTTTTTAAGTGGAGATAGTTGAAGGGATGGAGAGTAACATAAGCTACTTTTTTTTTCTTCTGTTGCCAGAAAGGGGAACAGGCTACCCCGAATTTAACGCGAGCGAAGGCGCGGGAAAAAGCTAGTAATGTATAAACATATAAATTTATATTCCAGTTCTTTTTCATTAAAAACAAAGTCGTTCAAATTTCACTTTTTAATTTTCTAAAGAATTTTACTTTTCACCCTCGTTAGTTAGTTTCAACTTTCAACAATACTCTATACCGCACAATGAAATTAATAAATCCAAGGAATCCACAAAACTTTCTGCTATTCATCAAATCATGAAACCTTAAAACACAATTGCTTGTAACACAATACCTCAACAATACTTACTCTTTGTATGTCTGCCCTTTGAACGGTCCATTCAAGGTATATTTTATAATATTATTAACAGTAGTTTGGTAGGAGGCAATTTCGTCAGCTAGAGGACCAATATCGCATTGCTTAAGCTCGGAATAACTTTTTTCTTCTTCACAATACGTAGTCAGTATAAAAGAGAATACGAATAATAAAATTAGTTTCAACCACATTGTTACGTCTGGTTGCAAGTAGTGACAATATTGTAATAATATGATTCACGACGACATGTTTGATTCAAACGAGATTAATAGGATAAGTATTGGATTGTGTGGTCAATTGTGTTGGCAATAAATTGTCCATATTTGCTTTAATCAATAGTGATGTTGTTAATCTTGTTGTGCAAAGCTTTATGTTGAATGGAAACTAAAGAAATTTATCAGTTTCTGTTGTTGTTATTAGACGATAATATCCGGATTATATAGTAAATGCGTTTGACAAAGATTTATATAAAGAACAATGCTCAAAACGTCCCCAGCTTGTAGCACTTTAAAACCTATGTTAATCGAAAGGCCTTAGTATTTTCATCATTTTATTGTATGACAGCAAATCTCAAATGTGTATCCGAAAAAAGTTATACCGCCTTAAAGAAACCGAAGTGAGTCACAATTATGTTGCTGTTTATTGTACTTTTTCGAAATGATAGCCAATAAAATACAAAGTTACCAGTGTAGAATATAAGAAAAATATAAAAGATTATTTATTTATTTATTATTACGCGCCTTATATGCCCAATGACCCGATTTTTTCTTTTTTGTGAGCACGAGTAGTTTGTCTCCTGGGACATTTACTACTTCACGCTGGCTGTGGGGTGGATGGCCCTCAACCTACGACATTTAAGTGTCATGCCTCAGGGGCATCCTCTGTGGGGCACGAACCTCGGCCTGGACCGTCACCGACTAACAGGATCTGCGGAAGGCACGCCCTCTAGGAGCAAACGCGGCACGCCCTCTAGGAGCAAACGCGGCGCGTATTCCTGCCTCGTCGGCGAGGACGGAACCGCGGACGTGTTGTTGTGGCTTCGCGAACCGTATGAGCTCTACATTGAGCGATTGCGATCCTATCACCCGGCTCTTCGAGAGCATGTCTAGGTCTTCTAATTTTGGATATTCCAGAGGGGATGTACCCGGATGCCTCAACCACTAGTTGGTTGGGGTGAGTGGCAGCCGTTTCAAAGTAGCGACGGGAACAGAGTTTCATGTGTTGCTGGCTGGTCGGCAACTCTGAAGTCGATGTGGCGATCCTCGTTACGTGTGAACCACGGTGCTCCCGTCGCTTTGCGCATGAACCTATTCTGAATTATTTGTAACCTATGGATCCTGCTGTGTGGCCAAAGGTGGGCAAAAACTACTCGCGCGTACGTCATGATTGCCCTAATACAAGTCTCGTATATCCTAACTTTATTGCGGATTGACATCTTAGACTCCTTCCTAAGGAGTAAGTGCAGCCGTCCCATCACAAACTTATATTATATGTATTTATTTGGATTGAAATAACGCACAGGATATAAACGCCATTCAGGCAAATTATTGTTCATGCTTAACTGCTATAAGAACAGCTGGTGCTTGCGCGCATGTCGTCAGTATCGTGTGGTACTTTGGTATTGGAAGGGATTTAGACAATTTCAATGGGCCAGCCAGTGCCTGGGACAATATTGTAATAGAAACTGAAAATACTGATTAATGTTACAATAAAAAGTTGCGATTATGAAGATATTTTTATTTGAAAACTTCTAAAAACCGTCCATGGCCACTTTACAAAAAGCGGGAGTCATTACAAAACTCAGAATAAGTTCATTCCACAGTATTAATTTAAAATAAAAGGAACATCATGAACAATAATAGAATTATCATTGTGACTGATTTCGGTTTCTTTATGTCGATATAACTTTTTTCGGATACACATTTGAGCTTTGCTGTCATACAATAAATTGGAGAGATGACTAATACCTTTCGATTAACATATATCTTAAAGTGCTACAAAGTGGGGACGGTGTCCATACATTTTTGAGCATTGTTCTTTATGGAGTTTTAATCAAGTTAGAAGTTAGTGCAGATTTACTTCTTTGGCAGAAATTCAATAAATAAATGCGATTTTCATCTTAAAACAAAACCTTTTATATCCTTTTAATTTAAAAAAGGAACTAATAATGTTTTTATAAACTATCATAAATAGTTTTTTTGTAAGGCCAGTACTCTTTACGTTATTTAAAAAAAAATGTGTGTATAAAAATCACAAAGTACAAGAGTAGGGAGAAACTGTATTCTTAAAAACCACCAATGATACTGTCAGTCTAATAATTAAATTATAAAAGCCCTTGAACACCTAGTTATAGGGATGGACTAGCTGAAAGAAATGGTATAAGTTATACCACGCAGACTGGCAAGTAAATTTTGTTAAGTTTTACTTTTTTTTTTCTAACTTTATAATTTCAGTGTTCTTTAACCCCCTTACTCATGAACGCCTCTTAAATTTTAGTCAATTGATTACCTTATAAATTTTAACGTTTTTGTTTGGTGTAAGGTTGGTTTTACTAATAAAAATTTCGCTAAACAGTGATTAAATTTAAGAGGCGTTTATGAGTAAGGGGGTTATTGTTTGGGAGTGTTATATCATGGTCTACGTGATCTACTACTTAAATAGAAATAGAAAAATCATTTATTCGCAGCAAAACATACAAAAATAAAACACTTAATAGCTACAACAACTTATATTCTAATTTTGCCGCAAAACAGTCTCAAGTCAGCAAATACTGGCTAAAAATAACCAGCGCTGGTATTCTCTTGAGACTGGTTGAGGAGTGACGTACTCTCGTACTTGGTACATGAATGCTATAAATTAAAAAAAAGGTTTTAATCATTTTCGCAGAGATAATTTATAGCTTACTTGGTATAAATCTCGATATGAATTTTTGTGTCAGCGCTCTCTTGATGAGTTAAGACGACATTCCTTATTCATCCACATTTTAGGGTTTTACTTTATATGTTAAATCATCATCATCATGACAGCCCATTAACGTCCCACTGCAGGGACGGGCCTCCTCCTGTGACGGAGGGATACTTGCCCTTCTAATACCACGCTAGCCAAACGGATTGGTATAGGGTTTAATTTCAAGTTTTCTTTCTTTTTATTTCGTTTAGATAATATTTACGGTAAGTCCCTTAGTCGCTTTTTACGACACCCATGGGATGAGATGGGGTGGTGACATATTGTATTCTTACTCCATCACCACACGGAGAGTTAAATCTTGATATAAAACATTTGCTTAGTAAACACGTACCCTTAGTCCCACTTGAAAGCAACTGCACTATGAATTGTGCGCTTCCGCAGTTACAATCGATGCCAATTGCTCATTGTACCACACATGATTCACATATACATATGAATATACTCAAGCGATTTTGCTCGTATGAATAGCAATTCACTTTTGTACATGTTGCGAATAGAATATTACTGAATAGTAGCATTTAAAGTACCGAGAATTTCTATTATGTAAGATAAATTTAGAAGTTCATGTTAATATGGAAATTGGAGATATTCATTTTGCACTCTACCCCTCATTTTACAAATTATATAACGTAGCGTAGGACGCCCCCCAGCTAAGTGGATCGACGACCTCATAAAGGTCTCTGGGTCGAACTGGATGCGGAAGTTCTGTGGCGCGTGTTGGGAGAGGCCTATGTCCAGCAGTGGCCTGCAATAGGCTAGTTGATTGATTAATTGTATCTAGGACCATTTTTGTAAAGAAGTGTAATAGATTTTATCCGAATTATCTTAACTAAACTAGGTAACAACTATAATAGCGAGAGTTAAACAGCATTTTGAATTTTCAGGCATTTTGGGACTTAGTCATTTTGAAAATAACACTTAACGGGGATTCAGGCATTTTGGTATTTGTTCCTTATGAACCGGAGGGAACAAGATATCGGTAACGGCGTAGCAGTTCTGCATATGGCGATCCGGCTGCCATGAATTTGGTCGCAGGCTTGTTCTTGTTACATCCTTATAACTAGAAAAGCTTAAGCTCTGTTTGTGTTTCTGCCCGAGACTACAAGAAATATGGTTAACTATGATTTTGATACGATTTTTATTTCTTTTAATCATATTTAAGCGCTAAAACTTGGTTACTTCCTCATTAAAATGTTTAGTTCTTACAACAAGGCCTGCAGCTACCATAACTTTAAAATTTAATACCTAAATTTTTAAAATATTGTTACAAAAAATAAATATAAATCCTTCAAGTTTAAACTACATCATAATAAAAGAAGTAACAACAACGAAATTATAACTTTTCTGAACAGGATAAGGGTTTGCGCTAATCTGTAAAGTTTGTGCCTCATTAGCCCAGTACGAAACGCTTGTTCAAGAAAAATGTTTTCCAAGAAAATGTTTTCCTAGATAAGTTGTGCAGCTGGTTTTAACGTGTGGTAAATTAAACAAGATTATTTATTAACTTTGTAGAAATTTTTCTTAAGAATATAAAGTATACGAAAGAATAAATTAGCTTCACAGTGGCTTTGCCGTCTTATGTTGTTACCGTGTTGGTTAGGTAAAAATATAAACTGTTTTATGAACTAGTTTCTCGCGATTTTATTGTTAGAAAACTGCTGGAGTGAAACTAGACTAAGTAGTTATTACTCGGTATAATTGAATAAATAAAACACTTTTAAGTTAACGTTTAAGAAAAATTCAGTTTTGAACTCAAGTGGAAGCTGCATTTGCGTACAAAACAAGGGTAACTTAACTGCTGACGCCACTGCGATGTAAAAAATATTAATCTGCGCATTTTACCAAAAGATTTATCTAAGTTATCTAAAACGAGGTATTTTATTTTTCAAGTTTTAAGTAGCAGCTTACAGGAAAAATAAAATTAAAAAAATATACTTCGGTGTTTTGTTAGTTTTTTTTTCTCAAGCCCTCGCAAAACAAAAAATAAAGGAAACCTTGAAATTGAAACTAAAATGTCACCACAACTTGTCTGAGTGTATAAAGTGCATACTGAACGGTTAGGCCCCTGTTATATAAGTTATCGCTGGCTACACACTCCCATCATCTATAATATGCCAAGTAATAAATCCAGTAAACAAGAAGATTAGTTACATCTTTCTGAACTCTTAACATCTGACAGTGACCCGTGAAATGAATCTTACTTCGTGATTTACGATTCCTTCTTTCGTGATTACAAAATCACGAAATTATTTAAGCAAACCATCTCTGAGCGAAGATAATTCACCACAGCAATTAACCGGTAACTTGATCTGTGAAATTTTGTTCAACTAATTTAATTGGCATTCTGTTTTCTGACGTTTTTTTAATTAATTTCTGGGAAAGGTGATAATTGTTTGCTTTGGTTAATGGGAAAATGAGTTCGTTTTTATGGTGTATAGGCTTTTTCATTGCGGAAAAGATTTTTGTTAAGAGGTTTTGAGTCTATAGCAATGCTATTTTTTATTTTGCTTAAATTTTAATGTATGGGCATACAAAGTAGAAGTATATGTATTTAAAAAAACCGTAAAAATAGTAAATATCCCGATAGTTCGTTTATTAATAGTAGAAGTATAAGATTGAGTTCTAGGATCCTATGAATCCAAATAAATATTATTTATGTGTGTCAATTATTTTGCAAAATACTGCTCTATCCAAACAGATGGGCAAGTATCTAAATATTTACCAATTAAGATTGCTCCACAGCTGAAGCAATAGAATATATTTAGGTATTCATGAGATTGTGATAGCTAAATGCATTTCCATTAAGTATGTTGATTCAACATGTGTGTGTTGTGTACGTACGGTATGTATAGAAACACTGTAAGGAACCGTATAGAAGGTACAGGGGTAATAATAGCTATCTACTATATCACAATAGCCAAACTAATGCCAAACAAAAACAAATAATGTCTCACTGCAGGGACGAGCCTCCTCCCGTGACGGAGGGATACTTGGCCTACTAAAACACGCTGACCAAACGGATTGGCATAGGGTTTTATTTCAAGTTTTCCTTCTTTTTATTTTGAAAAGGTTATATTCACGGATAGTCCCTTAGTCGGTTCAGTTTCAAAAACTACCCGGAACAAACAGCCAAACATTTTGTAAATTTTAATATCATTTTTGGCATTGGTGTCGAATTCATACAAACTTAGTAAAACTCTCTCTTTTCCTTTTTTTCTCTTTCTCCTTTTTTTCTTTTTAGCAAAAAATAAACGATTTTCCTTTTTTAAATTTTATTTTGCCAATAACAATTTTAATTTTATGTATAAGTTTTCATTATATAACACAGCCAGTTTCAATAACCCAAACCCTGTAAATACACTTAATTCGAAATGACAATTCACTGAACAATGATATAAACACAATTCGTTCACGGGTCGTCACCACGATTAGATCTATATTTCCTAACAAAAGCCTTTGTTTTCATCCTAACCCATAACATAGTACAAATATTACAGTATTTCGACTTCATAGAAACGGACGAAACGCGAGTTTTACCTACACGCTCACGATAGAGGTGGCTTTGCGGAGTGAACAGTCGTGACTGTGCCGCAGTAACGAGCGGGAAATTAGGTACATGTAATTAAAAAGATGAAGGTGGGCAGCCCTATCACATGTTTACCTACCGCGCAGCCGTAGGCATTTATAATAAATATTCGGCCGAGATAGACTACTGGTTGGACTGTGCCCATAATTTAATGTTATAATAATATCATGTCCAGTCTTATAGGATTAGATGACAATTATATTAAAGTTATTAGACCGTAAATATTACAATAGGTCCTTCACAATTTATAGAATTATTAAGCTTCATGTTTTGAATGTTATTGTTGTTTGTTTGTTATCGGAATTAGAAACAAAATAACTGTAGTGATGGGTATGAAAATAAAATTATAGTAACCAAATTACATTACCACCCAATTATACTCGCACATAATTGTCCTTATAGTGATCCCTTTATCAAAAGACTCTTACTTTGTAAAGAAGAAGGAATGGAAGAACTACTTTTCTGCTGCGTTGCGTCTTCCTAATAGTGGAAATATTGAATTAATAAAATAATATAGATACGCTTATTATTTGCAGTTATTACACAGAATGGCGACGACCTCTATGGCGTAGTGGTTATATAACATGACTGCTACACAGAGGTCTCGGGTTCGATTCCCGCTCAAAGCAAATCTTTGTGTGCATGAACATGAGTTGCATTGGTCTGGGTGTTTTCTATGTATAAATTATGTATGTATTTATAAAAAAAAATGTATTTAAGTATGTTTACCCGTTGTCTAGTACCCATAGTACAAGCTTTGCTTAGTTTGTGACTAGATGGCGTTATGCGAATGTGTGAGGAATATTTATAATATTTTATTTATAAAATAATTCGGACCATGATTACTGTTTCCTTAAAAAGATCCGTAGCCTTGTTTGGTATCTTAGTAGGTGGATTAAAAAAGAAAATCATTTAAAAATCCGTCTGGCCAGTGTGGTATTAGTAAGCTATAAGTTTTCTTCCTTCATTATGTCCAGGCGCAGACCATCTTTGCTGAAGGACATTTTTAGATCATAACAGCCCATTAATGTCCCACTGCAAGGACGGACCTCCTACTGTGACTGAGAAATGCTTGGCCTACCAATACCACACTGGCCAGACGGATTGGTATAGGCTTTTATCCAAGTCTAAAAGGAGGTGTTTGATTTTTAAGTTTTAAGGAGCGTACAAGCAACATAATATTTAAAAAAAAATTCTTTTGTATATTACGGGATTTTGTTATTTTTCTGGTGAATTATTGATTTCCTAATTACTGAACCTAGAATAACGTTACCACAAAAACATGCAATCACGAATAACGTTACCACGAAAGCATGCAATCACGATTTAAATTAAGTGGTAACGTTATTAGTGATTGCGTATTTTCGTGGTAAAGTTATTCTGGGTTTAGTAATTTGGAAATCAGTATGAAAGTCTTTCTTTTTTCAAGTCTTCGCAAAACAAAATAAAAGAAACCTTGAAATTGAAACTACCTATCCGTCTCCACAACATGTCTTAGTCTACTAAGTTTTCCCTAGACGTTGTTGACCCGTCTCTCCAACAATCGTAAACTGACCACTATGATAAATAAAGTGCATATTGAACGGTTAAGTCCCTGTTATAAGTTATCGCTGGCGACACTCATCACCTATAATTTGCCAAGTAACAAATCCAGTAAACAATAAGATTAGTTACATCTTAGCAAACTCTTAACATCTGATTCTGACAGTGACCCGTAAAATGAAGCTTACTTCGCGATTTACGATTCCTTCTTTTGTGATTATAAAATCACGAAATTATTTGAGCAAACCATCTCTGAGCGAAGATAATTCACCACAGCAATTAATCGGTAACTTGATCTGTGAAATTTTGTTCAACTAATTTAATTGGCATTCTGTTTTCTGACGTTTTTTTAATTAATTTCTGTGAAAGGTGATAATTGTTTGCTTTGGTTAATGGGAAAATGAGTTCGTTTTTATGGTGTGTAGGCTTTTTCATTGCGGAAAAGATTTTTGTTAAGAGGTTTGAGTCTATCATCGTAACAGCCCAATAATGTCCCACTGCAGGGACGGGCCTCCTCCCGTGACAGAGGGATACTTGGCCTACTAATACCTCGCTGGTCAGACGGATTGGTATAGGGTTTAATTTCAAGTTTTCCTTCTTTTTATTTCGTAAAAATATTATTTACGTATAGTCGGTTTTTACGACACCCATGGGATGAAATGTGGTGGTGACATATTGTATTCTTACTTCGTCACCACACGGAGGTGTTTGAGTCTACAGCAATGTTATTTTTTATTTTGCTTAAATGTTCTCCGTGGTAGATTCCACAGTCCTCGTTGTGGGTCATTAAGCCCACAAAGTAGAAGTATAAGATTGAGTTCTAGGATCCTATGAATCCAAATATTATTTTATCATAATCATCATAACAGGTCCCATGACGGAGGGGTCCTTGGCCTTCTAATACCATGCTGGTCAAACAGATTGGTATAAGGTTTAATTTTAATTTTCCTTTTTTTTTATTTCGTTAACATAATATTCACGAATAGTCCCTTAGTCGATTTTTACGACACCCATGGGATGTGATGGTGACATATTGTATTCTTACTCCGTGTCACCACACAGAAAAACATAAATATTATTTATGTGTGTCAATTATTTTGCGAAGTACTGCTCTATCCAAACAGATGGGCAAGTATCTAAATATTTACCAATTTAGATTGCTTCACAGCTGAAGCAATAGAATATATTCAGGTATTCATGAGATTGTGATAGCTAAATGCATTTCCATTAAGTATGTTGATTCAACATGTGTGTTGTGTACGTACGGTATGTATAGAAACACTGTACTGAACCGTATAGAAGGTACAGGGGTAATAATAGCTACCAACTATATAGGCATACCTAATTCATATCGAAAATTGGGTCAAAAATTTAGGAAACTGTTACACTACAATCATTATCATCATCATAACATCCCATTAATGTCCTACTGCAGAGACGGGCCTCCTCCCGTGACGGAGGGATACTTGGCCTAATACCACGCTGGCCAAACGGATTGGCATAGGGTTTCATTTCAAGTTTTCCTTCTTTTTATTTCGTAAAGATTCGTAAATATTCACGCATAGTCCCTTAGTCGGTTTTTACGACACCTATGGAATGAGATGGGGTGGTGATATATTATATTCTTACTCCGTCACCACACGGATTCAATCTATTATACTACTATAGCTATCTACTATAGGCATACCTAATTCATATCGAAAATTGGGTAACAAATTAAGGAAACTGCTGCACTACAATATTACTTAAAAAGAAAATACATCAGACAGCCATGCAGACATAAAGCTGGATGTTATAGATTTTATTAGGATTAAAATTTTGTTGTTATAAGAAATATTTATCTAAAACTATCTGTTAACCGCACGCAACAAAATGCGACTTCTTAGATAAAATTTCCAAGGTTTTTAAGCCCTACCTAATCTTGAGTTTATAGAGGAATAAATGTTAGGTAAGTATGAGTAGGTAGGTATAAGCGTTTTAAATTTTTGCGCAACAACAGTTGGGTAACTTGTAATTAGCGCCTTAAAACAGCACTCTACCAGACAAAGTTCTTTTAATAGCCGTTTCAAAAACTACCCGGAACAAACATACAAACATTTTGTAAATATAATTTTTAGCATTGGTGTCGAATTCATATAAAATTAGTAAAACTCTCTCTCTCTTTTTTTTTTCTTTCTCTTTTTATCAAAAAATAAACGATTTTTCTTTCTTTCTTTCTTTAAATGTCATGTTGCCAATAACAATTTCAATTTTATGTATAAGTTTTCATTACACAACACAGCCAGTTTCAATAACCCAAACCCTGTAAATACATTTAATTCGAAATGACAATTCAGTGAACAATGACATAAACACAATTCGTTCACGGGTCGTCACCACGATTAGATCTATATTTCCTAACAAAAGCCTTTGTTTTCATCCTAACCCATAACATAGTACAAATATATACAGTATTCGTATTTCGACTTCATAGAAACGGACGAAACGCGAGTTATAGCTACACGCTCACGATAGAGGTGGCTTTGCGGAGTAAACAGTCGCGACTGTGCCGCAGTAACGAGCGGGAAAGTAGGTAAATGTAATTAAAAAGCTGGAGGTGGGCAGCCCTATCGCATGTTTACGTACCGCGCAGACGTAGCCGTAGGCATTTATAATAAACTAGCTGACCGCCCACTTCGTTAGGCGGCGAAAAAAAAGCGTCAATTTTATAAACATATTTAATTACTGCTCTACTACTAATTCTCATAGCGTAATACTATATAGCCTTTGACACTCCTCGATAAATGTACTATTCAACACAGAAAGAATTTTTTAAATCGGTTCAGTAAATCCAGAGATTACCCCCTACAAGGTCACAAACACACAAACTTTACCTCTTTAGAATATTAGTATAGATATTCGGCCGAGATAGACTACTGGTTGTACTGTGCCCCTCATTTAATGTTATAATAATATCATGTCCAGTCTTATAGGATTAGATGACAATTATATTAAAGTTATTAGACCGTAAATATTACAATAGGTCCTTCACAATTTATTTAATTATTAAGCTTCATGTTTTGAATGTTATTGTTGTTTGTTTGTTATCGGAATTAAACAAAATAACTTGGTGTGTTGAAAATTGGTTATGAAAATAAAATTATACTACCCAAATTATATTTGACAGGTTTTTAAGCTAGTCGCACATATTTTCCTTTCCTTTATCAAAAGACTTACTTTGTAAACGGACTGGAAAGAAGAAGGAATGGAAGAACTACTAAATATGCTGCTGCGTTGCGTCTTCCTGAAAGTGGAAATAATATAGATACTCTTAATTTTTGCAGTTATTACACAAAATGGCGACGACCTCTATGGCGTAGTGGTTATATAACATGACTGCTACGCAGAGGTCTCGGGTTCGATTCCCGCTCAAAGCAAATCTTTGTGTGCATGAACATGATTGGTTGCATTGGTCTGGGTGTTTTCTATGTATAAATTATGTATGTATTTATAAAAAAAATGTATTTAAGTATGTTTATCCGTTGTCTAGTACTCATAGTACAAGCTTTGCTTAGTTTGGGACTAGATGGCTTTGTGCGAATGTGTGAGGAATATTTATAATATTTTATTTATAAATTAATTCGGACCATGATTACTGTTTCCTTCAAAAGATCCGTAGCCTTGTTTGGTATCTTAGTAGGTAGATTAAAAAAGAAAATCATTTAAAAATCCGTCGGGCCAGTGTGGTATTAGTAAGCTATAAGTTTTCTTCCTTCATTATGTCCAGGCGCAGACCATCTTTGCTGAAGGACATTTTTAGATCATAACAGCCCATTAATGTCCCACTGCAAGGACGGACCTCCTACTGTGACGGAGAAATGCTTGGCCTACCAATACCACACTGGCCAGACGGATTGGTATAGGGTTTAATTTCAAGTTTTCCTTCTTTTTATTTCGTAAAGATAATATTCATGGATAGTCCCCTAGTCCATTTCTACGACACCCATGGGATGAAATGGGTTGGTGACATATTGTATTCTTACTCCGTCACCACACGCATTCATTTTTAGATAGTGATAAGTTTATTTTAAACTAGCTGGCCCGTGCCCACTTCGTTGGGCGGCGTAAAGATTCGTCCGTTTTTTAAACATATTAATTACTCCACTCCTATTTGTCATAGCGTGATACTATATAGCCTATGACACACCCCGATAAATGGACTATTCATCACAGAAAGAATTTTTAAAATTGGTTCATTTGATCCAGAGATCTACAACGCCACAAACACGCAATCACACAAACACACAACCTTTACCTCTTCATAATATTTATACTTAGATAATTAGATAGTAAACTGTTTCACTCCTTTTACAGAATTGTTTTAGATCCTTTTAATCATTAGGGAAAACAATTTACTGATTCACTGTACAATAACGTCATTAGTTGGAGCACAGGACCTAGCATAGCAAGTCCCCGTACTTCACCCAGGTGGAGAACCTAGGTGGAGCACGGGTCCGGACCCTAATAAACCAACACCTTTTTGAAGACAGAACTTAAGAGACTGCTTCAAAAGTCATACTGGCAGACATGTGCGAAGGTTATTCTTTCAAGGAGAATCTTAACACCGCGATACAAAAATGACGTCACACGTACAACGTCATCTGTTGTCAAATTTATAAGTTAGAATTAATGACATGGCATATGAATGAATACATTCGGACGTCACGTTATGGTAGAATTAAATTTAAAAAAAAAAAAATTACTATTACTGACTAAATTCAAAAGGCGTTTATGAGTAAAGTGGTTAAGGTTTTAAAAGAATATAGAGTTTAAAGACTGCGCAGAAATAAAACGAGAATTTGTTAGTAACCTATTACACACTGTTGGCATGTCCATTGATAAATAAATAAATAAACTGCCTCGATGGCGCGGCGGTGGCATTAGCTGGCTGACGTGCATGAGGTCACGGGTTCGGTTTACATGGAGGACAATACTTTGTGTGATCCACAAATTATTGCTCTGAGTCTGAATGTTCTTTGTGTCCGTTAAATTAATGTTTGTAAAGTCCCCCGCGACACAGGGCTTGATACCTAGTATGGGATTCGTCTTTTGTCTATAAAATCAATTAAGTAACAAATTATTGCTAGTTATTAACATTGAAAAAATACATAACTGACAATAAAATATAGAAATACAATCACAAAACATTAAATTATTGTTAAATGTGTTTGTGTTTATTTTATTTGTTCAAAAATACTACACGCAGCTTATCTTAAAATATATTGCAATCTAAGTTCGTAAGATGGCGCTGTTTAATATTTCACTTCGAAAACTCATAAAACTATTTTTGAGCACTTAAAAATATCTTTTGATAGACTGAACCGATTGCAATTAAACAAAAACTTAATGGAACCCTCAATCGTTGTGTATAAAAGTCATCTAGATTGCTTACGTACATTTTACGTTACATTTAAAAATATTGCACGCAGTTTAACTCTTGATGTAGTTAAGTCTAAGTTTAAAAGATGGCGCTGTTTAATATTAATTAATTAAATTCAAATATCTTATATTAGACTGAACTGATTGCAATGAAACAATGACTAAATGTAACTTCAACTTACGCTTAACCGTTGTGTATAAAAGCCAACTACATTGCTTTCGTACTTTTTACGTGATGCCCGAAATAATTTTCAGGTTACAGATAAACAGATAAACAGACAAACAGACAAAAATTCTAAAAATGCCGGAAATGGGTTCTGTTGGTTGTCCTTTAACACCCTGGCTATTTTTTTTTTATTTCTTATTAATGTACAAAAACAACTTTTCTACAGTTTTATTATATGTATAGACTTGAAAACTCTTTTGCCCCATTACCTCACAAGTTAATTCAATACAAAATTCAACAAAAGATTAGCACAATACACGAAGTATGACTAGCAACAAAGTTTGTAACAAAGTTATCGATTATCGACTTTAGCAAACAAGCTTCGAAACAAAACACTAATTAAAATAGATTAATATCGACGTAAGTGATTGCTGAACCCTTGTGGATAAAGCCAGGGAGGTAGGCACATGATTTATAGCTGCATAACTAACTTACAAGGTTTTACTCGACGAGAGATTTATTGTGCTTCTTTCTTAGAAGTTATTTAACCTCATACTCACGATTTATTTGTAGTTACAACGAATTTACTCGCCTATTACGTTTATGGAAGGCGCAGGAGCGTGTTCTGTGGCGCGTGTTGGGAGAGGCCTATGTCCAGCAGTGGACTGCAATAGGCTAGTTGATTGATTGCTTACGTTTATAGTTAGGTATTTTGTTTTTTGGGTAGTAATTAACAAATGTCGATTTTGTAAAAGTTTGCCTCCGAAAATAAGGTCCATCCTTGGCATGAGAGATTTGAAAACATAAACAAAATTCAAAAATTACCAAATTAATAAACAGACGGGTCCAGTTTCTTCTCCCATTTAAAAATCTGAACAGCAGATGACTTCTAATTAATGTCCTATTAGTAGTAGAAGCATCTTGATTAGCAATAAACATTAATTATTGGAATCTTTCATTATCCCTCCGTCATGGGAGGAGGCCCGTCCCTGCAGTGGGTCATTAATAACTGTTAAGATGATTAGAATCTTTTCCCTAAGATCTTAAACTGAATCTATACCATTTATACAATACTAATATCAACTGTTACTAAAAAAAATATCCTAACAAATAAAATAAAAAAAATAACCCTTATCTTAATTCTAATACCAGTATTATATTTCATCATTATTTAAACATTATTTCTTAAGTGATCGATGTTACTTTAATTAACAAGAAAATTAGTTTAATCAATCAATATCATTGATGGATTATATAAAGTTTGACTAGTTAACTAGAGTTAATAAATTACGTAATAAGTTGCGTATGAAGTAATTAATGATAAGTAATTAACTTGGAAAATTAGTTCATATTTACTTTCATTTAAGGGTTTTATTCGTTTGTGTTAATGAAAATTAACGTTAGGATTTTTCTATTGATTTGTCCGTGGGGTGACAATCTTTATGACGTATAATTGAAATAAAATTATGTTGCCTTAACAGGTTGCCTGTCCAGCCTATAGAAACAGTAGTAAAACAATGAATATGAATCATATATGATACATGGGACAGGAAATAGGTTAAAATAATAAAGTAACAAGCATAATATGTACATCTAAACTGACCAGTTTACGAAATCAAAAAAACTGAGGAGTAAGTAAACTGACGAGTTAGGGAAACTGGCCAATTAGAGAAACTGACGAGTGGTGCCCTAACTCACAATAAGACTTATAAAAAGTTGTCAACTTCGTCTTTCCCTAATACTCACTGCTTTTAAGCTAACAATCGTGCTAAATAAAGCACTTTCCAAATAAATAAACTGCACTACGATTGTTGTTGTCGAGTTCAATCAGACTGTATAAACAGAGCTGACGAAACATGTTACGTAGAAAGAATAAACCTGCGCGTTCAAGTAAATTGTTAGCAAATATCAAGCCTTAAATCGTACTCTTTTGTTCCAAAGCAAATTCGATTCAGCTTCGTTTCCGTCACACAGTCAATATTGCTTTTACTTTAAAGTACAAGGCTTTTTTTTTAATTTTTTTTTTTAATTTATAAAGACAACTCCCGCACTAGGGATCATGCCCTGTGTCGCGGGGACCTTTTACGAACATCAATTAACGGACACAAAGAACACCCAGACCAGGACAATAATTTGTGGATCTCACAAATTATTGTCCTGCGTGGGGATCGAGCCCACAACCTCTTGCACGGCAGCCGCTTGCGCTACCGTCGCGCCACCGAGGTCGTCACTTTGGTTACTAAGTATAGACATCAGTGCTTGATGGATAATATGGTGAGATTTGTCGTGAGTAGGGTATTATTGGGCATTCTGTACCACTTTCGTCCAGTCGCTCCGCGAAACAAGTTTCGCTCTCGCTCAGGACTCGTGGTCCAGAACGCCCAATAATATCCGATCGATTAACGGTAACATTTTAGTTAGTTCACAAAACGGTAAACGCTCATTGATTGTAAAACAGTCACACTACGCACGCCTGCGATGTTTTCCCTATTTCTTGTGTTCGTCATAGCATGGATATTATTATCTAACGTTAATAACGATACCAACATTGTTTGCGAACCGACAAATGTAGCAAAACAAAAAAAACAACTATAGATGTTAGAACTCACCTGTGACTAGTTGTGTGGGTTGACGTGTCTCTCGGTGAAACAAGTTCTAAATTAGTCCAGATTGCCTAATATAAAAAAATTAACCATAAGTACTTACCTGTTAGCTATACCACACTTGTAACCTTTACCAGACCTATTTGTTATCTATACTGTATTTATTCAGTGTACCGTACTTGATATTAGGTTTATAACAAGCACGGTACACTCATTGTGTTTATAATTAGTAAAACAACGATTGGGTACATCTTAAATAAATAATTTATTTATCACTAAACATTTTCGGTTCCTCAGTAAATAATGTGTCGATCGAGCGTATAAATTCTTGCAGCTTGCGCCACTGAGGAGAATCACTATTCACTTGAGCTTTCAAGCGGAGAAGGGCTTTTTTCCACAGTTCTAGCGAGTCTGTCCCATGGACATCGTTCGTCTTGTAAATTTTGAAGTCAATGTAGTACTCTCCTTCAGTAGTAGCGTATCGCCGCTCGTTACCGTTGGCGACCTTGTTTATTAAATATGATGCTAACTTAGAATCTTCTTTAAATTCTGAAGGAGTTTTGCATTTCCTTATACCGAAAATGTCAACGGGTTCGGTTTTCTTACTGAAACAATAAGTAGTTTTTAGTAAACAGTTAGGTAAATAAAATTCTGTTTGTTGTTAGTATAACCGAGTGGTTGTTTGTTAGTATGATAGAGTCCTGAAAATTAATATTAACATACACAGCAACCTACTTTTATAAAAATAATATTAGAGTCTATATTTTCGTGAATACTTTTATTTACCGATCTAAATTCAGACTATCTCTAGAAAGGAAAAATACTAAGTAAATACACTGTTGGGGATCGAACCCAGCAACTTTAATTCACCAGCTGTGTTTATCTAGTGTAGTACAGTACGTTATACACATAGTTGTTTCACACTCACAACTTACTTAAAACCTTTTTATCAAAGAATTAGAATATATTGCATTACTAATTTATAAATATAATAATTTATATTATTGCAAACGATTGTGTACAGAACGTTAAATAAAATATATTAACATCCAATATAACCTGATCACACATTGTATAGTCTTTCCATACAATAAGAGGTCAGAATAAAATGGTATTAATAATTAGATTTGACGTTGATTGTACATATTTAATAAAAGTTTAATTACGTACCTTTTACGAATCGAATTAGTCGATGGAGTTTTACGTTTCCTTTTTCCATTGCTGTCTGCAAAATGTTTCGATTTAGCTCTGCCTTCGTCTGCGACCTCCTGATAGCTGTACTCGCTCTCTGATCCGGACCTGAAATAGCACAACATAATTATTAGTAGGGTACTCTATCATTATTTTTACACCCTACCCAAAGTTATTCTAAAACGTTAGGTACTTAAATGTAATTTTACTTGAGTAAATGTATAGACAGACAATAACATCATGCTCAAGCCAAGATTACAAGTTGAGTAAAGTTAAAATCATAAAATCAAAGTTGAACTTAACGCTTTCTTTCTTCTTATGTAATTACTAAAGATACATAATGAAACATTTAGCTAGTAATTAAGAAGAAAATCAATTGAATACGGTACATAGATTAGATAGTATACTTATGTACTTACATTATAAATGTTATGGTGCTGATGATGATAGGTACAGCAGGCAGGTGTCGTCAGGCAGTTTGAAGCGCAGCGGTTCTTTGTATACTTCTTGATGATTACTTCCACACTTGCAGACTTAGTTTCGTTTAATGTACGGTAGTGAAATAATGTTTAGCTTATAAATCAAGAAACATGTAAAACAATGTTAATTTAAAAAAATATTAAACAGACATGTTATTGGTGTATCAATTGACTTTTTTTCTTGTACGGATTATACTTGGTCAAAAATGATGTCTAAGGAATTTTGAATAAAATCGAACAAAATTGCTGACTATAAAATAAAAATATAGTGCAAGTAGCCTGACTACGTCATATCAAGTTCTATGGTTCCGTATAATTATGTATTTATTTTAAATCAAAATAAATGCTATGCGGTAAGTACCTATTTAAATTTTAATTGGAATTGTTAATTTTTATAATATTATGACTTATTTTTATGTGATAAACACAAGTAATTTGTATTTTACCGTAAGATTGTAAGAACCGTTAGTCGATAAATTGTAAACTCGCACTGAGATGTACAATTTATTGCTTTTATTTCATATTATATTATAAGTTTATAGTTTCACAGATTAGTGTAACTAACAGTTGAAGACTGTCAGTTTCTGACTGAAATAAATGGAATGGATTAAGTCATCTCAGTACGCGTTTACAAATAATCGACAGTGTATAAACTGATTAGTTAATTAATAAACTGGCTGTTCTTACAATCTTACGTTGACATATACAATATCTATATATGGTACGAAATTAACTATAATAAAGGGAGCTAAACAATAATAATAATGCTATTTGTAAATTTATAATCATTGATATTTTTGTTAATAGAATATTATCGTAAATCCATAATAATTATTTATACCGATTTAGATCTACTGTACCCTAATAAAAAGTAGGTTGAGCGCACGTATTTAGTTACATATTAGCAAATTTCAAGCGTTTCCAATAACTGGTAATAATTATTTGTGTTAATATTAAATTGATGAATTAAATACCTACCTAGCTATCTAATAAATCGAATAAATATTTTTATAATACAAAATTCTAAGATTACTTATATTAATTAATTTTAACGAATTACTTGCATTCAGCAGACGTGTATTTAAATACAGCAGAAATTTAAGTACTTAATATGTGAATACAAAATACTCCACGACTTAAAAAGGTAATAACTATTATGTTTATTAAGTTAAATACATAAGGAAGCTGTTTGATAGAAGTATGTATACTTACATATATTATATACTTCTTTCTTTTTATATATTTCTTTTTTTACAGAATATTAAATTAGAAAAAATAATCGAGAAGTGATATCGATGAATCAAAATCAACTAAATACACATTTTGAATTAGACATAGAAGTGTACGAGCTGAAATCATTGTACCCACTTGCACATTGGCAGGTAATCTAACAGGAAAATATTTATTTTATGTTACAGATTTATTGTACCTATGTTTTGCTCTTTTTGAACTTTAAATAAGTAATAATATCTACCTCTTGTTATAATAATATATACCTATTTATATTAAATGCAGTTTTTTTTTTTTTCAGGATGAAAAACTAATTTGCTATATAAATGATCGAAAGAGAACAGTTGATTCCTGTATCAACATAAACTAAAATTAAAGATACATAGATAGTTAGAGACTGAAGTGTTCCAGCTGAAATCATTGTACTTCTTAGGTACACAATGAAACAAGGTAAAAGAAATATATATTGTATGTTTCTTTCGTTTTTAACTTTTCTTAAGTAATTATACCTCTTAAATAGTTTTTTTGTTTTGAAATACATTATGACTATGACTTAAATATAACTATTTCATAATACTGTCCACAGGCTAAAAGTTCAAAGGTGTTCAATTATGTCACCTAGGTACCTATTATATATATATATTTTTTTTTTTTTTCAGAGTGAAAACTAATTAGCTAGCTAAATGGTCAAAATAGAACTGAATCGCTCAATCCTGTATCAATATTAAGCTGAAATTCAAGATACTTACAAAATAATAGTTTAAGTAAGATAATTATTTTTTAAAGTAGGTATTTACGATAAGAGTCATTTCATATCATCATCATATATCTTATAAATTATACATTATTAACATCATATTTTATAAACTAAACTTAATATTGTATAAAAAATATTGTTAAAAATATTGAAGTAGGTACTTAACTTTAACTACTCTCTAATAATGCCTCATTGCACAGTTTGTAAAATATTTGTAGATAATCGACGATGGTCTGGTCACTTACGAAGTAATAATCATAAAAACAATAGCACGACCCCATTGTATGATAACGTTGAAATCATTAATTCTTCCTTTAAATCTCGTATTATAACTTACAGAATTCTTGCCACCGAAAAACAGTTAAATATATTGCCTGAGATGTTTCTCCATAATAACCAAAAACAAATTAAGAACCTAATCGATCAATCGTTACAAAGACATACATCAATTAAAATTAATTTTGAACTTTTCTCTGTTTTTCTTATGTATAAAAACGAACACCAAGAAATTAAATCGTTCACCACAAAAAATTATGTTATTCATTTAAATTATGATTTCGAATCAATTTACAAAACTATACTTTTAAATTTATTAAAGAAAATTGAAGAGTTTCAGGAAAGAGATAGTGGATGGACATTTTTAAAAAATTCTCATTTAGAAATCAATATAAATAAATATCAGCCTCTCGGCGGATCCAAATTTATAGCTTTACCAAAATTTATAATAAATAAAAAAGCTGTGTTAAATATTAGAAATAATGATAGTTATTGCTTCTTGTGGTGTATTGTAGCTGCCTTGTATCCCACAATACAACATCCTGACAGAGTATCGTCGTATCCTCATTTTCGAGATGTTTTAAATATTAATAATTTATTATTTCCAATTACATTTTCGGACATCAATGTTTTTGAAAAAAATAACCCCTCTCTGAATATTTTCGTTTATGGATTGAAAAATGATAGAACAATTATTGGACCTTTGTATAAATCTAATAATAGTAAAAAATCAAAGAGTATACACCTTTTGTTTTTAGAAAATAATACACATTCCCATTACTGTCTAATTAAAGATTTGCCACGTTTAGTTAGAAATCAAATAACTAAACATCATGGTAAATTGTACTTCTGTGAAACATGCTTATTATTTTTTCCGAATTCAAGTAAATTTGAATCACATTTATGTGGAGGAGTTGTTACAGTTTTACCTGAAAAAGGTTCATTTTTAAAATTTAAAAATTATAATAGAAAACAAAATATTCCATTCGTCATATATGCTGATTTCGAAACTTTACTCAAACCGATTTCCGGCGACGAATTGAACACCGGTAATACGTCATACTCACAAGTACACGTGCCTGCTGCGTTTGCATATAATATAGTATCATCATTCACTGAACATTTTAAAGGTTACAGAAGTTATCGAGGCAAGGATTGTGTAACAAAATTTGTACATTTTCTTACTGAAGATGTTAAGAAAATATATCATAAATATTTGACTAAAAATGAAACTATGATATTCACAGAAAACGATGCTGTTAGTTTCACTAGTGCTATTAAGTGCCACATTTGTGAACATTTATTGTGGGGAGATAAAGTAAGAGATCACTGTCACATTACTGGGCGATATCGGGGTGCAGCACATAGACACTGTAATTTACAACACAAGTTACCCAAATTCATTCCGATATTTTTCCATAACTTGTCAGGATATGATTCTCATTTATTTATTAAAAAATTAGGTGAAATTCCTGGTCAGATAAAAATAATACCAAAGACCAAGGAAAAATACATATCCTTTTCAAAGTTTATCCCTATTGATAATAACGAGTATATACAATTAAGATTTTTAGATTCGTTTAACTTTTTAGGAACAAGCCTTGACAAACTTGCTAAAACAATGCAAGTTAAAGATTTTATTAACCTTAAATTTCATTTTCCTGATAAAACACAATTAAATTTATTAACACGAAAAGGTGTATATCCTTACGATTATATGACAAATTGGCAATGTTATAAGGATAAATCTTTACCATCAAAGTGTCATTTTTATAATTCATTAACTAACGAAAATATTAGCGACGAAGACTACAATCATGCTAAAACTGTTTGGGATAAATTTAATATACATAACTTAGGAGAATATACGGATTTGTATTTAAAAACAGATGTACTTTTGTTGACAGATATTTTCCAAAATTTTAGGAAAACATGTAAACAACATTACAACCTCGATCCTGCATTTTACATAACAGCACCTAGTTTGTCCTTTGACGCAATGTTACTTAAAACAGGTGTTGAATTAGAACTTCTGTCGGACTTAGCAATCGTTAGAATGATTCAAGATGGTATTAGGGGAGGCTTATGCATGTGTTCCCGTCGGTATGCTAAGGCTAACCATAAATACATGTCTGACTATAATACATCTAAATCTTCTACTTTCATAGTATACCTTGACTGTAATAATCTTTACGGTTATAGCATGTGCCAGTATCTACCATATTCAGGTTTTAGGTTTCTTAGTGAACGCGAATTGTATAATTTACACGTAGAAAATATTACAGATAATGCTGAGTGGGGATTTATATTAGAAGTTGATCTTTTATATCCTGAACATTTACACGATTACCATAACGATTTGCCTTTTTGTCCAGAGAAATGCATTCCCCCAGGCGGTAAATCTAATAAACTAATTGCTAATTTATATAATAAGTATAACTATGTCATACATTATGTACATTTAAAAAAATGTATAGAACATGGTTTAATACTACGTAAAATACATAGAGCTATAACTTTTAGACAGAGTCCTTACTTAAAGCAATATATAGAATTGAACACACAATTACGACAGAAGGCACAAAGTGCCTTCGAACAAGATTTTTTTAAGTTACTGAATAACAGTGTTTTTGGTAAAACATTAGAAAATACTGAAAAAAGAGTAAGCGTACATTTAGTTAATCAATGGAGCGATCAAAATAATCGTACCAAAAAGTCCATATCCGCTGAAAGGCTTGTATCCAATCCTTATTTCCATAGTGCTTCAATTCTATCTGAAAACTTAGTTGCAATACAAATGAGGCCAGACCAAATTATTTTAGATAAACCGATTTATATAGGATTCACTGTATTAGAACTTTCTAAGTCACACATGTATAATTTTCATTACAATATTGTAAAGCCTTATTACAAAGAGCGAGTACAGTTGTGTTATACAGACACGGACTCTTTTGTGTACGAAATATATACTAATGACTTTTACTATGATTTAAAGTATCAGTTTTTACAATATTTTGACACCAGCAACTATGAAGCTATGAACTATTTTAAGATACCGCTTATCAATAAAAAAGTTCCTGGTTTATTCAAAGATGAAATGGGAGGAGAATATATCTCCGATTTTGTTGGTTTAAGATCTAAATTGTACTCTTTAAAAACTCAAAAAAAAATCACTAAAAAAGCAAAGGGAATAAAGTCATGTGTAGTAAGAGATTTAAGTATTACAGATTATGAAAATATTTTATTTAATGGTGGAGTTATCCATAGAAAAAATCCAATGTTTAAATCAATAAAACACGAAATATTTACGCAGTCTATCAACAAAATTGTATTATCTAACAACGATGATAAACGAGCGATATCTTTGGATAAAATATCAACACAAGCTTGGGGTCATTCATATATGCTTAAAACTAAAGATGAGGTTTAGACTAAGCTTTCTTTGCTGTGAAAGTGTATAAGTAAATTACTACTTTATTTTAGTATTAAGGTATTAGATTTAAGTATCGATTGTATATGTAAATATATTAATAAATGAAAATATTAAAAATATATTTAAGTTCCATCTAAATATCTACCTACTTAGTAGGGTTAAGTACTGCTTTTGTTTATGTAAAAATAAAATGTTGACTACATTTACTTGTTTTATTTAATTTATAAATATAACCATTATAATCCATGCGAACAGAGTCGCAACCATAAATAGTTTTTTATGATTATTATATAAATATGCGTTTGCTATGACCTACTTTCAACCGTATGACAATACATACGCTTAGCAAGCGTTTTACGAACAACGTTTCGTAATGCCCTCCTTGATGGCTCGGTGGTAGCGTAAGCGACTAACGTGCTCGAAGCTGTGGGTTCGAATCCCATGCAGGACAATTATTTGTATGATCCACAAATTGTTGTCCTGAGTCTGGCTGTGATTTGTACCCAATAGTTTAAATATATATGTAAAAAGTCCCCGCGACATACGAGTAATACCTAGTGCAAGAGTTGTTGTCTTTAAAAAATAAAAACAATAAAATGTTTTTATTAGATGAATATTAGCGAAAAATATATAAAAATGAAATGTTATATTGTTATCAATTCATGATGATATATACATAAGACCATCAGTTTATATAAGTACATGCATAATATTATATAACTATGTAAATATTTTTCTGTCGCTCATTTCCACTATTTTGGTATTTGAAATCGAATTAACTATATACTTAACCAATTATTAATTCAAGCGAACAAAGTCACGAATAAAACCTTGTACAAATTATGTTCTTTTTCTATTATAAAGTTGGATTATAGTTGAATATAAAAACATAGAAGTATATAGAACAGGATGTAACACGAGACCAATATACCTACATTACATACAACCAACCTACATTATAAAATGCAATACAGACAATAATGATATACTAGCGATTGCTCCAGTCATCGCTTAGATATAAATGTTTTTTTTTTAATATTAAAAAAAAAACTGTATTAAGAATATAACAATATTCTTAATATATATTTTTTTATATGTAGTCATGTAGTAGACTTTTTCAACTGACAAACATACTGTGCAAATATTTCTTCTTGCAGACACAATATGCATTATTAGCATTTTAATATATAGATTGAATTAATTTGTATAAAATACTTTATTTTTTTCAATTACGAAATATTATTTAACTCGTGTACTTGTGCTACAGAATCATGTCAATGGTAAGTTTTTAATTAATAAAATAAAATAAACTTTGGTTACCTTTGGGTTCAATAAAACAGTAACTTATTTTAACAACGTGTTAATGATTTAATTATAATTTGTTTCAGATTTCCGACTCAACGATTATGTTCAGTCAGTATGCTCAGGATCCTAATGAAGACTATAACGAGATGCTTCGCAAGGAAACCGTATGCTGCAAACAAGTAACGAAAGATAAGACGTTGAAACAACGACGTAAGGAGAGATCGAAGAAACTGAAATCTTCAAAATCTTACGTAATGAGTCGACCACAACGACCTGGCATTAAATTGATAAAAGTTTCAGTGCTAGACCTATGTAATAACACTCCTGAAACCTATGATAGTGATAGTGATTGCGAGAACGTTATACTAAGCGCGCAATATATTGTTAAAGACGCTAATGATTCTGTTCTGGACGAAACTGAATCATTGGTGAAAAAAATCTCAAAATCTTTAATAGATAATGATTTTTACTGATTTTTTTTAATATTGTAGTTAGTTGATTAGGTTATGTTTAATGTAATAAATTGTATTCATTTTATGTCTCTAATGTGTATTAGATATTAATGTACGTATATTTGTAATAAAATAAAAGCATTATATATTTGTAAAAAGTATTTTTATTTCCTTAGAATAATAGATTACAATTTGAACTTTTACTATTTTCTAAATATTTTTTTATACATATTACATTTTTTAGTGCACAGTGCTTTAAATGATAATTACAATTAAAATTATTTTTTACACCACTGAATGTTTTGTGTAGCACAGATAAATTAGGACATTGTTTTTCGTCAAGTTCTAAGACATTACAATTCACACACAAGTCCTTAACCCAATTAATTTTCTCCAGACCTTTTACAATAATATCCTTACTTTCCAGGTATTGGACAATTACACGATGAAATTCTCTATAGTCTATGAAACCTTCGTTCCAATAAATTCCTCTGTTTCTTTCCAACCATTTAACTTGCTTTTTTTCGTCATTTGTTAAATATTTAAACAAGTAAGGTGGCTTGATTAAAAAAGTTTGTGTGTATTCAGAAGTGGCTAAAGCTAACTCCTTTACTATAAAATCGTTGTTAAGGTCTTTAAATCCTTGGACATCTAATATGATAGTATCTGGGCTCATGATATTTTCTTAACGGTGTTACTCAACGGCTTATACTCAATTATGCAGTCGTTTAGTATGAGACAGTAAGCAGATGTTTGATCTGGTATATCTGAATCAGTTTCAATTTCCACTCGTACATCTACGACAGAGCCTCCTTTTAGATTATCAGCTTGTCTAGAACAGTCGACAACAAATAACGGTGCTAAGTCTTTAAACTGTTTTTCACTTAATAAGGGTTCCGCGCGACGTCCGTAATATGACTGTTGAAATCTAGTGTATTGCTCGTATAATAAAGCAACTCTGTTATTAGCAAAGTTAACATTTAGATTTTCATAAGGGAAATATGTTGAATTTAGGTACACTCTAACATCACGAATATGACAATGATCGAACTGAGACATGTCAGCACCTGAATTATTTTTTCTTTGAGTCTGTAGTCCAATAATAACAAAGCGTGGTTTCTCTATTTGTGACGAAGTTTTAATAGACCAAGTATGTTTTGTGGTTTTAGGTAATGCGGGATATTCGTACAAGTCCCAATTTCTGAATATCATCTGGAGCGGTCGATCTTTTTCTAACATTTTTAACAAACTTATTTTTTCTCTATCTGATACCTTAACATGAGGCACGCGCCATATGATTTTATTTATAAGAACATCTTCTATAATTTCACCTGTATTAAGTTTTACAGCATTTAGGTTAGTGTTGCTTCTTAACAATATCAGTTCGTGTCTACTGTTTATTACAACTTTCTTAAAATCTTCTGCGAACCCGAGGATATTACAAAGAGGTATAGATGCTGAAAATCTACCACCATTCACATTTTTTATACCATCTATATTCCAGCCCCAGGCATAAGACATCTTTGATTCACTCTCATTCATTGAAATTAACGACTTCATTGTAGTTGTTATGCCAGCATTTTTAATTTTATCTATTTCTACTCCATTAAGCTCGTACCTTATGTCTTGAAACAGATAGAGTAGCGCATTATTCGTAAAATTGATGCTACTAGCAACGTCTTTCAAATCTTTTTTACTAACGATAACAGTTCCTTCCAAATACAAGGTGCTTGCTGATGGTAATATGTACAAATCTTGTTGGTTGATAGGTATACGAATTTCATCATTTCTATTGAAACTTGTTACATATGGCTTGTAAGAATGGAATTCTATTCCCTCAACAGTATTATCGTAAGTTGGTGTGGATAAAACATCTAATATATTCATTTTAGTAAACCGATTGCTTTAAGAAATATCTTATTTTCTTTAGTTAATTTTATTTTCTTTTTCTTCGAGATAGCTCTTGTTTGGGTGATAGCTTGAACTGAACTGATATGTTTATTTTCTTGAAGCACATATTTATTGTAATCAATCATTTTTTCTTCTTAGGTGTAAATACAGTTGAACTTCTTCACCTCGTAAATTTATTAAACGGTTATTTATATCTAATAACCTAATTCGTATGCTGTTTATATTTTTTTGGTTAATCGGAAAGTATATTACGTTCTTAGGAATTTCTATTATTCTGTATCCAGGTGGTACGTTCAGTGCAAATTCGTGTATAATGTGACTGGATTCTCCGTTTATGTACGAGCCGCTTACAATATCACATTCTATCCTGATCACGGTCGTAGGTAAAATGTTGACTGGAAACTCAGACACATGCCATTTATTTCCTTCCAAGATCTGTTTCTTAAACCCTAACAAACTGCAGAAAGTGTTTTCTTTATTAAAATTTATATTTTTTGTGCAGTATATACTAGTTTTTAGAGTGTTATTATTACACTCTAATTTGAACACAGCGTCCTTTATTTCTGATTTTAAATAATCACCGATGTCTTGTAATTCATAGGTGCCTTCCGGTACTTCAATAACTTCATTGGTGTCATAATATAACTTATTATTTCTTTTGTCAATGTTTGGAATAGAGTTAAATGTTGAGAAATGCAATAAGGCGCATTCATATTGTTCAGATAATTGTAGTGTGTTAGTATAGTACACAGATAAATCTGAAGAGTTCCCAGTTATCGACAAAGTGAGTGACATCTTGCAAATGGTTTAAATTAAACAAACGCATAAAATTTATATGTTTTTATTCCAATATTTCCACAAATATTCTAAACATAAATGTCCACAATTTACAGAATTAAAATTTTGATATCTTGTATAATTATAAAAAACATTATAATTTTTAAAATACTTCATCAATTCCCTGGGGGGTTTTAAATCACCAAAGCTGTCAAAATATTCACAGTAATTATTAACTTTAACATAAGCTACCCAATGTGTTCCTTCGTTTTTTGCATTATCCAAGTTCACTATACCACACTCAATCCGTTTTGGTGAACTTGGTAACTGATCCTTCATGTACACTCCTCGAAAGTGAGGAATGTCTCGTGCATGATTTTCAATATCCAAATTAGTTAAAGGTCGATTAGGTAGCTTCCACTTCAGTTTTTTGGAGATTTTATATATAATCCTTTGCCATTTTTATGTTGTTTTATGTATAAACCCTTGCCTATGGCTAATGTCTCCATAGATCTGTTATGTCGTTCTGTTTCTTGTAAATTCTTTTGAGCTGCTTTATATTCATTCACCGTTTTTGCTATACCGGCTACGCCACCAGCTAAAGAGCCTAAAGCTGATAAACCAGCAAAAATTGGAATTAAAGGTAGAATTCCTCCAGTTTTTGGTAACGGTATAACTCGTGGTATTCGCATATTTGGAGTGCATGGAAAAAGTTTCTTTGCAACTGAGTATGCGGTGTTTATTAATGTTTTACTGTTTTTGGGTTTCATTTTCTTAACCACAGATTTAATTTTTGATATAAAACTATTAAACGCCTTAACGCCAGCACCAGATTTTAATTTAGCTTTCATAACTTTGCTCACTAACCAGGAACTAAGTTTTTCTCCTTTTCTTGCATCTTTCGATTTAAGTCTTTTTTTAGCCATATCTAGTAGTTGTAAATCAGCTTTGTGTCGATTGGGTAAGTCTTTATGGTTATCATATGCAATATCGTGTTGCATACAAGCTTCGTCTAGCTTATTAACACCTCGATCACCTCTGAGTAATCTTTTTTTTAGTTTTGTGCCTGGTCCGCAATAGTTATAACCAGGCAGGTGAAGTTCAAACGGTAGATTATCAATAATAGTGTTAAGCAGTCCACCTCCTTGCATTGCTCAAAGTAAAGTAAATATAATATATGTAAGGAATATGGTTATATAATTGTTATTTCAATCTGTTATTGCGGTTTTATTAATCCAACTGTTATCATCATTGCTTAATCCCAACCATTTTACGAATAATTTATTTCCTTTTCTTTTTAAAACCTTTTCAATCAAGTACACACCAGGATGATGAGATTTTTGGAGTTCTTGTTCGTAAAACGTGCCTAATATTGGTTGTTTTCGCTGATCTTCTATGTAATATGTTGTTGGTTTCGTTTTATTGATCTTTTTTATGATAAACAGCTCAGTAGACCAATTAGGAGTATATCCTTTTTCAAATATATGTTTGTATTTACTAATTCGTACATTGTCACCGACTTTAAATTTAGGTTTAGACCGAATACATAAATGATTTTGTGATTTATTAATATTATTTTTTATTAATAACTCATTTGATTTTTTCACATCGGAAGGTTTGCATTGAATAGTACGATGATATGTATTGTTATATGTCTTCAATATATTTGTCAATATCGATCCTAACCAATTATAGCTTCCATTTAAACTAAAACATTTGTATAGTTTATTTTTGATAGTCTTTATTAATCTCTCGACTATTGAAGCTTTCTTGGTAGAAAAAGTAGAATAGTGGTTAATGTTAAACCTCTTCATAAGATTTTTAAAAGTTGTATTATAAAACTCTTTTCCAGAATCAGTTTGTAAGTTGATTGGTCTGCGATGGCTACTACGTAATATTTCATCGAAAGCATGTGTAACATCTATCATGTTTTTAGATTTCAATGGTTCAGCCCAAGCGTATTTAGAAAAGCAATCAATCACTAATAAAATATAATTATATCCTTTATTACTTTTTCTCAACGTCTGTATATCTATCAGATCAGCTTGCCATAAATCATCGATTCCTTTCAATATTACAGGTCGTCGCAGAAAGTTTTTTCGTGCTGCTTTGTGTATTTCATTAACAATTTGTTGCTTTATCATTATGATTAATTAACTTGTCTACAGTGGTTTTTGTATAAAATTTGTCTTCTAAATGAAGCAAAGTATTTGTAAACTTTGTATTTAAAATACTTTGAACGTGTAGCGACTTATTAATTTCTTGTATAATTTCTGTTTTAATTTTATCTACGTATTCCTTATTTACCACGTCATCAGCTTCTTCAGGCAGTCTAATACCTCTTAGTCGTGATGCTTTCAAATCAAAGTCACCGTTTTCAGATTTATACAAAGCGTTATTATTAATCTCGAATAACTCAGATAAACGCATTCGTTTATGAATATAATGACCGAATTTGTCTACATTCATGTTTAGAGTGTGTTGTACTGTAAGGTTAGAAATAAAATGAACATTATATACATACAACTTTTATTTAATAATAATTTTATTTTCACGTAATTCCTCAATAATAGACATAATTTCATTATCTAAGCCTGTATTGCCAGCATCTCGAGATGCTATTAACAACTTTAATCTATCAACTAATTCATTTGGATCATCCCAATAAATGTAATCCACATTTTGTCTCCACATTTTTTTCATTGACATTCCTTTACCTTTAGATTGCTTACCAGGAATTGTACTTTGTACTGAGAAAAGCGGTTTAATAACTTGTAAATATTTCATTCCCTTATTACTTTTTATTGGTTTATTTGGTTCGAAATCTCTACGATGTGCATTTGTATCAAGCAACATCGATTTATAATTTTGCATGTCACTCTCTGTAACTACGCTTAAATCTACATTCTTTTTTAATAACAATTGTTTCAAACCAGGTGTATTACGATATTTACAACCAGCTACTACAATAAATTCATCACCAACTGTTATATTAGCAGACCCTAACATAAATTTCCCTTGATCTACTCGAACGCCAAACGGGATGTCTCGTAGGGCTTCTGAAGATAACGACCAGGATGAAGTGTCGTGCTCTTTAATATTAACATCATCAACCAATGATTGAAAAGAACTTTCACTGTCATTGTCAGATTCATCACTGTCATCTTTACTTTTTGGATTTTCATTCTGCATAGTTTGTTTATTCAATGGACCTTCGATTTGATTATTAGCGTTGGAAAGCAGGTTGAGAGATTCTGTTACAGGCTTGAAAACTGATTCCAATGCTTGTTTATTGCTAATCTCAATATCTCGCATGTTCCGTACTTTTCTCTTTACAGCTTCTGCAGCATCAACAATTTGTCTTTTTAATGATTTTTCCATGCTTGTTATCGGTTGAAAGTCGTATACAGAATAATAATAATACAAAGATGACAACCTTAAATATTCGAAATTTTAATCAAAGATTACAAAGGTATCAAATTTAGTTCTATAGCATCCATTATTTTTAGAACAATCTTTATTAATTACAACATAGTTGAAGGGTTCACTCCATATCCTGGAACACATTTTACGGAATTCAAACCAAGTCATATCGGTATTAACATGTTCATCATAAACATGTCTTAAATTAATGTCATCTTGTTTAAAAAGTACTATCAGGTTAGCATTATCTCTTACTAATTGTTTTGGGATTTTACTGTATGTTTGATTTAGGTAAAAACAATCGATGTATTTGTGTCTACCCATAGCAAAGTAATCACGCATATTATTTTGATTCTCACACGCCACGTCATCAAAAATAATTATAGAGTTTGGTTTCGCATCCTCAACTTTTAACACTTCTTCATTTCCTTGAAATTTTTGTAATGATATACATGGTACTTGCTGTAAAACCTTTTCTAAAAACACATATTTTGGTTGAAGTAAAGTTTTTGAATATATGTAGATGTTTTGAAAGTTTAATCCATTTTCATGTAGAAGTAGACCAATTAACAAGTTTGTTTTGCCACAGTTTGATGGTCCGCAAATAATGCATCGTATGGTATTAGGTAATAATTTTCCATGACGTGATTCAGTCTTACAAGAATCATTGCAAATTATATTTAATTGCAAAGATTGTGGTTGTTTGACAAATTTCATGTTATATACATATTACAGCTTAATTAATAATGATCAAGTTTAAAGATTGTTAATCTTTATAAATACTAATCGATCTTAAATCTACTCAACTTCTTTTAAGTACTGGAACAAATTTTACCATCCTATTATCCTCCTCACAATATATTTTTATTAATTCTGTCTATAATGACACAAACACACTAAAATTAAAAATACTGGTTGTTGGTAATTTTTAAAGTGCCAGTTGTTGATGTCTTAGCTATAATGTCGTCATTGTTATTGCTCACGTGAATATATTAGGCGTTAGTTATTTATTGAAGTTTCGAAGCCACACGTCGCTGGTTATATTAAATTTATATTATTGGGCATTTTGGACCACGAGTCCTGAGCGAGAGCGAAACTTGTTTCGCGGAGCGACTGGACGAAAGTGGTACAGAATGCCCAATAATACCCTACTGTCGTGCTTACGGAAAAGCCTTGAGGGTGTTTTGAGTCAACAGTTATAGATACCTGGTATCTATAACTTTTTTTTATAAAGACACGGTAATCACCATAATAATATAAAAAAATACAATACAAAATGAAACCAACGTCTTAACTACTTCACTCAATCGTCATCACCGGTTTGTGTATGTTACTGCGCACTACGTTTGTACGGGTGGGCAGGTTGACAGTTTTGATTTCAGCTTAGATGAAAATAACTTCTTCTTCAAACAAACATCTTCTTTATTTTTTAGCTGTTCTTCTAACAGCGTAGACTGTAAAGTGTAACCGTATAGAGCAGGCGTGAGATTATAATGTATTGTATATACCTATTTTTATTTTTAAAGACAAAAAATGTTGTGGACATGTTCAAATACTATAATTATATAGGTTTTCGAAAACAAGTGATGTCATTTTGTAGATTTAGAAGACTTGCTTGTAAGAAACATTAAAATTAAGTCGGATTTTCCTTCCTGACGCTATGACTCCAAAACGCACGAACCGATTTCCACGGTTTTGAATTCTTTGGTAAGGTCTTGGGCTCCGTGAGGTTTAAAATAAAGAAAATTCAGGAAAAATTTCAACAGAAAAGCGGAAAATAATGCCCGTGCGAAGCCGGGAGGGGCCGCTAGTAGTCCTAATAAAATAAAACAATAAATTGCATTTCTTTCATCAAGTTAGCAAAATAATTCATGTAATTCATATCAAATAGCAAATAGCATTAAATTATTACACAAGTGTACATTATATTGAACAAATTGAAAATTTTGTAATTTTTCTTGTAAGAGTTTTCTTGCAGTTTAAGTTGCCATTGGCGTATTAGTTTTAAAAAAAAATAGTCATGAAAGATTTTTTGATATTTTTAGTTATTTTCAACGTGCTTGTTGCAGCTTCAGGATTTGATCAAGGATACATAAGTATGTTAAGCCAATTGATTTCTTTTTTAATTTTTAATCGACTTCGATAAAACAAAACAAAATACAATCAAATTGAGAACAGCCTGCATGTTCTCAATTTGATTGTATTTTGTTTTGTTTTATCTCAATAATTTAGGTGTATTTAAAAATATCCGTGTGGTGACGGAGTAAGAATACAATATGTCACCACCCCATCTCATCCCTTGGGTGTAAACCGACTAAGGGACTATCCCACAATATTATCTTTGCGAAATAAAAAGAAGGAAAACTTGAAATTAAACCCTATACCAATTCGTCTGGCCACCGTGGTATTAGTAGGCCATTGCGGGTGATGAATTTTTAAATCATCATAACAGCCCACTAATGTCTCACTGCAGGGACGGGCTTCCTCCCACAAACAATATCATCAGATTGTACACAATATCAAAGACATTCGCAATAAAATGTGACAAGCAATTATTTTGGGTATAAAAAAAATAAACAATTTTAATTTTTATTTTAATTTTTGATTCAATTTTAAATACCTACTGAATCTGTACGTTTCCCTGATAACAATAGTTTTGATTTAGAATACCTTATTTAATTTTATACTTCTATTTATTGCAGTACGGTTTGAAAGAAACAGACTTATGACAAGGTGCGATCCAGAGGAATGCTCACAAAGATGTCAAAGAGAAACTTATACAAATAGAGAGGGTTACTGTAAGCAATTACGCCATCACAAATTTGCTTGCATGTGTGACACATTTAGGTTAATGTAAAATTATTTTATTTCGTGTCTAAGGCCGCTGTCCCGAATTTTATAATTAGCGGGGCGACAGCGACTTTGACGGCGGCGACGAACGTTCTGTTATATCCAGAATTACTTAGTAATTAATGCTGAAGTAATCTTTTAATTTCTATAAAAGCATTTACTGCCATGTGACAAGGCGCAGTTGCTTGGCTAATTTTATACCGCGTTCCCGCGTCCTTAGTAAAATCGTAAAAGTAAAGTGAGGTTCTTGTTCCTGTAAATTCTTAAAGAATAAACTGTTGTTGTGGTGAAAAAAAAGTGTTTTTTTTTAAAAGACGATTGACGGCTTCCGCATAGTCAAGTTCGGACTCCCAAACTGAACTTCGACAAACTTTACTACGACACCATTTTACTTCGACATAATGAAACTTCGATACATCTTAACTTCGATATTATTTTAGTACGAAACAACTTAACATCGAAACTACTGTGCTTCGACACAGCGTTTCTTCGACATGACTTAACTAAGAAACAATGTAGGTTCGACGACATTCTACTTAGACAACTATGCTACTCCGAAAATAGTCTAATTCGACATACTGTACTCTGAAATACTTTAATTCGACATTATTTTAAATCGACGTGACTTATCTTAGACACTATATTTTTCCAATATAAAAAGATGAAACCTACTTAAGTACAATATTTCGACTGCACGGATTGGACAGTGGTTTCAGAGAAAGGTAAATTGAATATTTTAAAACTTCGCTTTTTAAGCTTCGCGAGCCGTGGTACACACAGCAACACATCAAGTTAAACATTTTCATTTGAAATTGTGTCTTATTTCAAGGTATTAAGGTACATGAGTGGACTAGGTTGATTAGTTTCTGTGTGTACATATGTCTGCGCTTTCCACTATTTATAGCAGTTGCAGGAGCGCGAAGGGCAAGATGTTAGCTAACGTAATAGATACCCAGGTTCTGTGCCAGTTTTACTGGGAGACCTCTATTAATTTGTAAATTGTTCTTGTCTGATCATGTCTCTGATTAAATCATGTGAAATTATTGAAGTTCATTTAATTATTGAACTTAGGAAATAGTGTACTTATGTTTTTTTCTTCAGTCATTAGGTATACTAGAAGACATAGATACACATCAAAAAAGTCTAAGCAACATGCATGATATTACAAATTTACCATTTATATTAATTTATTTTACCATTTATTTTAATTATAACGTTGTATTTTATTTTTAAAATAATATTTTTAGGGTTCTATGATGTAAAAATAACAGCTGTTTTCTTTATAAGTTCTTTTAATAACAGAAATTAACAATATTAGAATATACAGGTACATAAGAAACTAAACTTTTTTTTTACAAATTGAAATTTCTTAAGAAAATGAATTTATTGTGAAAGAATAGGACAATTTAATACAAAGTATGGCCTCCTCTGCTATTCAGAACTTGTCGGCAACGATTATTCATTGAATTAATGAGACTGTTTATGTCATCTTGCGGTATTCGCTCCCAATGGAATTGTAGCAAATCCTTCAGCTGTTGGGTTGTTGTCACTCCGTCCAAGTCCTTCAAAACACGTCTCTGGAGCATGTCCCATGCGTGCTCGATGGGGTTGAGGTCTGGCGATTGTGCAGGCCAGGGCAATACCTGGATGTTCTCCGTTGCCAAGTATTCACTGGTTCGCCGAGCTGTATGTGAACGCGCATTGTCATGCATTAACGTAAAATCGGAGCCAAAGGTTTGTGCAAATGGATGGACATAAGGTCTGAGAATATCCTCAACGTAATTTTCAGCGTTCATGTTTCCATTTACAAAAACGAGCTCAGTTCGCCTGTTCTTCATAATACCCGCCCATACCATAACTGTTGAGCCGCTGTATGGATGAACTTCCTGAACGCACCTGAGTCTTTCAGTATTTCCGGGTCGACGGTACACTCGCACCCTTCTTGTATCAGGCCTAAACCCGAATCGCGACTCATCGGAAAACATAATTTTATCCCATTGTTCCTGGGTCCATGTTATGCGTTCTCTACACCATTCATTTCGACGAGCGCGATTCCCGTGACGTATCGGTGGGCACCTGATAGGGCGTCGAGCTCGTAGGCCGTACTCATGCAGTCGATTTCGCACAGTTTGGGGACTTACATCAACACCACTTGAATTTTGTAGCCTCAAACTTATCTCTCGAGCGGTTAACATCGGCTGGCGTCTTGCAGTCAGTTGTATGTACCGGTCTTGCCGAGTGGTTGTACTCCTTTTACGGCCTGGATGCTGTTCAGCGGGTTCCCCTGTATTATTGTAGCGCTGCCAAAGACGACAAATAACACTTCTATGAATACCAAAATGTCGAGATACCTGAGATTGATTACTTCCCGCTTGCAACATCCCTACAGCTCTTTGCATTTCATCTGCCGTCAAATGACGTCGCTCCATGACGTAAAGAATATCTAACAATTCAATTTTGTCGCCAACTGTATTTAAATGGTTGGTAAAATTATAAAATCAAGACTAAAACGTAGCAATTAACATGCACTCAAATTCAAACAAATTCGCAGTCATTTGAATTTTATGAAAAAAAACAAAACATAATCGAAATTTTTTTTTTACAACCAGCCAGTATGTCATCAATAACAAAAAAGTTTACTTACCTATACACTTTGAGTGAGTAAATACTTAGAAATTAATTAATATAAATGGTAAATTTGTAATATCATGCATGTTGCTTAGACTTTTTTGATGTGTGTATTTCGATAAGTCAGAAATATACAATGTTCATAGCAATTTATTGTTTTATTGTTTTTATTTTTTAAGTCAATTTTAATGTTAGAATATGTTTATTATCTACACAATAGCCCAGTCAAATTAGACAAAATTATGATCAAAGTTTGCATTAATTCCCAACAAGCTGGATTTTTGTGCAGGCCTTGAATACGTCATTACAAATAATATGTCAAAAGTCCCCATCGATCCGGCTTGTGCGTTGTTTTTTATTCGAGGTCAAAGGTCACAAATTTGCGTTTTTTTCGTATATCTCTGAAACAACGAGAGCTATCGAAAAATAGTTCAGACAAAGTTTGTAGACCATAAAATTATCTACAAAAAATATCTATACACTTTTCTCCTACAAGGCATCGCTTTCGAGATATCGTGACTTTAGAGCGTAGGAAAGTCGTATTTTCGACTATATGCACACACTTGCTTTTTCCCGCGATTTCGCTCGCGTTTATAAGTATTATTAAAAATAAGGCTTATTTCAATATATAGTAACAATAATAATTTGTATGCTTGGTCTCAGCCTAATCGGTTTGAAATTGACAAAGTTACATACAAACTTTCATCCCCTATCTTATCCCTTTAGGAGTAAAATTTATCAAAATCCTTTCTTAACGGATGCCTACGTTATATCATCTACCTGCATGCCAAAATTCAGCCAGATCTGTTCAGTGGTTTGGGCTGTGATATGATTTAACCTCAAAGCGAAACTGTCAACCTGCCTTGCCCAATGGTACTAACGTAGTGGGCAGAAACATTTAGACAAACCGCCAAAGTGAAGACGGCTGAAGCTCTTACTCATAAACGCCTCTGAAATTTTAGTCAATTGATTAGCTTAGGACCTATTTAGGACGGCTGGAAGCCGATGGATGAAGGAGGCACAGGATCGATTGGCTGATAATATGATGATGATGATAAGCTTAAATTCTTACGATTTTATTTATAAAAATCTCGCTAGACAGTAATTAAATTTAAGAGGCGTTTATGAGTAAGACCGTGAGTGAAGATGTTTTTAAACTACAATTCTATCATTTCTGGATTGTATTCGCGCTTTTATACGGTCACTAGCTTTTCCCCACGGCTTCGATTGCATTAAATTCGGGGTAGCACTGTTGCCCTTTCCTGGACACAAAAGAAAAAAAGTAGCATAAGTTACTCTCCATCCCTTCAACTATCTCTGCTTAAAAAATCACGTCAATTCGTCTCTCCGTTTTGCCGTGAAAGAAAGACAAACAGACACACTTTCCCATTTATAATATTAGTATGGATATTGCCGTGACTTTATAAAAACAAGTGATAGATACCTGTTGGCTTCATTCTCCTATTATCTTAAATCTTTGCGCGAACATTAAAGGCTTATTCGTAAGCACGACAAATCGCACCATACTATCAAGCAAGCTCTGATGTCTAGACTTCGTAACCAAAGCTTTGTACTTTAAAGTAAAAGCAATATTGACTGTGTGACGGAAACGAAGCTGAATCGAATTTGTTTTGGAACAAAAGAGTACGATTTAAGGCTTGATATTTGCTAACAATTTACTTGAACGCGCAGGTTTATTCTTTCTACGTAACATGTTTCGTCAGCTCTGTTTATACAGTCTGATTGAACTCTAAAACAACAATCGTAGAGCAGTTTATTTATTTTCCTTATTTTTACGTCGTAAAGATAATATTTACGGGTAGTCCCTTAGTCGGTTTTTACGACACCCATGGGATGTGTAAAATAAATACGTGTTAAACACACATACATGACTCTTCTTTTCCTTTGAAGGCTGAAGAAGTCATCACAGTAACAACAATTATAAAAAAAAAATATATAGTTTATTCATGACTACGATTTACGAGGAACAAAATAACCATTCACCACCTTACTCATAAACGCCTCTTAAATTTTAGTCAATTGATAAATTAGCACAGACTCTTACGTTGTTGGGTATAATATTGCTATTCGTAATAAAAATCTCGCTAAACAGTGATTAAATTTAAGAGGCGTTTATGAGTAAGGGATTCCGGTTCCATATTGGCTCACCTAAAGTTCTTCATCCGAAAATGTTCTTCCTAACGATTTGTAATCCAAATGATCACTCTTCCTAAAATTTTAAATCCTAAAGTTTTCATTCATACTATTTGTATTGCTACTGGCGATGTTCATAACACTCATGTTTCCGAAAATCGTTATTACTATTATCGTTATGTAAATATATTTAAGCTCCTAATGTTTTTTATCATAACGCTTTTATCCCTAAACATTTTCGCCATAATATTTTCTCTCATACTCAGTAAGAAATATTTACCAAGTGAAAGTAATAAAAAGGTTTGTTTTTATACTATTTCTTGTGATTACAAAACAGCTTTTTAAATTTTTACATTAAACCATTTTTTTTAAAAATATTGTTAATTAAAATTATTCGAATATTTTTGTCTTATATGAATAAAATCCATAAAACTTGACTCGTTCACGGTTATGCTTATAGCCTGAGAGTTTACCGTAACCGTAACTAAACCAATAAGTAAAGGACCAATTCGGTTCTGGCACTTCGCCGGCCGCTGCCGCGGCACGTTCGCTGCGCTCGCTCGGCTCGTTGGGGTCACAGTTCTACCATAACCTAAACCAATAATTATGAATAGGACCCATTTCTTTTCTGGATCTTGACTGAATGATTGGAGCTGGACTCTGGTTTTGCTCTGGTCTTTGGTATATTATGTTATATCTACATGTTGTCAACAAAGTTACGCAAAATTAATGTATATAATATTGATTATTAGAAATAAAAAGAAATGTAAACAAAAAAGATATGACTTTAAATTTTAGTATAAACGATGGTTATGTTGAGAAAATATAGGAAAACAAATAATAGTATAATAGATGTTTATTGCTACTGAAATTATGAAGTTAAATGCTTCTGAGTATTAACATTAGAGAAAAAAGAATTAGGAATTGCGATTGTTAGGATGAAAAATGTTAGGAAGAAAATTTTCGGACTTCCAATTATAGGAGTTCAAATTTTAGGTGAACTTTGGCGCACCCGGTCAATGTTTATGTTAAGGGCAATTTAATAAGTCCGGGAACTATTAATAATGACCGGTCTGTATTAATAATTGCACGACTCAATTGGGCAATGTGATTAATACAGCATAATTAATCACTTTTCCCGGCCATTATGAATAATGCCCAAGTAATAAAATAGGTAAACTGTAGTGTTTTTGTTTATTAAATGAAATTAAACTTACAAAATTTTCATGAAAACTTAACAAAAAATAAACTATTGGACATAGTAGTTAAAAAATAAACATTTTACTTAAATGTTTCTAACACTCGCTGGCCGCTGCCGCGGCCCGCTCGCTTCTCTCGCTCAGCTCGTGCGCGTTGTGGTCGCCATACTAACCTAACCTAACCAACTGTTTCTGACTTTTGGCTTAATTGTTTTAGCTTTTTTAAGCTATCTCAAACACCAACTTATTACATGGACCACGGACCGTCGGCCATTATTAATAATGGCCGGGCAAAGTGATAAATTTATCACTTTGGCCATCGTTATTGGGCATTATTAATAAAGACCGGTCCTTATTAATAATGCCCAGTTAATCACGTTGCCCGTAACATTTATATCTTAATAGGTACAGCAATTATAATATAAATTAGTTTTTATAGGGTCTTTCAATAAGCGTGTCCGAACTTTGACTGTTCATCAGCGGCCCTCTTGTTAAGCTACATCTGTCAAAATGGTTCTCATTTATTAAATATGTTTTGCCAAATCATCATGGACAGTTATACCATTCAACAACACGTGCAAATGATAAAACTATTCAATCAAAATAAGTGTTTTGTTCGGGCACCGCATCGCCCATTTCACGGCCGCCATCATCGTCCTTTCGAGAAAAGTATCCGAGGTGTAGTGGGAAAATTCAAAATTACAGACCCATCACTCTTCTGAGCCACGTCTTCAAATTGTTCTCGAGAGTCATCACGAATCGTCTCGAACGCAGACTGGACGACTTCCAGCCTCCCGAACAAGCCGGTTTCCGAAAAGGCTATAGTACCATAGACCACATTCATACGCTGCGGCAGGTTATACAAAAATCCAACGAGTATAACCGGCCCCTATGCTTAGCGTTTGTGGACTATGAGAAAGCCTTTGATTCGATCGAGATATGGGCAGTGTTGCAGTCTCTCCAACGGTGCCAAGTCGACCAACGGTATATCGAAGTGCTGCGGTGCTTATACGAAAACGCCACTATGTCGGTTCGTCTCCAGGGCGGATTATCAGGCCCTATCCAGTTGCAGCGAGGAGTAAGACAAGGTGATGTCATATCCCCGAAATTGTTTACCGCTGCACTGGAAGATGCTTTTAGGCTTTTAGACTGGGACGGACTCGGCATTAACATAAATGGCGAGTATATCACGCACCTTCGATTTGCTGACGATATCGTGGTCATGGCTGAGACCATGGAGGACCTCAACACAATGCTCGATGGCCTCGGTAGAGTCTCTCAACAAGTGGGTCTTAAAATGAACATGGACAAGACCAAGATCATGGCAAAGGTCCATGTTGCACCCACTCCAATCATGGTTGGAGGCTCTACACTCGAAGTTGTCGACGAGTATATTTACCTGGGACAGTCAGTCCAGCTGGGTAGGTCCAACTTCAAGAAGGAGGTCACTCGTCGAATCCAACTCGGATGGGCAGCGTTCGGGAAGCTAAAACATATCTTCTCGTCCACATTACCGCAGTGTCTGAAGACAAAGGTCTTCGACCAGTGCGTGTTGCCAGTGATGACGTATGGCACAGAGACGTGGTCGCTAACTATGGGCCTTCTTCGAAGGCTCAAGGTCACTCAGAGGGCAATGGAGAGAGCTATGTTAGGAGTTTCCACCAAAGTGGCGGTGGGCAGGGCACATAGCGCGGAGAACCGAGAGCCGTTGGGGCAGAAAGGTTCTGGAATGGCGAGTGCGTACCGGAAAGCGCAGGGTGGGGAGACCCCTCACACGGTGGACCGACGACCTGGTTAGGACGGCGGGAAGCCGATGGATGAGGGAGGCACAAGACCGCGCAGAGTGGAAGCTTTTGGAGGAGGCCTATGTCCAGCAGTGGACGTCCATAGGCTGATATGGATGGATGGATGGAGTGGGAAAATTGGAGTCCACTGGTTCAGTAAATAACCGACCGACACTCGTTATGTCAATGAAACGCAAGATCCGCCGAAAACATAGCCGCTGTCCTTGATTTTGTGAAGGAGAATCCGAGTCAGTCGATTTCGCGTCGCTAACAAGAACTCGGCCGTTCACAGACCACAACTTGGTGAATTTTGCTTTGTGACTTAGGCCTGCACCCGGATACAATCCATATGACCGAGGAATTGAAGGTAAACGGCCATAGAAAAGGTTAACGGTAAATGATAATTTAATCGGCCATCGAAATCGTACGATTTAACCTGCTAAACTCCTTCTTGTGGGGTTTTCTTAAGTCTCAGATATCTGCGAATAAGCAACAAAGCACTGCGGCCCTCCAAGTCATCATAATCAATTCCGTCGGTCGAAATTAGCCTGATTTATACGCAAAATTCATGGAAAATTAGATATTTCGTATGCGCTCGACCCAGAGAAGACCTGGCGGAAATTTAACCGATGTCTTATTCTACACATAATGGCATCACTAGGTCCATCAAATAAATAAATAATTTCTATGATATCTCACACACACTTTGTTTTATTTAAATTTAAAGATAGGACACGCTTAATGAAAGACCGTGTACTTTTATATTTAATTATAATCTAATAAGATCACTCAAGATATTGCATTGTTAATTATTTAAACATATTTTGGCTGTAGTAAGTACCTACTTACTTAAAATTTTAACAAAATGTTAAAATTATTTATTCATTCAGATTCGTTAGTTTACTTTTTGTTAGGTTATTTGAAGGTTGTGGTTCGATTCTCTTTTAATACAAATCTTTCTCGGCATGAACATTAACTACTTTGGTCTGGGTGTTGTCTATGCAGAATACGTAAGTATTTACAAAAATAAGGCTATAAATATAACTATATACATTTACCAACTCATTTAAAACGAATAATAAAAATGTTAATTTAGAGTTTTGTAAAAACAATTACCCGTAAAATTGATTCGTTATAAATGTGTACCTACGAGTACATAACATTATTTCTGATAGGTTAAAAATTATTACTAGGCGAGAAGTCGCCGGACTTCACAATTTAACTTATTATTTGTGAATCATATAAAATATTAAACTAGACTAAAACTATTTTGTGTGAGTTTTGGAACTGCTAATTATATATACTTAAAGCATTAAAGGTGCCTTGTGTTAATCCATACTAATATTATACATGGGTGTGTCTGTTTGTCTTTCTTTCACGGCAAAACGGAAGTAATGTATTATACTGTTAATAGTAAAGAAATTTCGAACAGTTATTTTATATAACGTAAAATAGCTTTGCTCCGTATGGTGACGGAGTAAGAATACAATATGGTCATCTATCCGTGAATATTATCTTTACATAATAAAAAAGGAAAACTTGAAATTAAACCCTATACCAATCTGTTTGGCCAGCGTGGTATTAGTAGGCCAAGTATCCTTCCGTCACTGGAGGAGGCCTTTCCCTGCAGTGGGACATTAATGGGCTGTTATGATAATGAAGAAAATAGCTTTTAAGCAAGTTTCTTCAAAGTGCATATTTCAAAAGCAAAGCAAAAGCATTATTCTCTTGGGAATAATATGATCATCCGGTATACTTATCTTGCATCGAGTCTCATGAGAATCAATTTGAAAAATGATAATGTAAAATATATTTACACACCCTGCCCTTGGGGTCCATAACATAAAAGATAAGAAAAGGCGGCTAAGGTCAAAAGTAATTTTCGTAAAATTCCTTTAGGATTTACATGATAAAGAAAAGACAACGTTTGTTGAAATTATAAAATTAAACCTTAAAAAAAATGATAATAAGGTGAAATTTAATGTAATTTTTTTTAGTAAAATGCAACTTAGGACACAGATAGATAGAAATAAATGTCTTTCTAATAAGTTATCTATACTTACTAATATTATAAAGAGGTAAAGTTTGTGTGTCTGTGACGTTGTAGAAGGTAATCTCTGGATCTACCGAACCGATTTAAAATATCTTTCTGTGTTGAATAGTCCATTTATCGGTGAGTGTAATAGGCTATATAGTATAACGCTGTGACTAAAAGGAGAGAAGCAGTAATGAAATATGCTTAAAAAAGTGACGCGTTTTTTTCGCCGCTCAACGAAGTGGGCACGGGTCAGCTAGTATGATATATTTTTTCTTAGAGTGGTGTTGGAGAAGAATACATTGTATTCTTCTCCTATCATCAAGCTGAGTTCTGACTGTTCTGATAAAGATAAAGGTCACATAGAGCTAAAAAGCACAAGAGTACATAGAGCTGGTATAGTAATAAAGTCCAACACATTCTACCATAACAATGGTGCGTGAACATAGTACTAAATAATACTTAAATATTATCTATATTCTTTATGTAAGTACTTAAATGTTATTTAACAAATTATATTATTTAATTATTTTAGAGGTAATAAACATGTACAGAAGTACAATAGAATTGAGAAAATCATCTTCTTTTTAGAATAAGTTTAACCATTAATCAAATTCATTGCTTGTTCTATAATTACTAAAAAAATTGAGCGCGTGTCAATCACAACTGCAAACAGAACTCGTTAAACTACAGAGTATAGTAACTTAAAAAAAAAATTATGGTCCAACTCACATCATGTCCTGGATGCCCTTACGATACGATTATCGATACGCTAAGAAGAAGTAAACTAAACACAAACTTAACACAATATAACGATAAAAGTATTTCTAAGTGAGTTTAGATCTAGTTTTATATAGTAGAGGAATGTGATTTGTTCCTCCATAGCTTTAAAGAGTAAACGAACTGTGACTAACGAGGTTGCTGTCTAGAGTCCGGTGCCTGTGTATTTGTAAGAGCGAGAATGCAGGTGATATAGGGATGTAGTAGTTATGCTTTAGTTAGTTCATTGTTAAGTTATGTAATGTGATTTGCTAAGTTTTACGTTTTTTTTTATTGGTTTAAGCTATTTGGCGAGCGTTTGGTCTATCTTGATTGCAAGTGGTAAAACCAGTACATTGACAAACCTTACCTTAGACCGCGCGTTGCTCTGTATTTTCATTGGCCTTTATATAAACACAATAACATATTCCGTCAACTTCTTGAAGGACTTGTTCGAAGGTATTGCCAATCTAGTAGATCTCCTGCTGAAGATTATAAAATGTGATTTATTATCCTCAGCAACGATATGACACTCTACATAATTTTTACTAATAACCTTACGTTCTTATAAGTGTTGTAGCACATAACGAAACGTAAACGGATCGGCACCGCCTCGATTTTTCCTCGGTGTCAAACGTCAAAAATCCGATTAAGTTACGATTCCGATTAGTGTGCGTTGCATTAAGGAGATTCATACTAATAATACTGAACGGCTCGAGTTGATACGGTGCCGATCCATTTACGTTACGTTATATGTGCGACGACCCTAAGTCTTTTTGTTTTTTTTTTCTTTGGGACTAATCCCGTTCACTTGCCCACAATTGTAACTCCTGCAAACCAGAATAATCTGCGTAACATCGCTAAAGCACTTGCGCATTACAATCAGGTGAAGCCGGAATCTCTTAATAAAGAACTTTGACAACCCCTGTTAATGTGAACGACCATACATTCCGTAGTTGTCAATAATAGAACATTTCCAAATACTTGCTGTGAACTTTGTACGAAGATAAATGCAGGTGAAACTCCGAAAACTCAATTTAAACACCTGACTTAATCTAACTCCAACAGAGCGTACTGGAACATTCGGCAATTGATACATGTTCTCAGTTCGGTGTTATTTCTGAGAAAATAGCTATTTTAACTAAGAGACTCCGTGTGGTCATGGAGTAAGAATACAGTGTGTCATCACCCCATCTCATCCCATGGGTGTCATAAAAACCGACTAAGGGACTATTCGTGAATATTATCTTCACGCAATAAAAGTACGTACGTAATCACGTAGTAAAGTAAAACTTGAAATTAAACCCTATACCAATTCGTTTGGCCAGCGTGGTATTAGTAGGCCAAGTATCCCTCCGTCACTGGAGGAGGCCCGTCACTGCAGTGGGACATTAATGGGCTGTTATGATGATTATGAACTAAGTGACGCACTTTCAACACTAAGGTGAATAATTGCTACAATGAAAGAAAGGAAACGCTCGTTAAATAAAAAAGCAGCACTCAATAACGTCCATTGGAAAATACACATCCGAATTTTATTTTGGTTTGAAGAAAAAATCTTGTTGCGTCCCAACTCTAGGAGCGTGTTGCCCTTCTACTATTTTTAAAATATAAATATTAGTAATTTATCCAGTGCCAGTTACATTACCGAAAAACTAAAATTGACAAAATAATACAAAATAAACTCATGAACTCACGCCTTATCCTGTCCGGGGTAGGCAGAGACGACAGAACGCCACTTGTCACGATCCTGGCAAACAGATTCGGCTTCGTCCACATTCATTAAGCGAGTCATACATGCGCGTCGGTTACGCTTACGAGTGCTCTTTATTTACACCGGACGGAATAAGGCGTGAGTTTATGTATGTATGTAATACAAAATGGCAAGCCGCATAATTAGTCCGATTATCCGGTTCTGTAAATGATCGATATTAAAATTTGACTATTCGCAAATATCACTAATGCACTCATCCCTAATCATTTTTATTCAAACAAACACTTCCAGCAAACCAGCAAAAGAAATCAATAAACTAGTTAAATATAAATACAGTAGGTATAGTTGCTCACACGAATAACAAGTTCCCCTTAACGTCATTATACGTTGAAGGTGCGGCGCGGTCGACATGGAAATATACTCAGACGTGGGTGAATAAGGTCAGCTGTTACTATACTAACTAGAATGATGGATGAATTACTTCATTCAGGAGAATAACAATAATGTTGTGGTTGTTATTGAGCTCAAGTGTACTTACCTATTGCTACTTAAACTCTACTTCTAGACTACTTGTCTACTTTGAGACGTTATATCTCTTTTCTCTTTTACTCGTAAACGACGCGCATGTATGACTCGCTTAATGAATGTGGACGAGGCCGAATCTGTTTGCCAGGATCGTGACAAGTGGCGTTCTGTCGTCTCTGCCTACCCCGGCCGGGATAAGGCGTGAGTTTATGTATGTATGTATATCTCTTTTAATCAATCTTAAAAACGTCTGAGAAATAAATATAAAGAAACACAATCATAATAACAGCCCATTAATGGCCCAATGCAAGGACGGACCTCCTCCCGGGACGGAGGGATACTTGGCCTACTAATACCACGCTGGCCAGACGGATTAGTATAGGGTTTAATTTCAAGTTTTCCTTATTTTTATTTCGTAAATATCATATTCACGGGTAGTCCCTTAGTCGGTTTTTACGACACCCATGGGATGAGATGGTGTGGTGACATATTGTATTCTTACTCCGTCCCCACACGGAGAAAGAAAAACAATAAGTTACGTAAAAACACTAAGTTGCAAAGTATGAATAGTTTATTCTCCTTGTAAAAAATATATTCTATTATGAAAAAGATGAGCCTTGATGCATTAAGACATCCATCATGGCCGATGATAGATAACTCAGTTGACGGGTGACCAACAAACTTTATGTTTTGTTACAACTATAATATAACTTTGTTATTTCTTAAGGTAACTGTTGTTATATTGTAATGTTATATTTGGTATTAAGGAGTAACTTAATATTCAGTTTAGTATTAAAAGATAAGTTATTATTTGTTTTTATATTCTTCAAAATATACAAAACAGTTAAGACACTAAGAATACATTTTTTGTCTACTTTGACTTGATTGAACCGACCAACAAGTCAAACTAAATCCTGTAAATGTGACGTTGTAGTGCCTCAGGTATATTTGCAGAAGCTGAAGATTTTACGCCCATATAAGTAAAAGATAAGTCCTAGAGTGGAAACCGCGACTCGGAAAACGTAGTGTAGGACGCCCTCCAGCTAGCTGGACCGACGACCTCATAAAGGTCTCTGGGTCGGACTGGATGCGGAAGGCTTAGGACCGAGTTCCGTGGCTATGTAGGGAGAGGTCTATGTCCAGTAGTGGGCTGCAATAGCCTAGTTGACTTATTTTGATTGATGTAAAAGTTAGGGTTGTGTACCACGTCTATTAGTTTGATCGTGTTATGTAATTTATGTGTAATTTATGGAATTTTCCTCTGCTACGTTACTATACGATAGCCAAGCTAGTAGCTACAGAGTTCTATAAAAAAAAACATGTTATCTATACTTTTAATATTATAAAGAGGTAAAGTTTGTGTTTGTGACGTTGTAGGGGGTAATCTCTGGAACTACTGAACCGATTTAAAAAAAAAAATCTGTGTTGAATAGTCTATTTATCGGGGAGTGTCTTAAGCTATATAGTATCACGCTAATTTTTTTATTTATTAATTAAATAATTAAATATGTATATGTATATATTAAATAATTAATATAATTAATTAAATATGTTTAAAAAAGTGACGTGTTTTTTTAGCCGTCTCTAACAAAGTGGGCACGGGTCAGCTAGTAACTTAGAAAGCAAGATAAACAATAGAATGTTCCACGACATCACAGAGTAGTCTTAATTAACCAACTAACCAACTGTAATTATTCTAATTTACATTGTCCTCAATTCACTGACGTTGGCTGCTTAAAATATTTTGGTCACGTCCCCAAAACAAACCGTTCAAACTTTTAACAATTCTTTTTATATCAAACTTTCCTGGTTTCATTTACATACATAGTTAGTTCAAAATAGAAATGGGGAATTGCAGAGATAACTCTCATCTATAGAGAAAGAAAAAATACAGTTAACCACTCGTCTGGCAAGACAAAATGGCGGAAAATTGCACATCTGGCCAACCTATTTCAGGCGTTTTGCCAGGCCGGGTTTTTTCACTGACCAATGTTTGAAAAAGCAGATTTTCTTTAAATCTAATTGGAATTTAGTATAAGTCCAATAAGATTCTTATAAGCCGATTATCTCCCATTCTAAATGGAATTTTGTATAAATCTAATAAGATTCTTGATAATAAATAAAAAAATATGAACTTTACCTTGCAAAAATCATACCTTGCAAAAAAATAGCTCTTCCGTGTTATGAAAAATAAACCACATACGAATGTTTTATTACATTGTTGTAACACAATAACAATGAACACTTATTAGACTTCACATAACACCACTCACAATTACAAACAAAGCACAAATACAATTTAAACTTCAATGTTTATATAACGCGTAACACGACTCGCTTAACGTAAACAAATGACTGACAGATTCAAAAATAAATCTGTCATAGCTTTTGTTCCATAGATTAAATGATTTTTATATGAGAGGACTAGAAATATCATGCATAGACGATTTGTAATGCGTAAGGACTAGAACAAATAAGAAATATTTTCTAAATGGCAAGAAAGTGATACGATGTTTTGACCTTGTCAAAACGCCAATTTCAGGCGTTTGGCCAGATGGACGTTTTTTTTTGGCGCCAATATCAGGCGTCGTGCCAGACGAGTGGTTAAAGAAAACATTGTTGGCCAGGTGATTATGATGATAATATAATAACAACACTTGATGGACAAATCTAACAGAGTGAAGACAAGCTAGAGATGCACTCCCTGTGCCCGACCATAGACTTATAAAGAGCCTACTACAACTACCCAAGCGGCAACTATTCATTCAACGAATGGCTACAGAGGGCCATCATGGCCATCACAGGGCATGGTTCCTTTAACAAACAACTTTCAATTTTAGGTATCACTGACAGCCCTCTCTGCAGAGCCTGCATGGGAGAAGAAGAAACGGCGGCACATGTGCTTCTACACTGCCCTGCGACCGCCACATACAGGGCTAAGTACTTAGGAACCCCAGGTACGCTCCGAGAAACCACCAGCATTTGAAGGGCCTGTTGGCGTTTTTCGACGCGCTGGGGTGGATCGAATAAATTACCCACCCTAACGCAAAAACCGCGCCTTGGCGCGCTATACCATACCATATAATAACAACTCATAAGATTCTACTACAGAGACGGGCCTTATCTAGTGACGGATGGATACATCTCTATAACAAGAGATAGAAGAATCAGTCATTATTTACGGAAGTTCATGACTCAATTAATGATAAAAAATACTTCGTTTTAAGTACTGCTAAGTTTTTAAAAGCAGTATCCAAAGAAAGACCGCAATATGCACACTATACTGAATTAGATTCAAGATTTTCATATAAGTAAACATCAAATGGTCAAAGTTCCTTTATTACTTTTGAATATACTGCAGCCAAAAATGCGCAAGCTGTTGCTTTATTTAAATCAATATCTCCGTTTAAACACACACCATTTTTCACTGTCGAAAACTCCAAATCTGTTTTTTGGTTTAAAACAAATATGTATCACTGCACAAACAACACGCTGTATAAACACTTTGTTGTAGTGATTAAAAACTCTGTTGGGAAAGTTGAACACAATAAATCGTATATGCGTGCTTTGTTAGTATTCCCAATAAGATACGAACTCGAGATACGCATTTCAAATGTTGTCATATTATGTTTTTCGGTAAATTTTGATAATTATTGCAAGCTTGTTACTAGATAAAAAAGATTAAAATCTTAGTAGCCTTTAACCCATTAAAGGTAAAACCAAAAAACAAAAACTACCGGTTTATTTTTGGGTTTTACTTTATTATTAGTTTAATTAGAAGGTATACAAACATATAAAATCAAGAAAAAAAATATGAAGCAAAAATCAGGGTTTTACAGGGGTGTATGTGGTGGGTGTACTCAAATGAGTACACTGACCTCTTAAAGGTGAAATTTTTCGTAGCATGACTTTTTCATGCAAAGTGTTTTACAGAACTTCTTACTACCATCTGACTCTGGAATTGCATACTACACATCTTAGCTGCTTTTCGAATTTCTTCGGAAAATGTCCCACTCCATCTTGAGCCATTCCTGGTACTATGGATGTAGTTGTGTGGCTCTTTATTTGGGATCCCAGGCGTAAATACGGTCGAGGGTCGAAAATAAAGTTGATTCATTCGGTTTTCATTGCACAATAAATGCAGACGCCATGCATTTGCTATTGTCATATCTATCATGTGAATAGCACCCACCACCACTTCTTGCCATGATTGTCAATTCTGTACAATGATATAGATTGGTCTAGTTCATCGACTCCTTCCATGCACCTATTGTACGTTTGGAACAAGTTTGGTATGTCTACATTTGCTTTTTCACGGTTTACTGGACGCCATCGCTTCACAGTGGCAGTTAGTTCTATTGCAGCCATCATACAAACACTATTATCTTTCCAACTTACCATCAGCAACTTATTACTTTTGTCAAACCTGTAGCCATAAGCAGCTCTTTCTTTTTTCTTCATATTTTTCTTGCTTACAATGGGGGAACTTCTTCGTTCGATTTTCTCTCAAGAGTTGCTGTCGCGTGATATCCAAGCTCTCGCAGATCTATCAAAAGACTATGACTTGTAAAAAAATTGTCAAAGAAAACGGTGTGATTGTCTGTGTTCGTATTTAGATTTTTTAGAAGTGCCTTTACCACTCTAGTTCTCAAAGGTTTCTTTGAGGAATTAGTCGATTTGCCACAGTAAAAGTCGAACGTATAGCAATAACCTGTTGAACCGGCTGCCACCCAGTTTTATCATCATCAGGGCCTTCTTCGTCAGTTATTACACTGGGTTCTAGTGAAATTATTGATAAATCATACTGCGTTTCATCATCACTCTCTTCTAAAATAGCTGGGATGGCTTCTTCATTAAAATGATTAGCAGCTCTAAACTGACCACAACTCATTATAGAAAATCTGAAAGAAAATAAAAAAGTTATATACTGAAGTAGTACTTTTATAACATGGATAAGGTCAGTGTACTCAACTGAGTACAGTGACATAAGTATTGAAATAAATTTATTAGCTATTAACAATAGGTGAAGTATTTAGTTCTCATATAGATAATTAGTATGTATATACTTACAATTAAAAGCTAAACACGAAAAAAAAATCTAAATATAATAAAAATAACGATGTAAAAACTTACCTGTAGCGATTTTTGAAACACGTAACTTTGACAACTCAAAATACTAACTTTTTTTTATGTACCCTCAATGGCTTTTTTTACTCATAACGAATCACTAACTCTTTGTAAATGGTAAAGACTACATTAGAAATATTATTTACCTGAAAAGAAAAAAAATAAAGTATACCTGTACTCAATTGAGTACAGTGACCTTTAATGGGTTAATGTCCCACTGCAGAGACGCAGCTCCTCTATTGATGGAGAGAAATTTGGCTAGTTACTACTAGCCTACTGGTTTTATTTCAAGTTTTCCTGCTTTCATCTTTGTAGAAATAATGTCGCAAAGTTTATTTAGTCGGCTTGTAAGAAACCCTTAAGATGAGATAGGATGGACGCAACATGTAACTTTAACGCTACACGAAATAGAATAGAGATTATTGTAACAGCTGATTAGAAGACTCTCCGAAAACCAAGTCTTTTTTTTGGATGCTGCCAGCTTTTCAGTAACAATCAGTTCCATAATAAACACCAACAACTTTAACACTGCTCTTAACACTCACTCTAAATCAGTAATATGAGAAATGAACCCTTATTGTCTCAGATTTTCTCATTTCTATTTTAAGCCTTCTTAAATTCCAAACAAGAGGGAACAATCGCTAATGAAGTTATTCAACCAAATTATTTAGCTGACGTATGTAGGATGGCTTTACGAATGGAAAATGGTAATAAGGAGACCCTTTCTGGCGATGACACGTTTGATGTAATTAGGGCAGTTAATTTAGATGTTAATAGGATAATAACGATCTCATTACGCTTATATTTTGTAAGGTAAAATGTTGTTTGCTTTCAAGCACAAATTAAAATGAATTAGGTAAGATGTAAAGGGTTTTCAGATTTCATGTTAATGGTTCTATTTTATGTTAGTTTGCACATAGGTGGCAATACGTGATAGTTGAGTAACTTCGGTGTTCATAAGTGGACTCAATTTTGCAAGAAATCGGTACGTATTTCCCATTACCTGTTGACTCATTTTTGAAACGCTATTTCACCTAAAAATTGTTCTTTTTGACCTGTCAACTGAACTTCACTTAACCATACAATTAGGAGTTTCTTCTATTACAAGTACAAAGTGATAAGTCAAAAAATATACCTAAAACAGAAGAATCAATTTTGCTTCATAATAAAGTTACAGACAGTTAAAGTTTAGTTACAGTTAAAGCAACAGACTCAACTAAATTTGCATGCAATGAACAATATCAACCATCAAGAGAGTACGATAAAAAACAGAACATTGCATCGAATACAATAAATATTTCAAGTCCAGGCGCTATCATTATAAACCGCAAAGGAAGTATTGAAAGCCATTGTAATTTCAGAACGAATGCAGAAATATTGCAATGCTATAATAGTGGCTATAAAAACGAGATTATCTTCCTGTAATATTCTCTTTCCGAGAACTGACCGTACTAAGTGTTTGGAAGCTCACTACTGTGGCTCCATAAGTATTTTCTGGCGTTTTTACGTTACTGATATATCAATACTTTAGGAATGGTAATTAAGACGCTACTTTGAAAATTTTCGAGTTGAATTCGGCCGTGGCCAGAGGGGCGCGCCCCTCGGCGCGCGAATGAGACGGATATACTCTCGCTCACGCGCCGCCGCGCCGTGTGCGCCGTCGTCGTACCGCCGGCCCTCAAGGACACGTTATCGCTCTGTGCCATAGTACAAATATATACAGTATTTCAACTTCATAGAAACGGACGACGAAACGTGAGTTTATACCTACACGCTCACGATCGCTGAGGGAACAGTCGCTACTGTGCCGCAGTAACGAGCGGACTGTGTGTTATAATTTGAAACTAAATATATTATTCATATGTCAATTTCAAACAAACATGGCTGATATAAATACCTACCTTACTAAATGACTTAGGTATTTAATATTATAATAGTATTTTGTGTATATCACGAAAACGGTTTGTTGTACTTAGGTCAATAATAATGAAAATTTAGCCCCCCTTTATGTAATCCCCCATGCGTGTCTTTCACTTTGATCTAGGTAAATTTAAGCAATGACATCGATGTCATTTTTTGAATGGATTGGTGAAGTGACCTCGATGCCTTTATTTTGACGTTAAATAGATCTAATAGACCTGTTTAAAGTTTGGTTTTGGTTATCGATAAATTCAATTTCAAACAAACATGGCCAATATAATAAACACAGTACCCGGCCGTAAATATTACACATCGACTTTTTCTCTGACGCTCTACGAAGCCGAAATTGACCGATTGTATTTTTCTATAGGTTGATATGCAATATAAACGGCCCGGTACTGTACCTACTTTACTGAATGACTTGTTAAGTACCTTCTTAATATTATAATTTAGTATTTTATTTATATCACAAACATGGTGGATATAAATACAAACATATACATGTTTCTTTAAATTAAATGTATCAATCATAAAACAACACGTTTTTTACAGAACACTTCCTATTTATTTAAATATAAAATAGAAAAATAAAAAGTATTAATTTACAATTACAAAACTAAATGGAAACGCAAAGTAGATCGCATGTTTACTATTGTTTACGTACCGCGCACCCGTAGGCATTTATAATAAATATTCGGTCCAGTTTGACTACTGGTTATACTGTGACGTCAGTCCGCGGTAGGTAACAGAAAATTCTGTTACAGAAAAACCTACTATCTACCGGTCTATTATGTATATTATATACATGTAGCCCCTATTTTTTTTTAAATTTACACCCGCGCAAGGTATTATGAAGGCACAAAACACATCCAGATTTAGAACAATAATTTGGGGATCACAAAAATAATTTGACCGCCTCGGGGTATCGGTCGCAGTGCACGAGGTCGCGGGTTTGAATCTCACGCAAAATAATAGAACTTTAAAAAAAATACAATAGCCCCACTATGTATTGTCCTGTGTCGCGGGGTATTTACAAACATTTACTTAGCTGACACAAAGAACATCCAGACTCAGGACAATAATTTGTGGATCGCACAAATAAAATTGTCTTACGTGAGATTTGAACTCTAGGTGATGTTCCACCTAACTCCGCCGTAGACGGTCCCAAGCCCGTTTGAGAAAGGAGGAGGGAAGGTCCTCTTCAGTACAACTCTGACTAGCAGAGCTGACAGAGATAGGGGACCTGAGGGGAGGGTTCATGATGAAGAACAAGTTCATAATATGGTTCATAATATGAAACTAGTGCCGGACTCGATGAGCATCCATCAGGTAGACAGAGGGTACAATCCTACTGTCACCGATGGCAGGGGCGACGGACCCGTTCTGACACAGACGACCGTTTCGGCCCGACCCGTTACCCTGAATGGACAGGGCCGGGGGTTTTTATTAACCAAGTGGAAGAAAACCACAATGAAAAATAACCCGAATCTTAAGTTCCGCGCTCGGCGATAAGATGCATGGCTAGGGGGAACCTGGTCCCGAGGGCGCACTTTGTTGAGGGGAGCTTACCCCTGTGAGGAGATAAAAAGTCGAGGTTACATGTCCTCGTTCAAAAAATATGTCACTATAATGATAATGACGGATAAAGAAAATTATCCCCAGGTGGGTCCCGTCTGCCATGCAGACGGGGAATCCCACACCGGCGAACCATCACCGGTCAGCTCCCATCGTAATCTGGGGGGGAGCACTATTCGTCCTTCCAGCGATAATTACATCGTCCAAGATGGCTTATCTAGGGCACAAACGTCCAGTTTTGCGTGCTCAAATATAGGAACTCGTACATCCAGCCCTGCGTGTTCTAACAATAAAGAGACTGGCGACATCCTTCGGGATGGTCGCGGCAGTAGTTTGACGTCACCTTGTTTTAGGCGTCCACCTACTCCAAGGAATGAAGGCAAAGCAGGTGAAGAAAGTGACAGCTCACTTATGTCTTGCACGTCGGGCACGTCGCAAACTAGTCGTCGAGCTAGGAAGCGACACCCTGAAGAACCACACCGAGCCGTCCGTGCGAAACGAACCGCGGTGGTTGACGATGATAGTGAAGAAGAAAACATTCAAGGAATCCTGAACCCTTCAGGATCTTCCAGTCGCGTACCGAAAAACACCGTACCGGACGTAAGCAACATGTTAGAAGAGCTTAGAGGTCAACCAACGGCCGATGTTAGCGCTAGAATTTTCGAGTCGCTTTCGACCGTTGAACAGGTGACCGACAAGGCAAAAGGGATGAAAGGAGTCAGAGCGTTGCGGCTTGCCGTTAAACAAGCCCAGGCTGGAGTAACTGAGCTTCAGATGAGGACTGACACAGAGGCTATAGAGAAACGGGAGCAAGAAAACCGTGAGCTGCGTTCTCGCCTCGCTTCTCTTGAAAATAAAATGTCAACTATGACGGCAGAGTTAAATGAACTCCGCAATAGTGCGAAAAGAAAGAGTTCGTCACAGGAACTTTATTCTGAAATACATGTAGAAAGTGGCCCATCGAAGGCAACATCCATTACTGCAGTTCACGATAAGAACACAATAAATCCTGCTGAACTACGACGTACTAAAACAACGACGGCTACTTCTAACGTGAATGAGAAGATTGGTAACGAGGAGAGCACAGTAGTACAGCTGGCAACGGTCATAGATCGCAAGCTTGCTGACTTTCGCCGCAGCCTCTTGGATGAAATATTTCCAGAGCGTGCGATTCGACCTGCTTTAAGTAAGACTATAGTCCAGAGTCAAGAAAGCCCAACGACACTGCCTCAAAAACGCAAACGTCGTCAACGGGCAAAGAAGAAGGTCCAAGTAAGTGAGTTAGCTTCTACACCTTTACCACCACAAACTCAGACTCCAGTTTCAGGCACGTCTGCCACTGAAACATGGAGTAAAGTAGTGGGCCGTAAGGAGAAGGCAGCTTCAGCTAAAGTTAATAAACAAGCTGTCGCTAAGAAAAAGTTGAGCGTGGTTCCACGTCCGCCTTTGACTTCAGCTATCACAGTTTCCTTGCCATCAGGATCTACACACACACTGGCAGAAGTCATGAAGGTAGCGAAAAGTCAAGTGAATTTAGCTGAATGTGGTATAGAGAACGTCAAAGTCAGAAGGGCTATTACCGGCGGTCTTATTCTAGAGATAACGGGAGATGAAAGGTCTAGCAAGGCAGACGTTTTAGCTGATCGAATGAGAACAGCTCTAGCTAGTACAGGCGCAATTATTTCACGCCCAAAAAAATCAGGCGAGATACGGGTGTTAGACCTTGATCCATCTATCACTCCATCTGACATCGCAGAAGCTATAGCAGAAGCAGGCGAATGCTCTGTGACAGATGTAAAGGTTGGGGAAGTTCGCTTCGACGTGTCTCGTTTAGGTACGGCTTGGTGCAGGTGCCCACTTGAAGTTGTTCGCAAATTAAAAATAGCAAAGTATCTTCGTATCAACTGGATCTCTGCTAGGGTACAGGTGTTGCAGACTCGGCCATTACAATGTTACCGTTGCCTAGAGCTAGGCCATGTAGGAATTAATTGCCCAACTGGGACGCCCAATCGTACCGCATGCTGTTTTTTCTGTGGCCAAACCGGGCATAAAGCGAAAGAATGCAACGCGGAAAAACCGCTATGTCCTGTCTGCAAAGATTTAGGTCGCCCAGCTGATCATAGAGTGGGGAGTAAAAAATGCCCTCCACCAAAGAAGAACAAGGGAGATTCCAGATCTCTACCCGTACGTTCCACGCCTGCCACAATGTCGCTGGCTAATTTGTCGAACCAGTTGGACAATCGTCCAATAGGGGAGGTAATGGAGGCCTAAAATTCTGTTCTCCATATAAAATACTACAGGGCAACCTAAACCACTGTCGCGCTGCACAAGATCTGGTGTTGCAGACAATCGCGGAGTGGTCGGCTGCCCTTGCAGTGATAGCAGAGCCTTATTGCGTCCCAAAACATCCTCGTTGGTTTGGATCGGAGGATGGTCTAGTCGCAATTTACTGGGCTCACACTGAAAGCGGATACCATTGTAATCTTCTTCATAAAGGGTTAGGGTTTGTTTTAGTAGAGTGGGGGCCATTGGTCATCGCCGGCTGTTACGTCTCTCCAAACAGCGGTCTTCCTGCTTACGAAAATTACCTGGACAGGATCGCAATTGCTATCCGCGATTATTTATCTCGTCCGGTACTCGTTTTAGGTGATTTTAACGCTCACTCCCGAGTATGGGGCGATACCCGGAACGACATTAGAGGAGAGACGATATTGGAATGGGCTGCAGAACTGAATCTCGTTTTGCTGAACCATGGTTCGGTCAGTACTTGCGTACGCTGGCAAGGAGAGTCTATTGTCGACTTGTCGTGGGCATCTCCAACTGCCTCGCAAATGGTTTCCGCGTGGAAGGTAGCGCAAGAGATAGTCACATTATCGGACCATCGTCATATTTTTGTTGAAGTAACTCACCGGCGTCTACTAGATGGGCATGAACCAAGCCATGCTCCTCGACGTTGGTCGCTCAAGCAGCTAAACCAGGATCTACTCTTGGCTGCCGCCCACGTTGCGGACTGGCAAACTGAGGAAGATTGGTCTGCATCCAGCCCGGAGATAAAGGCAGCTTGGTTTCATTCTAAAATGACGACTATATGCGACTCAGCAATGCCACGAGTAAAGTCGAGGAATACGGGTTCCGTGTACTGGTGGTCTCAGGAAATTGCTCAGCTGCGTACTGAATGCGTTAGTGCTCGACGTAGATATCAGCGAGCTCGCAGAAGACGGCGGGCTACAGCTGAGGAGATTGCTGAGGCATATGCGGCGTATAGAGTTGCTGCAAATGCACTTAAATGTGCGATCATGGATGCCAAGGCTCGGTCCTGGAACGAACTAGTTGAAGGACTGGATAGAGATCCATGGGGTCGCCCATATAAATTGGTTATGGGAAAACTCAGACCATGGGTTCCTCCCCTAACTGAAACCCTGGACCCGGAATTTGTTGCCAGAATCGTAAACACATTATTTCCTAGAGTCCAGGACAGTCCTTTGGTTTTGCCGCCGCTGTTTGAGGCAGACAACTGGTCTGAAACGTTGGCAGTAACGGAAGGAGAGTTGAGTGGAGCCTTGCGGCGACTTGCGAGTCGAACTACTGCTCCAGGCCCTGATGGTATTCCAGGTCGCGCATGGGTGTTAGCTCTAGACGTCTTGGGGAATAAAATGAGGCAGCTCTTTACCAGTTGCCTCCGGCATGGAACTTTCCCTAAAAGCTGGAAGGAAGCTAGGCTGGTCCTACTGAGGAAAGAAGGTCGAATTGCCACTTCTCCTTCATCGTTTAGACCAATTTGTCTGTTAGACGAGACGGGTAAGCTTTTTGAACGCGTCGTTGCTGCACGCCTCAACGAACACTTGCGTCGTGTGGGCCCGGATTTGTCTGATTACCAATTCGGTTTCCGACAGGGCAGGTCTACGGTCGACGCAATTAGGTGTGCTCGATCTCTATCGGAGCCAGCAGTTCAGGCAGGTGGGGTTGCATTGGCTATAAGTCTGGACATAGTCAATGCCTTTAACTCTTTGCCTTGGCAAGCGATAAGAGAGGCCTTAATCTACCACCAAGTGCCTTCCTATTTGCAGGCTATAGTCGGGAATTATTTGAGCGACAGATCCATTCATTTCTCTGGTCGGAGCAGATCATTGGTGGTGAGGGAAATCACTTGTGGGGTCCCTCAGGGCTCTGTACTTGGACCTCTACTCTGGAATCTCGCATATGATTCCGTTCTGCGGACTAGTCTCCCACCTGGTACCAGTGTAATATGTTACGCTGATGACACTCTCGTATTAGCGAGGGGGGTGTGCTTCCGGGAGACAGCTAGACTTGCTGAACTTGCAGTAGCTTGTATTATTAGTAAAATACGCGGGCTCGGCTTGCAAATAGCTCCTCATAAAACTGAGGCCTTGTGGTTTTATCGCATAAGACAAAGCGTAGAACCACCAAGCTCAACCATCCGAGTTGGTGATGCAGAAATTCAAGTGAGCCGACATCTTAAATATCTGGGTCTCACCCTGGATGGTCAATGGGGTTTCGGTGAGCATTTTGAGCGACTTGTACCCCGTGTTCGTGGAGCAGCTGGCTCTTTACACCGGCTGCTCCCAAATCTGGGAGGACCGCGGGAGGAGGTACGCCGCCTCTATGGTAGTGTCGTGCGATCCATGGTTCTCTATGGTGCACCTGTCTGGGCTCGCTGTTTGTCGGATGCCCCTCGCTATAGAGCACAGCGCTGCAGAGCTCTGTTGGCTAGTCTGCAACGGGTCATGGCTATAAGAATTGCGCGTGGATATCGTACAATATCCTTTGAGGCGGCAACACTATTAGCACGGGTTCTGCCTCTGGATATATTGGCGGAGATGGATGAGAGAGTTTATAATCAAACTCACTCTCTCCGCCAGTCTATGGAAGAACAAAACCAGAGATCGCTATGCTTGCTTCGGAGAGATGCGCAACGACAGGCTTTAGACGAATGGCGCTTGAGACTAGAAGAACTACATTCCATGCGCCAACGCGTTGTCGGAGCCATTTTACCGAACTTCGAAGCCTGGTTGGGTAGAAGACAAGGATGCGTCACCTTTAGGTTAACTCAGATGCTCACTGGACACGGGTGCTTTGGTGAGTATCTAAACCGCATTGGGAGAGAACCAACCGCGCAATGCCATCATTGTGGAGACATCTGTGACTCAGCCCAGCACACGTTGGAGAGCTGTTCGGCTTGGGCGATGGAGCGGCGAATCTTGGTCGCAAAAATTGGAGGTGATTTGTCTCCAGCAGTAGTAGTGGCAGCTATGCTGGCGGACAATGAGTGTTGGGAAGCCGTGGTATCCTTCTGCGAAGCAGTTATGCTTCGAAAGGAGGCTGCTGAGCGTGACCGTGAGAGGGCCGATCCAACCAGGAGAAGGCAGCGTCGAGGCGGGGCGATAGCCTCATAGCTTCCGCTGCACAACAAGAAGTCGTAGCAACCAATGTAGGGGACTCCGTTGCTCAAGCGACTTCGAGATAGCGCGGTAACCAGATGTAACCATGGTTGCCGTCAAAAGTGCTGAATTACAGAGGCAAACATTTTCTAAATGTGAAGCCCTTTGGAGAGCCTTGCGTAAGCAAAGTAAGGGTGGGGAGATCTCGGATGTTGTATTTCTAGTTCCCGGGACTCCTCATATACCCCGAAGATGGTTACCGTGGAGGTTTTAGTCAGTAGACCGGTCTATGGGAGTCTGACATAACCACCTCACCGGCACCCCCAGGTGAGGATGTGTATGCCTAAAGCATTTCCTCCACGACAAAAAAAAAAAAAAAAAAAAAAAAAAAAAGGTGATGTTCCACCTGAGGGGCGAGACGAGGCAAAATTTGAAATCTTTATGTAAAAATGAACCGTATTGCTTAGGAAATAGAGTATATATTAACTTTGTAACAAAAACACTCGCTTCTCGCGATAGGCCTATTGTTGTTTGTTGCTACTTTTTGTTTGTGTAAAAATGAACCGTATTATTTCTCATGTAGAGTTCAAAATACATTAACAAGAAACACGCATGTCGCGATGTCAATTTTTGGTGGAAACAGTTCGGTGTGATTTTAATTCTCGTCTCGTCTCGCCCTTTTGGTGGATTCTTCATGCTGACTTACGATTACCGATTACTGCGCCCGCCACTGCCTAAGGCAGACAGTTTTTTTGTGTGATCCACAAACAACAGTCCTGAGTCTGAACGTTCTTTATGTTCGTTTGTTTCATGTTTGTAAACGTTCCCGCGGTGGAGTGCGTGAGAGTTCAAATCTCACGTAAGAAAATTTTTTGTGTGATCCACAAACAACTGTCCTGAGTCTGGACGTTCTTTGTGTTCGTTTGTTTCATGTTTGTAAACGTTCCCGCGGTGGAGTGCGTGAGAGTTCAAATCTCAAGTAAGAAAATTTTTTGTGTGATCCACAAACAACTGTCCTGAGTCTGGACGTTCTTTGTGTTCGTTTGTTTCATGTTTGTAAACGTTCCCGCAGTGGACTGCATGAGAGTTCAAATCTCACGTAAGAATTTTTTTTGTGTGATCCACAAACAACTGTCCTGAGTCTGGACGTTCTTTGTGTTCGTTTGTTTCATGTTTGTAAACGTTCCCGCGGTGGAGTGCGTGAGAGTTCAAATCTTACGTAAGATAATTTTTTTGTGTGATCCACAAACAACTGTCCTGAGTCTGGACGTTCTTTGTGTTCGTTTGTTTCATGTTTGTAAAAGTTCCCGCGAAAGTAAAAAGTATTATTTAGATCTTATCAGTAAGTACCTACCTACCTAAGCTTGCAAATAAAATAGGTACGTAATATTATAGTACGTTTCAATTACGTGATCTTGACGAAAACGGTTATAAAACTTATAACACTTGAGCATATAGTCTAAAATCGCTTATATAAACAAACGCTTGCATTATCAAAAGGGTCAACAGTAACTAGGTACTTAGTTGAGTTATGGCGAACTTTACCTAAGTTTTATAAAAGACATAACTACAAAAATATTTTACGATACAATGTTATCGAAATAACTATTATAAAATAATACTATTATTTACTGATAAAAGAGAACCAAGTATTAATAAAAACTTAGGTATAAATATTTTAAACCTAACCTATATATTTTACCTACGATATAAAATTACGCGATAAAATTCAGTACGAACGGTGAGTCGACATGCACAGGTCCGGCGTCGAAGAGGGCCATCGCCCGACTGAATCGTCGACCGTACTCATTCTGTATCGATCGTTAACTTATCGGTATAAGGTCTGAAATTGCGATGCGCCCGCAACGATCCGGAGCGCTTAGAAATTGCTAAAATCTTATTTGATTCATTAAAAATTATTGGTTGTAGTTATGTAATGATATTCTACAGTAATACTAATATTGATGTTACGAATGTATTTGAGTAATTTCTAAGCATAATGATAGTGTACTTTCCGTGTAATATGTAAAAAACTGTTTTTGTAGAGGTGTTTTCAAAAATAAATATGATCGAGCCAAAATCAAGCTATCGCGTTTTGGTAATTACAAAAACCTAGTTAAAGGTATCAATTTACCTATATTAAAATTCTAGATCAATAGGTCTTTTCATATTCCTGTAGTAGTTGATGAAAGATAGTGCATTTTATCAATGTATCATCTTAAACAAAGAATTTTGCATCAAATCTAGATACAAACCATGTAACCTGCGATGAGGTATGTGATCACTGAGAACCATTAAAAAAGTGCAGCAAATAAGCTTACAAAAAGGTTGAATGAAAGGTATTTGTAGTTTTAGATGAGGGTAGATATTTTGACGTAGAATTATATTACAGAGCGGCATACTAGATACTAAATTCAAATCCAACATGTATGACGACGGTGAAAACAAAGGACGGAAAAACTACGTACTCCAAAAATACGTGACATATCCCCTCACCTTCGTAAATGAGGCTTTATTTGCGTTACCCTTGTAAATTCACCTAGGGTTAAATTCTTCAATAATTTTATCTTCGTAGTAAGTACCCTTTATTTTTCATCTTGGTCAGCCGAATCTCATATCAGGAGTTTACTTTAAAGATTGTAATCATAAATCGGTGCTAAATCTGAACTATTTCCTCATTTCCCTTTACTAATTTTATTTGAAAGTTGTATATTATATATGCATCGATTATTGCATTTCAAACTATTGCTTTTTATGTTCAACTATTTTCAACACGCACTTTAATTTTTTAAATCTTTAGAGAATACACTTTACTATATCACCTTAATATCAATACAGACATATTAGTAAAGATAATGCTTTTGATAATAATATTAATAACATGATACGGTCTGGAATTATTGATTTTAAGTAGAAGTTTGATATCTTAGATAGTTCGTAGTTTCATAGTAGAGGTATCGTATTTCAGAGCAACAATAAAATCCTAGTTATTACAAAAATAAAGTCACGAACAGCCACGCTGAATATAAAACATAAACGTTGCTTCGCTTGAATTTATAACCTTTAAGCTTTGCAATTTTAACACCGTTTAGTGTTCTTTTAAAAGCGTGCTACTTACTTGATAGCGTTTTTGGATTTTGTTTGTGATACGTAAAAAAAAAATGACTTTCCGTTTATGGATAAATAAAACCATGGTTTGTATACTAACCACCATAGTTGTTAGTTGGCAATAAAGTACGCATTCATTATCAACAAAGAAATCAATACAATCGTGCAATCCAAAGTTTGTAGCTTAGTAAGTAGACTCGGTCCAAAAAGACTGTGGCGCTTCTTTTGAAGACCGAAAAATCCTCACGTTTTTTTCAATAAGGAAGAGTGGATCATCGGAAAGAGCTTAAATTACGAATGATTTACATCTGCGTGAAACAAACTCGTAAGTCCGGTATACCAGGAAAAACATTATTTGCTAAGTCGCAGTCATGTTTTAGATTACGAAAAATAACTTTTTAGAAGATAAATGGAACTACAATCAGCAAAAAGCATATCATGATTCAATCTAAAATTAAAAGGAAATTCAATTTTACATTTCAATCATAAAAATGGTATCAGTTGAAGCCGTGTTCATATCATAAAATATAATAAATATACCTACTGTTATTTTGAAATGTTGATCAGCTTTAATTGATCTTCGATATCCGGACTACATTGGTTTTACTATTTATGTGATTTTGTAAATAGAGGTCGTATAAGTTAGTGATATTGATTTATATACTCAATCTCCTAGCAGTAATGTGCAAATAATACTGATGATTAGATGGAAGAGTAACAGTAGCTAGACAGATTATAGGATTCCCTTAATCCTTAACCCTTGCGCATAGCGCAGACATTATGAATATTATATATTATAATATTATAATATTAAGAGAGGAAGAACTTTTTTACTGTCAAATGAAGCAAATTCTTAATTATGTCAATAATAAATTTAATAAGCGTAATATTATCATAGGAGGCGATTTTAATATAAATATTTTAAATAATAACTTAAAAACAACCAAATTCTTAGACTTTATGCGAGAATACAAGTTTACACAACAAATAAAACATCCTACACGAACAACTTCGACCACATCTACGTGTCTAGACCTAATTTTCACAAATTTTCCTACACTGCCACATTATACTACAGTTGAAGAGTATGGCTTTTCAGACCATAGTGCAACCCTTATCCATATAGCATTGCCCCAACAATTAAACCAAACAGTGTGGTATACGAATAAAAGATTATTTAAAGAAAAAAATATACAGTTATTTAAAGAAGAACTACATAATATAAAATGGTCTGATGTAATAAATTGTTACCAAAATATAAATGAAAACTACAATTGCTTTAATATGATTTTAATAAAAACCCTTAATAAATGTATACCTATCCAAAAAATTAAAATAAATAGGAATTTTAAAAAACACTGGCTAACAACGGGTATTAAAAAATCATGCCGTAATAAAAGATTACTCAAAATACTTACATTGAAAACAAAAAGTCCGGTTTTAATAGAACATTACAAAAAATATGAAAAAATACTTAAAAAAACTGTCACTACATCTAAAAAAATACACTACATAAATAGAATTAAAAAGTCTAAAAATAAGGTTATAACAATGTGGAATGTCATAAATGAGCGCACAAACAAAAAATTAAACAAAGAAAAATGTAATTTAGAAATAAGTGTAAATAATGTGTTATACTCAGATCCACAGCTCAGATCCGAAGCAGGTTGCGAACGCCTTTAACTCTTTCTTTGCGTCTGTCGGCCAGGGCGATTCATTATCAGAAGATAACAACCAAAGTACTACCCGTGTGCTACAACCTAGTGAAAATACAATGTTTTTGAGACCTGTGGAGCCCCGTGAAGTATACGGCATTATAAATAACCTTAAAAACAAAAAGAGCTCTGGTTGTGATGAGCTTCCACCTTTTCTAATTAAAAAGTGTGCGGAAGAATTGACTCTGCCATTCTACTTGTTAATTAATCAATCTTTCGAAGAGGGTATTTTCCCGGACCTATTAAAAGTTGCAATAATCAAACCCGTTCACAAAAAGGACTCAAGAAAAGATCCAAATAATTACCGACCTATAGCCCTTTTACCAACCGCTTCAAAAATATTAGAAAAAGCAATGTGTAATCGAGTGTATTCATTTTGTGAAAAGTACAAGCTTTTCCACGAGTCACAACACGGATTCAGAAAACAAAAATCTACTACTCTAGCAGTCTATACATACATACAGGAAGCTCTTAACACAATAGATAGGAAAGAATACGCCGTGGGTATTCTTTTAGACATGACGAAAGCCTACGATAGAGTTACATATGATATTTTACTGTCTAAGTTATATAGAATAGGTATACGTGGAAAAGCACACGAGTGGTTCCAATCGTATTTACAAAATAGGGATCACTTAGTTGAGATTGAACATCATAACCAAAACAGTAGAGAGATAGAGCATATTCGATCAAGTAGGGTTAAAATTAGTTCTTCAATACCACAGGGTAGTGTCATTGGATGTCTGTTATTCCTAATTTATATAATTGACCTTCCAAAAACCATCCAAGGTCCCTGTGTATTGTTTGCCGATGACGTTTCCATGCTAGTTTCATGCAAAAATAACATAGATTTAAATGTAAAACTTGAAGCCTCACTAAACAACACCATAGAATGGATGACTCAGCATAATCTGGAAATGAACTACTCAAAAACGAAAATAATTACATTCCACCCACACCAAAAATCACCATTAAATATAGATTTTAGATACAAGGGAACTAAAATAGATGTAGTAAGAGACTTTTGTTTGCTAGGGTTTACAATAGACACACACATTAACTGGAAATCCCATATTCAAAAAATAAAATCAAAACTTTCAAGCTTCTCGTATGCTCTTCGAGAAGTAAAGAAGACAACTGATTTCCAAACCGCGCTAACAACGTACTACGCTTACGCCTATACTTGGCTAAACTACGGGATTACCTTATGGGGAAACAGCACTGACGCCCCTGCTCTATTCACTATGCAAAAAAAGCTAATAAGAATTCTTGTTAATATAGATGACACAGAAAGCTGTAAACCTTACTTCCAGCAACATAAAATATTAACCCTCACTAGCCTATACATACTAGAGACATGCAAATTCGTTAGAAACCACAAAGACTTTTACACTACCCGAGAAGATATTGACACAAAATATACTCTGAGACACAGAAATAGATTGAACTTGCCTGCGTCTCGATTACAAGCTCATGCAACTAGTCCATATGTAATGTCAATAAAAATTTATAATAAGTTACCCAACATCCTAAAAAATGAAGAAAAACACAACACCTTTATCTATAAATTAAAACAACTCATGATACAAAAATGTTATTAAGTATAATTTGAATGAATATCTGAACGACACACTATAATTAAGAAGAGAATTACATCATACAAGGCCCTTACATGACATGAAAAATTATTCCATTAGTATATTATAACAATTGCATTTAATATAATAAATAATATAATAATTTAATTAACTATATTAATAAAAATATATTTTTCAATGCAATTAAAATATAGGTAATACAATTGAATAATTGTTTTGATTAACTATATTAATAAAAATAAATATTTATTACATTACAAATGAAATACAATACAATAAAATAACTAATAAAATAATTTAATTAACTATAATAATAAGGAATATATAATTACAAATAAATTACAACACAATAGAAAATGATTGACATAATTTACTTTTTAATTATATAATTATTTTATTGAAACATAATATATCGACGCGCTTTTCTTCCTCTCTTCTATATAATATGCCGTGCCCTACAGGGTCCATAATTGTACCTAACATTATTTTAATAAGACCTGTAACTAACATTATGGAGTGCAATAAAATGAAATTGAAAATTGAAATTGAAATTATATTTATTATAATATGTGTAGTGACGGAGTAAGAATACAATATGTCACCACCCCATCTCATCTCATGGGTGTAGTAAAAACCGACTAAGGGACTAACCGTAATTACTATCTTTACGAAATAAAATTGAAATTAAACCCTATACCAATCCGTCTGGCCAGCGTGATATTAGTAGACCAAGTAACCCTTCGTCACGGGAGGAGGCCCGTCCCTGCAGTGAGACATTAATGGGCTGTTATGATTTTTTATATGCAATACACAGAATTCTTCTGCACTTGGTATGGAATAGCATGGAGCTTACCAGCAAACAATTTGTTAATCTCTTCACCATGTACCAATATAATAATCCTTTGAGATTATTAAAATTTGTGAATTCCTAACAAAATGTCTTCCTTCATCAGTCTGGACCTTAACCAGGTTGTATACGTACCAAAATTTTATGTACACCGAAATTGTTTATCTAAATACAAAATCTCAAAACAGGATTTTAAAAAAATGTTTAAATATTACTAATAAATAAAGTAACTGTATCAATTTTACATAAGCCTTTATTCAAGCAAGCAAAATTATACGCATATGTCACGTCCCGGCTTCAATGTGCACTCAAGCGTATGATCCACCTTAGTGATTGGACACTCTCTACGGTGTAGTGTTCCATTGATTTTTCATAAGACTCTAAAGGCCTACGCAGACCGGGACGGCATGGCAAGGGATTTTTATCTTTACTAATGGACATTCAACCGTACTGTTACAGAAATACGATATAAATTGCTATGCTTTAAAATGAACAATGCCGTGCGATAAAATCCCTTTCAATGCCGCGGCATCATTTTAAAGCATAGCAATTTATGTCGTATTTCTGTAAAAGTACGGTTGAATGTCGATTAGTAAAAATTAAAATTCCTTGCCATGCCGTCCCGGTCTGCGTATGCTTTTAGTCTATAAAGATAAGGCCTTATTCTTTTATACGAGCTTTGGTTATTTGTGTGAAATTTACAAAGTTATTGTAGGGCAATAGCGGATTTTATCAAGAATCTTTGAGTATATTTATTAGAGGCGAAAAAGAATTTTCGTAGTTTAGTTATCAGCTCTGTGATCTATATTTACTTGCGAGTTTTATGTTCCAATATGAGATAGGAAATGTTTATTGGTATTTCAATAATTTCAGTACTATGAGAGCATTGATTTGGAAATAAAATATGTTTTAACTGTACAAAGACTAAACATGAAACGTCTTGACAGTTTTGTTTGGCATTATAATATTGTAATAATTGTCCAAAAGGACAATTATTGTCCAAAAGGACAATTATTACTACAAAGTAAAGTCTTAAGAAAACACAGTAGCCATCCCAACTCTTCCTGTGGGAGTAATAAAAGCTATCTTTGCGGCTTAAGTTGATTAATTAACTCTTACGACAGAAAGATATTTAAATACAACCCTATAGCTAGTACGGTATTCCTAGGCGTCGCCGGAGGAGGCCCGTCACTGCAGTGGAGTATTTATATCCTGCCACATTTTGTTACTGTGAAGCAACATCCATCTCCGTGTGGTGACGAAGTAAGAATACAATATATCACTACTCCATCTCACCCAATGGGTGTCATAAAAACCAACTAAGGGACTATTTGTGAATATTATCTTAACGAAATAAAATGAAGGAAAACTTGATATTAAACCCTACACCAATCCGTTTGGCCAGCGTGGTATTAGTAGGCCAAGTATTCCTCCGTCACAGGCGGAGGCCCGTCCCTGCAGAGGGACATTAATGGACCGGTATGTTTAAAGCAACATTTAATACCTAAAAACAAACACTTGAATACATAACTAAGCCCCTTCATTTCCGCCCAACACAAAGCAGGATCTCGCATAATCTACTTCTATTTAAGTTAGATGAAGTTGACGTCCTAATGGACTGAACCAAATCACTGGCGACATTTAATATCCTGTTGGAGACACCGACTGTCATGCTCGCAACAATGTTGACAGTATTCTAGTTCTGAACAATATTTCCTGCGTTTAAAACTTAAACACGTAATTGCATAGTAATGTTGGTAATCATAAATCCCCTGGCCATGACAGCCTTAGCATCGAGCACCTGAAACACGCGGGACCACATATGGCTAGAGTACTGACAATGCTTTACAACTTATGTGTAAGCCATAGTTACTTGCCGGGAGAGATGATGCGAACATTGGTAGTGCCTATTGCAAAGAATAAAACCGGAGATCTCGCTGACGGCAGTAATTATAGGCCTATCTCTCTAGCCACGGTGATCTCGAAAGTATTTGATAGCGTGCTTAATAAACAACTAAATAACTTATTAAATTTCCATGACAACCAGTTCGGATTTCGACCACGTTTGTCTACAGAAAGTGCAGTGTTGTGTCTTAAGCAGGCTGTTACTTACTACACGCAGCGTCAGACATCTGTCTATGCCTGCTTCCTCGACCTATCACGGGCGTTTGATTTGGTTTCCTATGACGTTTTATGGAAAAAATTAGAGGACAATAAAGTACCAGTTGAGCTTATTAACGTTTTAAAGTTTTGGTATGGAAATCAGACCAATGTTGTACGATGGGCTGGTGCAATCTCGGAGCCTTACAGGTTGGAATGCGGGGTGAGGCAGGGAGGGTTGAGCTCGCCCACACTTTTCAATCTGTATGTAAATGACTTGATTGGTGAGCTCTGTAATACTAGACTTGGGTGTCACATAGACGGCAAATGTGTAAACAATGTTAATTATGCCGATGACATGTGTCTTTTAAGTGCGTCGGTCTGTGGCCTTCGTAAATTGTTAGCAATATGTGAAAAATATGCCCTATCACATGGTTTGATATACAATGTAAAAAAGTCTGAGATCATGGTCTTTGAGGCCGGGGGTAAGAGACACGAAAATATTCCACCTATAAGACTCTATAATGACGATCTTAAAAGAGTATTTAAATTTAAATATCTAGGTCATATTTTGACCCCTGACCTTAGTGATGATCTCGACATTGAACGAGAGCGTAGAGCGTTGTCCGTGAGAGCGAACATGGTGGCCCGCAGGTTTGCAAATAGCACACTAAATGTAAAACTCACGCTCTTTAGAGCATACTGTACATCATTTTACACGTGTAGCCTGTGGGTTAAATATACTCAAAGATCGTACAACGCTCTACGAGTTCAATATAATAACGCATTTAGGGTGTTGGTGGGGCTGCCCCGCTTCTGTAGCGCATCAGGTATGTTCGCAGATGCGCACGTAGCATGCTTTTACGCAACCATGCGTAAAAGGTGTGCATCCCTGGTGCGCAGGGTGTGGGCCAGCTCCAATAGCATACTAAATATGATTGCGGATAGACTTGACTGCACATATGTGAACCGATGTTGTGCCATATCGCATGGGAGACAATAATGCTGGGCCATATGTGCAGGGGGGACTATTTTCTATTGTCATATTTTTATTTTTGTTTCCTTTTTCTCTTTGTTTATCTTAATTATAAGTTTTACTAATCATAGTTGATAAGTTACTAACCAAATGAGTCATGGTCACTTAATAAATGAAATTTTTATTTATTATTTTATTATAAATCGATTTGTATTTTTTAAACAGATTGATACTGGACAATAGTATAAATACGACAATATTTTATTGGTTGTTAATAGCCGACTGATATTTTTTTTGTATTATTTGTACGTTATCAAAGGAAATAAAAGGAAATTAAAACTAATGTAACTTCAGTCAAAAAAGTCAGAGTAGAAAGGTTTGGCAGCAACTTACCTCTGAATTCAAAGGTGATCAAGAAAAAATTTAAATAACTGACAATATTCACCTTAATATTAACAGAAATTCTTACATCATTATAGAATCTCTATCATCAAATAATCAAATATCATAATTGTCTCAAACATTTTGTAGCTTCATGCCACAAAATGTTTTAGACAATTACAAGCGCTTGTAAAATCACAAGAGACACATTATCTTGAAACAAACACGACATTAGTCAAAACTTTTCTCCTTCTGACATAGAAAGTTTTCTCTTTCAGAAAGTTTTAACTAAACGTTGTTATAAAAAATATTAGAAATTAAAATAAAATTTTCACGAAAATTAAAGAAATTTTTGTTAGGCTCGTTGTGATTTTCGATAATACTTAGGGTCATTGTAACGTACCTACGGACATTTTTGACTAATACCACTTTGAACTTTTATATCTCTGTCAATAATTAAGGTACTTAAGTGGCAAATACTTTATTTTTTAAGGCATACAATCTGCAACAACTGAGTTTTATAAAATGAAGCATAAGTGTTGCTAGATGTTTTTTATAATTTTTTTTCTAAAGTGACTATTTTGTCCTAAGGTACGTTACATGTTTGTACCTTAGGACACAACATTGTGTACCTTGGTACAAAATAAAATAAAGACATATTAACTCAAGAGCAGTCTTGTAATCAGCGCAAAAAATATGTTTTACTTAACAATCTAATCTGAGGTATCAAGTAGGAACATATAAACTAATTATCAACTATTTAAATCTATTTAGCTGCTTTAACTATGTTAAATAATTCTTCAACCCAAATTCTTTGCTATTTTTCTTATGTTTCCTCCTTCTTTTACTTTATTTACTGCTAGTCTCAGGCGTTCAGGACTAACTGCATCTCTCTTGAACTCCGTGACCCTAGTAAGAAGTGTTACAAGGACTATTAAGCATTAACCATAGTTACAAACATTGATTGTTCCTTGGAATGCGTCCCAAGGTACAAACAAAATCATGTCCCAAGGTACAAACATAGCAATAATTTAATAAAATAGTATTATCTTGAATTTTAGGCTAGGAACTTGTTCCACTATTAATCATGTTGTAGAAAGAAAGTAACAATTGACATTATCGTTTTATATTTTTGTCAATTATCTGTTCTCATTACAAACATAATACACGTCAAAAAACTGTAAAAGACTTACTTTTGGCTCTAAAAAACTTAAAGATGTCCTCACAACTCGCTCGACGCCGGAATGATCACATAACTCACTAGTTTTGCCAAGCGATGAAAATACTATCCATAATATGATAAAATTGAGTGTCTTCAATGTTGCTAGTCTTTGAGATAAAATCAATGTCCCAAGGTAAAAGCGTGCCAAGGTACGTCCCATAACCATAATGATAATAAATTAAGTCTAAAATTATATCAACGATCTCACAGTTAAACTACGCAAGGAATTTGTGATAATGTATTAGATAAATGAACTTAAAACTTTACTAATAATTTGCCAAAAATTAAAAATAAGTAAGTAACTAAATAAGATTAATATCGTAAATAAGAGTGCTTTACGTTACCTAAATCGAACCATCAATAATTGTTTGGTTACTCTCTCTCTGTAGTCGGTCCCTCATGACTTAGGATCGTGGTCATCAGCGGATGTGGATGATTTGCACCGGCTTTCGATGATCTGCCTCCACCGGTGCCTGTTCATCGCGTCTCGGGCAACAGAGCAAAACGTGGTTGATGATGGGCCTCTCACTTGATCGCTCCATCTGGTTGGGGAACGTCCACGTGCTCGTTTGCCCTCCGTGTTCCCAACAACGATAAGTTTTTCAAGGCTCTCTTCACCCCTCCTCATTATGTGGCCAAAGTAGGTCAAAATGCGTTGCTGGCAGATGGTGGAAAGGCGTGTTTGGATACGAAGCTGCAAAAGGATCGATGCATTGGTGCGCTTGGCGGTCCAGGGTATCCTCAGCATGCGTCTCCAGCACCACATCTCGAATGCATCAATTCTTTGCCGTTCTCTGGCTCGTATTGTCCATGTTTCCACACCGTACAGGAATATGGGGAATATTAGAGCGCGTATTAGACGGGTCTTGGTGATGTTGGTAACGCCCCTCTTCTTCCAGATGACATTGAGTCGAGTCATCGCGTCCTTAGCCATACCAATACGCCTCTTTATCTCCGGTACACAGCTGCCATCATTGTGTACCAGTGCGCCCAGATAAGTATAGTGGTCAACGATGGCAACCCCTGGAATGTTATAAGTTGGGCTGGTAAGTTTTTCAGCTCGGTCAACTACCATTAGCTTCGTCTTGCTTCTGTTTACTGCGAGGCCCATACAGTTACTCTCGGTCTCGAGTCTCTGAAACAGCTCCTGCATATCTTCCATAGACGTCGCTGAAAGGACTGTGTCATCGGTATACCTTAGGTTCGATATCCGCTTTCCTCCTATCGGAAATCCCTTGTCCCAGTTTTCGAGTACTTTCCGGATGATGTACTCTCCGTATATATTAAACAGGGTCGGGGATAAGATGCAGCCCTGTCGCACTCCCTTTTTTGTTTCGAACACATTAGAACAATCGGTGCCGATTCTGACAAAAGAGCGGTTCTAAACATATAGTTGTTGGATCAACCCAATTAAATGATCGGGAGCTCCCTTCTCGCTTAACACACTCCACAACTTGTCCCATTGCACGCAGTCAAAAGCTTTTGTGTAATCTATGAAACATAAGACTACTGGACTGTTGAACTCCCTGCTCTTTTCGATTACTTGGCGGATGTTAAGAAGCTGTTCCCTTGTTCCTTTGCCCTTTACGAAGCCGGCCTGTTCTTCCGGTATCTGGCTTCGGAGAAAGTGGTTGAGGCGCTTATGAATGATGTACAGAAGGATTTTACTCGCATGGGAAATCAATGCGATGGTTCTATAGTTGCCACAGATCTTAGTAGAACCTTTTTTGTGTAAGGGGATGAATACTGATTCTGTCCACTCTGTCGGCCATTTTCCCGTTCTCCACACATCATTACAGATTTCCACCATTACATCTATTCCTGCCTCTCCCATGTTCCTCAAAAGTTCGGCAGGGATTCCATCTTTGCCTGGTGCCTTACCGTATTTGAGGGCTGTGATAGCGCTTTCTACTTTCGAACGCATAATCTCTGGTTCGTCTGGTGTTAACTGCGCTCCCTGAGTTACTGGGTGTCCTGTGTCGTATAACGCTGCACAATACCACTTCCAGCGTTCTAGAACCTCTGACGTATCAGTCAGGAGTTTCCCCGTCTCATCCTCTATGGCAAACGTTTTATAGCTTCTCGCCCTAGTCAGCTCTCTCACTTTGCGGAACAGGTCTCTGGTTTCACTTCGTATGCTATGTTGTTCAAGCTCAATGCACATGTTTTTAAGGTAGGCATTGTAATCCTGACGGCACCTTTTCTGGACTTCACGACTAAGCTCCGTGTATCGTTCCCGGTCAGCCGCTGAACTTGTGCCTTTCTCTTTCAGCTCTCGTCGCTCCAGGATAACGTGGCTTGTCGCTGGTGTTATGTAGTCCTTCATGTCCTGTCTCTTGACAATATGTTGACTGGCAGACTCGGTAATCACTTGTTTTAAGAGACTCCATCGATTTTGCGCTCTAGTAACCTCTCTTCTCGAAATCTCTTTGAGAGTTTTCACCAGTGTGCCATAAAATGTTTCCGCCTCTTCCTCGCTAGACTGGGCTGTTGGTGCATAAACCTGTACGACGTTCAAGGTGCATGGTCTGGTGTTAAGTCGTATAGTAATTATACGGTCATTGACCGGTTTATATCCCAATACGCATGCCTCGATCTTTGGTGGTATCACGAAAGCCACTCCTCTGCTGCTGTCGTTATCTGGTCCCGAAAAGTACACTTTATTTCCAGATTTCGAGTAAAAGTGACCTTCACCTTTCCAGTGTGTCTCGCTCAATCCCAAAAGCTGTATATTCTTTCTTTGCATTTCTTCTTCAACGATTTTTAGTTTGCCTGGTTGGTTTAGTCCACGCACATTCCATGTCCCAATGCGATGTGATTGTCGGGAATTAAAGGTGCCGCTGTCACCAGTAACTGAATTTCCATGCGTAGCCTGATGAGTCACTGAGGCATGGCCGGTAGCAGATTTCACACCACCCCTCCCGGAGGGGCGGCGCCAGGCGTTAGCCGGATCACATGATATACTCGCATCCATTGTGTTACTATCCATGATGACTGTTTGGTTACAAGAAAGGTCAAACACTGACCCTGAATAGTACGTAAAATAAACAACTAACTCAAACGAAAGTAACAATGAATTCCTTACATGTAAACACCCGCATTGTTCTCGTAATATACTATTTGAAATAAAGCCAGCAAAAGATCGAGAAGCCTAGGAATTTGGTGACATTGTTTCTGTATAATTTTGACTTTTTGCATGTATTATTCAGCTGATGGTGATCGAGACTTACTCGTATGTTACACTTTATATATTTTTTTTATCTTTGTTTAAGGGGACTCGGTCAACAATGACGATGTCGCCCCGATTTTATAATGTTATGTGCTTTTGCTGGAATTAACAAAATCAAAATAAAATAATTTCTGTTTTTTTTAAAACTATCAATCTATGTTAGATCTTACAGGCCTTCCGTTTAATACGAAATCTTTACAACTGATTTGACCTTTACCAAATATAATAATGATGGTAAATCCTAAACATAAAAAAGAGAATAAGTATTAATGTAGTGACTATTAGTAAATAGTACTACGAATTTAAATAACAACTTAAAACTATGCCTAAGAAAATTAACTTTATCAACGATACTTAGGTTGAAGAACTTAAGTTAGTAAGCTTCAAAACTAAATCATAAATACAAGTAAGATATGATCGAAGGGGTTTCCTTCTTGTTAGCACGAAGAATCTATTAGTTTGAAGTATCCTTGAGATAATAGAAAACCGCTTACAAAACTGCTATTGAGAGACAAGATCCTTTATGTAAACTATGTCATTTACATTGTGGACAATGGACAAATAGTTGAAAGCATTCACTTGATTCTGATCTCTTAAATGAAAATTGGAATTTGTATAATCTTGGATTTTGCCTTTGTTTTGGAAGGATGGTAATTATCTTAAAAACTATCATTATATTAAAAAAAAAAGAAGCCTCTTAACAGTTGCCACTACTCCAACTCGTACTGAGGATATCATAGAAACCGACAAAATTTTGATAATTCTTTCTACAAAATCAAATAAAAAAAACAAATATGGAAAGAAAATTAACTTCATCAACGATGCTTGGGTTGAAGAAGTAAAGTTAGTAAGCTTCAAAACAAAATCATAAATACAAGTAAGATATAATCAAAGGGATTTCCCTCTTGTTAGCACGAAGGATCTATTGGTTTGAAGTATCCTTGAGATAATAGAAAACCGCTTACAAAACTGCTATTGAGAGACAAGATCCTTTATGTAAACTATGTCATTTACATTGTGGACAATGGACAAATAGTTGAAAGCATTCACTTGATTCTGATCTCTTAAATGAAAATTGGAATTTGTATATTCTTGGATTTTGCCTTTCTTTGGGAAGGTTAGTATTCTTAAAGCCTTTCTGATAAGAAGTAATTAAAAAAATAAGCCTCTACTTCAACATGTCGTGACAGGTGTATATATGGTAGGTATCACCACCTCATTACATGGTTATAAAAAGCCAACTAAAGAAAATTTAGCTAATAATTATCAAAAGAAAATAAAGAAGTAACACCCGGTCACATTATCTCGAGACCTGACGTCGATGACGTCACGTCGCGTCGGATGAATTACGGCGCTTGTACACGGTAAGAAAAATCGCCGAGCCTACGCAAGAATTCGTGTCGTATCTAAGCACGACCTGTGTACACAGCGCCGGCGATTAATAAGAAAATATTCTTGTCTGCGTAAGACAAGACACGGCGAACATTGTTGCGGAGGGGCGAGTAGCGGTGTAGTAGTAGTATCATACTTTTTCGCTTTCTAGTTAACATTTTTACTAAAGGAAGCCCGCACTGATTATCACACTTGTTATTACTTGCGCGCCCTACGCCCGTCTGACGACTGCACGAAAAAAATCCTATCGTGTACACGTTTTGATTTGTCTTGTCTGCGGAAGACACGAAAAGACACGAAAAGACAAAATTCTTGACGTCTACACGAAGATTTGTCTTGTCTGGCGCAGACACGGCAAATTTTCTTGGCGTGTACAAGCGCCCTTAATACTGATGCGCCTGTGGCGAGCGCGGGGGTTGAAAGAAGAACGGAACGCGAGATTCGCATTCCAGCGAGGTCTCTAGATAATGTAACTGTATTATATTTATTCCGTCTTTGAACTAGATGCGTCACTGAAGTTGTAGGCTTTTACTAAAGAATTTTTTGAGTTATTACCGTGTTCTTCTAATAATCACTTGCATGAAAACTGTCATTCTTATTTTATAAATAAAACAGTCTATCAAAGTAAAAGAAAAATACATTTTCAATATATTAGATTCAGAACTCTAGCTCGATCCAACCAATCACCCCGTGCGACATAACTGCCTCCAAGCACACGATTGCCAGTAAACGCGGTCCTGCCATGTAGCACTCTGAAGTTATTCAGCACTATTACTGTTCCTGTTAACATAATAATATATAATATAAACTTTTTTAATTAGTACTATTTCTAATTTATTTACGTGAGGTTTTAGACATTATGTTTCTCTACAAAACTACACTTCTAAAAAAAACTTAGTAAATTGTGTATGGGTGTAGATAAAGTAAAGTAGGTCTGGAAAGATCTCAGTAGGTACATAGAACTCGTTTATTCCGTGTGTTTATGAATTGGTATATTTATGTATTTAAATATATTTAAATGTTGAGGTGATTTCAATCAAGGTGTGTCCTTAAATAGATCGGCATTTATATTTCGTAAGTTTTAAAATAATTTCTGATATCAAGTATTTCTCATAACTATACTACTAACCAGGTGTTAATTTAAGTCGCCATTGGTTCTTGATATTTTCATAATGTTTAGCCAAATTCCGTAGTGAACGATAATACGTGCGGCATGTTTTACTGTCCTCAAAAGCCATTGTTGTACGATCACAGGCATTAAATCTGGAATTTTGAATAAAATATTAGGTTATTCGTGGTGGCGTGCATTCTTTTTCAAGTGATTCCTAATACCGAAATTAGGGGTCGTGATATTCGAGGTCGCATGATTTCGTTGCTGAGATATTCGTGGTGGCGTGCATTCGTTGTTACGTGATTCGTTGTCGTAAACTTACAGGGGCGCGTTATTCGTTGTTGCACTTTTCGTTGTCACATTACACCCTAATTTAATAAATATATTCGTAGATTCACACCGGTAAAAATAATTTTATAAAGATGATAGCACAATTTTACGCTGGTCCCGCATAAAGAAAGAGCCGATCACCAAATTATTAAGAATGCTGATTTTAACCAACCTTATTTGCACCATGTCTCCAGTTTCATCATCAGTTTTAATAACAGGAGCGGAGTGTAAACGGTGATGACCATCTTCTATATACTCCGCTTCAACGTTAAACTTAGTGAGGAACTTGTAATCTTCTAGGAATTCCTCTTTAAGCTGTTGTGCACCATAAAATCCGTCAACTACGATTGTCTGACCTCCCGTACCATTGTGTTCCAAGCATTGGAGAACTAACAAACTGAAAAAGAAAAACAAGCAATTAATTTGATTTAATTTTCGACTAACTGGCTAGCTATTATTTTTAAACGACGTTTTTATTTTTTTGTGTTTGTTATTTATGCATGTGTTATAGCAGGTATAACCAAAACTTTTCATTATTCGCCTACTAGTGTCAGGGAAAACATGCCCTACTAATACCGTGCTAGTAATTATTGCACAGGCAGTCTTCGATGACCTCTGTAGCGTACTGGTTGTAATTCATATGATTGCAACTAACTTAGTATAATAAACAGTTCGTTATTAAATTTCAAATAGTCCGTGTGGTGACGGAGTAAGAATACAATATGTCACCACTCATCTCATCCTATGGGTGTCGTAAAAACCGACTAAGGGACTATCCGTGAGTATTATCTTTACGAAATAAAAAGAAGGAAAACGTGAAATTAAACCCTATACCAATTCGTCTGGCCAGCGTGGTATTAGTAGGCCAAGTATCCCTCCGTCACGGGAAGAGGCTCGCCCTTGTAGTGGGACATTAATGGGCTGTTATGATGATTAAATTTAGTTCTATGTTTTTGTTCCTTACCCAGCACCTTCAGTAAAGTAAGTGTTATCGTTATGAGCAGCCAGAGGTTGATTAGTATAGGCTGTATCTGTAGTATATGCTGTCCCCCCGCTCTAATATAAAACATTCCTCCAAACATTGTGTGTTGTACACCTCCTAAAGCCTTGCAAATGACTTCTGTATCTTCTAAAGTTGCGCCAACCTAAATAAATATAATAAAGTTTATTTCACCATAAAAATAAACATTGCTATTGTAATAATCTAATACTAGAGCATATATTTTGTTTGAAGGATAGGTACATATTATGTGAAGTCAGGCCCGATTTTCTCGATATATTATATAACAGCCTATCATATTGTGTAATCTTAATTAAACTAGTGCCGATAAAACAGTATAGTAAGTGCATAAAAATTACAAAACTTCGCTTTCCATACTCGTTGGGTTTGTAAAAGGCCACCGATAGGGGTGTAATATGTGACAACGAAAAGTGAAACAACGAATACCACGACCCCGTAAGTTAACTACAACGTACTTTATTTAGATGTACTGTTATTCGAGATCGCATGACTTCGGTGCTATGTTATTCGTTGTGGCGTTTATTCATTTTCAAGTGATTCCTATTAACCCGGCGCCAATGAGGTGAAAATAATTACGAGAACTATGACGCCGGGTCATGGTGACCCGAAGATTATTAGCATTTCTTTAAAGTTACGTGATGTTTACTGTTTATTTTGTTTGATCTTCTGTTAGTTTTTCTCATTGTTTTGAGGGTAAAATAACAAAAGAATGCAAGATATTTCTTAAATCCATCGTTATAGTCCTTCGTCAGAAACTATGGAAAATCAACTTTGAAAACATAACTTCAATAACTATTCAAAATAAGTAATAACAAACTTTATAAAACGTAATAAAACAAATCTATTTTACTAAAAGAGACATCAAACTTCATTATAAATTCCACTAATCCGTCTTCAGCTTCCTCCATGGAGCTACTGCAACTTTCGTAGTAGGAGTGATTATTTCGGGCGATTTTTTTAATTATTTATATATTGCAAGCATGATAAAGTGTAGCTAAATTTTTATCCTTTTTTGAAGGACACACCTGACATCTCCTATGAGTTTTAGATACATTCGCGGATGTTTCTCAAGAGCCACTGTCGAGAAATCAGCAATTCTCTTGCGCAATTGACGAAGCAATTTTACTCAAGTTTCTTGTTCCTGTCAGTGATACTGAATAATGCAAACTCCTTCTTTCTTCAGAAATGGCCTCTTTTCATCACAATCTAGCTTGCATCTTGTACTACTGCCACTTTGGCTGTATTATGAAACGTGATCATCAACCTCGTCTTATGAAGAAGTTTTTTGTGATTCATTATTGGAGTCGGATTTATCTAAGATCTGTAATATTCTTTCCGGGCTTTATATCAACAACCTTTTTGATAAATTCTTAAAAACAACCAAGAAAATCATTACTATAAATAAAAAATACAAAGAAAAATATGTCACAAAAATACAACGCTTTCGATGACGCTGGGTCATATTGACCCGTTTTTGCTTCATGCACGTGTATCTGCTTGCCTTCGCGACGAGGCACTGAGTTCGTGATCGGAGTGCGTGAGGAGATACTGTATCTCCAGCTACTAGAACAGTCAAAACCACAAAGCACGCCTAATTTGAAATATCGCTGTTTGAAATCATCTCGGGTCATATTGACCCAGCGTCATTGGCGCCGGGTTAATGAAAATAGGGGTCCTGTTATTCGAGGTCGCATGAATTCGTTGCTAAGATATTCGTGGTGGCGTGCATTCGTTGTTACCTGATTCGTTGTAGTAAACTTACGGGGTCACATGTACACCCCACCGATGGTCCTAAAAGCATTTGTATATTTTGCGCGTGGTGGTAATAAACTATCAAATAACTATTTATTTAGGCTGAAATAAAAACGACTTTTTAAAAATATTTTTGAATAAAACTTATTTAATTTTATTACTCATTGTTAATTTTTTATTTATAAAGGCGTTGAAAAAAATATTAAATTTCGTATGCAATGTGCGCAATAAAAACAATTCATAGAAAAAAAAATGAGTTCCTTTTTATACAGAGTAGTTGTTTTTTGTTGCATCCTTCAACTTATTCTAACTATTTTCAAAAGTCTCGAAATGCTATAAATTGTAATAAAAATTCAAATATAAACTACACTTATTTTGAAGTAGCGAAGAACTAATTTAGAAAATTATTTTTATTATTTAATTTAAAAAATATTTTTGTTAAATATATTTTTTCAAAAAATTAATATTTATATATTTTTTTAATTTAATTTGAAAAAATTAAAAACTAACTCGCCCATTAAAAATAATTCATGCCGTATTGCAGATAATTTTACCAACATTAATTTAACAAATAAAAAAATTCAGAATTTGAACACGAGTAGTGTGACGGAGTAAAAACACAGTGTGTCACCACCTCATCTCATCCCATAGGTGCCGTAAAAAACGACTAAGGGACTATCCGTGAATATTATCATTACGTAATACAAAGAAGGAAAACTTGAAATTAAACCTTATACCAATCCGTTTCGCCAGCGTGGTATTAGTAGGCCAAGTATCCCTCCGTCACTGGAGGAGGCCCGTCCCTGCAGTGGGACATTAATGGACTGTTATAATGATTATTTACTGACCATTAGGAGACCCTTTATTCTTAGTAAATAAGAAAATAATACGTTACCCCTTCAATCAAAGCAACGCCAAAGTCAAGCAGCGATTGAAATATAATTTTCTCATCACTCTCAGAGTTTAGAAACTTGTCAACATGAACTTTAGCAACTTTGTCTTCGATATTCCCGTGCCATAGTATAGGTTTAAATCTTTCATTTTCTTTCCATTGCTTGTAGTTAAATTGTGAAAGAAACTCATGTGAGTAACTAGATTCGTGATTGTCACTCCCTGAAAAAAGAGTATAAACTACCAATTAGAGCTCATATCGCAGAGGCCAAAATCCGTTCCAAGAGTTTTATAAAAGAAAGTTATTCAGATAATCTGCGAAGTTGCACTTAACTAATTGTCACATTAAAAGGCTGTTATGATTATACATTGTCTTTTACAGAACTGTAAATAAAAACTTTATTGAATGATGATGAGGACCCCAATGTCCAAGCTGTTCCCAAGAAAGAAGATAAGTGGGAACTACACACATCAAAAAAGTCTAAGCAACATGCATGATATTACAAATTTACCATTTATATTAATTAATTTCTAAGTATTTACTCACTCAAAGTGTATAGGTAAAAGTAGGTAGGTAGGTAGGGTAAAAAATTTCGATTATGTTTTGTTTTTTTTCATAAAATTCAAATGACTGCGAATTTGTTTGAATTTGAGTGCATGTTAATTGCTACGTTTTAGTCTTGATTTTATAATTTTACCAACCATTTAAATACAGTTGGCGACAAAATTGAATTGTTAGATATTCTTTACGTCATGGAGCGACGTCATTTGACGGCAGATGAAATGCAAAGAGCTGTAGGGATGTTGCAAGCGGGAAGTAATCAATCTCAGGTATCTCGACATTTTGGTATTCATAGAAGTGTTATTTGTCGTCTTTGGCAGCGCTACAATAATACAGGGGAACCCGCTGAACAGCATCCAGGCCGTAAAAGGAGTACAACCACTCGGCAAGACCGGTACATACAACTGACTGCAAGACGCCAGCCGATGTTAACCGCTCGAGAGATAAGTTTGAGGCTACAAAATTCAAGTGGTGTTGATGTAAGTCCCCAAACTGTGCGAAATCGACTGCATGAGTACGGCCTACGAGCTCGACGCCCTATCAGGTGCCCACCGATACGTCACGGGAATCGCGCTCGTCGAAATGAATGGTGTAGAGAACGCATAACATGGACCCAGGAACAATGGGATAAAATTATGTTTTCCGATGAGTCGCGATTCGGGTTTAGGCCTGATACAAGAAGGGTGCGAGTGTACCGTCGACCCGGAAATACTGAAAGACTCAGGTGCGTTCAGGAAGTTCATCCATACAGCGGCTCAACAGTTATGGTATGGGCGGGTATTATGAAGAACAGGCGAACTGAGCTCGTTTTTGTAAATGGAAACATGAACGCTGAAAATTACGTTGAGGATATTCTCAGACCTTATGTCCATCCATTTGCACAAACCTTTAGCTCCGATTTTACGTTAATGCATGACAATGCGCGTTCACATACAGCTCGGCGAACCAGTGAATACTTGGCAACGGAGAACATCCAGGTATTGCCCTGGCCTGCACAATCGCCAGACCTCAACCCCATCGAGCACGCATGGGACATGCTCCAGAGACGTGTTTTGAAGGACTTGGACGGAGTGACAACAACCCAACAGCTGAAGGATTTGCTACAATTCCATTGGGAGCGAATACCGCAAGATGACATAAACAGTCTCATTAATTCAATGAATAATCGTTGCCGACAAGTTCTGAATAGCAGAGGAGGCCATACTTTGTATTAAATTGTCCTATTCTTTCACAATAAATTCATTTTCTTAAGAAATTTCAATTTGTAAAAAAAAAGTTTAGTTTCTTATGTACCTGTATATTCTAATATTGTTAATTTCTGTTATTAAAAGAACTTATAAAGAAAACAGCTGTTATTTTTACATCATAGAACCCTAAAAATATTATTTTAAAAATAAAATACAACGTTATAATTAAAATAAATGGTAAAATAAATTAATATAAATGGTAAATTTGTAATATCATGCATGTTGCTTAGACTTTTTTGATGTGTGTATGTTTATTAGTGGACGTTTAAATCTTAACCCTTTAATTTGTTCCTGATTCGTCATCTTCTGAATTGACCAATCTGAAAAATGACTAGTTTGGAAGATGACGAGTTTGGAAAGTGACGAATTTGGAAGATGACCAATTAGGAAGATGACGAGTCAGGAACAAATCAACCCTTTAACTCACTTGTTACGAGCGTCCTTTTAAAAGACCACCTCTCAAAAATTAATAATTAAAAATATGAGTTTACTACAACAAATAGTTTGTGATAAATATTACGAGTTTATGAGTTTATCTGTCATTTAATAAATTACTTTGCTGTTTTAAGTACATATATTATATTGTGGTTTTAGCCGAAAAAGATTTTTTAGAAAAACAATTTATCTGGTGAAAGGTTAGACTATACAATTGTCATCAAATATCCACAAAATACATGTAATATTGTAACAACATAACCCTTACCTATATTTCTAATGTATTTATTACTATGTACAATACAATTGTAGTTGCCATATTTCAAGTTTATTATGGCGTCCTTTTAAACGGACAGTCGTAATATGACCTACTATGACGCTTTAAAAGTTTCGTTACAAATGTTTCCTTTTGTTGCCTTTAGATCACATATCAGAGTATAATGTTTACATGAGATTGTGGAGAAGCAAGAACTGGTTGATGATGATGACGAAATACCGTCATATATTACAATTACACCTTCTGATAACTGTAATGCCGAGGTAACTGACGAAGATTCAGGTGACTAGAATCAAGTTTCTATGTCAATTTTTGCTGGAACTCAGTTACCAGTTTCTGCAATAGCTCATTATAGCTATGATGCATCGACTTCTAGCAATAGCGATGATGATCATTTAGCACAAGTTGCAAAGAGACAACTTCTAAATCTAGAATCTTTCCAAGAAACAATTTATACGAGGCAAACCGCTTCGATGGGGCTACAAATTCTGAGTTAGTGGTACTCGCTTAGGATTTGTCGTATAGTTTGATTCTTATCAAGGTCAAGGAGCAGACATTCCTGAAAATTACAAAAAGCTGGTCTTAGGCGCTAGTGTAATTCTCTCATTTTCTGATATTCTGCGTTCAAGAGAGACAGCGCCATTTCGCTTGTTCTTTGACATTTTTTTTACGTCTGTTCATCTTATTGATAGACTGGGAGGAACAGGTATGAAAGCTACTGGTACCATAAGAGAGAATCGTGTATCTAAGGGTCTTTTACTTTCTAATAAGAATATGCCTACATCAGAGTGAGGAATGTTTCAATACTGATATACAAGTGCTGAAGTGGTTTTGTTGAACAAGTGGCATGATAATAATAATCATCGTTACCGTGGCGACAAATCCTTGTAAAGTTCAACCTGTTAGCGAAATAAGACGATTCTCTCAACAACAAAGAGATATATTCACGTCGAACAACCACTTGTTATGAAGTCGTCGTGTAACACAAATGTTCTGAGAACATCTATTCGGGGCAAAAGTGGTATTATTCTATTATATAAAATGAATTAGATATGATAATACATGGTAAAATACCAGCTACTTACTTTTTTATTAAAACCTGTGCAATACAATGAGTTTCCCAATTTCATTCTGAAACTTAATATTTTAGTATCAGCGAAGTGACAGTAGTACATTTTACGAGTGTCCTTTTAAAAGGACACCATTTTCCGGCTTTTCCAAAAGTCACAGATTTTTTTTGTTATTTTTTACATGACATATGATATACAATAAGCAGTTCATGAGAAAATTATAACATTTCGATAGGTATTACACTTCTCGTAACAAGTGGGTTAATGTTCAGTTAATGCAATGATTAAAAGTAAAAAATAATTATTTTAGATACAGATAAAATTATACTTACAAGTGACTAAAATCATAGTTTTATCATACGTCACATCTATAATAGTAGCATCTGGTATATCAAGCAAATGATTAGCTCTCTGACTTATTTCGGCGTGGTAGCAGGACGAGCATCTAGAAAATTGTAATTTAAAATATACTTTAAATAGAAAATTACCTTTAGCCGACTTATTCTATACGATGATATTATACGCTTTCAAATAAATGAGATTTTTAAAAAAGAAGAGTAACTTCTGAATTTAATTCTATTTTTAAATATGTCTGGATAACTTCTCGCGACACAGGGACACAACATTCAGTTCCTAGGGCGAAAGTTTTTAAAATAGATTGTGTGTCTTCTGTATAATATTGTTTATGGTAAAGCTTTTGAAATAAGAAGGGTATTGTCGAGTAGAACAGATCTTTTATATCATCATCATCATTTTCTCAGCCAATTGACGTCCACTGCTAAAAACGATATTTTATATAAAACAATCTAAATTCAACTTGTGAAAAAGCAAACTATGCAAACTTTTGCTCCAATCACAACCGTTTGAAAAAAGTGTCAATATTGTTGTCACCTGCAATTGTCCCTTAGCCAGCAGTCTTCAAACTCAATTGATTTTCCATCTACAAAATGTATGAACAATGTTCCGTTTACTGCGTTTACTCGTTCAATAACTGTCCAAATAAAATTAATATTAATAGTATAAACATTCCTTTTTTTCTCCGTGTGGTGACGGAGTAAGAATACAATATGTCACCACCCTAGCGCATTCCATGGGTGTTGTAAAAACCGACTAAGGGACTATCCGTGAATATTATCTTTATCATTACACAAAAGAAGGAAAACCAGAAATTAAAACCTATTCCTAGTATTCCAATCCAAGAATATTATCTTTAAGAAATAAAAAGAAGTAAAACTTGAAATAAAACCCTATACCAATCCGACTGGCCAGCGTGGTATATGTAGGCCAATTATCCCTCCGTCATGGGAGAAGGCCCGTCCCTGCAGTGGGACATTAATGGGCGTATCAAATATAATTATTTTCTAAAGAAAATAATATACTTAATATGGAAAAATAATAATTTAATAAAATATATTTTTAGACAAATGAAATATGTAAAGCAAAACATGTAAAGAATAATACTTACGAGTATATACGTTACCTTTGTGCAACATGTTTAAACAACACTTGAAACTATATTGTTATAGCAAAATTAGGATGTAACTCGAGCAGCATAAGTTAGTAGACTGATGTATAAATTAATTACAGTACAGACATAATATAATATTATGTCTTTTATTTAAAATTTAAAACGCCATAAAAAAACAAATTAGATTTTTAATTACAAAATGCGTTTTAATTAATATTTTTAACATAATATGTTTTGAGTTGAGTTTAATATTATTAAACTAGTCATGTTTAATCAAAAGTAGTAGATACTAATTTTCTTTTAATCTTTTTATTATGTACGCATAATATAAACTTTAATATGCAAGTAAAAAAACGTGTCTTCCACGTTTTAATTTAGTCACGTTGTGGTCACTAGACAATTGAATATTTTTACTGGCACGTAATAATGTGTATTGGTATACAATGCAAGCGCTGGCATTTTTCAATGATGAATGTGCTAAGGTGATAAGACTGATTGATATAGGATTCTACGTTAGTTGTTCTAATTTTTCTTCTTCTTTTGTTTTTTTTTTTCGATTAAGGGACTATCCGTGAATATTATCTTTACGAAATAAAAAGAAGGAAACCTTGAAATTATGCATGAAAATATAGCATGCAGAAATCTGTAAGTATGTGTCTTTGCTAAAATGCATCTTAATTTGCCGACGTTAAAATCGGTTTTTTCTAATATTGACCTAGACGTATTCATCATAACAGCCCATTAATGTCCCACTGCAGGGACGGGCCTCCTCCCATGACGGAGGGATACTTGGCCTACTAAATACCACGCTGGCCAGCCGAATTGGTATAGTATTTAATTTCAAGTTTTTCGTAAAGATAATATTTACGGCTAGTCCCTTAGTCGGTTTGTACGACACCCATGGGATGAGATGGGGTGGTGAAATATTGCATTCTTTCTCCGTCACCACGCGGACATGTATTCTTTCTCCGTCAACACGCGGACATGTATTCTTACTCCGTCACCACGCGGACATTATAATCCCTTTTTTCTGACATTGACATAGGCGTATGGATCAAGTAAAATATACTTTGAGCTTATGGGAAAACAAGGTTGAAACTCCTAAATCTAAAACTTTAACTAAATAAAAAATAAAACGCCATTTTATTCTAATACAATGCAGTAAAATATAGTCTTTATTGAATGAGATCTAAACTCCTTGCTCTGTCCAACCAATCAGAACGCGATACGTAGCTGCCAGCCAGTATTCGATTCCCGGTAAATGCGGTTCTACCGTGCAGTACTCTGAAGTTGTCCATTACCATGACTGTTCCTGTTTAACAAAAAAAAAAGAAATATTACAGAGAAAGTTAGTAGTGGCTTTATAGGTGTACATATTTCGTCTTTTGTTAAGTCATTACCCTCAGGTACTACAAGTATATTAATTAGACTGTAGAATGCGTTGCGATTCATACATTGAACAAACAAATTGCCAATATTTTTATTTCTTTGGCAATCCCTCACTCTCTTCCAAGACAAAAAATGACTACAAATTTTTACACGCCATTTGCTAGAACCAATCTAGGTTTACAATCGCCTCTTTACACGCCTCGCGACACAAGCATTGACATCTTTCGCGATTCTTTTGATTTTTTTAAACTTAAAGTAAGTACAAAAATTAAGTAATAGGTTAGGTTGTCAATATAATTATGTGTTTCGATCTCACTCTAAAGATACATTTATAGTAAGTGTTATGTACACCTTAAGTGTCATATGTATCGGACAATTAGTACCTTAAATAACTGTATAAGTACTAGAATTAATATGTATGATGTGGTTGTACTATTTTAAATAAACAAACAAATAAACAAATTGCCTCTGATTCCCGCTCTATGTACAACTTTGTGAACATGAACATGCATTTCCTTGCATGAGTCTGCTTTGATCTTGATATTTTCTACATGTATATTTACAAAACAAGTATTTTTACTTTACCAATATAGTAAAATATTAGTTTAGTTTGAGCCTAGATGGCGTCTGAAGGTGTGAGTAGTGTTATTATTTGTATTTATATGATATCAATTGACTAATAGACTATAGCACTAGCATATACATATAGACAGTGATTAAAAAATACACAATAGTCACAGTACAACCAGTAGTCTATCTCGGCCGAATATTTATTATAAATGCCTACGGCTGCGCAGTACGTAAACATGCGATAGGGCTGCCCACCTCCAGCTTTTTAATTACAGTTACCTTCTTTCCCGTTCGTTACTGCGACACAGTCGCGACTGTTCACTTCGCAAAGCCATCGCTATCGTGAGCGTGTAGGTAAAACTCGCGTTTTGTCCGTTTCTATGAAGGTGAAATACTGTATATATTTGTACTATGCAATAGTTACCTGGTAACAATTTAAACTGCCACTGATTGCTAATATTTTCGTAATACTTTGCTAAACTACGGAGTGAACGGTAGTACATTCGGCAGCTTTCTCCGTCAGCAAATGCCATTGGAGCCCGGTCGTATACATTAAACCTGAAAAAATAAAACATTTCTTTTTATGAATTAATCACTTTTTTTTTACTTAAAAGATAATTCCCGCACTAGGGATCATGCCCTATGTCGCGGGGACCTTTTACAAACATCAATTAACGGACACAAAGAACACCCAGACTCAGGACAATAATTTGTGTATGTCACGAATTATTGTCCTTCGTGAGGATCGAACCTACAACCTAGTGAACGGCAGCCGCTTGCGCTACTGTCGCGACACCGAGGTCGTATGGGTAGATCCTAATTTACGTTATATATATTTTATGTCAACAATATCATTTGTCATGTAAAGTTGAGACAGACCATGTTTTTTGACATATTAACCACAAAACTTAGATAATAGGGTGTCAGAGTTAATTTGTCCGAAGCTATTTTAAATCCCACGCAACTGTGCACATATATTTTCTGTTTTAATTGAAATGGTTAATGACGACCTCTGTGGCGTAGGTAGTGGTCATATAACACAACTGCTACGCAGAGGTCTCGGGTTCGATTCCCGCTCAATGCAAATCTATGTGTGATGAACATGATGGTCTGGGTTTTTTCTATGTATAATGTATTAATACAAAAAAAAAAGTATTTATGTAATGTTTATCAGTTGTCTAGTACCCATAGTACAAGCTCAGCTTAGTTTGGGACTAGATGGCGTTGTGTGAATAAAAAAAAATAATAAATAAAAAAAACCAGAGAGGTTAGCTGAGAAGAGTAGCTAGAAGATAAGTAGTTGTGCTTAAAGCCCCTCGTCTTTCCTTCATTATAGTGAAGCCTCAATAAACAAAACAAACCTTATTTGAACCAAATCCTCAGTATCATTGTCTACTTTAATAACAGGCGCCGAATAAGAATGATGATGTCCTTGTTCAATATACTCGGCTTCAACATTAAAACTTGTGAGGAATTCATATTCTTCAGGAAATTCTTTCTTTAGCCGCTGAGCACCGTAGAAACCGTCGACAAGTATTGTTTCACCACCCGTGCCATTTGTATGCTCTAAGCAGTGTAGAATTTGTAAACTGAAAAAAGAGTTACAATGTTATTTTGGGTAACAAATTGGTAAGTACATTCTGTGTGATTATTGTGGTGACGAACTAAGAATACAAATATTTCACCACATTTTTTAAGCCCTTGGTGGTAACGCGTAACTAAAGGAATATCTATAAATAAAGAGGTCGGTTAAGGGAAGTCTTATTTTATAGAATTAGCATTAAGTATTAATTTTAATACATTTTTCTCCATTGATGGAGTAAGAATGCATCTTGTCTCCGCGCCATCTCATTCCAGGGGTAGAAGCAGAATAATAGAAAGTTTACTGAGATGTAAACCACAAAACCAAAGTTGGAAAACAGCCAGTTTCCCCGTCCTTGTAGCGGGACATTAATGGTCAGTCATAATAAAAAAGTACATTTTTTATCACTCCATTTCAGTTTACAATGAGGCTTTTCAACACTAACTGTGCGTGTGAAAGAGATTTGGAATTACACACAATGGTCACGTAAAGTTTTATAACTCGCGAACATTAATGGCTTATTTCTTATGTTAGTTAAAGTAGGGTCAAAACTATTCAGATCTCATCGTCACTATGATGAATGAAGATAATTTGTCTTTGACACCCTTGGTTAAGTGGTAGCATTTGCAGAATAATGCCCATAATACAAACCTAATTAAAGTTCATTTTAAACAGTCTTTAATGCAAAAATACAAAATGAAAAAGAGCAAGCCTAATCTTGATTTATTCGAGCAAGACGATTCGGGTACATTAAATATTTTTGAAGCGTAAAAAAGGAAATTGTTCCCTGACGAAAAAAAAAGTCAGAGAGATCTTTACAAATCAAACGACGTGTGGCGAGAACGAGGCTGAAGTATTTCGTGTATTGTTTGACGATTGGGCTCAGGCATTTAAGGTATGCGACCGCCATTACTCTGGTTCAACCTACTGTTACCGTTACGGAAGCTTGAGCAGCCGTGAACGAATAGCTAAACAGATTTTGAAAGCAAACGAAAGCTTTTCGAATAGTCCCTGAAATAATAATGAATAAAGGATCCCTATGGAAGTGGGTCACAAATAGGCACTTGAAAAAATAACTACCTTCATTATTTGCGTAAATCATAACATTTTCTTTGCTTTCATCTTTCTGTAGCAAATTGAAAATGTATTGTATTTCACGGTTCAATTAACTGCCCTTGAGCTTTGTCAAGGATTCCAGCGGGACATTTAAATAAATTGATTCTTTTGCAATTATGATTGTAATTTTCTTTATAATTGAAATTATTTTATACTTTCCAATAATTTTTATATTATTTGTAGAAGAGTTACTTGAAAAGTCAAATCGATGATTACCTAAGAGTAAACTCAATTAACGTGTTCAAAAAGCTCAATGACTCAGAATTTTGTGGCAATAATTTTATAACATGCAACCTTAAGGTGGTTATAGCTAAAGGGGTAATGACACCGTAAGTATCGCGATATTGCACATGTCAAACGTGTCTGCATAAACATATAATAATATGGCCATTTGGTTGTCTGGGTATGTTATTAACCTCGATGTAAGTATATGAATATTCTTTCAAAAGAGGTTTTATTGCTAACGATACCACCTGTTCTTGGAAATTTGCCAAGATAGATAGTAAACCAGTTTGGAGCAAGTTTATCACAGTGCCTTATACATTTGGACCAGACAAACAATCAATTGATCAATCAATCAATCAACTAGCCTATTGCAGTCAACTGCTGTACATATGCCACTCCCAACACGCGCCACATAACTCGGTCCTGCGCCTTCCGCATCCACTCCGACCCAGATACCTTTATGAGGTCGTCGGTCCACCTAACTAGTCCAGACAAACAAAATGTTGAAAGTCTTACCCAGCAGCTTCGGTAAAGTAAGTGTTATCGTTGTGTGCAGCCAGAGGAAGGTTTGTATACGCAGTGTCCGCATGATCAGCTCTCGTCGTGAATTGCCACATACCTCCAAACACCGTATGTTGAACGCCTCCCATAGATTTACAAACTACTTCTGTATCTTCAAGTGTAGCCCCAACCTGAAACATGAAGGTAGAGGTTTGCCTAATCATCCCCGTCTACAAAAACGAGACGTTGATCAACCTTCTATACGAGTCCAGCACTTTCCGTAGAAAGTGCCGCGAAGGACAGAAACGAGGTTTTTTCTCACGTTCTATTTGTCTTAGGTTATTGTTAGGATATATTGTACACACTTGAAAAACGTTGCAACTGAGTAGTTTATCAATGAAAGAATTTTGAAAAATTCATTTGAAATACCCACCTAAATTAATTGTTAAGGTAGTCTAAGATTCAAACCTTATTTAGATAGAATAGAAGTAATTGAGAATATACAAATAATTGTATTATAATTCCCACCGCAGAGATGCGCACTATCTAATAACAAACCTGAGTACATCAGTCTGGCCACTGACACTCAGTTCATTTGCGTCTAGACAAATAATTATAATTAATAACAAAACATTAACAGTAATTTAAACATAATTACATACATAAAATAACGTCTAATTCCCAACGGCGTAAACATAGTCTACTGAGCTGAGCACCAAGTACTGCGATTCTTAGAGACCTGCTTTTCTACATTCATACATCATCATACATACACGTCGTTTCCAAAACAATCTTACTTGCTCTTTCTACCTTTTATTGCTCGTGGTCATAGTGATAATACCTGCGACCAATTAAAATACGTTGTAACATTTTATTGAACAAAGGAGTTTAAGTGTGAATGGGTCACAGCGACCACAGACAAAAAACCCCTTTTCTCCTTACGACACGACGATTCCCTAAATAATATAGCACTATTTAGTTTCCTCATTATAACTTTAAATAATTCAATAATACATTACCCCTTCAATCAAAGCTACTCCATAATCAAGTAGTGACTGAAAGACCGTCTTTGATCCATTTATAGATTTAAGAAAATCGTCGACGTTTACTTTAGCAACTGTGTCTTGAATATTTCCGTGCCATAGCAGAGGTTTTAATCTTTTATTATCTTTCCACTGCTTGTAATGAAATCGTGAGAGAAATTCTTGAGTGTACGTTGATTCATGATTGTCGCTCCCTGGAATAAAATTGTGGTTTTAACTTTAGATATTGTTGGACAGTTTTTATTATTTATTTTTTGATGTTCTTTTATAAAGGAAATCCTATATTTTTTATAAACTCCACTTATTAAAATCAAGCGCAGTGTTTAAAAAGCATTTTAGGTCTTCTGCATTTATTGACTTAGTTATCGTCGCAATATCATTAAATAAGCTGAGCAGTGCCTTGAAATTGTTATTGTCAAAGCTCCCACTAAAAAGAGTATTAACGCTATGCAAAAGAAGATTTCAAAATATTGGAAGATTAAACTCCGTTCCTGTAGAAATGGTTAATTATTTTTTTTATTAGGGCCTCTAAGGTTTATCTATACTAAAATTATAAAAGGTAAAGTTTGTGGGTTTGTGTGATTGTGTGTTTGTGACGTTGTAGGGGGTAATCTCGGGATCTACAGAATCGATTTTAAAAATTATTTCTGTGTTGAATAGTCCATTTATCAGGGAGTGTTATAGGCTATAGTATCATGCTATGACTAAAAGGAGTGGTGCAGTAATGAAATATGTTTAAAAAAGTGACGCGTTTTTTTCGAAGTCCTTAATGTTTTTTTTTAAACTCCACTTATTAATAAACTCAAGCGCAGTGCTGAAATCCGTTAAGTTTTATGTTTGCAAAGCATGAAGGTCTTCTGCATTTGTTGACTTGGTTCTCGTCGCAATATCATTAAAAAAGCTGTGCAGTACCTTGAAATTATTTTTGTTTGCAAGATTGATTTTGTCAAACCTCCCACTAAACAGAGTATTAATTCTATGCAAAACAAGATTTAAAAATATTGGAAGATTAAACTCCGTTCCTGTAGATAGGTATGAAAGGGTTTATAAGTTTTTTTATTAGGGTCTGATAATTATTGATGCTTTCTGTGCTGTAAAATGTGAAGTATTTAGGGTTTCTGCTTAAGTATTTTGTAAATACTATAATAATAATACTTACATAGCACAAATACCTTAGATTCACCATGTTTAACTTTTACAATAGTAGCATCAGGTATATCTAGTATATGATTAGCTCTTTGGTAAGTTTCTGCGTGGTAACATAAAGAACATCTGTAACAATTAGTATTAAATCTATTATTATCAAATTATACCCGATAAGGTAAGATAAATAAATAATAAATAAATAAATATTCCTCACACATTCAAACTACGCCATCTAGTCCCAAACTAAGCAAAGCTTGTACTATGGATAAGATGAGATGAGATGAGATAATTTATTTGAGTTGTCACAATGCTTTGGGTAACTTCGAGGTGGCTTTTGTAATAATTTCGCAAATTTTGTTATGGAGCAACTCATTTCTTTCTCATAGCAGGGACATTTTCTCAAAGAAAAAAAAACTTGGTTTATTAATATCGTGTGGTCTTAAGAGATTTTTGTTTCTGTCATGTAGATGCTAACATGACAGAAAACAACAAAACTATCATTTTCAGGAACAAAAATGATAGTTTTGAGACTTAATTAGTTGGTTTTTACTTGATCAGTCATTCAGAAACTGGAAGTAAAATTTTCATACTTTTGTTTATTCGATTTTCATATTAATAATGGTCTTTTAGCAAGCTTGCAGAACAGCATGGGTGACACTATGTACTCTTACTCACACACCACATTGCTATAGTTTTATGTGAAAACCCAATTAGGTATAGAGAAAATAGTGTTACATGTATAAATACCTGCAATGGTCCCTCAGCCAACAGTCTTCAAACTTTATTGACTTTCCATCTCCAAAGTGTATTTCAAGTGTTCGGTCCACTGCATTTACCCTTTCGATAGCTGTACAAATAAAACGCGCTAATGAAATTGGACACTTTTATTTTTAAGACTGATCTGTTTATTATTTAAAGGTTTTTATATACTTAACACTCGTATAATGTGACAACATCATCATAATCATAACAGCCCATTATTGTCCCACTGCAGGGACGGGCCTCCTCCCGTGACGGAGGGATACTTGGCCTACTAATACCACACTGGCCAGACGGATTGGTACAGGGTTCAATTTTAAATTTTCCTCCTTTTTATAATAAATAATAAATAAATAAAAAATCATTTATTGCTTTTAAGACACATACAAAAAAGAAAGAAAATACGACAATTAACAAAAGAAATAATATTAAAAGCAATCGGAGAAGGCTCAGCTTGTGCTGCACAGAGTGGTTACTCTGGGCAGCGCTGATTTTCAGCTACCCCGTTTCACTGTATTGGCGACATAGTAACGCTAACGCTAACGACCTTTATTTATGATGATAGATGATAGATATTACTAAGATTAACTATATTTTTGGCATTTACATGTTTACAGGATGCCTTTTGCTGACGATACCTCTACAATGATATTTTAGAAAACTAATTCGAAAGCACTTCAATCTTAAAAAAATACTAAACTGTTGAGGCTACACGTGGTAATAGATAAACACGCTCGAATAAAAGTTATATCCCGCTTTTATATCATTTGCGTGAAAACAGAATTAGAATTGCGAAATTCAAATGAATTTTATAATTTTTGCACTTGTAATGAATGTAACCTCATACTATTTTATAGCTTACTAGCTGACCCGTGCCCACTTCGTTAGGCAGCGAAAAAAACGCGTACCTTTTTTAAACATATCTCATTACTGCTCCACTCCTATAAGTCATAGCGTAATACTATAATATTAGCCTATGACACTCCCCGATAATTGGACTATTCAACACAAAAATAATTTTTAAAATCGGTTCAGTAGATCCAGAGATTACCCCCTACAACGTCACAAACACACAAACTTTACCTCTTTACAATATAAGTATAGAAAACAGGATTATTTTAAATATTTAACATTGATAAAAATACAATACGTACTATTACAAACCATATTTAAAAACCACTATCCGACACACATTAAATATAACCACACATTGACTAAAGAACTGATCTCGACAATATTTCTCCGGAGACTGATCAGTTGACAACACAACAAACGCCGTTATCTATAACCGGATGATCAAAGTTTAAACTAGTTTGTGCATTATCTTAAAATGATAGGCTGGTATCCTAAGTATTACATCCTATTATTAATACAATAAATGTTTGTGCCTATGTATGTATTACTCTTTCACGTAAAAACTATAAATAAATTAATATTCTTCACACATTCACACATCGTCATCTAGTCCCAAACTAAGCAGAGCTTGTACTATGGGTACTAGACAACGGATAAACATACTTAAATACTTTTTTTTGTAAATACATACATATTATTATACATAGAAAACACCCAGACCAATGCAAGCAATCATGTTCATGCACACAAAGATTTGCATTGAGTGGGAATCGAACCCGAGACCTCTGCGTAGTAGTCATGTTATATTTATAACCATTACGCCACAGAGGTCGTCATTACTTTATAAACATAAATGTTTGTAAGTATGCATGTTTGTTACTCTTTCACGTTAAAACTACTAAATAGATTTTAATGAAACCTTAGAAGAATATAGCTTATACATCAGAGTAATACATAGGCTATAATTTTAAAGTATTGTATTTGTAATTTAAGCTACTCAATCTACTTTTACCCTTTCACAGTGCTGCCAGCAGACACAAGTTAAACAAAACACGTGTACCATATATGGTACACTGAACTGAGAACGTGTTAAATACTAATCCTGCGCAGACGATATCGCGGGCACCACTAGTCTTTAAAAGATAGGTATCCTAACTATAATACACGTAAGAGAGTTCATTGTACTTAAATGCATGAGAGTAAAGGTTGGTCTGAAACGTCAATCATCTTTGACCTGAGGAAGATAAACGATGACGTAAAGCTTGATAGAAATATACTACTGTTTCTGTTTAATACACGCCTCTATAGATAAAAATTTGAGTACCGTAGATTTAAATGGCGTTCCATTTTTAAAATAAATGTACACACAGCAACACATCAAGTTAAACATTTTCATTTGAAATTGTGTCTTATCCACTTGAACGACAATTGGTATGATTTATCCACTGACAAAATGGCGGGACTTACGTCATATGGTATAAAAGTACCAAAAAAAAATTCGTTCTACAACGCGCGATATTTTATAAAAACATGATTCTACCGCTTAAACTCTGCGGTTAAAAAAGTCTGTGGGACAATTGTCGATAGTTTCCGAACGGATTACACCAAAATAAACAGCTGTAAAAAATAATCTGTGGTCGCAATGTCAAACAGAAGTTTGCTTCATTTCGTATGTCCTTGTATGAAATTTACTGTTTATTTATGTGTTAAATACATTTGATTAATTAAATATTGTTGGAAGTGTAATATATTACAATTTTCTAGAAAATGTGTGCTTTCTAATGGTCGTAATATTATGTTATAAAAGTTGAGTAACTTTTAAAATTTAATAAAAGAAAAGTCAAAGACTAAAACTTGGCCTTGAGTTTAACAATAATGGCGGTTTAATTACGCTTTCCTCAATAAAAGTTTATTGAAATCGTTTAAAGTTTATTGAAATCGTTTAATACTAGAAGATAAACTAATAAACAATAATTAAATTTAGGAAACAAACCTACTACGTTCTTATTTTTATGTTCTTATTGTCTAAACAAAAATATGGTATGCACGTACAAAACGCCGAGATGGCCGAGTCAGCTAGAAAAGGTATTTATTTCAAAAATAATTTTAAATACTTTAACCTTATAAATTATAAATATATTTATTTTATTTTAAAAGAAATATAGTTAATTATATTTTAAAAATAAAATCATCAATTTGGGTTGCTAATTTTATTCACAAATAATATCATTCCCGGAAAATCGCGGAAAATGTCAACAATTTTTCGCAATTTTTCAGGTTTATCAACTATTCATTGTATTTAGAAATTCATAAGGTTAATGTATTTTAATTTAAGTTTATTCCCTATACTTTTACGAACACGACGATGTTTTTCATTTTCAAATTGATGCAGTAATTTTCTCGTGTTAGCCGTTTTTATCAAGACGGAAAACTCGCAGTTTTTTATAAACACATAAAAAACTGCGAGCGTTGCCACTTGAACGTTGGACTCGCGAAAGCGATTCGCGCAGTTAACGTTCAAGTGTTTCAAGGTATTAAGGTACATGAGTGTCTAGCTTGATTAGTTGCTGTGTTTACGTATAAAAACTCTTTCATTTTTGAGCTGCAGGGATTATAAAACAAAGTTTTTGCTTGTGCTGGCACAAACTAAATCTGGGCTCATTTTAACACGCTCCCAGTGCAGTGTACCATATATGGTACACGTGCATTGTTTAACTATTGTGTCTGCTGGCGGCACTGTAAAAGGGTTGAAGTAGGCAATCATTTTTGTAGATCGAAAAATTATTTGAACCGCGACCTCAAGCATCACTCGTTTTCAAAGTAAACCGTAAGCAAACTAATTTAGATGAAGTTAACGAATCTCTCGCACAAGTCCTGAACTGGTTTACTGCTAACAATTTGCTTTTAAATGCTGCCAAAACAAAATGCTTAAAATTCTCTATGCCCAATGTTAAAAGCCTTAGTAATAATCTGATTTTAAACGGTGAGGTCCTTCGTTTTGTAGACACTACTGTATTTTTAGGAATAACGTTGGATAGTAAGCTGCAATGGGGTGCTCATATATTAGCTCTAGCAGGAAAACTAAGTTCAGCTGCTTATGCAGTTAAAAAAGTGAGGCAGCTAACGAATATAGAGACAGCAAGATTGGTATACTTTAGTTACTTTCACAGCTTAATGTCCTATGGTGTTCTTTTGTGGGGTAGGGCTGCAGACATCGAATCTATTTTTATTCTTCAGAAGCGTGCAGTTCGAGCTATTTACAATCTTGAATCGAATGTTTCATTGAGAGATCGTTTTAAGGAAATAGGTATTTTAACAGTTGCTTCACAATATATATATGCTAATATAATATATATTAAGCAAAATATTGAACAGTATGATAGAAATGGCGACATTCATAGCATTGGTACGAGGAATAGGCATAAGTTGATAGGTCCACAACATCGCCTACATAAGGTACATAACACTTTTGCGGGACTCGGTATACGTTTATTCAATAAACTGCCTAAGCATGTAATGGATCTACCTTTACTAAACTTTAAAGCATTTGTAAAAAATCAGCTATTATCGAAAAGCTATTATACAATAAACGATTATATTAATGACAAAAACTCATGGGCTTAGATTTCAATTATCGTGATTTCATGTTGCTTGTTCCATGGTGTAGATTGTGGCTTAACCTAGGTAGTTGTGCGGATGTTATGTTACTACCTTATTACTTTCTTTTACAGTTTTATTTGTTATTGTAACGATAGAAATACTTCACTTGCATTTGTAAATGTATTTAATTATATTATCTAAATGGTATTCTATTCCATTCTCAACTACTTAAAGATTAACAAAATCAACTTGACGACACAAATGCTTGTGTGTTAATTTCTGTCGGATATCGCAGTGACGAGATGACTGATGAACGTGCCATGCAATTAAAGCTTTTTTTAAATCAATTTATTAACAATGAAATTTTTTTTTTTTTTTTTATCAATTAAACTTTAAATTGCTATGCATGTAAGATTTGCTTGCACACATCATTCTTCACGCTGCTGTTGGTAATTGTAACAAAGTCAAATTATTATTTTGAAAAGAGTGGCCTGAGTTTCTTGGCCACATTCTTCTCAGAGCTCTACTAATAGTCGTCTGCGAAAGTGGTAGTAGTTTGGCAGACATTTTTCTCTATACTATTCTACTACATGTATAACGATTTGCATGTGTTACTTTGTAACCTAAGTGAATAAAGCTATTTTGACTTGACTTGACTTGACTCAAAAGATGTATGCTAGAAAAAAGTTGATGAAAAAATCGTTAAGTATTTAAAATAAAAGTGTCCATGTGGTGACGGTGTAAGAATACAATGTGTTACCACCCCATCTCATTCCATGGCTGTCGTAAAAACCGACTAAGGGACTATCCGTGAATATTATCTTTACGAAATAAAAAGAAGGAAACCTTGAAATTAAACCCTATACCAATCCGTCTGGCCAGCGTGGTATTAGTAGGCCAAGTATCGGGAGGAGGCGCGCCCCTGCAGTGGGACAATAATGAACTGTTATGATGAAACAAGTTTTATAAGTTAAAATCTATATTCACTTAAAACATTTTGTTGTCTAGATAAATCATTGCAAAGTAAACAGAATACAACCTGTCTATAAATGAGTTTAATAAAAAGGAATGTTCGGATACGTAATAAATAATGTATAGTGTCCGTAGATCACATCACAATACAACTTATTCCGTCCTTGCTACTGGATACTTTGAAAACATTTCACGTAAATATATCTCCGGTTGTACTATACATACGGTTTAAATTGTTTATTTCTCTATTTTTAAATAATCTATACTAATATTATAAAGAGGTAAAGATTGTGTGTTTGTGACGTTGTAGGGGGTAATCCACAGAAATCTAAATAAAAGGAGAAATATGGTATGACGGGGTTTTCTTGTCAAAGCAATATGATTAGAACGATTATATAGCTTAAAATCCTTTATGATCACAATGTCTACATTGTAAAATGACTTTGAAGCAAAATGCCTCAAATCAATATCTCTAAAGTGTTTTGACTAATTTGCAATACATCTGTATTGTTTCTTGCCTATGCAGCATAATGTCTCAAAATTGAAAACGACTTTAAAGGATAATACACAATATGCCATTAGGACTAAGAATCAAAACGACGATAAATCAAATAATCATTATTTTTATTTGTGAATTATTATAAATGAAATAAAATGTTACTTTAATTATTACTGCTTATTTATTTCCTAAAGTAGACGAGTAACAGGTTTCTTCAAATAAATGAAATAGTAGATAAACTCCGTTTTCAAACAGCCCTTTTTGCAGACGACAAAGCTATTTAAGCCTCTGGCACCTCCCCCTCCCCCTCGATATTTAGGGAACTCCAATCTGCGTCCAACGCCCTTAGCGATTGGTTCCAGAAATGGAGGATAACAGTCAACCCCGAAAAGAGTCAAGCGGTAATGTTTCACATGAAACAAAGCCACAAGACCCTCTCGGCAGAGACACCAAAAGTCAAGATGTTCGGCTCACTGATCCCTTGAGCGAGGGAAGCCAAATATCTTGGACTCATACTCGACGATAAACTCTCCTTCCGTCCCCACATAAACATAGTTCGCAAGCGGGCCTCGTTTGTGATGGGACTGCTGCACATGCTCCTCCGGAAGGAGTCTAAGATGTCGATCCAACTAACCATCGGACAACACGTCCGCGGTTCCGTCCTCGCCGTCGAGGCCGGAACACGTGCCGCGTTTGCTCCTAGAGAGTGTGCCTTCCGCACGCACGTCCTATTAGTCAGTGACAGTCCAGGGCGAGGTTCGTGGCCCACAGGGGGTGCATTTTCATGTTCTGGTCATAAAACTACCTACTAAGATGTTTTGCATTTTAGGTATTTTGGATTTCAAGTCATCTTCACTTAAGACGTTTGTCTTTAAAGTCGCGTTACTTCGTAGTCATTTTACTACAAAGTCATTTTCATTTAAAGGTGTATTAGTACTAAGTCGTTATGATTTGAGGCATTTTGCTACTTGGTCAATATGCATTTTATGCGTAATCCTTTAAAGTCATTTTACAGTGTAGACATTGTGATCAAAAAGGCTTAAAATGGCTGTCACCTAGGTTTAGCTGTGTTTTAACAACGACCGGGATAACATATAAAATGCCGAGTTGTTCAGTGGTTGCCTGTAAAAATAAGAGCAATAAAAAAAACTTTATTAATAATGGAATCACTTACCATATCTTAGTACATGTATTTTATTGTATTTACCTCTAAAATCATGAAAAAATAATTTTCGATGTCCTCACTATGTTATTTTCATATTCTGATAATAAAGTACTATAATATTTTTGTAACATATACATTGCTTCTCTAATGTTGTGTAAACTAGTCATTCAATGAATATATGAAGCAATGAACTATTCGCTCAACGATATTACGTATGACAAGTGGTTGCTAACCGTGATCGCTCTAACAACCAAACGATTGTGACGACCCGTTCATGACTACGACTATCTATCTTTTTCGATAAAAAGTCGTGTATTGAAGGAATTTTAAATTGTAAAAGTTTTATTAAGTTAAATGAAAAAAATATTTTTTTAAATGTTAAATTATGTAATTTCAATATACTTAAGTATTACAATGTTGAAATAATATCCTAAATCAAAGGTGGCGTAAGTACTCTAGAACATAAAGGTTTAAAATGATCATTAAAGCTCATACATTTATTAGCACACACAGCTTTTCGTCAAAAGTCGTGGTTTAAAGTCGGCTAGGCTTTACCGACTGTGGCTAAATTATCGCTAGCTCTCCCTCACAGGTGCGTTAATTTTGTATGACAACAGTCAAAATGTTACAAACTGCTGCGACAATAAGGACGCAAAAGAAGTATGACGCTTGAGTTCCTTCAACCTGCGATATTACGACATCAGTTCACGGATTAATTTGTTTCACGACATGTACGATCTTATACACACTGTCGTGAATATTATTTTACAAAAGTATTGTACAATTATATATTATTACATTATACATATTTATATAAAAGTAATTATTATTTATATTTATAAGTAAGTATTTATTTTTTAATAAAATAAGTGTAAGTCTTGTCTATCGATATATTTTATTAATCATCTATCGATAAGGTCAACGCCTAGCATAAATGTAATTTTTTTACATGTAGTAGTTTTAAATTGTAGTAGTTCTTCTATCTAAATTTATTTTAGTTTGTTTAGCGCTGATTGGTTCGCTGTGACACCGTGTAAGGGAGATATTTCAAGGAGAAACGAGACAGAGTAATTGCGTTCATTGATAATCTAGATGTAACTGAGAACAGTACTCTATTCGTATATTCTATTGCTGTGTGTGTTAAAAAAACTGGCGACATTAGGTTTCCATACAAAATGACAATCAGGGCACATCTCCTTTGTTCAGATATCTGTGGGGTAATCTCTGGATCTACTAAACCGATTTTAAAAATTATTTCTGTGTTGAATAGTGTATTTATCGAGGAGTGTCATAGGCTATATAGTATCACGCTATGAGTAATAGGAGTGGAGCAGTAATAAAATATGTTTAAAAAAGGGACGCTTTTTTTCCGCCCTACGAAGTGGGCACGGGTCAGCTATGTATATATTCGTGTAGTACAAATCGCTTATTGAAATATCGGCTATTTTTGAATAACCGGTATCAAACATGAGAGCTTAGACGTTTTGAGTTTGAATAAAGCTGAAAATCTTTCAAGTTGTTAAACAGTTAAGTTCTATCAGTCTAAACATCTTTTTTACTATGTAAGCCACAGCAAAAAAGAAAATATTTTTGACCCTTACTTTAAGACACACTTAATACTATGACTACAAGCATTATTAATTCCAATACATGGACGTCACATAATCTATACTTCTATACTAATATTAAAAAGAGGTTAAGGTTGTGTGTTTGTGACGTTGTAGGGGGTAATCTCTGGATCTACTGAACCGATTTAAAAAATTCTTTCTTTGTTGAATAGTCCATTTATCGGGGAGTGTCATAGGCTATATTATAGTATCACGCTATGACTAATAGGAGAGAAGCAGTAATGAAATACGTTTAAAAAATTACGCGTTTTCTTTGCCGTACAACGAAGTGGGCACGGGTCAGCTAGTAAAAAAATAAGAAAGGAATTAAATGCTCAGTGCAGCCGTATGTCAGCAACATAGCCCGGCTTCTCAAAGGTCCGGAAATATGATAGGCTCTCGCACTTAGCCGGCACTATTTCCCTCTTCTGAAAACCTTATTCTTTATTGCTACCCTTTATTGAGTGACCTCAAACAAATATTTTTAAAAACGATTTCTTATTTACTTTAAATGTTCTACTAGAAAATTGTATTATGCAACTATTTGGTAACATTTAAATAAGAAATATTTGGCTAATCAGCTATACATTTTTATATAGGTGAGCAAATAATTTTATTTTATGTAATTAAATTCTATAAATCTCCGTGTGGTGACGGAGTAAGATTACAATATGTCACCACACCATCTCATCCCATGGGTGTCGTAAAAACCGACTAAGGGACTATCCGTGAATATTACCTTTACGAAATAAAAAGAAGGAATACTTGAAATTAAACCCTATACTTACCAATCCGTCTGGCCAGCGTGGTATTAGTAGGCCAAGTATCCCTCCGTCACTGTAGGAGGCCCGTCCCTGCAGTGGGACATTAATGGGCTGTTATGATGATGATGAAATTCTATAAAATTACCAATTTTGGATTAAAATTAATGGACGTAAAGACCAACCAATTAGCTTACTTCTTCGATCTAACTGATCGGTTAAATAATGCTATTGTCGAAAAACTGTTTTTATCTTAACTGCTTTGTAAATAAGTGACATTTCTAACTGACAAGATTAAATCTTTCAACTGTAGACACGGAGCATTTTTAATACATTATAGCAAAACATGTTATAATATTTTCTTTTAATATTAAAATAAAAAACCTTACAATGAATGCTTCTACTTAATACAATCTTCAACAACAAAAAATGAATACATTAAAAAGATGAATTTGTACGCTTCAAAAATACAAAAAATGTTCGTATAAAGTATACTTAGTTTTAATATAATCACCAAAAAGTTTTTAATCCAATATTTGTTATTATACAAAATGAAAATAAAAAAGGTAAAAAGTCTGTGTTGCTCGTCAACAAAATATCATAACAGTTTTCATTTTGTGAAATATAATCTTTAGAAACCTCTGGATTTAAATAATATTATATGAACTGTTCTTTTGTGAATCAATGGGTCTTATTATTTAGAGATCAGTGGTTTTCAAAAGAATACGAATATATTCATAACATGATTTTTTAGATAAAAAATATTTTATTTTCGTGAAGACCGATAAAACAAAAATAGGAATAAATAAAAATAGTATTTATTTCATATAAATAAATTAATATTCCTCACTCATCGCGACCTAGTCCTAAACTAAGCAAAGCTTGTACTATGGGTACTAAACAACCAAGGATAAATATACTTAAACACTTTTTTTTTGTAAATCTATACACTATACGAGTACATAGAAAACACTCAGACAAGCAATCATGTTCTTGCGCACAAATTTTTGCATTGAGCGGGAAACGAACCCGAGACCTCTGCGTAGCAGCCATGTAATGTACCGACTGCGCCACAGAAGTCGTCAAATATACAGGGTTACAGGAAAAGTCGTGCTAGATCCGTTAAGGGCGTGGAGTACCCATCATTTCTGACTTATTTTACTATGAAACACCCTACCCTAAACTTAACCCTTTTCGAGATATTCGACTTTTAATTTTTTATGAAAAATTGCCGATTCTTAGGCTACTAAATTAATTTTTAATTTTTTTGTGTATCTTAATATTATTATTATTGCATTTTTACATGGGTAATAAGATGCTTTAGGACGTCAATAATTAAAATAGTGCATAAGTTAATTGAATGGACCGTAGTAGACAAATAAAGGTTAAGAAAAACAAGAAAATATTGGACAATTTATTTTTCTCTAAGCCATAACTAAAAAAAACATTATAGGAATTGTTCCGCAGATGTTTTTCTAAATATCTACGTTTCATCAGCTATCTAACGAGGTATAACAGTCTAAGGTTTTATTCAATTGCATTGAAAAAAAGTTAGTTTTATAGGCGACAGAGAAGAAGAAACAAAATTATTACTTAGCCCTAAATAGTAAAATAAAACATTACGTGAGCATGAAATGTTATTTATTGAGGTTTTCTCATAAGTTTTTATTGTTAACAGGTCATGTTCAACATGGCCGCCTCTATTTCTGACACATTGTCGCATCCTTCTACGGAGACCAGTCTTCACTACTCTAGTGGTCAACGTGATCCTTATTTTGTTTGCTGCATCCACAATCCTTTCTCTTAAGTCTTCTACAGACGCAACTGGATTCGGCTCGATAAACTCTGTCAAAAACGGCCACATCCGGTACTTGACGTTGACTTGAGTTATGTATTCATTGCGAGCTTCCGCAGACCCACAACGGCAGTATCCGTAACAAATAAGCATATCAGCATATTCCTCAGGTGTGTAGGACGTCATCTTCAACACTTCCGTATCACAGGTACAAATCAGAGTCCGGTTAACAAGCACAGTAGTCACAAATCAGAAGAAATAGTCCAGAATCACAGCCAAGTCGAGAAAAAGAGCAAAACGATATCATATCTACTATGTACGAAGCACAAAACCAGACTGACAACCAAAACAATACCCTCTGTTGTATTCCCATATTTTTTCTTTCATTCGCACCTACATAAATCTTTACTTTGTCTGGTTTCAACTTGAAAGACAATAAACGCGGGACCGTTAGACCTGGAGCGTCTAAACGACTTTTTTTCCACGAAATGTTATACAAACCCTAGATTGTTATACCTCGTTAGATAGCTGATGAAACATAGATATTTAGAAAAACATCTGCCGAACAATTCCCATAATGTTTTTTTTAGTTATGGCTTAGAGAAAAATAAACTTTCCAATATTTTCTTGTTTTTCTTAACCTTTATTTGTCTACTACGGTCCATTCAATTAACTTATGCACTATTTTAATTATTGACGTCCTAAAGCATCTTATTACCCATGTAAAAATGCAATAATAATAATATTAAGATACACAAAAAAATAAAAAAATAAATTTAGTAGCCTAAGTATCGGCAATTTTTCATAAAAAAATTAAAAGCCGAATATCTCGAAAAGGGTTAATTTTAGGGTAGGGTGTTTCATAGTAAAATAAGTCAGAAATGATGGGTACTCCACGCCCTTAACGGATCTAGCACGACTTTTCCTGTAACCCTGTATAATAATAGGTCGGGGAAAAAGTCTTTTCGCATAACGTAGGTATAAACTTATTATAAAATTTCTTTGACTGTACTACTTGTGTCTGGCTGGTTTTGGTAACATTAAAAAGGTTACATTATAAAGAAAAGAAAAAAATAAAAAAAAGTTTATTCCCGCTATTTTTCATTTGTTTTTCTCTCCGTAAAAATGAGTGAATCTAATGAAGAAATTCGATACATCTTAAAATTTTATAATAAAAAAGGCAAAAATGCAACTCAAGCAGTGAAAAAAATTTGTGATGTTTATGGACCTGATGCAGTGTCAGTAAGAGTAGCACAAATTTGGTTCAAACGTTTTCAGTCCGGAAATTTTGATGTTAAAGATGCACCTCGCTCTGGTCGCCCTGTTACGAATAAAATGGACGCCATTTTTGAAAGAGTGGAGCAAGATCGGCGTTTTAGTAGTTACGATGTAGCTGAAGAACTGGGAATTGACCACAAAACAGTTTTGACCCATTTGAAGAAAGCTGGTTATACAAAAAAGCTCGATATTTGGGTGCCACACGAGCTCACTCAAAGAAACTTAATGAACCGTGTACTCATTTGCGATTCATTATTGAGACGTAATGAAACCGAGCCGTTTTTGAAGAGATTGATAACTGGCGATGAAAAGTGGATCACGTACGACAAGAACGTGCGAAAAAGGTCGTGGTCGAAAGTTGGCCAGGCTTCACAGACTGTGGCCAAACCTGGCCTAACACGAAATAGGGTGATGCTGTGTGTATGGTGGGATTGGAAGGGCATTGTTCATTATGAGCTTTTACCGCCCGGCAAAACCATCGATTCTGATCTTTACTGCCAGCAACTGATGAGATTAAAGGAAGCAGTCGAGAGAAAACGGCCGGAATTGATCAACAGGAAGGGTGTGGTCTTTCATAACGATAACGCTAGACCACACACATCTTTAGCCACTCAGCAAAAATTAAGAGAGTTCGACTGGGAGGTCCTAGTGCATCCACCATATAGCCCTGACCTTGCGCCTTCAGATTTTCACCTGTTTCGGTCTCTTCAGAATTCTTTAGGTTCTGTAAGGTTGACCTCAAGAGAGGACTGCCAAAACTATATGTCCCGTTTTTTTGATCAGAAGTCCCAAAGTTTCTACAGTAACGGGATAATGTCTCTGCCCACAAAATGGCAGAAAGTTGTTCAACAAAACGGTACATATATATTGTAAATAAATGTAAATAAACTTTGAAAAAATGTCTTGACTTTTCATACAAAAATACGAAAAGACTTTTTCCCCAACCTAATATGTCGCGGAATCTGATAGATTTGAATCTGCAGGAACGTTAGCGACTTCCGCCATATTGTAGTTTTGTTAAATCAGTGCGCACCCGTCATCGTCATATTAAACGTCTATGTCAACTGACATTACAACTCAATAGTCAAGTCAACGACAATATTACGGTGCTGCCACTACAGTGCTGTTACCTACTTCCTCTTAATATCAAGTAAATTACTTTTAAATTATTTCATTCTCCGACATATATAATGATATGAATAACTGTAACAGTGCCATTGGGATAACTAAAATAAAACTTTTACTGATTTAACCGTTATATGCCATTTTGTCTAACTTTCTGTTGTTGTTTTTTACATAAATATAGGGTGATATTTATTACTAGAATTATTTTTGTTTCTGAGTATAGATTACTAATGAATCGTCAGCCATCAGTTGGATATTTGAATTGCAAATGATATTATTTTCACGACAATGCCAACCATACCCTAATAAAGTCAAGAGTTTTGGATTAATGACACACGGGGGAATAGGAATGACAAGATTATTCTTTACTAGCTGGTGCCTTAAATGTTTTTTTACACCCTAAACTAGCTATATTCCAAATTTCATCAAAATCCATTCAAAAGTTATTGCGTGAAAGATTAACAAACATCGATCCATCCTCACAAACTTTCGCATGTTTAATATTATAGTAGGACTATTATAATTTATGTCTTTTATAAATTATTATTAAGAGCGTTTATAGGGCTCACGAGCGCTTATAGGGCTCACCGCCATTTAGGCTTTTCTAAACAACATTTTGCATTATTGATCTTATTCGCAAATTATGATTTTTTTTCAATTGAAAAAAAACCAATTGGCGGCGCTAGTGAGCCACGTAAAGGCCCTTAAGGATCTGGAGAACTGTATATACTATAAGCATCAAGTGGTCACATGTAGATTTCGACGAACTGTTTTTTTAATCTCATCGAAAACATCCACCTTGTTTACTGAAGCGTCCCAACATTCCGTTTCAAGACTGTGCTGTGCTCATTTCAACATTTCAAAGCAACATTTCTAACAATAAATAAACCTTAGCGTAGGTATACATTTGATACATGAAGATTTCGCACGTAAGCGCTAAACAAAATTATTCAGTGAATATTAAATTTCCCTGCATTTACACAGATAATATCTACAGATTATCCAATATGTTCTCAATTCGAACCCTTATTTAGGAGTTAAAAGCGTAACTGATATCTTATATTTGCATAAACATAATATTAGAAGAAGCCCTTCAATTTCCTTTACATAATAACAGATACATATTTACAATAAACTGTCTGGAAAAGTTGTTGCTATTTTTTAATAAATGCTACTTACAACATCTTGTCTTCACCATTCATAAATGGTAAGTTTTAAGATTGTTCTATGTATATTTTTATAGCATTATTATATATGTATAATTATTATTGTAAAAAAAAAATTAAACTCGGGTTTTTCTGGAGTCGGTGCCAGCCTATCTGCGTTCAACAATTTATGGCACCGACTCCAAAATAAACTGAGTTTTATGATAAATGTGTTGTTAAAATTAAGGATTAAGTAATGTTTATTTGCAAAAAAAAATTTTTTTTTAAATTTAGGGAAAGCGTCGTTTCCGTAAGAGTATATTTGTTTTAAATGTTTTTTTTTAAATTATTATTGAATTATCTGACTCCCCCCTTTCCTTTTTCATCATTTGGGTAACAACATCAAGCATAAAGAATGCTAATATCGTCATTATCGCAATTATGACGTTGTCCGATGAAGAATTCCTTTTCATAGCTATTTAGTCCTTCATCATATCACTGTGATTTTTTTTATGGGACCACAATGAAACTAACCCTATCCAACGAAGAAAATATTATCAAAATCGGACCGCCCTGTGAAAATATATGCGTGATCATACACAGAAATAATTTTCTAATTAAAAAACCGACTACAACAGGAGTCGGTTAAAAACTTTTCTAATTTTCAAATCGGTCTAGCCGTTTTCGAGAAGTCAGGTAACAAACACAAAAAAAAAAATACAACCGAAATGAGAACCTCCTCCTTTTTTTGAAGCCGGTTAAAAAAAAACATACGTGTCGAATTGATAACCTCCTCCGTTTTTTTCGTCGGTTAAAAAAGGCAAGTATGTAGGCTAGCATTTATTAATGTAACTGAAGCAAAGCAGGTTTGTAACGATCGTTGTACTTAGCACTCAGTAAACTCTACCTATAAATGCACACGATCACACATTCATGTCCGTGTCGATGCCGACAAAAAATATCTATCTATTTTTTTTTACTCCTGACGGAACACGGCCAGGTCACGGCACGGCCCCGGCCCTGACGTGTGTGGTTAGTCCTTTAATGGTAATCTGTGTATTACCTATAGTAGTATAACTTATAAGTCATCTTGGAAGAAAATGCAAAAAGATGCAGTTTCGTGTCAAAATTCAAGCTTCAAATTTTATATGTTCAGAGGAGTAGGAAATGAAATAACTGTATTTTTTTTTTAAAGTAATCTCTCTCATTTTACAGTCCGAGACTACTTTCTATGTCATGTTATAAAACTAATTAAATGTGGCAGTTAAATACTAAAGTACTTGTAATAAAAGTTGTAATAGCATAAGTTAAGTCGGTTGGCGGTGTCCCAAAAGATAATACAGGAACAATGTTTTACTCAAAATGAATCTCCTGAGACCCTGGTATATTTTACTTTATGGATAAAGAAGTAATATAAATTTGGTTTCGGTTATAATTGTTGTACAGCCACATAAGTTTTCTTACAACAATAACATATACTCGTAGTTGCTGTTATTTTTACAAAACTTAAATCGTCTCAACTAATCTTAATTTTTATTCATACTAAAACGCTTTAAAGTAAAACTTCTTTATAATTAAGAGAGTTAATAAGTTACGTAATTGAACTGAAATAATGAGATAACATTAATCCATCATTTTGATGCCATTGGAATATTTGTTGGATCTGTGCCAAAGAGCTTTCCAATTAATACCGTAGCTTATTGAAGAGTATGGTTTGAAGAGCATCCAGTGTATACCAATTAATACAAGCAAATTGTAATTGTTATAGCGAAAACAAATTAATATTCTTCAACCTCAGAAAACTCTTGGTTCACGAAATTGTCGAACGTGTAGAATATTGATTCGCTGATCATTGTTCCGTTTGGTGACGGTTCTCCGTGTGGTGACGGAGTAAAAATACAAGATGTCACTTATCCCATGGGTGTCGTAAAAACCGACTAATTACTGACTGACTATCCCTGAATATTATCTATACGAAATGAAAAGAAGGAAAACTTGAAATTAAACCCTATACCAATCCGTCTGGCCAGCGTGGTATTAGTAGGCCAAGTATCCCTCCGTCATAGGAGGAGACCCGTCACTACAGTGGGAGATTAATGGGCTGTTATGATGAGACAGAAAAAGGTTAAAAAGACATTTCATTCCAATTAAGCACTAAGTTGGGATGAAGTATAGTTTCAAATTAAGGCTACATTTCCGAAGTTTTTAATGGACAAGTGCGTTTTAATTGGACTGGATGTTGACATTAATTTGACTTCCAATTTACAGTTTTTTTGATTATGAAAAAGATTCAATTCAGTTTCTTTTATTAAATAATTTATAGTACACTCGTAGACTCATGAAAAATATTTGGGCTGGTTTAATTTTAATGCATTAAGATTTCCAGTCTGCGTGTGGTGACGGATCTCCGTGTGGTGACGGAGTAAGAATACAATATATCCCATAGAATACTTATCCCATTGGTGTCGTAAAAACCGACTAAGGGACTATTATCTTTACGAAATAAAAAGAAGGAAAACTTGAATTGAAACCCTATACCAATTCGTCTGGCCAGCGTGGTATTAGTAGGCCAAGTATCCCTCCGTCACTGGGAGAGGCCCGTCTCTGCAGTTGGACATTATAATGGGCTGTTATGATGATGATGATGAGTTTTATAAACTAATTCGATGATCTAAAACAACAAACATTACACACTCGCTGATTTTGTTATGAATCCGTTGTTTGTTACCTAAATTGTTTCATGCACTGTGTGAGAGAACAAGTAAAAGTATTTTGTATTGTATTGTATTTTAAGTTGATAAATCTTGTTGTAGTTCGGTTTAATGTTAAGGTTACCTTATTTTTTTAAAGATTGAATTAGGCGCCGTAAAACTTTTCTTATATACCCAGTGTTACAGTAAATTCAAATCTCACAATACATCTCAACCTTTAATCTATGTAGCATTTTAGCCTGCAGAGGGTGCCATACATACATAATACTCTCGCTAAGCAGACGTTTCTTTCATCCGCAGTCGGTTAAGCTGAAATTCTGAACAGAAACCTTTTCGTAAAAATGGTAGTTCAAAAATTGCTAACGTTGGCAGTTGGAATTTCTAAAATCGAAATGTCGGTTAACCTAACACCAACAAAAACCAATTCGTGTCACCCAAAACTCGTGGTTAGCTACATATCGACAGATCTCTCTCAAATATACGGAATTTCGTGTTATTCTTCAAAGTCCTGAGATAATAAAATACTGCTAAAATGTTATTTTGTGTTCAATACGATCTTTGATGTATAGAACCTACGTATTTTTTACTTTTTCGGTTAACAGAGAATATTAAATGTAAACATAGGTTACAATAAAAAGGTTATTAAGATACCATAATAACGTATTGATAATACATTTTAGGTAAATTAAGTTAAAAAATAATATTTCAAACCTAAACTTAAATTATCGTTTGTATGAAAATTAAGAGTTAGGTGTTTTGTCAACCTGAAAATGATAATTTTACAGGAGCTATACATTTTTATTATAATTATCATAGTATCTCGACCAATAACCTCGGTGGCGCGACGACGGTAGCGCAAGCGGCTGCCGTGCACGAGGTCGTGGCTTCGATCCCCACGAAGGACAATAATTTGTGAGATCCACAAATTATTGTCCTGAGTCTGGTTGTTCTCTGTGTCCGTTTAATTGATGTTTGTAAAAAGTCCCCGCGACACAGGGCACGATCTCTAGTGCGGCAGTTGTCTTTAATAAAAAAACCAAAAAAAAAATATTAAAAATGTATAGCTCCTGTAAAACTACAATTTTCTTAGGTTACTTTACAATTTTCTTTTTAATAGGTTAACAAAACACCTAACTCTTAATTTTTAATTTTCTTTTTGTTGAGGACGAGTAGTTTTCTCTCTGCCGACAGTTACTACTAACTTTAATGTAGTCCATATAAATGCGCAGAGTATTCCAGCCCACTTTCCTGACTTTCTGGCAAATTTTGACTGTAAAAATCTTCACGCTATTCTCATTTCAGAATCGTGGTTAAAATCATGTCTTTCCTCTAACTCGTATTCTCTTCCTGGTTTCCATTTGATTAGGAATGATCGTGTGTTTGGGGGAGGTGGCGGTGTTGCCATTTACTTGCGCACTCACATTCCTTTTTCCATAGTAAACATGTCAGCACAGCCACCTCCTTCTAACGCTGGGGAGCATCTCTTTTTGGAAGTGGAACTCAATCACACGAAACTCCTACTAGGCGTTTATTATTCTCCTTCGTTACGCAACAACTTCTTCTCTTCTTTTGAACAAATTTTGGAAGCTCTAGCCCCATCTTACAGCCATACCATTATTATGGGAGATTTTAATACATGTTTGATTAAGCAGGACTATCGAGCTTCTTGCTTTCGACGCATTATAGATTCTTGTAACTTCACTATTTTACCTCTTAATGCTACTCATCATTTCCCTAATTCCGTATCTTCTCTCTTGGATCTTATTCTTGTTTCTTCCTCTAGACACGTTAGCAAGCATGGTCAATGCTCAGCTGACGCGTTTTCCTACCACGACCTAATCTATATTTCTTATAAGATACGCCCCCCTTAGGCTAAACCTAAAATAATTATGCAGCGCAATTTTAGTGGTATGGATATCTCCAAGCTTTGTGAGGATGCTCGTATGATAGATTGGAATCCCTTGCTAGCATCTGACTCGGTAGACACTAAAGTGGAAATATTTACATCGCGAATAATACAGTTGTATGATGTACATGCGCCAATTTGTGCAATAAAAATTAAACACCATCCAGCACCTTGGCTTACTAACGACATCAAACTGCTTATGTCAAAAAAAGCTGCAGCCAAGAGTAAATATAAGCGGAGACCAACACCATTTAATTTTGAACAATATGTGTCAATTCGTAATCACTGCAATAAGATGTGTAGGAAAGCACAACGCCAACATATCCATGCCTCTGTAGAGAACAAAGATCCAGCGAAAGTCTGGAAGTTTCTTAATACTATGGGAGTTGGTAAAGCGCGTAATAACTTGTTTCCTAATGATTTAAATATTAATTCACTTAATGTGCATTTCTCCTCGTCGTCCAATTTTGATGGACCTACTAAATTCAATACTTTGCAAACTCTTTCTGCTATTCCAACTCCCCACTATCCACCGTTTCTTTTCGAGCAATTGTCCGCATGTGATGTTAAACAGAGCGTACTCACTATCTCATCTAATGCTGTTGGCAACGACTGTATCAGCCGCAACATGATCCTTCCTATCCTCGATGAAATCCTTCCCATCCTATGTAACATCCTCAACCACTCCCTCTCATGTGGCATCTTTCCATCCTTATGGAAAGATGCTCACATAATTCCACTCCCAAAAATTCCCAAACCTAGTAATTTTAGTGATTACCGTCCTATATCAATATTACCTTTTCTATCGAAAATCCTTGAGCGGTCGGTACATACACAACTAAGCGCTTTTTTGCACAAAAATGCTCTCCTGAGTACGTTCCAATCAGGTTTCCGGCCTGGGCACAGCACTGTTACGGCTTTAGTACATATCACTGACGAGATAAAAGTAGGTATGGATAATGGACTGTTAACTGTACTATCTCTCCTAGATTTTAGTAATGCCTTTAATACTGTAGATTTCCATGTCCTTATCAACATTCTACGCTCTATTAACATATCTCCATCGGCTATTGACTGGTTTTATAGTTACCTGTTTGGTCGCCGGCAACGTATACGCATTGAAGATTCGCACTCTTCATGGTGTAATACATCTGCAGGTGTACCTCAGGGAGGCGTTTTATCTCCTTTACTTTTCGCAATATTTATTAATTCTATCACAAATAAACTGGTTTCATCCTACCATCTTTACGCAGATGACTTACAAATTTACACTCAGGCACCTGTTAATGATCTTGCTGAAGCCTTTAGTATTATTAACAAAGATCTGTCACAAATTTGTGAGTGGAGTACAAATTATGGACTCAAAGTTAATTCCTCCAAGACGCAAATTATAGTTTTAGGCAGTTCCAGAATGCACTCAAAAATCACTTGGTAACAACTGCCACAGTTACACTTGATGGACAAGTACTAACGCCTCAAAGCAGTGTTAAGAACCTAGGGATTTACTTAGATAATACACTCTCTTGGAATAAGCAACTGCAGGAAACCAGTCGTAAACTCTTTGCGGCAGCGGGATCATTACGCAGGTTACGCAACTTTCTTCCAGTTACTACTAAAATTGCGCTTGCACAATCTCTTTTGCTTCCTTTACTTGATTATGCCGATGTCTGTTATCTTGATCTCACAGAGGAGCAACTTGATAAACTTGAGCGTCTCCAAAACTTCTGTATCCGATTTATATTTGGCTTACGCAAATATGATCACGTCTCTGACTATCGCGATAAACTCAAGTGGCTCCCAATCCGACTTCGCAGGAATACTCATATTCTTACATTGCTCCACAATGTTTTGTTTAACCCTAACACTCCCTCGTATCTCAAAGAACATTTTAAATTTCTTTGTGACACACATGCAAGGTCCTTGCGATCTACTGAAAATTTGAGGCTTGAAATGCCAACGCATTCCACGAATTTTTATGATAAAACATTCACTGTCCTAGCTGTACGTTTGTGGAATGCTTTACCGGTAGATGTTCGAAAGGCTCAATCTCTCAGTGTGTTTAAAAATATGGTAAAAAAGCATTTCCTGACATCAAATAAATAATAACTATCATATTTTCGATTTATATATATGTGTAAATATATATTGTTATATATTATGTAAGTATATGTAGTATATAGATATATATATAATAGTATATTATGTAGTATATGTATAGTTTAAGGTATGTATTATAGTACATTACAATACGATGATACTGAGTAATATATAGATAGAATAATTAGGTTGACGAAATTACACTACACAAAATTATAACTACACCATTAAATTGTTTTTATTTTATGTTATATATCATGTCCATCCTAAGGTTGCCTGGAAGAGATCGCACTTGGCGATAAGGCCGCCCATTGTACATTTACTGTTCTGTTGTATTTTCTATTGTACCTTTATACCTAAACGGTATTTATGTAAGTTGGTGTGCAATAAAGAATTATCTATCTATCTATCTATCTACTTTACGTGGGCTGTGGTGGGGCGGATGGCCCTCAACCAAAGTTAAAATTCTTTATGATTGACGAAACCTTGTAGGCCTAAGTTCCTTTACCACTATGATCGATAAAGGCTATCCCAACAGAAGAACCCAACTGGATTCGACAGAAAATTTTTGAATTTCTGTAAAACTTACTAAATTATATCATCATAACAGCTTATTAATGTCCCACTGCAGGGAGGGGCCTCCTACCATGACAGAGGGATACCTGGCCTACTATTACCACGCTGGCCAGACAGATTGGTATAGGGTTTAATTTCAAGTTTTCCTTCTTTTTATTTCGTAAAGATAATATTCACGGATAGTCCCTCTGTCGGTTTTACGGCACTCATGGGATGCGATGGGGTAGTGACATAATATTGTGTTCTTACTCCGTCACCACACGGAGACTAAATTATAAAACCTATATCAAAATATTTTTCAGGTTACTCTAAACATGACGATTAATGAATATCCGCATAGCCCACGTTTCTTTTAAACTGAACAAGGAACGTTCCTTCATTAGAGCTGTCCATCTCTCTTTGCAATGTTTTTCACGATGAAGATAGATGGCTGTGCTTAACAGGATACGGTGCAAAAACATAAGAGTATAATTGAGGATGTTTTTAGAGAAATCCTTTAATAAAATGTTTGGAAACGTTAACTTAAAGTTACAAAACAACGTTTTTGAATGTAAGAAACTATTGAGGGCAAGTAAATATTATGAGTGTGGACGATTAAATAAAACGAATACAGTAAACTGAATTATAGTACATATTAGGGTCCAACGGGTTTAGAGCGTACTTATATGATATCAAGACGACTCTATTAGATAAGGAAAGTTCAGATTCTAGAATATTCCATCGATTCAATTCAACGCAAAATTTGTTCTAAGTAAATGTTCATCTTGAACGCTTGTAAACTTCGACAGATGTCTGTAACACGGGAACTTAATAAAATATCTGCGAAGCGAAGAGTTTTGAAGTATACTTATTGAAGTTAGATGCGAAACTACTGGAAAGTTAAAAAGTTGGAGATTTAATAAATAAGGTTCTGTCTTAATTATAATTATTGAACTTTAATTTAGTGTTTGAACATCTAGTGCAGATTGTAAATTGCTATAAATGTTTATACGTCTACTTATATTACTACAACTATTTTTAAAATGAAACGTAAAATATATTTTAATCTAGAAATGTAAAGGACAAGTAATACATGTTTAGTGTATGAGAATGAAACCTTGCTACAAAACTTGTTTTGAGAACTTAGTTTAGTGAGGCAATATTTTGGTTTCCTAAAAATTGAGTATTAGGTACTTACTTTATATGGAAAACAATGAAAAACCCCTACAGTACTTATTCATCTTGATATTGAAAACTTTCAACTGACGAATTATTTGATAATTAATGTTTTAAGGAACTACAAAGGGGAGTAAGCACAGCAGACCCAAAAGAGTCACAAACCAACTGAGTAGGTTCAGCATGTAAATTAAATATTATTAGTTTTATAAACTGTCCGTGTGGTGACGGAGTAAGAATACAATATGTCACCACCCTATCTCACCCCATGGCTGTCGTAAAATCCGACTTAGGAACTAACCGTAAATATTACTTTTAGGAAATAAAAAGAAGGAAAACTTGAAATTAAACCCTATATCAATCCGTCTGCCCAGCGTGGTATTAGTAAGCCAATTATTCCTTCGTCACTGGAGGAAGCCTGTCCCTGCAGTGGGACATTCATGGGCTGTTATGGTAATTATGAGTTTTATAAACTAATTCGATGAGCTAAAACATCAACCTGATTTGTTTTCGTATAAAGTTCATTAGAATTAATGTTTCCCAATTAAATACAGCTGTAAACTAAACAAAGAGGTATTCTATGTAGGCTTGATATTCATGACCAAAGGGCAACTCGGAACAATAGCAACTAGCCAAAACACATAACCGTACGTTGTTCATTTATAGAATTTCGGATCCTACCCTGCAGCTATTTTGTTAAGGCAATGAATTTAGATCTCTGTCAATAAATGTTATCGTAGTTTTCATTTTTGTTAGAATCGTCAAAACATTCCAATTACGTACCACTGTAGGAATAAGCCCAGTTTGAAGACTGTGGGAAAAGAACTACTAATAAATACTATGCAGATGAATTGATATAGGGTTTGGTGTGTGTATAAGCTCTTCTTTCTTTTCGTAGAAATAATTCTGTGGAATTACCCGCAGATTTACGATGGTTGTTTTATAATAATTATTATTTTATTTTTTCGCCAATAGATATAAAACTTTTTAAGCCGAAATGATCTCATTTTAATAAACATTCTTAAATACTTTTTTTGTATATAGGTACACTCAAGGAATTTAATTGTTTAGCAATTTGCTTAATTTTGAAATCGGTCAGGTTACTATTTACCGACTACAGACGACGGATGACGAACCCCGACGTCTTGGGAGTCGTAAAATTAATTAGACAAGGTATATATACCTAGCCTTGTCTATCTATGACAGACAGGTATTTTGTGTTAAAATAAAATTCTTCAATTTTATATTGTTGACAGACCAAAGTTAAGTCAAACTAAACTAGACCTTATCTACCATCTCCATCAAACAGTATCCTTAGTCCGAGTTTATGTCACTATTAACAATAAAGTATATCGAGTAGCATTCGCTGTTCTGATTGGTTCAATGCATTGTATTGATAATACTGTCAAAATTTTATTTTTTACTCTTTGGACAGAATGGTGGAAGTTTGTAAACAAAGAAGTTTGAAGTGCGATTCATACTTATTGGTTAAATTTTATATTATGTCAATTTTCAGGTGTAATATCTTTCAAATTCGCTAGGATTATTTTGGTATATAATACGACTAAATTACGTAGGTTGTGTACCTGCTAAACAATTAAATTCCTTGACCGTACATACATTTATACATAGAAAACACTCAGACCAATGCAAACAATCATTTTCATGCACACAAAGAATTAAAACCAATTATTTTGTTTATATTTTCAAGAAATTAAATTTTAATTTGTATGTATTAAAGTATTCTTATTTATCGTAAGAATATTGTCTAAAAAAATTCCTAGGTTATTTATTTAAACTTATTTTTTGTTCTTTTTCCATTTTCGTAGTAATTTATAAGTTGCATGAAAAATTGTTCACTATTCTTGTCTGGACCTTTCTGGGACATGATTTAGTAGGGTTAAACATACATAATATTTTTTGTAGAAAGGTCGCGTTTATTCTAGATAATCCATTGGGTTGTGACATGTCTACGTCTGTGTAATGTAGGCATAATGTATTTTGTTACTTTTAGGTACTTGTTACATTTACTTATTTAATTTTTATGACAGTCCGGTCAATGCCTACCCTACCCGGCCCAAAACACCCCATACATTTTCATCATCATCATAACAGCCTATTAATGTCCCACTGCAGGGACGGGCCTCCTCCCATGACGGAGGGATACTTGGCCTACTAATACCACACTGGCCAGACGGATTGGTATAGGTTTTAATTTCAAGTTTTCCTTCTTTTTATTTCGTAAATACCTTAGTCGGTTTATTCGACACCCATGGCATGAGATGGGGTGGTGACATATTGTATTCTTACTCCGTCACCACACGGACACACATTTTCATATTCATATGCAAATTTGTCGTGCGAGGATGTGAAGATGTTCACGATGATCACGAGCTACCACCAAAACTGTGCAAAGAAAATTTACCTACGAGGATGAGTAACAGAGCTTTGAAATGTTTCAACGGGGTTGCGGTGTACTAGGAGAGGAGTAACGCGAACGCCTGCCTGTCACCCACGTCTCACTTTGCAGTCACCTGGCTGGTACAGCAAGCGCAAACCTCGCAACACATTCTTATCAATAGATATTCCTTGCAACACATTCCTCACTTGTTATTTATTTGCAAAAATCTAGCTCCGCTCAGCCGTTTCCACCAGAGCTGTGCTGTGCTTAACAAACACATCCCATCCATACGCATCTTGCCACATTTTTGGTAAAAACGCAGCCTACGTCGTCTTCTTCTCTCGAGTCGTAGACATTATAACTTTTTTTTTCTTTAAACATAACCAGCCTAGAATTTGGCCACAGTGACTGCCTTGTCAGTGGCGTTCATAAGGTCTTTCTCTGTGCAGCTCTGTAGGCAGTTAGGACAATGTAGAAGGTGTGCCATTGTTTGTTGAGCCTAGTATTATGTTAAAGGGTGGTACTACCGCGGTTGAGTTGGTCCATTCATACTGACGCTACCACTTAAAAACTACTTTTAATTTAACAAATTACTAGCTGCTGTGCCCGCGACTTCGTTCGCGTGGCGGATGTTACTTACTTCGCAATTCGATTTAATACTGAAAAATCGTTTTTAAAACCTTATAACGAACAGATATACCTACATTACAAACGAATTGTAAAATTAACGAACGAACCAAAACCTTTTCAAAGTAAATAAATAGTAAATAAAATATCTATGAAGACTGCGTCTAAACTTATACTGAAAGACATGAGCGAACGTCATTCTTTCAAGGAAAATCTTAACACCGCGATACTGAAAATGACGTCACAGGCACAATGCTATCTGTTGTCAAATTTGTAAGTTAAAATAAATGACATCGCTTATTTCATCATAACTGCAAGGACGCGCCTCCTCCCGTGACGGAGGAATACTTGGCCTACTAATACCACGCTGGCCAGTCGGATTGGTTGATAATATACGGATAGATTGGAAGATAATATTCACCGATAGTCCCTTAGTCGGTTTTACGCCACCCATGGGATGAGATGGGGAGGTGACATATTGTATTCTTACTCCGTCACCACACGGATACATGGCTGGCGTGCATGAGGTCGCGGGTTCGATTCCCATAGAGGACAATTGTGATACACAAACTATTGTCCTTAGTCTGGATGTTCTTTGTGTCCGTTAAATTGATATTTTTAAAGGCTAGTGTGGGATTTGCCTTTTGTAAAAAAAATGCTGAAATAAATTATTGTACCTCACACCTTTTTACCATCTAGCAAAAAATATTTGACTAAACTTAGACTCGACTATATTATTATCTATAGATAAACTGCGTGCAGTATTTTTGAATTACTTAATAAAATAAACACAAACACTTTGAATAATAATTTAATGTTTTGTGATTGTATTTCTTTATTTTATTGTCAGTTTTGTATTTTTTTATTGTTGACAAATAGCAATAATGTGTAAAATGATCTATATCTTGTGTGTTTATCAACCGATTTCTATAATTTTTTTTTTATGAATAAGATATTAAAGTGTACTTTTGAAATATGGGAGTTTGAAAAAGATATGTCTATGCAAATTACAATATATTTATGTATTTAATACACTTTGAAGAAAACCCTAACGATTAAACACGTTATTGTGGCTAATATATAAAAGATAGATATATACTATTCAGGACTTTTTTGTACATCTTTTGAAGACCATTATTTTTGTAATACATATTTTTGGCGTATGATCAACGTATGCGATGATAAGAGCTAGAACGCGCTTTTTGTCAACTGACTTGCTTCAAATTTTTCGTCACTGCTCAGCTCCTATGTGTCTTAGCGTTATGTTATACAGCCTATAACCTGTCCGGGAGTATGGACTACAATCGTACCAAGTTTGGTTAAAATGCCTTCAGTAGTTTTTGACCCATGCGTGCACATACAGACAGACAGACAGACAGACAGACAGACAGACAGACAGACAGACAAAAAATTTATTGATTGCATTTTTGGCATTAGTATCGATCACCATTCATCCTCCAATATTAATTTTGAACATATATTCAATGTACAGAATTGATCTCTCTACAGTTTTATTATAAGTATAGATTAACCTAGGTAATAGAAATATCAATGATATCGCTAAATTTTATGTAGGTGCTTAACCTAATTAAAATTACGTAGATATGCATATTGTTTGCTGTGATACGATTGCCTATTTAATAAGGTTATCATCGATTAATTAATATGATAAACGGATGACGATAATTAATAAATTTATGAGTGCTGCATAAATAATTAAATGATTTTGGTGCATTGTTGGTGACGTACAATGTTTTTATTTATTTAATCCACAACTTTAAGCCCGATTATATAATTTTTTTAATTACCGAGCCCGATTATTTATTTTGAAGACAAATTAGTTAGAGATCGCACAAAAAAAGTCTCGCGTGTGCATCAAACCCGTGACCTGATGCACGGCAGCCAGTTACTCAACCACTTTGCCACTGTCATATCTTGAACCTGTCAAAATGAAATTAAAAAGTAATATTTTTTACTCATCTTTATAAAAATATTGCAAAATGAAATGCATAACATAAATAAATTGCGTTGAATTAGTAATTAAGCAGTTAAAGTAATTTGTAGCTCTTAATTGTATTTCAACTTATTGTTTTGACAACTGGTTTAACTTTCAAGATAGTATTCGAAAACTATTTTCGAAAATAAAGTTGTTGATAAAAAGATTGTTTTATTTATACCTATAGTTTCATCACATTTTCTCATAGAATTTGACTTAGATAAAAACTATCAATCCACATATTATGCAAAAAATTCTACCGATATCAGTAATGTTAACAACGTTTATGTTACAACAGTCTAATAAATATAATGTAATAATAGTTTACATGTACGGACTTGTAAGGAACCGTACATGTAGGATGATGTTAAGTAGAAACACGTCACACACTTCAGTAAAGTTTATTAAGTAACGTGGATAGAACCACGGCTATAAATGGTCTACAATTAAAATGCTTATTATTATCTTATTTATACACAATTATTTGGTTAGTAATTACTATGTTGTATGTTAGTAATGCCTATGTGTGAGTAGGGTGAAATGATGTCACCGAATCAGCAGAATAATGTGCGGTGATGAAACCGTACATATTGGCAACCCCAAAAAGAGTATAACGTGTAAAATAAGAATGTAAAAGTTATGTAAATGTAAAGTTAAATGTAAAAATGTAGATAGTAACTGATATTATTAAAAGGGAATTAATTATATAAACTTAAACGAAAGAGAAAGTTATCAGCATGTAAAGTGTGATAATGGACAAGTAGGTTGATGATGAGCGTCTTCCTTAGTCGACTCATCCTGTTGGTTGTGGTCCGATGTCCTTGTACTGCTGTCTTCTCCTCGTTGCCTTGTGTACGCTTGTTGGACTGCAGAAAGCTTCCTTGTCTCATTGTAGCTGATAATGTTATAGTTGGCGAAGGTACGTCGTTGATTCAAACAGTACGTAGATCGCATCTTCCACAGCACACAACAAGCCAGCTGTTTGATGATAGTAACTTGACCCAGCATGACACGTTCAATACGTCACAAGGCGACGTATTAGTTTGTTGATTCTGCAGTTTTGCTGTTCAAGGTGCATTCTTGAGTTGTAAATACTGGTGTCTTCATGTTACATAAAATATATATTTTTATTTGTTTGTAGATTGCTTATACCTAATCTTCATCTGTTAGTGAGAAGTAGGAGACAATCTTGAACTTTACGGCATTGGTTAATGTTGACTCTTGTAATCTCAATATAAATGCTTCTTTACGCTTGAAGATTCATAAGTTGTAGTTGAATGGAAGTAAGAGGAGTAGAACTTCCTTCTCATTGATGGAGATAAGATATGACCTCAAACTTGGTAGCTCTAATTCACTTGTTGTTGACCAAAGCGTTGACCGTTGACCTGTTGAGACATATGTATTTATGCTTGCGTTGTTATTGTAAAAGTGTGTGAAGTATTTGCGGAATTGCAGGTTAGGTTTAACCTAGTTTCTTTAATAAGTATATCGTTGTTTTCATATTGTAAAATATTATTTCATTTGAAGATAATCAAAGTCTTCTTGTAGAGCCTTGAATTCTTCATATAATAAGTTTGAAGACTTCTTGTAGTCATTTAAAGTCTTCGTATGAATGCTTCATAGTTTGTGTAGTGGTTGAACCCCTTCTTGTTGCAGGACTCTTCCACAAGTAAACACTTCTTGTTGTAAGTGTTCACCTAGTTAATGTTGTAGTGGTTGAACCCCTTCTTGTTGCAGGACTCTTCCACAAGTAAACACTTCTTGTTGTAAGTGTTCACCTAGTTAATGTTGTAGTGGTTGAACCCCTTCTTGTTGCAGGACTCTTCCACAAGTAAACACTTCTTGTTGTAAGTGTTCACCTAGTTAATGTTGTAGTGGTTGAACCCCTTCTTGTTGCAGGACTCTTCCACAAGTAAACACTTCTTGTTGTAAGTGTTCACCTAGTTAATGTTGTAGTGGTTGAACCCCTTCTTGTTGCAGGACTCTTCCACAAGTAAACACTTCTTGTTGTAAGTGTTCACCTAGTTAATGTTGTAGTGGTTGAACCCCTTCTTGTTGCAGGACTCTTCCACAAGTAAACACTTCTTGTTGTAAGTGTTCACCTAGTTAATGTTGTAGTGGTTGAACCCCTTCTTGTTGCAGGACTCTTCCACAAGTAAACACTTCTTGTTGTAAGTGTTCACCTAGTTAATGTTGTAGTGGTTGAACCCCTTCTTGTTGCAGGACTCTTCCACAAGTAAACACTTCTTGTTGTAAGTGTTCACCTAGTTAATGTTGTAGTGGTTGAACCCCTTCTTGTTGCAGGACTCTTCCACAAGTAAACACTTCTTGTTGTAAGTGTTCACCTAGTTAATGTTGTAGTGGTTGAACCCCTTCTTGTTGCAGGACTCTTCCACAAGTAAACACTTCTTGTTGTAAGTGTTCACCTAGTTAATGTTGTAGTGGTTGAACCCCTTCTTGTTGCAGGACTCTTCCACAAGTAAACACTTCTTGTTGTAAGTGTTCACCTAGTTAATGTTGTAGTGGTTGAACCCCTTCTTGTTGCAGGACTCTTCCACAAGTAAACACTTCTTGTTGTAAGTGTTCACCTAGTTAATGTTGTAGTGGTTGAACCCCTTCTTGTTGCAGGACTCTTCCACAAGTAAACACTTCTTGTTGTAAGTGTTCACCTAGTTAATGTTGTAGTGGTTGAACCCCTTCTTGTTGCAGGACTCTTCCACAAGTAAACACTTCTTGTTGTAAGTGTTCACCTAGTTAATGTTGTAGTGGTTGAACCCCTTCTTGTTGCAGGACTCTTCCACAAGTAAACACTTCTTGTTGTAAGTGTTCACCTAGTTAATGTTGTAGTGGTTGAACCCCTTCTTGTTGCAGGACTCTTCCACAAGTAAACACTTCTTGTTGTAAGTGTTCACCTAGTTAATGTTGTAGTGGTTGAACCCCTTCTTGTTGCAGGACTCTTCCACAAGTAAACACTTCTTGTTGTAAGTGTTCACCTAGTTAATGTTGTAGTGGTTGAACCCCTTCTTGTTGTAGGATTCTTCCACTGTGAACTCTTCTTGTTGTAAGGGTCCACATAGTTATAGTTGATGTGGTTGAACCCCTTCTTGTTATAGGATTCTTCCACTGTGAACTCTTCTTGTTGTAAGGGTCCACGTAGTTATAGTTGATGTGGTTGAACCCCTTCTTGTTGCAGGATTCTTCCACTGTGAACTCTTCTTGTTGTAAGGGTCCACGTAGTTATAGTTGATGTGGTTGAACCCCTTCTTGTTATAGGATTCTTCCACTGTGAACTCTTCTTGTTGTAAGGGTCCACATAGTTATAGTTGATGTGGTTGAACCCCTTCTTGTTGCAGGATTCTTCCACTGTGAACTCTTCTTGTTGTAAGGGTCCACGTAGTTATAGTTGATGTGGTCGAACCCCTTCTTGTTGTAGGATTCTTCCACTGTAAACTCTTCTTGTTGTAAGGGTCCACGTAGTTAATGTTATTGAAGTCTTCATTTTGTTAGAAAGTCTTCGTATAGCTCTTCTGGTAAAGTTGCTGGTAATGTATGCCTATACTCTTTAAAGGTATGGCACCTTCTCAATACAACTGGGGCGACCCGCTTGTGGGAGACCAGTTGACCGATTCGGTACCTTACCAAGAGACACAGACACACACAGATGCTCGAAGGACCAAAATGTACGGACTTGTAAGGAACCGTACATGTAGGATGATGTTAAGTAGAAACACGTCACACACTTCAGTAAAGTTTATTAAGTAACGTGGATAGAACCACGGCTATAAATGGTCTACAATTAAAATGCTTATTATTATCTTATTTATACACAATTATTTGGTTAGTAATGCCTATGTGTGAGTAGGGTGAAATGATGTCACCGAATCAGCAGAATAATGTGCGGTGATGAAACCGTACATTACATCTTTATCTCAATAACGAGACCCAATAATGTGATAACAGTTAGTTCTAAATTTCATTGAATATTATTACGCCTTCTTGTCAATACTTTGTGATACCTAGTGATAGATGAAAATGAAAATGAAAAAATATTTATTAACAAAAAAGTTACAAGGATGGGCTTCCCAATAGCCCCACACTAGGCAAGCCTGTACTGTGGGTACCGTGACGATTACCACATACTATTTACAAATTGCCCGGTCGACATTAATATTTATAAGTAATTCAAGAAATTAATAACAGTAAAACAAGTTTTTTTTTTTTTTTTTTTTTATTGACGTCATTTGAGAATATGTGTGCGTAGATGTTTATATGTATATAATTATGCGATTAAATAAGGGTATTTTTGATAAATATATTATTATTTAAATAAGTAAATAAGAAGAAAATATAAATAATTAATGTATGTACAAGTACATAAACATAATATATACAGTGTGTAAAAAAAACCCTGTCCGATCCGTAACGGGGGCTTTGTATACCTGACAAACATTCTAAAAATAATTTTTAAAATGAAAAATACTTAAAAAAAAAAAAAAATTATTCGTTTTCATCTACGAAATTTACCCTGAAATTGGGGAATTTTCTTAAGCCCTGAACACTTAGTTCAAAGGCGGTTTCTTTGACTTCGAATAAAAAGTAATAAATAATGCACCGACAAATTTAATCCGTGCCGACAAAGGACACCGCTTTCACTGTGCTACACCAATGCACCGCCCTAGTGACGTAGCTATGATGAAAATGTTGAACAAGAAAAAAATATCGATTTTTTTAAATTACCTTCTTACTTTACTTACACTCCGTGTGGTGACGGAGTAAGAATACAGTGCGTCTCCACCCCATCTCATCCCATGGGTGTCGTAAAAACCGACTAAGGGCCTATCCGTGAATATTATCTTTACGTAATTAAAACAAGGAAAACTTGAAACAAAACTCTGTACCAATCCGTATGTCCAGCGTGGTATTAGTAGGGCAAGTATCACTCCGTCACGGGAGGAGGCCCGTCCCGTAGGGACTGTCGAGTAGGACATTAATGGGCTGTTATGATGATGATGACTTTACCTAATCTTTTTTCTTTTTAAACTTTCTTAAATTTAGGAAAGGCTACATATCGGTTACGATATTTAGAATTGTGTACGATGCTCTTAAATATTTTACTTAAAAGTGCGAAACTGTTCTTCAGTTACTGTAAAAACAAACTAATAAAATTGTAAAAATAAACTAGCTAATTAATATTTTAAAAACTATGTAACTGATTGTGTTATTGTATCATCATAACAGTCCACTAATGTCCCACTACGGGGTATGTCCCACAGGGACGGGCCGCCTCCCGTTACGGAAGGATCCTTGGCCTACTAATACCAAGCTGGCCAGACGGATTGGTAAAGTGTTTATTTTCAAGTTATCCTTCTTTTTACTTCGTAAAGATAATATTTACGGTTAGTCCCTTAGTCGGTTTTTACGGCACCCATGGGATGAGAGGGGGTGGTGACATTTTGTATTCTTACTCCGTCACCACAAGGATATGTTATTGTATGATTGTATTTAAACATTTATTGATTATCATGCACTTCTATCGATATTAATGAAAATAGTACTTTAACAAAGTTTCGTCCACATCCCTATTCCTTTAAAAACCTACTTCATAGGTGCCTAATATTAACTAGATATTTTTATTTATTTGTCGCAGTCTCGCGAAATAACTCTAACAGTTTAGACGTTCCGGGAGTGTAATTGTGACCTTGTGTACTTATTACGAGAATTACGTTACGACTATGTCCGTGCCGTATTCAAACGCTGAATATTTCAATGTGTTAATGTGTTTAGGTAGAAGTGAGTGCAATTATGCAGCTGCACGTAGTGAATATGAGGAACGGTTTTCCATTCCTCAAGGTTTGCCTGTACCTTCAGTGCGTGCCTTCCAGAGGCTACACAACCGCGTGTACACCACCGGCAGTGTCAGTGGGGAAGTAGAACATCACAGGGAAGCCGGCAGACCCCGCCGCAGTGACAACATCGAGGAGGCTGTGTTGGAAATGTTCGATGCAGAGCCTACACTAAGCACACGTAGTGTAGCAAGACAGTTGGGAAGTAGTCACGTGAGGGTGTGGAAAATTTTAAAGGAGGAAGGACTGCATCCCTTTCATTACCGCCGCGTGCAAGCTCTTCTCCCGTCCGACTACGAACCGTACTCAGTGAAGAGCTAGATGAGTTACCACTCCCTGTGGTTCCAGCACGATGGCGCACCACCTCACTTTTTACGCGCAGTGCGAGACTACCTCGACGTGCAGTATCCTAACAAGTGGATTGGACGAGGAGGTCCTATTGCGTGGCCGCCGAGGTCGCCAGATCTAACTCCGTTAGACTTACTTGTGGGGCCACGTAAAACAAATAGTCTACACAAAAATTTGTGAAACGGAACAAGAAATGCGACGTAGGATAGTGAGTGCTTTCGATACCATAAAGTCAAACCCTGAAGTGCTACTTAATGTTCGCAAAAACCTAAAAAAAAGGTGCCAATGTGTGTGCAAAGGGAAGGTGGCTATGTGGAGCATGATCGTCAGACCCTACAACAGCAAGTTGATATTTTTATCAACTAAAGGTATGTACCTAGGCATAAGATTTGATAAGTAATTTTATTTAAAATATCTACTCGTAAACGTCTTAACAATTACCAATTTATTGTGCATGTCGTTATCATTATCAATTTGTTATCTTTAAAGAATAAGTTTAAAATAAATGAAATGCAATTCAACAATCCTTTTAGGTATAAACACCTGATTTACTCGGAAGTACAAGCCGAATCGTACCAAGTAGGTAGGTTAAACGGCGGCAGCACAGGCGGCGGCGCCGGCGCGCGAGCGGGCGGCTTTTATCAAAGGGATTAGGCAAAAGTGTTTCGCGCGTCGGCATTCTTTGTGAATATCTACCTAGGTATTGATGTAGTACTCGCCGGTGTGCCTAGTGGCAACTTTTACGATTTCCCTTATAACTCACAAAATAATGTGGAAATTTTCTTTGACTTATTTTCAAAAAAGGACACCGCCAACCTAACTACCTTTCGATACTGTATCACCCCTTCATGGATCGGACAGGGTTTTTTTTACACACTGTATAAACAAACAATACATTAACAAATGCGCAACAGGAGATTTTCAGTGCTATCATAGGTCATTGTACTAAGCCATTTAGATATTTCTATTTTAGCCTCTTTTACGGAGCTCTCCTTAATGTTACAAAACTTTGCCACCTGGTTGTAGATGTATCTATCTATATTTGGGCTAAACCGTCTTGCAAATGATGTTATAGTTTTTGGTACCACAATCCTGTACACTCGGCGTTTGAGAAGATGTTCATAGTCTCTAGATTGGATAACATTTACATGAACTGTGAGAAATACCCTTATTATAAATAATTGCCGCACACTATGTAACTTACAATCTTCATATAGTTGCGTGGTCGGGTACCTATAAGGTTTTTCAAGCATAGTTTTTAGGACTGAACGTTGGGCCCTTTCCAACTGTATCATAACTGTTTTTGCAGCACCAACCCAACTACCTAAACAATAAGTTATTAGTGACTGACATAAGGCATAGTACACCGATTTTAATGTATCTGTTGTTGCCGCGGAACGTAGGTGCTTCATAATACTCGCTGTTTTTCTAACACGTTTCGATAATGTATCTATGTGCGCTTTAAAGTTTAGGTTATTATCTATTATCACGCCAAGGTATTTAATATTGTGAGCTTGTTGCATGAATTCGCATTTGCAATGTTTTTCATTTTTACATTCATGAAGCTTTATGTGATAGTTAGGCCCAGAGGCTGAGGCTGCTGTTTTATGGAAGGTAAGGTATCTAGTTTTGGAGTTATTTAGCGTTAATAGATTTTTGCGAAGCCAAGTTATTACATGTTTCATACCAAATTCCGCCTTAGAAAATGTTTCGGACCAGCAAGAGCCATCAAAGATAATAACAGTATCATCAGCGTAACAAATTATGTCTGCGTTTATCGACTCATGAATGTCGTTAGTGTACATAATAAAGAGTGTAGGTCCGAGAACACTCCCCTGTGGAACGCCAAAGTTTGTTGTGTGTAGTTCACTTTTAACATTGCCAACCCTCACACACTGTTTCCGCTCAGTCAAGTAACTTCTGAACCAGTCCAATGCCATGCCCCGTATTCCAAATTGATGCTCTAACTTCTTCAGTAGTATTGGAATTGAAACAGTATCGAAAAGATAGATTAAAATACCTACCTGGCTAGTTTACGTTCGCTTAGCTTAATGTTTCAAAAATTACTTTCGTTAAAAAACCAATAATGTTAATCCTCAATATCTGTAGTAAGTATATACCTAACCAATGTATCATCATAACAGCCTATTAATGTCCTACTGCAGGGACGGGCCTCTTCCCGTGACGGAGGGTTACTTGGCCTACTAATACCACGCTGGCCAAACGGATTGGTATAGGGTTTAAAAATGTTTAAATATTGTAAACAGTAATGCATGCCGTGGCAGCTTGTAAATGAAACAGCACTAATGCCAGGGCCACTAAAATCTGTTTTGATGCTTTCCTAAGTGTATGTTTTGTAAGTGGACCTCAAAATAAATAAATAAATAAAAACAAAAGATAAGGTTCATATTCCTCACCAGATCATCACACTAGGCTAGTACTTAATGAAAGACACGCCAATTATGCTACAGTAAAGAAGAAACTAGCGAAATGTGTCATTGTTTTAATGCACAATAAAGCGTGCAACATTTATTAACAGTTGCGATCGCGAAATGAAAAACCAGCTTTGTAAAAAACACATTTTATTAATTAGTTTATTTGTACTTATAGTACTTTAAATATTTACAAAAAGTAGGTACTCGGATAATTGAAAATATACATATTATATAAAGTATAAATAATACAATGAAGTGATTTTTATATTATTGAAAGGTACTTCGATTATCTTAATTATACGTTTGACTCGAAACCCTGTTTTCATACTATAAACACTGATAACTCCATTTACAATAAAATCTATTATTAATAAATTAATAAAAAATAAATATACTGTACGTTATTATTGCACATAATTAGCCTATATTTTAACAGTTGGGGGAGAACAATTCCTGACGGCAACAAAGGTTGTACAGAAACGATTAAATAAATACGATACAGACAAACCATTATTTCAGGATGTTTCGAGCAATTTTGTACAAAAAATTTTTGTTGGTTTTGGATTTGAGCAAAAAAAATCATTCAAAATTATTTCCAAAAGTTGTTGGCTTTTTTATGGCAAAGCCAATGACTGTGATAGTTTTAATTTGACATAGGAGCTGCCGAAAAGAAATTAATCGCGATCGCGAAATAACAAGCTGAAATAGAATTTGTTCCTATTGAACGGGAGCCAGGGTTGGTAATAACTATATTAATAATTGTATCTTATTTTATATTTGCAAGAATTAAATAGGTATTTACAAAATTACATAGAAAGTTGGTAAAATTTGAATTATCAACAATTATAGAAATATCTTTGATCATAATAATCCACATTAAAAACAAAACATTTTACTTAAACAACGCTTAATAAAAACATTGTCAATCACTTTTCCTTATAAAAACAAAACTGTATTTTAGTTAAGTATGTTTTAAAAAATAAATAATTAATATTGTGCTTGAGCGTGAGCAAATACAATACACAGAACGCGCAATCTAACTAGGCCGACGTGAAGTTGTTGCAAATTACTGCGCAGATGTCACTTTTGGAACAAAATGACGAGATACTTGTAGAGCGGGTGTTTTTTAAAGTCTATTTTTTTATCTCAGATACTAAAATGACATTTCATGTGTTGCCTGTTTTTTACAACTAATAAATAGTGATGCGGTACAGCCGGTACTTACCGATAAAAATATAGGTTAGTACCGCCGATTACGGTAAATAGAGACTATAGGCTGTTTTTTAATCTCGAATACTAAAATATCATTACTGTTACCTTTTTTTGTGCAATTTATACCCAAATATTACCCATTTATTTATTTTTTTTACCCAATATTTACCATGAACACTTAAATTAAAAAAAAAATTGTTCCGTGAGTCCTCATAATTATGTTTTGTTTTAAAGTTTAATACTAGGAGCATCAAATAAATTCATAATAGCTCACCAAAAACGTCAACTTTTTGTTTATTGACTTATTATAACTATAGAGACAGGTAAAATTTAAAGATATGATCAACTTCACAGTACAATAAAAAAATAAATAAAAGAGAGAAAGTTCTTCCATTTTCTGAATAAATGCCTTACTTTATCCTCTTTCCATTGGTATACAACATGTTATAAAATAGTAAATAGTTTTTCTACAAAACATGTGGAATACATAATTCAAAGTAAAGAAAACACGTTTGATGAATAAGCACAGGTAAATTTACTAGCTATAATTGCTATAATTGATTCATTCTAGCGTACTTACCTAGTTACTTTAGCTTTTTTTGTCACTGCAGTGGGTCTACCTTATCACATTAGAGTTAATTTAATATAATAAAAGAAAAAAAAAAGTCATCATTTACTATAGCATCAATAATTACTTACTTCGAATTATTTATTTATTTGTTAAGCACACCAACAGTATGTATGTTTATGTATTACACATGTTTTGTAGAAAAACTATTTACTATTTTATAGGATGTTGTATACCAATGGAAAGAGGATAAAGTACCTACCTCTTCTATCAGCAACTTCTACTATTTGTTTTTATAAATATCTAACAACTATTTGCTAATACATGAGAACTGATATTATGTCAAAGTATCGTCATGATTTAGCTGATGTTTTGTTGTGCGATATTGACCCTAATAGTTTTATGAAATGCAACTAACATTAACTCTAGAGGTGATAAAGGCATTTAGTTCTCGACTATACTAACAACCGTAAATATTTTACAATAATTACAAAACGAATCGAAACACAGGGACAGCACTGTTTCTTAAAAGCTGGCTATATTAGTTTTACGTTTGACATTAGTAGTTGTCATTTTAGTGTCCGAGATAAAAAAATAGACTATAGTTTGCTCCTGTACATGCGCGAACTTTTCTGATAGCTAACTTCAGGCCGGCCTAATAAGATTGCGCGAACTGCATTTGTTTATATTTACAATTTTACAACATATGCTCTCTTAGGAACTTTTCAAGTGCGTGGTAGAGATGCGGTCTTACACCGATTAAACCGTGGTCTTCATCTGTATAACTCTGTAACAAGATGAGAAAATTAATTTAAAAAATGTCATAGTCTTTGGACGATCAGAATGGTGGAAGGAAGTTTACAGATAAAAGACCATAGGGAGTTAAAAAGGGTCACTATCATCTCGTCTCAAACGCAACTGGTAGCAGTAGCATTTGGTCTAAAACGCAGCTGGTCTCAGTTTCATCTCGTCTTAAACGTAGAGTTAGCAACATGTAGGATCTGTTTTACTCTTCACTTCATAGAATGCTTGCAAAAGCAGGGGCTGTTTAGTTAACACAGCGATCTGCACACACTACACTGATTCCTTTCTAAAATACCTTGATATACCTACATAGAAAACACTAAGATAAATTAAAACAGTCATGCTCTTGCTATCAAATAATTTCTTTTAGTGATAATCTACGCCTGAACATCTGCGCAGCAGACAAAAATACTTCAACAGTTGATCAGCATGTCAATTCTCGTACCTAAAATTCGGTTAAGTGAACTTTTAGTTGTCATGTTTTTGCTATTGCAATTGTAATCTTTTGTGGTCGTGTTAAAGTTTTATTTAGAGTGTGACAATTTGACAACTAAAATTTAACTTAACCGAATTTTAGGTACGAGAATTGACATGCTTGTCGTCAAACTCCTATTAACATAACATCCATAACCTATTACAGTCGTATATCAAACAGTTCTATATCGGACAGTCCCAAGGGCACGATATGCTGAGCTAACCGATATTCTAAGAGACCATTATTTATATTAACGAGCAGATATTTCTTAGAACTCTATGTGAAGTTATCAGAAGTGTCCACCTAGGTATTTTCGTTGAGAGCTTCAATAAATTACTTATTGACATCATCATCATAACAGCCCACATCTTATCTGCAGGGACGGGCCTCCTCCCGTGACAGAGAAATACTTGGCCTACTAATACCATGCTGGCCAGACGTATTGTATTCTTACTCCGTCACCACACGGAGACATTGACATCATGATTACAAATAATAGAGAAACTATAGACATCAGCTGGCCAGTATTATTATCAGGTATTGTGTAAAGTTTTTCGTCTTTTCTAGAGATATTGAATGCAGGTGGTTACGGGACAAGATCCTAGTACTATCATGGTATGATCTAGTGATACGCCACCCGAAAGGCCGTAATATTACCCATTCACTCAACCCCATCTAGCCTAAAACGAAATCCTAGCAGCCTTGTTTACTATGGACATGAATTATTATCTCGTCCGGAAATCAAACTCGTGACTTTTAAAAGTAGCTTCTTTTGTATTTGTTGGGTAAAATGTAATATTAGTTATCTCTACTTCGAATCTAGATGTCGCGATTGAAGCCCTACTATTAAATTATTACTATTATTAAAATATCTTAATCCACTTACCATTTGCGTGAAATAGACGTCACGTCGCTGCAGTAGCCTGGACAGTAACATAGCGTGTTGGTAATGAACATTGTCGTCCGCAGTACCGTGGATCAAGAAGTAACTCTTGTTTCGGAATGCTTCCGCCTAAAAATGTTTAAAGTTGAGATTATAAGCCATTGCTGAGATGGATTGATGGCCCACAGTAGCCATGTATGCCAAACTATTAGGTATATCAGTTCCCTCAGAAGTTTCTATCTATCCTCATTGAAGGAAACAAGACGTGAATTTTCTTATATATCATTACACCTTTAATATTGAAGAGACATCCTTGCATTAAGACATTTAAGAGCCGCTAAGAGGTGAAGCAAACGTATCCTAGAGTGGAGACCGCGACTCGGCAAACGTAGTGTAGGACGTCACCCAGCTAGGTGGACCGACGACCTCATAAAGGTGTCTGGGTCGGACTGGATGCGGAAGGCGCAGGACTGAGTTCTGTGGCGCGTGTTGGGAAAGGCCTATGTCCAGCAGTGGACTGCAATAAGCTAGTTGTAGTGTAGTTTGTAGAGGTGATGCAATTATTATTAAGTTGCAGGAAAATACTTACAACATCGTCGGTAAGTAGAGATGACACCGTATACGCCTCTGTGTTGACAGATGGAAGGTCCATGTAACGTTCCGTGTAAATGGTATCTGCAACGATATTATAAAGTTTAAAGCTAACATCAAAAGTAGATACGATGATCTTAACTATGAGCAATACCAGTAAAAGCAAGCATACATTAAAGTTATATCTTTATCCCAAACGTACAATTTTATTATAGAAAGGGAATTTCACTGAGTCCTTTCAACCAAGCTATCAAGTTCTCTTTTCATTACGTGAAGGCGTCATTTGGCAACTAATCATCCTCAAACTTAGCTTTGAAATTAATTGTGAAAGAATAACCCTTACATATTCTCTGTGTGGTGACGGAATAAGAATACAATATGTCACCTCTCCATCTCATCCCATGCGTGTCGTAAAAACCGACTAAAGGACTATCCTATATATCTGACTATAGGACTACGATATAAAAAGAAGGAAAACTTGAAATAAAACCCTATACCAATCGGTCTGGCCAGCGTGGTATTAGTAGGCCAAGTATCCCTCCGTCACGGGAGGAGGCCCATCCTTGCAGTGGGAGGGGAAGGTTTCATCATAACAGCCCATCAATGGGCTGTTATGATGAAACCTTACATATTCACTAAATGCTTATTATTCCTACAAACTACCTCTGAGCTAATAAAAGGTGAGTAAAAACCATATTGTTCTAAATTTTCCCCGTACCGTCCAAAATATCACATACCATAGAATCTCCAGTCAACAACAGGAGCTACAGCCGCAGCACATCTGAACACAGAACCACCTTCAGCTAGAGCCTTACTTGCAGCGTAACCGCCGTACGACCAACCCCAGATACAAGTGCGGTTTCCATCTACCCATGGTAAGTTGTCTTGTAGGTATCTGAAATGTATAAACGAAATACTTGTAGCATTGAAACCAATATATCATCTTGATGTTTTGATAGCTCGTTGATGAAAAAAAATACAACCGAATTGAGAACCTCCTCTTTTTTTAAGTGGGTTGAAAAACAATTCATGAAGCATCAAAATAGGGCACATTTGATAGAAGCTGGATAGATTAATTTGGTTGGGGTGATTGATTTTTGACTGCTATTTAACCACCAAGCATAAAAGAAAAGGTTTTCAAATGCAATTTAATTTTTACTTTTGGTGCAATGAGTTTGACGTATCTCCTGCGACTTTTCGTAAAAATCTTTGTTTTAAATTAATAGACAGTTAAGATGCGGTTTTATTGTTGTTGAATACAGACGAATATGTAGTGGGAATATTGAGGTATTCTATGATGATACTGGATCACTCAATTGTCAATATTCATATAAGATCTCGGTGTGGTGACGGAGTAAGAATACAATATGTCACCACCCCATCTCATCCTACGGGTGTCGTAAAAACCGACTAAGGGTCTATGCATGAATATTATCTTTACGAAATAAAAAGAAGGAACACTTGAAATTAAACCCAATACCAATCCGTCTGGCCAGCGTGGTATTAGTAGGCCAAGTATCCCTCCGTCACGGAAGGTCCCTGCAGTGGGACATTAATGGGCTGTTATGATATCTTTAATATCATTAATTCTTTAACAATAAAATAAGGGTTCCTTTAGAAATGTCCAATTCCTGCAGGGATTATTCAGAAGAACCAGTTTTAAAACTAACCTCGTGACATTTATTTGATCTTCAATTTCAACAGTTCCAAGTCTTCTATTGAGAGCAAACATGTTGGATACACCACGAAGGCCTGAACCGCGTCCGTCGATGTGAGCGATTGCAATACCCCATCTGTTGACTAGAGAAGTACCCCAGTCTACGTTCCACTGTTTAGTGACGAGTGCTGTGTCGGGACCGCCATATCTAGAAATTAAAAGATTCAATTTCAATATCTATCAGAAAAGACTTGTGCGATTATTTTTCAGTGCGTGGTCTTTAGGGATTTAGGTTTCATAATGTAGTGAGCTTATTAGTATTCTTTTGGAAGTCTATTTAAAAATAAGTCCAGTCACAGTGGGTAGTTGGAGATTTCCTCAGAGTTTCTTTAATATTTTCTTATGTAACTCCAAAGTCCAATCAGCCCTTATTCAGAACTCAATAAGCTTTGAATTTCCTAAAAGATGGATTTCGTGTAATTAAAACTATTTTAGTTACGCGAAGTTCAGCATCAATTACAGCCACTTTATGGTCAATATTCAAAAGAATAAATATCTAGGTACTTAAGTGCAACAACTAAAATCAACTTACACATAAACCAACAAGGGTACGTTAGTAAGGCTCTGGTAATTATTTGGTACTTGTATGTGTACATCAGCATGGAACGAACTGCTGACTGGTACCGACATTCTGATAGTTGTAGGCAATTCACGGTTCTGTAAGGTTTGGCTTAACTCACTGCCAGCGTCCCATAGACCGACTCTGGAGCCATCCTGAAAATTATAAACAAATATTATTTTTTGTATTTTGTAGGCCAAGTTAATCTAATAGAAAATTATTCGATTATCAATGCTTAATAATCATAGCAAGGAGCAGGGATAATTGTATGACACAGATGGAGTATAAGAAAACAACTTCCACACTAGGAATCGAGTCCTGTGTTGCCATTGCCACAGACATGAAATTGTTCAGAGACACAAAGAACATCCAGGCTCAAAAAAACAATTTGTAGATCTTACAAATCTTGAGTGGAATTCAAATCCGCGGCCTTATGCACTGTAATCGCATACTCGACCTTATTGTCTTACAGTTAGAGTTCAACACCTCGAGCCCCACGGAAGAAAGCTGTACTTTACGTACTTAGAATAAGTTCTTAAAGAGTCACTGTTTCCCATGATGTAGATTTTCGTACCAAATCTTCCGAAAACTAACAACTACATATTTAGCATACTAAAGAACTTACAGTATTATAAATAAAGACTTGGGGAACGCCAGGCCCGGCACAGTTGATAACAATTCTTTCACCACCAGTACTGATGCTAGCTTCATTGTACAAACACTCTTCACCATTGTCTTTGCGAACATTACATGAGAAGCAAGATACTTGTCCAGCAGCATTTACTGTGTAAATGTGCTGTTCTGCTGAATCCGATACGCTTGTGGCTTTGTACCATCTGAAAAATACATAGAAACATTTAAAATAAGTACATTATTAGACTTATACAAAATTTCAACTAGAGTGGAAGAAAATCGGCTTCTAGGATCCAATAAGATTATTGGACATATACAACATTCCAATTGGATTTTAGGAAAATTTTCTTTCTGCAAACTGGCTGGCAAGGCGCAGCATATGGGATGGTGAAATGTGCACTCATTTTACCTTGCCAGACGAGAGGTTAGGTATGTATGTACTTAAAATCATTTATCTTCCAATGAGTGTTGGACAGACTACTGCCTAGTACAAATGCTTATAAACCGGTACTCCACAATTCGCTTTTCAAACTGTGGAAAACTTTGACGTAGTGTGTGGTCAACATCATTATAGCCTTTAAAACTATTTTTTGTACTCATACTGGCCCAACGATTACCCTCTTGTAGCAATATCCTCTTATATAATAATAAAGATTTCAGACTTAGGGTCGTAGCACATAATTATAACGTAACGTAAACGTTCTAACGTAATTACGTTACGATTCCGATTAGTGTGCGTTGCAGTAAGAAGTGTCATACGAATAATACTGAACTGCTCGAGTTAATACGGTGCCGATCCGTTTACGTATGTGCTACGGCTCTTATACTACTTACTACTTATACTACTGATAAGTTTTATTGTGTCGATACTTTTACTTACATGAGGTCGTTAGAAGTCCACTGAAGGATATCAAGAACAGTATGTGGTGTATTAATACGATTGCTGGCGGTCCAAACAGCGGGCACACCTGTGCCTTGGGTTACTTGAACAATTTGTTTGTATGAAACTCCATTCACACTCTGGAATATTAAAACGAAACAGTTTAATAATAAGTACATGTAGTAAGTTTGGTGAATAACGCCATCTATCGAATTATTTATTAAACTGCTCTAAAACCATCTGAGAAAATTTTAACCACAGATACTGTTGTGGCTTTAATGACTTCTTTTAATTTTTAAGTACAATAGTTTCAAATATTATACCATAATATATATTAGGGCAAACCACGAATCACGTAGCTTCATTGTGGTGCGAATCATATTAGTACTACACATTTTCAACAGATGGCGCTTAGTTCAGATTACTTACTTGTGGCAGTATTGTGATAAAAGAGTTTCCTGCTGCATTGAACATGAGAGGAATGTTGTCGATCCAGCCGTCTGTTTCTGTGTATGTGTAAATCTGAAACACGAAATAACCTAATTTAATTGTCAAATATTTTATAAATGACCAAAACCTAACATCTTAACAGTCAACACCTCCGTGTGGTGACGGAGTAAGAATACAATATGTCACTACCGCATCTCATCCAATGGGTGTCGTAAAAACCGACTAAGGGACTATCCGTGAATATTATTTTAAATAGAAAGAAGGAAACTTGAAATGAAACCCTATACCAATCCGTATGCCCAGCGTGGTATTAGTAGGCCAAGTATCCCTCCGTCAAGGAAGTAGGCCCGTCCCTGCAGTGGGACATTAATGGTCTGTTATGATGAACAGTCAATATCTCTAGCATAAAAATAAAATTAATACGAAACCAAACTGGTTGGCGGAAGACAAGAAGCCCATTCCATTTTTCGGGACGGTCATGTGAACCGTGATATAAATTATATTCAGGGCATAGGCGCTCTCCTATACCAATCCGTCTGGCCAACGTAGTATTAGTAGACCAAGTATCCCTCCGTCTTGGGAGGAGGCCCGTCCCTGCAGTAGGACATTAATGGGCTGTTAGGATGATAGGCGCTCTCAGCCAGTTGCAATCACTGATTTGTAAAGACGATGGTTAAGTAACGTCGTTGGCGAGGTTATTCCATTGATGGGTGACCACTCAATTGTATTTCGTCTAAGAGCATCTACGTGCTTCGGAGGGTCACGTAAAATGTCGATCTCTTATCGTCCTGGTGACATGGACGTCTATGGGCGGCATAATCTCTTAATACTAGTTTGGCTACTATTCAAACGTTAAAAAAAGAAAAAAATATATTTTAATAATGATTATGTAAATCAAGATTCTCCGTGTGGTGACGGAGTAAGAATAGATAAAAATATGTCACCACCCCATCTCATCCCATGAGTGTCGTAGAAACCGAATAAGGGACTATTCGTGAATATTATCTTAACGAAATAAAAACAAGGAAAACTTGAAATTAAACCCTTTACCAATCCGTCTGCCCAGCGTGGTATTAGTAGGCCAAGTATCTTTCCGTCACAGGAGGAGCAGCCCCTGCAGTGGGACATTAATGGGCTGTAATGATATGATATGCTATATACGGTTTACGTACCTGTGTGCAAGTATCGCTGCCAGCGGTACATAATAGAACTCGTAGAGTTGTCTGAACACGGTTAGTCCACATAATAGCAACAGCATTGTTCTGCACGAATTGGACGGTCTTTAGAATTGGGCTGTAATAAGCAAACAAGACGCATTTAAAATATAAATAAAACAATATAAATATTCCTCCTCATACATTCACACAACCCCGTCTAGTCCCAAACTAAGCAAAGCTTGTACTATGGGCAACGGATAAACATACTTAAATACTTTTTTTTGTAAAAACATACATATTATACATAGAAACACTCAGACCAATGCAAACAATCATGTTCATGCACACAAAGATGGTCCTGTGCCTCGGCTTCCCGCCGTCGAAACTAGATCGTCGGTCCACCGGTAGGCAGGGCACATAGCGCGGAGAACCGACAGCCGTTGGGGCAGAAAGGTTCTGGAATGGCGTGCGGAAAGCGCAGGGTGGGGAGACCCCTCACCCGGTGGCCCGACGATCTAGTTATAGGTATAATAATTTGAGTAAATACTAACTCATTAAGATCAGTGGGAGCATTGTAGATATTGTTGCCATTTGTTCCGAGGTCGTGTAGAGTCACTCTCACAGTAGGGTTGATTGTACCTGCCTGAAAATAAAAAATAAAAAATATTTAGCTTACAGGTTTTATTGCTAATAACGTTTAGGGTTTACTTTAGCAGTTAACCATTAAAGTCTATTGATAAAAATATTATTTTCTTCACTTTAGGTCATTCCGGCCAGCCTAGTATTTATAAAAAGCGAATAAGAAACCGCGTGCAAAATTTGATAAATGGAAATTCATTCAAGTTTGCGGCCTTATGTAAATTACAATTCGGATGCATTTTATAAAGAAAACAGTTGAATTACAAAAATCTATTAAGTACATATTCTTATTTATTATTTACTTATTGAATTTCATTTCTTGAATTTTATTTTACCTAACTAATGTATTATTAATAATTTCTTGAATTTTATTTTACCTATTAGGTCAATAAATATTACGTAAAAAACTTATTTTGACAAGTTCGAGATAAAAGATAATCGAAAACTTTTATCGAATTGACAAACTCGTACTAAGGGTACTTGTCGTCACAAAATGGCCGCCTACTAAAGGCTAAGGACCTACATAAATCCAGTTGACTGATTGAACGATATTGATAGCCTGGAGATTATATTTCAACGTCATTCAGAGTGACAGATATTTCGGTCTCAAGGCTCAGTAAAAAAAGGGATCGTGTCGATTCATTATGTTATTGGCAATAGTATAAGGTATCTATATGAGTATATGAGTATTATCTCCGTGTGGTAACGGAGTAAGAATACAATATGTTACCACCCCATGGGTGTCGTAAAAACCGACTATTGACTATCCGTTAATATTATCTTTACGAAATAAAAAGAAGGAAAACTTGAAATTAAACCCGATACCAAACCGTCTGGCTACCGTGGTATTAGTAAGCCAAGTATCCCTCCGCCCGGAAAGAGGCCCGTTCCTGCAGTGGGACATTAATGGGCTGTTATGATGATATGAGTGTTAAAGCTCTTAGAGTGATTTTGGAAGCTCTTACACGTACTGTGTTTGAAGACATATTTATTTTTAACTGACTCTAAAAAGAGGAGGTTCTTTATTTGTTTGTTTTTGTGAATCCTAAAATAGCAAATTAATTAGTTTTACTTATTTTAAAATTCAATTAACTCCATAAAAGTAATGTTACTAAAAACCAATTCTAATTAAATTTTAACTCCAACTAAGTTTTAAGTTATATTATGTTCTGGCTAATTGTCCCTGCTGCTTTACCACTTACCCCTTAACTCTTAAACGCCTCTTAAATTTAATCACTGTTTAGAGAGTTTTTAATTAGAAAAATCAACCTTATATCAAACAAAACCGTAAGAATTTTAGCTAATCAATTGACTAAAATTTAAGAGGCGTTTATGAGTAAGGGGTAAGGTTCTAAATTACCCAGTACACTGATCTACAAAAGCAAGCTAAACACATAAATAAGTTACATAGTTATTTATTATCTTTTAAGAACCTATATTAGCTGCAATTAAGGCTGTTTATTTCCAATTTATCTCAAGAAACGGAAGCAAAACTACTACTTTCTCTTCATTGGTCTACTAAATATCTTATGTCTATAAAACTAGTTAATTTTAGATTTATTGACTAGCAAGTTATTTTATACTATTGGTTATTTTCAAGTACTTTCTTCCTTTTAGAAAGCAAAAATACATTAACTGTGCCATGCCGTCGTCGTACCTATTGCTTTTTGTACTCTTTATCTAGGCTAATATTCTTAAAAGTTTATTTAAACATCTACTCTACATATAAATAATTTCTACTATGCATACATATACATATAATTATAGTTAATCCAAACTCTCCGTGTGGTGACGGAGTAAGAATACAATATGTCACCACCCCATCTCATCCCATGGGTGTCGTAAAAACCGACTAATGGACTAACCGTGAATACATATTATCTTTACGAAATAAAAAGAAGAAAAACTTGAAATTAAACCCTATACCGTATGCGTATCCTATACCCTATAATCCGTCTGGCCAGCGTGGTATTAGTAGGCCAACTATCCCTCCGTCACGGGAGGAAGCCCGCAGTGGGACATTAATGGACTGTTATGACTTCTTTTTATTACGTAAAGATAATATTCACGGATGGACTATCCGTGAATATTATCTTAGTCGGTTTTTACGATACCCATGGGATGAGATGGGGATGATGAATTTTTTTTTTGTAAATCTTACCTTTGGGTACCGAATCTCACGATGATGGGTGTATTGATAAGTAATCGATCCAGGAATTCCGAATTGTGGAATCTTCATAATTCTGACATTAGTATCTTCAAAGGAAGCGTATGCCAATCTGCTTCCATCGCCGGAGAACCAAATGGCGTTGTTAGAACCAAAGACTTCCTCTGAAATTTATTAAAGATAAATAAATAAATATTCCTCAAACTTGGAAAAGTTTTCTAAACTATGAAATGTTGTAAACTTAGATTAAGTAGTGTCAGATGACGTCAAAAAGATACAATATTATTGTACTACTTTGAATAAATAAATGAATACTGAGTTTCACACAACGCCATCTAGTCCCAAACTAAGCCGAGCTTGTACTATGGGTACTAGACAACGGATAAACATACTTAAATCCTTTTTTTTGTAAATACCTACATATAAAGCACCCAGACCAATGCAAACACTCATGTTCATGCACACAAAGATTTGCATTGAGCGGGAATCGAACCCGAGACCTCTGCGTAGCAGTCATGTTACATAACCACTATGCCACAGATTCTTTTTAATATTGCTGTAGATTGACATATACATATATATACAGATGTTAATAAGGGTTTGATTTCTTAAGGTAAAGTAAACACACTAACTGGTAAGTAATCATCGCTATTTTGCTTTATAAAAACTATATTATTACGACACCCATGGGAGGGGATGGGGTGGTGACATATTTTATTCTTACTCCGTCACCACACGGAGACTTAACACAAAACCCTGTAAATACCTTTAAGAATACTTATGGAAGATAGGTAAAAAACCTAAATTTCCAGTAATCACTTACCTTCATAAACCCAATCAGGTATGCCATGATAAATGACATCCAGCTCTCCTGTATTAGTAATCTGTGTGGGTTGTCCTGCCAAACTGGCCTGGTAGTAAATGTTGTTCAGGTAGACGAAAGCAAACGCTGTGCCGGAAGGTCCCCATACGAAGTTCTGCAGGAGAGCCTCAGTCTGGCCTGTTGGAGCGATGTTGACCTCAGTGCCAGTGGCGATGTTGACCGATGTGTATCGAGCAAGAAAACTGTATCTGTACGTCTGAAATAGAAATAGAAAAATCAGCAATATATACAATTTAGTAGGCCAAGTATCCCTCTGTCATGGGAGGAGACCCGTCCCTGCAGTGGGACCTTAATGGGCTGTTATGATGATGATGAAAACATACAAAAATGAAACAGTTGTTGTAGCTTCACAACAACTTATATCTAATTGCCGCAAATCAGCCTCAAGTCCGCAAATACTGGCTAAAAATAACCAACACTGGTCTTCCCTTGAGACTGGAATAGAAAAATAGAAGTAAATAGTGATATGACGACCTCTGTGGCGTAGTGGTTATATAACATGACTGCTACGCAGAGGTCTCGGATTCGATTCCCGCTCAATGCAAATCTTTGTGTGCGTGAACATGATTGTTTGCATTGTTTTCTATGTATAATATGTATGTATTTACAAAAAAAAAGTATTAAAGTATGTTTATCCGTTGTCTAGTACCCATAGTACAAGCTCTGCTTAGTTTGGGACTAAATGGCGTTGTGTGAAGAATATTCATATTAGTATTTTGGGTGAAGGAATGATTTCGTCACACAATAGAGTAACGACCTGGTTAGGACAGCGAGGAATCGGTGGATGAGAGAACCACGGGACAGCACGAAGTGGCAATATTTGGAGGAGGCCTATGTCCAGTAGTTGACGTCAATTGGCTGATTATGATAATGATGATGAATCATCTCAGCTATGTTTCGTAAATATCGAACAAAGAAAAGATCATAAGTAATATTAATTATACCTATTTACAATTATGAAATTAAAAAGGTATGACAAAAACAGGACGTCCATACCGATTTATAATAGGCAATTTCGTTTTCATAGATTAATGTATTCACAGAAACTCCACAGTATTTAAGATGAAAACCAATAACAGAAGCAATTTTAATAAAATGTCCATATAACTAATTTAGGACTTCAAAAAGAGGTTCTCATTTCAGTTGTATTTTTATTATCTTTAATATCAATTAAATCTAGACCTCAGCGATATTTTGATCAAATTAGATAAAATGTTTAGTTTGGGAGGGTCAGGTCATCAAAATGAATCTCCATTCGAAGAATTAGCTTAATAGTCATCACTATATAAAAATGTTTTAGGGAACCCAGACATCATATAGGTCATCCATTACGTTTTAGATAGGTACATAATATAGGGTTATTCCGATCTGATACCCTAAAAAAATCACCCTAGAGTGAAATCTGGGAAACATATGTCTGAGAATTAATTCTTTTAATTTATTTTACCTAGCTTAAGATAAATTTTAAGACATTTTTCCAGGAATTTACTCTAGGGTGAATTTTTTAAGGTATCAGATCGGAATAACTGATAATATTCCCCTTTATATTCGAGTTACAAACTGTGAAAAAAATAACAATTATGATCACGATATTTCTCGCTTGCTTCGGTCCAACGAAGTTAACTTTATAGAAATTGAATTGTACAATTGGGTCACTTAGTGGAACTGGGTCAATGCAGTTTTGTCTTTCATTTTATTTCAACATTGTTAAGTTATTGTTTTATAAGTATATAAACTCACGCTTCATTCCCATGGGGCTAGACAGAGAAAAATAAATACATTCACACAACGCCATCTAGTCCCAAACTAAGCAAAGCTTGTACAATGGGTACAAGAGTTATTAATACTAAGCGCCAAAGGATCTTTAGCATAGTTTATTAGAGTATAGTATCAGAGGCGGAAAACCAAAACCAATTGAAAAACGTTAGGATTATTTTTAAAGTGTTATGTAATACCATAACCTGCCAGATTTTGTTGTAAAAAGTTTAAAAACAAAATATGATCAAAGAGTGTTAATAACAAAATAATACAAACAAAAACTTTTCCTCTATCTATTAAAATTCAACATAAAGATATGTTAGTAAAAACACCATAGTACTTAACTTACTAACTCCCATAAGAATAATAACACACTCAGAACTTCATAATAACCTAACATAATAAACCTACTAAAATAAATAGGTAATGAAACAAGAACAAACATTAAAATGTAGCCTTCACCGACAAAGGAGTCGGTTAACATGTAACTAACTTTACTAAGGAAAAGTTAGTTTACTAAGGAAAAGTTAGTTTTACGGTTAATTTAGTTGAACAACGCTCGACGGCTTAACACGCTTAGTTACTTGTCGGTGTTTCAATTAACAACTTTAATTTTGTTATTGAAGCTTAATATGCCTTTTGGTAGGTTTCCCTACTTGAGATATAAAGTGGACTACATAAAAATTGCAAAAAATAAAACTCATCACTGAGGTCGTCAATCCGATGCTTACAGTAATTAATCGTTAGGGCATATGACTTTTAGGGATTTTGATGCATAGACTGACATATAATCTTGATATAATCACTGTTTTAGCAGTCAGTTTTTTATTATTAAAAACTTATTGTATCCTTAGCAATTATTGTAAATCGCACTTCATGAATCCCATCTGCCGCAGTAACGCTATATAAAAAAAAATATAATTGGTTTTCGTTTCTATCTGATAAATAGCTTTGTAGGTCAAAGTATAATTGTGTTATTGTATAAACGATATATTTAACAATATTTTCATTTTATTTGTTTACACGACATAGAAGGCAATTTATATCCTTCGCCGGGACTCTAATCGTATTCTGTAAAAATATTTTAAGCTTTTAAGCCGAAACACACGTGTGATCGTAATTCTGTTTTTACGACATTACCTTATGAAAATGTTATATGTTATTATGAACGCATGGAAAAAAATACATAACATTTTGTTTTGTTTTTTGTATTTTTTCGCGGATACATTGTTTTTCTTCAACACACGCTTTTATTGCAACAATATTCGTCCCATAAGAGCCAAACAAGCATATCGACATTTTAACACTTTACAGGAGAGTTAAAAAACTGTGCAAATTCCACTGTTCTGAACTTTGACCTTCTTTATTATTCCTTGTATAACAGGTACATAAACAAGAAAATAAAATACACCAAAATAAGGACGGAAGGAAGGAAGTTATTAGAGAGTTCATATAGCATAAAAATATAATAACAATATTTTAAAAATTATATACATTTATGGTTTTTTCAAAAAGTGCCAAGTTTTTATGGCATTTATTAATTTCAAATATATTTAAAAATAACAGAACGTATAAGTTGTTATGTTTTTATGGCTGAATAGAAATGGTGAATTATGGAAAATATGAGTATCAAATAAATTCGTCACCTATTATGTTAATTTAAAACTTAACGTTAAGGTAAGTAGTTTTCGCCGTTATGAAAATATTTTTTTTCTTATTCGTTATAATGGTACTCAGACACTAGTGCCTATATGAATACATATACCGAGGGGTGGTGTAGGACCACTTAGACAAAACATTTATGATAAAAAAATTGGATTTTTTGGTGATACATTTGTTTGGTTCTTATGGGACGTATTACGCTATAATATGTTTTCGTTTCTAAAACATTGTAATATAAATTGTTTTAATTACTTTTTAAATTTGTTGTTTTTAATAAATAACAGAATCTTGGCCTACAGGCGCTATTAAACATATTTAAAAAATGTAGGTACACATATAAAGTGTGTTCTTTCATGGGTGTGTGACATTGTGTGTAATTGTGTAACTATGACATGCTCCTTAACGTATCGAAATTAGACTATTTTCCGCTTCACCATAGTACAAAGATATACAGTATTTCGACTTCATGGAAACGGACGAAACGCGAGTTATACCTTCACGATCACGATAGCGCTGGCTTCGCGGAGTGAACAGTCGCGACTGTGCCGCAGTAACGAGCGGGAAAGTAGGTAAAATGTAATTAAAAAGCTGGAGGTGGGCAGCCCTATCGCATGTTTACGTACCGCGCAACCGTAGGCATTTATAATAAATATTCGGCCGAGATAGAATACTGGTTGTACTGTGGCTTAAATAATAATTATTTCATAATATCTTACCGGTAGTACTTGGTATGCCAAAACAACTTGAGATCCATCGGGAGATAACGACGTTACTCTTGATGACTGTTGAAGGATCTGTAACAAGCATACTTTCATTAAATTGTAACATCACAAAATGGTGGCTCATCAGAGCTCTTTCAATTTAAGCGCCGAGGGTAGTGTACCCTACATCTTGTAGGAGACTACATGATGTAGGGCGGTCGGGACTCGCCATTCTCCGATATGTAGTGTCCTAACAGCCTACATGTGATTACACCAGACAACATGACAATATGTAGTGTCCTACATGTAGGGTAGTGTAATCGTCGCTTTAGCCGCTTCGTGCTCTAGTCTTTATTATTAAATACGTAAAAAGAAGTTCTCCGTGTAGTGACGGAGTAAGAATACAATATGTCACCACCCCATCTCATCCCATGGGTGTCGTAAAAACCGACTAAGGGACTATCCGTGAATATTATCTTTATGAAATAAAAAGACAGAAAACTTGAAATTAAACCCTATACCAATCCGTCTGGCCAGCGTGGTATTAGTAGACCAAGTATCCCTCCGTCATGGGAGGAGGCGCGTCCCTGTAGTGGGACATTGTTGGGCTGTTATAACGTAAAAAAAGTACTAAGTTAGAATTATAATTATAACTCAAATAGGCACTAAGAAGTACCATGACATACCTCTGAAGTGTTTTGAATAAGTGCAGTCGTGGTATCAGTGTCTACATTGTAAAGTACCAGGTCTCCATTAGCAGTCCTGAAGAGAACTTCATTTCCTGTAATTAAAACATTTAATTTAGTATTAGGCCAAGTATCCTTCAGTCACGGGAGGAGGCCCGTCGCTGCAGTGGGACATTAATGGGTTGTTATCATGATGATGATAATTCAGTATTATACATACAATCACGCTTTATTGCCTTCGGGGTATGCAGAGACTATTAAGTGCCATGTTCTTAGATGTTGCTTTGCTTCGTCGACATTCACACAAGACCCTCGGTACCGAGTGCTTTCGCGTTTGTTTTTTCTGAACGAAAGTCACCAACTATATCTCTGTAAGTCTTTCTTCGGCGTCTTCTACCAACTTTACCTAATACATTCACGCTATAAATTTCCTTGGTAATATTCTATTCAGTATTATGTAAAATAGTTACATTTCTTTTAATGATTCCTTCATTCTTTAGCTATAAGGAAATTTTACAGATTGATTGTTCAAGCGTGACGGTAGGGAAATTTAATTAACACGCAAGATCTTTACGTAAATCATGGTATAAAATTGTGTGGCTTATTAGCAAGTAACTATAATTATAGACCGACTGGTGACGGCGTTAATAAATGGTGTCTTGATTCTATTTCGTCACATTGATGTCGTAATGCAGACCAAATAAATAAATAAATATTCACACACATTCATACAACGTCATCTAGTCCCAAACTAAGCAGACATTGTGCTCTGGGTACTAGACAACGGATAAAAAAACTTCAATACTTTTTTTTTATTTTGTAAATACATACTCGTACATATATTTTAGACCTCTGCGTAGCAGCCATATAATGTAACCACTACGCCACAGAGGTCGTCGAAAAAAGAATAAATATATTTTAAAAGTAATAAATTAAAAATTAAATTTCAAACAGAACCTACACCCTAATTACATAATTTCACTTCGTGGTCCTTGACGCTCAATTTTATGAAAAAAAAAACGAATCTACAACCTTTTTAAAAAAAAACATTTAACGAGGATAACTTTTTTACTGAATAAATTACACAAAATTATTTTAACTCGTTAGCACGAATTTTTAATTGGGACTAATTATACCTCTTCTGTCCTATTACAGTTACCGTAACCGAATTCAAAATTTTTCTTTCAAATTAAAAGCACACACTTGTTTTTACATAGTACTTTGCATGACGGGGTCACAGTACAACCAGTAGTCTATCTCGGCCGAATATTAGCTATTTAATTACATTTACCTACTTTCCCGCTCGTTACTGCGGCACAGTCGCGACTGTTCACTCCGCAAAGCCACCTCTATCGTGAGCCTGTAAGTATAACTCGCGTTTTGTCCGTTTATATGAAGTCGAAATACTGTATACTACTCGAAATACTACTACTATGACGGGGTCTTTTACAAACATCAATTTGAAAATCACAAAAAACATCCAGGTTCGAGAATTTTATTCGTGAATAACACAATGTTTGTTTTTGTCATGCGATTGATACCTAGATAATATTGCCCAAGGTTAGAATAATAAGCAAATAGGTGTAAAAACCTATTGTTTGCAATAACTCATTAAAAATATTCCTAATTAGTAAAATACTTATAAATTATCTTTTGAATACAATAATAAAAATCGATCACGGTTTCTTTGGACGTTCTGTGAGGCGCCTATCAATATTTTCAATATATCAATATTTTCTTATTAGCCGAAATACGTTTAGAAAGAAAGAAAAAAAACATAATTATTCAGCTCTCACACAGCGTATGTACATTATGTATTATAAGATTAATGCTGGACAATTGATTCACCTTTTCTGGCTGTGTACCCTGGCCCATGCCACATTTTTCAGTCAATCTTTTGCGGGCCTAATACTGATTAAATTGCGTATAGTATACCATATCCACAGATATGACTAGGTATTGTAATAAGATTATCAAACAAGAATATTATTACTAGCAAAAAAAATTAGTACTTCAAATTCCATATTTTATTCAACTTCTTAGTTTTATGTTCAGCCAACCGTACTACCATTAATACCTCATTTTATTACTGTAAAATATTTAGATTTACTTATTGTTTTATTCTTTTTATACAAAGGATACATGATTATTATATTCAGTATTTTATTTTAGCGAAAATATGCAAATATTTTCCGTATGGTGACGGAGTAAGATTACAATATCTCACCACCCCATCTCATCCCATGGGCGTCGTTAAACCCGACTAAGGGACTATCCGTGAATATTATCTTAACGAAGTAAAAAGAAGGAAAACTTAAAATTAAACCCTATACCAATCCGTCTGGCCAGACTGGTATCCCTCCGTCATGGGAGGAGGCCCGTCCCTGCTGTGGGACATTAATTGGCTGTTATGATGATGCAATTACTAACGCTGCCTTATATTTTCGGTCATTGAAATGCTCGCGACTTCTCCTGTGTTAAATTCTTGCTCATCTCACAAAACGTCAAATAAATAACCTGTACTATCCTGCTGTTGGCCAAAGTTTCAGTTTCAGTTTCTTTATTTTTCAACATAATGTTACAAAATAACAGCTTATTGACGTCAGTTTAAAACTACTTAGTCTAAGTTTACATATTAAAAGTTTTCCAAACTTTACCAGTCTCTTTCCTTATCTTCTGCATGTCTCATTAAATACCCATGGTAGCTATTATGTACATGACCTGTCTATTAAGTTTATCCGGCCATATTACGTGGCCTGCCACAACTCTAATTTGTTGATCCCGGGCATCACTCTAAGCTAACTCTGGGCCACAGCTCATCAGGCCAACGACAATGTGGCCAGCTTAGTCTCACTATAGTTTTACAGATTTGTATGGAACATTAGTAAGCTATATCTTAGAGCAGTGTAGTATTCATGATTCTATCGGTTAATTTGAAACCTAATACACGGCGGTCGATGGCTCCTTGTCGAACCTTGAGGTTGTTACTTTTGGTATAATTTGTAAATAAAACAAGAGTTAAAAGCAACATTTTCCTATTTAAGCTCATGTGATACACAAATCCGCCTTAAGCCAAATTAATTTATCCTACATGTAGGTTTTCAAAAGATTATAACGTACCTAGATGTAAGGATAAAATCGATTACAGGTTTGATTTCTCAGCGTAATAACTTGCAACATTCTTATATAATATTATACTTCCAGTTATTGCAATCACGCTAACCAACCTTGAACTTCTGTATAGAAGTAAATAGAAATGGGAAAATAAGGTTTCATGTCCTTCAGTTACTAGACGAACTAAATAAAATACCCGTCGAATCCAATCACTTTATCAAATTATTAATTGACATAGGTTCGCAGAAAGCTTATTTTGTTAGTGGGTAAGATTTAGCTTAGATGGTCATAGATCTAACCTAACCCACATAGGTCTAATCAATCAATCAATCAATCAACTAGCCTATTGCCCCTTGAAACTCAGACATGTAAGCCTACCTCTTGGGTCAGAGCATCAATCAAGAAAATGTTAATTAATTAATTAATATTGCAGTCCACTGCTGGACATAGGCCTCTCCCAACACGCGCCTAAGAACTCGGTCCTGCGCCTTCCTCCACCTAACGTGCCTAACCTAAAACCATTTAACCACCCCTGGGGGTGGTTAAATGGTTTACAAATAATTAAATAAATAACAGCTAGTCGTACGAATGCTGGTGAGCGAGCACCCCTCCATGTAATGGTTAGGAACTACAATGCTTTTTTTGTTCACATTGATATTTTCTCCACCACTCGTAACGAATTCAAAAATATTATCGTGCAAGCGCTTCATCAGCATGAATAATTACCTACACCTAAAATTCATTTTTGTTATTTTTACTTTACCTAGACTAGACCTAGATTTAAGTAGTAGTATTGTAAGATGCAACTAGTTTTAACTGTACTTATATTGTAATATGTGGAAACGCCGTGGATTGTACATTAATCTATTTTTATTATATAACTAGTTATAAGATACATTGTACAATTGTTTGTTTTCCCCAATAAAATAAAATAAAATAAAAAATAAATAAGAAAACATTTTACCTGAAGACCACGTTGCGTTAAACGACGGTGGAGAAAATAATCCTTCAATTATATCATCTAGCTCTAAAGGTACTGGTTGCGGTTCCGTTGTCGGTGGATCAGATGTTATAGGCAGTGCCGTTGTTGCTTCTGTTGTTGGTGTCGTAGGAATCGTTGTTGGAGATGAAGGGCCTTCTGTTGTTGGTACGGTAGGATCAACAGGGGCCGCATCTCCTCCTCCGGTTAGAAGTACAATTAAAGTAATGACTAGACCAATTACGACCAACATGGCTACCCCTCCAATTATATATTTTAATGTTGTTTTTCTTTTGGTAGCAACCAGGACCTGTAAATGAAAAAAATGTATTAAATTAGGGTAAAATAGATATCATCCCATGGGTGTCGTAAAAACCGACTAAGGGACTATCCGTAAATATTTATTATCTTTACGAAATAAAAAGAAGGAAAACCTGAAATTAAACCCTATACCAATCCGTCTGGCCAGCGTGGTTTTAGTAGGTCAATTATCCCTCCGTCATGGGAGGAGGTCCGTCCTTGCAGTGGGACATAAATGGGCTGTTATGATGAAAATAGATACACTTTTATTAATCTGAAAGATAAAAAGAAAGAAAATTGTTTGTGTTGTAAATATTTTTCTGTTATTTCAGGTTATTTACCGCAAAAAAATGTCGGCCATGCTTATCCTCAATGACATTAAATTGTGAAAAAACTCTTTGCTACATAAATAGTAACCAAAATATAATTAACAAATATATATAATATATTAAATTGTTAACGTGTATCAAAAATTTACGTAAATGTACGTAAATAAAGATTATTATATTACTCGTACATTAAAAAGTATTTTTTTAATAAATATTTTATGTCCCAAACTAAGCAGAGTTTGTACTATGGGTATTAGACAACGGATATACATACATAAATACTTTTTTTTTGTAAATACATACATATTATACATAGAAATCACCCAGACCAATGCAAACAATCATGTTCATTCACACAAAGATTTAATAATTATTTATTTTACTGTTTTAAATCATATATTTATTATTGTTTATATTTATTAATATGCTATACTTATTCAAAGGTAATGCATTAGAGATAGTACTACATAAGTTTAGACGGTTAGAGTTTTTAAGATAATAATCTTTATCTTGTGTTGATTTCTGCATCGTTTTATCTCCTTATGGACGTACTTAAATAGATAATATCGTGCAATATATTTATTTAAAACTGTACATATTTATTCTCAGTCTGCCAAAACAAGGATAATCATGATTATTAATCAGTCAACACACCCGCTGCTGGAAATAGGCCTCCTCCTAGGACCTCAATTTATACGGACCTGTGCCTCCCACATCCATCTGTTCCCCGCCATTATACCTCGGTCGTCTGTCTGGGTTATTACATGGATGTCATGTTCGATTTTAGTCATGTTCTACACTTAGTCATATTTCTGATTTGGTCATGTTCTGGTTTAGTCATGCTCTTCTACAGTCATAATTACAGGTCGTCGTGTAAGTCATGTTATGGTTTAGTCATGTTCCAATTTAGTCATGTTAGCCTTTACCATGTGATGGTCCAAGTATGGCTTTTCCGTTACCCCGTATCTAATAATTTTACGCTACTGTGGGTCTTCCCACATTTAATAAGGACAGGTAATTGTTATTGAATAGTATGAAATAATTTGCGCTTGTTGTATTTTTTATAAGATCTGGTGACTTTAAAGGGCTTTATTCGCTTATTCATAATAGCAAAATTGATTCTTTACTCCTTATAAAGTATACTCAAAAAAATATCATTTTAGAGGAACGAAAATGTCAACAATACGTTCTGCCCAAAATAGGTTACATTTCCGTGCTAAACTAAAAGGACATAAAAACATTTAGAATAAATAAATGAATAAATAATGACGACAACATTAAAGCATTAATTATATTTTTTTTATTTAAAATCTGCTAGAGCAAAGTTAAGTCGGTATATCATACTAATCCCCTTACAAGTCAAGTATTTGTTTGCTTGTATTAGATTTGGTCTTGTTATTCCTATGTATTTTATATACAGACTATGCATTTCCATAAGTTATTATTATTACTATTAAAATTATTACTATTAATTATCCAGAACCCAAAGAATAAGTCATACTTAGTTAGGACAAGATGCTGTTTTGATCTTAAGACACAATTGTCGGAAAACAAAACACTGTTATGTTCTGTTACGTTCATACAAACTTTTTAGTCGAAAGTAATAACAAGTCAATAATTAAAAAAAAATGAAATTTTTACTCACTCTTAGTTTAGATTTTACCTTTCTTCCACACCACATTATTATATTAAATGCAAAACAAAAATTAACTCGCATACTTTCTTTAGACAATATGTAACAAGTAAAAGTAAAAACAAAATAATATTGTTCTACTTTATGGTTACTGTTTATAATTTTTATGACTTTTTAACGGTTTAGTAATGACTTTACTACTACTAGTAATACTCTAGTGTGAACTCGAGGAAGCTGTTTTACAAAGCAAAGTTACTTTCAATGTAAACAAATTATTATTTCTTATTTATATTTTTACTTTTAAATTATAAATTATAAGTACTATTTTTACAAAATAATTCAGGTTGGTATAATATCTTTGAAATAAAATGTCATATTTTTAAAGTAATTTTTCTGTTAAAACTAACAATATCTTTCTTAAATTTTTACTCATTTTGATACCGCGGGAAAATAATATTCTGTCCAGCTATTAAGTAAAAGAATTATTTTACATTGTTTCTTAATTAACGTTAAACAAAAATTAAATTAAAAATAAACACTAGTACTCACACATACATAACATCACACACACTTTATTTTGTAGTATTACAACAGCATTTTGATCACGAATAGATTGATATCCCACACACACAAGCCAACTCGAAGAACTCACAAAATCACAGCCATATCTTGCCCCGAACAAAAACGGAATGATACAAAACTGCTATTAAGAACCTTGATTGGGTTTTTCCTAGAAGTTCTATTCTACTACGCTAGGTTATCTAAGGTTATCAAATTTTGTTATTATTTTGAGCGGTTTTTTATGAATAATGTTTGGGTGAATGGCATTTCAAAGTACTGTTGTCTTATTTGTTGATTAGTTTTTAATTACATAACTTGTTTATGGTTGAATAAACTTCTATAATTAAGTGTATAAATATTAAGGTTTTTGGTAACGTTTTAAGAGACAGTATGCTAATTAGTAGTAGTTAAATAAAGTAGTACCTACTTAGTAGTTAAATAAACCGTAGGTGAATCGTCCGTTTTGGATCCCATCCATTAGTTATGATAAAAATCTGTGCAACGACCTTTCAGTTTTTTAAACAGTAGGACTTATGAGTGCAGTAATTTCAAAACTAGAATATTTTTAGATATTATATTACGTAACCATTCTGCCGTTGCAAACAAAAGAAGGCTAATATCTCACTGTGTGGTATGGGTTAGGACATTTAATTCCCTTTAAGATTAGAGGATGGCTGATTGGTACATAATCATTAATGAGCTGTTATGATGACGGGAATGATACATCTCGCTCGTCTTAGCTCTTTCCAAGAACTTTGTAAGAAATTATTATTAACTAACGAGAATTAATATGAATGGTAATGTACCCGTTGTAGTAAATGTAAAAATAGAAATGAGTAATTCCCCTGTACCAATCTGTCGGACCTGTGCGGTTTTACGACCTGTTCTTAACCGGTTCCAAAGAGAAGAAGGCTCTTACTTCGACTACATTTTTAATTTACATATAAATATGTTTGACATTACAATAGTATCCGTGTGGTGACGGAGTAAGAATACAGTATGTCACTACCCCATCTCATCCCATGGGTGTGGTAAAAACCGACTAAGAGACTATCGGTGAATATTATCTTTACGAAATAAAAAGAAGGAAAACTTGAAATTAAACCCTATACCAAACCGTTTGGCCAGCGTGGTATTAGAAGGCCAAATATCCCTCCGTCACGGGAGGAGGCCCGTCCCTGCAGTGGGACATTAAAGAGCTGTTATGATGATAGCATTCTTCCCTAAGGTAAGGTAGTCGTATAGATACTTTATTTAAATTACTTTTGAATATTATTGTTTTATACATATTTTGTAATACATATTAGTAACACCTGCTACTTTCCGTCGTAGGAGAAGGTCCGTCCCTACAATGGTACACGAATGGTCTTTTATAATAATGTGCATGACAGACATAAGCGCCGATTACACTAGCCTACATGTAATGCACTACATCTTGTAGGGCACTACATCTTGTAGGACACTACATCTTGTAGGACACTGTAGTGTCCATTTCCAGTAGTCTTTCCATTTCCATGTAATTGTTTTAGATATGGAAAGACTACATGTAGTGTCCTACAAGATGTAGTGCCCTACAAAATGTAGTACCCTACAAAATGTAGTACCCTACAAGATGTAGTGTCCTACAAGATGTAGTGTCCTACAAGATGTAGTGTCCTACATGTAGGCTAGTGTAATCGGCGCTATACTAAAACGCCTATATTATTATTCATAAGTTACATAGTACTTTTACTATATAGGTGACGATAAAATACTATATTTTGAGGGATAAGTGTATCTTGACCATCATGTTATCTGACAAAGTAGTTTACGTAAATTGATAAACAGATAATAAACTAAATAGATATTTATTTGTTATCGTTATATTTTATATCATTTATTTGTTTTATTGAGAATTTTGGCAGTATCCTCCACTATTAAAAAAAGTTATAACTGACATTAACCTACTCGTGGCATAAAAATAACAATAACTATGTGAAAATCAGTGACATAATTTTTATACACGCAAGTATCCTTTCGGAACATGTCATCCGAATGTTAAAAAAAGGAAAAAGAACTGCAAAAACTAAGTTAAGAAGTTTAAAAGACAAACATAAAAAACTAACACACTCCTACACTCCTCCTTTTTTGGGAAGTCAAAAATTATCTTCTAGATATTAATATCAACAAACACATACCTGGTCACTGGTGCCCATCTCCATGGTGGAGTTGCTGTTGTCTTGTGTCATTTTGTTTCAAGCTTCCTTATCTGTAAACAATAAAATACGACACATTAATTTTTTTGCAGCATTACTTTTTGTAATTACCAGACTAGTTTTCGAATACTATCTTGAACTTGAAATTATTAGATACAAAAAAATACTATTCTATTTCCAGATCTTTTTATTTATTATGTTTTATTGTTAGTTATCAATTAAAATATAGGTATAAATTTTAGGTAAAAATTTAGTAGTTTACTTTGACAAGTTCCACACAGTATGCGAAAACTTAAAACTCTCAATGTAAGGCTGCTGCATATAAAAAATAACAAATAAAATATTTTGCACTTTATTACCGAAGTTAATGTCTACTCCAAACCTAAAAAGAAGACCTAAATTTGGAACAAGTACCAATAAGTACAGTATGAGGACATTGATAATATGATTGGTTTCCTCATTGTTGTCTGTCTTTCTTTAAAAACCAATCATATTATCAATGTCCTCATACTGTACTAACTCGTATGTTTAAAAAATGAAAAGACGCATGGACGCATTGGTACAGAGTACAGGTTTAGATCTAGTGTTCTTTCTTTTGTAATTGTATAGTTCTACGAATTATTCCGTGGTATGCTTTTAAGGCCATCCAAAATAGGTAAAGATCCTGTATTCTTAAATCTATACTAATATTATAAAGAGGTAAAGTTTGTGTGTTTGTGACGTTGTAGGGGGTAATCTCTGGATCTACTGAACCGATTTTAAAAATTCTGTGTTGAATAGTCCATTTATCGGGGAGTGTCATAGGCTATATATTATCAGGCTATGACTAATAGGAGTGGAGCAGAAATAAAATACATGTTTAAGAAAAAGCGACGCGTTTTTTTCGCCGTCCAACGAAGTGGGCACGGGTCAGCTAGTTTAAAATATTAAGACTAAAAATGAATTTCACGTGGTATCTTGTAACCAAATTATTATAATTTTATCACCAGTATCGATAACTTAATCTAAGACTACGTAATGATTGTTGTACATTTTATCTATGCCCGAATTATAATTATTACAACGATAAAATAGGTAAGTACTTGATTTATATCCAAATTATCACGGTATAGGTATGAGCTATTTATTTTTGTTCTTAACTTATGTTACTCTAAGTACATATTTTTTTATTCAATATCTTTTATATTATAATGACTCAGTAGAGATTCGTATACTTACTAAAAATAAGTCTATTCAATGCACTAGTTAAAAAAAAATCTAGTTTCGAGGTTGAAAAATTGCATGAAAATCTACAATCAGTAACTCAAGATCTAATGAACCGATTTAAAAAATTATTTCTGTGTTAAATAGTCCATTTATCGGGGAGTGTCGTAGGCTATATAGTATCACGCTATGACTAATAGGAGTGAAGCAATAATGAAATATGTTTAAGAAAGAGACGTGTTTTTTCGCCGTCCAATGAAGTGGGCACGGGTGAGCTAGTTTAAAATATACTTTTTTGGTACTTTTGTTTTGAAAGCCTGAATTCATAATACATCAACTTGCTATGACGTTTCTAGTTGGCGTTTCGTTTTATGTTTATCCATTAATCAAAATTAAGATCTTAAGTGTTCTATGAGAAAAACGCAAAAATGTTTGTTCACCCGTGATAAATAGGTACTTTTATAACCTCCAAGGTTTTAATACTTAGGTTTAAAAATATTAATTTTGTTTTATCTTCTTAAAATTAAATACAAATAAAGAACGGATGTTGTTAATTATGTTAATACGATTTCTAGATAAAAATCATTTTAAGCAATTCTTATTGCAAGTAGTCTGGCTAGTATAGACTGACCTGATACATTGTCCTATATTCATTGAGTGCTGGTCATTGTAAACAGTTGGCTATTTATAGCCAAGAAAGGAAAAAGTAGCTAATCAAAGGAAACGCTTATTAATTCGTGACCTATGTACAGCTGCTGTGACCATGATTCGGCTCATATTTGATGAAGTAAAGAAAGTCTTCATAAGCCGACAGGGTCGGACACGGTATCGCCCTGTGGTATCGCCACTACAACTCATTCCGTGGTTGTCGTAAAATCCGGCTAAGAGGAATCTAGCAGATTTTATCTTTACGATAACAGAAGAAGGAAATCTTGTAAGGAGGTAAAACACATAGTTCTATCTCCTTTCAAGATTACCTCAATACTCATTTTCAATCCAACAAGCATAATATAAAAATAAACAAGTTTCCCCTTGTAATCAACGGATATAAGAGTTTACTTTACCTATATTACTGGTAAGTAGGTAATAACGTAAAAAATATTTCAGGTACAAAAAGCAACTAATTTCACTTATTTCACATCACTACTCTAAATAGCAATAAACTTTATCCTTTACTAAAATGAAACTACTTACTTAATTGTAATCCTAAAATGTTCTTTAATATACTAGGATAAAGAGCTCAGCAAACATTTAAGTATTATAAAAACATATATTATTTACTGACAACTGACAAAAGATAGAGAGAATACATAACCGACCTTGTTGAAACACAGCTGTTATTATAATTACATGATTGCCTACTTAGCATACACTACATATTTTTTTATTTTTCAAAGCCATAATGCCATGTTAACAATAATTAATATCGGCAACCCTATATTTTGTTATTGAAATATATCTGGCAGAATATGATATCTGTTTCTAATTTTACTTTATCTTAAGTACTATAACACATGGTTAATAGTTATAACTATTAACCATGTATTATTAGGTACATACTTTATCAAAGAATACAATTACACACTGACATGTCTTTAGCTACATTAAGTCCTAAACAAGACAATTAAGTAGTTTTAGGTGGCACTACATTAAAAGTGACAGATAACCCAACACAATTACGGCAGAACCTATTATCGTAATTTCTTACTGTACTCAGAAGACGTACACTAAAAATATTGTAGACATAGCTTCCAAAAAAGGCCAGCCTGCCAAAAATGGCAAGAACACGAACGATAACATCATCAAGACAATAACTACTACAGCTTACACTTTCTTTATCAGACTTTTTTATGCCGTGGTAACGAGTATAGAGAAAGATGATAGGTACCTAACTGTCCCCTTTCCCATACTAGATTTTAAAAAACATGAAGGCAGAATTAACGGGCACAGTGGTATACACTAGACTTAACGTCTCAGTCAAGGTCATTTTCTTACACCGTTCCGGCATACTTGGCTATCTCAATTGCCTATGATAAGACGCCGAATAAACGTGGCATTTTATGGTCATGAAACCAAATCTTGAAACCAATTAAATAAACTAACAAAAGGTTTGTTAATCACACATACTTAATTTACACTAATGCGTTTCTGAAATATCTATCAAAATTACAAAATCTAACTTACCAAGTTTTAATAAAAATATTTAGAACTGGCCCCGGGCCAAGTCCCCACTACACTGCATAATTTAACAAATAAAAGAAGATTTAGATAATTTTATCAATTTGTAAAGATAATATAATTATTAATCGCTAGATTACTTTGATATAAAAGTTATAAATGCTGATAATGTTTAATATACTTGTTAGCATAAATTTCTGACGCCTACATATTTTAACATTGATTAAGTACCTATATAATTTTAATCGAAACTATTAAATATTTTTAAGGCCTTGCGCAGACGACAGACTATCCGTGACGCACTTTTTAGTCTGTGTAAATAAAACCTATGCAATTATAAGCAGTATAACGCATAGGACGCGCAAAAAGTCCGGCGCACAAAAGACTCAAACATATGCCATGTATGGCAGACTTTTTGTGCGCCGCAGACTCGATCGCACAAAAAGGGCAGGGCCTAAAGCTGATAAGTAACTGTTAGCCTAATCAACAGGCTAATCACCACCAAAAGTAAGATTTTCTCGGTGGCAAGGCGGTAGTATACGCGTTGCGGTTCGTATTCTAGGCCAAATAATTATACACCAATAAATCCTCTTCCTAAGGTCCTCAAATTATGACCTTAAACCTAGATGATTTTAGTATCTGTTAATTCCATTTCTGTAAAAGTCCCTCGACTCAGGGTGGGACATAGAATTACTCTATTACTACGTATTTATTTATTCCAAAAAAATGGTTTACGTGCTTAATCATCATCATAACAGCCCATTAATGTCCCACTGCAGGGTCGGGGCTCCTCCAGTGACGGAGGGATACTTGGCCTACTAATACCACGCTGGCCAAACGGATTGGTATAGGGTTTTATTTCAAGTTTTCCTTCTTTTTATTACGTAAAGATAATATTCACGGATAGTCCCTTAGTCGGTTTTTACGACACCCATGGGATGAGATGGATGGTGACCACACGGAAAACGTGCTTCATAAGTACGATATAAAAAAAACCTTAAGTAATAGTAAATCCCAGATTGCTCGATCTTTAATGCGAGAATTAACTTTTTTTTTAAACTATAAAAGACTAAATAAGTAACATTTTCGAAACACTTAAAAAAAGGTTTTAATCCAAAGTAAAAAAACTTTCAACGTTTTTATTTTTTTAACGCACAGCTAAAGTCATCTTATACTGATCCTTCTCCGTTCGGAGAGATTTTGGAAATCCCTTTTAGTGAATCCGTAAATCCACCGTTGCTTACTTTATATTTTAGGTTTGTAAAAACAATTTCGTTCGTACTTATTTCTATATTTCGGAAAGATGTTTGCTGTTTAAATAATGTGTTTTCTTTTAAAGACATTTTGTTAAATGGAAGAAATCAAGGAACCCTTTTCCTTCTTCTTGATCGTTTTGTTAATGGCCAACTTGGCATCGAGAGTTGAACAGCCCTAATGTTGCTTAACGACTTTGTACGACGACAGCCGGGACTGACTTTTTATCTGCCTTCTGAAGCTCTGGCACGGTCAGATGAAGTACCTACTACTGAGCCGTCGACCATCAACTTAGTTAAGACGGGATACCAATGGATGAGGATTAGGAGATATTTGGAGGAGGCACATGTCCGGAAGTGGACGTCCTTTGGCTGATGGATGGATGGTCACCCATCTATGTAATGACCTCGACGATATTATTTTATAACAGTCCATTAATGTCCCATTGCAGGGACGGGCCTCCTTCCGTGACGGAGGGATACTTCGCCTACTAATACCACACTGGCCAGACGGATTGATATAGGGTTTAATTTCAAGATTTTTCTTTTTTCTATGTAAAGGTAACAATCACGGATAGTCCCTTAGTCGGTTTCTACGACACCCATGCGATGAGATGGGGTGGTGACATATTATTATTGTATTCTTACTCCGTCACCACACGGATAAAATGAGGTAATATTACATAACCAACATTATGTTTTTTAAACTACTGATTGCAATTACTGGCTGGTAACATTACAAAGTAAATCAAACTGAACACATTGATTCGAACGATATTTTTTTCTTTTTTATTTGCTCTCGATTTCGTGTTAGCTGATGTAATTGTCCAGTCATTTGCTCCTTACTCACGCATGCTTTCATCACGAAACGTTACACCTGATTTGAATGAATAAAGTTATGACGTAAGATGTACACTTTCTCTATATAAACTGTATTGCGTAATTACAAAAGGTAGTAACGACCTAATTTGTATTACATTCTTGTGCCATTTTGGAACGCAGTACTTTCTCTTGATTGTTTATCGATTCATTGAATGTTTTTTACACGCCAAAGATGTCGTTGTAAATGTGAAATTATAAATTATTGCTCATTCATAATAAGTCATATCAGTATGAATAGTTAGATTATTCTTCCAATAGAAGGTAGGATAATCTCGAAACATTTTTCCTTTGATATTATTTTATGTTACATTTTTACATAGTTTATTTTAAATTTAACTAAACTACTATAATTATAATATTTTCATTTTAAAACGACGTCATTTCTTTCTACATTTCTGTATCTCTTAACATTATTTTTGCAAATCCCAGTTTCGTAAATAACAAATAACGTAAAAGACATAGAATTCACACTGTGTTACGTTTACTTCAATTATCACAAAACCGAGTCCTTTCTTATTTATCTTATTAGATTATCAACGTACACGATTATTCACAGACCAAATTGACCCCGGAAAGGGACAGTACATTCCCGCTGGCAGCATTATTTTCTTTGTTTATTTTTACTAACGAGCAACAAGAATAAAATGGTGACTTTTTTGGTAGAAATTATCGTCGTATGTGATCATACATTATTTATCCGTGTGGTGATGGAGAAAATTGGTAAGTACCACCTCATTTCATCCTAGGGGTGTTGTAATGTAAAATCTGAGTAATGAAAACTTTATCTATGTGGGTTAATTGGTTTTTCGGTCGTATATTATAAGTAAACAACATAGCGTATCTAAGTGCTATAATAGGTATCATCGTTTTGGTAAGAGTCGGTCTAAGTATTTCATGAACAGTCTGCTTAATATTTTATACAGTTAGCATCGAGTGCAAGCACTAAATGTGCATAAATAGGATCTGAAACTAGGTCTCGAATGCATCAACAATGAATTTACCTGTCATAATTATTTCTGTTTCCCTTGTCTTTTAACTTCATGCATGTTTGTTTATCATTCCTTTAGCCTTTTACATGACAAATTTTCTTTTGATCAAGTAGGTACCTTATGTAGAAATCAAATTTATAGATAAACAGATTTATAGCTGCGAACTTACATAGAACTAGCTGACCCGTGCCCACTTCGTTGGACGGCGAAAAAAACGCGTCTCTTTTTTAATCATATTTCATTACTGCTCCGATCGTATTAGTCATAGCGTGATACTATATAGCCTATAACACTCCCCGATAAATAGACTATTCAACACAGACAGAATTTTTAAAATCGGTATAGTAGATCCAGAGATTACCCCCTACAACTTCACAAACACACAAACTTTACCTCTTTATAATATTAGTATAGATATAATCTATATCTAGGATATTAACATCTCTATCATATATCATCTTTAATCTAACATATTAGGCAAAAAGAGGTATGCAATTAGCATAGTATTTTTGTGAATCAGTCATTCCATGACCAATAAGTTCTCTAAACCACCGGTTGCCTTTTGTACACTTAAGTATGGAAGAAAAGGCAAGTACTTAATATTCTAAAGCCGTCGCCTCAGAACCAGGTTTGGTGTTTATTTTTGAAATTGAAAAATAGCATCGGAAAATCGTCTTAGTAATGTAACATGAAAAACCTTTCATAGCTAGAACATTGCTTTATGTAGTGGGGTTCTTTCCATAAGTAAGAGAGTTCCATTTCGTTGAAGTGTTGTCAAATTTTCTACGGGCCTAAACTAAGCGGATCTTGAACTATGGGTCTTAGCTAAATTATTATATACCAACTTGTGTACTTTTTTGTAAATACATACATACACAGAAAACACTCAATCCGTTTATATGGAGCGGGAATCGCACCTGATATTATAATTGATGTATGTCATAATTATTTTAATGGGCAATATTATCAGGTGCTCCGTGTGGTGAAGGAGTAAGAATACAGTGTGTCACCACCCCATCTCATGGCGTTGTTTTAGTTAGGTTTGACGACCTCGGTGGCGCGACGGTAGCGCAAGCGGCTGCCGTGCAAGAGGTTGTGGGTTCGATCCCCACGCAGGACAATAATTTGTGAGCTCCTGGTCTGGGTGTTCTTTGTGTCCGTTAATTGATGTTTGTAAAAGGTCCCCGCGACACAGGGCATGATCCCTAGTGCGGGAGTTGTCTTTTTTATAATAAAAAAAAGGTGAAAATTACGAGGACTAATGACTTCCTAGAGAGCAATGAACTTCAAAACAATGACTCAGGTGGCCAAGCGGTCAAGGCATTCGAAGGTTTATTCTTCTAATGACTACAAGTTTGAATCCAATTTTTTTCAGTGTCTTTTCGAAAAATACTTCTCATATGTTATACATAAACGTTATTCAACTAAATCATAAATCATTCGTTTGACTTACCTAGCTTAGGGATGTCACGCATGAAAAAGCGTAAAAAGAAATAAATTTGTTCCTCTTTTATGCGCTCCCGCCTTCATGTCTGGGATAATGTTAAACATATTTTTATATGTATCTGCAGGCTTCAGCAAATAGTTATGTTGTGTCGTCATATATTTTGTTTTATGAAGTTATATTTCATTGCCAAAAATGTATGACTCGCTTAATGAATGTGGACGAGGCCCAATGTGTTTGCTAGGATCGTGGCGTTCTGTCGTCTCTGCCTACCCCGGACGGGATAAGGCGTGAGTTTATGTATGTATGTATGCCAAAAATGTTATCTATAAACCTCTTAACTTTTGATTATTTTAATGCTTACAGTTGATCTAGGTTATTTCTTAATAAATTTAGATAATTCTATTAGTTTGAAATTTGGTCTAATAAAAATTCATGATAATTGGGTAAGTAATTTGGGTTTCATCTTAAAAGAGATAAAATGATAATTCTGTGCATTATTTATCGATTTAAACCTAAATGGTGTAGGTATTATAATTGGTGTGTCACCGCTCTGAGTGGAGTTTGCAAATTATCTGTGACTAGTTGACCCGTGCCCACTTCGTTGGGCGGGGTGTGTTTAAAAACGCGTCCGTTTTCTAAACACATTTCATTACTGCTCCACTCCTATTAGTCATAGCGTGATACTATAATAATATATCCTATGACACTCCCCGATAAATGGACTATCTAACACAGAAAGAATTTTGAAAATCGGTTCATTAGATCCAGAAATTACCCCCTACAACGTGGCAAACACACAATAACACAAACACACAAACTACCTCTTTATAATATTAGTATAAATATACGAACTATACTAACTTACCAATTTTAATTAAATTTCTGTGATCAACTTAAAAGAATAAATATCAAATAAGAGAAGTTTCAATTAGGAAATAAATGAAAGACACACATTTTAAAAATACAAAAGATTCTGAGATTTCAGGATTCAGAGTCAGTTAAAAAGTATAAGTTACGTAACAACCTTTTGGCAGATAAAATTTTTGTAAAGGCGTAAATTAATATTTATTTATTAGGAAGACCAACAGCAGTTTGACAATATGATTAGAAGAATTAAGAAATATAGAGCCAACTATAGATCCTCACAAATAGCAACAAGATACATGCACAAAAAGTTACATACAGAATTAAACACACAAAGTAATAATAATATGGATAACAAATAGTTTATTGTTTAAAATATTTATTTCACACAGAGATTAAAACAACGTTTTCTCTATCGCAAACAATTTAATAAATGCAAGACAATTCGAACAGTATCGGTAATAAGTGCAAGGCAACACAGACTAGTTTACCGGCAACAAGGTCAACCGGTTTCAATTGTCTCGATGCATTTCTTGACACACATTTACCTATCTTTACATAAATACTATCAGACAGCAGGTTTATCAAAGCCGTGAACCCAATTCAGGATGATTAACTATGTCACCTAATTTAAACTAATGTTAAATTTTAATGTCGAAATAAAGTAATTAATCTTGTCTTCTTACACGGTCTTTACATGTAACACTCACATTAATATGTGTGTATATGCAGTACGATGTTTTTAATGTGTCGAGGTATTAGGCTGTGTATTCTTAATCGAATTCTTGTTAGATAATACTCTAACACAAATATCCAAAACACATTAACATGTTTGTTTTAATGTTCTTATCCTGATGTCCCTTAGTCGGTTTTTACGACACCCATGGGATAAGATTGGGTACTGACATAATTGTATTCTTACTCCGTCACCACACGGAGAATTATACGATGTAGTATAAATAATAAACAATAAATAAACACGTTAACACGACACTTCAATGAACGAACATCATAGACTTGATAATTTAACAGATCAATGAACAAATTTTCATTCAAGAGAAACTGATTTAACACGCATCATTGCTCTTGGTTATAATACATACTTATTATATAGTATATATCAGATAATATTTCGACTGAAACGGTTCTTTTTATCTCAGAAGTTAGTAGTTCTCGTAATAACATAATAGGTATGCTTATTAAAAGGTAATGTTTCAATCTTTTTATTAAATCTTTGTTTTTTCGTTTATTTTATAAGTAACTAGCTAACCCGTGCCCACTTCGTTGGACGGCGAAAAAAAGGTGTCCTTTTGGCTTCCGCGTTTTTTTAACATATTTCATTACTGCTCCACTCCTATTAGTCACAGCGTGATACTATATAGCCTATGCCTATGATACTTCCCGATAAATGGACTATTCAACACAGAAAGAATTTTTAAAATCGGTTCATTACATCCAGAGATTACTCCCTACAAACACATAAACTTTACCTCTTTATAATATTACTGTCTTACTAATAAAAATTTTCTTATACAGTCGTTATACACATGAATAGTTATTCCTTGAATAGGAGCGTAATAGCTGTTTATACACTACTTGACTAATAAACCAGGTATAAGCATTGGGTAACTATTAAATAGTTATGACACTGACCACTGGCAATACTGTCAGAAACATTCTAAAAAGTAATATATTCAAAAATGTCATTAAATTAGTTTCATATTTTTACCTATTAATTCTTATTGTAAAAATATTAAATAAATTAATATGTCATAAAGAATATTAATTTAATGCCCTAATGTTGAAATTCGACTTAGAAATCGTAATAAACGCAAAATTTTATACACTTTTACATATTTTTACATTAGCAAATTTTGACATTACTTTTGAACGTCTCTTAAAATATGTCAAAACGGTTGAGTTTATGAGATTTCATTTCGTATTTTGATTTACAATCTCATAAAAATAAGCATTAAAATGGAATCAAGTGATTATAGATAAATGGCAAAGAAGAGGAAGCGTTTTTGCAAATTGGGATTTATTAGAAAAGGTATTTAGTTGACCTCGAAAACTAAATAGTGACAATATCGATAGGCTAATGTATGGTGTGATTTTGTATCAAAACAAGCTTTAAAAATGGATTAATGTGATAACACACAGTCCCACGAGTGGGCCGAAGAAGAACATTTACTCCAAGGGAAAGAGCAGCAGTTAAAAATGAAAAATTTAGAACTGGAAAATGTAATACGTACAGAGAAAATAAATAAAATTGATAACTAAAATGTATTTTATTTGACTTAATTAATTATATTACAAAACATAATTCATAAATAATTGCCTTGCAACTTATCCAGTTGCATTATTTTGAATTCTTGTGGTCTATGTCTCAAAACGGGGTCACCGGGCGATGTCCATTATTTCTGTATTTTGCCCTATTTTCATTGCAATATTGTGCAGAAGCGCAAGTGCAAAAATACAGTTTAACATTTTCTAATGATACACTGAATCCGTGTAATAGGCATCGAAATCTCTGTTTTCATATTATACCAAAGCATCTTTCTACAGGGTTTCTAGTCAGTATATGAATCTTATTGTAGGCCTCCTCCTTAATATTAGCAGGATTTTGTACAGGTGTAAACAAACAACCTGTTAGTCCATAACCTGCATCACCCGACCATGAAATTCTCCATTTTCAAATCTCTGCCGTATTGAGCTTTCTCTGAAAATTCGGGAATCATGAGTACTTCCCCTCCAGTGTACTACAATGTCCTTTATTAATAGGCTGGAATCGCATACCACTTATACGTTTATTGAACACACTCCTTTTCTATTGATATAGTATTGTCACCACCAACCTTTTTGATCTTAATATGTGTGCAATCAGGCAATAGCATTTGTTACGTTTCTGAAGCCACATATATTACGAAATTCTGCTATGACTTCCTCTTCCACTTCAAGAGTTCGTGGCATATGAATAAAATGGTAAGCTTTCCTTGCTAGTGCAATAGCAAATCGTGTCGGCATACATTTGTCGCGGATTGTTGACTCATGCCGTGAATGTCTGCAGCATCATCTTCCACTTTCTGTCGCGCCCATGTCCTTAATGCTGTACAAACTTGAAGATCTCTTGAAAAGACACGACCTCTAGTACTCTGTTCGATTTCACCACGGATTAAATCTACCACTTCCTTTGCATACGCCTTCGTAAATCTTTATTTGGTTTTAAACTTACAATCATCTAAAATAAACGGATTAAAACGAGATTAGTAGTTTTTACTTTCTTGGTGGTTCTTCACTCTCCATTTCGTCAAAAATTTCAAAATAATGTAAATAATCCATAATTAGAGATAAATCAACACAATATTGTAAGTTATGCACTTGTTATACGAGGTCTGTCGACTGTATAACAGTTGTATAAAATGACGTACAACTTACACCACCGCTATAACAGGCGTATAGCGGAGTGTGTTTATTAGTAACGTTTTTGTTATAACCTTGTTATAGCGAGTGTGTAAATGTTTATTAGTAAGACGGTTAGTATAGATTTCACTTGTTTTAACTACGATAATAGTTTGGCTGATTCCTGTTTTCTTTTTTTCTATCTAAATATTTATAATGACATTTTTGACTTTGATCTAAACAAAGCTTTAGTTCTAGCCTCTCGGTGTTCCCTTTTCGGCAAGGAGGCCTAAACTTACTGGCATTTTACGTCATTGTTTATTGTTTATTTTTTATTAGCTGTCAATAAGCTGTTATTTTGTAACATTATGTTGAAAAATAAAGAAACTGAATTGTTTCTTGTCAATAGAATATGTACTTAATGTAATTTGTGGAGATAAATAAAGATTTTTTATGTTTTCATGTTTATAGAATCACATCAATCAAAGATTTTTCTATCCGACAAAAACGGGAGCCGGACCGTTACAACTTGGGCAGGTCTTAGGAGGACTTTAAGGTCGGCAACCCAACTGTGATTCCTCTAAAGTTGCGGGTGACCATGGGCGGCGGTGATCACTTACCATCAGGTGACCTGCAGGCTCGTTTGCCTCCCATCATATAAAAAAAGCCTTCATAAAGTGGTTACATCCTATAGCAAGTAGATATTCATTAATTATGAAGTCAAATACTTACGTTATAGGATGTACGATTGAACAATTAAATTTATCTGTAAGATCATGCGGAGCCAATTAGTCAAGATTCATATTATCTTTTCAAGCTTCGTTGAATCTGTATCTTTCATCTTTACCTTCTGTCACTGTACAGAAAACATAACAGAAGTCCAACTACATCTAAGGTGCTAAATAATACACGTCGTACGTGTCATTACATTAACACACACACACACACACACACACACACTTGTAACGTTTACTTACACGTATACATATTATTGTATATTGCACTGGCTCACTATCACACGCTGTGCAGGCGCAAATCCCACTCTCCCGGTGTCGGTGGTGTCTAGCACCCGACCACCCATAGAGTAAAGTAATATATTCGACTACCCTATGACAGCGCCCTCTACACCCGTGTACGTGAGACAGTGTATCATATCTATTCCATAGATACAAACACTACATCCCTTCCTTTTTCACAATTTGTACCTTATTGTAACCATGGCCAATGTTCTTAAATAATCAAACTATTTTACTTATAATCAATTTTAAATCATAACACCAAATAACACAAATTAACACAAATTTATTGCTTCGGTAGCGAAGCTTTTATGAGGCCTTGCGTTGCACGAAATCCTGGCTTCGAAACTCACGATAATTATTTGTGTGATCCACAAACTATTGTCCTGGGGCTGGATGTACTTTGTGTCCATTATTTCATGACCGTAATGGCTCCGGCTACTCACAGTACAATCCAAAAAAAATATTGCATGCGAAAATTGACATCTTGGCGCAACCGCAAGCATAAAGACAAAAATACAAATAAGTAAATAATTATGATGTTGACTTCTGTAGATATTGCTTTGTGAGTAGACTATGACTAAGTACTTTTTGATACATTCTCAGATGTTCCTGTTCTTTGATCAACTCATATTTATTTATTTATCGAAACAAGTTTAAGATTTTAGACCAAACTTTTAATTCTTATGATGAATATAGGACACTGTTATTATCTACTATATAAAAATGAGTCGGGTTTTCCTTCCTGACGCTATAACTCCAGAACGCACGAGCCAATTTCCACGGTTTTGCATTCGTTGGAAAGGTCGCGGGCTCCGTGAGGTTTATAGCAAAGAAAATTCAGGAAAACTTTCAACAGAAAAGCGGGAAAGTAATGCCTGTGCGAAGCCGGGATGGGCCGCAAGTTGTTTATAATTTTCCCCGTTATTCTACTCTTTTTAATGTCTGTATACCAAGATACTATAAGATAAGATGTGTATAAAAAGAGGGTGACCCACCAATATTGGGGTACTCTAATTGCGAGTCCTATGCCATTTTAGCATTCCCCAACATTAAAAAATAGACGTAGAGACATAGTTTGTAGTAAAACAATATTAGGAAACGTCCTCTAAACCCGACCGTCGTCTCTTTGTGGTCTAGTTAAGTCATTCCGTATGAATACCTTAATAGCCAACAGGTTGAGAGTATCCAACTGCAATATATCTTTTTATTTAAATTGCAACCTTAAACTGAGACAGTAAGACTCTTTTTACTTTGTATTCTATCCGTAACGTTTATTCACAATGCATGCAGATTAGAAACGAGTCAAGAACTGTTACTTAACCGTAACGAAGGTTGAATTTTTATTTGTTTGTCTCTATTTATCATTGTAGTTACAAATGTGACCGAGTTTCATAGGACACGGCATGTTCGTGCTGTTTTCTTTAATAGTGCATGAAATTAACAGTTTCTTTGTTTATATTCATCATATCAGCCCATTATAGTCTTTATCAGACAGGAAAGGTACGGTGACATTTGATCTTTTCCATGTTACATAATTTACTTTTGTAGAATTTAAAAATAAAAGCTATCAATTTATGAATCCGAACTGATAAAAATTAAAAATATTATTTAGACGTTTATATACAATTAAATTATATGAAATATTTGTTTTATATTCCATCTTCAACCCTAATATGTAAAATAAAAACATATAAATTTTAAAATCGTATGCGCGACTCGGAACGAATTTCAATAGAGATTGACACAATAAAATTGTTAAAATCGAATGGTTTATTATAAAATCTATTAAATCGAATAATTTTTTTTTTATAATCATAGAAATTAATATAATAATTTCAGTTGTCTTATAACTCAATATTAGTTTTTACGAGGATAGGCCGCAAGTTTTTTTTTGGCGGGATTCGTACGTCATAGCGATAAAATCTTGATGATGTCATTATTAAAAGAGGCCTGTAACCTATGACCACGTAACTGCCGATAATTGGAAAAAACAAAAATCTAATACTTCATGACTGTGAGAGGAAGAGACATCAAATTAGACAATTTAGTAGATTTTCACTTATTATGTCATGTAAGTGACGAATCAAGTAATTCATCAAGCTGTTCATCAGATGAATCACGCATTGATTCGGCATAGTTAATAAATATTTAAAAAAAGATTAGTTTCTTATTTTGTACCCATAATCGATTTATTCTTGTTTGTCAATTATATCGGTTAGATATAGAATCGGTATTTTTAAAAACGATTTACTACTTAGTGTTACTACATCTCTAGTAATGACAAATACTAAACGTCACCGTACCCATAAGATCTGAAATACAGTATAATCTCCCACTGCAGGGATGGGCCTCCTCCCGTGACGCAAGGATACTTGGCTTACTAATACCACGCTGGTCAGACCAACTAGTAGGGTTTAATTTTAAGTTTTCCTTCTTTTCATTTCGTAAAGATAATACTTATTCGCGGATAGTCCCTTAGCCTAACAAACCTAAACAAAAACTACAAAACTAAAATATTTCACTATCCATTGTTACAAGAAACTATTATAATTTCGCCCCTACTTTACCCAACCAATCTGTTCTACGATTCTCCATTATTTCGTGATACAAATATATTATAACTTCTCTCGAACAATTTTAGTTGAAATTGCTTCCGAAGCCGCGCTGTCAAAAGGTATTACGACTACTTCACTTTTATAATAGCATTGGTTTCAACAGGAATTTTCAGCTTTGTGTATTGTAGCTATGTTTATGAATATTTTAATAAGAATTTCTTGTCTATTAATTTTTGTTATGATGATAGACTAGGGCCTGTTAAATATGATAAGTTAAGCAACGTTATCGAGGTGTATTTTAAGATGGGTGATCACTCGGTAGTATTCCATTTCATAAAACCAAATTAACAACTGTAACATAAGTTATGAAACGTCGTCAGAAATCCATCTGAGTATCTTCAAAAGGCCCCTACGAAGTCTGATTGGTAAATTCGTGATACTAAGGACACAATGACATAACGCGATCATAAAACACATGATAATAACAATAATTGCTATTGTTTATTGTACAAGTCGTTATTGTTACCGATTGTCGTGCCATCAGACTGATAGATAAGAGTCTCGTATAAATTATTTTTTTTGTTTTTTTCGAAACTTACATACTTTTGTAATTGTGCGTTTGATCCAGAAATCAAATACATGAACCTGAATAGTGTTATAGGTTTTTTTTTTAAACAATTTAAATTACACTTTTGATATCTATTTTATGCACAATCTTTTAACCTTTCGAGCGTCCGACCAAATTTTGACCCACGGTCCAGGCTTAGGTCCACCCTACATGTCCAACTGTTGCGTTTTTTATGAGAAAAATACCCGTCTCAATAAATGAAAATTTATGAATGAAAACTATACTTATATGTTATGAAACGAGTAGCACGTATTGCCATGTTATATAGCGATAAAATAATGAATAAATGAAGAAATAAAATACATACATTTCTTGCCAGGAGCTGTTTGTTATTAGCAAATTCAAAAAACAGTAACCCAAAATGGCCCCGGGCGTCAACACTTTATTCTCAAAAACACACACTTTACACATTTCGACAATAAAACATTTCTAATAATTTACTTGTCGCCAGGTGGCTATCTGTATCAGTTTCAGACTTGTTCAAGTAGGTAAAGGCTCGAGGTATTTTGGAAATAAATAGGCATAATTCTATTAAGTTACATTTTATAATCTCTTTTCTTATTGAATTACAAATAAAGGTACTTAAACAGCACTAGTACACGGACACTATAGCAGTCCGTCACACTTTATTCAGGATCGACCACCAGCCTCACGGGTTCGGTGGTTTCTCCCCGTTTTTATGACGTTCTGCTAGAATGACGACTCCTGTCATTCTCGTCCGAACATTTTGAATGTTTGTTTCATAATTCAATACGAACGTTCCTCCTTTAACGTTATCCAATAAAAAGGTTAGATTGTTTCACGGCGCCAGGGATGCGCCTTCACGGCCGGACTGACAATCGCCCGTCCTCGGGCGTATACATTCCTGCAAATACAATACCATTACTCAAGGCATCAGGCTCGTCCAACCTGACACGAGTCAATGCTTCTTACTTTCCAGCCAAAATCTCTACAATTCAGCATCAATAAGTGAACTGAACCCATACATCCCTTACACCTAGCGCTAGCCACCAGCGCAGGCTAGGCCTGGACTCACACACAACGCATACGACCCAACCAGGCAACCCTGCTAAACTAGCTACAAGTCAGGGTCTACATCTCTTCCCTGGGTGTTGCGTCCCTACTGCTAGCCACTAGCAGCCCAGGACCCACAACCACCCAGCACAGACCTTACCTGGGTGTTGCGTCCCCTTAACCAACCCAAACAAGTGTGGTCTGGGTGGCATATCGCCGTCTACCAATAAACTAGAAGTGTCAGTATAGTAAACACTTTCTACAAATAGTCTCAAAATAATACTGTCCTTTTATGTTCCTCTTTACTCTTCCTCAGAGAGCAGTCGAGAATACATTTCGACTTCACCAGGAATAAGATATTTTGTTGACAGCTACACATCAAGTGCTCCACCGTTTCGTCTTCTTGACCACACGCTCTCCCTGTAAACATACAGTCAGATATAAGACTGCGGCTTAGGTTCAACAGCTTTTTTTTTTGTTTTGTTTTCTTTTTGTGCTTTGGCAGTATTTACTTGGCGCTTCCTAAAGGCTATAATATTGACTCGCCTTCACATGACCGTCCTGACATTCACACGTCCTCGTGTGAGCTACCTCAAGGAGTTATTTTCAACGACAGTCGAACCACAAAAACTATATTCTTATTTAGTTACTATTACTTGCAAAACAAGCATCACTCAGCCGACAAGCACTCTACCCACACCCTCACGGTGCCCTATCCAACAACACAGGACTCAGGCCACTCTCATGGTGCCTGATCCAACAACACAGGACTCAGGCCACCCTCACGGTGCCTGATCCAACAACACAGGACTCGGAACAACGTTGAGTGTGGGTTACTGTCCTTATCAGATAGCGGACAGCTTAATACTCCATCACGAGTTTACTCAATAAAATACTGCAAAGGACATGCGGTTCGACACGCGTGATGAAATAACTCCTATTAATCTTGAACCGACTTGACTTTAAACGGACCTTGGTATATTTATGGTACTAACTTAATGTAACAGCGTAGCTTAGCAGTGGTACACGCCAACAAAACAGACTTGTAATAGTATAGCACATTGTAACAATATAGTACTTACAGACATATTGGACATCAATTATTGTCCGCCCTTCAATCTTACCTTATTTTTACCCAACTGTGTTATGTAGCATAATCGTCATCATTACAAATTAATTTTCATTCCATATTATCGATATCCATTTTCCTTGTCGTGTCAAACACAGACACATTACTGTATTGCTGAAATCAAAAACACTTTAAACATGCCACAAAGCCGCCATGAGTCGCGCGGCATGATCACATTCTTCATAATACAATGCCGCAGTAGAAATCCATCTAATTTGTCAGAATTTTCCCGTCGGCAAAGATGTCGTCTTCATAGTACGAATAATCGTCATAAAATTCTTGTTTTGTCGCTCAAGCGGCAGTTGCCATTTTTCATAGGTATTACCACGATTTCAAACACGTGGTCTTCGGATCCCACTTCTGATGTCGCCAGGTGGCTATCTGTATCAGTTTCAGACTTCTTCAAGTAGGTAAAGGCTCGAGGTATTTTGGAAATAAATAGGCATAACTCTATTAAGTTACATTTTATAATCTCTTTTCTTATTGAATTACAAATAAAGGTACTTAAACAGCACTAGTACACGGACACTATATCAGTCCGTCACACTTTATTCAGGATCGACCACCAGCCTCACGGGTTCGGTGGTTTCTCCCCGTTTTTATGACGTTCTGCTAGAATGACGACTCCTGTCATTCTCGTCCGAACATTTTGAATGTTTGTTTCAAAATTCAATACGAACGTTCCTCCTTTAACGTTATCCAATAAAAAGGTTAGATTGTTTCACGGCGCCAGGGATGCGCCAACATTTAACACATAACACAAGACAACATTTTAGTAACATTTAACACTACTTGAGATAATAAATCACTTTATTTACACAATTGAAACAAAATACTCTGTTATTACAATTCACTCACAAAAACCCGTGAATCACGAAGAATGAACACCTGCACTTGTTTCATTTCTTTAAAATATTTTTTTTTGTAAATTGCCACAGTAAATATTTATTTGACCGATAGATTACGAACTATTTAAATCGAAGCATCAAACCATAGTGCATTTAGTGAATGAAACGTGAAATATTACCAATTGAATGAGCGCGGGAAATTTGGCCCTATATGTACTGACGCGGACGGACCGGGATCATTTTGCATATGGACCGATATGCAGGGACGCGGACGTGTCACGAGTTAAAGTACCTAAGTAAAGATAAAATTAACGTTAGGTATCGTTAAAACTCCGTGTGGTTACGGAGTAAGTATACAGTGTGTCACCCTCACCACCCCATCTCATCCCATTGGTGTCGTAAAAACCGACTAAGGGACTATCCGTGAATATTATCTTTACGTAATAAAAAGAAGGAAAACTTGAAATAAAACTGTATACAAATCCGTTTAGCCAGCGTGGTATTAGTAGGCCAAGTATCCCTCCGTCACTGGAGGAGGCCCGTCCCTGCATTGAGACATTAATGGGCTGTTATGATGATCGTTAAAACTATAAAAAATAATATACACCATTAAAGTACCTTGATATTCTAGTAACATAACTTAATCTAACATTCTGTCACGAAGTATTGCAATAGATACTAACATGGAAACATTCACTTAAACTTACGCAACTTTGTCCTACATTCAAATGTTTCTAGTTGCCCTTGTACACGCCCTAATGTACTAAAGTAGAGCTACTTCTTAGCCTGCCCTTATCCTACGCAAGACAAGTCAAGATTGGCAACAATGACGACCTCTGTGGCGCAGTTGGTATATTACATGGCTGCTACGCAGAAGTCTCGGGTTCGATTCCCGCTCAATGCAAATATTTGTGTGCATGCACATAATTGTTTTCATTGGTCTGGGTGTTTTCTATGGATACTAGACAACGGATAAACATACTTAAATACTTTTTTTTGTTAATACATACATATTATACACATAGAACACCCAGACCAATGCAAACAATTATGTTCATACACAAAGATTTGCATTGAGCAGGAATCGAACCCGAGACCTCTACGTAGCATTCATGTTAAATAAACACTACGCCACAGAGGTCGTCATTTACAGCAAAAAAAAAAAAACTTGACAAACTAAACCATCAGCTAAAAAGCGTTCCCTTCATCAGTTAAGAAGGGATGGGCCCTTCTCTCCAAATAAGCAAGAGCCAATAAGTAATAAATATTTCGTACAAACAACTTTAATTTCCCAGAGGTTGTCTAAAGGAATCTCTGAGAGCGATAAGACGCTTATTGTAATACCATTGTACAGTCTTAAACTGTTTAAGTGTGTATTATATCCTTTGTAATGAGGTGTAAATTATTGTTTAGGTTTTCAATTTACGTTTATTTATTTACTAGCTGTGCCCGCGACTTCGTTCGCGTGGTGGATGATACTTACCTACTTCGCAATTCAATTTTATACTGAAATATCGTTTTTTAAAACTTCATCATAACAGCCCATTAATGCTGCATCACTGCAAGGACGGGCCTCCTCTCGTGACGGAAGGGATACTTGGCCTACTAATACTACGCTGGCCAGTCGGATTGGTCTATACCAATCCGACTGGCTAGGGTTTGATTTCAAGTTTTCCTTCATTTTTATCTCGTAAAGATAATATATTCACGATAGTCCCTTAGTCGGTTTTACGCCACCCATGGGATGAGATGGGCAGGTGACATAATATTGTATTCTTACTCCGTCACCACACGGATAATCGCTAATTTATTGTGAATGAATTTGCACGCCACGTTATGGTGCGGCAGAATTACTTGCCTCGGTGGCGCATGGGGCGCGGCGGTCGCATTACCTGGCTGGCGTGCATAAGGTCGCGGGTTCGATTCCCATGGAGGACATTGTGATCCACAAACTATTCTCCTAAGTCTGGATGTTCTTTTGATTTGTCTAAATTTATTGTACCTAACACCTTTTTACCATATTATTCAAGCAATAAATATTTGATTAAATTTAGACTGGACTAATATTATCTACTATATAAAAATAAGTCGGGTTTTCCTTCCTGACGCTATAACTCCAAAACGCACGAACCGATTTCCTCGGTTTTGCATTCGTTGGAAAGGTCTCGGGCTCCGTGAGGTTTATAGCTAAGAAAATTCAGGAAAATTTTCAACAGAAAAGCGGAAAAATAATGCCCGTGCGAAGCCGGGACAGGCCGCTAGTTATCTATAGATAAACTGCGTGCAGTATTTTTGAATTAGGTACTATTAAGTAATAAATAAACACAAACACATTGAACAATAATTTAATGTTTTGTGATTGTATTTCTATATTATAATGTCAATTTTCAATTTTTTCTTCAATGTTGACAAATAGCAATAAGGGCGCCTTCAAATTTGCCGCTAAGTGTCGCGCGGAGGCAGCGCGACTGCAGCGCTGCGGTCGCGCTGCAGTCGCTAGGTTTGAGAATGGTAGTGTTGTGTTTTAGTTTTACGATGGACTCAGACGAAAATACACTGCTCGTAGTGTTACTATTAAAAAGAAAAAGTATTCTAAACAACACTAGTCGATCGATGAACGAATGCGGAGACGCAGCGCGGGCGTAGCGCTGCAGTCGCGCTGCAGTCGCGCGTTTTTTATCTCTATGAATTTACAAAACAGCGCGACCGCAGCGCTGCAGTCGCGCTGCCTCCGCGCGACACTTAGCGGCAAATTTGAAGGCGCACTTATTGCTATTTGTCAACATTGAAGAAAAAATTGAAAATTGACATTATAATATAGAAATACAATCACAAAACATTAAATTATTGTTCAATGTGTTTGTGTTTATTTATTACTTAATAGTACCTAATTCAAAAATACTGCATTATCTTTACGAGATAAAAATGTGCACATAATGTGTAAAATGATCTTATAAAGAAAAAGCGTGTTAGGGCGCCTTCAAATTTGCCGCTAAGTGTCGCGCGGAGGCAGCGCGACTGCAGCGCTGCGGTCGCGCTGTTTTGTAAATACATAGAGATAAAAAACGCGCGACTGCAGCGCTACGCCCGCGCTGCGTCCCCGCATTCGTTCATCGATCGACTAGTGTTGTTTAGAATACTTTTTCTTTTTAATAGTAACACTAAGAGCAGTGTATTTTCGTCTGAGTCCATCGTAAAACTAAAACACAACACTACCATTCTCAAACCTAGCGACGGCAGCGCGACCGCAGCGCTGCAGTCGCGCTGCCTCCGCGCGACACTTAGCGGCAAATTTGAAGGCGCCCTTACTTATTATGTTGTCTGTTATATTATACCCATATATTATTTATTAAATAATTATATAAGTGTGTTATAATTGCAGTTATAATAGGATTGTGAGAAAAGGAATGTTATTGAAATTAAATTTATTTTTGTGATTAATTAAATAGTTTAACTTTAAAAATTGATGTTTGTACGCCAGTATTGGCAAAACAGGGAAAGACTATTTATTTTTGTAACATGTTTTGTACCTGTGATTAACAAATAAAGGTTATTTGTATTTATTTACATTTAAAAATACAGCACGCAGTTTAACTCTTGATGTACTACAGTCTAAGTTCGAAAGATGGCGCTGTTTAATATTAATTAATTAAATTCAAATATCTTTTAATAGAAGAAACCGATTGCAATGAAACAAAAACTAAATGTAACTTCAAGTTACGCTTAATCGTTGTGTATAAAAATAATCTACGAAATGTAAATTCATACAACATTATGTTTATTTTATAATACAATACAATGTATTGGTCTCAAGATTATATTAATTCGTTTTAAAGATGTGCGGTAACAAATAGACAGCCAGATATTAATTCTAAAATGTGTGGTTTCGTGCTTTTTGACTTTTTTCTAGATTTTATAGATAATTTTTATCTAAATTTTCGAAAAGAACAGACCTTTCGACCTCTACTGTTTTATTAAAGTATAGATATAGATAGATTACTACTGGTACCGCCATCTCGTGAACAAAAGAAACGAAATTTAGATTCATTTCAACATTGACCATTTTTCTTGACCCCTAATTTGTATTGGACTGTTCTAATAAAGAGATCAAGCATTATCTCAAATAATACTTATCCGATTTTGATGAAACATACCTCAGTTTAAGCCCAATAAAAAAGGCTACAATACAATGTATTGGTCTTAAGATTATATTAATTCGTTTCAAAGATGTGCGGTAACAAACAGACAGACAGACAGACATTAATTCTAAAAATTGTGGTTTCGTGCTTTTTGACTTTTTTCTAGATTTTGTAGATAATTTTTATCTGAATTCTCGAAAAGAACAGACATTTCGACCTCTACAGTTTTATTATAGTATAGATAGATATAGATAGATTACTACTGGTACCGCCATCTCGTGAACAAAAGAAACGAAATTTAGATTCATTTCAACATTGACCATTTTTCTTGACCCCTAATTTGTATTGGACTGTTCTAATATAGAGATCAAGCATTATCTCAAATAATACTTATCCGATTTTGATGAAACATACCTCAGTTTAAGCCCAATAAAAAAGGCTACAATACAATGTATTGGTCTTAAGATTATATTAATTCGTTTCAAAGATGTGCGGTAACAAACAGACAGACAGACAGACATTAATTCTAAAAATTGTGGTTTCGTGCTTTTTGACTTTTTTCTAGATTTTGTAGATAATTTTTATCTGAATTCTCGAAAAGAACAGACATTTCGACCTCTACAGTTTTATTATAGTATAGATAGATATAGATAGATTACTACTGGTACCGCCATCTCGTGAACAAAAGAAACGAAATTTAGATTCATTTCAACATTGACCATTTTTCTTGACCCCTAATTTGTATTGGACTGTTCTAATAAAGAGATCAAGCATTATCTCAAATAATACTTATCCGATTTTGATGAAACATACCTCAGTTTAAGCCCAATAAAAAAGGCTACAATACAATGTATTGGTCTTAAGATTATATTAATTCGTTTCAAAGATGTGCGGTAACAAACAGACAGACAGACAGACATTAATTCTAAAAATTGTGGTTTCGTGCTTTTTGACTTTTTTCTAGATTTTGTAGATAATTTTTATCTGAATTCTCGAAAAGAACAGACATTTCGACCTCTACAGTTTTATTATAGTATAGATATTTTATTGTGTCTCCAGATAAACAAGTACATAAACAAGTACGTGTTAAATAATCATCATAACAGCCCATGAATGTCCCACTACAGGGACGGGCCTCCTCCCGTGACAGAGGGATACTTGGCCTACTAATACCACGCTGGCCAGACGGATTGGTATAGGGTTTAGTTTCAAGTTTTCCTTCTTTTTATTTCGTAAAGATAATAATCACGAATAGTGCCTTAGTCGGTTTTTACGACACCCATGGGATAAAATGGGGTGGTGACATTTTGTATTCTTACTCCGTCACCGTACGGAGATTAAATAAAAGGTCAAGTAAATTAAATAACAAGCTAATTAAAAATGGTCTACGAAAATAAAAATATAACTTTTTTTATTGTTTTAAATGTATGGACTTCAGCAGTGCCAGTGCAATGGCAGACCTTTACCTACTTTGTCTCCTCCACCTTCGGCACCTTTACTGAAACTACTAGTTTGCATCAATTTTTTGTTGGGGTGGTATGCCCTGGTCGTGCGTGTCGGCCTATTCATGACTCTACCACTCGAAAACATATTGTAAAACCTTAAACAATACGTCTGGTCAATGTGATGCAAGTTTAAAAAAACATGGTTGACATAACAAAGAATAAATGAATTAGATTACACCTACTTAAGACTAGATGAGAGGAGAAAAGCACTTAATTAACACTATTATAAGAATGATGACATTGTACTATAGTGTATTCACGGAGACGAGTTAGTAGAGCGCTATCTCACTCACACAATTTTTTAATTGCGATTGGTCAGTGATAAACGCTAAGGCGGTGTACACAGTACGAGTACTTTTTAGTCTACTCATACTTCCCGTTCTGTGCAGACGTGCTCATACTTGTGACTGTATGCTCGACTTGTGAACCGGCTGGTGTATTGGATTTTATAATTTATTAATGAACTAACGACTGGCTTGAAAACCCCTTCAGGTGTGCATTTTTTTTTAATAAATGGTCCATGGTAATTTTTAAGCATCGCAGGTGTGCTAATGACCCGTTTATTGTTCTTTTGTCATAAATGAGCATTACCATAGTAAAATACTATTTCCCAATTTTGGTATATTAAACTGGTGCGCTACATCCATTGTTATTATTATCATTAAGTTATTTTTATATTCTCATTGTTGAAACACGTGTTTTATAACATTTTTATATTCTCGTTGAGAGTGAGGATGAGGATGGAGGATGGAAGGTGGTCTAAATATGTTTGAGTCGAAGAAACAAGGCGATTATCACAAGGAGATGAATGCCGAAGAATTTGAAAATTGGTTTAGAGAAGTTTTAAATAAGCTAGATGATAATTCTGTGATAGTCATGGATAACGCTTCTTATCACTCTAGAAAAATAGAGGGAATCCCAACGGCCCAATTTAAAAAACAGGATACTTGTAATTGGTTACGAGAAAAAAATATTAGCTATAACGCTGAAATGTTAAAACGTGAATTATTAAACATCGTTAAAAATCATAGACCGACCATACGACGCTTGCATTATAGACGAAATGTCAAAATCACAAATCAAAACTGTATTGAGACTGCCGCCGTATCATAGCGAATTAAATCCTCGAATTTATTTCTTTCCTTCATATCCATCAGATATGAAGGAAAGGAAGGAAAATAAAAAAATCTATCAAATTAATGTCTCTCAATTTATACGACAGACGAAGCCGCAGTAATAAACTAAGCGAACTTTTAAGAAGCGCAGTGTGAACGCACATTTACATTTCTAAGGATTTGTTAACGCCCACCGACCCTAGAAAAGTATTTTTTGTCCTTGTCATTTGTATGATAATGTGCGATAAAGAAGGCGCTATACTAACTCGTCTCCGTGAATACACTTTAGCGGCAATTAACGACAAGTTGTCTTAGCCAGTAATTTCTTAGTACGTTATGCTAACTGGCCAGAACATGTCAAGGTTCTGCTTAAAAAAGAAAACATTAAAAGGTGTTACAAACTTATTGGTTATCTAAGTGTTATTTTATAATGAAACGGCAATATTTTTTTTTTTTTTTTTTTTTTTTTTTTTTTTTCTATCTATCTGCAATCAGCCCATTAGCTTTAATCAGATGTTTGGTAGTGTTTAACTGGTCGAGATTTTAACACCCAGCGGTGTGTCATCTCCAAATTGTCAGATCTTGCTTCATTTATATAGACGCTATTCGCTTCCTTTTAAGTCTGTATGTTGACTCTGTGGTGTTTAGCAGTGTTACAGCTAGTATATTTATGTGATGATGGAGCCTCTCCTTATAGTTCTTGCAAGACTCTTCTATAACCTCCTTTACTGTTGGCATTTCTAGATACTCATGCACTTCGCTGTTCCTTGTGAACCAAGGTGCACCACTTATTATTTTCAATACTTTATTTTGAAAACGTTGCAGTATTTCAATGTTAGATTGGCTTGCCGAGCCCCAAAGCACAATTCCATACGTCCAGATTGGTCTCAAGATGCATTTATAGATGAGGAGTTTATTATTTAAGCTCAATGTTGATTGTCTACACAGAATCCAGTGAAACTCTTGTAGTTTTCTGTTTGCTTGGTCTCTTTTACTTTTTATATGTTCTCGCCAGGTAAGTCTTCTGTCGATGTGCATACCTAGGTACTTGACGACACTTTTTTGAGGCAAAACGTCATTGCCGAGTTTCACAGGTGGACAATCTCCTCTTCTGAGACTAAAGGTTATGTGGATCGACTTGGTTCCACTAGCTCTGATTCTCCATTTTTTCAGCCATGTTTCAATCTTGTCCAGGTGGTTTTGGAGCTTTGTAGATGCGTCGGTTTGGTCTCTATCACAGGATAGGAGTGCAGTGTCATCAGCATACGTAGCGGTAGTAATTGAGTCTGAAGTGGGCAAGTCAGCTGTATACACGGTGTATAAGACCGGACCCAGAACTGACCCCTGAGGGACTCCCGCTTCTATGGGATAAAAAGTCGACAGACACTCTCCAGACTTGACTTGAAATAGTCGATCTTCCAAATACGATTTGAGAAGCATATGTGCGGGATGCGGTAAGCACATTTTGAGTTTACACAGAAGACCCTTGTGCCATACTCGGTCAAAGGCTTGCTGTATATCAAGGAAAACGGCTGAACAGTATTCCTTTCTTTCCAGAGATTGCCGGATAGTGTGAGTTACCCTGTGAATTTGTTCAGTTGTTCCGTGATTTGCTCGAAAGCCAAATTGGTGTTCCGGGATAGTTTTATTTTCTTTTAGCGTCGGTAACAGTCGTTGCAAAAACATCCTCTCAAAAATTTTAGACAGCAGTGGGAGTAGGCTTATTGGTCTATATGAAGAAACCTCTGAAGATGGCTTTCCCGGTTTGCATATCATATTTATAATTGAGAACTTCCAGATAAGTGGAAAATAGTGTATTCTTAATACTGCATTAAATAAGGTGGTAAGCAGTACAATTCCTTTTCTAGGTAGTTGTTTTAGAACCTCTGCTGTAATTAAATCGAAACCTGGGGCTTTTCTCATTTTAAGCTTATCAATTATATTTTTCACTTCAGCGGGGGTGCACAGTTGTAACGGGAGGGACATTTGCTGATCGCTTTCGATAATTTGATTAATGTCTTCCTCCGTATGTCTGATGTCCGGTTCATTAGGTTTAAATACATCTTTCAAAAATGCAGCAAATAACTCAGCCTTATCCGCGGGTTTCCTCGCCCATGATCCATTTTGATGTTTTATTGGGGGCATGTGTTCTTGAGGCCTTTTTAATGACTGAGTCATTTTCCAAAGAGAGTAGTCATCTGCTTTATAAGGTGATAAAGTTTTCAATTTTTCTTGTAATGTGTCGTTTTCATGGTCTTTTAGCATTTGTTTCAGGTCTTTTTGTGCTTTATTAAGAGCTCTTTTATCGTGTGGGTTTCTACTTGTGTGCCACTGTCGTCTCAATCTCCGTTTTGCTGTTATCATTGCCCTTATTTCTAGTGTGTAGTCCTGTTTCTTGGGCATACATTTTATAGCTGGAGTAGACATCCAAGCAGCTTTTTGGATTAGGTTTGTTGCATAAAAAGCTGCCTTGTCTATGTCTTCTTGAGATTTTAGTGACAAATGTAGATTGGCATTTTCTTCTATGAAGTACCGGAATGCGTTCCAGTCAGTCTTATAATTATACAACGTTTCACGAGGTTTTTTCAAAATGATAGCTGTGCTAAGTGTGCATATGACAGGTGTATGATCAGAGCTACCATCCAAGCACGACTCTGTGTTTGTGTACAATCCTGACACACCTTTAGTGATAAAGAAATCTATCAAATCAGGCGTTTTATTGGGATCTGTTGGCCAGTATGTTGGCTCGCCCGTTGTCAAAACATTAAGCGAATTTGTGTCTACTGCCTTCTTCAATTCTCTTCCTCTGGTTGTAGTCAACCTAGATCCCCAAAAGGTATTTTTAGCATTCCAGTCCCCTCCGACAATGGATCTGCTACCAAGTTGGTCAAGAAATTCACTAAACATTTGTTCATTAATTCGGTGCCGAGGTGGGCAATACACAGCTGCTACATTCAATGCTCCCTGCCAGTCGTCAATGGATAACACTGTACCCTGTAGGTATACTTGATTAAAATTTGGAAGAGGATGTTGTTGAAAGTTTTCTTTTATTATGATTGCTGACCCAGCGTGTGAAGTTCCGTCTGGGTGGTTGGTGTAATATATATTATATCCTTTTATTAAAATTATTTTATTGTCTGTCATATGTGACTCAGATATTAAGAGGACATCTATTTTGTTGTCTTTTAAAAATAATTCTATTTCTTGTCTATTGGGACTTAACCCATTTACGTTCCATGCAGCAATGCGCATAAACTTCATCATTTCTTACATTGGGCGATTATAGTTGTAAGGAGTCCCATTAGGGTACCCATTTGTTGTATAAGGATGTCTATTTTTTCTGATTGTTTTATTATTATCTGTTCTAGTGAACTTGTTGACTGAGATTGTGTGTTCTCTTTTTTCTTGTTCCAGTATGAGATATTTTCTGGATATTTATTTCGTGAATCTTGTTGTTCTTTGCCATAAGTAGCTGCTCGTAGTGGAGGGAAGTCTTCCATTTGGTAGCCAATACGGTTTGTTCGTGGGTGTTTAATATTAGAAGCAGGCTTTTTGTGAGATGATACTATTTTTCTTGCGCGGATCTCTTTGTACACTTGACAACCCTTGTAGTTTGCAGGGTGATCTCCAAGACAAAGTGTACAAGTTGAAACGGCAATATGACTGTATGACTGTGATCTTCGTGTGGTGACGGAGTAAGAATACAATATGTCATCACCCCATCTCATCCCATGGGTGTCGTAAAAACCGACTAAGGGACTGTCCGTAAATATTGTCTTTACAAAATAAAAAGACGGAAAACTTGAAATTAAACCCTATACCAATCCGTCTATTATCTATTACCGTCTATATCCGTGATATTAGTAGGCCAAGTAACCCTACGTCACGGGAGAAGGCCCTTCCCTGCAGTGTTACATTAATGGGCTGTTATGATGATTCCCCTGCCCTTATCCCAATTTTTGTTTACTTTCCTTTGAGGTCGGCGCAGCATGTCTTCTTCTTCCTCATGGTGCTGTTTCATTCTTTCCATTCAACTCGTCGTTAATTTCATTTCATTTAATGCTTCTAGCTACTAACACTTCGTTGGGCGGTGAAAAAAACGCGTCACTTTTTTAAATATATTTCATTACTGCTCCACTCATATTAGTCATAGCGTAATACTATAGCCTATGACACTGCCCGATAAACGGACTATTCAACACTGAAAGAATTTTAAAATCGGTTCAGTAGATCCAGAGATTACCTATAACGTCACAAACACACAAACTTTACGTCTTTATAATATTAGTATAGATATCTATAAAATGTAAATCCTTTTGCAATACGATCACACACCTAAGTCCTAACCATATGGCGTGGCATGCCGTTTATACACATAGCTACATTTATATCTGTCAAGGAATGTAAATAAAAAAACACGGTTTCTAGTAACAAGTGGCAACCGATTAACCAAACGCAGATTTCTTCTAATTGCTCTCCACAATCAGTACCTACAATCACGCGACAGAAACATGAAAATTAAAAATAATTTGTACTGTTTCCACGCGATGGTAATTAAAAGAAAACAATTATTTACCTATCATATATTATTACACAACATTGTTAATCTGGTGACAGACAGATGCTAAGAGCACATTACAGTATGGGGACATTGATAATGTGATTGGCTTTTAAAGAAAGACAGCAAATCAATGAGTAAGAAAAGTACATTCGATTACCGAAAATAGATGAATAATTTTAGCATAAGTTTTGAAAATTATCACATTAAAATGTATCTTATGGCGTTGGGCATAAGGTGCAACAAAATATATCACTTATTATTAACGTTATAATATACAATTTCAAAATCATCAATAATATAATTTATTGATGATTTTGAAATTGTATATTATAATCACTTCCTCGCTTCCTCATTGTTGTCTGTCTTTTTTTAAAAACCAATCATATTATCAATGTCCTCATACTGTACATGACTTAATAGCCATATGTCTTACGGTGTTATACTGGCACTTATAAAAGATCCAGGGCGATTAGAAGGAGGAATCCCGTGAGTATTTCCAAGCGAGTCCTTCCTAAGCTATACTGCCGTCATACTCATAAGGAAAAAAGACGCATCTGACATTTTTATCAAAATAGAGATAATTATATATTTGGCATCAGTAAGAAAAGGCCCATCTACCAGTATTTTTATATTTCAGTTTCAACAAACACAGCCGTTAAAACTGTCTACTAAATAAGACACATTTGCAATAGTAAGTTAGATTTGCTAAGAAAGAAAGACGTTTCTACTTAAATGCGTCTTTTCAACTTATGAAAAGTTAATAATAAGTTGAAAAGACGCATCTCAGTAAAAATTATCCACTGATCCTAAGAAGAAAAGACGGTTCTGAGTAGATGTGCCTTTTCATCCTAGTATCAAGAAAAATAATCAGGCGTAAATAACTAAACTTTAAGTAAACCACCTTGATAAAGATTTTGTATAATTGAATTTTGTTGTCAATTTTTGATAACAGCAGGCCTACAATGTTTTGGAATACACCTAGATTTATCCTAGGTTTTTAATGATCAGAACTGGATCATGGATAATTTTCAATACGAGTTGTTACTAGACATTTTAAGAAGTCGATTTCATCAGGGTTCCATGGACAAAAACCACAGCCTCTGAAAATAAAAATATTTTTATCATAACAGCCCATTAATGTACCACTGCAGGGACGGACCTCCTCCCGTAATGGAGGGTACTTGGCCTACTAATACCACGCTGGCCAGGCGGATAGCTATAGGGTTTAATTTTAAGTTTTCCTTCTTTTTATTTTGTAAAGATAATATTCACGGGTAGTCCCTTAGTCGGTTTTTACGACACCCATGGGATGAGATGAGGTGGTGACATATTGTATTCTTACTCCGTCACCACACGGAGAATACACAATACCAATACATACAATACCTTGTAGTACCGTATACTGAAAAAATAAATAAACCCCAATCCGACGGAAATGATGCTCTGATCTCCGCAATCATTCTTTTGATTAGGTAAATAATCATAGGTGGGATAGTTACACCACTGGCCGAAAACGAAAACATAACAGTTAAACAGGACTTTCCCTGTGCATGATCCCCCTCATAGTCATTTTTGCTGCTTTCTTCTGCCAATACTCTTGTATTTTTGGGAAAAACTTGAATGTTAGTTAGGGTCTTCTAAAATGTTGAAAAAGTCATTTTCTGTTAAGTGTTGTTTAATTTAAATGAACCACCGCTTTATCTTTGCTTAGGAAACATTAGTACTTGCTGCTGTAACAGCTTCTGAAGTCCTTATGGATAGTTCTGGGTATTGTTTTAAAAACACCAGGTTTGCTATCGATAAAATAATTTAGTCTAAGTAATATTTTTAATTCAAAATTGTTCTACACTTAATAATACATGTTCTTTCCTTCTGGGAAATCCTTTTTTAGAGCATATTATGTGTTCTGTTAAGATTGAATTAGATCCTGACTAGTACGTACGTAGACTTTACGAACAAGCAGTTATGCCGAAATTGTAAAGTAGCCTGTGGCACTCGAAACTTAGTCACCGCAGTTTTTTAGGCATTCCATTTCGTACTGCCTTAATAGCTTTTAATATACCGACATCCGTGTATTTTTTTTAATAAAACGCTCTACCTCTGCTAACTTTTTATGTAGGTAACTAAAATCCAGAAACTAATTATTACTAAGTAAGAAAGGCGTTTTATAAATTACTAAGTTGAAAGGTAGTATCTGACCAAATGCGTCTTTTCATTGTAGTATAACGTATTTTAGAGTATTTTTTTTACTACAAAGAAAATACTAAATGTAATTTATTTAATAAATATTATTTTATTTTTAATTTGCATATAATATTCCCATAGATTAAGTACTAATGCACAATTTTGCCCAGCAAAATTATATATTTTTTAATTATCCTTGTCACAGCATTTGTTTTCTTTTCAAAAACATAAAACATTTATTTTCTCGGTTTCACACTTTATGTAGATGCGTCTTTTTTCCGTATGACGGCAGTATAAGTCATAAGACTTATAGCTAAGGATGATTATGGCAAACAATATTAGTTCAAAATGAAATTATGGAAAATGAAAATTCGGGTAAATGAAATTCTGGCAAGTGGAGGTATACGGACGTTCAGACAGTAAGTTATTTGTCAGTTAATTCCAACATGAGCAAAGAACTCAAAAAGTACAGCGCATAATGCACTATTTCATTGACCTATTAACCTTGACCGACAATGTAGTTTATTGTACAGTCACGAGCAATAATATGTACACATTTTCGCATTTTGTAAACCAGTTATCTAAAGTTCTGCCAATCCAAAATTGAAAATTCGAAGATTAATTCAAAACTGTACGGAACCTCTTCTAAATTACGAATTCATTTTGATATTGTAATGTCTAGATAAACGTGCAGATAGTTTAGAAAATTTGAAAATGTGTACATATTATTGCTCGTGACTGTACCTACTGATGCGCACCTGTCATCAAAACATCATCATAACAGCCCATTAATGTCCCACTGAAGAGACGCGTAATTTAACACCCTGTGACTTTTTCCAACTTTTTTTTGCTGTGTTACCCTGAATAATGCCTTTCTAAATTATAGTAAAAAAATTAAAACTTGCTGCTCTAGCTTTCAGAACAATAGGACTTATTTCTTAGAATAAAATTTATAATGAAAAAATGCCCAGTTTTAACTAACTGTAGTGAAAAAAAATATACTACGCGAGTTTGGCAAGGTAAGCCAAAAGTTGGCGCATTTAGTAAGGATTTGAAAATAGTATACCTAATACTTGGTTAATTCTTGCTGCTATTATGGACAAAAACATACTTTTTGGTAAAATTTAGGTAAAGTTTTACACTTAGCGGATATCAAACCTGAGACATTTTCGAAGCAACTTACTACTTAACTTGCTACTGTACTTGTCCGTGTGTAAATCGGGCTTAAGGGCCAGATTCAGAGACCGCACGTTGACTTTACTTTAGCAAAGTCTAGTTATTTTCTCCGAATTTGAAAAACATTACAAGTAATCTTTCGCATGAAAAGTTTACTTTGGGAAGATTACTTTGAAAGAAAGTAAAGTCACGACTCTGAATCTGGTCCTTATATCTCGTTTTTGTATTAAAGTCGAACTTTCCTTCAAAGTAAAGTCAAAGTGCGGTCTCTGAATCTGGCCCTAAGAGTTCGCCATCATTGATTATTTTCAAGTCTACATACTTTTACAATTTTCCTAAACACAAACATAAGAACCATTATGTTCTATGACGTCAAACGAAGTACTATTTTTAGTTATAAATTGCCTTCGTTAGTAAATGTTTAATGACAATTAAAATACTCGTGTAAAAATACTTTTGTGTTTATTTTTAAAGTAATGTTAACCCTTGTGCTACGTGAAGGGCGGGTAATAATAATCATCATAACAGCCCATTAATGTCCCACTGCGGGGACGGGCCTCCTCCTGTGACGGAGGGATACTTGGCCTACTAATACGAGTACCACGCTGGCCAGACGGATTAGTATAAGGTTTAATTTCAAGTTTTCCTTCTTTTTACTTCGTAAAGATAATATTCACGGATAGTCCCTTTGTCAGTTTTTATGACACCCATGGGATAAGACCTAATACCCGATCCTTCTGTAAGCCCCCCTGGTTTTGACAGCTGTCATGCTGTGTGAAAAAGGGCAAATATATTCAGAACTGGACAAGGGCGATGCAACTACCACCTCCACCGGTGGGGCCTCAGAGACTCGCCGAGGTGTGACTGTGGAGCTCCAAAACAAACGATGATTTGAAACAACGATGCACATCGTCGAGGAATGTCTCCGACGTCGTTTCTCTGGGGGAATGCGTGAGCTCCACAACCTTACTCCGGCCGCAAAGGATTGGCTCCTCCAGCTGGATATAGACGTATGAGGTTGAAAGCAGAAGCCATACGCAATGACGATGATGATGATAAATAAACATCAACATTCCTATAGTTATATTTACTGATCTTAAAGATTAACCCCCTTACTTATAAACGCCTCTTAAATTTAATCACTGTTTAGCGAGATTTTTTATTACGAAAACCAACCTTATACCAAACAACGTAAGAGCTTAGGCTATTTAATCAATTGACTAAAATTTTAGAATTTTTTTATGAGTAAGGGGGTAAAAGTCAAAGATGTTTTACCTTTAGTAAAATTATATTAAAACCTTAAGTAACATCAAACCTTCGTCGCCTCTAGCGAACTTGTGATTGTTTTCTAAACAGATTTAATAACAATATCCGGACACTGCTTTTGTTTTCTCTGTCAGACAATAACGGAAATAAATATAATATTTGTGTTTACTAACAGTTATAGAGATTATGAATGTTGATAATCTATATTATAATTAATCTGTAGAGAAGTCAATTCAGGGTGTGATTAGTGATCGATACTGATGCCAAAAATGCAATCAGTAAAATTTTTGTCTGTCTGTCTGCCTATGTTAGATAAAGAAACAAAAACTACTCGACGGATATTGATAAAACTTTGTACAATAATTATTTTCCTTAATCCTGGTCAGGTTATTGTATACTTTTCATCACGGTACGATTAATAGGAGCAAAGCAGTGAAGGAAAATTGGTAAAACGGGAGAAATGACTCTATTTTTAAGCTTTCGTAAAAAGCCATAGCGCGTGATTACTGAATTGAATCATTGAATCGAATCAATATAATAAATCTGTAGAAAAGTCGTTTTCGTTCATTAAATAAAATCCAAAGAAAATAGCCAAGATTTTTTAGACCATTTTCACTAACAATCACTGATTCAGAAACAATAACGGTGGTTAAGCTATGTCGGCGAGATCATTTTATAGAGGGGGACTACTAAGTAGTATTTCATTTAAGCATCTCCGTGCTTTGGATGAATCTTCAAACAAATGCTAGCCTTTCTCAGTTGATAAGTATTCAATATACGAAGAAAACTACAACAATACATCCAAAGCATTATCCAGATGTGACTTTAATTGATTAATACAAAGCTCTAACAAGATTATCACCTCGCCTTGTATACCTACATCTAACTGAATTGAATTGCGAGTCTGTGCCATTCCCTCATGGACGCTGTCACTCGTGTAATTTAATTTGTACAGGGATGTCTTAAACAGATTTGAAGGAGACAGGTCGGACAAGCCCTTGAGTTGAGACTGAGAGTGTCCTTGTTACTTAATACTGTGATATAAAATGTTGTTACGATGAAAAGTGTTTTAAGTTGTTTTTTGACGCACAAGATGGCGTTATTTCGTGAATGAAAGTTTTAGCGCAATTGGCTTATAATTTCTGTAAAGCAATTAACAAATTTAAATTAAGAAAAAAACATCTAGCGGTACTTATAGTGCCTAAAAATGTATACAAACAATGAACTGCTTTTTTGGAGGATTTGACAATAATACTGACGAAACGACTGAACATTTACGGTAAAGGAAATCATAGATAGTTAACTCTTAATACAAGACTGTAAAACATCTAACTAGTAGCGAACAGAGATATCGAGGATAAAAATTTTAGATTTCATGTACTTATCCCAAATATTTTGAATCTAGGTCTTCTTTAGTTACCAGCTATTTTTTGATTCCTTAAATTTAAAAAGATAACAAACAATTCGTAGTATACGAAACACGTTGACTTAGATTAATAAAAGACACGGTATTTATATTTAACAATGAACAAAACCATAAAAGTTATCTTTATGGGCAAATGCATGAGTAGGTAAATCTTTACTCATAGTACTGTCAACTTCAAAAGTGGATCAACCAATATTGCCAAACATAATTATCATATCAATTCTAAAAGGTTTCATTAGTAAGTGTCGTAACGAGAAGAAAAAATAGTCATTAGTATCGTCAAATAATCACTGACTACTAGTTTCCATAGATAGCATAGAATTAATGTGCTTATCGAGTTTTGTAGAGAACTGTACTTGGATGTATGACTTCTTCTTCTTCTCTCGTGTTAATGGTCGAGAACTCAAACATTTTTTGAATAGTGAGCGGCCACTTCAATGGCATTTGGAGAGGCCGCGTAAAGATCGGCCATCGCACAAAGGGCACGCCAGTAGATGCGACATCGATTGCTCTGGATTGCCGCAGTCACATTGGGGAAGACAGGCGTCTCTGAATCCACTTACACATATTTGATATACTATGAGTAGGGCAGGCCAATAGTTCGCACAAATGAAATATGGCCAGTCAGAATAACAGCGCTGTAAGCTACCGCATTAGCTGCAGCATGATGCTGAGACTGGTCCCAGTTTTTGAACCTCACGTGACTTATGCATCTACTGTTAATTACTTATGTTTAAATGTACCTATGTATAGTTATAAGACATGTAAGGAACAAAAATAAAACGTATTTTATTTTATTTTTTTATTTTTTTAAATAATGAAATACTTTACGCAAGACTTGAATCCGTGACCGTGACTTTGTATTAATGATTACAGCGCTACTGAGCATGTCACATGTGGATACAAAACAATAGAAATTAATTCATAAAAATTAATGGTTTTGTGTAGAAAAGAATAATTGCCAAACTTTTTACATTTCATGACTGATAAGGACCACTATGGTTTTATAGTTTATCATCAGACTTGCCCCGACTTAGCACGTGCAGTGCTCATACTCTACAATACTATGCAAGCACATGCACATTACAAACTAGCTGACCCGTGCCCACTACATTGGGCGGCGAAAAAAAGGCGTCCTTTTTTTAAACATATTTCATTACTGCTCCACTCCTATTAGTCATAGCGTGATTCTATATAGCCTATGACACTCCCCGATAAATGGACTATTCAACACAGAAATAATTTTTAAAATCGGTTCAATAGATCCAGAAATTACCCCCTACAACGTAACAAACACACGAACTTTACCTCTTTAAAATATTAGTATAGATACAATAAACTTTCCTTTTGAAAATCCGTTTTTTTGTAGGGGAATCTTGGCCTAATAAAACCATTAAACCACAATGGTCAAGTGAATTGTTTCTCTGTCATTAATATTATGATTTTTTAATTTCCCATAGGTACTCAATTCATACGATATCTCTACAACAGGCAAAAATATTATGACTTAAATATCCCATACTCTTATGATACACATTTAACGTGGGATTATGTTAATTGATTATAATATTCATTCACAAAATAAAAATTATCGATTCTTATTATTAATCAAGAGGTAAATTTGTAGAACGTTTTAGCTCTTTACGCTAAATAATTTAAGAGCCGATTACACTAGACTACATGTAGTGCACTACATCTTGTAGGACACTACATCTTGTAGGGCACTACATCTTGTAGGACACTACATGTAGTCTTTCCATTTCCATGTTATTGTTTTGGAAATGGAAAGACATACATGTAGTGTCCAACAAGATGTAGTGTCCTACAAGATGTAGTTGACTACATGTAGTCTAGTGTAATCGGCGCTTTAGATAGATATTTTAATAGTTATAGCGAAATATAAAAATGATTATTACCCATGTACACAAAAACTATAAAAGGCTTACACACCTCAACAAAGTCTAGGGATATTTTCACGATATTTTGTATTAAGTTGTGAATCTCAAAAAAAAATGGTTTGTTTTTAATTCTTTTGATGAAAACTTACTTTGTTAACCTTTTTCAACCATTCTAAATTTGAATTTGAAAAATAAAATTAAAAATAAAAGATTTACGCGGCTTGAACGTTGTCAAGTTCGAAAATTTCCTTTACCAACAGTAAGTTTTGACTGCTTTTTTGTGTAAAATTTAGGTTTTATAACAATTTAAACGTTTATTTCGAATGATTAATATTGTGTGCATTAAGCAACGGCGCCATTTCATCATAGAGGAACTGTTAAGGGCAGTAGGCATGCTCCTAGCTGCGGGTACTAAGCGTGGTATTGCTGAAGAGATTGGAACAATACCAAATATGAAATCAAGGTTATGGTCACGTTATCGTGCTACTGGTGAAGTGGCTGAAAGATACCACAGCAAAAAGTCTATCACCACTCAAAGACATAATCGATTTTTGCAAGTTCCCGCGAAAAGACAGCCAAATGTTACTACCATGCAGCTGGCTTAGAGGCTCCCAGCTCTAGGTGGAGCCTCTTGCGGGTGACCAAACTGTCAGAAGAAGTCGGCATGAAGCCCACCTTTATGATCGCATACCGCTTTGAACTCCAGCAATACGTTGAGCAAATCGCGCACGATGACTAGAGTGAGGTCGTAAACATTTGCTCTGCAAAGATGACCTGTTATCTGTAGTGGTGTTTACACATGAGTCCCGGTTCGGTTTCCACTCGGATTCACGTAGAGGAGGTGCTTGGCGAGTTCCTGGTTGTGATAGCCGTCTACAACATCCTCAGAAAAACTATTCATACCACGATAGAACAATTATGATTTGGACGGGAATTTGTGGCGGTCTAAGAACAGAGCGCGTTTTGATCAGAAACACCATGACGGCTGAAAAATAACTTAACGAGGTGCTAGAACTAATAATCTACCCCCGTAGACTACAATTGGGCCAAATGTTTAAGCTCATGGACGATAACACCCGTCCGCATAAAGCGAGAGTGATGACGAGCTGGTTGCAGGAGCACGACGTATCAATTTTATGCTGAACCACTCAATCGCCTAACCTCAAAACCATAAAATACGCGTAGGACATGTTCAAAAGAAGGGCTTTGATGAATTTTCCTGCATAAACTTGCGATGGAAGAGCAACTTTTTTTGTATCCTAGTCGGACATGTAACATTATACCGCATCAAGACCTGGATAACTTAATCCAAGCATGAAAAACCGTTGCTGGACCGTTATTTGCGGTTTTTTTAATGTACTGGCTACTGATTACTCACATAACAGTTAAAACAGATTAATTTTCGATTATTTTCACTTTTGCTTAAGAAACAAATTAATTGTTAGTTTTACTAATTTTCCAATTTTTTTATTTATTTGAATAAAAAATTATTTACGCAAAAATAATAATTTTATTTAATTCTGGATTGTAGCCTGATAAATTACCTTTATAAAAATATAAACATGTTGTATGTTATCTTCAATAATTTTGGAGTTAATTGAGTAAATACCAAATATCCCTAGACTTTGTTGAGGTGTGTATGTTCAGATAATAAGGAGATAATATTATTATCTTTCCCAAATGGTTTTCATATTTAGTAGGTTTCATATTTTGATGAAAATTAAAAAAAAACTATGGATTTTACAAAAAAAAAACATTTCCAATCTAATTATGTGATGAATAAATGTTTTTAATATAACTAACCGTTTGTTGGCGATGATGGTTTCCCACGATACGATGGGAGAGTCAATTGAGAGAAAATTCTAAATATCATTCATTTTCCATACATATTTCACGCAGATTTTGTTAAACAAGTTGGTCTGATAATTTAATGCAATTATAACAAAATTAAACCCTATACCAATCCGTCTGGCCTTCGTGGTATTAGTAGGCCAAGTATCCCTCCGTTATGGGAGGAGTCCCGTCCCTGCAGTGGGACATTAATGGGCTGTTATGATTCACTTTAAATTCCATCAAAAATAAGTGAGAGAACATTAAAGAATATGCATTAGATATGTATCAGGTGTACAAAATGGCTAAACTTTCATATAAGTTTGCTCTAAAGTTCAAACGAGAACCTTTCGTGCTTCAGAATTAAGTATCAAGTTATAACATAGGACATTATAAGTAGTGACGACCTCTGTGGCGTAGTGGTTATTTAACATGACTGCTACGCAGAGGTTTTGGGTTCGATTCCCGCTCCATGCAAATCTTTGTGTGCATGAACATGATTTTTTGCATTGGTCTAAGTGTTTCTATGTATAATGTATGTATTTCCAAAAAAAAGTATGTAAGAATGTTTATCCATTGTCTACTACCCATAGTACAAGCTCTGCTTAGTTTGGGGCTAGATGACGTTGTGTGAATGTGTGAGGATTACTATTTATTATTTTAGGTAATAAAAAAGAACGTACACATACTTTCAGAAGCAATATATTAATTTTCATTTATCATACTAGCCTATGAATGTTCCACTGCCTGGACGACATTTTTCCACGTGTGGGGATAACTTGGGCAACGACGAGTTGAATCTAAATCTTTCCGCTTCGCTTAGAGACACTGAATGTTAAATAGAAGACTATCAATCGCATTTTACAACACCCTCGGGACAAAATAAACAAGATGGTAAAATTCCGTACTTCTATTCCGTAATAATGTCATTTTTCACGTGTAAGGACAAATCTTGAACTCCAAAATGAGGATTTACAATTTAATATTTTTATTTGTTTTTATATTTTGTTACCTTAGAACTCAGTGATTTCTTTTTCAAATAGATTTATCTCAAAAAAAAATCGAATTTATTTGAAACTTCCGTGTAAATTAAACTACGTAAGTATTATAATCAGTATTTACGCTCTGGTTGGAGTAGATTTTTAGATAAAAAATTATATAAGTATATAAACAGCTGACTGCCTCAGTGGTGGGGGTGTCATGGTGACGGCTGCATTGCACGAGGTCGGGGGTTCAAATGCGATGCGGGATAATTCTTTATAGGATCCGCAAATTATTGCACCTAGTTTAATTATTGTACTGATTCTGGGTTATCATTTTGTTCGTTAAATTATGTTTTATAAAAGTACCCGAAACACAGGGCGTATAATCATAACAGGACATTAATGTCCTACTGCAGGGACGGGCCTCCTCCCGTGACGGAGGGATACTTAGCCTACTAATACCACGCTGGCTAGACGGATTGGTATAGGGTTCAAGTTTACCTTCTTTTTATTACGTAAAGATAATATTTACGAACAATAACTAAGTCGGTTTTTACGACACACATGGGACGAGATGGGATGGTAACATTGTATTCTTACTCCGTCACCACACAGAGAGAGCGTATGATAGTTTTCTTTAAAAAAAAACTACTAACATTTTTAACTTAACACATTCACACGAGTTTTGTACTCGTAAATACACATAGAAAATATTCAGACCAAACGCAATCATTAATGTTCAAACTGCCAGCTATTTGTATAACTAATAACAAACCAGTCAGAGTAATTAGAACTACGTAGTTATTCCTATTCAGACATTCGTTACATCGTTATTTATTCCTAACTAGTTATTGCAGTTATGTGTTGTTTATGTACATATATTTCTAAACAAACATTTATAATACTAGCACGTGTTGGCTTATAAGGACAAAAGATATTAAAGTTACAATATTGTTTAACTGAGTAATTATGGCATTACAATACTAATTTTTACGTTTTATTTTTAATAACTCTCCGTGTGGTGACGGAGTTAAAATATGTTACCACCCCATCTCATCCCATGGGTGTCGTAAAAACCGACTAAGGGACTAATCCATGAATATTATCTTTACGAAATAAAAAGAAGGAAAACTTGAAATTAAACCCTATATCAATCCGTCTATTAGTAAGCCAAGTATCCCTCCGTCATGGGAGAAGGCCTGTCCCTGCAATGGGACATTAATGGGCTGTTATGATTGTTTAACTGAGTTTATAAGAATACCATACAAAATATTGTTACGTAATAAGACGTCGATTCTGATGTTAACGTTAACCTACATGAACAAACGATTGGCTATGATGGTAACGGATTAAGAATACAAAATGTACCGTTCTCCTCCAAAATAAACTGAAAATAACTGTGTCTAATAAAGGTTATTTTCTTTCTTTCTTTCTCCAGTACGTGGCGTTAATACGCACGCATGACAAATAATTTTCGATTACAAATCTCCTCAGCTATTTTTCTTATTTTTTTCTACGATAGTTTACTTATGTATGGGAGTATGTAGTAGTAACATCCACACGACATTTTATCATGGCGCGCGGTGTAAAACATTCACATTATGATAGACATCAGTCCCAATTTACCAGTTTAAAATACCTAGCAATGGTAATGAAAACTACACAAGTAAGGCAAAAATGTCTTTTGGTCTTTTCATATATTTAGCATATAAATATCACTTCAGGCTGTCGAATAAACCGGAAGTGGCCCGAAAACTCAAGCATGGCTTATGCTCTGTAAAGAAAATGTAAAATGAAAATATGTTTACAATGAAAAATACACAACAACTACTAACTCTATGTTTTTTTTGTACATAAGTATAAAAATAAATCCCGTACTTGAAATGGAGCCCTGTCGTGTTAACTTTACTTTCAGATATTAATTAACAAAGAAAAACTACATTACATCCACACCCAAGACAATCATGTTTTGTGAAACTGACAAATCTTTTTCTTTTTTGGTTGGGATTTATATCCGCAACCAAGATACCTTTTTTTAGCGTAGTGGCTATATAAGAGACTGCTACGCAAAGGTCTCGGGTTCGATTGCCGCTCAATGCAAATCTTTGTGTGCATGAACATGTTTGTTTGCATTGTTTTTATGTATAATATGTATGTATTTACAAAAAAAAAAGTATCTAAGTATGTTTATCCGTTGTCTTTTACCTATAGTACAAGCTCTGCTTAGTTTGGGACTAGATGATTTTGTGTGAATGTGTGAGAAATATGTGAGGAATAAACTTATTGTATTGTACTTGGAATTACTTGTCCTTCAAGAAAGACATAACACTATTTAGTGTAGTTTAAATTGTTTCTATAAAATTAACGAGAGCTCACCTGAGCTTGAATAACACAGTGACAATATTATCTCTGTAGATTAGTAGGGGTAATTATGTATGTAGTTTAGAATTGTTTGTATGAAGATTAAGTTTGGTAATCATACTTGACCTTTTGCGGTCAGAAATCTGCGTGCAACTGACAAGGTCAAAGTCTTTAAAATATTTTTTTAGAGACTCTTGGTTGAACCTGAGGGAAAGCGCGAATATCATCATAACAGCCCATTAATGTCCCACTGCAGAGACGGGCCTCCTCCCATGACGGAGGCATAGTTGACCTACGAATACCACGCTAGCCAGACGGATTGGTATAGGGTTTAATTTCAAGTTTTCCTTCTTTTTATTTCGTGAAGATATTCCCTTAGTCGGTTTCTACGACACCCTTGAGATAAGATGGGGTGGTGACATATTGTATTCTTACTCCGTCACCACACGGATAGCGCGAATATAGGCGATATTAAATTATAACTAATTCTTGTTTCATAAATTAACAAACTAAAATATTTTATCAAAAGTAACGCTTTTGATATGATAGATTCATCAATCAACATAGGTACTACTTACTGCGATTACCGACAGAGAAAAGTCACACGAAATTTTATATCACCAATCGTAACTAAAAATAATATAAAAATATATTATATTATATTTTAGTCACCATAGCATACAATAAAAATGTTTTGGCACTATTACTATTATTACTATTCAAAGAACGAGAATCGTGTAACCAGGTGAGTTAGTTTCTTTAATAAATAAGTTATTGGGCTACTCCATTAAAACTTAAGATCTTTTGAAATATACTACAAAAAACACAAAAGACGCGATTCATTATTCAAAATTAGGTCACGGTCAATATTTGGTCATATAATGTTTTACAGTTTTTTCCTAAATAGTGCTAAATTACTGGCTATTTTATTTCTTTGCATCATTGAAACATCTATTTACTTAGTCAAAATATATTTTATTCCTAAATAACTCAAAAAATAAGGAAGTGTCATCAGTAAACAGTTGTACAAAAATATTTTCTACTGTATACTAAATACAGGAGTGGCCCTAAAATTGAACCTTGTGGTACGCCCCACACAACAGCTAAACCTGTAGACTTATGCCCGATTTACACATCGACAAGTACAGTAGCGAGTTAAGTAGTATTTTAAGATTAAGTTGATTTAAATAGATCTCCATCCTATTTTTTGGCGAGTTAAGTACGAAGTAGCCCCCTCTCTCGCGTCTCGCCAACTTAAATCGGCAAAAAATAGGATGAAGATCTATTTAAATCAACTTAATCAACAACTTACTACTTAACTCGCTACTGTACTTGTCGATGTGTAAATCGGGCTTTAGATCCTAAGCAACCCAACATTAATAATCTGCCTACAAGTACTTAAATAAGATATGAGGAGATCTAAATCCATAAGACACCTGCAAACCCTGAATTATCGTATCAGTGTTGCTTTACCTTATTTTCTACCTACGCTAGCTAGTGAACCCAGACATCTTGATTTAGCTATAGTAGCCTGAATATAGTTTTATTGGTATACTACTACTTAGAAGTGAATTATTATTAATTAGTATTAGTAATTAGCGGGTAGGTACTATATCAAAGCCAACTAAGACATCTCCTATGAAAATATTAACTTGACTAATAATCCTCCAGTTCTCCCTTTTAAATAAATAAAATAGTTTTACCACAGTAATGTTTCAATTCCTCTTGGACAAATAAGTTTGACTTTAAAGTATGACTACAAAGAAGAAAAATTTAATGTATTATTGCAAATATAAAAAAGCCCTTTAATACACAAATCAACATAAATCTAGAGCTCTTTTCTAAAAGATACTTTTTGTTATTGCTATATTATGTAAACGTTGCTATTTTTTTGCTTAAACCGGTTTAAAATAAATGTAAGTGCTACTGCTTCCGTTCTGAGCTTATATCACTTCCCCTGACTGTAATAAATAGGTACGTAGTTGTACTCTACATTTAAAAGTTTTCTATTTATGGATGTCGAATCGAAACATTTGAATCGAATATTTTGTTATTCAAAATTAATAAGTATGTACAGACTAAAAAACCTTTATCAAGTATTTTGTATGAATTAGTGACGGCTCTACAAAACATAACCACATATTTTTAAATAAACACACTCAATAATATTATTGTGTTAAAATTAAAAAGATATGCTCATTATAAAATTATAATATCAATGTGTTTATTATTAATAAGCCAAGTTCTAGTTAAGGCTAAAGCTAACCAAGATCTAGTTATAGCTAAAAGGGCGGTGTATACTTTACTCTAGATTTAAGGTAAATTTTAACCCAAAATAAATAATATCAAAACACTCACCTGATTAATAAATAACGTATACTATCAAACACTAAATTATTTCACTTGAATAAACCAAATATTTTCAAAATCATTTCACATAAACCGTTTTTAAATCAAAGTAACATTTACCCTTATTAAACGTTCACTTTCTATGAGTTTTCAATAAATCCTTTTTATCAACACCCACGAAAAACTCTTTTATATAACTCAAATCACAACCTAATCATAGTGTTTATATTTTCGGCCCACAGAACGGCCAGTTAGTAAACTGACCCATACTTATTTAGTAAACAAACAATAGTTCGTGTATTATCGTGTTTTTGCGAGAGTAAGTTCGTGTAATGGCGTCGCGTCGGCAGTCGGGTACAGACTGCCGCGCGTTTACGACTACACCGAAGTACCGAACAGACACGTCCAATTCAACATCATGCAGATTCCGAATCTACAAGTGTACACAATTATTATATAAGTAACTAGTCATAACTTTATGTAACTTTTTGGTAAACAGAGACTGTACACCTCATGTAACACGAATATTAACTAAATCTGATAAGAATTTTCTCTTTTGTTGCTTGAATTATGGGATTAAAAGATTGCGTTAAGAAATTCCTTATATCATAAAATAATACTGTAAATAACATTTAGCTTTGCGGATAATGGTAATAAAATAAGAGTAATGAATAAAATACCTATATTATGTGTTTTTTAACTAAATATATAGGTACTTAAAATTAGAGCGAATAAACAAATTATAAAACCCTTTTACCATCGTCATTAATTTAAGTAAATGATTTAGTTACACATAATTTATTAAAAAAACAAACCACTTTACCAACTTTGATTAAAAAAAGAGATTAACATTTTTTTCAAAGTAGTGATGAGTTTATTTCTTTTTAATTGGTTATTACATAAAACCTTCTTAAAACCTTCTCCTTCTGTTGGAGTAGATTTAAAAAATAATAAAAGCGAAGTTTAACATAAACCAAACTTGACTATAAGTCATAAGAGAAGCAAGTTCAATGATATTTCCCAAGTTGATCAAGTTTTACATAAATAAATGTGTCTCAACATTTGACCGAATCGATAATCATAATACCGAATCATAATTAAAATATAGTAAACTAAGTACCTACTATTATTAATTATTTTATTAAATGTGTCTTAACATTTGACCGAAAACACACACTTAACACATTCGACAGAAAATAATTAACACAATGAATCATAACATGAGGTAAATAACTCATAATATTCAGCGTAAAATACAGAATTCTGATAAACAATTGCCTTTTATATCTTAAACTGGGTTTTATTTATTTAACTGAACAGTTGTTTTATAGAGAGTTGACAATAACTTGGCAATATTATTATGGTAGCGGTAAGTAGCTTGGTTGACATTCAAAATCATATTCACATATCTCAGTACATAATAGATTAAAATTAAATAGTATTTATTTATTTTGCATTGCTGGCAACGCAAATTTAATTAGGAAACAACAAATTATATTATGATATTTTAATCACAGTGCTTATATATCTGGTGAAGTCCCCGCATTCGTTCATCGATCGACTAGTGTTGTTTAGAATACTTTTTCTTTTTAATAGTAACACTAAGAGCAGTGTATTTTCGTCTGAGTCCATCGTAAAACTAAAACACAACACTACCATTCTCAAACCTAGCGACGGCAGCGCGACCGCAGCGCTGCAGTCGCGCTGCCTCCGCGCGACACTTAGCGGCAAATTTGAAGGCGCCCTTAATCACAGTGCATAAATATCTGGTGAAGTACTAGGAGTAGGAGCATTTCAAATTGAGCTTATCACTGCCTGTGGTGCAGTATATAAAGCTATGTTACGGATCATTAAACTAAGGTTCTAATCATTTTCTAATTAAAAAACAACTCTATAACCTATATTGGTACCGATAATAACACGCGATTCAATTCACTTTTAATGATTCGCAAGCAATGATTTGGAATTTTATCTACACTCATCTACTAATATTATAAAGAGGTAAAGTTTGTGTGTTTGTGAGTTTGTGACGTTGTAGGGGGTAGTCTCTGGATCTAATGAACCAATTTTAAAAATTCTTTCTGTGTTGAATAGTCCATTTATCGGGGAGTGCCATAGGCTATACAGTGTCATGCTATGACTAATAGGAGTGGAGCAGTAATGAAATATGTTTAAAAAAGGGACGTGTTTTTTTCGCTGCCCAACGAAGTGGGCACGGGTCAGCTAGTTTGTAATAAAAATTGATGACTGAAACAATTTTAACAAAAATTTTAAGGTTCTAACTTGGGAGTATATTTCCCAAGAAGGACTGTGTTTTGAAGTAACTAAAATTAAAAGAAATGTAAGCAAATTAAAAAAACTTCTCCATTTTTTTAAGTTGTTCGTAAATGTACATATTATAGTCGTAACACCATACCGACACAGCTGAACAAAAGATAATATGCGTCCTATGAAGAAATAGAAATAGAAAACGTCTATAGCACAAGCTACAGATTTAAAAACAAAATAAAAAATCTCAAAAATATTAAAAAAGGAGTACACATAAAAGATATTTCATACTGCAGCATTGTGCAAAACGGGGACACTCAGCATATGCCACAGTCTTGAAACCAAGACGCTGGTTTTCAGTGCCCTTCAGTGAAGGATACTGCTGCGCGCGATTTCGTGGCCCCCTTAGGCATTGATAGACTCACTCCACTTTTACCAAGTCTTCTATTCACCCAATAGTATGGATTTCCGCTCATTTCAAATATTTTTGTTCATGAGTCTGAATGTTTGCATTGGTCTGGGTATTTTCTATATAATTATAATAACGAATATTACTATAAAAGAGATTATGAATTGAATTATAAAATTGTTATAACTATTAAAAAGATAATAAATAACCATATTACCAAAAACTTCCCACGGAATATTGGTTATGAAACATATAGAAAATTATAGGTAGTAGAAACAACTGGAAGTGCTATCTACATGAATATTATTGTGAATGTTCTGACCACATTGAAAAACAAAAAAATTGATACAGTAGTCAAAATCATGTACGTACTCACTTCTTAAGCAAGGTACTTTAAATGACGAGGTTCTCAATGCTGATTGTATATTTTAATTATTGTTACATCAGAAATCAGTCATCATCATAACAGGCCATCAACGTCCCACTGCAGGGACGGGCCTTCTTCCGTGACGGAGGGATATTTGGCCTACTAATACCACGACGGATTGGTACAGGGTCTAATTTCAAGTTTCCTTATTTTTATTTCGTTAAGATGATAGACCCTTAGTCGGTTTTTACGACACCTATGGGATGAGATGGGGTGGTGACATATTGTATTCCTACTCCACAACACGGATTCAGAAATCAGTAATTTCTAAAAATAAAAAAAATATCTTAATTAAATTAATATATATAGTAAACTTGGTAAATCCCATAGAAAAATGATTTATAACATTATTAATAACATTGAATATTAAAATTGTAAATCATACTTAAATAATTTTAATTTACGTTCAAGCTAGGCAATCAAAATTCGATGCTGGCCCGCTCTTTGCGTGTATATTGACTTCTGTACTCTTCTCTGTTTAGTGAAACGATCGACCATTTAGCATAATAGCTAAGTAAATGTTATTAGTTCAGTGGCATTCACCTTAGGCAGTTACCCTTTATTTGAGTATTTGTTTTCTGTTAATATTTACTTTTAGAATGTTTCTCCTATGGACATCTTATCGTTATCATATCGATACTTCTGGGTTCAATTGGCGTACAAACCAAAACCCGAATTTTCAGGAGAGCGAAAAAACAATTTAATTTTTTTTTAATTCGTAGTTTTTTTTTGTTTTTGAAGTTACAAAAAATAATTAAGAAGAAAGTTTCTTAGAATTTGAAGATGAAGAAGGCTACATCATCAAATCATATCTACCATCTTTAGTTTAGAAGTTAGCATGGATATACGCCTTGGAAAATATCTATTTCTGGATTATACGCCCTATGAAAATTATGTAACAGATCTTTAACTAACTTCTAACTTAACGGCATCTAAAGCTTTTTAATATAGAAAAGACAATGGATAACATACTTACATCTACTTTATTGCAAATTCACATTTAATAGACATAGAAAACACCTAGTAATAGGTGTTATAATACTATAAACAATTATATAATTTATATTTAATTTCTACACACCGCTATCTGTTCCCAAAGTAAGCTAGCCTTTAACCTGCTTAAGTTATGGGTACCTAACAGAACAACGAATAATAGTACTTATATACTTTTTTTTTTGTAAATACATACATATTATACATAGAAACACTCAGACCAAATAACCATGTTCATGCACACAAATATTTGCATTAAGCGGGAATCAAACGCGAGACCCGACCCGTGGTTCATAACCACAACGTCACTAGTTCGTCAAATTCACAAAACATTGCGAATATATCCCCCGTTTTGACATTTACCGCACAATGTCATTGACGTGTGATAACATTGACCGCCGCTCTTTTGATCCTGGCTCTTTTAAGCGAGCCGTGAAAACACTTTTTTAGACCCTCAAGGCGAGGGCCCTTATTGATGCCGTTATGTTATATTTTTATATTTTTGGGATGACGGATATACTATAGGAACTCAGTGATCGATTTCCTTCAGGTGGCATGGGGCCAATTGTGGGTGGCAATTTCCCTGTCATAAATAAAAAAATGTAATAAATACAATAAATACAATAATACATGTTAATTAACAACATACATTTAAATACATTAACTCTGTACCACAAAAGTATGGTACAAAGAAAAAAATATTTGCAAGATTTTACCCCATGCTTTAGTAGTGTCGCAAAAGCTAACTATTGTAAAATTTCTTCTTAAACTATACGAAAATAATAGAAGAAAAATCTCGTCATAAAACCCTTCAACTATCCGTCTGACTAGTCGTGTTACTAACATTAGGCCATAATTCCCTCTTATATTGCCCCCTATCCTTGTAGTGGGTACATAAACGGTCTGTTATGATACAAATATTGAAAACACATTTACTAAAGACTCTCGTAAACGTCTGCATCATTTCCTTAGTCATCTCCTGTTTCATAATATTTACCATTTCAATATTCATCCAGCGCTTGTAACATTGTTTTTTATTATTATTTCTACGTAAACAGCAACCGCGGTTTTCACTGTACACGTCCCACTGCAGGGAAGGGTGCAACTTGAAAAGTTTCATAACATTCTCATTCATTCATTCTCTCATCATAACAGCCCATTAATGTCCCAATGCAGGGACGGGCCTCCTCCAGTGACGGAGGAGTACTTGGCCTACTAATACCACGCTGGCCGAACGAATTGGTACAGGGTTTAATTTTAAGTTTTTTTTTTAGCTCAATGTAAAGTTTCTCTAAAACTCACTTTTCAAAGATTAACTTGTTCCCTATTATTGTGTGTTAGATCAAATTATTATTGCGTAAATTAAATCAACGCTTTAGATTTTTTTACTGGTTTAAGGTGGCCCGCTGTATGGTAAGTGTCAACCGATGCTCGTGGTCGTCTGCAGTGCCAGGCTGTTAAGTCTTATAGTACATTCTTGTGAGCTTGAAGGTGGATTAAGCGCACTAAGCATAAGTGTCGATATAGATAGTATCATGGGAATGAGCCTGCCTTACGCCTGATATAAAGACCTCTTACCTGTTATGAACATTGATGTCAACTATGATTCATTCTCCGTGTGGTGACGGAGTAAGAATACAGTGTCACCACCCCATCTTAGCCCATGGGTGTCGTAATAACTGATTAAGAGATTATCCGTGAATATTATCTTTATGTAATAAAAGAAGGAAAACTTGGAATTAAACCCTATACCAATTCGTCTGGCCAGCGCGGTATTAGTAAGCCAAATATCTTTTGGTCACGGAAGGAGGCCCGTCCCTGCAGTGGGACATCAATGGGCTGTTATGATGATGATTCTTTTTGCTTGCTTTCTGCCACTACCAAAACGTAAAACCTCTATCCTACTCTACACCTCACGAACAAACACAAGCCATCCCATTTATACAAAAAAGCGAGATTATACTTACAGAGCAGTACGAGAAGTAATCGAATTTGTCGACATATTTCAGTACGAGTTTGCCTCCATTTTATTATTTAATCATACAGAGTACCCAAATAAGTTGGAGGTTTTCGGTAAAAGATGGATCGGGTGCCTGCAGTCGGTAAAGTTAATTTGATTTCGTGACCCCTATGTCAGGTACTTACTAAGTAATTTGTTTTGCTACCGTTTATAACTTATTCTATTAATTTTGGCGTGCTTTTATGTTGGATGTTTCTTTTAATCTATACTATCTATACTAATATTACAAAGAGGTAAAGTTTGTGTGTTTGTGACGTTGTAAGGGGTAATCTGTGGATCTAATGAACCGTTGAATAGTCTATTTATCGGGGAGTGTCATAGGCTGTATAGTATCACGCTATGACTAATAGGAGTGGAGCAGTAATAAAATACGTTTAAAAAAGGGACGCGTTTTTTTCGCCGCCCAACAATGTGGGCACGGGTCAGCTAGTGGTAGGTGTAGGTGTTGAGGATAAAGGTTCTATTTTGTGTCATTCGACAACTTGAGAAAAATTTATCTATTTACGGAATTGGGTGAGTTTTACTGCAATATTTTAACAATCATCATAACAGCCTATTGATGACCCACTGCAGGGACGGGCCTCCGCGCGTGACGGAGGGATACTTGGCCTACTAATACCACGCTGGCCAGACGGATTGACGGGTTTAATTCCAAGTTTTCCTTCTTTTTATTTCGTAAAGATAATATTGGCGGATAGTCCCTAAGTCGGTATTTACGACGCCCATGGGATGAGATGAGGTGACACACTGTATTCTTTGCTTAATGCTATTTCCGATTCAATTAAAAACATAAACATAATTCAAACTCTATTAAAAGCTACTATACAATAACAACATTATAAATTCCATAACAGCAAACTAACAGCCACATGATTGAAAATACATGAACCATAAGCTTAGTAAGTGGAATGTTAAGCCCAAGAGATTTGGTTTAGTAAGTATATGTACTTTACCACACGTCATGTGATATGTAAGCCTTTCACTTGGGGAAGTAAATATAGATTACAACCAGTCGATACTCGATACATGATATGTAGTCTGTTAATGTTAGAGTATTAGATAGAGAGATACAGAAGTATAACTACATAAACGATATTTAAGCTAAATAATAATAAATAAATATTCACAGACATCTCTACACAGCGCCATCTGTTCCCAAAGTAAGCTAGGCTTAACCAGCTAGTGTTATGGGTAACAGAACAACGGATATTAGTACTTAAATACTTTTTTTTTGTAAATAAATACATGTTATACATAGAAAACACTCAGACCAATGCAAATAATTATGTTCATGCACACAAATATTTGCATTGAGCGGGAATCGAACCCGAGACCTCTGCGTAGCAGTCATGTTATATAACCAATACGTCACAGAGGTCGTCAAAGCTACTTATAAGATTCACATATTTCCTCCTTCCTAAAACATTGGCTCTATTCAACAAATATTGTGAGGAAGCATGGTAACACCAACATACCAATAGCAACGACAGAAGAACTCAATCCTCCCTTAGATTACCTACAATTGTGCTTAACATCAGGTATGCTGCATTCACTTTGCCACATCACTAAAAAAATACTTTTACAACTTACTTAAAGAACTACCGCCGAAAGCTTTAGGAAGTAGTAGTAGTTAGAATCTAACCAAACTCAGGAGGGATCTTTTCATATAGTTAAAGTGACCGTTAATCTATACTAATATTATAAAGAGTTTCTGTGTTTGTGACGTTGTAGGGGGTGATCTCTGGATCTTCTGAACCGATTTTAAAAATTATTACTGTGTTGGCTATAATAGTAGTGGCGGTAATAGTCCAATCATTGGGGAGTGTCATGGGCTATATAGTATCACGCTATGACTAATAGAAGTGGAGCAGTATTGAAATATGCCTAAAAAGGGACGCGTTTTTTTCGTCGTCCAACGAAGTGGGCTCGGGTCAGCTAGTGCTTTATAAAAAGAACTCCTTAAGCCTACACCTGAGTCCTAAGGACTAAACACTATCACGGTTGCATGGGATTCACAAATGATTGATTTGAGCATCGATGTTTTATGACCGTAAATTACATGGTCATGTCTGTAAAAGACCCCGCAACACTATGCTCTAAAAAAAATATAACCGAATTGAGAACCTCTTCCTTTTTTGAAGTCGGTTAAAAAATATATTTTACTGACTGAATACCGAACAGTAAACTTACCTAAAAGAAACAACTTCAAAGGCTCAATCGCTTGTGAAATTACTTGTCAAGGGGATAAGGGGAGTACGTTTGACAAATAACGTTTGACATAAAAAGATCCATCTATTTCACAGTTCACAAATATATCAGTTACCTATACGTCTTTTGGGATTTTGTCAAGTAAAAGTAGATCGGTCAAATGTCATCACATCTTACAAGTATAAAACTGAGATACAGAAATCAATATCATTATATCATAACAGCCCATTAATGTCCCACTGCAGGGCCGGGCCTCCTCCCGTGGCGGAGTGATACTTGGCCTACTAATACCACGGTGGCCAGAAGGATTAGTATAGGGTTTAATTTCAAGTTATCCTTCTTTTTTCATTTTGTAAAGATAATATTCACGGATAGTCCCTTAGTCGGTTTTTACGACACCTATGGGATGAGATGGGGTGACATATTGTATTCTTACTCCGTCACCACACGGAGAACCGTCACCAAACGGAACAATGAATTATAGGTACTCTGAATTTCTTATACTTACATAGAAACGGTGGTGACATTTGAACACGGATTTATTTATTTAATCTTCGTGTACAAATCGACAAAGGCAGACTTAATGCCTTAAGGCATTATTACCCGCCAACCTTGTTTATTTAATTGTCCTGATACAGTGCACTTATGCCCGATTTACACATCGACAAGTACAGTAGCGAGTTAAGTAGTATTTTAAGATTAAGTTGATTTAAATAGATCTCCATCCTATTTTTTGGCGAGTTAAGTACGAAGTAGCCCCCTCTCTCGCGTCTCGCCAACTTAACTCGCCAAAAAATAGGATGGAGATCTATTTAAATCAACTTAATCAACAACTTACTACTTAACTCGCTACTGTACTTGTCGATGTGTAAATCGGGCATTAGATAGAGCCTGAAGACTGCCAGCATAATTGACAAGTTTTACGAATTTGTCTATTAATTCACGCAGAGAGGTGAAATCACCTTCGATCAACTCACTGATGGATAAGGGGAGGCATGGGACAGCGAAAGGTGGGCATACTTGAAGGAGGCCTATGTCCAGCAGTGGACGTCCTTCCCTGATGATGAGAGAGTAGGAACACATAGCTTCATCATCCTATCTCATCCTATATGTATTATTAAAATCTCTTCGGAAACTTAAATTTCGTCGCTTTACTCTAAATCAATGTTTTGGAAATTTCCTTTAATAAAGCAATCAGTAATATTTGATTAAGTTAAGCAATCCATTGAGTGATTGAACAGGCTAAATTATAAAGTTAGTTAAACTAATTCGTCAATGTAATTATACTATTTTCATTTCGTGTAATTTGTGGGGTGCTTATTTTTTACTCGCTATATTTCGTTTAGAAGTTCTTATTTGTCAAAAAGGTAATAATTTTCTAATCAAAAAACAACTCGGTTGACTAAGCCATTAATAATGTAATAGTGATATACTTTATGCCCATCTGCCCCCTTCGAGTTTGCCACTGGGCTGGTACTTAGTTGTCACTAATAGGTGGCGTTTAGCACCTACGCAGTTTCGTTTATTTGGATGATTTACAGTTTTACACTAACGAAACTAAAGTAACTAAATAATTTAACTATTTTTTTTAATGAAATTTCGATAGAACTTTCTTGAACAAGTGGTCAAGAAATAACGTACTTCCAGTCCATAGACTTTATTACATCCATTGTTAAAAAATAAATTTAAATATTTTATTAAAAGAGTTACGGTATAATTTCCTCTACATTTATAACAGCTATGGAATGAGAACCAGAAAGTAAAAAAGACTGACATTTCCATTTTTTTTACATTACAAAAAAAAACAGTATACAGTGTGACACTTTTACACTACGTTACATTCTATTGATAAAGGAATCCTCATTTCCTACGCTGTCAATCGAAATAAATATCCTTGTTTGATATTATTTATATAGTAACTTCGATAAATATAGTAAACTTTCGGTACAAGTGTAGTGTAAGTGTTCAAAACGCGAGGTCGTGATTTTGAATTCACTGCAAGACAATCATTTCAGCCAGTCAACCAACCTAGTCAAATTGATGGAAAGACATGAATCATAAGCAGAAGACTAACTGTTAGATAGTACATTTTGCTTCCTAAACCCAGAAAATACCCAATTTGGCTCATATTTCATATAAGACAATCAGGAAATAGCCATTATAACATACGAACACACAAAGAACAGCCTTAGTAAAAGGATATTATTACGAACTAAAAGCTATTCAATATAATGCGATATACTATTTACGTTTAAGAAATATGATATAAAAATAGAGATGACATCTTAACATAATAGAATAAGGCTTTACTTTGTGGAAGTGACCGTGACCATGACTTTTCTATTCTTTTATAAGCAACCTCGGAATAAGAATCCATTGCCGGATCGCATGCAATTTTACTAACGTAATGTAACGAACACTAAACAAGTAGGTATACTTAATATGAAAAGAAGAATTGCACAAATAATTCTCTTGCACAGGATTAGAACACGTGACCTTACCGTACAGCAACCGCCTACACAACCTCTTTACCACCAAGGGAGTAATTTATTTAATTTTGCGTAACTTGTTATTACCGTGCGTGAAACTGTTGTTTGTTAGCACAAATAGAGTTAAGAAGAAGCAGTCATTTGTTATTTTCTTCAATGAAATTCGTAATTGGCGATTTTTCAATATCCTTACGTTATTCTATTCCTAATTCTGAGAGTAATGGGCTCATCAAATCAATTTTTCTGGACAATCTTCACTGGGTGTCATTGCAGCTTGTTCTATCCATTTTCAACAAAATAAAGAAAGGAAGAAAGAAAAGTTATTTATTGACCAACCAAAAATATACACAGACAATAAATATGAAATGAAAAAAAAATGACAAAAAGCATATACTTACATATTGGCCAAAAGGACCTTGCCTCAGCATTATGCTACTGCGACATAATAATATATACCGTAATAGCGCTGGTATTCTGGCAGGGACAAAATAAGTAAACCTAAAAATTATGTCATCTCTAAATTTTAATACACATGCTCTTTTATATAGCAACGCTTTTATTGTTTCGTTACTGAATGCACTACTGACGCTTCCCAGATTATGTAGCTTAACTACGCTCACAGAAATTGGGGTTGTTGAACCTTTTATGTTGCAAACTTTCAGGAAATAAATGGAAAAGCTAGCGGAAATTCCTAAGTTCAAATGAAAGAGTAGTGAACCTATTGAGAAAAATGTATCATTGTTATTTGGTACTCTTAAAATCATGTTTTGAGACCGCTTAAGAAAATAAAATCTCACTCATCCAGTGGGTGTCGTAAAAGCTTGATCTGCCAGCACAAAGTACCACTTCAAGTAGCAAACACCGCATAGACAACAATTTTCGAATGTTCAAACAATAAAGACACACCCACTCACCCACCATCAGAGAAACTAGTAAATGTGCTCCCCCCTACTCATAAATGCCTCTTAAATTTAATCACTTTTTAGTGACATTTTTATTAGTAAAACCAACCTTAAACCAAACAAAACCGTAAGAATTTAAGCTAATCAATTGACTGAAATTTAAGAGGCGTTTATGAGTAAAGGGGAATATTTCTGCAAATGTCACACATTTATTGATAAGTACCTGTTTTTGAGAATCCAGCCCGGTGTTAGCTAGTGTTCCCATAGTATCAACGTACAGCTCCACTCGCATACATTATGTCTTACTACAGGCTAAATAATGCCTATGTAAGTAAGTAAAGTGAAACGTTCATCTGCAACGCAACTGATTCTGATTGATGATTCTGATGATTCTGTCTGACTCACTCAATGTTTGCAAAAATCTGAACGAGTTTATACTCTTAATAAACGAAGGGACCTTTTTTTGTTTTGGAAATCCCCGTGGCTAATTACGTCATCATACATAACGATGTAAGCTAGTGTAATACATTGTCACTATCCCCCTTACTCATAAACGCCTCTTAAATTTTAGTCAATTGATTAATTAGCTTAAACTCTTACGTAGTTTGGTATAAGGTTGGTTTTTGTAATAAAAATCTCGCTAAACAGTGATTAAATTTAAGAGGTGTTTATGAGTAAGGGGGTAACTTAGTAAACTAGTTTCGTATAATTTCCCTTTTTAAACCTACGCCGATACATTGGTCTGGATTCTGGATGTTCTCTATGTATTCATAATATTTATGTATGTATCTATTTACAAAAAAAAAGTAGTACAAGCTTCGCTTAGTTTGGGACTAGGTGGCGCTGTGTGAAAGTGTAAGGAATATTTATTTATATTTATTTAAATACTTTACTTTAGAAGTATACCTACTTTTAAGTTGTTACCATAGAAATTCTCAAATGGAATTCGCGTCCTCCTGACTTCAGCCGCTTAAATTGAATTGCATGACTAATTGTTTGCATGCTGTTTAAGCATGTAACTATACTTTTGCATGTTCTATGATTTGTTAAATTATGGCAATTGAACATTGTTGACTTTACTAATTAAATAAATAAATTAGCGTACCTAAAGCCCGATTTACATATCGACAAGTACAGTAGCGAGTTAAGTAGTAAGTGTTGATTTGAATAGATCTCCATCCTATTTTTTGGCGAGTTAAGTTGGCGGGGGGTGGAAAACGCGAGAGAGGGGGCTACTTCGTACTTAACTCGCCAAAAAATAGGATGGAGATCTATTCAAATCAACTTAATCAACAACTTACTACTTAACTCGCTACTGTACTTGTCGATGTGTAAATCGGGCTTAAGTATGAATACTGTACGCTAATTTATGCGTATTTAAATAATTGTATTGCCATCGACGCTCAAGACACGGTAATAATATATAGAAGTAAATAAAATATTATTAGCAAAACCTCCTTTTTCAAGATCTAGTATAGTCTAGGCCATACACTATGAAAGGCAACGCGTGCCTAGCAACGGGTTGTTATAATGCTTGCCTAGCAACGGACATTTAATTCTCTCTCTCTCGATTCTCGGGCGGCAACGGTTTCACATTATTATAGCGCTATCCTAGTTTTTATTTTATTGTTATATTTAATAACCTCTTAATTTGATCATATTCTGTTTGTATAAAGAGTCTCGGTTGTAATTGTTATGAAATTATCTTTTGTTGTAATGTTTCTTGTTAAAGTTTGATCGTTAATTAAATTAACTTAGGTCCAATTGTACATTGTCTTTTAAAAAACTGCCCTCAACCCTGGTTCGTAAGATCAGAAGTGGGATAGACCACGTGTTTATCGTTTTTGTGCCATCTTTTCTAGTTAGTAAAATATCCGTTAGTGTTTAAATTTGGCCTAATTACCGCAAGTTTCGTGATTTGAAAATTGTGTGTTTGGTTTGACTACTTACGGGTGAGTGTTTTCTGTGTTATTTAATACCTGAGATATGCCAGGATGATCAGAAACTGTACAAAAGGTAGACGATTTACGTCGGTCGCGTCGGAAGCGTTTTCAAACATCACGAGATAGATCGCGTAGCCGTAGCTGTGGCTCCAATTGTTATAGTCGCGCTTTTTCATTGCGTAAACGCTGTGAACGCCGACGTGCCTTTTCAAAATATTACTGACGCTTAAGTTAAGGCTGCGGTAACTAACGCGAGACTTCAAATAAAAGTCCGATACACTGATATACCGAGTCAAACCAAAGACCGATACACGTAGCATAAACAATCCTGTTCGCTCAGTTAATGTGGGACCGTTTACGTCTCGTAAGCGTAAAGCAACCAAAACGGAGGATGGTAAATTAGTGTGTCACTATTGCTATAAAGTGCCATACAAAATATGAATGCAGATAAAGTTATAAAACTGACACTAACTTACCACTTTCCGCAGATACGGTAACGTCAAAGCCCTTAACTTCGGGTGATAAATCAGTAAAGTTTTGTACATACTGTACCTACACGTAACGGTCACGTGATCGAGACGTGCTTTTCAAAACAAACGTTTGAAAAAGAACGTAATCAGAAAAAATCTGCTAGGATAAATTTATGCTCAAGTCGCAATCGGACGGAACGCGACAACGTAATGTCTGCTGTTATTCAAAATACGCCTGTGGATATTCTGATTGATAGTGGTTCCGATGTCTCGTTAATTTTAGAGTCTGTTCTTAAATATTTTAATTTTAATTAAATTCCAGCATATCGTTCAATGAGGGGTATAGGCAGTCAGAAGAATTTACGTCATATGTAGAGACCGTGAATTGAGTTTCCTGAAGTGTCTTTAGAAGTTGATTTGTATGTGGTCCCAAGTGGGTGCATAACAGCGCCTATCTTGATTGGCACTGACGTATTAAACAGACAGGGAGTTACATACATGCGTAGTAGTAACGTACAGAGGCTTACAAGATTAAAATGTACCCTCCGCATTGCACGTATCTACCGTTGAGTATGAAAATGTCAAAACGCCGTTAGTTGGCAGGGATAAGGATCTTTTGCGTAATGTTATTCGCGAGTTTTCCAGTTCTTTTATTACTGAGACTGCTACCTCAACTGTGAGTACGGGTAGTATGGAGATACGATTAACAACGACCGCCCCCGTAGTTCATAGGCCGTATAAGATTTCATTAGACGGAAAAAATAGGGTACGAGATATTATTAATGATCTACTCTCAAAGGGAATCATTTGCGAATTAAGATCTGAATACGCAAGCCCTATCATTCTCGTCAGACGTCAGAGAAGAAAGACGGGAGTGATAGGATGTGCGTGGACTATAGGGCACTTAATGCCATAACGGTTAAGGAACGATTCCCTTTGCCTCTAATAGATGACCACATAGACAGACTTGGTGGCTTCAAAATCTTCACTAGCTTAGATATGGCAACTGGATTCCATCAGGTGCCGTTAAAGGATGACGATTCCATTTCAAAAAACGCCTTCGTGACGACCGAAAGTTATTTTGAATATCTTAAAATGCCTTACGGATTGGCCAACGCTCCAGTGGTCTACCAACGGATAATATCAAAGACTTTAAAGCCTTTTATTAAAGGTGGTAGAGTACTGACGGACATAGACGTCGTCCTCCTGATGTCAAACGAGACCTCTGAGGGAATAGACTTATTGCGTCAAGTTTTACATACCCTCACAAGTGCCGGTTTTTCTATTAACTTAAAAAAATGTACTTTCTTAGATAATGAAGTAGAGTATTTAGGACGAGTAATTAGTAATGGTCAGGTACGGCCGAGCTCAAGAAAATAGAGGCGCTGGTAAAGTCCCCAAAACCTGGTTATGTTAAGAAAGTTCGCCAATTTTTGTGTTTGGTGGGCTATTTTAGGTGTTATGTCGTGGCTTATGCTACTAAGACAGCAAGATGCCATAACTGGTGAAATGTGATGGTCATCTTACTTTGTCAATATCTTAATATGTACCACTTTCTATGCAAATAAAGTTATTCTTATTCTTGTAGTGGTCGCGTACTTTAGCAGGTCCACATATGGTGCAGAGTATTCTTATCACAGTTACGAGCTGGTACTGCTGGCTGGTTCATATGGCAAGAAGACCCAGAAAGCTGCCGAACACATGCTGCTGTGGCGTGACGAGTGGACACCCGACGCTTGTTTGGCTCTCTTCGATGCTGATGAGTGACCAGGAGACTTTTGATTGGCCTGAGCTTCTGGCTTATGACTTCCGTATTCTCTGAAACCCTAGTTCATGGGATCCGTATTCCCTGAACCCCTAGTTCATGGGATCTGTTTGGCCTGGATCCTTGATTCATGGCTTCTGATTGGTCTGAGCCCCTGGCTTATGGCTTCCGTATTCCCTGAACCCCTAGTTCATGGGATCCGTATTCCCTGAACCTCTAGTTCATGGGATCTGTTTGGCCTGGATCCTTGATTCATGGCTTCTGATTGGTCTGAGCCCCTGGCTTATGGCTTCCGTATTGCCTGAACCCCTAGTTCATGGCATCCGTATTCCCTGGACCCCTAGTTTATGGGATCTGTTTGGCCTGGATCCTTGATTCATGGCTTCTGATTGGTCTGAGCCCCTGGCTTATGGCTTCCGTATTGCCTGAACCCCTAGTTCATGGCATCCGTATTCCCTGGACCCCTAGTTTATGGGATCTGTTTGGCCTGGATCCTTGATTCATGGCTTCTGATTGGTTTTAGCCACTGGCTTACGACTTCTGATTGGCCTGAGCCTATGGTTTATGGCTTCTGCTCTGGTTAAGTATCTTAGCTTCTCGCCCAACTCTTGCAGACGCAAGGAGTGAAACGTCCAGATCTCTTCATGTGTTTGTGTGGATGGCGCTGAAGTTACATTTTATTTATTTTGTTTAGTGTACCGATCAGTGAAAGACCGGAATTTCATTGTTTGGAGCGCTATTTAGTTGTATTTACATTTCGATAGTCATTCTGAAGTCTGAAGTTTAAAAGTATATTTCAATCACTTTAGAAACCCCTTTGTTTAGTCTGTGTACCTGATGGTGAGAGTGCACGCTCACTATCATGTACTTTACTAGGTGTAATGCTTACTGTTCCTTGGCTTCAGACACAGAAACAACATGAGAGTACGAACTCATGGTATGTGTTACATTACAGACGGTGATGACCAGTCTAATGGCGACGGCCAAACCCTTGCTGGTGAACCTAGTGAAGAAGTAAGGCTAGATGCGGTCGAGGACGCCTCGCTGTCAGGAACGGCCGTATTAGCAAAACCTCCTTTTTCAAGATCTAGTATAGTCTAGGCCATACACTATGAAAGGCAACGCGTGCCTAGCAACGGGTTGTTATAATGCTTGCCTAGCAACGGACATTTAATTCTCTCTCTCTCGATTCTCGGGCGGCAACGGTTTCACATTATTATAGCGCTATCCTAGTTTTTATTTTATTGTTATATTTAATAACCTCTTAATTTGATCATATTCTGTTTGTATAAAGAGTCTCGGTTGTAATTGTTATGAAATTATCTTTTGTTGTAATGTTTCTTGTTAAAGTTTGATCGTTAATTAAATTAACTTAGGTCCAATTGTACATTGTCTTTTAAAAAACTGCCCTCAACCCTGGTTCGTAAGAATATTATAATTAATAAGTATTGTTATAATATTGGTAAAATATTATTATTGGTATTTTAATTAGAAAACTATTAAGGAATGTGTTAATTACAGTGACGTATTGTGATAACGTGATTCCTATTTATTATAATTTCAAACATGAATGTTTTGGGATTCCCTATGGCAAATTACCTCATCAAGCATTGCTGTGTTTTCACAAACGTATAGGATGTGTATTGTGTTTGTTATTGGTGTTTGTTTAGATTAGGTTCCTTTCTATTATGATTTTTCCATTGTTCTTGTAAGTTAGGTTCAAACTTTACTCTTAGGGCTCTTACAATTTAGCCGTCCGTACCGTACAGTTGGCGTTTCAAAAACAAACGAACGTACGAAAAACGTACGGCAGCTGTGCAGCAGCCGTACGGCACGAAACGGCTAAATTGAAATAGCTCCTAAACTGTTAATATTATATGTGTCGACGTCGTTCTACGATAGATCGGTCAACTCGAAGTAACACTTTTACTACACAGAACACTTTTACTACATTCGAAATAAAACTTGGTTTGCACTCTACACATTTTACTATGGTAGTCTAATAACAATTAACTTGAAAATAAGGTATATCCCAGCTCGAAACTAAACGGATTACATTGGAACGTGGTGAAGTCGGTACTCGAATGACAACACGACCGCACGGCTCGGTGTCTCGTTAACAAGTGCGCCGCCGATACTGCTTACTCACTGACAAAACCGCTTTGACAGTTGACACCGACTGACGTCTACGACATGCTATCTATGACAAGTGTTGCCAATCCAATAACGAACGTCACGTCACGGGAACGTTTTTTTATTTTTCTGATAACCAGCATGACTTGCTTTATCATCTGGTTTCGGGTTAACGTCGAGTATTGGGACACCCTGTATATAATATACATACGTCATTTTTAAAGTGACAGTTTATGTAATCTTCTCCATTATGAAACGTCAAACTTGACGTTTATTTCTCATTTAACTTCATTTTAACTTTAATTTTAAAGTATTGTTTATGGATCAGAATACCACTTTTGGATTACCTACCTAATCAAAAATTGAATTTAAAAAAAGTCAAAATTCAGTTGAATTAAATTGTATATTACGAGAATTGACCTGCAGGATTCAAATCTCTTACAGGTCCGCCTTGCTGCCGTAACACCTTCTCTATTAAATCTACTTCCTCCCGGAATCGAATCAGCTTATAAGTCACTCATGGTATTATAATATCATTATGTATTCTTACTTCATCACCACATGGAACAAATTCTAAGATTGCTAAACAAAAACGAAATACGTTCCAACATCGTTTCAGTTTAAAAGATGCATGTCAACTTATTAAGTAGCTGTTGAGTGTCATTGTCTGCCGTCTTGACCTAGTTGCTTGAGCTACGTTATTTTGTTTTATGATACTTAGACGACGGCTTTGTGTGTGTTAAGGTGTTGATATAGGTACGTACACCTTTAAGCGAAAAGAGGCCTTCTCATAGGTAGGTAAGTCATAAAATTGGGTCTTATACATTTCAAGTCGTTTTTATATTCTAAAAGAATTAAAAACTGAAAGTAAAAATCTCGTACTTAATTAATAATATAGAAACTTAATAACCAGAAAATATAAAAAGAATTACCACCAAAGTCGATATAAGATGTACATGCTGGAAAGCCTACTCTCATACCTAGTTAATAATTGTACTTTTATAGTAATATTTTATTTAACTAATCATAACATTGTGACAACCCTACCACATAAGTAAAAGAGAGAGAAAGAGAGACAAAGAGAAAATTGGAACTCATCTCATGTTACACATGTACGAAAAACATGGTTGAAGCGCCAACTGTCAAAGTCAATAAAAAATTTAATGTCAGATGTCAGTCATATCTTATTATGTCAAAATTGTGTTTTTGTTGTTGCGGTTGTTTGTGATTACATCAACGTTTATTTTAGTATCTTCTCTAAAGAACAATAAGTTTAAATAAAATGAAATTATATAACGCTGATGCCTCAAATTCTCCTGCAGAAACGAAACAAAAAGACTGCTTCTCTTGTAGAGCAGTTGGCGCTGCAGGATTAATCGGCATTGGAGGTTATCTAGGAGTCAGTGCATCGAAAAACAAAACGACTTCGGGGAAATATTTCGTATCTTTCTTATCATTTGGTTAGTATCTCATTCATATCTTAACATGAGTTTTTATTTCATGTAAAATATTTTATAATAATAATTGGATTTAATGTTTAGTAACAACAAAATGTTTTGCAAAGACGTTGATTACAACTTCTACTTCTGATCAAGTCATTTTAGAAGTAGCTGTAAAGGGAGGTTTAATCTGTGGCTGGCTCTATGTTAACAAGAGACTTAATAGATCCTAGTTTTTGGTGACCAAATGGTTAAGTGTATATGTAAATAATGATGCAATATATGGGTGCAAGGCAAAATTATTATTATACATAATTACTCCTTAATTTTAAAAAGACTGGTAAATAAAAATAGGTATATTATGTATTGCTTTTAAAACAGGTATTTTTTTGGAAAAATTAATTATATAAAATAAACAGTATGGTGAGAGTAAAGCAGAATCTAACTGTACTTAATTAACTTATGTCCCAAAATTATTCTATTATTACAGGAACACACAAATGAAAGATGAGAAAACAGGACAATTTGTGTACCTACCAATTTAGTAATGCACTATTATTATTTACTGCTCGGTGCAAATGTTGCAACCCAATAACCCAAGTTTTAATCCACACCGCACACAAACCTTTGCGGTGTTTTGATTGTATTAATGCTTAAAATTAGTGATAAATTAATAAGTTAAAAAAAAGCTAACCTAAGTAGTTATAGCAAAATATTTGAAAAAAGCATAACTAAAAGCTAATACTTAATATGTATTTATTTTTATTACAGGTTTTATATGCCTCGGTGTAGCAAGATACAAGCAAACTTATCCGTTCAATAAAACTGGAGAATGGAATTCACAAAAGTAAATAATATAATCAAAAAGCTTATGTAAAAATGTTAAGTAAAAGTATAGTTATAAAGATTGTGTATAAACGGGAGATAAATATGGCATGCTAATTCATCATCATCATAATAGCCCTTTAATGTCCCACTGCAGGGACGGGCCTCCTCCCATGACAGAGGTATACTTGGCCTACTAATACCACGCTAGCCAGACGGATTGGTATAGGGTTTAATTTCAACTTTTCCTTCTTTTTATTTCGTAAGGATAATATTCATGGACAGTCCCTTAGTCAGTTTAACGACACCCATGGGATGAGATGGGGTGGTGACATTTTGTATTCTTACTCCGTCACCACATGGAGATGGCATGCTAATTAATTACCTTTATTTCGATTGACGTTTCGGCACAGGTTACAAAGTGATCCCATTTATATGTAATATTTATAATAACGAAAGGCAATTTTAAAAGTTGTAAAAGTAGTTTGTAAGTTGTTAGTTGTGTAATTGTGCAGTGTTCATAGTAGGTAGAAAGTAGAAAGAAAAAATATAATAAAATCTAATTTTTGTATTTCTCTAATAACAGTTACTGAGGATAGGTGTTCTTTGTGTCCGTTAATTGATGTTTGTAAAAGGTCCCCGCGACACAGGGCATGAACCCTAGTGCGGGAGTTGTCTTTTTTAAATAATAGATAATAATAGATATAAGTACAAGAATGAAAGTGTTTTAATTATGTTTGAAGCCTGATAAAGAAATACACCATTTTAATGTATAGAAACTTCAAATAACATTGTTTGTAATTATAAATAGATGCTCCAATTTAAATGCATGCACCATACCTACTTATAATAAAAAGAACAATATAGCATTTAATAAATGTAAAAGCAAGAAAAAAGAACAAAAAAGGTGTAAACAAGTCATGAAGTCTTATGGCCTAAATACTTTTTGCTGGCCAAAACTTTTTCTTTTAAAGCTTGTGTTAAGAGTTGGGAAATGTATGCAGTGAAACATAGTGGGTGGAAATTTAAACTCTATGTCATAAACAGAAAACCACTTTGGCATTGACGGTAATGTTTTTAATACTAGATATAAATGTACATTAAAATGTATTGCATTTTTATTGTATTGATATTAAAAAAGATTAAATGACTTTTTGTCTTCTTGCCAGTCGTTCTTATTTTCTAATCAAGGCTAGAAATTAAATTGTTAATTTTACTTTGATAGCTAGATACACTGTCCTTTGAAACTTGAAACAAAGTAAACTTATGAGAGTTCCATGGAATAAGCAAAAACCTACTGTTAATTTAAATAAAATATTATTAAATCCGTTTTGTAAATAAAGTGATTGTTTAATTGTGCCTTATTTTCTTATAATCTTAATCCTTTACATCTTTACTACGATGTTAGTCAATTTTAATATTTAATATTATATTAAAATTGTTAGTCAAGTAGATAAAACTCCTACTAAATTTATGCTCAGCTCCATCTATGCACTACTTTGTGTACTTGAAAGCCTGAAGAAAAAATTCTTCTGTGCCCATATTTGGGTTGCTAAAAAATTACATAGATGGCGCTAAAATAAATACATTGTTTACTGGTAGGATATTATCATAGCTTACCTATCCTATATGTTCCATATCCAGAACTGAATTCATATACTGATGAAGGGAAACTTCCTTTCCTAATACACAGTGGTCAGAAGGTTTGATACATAGTTTTGTTAAGACACAAAATCACGTCGGGAAAAAAAATAAGTTTAGGGGAAGAGGATGATGAGTTGTAGATTCCAATTAATAATCCATGTTGAATACTATATAATAGGTATATTTCCTAGTACCATATTAGATATAAAATACAAACAACGATATATAATTACTACGACCTAACTACAATGACTGCTGCTGGGCGACGCTAATACAGTCGCGCGCCTGTAAAAGTGATTTTTTAGAGCAGTCACTTAAATTCCCCTAAAGTAGGTAAGTAATTCCGTAACCACCAAAAATTGGAACTGACTGACGACCTGAAGCAGTGAATCACGCCATGGAGCTAAGAGCTACCTAAACGAACATAGGATTTGGGAAGGCCTCACTTATAGCGCATCGCGACGCCTGTCATGTTAAGCGTCGCGCCGAATATCACATGAAATAAAAAGTGTTTTTTTGAGAGACGCCTTTGTAACTAAATTCATAAAATAATATTATATTAAAATTGTTACGTCCTGCCTTTGTAGGCGTGCATGTCTTCTGAGTCATTGTCTTGAGAGAACAGCCATTGACGGTAGGTACAGGAAAGTTTCCTATTCAACAGGACCTTACCCACTTGTTTTTGGGGCCCACAGTCCATATAAAGTAGCAAATATAAACGAATTTTCATACCTACTTAGCTGCTACGCAGAGGTCTCGGGTTCCATTCCCGCTTAATGCAAATCGTTGTGAGCATGAACATGACTGTTCGCATTATTCTGGGTGTTTTCTATTTTAAATATTATAAAATATGTATGTATTTACAAAAAACAGGTATTTAAGTATATTTTTATCCCTTGTCTACTACCCATCGTACAAGCTCTGCTTAGTTTGGGACTAGATGGCGTCGTGTGAGAAATATTTATTCTGATCCCAAGTCATAATTTCTTATTCAATTTGATTCCGTATCGACACTGAAATATTTTCAATAACCTTCATACCCTCCATGTATATTCAATAAAGAAAATTTATTTCTAACGATGGCTTCATTCGATTATCTTCATAATATTACTTGTAGAAAGCAATGTAAGGTTGAAATATTTTGTGGCGTAAAGTGAATTATGTTCGGGAGTAAATAAATAAGTAGGTAAGAATAGCCTTGACACGTGTTGAACTGGGTTGGTACAAACCTGATTTATTGGTTACTTATCTTTATAATCTGGTAGGTTACTGATTTATATCTATACTAATATTATAAAGTGTTAAAGTTTGTGTGTTTGTGGCGTTGTAGGGGGTAATCTCTGGATCTACTGAACCGATTTAAAAAAAATTCTGTGTTGAATAGTTCATTTATCAGGGAGTGTCATTGGTTATGTAGTATCACGCTATGTCTAATAGGAGAGGAACAGTAATAAAATATGTTTAAAAAAGGAACGCATTTTTTTCGCCGCCTATAAGTGTGCACGGATCAGCTAGTGTTTGATAAATTACATTACGTACCTGAGAATATTGTGAACAACATGAATTAATGTACGCCACGAGATATTAAACAAACGATTTCTACGTCAGTACCGCTAACTGACATAAAATCTCTGTGTGTAGCTTCCTCCTTGGAAGGAAATTCTAGACTTCCGGCATTTTATTTATTTCATTTTACATAGGTAGGTACCTACATAATCTAACGTCATATCTCCATGGGCGTAGGCGGAGACGCAATACAAACTTATTGCTTCATCTACTTACATTCTTACATAAGAACGAAGATACACCATCTTGTTTTCGAGTGCTAATTTACTTAATGAAGGATCACCTAATAGGTCCTTGTAAGTCTTAAAGCCTAGAGCTTGTACCTATTATTACTTATGTATTACCTACAGTATCCTACCTAACGCAGCGTTACTTACTTAGCTACCTTACCGACTCGTAGTCACACCAAGATCAATTGGCTAATGAAGTCTGAACTTCTAACAAGACAACATTAGATTAAGTACTAAAATTCAGTTACCTAGTTATTTATCTACTTATTATATTTCAGAGTAAGTGGTAAATATTGATTATGTAAAGCTTAGGAAGTTAGTAGAGTAAGTATTCGTTTGGCCATGGAAGATTATAATGGTGTAAAAATTATAGCCGAAAACCGAATATCAAAAGAATATTCGGGCATCTCTATTGTTATAATATAAGCTTAATTGTTGAAACATCAAGAAACCCTCTCTGTAATGTCACCAGTCACCACTAATGAATGAAGCCTCACATACACAGTTGATATTACTACCTAACTTCCATTTAGGAGTTAATTTTAGCTCTTTTGTTGTAACCCTGATAGATGGCATTGTTTAACTTTGAGTCGCAATGACAAGGTTCAACTTTATACTAAAGAGTTGTTTTGATGAATTGTGTAATCGATATTAAGTGAATATGGGGCTAAAGAGTTTGGGGTACCGTCGATTTGGGGTACCGTCGATTTGGGGTACCGTCGATTTGGGGTACCGTCGATTTAGGCTACTGTCGATATATTAGCCCGTTGATGGAACCAGTCCGGGGCAGTGGTCCAACTGCTCTGTCCAACTAGTTGGACCACGGGTCTTTACTAGGGGCTGTTGTCCAACTTTCAAAATAGTTGGACTACTGCACCTTTTGAGAGTTCAGTGGTCCAATTGATTTAAAAAATAACTTGCCAACTCTAAAAACCTCAACTTCATCTTTATGTGTGTATGGTACCAACCATCTAGTCTACGGTTACATTTATATTTTTTTTTTAATGGCGATTTAATATCTACCTTTTTAGTACAGCACAGAATAACACGTATTTATGTATAACAACAAATTTTGATTACCTTGCTCGTCTACTAAAAGTACTGTTTTAACTGGTCATTTATAACATTAGTTATTTAACAAACTTTACTGACACAATTATGACAAATGCATTGTACTTTAATTGATAAAAACTACCTACCTATTTACTGCAAAGAGGTTCAATATAACCGTAGACTAGATGGTTGGTACCATACACACATAAAGATGCAGTTGAGGTTTTTAGAGTTGGCAAGTTATTTTTTAAATCAATTGGACCACGGAACTCTCAAAAGGTGCAGTAGTCCAACTATTTTGAAAGTTGGACAACTGCCCCTAGTAAAGACCCGTGGTCCAACTAGTTGGACAGAGCAGTTGGACCACTGCCCCGGACTGGATGGAACGTTTGCAATACACGACCATCGAAATAGTGACTGTCGATATTATGAACTAGACCCAAAGAGTGGGTTTACCTACGTATCTACATCATAATTCATAACCATGTTTATTGAAGTTTCTCGATTCGCAAGATTCTGTGCGTTTTTATGGTTTCCTCCGTTCCGCACGCTTTGTAAATATACCTGAGCCTATCTTGTGAAATGGTAAGGTATTCAATTTTTCACCTTTGGGGACCTTCCTCTGAGCTAACCTACCCTCTCGATTATTTTTGATAAACAGTAGGTAGCTTTATTTATGCTCGTTGCATTCATAATTCAAGAATGCCTTTGCATCGTTTTCCTTTCACTATCCTGATCTTTTGTGATTATTTTTCCACAGTCTTTACTCTTTCTCACATTCTTCGATGTACCTGGAAGCAGCTTATAGAAGTAAATTAAAATACAATAAGTACCTATAATAGAATAAGACGTATTATTTTATTATACCTACCTACAAATCAACAAATAAACTCCAAAATTAAAATTTTCAAACTAGAAAATAAAAACTTGCTACACAATTATGTTAAGTTGTTGTTGAAATAATCATAACAGCCCATTAATGTCCCACCGTAGGGACAGGCCTCCTCCCGTGACGGAGGGATACGTAGCCTACTCCCACCACTCTGGCCGTACGGATTGGTACAAGGTTTAATTTCAAGTTTTCCATCTTTTTATTATGTAGGTAAAGATAATATTCATGAATAGTCCCTTAGTCGGTTTTTACGACACCCATGGGATGAGATAGGGTGGTGAGTGGTGACATTTGTATTCTTACTCCGTCAGCACACGGATGTTGAAATAATAGGTAAGTACAAACTTTTACACTGAAGCATTGTGCTAAAGGGGATACTTAGCGCTAGCCTCGCACAGGAAACTAAAGCGCTACTTTTAAGTGGCCTCATTAGCAAGAATACTGACTTACTAGGTATTTAGTTATTTACAAACAAAGCTTACAGAAGGTATTTTTAATAACGACGTATTGTCTATGTCTGTAGTACAGACTCTGTACCTACTATGATGAAATATAGCATCTGGTAACGGAGGAAAACTGACCCTACGTGGTGAGTGGTAGTTATTTGTCCTGTTTTGCTATCAGAAGTTCAAACATTATTACAGTAACGGGATTATGCCTCTTCCCACAAAATGGCGTATAGATATTGAACAATACGGTTCATATATTGTAAATAAATGTTAATAAACTCAAAGAAAACTTTTCATACAAAAATGCGAAAATCTTTCACCCAATATTTTATTCTTCACAACTAATCATTATCCCTTCACTAGCGGGGTGACCACGAGTCATGGTTGTATTGAAATTCCTCGTGGTCACCCTGGGATGACAAAACGGGGTAACCACGAGTCGGCCCCTGAATTACCTATTGTTAGCGAACTTATTCGTACTACGACACCTTGTCATAAGATAATGTGGTGACACCAAATTCTAATTCTCTAATAGGTAGGTCAAAAAAAAAAGGTTAATTGACAATATTTCTGTGTCTTGTGTGTGTGTGTTTAATAGAGAATGAGATTTAAAAAAAAGAACATTGAAAACTGCTGGCAAACATAATAATATTATTACTTTAAAAACTATTCTATAAAAAAATACTCAACAAACTCTATGAATATTAAAGTTGACAGGGTCAATTTGCAGGATACGATATGCAAATCTCTCTGAACAGTTGTTTAACATTCAGATCGCGACACTGAACAGTGAGCTCTGATAAATAAAGACACAGAACCTATCGCTCATTATTAACTTGAGCGTGATTCTGTCCTTTAACAGACAATAATTTGTTTTTGTTAGCATCGCACAATGAAACAGACCAGGAATGACTTTTGCAGCGATAGATAAAGGAATTGTTTGTTTATGGTACCTACTCTATGATGGCATTAGATAAATCTTATCCTGTAATGTACCTATAGTAATATAATTATTAGTACTTATATGTTGGCGGAAAACTTAGGCTACTCTATATTTCTGTACTTATAATAATAAATAAAAACCATTACCAAGTTGAGAGAAGAATTAGTAGAGTTTTGGAGACATCCTAAAATACGTGTAAGAGAAGGTTAAGGTCACAGAAAAAAGAAGAACAAAAAAAAATACTGCAAAAACTACTTTTTCTATAAAAAATACTTAACAAACTCTATGAATATTAAAACTGACAGGGTCAATTTGCTGTATACGATATGCAAATCTCTCTGAACAGTTGTTTAACATTCAGATCGCGACACTGAACAGTGAGCTCTCTCTGATAAATAAAGACACAGAACCTATTGCTCATTATTAACTTGAGCGTGATTCTGTCCTTTAACAGACATTAATTTGTTTTTGTTAGCATCGCACAATGAAACAGACCAGGAATGACTTTTGCAGCGATAGATAAAGAAATTATTTGTTTATGGTACTCTATGATGGCGTAAGATAAATCTCATCCCGTTTTAAATGCACCTATAGTAGGTAATATATTAGTAATAGCTGACACGTTATAATTTGAGTACTTCAAAAAGAGATAGAGGATATTATATAAGAATAGAAGACCCGTAAGTGCAAACGATATAGAAAAATTATATTATTATGGCCTTAAGACTGAGATGATAATGTGTTATCTTTTGTATTGTTATTTTGTGTTGGCGGACATCTTAGGCTTACATCTTTCTGTACTTATAAGAGAAGGTTAAGGTCACAGAAGAAAAGAAGAACAAAAAAAATTGCAAAATGCTATTCTATAAAAAATACTTAACAAACTCTATGAATATTAAAACTGACAGGGTCAATTTGCTGTATACGATATGCAAATCTCTCTGAACAGTTGTTTAACATTCAGATCGCGACACTGAACAGTGAGCTCTCTCTGATAAATAAAGACACAGAACCTATCGCTCATTATTAACTTGAGCGTGATTCTGTGCTTTATCAGACATTAATTTGTTTTTGCTAGTAAAATGAAACAGTGTACCAGATGTCTTATGCAGCGGTTTATAAAGGAATTGCTTGTTTATGGTACTTACTCTATGATGGCGTAGGATAAATCTCATCCCGTAATGTATAGTAATATATTATTAGTACTTAGAAATAAATTGCCTATGTTGGCGGAAAACTTACGCTAGGTACTCTATCTTTCTGTACTCATAATAAAAAATAAATACCATTACCACGTTGGGAGAAGAATTAGTAGAGTTTTGGAGACATCCAAAAATACGTGTAAGAGAAGGTCAAGATCACAGAAGAAAATAAGAACAACAAAAATGATTGCAAAAGCTATTCTAAAAAAAATACTCAACAAACTCTATGAATATTAAAGCTGACAGGGTCAATTTGCAGGATACGATATGCAAATCTCTCTGAACAGTTGTTTAACATTCAGATCGCGACACTGAACAGTGAGCTCTCTCTGATAAATAAAGACACAGAACCTATCGCTCATTATTAACTTGAGCGTGATTCTGTCCTTTTACAGACGTTAATTTGTTTTTGTTAGAATCGCACAATGAAACAGACCAGGAATGACTTTTGCAGCGATAGATAAAGGAATTGTTTGTTTATGGTACGTACTCTATGATGGCATAAGTTAAATCTCACTAATTCCTATTAGTTCTAGCACAGGATGTGGAGCAGTAATTATATATCTTATTTAAAAATGGGACGCATTTTTTTCGCCGCACAACGAAGTGGGCACGGGTCAGTTAGTAATAAATAAATACTACTACTACATTGGGAGAATAATTAGTATAAGTAGTGTTAGAGACATCCAAAAATACGTGTAAGAGAAGGTAAAGGTCACAGTAGAAAAGAAGAACAAAAAAAATTGCAAATGCTATTCTATAAAAAATACTTATCAAACTCTATGAATATTAAAGTTGACAGGGCCAATTTGCTGTATACGATATGCAAATCTCTCTGAACAGTTGTTTAACATTCAGATCGCGACACTGAACAGTGAGCTCTCTCTGATAAATAAAGACACAGAACCTATCGCTCATTATTAACTTGAGCGTGATTCTGTCCTTTTATAGACGTTAAGTAATTTGTTTTTGTTAGTAAAATGAAACAGTGGACCAGATGTCTTATGCAGCGATTTATAAGGGTTTGTTTATGATAACCAATGACGTCATAAGAATACAGCTTATTCCATGGATGAATATTTGTTTATTTCAATATATTGTTAAGTCCACATAGCCCTGTAACCTTACTAGCTGCTGTGCCCTTCTAGCTAAATACAGTAAAGTCTGTATCTTTCTACTAGGAACAGGTGTATTAAGCGGGCACCACATTGATATTATCGACCTAAACAGACACCTCTTCTCTCTTGTAAAAGAAACTAGTACCACCTAGTAAGTATGCATCGACGACAATATTGTCACAAACCGACTTTTTTCTATGTTAGAAAACTAGAGAGAGAGACCTAATATCTAAGAACTTATCCTTAGTCAATTTTTACGACACTCTTAAGGTCGTGACATTACGTAATCCTACTCACACAAAGAGAACCACAGAAATAGGGTAAACAAAACTCGTAATGCTATCAAAGTGTACACAAGTAACAACGATAGTACTAACAGGGCAGTGTGGATGAATAACAGAAATCACGCCATCAAACGCTTTCATGTCATGAATAGCACTCAAGTGATTCAGTGCGGGGCTTATGAGCGCTTACATACACACATACGAGTACATAAACTAAGTATGTATGTTTATACTAGAGGCTTTTGTTTAGAAAACAATTGCAAGAGAAGAAAGATATCTTATTTCTAATTTGCTCTGTTTTAAGACAATTCTTCTAACTAGGGATTAAGTACAGTCGCGGGGAATTTTACAAAGATAACAGAACTTATAGAATCCAGCTCATAAAAATAATTTGGATATTACACTAATCAAGCGTGACATTCCTATCAGGACCTCGTGCATGACAGCTGCACCATAGAGGCAGTTAATCTATTTTTTTATTGGTTTATGGCGACAGACGAGCTATGGTATGGTAACTGCCGCTCATAGACTCTAGCAATGCTAAAGCACAGCCAGGCCGATGGTTACCTTGCGACACTAAAAAGTATTTCTTTCTTTATTTTTTCTTAACATTTAAAAAAAAATACAACTTTTGTATTAAGGATCCTGTCCTGTGTCACGGGGGATCATGCCGGAAATTAATTTAATAGAGACAAATAACATCCAGGCTTAAAGAATTCATTTGTAGGTTTCACAAACAATTATCCTATGTGGGATTCTAAGCCTTGACCTTGTACGCAGCGCAAATTATTATAAAGACTTTTTAAATTAGTATTGTGCCGGTGCTTTTGCGTTTTAATATTCTTGTATTTTAAACTTTCTTTGCTTAATGGGAAACCGGCCGTTAGTCTACCTTTTTAATCGAATTCAAAAAGAGAAGAAGATTCTAAATGCAGTTGTTTTTTTTTGTTTGTACCGGCACAACCCAGGCCACAGACTAAATTTGTAAATATTCAGCCAATCAATCAATCAACTAGACTATCGCAGTCCACTGCTGGACATAGGCCTCTCCCAACACGCGCCACAGAACACGGTCCTGCGCCTTCCGCATCCAGAAATATTCAGGCATTTCTGGCAATTTTAATATAAAACGTGTCTAAACGGGAAACTTCAAAGCTGTTCATTTAGGAATTTCATCGAAACTGGTTAAGTAAAAAATTTGGTTTTATTTAAGTAGGTGGTTTGGTTTTATCCATGTTCTCTTACTGGGTGGTCAGATGACCTAGTTAGAACGACAGGAAGCTGGTGAATGAGGAAGGCACAGGACCGCGCAGGGTAGGTATATAGGTAACTATATCCATACTAATATTATAAATGGGAAAGTGTGTCTGTTTGTCTTTCACGGCAAAACGGAGCGACGAATTGACCTGATTTTAAGTGGAGATAGTTGAAGGGATGGAGAGTAACATAGGCTTCTTTTTTTTTTCTTCTGTGTCCAGGAAAGGGGAACAGTGCTAGCCCGAATTTACTGCGAGCGAAGCTGTGGGCAAAAGCTAATGGGAAACATTTGGAAGAGGTCTATGTCCAGCATCCAACTAATCGAAATTAAGTACGTTATTATAAAATCGATATCAACATTCTTTAGAGTCTGTTTTTTAATTGGAAAATTAACGCCTTTCTTTTTATCGAAGAGAATCGGATGCTAGCAGAGTTAAATGTCAAAGCTGCGTTTAAGATAATTACTACTAGTAACTACCCATTAAAAAAGGTGTTTTATTTATTTAATGAAAGTTTTTATACCGGAGATCTTTTTCTAACACAGGTTAATGAATCGCCAAACCAAATTAATACGAGTACCAACCAACCTAGGCTATTCCAAAAATTTAGCAACATTTTCAGGTTATTGCAGGCTTCTGGTAACGATGTTGGGGATTGAATACCGTTGATCTGCCTTTAGAGAACAATGCCTTTTCCAGGTGGTAAGAATACTATGTTACCACCCCATCTCATCCCATGGGTATCGTAAAAACCGACTAAGGTATTATCCGTGAATATTATCTTTACGAAATAAAAATAAGGAAAACTTGAAATTTAATACTAACTATACCAATCCGTCTGGCCAGCGTGGTATTAGTAGGCCAAGTATCCCTCCGTCACGAGAGGTGGACCGCCCCTGCAGTGGGACATTAATGGGTTCTTATGATGTTGATGATAACTACCACCTCTAACCACTATAGCGCTATATGGTGTTGCACTCACTCGGCCACCAGTCCGGCCGCCAGCGATTCTTTTTTCTCCATTTGGTCCATTTTGGTACTGTCTCAGTGTGGTATGGCGACTCTGGTGCCTAGTTTGGTATCTTACGGACACCACGGTTACGGACGCCATGGCGATGGCGTCCCGGTGAAATATAACCCTTAAAGAACAATGCCCTGTTAAAACTCCTATACTCATTTTGTCCCATTTTAGATTTATGAGGTTGCGGTCAAGCTTTTTTTATGGCACCGTTACTGCGATCTTTGTTTCCCTGCATCCTTCACTGTTTTTACATTCAGTTAGGTGAGTTATCTGTTTTGTTGGCCATGATTTTATTTGGGCCTGAGGTAATGGTATTTTTGGTTCCGGTCCATATACTTTGACGACTGTGGTGCAGTAGGTATTATACGTCGGTCTCGGGTTCGATTCCCGCATAATGCAAATCGTTGTGTGCATGAACATGATTCTTTGTATTGGTCTGAGTGTTTTCTATGTATAATATGTATGTATTTACAAAAAAAAAGTAATTTAAGTATGTTTATTCGTTGTTTAGTACCCATAGTACAAGCTTTGCTTAGTTTGGGACTAGGTGGCGATGTGTGAATGTGTGAGGATTATTTATTTATATACTAGTGTCCTTGATTCAATGCTCGTTAATATTGGCTGACTTAGTAATTTAGAAAACAATATAGATTTAAGAAGCAAATACTTATATAGTGATATTAATTATTTCATCCATTTATTCCTACTTTATCCCCTGAAGAAATATGAAACTGAACGGCTCTTAGATATCGTAATAGAAATCAATACTAAGTGAACTAGTTACGAAGTGCAGCCATTTCGTACTTCATTGCTTATTAACCTTTAAATATCAACAATTTCCTGTTCTCCGTCTTCCAGGTTAACCAGGATAATCTTAAAAACGCAATGGCGAAACTTTATTTACTGCGTAAGTTTCTACGAAAGTCCGGCTATTTTAATGATTTACTGTTTGCGCATTCAAAAAGATTTAAAAAGAGACAAAGGTTCTCGATTTGCCTTTATTTTATTACTAGCTGACCCGAGCCCACTTCGTTAGGCGGCGAATAAAACGCGTCCCTTCTTTAAACATATTTCATTACTGCTCCCCTCCTATTAGTAAAAGCGTGATACAATATAGCCTATGACACTTCCCGATAAATGGACTATTCAACACAGAAAGAATTTTAAAAATCGGTTCAGTAGATCCAGAGATTACCCCCTACAACGTCACAAACACACAAACTTTACCTTTTTATAATATTAGTAAAGATTAAGTCTTCTACTAAACTCAGCTTTTTCTTATAGTTCACAGTATCAACTTTTTATCTTGTGTTACAATTTATTTATGTGATCCCGGACTACCATTCAAAAATGAAACAAAATTGGCCAAAACCCTACCCCACAAGGACTAATGTTTTAACATTCACGCAGAATGAATACTGACTATGTCACAATGCTTCTAATCAAGTTTTCTATCTTTTGATAATGTTTACAAAGCGTTTCCCTTAGTCAGCTGGCCTTCTAGAACAAAGCATTATAACAAGAATAATGTATAATACCTATACATGTAAAATGATGATCTTGTTAAATGAGGAAACCAGGGATCTCACGAAATCCCTAAGGATATAACGAAATCTCGTTTCTACCAGAAAAGAAATGCTCATATTTTTGTTTGTCGGTTATAAAACACAAGGATTCCAACTTCTGTAGGTTAGGTTAGAACTGTGACCATAACGCACGAGGCGAGCGAGCAAAGCGAGCGTATCGCGGCAGCGGGCGCTGAAGTGCAAGGCATTTTCGACATTTACCGGGTTTCCGTGATATCCCTAGTGATTTCGTGAAATCCCTGGTTTCCTCATTTCCCTGCGACACATATATACGTACACCAAACCCCAAGTGAACGTTATTACAATAATATTGGTAAGTCCCTCTTAATATAATTACGTCGTCGTCGCCATACGAGCTCACGCCTCTTTACTAACAAACGAAGTTATTGCCGCTGTAACAGCACCCTGTAAGAGCATTGAGCTTTCCTGAAAATAACGCGAAAATTCGTTGCTACTGAATAAAGTTATACTTAAATAAAAATAACTAAATATTCCTCACACTTTCACACAACACAATTCTAGTCCCAAACTAAGCAGAGCTTGTACTATAAGTAGGTACTAGACAACGGATAAACATAATTGATATATATATTTTTTTAAATACATACATAATATACATAGAAAGCACCCAGACCAATTTAAATAAACAATCATGTTCATACACACAAAGATTTGCATTGAGCGGGAATCGAACCCGAAACCTCTGCGTAGCAGTCATCTTATAAAACCACTATGCCATAAAGGTCGTCAAGTTAAAAGACTACTATTTCGAAGTATTTTTCGATGAAGACTAAGGATTAAGCCTTATGTCGTAAGGATTTTTACAAATCTTATAGTTAACTGTAACGAAACAAAACTGCCAGGTCATTCTTTTAAAGCGTAAAAATTTACTTTGCCACTGTTTTTAGCAGTATGAAGACGTATGGTAGCTAATGTGTGGATTCGTTAAATCTATATAAAAGAATCTCTCCGTTTGGTGACGGAGTAAGAATACAATATGTCACCACCCCATCTCATACCATGGGTGTCGTAAAAACCGACTAAGGGACTATCCGTTAATATTATCTTCACGAAATAAAAAGAAGGAAAACTTGAAATTAAACCCTATACCCAATCCGTCTGGATTAGCGTGGTGTTAGTAGGCCAAGTATCCCTCCGTCATGGGAGGAGGCCCGTCCCTGCAGTGGGACATTAATGGGCTGTTATGATGATGATATAAAAGAATAGTCAGATGACATTGAAAATAAACCTTTTAGAAGTATAATAGTAGGTATATACACGTCAGTCCCGAACTCCCGATACACCAAAACCCAAGTGAACGTTATTAGTTATTACACTATATTGGTAAGTCCCTCTTAATATAATTACGTCGTCGCCATACGACCTCATGCCTCTTTACCGACAAACGAAGTTATTGTCGTTGTAACAGCACCCTGTAAGTGGGTGTTTCTTTGGGTTTACATTTATTTTGCATTTTTTAATGAAATTTTACAATTTGCTCTAAATTAAAAGTCTGTGTATCGGATATTAATTTATATATAAGACAGTATGGATATGTAACTAAGGCATCAACATTCTGTAGCAAATTAAGAAAAAAAGCACCTGGAAAGAAATATTTTAGGGATGGTAATGACATTATGTTTCTGGTAATGAAATTTGTGTTACTGGTAATGATTTTATGCTCTTGGGAATGACGATCAAATAAGAAAAGCATTTAACTATCTTAGATTTTATTATAAGATATTTTAAATTGCAGTAACTTTTTTACAATAATTTCTTTTATTTCTTAAATTATGGTATTTTTTTTAAATCTGTAGGATTCTGTGATTGCAAGTTGTTATTTTCTTTGGGCGTCTCATTATTATATATTTTCTTTATATATATTTTCTTTATTTTGTCGACGTCTATGTTCTCGCATTCGGAATAAGGCACTTTGCCGTTTCAATGTCTATATAATTTCTTTAAAATATATCTGTTCTTTATGTTTCTTATAACGTACTCTTTTTACAATCAATGAAACTTCTTTAGCTGTGTACACCCATCCTCTGATACGAATAGATCTCTTGAAATTCTTTGACTAATGACTTCTTGGTCTTCTTGGATACCAATTTGTACGGTTTTCCTTTTTCTATAGCATATTATCTGGGATCATCTTTTATTTAACAGCCTCCGCTGAGCAAGACGGTCCTCTTTTCCTTTTTTTGTTTTCGCCTCTGTAAATAAAATTACCAGTTTGTTAGTTATTTAGATTATTTATTTCTTTAAAAAAAGACAACTCCCACACTAGGAATAAATCGATTATTACGATCCTGACCCGATAACCTGACCCAGAGCAGATTAGGTTAGGATTTTGTAAATACTTCTTCCGAGTGTAACTCTCTTCTTAGCCTGACGCGAACGGCAATGCCGACCTGACCAGACACAGGATTTATTTTCTGTAAAGTAATTTACAGACAAAAATAACGGACACAATTTACAACCAGACAGAACCAATATTTTTGGATCAAACAAAGAGTTGTCCATGGTGGGGAACGAACCCACAATCTCTGATGCAGAAAGGAAAAGTCAGGATTCACTGCGCCCCGAGGTCAGTCAAGATATTGATAGCGGATCAGTATGTAAGAATGTCATTTCCCCTAAGAATTCGACATTACTCTCCACGCATATGTCATTACCTTCAATCAATCGTCATTACCCACAACGCAAGATATGCTGTCAATGACGTTGCTATTATTGACGATTTCAATCAAAACTTGTCATAACTTCTTTCAATTGTTTTCGAGGAATAATGTACTTAGTGGATTTGAAGGTATTTACGTGTTAAACAATTACATAAATTATAATGTACAAATAAGATTAACTTACCGAGTTATCCTAAACTCCGGCAATGATGTTTACCTCGACCAAGAGTTCGAAGAAACACTTTCTTCGTATTTTATCCCCAAAATACGCACGCACTCCAGTCAAGTACTCGATGACGACTAAATACGCGCGAAGCGTAGAGGAGGTCACCCCGCACGTTGCCATGGGGTGACAAAATGTCACCACTTTAAATTTTTTTAGTTCTGTTGCGATTAATGACAGAAAACGCATGCTAAACATTTTTAGACTAAAATAATACGTTAAGTTTTTTTAATCGGCACTTATTTATGCATAAAATAAGAACACGTATTACTGACAATACACGTACCTACCTACCAGTGGCGAAGGGTGGATTTTTATAAAAGGGAAGCCGAAGATTCCGTGGACTTTTGTTCTACTTTATATTACTATTATTCTGTAGTTCATAGGTATTCGTGAGAAAATGTTTCGATTTTACCTAGTTGTCCCGAACTCATAAACTTAAAATACGAAAATGTTTCTCTGTTTGGAAGACTTCTTTGATCAATTAGATTAATTGTTTATATTGCTATATCCTAAATGATTCTACATACCTACTTACTTACTTTTAGAACCTGAGAATACTGTCTGTAAGCCACTTACTTATACGTATCGAAATGAGATAATTGTATTAAAATGTTTCGTAAATCCACAGCGCCGGCGTTTCTTATATTTATAATTCAATTTCGAGAATGATGTTTTATCGCACATCACATAATAGGATAGTCAATATAATATAACACTATTAACCTGTCCCTTATAACAACAAACTATTAAATTTGCTGAAAACAATACAAACAAGTACTTACAAAAATATTCCATAGGATCCCAACGCACTACGACAAAAATAAAGTCAACCAATGCACAACACATAATACACAATCATAAATAATTAAACATACAAATTTTACTACTTTAAACAAGAAAGCGAATTTTATAACCTATTTGCAGAAAATAAATACAAATATCTGTTTTTTCTTCAAATGGTCCTATCGTTTACCGATGATTCTGCCAAAGTCAAGACGCAAGCCGTATAAAAATATAAAAACAAATAAATATAATTAAAAACTAAAAATTCAGAAGAAAGGCTGATTTCTATCAGATTTAAATAATTGATAAAAACAAAGGAATGTCAATGGCAAATTAAGTACTTAACGTGAAATGAAATGAAACTTCGTTACAATTGGTCGGTCCACTGGTTGCAATAGTGCTTTCTCGCTCTCGCAATGTTGTAGTTGTATCTTTTATCCTTGTCATAAGCCGATGGCCACCGGCTTATATGGTACCTTAGATCGACGAATACAAAGTGTCACGTGACCGTACGATTTCCGTACAGTCTGTTGTACTGGATTCCTAATTTCGCGACCGGCTTACTGCGCTCCGCGCATGCGCGCTTTAAGTACTCTCTGACTGAACCATAACAAGTTGTTAGTTGACAACCTTTAATTACAAGATGGCGTTATGAGTACGTAAATAATTATATTGAAAATTATTATTACTGTAATTATTATTGCGATTTACGTAAGAGAATACTTTTTTGTTTTATATTATTTTGTATTGAGTGGATGTTGCGTCATTGATTTATAATTGATTAATAGACAATGCTAAGCGGTTTTTGCAAAGGTAAGCCGGTAGGAATCGAGTTATATGGACACTTCGCCACTAATACCTACCTACATAAGAATATCTATTAATATTTTTTTAATGACGTCAAATAAGGACGATGTTTACATTTCGTTAACTTCGATCTAACAAAATGTAAAATATGAGATGCTCGCTATAATTGTTATTTGTAGTTCATGGACTATTTGAAAGAGGTTTGGTTATAAATTATTAATTTAATACAACCTTCATCATCATTTCCCTGCCCTTATCCCAATTTTATTTGGGGTTGGCGTAGCATGTCTTCTTCTTCCATACTATCCTATCGGACGTCATCTCACAAGTAACACTCTTCGTAGCCATATCGTCTTTCACACAATCCTTTCATCGTTTCTTTGGTCGTCCTCTTCCCCTATATCCCCAACCACTTCAAAATATGTTTATTTTAAGGGAAACATTACACAGCATTACGTTTTTAGTTCTTCACCTCCCGCTTTTGATTCCAGATTACAAGTACCTATGATAATGGTGGGATTAGACCCATAAAATTACAATTACTTTCTCCCAGTACTGGTAAAGTAAAGGTAAAACGTTCGATTCTGACAAAAGAAAAAAGATAATCAAGCATTCACTACGCATAAGGGGAATTTCGTAAGGAAATAAATGCACAACGTAGACTTTAATAATGAATCAAATATGAATTTAAAATATAAATAAATAATCCTCACACATTCACACAACGTCATTAAGTTTCAAACTTAGCAGAGCTTGTACGAATATAGTAGACAACGGATAAACATATTTAAATACATTTTTTTTTGTTAATAAATACATATTATACATAGAAAACACCCAGACCAATGCAAACAATTATGTTCATGCACACAAAGATTTGCATTGAGCGGGAATCGAACCCGAGACCTCTACGTAGCAGTCATGTTATATAACTACAACACCACAGAGGTCGTCATTTATTTAAAATAGATACATTATTTCCTTCTTTTGCAACACCACTTCTTCATACACGACAATATTAAAAAGGTAAACAAACACAATAATAATTCGATTGCTAAGCACGGTTTCAGTTGTCCAAGTTCCAATTGGACGCACGAGAAGCCGCGGGGTACAGAAAATACTGAGAACAGAAAATTAATAAACAGTCAAGGTACTATCTGAAATAGCTATTAGGTGTCTTATGAAGCAGTTTCCTCTTTTATACATACCTACGCATATTTTAGACAGCATTTTTCATTTCGAAATTCGATCAAACGTATTTTCTGCGAATAATAACTTATAATAACCGTGCTTTCTATTTGAATCTGTTTCTGTCAGGCCCATAGATTCTTTTACATTAGATTTTTTAAGAAGGAGTCAAAAAGACTGTCGGTTCGCTTGATAGCGAGCACAAGGAATATCACGTACATGCTGTCGGCCTATCAGAATGTAATAAGCTCGGTAATTAAAGCTTTGCAAAGTAGGGCCTCTACATCTTGGCTTCGGCCCGATGTATGCCATCCAAAGAACCGGGTCTCCAATAGACCCGAGTATTATGGAAAATAGAAACATAATAATAAAATTATTTTTAAATATAAAAAAAAGGTAGACCCACCAGCATCGGGTACAGGGACCAAGCTACTGGTGGTTAGGGTCGGAAATACCAACGCTGGTAGTTAATTCGTTATCACGATTTTAAGTGCATTACTGCCACCCGCGTTGGTTCAATGGAATTAAATTGAAATAATTTTAATGAATAAATAATTCACAAGGTATTCTTATTTTAAAAGTTAAAAATTTCAAAAGGACCAACTTGAAAAGAAAATTAGAATAAAGAAAAAAGTTTGTAATAGAGAACCTCCTCGTTTTGGCGTCGATTACAAATCCAATGCTAAGTGTTCCATCCAGTTTATCCATCAAGTTTTCCTCTTATTATAAGATCGAGGGCAATCCTCTACATGGTCGTACATAGTCTGTAATCAACAGTTATGTTATTCCATACCAACATCAAACACAAAATTATCGACCCATCTGTATCTCAACTCGACTGAGCCGTTTGTGACGTAAATAATGTATCAACGATAATAATATATTTTCATTATTACATCATGATTCATTATGAAACGTTTCCGTGTGGTGAAGTAAAGTGGTATCCCCACCCGATCTCACCTTGTGGGTGTCGTTAAAATCGACTACAAAAAAGTTCAAAAAAAGTAGAAAATCGACAAGAAAAAGTAAAAATTTACATTTACCAATCCGTCTGTGCCTACGAGGTATTAGAAGACCAAATATGCAGTAAGCCTATCCCTGCATTGGGACAATAATGTCCTGTAACAATCAAAACAACATTCTACTGTGCATAAATTTCATAAAAAATAATTTTCTAGTCCAATACACAGAGTTATGTTTTATACAAAGATGGTTTTACTGTGTGTGATTGCTTGGACGCAATAAAGTTAACATCGCTACATAGATCACGGCGTGCTGTCGGAGTATCGGAGTGTCGGAGTAAACAAGTAGGTTTAATGATAAGAAGAGGTGCCGCCGTCCAGTCGCGCGCGTCCGCCCGCCTAAGGCACGTGTCTCACAAGTTGTACCAAGCTGTTGCATAAAAACTCTTTTCATCCTACCTTATGGGTGAGTTTTGTTTTAAAAAAAAACAAATTTTAATAATCCTTTTATAAATAAGTTTGAATATGGTATCTTTTTTTTTAATTATCTCGCTTTATCCTGTCTTTTTTTTAATTAAGTTTAATTTTTTTTCCCGAGTTCTACTTTAATTTTAAGGAGGTATTTAAAGAATTTGGTCTGTAGTAATTTATGTATTAAATGAAACACATAAAAGTAATGAGATCATTTTATACTTCGATGAGCAATAATAACTTCGTGTGACGTTGACGAATGATATTAAGTAGAGTTGGAATCTTTAAAAGTAAGTAGTAACGAACGCAGGTTGTAATCCTAATATAATCTTGTTAAAATATATTATGATTTTGTTCATTGTTTTTGCTGTATTTGTTTGAAAATAACATTAAAACGTTAAGCCTTCGTTATCATTAAAGCATTATTGTAATCTTGGGGCTTATCTACGCTGAGGGAAATGCCACGTCTACTTTTCAAGCTCGTTTTCTCATTTAGTCTAATTTGAAATGGTGTAACTATGTTAATAGAGTTCGTATACGATGTAGATGGCAAGAAATTATTTTTAAAATTTGTTTTAAAAAGAATTTTTCACATTTTGAATTTGGAATACTTATGTTATTGTGGGCTGTTCTAATACGTCTGGGATGTTATTATTATGATTCTCTTTTGTTTTGTATAAGGCTGTTTTCAGCTGACAATTAGGGTAAGAGTACAAGTAGTGTAGACTCGACGACAATATGTAGGCCTACCTTATATGGATATTTTACCTAAGAGTAACAGGAGCATGACAATCGGAACACATTTAGCCGTCATTTGCCTGCATGGTGCACATGCAGGAATGGATTTTCCTACATTAGGAGGGAAATTTGCCTATCTGGCCGCCCACAAAACATGTCTTTGGGATAGCCACTGTATGGTTTTAGTCGGTTCGAACCCGATATGCACATAACACTGACAGCCCTCTGCATAAATCCTGTACAACTCGTTAAAATAAAAATAAAAGTTATGTTCTCAAGTTCTCTGAACTCTCAATTGGACGCGGATAGAATGCTGTATAAAAATGTTAATTTTCCTTGCTACGCAAAAGAACAATCGACTTTTACAATTTCGTCAATATGATGTTTGTAAAAAATCACCTCGAAATGGTCATGTACCCTAGTGGGGGGGGGGGTTATTTGGGTCAAAGGTCAAATAGAATAGGTAGTTAGAATACGAGTTCACAATTAAATTCAGAGCTATGTTGTAGAAGCCCCACAACGAAGCAATCGTAGTATAAACCCTTTTGTCACGTTTATATAGAACTATGTATGTAATATAATTGCTTCAAGTATTATTTGTAAATGTCCCACTGCAGGGACAGTTGGCCTACTAATACCACGCAGGCCAGGTTTAATTTCAAGTTTTCCTTCTTTTTATTTCGTAAAGATAATATTCACGGTTAGTCCCTTAGTCGGTTTTTACGACACCCATGGGATGAGACGGGATTGTACCTAATTCTAAAACATAGTGTGCAAACGCCCTTACACTTTCGCAGCTGATCAGAACATGCACAACATGAATACAGTAACATAAAAGTAGTTTTCCACAACATCTAATCAACAGCAACATAACACGGATCGATGTTCATACGTAACGACTATTCTTATCAACAGATAAGCTGTGGAGGCAGGGCCAGACTAGATGGGACTATCCGTACAACACAGAATCTACTACTAAAGTTATCGATCCAGTTGTGCCTGAAGCCAGGATGGGATGGACTGGGGGATCTTGGGATGCCCATGGACATGCCTGGAGCGCGGCTTTAGGAGCGGTGATTGGAGCGGGGACAGTGTTGCTTATAGCTATGTTTGTACTGATGTGGAGGAAGCCTAGGAGGCGAGAGCTGCCGTTGTTAGCCCCTATGGATATTGGACATAATGTAAGTAGAATTTTATTTTGTAACTGTAATTTGTTCTTATTTAAGCTTTAACTAAACTAAATTGTTTGATTATAATGTGCCAAATAGCATAATTATGAACAAGTCGAGTTTGGAAATTAATTTTATTCTATAGTAAGTTAATTTAGACAATAACAATTAGATTTTACAGAAGTCTCGGAACAAGCAGAAGCTTTAGGCTTTAAAGCTGTTTCGTCTGTGCTCGAAATTACTTCCTTTGTTATATATTTTAATGCGTAGCGCGCCAATATCTTACAAAAAATCTTAATTAATTACTGAAAACCAAGTGTTTACTATATCAAGATAAAGTTTTAAAAAATTGATATTTATATCGTTAAAACTTTAGCGTAGTTGATAACAGCCCATTAATGTCCCACTGCAGGGACGGGCCTCTTCCCGGGACGGAGGGATACTTGGCCTACTATAATACCACGCTAGCCAAACGGATTGGTACAGGGTTTTGTTTCAAGTTTTCCTTCTTTTAATTACGTAAAGATAATATTCGCCGATTACAAGGCGTAGTATTAGCGTAGAATTATAAAAAAACATTTAAAATTATTAAACATAGAGAAGCCAACAATGCCTTTAGACCGTTCTGTTAAATTGCAATCTGCTTTTTTCCTTTATACTATTTTCATGATCTTAATATTCTTTAGTGAACGATTTGTCCAATATAGATACGTGATATTGTGTAATGGGTGTTTCTTCGAAATTCGATTCTTTGTCTGATTCATATGGGCAAATTTTTTTTTCACATTTTGGCTTATAAACCTAATATACAATGTCTGAAAAAGGCACACTTTTTTATGAAATGGTTTTCGAGATAATTAACTTAAAATTTTTTGAGGTCATATAAATCAGAATTAGGAACAAAAATGAAATTCTAGTTACAAAAATCAGTCATTTATTTATTAAAATCACAGTTGATAATCACAATGATTATCACCACACCTAAATCTAGTTATTAGAAGCATTGACAATATCAATCATTATCCGTGTCGCCATATTAACAATATGTGTGAAATTCTGATTAATATAGTATTTTTACCGTATAAATCTGGTACATTTAAATCAAAATTTTGCCTTTTAACATCGGTTAATCACTACACGTATACAATTAAGGATTGCTATTTATACATAGGCTTTTAGTCCCCAATTGAATTATATTTCCAACAGATTCAAGTTTGAAAACCATTTAAGTTAATTATAACAGCCAACATAGTAATCAGAAACACAGGTGAACCAAAGTAATATGAATCAGATATTTACATTTATAACTCCGCAACAACACGAACCAGCCGCATGTAACGTCGTGACCACGTCAGCAGAGTCCCTGGCTACCACCAGCACTAGAAGGGATCTCCTGATGTTTCGTACTTAGCTAGGTACGTTCGAGTAAAGCGCGCGAATATGAATCAGACTTTTGTGCCGGACACTCACAATTTATTTTTTAATTAAAAAACTATCGCAAATATTAGTACCATTTTTTTTGTGTAAAGAAACAACTAATATTCTATCGTAATATTTATAACGCACATCGATTCGTTAATAAGAAAAAATGTTACTGTTACTAACGTTCAAGAAACTGGGGTACGGACACACCATATTAATCAGAAGAACGCTTTTTAATATTTTTTTTTAAATATATAAAAAACTATTATTAAAAAACAATAACGTGTGCAAGATAGGTAACTCTATACTATCTATATTGTCTATACTATGTTTAAAAAATAATTGCAGTTTGGTTGGTCTGTTAGTTACAAAGAAAAACCTCCAGACATCGAAAATGTTGGGCTCGAAGAATCACCCTAATAATGAACGTCAACTTAATACAGTTTTAGCGTACTACGTAATTCTTACGAAAACATGACTATACAAAATGTTAATTTAATTAGAGTAATTTTTTAATTGACGAGTTGTGACCATGGTCAAATTTAATACTTAATTCTGCCGACAATTTTCTAGTATGATCAAAGAGTTGTGGACTTTTTACTGTGGGAAGGTATCAAATGGGCTGCCAGTTACTGTATTCAAAGATAGGCACGAGTTATTTTGAACAGGAAAGAGAAAAAAGGTTTTTTATCTTTACAAATAACTATTCAGGGCACTCTCTTTCTGTACACACTTTTTAAAAGGAACTAAATCCATCAACCATCAGGCGAAAGTAAAATCAATAACGTATAATAATAGACAAGTGACAAGGCGTTCTGTCGTCTCTGACTACCCCGGACGGGATAAGGCGTGAGTTTATGTATGTCTATTAGGTAATATGTACATCATATACGTTATATCAATAAGTATAATCTATAACCTATAATAATCGAAAGCATAAAAGCGGTCAGGATTAAACAGTATGCTTTTGATGATTTACTTATTTCTCTCAACAATTTATTAACACTCTCACACTTAACTAAAAGCTACTTAAACAAGAATAAAACATGCTATTTTTGTCTAGATTTAACTTTTAAATGACAAAGTAAATACCTACTAATAACTTTCAATTGTCTAATTAGTAACTTAGTTATTTTTTCTTGACCTACTAAGTAATCTCAATTTTTTAAATACGAGTAGAGCTTTGACGTATAAGAATCCTTAATCCTGTCCAAGCGAATGTTTGTTTACTATACTTATTGAAGAGATATTATAGCAACCCGAAACGGGGAATCATCAGTGGATCCTATCCACTGCTGCGATGGGCACCGTAGTGATATATGACTGCTACAGACAGAGGCCTCGGATACAATTCCCGCACAAAAGAAATCCTTGTGTGCATAAACTTTAAAAATTATTGTTTGCATTGGTCTGGGTGTTTTCTATGTATATGTTAATACCTATGTATTTACAGAGAAAAAAGTAAGTAGATAAGTATGTTTATCTGTAGTCAATCTGTGCATATTTTAAGACTAGATGACATTCTGTGAATGAGTGAACAAAAATGTGTTTGTAACTGGACACAAACACATTGGCATTACTTTCCACTCTTTAAGTAAGTACTAGCTTTAAAACGTTTTATTTAGCTGTGTATCTGGAGGCCCAATTTCATTAACTATTCCTTTTAACCTACTTACCGAAAACGACACGTAAAACAGTTTGTAGCTTACAAACTGTAAAAACTGACTTAGATCCAATTTTTATTAAGCAAGGTATCGCGTGTACTAAGGAGAGTGTTTTGAAGTGTTATTTGATCTAGTTCCTCTTGTCACGGACTCGGATTTGTCTTCCCTTCGTCCTGCACTAAACTTTAAGGAATTTTACTATTAAACTATGGATCAAAATTCCGTTACACGTGTTTCTTTCTTCCTAGTTATTAGGCCCTCAATATTTTTTTTCTTTTTGAAAGAAAACTTGAAATTAAACCCTATACCAATGCGTCTGGCCAGCGTGGTATTAGTAGGCCAAGTATCCCTCCGTCACGGGAGCAAGCCCGTCCCTGCAGCGGGATAGGACATAAGGCACCATAGAGTCATTCTGATAGGCCAATTTTATTTTTTAATTTAGCCAGCTATCTATTGGGTGATGCAGAGAAAAGTAAATTGGTAGGTGCAAAACGACACATAGTTAAAACATTTTAAATAGTAAAGAATACACACTATACATAAAAAAAGAGATATATATTTATATATATATACACAATATGTAAGACTAAATATAAATTAAAAAAAAAAATTATATTCTATTTTGGCAGAATCAGCGAATGGACGTCACTGCTGGACAAATTCCATCTCCAAATATTTCCACCTTATATAATAGTATATTTTAATCTGATCTCTGACGTATATAATGTTCTCTGTGGATAACGGGATAAGTATACCGTGATTAGTCTGCCCACAGAGCATCTTTATGTCCGTTCTTGCAATTTCTGACCTTTACAAAATAACTAATAATAAAATAATAATCACAATATTATATTTATATAATATTAATCAATTTCCGGCAAGGGTTCTGACCTTTGCAACTTCATAAACTATCGTACTTTGTATCCCACCCGTACCCCTTCAATCAAGCTATCCTAATTGCTATGTCAGTTACCTTAGCCCAACTAAGCATCTCTTAATATCTATGTTTTAGTGGCGAAGTGTCCATATAACTCGATTCCTACCGGCTTACCTTTGCAAAAACCGCTTAGCATTGTCTATTAATCAATTATAAATCAATGACGCAACATCCACTCAATACAAAATAATATAAAACAAAAAAGTATTCTCTTACGTAAATCGCAATAATAATTACAGTAATAATAATTTTCAATATAATTATTTACGTACTCATAACGCCATCTTGTAATTAAAGGTTGTCAACTAACAACTTGTTATGGTTCAGTCAGAGAGTACTTAAAGCGCGCATGCGCGGAGCGCAGTAAGCCGGTCGCGAAATTAGGAATCCAGTACAACAGACTGTACGGAAATCGTACGGTCACGTGACACTTTGTATTCGTCGATCTAAGGTACCATATAAGCCGGTGGCCATCGGCTTATGACAAGGATAAAAGATACAACTACAACATTGCGAGAGCGAGAAAGCACTATTGCAACCAGTGGACCGACCAATTGTAACGAAGTTTCATTTCATTTCACGTTAAGTACTTAATTTGCCATTGACATTCCTTTGTTTTTATCAATTATTTAAATCTGATAGAAATCAGCCTTTCTTCTGAATTTTTAGTTTTTAATTATATTTATTTGTTTTTATATTTTTATACGGCTTGCGTCTTGACTTTGGCAGAATCATCGGTAAACGATAGGACCATTTGAAGAAAAAACAGATATTTGTATTTATTTTCTGCAAATAGGTTATAAAATTCGCTTTCTTGTTTAAAGTAGTAAAATTTGTATGTTTAATTATTTATGATTGTGTATTATGTGTTGTGCATTGGTTGACTTTATTTTTGTCGTAGTGCGTTGGGATCCTATGGAATATTTTTGTAAGTACTTGTTTGTATTGTTTTCAGCAAATTTAATAGTTTGTTGTTATAAGGGACAGGTTAATAGTGTTATATTATATTGACTATCCTATTATGTGATGTGCGATAAAACATCATTCTCGAAATTGAATTATAAATATAAGAAACGCCGGCGCTGTGGATTTACGAAACATTTTAATACAATTATCTCATTTCGATACGTATAAGTAAGTGGCTTACAGACAGTATTCTCAGATTCTAAAAGTAAGTAAGTAGGTATGTAGAATCATTTAGGATATAGCAATATAAACAATTAATCTAATTGATCAAAGAAGTCTTCCAAACAGAGAAACATTTTCGTATTTTAAGTTTATGAGTTCGGGACAACTAGGTAAAATCGAAACATTTTCTCACGAATACCTATGAACTACAGAATAATAGTAATATAAAGTAGAACAAAAGTCCACGGAATCTTCGGCTTCCCTTTTATAAAAATCCACCCTTCGCCACTGCTATGTTTATTAAATTATATTAAAATAAAATTAACGTAAGCACATTTTGCTAACGTCGAAAAAGTTAGCTACCATTTTAGATTTTAAAATCATCCATTTATGCGATCAAAGTCCGTCAGAGCTTTCATCATAACAACCCATTTATGTCCCACTGCAGGAACGGGCCTCCTCTCGTGGCGGAAGGATACTTGGCCTACTAATACCACGCAGGCGCTGTCCAGACGGATTGGTATAGGGTTTAATTTAAAGTTTTCCTTCTTTTTATTTCGTAAAGTAAATATTTACGGATAGTCCCTTAGTTGGTTTTTACGACACCCATGGGATGAGATGACCCCATCTCATCCCATGGGTGACATATTGTATTCTCTCCGTCTTACACAGACAATTCTTTCGATAGGTACTCTGAATCATGACAACTTAAAAGAACGCACTGTGTTTTTAGTTTGTTCTTGTCCAACATATCCGTGACCCTAACTGCCCTAACGCATGAAGTCTTTTGAGGATTTCTACACTTATAAAAAGGTACCTTTCTACTAAAATAGGTACTTTTGTGATTAACTTACTTATTTATCCACCAAACAAAGATTGCCTTAGACAGCCTACTTCAATACTTTATTAAGAAAAAAGGTTGTTCATGGGAGATTGTCTCTAAAAATAACTTATCCCTCTGTACAAGAAAGCTTAGTGAGAAAATTCAATAATGTACGCTTATCTTTTCTGCTAATGGACTTTTAAGAGAGTAGTTTTTTTATATAGATAATAGATAAACTCACACCTTCTTTAGATTGGGTAGGCAGAGACCATCGACTTGCAGAAACTACGTAGCGCCAAGTACCTACTACAATCCTTACTAACCGAATTACTTGTAATCAACCCGCTTTTCGTCTTATTTGATTTTTTAGATAGGTATGTTTTTAAAGAAAACTCTTGATGTAGTAATTTAGCCCTATATCACGAGGACTTTTACACACTCAATATAGATACAAAGTACATCGAGGCTCAAGGCCATATTTTCAGATTTGCACATATTATTATTTATTTTTTTATACTTATATAATTTACATTATATTATACTTATATAATTGTTTTGGGTGGGATTCGATCTTGATTTTTGTTCCGTGGATTCGACCTCTTCCGTACGGGCGGCAGCCGCATAGGTTCATGTTTTTTAACACGGTTTAACACCGAGTACGTGTAGGCACTTGACCACAACCCACGGATAGTAGGTATCTAGTCAAATCTAGTGTGACGTAATATCCTTCCTACTTTATTTATTTCACACATCGTTTTTGCTCAGCAGCTTTTCCAACCTTAAGCTCCTGAATGACATTTAAAATTATAATTACCTAAATGCCCGGACTATGGGGATTAAGGTGGTCCATATTTTATAAAGTATAAGCTGTACCTATTACACAGAATACAAATAAAGTACGCTTGAGCAAATCGGCTTAGATTTTAAAGGTATTAAGTACAAAGCAAAATTGATATTTAGAAATTTAGAATAATTCAGAAATTTGAGTTATGAAATTATATTTTTCTGTTTTTCATTTTCTGTATTAACCCACCTTTATTGTTTTTTGTGCATCCCAAAAAAAATGTCTTTCCACCCAAGAAAGCTAGTGGACTTGCATCCACTGAAAAGACCTTGCCATGTGGAGACTCCCCGTCTTTACCAGGCCACTGGAACTGCGCTTATATGGCTTATAGCCAGTATCCTACATCCATAGATATAATATAATATACAGGGTGGCTCATTCAAAGGGGTCAGTATGGGAAAGTCTTAAACTATAAGTCATACGATGTTTTGTTCTTAGGAACCATGACACCGATTTTGATAAAAAGAAAAACTGCATTCATACATTTGAAAAAGATACTGTACCCAGCCGGGAATCGAACCCGGTTGTTTTCCAAAAATAAACTTATACTTTTTTTTATTTAAATACCGATTCTGTAGGTCATAAGCAGTAAATAACTCTATGAAACATTATGTCTAAAAAGAATAAAATGCATTGTTTTTACATACCTACATTTATAATAGTAGGTGTTCGATGTGGCCACCGTGCGTCGTTCGACGTCGCCCGATTTAACGCCTCTAGACTATTTCTTGTGGGATTATGTTAAGGATGAAGTTTAGTGTACAAAACAAGCTATGATAACTTTGAAGACCATTTAGGTCAGCCATAAAATCAATTTTTAACTCAAATTCACCACATAAAGATACAAAATGCAATGACATGATCGTTACATCGTTACCTAAACGTGTTGAATATTGTATTGAAAAAAAACGGTGTCCACTTTGAACACCTACTATGATAAATTAAAGTATGTGAAAACAGTGCATTTTATTCATTTTAGACATAATGTTTCTTAGAGACATTTACTGCTTATGACCTACGGAATCGGTATTTAAATAGAAAAAGTAAAAGTTTATTTGTGCAAAACAACAGGGTTCGATTCCCGTCTGGGTACAGTATCTTTTTTAAACGTATGAATGCAGTTTTTCTTTTTATCAAAATCGGTGTCATGGTTCCTAAGAACAAAACATCGTATGACTTATAGTTTAAGACTTTCCCATACTGACCCCTTTGAATGAGCCACCCTGTATACTAACATAATATAATAGTATAGCCTATATGTGTGTTCACAGGCTACATACGTCATGCTATATAGAGAATCTAATCAAAACTTCGTGCTATTTGAAATTACTGCATGTGATTTGCAAGGTTTCCCTGAAAGAGCGATTTTGGCGCTGGACGTAACTTTTAGTTCAAAAATCTGTTATTTTATGCCTAATATTATAAATAAATGTTGGATGCTCATGACTCTTTTAAAAAACATGGACCTTCTGTGATTAATTATTTAATTTTATAATTATGGATCCGAAATTTCATAATTATTATAATTAGTATCAACGCTCTGGTTTGAAAATCGTTGAATTGGAAAATTATAGACAAAAATCTTTCCTAATCTTATCTTTATATTCAGACATTCTCTTTATTCTTACGTCGTATTATAGTACCATAAGACATAATCCCAACTACTTAGTTACGGTGGGAAACATGGCCTACTAATACCACCATGGCCAGGTGGATTGGTATAAGATTTTTTGTTAAGATTTTATCGTATTTTTTCATAGAGACCAACACTTTGTCAGCTTTTGCAACACTCTTAAGATGAGATTGAGTGGTGAAATCATTTTTTCTTTTTCCGTCACCACTCAAAAACGTCATAAATAAATGTGAATAAAATATATTTTCTACATTCTAAATCTCACTGGCATAAAAGAAAATTGCATTACTCTTCAAAGAAAAAACATTGAGATGCAGTTATGAAAGAAAAATTGAATAAGATCGCGGCATCCTTCGTCTTCCTTAGGGATCACTACATAATAATGTTGTTTTATATTATTATATTCTTCCCTTAGGACTATCTTACTTATTATATTTCAATTACAAAGAGAAAATAATCAAAAGGTTTTATCAAACAAAATCCCTTCGGAGCAGAATGTACAAAACGCAAAATGTACACGACACGCAAAATGTACAATTCTCAAAATGAACACTACTCGCAAAATGTACAATTCTCAAAATGTACAAGTTAAACTAAAGCCTTTTTCACAGCGGTGACGATCGATGACACTTTAAAAACACTATAGTCTTTATCAGACAGGAAAGGTACGGTGACATTTGATCTTTTCCATGTTACTTAGTTTACTTTTGTAGAATTTAAAAATAAAAGCTATCAATTTATGAATCCGAACTGATAATAAATTAAGAATATTATTTAGACGTTTATATACAATTAAATTATATGAAATATTTGTTTTATATTCCATCTTCAACCCTAATATTTAAAATAAAAACATATAAATTTTAAAATCGTATGCGCGACTCGGAACGAATTTCAATAGAGATTGACACAATAAAATTGTTAAAATCGAATGGTTTTTTATAAAATTGATTAAATCGATAATTTTTTTTTTATAATCAAAGAAATTAATATAATAATTTCAGTTGTCTTATAACTCAATATTAGTTTTTACGAGGATAGGCCGCAAGTTTTTTTTTGGCGGGATTCGTACGTCATAGCGATAAAATCTTGATGATGTCATTATTAAAAGAGGCCTGTAACCTATGACCACGTAACTGCCGATGATTGGAAAAAACAAAAATCTAATACTTCATGACTGTGAGAGGAAGAGACATCAGATTAGACAATTCAGTAGATTTTAACTTATTATGTCATGTAAGTGACGAATCAAGTAATTCATCAAGCTGTTCATCAGATGAATCACGCATTGATTCGGCATAATTAATAAATATTTAAAAAAAGATTAGTTTCTTATTTTGTACCCATAATCGATTTATTCTTGTTTGTAAATTATATCGGTTAGATATAGAATCGGTATTTTTAAAAACGATTTTAGTGTTACTACATCTCTAGTAATGACAAATACTAAACGTCACCGTACCCATAAGATCTGAAATACAGTATAATACCACAGGGAATGTTTTTTTTTATGTTTAACTATTAGGTTCTTTTTATTTTGTTCGTTGATTATAAGTCTAATTGACATCATATTATAAACGTGCCTGTTTTATACTGGCATGAAAAGATAATTAAAAACTCTATAGAAGCCTTACTTTTTTCTAATTATTACAAAGTAATTTCTTTCTTCCCCGTGTGGTGACGGAGTAAGAATACAATATGTCACCACCCCATCTCATCCTATGGCTGTCGTAAAAACCGACTAAGGGACTATCCGTGAATATTATCTTTACGAAATAAAAATAAGGAAAACTTGAAATTAAACCCTATACCAATCCGTCTGGAAAGCGTGGTATTAGTAGGCCTAGTATCCCTCCGTCATGGGACTCCTCCCATGACGGAGGGATACTTGGAGGCCCGTCCCTGCAGTAGGACGTTAATGGGCTGTTATGATGATGAATTTCTTTCTTTATTTTGATTGGATGATTTTAAATTTTAGTTATAGGTTATTATTGTAAATCGTATAAACATATCTAAGTTAAGAGGAGCAGGATTTTCCCAACACAAGTATCCGAGTATCCAAGTATTCCGATTACTTTTCGGGAAACTCTCGCAGCTTATTTGTAAAGATTTATTTTACAGAAATAAACATTTTTTTCTTTTCTTTTTCATAATTAGTACTTTTTAAAAGGGGTAATATGACTGTGTAGAACCTAATTGAAACCACGCATACAGTCCAGAATATTAAAGGTCAACAAAAAATTATTAATATTCCTCACAAATTCATGTTATGCCATCAGAGTCCCAAACTAAGCTGACGGATATATACACTATACATACTTAAATACTTTTTTTCTAAATAAATAAAACGTTCGTTCGTTCGTTTCAGCCCTTATCATCCCACTGCTGGGCAAAGGCCTCTCCCCTTGATAAATAAATAATAATAAATATTCCTCACACATTCACACATCGCCACCTAGTCCCAAACTAAGCAAAGCTTATGCTATGGGTACTAGACAACGGATAAACAAACTTAAATACTTTTTTTTTGTAAATACATACATATTATACACAGAACACACCCAGACCAATCGCTTTAATAATTTTCTAGGTATAGCATAATAAATTAACATTTCTTTCTTCACAAATAAATTACTTAAGCGTCTGGAGTGTCTCACTATAGTAGTAATAAGTTAAAACCCAGACTGATTAACTTTCTAAAAGGGAAACGTCAATACTATTTCAATCGCATTATAAGGTTTCTTTGTTAAAGGAAAACAAAAAGTTCTGTGTCGGTAGAACTAAGTATTTTCTTTATCTGTTGAAATACAGAAAGATTACCGACCTTTTTACTCTATTAGATTGAAATAAAGATCGGTGATGACTGGCTGTCAATAAGTATTAAACTTCGGCCGTTCAGAGAATGCGTTCCTGACACGTCGCGATTGAACTGACGCAGTAACTTTGTAATGGCGTTGCAGTTACGATAAAAATATTTTTGCTGGTTGTTTATCGTTTTAACTATTGATGAGCATTAAAACAACATTATTATATCAATAATTAATGAATGTTATAATGTTGTGTCAAACTGAGTGTCAAATAACTTGGTAAACAATATTTTTCTAAATCTACACTGCGCTATTACAAGGTTATGTCAGCGCTTTATATTTGTAGTGCTGTGCCAACAATAACAGTGAATAATAGTATCGTAATCTGTTCTTATCGATACAGTTATACTTTATAAAATAATACGTTTTGTTTTTCTTTTCAAGAATTTGAAAATAATGGACTTTAGAATAACTTTTATTAAATATAAAAATAAAAGTACATTAAATACAAAGTAGCATTTTTATATTTAGGTTGAAAATGGTAACCCCAAATGGCGTTATGGGCCGCCATTTTGTGACGCTGAAACAGTCGTCTGTTGTCGTTTCGTGCGCATAGACCACGTTCTTCAAGTGTTTGCGATCTGTTGTTATTTGACTTTGATTGTGTCTTATATTGCGTTCTTTTTACTTTTGGTGCATAATAATGCCTAAACGTGGACAAACATTGAAAACTGGAGCCCGTGAGTTAATTATCAAGCTGCAAGATTACTTTGAGCGGGAGCGGCAAAATGGCGGACCCCTGGTTCCTGTCGAAAAAGTACAAGAACGCGTCTCTCAGGCGCTTGGAGTTAGCAAACGAACGATTACAAATATTAATAAAGAAAAGTTCGGCTCTACTGGCATGGAAGATAATATTTTACGTACTCCGAAGAAGAAACGTAGAACTAAACCCGTGACAGATATTGATACCTTTGACGCCGATGCAATCAGAAATCATATATATGGTTACTATTCCAGAAATGAATATCTCAACAGGATGAAGCTTTTGGCGTCGTTAAGAGAAGCTGGACTGTTTAGCGGGGGTAAAACTGCTTTAACGAAAATCTTAAAAGATATTGGTTTTTCGTATAAAAAAACAGACAAAAGAAAAATTTTATTAGAACGATACGACATCATTTTGAAACGGATAAGTTTCTTGAGAGAAGCAAAAAAAATTGATAACTGGGATAATGTCGTGTTCATTGACGAGACATGGCTAAACGCCAATCACACGGTTTCCCGTTCTTGGACGGATGATACACAAGCGTCGACGTCGAAAGTACCAATGGGTAAGGGGGCTCGTCTGATAATATGCCACGCAGGTACTGCAAAATACGGCTTTGTGGAGAACGCTTTACTGGCATTTCAATCAAAAACCACAAATGACTACCACGAGGAAATGAATGCCAGTACATTTAAAGAGTGGTTCCAGAACGTGCTTTTGCCCAGCCTACCAGAGCCTTCTGTAATATTGATGGATAATGCCTCCTATCACTCGTTTCAAATACAGAAACCACCTACCCAAGCTAATAAAAAAGAAGAAATGGTTGCTTGGTTACAAGCAAAAGGCATTGACGCAAATATGCAGATGCTAAAAGCAGAGCTAATTAAGTTAGTGAAAGAAAATAAAGCGGCAAATGTGCGATACGAAATCGATGAAATGGCTTTGGAGTACGGTCATCGCGTTCTAAGAATTCCACCGTATCATTGCCAATATAACGCGATTGAGCTAATCTGGGCTCAAATAAAAGGTTACGCCGCCCGCCACAATACTTCCCCGCCATTCAGCACGAAAAAGATGATGACCCTGTTAAAAGAAGCCTGCGGGAAAGTCACAAGAGATGACTGGGCAAAGGTTGTCGAAAAGACTAAAAACCTGATTATGGAACATTTTGACCGAGATATCAGGATTGATTCTGTAATTGATAATAATATAATTATACATGTAGGCGAAGATGATGATGAAGACACCACCTCCTCAAGCGAATCGGAGTCTGATTAATATTCTGTACGCACATTTAGTTCAATGTACTTTATTCCATAGAAATACAGATTGTAACTTTGTAAAAAATAATAAATAAAACAATTTTATTATATTAATATTCCCTTTTATTGTTTCCACGTAAAGAACTAAAATATAAATTTTAAATGATTCCGCCAATTTAAAACGGTCTAAATCTAATCATAAAAATAACGCGGCGGTTCATTTTGGAGTAACGGTAACGAACTCGGTATAATGTTGTGTCCATCACTAGTCGTGACTAACTGATAAGTGTCAGGAACGCATTCTCTGAACGGCCGGATAATAGTTTAATATAAAACTACTTTTTATATAGATTATAGAGATCCCCCTTAACTTATAAACGCCTCTTAAATTTAATCACTGTTTAGCGAGATTTTTACTAGTAAAACCAACCTTATGTTAAACAAAACCGTAAAAATTTAAGCTAATCAATTTCAAAGGGGGTTAATAACTTGGTTTTAGATAATAAAATTTTTGAAAAAAAGAGGTATTTTTAAATGCATATAATATCACTTTTCACTATTTTCTTTCAACAAAGACAAAACTCGCACTAAGGATCATGTCTAGCGTCGCGGGGGCTTTACTAACAATAAATAAACATATCTTATGAACATCCAAACTCAGAAAAATTATCTGAAAATCGCACATAAAATTGTCAGGCGGGGAATTCAAACCCGAGACCGCGTGCACATCATCCGCTACCACAACCGCCACCAAGCCCTGTATTTAGTCAGTCACTAAACGAACTAAGCTAGACTACCCTTTTTATTACTAACTGCAAACCCAACTATTCACATTTAACGTTCATATGACGTTTAAACTTTCCCAATATAAAGTAGACAAAGTTTGAATAAGCTTAATTACGAGTATGTTCCCCTGCAGTTTTGCACTTTTGCTGCATCGTACTTTACTATATAATTTTCTAAATAAAGACAAGACCTGTTAATTAAGAGTATTACTCAGTACGAATACATGGTGTTATAATCTCCGCGTGATGACGGAGTAAGAATACATTATGTATCTCATCCCATGGGTGTCGTAAAAACAGACTAAGGGACTATCCATGAATATTATCTTTACAAAATAAAAAAAAGGAAAACTTGAAATTAAATCCTATACCAATCCGTCTGGCCAGCGTGGTATTAGTAGGCTAAGTATCCTTCCGTCCCAGGAGGAGGCCCGTCCCTGCAGTAGGACATTAATGGGCTGTTATGATGATGATGACCCTTATCCCCTATCTCATCTCATGAGACAGTTATCAGATTTTAACTGGACGACAGAAAAAAAGGCAAAAGTTGGCATAAAATCCCTATACGCATCATCTGGTCGACGTGAATACTTTTATCTTATACTAAGACATAGCTAGAACAATAGTTAGTCAAAATTAAAGAATATATTATGCCCGATTTACACATCGACAAGTACAGTGGCGAGTTAAGTAGTATTTTAAAATTAAGTTGATTTAAATAGATCTCCATCCTATATTTTGGCAAGTTAAGTACGAAGTAGCCCCCTCTCTCGCGTCTCGCCAACTTAACTTGCCAAAAAATAGGATGGAGATCTATTTAAATCAACTTAATCAGCAACTTACTACTTAACTCGCTACTGTACTTGTCGATGTGTAAATCGGGCATTATCTGAATTGTCAGAGACTTTAATTATCGTAGTCCACTTGAGAAATTTCCAAAACCCATCAAGGAACACGATGCCTTTCGCATCCAGTGCGACACACCTTTCTAAGATCTTCGGGTCACTTAGCTGGAATCATCCTACACTACGTATATACTGTTCTGATTTCCACGATAAATACAAATACACGATATAAGCAAAATAAACATCAACAAACTTAGCGTACACGTGTATAAAATATTACCTCAAATATCGTAATACAAAAATATATTTTATCAGTTACAAAATATTACCAATTACTTTGAAGTATCACCTCTTATAATAAGTATCATAACTTTTTACGTTTCATCTCTGTATATTTTATACTGAAATGCGCAATATACCTACTTAACTTCCGACCTTAAACTTGTAATGTTTTTTGGTATATAAATAGGATTTTAAATCACTCTTGAAAATGTTATTTTGTTATTGTTTACTTCCGCATACTGGATGACGCAGGGCAGAGAGACCCCTCACGCGGATGACAGACGAGGAGGCCTTGTTAGGTTGGATGGAAACCGATAGGTCTGTGTAAAGTAAACATTTTTGTAGGAGGCCTAAGTCCAGCAGTGGACGAAGATTATTTATAAATATTTTCTTCACACGTCCACACAACGCCATCTAGTCCTATACTAAGCAAAGCTTGTACTATGGGTACTAGACAACGGATTTACATACTTAAATAATCGAACCCGAGACCTCTGCGTAGCAGTCATGTTATATAACCACTACGCCACAGAGGTCGTTGAAATTATTGGTTATTACTATTTAACAATAGTAATATTACTGTCGGCTGCCTATTATTAGCTAATGTAGTGATGATTGGGTCTTTTATATGTGAGGCTCATAACGAGGAATATAATTCTTAGCTTGTAAACATTCATTCTTTTTTACATTTGCATGGTGTAATTATGCAATGAGGACTTTAGTATTTTTCTAAGTGCTTAACTCTGCCGCATATAATATGACATCTAGGAAGAACACCCGATTTTAACCTTGATTTTAACCCATATAACTGACAGATCTCAGTGTCTTGAAGTCCGTTAAATATTTCCACACATCATTCCGATGGAAACCAAAAACAAATAAATAAAGGTAATAGAATAGAATTTTTGTACTTAAATCAATAAATAGAATATTTATTTTGCAAATATAGGTATAAAAGACATAGATATTAAAAATAAACATAGAGTTCTGCTATATTTTACCTAGGTAGGCATGCAAAATTTTACAAGTTATAGTAACAAAATCGAATGAAAAGTTATTATGCAAAAGTTTTTCAAATGTACAGAACTAAAACGGTAATATAATAATGTAAGCCTTTGTGCATCGCAGAAACAATAATTGCTCTCTTAAAAATTCTCAGAAACTATCTGTAGTCCACTTTAACAGAATTGTACCTCATGAAAGCCATGTTGCAAGTAGATCCAATTTCCTTCCATCTGTTGTAATAACTTTAAGACTAAATAAGATAACAGATATAGAATCTCAATGGAATCTGCTGCAGCTTAAATTGCCCTTTGATTTCAATTATGTCGCTCACGTTTTATTCAGAGCACGTAAGAAGTTGGTGTAATAAATATATAAATAACTGCACCTGTAGGTAATACGTGAGTGGACAGACTAAAAATACAAAATGTCACCCACCCCTTTTGGTTCTGTAGTTATCGACACCTACTACTTGAGAAAATACTTAAATAAGAGAAGCTGGAAAATTCTGAATCTTTTTGACAGATACTTTGTAAAGCTTAATCATAACAGCCCATTAATGTCCCACTGCAGGGACAGGCCTCCTCCCGTGACGGAGCGATACTTGGCCTACTAATACCACGCTGGCCAGACGGATTGGTATAGGGTTTAATTTCAAGTTTTCCTTCTTTTTATTTCGTAAAAATAATATTTACGAATAGTCCCTTAGTCGGTTTTTACGACACCCATGGGATAAGATGGGGTGATGACATATTGTATTCTTACTCCGTCACCACACAGAGTATGTTGCAAAGCTTATGAAAGCTGTAATAGCGCGTATAATAAAAAATCTTTGTGTGATTCCATTTGAATTAGTTAAATATAATTTATGCTTGACAAGGCTTGAAATAGCCTAGTTCAGGGGCCTCTTCCTAACATCCCTTTCATCTTTAACGAAAGAAATATAGTCTTAAATAAAAGAGATACATGAGTACAAGCTTACAAAAAAGCTTATCTCTATAGTAACCCAACCTACATTACAGAGGTCCTTGACAGAAGGTCCTTTGCCAGCTGTTGTTGGTACTTTCGTAATAATATTTATCTAAACATTGTTCGTAGTAGCTCCCTCTATGATAATTTTCTCAACATTACAAAATTTAGAAAAGCTCCATCTATCCGCAACTTTTATAAACATGACAAACCTCCTTGCACAACGCTAAACAGAAAAGCGCTGGGTCAGTATTTTCCTTAACTTGAAAATGTTGCTGGAAAATGTTAACAGATGGCGATAGTAGTACGTACATCGCTATTCAACGTTAAGTTAGAGCAAACACTTCAAATTAACTAGCGGGTATGATATAAATATGTTTTGAACATTTTATATTTACTTATCTTTTAGTTCGTGGTAATCTATCTAAGACCGCGCAGAGTGGAAACTTTTGGAGGAGGCCTAATATGTCCAGCAGTGGACGCCCAAAGGCTGATATGGATGGAATCTATCTTCAATATTAGACTGTTAGCACTGTTGTCCGTACAGTGACGGAATAACAATATATCCAGTCAACACGCTATTACCTATAGTATCTCATATTTCTGTGACCTATCTAGTACAGGTTACAGAAATATGAGGTAGGTCTACTCATAGTAAGTACATGCTCTACTTAATTGAGGACTAGATGGCGTTATGTCAATTTGTGAGGAATAATACAGATCCCAATTGTAGTGTAAAATCAACCGCATCATCATAACAGCCCATTAATGTCCCACTGCATGGATAAGCCTCCTCCCATGACGGAGGGATACTTGGCCTACTAATACCACGCTGGCCAGACGGATTAGTATAGGGTTTAATTTCAAGTTTTCCTTCTTTTTATTTCGTAAAGATAATGTTCACGGATAGCCCTTTAGTCAGTTTTTACGACACACGGATGCGATGGGGTGGTGAAATATTGTATTCTTACTCCGTCACCACACGGAGCGTGTTGGGATAGACCTATGTCGAGCAGTGGACTAGTAGGCTAGTTGATTCATTGATTGATTGATACGTATCTTAAGTTCTCTTGTAAGTGTATTTCCGCACATTGGTTAATTACTGCGGACAAGCGTAACGGTATCAGACCGGAGATTGTTCTTCGCAAAGTCTTGTACCTGAAATCAAATGTTATAGAACGGAATTGAGCATTATTGGTCTTAAGAACATTGTCATTTAGTCAGTCATCATCATAACACGATGGCCAGACGGATTGGCATTGGCATAATTTCAAGTTTTCTTTCTTTTTACTTCGTAAAGATAATATTAACGGATGGTCCCTTAGTCGGTTTTTACGATACCCATGGGATGAGATGGGGTGGTGACATATTGTATTCTTACTCCGTCACCACACGGAGATCTATACATGAGAAAAGTTTAATGTCTAATTTAAGATTCTAACGCAGTCTAACTTTATTCATTCATCTACCTACACTAAACAAAAGTTTTAAGTCTTGCACCTCTTCAAACTTCATTAAAAATCGCATGGATTACGTTTCAAATAGGTCAAGTGCAGCATCTACTACTACGAGTAAGTCATATTTCTAATCAACGATCACAAAAGTTATAACAGAACTTATTTCAATAGCATTAAGATTGAAATTTGTGTGAGTATCTATATTTCGATGAAGTGTCGCATGTACTATACCCCTTCCAACGTAAGTTTAGCTTTTTGACAGTTCACGTCCATGAAGTTTCGTAATATTTCAGCTTATTTTTCAAACAAATAATATTGTATTTCATGGACGTACCCATGTTTTTTTCAGTTACCATGGTTACTTAGTGATGGACACTCATAACGATTACCCCCATTATGAAACAAATTACAAATAATCGGTAGAAATAAATGCTATGAATAAACCGGAACTCTTCTTAATACGTTTATAAAATGTAATATGATATTTTAGATTAGCTATAACCCGCGAGTGTGTCACGATAAATTATGTATTTTAAATAATACCTAAGCTAACTATAACTTTATCATTTTAAGCTATAGGCTAATTCTCTTAACATAGATAAAGAAAGAAACAGTAATAAAATGATAATGTAAGTTGATGTAAGGATCCAAATGTGTAAAATAAAGTAATTTGAAAAATCACGAAATCGCTTACAATCGAATGGCATTACATTCGAGATACTGCTGAACGTCACTAACGTCAACCTGTCAAATGTCGTTAAATATAGTGGAAAGGGTATAGTTAGTCATATTTCTAATCAACCATTACAAAACTTAAAATAGAACTTATTGCTTGTAATTTAAGGTTGTTTTTAGAGTAAAAGTCTATGTTTCAATGAAGAAGTCCTATTAAAAGGGGCGACATCATTGTGAGTGCTTTTAACTAAAGTGGATTCGTAATACTATTATTACAATAAATTATTTTTGGCTTCAATAATGATTTGAATTAGGCATTGATCCTGTTTTGTATATTTTTGAATGTTATATTAATTTTTAAGTAATTCTTTCTTTATGTTTTAATTACTAAATGTTTCGATTTCAGTGTTTGCTTCAAACTCTTTTTTATTGTATTATGTCCTTATAACATTTTTTACAATTTAAATATGTTACCTCTCTATGCATGTTGTGACACCTTAGAATGTTGTGCATTTACTTTATACTTAAGCTGATTTTATTGTAAATTTATGTAATAATGTAACAACTACTGGTTGTCCATAATAATAAATAAATAAATATTTACAATATGATCCTGAAGATATTGTTTTAATTTTTTCTCAGAAACTACTGCTAATTTTAAAAAGGATTCTAGTAGAATAAATGTTATCAAGTAAACCTAGGTACTTGCTTTTCCTTTTTAAATTTGAGTAAAAAAATATATGTTTTGCTCACTCCCGGTTTCTGAATGACTGATCAAGTAAAAATCAACTAATCAAGTGTCAAAACTATCATTTTCTGAAAATGATAGTTTATCTTAATGATGGTTAATCTTTTGGATTTGTTTATATGGCATTTCTCTTCCTATTGGTATACCATTCCTTTTCCCAAAGGTTATCAATGCACTAACACACTAATGGAAAAAGGTTCAATAGACGCATCATTTCATCGTAAAATACCTACCTACCGTCTTATGCTGAGAATACGACATTGTTCAATAGAAAAAAAAACATTATAAACCAGTCTACTTGGTTGTGAACCTTTGTTTTAAAACCTCTTTGTTGTAACCGTAGCGCACACTAATTAATTTAGCTACATTGCTACGTGTGCTACGCGTGCTACGGATGCTACGAGCTACGAAAGCTAGCTAAATAAAACTTTTTGCTTTTTCTTAACCAATAACCAGGCAATAAGAAAAATATTACTGCATAATTTTGAACTTTAAGTAATAAAGATTAATTTTTTTATTTTAAATAATTTTAAAATTAAGCAAAGCCAAGCTCAAGCCTGCTAAAGTGTTAAGGCACGAAGGACAGTACAGCTTGGAAGTAGGTATACTGTTTGAAAATTGTGCTAGAAATAAAAACATGCATGCCGTGGCAGCCTGTAATTAAGGCAACACTATTGATATGTGCTTTATTTATGTAAAGTGAATTATGTATGAATCCTGTGTATGCCTTGTTGGTTGTCCTTAAATTAATAAATAAATAAAAAACAAAGGAAAAGAAATGGTTACTTGAAATAAGATTCGAACCTGCGTCTTCGGAGAATACCAGCCTCGAGTATCAAACATTTTATATTGTCTTTCGTTCTTTTCGATTTTGTTTAGTTATACCTAAGCTTTATAAGCTAATTTATTATCCCGATTCGAAAAAGTTTTTAAACTACATGTCAATTCTCGTTCCTTAAAATCGTTAAAAATTCGGTTAAGTTAACTTTTAGTTATCAAATTGTCTTACCTATTGTGTGACAATTTGACCAACTAAAAGTTAACCAAATTGTTAACGATTGTTAGAAACGAGAATTGACATGTTGTCAACATAAATGATCGAGTTCTGATATTTATCCAATCCATAAAAAAAAACAAATGAATCGACAACGTCCGGTAAAAAACAACCAAATATAAAACCTCATCCCAACAAATTGACGACTTCAACCTCCTTTCGCAACTGATTAAAAAGAGTATTTAGTTTAGTCTATTGTTACAGTATTTAACTCCTCGTTGCCTGTTGAACGCGGCAACAAGTGCTGCATCGATCAGAGTGACGTCAGCACTCCCTCCCACCCCTTCACACCGCACCCCCCCTCGCGTCCAAACCCCGCCCAAACCCGAAACTGATTTACTGGTACCTCTAAATTTATGTGTCATGATTATCATGGGTACTAAGGCTCGGTATATTAAACCATTTATCTCCTCAACGAAGGTTCGTTTATCTAGAGAAAAATTGTTGACCCTTATCCTTTGGTTTTGTGTTGTTTGAGAAAATATTATGAAAACAGAGGTGTCTGTATATTTATTTATTTCAAATTAATTGTAAAATGTCCCTAATACTCAGGACTTGATACCTTGTGAGTGTTTGTGTATGTGTTTTGTTACTAATTCATCATAACAGCCCATTGATGTCCCACTGCAGGGACGGGCCTCCTCCAGTGACGAAGGGATACTTGGCCTACTAATACCACGCTGGCCAAACGGTTTAATTTCAAGTTTTCCTTCATTTTATTACGAAAAGATAATATTCACGGATAGTCCCTTAATCGGTTTTAACGACACCCAAGGGATGAGATGAGTGGTGACACACTGTATTCTTAATCCGTCACCACACGGAGAACTACTAATGTTACTAATTAAGAATTAAAATAAATAATCAGCTTGTCTATTACCTACATGTATCACTACGTATCTCGTTAAGTATACTATCAATACAAGTAACACAGATTTGATTACGTGTCGCGCCTCGACGCCATACAATACTATTAATCAAGGAAGCTCTATCGTGTCTATTCATTTAATTAGGCACTAGACTATAGAAAGAAAGAAAGAAAATACATTTATTCCTGCTATAAGGATACAAAGATGATAGTATCATCTTTGTATTGTCTGTATTACAGACAATTACAAAAACGAAGCAAAAATAAAAAAAATAGAACAAAAATCATGAGAAAGCCACACCTGTGCAGGAATCGGACCCCACTCAGCATAATGCTGCAGCACACCAAGCAGTAATGCTCCGTCGCTTACAGCGCTGATTTTCAGTGAGGCCATAGGAGGGTGAGGCATAAATATAGAGATGTTTGGATACTAAACCTATAATTTAACATAGCTAATGTTGTTGCATTGCAACTACGCACGTCTAGTCTGGTTAAGAATGACTGACAAAGGGGTTTTTTCTGCAACTTTTCCCTCTTTCGTTTACCCAGATATATATCTAAAAACTTCTCTATACTCAGCTTCAACGATACCCATAATAATAATAATTCTGCAGAATATGAAGAGCCACTAAAAACTTATTGACGCTCTTGGCACTCCTAGTTCTTTAAATAGGTTAAAGAGGGATTTAGCTAGTGCACTTGTCGTCATACTTCCACCCTATACAGAGTAAACTTTGTGTTAAAATATTTTGAAAATACAATGGAAAATTTGAAAGCGTCTTTATAGTCATAACAGCCCATTAATGTCTCACTGCAGGACGGGCCTCCTCCCGTGGCGGAGTGATACTTGGCCTACTAATACCATGCTGGCCAGTCGGATTGGTATCAGGTTTAATTTCAAACTTGAAATTAAACTCCTTCTTTTTATTTCGTAAAGATAAGTAATATAATATACACGGATAGTCCCTTAGTCGGTTTTTCCCCATGTTTTGAGATGGGGTGACATATTGCTAATGGGCACAAGGAAAGCAGTGGACGAATTTGGTTAACAAGACAGTTTGTGTGGCCTAGTGGTCAAACTAATGCTTTGTAGGGACGCAACATATTGTAATTTGAGCGACTGCTGACAAATCACTGTTACAGGCGCGCGATTGTATAAGCGTCGTCGTCGCTGAGCAGTCGTCTCCCCGCAACTATGTAGTTAGGTCGTAGTAATTATATATTGATATTTGTATTATTATAAGTCTGGTACCAGCAGTAAATATATCATATAATTCATATCTTTTAATAAGGAACATACAACTCTTTATACCCTACAACTTCTAGCAAAGTCGTAGGTTCAATTTCTGTCTCAAGTTTAGTTTTTTTCTGTTGTCTTTTCGTTCTTATCTAATTATATACCTTAGTTTAATAGGTAATTAAACTTACGTACAAGTTTTTTTATTTTATTTATCTCCACAAATTAAACATTATTATTGTTCTTATAATCTATTTTGCTGACATTTTATATTTATACATTTGTAATTTATGGGAGATCTGTAGTCTAAACTAACTATGTACTAGTTAAGTAAAAAGTAAAGTGCAAAATATAATATAGTTCGCAAAGTAGTTAATTAGAGTTCATTCGAGCGATATCAGTTTAACGATGAAGACTAACAAACAGTTAGTTTCCTAACAAGTAGTTTCTTCCTTAGTACAGTTTTCATATTAAGATCACTACACGGAAGGACGAGTACAGTTTTTATTAAGGTCACTTATACGGAAGGACGGATTTAAAGCCTTACGTCATAAAAGATTAATAATAAAATAGCCCTCCTCTACTAAAACTTGGCTACCAATACCACGCTGGCCAGGTCGATAACTTAGCTTTAAGTTCATGTTTTCCTAATTTTATTTTCGTAACGTATCCTTAGTCGGCACGACATAACTGGGATTAAATGGGGTACTGATGTGTCTTATTCCGTCACCACACAGAGGCCTAATCTAACGAGTGTATAAGTACAAGGCCAATCTATCAAAGAACGCTTCCTATTTATAAACTTTTCAAACAAAAAAAACAAAATCAAAATCGATTCATTCGTTCACTAGTTACGATGCCACAAACATACATACAAATCTAACTTATAATTACATATAACCTCGTCGGTTTCACGTCAGAAGTTAAAAATATACAAATGTCTACTCAACCTCCTATTATGACGTCTAGAAAGATTCCTTCATAAAAAATTAAACAAAAGCAATTCCTTTGTCCATGAAAACACACAGCTGCCATAGACTATAAAATAATATAAAAAAAATAAAACGTAGGACTTTTGTCACTTGAAATTTGAACAAAAAGTTTTTAACGACAGAACTTAATCAAACTTTGACGAGGTTATGGGATAAGCACAGACTGGCTGGCGCTGGAAAATTGTTTTTCTTTTTTATTGCTTTTCAATTAAACTAATATAATGTTAGAAGAATAATGTATTTTCTTTATATTCTGGTCTGTTTTTGCAGAAAAAAATGTCACAAATTAAATTTAACACGTGGTAAAAACTAAAAATATTATAATACATCAGCCTGAGTTATCCTAGAAAGTGGTTTAAGTTAAACAAAAGTCGATTACAAATCTAACATTAAGATTTTAAATTGAAGTCATGTCACAAAGGCCTAGCATACAGTGACGGGTGGAAACCTGACCTACTACTACCAAGTTGGCCTAGAGGACTTGGGATTAGTATAGAGTTCTATGTCTAGCTATCTTTTCTAATGTGTGTTCTCATCCCATGGGTGCCGTAAAAACCGACTAAGGGACTATCCGTGAATATTATCTTTACGAAATGAAAAGAAGGAAAACTTTAAATTAAACCCTATACCAATTCGTCTGGCCAGCGTGGTATTAGTAGGCCAAGGATCCCTCCCTCCGTCAAAGGAGGAGGCCCGTCCCTGCAGTGGGGCATTAATGGGCTGTTATGTACATGCATGTGAGCGTGCCTTACCACAAGTTGTAATTCAAAATATGAGTAAACATGAGTAGTATATAGGGCGATATGGGTGTAATGAAGTATCAAGCCTTTGTTGACTTAACCTCATTGGTGACCGATGTGTAAGCACATAACACTGTTGTAATCATTGTTTGAATTGTATGGAGGGTATGCGTTATTTTATTACTTAGGTTTTCTTCTATTGGCTCAAGAAAATGAATGAAAATCTTATTACTATCAATCACAAAAAAATGTATATTAAAAATTCATCTTCATAACAGCACAGAAAGTCCCACTGCAGGGACGGGCATCCTCCAGTGACGGAGGGATACTTGGCCTACCACGTTGGCCAAACGGATTGCCTAATTCAAGTTTTCCTTCTTTTTATTACGTAAAGATATTATTCACGGAAAGTCCCTTAGTCGGTTTTTAAGACACCCATGGGATGAGATGGGTTGGTAACACACTGTATTCTTACTCCTTCATCACACAGAGAAATATATTTAAAATTATAATGCGTCAAAACTAGTACAAATTGTGGCAAAGGTGATGCCTCAGCTAGTGCTGTATAACATCATAGATGTAAATTGGCGTTGATTTTCAGTTACACCTATATGGTGCACACCTTTAAACCTGCTCATTTTTAGTAACACTCACAAGTAATATGTAAATGTTACGTCAGCATGTCAATTCTCGTACCTTAAAATCGTTAAAAATTCGGTTAAGTTAACTTTAGTTGTCAAATTGTCACACAATAGGTAAGACAAATTGACAACTATAGTTAACTTAACCGAATTTTTAACGATTTTATTGACATGCTGATTAAAAACCGGTTAAACAGCATTTGGATATTCTCTTTCCACGTTGTATTAAAACGCATGTATTTCAGTATCATTTAGTAAATAGCATTGATCTCTAAATATGGGCATTCAGCTGAGTTTTGATTCTGTTATGTCAGAACATATTATTATAAATAAGGAGGAAAAAGTAACCAATGTAGCGCTTCGAAATTTAAGATTAATCTGCAGAATTGACGAGCGCAGGGACAGTGGACACGTCCCCTGATATGATGATTCTAGGAATTATATGCTACAGTGTGCATAACTCGCTGAATCGATAAAGTGGGTCGTGACGATATGTACTAACAATCTATATTAACTAAACAATCTGTCCATGCGTTATATTGAGAATATTAAAATCCCTACCACCAATCACCCTGTGACGTTTTAAAGTTGTTTTTTTTTTTAATATAACAATCGGTTCTTTATGTAGTGAGCTCAAAACACGAGGTTAAAAGTCAACAAAGGGTAACGTTGTATATTTATAATGCTCATACTTGCAATACTTACCTTAAATACGTGTTTAATAAATACAATCCAAAAGACAGAGCCAAATGTAACAGCTAGTAGGTACATTATAATCTAGTATAGAGTGGAATAGTCTCGATGCGTAGTAATCACCCAAGCTCGTTAACAACATATCCGACAGCTTTTGTTCACAAAGTCTCAACGGCTATACCTATACCTAGTATTTAATACGACTTTACTATGAAACTCTGTAGCGTTACGAAACTGTATAGGCGTGTAGCGTTACGAAACTATCTAGGCTGTAAAGCGGTTGTATAGCAATGATAATCCGAAGGCACTAACACAGTTATAAGTCTCTTTTCTTACTAACCATTATGGATGCTACTTGTCCGAAATAAAAGGTTTTTTTTTATTCATAGCCAGCTAAAGTGGTTTCAATTCCCACGCTATGGGATTATTTCAGCGATGTAATTATAGAGTCTGTAATTACCTGAAGGTTAGGTATAAAATTTTCCCCATCTTATCCCATGGGTGTCGTAAAAACCGACTAAGGGAATAACCGGAACTACTATCTTTACGAAATAAAAAGAAGGAAAACTTGAAATTAAACCCTATACCAATCCGTCTAGCCAGCGTGGTATTAGTAGGCCAAGTAACCCTCCGTCACGGGAGGAGGCCCGTCCCTGCAGTGGGACATTAATGGGCTGTTATGATTCTACTTCGTCAGTAGTATGTTTTGTGTGAGTGTGTGTATGTCTATGGGCAAGCATTTACAGCCTAAGCGGCTGGACTCTCTCCTTAGTCGGTTTTTACGACACCCATGGGATGAGATGGGGTGGTAACATATTGTATTCTTACTTTATCACCACACGGAGTAAACACAAGAGAAAAAAATAACGTAACGTCTTCCTTTTATAGATAGCATTAGTTTAATAGAACAAAGTAGACGGCAGCCATTTTGCTCCTCATTATACTGAGCAAGGGATGACCCCGACCCATGACGCAGGTGTTTCCTAACGAACTATGAGAATACGTGCGAACGATTCTCGAATCCAGATTTGTATATAAATAAAATATATTTATGAAAAATAAATATCTCCGTGTGGTGACGGAGTGAGAATACAATATGTCACCACTCCATCTCATCCCATGGGTGTCGTAGGAACCGACTAAGGGACTATCCGTAAATATTATATTTACGAAATAAAAAGAAGGAAAACTTGAAATTAAACCCTTTACCAATCCGTCTGGCCAGCGTGGTATTAGTAGGCTAAGTATCCCTCCATTACAGGAGGAGGTCCGTCCCTGCAGTGGGACAATGGGCTGGTATCACATCACACGGAGACAATGTCTCCGTGTGATGTGAAAACTTCATTTCAAGTTTTGTCAATTTAAGTCTCTAGAGTAAACATTCGTAAGATCTTATAGACAAATTAAATATTACACTAAACAATAACTTCAAAACCGCCCCTAATTCCTTACCGGTAACAGAGTGACAACACTACGGAAACCAACCCTAATATTCTATTTTCACTGAAACCACATTCATAGGTACACAATAGACATAACTTTATTTTGACAACCCTACTTATAAGGTACAGTCAGCTACAAAAACTTATTAACACATTCAACATTTTATTTTATGAATGAAAAAACCGACTCCAACTACAAACTTGATTATAATACTTAAGCAATGTCGTTTACTTTCAGTTTTAACATAAAAATCATATTTTTTTGGATCAAACTTAATGACTGAACTTATTTTTATTTAAATCTGTATGGTCTGGATTTATGTACTCTTATGTACTCTTACAAAAAAAAAGTTTTTTTTATAAATCAGTTTAAACCTTTGCACGAGCTATGTCCAAAATACGAAATATCCAACTAGGGTTAATGTCCAACGCGAATCATGTAACCACTACGCCACAGAGATCGCCATAGTCATTGAATGACTTATTCAACTTTCGTAGTTGACTGTACTATGAATTATATTGCTTGTAGTTGACATTTGATTAGTCATACCTTCATTATATAATACAGTGGTAATCAACAATTCCCTTAGAAACAAAGCAATTAAACATTAATGGTACTTTTTGGTACCCAAATAATGACAGGCTGGTCTTATCTTGTTAAGGAATTATTTTAAACGACGCGACGGACGAAAGACGAGTAGATTCTCCTTTCAGTTGTTTTTTTAATGTTTTTATGTAATCTCAATACCAGGTTATTAGGTGACCAATTTAAAAAATACTTACTTATTTACAAAAAACTCTTGGTACAATCAATAAGGAGTACATCATCATCATAACAGCCCATTAATGTCCCACTGCAGGGACGGGCCTTCTCCCAGGACGGAGGGATACTTTGCCTACTAATACTACGCTGGCCAGACGGATTGGTATAGGGTTTAATTTCAAGTTTTAGTGTAGTCCCGTAGTCGGTTTTTACCCATGGGATGAGATGGGGTGGTGACATATTGTATTCTTACTCCTACTGTGGTGACCCACACGGAGAGACTTACTTACTTAGCCTCAAGACAATAATAAGAAAAAATCACTTATAGTGACTCTGTAAGCCTGGACTCTATTCGAGTGAGATTACTAAAAACGTCCTGTATATCTCGAAGCCAGCATGATATTCGTAGGCAAAGTTTCCATCTGCCACATGAGGCTGCTCCTACCAGCAGTGAGACATTAATTGCCTAAAAACTTCAATTTTTCTTTTAAACTGTCCACCTGAGAGCTTTAGAGAGCTGATTAAGCAAGAGCGAGACTGTCACTCGTAGCGAGCTGTAGATTCAAACCCGCTCCAAATGTCCTGCTTTTTTTTTAAACATGATACCCATAGATAATACCTAACTGCCTCCAATCAGTGTTAAAAACCCCTATAAATGAGAGACAGGCGATCTCGATATCATTATTATTTTGCTCCATAACTACAAGCACAGATTCCTATTTCATATACCTAAACAATAGTTTAATTTCTCTTAGCCTTACAACGCAGCGTTTCCCAAAAGTAAAACTTATGTAAGTTAACTTGGCTTACAAATTGATCTCAAATCGTTTTGTATCGATTGATCGGCTGTCCGAAACCTTCAATCAATTAAGTATAAAGTTAAAAAGATACGAGTATTGTACTTCTGTACCTGTTGCTTGAGTCTGGAGAAAGTGACGCGACCAAAATGCGCCACCGCCCTGTGTTACCAGGTGCGCAACGTTACCCTGAATGTTGAGGAAAATGTATACGTGATATGTTTTTTGTAAGCGTCATCATGATTACTTTCCCTCTGATCCAGAAAGTGTTCAATTATGTAAGATAAATGGCTTGACAAAAAGTGTAGTTTTTGATCATACAAATTAATTATGTTACTATAAAAGTACGTAATAGCTAAACACTCAAAATGTTCAAAAGATGGTAAAAGTATAGAAATAAGAATTATGTTTACGTTCAAATGAACGAATTGATTAGTATACCGTCACTACACGGAAGATTTTTTCTACAATATATGGTCAATAATAATGTCTGCTTACGTGTTTTATTTTCTTATTTAAGTCCCTATGATATAAGACATAATCCTTAGTGCAAAATCTGCATTTTTAAAGAATAAATATATATTGTCTTTTTAAAGAAGAGTTATATATATTATATTATATATATTATAATATTCCACTATCCACAATTAACATTCCACATTTCCCTGATTCAACTTGGTAAATAATTCGTTTCATTTCCACCCGTCTAACGACAGACAATTATACTAAATCTGCACATCCTTACTGACCCGAGAGTCCCGATTACACGGATGGGTACATTTGGTACTTACACAGCGCCCAATTTAATTCAATGGGGGTAAGCAAGATTGAGGAGTGGCAACACAAAGCCCGGGCGGCGTCAGTGTGCGCGAGCTTTTCGCCGCGCCGACCGCTCCCGTACAAACCTAGTGGTAGTGTATCACACCCCTAATTATTTATACGCGATTTTTGAAAAAAAAAGTCTGTGTTTTTTCCGCTGAATAACCGTGATCAAATTTTTAGAATATTAAATAAAAAAATTGATTTTTAATTTTAAAAGTGACCTTGTTTTTGAAAACTAATTAGACATTGTTATTAATTAGCAGTAAATAATGCGTCTGGAAAGTGATTGAACAAATAATGTTTTTTTTTATTTATTAATTTAATGTCTATCTTCTACGTCACTACGTATTTACATAAATATTATAATCAACTTACATATTTACAAAAACCTGCATTATATTATAACAAAACAAACTATTACTATTATTAACTATTACTTCTGAATATTCGTTTAAAATACGTTCTACCAAAAGTTTATCATTAAATTAAAAGCATAAATACAACTAAAAACCTTTGAATTAATGAACTAACGAAAGAAGTTCACACGCCATTATTTATTTCGTATTTAAAATCAGAACACAGGCAACTAGATAATTTGAATAAATACGGGCAATCTTCGTTCCTATAATATTCCTCCGGGGAAAGGTTACAGGCGCAACAGATAGCCCATAAGCCTGCCCCAACTTTATATAACACTCGTATTATCTGTATGAGAAAAATCTTTCTGAATCTTTGCAGATCTGATTTTAACAATATGTCTGCGATTTCGTCTGCACAGGATTATTATATTGAGTACCTAAATCGTTTCAGATTTAATTTAAAAATATTGTACACTAACTAGTGCCCGCGTCTTTGGAAAGATTGGTATTTGGATAAGCATAAATAAATACAATTTCTTTATCAATTGTTGCTTAAGTGTTATTATAATGTCATCATCATCATCATCATCATCATGGGCCTTTGCGTCTATTTCAGACGATTCATTAATTATAATTATAATATTACAACATTATTATTATATTATTAATTATTATTATTTATTATAATGTATAAGCTACATTATTGTAATGTTTCATTAAAATCCATTCAGTGCGTTTTACGTGAAAGAGTAATAAACATACATACCTGCTTACATACTTTTGTATAAATATTAATAGAATAGTGCTATGTAGAGAAGGTACCTGTCACATAGATCTCGTTTAATTTTAAATCACTTTTTCATTTGGTTCGTGTAATTAAAATGTCGTGACAAATAATTAAGTTTATGAGGATCCCTCGAAAGTCTTCGTTTGTAGAGAAAATTGCATTTTTAATATCCTATTAACGATTAAGTGTTTCTATTGGCGCCCAACTTGGGACTAAGCAATTTTAATACATTTTTAAACAGTAATTTAATGGATTTACAATCGACTTTACGTTAAAGGGAGGATATATGGGATTACAACGTCAAGTTATCTTTCTTCTGTCTTCGTAATGATTACAACGCAATATTCCTCACCCTTTCACACGACCCAATGCCATCCAATCCCAAACCAAGCACAGCTTGTATTAAGATTACTACATAACGGATAAACATTTACATACCTTTTTCCATTATTCAGCTTTTACAATACCCATGAAATGTGATAGATTATTAACATCCTATATTCAAACGAAGTTCGTACTTATAATAAGTACTATTTTAACTCCAAGGTGTTAAGAATCTGAATCTTAAAATCTGTGTTTAAAATAAAAAATACAGAACGTAAACTATCGAAACAAATAACTAACCAAACGAAAATTAAAACTATTCTATATTTCTAAACGAACGCGGTTGTTACGTTACACAAAACGAAATGGATTATGGATTTTCGTAGAGTTTCGGCACAGTACAACCAGTAGTCTATCTCGGCCGAATATTTATTATCAATGGCTACGGCTGCGCGGTACGTAAACATGCGATAGGGCTGCCCACCTCCAGCTTTTTAATTACATTTTACCTACTTTCACGCTTGTTATTGCGGCACAGTCGCGACTGTTTACCCCGCAAAGCCACCGCAATCGTGAGCGTGAAGGTATAACTCGCGTTTCGTCCGTTTCTATGAAGTCGATATACTGTATATATTTGTACTATGGTTTCGGTGTGGGGAGGCTTTGATTGAAGGCGGTGTGAGTAAACAAACACCCACAGAGAGCATAGTACTACAATAGTACGGAGTTTGATGCCCACGCAGGGCAAGACTTGTCTGTGACCTCTTCTTAGCTGACGTCGAACCGTCTACAAAGTAAAACTTGTATTAAATTATGTAAAGTTTATAATTTGATTTTGTAAATTAAGTATTTTTGTAAGTTTAAAAAGGTTTTGACCTCTTGACGTTGTAGTTAAAGGACTTGATTGCTGCATAGTGGTCTCGGGTTCTATTCCCATTGCATACAAATTTTCGTATGCCTTGGTCTTAGAATATAATAATTTATATAATTATAAATTTAATAATAATTTGATTTTGTAAATTACGTTTTTGGATGTTTAAAAAAGGTTATGAGCTCTATGGTGTGGTTAAAGTACTAGTCTGAAGCGCAAAGGTTTTGGTTTCGATTCCCGCTTCAATGCAAATCTTCATGAGCTTGAATATGAAAGTTTGGCCATTTGTATAATTAATTTATTGGTTTTCTTATTAATTAAATTATGAGTTTTCTTTGTACCTATGTATTTACAGAGGAAAATCAAGAAATGTTTATCCGTTGTCCAGTACCATAGTACCTACAATGTCTGCTTAGTTTGGGACTAAATAGCGTTATCATAACAGTCCATTAATGTCCCACTGCATGGACGGGCCTCCTCCTATGACGAAGGGATACTGACCTATTTTCAAGTTTTCCTTCTTTTTATTTCGTAAAGATAAAATTGACGAATAGTCCCTTAGTCGGTTTTTACGACACCCATGGAATGAGATGGGGTGATGACATATTGCATTCATACTCCGTCACCATCACCACACGGAGATGTAGTAAATGGCGTCATGTGAATCTGTATTTAGATATTTTTATCCGTTGTCTAGTAACCATAGTAAAAGCTCTGCTTAGTTTGGAACGAGATGACGTTGTTTTGCGGAATATTTTTACTAGCTATTTATATATTAAGAAACTATAATATTTTTTAAATAACTAAGTATTATTTTTTAAGCAAGTTATTTAACTATTATATTTCACCAATTAATTACTTTTAAGGATAAAATTAACTTCACTTTATGGTATGCAAAAGTATAATGTAGTAATATAATGAAGTAAATTACTATCCGTCGTTGTTCTTAATTAAATGCTTAACGTTGCAACGTGCTTTAGTTTATCTTGTCTCGAGCTACAATAACTTTGTAAAAGAACAACTTAAAATATTTTTACAAAGTTTTAGTTCAGGTTACAATAGTACAGTGTAGCTACGCAGAGATAGTGGGTTCGATAAAAGTCAAACATTTGTGTATATGAACGTGGATGATTGACTTGATATGGTTTCTTTCTAAGACGGCCTCTGTGGCGTAGGGGTTTACAACATGACTGCTACGCAGAGGTCTCGGGTTAGATTCCCGCTCAATGCAAATATTTGTGTGCATGAACATGATTATTTGATGGCGCTGTGTAGAGAAGTCCGTGAATATTTATTTATTTATTCTATGAATATGAATAATGTGGAAGAAATAAATTAAGTTACATGTTGTCTAGTCAACTAAAACAGTTAATAAGCAGATGTAATTTTACTAGAAATTTTGTGACAAAAAGTAGTAATTAGTAGACGTAGTTAGTAGACCTGTCTATTGGTAATGCCGAGTCGGTAGATAGGTGGCCTCTAAAAATTCACCCCCTTACTCATAAACGTCTCTTAAATTTAATCACTGTTTAGCGAGATTTTTATTAGTAAAACAAACCTTATGCCAAACAAAACCGTAAGAATTTAAGCTAATCAATTGACTAAAATTGAAGAGGCTTTTAAGAGTAAGGGGGTCACAGTTTTCTAAACTTAAGTAAAAGTTTATGATTAGGAAAAACTCTTGTAAGTACCTCTTTTAGTTTAAACTTTAAAATAACCTTAAAAATAGCTAGTAAAATTCTTTCCGTTCCATGAAATCTATAGACAAGGAATGTCCAGAGACAAATTTATCATTTTTATTAAATTCTTACTTTTATCGCTAGAAGCGAGAGCGGAGTGGAAAGAGGTAGTGCTCGTATACCTATAAGCTCTAAGCTCTATCGTCGTGAATTTACAATTTTCAATTTCAATCGTCAATTTTATTAGGGATGCATATATGATACTACAGTACATACATTTTTTTTTATTCACGTCTTAAATGTCATTCGAATGTTTTGTTCCTGATTCGTCATCTTCCTAATTGGTCATCTTCCAAATTCGTCACCTTCCTAACTCGTCATCTTCCAAACTGGTCATTTTCCAGATTCGTCATCTTCCAAACTCGTCATACCGTGTACATTTGCCTACACAAATTTATTAATATATAAATCCTTTGTAGTACAACCTTTAAGAGTGTTACTTGTCTATCATGAAGTTTGTAAAAAAAATAAGAGAAGAAGCGCTACGCCAATATATAAGAATAAATTAGGCATGAATTGATGAACCTGAATATATATTTTTTTCATAAGAGAAAGAGAAGAAGTAAATATTTTTGAATTTTACCTTTAGAAAATAATTAGTAAGACGAAAAATACAAACGGAACGTCAACAAAACCGGATCGAAAGTGCACTTCACAATTGACATTTATGCAATTTAAATTTTTAATAATTACTAATAAAAAAGTATTTGTGTACTATCCTAAATTATATATAAATAAATAATTAATTAAACTAAATACATATTAAAAAGATAAGGATGATGATTAAATTATTTTATTAGTATAAAAATGTTACGTACATGATAATGTTTTTTTACGAGTGACATTGTATACCATTTGAAATAAGTCAATTTAATTATTTTGTAGACATAACTTTTTTGTAGCCTATACATATATACTAGTAAATATTCATTTAAAATCAATAGTATTTAAGATAATTAGCACTTGTATTCATAAAAACTTATACACTTTATTTATGACATATTGTTCATTCTCATATTTGAATATTTCTTTTAGTTTCCGTTGAAATACAATTCGACAGTACAATGACGAGTTTGGAAGATGACGAATCTGGAAAATGACCAGTTTGGAAGATGACGAGTTAGGAAGGTGACGAATTTGGAAGATGACCAATCAATTAGGAAGATGACAAATCAGGAACAAATCCATATCTTTCATTCTCATTTGAGGCCTAATTCTCATTCAAAGCCGAATTCAAATGTAATAAATATTGAGTGACAAGAGTTAAAAAGTTTGGCATATGCAGTAGTTGAGACTTAATTTATATTATTTTAACAATATTAACGAGTATCAATGCGTATAGATTTTAGGTAAACACTTTTATTATTTACCTTGAGCCGCTCGACGTTTCGGGCAGGTTACACCAGCCATGGTCTGAGCAGTACTTAGTCGGCTTAAGGTAAATAATTTAAGTGTTTACCTAAAATCTATACGCGTTAATACCCGTTAATATTATTTTAATCATAAAAATGAAACGCGAAAGTTTAAAAGTTAATTTAGTATAATTTAATTTCTTTTTTAATTACATTTTGTTATGAAATTTATAATAAGTTTCCAAATTTATTTCATGTTACTTTTATTTCATTTAAAACCTATTATACTACATACAATTTTGCAGAAAGTCGGACTGCCGTAGGCATGTTCATACTTCTTTCTGTTTTATAATTTGTGAAGTGACTTATGGAAAGGAGAGATCTTTGATATTAAGTTGTCAAAGACACGTAGATGAGGGCATTTTTTTTTTAATTTTATTACAGTTTAATTATGGCTTTATCAATTATTCTAAGTATTTAACGAATAAACTAACTTGATTTTTTTGTAAACCGTACGTGTAATACGTAGAAAACACCCAGACCAATTCTAACATTCATGTTCATGAACCAAACATTTTGCATTGGGCGGGAATCGAACCGGAGTCCTTTGCGTAGCAGACCACAGTGGTCGTCTAGACAGTATAAATGTCATAGAAGACAAATTTTATCCGCAAAATCTTTAAGGTTTTTATTTACAACTCATTTCAAGCACTTTCCAGACGACAACATATTTAAACTTCCAACCTCATTAAATAATTATTTGTTTATAGAAAAGTGATAAAAACATATAACAACGAAAACAGTAATAATTTTAAAAAATAAAGGCCTATTTTATTAATTAGTGATGATACTATAGTCGAGATGAGTGGGTTGGGCCCACCAGGTGTTTGGGCCGCTCAGAAGAGGCTAGAATCTTGGGCCCGAGCGGCTAGAGAGAGAACTTCAAGCGCTAGCAGCGGTCAGAGTCATAATTCTACAGATAGCTTTGGTGACGACAAGTCGCATGGCAGTCTTAACGTAAGTATTTAGAACTGTGTGGTAGTTACTGCTTTATCAGAACACCCCATTAATGTCCCACTGCAGGGACGGGCCTCCTCCCGGGACTGAGGGATAATTGGCCTACTAATACCACGCTGGCCAGACGGATTGATATAGGGTTTAATTTCAAGGTTTCCTTCTTTTTATTTCGTAAAGATAATATTCACGGATAGTCTCTTAGTCGGTTTTTACGACACCCATGGGATGAGATGGGGTTACTGCTTAGATATTTTAAATCTATACTATAATAAAACTGTAGAGGTCGAAATGTCTGTTTTTTTCGAGAATTCAGATAAAAATTATCTATAAAATCTAGAAAAAAGTCAAAAAGCACGAAACCACAATTTTTAGAATTAATGTCTGTCTGTCTGTCTTGTTTGTTACCGCACATCTTTGAAACGAATTAATATAATCTTAAGACCAATACATTGTATTGTAGCCTCTTTTATTGGGCTTAAACTGAGGTATGTTTCATCAAAATCGGATAAGTATTACTCGAGATATTGCTTGATCTCTCTATTAGAACAGTCCAATACAAATCTGGGGTCAAGAAAAATGGTTTTGGTTAAATGTTGAAATGAATCTAAATTTCGTTTCTTTTGTTTACGAGATGGCGGTACCAGTAGTAATCTATCTATATCTATACTATAATAAAACTGTAGAGGTCGAAAGGTCTGTTCTTTTCGAAAATTTAGATAAAAATTATCTATAAAATCTAAAAAAAAGTAAAAATGCACGAAACCACACATTTTAGAATTAATATCTGTATGTCTGTTTGTTACCGCACATGTTTAAAACGAATTAATATAATCTTAAGACCAATATATTGTATTGTAACCTTTTTTATCAGGCTTAAACTGAGGTATGTTTCATCAAAATCAGATAAGTATTACTCGAGATATTGCTTGATCTCTTTATTAGAACAATCCAATACAAATCAGGGGTCATGAAAAATGGTTATGGTTCAATGTTGAATGAATTTAAATTTCGTAGATTATTTTTATACACAACGATTAAGCGTAACTTGAAGTTACATTTAGTTTTTGTTTCATTGCAATCGGTTCCTTCTATTAAAAGATATTTGAATTTAATTAATTAATATTAAACAGCGCCATCTTTCGAACTTAGACTGGAGTACATCAAGAGTTAAATTGCGTGCTGTATTTTTAAATGTAAATAAATAGAAATAACCTTTATTTGTTAATCACAGGTACAAAACATGTTACAAAAATAAATAGTCTTTCCCTGTTTTGCCAATACTGGCGTACAAACATCAATGTTTAAAGTTAAACTATATACTTAATCATAAAAATAAATTTAATTTAAATAACATTCCTTTTCTCACAATCCTATTATAACTGCAATTATAACACACTTATATAATTATTTAATAAATAATATATAGGTATATAACAGACAACATAATAAGTAACAAGTTTTTTTCTTTATAAAACATTTTACACATTATTGCTATTTGTCAACATTGAAGAAAAAATAGAAAACTGTCAATAAAATAAAGAAATACAATCACAAAACATTAAATTATTGTTTAATGTGTTTGTGTTTATTTATTACTTGACCATCTGATGGCGAAACGGAGTTCGCCGGGTTTGCTAGTTAATTAATATATATAAAATATCCGTATAAAATCCGTGTGGTGATGGATTAAGAATACAATATGTCACCACCACATCTCGTTCCATTGGTGTCGTAAAAATCGACTAAGGGACTATCCGTGAATACTATCTTAACGAAATAAAAAATAGGAAAACTTGAAATTAAACCCTATACCAAGCCGTCTGGCCAGCGTGGTATTAGTAGGCCAAATATCCCTGAGTCACGGGAGGAGGCCCGTCCCTGCAATGGGACATTAATGGGCTGTTATGATAAGCTGTTTTAATAATATTTCGTTAAGATAATATTCACAGATAGTTCCTTAGTCGGTTTTTACGACAGCAACGGGATGAGACGGGGGGGTGACATATTGTATTCTTACTCCATCACCACACGGAGAAAAGTCTCAGAGTAATAATATTCATATTCAGATATTTATAAGTATGTACTACATATAAACTGTATGTAATTTCTCCAGTACATAGTACACAAATCCTACAGACTATCCAACACAATTGTCTCCTTTATTATTCATAGGTTTGTAGTGAGCTTATTTTTGAGTTAAGCTAGCCTTTGTACAGTTACATTTCATTGTCTTTTGTCTAATAATATATTTATGCGTTCATGAATAAATAAAAAGGTGTTTCATTGTTACGTCCCTGTTTGTAAACCAGCAAATGGATGACTAATTCTGTAATCACTGATTCTTCGTTATGTCTTTTAATTACTTTTATTAAGTATTACAACGACTGCGAGGATTATACTTGTGACTTATTGTTGATTAGGATCGGCATCGTATCAACTCGAGCCGTTCAGTATTATTTGTATGAAACTCTTTACTGCAACGCACACTGATCTGAATCGTAACGTAATCGAATTTTTGACGTTAGACACCGAGGAAATTGGTTAGTAGGCCAAGTATCCCTCCGTCACGGGAGGAGGCCCGTCCCTGCAGTGGGACATTAATGGGCTGTTATGATGATACAATATCCTCACGCCTTATTTTCATGGGAGAAGGTAGAGACTGTAAGCGCCTTGTTGGTACTACAGTCCTTACACCTGCTTTCATTTGTTAACATGCAATATGTTTAAATCGTTTCCTAGTGCTATGCACCTGCTTTTTCTGAAGAAAGTCAACTTTTTTACCTTGACGACTCTGTGGCGTAGTGGTTATTCAACATAACTGCTACACAGAGGTCTCGGGTTCGATTCCCGCTCAATGCAAATCTTTGTGTGCATGAACATGATTGTTTGCATTGGTCTGAGTGTTTTCTATGTATAATATGTATGTCAAAAAAAAATGTTTAAGCATGTTTATCCGTTGTCTAGTACCCATAGTACAAGCTCTGCTTAGTTTGGGACTAGAGGGCGTTGTGTGAAAGTGTGAGAAATAAAAAAAAATACTTATACTTACCTGAATCCATCTACGATTATTTCTTGTTACTATTTTCAACGCTTGCTTAGTTCTAAACATACTATTGAAACGAAATCACTCGCTCGTTTATAATCGGCTTTGTCCTAAGCACTTTGAACACGTACAAATAATTATAATTACACCCCCAAAAATGCCTATTAGCCCAATTTCTACCTAATCCATCAAAAGTGTAATAATAGGTTGACTATTTAAAACAAGATTAGAAAAACGAAATTTGTTATTTTCCAATGACTGCCGTGATTTACTTACAAATGTCCAGTGTACATTGAACTGTAATATCAAAAAGTTTGCTTTTAAATAGGGGTCAGATTTTATGGATATTTAGATGGTTTACTTGCAAATGACCAGTGTATATTGAACTCTAATGCCAACTTTGCTTTCGAATAGAGGTCAGATTTTGTGGTTTAGAAATACATGCAAAGTTTTGCCCTAAGGCTTACACCACGCAAACGAAATCACGAGCAGTTAAGTCAATTAATAAATGCCTTTTCTATGTTAAACTGACGTTTATCTTGATTTCTTTTGAATAGTATAATATGTATTTTTATTTTTCGCATATGTATTTTTGGGTTTCGTAAACTTTTGTAGTCATTTTTTTTATTTATAGCTTTATTTTTTTTATTTTTATAGTAGCTGAGACATGTCCACTTCGTTGGGCGGCAAAAAAAAACACGTCCCTTTTTTAAACATATTTCATTACTGCTCTACTTTTATTACTCAAAGCGTGATATTATATAAATAGCCTATGACACTTCCCAAAAAATCGTCTATTCAACCTGTGATTCAACACAGAAAGATTTTTTTAAATCGGTTTAGTAGATCCAGAGACTACCCCCTACAACGTCACAAACACACACTTTACCTCTTTACAATATTAGTATAGAAGTATAGATTTTACATAATTTTACTTCCAAATAAGGAAATATTTTTATTTAAGGCGTAAGCATAATTGTAAACTTCTGTCTCAGCAATGAGCGGTCCAATTCTAGACATGGGCCTCCTCAAGTTCGCGCCACTCATTCCGGTCCTCCGCCGGCCTCATCCAACCATTTCTGACCACCTTTCTCACGTCGTCGCCGGTTCATTAGGCCGGAGGACGCCCTACTCTACATTTGACAACTAGTGTTCTTCATTAGGTCGGCCCCCAGCTAGGTGGACCGACGACCTCAAAAAGGTCTCTGGGTCGGACTGGATGCGGAAGGCGCAGGAGCGAGTTCTGTGGCGCGTGTTGGGAGAGGCCTATGTCTAGCAGTGGACTGCGATAGGCTACTTGATGATGATGATGATGTTCTTCATTCACTTAGTGACTTATCAAAGCTGACGTTGATTCGACACATTCATGTCGGTCTATCATCAGTCGTCTAGTATCTATTATAACTTCTGCTTAGTTTGAAAATATATTCTGAAGACGTTGTGGAGGTCGCGGTGACGTAACAGCACCACGCCTCCAACGAAAAGGGAGGATCCTCCGACCAGGCGAAGGTGATCGCGCCTGGCGGGCCAACTGCCCAACAGTTGTTCGTTGGATGTTGTAGGTATATATGCGGAATCGCTGTGTGAATGTTGATATCGCGATTCAGGACGTAGTGTAGGTGTTGGCTTGAGTTAATCGATAGATGACGCTACACCACTCCCCCCGGAAGACCGGAGGTCGATCTTGCTGATGTGACTTCTTGTGGAGCTGATGCCAGAGTTCCAGTGAGTCGGAACTGAAGTGCCGGTCCAGTATGAGTTGGACTGCGGTGTCCACCGTCCACCTTCCCCATTTTCCCCAGTGAGTCGGGGCGTATCCAGTGAGTAGGATGATGGGTGATGAGGTCGCAGGCTTCTCTAGGCTTGTCATGACGGCGAGCATATGGAGTAGTCCTGTTAAGACCGAAGGTGCTGGTGCGCTCCGAGAATGTTGGTTTCATCACGTCGGGGTCACCAATGTGGGAGCATATGGTATTTACTCCCAACTTTCCGTTCACGGGAATCGAACCCGTGAAGATAAAAAATATATATTTTTATGAGGAGCGAAATTAGCGAGGAAGAAAGCAAAATGAATGATTTTATTTATGATAGATGAAAGATTTTAATGAATTTAAAGTTATTATAATATATACAGCAAATGAAATAATGAAATAAATGAATGTACAGTAATTAACTAAAAGTAAGCAAGTTAAGCTAAGCTACGAGTGCGCGGCGCGGTTGGTGGCGTCGGAATGTTCGGTGCGCTGGCGCCGTCCGTGTCCTCTGCGCTCGCTGTAGGTCAAACTTGCGTAAACATCTAGAATGTTCCACGCGTAGGATCGCTGTCCTAATGTTCATAAGCGGAGCGGATTGCTTCAACATGTAAGGAGGTGATACATGTTTACATTGTGGCGTATGTATCCGCCACAACGTTGTGGTATTTGTATTAATAAATGTTTTAATATCACCATTCAACATAGACAATAAACATGACGACTCTAAAATATTTATTTAAAAGAATCAATTAAGCAAAATAATCATTATCGTTTGTTTTTTTAAATAAGTTAAGTAAAAACCAATAAATGTCGAATGGTTACCAAAGAAAGGTCAGCATCGAAACAAATAAACATCAATTTAATACAGCCCTCGGACAAAATTGGGTAAATATATTAACAATTTCACTCGGGATATTAATTAACAATTTATTTGGGTTACATTCGTTTATTAAGAACAATTCCCTGTACTTTCGGAAATAGCTTGTTAATAAAAGGTTTCAGCACCCGAGACTTATAAAAAAATTGGCTTAGTTAAAAGGCTTTGCGAGAAAAAGAAATCTTGACACCGACTTAAACCACTTTAGTTAGCTTGGAAGACTAGCAAGAACAGGCCAGTGAACAAACTGTGACCAGGTAACTTGGCACTTTGTCGACTAGGCTGATTTTTTCTTGTGCTGGCCATCACACAAATTAACGTTAAACATCAGGATATTTTGTCATTAGATCAGGCTTTACACAATGGTGTCATTCAGAATTAGTAGCTAAAAAGAATATTTAGTAATAACTTTAGATAAAAAGAAATTTAGACAAAATTTCATTGTTCTAATATCAGACATTTTTAAACCTATTCGATAGCAGAACTTCAGACCTGGACTATTTAAGATTTTTTTGACTATAAGAAGAGTTAAACCCAAAGTGGCCAGAAATGAACTTTCTATCGAGAGACCCGGATTTTTTTTGTCTGTAGCTTATGTTTTGCTAACACCTTTTTTAAAAATCCTGTACTTAACCATTACTAACTTTAAGAAGCTATTTACACAGCTTATCTCAAATGAAATTTTGTTTGACTTCGCCTTAAGTTAATTTATCTACAAAAGCAGCCTTCGTAAACCACAATTTAAATAGAAAAGTAAAAATCTTCACATAAAATATAAAATACGATGCCACAAGAAAATGCTGCAGAAAATCTTATAGAATTTAACGTAAGGTCCGTAGATTTTATATACTTTAGTACTGGCCACTGAAATATTATATAACTAAGCTTCTTATTATTTTATTTTGCAGACAGAAGATATTTTTATTTTCCCTTTGTAGAAACCATTGGATTTTTCTTTAGAAATACGCTCAAAGATAGCTTGGACGTTTTATCACTAAAGACACGATAAAAGTCACTTATTTAAGATGTAATTTTTCAATATAGAATGGAAAGATGTGTGAATTTATCTGACTAGATTTATCTGGATATTACCTAGATTTACTTTTAGTTTAGCCTCCTTGTGGTGACGGAGTAAGAATACAATATTTCACCACTCCATCTCATCCCATGGGTGTCGTAAAAACCTACTAAGGGACTATCCGTGAATATTATCTTTCCGAAATAAAAAGAAGGAAAACTTAAAATTAAACCCTATACCAATCCGTCTGGCCAGCGTGGTATTAGTAATGTTAGAACAGTAGTGTTTAGAGGTCGACTAAGTGGGTACAGCGGTAATACTAACATAAAAGGATCTACCTGAGAGGAAAAGAAATCCACCACTGCTTATGTTCTAACTTCTTGTGTCATTCCTCCATTCATCTTCTCTACATTTGTTTACTTCTTTTCTTCTTCTTCTTTTATATGGCAAACTATGCCGATGTCGACAATTCTGCCAGAGTCCGACGTGCTATGACTTAATGTGAAGATTGGTTTTGTGGTTAAAACAGGAACTAAATGGTCGAATTCGATCGGATTATTACTTCTTTTCATATAGACATTATTTTTGCCATCTGAGGACGACAAAGGAAAAAAACATTGACATATTTTATTTCAACAAAATAAAGATTAAAACAATAAACCCTGTGCCAGCACTCGTATTCAATTAGTTATTCTTTTTGAGCTGCAAAAAGCTTTGAACGGATACACAGGTCCCTCGAGATGAAAAGCGTATTGATCAAAGCAAGTTATATATCACGTAATCTATTAAAGACTATTCAACAGCCTTCATCCGATACAAAAAGGGATCTCGACAAATATTTACTTGAATATAAAACTTAAGTACCTATATGTTTTTCTGAAGAGTTATGATAATAAGTTGACTTGTTTTTGCACATAATCATATTAATTAATTTGTAAGATTGTATCTGGTCTGTTGGTTTGATGAACTCATCATTTATTTATTTGCTGCTGACCCGTGCCCACTTTGTAAGGAGGGGGAAAAAACGTTATTAAGTGTGCCTTTTCTAAACATATTTCAGTACTGGTCCACTACTCTTACTTAGTAATAGCGTGATACTATATAGCCTATGACACTCCCCGATAAATGGACTATTAAACACAGAAAGAGTTTTAAAAATTGGTTCATTACATCCAGAGATTACCCCCTACAACAAACACGCAAACTTTACCTCTTTATAATATTATTATAGATTAACGCTTGCCAACAGACTCATAATTAACTTGCCTTATAATTAAAGTAATTAATAATTTATACAGAATGCAAATCTAATACTGTTTCTTTGCGGTCATAGGACCGCAAAGAAAACGGGTCGCTTAATAACTTATAAAATATTTGGCGCTAGCTCTCCCGTGACGGAGGGATACTTGGCCTACTGATACCACGCTGGCCAGACGGATTGGTATAGGGTTTTATTTTAAGTTTTCCTTCTTTTTACTTCGTATAGATAATATTTACGGTTAGTCCCTTAGTCGGTTTTTACGACACCCATGGGATGAGATGGGGTGGTGACATATTGTATTCTTACACGGATTAAATTATATAATTTATTGAATATAATCTTTTGTTACCAGGAGATGCTGATACCTAAGGAGCAATGCCGGGTGCAGCCTCTTTCAACAGAGAACCGAGCAGCAAGCTCCTTGCCTCACGCAAGGCTGGCCAGAACACCCTCTATATCCTCCCAGAGCAGCTTGGACAGCGGTACTTCACGCGCTACTGTAAGTATATAAACCATAGGCATTTTGTTATGATCAAACGTACAAACGTAGTGTAGGACCCCCAGCTAGGTGGACCGACGACCTCAAAAAGGTCTCTGGGTCGGACTGGATGCGGAAGACGCAGGACCGTGTTCTGTGGCGCGTCTTGGGATAGGCCTATGTCTAGCAGTGGACTGCAATAGGCTAGTTGATTGATTGAGACCTGCAAAGTCATGGCGACAGAGTAAACCCATTTCATGATGATGACCGTTCCTGGGCTGTATCTGGAATGTATCGATTTAGTCTGCGGTGACTTATATGAGCAAATTTAAATTAATCAGACATTTTGTTAAACCAATCTGTAAATATTCAGTTAAAATAGGAATACTTCATATTAATAAACTGTGGTTCTGCGTAGGTATGTAAGTAATTTAACGTTTATAATATTGTATAATTAATTATACAAAAGCAAGCTTTACCTCGAACATCAAAATGCATCAGAATTTGTGCAAAATTGAGAGAATTTACCATGTAGGTAATATTGTGTGTCAGTAAATTGAATTTTGATTGCGGAATCAAGCCATAAACTAGATGATCATATTACACGATGCACTAACCTTAAATAAGAGTGTACAGGCTGGCTAATATAATATTTTCTCATATTGATTGGTATAGGGTTTAATTTCAAGTTCCCCTTCTTTTTACTTCGTAAAGATTATTATCTTTACGAATATTAATTTACGGTTATTCACGGTTAGTCCCTTAGTCGGTTTCTACGACACCCATGGGATGAGATGGGGTGGTGACATATTGTATTCTAACTCCACTAACACCACACGGATAATTCAGGTATTACACGCATTAAAAAAAGTAGTAAATTGTTTGATATAAAATTCTAATCAGATTCCCAAAATGTGTACTTTATTTAGTGACTCACGTGATGGTAATACGTATACTTACGTTAGGTGTGTACGTATGTGAGACGACCTAGTTTGACATGAAGGTTCATCTCAGCCTATTAATTAATCATCACGCTCAGATTACATAATACGTACTCCTAGTTCGTAACTCTATATTAGTTATGTATACACAGCAACACATCAAGCTAAACATTTTAGAAATTGTGTCTTATTTCAAGGTATTAAGGTACATGAGTGTCTAGGTTGATTAGTTGCTGTATGTACCTGGATATTGTATGTGTAATAGAAGATGTAATCCGCTAGGATGGGTGCTCAATGTTAATTACTATTGAAGTTATTTTAAGCAATTGTCAGTTTGGGGGTAAAAGAACGCATGTTCAATAGTTATATGGGAATCCGTTATTACGGACTCCAAAAAGAGGCAGAAATATTTTGTTTTTAATGTTTATCAAATCAGAACAGTATGCCTAATTAAAAAATTGAGAAATTAAAAAAACATCATTGTGTACATAATTACATTAATAATCTTGTCTGCCTGTCAATCTTTATTTAAGGTTATTTATTAGTTACTCTCCGTGTGGTGACGGAGTAATAATACAATATGTCACCACCCGATCTCATCCCATGAGTGTCGTAAAAACCGACTAAGGGACTATCCGTGAATATTATCTTTACGACATAAAAAGAAGAAATTAAACCGTATAGGTACCAATCCGTTTGGCCAGCGTGGTATTAGTAGGCCAAGTATTCTTCCGTCACGGGAGGAGGCCCGTCCCTGCAGTGGGACATTAATGGGCTGTTATGATTGGTTAATTACCTATTTACGTTCTCTAGTGAAAGTAAACCAACGAATAGTTGAGTTTACGTAAAGCAAGGTACAAAAAAATTGATGTTACCATAAAAATCCTCCAATTAAGTTACACTAACAGCCCTTTCATCTGACGTGTGTCATCAAAAGTTCCATTATTCCATTAACATTCGGAATATGTTCCGTTATGCTCTACTTTTCAACCGACTTCAAAAAAGAGGAGGTTCTCAATTCGGTTGTATTTTTTTTTTTTTTTTATTTTTTTTTTTATTTTTTGTGTTTGTTACCTGATTTCTCGAAAACGGCTAGACCGATTTGAAAAATTTTTTTTTTGTTCGTATGGGTATGCTTCCCATTTGGTCCCATTGTCACCAGATCTGGATCTGGATGACGGTATCCCAGAGAAATCGAGGGCATCTCTTGAAAATTGTAGGGACGCATTGTGTAAAATCTTGTCATACATGTGCATCTCTGACGTCACTACCAAATAGTCAAGAGTAAGAACTGGTCAGATCCTGGAGACCAGAGTGAGTCGAGGGAACACCTCAACGGCATATTGCAGCTACCTTGTGTTTGGGCTTATTTTAATTGTATTGATGAAGACTTTACAAAACTTTACACAAACATGATCTGATGATGAAGAAGATTGAGGGTCGAGGCAACTCCTCAACGGTATATAGCAGTTACCGAGTGTTTGGGCTTATTTTATTCGTATTGATGAAAACTTTACACAACTTTACACAAACATGATCTCATGATAAAGACGACTGAGGGTCGAAGAAACTCCTCAACGGCATACAGCAGCTACCTTGTGTTTGGGCTTATTTTAATTGTATTGATGAAAACTTAACATTATGAATGTAATCGCAGGTGTGGTTTAAGACTTGAATGAAATTCTTATTTTAAATTAAAATAGGAATTAATAACGGATTATAAATAGACAAAATTGTTGAATTGCATTTAATTTATTTTAAACTTATTCTTTAGATATAACAAATTGATAATAATAATTATTATATTTATTTGATTTATTTTAATTTTAATTAACTTAATTATTATTACCAATTAACCATGCCGAGACGGTGGCTACGCTTTTCGATGTTCTCCCTATTTAAAACTTTTTGCATGTAGGTCCTCCGTTGTTCACTAGTCTCTTTTGAAATGACATTGGAGGTAGATTTCCTACATTAAAAGGCGTTTATCCCTTTCTTCGTTTGTTTCATTCAATCGGCGCTGTCTCATATAAGCAGCGCGTTTCGTAGGTCTACCCATATTCCGACAAAGTAATGTCCCACTGCAGGGACGGGCCTCCTTCTGTGACGGAGAAATACTTGGCCTACTAATACCACGCTGGCCAGGCGGATTGGTATAGGGTTTAATTTTAAGTTTTCCTTCTTTTTATATCTCAATCTCTATTCACGGATAGTCCCTTAGTCGGTTTTTACGACACCCATGGGATGAAATGAGGTGGTGACATATTGTGTTTTCACTCCGTCACCACACGGATTTATAGAATTGGAATTCACTAAAAATTTAGAAATAAAATTAATTTTCACAAAAAAAAAGAACCGACTTCAAAGACAAAAATTGCACTAAAAAGTAATAAATAATTACTTGTATTTTGATTTTACAACAATAAATCAGCCATTATTTCTATTTAATTTTAATTTATAGAATAGGTTCTTTTCATTAAGTATTGTAAAAGTATTGTTAAGGATATTTCTTTAAGAGTCTGTAAATATATTTATTTGTAGATTGTTTAAAAGATAATCAAATTATTACAAATAATGTAATATTATTGTTATTTTTGGAGGCGGTGTCAGCCAACGGAATAAGTACGATAATACCTAAGCAAACGGAATGACGGCCATGAATTACAGATTATAAATGACTTCGACATTATATTTGTTGATTGTGTATGGATTAGTTTAAAAATTAAACAAATATTAAACAACTATTCTTATCATATTTAAATAAATATATTTTAAAATACCAGTATCACATTTAAACGTTTTAATATTATATTTAATAACTGATTAAAGCTTTCCAGAACTTAAAATAGATTAGATTTAAAGAAATAATTCGCGAATAGGATCAATAATGCAAAATGTTGTCTACAAGTTCGTTAGAATAGGCAATAAAGTTTTGTATAACACACTCTCATCACTTTAAATGGTTTCTAATTAGATAAATATTGCATTTAAAACGAAAACGGCCGTTTCATTTTCGAATGTGAATTTTATGTAATTATTAGTCTGTGTATAACACGGCGCCATAATATTTGTTTAAGTTTTCAGTCAGAAATAAAAAATGGTATACTTAATAATAACGATCGTGGCTGACACCGACTCCAAAAATAACAATAATATTACATTATTTGTAATAATTTGATTATCTTTTAAACAATCTACAAATAAATATATTTACAGACTCTTAAAGAAATATCCTTAACAATACTTTTACAATACTTAATGAAAAGAACCTATTCTATAAATTAAAATTAAATAGAAATAATGGCTGATTTATTGTTGTAAAATCAAAATACAAGTAATTATTTATTACTTTTTAGTGCAATTTTTGTCTTTGAAGTCGGTTCTTTTTTTTTGTGAAAATTAATTTTATTTAATTTACTTTTGTAACTGACATACGAGTCTGCCTGCATACGAAGGCAGAATGTTAACCAATTATTTGAACCATGTACCTATTGTTATCATTGCAAAAAAAGTTAGGTTTGAAGGCGAATATTTTGGTTTTATTTAAAAAGACAACCTCCGCACTAGATCATGCATTATCTGTACTAATATTATAAAGAGGTAAAGTTTGTGTGTTTGTGACGTTGTAGGGGGAAATCTCTGGATCTACTGAACCGATTTAAAAAATTCTTTCTGTGTTGAATAGTCCATTTATCGGAGAGTGTCATTGGCTATATAGTATCACGCTATGACTAATAAGAGTGGAGAAGTTATGAAATATGTTTAAAAAAGGGACGCTTAATAAGTGTATTATAAAATAATTGTAATAAAGTTTTTGTCCTAAAAACTAATAATTTGTGTTTCTTAGTCTAATTTATATAGGAACACATTAATAGGTACTCATAGCTAATCACTAAAGTCTAACAAAGATATAAAGTGCAATTAAATTCATATCCTTCCTCGTAACGGAGTGTCTCAAGCTACTTATTCGAAGTTTAAAAATAATCGATAGATATAGCGGCCATAAACTGTCATTAATGATGAATCGGTGTGATATTGAAAATCGATTTTGAAGTTTGAAGTGTCATTAGATTTATTTATAGGTATTTTTAAAGATTTTTACTTGTGTACGTACTTATGCTTAGAGTTTAACCTGTGGGCGTTGTAAGCACAGGCGTATGGGGGGGTATAATACATGATATTTATAAAACAGTGTTACAAAATAAATGAGACAAGACCTGCCAAAAAAAGGAAAAAAGACAAAAGTATGAACCATTTTCCATATTTCTGTTCATCATTGGAAGAGCCTCATCCCTCTAACAAAACATTAATGTACCTACTGTTCTAATGAAAATCATAGCTAAAATAAAATAATAAAAGATTTTAATGTGACGGCAGTTTTTAATTGTACCTGTTAATTAATCCGACCCCTTTCTCATTAATCTAAAGTACTGTAGAAACTTTGAATAAGATGGAGCCATTAGCTTTTTGTTTCGCTTTATGACGCCTACCTACCTTAAATTTTTATTCTTTTGTTTTAAATATTATGTTTTCATTGTAGTTATTAACTTTTATAACTTCGTAACTTACCTATACGTAAAGACCAAACTTCTTAACTTACTTTATATCTGTAGTATTTCAATATCAGTTTTCAATGGGTTTCAAACGTTGGTACCTACATAATATAATATTATTGAGAAACAACATCTAAGTATAACCGTATTTTTATGACTTATATTAAAAGGCAAACAAATATGGCGTCGTGTCAATCACAGACTAAAGACTTACCCCCTTACTCATAAACGCCTCCTAAATTTGATCACCGTTTAGCGAGTTTTTTATTAGGCAAACCAACCTTAGACCAGGCAAAATCGTAAGAATTTAAGCTAATCAAATGACTAAAATTTAAGAGTCGGTTATGAGTAAGGGGGTTTGTCTTTGACCATATGAGAAATGTATGGGAATCAAGGAAAAATTCTAGAATCTATAAATAAATGTCAAAATTTATTTCTATCTGTGAGATTTGACGTTGGCAAAAGTTACATTTATATAAAATGTAACAAAGACTGTGGTTAAATCAAAGTAATCAGAAATTTTCATCCACATCAAAGTGTGATGTAAAAACTAGTGAATTTGCAAAATGTGGTGTTTGTTTACAAAGATAATCAAGTATATGTATTAATAATATCCCACCTATAAACATCCCTCTGAAAAGATCCGAATAATAAGATAAGATACTTCAATGACGAAGGAAAACTTGGTAATTCTATACTGACCAGACGGTTGCGTATAGTGAATTATGTCATATTTCTTTTTAAGTTTTGGTAGAATAAAATCAGCAAATTCTTCCATGAGATGGGGTGTCGCCCATGTAATAAGTACTTAGTCCATCTTATATCGATAAAAAAATAAACAGACTTTATAAAGTAAAAAAAAAGCTTTAAGAAATTGATAGTGAATAGGTACCAGGCGCCCATAACATGCATGAAGCTTTCCTAGATCGTTAGTTAATTTCCTCGGTAAATGCAGCCAGTTGCCAGTTGCGATACTGATATCTTCTAATTAGATAAAGTATGTCGATAATGGTTAGAGCGTTTAACTACAGATACCTATTTACCTTCAGGTATCTAGGTTATTCTGAGTATGAATATAAAATGTTGTCATCGCGTCTTATATTATGGGGGTCCTAAATTTCAGCTAAAAAAAAATCTTTATTTCTTTTGATATTTTTAGCGCAAAACACCGCAAGATTGTGTTTATTTTTACAATTATACATGAATTACTTTGTCTTTCATTTGACCTCTAAATGACGTCATGCGTTCAGCTGAATATTAGTTTGTCTCTGCCCTCATTGCTTAAGTAACTCAGCCGTACGTATTACGTCATCACAAGTAAAACTTAATATTTATTTAATTAATATTTTAAGTTACAAATAAACTATAGTTAGGAAACCAAAAATATTCAAATTAGTGTCAAATTAATGATAAACCTAAAAAAATAATAAACCTTAGAAATTTAAAAAAAAATACCAACAAAAATCTTTACGTACCGAATTGAAGAAATCTGCTAAAACAACACTGCTAAATCCACAGTATACTAGTTATTATTTTAAAGAATGTAATACCTTGGCTGGGCTCCTTAACATTTTATACGACCCCCTTTCATTTCAATCCCGGTTTCTTTAACGTAACTTGCCCTAAAAAAGTTGTAGGCAGTTCTGAATAATACCCCGGCACCCCAATACATCCTTCCGTTTTTTATAAACCCTGTAATACAATAAAAAAGCTTCCGGAACCCATAATTCATTAGGATCACGGAGATTCTTAATAAAAAAATGCTTAATGAAAAAGAAAATTTAAAATTATTGTAAGCAATTGTCCTCTGGTGTTGGACAGAGGAAGATGGGGACTTTTAAAGATGGCTCATATTCAGCAGTAGGTACACATAATTTCGCTGAAATGATGATTAATCTCCTCAAATGATATGTTGAATGTATTTTAAACTGTGTGGTGACGGAGTAGGAATGTCATATGTCACCACTCCATCTCATCCCATGGGTGTCGGAAAAACCGACTAATGAATAGTGAATATTTTATTTACGAAATAAAAAGAAAGAAAACTTGAAATTAAACCCTATACTAATCCGTCTGGCCAGCGAGGTATTAGTAGGCCAAGTATCCCTTCGTCACGGGAAGAGGCCCGTTCCTTCAGTGGGACATTAATGGGCTGTTATGATGATTTTCAACTGCAATGCAAACCGACCTGATCCCCGGAAAAGTTACTAACATTTTGTTTAACGGATACAATTCATTCGTCATTTCTCGATCCATTATAGCAAAATCTTTTTGTTGTCAAATGTGTAATTTCAAGACAAGAAATTAAATCAAAATGCGTCAAATAAGTTTGTTTTCTTTTAATAAAATATGGAATGCGAATCATCCATCCCTCACGCGGTGGACCAACCTAGTTAGGACGGCGCCGGGAAGCCGATGGATGAGGGAGGCACAGGACAGCACAAGGTGGCAATACTTGGAGGAGGCCTGTGTCCAGCAGTGGACGTCGATTGGGTGATATGATGATGATTATGAATCATCCAAATAAACAAAATTCCGTATTATAACAGTAATCAGAAAATTATTCGAAATAAAAAGAAAATACTGAAACGCAATACCAGCAGCAGAGAAATATTAATAAAAATCCAACCTCTTTTCCTTTTCGAACAATGTAAAAACATAACTGGCAACATTGAAAGTAGTATGACAACACTCATTGTAATCCGATAAGTACCATAGAGGTATTCATAGAATACTCTAGTGGGATTTTATTCCTACTTTTCATCGATATGCACATTGTTTGTAAACCTATTCAATGTACCACTTTGAATAGAAACGAAGTATTAGCCCCTTATCTATGGAATTGCTGTTTTTATTCTGAGCTGGCTGTATAGCCTCTATTTTCTAGTGAAACATAATTATTGCTAGATATTTTTTTGTAGCTTAGAAAATATAAGACATTACCATCTTTTAACAAGAGACAATCATCATAACAGCCCATTAATGTCCCACTGCAGGGACATGCATCCTCCCGTGACGGAGGGATACTTGGCCTACTGATACCACGCTGGTCAGACGGATTGGTATAGGGTTTAATTTCAAGTTTTCCTTCTTTTTATTAACAAGAGACAATGAACAAAAATAATTATTTTTCATATAATAGAGAGAGACGTAAAGAGGAATACCACCTTCCCGCTTCGCAGTGAGTACCCTGAGCGCCGGAGAAGCATCCACAGGCTTAATAGAGGCGGGGAGGCTGCATGGCGTGTGACCAGAGAGTCGGTGACGAAGCTGTGACCCCCAGAGTATACCCGTAATGAGAGATCTCAATCAATAAGCCGACGATGATATCTTAATAATGAAAATACTGTTACTTATTCTGCAATTGAATGTTGCTATACATAGTTGTTTACAAATATAACAATGCTTAGACTTAAGTCGTATATGCACAAGCAATTTCAAGTTGGTAGCGAACAGCGCACTAAAGTTCGACCGCGTGCTTTAGTTAGAGTGGCCTTGAAAATAGCGATTAAGTAAATGTCAATTACTATTCAGACCATAACATGCTTTAGTAAAGGTGTCGTTTGTTAAGTGGGCAATTTTGTTTTGCTATTGAACATTTCAGCGGTATTTTTAGACAGGACAGTTAAGTAGTAGTATTGAACTAATTAAAAATTTAACTCTCTAAGTAAGCACTTTAATGTTTAGACTTAGATACATCCAGTCGATACAGCCGACATCTTATCCCTCAATTGGTTAACGTTTATATGAAAAGAGCACTCGTAACCGACGCGCATATAGTATGACTCGCTTAATGAATGTGGACGAGGCCTGTTTGCTAGAATCGTGACTAGTGGCGTTCTTTCGTCTCGGCCTTCCCCGGAAGGGATAAGGCGTGAGTTTATGTATGTATGTTATATGAATATTAACTTTTTAAACTTTGTATGTGACATTTCGAGGTCAAGAAGGAGGATCAAGTCTTCCTCTTTTCTATCTATGCTCCATATTCTGGGTAAATTCTTAAGATGCATTGCTAATTTACGGCTCCAAAAAAAGGAAAACATTTTTTTAATGTTTATAAGTTGTCTAGTACTACTACTAGTTGGTAGAGGCTCTGCTTAGTTTAAAACTAGATAACATGCTGTAAAAGTGTAAGGAATATAATTGTTATTAATTCAGCAATCTGACGTATTCAAATCAATGAACTGACACTAAGGTAAACCTAAAAGTGCGGTAACTGATCTATTTTTAACTATTTTTCCACAGCTTCTTTTCCGAAAAATAAAATCATTGACATTTTGAGCGGAAATAACTAAATAAGGAAGTTGTTAGATGTAGAACAGGAATAAAATATAAAGAAGCGCTAAACTTCGATCCAACTTTAATGCCTAAGGCTTCTTAAACTCGCTCAAAACTTTGATCATCCCATATATTTAAGTAAAAACAGTTTTCTTATTTAATCGCTCTTTTTATAGCCCTACCCCGCAGACCAAATAGATGTATAATGGATATTTTAATATAAAATGAAAGTGACCAGGTACTTTTTGTGGTCACTTAGCAGTAAGGAGGTAATATTACTTTATAAGGTTGATCGATGGTCGTATTTTTGGTGATTATTTTTGATATGCTTTGTTATTAAAAATCGTAAGACGGATATCATTTTTGTTTTTAGGGTTCCGTACCGATTTTAAAAAACGGTACCCTTATAGGATCACTTTGTTATCGGTCTGTCTGTCTGTCAAAACCATTTGTCTCAGGAACGCGTGGAGGTATCAAGACAAATACTAAGGCTTGTTGCCTCTTAGTGCTGTACAAAATTTAAATTGCTAATCCAACGCAATCAAGAGATATAGCCGTTTTTGTCGCAAATTTTTGACGAGTAAGGGCAAAAACCTACAGGGTACTTCCAGTGATTTTATAGTAGCTATTAAAAACAGGACTATTGGTTTAATCAGCATGTCGATACTTCTGGGTTCCATTGGCGTATAAACCAAAACCCGACTTTTCAGGAGAGCGAAAAAACGATTTCAATTTTTTTTTTTTAATTCATAGCATTTTTGTTTTTAAAGTTACATAAAAATAATCAAGAACAAAGATTGTTAAACTTTGAAGATGAAGAAGGCTAGATCATCAAAACATATCTATCATCTTTAGTTTAGAAGTTATCATGGATATACGTCTATGAAAATATCTATTTCTGATTTATACGCCCTATGAAAATTATGTAACATATAATGTCTATCCCACTCTCCTGTTTAAAAAAAAAATGTACGACGTTTACTGTTAATTTTTACGCAATTATTTTCATGGGGCGTATAAACCAGAAATAAAAGCGACTTATAAAAATCATTAAGGTCATTACATCTAAATAAACCTAAAAAAAAATATGTTCGGCCTTTACATTAATATTTAGTTCTTTTTTGGGCATGATGATAGTCTTAACTTTTTGGTCGTATAAACCATTTTTTCGCGAATTTAAACGGTATAAAATAACAGATCGATAGAGAAAAAATATCTGAATGAAATGATATATTTAACTCATTTTGGCCAAAATGGTTTATACGCCAATTGAACCCAGAGGTATCGATGTGTTTAATGTAATAAAACAAGTACCACCAATGGACTATAAACAAAACGCAACCGAGGTGGTTCTAATTCACCTACCTAAGTGATGATAGATTCATAAGCCTTATACTTATTCAGAAAGCTTACTTTATTATTCGTACGCACATAGAACACCTTCAAACAGCATCCGAGTTGCGTATGCAAACGATATTAGCATTTTGTTGGAAAATAAAAGGGGTATGTAATAGGGTGAAAAGTGCTCGTATGAAGGAAGGCTTATATAGTATTCTCTATTCTAAAACTCAGGTAAATTTGTCGGATATATGTTTCGGTTTTGATGTCATAATTAGTTAATTAACTGATTAAGAAAGGTGTTTTATATGAAGGTGCTTTACAAAACAAAAATAAAAAAAAACAATTCTCGTTAGAGATCGAGTCATATTTATGTCGCGGGAACTTATAAAAAAAATTAAATTAGTGCGTCCACCGCAAACTATGTCACATGTATGAAAAACTGGCTCAACTATACGAGCTAAGCTAAACCAACTTAGTTTAGCCGGTGGTGGACGTTCGGCTTCAGGCATGCGGGCACCAAATAAGTTAGATATAATAAAACAAAGTCGTACTTAAAAAAGTGACGCAACATAACTTATTTACAATACACAGTTTTCCGATCAACTGTATAATTTAAAATCACTCTTATCACTGTAAATTTTAGAATTTCCAAGAAATAACAGTGACATTTTATAATATTGGAGGCGATATAACTGAAATTGCTTTCTAAAGGACAAACCGATTTACGAATAAGACGTCTCTGATAAAGTCTCGGGGGAATGGCACAAAAATATAACTTACAAATAATAAAAAAATAAAGTTTGTAAGTCTAAGAGAAAGAAAGAAACTATGTTATGAGGCAAGTGCAAATGCCCGTATATCATAAACAGTTTACAGGGTAAATAGTTCCTTATTTTGCACTTATAAACTAATCATAGGTATGACATGCATACATATATGTCGCAGGGAAATGAGGAAACCAGGGATTTCACGAAATCCCTAGGGATATGACGAAATCCCGGTAACTAACTAGTCGACGTTAAGAACTGTAAAATCAGCATACTTCAAATGGTAACGAACGAAATTGAAGAACCTTTGAAACTGGTTCTATCCGGATAAAGCACCTCAAAGGTAATTCAATTACATCGTGGAAAAATGTGGATGCTCCACTCTTCAACCTAGAGCACTTTAATCACGTGGTATAAGACACGATTTCCAAAGAAAATGCATAACTTGATCCGTCACTATGGGCAAAGTACAAATATATACAGTATTTCGACTTCATAGAAACGGACGACACGCTCACGATAGCGGTGGCTTTGGGGAGTGAACAGTCGCGACTGCGCCGCAGTAACGAGCGGGAAAATAGGTAAATGTAATCAAAAAGCTGGAGGTGGACAGCCCTATTGCATGTTTACGTACCGCGCAGCCGTAGGCATTTATAATAAATATTCGGCCGAGATAGACTACTGGGTGTACTGTGCTATGGGTTTTGTGCTCTTCAAGGTAATTATTAAAGTGAGTAACGCTTGTAAAAAATCTTAACAAACATCATAAGGTATGAGTTTTATTTGATCCTGTTCAATCAGAACGTGAGACAAGAAAAGCCTGAGGTGGTCCAACTTCAAACTTTTAAGTAAGGTTGAAGATTCTTTTTGTTCTTATTTTGTTGGTTTATTTTTTAGAAAAGACGACATTATGACTGTTCTAAACTTGATGTGTGGTGACGGAGTAAGAATACAATATGTCACCACCCCATCTCATCCCATGGGTATCGTAGAAACAGACTAAGGAACTATTCATAAATATTTTATTGTTAAGAAAAAAATAGAAGGAAAACTTGAAATTAAACTCTATACCAATCCGTCTGGCCAGCGTGGTATTAGTAGACCAAGTATCCCTCCGTCACGGGAGGAGGGCCGTCCCTGCAGTGGGACATTAATGGGCTGTTATGATAATGATGAAACTTAATGGAAAGCGCGAATACAGACCAAGAATTTAGGCAACAAATGGTAGTTAAAAAGTAACCTATTTCGTCGTATTCATTTCGCTGGTCTGGCAAAAAGCTTCTTCCCGCTATATTTGAAGGGCCTGCTATCATAGGATTGAGAAAACGATTTAGGGGTTCGGGATAGAAAATAATTTCCTTACGCTTGAGACACGATAGCTGATAGAGAGGAGTGTTGTGTAAAGGGGATAACAATTAATTAAAATTTCACTTTTCAGCTTAATTGTATATCCAATAATAAAACAGAAAAATATATCAACACACACACACACACACACATTATACAAAAACAAGTAGGGTAACACTTTCACATACTAATATTTAAATCAAGAAATCGTTATTAAGTGTTTTACATAAAACAATTTTCTTTCCCTTTTTATTGTAACTTGTAGTAGTAAGGAAGAGATGGTTCCCCACTACACGGTATCCTAGTGTAGGTACAGTGCACTTGAGTATTTTCGTTTATAAGAATACTTTTACTTGAATGACTCTGTACATACAATGATGTACCAGTGTATTTTTAAATAAATAAATTTATTTATTTATTATCAATAAGTAACTTTGTGTTAATTACTTAACATACGTCTACGAACTTAAAATGCATGGTTTATGCTATCCTCATTGCCACTTTAATCGGGCAATCCAAAACTCTAAACCGGTCACCTTGAGCTTACCTATGACGACATAAATACATTGTCCACAGAGTCACCGTGGTTCATCACCAGCTATAAGAACCTTCGCCCCAGACGGACGTACGCTAGAAGCAGCAACTATTAGTGCGCTTCCCCGTTCACCTTCGCCACTTCGAGCTGCCTCGCTAGATGTTCGCGCAGCACCCCTTGCTCATGGTTCGCTTGCTTCTCTAGCGGATACACCGACGCCGTCAAGTCCGAGGCATCCTCCTCCCAGATGCCTGTCACCTCTATTGATGCCACCAAGGTAAGGAAAAATGACATAATTATATTTTCTTTACATACAATTTTTCGGAGAGACGGAGTAAGAATACAATATGTCTCATCCCATGGGTGTCGTAAAAACCGACTAAGGGACTAACCATAAATATTATCTTCACGAAGTAAAAAAAAGGAAAACTTGTGAAAAGGAATCTGGCCAGCGTGGTATTAGTAGGGCAAGTATCCTTCCGTCACGGGAGGAGGCCCGTCCCTGCAGTGGGACATTAATGGGCTGTTATGATGATGATACAATTTTTTACCTATAAAGCTTAGGTATAGCTATAAAAAATCCGAAAAGAAGAAAGACAATGGAAACAATTGATACTCGAGGCGGGACTCGGACCCGCGTCTAGCGCCATGGCCACTAGGCCACCCGAGTACCCGTCTCGACTACCAAATTTAACCACTGCTTTTATATATTTATAATAAGTATATATCATATTTTCTCTTTTGTAAGTATAGAGTGTGTGTTAACGGTATTTATAATTATTTGAAGGGAACATGAATTATGATTTCATCATCATCATAACAGCCTATTAATGTCCTACTGCAGGGACGGGCCTCCTCCCGTGACGGAGGGATACTTGGTCTACTAATACCACGCTGGCCAGACAGATTGGTATAGGGTTTAATTTCAAGTTTTCCTTCTTTCTATGTACAGGTAAATTCACAGATATACCCTTAGTCGGTTACTACGACACTCATGGGATGAGATGGGGTGGTGACATATTGTATTCTTACTCCGTCACCACAGGGATTTTCTAAATAGTTGTTTTTGTTGAAACTTGACCAGATACAGAAAATCACAGTTTGTTTAAAATCCAATTGTACAAAGTCACAGCTATAAGATAGCTCTATCCCAAACAATTAACGTTAAACACGCCAGATGTTTCTCAACTCTTTCGTGTGTTTAGTTTCTTGTACAGGTCTGGCTATTGTTGGGTGTACTGGTATTGTTTTTGTGTGTTCAGTACACTAGCTGATGCTTAACTCGCGTAGTTATTAGAGTAATTTTGTACCTTGCTTTGTATTTTTGAAACAAATGTATGATTAAAAGTGGCTGTCGCACGCTTCAACTACTTTGTGGCCCGTTCTTGCTTCTTGTGGCGGCGTTTGTAGCTGTCGCGTGTTCCTTGTGTGCGGCGACACTTAGATCTCGGACCCGTTGATAAAACGGTTTGGTTCCTTCTTTGATGGTTTAAGTCAAAGTCCTTTAGTCGCAATAAGTTAGAGTAATAACAACGAACATACTAAATAGCCCAACATCCAATGATGAATAATAAAATATCCGTATTAAACTCATTCAATAAAACAGATTTTATTAACACTTCTCAACCAAAACGTACGAACATTGATTATAACGTTTCAATTCATATTATTACTAAGAGTAATAAAATGATTTAGAACCGCGTAAAATTCACATCATTACTATACCGTTCGCGTTTTATTATTGAACGTAAAAGTAAACTTAGTCGTAGGTAGTTACATCAAAGGAAATCCTTGAGGAAAAGCATCAATATATTTTGATGAGGCAACATTTTTTTTCGTATTGATTCATTCAAATGTAATAAACAAGGTTTTAGTTGATCACAAAAAAGTTACGTTGTTGCTAGCACTTACTACCCGTTGCAATCACTTATGCCCGATTTACACATCGACAAGTACAGTAGCAAGTTAAGTAGTATTTTAAGATTAAGTTGATTTAAATAGATCTCCATCCTATTTTTTGGCGAGTTAAGTACGAAGTAGCCCCCTCTCTCGCGTCTCGCCAACTTATATCAGCAAAAAATAGGATGGAGATCTATTTAAATCAACTTAATCAACAACTTACTACTTAACTCACTACTGTACTTGTCGATGTGTAAATCGGGCTTTACTCGTAACGATAAAGCTGGTTGGGGTCATTACATACTTAGATGAGTATCCTCTCCGATAAGCCGATCCCAATAAATTGGACATTGTTTGGTGATAGAGGAAGAATACATAATGCCACAACACTACTGTCTCATCCCAAAGGAGTCGACTAAGCAAACATTACCTACCTCTACGAAAACAATAAATCTAAACTTTGACATAAAACCTTCTTCAGGTAGTTAATACCTACCTAACCAACTTAATTTAAACCAATCCATGTAACCAGGCAGCGTTAGAATCACAAAGAGAGCTATGTTTCCCTTCATTATAGAATGAGGACCAAGCTGCAGCCATCTATTAACATGCTGTTATAAAACACAACTTACTATGTATTACAGACGAATAGACCGAAGCAATTCGTTAGTGGAAAGCAGCAGCGGCCTTGGACCTTTAAGCCCCGGAGCTGGTGCAGCCATCAGCGCTTTAGGAGCGCTTCAACCAGATTTGTACACGAAGAGAGAAGCACCACTTGTGATAGAACTGGAAGGAGCTGGGCCATCACTTGGTAGAATACATCTACGTCTGAAGTATGATTTTGATCGGTCTGATTTGGAAGTGCATCTTATTGAAGGTAAAGATAGCTTATAAATATTATATGTATAAACGGGATATTAACGCGCATTTTTATTTACCTTTATTTTCCTTGACGTTTCGGCACAGGTTGCACTGGCCGTGTCAGTCAGCTTGCGACCACGGCCAGTGCAACCTGTGCCGAAACGTCAAGTAAAATAAAGGTAAATAAAATGCGCGTGAATATCCCGTTTATACATAGGTATACTTAATAGGTATTTATAATAATGAAACGCGATAGTTTTAAAGTTATAATGATAGCTTGCTATTTACTAATTTGGTATTTTTTTCCTTTTTCCCTTTTAATACACTAGGTACAGTTAAGTAATTACTTAGGTCTGTGTGGCGATGGAGTAAGAATACAATATGTCACCACCCCATCTCATCCCATGGGTTTCGTAAAAACCGATTATGGGACTACCCGTGAATATTATCTTTATGAAATAAAAAGAAGGAAAACTTGAAATTAAATCCTATACCAATCCGTCTGGCCAGCATGGTATTAATAGGCCAAGAACCCCTTCGTCATTGGAGGAGGCCCGTCCCTGCAGTGGGTCATTAATGGGCTGTTATGATGCTGATGAAGTAGTTACTTTCTTATACCAGACACATGTTAGCAATCGAATATCGGAGTGACCAATTACTGGTGTAATACATTTTTAGACCAAATATCTATTAACATCATTGTTCGTTTTACTGGGGTTTAAAATTCCATGATAAGATTAACCGTTTGATTACAACAGATATAAATAAATAAATAGTAAATAATCCTTACACATTCACACAACGCCATCTAGTCCCAAATTAAGCAGAGCTTGTACTATGGGTACTAGACAACGGATAAACATACTTAAATCCTTTTTTTTTTGTAAATACATACATATTATACATAGAAACACTCAGACCAATGCAAACAATCATGTTCATGCAAACAAAGATTTCCGTATATCAAAATGTTTCAGAAGAAATATATATTTGATGTATTACCAACCAAATAAAAGCGAAGATATCACCAAAGAGTCTCGTACTATTAAAAAGTTGTAGACAATAAAAAATTAAACATTCATACATCTTTTTTTCAGCCCATGACCTGGCTGGTTACGAAGCAGGAGGATTTAACGACCCATACGTTCGAGTCAGTTTAATACCAGAAGTGGATACCAGGGTACGACAGACCCCTGTGCATAGGAACGAAGCTAATCCGTTTTTCGACCAGCACTTCAAATTCCCTGTCTCCCATGATGAATTGACTGATAAAACCCTGTTACTTCAAGTCTTCGATTATGATCGGTGAGTGCCTAAACCAGTCCTGTTAGAAGTAGTTAGAATAAACCAGAGCAAGAAGGCTCAAAGTCAAAATCAAAATTTTTTAGATCAATTCCTACACTATTGATTACAAGATCGAAGTTCGCAAAATTCCACAATTCACACATACTGTAAGGCTTCATAAACACAAACGTCAACCTCACAATAACATGTAGTAACAAAGAAGTATTATTTTTAACCGACTTCAGAAAAAGGAGGAGGTTCTCAATTCGGTTGTATTGTTTTTTTTTGTGTGCCTGCTTTCTCGAAAACAGCTAGACCGATTTGAAATTTTTTTTGGAGAAAAGGCTAATATCGAACATTAGATTGATAAGTACAAAATCTTTGGTATTAGTGTAGCAGAATCTTCCACATCATTATCTTTATTTTCATCATTATCTAATTTATGATTTGCACATAAACGCAAAACTCTTTTTGTCTATAATTTTAATAACAATTTATTTTTAAAAATAGATGTAATTGCAAATTCTCTTTGTGTAAGTAGGTATGTAATCAATTTGAACCTAACCGTCACAAAAACAAAATATTGAACAATAGCACAATGATTTCTGTTATAATATTCCAGATTTTCACGAAACGAAGTGATGGGATCAGCAAAGGTCCCGCTCTCTCGTGTCGAAGTAGCAGGTGGCGCTGAAGTATGGGCAGAATTGTCCCGTGAGCGACGTCCACCGGAGGAGCTACAGGAACTACTTCTGTCTCTGTCTTACTTACCATCAGCAGAACGCCTTACAGTTGTAGTGCTTAAGGCTAGGAATCTACTGCCGCCGCAGGAAGGGAAGGATGCTTTAGGTATGTTCTGATTATAACTGATTTTCATTGGCCTGTCCCTTGGGAATACTGCAGGGACGGTGCTGAAGTGTAGACTGAATTGTCCTGTGAGCCACGTAAATTGCAGGAGCTAAAAGAACTACTGCTATCTCTGTCTTACTTACCATCTAAGTGCTATAGTGCTCAAGGCTAGGAATTTACTACCGCCTCAAGAGGGTAAGAATGCTTTAGGCATATTTAACTATCATAACTGCCTTTTAATGTTCTATTACAGAGACGGGCATTCTTCGGTAACTTTAAAGATTTTATGACGTGACACATAGTGCTCAAGCCTTCTTTTTTTTGTAACTAAGTAATAGCTGTGAGCTTCCTTAAGGCGCTTTTATGGTAGGTACTTATTGGACAATATGGGGTGATAACTCCATGTTTTCTTACTGTGTCTGTATTTGAAAAGGTTTCTTCCGAGGAAGAAAATTCTATACCACATGCATAATCGCAGTTTTATCAGCCGCAATTAAATATTTACTTTTCTATTCCATACCATACCATGCAGACTTTATCAGCTAATAAATTTATCACCGATCTTTCCAGATGTTTACGTGAAAGTATACTTACTGGTGAATGGTAAACGTGTTAAAAAGAAGAAAACAAACAGAAAAGAGATCAACAATCCTGTCTGGAACGAAGCTTTGTCTTTCAGTCTACCCTCAGCGAACCTTCAGGAAGCATCTATTGAAGTGAGTTTTACCACAGTACAACCTAGTAGTCTATCTCGAATATTTATTACAAAAGCCTACGGCTGCCCACCTCCAGCTTTTTAATTACATTTACCTACTTACCCGCTCGTTACTGCGGCACGGTCGCGACTGTTCACTCCGCAAAGCCACTGCTATCGTGAACGTGTAGGTATAACTCGCGTTTCGTCCGTTTCTATGAAGTAGAAATACTGTATATATTTGTACTATGGTTTTACTGTTAGCCACGACTGTAATTAAACATTTCTCTACCACCTTCTGAAAGTGTGGGTGTTGTCGTACGAGGCAACCAATAGTCGAGAGATCATTTTTGCTTGATGGTAAGTCAGCTAATGTCCTCCTGTGACTATGAGTAGTGACTACTGTACGCTCTGACGAAAAAGACCCTAAATGGTTTGCACTTGCATATAGTGTTCGGGAATTAACCGTTGTACATTAAGCGGCACACTTGATGATGATGATGATGTCCTCCCAGACGTATCCGTCGACGGCGACACCCTGTCAGTTGCATTCGGAATCCTTTCGTTCGTGCGCGCGTTGTGTGTGACTCGCAAAACCAAATTTGTTTTAAAAACTCGATCGCACGAGGCACAATACAACTATCTTTGCGCATTATAGGTGTAGTTGTAGGTGGGTTGAGGGCGAGATTTACGGTATTGGCGTTTGGCGTCAAGAGGGCTGCTTTCGTAACCTAGTATTCCCTGTTGCACAGCGTTGCTGGTCTGACCATAAGCACACACTTATGGTCAGACCAGCAAAGTAGTATCGACTGAGTAGCGACATTATTATACCTACTGAAGCTCATTAACACCAAGTCATCATCACTAACTATAATTTAATTCCAAATTCCACAGATATGCGTGGTAACCGGCAGCGGTAGCGGCCTAGTAGTCGGTTGGTGTTGCGTGGGAGCAGCAGAGCCGGCAGCCGAAGGACGTCACTGGGCCCAAATGGCTCATGAAACACGTAAAGCCGTCGCCATGTGGCATACACTCAGATAGACGCGCTCACTGACTCGTCTGGTTATCTACGACCGATACTGAAGGCCTACTACTTACTTATGAATACTGAACTAATTAACAAATAGTAGATAATTAACTACATATTTTGTAATGGATCTCTTTGTAAAGTACCTACTTACATCTTTGTTTAATTTCAAACTAGAAATGGTCTGCTCACTTGAGATGGTCCCAAGGAACTTACACTCTAACTGGAATGCTTACGGTCACAAAAAATCCGTTCCTAGTTTACAGCTGTATGAGTGGAGCGTGTCCCTCTCTAAACGAGAAACCAATATTTAGGTAACTTACAGTTGCAAGAGAGAGATACAATCCCCCTTTGTCGTTGTCCTTGTCGGAGTATTTTTCCCTTTCATGTTATATAAACAAATATAAACCTTATGTTGTCAGTAGTAATGTACGATTTTATTTGTTTAAATTTGCGTAAGCATTCCAGTTAGTGTGCAAGTTCCTTGGATGGTCCTCTTTATAAAATAATGATCTTGATAATAAAGGATTTGTCACACTGTTGACTGCACTATAGTCAAAGAGAATGGAGATTGGTACCTATCGCTGAGTTTTGTAGAGAGGCATATACCTACCAAAATACATAGAGAATGCTAAGAATCTTTGTAATACAATGACGTTACACTATACTTATCTGTAATCTATAGACGTCTGTAACACCACAATAAAGATTACGAATCTTTTATCAATAACTTGTCCTACTACTTACAATAAGTAGGTATCTTTGTACTTCAGTTGTTTGCTCAAATGTCTGTAAAGCCGACCTACTAGTAGCCTAAGATGCGGCCTAAAAATTGACCGACCTTGAGGCACGATGGAATTTTCGATTCATTTTTTAATACGTCTAAACACATACTAAAACAAATATTTTCGAAATGCTGTAAGCAGATAGTACCTTCATCTAAAGCTTCCGTAAGCCGTCACTAGATGGAAACACCAAAAGAAATGTCCTAGCGAGGATATTTTAGTCTAAAAGTTTGGTTCTTTTACATTACATGTGTACATGTGTTATAAACCTTTGTAATTACCTGTACCTATCTTTGTAAAATAATGTACTTACTACTTGTACTAGACGTGTAGCTGCAAATTGTAAAAACCTTATGAATATCAATTTATACCTACCTATGCGTAATTGATATAGGTACCTAATAAACTTAATTGTCATATTGTATACTTACTTGACTAAGAACTGTTATAAATACACATTATAATGTCTACTATAGTAAATGTTATATGTTGTAATATATGGTTTATAATTAAAGTTTTTTATAGGTACTTAACAATATATTCATCAAATTACTCTTTCACAAAAACTATATTATCACTACGAGCCTAAAAGTGTTCTAAGTTCGACGTTTGTGCCTCTTGAAAATTAATAAAAAACAGCTGCGGAAATACTAAAAAAACATTAACATTTTATGAATTAAATTCAACGAAATTAAGCTAATGAAGAAGAGCTTTTCTGAATTACCAAACTCATTCATAACCATTCATCATAGGTAAACTGCAATGTACGGAATTCAATAGTTAATCTTATAAATAATAGTGGCTTTCACAAATACAATCTAATCCTATGTTATGAAGTTGCAACGAAACATGTACCTAACTTCAGTCAGAACATGATAAATGAGAGAAGATACATTTACTTACTAGTAGAACATATTCGACTCCAAATAAGTCTGTAATCTTAAAATATACTAAATGTAGTCTATTGTATGAAGCACTGAGTAATCTATTTGCCTTTATCGTTCTATGATAAGCAGACGAGGTATATTGGATGTCTCCTAGGATAAATGAATGTATTTAAAACCTCTATGAAGACTTAAATTATTGTATTACACTCCCTGCCTTCCTATGTCTACTGTCCAGTCTAAAACTGTGGGCTAACTTTCTAACTATATTAATAAAAATATATTTTAGATAAAAAATACAAACACGTAAGGACCTTATAAAATTGTATAAAATAAAATTAAGGTATATTGCAAATTTAAAAATCGACTATTTAGTTTCGATGGAATTGTACACCAACTAAAATATTTTTCTATAGTTTCCTACCCAAAATAACTGTCAAAAATAAACGACATGTGTATTAAAAAATAAAACAATTTTACACTATGCACACATAATATCTGTTCCATAAAGTTATTAAAGTCGCCTGAATAAATAATTAATTGAAATAATAGGTAACACTTTTAACCGTATACGAGAGAGACGCGATTCAATCTAGGTTTATGACTTATTTTAAAAAACATTTTTTTTTAAATATTTACAAAATATGACAATGGCGAAGATAGGACATCTTCGTAGATCTTGTTTCTTTAGCATATTGCCCGCAGTTATACTATCAAATAGTATTATAAAAATATTTGTTAGAATTAGGGTTAATTCCCGATATAAGTGTAATTTATTATAGCCTGACCAAAAAGATAAAAAGCCACATAATAGGTATTACAAAACTTCTTTAAATATTATTGTAATGTTTACTTACATAAAATCGAGTTCCAGCATTTTTGTTGTTTATGTCAAACTCGGTCTGCTAAAAATGTGGTTTTCAAACCAGTCGTCGATTCTAACTCCTTCGAACCTGACTAATTTTAAAAGTAAATTTTCAGTCATAATATTCAACCTTAATATACCTATACTTACAAACTATAATCAGCACGATTGTTTGTGCGATTTACAAAAGGTTTTCCTAAACCTTGATGTTGTTTTCTCGATTTCCCAACTCCCCGCTAGACAGAACATGATTTGTGGGAGTAACCTTTATAAAAAAAATCTGAATAGCACATTTTTGGCCTACTATATCTTGACAGTATCTACAATAATAATAATTATTATATACTTACATACCGTAAGTCCATTTTCCATTTTATAATGAAGTAAACATTCAATAAAATGGCCTCAGTATGTCAAAGGATTTTATGAATTAAGTATATCGAATTTTATTCAAAAAAAAATATACGTACATATTTTATCTAAGTGTATGTATTTGTGTCAGAAAGTATTTTACTTTTATTTTATTTACAATGTTTGAATAATAATGTCTATTTATAAGTATACCAAGATGTTTCATTTACCTACCCATTACCCCACCTAAATACCTCGTAAGTAGGGGCACGCGTCCTAATGTTGGCACTGCACCAGATTATCAGCACCCCCAACTAAAACGCAAATTATAAGCTTTCTATTCATTAATTTGGGATTCCGTTTAAAGAAGACGACCTCGGTGGCGCGCCGGTAGAGCCAGCGGCTGCCGCGCATGAGGTTGTGGGTTCGATCCCCACGCAGGACAATAATTTGTGAGATCCACAAATTATTGTCCTGAGTCTGGGTGTTCTTTGGTCCGTTAATTGATGTTTGTAAAAGTCCCCGCGACACAGGGCATGATCCCTAGTGCGGGAGTTGTCTTTTTTAAAAGACGAAGAAAGACGAAGACGAAGAAATGAAAAATAAGATCCTTTTGGAATTATTAACTGGGCCAAACTACATTCTTCGATTTAAAAAAAGCCATTTTTTTTAAAAAACGCGGGAACATGTCCTTCAAATTACTTTGTTTTGACAGTTTCCTATGATCGTAGGTAAGTTCAAGTTTTTTTATTTTACTTTATTTTAGATCTTTTAGATATTTTTTACTGAATCTTTAGGTTTTATTCATGTATAAAATGTTTTATAAGGCTTATCTGACAATGGAAATGAACGTTATCTTGATTTTGTGTTCATAAAAGAGGTGCTGACATCTGGGTTAAATTTTTTTGCGAATTGCTAATTATCGGCACTGGTACTGTTACATGACAAAGTGGTATGTAAAATTGTTAATCCATATTTTTTATTGTAAAGCGTGATTATTTTATGCCTAGAATTCAATATTCTTGGAAAAAGTACTCTATGATTTCGGATTTCATATCCTGGCATGGTGCTGAAACTAACATTGCTAGTTATTTTCATAGTGTTGATATTATGATCAAAAGAATGTCTATTATTTTTTGGAATTTTTTATATTTATGTATTTATTTTTCTGAAACTTCGGTTGTTAGGCTAGGTATAAATAAAAGAGATTTTACTATAAACATTGGATTATTTCATTTATCTACCTAATTTTATGTCTAATTTTAAGGTGCTGATAATTGGCTTAGTCAATGCCAATAATTGGCGATGATGGTGCCAATAATTGGCGCCAGGGTCATTATTTAGTCAGACTCATCTAAATAAAATGTGTATGAATAATAACTATTTTTTATAACAAAAATCAATTATTTATTAAATAATGAACCAAGAAAGCATATTGTTATAGTTGTTATCATTATCATCACTGTGATAAACGATCTTAAAGTAGGACTAACTCTTAAAGTGCTGATAATTCAGTTTCATTCATTTATTCAAAGTAGTACAATAATATTGTATCTTTTTGACGTCATTTAACACTACTTAATCTAAATTTAAAACATTTCAAAGTTTAGAAAACTTTACCACCGCCTCCAAAGCGCTAGTAGAGAAGAAGCGGCGCAACAAACTCTACTGCTGCATTTTCTTGACGTCATAATTTTTACATAGGAGATAACTGTAATTAGGCGCTGCAACCATTGTATACCATACATAACCATAACCAAGGATTATTCAATGATAAAGGTAGCGGTAGGGATAAAGGTAGGTAATTGGTAGCATCACCCTACTTACCTATAGACTGATATCAAACCTTTTATAAACCTGCAGACTACTCTTCCAGTTAAGATAAAAAGAAATAAAAAATAGGTACGTACTTAGTAGTACTTTCTCAGGTAGGGACTTGTATAGGTACTTAGTTTTTCTTTTTTAATGCATCTGTCTAGCTTTTGAATGGTCAGTTCAGTTGATCCATCCGCAATAATTAGTATGAACATAGCTGTTTGCATGGCATTCAAAAGCGCATATTTTAATCTACTTAATCAGAAAATTCCTTTAATATTACAGAGTGTAATGCTCATATTTCCAAGGATTGCGGGAAGACGTCTCCTGGGCAACGCTACTTAGTACAGTTGTGCGCCTGTATACAAGAATTTTTGAGCAATGGCAAGTTACAGTGCTGTCTCTACAATCTAAAGGAATATTGTAAAAAAAACAACAATATACAATTCTTAATCATTTATTTTACTTTTTTTTACATAGTGTACATAATTTTTAAAGTTCAATAGAAAAAAAAATATAAAAAATTTATATTTTTACGAACGCAATATCATACTACCCACTTCCACAGCGTTTTGCAGTCTCATAGTTTCAATAGTGATATTCCTGACATTTGCACAACTAATGCACTAATTAAAGTTACTCGTTAACTTACCACAGCGGCCGGTGTGATGCGACGATGTAGCGGTCCAGCGCCAACTAAAAGTGCATTTTTAAATATTAAATCTTGCCAAAAAATTTAAAATAAAACATAATTATGTACTAGAAATGATATCGCTTCATATAATACTGTATGTGCAGGGACGGCATGCAAAAAATACGTTAAATGAAAAAAAATATTTAACAAAAAATAGGGTAGTCTCTTTTAAAATAAAAATTATGTCGAGAAAAATAAGTATTTTATTATTGCAAGTAGCTATTAAACTTTTTCCTTAGCCAAGAAAATAATCTCGTAATCAACAAAGCCTATATCCAATTTCAGTACCCCCCTATTGTAAAACCCAGTGCAAACTATTCTACGTTATTTTAATTAATGGCAGCATATATACCTACCTACTTGAAATCTACGTTTCAGAAGACTCTTCCATGAGTAGAAAGTAATTTTTTTAAAAGGTTCTCAAACAAACCTATAAAAACTTACCAATAAATTAGTTGCAATATTTATTATCTATTCTTAAAGCATCGATATGAATCAGTACAATTATTCTAATTTTAAAATATAAAAAAAAATGGCACATAGACAGTTCTTTTCTTTTCAATTCGTCTTTCGTAGGCTAAGGTCAATTACTATGCTGCCTAGTTATAAGAACATAGATTATCTACAGTTCATTTTTATAAACAGAAAATTGGACCAGTCAATATAAACAACGAGACAAAACAAGGCTAAAAATTAAAAAGTTTTGAAAACATATTTATACTTTACACATCGCTTTGGTATCCTTTGCCGACGTTTTAATAGGAAGAGGAGGGTTTAGGATATGTTCTGTGTCTGTGTTTGTGCTTATGTCAGTGTTTACATGTATGTGGTATGTGTCATTTAGTATGGGTATTTGTGTGTAGGTATTTGCAATCAGCGTCCTTGCAATCACCGCCTACGTCAAAACGGCAGAGTATCGCGTTCGGGTCTTCCTCCCAACTGAAATGTATATTTTTAAAATGTTATTGGTATTATTTATTACTTTCTTTCATACCACCAGTTAGGTACTCATATTAATTGCTTAAGGCAAGGCTCCTTACAAAGCAGCTTTGGTTTGCCTACATTCTTACACATACGTGTCCGTATTACGTGCCCGTTTCGATTGATCGGCCACGATACGCAAACAGAAAAAAAAATAGTTAGGGATTCTGTCGAAAACGAATGGTACAAACTAAAAATTTGTCGAAGTAGAAATAAAGAAGTTATAGGGGTCTGAACGTGGCTGCACGAACAAAACGAGCAACGTAATACAATGTTGTGCAACTTATCATTTTTGGCAAGCATCAGTCTATAAGTCTTTTTAAAGCGTTGTCTACCCTCGTTACCAACTACTTAAACGCTATGAATTTCATTTTTCGATCTCCATCAACCAACATTTCAACTTATGCATAGCATCTTATGCCCGATTTACACATCGACAAGTAGAGTAGCGAGTTAAGTAGTATTTTAAGATTAAGTTGATTTAAATAGATCTCCATCCTATTTTTTGGCAAGTTGAGTTGGCGAGACGCGAGAGAGGGGGCTACTTCGTACTTAACTCGCCAAAAAATAGGATGGAACTCTATTTAAATCAACTTAATCTTAAAATACTACTTAACTCGCTACTGTACTTGTCGATGTGTAAATCGGGCATTATCACCTAATTATAATTTAAGCCGTTTTTATTACAAACTAAATTAAACCTTAATTAATAAATAAATTAATGTAATTATGATTAAAGCAATCTATTTCTGAAAACAATTACATGCACTCATAACTTTTAAAATGACCCTACTAAGCACAAAAGCGGTATCTCAGTGAAAGCTAGTTACGAGATAATCGAAGTTTTGTAAAAATAGCTTCCTTAGTAATGTAGGGACGTAGGGATAAAGTGAAATGGAGATGTGTTATTTTATATCTTTTAAATAATATACCACTATTAGATTTAGTTCAATGGATGCGCATTGTTTTAAGTAATCCAATGCCATAAAAATCAAATTTACGATTTTTTTTGAGTTACCGCTTTTGCGCTTAGTAGGGCAGAATAATAAATGTAACAACTATGTCATGGTAATCATTCCGTTAGGACGAGGAAGTTACTGACAGCTTATGACCCCTGCCTGTTAACTTAAGCCGAAATGTCAAGCAAAATATAGATGAATTGCATATTTAATTACGTTATAGGATTTAAGAACTATTAATTTATTTTTAAGATATTTAAAAAAAAATCAGATTAAGTAATTAATTTCAAAATTAGTATGACTAATTTTGAAACAACAAAAATAACAATATAGCAATAAAACAACGATATATTATTATCAAAAAGACCTTGAAGCTAGCAATAAGCGTAACTGATAAAATTCTGTACTTTGCTAAAATACCATTTTCAAAATGCGTTTAGTACAAATGTAAGAAAAATAGTGACTACATTTTTCTTATTAAAAAATAATAGCTCCATTTAGAAAATTATCCCTAAAATTTTAAAATAAGATTTCTAGAATAACATCAAAAACATTTTATAGTATACAAAAAATTAAAATAATATTTCATGTTATTACACCTGTTTTGGTAAAGTAAACAAATGGTTCAGTTTACTCTAGCTAGCAGCTTACATACTATACAAATATATAAAACACACATAACCATAAATAAATATTTTGTAATAAATACTTACTTGCTACTGGCATAATCAAGTGGAGACTTATAATCATCGCCGTCTCTTCTTTTACATATTTCTGGTTCTACAAATCCTCCATGTTTCTTCTCACTATAATTATTTGAATTCTGTTTAAATTGCATTGACGATGCACTTATTTCTTTATTATTTATATGTTTATTGTCTTTATTCTCATCATTGAGAGAGACACTTACAACTCTTTTGCTATTTGTAATATCAGTCTCAATAGATAACCTAGGAGGTTGTACAGTTTTTATTTTCTCAGCATTTTGTTGTTTTATATCATTAATTATACCTATTTTTATAGTCTTGAGCACAGCTTGATTTTTATAGCCATCTTTAGGTCCCAAAGAATTCGTTTGATCCTTTGGATTGTTTTCTTTTTGTAATTTAGTATTAACATGTTTTGAATTTGTTATACTATTAGTTTTGGAATGTATGGAAGACAGTGATCTGAAAAAGAGTTTTGAAAGAAGAAGCAAAAACAAGGTTGAAATTGTTTTTAAATAAATAGCATTATAATTGTTATGAAATAAGTTAATTAAATAAAAAATATATGACAATAGGCAATAATTTAACCAAAACGCAAGCAAAAATTTAAAGACAAGACTACATGTCGGGTGCTACTCGCTTACCTATTCAAATAAATTAAATAAGATTAGAAGCTAGAGAATATAGGACTTTAAAGCACACTGAAGTGTATAAATGTCAGATATTACACTGCTGTATGCAGTCACATTAGAAAATGTTAAAAAAGAACAATGGGCAAAACGTCCCCACCCTTGTAACACTTTCAGCTATACATCAAATGAAAGCCCTTGAAAAGTGAAGCATTTTGTTGTATGACAGCAAATCTGTCAGTCATGGGAGAACAGAGTTATTGAGGAGAAGAAAATAAAAATAATGAACGATAATATTACATAATTTATGCTAATGTTTCCTATGTAAGCACGATAGAGTCAAAGGCTATCTTACTAGTAGAGGGACCATACATGTAGAACATCCTACAGCATCCAGAAAACTATGAATTTCGCTTTTCAAATAAAAAACATACAGCTTTCATAAATATAGAAACTCGTATATCATATCAGCCAATTGATGTCCACTGCTGAACATAGGCCTCCTCCAAACATTGCCATCCTCTTCCATCGGTTTCCTGCCGTCCTAACTAGGTCGTGGGACCACCGTGTGAGGGGTCTCTCCACCCTGCGCTTTCTGATAGGCGGTCGCCATTCCAGAACCTTTCAACCCCAACGGCTGTCGGTTCTCCGCGCTATGTCCCCTGCCCACCGCCACTTTAACCGGTCAATTCTGAGCGCTATGTTCATATGTTGGGTATATTAGAAAGATAACTGGACCTGACGCAGCTACTACTTCCAATGCAACAATAACGAGCTAATGCTAATCATTAATGAAAACCACGCACCTATTTATTATTTATTGCATGAAACTGATGCATTACCACTCCGACACCGACTCCGGTCATATCCCCACAAAGGTGATCACTGATTGGAAGAGGCTCGAGGAGAAACTCGCGTCTGTCGAATCCGCCCAACTAGATAGTAGTCCCTACAGTTCGGATACTGTAGTGGACACTGAGGCGGAGATCGGTGCCCTGACAGGTCGTGTCATTAATTAACAATTTCTCTTAGACAGTGGCTATGCTGGAAGACCTCCGCATGCAATTACCTGGAGAACTGCGTGACCTGTTGAGCCGCAAGATCCCTGCCACACGTGCCTACGACAGGGCCCTCAGCGAGTCCAATAGGGTTAGAATTAGACAGCTTCAATGGCCTGTTAAAGTACGCATAAATGAGTTTCGTCAGTCACGATGGTATGCGCAATTGAGTGAGATCGAACCTTTTTATCTCGCTTTCTAGCAGTTATCCCGTTCATTAAAGAAGGCCTTTGGTAGGTAGGTAGGTTGCTAACGTTCGAGTATGATGACAAGGCCGAATGCCTGGCCAAGAACCTCGAGGCCCAATACGCAGTTCTCCTCAGGGTAACAATCACGATATAATATCAATCACATACACCAATTTCAAATATTTGTAAACAGCGAAGTAAAACGGTGAACTTCTCTCCAGGAGTCACCGCTCAAGGCAGACAACGACGATATACAGTTAGTCACACCTACCGAGTGGAACCGTTAAATAAACTTCTCGCCCCTAAAAAGGCACCAGGCTTAGAAAGAATAACAAAAATAGTCATTAATTTATTCCCCGAACGTCTTTTGGTCCTTGACATGCATCTGCAATGTCGCAATATCAAATTGTGTCTTCCCACAACAGTGGAAAGACGCCGTGGTTATCGGAATACCGAAACCCGACAAAAAAATTCCGACCTGTTAGTCTGAGTCGAGCCGTTTCCGAGCCTGAGGAACATAAATTCTGTCGTTTACTATTTCTGCAATGGTTGCTGAATAAAGAACATGTCCTAATGGTTCTCTAAATGTTTATATTAGCAAAGCTAGCTATCCGAAAGTCAGGAAAATGCTGTAGATGATTTTCTGGATGATGTAGAATGAGCTAGATGTATAGTCCGTCTACTAGTAAGATAGCCTATGTTTAGTTTAGCAAAGCTAGCTATCCGAAAGTCAGGAAAATTCTGTGGATGATTTTCTGGATGATGTAGGATGAGCTAGATGTATAGTCCGTCTACTAGTAAGATAGCCTATGTTTAGTTTAGCAAAGCTAGCTGTTCGAAAGTCAGGAAAATGCTGTGGATGATTTTCTGGATGATGTAGGATGAGCTAGATGTATAGACCGTTTACTAGTAAGATAGCCTGTGACTTTATCGTGCTTATATAGTAAATATTAACATAAAGTATGAAATATTATCGTTTATTATTTTTATTCTCTTTTCCTCAATAACTCTGTTCTCCCATGACTGACAGATTAGTTTCATACAGTAAAATTCTTCACTTTTCAAGGGCTTTCATTTGATGTATAGGTGTAAGTGTTACAAGGGTGGGGACGGCTTCCATACAAAAATGCCCATTCTTCTTTTGTTTAGTAATTTAATCATGAGATCCAAGTTAACTAACAATGTAATTTTCCAGGCCCTAACTTATTAACAACCATAAGAAACACAAATAAAATTTCAGTTAGTTAAACTAGATGAAGTTTCAAACAAATCCTGTGTAAATATCCATATAAATTATTATAAAATAAAATAATAATCTACAAATAATGCCAAACAATAAAAAGTACCTTTTCAATAACATTTGATGATGTAGCCTTTTCTTTGATAAACTATTTTGTACCGACAGCTGTTGTTTCTTGTTCAGTGCAAGAGCAGTTTTAATATTACGAAGCTCCGTGGCAACTATTTTAAACTTTTGAGATAATTTAGTTTCTTCGTCTTTCAATTTAAGCATTTTAGCTGACTCTTCAGCTATATTTTTTCTGTAAATTAATTTATTGCATAATTATTTTATACTTTTTCTTTGTCACAATACTACAATCGATAAAATAGTATGAATTATTAATACTTAATATTATCTGTAACATACAAATACAAAATATCAGTAACGTAAAAACATGCAAAGAATTAACTTTAATTGAAATTTACCTTGAGCTATTAATTTTATCTTCTACACTTTGATGATCATTGGCAGTCAAATTAGGATTAATTGTTACATTTCTCGGTTTTAAAGTATCTTTGACAGGAAGTAATAAATTCTTTAAATCCATTGAAGATTGTCTAGCTTCCTTTATCTTTTCAAGCTCAGCCATTCTTTTAACTAGTTTTTTATATTCAATCTGCTCAGATTTTGGTAAATTTTTAACAGCCTACAAAAAATTCCAACATTAAAAGCACTTATAAAATGTTTTAATAAGTCAAATATGTACAAAGAATTATATTTGCAAACCTTGGCAACAAATTTTTCGTTATTCTTTGAAGGTGTTGGTTGTTGTACTACATCAGGCAATTTCTTTTTCTCAACTTCCATTCTGGTGGACTTTAAGAACATATCTAGTTCTTGTTGGAAATTACTAGTATTCTTTTTCGAAATTCCTTCTTTATTCTTAACATCTAGTTTTGGCAATGAATCTATTGCCTGTACAGCATTCAAATCTTTAGTCTGACTGACTAACTTTTCAGACAATTTCAAATGCATTTTAGTTAAATTTTTAGCTGATTCCGTTTCACCTTCCGAATCTGAATTAACGAGACTAATAATAAAACGTTTTTCTTCTAGCGGTGGGGAAGGTTTCGGTACAACAGTTTTAACATTACTTAACTTTGTAAGATTAGGTAATTTCTTAGTTAGAGATGTTAATAAGTTAGCTCTCAGTAAATCTTCATCATCTTCTAAGATATCTTTACTTGAAGCCATAAGAACAGGAACTTCTTTTACCGAACTTTCGGATATTAGTGGTTTTTCGTTTTTAACACCTTCACTATCATCATTTTCTTTCAGTTTGTCTTCACCATCTGAACCAATATCCATATCAACAGACTCTATATCAGTATTATTGTCCACATTCATTTTATCTGCCAGCATAAATTGGCTCAAACTATCTTCTTCTAAGTTAGAAGACTGAGATAATCTTTTCTTTAATTTCTGTTTTCTTTTCATTTCTATGGCTTTTTTCAATAATGATGATTTTAGACAGATCAACCTTAATTCTGCAGTATCACTATCCTCATCTTCAGACAATATTTTAGCTTCAGTCGTTTTGTCATCATTGTCTACGTTTTGAGCTTTAACTGTTTTAGTTTTTAGAGCAAGTTGTCTGAGTAATTCCAAATCATCATCAGAATCTTTTTCAAAATTCTTGTCTCTATCTAAAATCTTTTTAATATCACTATCATCAGTATTCTCTTTGACTACTGTATTTACAGGATCAATGGACACTGGGCTAAGAATAGGTTTATTACTATCTTCATCAGAACAAATATCAATTATTTCACATTCTGTTTTTGCATCTAGTTCTTCTTGTATAATTTCTGTACTTATTATACCATCCAAACTTTGTGGTGGAGGTGAAATGAGGGAGTTGTCAGGTGGGTTTTCTATCTTTTTACTTTCCTCAAGCTGGACTGTCATAGGTTCTGGATTAACACCACAAAGCATTTTCTGTAACCTTTCACTTAAAGAAGTTTTATCATTTTTAGTTTTATTCACAACTACAGCATCAGCTAACCTCTTTCTTTTGTTCCTGTACTCATCTTCTGACTCCTCACTAGACTCATCAATGACCTTTAGTTCTATTTTCTTTTTCGGACGACTAACTTTCTTTTTATAACTTCTTTCTTTGCTTCTAATTACAATTTTATTTACTTCTTCCTTTTTCCTTCGCTGTTTATAATGAGGTTTCTGATATTTTTGTACTCTATTTTTTTTGTGTGGTACAGAACAGTAATCCTCCAATTCTGTTGCCGAAATCTCTGACAGGTCACATAGCACAGTATCCTCTTTTTTACGTTTTGTACCTAAAAAAGTTATGAAATGCACAAATGTGCCTACAAAAATATTCAACAAGTGAAAAACAATTTTGCATGCAATTTAGCTACTTACCATGTTTTTTTCCTTCAGTATGATATTAAAAAAAAAAAGTATGATTTTGTAAACTATTGGCAAACATACTAATATCTGAGATCTATGTAAAAAAGACAACATCACTAACCCATAACACAATTTAAAAAAAATCTAGTATATATTTTAATATTCTTATTCAACATCAGTAATGTGTTATTAATTTTATACAACATGATTTTTACTAATTATTTTAAAGTATAATTAAGTTGATTTTGAAATGCACTTTTACAAGTTTACATTACAAACAAACTAAACCATATTATGTACTGAGTGAGACATACAGATTAATACACTATGCAATTATTTTGAACAATAAATGTCAGTATTTTATTAGAAAGTATTAAATGAATGCTGGTTTAAAAAGTCATGATAACATATTAGGGCTTCCATTGTTCTGCCAGTAGACGCAACAGTAAAACACAGCAATAATTGTAAACAGTAGCAAACATGCTTACCAAGAAAACTGGTACAATTATGAGGAAAAAACAGAAAACAATACCTTTATATTACGGTTTACCTATGACCATTGTCAATCTAAGAAGACAAACATTGAATAAAAAGCTCAAACTATCTTCTTTTAGGCAAGAGAAGTTAATTTTCATAAAAGATGTTTTGTTATATAGACCTACTAGCTGACCCGTGCCCACTTCGTTAGGAGGCGAAAAAATTAAGTCACTTTTTTAAACATATTTCATTACTTCTCCACTCCTTTTAGTCATACCGTGATACTATATAGCCTATGACAATCCCCGATAAATGGACTATTCAACACAGAAAGAATTTTTATAATTGGTTCACTAGATCCAGAGATTACCCTCTACAACATCACAAACACACAAACTTTACCTCTTTATAATATTAGTATAGATTGATAGTTAGACATTTTGCTACTTGCATGATTAGACACCAGACATATTAGTCACTAGACTATTAGCCTTTTTTGATGATTTGCTACTTAGTCTATCTGATCAGACACACTAGAATGTTATTCTACTCAATAGTTGGTGAAACTCTTTACTAAAAGAAATTACATAGACAAAACTAGTATTTCAGCATGGATCAGAATAGTGTGGAGTATAGCTTAAAAGCTTTTAACCTTTGCCTATTGCTTAACTTTGACATAAACTTTGTTAATAAAATAGGAAAATACAATATAAATGGACATTGAAACTGGGTGTATAATTATGGCACATAACACCTCATAAGAAAGACACACAAATTATTTGTTAATTTGTAACATGATAGGTTATGTTAGTATCAAGACACAAATCAGTATTTAAATGACACAGGTACTTAAAAAATACTGAATTATAATGTTACTGTAATGATATTAAATTATTTACAGTATCATCACATTGCATAATGATTTTCACAAAAGACAGTGCATTAAAAATAAATTTAATAAGCAGAAATATGTAAAGGTAGAATTCATTTAGTAAATTGCATGTGCATCAAAATTTACAACAGTGTGTGATATAAAATATTAAATTGGGTCATAGGTTAACACAGAAGTCTGACAAGGTCAAAATGAATGGTGAAGATAAGAAATGACATATAAAATCGTGATTTGTGAACTTCTTGTGATGAAAGCGTACGATAAAACTAATTAATGCAAAACTACACTACCTGCTCCAACAAAAGTACGCTTGGCTTTCTTACGCTCAAGGACATTGTTGTAGTTTTCTAAAACTTCCAATCTTTGGCGTAGAAGGAACTCTTCCTCAGATGATATATCTGACAAATCATCAACAATTTCACCTTCCTCCATCTCAGAATCATCATTAACAGCCATAACATTCTCAAGACAAGCCATTTCTCTAACTTAACAGTGTATCCTGAAAGTAGAAAGTTTATAATAGGATACGAACAGTGCTTAAATTTATTAGGCAAGTCAATACAGATTTTAGTTATAAATGGCTATAACAATTTATAACAAATAAAAAAACATGTTATTGCTTTTCACCATCCACTTATTTTCTTCTTCTTTTCTTCGAATTTTACATCAACAGAAGTAAAGTCCTCACTCCTCAAAGAAAAAATTAATAAATTCCCCCGTGTCCCCTATCTTCGTGAATGCTCCATGAATGAATGAAATGAATACTTTAGATTGAATGATTTAACATGTTCAAATAAAAAATGACGTTTTGTGAAGAACGCTGAAGTTTCTTCATCCATAGATTATACGTCCACGGAGAATTTGTTAAATTTTTATTATTACACAGCAATGATGGTACAGATTGTCTATAAAGTCATGAAATCAAAGTTTGAGGAACTATATTGTTCATGTGTCTGGCAACACTCAAATTCAAAATACTTTCATCCTTTCATAGGATAGTCTAGCTTAAGTAACACGTAATAAGTTATTGTAACACTTTTGCCTTCAACGAAATACACGAATAGGTAAATTACGAATAAATAATCTAACCAATTTTCACACAAAATTACACAACCTGACATTTAAGTAAATCGATAATTCCTGACACTGAAATTAATATCAAATTAAATTACACTCAAAAATCAACGCTCTGTTATAGAACACACTATAAATACTATGTATATAAAAACTATACCTAATGTGGTCCAATATGTCACAATAAAACGTCTCCTTATTTTATTTAAAAATCACAATATTGTTGTGTATTGTGAGTGTAGGGACACAACATGTAGCTTGAGCGACTGCTGACAAATCACTTTTACAGGCGCGCCATTGTATTAGCGTCGCCCAGCAGTCGTCTCCCCGCAATCATGTAGATAGGTCGTAGTATATCGTCTAATTGTATTTTGTATTTAATATTATAAGTCTGGTACCAGTAAAGTAAATTAATAGTCAACGCATTTTTATTATGGATCCCACACATATTTACCACCCCCACATTGGTGACCCGCGACAAAGAAGACGCAACTTTTGGAATGGACTCGGGAATTGGAGCACGCGCATGACAACGTGGCCGGAAAAGCAGCGCGCATCGTTAGCGTGGCGTCGAGCACGCACATGTGACGCTGCACAGCCAAGATTATGGAGGTAAGCGCACACGGATACGAGCCATGGGGGACGACTCGCCCTTTTCACATCAGAAGGGCTACGACCTAGCTTTTCAGTTCTACGGCAGCACAAGCACGAAGTTTATCGATTATACGAAGAGTACGGCGATCATCTCAACTCTTGTCAGCGCAAGCATTTGGAGAATCATGGCTTATGTAACGCAGTAGTATGCGGCATAATCCGATGATGCAAGGCATGGGACACGATGGCGACACTCTTAAGTACAGTGTGCGCGTCGTAAGCATGGCATCAGACTTTGGTAGCGCTAAGGGAAATACGTACCAAGTGCTGGATGGCCCGACCTGCCTCATTAGAAGATACGGAGCTGACAGAGCATGTGGACGATGGAAACCGCCGCAGACATAGGACGACTCACGACAGCATTGCTTCTTCGTATGAAAAGCTAGATCATATTCAGCGTCATACGAAGAGCAAGAATATACGTAAAGGGTATTGTGAAAGTGTCGTTAGTGATATGTGCAAGTGCCGGTCATATAAAAGGTTTTATAGTAGATTTTATTTTATTATGGCAGTATTTATTTGTATATGTTATAGTCAAAACTCATAGCCGGTCAAAAACACTTTTGACCGAAAAAATCAGTCAATAGTGGTTTTGACCGACGTGCTTAGTCAAAACCCTTATTGACTGTTTTTTGCAGTCAAAAGTGGTTTTGACCATCGATGTTAGTCAAAACTCATTGAAAATTGATCTTTAATACATATTAAGGTAAAAGTCCGAAACAGTTGGTTAGGTTAGGTTAGTATGGTGACCAAAGGACGCAAAGCCAAGCGAGCGAAGCGAGCGTGCCGCGGTAGCGGCCGGCGAGTGCTAGAATATAATAATACTATATTCTAGTTTTACATTTAAAAAAATGTTTCTAGAACTCGCCGGCCGCTACCGCGGCACGCTCGCTTCGCTCGCTCGGCTCGTGCGTCCTTTGGTCACCATACTAACCTAACCTAACCTGCAAAAAAAAGACAATAAGAGATTTTTATAAGTAAGGGGGACAAGTCTTAAGTATAATAGTGGCAATCGGTGGAGATTACCCGAGGTTTATGAAATTCTATCTAGTGAATAGCGCCAGCGTTCACCAGGTGTTCGGCGATTGCTGACTTGTTGGTCTGTCGGTTCTTTGCTTCCGCTTTGTTTGCCCAATAATAGAGCTGCCACAGCTACAGTCAATCTTGTACAATCCAGGACATTGCAAAAGAAGGACATCCTTTACTGAACGTACTATACTATTAACCTTGGCCTCCGGGGTGAATATAGTGTTTACAGAGAAGTTTCTCAACACGGAGCCAATCTTATCTGTCACGCCTTTCAGAGACGTACGCAGGTCCTGTTCACTCCAGGATGTCTCTCCCTTTTCATTGGTTACAATGGATGAATAATGGTAAATACGCAAGAATAATGATTCTTAAGTGCTATGGTATAGCTCTCGCTATACTATATAGGTGTCGCGGGTGGTGATAAGACGTTGCGTGTAAATACCTGTCCGTGTGTATAGGTTTACTGTAAACACTGTGTGATATGGACCCATATAGTTAGTCTTATGGCTAGTTTGACATCTAAGAAAAACAATGACATGTCCGCCTCCATTTCATACGTTAAAAGCATCTTTAAATGGAGAGTATTAAGATGTGCAATATATTGACCTACCTCCTGCTTGCTTCCTTTACCTATGCTAAAGATGTCATCAACATAACGTTTTCAAAGCCTGATAGTTTTTGGGCCAAGGCTCAGGGCCTTCTCTTCGAAATGTTCCATCCAGAGATTGAGCAGTACCGGGGCTACTGAACTTCCCATTGCGACGTCATCAATCTAGAGGTAGTATTGACCTTGGATAGGAAGTAGTTGCCATCCAAGCAGTGTTTTAGAAGATTAACATAGTTGTGGGGCATATCATTGTCACTTAGTTTGTCTCTAACTACCTCAACGCATTCTTTGATTGGAATATTGGCGAAAAGAGATTCTACATCAAAACTCACAAACTCACAACCAGTTCGTCAGGTTTCAATCGTAGATTCCTTGTTGACTAGACAAAGGGGCGCGAATCCTTCACAAAAGACGGTGTTTATCACAGGTGGCTGTAATACTAACGTAACGTACTTCGCAAGGTCGTAAGTAGAAGAAGAGATTTGACTTACGAAAGGCTGCAATGGTACGTTAGACTTATGTATTTTAGGTAGCCCATAATATAACTTAGGTGGCTACTGCGATTTTGGTTTATTTAATCGTTCGTACTCGTCTTCTGTGAAAAAGTCCATGATCTTGGATTAGTGAGCGTATTTTTCGTGGCACTCTGGCCGTGGGATTGTATGATACAAGTTTGTATACCTTTTCATCACTTAGTAGTACCCCTATTTTACCGTAATAATCAGTTGTGTTCATCACTACGGTGGCGTTTCCCTCGGCCCTAAAATGTAAGCACTCAAATGACAGAATTTTCCCTGATCTAGATCTTGACGTTAGCGTCAAGATCTAGATCAGGGAAAATGGAATCAGGGAAGATCAGGGAAAGCTAGAACGATCGCTAAAATACGCTTTGTTTTTTGTTGGGTGTTATCTACTTTGGAGTAGATAATACTGACAAATTATTGGTATAATAATAAATATGGTATAATAAGAATAAATATAATAATTATCCATTGTCTTCCTTTCATTTGCATTTTTTTGTCTGAAAAAGGATTATCGAAGAAGCGCGTTATATATCTTTACCGTAATTTTGAGCTCAGTTAAATCATCGAATAAAATTGATAAGACATTTTACGAATACAAAGTACATTTATATTTCCCTTCAACAATATCACAATGCACTATAACTATAGCAAGACCGTTTTGTGATTTCAGTCGAACACTATGGTAAAGTTAGTTTGCGTTAACATTCTCCTTTATATGAGTCGGTAATAGACATTTTCTTACTTTTCTTATAATAAATAAACATTTTTCATAATAAATAACTCATAATCGGATGCATAAAAAAAACACCCAATTTTTGGTACCAGAAAGTTTTTCTTAAGTTTATTAGTTTTTATGATATTTAGTTTTTATGCCCTCCTGTAAAATTGTCATTTTCCTATTACGGTTTTGTTCGTTGGGGACGGCGATAAAAGGTTTTATAGTAGATTTTATTTTATTATGGCAGTATTTATTTGTATATGTTATAGTCAAAACTCATAGCCGGTCAAAAACACTTTTGACCGAAAAAATCAGTCAATAGTGGTTTTGACCGACGTGCTTAGTCAAAACCCTTATTGACTGTTTTTTGCAGTCAAAAGTGGTTTTGACCATCGATGTTAGTCAAAACTCATTGAAAATTGATCTTTAATACATATTAAGGTAAAAGTCCGAAACAGTTGGTTAGGTTAGGTTAGTATGGTGACCAAAGGACGCAAAGCCAAGCGAGCGAAGCGAGCGTGCCGCGGTAGCGGCCGGCGAGTGCTAGAATATAATAATACTATATTCTAGTTTTACATTTAAAAAAATGTTTCTGTTTTCGTCCTTTGGTCACCATACTAACCTAACCTAACCTGCAAAAAAAAGACAATAAGGGTTTTGACTAAGCACGTCGGTCAAAACCACTATTGACTGTTTTATGCAGTTAAAAAGGGTTTTGACCGGCAATGAGTTTTGACTGTAACATATATATATATAAATTATATATATATAAATTAAAGTCGGACATAATACCTATATTATGTCCGACTTTAATTTGATAGTTCTGTATGTGATTGATATTTTTTATGAGTATTGTTTTTGTGTAAAATTGTTTATATTCCTAGTTTTGTTAAAAAGATATGTTTTAAAAGTTAAAGGTTGTTTAAAATTTGTTATGTTAAAAAATTTATCACGCACATTTGCACGGTGTTACGTTCCGAACTTTGTTATTGTTAGCCATTTGATCCTATAGACGAGTAAGCAAAATGTTATCGCTGCCCACACATAGCATTGGACTTATTGTTATGTTTAACTTGTAAGTATGATTATTATTGAAAACTGTTTTAGATTTTTATTTTGTAAAAAAAATTGTAATTTTTTTATAAAGGGGGAAGTAGTGTAGGGACACAACATGTAACTTGAGCGACTGCTGACAAATCACTTTTACAGGCGCGCCATTGTATTAGCGTCGCCCAGCAGTCGTCTCCCCGCAATCTGTAGATAGGTCGTAGTTATAGTTGCAAAACTTCTGATTAATACGGAATAATACCGGAAAAAATCAGGGAAAATTTCATAAAATCGGATTTATTCAAAATTTATTTACTTAATAAATATTTTTATGTTTTATTTGCTGAAAAATAGTATTTTGCATCAATCGTCGATCACCGCCACGCCGCGCCGGCGCCGCTACAACTTTGTGCGCCGGCCGCAGCCTCACGGGCGCGAGCCCGTCTGCACGACTCATGTCACGACGTTGTTCTCGAGTTGTTCGGCAGCGGTGCCTGGTGCGGTAAGAGAGAGAGGACATGCTTTGCGGAGGAGCTTTCCCCCCGCGAATGAGTGAAAGATTCGATCGAATTTTCCGTCAAATATATCGCCCGAATATTAAACTAATCTAAAATAATAATATAAAACTATCGGTACCAGACAAAATGCATAAATAGTTTATTTACAATTATTTATACTTACCTATAAATTATAATTATACACATAATAAATAAAAACATAATAATATAAATTTTATAGCACATAAATAATAATAATATAATAAATATAATAAAATAAATAAATCACGTGACAGTGCGATCAGTTGAAAAAATCTCAAAGTTCCGGTATATTTCGGTATTATTCCGATTTAATCAACTTGAATTATTCGGATTTTTTCCCGCTAGCATCTATCGTAGTATATCGTTTATTTGTATTTTGTATTTAATATTATAAGTCTGGTACCAGTAAAGTAAATTAATAGTCAATGCATTTTTATTATGGATCCCACACATATGATACCACCCCCACAGTAAGTGACAAATAAATGCTTTCCTTCAAATGGAGAACATAAAATAGTACAATTAACTTTCGAATGTCATAAGAACAGGTATTTAAAATCGACCAATCACAACGTCTTTATATTATTACGTAACGTCTTCATCAAATTAAATTATTTCTAATCTGTTTTCTTTAAAATTTAACGACTTTTAATAATAAAGCGCTAGTAAACCACGTGAATAGCACTTACTTAAGTGTTTACTACATGGACATCAAATGACCTTTTTTTATTTTGGTTAGATTGTACGAAACGGGACACTTTGAAAAAAAAATTGTTTTTATCACGAAATATGATAAAACGTCGCTTTTAAAAACATATAGAAACATAAAAAAAAAATTGAAAAATTATGGACTTAAAAAAATTTTCATCGATTTTGAACTTTTCGATCAAAATATCATTTGGTTAGGTTATGTTAGAACTGTGACAAACAACGGCAGCGGCCGCCAAGCGCCACATTCTTAATTTACGAAAAAAAAAAAATATTCTCGAAAATTTTACAAGTCTTGGTTCCATACAAAATCGACCAAAATTTTTCAAAGTTCAAAAATTTATCAAAACTTTTTTATATGTTTCTACATATAATATGTTTTTAGAAGCGACGTTTTATCATATTTCGTGATAAAAAAAAATATTTTTCAAAGTGTCCCGTTTCGTACAATCTATCCAAACAATCTGTTTCGTTTGGAATTTTCAACACTAAATATTTTTAAAACCGGTTTTATAGAAAATATTGCCGTTTGTTTCACATGGAATCTGATTCGGATGAAGAACGTAGCTATGATGCCATAGGTGGTGTGGAAGAATTGGATTCCAATTAAAATTTAATTTAAGTAAAAATTTATTTATAACATATTGAAGTACAAATTAAGTAAAAATTTGTGTTTATTTTTTTCTAACCTTACATAACATTAATGAAGTTCGTTAGAAATGCGAAACAAGATGGCGCTTTGACAGTCCTATTCTTATTTGAAACGCATAGTAGGTGCAAATAACACTTGAAAACGAATCCTAGCTAACGCGACGCTCTAATGTTAACCGACCTACGACTGTGTATCCACCATCATTTTTTATTGTCACCGTATCAAACTTAGGGCTTAAAGGTCCCTTAATTATATCCTATCTTTTCACAAATCATATTTAGGTTAAAAAAGTAAAAAGATGTCAAAACCTACTCTTCACTTTAAATAATAGCCAAAATTTAAATACTAGACACAAAACCATCATGGAGACTATACAACCAGGACAATTTTATTACACAGCAGGAACTACATTACTGTACTGCTAAAATTATCAACAGTACACTCTGTCTATAAAGTCCTGAAAATAAATGAGGCCGCCACTGTGCTACACGTAGCAACCCTATTTAGTCTGAGAAAATAGTTTTCATACTAGTAATTTATTGAAATAAAATAAGTAATTTTGAAACACATTATATCTAATACTCAAGTAAGAAATTCACACAACTCATAATGAGATAATTCATTTCATTGGTTGAAACCCTAAGTGATTGAGAAATTTGAATAATTGTTATAACATGACCTTTATAGAAGTAAAGTAGTGTTAGCCCTTTAAACATTTTAGGTGACGGTGTTTTATTTCTGTTTTATATGCACTATAGTCAAGCCATTTTAAATTTTGACAGTTGTTTTGAGCCATAGAATGTAACATAATTTAGTGTAAGAATTATGAGCCATAACGTAATTTTTGATTTCTGCAAAACAATTATGTTCTATGGTTTTAATTTTAGTGCTGCTACTATATGGCTGCTGCCACATGTATACCAAATTTAAAAAACTAAACTATAAATAATAATCGATTATCGATTAATCGCTTGTTATCTAAATCGATAAATCTCTTAATCGATTTCATACACCAACCCTAAACTACATGGGTCAAAATTCACCTATTAGAATGGTATGGGTATTAGAATAAATTAACGGATTGAATCAGAGTAATAAAAACGCATGTACACAGTTAACAAGGAGATTTATTCATCGCTTTCATCCTAGGATTTTTTAAATATTCGATGTTGAGATAACTTTCGTTGCCACCCTCATCGTCATCACTAAAGCTTTCTTTGCTGCTGCTATTATCGTCAGTATTTGCCCACAGGTGACGTCCTCTCTTGTAGTATTCTGATTGGAGCTTCTCGACGCGATGGCAACAGTTTTTCCAAGTTTTTTGTGACCTGCGGGAACATAAATAGTTACTTTTAGTGATGATTTTATAAAATATTCTGTTATTTTATATATCAATTCATCATCATCATAATACTTGGCCTTCTGGTACGTACCACGCTGGCCAGACGTATTGGTATATGGTTTTATTTCAAGTTTTCTTTCTTTTTATTTCATAAAGATAATATTCACGGACAGTCCCTTAGTCGGTTTTTACGACACCCATGGGATGAGATGGGGTGGTGATATATTGTTCGTTCCTTCGTCACTACACGGAAACTACTGATTTACTAACTATACTAATATTATTATTAAAAAAGATTTGATTATTGGTTTATTTGGAGGGGCGTATAGGGGGCAAAGAGGAGTAGAAAGGGAAAATAGGCTAGAAACTATTATTTTAACTATTTTATACAGTTAATAATGAGAAAAATTACTATACAAAAGAATATGCTTTATTATACAGGTTACCTTGTATGAAGAATGATAAATAATGTCTTTCCTTAGTTCTTCAGGCAAATCTCGATTTTTATATTACTAGGGCATTTCTTGTAGGCCTATTGCATTTAAAATTTTGCGTAGAACTTCAAGACTACAATTAAAATCCATCACAGTTCTAGCTATCACCTGCAACTATCTGAGGGTTGGTTGGAGCCTGAAATTTTACAAAAGTTATGTTGATTGAACATTTGATTATACTTTTACAATAAATTTAGACATACCTAGACACAAAATACAGGCAAAGAATGGGATGGAAAGAATAACTGCAATACCTAACTAAAATTTATTCAGTGTTAAATATTAACTTACAAGATATCATTTAACATGGAGTTACTAAGAACTAAATAATTAAAAAAAAAAAAAATATTGCAATTAATTATTCATTGTCGACAGACCAGTTGATGCGAAAGTGACATACTTAGTTTAGTTATCAACCGTAATATAGACATAAAGCAAATAATTCAAATTCAAAATTGGGATAAATCTTGACTGAATTATACTAATGCAACTGATAATGTATCAACAGAATAGGTCGTACTACAATATTTCTTACTTTCAATGACAATCTTACCTAAAAATATGCTATGTACGCAATGCCTGTTTTTGGTCTCTAAATCGCAAATGGAGTGAATATATTACTTGAGACAGATTACAAAACACAGTAACACGATTACATACCCATCAAAGTTGCAGTTCGCCCATAAATATCATCCAAATCACATAAAATTTGAGCAGCTTCGTGCTCCGTCAAACATCGATAAAGAACTTTTAAAATCACTTCCCACGTGCCACTTTGATTTACTCTACTCATTCTTTATGTTGTTCTTCGTAAGTCAGTATTAGTTTATTGTAGATTAATGAACTTATATAAATCACAAAATGAAAACCGTTCCGCAACTTCTACTCGATGACAGCTCATGTACAAGTCTATTTTGAATTTCAGTGTTGCCAGACACATGAACAATTTAGTTCCTCAAACTTTAATTTCTTGACTTTATAGACAACCTGTACCTTTAAACACTCTGCTCAAAGCTCATTATAATGGAAAGATCTTACTCGATCGGTACAAAATACCAGGAAGCTCGATAGCTTCGCAGCCTGTGGGCTGGCTGGCGTTCATCCCAATTCTGATGTCGGCGTTAGCCTTTGATGGCACGTTCTACGATAGATCGGTCAACTCGAAGTAACACTTTTAATACACGTAACACTTTAACTACACTGGACACTACACTATATTCGAAATAACACTACTCAAACAAAACGGGTAACGGTTCATATTAAGGAGCACCGATCACGACCGAAGTCAGACTGTAACTGACTGGCGTCTCCCTCCGGCGCGCCCCACCTAGGCTCCGTTGTAGCACGAAGCTAGCTATACACGTATAGACGTCATTGCGACAGTGTCGCCTCTACCGGCATTCGTGCTGCGCTTTGTTTATGAATCAATTATAGTACTGTTTCCGACATATATAATTTCTTGCATTTCATATAGTGTCATTGAGTACTCGCCAAGTAACTTGGCCAGTCTCTAGTTGTTACAATTGGCGGTATAGTAATTATCAAGTTTGGAACTAAATTGGTGTGTGCATGTGGGGAGCGGGTATTTTATTTCTTCGTGACTTGTACGAGCTTTTCTGAGTATAATATCTATTTTTAGGCTACAATATAGTAAACTAAAATTTAATAATTATTTTTTTGTAAAACTTTGGTTATTGACTGTTGATTTAAAAGATGATTGAGGGATTCATAATGATATTTTGCATCTTAACATTGACTTGAATAAAACGACAGTCTACAACACTAACGCTATAATATGCTCCTTTGAGTATTTTAAATGTTCTGTGTTATTATGGCTGTCACCTTTCACGATCTTGACGTAAGCCAGTATGTTGTCCGGGTGATCCTTTTGTCAATGTCAATGTCATAATATAAACGTCAATATTGATGTTGTGTATGTAGCCGGAAAAGTGTTTTTATTAGATAAAAACTGTTAAAAACATTGAATTCCGCCCCCATCAGTATCTTTAATTATTTAATTTGCTGGCAAATTAGGCACGATTTCTAGTTTTTATACATAAATTTTATAAAAAATATTGTAAAATGTTTGAAGAAAATGAAGATGATTATAAATTCGCTGCCTGTACTTTCTTTGCTAAAAACCATCCAGGAGAGACTTGTGGTAGTAACGGATTGCCTTTGACTCCCAGTTCTATCACAATACTTGGGAGAGCTCAGAGACTTCTTACTATTGAACATAAGAATTTGTGTACATACGTTGATGTAATCAGAGGTAAACATGGTAAGTATTGATTTTTTACTTTTTTAATTAGCAAGTAAGTTCTCTGACTGTCTTTTTAACTGTTATTAACATAGCAGGGGTAATATAAAATAATTTGAAAGAAAAACTTCTTTTCTTTAGTTGTTGAGCTGTCAATGATTTATTACCATGTGTTTTCTTATTTAATATGTTCATAAATAAAGGTTTGTTTTGTGTAATAAATTACATATTGAAATTAAAATCTACAAAATTTTAAAACCTAAGGATCTATCAATAAAGTAAAAAAAATTACCTCCATTATTACAAAGCACGGGTTTACATATGTTATTATGTATAATAGTGATAATGCCTTACTTATTTTGTGAAGCAAAGCTATTTAAAACAAAATAATTCTATATTCTTTTCTAAAAGTAAATGTATTTTCTTTCAGAAAGAATAATAGTAGTAGCAGAAGTAATAGGTAAATCATTAAAGGAATGTAACTCAAAATTCACATATGATGAAGTAACAAATATAGCCAAACAAATCTCCTGTGGGCTAAAATACCTTCATGATCAAGATATAGTACATAGGACTCTATCAGATGATAATATTATGATAGATAGTACTGGAAGAGTGAAACTGTTTAATTATGGCATGTATTACATAACTGATGGTGGTAATGAAGTACCTTTTCCTTTAGGGTAAGTATAGTAGGGAGTAAGAATACAATATGTCACCACCCCATCTCATCCCATGGGTGTTGTAAAAACCAACTAAGGGACTATCATCTTAACAAAATAAGAAAAAGGAAAATTTGAACTTAAACCTTGTACCAATCCGTCTGGCCAGTGTGGTATTTGTAGGCCAAATATTCCTCCGTCACGGGAGGAGGCCTGTCCCTGCAGTGGGGCATTGGTGGCAGCTTATGATGATAATGATGATTTTTTCAAAGAGACTTGTTGAGCACTAGGGAATAAAGTCTATATTTTGAGGACTTTAACTGACAACAAATTAATAGATACAAGACTTACAGGCACAAGACAAATTAATGGATTGCATTGTATTCAAATAGACTACCTCACTCATGGCAGCTTGCTTGTATCCACTTTCGACGACCTCTGTGACCTAGTGGTTATTTAACATGACTGTTACGCATACGCAGAGGTCTCTGGTTCGATTCCAGCTCAATGCAAATCATTGTGTGCATGAACATGATTGTTTGCATTGGTCTGGCTGTTTTCTATGTATAATATGTATGTATTTACGAAAAAAAAGTATTTAAGTATGTTTATCCGCTGTCAAGTACCCATAGTACAAGCTCTGCTTAGTTTGGGACAAGATGGCGTTGTGTGAAAGTGTAACAAATATTTTTTACTTTGCTGGAGAGGCAGTTTTTTTTTGTTTTAGGTGAACCTAAAAAATGTGTTATTTAAATCACACAAATTTAAATTACAGTTTACCAAGATATTTAAGTCCAGAAACAATATTAAAAGGTGGAGGACCTTCAGCCGATGTGTGGAGCTTTGGAATCATACTACTTGAACTCTGTATCGGGAAACTATGGAACAATCTCAAACCTGGGCCTATATTAAGAAGAATACTGACTCTAGTGCATGCTAACAATCCTGCTGAAAGAATAGCGAGGGAACATGATTGCTTTGAACAGTATAAAGTATGTATATTTTACTTTTGAATCTATACTAATATTATAAAGAGGTAAAGTTTGTGTGTTTGTGATGTGGTAGGGGGTAATCTCTGGATCTACTAAACCAATTTAAAAAATTCTTTCTGTGTTGAATAGTCCATTTACTGGGGAGTGTCATAGGCTATATAGTATCACGCTATTACTAATAGGAGTGGAGCAGTAATGAAATATGTTTAAAAAAGGGACGTGAGGTGGTGATATCTAGTATGTAATGACCATCCCTGCATACTGGAATTGCTTCTACACTAAACAATTTAAAAGTATTCAGATTTTAAAGCCAGTTTAGATAGTATTAATATTACTCTTATAGGTTTTTTATGGAGTAACATTGTCAAGACTAAAAAAGCCCAAATAAAACTGTAATTAAGTTTTATTCCTTTCAGCAAATACCAGAAAATTTAAAAAATATTATAGAAAAGTGTCTCAGAATATACCCAAGTGAAAGAGCAACATTTACAGAAATAGTTAAAGAATTATCATTAATAGATACAAAAGAGTTGGTTGAAGTCAAACAAACAAGAGGCCTGATGGGATGTAAACTTCAATACCTTTACTACTGGTGGCAATTAGCTGGTGGTGATATACAAGGAGAATTGAAAAAGAATTACCTGATTAAAAATAGTCCACCCATTTTGTCTATGCCTATGTAAGTTAATTTTTTTAAATAAATATTCAGACTAATTTTCTTTTGTGTGGAAAGGAATTATAAATGTCTCTAGAGTCAGAAAAACCAAAATAAATATGTAGATCTATTTAAATTTGAATTCCGTGTGGTGACGGAGTAAGAAAACAATATGTCACCACCCCATCTCATCCCATGGGTTTCGTAAGAACCGACTAAGGGACTTTACATAGAAAAAATTTTACATAGAAAGAAGGAAAACTTGAAATTAAACCCTAGACCAATCCGTCTGGCCAGGGTGGTTGTAGTAGGCCAAGTATCCCTCCGTCTCTGGAGGAGGCCCGTCCCTGCAATGGGACATTAATGGGCTGTTATGATGATGATGATATTTTAATCTTGTGGCAAGCTTAAATCCTGGGTCTTTTGAGTATTGTTTTCTGATGTTTGGAGCATCTTAATCTGAGCAAAACAATCATATTTTGATAATGAGACTATGGCATCGTAAGTATTTGTTTTTTTCTAAAGTCATTGTTTTTCAACCTGAGAGATATTTAAAGTAAACATATCTGTGCCATGGCATACCAAATGATGAAGAAACTTCCTAATATACTACCTGTAACTAATTTACCCAATCATCATAACAGTCCATTAATGTCCCAATGGAGAAACGGGGCTCCTCCCGTGACGGAGGGATACTTGGCCTACTAATAAATTACCCAATGTATTTCATTATTTTACAGAGCAATACTTCTCGATGGCTGTACAATAGGTGGCAAAACTGGTGCATTATTTGATCGTCGAATAGCTAAATATAGTTTAGGCTTATTGAAGTCTAGGCTAAGTCACATATCACCACATGAATTCTACCCGTTAATGCATGAACGGAGGAAGGACTTTGACGCCGTGGCTTTACCTAAGATTATTAGAGAAAGGGATACTGAATATCAGTTTTATAGATTGCTGTGGTTTCAGAGGTTATTGCATGTAAGTATTAAAATTCTGTGTTAATCTATACTAATATTATAAAGAGGTAAAGTTTGTGTGTTTGTGACGTTGTAGGGGGTAATTTCTGGATCTACTGAACCAAAAAAAGAAGAAAAATTTAAAAAAATACGACACCCTCAAGCTTCTTAAAGCAATTTCCATGTTATTTCAGGGTTACCCCCACACAGCACCCTATATTCGTGCAGAAGCCGAGGTGGATATACCGCCATTAGTCAGAGGAGATGTGTGGGCGGCGTTACTTGGTGTCACTGGCGATATTGAGGATCAGTACGAGAGGATTGATAAGGAGACTCCTACGCCTACTGATAGACAGGTATATAATTGTTTTTTATAACGATTCGTGACTTTTCTAGTACTCTCCAACCTCAGTTGCTCCCATAGAACTTTTTGATCAGCACGCGAAACAGGATCGATTGGCATAAAAAAATTCTTGTGTAAAATCGGAATTTTCTTGCTAACCGTACATTTTTTTTAAATCTGTGAATGGGAATGTAATTTTTAAGACTCCTAAGACCAATTTCTTGTAGCTGCAACGATTAAGGTACCTCCCTTTACTGCCCCATTGAAACTTTCAACCCTGTATAAATAATACTACCTATACCGACACAGAAAACAGAAAGATTTATATTAAGCGGGAATCTAACACGAGACTTAATGTGTCAATAAAAACAACAACAAAAAACACTTATTATATGTTAACGGGTATTAACGCGTATAAATTTTAGGTAAACACTTAAATTATTTACCTTGAGCCGCTCGAGGTTTCGGCCAGGTTACACCAGCCATGGTCACGAGTAGACTGATGCAGCGATGTCACAACTCCGTCTCCGAGGTAGAAGATTTTCTTTCTACCCTCATTTTGCACAGTATAAAATGTTTACCTAAAATCTACACGCGTTAATACCTGTTAACATTATTATAATAATAAAATGAAACGCGTGGTGACGGAGTAAGAATACAATGTCACCACTCCATCTCATCCCATGGGTGTCGTAAAAACCGACTAAGGGACTATCCGTGAATATTATCTTTACGAAGTAAAAAGAAGGAAAACTTGAAATTTAACCCTATACCAAACCGTCTGGCCGGCGTGGTATTAGTAGGCCAAGTATTCCTCCGTCACGGGAGGAGGCCCGTCCCTGCAGTAGGACATAAATGGGCTGTTATGATGTTATGAAAATGAAACGCGAAAGTTTTAAAGTTAATAAAAAAGACTTGTTCCACAGATAGATGTGGACATACCACGTTGCCACCAATACTGTTGGTTACTCTGTGGGTCGGCTGGACATCGCACGTTGAAACGTTTGCTCAAAGCTTGGCTGTTGACGAACCCGCAGTACGTCTACTGGCAAGGACTAGACTCGTTGACTGCGCCTTTCGTGTATTTGAACTTTTGTAATGAAGGTAAGAAAATGTTTTTCTTGTTTTTAAAATCAACTTTCAAGCACTAGGGATTATGTCCTGAGTCGCGGGAACTTTAAAAACATCAGTTTAACGAAAACAAATTCAGATTCAGGGCAGGGCAAAAAAAATTGTCCCAATCAATCCCAAATCAATACAAAACATTTAAAAAGAAATATCAATTTAATTAAAACCAACCTTTTGAAGTCGGGTAATAAATTCAAGACCATTAACAAAATAATCTGAAATAAGTAATAGACTCGATGCGTGTGGTTACGGCATAATAATACAATATGTCCCCACCCCATCTCATCCTATGAGTATCCTAAAAACCGACTAAGAACTAAGAAGACTTTACGAAGTAAATAGAAGGAAAACTTGAAATTAAACCCTATACCAATCCGTCTGGCCAGCGTGGGTATTAGTACGCCAAGTATCCCTCCGTCACGGAGGAGGCCCGTCCCTGCAGAGGGATATTAATGGGCTGTTATGATGAATAGTATTACTTAGTTTAAATAATGTTTTATTTTTTAACAGCTCGAGCCTTCGCCTGCCTATCAGCATTCGTACCGAAATTTCTTCACAAGTTCTTCTTAAAGGACAACAGTGCTGTTATAAAGGAATACTTAGCAAAGTTCTGGCAAATGACAGCGTTTCATGAACCGGAGTTAGCCACGCATTTACACGAGATTAACTTTGTACCAGAATTATTTGCTATACCATGGTTTCTTACTATGTTTTCCCGTAAGTATATAGAATTGTGGTTGTTTTTTTTTAAAGGGTGGCGTAAACACGCATAATAGAATGTTAGGCTTGTCACTTCAGTGTTTTGATAAGAAAGCAAAACAACTTTTGATTATGATCTTGTGTAGACATTGTGATCAAAAAGGTTTGAAAAAAGAAAAAAACACCATAACGACTAACTTCTGGGAAAGGACTCCTCCAATGACGGAAAGAAATTTAGGCCACTAAAATCACGTCGACCATGAAATAACTTAAAACAGATCGTGGTTAAGGGGTTCGAATCAATTTTGTCCCTTGTTTTATTTTTTACTGAACTTTCAATAGTCGATCACGACACTGATGATATTATATGATAGCATAATATTTTCTTACTCCGCCACTCAAACTCAAATATCTTTTATTTAAAGTAGTACAATAATATTGCATCTTTTTGACGTCATCTAACACTACTTAACCTAAGTTTAAAAACATTTCAAAGTTTAGAAAACTTTACCACCGCTTCCAAAGCGCTAGTAGAGAAGAAGCGGCGCAACAAACTCTACTGCTGCATTTTCTTGACGTCACTTTATTTAGTAACATAAGGTAACTGTAAAAAGGTGCTGCAACCATTGTATACCATATATAATCATTAACATCAATAATTAGATAAGGGATAGCGTTCTGTAGGTAGTACATAAAAATGGGAGCACTAAATTACATTTATAAACAAGTATCTACTACAAAGATAATCTATTTATGTATTATTTTTCTTTACCTATGCCATTTAAACCCTATACAACCATTCCAGATGTATTCCCTCTACACAAAATCGTGCACCTATGGGACGCTTTACTAGTGGAAGGGCAAGCGTTACCACTATTCATGGGTGTCGGTATACTAAGACAACTGAGAGAGACATTACTGATGTCAGGCTTCAATGAATGTATACTACTGTTCTCTGATCTACCTGAGATTGATATCGGAGAGTGTGTTAAGGTTAGTATTTTAATATTCTTTGCTATATAACTAATTATTACTTAAGTTGTAATTTATTGCTATTTTTTGTACTTATTTGTTTTTGTACATGGCCTATTGGAATTAGGTAATAAGTACCTGTAATAATAGTTGTATGTGTGATTAAATAATAAATAAATAATAAAATAATAACTCAGATATCGTAATCCACCAAAACATTCGGGAATTCTTTGTAACACGTTTCTTTGTTCTTTCTTTGTTTTGCGGTAAAGTTAGTTATAAGTTATTGTGTTTTATCCTTTTTGTAAATGTGTAATTGTCTGGCTTTACTGTAAATAAATTGTTTTTCTTTCTTTCTTTCTTCTAACACCGAACTATTAAGATGTTAAACAAACTTCTGGCTCCTACTTTCGCCATCATACACATCCATCGTTGTCCATCGTCGTCCAAAAATTGGTGCTCAAGGCGGGACTCGAACCCGCGTTCTCTGGACTAAACGCGTCCAGCGCCATGACCACTAGGCCACCCGAGTACCCGTCTCGATTACCAAATTTAACCATTGCTTTATACGGCGCCGGGCCGCAACTTAGAACTCAACTGTACAACGCCATCTGTTGCCTTCATTTCTGGACTGTATTCGCTTTCCATCAGGTTTGATTATGGTCATATAGCTGTGTCTTTACATATAAAATGAATCAGACTATTACAGACTCTGCAGGGATGATAGTTTTTGGCAAAACCTCAACGAAAAGAATAATATAATACAACCAAACTCGTGGTAGTGTACTTTCTTTCAACTTTCTCTCCGGTACTTCAAGAAGTCCAACTTTGCAGTAAGAGATTAATGAGTTGTTACCTTTTAAAACTAATATCTAAAGAAAAAGCGTAATTAAATAATCTTAGTCACAACTCGACCTTGACCTCTGTAATTTGTGTTGACATTGAGGTAGTTTTATTGCATAAAGATGTAACTCATTATTTAACCATTAAAATACCTGTGAACAGATTTTGTAACAGTAAATAAATTATCTGGTATAGACATAAAACACTGGGTAGCGGAGAAAGTTATCGACGTGTATTTAGCGGTCAAAAACATTCAGAAAAAAGGTCAGAATAATTAATGCGACCTCCTGCAAGGCCACTGATTATAGCAAACGATACGCCATTTGTTTTTTAATTTTGATTAATATATTTTCACCCTGGGCCTTAAGCGTTTATAGGGCTCACTAGCGCAGCCAATTAAAGTGTTGAGGTTGTGTTATACAAATACTTTATTGCCTTTTCTCAAGACTTTGTTATCAACATTTTACATTATTTATCCTATTTGTGAATTATGATTTTTTTTAGTGAGCCACGTAAAGGCCCTTAAGTAATAAAACAGTCTTACCTGGCATGTTTCCTTCTTTCATTAACAACGGGAATTCGTTCTGCGAAAGTCTCGAAGTGGTAAAGTGAAGTCAAGATGACATAGTTAATATGCCTTCCAAGCCAGTTGATGTATGTGCATAATATGGCTATTTGATTTGGACTGGCTTTACCCTTTGGTAGAACATTTACCAATTTAACCTTATCAGAAAGTGTAGCTGCAAAGTACTGTGAAAACACATGCATCTATAAAAAAAACAGTTTATAATATTATTACTTACTAGCTGACCCGTAACCACTTCGTTGGGCAAAAATAAACGCGTCCCTTTTTGAAACATATTTCATTACTGCTCCACTTGTATTAGTCATAGCGTGATACTATATAGCCTATGACACTCCCCGGTAAATGGACTATTCAACACAGAAAGATTTTTTTAAATCGGTTCATTACATCCAGAGATTACCCCCTACAACGTCACAAACACACACAAACTTTACCTCTTTATAATATTATACTGTTTAATATTATGTCGTTTCGTTGTCTCTGCCTACACGCATAGACACAAAGCGTGATTTTAAGTATGTATTTAATTATAATAATGTTCACGGCTTGCATATTATTTACATGAATAGATAAAAGTATTGTGTCAAGGTAAAAATTGTTAAAAAAAAAGATAATTTTCGATGACACGATTTGCTATAATTTTTGTATATTACTGTCCATGTTGCAATGTTTGGCCTCGAAGATTTTGTGTTATAGGCAAGTTTAATATTATTTAAATAACCATTAAAGACAAGACAAGACCGCGCAGAGTGGAAACTTTTGGAGGATGCCTATCTCCAGCAGTGGCCGTCCGTAGGCTGATATGGATATGGATGGAACCATTAAAGACGTGAAATAAAATGATCTCGAAGATTGATTTTTGTCTACAAAATCAGGCTAGCTAGGAACAAAGACACTATTTTATATTCATAAAGACACTATTTATTTATTTATTTATTCATTTAATCCACAAAACAAGTTACAATTTTTGATAGTATTAAATAAATATTACAAATAACTTAATTCTAAATTGCAACTCAACCACATGTGGATACAGCAAAACCATATTTTATCACGTGATGAATACATAATTTAGATACTTATATTATTATATGTACACTCATTAATAATAGAAAAAAAAGCAAATGAAAAGTAAACAAAAACACGATACAGTTACTTATACCTACTACACAACATTATACCTATGCAATCAAACTTCAGGCAGCTCAACTATTGTGAGTTGAGATGATTGTGGTTTAGTATATAGATATATATAAGAACTATATTATATAGATATCTTTTTTTTATTTCAGGAGTCCATAGAAATGTGTCGCAATTCCCCTCGTAGTATAAGTTATAGAAGATTTACGAAGGAAGCTCAAACGAAAGACCCCATGGTATGTATAACAACAATATGAATATTTTGGTAGTGGCTATGGTCATGGTGTAATAAACACTAATTCTTAGTGTTTTTTAGTCATTATTGTACGATAATATGTGTAAGTAAAAGTAACAGATTTGTTAATTATGTTCTTGTTAACATCTCTTATAGTCAAAAAATCAAAAATTTTCTTGACCCTATTTAAAAAAAAAGTAGTGAAAATATATAGGTACTCTACAAAATAGTTTATGTTATTGATATGATTGTTTGAGGTTTTTTTTAAATTGGCCTACCAGATTGACTCTATGGTGCGTGATGTTAAGCATCCATTAGAGTCCAAGAATGGCGAGCACCATGCCAGCTACAATATTTGAGTTTGTTTTCGTTTGTTTTTGTTTCCTTGACTAACGACAAAAAAAAACTGAGACACGTAACATGGTTTTTTCTTTTAGATAATATATTTATGTTTAATTTTGTTTGTAGGATGCTGTAGAAATACCCATGGAGGTATTATTTACGGAGATATGTCCAAGAATAAGTTTGTCCGATTTCTTCTCGATGATATGCCAGGATAAATGCTGTGTCATCGATATAAGGTCTAATTTACTGTGAGTATAAATTTTATATTTGTAACCGAAGTACTTAGGTACTTTGTAAAATTAAACTATTTTCGTATTTTAAAGTAGTAACTGTTTCTATCCTTACTACATTGGAACAGGTATTAAACTTGTCAAGTTGCATCGGTGGCAAAGCGGCTGTCTATAAACCTACCGTCCACGGGTGAATTTGAATCCCACCTGGGACAATTATTTCGCAATCAACAAATATTCGTCCTGATTTATGTTCTTAGTCTCTGTCAAACGTACGTTTGTAAAATACATGATCCTTATCGCGGGAGTTGTCTTAGAAGTGAAAAATTAAACCAGTGGCGTAGCGTGCCTTGTCGGGCCCCGTATAAAAAAAATGTTTGGAGGCCCTTATATGGAGGTAAAGATTTTTACAAAAAGAAAAAATATTGTGAAAAGAAATATTTATATGTATAACATAACATAATTTAACCATTTTACAAAAAGAAAACAAAATTTAAATATTCACTCTCCTTTCCTTTTTTTCGGCAAACTGATTTATTAAATCATATGGCTTATGATGATTTTAGTTTTTCTAAAGTTTCTGCCTCTATGGATAATAGTGAGAGGTCTGACAGTCGTTCTTGTCCCATGGAAGTTCTTATGTAATTTTTTATCATAATTTTAAAAAAACTTCTTTCAGCTGCACACTTTGGGGGCCCCTGTATAATTGATACGGCAGCTACGGCGCTAGCTACGCCCCTGTACAAAACTCACTAGCCTTCCCAATATAATCGTGTGTTTTCTTCAATACTAGATACGAGAAAAGCTGCATAGACGGCAGCATAAACGTGCCTTACAGTGGCGTCCACCTCGGTCAACACGAACTAAGAGCATTAGGATTACATCCACAAAGAATAATACAAGAAGCTATCAAACTGAAGAAGATCGTCGTAGTGGCGTCTGCAGAGGATGAAACTGCGCAATTGGTAAGTTGTTATAAGGGATTCATTTGTAGATGGCAGCACGTAGGATATTAGTTCCGGGGTTAAATACTAGATGGCGATGAAGACTCTGTAGGGATACTTTAATAGGTTTTAGAGATTTATGAAAATCAGAAATAGGGTAATCGGTTACCGAGCGCTTATGATTGCTGGTTTAAATTGGCAATGAACTGAACATCTCTGGCCTGCTCAGGCTTGCTTGAAGATGTGAAGTGGACAAACCCTTCACACGATGAACCGACGACCTGACGTTAATGGTTGAGGGAGTCTTGCTGATTATGATAACAATAAACTGTTCGTTGTGGTTTGTTTTAACAAATAAAACATAATTTGTGTGCTTGAGAGAGCTTGTGTGCAAGACAATGTATATCTATACATAGTTGCTATAATAGTTGGCTAGCACCAGATAGTAAGCACAATAACTACACACTAAGTTAAACGTTGTCCGCGGGCGTGGTGACGGAGTAAGAATACAATATGTTACCACCCCATCTCATCCCATGGGTGTCGTAAAAACCGACTAAGAGAATATTCGTCAATATAATCTTTACGAAATAAAAAGAAGGAAAACTTGAAATTAAACCCTATACCAATCCGTCTGGCCAGCGTGGTATTAGTAGGCCAAGTATCCCTTTGTCACGGGAGGAGGCCCGTCCCTGCAGTAGGACATTGAAAGGCTTTTATGATGATGATGTAGCTAAACCTTATCTTTCCAAAATCTGCGTTATCACAAGCTATTTAGATCTAAATTAATGTGTGGCTTTTGTACCTTCTCAACCTGAAACTAGATGGCGTTGCCTTAATTAAAATTCATGAAATAATATTAAATGTTTTGTTACAGTTCAGCGATTACTTAGTGAAATGCAACGTACCGAGGGTTTGTATACTTCATGGTGGTATATCGGCTTTACTGATGCATGTACCATCACTGTTTACCGTACCACCTAAGAGGAATGGACATAAATAAGGATATTTAACATTCAATATTATAGTAATGATATAAAAGTAGTGTAGGACGCCCCCCAGCTAGGTGGACCGACGACCTCATAAAGGCGCTTGTACACGCTAAGAAAAGTCGCCGGGCCTACGCAAGAATTTGTGTCGTTTCTAAGCACGACCTGTGTACACTGTACTGTACTGTGTTTATTTTACTGAGTAAAATGTACTGTGTAAACAATTGTTGGCTAACCAAAATAAATAAATACACTGCGCCGGCGATGAATAAGAAAACAATCTTGTCTGCGCAAGACACGACGTTAAATTTTCTTAGCGTGTACAAGCGCCATAAAGGTCTCTGGGTCGGACTGGATGCGGAAGGCGCAGGACCGAGTTCTGTGGAGCGTGTTGGGAGATGCCTATTACCAGCCGTGGACTGCAATAAGCTAGTTGATGTTGATGATTGATGATTATAATAATAAGCTACGGAAATATGACTGCATCGAACCTAATGGGATAAGCAAATACAGTGATAATTATTTTGCTTAAGAGGACTCATTGACAAAATGCACTATCTTTCATCAACTACTACAGGAATATGAAAAGACCTATTAATCTAGAATTTTGATATAGGTAAATTGATACCTTTAACTAGCCTTTTGTAGTTACGAAAACGCGATAGCTTGATTTTGGCTCGATCATATTTAATTTTGAAAACACCTCTAAAAAAACAGCTTTTTACATATAACACGGAAAGTACACTATCATTATGCTTAGGAATTACTCAAATACATTCGTAACATCAATATTAGTCTTACTGTAGAATATCATTTACATAACTACAACCTTTAACTTTTAATTATGAAAATAAGATCTTAGCAATATCAAAGCGCTCTGGATCGTTGCGGGCGCATCGTAATTTTAGACCTTATACCTATTAGTTAACGATCGATACAGAATGAATACGGTCGACGAATCAGTCGGGCGATGGCCCTCTTCGACGTCGGACCTGTGCATGTCGACTCAACGTTCGTACTAAATATTATCGCGTATTTTTTAATCGTAGGTATATAATATTATAGGTTAGATTTAAAATATTTATACCTAAGTTTTTATTAATACTTTGTTCTCTTTTATAAATAAATAATAGTATTATTTTATAACATTGTTTGGTAAAATATTTTCGTAGTTATGTCATTTACAAAACTTAGGTAAAGTTCGCCTAACTCAACTACCTAGTTACTGTTGACCCTTTTGATAATGCAAGCGTTTGTTTATATGCGATTTTAGACTATATGCTCAAGTGTAATAAGTTTTATTACCGTTTTCGTCAAGATCACGTAATTGAAACGCCTCAGTGGCGCGGGCAGTGTGACGCGGTCGCGGTAGTGGCTTGCGTGCACGAGGTTGCGGGCTCGAATCCAACAAAGTTGTTTGAGCGATCCACAAATTACTGTCCTAAGTTCGGATGTTTTTTGTAAAAGTCTCCGCGACAATACCTAGGAGTTGTGTGAAACTCAAAAAAATAAGTACCTACCTTAGGTACTTACTAATAAGATCTAAATAATACTTTTTACTTTCGCGGGAACTTTTACAGACATGAAATAAACGAACATAACATCAATTTAGCAGGCACAAAGAACATCCAGACTCAGAACAGTTATTTGTGGATTACACAAAAAAAATGTCATAAGTGAGATTTGAACTCTCATGCACTCCACCGCGGGAACGTTTACAGACATGAAACAAACGTACACAAAGAAAGTCCAGACTCAGCCCAGAACTCTTTCCACCAAAAATTGATATCGCGACATGCGTGTTTCATGTTAATGTATTTTGAACTCTAAATGAGAAATAATACGGTTCATTTTTACACAAACAAAACGTAGCAACAAACAACAATAGGCCTATCGCGAGAAGCGAGTGTTTTTGTTACAAAGTTAATATATACTCTATTTCCTAAGCAATACGGTTCATTTTTACATAAAGATTTCAATTTTTGCCTTGTCTCGCCCCTCTGGTGGAAAATCACCTAGAGTTCAAATCTCACGTAAGACAATTTTATTTGTGCGATCCACTAATTATTGTCCTGAGTCTGAATGTTCTTTGTGTCAGCTATTAGGTCGGTGGCCAATTCGCTTAATAAGCGAAGGAAAAGATTTGTCCTAAAAGGCCGACAGGTTCACTTAATAAGCGAAGTTCTTTTTTTTTTTTTTTTGGAACAAGTTTGGCATAATGCATGTTAAACTTCTTACACAAATAGACATTTCACCTCCTTAGTCCTTATGTTTACGATTACGACATATATTATTATAAATATTTAGCAACAATTTTGAAATCTAAGGTCCCCGCGTAAAAAATTTAAAAAAATCTCTATTATTTAAAGTAAGGAAATGGAAATTTGGAAATATGGGTATTATACGTTTTAGTGCATTTGTATTATGATTGATAACGCTTATAAGTGACAAAATAGTTATTTGCGCGGCAAACCGGGCGCAAGCTTGTGCAACTTTTTCAATGTTTTACATGATAAACAGTTGGTAATTAAAGCAAATTGTTGTGATTGCAATATGTTATCTGTGTCTTAATATGACTATTTATACATGTTATTTAATTTAAAAAAATTGCAAGACATTGAAAAAGGTTCTGACATTGATAGCGAGTTTTAGAGATTTATGAATATTATTATAATGTTGGAGTCAGTAGGGATGAATAAGACTTGGATAGATTAAATTCGTAAAAGTATTTAATATTTTCTTTATTATGTTGCCCAATAAAAAAGAATTACAAATTCAACACTTGGAACAAAACATTATAAGATTGTAAATTTTATAATTTGCAGGTACGTTTTCATTTTACATTGTAATGTATTTCTCCGAAACATAATAAATAATCTGTAAATATTATTATTATGTTTACCATTACCACTCTTTCTCGTAAATAGTATCATGTATTTTTAATTATCTTTTACGACCTCTGGACCTCGGCCTAGTATTAATAGTCTGTGGATTACTAAGGTTCTTGTAAAGCTAAATATTTTTATTGTGCTTATCACTTTTTTATTTAATTTATTCCTAAAAAATACAAAATAAGGCATATTTTGTATTTTTTTCATTTTGAGTTTTTTTTTTAAATAAAGTGAATTTAAGTAGTATAAAAAATAAATAGTATTAAAACAATCGTTTAAATTATTTCTATCCACTTTTCAATCAGAAAATAAAAATTAAAAAATAAGCAATATACCCGGATGAAATTAAATAAATCAGTACACAATAATATGTTAGATTATTTTACAACAATTACAACGACTTCATTTTCACCGTACTACGATCATAGTGCTAGAGATTTCTTTATTTTAATAGCCTAGAAAAACGCTGTTCTTAAACCTAAAAAAACACTGTTCTTAAACCTAGAAAAAAGCTGTTCTTGAGTTTTGGCTCCATCGTTTATCAATGATTCTGCCAACGACATGGGTGTAGAAAACCTTTTGTATCGACATTTTAAGAAAAAAAAAACCTAAAGTACCGCGGCCCAAGCGACAATAACTGACAAATGACAGAACCGCTTGAGTGGCTATACAAGGACTATACAAGGACAAGGACAATACATAGTGAGACTATTGTATTTTTTTTAAAGTTCTATTATTTTGCGTGAGATTCAAACCCGCGACCTCGTGCACTGCGACCGCTACCCCGAGGCGGTCAAACTATTTTTGTGATCCCCAAATTATTGTCCTGAATCTGGATGTGTTTTGTGCCTTCATAATACCTTGTGCGGGAGTAAATTTAAAAAAAATGGGGGCTACTTGTATAGACATAATAGACCGGTAGATAGTAGGTTTTTCTGTAACAGAATTTTCTGTTACCTACCGCGGACTGACGTCACAGTATAACCAGTAGTCTAACTGGGACGAATATTTATTATAAATGCCTACGGGTGCGCAGTACGTAAACAATAGTATACATGCGATCTACTTTGTGTTTCCATTTAGTTTTGTAATTGTAAATTAATACTTTTTATTTTTCTATTTTATATTTAAATAAATAGGAAGTGTTCTGTAAAAAACGTGTTGTTTTATGATTGATACATTTAATTTAAAGAAACATGTATATGTTTGTATTTATATCCACCATGTTTGTGATATAAATAAAATACTAAATTATAATATTAAGAAGGTACTTAACAAGTCATTCAGTAAAGTAGGTACAGTACCGGGCCGTTTCGTAACCTGTAGAAAAATACAATCGGTCAATTTCGGCTTCGTAGAGCGTCAGAGAAAAAGACGATGTGTAATATTTACGGCCGGGTACTGTACTTATTTATTATAAGCAGTATATATTGGCCATGTTTGTTTGAAATTGAATTTATCGATAACTAAAACCAAACTTTAAACAGGTCTATTAGATCTATTTAATGTCAAAACAAAGGCATCGAGGTCACTTTATGGATGGGTGACCAATCCAATCAAAAAATGACATCGATGTCATTGCTTAAATTTACCTAGATCAAAGTGAAAGACACGCATGGGGGATTTCATAAAGGGGGGCTAAATTTTCATTATTATTGACCTAAGTACAACAAACCGTTTTCGTAATATACACAAAATACTATATTATAGTATTAAATAAATACCTAAGTCATTTAGTAAGGTAGGTATTTATATCAGCCATGTTTGTTTGAAATTGACATATGAATAATATTTTTAGTTTCAAATTATAACACACAGTCCGCTCGTTACTGCGGCACAGTAGCGACTGTTCCCTCCGCGATCGTGAGCGTGTAGGTATAAACTCACGTTTCGTCCGTTTCTATGAAATTGAAATACTGTATATATTTGTACTATGGCACAGAGCGGTAACGTGTCCTTGAGGGCCGCCGGCGGGACGACGACGGCGCACACGGCGCGGCGGCGCGTGAGCGAGTATATCCGTCTCATTCGCGCGCCGAGGGGCGCGCCCCTCTGGCCACGGCCGAATTCAACTCGAAAATTTTCAAAGCGTCGTCTTAATAAAGACAACTCCCGCACTAGGGATCATGCCCTGTGTCGCGGGGACTTTTACAAACATCAATTAACGGACACATATAACACCCAGACTCAGGACAATAATTTGTGGATCTCACAAATTATTGTCCTGCGTGGGGATCGAACCCACAACCTCATGCGCGGTAGCCGCTGGCTTTACCGGCGCGCCACCGAGGTCGTCAATTTGTGTAATCAAATGATTGTTTTTTGTCCGAAATTTATGTATGTAAAAGTCTCCGCGACATTGACATTGGGCTCGACCGGTTTGTGCAGGATTTGTTTTGTTTTTTAAAGAAAAGAAAAATGTATAATGATATTTATTTATTTATTTATTTATTTAAATTAAATTAGATATTAGTATGTAGGTATAATTAATGGTTTAAGTAAATAACAACATATTTATAAAAAATATTGTAATATGTAAATATGGAAAAGAAATATGTATGAGGCCTAATGATAATCGTATTCCTTAAGCAATCTAAGGACCGACTTGAAGTTGTTGCGAAATAATGTTGAGGGGCCAGTGTTTTCTTAGTTCCTGTACATGCGTGAATGTCTATGTAAGCTAACTTCACGCCAACCAGTAAGATTGCACGATTTGTATATTGTCCCACTTCACGGACGGCACATCTCATTAGGGAAAGAAACTTAGCCTACCAGTACATGGGTTTTTGTAAACATATTATTATTATTATATAACTTGTATATAAAATAATTAATATTATAAGCAAATTGTTATGATCTGAATGTTAGTATTTTTTTTATAACATTATTATTTTATATGTAAGTAATTTAGATCAATAAGTAATAAGAATTTAAATTATACCAAATATAAAGGTTTATTATTGATTTTGTTGTTTTTTTATGTCTTCTTCCTTGCTTTATAAGACAGCATTTAGAGCCTATAGATATTGGAGTGCGTGGATCATGCCCATGTACGAATGCAAGACAGCAAGGTAGGTACAGAAACTAGTATAATAGGGCTTAGATCTTAACAGCTAAAGTATCATGGTGACATGCGTAGTGTTCTTATTTCATTTACATTTACATTTCTAAAACAAAACTTTCTTCTGTACCTAGCAGAGACAAAGCGCAGGCCAGCGACTGGACTCATCCATATCTTTATTATATTAAACCATGAACGTCCACTCCAACATAGGCTTTCTCCAAATATAATAATAATAATAAATTTTATTGTTTCCTCTTACATAGACATTACAATTATTTAGCTTAACATAAATTATATCTAATAGGCTTAATTACAACTATGTAAGTATTACATATAAGTTTTTACCTATAAAGCTTAGGTATAACTAGAAAAATCCGGAAAAAAATATTTTCTTCTTTTCGAACTATGTAAGAGACTGGCTGGCAGCTGTACTAGGAGACCTGTATTACAGCTAACCAGCCTCTCCCAGCTCTGGATAGGGTACAATGATTACAATTTTGTTATATAAGCAATGCTTGTATGATTGTAGAGAGTGCGAAATATCAACCTTGTGCGGTCCTATGCCTCATAGTTTCCCGCGCCCGTCAATACATTCTATATAAATTAAGCGAATCACAGAGGCGTACGAAAAGTCATAGAACTCCAAACTTGTTTAATCTATTTGAGGTCTTTGACTTCTTGACTAATGTGATATAATGAGGAAATCATGATATTAATGTGGATTTTGAATACGAAAAGGAATATGGTATTTAATTCTAGTATTTTAACAAGACCTTTAGGCTACGGCTTAAGGGTTTTGCTGGTGATCATGTCTGTCTCTGTTTATAAGTCACTAGTCAGAGGCTAATGAGAAGAACAATCAATTTGTAATGCGTTTTCTAGTTTCTTCACGTCTTTTTATGAACCGACTTCTTCTACTATCTCCAAGTGGACTCCACCACCTGAAACGTCGCATAACGACAAAGATCCGGGCAAGGGACCTGGTCCTGACGGAATCTCGGCGTACTTCTTGAAAGGCACTGCTGTGACCATTTATATATGTTATATACCATTTATATATATCAGTTTGCCGATGATACTTGCATAATAGCGGCTGATAGTGACTTTGCTACAGCTCAAAGTAAGATGCAACAAGAATTTGACCTCTTATGTAAATGGGCCCATGATATGGGTCTATCTATAAACTACTCAAAAACAAAATTAATGTACATACATTCACCATACAAAAAGGAGACTCATCAACCCGAGATCATAGCACACGAACATACCTGTATGCACCAAAACATAAACACATGTACATGCTCAACACTAGAAGTAGTCAAAGAACACACATACCTAGGACTAAAAATAGATCACAAATTTAACTGGGAACCTCATGTTGAACACGTATGTGATAAACTAAGGGCGATATTGTCAAAACTGTATTTAATTAAAAACAAGGTTCCATATAATACATTAAGATTACTGTATATGGCAATGGCGGATTCTGTAATAAGCTATGGACTCGTCATTTACGGCCAGACTTATAAAACGTACCTAGACTATATATACAACCTACAAATCAGGTTATTAAAAACAATTGTACCGATTAAAGTCAAATATAAAAATAAAGATAATTACCACAATCTGTTTAAGTACTGTAAGGTCATGAGCATTTATGACAAGATTGACTTGGAAACGATTACGCATTATAGTACCTATATACCTAATCTGACTAAAACATCACGACCTAGCAACTTGCGTATCTTGCAACATCTACCTACCTTCGAAACACCTTCTTATAACAATGTATATGGTCTAAGACTACCAAAATGTACTTTACCTAAAATCCTAAATAAAATGCCTATACACGTAATCGAACAGATAACTAATAGAACCTGTAGACAAGTACGTAACATACTAAAAAGACACATACTTATATGTAATTACACATACACATAGTACACAGTACACCTACTTAGACAACACAACACACAATACAACTCAGCAACTCCTTAACTAAACAATCTACTGACTTTAGATTAAGTTAAGATATGAAATGTTTTTGTAATTTTTTTTCTATGCAATAAACAGATTTTTTATTTATTATTTATTTATTTATGTGCCTTTAACTATACTTTACAATAAGTGCCTCGATGAGGGTGTTATGCCGGAGGAGTGGAAACACGCTAATATCACACCTGTGCATAAGAGCGGATCCAGGAGTAATGTTGAGAATTATAGGCCAATTTCTATTCTTTCGACCATGTCGAAGCTTTTCGAGCGGCTGATACATAACGAGCTTTATCCAGTTGTACATAACACCATCATACAACAACAGCATGGTTTTGTAAAGGGTCGTTCTACAATAACAAACTTGTTGGTATTTTCTGGTTTCCTTTTTGAGAGCATGGATAGCGGCATTCAAGTGGATGCTGTCTATACTGACTTTCGCAAAGCTTTCGATAAGGTTGATCATGAGTTGCTCCTGGATCGATTGGCTTTCAATGGCATTAGAGGTGACCTTCTGCGCTGGTTTACTTCATATATTTTCAATCGCTGTCAGAGAGTGGTAATCAACGGCTATTGTTCAGGTTTTGCTCGGGTTACGTCTGGCGTCCCTCAGGGCTCTATTCTGGGTCCATTATTATTTATAAATGACATTGGAACTTGTTTCAAGAACACCAGATTTCTGATGTACGCAGATGATCTAAAAATTTTTAGACCTGTGAGGGGGGCACGGGATTGTGATCTGCTGCAGGAAGATTTGGACAGACTGGCCGAGTATTGTCACTCACGAAAGCTTCAGTTAAGTATTCCTAAATGCAACTACCTTAGTTTTACTAAAAATAAGAATTTTGTTGGGTCATCATACTCATTGGGTGGGGAATCATTAACCAAGTTAAATTCTGTCCGAGATCTAGGTGTAATACTAGACTCCAAGTTGTGTCTGGATTTACAAATCGAACAAATAGTTAACAAAGCGTACAAGATGTATGGTTTTATAATGAGGTCCACTCTTGACTTTAAACGGGTATCTTCGTATCTTTGTTTGTTTAAAACATTAGTTCGTTCGCAACTGGAATATGCTATACCTATCTGGAATCCTTTCTACAATAAATATACAGATATGGTGGAGGGTGTTCAGCGCAGGTTTCTTCGCTCGATGCACTATAGATGTCACAAAGTCTACTTAGAATATGATGAGTTACTCCACAAGTACAATCTTTTAACGCTCCAGTCTAGGCGTAAGCAGCTGGAGGCAATTATTTTATACAAGCTTGTCAACGGTAGCTTTGATTGTGTCGACTTGAATAATGTAGGGTGATGCTACCAATTATCAGCACTTTAAGAGTTGGTCTTACTTTAATATCGTTTATCTTAGTGATAATACTGATAACGAAAGTTAACAATATGCTTTCTCGGTTCACTATTAAATAAGTAATTGATTTTTATTATAAAAATTTGTCTTTATGCATACACATTTTATTTAGATGAGTTTGACTAAATAATTACCCTAACACCAATTATTGGCACCATCATCATCAATTATCAGCATCGACCGAGCCAATTATCAGCACCTTAAAATTAGACATAAAATTAGGTAGATAAATGAAATAATCCAATGTGTATAGCAAAATCTCTTTTATTTATACCTAGCCTAACAACCGAAGTTTTAGAAAAAAAATTACAAAAATATAAAAAAATCCAAAAAATAATAGACATTCTTTTGATCATAATATCAACACTATGAAAATAACTAGCAATGTTAGTTTCAGCACCATGCCAGGATATGAAATCCGAAATCATAGAGTACTTTTTCCAAGAGTATTGAATTCTAGGCATAAAATAATCACGCTTTACAATAAAAAATATGGATTAACAATTTTACATACCACTTTGTAATGTAACAGTACCAGTGCCGATAATTAGCAACTCGCAAAAAAATTGAACCCAGATGTCAGCACCTCATTTATGAACATAAAATCAAGATAACGTTCATTTCCATTGTCAGATAAGCCTTATAAAACGTTTTATACATGAATAAAACCTAAAGGTTCAGTAAAAAATATCTAAAAGAACTAAAATAAAGTAAAATAAAAAAACCTGAACTTACTTACGATCATAAGAAACTGTCAAAACAAAGTAATGTGAAGGACATGTTCCCGCGTTTTTAAAAATATCGCTTTTTTTTTTCAAAAAGTGTCGTGTTTGGATCAGTTTATAATTCCAAAAGGATCTTATTTTAATGTTTGTTAAATGTTAGCCGAAATTAATTAATAGAAAGCTTATAATTAGAGTTTTAGTTGGGGGTGCTGATAATCTGGTGCAGTGCCAACATTAGGACTCGTGCCCCTACTTTGTTATGCTGTACCCAGGACTGTTCACAGACGGCAAGTGCGTACTGGTAAATTGTTTGCTACAAACACCTGTCGAACCAACACTGGTCTTCGATCACCTATTCGACGCATGACAACTGCATACAATGAGGCATTTGAGCACATTGATATTTTTAACAGTTCCGAAGCAAAGTTTAGGGTTCTTCTGTTTGACACCCTGAGACCTGTCAACTGAAGTTCAGTTACATAATATATAGGGTGATGCTACCAATTATCAGCACTTAAAGAGTTAGTACTACTTTAACATCGTTTATCACAGTGATGATAATGATAACAACTATAACAATATGCTTTCTTGGTTCATTATTTAATAAATAATTGATTTTTGTTATAAAAAATAGTTATTATTCATACACATTTTATTTAGATGAGTCTGACTAAATAATGACCCTGGCGCCAATTATTGGCACCATCATCGCCAATTATTGGCATTGACTGAGCCAATTATCAGCACCTTAAAATTAGACCTAAAATTAGGTAGATAATTGAAATAATCCAATGTTTATAGTAAAATCTCTTTTATTTATACCTAGCCTAACAACCGAAGTTTCAGAAAAATAATTACATAAATATAAAAAATTCCAAAAAATTATAGATATTCTTTTGATCATAATATCAACACTATGAAAATAACTAGCAATGTTAGTTTCAGCACCATGCCAGGATATGAAATCCGAAATCATAGAGTGCTTTTTCCAAGAATATTGAATTCTAGGCATAAAATAATTACGCTTTACAATAAAATATATGGATTAACAATTTTACATACCACTTTGTCATGTAACAGTACCAGTGCCGATAATTAGCAATTCGCAAAAAAATGTAACCCAGATGTCAGCACCTCATTTATGATCATAAAATCAAGATAACGTTCATTTCCATTGTCAGATAAGCCTTATAAAACATTTTATACATGAATAAAACCTAAAGGTTCAGTAAAAAATATCTAAAAGATCTAAAATAAAGTAAAATAAAAAAAACCTGAACTTACCTACGATCATAAGAAACTGTCAAAACAAAGTAATGTGAAGGACATGTTCCCGCGTTTTTTAAAATATCGCTTTTTTTTTCAAAAAGTGTCGTGTTTGGATCAGTTTATAATTCCAAAAGGATCCTATTTTAATGTTTGTTAAATGGTAGCCGAAATTAATTAATAGAAAGCTTATAATTTGAGTTTTTGTTAGGGGTGCTGATAATCTGGTGCAGTGCCAACATTAGGACGCGTGCCCCTATATATATATTTTTTTAATTCAATATAAGTATATGCGAGTATAAGAAAAATTTGGATGCATTCTTTACTTGAAATAAAACAGTAACATATTATTCTAAGAGTCAACATACAGCATATATATTATATATTTATGGTAATCTGTGAACAGCGCTGTGGGCTGCATTATTGTTTATAAGATTTTTTATTATTTTTAATGTGTATATCTATAATGTAGCTGTTTGTTGTTCCAATTTTAAATAAAATAAAAACAACACTTTGGTAATGAGAAGAAATAATGTTTTAAGTTTTCCGAGCGTTGCTTAACGGAAATATTGAAACCATTCCCATAGCTAGCTGGAATTAAACTTGACTTTAGTAAAACTCCGTCAGGCAGTATTAATGAAATTCCTACAAAACCAAATATTATTATTAAACTACAAAGTCGAAGTGATAGAACGTAAATTACACGGCAAGGGTAGTGACATTTTGCCCCACCACACGGGAAGTCTACCCATAATTACTTCTTTAGTTACACGGAGTAATACTCTCGGACATGAATACATTGAAAAAGAAAGTTAAAATAACTTAAAACTCCTCACATATTCACGCAACACCATCTACTCTAAAACTACGCACAGCTTTTACAATGGCTACAAGATAACGGATAAAATACATTCAACATAATCTTACTTAGAAAAAATGTCCTAGACCATTTAGGTTCACATAGAGAGATTCGCATTGGGCGGGAATCAAACCGCTGCATTCCAGCCAATACTCTAACCACTACCTCAAGAAGTAGTCGATTAAACAATTATTATTTACAATACCAACTGAGCTGTTGTTATGAATTTATTTAATAAACATACTTACTTAAGGTAAGCGTAATAATATTGTTTTGTTATTTCTTTAGCATAACGCAACAGTTTCCCACGGCTTCATCTCTTACGAGTTACGGCTCTTCATTGAGTGATAAGTACCCACATAATTACCGACGTATTGTCGCGTGGGCCGCCCCCTAGCAGGCTACTGACGTCTTTACCCCCTATCACGTTATGAATGAGAGGTTCCTATCAGAGAGGGGTACGATACGCGGGGCGCGTGGAGGCGGAGGGGGGGAACTATACCCGCCGCGCTCGCATTCGCCGGCTGTACCTCGCCGCGAGAGTATCGTTCGTCCGTGTTCATCGAAAACACAACATACCTCGCGTACGGTGAAACTTCTTACAATAATATAAAAATATATTTTTATTGCAAAAACAAATGGGATACAATAGTGAAATTTAAACTTGTGATGTTACACAGTGTTCTGTGATACTTTGGCGTCCATTTGACAGTTTATAAGTGAGTTTACATTCTTTTAACAAGTTCCGCCCGATCGGGACTGAACAGTTAGTTTGGAGTGACAGTTGCTGTGTTTTGTGAAGTTTTTCTTCGGAAAAGTTTAACTGTGTTTTAGTCGGAGGCCGTAAGGGACACCGGCCCCGACATGGAGGGATACTTCGACATCTCTAACGATCTGAAGGACGTCTGGGAGGCGGACATCGACCCGGTGAGTTGACCTTGCATGATATCTGTTATCGTAATAAGTCGATGATTAGATTCAATTAGCGATCTTCTGCTGTCAGAAGAAAATAATTGAAATGTTATCACTCAATGTTTTGTGTTAGTGGTAAAAGAAAAGAATGAGATCAATGGACAATAGCTGTACGCTACCTACATCTCGACTACAATCGGTTAATAGTAAAATCATATCACTATTGTGTTTAAATATAAATAATGATTGTCCAATGCGTCATATTAGAATACAGGTTCGCGCTGATAACACTGATAACGAAATCCTGTATGCTCTTAATTTGTTGTGTAATAATCAACTTGGAACATAACTATAGTAAACTTTCCAATTGAGACAACCCTATCGCTAGAATTAAGTAGCTGAGTGCTACCAGAAGAATACCGTACTTAAGTGAGTATGCAACGGCTAGTAATTCAAGTTGGCTGTTGATAAATTAAATTTGAATCGAATTGCAATTGTTTGCATTCATAATTCAAACAAATCTTGTTATTGATAAACTACTGATTATAGTTTGCATAAAAAAATGTTGTTTTTTATTAACGAGATGACATTTTTGTTGCTGAAAGCTGTTACGTATGGTTTTTATAATTATTTTGTGTTTTAAGTTTTTTATTATTATGTTGCTCAATTTATATTATTATAATTACTTACCCACCTGTGTTTTTACATGGTCAAATGAATAACGAGTAGTTTATGTAAGTACTTGATTATCACAGCCAATACACGTCCACTGCTGGACTTCCTCCATGATTTTACGGTAGGTAGGTACCTACCTAGCGCGTTGCCGCGTTCGGCGTTCCTGCTGCTCTGTTGTTTTTGTTTACCGGCCTCTGCCCACTCTGCGTCATGAACTTGAAATAAGTATTCTTAACAAAAATATCTGCGGCGTCTATTTATTTAAATTTTTCTTTGTTTCTTTTCGGGATGAAATATAACCTCACTTACCTTACTATAGTTATTCTACAAGCGCGTCTTGTCTTCATTATACATAAGAAAGATTTCAAAGCCGGATATTGTGATTAATTCTCCACACATAACCTGTCAACATTATGTATTGTGTATTCATGTGACTCCTTCCCATAGCACTTAATCAAAAGACGGTAAACACAGGTAGGTACCTTTATAATCCGCGCTAACTGCTTCTGTTTTGTTTTTGTTCTGGTTTTTTTTTCTTATAATAGCGCAGGGCCCTGTACTGATGATTCTGCAAGGTAGAGAAAAAAAAGTTAAAAAAGAGAAAAAAGCCTGGTCCCTAATTAAAAACTGAATTCACACTACCTTCTTTACTCTCTTCTGTTGTGTTTTAGTTTACAAAATAATGTGGCTCTTACGCAATATTTATCATGTTATTTAACTTTGTGCAAGTTATTGTAAGGAATTTTGTTGCTAATTGTTTCGCATTATCTGTAACGAGTTGTTTACAATAAACTTTAGACATTTATACGATGTTATAAATAAAAAAAGTGGAGCTACCTACCTCTTCGATAATAATCAGTGTTGATAAGTTTTAGTAAATATTTTTATAATTACATACTTGAGAATGTACATAGGTATAACAATTAGTATACGATTGATTGAACTACCGTTATAAGCAGATGATGTTCCATTAGCAAACTTTAACGTCCTTATTTAGGATGAAACACAATACTTTTTACTATAATGTGAACTCTATGGAAAACTATTCACTATGTAAAACTAAGCATATTTTTTTTCAAAGAAAATTTATAAGTACAGTGTACCACAGTACCCTGAAGTGAGCGACCACACAACACCAGTGGTTAGTATTAAAACTTTTTCTTAAAGAAAAAAATATTTCATCTATAATGGAATACAAGATAATACTAGTAAATAATGAATCTATTATTAGCGAAAATGGCGTATACAAGGAACAAACAAGTAAAATAAAAACTGTATTATTACATACGTAGAATATTCATAAAGATCACTATAATGGAAATACGGATCATTGAATGCACAAATCATAATAAAAAGACAAGGGGAGAAAATAATAACATAGCGTTAGTTATACGGGTACACTTATAACAACAAGAATTGCAACTAGTACTTTTAATTTTTATGAGTTGTACCCCATTCCCATAACATATCCTTATTTCCAAATGAATAAATAGTTTTGATTTGATTTACATGTGTGGTGACGGAATAAGAATACAATAACCACTTCATCTCATCCTATAGCTGGCTGAAAATCACAGAACAATTATACTCAAAGGAGAAAATAAAACAAATACAACTGCTGAAAATACAACTATAGTCTATTTTTTTATCTCAGATACTAAAATGACATTTCATGTGTTGCCTGTTTTTTACAACTAATAAATAGTGATGCGGTACAGCCGGTACTTACCGATAAAAATATAGGTTAGTACCGCCGATTACGGTAAATAGAGACTATAGGCTGTTTTTTAATCTCGAATACTAAAATATCATTACTGTTACCTTTTTTTGTGCAATTTATGTATGGTGATGTACCACCACTATCAACAGTTAACGATAAATTTAAATTTTATACAGTTTTTTGGAAGTAATAATATAAAATGTGCAAATTCTAATTTTAAACTCAGGTAAGTAAATGAAACAAAATTTATTTTTGGTACATAATTTATTTTTATTTGGCTGTAAGTACAATTAATCTTTGAGTCTGCATAATAAAATAATAATAATCTTGTTTCATAATAAAATTAATATATAATTCATAATTAAACATCAATTCTTTTATAGAAACGAATCACCATCCCTGGACAAGGTTATTCTTGTACTGATGATTCATGAACGAATAAAGAATGAAAACCATATAAATTGGTTTTCATTCTTTATTCGTTAAAACTAGAATAAAATGAAACTATTACTTGAAGACATAATTACTTTAACCAACTCTTTGTTTTCAGATACTGCAAGTTGTAAATTGTAATAATAATTTTCTTTGTAATATAAATATTGTTATGTTTCAAGCTTTATATTTTTGATATTATATTAATAGAAATATAACAATAGCTAGACACTCATGTACCTTAATACCTTGAGATAAGAAACAATTTTAAATGAAAATGTTTAACTTGATGTGTTGCTGTGTGTACTAGCGTTGCCCAGCAGTCGTCTCCCCGCCATCATGTAGTTAGGTCGTCGTAATTATACAGGGTGTTTGGTACATCGTTTGCCAAATTAAAGTAGCTGATAGAAGCGGTCATTACCAGTCTTTCCTCACTCCCCTAGCTGGTTTTAACCTCAACATATTTTAGATATCGATGTAAAGCTATTTTTAAAAGAAAAACCCAATATTTACCATGAACACTTAAATTTTAAAAAAAAATTGTTCCGTGAGTCCTCATAATTATGTTTTGTTTTAAAGTTTAATACTAGGAGCATCAAATAAATTCATAATAGCTCACCAAAAACGTCAACTTTTTGTTTATTGACTTATTATAAGAATAGAGACAGGTAAAATTTAAAGATATGATCAACTTCACAGTACAATAAAAAAATAAATAAAAGAGAGAAAGTTCTTCCATTTTCTGAATAAATGCCTTACTTTATCCTCTTTCCATTGGTATACAACATCCTATAAAATAGTAAATAGTTTTTCTACAAAACATGTGTAATAAATAATTCAAAGTAAAGAAAACACGTTTGATGAATAAGCACAGGTAAATTTACTAGCTATAATTGCTATAATTGATTCATTCTAGCGTACTTAGGTACCTAGTTACTTTAGCTTTTTTTGTCACTGCAGTGGGTCTACCTTATCACATTAGAGTTAATTTTAATATAATAAAAAAAAAAAGTCATCATTTACTATAGCGTCAATAATTACTTCGAATTATTTATTTATTTGTTAAGCACACCAACAGTATGTATGTTTATGTATTACACATGTTTTGTAGAAAAACTATTTACTATTTTATAGGATGTTGTATACCAATGGAAAGAGGATAAAGTACCTACCTCTTCTATCAGCAACTTCTACTATTTGTTTTTATAAATATCTAACAACTATTTGCTAATACATGAGAACTGATATTATGTCAAAGTATCGTCATGATTTAGCTGATGTTTTGTTGTGCGATATTGACCCTAATAGTTTTATGAAATGCAACTAACATTAACTCTAGAGGTGATAAAGGCATTTTTTCTCGACTATACTAACAACCGTAAATATTTTACAATAATTACAAAACGAATCGAAACACAGGGACAGCACTGTTTCTTAAAAGCTGGCTATATTAGTTTTACGTTTGACATTAGTAGTTGTCATTTTAGTGTCCGAATGACAACTGACAATACAAGGTGTTGTATTATTGACGGTGTCACTAACAAGAAAAAAAATCCTGTTAGTCACACTGCACACTGGTGTGACAACCTGGTGTGACCACGAGTCCGCCCAGTAAAGATCAGCTTAGGCAGGTTATAGCGCTATCTTAACACACCTTTCTAATCAGACGACGTTAAATCCATACCACAGATATCTGAAAAAAGGAGATGTGCCCTGAATGTCATTTTGTATGGAAACCTAATGTCGCCAGTTTTATTAACACACACAGCAATAGAATATACGAATAGACTACTGTTCTCAGTTACATCTAGATTATCAATGAACGCAATACTCTGTCTCGTTTTTCCTTGAAATATCTCCCTTACACGGTGTCACAGCGAACCAATCAGCGCTACTATATATATACAACTAAAACAAACTTCAAAAAATTTAGATAGAAGAACTACTACAATTTAAAACTACTACATTCAAAAAAATTACATTTATGCTAGGCGTTGACCTTATCGATAAATAATTAATAAAATTTATCGATAGACAAGACTTATATATTATTAAAAATTAAATACTTATCATATACATTGATTTATAAAAAACCCTAGATGCACATTTTCAAACAAAACTAACAGCCAAAAGTGTCACCAAATTAAACATACGCAATAAATACGTATAGTAATATCGTAAACATATTTCTTTTTTCAAATTCAATCTTACACGCATGACATAAAGTTGTATTTAAAAAGTAATGCACATAAAGCAATAAAATTTAATGATTGACGTTTGCCGGTAGAACAACGCGATACTAATTTAAAAAAAGTGCACAATGCGCCCATTTGTTGCGGACGTTTTTGGGAAGTGGAGTGTGTATCTTTGGTTTTTTGTAAATCAATGATCATATACTTAAATAATAATTACTTTTATATAAATATGTATTATATAATAATATATAATTGTACAATACTTTTGTAAAATAATATTCACGACAGTTTGTGTAAGATCGTACATGTCGTGAAACAAATTAATCCGTGAACTGATGTCGTAATATCGCAGGTTGAAGGAACTCAAGCGTCATACTTCTTTTGCGTCCTTATTGTCGCAGCAGCTTGTAACATTTTGACTGTTGTCATACAAAAGTAACGCACCTGTGAGGGAGAGCTAGCGATAATTTAGCGACAGTCGGTAAAACCTAGCCGACTTTAAAACACGACTTTTTCCGCACGTGCTTGTCATGCATGATCTACTTTTCATCGCCAATTATCAATCTCTTCAAAAAGCGCTTTGTTTAATTACATCATGGTTCATTAAATTTCTTTGAGTGAGCTTGTGTGGCCCATATTTTGAGCTTTGGGCCAAAACTGTTTTGTAGTCAATTACAACTTATAGATGTCAATTTTTGGATAGTTGTATAATATAAGACTAAGTATACAGATTATTTTTTGAAGCAGGTAACAGCGTGTACAGTTCATTTATTCAAGCATGTGCATGCCAAAATGCGCGAGCAATATTGCGCCTAGATAAAATTAAAACAATAGCATGAATATAGGAATTGATAGATGAGCATTTAGACTGATTTTAAGCAAATCTGATAAAACCAGTTAAAAGCACGTGTGTGCTAATAAACGGATGAGCGTTTAAAAAAAACTTTTAAAACCACTCTAATCAACATTTTAAACCTTTATGTTCTAGAGTACTTACTCCACCTTTGATTTAGGATATTATTTCAACATTGTAATACTTATATTGAAATTACATAATTTAAACAGCGTAACACAACATTTAAAAAAAAAATCTCATTTAACTTAATAACACTTTTACAATTTAAAATTCCTACAATACACGACTTTTTATCGAAAACGATAGATAGTCGTAGTCATGAACGGATCGTCACTATCGTTTGGTTGTTAGAGCGATCACGGTTAGCAACCACTTGTCATACGTAATATCGTTGAGCGAATAGTTCATTGCTTCATATATCATTGAATGACTAGTTTAGACAGCATTAGAGAAGCAATGTATATGTTACAAAAATATTATAGTACTTAATTGTCCGTACATGAAAATAACATAGTGAGGACATTGAAGATTATTTTTTCATGATTTTAGAGGTAAATACAATAAAATACATGTACTAGCATACGGTAAGTGATTCCATTATTAATAAAGATTTTTTTATTGCTCTTAATTTTACAGGCAACCACTGAACAACTCGGCATTTTATATGTTATCTCGGTCGTTGTCAAAACACAGCTAAACCTAGGTGACAGCCATTTTTAGCTATATAATCGGTCTAATCATATTGCGTTGACAAGAAAACCCCGTCATACCACTTCTCCTTTTATTTAGATTTCTGTGATCCATACTGTGTTGGCTTAACGTGTTCTGTGAAAACAAAAGTTGCAACAAATAAAGAAAACAGTAAATATTATTTTATTTTTTATAATTCTAATTAAAAAGAACTGCCACAAAGAATGAAATTAATCAGAGAAATAAATACATTTTTCCCATTATTCGAGTGAAATCAGATTCGTCGAATAACAGGGAAATCCGCGGCGAGACGTCTCAAATTTTCATTACCAATACGTACCGGGATGAATTGAGGGGTGGATTATAAATGCAAAAGCCGGTTTATTGCCAACTCATTACGACAATATGAAACGTATAGTCGGACATCTGTTTGTTTGTCTGACGTATTGTCTGAAGAGCTAGACAATACGAATATTTACTTCATAATATACACATAAATAAAAATAAGTCGGGTTTTCATTCCTGACGCTATAACTCCAGAACGCACGAACCGATTTCCTCGGTTTTGCATTCATTGGAAAGGTCTCGGGCTCCGTGAGGTTTGTAGCAAAGAAAATTCAGGAAAATTTTCAACAGAAAAGCGGAAAAATAATGCCTATAATAATAATAATTTTAGAGAAAGTCGCAGATATTATCACTACGAAAAAAAGAAGAAAAACTTCAAATAAAACCTTATAACAATTTTATTACTTGTGGCCAGTAGTATAAGTGCGACCTCTTTGAATGGCTGATGCCCATCCTTGCTGTAATACATAATTTTATGGATTGTTATGAGAAGATGCAGCTGTATTCTTTATCTTATCATGATGTGTATTATATTTATAGCTCATGTCTTTACGAGCCACTAAAAGGCGTCTGGCTCTGGCCCTGATGTAATGGTTGACTCTATAACGACAAAAACAGACGACAGAATGATCTAATGGTTAGGGTTGATCGCAGGATCTTTACAATTTTTTTTTTTTTAGTATGAACATAGTACGAACATGTTGTACAAGCTTTACCTAGTTTAGGACTTAATAGCGTTGAGAGAATCTGTAAGAAGAATTGGATTATATTTGTAATGTTTTACTATTGACGAATGCTCACAGGAGAAGTAGAAGAGAAGTAGTAAGATCTTTGTAGAATTAAGTTAAAAAAAAAACAAAACTACTGGAAACTTTTCTAAATACTTCTAAGTAAATATAAATATATACCTAAAAATATATTTATAATTATACCTAATTTTTATTTTATTTCTGTTAAGTATAATGTAGTTTGCCTAAAGATATTAAAATATTTGCATAAGCATCTAATTAATATGCACAGCATTGTTTTAACGGAATGTGATAACAATTAACATTTTTACATACTTAATAATTTTACGTTTTTGGAAAGTTGTAACTTATTTTCTTTAAAACTATAATATGCACATATTTATTAATATTTTACTTGTATTACCCATTAAATTAAATATTAGATATTATTTTAGCATGCATATTTTAACTTTATTTAAGTAATTTTACGAACGTCTAAAAAAACAAAAATGTTTGTAACTAAATAAAAATAAATCAGTAGAACTAATAAAGAGCGTGAAATAGTTATAAAAATAACTACAGCCATAATAAAACATTTCTCTACAATAATGTCATTAAATAAATGTCGTTGCTTTAGCCCGCATTTAATTAAGTCGTGCAGTTTAATTAGTAATTTAACTTACTGATGCTGTCATGCTGGTGGCATGCCTGCCAGACTAAAACGAATGTGTGCTAGATTTTACGCCAGTTATGTTAAAAACATAATTATTTTAAATGTTAAAATATGTATTGAATTTTTGTGCTGTCAATCATTTTTACATCTAGCAACCTTACCAATAATTAAAACGTTTAAAAATTCTGCAATCTAAAAAAGAAATTTTATCGCGAAATCAATCTGATTCTCTCTAAAATCAAAGATAAAAAAACAAATATCGTCTAATGAATAATATTCTCATAATCTAAAAGATTATCAAATTTTATTGAATTTCGGGAAAGGTCACTAAGACCTCGGCTAGAACAGGCACCTTTAACTCGTTTCTCAGCTATGCGATGACGTCACGTTGGCTGTTAATGGTCGACAATCCGACCATGTTGCGAAGATGGTTTGCATTCTGTTATGTGTTGCGTGAGTGCGTGCTTCCACGTTTGGTCAGGTTGTCGGGGCGTACATTTCTTATGGCGCGCGGCGTACGGTACAAGTTGGTGCGTCGACCTGGACGTGCGTTGAACTAAGGGGCCCGGCGCCGCAGGTGCTTTTTTTATACACACACACAGACAGCGAACCTACTTGATAATTTTATTCGTTCATATTATTTCTTATAAGATAATCGTAGCGTTCGCGTCACTATGGTTTTTACAAAGTAAGTACTTGAAACTAGTTGAACGAAGAACAGTTGTTTACTTAGTAAGTACTCGAGAGACATTCTTGGAAATTATAATTTAACTTGACTTTGTTCAAGTTATCACTGGAGAGGAAAAAATTCTAATTTAATGCAAATTGAGAATGAAATTTACTTTTTGCATTAGCATTTTCTGTCTTCTTTTTCCACCTTATCTCGTTTAGCAAGTGTCGTAAAAGTTGACTAAGAGGGCAGTTTTCTGAGACTTTGAGATTAAGTACTAGACAAATACATTAAAACCGTCTAGCCAGAAAAACAGTTTTTGTAAATTTCGAGAGTTTATAACCAAGCGAAAGCAGATAACATACAGAAATACATTTGGGCTTTATGAAAAAGGAAAAATAACATTTACTTAGATAACTGACTCCAATAAAAGCAAGATTTCTAAGACCACTATCAATTGAAGATTTTTTTATTGAAAGAATAGGTAGAAAAGAAGAATTTGGATCCGAAGATATGTAAACATAATTATTTACCTAAGTAGTTTAGTTCTTACCTAAAAAATATATAGAATTCTTGTGAGTCATCCATGTAAACGAAAATACGCTCTACTTTGAGTCGATTTTTTTACTATCGCGAAGAGTGTTAGAAAGAGTACAATCATTCTTATAACAGAGCATCGTTATAACAGCTTTTCAAATATTGTACATATAAATTCCATTTTTAAAATTATTAGACACGGATTCTTGGACACATGGGAATTCAGTGGCCAGTAATTTGGTCAAATTAGGTTAGGAAACATCCCATCTGTCTTCTAACCTATTGATCAAATTAGTTAAACCCCATTAAAATTGCTACCAAATTTAATACCGAATCTACTTTATAGTGTGTTGTAATATTCGTGACACCTAATAAAGTGAAACAAAACACGCCAAGCTGGCTAAACGGATTGCTAGGAATTAGAAATAGGTATAATATTTTTCATCAAGACTCCATCTTTTTTTTTTATAGAGAGAATATCTCGAAACTTTTCCTATGATAAGATAGGGTAGTCACACTAACCCCCTTACTTATAAACGCCTCTTAAATTTTAGTCAATTGATTAGCTTAAATTCTAATGGTTTTGTTTAGTATATGTTTGATTTTACTAAGAAAAATCTCGCTAAACAGTGATTAAATTAAGAGGCGTTGATGAGTAAGGGGGTACATATTCTCATTACGTCACCAAACTAACCACTCCTTACTCTTGCCATGGTACCGTTATCTAGAGATATTCAGATGTCATTGTAAACCGTAGTAGTTGTATCCTTCTTCCAAAAAAATAAGTAATGTCCGACACGACGTATCCGGTTATGTGTCATTCTCTATTGATGTAAATTAGGGTTGTCAAATAAAACTAAAAACGATTGTTTTGTCACCGATATTGGACGTTATGGGTTAAACTGCTGTTAGACAACGCGGTTCTTTTAGACTTTTGGATTAACCAGGGTTTTGGTCAGCTATTTCTGTGTCGCGAATTTTTTTAAAAACATATTTTTAACCACACTTAGAACAGCCAGGCTTAGGGCAATAATTTGTGGATCGCGCAAATAACTGTCCTGTTTAAGATTCGAACGCGCCTCCACGGTTGCTGCTATACTGAAGCAGTCAACTCTTGTATTTACCTTTAAGGTGGCAAGTAAAAATATTTCTGTATTTAAAAATATAATTTGACTTTCATACGTGCTTTTATTGGCAAACGTAGAGTAGGACGCCCCCCAGCTAGGTGGACCGACGACCTCATAAAGGTCTCTGGGTTGGACTGGATGCGGAAGGCGCAGGACCGAGTTCTTTGGCGCGTGTTGACAGAGGCGTATGTCCAGGTGGACTGCAATAGGCTAGTTGATTGATTGACATACTTTTATGCTCATACATATAAAATTACTTATACTTAATTAAATATGTATCGAAATAGGAAACCACCTACACATAATCTAGATCGTATACGTTTCAACCTTTAATCCTTCTGTTATATTTATTTTATTGGCAACACTTACTGGTCATAATCGACTATTAATTGATTAGGGTTGTCAAGCAGTTTAAGTAGCAGTATTAGTTTAGTTCATTACCATGTTGTTAATGTAGTTCCTTCTTTTATTGTAAAAAATATAAATCAAATATTAAAATCAATAAAGAGCAAAATTTTAGGTTATATAAGTATTTTGTAGAAGTTTTGAGTTTGTTGCGGCCTATTGGCTTGCATGTTGGTATTGGACTTTTTATTTCGATTTTGTAGGATGTATACACACACGATACTGTATTTTTTTTAATATTGCTCTGTCGCCTTTTAAAACACCTATGATACGATGAGTAACATTTTGTTTATCTTTATTAGCTACTAGCTGCCTCGTACCTACTTCGTTAAAACGCGTCACTTTTTAAACGTATTTCATTACTGCTCTACTCCTATTATTCATAGCGTGATACTATATAGTCTATGACAGTCCTCGATAAATGGCCTATTCAACACAGAAATAATTTTTAAAATCGGTTCAGTAGATCCAGAGATTACCCCCTACAACGTCACAAACACACAAACTTTACCTCTAAGGTAATATTAGTATAGATTATAAACACACACAACAACAACAAGCCAGGGAAATTGTAAAGTACAATATATATCTACAAGTAGCCTTTCCGTATTCAACGCAACGTTTATCTAAATCTTGTGCCAGCCCTACACGATGGTCTCTTTTACTATCTATAAGGCTGAGCGCACATTGGAGACTAGACTGTTTCAAGACTGACTTGCCTCATATAGACAAGTCTGTCTTAAAACTAAAACGAAACAGTTTTGACTACGATACGTAGCACACATAAAACAAAACTGTCTATCTGAGACAATATTGTCTATACGACGTTTTGTTCCAAGTGTGCGCATATTCATACATATTGTAAAGCAATAGTCTGTCTTAAGACTGTCGTGTTCCAAGTCTGCGCTCAGCCTAAGTTGGCATTGTCGGAGAGTGGCTCGGCCCAGTTATAATGTTAATTGAATTTCCTTTCCGGTTGTAAGTTCTCATTGCTTATAGTAATCGTACTCGCTATTACTATTATACTTGAGGTTAATTAAGATTATTAGACGGAGTGTGGGGCAAAGTAAGAATATAATGTGGTGTGACATCTTCATAGTTTTAAAATAACTTCAAAGTTTCGTAGAAACAAGAGAATGCTCTGTTTAACTCTGATTCTCCATAAACGTCATTAAACAAAAGACTTGACAAGCAATCCTTTAACTTTCTTATGTTTTCATTTGAATAGTCTCTTTTCTGTATCATTTAATTTTGTTGTGTAGCTTTACAGGCTACAGGAATTGTGAGCATTTAAGCTCACGTTAATTAAGACAATCCCAGTTGAAGGATCTCTTCGTTGACTCTCCTAATGCTTATTAAATGATCTATGTGTAATAACAAATTATTTTTTTACTAAGTCTTGTAACTCCCGCGATTGCTTGTTTTAATTTAAGGTATTTATGTTTAAGTCACCAGCAATTACTACTTTTTTCTTAGAATTATAAATTACACTACTTTTTGAAGCTGGATTAAACGGGCATTGAGAGCATTGGTACAGTTCTATACGGCTTTCTGCTGAAGAAACTTACTACCAGGTAAAATTTATGAGAAGAGACGTCAACAATATAAAGACATTTTTATTAATTACTTTAATGTTAATTATCAAAAATCTTACTTATGTATACCTCCACTATTTTACGTTCAGCTGTAGGTAAGCAGTTCTTAAATAACTGTCCAAATTAAACACTGAAGCCTAGTTAAGGATGTAATTGTGTATTCCTAAATGCCTGTTAACTACGGTAGTAACCACAGAGTTAATAAAGTACAATGAAATCAATATCGATTAGCAGCGGAATGTAGGCGACCTTTTAAGACTGTTTCAATCTAGGGCTTCAACACAAAATTGTATGTAATTCCGTGAAACTAGTGTATAGTAATTTAGTAAATGTAAAATATCAATATTAATAAATTGCTAAATAATTTTTATACCACAGGCAATCTTTAAGCCCGATTTACACATCGACAAGTACAGTAGCGAGTTAAGTAGTAACTAGTAAGTTGTTGATTAAGTTGATTTAAATAGATCTTCATCCTATTTTTTGGCGAGTTAAGTTGGCGAGACGCGAGAGAGGGGGCTACTTCGTATGTACTTGTCGATGTGTAAATAGGGTTTTCGGTTTTTAACTAGATGAAACCGGCAACTTTACATGAGTAGGTACCAAAATAGATTAAGTGAATACTGGCTATGTCGGACTTTTACTGACTTGCCTTTGGTGTCTTGTTTTAAAGTAGGAAACTTTTTAGACCTTCTACCAGCCATTGCACTTAGCGGTTTGGTATCTCGGAGTTCCAGAGAGATGTTAAATGTAGTTTACCGACTAAAACCCACGGAGTTCTCTATAGTGCGTAAAAAGAGACCAGGACGGTGAAAAGCCGTCCGTTCGGGTTCAAAACCGGAAAACAATGGGGAAGAAGGCAGACCTGGATATAAATATACCTAGTAATAGAATCATAACAGCCCATTAATGCCCTAATGCTAAGACGGGTCTTCTCCCGTAACGGTCCCTCCGTTACGGGCCAACTAATACCACGCTGGCCAGACTAATTGGTATAGGGTTTAATTTCAAGTTTTCCTTTTTTCTACGTAAAGGTAATATTCACAGATAGTCCCTTAGTCGGTTTTTAGGACACTCATGGAATGAGATGGGGTGAGGAAATATTGTATTCTTACTCCGTCACCACACGGATAAATTAAATATTGACAAAGTTACATAAACCTAATTTGACACATCAACACCAAATTCCTAAGAGACAGCCCTAAACCGAAAACAGAAACGCCCAGTGTTGTCAGCCAGCAATACTAAGCGACTCGATATACGCATGATAATTATGAATAATCGACTAACGCACGACCACGTGTCCTGAATTCTAGGACATTATATAAACTAGGCTACCGTTTAGTACGTACACACAGCAACACATCAAGTTAAACATTTTCATTTGAAATTGTGTCTTATTTCAAGGTACTAAGGTACATGAGTGTCTAGCTTGATTAGTTGCTGTGTGTACACGGTAACATTTTCCGAACGGCCTTGCGTTTATGCATTTACTTTTTATGGGGGCTGTGTTTTATATCCTATATTAGGTATAAATGTAACAATGTAAAAGTTATCACCGGTTTTGGTTTATTTTTGTACTGTGGTTTTCTTTTGCTTTATATATAGGTATAGGAACACGTGTTTCTTTTCCAAAATGTTCATATTTAAAGACTGTTTATGCTTAATATAATTGAACTCCTCATGAACAGCAACGTCACAATTAATTTTCAAAAACGAAATTTACTGACCCGAAGTAGAATATTCTAACTAAGTAAATGTTAAGTACCTATTTTTATTCAAGTTTCGCGAGTTAAATTATCATTTGTCAAAGTCCTGCTATCCCATCTCTCTCGATAATGATAAACAAGTTTTGTATTCGTAACGCGAAGACTAGACTGGTTGTGGACGTCAGCAATGCACAGCTAAGCCGAAGCTACCATTGGACGCTACTTTAAGGACTAACCACACACGTCAGGGCTGGGAACGGACTGGGGCCGTGTTGTGTTCCGTCAGGGGTAAAGAAAAATTCGTTTCATGCATTTTATATGAACTTGATCACACATTCCATTGTCCGTGCCGACAATGGAGCTTAGTGTAAATGTCGCAGCACGGCCACGCTCCGGGCACGTCCCGGCCCCGGCCCTGACCTGTGTTGTTAGTCCTTTAATCTTCCACCGAAATATAAGAATATTTTCACGTGTTAACGAATTAGACTTTTTTCTGAATTACCATATCACAGAGAAGAAAATTTTAGAGCCAGTACCTTATTGGCTAGCGGCTGGTTGCCAATCAGCATTAAGCTGAGTAGGGTCCTATTTCCTGCACAGGTATGATGACACGATACTCTTTTTTGTATTAATTATTATAGTATCTGTTATTATCTGTGTAGAAAATAAATGTTTTTTTTTACCTATCACGTAGAAGAAAATCTCCCAGATTGATTCCCAAACCTCTTCTGCAGCTGTTTTAACTTATTAAATTAAACGAATTTAATTATGTGGTCCTTTTGTTTCGCGATGAGAAAGTTTACAGACGTATTTCTATTCACTATTGTGTGAAAAATTATTCATTTATCATAATAATTAAACGTCGAATCTTATATAAAGTTGCGTCATTTTTAAATATTTCGCACACATTATTTCTCAGGCTTTGAAGACAAAGTTATGAAGAGCCAAAAGTGATTTCAAAATATACACTTGCGATAAACAAATTATGTGAAAAACATTTTAATATAATCTATTTTTAACTTTTCTTTATACTAATAACTATACAGTCTACTAGAATAACTAGTCTGCTTGAAGGAAAGCAAGCAGTAAAGAGAACGACCATGACCGTTGCAATTGTAAATATAATCATAATTATTCACTTCACTATGGTGACCTTTGGAGATGGATCGTTTTACACCGCCCGCTGTAAAAGCAATTGCGAACATTTTACGTTTCTGAATATCACTGTTATTTTGTAAAATCAATTACAGCATTCATCATCAGCCCATTAATGTCCCACTGCAGGGGCGGGCCTCCTCCCGTGACGGAGGGATGCTTGGCCTACTAATACCACGCGGGCCAGACGGATTGGTATAGGGTTTAATTTCAACTTTTCCTTATTTTTATTTCGTAAAGATAATATTTACGGTTAGTCTCTTAGTCGGTTTTTACGACACCCATGGGATGAGATGGGGTGGTGACATATTGTATTCTTTCTTACTCCGTCACCAACTCACCACACGGACAGTTACAGTATTGGACTAGCTTTATAATCTTGCAAGAGAGAAAAAAAATGTAATAATTATCTACTAACCCGTCTAGCCAACATTACATTAAACAATATCTGACAGACGGGACACATACACATCGAGATTCACTGTCCTTTCATTATCACTTAGTGATAAGGGCTTATCAAACTCCCATATAATCTCATCCATGACCATTTTTGCTGGCCAAGTGATGATTGCTGGCTGTAAACGATTTCCTATCGAATTTACTTCTCTATATTGCATTAAATTCTTTCCCTGTTACTCATAAACGCCTCATAAATGTACTTTACTTTACGGATTTACAGGTAGACTGTGGAACTTATTTATTTATTTATTTAAACTAGTATTTTAACTATACTAACATATAAAATATTTATATAATATATATGTAGCCATCTTTTCTTAATTATCCACTGTCTTCTTACACTGTCTCTTAGTATCCATACTGTAGCCTTTTGGTCCATTTTTGTTTTTCAAGACTACTTTATGTGGCCAGCCCATCTCCATTTGAGAAGTCTAGTATAACATAGTACCTATATACTTCTCTAACTGTTGGGTAGCTCTCCTCCTTCTGTTATGTGTGGTGTTAAGTATGTATTGGCACACGAAATATTCAATTACTTAATATAAAACATAAACACGCAACTAAATATAATTGTGCCATAGAATTCACTACTTTTTAATTCCTCAATCGATCAATCTGTGCCTCAGGAAATCATTGGCATTTCGAATCGACTAAAATAGTTTTAGTAATGTATTGTTTCGTAACTTTGATATAATATCACTTATATAATATTGTTATTCTCCGTGTGGTGACGGAGTAAGAATGCAATATGTCACCACCCCATCGTCCCATGGGTGTCGTAAAAACCCATTAAGGGACTATCCGTGAATATTATCTTTACGAAATAAAAAGAAGGAAAACTTGAAATTAAATCCTATACCAATCCGTTTGGACAGCGTGGTATTAGGAGGCCAAGTATCCCTCCGTCACGGGAGGATGCCCGTCCCTGCAGTGGGACATTAATGGGCTGTTATGATGATATATAATATTGAATCTTGTTCTTCAGCTGGTGACAGTGCTATGCCATATCATCGCAAGAGTGTCATTTAGAATGATTGAGGGAAAGTTAGCAAAAATTATCAACTTTAAAACTAAAGTAGGAAAAATTTGAAACCAAACTCGAAACATATTCATCTAGACTTTGTGGTTAGTAGGCTATATTTTAACTGTCACTGAAGGAGGTTTCATTCATTTATTTATTCATTCACACTATAACCGGTCATAGATATTTTGAAAAAGAGATGTTTTAAAAAAAACTTCCATCCCATTACAGATCGATTTAACAATTCATAATTAAAATACAAACACTAATCATCATCATCAATTAGCCTATCGCAGTCCACTACCGGACATAGGCATTTCCCAACACGCGCCACAAAATAACTCTAATAACGACAGATAATAATAATTTGACGACCTCGGTGGCGCGCCGGTAGAGCCAGCGGTTGCCGCGCATGAGGTTGTGGGTTCGATCCCCACGCAGGACAATAATTTGTGAGATCCATAAATTATTGTCCTGAGTCTGGGTGTTCTATGTGTCCGTTAATTGATGTTTGTAAAAGTCCCCGCGACACAGGGCATGATCCCTAGTGCGGGAGTTGTCTTTTTTAAAAAGAATAAAAGGAATTCGAAGAGTAACACATTTAGTGGAAACGTATGAACTTGTTTTCGTCTAAAACAATGGATTATTGCGTAAATACCGTAGCATAGTTAGTTGCGTCACTCACGACTGTATCCAATCGTATCATTTGAACATATTGACACAAGTGACTATATGACATTGTTACATTATACTAGTTTACTTTTATAGTTCAAGTCCATTTAGTATCACTTCTTGTTATCCTTTTAAAGTCGCTTTTCCTAATAGGTCTTGTGATTAGTTGCTTGTGTATGTAGAATTAATCACTTCGTAGACTGTGTTCTTATGCAGAATGTCGTCTAAATAGAGAAATCTTCATCGCGTATTTGTTACGGAATTTTTCATATCAGAATGCTTTTTCACTGCCTATTTCTAGACATAGTACTTATGGAAGTAGGTACTATGTCTAGAAATAGGCAGTGAAAACGCATTGTCATAATTATTAAAAGCAAAAATTAATAAGAAGAAATCCCACAGGTCCACTATTTGTGAACATAGCATGACCATAGCGCAGAAGTTGTCTGTTTAAAAAAGGATAAATACCTAATCCTTTTTTTTTATTAATGCACACTTAACATAATGTCAACGTAAAACAACAGTAAAGTCAATAGGATAACCTGTTAGAAAACTATAGTAACTCCAGTTTCTCGTAATATCTTGTAGAGTATGCTCGGGATGCACGCGAAATGCAATATTGTGCATGTGAAAGGCATCGCGGGCATGGCACTCGTCATATAAGTAGTTTGCATTCCTCTCACTCGACTCACCTAACGTACAAGTGTTGCCGGGCTTCATTTAAAAAGTCCCAGCTTGATTTCTATCATTTTCTTTCTTAATAACTCTGTTATTTATACCCATCTAAACTAGTAAATTTGCTTATGACACTTTGGTTAAATGTTAAGTCACACACAAATATAACTGTTATGGTCTGTCATTAAAAGGTTTTTAAATAGGGAGATAAATATTTAATCATCAGCTCAGTCAAAATACGTCCAGTACAGGACAAAAACCTCCTCCAAACATCTACACCTTTCCTGTGCCTCTCTAATCGTTTGGTTGTCTGGAACTTTTACCAGACAAAATAACAGCAACCACATTCTATAATTCTCTGCTAGCTGACTTCAGGCCGGCCAAATTATTTTACGGGTACTGTTAGCAACACCGCGTCAGTCATTGCACAGACGCAGCGCGAATTTAGAGAGTAGCTATAAAACAATAATTGTCATTCTTTATTAGCACTGTCTAGTGGCCAGTGGCACAGGTAACACGGTTATTGACACCAGACAAATAATATAAACATCTTATTTTATTATAGTGCCTATGTTAAATATTATAACTTACTACAAGATCTACTATTTTCGCTCATGACTTAATTATGATGTTGTACGCAAGTTATGTTCAACGCAATACGAAAAAGGCGAAGGCTCAGAGGAAGAAGTTAGTCAACCGAGAACAAAACAGTTAATGTATTTATTAAATCTGTAGTAATTACTTTGCCATACGATATTTGTATTGGTAAAATAAAAAGAAAACCATCCATCTAAGTCTCCTTACATCATCAAAAGAAGTTCGTATATCTGACACAAAATTCATGGTGAAAGATGCCGAATAGTAGGGGTCGTAGCACACACATATCAAAACGTAAATGGATCGGCACCGCCTTGCCTTTTTCCTCGGTGTCAAACGTCAAAAATCTGATTACGTTACGATTCCGTTTAGTGTGCGTTGCAGTAAGGAGTTTCATACAAATAATACTGATTGGCTTACGTTGATACGGTGACGATCCCATTCCGTTTTGATATGTTTGACGACCCTAGTGCGTGCATACAACTCAATATTGAGGATAACAACACTTCTCTATGGCTTACTCAAAGAAAATAAAAGACTCCTTACTACAATGCTGTTTAGAATGTATTAGCATGATATCGTTATCGTATTGTGAATTACACAGAATTGTAATGTGCTAATTGCTACCCAAATGTTATCGTGTGTTGAACCGGCTATACAAGACGCTGTATATAACATATTACTTACTTTTTACATAAAAGAACTTAGTTATTTTGTAGTGTATATGTATAAGTGTTAATATGACACTTGCATATAACGCCATTAAGTCTGAACTATTTATAAGCTTAATTTTCCTTCTCTAACTTTTCAATCAAATGTCTAACTACTTACTTACCTTGCTTTATTCGTTTTCCTGATTAGCCAATTGACTTCTCACACTGCAATAAAGAGCGGTAATTTGTTACAAAAGCATTCTTCAAAACTTATTTTATATTTTTATACCTCTCCACCCTGTCGTTGGCAGAATCATCGATGAACGATGGAGCCATAAACTAAAAGAAGAAGAAGTCTGAACTAAACTAGGTACCTACTACATTCCATGACCTCTGTCACGTAGTGGTTTTACTCCATAGCCATGGAGTAAACAAAAGTTATGCTGAAAATGTAGGTTCGATTCCCACTTAGTGAAAATGTTTTTGTTTGTAAACATGTATGTTTACATGTGCTAAAAAAGAATGAGTATAAAATACGTTTCATTTTTTGTCGTTAAGGTACCTTATTTACTTACCTTTCATCATTTTCAACCCTACTGACAAATTTTATAAGTTGTTGTAATAATAAATATGCGGGTAGCCGCAGAATTTTATCAATTTAATGTTTGCAAATTGAAAAGTAACACCGCGGTGTTTCGTTTGATGTTCTGCCGACATTACTTCGTGCATTAACTGTTACTTGTTAACCGTACTTCAGTTAAAAAGTTTACTGATAAAAATTGCAGTAATTAACACGAAATATGTAACACATACATTTATTGTTTGACGTTTTGAAATTTGTATTAAGCATTAACTCATGTTCGTTTCGTTAATTCTTATTATAGAAAATTTATAATCAAAATATAAAATGCTTAACTCAAAAAAGAAATTTAAAAAAAAAGAAAAAAAAGTCGGCCGTAACTAATAGTGCGATCCACAAATGGCTGTCTTAAGCATGGATATCATTTCAAGGAAATTACATCTGTATTAAACTGGTATCTCATGATGACGAGCGAAGTGCAGATACACTCCAAGTTTTGATGTGTAGCGAAGCTTGAGCTATTGTTGAGATATAATACAGCAGAAACACGCATAGTACATTTTTCCCGGCATGTACAGAAACCGCAATGGCATTTCTGGTAATGTCATTTGTCAAGTCAAACGTATTTATTTGGCTTTGTGTGGAAGGACCACACAGAGATGTCGGTTTCCTCTGTATGAGTTTAATATCATATCATGTAACAGACTCCCTGTCCAATATATACAATCATCATAACAGCCCATTAAGGTCCCACTGCAGGGACGGAGCTCCTTTCGGGACGGAGGGATACTTGGCCTACTAATACCACGCTGTCCAGACGGATTGGTATAGGGTTTAATTTCAAGTTTTTCTTCTTTCTATGTAAAGGTAATATTCACAGATAGTCCCTTAGTCAGTTTTTACAACACCCATGGGATGAGTTGGGTGGTGACATATTGAATACTTACTACGTCACCACGGGGAGAATGGGCAAGGTTTAAAACCCGTAAAAGTAACGATATTACAACAAACACATAGTATATTTATATCACAAAGCCGCTATTAAGACTCTTTTAATTCTTAACTATAAATATTACGTAAATGCATTGTGTCAAACCGACTGCGACCTTAGATAAAATTGTTACCGATAGCTATTTTATTCTTTACATCACTGACCGACTCAACCTTGTCATATAACAGATAGGTAGAGAAGTCAATATCATAAAGGCACTTTGGTATTTCTCCGTGTGGTGATGGAGTAAGAATAAAATATGTAACCACCCCATCTCATCCCATGGGTGTCGTAAAAACCGATAATGGAACTATCTGTGAATATTATCTGTACGAAATAAAAATAAGGAAAACTCGAAATTGAACCCTGTACCAATCCGTCTGGCCAGCGTGGTATTAGTTGGTCAAAGTTAAAATTCTACGGAAGACTGTTACAGATAAATAAATAAAAAAATATGTCTGGATAAAATTACTTACACATTATTTCGTAAATAAGATTATGTACCTAGATAAAGTACATTACAATTACATTAAGTTGTGATAACACATTTAATCTATCAATCAAGGAAATATAAATAAACATGGAAATAATTATGTCATCAACACAAGTAACATTAAACGTCAACGCAAGTCTCTAAGTCTCTACAATATTTCTTTTTTAATTATTAATATGGAAAAATAATTCACAGTATTCTTGACATAAGAACAAATTTAACTAACTTATTTTAATAATCTTCCACGAGACAAATTTGGGAGACCTTAAACCTTTGCAAACAAAAAACATTTTTTCAAACCTATTCAGAGTTGCGAGCGATCTAAATTCCTTCTAGTATTCAGAACTCTACTAGGTTTTCTATACACGCAATTAGCTCGCATTCCCTTAGCAACTAACAAATAACTAATCATTCGTTCAATAAACTTAGTATTTCCAGTTCATGTGAGGAAATCGAAAAGCATGCAAGTAGAACGTCTAGCGTAACAGAACGAATTATTCATGACTCTTAGAATAATCAGACGAGCCGTATCCGCACGTAAAAGTATAGTTTCATTGACATACTTGTCTTGTCTATGAATTTTTGTTACTGGCAACTTATAATCGATTGTTTGTGAAATTTTAAAAATGGAATCTTTTAAATTCGTAAATTCTAAATAGTCTTTGTACCTATAGACAGAAATTAATCGAAGATTATCTGTGTGGTGCTGTTGAATATAGGGTTGCCGCACTATTTCATGGCACGTCCAGGTTGGCCTAAAAATAACTACTTTTTTACTGGTTATCAGTTAGTATTTCTAGTAAAGAAGGAAAACTTGACCCTCAATGCGATACTTATTCATCTGACGAGCGTGGTATAATTGCACCTAGAAATAAAGTGGTTTATTAGTCACACACAGTGAATTATCGGCTAATTATGCATTTTACTAAAAAAAATAATGTTTTTACATTATCTTACTGAAAAAGGCAAACATTTCAACGCAGACAGTCGGCTAATCAAATTGTTTTAATTAATACGTTGCCGATACACTTTTTAAATTATCGTGAAATTTGAAACTAAAGTTCTTTTAGTTCTCAAAAGTATGACGTTTCGTGACTATAGCCAATGTAACTTGAACGAAACAATTCCAATTTCAAATTTAGTTACAGTTTTACAAATATCGCAATGTCTGCCAAGCATCGACATAATACCTACAATATTCTTTCAACATTAAAACTCTACAATTGTTTTTAAAATATGAGAGTAAAACGTGTATAAAATACAAAGCTAGATAAAAAGATAATTTAATTATCTTAACTATGTTGTAACTCATGTAAAACACCGTGTCCTAGTTTTTCGTGATTGTGCCGTTTATTAAAAAAACTAAATAATCTAATTTACATATAATTTATACGTTTCTTGAATCCTTTTATCATAAATTATCAGAAAGTATATGGTTCTTTATCCACACTACGTTGGAAAATCAGCAGTGTAGCCAACATTATCAAAGTAAACTTATTTATTACTTTATCAGTCACCTATTTAGTAATTCGAATATCAAATTATTTAAAACAATGTAGGTATCAACTGGCACAAATCGAATGTCGTTGGTGCAGTCCATGTAAGTAATAATATTTAGTTATCACCACGCTATAAGTCGATTACTCGACCGTGAGCGAATAAAATTTATCGCTTGATAACATTTAACTAAGCGAAAGGTTTTTGTATTGGATAGTGTTGTTACATAATTATGCTTTCGCCACTGGGTGAAACCGGCTGGGTGGAATCCGGTTGCAGTTTTGAAACTTGCACTCTTTCTGTCACATCATGTCTAGTTTAAATGTTGAGGTCGACGGGTTGTTCTATCAATTACATTGATATGTTTATTAAATTAAAGGTTACCGGGCTGTTCTCAAAAGGTTGCATTTGACCGCTTATAATTATTTTTTTATTTTAACAAATTGTTTTAAATCTTTGTCATCTGTAGCTTGAAAATACTGAAAACTATTTTTTTACATTTCCATGTTTATAAAATGTATTATTGTACTCAATTATACTAAATAGATATTAGAAGGCGTGTTGTAAAGAGATAGCTTAGAAGTGGAAGAGATAAGTTGAAATTTATAAAAATAAAGGTAAAACTTACATAGTCTATTAAAAGTCATTACATTTAAATCCGTGTAATAATCGTTCATCACATTCATACTGTCATATTAGTATTGCATAAACAAGGAAAACACTAACGTACTTCACCGTTTATTATGTTAACTTTATAAGTAAGCAGCTAAATATTGTCTGATAATAAACCTAGTGCTCTGTAATCTATACGATGTATGGTTATTTTTAAATAAATGAGATTTAAAAAAAAAGCTTTTGCTTTTAGATTTTCCTTTAAAAAAGTTGAAAATATTTGTCACTGTGCATTTAAAATAAGAATTTCATATTTCGAATGAACGTATTCAAATTTAGGCGGGAATCCGTGACTAAAGTTTGTTTGATAAAACAAATTATTAATTCGCTACCTGTTTATTTTTAAACTAAAGTATGAAACGATTATTCATCATCGCGAATTATTATGACGTTTGTTTGAGTACAAGGTGACCTGTCTACCTTTATACGCCCGCCATGTGAACTGAACGCACTTTGTTTTGAGAACGACGATTACAGATGTTGCATTACATTATCTTTGTGAGAGTTTGATAACTAAACTTTTTTATATTACATTCGTATGCTACAAGGAATTAAATGCTTTAGTACCTGCGTAATAGAATCTATTTTGTAATAATCTTTAGATTTCTATTATCATGCCTAGTGTACGAGGTTTCTTTATAGATATTTAAATGAGAAACATTCTTCTCTCAGCCGCTTTACCTGTAACGGGCTCAGTCACGAATCGAGATGTGTTGGAATTACGCCAACACCAATTATTTATAAGGTTGGCTGCACGAATACCTTAGAAAGTAATAAATAGGTAAACGTATGCTATTGTAGACCATGAAATTAAAATACTCTTAACATTTCACAACACAAGTAATCAATGTGACGGAATAAGAAAACGTGTTGTCACCATTCCATCTCATTCGTGTCGTAAATATAGAGTAATTTTGCAGATACGGGTATTATCTTTTTTCTAAACAAAAGAAAAAACCTTGACAAAAAAACCCTATACCTATTCGTTTAGCCTGCGTAAGTAGTATCAGTAACTAGACCAAATTTCCTTATGTTATTGAATCATCCACACCCTTAATGTGACACCTTAAATATGCTGTTTAAAAAAAGTTTCAATGCTTTGCTCGGATAGCCATCAGGAATGAAAAAAAAAATACTTCTAAAAAACTCACGTTTAATTCCTATAAATGGCTGAAGCATCTCATTTTATGATCGTACGCATTATAAACATTGTATTTTTTATCTGAAATTAAATTAGGTACAGTTTCTAGCTTTTGTATAGCAAATGTAAACAACAATCGCTATTTCAAAACGTAGTTTATATTGCGAAGAAATTACATAATCAATACAGACAAGATTAAAAATGCATTCTGTACAGTTTAAATCGCTTATGTTGCCAAAATACCAAATCGTTTAGAATCGTAGTTCGTATACAGAATAGACAGTACCACACCACTTACGAACTTATTTAGGTTTGTTTGCATACTACCGTCAAGTTCTCAGGAGTGAGAATATAATATGTTACCACCCCATCTCATCCCATGGGTGTCGTAAAAACCGACTAAGGGACTATCTGTGGATATTACCTTTACATAGAAAGAAGGAAAACTTGAAATTAAACCGTATACAAATCCGTTTGGCCAGCGTGGTATTAGTAGGCCAAGTATCCCTCCGTCACGGGAGGAGGCCCGTCCCTGCAGTGGGACATTAATGGGCTGTTATGATGATGATGATTATGCTTTATAATATAAGAAAGAAAGAAAGAAAATAAATTTATATATATACACTTATTGATGCGTTTTGCCTTTAAATAGAGTACTTAAGTTATTTGTGTTTTTTATAAATCACATCCTAGACATGCAGTAGGTACTGATGAACTTTTCTTGTGTCAATATATCCATGAAGGTAAACACATAGCATCAACCATAATGTGTTTATGGTTGATGATTTTATGTAGCTGTCATTACCAGGAAAATTGTATTTTATCCTGTATCAAAGTAACTACAATTATGTTATTAATTATTTGAATCATGAACTTGTTCATGTAAGGTGTTGAAGATCGTAATATAAACAGACATACTGTATTAGATTAATATAGTATAGGTATTCGACCTTGTTTCGTTATTAACTTCTTAAGAGATTATTTCATAATTTTCTTATAAAACATTGAGACAAACAGAGAATTGATTGATAATACGGAATTTTGTTTACTTTGATTTTTCCACAGTAATTAATCTTTTTTTTGAGAATCTCTTTTGTTTATTATTTCCTTTAAATGAGGTAGTGCTCAACTTTTTAGATTTTAAAAAATTTGGCTGTTCTACATCTACATTGCTATATAGAAACGAATTAACTTGCAAATTTAATTTCGTCCAACATCTTAGTTCGACTGAGAGTACTGTTAGTAAACATATATGATTGTTTTTGTAACTAGTCATTGTCTGTGTAACTACGTTTCATTTTCCACTACATACGTGATAAATATGACTAATGGCGGCATCCAGAGCAAAATCAGGCAAGCAAAGAAAGTAAGGAAAGATTTTTTTTTTCATTCAAAACCTTCATCTTCTCAGCCAAACGAAGTCCACTGCTGGACATAGGCCTCCTCCAAATATTGCCACCCTGTGCGGTCCTGGGCCGCCCTCATCCATCGGCTTCCCGCCGCCTTTACGAGGTCGTCGGTCCACCGTATGAGGGGTCTCCCCACCCTGCGTTTTCCATTCAAAACCTTAGCTAAAAAAAAAATATAAACATTATCTAAAAAAATACAATTTCGTCTTCTAATTCCATTGTTCCAATAAAAAAATATGGGTCTGTCGATCAGTCCAGATGCATTTGTCGTACAACCTGTTGATTACATGAGGGCAGCGTTCATTTTCGACATCCTTAGGAAGAAATAAACAATGAATGAATTGATATGTTTTTTAACCATAGTATAGTAAGCAATACAATTTAGTAATAACACATTCATATTACTTAATAGATAAGTTCTAATTTAAATACTTTTTTAACAATAAAGATGGCCAACATATATTATACATATATTTATTTTTTGATATATTTCTACTTAAACAAACATAACATTTCGAAATATTTCTCATAATTCATACCCATGTAACAAACACATAACTAAATCGAGATAACAATCTAATAACCTCCATTTTAATGATTGATTAGATTCAATAAACGATAATATAAATACATTATTGATAAAATATTTTTTTACTTGGCCGGTAATTTCTAAGAAAAATGCTAGTTAATTTAATATTTCTTATGTAGACTTGTAGTGTACTTTAGATATGAAATTGTTTCAAGAACTGAAATGAAGGCCTGGCTAATTTAATGGTTTTAATTAATTGTAATAGATAACGTCATAATAGATGCTTTTGATGTAACACCAGACATTCTCCCCTATGTCCACTAAAATCCATTGAAAAGATCCATGGATCCTATTACACTCAAATCGCACACTTAATCGATGATCCGATCTTTTAACTTTTCATGGACTTTGAAACTAACACTTCTAAAACCAGCACAAATTTTAGCATATTTAGGGAAAAAACGAATGTGAAAAATATGAAAATAAAAAGGTTTTTTTTTATATTTTTTGATTTTAAAATGATTTAATCCAAGATGTTATTGTAAGTACGTAGTAAAAAAATAGAAAATCATAAAGAATGCTAATCGTTTTTTTAATAAATCCGCATCTAACTGAAGATTTCTTAGAATATACTCGCTTCGTGCAGAACAGTAAGCGGTTAGAAATATTAAAGGCATGTCTTTTGTTTTTTATAATAATATGAATAATAATGAATAAGTGCTTTTGTTTCAATATTGGCAGTCATTTGATTATCTCATTCAGATTCCAATTATCCTGTCTAGATAAAATCTTGCTTACCTTATTATTTCTACAATTATTTATAACCAGCTAGCTATTTATAGTTAACACGCTTTTTTTTAATATTCTGCTGCCCTCTTGCGCAATGACCTTTTATTTCATATCGGATCAGTAGTTCCTGAGATTCTTCTTCAACTCGATGCCCAGATGGCGTGAAGAAGCAGTCTTCCTATAAAATACTTTATTCAGCACGCATTTACAGGACAAACATAAAGTATTCTAAAAAATATCGAAAGTAAATACTTACAAAATAAACGTAACCGACGCGCATGTATGACTCGCTTAATGAATGTGGGCGACGCTGAATCTGTTTGCCAGGATCGTGTCAAGTGGCGTTCTGTCGTCTCTGCCTACCCCGGACTGGATAAGGCGCGAGTTTATGTATGTATGTACAAAATAAATCCAAATACGCATTTAGTAAATTTCCCTTACAATATTTATGGTTACATAAGAGCGTAACTATCGAATACCACGTGTGGTTTATCAATACCATGTGAGTGTTTCGCTACGTTCGCCATAAAAATTCCATATAAAAAGTCCGTTGCGAATTTATGGTATAACGTAAGTACTTATTGCTTATGTGACTAGTTATTCGATTTATTGGCATCGATGAATTTTTCATAAAATGTTATTTGTAAATGCTTTCTACGTTCAACTATCGTTGTAAGTATTAAATGCTAGATATTGCTCTTGTTATTACGTTCTGAGTATTATTATTTTGAAACTATGTACTTACATAAATTCACGCCTTGTTTTCAAGTGGGTAAGCAGAAACTATGAACAGAGCTTCAAGTTCTAACGATTCATACAAACCGGGACTATGCCACACGCTAGAAGATAAGGTAGAAGACAAGCCAAAGCTTGTTTATGAAAGTTATTGATAATCATATAATAATGAGTACCTATTTATTATCTTATAATGATCGCTGATAACTATTATAAAAAGTAATAGATTTAAATATGTGTTTAGGCTCAATAATGAATACTTCTAACAACTAATATTTCCTGTAATCATATTAAATGGAGTTTTTGACTACAATAACTACTGTGGCGTAAAGTTTATAGCAAATGGCTGCTGTGCAGATCTATCGGGTTTTATTCTCGCTGAATGTAGACCTTGCCGATATATAACTTGTCATTCATGGTGTTTTTGCTTTATTAACAAAATAAATACATTACTTCTTGACAAAAAACCCTTAAGAACCTTTTATTAACTTTTGAAAAAAGTATTTTTTTAGTATCCGCCACATATCACAATAATTGTGCCTGAGTCTCGAAAGTTACCATTTTTACATACCATTGGTACATACCCTGCCTTTATAAACGTTAAGTTCATCAATTTAATTCTTCTGGGATCTTTTCATCAAATTCATTGATTAGAAAATATAATCTCTTTTTCGACACACTTTCAGGACGCACAGAAAAAGAAACAAAATATTAACAAAATCCTCTTTGACACCTATTACGTTCCACTCAAGAAATAATGATATCCAATGTAATAGGGGTGCGTAATTGGTATCTACTGAAAAAAGGTATCGAATTTAAGTTAGCTTCGGAGGGTTTCTGACAGAGTAACACGATATGATTTACCGTACACTGGCTATTGAATACAACTCCGCTCCAATGATTTTCAAATAAGAGACTCCGTAATGTCATTTTGATATACTACTTGTGAAAGTGGCACGTGGAGTAACAGTGATGTATGTTTTCGTTGTGTGGTGACGGACGGAATAAAATCCTAATTGTATGTTGTTTGGAGTGTCACTTCTCCGTGTGGTGACGGAGTAAGAATACAATATATCACCACCCCATCTAATCCCATGGGTGTCGTAAAAACCGACTAAGGGACTATCCGTGAATATTATCTTTACGAAATAAAAAGAAGGAAAACTTGAAATTAATCCCTATACCAATCCATCTGGCCAGCGTGGTATTACTAGGCCAAGTATCTCTCCGTCATGGGAGTAGGCCCGTCCATGCAGTGGGACATTAATGGGCTGTTATGGTGATGCAGTGTCACTATCCCTTTTTTGCGATAGATATTATACATTGCTGCCTAACATTCGTCGCGTTACCTAGAAGACCGACCCTGCCCGACCTGGATCGAAAAAGTTGTGCCGACTACGATTCTGACGACTTTAAGCTTAAGTTACTTTCTTCTATCTTACCAGCCTTATATGCATCAAAAGACGAAAGGAAACACAGTGGAATAATATAAGATTTATTTCGAGTATTGCGCCTCTTACAAAGACATTGACCCCCTTACTCATAAACGCCTCTTAAATTTAAACCAATAGATTAGCTTAAATTCTTACGGTTTTGTTTAGCATAATGTTGGTTTTACTTATAAAATCTCGCTAAACAGTGATTAAATTTAAGATGGGTTTATGAGTAAGGGCGGTAATGTCTATTAATTACTTACTTCATCACCATACAAACATCAAACTCGTATATCTGGTATAAGACCCAGCAATAATATAAGACAATAAAATTATAACTTAGTATTCAGTGGTCTACATAAAGACATATATTACGAATGTACCCGTCACATCAACTATTGTTGCTTATTACTTATATCCGTTCATTTTGATATTGTATATTTACAGGATTATACGTGCTTGGGAGCGTATTTGTGTAGGAGAGACGCTATCGTTTTTAACCGACTTCAAAAAAAAGGAGGAGGTTCTCAGTTCGGTTGTATTTTTTTTGTGTATGTTACCTGATTTCTCGAAAACGGCTAAACTGATTTGTTTTTTTTTTATTTAACCGTTTCTTAATCCTATTTATTCTATTTTTTTATCCTATTTTTTGGGTAGTATAATGACGCGGGGACTTTTACAAAAAATCAATTTTACAAAAATAGCCATCAAAACAGTCAAGTCAAGTTCATCTTGAGTTCGGTAGCTATATTAAAAACCTACTAAGTATAATAATTCTCCGTGTGGTGACGGAGTAAGAATACAATATGTCACCACCCCGTCTCATCCCACGGGTGTCGTATAAACCGACTAAGGGACTAGGTATCAGTGAGTAGTATATTTACGAAAGAAAAAGAAGGAAAACTTGAAATTAAACCCTATACCAATCCGTCTGGCCAGCGTGGTATAAGTAGGCCAAGTATCCCTTCTTTATGGCGGGACTGACCATTCCTGCAGTGGGACATTAATGGGCTGTTATGATGATGATTATGATGAATCTTGTCGTCCTGGTATTAAGTTTTTCAAATTAGCAAATCAAAGCTGTATTTATACGAAGGTTATTGTGAGCCCTAATGCATTTTCATTTTAATAATAATCACGTTCATTACAATTTCGCTTCGAACGAACATTTTTCTTCTGTTATTTGTTTTCTTTATCTATATCTATACTATATAATATAACTATATAATAAAACTGTAGAGAGATCAATTCTGTACATTGAATATATGTTAAAAATTAATATTGGAGGATGAATGGTGATCGACACTAATGCCAAAAATGCAATCAATAAATTTTTTGTCTGTCTGTCTGTCTGTCTGTCTGTATGTGCACGCATGGGTCAAAAACTACTGAAGGCATTTTAACCAAACTTGGTACGATTGTAGTCCATACTCCTGGGTAGGTTATAGGCTGTATAACATAACGCTAAGACACATAGGAGCTGAGCAGTGACAAAAAATTTGAAGCAAGTCGGTTGAAAAAACGCGCGTTCGAGCTCTTATCATCGCATACGTTGATCATACGCCAAAAATATGTATTACAAAAATAATGGTCTTCAAAAGATGTACAAAAATGTCCTTAATAGCATATATCTATCTTTTATATATTACCCACAATAACGTGTTTAATCGTTAGGGTTTTCTTCAAAGTGTATTAAATACATAAATATATTGTAATTTGCATATTATACGTATCTTTTTCAAACTCCCATATTTCAAAAGTACACTTTAATATCTTATTCATTAAAAAAAAATATAGAAATCGGTTTATAAACACACAAGATATAGATGAAAGAAAATTTCCAAATGTCGCCGCGCCAGTATAAGTACGGCTGTACGGTTGATTTTTGTTTAACGTCCGAAACGGCCAACCGGTGCATCTATATAATTTCATTCACATTGACTCTTAATGCGAACGGACGTGGTTCTTATTGACTCTTTTCGGAATAAGCGCGCTTTAGATATTAAAATACATAGATACGTAGTTTTTAGGTATTATTTTTAAAGTAGGTAATCTATCTATCTTCTTCTATACTATAATAAAACTGTAGAGGTCGAAATGTCTGTTCTTTTTGAAAATTCAGATAAAAATTATCTATAAAATCAAGAAAAAGGTCAAAAAGCAACAACACTGCACACTTAGAATTTTTAGAATTAATGTGTATCTGTCTGTCTGTTTGTTACCGCACATCTTTAAAACGAATTAAAATATAATCTTAAGACCAATACATTTTTATTGTGGCCTTTCTTATTAGGCTTAAACTGATGTATGTTTCATCAAAATCGGATAAGTATTACTCGAGATATCGCTAGATCTCTTTAATTGAACAGTCCAATACAAATCAGGGGTCATGAAAAATGGATTTAGTTCAATTTTGAATGAATTTATATTTCGTTTCTTTTGTTCACGAGATGGCGTTAGCAGTAGTAATCATAAAATAAATGAGTTTTTAAATAATCTATAACTATTTTATTATTAAGTGCTATTAATAAGTTATTCCTTTTAAATGATAATAAAATTAACCATGAATCGTATGTGTAATACCAATTGTAAGTCTTATTAAATTAAATCAATTATAAGTTTACTTGATTGTTATATTTGTGTGTTTTTCGTAATTGAAACGCAATTTAATTAAATATAAATTGTATTAGTAAGCTATTAATCTAAAGTATCAATTATTCTTTTGGTATTAATTTAGTTTAAACTGTAGTAGTTACTGGTCAACGTAAAAGTATGCAACAGACTCCACCTGTTTTTATTAATGTAAATAATAACAAATAACCTTTTTTAGTTAATCACAGGTACAAAACATCTGACAGAAATAAATAGTCTTTCCCTGTATTGCTAATATTGGCGTACAAACTTCATTTTTTAAAGTTAAACTATACCTATACATAATCATAAATATTAAATTGAATTAAAATAACATTCCTTTTCTCACAATCTTATTATAACTGCAATTATAACACACTTATTTAACCATTTAATAATTAATAATATATGGGTATAATATAACAGACAACATAATAAATAAAACCTTTTTTCTTTATAAAATCATTTTACACATTATTGCTATTTGTCAACATTAAAAAAATACAAAACTGACAATAAAATATAGAAATACAATCACAAAACATTAAATAATTATTCAAAGTGTTTGTGTTTATTTTATTAAGTAATTCAAAAATACTGCACGCAGTTTATCTATAGATAATAATAATAATTTAGTCGAGTCTAAGTTTAGTCAAATATTTTTTGCTAGATGGTAAAAAGGTGTTAGGTACAATAATTTATTTCAGCATTTTTTTTACAAAAGACAAATCCCACACTAGCCTTTAAAAATATCAATTTAACGGACACAAAGAACATCCAGACTAAGGACAATAGTTTGTGTATCACAATTGTCCTCCATGGGAATCGAACCCGCGACCTCATGCACGCCTGCCATGTAATGCGACCGCCGCGCCACCGAGGCAGGTAATTCTGCCGCACCATAACGTGGCGTGCAAATGTATTCATTCATAATTAATTAGCGATTATCCGTGTGGTGACGGAGTAAGAATACAATATGTCACCTCCCCATCTCATCCCATGGGTGGCGTAAAACCGACTAAGGGACAATCGGTGAATATTATCTTTACGAAATAAAAATGAAGGAAAACTTGAAATTAAACCCTATACCAATTCGACTGGCCAGCGTGGTATTAGTAGGCCAAGTATCACTTTCGTCACGGGAGGAGGCACGTCCTTACAGTGGGACATTAATGGGCTGTTATGATGAAAAAAGCGATGTCATTTATTTTAACTTACAAATTTGACAACAGATGGCATTGTGCCTGTGACGTCATTTTCAGTATCGCGGTGTTGAGATTTCCTTGAAAGAATGACGTTCTCTCATTTCTTTCAGCATAAGTTTAGACGCAGTCTTCATAGATCTGTCTTTGTAAAGGTTTGTTTTTGAAAAGGTTTTGGTTCGTTCGTTAATTTTACAATTCGTTTGTAGGTGTATCTGTTTGTTATAAGGTTTAAAAAACGATTTTTCAGTATTAAATCGAATTGCGAAGTAAGTAACATCCGCCACGCGAACGAAGTCGCGGGCACAGCAGCTAGTTATTTAATAAATTTATCAGCCTGTAGACTGACATTACAAAAGGTTGGAGTTTTTGATTGAAAATAGGTTATTGCGTGTTTACATCTTACTTTTAAGAAGCCTGTTTTGTACAAAATTGGATCTTTTGATCTAGTTAAATTATGTAGGCGTTGGATAACTGTATATTGAGAAATTTACACGTGCGGAATTTTGAATGATTACCTAAATTGGTACTAAGCTTTGTAGGAATAAGATGTCATTTTGCTTGGATAAATACGACATCTAGTGTAGGGATAACGTTAAAGCACGTGTTGATATAGTTCATAAATTTGTGACTGGTCTTAATCATGACATAACTCTGATGTATTGCCTACATCAGGCCAAACGTAAAGCGTACTATAAAAGACGACTGAAAAAGAAGTAGGAACTTAGCAACCAGAATCTCCAGAACATAACACAACGCCACACAGTTCTATACAAAGTAGGGCTTGTACTATGGGGTCTTGAATACGAATAAACATACTTTACTCGTACTAGACAAAAACAGTTAGCCCAATGCAAACTCTATGATGACCTCTGTGGCGAAGTGGTTATATAACATGATTGCTACGTACGCAGAGCTCTCGGGTTCAATTCCCGCTCAATGCAAATTTTTGTGTGCATGAACATGATTGTCTGCATCGGTCTGGGTGTTTTCTTTGTATAATATGTATGTATTTTCTAAAAAAAAGTATTTAAGTATGTTTTTCCGTTGTCTAGTAACCATAGTACAAGCTCTGCTTAGTTTGGGACTAGACTTAGATAACGTTGTGTAAAACGTGTAAGGAATATTTATATTTATTTATTTGTATTAAAACTTTTGTATTTATGCACACAAACATTGGAATTGAGTGCGAATCACGCCAAAAAAAGAACACTTTGTACATAATTTTACACCAATCCGTTTGCCATGTTATCTGTAGCCCAAATTCCAGAAGTCCGATCCCTTTATGAGAAGTAACAGACCACACGATAATAGCTTACATATTTTACTTTATAGCAGCCCATTAATGTCCCACTGCAGGGACGGGCCTCCTCCCATGACGGAGGGATATTTGGCCTACTAATACCAGCGTGATATAATCCAGAAGGATTGGTATAGGTTTTAATTTCAAGTTTTCCTTCTTTTTATATTTTACTTATAATAGAGTTATATCTCTACGTATAGTCGTGAGCATGTTTACTGTGATGTAGGTATAAAATTTTAATTGTTTCTCGTTGTTGAGCCGGTAAATTGTTATGATTCTATGAATTTTTCACGATACGCATGTAGTAGTAATCAACGCCTGCGCAATACCTACTTTATATCGCTGGAAATTTTTGTCTGACTATCTATACTAATATTATAAAGAGCTACGTATGTGTGTTTGTGACGTTGGTTGGGGGTAATCTCTGGATCTAATGAACCGATTTAAAAATTATTTCTGTGTTGAATAGTCCATTTATCGGGGAGTATTATAGGCTATATAGTATCACGCTATGATTAATAGGAGTGAAGCAGTAATGAAATATGTTTAAAAAAGTGACGCGATTTTTTCGCTGCCTAACGAAGTGTACACAGGTCAGCTAGTTTGTGATACATTCAAACTATACATTTCATATCCACATGTCAAAACGTCTGTATCGAACCTGGTGGAAAGCGCGAATACAGTCCAGCCATGAGTAACTTATTCGTGTGGTGACGGAGTAAGAATACAATATCACACAATATCAATACCACATCATGCCATGGGTGTCGTAAAAACCGATTAAGGGACTAACCGTAAATATTATCTTTACGAAATAAAAAGAAGGAAAACTTGGAATTAAACCCTATACCAATCCGTCTGGCCAGCGTGGTATTAGTAGGCCAAGTATCCCTACGTCACGGGAGTAGGATCGTCCCTGCAGTGGGACTCTAGTTTTCTATCATCCACGAATAATATAGAAAACCTATTCACACCAATGCATATGATAGAATCACTATAGTTTTTCATAACATAAACACATTATTTGTGATGTTAAAATAAGTATTCAATAAACGTCACATAACAATAACATAATTTATTACTACAACAAGGGCATTCGTGCTAGTTAACAATAGATCTCGTCACTGATGTCCAGATTCAACCAACAATATATAATACTTCCTACAACGCGTAAACAACGCACATATCTAAAAGGAATGCAGAATATAATGCATAAACTGGACCCGAGTGCCAATTCTCCTATACATCTTGCATAATGTCATTCTTAACGTCATAACTGTCAGATTTGACAGTTTTGTAATCAATCAAACGAGGATAAATCATGGACAATATTGATCGTGTCTCCTTAAGTGACGAAGGAAAACTTGGTCAGCTAAATCCTTACTGACTTCATGCATTGGCATTAATTCACTAACTAGTCTATAAATTACGAGATTTAACCAACCCGACTCCAGTTCATTACTGGAGTCGGGGTGACGTGTGGTTTAGCGATCTCATTGATCGCTAAAGCATCATTACGATCAATGTGCGTTTGGTGCAATGTGGTCTCCAGGATCACCCTTTCAAAGGGGTCACATGGAGTCTACGGCACTCCAAAACACCGTGTGGTTTTAGTCTATTCGATGCCAACATGCCAGTGACACTGACAGCTGTCAATGTCATTAAAATCCGTTCGGAATTCCACACTTAAATAAAAAAGTCTATAAATCCCAAGTACAAATTACTGGTTTATGATGCATCGTAACCTACAGCATGCTTTTAACCTTTAAAACATTGATTGAAATGTCTATGAAATGCATTATCCGTATAATAAAATAATATAGTGCCTTTTGTTCTTAAGTTTTAATGAATCATGGATATAATATCAATAGAATATGCTGATGGATAATGGGGCAATTAAATGCCGCATTAATGCCGGGAAGCCGATGATGATGGCTGGGGGAGACAAGACAGGGAAAGGTGGAGTCTTAAAGAGGCAGATGTCCGGCGGTGGACGTCTTTTGAATGATATGGTAATGACGATATTACTATTATCTTATCAGCCATGTGGACCGGTAGGAGAGTAACTTGATTTACCATTACCACGTTGTCTAGATAGTATGGTTTATTTTAAGTTTACCGTTTCTTTGAATGTTTGGGTTTGTATGAAAGACTAATATCTAATAATATCCTGTATCTAATTTTCTTTATAAGAGGCTGTTAGATTCTTAATATTACTCGTCTCCTTTATAATATTACTGGAATTATGTGTATAAAATTATAACAAAAAAGCGCTTCTGATTGACCTAATTCATGAAAATCTAAGTAGGAAGTCTAAGTACCGGTGACGCTCAGTCGAGACAGATTAATCACACTTCAACACTCAGGGACACACTCCGAGTTGTTAATCATTACTTAGTACTCCTTAAGTACAGATTATACTCATACATTTACTTAGTGCTTTGTTGGAGATGTCGGGTTCTTTACTAGTTTTGTGTTCATGAACATAAATATGATTTGGTCTGTATCACGGAAAAAAAATCAAGTGGAAATGCAATACAACTAGTTCACTATGGGAACCGCTGTCGCCAAAAAACAAATAAACTACTAACAATAAATTACATAGGCAGCTGATCCTACATCTGCTGGGAGTGAACCTTCACAAACTATAAATATAAGTTATTTTGCTGTAGCGCAGAAAGAATTATATGACGTTTTGTAATCTAAATAGATTCAATTTTAGAGTTAATTCCGCCGTCGTCCATAGATGGCGGTCTATGCAGTTCTGGCAATTATATACTTTAACGTATTGTTCATAAAGGTGATATTCGCGTTATGTATTCAGTGCCCACCTATGCCCTCAGTGACAAGTTACGCGTACCAGCGCGTATTAGTGACACGCTTACCACACCTACTTTGCAGTTCCACTTGATTTTTTATTCCGTGGTCTGTATATTTCTATAAATAATTTGGTATGTTTGACAAATGTCTAGTCCGTGTAGAACAAGCTCTTTTTAGTTTGGGGCACTAGACGACGTTAACCGCTGTTTTGACTGTTTATAGTATTTTTTTTTCTAATAATTGACGAGTCCTTAAAAGTTCTAATGCAGGGACAAGTTTTGATCCTTATGAATGTTTTAGATTTTTATCCCGGCCTAACCGTGTGTAATGTTTAGCTCTTTGATGGGGTCACACTATAGAATTTAGGTAGAATAATAATACTTCTAAGCTTGTAGTATTTTTGACCTAAATACGAAAAAATACATACCTACTTATAAGATTAAAAATAACATTCAACAATAAATTCTAGGTAACTTAAAATACATTAAGTAAAGTAAGTCACGGTGACTTTCAAACTAAGTTATGAAAACTGATTTCAAGCTATTGTAATGAATGTTCACTTTTAATGTTTCCCCAAGTTTCTAATGTTAAAAACTTATAACAATGTATTGTTTGAAATGAATTTATACATCAATAAATATTACTCAGACTAAGTGAAAATTAATAAAATGATTGTTGAAACATAAACTTAAACTTGTGACGTAGTAAGAATATAATGGTACCATCCCATCTTATCTGGTGGATGTCATAAAAGAAAATTCAACACTTTCTTCACAAATCCGGGGCCTATCCCTGTAGTAAAATATTAATCATCATCATAACAACCCATTAACGTCCCACTGCAGGGACGGGCCTCCTCCCGTGACGGAGGTATACTTGGCCTACTAATGCCACGCTGGCCAGACGGATTGGTATAGGGTTTTATTTCAAGTTTTCCTTCTTTCTATATAGTGGTAATATTCACAGGTAGTCCCTTAGTCGGTTTCTACGACACCCATGGGATGAGATGGGGTGAGCCATCACCCCATCTCATAATATGTCAATATTGTATTCTTACTCCGTCACCACAAAATATTAATCAAGAGAATTATTAGTTAAGTTACTTTCAAAGACAGATTTTCCCTTAGCTTTAGAACGTAGCTCCCTTTTAAGAACAATAATAAAATACTATTATAACTTTAATAGTTTCATAATTATAGTTGTTAAGAAATCTGTAAAGAAACCCGGAGCATTTAAATGATATAATCTTCAAGTTTTCTCTGTTTATAACAATGAACATTCATTTCTGCGCACTCAGATAACTTTATGCTTAGAATTGAATACTAGTGGAAACAAGAGTTTGCTTTTTACGCACAACAGCATTCAACCTAGACCCAACTTGCTTTTACCAGTGTACCTTATTAGCTATATATATATAAGACATATTTTGATGACAAATAAAATATTTATGTTGATGGGTACGTACAATGACGACTACGATTTTTTAAATATAGAACTTTAGTATTCTTTTTTAAAACTATTCGGCAAAATTATCTAAAACTGTTTAAAAAAAGTACATTAAATTTTATTCTATTTGTTAAACTGACGTTTGTTTTGTAAGGCCTGTTATTGTCAGTGTAGTGATAAACTAAAACTAGAGGCTATCGCTCACCCATTCTTTTAACCAAAGTCTATTGCAACCTTTGCTAAATATAAAACTATTTTAAACAAATTAAATACCATAAAATAAGTTAATTAGTTAATATGTTACGTGCATTGTAGAGCCATGAAGCGTAACATCGTCCATCCTGCTCGTGTAAAGACGAGTAGAGGAAATGATAACCTGTTGGATTTCTAATAAGCGGGCTAGAACATTGAGAATATTATAACTGCAGAATAAGAAATGCATTTTTTACACTATCTGTAGGAGGAGTAGAATATAAGGTCACTACCTACTTACTTACTTTATTCAATCGACCTGTGGCGTAGTGGTTATGTAACATGACTGCTACGCAGAGGTCTCGGGTTTGATTCTCGCTCAATGCAAATCTCTGTGTCCATGAACATGATTGTTTGCATTGGTCTGAGTGTTTCTATGTATAATATATGTATGTACATATTTACAAAAAAAGGAAAAAAAGTAATTATGTATGTTTATACGTTGTCTAGTAGCCATAGTAGAAGCTCTGCTTAGTTTGGGACTAGATGGCGTTGTGTTAAAGTGTGAGGCTTGACGTTAAACTCTGTAACAATAAATCTGGCCATGATAACCTGTTGGATTTCTAATAAGCGGGCTAGAACATTGAGAATATTATGACTGCAGAATAAGAAAATATGAAAAAAATATATTTACAAAAATGCTTGCAACATACTTAACACATATGCATTTTTAGAGAATTATCTAGATAAAACGGATAGATTAAAACTCTCTCTCTCTGTGTAAAGCAGTAAAATTTCACCGTACGTATGGTTCAATAAAACACGCTAATTACTCTGCATACCATTTCTGTATTTGAAGTAAACATGACATATCGATTTAATCGATTAACTTCGACGAGTTACTCGATTTAAAAACGATTAAGATTTACTGCTATCTTAAGCACGTATTACTTTTTATTTTGATCAGACTATTCGTTCATGAGAGCTCAGTAACTTATGAATATAGCTGACACAAGCTATATTCCTGAAGTTTAAAATATATAGGGTTGTGTTAGGTTAGTAATTTTTGTGTTTTGAAAATTATGAAAGTACTTGTCTAAAAAACTATTTGCTTTGCTTTCCCGGAACAACGCGTGATAGATGATAAATTTGCTTGAAACATTGTTTGTGGCGCTTATTATTTAAACATCGTAAGTTATTATGAATTCTGCGATATTTTAGAAAGCTTACTAAAATTGATATCAATTAGCTATTATTGGTTTATCTTTTCGTTCTTCCTTTATTATCAAATTTGGCCCATCCAAAGACCAATGTTTTTTGAGCATAAGCCGCAACCCCAGTACGACCGTCATTGGCGAGTACGAAGTTTATACTAACACTAAGTATTCCAAATTTCAAATTATCGTTCTGACATTCCTGTCATTAATAAAATTTATATCACGAATGACAAGTAAGTTCGGTGTTGCCATTTGACATAAATATGTTCAAAGACCCGCTAATTGCTAGCGGTCGACTTACGATCTAGGACACTATGCATAGTCGGATGGAATTGAAATATTTACGATATCACGTAATGACTAAATTATATACATCAGTTAACAACACCTTTACAATTCCATGGTTAATTTTAATTGTATAATATGTACTGTATATTAATAAATTCATATTTAATTATGAATTCTTTTATACTTAGGTCTGACAGACAGATTGGTATAAGCTATGTTTAGAGGTTTCTTGTTATTTAATGCATGTCCGATTTCCCTGAGTTGATATTAAAACACTCTCTAAAAGATAAAGAGTAGTAATATTTTGTATTATTAGTATTTAATCATATTAAACGATTAGAAAAACTGAAATTATGGATTTGACATGTGTGAAAAACAATGATGTAAAGGTTAAAAGGCTATTCAAGCAATGAACGGAAAAATCAATGCTAAGTTTAAAGTTTTTCCTTCCAATCATTACCGGTTTACTACGAAAACAATGAGTTGTGTGTATTGCCGTAGACCCGCCAGGATGTTGAGTAATCGTAATTATCCGGTATTTTCAAATCCAACATTTTGTCTTGAATTTGTAACAAAACGGTATTTTAAAAGTATAAACATTTTATAAAAAATAAGACTAAAGGAAATCGTTACATTGTTAGTTCAACAAAAACTGTGTGTTAATCAATAATTTCATAGGTAAGAGAGAAAAAAGTAAACGTGGAAATGATTATTACGGCTAGGCTAATTGTAGGTAAGTAATTGTGGCTGTGCCTCTTTTTAGCATATTACACATAGACAATCGATACAAACCTTCCTAAACTCATATTAAGAAAGGCGGGAAAACATAAATAGACCGGAGATCTACACTAAGATTTCTTTCTTTTTATGTTTGATAATAGTGTATGTTAGATAGTTATCTTAAATGATTATTTTGGTATTTTTTAAGGTGGTCCATATTGGTTTCGATATTTTATCCAAACGCACTTTGTACACAACGGCCTGAAGTTAGCTTTCAGAGACGCCATCTTGAAATCTTGAAGCCAGTCAACTTACATTACGCGAATCATAGTATATTGACTTCTTCAACGTATCTCTGTTTTGTCAATTAAGTTAAATTACTATTTAAATAAGGCCTGTTTGTTTTTGTGAATGGTAGTACCTATGTTCGATATGCTCTACGTGATACACAAATTATGTATCTATGTTTTGTATATCTCTACCTACTTGTAATATTATGACAGAGTAAAATTGTTGAAAACGTATATTTTTTTATTTACACAGGAAACTATGATTGTGGAGAAAATGAGACCGTAATTTTGTAGTGATGTAGGTTTTTAAACGGATAGTAAAAAAACATTTTTGTTCTGTTACCGTTTTTACGTTAGGTGAATAATATAAAATAGAAGTACGTATTGTACTGAAAATATTTTTAGAGGTCATTGCAATATGAGTGTATAAAACCTGCGGGAAAGCACGAATTCAGTACAGTAGGTAAGCGGATAGTAATTAGTTTGTAGTGTTTCTCAGGGCCTACGATTCATTGACCTACGACCAAGCTCAAAGGAAGAAAATTGTTCTCTAGGCCCTCAGTCGCCTTAGGGCTATAAAGCGGGAGATAAGAGGTATTCAAAACCCGCAGACGCATGTAAGACATTTTCACTACCTAGGTTATAGTTAAAATTTAATAGTTTAAATTAGTTAAAATCAAAAGTTAATAGTTTAAATTTTGAACTGTCATTGTATCCGTTAACGAGTAGGTACCGTTCATATGAAAGCTTATAGGAAGAAAAGCTTTAAATTGATTAGGTAGGTATCTACTTATTCTAATTTTAAAAACTATTAACCTGCTAAAATTAAAATACACCTGCTTCAAGCATTTTCTTTAGTAAATTAATGCCAATGATATCCCATGGTGTTATAGACTGGTATAACGAAGCATAGTATAGCGGTATCATGGCAAAAAATTTGGACATTCACCGATAGTTCCGATATATAGAGTTCATTGACTCTAACGCTATTAAATAAAATAGTGTTTTGTTAGAGGATCACGTTTTATCTTATTGTCTGTATATACTCTCCCAGTTCCCATTTAAATATAACTAATAGTACATTCGTAATAAGGTTGAATTTACACTGAAAGGAAATCTGGCCTGGATTCGCTTGATTTCTTGAAGGAAAAGCGAGTCATCTTTAAATGCAGGCGAAAAATATTGCTCTGTTCCGCGAAGCTGTTGATGTGTATTTTGTGTGTTGGTAATAAACTAGGATCTTTGAAATTTGAAATGTTGGTAATATGTTTTTTATTAGTTCTGAGTTTGAAATTTTATGGAAAAGTGATTAGCCATGCTATGACCAAAGAGTTAACAATAGAAAGTCTAATTGCAGATAGTTATCTTCTCTATGTTTTAAGGAAAATGGTCTACAAATATCATGTTAGAAATTAAGGAACTGAACTGAACTGTCTTGATTGTTAAATAGTAGTTAGTTTAGCGGAGTTAGAGGTTTAGAGTTTAGGTTTAGAGGAGAGAGTCACTTTGATGGAGTGACGGCTTTATAAAGATTTCGGAATGTTGATAGTTTCCAATAATTATCCTGCGTTAGGATTTGAACTCACGATCTCATTTAGTACCTTACCACACAGTTTTATATCAAAACCTATTAATTAATTACCAGTTTAATAAAACACTTGGTAGCTATATTATTAAGTTGTCATATTATAAGATTCATAATCGCTTAGTGACCTGAATTTGTAATCAATATGAATTTTACAAAGTTGCAGAATTGATTTTGTTAACTATGTTGTTTTACAAACAAAATTATATACCTACGTAACTTATGTATTTACTTGACATGGCTTTTATAAAGTGCTAACTTAGTTATCATAACTTGATTTTGTTTCTAGGTGTTGTATTTTTTTGGTTATTATTATTACAAGCAACACTGTCATTGCGTACCTACGTATTAAATAAAACACATTCTTATTTATCGCTACACATTCTTTTTATCCTAAAATATAGATATTCTTAACAGTCCATTAATGTCCTATTGCAAGGACGGATGAAAGCTTGCTTTACTAAGGATAGCCAGTACAGGATTTTTCGTTCTTCAATTTCGTAGAGATACCTATTACTTGCTAACATTTCCTTAGTCGGCCTCTATGTATGACGGTTACATTCTTTACGACATCCATGCGAGGAGATAAATGAAAGTCAGTCGTAGTGCATCATCATAACAGCCCATTAATGGCCCTCTGCAGGGACGGCCCTCCTCCCGTGACGGAGGGATACTTAGCCTACTAATACCACGTCGTAGTGCATAGCTAAGAATAAAATAAGAAGTTGTTATTTAAAGAAAACTTAATCAAATGCAATTCCTAATATTAAGCCGTAGAATGCTATTCTTTCAAATTTGTTCCGATTAATAACCGTTTAATTATGTTGACGCTTTTAATTATATTTAATCGATTAATTAGGGTTTCACTTTTATATTATTTCCATTTTATTGCTATGCCAACTAAAGAAATAGTATAGAATTAAGCGCCGAATACACTAGACTACATGTAGTCTCCTACATTAGGACGTCCTAACTTTTTAGTGTTAGGACGTCCTGTTTACACTGTCCTACATGTGATTACACTAGACTACATGTAGTCTCCTAGATGATGTAGTTGGCTACATGTAGTCTAGTGTAATCGGCGCTTTAGTGAATATAATAAAGGTAGGTTCTAGACTCTTTATATTAACCTCGGAGATTGCTAGCGTAGAGGTTTTAGTCCGTAGTCCTGTTTATACTAGTGTGAGGTACCTGGCTGACTGGTCAAAGAAAAAAGACCTGAGGTGATTGAAGTATCTCATGGAAAGAAATGAACATTATTCGTCCGTTAACAACAGAGTCATAAAAGATTGTGTAGAAGAACTTATGTCAGCACTGAAATGGCAAGCATTAAATCATTAAATTAATTGACGACCTCTTTGGCGCAGTCGGTATATTACATGGCTGCTTCGCAGAGGTCTCGGGTTCGATTCCCGCTCAATGCAAATCTTTGTGTGCATGAACATGATTGTTTGCATTGGTCTGAGTGTTTTCTATGTATAATATGTATGTATTTACAAAAAAAAGTATTTAAGTATGTTTATCCGTTGTCTAATACCCATAGTAGGTACAAGCTTTGCTTAGTTTAGGACTAGGTGGCGATGTTTGAATGTGTGAGGATTATTATTTATTAAATTAAGGATTACGCATTTTTTACTTGTAGGCTCAAAGTCTTTGGCATCTTGCTTCAGTCGAGTAGTGCTTCCCGCAGTAAACGTTAATTGGTCAAATTATCTAAATACATAATATCTACTACTAATATTACAAACTAGCTGTAAAACGCGACTTTGTCCGCGATTAAATTTGAAATGAAATAAAAATAAACTTGTATAATTCATACAAAGTTCATTCATCATCATCATATCAGCCAATCGACGTCAACTGCTCTACATATGCCTTCTCCAAGTATTGCCACCTTGTGCGGTCCTGTGCCTCCCTCATCCATCGGCTTAGTATCTACTACTAATATTATAAATGAGAAAGTTTGTCCTCACAAACTTTCATCCTCATGTATGGATCGATGTTTGTTACTCTTTCACGCAAAACTACTGAATGGATTTTGATATTTGAAATATTAGGTTGTAGAATAACATTTAAGCTACCTATACAACGCAGGTAAAGCCGCGGGTATCAGCTAGTTCATAATAATTGTAGCTCTTGATAGAGTCTCTATCCGTGTGGTGACGCAGTAAGCATACAACATCTCATCCCATTGGTGTCGTAGAAACCGGCTAAGGGACTATCTGTGAATATTACCTTTACATAGAAAGAAGGAAATTAAACCCTATACCAATCCGTCTGGCCAGCTAGGTATTAGTAGGCCAAGTATCCCTCCGTCACGGGAGGACGCCCATCCCTGCAGTGGGACATTAATAGGCTGTTATGAAAAAATGATAGAATCTCTATAATACAATTAATTCTTGCTCCAACTGAAAATACGTATGAAATACAAGTCAATCTTACTTTGTTATGGGAAAGTGTTAACGCCTTGCTTATACGCCATAGCTAACGGTAGCGGATGCCTGGCTTCCTCTCATCCGTCTACAATTCCGTCTTAGAACATCATTGTGAATGTTCCTCTAATTTACATAACAATTTTATTGAATTCTACTCAATTTTAAAGTACTTATTTGTTTTATATTTTGTTATGATGATTATATGTATAGATTTAAACAGACCCGTCAGTGCAGAGGCCAGTCTTATAGCCTTAGATACCATCACAAGCAGCTTGTGCTAACCTTAAAAGTAGATTATTCTCCTTAGTTTAACAATAATCATCATTGACCTATCAGCTGACGTTCTTCGACTGCTGGGGCCAAGCATAAAAAGATAATGTAGGTTTGCAAAAGTTTTCGGGCAGTCAAATGCATAGCGTATCTATCGGTTTCCCGCTCTCTTTATCAGGTCATCGATCCATAGTGAAGAGTTTTGTCAAGCATCAAATTGTCAAACAAATAATATTTTGTCGTAACATAATATTCATTATTAACATAATAATTTTGTCATATTACAAGGATTAAAACAAAGACAAAATACACTTAACAAATGAGTCATAAAGTTATAGAATGCGTGTTCTAACGTTGCTTGTAAGTACCTCCACTTGTATAGAAAACACGCGCAGTCCAACACACAGAAAATGCATCCACGTGCGTTCATGCAGATGCATTTTTGTGTGTTGGACTGCGCGTGTTTTCTATACAAGTGGAGGTACTTACAAGCAACGTTAGAACACGCATTCACGCAACATGCAGCGTGGTGCGTGGCAGTGTGATAACCGCCTAACTGAATAGGGCTCGAGCACGTAGGTCGATAGATCCACGATCCACCTGTATGTATACTCTGTGGCCTTGTCTGCATTCCTGTGTACCGTTACACGGCCCCGTCCCGCGCTTCAATGTTTTTATTTATTTTCTGTGCCTTACGCTATGAATGCGCGGGAAAAAATAGTTTGAACGGAACGCGTAATGCAGATTGCATTGCTAAAGTCCGGGATGTTGTGTTTTATAAATTCTGTATGTCTTTGCTTGTAAACGGATTTCAATAAAGTGCTGGTATTCTTAGCAATTATGTCAATATGCAAATTACGACTTAACTACTAAGTCTTTTAGGATGATACCTAATCGTTTATCTTTTGCTTGTTATCTTGTATTTAACGTTTTAAAAAAAAGTTTTTACTACTTTTTCCATTTCAAAAAGAGGAGAAGCTATTTTTTTAATATTTGTCACCATGTCATACCTCTACGTCTTGGCTAATTCAAACAAGTGGATTTGTTTTTTTCCATATTCTCTTTAAAAATGAAGAATGAAATAAGCAATGTGGTTTATCAACTTCCTATCTAGTTTTAAAATTAGATATTTTTTTAAGTATTGCATTAAGGCTGAATTGACTAAGTGATTAAACAGTTAACAATAACATTTTATGTCTGCCTGGTGTTGTGGCTTTTCCCTGTAAATAAAGGTTTTGGTTATGAGTATGACTAATACACCTAAGTATACCTGTATATCGTCTATAGGAACTTGTATGCATATATTTCTGTAATATGTCAACGTTTTCCTGTTTATTGTTCAATTTATGTGTCTAAAATTTAGTATTTTTCTTACGGGTAATACTTATAACTTCTTACATGAGTTCTTACTTGTACACTTCTAGACAACTCTTCTAACACGTCTTTCCGCATCTAGTCCCACTATGCGACAGGGATCATCAGTCCAACAAAATAGGGTCTCGTAAATTACCGGCTCTCCGTGTGGTGACGGAGTAAGAATATGTCACCATCCCATCTCATCCCATGGGTCTCATTAGTAGGTCAAGTATCCCTCCGTCACGGGAGGAGCCCCATCCCTGCAGTGGGACATTAAAAGGCTGTTATGAAGACAATAATGAAGTAATGCATAGTTTCACCGAATTCCTTACTGACAAAAAGTTTTTACAATAAAGAATGTATTAGTTTAGTATACCTATTAGTATTAGTTTCCATTATTCGATTTTATTTTATTTATTAATTTATTTTACTTCTTAATTGACTTTGGTTCTGTACATTTTAAAAAAACTTTTGCAAAATAACTTTTTAATTTATTTTCCTAACTATAATATGTTAAATTTTGCATGCCTACCTAGGTAAAATATAGCTGAACTATATGTTTATTTTTAATATCTTTAAATGTATTTTATACCTACCTATATTTGCAAAATAAATAAATATTCTATTCTATTCTATATTCTATTATATTCTATTCAAGTAATTCACGAAGTAAAATTAGATATTAACTAAACGACACTTTTCTTTTATATAAAATACGTTTTCAACTTTACAGGACACATAAAATGAAACCGGCTGTGCTTCATAAGAATATTATCAATACTGCTAAACATACGTAGGGCTGCCAATAATATTTAGGTACATTAGTTTTTATAACAATATTTTAATTTGTCGGTAACATTTTATGATAAAACTTAATCCTTTGTTTTAAGTAGCAGCTAAAATAAAATAAATACGCTATTTCAAGCTGCTTCATTAGTAAACTCACAACTAATTAACGTTGCTCTTGAAATTTTGATAATATTCTTTATTATAAACTGTTAAAAAAATATCTTTTGGTTAATATCATAACTAAAGAGAAATATGCAGAGTAGGCGTGCCTGTCATCTAAGAAACTTTCTGTCAACTAGAAAAAATGACGTAAAAATTTAAAGCCATGCCTGCGCACTGCACAGTGTGGTGTTAGTAACCAAATATTCCAAGAAAGAACCATAATTGAATGAGGTTGTTGCTTGTCCATACATTACTGTGCTGTTAAATTAAGATTAAATATACATATTGTCAACCCTATTTCCACTAGTTTATAAAGTATAAAATTTGACTAAACAAATTAAACAAGGTGATTGTTCTCATTAAATTAATTATATGGCAACTGTTTTTGGACGTCAATCGGTTCTATGAGCTAAAAATATTATAACAGTAACTATCCTATCAATATGAACGCGAAAATAAGTAGGTATGGATAGAAGTTTGTTACCTAAAAATCTCGCTAAACTGCTGTTATGACTACAGCCCATTAATGTCCCACTGCAGGGACGGGCCTCCTCCGACGTTTATGAGTAAGGGGGTAAGTTTTTACATTTAAAGCTACTTGAAATACTAAGTAATCCTGCGCAGACAAAGTTGCGGGAATTAGTTAGTTTTAAATAATATTATAACTATGTAGTATGTTGATACAGAGGGTCACTCTTTCAATATTGACTGTCGAAGTCCAATATTGAGTACCTAACAGGTTTGAAATATTTCATAGGAAAAATTACTTGCGTGCGAATGTTTCTAAAAATACAGATTGAGTATAGAAGTTGCTACTAAAAAAATACTTAGTTGCTATTACGAGTAGGTATAATATTTTGGGAAGGTTATAAGTGCAAGCATTCAAATATCGAACACAAAAAGCACCCAGACTCCGTAAAGTAATTTGTGAATTACACATGTACCATACTTACTACTTATCGACCTAAAGTATCTTTGTACTGCGTTTCCTTAATAACACACACGCACACAAACATACTCACAATATAACACATGTATAATATAACATACACAATCTCCGTGTGGTGACGGAGTAAAAATACAATATTTATGTCACCAGCCCATCTCATCCTATAGGTGTCGTAAAAACCGACTAAGGGACTATCATCTTAACGAAATAAAAAGAAGGAAAACTTAATATTAAACCTTGTACCGATCCGTCTGGCGTGGTATTAGTAGGCCAAATATCCCTCCGTCACAGGAGGAGGCCCGTCCCTGCAGTAGGACATTGATGGGCTGTTATGATAACATACACAAAATATATACACACACACACCAAATACACACACAGACAAATATAAAAATTCGTAACAAAAATTAAGAATAAATTGTGATACCTTAATTTGTTTACCTGAAGGTTCTTAAATTACGTTTTGTGGCAAAAAAAGTTTACTCTGTGGTTACGAAAGAGTTCAATGACTTCTATGTTATAATAACAAATGTTTAAGTAAGCTAATTTAATATTATTATAGCAAGTTATGACGAAGTTTTGTTAAGTTATCTCAATTATTGAAATAAATTGCGATATTAGTGAGGTTGAGGGTTCGAATTCCTGTTGGGATATTTAGTATTAGGTATTTATAGAACCTTAAACTTACATAGATGTTGGGTATGTTAAATTTATCTATATAAAAGTCGTCAAGTATAGTGTTTTCTTTAAAAAGACCACGACAAGTCCGCTTCGTTTCTTTATGAAGTTCTAACTCTACTTTCGCTGTCACCTAACAGTGACATTCAGTGTCTATGGTTGTATCAGCTTCAACCAAGAAGTATATATTATACTCGTACTAGCTGACCCGTGCCCACTTCGTTGGACGGTGAAAAAAACGCGTCCCTTTTTAAACATACATATTTTTCATTACTGCTCCACTCCTAGTAGTCATAGCGTGATATAACCTATGACACTCCCCGATAAATGGACTATTCAACACAGAAAGATTTTTTAAATCGGTTTATTAGATCCCGAGATTGCCCCCTACAACGTCACAAACACACAAACTTTACCTCTTTATAATATTAATATAGATGTACTTAACGCTCCCAAAGAGGCCGTAATACTGATGCTGCGACTTATACATTTAAGTATACTGAATATCACTTTAAAACGACACCGCGGGTCAATATGTTCCCAGCGGATACATGCAACATGTGCTTCTCCCATATCTTATCAAAGAGATGTCACATCGTAGATAATTACAGTAGAACAACGATACATTGTCCACATGGGCACCCGGCCTTAATTAGCAAGATTTGGTTCAATACATTAGAAGTTAGGCGTATTAATTTTAGTAACAAAAAAATGATTTTGGTTTATGTCATTGCGTTGTGCTTGTGTGTTAATTTAAAGACAAGTAGTGTATTTTTATCTTTTACGTTTCATAGAGTTACAGTCTTGAACGTTAAGAGAGGAAATATTTGTCAAACTATCAACAATTAGGCATATTTATTTGTAAGAAGATCGTAACCAAGAAATACACAGCATTCATAAATTTGTTAACTATTCTATTAAGTCCGCCTTTGTGCATCATGTAAGTTTTAAATAACAAATAAATAATATATTCCCATCATCTGCTAACGAACTTCCGCTGGACTCAAACATCTTCCAAATATTTCTAACTTTTACCCAATCCTTCCTTCATCAGTTTCTTGCCCGGGTCGTCCGTCTACGATGTAAAATCCAGTCACTCTGCGTATTCTGGTTTGCGGCTTTCTGACGTATCCTGTATCAATAATTTTGTCCAGCATATTGGTAGTAAGTAAAGTTTTCCTCCCTGACTAGAGCATACAGTTTATGTAGTAGGACATTAACTGACTTCTATAATATAAGCAGATACCTATATCAATAATTAATCAATAAAACTAAATATTTACTAGTTTTCCTTATCCAAAAAAAGTACAAAAACAAAGTAAACAACAACGTGTAAGACTTTTACTCGTTATTGTAATCGAGAAAGGAGGAATAAATAAAGGCTATTTAGTAATCGAATCTATGTTTTCGTTATTAGTAATTCGACTAGTTTACTAGAGTGTAGCGGAAACACTTCGATATGGTTGCGATAACAGTTTTTATGCTAATTTTTGTTACTCTTTATTTCATTGTAACTGGCCGGTTAACATTTTTGTTTTTCTACTTTTCTTTTTTACTTATTTGGTTTTTTTTTTGTTACAGGTAAGTGATCGAATTTTGGTGTATTCTGTCGTAGGTTTGTAAATGAAAATGGTTTCGCTTGCAAATTGAAATTGGTAACTACGGGGTTTCTTCCCTCTGTTTAAGATATTTTATTAACTTGACTTTCATTGAGCACCTTTTCAAATTATTTTAGAATTTACCTTTTCTAGTTTAAAGTTATATTTAATGTTAAGTAAAAAAATATCTGCCAAAGTAGGGTTTAGAGAAGGTTGTAGAGCGAATACGATATTGCACGTTGCACCTAAATATTCCTACTGATATTTCACGGTTTGTTAAGGGTTTCCTCTCAAGTTTTTCATCTCATCATAGTACTAATAGGTGTTAATTTGTCTGCAGTGTTCTAGTGCATTTAAAACTCCTTTTAAGGTTAGTGAACGCGGAAGTAAGTGAGCTCAGTAAGACGTTACATTCTTGTATGCGAAAACGTGTTCTGACAATTATTTTATCATATTGTTTACAATAACTATTATGTTGTTACTGTTTTATCAATATTATGGTACACGTGGTTGTTACATATTATTATTTGTATGTGTTAGCGTGTTACAGTGGTGATAGAGTAAGTATACGTATTAATGTTGCTACTTCATCTTGAGACGAGGATGTTGAGGACATGTATCAAACTTAGTTCGTTGTAAATCGAAATATTGCGCTCTCTGTAGAATGACTTATTAGATAACGGCTAAAACTACGTAAATGTTGACGTATTCCGATTATTTACTACTGAATTACTTCCAATTTCTTAAAATGTCAGTAATTTCATTTAAGACTTTATTTTTTGTACTCTTTTTCATCGATATTCGCAATAAAAATTCGTAAAGTTTAACATTAAGTAACATTACAAAACAGTTTTATTGTCATTGCCGATAACGCAGCCGATTACGTCGAATAAAACTTTTTTGCATTCAAGTCAAAAATGTCATTCAACAAAATACATCTTCTATTCCAAATTCAAATTGGACGCGGTTATATAAATTCTTATGTGAAGGTTTACGTGTGTGCGTATTGGGAGGTCTTCGACCTTGCCTCGTGACTGGCCAATTACTATGTATCTATTTATTTACACATAGCCTAGTCAATGAATACTTTGTGGATGGAACGGTCGAAAGCAGAAACTTTGACTTAGGAACTTTGTTTGGACTAGTTAGGAGATAAACATACTAAAAGTCCTGACCCCTCCGAGGTGAGCCAGAGGGGGGGGGGGCAAAGAAGGTCCCTTTTTTTGGTTTTTTGCTTACTTCTCGAAAACGGTGCTTCGTACGAATTTTTGTTGTACTACATAATAAAAGTTAATTAAATTCTCTACAACTTTGTCTTTTGCACTTTGTATCCATCTCCAATCATTGCCTAGCCATGAGCTTCTAAAACTGTACAATTTTCAAAAATGTGTTCTACACTTACATTTTCTGGCATGTATTTGTTCTCAGCTTTTCAAAAGTGTATTTTTTTTCTCTGCAGCACATTGTAACAGTACAAATTTACCAATCTTTTCTTATTTTGTAAGGATTAGCACCCACAGTATTATATTATTATTTTATTATTATATTCACAATGCGACGATCCGATCTATTCTGGTCCGGAGTTTGGTCCGATATGACCATCGAAACCACACTAATGCGAGGCTTCAAAACCAACGCAGGCGTAACGCGTGGACGAGGAACAACTGACAGTGTTGTTAGCAAGTGGGTCGTAGGGATGAGCGCAACAAATGACATATGCTCTTCACTTGAGCAATTCTGCGGAACTGAATTTGCTTCATCAGAACAGCATGTTGATTTTGGGTCTGTTCGTCAAACGAGGAATGCAAAAGCCGTAGCTAAAATCACCGCTTGGCTCGAGAACCACAACCCTTTCCCAGTTGTGGATGGCATTATGTCATTATCTTCAGGACTACTAGGAGATTCTTCCATCAATTGCTTCGAAGCCGTTTCAGTCGGCTTACGAGCGATGGAGAAAATCGAAAGCACTTCATTTGCAAAAATCAAACTATCTCGTAAGGAACGGGCTCAACCTCTCTCGTTAATGAATTCGTCCATTAAGATCACTCATGAAAAGGTCCCAGTAGATCCCCTTCTACTTTTTCAAAGGATTGCCATAAGCAAAAAGACGGATGATGACTTGAAAGACTATTTAGTATATGAACTGGCTCCATTCCCTTTAGCCCTCTTCAATGTAGATGGGATGAGGAAAACCAAAAAGTCGGCCCTCTACTCTCTGTTTGATGCAACCAGCAAGCCTTGTGACCTACGAAACTTGGACATTGTAATTGATGGAGGATTCATCATTCATAAAGTGATTTGGCCAAGAGGAGGCACAGTATCAACTCTATGTGAAACCTACATAAAATACATAAAGCGCAACTACCCAGGGAGAACGTGTACTGTTGTATTCGATGGATACAGAAACTCTGCCAACAGCACAAAGACAGCTGAACAAGAGCGTAGGTATCGCCTAAAGCAATCAGCCGATATAAATCTCAATTTAGACACCATGATCGATGTCAAGCAGGAACATTTTCTCTCAAACAGCCACAATAAAAGCAACTTTATTGCCATTCTCCGATCTCAACTTAACAGCAACGGGATTGAAACGCAACAAGCTCCGGACGATGCTGACTTAATGGTGGTTTCTACTGCCATTGAAAAGTCAAATGGTTCTCAAGTTGCAGTTATTGGAGAAGATGTTGACTTGGTAGTTCTGCTTATAGCAAGGACTCCACCTGACCATGATATTATGTTTATCAAGCCTAGCAGAGGTAAAGTACCTACCACCTATTATTATTCAAGTCAGGAATTGCAACAGCTAGGTCTGAAAGACATATTATTTCTACATGCCTTCACGGGATGCGACACCACTTCTGCTGCAGTTCGGAGAAGCAAAGTTGGTTTTTGTAAACTGTACTTGAAAAAACCTGAGGTCCGTCAAGCGGCAGCGGTGTTTTCAAATCCCACTTCATCGCATGCGGACATAACAGAAAATGGACACTTATGCTTTTTAAGGTGGTATGGAGCGAAACAGAAGGAGACCTCCCTTAATAACTATCGCTACCAGCGTTTTCTCCAGTCAGTATCAAACGTCAAACCAGACATTTCCTCCCTTCCACCAACTGAGGGAGCAGCGATGGAGCACTCTTTCCGTACATACCATCAGGTACAGGCTTGGCTTGGACAAGACCTTTCTCCTGAACTATGGGGATGGCAACGAAATGAAAGAAACCTCTTAGTTCCTGTTCAAACTAAAGCATCAGCTGCACCGGAAGAATTACTGAAGCTAATATTTTGCCGGTGCACTACTGATTGTAGTAGTGCTAGATGTGGGTGTAGGAAGGCTTCCATGCTGTGCTCTACCATTTGCCACAATTGCAACGGAAGCTGCACAAATAGCACTCTCATGTTGGAGGACAACGACAATGACGACGACGATGGGGATGATGAAGCAGAAGTAGTAGCCTACATTCCATCATCTGATAGCGATTTGACCGATGACGAGAAAGAAGAGGCAATAGATAAAGAACCACAACCAGGCCCGTCATGGCCAAAGAGGAGGCGAGTGGTTATGTAAATATTTATTCATGGATAGGAGGAATATTTTTTATAGTTAGTTATGAATTTTGAAATCTACGGTCGCAGCTGAGAACAAATATATGCCAAAAAACGTAAGTGTAGGACACATTTTTGAAAATTGTACAGTTTTAGAAGCTCATGGCTAGGCAATGATTGGAGATGGATACAAAGTGCAAAAGACAAAGTTGTAGAGAATTTAATTAGCTTTTATTATGTAGTACAACAAAAATTCGTACGAAGCACCGTTTTTGAGAAGTAAGCAAAAAACCAAAAAACAGGACCTTCTTTGCCCCCCCCCCCCCCCCCCTCGGGCTCACCTCGGAGGGGTCAGGACTTTTAGTATGTTTATCTCCTAATTAGTCCAAACAAAGTTCCGTAGTCAAAATTTCTGCTTTCGACCGTTCCATCCACACCCCTCTTTTGAGCACTCATTGACTGGACTAACAATGCCGTTGACATTACAAATTCGACTTTTATATACATATTGCTAAATAGTATTTTTTGTTAAGGGACTGTGTTTTTGGTTTTATATTCGAATAAATTATCGATATTATCATAATTACATCTGTCAGTTATATTTAACTGTCTGTCAAAAGTGATTTGAACGTTCTACTATTTTCTTAGAGCGCACCATTATTTTTTTTTTTGCTTTAATCGAGCGGGAGTGGAAGCCGAGGCCTCTGCGTATCCACAGAACAAATATAACGTGGCGAAGCTGCGTAGCCATTATAACCACGCCATAGCGGGTGTCAATATTTTTTTAAACTAAATTAATTTCAATAGTCACAAGTAAGTACCTACTTACTAAGTAAAGACGTATTTAATCAAGCACTTTTACTAACCCAAAAATTTATTCATTCATTTATTTCGAAAATTCAGATTTAATTATTTTTAAGAAAATTATCTATAAAATCTAGAAAAAAGTCAAAAAGCACGATATTAAAATTTTTAGAACAGACATTTTGACCTCTACAGTTTTATTATAGTATATATTCTTTTCTTTTACCTATAATAAATTAAATACCGTAAAAATAATGTTATGAAGTCGAGCTCGTAAATTCCAAAAAAATATTTAACTAAAATTTTTAAAAAATCGTTTTTACAAGTATTTTATCATTCAAAATTCACCCAAGAACATTATTTTAGGTAGGTATACATTTTAAGACATTATTGAGCAGCGTCGTTATGTCCTCAAGTTTACAACCAGTAAGTATCCTATTTTTTTGTATGAACTCGTCATTTTGACAAGTTTGTTGTTATTATTTAAGAACATTTTTTATTACAGACGAACTTGGAATAAGGGTCAAACAATGTCAAGATCTCTTGAATGGTCGTTATGGAAGGCAGAAAATATATTTGTTTTAAGTTTTAATTTTCTTAAAACGATATTACTTACGTAGTTTTAATAACGTGTATTTCAAATTTATTGATTTTAATAAATGTATAAATAGTGAACTCTCGCTCTCATACAAACCTTCCACAGTTTAAACAAACGATAATGTTAAGAAAACTATGTTATCATATTGGAATGTATTATTCAATCACTAAAAAAAAACAATATAAGCGTTGGAAAGGATTAATGTAAAAATGTTCTTCTTTTAATTTTGTTGATACAGTAGGTAGGTATCTATGAACTTCCCCTAAGACGGGTTTTACGACAGCAAGACTGTTAAAACAAAAATTCTAATTATACATTTCTACAGGAAAAGAAGTTATTGAATTCAATACTTAATCATTATTAAAAATCTATTATCATAAATTCATACGTAACTTGTTTTTTTATATTTCTGATAAGAGATAGGACATTACAAAATGTGATAACAATATTATTAATGTTTGTAATTTATTAGTGGAATTACTTAGTTGTTTTGTTTACTTCACCTATAGTGATACCAAAAAGTCCCCTAATACATTCGTACAACGCCATCTAGTTCTAAATAAAGAAAATATAGAAATTTTTTTTTGTTTATTTAGTTTTTTTTTTTAAGTTGTCTCCAAACACTGACTAATTAACTATAGAATGTTAAGCAAAATCGATACGGGCAATATTAGATATCATGTAAGCAGGTCTAGGTTGGGTTTTTTTATTTTGCAACATTTTGTATAACAACGTGTATGTAGGGGACGTAAGTTTTTCATGTACCCCCGGTTTCTGAATGACTGATCAAGTAAAAATCAACTAATCAAGTGTCAAAATTATCATTTTCATCAACTAAAATGACAGTTTTGACACTTGATTAGTTGATTTTTACTTGATCAGTCATTCAGAAATCGGGGGTTAATGTTTGATCACGCATAGCTCGCACGGAATTCACCTGACGACAGATATAATCGAAAGTATACTCGTAATAGGTAAACACTCTGCTTACATCAGTTAGTGACCAATGATATGGAAAACATCCTGCCTAATTAATTCGCAATTTCCTTTTAAAGTAAACATATTTTGAAGAAATTATCTTATCTTTGTAATTTTATAATTTCCTGTTTGTATTATCTACGTATTTGTAGTAAGTAATTATTCATAGATAAAGTTTGTGTAGTAATATACTAAGAATAAAGTGGTCACCACTCCCATCTCATCACAAGGGGATGATAAACCCAGAGTAGGTACGTTCTGCAAAAGCTTCAGGGCCCTGCAAGCGCTTGAGGCTAGGTATTGATTACTATTGATACTGCAACATCTTACAGATGTTATTATCTACTATCATTTATGTACTTAATTAAAAATGACTCCAAACAGAGTGTTGTTATCAATTATAACTCTTACGTAATTTCGTTTACAAAGATGATTCACGGAAAGTCCATAATATATTGTTTTGATAAAATAAACTATTTTGATGACTCATACATTAAACCTATTTAGGGACCAATTTGGAAGAATTCAAATAAAATAAGTAGTTTTCATTTAGATTAGTCAAGAAATTTTGCGTGAAAAATCTAAAAAGAATTTTTGCTTTAGAGTTGGTTAAAAATAGAAGAAAAGACATTTAGCTATCTGGCCAGCATGATAATGTAAATCAAGTATTCCTCTACAGTTGGTAGACATCAAAGAGGCGGTAAAAACAAGTTTCGATATACAAGTGACATAGATATACAATGATACTAGACCTAATAATCTAATTACTCAGAGAACGCAAAAGCCTAACAATGTTACCATTACACAATCGGTCAGAGGATTTCACAGATTAAATATGAATGTCACATGTTTCTATGATGTAATACTCATTATAATATATTGTGTGTTATTGATGTGTTAAAATGACCGTATTTAAATATGATTGTTATAGTTTAGTTATAAAAGACAGCTATTTCTGTTTGTTATTGTAGAAGGATACTAATAGTCATAACGCTTACCCTTCCGTTAATTTCAAATGTTTTTAAAAGTTCCGAAAAAGAATCGAACATTTGCTGCTGCTTCCATACTAATATCGAGTTGTATTTTAAAATGGCAGTCTCTTGTAAAAATATCAAGTTGTTTAGTCGACTTATACGATAGATAGCCAAAGGACGTGGACTAGGTAGTGAAATTGAAAAAGGGAATGTAAAGGAAAGTTATACACGATATATACCTCGATATAAGTACTAGGTATATGTATAATCTGTTATCTATACTCTATACTATTATATAAAGCTGAAGAGTTTGTTTGTTTGTTTGAACGCGCTAATCTCAGGAACTACTTCTTCGAATTGAATTTAGTTTTCAGTTTTGGATAGACAATTGATCGAGGAAGGCTATAGGCTATATAACATCAAGCTGGGACAAAATTTTTTATTTTCAAATTTAGGGGGCCTAAGGGCCTACTCAGAAGGCTAATGGTCACTCAGAGGGCAATGGAGAGACCTATGTTGTAGCCTGACCTATGGGCCTACTCAGAAGAATCATGGTCACTTAGAGGGCAATGGAGAGAGCTATGTTGTAGCTTGACCAATGGATCTACTTAGAAGGCTCATGGTCACTCAGAGGGCAATGGAGAGAGCTATGTTGTAGCCTGACCTATGGGCCTACTCAGAAGGCTCATGGTCACTCAGGGCAATGGAGAGAGCTATGTTGTAGCCTGACCAATGGGCCTACTCAAAAGAATCATGGTCACTCAGAGGGCAATCGAGAGAGATATGTTGGGAGTTTCCATGCATGATCGAATCAAAAATGAGGAGATCCGCAAGAGAACCAAAGTAACCGACATAAACAGTTACAGTGGCGACAAGCAGAGCACATAGCGCGAAGAACTGTCAGCTGTTTGGGCAGAAAGATTCTGGAATGGCGACCGCGTACCGGAAAGCGCTGGTGTGGACGGCTGGAAGCCGATGGATGAGGGAGGCACAGGGCCGCACAAGGTGGCAATACTTGAAAAAGGCCTATGTCCAGCAGTTCACTTCGATTGGCTGATATGATGATGATGATAACTTTGTATGAATTAAACAAGATTTTTTATTATTTTATTTATTTTCAAATTTAATCGCGGACGTAGTCGCGTTCACAGCAGCTAGTTATTTATATGCGGGTTTTTACATATTCGTTACTCGTAGTTTTTCACTTAAATGTAGGTCGAATTGATTATTTTATTTTTAAAGTAAAATGTTTTTTTTTTAAATTTACACCTGATTTTTTCTGCCCCGACCCCGACTGTAAATCAAGAATGTGACAAGTTTTTAAGTCGGCAAATAAACAGTGGCGGTCTACAGATACAAATGTTATATAACATGAGATAAGATAAGATTATTTATTTATTTTCACAGTGCATTATATACTTTACAGAATATAATTATTTATTAATTCAACAAGGAGTCCATTTCGGCGCATCTTATATTTGTTTGCTTATACCTTATTGAAAATTGCAAAAGAAAATGTGCCGTAAGTATAATCCATATATACGTTATGTCACGTCTCATTTTACGTAGTTAAGACTATAAAAGTAACACTTATTAACATCAAAAATGTGCCAAACAAGCCAATATTACAACTCAGAAGAATGTGCATAATAAAGTTAAGTAACTTTTTTACGTATTTGTTACTATTTCTAGCAGCATAAAGAATGATTTAAGCTGATAATTGGCATAACCAATCGTTACAGCATATAAACTAATTATTTTTAATTAATAAAAAATAAGTAATGTAAAGTATGATATCTAAAGTTAAACATCAATTAACATTTCTATACCGACACGAACCGGCAGAGGAAAGTCACACGCATTTATGTCGTCAAGTTAGAAAGTAAAAGCTAAGAAATAAATAATCATCATAACAGCCCATTAATGTCCCACTGCACGGACGGGCCTCCTGCCGTGACGGAGGGAAACTTGGCCTACTAATACCACGCTGGCCAGACGGATTGGTATAGGGTTTAATTACAAGTTTTCCTTCTTTTTATTTCGTAAAGATAATACTATTAATGAATAGTCTCTTAGTCGGTTTTTACGACACCCGTGGGATGAGATAGGGTGGTGACATATTGTATTCTTACTCCGTCACTACACTACACGGAGAAATAAATAATAATAAGTTAAAATCATAACAATCTCAATTTAGAAACGGGGGAAACCTCCTGCAGTGACGGAAGGAAACTTGACCCACCACAGGAAAAAATAAAATAAATACATACTTCATTAAACTTTCATTATCAAATAAGTAACAGTCACCTATATTCTCTGATCCCACACTAGGCAAGCCAGTCCGAATGCCAGTCCATTCTTTTTCTTTGACATAATTTTTGCCTTTAATTATACAACACTTAATAATATTAAATTTCATTTTTATATCATAAACTAAATAATTTTAGAAGAAATATATCGCACACAATTCACACAGTTGAAGCAATATGGTTCAATTCGTTTAGCTACGGTATGCCTATTACTAATACAATATTAGTAGTATATCAGTAAATACTTGCATATTACTTATTCTATTTTCAAACGTGTTATCGATGATTTTGAATAACATAATAACTCAACAATACTATAAATAGTTGCCATGCGAAAATAATAAAAGTTTTTAATTTAAAATTCATGGTTGTTAGCGTGGGGACTGGTTGGTTTTATATTAAACGTTGGGTTTTGCTGCTCCCGTGTTTCCAGCACCGATTCGGTCCCGATGTCTCAAAGTCCTTATAACACAAGGTCCGGGTGTAGTTAAAAAAATAGTTTAAGTTGTAGTAATTATTCACTATGACAAACATAGACAACAAACAGCTATGATTTTTATATCAATTTTGCAAAGATTTTTATGTTTGATGTTGGTACCTACTTAGTGCGTTAGATAGAATACGGGAGGGTAAAAATGCGGGTATTTTGTTAAATGCGGGTTATTTGTATAACAGCATGCGTATTGGGATTTACCGTAAAATGATAAATAATGTTTGATAATGTTAGATTAATATCGGGATTTCCGAAGAAAACTTAATTCATTGAATGTTTTGAAATGAGTGATCTTTTATTATGGTGTTATCCATTCTGTATTTTCCGTGGTATTTACGTGTCAATTTAGAAGGGATGTATAGATATAGTATTGCTAAGGTAAATATGACATTAAGTACTTTAATTTTACTGGCGTGGGAAGTTTTAGGCTACATTTCCCTCAACCCTCGGAGGACAACGACGCACGGTCCCATCAGTGGACATTCCCAAGACAATATACGTAATAATAGCATCAGTTAATATTTTGTATATTACTGTATAACGAATTATATATTTCGTACAATAATTCTTGTTATAATTATACCTTTCTTGTCAGGAGTTTGGACAGGCGAGGCCACCATTTAAATCGCAACCGATTGACAACTGGAATCTGAGGACTATTATTATGTTTAATTTTCTTGTTGAACACTAATATTTTAATAATAATTTATAACACATTTCCGTTTGTCAGTGTAAAATGCAGGTGAACGAATGTATGACACTTACTCTTTCACTCAAGCTGACATTTAAAATGCGCGGGAATTATTTTTTGATTAGCGTATATTATTTCGCTTCATATTTTCACACGTGTGGTCTAAACGGGCATAATAAGCGAAGATAATGGCTTTACTCCATTTTTCAACAGGTTCGATACATTTCTGGAATAGGAAACATTTTAATACTTAAGTAAATGGTTTAAAGTAACTTTTTGTAAAGGAATGCTTGTAAGCTCTCCCGCAGTCAAGACCTATTGGAGTTCTATATACTGGATTCTATGCAGTAGATACCGCGTTTTTTCCTGAAAGGCGTGCCTTTTAGCACGTTCTCATAGTCAGTACCGGTAAAGGAGGGTTACTTTGATGTCTTTGGTTAACATTCATCGCTCTATCTTCTTTATTATAGACGTGTTATTATCTTGCAAATGAAGCACGCCATACATGAGACAATCCTGATAAGGGCTAATACTATTAATCGGTCATCCTTCTCTTAGCACATTCAGAGAAAAAACGAGTGATCCATGTAGCCATTGCTTATTAAAATAACCCCATTCTACGGTAGTTATTCAAGCAGAGGTTCATGCCTGTCTGTAGTAGAGTTTATTGCGATCTACTCGTAATACTGTTATCCATACAAAATAGTACCGTAAGATTCAAATTTGGAATAACTTTTCGTACTGCTTGAAATGTACGAAGAGCCTCTGTGCTAATGTAACTTTATTTTTTCCGGAAACTATTCCCATTCTAGTTTTAATACCTACCTATATTTTCCTTTGAAACTGGTAATAAGTGATAACGGGAATTTTTGAAAGTAAACCTCCAATTCTATATAAGGACTGTGCTCAGATTGTCAGTAATTTGGGTAGCTCTAATTACACTGGATTTTGTTATTATAACTGTCATTTCAAAAAAGGAAAAAAACATTTTTTGCCGTCAGATGAGAATTGTTAAATATAATTATGCTGAAGTAATTGTCTCACGGGTGTGTTTTAAAAGATAAATGTATATATTTTAGCTTACAACCTTCTTCGATAAATAGACTAATTTGACAAATTCTTCAGTTTTATTTAAACTTACCAACATTTTCTAAAATTTTAGTTTATTTGTGAAAAAATAAAATCTGCAAATTTTTGCACCCACGAGTTGAAATCAGACTACCCAGAGATTTACACGATGCAGATTTTACGCTTCAAGCTATTTTTCTACTTCTGGGTTTTATATTACTCACCACAGAGTTGGTACTAGTACATAATATGTTTTATGTACTTGTCAGAGCGTTCGTTTTTCGCTCAAAGTTCAACGATCTAAAATTAACATGGCAACAATTTTTTTTTTTAATTGGCCTATGGTAATTTTGTCCATAATTCCCATAAAAGAGCGTGTCAGTATTAACTCAAGCTGTCATGCTCGCTTTGAATCGTTACGTTTAACCTAAGGTTTTTCTCCTACTATTTTTATATAAAATCTTTTATTTTATGTAAGTAGGTGCGATATATTCTCCGTGTGGTGACGGAGTAAGAATACAATATGTCACTACCCCATCTCATCCCATGGGTGTCGAAGAAACCGACTAAGGGAGTATCCGTGAATATTATCTTTGCGAAATAAAAAAAGGAAAACTTGAAATTAAACCCTATACCAATTAGTCTGGCCAGCGTGGTATTAGTAGGCCAAGTATCCCTCCGTCACGGGAGGAGGCCCGTCCCTGCAGTGGGAGATTAAAGGGCTGTTATGATGAGGTACGATATTTGTAAGAGACCAACAAGGCTCTACGATTGTCAATACATACGTGTGACCATTTCCCTAAACCACTTACTGTAATCTTCCACAGAAAGAATGTAATGCAGTAGGTACCTAACGTTTCAATTGCAGTCCCTAAACATAGTAATGTGTGCAAACCACTGCTTAGATCTGGTTTAAATGGTCACAGAAGTGGTAAAAACCCAGATGGACATGCTACTACTACTAGTAGTAAAAACCTCATTATGTATCTATATTATTTATTCATCACTAGCGACCTGCCCCGGCTCCGCACGGGCACCTACTACAGAATTTCCTTAAGCAACGTTTAAATACAGCTTCATTAGAAATCTCTAAATTTACATACGTTACTATACTATATTATGCATGTGTTATACATATAAACATTCCTCTTGGATCACTCTATCTATTAAATAAAGCCGCATCAAAATCCGTTGCGTAGTTCTAAGATTTAAGCATACATAGGGACAGAAAAAGCGACTTTATTTTAAACTATGTATTATATATCACCCGTAAGACGTCCACTGCTGGACATAACCCACCTCCATCTGTAACCATATGAACGCAATGTCGATTCGTGTGAAAAATAAATACACACATCAAAAAAGTCTAAGCAACATGCATGATATTACAAATTTACCATTTATATTAATTTATTTTACCATTTATTTTAATTATAACGTTGTATTTTATTTTTAAAATAATATTTTTAGGGTTCTATGATGTAAAAATAACAGCTGTTTTCTTTATAAGTTCTTTTAATAACAGAAATTAACAATATTAGAATATACAGGTACATAAGAAACTAAACTTTTTTTTTACAAATTGAAATTTCTTAAGAAAATGAATTTATTGTGAAAGAATAGGACAATTTAATACAAAGTATGGCCTCCTCTGCTATTCAGAACTTGTCGGCAACGATTATTCATTGAATTAATGAGACTGTTTATGTCATCTTGCGGTATTCGCTCCCAATGGAATTGTAGCAAATCCTTCAGCTGTTGGGTTGTTGTCACTCCGTCCAAGTCCTTCAAAACACGTCTCTGGAGCATGTCCCATGCGTGCTCGATGGGGTTGAGGTCTGGCGATTGTGCAGGCCAGGGCAATACCTGGATGTTCTCCGTTGCCAAGTATTCACTGGTTCGCCGAGCTGTATGTGAACGCGCATTGTCATGCATTAACGTAAAATCGGAGCCAAAGGTTTGTGCAAATGGATGGACATAAGGTCTGAGAATATCCTCAACGTAATTTTCAGCGTTCATGTTTCCATTTACAAAAACGAGCTCAGTTCGCCTGTTCTTCATAATACCCGCCCATACCATAACTGTTGAGCCGCTGTATGGATGAACTTCCTGAACGCACCTGAGTCTTTCAGTATTTCCGGGTCGACGGTACACTCGCACCCTTCTTGTATCAGGCCTAAACCCGAATCGCGACTCATCGGAAAACATAATTTTATCCCATTGTTCCTGGGTCCATGTTATGCGTTCTCTACACCATTCATTTCGACGAGCGCGATTCCCGTGACGTATCGGTGGGCACCTGATAGGGCTTCGAGCTCGTAGGCCGTACTCATGCAGTCGATTTCGCACAGTTTGGGGACTTACATCAACACCACTTGAATTTTGTAGCCTCAAACTTATCTCTCGAGCGGTTAACATCGGCTGGCGTCTTGCAGTCAGTTGTATGTACCGGTCTTGCCGAGTGGTTGTACTCCTTTTACGGCCTGGATGCTGTTCAGCGGGTTCCCCTGTATTATTGTAGCGCTGCCAAAGACGACAAATAACACTTCTATGAATACCAAAATGTCGAGATACCTGAGATTGATTACTTCCCGCTTGCAACATCCCTACAGCTCTTTGCATTTCATCTGCCGTCAAATGACGTCGCTCCATGACGTAAAGAATATCTAACAATTCAATTTTGTCGCCAACTGTATTTAAATGGTTGGTAAAATTATAAAATCAAGACTAAAACGTAGCAATTAACATGCACTCAAATTCAAACAAATTCGCAGTCATTTGAATTTTATGAAAAAAAACAAAACATAATCGAAATTTTTTTTTTACAACCAGCCAGTATGTCATCAATAACAAAAAAGTTTACTTACCTATACACTTTGAGTGAGTAAATACTTAGAAATTAATTAATATAAATGGTAAATTTGTAATATCATGCATGTTGCTTAGACTTTTTTGATGTGTGTATTATCCTATAAACATTTGGACTATTATGATGATACATAATTATCGAGCCAAGGTTTCTTAGATAATTGGAAGGTAGCTTATCTTATATACGTCAAGGTAAGGATAATGGTTATCAATCAAATAATACGTGAGATTAAAGGATTTGATATTACATTTTTTTTATACTATTGACTTAGTGTATACCGACTTTTATGGGAAACATTTATGTAGCCATGATATTCTCATGTTTGCATTGAAAAGAAAGCATAAAAATAAGAGTTTCATCATAACAACCCATTAATGTCCCACTGCAGGGACGGGCCTCCTCACGTGACGGAGGGATACGATACTTGGCCTACTAAAACCACGCTGTCCAGACGGATTGGTATAGGGTTTTATTTCAAGTTTTCCTTCTTTTTTATTTCATTAAGATTGGTATTGGGTTTAATTTCAAGTTTTTCTTATTTCTATGTAAAGGTAATATTCACAGATAGTCCCTTAGTCGGTTTCTACGACACCCATGGCATGATATGGGGTGGTGACATATTGTATTGTTACTCCGTCATCACACGGGGAAAATAAGAGTTTGATGAATAATTATGTCGGCAACGTTGTAAGGAGGGAATCGTACGTCCTCTATTGACACCATTCTGGCTAAACCTATTTAAAGTTAATGAATTTAATAAATCTCATAAAATGTAATCTACTGTCTATTTAAACGGACTTGCTTTAAAACGTAAACATATATCGCCGTCCCCAACGAACAAAACCGTAATAGGAAAATGTCAATTTTACAGGAGGGCATAAAAACTAAATATCATAAAAACTAATAAACTTAAGAAAAACTTTCTGGTACCAAAAATTGGGTGTTTTTTTTATGCATCCGATTATGAGTTATTTATTATGAAAAATGTTTATTTATTATAAGAAAAGTAAGAAAATGTCTATTACCGACTCATATAAAGGAGAATGTTAACGCAAACTAACTTTACCATAGTGTTCGACTGAAATCACAAAACGGTCTTGCTATAGTTATAGTGCATTGTGATATTGTTGAAGGGAAATATAAATGTACTTTGTATTCGTAAAATGTCTTATCAATTTTATTCGATGATTTAACTGAGCTCAAAATTACGGTAAAGATATATAACGCGCTTCTTCGATAATCCTTTTTCAGACGTTAAGGAAGGTAAGCGTTAATTACATACAAAAAAAAATGCGAATGAAAGGAAGACAATGGATAATTATTATATTTATTCTTATTATACCATATTTATTATTATACCAATAATTTGTCAGTATTATCTACTCCAAAGTAGATAACACCCAACAAAAAACAAAGCGTATTTTAGCGATCGTTCTAGCTTTTAGCGTCAAGATCTAGATCAGGGAAAATTCTGTCATTTGAGTGCTTACATTTTAGGGCCGAGGGAAACGCCACCGTAGTGATGAACACAACTGATTATTACGGTAAAATAGGGGTACTACTAAGTGATGATAAGGTATACAAAATTGGATCATACAATCCCACGGCCAGAGTGCCACGAAAAATACGCTCACTAATCCAAGATCATGGACTTTTTCACAGAAGACGAGTACGAACGATTAAATAAACCAAAATCGCAGTAGCCACCTAAGTTATATGGGCTACCTAAAATACATAAGTCTAACGTACCATTGCAGCCTTTCGTAAGTCAAATCTCTTCTTCTACTTACGACCTTGCGAAGTACGTTACGTTAGTATTACAGCCACCTGTGATAAACACCGTCTTTTGTGAAGGATTCGCGCCCCTTTGTCTAGTCAACAAGGAATCTACGATTGAAACCTGACGAACTGGTTGTGAGTTTTGATGTAGAATCTCGTTTCGCCAATATTCCAATCAAAGAATGCGTTGAGGTAGTTAGAGACAAACTAAGTGACAATGATATGCCCCACAACTATGTTAATCTTCTAAAACACTGCTTGGATGGCAACTACTTCCTTTCCAAGGTCAATACTACCTCTAGATTGATGACGTCGCAATGGGAAGTTCAGTAGCCCCGGTACTGCTTAATCTCTGGATGGAACATTTCGAAGAGAAGGCCCTGAGCCTTGGCCCAAAAACTATCAGGCTTTGAAAACGTTATGTTGATGACATCTTTAGCATAGGTAAAGGAAGCAAGCAGGAGGTAGGTCAATATATTGCACATCTTAATACTCTCCATTTAAAGATGCTTTTAACGTATGAAATGGAGGCGGACATGTCATTGTTTTTCTTAGATGTCAAACTAGCCATAAGACTAACTATATGGGTCCATATCACACAGTGTTTACAGTAAACCTATACACACGGACAGGTATTTACACGCAACGTCTTATCACCACCCGCGACACCTATATAGGATAGCGAGAGCTATACTATAGCACTTAAGAATCATTATTCTTGCGTATTTACCATTATTCATCCATTGTAAAGGGACCAATGAAAAGGGAGAGACATCCTGGAGTGAACAGGACCTGCGTACGTCTCTGAAAGGCGTGACAGATAAGATTGGCTCCGTGTTGAGAAACTTCTCTATAAACACTATATTCACCCCGGAGGCCAAGGTTAATAGTATAGTACGTTCAGTAAAGGATGTCCTTCTTTTGCAATGTCCTGGATTGTACAAGATTGACTGTAGCTGTGGCAGCTCTATTATTGGGCAAACAAAGCGGAAGCAAAGAACCGACAGACCAACAAGTCAGCAATCGCCGAACACCTGGTGAACGCTGGCGCTATTCACTAGATAGAATTTCATAAACCTCGGGTAATCTCCACCGATTGCCACTATTATAAATCAAAAAGTTCCCTAGGAGCTTTAACCGGAATGACGGTTTCTAATTGTCAGCAATGTGGAATCCAGTGATTTCAAACACAAAACTGCCCTTTTTTGAACGGTCGGGTAACGTACAGAACAGCTATTCGGTCAGTGTTATGTGTAGAACCATTAAAGTAACATCTCAAGATACGACGGTAGATGATAATAATCTAATCGCATCACCAGTCAGCTTGCGACCACGGCCAGGGCAACCTGTGCCGAAACGTCAAGTTAAATAAAATGTTAATATCCCTTTTATATAATATTTATAATAATGAAACGCGTACTAGCATAGTTTAAACGTTATAATTAGTATATAAAATTAAAACACGTATACTAATCATACTCTTTTGCATTGTACTAACTTCTTGAGCAGAGTAGAAACCATAACAACAGTAAATAACTGTCTGGTATGTGCCGGTACTTAGTTAAAAATCAAAAATAACAACAAAATAAAAACAAATATACCTACTCTGATTTACCTCTTTACCTGTTATTGTTATTAACGCTTCTTTTCTTCAACATTACGATTGAAGGACGAAGCATGCCTAATGCTTCGTCCTTCAATCGTAATGTAATAAAACTGTCTGTCACGTAGGGTGTGAGAGAGAGCAATAACACATTGCGATAAATATGAATGCGAGTTCTCATCCGAACGATATTTTGTTGGCGATTACTGGCCTCGGCGTTGTCATTTTTCCCTTGAGCAATATGGTAATAGTAGCTTACTCTACAACTTTGATTCAAAAGATTTGGTAATATGCTTTTGCGGTAATAATCGTTTCAAATTGTCTACTAAGTGTTCCTGGAACAATAACTTAAAGATCATTACTTTTTTAATTATCTTAGAAAGTATTTATCGCAGGGCCCTAAAAAAAATTTGAGTAATGTAATACAGTCTGTGGATAGCGAATATGCAATAATAAAAAAAAATGGTTATAGCTATTACCATAGTGTTCGTTGGGGACGGCGATATGGCGTCGTGTCAACCACAGACTAAAGACTTTAGTCTTTGATCTTTGAAAAATGTATGGGAATCAAGGACAAAATTCTATAATCTACAAATGTCAAATGATAAAATTAATTTTATCTGTGAAATTTTACGTTGGAAAAAAATATATTTATTTAAAATTTAAGAAAGATAGTGGATAAATCAAAGTGATTTACGTGTTTTCTATTGCATAAACGTTTAATGCTACTTTCCAGAAATTTTCATCCATATCAAAGTGTGCGATTGATGTAAAAACTAGTGAATTTGCAATATGTGGTGTTTGTTGACAAAATAAATCAAGTAAGGATGAATACGGTATACAGCCAGCCTAACCCTTCACTGTACCTGCAAGTCATTAATTCTACATTCAAATGTAAGTGCTAATTATTATTTAAAAAGAAAATAATTATAAATAAAAAAAATCTAATAATTATGTAAAAAGGTTAGACGCTTAATACACATTTTGTTTTCAATTAATTCTAATGATAACCAGTAACGTATAAAGCGGTATATTAATGGCGGGAAGTAATTATAAGAACTGTTGCTTATATTAATTTGCAAATTGTGTAATTGTTATGTGAAAAGTAGATAGTTTACTTTTACGTCGCCATTACTATCTGTCAGTAATATATTTTAGTATTTCTCTTCATTCAATCTCTCTTACTCCCTTTCTCTCAGCCTTTTTCAGTCCATTTCTGGGCATAGGAAAATCATCAATCAAACATTCGATTGGCTATGCAAGGCTCTATGCACTTAACTTGAAATAGAAACTAATTCCTTAATTTCTGACTACATATTTATAAATCATTTCTAACCTCTTTGGTTCGAGTCACTATTGAAAAATAAGAACCATCACTTAAAAGAATATAAAGTTAAAGAAAAACTTTAAAACAGCCAGTGATGTATTTAAATTTGGCGCCTTTATTTTGTTTTCACTCAAAGTTTTAATAAATGGAGTATTATTTACATATCGAGTCTTATGGTGGAAAAGTCTAGAATGATTAGCGAATAGCTATACTTATTACACAACCTTGAACGAGGGCCTTACACCGTAGTTCAATAGACGGCGAGGTGAACAACCCCTTTTGGCAAAGCATAACCTGTTTTGTAATTTGTTTTCTTCTAAACTCATGTTTATATGCTTGACTCTTTAGATAATACACCTATTTTACGAGCTTAACTTAGTTAATTTGACTAGTCTGTGTATATTTTAAACAAATACGTAGAATATTATCTGTGTTCTATTTGGCGGGAACTGTGTATTTTGTTAATTATAAATAAAAAAAGTTTTTGAGAATGGGTGTTTTGATATTTGTAACGTTTGCGTGTTCTTCATTAGTAATTTAGTGTCAAATATGTAGCTATTCAACGCCAAATAAAATGACTTATTCTAGTTGATAAGGGTCCAATTTAATTCAAAATTAATAGTAAAATATAAGCAAAAATGATTATTGAATGAATGGACTTCACACTTCGTTCTTTTCATTTATCGTTCAATTAAGTTGAACTAGCAAAAAGTTTGATTGACGTTTCACTCGTTGTATTGGTCCACTCAAAAGGTGTATGAACTTAGTAATAATTATATCTACATTGACCGCATGAATAGGAAGGGAAAGTAAACAGTAAAAATGCCGATTACGGAATCAGAATTACTCCGCATCTCGTTGGTGCCATAAAAGTTGATTAAGACGTGAAGAGTGATTTGACAAGAATAATATTGCAAGAAACTATAAACCCGAGACAAAACCTACAAAACATCTACTAGACCAGTTACGAAAGGTTCCATGTACTTTAGGGAAGAACAGTATAAAGTATTTAAGGCTAAAATGTAACTTTGTTACCAGACACAAGAAAAGGGTATTAATATTTCGCACAACTTAAAAAAAAAAGGAATTTTTTACTACAATGTAGATAAGCGCCGATTACACTAGACTACATTAGTCTCCTACATCATGTAGGAGACTACATGTAGTCTAGTGTAATCACATTTAGGGTGTTAGGACACTACATATCGGAGATTGGCGAGTTCCCTACCGACCGTCCTTCATCATGTAGTCTACTGTAATCGGCGCTATAGTTCTACAATTTATCATCGCAAGTTATATCCTCTACCAACCTCATGGTGTCTACTAAACGTTGATTTTCGAACGTGTGTTCTGTTTAAAAAAACAATTCAAAGAGCATAACAAACAAAACGTCATTCTATGATTCAAACGGAGTCATCTGTATTCTACGTAGAAAAAGTTACAAAAGGAATGTGTACTTTCTCTAATGGCGAACATTTTTCGGTTAAGTTTTCCTTGTATCTTCATAATTTAATGTCCCACTGCCCCACATGCCCGTTAATGTCCCACTGCAGGGATGGAAAACTTTACATACCACGCTTGCCAGACGGATTACTACAGGTTCTTATGTTAAGTTTCTTTTTTTTTTCAAACGGTGACATCTGCCCACTTTCTCTTAATCAGCGTTTACGACACCCTGCGTATGAGATCATGTAGCCACACTTAACTCTTGATTTTTTACCAAACTGGGCTGGGTAATAGTATTCTTAATATGGAACTAGATGGCGTTGTGTGAATGTGTAAGGTATTTATATTATATTAAATTGAATTTTACGACCCACGACAGAGAAAAGGGTTGTGACATTTTATATTATGTACTAATGCTATTCGCTTTACAAAACAGTTTACTACTCTAGAATTCTCGGTATTAGAATAACAGCGTTAAACCCATTTCTATAGACTGTATAGTTAACAGTAGTAAAAACTCGTGCTAAACACTCAGTAAGATATCGTTTACTTAGATTTAATTGAAAAAAAATTGTCAATCGTGCTTAGCGATGCAGACTACAGAGGGTTGTCAAATTTGAATTTGGATTCCATAGTTAAACGTTTCGTTAAACGAGTATGTAGCTAGCAAGGAGGTGAGCAATTCATCATCATGATGACAGTCCTTTAATGTGTCACTCCAGATATCGGGCACTTCCAGTGTACTTGAAGTGCCCTATATCTGGAGTTTACTAATTCTTACTAAGTACTAACAGACTACTCTGACGATATGTTATTTTATATCAAACTTTACGTCTTTTGTTTTCTTAGAAATAATGTCTGAGTTTCTTTTAGTCGACATTTACGACACTCATAAGATGGTTGGTCTTTCCACAAGGAGGAACATTTAGCGTATTTTGTTACTCTACGCATGTCAGGAAGTATTTTTAAATATCTTTTACTTGCCATATTACTTATATTTATTGTAATGTAAATTATTTAAACATTAGCAAACGAATATCAACAAGATACGTCTCAACCTTCCAAATATTCAGTATTGTCTATGATTTTTAAGTAGAATACTAATCTACTTACTAAGTTTGTTTTGACAGCCCTACTCCGCGTGAGCGTAGGAAAGCGTATCGAAACCCAGAATTTCCCTGAGGCGCCGTCTCGGTCTATCGAGTTAACTCCTCGACTAAATCAAAATAATATAACACAGATGTTAGATTTCATTTACTTTATTAATTACTTTTCTTATCATAGGGCCTAATCCGTTTTAGAAACAGCTCTAGTGTCAATTCTTGAATGTCAATTTTGACGTTAATGACATTTGAAGATGGAATGACGTGAGATTAAGAATTAGGAGGGCTTTTACTTATTAATTTACTACAGATACTGTGATACAAAATATCCGTTGTAAATCAGGCAGTACGATTTAGTAGTTCGGCAGTCTATATTTTGGTAGTAAATAAGGTGTTTCTTTTAATTTAAGGGAATGACCATATGAATTGGTATCAGCAAGATGTCGCCTAGTTTGGTTCCACCGCGGTGCCCGCTTTATCCACCTCCAAGAAGTAAGCACGTTGTTTAATCGTCTGCCACTAAAAAACAATAAAAAAAAAATCTTTTTTCGTAACATTTGTCAAACATAACTTTTACTATGTCCACCTGCAATTTATTTATCATTACATTCAACATTATCGTACGTAAATATAAATCGTCCATTATAAGAATTGATATGAATATAACAGGCATGCCGAAGTAATACTGATAACTGATAAGAAATATCGAATAGCTACAGTGTTACGCGTTTATAATGTTTATTACATATTATTATAGTTATAAAATATAAAACATTTTAAAGAGTGGAAACTACTTTAAAATACGACATTGATACTTAATTGATAACAGCTTATTATACCATTTAAATAAAAAAACAAATGGCAGTACATTATACTTGGGCCATTATAAACGTGCGATATGAGACGAAATCATTTTAATCAGACATCTCGCTCACACTTATAGGTATATCGGTATTGTCACTTTCCTTTGACGTAATGTTTTGTGACGTCAGTTCGCGCGTTTGTAACGGCCGAGGTATAGTATGACAAATTCTAATGTTATATTAAAATTTGTCATATTATAATCCTCTAGATGTAAGTTTTGTATTGTGAAGGAAAAATAAAAATCTTATTTATTTATTTATTAGTCATACTCCAGGGACGGGATTCTTCCAGTGATGATGGGAAATTCAATCTACTAATACCACGCTACCCAGACTCTCAAAGTTAAACACTAAGTTTTCCCTCGTTAGTTTTTGTAGATATAACATCTGAAAATTTTCACTTATTCAATATTTATGACACCCGTGAGATCAGATAAAGAAGGGACACCATGTGTAAAAGAAAAATACCTTCTTTAAAAAAAGATGCCTGATCGGAAACAATAGTATGCGAGAATGCGATTTAATTGAAAAATTATACTTTTTAAATCTATAATTACTACGTTACATTTGACATTTCCTATTAGTTACGTTATAAAAAAGCATAACAATGGTATTATTATCTAGTCGGCGAAATCGACTAAAACTAGAACAATCGGTTAGAACATCGATTGAAGTGTTAGTGTAGATGTTAATGTATTGCGTAGTTAATAGCACTCTGTACTGAGTCCAAAAAAGAGGAGGATGTTTCCCTATGTATGTATTCACTGTTGTGTTTGTAATTTCACATTATATGTAGCCTTAGTCAAAAAGTGTCTATAAAAAAACTGTAATATAAAAAAACATCACTTTTTTCCTTTGTTGTCATATTTCGAAGTTGTGGTTGGTTTAGTGAAAATAAATGTGCGTTATGTAAAACCGTCATTTGTACCCACTGACTATGTCTTATATTAACCCTACTCATTTAGTGTACGTATAATGAAAACAAAATAAATAAATTTACCAAAATAAAAGTTTAATACGAAAAAAAAAAGCTAAGTAATAGCGCGAAAGAGCAAAGAGTTCTCATTCTCATGCTAACTACAAACTCCGTACACGTAACGCTTCCCAACAAGATACCGTATGTTACCGAACATGAATCTCACAATTAATATATTTTCCCACCATCACTATCTTATCATACCACATCTGATATGATGTGATCACTCGAGCGTTCTACAACATCCGCACATAGCATGTCTCATTCATACATTTTAGGTACCTCTATTATTTACTGTCGCCGCAATTTTCTACATGAATTGATGATTCACTTTTTTTTTAAACATTTAGATGTAATATTGTTTATAGATAGATACATTTTTAAATTTCGCGCGGTCGCGTAGAGATCGTGTATGTGGCTGTCATGCTCTATGTCGCAGGCATAAAAATATCTTAGCTCAGCTTAGTTTGGGACTAGATGGCGCTCTGTATCATCATCATCATCATGGGCCTTTGCGTCTATTTCAGACGATTAATTTATTGCCTCGTGGATGCCATGCATTTTTTCTCATGGCTGTATCTGTATAAACGATAAAAAATATTGTTTTCTTTTAGTTAGTACTACCAATTGATAGTAAAATCTTTCAATGTCGCTCATCTTCAAAGGCCCATATTTTATATAATATGTAATTCTATTTACGTACAATTATAATTACAATCATTTATCATGTAACGTATTTAATCACCACGTGTGAAATAATATTGACTAATTAGTCGAGTCCAAGTGCATGCGATTCTCGATCACGACTCGAGAGCATGCGATTATAACTTTCTAAAATATTAATCTTGACGAACAACACTATAACACTAGTGACATTAAAGTTTGAAATTGTACGAATGTTCTGCACCTCGGTTTTCGTGTTTAGTGTTTTAAGGTGTGATATAATTTAGCCGCTATTTTTATTTTTTTAGGCTGTTTTGCTTAGCGTTAGCGACCACATCGCCTAATTGAAAGAAATTTTGACAAAAAAATTAGTTTGTTTATTTGTTATAGTGTGACCACAGGAGCTGTGCACCCCCTGCGGTATGTGCGGCGAGGTGGGGGACGAAGAAAAAATAGGTGTCCGTTATGGTAGCGTACACGTGATAGTTCTGATAGAAAGGGAACTTTTTTTTTGATAAATTCTTTATGTAAAAATAAAGCGTGATATTCTGACTTAATTCGTGTAGGTAAATGCTTTATGCGAATTCACAGTGGAATATGTCAAAAATCCATGTTAATTAATGTGCATATTACTGGTACAAATAATATGCTTACAAGTGATTTGAATATCTCGAGAACTACAAAACATAGGTACAGTAATTATGTTAACCCATTAAGTACTAGCGTACAGTAGAAATGTAACCCTGAAATAACGCCTGTGTCAACACTTTGTTTCAATACAAAATTTAATATTATCGGAGATATTAACGGTAAATAATAATATTAAATATTCAGCCACCTTAAAAATAACAGTCTTAATTTCACTAGATATCGCACGACCCATCTTTGAATATTTGTTTCATGTGTGTCTGACATAGAGAGTCCGATACAAATAACACTACCTGCCGCCACGACCGTTGACGATAGAGCCATCTATCAGCGAACACCGGCGCTTATTTAATGAAAATTTCCTTTAACCAAGATCAGCTTGAGAATTTCTTTGGTGGTATAAGGAATCATGGACAACGCAATGTTATGCCCACAACAACATTCTTTAATGGATCTTTTAATGCGTTATTAATAAATAAGATGACTACGTCTAATTCAGTGGGGGCAAATATATTGTACATTCAAAATATTCGAAGTTGTACAACTTGTATGCTATTAAAAACTTTGTTTTGACAATTGGTGTATAGCGATAGATAGTTTTGGATAAGGGTGCGTAGGTATAAATATATAACACGTGCGTAGGTATGTATATGACGATGATGCAAGTATTAGTACGAAGTAATACTGGGTTCGGCAACTAGATGTCGCTTTTGTCTACAAAATCGAAAGACAGCTATCTATTATACGTTAGTACATATTCTTATCTATGCGTTGACGGCGCACTGACAGAGCGCAGCAGTCCAATTATTTTTTTTATTATTATATTACTTAGCAAAATAGTGTTTATTTCCTATACTAAAGAGGAAGAGTTTTCTTTATCTTTACACTATGGGCTCATTTACGGAGACGCGGGGCGTCGGGCGTTGCGTGTGGCGTGACGTTTTGCGGCGCGTCGGACGTTTCTTCTGTTTACGCTGGGGCGGCGCGTAAAGCGGCACCCATCATCGCACGCGTAAACAGAAACTAATAGCAATATAATACGACGTTGTTCATAGAGAAGCGAGAAGGGAAGCATGGCGGGTACCGCGGCGGCGCACGCTCGTCTCGATCAAATCCACTAGTTTTATGTTGGCCTTGGGCATAGTTTCATCGAGAATTGCCGCTGCGTGCGCCACCGCGATAAACGCCGCGTGAGACGCGTCGGTGCCATCCGAGGGCTCGACTGAAAAGAAACGCTCTTTTTCAAACAAATGTGTCTAAAATTGCTTCTCCGTAAACGCACTCATACAACGCCATATATTTGAATTCAAAGCGGGCCGCCCCGCTCAACGCAACGCCCGACGCCCCGGCTCTCCGTAAATGAGGCCTTATTACGCACTATTGAAAATGAAAATGAAAAAATATTTTAATACCTCTTTCCCTATTCAATCTATTCTTCTTTGGAATGCCCTGCCTCTTGATATCAGGATGTCCACAAGTCGCCAAGTATTTAAGAGTAAAATTCGTCAACTTATGCGAAACAAACCTTAGGAAAATTATTGTTTAATATATCATTGGACTCTATTTATACATAATATGTATGTTTATCATATAAGTATGTATTTATATATTGTTTATATATTTATAAGTTATGTACTTCTGTATGAATTAGTTATATATGTTTATACTTTTATATATTTTAGGTATAGGTATAGTATTTTTATATTACATTACACATAATTTTTAGTTCATTTCTTTCTATTTGTTTTTAACACCTACCACATCTATCTCTGCATCACCCAAGGTTGACTGGAAGAGAATGGCTTAGGCATTAAGTCCGCCTGTATACAAAACTGTATATAAAGTGTTAAATAAATAAATAAATAAATATTTATTTCATATAAGACACGTTAGTGATACTTATGAAAGTCTGCGTTTTTAAAGTGATTACATATGCACGTCTAACTTACTGAGGAGGCTAAATTTACTGAGGGTTCGAACATGGCACTACCATGTCAGAGAAGACACCCACAAGAAACACTGCTGTGTTTCTATCTCTCTTTTTGGTGATCACTTCACAAATATTATTTGATTAAGAAAACAGGACAATTCAGATCCAGGTATTTTCATCGTTTAAGTAATCCTTTACCCCCTTACTCATAAACGCCTCTTAAATTTAATCACTGTTTAGCGAGATTTTTATTACGAAAACCAACTTTATACCAAACTACATAAGAGTCTATGCTAATTAATCAATTGACTAAAATTTAAGAGGCGTTTATGAGTAAGGGGGTTACACTGTAATATGATTTCGATATTAACTTATGTTTAATTAAATATTTAAATTTAATAGTTGACAGTTCTTTAGCTTCCACAGGGAGCATATTATAAAAATACACTACCAGCGAAAGAATTACTTATTTTATGGAGCCAATGTGGAGAACAGCAAGTTTATTTTTACTTCTTGTATTACATTATGTATGTCACTCATATTTATTTATATTTCATGGACGTACATCAAATTTTTAAATATATACTGGCAATGGGCTAAATTTATATTATTATTTATTTTATGCATTAATGGGCTGTTATGATGATGATACTGGCAATGCAGTCATAATTTTACTCATTTTTTCACTGCTTATGCTGCTGAAGAAGGTTTACCTGACAATCTTTCAATATGGGTGCCCCATTGTAATTTACTGTCTAAAGTAATTCCTAGGAATACTGTAGTGTTAACGATTTCTAATTCCTCATCATTAATCTTAACAATTGGATTTTTTTAATTTTTATTTATGCAGAGTTTTTTAGTGATATAGCCCTTGTGTATGCTACCGTAACGGACACCTACCTGCCGTCACGAGTTTTGACAGCAGTGTCATAACAATTCGAACATTATAATTTTCTTTAAGAATTTCATGTTCTTAGAGAATTTGATATATTCCGCTAGATGTCATTTTTCTCAAAGTTACATCATAAAAACACTAATAATGTTCCTATTTACGCTTAAAACTATACAACAATGTAAATACTTTCTTGGAGTTTTTAAAAAGACTGTCTTTTAATAGAAAACTGCTACAGCCGCTCTTGCAGCGACCAGTACCAGCCAAATAGCTTAAGTATATTGCGTCAGATGTCGCTAGTAGCTACATCATAGACTGTTTATTCTATACCAGTATTTATCATGTACTCTATATGTCCACCCCCCTCTCGCCGCGCGCATACCGCAGGAGGTGCACAGCTCCTGTGGTCACACTATAACACACGCTTAAACGTGTACCGTTTAATCCAATAATATTTTTCCATAAGTATTGTTTGTTTATGTTCACACTCCTTGCTCTATCTGTACCAACTCTATGTCCTCTTTTAAAAGAAGTACCAATTCATCATAAATAGAATCGCTTTCTCAAAATAATATACAAACATCTCAAATGTACTACCTACATACGTATAATAACAATAAATTGTTTTGGTAATAGTACAATGAGCGAATGATTATACAGCTTTCATTAGACAATGAAAATGTTTTCAGACAATCGCTCAATAGCATATCGTACCAAATTATTTGATTCAAACATAACGTAAGCATATGACACACAACACTCTACACTACAGTACGTGTTAACTAACTCAACCGGGTTATAGTTGCTTTTTTATATCATAACAGCTCATTAATGTCCCACTGCAGGGACGGGCCTCCTCCCGTGACGAAGGGATAGTTGGCCTACTAATACCACGCTGACCAGACGGGTTGGTATAGGGTTTAATTTCAAGTTTTCCTTCTTTTTAATTCGTAAAGATAATATTCACGGATAGTCCCTTAGTCGGTTTTTACGGCACCCATGGGATGAGATGGGGTAGTGACATATTGTATTCTTACTCCGTCACCACACGGAGGTTTTTTTTTATATAATGGGAGGCAAAAGAGCCAGCAGGTCAGAGATGGTAAGTGATCACCGCCGCCCATGGGCACCCGCAACACCAGACGAATCAAAGATGCGTTGCCGACCTTTAAGAAGGGAGTACGCTCGTTTCTTGAAGCTCCCCAAGTCGTAACGTTCCGTAAATATCTCCCCAGCGAGCTTGTTCCACAAAACAAATGTTCGCGGTAGGCAGCTTCGCGAAAATCGCACAGTGGATGACCGCTAACCATCGAGGTGATGACGATGGTAAAAGTTGTTGCAAAGAGCTGCGCAGATGTTATTTTAGGTACTTAATGTCGGGTAGCTGGGTGTTTTCTTTTTTCTGTACATGCGCGATCTTCTATGATAGCTAACTTCAGGTCGGCTGAGTTAAGCGCCGATTACACTAGACTACATGTAGTCTCCTACATGATGTAGTTGACTACATGTAGTCTAGTGTAATCGGGCGCTTTAATTGGCGCGTACTGTAACTTGTAATATTAATACCTCTTTGTAATATTAGTAAGTAGGTATAGATATTACTGCTCCGATTTGGTTTTGGGCTCCAACTTTTTTATTGAGGGATCTGCCAATGACAAGGTTTGCTTATGCTATTAATAAAATTAAGACGATGTAATACTGCTATTGCTTATATAATACTAGAGCTATTTGATAGCGCTACTTGTACAAAGATCTCTGCAGTAGCATTACGTTCGCTCTTTTCAAAGTATAGGTTTGATACCTTGACATTTTTGTTGTTCGTTTTTAGATTGGTTAATTTACTGGTCAAGCTAAAAATTATAATAAAACAAATTAATTACCTATATACCTATTATAGACTAGGTTTGTAAATAAAATCAAAAGCAATTATTAGGCTCAGTAGGTAAGTGAAATTGTTGTTCTTGACTTCTATTACGACTGTAATACCAAATATCGAAGTTTAAAACACCGATGAACGGTAGCCCTAAAGTACTGTTACGCTAATGACGTTAGTGTGAATGTGCGCCACATCGAAATTCATAATTTCGAATGTAAACATGACATTCCGTACCTAAATATTTAAAATTATGTATAAATAACTTACTTTAATTAATATGCGACTAACCATTCAGTTTTATTTAATCCAATTAATACCGCTACGATCCAATTTTCAACATTCAATCATAAATATTGATGATTGTTTGTGGTATGCGTAAGCGCAAGGGCACGTGCATTTTCGCGTTAAACAGGTATTAAGTAGGATTACCATGGTCTGAGGGCATGAATGGGACAGAATGTTTGACTTTTGATTTATTAAAACTTTTGTTATTGATTTTTTTTCATTGTTATTTTATTTTTCCCACCGACTAGGTAGGAGTCACATAAAATGGTTTACTGTTCAAACCGATTTTTGTACAGCGGGAATAAATGCAGAGTCCTCCTCGTATGGAACTGTCAAAGAAGTGTCCTTTATGATATGATAAATGGAATGAAATTTGTGTTTTATATTTTTTAACCATGAAATGATGTAGATACTGAAAATACAGCGTATCAGCACCGTTGGATGCTACTATGAATAAACTTTATATTCAGTACATTAAACAGACATGGAGGACTTGACATAAAAACTAGTACCAACTAAGTTACTGCTATCTAGTACGAAGTAGCCCCCTCTCGCGTCTCGCCAACGTAACTCGCCAAAAAATAGGATGGAGATCTATTTAAATCAACTTACTACTAAACTCGCTACTGTACTTGCCGATGTGTAAAACGGGCTTTACAGTAGGACATTTTGTGCTACTATGCCGTATGTGTATTATATCCTGATTTTCTCACATTCAGCTTGGTGATACTAGTTTAACGTTCCATTCTACGGTAACGTCTGCATCGACCTTAAATGTCCATTGTTACGACAACGCTTTCTAGTGATGCAACGGTCGACCTATTTATTGTCGACTAATTGCGATCTAGACAATATCTCGATTCTAATCGATTGTTCGACACGGAGTTAAATCGATTGTTTTGTACTGCTTATTATTAGTAGTAACAATATGATAGATGAATATGAATATATTTATTGATAACATCCCGTTATTTAGTTTTGTTCATTTAAAAATAATAATGTGCATTTTATATAGGTAGTGTTTTTATCACTGTTTTATTTATTTTGGTTGGCACTGTTGGGTAAAGGCTTCTCTCCTGAGTTCCAAATGTCTCGGTCTATGGGAAATAAAGCGCTTCTGTTCCCTCTAGCTTATCTCACCAGCTCTCATGTGATCTGACATTTAACTTTACATTTTTATTATACACTAGCTGACCCGTGCACACTTCGTTGGGTGGCGAAATAAAACGCGTCCTTTTTTAAAACATATTTCATTACTGCTCCACTCCTATTAGTCATAGCGTGATACTATATAGCCTATGACACTCCCCGATCAATGGACTATTCAACAAGAAAGAATTTTTAAAATCGTTTCAGTAAATTCAGAGATTACACCCTACAACGTCACAAACACACAAACTTTACCTCTTTATAATATTAGTATAGAAAAATAAAAATAAAAACATCCATTCCTAAATTATTTTATCTTTCTATTATTAAATAATATTTCTAATTCCTGATACCTACCACTTTTATTCCTTTATCAACAAAAATGTTGCTAATTTAAATATATAAAATATAAAAATTCATCTTTATAGTTTTTTAATGTTTTAATTTATAGCGTAGGTAACATATTGGATGCAACTGTATAGTGAAAAGTTGTTTTAAGTCAGTCTAGACTTTCTTACCAATAGTCGAATACTGGTTTTGTGATTAAAATACTAGTCGATTGAGCTTGACGTCATTCTTATTTTAAATGTAAAGAATGCTTTAATATTTTTAAAAAGTAAAGTCAAATTGTGTTAAATTTAGACAGGCGTTGCATGATATTACATTTTCATTTTTATTACAACTATGTATCACTTCTGTTGTTTGTCTAATAGAAATCGGATAACTAGATTTCTTTCTTCGATTTTCAACTACATAATATTGGTTAGACCATTATTTTTATTATTTTTACTATCAAATTATCAAATCATCAGTAAATTAAAAAGCCATTGTGAGAAACAATAGAGTAGGCAGGCGAAATACTTCCCGAAATATACTTTTATGCTTCGTTTTCTAAGACTTTTACCTAAAGATAAACAATAAAATAATATTTTAAAAAATAAGTCAAGAAGTATTAAAAATACACACCTTTTTAATAATAATAGGATAAAAACAAATCATGGAATCCCAGGTCGTGCCTTGGCATTCGCCTTGACTATTCTTGGGGAAAGGATGAGGAATCTTTATTCAGAATGCCTCCGGTGCGGGGTATTTCCGAATTGCTGGAAGGAAGCCCGACTAATTTTAATTAAAAAACAAGGACGGACTTCGGATTCTCCTTCAGCTTTTCGACCCATTTGCTTGCTTGACGAGGCGGGTAAGCTCTTTGAGCGCGTTATAGCATGCCGTCTTAAAAGACATCTGTCGAACTTAGGTCCTGATTTATCTGACTGCCAATTTGGCTTTCGGCAGGGAAGATCTACGGTCGACGCGATCAAACGTGTACGATCTCTGACTGAGCCAGCGGTCCAGGCGGGAGGCATAGCGCTAGCTGTGAGCATAGACATAGTCAACGCATTTAACTCCCTACCCTGGCAAGCAATTAAGGATGGACTACAATACCACCAGGTACCGCAATACCTACAGGCAATTATTGGAGCATACTTGTGCGATAGAGCTATTCAGTATACGGGTCGGGGGGGAACCAGAGTAGTGAGGAATATTAGTTGTGGGGTTCCTCAAGGCTCGGTTTTAGGACCATTACTTTGGAATCTCGCGTATGATATAGTTCTGCGGACAAGCCTTCCCCCGGGCGCTAGTATAATCTGTTACGCAGATGATACTCTGATAATAGCCAGGGGAGTTTGCTTTCCTGAAACTTTAAGACTTGCCGAACTGGCAGTTGCGTGTATCACGCGCAGAATTCACGGGCTAGGATTACAAGTGGCGCCTCAAAAAACCGAAGCACTATGGTTCCATAATCTACGGCGAGGCGAGGAAACACCTAACTCGTGCATCCGAGTCGGTGATACTGCAGTCCCAGTGAGCCGAAAATTAAAATATCTCGGTCTCACCTTAGATAGTCAATGGGGATTCGGAGACCATTTTGAGACACTCGTGCCTCGGGTTCGAGGAGCTGCCGGCTATTTACACCGCCTGCTTCCGAATCTTGAAGGACCTAATGAGGAAGTTCGCCGTCTCTATAGCGGGGTCGTCAGATCTATGGCTTTGTACGGTGCCCCAGTCTGGGCAATCTGTCTTAGAGATGGACCACGTAGTAGGGTACAACGATGCAGAGCTCTTCTTAGGAGTCTGCAGCGCATATTGGCTATCAGAGTAGTGCGGGGATATCGGACTATTTCTTTTGAGGCAGCAACTACTTTGGCAAGGACCACGCCTCTAGACATATTGGCTGAGATGGACGAGAAGATTTATTGCCAGACGCGTTCAATCCGCATGGTTGGAGACGGTGAGAGGTTATCGGAGTCCCTTGTCATGCTGCGGCGAGAAGCTCACAGAGATGCTCTCCGGGAATGGCGTATACGACTAGAGGAGCCTCAGTGTATACGCCAACGCGCCGTCGGTGCTATATTGCCGAATTTTGAAACCTGGATGACAAGGAAACGAGGAAGGGTCACGTTTAGGCTAACACAGATACTCACCGGGCATGGCTGTTTCGGTGAGTATCTGTGTCGAATAGGACGTCAAGAGACTGCAAATTGCCATCACTGTCCAAGCGACAGAGACTCTGCCCAGCATACTCTCGAGGATTGTCCAGCATGGGAGTCGGAGCGATCAGTCATGGTTGCCCAAATCGGGAGCGATCTTTCACCGCCAGCAATAATAGCTGCTATGCTCGCGGATGAAGATGGGTGGATGTGTGTGCTCTCCTTCTGCGAAACAGTCATGTTCCGGAAGGAGACTGCTGAGCGAGAGCGAGAGAGAGCCGATCCCTCTCGAACAAGGCGACGCCGTGGCAACAGCTCCGGCACCTCAACCAGGGTTCGCTAGCGGCTTCAGTAGGGGACTGCACCGCTAGTTGTACGATCATTATAAGTCGTGAGAGTATGCGGGCTGCCAACAAGGCACCGTTTGACGAGCCTTTTTAAGGCGAGGTGAGATAGGTTTCGGATGAAGCATTCGCGTTCCCGAAACCTCTCTGGAACACCTGAGAAAGGTCATCGTGGAGGTTTTAGTCGGTAGACCGGTCTGGGAGCCCGACATCACCTGCTCGTCTAACCCCAAGGCGACAGGTATACGAAAAGTATTTCCTCCACGAAAAAAAAAAAAAAAAAAAAAAAAAAAAAAGGATAAAAACAAAATTAGCATTCTTAAACTCAAAACATTGCAACTTAATAATATTTATAAAAACTAAGGTAAGTCAATTAAGTCATAACTGCAAAAAGTTTTATTGCGAAGTAGGACCCTAGTAATATTTTGTAACAGTATTTATTATTATTTGTAATTGAAAAACTTAATTGTTTGTTTGTCAAAAGAAACAGGCGTTATTGGCTCAGGCATTCGCAATAGCCAGTAATTCTGTTTGAAAAATTACTTTTATCAGAGAGCAGACAAAAATAGATGAATGTAGCTCTAGCTATCCTTCCTACTAATAATATTATAAATGCTAAAGTTTGTGAGGATGAATGGATGGATGGATTAATGTTTGTTACTCTTTCACGCAAAAACTACTAAACGGATTTTAATGAAACTTTACAGTAATATAGCTCAAACATCAGAATAACATAGGCTACAAATAATAAAGACTTTTAATCCCTAAGTCACCTTTCACGACAATATGGTGATGAAAAAGGGACTAAAAATAAAAACCGCCACAAACCGATTTTATTCAGTCGGTGTCGTAAAAATTTCTTAGGCAACAATTTGTTTCAAAATTTTACATGAATAGTCTGAAATCTGAAAAAGAATAGAAGTTACTTTTTATCAAAACACCACGCAGGCGAAGCTGCGGGCGAAAACCAGTACTTAATAAGAATGAATGACGGGAACACAACAATAACCAATTGTAGATATTTTTATTTTAAAGCATCTTTTTTAAACTTCTAATCTTTGTTGTAAAATTCCATTGAGAAGCAATAATTCTATCAAAAAAGTAAAAGCGCGGTAACTTATAAAATTATTTTCATAATCTATTCTAAAATTCTAATTTCGAAAATGAAGTAGAGTTTGACATCTGACATTTTGTTTTATTTAAAATTGACTGTAGATTCAGCCAAGTTCAGTCGTGATTTCTTTAAATATTTTTAAAAGAAAATACAATAATTTTGATGTTACTGTATTTTTTATTACTTCATCATAACAGCTCATTAATGTCCCACTGCAGGGACGGGCCTCCTCCCGTGACGGTGGTTTACTTGGCCTACTAATACCACGCTGGCCAGACGGATTGGTATAGGGTTTAATTTCAAGTTTTCCTTCTTTTATTTCGTAAAGATAGTAGTTACGGTTATTCCCTTAGTCGGTTTTTACGACACCCATGGGATGAGATGGGGCGGTGACATATTGTCTTCTTACTCCGTCACCACACGGATATATTTCTTATTACTTAATCTTATTTTTATTATGGTGATAAATAACACGTGTAGTAGGTACCATGGTTTTACATTACGTCGTATGCTTTAAGAACAAGTTTGAATACAATTTCGCCGCTTAGCCGTCCTTGACTGTTGGGAGTTTGTCGACACGTCACGGCGAAATACTAAAATAATATTGTCTTTAAACTTGTAGGGCTGGACTGATATTTATATTTTTAATACATTTTTAATAAATTAAAATATGAAACGTATATACTTTTTTCGTAACAGCCCATTATTGTCCCACTGGACGGGCCTCCTCCCGAGACTGAGGGATACTTGGCCTACTAATACCACGCTAGCCAGACGAATTGGTATAGGGTTTTATTTCAAGTTTTTCTTTTTTTTTTCGAAAAGGTAATATTCACGGATAGTCCCTTAGTCGGTTTTTACGACACCCATGGGATGAGATGGGGTGGAGACATGTTGTGCTTTATACCAAGCCTTTTTTTTTATTAATACCTTAATATGTAGCAGACTAGCAAGTGGCTTATCTGATGGTAAGTGGTGATCAGTTCTCATAGACGTCAGCCAGTTACAAATTGTCTAGGACACAAGCTGGTATGTCTTATAACAACTACTGTCTGATTCCGGTTTCCTCGAGCGGGGCGCAATCACCAAAGGCAGAGGAAGGACCACCACCACCCTCTCGTAGGCGGCTGGCTGGGCCTCTCCCAACGAAGAAACATCTGGCTGACTCGAGGTTGGCTAACCCATCGCAATGCGTTGCGACGCAGACACCCATAAGGTCACAAGGCCCAAATGAAACCGCGTCCCCCCAGGATGCGAAGACAACCACGACGAATTTTTCAAGCAAATTACTAACAATTGCACACTAGTGCTTGGAGGTATATTAAGCACTTTTCCCCTAGTCTGCTTAGGTATATAAAAATAATAGGAAACTTCGTGTATGAATTTAATTAAAACTAATAACCAGATAAACTTGTGTGGCAACCCTAACCGTTATAATGTATTGTTATGTAGACAAATTAACCGGTTTCACACTATTTACTATCAATGGTAAATTTCCAATTAAATACTTATTCGTATCTATTATTTATTGTTGATCTTGGTATGTAGTACCTACCCATTTCCCCGCTTGTCACTATTTCCAATGAATGCGGTACTTAGTAGTGGATAGTACTCCGTGTGGTGACGGAGTAAGAATACAATATGTCACCACCCCGTCTCATGCCATTTGTCGTAAAAACCGACTAAGGGACTTGTTGTTGACCGTGAATGTTATCTTTACGAAATAATAAAAAGAAGGAAAACTTGAAATTAAACCCTATACCAATCCGTCTGGCCAGCGTGGTCTTAGTAGGCCAAGTATCCTTCCGTCACGGGAGCCCGTCCCTGCAGTGGGACATTAATGGGTTGTTATGATGACTAGTAGATAGTAATTGGCTGAGTATTCAGCAAGCAAGAGTAGGGTAACCCCTATAGGTTTAGCGAGTTCGCCCTTCTCGAAGTGATTTGTAACATCATTAATATGACATTCTGTCTAAAAAATGAAATATTGGATATACTCTAGTTTTAATTTCTGCAAGTCATATTTGTGTTATACTCTTAGTTTGAGGTTAAGGTTTTATGTTTCAAACCTATCTTTGTTCTTCAAATATTTAAGTATGTTTACCAGTTGTCTAGTACCCATAGTAGAAGCTCTGCTAAGTTTGGGACTAGATGGCGCTGTGTGAAAGTGTGAGGAATATTTATATATTAATTTGAAATCTTAGAGCAACGCTACTATAGACTAAAAATCCTACACTTTTAATGAAAGTAGGCCAGACAAAGAAGTTCAAAGTTTTTGCTGCATCGAAAAAGTATTTATGTAAAACATTTAAAATAACAAATTCTATAGAAATGCATTGTAAAGAGTTTTTATTCTACTTTTTTATTGTTTCGCATTTTGAATTGCAAAAATTCCGTGTCGATTTTCGAGATTCACTTTCTACGTTACTTACTCTTTGATTTGGATTGCATTCACGTCGACAAGATATTCAAGTCAATGATAATAGGTCGGGGAAAAAGTCTTTTCATTTGTTTTTCTCTCCGTAAAAATGAGTGAATCTAATGAAGAAATTCGATACATTTTAAAATTTTATTATAAAAAAGGCAAAAATGCAACTCAAGCAGTGAAAAAAAATTGTGATGTTTATGGACCTGATGCAGTGTCAGTAAGAGTAGCACAAATTTGGTTCAAACGTTTTCAGTCCGGAAATTTTGATGTTAAAGATGCACCTCGCTCTGGTCGCCCTGTTACGAATAAAATGGACGCCATTTTTGAAAGAGTGGAGCAAGATCGGCGTATTAGTAGTTACGATGTAGCTGAAGAACTGGGAATTGACCACAAAACAGTTTTGACCCATTTGAAGAAAGCTGGTTATACAAAAAAGCTCGATATTTGGGTGCCACACGAGCTCACTCAAAGAAACTTAATGAACCGTGTACTCATTTGCGATTCATTATTGAGACGTAATGAAACCAAGCCGTTTTTGAAGAGATTGATAACTGGCGATGAAAAGTGGATCACGTACGACAAGAACGTGCGAAAAAGGTCGTGGTCGAAAGTTGGCCAGGCTTCACAGACTGTGGCCAAACCTGGCCTAACACGAAATAAGGTGATGCTGTGTGTATGGTGGGATTGGAAGGGCATTGTTCATTATGAGCTTTTACCGCCCGGCAAAACCATCGATTCTGATCTTTACTGCCAGCAACTGATGAGATTAAAGAAAGCAGTCGAGAGAAAACGGCCGGAATTGATCAACAGGAAGGGTGTGGTCTTTCATCACGATAACGCTAGACCACACACATCTTTAGCCACTCAGCAAAAATTAAGAGAGTTCGACTGGGAGGTCCTAGTGTATCCACCATATAGCCCTGACCTTGCGCCTTCAGATTTTCACCTGTTTCGGTCTCTTCAGAATTCTTTAGGTTCTGTAAGGTTGACCTCAAGAGAGGACTGCCAAAACTATTTGTCCCGTTTTTTTGATCAGAAGTCCCAAAGTTTCTACAGTAACGGGATAATGTCTCTGCCCACAAAATGGCAGAAAGTTGTTCAACAAAACGGTACATATATATTGTAAATAAATGTAAATAAACTTTGAAAAAAATGTCTTGACTTTTCATACAAAAATACGAAAAGATTTTTTCCCCAACCTAATATATCTCGATGGTATAGCGATGACATTGAAGCCCGATTTACACATCGATAAGTACAGTAGCGGGTTAAGTAGTAATGAACTTAATCAACAACTTACTACTTAACTCGCTACTGTACTTATCGATGTGTAAATCTAGCTTAAGTGCAGCAGTGTAGTTCATTCATCTACAAGACAATTTCTTATGTGTGTGACGTTTGAGTACCTACTACATATCCCAATCGTAATCCCTTTATTGAAAACAGCCAGATCAATGCAAACCTGCGTGTTCATGGACACAAAGACAAAGATTTGCGTTGAAAGAAAGAAAGAAAAATTATTTATTATGTTCTCACACTGTTACAAAAAAAGAAAATGGAAAACAATTATATACATACTATTAAATACATACTATTAAATACATACTATTAAATACATACTATTAAATACATAGATAGCAATGAAACAGTAAGAGACCAAAAAGGGAACCCTTCTCAGCACAGTGCTATGGTTACCCATAGCGCTGATATTCTGAAGAGCCCCATACCCCCATTGAACGGGTAATAGAACCTTAGCCCACTGCGGCTCACTCAACGACTAACTACGTCGTCAATTAATTATTTGTTCGCAAATATTATTACAAAATAAAACTTCTAAATATAATTTATTTGTTTAATTGCTCTTTTAATAATGCTTTCAATGACATTCTGCTGAGCGCACTACATTGATTTCTACTTAGCTATGCATATTGTCGTAATAATGATGATCAATATATTTAATTAATTCGCAATACAAACTGGGTTAAAATAATATAAACTGAAAGAAAGAATAAACACGTTTGCGTAATAATTGATTTGCTTACTTATTCTTATTTGGATAATTAAAAGTAGATTAATGCATTATGGTATTCAATGATGACAGTGATTTTAGGTAGTTAAGTTATGTTCTTTACTTTCTTTACTTTTACTTGCTCACCATGTCATCTTGTCCCAGTATATAAATACTAAATGACAACATATAATATTTTATACATGCCCAAACCTATGCAAATATATAATGCACTTTCACACAACGCCATCTAGTCCCAAACTAAGCAGAACTTGTACTATGGGTACTAGACAACGGATAAACATACTTAAATACTTTTTTTTTTGTAAACACATACGTATTATATATACATAGAAAACACTCAGATCAATGCAAACAATCATATTCATGCACACAAAGCTTTGCATTGAGCGGGAATCGAAACCGAGACTTAACGTAGCAGTCATGTTAAATAACCAGTACACCACAGAAGTCGTCCCAAATATTTGCATTCAACGGAAATCAAACTAGAGAATATAATATATTACTTACATAAGTACTTGATTTTGGCTTCTGGGTATATGTAGTGGTTAGTCTGTCGTATATCTTTTTTTGCCGTATCTCTTTACTGTAAAAGAAAGTGTAAATTACTACTAAAATCAATAAATATATGAGTTTAGAATAGTTTAAACCCGCGTTAAGTTGTATTACTTACCTTATTGATTTTTTTTGTGCTATAATGCTCTTATAAAAAATATTATCAATATATACAATATTAAGGTAAAAAGGGACTTCTGTTTCCTAATCGAAAAAAAGGTTTCCTGTCTAAGTAAGCTTTATAATATTCTTTTATGTTAAATAATCCTTTGATCTTCAGTATATTTGTATTATCTATTTACAAATAAGTTAGTTCTAAAGGTTTTTTAGCATTAGTTGTATGATTTGCAGTCAGAATTTTTGAAAACCTAAATAATGTAACTACTAGGTTGTTGGTTCCATGGGAAAAGATCTTTTTTCTTCTATGTTATGATTTCTTTTAACATTTGACGACCTCTGTGGATTAGTGGTAGTAACATGACTGCTACGCAGAGGTCTCGGGTTCGATTCCCGCTCAATGCAAATGTTGCTTGTTTGAGTTTTCTATGTATAATATGTGTGTATTTACAAAAAAAAGTTTTCTTTCCTTACTTTAAAAAAAAACTCCCTTCCTAGGGATTGACTCTCGTGTTGCGGGCTCTTTAACTGACATAAAATTGATGGACGTTAAGAATATCTCATATTCAGGTATGACTCAGGACAATTATTAGTGGATCGCAGATGAATTTAAAGACACAGTAAAGTACCGATGAGGGAGGTACAGGACCGCACATGGTGGCAATACTTGGACTGGAGGAGGCCTATGTCCAGTAGTGGACGATGATTGGTTGATATGATGATGATGATGAAAATACAGACAAACAACAGACACGGACTAGATATAGTGTTGTGTCGTATTTCGTGACTAAATTATCCTTTTAACCAGGAACTAGATGGCGTTGAAGTATATTATTATAATCATTGATCACGAGTAATAGATCGTATACATGACGCACGCGTGTGAAAGCGTAAAATCACTATTGTCCTTTTTACAATAGGTTAATGATACCAGTGAAAGTTTAGTTATATGGGACTCATTATTATTAATGATTTATTAGATTCGTTTTTTTTAACGTTACATGTTATCGGTCAAAATTTATTCGCTGCTGCAGATAGGTCTAATCTAAGCAATTGCAAATGTTTTTTTTTCTTTCACCACATCTCCTAAAGTAATAAACTAATTAGGTTTCAATACAGCCTATTAATGTCCCACTGCAGGAACGGACCTCCTCCCGTAATGGAGGGATACTTGGCCTACTAATACCACGCTGGCTAGACAGATTGGTATACCTAGGGTTTAATTTCAAGTTTTCCTTCTTTTTATTTCGTAAAGATAATATTCACGGAGAGTCCCTTAGTCGGTTTTTACGACACCCATGGGATGAGATGGGGTAGTGACATATTGTATTCTTACTCCGTCACCACACGGAGAGTAGGTAGGTTTACAGAACATAATATAAATAGAACTAGTTTGCACATATCGTGAGCTAATAACTAGACGTGTGTTAAAGGTAAATAAATATTGATAAGATAGCAAAGAAAGTTATATTGATAAGATAGCAAAGAAAGTTATATTGACCTATATTAAGAGAACGCACTAGTATGTCTGATAAGTAACCTTAGCCAAAATACCTACGTCGTCGCTCGAAATTAAAAAAATATCTTCTTCTTTCTTTTATATGGCAAACTATGCCGATGTCGACAATTCTGCCAGAGTTCAAAGTGCTATGGACCTGTATAAATGGGCTGTCAATATTTTTTTAAATAACTTGTTTTGGTTTTTATCACTTCACACTAAGTCATAGCACTTCGGACTCTGGCAGAATTGTCGACATCGGCATAGTTTGCCATATAAAAGAAAGAAGAAGAAGAACTATTTAACACACCTGATATAGGTACACAATGAGGTTTTAAGCTTTGTTTCTAAAATAATGTTTTGCGTTAATTTAGGTGTTTTAAGATTTAATGCTCGTATGAGTGTAGATATACTCTAATTAGATTTAGCTTCAGTTAATATATTTTTGCAAAATGGTTCTAATATCTTTACAATATTTTAATTAAAATTTATTTCTTTTTTCAGGTAAGTTGAAACATTGGTCTCGTGATGGCTGAACCTCAATTTCATTGTGGTATGTACAGTTAAAAAACATAAGCTAAATTGAATCATCTTTATCCCGGTCACATTATCTTGAGACCTGGCGTCGATGACGTCACGTCGCGTCGGACGTACGATGCGCCCGTGGCGAGCACGGGGGTTGAAAGGAGAACGGGACGCGAGGTTCGCATTCCAGCGAGGTCTCTATAATAATGTGACTGTGTACTCGTAATACATATCAACCCGTGAAGTTACTTTTAGTCACCTTTTTATCGTAATAAAGTACTAAAAGTCATCTTAATTATTGATATTATTTCTAAAAATACGAAAACAGTAAATCTTGACACAATCAAGAAGAAGAAGTCATTGTTTCTGCAGCAGTTCTTCTTTCTTTTATATGGCAAACTATGCCAATGTCGACAATTCTGCTAGAGTCGTAGTAAGCCATTATTGGTATGTCATGAGAATCAGCACAGTGTAAAAATATTAATGAACTGTGGTATCAGTCTTACAAGAATAGAAGTGAGTGTTCGATTTTTGAACCCGTACTTTTATGGTTTCAAGAAATGTTCTAATGTCAACCTCAATAACTATTAAAATATTATTATTTTTTAAATAGTAATATACAGGGTGTTTGGTACATCGTTTGCCAAATTGAAATAGCTGATAGAAGAGGTCATTACCCGTCTTTCCTCACACACTTAGCCGGTTTTAACCTCAACATATTTTAGATATCGATGTAAAGCTATTTTTAAAAGAAAAACCCAATATTTACCATGAACACTTAAATTTAAAAAAAAAATTCTTCCGTGAGTCCTCATAATTATGTTTTGTTTTAAAGTTTAATACTAGGAGCATCAAATAAATTCATATTAGCTCACCAAAAACGTCAACTTTTTGTTTATTGACTTATTATAACTATAGAGACAGGTAAAATTTAAAGGTATGATCAACTTCACAGTACAATAAAAAAATAAATAAAAGAGAGAAAGTTCTTCCATTTTCTGAATAAATGCCTTACTTTATCCTCTTTTCATTGGTATACAACATGTTATAAAATAGTAGGTAAATAGTTTTTCTACAAAACATGTGTAATACATACTTCTAAGTAAAGAAAACACGTTTGATGGATAACATTAATCGTAATTATTGACGCTATAGTAAATGATGAATTTTTTTTTCTTTTTTTATATTAAAATTAACTCTAATGTGATAAGGTAGACCCACTGCAGTGACAAAAAAGCTAAAGTAACTAGGTAAGTACGCTAGAATGAATCAATTATAGCAATTATAGCTAGTAAATTTACCTTTGCTTATTCATCAAAAGTGTTTTTTTTACTTCGAATTATGTATTACACATGTTTTGTAGAAAAACTATTTACTATTTTATAACATGTTGTATACCAATGGAAAGAGGATAAAGTAAGGCATTTATTCAGAAAATGGAAGAACTTTCTCTCTTTTATTTATTTTTTTATTGTACTGTGAAGTTGATCATATCTTTAAATTTTACCTGTCTCTACAGTTATAATAAGTCAATAAACAAAAAAGTTGAATTTTTGGTGAGATATTATGATTTTATTTGATGCTCCTAGTATTAAACTTTAAAACAAAATATAATTATGAGAACTCACGAAGGAATTTTTTTTTTAAATTTAAGTGTTCATGGTAAATTTTGGGTTTTTCTTTTAAAAATAGCTTTACATCGATATCTAAAATATGTTGAGGTTAAAACCAGCTAGGTGAGTGAGGAAAGACGGGTAATGACCTCTTCTATCAGCTACTTCAATTTGGCAAACGATGTACCAAACACCCTGTATATCAAATATTTACTTATTTTTTAAAAACGGTAACTTTATAACTGACAATCGCTCTGAAGATCATGCCCTGTTTAACGGGGGAACATATATTTATTATTCTTTTTTGTAGATTTATTCCAATAATACAAACTTAAAATCATAAACAACCTTAAAAATGGACTAAAGCTATAACAAATTCTTGTAGTAGAATGTCTACATAATATATTCAAAGCGTTATTTGTCAACGCGGTTACCAGAATGACTAATAACGCAAATTTCTTTGCGTGATGTCATTACTATACAATCTGAGAGATAAATACATTTTGATAATACTAATGTTGATAGCTTGTTTCTGTTGTATTAACTGCCTGTTAATGCACAAAATTAGGGATTTACGGTACACCATGGGATTGGGTGGTGGTACCACAGGCCGTTGGGGAGTGAAGCTTCTGGAATGGCGACCGCGTACCGGCAGACACCTCACAAAGAGGACCGAAGGTTGCTTGCAACCTTACCAGATCTTCAGGGGACAGGTCAGATAAAAGAAAGATCAGAGACGTTCGAAGATTGCTTTTGACTGAGGTCATAAAAATATGATTATATTCAGCCCACTGATTTTATAAAAGTATTTGTACAAATTTAACAAATTAGTATTTATATTTCTAAATAAGGAAAGCATTTGTGACAATGGACCGCCTGCTATTCGTTACCGTTATCTATTTCAAATCGATAGTTTACTGTTATCGTTATCACGATTCGATTTAGACAGTTCTTATTTCGAATTGAATGGTAACTTTTTTGAACTCGACTTTAAAATGGTTCTAGATTTAAACGCCGATGTTCTAGAACACCTATTTAGTATTTTGATCAAGAAGCTTCGTAATTCAAAATTATATTAAGGAACTACTTTTTGATTTTTCGTCTAGGATGATGTTAATTGTATTTGTGAGATTACTGACTGACCAGAAATAACTAAACTTTGCTAAATTGTCATCAAAAGACAAAAAATCTCGCTTCGTGGGTAATCTATCGTTCACCTTTTTTTAGGCGTGTAGAAATCCCGAACGGACTTTATGACTGACGGCTGTCAGTGTCATGAGCATGTAGAAAAAGACTAAAACAACACGGTGATCGTACCGTTTGGCATGTGGCGGAGACTCAATGTAAAACCCCAGAATTATATTCCTATAGTGAACTATCCAGCCAAATTCCATAAACAATACCTCATCATAACAGCCCATTAATGTCCCACTGCAAGGACGGGCCTCCTCCCGGGACGGAGGGATACTTGGCCTACTAATACCACGCTAGCCAGACGGATTGGTATAGGGTTTAATTTCAAGTTTTCCTTCTTTTTATTTCGTAAAGATAATATTCACGGATAGTCCCTTAGGCGGTTTTTACGACACCCATGGGATGTGATGGGGTGATGACATATTGTATTCTTAATCCGTCACCACACGATGAACAATACCTAAAATCGAAAAATGAAAAGCAAAAGTCACACCCATCGACAACTACTCTAAACCTAACTTAAATAAGTGCCAAGCGATTATCAGTAACAATGTAGGTGTGATACATACTTATTGTAAAGCTCTCGTGCGGTATCGTGAACCAAATCGTAGAGTAAAGCGGTCACCATTCCTACTTGATAGTAATGACAGTACCGTTGTACTTAGATGAATAAGACATTCATCTTGTTCGTGCGGAAATAGTGTACGGTTTAGTTTTTTAAATAAAGAACAAATTTTTGGAGCGGAGGTTTTCCCAACGCAAGTATCTTCTGGGAAGCCCTGGTAACTTATTTGTACATATTTACAGAAACAAACTCTTTTTTTTACATATATTTTTTACCTATAAAGCTTAGGTATAACTAGAAAAATCCGAAAAGAACTGGACGTGTATAGTCCAAAGACGCGGGTTCGAGTCCCACATCGAGTACCAAGTATTTCCATTGTCTTTCTTCTTTTCAAACTCTTTTTATTAAAAAAAGAGAAGATTTGATACTTTTTGGTAAAATGATTGCAAAATAAAATACACCATAATGCATTAATTGCAAAGCTCAGAATCCCACGCAGGGTAATTAGTAGTACGATCCATAAAGTGTAATCTTGAGCCAGGACTTAATTTATTAATTGAAATGTCATTCCGAACCGTCGCACAGTGGGTCGAAACCATGATTTTAGTGACTTAGGGTCCAACTTAGTTTTTTTACTTTTTTAGCGCAAATGGATGGATCTCGTTGACCTCAATAATAGTTTCTATGGGGCGGATTTCCTAAACTTTGTAGTTTTGGCAGAAAATCATTCGTGCGCTTTCCTTCGACGCTGATTATAAAAAAACAAAACAATAACAAATAAATTTCATAAAAAGAACTAGATAAGTAGGTAACAATTTGAATGAGTTATTGTTTCAAAGCAATATCTTCATTGTCGTTAATGAGGACTAATTAAATAAGTTGTGAGTCGAATAACAATCAGATTATTTGTATAATTAAACAATCGTTGAACCCTTTTGTATTCGTATTTATTGTAAACAATTAATCGACTTTATTGTTCAGTTTGGGATTCGGAAGATTTCTTTTTTTTATTCGTGTTTTTAATCCCCGTACCAATAATTTAATTGCCTACGTGCCGTGGCTACCGTGTCATCATAACAGCCCATTAATGTCTCACTGCAGGGACGGGCCGATGACGGAGGGATACTTGGCCTACTAATACCACGCTGGCCAGATGGATTGGTATAGGGTTTAATTTTAAGTTTTTCTTCTTTCTATGTACAGGTAATATTCACAGACAGTCCCTTAGTCGGTTTCTACGACACCCATGGGATGAGATGGGGTGGTGACATATTGTTACTCCGTCACCACACGGATATGCTACCGTGAATTTCATCTATGCGTCTCTGTGCTTTGAAGGGCACGTAAAAAACTAGCTCGATAGACAGGACTGACTACCAGTCCTGTCTATCGAGCTAGTGGCAGACTCTCAGAGGCCTATTGGCCTATTGGACCTATTAAACAACCTAAGACACCTAGTTTCTTACTAATTATAATACAAAGAAGAAGTCCCAAAAGTAAAGTTTACCTGATGACACAAAAAATAGCTAGTTACACGAAAAAACCTCTACACAAATAGATAACAAACCAATGAGTCAAACATTAGCATAGTACACACAGCAACTAATCAACCTAGACACTCATGTACCTTAATACCTTGAAATAAGACACAATTTCAAATAAAAATGTTTAACTTGATGTGTTGCTGTGTGTACCTACATACTATGATTATATAGTCACAACTTTTATCAAGAAATACATTGCGTATAATACATAACAGATTAATATTATATACTCGAGATTACATACATATTTGTACTACGTTTGTTTACTATAAATGATTCTGCATAATGAAACCCTTTCTTGCCCGTGTTACTACCAGTTCTACTACCAGTAGTAATACTGTTAATTTTTTTACCTTTCTTACTACTGCAGTAGTAAGTTGTTAGAATGGTAATTATAATTTACCCGTGTTACTACTGCTCTTCTTTCCTTGACGGTGCTACTACCAGTAGTAATACCAGTAATTTGTTCTTCCTTCTTACTACTGCAGTAGTAAGTTGTAAGAATGGTAATTACAATTTACCCTTGTTACTACTTTTAATAAATTGTAATTAAAACTCATTTGATAAATATGATTCATTCTTCTTGGTTTACGCCTGAGGAAAAGGAAAAAACATACACATGTCATCATGTGTCATAGATCTGTGTGAAAATTATAGTTTATTGTTTGTCTTGTATAATAAAATAATTAATTATTATTATTATGAGTGGAGATATTGAAGATATTAAATTTATACAAAGAAAAGGAGGAACGGGTCTGTTATATGGAGATGCGCTTCATATTTCACAAAAGACAAATGCTCTGGAAGTTTAACGTTGCAAGTAAGTAAACCGTTACCTATATACTTACTTACCTAAATTAAAAAAATATGATGTATTTCCTTCGCTGACCAATGCTAATTTACACAGGGCAACTCTGTGATACGAAAAATGGGTCATTTATGCAAGCCTGATTTGGAGAAGAACAAAATTGCAATGTCTATAGCGGAATTAAAGGATACAGTTACTAAAAGTGATAAACCGATAACAAAATTGTACAACCGAACATTAAAGAGATTTGTACTTGAAGAGGGTATTAACTCGGCTAGGAATTTTCCGTCCTTTACAAACATCCAACATTCACTGTACGATGTTCGTAACAAAACATCTGCTGTTATGAAAACAGTTTTTAATAAATCAGAGGAGGTACAAGTACCTAAAAACTTTTATAATATGGTTCTTGCTGATTACTGTTTTGAAGGTGATCGTATACTTTTATTTTGTACCTCAGAGGCAAGAGAAGTCATACATAATATAACTGAATTTTTCATAGACGCGACATTCAAAGCATGTCCGCCACCATTTAAAGAACTCGTCAGCATTCATGGCGATATCGGAAGTACTGCCACTACAACGAAAGTAGTACCCATTATATTCGGTTTATTATGTTATAAGACTCAGATTGCTTACGAAAAAATGTACGATATGATACAATCACAGCTGCCTCAATTCAAACCAGAAATATTTCACTGCGACTTTGAGGTTGCTAATATTAACGCGCTTTTACTTAAGTTTCCGTCCATAAAAATTGTTGGTTGCTATTTTCATTGGCAACGTTGTGTTTGGAGAAAAGCTGAAGCATTAGTGGGTAAATCAAGATGTAAAGCCGAAAACAGAATACTTTCGCTATGTGCCGTATTACCACTCTTACCCTCAGAAATGCTTTTGGAAGGGTGGGCATACATAAAAACAGAAAGTGAATACCTGCCTACCCTGGAAAAATTTATAAAATACATACAACGCATGTGGATTAGAGAGAAATATTTAAATTTATTAAGTGTCTTTGGCATGAGACATCGAACTAACAATGTTCTCGAAGGCTATCATTCAAAATTAAATAAGTACGTTAACAAAAATAACAAAACTTTAATGAGGTTGTTAAATGTAATTAAGGATGATAGCTTTATTAAAATCGTTGCCAAGCAATTTAACTTAAGGAGAAAGCGAATTATATTAAATGATGAGAATATACAAAATATCCTAATGCAACTAATTAATAAAGAAATCTCTATAGGTTACGCGTTAGAAAAGTTGCGATAGCTAGAGAGAGATACAGCCTGAGGTGACACACAGACATCAGCGAAATCTTAGTGATAGGGTCCCGTTTAATCCTTTGGGTACGGAACCCTAAAAATATACATTTTTACGGTTCCGTACCCAAAGGATAAACATTAGTTATCTTATCTTCGGTAACAATATTTTCCTAAAATTAAGAGGGTTCTTACACTTTCTTTCGCACATTTGACATTTTCAAATATTTCAATTCTCTGTGTGCATAATTGAAAAAAAAACCAAAAAAAACAAAACATGTGAAACAAAACAATATCAGACATTTAAAAAAAAAAATTATAACAAAACATTATGCAACTGGTTTCCTACTACTTATCGGTTTTTTTTGTTATTAAGAATACAAAACTTTTTTGTTAACTATAAGTAATTTTTTTCATTTAAAAATGTTAAGCTAATCTGTGGCATTGCCCATTTTAAATAAATAATTATTTTTATTTTGAATATTTCCTTTTCTTTTCCTTTTATTAAAAGTAGTAACAAGGGTAAATTGTAATTACCATTCTTACAACTTACTACTGCAGTAGTAAGAAGGAAGAACAAATTACTGGTATTACTACTGGTAGTAGCACCGTCAAGGAAAGAAGAGCAGTAGTAACACGGGTAAATTATAATTACCATTCTGACAACTTACTACTGCAGTAGTAAGAAAGGTAAAAAAATTAACAGTATTACTACTGGTAGTAGAACTGGTAGTAACACGGGCAAGAAATGAAACAGGTTTTAAGGATTTTCCTCTAGCGCGGTGTTGCGAAAATACTCCTTGGGTAATCCCAGTTTTTATTTATTATGGCAATTGTTTTGATACAATAATAGGAATTTATAGTTTGATTTCTGGGTAAGATATCCGATAAAATAATAAATAAATAAATATTCACGGAAATCTCTACTCTACACAGCGCCATCTGTTCCTTAAATAAGCTAGCCTTAACCTGCTTGTGTTATGGGTAACAGAACAACGGATATTAATATTTACATACTGTTTTTTTTTGTAAATACATGCATATTATACATAGAAACACTCAGACCAATGCAAATAATCATGTTCATGCAAACAAATATTTGCATTGAGCGGGAATCGAACCCGAGACCTATGCGTAGCAGTCATGTTGTATAACCACTACGCCACAGAGGCCGTTGATGAAGAATAATAGAAGTACTGGTATTATCAAAGAGCCTTCTTGAGACATAAGTTCAGAATGACAACAGCGAGAAAACGGCTGGTGACGATTTTAGAACGATAACTCCCGCACTAATGAACTTAACAAACGCTTGACATTATAAACAAATCAGCGTCATCGGTAAGCATGGTACTACCACAGTACAACCAGTAGCCTATCTCGGCCGAATATTTGTTATAAATGCGCGGTAATACGTAAACATGCGATAGCGCTGCACACCTCCAGCTTTTTATTTACATTTACCTACTTTCCCGCTCGTTACTGCGGCACAGTCGCGATTGTTCACTGCGCAAAGCCACCGCTATCGTGAGCGTGAGGTATATGTCGTACTGTATAAGTATATTTGTACTATGGTACTACCCCAAACGTTTTTGTATATTTTTTTGATCATTTAAAGAACCGATAGAAAGGTGTCAAACTAATTAATTAACCAATGAATGTAATTAACAAAATTACGTAAAAGGTCAATCGCTACCAAGGAGAACATATTTTGTTGGTTTCTTCGCTCGATTTTTAGTCGAGTTTTTAATTAGTTTAGTATTCTTTTGTTAGTGTATTTTTTTTTTATTCTGATTTATTGTAGTATGTCAATTATTATAAGGGTATTTTAAAAGTCTAGAAATAGTCCTTGATTTGTTTTGAAATACTTACTTGCCAGTGCCTATACTGCCATTTTCCCATCCTAACACGTTATATGCAGTCTATGGTTAGTTGAAAGTGTAATTTTTTTCTTTATTAGAAGCCTTAAAAGTGTAGTCAGCCTGCATCATAAATGACTAACATTCTCGGTGAGAGCAAACACAGGCGATACATGTTTTTTGGACCTACAGTCACATTTATATCGCATCTATACAATAATCTATAGTAATATTACAAAGAGGTAAAGTTTGTGTGTTTGTGACGTTGTAGGGGGTAATCTCTGGATCTACTGAACCGATTTAAAAAAATATTTCTGTGTTTAATAGTCCCTTTATCGGGGAGTGTCATAGGCTATATATATAATATCACGCTATGACTAATAGGAGTGGAGCAGTAATGAAATATGGTTAAAAAAAGGACGCGTTTTTTTCGCCGTCCAACGAGGTGGGCACGTAGTACAATATACATAATAATAATGTACAGACTATAGACAATATTTACACTGCGTTCGCTTTGACCTATCCATAGAACGTATTCAGCGTGACCATTTTTTCGTTAAAATTATTACAGAATATATTATTATTGTCTATCTACCAGACACTACTTACGTAATATCATAGACATTTTCAATGTTTATTTGTTTAATTTTTTGACATTTATCTTTAAGTTTGACAATCAACATTACCTACTCCCATTTCACTGCAACATCTATTCACCTTTTAGCCTATATAGATAACGGTAATAGATAAGAATATTGTCAAACGAAATCACTATTTAGTTTACTAGTAAAAAATGGGAGTGCGAATATAGTGGTAATGGAATTACGCTAATGTGGTGTTGCCTAGGATAAATTATAGACATAAATTTCCTTAAAGCCTGGATGTCTTTATTTTCGTTAAAGTGACGATTTTTTTGCTGACCGTGGCCACTTAATTAGGGGGCGAAAAAAACGCGTCACTCTTTAAACATATTTCATTACTGCTCTACTCCTATTAGTCATAGCGTGATACTATATAGCCTATGACACTCTCCGATAAATGGATTATTCAACACAGAAAGAATTTTTAAAATTCGGTTCAGTAGTTCCAGAGATTACCCCCTACAACGTCACAAACACACAATCACACAAAATTTACCTCTTTATAATATTAGTATAGATGTAGCCTATTTATATTTAAGTCCTCTGCATTACCTAGAGAAAGTTGCTCTAACTTCTCAAATATTCTTCTGATTAAATTTAATATGCTTTACAAGATGATTTAGCTATTTCTCAGGACTGTCAGATTGTCATTGTCGTTGCTTTTGCGAGGTCACGCTGTCGATCCTGGCAACTTATCCTGGCTTATAGGTATTACAGTCGTGAGAAACCAGGTAGTCTTTCAGGTAGTTGTTCTAAATAAAAACCAAACTTGTGCAATTAGCAACAGGTGTGCGAAATGCCACAGGTCTTCGCCATTTATCGATGTTTTTTATCCTACTTGCATAGTCCCAGAATAAACACTTTAAGAACTCTCATTTAGTAATATCATTCATCATAACAGCCCATTAATGTCCCACTGCAGGGACGGGCCTCCGCCCGTGACGGAGAAATACTTGGCCTACTAATACCACGCTGGCCAGACGGATTGGTACAGGGTTTAATTTCAAGTTTTCCTCCTTTTTATTTAAAGGTAATATTCACGGATAGTCCCTTAGTCGGTTTCTATGACATCCATGGGATGAGATGGGGTGGTGACATATTGTATTCTTACTCCGTCACTACACGGATAATAAACATTCAGTAGTACTAATTTGCTAAATAAAGAAAGTAAATGACGGAAATATTACAAGCGAAAGTGTTGTTAAAGAATCGTTGACGTGTACTCAGGATGTTGATTGATTACTTTAAGTACTGATACTAGACTTCAATATCTAATTCGAATCTTGTAACTTTATGTTAAAGTGCATATTGCAATGAAATTATAGTAAAGTCTAGTAGTGACATTAAGATACAGACGTATTCTCGCCTTTTGAAGACGTTTCGATACTGAATAGCAGTTTCTATAGAGGCACCAAAGGGTGGTTTAGTCAGTGAGAGTATGACATTACCAGTACAGTCTTAAGCTATGCTAACACTCATTAGTTTTTGATCTCTGCTCCTTATATACAGAGAGGTAGCCTTTACTGAGGCTGCCTGGTTGGAAAATCCTGATAAATCTTGCGCTGTTCGTGCTCGTGTAGGTTCAGTTGGTCCGAGATTTCGTTTGGAGTTTACCTTCTATACATATCTGCTTTATAGTTTAACATTGTTTAGTTTTAAACACTAACCCCCGTACTCATAAAAGTCTTTATTTAATCACTGTTTAACGAGATTTTTATTAGTAAAATCAACCATATGCCAAACAAAACCGTAGAATTTAAGCTAATCAATCGACTAAAATTTAAGTGGCGTTTATGAGTAAGGGGGTATGAATCAAAAACTACTTTTAAATATTTTTGCTTTTTTTTGTTATTTTAATTACCAACGCTTAAAATAAAAACTTCTTGACAAGGTGGGTTCAAGATGCGTGCATGTAAAATAATGTTGTATGTATGTATTTAGTTAAAATACATGTTGGAACGCGGTTTTCTCACGGCCCTTCAGCAATCGACCGAGCACGTAGAAATGACATTGCTTAGCTGTGAATGTGAAATTATGCCTTGGACACGCATCGTTATATGTCTCATGTACGAACGATCAATTATCTTCTTTATTGCTTTGGAATACAGTCATTGTTTGCTTAATATCTGAAATTGCATGTTCTCTTTCTTTTCTGTGACATGAATTTTCGTTACCGTAAGCGGATTAAGCTGTTGCGTTATTTTGGTGTAAAAATAATTTCTTCTATTATATTTACCTACCTATTAAATAATCATAACAGCCCATTAATGTCCCACTGCAAGGACGGTCCTCCTGTCGTGACGGAGGGATACCTACTTGGCCTAATAATACCACGCTGGCCAGACGGATTGGTATAGGGTTTAATTTCAAGTTTCCCCTTCTTTTTTATTTCGTAAAGATAATATTAACAGATAGTCCCTTAGTCGGTTTATACGACACCTATGGGATGAGATGGGATTCTTACTCCGTAACCACACGGATTCCGCAACTATTATCGCTACGAAAACCAAAGAAGGAAAACTTGACAAAACACATACTTAAAACAACTACACCAATATTTCTTCTGTCATCTAAGATCTGTCACCCCTTTTGTGCAAAGTGACATTACTAAGCTTACAATGATGAAACTATCTATAAAGTAAAGTAAATACTACACCAAAGAATGTAGGTTTTTACAGGTATAATACGAGTGGAATCTGGGCCACTGTAGTCTAGTTAAAGTTAAATACTTGGTTGTCTACGTTAGACTAACACGATAATTGAGCAATTACATTCCTTACAACATTAGTTTTGATACCGTTTAGTCATATAATGTTGACGTCATTTTATAAGCGAAGTTGATTTTAGCAGCTGTCAGTTTGACATAGATTCATAGATAGAGTTTTGTTAGTGTTGACTTGTTTGAATTTAGAACACTCGACTTTTGTTTTAGTTTTCTTTTAATAAAAGGATGTTTTGTCAGCAATCGTTAGGTGGTTATTGTTTTAAAGTTTCTTTTTTATTTATTTGAAATAGGCAACGGTGTACAATTTTTTAATCAAAATTTTCTTACATGGTCACGAGTGTTCTGTAGGCCCGCAAAAATTGTTAATGTAAAAGTCTTCGCAACATACGTAGAAAACATAGATCTAGTTTAAAAAAAAAATATAAATTTACTTCTAAATCTGTAACATGCATGCGTAATATTATATAACGCTTATACGAGTTTTGTATAAGTATATTATTATTACTATTTAGTAACTAAAATTGAGATACGCTTCCGTTTGATAAGCTAGCTTCCTTCCCCTGTTATCTCGTGTCGACTATCTTGTTATAATTATATTATTATAAATAGTACTACTAGTTATATTGATGCTGGATTAAGAATACAAACATAATAAACATTCCTGTATAAGTTTAATTTAGATTTATAATCATGGGATTTGTCAATCCCATTGTTGGTAAAAAAAATTAAAATCGGTTCATTAGATCCAGAGACTACCCCCTACAACGTCACAAACATACAAACACACAAACTTTACCTCTTTATAATGGATAGTGTAGATACGGGAGATTAACCTTTATGGAGCATAAACTATAGAGCTATAAATTAACTCACAATAGTCTTCGTTGAAATAACTCAAGCTATGAATGTTTAATCCTTTTTTTTTTATTATATTTTCTTTTTTAATTAAAATAAATCAATGACCTTACTCCGTTTTGAAATTACGACACAATAAGGTGTGTCAGTGGGACATTTTAGAATATTATTTCCGAACGTAACTTACACAATTGTTGAGTTAATATGCTAATTGGATTCCATTCGTAATGTCATTATTGGTGATTAGGAATACGTACATAACTGTAACAATATTATAACATAATATTTTGGTTGGATTAGTTACGGTCTCCTTGCAGCTAAGGAACTAGTCCTTATTATAACTAGTAAGGTATAATGCACGCGATCCTAGAGCTCACTTTAGAGCTCTCTTCCCCTCCTGATCACGAGAATATTCATGTCCAGTTGACAATTCATGCCATTGAATAGATATGTTGGTCGTGATTATAACTTTCTTCGACAAAAATACTATCCTATTGACGAAAAACTAATTACTATATTCGGCTTAGTAGTTCCTTAGATTAGCACGTTCGAGCATACAAACGGATAAGTCTAAAAAAAAAATTTCCCTATCACAAAAATACTCCTTTTCCATCGATAGCACGTCATGGTTTACGTATATAGGTTGACACATAACGAAAATATGTTAACTGTAAATATCTTTTTAACTAAACTGGTAAAATGTCTATAAATAGAGGGATATTCAATTTACGTCACGCAAACGTTATCTACGGGGTAGCAGACGGCGCTTGAGACGCGGAAAATTGAGAAAAATGTAACTAAACCGCGTGGGACGTTAGTGAACGAAAGGGGAGGAGAACTGTGACGATATGGCGCCCCGTGACGTCATCAAGGCGCCAACGTAATCAACCGTGTTATATGTGTGACATTGAAAATTATAATATTAATATGATTTTTTTGGGGTTATAAAGTTCTAAGTATAATCTTTAGACTTTTTAGTTTTGTTTTCTCGCTAAGTATAATTATTCCGATAAAAATTATAACTTAATACTTCAGTGCAGCAATTAAAATTGTGTTGCTTCTTCCTAAATTTTAAAAACGAAAATTAGAAAGGAAAAAAGAAATACTTAAACCATTTTAGATAAAATAAATTATTTTTTTAGGAATATCAGATTTTTAAAAGAAAAGACAGTTAAGTTAACGCATATTATAAGAAAAATGCATTTACAATTTGTATGGAACAGTTTTAATTTACCGCGAAAAAGTCCGCCATTATGACAACAAGAAACAAAATTCCACATTTAAAAATAAACTTTCTTTTTTAATTACACGAAGGAGGTTGAACATAAAACGTTTTAAACCCACATAATCTATTCTAAACTACGTAGGTATAAAGTTTAACAAAGTATATAGAATACCCCGTTATCTGACAACTTTGGTCACACAAGTGGAAAATTGTCCTGCGTAATGGCACTTGGTTATTTTTCAATGAAACGTGGAATTGGAAACGATATTGCTACCCTTAATGGCTTCGAGATATAATTTAGATTCCTTTGACTTATGGATATTCTATTTTAGAAATGGTGATCGAGTTAGACTTAGAAAATGCACCTTTTCAACTGATATCGGTTGGTGTTGTGGTAAAATAAAAAAAAAAAGAAGTGAATAAAATTTAAGTCACATTGGAAAATTATTATTTGATTTATAATTTTAGATACCATACCAAGATGATCATAACAGCCCATTAATGTCCCACTGCAGGGACGGGTCTCCTCCCGTGAGGGAGGGATACTTGGCCTACTAATACCACGCTAGCCAGACGGATTGGTATACCTAGGGTTTAATTTAAACTTTATTTTTAGGTTTGCCTTCTTTTTACTTCGTAAAGATAATATTTACGGTTACACATTAACCACTCAAACGCCCGGGTCGATAAATCGACCTAATCCATTGTAGCGTCTACCGCCCGGGTCGATAAATCGACCCGTTCGCTAGACGCTATACTAGCGTATTTTAAACTTATTTTAATCTGTGGAAGTCTTCTAAGCATTTTTAGGATTCGACAATAGATGGTACTGTATCCTTAGTACAAACTTTATTTAGGATGAACTAGATGGCGTTGTGTGAATGAGTAAGAAAAATCTCTACAAACAACCACCCTCTGACTCTGGTTCAATTTGTTCGTAACTAACGAACACAAAGCAAATTATATCTTGTTGTCTGTTATTAAGTTAATTAATCAAATATCTTGAGATAATTGTTACTTGTCTATACTAAGAGGTATCAAATCAAATCATTTAATCATTTACAAAGATATAACATTACAAATTAGTTATTTATAATGAAGTGTACAAAATAAATAGTAAAGTTTGTGTGTTTGTGACGTTGTAGGGGGTAATCTCTGGATCTAATAAACCGATTTGAAAAATTATTTCTGTGTTGTATAGTCCATTTATCGGGGAGTGTCATAGGCTAATTAGTATCACGCTATGACCAAGTAATAAGAGTGGAACAGTAATGAAATATGTTTAAAAAAGGGACGCGTTTTTTTCGCCGCTCAACGAAGTGGGCACGGGTCAGCTAGTTAATAACAAACCAATAATTAGTATTGAGATACACTTGAAACTGGTACGGATAATAGTAGACAATATATTCACTCTTAGCAGATCTGTATTGTTTAAAGATAGACCATTTTCCAAGGAGTAATAATAAATTGAATAACAAACTTAAAGTAGATACAACCATTTGTCTTACATCAAAATTCCATCGACATACTTGATGAAAATGTGTCAAAACATTTTCGTATTTCCCTTAGAAAAACAATACCGTGTTGGCGGGAAACGATCCTGAATCCCAAGAATAATTACAACTCAATGTAGGTAGACGCTAACCATTGCTTGTCCGCTTGATTAAACTCGAACATCTGGTGCTGTGTAGGCAGCAATGTAGATCGATGTGGGGTTGAAATTGCTTTAGTACTAGGAGACAAGGCGTCGATGAAATTGTGTCGTGGTTAAAGCAATTACGTTCCATTTATTGTCTAGACGGTTTACTATGGATGTTTGTGTTTCACTAGTTACTATGTGGGCCATACTTGTTATCTTTAGATCATGAATGACCCACTGCTAGGCTCCTTTCGTATAGGGAAACTTCTTTATTTATATACGGCTTTTGCGTCTCGTTTTATAAGAGATATTGAAGGATAGTTAAGTACAGGTCTTGTAGTCGCTTTTTACAATACCATATGGATGAGATGGAGTGGTGACTGTATCCTTGTACATCACTACATGAAAGTATAACATTATACATTTCTTTCTTTATTTGTAGCGAGGCCTCTCCCGCACTAAGGATTTAGCTCTGTGTCGCGAAAACTTTTAAAGACGGGCAACAATTTGAGTATAACACAAATAATTGTAATGTAATGCACAAATAATTCAAATTCACGACCTCCTGCAAGGGCAGCTAGATATACGACCGATTTGATTCCAAGACAGTCATTATAATAAATAAAAGGAACATGGTAATAGGCCCTTTGGCCCTTAGAAAAATAAACGAAAGTTATAAAAAAAAGTAATTAAGTAAACTAAAACCAGAAAATTACTTAATTTCAAAACAACAACATATCATATTTAATAGTAGAGTTTCTGTCTGTCCGTACATTGGACGTAATAACATACAATTTTATATATTTATGTCGGCTTTATGAACCGAGTCGTTGGGTATATTGTTCCAAAATTCTCACAAACTTGTATGACCTATTTATCATGTACACACAGCAACTAATCAAGCTAGACACTCATGTACCTTAATACCTTGAAATAAGACACAATTTCAAATGAAAATGTTTAACTTGATGTGTTGCTGTGTGTACTTGTCTATGAACATTATTTTGTTAAGTAACAGTTAAGTTTAGAAGGTAGGTACTATAACTGTTATAGTTTCTAGTTGTAAACTAAGCCTTATGTTGATGGAGATAGAATTTAAAATGTCACAAAACTTGTCCCAAAAGTCTAGATAAAGCTTAAGAGCAAAAGAAAGAAACTCGTAGGCCCAAAATTCCTCTTCTTCGCAACAAGAAGGAGGAGTCACGACCATAAACCAGGGATTAGCCAAAGGTGTAAAGTATTCTTTTTCCCAGAGAATTCCAAAGACAATTCCCGCACTAGGAATAGAAAAAACGTAAATAAAATAAATTTGCGAACACAAAGTACGTCTAGATTCAAGAATTCAAAATAAATCATTTGTAGATGTACCAGACATCACGGCGCGTTTAAAACCATATTAGACTTGTGACTTTTAACTTAATTTGTAGCTTTATATTTATTTGTAAAGCAACCAAGGCTCCTCCGTGTGGTGACGGAGTAAGAATACAATATGTCACCACCCCATCTCAACCCATGGGTGTCGTAAAAACCGACTAAGGGACTATCCGTGAATATTATCTTTGAAAACTTGAAATTAAACCCTATACCAATCCGTCTGGCCCGCGGGGTATTAGTAGGCCAAGTATCCCTCCGTCACGGAAGGAGACCCGTCACTGCAGTGGGCTGTTTTGATGAACCAAGGCTTCTGCATCTAGTATGGACAAACGTAGAGCTTGCCATTTTAGCAAGTAACCTGTCCGTTTTATCACTATGCTATAAAAAAAAACTTTATCCACAAGGTAACCAATAAAATAAAATTAAAGTCAAGTTAACCTCAACAAAAATCACAGCATAATTTTCGCGAACATAAATTCGTCCATATTGGACAAATGGCGGCATCATTAAAACAACTATATCGATCGCTTTTAAACCAGATCGAAATGCACGAGTAGTATCACGTTAATTGTCGTACCGGCAACGGTATGAACCGGATACGATGTCTGTAGCCAGTATATATATCGCTGGTGAAAGTAGATCTTATAAAAAATGCTCAGATTCCTTGCGTCGCTTGATATTTCATGATACATTCACATGTTCATTGCGCATGTGTGTATGAGCTTAATCAGGTTTTTGATAACGGAGGACTAGCTAAATATCAAACGAGTATTATATTTTACAACCTCTTTTCTTTTCAACATGACGTTGGCAGAATGATTGGTTAATGATAGAGCCTATTATAAAAAATAGAATACTTACAACGATATATAAACGAATGGTGCGATAAAGCATTTCTTTTTTTTTATTGCATTAATTTGGTGGACGAGCACACCAACAACCTGACGGTTAGCGTTGATCACCGCTTACTTACGTCAGAAATGTCGAGCTTATTTATGCCGGTGCCCATTGAACAAAAAATGCTATATCCCATATCTTCAATTTTTTTCTATTTTATCAGCTATAGACCTAGGTAAAAGAAAAAACTATGCAAGTGTTTTTGTGTCCTAAGTTTGTTACGTGTTAGGTATGTTACGGATAATTTCATTTATCCGTAACATACCTACCCATCCAACAAAGTACAATTCACCCCAGTAGTTCCTTAGATATTTACGTATAACCATACGGACACTCCAGCATCAATACAGATTGTAAGGTAATGTCATAACCTAGATATATTTACGAGTAAACCATAAAGCACTCTCTGTAACTATTAGTTCAATACATATCCTGTTGTATTTACACAAATATTGTCTAAAATAAGCTTTTACTCGTCATTTGGGAAGCTGTAAACCTGCGTGGTAAAGTTATGTGATGTTTGAAGGAGTTTCTATTATTCACGTCTGTATTTACGACTAACCAGTACCTATACGAAATGTGTCCTTATTTCAATAGGTTAGTGTTCTTTGTCTATTTCTAAATTAAGCAAAGCTTTTAATGGAAACTATATTTCTTTTAAAAAAAAGGTAATAACTGCACTAGTGTACAATATGTCACCACCCCATCTCATCCCATGGGTGTCGTAAAAACCGACTAAGGGACTAACCGTAAATATTATTATTACGAAGTATAAAAAGAAGGAAAACTTGAAATTAAACCCTATACCAATCCGTCTGTATCCCTCGCGTCTGTATCGTCGCGGGATGAGACCCGTCCTTGGAGTGGGACATTAATGGGCTGTTATGATTGATTGATGATTGACTGCACTAGTGATCTAGCCCTGTTTCGCAGGGACTATTGCAGGCATGATAATAACGGACACAGAGTATAGCTAAACTAATGGCAAACATTTAAGGATCACACGAAAAAATCTGGTTCAGGATTTGAACCCGCGAATTAAACTTAATACTTTAATGTTAATAATAGTATAAGTAATAGTTTATTTTAAATAACTTGATTGCTGTCATTCATTATTTATTATATCATTTATTTTAGTGTAAATATCTGAATAATTGAAACAGATAAGGCAATTCAGTAAACCTATAGTTGACCTGTACCAACCGACCTTTGATACGTCCTTAAAAACTTCTTTTCAATAAATGAGGTTAAAACATTTTTGCCATTTGCAACATTGTAATTTTTCCTGAATTGCACTTTACCACTAAACAGGTAGCTACAGAAGTGAAACTAATGTTTGCACTTCATTATTCATACCTACGATAAGCATCGCGATATAATTGTTATCAACTTAACAAAAAAATTCTGATATAGGAACTCGTTTCTAGTAGTTCAATTTCTTTTAGTAATAATACAGAAAAAGCTGAAAATTAACTAATAAGTATTTAATTTATATCGATAAGAAAGAAAAGATAAATAAAAAATTCAAAGCAGGAATGGAAGTTTACTGAATAAAAGCCTCATACGCCTTTGACCACTAAGCCACCCAGCCAGTCCTTCTCTCGCGCGTATACTCAACAGCGACTAACTAAAAAACTAAAGCCCGATTTACACATCGATAAGTACAGTAGCGAGCTAAGTAGTAAGTTGTTGATTAAGTTGATTTGAATAGATCTCCATCCTATTTTTTGGCGAGTTAAGTACGAAGTAGCCCTCTCTCTCGCGTCTCGCTTGCCAAAAAATAGAATATAAATCGGGCTTAAAACGGAGACATCTAGACAGCGCCATTTTAATTTTAACTTTTATGCTACTTTGTATATGTTTATTGACTTCTGTAGCTATCGCTGTTGTGTGTCTACATAGCTCATTCAATAAATATGTTTACGTTAAAAACGCTGATATAAACAATAAATTTGGACCACTAGCAATTTATATCCATAGTAATAAAATTGATAAAAACATGATGATGCATTAATTATAATCATATGAATTTACTTAACAACAATTAACTTTGACCATATTTTAATATTTTTTGATGTATTAATTTTCTTTTTACAACTTAATTGAATTTGACATATTAAAAAACATGTAATTACATAAATATTTATGTTTCCCACAAGCTAAAGTAATGCAAGTATGTGCATGGAAGTATCGCATTTTTTGACGAAATGTTTAGATTCTTATACAGCAGTTTCCTTCTCTTTCATACAGGATGCTGTGCCCGACAATGTCTACAATTGTTAACTTTAACATCTTCTTAAATAAACATTGAGGTGCGCAATAAACTATTGCGTTATTTGACTCAACATTAAAAATAAAAGTGTCATCTATAGAGCACTACGTAATAAGCATTATAGGTCTTTACGCTTTTCCATTTTCGAAACGTAGCTTCTAAACGAATAACCATAATAAAAATTAATACAAACAGAAAAAAAAAACACAAGCCAACCGAAAAAAATCAAATTTAATTACTCTCTGAACAATGCCATAAAAAAATTAAAAAGAAATGTGTTCCGTACTGACATTAGTTGATTAATGTAAGTATTTAATTTGAAGTTTACTAACTATGTTTATTTCTTTCTAACTTATTATTTCAATGTTGTGTTAGAGTAAGAGGTGAATAGTTGTAAAAGCTCTCACACAAGTTCTTTACAATGAAAGATGAATGTTTTGATAAAGTGACTGCTTTCTTATAACAGTATAATAAATGTATTCTTGTTAAGTAACCATGTTTAATCTGTGTGTGATTACTGTATATTAATTGTATTTAACTTAAGTAAAGTCTTTAATTAAAGCAACAAGTTCAGATGCTAATTATTTAAATGGGATTCTGATTTCCAGTTTTATTTAATAAACAGACAGATTAATACTACTTCTTCATACAATAATTTCTTCTTGATGAATACAATTCAAATTCTACACGATACAAGTGTAATGTATACCTACTTCCTTTTTCAAATATAGGTAGAGTTCACACGAAATCAAGAAAATAAAACTTATATACATTGTATTCCGGCAAGAATGTTTAAAAATATATCAAAGTATTTAAATGAACTTAATTTCGTATGTTAATAAAACTGTTATTGGTGGTATTAACAGGTTTTTTGAAGGTATTTTTATATTCGCAGCCAATATGGCGCTCAGTTGCTAAGGACCGTTATTTACTAAAAGAACTTGTAAAATTAATTCTGAATAATGTTCTTGTTGACTACGACTTTTGCAACAAGGTTTTACACTATAATATTATTGGTTTTACAGGCGTTTTTATTAAGTCAAAGTTAAGTTCATTTAGGTTGAAATTTACCTACCACAAAAAAGAGAATATCAATCGCAGATATCACTTCTGTGATACCGGAAAACGCAGGGTGGGGAGACCCCTCACACGGTGGACCGACGACCTCGTAAGGACGGCGGGAAGCCGATTGATGAGGGAGGCGCAGGACCGCACAAGGTGGCAATATTTGAAGGAGGCCTATGTCCAGTAGTGGACGTCAATTGGCTGAAATGATTTCTGTGATATCAATAGTAATTATTCAACTTTAGGTAAACCGTAACGTTTATCGAGTTGCGATCGTTTGCTAAAAATTTAGATTTTACTAATAATGCTTTAACGACATTAAATGTCACGGGTGTCGTAAGCAAACTAAAGGAAATGTTCTCAAATTATGTCTACATAATTTTTATTATCTCTAGATTACAACCCTATACCATCTGGCCAGCGTGATATTAATATGTCTAGTTTCTGCTTCACGTGGGACATTAGGTTTATCTGTGTGTGGGGGTGTGTAAGGTCGGCAACGCACCTGTGATTCCTCTGGTGTTGCGGGTGTCCATGAGCGGCGGTGATCACTTACCATCAGGTGACCTGCTGGCTCGTTTGCCTCCCTTCATATTAAAAAATGAAAGATCGACTAAGAGCGAAAGTCGGCAAATGGCGAATAGTCCACATGTAGTAAGTCTCCTTAATTCGATTTTACGACGGCTATGCGTCAAAAAGAACTGATGACCTTTAGAATTCTTACTCCATCACAAACAATTAATCTGTGATAAATAAACCTAATAAATATGATTACATAAGTATAATTTTGTGAACTAAACCGGTTCTCGTATGAAGTTGCATAACTGCACACGTGTTGTTGTTCTACGAGTATGTGTTAAGGTATTACGAGGTTATAAGGCGTTCATTTCTTGACGAAATACAATTGACATTTACTAGTTATTAGTCTAGCCTTTGCAGCTTATAAATTATAACAGACTAGCTGACCCGTGCCCACTTCGTTGGGCGGCGAAAAAAACGCGTCCCTTTTTTTAAACATATTTCATTACTGCTCCACTCCTATTAGTCATAGCGTGATACTATATAGCCTCTGACACTCCCCGATAAATGGAGTATTCAACACAGAAAGAATTTTTAAAATCGGTTTAGTAGATCCAGAGATTACCCCTACAACGTCACAAACACACAAACTATTTACCTCTATAAGTAGTATATTTATTAGTATAGATTATAAATACACTTATCAATCAATCATCTTGCCTATTGCAGCACACTACTGGACATAGTCCTCTCACAACACGCGCCACAAAACACGGTCCTGCGCCTTCCGCAGCCAGTCCGACCTAGAGACCGTTTTGAGGTCGTCGGGCCATTTAAACACACTTAGAAGTCTACAAATTTTACTGTTATCTCTTGTCACAAAAGTGTCGTAAAAGACGACTTAAGAAGTTTCTAACATATACCACACTGTGCTGTAATTGACAATATACCATAGATATCTTCTAACTATATAATCTGTGTGTCTGCCTAGTCATGGCTGAATGTCATGTCCGAAGTCGTGTTCGACAAGCAATAAAAATAAAACACATAAATTATAAATAATTCCGTGATGATAAAAATCAGTAAGTATTGTTTATTAATCGTGACTAAAGCATTTATATATATTTTGTTCTTTATTACGAATTACATACTATATTGCTTGAAGTTAAGTTAATTTATTTCAAAAAACAACAACTCCCACTGTGGGGTCATCATGTCCTCGCTAGAATACATATTTATCTAATATGCAATCACACATGAATAATTGTTATAATATAATACTCCTAGCTGATGCACGTGGCTTCACCTGCATTGTATAGGTAGCTTAAGTGTTATTCTACACCCTAAACTACCTGTATTCTAAATTTCATAAAAACCATTCAGTCGTTTTTGCGTGAGAGAGTAACAAACATCCATTCATTCATACATCCTCACAAACTTTCGCATTTATAATATTAGTAGGATTATATTTATTACACAACGCCATCTAGTCCTAAACTAAGTTGAGTTTATATTAAGGAAGTCCTACTAGACAACGAATACATACTTTAAATACTTTTTGTTTTGTTTATTACAATATACATAGCAAACACAGATATCAATGCAAATATTCATGTTGCACACAAAAAAAAACCGCTTTGCCCGGATATTTGACAGTAACCAGATTTAGAACATTGTGGTTCCTAGTTGCTCTACCGCCATTCAAAATCCTTTAAGTCCACCATTTTAATTAATCTACACTTGTTATCTTCTCTATTACGTATAATTAAATGACTCATCAAGATAATAATAACATAGGTATACAAATGTAAATCCCCTGAACTAAATAATACGTTGTCATCGAAATAGGTGACGAAGTAAAATGTCTGCATTCCATCTCATCCTATATTTGTCGTAAAAGCAAACTACTCCGCGTGGTAACGAAGTAAGAATACAATATGTCACTCATCACCCCATTTCATCCGATGGGTGTCGTAAGAACCGACTAAGGGATTATCCGTGAATATTATATTTACGTAATAAAAAGAAGGAAAACTTGAAATTAAACCCTCTCAATACCAATCCGTTTGGCCAGCGTGGTATTAGTAGGCCAAGTATCCCTTTATCACTGGAGGAGGCCCGTCCCTGCACTGGGGCATTAATGGGCTGTTATGACAGAAAAGCAAACTAAAAGATTCCAGATATCAATAAAAAAGAAAAAAAAAGCATAAAAAAAACGAAAAAAAGTCCTATCCAATCTGTATGGCCATGTGGTGTACCTAGTTAGTAAGTCAAGTTTCGTACACTGACTAAGGTAAGAAGCGGCTTGACTGTGCTTTGTCATTCATCCCTGAGCAGCGGTTACCACTTACCATCAGACCTATTTGTACATCTGCCACCTTGAAATGCTGGACGTGAGCCTACTACAAAGCTTCCTCTGTCCTGTGCCTCCCTCATCCACCGGTAGACCACAAACTTTACCAGTTTGTCACGTCTGCCTACCTGCGCCATTATTTATTTTAAAAAACAATATAATAAGCTGTCATGAGAGTTTTGGTTGATGCCCATCCGCCCCACCGCAGCCCGCGTAAAGTAGTAACTGTCGTCAGAGACAAACTACTCGTCCTCAATTAAAAAAAAACAAAAAAAAAACGCTGTTATGAGAATATCATGTCTATGTTAATCCATGTAATCAGTCAATGGCATTGTTACTAATACAATTTACTTTCAAAATAATTACAGATTAAGTATTATGTCTGATATAGGTAATTTAGAATTAATTAGGGATTATGAGCTATAGATTAGTTACGAGAAGCTCATTATGTTAACTTGGTTATTCTATTATATGAAAGTGATTTATTCTAAGTTTTCATCATAACAGCCCATTAATGTCCCACTGCAGGGACGGGCTTCCTCCCACGACGGAGGGATACTTGGCCTACTAATACCACGCTGGCCAGACGGATTGGTATAGAGGTTGATTTCAAGTTTTCCTTCTTTTTATTTCGTAAAGATAATTTTTACGGAGAGAGTTAGTCGGTTTTAACGACGATGAGATGGGGCGGTGACATATTGTATTCTTACTCCGTCACCACACGGAGGGTTTCTAAGTTTTAACAGGTAAGCTACTCCTGCGTGAGGTTGCGGTTTCAAATCCGACGAGACAATTAAGTATTCGTGCGACCGATTAATCATTGTCTCAAACCTGAAATTACGTAGTCTGAGTTCATTTTCATGTCTATAAAAATCCCTCCTACATAGTGCTCAACTACTAATTCGGAAGATGTCAATTTTTTTTTATAAATATATTTTTAAAAATGGAATAAGTAAATAATTTACAACCTCTTTCCTTATACCTCCCTGATTTATCGACGGGGTCTCAAAGGGGAATGATGAAGCTGTATCTGGCGAGTACTCGACTAGAAACTTAATTACCTTCCAACCAACAAGCTCGTTCAAACAAGAAACTTGATTCGAATACTAAATTCATTCTAAAAATAACATTATTTTTCTTAAAAACTTTATGAATATAGAAATTTTATTAGAAGGCTGTTATTGTCGCTTCGTGGCCCACTCAATTCTAATCGACTTTTAATCTATTTTTTTTTTTTTTATATATTTATTATATTGCAATCTGTCCAGGAGACATTCAACAATAGGTAGGTAGTGATGTGTGGCATGTGAGGTGCAAGCCCAGTGGCATGCCCTCTTAAGGCATTTTAAAGTAAGTCTTGAGGAACTTTTTTCTTTAGTCTCCTCACGCCTGGAAGTATCTCGTCCATAAGATGATAAGCTAACATGTTAGGGTGTAGCTGTATTCTACTTTTATAAGTTGTGACCCTGTCCTTTATCTCTTCTTTGATGGTTTTGACGCCAAGCTCTCGGTGTAGTCTTTCATTAGTGACATACCATGGTGCATCTACTATCATTCTCAACATTTTGCATTGAAACCTTTGTAAGATTTCTAGGTTGGAGTTAGCAACCGTGCCCCATAGCTGTATTCCGTATGTCCATATTGGTTTTAGTATAGTCTTATAAAGCAGAAGTTTGTTTTCCTGTGAAAGCTGGCTGTTTCTATTCATTAACCAGTACATCTTGCGAACTTGTTGCCCCATAGCTAGGCGTTTGGTGAAGATATGCTTTTTCCATGTTAACCGTCGGTCCAGGTACATTCCAAGGTATTTCACGTCGTCAGATTGTGGAAGCTGAACATCGTTTAGTTTGACTGGAGGACAGGTCTGTCGCCGCGTGGTAAAAGTTACTTGGACAGATTTTGTTTCATTAGCTTTAATACGCCAATCCCTTAACCAAGATGAAATTTTATCAAGGCTATTTTGCAGTTTGAAAGAAGCTTGAATTGGTGAGTCATCTGATGCCATGATGTGAAATGTGCCCATCACAACATCCTCAGATATCGGCAAGTCAGCGGTATAAAGGAGGTACAGTGTAGGTCCCATTACACTACCCTGCGGCACTCCAGCTTGGATTTCTATAAGACTTGTATAGTTCGATAATCGATATATTTATATGCATTCGATATTTCAAACTCTACTTTCACATTTGCTAGGCTTTTTACGCGGAATACTAAACTTCATCATCTAGCAAAGAAAGAAAACTAAACACAAAACACGATAAATATTTCAGCTTGTCTGCCCAGCGTGGTATCTATATGCACTAGTGATCATGCGCAATGATCAAAAAAACATCCAGCGAATAATTTGTGAATTGTACAAAGAAATTGTTCTGCTAGCGCTTCGAACTACGACCTGCGGCAGTTATATTATTATGACTGTATAGGTAATATAGAGTAATAAGTTAGTACCTAAGTAGGTACAATTTAGTCAATGAAGGTGTTAAGGAACCCGCATTCCGTTCGAAATTTGAATGTTCATCATGTATTCTATTCAGGTTTTCCCATAAGAGGACCGACCACTAGTTACAAATTCACTAAGTTCAATACTCCTGAGATTTTATAGAATATATAATTAGCACAGAGTAAATAACACTTTAAATATACTCACTATTTATTTAGTACCTTACATGTTTAATTCTTAGTGTATCTGCTTTTATTTACTTACTTGTGTTAGTTCCCAACAGTAAATAAAGTTGCTAAATAAGTAGCATTTTCAACCGACTTCAAAAAAGAGGAGGTTCTCAATTCGGTTGTATTTTTTTTTTTTTTTTTATTTTTTTTATTTTTATTTTTTGTGTTTGTTACCTGATTTCTCGAAAACGGCTAGACCGATTTGAAAAATTTTTTTTTTGTTCGATTGGGTATACTTCCCATTTGGTCCCATTGTCACCAGATCTGGATCTGGATGACGGGATCCTAGAGAAATCGAGGGCATCTCTTGAAAATTGTAGGGACGCATTATGTAAAATGTTGTCATATACGTGCATCTCTGACGTCACTACCAAATAGTCAAGAGTCAGAACTGGTCTGATGCTGGAGACCACAGAGAGTCGAGGGAACAACTCAACGGCATATAGCAGCTACCTTGTGTTTGGGCTTATTTTAATTGTATTGATGAAAACTTTACGAAACTTGACACAAACATGATCTGATGATGAAGAAGACTGAGGGTCGAGGGAACTCCTCAACGGTATGTAGCAGCTACCTAGTGTTTAGGCTTATTTTAATTGTATTGATGGAAACTTTACACAACTTTACACAAACATGATCTGATGATGAAGACGACTGAGGGTCGAGGAAACTTCTCAACGGTATATAGCAGCTACCTAGTGTTTGGGCTTATTTTATTCGTATTAATGAAAACTTTACACAAACATGATCTTATGATGAAGACGACTGCAGAAATTTATTTAATACGAATCTTAGAAATTGTTATCAGCATGGTTTTTAACCGACTCCTGTTGAAGTCGGTTTTTTAATTAGAAAATTATTTTCGGTTAATATTGACTGACTTTTGGTGCGGTAATCTTACAAATTGATATACTTATTATTTTGTTGGTGGAGTAGCTATCTAGCTTTTGTACGACTTTAAAAAAAGTTTAAAACGTAAAATACTTACACTTAACATTTTCATTCAAGTAATAAATTGGTCTTCTTAGACATTATTTTTTGCTTTTGCTTAAATACATTCTAAATAGTTTTATTATTATATGCCCAGAATTATAATTCATTTTCTCTGCGTTCATAAAAACCTTATAAAAATAGTACTTATTTCTATAAGTCGCCAGTACGCCTACAAAATATGTAATATAGGTACATAATTAACACAACCCTTTTTTGGCGGCATAACTGGTATAAAGGCAATATTTGGACGTTCGTCGGAAGCTCATCAAGTAGTCGGAAGGCGTTCCGCAGAGGTCGGCGACCGAGTTTGGCTCCATGGCCGTTCATTCGCCTCCACTATTCGTTTAGTATCTATTTATTCACTGCCAAGGTGAGGGACGCCATCTAAAGGCGCAAATTAATAACAACATCACTCTAACATTGTATTACTACGCGTTACTGGCCGGTCATAAAATGCCGGGAATTTAGTTAATTTGTTTTGGCGCGAGATTCTTTTTTTAAAACTTTTTTGAATGACGTGAACCCGCATGAGTTTTATTTAATAAACTGCGCTGGTATTGTGAACTCTGAGATAATTAATAAATTTAGATTAGATTATTAAAATAAATGATGAATGCTAGTTCATGGTCTATACTCATATTTTCTTTTGGCTTTATTTACATTTTTGAATACACATAATAATTAGATTAGATAACATACTATTTCTTTACTTTTTTCATTCCACCATTCATGTTCATGTTTCATGAAGTTACATTAATATTTTGATACCCAAGACCTGCGGGCGTGCCATTACCACCTCATTAAAGAAACACGTTTATAATTTTGGATCAAGTTTCTGTCACTTTTGCAAATGCGTGAGAGTCGGTGTAGTCAAAATTGATCATATGATAATTTTTTCATGACTTTAGTTAGTCCCTAAATTATTTTTTTTATATTAATTCGAATAGCTTTTTATCTTAATCTTAGTATTATAGCACTACTAGTGTCCTCTAAAGAAGCGCTGAAAAAAGCAGAAAGAAGCTTTTTTCATTGCAATTCCATGGTTATTTTTTAGGGTTTTCATACAAAGTTTTCGAGAAAAAATACCCGTAAACATAAATTAGATAAATGTCTTTGTAGGTTCAAATAAAATTTAGAAACTTTGGATATCTCCATAACCTAATAGAAGCTAGTACTTTTTTTGTTAGTAGAATAAACTTACAACGCTTATTGAAAATAAATAAATAATCCTCACACATTCACACATCGCCACCTAGTCCCAATCTAAGCAAAGCTTGTACTATAGGTACTAGACAACGGAAAAACATACTTAAATATTTCTTTTTGTTTTGTAAATACATACATATTATACATAGAAAACACTCGGACCAATGCAAACAATCATGTTCATGCACACAAAGATTTGCATTGAGCGGGAATCAAACCTCTGCGTAGCAGCCATGTAATATACCTACTGCGCCACAAAGTAACATACTTAAAAGAACCTCTACAATTTGAATTTTCGTCGCAAATATTTCGCTTAAAAACTACTCTTAACTACTACCTAATACTAACTACCTATTACTACACTTATTAGTATCATAAACTGCACAAGTTTTTAATTCATAGACAACTAGAAGAATGCCACAAGTATCTATACCTACACTTTTATTTTTAATCAATTTATACATATTACGAGTTTTCCTGTTACTATTCTAAGTATTTAGCCTACTTCATAATGTTAATGAAAACACGAATGAATATCAAATACACTACTAATACTACTTTATACTAGATATCTAAGATAGGTATCCTTTTTGTAATTAACATGCGGTTAGGTTAGGTTAGTAATCATGTAAGTATTCTCGCGGCCCCTGAACTACGTAAGTGACGGCAAACCAGGGGTAATAGGGCCAGATTCAGAGACCGCACTTTGTCTTTACTTTAGCAAAGTCTAGTTATTATCTCTGAATTTGAACAACATTAAAGTAATTTTTCGCATGAAAAAGTTTACTTTCATTATTTATTACTACAAAGTAAACTTTTCATGCGAAAAGATTACTTTAATGTTGTTCAAATTCAGAGATAATAACTAGACTTTGCTAAAGTAAAGTCAAAGTGCGGTCTCTGAATCTGGCCCTTAGTCTATGAAGTCTGACAGACCTCTCCGCCTTGGAGGGAAGTCTATGAAGACAATAGTTAGTAACTCCCTGGCGACTAAGCGTGATCCCTAGTGAAGTGAGGGAGTAGTTTTTTTAAAATAGAGATAAAAAAAATACAACCGCATTGATAAACTCCTCCTTTTTTTGAAGTTGGTTAAAAAATAGTAAATATACGCACTAATGAACGCTACACGTCAAAAAATTGTTGGTTATTAACATCAGCAATATTTGTTTTCTATAGTAACAACGATAGAAAGGTTATAAAAAAAGTACTATCGAAAGTACAAACCGCTTCCAACCGGTTAGAAGCGACGTATTGCGGAGTTATAAAGTACTGTTTTACAGCTATTACAGATAAACATCTTCTTCGTGACTTGACATCTAACTGTCATCCTAGTGACAGCTCAGCGAAAGTTTCATAACTCGTTCCGAATTTAAAATATCGAATTACGAATGTAACGAACATTTTAATTTGTAGTTTAAATTTCGATTCTATTAGCTTTTTATATTTTGCAACTTTTGTTTTGAAAATGTTTTGTAGTGATAATAAATAATATGCCACAAGTAATGTAGCTCTCTTAAAAAAAAGAAAATGGTTGTATACCGCTGTATACAACCATTTTCTTAGATAGATAAAAGTATTAAATAAGATTTCGCATATTGACCAGTCCAATTTAAATCGCACTAAATGATATGTATATAGGTAAATCGACTAAAAAATACAATCGCACAATAGTAGACTTTGTAGGTTTTTTCAAAACTGTTCTTACTACTTAAAAAAAACTAAATACAATAAGCACCAACCAACTCGACCGGGCTGAAGTTAGCTATCAGAGAAGTTCACGTATGTACAGGAACTAATAAATCACCCGCTCCCCACGCCACCCACCATTTAGTTCGAAAACTGACATCTGCGCAGCCACTTCAACACTTGCAACAACTTCAAGCCGTGTTTTTTGTCTAAGTAAGCGTAACGGCTTTAGTTTAGTACGTTGACCGCTCGCTGTTGGTTCGCTGACTACCTACATATTTATGTTACAATCACTCTACGTAAACAAAATATCTATTATGTGCAATAAAAAAAACACTATAAACATTTTTTAAATGGGACATTTGCAAAATGCTTACGTTAAACGTTTTCAACTAGTGACATACTGACATGTCAAGAATATTGTAAGCAGAATCTTTTGCTATTATGTGGTCATAATTTAAAAAAAAAACCTATTGATTAGTCTACGCAAAAAAAAATTGGTTAAGAAATGACTGAGTAGTTAAGTAACACTCTGAAACCTTAATTCTACATTATTTTAATCAGCATGTCAATTCTTGTTCCTTAAAATCGTTAAAAATTAAGTTAATTTAACTTTTAGTTGTCAAATTGTCACACAATTGGGATTCTTGTATTTAAATTTAAAATCTTTTTAAAATAATGTAATCGTACGGTAACTAAGCTCAAAACGGCATTCTGTCATTTTGAAAGTGACAGTTCATGTAATTTTCACGCTAAAATGGGTATGGCGAAACGAGCGGGAAAACAAGTTAGGGATATCGCATTATTACATCCAAAGACTCTGATTTTCATTATTTTTTCTTAGAATAGAATTTTACGGAACTTATAATATTTTAATTTACCGAAGATAATTTCCTGTAGCTGATTTATATATTAAAGTTTTATTTCTGTATATGGAGTGTTAGAAAATCTATTAAAATTTCCAATCTTTTAAATTGTATACCGTAAACTGGCAACTCTGTTATTTAACTCTTTTTTTGCCATTTAACTTAACTTTAACTTTTACTTTACCGGACAAGAATACCACTTTGGATTAATTAAAAATTAAATTAAAATAAATTAAGTTAAATTAAATAGTATGTTTCGAGAATTGACCTGCAGAAACCAACTTACTAAATAAATATTAGTAAACTTTCTTTGGGACCAACATGGATGCAACATGCGCTTTTAAATTATTAAAGAAATACGAAATTTCCCTTCTTTTAGGAATCATTATCATAACAGCCCATTAATGTCCCACAGCAGGGACGGGCCTCCTCCCATGACGGAGGGATAATTGGCCTAGGTACTAATACCACGCTGGCCAGATGGATTATGGTATAGGGTTTAATTTCAAGTTTTCCTTCTTTTTTTTTCGTAATAAGATAACATTCACGGATAGTCCCTTAATCGGTTTTTACAGCACCCATGGGATGAGATAGGGTGGTGACATATTGTATTCTTACTCCGTCACCACACGGAGAATTCTGGAGTGCTAATAAGAGATTAAATTTTTTTTTTCTTTAGGAATATTTTAATATAAAAATAACTATTTTTTTCTTTTTGTTGCAGGAGATGCACGGCGACGTTTTAGATGAAGACACAGAAATGACAGATTGGCTTATCGAACGCGATTCAAAATCCGGAGTAGTACTACATGACAGATTGATGACAGATGCAGCGCTTGGCGCGGCCCCTATCAAGACAGAACACTCATACAGCTTACATTCCGATGACTCTGCACCCACCTCTCCACATCATACCAAAGTTGACGGTAAGTGTGTTTTTATAGAGGACAATATAATAAGACTGTATTGAACCTAAAGGAGACGAAGAATATGTCACCACCCCATCTCATCCCACGGGTGTCGTAAAGCCCATTAGTGTCCCACTGCAGGGACGGGCCTCCTCCCGTGACGGAGGGATACTTGGCCTCCTAATTCCACGCTGGCCATACGGATTGGTATAGGGTTTAATTTCAAGTTTTCCTTCTTTTTATTTCGTAATAAGATAACATACACGGATGCCCCTTAGTCGGTTTTTACAACACCCATGGTCGTCCCTCCGTCACGGAAGGAGGCCCGTCCCTTCAGTGGGACACTAATGGGCTGTTATGATGATATAAGTGTTTTGGAAATTTTAGATTGCTAGTACTTTTACGTCATTACCATCAATCGTAGAGCACTTGTCACCTCGTATGATATATTCATGCTTAAACAGAAAAACAGACAGAATTAAGTTGTAATAACTATACAGCTGCCACTTTTATAAAATAAGAAAAGTATAAAATAATTAAAACAGACTAATTTGTAGATTACCATTCATAAATTCAAATGTTCATAAAGATACAGTACTCTATGTGAAAGTAACGGAAACAAAATAATTGTTATTTTATACATAAGTAAAATGTTATGTATTTTATTTTAATTAACTTAAAATTAATGAAACGTGACATAAAATATGCTCACATATTCATACAAAACCATCTAATTCTGGTATTATGTATTCTTAGCAACTAATAAGCATAGTTTTTATTTTTGTAAAAACATACACACCCTAAACAGTAGGCAACCTGTGCCGAAACGTCAAGTAAAATAAAGGTAAATAAAATGCGCGTTAATATCCCGTTTATATAATATTTACAAACAATTATGTTTATGCATACAAACATTGGATAGACCAGGCAATAAATCGAACACTTCCTTAAATATAATAGGAACAACACTACAGATATCGTAATGTAACAAACTACAGATGTAGAGAAATGTACAACCTATTCTAATTTCTTCACCACACAGAGACAAATGCAACTTGAAAAATGTACTTATATTTTTTTTTTTATCTGATTTTTGTTCGAATAACATTTGTTTATGAAAAAGAGAATCTATTAATTAAAGCTGTCAATGTCAAGAGTATCAATTTTGTGTCAAGGTAGATGAATCAACAATCATTTTGTGTCTAATAATTAAAAAGGCCGGCTGAACTGACTGTCCGAACGTAGCGCTTAGATTTGCCCGATTAAAATGACGTTGAGAGCAGGGCACATAGCGCACAGTTGGTAATGGGGCAGAAGTGTTTTGGGAGACGAAGGGTAGGCAGTTACTTGACATGGTAGATAAACAACATTTAGTCCGAGTTATTCAATTGAAAGTTATTCTCCGTGTGGTGCGTAACGCACTCGAGTAAGAATACAATATATCACTACCCCATCTCATCCCACGGGTGTCGTAAAAACCGATTAAAGGACTGGATAGTCCTTAGTCCTCCTGGACGGTTAATCGGTGAATATTATCTTTACAAAATAAAAAGAAGAAAAACTTGAAATTAAACCCTGTACCAATACTATGTATAGAAGTTCTATTTTAGCACAAAGTTCTCACGCGTTAAAACTAAATATAAAAAACGATTGAAAACGTGTAAAACCTATTTTGATAGAACAATAGTGTACAGATGCTTTCATAATGTACCAAGGTTAGTTGACAAAATACAAGGTCATCAAATATCATTGTTTTAAAATATATTATTTATATTTGTTAGTTTTCGAAAGACAATTCCCGTACTAGGGATTAACCTCTGGGTCGCGGCTTTACAGACATTGTCCCCCTTACTCATAAACGCCACTTAAATTTAATCACTCTTTAGCGAGATTTTTATTAGTAAAACCACAGAGTAAAACCAACCTTATACCAAACAAAATCGTAATTATTTAAGCTTATAAATTGACTAAAAAAGAGGCGTATGAGTAAGGGGGTATGTTTTTTAATTCACCTAACCTGTGATATTTGTTGTAGCTATTAAAAAAGTTACATGTTGATTTTTACAAGCTCCAGTTTTTCTCTTATTTTCATTCCTGATCAATTGTTTTATTTTATTAAAGCAGGTATCTTCAATATTTTAGTATATCTTCCGTATAATTATTATAAAATTATTTAGTTATGCCCTTCTAAATCACCTTCAGAAATAATAAATCATCTTAGTATAATGTACTTAACATACTGTTACTGACTATAGTTTAATGTCGATAGTTTTAACAGCTGTGTATTATCCCCTTATGAACAAACATGTATGACGTAATTATTATTCTTAATGGTGTTGTTATGTTATAGTAATAATATAATTATTGTTTTACTTTTTTTAATTTACGTATGTCGATTTTATATTACCGTAATAGGGCAAGCTTATATATAGAAGACTATACTCAAAGGAGAGACTGCCTGTTTACTACTCTTTTAAAAATAATAAAAAAGAACACTCTTGAAAATTTAAATTCGGAATAGAGATGTTCCATTTTTGTCTATGACTCTTACTTTTTCTACTGCTTGGTGTAGGTTGCTTTAACATAAGATCTTATTACCCAAGATAGATGAATAGCGTTTTATAGCAAATAAAATAACAAGGTTTATAAAAAAAACAAATAAAGTAATTGCGTGGCCATTCAATTGAAATTATGTCTAAATTTATTTTAAAACTAAATAAATAACACAGGTAAATATCTGTTCAACATTACCTATTTAACTTAAATGTATATTTTATTAAATAAGTAATTATTTGTGAAGGTTTGGTACAAAGGTAAACTACACAGTTAAAAGTTATGGAAGGCCTACAATATAATTATACGACAGTGTATTTCCGAATTTATTAATATTATCAAAGTTAATAGTTTCACACATAAATTATTACTACAATCGTGTGGTTGGTTAATGTTCTAAAGGAGACATTCCATTTGGGGCCCAGAGCGAACAGAATGTTTTAAATAATTAAAATTAAACAAATAATTTTGAAAATCAATTAGTGTTTTCCATTTCTCCGTTGAAGTTGGGGGAAAGATTTTAGTTTTAAATGGTTGTGAACAGTATTTTAATTCAATCATTGGTTGAATTAATGGCGGATATTTTTTATGTTGCCACCCTTGAAAATAAAATAATATTATGTGGGTAAAAATTAATGTCTGAGATAATATATATTTTATTCATATAAAAGTATAATAATCACCAACAATATATTTGACTCTTATATTTTAATCGTTAAAAAAATAGAACTTGTACGCAATACCTACTATTGTAACACAATTATGTTGTCTTCCTTTTAATGAGAAGTCGAATGTATTTTTTTTTTAAATCATTGCAACACATTTAACATCTCTCATCTGTCAAGTGTCACTCCATTTGTGTCAATGTACTTTGTGATTCGTGTTGCTACTACGTATTGTGAATGTTTTGATGTGATTTATTTCAGATTATTATTGTATATTAATTCGCTTTTGATTATGGATTATATTTAGGTTTTATTTTAGACATTCAAATATTAATAATTAGATAACATGTTATGTGATAATTGTATTTTGATCTATTTGGAGTATGATATAATTTCACTTTAAATACCACATATCTCACATCCTCGAAGTTTTATGGTAAAAATAATTATACAGGCCTATAGAGTAGTCATTTATCTTCATAACACACAAGGTTTCATGTATGTTCTTGGTGGGCCCCAGATGTATGGGCAAATGGAACGTCTCCTTTATATTATGGTCTGCTTTTAAAAACATCTCTATTGTTTATGATTATCACGTTTCATTGGTTACAAGAATCTGTCAAATTTGACATTAATGACGTTTCAGGCATCAATAATTTTGTTGAGCAAGGATTTAAATAAGTAATAAAAGATTTAAATAAAAATTCGTGTAAATAGAGTGGTAGAATTTAAAAAGAGACAAAGGGCAGCAATGGAAAACAGTTACACAAAATTTTATTCATATTATATTACTTACTTATAACACAAAAGACTTATTTTGCAAGTAAAATTGATAATTGTCATACAATTGATAAGATATTCAAGGAAAATCTTATTAAATTTATTGTTTTGACGTGTTAATGCACTGTAAGCGTCTAAATATCTAGATTATTTCATGCGTTATCAAGATAGGCCCAGCTCAAGTCTAACATTATTTGTGTACGTGAAATTGTCAGTTTCTTTGTAGATATCGAATGTATTTATAAAAATAAATAATTATGTTTATCAGTTTCCTCCGATCAGTGTGGTGACGGAGTAAGAATACAATATGTCACCTCACCATCTCATCCCATGGTGTCGTAAAAACCGACTAAGGGACTATCCGTGAATATTATCTTTACAAAATAAAAAAGAAGGAAAACTTCAAATTCAACCCTATACTAATCCGCCTGGCCAGCGTGGTATTAGTAGGCCAAGTATCCCTCCGTCGTGGTACGAGGCCCGTCCCTGCAGTGTGACATTAATGAGCTGTTATGATCCCTTGATGCCCTTCGTCATGGGCTGTTACGATAATATATACTCATATTTCAGGGTTTCAGGTCAATGATAGCGAAGCCTAGCCGTTTACTTTGCTGGTCAGTAACAACGTATTTATTCTATTAAAAGAGCTATCGTAGTATCGTCTAATTAATCTAATAGAAATATTTAGCAAAGTCACTGTTTATTTACTTAACAAGAATATTTTATTATTATAGTACAAACAGTTGACCGTTATCTCGAGTCAATCATTTTTAATCATGACCAGTTCGAATCGTCAATTTGCAACTTATTTTGGTGAAAGGGAACTACAGGTTAACGTTCTTCGATCGAATATTCTCGAAGATTTTAAATCATCGAACGAAATGTCAGGTGTCTCATAAAAGTTAAAAAGTCATGGACATGCGATTTATTTATACATAGTAATATTTATTTAATTTTGTTGATTCGGTATTGACGGCGCGTCGTCATCCATTTCATCTCAAGTCATGGGTGACATAAAGCCGACTACGGGGAAATTGGTAGATAATATTTCTACGAAAACAAAAGAAGGAAAAGAGAAACAACTTAATTAAATATAAATTCTTCGTAACAAAAGACCGTTAATGTAACCTTATCGAACCTGATGGAAAGCGCGAATACAGTATAGAAATTAAGCAACGCGTCATAAAATAACAGCCTCCGTTGCCATCACCTTACTGGTCTACCCAAATCTTTAGGATACATGTGCCGGAAGTGTTTACCACATTGTGTAACTTCCCTCCACATTTTCCAATTCTATTTTTAAATGCTACGTAAAGCATTGTTCTTAAAAATAATTGAGCGTAAGTAGGTTTTTATTAAATCCATGTCTATTAATGCATCTTAAATGTACCGTAGATAATACCTAACATAACTGTGCATTGATATAGCTATATTATGCATATTTGTTAAATTTATTCACACTATAAACCGTATGAAATTTGATTGCAGACTTGTCTGTGAGCATGATACCGGATTTTTGTTAAAAAAAAGTAAAAGATTTTGAAAAAAGAAGTAGGGTGATGCTACCAATTATCAGCACTTTAAGAGTTAGTCCTACTTTAACATCGTTTATCACAGTGATGATAATGATAACAACTATAACAATATGCTTTCTTGGTTCATTATTTAATAAATAATTGATTTTTGTTATAAAAAATAGTTATTATTCATACACATTTTATTTAGATGAGTCTGACTAAATAATGACCCTGGCGCCAATTATTGGCACCATCATCGCCAATTATTGGCATTGACTGAGCCAATTATCAGCACCTTAAAATTATATATAAAATTAGGTAGATAAATGAAATAATTCAATGTTTATAGCAAAATCTCTTTTATTTATACCTAGCCTAACAACCGAAGTTTCAGAAAAATAAATACATAAATATAAAAAAATCCAAAAAATAATAGACATTCTTTTGATCATAATATCAACACTATGAAAATAACTAGCAATGTTAGTTTCAGCACCATGCCAGGATATGAAATCCGAAATCATAGAGTACTTTTTCCAAGAATATTGAATTCTAGGCATAAAATAATCACGCTTTACAATAAAAAATATGGATTAACAATTTTATATACCACTTTGTCATGTAACAGTACCAGTGCCGATAATTAGCAATTCGCAAAAAAATTTAACCCAGATGTCAGCACCTCATTTATGAACATAAAATCAAGATAACGTTCATTTCCATTGTCAGATAAGCCTTATAAAACATTTTATACATGAATAAAACCTAAAGGTTCAGTAAAAAATATCTAAAAGATCTAAAATAAAGTAAAATAAAAATACCTAAACTTACCTACGATCATAAGAAACTGTCAAAACAAAGTAATTTGAAGGACATGTTCCCGCGTTTTTAAAAATATCGCTTATTTTTTTCAAAAAGTGTCGTGTTTGGTTCAGTTTATAATTCCAAAAGGATCTTATTTTAATGTTTGTTAAATGGTAGCCGAAATTAATTAATAGAAAGCTTATAATTTGAGTTTTAGTTGGGGGTGCTGATAATCTGGTGCAGTGCCAACATTAGGACGCGTGCCCTTATATCTATGTTATTATAGGCCGACCGTTTATCTCAGTCCCCGCCTGCGGTATGAAAGGGACGAGGGAGCGGGGTAGCGGTGTCCGTTATGGTAGCGTACACAAGAGCTTTATCGAGTTGTTTACTATGCCAATAAAATAAGTTTTTACAATAAAAAAAAAACCGACTTCAAAGACAAAAATTGCACTAAAAAGTAAAAAATAATTAGTTGTATTTTGGTTTTACAACATTAAATCAGACATTCTTTTTACTTAATTATAATCTAAAGAATAGGTTCTTTTAATTATTGTAAAAAGTATTGTTAAGGATATTTATTGAAGAGTCTACAAATATATTTATTTGAAGATTCTTTAAAATATAATCAAATTATTACAAATAATGTAATATTATTGTTATTTTTGGAGTAATGTGATAGCCACGATAGTTATATTCTATATTTTATTCCTGACTATAAATTTAAAGAAATATGATGTCGTGTTATACACTGACTAAAGACTAAGATGAGAAATAAGTACTACGAATCAAAGACAATTACTTAAAATTCTCATGCGAAAATGAAACGGCCATGTTTGTTTTAAATAAAATATTTATCAAATTAAAAACTATTTAAAGTGATCAAAATGTGTTAGACAAAACTCTATTGCCTTTTCTAACGACTTTGTAGACAACATTTTGCATTATTGATCCTATTCACGAATTACGATTTTTTTCAATTGACGGTGCTGGTTAGCCCCATAAACGCCCATAAGTTATGGAAAGCTTTAATCAGTTACTAAATAGGTATATTAAAACGTTTGAACGTGACACAGGTATTTTAAAATATATTTATTTAAATATGATAAAAATAGTTATTTAATATTTGTTTAATTTTTAAACCAATCCATAAACAATCAACAACTTTATGTCGAACCCCGGACTCATAAACGCAACTTAAATTTTAGTCAATTGATTAGCTTAAATTTTTACGGTTTTGTTTGGCTTAAGGTTGGTTTTGCTAACAAAAAACTCGCTAAACAGTGATTAAATTTTAGAGATTTTTATAAGTAAGGGGGTGAATATCGAAGTTATATAATAATATAATCTGTAATTCATGGCCGCCATTCCGTTAGCTTATGTATTATCGTATTTCGTTGGCTGACACCGACTCCAAAAATAACAATAATATTACATAATTTGTAATAATTTGATTATTTTTTAAAGAATCTACAAATATTTTGAATAAGAATGTTTTGAAAAAAATAACATTTCATTTAGTTACTTAAATAAGTTTTTGTTTAATTTGTGTAGTTTTAAGATATTATATTGCTATAATTTGCATATCCGATGTGGATAGACTGTTGAGAATAATGTATTCATACACTAACACCTGATATACACAGTTTTGCAATAAATCTTTGTCTTTAATAAATATATTTGTTATTATACGAATGGCTGATTTAAACTATAAATATAATTATAACTAAAGTCTTAGAAAATATTTACAAATAATAACAATTGCACAATCATTAATTATATATATTAAATCACAGTATAATCACATTACAATAATCACAGTTTACATTAAAACAGGTATGATTTAAACATATTAATTTGTAAGAATCAATCTTAGAAAATATTTACAGATAATAAGAACAATAATAAGAGCTTTTTTATTTTTACACGCTACCATAACGGACACTTAGTCAGTATGTCAGTATGACACTAGTGCAGTATGCTAGTCCGTCTTCTATACAATTTACAAATGTCAAAGATGGTGGCGTCATCTTGGCTCTAAAACTAGTACTTTCTTAGAAAAAATTATGCAATCTAAATTATTACACAATTTAAAGCCTGACCAGAAAAATAAAACAACCTCTTCAGGTATTTCGATTGCTTTAGGGTATAATTTTAATTTTTCCTTCTTTTTATTTCATAAAAATAAGCTAGCTAAAAATTAGAGGTGTGTTGTGATGTAATGTAGTTCGGGTCACAGTATCTGAGATGGCGCCGTTTTGGCAAAAAATCAAGAGATAGCTCTCTCCTTTGTCCTCGCCCCCCGCGCACCTCTATTACCGCAGGCGGGGTCTGAGTTAAACGGTCGGCCTATAGTGTTACCTTGTGTAAAACTAGTTGGCAGTTTAGTAAAATATTTGTTTTTTTAATTTGAATATTGCTGCAAGCGAAAATTATAAATCAATGTGCAGGAGGTTGTGGTATTCATTTAACAGTAAATAATTTTGATGGCTACCTCAACGCAATGATTCTCAAGGTGGCTAATTGATATTGTCCTTTTAAGAACTTTTTTTACGGCTGTTACCTGGTGGGATGGTCGCTATATTCGGCCCACCCGAGAGGCGGGTTTAGGCACGAAGCGAGGTCTTTTTGGTGGATTCAAGACCCAGACTACCCCACAGGAATCAAAGAACGAAGGTTTAAAAATATAAACCTACGCTCGCCTCTCCACTACGCTCTTCACACAAAAAAAAAATTAAAAAATAAATAATTTCCCAAGCTTTTTTATTCTAGATACGGTTAACTTACATTTGATATTAATTCTTTCTTTGAATATGTTTATTTAAATAAAGAATTAATAGGAATATATAGAAGCGTGTGATCTAGTTAATAATAGATGATGTCAGATGTGATGTAGAGATTTGTTTAAATATGTATCTGTATTTTATTATACAATGTACTCTGTTTAGAGACATTATAATGACAGTGATGACATGTTTAGACTACCACCAAAGAGTACCTAGTATGAAGAGTAATGTTTTCTTACTTTCACAACTTGTGAGATTACAGAACTTAACAGCTTTTGTATAGGCTCGTCTGCCATCATCATAACAGCCCATCAATGTCCCACTGCAGGGACGGGCCTCCTTCCATGACGGAGGGATACTTGGCCTACTACTACCACGCTGGCCAGACGGATTGGTATAGGGTTTTATTTCAAGTTTTCCTTCTTTTTATTTCGTAAAAATAATATTTACGGATAGTCCCTTAGTCGGTTTTTGCGACACCCATGGGATGCGATGGGGCGGTGACATATTGTATTCTTACTCCGTCACCACACGGAGAATATTATATTATTAATAGGTATACAATTGGTATTTTTATTATCATAAAAAGAAAAGCTCTGATAACACGCTTGTATACCATATTTTTAAGTAAATATTGCATTATATAATATTCTTGAACTAGGTTAGGTTATCTATCCTGTGTTAGATGCACAGAACACTTATACTCAAAGGAGGTTAGATGCCACCCTGTTGATAGATATCTGTGGTATACAAACTAATCCATCACGCTACCGACATTCTCGACACCTCTTTATATTTATAGACATTAAATCTACGAACACCATCGCTAATAGTTTGCACTGATATCTACTTGTTCTCTTTTTAAAATTGAAATATCTATGCATTTTATGTTACTGAACTGCGCTTAATGGCCGCTTTTCTGATTACTTTACCTTTTACTGTCCTGAATCATTAAGTCATTTTGATTCTATCCGCTGGTAGAGTCAAAGTAATTTTTCACTGCTACATGGCCAGTGGTACACACTCGTGTATACGTTTGCTTTACAACGTAATGGCGCGTAAATTTCCAGTACGAAAAAGGTTCAGCCTGTTTTTCTATTGCGCCTTTAAGGGCCAGATTCAGAGACCGCACTTTGACTTTACTTTAGCAAAGTCTAGTTATTATCTCTGAATTTGAACAACATTAAAGTAATTTTTCGCATGAAAAAGTTTACTTTCATTATTTATTACTACAAAGTAAACTTTTCATGCGAAAATATTACTTTAATGTTGTTCAAATTCAGAGATAATAACTAGACTTTGCTAAAGTAAAGTCAAAGTGCGGTCTCTGAATCTGGCCCTAAGACTTGCGTTTGAGTCTCTGGTTTTCAACAGATGATAATGTGGTTCTAGCAGTCTACATACGAAAGCGAAGAGCATGGAAAAGGTGCTGGTAGTTTTTATTTCTTTTTTTCTTGAGTATTAAATTGGGCGGACAGCTTAATATTTATTGACAATTCTGCCAATGCCAATGATGTCTTATTCTGCCATGATGGCAGACTCACTCATATAAAATAATGTTATAATTAAGCAACAAGGTGATAATTAAACAGCATTAAAATTCGCCTTGTATAGCCTCTATTCCGTTCTAGAAATCAACTGGAACTACTTAAAGAGCCGTTCACGCGTGTTAACTTAATATTCAATGATGTAACTGGATAAAAACCGTTTGATGTTTACACTGAAACTGATTATGTTAAGTCATTAGCTAATAAACAGTTCTTATGTCTGGCTAGAAATATAAAACACTTTGCTGGAACATGTTGTACGTGTATTGTAACCAAATATGAAGAGATGTTTTATTCCTAAGTATGGACTTGTTATTTGCTCAAGTATAGAGTTGGTTTTTTACCGAAGTAAAGAGTTGTTATGTGCCCAAGTATTGGGTAATAATATGAAGAGTAAATAAAAGTTTATAAGATTGATAAATGTCTAGATAATAATTCATAAATATACAGTTAATAGGAACGTAAACTATAACAAAAATTATATTATGCACCTCATTGGTTTTTAAAATGTTAATTACCATAAATTCAAGAATAACGTTAATTCGCCAATGTCATAAAATTTGACAAGACAGACTATGCAGACACGGGTTATTTGTGTAGCAAAATCTGAATAAAAACCTAGAGGAAACTTGGATTTCGTCATATAAGACCCTGGTCAGGTTAGCAAGTCATTAATTAATTTATTATTATGGAAAACTTACTTATAGCTAAATTCTAAAATATAGTAGTTACATTCTATAATAGTTTTCTAATGTTAAATTGCATAAAAAAAGTGTGAACAGACTGCAATAAAAAGAGTTATTGGTCTGTTTTCTGTTATAATTTTAGATTATTATTTCTTTCTTTCACTAACGTAATGGTTGTGTTGTAGCTGTGTAGAAAGTTATTGTGTTATGGTTGCTTGAAAAATAAGGCAATAGCTTACCTATCCTCTGTCCTTACCATATTACCTAAATGCATTAAGAAAAATATAAAATTACAGCAAGTAATCGCAGCTTTACATCATTGCGTCCAAACAATTTAAGCTGATGACTATAAGGGACAATAGGCTCAATAATTCAAAGCATTTAGTCCACACGATTGTCAAAAGTAAATTAAAAGAATACCCACGGTGTTATTTGGAAAGGCGCAACTATTTCGAAGTCAAATTCTGCAAAAGGAAATCGTGATTGTGATAAAAGGTTTACTTTGTTGTTGAGAAAAGAAAGTGTTTTGTGAAGGTTGAGGGCTTCACTAGGCACGCTTGAAATAATGTATGTCAGAATTCTATTGCCAGAATCATCATAACAGCCCATTAATGTCCCACTGCAGGAACGGGCCTCCTCTCGTGACGGATGGATACTTGACCTACTAATACCACGCTGACCAGACGGATTGGTATAGGGTTTAATTTCAAGTTTTATATTTCAAGATAATATTTACGGATAGTCCCTAAGTCGGTTTTTACGAAACCTATGGGATGAGATGGGGTGGTGACATCTTGTATTCTTACTCCGTCACCACACGGAGAATGCCAGAATAATGCTATTTAACTTTCGCCAACAAGCCAACTGAAGTTAAAGATATTTTATTGTATCTGTATTTCTGACAATTTCGCATAGAAAACGAATGATGCAAAATGATAAGTAATTACAAAAATACATAAATTGTTAATTACCGTATCGAGAATCGTTTTGATTATCATAATCCGTGATTTTAACTGTTTATTGTCGAAACTAACTGCTTGGTATGCCTAACTGTGTAACGATGCAATCATTTACACGAACGTGAAGAGGTGAAACGACGTCTTTTGTACTAGGTAGGTAACTCGAAATTACTAGTTTTGATGTGTCTGGAGATTTGAAAGATATTGACAAAAGAAATGTATAAAGCCTGAGGGTCGATAAAGACTAAAGAGTTAAGTAGAGAAATATCTATGCAGTTTCGTTTCGATGAATCATCCACATTTAATTTTATTTTTCTTGAAATTCAAATTAGCCAATCCGTTTTTATAACATTTTCATGGGATCAACTTGAAGTGAAAAGTAAAAAATATTATCCTTGGTTTGACCAAAGTGGTATTAAACTTCTGTCCCTGTAGCAAACATTAATTGGTTATTTGTTGGAGGTCATCTTTAGGAGCTCTCTAGCTCTGGACTTTACTACAGATTACTTAATAACTTTGAGTTACCTACTATTAGCACAACTACCTAAGTTATATTTATGGTAAAGATTCTCCGTGTAGTGACGGAGTAAAAAGAATACAAAAAGTAAGAATACAATATGTCACCATCACCACCCCATCTCATCCTATGGGTGTAGTAAAAATCGACTAAGGGACTATCCGTGAATATTATCTTTACAAAATAAAAAGAAGGAAAACTTGAAATTAAACCCTATACCAATCCGTCTGGCCAGCGTGGTGTTAGTAGGCCAAGTATCTTAATGTTCAAAAGGGGTCAGGTCCTGATAATATCCTGCCATTATTTGTAAAACGCTGTGGCAAAGATCTTGTTACACCTTTATTAATTATTTTTGACACTTCTTTAAGGACAGGCATTTTCCCTGACGAATGGAAAAAGGCTAGAATAGTACCCATTCACAAAAAAGGAGATCAGAACGATGTAGTAAACTATCGGCCCATTTCCATTCTTTCTTGCTTTTCTAAGATGTTCGAGTCTGTCGTGTATCCACACTTACGTGACATGGTAAGCAATAGTCTATCTAATTTCCAACACGGATTCAGGAGGGGACGCTCAGTAGACACAAATCTAGCGACAATGATTTCTAAAATTTCTATCGATGTTGATGCAGGAAGGCAAGTGGATACAATTTATACTGACTTTACTAGCGCATTTGATAAGGTCAATCATGCCATTCTCATAACAAAACTTAAAAGCTTCAGTATCAATACATCATTACTGGATTGGTTCAGTTCTTATTTAGCAGAGAGACCTCAAATAGTGGTAGTAGCTGGATACGAATCTAGGGTGTATTTTGCGCAATCGGGAGTTCCTCAAGGATCGCACTTAGGACCAATTTTGTTCTTAGTTTTTATAAATGATATTACCAATAACTTAAAGTACAGCACTGCCTCTCTTTTCGCTGACGACCTCAAAATATTCAGAACTATAAACGACGCATCTGATGTAGAACTGTTGCAAAGGGATCTCAATAGTATTAAACTCTGGTGTGATACTAATGGCATGACGTTGAACCCCAAAAAATGCTTCCACATGCGCTTCACTAAAAAAATCAACGCCATAGACTCGAGTTATGTTTTGGATGGTGCAGTTTTGTCTAGGGTTAACGAGATTAAAGACCTGGGAGTATCCATGGATCCTCAACTTAAATTTACATCTCACGTGGATACCATTGTAAAAAAAGCAGCTCAAATGCTGGGGTTTCTTAAACGGAATTTGCAGGGATTTCAGCATACACGAACACGTATAATTCTATATAATAGTCTTGTACGCAGCAGACTTGAATTTGCTTCGGTTGCTTGGAACCCCTCGTACAGTAATTCTTCCCAGAGGGTTGAGGGTATACAGCGTGCATTTACAAGACATCTAGCATATATCTCCTCGGGAATTTATCACAAAGTGCCTTACGATATGCGACTGTCGTTCTTTGAGATGTCCTCTTTAAAGAAACGTCGGACAATCATAGATTTGCAATTCTTACATAAAATTCTTAGCCACAAAATTACATGTCCTGACCTTCTTTCTTCTATTAGCTTGAACGTGCCAAGTCGATACCCTAGGAAGGCAATAACTAAAACTTTTGTTCCGCCTACTGCTCGCACCAACCTGGGTCTTCATTATCCCCTGGCCAGAATTTGTAATACTTACAACTGTCTTAATGCGAAGTATGATTTGGATATATTTAACACCTCGGAAACCAAGTTTCAATCAGAATTGCTGAAACTGCTCGATTAAAAAATGTGTTCATTAAGTTAATTCTACTTATTTTATTTTATTTTATTTTATTTTATTTTATTCTATTTTATTTAATGTTAGCTTTATATTTTAGTATTGTATTATGTCACATACGTTGTATCCGGATTTTGTGTTGTGTCCTATTTTTGTTTCTAAATTTAAAATTATCATTTGTTTTTTAAATGTACCTAATGTAAAATGTTGCCTATTATAAAGAAGAATGCTGTGTACACTTTTAATAGGCAAACATACCTAATATTGTGTTTATGTAAGTTTTATTGTGTAAATTTGTGTGTATTGCTGTAAGTGTGCCATACTTTAAATAAATAAATAAATAAATAAATAAGTATCCCTCTGTCATGGGAAAGATATAAATAAATATATTTAACTTTACATTCCAGATATGGAAGACGAATGTTACCCAGCGATGCCAGCGAGCGCGTGGAGCAGTCGACGAAGGTCCAGCGACTCTCCGCCGCGGGAAGTGAAGTCCGAGCCCAAATCTGAGCCAGACTCGCCCGCGTCTTCGTGTCCGCCCTCACCTACGCCCGGCACGCCTGTAACACATCTTGATTACGTTATTGATCACACGGTAAGGAAATTTTGGCTAGAGTACCTTCTTAAAAGAATTAACCATTTTTTTGTGTGTGGATATGCAGAATCATAACACTGATTGCTGATAAGGTCATTAAAATATATGGGACATGAATCGATTAAAACCACTTAGTGTTCTTCCAAGTTTTCATATGACAGAGACTTCAGGTAAGCCCTCGAACGATAATTTTAGAGATCACGGTGTACTTTGATCGCTAAAACGCTTCTGCCATCACTTTATTTCTGGGCAGTTAAATTCTAAAACTTCTATATACACCTCGGATACGATCTTTTAGTAAAGTTAGTTTTAATTTTAGCCTTTATCATCCCATTGTACGGTCTTTTATATTATGAATTTTATCTCCTTTCTTGCCACTTTTCTCATCTAAGGGCCGGTAACAACAATAATGACATTATGAAAGGCAGAGAGTGACATCTAGGCATTAAGTATTTATTATAAAATGTAATGTAGATAAAACAAATAACGTAGTACATATATGCCGAAAATGTATTCTTTATTTCGTTAATCTTTTATTTCGTTCAATGCCTCGTCGCCTAACTATAATATGTTAAATTTTGCATGCCTACAAAAGGTAAAATATAGCTGAACTATATGTTTATTTTTAATATCTTTAAATGTATTTTATACCTACCTATATTTGCAAAATAAATAAATATTCTATTCTATTCTATTCTATTCTTGACAACTAAACGTTTTACCATTTTAATTACTTAATCACGATTGATGACGTGTTAATGAAAGTATAAAATTGCATCTCCGTAATGGAGGTCAGAGTGGCACCGTCGTGTCTGCCACAGACACCTCTAAATGCTTTCACATAATATAACGTTACATTTGCGTACAAGTTTAATGGCCGCCGCCGTCTTCAAGATTGTTTCAGACAAGTACTTGTTTTGGTTGAAGAGTTTGTTGTTAGATGAATTACAGTTAATTTAAAAAAAAAAAATCTGTGTTGAATAGTTCATTTATCGGGGAGTGTCATAGGCTATATAGTATCACGCTATGACTTATAGGAGTGGAGCAGTAAAGAAATATGTATGTTTAAAAAACGGACGCTTTTTTTTCGCCGCCCAACGCAGTGGGCACGGGTCAGCTAGTGTATTAGAAAAGTCAAGTCTCAAGTTCACGAATGAGTTGAAGAGTCTTACATCTGATTTGAGTAAATTTAATTTGTCCATATCATCACCACGTCGAACAAAATACTTACTATAATTAAATATGTATATAACGTACAACAAATATATAAATACAAATTAAATATATAAATATACAACATTACTTATAGTAATGTTATATTTAATTTTACTGTTTATGCTACATACTCCTTGTGTGAAAATGTGTAGCCGTTTTCCTTCGGATATAACTGGTTTTTAGATATATTATAGTGTAAATATATATATCAATAGACTACCTAGAAATGTGTGCTTGTATAAAAAATATAGGATATGACATTCAAATGTCCTCTGCGACTACGTATTATTTTATTTGAGACAGTCTCAAGTCTGCTAAGTAAAAAGTATTCTATGTACATTTATATTCCTTCCTTCAGAAATGTATGAGTTTTGAGGAAACAAACATTAAAAATACCAACTTAAGCCCGATTTAGGTACTTAACTCGCCAAAAAATAGGATGGAGATCTATTCAAATCAACTTAATCAACAACTTACTACTTAACTCGCGACTGTACTTGTTGATGTGTAAATCGGGCTTTAGACTGATCACGATGTGCAAGTGCATGGCTTCTCGCGTGAGTGTTTGGTGGTCACTCACTATCCATACGCTCATTAGTTGACTTACCAACACGCTGAAGAGATGAATAATGGTCTCAAGATCCTCGGTCACCTTTTGTAACCCTAACGGGTATGACAGTGGGATAAAATAAATAATTTTATCATCATACAACCTTTTTACATCCCACTGTAGATTATTCAGCGATGAAAAGAATTTGGCCTAGTGCCCACTTCGTTGGGCGGCGAAAAAAGGCGTCTCGTTTTTAAACATATTTTATTACTGCTCCACTCCTATTAGTCATAGCGTGATACTATACAGTCTATGACACTCCCCGATAAATGGACTATTCAACACAGAAACAATTTTTAAAATCGCTTCAGTAGGTCCAGAGATTACCCCCTACAACGTCACAAACACACAAACTTTACCTCTTTATAATTATTAGTATAGATAACTACTCCTTTAGACGTTTTTACTATGTCTCCAAGGTCATACAGTGTGGTGACATTATATATTCTTCACTACTCGATATTAATATGCTTTATGTTGATGATAACTCTAGACACAGTACCAAATTCATTAATATTATTTACCGTTGCTCTTTTCAATGAAATTCTAAAACGTCAATTAAATAATCGAAATCCAATATTTGTGAAAGCAAAGTAACGAAAAACATTATTACATTAATAAGGTCGTATTTTGTATATGCCTTTTACCATAAGCACCTAATTGCGTTGTAATAAGTCACATTTTTCAATAAAAATTACTGTTTCTTACGTTCTATGAAACATGCCAAAATTCTATAGAATTGATGATTTATTTTTATTAAAAAGAAGTTTTACAATCTTTGAGTTTTGTATATTCGTGTTAATGCTTTTTTGCGTTTAATTATAATGTCTACTTCTGTACGAAAATTGACCCGTGTAAATCCCTCTTTAGTGGTTAGTACGTTACATGACTGCTACGCAGAGGTCTAGTCTACTTCCTAACGGCTCTGACGCATAGGTTTTTACAAGATTGGTATAGGTCTTATTCAGCGAACTTTTCTTTAGTCGACCTTTACGACAGCCACAGGACTGTAGGGTATTTATCCTTACTTGCTTAAAAAGGTAAACAACTATGGCGTCGTGTCAACCACAGACTAAAGACTTTAGTCTTTGACCTATATGAAATGTATGGGAATCAAGGACAAATTCTAGAATCTACAAATGTCAAATGATGAAATTAATTTTAATCTGAAAAATTAACGTTTGATAAAATTACGTGTATTTAAAATTTAAGAAAAATAGTGGTTAAATCAAAGTAATTTACGTGTCTTCTATTGCATAAACGTTTAATGCTACTTTCCAGAAGTTTTTATCCATATCAGAGTGTCCGATTGATGTAAAAACTAGTGAATTTGCAATATGTGGTATTTGTTTACAAAGTTAATCAAGTAAGGATTAATACCTTATACGTGAAATAGGGACACCTTGTATTAATACAACATGAAGAACTACAACTCAAACCCAAATGTTCTTGTAACTTGCAGACGGGAACAATTCACATGCCACAAGCGGTGCTACAGAAGGTGGGTGCAGCAGGAATGCCACAGCTACTGCTCAGTGCCGCACCTCGGCTGGCCACCTCGCTCAACTCCAACAAGCTCTCCATCAAAGTCACCTCCAGCTCTGGGGGTTCAGGTAAGTTTGGCAATATGTGTCGTATTATAAAGATTTCCTAAGTATATACAGGTAGTACTCATGTACTTACATCATGAGAATAGCGCATTCATTTTAACACGTTCCCAGCGCAGTGTACCATATGTGGTACACGTGCATTGTTTTACTATTGTGTCTGCTGGCGGCACTGTGAGAGGGTTAAGAGAAGTGGGCCATGCTAAGATTTCTTTCCTGCTAAAGTTTTTAGTTTTATTTTAGTAACGGATGAACTCATCCCAAAGTAATAAAAATACGTCCTTATTAAGCTTTCGAAAGGATTTAAAATGAAAAGGCGTTTAAACAATCGATAATTAAAATGGTCGTATACACTAAACAGATGGGTATTTTTGGTGTTTCTGCTTAGAAAACTTGTGTATAACACAGTCACATAAACTAGAGACCTCGCTGTAATGCAAACCTCGCGTCCCGTACTCCTTTCAACCCCCTCGCTCGCCACGGGCGCACAAGTGATACGTCCAAGGCGACGTGACGTCATCGACTCCAGGTTTTGAGATAATGTGACCAGGTTATGCCTTGTGTTAAAATTTATGCGCCATACTTATTACAACCTGTATAAACCCTAAGAATGAATTACTTGCATGGTAACTTGCTTGTTCTATAGATTTAATTACGATAGTATAAAAATTAACGTAACATAATTTTCTTGCAGGCTTCAACCTACCACCAACACCTCCGTCGTCGCTCTCATCATCAGACAGCGAGGGCGCCCTGTCCCCCGCGCACGAGGCGTCCGCCGCGCCCCTCGCGCCCCCCGCCGCGCCCACCCGGCGGTCACACCTCTACGTGTCTCATCATACGAGGCAGCCTATCAACACGCCGCTTATTAGCACTCAACCGGTAAGAACTCATTGAAAGAACCTTATATTATTATGGGGCCACCAATCATCATCATAATAGCCCACTAATGTCCCACTGCAGGGACGGGCTCCTCCCGTGACGGAGGGATACTTAGCCTACTAATACCACGCTGGCCAGACGGATTGGAGGGTGTAATTTTAAGTTTTCCTTCTTTTTATTTCGTAAAGAATAATATTCACGAATAGTCCCTTAGTCGGTTTTTACGACACCCATGGGATGATATGGGTGGTCACCAACTCACCACACGGAGAACGAGAGACGGGGTCACCAATAAATTAGACTAATTAACTAACTAAACAGTAGCCTTCGATCAACAATACAATATTTAGATACCCACAAACTCAACAACGACCGAGAAAATTAGCTCTCACCGGGAGCTAATTCAAATTAAGAATACTATTCCTCCGTCTTCGTATTTGGGACGATTAAGTCGTATTTTCGTTAGTTCGTACGTTGATTACGCATTGAGGTTAAATTTAAGACTATCAAGTCTTAAATTTAACCTTATATTTAAGAAAAGAAGTAACTTTTATGACAGATAATGTCAACAACTATGAGAGTCCCAAAATGGCGACTGGTTTAAAAAGCTCTTAACATCTATCAATTAATTATTGTCGTTTTTATATGTGAACGGTGTCCTCTTGATCTAAAAAAGGTCATAGGCATTCGAAAAAATCTTTTGAACAGATGCATGATCTTGAACTTATCAAAAACCGTTATCAATGTAATTTTTTTCACTTAGAACGATGATTAAAAATTAAAAAACGAAATGGAAGAAGAAAAAATAATTTATAGGTTTTTCTTTTCATCTGGATATACCAATGATAGTATTAAATTACTTTGTTCTTATTGAAAATTGATTTTTGTTACATTGGCACTGTTCAATAACGTTGTAATTCTCATAAAAATAATATTATAAAAGAACATAATAATACGCCTTTAACATTAATATTCTGTATATACAAAAGTAATAAAATTGATACAAATATTTATGAATTGTAAGGTGCAGTATTTAATTTTTGGTAATAAATGTGCACCTCATTAATTATTTATGTTATTGTAATTGTGTAGAGACTGATATTTCAAGTTTCGTTTTATGGTTGACATCCAATATATTTATACTTGCGGAAAGAATACTAATTGTGATGATATTACGATTATTATTTACTTGAGATATTAAAAAATACTCCTATACCAGTAAATGCGTCATAAAATCATAAAACATATATTTACAAAATTGGTTATATAACCAATTTTGTACATTAATATTATGTTTTTTCGAGTGGTAGAGCCATGTCGTCAGTCTTTGGCTGCGACACGCATGGGCAGGCTCGTCCGGTGAAATACCACCCTCTCACAGAAAATCGGCGTAAAATAGTAGTGCTTGTCACTGCTGTGTTTCGTCCGGTGAGTGAGAGTCCGGTAGCCTATTCCCCCTCCCCTTCCTCCCTTTACTTCCCTTTTAAAAGGTCGGCAACGCACCTGTGATTCCTCTGGTGTTGCGGGTGTCCATGGGCGGCGGTGATCACTTACCACCAGGTGACCTGCTGGCTCGTTTGCCTCCCATCATATAAAAAAAAAATGTTTTGTGATTTTATTGAAGCTGATGGAAGCGCAAATAAGTACAGTCCAGTAATAAATGCAATAGCAATAATAAAAAAGATAAGAAGTAGACATTTCTTATTTAACTTCCGTATTATTTTTATACTTTTTGGTCTTCTCCGTCGCCATCACCTTGCCGGTCTGGCCACAATCACAGATATCTGAAAAAAGGAGATGTGCCCTGAATGTCATTTTGTATGGAAACCTAATGTCGCCAGTTTTATTAACACACACAGCAATAGAATATACGAATAGACTACTGTTCTCAGTTACATCTAGATTATCAATGAACGCCATACTCTGTCTCGTTTTTCCTTGAAATATCTCCCTTACACGGTGTCACAGCGAACCAATCAGCGCTACTATATATTTTTAGGATCAAGGAGAATTTGTTAAGAAGAACAACTATAAAGCTTTACAAATTATAATCTCTTTAGAATAACTTAAATTACAATCCAATACTTTAAACTAAAATAACAACCGTTCATTCCCGCCAAGAGCAACCCCTTTTCTCTCCCGCCAAAACACAATCTAAATCTAACCATAGAGTAATGTCATTTTTACTCGTCGAGCGGTAATGTTACTAAAAAGTGGCCAGCTACTTCTAATTTTCCTAACACGGCCTCTGCTGACAGTGCCCCGTCCTCGGGCACAGTTTCGGTGGTATCTTCGACTGCAGGCGATGGACCCGCAGGCGCTGATGAAGATCCTGCAATCTCAGCGTCTTCATCTCTATACTCGTCGTCCTGCAATCTCAGCGTCTTCATTTCTACACTGAAATTAATATGACAAGTCATACTAACGCTTAGTATACCTTGTCAATTTAGCACAAATTGCTTTCGTTTTCATACCTCACGCTATCAAGGCCCTCTGTCATATAGTCATGCCAGCGTTCAAATAACCTTAGTCTTTCGCCTCTTACAAGCTTCAGACACATACATCTCCATTCAATAATAGACTTTCAATCTTATACTGAATAGATCAAAGTTCCTAGCTCGATTAAGCTAGCTATATTCCGGGGCGCAGTCCCCATATTGCCAAGCCGAAGCCTAAATTCCGAGGCGCAGTCCCCACAATGCCAGGCCGAAGCCTTAATTCCGGGGCGCAGTCCCCACAATGCAAGGCCGAAGCCTTTATTCCGGGGCGCAGTCCCCACAATGCAAGGCCGAAGCCTTTATTCCGGGGCGCAGTCCCCATAATGCAAGGCCAAAGCCTATATTCCGGGGCGGCGGTCCCCATAATGCCAGGCCGAAGCCTATATTCCGGGGCGGCTGTCCCCATAATGCCAGGCCGAAGCCTATATTCCGGGGCGGCGGTCCCCATAATGCCAGGCCGAAGCCTATATTCCGGGGCGGCGGTCCCCATAATGCCAGGCCGAAGCCTATATTCCGGGGCGGCAGTCCCCATATTGCCAGGGCTGCCTGTGGAACCCTTCCTCGACTGCGGAACCGCTCCTGCTGTTACATACACCGCACGGGTGATGCTCAGCACAGGCTCCACAGCAGACTCGCTTGGATGCGCATCTGCTCCAGCCTCAGCACCTTGCTCGGGCGCGGACTCTACGCCGCGTCGCCATCATCATCGCTTGCACCTGGGCACATAAACACAACACAAACAAATATGTTGAATCGGGACACCGGTCAAAACACATTGACCCACTCCCGACCATAATTACAAATACTAGAGAGGAAGCACTACGTCAGCCATCATCTCCAACCGTGAAAAACACCGGCACTACGCTAGCCTATTTCTCACAACTCACATTATGGCGGCACCACGTTCGCATATCACAAACTCGCCTACATGACAGTGACACGACGTTAGCGTATCATACAGGTGGATCATCCACACAAGCTTAACGTTTTTGTGGTAAGGACCTCAACCAAGGCTTGAACTTTGTATTTGCTCGGCTGTTCCTGACCCTGACTACTACCGGTGACTTCTCTGTACACCGCACGAACAGTAAAACACTTAACATAAACGCATCATTTAACATAAAACAATTAAATATTAAACCGCATTAATTTCTGTCATTTAATGGGTTTGTTATTTGGTCGTTAGCATTCAGAACTTTATAATACAAAAAGCTACGTACCAATACCATAATCTACAGCACCATAAATCAACTTTAAGATCAGCAATGTAAACTAAATTACACTAGTAAACGACCTCTGTAACAATGGTTTTCCCGGCCAACGAATCATCACCAACTCACTGTGTGAATCTCTCTCTGATAATACACCATAGGGTCCTAACTAACCCTTCTTTCGATAGAGGCAATACACTCAACGTACGGACAACGACTACGTTTTAGCTGCTAGTACAGTCGACCATCTACGACCGATAGAATTCCCACTAAAGTTCTTTCTATAAAGTTACTTAAATAACTTAACTTGTTCATAACAATTACTTCTCTTAACACGTTCCCAGTGCAGTGTACCACATATAGTACACGTAAATTGTTTTACTATTGTGTCTGCTGGTGGCACTGTAAAAGGGTTAAGAATCCCTACTCAAAATCTACGGGCACGTATCTATTTAGCATTTTATGTAGGTAACGATACTTAGTTGCATAGTATCAATCTTACTCTGTATCTTTCACTACACATAAACAACAGCTTTATGTTCTACTTGAAAATAAACAAAGTCTTTAAAACACAATGCACCAAAGACATAATTTTATTAACAACGTCAAACCGCTTCACAACTAACTGAAGGTATAATTATTGTACCTTAATCTCATCATCAATACGCACCATATAAACCTAGAGTAACCGCCACTCGGCTATCTTAATATACTTTGGATAATTTCATTGCAATAGATGACAAATCACAATAAGTAAAACGTTAATGTAACAAATAGCAATTGAACTTGGTAATCAATAATAGTCGAGTTATTTTCAACTAAGAGAAACATGATTTAATAACATTTCGATGATAAACAAATACTCATCCTCATAATTTCTAGAGGTATGACAGTCTAGATTATAATGCACTTCTCTTTGTGGTAATGTAATATTATGTCATAACAAACTTTTGAACGAAGTACACGAGTAGGCAAACTAGGTGTGAAGTACCTATTTGTTATTTTCACAAAGTAACACAAACAGAGAACTCGTAGGTACCTTCTAAAGAAGGTGTAACTTCTACTTAGCTAATCAATAACGCCTTAGAATTCGATAATGCAATTGAATCATGTTTATTTAATTCAACAATAAAATAATGTTAAATATCAGCGTTTAGCAGTGGTACACGCCAACAAACAGAATTGTAATAGTATGGCATACGTACATGAACATATAGAACTTACAGACATATTGGACATCAATTATTCTCCGTTCTTCAATCTTACCTTACTTTTACTCAACAGTGTTATTCACCATAATCGTCATCATTACGAATTAATTTTCATTGTTCTCAATGTTTAAAGCTGAAAACATCATGTTATTCTATTTAGTAACAAAAAATAGCCAGATAAAACACGTAAAAGGATATCAAGGGTTAAACGTCAATTTGAACACGATGCGACAAGTTAAATAAAAACTTGAAACAAAAACGTCATAGGGTTAAACCCTATGGAATAATTCTTATTACAAAGTACTACGTTAGTGTAGGGTAGACCGGGTACGTTTGTAGCAGGGTACGGTAGTACCATCGCGAATATTTCAATAACTACGCATCGCACGCACATTCCCCTCCCCGCAGTCGACCCCTGTAACGCATGCCGAGTAACCGTCAATCGGCCGCGCCCATGGTTCTACGCGGACACTTGTGGCAGAGAATAGAAATTCCCGAGCACTGAACGTAACTTTTTGATAAATTTTTAATTCCTTATAACAGCAAATCTAAGCTACATTTTTACTCAATATTGGTTTTAATCGTTTCCTAGTGTTGTTGGCTTTACATTGTTAACTAATCTGTGTAGTTTCAAATTCAAATTCAGGAGATATTTTACTTTTTAATAAAATGATCCAGTGGGGACGATTGTAGCAATTTTGCGGGGACGGTTGTACAGGTACAAGTGTCCCCGTGGTAGAATTGACCCCATAACATTATTTCAAGAGAAAATTCAACGGATGAAGCTGTAGTATCAATGGGATACAAATCATCAAAAAAAGTGTTTACAGAAGACCAAGAGGCGACTATTGCACGTTAACTACAACGATCGGCAGATATTTACTGATGTTATTCCAATAATGAAGACTGATTAGCTAGAAGTAATAGCAAATGGTGATATTCTAGCTGGGGATAATTGTACCACGGGGACAGTCGTTCCAAATGTTTCGCCATATAAAAAGCTGTTTTTTGATTTTAGTTATTTAATGCTAATTCTAAGTTCTACGAGTACAAGTGAATAGTCTGCAAGACTTAAAAAGCCTTGTTTTATAATCTTTGTCTTTATAATCTTCGGTTATACTTTTCAAAGTCTAGACAAGTTCAGTTTCCTGTTTTTGATTTTTTTGTTAACAGTTTTTAAGAAGTTAACTGTTTTTTGTTTGTGGTTCGCCTTAAGGCTAATTTGGTGAGGTTTTACCATTTTTGAATACATATTTTTCTAATTAAAGCACTGAGTTTTATTACTTCGAATTACTGGTACAATTGACCCGGGATCGGGGATATTTGTACCATTTCACCTGATCCTCTTGGAACCCAAATATCTAACTTTGTATGGTACTTATACGACTAAAGAAAACATAACGTTATAGCCGAAATAACTAAATATCACGGGGTATAAGCACGATTGCCATAATACTGTCGGTAAACTCAAAATAAAATATTTAACCAAAAATGGTACATCTGTCCCCGGTCTACCCTACTGATAACATTATCGCACTTTGCTCTAAATCTAAAAAGGAACATTCTCACCCAAGGGTCTTCATTCAATTTCAAAAACATTAATAAGCGTTAGAACATTATTATTTTCTTGCACCAACAATATCTGCCATTTTCCATAATTATTACCACACTTCATGTGGTGTCTTCGTACACCATAGTGAGGTGTTTACTATCCCATTTATCACTAATTTTGAATGTTAACTAATTTTGATCATTAGCACTCCATATTCTCTAGTATCGATATCCATGCTCCTTGTCGTGTCAAACACAGAGACATTACTGTATTGCTGAAATCAAAAACACTTAAGCCAAGACACAAAGCCGCCATGAGTCGCGCGCCCATGATCACATTCTTCATTGTTAAGCAATGCCAAAGTAGAAATCCATCTGATTTATCATAACTTTTCCGTCGGCAAAGATAGCGTCTTTGTAGAGGCACCGATACACGGCGTGCTGCCGCTGTTGCGTCTTGCAGACGCACCGGAACACGGCTTTCTTCCATAAAATTTATTACAAGTTGTTTGAATCCCCTGATTCACCAATACTTATACCTGATTCACCAATACTTATACCACAGCACGGCTAAAATCGGATTAGACACGTGAATTTATTTTTATCCCTTTTAGATTGCATTAGACACGTGAATTTCTTATCCCACTTCTGATTTTAGGATCAAGGAGAATTTGTTAAGAAGAACAACTATAAAGCTTTACAAATTATAATCTCTTTAGAATAACTTAAATTACAATCCAATACTTTAAACTAAAATAACAACCGTTCATTCCCGCCAAGAGCAACCCCTTTTCTCTCCCGCCAAAACACAATCTAAATCTAACCATAGAGTAATGTCATTTTTACTCGTCGAGCGGTAATGTTACTAAAAAGTGGCCAGCTACTTCTAATTTTCCTAACAATATATACAACTAAAACAAACTTCAAAAAATTTAGATAGAAGAACTACTACAATTTAAAACTATTACATTCAAAAAAATTACATTTATGCTAGGCGTTGACCTTATCGATAAATAATAAATAAAATTTATCGATATAAATTAAATACTTATCATATACTTAAATAATAATTACTTTTATATAAATATGTATAATATAATAATATATAATTGTACAATACTTCTGTAAAATAATATTCACGACAGCTTGTGTAAGATCGTACATGTCGTGAAACAAATTAATCCGAAAACTGATGTCGTAATATCGCAGGTTGAAGGAACTCAAGCGTCATACTTCTTTTGCGTCCTTATTGTCGCAGCAGTTTGTAACATTTTGACTGTTGTCATACAAAATTAACGCACCTGTGAGGGAGAGCTAGCGATAATTTAGCCACAGTCGGTAAAACCTAGCCGACTTTAAACCACGACTTTTTCCGCACGTTCTTGTCATGGATGATCTACTTTTCATCGCCAATTATCAATCTCTTCAAAAAGCGCTTTGTTTAATTACATCATGGTTCATTAAGTTTTTTTGAGTGAGCTTGTGTGCCCCATATTTTGAGCTTTGGGTCAAAACTGTTTTGTAGTCAATTACAACTTATAGATGTCAATTTTTGGATAGTTGTATAGATAATAAGACTAAGTATACAGATTATTTTTTGAAGCAGATAACAGCGTGTACAGTTCATTTATTCAAGCATGTGTGCAGGCATGCGCATATGCCAAAATGCGCGAGCAATATTGCGCCTAGATAAAATTAAAACAATAGCGTGAATATAGGGATTGATAGATGAGCATTTAGACTGATTTAAAGCAAATCTGATAAAACCAGTTAAAAGCACGTGTGTGCTAATAAATGGATGAGCGTTTAAAAAAAACTTTTAAAACCACTTTAATCAACATTTTAAACCTTTATGTTCTAGAGTACTTACTCCACCTTTGATTTAGGATATTATTTCAACATTGTAATACTTATATTGAAATTACATAATTTAAACAGCGTAACACAACATTTAAAAAAATATATTTTTTTCATATAACTTAATAAAACTTTTACAATTTAAAATTCCTACAATACACGACTTTTTATCGAAAACGATAGATAGTCGTAGTCATGAACGGGTCGTCACTATCGTTTGGTTGTTAGAGCTATCACGGTTAGCAACCACTTGTCATACGTAATACCGTTGAGCGAATAGTTCATTGCTTCATATATCATTGAATGACTAGTTTAGACAGCATTAGAGAAGCAATGTATATGTTACAAAAATATTATAGTACTTAATTGTCCGAACATGAAAATAACATAGTGAGGACATCGAAGATTATTTTTTCATGATTTTAGAGGTAAATACAATAAAATACATGTACAGTCACGAGCAATAATATGTACACATTTTCAAATTTTCTAAACTATCTGCACGTTTATCTAGACATTACAATATCAAAATGAATTCGTAATTTAGAAGAGGTTCCGTACAGTTTTGAATTAATCTTCGAATTTTCAATTTTGGATTGGCAGAACTTTAGATAACTGGTTTACAAAATGCGAAAATGTGTACATATTATTGCTCGTGACTGTACTAGCATATGGTAAGTGATTCCATTATTAATAAAGATTTTTTTATTGCTCTTATTTTTACAGGCAACCACTGAACAACTCGGCATTTTATATGTTATCTCGGTCGTTGTCAAAACACAGCTAAACCTAGGTGACAGCCATTTTTAGCTATATAATCGTTCTAATCATATTGCGCTCCCACGAAAAATCCCTTCATACCACTCTCTTTTCTCCTTTTATTTAGATTTCTGTGGCCACAATCATGTGTCCTGCATGTCAACCCTCGTACCTTAAAATCGTAAAAAATTCGGTTAAGTTATTTAAAGAACGAGAATTGACATGCTATTAGTCGTCTACAAACCGCTACACAATAGATGTATACATTGTATACTTATTGTATTAAAAATTAACGAAACCATTTTTTTCCTATTACAGAAAGGCTCAACCGGTACGTTGGTACTGACAGAGGAAGAGAAACGCACATTACTAGCTGAAGGCTACCCCGTACCTACACGCCTGCCACTCACGAAAGCCGAAGAGAAATCACTCAAGAAGATCAGAAGGAAAATCAAAAATAAGGTATTTTTTAACTTTTTTTTGCTTCTTTAGCTTCTGTGTCTTGGGGACTTTTTAAACATTAATTAAACTCTTTGTGTCTACAAAAAGCATCCATACTCAGGATTGTAATTTGTTAATGACACAAATAACTAGCCTGCATGGGAATCGAATCGGCAACCTCGTGCATTGCATGTCAGCCGCTGTGCAGTCATTATCTTAGCAAAGGTTAAATAAATGAATGATTGAGTACTTAAAGTGGCTGTCGTAAAGATAGTTTTGCTTGTTGGACATGTTTGGAACTGTTACTGACTTTATTGCCCATAACGGGCTGCCGAACAGATTTTTCAAAAGTAATCTTGTGGTCAAAAACAATCAGCTCATCATTAATTTGCCCAACAACTGAGGCTTTTAAGAAAACACGATTCCTTTTCTGAATAAATAAACGAACGAATACATTTTTCACATTTTACTATAAAAAGCCCAAAAAATCAAAACAAGTTGTGGATATTTTTTCTTTGCGATGAGTAATAACTTATTTTCGAAATTAATAAAATGCCACTGTTAAAAAGTAACTACTCTAACTGAGCGGAAATTGACCCTGAGAAAATGTCTTCTATATAGAAACATAATTAACAGCAATATTTTTCCTTAATTCCAGATATCCGCGCAAGAAAGTAGACGCAAAAAGAAAGAATACATGGACCAATTGGAAAGAAAGGTAGAGGTCCTCATCTCTGAGAATACGGACTACAGAAAGAGAGTTGAGTCTCTAGAACAGAAGAACGCGACCCTTCTGACCCAGGTAGCGTCCCTCCAAGCCATAGTGGCGCGTGGTACCAGGAAGTGATGTGGTACCAGTGACGTCACTTCTATGTACTGCGGGGTATTATACTAACACGTAAACAGATTTCATTTGCCATAGCAAGAAAAACTATAACGAGAAAATTTAATTTGCGTAAACATTTTTAGTTTGCTTAAAAAGTCAGAGATAAAATATTGCATACATTTGTAAGCTAATATTATTTGATTTTATTTCACTTCCAACATTAGTTCCCTTTTTGACCGATAGAGGTATGAAATAGTACATTTATTGGCCGATGGCAGCGCTGCTTTCTATACAAGTTTACGCGAAAACTTTTTCCATGCTAACGCTACTGATTTCGATGTACGTAAGGAGAAGCATATTCTAGAAGTTTTTAATAATAATATTTATAAAAAAAACTCAAAAAGCCGAGAGACGAGAGAAATGTCTAAATTACAAATGGGGATTGTTCCCATGATGAGATGAATGTATATTTTGGATGTATTTACATGCATGACGTATTCTTAGGAATTTCCTTTTTGAATGGTTGCTCATTGTATTTGTTAGTAAATAGGTATTATGTGGTGCTCGATGAATATAAAAACGCTGTCGGTATTCAAACTGTCTTGTGCCACAATATATATTTATTTTATACATCTGTTAAGGTTAGCATACACGAAAGTTTTTCATTCGCAATCGCGAAATTGCGATCTGAATTTTTAAAGGTTCGAAAATAAATATAAATTAACTAATGAAATGAAATCAGGAAGAAATATCGTTAATTATCTCGGCGTAATAATTGCAATTTTTCCGTAATTTAAATTATTTTAACTTAATTCTTAAAGATATAATCGCATCAGTTAGGTCTTAACCTATAAAAACTATCAATTTGATAACCTTTTACGTTTGTCTCGTTATCGATGATATCAAATCGATACCAAAATAAATTGTTATAACCGAGCATTATTGTCGTGTATGCTACGACCTTAGAGATGATAGTTATCGTTCATATTATCGTTGAATGGTGACTAAACAGGGAATTTTATTACTGGGGCTTAGTTAAGTTATGTGTTGTTTGAAATCTCGTAAAATAATTTAGCGCTATAAAAGCGATATAATAGTTATATAAGTTATATTTAAATCATATTTTTAATTGAAAATATGATTAAATAGTTTTTAAGAAAGTTTAAATTGTTACCCAAAGCATACATATTGTACTTGCGCTGCGGTCGTCCATTTTGGAACGCCATTTTGAGCAGAAAGTCTACGTGTGTACGTGGCCTAATAATTTTAATTGTATTTTTGACATTAGATTATACAATAGGCTACATGATCTACTTAAAAATATTTTCTGAACGTGTCGTTTATACGAAAATTTTTAAATGGCGTCGATGTTATCAGGATCTAAGTAGCATAATAACGTAAGACTCTCAATGTACCAATGTCGAGTTGTCTTACGGTTTTGTATTGAATTCCATGAATTTGCATTTATAGCGAAATGTGTATTGTCCTAGAGATTTTACTTTGTATTTAAGGTAAAGTTAGATTTTTAGATTTGTAATTATGCTTTCAGACTAATTTAGTATTTATTGTCTTAACGTTATAGAATATTATAAAGAAAAACTGTTTAAGGTTTCGTCACAGACGTTATGTTTTTTTTGTTATTAAATGGTTTTAAAAATTCTTTTAGAAGAAGTGATTCTTACTGTCTCAAATGATGTGTAATGTGCTTTGTCATAGGCTACCGTTATACTAACAATGACAAAAGACTGCGTCTTATTGCATTTTTAATAGTTCAATAATTCATATTTTATACTTATGTATCAGTATGCTTCTATTAAACTAAGTGGTGCATTTGTCCTAGGTGTTTTTTAAATTAAGTTTGTCCTGTTCATCCGTTATTTAAGAAGTTGTCTTAATTTTGATCTAGGTGGCGCTATGTACGATCTATCTATCAATAAAACAAAGAATAGTGTAGTCTGAAAGCACAATTACAATGGACCTATTTAAAAGACCGATTTGTATGACAAGTGTTTTTCGGTTATGTCTAGTCTCTGGAACATTGAACCTTATTGTAGAGGTCTAGAAAATACAATAGCTTGTACCGCGCTCCATAGATTGACAAGTACAAAATAATGGCATGCCTTCGACTTTACTAACTAATATTAACATTTTTTTTTCTATATCTTTGTGTTGACTACAATCAAGGAAGTAATTTGAAAGGGTGTTCCTCAAGGTTCGTTGCTTGGTCCTACATTAAAACGTTCATGATAACAGCATGTTATTGCCCCAATACAAGGACGGGTCTTCTCTAGAGATAGAGGGAAATTTAGCCTACTAACTCCACCATGGTCAGATAAGTTGGTATAGGGTTTTGTTTCAAGTTTTCATGCCTTTGTTTTTTTTTGATATAATATCAGAAAAGTTTTCCTCTCAGCAAGTAACACCCAGACCATGAGACGGGGTCTGACTCTTGTGAATTTTTGGGATTATGCTGTTTCATTCTTTCTTGTTTGTAGTCACAAAAGTAATATTAACATTAAATCTACAACTTCATTAGAATTTATTTCAAATTAATTCATGATGGTCTTGCCAAACTGCCATTATTTAATGCAATACACTGCGCAAACTGCTTCAAAAACAATATATTGTTTCCGTAGTAAAACACGTAGTTAACATACAATAAGATCTTTTAAGAGGCTAGTAGAATTATAAACGCAAACCAGACTGTGACATTTAAGAATGCTATGTATACTTTACCGTGCCGTTATATGAAGTATGTATTTTTATCCGTGCCGTTTTTTTAATATTGTCTCTGTGGGATAATGGAAACAACGGCACGGACAAAAAGCAAATATGTGAGTTGACTCCAAACAGAGGTGTTTTGTTTACAAATTATTCACAGTTGTTAACTACGCTCTTTCTCACGTGTAAAGTAGGTACATGTATTTTGTTGTGTGCTTTATTAGACAAGTTGTTTTTGTCAAAATACTAAGTATATACTGTGTCAAGTGATGTTAATTCTACTAGTGATCTATCTAACATTCTTTACACATAAAACATTCCATTTCTTTAGTAAATACGAGTGACTTAAAGTGAGCTCAAGTACTTACAAATAATTGTAGAATATATTGAACATGTAACTAACTAAAACAAAACTGAGAAGTAGATAAATGTGTGCTGTTATAAATTTTCGCTAGAATAATTTATAGGACTAGCTAATTTTGTTATAAGTCAAACGGGGACAAAGAAACAAAAAGGGATTTGGGGCTAAAGTTGTCCTTTCCTGAATCCTTTTTTCAAGTATTTTCTTTGGTCAACCTTGGCTTAGCGTTATTTCACTGTCAAATCATGGAAAACGTTAAGACAAAAATATCATCAAACGAAAATAGTATTCTATATTTTAATTAGAACATTACTGGTAATGTTCTCTAACGTTTTCTTAGATGCTGGCTGAAATACGCATTGTAAATATCTCACATTTAAGAAAGTAAATATTTATATATATGTGAAAACCTTTTTATAGGTGTTATTATCATTGTACTGTATTAACATTTCACTGTTTGTGCAATTAATTTGTTCTCTTTTACACTCGTAAATGTTCTTCCTATTTAATAATTATAAGAAAATGTTCTATTTATATAGCGCTGAATTAATATATCGACATATTGATCCCGAAAGTTAGGGGAAAGTTTTAAAAGAATTGAGATATATTTTAAGAGATTTTTTCTTAGGAAATTTTAGATATATAAGAACTGTTTACATGTCTTTATCACTATACAAGTTTAGTCTCTAGTTAAAGTATCGTTAGTAGCTACATACAAGTTTATTATTGATACTATATATTGTGTGCCTGCCTGTCAGCTATCGATTGTAACCGGTCCAGTACCGATAGTATAGAGAAGCGATATCGAAAAGTATCCTTTATAGTAAATATTACTATTTAAATACCTATATGAAATAATTAATTCCTAAATATGGCATTTACCGTCTGCTAAAGTGATTTTTATAGGAATTATGATGAATTAACTGATGTTAGATTGTATTTAACTTATAATGAAAAAAATTTAATATATATTATGAGAAGGTGCACGAGCGCCGGGCTTATTATGACATAATAACTTGTAATGTAAATGAAATGCCAAACATACTTACATTTATACGTTAGTATGCAACTATGCACTATACATGATTGGGTGACTAAGTAACGATCCATTTGGGGCTGACTCTATAATAGAGGTTGTACTCAAACTGTTTGTTTAAGAAGTTTATACTTAACCGTGCCGTGTGTGACTATAACGGCACGCTAAAGAATATCTTGAATGGATCGTGGCTGTATATGTGTGTCCGGTATGGATGTGTGCCGGCCACGCTTGTTATTCATTAAAGTGTAATTTTATTGATAGTTTTATTTGTTAAAACTATGCGTTACCTTGAGTCATGATTTGTTAAATCGTTTGTTTTATTATTTTTCAATGACATTGCGGATTTACTGTCACCCTTCTAATAAAACGTCAAATATTATAATATCGATTGTTTTCTTTGTTCATTCCCCTCCTGCCTCCTTTCAAAAAAACTTCAAAAACACAATTAAAATAACAATGTGTAGCTTCTCTTCTAGTCTCTGGTTAGCGACGTCCATGAAGTGTAATAATTAAGTAAATAATTGTCCTGCCCATATAACATGGGCAGCTTTGTGCACAGTGGGCCTAGCACCTAACAGACGTCGCCAACCAGAGACTGGTATTTGCTTAGTATTAAAGGGAGCTATACCTGACATCTACCTGTGGTGACGGAGTAAGAATACAATAGGGAATATGTCACCACCCCATCTCATCCCATAGGTGTCGTAAAAGAATTTATCCCAGAATGTCAGAGTTTCAAAAGGTCAGAGTTTCAAATCGTCTGTTTTTCATATCGTCAGAGTTTCAAATCGTCTGTTTTTCATATCGTCAGAGTTTCAAAAGGTCTTTAATTTGAAATGTCAGTTGCAATTTTAGCCAATGTACAGTCAAACACAATTTTGATCATCAACTTTGTATTTTATTTAAGAAATTAACGCAAAATCTAAAATCACTACTTACTTACTACAAAAAGTGCCATGTATTTCAGACATCAGCTAATAAATTCAAGCATTCACATGGCGAAATAATATTATTTAGAAGATCACTTATAATTTTGCAAATCTGATTTTCTTTCCGTATATCCTTAGTGAGTCTTTTTTTTAAATTATGATGCAATGCTCCTTGTTTGATTCGTATATCTTGGTAATTGGCTTCTTTTTTTAATAATTGTAAAAAATAAAATAGAGAACAGTGTTTTGAAATTTTGGTATTAATACGGTGGTGCCAACCTTCAATTGAATTTGTAGTCCGATATTTTTCTCCATAGCAACTAAATAACTGTCCGTTAATTTTTGCCATCCATTGTTTTGTAAAATATACGTTGAATTTTGAAAAAAGCTCACAGTCCGAATCTTCAACTTCATCGCAAATAGACAAATACCCCTCTGGAATCATATTAGGAGGTAGCAGTGCCAGACGAACGAATAATTTTGTAATATGGCGACCTTTTTGAGTCCTACTGTAACCGATTTCATTAGATTTTTTCCAAATTGCTTGCATATAATGGAAGTAGCATCCTTTAATGCGAACATTTTCGTAGCATGTATTAATAGCATTAATCACAGCAATTTCATAATCGCATTTGTAAATAACGATTTCAATTTTTAATTGCAACTTTAAAATACTGAACAGTCTCTCGTATGTTTTCTGTGATTTATCTGGCAATAAACAATATATAAGAGGAACAAAATGAGTACTTTCGGGATCGGAACTCAAGTCTGCGAGTAAGGTGTACATTTGATAAAAAGGTTTAGGTGTTACTTTAAATGTTCCGTCGCCAAACCAAACATTTATCTTTTTGCTTCTATCTATAGCAGCAGGGGAAGCAAAAATAAGAATTTTATCATCAGAACCTTCGTCGTACACAAAAAATGATTTAATTAGTTCTTCGGGGATCATTACATCTTTTAATGCATGAAAATTTGCTTTTCGAACATTCAAATAGTTATATCTCGCACGATACAATGTATTTTTCAATGAATCTAATGTTGGAATATCGCTCAGCCTAATATTCTCATTATGATGATAAAAAACTGTCTCATATATTCTACCAACGGGTTCCATGTTTTTGCATACTTCTTTTTTACATAAAGATATTTTTGCAAGTACACTGTTTCTACTTTCATTACGTAAACACGTGTGTCTACTCATTTTTATGAATTTATCATTTTTGCACAAACTAATTGAAGCATTGCATACCTTCCTGTTCGCGCACCGCCAATTGCTTTTACCAGACTTGTGCTTAACGCTTAGATTGTAACGATATCCATCTCGAAGCAGAAGCTTTTTGCCCTTTTGACTTGTTGTAAAAATAATATCAGTACTCATAACAAAGACAAATAAATATTCCGTCAGTAGGTAAATATGTAATTCAACTTCAGGTTTTAATTATTCTATTCTGATGCCGATGATTCACAATGCCTATATGCAATGGAATATTACTTTAATAGAAAATCGATGACATTACATTTATCATCTAATTGACATTAAATTTTCTTATCTAAATGACGTAAAGAGAATAGTAAATAGGTTTATACACCTTCTGGATCAGTTAAGATTATATTGTTTAATAGTAATCAGTCGTTTTAACATTTAAGTATATTATTGTACATGGCATTTTGAAACTCTGACGTTTTGGAACTCTGACGATATGAAAAACAGACCATTTGAAACTCTGACGATATGAAAAACAGACGTTTTAAAACTCTGACCTTTTGAAACTCTGACGTTCTGGGATAAATTCTCGTAAAAACCGACTAAGGGACTATCCGTGAATATTATCTGTACGAAATAAAAAGAAGGTAAACTTGAATTTAACCCTATACCAATCCGTCTGGCCAGCGTGGTATAAGGCTCATAGCACATATAACGTAACGTAAACGGATCGTCACCGTATCAACTCGAGCCGTTCAGTATTCTTTGTATGAAACTCCTTACTGCAACGCACACTAATCGGAATCGTAACGTAATCGGATTTTTGACGTTTGACACCGAAGAAAAAGGCGAGGCGATGCCGATCCGTTTACGTTACGTAATATGTGCTATGAGCCTTAGTACCAAGTATCCCTCCGTCACGGGAGAAGGCCCGTCCCTGCAGTGGGACATTAATGGGTTGTTATGATGATAATACCTGACAACCATAATGATTGGTCGCTTTATGGCTACAAGGTTAGGAAATAAACGGTTCTTCCTCGTAGTCAAACTATTTTATCAAACTGATTTGACTATGAGGAATTAGTGCGGCAGGTAGTGTCCTTGCCAAAAAAGGGTTTCCTCGTAGTCGGTAACACCAACAAAAATAAAACTAATAACATTAAAATATTATTTTATTTGTCAAGCTTACATCACATATCATAATAAAATTCTTATATTCATAACTGTAAGCCGTAATAATAATTATTTATAGACTAGATTTTAATTTCACAAGTGGATACAATTTTATTATAGGTCATGAAATATATTGTTAGCCGGATCCATTCATCCAGCGCCATCCAATCGCGCGTGGCAGGAGCGAGAAGCGTTTGATGTGGACTTGCCTCGCGCGATACTAACTGCGCGGCAGGATCGCTCGCTTATTGCCGCGAGCGATCCGTCGTCGATTGATTGCGGATCGCGGAATCGCCGATCCAAGATGGATCGTTTGGTGTGGGTCCGGCTAATTAGCATGATAAGATAAGCTGAGACGACATTATAAAGGTAATGGAATGTCGATGGATGAAGACGGTATGCTGGAAACCCTTGGAGTAGGCATAATGTCCAGCAGTTGATTTTGGTTGAAAATTGTAAGATTATCATAGTTTGGCACTGCTCCGATCGATCGGAAATGAGCAGAGAGTTATATGTTTGTTTACCAAGTTATAAGCACCGAAATTAAATTAAAATCCCTTCATCGATACGCCTAAACTAAATCGTTTTGTTAGCTTGCATTTTAATTAAATTATTTTAAAAATATTTACAATTCGTAGGGGCTATATTATACTTTTGTAATTTATACAATGATTATCATACCATAGAAAGTTAGATACGGATGAAAATCTGTCTAAAGCCCGATTCACATCGACAAGTACAGTCAGCTGCAAAGATATCTAACCCCTTTGGCGCACTGTTATATTCTTAAAGGGGGTTAGATATTTCTGCAGCTGACCGTACAGTAACGAGCCAACTTGCCAAAAAATAGGATGGAGATCTATTTATATCAACTTAATCAAGAACTTACGACTTAACTCGCTACTGTACTTGTCGATGTGTAAATCGGGCTATAGGCCTATACTTGTGGGATTATAGTTTACATACTTGACTATAGTTTTTTCTAAGATAATATATATATAAACAGTGTCATTAGGTACTTTATAACAAATAACTGAATATTTGTACAAGCTGTTTTAAATGTGTCTTAAAAATAATTATAAACATCAGACTCGGCACAAAAATTTTGCTAAAGAAACTCATATTACAAAGAAAACTAATTAAGTACATCTTATCATAATTAAAAGATAGATATTAATATATCTACTCTAATTCAGACTTAAAGCGAATACAAATCGCCATCTTTTTAACAAAGAGATCTTATTCCAAAATACCTAAATAAATACATAAACTTGAATAAGTATTGGAACAGTCCCTTAATTAATTAAAACAATACACTCTACTTCTTCAAAGAGTAATAAATACTTTTTTCTTTGCCATAATATGAGCTATGATGACCCATAGAGCTGTGCCCCATACAGCTTCGACTAACAGCAGTGTATGTGTTCTCATGAATGGAACTTTCCAATGGAAAGGGAACAGATGGCTGCAGATGGAGTGTCCTATGTATAAAGCTATGGCGTTTAGTCCCGGCGCTCTGAAGGGACCTCCGCCCCATATCCTCCAGCCATCAGTGAGCGTGTAGCAGAGACAAAGTATTATGAGGCAGCAAGCTGATGTCACTAGCACGAAGGACATCGACCTGAAAGAACATTACAACTCTTTAGACAAACGTAACGAGTTATAGATTAGTCATCATAACAGCCCATTAATGTCCCACTGCAGGAACGGACCTCCTCCCGTGACGGAGGGATACTTGGCCTACTAACACCACGCTGGCCAGACGGATTGATATAGGGTTTAATTTCAAGTTTTCCTTCTTTTGACTTCGTAAAGATAATATTCACGTATAGTCCTTTAGTCTGTTTTTACGACACCCATGAGATGAGATGGGGTGGTGACATATTGTATTCTTACTCCGTCACCATACGGAGACTTACTTATAGATTAGTATTGAGTTTATAATTGTTGGTGTTTTTATGGAAGGGGAATTTCACATCTTCATTATTAACCAAACGTGGTCGAGGGATGCTTAAGCCCTTTGACGTGGTTTAGCGAGTTAGACACTACGACGACAACCGGGCCCGACTGCCTCGGTGGCTCGGGGCTCTCGGTTGCGGCTCCAATGAACGAGGTCGTGGGTTCGATTTCCACGCAGACCAACAATTTGTTCGATCTATAAAAATTGTGCCCTTTATAAGTTTTTCTCCATATCAGAGAAGGCATGTCATTGCAGTACGACATGATTAAGCTGAAATTATAAAATGTAAATAATTTCATAACATACCATAAGTTCTTATTGATGGGTACAACGCCATGTTCTCTGGAGAATCCAGCGAGTAGCGCACCAGCTAACGCGAACACCAGCGCCCAAGCCAACCAGCGAGATAGACGAGACTTGTGTGACCGTTGTAGCAGTATTGTGGCTCCTGTTTGTACTCCGAGCAAAGCTTGGACTGCTGATGTTAGGCAACCTGAAAAAATACAAGAAAAAAATATTTTTAAAGCTATTTTTATACCCCAATTGGCATGTCAGTCAGTATGTCACACTTTTAGGTAAATCTTGAGTAGGTAATGTTATTTACTTTTGAAGCAAATATCTTGGAAAGTAAAAAAAAAAACTAGAATAAAATTTGTAAAATCCAATAGTGTCGTATCGGATATTAAAATGCTGATAAATAGCCTAACAAAGTCTTCGGAACTAACGGAAAGTTGGACAAACCACAATACCAATCCAAAAACCAATCTAGCAAATTCGACAAAAATATATATCTATGTAAAATGACAGTTAACGTGAAGCTAGTTCAATAAAAAAACGATAGATGTCGTTATTCTAAAATTTAAACTACATACCCAATAAACCTTCAGGGTCTGTCGGCAGTCCACCATAGACTCTTTTCGCGTCGCTATGCGTGTATATATGTGAGGATCCAAGCAACAGTCTGTCTATGTAACCGGCTGCACCTCCACTGCATTCCGGAGCTATCCAGTCATCGTGTTTACCACCCGGTCCCAGGTAGCCGCTGGAAAGATCGTTATACTAATGAGGTAATTAGCTTATCTAATTGTTTTACAACCAATGTTTACAACACAATGATAAAAATGTCGAATTCTTTTTTGTACCAAAGGCATACTACAACCAAAGTTTGGAGATATACTAAATTAGTCTCTTAAATTTTAGTCAATTGATTAACTTAAATTCTTACAGTTTTGTTTGGTATAAGGTTGAAAAATCTCATCATTAAGAGGCGTTTATGAGTAAGGCGTATAATTTCTACAAAAAAGGGACATTTTTACATAAAATATAGGTACAAATACAACTCAAATTGTAATCTGTCTGGCCAGCGCGGTTAGAACAGCAAGCTTGCCTTTATCATTCGAGGAAACCGGTCTTTTGCTCTTATCTTTTTCGAAACAAGGAGACGCTCAGATGAAATAACAATGAGCAGTCACCCATCTACGAAATGACCTCACCGACATTGCTTAACCATTATTCTTTATCAATGAATGCAACTAGCTGTAAGTACCTCACACTTAACTGTTCATCATAACAGCCCATTAATGTCCCACTGCAGGAACGGGCCTCCTCCAGTGACGGAGGGATACTTGGCATACTAGTACCACGCTGGCCAGGCGGATTAGTATAGGGTTTAATTTCAAGTTTTCCTTCTTTTTATTTCGTAAAGATAATATGTGAATATTATCTTTACGAAATAAAAAGATAGGCGCTTAGTCGGTTTTTACGACACCCATAGGATGAGATGGGGAGGTGATATATTGTATTCTTACTCCGTCACCACACGGATAACCTCACATTTAACTGTTATTTAATATTAAAAAAATATACTCACGCAGGACAATCAGGGTGATGAACAGTGAAGGTGATGGCAGTATGCACGGCGACCAGTACTCCAGCCAGCACCCAGCACCACACGCATGACAACACATCTTTGAGCGCCTGCCCGCAAGCGCCCTGAGAACATACGCCAAACTTTCTCACTTTATTAGAAATCTAACAACAACATTTAAAAACGTTTAGACACATTAAGAGGACCAGCGAAGAGACTTAGCTACGAGACTTCAACTGTCTTAAAATATTTCCTTCTTATTAGTCCAAGTTTGTTATTTCGAAAAAAGTACTATCTTGAATTTCTAACAATCGTTTAAGTAAAAGTTAGAAATGTAAATAAAGTTGAAAAAAATAATAATAACTAAAAACATTAATTAACATAGTCTATTATTCTTGTTTCAACTCATTGTTTTAACCGGTCCAGTTAGTAGGACCTATTTGGAAAAAAAAATTCGTAACATTTGAGTTACAATTCCATCTATTTCAAATCTGATATGTTTTCAGTGTCGACTATACTTAGCAGTTGTTTTTTTTTGATCGGTCAAACGAGTATTGATATTCCCATTTGTGACTTAGACAGATTAGAACTAGTACTAATGGGAATAGGTACTTACCCGTGGTGGCGTATAGAACTTAGGAGCAGTCAATGCGTAGAACCCTGCGGCCACGAGATAAGCGACGGCCAAACGTTGCAGTACGCCGAAGACACGTAGCTCAGACAACATGTTGGAGCCGTATATCGTGTTCAATGACATGCCCAGAAGAAACATCAATATCGAACGCTGAAATTAAAATAAATACTTTACATACATTACTTCACCATTATCCTTGTGGTGACGGAGTAAGAATACAATATGTCACCACCTTATCTCATCCCATGGGTGCCGTAGAAACCGGCTAAGTGACTATCTGTATTACTTTAACATAGAAAGAAGGAAAACTTGAAATAAAACCCTATACCAATCCGTCTGGCCAGCGTGGTGGCCAGTAGGCCAAGTATCCCTCCGTCACGGGAGGAGGCTCGTCTTTGCAGTGGGACATTAATGGGCTGTTATGATGATGATTACTTCACCATTACCACCACCTACTTACAATATGCTTTTTTTGATCATCGACTTTCGGCCATCTGTTTTTGTACTAAAACCCCGCGGTGTTGCGTTTTTCACAAAGTCCAGAGGCCGCGGGAAACCAAGATTCTTCCAAGGACCATAGTGGCCATCGGGGTTAACTCAACACGATTCTAGCTTTCTTTCTATGATAAACTGACGGTTTATTACACTCGCTCTCGTTATTTGATGACATCTTTTGTTCTTAGTTTGTTACAAAATGGACTATATTGTGACAGTAAAATATGTACCTGAATTTTACTTAGTCGACTTAGGTCTACGATACTGTATCGTCGCAAAGGTGTAGTCTCATTTTGTATTTTTAGTCTATTAACTCACGGCCAGCTCTAAAATGACATATTACAAGCCATGGTGTCATAGTAAATCAACCATGGGGTACTTGATATATAATATACCATACCAGTATGGCCAGCAAAGTACAATATTTCATTCGTTGTTGGAAATAAAGCCCCGAGTGGGCAACTTGTTTTCAGCAAAATTCAACTTTTTCCATTTGATATAAAGTTCATTATTCAAAAAGTTTGAAACTCTAGTGCAAAAGCGAAGTTAACTTTCACGTTTTGGGAATTCGCGTACTCAGAAAATATAACCAACTAAGTACGTCACTCATTTTGGTTTTGCTCACTGTAATAATAAAATTCGAAGCACTAAAAGGTGACGAACGGTTGCCATAAAGTACTGAAAAGCGATTCCCGTTACTGCTAAAGTTTTATAATTCCGAATGTTTTCCATCGCGGCATTTAGTCCTAAAGTATTTGACATCACACTCACACACTTTCAAATGTATTTAACAATTTGTAGTAGTTCGTTACAATCGCCAAAAACTTTGAAATAACTGCCGCACATTGAACTTTTAAAAAACATTCATAAAGCGAACACAAACAACTAAAAATACTATTTTGTGGATGAACAAACAATATTGTCCTACGTCCATAAACATAAACAATAATATTAAAAGATCACACAAACAGACAATTGGCCTGACTGGAATTCGAACCAGTTTCCCTGTGCACAAAGTAACTCCATGACATAAGAAGAATATTATTCAGCGGAAAAAGCAACTATTGTTCTCTGAGTAGAAAGCGATTGTTACTTAAAAATGCAATTGTATGACATGTTTACAAAGCGCTTAATGGAATTCATCACATTACTCTCAAATAAGGTCAGTTGCACCAGTTGCTTGGAATTGCTGTTCCAAATTATACTCCTTATATTAAAGAAGATTAACAGCTACATCGACTTTGTGCCAATGCTTATAAAAGCTTACTAGATGATTAAAATTTGATTTCTCCGTATGGTGACGGAGTAAGAATACAATATGTATAAGGGACTATCCGTGAATATTATCTTTACAAAATAAAAGAAGGAAAACTTGAAGTTAAACCATATACCAATCCATATGGTCAATGTGGTATTAGTAGGCCAAGTATCCCTCTATTACGGGAGGAGGTCCGTCTCTGCAGTGGGACATTAAGCAATCATGTTCATGCACACAAAGATTTGCATTGAGCGGGAATCGAGCCCGAGCCCTCTGCGTATTAGCAGCCATGTTACATAACCACTACGCCATCGAGGTCGTCATCTCTATCTCATCATCGTATCTATGGGGCCGGACTCGTGGTCACACCAGGTTGTCACACCAGTGTAACTATCAGGAATTATTTTCTTGTTAGTCACAAGAATAGTCACACTGGTGTGACAACCTGGTGTGACCACGAGTCCGGCCCGGTATCTATGAGATGAACACGCCGATGCTGGTTAAACTAACCCTTATGAATAAGTGATTGCCTGTGAGCGACGCCTTATGGGTTAACCCGATGAGTAACCGATTCAATATGCGTTATTAATGCATAGAAAGTTCAAAGTACTCGAGCATTGTATGCTTTTTATGCCAATCATTGCGTGTCATTGTAGAATGGGTTTATTCGTCATGTGCTGGTATAAAAATAAACATTAAGAATAATATTCTTCTGCTGTGCTGAAGGGAAAGTTGGCCTATTATTAGGCTGACTTGTTTAGGGTTTGTTTGGAGATTTTTGGTTAATAACTTAGTTTAATAGTTGGGATGGGGATATTTTATATTGTGTTCCGTGTTACTAACAATCACAGGAGCTTAGGAAAGTCCCACTTCAGAGATTGACCTCTTTCATATATAAAATAAATTTTACCTAAGTACATCCAGGGAATAGACTCTTTCTTATGGTGCGCACAAAACGTTTTGCGAGGTATTCTAACCCTGCATACATGACCTATACCTAGGTAGATCATAACAGCCCATTAACACTGCAGGGACGGGCCTCCTCTCGTGAATGAGCGATACTTGGCCTACTAATACCACGCTGACCAGACGGATTGGTATAGGGTTTAATTTAGAGTATTCCTTCTTTTTATTTCCTAAAGATAATATTCACGAATAGTCCCTTAGCCGGTTTTTACGACACCCGTGGGGTGAGATGGGGTGATGACATATTGTATTCTTACTCCGTCACCACACGGATATATCTAGGTAGATGGTTAGTGTCAATATACCATGTTACTCTCAGGCCTTGCATTAGGACACATACAAATCATAGACAACAATCAATTACAAAGTCGATATACTCACATGTTTCAACGACATGACAAATAAAACCAGGGCATGTCCGTTACTAGGTTAGTGTATCAAAGAACTCGATTACATCGTGCATATAATGACTATATTTTCACGTACGCTGTCTATTGACAACAATCATAGTAATGTGTATGCAATTACTAGTATATAACAAGCAATGGATATGTGTAAAATCGTTGTTCCAGTAGAATATGTTAGAGAGAGCTATCTGGATTTTATCACGCGAGCACAGTTTCCAATGAAATATGTAGAAAAAAATTGTAACAGTTTAAATGTAATGAGTTAGTGGTCCAGTGGATATGCTATTCGATTCTCAGTTGAAAACTTTAGGTGTAAGTCTATATCTAGTTGTACCTAAGTTTTCAAAATAGAGTTTTCTTTTGTTGAATCTTTTTCTTTTTTATAGCTTACTAGGCAGACCTGTGCCTACTTCGTCGGGCGGCGAAAAAAACCCGTCCCTTTTTTAAACATATTTCATTACTGCTCCACTCCTATTAGTCATAGCGTGATACTATATAGCCTATGACACTCCCCGATAAATGGACTATTCAACACAGAAAGAATTTTTAAAATCGCTTCAGTGGATCCAGAGATTTTCCCCTACAACGTCACAAACACACAAACTTTACCTCTTTATAATATTAGTATAGACTAGCGGTCCGTCCCGGCTTCGCACAGACATTCTTTTCCCGCTTTTCAGTTTCAATTTTTCCTGAATTTTCTTTGCTATAAACCTCACGGAGCCCGAGACCTTTTCAACGAATGCAAAATCGTGGAAAACGGTTCGTGCGTTCTGGAGTTATAGCGTCAGGAAGGAAACCCCGACTTATTTTTATATAGTAGATTAATGTCCTATACGGAAAAGTGGCTCGCATAATTTTAAGCAAGTCAAAAATCCATATTTTGGTATTTTCTGAGATCATTATAGTAATATTAATGACTGGCTCGGTGACAAATGGGTAGTGATGACAAATATGTCTGCCGCTCGCGTGGTCGTGGTTTTGAATCCCACGCAAGACGTTTTTGTTTGCCCTCAAATTATTGTCTTGGGTTTGTCGCAACGCAGCGCTCGATCCTTACTGCGAATGTTCTCTTTATTAACCGACTTCAAAAAAGGAGGAGGTTCTCAATTATATTGTATTTTTTTTTTTTTTTGTGTTTGTTACCTGAATTCTCGAAAACAGCTAAACCGTTTAATTCTAATTTCTTTACACGACTAATTACTAGTCCGTGTGGTGACGGAGTAAGAATACAATATGTCACCACCCCACCTCATCCTATGGGTGTCGTAGAAACCGACTAAGGGACTACCTTTGAATATTACATAGAAAGAAGGAAAACTTGAAATTAAACCCTATACCAATAGTGTGAGATAATACATAAACCATTTCTTGCAACACAATATTGACATTTCGATTGTGAAATGGCAACATTCGATATTTGTTTTTTTTTAAGGCTTGATCAACCATTGTTCTTCTTGTATGTCAACTTCAAGTAATCTTATTTACAAAAAAAACTGGATTACAATGGAACAAAGAATTTAATCCAATGTTAAGTGGAATCTGTTATCATATTATCAAAAGGGTTTTTGTTATTACTACAATGTATTTGTAATGAACTCCATGTTGGAGGATAATGTATTCGTGACGTACCTATGTAAAAAGGTGGGGCAACGATTATGCCAAGTTTAAAGAAAAAAACTTATTGAAATGACATTGGTTAATTTGTGTGATGTACCTAATATGTTGTAATTTATGCTTTTGGGATTCCGAAAAGAGAGTTAATATTTTTTAAGAAAATAAGGTTTTTAATATTTTTAAGCAAAGGTGATTTTTAACGGACATATAAAACTTTTTAGATTAGGATAATGTTTTGCGTTGCGCACAATAATTGTTCTTTAGGGGATTCGAATCTTAGACCTCGTGCACGACAGCCGATACGCAATAAAATTTATTAAAAATTAGTTAATTGACTAGTAGGCAGTTTTTCCTGTAAAACAGGGCATAATATTTGCCGCAAGAATTCTCTTTGAAAAAAAAACTGCCTGGTACTAGAAAGTACCAGTTTAACTTGTTGTTACGAGTGGAGCGAGGTAGTCAAATCATTAAAGTTACACACTTTAATGATTTAGTTTGTGCGATTACAGAATACTTCTTATAGCCCAGAAATGGCAAAAATATTATTAACTCACAAGATTGAGAGAATGAGATACCTCGGAACAGCTTACCTAGATCCGGGGAATACGAGAAATTGCCACTGGCATCAGTCATGCGGCTAATGCAAACAGTAGAGGGAGATATGAAGTGAATGACAAGAGAGGGTTACTCTGCAAATACATTTGCAGTCAAAAATATTACTTTTTAAACATTATTTTGACAGGTTCAAAGAACTAAAGGTCCTGCATCATGCAACAAGTTGAACGAGTCATTCCTTGAACGACTCTTCGGATCCGACTCATACATGTGTGCTTTAACAATACAAACAAACGGATGTAATATTTTTTACATAACAAGTTTTACATGTTGACCTTTATTATATACAGACATATTTTACAGCCCACATTTAATTTTAATTTTAACGTCATTTTCAAAGAACTAAAGGTCCTGCATCAAGCAATAAGTTAAACGAGTCATTCCTTGAACGACACTCCGGATCCGAATCACTCATGTGTGCGTTAACTATACAAACGGATGTAATATCGTTTACATAACAAGTTTTGCATGTTGACCTTTTATATACAGACCTCTTTCACAGCCCACATTTAATCTATACTAATATTATAAATCTCTGGATCTAATGAACCGATTTTAAAAACTCTTTCTGTGTTGAATAGTCTATTTATCGGGGAGTGTCATAGGCTATATAGTATCACGCTATGCCTAATAGGCGTGGAGCAGTAATGAAATATGTTTAAAAAACGAACGCTTATTTTTCGCCGCTCAACGAAGTGGGCACGGCTCTGCTAGTTTTTAATAAACCAGTAAAAACTATAACTTTTCATACTCATTTTGACAGGTTCAAAGAACTAAAGGTCCTGCATCAAGCAACAAGTTGAACGAGTCATTCCTTGAACGACACTCCGGGTCCAACTCACTACATGTGTGCGTTAACTATACAAACGGATGTAATATGGTTTACATAACAAGTTTTGCATGTTGACCTTTTATATACAGACCTCTTTCACAGCCCACTACCAGTTACATAAAACACTTCGTATCACTATGCTTAAGGTTACATCACTATTCAACGTAACTTTATATTGTAGTTGATTTATACTTGCTTTTAACCGTGACGGGTTTAAAATACAAGTTGTCTTTTATACCAGTGGGGGTTAGAAGAGGTGAACTAGGGTTTAAAGATTAGCTTTTTAACTTTTGTGCTGGGTTGTAGGTCGAGTAATGGCCTGGTAGAGACCACTGGTGAGAAAAGCCCGATCCACACTTGCATAACGTGTTCTGGGGTTAGCTAGTGTACATCCAAGCACACATGAGTGAAGCTATAACATGATTTGATTTATATTCTAGAATTAAGTTTGCCTCGCCAAGTATGATATTATATGGTGGTTCAGCACGTACCTACTTAGTATTATTTTTTTGCAAGATCTATAATACTTAATTACTTATATATTAAAAAAAACTATGTAAGTAATTAATAAATAAATAACCGGATATGGTATTTATAATACCTAATGAAATTTAAAATAATAATATTCAATTAAGTAATAAAGATTTATTTGTACTTTAAATAGTACTTAATGACGTTCTTTAGGAAGCACCCGAGTTAACTGTCCGTTTCTAAGTACATAATTATGTTGGGCTCATCTTAATGCATCGTTATATAATTATATAAGATCTTTTTATGTAATGACACGGCAATGGACATATAAATGGCAGTAATTATTGTACATGTATGCCATGTTGGAGGTCGTTGTCGCGTGATTGATCCCTGCTCAAGTTAAACATTTGTGTGCTTGAAGATGACAGTTTGTTTTTGTGTTTAATTTGTATAATTTGAACAGTATTCTTACTTATTACTGTTATTTACAGAAAAAAAGGATAAACATATTTCCTTATTTATATGGGCAGGAGGGAACTCGTCATGTGCCGAAAATTGTTGCGCAACTCATTAGTGCGGTAGGTATAGAAATAAATTTCCAAAGGTCCTGGTCCTGTTGTGAAAAGGCTAGCGGGAAAAAGGTTGAATAGTAGATCAATTAAATTTCCACAACATTCTTTAACCAACTGCGCCAAATATTTGTCACTAAAGGGATGTGCCTCTTTGGTTAGTGATCTTAACTTAGCTAATTTAACATTATTTTTAATAAACAATAAATATTCAGACAAACAGAAATCGTTTTTGATATCGGTAAATGAATCAATTTGCGTAAAAGTTTGTTTTGATATAGCTAACTTCATGGATTAGCAAATAAACTACATCTATAGATACTAATATTATAAAGAGTTAAAGTTTGTGTGTTTGTGACGTTGTAGGCTTGGGGGTAATCTCTGGATCAACTAAACCGATTTAAAAATTCTTTCTGTGTTGAATAGTCCATATATCGGGGAGTGTCATAGGCTATATAGTATCACGCTATAACTAATAGGAGTGGAGCAGTAATGAAATATGTTTAAAAAAGAGACGCGTTTTTTTCGCCGCTCAACAAAGTGGGCACGGGTCAGCTAGTTTAAAATATAAAAGAGTAGTTACTTACCCTAACAATATGCATAACAATCTTCCACCTAGGAACACCCTTAGCGAAGGCGCTCTTCACCGACAGCGGTATGCAGACCCCCATGATCCACAGGAAGGCGGGAAACACCAGGTCTCCAGCCACCAGACCGTTCCACGTGGCGTGTTCTAACCACCAGTAGCCTCCAGCGCCATCGTTCACGAAGATCATGAATACTATTGCTATTCTGTAGAACAAAACATCATCATCATCATCATAACAGCCCATTAATGTCCCACTGCAGGGGCGGGCCGTGATGGAGGGATACTTGGCCTACTAATACCACGCTGGCCAGACGGATTAGTGTAGGGTTTAATTTCAAGTTATCCTTCTTTTTGCTTCGTAAAGATATAATTTACGGTTAGTCCCTTAGTCGGTTTTTACGACACCCATGGGATGAGTTGGGGTGGTGACATATTGTATTCTTACTCTGTCACCACACGGACCCGTCACCACACGGACCAACTAAACATAATTATTTTAAATTCGTTGTGTAATGCACAAACTGTTGTCCTCAAATTAGACGTTCTTTATGTCCTTTTAATTGATATTTGTATAATCCCTGCCACTAAGATGCATAGTCCCTCGCATGTTATATGTCTTAAAAACACATTTCTTAGTACTTAAACTGACGCTAGTGACTGGGAATAGACGAAATTACGGTCTATTCCCAGTTTCCCCTGAATACTTTCCCCCGGTTATATTAAAAAAAAAATTTAAATAAATAGTTCCCGCACTAGGGATGCCCATGTTGCGGGGAATTTTACAAAAATCAATTTCTTTTTTACTTTTCCTTATAAGTACATAACTTACCCTCGAAAAGTGTCTAAAGCACGTAGCCTCTGTTGTATCGCAAGTTCTTTGTCACCATACCTCAGCTTGCCCGTTCTCCTCACTCGTGACATGATCAGTTTTCCTATACCGTAAAGCAACCATGCTGCCATCAGTATACCAAGGAGTAGTAAAAGAGCTGGTGACAAATAAATAATAATGAAGAATTTGCTTTTAATATACAAAATTTTATGTCACAAAACCCGACGCCAACCCGTTTTTTTTTGAGTGAGTTTTATTAAATGCCTATAACATTGAAACAATGCAACTTAGTTTTTTTTTTATAATTTTCTGAAAACCAGCATGACTTGTCTTATCACCCGGTTTCGGGTTGGCGTCGGGTTTTGGGACATTCTGTATAAACTGTAAATTAGTTTTGGTTATTTTTATTCATCATTGTAATGACACAGTAAAAAAAAGTAGTATTCCTACTGTACATCATTAGATTGAAGTTATATAAGCTGACTATAGAAAAGTTCTCAGATACTCTACGTAAACCAAAGAAAGAACACTTGACCTTTATCAATTAACCCATTCGAACTGATCAAAGGTCTCATTTATTTTGTTTCTATTCATCTGTATGCACTGTCCTGACCTTTAAGCACTTAGAAAAATTATCTAAGACGTCAGGGTAAGTAATGGGTCTTTTTGGCCTATGCCGACTATGGGAAGTTCATTTAGTAACTACATTGGCCCAATTGTCCAGATGCTGATTCTCATAGCATGTCCTGCTTATTCCCAGTTAACTTTCATGAAGCAATGGCAGTTTAAATCATCCAGTTACCAATAAATCAGACACAAACTTTTTTCGATACTCTCTGATATTCCGTGAAAGTATAATTAGGCATCCATTAACGCATATTTGCGATCCGTGATAACGATCACATTACCCAAATACGGTGCGACATAAACTGTTGAAACATGTCCGGTTTATATAATTCTATATACTTAACTGTTTAATTAATGTTTAATATAATGGCCAACTGCAGGGAAAGGGTTACTACAGTGACGGAGGAAAATTTGATTATCATGATAACCGACTGATTGGTATAGGATTTAGGTCCTGTTCTTTTCTTTAATTTTTGTAGAGAGATAATGTCCAGAACATTCACGATATTCATGGGCATTTTGTACACAAACAAATAAACCACACCGACCAACCGCCACCGAGTCTATTACATTTCTCGCGAACTTTACAATATAATGAATACAAAGACATGTAGGCTTATGGTCATTATAATAATGTATGTATGTGAATACAATAGTTGTCCTGGGTAAGATTAGAAGCTGCGATCATTTTTGCGGCAATCGCATTCAGCAACAGTAACGCCAACGTTGTTAAAGGTTGGATGAGATGGTACCATGGACTTAGTCATCAGACATCGACCACACCTTATACTTCTATACAATGCATAAAGTATTGTTAATTCATTTATTTACTTTTAAAATCAATTACGAATTTAGTGCAAAGACCTTGAATGCCCCACGCCCTTGTCATTGAACAGCGAAACATATTGATGCGGAATGAATGACCATTATGTACCTTTTGTAATGGTCAAAAAGGTCGTTTGTAATGACAATTATTTTAAAAGCAACAAGTATTATTTTGTCCTTCCCAGACTAAAAATATTATGGTAGGCATACACGATCCTTTCTATCGTCCAATCGGCATGACACTGCAGGCTTGATCTAATCTCAATCAAAAGAAACGAAATTCGATCATGACATCAATTCTAACTGTCATGCCGATCCACTCGCAATACGGTCAATTCTAACTGATCCAATTGGTAGCGTCATGCCGATTGGACGATAGAAAGGATCGTGTATGCCTACCATAAGCCATAAGAGACCATGAATGTCTCACTGAAAGAACGTGTTTCTTTCATGTAATAAAGAGAAGAACTCAGAAATAGGTTTAGCATGGGTTTTTTATTCAATGTTTCCTTATGAGAAAGTCATGTATTTTTACTAGCTGTTATATCCTACACATCATATTAGCCCATTAATGTCCCACTGCAGGGACGGGCCTCCTAACGGAGGGATACTTGGCCTACTAATACCACGATAGGGTTTAATATCAAGTTTTCCTTCTTTCTATGTAAAGGTAATATTTACAGATATCCTACATACCTACACCTAAAAGCACAATATAACCTTTGCTATAACTTAAAGTTGGTTATGCGGAGGGTACAAACCGAAACAGCTTCTTGTGAGAGAGACCTAAAAAGTTTCGTCTTCTCTTAAATTCGGAGAGATGAATTTAAAAGAAAAGAAAACATTGATACGAGAAATATCATGAAATTCCTTACGCTATCTCCAAATCATCGTGACGTAAATACTTCATGCGACCGATAACTAAAATCCTAAACTATCGAAGCTGTCAATTTGTCCAGATAATATTATCTTAGTTTTAAGATCTGAGATGAATCTTTAACATCAATATTGTAAAAGTATTCAAAGAAAATGGTCGGGATTGTATTATTGGTGTTTTTATTTGTAGGGGATGTGCTATGTGATTTGAGGGTTGATCCCCTTGTTCTGATCGGGAGTCAAGGTCTAGTGAGGGGTCGGAAAGCATCTGATGGGGATTACTCCTTGTTTCTAGGGATACCTTATGCTGAAGTAGACCCTGATGATCCGTTTGGAGTGAGTATTGTTTATATTTAAATCTTTCTGTTGAATTTTAGTCTTAACCCAGTCTCATTCATTTACCTGATATATAATTACATCGATAATGTAGTCTTCGTTCATTCTAAACCAAAATATGACAAAGATTATCTTATTATAAACTCTCCTGAGCCTTTTACTAATGTTCAAAATATTTATGTTTCTTTTCTTTTGTCTATTATCATTCCTTTCTTTCTTTCGCGTTTCCTTATTTTGTGTGTAAAAATGAAATGAAATGAAATGTTTAATTATTAAGTATTTACACAATGTCTCAACAAACACACGGGGATTATTCTAGTTGTTATTACTCAATGAGATCAATCAGTACAGTATACCTACAAATAAAAGTTTATAAGTACTTAATAGTCTTGATACTTGATACTCTTTTGTAGATCTAGTCTCGTGGTTCAGAATTTGGCCAATTAATTCTTTTGAATCTGCAATTTTTTTTTCTATTTGATTTTTGTTTGGGCTAAGCTAACAAAAATAAAAACAAAACAATTGCGTAAAAAAACAAAATAAATGTAAAAAGAACAATCTGTTTTATATACAATCAAATATCTCATTGTGTTTAAATCGACTAAAATAACAAAGAAGTTAAAACATTAGCGGTTATTTACTTAGAGGCAAATACATAAGCATAACTGTAAGTAGTTGTGCTATTTAATATATAACATAAATAAATAAAAGGAGAATCCTAAGTATGTATACACAAGATGACATAAAATATCAACTATGAAAATAAAATATTTTTATAAAAACAACGAGTATGTAGTAGCTCATTCATCTCATAGATGACAAAAATTATGCGAAATAACAGTGAAATAAGATAACCAAAAAAGTTACATACTTATTACATAAATGTGTGCAAAGTAAAATCATTCATAATAACAGTAGGACAGTTGCCAATTTGCTTCCCACGCGCTATATTATAAGCTTCTTTCTACAAACTACATATTATGTTTTGTAGCGGTGTGCACCCACGCACCACACTCATGGTAGCTCTTTTCTCGATTAAGATAAAATCATATCAAACATCTTGTAACTACAGATAAAACATATGTTTTAAATGAAATATTTTTTATCATTTCAGCCGGCGTTAAATCCATCAGCCTTCAGAGAAATCATCCATTCAGCTAATGATTCCTCAGTGCAATGTCCTCAAATGATCTCCGAACACTCAGGACATGAAGATCTGAACTGCCTACGTCTAAACGTTTACGTACCATTTAGTGCTTCCTACACTAATCCTCTGCCAGTACTCGTCTGGATACATGGAGGTGGTTTCGCTACTGGCAGCAGCGGAGAGTACGGTGTTGCCAACTTAGTAAGGCACAATGTTGTCGTCGTGACTGTCAACTATCGCCTTGGACCATACGGCTTCATGTGTCTAGACATACCTGCTGTACCAGGCAACCAAGGACTCAAAGACCAACACGCAGCGTTAAACTGGATTAGGTCTAATATTGCATCGTTTGGTGGAAACCCATACAACGTAACCATAGCTGGTCAAGATGCAGGAGCTACTTCGGCTTTGCTACATTTGTATTCTAGTAAAGAAAGATTGTTCCAAAAAGTTATTGTTCAGAGTGGGACGCCACAGAGTGAAGGAATGTTTGTTAACTCTGATGTGAATGCTGCTATTAAGATAGCTGAACACTTGGGAATTACCACTACAGATACTCAAGAAGCATTGGACTTCCTAAGGTCTTCATCACACGAACTGGTAACTAACGCAGCTTATGAATTAGATTTACAACTGAAGCCGTGTAAAGAAAGATCATTCAGTGGTATTGATAATTTTGTAGAAACAGATCCATTAACACTTACAAACAGTAACAAAGTTATCAGAACGCCTGTGTTGCTTGGTTATACAAGTTTAGAACGAAATTCATTGAGCGATGATTACTTTGAATCTGATCCATTTTATGAAAAATTAAGAAATAATTTCTATCTTCCTGATTACGACTCAGAAAGAGCTGCCAGAACAGTAAGGCGTTTTTATATCGGTGATAAAGCTGTGTCTTCAGAAGCTATTCGAGAACTGGAATGGTTTGAATCAGATTTTGGACACAATCATCCTTCTGAAAGACAAATGACTAAACTGGTTGAAGAAAATGTTAATGCGTTATATGTTTATTTGTTCAGTTATGTTAGCAATTCTACTGCTAGAGGTGCAGGTCACTCTACGGAACTAAATTACTTATTTAACATGGGAAACAGTAATCAACTAAGAAGTGAAGCTGATCAGCAAGTGGTTGATCGAATGACGACATTATGGACTAATTTTGTTAAGCAAGGGTAAGTTATTTTAATTATAATTAACATTACTACGATTAATTTAATTTGGTATTAGTAGGCAATCTAGAGACTAGTCAAAATATTTACATATTTAAAAAAGGAGGGACCATCAGCGTTTGAAAGATATCATTTTTACTCTTCTTTATGGGCACTCTTTTATTCTTTTCGGTCAAAGGGACACCGCTAATTACTAGGGATTACGGCCTGCATAACCTAGCTAAATCAGGTTCCGAGAAAAACTTAGCCTACGAAGTTGGCCACGCTGTAGCCTGAATCATTCAGGATCAAATGTGAAACCAAGACCATAATATTAAAATACCACTAAAATGTTTCAGAAACCCAACACCAAATAATCCAAGCGATTTGATCCCTGTTATCTGGGATCAAGTATCAGAAGACATGAGACCAAGCCTAATCATCGATACCAACATCAGAATGGAAGGTAGAGTCAATAACGACAGAATGGCGTTTTGGGACCTCTTCTACACATTGTTTGGAAGTCTAAGCAAATTGTCACGAGACTGCAGCAGTTCTCCTTACATGTGCTGTTAATTTTTAATGGTTTTCTGTGATCCTTTGGATTATTTTTAGTTGTAATTTGAATATTAAGCTGTGTAAATATTAAACTCATGAATTGACCCCAGTCATTTATTTAAATTCAGCGCTGGTAAAGTCATTTCCGCGTAGAGCAGATAATTTTTTCTTGTTTGAGGAATTGTTATGGTTATAATACTTATATGCTAGTTACATGAATTTTATTGTGATACCCGTAACCTTTAAGTTACCATTATACGAGTTTTTGAACCCAAGAAACAATAAAACAGATACTTTTGTTTTAAATTACACAATATTCAAATAATGGTAGGTATATAACGGGTGTATAAACAAACACAATGGGATGTCAGTGGCATCTTTCTAGGTCGCCTTGAGCCCGGATGATAGTCATCAAGATGAATCGAGTGTTATCCTCTCGCCCACTTACACCACTTACAAACACTCGAACAGATTCAAGATTTTGTACTTTAGTTATAATAAGGTCTAATTGAAGGAGTTCAAAAGCGTTCAAGTCTGCGACGGCAACGTTACAGACGTAAGGCCTACGCAGACCGGGACGGCATGGCAAGGGATTTGAATTTTTACTAATGGAAATTCAACCGTACTGTTACAGAAATAGGACATAAATTGTATGCCGTCCCGGTCTGCGTAGGCCTGTAGGTTGACTGATTGTTTATTGTGTGTATTGTGGTAATGGCTTAGACACTGAATTGTGAAGTGATTTATAGAAACAAATATAATAAACTGAAATAAATTAATTAATGACTAAGAGGCAATTTACCACTTTGAGTCCTTAAACGTTTCACTTTTATCGGGCGAGGGACTTTTATCAAGTGTTTCATGTGAATGAAGTTTTTAGTTTTTTTTTTACTTTCGTACCTATCCTTTTAAGGCACCCACTAGGATAAGTAGAATAGAAGACTTTTTGTATTCCAAATTCCTCACATTGACAAGGCTTACTATCTCTTACGTTACTGTACTTAAAATACATTATCCTTTAAACAATCTTGCTCTATAGGTCTGTAGACAGTCTGTGTTTACAAATACAAATTATGCGGTTACTTTCTTACACCGACAAAGTAATAAGGTAACCAGAACATAGGTACCTAAGTAAAGTAACTATATAACTTTCACTCAGCCCATAGACATCGAACTAATAATTTTATTAGTTTCTACTCATTTTCACAATTTTCTCCACCTTTTAGTGCGTGACATTACTACTGCGTTGTATCTCAATTGATTACACAATCAAATTATTTCGCAACCTGTTATTTTACTTTCATTTTCAATTAATTAAAGCATTCGACGTTTATATATAGGCTTTCAATATTGTTACTGTTGGCTTTACGTAACAACAACAATGGTTAGTTTCAATTAATTACTCTCTGTATTTATGGAAAGCTTTTTTATTAATTTAACTAAACGTATACTACCCGGTCACATTATCTCGAGACCCGGCGTCGATGACGTCACGTCGCGTCGGACGAATCACTGATCATGCGCCCGTGGCGAGCGCGGGGGTTGAACGGAGAAAGGGACGCGAGGTTCGCATTCCAGCGAGGTCTCTAGATAATGTGACCGTGTAATAGAGTGTTTTTGTTCGGGTTAGCTGTACCAGGGTATCGTAAAAGGTGACTAAGAGATTACTATTTACTGAAGAAAAAAATGCTTACGAGAAGAGACAGAGATGGCGTTAGTCCTCTTCATGCATGTCCATAAAACAACACCGTGAGTTTAATTCACTGTGTATAAGGCATTTTCGACATTTCCCTACCTTTGTCAGGAGCGAAAGGGCATCATCTAAATGGTACATTCCGAAGTCCCTGTATCTTTAAAATATATTATCAAGATAAATTAAGGCGAAATATCTCTTTCTTAATAACTAGCTGACCCGTGCCCACTTCGTTAGACGGCGAAAAAAACGCGTCACTTTTTTAAACATATTTCATTATTACTCGACTCCTATTAGTCATAGCGTGATACTATATAGCCTATGACACTCCCCGATAAATGGACTATTTAACACAGAAAGAATTTTTAAAATCGGTTCAGTAGATCCAGAGATTACCCCCTACAACGTCACAAAGACTCAAACTTTACCTCTGTATAATATTAGTATAGATGAAACGCTTAACTAATTGGTAAGAATAAGGTACAATGACATTTGTCTTCAAATAACATAAAGTTATGCTTAGTGTACTTGAAATTCTTTTATGAGAAATAGAAATAACTTACAATTCATACTCTTATAAAGAGTCTAAATGGACAATGGTGCGATTAAAAATATTTTATTTTAAATCTATACTAATGTTATAAAGAGGTAAAGTTTGTGTGTTTGTTTGTTTGTGAGTTTGTGACGTTGTAGGGGGTAATCTCAGGACCTAATGAACTGATTTTAAAAATTCTTTCTGTGTTGAATAGTCCATTTATCGGAGAGGGTTCATAGGCTAGTGGAGCAGTAATAAAATATGTTTAAAAAAAGGACGCGTTTTTTTTCGTCGCCCAAGGAAGTGGGCACGGGTCAGCTAGTACGTTATAAAATTCCTCTTTAGTAGGCCAAGTATCCCTTCGTCACGGGAGGAGGCCCGTCCCTGCAGTGGGACATTAATGTGCTGTTATGATGAACAATATACTTAGCATTTTCCTAAAAGTGCAGTAATTGGCACCATATCCTATTTCCAAATTGTAACTACCATAGTGTTACACATGTTTTCATGCTCCGATGAATAAAGAATTGTTAAACTTTTGGCAATCAATTTTAGGAACACTTAATTATACAAACATTACTTCACTTAATAAATTAATTTAATGTTGTACACTTGTTTGGTTTTTAATTAAACAACCGTTTTAAGTAAGAAATCTTTCGACACTTTCACATACAGGACTATAGGTCCTTAGTCAATATTTGTAATTCAGAGCGTAAAGAATAAAATAGGGATAAGAATTTAACTTTCATTGTATTATTAAAGGTAAGAAAAATGAAAGAAATTCTATTATCATAACAGCCCATTAATGTCCCACTGCAGGGACGGGCCTCCTCCCGTGACGGAGGGATACTTAACCTACTAATACCACACTGGCCAGACGGATTGGGATAGGTTTTAATTTCAAGTTTTCCTTCTTTTTACTTCGTAAAGATAATATTTACGGATAGTCCCTTAATCGGTTTTTACGACACCCATGGGATGAGATGGGGTGGTGACATATTGTATTCTTACTCCGTCACCACACGGATATAAAGAAATGCTATACCTATTACTATTGAAGTCTGATAAAGTTTATCTGATAAAGAAATCTCGATGCATAACATAAGTCCCTTGACACACAAACCTTATATCGATGTCCTTTCCTAAAGTGGAACAATTGGCATAAATATAAGCAATCATTTTACCGGTTTAGTAAAGGAAAAGTTATTCAATTAACCGATCGTATTTTAGTAACTTATTTGTCCTGACCATGTCCTGACAGAGTGTAAATTAGGTTACCACGTTGGCTTTGAGTAGTTATAATGGTTGATTATTAAGTATATTTATGACCCAACCGACGACGTTCACAGCTAGACTCTAAATAATAAATATTTACTCTTTTGCGATCTTTTGTATTGATTATTCCCATACTGCGTTATCCGGTACGCTGTTACTCTTTCTAAAGTTTTCTGACTTGACAACCGTTGTCGGTTTTGCACGCTATGAGCCCTGCCGATTTTAATCGGGCAATCCTATATCTTTAGTCCGAGTTTGTTTATTCGAAAACCACTACCTAACGCTTTGGTTTTCCTGCTGATCTTTTCGTTTCTGATTAACGATTGTTAATGGCCAACTTATGTACAAAAAAAATTACAATATACTTATGAATAAAGATAAACACAGTACTTACGCATGTATATGTCGACTGGCTCTCTTACTGTCCGTATGTCACAACCTTCAACCGAAGCATTCAATCTGTAGACGCCAAACTCTCCGAGTTCAGGACGCATTTGACACAGCAAACCCCTAGACAAAAATATTAATATTAATGACTAAGAATAGGTAAAGGGTCCAATACACCAAAGGGATAGCAGATAAAAGGTAATTATAAAAAAAAAAACTTTTCTGCGCTAGAGATCAATCCTGTGTCCCTAGGATTTTCATAAACAGCTATATTGTAAGATGCAAAGAGGCAGTCTATGTTCTGCTGTGGACGCCTTTTGGCTAATCCTACTAATTTGTATTATAAATGAGAAAGTTTGTCAGGATTAATGAATGGATGGATGGATGTTTGTTACTCTTTCACGCAAAAACTACTGAACGAATTTTGATGAAATATGGAATATAGGTAGTTTAGGGTGTAGAATAACATTTAAGCTACCTAGGTATACCACGCGGGTGGAGCCGCGGGCATTAGCTAGTAAAATAATAATAGATCATCATCACATCACACTCTCCACTTGCAGTATGCTGTTTACTTTCAGTTTTCATTCTCTTATAACAAAACCGAATTGACTTGCATAGTCGAATTTCACATAATCGATTCTCACAACACGTAAAGTTGGGAAAATGAAATATGACTCGTTTGCTACCACACGAAAATATACTAAAACGCGTATTTATAATCTTACACATGCTTAACCAGATTTAAACAATAATATTTTACTAATACTTGCCATGGGTTACTCTACAATAATGTTTTTAATAAACATTGTTATTAGTATTTGGTGTATATAGCTTAAAATAACTTTCTCATTTGGTATAAGAATCAACACCACGTTAAAATAGGTGGGATTAACTACCTCTATGTAGATTCTTATTACAAGATGGAGTAAGAAAGAAAATGTGATGTCACATGTCTTTTAAAAAGACAAGAAACTCCCGCACGAGGAAGTGTGTTCTGTGTCGCAGGGACTTTGGAACCATCGATTTCAACGGACACAAAGAACATCCAGACTCACGACCATAATTTGTGGATTGCACAAAGAATTTGTCCGCGTGGGATTCAAAGCCGAGACCCCCTGAACAGATGTGCGTGTCAACTGAGGGACCGAACCGGGAATTCGGAAAATAAATTAGCAAAGATTTAGTAGTTGATTAGAAACAATTGTAGAATGAATCTTGAAATTTGTACAAAAATGTATCAAAAACTACAGCCCTCTATATGTGGTCCCTCAGTTCACACGCACACCTGATCAGAAGTCGCTTACACGAGTGCTTTGCCTCGATGCAGTTTAATGACAAAGAATAAGTAAGTATATGTATTTTTAATTATTATACTTACGATGTATTCCCAGCGCTAATGTATTGTTCAGTGTAGTCTGTATACAACCTCCATGTCGTACGGCGTGCAGTGCTCACCACCCAGGTCTTCTCTGCACCACCCAACAGCTTCTCTTGTAGCTCTAATGGACACTGCGGAAGATAAACAAAATGTTAAATAAATAAATAATCCTCACACATTCACACATCGGCACCTAGTCCCAAACTAAGCAAAGCTTGTACTATGGGACTATACAAAGGATAAACATACTTAAATACTTTTTTTTTGTAAATACATACATATTATACATAGAAAATACTCAGACCAATGCAAACAATCATGTTCATGCACACAAAGATAATTATGACGTATAGTCCCTTAGTCGGTTTTTACGACACCCATGGGATAAGATGGGGTGGTGACCCATTGTATTCTTACTCCGTCACCACACGGAGACACATCTCCAGACTCTGTACTAGTAAAAAAACTAAAAATTACGACATCAATAATTTACGTGTAATTTGTTGCTAAAAACATAACCAGGAAACAATTTAGCCTTCTCTATTAACTCATAACTATCATAATATAATAATTTATGTGTGAAAATGTATAATTAGCGTGTACGTAACAATGTATACTATGAAACTTTGCATTCTCGTAATAGATTTGTATAAAAAATGGCAATTCATTTTGTTGTTTAGACAAAAAAGATATTTGGAATAGTTACTTAGTTACAAAACATCTTATTATTTTTTTTCTAAAAATGACCCTTGTCGCAGAGACTTTTTCAGGCTTGATTAAGAGACCCACATTAACGTCTAAATACAAGGCAATAATGTGTGGGTTACACAAATAATTAATTCGACCCGCGACATCAATCAGGGTCTTAAGCACAGTAGTAAGTATAGTTTTGTAGCAGCCTAGCCTTAGCTAGGCTTGCCAGATTATATAACTCAGAAGTGCTTTCTCATTCTATATAGCTGTGTAGGTTATCGCCATTTTATGTTTGTTGCCTTCCTCATCCATTGACTTCCTGCAGCCCTAAGTAGGTCGTACATCGCGTGAGATCCTCTGTCGCTACTCCTGTGCTTTTTAGCCTCATGGGCTTGTTCTGTGTTATAATATTATGTGCCTTTTTTTTGTTGAGGACGAGTAGTTTGTCTTCTGGGACATTTACTACTTTACGCGGGCTGTGGTGGGGCGGATGGCTCTCAACCAAAGACATTTAAGTAACGTGCCTCAGGGGCACCCCCTTTGGGGTACGAACCTCGGCCTGGACCGTCACTGACAACGACGTGCGGAAGGCACGCCCTCTAGGAGCGAGCGCGGCGCGTATTCCGGCTTCGACGGCGAGGACGGAACCGCGGACGTGTTGTTGTGGCTTCGCGAGCCTTAAATAATATGTGCCACGTCCATCGCCACTTTTTATAAACACGTCACTCTTTGTAAGGATACCCAAACAAACCAAAAATAACATAAAAATACAAACAAATTATGAACCTCATCATCATTCTGCAATCGATTAAACTGTGTACATTTTTTTGCTCTGCAATTCGTTATCAATGGTTCATTAGTCTTTATTCAAAACATAGTTTTTATTTAAACTTTTTACTTCAACCTCTATTCTTACTTGTCAATATCGATCATTGCATTGTCACGGGGATTTCCAAGGGGTCGGACCCGCATGTCGATAATTAACTGTTATTATTTATTCTACGCCTGTATTACTAGCTTTAATCTGGCGCCAGTGGCGGACTGTGTATAAACTACTCAAAATTAATAATAATAAAACTCTATTTAAGGCACCAAAGGCGGGTTAAGACAGTAAGAGTCTGGCATAATCAGTAAGCCCTAATCTGTGACGGTATTCATGTAGGGTTCCCGACCTCTTTTCCTTGGTTACCAAGAGGATTCCTGCGTTCTGAGCAGAATTTCGGGTAGGTATTCAAGTTTTATAGGATAGCATGGTTTAGAAATACGATGTTGGTCAATCAAATTGATATTATACCAATATTTTATGTCAGCATTCTTTTGTTTTCATGTGATAGAGTTCTTTGTCAACTTTCCTTACAACTGCCTTTGCAGGTAAGTTTTAAAATTGCAAATGCTGATAAAAATAAACCATTCCACAGATGAGCGCACCGATCAGTGTTATTTCATCTGAACGTGTTCATGGTTCGAAGGGCATGTAATACGACGGTCTCGGTTATCGTCGTAGCAAGTGACAGAAGCGGACGATAAGCCATCTGACACAAGCGTCTTGAACAACCCTTGACACCAAGTTGATTACTAACCACATTAGACACTTTCCTGTGTACACCTTTACGTAAATCGTGAAATATGATAGAGTATAATAAATATAGTATAATATCGTATGTAAAAAACCTTTTACTTCGTCACCACACGAAATAAAAGTTACTAAGTAAATCTTACTTCTTATTTTGTTTCTAATTAATATTTTTTTTAAATTTAATACTAGCAAATAAACCCCGGGTTTTAGTCGGTTCATCGGTCCCACCCGGGTAAAGAGACTACGAAACACCAGCTGGTTGGGTCTTCTAGGACCGGGTGGATGACCGCAAAGTAAGGTTTCCGTCCAAAAAAGGTAATCTTATTCCTAAAGTCCGTATTTCCCCAAAACCTTTTTTGACACGGAAAATTAAAACACGAACATACACAGTTAATTTTATTGACAGAAGACAAATAGCGGGACCACTTCCTACTACATATTGCTAAGTGGTCGTATGTTATATGTTCCGAACTAGTGATACCGTTTGAAACGCAATTGACAATACATTGTAATATAATATACAACAAGTTGTATGTAATTAGGTAACAAGTGAAAGACATATACATTATTTATGGGCTGGGAAGCAGCTTGGAAGTCAACTGTACAACTGACCACAAAAAACGTATTACTTACAAATGGACAGTAAGTACGTTAAGAATAGAGGTGTCATTATAATTGGCATATACAGTGTACATTGCACGTACACTGTATACAGCTACTCGTAGTATCAGCGTAGACAAACGGCTAGACTATAAACTAGCTGCCCCGTGCCTACTTCGTTGTGCGGCGAAAAAAACGCGTCACTTTTTTAAACATATATCATTATTGCTCCACTCCTATTAGTCATAGCGTGATACTATATAGCCTATGACACTCCCCGATAAATGGACTATTCAACACAGAAATAATTTTTAAAATCGGTTTAGTAGATCCAGAGATTACCCCCCTACAACGTCACAAACACACAAACTTTACCTCTTTATAATATTAGTATAGATAAATAAATTATTAACTATTACAACAACAAGAGCAGGACTCTATTTACCTATACTTAGGTAGCTATTGTTTTTAAAACAGAACATGAAAAAGAAACCATTTATGTTAATTTTAAATGAATTAAAAATAACTTAATAATCAAGACTTGCAAAGAATTAAAACTATTGGCATCTCTATTTAAATATCATGAGGTAGTTCACACGTCATAGGCACAACATTAATTACATTTCCTTCTACTTTGACTAACAATAGATGTCTTGTCCTTGTCGTAAGTAACTTGTCGATGACAATATGTATGATTATCTGTGCCACTATGATGACAGAAAAGCAAATTAATTAAGGTTTGATAGAAAATGCTCCAAAAATGCTGAAAATTATCCGTGTGGTGACGGAGTAAGAATACAATATGTCACCATCCCATCTCATCCTAGAAACCGACTAAGGGACTATCTGTGTGGTGACTATATGATATTCTTATTCTTATTCTGTGAAAATTACCTTTACAAAGAAATTGGGGGGCTGTTATGATTATGATGATGATTCAAGTTTGAGTATCAGGAGAAGTAAGATAGTTTACTAAAATGTCATTACCCAAAGTTTGAATCACACTACCAATAACCTTTTCCAAACTGACAATAGTTAAAAACAAAATATGAAGCTAATTGTTTAATAACATAGATTGAACTTATGTAAACCTATTGTTAACATCAAGTTAATTGCATTAACAAAGGTTGTATAATGTTATAACCAAAAATAATGTTTTGACTATGTATTGACTAATCGAGGTTATTCATAGGCTTGCTTAAATTATAAATTAGGCTGTTTATATTCAAATTATTCAGAGAGAGGGTTATGTTTTTCGTACTTATCTACCTACTAGCTGATGCCCGCGGCTTCACCTGCTGCTTAAATGTAATTCTAAACCCTAAACTATTTATATTCCAAATTTCATCAAAGTCCACTTAGTAGTTTTTGCGTGAAAGAGTAACAAACATAATCCTTCTTTAAAATACCCAAACTGTCTGGGCAAAGCGGCAATAGTAAGCTTAGTTTTTCGACTGCATTGAAAGAGGCCTATTTAGATTAGACACTAATACTAAAGTTATCGGTGGTCCACCTCATTCCAATGGGGGCTAAGTAGTTGGAACGTTATAACAGACTATTTCATATTTTTTAACAGACGCGTTTGTTTATGAACAGAGAAAAAAATCGTTTAGATTCCGAACGTTTCGCATTAAATAATTTCACCGACAAATAACTGCATTGGTTTCTTTAACAAAAGAAAGTATGAACTTGTTTTACGCATGTGCGAAGTCATAAATATAACTTTTTCTTTAAAAAAAAAACTACCATAGTGCGGGAAATCACGATCATAGATAGTAGGTAGAGGTGTTATATGAGTTTTCTTTGTATCATTTTATTAATGAGTAATTATAAGTTTTAAAGTATTAAAACCTTGTTCGCTTACTGAAAGTATTTTACTGGTTATTGGTGGTATCTAAGAATCGCCATCTCAAGGAAAAAAAATAAAAAGAAGTTTGTTATTTAACTGCCTCAGTGGTAAAGTGTTATGTTTTTACCGTGCGCAAGGTCGCGGCTTCGAATCTCATGCAAGATTTTTTTATATAATTGATAAATTATTGTCATAGGCCTGGATGTTGTTTGTGTCCGTTAATTTAATGTCTGAAAAAACAATCGCGACATAGCGGTTCGATCCTATGTATTACGACCATTGTCTTTTCCAAACTACTAAAACTTAATTAGGTACTACTCATTTTATAAACGCCTCTTGAAATTAATCATTAATTAGCGAGCTTTTGCTAAGTAAAATCGTATGAATTAAGGCTAATCAATTGACCAAAATTTGGGAGGCGTTTATGAGTAAGGGGGTATACCTATACGTAAAATACTTATTTGTCGTTTGTAATAAAAAAATAGTGACAGTTACTAATGCCATTAAGCTATTTCTGACTTCTAAATATAAATAAGTACGACTGTGTTGCCAATGGAAATACAAAAAGAAGGTATTTCACATTCTTTTTGCAGATAGATATAGACAGGTATTTAAAAAAAAGGTTTAAATAGTTTGTAGTTCTGATATTTAGGCCCAGGCCAGACGAGGTTTCCCCTCTACCAGTATAGTTTGAAATAAAAAAAAATGTTTTTGTGTTGAATTCAGTCTATTTTCGTTGAGCTATGTAATAGACTGTATATAATTCTGTAATTAATAAACCTACTCTAAAACCAGAACTTTGATATAATACGCAATTAATATTACATAGATGATTGGAAAACAATGTTTATTTACGATAATGCTTACATAAGTGCCATCTATGTTGAATATTTTGTTTTTCAACTACTGTCAGTCTCGAAAAAGTTTTGGAAGTGTAAATAAAGCTTTTTCTCCGCGTGGTGACGGAGTAAGAATACAATATCTCACCACCCTTTCTCGTCCCATAAGTGTCGTAAAAACCGACTAAGGGACTATCCGTGAATATTATCTTTACCAAATAAAATTAAGGAAAACTTGAAATTAAACCCTATACCAATCCGTCTGGCCAGCGTGGTATTAGTAGGCTATGCTTGTATTACTTAAATACGATATTTGTCATTATCCACTCCGTCAAAATTAGACTTTATAGAGAAAAAATATCTCCCTACATCCATAGTATTCACGAACATCTCTACACAGTCATCTGATCCCAATGTAATCTAGGCTTAACTTAATGGATCTGATCATAGGGTCTACTGACACAGGTCGTATTATTTCTTTTTTATATGAATTTCTATGCGATCATAATAATTGACAGATTTCCGAGGTGGAGGAAGAAAAGGCGTTCACATTATACATAGCAAACATTAAGGTTTCGAACGCAAAATTTCACTAAGCGGGAATCGAATCCGAAAGTAATCATGTACTAAATTCACAGGACCAGAGAAAATATTATTAATTTACGCAATTTATTCGTATGTAAGTCGATACAATCGTTTACAAGGTCAAAATCAAGATACCCTACTTTTCTTTTATTTGACCTATAAGATTAAATATTAAATGTATTGTTGGCAATAACATAATATAATATAAAAAATCTACAATGGCTGTCCAAGACAACTAAAATTCAAAAATGTTAACTTGATTTTAGGGTTCCTTAGATACATAGTATGAATTTTACTTGGTTCATGAACAAAGTAAAATATCTTTATTATTGACTAACTGACTCGTGCCCACTTCGTTGGGCGGCGAAGAGACGCGTCTGTTTTTTAAACATATTTTATTACTGCTCCACTCCTATTAGTCATAGAGTGATGCTATATAGCCTTTGACACTCCCTGATAAATGGACTATTCAACACAGAAAGAATTTTTAAAATTGCTTCAAGATCGCAAAATCAAAATCGCTTCAATCCAGAGATTACCCCTACAACGTCACAAACACATAAAAACTTTACCTCTTTAAAATTTATTTTGTATATACATATATATATTTCGGATATAGATAATTCACATTAGGCACAACAGCCCAAGACTACCTAAATCTACTGTCCTTTCATGGCTTACTCCCTGCACATTCACTACCTACACACCAGAGCGGTTCACATCGAAGATGTGTGTCTTTACAATTAGACGTTATCTGTCAAACTATTTTCTCTGTCCCTAATGAGCATAGTAAAGTTTAATCATAAGGGTATAAGAACACAGGCCATTTTTTAACCTGCATGTCGATTCTCGTACCTTAAAATCGTTAAAAATTTGGTTAAGTTAACTTTAGTCGTCAACATTTGTCTTACCTATTGTGTGGCAATTTGACAACTAAAGTTAACTTAACCAAATTTTTAACGATTTACGGTACGAGAATTGACATGCTGAATCGTATTTGTCTGAATCGTATATCCCAGGGCATGGATGGAGGAGAGTTCTGCTGTAACAAAGAGAGACTTAGCATATTAGAAGCTACTATTAAAACTCATACATCTTGTTTATATCACATTATTCTCTGCATCACACTAAGGTTGGCTGGTAGACAATTCCTTAAGGCATTAAGTTCACCTTTGTGCATTTGTACAAGAAGAATAAACAAAAAACAATACTAATTAGCAAGCCCTGTAATGTAGAGTACTATGCGTTTCAAATAAGAATGTGCACGACCCTGCACCATGACGTCATCCAAAGAAATTCGTAAGGCGTCCGTACTTTTTAATCGAACTTTGACAGATAGAGGTCATTGACGCATCCTTTATTATTTGAAACGCTTAATTGCAGTATGTATAAGGTACCTATTATTATGTCATCTCTCAAATTGTAGCTTACTTTTGCTTACATACCGTTTTATTTACGTAGAATCTTTCATAAATGTAAAGACTACATCTTGTTTTTGTGAAAAGCGTAAATGTTTTTCTCGAGATTGATCGCAGATAAAACGCGAGTCTGCACTTGATGATCACGCTCTATTTGCAGTCGGTTAAAGAACGTTAACAGATTTATAATTATCCTTTGAAGCGGAACCCAATTGTCCGTGCATCTCTTCGAAAACTGCGAATTTGTTTACCAAAACAAGTTTGTGAAGGACGAACATAATTTTAATACGAACTTACGAAACTGCAGGTGAAATGCACCTTTAAAATTATTTAACCTCCTTGGTTCATACCTGTCTGTTATTCATTTGACTTTGTTTGACCATGTTTTAATATTTTTAAGTTAAAGTTTTTTTTAGGAATTATTATTAACAATAGAATTATATTAACGATAGAAGCAGAACTTTTTAGAGAAATAATGAATCCTTAGGCACAAGATAACTTCAAATATGTTCAAATAATAAAAAAGAGTTCAGGACGATTGCAAATATAATTCGAATCCCTGACATTGAAAATGACAGATGCATACACGACTAATCGAATCACCTGAAAAGTCAGACAATGTAAACATTGACCCCCTTACTCATAAACGCCTCTTAAATTTTAGTCATTGATTAGCTTAAATTCTTACGGTTTTGTTTGTTTGGTATAAGGTTGGTTTTCCCAATAAAAATCTCGCTAAACAGTGATTAAATTTAAGAGGCGTTTATGAGTACGGGTGTGAAAAAGCACTATTCAATTTATGTCGCGGCAAACCATTTTAGAAAAAAAACACCAGTAACTAGCTTCTTTGCGGCTTTTCTAATAAAACTCACTGTGTTTTCTTTTTATTCGTCGGTCTAACAGGACGCGCATGTTACCCTATAAGTTCTTGCTAAGTAAAGCTTGATCCTGACGGCAGAAGGCGTCTTGTCCATACTTAAAAAACTTGAATGAGAAACAGGAAAATGAAAGACGTAACATTATTAGCAGGTCCATTAAACTTTTATCTTAACAGCCCATTAATGTCCCACTGCAGGGACGGGCCTTCTTCTGTGACGGAGGGATACTTGGCCTACTAAAATTAAACTTTTATACGCAAAACTTTTATATGTAGGAAAAAAATGACAAAAGAGGTAAAAATTAAGTTAGTTGAATGGTATAAAGGGGAATAAATTAGTTACTTACCCGAAAGCAATCATCGGACACACTGTAGAGACCAACATTCATATCCGCAATCCCTGTCACATACGCCTGGTCAATCTTCAAAGCTGTCATATTTAAGCCCTCATGTTCCTCCACCCCAGGGTCTTCAATCCAAGACCTGATCACTTCCTTATACCACTGCCAAGTGTCATTCGATACACCAAATGATTCATTCATTTTCACTTCTTATTTAATTAAAAAGCTCGAAAAAAATCTGGGTATTTATAACACAGACACTTTCACACATGAACAAAACATTATAAGTTTTAAAGTTTTTTTTTCGCGTTATTTTCGCGCGCTGCACGTCTGTCTCGATCGAAAGTAAGGATGTGACTGACTCGCGCGCGATCTCGAGTCGATGGTCGCACTTCTCGATACTCGCTAATCGCTTATACCGGTGTGTAATATATTCGCGTACAGAATGTATTTAATGAGCTTTCTGCCCATCTGGATGCAATGTAACAATAATGAAAGTGTCGTTCAAAGTTCGTTTACCTATTAGTAAAGATTTTTCCCACGCGTTGTTTGTTTTAATTAATTGACGATTATTGTTTTTGTGTAATGATTGCAATTAATTATTGATGAACGTATTATTTGTTTTATTTTTACCCTTTTTAAACTGGGATAATTGTAATTGGCATGGAATCAGTGACGCAATTCACGATGCCTACGCTTTTGGCCAGCAACGCATCTGTAGGCTTTTCCTCTAAGGAGGGTACTTATATGGGTTTTGCGAACATTTAATATTACCTACTTAATAATATGTTTGGAATGTCTTTATAAAATTACAAAGATTATTGTGTATTGAATAACTATATTTTGAAAATTAGTTTTCTCTTTTAAATATCGATTTTATATTTTATTTATTTATTAAGGTATTAATATTATTTTGCCTGTAAGCACGTATAAACAACGAGTCAAACACGAATACTAATAGAAGGATTTAGCTTAGTTGCATCATGCTGCCGAAAATTGTACCAAAATTTTTAATAAACATGTATAATGAGAGAGTTGCCTAAGTTTCTTGGCTTCATTTTTCTGTTTTAAAAACGACAAAAAGATACATTAGGGGTCACGCCCTGTGTCGCGAAGAACTTTATAAACATGAATATAGTGGACACAAAGAATTTCTAGACTCGATATTCAATAATTTGAGGATCGCACAAAGAAATTGTCCTGGATGGGAATTGATCTCGCGACCTCGTTCTTGTCAGAGCTCTACTAAGTATAGAATTCTGAGTCATTTATGAAAGTGCTAAGTTTGGCAGGCATTTTCTGACACTACATTTATAAGTGTAAGATAATAACATTAAGTAAATAAAGAGATATTTGATTTTGACTTTGACCTTCGCTGTAAATAATTTCATTCAGTAAGTCGTAAAAAAATCGAATAACATTAGAAGTGTTTATACATTTACTCAAGGTGGACGTATTTGGAGAGGCCTGTGATCATGCAGTGGTCGTCCATTAATAAAAAATAATAAATAAATATTCACGGACATCTCTACACAGCACCATGTTCCCAAAGTAAGCTAGGCTTAACTTGCTTAAATACTTTTTTTTTTGTAAATACATACATGTTATACATAGAAACACTCAGACCAATGCAAACAATCACGTTCATGCACACAAAGATTTGCATTGAGCGGGAATCGAACCCGAGACCTCTGCGTAGCAGTCATGTTATATAACCACTACACCACAGAGGTCGTAACAGAACCGGCGCTGGACAGAAACTAGTTGAGACAATTAGCTCCGCATCCAATCCTTATAAATTTCAATTTACTTGCAGCATTAAAAGTTTACTAGACGTCGCCTAGATGGCGCTAGCGAATAAAATATTGGAAATCATAGCCAGGCTAGATAGGCTGGCTATGATTTTGGTTGAACTCAGATGAATTCAACTGTGAAAAAAAATGACTGTGAAAAAAAATGATGAAAAAATTTGAGTTTTAAAAAACCCTAATTAACCCTATACCAATCCGTTTGGCCACCGTGGTATTATATAGTAGGCCAAGTATCTCTCCGTCACGGGAGGAAGCCCGTCCCTGTAGTTCCCCGGGACTTTAATGGGCTGTTATGATGAAGTAAAAGTCCCTGTGACGTAACGTACGAAAAGAACATGCAGGCTTAGGGAAACAATTTGTGGATCACACAAACCTTGCGCAAAAAATCGAACCGTCTTCGTGGTAGCCGAATGCACTTCAACAGCGCTAATGAGGCAGTTAATTTATTTAATTACGAAGATTTAAATCCGACAGATAATTGCTAATGCTTTAAGTGCTAAGTAACAACAAATGCATAATTTAAAAGTCACAAAACATTAAAACCTAAACTTAGACACCCTAATTCCTTAAACTGTTATTTTAGCTAGATGCATTGCTACACGAACTTGGCCAAGCGATTATCGTCTGTATATACTTCTAATTAAGGCTTACAATGTTAGGAATTACACAATGACATTAATTGATATTGATAGTATAACCTTATACAAATGCAGGATGTTTGATTAAACGGCAAAGCTCACGCACGTACTATGATTAGTTCGTATTGTCCTTCAATAGCAAGCGCGGATCCAGCCCTCAAAAAAGGTTGTGGTCACAGCTACTAGAAAATCGGCTAAGTACGAGTCGGAGCATGAACATGCTCATTAACAATCATGCAAGTCGTTTATGAACTTTTGAATTAGATTATTTCCTTTTTTCTGAGCATCAGGACTTTGGCCTTAGGAATGGATATAAACTTAGGAGGAAGTCGGACCCGATTTCTTCAAATTAAATAGTCAGTTTCGATCCAAACCTATTTCAATCAATATTTTTTTCTTTTTTTCTAGTAGCCTGTAAGCCAATATCGGGTCACTAGACTAGGTAAATAGTTGTATCAGAAGTAATGTAAGTGAGATCAGCAAGTGAAATCCACCAGGCGAGATTTTGATTATTTTTTACATTTTCTACGAATATCAAATTAAATTAAATGCTGGGTACATTTTACATTAAATAACTTTATTTAGGTAGTTACTTAAATTACAAATTCAAGCTTACGTTTCTTTTTTGCGAAAACGTTGATAATGTCATCGATATCCAGGTTCACATCTTTGTGTATATTTAGGAGAGCTAGCCCGGATAATCTTTCCTGTGCCATTGAGGCACGCAACCAAGATTTTATTCTGCGAAGAGTAGAAAAAGATCTCTCTGCGGTAGCTACGCTGACCGGAAGAGTTGCCAGTATTTGTAAGAAATTTTTTATGTTAGGGTACTAATCTTGGTCGCATGCTTCAATGCGATGAGCTACCGAGTCTGGTATGGCCGAATTGTTCTTATATTCTCTTTTACATTTGGTCATCCAGAGTTGGTATTCATTTATGACAGTTGATTCACTATCGTTAATGAATAGGCGGTACATCTGGACCACTTTTTTCACTTTCACTATCTCGTTATCGATCCCTGTCCCTGATACTCACATTAGGGTTTGGTAGAAAAACTCCCAAATGAAATAGGTCGAGTACCGCCGGAGACAATCTCTCCTCCAAATAATTAATTATGGAATTGTCAATTTCGTCTAAAAATTAAATAATTACATTGAAACGAGTGAAGTAGTGATATCCATCTTCGAACTTAACCGAGAAATATGGATTGTGAATATTTTGGATACACGATCAAGTTGATAAACCCTCAACTTCGTTCATAAAACGCGTTACAAGCAAGTGAAGATTTTCGATTAGCCCTTTTTTTTATTTAATTAATTGTTTTCTAAGGGATAACCGGTCGAAAAAAATTAATTCACAGTGAAATTGGAAAGCCACACACTTCCCATTAACAAAGATGTAATGGATATTAACATTTTAAGGTGACAGAATGACAGAAAAAAAATCTTGTCAAAACTGCTCTGGAAAATATTCTGATAATAAGGCACACCCCGCGGGGTGTGCAATAATTTCATTAAAATAACTTATGTTCAAAAATAATCAAAGTAATTTACTCTTTAAAAGTAATCTTTTTTAGGTTATGCTAGGTTGCTTACGTTTCACAGCACAAACAAAAGTAGGTACTAAGTAAAGTCGGCCAGCGCCAGTTAAGTAGCGCCACGCACCCCTTGCTACGCGGCTCGGAAGTTTCGGTGGCACGGCAATAAGTTGTCAAAAATGTGACATAAGCCATAACATGTCAGCGTATCGTCTATGGCTCTTTGCTGCGTTCCGAATCATGCACTGATTGTGTTTTTTAAATTTTAATAAGGCATATCGTTTATTATCATCAGTCTATCGATATCAATAGTCCATAAAAGTTTGACGTTACAAGTCTATTAAGGTTGTGGGCATGCCCATCGTGCCCACAACGGTGGATCCGCCCTTGTTCAATAGTAATCATATTGAAAATCTTTGTAAACGAACACTATCTAATTATATAGGTACATGCTATCTTATTAGGCAGACACCATTTTTTTATAAATCACAATGACACACCTCTTAAGTCGTGTGTCGCGGAGAACTTGCATGCTATCGTCCATTATTGCTGCACAAAGGTGTCAATCAATTCGCGTTCAATGAGTGAAAGAAAAAATTTAATGTTTGCATAGGTCACGGTATTTTCTTTGTGTATGTACGGTATTTTGTATGTGTATTTGTGTACGTATGCGACGCGATGCCTATAAGGTCATTATACCTTGGTAATGTAAGCCGAATGATATCACCCATAACAAACTAAATAGTTTAGCAACTCCCTTCCTACGCCAAATGAATTTCCGACGCACGTGTTTTAATTTTCCTACTGGGTCTTATAATGAATTGTGTTATAATGTGATCGTGTGCGTAGTGACGGCAGTATTTCACCATTTTTTGGCCGTCAGAGCTCTTGGACTACAATTATAATTAAAATCAGAAGCGTCGGAAGTTACTTTACTGCGTGCGTAAATAAAATTGTAATCTACTTACTTAGGTAATGTTGAATAATTATGCATTTTATAACAAAATGTTTTTATGCAAATTATTATTATTTAACTGTACCGGTTACTTAATAGTTTGGCAGCCTTCTTTTTTTTAATAGCTTTTGTTTTGGTTTTATATTATATTTGTTTTACAAAATGACTGATTAAATAATTTTAAAATAAGCTGCAGATCCAATCGATCACCGGTGACAAGTTGGGATTCAAGGGAAGGTAAAAAACCAGTAGGTACCTTTTAGTCTAATAAACAAAGTGAAATTAAACCCTATACCAATCCGTCTGGCCAGCGTGGTTTTAGTAGGCCAAGTATTTCTCCGTCATGGGAGGAGGCCCGTCCCTGCAGTGGGTCATTAATGGGCTGTTATGATTTAGTCTAATCATCATCATAATATCAGCCTAAGAACGTCCGCTGCTGGACATAGGCTCCAAATATTTCCACCCTGGAAAAACTAGAAGATCGATACGTGAATGTCTCATGAATACTGTTATTTACTTCTGATTGATTTATTTTAAAGTCATATCTATTGCTAGGGCCTGTGTCGCAGTGACTTGTAAAAACATCCATTTAACAGGGACAAAGAACATCCAGGCTTATAACAATCATTAGTGGATCACACAAATTGACTTTCGTGGTATTCGACCTCGTGTAAACAACCTCTCACATGACCACTTTGCCATAGACGCAATCATATTATTATATTATTCATATTAAAATAGATTAGTATGTAACCTTCAACAAAACGAGATGGATGCCTTGACTGTTATGTAATCATTTTGATCAGCTGTTATTTACTAATTATGTACGAATACGAAACTTAGGAGTCAAGGGCGCACACTTTGTAGGCTAATGAAATATTAAGGTGTTGTCCACACCATGAAATAAATAATATTAAGGTTAGGAATATTTACTTATTGTATTATAAGGTTGGCTGGTAGATAATGCCTTGAGGCATAAAGTCCGCCTTTGTGCATATACACAAAAAGAAAATGTGTAAATATTACATACATACATACATAAACTCACGCCTTATCCCGGCCGGGGTAGGCAGAGACGACATGTAAATATTTTTAATATAATAGGTATATTAGATAGAATGTAGTGATAGAGTAGGTTTCCCCAACCCATTTTTATCCCATTAGTGTCTAAAAAAACTAAATAATGGGAAGTTTTCAGATTTTTTCTCAAGAACCGTATGTTTGCCATAATGTCGGGACTCCAGGTAACCACTAAAAAGGATAACCATTGAGTATTTCAGTACCAGCCTACCAGTAATCGCCTCAATGCCTCTGTTGTCCCTTCACCGAAGTCAAGGCAATCAAAGTAGCTTTATAGTCTTAATATATTTAGAAACTATAAGCAAACTTTAGACTTGAAAGACTTTTACGATACCCCTGATAAAATGGAGTCACCTACTCACATCTATACAGACAAAAACAAAATATTTATCTTCATGTAAGAACTTATTTTGTTAAATAATAAAGAACTGACAACAACACGTGCGTGTGCGCACCGCTTAACACGTTACAAAGTAACTAATTCGAAGATTTTATAAATGCATTCGCATAATTTTAAGTTGTACTATCATCTAACGTCCTTAGCTTAACAAAATTAAATACTTTATGTTAGTATAGTTATTAATGGCGGACAGGCAAGACGTCTGCTACATTATGTAACATTGTGAGCTTAAATATGATTTTGTTTGTGCTTTTGTGTTTGTGTGGGATAAGCATGCAGGCGATGGATACTGGATATCCGGCTGGCTTGATGGCTGATTGTAAGTTTTTTTTTAATTTTAGTGTCGTAATCGTTATCCCAGTGTGGTGACGGAGAAAGAATACAATATGTCCCCATCCCATCTCATCCCATGGGTGTCATAAAATTGGACTAAGGGGCTATCCGTGTATATTATCTTTACGTTTTCCTGGCGGATTGGTATAAACCAATCCGCCTGGCCAGCGTGGTATTAGTATGCCAAGCCAAGTATCCCTCTGTCATGGGAGGAGGCCCGTCCCTGCAGTGGGACATTAATGGGTTATTATGATGATGATGATGATCTCTAGATCCTAGGTCTCTTACGCCAGTTAGAGGAATGAAAGGAAATGCAAATTGTCTTCTAAGATCGTCACTTCAGGGCTAGTTAAGTGAATGTTAATTAAGTTTGCAGAAACAGTTGCTTTAGATATCCCTTTTACCTAAAGTGGGAAGTATTTATCAATAAAACATGAATAAAACACATTTAATTGTTGATTTAGCAAGTCAAATAATTGATAGTAGTGTTTATAATTATTGAGTACCTTGAATGCATTTATTTCTTGATTAAGATTTAAGGTTTTGCTAACGACGTACATGTCATTAAGCTGCCAAGGCATTTAAATCAATTTAATACAATTAGGGACAAATTATATACGTACCTATACATTATTTATTGCAATTAAGTACATTACAATAATCAAATAATGAAATTAAATACTTATTTAATCAAAAATTTTAATGAAAAATATACCTACTTATTTATGTATACGAAAAAATTAAAGCATAAATAATATAAGCAATTAGATATGCTAAGTACAAATTTTTATGCTAACTAGATTTATAAAATCCAAATTAAATATTTTAAAATTAAAGGCTACACCTTATTGCTAGCTTAATAAAAGTGTTATAGCAAGTAGGACTTAAGCGCCGATTACACTAGGCACTACATGATGTATGTAGGGCGGTCGGGACTCGCCAATCTCCGATATGTAGTGTCCTCCTAACAGCCTACATTGTCATGTGATTACACTAGACAGGGAGTGTAATCGGCGCTTTAGGTAATAAAAACTAGCCTCACTATGTGTTGTCTTCTAGCCTTCTATCTTATACAAAGTATGGCTGACACACTATGGATTTAGTCAGTAAGACGTCATCATAACAGCCCATTAATGTCCCACTGCAGGGACGGGCCTCCTCCCCTTGACGGAGCGATACTTGACCTACTAATACCTTGCTGGCCAGACGGATTGGTATAGGGTTCAGCCAGTTACTGTCATGCCCGAACTTAGTACCTACGCATATAGCTAACTTCAGGTCGGCTTATTTGTCGAGTACTTGTCAATACTTTTACACACGCATGCCTTCGTGTCATTGTCGCGCTACTGTCTTGGTCAAGGATAGGCACATAACATTACGAAACTGTGATGCATTGTTTATCGTATACCTCCACTTGACAGTATTTCATTTGCCCGAATTTACGTTTTCCATAATTTCATTTGAACTGATATTGTTTGCCATAATCGTCCTTAGCCATAATATTTACTTGCCATAAAGCCCGATGTACACATCGACAAGTACAGTAGCGAGTTAAGTAGTAAGTTGTTGATTAAGGGCCAGATTCAGAGACCGCACTTTGAGTTTACTTTGAAGGAAAGTTCGACTTTGATACAAAAACTCTACAACGTCAAAAATCACAAACACACAAACTTTACCTCTTAATATTAGTATAGATAAATATAAACAGTTAGTCGGCCATTTTTAAAATGTTTTTGTTATCAGGTCCAGGCATGAACCACACGACAACTTTATCAGAGAAGACAATAAGATCGCTGTCTGTGGTAGTCATGTTACCGAAGCAAGGACTGTTCCAGCAGTTTCAAGAGATCAGATGTAGGCTCAGCGATCCGGCCTGTGTCGTCAAATATATTAACTTTAAGGCGAAACCTACGCAAGTAAGTTTTTGACGCTTACAAACAAACAAACAAAAAAAAAAAAATACTTTGTTTATGTACAATCTGCATACACACATACAACTTAATTTTGTATAACATTACAATAGATACGTTAGCTATTCTGGAGAGGTGCACACAAACAAGGAACCTTTTTAGCATAATGTCTGACTTTCATCAGATAGTACAGTCAAACAAGGCTTAATTAGGGGCAAACCTCGGAACGGAAGCGAATAAGCTGTAAATTTGCATAAACCTTTGTTTTGGTGTACTAATGACTGGTAGAAAAGTCTCATATGATCACGTGTCTGCGTCATAAGTTATTCAAGGTCAAAGGTCACGAAAATCAGTTTTTTCCCATTATCTCGTTTTCTATGGGAAATACGCATTTAACGTCATTATAAATATTGTAGATCATAAAATTGTCTACAAAAAATATCTGAACACTTTTCTCCTAAAAAGCATCGCTTTCGAGATATCGTGACTTTAGAGCGCAGGAAAGTCGTATTTTCGACTATATGCACACACTAGCTTTTTCCCGTGATTTCGCTCGCGTTTATAAATATTATGAAAAATAAGGCTTATTTCAATATATAGTAGCATATGCATGCTTGGTCATAGCCTAATCGGTTTGAAATTGACAATGTTACATACAAACTTCCATCCCCTATCTTATCCCTTTAGGGGTAGAATTAATCAAAATCCTTTCTTAGCGGATGCCTACGTTATATCATCTACCTGCATGCCAAAATTCAGCCAGATCTGTCCAGTGGTTTTGGCTGTGCGTTGATAGAACACTAGGTATGTGGTAGGAGTATTCCTACTGGAGAACCACGTTAATAACGCACGCACAGCCCAAACCACTGGACAGATCTAGCTGAATTTTGGCATGCAGGTAGATGATATAACGTAGGCACCCGCTAAGAAAGGATTTTGATTAATTCTACCCCTAAAGGGATAAGATAGGGGATGGAAGTTTGTATGTAACCTTGTCAATTTCAAACCGATTAGGCTGTGACCAAGCATGCATATCTATACTATTATATAAAGCTGAAGAGTTTGTTTGTTTGTTTGAACGCGCTAATCTCAAAAACTACTTCTTGGAATTGAATTTAGTTTTCAGTTTTGGATAGACCATTTATCGAGGAAGGCTATAGGCTATATAACATCACGCTATGGCAAAAAAAAAAATCAAATTTAGAGGGCCTATGGGCCTACGTAGAAGGTTCATGGTCACTCAGAGGGCAATGAAGAGTGCTATGTTGTAGCCTGACCTATAGGCCTACTCAGAAGGCTCATAGTCTCTCAGAGGGCAATGGAGAGACCTATGTTGTAGTCTGACCTATGGGCCTACTAGAAGGCTCATGGTCCCTCAGAGGGCAATGAAGAGACCTACGTTGTAGCCTGACCTGTGGGCTAACTCAGAAGGCTCATGGTCACTCAGAGGGCAATGAAAAGAGCTATATTGTAGCCTGACCTATGGGCCTACTCAGAAGGCTCATAGTCTCTCATAGGGCAATGGAGAGACCTACGTTGTAGCCTGACCTACGGGCCTACTCAGAGGAATCTTGATCACTCAGAGGGCAATGGAGAGACCTATGTTGTAGCCTGACCTATGGGACTACTCAGAAGGGTCATGGTCACTCAGAGGGCAATGGAGAGAGCTATATTGTAGCCTGACCTATGGGCCTACTCAGAAGGCTCATGTTCACTCAGAGGGCAATGGAGAGAGCTATGTTGTAGCCTGACCTATGGGACTACTCAGAAGGGTCATGGTCACTCAGAGGGCAATGGAGAGAGCTATATTGTAGCCTGACCTATGGGACTACTCAGAAGGGTCATGGTCACTCAGAGGGCAATGGAGAGAGCTATGTTGTAGCCTGATCTATGGGCCTACTCAGAAGGCTCATAGTCTCTCATAGGGCAATGGAGAGACCTACGTTGTAGCCTGACCTACGGGCCTACTCAGAGGAATCTTGATCACTCAGAGGGCAATGGAGAGACCTATGTTGTAGCCTGACCTATGGGACTACTCAGAAGGGTCATGGTCACTCAGAGGGCAATGGAGAGAGCTATATTGTAGCCTGACCTATGGGCCTACTCAGAAGGCTCATGTTCACTCAGAGGGCAATGGAGAGAGCTATGTTGTAGCCTGACCTATGGGACTACTCAGAAGGGTCATGGTCACTCAGAGGGCAATGGAGAGAGCTATATTGTAGCCTGACCTATGGGACTACTCAGAAGGGTCATGGTCACTCAGAGGGCAATGGAGAGAGCTATGTTGTAGCCTGATCTATAGACTTACTCAGAAGATTCATTGTCATCAACTTTGTATGAATTGAACAATTTTATTTTATCATTTTATTTATTTTCAAATTTAATCGCGGACGTAGTCGCGTTCACAGCTGCTAGTGCTACTATATATTGAAATAAGCCTTATTTTTTCATAATATTTATAAACGCGAGCGAAATCACGGGAAAAAGCTAGTGTGTGCATATAGTCGAAAATACGACTTTCCTGCGCTCTAAAGTTACGATATCTCGAAAGCGATGCTTTTTAGGAGAAAAGTGTTCAGATATTTTTTGTAGACAATTTTATGATCTACAATATTTATAATGACGTTAAATGCATATTTCCCATAGAAAACGAGATAATGGGAAAAAACTGATTTTCGTGACCTTTGACCTTGAATAACTTATGACGCAGACACGTGATCATATGAGACTTTTCTACCAGTCATTAGTACACCAAAACAAAGGTTTATGCAAATTTACAGCTTATTCGCTTCCATTCCGAGGTTGAATGCTTATTTTACTGGAGTAAGACGCTGATTTTCAGAAGGCCCATTTTTTGTATATTAAGTATATGTATAAGTTTTAGTTTATACGCTTCTACTTTGTTTTTCTTTTTCTTTTGACTGAATGCGGAAAGTCCTGTGCCTTCCGTATTCTGTGACGCGTGCTGGGAGAAACCATTTTTCTAGCTGTGGATTGTGACAGGCTAGTTAATATTAATAATGATTTTATTAAAATTTCGGGTTAGTATTCAAATGTCTTAATCGACAAACTCGGGCTGAGGAAAGTTATCTTATGTATAGAATAGTGACATAGCTTCTCTGTTGAATTGGATAAACAATCGATTTATTAAGCAGTGTAATTTTGTTTACCTACAACCTTCTGAATTTTGTGTTCTTGACTTAACGCATCACTAATATATACTTATAAGTAATATTATTATGTATAATTAACTATGCATATAATTATGTTATAGACTTCCTAGACCATAATAGTGTAAATAATATAATTGCTCTAGTAAGTATTACCTAGAACCAATCAACTATGTTTTTTCAATGTTTTTTTCCTATAATATACTATTTACACTATAACTAAGAGATATACACACATCAAAAAAGTCTAAGCAACATGCATGATATTACAAAGGAGAATGGGCGGTTTCGTCCCATGTGTTGTAACACTTTGTGACCTATATCATTTGAAAGATCTCAGCGAGTGCTATGTTTTATTGTATGGGCATAACTCCGTATCTCGTGCAGGGAAAGTGTTATAGGGTTTTAAAAAATAAAAAAAATAATTAAAAATGTCTTAACTAATTGGTCTTTTAATAACTACTACTAAAGAGATTTAAAGGTAGAGCCTACTTTGACCCAACACCCTCTCTGCCACCATTGTAAGCGCAGCGTTAAGAAGATTGCAGACATGTAAAATGAGTTTTACGGCGGTCCTTCTGGGTAGAAGAGTTCTCAAGCTTTCAGAAACGTTTGCGCAATTACATAGATAAAGAAAAAAACAGCTCCCTATGCTCCCCGCCATTTTGTTCCAAATATGACATCTGCTCAGTCAGTTGCAACAACTTCAGGTCGGTCAAATAAGTTTTCGCTTGGTGTAGATGCCATTATTAACTTACTGGTGTAGTGTTGCAGTCTCTCCAACGATGTCAAGTATACCAACGATATTTCATAATACTGCAGTGCTTAAGTATACGGAAACGCCATTATGTTGGTTTGTCTCGAGGATAAATTATCAAGAACTATGAATTTGCAGCGAGGTATAAGACAAGGTGATTAAATATCTCCGAAACTGTTTACCGCTGCACTGGAAGATGCTTTTAGGCTCTTAGACTGGAACGGAAGTGGCATCAATATTATGGCGAGTATATCACGCACGCACGCACTTTCATTTGCTAACGAAAATGGTGTCATGTCATAGACCAAGGAGGACCTTAATATAATGCTCGATGACCCTAATAGTATCTCTCAATAAGTGGGTCTTAAAATGGACACGGACAAGACCAAGATCATGGCAAATCTTCATGTTGCACTTACTTCAATCACGGTTGGAGGCGCTACACTCAAAGTTGACCACGAATATATTTACCTGGGACAATCAGGCCAGATAAGTCCAACTTCGAGAAGGGTTTCACTCGTCAAATCACAAGGCTTTTGGTCATCTACAGGGGAACGGAGAGAGCTTTATTGGGAGTTGACCTGCGCAATTGAATCAGAAGTGAGATAATCCGCAGGAGAACTAAAGTGACCGATAGAGCACTCAGGATTGCCCGTTAAAGGGGCGACATAGCAAAAACTTACAAATGACGATTAGGCAGAAAAGTTTTCGAAAAGCGACCGGGTGTATCGCGTGATATCGGGGTGGGGCCAAGTGATAAGGTAGTCACAGGATCGGCAAAGTAAAGATATTTGTAGGAGGCCCATCTCCAGCAATGGACGCCTATTGGCTGGGGCTGGAAGCATGGTCTAGTGTTGTTGCTGAGCTGTACTTTCGTGTTTTCAATATATTTTGAAAGATATGTGAATAAAACAGGTCTATTTAATGGAGTTGTATATTTATACTGTCATTATATTATGACAACCTTATCAACATCAACAGCTATGTAGAGAAAAATGCGATAAGGATTTTTATTTTCTCAACCTCAACTCTATAACGTATCTATACATTTACGTAAGAGATTTATTTAGCGATAACTTTACCATTTTTACTTGTAATTATATTTTTAACTGTGTACTTATTAATAACGGTCTAAACTAACGATTACTGTCTGTAAATTGTCTACAGTTATTATAAGTGGAATAAGTATAGGTAATGTGTTTCCGTGTCACAAAATGTAAAAAAAGTACGATTAAAGCCTTATTTGATACAAAAACTATTTTATCATTAACAGCTCAGTACTTTTGACCTGCACACAATTTTAATGAAAAACATATATATTTATAGGAAAATAAATCTAGGTGAACATGTTTATGCTAGTCGCAATATGTTACAAAGGTTGGGACGCAGAGAGCAGATGTCATATTTGGAACAAAATGGCGGGGAGCATAGGGAGCTGTTTTTTCTATGCCCATGTAATTGCGCAAACGTTTCTGAAAGCTTGAGAACTCTTCTACCCAGAAGGACCGCCGTAAAGCTCATTTTATATGTCTCCAATCTTCTCAACGCTGCGTTTACAATGGTGACAGAGAGGATGTTGGGTCAAAGTAGGCTCTACCTTTAAATCTCTTTAGTAGAAGTTATGAATAGACCAATTAGTTAAGACATTTTTAATTATTTTTATTATTTTTTAAAAACCCTATAACAGTTTCCCTGCACGAGATACGGAGTTATGCCCATACAATAAAACATAGCACTCGCTGAGATCTTTCAAATGATATAGGTGACAAAGTGTTACAACACATGGGACGCACCCCATATAAAACTGCCCATTCTTCTTTACCATTTATATTAATTAATTTCTAAGTATTTACTCACTCAAAGTGTATAGGTAAGTAAACTTTTTTGTTATTGATGACATACTGGCTGGTTGTAAAAAAAAAATTTCGATTATGTTTTGTTTTTTTTTCATAAAATTCAAATGACTGCGAATTTGTTTGAATTTGAGTGCATGTTAATTGCTACGTTTTAGTCTTGATTTTATAATTTTACCAACCATTTAAATACAGTTGGCGACAAAATTGAATTGTTAGATATTCTTTACGTCATGGAGCGACGTCATTTAATTTTGACGGCAGATGAAATGCAAAGAGCTGTAGGGATGTTGCAAGCGGGAAGTAATCAATCTCAGGTATCTCGACATTTTGGTATTCATAGAAGTGTTATTTGTCGTCTTTGGCAGCGCTACAATAATACAGGGGAACCCGCTGAACAGCATCCAGGCCGTAAAAGGAGTACAACCACTCGGCAAGACCGGTACATACAACTGACTGCAAGACGCCAGCCGATGTTAACCGCTCGAGAGATAAGTTTGAGGCTACAAAATTCAAGTGGTGTTGATGTAAGTCCCCAAACTGTGCGAAATCGACTGCATGAGTACGGCCTACGAGCTCGACGCCCTATCAGGTGCCCACCGATACGTCACGGGAATCGCGCTCGTCGAAATGAATGGTGTAGAGAACGCATAACATGAACCCAGGAACAATGGGATAAAATTATGTTTTCCGATGAGTCGCGATTCGGGTTTAGGCCTGATACAAGAAGGGTGCGAGTGTACCGTCGACCCGGAAATACTGAAAGACTCAGGTGCGTTCAGGAAGTTCATCCATACAGCGGCTCAACAGTTATGGTATGGGCGGGTATTATGAAGAACAGGCGAACTGAGCTCGTTTTTGTAAATGGAAACATGAACGCTGAAAATTACGTTGAGGATATTCTCAGACCTTATGTCCATCCATTTGCACAAACCTTTGGCTCCGATTTTACGTTAATGCATGACAATGCGCGTTCACATACAGCTCGGCGAACCAGTGAATACTTGGCAACGGAGAACATCCAGGTATTGCCCTGGCCTGCACAATCGCCAGACCTCAACCCCATCGAGCACGCATGGGACATGCTCCAGAGACGTGTTTTGAAGGACTTGGACGGAGTGACAACAACCCAACAGCTGAAGGATTTGCTACAATTCCATTGGGAGCGAATACCGCAAGATGACATAAACAGTCTCATTAATTCAATGAATAATCGTTGCCGACAAGTTCTGAATAGCAGAGGAGGCCATACTTTGTATTAAATTGTCCTATTCTTTCACAATAAATTCATTTTCTTAAGAAATTTCAATTTGTAAAAAAAAAGTTTAGTTTCTTATGTAGGTACCTGTATATTCTAATATTGTTAATTTCTGTTATTAAAAGAACTTATAAAGAAAACAGCTGTTATTTTTACATCATAGAACCCTAAAAATATTATTTTAAAAATAAAATACAACGTTATAATTAAAATAAATGGTAAAATAAATTAATATAAATGGTAAATTTGTAATATCATGCATGTTGCTTAGACTTTTTTGATGTGTGTATGTAGTTTAAGTGTAAATATTAAAATATAATATGACTGCGTTGAAATATATCCGCTATTGCGTTATAAACAATTTAATCAATCAACTAGCCTATTACATTCCACTTCTGTACATAGGCCCTCTTCCAACACGCTCCACAGAACACGCCCTTGCGCCTTCCGCATCTTGTCCGACCTAGAGACCTTTTTGAGGTCATCAGTCCACACATCTGGGGGGCGTGTTGCACTACATTTAACGAGTCGTATTATAAACGCATATTTTAATTTTATAGTTTACTCCTTTATGTATACTTACATAAAAAGTGAAGAGCTAACAATAAGTATGGGCTCGTATATTTTTAAGAAACTAGAAACATTAGTATTCGCGGTGTTGCCCTGAAGTGGTTCGTAAGCTATCTGACTAAACGGAAACAATGTTTAGAAGTGGAATCCTGGCACAGTTTCTACAAAACTATTAGTTTTGGAGTTCCACAAGGTAGTGTGTTAGGTCCAACACTATTCTTGATATACATTAATGAATTAGCCACTATATATTACGTCATATTCCGAGCAACCTGCCTGAAAGCCATGCCGTCTATCCTGAATTACATAATGGTGTTTTTGTATAATCTCTGTAATAGGTACCAAGCTTAGGAACCAGTTATAATTACCTATTGATTAAATAATTGTTAATAACTAAGTATACCACATAAATAACAATGATGTAGGTATACAATTACTGTGCAATTTCAAGATCAATGCATAAACGTAATGATTACTTCTATAATAATTTTCAACTCTACATATGAACTTATTGTAAACTAGTTTTCTATCCCTGTGGTGATGGAGTTACAATTCAGAGTGTCGTAATTAGACCATGTTACGTCCTAAGAGATCTATTCTACAATACATGTATCAAGCATTACAATTTCTTTAATTGCTTAGGTAATGAATAAGTGCTGATACTTATAACAAACTTTAAATAAATGCAACATAATTAAGAACCTCATGCTCTTTTATGAATCAAATAATAAAATAACATGTATTTTCTTTTGTCCGTAGGTGATGATAAGCGGGTACCTGGACGGCTCCTACTCACCGCTAGTTCGTTCTATGGTATCTGAGTTCATAGCTATGAAGAGGAACGTCATTGTTATGGAGACATTCCCGATACTTCTTCGATCTTATCCACTGTAAGTATTTACTTTTAATATAAAAGTCTTGAAGTGGCGATGGAAAGTGCACTTAACATACAGAATCAATAATGAAAAAAACCATGACCGCGGAGTGGACACACCCTTCACGAGGAGGGGAGAAGACTGCTGCATGTCGATGGACACAGAAATGTATTGTTCTGATATCTGTGTCGATGGATGAGGGAGACCTATTGGATCACACGCGCTTATAAACGCCGAGAGGAGGCCTTCGTCTAACAGTGGACGTTTTTTCTCAGAGGTAATGATAATAATTATTATCAGATTAGATCTCAAAATATTTCATCAAAATTCATTTGTATTTTTTCTCATGTAGGTAAATGAAATTGCGTAAATATTGCTTAAGTCTACAACACTAAGTTTTCACAAGCCACAGGGCTCCTTTAAATCCTTACGCAACACCTACAATAAATAAATTCCTGCAGACATAACCTGTTTAAACCTTACTTTTTAGAGATCCCTACTAAGGACATAAATAACCGTTCTCATGATACAGCGTTATTTATTGCTAAGTAATACTTTTATTTTCTGGGTGGTGACGGACTAGGAATATGGCAAATCTTTTTTTAAGTGTGAAAAAAATGCCAATGCGCACCCGCAGAAGTGAGTCCACACTGTCCCAATGTGGACTTTGCACTAATTAAAATTACTCTGCCTTCACCAGACCCTCCGTCTCTGCAGAAGGGCCGTCGGAACCCATATATTATGATTTTAGCGATAACCCAATAAACTAGACTAGGTAAACAATATAGGTATCCTAAAGAAATTTATTTTAGCTTAATACAATAAGTTTATTGTATTAATTAAAAAACATAACGAATAAACGGAACCCTCGACATTTAGATTCGCTCGCCTTTGCCAGCCTTAATAATATAAGACGTAATTAGCCACCTGAGTTTCTCGTTCTAAGATCGCAAATTCCCATGAGTTTAACCACACATGCAACAACGTACAACCATTTTTATACAATTTTTTGTTCTTATATGTCATCAGTGAAAGGAAATGAACGATTTGTATGTCTCAACAATCTTTGTTATAATAGTATTGCATATATCGAGACATTAATGAGGTATAATGATGTCAGTATCTAGTATCTACTGATGTTGATAATTGATAATGAGAATTGATAAGAATATTGAGTAAAGAGTATAATTACTAAATAATTTACGTCTGACTTTTAAGAACAAACGCTTCAACTGAATGATTCGTGTAAATGTAGAGATTGAGAGAACACCTTAGGGTTGCTTGTTGTGCATTGATAAGAGGGATTTCAAGGCACTGCCATTGTGTTTAAAAGAAAACTGTATAGACAGACACCTGGAATAACAGATAGGAAATGCACCAGAGAACGATACGAAAATTATAAAAATGCAAAATTATTGAGAATAAAATTACTCTTCGTTGTATCATCTTTACTCATTTTGCAAATTTATTATGTGTTTTGAATATTGCTTAATCGTCTATAGTCTATCTACAGTCGTCTACACAATCTTTGACAGGCATAATAGCAGCATGTCAATTCTCGTACCTAAAAAATCGGTTAAGTTAACTTTTAGTTGTCAAATTGTCTTGTTTTTGCTATTGCAATAGTAATCTTTTGTGGTCGTGATAAAGTTTTATTTAGAGTGTGCCAATTTGACAACTAAAAGTTAACTTAACCGAATTTTTAGATACGAGAATTGACATGCAGATTAAATAAAATCTTTATAAATTGGACAGTGCTGCTCGAATGACAAAGCCGATGGGAGAGCTACTAGGAGAGTTCCTGGCGTCTCTATCCAAGTTCGGTCTGTCACCTGATCGAATGCATTTAGTCGGCGGTAGTCTTGGAGCCCACATCGCTTCGTATGCTGCCATGAAGTTTTATGAAAGGACTGGACAAAAACCTGCTAGGCTTACCGGTACGTATTATTTTAATAGTTAAGTCCGTATAAGCACATAATGGCTATGTGAATAAATAATGATTAATATAATTACTTACACGCTTGTACTACACACAGCAACACATCAAGTTAAACATTTTTATTCAAAATTGTGTCTTATTTCAAGGTATTAAGGTACATGAGTGTCTAACTTGATTAGTTGCTGTGTGTACATAAAGAATATTTCGTAGTTACCTGACAACGGAAAAACAAATTCATATGTCTTTTTTTGTAAATATAGGTAGGTATATTTACTAATAAACATAGAAAATATCCAAAACCTCTGCGTAGCAACCATGATAGCCACAACCACTACGTTTAGAGGTCACCTGTTACTAATAGTTTTTTAATAACCCACTCCAAAAAGATAGGGTTTGATACTGAATCTCAACAGTCATAATATCTACAATTAAAACATCAACACCATAAGACCAACGGTTCAAAATCTCAACACTTCAGAATCTCAACAGCTTAGTAGGTCAATAGTTTACAAGATCAAACTTTAAAATCTCAACATGGAAGAATTTTGGTTGCTGCTTCTTGAAAGTAATCATCATAACAGCCCATTAATGTCACACTGCAGGGACGGGCCTCCTCCTGTGACGGAGGGATACTTGACCACGCTGGCCAGACGAATTGATATAGGGTTTAATTTCAAGGAATTATTTTGGAAGTAATTCCGATCATCATATCAGCCAACAGACATCCACTGCTGGCAATTTTTGGGGGGGGGGGCCTACCTCCTCCAAAAATTGCCCCTTTGCGCGGTCCTGTGCCTCCCTTATCTATCGGCTTCCTGACGTCCTAACTAGGTCGACGGTCCATTGTGTGAGAGGTCTCCCCACCCTGCGTCGCCACCCGGTATGCGGTCGCCATTGCAGAACCTTTCTGCCTCAACGGCTGTTGGTTCTCCGCGCTGTGTGCCTGCCTAGAGAGCTATATTGGGAGTTTCCCTGCGTGATCGAATCAGAAATGAGAAGATCCGCAGGAAAACCAAAGTGACCGATATTGCGCTTAGAATTGTCCGGTTAAAGTGGTGGTGGGGAGGGCACATAGCGCGGAGAACCGACAGCCGTTGGGGCAGAAAGGTTCTGCAATGGCGACCGCATACCGGGTGGCGACGCAGGGTGGGGAGACCTCTAACACTATGGACCGACGACCTAGTTAGGACGGCAGGAAGCCGATAGATGAGGGAGGCACAGGACCGCGCAAAATGGCAATTTTTGGAGGAGGCCTACGTCCAGCAGTGGATGTCTTTTGGCTGATATGATGATGAGTATTACTTCCAAATTAATTCCTTGAAATTAAACCCCATAGCAATCCGTCTGGCCAGCGTGGTTTTAGTAGGCCAAGTATCCCTCCGTCACAGGAGGAGGCCCGTCCCTGCAGTGTGACATTAATGGGCTGTTATGATGATTACTTTCAAGAAGCAGGACCAAAATTTTTCCATGTTGAGATTTTAAAGTTTGATCTTGTAAACTAATGACCTACTAAGCTGTTGAGATTCTGAAGTGTTGAGATTTTGAACCGTTGGTCTTATGGTGTTGATGTTTTAATCGTAGATATTGTGATTGTTGAGATTCAGTATCAAACCCAAAAAGATAACGTCCTCAACGTTATCAATTTTGTTAAGCTTTTCTTAATGTTTATTGAACCAAAACTCATTATCCCTATGCTTATTACCTAGGTACTTTTAAAAGCTTTGAAAAGTGCGTAGGTACGTACCTATACATCGCACGCATAAAATTAAGCGACCTTCAAGGTGCAAAAAATAACTAACATCCGATGCGTCTTGCTTGATAAATAAATAAAAATAAAAAAACAAAGTTGAACGATTATCCGTAACCAACCTCTAAGACCAACTTCACAAAATACATACCTAACCTTCTTTTTGCACCTCATTACATTCTCAAAGCAAGATTATGTTTTTAGAGTTAGGTAATCTTGCAAGGTTTTAGTGTGTGTTGTGGTTTTACCTCTGGTTTTATTTCGTTTTATTAGGTAGTAGTTGGTACTTAAAGTAACTTTAATCATTACTTTATCAGAAATTTTATGATCTCTTTTTATAAAACTAACCTCACTATAAACAGGTTTAATTCCCGTGTCGTGGGAACTTTATCTAGGGTCTAAACGAGGTGTATGTTTTATTTTACTAAAGTATTTGTATCGTAATTCTATCCGTGGGTTGACATAATAACTAAGAACTTAAAAACACTAATTACTTAGGCTTTACAATCAATGCAACAACTTGCCAAAGAAAATTAGACGTTTCATAATAAAACTATAAAATATGGTTGATTCAATCTCTGGTTAAGCTGTTAAGCTTCTGACCAAAATGAAATTTGATACAAGAAATAAACTTTAAACTTTATACATCCCGTTTATAAATATATTCTCTACATCATGTTTATAAAAAAAGTAAAGTAACTAAAGTATCCCTCCTTTACGGGAGGTCGTCTCTGCAATGGGACATTAATGGACTGTTATGATGATGATGATTAACATTACGTTTTAAATTATTTCCAGGTCTAGACCCAGCCGGTCCATGTTTCCGTAACCTGGCGACAACAGCGAGGCTGCACGCCGATACCGCACATAAAGTGGATGTAGTGCACACTAATATTGACGGCTTCGGGATTGCGGAGCCTCTTGGACATGTCGACTTTTATGCTAATGGAGGTAAAAATATTTAAGTTTGTTTAATTTAAATGCTATCGTAAAAGGGGACTAAAGACAACATCATCATAACAGCCCATTGATGTCCCACTGCGGGGACGGGCCTCCTCCTGTGACAGAGGGATACTTGGCCTACTGATACCACGCTGGCCAAACGGATTGGTATAGGGTTTAATTTCTAGTTTTCCTTCTTTTATTTCGTGATAATATTGACGGATAGTCCGTTAGTCGGTTTATACGACACCTATGGGATGAGATGGGTTGGTGACATTATTATATTCTTACTCCGTCACCACACGGAACAAAACACTTATAAAATAAGCTACAAGCCTCTTCCAAATTTTGTCTTGACCTTTCTCGCACGTAAGTAGTTACGACTATTATTAATGATAATCACTGCTATTATTAAATAATATTAATAAAACATTATAAAATTATGACAATTATTTTTGGATGGCATACATGATTGTCTTCCGTGGGATTTGAAGCCGCGACCTTCGCATACCTGACGAATCATTTATGGCTGCCTATCTATGGTGGTTACCTATAGATAGTATCGTTGTAGTACATACCTATCTACCTTATTATAATTTTATTCCATGTTGTGGGCAGCCCCGAAACTGAGATTTCGTAGTCTGTGGCATTTGTGCCAGATTGTTGTAGGCCAAGGCATACTGGGTTTAGCGAGCCGCGTCTCTCACAACTTGATGTTAACTGCATGCATTATTTTGAACAAAAATCAACAATTACCATGACCCGGAAAATACCATGTGCATTTAAAATATTCCTCTCACACATTACTATAACTCCACCTAGTCCCAAAATATGTAATTTTGGAAAAGAAAAATGAAAGATAATAAACAATTAAATAGTTTTTATAAGTACTTAAATATTGTTGCATTTAATAATCATAAATAAGTAAGTACTTATTAGTTTAGCAGGTGACGCTTTTTAATATTATATTTATATATCCAGCCCCAAACGTGTTTACTGAGTAACTTAACTTAACCTGACGGTAGCGCAAGCGACTGCCGTGCAAGAGGTTGTGGGTTCGATCCCCACGCAGGACAATAATTTGTGAATTCCACAAATTATTGGGTCTGGTCTATATTAGGTCTGGGTGTTCTTTGTGTCCGTTAACTGATGTTTGTAAAAGGTCCCCGCGACACAGGGCATGATCCCTAGTGCGGGAGTTGTCTTTTAAAAAAAAAATAATAATAATTTCAGACGACTCTGGAGCTGGTTATTGTTACAATAAGTTTTATCTAATACAATCTCATACATTTTCAGGTGAATTTCAACCAAATATGAGAGGCGACTTCATTCTGCCGTGCTTCCCACTATGCAGCCATATACGATCAGCTCTATACTACATAGTAGCATTATCCAACCCAGACAAGTTCATAGCAGTTCGATGTGAATCAGTTGCAGCCGCAAGACATGGTAACTGCTACGAAGGAAAATTAACTACCAACTTACTTGGTGAAAAGACTGACTTTAATAAAACGGGTATATTTTATTTACCTACCGATGCTGTTTCGCCATATTATTTAGGTTCAAGTGGATTGAAGAAAACGAAATTTGGTGTAAACGATTATTTATTAAAACCTGCACCGGATAGTGATATCGTATTGTGATAAATAATGCTAAGAATAATGTGATTAATAAACGAAGAATATTGTGATAAAAACTAAACATATTGTGATAGGAATGCTTAGATTATTTGTTTTAAGTAATTCCGTAGGAAGGTACAAGTGGTTTTGTATAATAACGTTAATAATTATAAATGTTACTTTTGCGACCAAATGGCGAGGAACGGGTGTATTCTTTATTTCGGAACATGCCCCAATGTGATTATAAGCTAACTTAAGGCCGGCGAAATATGCGCGAGCTTTAGGTGATCAAATTAACGTCTTATAATTTTTTTTTTATTTTTATTTAAAACTTAATGTACATGGTGCACAAAGGCGGACTTAATGCCAAAGGCATTCTCTACCAGTCAACCTTAGGGTGATGCAGAGACAATGTACCTAATGCTAAGATGGTAGATGAGTAGATATAGATGATTTTTCAAAATAATATAAACCTACACATATAGATGTAGGTAATGTAGGTATGAAATAGGCAAAAGTAAAAATACAGTCTTAGTCAAGCTAGCTATGATGAACAGTGGCTGTGGGGAGAGCTATAAGTATAGATAATATGTTTAGCCTTAGTTTAAACAATTAGAAGAAAAGATGGTACGGGTAAATCGGAAATAAAATAAGGTAGGTTTTTTTACCCTAGAATTTCAAAAATTACCTACAGTCTTAAATAAAGTGACATCGACACAAGAGACTTTCCTAGCCGAAGCTAACAATTGGACTTCAAAGAAGATTTTTCATATTCTTTTACATGTTGGTAGGCTTAGGACTTGGTTACAGGTTTATATAATATGTATTATATTATATTTTAATGGTAATACACACATCAAAAAAGTCTAAGCAACATGCATGATATTACAAATTTACCATTTATATTAATTAATTTCTAAGTATTTACTCACTCAAAGTGTATAGGTAAGTAAACTTTTTTGTTATTGATGACATACTGGCTGGTTGTAAAAAAAAAATTTCGATTATGTTTTGTTTTTTTTCATAAAATTCAAATGACTGCGAATTTGTTTGAATTTGAGTGCATGTTAATTGCTACGTTTTAGTCTTGATTTTATAATTTTACCAACCATTTAAATACAGTTGGCGACAAAATTGAATTGTTAGATATTCTTTACGTCATGGAGCGACGTCATTTGACGGCAGATGAAATGCAAAGAGCTGTAGGGATGTTGCAAGCGGGAAGTAATCAATCTCAGGTATCTCGACATTTTGGTATTCATAGAAGTGTTATTTGTCTTTGGCAGCGCTACAATAATACAGGGGAACCCGCTGAACAGCATCCAGGCCGTATAAGGAGTACAACCACTCGGCAAGACCGGTACATACAACTGACTGCAAGACGCCAGCCGATGTTAACCGCTCGAGAGATAAGTTTGAGGCTACAAAATTCAAGTGGTGTTGATGTAAGTCCCCAAACTGTGCGAAATCGACTGCATGAGTACGGCCTACGAGCTCGACGCCCTATCAGGTGCCCACCGATACGTCACGGGAATCGCGCTCGTCGAAATGAATGGTGTAGAGAACGCATAACATGGACCCAGGAACAATGGGATAAAATTATGTTTTCCGATGAGTCGCGATTCGGGTTTAGGCCTGATACAAGAAGGGTGCGAGTGTACCGTCGACCCGGAAATACTGAAAGACTCAGGTGCGTTCAGGAAGTTCATCCATACAGCGGCTCAACAGTTATGGTATGGGCGGGTATTATGAAGAACAGGCGAACTGAGCTCGTTTTTGTAAATGGAAACATGAACGCTGAAAATTACGTTGAGGATATTCTCAGACCTTATGTCCATCCATTTGCACAAACCTTTGGCTCCGATTTTACGTTAATGCATGACAATGCGCGTTCACATACAGCTCGGCGAACCAGTGAATACTTGGCAACGGAGAACATCCAGGTATTGCCCTGGCCTGCACAATCGCCAGACCTCAACCCCATCGAGCACGCATGGGACATGCTCCAGAGACGTGTTTTGAAGGACTTGGACGGAGTGACAACAACCCAACAGCTGAAGGATTTGCTACAATTCCATTGGGAGCGAATACCGCAAGATGACATAAACAGTCTCATTAATTCAATGAATAATCGTTGCCGACAAGTTCTGAATAGCAGAGGAGGCCATACTTTGTATTAAATTGTCCTATTCTTTCACAATAAATTCATTTTCTTAAGAAATTTCAATTTGTAAAAAAAAAGTTTAGTTTCTTATGTACCTGTATATTCTAATATTGTTAATTTCTGTTATTAAAAGAACTTATAAAGAAAACAGCTGTTATTTTTACATCATAGAACCCTAAAAATATTATTTTAAAAATAAAATACAACGTTATAATTAAAATAAATGGTAAAATAAATTAATATAAATGGTAAATTTGTAATATCATGCATGTTGCTTAGACTTTTTTGATGTGTGTAGTTAAAGTACCTGTTTTATTAGTCCGTAGTTAATTTAATTATTTATGTGTCATACATCAGCCATTAGACGTCCACTGCTGGACATAGACCTACTCCAAATATTTCCACCTTGTGCATTACGAACCTTATTTATGTATACGAGATATAATTAAAAATAAAACAAATAAATAATACAAGAGCAATTTTATTGTAAATATAATCACAATATGCAGTAACAACAACTATTTATTATTATGTTTATAGTTAGGCCGATACTGTTGTCGATACAAAATCTTAGGACGTTATTTATTTACATAAGTTCAGTCGAGTAAGCTCTGATTGAACTGACGTCACTAGAAGGTGACTTATGGAAGCCAAGAGGACTATAAGTATATAAAATTATAAACGCATTGTATGTTATGGAAAAAATAGGGGACTACCTAGCAAGAAAAAGTACCACAAATTTTCTTTGAAGTGTAAATGTAGGTATACATAAGAGGATTATGTTTTGTTTTGTGTCTTAAGTCTTTGCAGATCAGAGTCGACTTTGTGTGTTGTGTTCTGTGGAGTAGTAGGCCTGGCCTTCTCGTTTTAATTAATGAAAGAGAAACAAAAGTGTTTAGTAGGTAATTAAATATTATCATAAATCAAACATGCCTGCACTACAGCTCTTAAATGGGAACTCAAAATACACGGAGTCTCAAAAGGCGATTAGGACCACATAAAAATCAGGATGGTTGGCAAAATAACAAAAACAAAACCCGGCAACAATCCTTTTGGCCGGAAAATAAACAGAGTGAAACATGAGTTACTAATGCAAAACAGACGGATTAATTAACCCATAGGTTTATTGTCAAATTGTCACACAATATTGAGACAATTTTACAAGTAAAAGTAAACTTAAACGAATTTTTAACGATTTTAAGTAACGAGAATTGACATGCAGGTCATAAAAGTTTTCTCCTCGGCCTTAACAACTGTTAAAAGACTTTTAGCCGAGGATGACTGTCTTAATTGGCTGTTAATTAATACAAAATGAATACTGTGAATGTTTCCTAAAAAATTATGCGTTTATTTATTAACACTAAGTTGAATTCGGTTAATTATATTATTATCTAGAATACATTGATTTATAATAAAGGATATTTATGTTGTGTAAATTATTAATATGCCTGTTTTACAGTGATTTATAGAAATAAAAGTTAATATATGTAGTTCATTCATATATTCGTTAGAAGTTTCGGTACTTAGTAGATAAAAAAAGAAATACTAAAGTAAAAGTTTTTAAAATAGTTTTTCGAAAATTTTGCAATCAAGTCTATTAAATAACACGGCTCGAGCCGGCTATGTATGGTATGATAATAATATGTTATTTCATACCAATCGATTTGAACTTAAACGTCTTTTACACCAGCGCCATATAATTATTAAGACTATTATGATTTTATCAGTATAAGCTCCTTCAAATATAATATCTAAAACAAAATCGGTCGTTACATTATTTTTTCCAATAAATAGTTAAATCTAACATAACCTATTTTTAGAATGAAAATAAAATAACACAGATATAAGTATAATTATAATATGCCATTATTATTTCATGGAAACCAAGCTACAGTAGGCAACACAGCCCTTGGCTCGAGTTCGTTAATAGGAAAAATGTTTCTAAATACTATATTGAACCACGTAAAAGCGTTTTTTTTAAGTTACGTTTTCCAGTTAAAACGTTAATTTATTAAAAAGAAAATAATAGATTAGGTAGAAAAGGGTGTTTTTATAATTCAAAACAATAATTTGACGAGTTCAAAATGACCTTCTGAAGACAGTCAAATAGGGTAAATAGAAACAAATGCTGATGTAAATAATACAATATTATTTTCAAAAATAAATAATGTAAAGAATACACAAAACGCTTTCGTAAACTTTTTCCGTACATACAAGCTCAGCCTAAGGGCCAGATTTAGAGACCGCACATTGACTTTACTTTAGCAAAGTCTAGTTATTTTCTCTGAATTTGAGATATAAGGCCCAGATTCAGAGTCGTGACTTTACTTTCTTTCAAAGTAATCTTCCCAAAGTAAACTTTTTATGCGAAAAGATTACAATAATGTTTTTCAAATTCAGAGATAATAACTAGACTTTGCTAAAGTAAAGTCAAAGTGCGGTCTCTGAATCTGGCCCTAAGATTACAATATTCAAGCTGCACATTTTCGTTGTAAAACATGTCTTATTTAAAACCAGTTAAGGTACATAATTATGTTGCTGTGTGTACATATAGCAGCAATACATTCAGATCTCGAAGAATATAATAAACAAATACATAATAAATACAGACATTGTATTTGTATGTATTTTACATTAAATAATTTCAAGGCGGGCAAGCACCACAACACAATTCAAATTATCATTTTATTTAACTAAGTAATAATTAATTATTTTAAATATATTGGAATGTGACTAAAATATAGTTGCCAATGGAGTATAACACGAGTTTTTTTTTTTTGAAGACATATTTTCCTGTATTAGCATCGTGCCTTGTGTGGGGTCTTGTCTCCAGACATTAATTTAATATACACTAAGAATACACAGGTTCACGTAAATGATTTGTTAATCGGACAACCATCTGATTCAAATCCGCTACCTCTTGCTAGGCAGCTGCATACTGCGATTGACACGCCACCGAGGCAATTAAAAAAAATCAATTTACTTATTTAATTTTTATAATCTTTTTTAATGTATGTACGACTGTATTTGGTTTTTGTAAATCAATGAGAAATACTACTTTGCAAAGGTGTCAACTAGTAGAGTTCAGACCAAAATAGCTTTTACTGTCAAATTTATACAATATTGAGCAGAAATTGAGTTTCGTATTAATTAGTTTATTGTATGTTTTAATAAATGAGCACAGTATAAACAGTAGTTTATCTTTATACATTTGGGCCGTTTGCGGTTTCTTTGTGTGCGTGCGTTCCAAACTCCGCCCCGCGCTGTACGCATGCATCGACACGCACACTAATGCACAATCTTGGGGCAGTCGTGGGTCTCGGACCGATAGGTTGTACTGTACGGCCCGCGCTCTCAAGTGCCCCGCTCGTGATCGCACGCTTGCACACACGTTTTGTTATATTATTTGAATTGTTGTTTTATTGTCAATCACTGTGAAGTATTGTGGTGTTTTTGCGTGTCTCAACAATTCTTCAAACATGAACATGAACAAGAAAAATAAGTACTTAACTAAGTACTATTTACTTGAAATGCCTACCTACCTCTCGATGTAAAAAGAAATATCTTGTTATTCCCCGCAAATTGGTAATGGGATAGTTGAAATTGCATGATGTGAACTTCACGCAGTTCACTGTCGTACAATACAAGTGAAGGTACATTACCATGTACCTACCAATAACATGTACGGTCAGAGAAATTAATTGTTTAGCAGGTTGTCTACCTACGTAATTTAGTCGTATTATATGCCTACCGAAATAATCATAACGAATTTGAAAGATATTACACCTCAAAATAGACATAAGATGATAACCTGACCGATTTCAAAATTATGCAAACTGCTAAACAATTAATTTCTTTGAGTGTACATGGAAAGAGGGTAAAATCGAAGTCTCTCGAAGAAATACTGCTCTTCCGCAAGAAATTGTAACCAAGTTAGCATCCTATTATGGAACGGAATGGGTTCGGTTTAGGTAGAGACGAGATCTTAGAACTTGTTAGCAATTACGTCAATCAAAATAATATCCCAACACCCTTCAAAAATGGTAGGCCAGGCAAGGATTGGTTTATTTCTTTTAAAGATCGCAATAACTTGTCTATAAAAAACCCTCAAGCGGTTGAACATGCCCGTAAGAAAGCCGTTGAGCCGTTTATAATTTACCCATACTTTAATTTACTTAACGAACTGGGTCTTATGAATACGCCATCAGCTATATGGAATTTAGACGAAACTAGTTTTTAGAAAGATCCTCGAAATCTAAAATATTAGGCCGCAGAGGTCACGCTGCCACAAGAACAGTATCTAGTACAGGGAAAGATAATACTACTGCACTGTTAGCTGCCAATGCAAGTGGCGAGTAAATTCCGCCGCTTATAATCTTTAAAGGTAAGAATATGTGGGACCAATGGACTTCACCGGATGATTATCCTAATAAGTACATCATATGCCGAAACATCAAACGAATGGATGGAAGCAGAAGTTTTTGGAAACTATTTCAAACAATTTGTAATTCCCGCTATCGGTACACAACGGCCTGTTTTATTAATATACGATGGTCACTCAACTCATGTTGGACTGAACATATTGGAAGAGGCTAAAAAAGAAAACGTAGGGTAGGACACCCCCCAGTTAGGTGGACCGACGACCTTATAAAGGTCTCGGGGTGGACTGGATGCGAAAGGCACAGGACCGAGTTCTTTGGCGCGAGTTGGGAGGGGCCTATGTCCATCAGTGGACTGCAATAGGCTAGTTGTTTGATTGAAAAAAGAAAATGTAACTATCTTAAAACTACCTGCTCATACTAGCCATATTTACAGGCTCTGGACTTGGCGGTAATGAAATCATTTAAGGATCGCTGGGATCCGTTGTTAGTACAATTGGCAAAGAAGTCATATTGGTGTTTCATTGCCAAAAAGTTAGTTCGCTCGGTTGATTGGTGTTGTATGGAATCAAATAGACCCAGAAATAATTCGAAATGGACTTAGGAAAGCCGGCATCTATCCATTCAACATAGATGTGATTGAAGAAAACCAATTTAATCAATTAAAATAATGGGGAATTGGAAACATATTTTGTTAAACAAAAAAGAACAAGGCAGTTTACTGTCAATAATTTTAGATTTTATTAATAGCAAATTTATTTCATGTAACAGCGAGGATAAGACCGACTATCATGAGATTTCGAATTGTACCCTTCCAAGAAGCAGCCATGACATTATACCAGAATGAGAAGTTCCGTTTCAGGAACTGCTATTGAATAAAGTTAAACGTTGTGAAAGCACCAAAGTAACACGACAAAGAATAGCCCCTGGGGCTGAAGTTTTCACCCATATTGATGTCATAGAGCGTAAAAAGCAAGAGAAAATAAAAAAAGCTCAAAAGTTACAAGTCTGATTAGCATTGCAAGAACTGACAGTCAGATAAACACTTTTTGCATGAAAGACTTGGATGATATTCCAATTTGTCTACGTGGCAAAGACAAGTGGACGGAGTCTCCTGAACCTTCAACCAGTTCTTTAGGTAATATTTGTAGAAATTATAGTGAGAGAATTAAACCAGTAATTGCAAATATACCCCCTCTCTCAGAAAGGATAAATCAAATAATAATAAAATTAAAATATTATCAAACATATTAATCAAAAATCCAGCAGAGCTCTTTAACAAACTGAAAAAAAAGGCCTTACTAAACCGGTACCTTTGGGAGTTTCTAAACATTCTAAGAAAGAAAAGGGGACCCAAAACATGCTGGCTTGACGTCCCCAGGGATGACATGCGTGCCAATGGTTTTACAATGAAGGATGCCGTAACCGTGCGAAGTGGAAAAAAGAAGCCGGAAAGCAGATCCCACGCTCCATGGCTCTCGAGCTGTGGACGTAACTGGGAAAGGCAACTGGCAAAGATGAAGAAGAAAGGAAAGGGGATTGGGAAAAGGACCGCTGGGAAAGGAAATCTGAAATACAAGCAGAACAAATTGCGTCCCAAGTTTGGAAAATTTACGCCAAAAACTAAGTTTTCTTCCCCAACTAGTTCTACTACTAGTCCCTCAGGATCAATTAGCATCCACAGTGACTCCGACGTACTTACTAAATATATCCTTTTGCAGCGATACTAAAACAATGACTGATGTACAAACGATTGATCGAAGAAGCATTGCTATGATATCTTCGACAAAAACTGATAAAACAAGACACATTTCGCGTGAATCTCCACCATCACAACATCTTTGCGGAGATGCATTTCCAGGTATAATTTATCATATAAATGACCACGTTTTAGTTCGATATTTCACAAAAAAACTATCGGAACAATGATCGAAGAATCAACATTCCACATGTCGACAACCTCGTGAGCTAAGTCCAAATATTTTGTTGAAAAAACAACTTATTTTTTATACTATACTACTATTAAATCTTTTTATTTTATTGTTTATTGCTATCTAGCGCTGCTTATAATATTTAACTGAAAATAAAAGTAAGAACCCTACGCATCAACGCCAGAGTAGGCTAATAACTCGCCGCACGGCCGAAGATAAACTACTGTTCTTGATATACTATGACAATAGTCTGTAAGTTATTCACGATTATGTTGAGCAAATATGTTTAATAGATAAATATTATACATAGAAAACACTCAGACCAATGCAAACAATCATGTTCATGCACACAAAGATTTGCATTGAGCGGGAATCGAACCCGAGACCTCTGCGTAGCAGTCATGTAACATACCGACTGCGCCACAGATACACACGTCATAACTTCTAAAAAATAAGAATTTAGCTCTATTCATGACATGTGAACAATCTGATTCCATCCTTGATAGATACACAGACAAATCAAAATTAATAGATTATAAATATATATTAATAAATCAAGCACCGATTTTTCTTTGATATGCCAAACTCTTAAACAAGATATTAATAAAAGAATATATATTTTTTTGGTTTAGTAATGGTTTAAAACTTTAAAACTTTCGCGTTTCATTATATTATTATAATAATATAATCGGGTATTAACGCGTATATAAACGTCGAGCGGCTCAAGGTAAATAATTAAAGTGTTTACCTAAAATCTATACGCGTTAATACCCGATAATATTATTATAATAATTAGTAATGATAATTGGTTGTTACATTACTTATAGCAGCCAAAGAGTGTCACTGTAGAGACAGGGCTCTATTACACCACTCTTTATGTAAGGAAATTAGGCCTACAGATACAATTAACACGCTGACTGGTGTGTCTGTGCCCTACGTCAGTTTTTGTATCAATTTTCCTTTTTTGTCAGATTGTTACATCGAAATTATCATTAACGTATTTTTACATTAAGCCTGTGTGTTCCAACCAGTTTCATAAGCAAAAGGGACAAAAAGTATTATACCCCTTCCAGCGTAAGTTTAGCTTTTTGACAGTTCACGTCCATGAAGTTTCGTAATACTTCTGCTTATTTTTCAAACAAATAATATTGTATTTCATGGACGTACCCATGTTTTTTTCAGTTACCATGGTTACTTAGTGATGAACATTCATAACGATTAGCACCATTATGAAACAAATTACAAATAATCGGTAGAAAGAAATGCTATGAATAAACCTGAACTCTTTATAATACGTTTATAAAATGTAATATGATATTTTAGATTAGCTATAACGAATCAAAATCAATCGAATGGCATTACATTCGAGATACTGCTGAACGTCACTAACGTCAACCTGTCAAATGTCGTTAAATACAGTGGAAAGGGTATAAATGAATAAAAAAATATCTCATTGAATACATACATTAATAGTTACTTATAATTAAGTTTATATACATTGAAAATGTTTATACACGGCCGTTGTATACTACTTATATAAAATACATTTTATTGAAATTTTTTTTTTATCAAAATCCATCGTTACAAAGATTTATATCTACACATTTTTTAAGTAGTAGTTGTATAAAATAACTTATTTATTAGTTCGATAAGTATGTTTATTTACGCTGCCAGAACACTGAAGAGGAGAGAAGAACAAAACAGAGATATACCTACAGGTGTGCAGAAAATCGTGAATCAAATCGATACCTCTGGGTTCAATTGGCGTACAAACCAAAACCCGACTTTTCGGGAGAGCGAAAAAACGACTTCATTTTTTTTTTTATTTGTAACTTTTTTGTTTTTGAAGTTACATAGACTAAGAAAAATCTTGGTTTACATCTAACTAAAGCTTAATAAAATACGTTCGGCCTTTACATTAATATTTAGTTCTTTTTTGGGTATGGTAGTCTTAACTTTGGTTTAAAATAACAGATCGATAGAGAAAAATAATCTGAATAAAATGGTACATTTAACTCATTTTGGCCCAGTTGAACCCAGAGGTATCGAAATGGTTTTTACTGCAAATAACCTTAATTTGATTCACGATTTTCTCTCCACCCTGTATAAACTATTACAGCAAGCAATGTTATCTGCCATAAGATTTCTTTAACTTTTAAATTATTTTCGGTAGACGATCCTAAAGCTTAGTGTAGTTTAATATATCTATGTTTCGTCACTACTCTTCAAAAAAAAAACAAGCAACCTTGTCACTGCAAATTGTATGACAGCTAATATTGTTCGGATATTATTTTAGAAAGGAAAAGAAAATATCTGATACATAGTATACATTAAAATAAATAAACTATAAATACAAGCAATTTATCGTAGATTAATATTTATTACTAGTAGGTCCAGTATTTGATTATTAAAAAACTACTATTTATTTGATTACTGATAGGCCTAGTTATTTTCATACAAAACTTACATTATACATATTTTTTGATAGTTCATAAAATAAATTTGGAGTCAATACGTTCTCATTATTTAAAACATGAGGTAAAATGAGTTAATGTGGTGGATGGATTTGAGATACAGAAGATGATCACTCCATTACAGGTGCATGCAGAAATAAACCGTATTACATTTACAATTAGGTTTATTTTTGTTTGTTGTCTGTCTTCAGGTTTATTTTTTACTGATAACTTAAGTTTTATGTTACCAACTCGTGGCATAAATGGAGTAAAAACTTGAAATATCCAAAATTCCTCACACAGACTAATTGAGACCCTCATAATTTGGATGAAAGCACCCCAAAAGTTTGTATTTATAATTGATATGTGCGTTTTCTCGCTCCGTGTCATACGGTATGAGTTCTAGCTACCGCGGTATATATTCTAAGGGATACCAAGCTAGAGTCTCTTCTCTAAGTGGTAAAGAGTTTAATGGTATTACCACTCCGCCGAGAAATTGGTTTTCTTGTAAGGAATCGTAGTTCCATACTGTAGCTTGGAGGTTACGTGTTTTGATCACTTCTAATGGTAAGCGATATTCTAGCATCTCCATGAATGATGGGTGGGAGTTGCGTTTGAGGACTCGTGTTTTTCGTTTTGTCTCCTTAGTTGGGTCCGGTACTAGGTATACCTGTGGAATGAAAGAAAATATTTATTAAACAGAGTTCTTTCCTTTCTTGTTTTCTTTATTTAGTTGGGTCACCAGAGAGTTTCCTTAAGGTCGCCAGGTTTTTTTGAATGATTGAGGAAAAAAGTTATCATCTATGACTTTGTCTAGAATTTAAGAACTAAACGTGTAAGTTTGAGGTTTTTGTTCTAATTTCTTGATATTAATATCATCATAACACCATTGCAGGGACGGGCCTCTCCCCGTGACAGAGGGATACTTGGCCTACTAATACCACGCTGGCCAGACGAATAATAATTGGTATAAGGTTTCATTTCAAGTTTTCTTTCTTGTTACTTCATAAAGATAATATTTACGGTTAGTCCCTTAGTTGATTTTTACCACACTCATGGGATGAGGTGGTCACTACACGGATATTAATTATTATTTGTATTTTGACGTCTTGGTTGGTAAGTAGGTAAGTGGCCAATAAATTTTGTGCTTTCTACAACGACTTTGTGCAAGATCTTACATCATGGAAATGCGCATTAATGTTTAAAAGTACCTACATAAAAATATAATAGTTTTTACCTTAACATAAGAGTTAGGCGGCAATCCCTGTGGTGTAAGCGCGAGTGACTGCGCGTGTAGTATCAGTACTGATAGCACGCCGCCCGCGTATTGCACCGACATCTTGAGAGATCCTGAGCCGCTAGTCTCTGCCTCCGTTGATTCTCCTGCTGGTAAAAAAAGTTGTAACTTAGTATTAGTTATGTTATAGGCCCTGCACGTTGATATTGCGACGGAACCTTGTCACAGTAACAGCCGTATGATGTCATCCGTGGCACAAAAGTACAGCTAACAAAAAAATGGTAAGTATTAAAAAGTAAATAAGCTAGGGTTATAGGTTTATTTGTATTTTATAATTTTATTAATATAACCTAAAGTCTTAACTCTTTATACCTACTCATCCATATATTAATTAATAATTGTTGAAATAATTGTCCACTTTAATTATTATTTCACAAGCACGATTTTTAATTAATTTCTCATTCATTTTAACCGGTAACAGGTAAAATCCTAAACGAAAATAACTCAAAAACAACAATAAAACAGGTTAAAAAAAAACAAATAGCTATAACAAGTAGGTAGGTACTCGATCCGCGTAAGAACAAAAGCGCGGGCTGATCTTGCGAACGGTACTGACGACTACGTCACCAATATGGCCGTCCATCGCAATATCAACTTGCGGGGCTTATAAGGAGTTATTTTTCATCAGTATCGTAATACATTTTTTTAAAGACAACTCTCGCATTTTACAAACATCTCAGGATCATAAAGATTATCTACACCCCTGATCTCATGCACGACAATCGCTTAAGCTACAGTTGTGCTACCGAGTCGATAATTACATGAGCCTTTAACCATTTAGACATTGCAGCACGTAAGTAATTCTTCTAGTAAATAGATAAATACCTACAGGATAACGAATATATTTATGTATCATGCTTATTTTTGTTCAGAATAGAATTTTTCGAAGCTTATCCATAGGAACGCTTTTAGTATACTTACACACGAGATGACATAGAAACATTATGTTTTCTTTCCCCTTTATTAGGCCTTGCGCAGACGGCACACTTTTTGTGCGATCGAGTTTGTGGCGCACAAAAAGTCTGCCATACATGGCATATGTTTGAGTCTTTTGTGCGCCGGACTTTTTGCGCGTCCCGTGCGTTACTGCTTTTAATTGCATAGGTTCTATTTTCACAGACTAAAAAGTGCGTCACGGATAGTCTGTCGTCTGCGCAGGGCCTTACACAAACAAATATATATTACAATAAAATACAAAAATACCTTTCTTATTCCTCTGATCAACGTCCTGCTGATCTCTAAGTAGCGGATGGAAGAACGTGTAGACAAGATCTGAGTGCGCTATCTCGTCGGCAAGGCTGAACAGTGACGTCAGAAATGCTTGCACGTCACCGAATCTTCTGTCTGCCACTTGTCTTGTATTTGACCTGCCGACGTGTAGGCCTGAGGGTAAGCTGGAAAGGTAAATGTGTTATAAGTATGATGACTTGTAAGAAGGAAATAGGTTTGATGTTACCAATATTACTACAACAAGTTCCTGAAGATAGCTTTCAAACATGTACAGAAACAAAAAAACACCGCTTCCTACGCTCCCCGCAATTTAGTTCAAAAAATGACATATTCAAGAACTTCAAGGGGCTCAACTTAGATCGGACGTAGGTACATTTTACGTCCATCATCATCATCATAACAGCCCATTAATTTCCGCATACATAACATATCATAACACCCAATTATGGACCGTTGGGTGCGAACCAATGACCACTAAACATAATGTAATAAAGTATACGATATGTAGGTGTACACCTACATAATCTTGGAAAAAAATAGGGGCGAGCATTCATCCTGTTAGTCCTGGCTTCTTATTAGCAAGGGAAACTTATTAGCCTGTATGTGGAGGAGAATTTTATGTCAAGTTTATCGATATAGCGATATAGCTCGGGTCAGCAATTCTTTCTATGATTAACATGTACATATTTTAAAAGAAAAAGGCTATGACAAATACGTTTTAATGTTTATGTCATTGTAGGTACTAGAAAAAAATTCTTAGATTACATCGGTATATAAAAATGAGTCACATAATCCTTTAATATCTCGTTGTTATCACAACTTCATGAGGGATTACTATTGTTATTTACATGTTTAAAATAATTAAAACATAGCCATTCACATTCGCAGATTTCATTTTTTTTTCGAATAAGCAAATTAGCCTCTACTTTGGCTGACTGTAAGCAATCAGTAGAAGCCCATGAATGATACAACTATGCCAGTTGGAATAAACAAATGTATTAATAAACTATGTCATTTATAAATAAATTAAATTGGACACATAATGAGGTGGTTTACACTATCGGAGTATTAGCAGATGCTTTTTCACTTAACGCGCAAATATACCATTCCTTTATAAAATAAAGACATCTCCTGCGCTACGAATCAAGACCAGTGCCGCAGGAATTTTACAGACATAAAAATAACGGACATCAAGCCAGACAATAATTTGTGGTCCACGCAAACAATTATCTTGCGTGATCGATTCGAACTCACGGTAGTCGCATACATGACCGCTTTACACCAAGGCATAGTACAAATCGACCCCTCCAACGCATTAGGTCTGAACTCTAAAATTCACATTTTACAGGAGAGCCGTATTAATGATCATTTTTTTGTTTTGGTAACCGGTTAACCTTTTCAACTGTTTTGTTATACCATGCGAACAATAATATTCATAAGAAAGTGATGCTGAGCTATGGATGCGATAAAATTAATAATTAAATAGATATAGCCCATTTTAGAACTTCCGACTATATACTCGAAAGACAAAAGTCGTATCTTTTTGTTACGACCATATGCTGTTGATCAGACCTGCATTTACAACGCGTATGTTTAAAATACGACCCTATGCTGCGTGCCATCTATCATAATGTCTCAAAACGAGGGTCGTATCCAGTGTATTAAAAAACAAAAACCACATCAAAAATTGTTTAAATTTAATTCATTAAATCAAAATTTATATAATTATGTGTATATAATTTAATTTTTTATTGATATAACATATTTATGCAGTTCTTTTATAAAAAAAATAAAAAAATAAATGCACTTTTGTTTTAAAATGATAAATGTTAAAACGTTAATGTTCTATCAATAAAAAAATGAATTTAACAAAATAAAAGTCTCTTCTAACAAAATTATTAAAATCATTAAAAACAAAATAAAATCCTTGACACAATAAATAAAATTGCACCACAGTCATTATCAATACAACACCTAATTGAAAATCAGTCAAATTATTACAGGTAATCATTATCATAATAGCCCATTAATGTCCCACTGCAGGAACGGGCCTCCTCCCGTGAAGGAGGGATACTTGACCTACTAATATCACGCTGGCCAGAAGGATTGGTACAGAGTTTAATTTCAAGTTTTCCTTCTTTTTATTTCGTACAGATAACATTCACGGATAGTCCCTTAGTCGGTTTTTACGACACCCATAGGATGAGATGGGGTGGTTACTTATTGTATTCTAACTCCGTCACCTCACGGATATAATCATAAAATTAAATAATTCTATTAAAATGGAGTTTGGTGTGGATAAATGTGCTGTCATGCATGTTAGGCGAGGTGAGATTGTGAATCTGATGAGTTACAACTCTTAGATTGCATAAAACTTAGAGGTCTCTCTCCATCCAACACATACAGGTATCTTGTTATGTTACAGGCTTTTTGAATAACGGAAACAGACATGAGACAACAGTTACGGGAACGCTTTTGACAGGGGGCAATAAAGTTCGTACCTATAACTGTTGGCAGTCATGCCGGTTTTTATGTACTCTTTAGCATACTAAATTGGACACAGACTGAGTTAGAAGCTTTGGATAGGAAAGTTCGAACTCTGCGAACCGCACATTGAATGCATCAACCGCGTTCTTCGGTAATGAGATTGTACATTCCACAAAAGAGTGGCGTCGTGGTTTTTTAAGTGCTTGGATCCTCCACAATCGTGTGGTGTACAATCTCAGAGAATATTTTCTCACTACGGAAGCGGATATACATACAGATGTTGTGTCAGTAGATGTCGTGTTTACTCCGCTTTGTTTGGGCAAAGAGAATTAACGCAAACCTATAATATCTATCGATGATCGTAAAGAAATATGGAAAAGCAAAGACGTCATCGCTGTTTTTACAGGGCCTTACATTGTTGACACATTATCATCTGTGTCCTGGTGTCGTTGGAAGAAACTGAATGGTTTGTATTTGCAATTATGGACAGAGTCGTAATGACTAAGAATTTCGGAAATATATCTTGAACGATGGTACAGTTGACATGTATTATGTCGGGCTTGTCACTGTCCCGGAGAATCACTCAGACATATTGTTTCTGGTTGTTCTCGTCTTCCGAATGGTAAATACTTGCATAGACACAACCAAGTAGCCACAATTGTCCACCAACAACTAGCTCTTAAATAAATATTATCTTGTCGATGCAGAAGTACCATATTATAGGTATGTACCCGACCCAGTTCTCGTAAATAGTAGTATCACGATATATTGGGACCGATCTATCATCACTGATGGGACTATTGTTGCCAATAAGTCAGAGATTGTGGTGATAGATCTGATCGATAATCAGAGCGCCGTACAAGGATAATTGATGTCACCATTACTCATGACGAGAATTTTGTGAAAGCCGAAAAAGACAAACTAACAAAATATTTGGACTTGGCTCACGAGGTTGTCGACATTTGGAATGTTGATTCGGCGATCATTATTCCGATAGTAGGTACTTTCGGTGAATGGACTTATTCCAAAGAGTTTCTATCAACATCTACGTAGACTCTCGCTTGGCAGTTGGATCATAGGTCTGATGCAGAAGACAGTACTGCTCGACACGGCACGCATTGTGAGGAGGTTCCTATCTCTGGAGCCCTAACCACCAGTAGGTTGGCCCTTGTACCCGATGCTGGTGGGTCTACCTTCTTTTATATTTTTAAATGTTTTTATTTTTGTATTTATATTTAAAAATGTAAAAGATTGTGAAAGATGTAAATAAAGAAGAAATAAAATAATTAAAAAAATGTTTTTAAATATTTGTAATATTATTATTCGCGATTCTGAGAGAAGACAATATTATTTCAATATAATTATACTTTGAAGTACGAAATAAATTCATTTTAACCAGGTTTTTATTGATTATTTAAACGCAAATAGTTATATCTTTTTGTTGTAACAACGCATAAGGACTTAAGTCAATGATACGTTCTTATACGCATAAATAATTTCAAATTAAAGCAACGCATAAGGTCGTTACTTTAAGTTACGACCCAGAGTGTAAAAAACATAAATAGTAAAAAGTCGTATTGTACTAATGTGCGTACAATGAAACGGCGCATAGAGTCGTAACATAGACGATCCGACGTTTTGCGTTGGAACCGATAAAATTTGAATCTTACTAGTAATGCAATGAATACTAACAAATTGATATTAATCATAATGATACTTTATTGTAAAGAAACATACTATTGACTAAAAATTTACGTAAATTCATTAATACTTACCATTTCTGTTATGTTCATCGGCCGTTATTAGTTCGCTCTTATATACTGTATCATTTAAAACTAATTTCAATATCTTTGATGAGCGTCGGTTACTCATTTCACTAATTTGTTATAACTATAACCTCATTTACACTTAAGGAAACTATTATGAGCCTTAAAAACTTATTATTCTCGCAATTCCAATTTTTGAGCTCACTACATGTCATACGACGTCGTAACTGTGCTGTGATTGGTCCGTGCGCCGCCAGTCGTTTGCCGCACATCGGCTTAAGTCGCGGTACGGCTGTTTGCGCGGGAATGTTTATTTGATAAGACTATTAGCTACTCATTATCTCAGTAATTAATGAGTATTTTTATGTTTTTTAAGCACAGGTATATGTAACATGTTATTATTGTTCAATTTCATTAATAATATCATTTTCGTTAAAAAATGTGTTCCGACTTTATGCTTAGGAGGTATCGAAATATATACAGTATTTCGACTTCATAGAAACGGACGAAACGCGAGTTATACCTACACGCTCACGGTAAAAGTGGCTTTGCTAAGTGAACAGTCGCGACTGTACCTAAGTAACGAGCGGGAAATGTAAATGTAATTAAAAAGCTGGAGGTGGGCAGCCCTATCGCATGTTTACGTACCGCGCAGCCGTAGGCATATAATAAATATTCGGCCGAGATAGACTACTGGTTGTACTGTGACCAAAGCGAGTTGAACACAGTTTACGTGAACATTAATCCCAACTATAGACAAGAATGAATGCCCTTCGTAATTAAAAAGAATTTATGTACAAATAGGATATAAATGAAATGATTACTATAATTTAAGTTTGATAAGATTACAGCTATGGCTCACTCCGCGTCGTTATACCGTATCTTATCACAAACAGGGCGTATTGATTTAAACAGTAATGGAGGAACATCTATTGTTAACGCTATCCACACCTTTTGTTTGCATTACACTTTTAATATTTGTTTAATTTAATGGCAGTTATACGACCTAATTATACCGGTAAGTTGATGTTTGTTATTTGACATAAATCATATTGGATTTTTTTTAAACTTCTGCATGAAGATATGTTTGACATTATTAAGCTTGCCCGATAGTGATTCATAAAGTATACAAAACTCGAGCTACCATGAGTGGTGTGATTTATCACTGTGCTACCCATGTGCTGACTCCCAATAGAAAAAGGAATCTTACGTAGTAGTAGAAAATTAAATGGTAAATTTAAAAACATACGCGTATAAAACGTTGATACAACGCGACGTGTCAATATTGTCAAATGGATAATATGTCATTACACTTGCTTACATTTACACGTTTGTCTTTATGCAATGCTTACACATTGTTTGAAATTTCAAGAGCATTATGTTATAATTAAAATAGAAAAGGAATATTTGTTTGTTGGGTCATTTGCGCGCTATCTATACAATGTTTTAGTGCAGAATACAACACACTGTGAGCAAATAAACAGTAATATAGTAACGTAGGACGCCCCCCAGCTAGATGGACCGACAACCTTATAAAGGTCTCTGGGTCGGCCTGGATGCGGAAGGGGTCGTCGGGCTGGATGCGGAAGGCGCAGGAGCGAGTTCTGTGGCGCGTGTTGGGAGAAGCCTATGTCCAGCAGTGGACAGCAATAGGCTAGTTGATTGATTAATAGTAACTAAATAAATAAGTACACATATCTATACAATAAACATCATATAATAAATATTCAGAGTTTCGATCTCTTTGCGGTGACGAAGAAAAATTTCCAGATATTTATTAAGAAAGAAATTTTGCAGATATTCATAACAGCCCATTAATGTAACGGAGGGATACTTGGCCTACTAATACCACGCTGGCCAGACGGATTGGTACAGGGTTTAATTTCAAGTTTTTCTTCTTTTTTATTTCGTAAAAATAATATTTACGTTAGTCCCTTAGTCGGTTTTTACGACACCCATGGGATGGTGACATATTGTATTCTTACTTCGTCACCACATTTGCAGATATTATTTCTACGAAAACATTTACTGTGTGAACACTATGTTATGTCAATAACCACTGTCACTGACATGTCCCTGGAGCGGGACATTAATATACAGTTATGATGGACAGTCAAATACCTTTTCACACTTATATTTTTCAGAAGATACCTCAGTTAACTACATAGCGACATTAGCTTTCTTCTGTTGTGTATCCTGCATCACACTAATGTTAAAGTTCGGAAGATTCAAGACCTCATTCAATATAATAGGTGGTAAGAAAAAATCTAAAAAGGAACACGACAGTATTGGTAGTACTGTATCTATATCGGGAGCTTATAGATCAAATAGGGATGAATTCTATGGTAAGTGGAAGTTACATGCTATGTGCCCCTTTACAATTATCATAACAGCCCATTAATGTCCCACAGCAGGGACGGGCCTCCTCCCGTGACGAAGGGATACTTGGCCTACTAATACCACGCTGGCCAGACGGATTGGTATAGGATTTAATTTCAAGTTTTCCTTCTTTTTATTTCGTAAAGATAATATTCACGGATAGTCCGTTAGTCGGTTTTTACGACACCCATGGAATGAGCTGGGGTGGTGACATATTGTATTCTTACTCCGTCACAACTCGGAGCAAGTTTATGTTATGGTAACTTTAAATTAAGGTTAGTTTCCCAAAGTACATAATGACGAAATAAGTATTTGTCAACTAGCCGAGCACGTGGTTTCATCCAAATTTAATATTTGGATGATGCATAAGCCTAGCATAGGGCTTCATTCTGCTGCTGAATGATGACACTGTGATATGGTCTCGAAAGGATGTTTTTACTACAATTTAAATAAGATTAATCAATATAATAATATTAAGCACTGACTATAAATATTACAAGTTCAAGAACTTTTTTGTATTGATGAACTTCTTTGAATTCGAACTAAGATTATAGAAATGAGGGAAGTAAGATGGGAAGTATCCCTCCGTCACGGGAGGAGGCTCGTCCCTGCAGTGGGACATTAATGGGCTCTTATGAAGATGGTAAAGTTTTCACGCGATTGGCGTACACCTTTGACATTGGGAAGGCAATGAATAAGTTACAAATACAGCTGTACAAAATGGAAACATTGGGAGAAAGCCTACATTCATCAGTAGATGACCCCTATGACGAAGGATATTTAAAACTCAAACTCAAATATTTATTGCTCTCCATATGTTTACATTGGTAACAATACATACATAGATCAAATACGGACCCTGATATTTAAAACCTTCTTAAAAAAAAGGTCAGTGTCCTACAGAGAGGATATACCTAAGTCAGTATGATAACCACAGCGATGTACGGGCACACGCCATTAAGTGATATGTAACGTCTTATCTGCAGTTATAATCTATAAGTAATATGTCTTATTTAATTTCTAGAACTGATATCAAATTAATTGTTGATGTTTCTGTAGATTTCGATCAGTAAAATTATAATATTGTTCACACATACATAATTCCATCTATTCCCAAACTAACAGAGTATAAGCTTGGAATATAGATACTGAACAACGTATCATCAGCCCATTAATGTCCAACTGCAGAGACAAGCCTCCTCCCGTGACGAAAGGATACTTGGCCTACTAATACCACGTATTACACAATATTTTATTGTTTTCAGTATACAATAACTACTCAGAAACGCAAAGCAAGACTACACCATCAAAAACACCAGTAACTCGGAAATTCCCCATCGATCAACCAGTAGTTTTACGACAGACAAAAAGTACCAGTGATTTAATAAGGGACCAAAACCTTCCTACAACGATAAGAGAGGCACAATCAGGCGTATCACTAGACCCACGGGGAGCAACACACGAATATAGGAACAGTAGAACGCCAGCAGACACAAAAAACAACAAACCACTAGACGCACATAAAAAAGTTGAAAAGCAAAGGCTAGAAGAACAAAAGAGGCTTGAAAAACAGCGGCTTGAAGAGGAGAAAAAACGTGACAAGCTTATAGTACAACAACAGGCTAAAGAAGAGAAGTTACGAAAAGAGAGAGAGAAAAAAGATGCACAGTTAAAGAAAAAGAAGAAGACGGCACCACAGAGGCCTGTTGAGATACCAGTAGCACATTCAAGTGGACAAGCTCAAGCTGGTACAAGTAACCAGCGTCCACAACTACAATATTCAACAAACACTCTAGAAAGTTCCATTAGCAAAACAAGCGGGCCGCCCCCGTACTCCGATATTCCAGAAGACAAAAGAGGCAATAGTAACAGAAACGTAATATTCGATGAACCAGAAGACACAGGGAGCTGGGATATGATATCTAAACACAGGAATAATATATCTACGAACAGAACGAAGATTACCGCTCAACCTACGAAAGGGGTAACTACTATGGATTTGAACTATAATGTAGGGGCAGGAAATAGCAAATATAATAGTAAGGCTTAAGTGATTAAATTATTTGATAAGATGTTAAAAACTCAACATTTGAATATACTTTTGTGATATTAATATATCTTTTTTTTGCCAAAATCTTCTTTTTCATCTACGACCACATATTTACAGTACCCGGCCGTTTATATTACACATTAACCTGTGGAAAGAGACAATCGTCATCTCTGTCAAACGAAATACAAATAGTCCGGTATCATTAGGACCTGTTAAAACAAATTATAATTTGCTTTTTTTCATATAATTACATTTGGGGGTGTTAACAACTCTCAATATATATTTTGAATTGTATTTCGTGCAATAGAGATGACGCTCTACGAAGCCGAAATGAGCCGACTGTCTCTTTTCACAGGTCGATGTGTAATATAAACGGCCGGGTACTGTAAATATCTTAATCTCCATATCCGTGGATTCTGCTTTCACATATAAATCATTGAACCAATATCAACAGCCCTGATGTGAGAGTTGGACTAAGATAAAACCTTATACCAATCTGTCTGGCGAGCCTGGTTTAAGTAGCAGGGGGTGATTGGCACACACCATCAACCATCAGTCACTGTTACTAAAACTTGGTGGTGATGACTAAGCCGGATAGACCACATGTGGCTTAATAATATCTTTGTTTATTACACTAAAAGCAATAAAAATATATTTTGTTAGACTTGAAAACTATATCGATAACACTATCTAATCGTAAGTTGTAAGAACATTAAAATTTAATTTATAATTACTATGATGTCTTATTATAATGTTTGTCGTACAGTGTCACCAAATAGAAGGATTTTAATTTTAATGCTGTTATTATTTTAAGTATCGACGATAGTTTTTCAAGAGTTTTTGTCAAAAAAGACTTGATTTAGTGTTAACTTATCTGATGATGAGTTTCGAAGACTAAAAACTGCACTAGGGATCTAGCCCGATAACATTAAAATACCAAACTCCAAGTACATCCAGGGTCAAGCGCCAATTACTACGATCCTAAAAAAACCTGCTTTGCTGCTGCCTCTTTCAACTATCGTCGGTTCCTAGAGCTACGCACTGGCCCTTTCTTGAAAGATGTGACATTTAGGGCTCTTTCAATTTAGGCGTTTCATACGTTTCGTACCGTGAGTTTGCAGTGCGTTTGTCAAACTGCAAACGTACGTTCGTTTGTTTTCATACAAATCATGCCGTACGGCAGCCGTGCGGTGAACGCTCGACACTACTTAATGGTCGGCACGAAACGCCTACATTGAAAGAGCCCTTATGTCCCTTATTATTGTTTGATCTCTAAATGTAGACTAACCTGTGAACTTTAGCGAGCGGGAAGTGCAGACAGATCTTCTGGTAGAGCTCGGTGAAGTGCTTGTAGGAGCGGTAGAGCACGGAGGGCGTGGCCTGCGCCTGGCGGTAGATGCGTAGCGCGTACACGTAGTGCTTCTCCGGGTCGTAGCGCTTCTCGTAGCCCAGGCACTCTACGCTCGACAGCCGGCCCTCCTGCGACATGCTACAAAGAAATAACACAATACATTTTATGCTCGTACGGACAGCGCTTACATTGCCTACGCATACAGCTCCTGTACGGACCGTTGCGAACCTACCCGCGAGGTCAATTGATCCATAGTGGTAACGTGTAACCTACCATGAGATAAAAACAAATTGTTTAAAAAACTCGCTATCACTCAATCAGCTATCTTAGATGCCCGCCATGTTGGATTTAAGTCCCATAGTCGCCTTTTACAACACCCTCAATATCCTATCTTCTTAATCCGTCCTCATAAATATAAAGATCTATACAGGGTTACAGGAAAAGTCGTGCTAGATCCGTTAAGGGCGTGGAGTACCCATCATTTCTGACTTATTTTGCTATGAAACACCCTACCCTAAACTTAACCCTTTTCGAGATATTCGGCTTTTAATTTTTTTATGAAAAATTGCCGATTCTTAGGCTACTAAATTAATTTTTTATTTTTTTGTGTATCTTAATATTATTATTATTGCATTTTTACATGGGTAATAAGATGCTTTAGGACGTCAATAATTAAAATAGTGCATAAGTTAATTGAATGGACCGTAGTAGACAAGTTAAGGTTAAAAAAAACAAGAAAATATTGGAAAGGTTATTTTTCTCTAAGCCATAACTAAAAAAAACATTATGGGAATTGTTCGGCAGATGTTTTTCTAAATATCTACGTTTCATCAGCTATCTGACGAGGTATAACAGTCTAGGGTTTGTATCACATTTCATGGAAAAAAAGTCGTTTAGACGCTCCAGGTAGCAGGTCTAACGGTCCCGCGTTTATTGTCCTTCAAGTTGAAACCAGACAAAGTAAAGATTTATGTAGGTGCGAATGAAAGAAAAAATATGGGAATACAACAGGGGGTATTGTTTTGGTTGTCAGTCTGCTTTTGTGCTTCGTACATAGTAGATGTGATATCGTTTTGGTCTTTTTCTCGACTTGGCTGTGATTCTGGACTATTTCTTCTGATTTGTGACTACTGTGCTTGTTAACCGGACTCTGATTTGTACCTGTGATACGGAAGTGTTGAAGATGACGTCCTACACACCTGAGGAATATGCTGATATGCTTATTTGTTACGGATACTGCCATTGTGTGTCTGCGCAAGCTCGCAATGAATACATAACTCGCTACCCTGGTCGTCGAGTACCGGATGTGGCCGTTTTTGACAGAGTTTATCGAGCCGAATCCAGTTTCGTCTGTAGAAGACTTAAGAGAAAGGATTGTGGATGCAGCAAACAAAATAAGGATCACGTTGACCACTAGAGTAGTGAGGACTGGTCTCCGTAGAAGGATGCGACAATGTGTCAGAAATAGAGGCGGCCATGTTGAACATGACCTGTAAACAATAAAAACTTATGAGAAAACCTCAATAAATAACATTTCATGCTCACGTATTGTTTTATTTTACTATTTAGGGCTAAGTAATAATTTTCTTTCTTCTTCTCTGTCGCCTATAAAACTAACTTTTTTTCAATGGAATTGAATAAAACCTTAGACTGTTATACCTCGTCAGATAGCTGATGAAACGTAGATATTTAGAAAAACATCTGCCGAACAATTCCCATAATGTTTTTTTTAGTTATGGCTTAGAGAAAAATAACCTTTCCAATATTTTCTTGTTTTTCTTAACCTTTACTTGTCTACTACGGTCCATTCAATTAACTTATGCACTATTTTAATTATTGACGTCCTAAAGCATCTTATTACCCATGTAAAAATGCAATAATAATAATATTAAGATACACAAAAAAATAAAACATTAATTTAGTAGCCTAAGAATCGGCAATTTTTCATAAAAAAATTAAAAGTCGAATATCTCGAAAAGGGTTAAGTTTAGGGTAGGGTGTTTCATAGTAAAATAAGTCAAAAATGATGGGTACTCCACGCCCTTAACGGATCTAGCACGACTTTTCCTGTAACCCTGTATAATAAAATTCTAACAAATAAATTGAAACTTAAGAAAGAAAGAAAAGTAATTTATTAACCAACCAAAAATTTTCACACACAGTAAATAAAAAGAGAAAAAAATTTTTAAACATAAACAAGAAGCAAAAAAAACACAATACTTACGTATAAGTACGTGGCATAAATGATAGCAATTCTGAAGTGCTGCTACTCTGGTCTCCGCTGGCTCGAAGTTGCGCCAAGTTGTGGAAGAAGAAGTTAATCGGCGTAAACCTGTAGGAACGAGATTATAAATGTCAATCGGTAATATAAATAAGTTTATTATAATAAAAAAATAAGTTTATTTCTATTTTTATGCAGAGTTGTATATTGGTATGTGTAAAAAAAAACTCCAGTGGTAGTTTCAGGGGTTGCTTATTTTATCAATATCGTAGTCAGTTCAGGCATAATAATTCAATCCGTCCTTCCACCATGGAAGGTATGAAAATGTCAAGGCTCGTATGAGGTAAAGAGAAGGTGTGGTGACAGTGGTGACATTGACAAGACTTTCCTAACCTCTACACAGTTCAATATACTTTGTCTTTAGCTAAAGTCTTACCATCCACGGCCATCAGTTGATATGCCCGAATTCTTGTTTACACTTTTTCGTAAAAAAGTATAAATATCTTACATGACCACGGCCATCACTTGATATGCCCGAATTCCTGTTTACACTTTTTCGTAAAAATATCTTACATAATAGTGTGATTTTCTAAGCGGGTTCATTCTCAGTGGTGGGGCACAAATTAATGCTTCTCAAAAATGGAAATCTACTTTATTGTCTGCTTTTGATGCCAACTGAATCTATGATCGACGATTCCTACGGACTTTTTCTTTTATGGCCTATGTCAGGCTATAACATTCTGCCACTAAGACGGACACTGAGTTAAATTCACGGAACAAAAATAGATGGCGGTTTTTGCAGTTCTGACAGTTATATACTTTAACATGTTGTTCATAAGGGTGATATTTGCGTTATGTATTACCTATGACATCAGCGACAAGTTATGCGTACCAGCGCATATTAGTGACACGCGTACCAGGCCTACTTAGCACTTCCACTTGATTTTTGTTCCGTGGTTAAATTCATGAAAATGAATTCAGTAGATTAACCAAATATGTGGAAAAATACATACTTGCTCTTAAGCGAGGAGTGTATGAGCCTGGCGAAGGCGGCGGCCGCCTCCGCGTTGGTGGCGGCCGGCAGCAGCGCCTTGCGCACGTAGCTCACCGCCGCGCTCGACACGCCCGACACGCCCGACCCCGCCATCTGTACACACAGACACACTGTTATACTATACTATGTACACACACCAACACATCAAGTTAAACATTTTCATTTGAAATTGTGGATGAAGGAACATGAGTGTCTAGCTTGATTAGTTGCTGTGTGTACAGTTCAGGTAAGCTTACTTAGAGACCATGAAGTTAGCTTTGAGGTAAATTCGCGCATGTACAGGAACTAAGGTTGACCGCTGCCCTCTTATTTTTCGATCAATCACAGAATGCTCTCTAAAAAAACCTTGACTAAAGGGGGTAAAGCTCTGCGCATGTGGGGTATGCGTCGTATTCATACCCGACAAACGCTTACGTCTAATCCAAATTAGGCGTAAGCGTTCGTCGGGGAGGCCTAAGAAAACAACCACTCCCTGACATTTACTTCAAAAATCACATCTGCGCAACCATTTTCAACAACTTCAAGCCAGCCAACTAAGATTGCGCTTGCGCGTAATGTAAGTAGGTAAGTACAAACACAAAAAAAAACCTGAACGTCATGTACCATTTCGCAATTTGAAGTTTGATCAGCATTTTGTTAGTAGGCCAAAATTTGCCTCGTAAGGCAAAATACCGGCTATTAAAATGAAGAGATAAACTTTGAGGAAGGTCACTTGTAGAATACAAAACACCGAGCACACAATATCAAATAAGACAGCGTTCAGAAAATTAAAAGGTCCCTTCTTGTCTTTACCATTGTAAAAAAAAAAGTATTTAAGTATGTTTATCCGTTGTCTTATCCGTGTGGTGACGGAGTAAGAATACATTAAGTCACCACCCCATCTCATCCCATGGGTGTCGTAAAAACCGACTAAGGGACTATCCGTGAATATTATCTTTACGAAATAAAAAGAAGGAAAACTTGAAATTAAACCCTATACCAATCCGTCTGGCCGGCGTGGTATTAGTAGGCCAAGTATCCCTCCGTCACGGAAGGAGGCCCGTCCCTGCAGTGGGACATTAATGGGCTGTTATGATGATGTTCCGTTGTCTAGTACCCATAGCTTTGCTTAGTTTTGGACTAGGTGGCGATGTGTGAATGTGTGAGGATTATTATTTTATTTATTATTGTCTGAAAACCAGGAAACTTTGTTAATAAAATGTAATAGTTACCAAAGCGAACAAGTCCAGTATATGATCATGATGCGCCCTCACAATGTTGAACGCCATACAACATTGTTCTACAAAGTGTTGAAACCTCTGTGTAGGACGCTCGCCGCCGTTTATTACGTATACCATGTCGTGTGTGAGCACGAATGGGGCACGATCTCTGTGTGCAAAAGTTATTAGTTAATTTATATTTCACTAGCTGACCCGTGCCCACTTCGTTGGGCGGCTTAAAAATGCGTCCTTTTTTTAAACATATTTCATTACTGCTCCACTCCTATTAGACATAGCGTGATACTATATAGCCTATGACACTCCCCGATAAATGAACTATTCAACACAGAAACAAATTTAAAATCGGTTCAGTAGATCCAGAGATTACCCCCTACAACGTCACAAACACACAAACTTTACCTCTTTATAATATTAGTATAGATAGAAACATTATCATGTCATAATGAGGAAATAACACGTTTGAAAACACGACAAAATTTATTGCAAACAATAATTCCCTTTGAAATTACTTTAACTTTTTAACATGATTTGGCAAACTTTTAAACTGTGATTAAAAATGTGTATGAAGAAGTGGTTGCTTTAAAAAAAATTAATAGACAGACCAAAACGCGTTTTAATATTGTTAAAGTTAACTTTTAAGTAATTTGCGTGCCGGTCAATTTCTCTAACATCAGTATTTATAAAGCTCGTTCCATGTAAGATAAGTAAGTGAAAAACTAACCTTAAAAAGTTATAAAAAAAAAACTAAACTAATTTAACCTTTTGGTTAAGGGGCAATTCGCCCCACCACAGCCCGTGTAAAGTAGTAACTGTCGTCAGAGACAAACAACTCGTCCTCAACAAAAACAAAAAAAACCGTAACCTAACTAAACTAACCTTTTAAAGTTTCCAAACATCTGTGCGTCTCCCAGGAACTTGCCAAAGTCTATGTGGAACAAATGTCCCGATGTCTTTAACATTATGTTGTCGTTGTGTCTATCGCAGATACCTAATAGGTACGTCGCTACACTGTACCCGGCGCATGAAGCTAGAAATAAAATATCCTCATTTATAATTATCTCCGTGTGGTGACGGAGTAAGAATACAATATGTCACCACCCCATCTCATCCCATGGGTGTCGTAAAAACCGACTAAGGGACTATCCGTGAATATTATCTTTACGAAACATAAAGAAGGAAAACTTGAAATTAAACCCTATACCAATCCGTTTGGCCAGCGTGGTATTAGTAGGACATGTATCCCTCCGTCACTGAAGGAGGCCCGTCCCTGCAGAGGGACATTAATGGGCTGTTATGATGAAAATTAACGGACGTAATTCATTACAATATAGTTCGCGAAAATAGTAATTTTCTGTGTTGCTTGGACAGCCGCTGCATAAATAAAGAATAATAGCAATATAAATAAAAGTATTAACTGTTATACACATAACAACTGAGTGCCATATTAATCTAAGTCACGCTTGTTCCTCGCGAGCTTCCTCAAATAAACTATAAAATAGGTTCTACTACTTTAAACGATTGGTACAGGATTTATGCCTAAATTTGAATTGAATTGAATAATATTTATTTTCAGATAAATTACATCCATATTGTTAGTAAACTTACATGTATGTTAGTATTTAAATTAAATAGCCATTAAATTATAAAATTGTAACTAAATTCATATTGATTTAATAAATTTCAACCAGGATCACAACAAATACATTTCCATTCATAATAAGTAAATTATATTAAATTAATAAATTAAATTAACTAGTAATAAGCCTGCCTCCGAGTCATTTGTGTGTTTGCATTTAAAAAAGAACTTTATTCCGATCTATAAAATACAAGTAGAATAATCTATAAATATAAAATCATAGTTACCTGTAAAATTATCCCTTGCACGTTGATATTCCAATTCGGATGGATTGTGTTTAGCTAGCCATTCAGCTATAGGTTTGTCCTTGAATGATCCTGTGAGTCCCCATTCCGTCTGTATGGCGCGGAGCGTTTCCGCCTCTGATACTATTTCTATCATACCTAAAATAAAAATAAGTTATGAAAGTAGGTTTTTTTATTAACCAACTGTAAAATGAGGTGAGCTTTTCATTGGGTTTAGATTTTTTTTAAAGTTTGGTACAAGAAAACTCTGATTTATAAAATAGTTTATTTTTTGTTTTAAAAGGTTTACTCCATAGTAAGTACAATAGAAATTTCAACAATATTGTATTAGTCTATGAATGAAATAATATTACATAGAGTTCAAACTTTTTTAGTGATGAATATTAAAAGTGCCAAAGTACTTAAAACGCTGTTAAATTACAAAATGACGTCAAAAAGTAACAAATAAATTACCTCTTTTATCGCTTGTGGGTAAAGCTTGGAAAGTAACAATTCTGAGATCAAGCCCCGCCTTCAGCCACAGACTATCCATAACTTTGATCACTTGCAATACCAACGAATCTTGACGCAGATCATCACCAACCTGTCAATACAAAGTCATTATTAACACTATACAACTATTTCGCCTGTGGTACTATCCGTGTGTTGACGGAGTAAGAATACAATATGTCACCACCCCATCTCATCTCATGGGTGTCGTAAAAACTAACTAAGGGACTATCTGTGAATATTATCTTTACGTAATAAAAAGAAGGAAAACTTTAAATTAAACCCTATACCAATCCGTTTGGCCAGCCTGGTATTTGTAGGCCAAGTATCCCTCCGTCACTGGAAGAAACCGTCCCTGCAGCGGGACATTAATGGGCCGTTATGATGAACTATTTCGCCATCTTGAATGTTCCACCATATTAGATTTAGAATGACGTCACAAAGCTCATCGTGTATTATCATCCAAGCTAAATATACAGCACTTCAGCTCGAACGGTGGAGATATTTGCTCTGGTTATTTGTCTGAGAAATAGTACTCTGCCATCTACAGAGCATCGCGTATAGTGGTAAGGTGACAAGTAATATTACATACCTTAAACATAGCCGGTACTACAGCGTTATCGCTACCTATGAAGTTTATCTTGAGCGGAAGAGTGTTAGATGCGAAGTACATACACGATCTATAAAAATAATTGAATAAGTTACATAATACTTATTTATTACACACACATAGATATTCTATCAAGGATTTAGTTCCTTAACAATCTTTTCAGCTGTCCTTCGATAATATTATTATTATAATTTATCAGAAATCCGTCTTTAGTATCAGAACCCATCAAGGCAACCTAGCAGCTCTAAGGCCCCATTCGCACGAGCGCTTTTTTAACGCGCGTTAAAAAAACGTCGGAATAGAACAAATGCTCTCCTATGTTCCTGTTCACACGCCAGCGCTTTTTTATCGCTCGGCGTTGGAAATTGTGTTCTATTTCCAACGCCGAGGAACATAAGATTCCATTTGTTCTTTTTCGACGCTTTTTTAACGAGCGTTAAAAAAGCGCTCGTGCGAATGGGGCCTAATAATCATTTGTTACTATGAAATATTCTTACTTGATATCAACATCGTGCACATATCTATGCAATGCAAGAGGTAGTGCGGCGGGTTGTTGTCGCAGTATACTCGCTAGCTTCGTGCTGCCGGCCGTCAGAGCGCGCTGTCTAGCGGCTTCCTTAGCTTCCTTCACTGATTGTGCCATTTCTGATAGGGTCTGTTGAGAGAGAAAAAAACCATATTAATAAAAGAATATTATATTTATACTAATTTAAAAGTAGCAAATCAACAACAACTAAATTTATGTTCTGACTATTTTGTTTTTATTATTATGACATTGTTTTCAGACCATCAAAAAGCATTAGACAAGGTAGATCACGACTGTCTAGTATAATACATAGTTAGTTTATAAAGCTTTGGTTAGATAACAAAAGAAGGAATTCTACTGTGTTTGTTTAGAAGGGAACCGAGTAGCAGCGTGTCGTGACCAAATAACACCAACCTACTTGTACCTGCCTAAACGTGGCATACCACAGGGTTTTGTGCTAGGCCCGAACCTGGCATACCACAGGGCTCTCTTCTTGGCCCGAGCCCGGCATACCACAGGGTTCTTTCCTTAAGCGGAACCTAGCATACTACAGGATTATCTTCTTGGCATGAACATGGCATACCCCAGGGTTCTCTTCTTGGCCCGAACCTGGCATACCACAGGGTTCTCTCCTAGGGCCCGAACCTGGCATACCACAGGGTTTTCTTCTTGGCATGAACATGGCATACCCCAGGGTTCTCTTCTTGGCCCGAACATGGCATACCCCAGGGTTCTCTTCTTGGCCCGAACCTGGCATACCACAGGGTTCTCTCCTAGGGCCCGAACCTGGCATACCACAGGGTTTTCTTCTTGGCATGAACATGGCATACCCCAGGGTTCTCTTCTTGGCTCGAACCTGGCATACCACAGGGTTCTCCCCTAGGGCCCGATCCTGGCATACCACAGGGTTTTCTTTTTGGCATGAACATGGCATACCCCAGGGTTCTCTTCTTGGCCCGAACATGGTATACCACAGGGTTTTCTTTTTGGCATGAACATGGCATACCCCAGGGTTCTCTTTTTGGCCCGAACATGGTATACCACAGGGTTCTCTTCTTGGCCCGAACATGGCATACCACAGGGTTCTTTTCTTGGCCCGAACATGACATACCACAGGGTTCTCATCTTGGCCCGAACATGGCATACTACAGAGTTTTTTTCTTGCCCGTAAATTGGCATACCACAGGGTTCTCTTCTAGGCCCAAACCTGGCATACCACAGGGTTCTTTTTTTTGACCCGAATATGACATACCACAGGGTTCCTTCCTTAGGCCGAACCTGACGTATCACTGGGTTCTCTCCTTGGCTCAAACCTGGCGTACCACAAGGTACTCTCTTTGGTTCGAAGCTGGTCTAAATTAAAATGTATCAGTATATTACCTTGACTAAGACTTGTTGATGTTGCAGCGTGTGTTGTAAGTTCTCTCCCACCACATGCAGTAGAGCACGCAGTAGCAGACGGTAGCGCCACGTGCTGGACATACCACCTTCATGTTCGACACCCTCCCCCGCACTCTCCTCTAGAGAGATGCCTAGGAACTCTTGATTAGGAGCCTGGGAAGGACATTACAATATAATTAATATGAATGAACGGTAAAAAGTTTACTCATTTAGTCCCTACAGTTCCCGCAATCTTACTAAACCGGCATGAAAGTTAATTCTCAAAGAAGTTATTTCTGCCTAGTAAAATTATGAGCCATTGTCATGTAAGTACGGCCTGTATAAAGGTCTGAACTGAAGTATGGTGTACATTTAAAAACAATATCGTATTACAACAAACTGAAAATGCTTACAATGAAAACTAAGTACTAACCTGAGGTACATTAGGTAAAGAATGCACAAGCAACCAGAACAGTCTGTGAGCTACGGCAGGGGAGGTCAGGGCACGAGACAGCAGTAATTCTGTAAAAAGAAAAATCTTGATACTATTACCGGTTAAAATAGAACATTTCTCTAGTCTAAGAACTTATTTTAGTAGTCCTGTTCCTAACATGTTGATTATGAAATAAAGAAACATTAATATTTTACTTATTTTGGAAGTGTAACGTCTACTTACAGCATATTATTTAACGATAGGTGACTTTCGGTGGCTAACTATCTCCAAACTGTTATTCTTTATACAGTTTAACATAAAATGTTCTCCTACTAGTAACTTATATTAAAACCGGTTCTACACACAACAAATATGATACACGGCTAACGACTAATTACCAGGCTTTTACAGGTTCTCACTACATCATTTCAATTAGGTCTTAGTTAAATTATTAAATATACACAAGACTTACCAGCAACAGGACTTGCTTCATACGTTTCATGTCTTAGCGCTTGTGTCAGTTGCGGCATCACGCGACAAAAGTCGTCGTCTGCCAATTCGTTTATCAATTTCGTAGCTAATTTCCTTACTTCGATGTCTGGAAAACTAGAAGTTATTTAATTAAGTAATTTATAATTTTTAATTGTACAAACAATTTTCAGATATTAACTATTTCACTTTCCCACCAATAGACACAATAGTAAAACAATGCAAATGTTCATATATGACTCATGGGACAGTTAAGTAGTTAAATATACACAATGACATTAGTATATTTGATCTATTCTGTTAAAGACGATTTTATCATCAGTAGTCATTAACATCTTCTATCATACAGCGTCGCGATGCGGCTGTCATAATGAATCGTACTCGCAACGCTTCTCTCACAGAGCGTCGCGACGCTTCTCTCATGGACTGGCAAATGTCAAAAGTGACCTATTAAATTGAAACCACTTATAAAAATAATTACCAAGGTAACAGCAAATGCATAGCATTGAGCGGCGACGGTTTCTCCCAGAGTTTTATTAATGAGAGCAGATGATCGCGGTGCTCTCCGTACCAGTGAGTAGACGCCATGAGTATCAGAGGTAAGGCTCCCGCTAGTTGTACGAGGTACTGACGTTTCTCCCACATTATCTGGAAATATTAGAACAATATTGAGTCATATAATTTCAAAACCCCCTAAAGTGCTTTTTCTTAAATGTCGACAATTCATGAAAAACTATGTTTTGATCGTAGTGCTTTGCGCTTAGTAGTGACTGCCTACAACTCGTGGAAACAGGGCGCGAGTTGATGTATGTATTTATTATGTTAGATTGGAAGAATGATAAAGAAAATGAGATTTTCCCCTAATTGACAAGACTGCTGAGTAGGGATGCGCCGATCCGATCCGATCTTGTTGAAAATCGGATCGAAGCCATACGATCTCTCGATTTTTGGATCGGATCGAGTCCATACGATTTTTTGTAAGATCGATACAAAGCTACAATGATCGATTCGTTTGGATCGTATGGATTCAAATTCAGTTTATCTACCTACATTAACTGCTTACGATGTTGTTAGGAACGAAATGATCTTTTGTTTAGGTTACGTTATGTTCCAAACTTGGCGGCGTCTTTTGCGGGTAGGTATACGAGCATCTTATTACATTTTATTTATAATATTTGTGTGGGTAAGTTCGTAAACAAACGAGTAAAGTTTATGGTCGGTTGATTAGTTTTATTGAGTATCTTCATTGTGCGGACATTTTGTTTTATAAAACTGAATTATGGTGCCATCAGAGCGGCTCTTTTCGTCGGCAAACTTAACTTTAAGCGAATGTCGAAACAGACTCGATCCATGTCGTCTCTCTAAATTATTGTTTCTCAAAAGTTTAGAGTTCAAAGATTGGTACCTATAGAACTATTTCTAAAGATGCCAACTCGAACTTTTAACTTATATATAACTGGTTGTTTTTTCCTCACCTTTCATAATTGTATTTACTTAATAAATGCTTACCTATCTAAAAATAATTGTGTCTTACTTATTTGCATCCGATCCGGATCGATTTTCTTGACATCGATCGGATCGATGGCATGCGATCCAATTCGTGGATCGGATCAACGCATTACGATCCGATCCGATCCTTAAAATCGGATCGATGAACTGGATCGCGCATCCCTACTGCTGAGGGTCATTGAGCACAAACGATCAAGTCCTTTGGATGCAGTAACTTCGTCAGAAGATACATTTTGGTCAAGGACGGAGGACAGCTTTTGGAAAATTAAGTCTTTTCACAGTTAAAAAAAAAATGCAAATACTTACAATCAATATGCGTTTAATTTGTGGTTAAAATATTTTATTTTAATTTTATCATTTTTAATAGACACTAAATTTTTTGTTCATCAATAGTTTTTTTACTAATAATAGTACACTATTATAGAATTACCTCTCTACAATCACTGGGCATCCTCTGGTAAGCTCCCTGCTCAATAAGATGTAGTAGCTGCGTTTGCGTGTGACCGTCCAGGGTCTCGAACTTGGGCAGATCCGCTTCAGATGTGACGCGCGGTCCCCCCACGCTCTGCGACCATTTCACACCGTTGTGTGCGTATACTGGGATCTCTGGGGAATTTGATTATGGTCTCTTATCAGTCTACTCAGAATATTATCGGTGGAAGTTCTACTGAGTAAAGTGCGTATGGACATTCTTTGGAAAAGATGAACACAACAAAATACCTCCAATTTATAATTTTCCTCCAAACATTAATCGAAATAAGAAAGACAATAATTAACTTAATAGAAAACATTAATATTTTCTTCTTTCCTAAAGATCATTTGTATGAATTACTTGTTGCCACTTGCCACTGCCAATCCCACATCCTTCAAAAACAAATACAACTTCTATCTAGAGGGCGCTGTATATGCAGCTACATAAGTTTTAAACAAACACACAAATGCAATGCAACGCTACCGAATTAAAAAGCTTACCCTCCTCTTATTACTATTAACAAAAAACTTACCAATATTAACAACAGGATGAGGTGTCGACGGTGAATGCATAGGATGTGGCGCTGGACCGATACGTCTGTCGCAGTACGTCGGCCATAACGGTAACACATAGTTGCCTGACGCTAACATGCTGGAAACAAAAACAAAACGTTTTAAACTATGGGTAATAACGTTATTATCTGGGTACTGCAAGAAGAGATATAAGATATTATACAAGAATAGAAGACCCTTAAGTGCAAGCGAGATAGATATGGGGAACCGAAATGGCTTTAAGACTCATCACAACATCCTATTCAGGTACAGGATGTCACCACAAGAATTATTTCCGGCGTTAACTTTCAATGTTGCAATTAAATAGTTTACGGTCAAGGCGCTGGACGCGTAGAGACGCAGGTTCAAGTCCTGCCTCGAGCACCAAATTATTCCATTCTCTTTCTTCTTTATAAAATTTTCTAGTTATACCTAAGCTTTATAGGTAAATATATTTTAAAAAAAAATCACCATTACGTAAACTCTATAATTGCAACATTGAAAGTTTACGGCTGTCGCGCCTAGATGGCATTGTTACATTTGGGTGTAAATTGCGAGGGCTAATGGCTCCGTATAAAGCAATGGTCTAACTTGGTTAACGACACAGAGACTGGTTCGAGTCCTGCCGAGTACAATCTATTTCCATGGTCTTTCTTCTTTTCATATAACGTTTTGTGTATGAAAGAAATACAAAACATACCCATCATAATCAAACAGCTGTATCGCTGCCCACCCCAGCTCCACAAGTTCGTATAACACATCGTTGTTGTCTTCGTCCTCTTGTCCGGGCTGTAAGTTGGTATCGCCCGGGTGTTGACTGTCGACTGTGCGTTGAGATCGTCCGTATAAAGTTAGCACGAGGCGAGATTCTCTCGGTAATGTGTTTACTGGTAGATCTTCTAGGTTTAACCTGAAATTAACATAATGTTTTTATACTTAAAAAACGGGTTGAAAACATTTCATGAAACACAAGACAAGAATAAAACATCCAACACAAGAATACTACATAATTCTTTACGGAAATACAATCCATCCAAAAAACATGACAAAAAACGTTGAAACTATTTTATCAACTACTTATATCTTTTTTTTTTTTTGCTTTTTGTAAAATACTTTTTCAATTATACTATACTCTAACAGATTTTTTATTATACATTACGTACAAAACATAAAATAAGATCTACTATACCCTTTCCACTATATATAACGACATTTGACAGGTTGACGTTAGTGACGTTCAGCAGTATTTCGAATGTAATGCCATTCGATTGTAAGCAATTTCGCGATTTTTCGATTTTTCAAATTACTTTATTTTACACATTTGGATCCTTACATCAACTTACATTATCTTTTTATTATTGTTTATTTCTTCATCTATGTTAAGAGAATTAGCCTATAGCTTAAAATGATAAAATTATAGTTAGCTTAGGTATTATTTAAAATACATAATTTATCGTCCCACATTCGCGGGTTATAGCTAATCTAAAATATCATAATATTACATTTTATAAACGTATTATGAAGAGTTCAGGTTTATTCATAGCATTTATTTCTACCGATTATTTGTAATTTGTTTCATAATGGTGGTAATCGTTATGAGTGTCCATCACTAAGTAACCATGGTAACTGAAAAAAACATGGGTACGTCCATGAAATACAATATTATTTGTTTGAAAAATAAGCAGAAGTATTACGAAACTTCATGAACGTGAACTGTCAAAAAGCTAAACTTACGCTGGAAAGGGTATAATTGAACTACGAATTAATCGCTATAATTGAACGCTCAATGGTTTTAAGTCCAAATGCACAATCATCAAAATATCTAGAATTACAAAAAACTAACTTACCAAGTATCAAAAATAATCCTAGGATAGAAAGCAGCAGACTCAATTCTGGAAGGATGTGTGACTTGCAGTGTGTTCAGCGATCTTGTACCGTAGTACACTTGTGCGTGGAACAAATAGTCGTCGTGACTCCAACATAGAGGCAGGCAGTGTACCGCTTCGATACAGAATAATGTGCTTTCTGGTAATGTATGCGCTGGTATTGCTTCTGTAAGTTTTAATATTTTGTTTTAGAAAAGTTGCTTGAAAAAAGATTTAGATGTGTGTGAGTGAGTATAAATAAGTAGGTACTTACTTTTATAGTTCCTGGGGAAATTTGTACACCCTGAAGAAGGCTACCGTAGAGGTTTTTGTTGGTAGACCGGTTTATGTGAGTCCAACATAATCAGCTCTCTAGCATCCCCAGGCGACGATGTGTAAGCCTTAAGTATTTCCTCTATGATAAATGTGTGTATATATTTGAGAGAGTATATGTAAGTGAGCGTGTATATGTAAGGGAGCATGGTAAGGTATGTGTGTATGCTTATGCAAATATGTACCTAATTGTGTGTGTTTGAGAGTGTTTGTGTGCGTGTGTGTGCGTATGTGTGTGCGACTGTGTGAGAGTGAGTGTGTGTACGTGTGTGTGGATGCGACATTGTGTTATTGTATGCGAAGGTGTGTGTGTGTATGTTACGACCGTGTGTGTTTACGTATACAGGGCACTTACTAGCAACATTGTTAGGCGCGAGGTAGTGCGTGTCGGTGAGCTTGAAGTCCAGCAGGCGCGTGCGGCAGTACAGCGCCAGCAGCGCGCGCACGGCGTCACGTAGCCTGGCCGCCTGCGCCGCCACACACTCGCGCCGCGTGGCGCCGCGCAGCTGCACGCCGCAGTACGGGCCCGCGTCCGCGCCCACCTCCGGCACTTCACTTAACGCGCCGCCACCCTGCCGTCGACAACATACTGTACTCTCACATACATAAGGCACGCTGACTACGTGGAAGTGACCTAAAGTGCACCACCACGCACATCATCATTGCCTGTGCAATCTACAAATTATTGTCTTGAACCTTGATTTAATTTGGTTACTTTATGTAACACCGAGCGCCCGGCGCCGTATGCGGCTCACGCACCTATGAGACCGCAGCGCTGCCTCCCGCTGCGCCCACACCGGGCACCCAGTATCATCCGATCGACGATTATAAGGCTATAATTGGTCTAAGCGGCATTTTTTAAAAGTTACAGGAGAGCGATTTAAAGTTTAGTTTTTCGGAAAAAAAACTACCGCGTAGATGTTGCTCTAATCAATACAGGATCTCCGTAAAAACATATTGCTCCTTCCTAAATAGTTCTCATGAATATATAGGCTTTTTTTCAATGAAATAAATGTCGCTTGACTCAAAATGCATCGTTTTATTTATTTTTTTAGAACAAGGAAAAATGGTCTAACGGCCAGTGGTTTATATTCGAGTTTAAAGTAAATTGGTTCAAATGTAGATATGGACATGAAACAGAACAAGGAAAAAAACATAAAATACACATATACATATGCATTTAGCATGTTATTGTTGCAAAAAAATTTAGGTAACATGTGAACTTGCTGGAGTAAAGGAAATTAATACAAATAACAACAAACAGTCAAGTAGAATTAAGTAAAGTTAATGCTTGCTATCAAAGTATTAGACGCCCCAAAACCATGTAGTCGAGCAAAAGGTCAAATGTCCTAACGCGCATTGGTCATTCAAAAGTTGTAGGAAAAATGACTTAACCGACGTAAGAAACATTCTGGGTCTAGTCTAAGTTACCAACTACCAAACATCGCTCAAATTTTGTGTCGGTTAGACCTTAGACGTCCAAAATGAGAGCAAATTCAGTGAGGGTTCAAGCGCCAAAAATATGCACATAAAAATTTGAAACCTAATTCAAAAGACGCAGAAAAATTCGCTGATTTCAAATATGTACCTATATAACTCTATATCGCAAAAAATGTCGCTTAGACCAATTAGCCTTATAACCATGAGGATATCTAATGAGGAGGCCGACGACCGACCCCGGCGGAACACCAGCTAAATACCCAGTGATACGGGAGCACCTCCTTTAATTCAGCTCCATGGTAAGCTATTAAACGCCTTAGAGATGTCCAAAGACCGCCATTGTCAGCTCTATTAGCTAACAAGATTTTTCTTTTAACAGCATCGTCATTATCATAACAGCCTATAGACCTCCACTGCTGGACATGACGTCATTTAGACGTCAAATGAAAGACTAAGTAATTTATGTATAATTGTAAAAATGAACACAATCTTGCGGTTTTTTGCGCTAAAAATATGATTTTATTCCTTACCGATCTAAAATCTCTAAATGGTTTTGGATTCGACATAGGTAAACTTTTACTTTACATACCGAATTTGGACGGCGGGACCCCGATGGATAGCACAGGACCGCGCAAGATAGCACTACATATTTGGAGATGTTAAAGGTCTATCGTGGGGCTTTATAAGATGCTAAAATTACTAATGATGATAAAGGCATACTCACATGAGTAGTACAAGCTTGTGCAAACGAGTTGAGCGTATAAGTAACGTGTAATGTTTCTACTCCCCCCGCGAGAGCACAGATAGCTTTCACAGCTTGGAACACCGCCTTAGGCGAGCATGTGCCTTCCGCTCCCGTCACACCTATAGCTCGAGATAATTCTCCTTCGAGGGTTTCTGGAAACAAAATAGACAATTACAGTCAAATATTCACTAAATTAAAGAACTATGATGAAGGAATATAAAATAACCCTTTTATAAAGGTACTAAAATTTACATTCAGATTGACAAGTATATATTTATTTTGCCTATTTTGTAAAAAAACTTTGAGAAATAATCTACCGGTTATGAAGTGTGTCGAAGTGTATATGCGACGGTTGTCGGAATCCCTTTCCGACGAGTCAGAGTTCCAATCCGACGTCTCAAAGTTCCTACGCGACGTGTCGGAGTTCCAATCCGACGTCCGTCGGAGTCAACAACTTACCAAGTAATATAGACAAGTTATCAAAGGACAACATGGGCGTGGCTCCCTGGCAGGGTAGCAAGTCGTCTAGCGTGAGATATCCGTCTCTGACGTCATCCCTCTCCGTCCTCGCTAGAGCCGCGTCTCTACCTTCCGTCAGACATAGGGTGACATCTTTCTCTAGCCGCACACACTCGCGGATGTAATCGTATTCGCTTAGAGAACTCCCTGGGGTTAAATATTCTTTTGCTCCCCATACCTGAAACGTAAATGTTTAAAAGTTTGTACAGTAGATGTATTTTTTTAAACTAGTCATAAAGTTCATTCAACGATCGGTAAAATAAAAAGACGATGACTTTGTACAGGGAAAGAGGCTAGCTATTGACATCTTGGAATGTACTTATCTACTTAAAGGCGCGGCTTTTTTAACGACAGAAACCTTTTAGCATCTCGGTCCAAACGGGCAAAGCGTCTATCTAATATTCTTTGACATAATAGAATCCTAAGCCCAACGCTTAGTAGCGCAACTTCTTGATTATTAACCTTTTTATTGCTATGGAGAGGTCTCTGGTTTGATTCTTGCACATACCCTTCAGATGACATAAAATGGTAACATTTTGTATTCACTACACTAACCGTGACAAATATACTCGTATCTCAAATATTATTATTACTATACTCACTCGCAACATATATTCAGACATATCTTCTCTAATGTCCTCGTCAAGAGAACATACTACAGTTAATATCACATGTTCCACAGTCGATTCCACTGAAAACAAACATACAATATTAAGTTTTTATTTTATTTTAAACTAGCTGACCCGTGCCCACTTCGTTGGGCGGCGAAAAAAACGCGTCCTCTTTTTAACATATTTCATTACTGCTCCATTTCTATTAGTCATAGCGTGATACTATATAGCTTATGACATTCCCCGATAAATTGACTATTTAACACAAAAGGAATTTTTTCAATCGATTACCCCCTACAACGTCACAAACAAACAAACACACAAACTTTACCTCTTTTTAATATTAGTATAGATTAAATTACCTATGTATTAATATGTGAAACTAATATCGATTGACTTAGCAGCAAAGTGGTCGTATATGGGGCTGTCGTGCGTGATGTCAGAGTTTTGAACCACTCTCAAGATAATTATTTGAGTAATCCAAAAAGGATTGTCTTGAATTGATTGTAGTAGAAAGCGAAGCATTAACTACCATCGAATGCCAAGCACAAAGAGATGCTGACAACTTTAAAGAAGATATTTGGGGCATAAATATGACGTAAGATAGATACGTTAAGCCGATGGTCTATTAATGCTTAATCTACCACTGACTAACATAGTCATTCCACAGTCCACAGGTTATGGAGTGTTGGTCGAGTATGCTGCCGTTTGAAAGATTGCAATTTCAAAAGAGGTCTATTATTGGACTATAGTTTCATAGACCTCTGCGGCATAAAGCTAGAGTTAAGTATAAGGTAGTCATAGATCACACTTATTAAAATAAATAGAGTATCAGTCTTACCGTCAGACGTGAATGTGAAGGGCTCATCAGAATGCGCGTGATGGACTAGAATCTTGATACTAATGTTCGGAGGGTACTTGCCGCCCGACCTGGCGGCTATTACGTGGCCCGGGTTAGTCTTCTCATCCGTGTGGACGAATCTTTCTATAAATAAATATTTATAAAATTAGTAAAATATATTGATGATTTATATAAAGTTGTGTTTTGTGTGACGGATAGAAAAGTGAATATGTCACCACTTTATTAGTTACCGAGGATGTCGTAAGCGATTGAGTGACGTTTACATTAAAGTTAATATCGCTAGCAAAGATGGAAAGCTAGACACAATATCCAATCTTTATTGGGAGATATATAGCTAGCTTTTGTAAATTACATACTTTCTACATTTTTCTTTTTCTACATACTTTCTTAAATAAAATATACACAATAAAAAATACTTGAAAATATTAAGACGGATTAAATATTTTTTTTTAAACTTAGAATCTTTTTCACAACTAAATCTATTGAAAAACCATAAGAGAATGTTTATTATGTTGTACTTACTTCTTACATCTAGAACCATGTTTAAAAATGCATTATGCTCGCTGTCATAATTTCTCGTTCTTGATTTTACTATACAATCGTAGAGTTTATTCTGAAAAAGAGATAATAATGAAGATAAATAATAAATCTTATTTAATATGAAAGAAGCAGAAACGGTTATTTCTAATACATATTTTACATTAATCAATCAATCAACTAGCCTATTGCAGTCCACTGCTCTAGGCTATAAGCCTCTCCCAACACATATTTTACATTGATGAGTATATTTCATGAAATCAAATGAAACCATTTATTCATTAGTGTTACAAAGTACCACTTATACAAGTCCAAAGGTTTTTTTTTTGCAAACTACCGCTAGAATCGGTAGCAAATAAGGTTAAGCCATAAGAAGAATCTAAAAGAAACTCACAACCACTTTTTTTTTAAACGGATCACTGGACACAAATATACATAGTGTGTGCATTATGTCCACGAGTCTATCTCTGTCTCATATAGAGTTTGTTACGCCGCTTCTTCTCTACTAGCGCCTTGGAAGCGGTGATAAAGTTTAAAAAACTTTTAATATGTAAACTTAGATTAAGTAGATTTAAAGTGAGGTCAATAAGTAGTTATTTTGTAACATAACAATGAGAAAATAAATTAAAAAAAAGCTAAATCTTTTATCCACAGATACACTTATACACAACACTGTAAATATTTTAATCAATCAACTAGCCTATCGTAGTCCACTTATGGACATAGGCGCCTTTCGCATCCAGTCCGACCCAGATTAAATATTTTTATATTCATAAATAACTCTATTTGATAAAGTATTTTACTAAAGCTTATAAAAAAACAGTATTTTTATGGACTATCTCCATTGTCGATGTATAATAGTCGATATCAAAATAGTCTTGTTATACACATTATCCTCCAATATACTTCATTCAACAACACAATAGCAATAAGGTATAGTACTGTTTAACCTATACTCTATTGTAGCGGAGATTTATAACGTAAATATAAATTTATTTTGATTATCTACTACTACCCCGCGACTTCTTTACGATAAGTCTATTTTAGAATGTAAAATTGTCATAATGTATATTATTTTCTGCGAAACCTTTTAATAATTTTCGTAATCTACAAAACTTTTTCTACTTATTTAATTAGTAGTGAGAGTGTAATTAGTAATAAAAAAAAAATTCGAGAGTGAGATTAACCGAAACAATAAATAGACTGTTTTAAAAGAATCGAAATTTTGTAAAATCCTTTGGATTCACTTCAAACAGACGCTTTAGTTTTATTGCTATGTATAGAATATATTGTTATAATGTGATAATGATATTATATAAATAGTAAACACATATTATTTTTATTTCTTATAACAGAACGGATTATTCTTAACACTGTAAACTGTTAATAACAGTATTTACAAACATAACTTATTGCAGTTTTTGTATTGACTTAACCCAAGGATTTCATAGTGTTTCGTGAAACAATTAAAAATAAAAACTAAGTTTTTTAAGCCTTAAAATTTCAGTAATGTGAAATGGTTTATAATTCAGTGATCTCGGTAACTAAATGCTTTAGATAAACAACAGAATTCAATAATCTGTATCAAGAATGGCTAAGTCTATGTTATGCTACGCTACAACAGGCAGGATTATCGTGAAAAAAGTAAAAACGAGAAATCATAACGGATGTACGGCGTATATGAACAGAAAGGGTATGTCGTAACTAATGATATAAGTATATAAAATATTTTGTTTTGGATTATTTAATAAATATATTATAGTACAATGAACGTTTTATGTACAATATGAAAAAATCCACAAAAAAAAGTAAAAAGAATATCATTATGTTTATACATTAACTAGCCTCTTACTCAAAAACGCCTCTTAAATTTAATCACTGTTTAGCGAGATTTTTATTAGGAAAACCAACCTTATACCAAGCAAAACCATAAGAATTTAAGCTAATGAATTGATTAAACTTTAAGAGGCGTTTAAGAGTAAGGGGGCTAGTACAAGATCTTCGTAGTCCAGGACTAGATGGCGTAGTGTGAATGTCTGAGAATAATTATTTAATAATTAACTTACCGTAGTAGTAGACCTCAATGCCACAGCCGGCACGCTAGGTATAGACTTCGGAGGAGGTGACGGCAAAGTGTCCTTCTTATTCACAGTCGCGTAAACTGCTTCCCTCATTTCAGTCTCCCCGTACAAGAAATCAAGCGGGTCGTACTCTTCGTACACTGAGCTTGAACATTCGCTTGACACAGCTGCATTTTCTGTAAGGTGGTGAGAAATATGCCCTAGTATTTAGATTCAAAGCAATATATATTTATCTTATGATAATTGTAATAAAAATCATTTTCGTCATTATATTTTTACATTTGCTGTACTTATAATGTATACGTGTTGCTCTTGAGGTATCCTGTGAAGAATTTTTCTGCCATTGATCTAAATCAATCATAGTAGCCAGACTAAATAAATAATACAAAATTTAAAATACTTAAAAATACCCTCTAATTAATTTAAAAAAGAAATTTTCCCATTTTATTCCCTCTTAATTTAACCCAAATCAAAATAATGATAGACCCAATTTATTACTAAAAAAAGCACACACCAAAAAAAACAACCATGATAAATGAAATGGAAAAGTAATATGATTTCTAAAAATGGTTTGAAATGATAAACCAGTGGTATGCTTCTCGCTTACCCAGTTTCCCCCTTCATGCAAATTCGTTTTTACCAAGTTACCAATAATTCCCATACCTCCAACCCCTCTTAAAACGACCCATAACATATAATTTGAATGTAAACAAGGAATTTTGGAATTTTATTTTCTATAAAAAAAGGTGTTTATCTTAATCTACATTACTCATTTAATAGTTTTAGCTTATAATATTCATTGTCGTCAAGTAGTTTTTAGATTTTAATTAATTAAATGTTATTAATAAACAAATTTTAAATCCACAAGCAACATTACAAAAAAAACATAAATATTTAGTTACCACAACTATGAAACTAAAGGCTAAGGGGGATTGAAATTAAACTATTTCACCAAAATATTACAGTACCTACATTATACAAATCGCGAAAATTTAAAACCTATTATTCCAGTACAATTACTTCGACTTTACGACTTTTTTTTTTATGACGTCCGATAGGATAGTATGGAAGAAGAAGACATGCTGCGCCGACCCCAAATAAAATTGGGATAAGGGCAGGGGAATGATGATGAATTACTTCGACTTTACCACTCTGCAATTCACGTAAATTATTAAATAAGGATAAGTGTAAATTACCGCGTATACATAATATCATAACGTACACTTAACAATTAATAACAGCAGTTGAACTATTCCAAACAATAATCTACTACACCTATTCAATAACATCGATGGCTTGAAATAATTATTACTTAAAACACAAATACAAAATTTAGTTAAAAAGAATTTATTAATATTTACAAACAAAGAAAAAAATATAATGCTAAAATAAACTTGTATACAACAAGTGAATTTTAATAAGATTATGTGAACACACGTATTAAAACCCAGGGATTTTGAATGATAAATTGCAAATAATGTACTAAAATTCTTTACAAAACATTCTTGCTTTTGTACCAATACTTTATACAGACCTATTCATTTTTACTACTTTACGCGGTCTGTGGGGGAGTGGAGTACCCTCAAACAAAATAACAATTTGTCATTTTCTCGTCTGTTTCCTAATAGGACCTTTAAGACGCTGCTTTGAAAATTTTCGAGTTGAATTCGGCCGTGGCCAGAGGGGCGCGCCCCTCGGCGCGCGAATGAGACGGATATACTCTCGCTCACGCGCCGCCGCGCCGTGTGCGCCGTCGTCGTCCCACCGGCCCTCAAGGACACGTTATCGCTCTGTGCCATAGTACAAATATATACAGTATTTCAACTTCATAGAAACGGACGAAACGTGAGTTTATACCTACACGCTCACGATCGCGGAGGGAACAGTCGCTACTGTGCCGCAGTAACGAGCGGACTGTGTGTTATATTAATTGAAACTAAATATATTATTCATATGTCAATTTCAAACAAACATGGCTGATATAAATACCTACCTTACTAAATGACTTAGGTATTTAATATTATAATATAGTATTTTTTTTATCACGAAAACGGTTTGTTGTACTTAGGTCAATAATAATGAAAATTTAGCCCCCCTTTATGTAATCCCCCATGCGTGTCTTTCACTTTGATCTAGGTAAATTTAAGCAATGACATCGATGTCATTTTTTGAATGGATTGGTCACCCATCCATAAAGTGACCTCGATGCCTTTATTTTGACGTTAGAATAGATCTAATAGACCTGTTTAAAGTTTGGTTTTGGTTATCGATAAATTCAATTTCAAACAAACATGGCCAATATAATAAATACAGTACCCGGCCGTAAATATTACACATCGACTTTTTCTCTGACGCTCTACGAAGCCGAAATTGACCGATTGTATTTTTCTATAGGTTGATATGCAATATAAACGGCCCGGTACTGTACCTACTTTACTGAATGACTTGTTAAGTACCTTCTTAATATTATAATTTAGTATTTTATTTATATCACAAACATGGTGGATATAAATACAAACATATACATGTTTCTTTAAATTAAATGTATCAATCATAAAACAACACGTTTTTTACAGAACACTTCCTATTTATTTAAATATAAAATAGAAAAATAAAAAGTATTAATATACAATTACAAAACTAAATGGAAACACAAAGTAGATCGCATGTTTACTATTGTTTATGTACCGCGCACCCATTTATAATAAATATTCGGCCCAGTTTGACTACTGGTTATACTGTGACGTCAGTCCGCGGTAGGTAACAGAAAATTCTGTTACAGAAAAACCTATCTACCGGTCTATTATGTTTATACATGTAGCCCCTATTTTTTTTTAATTTACACCCGCGCAAGGTATTATGAAGGCACAAAGCGCATCCAGATTCAGGACAATGATTTGGGGATCACAAAAATAATTTGACCGCCTCGGGGTAGCGGTCGCAGTGCACGAGGTCGCGAGTTTGAATCTCACGCAAAACAATAGAACTTTAAAAAAAATACAATAGCCCCACTATGTATTGTCCTGTGTCGCGGGGTATTTACAAACATTTACTTAGCTGACTCAAAGAACATCCAGACTCAGGACAATAATTAGTGGATGGAACAAATAAAATTGTCTTACGTGAGATTTGAACTCTAGGTGATTTTCCACCAGAGGGGCGAAACGAGGCAAAAATTGAAATCTTTATGTAAAAATGAACCGTATTGCTTAGGAAATAGAGTATATATTAACTTTGTAATAAAAACACTCGCTTCTCGCGATAGGCCTATTGTTGTTTGTTGCTACTTTTTGTTTGTGTAAAAATGAACCGTATTTTTTCTTAAATAGAGTTCAAAATACATTAACAAGAAACACGCATGTCGCGATGTCAATTTTTGGTGGAAAGAGTTCGGTGCGATTTCAATTCTCGTCTCGTCTCGCCCTTGTGGTGGACTCTTCATGCTGACTTACGATTACCGATTACTGCGCCCGCCACTGCCTAAGGCAGACGTACACGACTACAGGCAGAGTTTTTTTGTGTGATCCACAAACAACGGTCCTGAGTCTGGACGTTCTTTGTGTTCGTTTGTTTCATGTTTGTAAACGTTCCCGCAGTGGAGTGCATGAGAGTTCAAATCTCACGTAAGACAATTTTTTTTGTGATCCACAAACAACTGTCCTGAGTCTGGACGTTCTTTGTGTTCGTTTGTTTCATGTTTGTAAACGTTCCCGCGGTGGAATGCATGAGTTCAAATCTCACGTAAGAAATTTTTTTGTGTGATCCACAAACAACTGTCCTGAGTCTGGACGTTCTTTGTGTTCGTTTATTTCATGTTTGTAAACGTTCCCGCGGTGGAGTGCATGAGAGTTCAAATATCACGTAAGAAAATTTTTTGTGTGATCCACAAACAACTGTCCTGAGTCTGGACGTTCTTTGTGTTCGTTTGTTTCATGTTTGTAAACGTTCCCGCGGTGGAGTGCATGAGAGTTCAAATCTCACGTAAGACAATTTTTTTGTGTGATCCACAAACAACTGTCCTGAGTCTGGACGTTCTTTGTGTTCGTTTGTTTCATGTTTGTAAAAGTTTCCGCGAAAGTAAAAAGTATTATTTAGATCTTATCAGTAAGTACCTACCTACCTAAGCTTGCAAATAAAATAGGTGAGTAATATTATTTCTTAGATTTTTTCAGTTTCACACAACTCCTAGGTACTGTCGCGGAGACTTTTACAAAGAACATCCGAACTCAGGACAGTAATTTGTGAATCGCTCAAACAACTTTTTTGGTTGGATTCGAGCCCGCGACCTCGTGCACGCAAGCCACTACCGCGACCGGCCCGCACTGCCCGCGCCACTGAGGCCATTTCAATTACGTGATCTTGACGAAAACGGTTATAAAACTTATTACACTTGAGCATATGGTCTAAAATCGCTTATATAAACAAACGCTTGCATTATCAAAAGGGTCAACAGTAACTAGGTACTTGGTTGAGTTATGGCGAACTTTACCTAAGTTTTATAAAAGACATAACTACAAAAATATTTTACGAACCAATGTTATCGAAATAACTATTATAAAATAATACTATTATTTACTTATAAAAGAGAACAAAGTATTAATAAAAACTTAGGTATATATTTTAAACCTAACCTATATATTTTACCTACGATTAAAAATTACGCGATAAAATTTAGTACGAACGGTGAGTCGACATGCACAGGTCCGGCGTCGAAGAGGGCCATCGCCCGACTGAATCGTCGACCGTACTCATTCTGTATCGATCGTTAACTAATCGGTATAAGGTCTGAAATTGCGATGCGCCCGCAACGATCCGGAGCGCTTAGAAATTGCTAAAATCTTATTTGATTCATTAAAAATTATTGGTTGTAGTTATGTAATGATATTCTACAGTAATACTAATATTGATGTTACGAATGTATTTGAGTAATTCCTAAGCATAATGATAGTGTACTTTCCGTGTAATATGTAAAAAACTGTTTTTGTAGAGGTGTTTTCAAAAATAAATATGATCGAGCCAAAATCAAGCTATCGCGTTTTGGTAATTACAAAAACCTAGTTAAAGGTATCAATTTACCTATATTAAAATTCTAGATCAATAGGTCTTTTCATAGTCCTGTAGTAGTTGATGAAAGATAGTGCATTTTATCAATGTATCATCTTAAGTTAATGGTCTATTTTGAATATTTATAGACCTTATCGACCTTAATGAATCTGCTATTGTGACTAAATGTTAACGGAGCGCCCTTTTTGAACTTAAAACCTATTCGAGAAAAAGCATTCTCTAACAACTGTTGAGTTATTTTGTTACTTCAATTTTAACGTTACTATACCCCTTCCAGCGTAAGTTTAGCTTTTTGACAGTTCACGTCCATGAAGTTTCGTAATACTTCTGCTTATTTTTCAAACAAATAATATTGTATTTCATGGACGTACCCATGTTTTTTTCAGTTACCATGGTTACTTAGTGATGAACATTCATAACGATTAGCACCATTATGAAACAAATTACAAATAATCGGTAGAAAGAAATGCTATGAATAAACCTGAACTCTTTATAATACGTTTATAAAATGTAATATGATATTTTAGATTAGCTATAACCCGCGAATGTGTCACGATAAATTATGTATTTTAAATAATACCTAAGCTAACTATAATTTTATCATTTTAAGCTATAGGCTAATTCTCTTAACATAGATAAAGAAAGAAACAGTAATAAAATGATAATGTAAGTTGATGTAAGGATCCAAATGTGTAAAATAAAGTAATATGAAAAATCGCGAAATCGCTTACAATCGAATGGCATTACATTCGAGATACTGCTGAACGTCACTAACGTCAACCTGTCAAATGTCGTTAAATATAGTGGAAAGGGTATAATTCCCCAAACATGTAATGTGATGTTATCACAGAATTCAACACAAGGTAATACAAAACGTTTGTGTTTTTTTTTTATTTTATGGCTAAGGTTTGCTTGACCCACGAGTACATACAGTAAATGTTTTACGAAGCTTGAGATAGAAGTAGAGATTTTCGCCCTCGCAAAAGATTATTCCTAGACAGCCTAGTTTTGTATAAATTTTAAGTTAAAAGCGTTTGGATCTATGCAAAAGGAATAGACAAAAATTTTGATAACTACAAAAGGGTTCTGATTGATATCTGAATCGTTTACTCAGATAGTCTATTCACCACGAATGGTACCTACAGTAGGCCAAGCAAGCCCATGCACGCAGAATAGTTATCTATGACCACCGAAAATCATCCATACTTTATCTGTACCACATGCATTTGTATCACCTTGTATTTTTTATGATGTCGAAATAATTAATAATGTGATTGGACTTCAAAATGAGAACAAAGCATTATACAAAATCAACGCTAACTAGAAAACGGCACGTACATTAACGAAACACGTAGACAAACTAAAAAGCAACTTACCTACTATAACATAAAGCACATTATCGTGTGATAACATAGTATAATTTAAACCCTAGTAAGATTTAGTTTCGTGTCACTAAAAAATGTACGACCAACCGAATTCCAGCAAACGTTGACCTATGTTTTTTAATAAAACATTTACTTACCAAGTCACAATAACTTGGTCACGAAAACTACTTATATTTTAGTCTTAATTATTTGGCACATCTCACGTATATGAAGAATATCTAACTATACTAACAAAAAATAGCTAGATTAATATTTATTTCATGTAATTATATCCCTTGAGTTTTTTTTACTTTCCAGAAACCAATTTGTTCATAACAACAACAAAAAAATATTAGATTAAATTCTATGTTATGTATGAACAGCTAAAATATTGTAATGTAAAACATACTGTATATTATAAGCATTTATCTCCCCCGAGTAAAAAAGTAGATGTATAATAAATGAATTAGGGTAATATACGTCCAATTGTCAAAAAGCCAAAAGCTTGTAATCGTTCAATTGTCAAAAAGCCAAAAGCTCGATTATGTCCAACTGTTACATTGACTCTTTGTTATCAATTGTGATCAATTGTTAAAATGTACCTACTAAAGTCAAATACTCATGATGTTATAATGTTATTTTGTCAATTTGATTAATTCTCAAAAAGTTTACATAGAGGTTGCCACTGCCACATTATCATCTGTGTCCTGGCTGCGATTCGGTGATCTCTGTGGAGAAGCCGAAGGTTTTGTATTTGCAATTATGGACAAAGTCGTTATGACTAAGAATTATCGGAAATATATCCTGAAGGATGGTATAGTTGACATTATGTCGGGCATGTCACTGTCCCGGAGAATCACTCAGGCATATTGTTTCTGTTAAAAAATGTAAATAAAGAGAATAATAATAACGTAGTGTAGGACGTCCCCCAGCTAAGTGGATCGACGACGACCTCAAAAAGGTCTCTGGGTCGGACTGGATGAGAAAGGCGCAGGACCGAGTTCTGTGGCGCGTGTAGACAGAAGCCTATGTCCAGAAGTGGACTGCGATAGGATAGTTGATTGATTGATATATTATATTAACTACGACGTAGTCAACTTCTTTGGTAGGTATTGTTCCGGGCACAAAAATTGAGCACAGGCAATGAATGCCAGAAGTATTTTTTTTTATTCAATTTTTCTGTTTTCTGTTAATCCACGTGAAATTGAAAACACAATGGCAGTCCTTTTTTTGGTATATTAACAGTTGTACATTTTGATGAGAAGGAATTATTACAATTGGTCGTTGTGTCACTTGGCCCATATTGTAATCAGGGTGTTTAGACACATTCACGTTTTTTACATTTATACAATTTGGGTCTTTGTCAATTTGTCACTAAAGTTTGAAGTTTGGACAATATGACAAGTAGACGTATTAACAGTATGACGTATATTACCCGAATTCTAATAAATGATTTTTAAGAATTCAATATTATTTTAAAAATCTGCTTAGCTTAACGTGAGAAATGCAAAATAACACCTTACAATACTCATTTTAAAGTCCAAAGTGAAACACAGAACACTCACCCGTATTATTTTTCTCAGTTAATAGTGGATCAAACGCTTCTAGCACACTAACTCTTACACTACCTTGTGTGGTAGAGTTGCGACCGAAGTCGATTAGATTCATTGACTTCGGCAGACTACCTACGGTGTCGTTTGACTCGTTCGACTGGAAAAATTAAAAAAAAAAGAATAACATTACAAATTACCCACAAAGGCATTAAAAAAAATATTGCTTACTTTTAAGGTAGGCAAAGGCTTTGCCAAAGATATTTTTAGATAGAAGTCATCATCATCATAACAGCCCATTAATGTCCCAATGCAAGAACGGGCCTCCTCCCGTGAGAGGGATACTTGGCCACTAATACTACGCTGGCCAGACGGATTGGTATAGGGCTTAATTTCAAGTTTTCCTTCCTTTTATTTCGTAAAGATAATAATTCACGGACAGCCCTTAGTCGGTTTTTACGACACCCATGGGATGAGATGGGCTTTTGACATATTGTATTCTTCCGTCACCACACGGAATAGAATTAGAGAGAAAGTACATAATACTAAACAATTATTTTTGTAGTAAAAGGCGAGTGATGATAGAATCTGCATCATATTTTTAAGGGCATACTAAAAAATTTCCTATTTCCAACCCCTTTATGTTATCGATTCATAGAGCCTCCTACAGTGACTACACTGTAACTACGTCTCCTCTTACAGATTAGGTAGATTAAATAGGGTTTTTAGAATTTTACTTTTCTGCCAATTAGGTACTTAAAGCTTATTAGTAGGCCAATTATCCCTTCGTCATGGGAGGAGGCCCGTCCCTGCAGTGGGACATTAATAGGATGTTATGATGATGACTTAAAGCTTGCCGAATATCTCTTAGCCTTATAGACTTTTACAAATATCGAGGGACAAGATCATGCGGTCACTGATTCTGAGTCTTAAGGCCACGATACGATGACAACGATAACATCATTTCCATTGGTTACTTCGCTTTTATATAGGTTCACAAATAGTTTACATTAACAACTAAACAAAAACTAAAGAAAAAGAATCGACCAGTATTTATTTAATATTTTCTTTTAGCTTAAATTAATTCAGTGGATGCATAATTGTATAAAAATAAACTATAACGTCATTGTATTATGACATAACCACAAATTACGACATAACTTTAGTAATGGCTATATACGGTATAGATAAAAATATTAATGACGTACAAAATTAATAATTGAAGGATAATATAATATTATAATCAACTTATAAATAAAAAGGGAAACCCGACATAGGATAACCTACCGATTAACGAAGTTAATTTGTTCGTTAGGGACCAAAAACAATAAATATTTACAGATTTTTCTAAAATCTGATTTTTTTTAAATCCGTTTAGTTCAGTAGTCGACACTCTAGTATAATATACGTTATTTCCCTGTCATTTAAAAACGGGGTTTAACGTTACATACACTTCAAATAAACCAATCAGTCGATTTAAAGTAATTAACAACTCCACTTACCGCAATACTGACTTCAGATAATTTCCTATTACTGCTTTCCAGTGCATCCTTCGAGGGTTCAGCCTTCACAATAGCTTGAATCATCCCATTATTATTACTAGACGAAGTGGATTGAGGTGGATACGAATGTACTTGAGCCAGATTCGGATATATCGCTGGTCGAGGCGGTCTTGCTATCATATTCGTAGTGTTGTAGTTATAAGCTGGAGGTGCGTGATATGGTGGGTAAGGGGAAGGAGTGGCCATTCGCGTTTGACTATACTGTATCGGGGCGTACATGGGTTGGTTAACTGCTACGTATGTTTGGGGCATTTCTTGTGGAGGGACTTGGTAGTAACCGTATGCGGGCATTGGTGTGGCCATAGGTGTGGGTAAAGGTGTGCCCATAGGTGAGGGCATAGGAGTGGGCATGCCGTACGGTGTTGTGGGATATGGTGGTACATGGTTGTAAGGAGGTTGGTAGTTATATCCGTATTGTGGTGCGTAAGGATATCCCGGGACGTGATTGTATGGATGGTTGTTCATTGTAACGGCTGAAGGTTCTGTCTTAGCGTTTAGTGCTAGTTCTTCTGTGTGTTGACTTAACCTGTGGAGTAATGTCATCATTATACAATGTTGCAACAATAGAATTATAGTTGCAAAAAGGGTTATTTTATGTAGGTACGTAGGAAAGTCGGGAGACATGGTTATGCTAATAGTTTAGTACAAAACAAGGTATATTATTTAACGCAATTAGACATACGATATACATATTTTGATTCGCAATTATTTTTCAATATTCATAATAAGCTTAGAATGTCTCGTGTATGTCTTTCACCAGACTAAACCCCGGTTTCCGAATGACTCATCAAGTAAAAATCAACTAGGTAATCAAGTGTCAAATTTTAGTTCCTCAAAATGATAGTTGACAAGAGTTTTGACACTTGATTAGTTCATTTTTACTTGATCAGACATTCGGAGACCGGCGCTGAGTCGGGTATTACAAATCACATCTAATATTTTACCGAAAAACGTATCATAGACTTATTTTGCATTGTAATGGTGACTATGCGTAATAATTATCTAGATCGTACTATTGCATTGTGTGCGAAAATAGTACCTACATTAATTGAAATAAAATGTTTGGAAGTCCTACTTCATTATTATAATTAAGCTTATGATTAAGTGAAGTTTAATTAGTTATCGCCATCAGTAGAAAGGACAAGAAAGTGGGCAGAGCTTGCACGTGGGTTACCGACGTAATGATCAAGATTGCAAAAATCAGATAGATGAGGAAGACAAAATCACTCGCAGTTGAAACTGTCGGAGAAGACTTATGCCCAGTAGAAGACGTGTTTTGTCAAATATTATCTACGAACCTAAAGCCAGAAAACACCTAACAAAAGAGTTTTTTTTTATATAATGGGAGGCAAACAAGCCAGCAGGTCACCACCGCCCATGGACACCAGAGGAATCACAGATGCGTTGCCGACCTTTAAAAAGAGAGAGTTACCGCAACATAGTCCAAATACTTACGCAGCAATAGGAACGCTCTCAACTATGCACTAATCGTCAGGCATCTCACTATCCGGCGTCAGGCGCCTCACTTTACACTTCAAAAAGTTTCTAACTCGGACTTACAAGTACTAAATACACGACAAAGAAAAATAAAATACTGACGAATTACTCATTTCGTCACATAATATAATATGTTACTACTATCTTAATCAATTTTCAGCTTAGCAATTTATCTATAAGAAATTTTATCAATACGTTATCTAAAAAATAATATTTGACAACTACTTGGAAATGTGTTTGTTGTTTTTTTAAGCCTTAACCTTTTAAATGCTGTATGTACTACATAAACTGCACCTGCATAATAGTTATAATATTATGTGTAAAGTTATTATGTAATGATCTAAATTGGGCACACTATCTCTTCATTTAATCTGTTCCTTGTAAACCAGAATGATAACACATTAATGTCCCACTGTATAGGGTTTAATTTCAAGTTTTCCTTTTTTTTATTTCGTAAAGATAATATTCACGGATAGTCCTTTAGTCGGTTTTTACGATACCGATGGGATGAGATAAGGTGGTGACATATTGTATTCTTACTCCGTCACCACACCGACAATTATATGTTGCCCACCTCAAATACTACCTACTCTATTGCCGAGCTAGACCTCCTCAGGGTATGAAAGGACAAATTGATTGACAGATACCACGCTGGAAGTTTCCTACCTAACCAGATTATAAATAACCAATAACTTAAATTAATTATTAATTTATCAAGTAACCCCCTTACTCATAAACGTCTCTTAAATTTTAGTCAATTGATTAGCTTAAATTCTTACGGTTTTGTTTGGTATAAGTTTGGTTTTCGTAATAAAAATCTCGCTAAACATTGATTAAATTTAAAAGGCGTTTATGAGTAAGGGGGAATATATTTGTAATACGTACTTGTTTATCTGATCGATGCATTCCTTGAGCTTAAGATGTGGTTCTTTGGGCGCATGCTTAGAAGTGGGACTTGAAAAAGATATTAGGTCACTACTTGCGTCTCTGGTCGGACTCGTTCCGGTCGATCTGTTAACGAAAATATTTTTTTTTTTCTTAAAAAGACAACTTCCTCACTAGTTATCATGCCCAGTGTCGCGGGGACTTTTGCAAACATCAATTTAACGAAAATAAAGAACATACAGACTCAAGACAATAATTTATGGCTCACACAAAGAACTGTCCTGCGTGGGAATCGAACCCCCGACCTCGTGCACGGCAGCCACATAGCGATCCCCACGCCACCGAGGCAGTTCAATGCTGTATCTTTGTGACACCAAAAAAATTGTTTGAAGACACGAAAATACGAATAGATTTGTAGAAATGACGAAGAATTAATATTCATTTACATCTTACTGGTAAGAAGACGGCACAATCGCTGTCAAAACAGCCCATACATGATAATAATAACATGCCATAAAAAAAAAATTACCTTGGACCATCAGAAATAGATGATCGTCCTCGCGGATTCCTAGGCGGCGGCGGCAGAGGGGGCGGTGGTCCGTCCGTATCTTCACGCCTTCGCACACTAACATTGCCCGCATCGCGGACATTATCTAAACAATATCACACAGATAAGACAACCACCAATGAAATACTGATATCAAAATTAATAGATAACTTTATTATGATCATTATAAACAAATATTATAATGTTATTTATTATTGTTTGAATATAGTTTGTTCGTAATTCTATTGGCTACTTATTAGATAACTCTTTTTGACATAAGAGCCTTATTCGCCTTGGTTGATAGTATGATGTACACTATAGACCGACCGCTTATCTCAGTCCCCGCCTGCGGTATGAAAGGGACGAGGGAGCGGGGTAGCGGTGTCCGTTATGGTAGCGTACACAAGAGCTATATCGAGTTGTTTACTATGCCAAATAAAATAAGTTTTTACAATAAAAAAAAACCGATTTCAAAGACAAAAATTGCACTAAAAAGTAAAAAATAATTAGTTGTATTTTGGTTTTACAACATTAAATCAGACATTCTTTTTACTTAATTATAATCTAAAGAATAGGTTCTTTTAATTATTGTAAAAAGTATTGTTAAGGATATTTCTTGAAGAGTCTACAAATATATTTATTTGAAGATTCTTTAAAATATAATCAAATAATGTAATATTATTGTTATTTTTGGAGTAATGTGACAGCCACGATAGTTATATTCTATATTTTATTCCTGACTATAAATTTAAAGAAATATGATGTCGTGTTATACACTGACTAAAGACTAAGATGAGAAATAAGTACTACGAATCAAAGACAATTACTTAAAATTCTCATGCGAAAATGAAACGGCCATGTTTGTTTTAAATAAAATATTTATCAAATTAAAAACTATTTAAAGTGATCAGAATGTGTTAGACAAAACTCTATTGCCTTTTCTAACGACTTTGTAGACAACATTTTGCATTATTGATCCTATTCACGAATTACGATTTTTTCAATTGACGGTGCTGGTTAGCCCCATAAACGCCCATAAGTTATGGAAAGCTTTAATCAGTTACTAAATAGGTATATTAAAACGTTTGAACGTGACACAGGTATTTTAAAATATATTTATTTAAATATGATAAAAATAGTTATTTAATATTTGTTTAATTTTTAAACCAATCCATAAACAATCAACAACTTTATGTCAAACCCCGGACTCATAAACGCAACTTAAATTTTAGTCAATTGATAAGCTTAAATTTTTACGGTTTTGTTTGGCTTAAGGTTGGTTTTGCTAACAAAAAACTCGCTAAACAGTGATTAAATTTTAGAGATTTTTATAAGTAAGGGCGTTAATGTCGAAGTCATATAATAATATAATCTGTAATTCATGGCCGCCATTCCATTAGCTTATGTATTATCGTATTTCGTTGGCTGACACCGACTCCAAAAATAACAATAATATTACATAATTTGTAATAATTTGATTATTTTTTAAAGAATCTACAAATATTTTGAATAAGAATGTTTTGAAAAAAATAACATTTCATTTAGTTACTTAAATAAGTTTTTGTTTAATTTGTGTAGTTTTAAGATATTATATTGCTATAATTTGCATATCCGATGTGGATAGACTGTTGAGAATAATGTATTCATACACTAACACCTGATATACACAGTTTTGCAATACATCTTTGTCTTTAATAAATATATTTGTTATTATACGAATGGCTGATTTAAACTATAAATATAATTATAACTAAAGTATTAGAAAATATTTACAAATAATAACAATTGTACAATCATTAATTATATATATTAAATCACAGTATAATCACATTACAATAATCACAGTTTACATTAAAACAGGTATGATTTAAACATATTAATTTGTAAGAATCAATCTTAGAAAATATTTACAGATAATAAGAACAATAATAAGAGCTTTTTTTATTTTTACACGCTACCATAACGGACACTTAGTCAGTATGTCAGTATGACACTAGTGCAGTATGCTAGTCCGTCTTCTATACAATTTACAAATGTCAAAGATGGTGGCGTCATCTTGGCTCTAAAACTAGTACTTTCTTAGAAAAAATTATGCAATCTAAATTATTACACAATTTAAAGCCTGACCAGAAAAATAAAACAACCTCTTCAGGTATTTCGATTGCTTTAGGGTATAATTTTAATTTTTCCTTCTTTTTATTTCATAAAAATAAGCTAGCTAAAAATTAGAGGTGTGTTGTGATGTAATGTAGTTCGGGTCACAGTATCTGAGATGGCGCCGTTTTGGCAAAAAATCAAGAGATAGCTCTCTCCTTTGTCCTCGCCCCCCGCGCACCTCTATTACCGCAGGCGGGGTCTGAGTTAAATGGTCGGCCTATAGTTCTAGATAGATATACAAAAAAACTCAGTGTTACATTTACAAAACAGTGGCTTGTAGACTTGAGCTTAAGACCACCTGGTACGATGGGTTAGTATATTAGATTTAAGTCAAGTTCTTCTTTGCTAAAGAAGCTATGACAAAAAAAAATAAAATACAACCGAATTGAGAACCTCTTCCTTTTTTTGAAGTCGGTTAAAAATAGGTAGTCAATACCGTTATTGGTATGTACTTGTCTTTTTATTTATAACTAGACACAACTTATAACTATAGCGGAGGGGTTTTACACTGATGGGGGGACAATAGGATTACTTTTTTAGTCAATTGATTAGTTTAAATTCTTATGGTTTTGTTTGTTATAAGGTTGGTGAATGCGTTGTCGGTATAATAATTACCTATACACGTGAAGCTTTAGAGAGAATGAGTATAATTTTATTTTTTGTATGTAATAATCACACACATGAATATTATATTAATTTGAAATACCTTATAAATATTAGTAAGGTTTTATTTACCAACATCTTTTTAAAATTATACTTTACTGTTTTTATCAATACAACGTTTAGCAACCTAGTCTTTCTTATTGAATGGACTAAATTGTACACAAAAAGAATTCTAGAATACAAACTATCTATACACAACACACAAACAAACTATTCAAATTTTATTGTAATAACAATAAAGTAAATTATCAATGTCAACTATTTAATAATAATAAATAATAATACAATAGAATGAACATAACTATACAACATATTTTCTATTTCATTTATTATCAAAATATTTGGATACACGACCATGTTATCATACTCCATTCTATCAGTTACCATATAACTTAATGTCAATGAACTTTTGTTTCCCTTATGATTGACATGCAGACGCTCAATGAACTGACAAAAGCTTATTAATATTTCTTGTTTACACCGCTTCAATTGATCTCGTTGTGCCAATAAAGACGTCATTAGTCATTTCAATATAAAGATTTGGTTATGTATGAATGAATAGTCTATATACTTGTACTATATTATTGTACTTGTAATTAATACTATAAGTAGTAGGTATATATACTATAAAAAATACTATATAGACCACTTTTCCTTTCTTAAAATTATAATTTAAGGTATTGTAGAGATTATCATTTTTTTATTTAAAAATTGTATCAAATAGTATTTTAAAACTGTATAGTAAGAAATAGAGTATAAATTCACCTCAATTTTTAAGGAGATGATAATTTAAACCAAATTTTTAATTATGATTTTTAACCATACAACTCAAGTGATTTTTTTCATTGTACAACATTTAAAGGTTTCAAATATAATTTAAACTAAATATACAATGTGTTTATAATTAAATAACAGCTACTTCAAAAAAACTTTCATACTACATATAAAGGTTGAAGTCTTTGCCTGCTACACAGAGAACTATTCTAACATTTAGTTCTCATACAAAATAACTGTTTTTGTCACCCTAATACATATAATAGTGCTTTTACTATTACTAAATTAATTGATGTTAAACAAAATAGCTAATAAAGCTAAATAGAAAAACATATCTTAACACTACTGTAAACTTCATCTATAAAAAGACATGAGTTTCATAAACAATAATACAGTGTATTGTTGTGTACAAAGTATTTTTATGCATACTTACTGTATAATTTTTAGATGTTAACCTCTTTTGACAATGTAACAGAAAGATATTTACGTAGGCGGTTATAAAATACTGAACACTAAATAACACTATCACACACTATATCGCAAATTTTCTTTCAAGACCTTGGCTTATCTATAATGATGGTCATAAACAAAATTACGTCAGTTACCTGAATTTGCTAGTAGCTTCTGCCTACGAAACTGTTCTAACGCAAGACTTTCTAAACTTAAAGCCTGCGCCTTTTCTAAATCCGCTTGGAACTGAAGATCGTAGTCAGACATTATTGGTTTTCCCTCTACATGTATCTACAACATTCACAAAACGAGCGTGGGAATTAAATATGTAATAACACTGTTTAGCTATGAACACATAACACAACACAAAAACTTCTGTCCAAACAACATATTTGCGACGACAAATGAGGTGTTTCTAACAAAGATTTTCGCTTTGTCTTACCAAAGGAAACTTCCCAACAACACACTCTGTATTTTATATTAACTACATAATATAATTTTAAATGTACTTCGGCTGGATTTTATTTAATAATTCACCAAAAATGCATCAGAAACATGAAAAGAATAATTTGTGAAGTTATTCCGTCAAACTTTGACAGCTTCAATTTTGCCATAGAATAAATAAGACTTTTCAGTAAAGAAGTCCTAAAGACGTGTCGAGCGAGCGAGCCCATATGCCATAGATAACATTTTTTTATTTAATCTATATCTGTACTTAATATTATTAAAAAAAGGTTATAAGTTATTATTATAAGTTTGTGAGTTTGTACTTTGTACTATGTCATACAAAGAAATAAAGAGAACACTGTCAACTGTGTTTGTTATGCCCGAGGATACGCCCGATCATAGAGTATATATTATACTCTATGATCGGGCTATTATTATAACGCCCGATATACCATGGAGGACCTCAACATAAAGCTCGATGCCCTCACGTCGCACGAATGCTTAAGTGTCCAACCTCCATTTGCAACATTTTACACCAGAGACGTTTAATTGATTAGATTAAGCAAATAATATGATTTTATAAAAGTATTATATTAAAAAATAGTTAATGACATTACATTAACTATTTTTTAATATAATACGTCTCTGGTGTAAAATGTTGCAAATGGAGGTTGGACACTTAAGCATTCGTGCGACGCTCTCCACGAGTGGGTCTTAAAATTAACATGAACAAGACCAATTGATGTAATGGGAGAGACAAGAACCGTGATTGTAATGGGTGCACCATTACAATCACGGTTGGAGGCTCTACGCTCGAAGTTGTCGATGAATACCTATATTTACCTGAGACAGTTAGTCCAGCTAGGTAAGTCTAACTTTGAGAAGGAGGTCACTCGTCGAATCCAACTCGGTTGGGCTACGTTCAGGAAGGTAAAACGTATCTTCTCGTCCACATTTCCGCAGTGTATGAAGACAAAGATCTTCGACCAGTGCGTATTGCCAGTGATCACTTACGGATTAGAGACGTGGTCGCCAACTACGGGCCTTCTCAGAAGGCTCATGGTCACTCAGAGGGCTATGTTGGGAGTTTCCCTGCGTGATCAAATCAGAAATGAGGAGATCCGCAGGAGAATTAAAGTAACCGACATAGCGTTCAGAATTGTCCAATTAAAGTGGCGGTGGTCAGGGCACATAGCGCGGAGAACCGACAGCCGGCAAAGGTTCTTGAATGGCGACCGCGTACCGGAAAGCGCAGGGTGGGGACCCTCACATGGTGGACCGACGATTTAGTTAGGACGGCGTGAAACCGAAAGTTGAGGGAGGCACATGACCGCACAAGGGGGCGATACTTGGAGGAGGCCTATGTCCAGCAGTGGATTGGCTGATATCTATGATGAAAATACGCATTCTACTAGGTACCTAATACAAGCATATCTAGTCAACCTGAAATCGTATCTGCATCTCATGTTTCGTTGACAATTCTAATTGTAATGATAAAGCTGAAAGTGTGTTAAAAGCCCAGCTTTGCAGAGCAGTGAAAATATAAAGTGCTATATTAGTGAGTAAGTTCCAGATAGACCTCCGTGCTTAATGTTATGCCAAGTTTAATGTTCTAACTGTTAGATAAAACCGTACCTATACCCAACGGTAAGCAAACAGTTATATCTTAATCTAGTGGTATATATCTGTATTTTCATTTTCAAACTACAATAAAATTAAGTTATGAAGTAATAATAATCTATAAATACTTATTAATTAAAAAAGATGTGAACTAAATTACATATTGGAGAACATTGAGGTAATATGTACTACGTACTAGAGATGACATCCCGAACAAAATTTTTGCTCCATTAACTGAGGTGCATGCACCTCAGTTGTCTCAGTCGACATTTGAACCTAGTAGCGAGAAGACATATTTACCATAGATCAACAAAATAAACATCCACAGACAGATCTTTTACTATTGTACCTAATCTGTATTGTACTTTTAGTACCTATATTAAAAATATTTATAAAAACTCAATAAGCTATTATATTGTCAGAATACATTTTTCATTCATCTTGAAAGTTAGTCAATATAATATAATATAATAGAACTATTTAAGTTCCATAAGAAGTATTATTATTATATAATACATATAGAATAATTTAAAGAAATTGAACAAAAATCACATTTAATTTACTTGGGTGAATTCCCACTTGTAATGAAAAAAAAAAACAAAAAGCTATTAATTTATACGTATTGAATTAGGCACAAATCTATATGTGTCCGTTCTGTTAACAGCTATTTAGTTAGTCTATATTGTGCAAAATTATATGAAATGAATGCACGACGTTTAACCCTTAGCTGGTATTGTTAAAAGTGCAACGTAAGTGGTATCGGGTCAAAAGTGACCCCGATGAGGTGAGTGACATAATTATGTGTATATAAATATTTAAAAACATTTATATAGATTATAAACTTTACTTTTATTTAGAAAAATAGCACTTATATTATAAACATAAGATAAATTTTTAACTAATTTTAACAAGAAATCACGTTTTTATTTATAAAATTGCTAACATCTATTTTTTTTCTTTGACTCTACTTTAGGTATTGATATTAATATAAAAACTAAAAATAACGTTCTGTTCTATATTAAAATCGTTTTCTTTAAATAATAAAATAAAAATTAGAAACTTCTTCTGAGATCACTGTAAATAAAAATTTGACAACTTAAAACATATCCTATGAATAAAAATTTAAAAATTTCATATAATCTGACATTTGACCAACTTTGCAGTATGATTGAATATATGTAATTCATACACTTTCTACATTTTTTATAGCATTCTAACATCCTTTTTCCCTTCACTGATTGAACTCGAAGAATTAGCTTCCTCGGCTATAACAGAACAGCTAAGTACTTCTGCTTCTTTACAATCACTGATAATTTCTTGGTCACACGCAGCTGTTATGGCATCATTTACAATTTCGGAGAAATAATCCGCTATTGCGATGATTGTGTCCTGTAAATATAATAAAATATACCAAGACAACTCATAAAATAAAATACACACTTTTGGTATCGGGGTCAATTTTGACCCCAACATGATACGTACCTAGTAGGAAGTAAGTTACGAGCATCCGTCACCCGCCGCACCCCGCGACCACATGACACCTTGCTTGATGCGCGAGAGTGTAGGTACTTAAACTGCATAGTTAAGAATAAAATCAAAAGCTCTTGGGGTCAATTTAGACCCTAATACCAGTTAAGGGTTAAAACGTCGTGCAAAAACTAAACGTAGATTCTATCATCAACTGTAAGGATACAAACTCAGCGACTGATTATTTGATGTCATTCATATATTCTGCTATCAGTAAAAATTCCAAACAGTTAAAAATACCTAATAGGAAACGAGTCAGTAAACCATGGGTTACTAAGGGTTTATTACGTTCAATGAGGAATAGAGATAATCTATATAAAAAAACTAAAACGCACAAAAATTATAAAAATTAGCTAAACGTAACTACGAAAGGGCCCAGATAAAAAATGCTAGGGACAACAAAAAACGGCTTTGGGAGGTAGTCAGACAAATAAGTGGCACAAACAAATCTAAACTAGAACGATCCTCTAGCCTTATATCCAAGAATAATCCAGCTAGTAGTATAAATTACGTCAATAAGTATTTTTCAACCATTGGTAGTAACCTAGCTAAACAAATACCATGCTCATCTAAAAATCAGTCAACAGTATTAAATCTCTCTACCGCACCAATAAACTCTATGGCTCTATTACCTACCGACGTGAGTGAGATTGTTAATATTATTTTAAGTTTAAAGGAAACCGGTGTCTCAGGTTTGGATTTGATTTCGACTAAAATAATCAAGAGGTACTTGCAAATACTTGCTGTTCCCATTACTCATATATGCAATCTTTCACTATCAACGGGGATTTTTCCAACAGCCTTTAAGACAGCGCTTATTAAAACCAATTCATAAGCGAGGGGGACGTAGTTTCTCAAAAACGTTCCAAACCACAATCACATCAAAATTGAGTTGTTGATGCCAAATAAGTCACGTGACTGCAATTTATTAACTGTCAAAATTTGGCGGTACTACTGTAATTCTTTTAATGAAAGTACGATCTAGTAGCCCAACCCACATGTATGGTGAACAAAAATAAGTAATAAACTAAAAGAGCCCAAGCTGTGTGGAACAACCCAAATATAAGACATAGCCAAAAACAATTTTCTTAAAAGTGATCCAAGCCACCTGAAACGTTTTTGCTTAAAAATAATATGAATACTGTCCATACAATATATTTCATTAAAACGTTCCAAGCAACCTGAAACGTTTTTGTTAAAAAATTATATGTGCACTCTCTTTGGAATAGATGTTTAATTAAAACGTTCCAAGCCATCTGAAATGTTTTGCTTCATAATAATATTTGCACTCTCCATAGAATAGATATTTCCATAGTACTGGTTCAAACTATTTATAACGTTTTTAATTGAAATAAATGTTTCCTATCTCAGCAAAATAAAATAATCATTAAAAAGTTCCAAGTTATTTGTAATTTTTTTGATTTAAAAAAATACTCGTCAGCCAAATATAATTCATTACTCAATTTAAAAAAGCTCCCAAGTACTTTTTAAAATATAGTTTTCATAGATTTTAAAAGTTAAATTTTTATACTCTATTGCTTTAAAGGAGAAAGGGCGGTTTCCTCCCATGTGTAACACTTTGCTACCTATATCATTTGAAAGATCTCAGTGAGTGCTATGTTTTATTGTATATGCATAACCCCGTATCTCGTGCAGGGAAACTGTTATAGTGTTTTTAATAATTACAAAAAAAAAAGTCTTAATTAATTAGTCTTTTAATACTACTTAGTTAAGACATAATTACTAACTACTACTAAAGTGATTTAAATGTAGCGCTTAAAAAACCCAACACCCTCTCAGCCACTATTGTCAGCGCAGCGCTAAAAAGATAGCAGACATGTAAAAAGTGATTAATGGCGGTCCTTCTTCAGAAAGATAACTCTTACTTGGCTGGCGAGAAGTTAGCTTTCAGAAACGTATGCGAAACAAACGATGATGCACATCGTCGAGGAATGTCCCCGACGTCGTTTCTCTGGGGGAATGCGTGAGCTCCACAACCTTACTCCGGCCGCAAAAGATTGGCTCCTCCAGCTGGATATAGATGTATAGGGTTCAGAGCAGAAGCCATACGCAATGATGATGAGTTGCAACAACGTCAGGTCGGTCATATAAGATTACGCTTTTTGTAGATGCCATTATTTACCTACTGGTGGTGTAGTGTTGCAGTCTCTTAACGATGCCAAGTTGGCCAACGATATTTCGAAAAACTGCAGTGCTTAAGTAGGCTGTGGAACGAGTCCACAAATTCACATACCTCGGAAGCGTCGTGTTGGAAACTGGAGGAACTGAAGAGGACATCGCTTCTAATATCGTCAAAGCCCGAGCAACCGAGTGATATAGAAATCACGTAAATTGACACGGAGAGATAAGCTCAAGATATTCCAGTCCAATGTAAAAACCGTATTGGTGTGAGACGTGGAAGATCACAAAGAACACCACGCATCAGCTTCAAGTCTTTGTTAACCGATGGCTCCGACGGATTATCGAAATATACTGGCCCCAGAAAATCTCCAACCTTGATCGGTAGGAGCGCTGCAGCGAGACTCCGATCGTCCAGCACCAGACCAATTTGATCGGCGAGCCCTAGACTGGAACCCCTAAGGAAGGCGTAAACGTGGCCGTCCAAAACAGACTTGGCGGCCGACTGTCGCTGCAGAAGTGAAGGGTATAGGGAAGACTTGGAGCGAAATAAAGCGCGAAGCTCAAGACCGACCGGAGACGCACTGAGAACGCCTTCTGCCCCATCGAGGGGACTTAGGAACATAAGCCAAGTAAGTAGGTATACGAAAACGCCATTATGTTGGTCCGTATCGAAGATGGATTATCAAGAACTATGTAGTTGCAGCGAGGTATAGGACAAGGTGGTTTAATATCTCTGAAACTGTTTACCGCTGCACTGGAAGATGCTTTTAGGCTCTTAGATTGGAACGAAGGAAAATGGCATCAACATATATGTGGCGAGTATATCACGCACCTTCATTTGCTGACAATTTCGTGGTCAGGTCTGAGACCTAGGAGGACCTCAATACAATGCTCGATGACCTAAGCAGTGCCTCTCAATAAGTGGGTCTTAAAATGAACATGGACAAGATCATGGTAAATGTTCATGTTGCACCTATTCCCAATCACGATTGGAGGCGCTACACTTGAAGTTGTCGTCGAATATATTTACCTGGGACAATCAGGTCAGAAAAGTAAGTCCAGCTTCGAGAAGGAGGTCTCTCGTCAAATCAGAAGTCTAATGGTCACCAGTGTTGCCTATCTTTTTATAAAAACCTGCAGGGCATGGAAGGTCCCGATTATGTTGACGGATTTGCTGGTGAACAAGTCTTTGATTTTGAACGAATAATTTATCCTAAATATACATAAATAAGAAGGAAAAAAGAGAGAAATTCATTAGATTATAACGTTTTACCGAAAATATGCTCTAGTAACAGTCAATAACGTTGACTTTACTATTTGTTTTTATAAATACCTAACGACTATTTGCTAATACAAGAGAACTGATATGTCAAAGTAGCGTCATGATTTAGCTGATATTTTGCTGTGCGATATTAAACCTAATAGTTTTATGACATGCAACTAACATTAGCTCTAGAGGTGATAAAGCCATTTAGTTTTCGACCATACAAATATATTTTTTTCTATTTAATCTTGTTTAATTATTACTTTCTTAGTTATAAAAGTCATTTGGAACGTTTTTTATAAATTAAAATTTTAAATGTAACATGAATATAGCAATAAAACAAAAACGTTCCACACCAATATTTTTATCAATATTTAAAAAACTATTAACATTATAGGTTTAAAATAGGGTCAAATTAAAACTAGATCATATCACCAGTAGCATACAAAAGAATCAGTAGTAAAAAGAAAAAGGTTTCTCAAGTAATTTGAAATTTAACTTTAATCATGATTATCTCAAAACATTACATTTGTGGGTTGGAACGTTTTTCTGGAACTACGTCCTATGCAATCTTTCACTATCAACGGGGATTTTTCCAACAGCCTTTAAGACAGCGCTTATTAAAACCAATTCATAAGCGAGGGGCGAGGGACTGTGTTGGGAACTACAGGCCGATTTCTATTTTACCCACGATGTCAAAAATCCTAGAGCGTCTTTTAAACACTCATTTATCAACCTATCTAGAGAGCAATAACATTCTCGCTCCGAACCAGTTCGGATTCCGTCGTGGCAGATCGACCAACGATGCGGTTCACGAGCTCTTACAAATCTCAAATCTGGATAGAAAGAAGAAATGTGTTACAGTATTCTTGGATTTGGCAAAGGCTTTCGACACCGTCTCGACTCCCCTCTTAATTGAAAAACTTGAACGAATTGGGATTAGAGGAGTTCCACTGAAATTATTTAAAAATTATTTGACAAACAGATTGCAAAGGGTAAAGATTGATCAGGAAATAAGTGACGAGCTCCCTATAGAATACGGTGTGCCGCAGGGAAGCATCCTTGGACCTTCACTTTTCCTGATCTATATTAATGATCTTTGTCTGACACGTATCCAGGGGGGACAAATAGTAGCATTTGCTGATGACGCGGCTCTCTCTTATGTGGGTGACAACTGGGCTGAGGTATTTGACCTCACTCAGAAAGGAATGAACAAAATTAGCAAATGGCTTCAATCCAACTACCTGACACTGAATGTCCAAAAAACAAAATATGGCGTTCTGCCACGGACGTAACCTTTTACCTCCTTCTTCATTCTCCCTTGTCTACCACAACTGTGGGCTTGATGGCTCTTCCTGTTCCTGTCCATTTATTGAAAATACTGACTGTACTAAATATCTAGGGATAACAATTGACCAATTTATTACATTTAAACCTCACATCAACAATCTTGTAAATCGGCTGCGAAAATTAATTTACATTTTTAAAACGCTTCGCGGAGTCGCAGATAAACAAATCATCAAAAGTATCTACCAAGCTGTTTGTCAATCATTAACTGATTATTGCATAACTTCCTGGGGTGGAGCAGCCAAGTCACACCTTATTGAAATTGAAAAGGCTCAGCGAGCAATCCTTAAGGTGGGAGCTGGCTTTCCATTCAGACATCCAACTTATGAACTGTACAGATATTGGGATATACTAACAGTTCGACAATCTTTCATACTGCGCACAATCATGAAACAACATTCAATGATGCAGTATGATCCAAATCTTCGGAAAGACAAACGCCGCAAACATCTAGTATGTGATAAGCCTAAAGAACAATGCTCAAAACGTCCCCAGCTTGTAGCACTTTGAAACCTATGTTAATCGAAAGCCCTTAGTATTTTCATCATTTTATTGTATGACAGCAAATCTCAAATGTGTATCCGAAAAAAGTTATATCGCTTTAAAGAAACCGAAATGAGTCACAATTATGTTGCTGTTTATTGTACTTTTTCGAAATTATAGCCAATAAAATACATAGTTAACAGTGTAGAATATAAGAAAAATATAAAAGATTATTTATTTATTTATTATTACGCGCCGTATATGCCCAATGACCCGATTTTTTCATTTTTGTGAGCACGAGTAGTTTGTCTCCTCGGACATTTACTACTTCACGCTGGGTGTGGGGCGGATGGCCCTACGACATTTAAGTGTCATGCCTCAGGGGCACCCCCTAAGGCACGAACCTCGGCCTGGACCGTCACCGACTAACAGGATCTGTGGAAGGCACGGCCTCTAGGAGCAAACGCGGCGCGTATTCGTGCCTCGTCGGCGATGACGGAACCGCGGACGTGTTGTTGTGACTTCGCGAGCCGTATGAGCTCTACGTTGAGCGATCGCGATCCTATCACCCGGTTCTTCGAGAGCATGTCTAGGTCTTCTAATTTTGGATATTCTAGAGGGGATGTACCCGGATGTCTCTTCCACTAGTTAGTTGGGGTAAGTGGCAGCCGTTTCAAAGTAGCGACGGGAACAGAGTTTCATGATTTGCTGGCTGGTCGGCAACTCTTTGCATATGAACCTATTCTGAATTGTTTGTAACCTATGGATCCTGCTGTGTGGCCCAAGGTGGGCGAAAACTACGCACGCGTACGTCATGATTGGCCTAAAACAAGTCTCGTATATCCTAACTTTATTGCGGATTGACATCTTAGACTCCTTCCTAAGGAGTAAGTGCAGCCGTCCCATCACAAACGAGCCCCGCTTGCGAACCATGTTTAGGTGGGGACGGAGAGAGTATGACTCCAAGGTATTTGGCTTCCCTCGCCTAAGGGATCGGGGAGCTGAACATCTTGACTTTTTTCTTTTTTTTTTTAAATTGGCCTACCAGTATGACTCTATGGTGCATGTTGTTAAGCATCCATTAGAGTCCAAGAATGGCGAGCACCATGTCAGCTACAATATTTGTAGAGGCATGAATGTCTTAACTATGGCGGCTTCAGAAGATGCTTTTTCACGCCACGCTTGAAGCAACCAGGATCGTAGTTTGAAGGAAACACGTGGGCTGGCAAAGAGTTCCATTGTTTGGTGGTTTTGCACATGTACGAAGTGGTGAACCGCTTTGTTCGAACTTGTATGGTTTCTACAGTGTAGCGGTGGCACTTAAGTCCGGCACGTGTTGTTCTGAATAAGAGAGGAGAGGGTGGAATCAGTTGGAAAAGTTCATCAGAACACTCGGCGTGGTACAGGCGATAGAAGGCCGCCAATCCGGCGATGTCCCTACGCAGCTCTAAAGGCTCAAGGGATTTGGATACTTCTGGGCACCCAAAGACACGCACAGCTCGCCGCTGTAACCGATCAAGAGCATCTAGAAGGTACTGTGCAGAGCCATCCCAGAGGTGAGAGCGGTGTCTCTGCCGAGAGAGATTTGTGGCTTCTTTTCTTGTGAAACATCAACGCTTGGCTCTTTTCGGGGTTGACTGTTATCCTCCATTTCTAGAACCACTCGCTGAGGGCGTTGGACGCAGATTTACGAATGAATAACCAAATAAATCCCGTCTAGTAACAATTTGTCCATTGGGTCATTGAGGCCACAAACGGGACATTTAAAGGTGATTTTATAATGTTCAGGAATGTAGTATTCAATAATACACTTCTTCATCTTTTTACAGACTTCCGAATTGCTGGAGCGCTTCTCAATACATTCAGAGAGCCTTTTCATGGCAGTGTCTATGCCACAAACTTCGTTGAACGAATTCATTGCCGAATTCACATCAACAATGACTTGGGTAACTACGTTACAGGCAGCGGGGTACGTTCAGAACATTGACTGATGAGTCCATAAATATACCGTTCCCTGAATTGTCAATCGAGGGTATTATTTTGTTTAGTTTGGGGACATATCACACTTAAAACTAGCAGCTTCCTATGTTAGCGAACATTTACGTGGCGGCGTCTGAAACATACAAGTTTGTGCTACTCCAAGTCCAATTATGAACCAATACGGTATAAACACGGCAGGTTGCACTCTTTTGAGGGGTCGAATTTTATCCAAACATAGGTCAAATGCGACCTATTACAGGTACCTATTTATTTGGATTGAAATAAAGCACAGGATATAAACGCCATTCAGGCATATTATTGTTCATGCTTAACTGCTAAAAGAACGTGGTACTTTGGTATTGGAAGGGATTTAGACAATTTCAATGGGCCAGCCAGTTGAGTGCCTGGGACAATATTGTAATAGACACTGAAAATACTGATTAATGTTATAAAAAGTTGTGATTATGAAGACATTTGGTAAGCGTCAGAACCTCTGGACCAAGTACAAAATTGTGTATTTAGATGGTGTCAAGTTATAATACCTTTATGGTACTATTTGATACTCAAATTGATTTTTTTAATACCTCGACGAGCTGTTGAAAAACATTAAAAGAAAGGGGCCAGACATTCTGACGTCAGGTTGTCTGGACCATATTTATTTCATACTAGCTGCTGTGCCCGCGACTTCGTTCGCGTGGCGGATGTTACTTACTTCGCAATTCGATTTAATACTGAAAAATCGTTTTTAAAACCTTATAACGAACAGATATACCTACATTACAAACGAATTGTAAAATTAACGAACGAACCAAAACCTTTTCAAAGTAAATAAATAGTAAATAAAATATCTATGAAGACTGCGTCTAAACTTATACTGAAAGACATGAGCGAACGTCATTCTTTCAAGGAAAATCTTAACACCGCGATACTGAAAATGACGTCACAGGCACAATGCTATCTGTTGTCAAATTTGTAAGTTAAAATAAATGACATCGCTTATTTCATCATAACTGCAAGGACGCGCCTCCTCCCGTGACGGAGGAATACTTGGCCTACTAATACCACGCTGGCCAGTCGGATTGGTTGATAATATACGGATAGATTGGAAGATAATATTCACCGATAGTCCCTTAGTCGGTTTTACGCCACCCATGGGATGAGATGGGGAGGTGACATATTGTATTCTTACTCCGTCACCACACGGATACATGGCTGGCGTGCATGAGGTCGCGGGTTCGATTCCCATGGAGGACAATTGTGATACACAAACTATTGTCCTTAGTCTGGATGTTCTTTGTGTCCGTTAAATTGATATTTTTAAAGGCTAGTGTGGGATTTGTCTTTTGTAAAAAAAATGCTGAAATAAATTATTGTACCTCACACCTTTTTACCATCTAGCAAAAAATATTTGACTAAACTTAGACTCGACTATATTATTATCTATAGATAAACTGCGTGCAGTATTTTTGAATTACTTAATAAAATAAACACAAACACTTTGAATAATAATTTAATGTTTTGTGATTGTATTTCTTTATTTTATTGTCAGTTTTGTATTTTTTTATTGTTGACAAATAGCAATAATGTGTAAAATGATCTATATCTTGTGTGTTTATCAACCGATTTCTATAATTTTTTTTTTATGAATAAGATATTAAAGTGTACTTTTGAAATATGGGAGTTTGAAAAAGATATGTCTATGCAAATTACAATATATTTATGTATTTAATACACTTTGAAGAAAACCCTAACGATTAAACACGTTATTGTGGCTAATATATAAAAGATAGATATATACTATTCAAGACTTTTTTGTACATCTTTTGAAGACCATTATTTTTGTAATACATATTTTTGGCGTATGATCAACGTATGCGATGATAAGAGCTAGAATGCGCTTTTTGTCAACTGACTTGCTTCAAATTTTTCGTCACTGCTCAGCTCCTATGTGTCTTAGCGTTATGTTATACAGCCTATAACCTGTCCGGGAGTATGGACTACAATCGTACCAAGTTTGGTTAAAATGCCTTCAGTAGTTTTTGACCCATGCGTGCACATACAGACAGACAGACAGACAGACAGACAGACAGACAGACAGACAAAAAATTTATTGATTGCATTTTTGGCATTAGTATCGATCACCATTCATCCTCCAATATTAATTTTGAACATATATTCAATGTACAGAATTGATCTCTCTACAGTTTTATTATAAGTATAGATAGTTGGAGACAATATTTCTTAATTATTTCTTTGTTAATATTTAATACCCTTTCAGTACCCTAAAATTAATATTTTGTTTTTATTTTAATGCATCCCAAAAAAACGTTACGCGTAAATGAAACTCCTTAGAAGGCTGAATTATTTATTCTACTCATTCTATGGCTATTTAATTTGCAATATACACAATTTAAGTATATTGTAAGGGAAGCATCCCGCCGTCACGAGGGCCGTGCACCATTAGTGTCCTACTGCAGGGACGGCCCTGCAGCAGGACACTAATGGGCTCTTATGATGATGATGATATGCAATATTGTGTAAAGAAGTATTATTTAACGGCAGTATTTTTAACACGTAAATTGTGTACTATATTAAGTAAAGCAGCGATAGATCAGTAGGGAGACTAACAGATTGCCATGCAAATGGTTTTGGGTTCCAATTCACGGGCGGCGTGAACCTCTGACTTTTTGAAGTGATGGGCGTATTTATATTTATCTGATAATTTATTAGTCGCACCGTTTGTCATTACTGGTAGGCCGTAGGACGCATTGGTATAAGAAGACTTCAGGCATTGCGATAAAGGAGAAAAGAACACTCGACGTATCTTGCTGAACAACCTTACTGGATCCTGCGCTCAACTATCCGACTAGAGTTATGCTCGGCATCTCCTTGAAGGATAAAATTTAGAACGAGGTTATCCGACAAAGAACCAAACTTACCGACATAGCTCGAAGAATTAGCAACCTGAAGTGGCAATGGGCTGGGCATATCTGTCGAAAGACTGGCGGCGGGAGCAGACCGCGACTCGGCAATCGTAGTTAGTGTAGGGCGCCCCCAGCTAGGTGGACCGACGACCTAAAAAAGGTGTCTGTGTCGGACTGGGTGCGGACGGCGCTGGATCGTGTTCTGTAGCGCGTGTTGGCAGAGATTGATATCATTGTGAATTCGAAATAATACACTCTATTTGAAAGAACAATTTTATTGTATTAAACATATTATTAACTAGCTGTAATCCGCGACTTCGTCTACAGTTCTTAAAAGCCCTTGAAAAATATTATTATATTGACTTTCTTTATAAATACATTTCTTTATAATATTTTTAAAAACTAAATTAGCCTAAAGTTACGTAAAAATTAACAATATTACTGGTGAAAGATTTATGTAAATCGCCCCAGCGGTTTCGAAGGTTACCCGGAACAAACAGACAGACACAAAAATTATTAAATGTCATTTTTGGTGTTGGTATCGTGTTTACAATGGTATAAAAGTAGTGTAAAACACTGGCTTTTATGTTACAAACAGACACTTTAATTTTATTTATATGTTTAGAGGAACTGTAACCCGCGACTTCGTTCACGAAAAAACATATTTAGGTAGTAGTTTACCAACTTTTTTTTCTGCGGAACCCTATAAAAGTAATAAAAAACTGGGACCGGAGCTTTATGCGGCTTCCGAAGCACGGTCAGATGAAATACCACTGGTCACCCATCTATGGAATGACCTCGCCGAAGTTGCTTAACCACCGTTATCATTTCTAAATCAGTGATCATAACAGGCTGTGAATGGCTGCCAGTGAAAACGCATTTAAATTTTTACCCTAAAAAAAAAGAAGCCTAAATTATTCGTTATGACCTCCCGTAAAAGCCCATTGAATAAAAGTATACAGGTATCATAATAATTTTTATGGTTTTTTACTCCAATTTTATTTATATGTATAGTTATATACCCACGAAAGACTAAGCTAACCTTTTTTTAAACTAACTTTCGCGGGCTGAAAATGTTGGCAGAATAGAATGACTACATAAAAAAAAAGAAATTGGAGGGAAGGTTTTTTTTATGACTTGTGTAAAACTTTCGTAAAAGTGTTAAAGTTAAGTACAATTTTATAAAAGTAGTTAATTTATCAGTTTTCGAAAATACATATCAAGTTTATGTATGTGTGGACTGAGGGCCCATTTTTTTTTGCGGTTTTTTGCAGATTAATCAACAAAAGTGCATAGTTAAAGTTGTTAAAGAGTTTGTTAAACGAATATCAGAGTTTGTTAGGACTTCATTCAAAAGATATATCGTTTTAAGTGGGTCCCTCAGTTCAAATACAAAATCTCCCATAATTAGATAGGTAATGAATTAAACAACAATTTTTGGTTAAAAATCCTTAGTTAAACATGTATAAAAGTATAAAAAGCATTGAAAAGCCTAATATGAGTAGATAATAAAAAATAACAAACGTTTTAAAAGGTCCCTGAGGGCCCACTTGAATTTATCTCATAATTAATAAATTATAGCATGAACATTAAATATTCCTAAGCCAACCATTTGTTAAAAGGGCAAGGATAAATTTAAAATTAAAGAAAGATCACAAACAGTGATAATTATTGTTATTTTTAAGTTTTTAAGTGGTCCCTCAGTCCACACACTATGCAAATGCTAATTGTTAAATATATAATTAAATACAACAATTACGAAAATGGGGAGCCTTTCAGTGCATAGTTAATTTTGTATTTTATCGATCTGTATTTATCTTGTGTCTGGTTTATTTATATTTTTTGTCATATTAACTGTTTTATTAATTTTCATACTAAGTCTGGTGTGGGGTGTCCACGTTTTAAGAAAACGACTGTATATTTGTTTTTAATGTCATTTATTATTAATTTAGATATTTATTTATTTATAATTAGGATAACCCACGAAACATACACAAAGTCAATCAGAAATAATACAATATTTAAGTAGCTCAAGCAACAGTGCTGATTCCATTACAAGTTGCCACGGCAAGCAAAACGTTACACAATATTAATATTAATCAATTAAATCTAAATTGCAATCATTTTTAAAATGTAAAAAATAAAACAATAAAATTTGCAATACAGTAAAATTAAAATGTAATAAAATTTTAAGTTAGACAAGTGACAGGTTATATTATTAATTAGCTACAATCGTAATACATATCTGTATGTCTATACATATAAATAAAATTGGAGTGTCTGTTTGTAACACGAAATCCACAGTTTTTAAGGTTCCGTACTCAAAGGGTAAAAACGGAACCCCAATTACTAAAGCTCCGCTGGCCGTCCGTCCATCTGTATGTCACGAGGCTGTATCTCATGAACCATGGCAGTTAGAAAGTTGAAACTTTCACAGATTATGTATTTTAGTTGCCGCTATAACAACAAATACTAAAACAAAATAAAATAAATATTTAAGGGTTATTTATTTTATATTGAAAAAATAATTTTTGACAGCTAAGTTACGTGAGTCGTGACGTCGTAGAATTTTTAAAAGATGAGTCCATGATTTTTTTTTAAATTTTTTTTTGATGATTTTATTTACTTTTATCTCACACTTTATGACTATGCAGAAACTTTAAAACGTAATGTAACATCATTAATGTATGTAATGGTTCTTGATTATCTCTTGACTGCATGGACACTCTACTTGTACGAAATACATATTTTGTAAATTTTTCGTAAAAGAATTATAAAACCAGTGATAAGATAAATACAGATCGATAATATACAAAATTAACTAAGCTCTGAAAGGCTCCCCATTTTCGTAATTGTTGTATTTAATTATATATTTAACAATTAGCATTTGCATAGTGTGTGGACTGAGGGACCACTTAAAAACTTAAAAATAACAATAATTATCACTGTTTGTGATCTTTCTTTAATTTTAAATTTATCCTTGCCCTTTTAACAAATGGTTGGCTTAGGAATATTTTATGTTCATGCTATAATTTATGAATTATGAGATAAATTCAAGTGGGCCCTCAGGGACCTTTTAAAACGTTTGTTATTTTTTATTATCTACTCATATTAGGCTTTTCAATGCTTTTTATACTTTTATACATGTTTAACTAAGGATTTTTAACAAAAAATTGTTGTATAATTCATTACCTATCTAATTATGGGAGATTTTGTGTTTGAACTGAGGGACCCACTTAAAACGATATATCTTTTGAATGAAGTCTTAACAAACTCTGATATTCGTTTAACAAACTCTTTAACAACTTTAACTATGCACTTTTGTTGATTAATCTGCAAAAAGCCGCAGAAAAAAAAATGGGCCCTCAGTCCACACATACATTCAAGTTTGAGTATTTTATTGACAGTGGTTGTATAATATTTTTTATGTTAAACCATGAAAAGAGGTCGGAAAAGTGCAGTTCCGTTGGAAGAACAAAAATGTGTTCTAAATCAGTTTAAAAACTACTTCCCTAGTAAAGACGATTTACCTTCACCATGTGATCCAGTGTTTCAAGAGATAACTCAAGCATTAACTCAAAAAATGACACCTAAATCACTTTACTTGTCGGTAAAAAAAAAATACGAGCTATTTTTCGGTAACGAAAAGTCTGACATTACTGATGGAAAATTTATAGAAGAATGTACGGAAGTAAGGGACACTTGTGATTGGTTCTTTGTCGGATAACCTCGTTCTAAATTTTATCCTTCAAGGAGATGCCGAGCATAACTCTAGTCGGATAGTTGAGCGCAGGATCCAGTAAGGTTGTTCAGCAAGATACGTCGAGTGTTCTTTTCTCCTTTATCGCAATGCCTGAAGTCTTCTTATACCAATGCGTCCTACGGCCTACCAGTAATGACAAACGGTGCGACTAATAAATTATCAGATAAATATAAATACGCCCATCACTTCAAAAAGTCAGAGGTTCACGCCGCCCGTGAATTGGAACCCAAAACCATTTGCATGGCAATCTGTTAGTCTCCCTACTGATCTATCGCTGCTTTACTTAATATAGTACACAATTTACGTGTTAAAAATACTGCCGTTAAATAATACTTCTTTACACAATATTGCATATCATCATCATCATAACAGCCCATTAGTGTCCTGCTGCAGGGCCGTCCCTGCAGTAGGACACTAATGGTGCACGGCCCTCGTGACGGCGGGATGCTTCCCTTACAATATACTTAAATTGTGTATATTGCAAATTAAATAGCCATAGAATGAGTAGAATAAATAATTCAGCCTTCTAAGGAGTTTCATTTACGCGTAACGTTTTTTTGGGATGCATTAAAATAAAAACAAAATATTAATTTTAGGGTACTGAAAGGGTATTAAATATTAACAAAGAAATAATTAAGAAATATTGTCTCCAACTATATGAAATAAATATGGTCCAGACAACCTGACGTCAGAATGTCTGGCCACTTTCTTTTAATGTTTTTCAACAGCTCGTCGAGGTATTAAAAAAATCAATTTGGGTATCAAATAGTACCATAAAGGTATTATAACTTGACACCATCTAAATACACAATTTTGTACTTGGTCCAGAGGTTCTGACGCTTACAGATATTTGTATTTGAAAACTTCTAAAAACCGTCCATGGCCACTTTACAAAAAGCGGGAGTCATTTCAAAACCCGGAATGAGTTCATTCCACAGTATTAATTAAAATAAAAGGAACATCATGAACAATAATATAATTATCATTGTGACTCATTTCGGTTTCTTTATGTCGATATAACTTTTTTCGGATACATATTTGAGCTTTGCTGTCATACAATAAAATGGAGAGATGACTAATACCTTTCGATTAACATATATCTTAAAGTGCTACAAAGTGGGGACGGTGTCCATACATTTTTGAGCATTGTTCTTTAACACAACCCTAGCACAAAAACACTTCTCTTTCTTAGGCCCCTATCTTTATAATAAATTAAATCGCATACTAAATATTTACTCCCTTACCAATACTAAATGCAAAGTGACTGTCACCAATTATCTTAAAACCCTCAACTATGATGAAATCGAACACACGCTGTCAATCATTAAATAGCTCTGTTAGCAGTATATTGAGTAGTATCAACACCAGTTATTTCTCTCAACTTGCCCCTTACCTCTTCCTAATGCATCTCTGTTCTCGCACACACACACACACGCACACACACACACAACACTATACGGCACAAATGCCTTTATCTATTTATTTTTTAATTACTTCTTATACAACATAGTACACACTCTGGCAAAAGTCACTATTTATTTTTAAGTTTTTTTTTTTTTTTTTTTCGTTTAAGCGGAAATATGTTTATTTTTATGTTTATTTTTATACTTCTCAAACTTGAAAAGGAAATGTCCAGCACCCGCTCAATAACCCCTGTGTTCTAGCGATGGGAGGGCCCCAGAGAACCGGTCATACAGATTTGTTCGCAAATCAGCAACTGGCTCTGGTCTCTCACAACGTTAGCAATTATGTGATTATTAAGTGTAAGACTTTAAATTTTAAGAATGTTGTGAAGAGAGAATAAAGAATTTATTTATTTATTTATTATTTATTTTGTGCAATGTAGCTTCTAAATTGGAGCACACATTTTCTTCGGGGTGTCTTCTCTAGTACGTAGTACATATTACCTCAATGTTGGAGAAGGGCCAAATAAAGAGCTCTCGTAACCGACGCGCATGTATGCCTCGCTTAATGAATGTGGACGAGGCCGAATCTGTTTGCCAGAATCGTGACAAGTGGCGTTCTGTCGTTTCTGCCTACCCCGGACGGGATAAGGCGTGAGTTTATGTATGTATGTGAACTAAATGAAACACATTTATATAATTGCATTCTGAATTTATGAAGACAAATGGATAATTATCTTGCTTTACTGGGTTCAATAGATAGAGGGCACGAAATTAAAATCTTATTTACGCTGAGTAGTTGTTTAACACGTTTCAAAGAAACACGGTGCCTTAAAGATGTATTTAATACCGGCGTACGTTTTGAAGGACCTGAAATGATAAGTTTAATTAATATACATATTAAGCGAAAACCAAAATTAACACAGTATGCTTTTAATTTCTTTATTTACGCCCGAATACTCAAACGTCTTTTAGAAGTAAAGTGGCACTTAAACTAGACATTTGTATGAGAATTTCTAGTTTAAGCCCCGCTTTATTTTTAAAAGACGTTTCGAGTATTCGGCCGTTACATTATTTTTGCCTGACGTTTCGCTACTGGTTACACTGGCTGTGGTATAAATCTAACGTTGACAAGACTCTACTGTCTTTATCCAATGCAACCTGTAGCGGAGTCAAGAAGAACAACAAGCTGTTGAATTGATTATGATCTAATTACCAATCATTTAAACAGCCCAATAATGTCCCACTGCAAAGACAGGCCTCTCCCGTGACGGAGGGATACTTGGCCTACTAATACCACGCTGGGCAGACGGATTTGTATATGTCGCAGGGAAATGAGGAAACCAGGGATTTTACGAAATCCCTAGGGATATCACGAAATCCCGGTAAATGTCGAATACTCTTGATTATTACGTCTTCTTACTGAAAATGTTTAGTGATATGACAAAATACTAATATAACGTCAGTGATATGTCATTTCACTAAACAAAATCTAGTGAAATGTGCTTGTACCAACGTTCATCTTGCTAAATTACGGATCAAAGAGAACTCGATGTGTGAGTGTGGTTTGGATGAAGGTTCCCCTGATCATATTTTGTTTTCTATGTATAATATCGATACCTCTGGGTTCAATTGGCGTATAAACCAAAATCCGACTTTTCAGGTGAGCAAAAAAAAGATGGCTACTCATTGCACGGCGTTATTATCATTATTATTTAGTTCTTTTTTGGGTATGATGGTCTTAACTTTTTGGGACGAGGTATACGAGAGGAATTGTAATCATAGAATGAAGAGCGCATTAACGGACATAGGAAAAAAATATGATCAGGGGAACCTTCATCCAAACCACACTCACACATCGAGTTCTCTTTGATCCGTAATTTAGCAAGATGAACGTTGGTACAAGCACATTTCACTAGATTTTGTTTAGTGAAATGACATATCACTGACGTTATATTAGTATTTTGTCGTATCACTAAACATTTACAGTAAGAAGACGTAATAATCAAGAGTATTCGACATTTACCGGGATTTCGTGATATCCCTAGGGATTTCGTGAAATCCCTGGTTTCCTCATTTCCCTGTGACATATATATATTCAAGTTTTCCTTCTTTTTATTTCGTGAAGATATTCACGGATAGTGCTTTAGTCGGTTTTTACGAAACCCATTGGATGAGATGGGGTGGTGTCGTGACATATTGTATTCTTACTCCGTCACCACACTAACTTTACCAATTGAATTAAACAAAATACGAGTATAGGTACCTGGAGGGGCAGATTTAGATGGCTCACTTTTCGGTATAATTATTTCTTGGTGTATGTTAACATTATTATCTAAATTAACTTTACTCGTGCTTTTTATATTTAAACTCTTTTGTGTTGTACTACATGCACCTTCATCACTGACTTCACTATCAGATATTGTAATTTTTAATAAAGGGAAATCATTTTCAGGAGTTATACTTCCATTCGGTTGGGGATTTTTAAGTGCTTCTTTCTTAAGATACTCATCAATTGGATCCGTACCCGCTAAAGCATCATAGAAGCTTATATCTTTCTTCCCTTTCTTTTTTCTTCGGTGATAATCTGTCTTTTTAACCGTTTTCATTTTCTTTTTGCTAGATGTTTCATCACTTTCGGACTTTAACTGAAAAAAAAAAATAGCACATGTGTTTTAGCCCATAAGTTGTTATGAAAGTACCTATCAAAATTTAAATTATTAGATACTAGCTGACCCGTGCCCACTTCGTTGGGCGGCGAAAAAAACGATTTCCTTTTTTAAACATATTTTATTACTGCTCCTCTCTTATTAGTCTTAGCGTGATACTCCCCGATAAATGGCCTATTTAACACAAAAATAATTTTTAAAAACGGTTCTGTAGATCCAGTGATTACCCCCTACAACGTCACAAACTTACAAACACACAAACTTTACCTCATTATAATATTAGTATAGAGTATTATCCATGTAACGATTGATTAAGAATACATGGTATTAATCAACAAACCAATTAGCCTATCGCAGTCCACTGCTGGACAAAATGCCTCTCCCAACAAACGCCACAGAACAGGGTCCTCCGCCCTCCGAATTTAGTCCGACCAAGCGATCTTTTTCTCTCCGTCACCACACGGAGTAAGAATACAATAATAATATGTCACCACCACATCTCATCCCATGGGTGTGGTGGTGACATAATAAAAAACTGACTAAGGGACTATCCGTGAATATTATCTTTACGTAATAAAAAGAAGGAAAACTTGAAATTAAACCCTATACCAATCCGACTGGCCAGCGTGATATTAGTTGGCCAAGTATCCCTCCGTCATGAGAGGAGGCCCGTCCCTGCAGTGGGACATTAATGGGCTGTTATGATGAAGCTATCTTTTTGAGGTAGAATTAATTTATAGTACAGGTATTTAAAATTAAAATAAAAATCTTACTCCAACCAAAATATTGATACTAAGAAAATTCATCTATACCTACTAACATCGTGTTAGACAGATATTATACGTTATTCGCGCATTACTTTAAAACTGAGATATCTTTCAAACTAATAATCGGATCTCATTGCTGTAAAGGTCAATTTTGTTTAAAATTAAATAAATATAATGAATCACGTATTTATTTTGATAAGGGTCAATACCATATACACAAAATACCTTTACAAACAATGCATTTCTTTAAATCAAATTTGATTATTATAAAAAAGGTCGTAGTGAGTCAACCTTAGAAGATAGATAAATACTATCGTTGACTTAATTGTAAAACTTTTTTAGAGGTACAATTCTCTAATACATCATTTCAGTATATCTCCAGGCGTTTAAGCAGCAGAAGCAAAATAAATGTATTTGAGCGTCCCTTTTATAAACATATTTCATTACTGCTCGACTCCTATTAGGCATAGCGTGATACTATATAGCCTATGACACTCCCCGATAAATGGACTATCAAACACAGAAAGAATTTTTAAAATCGGTTTAGTAGATCCAGAGATTACCCCCTACAACGTCACAAACACACAATCACACAAACACACAAACAAACAAACACACAAACTTTACCTCTTTATAATATTAGTATAGATTAAAACTTCATCATATCAGCTGATGGGCGTCCAATACTAGACATAGGAGCTCTAACTATATAGATCTAGCGCGGCCCTGAATTTTCCTCATCAATTAGTTTCCGCCGCCCTAACTAGGTCGTCCCTCTACCATTTAGTGTCTCCCAAACCTGCGTCTTCTGGTAGGAGGTGGCTATATCAGAACCTTTCTAACCCAACGGCTGTTAGTTATGTACCCTGACCACCGCCACTTAACCCTGATTGAAATCCTGACCAATACCAAAAACACTCACGTCATCATAAAATGAGTCGTTCTCGTCATGGTCACAAGAAGTTAATATTTTATTACATACAATCTTGAGATTCTTAGCGCGTGCTTTTTTATTTTTGCTAGCTACTTCTTTTTCCTCATCACAGTCTAATCTTAATGTTCTGAAACAAAAAAGATATTTAGGCACATAACAGAAAAAAAATCTCCAGAAACGGCAAGTACCTACGCCTACGTAGGACTCGAAACCTACACGGGCATAATGTATGAATAGATCCTAAGTAATAATATATGAATGTAGATGAATCAAAGCAAGCTTGTAACAATCGTAGAACAAGGGACTGGGTAGGCAGAGACTACCCAGTCCCTGTTCTAGTTCAGTCGTCGTTCCTTCCCCTTTAAAAATTAGGTGTAAGTTTATGCCTAGCCTACCGCACTCATTACTTAATAATAGACAGCTATCTTAATGTCCTACTTACTTACTTTATAATTCTAGTTTTCTTGCCTTTATAATCGGTTGACTTAGAAGAGCCCCACACGTCTTTGAATAACTCCCGTCGTCGTGTGTAACTGTCTTCTTGATCTAACATTTTCGTTATGGCTATTGTTTTCTATTGCACGTACAGGTATCTTCTGCCATAAGACATCATAAGATGTTATGTTCTATAGGTTTCATTATCTTGTTATCATATATTATTGTTTTTGTTTCATGTTTTTTGTCTTATGCTATGTTTATTTGTAACACGTAAGCATTGTGTTTTATTCTTTCTTTTATAAATATGGCAAACTTTGCTATTGTGTTTAAGTATTTTGGGTTACCTACATCACATGATCACAACACAGAAATGAATTTTGACATTAAAATTTACAGTTGATATAGAGGTGAAAAAATTTTTTTTTTATATTAATTCACCAAAAAGTATTTAGTAAGTACAGTCTTTACCTATGATATTATTTAAACTCCAGTGTAAGCAATCATGCCACGTATCGCGGGAACTTTTACAAACATACATTTATCGGACACAAATAACAAAACTTACCATAATAATTTGTGTCGTTGCACAAACAAATTATCCTCCACAGCTTTCAAACATCCGAAATCCAGCAGGCGCGGTTGCAGTTCAACCTGAAATGGTGACCGCAATAAGTAAGAAAGATCGCAACCATTGGTTATTCATCTTTTACACCACGAAATTTTCGAACAATGGATGAATCGCGGAACGTTTTTTCCAATTTGCTGTTTGTCACCAAGATCAAAACATGGTCCGAATCAGAAATTTAAAAGAGACATCCGTGATTGATACCACGTAAAAAATACGAAAAACTGAATGGAGGCATTGAATTTGTACTCTAAAACTCCCACAATATCTTTTCTACTAAGCTCTAAACGGACACAGATGGAACTAATGTAACTAATGTGCTCGCCAAATTTCTATCCCATCTCACCACTGTGCTGCTTTCAGGGGTGGTTTCCGTTATGCAGCCGCGAAGATATGGAATAACCTTCCACCTCCCTTGAGACGCATAGAAGCTGTGAGCACTTTTAGATTAAACTTGAGAAACTATCTCTTAAAAAAACAGCGAGATTTAGGTTGCATAAACCTCGATGTTTCAATTGTCTGACATGGTAGAATATAGAATAGTGATGCAATGATGGGGTTCAGTAGATCAATGTACATAAACACACGCACACACACACACATACAATGACAGAAAACACACCCACACTCACAACACACATACATTATAATACACAGTAGATTAAATATTAAGTATAAGTTTATGTGTCCAAAAGGAAGCTACACTTTGTTTCTGTTTATTTTTTTTAAATTTGCATAACTATTATAGTTACTATTAATTATATGTATATTGTTATAGTAATGAGATAGCAGACTTGTTGTGCTATTTGGCATTTGTTCGCGTAGTATAGGTTCCAGATGAAAACCAGCGTCTAACAGAAGTGTTGGACATTATGCTGATCTGGATACCCTTTTTAGGGTCACCCGTGGGACGCATTAACAATAATTTATTTAACAGTTGGTTCATGTATATCATTTGTGTACTACCTCGATCTCTTATATTTCTGTACCTACTGTTAGTATACATCTTTCTCTTTATGTATAATTTCTTGTTATGTGTTTCTGTGTGATCTTAAATAAATAATTCATTCATTCATTCATTCATTCATAATCTTCATCTATCCCATTTATCCATACTTTTTAACGGTGCGACAACATAAACAAGTTAACGCTATACCTATATCAACAAACCTCGTTTTCCTCCTTATCAAAATCGTTGCTTTATTATGCAACAGGTGATCACGAACATTCCGAGGCTACTGAACAAAATCGCTCAGTAGAAGTTAAGCTTTTAACGTAGCCTCTGCATATGACACGCGCTCCCGTAAACTTTATATTTCGTAACGTTAAAAGTTTGTAAAGTTGTTAAACTCGTGTAGGGTAGAAAGGGAATAAGATTTTTTACTTTTTGCTTGCGTTTGATCATATAAAGTAGTTACAACAATATGAATATATAATAATATTGTTTATTTATCTTATTGGATCATGCTAAAATGTAGAGTTAAAACAGAGCGGAATAGACCATACTTCGGAGGTCACGTAAAACATCGGTCCCGGCTGTTCTTGTAAAGTGACACGGTTCTTATGCCACTTCCGAGGACTATGGAAGGGTAGATCAACTCTCAACACCAAGTTGACAGTCGTCAATAGTCTCCTCATCACTCGATCATCGACATTTTTCGCTTGTGTGTTTTATTGTGTCAATATGCCTGTTAAATATGATCCAAATACTTTATGGGTGACCCTTAGTGAGTATAGTGATGGAAACATATTTGCGACATATCCAAAATTGTTGGCTGAACTATTTTTTACTGACGAAGCGACGAGACAAGAAACTGCACACGATGAAGTGGAGAAATTGGTGCTGCCGAGTGATAAGGAGTATAGACTATCACAGTATTTCACACTTGTTGAAATGCAAAAAGGATTGGATCAGCAAGTATTTTATTAATATTTTAGAATAGCTAATATGTTATGTTATTGACCGACGACCTACTCGTAGTTATGCCTATGTCTAGCATTGGACGTCAATTGGCTGATAATATGATGAAGATGAATAATCATCATCATAACAGCCCATTAAAGTCCCACTGCGGGGACGGGACTACTCCCGTGACGGAGGGATACTTGGCCTACTAATACCACGCTCGCCAGACGGATTGGAATAGGGGTTAATTTCAAGTTTTCCTTCTTTTTATTTCGTAAAGATAATATTCACGGATAGTCCCTTAGTCGATTTTTACGACACCCATGGGATGAGGTGGGGTGGTGACATATTGTATTCTTACTCCGTCACCACACGGAGAGATGAATAATAGGTAAATAAAAAAATAAAAAAAGTAATTTATTAAGTAAGTCTACGTTTTCTGTAGTAGAGCTTAGGAATACAAAGTATCACATCAATTTGCATCCTTTGGGTTTCGTAAAAGTTAACAAATGGAAATCGAACAATGTTACATAATTTCCAAGAGAAGGAAAAACCGTAATGTTAAGTAATTTTGTTAAAATGAAGACCAAAATTATTATTATAAAATTAAAACAAATTACTTACTGTTTTTTTTTTCATGGAGGAAACCTATAATAAAAGTATTTAATTATACTCGTAATTAAAAACCAGTACCCAGTACTTACCCAAACAGTTCTACAGTAGTAAAAATAAACTACCTACCTAGGTATAGAAGTACTTAGTTCAAACCATGATCATTTAAAAGTACCTAAGTAACTGTTTAAAATAGAACTCATTGAACCTGAATTAATTACCTACATTATTATCTATTACTATATTTCAGTTTCCTTAACAATATAGGTAGGTAAAATATTTAATTAGGAATGCAGTTATTTTCTAATTGTTATTTATAATTTTATTAATTTTCGTCACGATTATACTTAATGTATAGCACGAAATATTGAAAATACCCAATCTAAAACATTCAATCGAGATAGAAAATAGGTACCCTTAGGACACAACAATAACCTCTCATATGGAAATTATCTTGATCGAAAGCTCGATTGCTCTCCAGACATTAAGGCAAAGGATAGCAGCCATAAAATGGTTTCATTCCACCACCATCAATTGACAGTCTTACTAAAAGTGTGCCCTGGATGTACACCGGGTCATCCCTCCAGAGTTTCGATATGCAAATAAAGTAAATAAATAAATAATCCTTTCACATTCACATATCGCCACCTAGTTCCATACTAACCAAAGCTTGTAAGTACCTACTATGGGTACTATACAACGGATAATCATATACTTAAATACTTTTTTTTCGGTATATTACATGTAATAAGTATACCATGTAATATACCGACTGCGCCACAGAGGTCGTCAAGTGCAAACCATTTTGAAGTTTTTGGCTCGAGTACCTATACGATGGTCGATGGCAAGTGTGGTATTCGTAGGCCAAGTTCCCCTCCATGTATTGGGGAAGCTAACTTATAATGAAACATTCATGGACTGCTAAGAACTAAAATAATAAATTGAAAATGTACTTACCACTTTGGTTTAAATATAGAGTTTTTGAGATAAGTTCAAAAGTCGCATAAAACTTCGTACACGTCGAATATTAAAGACAAAAACTTTGCAGATATACTGATTATGTCATAAACTATTTATGTTATAGAATAACGAAGTAAATAGTTACATATATTAAACTAGCTTGTTATACCTACTCACCTAATTCTGATTGCTCGCCCCATACGAGAAATGATGTGCATGGCCGTGACCCCACACACGTAATAACTACATGCCCCCGCTTTACCTGCGAGACCTCTACTAAATCTAATGTCATTTTGCTAATTGGGGTTCATTGGATTCGCCACTATTTAGGGATTAGATTGTACAAAAAAAAACAACAAAAACCTGTTTTTTTTTATTTCTGGAACTTTCGTGTGAATAATAAAGAGTAAATTCTGTCATTCTACAATACCAGCCCATAAAATATGATACCTAGAATAAAAAGGAAAATATTCACAATTTCCATTCCATACACAGACATAAACTCACGCCTTATTCGTTGTTCGTCGCTGTCGATGTAGGCCAAGAATAAAACATCATCCTTGATCTCTTATCAGAAAAAGTCATTAACAAAAAACTCTCTATATACCTACTTACTCCATATATAAACCAAAGCAATCCATGAAAGATAACACAAGGTTAACTTAGTACGAAGAACAGCGGTTGCGTGTAACATTTCAATACAATTTCATGCACCTTAGTATTACAGACATTCTACTGTAAATTGCACAGTTTGTCGATAAAGATAAACTAGGTGGCTTTCGATGAGTTTTCCTCACGCTTTCAATCTTATTGTAGGAGGAAATGTACCCTATAACTAAGCTTGGAGGTACTATAATTATTGTATGAGAAGTAAGTACTTACTTAGTGCTGTAATTTCTAGGAATTTCATCCCGAATGAATTTGATTTCAAACAGTTGTTTGATGTTTGAAAAAACTAAATATTCTTTACACTGTCCCACAACGCCATATAGTCCCAAACTAAGCAGAGCTTGTACTATGGGTACTAGACCACGAATAAACATACTTAAATACTTTTTTTTGTAAATACATACATATTATACATATAAAACACCTAGACCAATGCAAACAATCATGCAGTTCATGCACACAAAGATTTGCATTGAGCGGGAATCGAACCCGAGACCTCTGCGTAGCAGTCATGTTGTATAACCACTACGCCACAGAGGTCGTCATAAAGTAAGCTTCAGTCCTTGAACTAGCGGTGGAGCTAAAGGAGATAGAATAATCATGTCATTGAAAATGACTTTATCAGTTTATTTGCTTTAATTATACAAAGAAGAAGCAGCTGAATATCTGTTGTGTTTTACATGAAAACTATTATTATTAAGATTTTCAGTCGGGATAAAATCTCTACCTCAACTATAGCTCTACGTCCTGTACTAGTGTTATAGGTATACCTACCCATGTCTTTTTCTGAGGGTGAAACTACGCGAACCTAGGAAATGATGTAGCAGACTAAAAGAGGACTGACAGAGAATACTGTAATACAGAAAAAAGAGACTGTTATCGGCTAGAGGCTGTAGTCGGCCTTCACATTCACTGGTTTCTGACTACTAAGTATCGTGCTTTACATGAGGTTGACGGCAAGCATTTGGGTGTGCAAAAATTAAAACCTAAGTAGTTTTTCTGTAGGAACAAGGAAATAACTGATTTGTAGACAAGTTATTAATCGAAATCCAAGTGGAAAGTTGCCTGCGATGACTTGCCTGTGTGATTTTAAAATGACTTACTTAAGTACCTAGGTACTTAAATATTTTAGGTCTTTTAAGATATTCGAATTTTGTCCTGGTTAGGAAGGCGAGTGCCTCCTTCATCCATCAGTCAAGATGGTCATTTTGGAGGAGGTCTATGTCCAGCAGTGGACGTCATTTGGCAAATATGTCAACGACGATGATGAAGATAGCCGAGTTTCAATAACGACAGACAATAAACACTAACTGCTAAGAAAAGGCGAACAAAAACTAAAATCGCTGTACTTAATATAGAAACAAAAGTAATTTCAATAACGACAGACAACGGGTAAACACTAACTGCTAAGAAAAGGCGAACAAAAACTAAAATCGCTGTACTTAATATAGAAACAAAAGTCATAAATCGCTAGCAAATCACGCCGTAGGTAGATCGGAAGCGCTGCCGTGAGGACTAAGCAATAAGATTTAATTCGAGGAAGATCGACTATAAGTATATCTATCTGTTGCATTTACTTCTACAACCTCTACGAGTACAAATACTTAGCTTGCAAAGAAATGGAATATGACGAATTACGAGTAAATAAAATTATGTTAAGTAGATCTATGGTAACAAAGTCTTAATTTTTTTGGTCCGTCCTCAAATAAAAATAAAAATTGAATTCATAACAGGCCACAAAATTAAAAATATGAATCGCCAAATTACAATTTGTCAAAACAGTTGCATCACATCAGTCACCTGCTTGAAATCAAACGCCCTTCAAATAAAACAACACTGCCAAAAAAACCTAATTATACCACCCATAAATTATTGTGTTTTATATAATAACAATATAATAATTTACAACATTTAAAATAACTTACAACAAATATGTCTAGTTTTCATAATTATTTAAAACTTAACAACAATAAGGTTTAAAACGAAGCTAAAAAAGAATTTACACAGCACTATTTCTTTTTAAGAACGTGTCGCGATGTTATGTCAAGAAATTGAGCCACAGTAAGTTGACATCTCCGTTCATAGTTTTATTTCATACGCAAGTTCTCAGGTAGTAGTAGTATGATTTGTAAGTTGCACACAACAATGGCAGCACAGTCTCATACTGCAAAGGATGGAACTCTACACATAAACTTTGTCTACACGTGCACGCTGAGCAGGCAGGTTCTTATCAAAATTTGTCTTAAATATCCACTTCATATCTCTGATTGATTTATGTCGTATAGCAGGGACTGGCCTTGACGGAGGTATATTGAACTGTCAAGCATAAACCGCGTACCAAACTTCACACCGAAACCTACCTTCTAAAGTCTTATCTAATTCCTATTGTACATTTTAAGGGATGCCGAGCTTAAGCAGATCATTGGTGAAGCAGACCTACCAGAAGAATGGAATCCGTGGACATTGGTGCTGCCGACGAAAAATCCTTACGCACCTGCACCAGTCAATGTCCGAACATCCCTTGGACCAGCTTGGGAAATAGAACAGGTAGGGTAAAGGCTCCAGTGAATGAACACTTAAGCAATTTTCAAACTTCAAAAAATAAAAACATGTTTTTTCTTATGCATAGGTCCTCAGAGCTAGTTTTTCGTTTAGAAGATTTATTCTAAAATATATTTCAGGCTCGTTTTACCTTTTAGGATACACGGTTTGTAAGATATTTAGCAATATATAGAAGAATACCCCAAAACCCCAGTAAATGAACGCAAATTTCCAGTAAATGAACAGAAAAAAACCCAATGAATGAACACGATTTGGTTTTTATTAATTATGGTATAAAACAGTAATTATTGCAGCAAAGACAATAAAAAAATCTACCTATTGTTCAAAATTATTAAATTTTGCATAGGTAGAAAAAAAAGAAAAACAAGATACATGGGCAAGAGCAGAAAAAAACTATTTAATATTATTATTTAATATTATTAAAGGACGGCAAAGCCTCAAATTAAACTCCCTGGCCCTGCTGCGGTGTCATGGCTGTTGTGGTTCTTTAACATCTATCTGGAAACTGCTTCAGTCCCCCGTCTCTGGAGAAAATCCAAGGTCATAGCCATCCTCAAGCCGGGGAAACCAGCTGACAATCCTAGACACTTTCGGCCCATAAGTAGTCTTCTGTGCCACACATACAAGCTGTTCGAAAGATTGTTGCTGACCCGGCTCACAAAGGGTATAGACCCGAATGGGATCAGGTCTCAGAGCAAGCAGGTTTCAGGCCGGTGAAATCGTGCTGCAACCAGACACTCAAACTTACGCAGCAGATTGAAGATGGTTTTGAGATAATAAGAGTAACCAGTGCTGTATTCGTGGACCTATCGGCGGCCTTTGACACAGGGAGCCTCAGGCAACTGTTATGGAAAGTGCAAACTATGACCCTTGACTATAAATTCGTCGCAATAATTCGAGAGCTCCTCCACAATCGCCGCTTTCCGGTCCTCCTTCTCTCAGACCAAAGTCGCTGGAGATCACAGAAGAATGGCCTACCAGAAGGTAGCGTTCTGGCTCCCCTTCTTTTTACTATTTACACCAACGGCCAACCGTCATGTCCTAATATATCCCGCTTCTTATACGCTGACTATCTCAATCGCTAAATATCAAATGGCAAGGTATCCCGATAGCTCATAATGACTCCCCCAAATATCTCGGAATCCCCCTAGACAGGTCACTGACATTCAAAAACACTGTCAGAATGTTAAACAGAAGGTGTATTCTCGCAACAACTTGTAGCAACGGCTCATTTCCAGAAAATGGGGACCCTCGCCCCCGATAATGCGGACTTCTGGGCCGGCGCTTGCTTTCGGCCCAGAATACGCGTGCGCGGTCTGAAACTGATCAGCTCATGCTAGGTTAGTGGATATAGCTTTAAACGAAAACTGCCGGATTATTACAGGTTGCCTAACCTAACCAGGTTGGTAAACCTACACCGGTCAGACTGCTGTACCCACTGGCTGGCACCGTGCCCACCGATGTCCGTAGGGATGTGGTGGCCTCCCTTGAAAGAAGCGAAATTGATGACGACCACCGGCACCCAATGCACGGCAATGTTTCAGTGCAGCATAGGCTGCATAGCCGAAAGATCTTCATAAAGTACGTCTACCTTTTAAGTACCGACCCAGCACACGGGAGGTGCAACTTTTCGCGCGAAAATAGTGTCACTACCAGAACCGTTTGTGTCACTCTCTGAGAGGCTTCCGCGCGGACATGAGTTACCATGGGCTACTTGGAAGTCCTTAAACACATTGCGAACCCAGTTAGGACGAAGCAAGAAGAACATGCTCCGGTGGGGCCTTACAAACATTGGCGGACTGAGTTGCCTGTGCGGTGTTCCTCAAACTTTGGCCCACCTCTCATCATGTCCTGGATGCCCTAACACTTGCACTTATGAAGAGCTTTGAGGATTTTAATGTACAATTTAGTTTCAAAAATATAATGTTCATTTACTGGTTAATAACCAGCAAACAGTAAACACCAACAAATGAATTTAATCTTTACCCTTTTGGATATAAGACTCATTTTGGAGTGTTATGGTTATGTCTTCTTACTTAAAACTAGCAAATGAACACAATGGAAATTGTTGGTTCATTTACTAGATTTTAAAAACCAATAAATGAACACCCCTGTCCCAATACTGGCCAAAAGATCAGAAATCGATTTATGAAAAGACTTGGGAAATGTGAACTTAACAGCATTAAAATAAAATACATTTTTTTACGAAAATGTAAAATCGTCAATACCCAATGAATGAACAGCCGTTCATTAATTGGGTTTTACAAGATTTTGAGTTCCAATGCTGGGACACTTAATATTATACTGTACCGGAATATATACATTATGTTTAAATTGATTTTAAATGCATTATTTAGCTATTCTATTATATTTATAAACAAAAATTTTGACGAAAATACTGCAGGTTTGGTTATAATATCGAATCATAAACGGTTCGTAATACCTGTGACGTAAATTCCGGCTCGAACAAATTCCCAGTGTCACGTTGCCTACCACTTTAGACGCTCGCCGTTTTGAAATGAACAGTGGTTTAAGAAATCAATGTTGCTAATAATATTAGGAATATCGTTACTATTACAAAAAAAAATACTCTTTTTGGTAGAAATGCCCTAATTTCTTATTTTTTAGAAAAAACTGCGTTTTGTTCATTCACTGGGGGGTGTTCATTCACTGGAGCCTTTACCCTAGTTCACACGGTTTTGCATCTGCAGTAAGTTACAATACCATAAAACCGCCGCACCATAACGATTTACTTAGACCTCTTTATTTATTGTTACCCCTTTTTAAATATTAGATAGGTAGGTACCTTATTTCTAAGCATTCCCCTGTCATTCATTCATTTCATAATTAATAAAGTATCAGAACTTTTTTAGTAATAGTAAAAATTTACAAAACAATGACTTAGTATTTAGTTTAGTACTTAGTTTTCAGTAATAATTATGACAGAAACGGCTTAACGTTTGGTAGGATCTGATTACAAACCAATCGTGTTTTTGTGTTATGCGACAAATTATAGTGTTTAAGTAGGAAATGGCGTTAGGGTTGTGTTTATTACCAGTAAACACGCGCGTTCATTGTGTACTTCCAAGATATTTATCCAACAGGGGGATCATTTGAGTTGATATTATAATCATTTTAAAATCTGTGTAACTCTTCGTTTTTTAATGGTGCAAAAAGACGTGTGAAAAGCCTAATCCTCTTCTTCCTAAGTGGAGGGAAATTTGGACTACAAGCTGGTAGAGTAGCTTGGGGTAGGATTTTTATACTTTTATGTCATGATAAATGTTTGCGTGAATGAATCAGCATTTGCCTTTTATGATGTACTAAGACCTAATTATATTTTATGATTGGACATGGAGCTGTTGTAACCATGAAAAAGAGTATGGGAAAAGCCCAAAGACTTCTTATAAAAAAATACTGCACATAAAATCAAGGCACTAATTCACACAGACAAGGTAACTGTCAGGGAAATTATAGACTATCAAACCAGACAAGCAAATCAGTGGTAGTTAGTATAATGGATAATATTTGTTCAGGTATTGAAGGCCGCATTTCTACTCAGCAAGCCGCCACTACCTGTCGGATTTGTCGATGAACAAGAAATGCGCTGTGTTTATTCACTCATCTACGATGTGTTTAGATGTAAGTATTTGTTACTATATTATCCATTTATCATCATCATCGTCAAACCAGCCCATTAGTGTCCTATGCAGGAACGGGCCTCCTCCCATGACGAAGGGATACTTGGCCTGCTAATACCACGCTGGCCAGACAGATTGGTATGGGGTTTAATTTCAAGTTTTCCTTCTTTTTATTTCTTAATGATAATACTCACGGATAGTCCCTTAGTCGGTTTGTACGACACCCATGGGATGAGATGGGGTGGTGACATATTGTATTTTTACTCCGTCACCACATGGAGAGATTATCCATTGACAGCATAAAACGTTTTTGTACCAAGACCAAAGAAGATTTTGACAAGAAATAATTAATCAGCTGCTTTACAAATTCCGATTGGTAACTAGCAATTTGGTTATTTATATTTTAAGGGCTTTCAGTCTCTGCTAGTAATAAGTAGGTATACCACTCACAGTGTAGGGTTTCAGTGTGAAACTACTACACCTTTCTTTGTAGTTGAGTTGTGAAGTTGTAGTTAAATAAGTAAGTTAAGTAGTTGTAGGAAATACACAAAGATGCACTTTTAATGATGAAGTTTATTCTGAAGTATAGTTAAAGTTACAATAAAGTTGGTAGTTAATCTGTTTCTAAGCGATTGTTTACAGTGCCACAGTTCAAAGTGTACTGCTCTTTAATATTATAATAATTACGTAAATATAGACTGCAATATATTATGTATGTGTGTATAAGGCACGTGTCGTATGAAAAGGTAGGTTGCTACGTAAACAAAGTGTCATGTACGTTACGAAACCGTACATATTGGGCACCCCAAAAAAAGGGATTAGGCAAAGAACATCGCTTAAAAAAGATAAACTATTACAAAGCAAGGAATTAATATTGTTATTCGAAACTGAATGCTAGGTTGACTTCGCTTGATGACCCTACTTGCCTCGTAGACGTGTTATTTATGTTTGTCTCAGTGGTTCTTCTTAGTGGTAGATGTTTCAGCTCAATTTCTTCAATTTGGTTTGTCTTCGCTCGGTTTTTAGTGCGTTTAGAACAATAAGATATCTTGTATCTTTTCAGAATCCAGAAGACTACTGCTATGATGATCACGACGACAATGCTGTAGGAGATAGCGTATTGATGAATGTCATGTGTAGTAAAAGAAGATGGCAGTTTTTCCTCTCGTTCTTTCAGCATAGCTAGCTTCTTCTCTATTTTTTCCAGTTCATCAGTTTCATCGGGCATCGTTACACGACTAAAGTTGTGGCGAGTAATATTTACTATGTCGTTAACTATGGAATTTGGTATATTTAACTGAAAGTCAATCTTCATCTGGCTATTATACTGGTGGTGTGAGTATATGGTGAGATCCTGTGTTTGAAGAACGCAGCCCTGCGCCATGGTTATTATACTGGTAGTGATTGAGTGCGAAGTGACGTCATTTTCGCAAACTGTTCGTATTGTGCAGGTTCCACAGCAAATAGATAACCACGCGTTTGTATTGTGTAACGCGATCCATTCGTTTTTACATGACGTCTTTTTTAAGTTACACGGAGATGTAGTATGATGGCTGAGTAACTTTGCCTCGCATGGCGCCTTGTTGTTATGCAAGTTGAAGATAGGTAAGTTTTTGTTACAAATCATGTCACCTTGAGAAAGAAGTACGCAGAGCTTCATGTCTTCTTCGTTTATTGAAACGTATGCATTTTCTCTGAAGTTAATAGCAATGTATTGTGAAGATAGCTGAGCAATGGCTGTTCCATTATAGTGCTGTATTGGCAATGGGATGGCTCTGTAGAGTGTGAAGTCGGCATCGGATATCAGAGGAATGTGCACTTCAAATAAAAAATAGTTGTTGGTGACACGCGCTTTCACATACAGCAATTTGTAAATGTCTTTAATATTCTCTCTGATGTTACGAACAGGCAAAGACAGAGTATTTGGTAGTTTTCCAGCAATCGTAGTCAGCTGTTCGATCAAATGGACAGGTGTTATTAAGTGCACGTCTAAATGCCCTTTGTAAACATTAGTTATAGTCTCAAATAACATTTCTTGTATTTTGTTCAAGTTAGTGATAAGCAAATAAGCTGAGAGTGATATTGAGTTAAAGTAATTGCTTGCCATCACAATCTCCATGTCTGACTCTACTTTGAGTAAATCTGTTTCTGTTTGCTTCATAAAGTCGTTAATTAAGTTAAATTGTCGTTTAATATTCTCTTCGTTTCTTTTCAGCACGTTATTTTGTAGTTGTACTATGGACGTTTGATTTTTTAATAGCTCAAGTAAATAGTTTTCATTGGATTGAATAGTTTGAATATCATCTTGGTATTTTTCCGCAAAATGTTGGTCCAAAATTCCGAAGAGGCTGTTGGCTATATATCCCACGCCGTCTATTGATCAATCCTCGTTTCCTTCTTTGACTTAAATGTTTAGAAGGAGACAGAAGTATACTATTATAATAAGTGAGCATATTCATTTCGTGTTTCAGTTGTTCTAAAGTTGTCTTGCAGTATCTTGGGTCAGTTTGTTGACATAACTTGTTCAATCCGTTCATATAATCTTCAAGGCATTGTACTCCATCCCAGTATGTAGTTAAATTATAATATAAGAGCAAAGTCCATTCATCATGAATAATTTGCACATTGCCTATCGTGTCGTAATAGATGGGTCGCTCACGTTCCAAGGTTGTAATGTGAACCTTTGATTTTATATCTTGGCCATATGATCCAGTTACTAATGTAAACAATGTAAAAAGTGTCGTAATAAATGTAAAAAAAGAATGATTTGTTTTGCATGGCTTGACTGTTGAATGGTTTTGTTGTTGAGATTGAGATGTTTCTTCAAGTGGTAGAAGAGCCAGCTTCACGATTGGACGTTTGATAAGACCGGAAGATGTTTTTATTGTGGTTACTCTAACGTAGCCATCGGAGCCGGGGTGAAGTTCAAGTACTCTTCCCATAGCCCATTTTCCTGGTGGTAAATTATTGTCTTTAACTAAAACAATATCGCCTTCTCGTAGATTTCTTTTTGGCTCGTTCCATTTGCTCCTTACTTGAAGTTGAGTTAAATAATCATTAGACCAGCTTTTCCAGAACTGTTGTAGCATATGTTCTGTTAGTTGCCATCTTTGGCGTAAATCCACATTCTGTATGTCACTGTAGTTTGATATAGGAGGAGAAAGCATCGCGCTACCCGTAAGAAAATGTCCAGGTGTTAAATAGTTCTGGAATTCTTCAATATCTTCGGTTAGCGGGCAAAGGGGCCTGGAGTTCATACAGGCTTCGATTTGCGCTAACAGTGTAGTAAACTCTTCAAATGTTAATCTCTGCTCTCCAAGGACGCGACGAAGATGGTACTTTAAAGATTTCACAGCGGCTTCCCACAAGCCACCCGCAGTTGGCCAAGCAGGGGCATTAAAATGCCACTCCACTTCCATTTTTCCAATCTCCGTGAAGAAATCTGGCGTTAACTCTTGTTGAAAATAATCAAATTCCTTACGTAACATTTTGGAGGCCCCTATAAAGTTCGTGCCACAATCTGAATATACATGTTTAGGTGTACCGCGTCTGGCACACATTCTTTGAAAGGCGGCAATAAAAGTTTCTGTACTCATATCGGAGACAAGTTCAATGTGCACCGCCTTCGTGGCCATACACACAAATATGGCGATGTACCCCTTAGTAGTCTTAGCGCCTCTTCCTTTGTTCATCTTGACTTCCACACAGCCCGTAAAGTCGACGCCGGTATGTGTGAATGGTCGTGATGGTGTAGTTCTTTGTTGAGGGAGATCGGCCATCAGTTGATAGTTTTCTGACGGCTTAAATCGGTGACAGCGTACGCAGAGTCGAAGTTGAGCTTTCACCGTTCTATTGCCGCCGATAATCCAGTAGCGTTGTCGCAGCTGGGCCAGGGTCAAACGAGCGCCACCATGAAGAGTTTTTAAATGCGCTTGTTCAATTAATAGCTTAGTTAAGCGGCTAGTTCTTGACAAAATGATGGGATTTTTCATCTCATAGGGCAAATTAGAATTTCTTAGTCTTCCGCCCACACGTATTATTCCTTTTTCGTCCAAAAAAGGGTAAAGTTTGTATAAAGTACTTTTATTCGTTATAGTTTTCTTTGTTAAAAGTTGTTTATATTCATTTGCGTAATCCATTCGTTGAATAAATATTATAATTTGTTCCATTGCCAACGTGAGTTCGCTTGAAGATAGGTAGAGTGTATCGGGTTGCATTTTGAAGCGTGCCGCGCTGATAAAGCGGCGCACCTGGGCAGTTACTCTTATTACCGTTGTTATGGAACTATACTTATTTAAAAGACAATTAATAAAATGTTCTTTATTTTCTGTCGCTAGGGTTGTCACTTTATTTTTTGCAAGTTCCGTTTCCGTCGTAAACAAACATTTCTTCTCGAGTGAATATTTTTGTGGTATTTTTAGGAACTCTGGCCCTTCCCACCATAACTGGAATGTTTTTAATCTAGCAGGTAGCATTCCTCTAGATGCACAGTCGGCGGGGTTATGTTCTGATTTGACATATTCCCAGTTATCTGCGGGAATAATCTGTTTTATTTGCTGTACTCGGTTGGCTACGTATTTATCCCATTTTGATTGATCTCCTTGCAGCCATGCCAAGACTACTTGGGAATCACTCCATGCTTTTATCGTCAAGTGGTATCCACATAAGGCTTTTGTGGTCTTATCCATAAGTTTTGACAACAGAAGAGCTCCACAAAGTTCAAGTCTAGGCAGCGTGAGCTTCTGTGCTAATGGGGCAACCCTAGTTTTTGCGATAAGCAACGTAATTACAGGTTTATTTTGTTCGTCATTTACTCGACTGTAAATTACGCAGGAATATGCTTTTTCGCTTGCGTCGCTAAATCCAAGTAGTTCTATTGTTTGTATGGAATTTATCCATCGATTAAGTTTCATATTTTTTACGTCTGGAATTTGTTTTTTAAGTTTCATCCATTCGATTAATATGTTACTTGGTAATTCTTCATCCCAGGTTAGTTTACTTGTCCAGACTCGTTGAAATAAAAGCTTGGCGAGTACAGTAATAGGTGACAGCCATCCCAAGGGGTCATATAATTTAGAAATATCCGAAAGTAAACTTCTTTTTGTTATACGACCTTTGGAAATTTCTTGCACACTCCAGTTAAATATAAATGTGTCTGACCGAGGGTTCCAGCTGAGGCCAAGAGTTTTTGTTGATTCTTCGTTCTTAAAATCAAAAGTACAGTTGCTTGAAATTTGATCTTCTGAAAGTTGTTCTAGTAGTTCGGGATGATTAGCTGACCATTTTCTTAAGTTCATGCCATTGCTTTTTAGCAAGCTGATAAGGGATGCCTGCAAGTCCTTGGCCTGTGGTAGCCTCAGTTCTCCACTTATAATGTCATCCATGTAACAGTCATTTAAGAGTACTCTTGCAGCATTAGGATGATTGTGACCTTCATCAATTACTAATTGCTTCAATGTTCTCATTGCCAGCCACGGAGCGCACTTAGTTCCGTATGTTACAGTACATAGTTGGTATTCTTGTAACCTTTTAGTTGGGGAGTCGCGCCAGATGATTTTTTGAAGAGATTGTTGTTCGTCAGTAATTTTTATACAGCGGTACATTTTTTCTACGTCGGCAATGAAGGCGTATTGATATGACCTCCATCTTAATAATAGGGTTTGAATATCTTTCTGCAAGTTGGGTCCCTTTTCTAGTAAATCATTCAAGCTGTAGCCCGTAGATGTTTTTTGAGAGGCATTAAATACTACTCTTAGTTTGGTAGTGGAGGATAGGAGGACAGTAATTTTTATACAGCGGTACATTTTTTCTACGTCGGCAATGAAGGCGTATTGATATGACCTCCATCTTAATAATAGGGTTTGAATATCTTTCTGCAAGTTGGGTCCCTTTTCTAGTAAATCATTCAAGCTGTAGCCCGTAGATGTTTTTTGAGAGGCATTAAATACTACTCTTAGTTTGGTAGTGGAGGATTGTTCTCGTAATACACCATGATGCGGAAGATAGCATTCTAATGAAGTAGATGGCGTGCCAGGCGACGACAGTTTCATATGCTGAAGGTCAATGTATTCTTTCATGAATTCTCGATACATAAGCGCTAGTTTAGTGTTTCTTTGTAGACGTTTCTCTAATTGAAGAAACTGTGAGACTGCAACCGCTCTCGATTTTCCTAGTTTAGTGTTAAAATCGGTAGATAATGGCATGCTAACGATGTACTTGTTATCTACATCTTTCTTCACTGTCTTTCTATAATATTCTTCACATTGGTCGTCACAGGAAGTGTCCGCGTTAGTGTGGGCTATGTCTTCCGTCTCCCAAAATTGAGTTAACGAAGTTAAATCAACTAATGTTGCGTGACAGTTAAATGTTTTTAACTTGCCACATAAAATCCAACCTAGTTTTGTTTGTTGGGCAATAGGGCTATTCTGTTCTCCTCTTAGTACTCCTTCTAACAATATTTTAGAGTAGATGTCCGCACCCAGCAGTAGATCCACAGGCCGGGAGATGTTATACTCAGGATCGGCGAGTTTAAGGTTCTCTAAGTGCGGCCAGTTTCTTTGATTAAAGGATTGATTCGGCAGTTTATTTGTGAGCTTATTCATGATAAGAGCTTGAGTTATGAAACTGTAGTCAGAGTGAATGGAGTTACATGTGAGCTGGAGGCAGCCTTTACAGTCTCCCGAGACTGCTCCTATGCCGGTTACTGAGGCGTTTAGGTTCTTCCTTGGTAGACGTAACAGTTGTGCTGCATTCTCTGTTATTAAGTTGACCTGGGAGCCTTGGTCTAGAAGAGCACGAAGAGTTATATAAGTGCCGTCATTGGACAGCACTTTCATCTGCACTGTAGTTAATAAAACTTCCATCTCGTCATTAGATAAATGATTAGAAGTAGAAGTCTGCTGGTTTTGTGTAGTTTGTAAGTTATTTTTCTTTCCGTTGTGCAATAGTGTATGATGTTTCAAATTACACTCTTTGCATAATTTTATTGACGTACATTCCTTGTTTCCATGGCTAAATAAGCAGTTTTTACACAAACGTAATTTTCCAACTATTATGTTTCGTTGAATAGTATTCATATTTATGAACTTCGGGCAATTCATCAAAACGTGACTTCCGTTGCAATGTGGACAATTGCCGTAAACAGCGTGATACGTCCTTGAGTAGGAATTAGACGTAAATGTTGCAGGGTTATTCTTCTTTAAAGGTTTTGTAAAAGTTTTTTTTTGATAGTGGGACATCTCTTTCTTTGGATTTTTCATAGTCTCGTATGCCATAAATTTGTTCTCTAGGAAAAATATAAAATCTTCTAAGTTCGGTAAATCTCTATGGTCTTGAAGGTCTTTGATGTATTCGCTATATGTTGTGGAGTCCCGCTTCGAAGACATTAGATGTACAATGATCGGTCCCCATGTTGATGTTTCCACACCGATATTATTCAAACCGTTCATGCACTCGGTGATGACGTCATGCATTCTTTTTAGGTTGTATGCGTCTGGTTGAGGTATAACAGACAAGTTGAGCATGGTGTTCATGAATGATGTAAATTGTAGCCGACGATTATCGTAACGTTGTTTGAGAATCTCCCAACATGACGAGTAATTCTCAGCATTTATAGTAAGGTGCTGTACAAGCCGCTCAGCTTCTCCTTTTAGCTTTGTTTTGAGGTGTTGCATTTTTTGGGCTTTGTTTATAGTAGGGTTGTTATGTATGGTCTCTAAAAAGAGGTCTTTAAAAGAGATCCACTGAGTATAGCTCCCGGAAAACTCTGGTACTTCTATTCTCGGGGCTGATCGTTGATAATGTACTGTAGACCAAATCTTGCTGTTAAGTTGCTTTTTTATCTGGTCGTATTTACTCTCAATATCTAGAAACATAGCATAATAGCTTTCATTTGTTCCCTTGAGTGAAGCTTCTAGCTCCCAGTGCATTTTATCAATAGTTTCCCATTTTGTCTTCAAGGTCGAAAGATAATCTTCAAGTTCCCACTTTTCACTTATTTCCTCGATGTCAATTTTGGACATAACACGGTCAATTGCCTTAAAATTGCATTCTTGCTGGGTTATCTTGCTTTTAATAATATAATCGTCTGCATTTTCGCCAAGACCAGAAAAATCAAACTTTACTTCACTTTCTTGTTGTTGTTGTAAGTGTAAGCGTAGGGATAACATATCCTTTTTCGTCGATTCATACATAGTCTTGGTTTTTCCATAAATGTCGTCACTAAAATATTTATGGGTTTTATCTTCGATCTCTTGTAGTAATACCTGATGTCTATCCATGAAATCACTCCATTGGTTTTCCAGTGATTCCAATCGTTTTTGTAAGTAGTTGATGTTCTTTCTTGAGATACTATCTTTTTTATAGTTAGTACACAAGCTCTTGATACTCTCAAAGCAACTTGCTTGCAGTTGAAGTTGTTCCATGATGATAATAGTTAGTTGTTCTCGCTCAGGGTAACAAACACGTAGTTGACGGTGAAAGTCTGACGAGCGTGGCGTTGGTTCGTGACCCGAAGAGGACAAGAATTCTCGTAGTCTTCTTCAATTTCAATCGACGAAATCCGTAACCAGTTCAAGTTATGGTACAAAAGAAGTCTCTTGAAATGGTCGTTTCTCAGTACTTAGTTCCTCGTACACTAGATTGACGATATGTGCGTCCTGTCTCAATTTAACTGGTGAGACCCGCTTGTGGGAGGCCAGTTAAACCGATTCGCTATAGTCAATAATGTACAAGTTGCTAAATACCTTTGCTTCTCGAAGGACCATTAGATGTAGGGTTTCAGTGTGAAACTACTACACCTTTCTTTGTAGTTGAGTTGTGAAGTTGTAGTTAAATAAGTAAGTTAAGTAGTTGTAGGAAATACACAAAGATGCACTTTTAATGATGAAGTTTATTCTGAAGTATAGTTAAAGTTACAATAAAGTTGGTAGTTAATCTGTTTCTAAGCGATTGTTTACAGTGCCACAGTTCAAAGTGTACTGCTCTTTAATATTATAATAATTACGTAAATATAGACTGCAATATATTATGTATGTGTGTATAAGGCACGTGTCGTATGAAAAGGTAGGTTGCTACGTAAACAAAGTGTCATGTACGTTACGAAACCGTACACACAGTATAAGAGAGAAACTATGCCATTAGTTATTGCATTAACTATTTATATTAAGGTTTTTTGGACAGCCAGTTGAATTTAACTTTGCATCTACGAAGAGACTAAGATTCCTAATTCACTCGGAATATTAGCTAAGTGTGGTGACGGAGAATACAATTTGTCACCACCCCATCTCATCCCATGGGTATCGTAAGGGACTAACCGTAAATATTATCTTTACGAAGTAAAAAGAAGGAAAACTTGAAATCAAACCCTATACCAATCCGTCTGGCCAGCGTGGTATTAGTAGGCCAAGTATCCCTCCCTCACGAGAGGAGGCCCGTCCCTGCATTGGGGCATTGATGGGCTGTTGTGATGATTAACTAAGTATGACGATGTTATTAAAATTTGATTGAGTAAGGACATACCTACAAAGAAAAAAATTATTCGTGCGTGACAACAGATAGACATTATACACAATAAGAGATCGTAAAACGCAGATATAACTTGCTGAAAATCTTTCCCTTGAAAGAGAAAGTAGTTTAAAAGCTGTAGTGTGACGGTACCGCGAAGTGTCGAAGCAGGCTGTTAGTTGTAGCACTGCCGTAAATTATTAACTTACGTAGTAACTTATAGAGATGACTTTTTTCTTGTATTCTTTCTTTTTTTATTTTATGCCATAAAACATTATCATCATGATTCATGTTGTAGTCAAAGATAATCAAGACATTGATGGTCTTTTTATGCTGACTTTAATACAATACGCTTCGAAGACTTAAAAGACAACAAAGTCAGATGTAAAACGTGAACTCGTAGCTGTAATAGGAGAGGCCTACTGGCCACGTAATCCTGGCGACGTGGCCAGGCCTTCCTGAAACGAAGCTCGTAGCGTCAGGGGTTGACGGGATGAGATGAAAAACATTAACAACCACCTTTCTGCTTACATTAAATTTAAAGCAGATTTAATTATAAACATGGTGCTTCATAGTCTTTTCCTACCCCCCAATAGAGACAAGGTGTAAGTTTACATGCGTATGCTGTCATCTCTATCAGTATAAAATTATATGCACAACGCAATCAGCTCACGCCATGCTTTAGCTAGTTTATTGAAGTTACAAAGCGTTATTTAAGTTTAACAACTGAATTCCAACACGAGAACTTGCTAACCTATAAATAAGAACGTTATAAGTTTGAAAACTATTAAGTTTGTTGAATGATTTCACTTAACTTTGCGTGTATGTTTTTACGTAAATGTTTAAGTGAAACTTGGTTTTATTGATATGTGAGGATGAGTAGTTAAGTAGGGATAAATATCAATTATCTCACTAAACTCACTGATGGGTTTATCGATGCTATAATTTTAAGATAGGATGTAAGAAATTGTTTATTTGGTACTTAGGTACTTAATAAATAAATAAATAAAATAAAAACTATAAATTGTCGCAATCCCAAAATGATCGTTTTGACTTTTGTATCCGTTATATACAAGTACCTATGTCTATTACCCGTTAAAAAGGCTTTACTCTAGCTTGGCGTATAACAATTTGTGTCACGCTAGATACTAGTCCATACGGCGGGCAAGATTATTTCATCTCCGATTATTTCAGCTGCCATTTCAGACAGCAATCCCGATCACTTTACAGACGCCAATCCAGACTCCTCTACAAACGCTAGTGCAAACGCATCTTTATATGCCACCCCAGACGGTCGATCCAGATGCCACTTTTGGCACTTATCCTGATGCCTTTTCCGGTGTCTGTCTAGACATCTCTCCAGTCTCCTGTCCATACGCCTCTCTCGACGTTTCGTCATACCCTACTTACATACATACATAATTCATGCCTTATCCCGTCCGGGGTAGGCAGAGACGACAGAACTATAGTTGCAAAACTTCTGATTAATACGGAATAATACCGGAAAAAATCGGGGAAAATTTCATAAAATCGGATTTATTCAAAATTTATTTAATAAATATTTTTATGTTTTATTTGCTGAAAAATAGTATTTTGCATCGATCGTCGATCACCGCCGCGCCGCGCCGGCGCCGCTACAACGTTGTGCGCCGGCCGCAGCCTCACGGGCGCGAGCCCGTCTGCACGACTCATGTCACGACGTGAGTGGTTCACGTTGTGACATGACTCTCGGGTTGTTCGGCGGCGGTGCCTGGTGCGGTAAGAGAGAGAGGACATGCTTTGCGGAAGAGCTTTCCCCCCGCGAGTGAGTGAAAGATTCGATCGAATTTTCCGTCAAATATATCGCCCGAATATTAAACTAATCTAAAATAATAATACAAAACTATCGGTACCAGACAAAATGCATAAATAGTTTATTTACAATTATTTATACTTACCTATAAATTATAATTATACACATAATAAATAAAAACATAATAATATAAATTTTATAGCACATAAATAATATAATAAAATAAATAAATCACGTGACAGTGCGATCAGTTGAAAAAATCCCAAAGTTCCGGTATATTTCGGTATTATTCCGATTTAATCAACTTGAATTATTCGGATTTTTTCCCGCTAGCATCTATAGACAGAACGCCACTTGTCACGATCCTGGCAAACAGGTTGGGCCTCGTACATCGTACATACATACCCCACTTCGGTGGCATTTATAGTTATTTTTTTTTTAAATTAATAAGGAACAATTTAGAATGTGATATATCAATTTTGAATAATGGATACCCTGTTGTTTGGCTAACTTTAAACTTTTTTTAAAGACTTACGTCGATATGCTACGAATAGGAATTCAATTTTCTCATGTAACTACATAGTTTCTTATATATCTCATACGTATACCTACTTATTTATAGCATACAGCACCTATTGTTTGTAGGTCACATCGACAGCTACGATCTATGTCGAAAAAATAAAAATGGCATGAATCCTATTTGCTATGTAAAGGTCAAATGTTTTTATTATTCAACGATTTGTATCTCTATTCTATTCTTATAGAACATACTGTCACGCGATATATTAATATAGTGAATTTATTTACTTACTTTTTGTATTTTCTATTTTTGATGCGTTATTTGTACTTATATCATACAAGATTTTTTGTGTCCGTCTTTCACCGATATAAAATATTGGCAACATGAGTTACCCAATATAACTCATTTTCTTCTTCTTATTGTGTCGATAGCAACATATTAAACGCTTTTGGCCCAGTGTTCAGCGACGCGAATAGTGTTTGTCCTTTCCTGGTATACTTACCTACTTGGATCCTAAAACGTCCACGTTTCTAGGCTTCCAGGTCACATTAGTAGATGGCCACAGTCACACTTGTTTGTGTTTGGATCAACGAGTATAAATTCCGACCTTTCTTATTCTTATAGTTGCCAACCATTTTTTTACCTTTCATAAAAATACAAACATTTGGCAAATGGTTCTAAGGTAAAGGAAAAACATTAGGTACGTTATACGGAAAATAAAACAAGTTTTGTTTCTAATTTCATCCAATAATTTATGCTGCTGAAATTAAACCATATTTAAAAAGATTAGCCTAGCTTCTTGACCACATTCTTCTTAGATCTCTACTTTAGTCATCTGCAAAATGGATTGGTAATGTATGATGATTATGCCCAACCAAATATTTGCATTGAGTTTGAATCGAATCTGAAATGCCTTCAATAACCCCTACACCACCTGGCGTGTACTCTTAGATAATAACGTCGGACCAACGATATAGGTACGCTCTTTGGAGCTAAAATGTCATTATATCAAAACAAGGACTTGTAGATAGGTACATATTTTGTGCCAGCTTTAGTTAAGCTAATTTTACGAATGATTTCAGATAAATCCATTCTAGAGCAGACGATTGACGACACCGGGTTTCTAATCAATCATCCTGAGGTACGTACAGATTGTAGTTATTTAATATTTATTTAGTCCTTAACACATTTTATACTATAAAAGACCCAATAGGTACCTACGTATTTAAAGCTGGAACTATTATATATACCTAAGTACATATATAATTTATTAATATACCTATTTAGATAAACAATTGCCAAAATATCTGTGTCTCTGCATTATTTTCCTTTTTGCACATTAGTGTAATGCGATATAGTCTATATTCCATTAGATGTTATGAAACTGAGTATGAATTTAAATAATATTTGGAATCAAGTGCAAGCAGCACTTGTACTGTAGATGCTAGACTGATAAACATTATCTAAGATATGCTTATTTTTGTAAGCGCCTTCGTATTAGTAACTCAATACCGGTTCAATTGAAATCGCGTTTTAAATCTAAGTATAATTAGTACTTTTTCAATGCGATTTCTTTGGATCGAACTCCTTTGAAACGTAGGTCATAAATTATTTCATTGTCATGGGCATTACGCAATCGAACAGCCAGAATTCTTTTTTCGAATTCAAATGTTCTTGAACTTATAAAATATTGATGAAGGTCTTATTGTTTTTGCGGTTGCGAAGGTTGTATATATCTAAAGATTATTACTGAACGACTCCCTGTTATGGCGGGGTATACAAGATGTAAAAAGTATGATTGAAGCTTTCCTCGTAAATAATTCGTGATCGAAGCCATTTCTTTCTGAATGTTGATAGCGCTCACGAATAGTCTTTTTATATTTTTGTTTTTGTACCTTTATATGAATTCTACCTATGTAATTGAAGATACACTTGCATACCGATACCTACCTACTGCAATTTTGTGTTTGTAACGAATGTAGTAACGCTAGTAGGTGACACCCCAGAAAAATACACGAGTGTAGGTACCTTTCTTTCTACCCTTAGTCCGGCTTCAATTCGAAAAGAATTTTTGAAAACTGTCTTGAACCTTCCACATCATTAGATTCACATATATAAAATAACTAGCTGACCCGTGCCCACTTCGTTGGGCGGCGAGAATTCTGTATGGTATTCCGAAATACCTCTCACCGAAGGAACAGTTTTCCGATACACTCTATTCCGACGGTTAGATAAACGAAAAATTACCTATTGGCCGATTGTTGGTAGTACCTACGAATGAATCCTTCGCCGATTGAACGGTTCGCCGAAAACACTCTTCAACGACGATTGGTTAAACGAATTGTTCTTTTTCCGATAGCATTCAGTTTAAGCAAGCTATATACATATTTTATAATTATGTGCAATGCAGCTACACATTACTTAACCATTTTAAACTCACAGGATTTTAGACCTGATATAAGACCTATTATTTAAATTTGCAGTATGCCGAGTACAAGAACTTACTCTGGTTATTCGTAATGGAGCTAGCCAGACGTAGATGGGGAGCAAGGAAGAGATCAGACTTGGCTAAAGCATTCGTACTTCTTACTGAAGCTGGTTCACCCTTCAAGGAGATTGAGAACGTCATTTGGGAAGAGAGAGTTCATTTTGCAGCGGCCATAGCTAAGATACGCATCAAGAATAAGGCTTTCACGTAAGTATTTATTTTATTATTACTATTTTCATTTAAGTAGTGCTTAAAATATTGTAGTAGGTATTGTTATGGAGTGGCGGACTAAGAAAACTAAATGTCACTATCTTATCACGCACGATACAGTTACGGTGTTGTAGAAAAATACTAAAGGACTAACCCAACCGCCCATAAGTTAATCTACTTTTACAACCTTTAGTCGGCAAAATGTAGGTGGGTCTTCATATTTATCCATCGACCATAGAAAGACTGCTTCGGTGGCAAAGCGGTCGTTTATTAGGCTGCTGAGCAGTTCACAGCACAGTTTCGATCCCATTGCGATTTACCAATTATTTACACATCGAAAAGTAGGTACAGTAGCGAGTTAAGTAGTAAGTTGTTGATTAAGTTGATTTAAGTAGACTCCATCCTATTTTTTTGCCGAGTGAAGTACGAAGTAGCCCCCTCTCTCGCGTCTCGCCAACTTAACTCGCTACTGCTACTTCTCGATGTCGGGCTTAAGCCTGCAATCTTTATACTTAGTTTAGTCGGCAAAGTCTTTAAAAAAAATATAGTAGGTAAGGTAAATACCTATTTTATTGCAGATTATCCGAGTTATTACCTTCGCATCTTCGTGAAATTAGAATGTCTTCGTGTGTCAACAAAGAAACTGTGACTGGATGGGTCAACACGTTCAAAGCAAAGTATACCGTATTCATCCTTACTTGATTTATTTAGTAAACAAACACCACATTTTGCAAATTCACTAGTTTTTACATCAATTGCACACTTTGATATGGATGAAAATTTCTGGAAAGTAGCATTATATGTTTATGCAATAGAAAACACGTAAATTACTTTGATTTCACCACTATCTTTCTTATATTTTAAATAAATGTATTTTTTTCCAACGGCAAATTTCACAGATAAAAATTAATTTCATTATTTGACATTTGTACATTCTAGAAATTTCATAGATTCGTAGGGATGTGTAACAAAAGTGAATGAACGATTGGCATACGAATAAAAGGAGGTTGTTTAAATAAATCCTACTAATATTATAAATGCGAAATTTTTGTTACTTGTTGTTTGTTGTTACTCTTTCAGGCAAAAACTACTGAATGAATTATACACTGCGAATTAAATCTCATTGAACTAATATGGGCACAATTAAAATCGCATGTGGGAAAAAATAATACAACATTTAAAATGGCTGAAATAAAAGAATTACTTATAGAAGGATTAAGTAAAATTGTCCGTACGGTGTCCAGCATGTCAATTCTCGTACCTTATAATCGTTAAAAATTCAGTTAAGTTAATTTTTGGTTGTCAAATTGTCTTGTTTTTGCTATTGCAATTGTAATCTTTTGCGGTCGTGTTAAAGTTTTATTTAGAATGTGACAATTTGACAACTAAAAGTTAACTTAACCGAATTTTGGTACGAGAATTGACATGCTGGTCAAAATTCATTGAACATGGTCATAAAAGATGAAGATAAAATGTTAAGACTAGATGGCATATTAGATACAGTCTCAGACGCACCGACCCAGAATTTTGTAATACATGTTCCGATTCCTGCACAGATGTGGCTTTATCATGATTTTTGTTTATATTCTTTATTTTTGTTTTATTTTTGTAATTGTCTTTATTCTTACTGTACCCTTAAACTAAGAATAAATGTATTTACTTTCTCTTTTACAGATGCTTATACCTAAAATAATTTGTAAAACTAATAAATAAAAAATTTGTTTAATACTTTTAGTATTATTTACGACTTCACATTCCTATTGCGTAATTAGAATATTATGTAATTATATACCTACACTGTATAACGTATGTAGCTAAAAAAATTGCCATAAACCGTTCAGTACTAAAAGAACTTTAAGTGAAGATTTCATTCATTCACATCAGTTACACATCTCTAGCTATCAGTACTCTTTAGTCTGCGGTTGACACGACGCCATATATGTTTACCATTTAGAGCAAGTCTGTTTAAATAGACAGTAGGTATTTTGTTTATTACTAGCATAACATAGAACTTGGGGGAATTTGAGTTTGCCCACTTCCAATCTTGACAATACCATTTAATTTGAATACTTCACGTCAACACTAGGCGTAGATCAGCAAAACTGATCAGTCAGATTCCCTTATCAGCTCTACTTATTATATTTAATTTTAAACCAACTTCAAAGCTTTACTTATTTATATTTTGGTCCGAAGTCCTACTTATTACTAAATTTCTGTATGAAATGTGACAGTGTGCTCTGATAAGATTTATTCACTGGCTTATTAGCTTATTTCCAAACAAATGTAAAAATTGTTGTAACTATAAGTATCAACTTTTTATTTGTTATCTTAGAACTCAGGTTGTGATCAAGTTTTGGCAGTCGGTTTTTAATTATCAAAGTAACTAAGTAAGTACCTATTAAAATAAGACTAAGCTAGTGCGAAAGCCAAAAAATCGAATCAATAAGTTGTGTATAGTGCAATAAAATAAAAAAACGCCGCAAAGGTCGTATAATAAATGAACATAAAATTAATGATAGGTAAGTATAAAAGAATTAACCATTACATAAATGCTTTCTTTATAAATCAACATTAAGTTTATTTTTAGAAAAGTGGCGTTACTGGTGAAAAATCTTCACGACCTTGGTTTCTCGTACAGCAATTCGAGACAACTTTGTGCTGGTGAATATAGATTTGATCGTGTCTGTCCAAGGTAAGTTATCTCCTTGAAAGTGCTCGTAACACCTACTTTATAACCATCATCATGTCAGTTGTACACAACCGCAGTCACTATAAACATAAAATAGTAATTAGAAGTAAGTTTTAATTTAAGTTTTCTAAGGTGTTCGATAGATGGCGTTATCCGTAGATTTTGCATTGCGATATGGTTTCGTTACCTTAGAAAATGTATAAGCTAAATGGTTTTTTTATTAAATTGTCTCGCTCTGAGGTACTGTGTTTTCTTTGTATCACTGGGCTCGTGGGGTTTTGTACAGACATAGTACATGATCCTTCGATCCGAAGGGCGTTTTTGAAGAATACCAAAGTAATTGATTAATTGTGAGTTGTGACTATTGATTAAAAGACGGCGCTAGTTGTATGAAGATAGAAATTAATTGGAACAATATTACGTGAGTAGTGAAGTGCAAAAGTGAACTGTGGACAAAAGACTGTGAGTACAATTTAAAGTGTTTCTATTAGACCAGGGACTTAGAAAAATTTCGTGGTGATCGCTTAGGACTTAGAATAGTTTTCATAAAAACGAAGGAACGGGGAACCTATGCCGAAATTTTGAGCGAATTCTCTAAGTCCTAAACACTTAGAAAAATTACACTTGGCCACACTTAGAAAAATTCACTCTTGCCAGCACTTAGAAAAATTCAACTCACGACACTTAGAAAAATTTCGATCTTGACTGCACTTAGAAGAATTTTGTCTTGAAGACACTTTGTTTTGTGGACACTTGATTATTACTTACCTATACAACATGGAAAAGGAACTGAGAAAACTTGGCGATTTACAGACACAAATTGACAAAGGTTTAGTAAACTTTAAGAAGTCCCCAAAGGAGAGGATCACTTATAATTATGTAGACGCACGGCTCGAGACATTGGAGAACCAGTTCATTAGGTTCTCTTCCAAGTACGAGGAGGTTGTCGGCGAGTGTGAGGGTGATGAACTTTACGTGTATTTTAAAGGGGACATTTATGAGAAAGTTTACGAATCATATGTAGCTTATAAGGTAGAGTTAAAAAATGTATTAGCTGGTTTAAAAGTAAATAGTGCTGTCAAAGATAATGGCAATGGTTCGTCTGACAATAATGTACGCTTACCAAAAATTGTGTTACCTACATTCAGTGGAAAATACTCGGAATGGACATCATTTCGAGATTTATTTGTTTCTTTAGTGCATAATAACAAAAGGCTAGATGATGTTCAACGTCTTCATTACCTAAAGACACAATTGTCAGACGAAGCAAGTCAATTGTTAAAAAGTGTTCCCATAACGGACAATAATTATGTAAAGTGTTGGGAAATGTTAGAGTCTAGGTATAATAATAAGAAATTTATGTCGACTAACATTTTAAATCGATTTTTTGGCCAAAAGAATATACTTCGCGAATCTTCTAAATCTCTCAAGGAGTTGCTAGATATAACAACTGATTGCATGCACGAACTTACTAATCTTGGCATTGACATTAGTTCATGGGATGTAATAATAATATATGTAGTAAGTTTAAAGCTGGACCTAGATACTCGGAAGCAGTGGGAATTGAAGGTTAGTGAGTTATCCGAGGATCTGCCATCTTTTACACATTTTAAAAAGTTTTTAGAAACTCGATTTCGAGCTTTAGAATTTTTAGAACCCCAGATTAAGTCAAAAATTGTTAATAATTCTGCAAATTGTACAAAAACTGTTTTGCATGGTACTACTATGTCATGCCCATATTGTAATGAAAGTCACAAATTGTCAAATTGTCAAAAGTTTAGTAAGTTAGATGGTGACGAACGTCGTCACACTGCCAAATCATTAGGAGTTTGTTTTAATTGCTTAGGACTTTATCATACGTCAAAAGCATGTCGTGTTCTTCTTAAATGCCGTATATGCCAGCGGAAACACCATACGTTGTTGCACCCCAAGAACCCTAGTGTTACTGGTGCGGTTGCTACTCCAATGGAAACAACAACCTCACATGACAACAACACAACTTTAGAGCTACCAACAAAGGATGTTAGTACCAATATAGCAACTCATTTCGTGAATGATCAAGCGCAGGGTCAAGTTCTGCTAGCCACGGCACTCGTAAAGGCCGAGTCACGAAATGGGTCTTCTCAAGTTTTGAGAGCATTAATGGACCAAGGATCACAAGCATCCTTTATAACTGAGTCAGCAGCGCAATTGCTTCGTTTAAAAAAGAATGTGTCAAAGACAACTATTGCGGGTATAGGAGGTGGTCATGGTGAACTAGTCTCTCGACATGTTGTTCATATTAACCTTCAGTCACTAATTGACCCTTCCTTTACATTAAAAGTAACAGCGCATGTTTTGAGCACACTGACCTCAGTTATGCCAGGTAAAAACTTGGAACTTCCGGCTTGGCCTGAAGTTCATAACATTCGTCTAGCCGACCCTAAATTTAATTTAGCAAACAAAATAGACATTTTGTTAGGCGCGGAAATATATTGCCGTATCTTGAAGATAGGAATGATCAAAAGTCCTACGTGTTCTGCGGTGGCACAAGACACACATTTAGGGTGGATTGTGTCAGGCCAGGTCGATAGTGCAGCGTCTTCATCTAGTTGCCACAACACTGTTATTGCAATGCATACCCAGGTTGAGATGAATGATATGCTTAGACAGTTGTGGGAACTGGATAAAGAACCTACTTCAAGTAATAAGTCCCTCACGCCAGAAGAGCAGGCTTGTGAGGATTTTTATGCGGCTACAACGACAAGAGAAGTAGACGGGCGATATGTCGTCAAGCTTCCCTTTCGTAGTAATGATCCGGCATGTAAATATGGCCATTCAAAAAACATAGCCATAAAAAGATTACAGGGGTTAGAAAGGAAGTTGGCTAAGGATGACAAATTGAAACAACAATATTCGGATGTAATTAATGAATATTTATTATTAGGTCATTTAGAAAAAATTACAGATGAATTTGACAAAAATAAAAAGGATGCAGTTTACTTGCCACACCACGCGGTGGTGAGGCAAGACAAACTGACCACTAAAGTGAGAGTGGTTTATGATGCGTCATGTAAAGGGACCAACGGGGTCTCGTTAAATGACACCTTAATGGTAGGACCCACTCTCCAGCCTGATTTGCGACATATTGTCATGAGATGGCGAAAACATCCGATTTGTCTGGTGGCAGACATTGTAAAGATGTATCGCCAAATTAAAGTTGCGCGGCTCGATACTGATTATCAGAGAATTGTCTGGAGAGAGGATCCTAGCCACGAGATAGAGGAGTTCCGACTCCTAACAGTTACCTTTGGTACATCATGTGCCCCGTATTTGGCAGTCAAGTCATTGCATCAAATTGCATGTGATGAAGGCAAACACTATCCATTGGCTGCTGACCGTGTGACCAGAGACTTCTACATGGATGATTTAATGACGGGCTGTGAATCTGAAAAACAGGTAAAAGATATTTATAATGAGATTAATGGCTTATTAAATAAAGGCGGTTTTCAGTTGCAAAAATGGAAAAGTAACAAAACTAATTTGTTAGAGCAATTGATGGAGGATTCGGGTAAGGATTTGGAAATAAGAACGGATAGAGTAACGAAGATTTTAGGACTTACCTGGAACCGGGATACTGACCATTTTCATTATTCCGTGAAGATGTCGTCTGCTATTGTACCTGAAACAAAAAGAACTGTTATATCAGAAATTAGTCGCCTGTATGACCCATTAGGTTGGATATCGCCGTGCATTATTACTTCAAAGGTGTTTATTCAGAAGATGTGGATAAATGGTTTAGGTTGGGATGATGCGCTGCCACCGCAACTATTGCAAGAATGGAGGTCATATCGAGCAGAGCTGGAGAAGCTGACAGAGTTTCATATACCGCGATGGATTGAAACGAGAGATGGTAACGCTAAAGTAGAGTTACATGCTTTCAGTGATGCGTCAAACATGGCTTATGCAGCTGTGGTGTATTGCCGAGTCGTAGACTCTAAAGGTAAGGTTCACTCAAACCTTGTAACCAGCAGAACAAAGGTGGCTCCTATTAAACAGATATCCATCCCTCGGTTAGAACTGTGCGCTGCGGTTTTAGCAGCCAGGTTGCTTACTGAAGTGGCAGAGGTGATGAATATCCAGAAAGACAAATGGCACGCATGGTCTGATTCATCGGTGGTTTTAGCCTGGTTGAGTGACCACCCGAGTCGATGGAAAACATTTGTCGCCAATCGCACTTCAGAGATATTAGGTTTGCTGGAAAATACCCACTGGTCGCATGTCAAGTCTCAAGACAACCCTGCGGATATTGCTTCACGAGGCGCTTCCCCTGCTGTACTCAGTAACAGCACACTATGGAAGCAGGGCCCGCAATGGTTGGGGGATGATGTTATAATTTATACTAGACCTGGTAAACTTAACACCTCAGAAGAACAAAGATCACTTAAAGTTCACGTGGTTAATTTGGATACAGAATTTATTGAGCAGTTATATTCCAGGTTCTCATCATTGCGAAAAGTTATCAGGGTTATTGCATTATGTAGAAGGTTTTTATTAGCAACGAGATGGCGTAAAAATAACATAAAAACAGAATCTTACCTGGCAGTGGCAGAGCTTCAATGGGCCTCACGGTTTTGCATCCAAAAGACTCAGCAGCAATGGTTCACGGATGAAATTCACCTTCTTAGAAACAAACAATCTGTAAATAAAAAGAGTCCTTTATTTAGATTGAATCCGTTTATTGATGAGGATAATATACTGAGAGTTGGAGGCCGAATTCGACATTCTCAACTCTCTAACAATGCAAAGCACCCAGTTGTAGTACCACATACCTCAATATTGGCTAAGTTGCTAGTTGCTGATGCTCATGAAAGAACGTTTCATGGAGGACAGCAACTGGTGTTATATTTTATTCAAAGTAGGTATTGGATAAGTAGACTAAAGAATATTGTTCGAGAACATATACACAACTGTATTCCATGTGTTAGATATGCAGCCGCGACCAGACAGCAAATGATGGGTGATCTACCAGCTTGTAGAGTGACGCCTAGCAAGCCCTTCTTAAATTCAGGAGTTGACTATGCTGGCCCCATTAACATGCGAGTGTCAAAGGGTCGCGGTCAGCGTTCCTATAAGGGCTATATATGTTTATTTGTGTGTTTGGCCACGCGTGCTGTACACATAGAGGTAGTCTCCGATTTGACGACGGAGAGTTTCTTGGCAGCCTTTAAACGGTTTGTCTCCAGACGTGGTCCTTGTCACCACATCTGGAGTGACAATGGGACGAATTTTGTAGGTGCTGCAAAAGAACTGAAATTGCTATTTGCACATCAAAGCTCTTTGTTCAAAGACATAGCAGCAGCTCTTGCAAATTGTCAAACACGATGGACGTCCGCTGCTGGAAATAGGTCTATATATAATACTTAGCTCAATTATTATCATAGCAACAAGGCAAAATGTACAGTTCACGCAATCTTGCTTGGCCGGACTGAAGTTATCAGAGAAGCTTGCGCTGTGCGCATATACTGGAACAAAGAAAAAACTTTCTCCCCAGCATTTAGTTTCAAAAATACAACTGCGCGGTCATTCGCAAAACCCCAAGCTTGTCAACGAACTCGTACATAACATTGAAAACAAAATAAACCTATCAAAACATTCATGTTCGTGTTTTTTAAGTAAGATTTGAATTGATCAGTCGTTTCAGTTTGGATTAATCGAAGTCAACTGTCATGGACTGCCACATAGGTCCTTCGACTTTCATACTGATTTCCGAATAACTGAACCTAGAATACGGCTACCACAAAAATATCCAATCGCGAATAACTCTATCTCCGACATAATTTTATCACGAATTTTGTGTGTGTGTAAAATGAATATTTATAATTTTATTATCTGATTCATAAATATATTTCAACAGATTCATAACCCTGCGTCCTCCAAAGAATATAAGTATTGGTCAAATGAAACTTGTAAAAGACGGTATCATTGTCCTTCAGGTAAATAAAGCTTTTATTCTTTTCCTGCGAAATATTTAAAAAAAAACTAATTTAATAGTACTTATTTCAAAATCAAACTAGCGCTGAAAGTCCTTTCAAAATCAGTTTAGTGATTTAGCAAATTACCCAGAACAGACAGAAAAAAATGTTAAATCAAATAAAGTTATCGAATGAAAAACTTTGCCCTTGAAGTTATGTACAATTGTCACTTAATTTTTTTATTTTCATCTATAGAGTTCTGTTAAATCTTTTGCAGGAACGAGAATTTTGTGAAGGTGCTTCAACATTGTGCAGCGCTCTCCGTGCTAACGCTCTAATGGGTGTAGTGGCACAAACCCACGCTTCATCACCGCGATCATCAGCATACCTTGCCGCTCAACTGAAAGATCTAGCTTCTGTACTGAAGGCTAAACCACAAACTGGACCGGTCACTCCGGAGCTTGGGAAACTTGTGATATTCGGTGCTGGAGATAAGTAAGGAATTAAAACGTATATAAGTACGTTTGCTTATTGGTGTAAGCAGAAAATACTCGGGAAAACAACTCGGCTTTGAACTTTACAAAATAAATTGACGTGTTGGTAAACGTATCACCCAATGTCTTCACTATACCACTCTTTGAATAGCGCTGGGACAATTAGCCTCGCATTACCACGCCGAAGGTTAGGTAGGATTTAATGTCAGTTTTCTTTCTTTGTCCGTCTTTTCTTTACTCCGTCACCACACGGAGATCTTTCACGCAGCCATTTATGTTGAACACATCGATGACAAGTAGGTATATACCATTAAAGTAAATAAATTAATAATCTATGCTAATTTCAGGGTAGAGAGCTACGTATGTGCTCTGCGTGAGCTTGGCATCGAAGCTGCCGAAGGTCCACAATCTGCAGCACCAGTCCTTATTCTGAAGGAAGCCATACATTGCGATACTCCTAGTGTACTCACCGCACTTGAGGGTGTCGTGGCAGCACTAGCTACTCCACCTAACTCATACTCTGCTGTTACTGATCCTATAGACCTCGTTTGTGGAAGAGGAGGAGATCTAGGAATGTTAGAGGTTGGTCTATTTCACTATACTTTCTGCAAACACGATAATAAATCAATACAAAAAAGTAATTAATGGTGCGCCATTTTTTGAATATGGTGGCGCGTGCGGCAAAATACGAGCTGGCAAAATCATAATACGGAAAGAGCACATCAAAATCTGTAAATCATTTATTTATTCAAATATCTAAATGTTCGCGTATAGGAATTTCAGAAATTTGAAAAAAATGAGTTCTTGTTATTTGGGTGATGTTTGATCGATAACTAATAGTTTGTATATTTATTTGTTGAGGTGTTAACTGAAACTGAAATGGATATGAATGGTAAAGCTCGCGTGCAGCAGATATTGGAGGAACAAAAGAAAACTTTGAAGGCGCTTATGTCTAAACCACAGGTAATATGACAAACACGCTTTACGATTTTGTCAGTAAGCCTCTGAGCACCTTGATAAAGTAAGCCGCTCATGAACTTAAAGTTTGTACATAGCTTTGCTCAAGTTATGAGGATGTTTGATTGTTTTAATGTTTTCTATCAAGAATGTGTGTTGTGTATGTTATTTCTGTAATTGAAAATTGTAAAAAGTTATCTCATGAGAGCGAAACAAAACATCAACCACACCCACAACCCTTTCTCTTACTCAAACTCAAGCACATATATTCAATTAAAATGTTTGCAGATCCAGTTGATATTGTATGAAACCCATTCTGCTTTGGAAGCTGAGAATGAAGCGCAGGTACAACGCGCTATCTCTGAATCTAACAGGCTCGCTCGAGAAAGGCACATGTTTCTCAAAAAACAGCGTGTGTCGGTATGTACCCTTAGAGATATTTCGCGACATATGTCCGATCATAAGTACAGCTACTTATGGAATACTAGTGTACAGTTACTTTTTAAAATACTAGGGTTTAGCTACTTTTGGAATAACCGTGTTAAGCGTGTTATGGTCGATTTGTAAGTATGTAAAGCTTATTCTGTACTTTTGGTGCGACACTGACTTATGACATTTTTAGTGTTCAGCAGTTTTGGAATTTAAAATGTGTTCAGCGACTTTTGGGGCTGACTGTACAATAGATTACGTGGTGCAGTGGTAGAGAGTTTCCTTCTCTCCTTGATACCTCTAAAGAAATGGTTTTCCGCGCTTGTACCAAATGTTGTTTGTTGTTGATTGAGCTGTCAGTCTCGATTTTGACGCAGACACCGTTCACGTAAACGACATTGGTCTAGTTGGACCAATGCGAACTAGAGTCGAAGGTATTTTCAGTGAAATAGCTTTTCCGTATTATTTTAACAATACATCAACCAACTACTTAGATATGAGTTTTGATGTTTTTGTGTTTATACAACAAAGTGACAATCCTAACGTGAGCTTAGAAACTCAAGAAGGCAGAATTAAGTACCTAGTTACATGAGCTTATTTTTTGTACATAACTGTTTTGTCTCCTAACCGCTGGAAAAATGTTAAACAAATAGACACGCTAGCCACAGATCAGGGTTGGAAAAGGGATTTGTGTCAAGTCTTCATGGTGATGGAACTTATTAGCTCCTCAGTCGACATTAGAATATATGTGAAATGAGTTAAGAATGCATAGCTTCGTGTCACCACAAGCAGTAGGCGATACATTATTCATCTTTTATTTATTACAGAGTCCTCATAAACACGCACACATCGTTGGTCATGATGTTGTAATGTCCGATCCTTCATCAACATCCATCGACGCTTCAACAGACATTGACAAAGATGACGTCACTAATTCAGTTTCCGAAGATCAAAGCTCAGGTCCATCACGACCAATGTCGGCAAATAAACAAAAATCAAGTAGACCAAATACAGCATCAACGAATTCAACTGCAGATAAACTTAAAGCTGAAATTTTATCAAAACCAGTAAATGATACGCGCAATATTAGAACGGGTGGAACTACTAAGTCTAGACCTATCCCAGATTTACTCGGAGGAGAATTTCCGCACAATCCAGATGAAGATAACCCGGACGTTCAGGTATGATTTCTCCTTTTGGATATGTTTGTACACATCTTTGGTCTGCTATCGTTGCCAGGGTCTGCCGCCCTCGAGCTCTTCAAGTTCTACTAGAGCAGCAAAGTTTAGGTGTTGATAAGACATTCGCGTTTCTGCTGCTTGCCAATGCAAATATGGACTGCATCTAAGCAATTATTATAAAGAGATGTGGTTGTCTGGTACAGTCAAGGAATTTGATTCGCGTACCGTCTTAAGTCTAAATTGCTAATGACAATCGATATTGATAAGGACTATCTTTCTTCGCAACGCTAAAATGACGTCAGTGTCGTAGTATGACATGCACTCGGTAAACAACCGAGTTCTTCCGAGCCAATTCAGAGTTCAGCGTTTGACATCTTTCGAGAACATAGCTTGACCATAGATATAATTAGTGTTTGACAAACGACAAAGAGGGAGGCTAGACGTAACAAAAACAGGTAGGTTTAGCGTAACGAACATTATTTATTATCTGTGTTATCACAGGTTACTTGAACATATTAGATTGACATTGAGATGAGATCGATGGCCTTTAGGCGCATAACGTTCAAAGCGCAAAATGCTAAGCGCTCGCAAAATGGTAAAAGAGCATAATGGTAAAAGAGCAAAAAGGTAAAAGAGCAGAATGGTAAAGGAGCAAAATGGTAAAAGAGCAAAATGGTAAAGGAGCAAAATGGTGAAAGCGCAGAATGGTAAAAAAATCAGTTGTCTCACTTATTAGCCATGATGATAAAAAACAGCTTAATTTTGGTGAAATGTGACTCCCTAACAGGAACAATATAAATAAAACGTAAATTTTTTTTTTCGAAAACCATTTACTTTATGTTCAAAATGAAGTAATAATATTTTTTATGTTCGACATTATGACATCATCATCTAAGTACTGCAGGCAGGGTAACTACGTAACTATATAAATAATAATTTTCATTTACAATGAAACAACAGGAACATTTCCTTCCTTTTAATAGTGTTCCTTAACTTTAAAGAGTAATAATTTGTTAATCGTACGGTGTACTTGCAATAACGAAACGCAATATCATCTCAACATTTTGAGGGTAGTTTAATAAAACTTTGTCAGTTTCTAAGCAAAGTACGGCTTGTCGTTTATTATGTGAATAACTTTTGAACTACTTTATTAACCAGTATGCTTAATAATATTTAGGTGTGAAGTTTCTGAATTATTGTGAAATATTTTTCTATTTTGCGATTAGGTACTACTGTTTATCACGATGACGGACCAAAACTTTGAGTTTTTCAAAAATCAAAAAGGTTATGTAACACTAATACACGGCGAGTACAGGTATAATAAACAATTAACCAACAAAAGGTCACATTTCACCAAAATTAAGCTGTTTTTTATCATCATGGCTAATAAGTGAGACAACTGATTTTTTTACCATTCTGCGCTTTCACCATTTTGCTCCTTTACCATTTTGCTCTTTTACCATTTTGCTCCTTTACCATTCTGCTCTTTTACCTTTTTGCTCTTTTACCATTATGCTCTTTTACCATTTTGCGAGCGCTTAGCATTTTGCGCTTTGAACGTTATGCGCCTAAAGGATCGATGGCACTGGGCGGTCCGAATTGTCCCGCCATTAAGTTTGATATTTTCGGAAATATTTAAAAACTAATTAAGGTAAAAGCACCTAACTACGAGGGGTTCTAAAAATGGCAGTAAAATCCGAGGTATTTAGTAAAACGGGTTTTTAAAGTAATTCACTAGTTATTTTGGTCTGCATGATAAAATAATCAATTAATAATTTATCTGTTCATATTTATATAAACAAAAGAGAGTTAAGTGTGTTCACACTGTAGAATAATCGGTCATTTTCCCACGGGAAGCCGCCTTTAAAGCACACTTCATACGTTTAGGACCTCATGCACGTGAGTATTACGATTTGCCAAATAGTGTTTTACGTGATAATTTTATACAATGCGAGTTTTCGTTTAGGTTGAAATATTGAAAGGACAATATATTTTACCGAAAACACTTAAGATTTGAGTATTTTATTTGCAAATTAGCAAGAAAATACGTGTTGAAAACACCACGGCATTAGGTGCAAAATATTTTAGTGTGTTCCTAAAAGCGATGTATACCACGGAAAAACAAATTTTAAGACATTTACTTTTTTTAAATTTTCGGTGTGTGTTTTATGATTACAAAGTTTAATGTGTTAGTTCTGACTTATTGAATAACTCATGCATTTAATAATGTAATTCCGAGGTACACCTTAGCGTCGGATTCACTAATTATAGCAGGTTAAAAATGACTAATTTAGGTACTTTCTTAATACGTTGTACGGGAAAAAATTTATGAAGACGTTCGGTTTTTGATCTTTTCTGTTATTATATCTATGTGTCCTATATTTGTTTCCCTTTCATATTGCAACTATCCACTATTTAATTTGCATAATATCAAAAAATCTTTTAATTTTTATTACTCGGAATTAGAAACATTGATTAAGCATCATAAAACGCTATTCCGATGTATATACGTCGGAATAAGGTTATATGAGCACCTAATTGCGATGTATTTACATCGGAATAAGCTTACATGAGTTCCTAATTCCGATGTTTTGACCCGGTCATAGAGAGTATTGACCCTGTTTAAATACATAGTGTTTCTTTTTTTATGTGCTTAGTACGTAGTAAATGAAAGAATACTAATCATCTATAGTACAATCACATAAAATTGGAGTTTGCGTGTATTCATATTTCTTTAACCCAATTATGAAACTACAGCAATTAAATGATTTTTTGTCTGTCAGTCTGCCTATTTGAAGACTATTTTCAGCGTGTGTGTTTATGTAATTTTCTTTGTATTCTCCTACACACTTAGTGACTGGACCTGGATAGTTTTACATACATCATTATTAGGTTTCCTAAGTCATTTTTTTTATTGCATAATAATCATTCATGATTTATAGTGCTTCAAAGCTTAGCATAACCGCGCCTAATAAATTATTTCAAAGTCTTAAACTTGCATTTAAGTTTCACTTATTTATTACTTTTTAGTTTTTTTATTTAAGTACATGACGTTTAGATTATATTATTTCTGTAATCATGATACAAGTAGATTTATATGTTGATTTTTACGTTGATTTTTATGTTGATTTTTATAAGATTAAGGATTATGATTAAAAAAAGAACTGATTTAACATAAAAAATAAACTCCTTTTATTTTTGAACATCATGTATGAGAACCCTACATAGGTAGTTCCCTTTCTATTTTCATACTCGGAATTAGGAACCAAATGCATCGGAATTACGATTTTTACATCGGAATTAGGCGCATCGTTCTTTTTCATATTTTTATTTATTTTATCATTTTTAATAACCTTTTACTGACAAACTGCATATATTTTTCAAAAATTAGATAGTTAACGCTTCTGATAAAAATATAAAATTGTATACAAAGGTACGATAATTACTTATTTTTTAATGTTCTTTCGTGTTTTGTCAAAAACACCACGGAATTAGGTGCCTTTACCTTACTACGTTATAAAATAAACAACAGATATTTAATTCATAGTACTTTTAATATCTAGTATAAGCACCCATACTGTCGTACACAGCTTGGAGTCGGGCCGGCATGGAGTCTACAATTCGACAATAAATGTCTGAACCACGCAACGATTCCCATACTACGTTACAATGCTCCACCAAAGCTTCTTTCGTCCTTTCTTGACTATTTTCCCACATTTGCACTATAATACCCCAAATATTTTCGATTGGGTTTAAATCGGGTGATTTGCTGGGCCAAGGAATTTCAATGATATCGGGATGTTGGCTAAACCAATTTTTGGTGATTCTTGCCTTATGTATCGGACAATTATCGTGAACGAATTGTATATTGGGAACTTCTTCTTGTGGATAAACGTTTCGCACAGTAGGTAACATGACTTTATCCATTATCTCCACATAGTCTATGGCATTGGCTCGCGAAGGCATCTGGGCAAGCTCTCCGACCCCCGCAGACGATATCCACCCCCACATATTTACAGTTATGCGACCTGACTCTCTGTTCGGGACAACATGTTCTTCTGCATACCGCGTCCTGTCATACCTCCATAAACTCAAACGTCCGTCTTGTGAAGAACGAAAGGTTTTTTCATCTGCAAATATCACAGTGCTCCAATCAAAATGCAGATATCTGAGTGCAAATTCAGCTCTTGCAGTTTTGTTTGCTGTAGTTAATGCTATTTTTCTCGCGTGTCGCCTGTGGTGAATTCCAATACCGTGAAGATAATTTCGAACAGTGCGTAAGCAAACGTCAAACCGATCAGCGAAATATCTTGTTGGCGTGAAAGGATGTTCTTCATAACGCTGTTGAATCTCCAAAATTTGTTCAGCCGTTAGACGTCGTAAACCGTGGTTGAAACGGCGGCGATCTTCTGTATGGCCTTCTTCTCCAAATCGCGTAATCCATAGTCTCACAGTTGTTCTGGATATATTTAATAACCAAGCTATGTCACGAATGCCGTGGCCCTGCTCATGCAATGTAATGATTTGACTTCTCTGTTCTGTATTATTTCTTCGATGCATTTTTAAAATTTAACGTATAACAATTTTTATTGTAAAATTTTAAGTTTTACAATAGCTTGACATTGAACTGTGTCAAAAAGTTGACATCGCCAAAAAAATATTTTTTTTCTATTTATTAGACGAAACTACAAATAGGTTAGTATTCAGAGAAGACACTTTGATATTGTAAAATTAATCTAACACACATTATCTAAGGTTGAAGTTTGCAGAATTTTCACCCGAACATACGTCATCATTAAAATGTAAAACAATTTTCCCTTATTTAAACGAATATAAACCTTACGATATGTTAATGGTTCAAACAATAAATCATTGAAATGGTACGTGAATCAAATTCCTTGACTGTACATAGTGCACCTCTAACTCCAGACTTATTCAGTCTGGAGTTAGTAAGTTAGTAATTGCTGATTCTTCTAGAGTCTTAATCTTGGGAGACCCCACAGTGTGTTTTAATACCCTACCTGCGCTTTTGAACGTTGGCTTCACACAGAGGTTAATTGCACCGAATCTTACCTTTGCTACCTGCCTAATTGTTTATTTTCGGTACTGTTAATAAAATTAAAAATAATCTGAATTGCCTAAAAATCCTTTACGCGATTTATTCATTCAAAAGCCATACCTATTCATGTGTAATGTTTGTTCAAGGTACCCAACTGTGATCTATTTGAAATTGGAAAGTTACCGAATTTGGGAAACGGTCTGGATATTAACTATATACTGGATAGAGATGGGTGTTATCTTGGGCTTATACAGAGAAAGGTAAGAGCACTGTTAATTAAATTAAATCAATGTTACTTTAAATTAATTGTCAGCATTGCATCATAAGTTTAAAGCAGCGGCGATGATGCTACTAGGATTATAGATAAAACGTAAAAACACAGTCGAGTAATGGTCATTTGTAAAAGCTAGTGAAATTACTGAGCTGTGAGACTTATTAGAGGTAGTGGGTAGGGAAAGTTAAACAGCGATTTGGCTGTGTTCTATCTGGCATTACTGACCAAGGTTCTTCTTTGGTTATTCTTCTGTTTATTTAAAGCAGTAAAAAAATCCCTTGCTATTGCTGCTAGGTACTAGCCCAATGATTGTTTACTGTTGTGCTGTTATGCATGTAAAGTCACCACAGCTGTTGAGCTGATTGCACAACACTAGGTTGCCTTCAGGAGATCACTCGCTTGGACGCTAAGTACATGATCCGACTGGCTGAAGAACGTGGACTGTTTGGGCAAACAGTGTCTGCCCCACCACCGCAACGACGCAAGCGACCAGCTGCTGCACTGTCTCCCAGGAGAAGAAGAAGAAAGGGAAGTTTTGAGGTACGGCATGGTTTTCATACTTGGTTTGTTTTTTACTATGGAGGGCCAGAATCAAAATACCCAATGTTTCTTGTTCAGAAATGAGTTAGTTATAATCCACTGCAGAGTACGACGGATGTCTAATCATATAGAAGAATTTGATCTAATAAACGAGTCTTATAAAACTAATGATGTCTACTATACGCGCTAAGTTAGCCGGCTTGAAGTTGTTGCGCAGATTTCATTTTTGAAAGTAAATGCCTGGGAGCATGATGTGCGTGTGGTGTGAGTGTTCTTTTTAAAAAGTTAGTCCAAACATGACGAAATTTAAGAATGGTTTAGGAAAAAATTGTGAAAAGACAACGGCGTAGATAAAAAAATTGTGAAAAGCATATAAAAAAAGTTACGGTCAAATAATTAGAACACTCAATCCGGCGACCAGAAAAAATTCCTACACCTTGGATCTCAGAAATATAAGAACAATTTTGTTGTGAAATAATTGTACAGATTTAGTGAAATATATTCCCAATTATTCAAATGTTTTTGACTGTTTATTTCGATTTTATAAAGGTATTTGTAGAACACTCAATCCTCCTATAGCGCAGATTGAAGTATTAAAAAATCTTAAACTATGGCTTAATAATTTCCTGACTTTGATACTCTATTGCACGAACACAATCTAGGATCAATTTGTGAGACACAAATCATCATAAAAAATATAATACATAGTTTAAGAGAAAATTAAACAAATACTTTCTATGGAATGTTCCGTGTGAGTGTTCCATATTTTGGCTTACATGAATTTAACCCAAACTTGTATGTCAACCCAGACTATAACTGAAATTGTGAAAATATTTGTACTAAATTTTAAAACGTCTTCTGAACTTGATACGGTATTATTTTAACAATTATCAACTTAAATAAATCTCAATCATAAATTCTATGCTATAAAGCTGATTAGGCTGACCATAAATTCAATAAAAATAAAACTTTACTCTTTGTGTTTTATTACAATAAAATATAGTTTATAATTTACAGTTTTTTTTTAACGTATTATTGTTTGTCATCAAGGAATGCATCTTTGTTTTGCAAATCTAAAAATCTTTTAGACAAAGTCGTAATGACTAAGAATTATCGGAAATATGTCTTGAAGGATGGTACATTTGATATAAATTATATCACTATCCCGGAGAGTAACTGGCATATTGTTTCCGGTTGTTCTCGTTTTGCGAATGGTGAATACTTGCATAGTCACAACCAAGTAGCCAGACTTGGCCACCAACAACTTGCTCTTAAATTATTTTATTATTATTATATTTTATCATTTATTATTAATAAATGATATTAGTCGAAATTAGTAGAAATTAGTCTATGGGTGTTATGGTAACCGCACACACTATTTCTCGATATGGTAGTGGTTGTTTAATTAAAGTCAATGGTATGGTAAATGATTTATAATTCGTATCAAAATACACAAGAATAACACAAGACTCTTGACACGTCTTTAACTAATTATTGGTAACTTATTATAATGATTTTAACTAAACTTAAATTGGTAAATTAATGGTTATGGTAATGGTAATGGTTAGAGTACGCGGCGGTATCTCCAAGGAGATGTGAACACGAACTAACTTAATATTCAAGTAAAATGTATTATATTAATAATTGCATGCAATGCAATTATTACGTTTTGCAAGGTGTTCGATATAAACTCGAACAATTTATTTTATTTTTGCATCTTGTCGATGCAAAAATACCGTAATATAGGTAAGTACCCTACCCATATAATTTGGACTTGGCTCATGAAGTTGTCGACTTGTGGAATGTTGATTCGGCAATCATTGTTCCTATAGTAATTTCGGTAAATGGACTTATTCCAAAGAGTCTCTATCAACATCTAAGAAGATTCGCGCTTGACAGTTGGATGATAGGTCTGATATAAAAGACAGTACTGCTTGACACGCCCTAACCACCAGCTTGGTCCTTGTACCCGTTGCTGGTGGATCTACCTTTTTATATTTAGGTATATTTAAAAATGGAATACTTTGTAAAAAAAAAGAGAAAAATAATAATATAATTGGGTCCGGTCGGTTTAGTAAGTTTATACGAAACCCATGGGATAAGATGGGGTGGTGACATATTGTAATCCTACTCCGTCACCACACAGATAACCCGTTACCTGTTTTTTATATAATTAAATAGTAGGATTGCAACGAACCGCATATAACAAAAAAAGACTTTTATTTTAATGTAATTCATGGTCAGCCTAGTCCATTTTCTAGCTAAGAATTATAATTAAGTTGATAATTATTAAAATAATACCGTATCAAGTTCAGAAGACGTTTTGAAATTTAGTACAAATATTTTCACAATTTCAGTTATAGTCTGGGTTGACATACAAGTTTGGGTTAAATTCATGTAAGCCAAAATATGGAACACTCACACGGAACATTCCATAGAAAGTATTTGTTTAATTTTCTCTTAAACTATTATATTTTTTATGATGATTTGTGTCTCACAAAAAGATTTTTTAATACTTTAATCTGCGCTATAGGAGGATTGAGTGTTCTACAAATACCTTTATAAAATCGAAATAAACAGTCAAAAACATTTGAATAATTGGGAATATATTTCACTAAATCTGTACAATTATTTCACAACAAAATTGTTCCTATATTTCTGAGATCCAAGGTGCAGGAATTTTTTCTGGTCGCCGGATTGAGTGTTCTAATTATTTGACCGTAACTTTTTTTCTATGCTTTTCGCAATTTTTTTATCTACGCCGCCGTTGTCTTTTCACAATTTTTTCCTAAATCATTCTTAAATTTCGTCATGTTTGGACTAACTTTTTAAAAAGAACACTCACACCACACGCACATGGGATGCAGGTATATTTTTAGTTCCTGTTCATAGGCAAACAGCTCTAAAAGCTGACTTCAGGCCGGCGAAGACTGCGCCAACTGTATATTTGGGTAGATTTTTAAATGATAAATGTTATTAGGTGGAACGTGTATCAGCGCCGACATACGCTTCGTTGTCACGGTCGACCGGCCGCCGAGGAAGCGCGCCCCCCTGGCTGGAGCAAATGGACTCTCGTCACGACCACGTGGCATGTGAGCGACATATGCGAAGGCAAGCTGCTGCAGCCGCTATTACTACTACATGTACTTGCAATGCGAGGCACAGGTAATAAATACATAAAAAGAGAAACGAAACTACATACAAGTAAATATTAGTTTATTAAGTTATTTGTGTTCACGAAATAGTAAATTTTTTGAAATTATTTTGACTTTTTTATTTATTTTTTCAACACTTTTCCTTTAACACTTTTTTATTATTATTTTATTGCTGGTTGACTGGGACTTTAAAAACTTTTGTTTTCCTAATTTTAAAAGGAAATTATTTAGCCTCGTCACTTTAGTCGCCCTAGCTCTACAGAGAGTAAGTAGAGTGCATATTAGGTAGGTACACATTATTTGAAATTGTCACTAACATTATTTCTTTAAATCACAGTTTAACAGCTGGTTCTATCTTATGACTGGTGGCATTTATACATACATAAGTTCGAGTATGAAATGCAATAACCGGGTCCACACCAAACGATCCATTTTGGATCGTCGATCCCGCGATCCGCGATCCATCGACGATGGATCGCATTGGCAAAGAGCGAGCGATCCTGCCGCGCAGTTTGGATCGCGCGAGGCAAGTCCACATCAAACGCTCCTGCCGCGCGCGATCGGATCGCGCTGGATCGTTTATGCCCGATTTACACATCGACAAGTACAGTAGCGAGTTAAGTAGTATTTTAAGATTAAGTTGATTTAAATAGATCTCCATCCTATTTTTTGGCGAGTTAAGTACGAAGTAGCCCCCTCACTTGCGTCTCGTCAACTTAACTCGTCAAAAAATATGATGGAGATCTATTTAAATCAACTTAATCAACAACTTACTACTTAACTCGCTACTGTACTTGTCGATGTGTAAATCGGGCTTTAGTGTGGATCCGGCTAATAGGTATTTATGCATTTTATTTCGCTACAAATTATTTTTATTAATATTAAGGTATTAATCATCAAATCAAATTTTTACCTAAAATATAATGTTGCAACAACTAAGTATTTGTTTAAATTATTAACGTCGCAATAGTCAGGCAATAACGGGTAAATTGTCTTTACTTGTGATCTCTGCATGGACTATTGCAGGGACCATGGGCAAAAAAGGGATATATAATATTTTGACCTTCTTCCCTAGCGATTCGGCCTAGTAAATTGCATTTTAGACTACCGCTACATTGATTTACTCTCTGAATCATAGTTCTAATAATAGTTCAGGATATTCTTCTCTGAATAGGTTTAGGTAATCATGTATCTACTATATTTATTTGACCATATGAATAAGCTTCCATCCATCAGCCAATAGACGTCCACTGCTGGACATGGGCCATGAATAGGTTTAATTTTTTCATCTTAGTATATGCTGTAAATTTTAATGTTACTTTTCCTTCGGGACAGTTGGACTGGTTTCGAATGCCGTCGAAAATTTACTTCGAGCATTTTTTCTTTAATGTTTAATTATTGACGTCTATTTTCATCGCGTTAACATTTTAAAGTTTCATAGTATTCATATCAAGTGGTTGAATTGATTAGTGGATGTGAAAAGTGTGCCAGAAACTAGTTGGACTGTCCTAATACATTTACGTGAGTAATATTAATAATTATAGCAATTCCTTTTTGTTTGGTATTCTGTAAAATAATTAGATAAGCTGTCATTTCTACATGCTATAAATCGATCTGTCGATCGAATCGAATCTGAAGATGGCCGATGGCCGTTGGAGTAAATGTGTCCTGCAGTGGAGAAAGCGACTCGATAACCGTGTGAGTCACGAGGTTGAAATTTGCGCAAAATAATTAAGTGTGAACCACAAATTGTTGTCTTGAGCTTGATGTAGGTACTTCGTGTTCGTTAATTTCTTGTCTGTAGAAATCTCCACTAGGATACAGGACTCGTTTTTATTATGATATAAATTTTAACATTTTTCAATTTTCAGATTCCCACCCGCACCTGCATCAGCTGTAACGCCCAGGGGTCCTGATCCACCATGTCGTCGGCCTTTCCCAATAGTCGTCCAAGATTTAAGACTAACATCTTATGTGCCACGGAATCTAAGTGCTTTTTATAGCGACAACATTCCACTAAAATAAAGTACCTACCTACTTTAGGTAATTCTTACTAAATGTGCCATAATCAGTGCTGATGCAGCTCTATATTTAATTCTGAAAGCCAAGCTGTATAATTAGGTTTATATCTGGCGTTTATTAAAGTTTTAGTCTTATTTCTTGGTTATTGCTTTATATAGACACATGTGTGCTGTGTCATTCTTGTTTATGTATGGGTTTAGATGAAACATAATGTACCTAAATCAATTTGATTATCAGTAACTTTTTTAACTCATCAACATCGCGAACTGAGGACACCAGTTAATAGTACTATTACACCAGTATTATTGTTTTCTTTATTTACATTTTTCACATTAATTTACATTTTTAAATAAAGATATAAAAATAAACACATTTAAAAATATAAAAAAAAGGTAGACCCACCAGCATCGGGTACAGGGACCAAGCTACTGGTGGTTAGGGCTCCAGAGAGAGGAACCTCCTCACAATACGTGCCGTGTCAAGCAGTACTGCCTTCTGCATCAGACCTATGATCCAACTGCCAAGGTCGAGTCTCCTGAGATGTTGATAGAGACTCTTTGGAATAAGTCCATTAACCGAAAGTACTATCGGAACAATGATCGCCGAATCAACATTCCACATGTCGACAACCTCGTGAGCCAAGTCCAAATATTTCGTTTGTTTTTCTTTTTCTGCTCTAACAAGATTCTCGTCATGAGGAATGGTGACATCGATTATCATTGCACGGCGTTCTGACCGATCTATCACCACTGGCTTATTGGCAACAATAGTCCGATCAGTGATGATAGATCGGATCCAATATAATGTAACATTACTATTTTCGAGAACTGGATCGGGTACATACTTATAATACGGTCCAGTATTATTATTATTACTATTATCTGACTCAAAAAATTGGTAAGTACCTATTTGCCACCAATTTACATTAAAAATTACTTAACTACTATGTCAGTTGCAGTCACAAATTCCGTTGAATAGTTACTGTTGTTCTACTTAATTGTCTGTATACCTATTTATTTAATACTGTTTTTTAAACCTAATATAGACAAGAGTGGCGCCTCACATTTATAATTTATTTACTTTTAGAATTAAATTTACTTCACAATAAATAGAAAATAACAACAATAATATTGGTTTTATTTTCCTTAGCTCCTTAGTCACATTTCGGCTTTAGTTAGATTCATTTTCGTTTATTACACCTACATCCATAATTTTATAGGTAACTAGATGAAGGTCAGGATGGCTGGACCAAGAGAGATTTTGGAAGTTTGAGCTATTCCAAGATACAGTAGGTACCTATTTGATACTATTTGATACCTAACATAAAATATTTGGTACCTCACTAATGAGGGAAAACTATTAAAAAGAAAGTGGTGGTGGACCAAACCGGTTTCACCTAGTTGTAGGCGTTATACTTAGTTTATCTTTTCATTAAAATATAGTACCTACCTAGTACCTCCACATATGTTTTTCTTAATTTTTTTCGAGAAACGCAAAAAAAGTTATACCTAGAAGAAGTTTTGCCTAGTAAGGCGGCGTTATAATTAGTTATGTTTTATTTAAATATGCAATTTACGTTATCATTCTGTAATGGTGACAGCCTCCATGGGGCAGCGGTAGTGAACTAGACTGGTGTGCAAGAGGTCGTGGCTTCGAATCCGAGAGAGCACTCAGGTTTGTCCGATTAAAGTGGCGACAGAGCACGAAGAACTTACAAATGACGATGAGGCATTGAATAAATGGCTGTGGCTGGCTTGTGGCTTTAAATACCACAAGACGACGGCGACGTACAAGCAAGATTCAGTGCTATGGAGATGTCGTTTTTGGATTTTGCATCTTGCTTTATAGTTTATAAAATAACCTAAATAGTTCTATTTCTCTTGCCCAGATTACAATTTTTTATTAAGTCTTGTATGCCACTCTTCCAAACAAATTTGTCCGGTAGCGTTCACCAAATACGGACCAAATATTGCTCACACCAATCAATCAATCAATCACCACCCCATCTTAAACAAATTAAAATAATAAAAAAATTATACTTACGTTACTTTACTATTAAAATTTTGATTAGTTTTCTAGACTTTGATTTACCTATTGAAAATGGCTCCTGTAGATGCAGCTTTATAATGGATTTTAAAAAGATCCATTTTTAAATATTTTCGGATCATGGATTAAAGTGGACATAAGTGTGCGATTTGAGTGTAAAAAGATCCATGGATCTTTTCAATGGATTTTAGTGGACATAGGGGATTTATTTAGCGATAACTTTACCATTTTCACTTATATTTGTAACTGTGTACTTATTAATAACGGTCTAAACTAACGATTTCTGTCTGTAAATTGTCTACAGTTATTATAAGTGGAATAAGTTTAATGTGTTTCCGTGTCACAAAATGTAAAAAAGTACGATTAAAGCCTTATTTGATACAAAAATTATTTTATCATTAACAGATCAGTACTTTTAAACTGCACACAATTTTAATGAAAAAAGTATATATTTATAGAAAAAAAATCTAGGTGAACATGTTTATGCTAGTCGCAACATGTTACAAAGGTTGGGACGCAGAGTGCAGATGTCATATTTGGAACAAAATGGCGGGGAGCATAGGGATGTTTTTTCTTTGTCCATGTAATTGCGCAAACGTTTCTGAAAGCTTGAGAACTCTTCTACCCAGAAAGACCGCCGTAAATCACATTTTACATGTCTGCAATCTTCTCAACGCTGCGCTTACAATGGTGGCAGAGAGAGTGTTGGGTCAAGGTCGAGAGGCTGTCACCATTACAGAATGATAACGTATATTGCATATTTAAATAAAACATAACTAATTATAACGCCGCCTTACTAGGCAAAACTTCTTCTAGGTATAACTTTTTTTGCGTTTCTCGAAAAAAATTAAGAAAAACATATGTGGAGGTACTAGGTAGGTACTATATTTTAATGAAAAGATAAACTAAGTATAACGCCTACAACTAGGTGAAACCGGTTTGGTCCACCACCACTTTCTTTTTAATAGTTTTCCCTCATTAGTGAGGTACCAAATATTTTATGTTAGGTATCAAATAGTATCAAATAGGTACTGTATCTTGGTATAGCTCAACTTCCAAAATCTCTCTTGGTCCAGCCATCCTGACCTTCACGTAACTAGTACCTAAACTGAAAGCAATATACCAACATGTCTATGCTCAAGCGTAGATTGACACCTGTACCAATAGTCAACTTATGTTGTTGACTGTACGATTTGTTAATGAACTTATGTTTGTACCGTAAAATAGGGTGAATAGACACATTTTGCAACTTCGGGATCTATTTCAATATTGTTTTCGAGTTGTACAGTCAGCCCCAAAAGTCGCTGAACACATTTTAAATTCCAAAACTGCTGAACACTAAAAGTGGCATAAGTCAGTGTCGCAACAAGAGTACAAAATAAGCTAAACGTACAAAACGACCATAACACGCTGCACACGGTTATTCCAAAAGTAGCTGCACATGGGTATTTCAGAAGTATCGATGTTGCCAACTCGTGCAGTATACGGGAGCCGCGCATGACTGAACGGCAACGTCGCCCGCTGCGTCGCTCATCTGCGGTCGAGTTTCAGTGTATAGTTGTAGTGAGTGATTTTGACAGTAGACAAAAGTCAAGCCAATTTCAAAGCGGAATACTACATTAACAATTTCATCAAAACAGTTGTCAACACGATAGCTTTGCTTGTATAGAGATTGGGTGAAAAGAAAACAGCTCAGATCCTGAGGAACGGATTACTTTTTGTGTTTTTTTTATTTTTTCTTATTTTGTTTTCTACTATTATTATTCAATACAAGCTGTAACCCGCGACTTCGTTTACGAAAAAAATGTATATTCGACAATTAAATTAAATAATTTAATTAATAAATTAATTAAATGGCTTTATCACCTCTAGAGTTAATTTTAGTTGCATGTCATAAAACTATTAAGTTAAATGTCGCACAACAGGAAGCACTTCTTCTTACATAACATTTCAACTCATATCATCGAATCTCCGAAAATGTTTCTCATACAATTTAAAGTCATAATGATCATTCTTCATTAAATTAAAAATTAAATAAAAATACTATTTAATTTTCAATTAAAAAGTAAAAATAATATTTCAACTTTATTAAAATACCTGTGAACAGTGACGGTGAATTTAAGTTACTTGTTTTTTTTGAGATAAAATACAATAAATAAAAAATAAAAAAACCAAAAAAAATACTTGGGCACAACCCGGTTCCGAACGCACGTCTACTTCATCAAAGTCGAGTGTTCTATACCCTAGGCTATAGAATCTCAGTGAATTGTGTTGAAATTATGTATCTATTCCAACGAGTAAACATAATAGACACTAGTGTTCAGCTACTTTTGGAACACTAGTGTTCAGCTACTTTTGAAATACTAGTGTTCAGATACTTCAGAAATACCCGTGTGCTGATACTTTTGGAATAACCGAGTGCAGCGTGTTATGGTCGTTTTGTACGTTTAGCTTATTTTGTACTCTTGTTGCAACACTGACTTATGCCACTTTTAGTGTTCAGCAGTTTTGGAATTTAAAATGTGTTCAGCGACTTTTGGGGCTGACTGTACATCATAACATGTGCATGTGGTGTGAGTGTTCTTTTCTAAAAGTAAGTCCAAACATGACGAAATTTAAGAATAATTTTTAAAAATTAAATAAAAATACTATTTAATTTTCAATTAAAAAGTAAAAATAATATTTCAACTTTATTAAAATACCTGTGAACAGTGACGGTGAATTTAAGTTACTTGTTTTTTTTGAGATAAAATACAATAAATAAAAAATAAAAAAACCAAAAAAAATACTTGGGCACAACCCGGTTCCGAACGCACGTCTACTTCATCAAAGTCGAGTGTTCTATACCCTAGGCTATAGAATCTCAGTGAATTGTGTTGAAATTATGTATCTATTCCAACGAGTAAACATAATAGACACTAGTGTTCAGCTACTTTTGGAACACTAGTGTTCAGCTACTTTTGAAATACTAGTGTTCAGATACTTCAGAAATACCCGTGTGCTGATACTTTTGGAATAACCGAGTGCAGCGTGTTATGGTCGTTTTGTACGTTTAGCTTATTTTGTACTCTTGTTGCAACACTGACTTATGCCACTTTTAGTGTTCAGCAGTTTTGGAATTTAAAATGTGTTCAGCGACTTTTGGGGCTGACTGTACATCATAACATGTGCATGTGGTGTGAGTGTTCTTTTCTAAAAGTAAGTCCAAACATGACGAAATTTAAGAATAATTTAGGCAAAAATTGTGAAAAGACAACGGCGTAGATAAAAAAATTGTGAAAAGCATAGAAAAAAAGTTACGGTCAATTAATTAGAACACTCAATCCGGCGACCAGAAAAAATTACTGCACCTTGTTTCTTAGAAACATACGAACAATTTTGTTGTGAAATAATTCTACAGATTTAGTGAATATACACACATCAAAAAAGTCTAAGCAACATGCATGATATTACAAATTTACCATTTATATTAATTAATTTCTAAGTATTTACTCACTCAAAGTGTATAGGTAAGTAAACTTTTTTGTTATTGATGACATACTGGCTGGTTGTAAAAAAAAAATTTCGATTATGTTTTGTTTTTTTTCATAAAATTCAAATGACTGCGAATTTGTTTGAATTTGAGTGCATGTTAATTGCTACGTTTTAGTCTTGATTTTATAATTTTACCAACCATTTAAATACAGTTGGCGACAAAATTGAATTGTTAGATATTCTTTACGTCATGGAGCGACGTCATTTGACGGCAGATGAAATGCAAAGAGCTGTAGGGATGTTGCAAGCGGGAAGTAATCAATCTCAGGTATCTCGACATTTTGGTATTCATAGAAGTGTTATTTGTCGTCTTTGGCAGCGCTACAATAATACAGGGGAACCCGCTGAACAGCATCCAGGCCGTAAAAGGAGTACAACCACTCGGCAAGACCGGTACATACAACTGACTGCAAGACGCCAGCCGATGTTAACCGCTCGAGAGATAAGTTTGAGGCTACAAAATTCAAGTGGTGTTGATGTAAGTCCCCAAACTGTGCGAAATCGACTGCATGAGTACGGCCTACGAGCTCGACGCCCTATCAGGTGCCCACCGATACGTCACGGGAATCGCGCTCGTCGAAATGAATGGTGTAGAGAACGCATAACATGGACCCAGGAACAATGGGATAAAATTATGTTTTCCGATGAGTCGCGATTCGGGTTTAGGCCTGATACAAGAAGGGTGCGAGTGTACCGTCGACCCGGAAATACTGAAAGACTCAGGTGCGTTCAGGAAGTTCATCCATACAGCGGCTCAACAGTTATGGTATGGGCGGGTATTATGAAGAACAGGCGAACTGAGCTCGTTTTTGTAAATGGAAACATGAACGCTGAAAATTACGTTGAGGATATTCTCAGACCTTATGTCCATCCATTTGCACAAACCTTTGGCTCCGATTTTACGTTAATGCATGACAATGCGCGTTCACATACAGCTCGGCGAACCAGTGAATACTTGGCAACGGAGAACATCCAGGTATTGCCCTGGCCTGCACAATCGCCAGACCTCAACCCCATCGAGCACGCATGGGACATGCTCCAGAGACGTGTTTTGAAGGACTTGGACGGAGTGACAACAACCCAACAGCTGAAGGATTTGCTACAATTCCATTGGGAGCGAATACCGCAAGATGACATAAACAGTCTCATTAATTCAATGAATAATCGTTGCCGACAAGTTCTGAATAGCAGAGGAGGCCATACTTTGTATTAAATTGTCCTATTCTTTCACAATAAATTCATTTTCTTAAGAAATTTCAATTTGTAAAAAAAAAGTTTAGTTTCTTATGTACCTGTATATTCTAATATTGTTAATTTCTGTTATTAAAAGAACTTATAAAGAAAACAGCTGTTATTTTTACATCATAGAACCCTAAAAATATTATTTTAAAAATAAAATACAACGTTATAATTAAAATAAATGGTAAAATAAATTAATATACATGGTAAATTTGTAATATCATGCATGTTGCTTAGACTTTTTTGATGTGTGTATTTCACTAAATCTGTACAATTATTTCAAGTAGGTACAATTATTTATTAAAATAAAACCGTATCAAGTTCAGAAGACATTTTAAAATTTAGTACTAAACATTTTCACAATTTCAGGTATAGTCTGGGTTGACATACAAGTTTGGGTTAAATTCATGTACGCCAAAACATGGAACACTCACACGGAACATTTCTTAGAAAGTAATTGCTTAATTTTCTCTTAAACTAGTATATTTTTTATGATGATTTGTGTTTCACAAATTGATCCGGGATAGTGTTCGTGTGTAGTGTTCGAGTATCAAAGTCAAGAAATTATTAAGCCATAGTTTAAGATTTTTAATACTTCAATCTGCGCTATAGGAGGATTGAGTGTTCTACAAATACCTTTATAAAATCGAAATAAATAGTCAAAAACATTTGAATAATTGGGAATATATTTCACTAAATCTGTACAATTATTTCACAACAAAATTGTTCGTATGTTTCTAAGAAACAAGGTGCAGTAATTTTTTCTGGTCGCCGGATTGAGTGTTCTAATTGATTGACCGTAGGTAACTTTTTTCTATGCTTTTCACAATTTTTTTATCTACGCCGTTGTCTTTTCACAATTTTTTCCTAAATTATTCTTTAATTTCGTCATGTTTTGACTTACTTTTAAAAAAGAACACTCACACCACACGCACATCATCATAACAGCCTATTTATGTCCCACTGCAGGGACAGACCTCCTCCCATGACTGCTGTATTCCCCTATGTCCACTAAAATCCATTGAAAAGATCCATGGATGTTTTTACACTCAAATCACACACTTATGTCCACTTTAATCCATGATCCAAAATAATTTAAAAATGGATCTTTTTCAAATCCATACTCCGTCACCACACGGAGAATTTTGAAAATATTGCATTTAATTTTTATCCTCAGTACAGTTCACACTACTATGCCAAGTTTGTGGTTTCTTTCCATCAAAGATAACGGAATTGAAGAGTTTCTGAAAAGCCCTGATCACGTGCTTCCCACCGGCTTTCATTAGACTCCATTTCACGAAAGAAGTCCCTTTGGTGCGGCGCTGTATTAGCGAGATACAATGTTGCCAAGTTTACCATAAAACTCCCCAATTATTTAAATACGTAATAAAAGTTCTATACTCATGAAAAAAATGCACTAATTTTAGGTAATGCTATGGCGACCTCCATGGCTTAATGGCTAGTGTGTTTGAGATAGAGAGAGGTCTCGGGTTCGATTCTTGATCAAATCTAACAAAAATCAATCAATCTATCAATTTATTATTTAAAAAATCACCTAACCCACCAATATTATGAATACTATTCTTATATTTAAGTTTGATAAAATATTAATAACGTATTAATAACTTTAAAAATATTTTCCTATTAATAACACAACAAATTCCCATCCCAACGGCAAAAAATCCTCGTATAGCAACCCTAAAAAGTATTTACCACAATTAACACCCTTGTTAACATCGACAATCGACAACATGGCCGTGCTGTCAAATTTAGTTCCACAAAATGCCGTGGGACTTCTTTCATGAAATGGAGTTTATCTTTGTTGTTATTCTCTCATAGTTGAAGCTCAGGTTTGATTAACACTATTCTGCCATTCCTAGATTTGAGCCTTAACACGTTCAGCGCCGGTACGATTTTCATAATGTATTCGCGGATGCCGTATACATTTTGCGATTGCCTCATACTCCAGTAAGATAAGCATTCAACCTCGGAATGGAAGCGAATAAGCTGTAAATTTGCATAAACCTTTGTTTTGGTGTACTAATGACCCTTTCTTGCCCGTTTTACTACCAGTTCTACTACCAGTAGTAATACTGTTAATTTTTTTACCTTTCTTACTACTGCAGTAGTAAGTTGTTAGAATGGTAATTATAATTTACCCGTGTTACTACTGCTCTTCTTTCCTTGACGGTGCTACTACCAGTAGTAATACCAGTAATTTGTTCTTCCTTCTTACTACTGCAGTAGTAAGTTGTAAGAATGGTAATTACAATTTACCCTTGTTACTACTTTTAATAAATTGTAATTAAAACTCATTTAAAATAATAATAGATACAGTTACTAAAAGTGATAAACCGATAACAAAATTGTACAACCGAACATTAAAGAGATTTGTACTTGAAGAGGGTATTAACTCGGCTAGGAATTTTCCGTCCTTTACAAACATCCAACATTCACTGTACGATGTTCGTAACAAAACATCTGCTGTTATGAAAACAGTTTTTAATAAATCAGAGGAGGTACAAGTACCTAAAAACTTTTATAATATGGTTCTTGCTGATTACTGTTTTGAAGGTGATCGTATACTTTTATTTTGTACCTCAGAGGCAAGAGAAGTCATACATAATATAACTGAATATTTCATAGACGCGACATTCAAAGCATGTCCGCCACCATTTAAAGAACTCGTCAGCATTCATGGCGATATCGGAAGTACTGCCACTACAACGAAAGTAGTACCCATTATATTCGGTTTATTATGTTATAAGACTCAGATTGCTTACGAAAAAATGTACGATATGATACAATCACAGCTGCCTCAATTCAAACCAGAAATATTTCACTGCGACTTTGAGGTTGCTAATATTAACGCGCTTTTACTTAAGTTTCCGTCCATAAAAATTGTTGGTTGCTATTTTCATTGGCAACGTTGTGTTTGGAGAAAAGCTGAAGCATTAGTGGGTAAATCAAGATGTAAAGCCGAAAACAGAATACTTTCGCTATGTGCCGTATTACCACTCTTACCCTCAGAAATGCTTTTGGAAGGGTGGGCATACATAAAAACAGAAAGTGAATACCTGCCTACCCTGGAAAAATTTATAAAATACATACAACGCATGTGGATTAGAGAGAAATATTTAAATTTATTAAGTGTCTTTGGCATGAGACATCGAACTAACAATGTTCTCGAAGGCTATCATTCAAAATTAAATAAGTACGTTAACAAAAATAACAAAACTTTAATGAGGTTGTTAAATGTAATTAAGGATGATAGCTTTATTAAAATCGTTGCCAAGCAATTTAACTTAAGGAGAAAGCGAATTATATTAAATGATGAGAATATACAAAATATCCTAATGCAACTAATTAATAAAGAAATCTCTATAGGTTACGCGTTAGAAAAGTTGCGATAGCTAGAGAGAGATACAGCCTGAGGTGACACACAGACATCAGCGAAATCTTAGTGATAGGGTCCCGTTTAATCCTTTGGGTACGGAACCCTAAAAATATACATTTTTACGGTTCCGTACCCAAAGGATAAACATTAGTTATCTTATCTTCGGTAACAATATTTTCCTAAAATTAAGAGGGTTCTTACACTTTCTTTCGCACATTTGACATTTTCAAATATTTCAATTCTCTGTGTGCATAATTGAAAAAAAAACCAAAAAAAACAAAACATGTGAAACAAAACAATATCAGACATAAAAAAATTATAACAAAACATTATGCAACTGGTTTCCTACTACTTATCGGTTTTTTTTGTTATTAAGAATACAAAACTTTTTTGTTAACTATAAGTATTTTTTTTCATTTAAAAATGTTAAGCTAATCTGTGGCATTGCCCATTTTAAATAAATAATTATTTTTATTTTGAATATTTCCTTTTCTTTTCCTTTTATTAAAAGTAGTAACAAGGGTAAATTGTAATTACCATTCTTACAACTTACTACTGCAGTAGTAAGAAGGAAGAACAAATTACTGGTATTACTACTGGTAGTAGCACCGTCAAGGAAAGAAGAGCAGTAGTAACACGGGTAAATTATAATTACCATTCTGACAACTTACTACTGCAGTAATAAGAAAGATAAAAAAATTAACAGTATTACTACTGGTAGTAGAACTGGTAGTAACACGGGCAAGAAAGGCTAATGACTGGTAGAAGTCTCATATGATCACGTGTCTGCGTCATAAGTTATTCAAGGTCAAAGGTCACGAAAATCAGTTTTTTTCCATTATCTCGTTTGCTATGGGAAATACGCATTTAACATCATTATAAATATTGTAGATCATTGTCTACAAAAAATATCTGAACACTTTTCTCCTATAAAGCATCGCTTTCGAGATATCGTGACTTTAGAGCGCAGGAAAGTCGTATTTTCGACTATATGCACACACTAGCTTTTTCCCGTGATTTCGCTCGCGTTTATAAATATTATGAAAAATAAGGCTTATTTCAATATACAGGGTGTCCCAAAACTCGACGTTAATTCGAAACCGGATGATAAGACAAGTAATGCTGGTTATCAAAAAAATATTTAAAAAAATCTAAGTCGCATGGTTGTAAAGTTATAGGCCTTTGAAAAAAAACGCAAAAATTCCCACTTTGTGACACTCTTTTCCCTCCTGTGGTCACAAATCTTAACTTTCTCCAACTTTTTTTTTTGCTGTGTTACCCTGAATAGTGCCTCTTTAAATTCTAATAAATAATTTAAAACCACCTGGTCTAGTTTTCACATCAATAGGACTTATTTCTTAGAATAAAATTTATTATGAAAAAAATGTCCAGTTTGAACTGACTGTAGTGAAAAAAAAGTGTACTACGCGAGTTTGGCAAGTTCCACCAAAAGTTGGCGCATTTAGTAAGGATTTGAAAATGGTATCATACTTGGTAAATTATTGCCGCTATCATGGACAAAAAAAATCTTTTTTGTAAAATTTAGGAGCCAATTCCATTGCTGAATAAGTTAAACTGCTAAGTAGTTGAACCGGAAAGAGTCATCATATCAAGTGAAAAGTAGTAGAAACAGTAGTATTAGTTAAAAGTGCCAAAAAGTACAGCCTATCGCAATTTTAAAAAGCCACGAGTTACACTCATTACATGCATGCAAATTATGCATGTTCATGTTGCTGTCTTTTTTAATGTTAAATAATCAGGCCAAAACTTTAAAAAAAAAAAAACGCACAGCCCAAACCACTGGACAGATCTGGCTGAATTTTGGCATGCAGGTAGATGATATAACGTAGGCATCCGCTAAGAAAGGATTTTGATAAATTCTACCCCTAAAGGGATAAGATAGGGGATGGAAGTTTGTATGTAACTTTGTCAATTTCAAACCGATTAGGCTGAGACCAAGCATGCATATGCTACTATATATTGAAATAAGCCTTATTTTTCATAATATTTATAAACGCGAGCGAAATCACGGGAAAAAGCTAGTGTGTGCATATAGTCGAAAATACGACTTTCCTGCGCTCTAAAGTCACGATATCTCGAAAGCGATGCTTTTTAGGAGAAAAGTGTTCAGATATTTTTTGTAGACAATTTTATGATCTACAATATTTATAATGACCTTAAATGCGTATTTCCCATAGAAAACGAGATAATGGGAAAAAACTAACTTTCGTGACCTTTGACAACTTATGACGCAGACACGTGATCATATGAGACTTTATGTTCATATGGATTGAGGAGCCACTTCAGATTATAAAAGGTAACCCTCCCCCTTATTTAGTAGGGAAGTAAATAATTATGTAGGCGGAATTCTGAAATTTGTAGTAAAATATGTCCAAAGTTATATCAATGTGAATGTGGCTCCTCAATCCAAACGTCTGAACTTAGGAGCCACCTGAAACACGGAAAGTATATCACGTACATATTTGAAAATGTTGTATCATTATGTAGCAATTGTGTATAGTGTCTACTAGAAATCTGAGCCCAGTACTGTTTATTTTAAAGACTATACAACACTTTGAATGTGGCTCCTCAATCCATACACAAGAGCGTGAATTGTCATGAAAGTAATTGGTAAATTTATATTCCCCTTTCAAAGACATTTAGTAGGTAGTGTGTCCGAATTTATACCAAATGGACAAAGTAGTAGAACTGAGTGAATTTAATAAATTAACGCATTTTAGTTGGCTCCTCAATCCTGACGTCTGCTTAATAAATAATTGACTGTACCTACCTGAGATCACAACGGAATAAAATGCCAAAGACACTAACGTTTAGTATAAATGTCTACTATATACTTATGTACAGTTCAACATTGTATATGATCGGAATCTGAAAAACAAATTACTTCTCAATATTCCTTACGAATTTGCTATTAAGGGTGACCATGTTTATATCAATAAAACCGGGATGGTCCATTTCTGATATGTTATACAGGGTGTCCCAATACTCGACGTTAACCCGAAACCAGATGATAAAGCAAGTCATGCTGGTTATCAGAAAAATAAAAAAAAATAAAAATATAATAATATATATTATTAAACCAGATGATAAAGCAAGTCATGCTGGTTATCAGAAAAATAAAAAAAAATAAAAAATATAATAATATAAATTATTAGTAATATAAATTTATTTAATTTTTTTTTGTTAAGAATGAAGTCTTATTGTTATTAAAGCTAGAACAGCTGGTTTAATTTTTTTTATTTAAGTATAGTGAGGCATTATTCAGGGTTAACCAGCAAAAATAAAAATTTCAGTTTAATAAATAAATATTATTGAGGGTAGGTGCTTACGACAATAATTTACAGTTATCGTCAAATGAGATGATAACTTCGTACCGTAGTATATATTTGTCTTTAATCTTCTTATACTGTGACAAAATCGTAATCAAAAAGGTTTATATTTGTACATATATAACATATCAGAAATGGACTATCCCGGTTTTATTGATATAAACATGGTCACCCTTAATAGCAAATTCGTAAGGAATATTGAGAAGTAATTTGTTTTTCAGATTCCGATCATATACAATGTTGAACTGTACATAAGTATATAGTAGACATTTATACTAAACGTTAGTGTCTTTGGCATTTTATTCCGTTGTGATCTCAGGTAGGTACAGTCAATTATTTATTAAGCAGACGTCAGGATTGAGGAGCCAACTAAAATGCGTTAATTTACTAAATTCACTCAGTTCTACTACTTTGTCCATTTGGTATAAATTCGGACACACTACCTACTAAATGTCTTTGAAAGGGGAATATAAATTTACCAATTACTTTCATGACAATTCACGCTCTTGTGTATGGATTGAGGAGCCACATTCAAAGTGTTGTATAGTCTTTAAAATAAACAGTACTGGGCTCAGATTTCTAGTAGACACTATACACAATTGCTACATAATGATACAACATTTTCAAATATGTACGTGATATACTTTCCGTGTTTCAGGTGGCTCCTCAGTTCAGACGTTTGGATTGAGGAGCCACATTCACATTGATATAACTTTGGACATATTTTTTACTACAAATTTCAGAATTCCGCCTACATAATTATTTACTTCCCTACTAAATAAGGGGGAGGGTTTCCTTTTATAATCTGAAGTGGCTCCTCAATCCATACGGACGTGAGACTTTTACACCAGTCATCAGAACATCAAAACAAAGGATTATACGAATTTACAGCTTATTCGCTTCCGTTCCGAGGTTTGCCCCTATTTAAGCCTTATTTGACTGTACTATCAGACGCGTGTCGACGGTTTCCTCAGAACGCGCGTCGACGGCTGCAGTTACTGCCGTCTGCCGTTGGGAACATGCCGCTCGTGTGTAAGAGCTCTTATTTGGCAAACATGGTTAATATTTATGGTTATAGTCCTTGTAATCAAAATAAAAAGCATAATAAATCTGTATAAATAAAACAAACTTTATTCTTTAATGTTTACAAAGACTGCTCATTTACAACAATTATTTGTTCACATAATTATTTTAAAGCATACCAAAGCCTTTCGAATAGCTTATAGCTTTCATTATTCTATCTTGAAGTTTATCCTTGCTATCGTATTCTGGTAACAGTAGGACGTTAAAACATGTGTGTGCTGTAGGTAATCTGTCGCAGTCTGGACCATTCCTTGCTATGACAAGTTTAAGATGGCTGAGCCCACCAACTGGTACCCTATCTGACCCTGTCGTGAATTGTAAAAGTTTCCTCTTATCGTCTAAAGATAAACTATGGACGATGCTCCAGAAATCTTTGATTGTTTGCGAATCAGTTGTATAACCGCCGTCGTATTCTGTTGATTTTTCTAATTCGGTGAAGTCGAATTTCTGTAAAATGAAAATAAATTTTAGGCATTTTTGATTGGAGATGTATACTTACTTTATCACGATGGACAGGGGGATTGGTATAGGGTTTTGTTTCGAGTTGTCCTTCTCTCTCAGGGAATGCATAAGATAGACGGACTAATAACAGGATTGGATTGATTTTATTTTTTACAATGGATTTTATTACACTCGTTAGTGCTAAAAGATCCATTTTTAAAATATTTTCGGATCATGGATTAAAGTGGACATAAGCGTGTGATTTGAGTGTAAAAAGATCCATGGATCTTTTTAATGGATTTTAGTGGACATAGGGATTTTATTTACTACCTTGTTACTTAGAAACATAAGTGTTTTAAATACTATATAATATGTACGTATATGATCACTATTTACCATGCAACGAAGCTCACTGTACATCTAATTTAATTAAACATTTCTACATAAATAATTTGAATTGGTGTAGAACATACCTTACTACCACAGACTAGTACTTCGACCTCTTCAGGCCTGAACAGAGCAGCTAACGGACTCTCATCAGTGACCATGAGGAAGCCACGTCTGAAGGCCCTGAACTGAGTCTCCACTGATTCGTTTAGTAAAAAATTTGAATATAACTCTACGAACTCCTGAAAAATGAAAAAAAAACACATTATTTTTTTTATGATTGAGAAGATGATGAGGTAGATACAGGATTGTCCAAGGTGGAAATATTTTTAGGGGAGGATTAAGATAATGTTTTGATTTATTAATCATCATCATTATCATACCAGCCCATTAATGTACCACTGCAGGGACGGACCTCCTCCCGTAATGGAGGGATACTTGGCCTACTAATACCACGCTGGCCAGACGGATTGGGGTATAATTTCAAGTTTTCCTTCTTTTTATTTCGTAAAGATAATATCAACTGATAGTCCCTTAGTCGGTTCCTACGACATCCATGGGATAAGATGGGGTAGTGACATATTGTATTCTTACTCCGTCACCACACGGAGAATTAATAACTAACCTAAAAACACAAAATGTATTTACTTCTTTAATATAGCTGATGAAACGTTTTAATACACAGGGTGTACAATTACAATGGCGCATAAGTTTTAACACGTTCAGTGCCACCGACTCGCTAGGCGAGTTCACTGCAACAGGTTGTCAAAGAACTCAAGAAGGTCACGGGCCCCATGGCTCATTACTTTTTTATTTCGATAGTATGTTTAACCTAGCGAGTTCACGGCATTGGGTTGATGGTTCTTTATTCAATTTATTATGTAGTCCCGGCGACTCGCTAGGCATGTCCATCGCGAAATCTTTGCGGCATCCCCGAATACATCATGAAAATCATGAACGTGTTAACACGAGGTAGAGTATAATTTCACTAGGCAGAAACAAAAAAAATATCGTAAAAGGTCCATCCGTTTAGGAGATTGACCATTTCAATTTTTGCATTTTTTTACCTCGTCGCACCAGCAGGGTAAGTCATGTATCATTCGTGAGAGTCTTGTTAGGATCGTAGCAGATATTATATCAAAACGTAAACGGATCGTCACCGTATCAACTCGAGCCGTTCAGTATTATTTGTATAAAACTCCTTACTGCAACGCACACTAATCGGAATCGTAACGTAATCGGATTTTTGGCGTTTTGATATATCTGCTACGACCCTTAGTAATATCATTCGTAACCTCATTTCCCTACTCACCTTTTTATTTTCTTGCGAAACAAATATACTGTCTCCGTCCTCTTTTAGATCATGAAATATGGCATTTCCGAATACATCCTGATAACATATCCTGAATGTTTGGTAGTACGTTTCTTCTAAGTCCATGCCCTCATAATCGAGCATGTCTTTTAAACCATTGTATAATGTCTGAAAATAAAACATCATTAAATAAACCCTATCACTTACGGAATAAGACTCATTTTGCAATATTATATTAGTACTTCAAACTATTATTATAAAAAGAGCCAACTAACTCGGCCGGCCTGAAGTTGTTGCAGATGGCTGCACAGATGTCAGCTTTTGAACTCAAAGCAATGGGCGCGGGGGAATTAAAATAAATAAAACATCATTAAATAAACCCTTATCAATAACAGAATAAGACTTATTTTGCAATATAATAAGCGTAGATTAAACTATTATTACAGTAAGGGCCAACTAACTCAGCCGGCCTGATGGCTGTGCAGATGTCAGTTTTTGAACTAAATAGCGTTGGACGCTGGAGGGGGTGTAAAATAAATAAAACATCATTAAATAAACCCTTATCAATAACAGAATAAGACTTATTTTGCAATATAATAAGCGTAGATTAAACTATTATTACATTAAGGGCCAACTAACTCAGCCGGCCTGATGGCTGTGCAGATGTCAGTTTTTGAACTAAATAGCGTTGGACGCTGGAGGGGGTGTAAAATAAATAAAACATCATTAAATAAACCCTATCACTAACGGAATAAGATTCATTTTGCAATATAATAAGCGTAGATTACAACGTTCAGTGCCGCCGAACTCGCACTGCGAGTTCATGTTATTTCGTTCCAGTGCCGGCGCCTCGCTGGCAAGTTCAGTGTATTTCGATGATATTTCTAAATCGTTCGTCGTAAGGGCCAACTAACTACCCGCCCGAACTTGTTGCAGATGGCTGCGCAGATGTTAGTTTTCGACCTAAAAAGCGAGGGGCGTGGGGAGGGGGTGTTTTATTTACTACTGTCATTCGGCCAAGTTATTTGGCGAGTACTATACTTACGGGATTCCAATCAGCTAAGTCTTCGAAGGATCCTTTCTTCCCCATTAGTTTCCTGTACACGACCATAGGAAAGTTGACTGCTAGGATCACGTTATTATATATAGCTAGGCCTAACACTATACCAATTAGTGTGAACTGTGCTTCAGTCTCAAACGATGTCATGTTGAACCTGAAACAAATATTTTTTGGGTTAATTTTAATCATCATTTCAACGAAATCATTAGAAATATAAAAGTAATTAAGAAGGGGTCCTAAACGTAATCACTGGGCAATACCACTTTTCTTATGAAGGAGATAAGTTTGAAAATTTAACTTTTTACGAATTCGTCTTATTTATATAAGGTGCTACCTATACCGTATTCATTCTTACCTGATTTATTTAGTAAACAAACACCACATATTGCAAATTCACTAGTTTTTACATCAATCGCACACTTCGATATGGATGTAAATTTCTGGAAAGTAGCATTACACGTTTATGCAATAGAAAACACGTAAATCACTTTGATTTATCCACTATCTTTCTTAAATTTTAAATAAATATAATTTTTTCCAACGGAAAATTTCACAGATAAAATTATTTTTTCCATTTGACATTTGTAGATTCTAGAATTTTTTCCTTGATTCTTACACATTTCTCAGAGATCAAAGACTAAAGTCTTTAGTCTGTGGTTGACACGACGCCATATGTGTTTACGTTTTAAACCAAGTCCGTTTAAATAGACTACAGTAACCATATATTTAAAACTCTAAACTCAGATAGTTCAGACCACATATTGTACATTATATTGATTGTACACAATATGATTAACTATGTCAAAGGCTGTGGATAAATCTGTATAAATAGCAAACACCTTGACAACTGTAAATAATGCCGCTACAAGATAACCAATAATTGTATCACATACCAGACAGTGTGCGAATCAGGTTGTTGCGTAAACATGCCGTAGTCAGGGTTAAATATTTCCTCCACGATGAGCTGGAAGAACTCTTTACTAACTCCTCCTTCGTCCACGCCTTGTTCACCTTCAAACTCCACCACAAGTTGTTTTTTGAGATCTAATGCACGTTCCATCGCCACCATTTCTAACTGTAAATGAGAAATGGTGATTATTATATAAACTGTTATTAAAGATGGTCAACGTACTTTGGTAACCTAGCATATCAGTTTATACAAATTCTGCCTTATAACACGTTTTTAATCGAGCCTATTAAATTTGGACTAAAAGACTCGAGTTCTTTACAACTCTTTTACTATTTGTTTATTAGATAGAGCTGTCTGTCCACCAGAGAGGAGCGTGGTAGAATCTAAGTTGCTAGATTCATTGGGATTCTATTCGTTAATATTTCTTTATAAGTATTTCCGCTCTCGTGCAACGCTTTACCTTGATGGACAGGCAGCCTAAAAGTACACGGCGAGGAAGTTATTAAAAATCGTAGCAGTTTGTGTATATTCAAGTTAATTTTATTTGCAAACCTAATTATATAAAATACACTCACCCCCACAAGCGCGTCGTCAATGATGTGATCACGTCGCACCTTCAGTCTGAGGAAGGGCATGGGCGGCGCGGCCCCTACCACGGCATGCAGCAGCGACACGCGTCGCTCAGAGTACATGCGGATGCGGTTCTCGTAGTACAGGCCGAGCGACTTGCTCGCCACTGTCAGGATGAACGGGTACGCCAGGAACGCGAATTTCTTACCTGAAGCAGACAAATCTCCTCAATATCTTTATTGCACTCCATATGTTACAAAAAGGTGTTACTTATAATATCACAGATACAATATGGACCCTGTTGGGTATGGCACTTTAGAAGAGAGGAGGATGCTAGATTTTAATAATACATATATTAAATTAGCAAACTTAGTTTTAAATATGTAATAATCATATACGTCATAAATCATATACATCGTCCATCAATATGCATAATTAGGTTCCTTTTAGTGTCACACGTGTTTGACTTTGCAAGAATCATAGCTTTTTATGAAAAATTTAGTACACAAAAAAAGCTAGTTTGTTAGAATTTGGAACAAAATTAAACGGGAGTGCTTCAAGGGTCAGTTTTAGGGCCCAGTCAGTTAATACCTACTTTAAAAAGTGATAAATCAAGCTTTTTTGGCAATGTTTTACAATCATTTCACTAAAAGTATCTAATTTTATAAATACACATTTATTAAAACCATTCTTACCTTTACTTATTTCTGTCTTAAAATTACCAAAGTCTATATCCATTTCTATAGTATCACTAAGAGGCTCGTTGTAGAATTCCTCAAATGGCAGGTATGGCTTTCTAGCATCTAATACATTTATATCTAATTCAATAGCTGAAACAAAACATATTAAATTTCATCAACTTGTTGTAAGACCAATCTTATTAATATTTTACCCAACTTTTTAAATCCTACTGCAGAGACTCTTTAATTGTAGGTTTTTCTTATTAGACTCACAAGCAAATAGAAAATACGGTTAAGAAATACCGTACTATTCACTTAACTAACTTAACCGGTCCAATAGCATAACTTTTTCAGTGTTTAGAGTTAATCTTAATATGAATGTTTGAATTGGTCTGAGAGCTTTTTAATTAACGTTTTACAAATAAATGTATAGAAGGCCTAGCTTTTGCCCGCGGCTTCGCTCGTGTTAAATTCGGGGTAGCATTGTTCCCCTTTCCTGGACACAGAAGAAAGAAAAAGTAGCCTATGTTACTCTCCATCCCTTCAACTATCTCCAATAATTCAAAATCACGTCAATTCGTCGGTCCGTTTTGCCGTGAAAGAAAGACAAACAGACACACTTTCCCATTTATAATATTAGTATGGATATTAATCCATTCTATAGTCTAGTGAATATAATCCTAGCAGTTCAAAAAAAAATACCTTAAGTTTAAGCTCTGTTTAGCTAGAGACTAGATGGCGTTGGGCGAAATATTATTTTTCCTTAAATTCAATCTTTGAAAATAATATGATGGTGTTTTAATTACCTAAGGGGTCATCAGGTTGCGAATGTTTAGAACCTTTCATAGACGTCGGTGGGTATAAATGACCCAATACATTTTCTAGTGGATCCTGTTGGTTGTTGATTACGATAGGCTCTTCACGTAGCGCGTTCGATTCCATCGAACCAGCTAACATGTTAGCGTAGTATACTATCTGCAATGAAAAGTTCAATATGAAGAATGTGATTGTTTCAAAAAGTGTGGTATATTTTATACAGGTTGTTTTCAAAATATCACACTTTTAGGAAGTTTTCAAATAATTTTTATACAGTTCGTTTAAAAATATTACACTTTTAGCAATGTTTAAAACAATTATTATACAGGTTGTTTGAAAATATCCTCGTTAAGGTAAGTTTTTAAAAATTTATACCTTCATGAACTTAGTGGCACAAGTGACGACCTCATCGTCCTGCACTTGAAACTGTCTCGTGTAGTTAGTAGATATGACCCTCAGAGTGATCAGCTGCTGTAGAGTCTCCAGGATGTGACGCAAGCTGTCCTTGCAGTGCTGGGCCCATATACGTGCTAGTTTCGCTTGACCTGGTAAAAAAAAGAAATTTTACTTAGTAAGCACATTCATGTAGACGGCTACAACTTAATCATAATAGCCCATTAATGTCCCACTGCAGAGACGGGCCTCCTCCCATAACGGAAGGATACTTGGCCTAATAATACCACGCTGGCCAGACGGATTGGTATAGGGTTTAATTTCAAGTTTTCCTTCTTTTTATTTCGTAAAGATAATATTCACGGATAGTCCCTTAGTCGGTTTTTACGACACCCATGGGATGAGATGGGGTGGTGACATATTGTATTCTTACTCTGTCACCACACGGATGTAGTGGAATATTAAACATTAAAACCTTAAGTTCGTTTTAAATGAGAAATATTTTAAAAAACGACGTACCTTTAACAGATAAATGCTCCGCAGCATGACAGAGCGCCGGTAGAGCTATCTCGAGATAATCGCTGCACCCCAAGTCGGGCACTTCAAATGCAATAACGAAACAATTGACCGCGTCGTCCATTAACAATTTCTTTGTTATCCTCAGATCTATTAACATGTTGTCTGCTAAGGTCTTTAGTGCTGTTACTAATGCTGAACTGTAGTTTTCTGATGGCACCTGGAAGTAGAAGATAATGTTTTAATCATCATAACAGCCCATTAATGCCCAACTGCAGGGACGGGCCTCCTCCCGTGACGGAGGGATAGTTGGCCTACTAATACCACGCTGGCCAGACGGATTGGTATAGGGTTTATTTCAAGTTTTTCTTCTTTTTACTTTTTAAAGATAATATTCACGGATAGTCCCTTAGTCGGTTTTAACGTCACCCTTGGGATGAGATGGGGTGGTGTCATATTGTATTCTTACTCCATCACCACACTTGGTAGGAATGATATTGAAAGTGAAATTAAATTTTGAATGTATCAAGGTACCAATTTAGAGGTTTAATGACTCTAGTGCAAGTAATGAGCTTTAGTCAACAAGAAAGGAACTCTGGTGCCTTAACGGGCATGGCGGTCGAGGCGCATATTTTGAAGACCCAGGTTCAAAACCGACCTTGTGACTTATTATTATTTACATGACTTACTTTAGCAAGGTACTGAAAAGCTCTGCGACACGATGCCACATCAAGTTCTGGTCCGGTCACACTATCCACGTCCTTGTCCGGATCGCTTGACAAACACATTGCTTTTAATTCTTTATCTGTACAACAAGGGAAACTTATTAACAATACATGCATAAATAAACTCACGCCTTATCCCGTCTGGGGTAGGCAGAGACGACAGAACGCCACTTGTCCTGGCAAACAGATTAGGCCTCGTCCACATTCATTAAGCAAGTCATACATGCAATTATAAAATAATAATTATTAATTATTGTCATATTAAATATTTTTAAATGATTTGCCTTGCTTCTTCTTCTAGCCCAGATCACGAAAATTAACCAAGAGTATTTTAAACAATTCATAATTTGAGCGCAATCACAGATAATAAAAATCAAACCTTTCACAAGTTTTTGCAGAAGCCCATTTACTGGGATAACGCTCATTTATGTTCCTGAACCTAAGTACTAGGAAGACGTATAATACTTTCTTTTTTTGTATACATTAATGTACAGTTACAGTAAAAGATTCCGCGACACAGGAATTAAAACTTATTGCGCAATTTAGTTTAAAAAAATGTTAGTCTATCACAAAATAAGAAAAAAAAAATCAAACTTACCACTACTTTTCCCTGGCACAGCATCATTATTCTCCATAACTTTACTAGCAAAACTCCTCGCTAATATAGAGGGCGTCGTAAACGCTTCTCCTAGTGCTCTAATCAATGGCTGTCTTACTTTAGTCTGAAGGCACTCTTCACATAGTTGATACATTCTCTCCTCCGTCAATGGGGCACCATCTAATAATAAAATTATCAACTCGTCAAGTTTTATTAACAATCTTATAACGTCCGACATCGGCATTCTGAATCTTTTTTCGATATCCTAAATGCACACACGAAATATTTCCGATTATATTCGCTTCTAAAAATCGACTATAAATCGAAAGCGCAGGTCTATCTATAGTCAACCTCTATACTATTCTAAATTCAAAACGTAACTGACTATTTTATTTGCTACAAATCGTAATGGAGATAATTTATTAAAAACATAGTTTATTTATTAATTAGTATGAATATAAACTACACCTTTAAAATCACCTCTATTAGTTAAGTAATATGATCAATAAGTTAGTTAATTGATATGATTACTACATTGTAACAAGTAAGTATCTTATTAACTGATTAATACTAAGAAGTAATTAGTATCTTGTAGTGATAATCATTTTTAATTTATAAACGAAATAGAACACCCTAGAATAATTCTCATTTCCCAGGTTTCCCTCATGTAGCAAAAATAAGTTTTCTTTAGTTTTAAAATTTTCTCTGGCAACGAACATAATGAGAGAATAAAAAGTAATAACATTAGATAAATGATAAACTATGTGTGATGAAGAAATCTCTTTTAACATTGAACTGTAGGTATAATTCGGTGGAATGTCCATGTTAATATACCCTTTCACAGTGCCGCCAGCAGACACAATAGTAAAACAATGCACGTGTACCACATAAGGTACACTGCACTGGGAACGTGTTAATATACTAAGAAACACATTAATAAAGAACAATGCTCAAAACGTCCCCAGCTTGTAGCACTTTAAAACCTATGTTAATCGAAAGGCCTTAGCATTTTGATCATTTTATTGTATGACAGCAAATCTCAAATGTGTATCCGAAAAAAGTTATATCGCCTTAAAGAAACCGAAATGAGTCACAATTATGTTGCTGTTTATTGTACTTTTTCGAAATGATAGCCAATAAAATACATAGTTAACAGTGTAGAATATAAGAAAAATATAAAAGATTATTTATTTATTTATTATTACGCGCCGTATATCCCCAATGACCCGATTTTTTCATTTTTGTGAGCACGAGTAGATTGTCTCCTGGGACATCTACTACTTCACGCTGGCTGTGGGGCGGATGGCCCTCAACCTACGACATTCAAGTGTCATGCCTCAGGGGCACACCCTAAAGGCACGAACCTCGACCTGGACCGTCACCGACTAACAGGATCTGCGAAGGCACGCCCTCTAGGAGCAAACGCGGCGCGTATTCCTACCTCGTCGGCGAGGACGGAACCTCAGACGTGTTGTTGTGGCTTCGCGAGCCGTATGAGCTCTACGTTGAACGATCGCGATCCTATCACCCGGCTCTTCGAGAGCATGTCTAGGTCTTCTAATTTTGGATATTCTAGAGGGGGTGTAGCCGGATGCCTCAACCACTAGTTGGTTGGGGTGAGTGGCAGCCGTTTCAAAGTAGCGACAGGAACAGAGTTTCATGTGTTGCTGGCTGGTCGGCAACTCGAAGTCGATGTGGCGATCTTCATTACGCGTGAACCACGGTGCTCCCGTCGCTTTGCGCATGAACCTATTCTGAATTGTTTGTAACCTATGGATCCTGCTGTGTGGCCCAAGGTGGGCGAAAATAACGCACGCGTACGTCATGATTGGCCTAATACAAGTCTCGTATATCCTAACTTTATTACGGATTGACATCTTAGACTCCTTCCTAAGGAGTAAGTGCAGCCGTCCCATCACAAACGAGCCCCGCTTGCGAACCATATTTAGGTGGGGACGGAGCGAGAGCTTATCGTCGAGTATGACTCCAAGGTATTTGGCTTCCCTCGCCCAAGGGATCGGGGAGCTGAACATCTTGACTTTTGGTTTTTTTGTTTTTGTTTTTTAATTGGCCTACTAGAATTACTCTATGGTGCCTGATGTTAAGCATCCATTAGAGTCCAAGAATGGCAAGCACCATGCCAGCTACAATATTTGTAGAGGCATGAATGTCCCAACTATGGCGGCTTCAGAAGATGCTTTTTCACGCCTCGCTTGAAGGAACCAGGATCGTAGTTTGAATGAAACACGTGGGCTGGCAAAGAGTTCCACTATTTGGTGCATTTTTTTTTTCCACTATTTTGCACATGTACGAAGTGCTGAACCGCTTTGTTCGGACTTGTATGGTTTCTACGGTGTATCGGTGGCGGTTTTGTTCTGGATAAGAAAGGAGAGGGTGAAATCAGTTGAAAAAGTTCATCGGAACACTCACCGTGGTACAGGCGATAGAAGGCCGCCAATTCGGCGATGTCCCTACGCAGCTGTAAAGGCTCAAAGGATTTGGATACTTCTGGGCACCCAATGATACGCACAGCTCGCCGCTGTAACCGATCAAGAGCATCTAGAAGTTACTGTGCAGAGCCATCCCAGAGATGAGAGCGGTGTCTCTGCCGAGAGAGTTTTGTGGCTCCTTTTCTTGTGAAACATCAACGCTTGGCTCTTCTCTTTTTTGGTTGACTGTTATCCTCCATTTCTAGAACCACTCGCTGAGGGCGTTGGACGCAGGTTTACGAATGAATAACCAAATAAATTCCGTCTAGTAACAATTTGTCCGTTGGGTCATTGAGGCTATAAACGGGACATTTAAAGGTGATTTTAAAATGTTCAGGAATGTAGTATTCAATAATACACTTCTTCATCTCTTCACAGATTTCCGAATTGCTAGAGCGCTTCTCAATACATTCAGGGAGCCTTTTCATGACAGAGTCTATGCCACAGACTTCGTTGAACGAATTCATTGCAGAATTCACATCAACAATGACTTGGGTAACTACGTTACAGGCAGCGGGGTACGTTCAGAACATAGATTGATGAGTTCATAAATACACCGCTCCTTGAATTGTCAAACGAGGATATAATTTTGTTTAGTTTGGGGACATATCACACATAAAACCTATGTTAGCGAACATTTACGTGGCGGCGTCTGCAACATAGAAGTTTGTGCTACTCCAAGTCCAATTATGAACCAATACGGTATAAGCACGGCAGATTGCACTCTTTTGAGGGGTCGAATTTTATCCAAACATAGGTCAAATGCGACCAATTACACGTATTTATTTGGATTGAAATAACGCACAGGATATAAACGCCATTCAGGCATATTATAGTTCATGCTTAACTGCTATAAGAACAGCTGGTGCTTGCGCGCATGTCGTCAGATCGTATGGTACTTTGGTATTGGAAGGGATTTAGACAATTTCAATGGGCCAACCAGTGCCTGGGACAATATTGTAATAGACACTGAAAATACTGATTAATGTTATAATAAAAAGTTGCGATTATGAAGATATTTTTATTTGAAAACTTCCTAAAACCGTCCATGGCCACTTAACAAAAAGCGGGAGTCATTTCAAAACTCATAATAAGTTCATTCCACAGTATTAATTAAAATAAAAGGAACATCATGAACAATAATATAATTATCATTGTGACTGATTTCGTTTTCTTTATGTCGATATAACTTTTTTCGGATACACATTTGAGCTTTGCTGTCATACAATAAAATGGAGAGATGACTAATACCTTTCGATTAACATATATCTTAAAGTGCTACAAAGTGGGGACGGTGTCCATAAATTTTTGAGCATTGTTCTTTAATTTATTTACATATAAATTAGGTCGTCGCATCCGTTCCCTAGCTAGGTGGACCTCACAAAGGTCTTTAAGTCGGACTGGATGCGGAAAGCGTAGAACCGTGTTCTGTGGTGCGTGTTGGGAGAGGTCTATGCCCAGTAGTGGACTGCGCTAGACCAGTTGATTGGTTTACATATAAATTAAAATAATAATACAAATATACTTACAATTGTTGTTAATTAACCGCAGAAGCATCTGATTCTTACTGTTATAACTACGCGTCTTGTTCTCGTCTGCTTGTGATAAATTATGACTAGATTGTGGCTCCTCCTTCGATGTACTCTCACTTGGTGTAGTACTACTCGACTCTGCTACTTCATCTTTTACTATTTTATCCTCGTTCTCATTTACACTTGGTGTGTTACACGTTGTGCTAAAAAAATATCATCAAGAGCCTTAAAACCGAGTTTATAAATAACTTACTTGAATTAACTATGTTCATGAGCCATAAATAAATAAATAATAAAATAACAAGTGAACAAGCCATAGAACTATACACTCCCAAAGAACACGAAATAATCAGGTCAATATTTTGACGTAAAAATTTGTCAATTCCCCGGCCGTCGGAAACCGGCAAACACTGCACCGTTTGGATACCAAACTTGAAGAGTATGGGACCACGCAAGACGTTACCAAGAGTGGCCAGTTCCGGAGCGTCCTTTCTGGCGATAATATCACCGCTGTTGCCGAGAATATCAAGCTGTCGCCGGAAACATGAACCAGATGCCGCGACACGCAATTTGCCTTCAGCCGGACATCCCTAAGGCTAATTTTGGCCAAGACCTGCGCATATTGGCGTACAAAGTCCAGTTAGTGCATTGGCTGCTGCGTGCCGATCGCCAAACGCGCGTAAACTACGCCCAAGCCATTCATAATCTCAAGGAAGAAGTGTATGATTTTGGCGCTGGTTTGCAAGTTTTAAGAGTTCCAGAAATTTTTGTGGAATTGTTTTGAACTCCCGTATCTACGTGAACCGCTGGACAAAATTAAACACGTTCGCGGTCATCTGTTGCCTGAAATTATCGATAAAAAATGCCATAAAATGAGCCTGTATGGAAATTAGTTGTGATGGCGTTCATTTGGCCGATTTTCTCCATTTGACCAATAAAATTCTAAAGGTTTAAATTTACATAATCAGAAAACAGAATCGAAGTTTCTCATTCAGAATAAAAGAGAGAGCCAAACAACATCGGATGATATCTTCTGGCCCAGCCTGTATATACTTATCCATACTGGCAGAGAAGTATATGTTTTATTATAAACTCACCTAGCACTAGAGTCGCATGCACTCGCCTCAGTACGTGGTACTTTATTTGGTAGCGTATCACAAAGCCTTGCTTCTTTATAGAACAGTTTTATGGCCTCTGCTGCCGCCTCATTTGGTGATAAATTTCTTGCCTGTAAACAAATACAGTACACTTATTGTGGAAGCACAAACTTGTGAAGGTTTATACATATCTACGACAGGCCAAATGACTGCATCGAACGTGATGAAAAACTCATACAATTAATCCATAAATAAAAGAATCGCTGTGACACTACGAATACGATATACTAATGCTAAAAATTGTCGAATGTCAAAAAGGCAAAAATATTTTTATTCAAAATTAATACAACTTTCGTTTTGTCTTTTTTGACGTCATTTATACTACTTAATCTAAGTTTAAAGATACCTACATAAAGATGTAATATTTTCTTGGTCTTTAGCACCTCGGCCGCCTATTTCGACGCCAACAGATATTGCAAAACTTGTTACGATACACCAAATCATACCTTATATTATTGATGAGGGAATAGAATGGGGTATGCATAAATAGATTGATATGAAATTAATAGAAAATGCTTAATCAAAGCATCGTCACTTAAAGTCGATAATCTAAATCATGGAGATATAATTAGGTAGGTAGGTAGGTATATCATTTTAATGCGCCAGAGAGGATTGTGCGTAGTACGAAAATGACTTTTCCTTTACGTAAAAAAAGAGATTTATGAGACCGAACCCAGCCCTAAATGACATATAACGTGTTTTTCTTCTAGCATGCGTTAGATTTTTTATAACATTATACTTTAATTGAATGGGGAAATGACCTTACGTATCCACCCACGGACAATTGACACAAGTCTTATCAGTTCTAAAACGTTTATTTTGCAAAAGATTAAACATAAACAAGCGATAAAATATATGTTAGTTTATTTTTATCTGAAAGTAGGCCGAATGAGACCGTGATACTGTTTAAGATGTAAAAATAATTCAATAGACAATGATATAATCATCACCTTCGGATTATGATACGAATTTTAAATGAAATCTTTCATCACTTTAAGGATTAGCAATTTTGATACATTTATAACAAACTCCTTCGTAAGCCTATTTTACATTTTCCAGCTGCACAAAATTTAAAATTGTAAACACAATATCGCAATATTGTTAGGCAGTGCCCTCTGAATAAACTATGTTTGTAAGGTTTATGTACCATTTATATGTGTTATACAATACATTATGGTACATAAATGAACGATTTTCACTAAACGGAGCGCGTCGGAGAGCATTCCACGTTGACTCATTGAAAAAGAAATGAGAAATTGAGTCTTGTGTACAGTCAGTAAAACGCCGCCCCTGCTCGCCTTTTTCCTCCATGCAAAAATGAAATTAGCGAACTGTATAAAAGGCTTAATTTCCTGTAAAGGTGAAATAGTCTCCGGCGCGCTCGACTTGGTGGAAATCGTATATAACACAAATATGCAGGGGCTACTTTTCATCTTAGCAAAGAACTTGAAGACTAAAAGACTTTCTAACTGCTTGCGTTCTGAATTATGTGGTCAATGAAAAGAGGACGAAATAAGCCTAAATGAACAAATTATCGGTGTTTATATTATCAATAGATGCAAACCAAGTACAACGAAAGAAAGCATATTACTTTGAACTGACTGAACAAAGCATCCAGTGTGACCAGTCCCTTAAACCTGAGAGAAAATATTAAACGTGTAGCAATCGCATATTCGACTATTGCGCACAAGGTTGCCAATGCGCAAATATTTATTATGAGATTTATTTGTTGACCTGAGCCTGGATGTCATTTAAGCCATCATGATAACAGGCAAATGACGAAAGTCGAATTCATTCTACTTTTGAAAAGAAGAAAAAAAGACAATGGAAAAAAAAATTCCATTGTCTTTCTTTCTTCTTTTCGGATTCTTCTAGTTACACCTAAGCTTTATATGTAAAATTATATGTAATTTTCATTCTACTTTTATTTTCTCCTTTTTATCATCTTTGTTTAACATAGTAGGCAACATTTCTGCCTAAGAACAAATGGCGTCGCGTACCTATATTTTTTTAACAATGGACACAAAGAACATTTGGCAATGGACAACTGTTTAAAACAAAGGCTGAAAACAAATTTATTATTGGCTGCTAACAAACAAGAGATAAAATGTTGTTGGATTTCACTATACACAAAGGATTATTCTCTTTCTTCGTTTTAAGGGCATGTCTGAAAAGATTTGCCTAAATCAAGGGTTCAATACTTGATCTAGAAAACATTTATATCTGAGACTAGCTGACGCGTGCCCACTTCGTTGGGCGGCGAAAAAAACGCGTCCCTTCTTTTAAACATATTTCATTTCTGCTCCACTCCTATTAGTCATAGCGTGATATTATATAGCCTATGACACTCCCAGCTAAATAGACTATTCAACACAGAAAGAATTTTTAAAATAGGTTCAGTAGATCCAGAGATTACACCCTACAACGTCACAAACACCAATCTTTACCTCTTTATAATATTAGTATCGATAAAAATTGCATTAGTAAGGAGTAGAGCTGTAAGAGCTTTTCTTTTCCTACTCTTAGTTCAAGATCAACCAATTTGATATTTGTCTTGGAATTACTAATAATCCATAAGGGGGATATAATAAGCAGACACAATGTCAAATGGCTGATTTAATGATAATGTCTATGATAGCATTTTTAATTTACTTTTTACTTCAGGATTTTCAATAGTTCACTGCATATCTAAGAATATAAATATCTTCTACTAATTTAATTTAAAAGGTACAACTTTTACATACTTCAAGCAGCATACAATTGGATCTTGGAGTTTGTTATTTTAACCTTGGTATAACCAGTTTGTTTACATTATGCTGTTGAATGCATGGTGACATTAGATTTTAAAAAAATAAGTCAACTCATTTTACTTCAAGTCAATAGACAAATAACATACAAGGCAAGACATAGTTAACCTTTCAGTGGTCGCGCGCGGTCTGTGAGTCCGCAGCGAACTTATTTTACTAATTTTACGTAAACTATAAACAATACGCGTTTGTGCTTCCGTGATATCTTCAAGGGGGTGGGGTAACGCCCCTCAGTAGGCCCGTGACCTTCGTTGCATGTGCACGTGTCGAACTATTTGTTTTTGCGGTCTCAGATTCCGCGCGCGACCGATTGTGTAATAATAAAAATCAGTGAAATTAAATTGAAACGTGGGTGAGTATTTTATATTATTTGTATGTTATTAGTGTTATTACTTAAAAAAATTATATTATTTAATATATAATAAAAGTTTAGTAAATTTATTAATTTTTACGCTGTTTGTTGTAGACAATGAGTCACGAAGACTTCGAACGGCGATTATATCGCATGCTAGAAGAGGTAGAAACAGGAGAAGAAGACTTCGATGATGTTACGGACGAAGAGGACAATTTAATTGAATCCGCGGCTACCCAAGAAGAGTGCACTCAATCAGAGAGTGAACTTAGTGGCAGCGACGATGATAACGTTCCATTATCATCATACACTCGATTTTCAAATCAGCAAGGGGGTGAGTACATTGGAAAAGATGGGACTCTTTGGAATAAAAATCCCCCTATTTCTGTAAGGACTAGATCTGCCAATATAATTAGAGAACAGTTCCCAAAAGTTTTGCCACCAGCTCTTTTTTCGAAGTCACCAACTGAATGTTATTCTTACTTTATCAGTGATGAGTTGCTCAGCATTATTGTAGAAAACACTAATAAATTTATAAAAAATATACAGCCCAACTATTCTCGAGAAAGAGATGCTCGAGAAACGACTATGACAGAATTAAAAGGTTTGATTGGATTCCTTTTACTGTGTGGCGTGAGGAAATGTAGCCGTATGAACGCCAATGACTTGTATAACAAGAATGGTTCATCTATCGAGATCGCCAGACTGCTTATGAGTGAGCGTAGGTTCTTATTTTTGCTACGTTGTATGCGTTTTGATGACAAAGAAACTCGAGCTGACAGAAAACAGTATGATAAACTTGCACCAATACGAGAGTTTTGGAACGAATTCATTATAAAATGCAAAGAGGGTTATGCTCCATCCCCTTTCGTAACGATTGATGAAATGTTACCAGCTTTTCGTGGGAAATGCCAGTTTCGGCAATACATACCAAGTAAGCCAAACAAGTATGGCATCAAAATACAAGCTGCCGCTGACGCAAAATCGTTTTATACATTTAACATGGAGGTTTATGTGGGTACTCAACCGGAAGGTCCCTATCAATGCAGCAATAAGCCTACTGATATTGTAGTTCGTCTTTGTGAACCAATTTCAGGATCAGGCAGAAACGTAACTACTGATAATTGGTACAGTAGTTGCCAACTTACCAATACTCTTTTGACACAACATAATTTGACATCTGTGGGTACTTTGAGAAAAAATAAGACCCAAATTCCACTTTCGTTCAGTGTAACAAAAGGACGTGAAATAAAATCGTGTGTATTTGGCTTCCAAGACAAGATGACATTGGTGTCTTATATACCAAAAAAAGGTAAGAATGTTCTGTTGCTTTCAAGTATGCACCAAGATAATAAAGTCGACGAATCATCATGCAAACCTGACATTATACTTGATTACAACGCTACAAAATCGGGAGTCGACATAGTCGATAAACTTGGCAGCGTTTACAACACTCAACGAAACACCAGAAGGTGGCCCATGGTATTATTTTATACTTTACTCAATATCGCAACTGTGAATGCACAAGTTATTTTTGAGCAAAACAATAGTAAATCAGTTGTGAGACGAAAGTTTATTGAAGAAATTTCTTATTCATTCATGGAAAATCAACTGAGGAACAGGTATAATTCTTCCGCAATTCCTCGAACAATCAAACTCAGAATAAAAGAAATATTAAACATTACTGAAAATGACCAAATATCATCAAACCAAGTTCAAAGTGCTACAGGTCGTTGTAGTTATTGTGATCGAAAAAAGAACCGGAAGACAAAATACAATTGTTTTAAATGTCGAAAATTCATGTGTCTAGAACATGTGAATGCTATATGCCGAGAATGTGCATTCCAAGCCGATACAATGGATACAGATGAAGATTAGTTTATTCTAGTACTTCTAAAATTGTTAATGGATGATTATGTTTTTAATTTTTCTTCTTATTTTTTTTAGAATAGAGATAAAAGACTGAGCTTCATGAAAAACTATAAAAAAATATGTATAATTTTGAGTTCCTATGTCTTGGTGCAATTAATGGTGTATGTTGATTGATTTCTATTATTTTTAATAAATGTTGATTAGTTATTACGATAATTAAAGAATATTTCATTTTGTTTTGTTTATTGTTGATTTATAACTTAGTTTTGTATCCAAAGATGAAAAAATTGAGTTTTCGTAGACTTTATTCCTATAAAGTACAAATTAAAGAAATAATTATTTAATCATTTGTTGTTTTATTAATTGTAAAGATTAACCTTTTATTTAAATCATAAGCTACACGAGAACTTGAAATATTCATTCGTTTTCTCAAACTAGACCCGTAAAGTTGCGGAAACTCAGACCGCGCGCGACTGCTTATGTTCTGCCCAAGGGTGCGACTGCTGGAAGGTTAAATCATTTGGAATAGGTGTAAGTTTATTCAATCATAAAAATCTTTTAGGCGATAAGATAATAACTTCTATTAGATTTTTTTGTATCTAGATATTTTAAATGTACTCCATAAAAAAAATATCTAGATACAAAAAAATCTAATATGCAATCTAAATTAGATTAAACTATAGTTAACCATAATTAATTATAATGGTAAGTGGTAAAGCAATTATAAGATTATACTATACTATACCTAAATCAAAATTTCAAGATTTCTACTGTATTTAGAGCTGTGTGTTTCTATAAGCAATTAAATGAATTGCTAAGTGCATTTGCCCTAAATTAATAACATGTTTAAAACATCATAAGTCATAAGTATTCAAAATATACTAGTCCTATTTGCTTTACAAAATTCTAATAAGCTTCAAAACTGATACCAGTACTTATATTTATTTCCTGATTCCTAAGGAAACATAATATGCCAAATTGTGTGTTGTTAGAATTATTCCTGAAACTATGACAAATACTGGAAATGTAAATCTATTTTCTAAATTATTCCTAAATTTGTTTATATTGTAATAACAAATGAGATTATAGAAATATAATACACACAATAGAAGTATAAATAACTAAACTATAAACAAGTTACCTCTCCACTAGATGCACAATATTGATTGTCACAGTTAGGTTTGCCACATCCATCCAGTAGCTGGTAGAAATACCTCTCGATCAGCTGTTTAGCTGCAGCACGCTTCATTATGTCTTGTGTGTGGTTGTTTACTGAATCTGAGCATATACCTGACGTAGATTCCTCCTCGTTACTACTAGGGGCTGGGTCCTTTGACGATGATGCTTCGCTCCCCCTACAAAATAAAAATATGAACAATAACAAACCCTATCTCATAAAATTACGACGCAATTCCAAAAGAAAACAAAGAACGAAAATAGCAAGTAATGGTTAACCTAACCTTTGTTGTTATTACGCATATGTTATACATAAGTAAATAAGGTCAGAATATACGTAAAATGAACAAAACAGTAAGAACTGTAAAAAATAATATAATTAAGTTTATAGGGCAAATTTTTACAGAAATAAAATTACCTTGAAGCTTCGTCAGTTTCGCTTTTAGAGTTCATAGAAATTAATGCTCTTTAAAACAAAACAACTCCTAATCGGATCGTTACATAAATGCAAAAACTTATATTTGTACATTCGCTAGTAATCAAGATTTCTATTGTTTTTTTTAAAGGTATACAAAAATACCAACAACTGTTCTTTTCTCTTCCATTCTATTCTACGTTCTGTCAATTTCAATTTTGTCAACCATTTTGATTTTTGTAATACAATTAACGCAATATCATCCAAAACATTTCTTCGAAGCATTCCCCAAATTCTTGAAAGATTCTGTGTGAGGTTGGTTCACTTCGCAAATGCAATTTTGTTTTTTATATTGTCATCTTGATTTTTTCGACTCAATGATAAAACATACTCGAAAAATATTCATACTTAATTTTGAAGTAGATCTCATTCCAAATGATTTTATATGCGTGTAAAGAAACAAACAATTTAAAAAAATACAAAATCGACTAAAAAGCATAATAGTTGGTTATTCTTGGATGTCCTCTAGTTGTTCCCTCTGTCTGTGTTTTGACATTTGACCTATAACTTTGCTTGTTTGTCTTTTTAGCAAAAGGTGTCAATTTTGCGTCCCTCTAACATTCCTAGAATTTATACAAAAAGCTCTTCTATTTAAATTTCGCATTGCATCGTTAAATAATTCCTAAGCAAGAAACAAAAATGACGGAGGTAATGGCAACTGAAGAGCCCAAGGAGACCGAGAGTGTAGATAATATCCTTACAGGCTTTCAAGTGTATCCTTTTTCATAATTTCGTAACAAGGTAAAACTACTAGTAACGCAAATAGGTAAAAATATTTTTTATAGTAAATACTTCACAGGTTAATGTTAAAAAGATCCCACCATTTGTTCTCTCTCTAAATACTTGTCTTAGCTGATTATGGTTGATGATAAATTTCTATAGATTAATCCAAGTACAATCCCCATAATGCTTTAAACGTTACCATATGGTACCAAATAATGTACTTTGTTCCATTGTCACAATTACATAATGTTTTGTTATAAGTAGAAACAGGACAACAGCTGGAAACTTTGTGTAGATTATTCAGTTCATAGGTTTCAAATGTTAATTATTGAACATTTATGTACTTACCTTACAATATTATCGATGCTGACATACTCATAACACTATTGATTTTATAGTAGTTGGCAAACAGTTTAGTCACTTTAATAAGTTTCCTTAGTCAAAACCTACACTGGTGATGGTGGTCTATAGTATTTATTGATAGTTTGTAAGTTTATAGTATTTATTGGAGTATGTAAAATCATACATTACTTGGACAACTTGTATCATTTCAAAACCAGATGGCACAGGAAGTGGACAGAAGGATTCTAAATGCTAGGAAATGACACTGGTCCTTAAAAGACATCATGAAAAATGCCCACTAAACCATCTTACCATCAGTGAAAAGAAAAATCTTTAACACATGCATCTTGCCAATACTAGCATATGGTTGCCAGACTTGGGCCCTGACACACGCACTGTAGATCCAGGATTCCCATCACACTATTTGATTTAAATTTGCTATGTGTTTATTACTTGATTTTCAATTTCCTTAATTCCTTCTATCAGTAATTGGATGAATTTGCGCGATGCTGATTCAGGTAAGCTGCTTTTTTCAAATTGTATTATTGTGTAAATACTACAAAGAGAATGTGAAACTCTGAAACATGTTCTTGGTTGTCTGGTATGCCATTTCCATGGTATTGTGTGGAAATGATTACAGTTACAAAATTGTTGCAAAATTATAGACATCTAAAAAATGCTGCTTTAGAGTTTGTTACGTCGCTTCTTCTCTACTAGCGCCTTGGAAGCGGTCGTAAAGTTTGGAAAACTTTTAATATGTAAACTTAGACTAAGTAGTTTTAAAATGACGTTAATAAGCTGTTATTTTGTAACATTATGTTGAAAAATAATTAAAATGACGTCAATAAGCTGTTATTTTGTAACATTATGTTGAAAAATAAGGAAACTGAAACTGATCTTTTCATATTGTTAATTAATTAGCAATGTATTAATGACAAGCTCGCCATGCAACTTGGTTGGCATCATTGTTTAACCGCCTATTTCTGTCTGTAGTCTTATACACCTTATATTGAGTCTTGTTACATAATTTGCCAGTGGTTTTATCCCCCAATGCCTTTTTTTACTATGTAGTTATTATCTCTATGGTTTTTGTTATTTTATTGTTCAGGGAAGATATTGTGGCAAAATAACACAGACATGTCCAGCCCTCTCATTGAGCATGAAGCGCGTGTTCCCAAACGCATCCTGAAGTCCAGGGTTGTCTCCCGAGAACTGAATTTTAGTTCAGTTGAAGCTTTGGATAAATTTCGACTAGAACAGGTAAAAACAACTTTTAATAAGTATAGCAATCCATCTGACTAGCGTGGTATATGGGTAGGCTAACTTTCCCTCTATCGCTAAAGGAGACCTATCTCTGTAGTATCACTTTTTTATTTTCATTTTAACTGTTTCATTGGCATGGTGGTCTGTATTGGTGGTTGCGGGTTCGAATCCCAGAAATCTTTATGCGAACCAGTCCCGAGTCTGTTTTTTTTTGTCTTTTAAATTGATGTTCGTTCAGCTCCCGCGACACAAGGCATGATCGCAAGTGAGGGAGCAGTAAAATTATTTAAATAAAATATTAACAAAGTTTATTTACTATTTGAATTATATTCTCCAATAAAATCTTTTGTTTGATATGTTTCAGAAAATTCTTTTCAAGGGTAGATGCCTAGAAGAATGGTTCTTTGAGTTTGGTTATGTGATTCCTAACTCTACTAATACTTGGCAGTCCGTTATTGAGTCTGCTCCTGAGTCACAGATGATGCCGGCTAATGTGCTCAAGTGAGTTTATTTTCCCTTATCATACCTAACGTAACTGCAAACCTTTTTTTGGGAGAGGCCTATGTCCAACAGTGGACTGCAATAGGCTAGTTAATTGAAATCGTATACTACTAATATTATAAATGAGAAAGTTTGTCAGGATGTATGGAAAAACTACTGAATAGATTTCGATGAAATTTGGAATATAGGTAGTTTAGGGTGTAGAATAATATTTAAGGTACTTATACAACGCGGGTAAACCGCCGCAGGGCATTAGCTACTCTATTATTTATTTTTTATACTACATGACCACGTTACGAACATTTGATGGTGCGATTGGTTGATGGGTATTACATTTGAACACTTGGAGGTGGATTACTACCTCTGAAGTACTAAACTGGAAATTCTCTTGTTAAAGCAACCACCTGTATCAGTAATAATGTATTTAATATGTTCCCCAGTGGCAACGTGATCATTGAGACGAAATTCTTCGACGGAGACAGACTCATCACTACATCCAGGGTTCGACTTTACTACGTATAAGTTTATTGTCCCAACGAACGAGCATTTACTAGTCAAACTATTTAATGCATTTTCACTTAATGTTATGTGTTTGTAACGTCCATTTTAGATGTTATCTCGTCCCCAATCCGAATCAAAAATCACAAGTGCCCTTATTTTGTTTGAAATTTGGCACTTATATGTGTGTATCACCTATTTCTTGTACACTATTGTAGGTGGTAAACATGTATTGGATATTTAAAAGTGGATATTATGACTTGTGTAGTTATATTATTATGTAGATTACGTGAAATCTAAGATGGCCTACTTGATGTTGTTGCAAATGGCTGCTCTTGTCATTTTTGAAACAAAATGGCGGTAAACGGGTGAATAGGGGGGGTAAAGCTAACGCCAGGCAAGCCAACTAAGATTTCGCGTACTCTATACAGCATGTAAAGTGAGACATAGGCAATACTTTAGGGCATGATAGATAACGTTATTTAAATAAGGAAAAAAAATACAAAATAAATAAACATTAAATTACTACGTAGTAAACGATGTGTAAAGCTTAGCCATGAATTTTACTAATCATGGACACCGCGCGGCGCGCGGACGCAGCGAGCGATCGATACATACCTACGACGCGCGGCGCGGGTCAATGCACCGAGTCTTGAACAATATTTTAGCGCAGCGGGAACGTGTCCACACTTAGTTAATTTTTGGGATTTTATTGTCAAAAATTAAGTACCTAATTTTATTACATAATTCGGATCAGAATCACGTACAGAGTCACCTCCTAAGTTATTGCCGATGACTCAAAAAACACCCTGTATATACGTATGAAACTTCTGAAATCAATGTAATGTATCTCTTTGATAAAAATCACTTTTAAATCTGTTGAGATTTGGAGTTTTAGCTGGCGGTTCTTATAAGAAAAACTTACTGAAACCGACTTAATTATTTTAATCGTAATAAGTATGTATCAGCCAGTTTGGTGACGTATTATAAACGGAAAATGTCAATTATGAGAGGAGAGGTCGGGGGAGGGTATTCGACAAAAATAATTAATAAAAAGCAGACAAATATGAAAATTATCTTTTACTAATTTAGGTTGTTCGCATGTCATTGACTAGTTCGGTCCTTTCTGTCAGCAATTCAAAGGGTGCTAAACCGTCGAATGATAAAATTACTTATTTTTTGGGTCATTAAAATATTCAAACCTATTGGAATTGTAATAATGACACGACTATTCAAATAATTGTGTTTAAAAATTACTCTTTAATCGTGAGAATTGTTTAAAGAATAATATCACTGGCACATAATTGTTTAACAATTTATTTTAAATTAAGTATACCTATTTTTATAAGCCATGGTATGAATATTTAATATGTAAAATATGGAATTATATGTATGGGTATATAGAAGGCGACTAATACTATTTAACTACTGGAAGTATTATTGATTTTTAGCGCTAAGCGTGGTAATGGAGAATGCGAAGTAATACTGCTTCATTTCATCTCAGGAAAGTTGTAGCAGACTAACGGCCGAATACTCAAACAGTCTTTTAAAAGTAAAGCGGCGCTTAAACTAGACATTTGTATGAGAATTTCTAGTTTAAGCGCCGCTTTACTTTTAAAAGACGTTTGAGTATTCGGCCGTAAGGGACATACTAATTAGTGTTTACTCGATATATACTTAAAACCAATTTGCTTGGCCATCAAAGTATAGAAGAAATGCTCGTGTACTTTCACAATTTTATTAATTAATAGTATAACAACTTCAGCATTCTTATCTATGTTTTGTATTATAACATTTGTGACGCATTGATAGACCAGCTACAACTAAGTCGCTTGTTAATTCTACCCTCATAAGGGTCGTAGCACATATAACGTAACGTAAACGGATCGGCACCGTATCAACTCGAGCCGTTCAGTATTATTTGTATGAAACTTCTTACTGCAACGCACACTTATCGGATTTCTTTGTCGGATTCGGATAATTCGGCGGTGCCAATCCGTTTACGTTACGTTATAATATGTGCTACGACACTTAAAAGTGACTCTAAAGTGTACTTTCATGTTTTTTGTTCCATTGAAAACCTCCCTCGGTACCTACATAGTGAGACTAATACTAAGAATTAAAGTTATCATTGAAATGTCGTGATATTAAAAATATAATATGTAGTGAAATGGAAGGCTTTTAACTAAAGCCTGTTTTGATTGTAAATGGTACTAGTTTATAACCTACAATAGTGTACGTAAATGTAAATCGTAATAGAGTTAAACATAGGATTAATCAATGGTCAGTTCTCTTATTTTTAATTTTTGTAAATGCAGTATTGATCTCGAGTCTTTCCGCCATAAAAGTCATTAATGTCAAAAGTGACATTTTGTTCAAGTACCTAATCTTTAATCCGATCGAATTCGACCATTTAGTTCCGTTTTCAGCCACAAAACTAATCTAAATTAGTGTTTTGGTTTTTATCACTTCACATTATGTCATAGCACTTCGGACTCTAGCAGAATTGTCGACATCGGTATAGTTTGCCATATAAAAGAAAGAAGAAGAAATAACGATTAAAACTATACGACTCAACAACATCTGAATTGAAATAGTTTTTTAACCATAGATCATTAGCTTTCTGAATAACTTTTGATACCACATTGGTATCTAACCACACAAAAACACAAAATCGAATCTCATTTATGTATTTATCTTAAATTTTCGATTGGTGATGGCAAGGTGTGTCAAAAACGGAATTGTTTCAAATCGTTACCATTTGTTTGAGCTGTAAAGCCTCTAGCCGACTTTCTGCACTAGTGTTGCCGAACTATCGATTGTTTTACTATCGATAGTTTTCATCTGAAAAACATTATCCTATCGATTGGACTATCGATATGTCTATCGATATTGCTACAATTGGTTGACTATCAATTAATCATGGATAGTCAACTATCGATCGGCAACACTAATCTGCACTTATCTGAGGAGTGTGACAAAAGTTCTAACAGGCTAAAGCGAGATTGATATTGCATTTTGAATAAATAGTAATATGTTAAAAGACTTCACAGGTTAAAAGTAATCTCTACACGTGTAGCTTTTGTAGTTATTTTTCTATAAAGCATTTACTGTTGTTCTTTACATTTATAACACACTTTAATTATTTTAATAAATGCATTTTTATTTACCATTTTATTTTTAATTTATTTAGTTAAAGTACGAAGTGATTTGTTGGTTAAGCATAATATGAATTTTCAATGTAGTCTTGTAAAAATCGATGATTAAAATAAACAAAAATATATAAATCTATGAAATAGACTTTTGTAGAATCTATGGATTTTAAGGTCTTTCACAATACTTTATCATTCGTGAGTACAGGAATAATTATATGTAATTTTAATGTTAGTAATATGAGCAAGAAAGTATTAGTTATTTTTCAGTTTTATTGAATTATATGTGTAAGGTAATGCTGTGGTTTTACTGCTGTAAAATACCTTATCCATTTTCTTTCCATATTGTGTATATTTTTATAATATAACTAGCTGACCCGTGCCCACTTCGTTGGGCGGCTAAAAAAACGCGTCCCTTTTTAAAACATATTTTATTACTGCTCCACACCTATTAGTCATAGCGTGATACTATGCCTATGACACTCACCGATAAATGGACTATTCAACACAGAAAGAATTTTTAAAATCGGTTCATTAGATCCAGAGATTACCGTACCGTACCGTACCCCTACAACGTCACAAACACACTAACTTTACCTCTTTATAATATTATACCCCTTCCAGCGTAAGTTTAGCTTTTTGACAGTTCACGTCCATAAAGTTTCGTAATACTTCGGTTTATTTTTCGAACAAATTATATTGTATTTCATGGACGTACCCATGTTTTTTTCAGTTACCATGGTTACTTAGTGATGGACACTCATAACGATTAGCACCATTATGAAACAAATTACAAATAATCGGTAGAAATAAATGCTATGAATAAACCTGAACTCTTCATAATACGTTTATAAAATGTAATATGATATTTTAGATTAGCTTTAACCCGCGAATGTGTCACGATAAATTATGTATTTTAAATAATACCTAATCTAACTATAATTTTATCATTTTAAGCTATAGGCTAATTCTCTTAACATAGAAGAAAAAAACAATAATAAAATGATAATGTAAGTTGATGTAAGGATCCAAATGTGTAAAATAAAGTAATTTGAAAAATCGCGAAATCGCTTACAATCGAATGGCATTACATTCGAGATACTGCTGCTGAACGTCACTAACGTCAATCTGTCAAATGTCGTTAAATATAGTGGAAAGGGTATAGTATAGATAAACAGTAAGTTATTGTACAAAATGTGAACAGAGGTGGACCATGAGCAATAAAGGAGATTTTTTTACGCGAAAACTGCTGAACGGATTTGACTGAACTTTTGCAGTTGGCTTAAGCGTCAGAATGTCTCGCATAGTATGTGCTACAGTAAGTTGATTTATTTATTTAATAATCGTCTCTTATTATTTATAACTACAAACGCATAACATACAAGTTCTCACAGGATAACTAATGTCCACACGTGAGACAACTCGCAGCTAAAATCTAGAAGATGCTGATTGTAAAAAAAAATATTTGTGCTATGTTTAATTTATTATTCGACGGTTTCCAATGAAATACATCGTGATGGCATCGGAACATTATCTACCATAGTTTCGGAGCTAGCAAGGGGTTTATTATTGAATATACTTAAGCGAAATCCTGATAAGAAATATATTTATATCAGCCCTATCTAAATATTGTAATACATAAATAACAAAATTTCATTTTAATTATCTTTAAAAATCTAAAATATAAAAATAGGTTCTAAGTCCTGCGTAACACAAGCGCGTTAATATAGCAACTAGTTCCACGTACTACCAATAGATGTCACTACATTCGCGTCTCAAACTTCAGTCATAATATAATAGAGGGCATAACTCTCCGTAGCTTCAGTACAATTTACTAGCCCATGTGATAGCTTCATTCATTGAATCTTGCTTGTCAAGTAACATACATAACCGGCGTTGTAGTAGGTATAAACAGAACATTAATTGTTTAGGTAGGTTTAAGTATGACTGAGTAAGAATACTAAACACTACTACTGGGTAAGCTGTCGTAAATGACAGCTAAGGGAAAGCTTAACGCATAAAAAAATACGAGAAAAGAAAACTAATAAATCAGTCTGGTCAATGTGTAGTTCAAAGACTTTTCCATTGCAGAGACGCCAATAGAGTTTCTAATTGAAGTATTAAGTAGGTACCATCTTTTCATTTAACGTGTCGATTTTTTCAACATTTTGTATTGTTTACTGAATGGATGTATTGCCGGAGGTCGTGGTTTCGAACCCACACAGTACAGATTTATGCTCTACCTACTCAGAAATAATATTATGTTCTGAGTATGGATATGATTTGTACCTGATGTTCGGGAAGGCTTTAGAAATATTTTTAAGTAGAAAATATTCGTTTACTTTTTTCTTATCATGTTTGTAAATGTTCTCATTAATCAACTTTTGTTTTTTTGACTACCTACTTGTTTGTTGTCTTGTAACTAAAAGTGGAAAATGACCAATTGCAAGGACGTACTAAGGATCAAATTCTTCTTCTTTGAATGGTATTGAAGGAAACTTATATAGTCAATCGATACCACGGGAACCAGGTTGGTATTGAGTTTTATATCTAGTTTTAATTTTTAGCTAGAATTATTGTCAGGTCTTAGTCGCTTCCAACGACCCCTTCAAGATGGGGTAGGCTGATAATACTGCCCCCGTCTCTCAAATGGGACATGATGAACGAAGCCAGTTTCTAAATATCCCGTAAGGCAGCTACCACAGTACAAAACACTGTGCAGCTACTCCCTGAGTCGTGACACGATCATATCTCAATAATACAATAAAATATCTATAAAGGAAACGAAAGGAGTTATACCTACCTACGTGGCGGGAAAAGTTAGTAAAGTTCATGACAGAAACATTTTAGTAAATGATATTATTGCTACATCCTCTTTAGCTAGAACCGACCGACGTATTTCTTCGTAAGCACCTACTGTGGAGGAAGCATTATAGTTTGAATGCCAAGCACATAACACTTCGCATATAAATAATAGAAATTATCTAATTATGTGACTCCGAGTACTAGAGGCGTACTTGCCAAGAATTGTAATATTAGTGGTCAGTGAACAATAATTACATGACGATAAGTATAATCGACTATTTTTTAAGATAGGAAGGTCGATGTTATCGGTTACACATTGTAAGTAATAAAATGATAAGCTACCTAAATGTGTACATATTGGGTTTAGGCAGCCGTTTGATAGAGTAGGTATGTTATTTATTTACATGAATTCTTAGAAGGTAGGAAAGCAAATCAACTAGGTTTTTTTTTAAATTTAAACGGCCACGTGATTGTGAACCACGCGAAGGATTATTCATAGTTATAGCAATTACCTACAATTTATCGTATGCTGACTGACTCATCATAACAGTCAATTAATGTCTTATGGTAGGTACGATCCTTCTCCAATGACAGGGTATGTAAATTAAAACCAATGTGGTTTGGTCCAGATTGACGAAGTAAGAATAGAAGATACAATGACATGGTGTCCCTTACTCCGTCATCACACTCATTACACGGAGAGAAGAAGAAAGAGTTTTAAAACCTACCCATGTTTGGACTTTATTGTTTGAAACACGTTTGAAATATGTATTAAAATGAACTCATTCGTTACACGCAGACAAATAAACGGTACAATTCGGTAATAGCCAGTATTTTTTTAATTGAACAAATATCTAGTTTAGTAATATACTAACAGTTAAAAAACTACGCATGAATTTTCCATTGAATTTTAAAAGTCAGCTTACAGAGTAGTTTGTTCGACGGATGAAGACCAAATGTGTGATATTTTTAGGAATGTTGATTGCCCTCTTCCTGTTTCCGGCATGAGCGCCCGCTCTGATCTACCGACCTCATACAAAACTGGTAATTAGTGATGAATAATTAATAGTTACATCCCGATGACACGTAAATTGTACGATTTTGTGATACTGTTCGGTTAATGTTTTATATTATTATGTTATTTTAGTGATAAAATTTATATATTACTAATTTAATCCAACTTCATAGTGGCTCTATCATTCCATTTCTCTCAATGAGTTTATTGGGACCCAACTGCCAGTTTTTAAATATTATATTTTAATTTAGGTCCTCAGTTATCAATTACGCTGCTATCTCTTTAGGTGATAATCAGTGTAAAGATTACCTATCTCGGTTCTTACATAATTCATTCTATAGATTGCATGGCAACGACACGCGGCTGTTTTACTCCAGATCCCAGCTTCGAACTCTAACAATCGTACTTCATTCCGATTCACGAATGGTTGACTTTATTCTGGATGTTCTTTCGTAAATATACCCGGTAACAGCCGGGTAGTCAACTAATGAAAAGACAACTAGTAACATACGCTTAGTACCTACGGTAACTCAGTGAGGATGGGTGACACAATTATTCTATAGGTCACCTTTATTAAGCCTTATAAATATTACATTAAGATTGGTTTTCTTATCATAACAGCCCATTAATGTCCCACTGCAGGGACGAGCCTCCTCCCGTGACGGAGGGATACTTGACTTACTAATACCACGCTGGCCAGACAGATTGGTATAGGGTTTAATTTCAAGTTTTCCTTCTTTTTACGTAATAAAGATAATATTTACGGTTAGTTCCTTAGTCGGTTTTTACGATACTCATGGGATGAGATGGGGTGGTGACATTGTATTCTTACTCCGTTACCACACGGACAAGCTGGTTTGTTATGTTAGTAGGTAATAAAAAATAGTTCTTACTACATAATAAAACATAGTTAGTACCTAAGTACTACCTACGTACTATTTCCTAGTCAATATAGTAGTGTGACCCTCCTAATTCCAAAGCTATGATGTCATCTACAAACAACAGGCACCGGATATTTTACGAACTTCCCATTACCACTCCACTTAACCGTCTTACGTATATAAGAGTCGGTACCTAAACTAAGTATTCACACATCTATATATACCTACTCTTATTTATTCTTATAGAAACAGCTCTAGTAGTAGTTTTTTCTTAAAAGCAGGCAATAAACTGTTCTCTGTTCTATAGTAGCAGAACAAAAACTTAGAAACTAAGTATTAAAATATCCGTAAGGTGACGGAGTAAGAATACAATATGTCACCACCCTATATAATCAATATTTCATCCCATGGGTGTCGTAAAAACTGACTAAGGGGCTACCGTGAATATTGTCTTTACGAAATAAAAAAGAAGGAAAACTTGAAATTAAACCATATACCTACCAATCCGTCTGGCCGGCGTGGTATTAGTAGGGCAAGTATCCCTCCGTCACTGCAGGAGGCCCGTCCCTGCAGTGGGACATTATTGGGCTGTTATGATGATAAACCCTATAATATTTACATATAATAATTACAGGCTTATGAGTCTTTACAACTTCAGTCTAGGATAGATAGCGGCTTGCTTGTCCTCTCCGTTCATGAACAGTGGTCCACTTACCATCAGGTAGGCCACTATAGAGTAAGGCCTTTCCAGTCTTGAAATTAAAACTTGAAAATTAAAGGTTTCAACAAGCAGACAACCTATAGAAGAGAAAGAAAACTCGAAATAAAACATCTACCAACACGTCTTGGCAGATTGTGACTGAGTTCCTAAAGCCCGATTTACACATCGACAAGTAGGTTCAGTAGTTAAGTAGTAAGTTGTTGATTAGGTTGATTTGAATAGAACTCCATCCTATATTTTGGCGAGTTAAGTACGAAGTAGCCCCCTCTCTCGCGTCTCGCCAACTTAACTCGCCAAAAAATAGGATGGAGATCTATTCAAATCAAATTAATCAACAACATACTACTTAACTCGCTACTGTACTTGTCGAATGTGTAAATCGGGCTTAATAAATCCCTGTATTAGGACATTATATTCCATAATGTATACCTACATTACCTAATAATTATATTTTAGTCTAAAACCAAATTTTATTACCGCGTATTCATTCAGTAGAAGCAGAATAACGAATGCGTGTTGTCCAGGATGGCGGGTGACGATGAAAGCGCTCGCGGGTCAGCGGCCTCACTTGTGCCCCCTACGTCCTCCGCACCTCTCGCTCACTCCTTACGTCACTACTGTGACGTCACAACGGTACGCTTTATCAATAGCTGCGGATTACGTCATCAATATTTTGATTAGAGTTAGGTATTATAGGTATAGGTACTACAAAGGCGTGAATGATGACTAAGGGATGTTTTGCAGATGTTATGTCTATGAATTTTGTTTTTCGTAGAGATAGTAGGACACCTTTGGCGGTTCTTACGATACGAATGGAATCAGATGTGGACGCACCATGTAATCTTACTCCATCACCACACGGAGAATGAACGAGTCGATGTGTCTTGAATAGCCGTGTGGAGACATCTTAAATGCTTAGGTACTAACCGTATGGCGGATCCACCGTTGTGGGCACGATGGGCATGCCCACAACCTTAATAGACTTGTAAAGTCAAACTTTTATGGACTATTGATATCGATAGACTGATGATAATAAACGATATGCCTTATTAAAATTTATTTGATATTATATTTGATACTTATTGTTAAATTAGTGTATATCTTGCTATTTTTATTGTTTTCAGTCTTGAAAATTAAGCGTACTTGCCGTTTCATTGGTGCCAATCACTGTATTTTTTTTTGTATAGAGGCACAGTGATTGGCTCAGATGCCAATAATGATTGTACTTTTGTTTTTTGGTAGCATGTTTTATATTACATAGTTAAATTACAGTTTAATTAAAATAAACCATATTGGCATGCTAAATAAGGTTAATTTTGCTTCTATTGGAATTCTTGGCACTGCCAATCATCACTATACCCACCTAAGGTTTCCCCTTCTTTTCATCGCATTTGGGTACCCAGACGGCTTTAAGATGTGAAAGGTTACGGCAGGATTACATTATTTAATAGCATATACAGAAGAAGATGTAGAAAAAGCCTTGCAAGCCATAAAAAATGGAAAGGGTAAGAAGACTGCTGCAAATTAATTTAATGTCCCACGGACAACTTTGCAGTTTCGCCTATTCAACTTATTTGTAAAATGTCAACCTGGTCCAGATACGGTTCTGACTGATGCAGAAGAAAAAGAGACAGTGAAATGGATAATTTCAGCTTGTAGAAAAGGTTTTCCACGGCGTAAAGAGGATGGCGTAAAGAGTGTCAAACTGTATTTGGATGAACATCCTAGACCAAACAGTTTTATAGATAATACACCAGGCGATAGATGGTATAAATTATTTTTGAAGGGGCATCCTGAGCTTTCTATATGAACATCAAATAATGAACATCAAAAATTAAATGATGACAGCAACTACATTAAGGTAAAAGCTCCTATTACGGCGGTAGTCAAAATCGCGTCCTATTACGGAGGTATTTCTATTTTCGTGTTTTATTCTGGTTTTATTAAGTACTAGCTGACCCGTGCCCACTTCGTTAGGCGGGGAAAATAACGCGTCACTTTTATAAACATGATTCATTATTGCTCCTCTTTTATTCGTCATAGCATGATACTATATAGCCTATGACACTCCCCGATAAATGTACTATTCAACACAGAAATAATTTTTAAAATCGGTTTATTAGATCCAGAGATTACCTCCTACAACGTAACAAACTTTACCTCTTTATAATATTATATAAGTAATATACGTTCTAAAAAGAGTTTTGTGTTATTAAAATAAGGTTAACTTTTCTTTTTATGCTTAGTAAAATAAAAACAGAAATATAAAATTACATAGATTGCATAACTTTACATAAAAAGAATATGTATATTTAAAAGTTTTTATCGCTTTTAGTTTTATACAAAACAAAAAAACTTACGTATTACATAACAATTCTATTCTCAGAATTAATAATCACGGTACCCTAAAACTTGTAATTTTATGTTCTATGAATAGGGCCGTAATAGGAAATCATAGATCCTAACACAGACTTACTTGGAAATAATTACCACCGCAATAGGAAAACTACTCCTGTTTTAAATAATCCTAATTCGGACCTATCAAAACTTCGATAAATGGAACAATGTAAATGTCTAATGAAACTATAACAGTTTTTTGGCTCATATGTGTAAACAGTAGTAGTAAACAGTTATACAAAATAAATGATTTATGATAAGTTAAAATACACCTTCCTATTTTTTCCCTTTCCAAGAAACCCACATTTTGCACTCAACAATTTTCGTATTTAATTCGATTTCTAACTACGAATACATACCGCAGAATATGGTTTTTAGTTTATGAGATTAATAATTATTTCAAAAAACCTTGAAACTATTTCAATAAGTTATACCATATTCATTTGGGCTTGAGAAATTTGGTAAACAAACAAAAAAATGGGTCTTTTTAATGTCACGATAACTCATTTATAAATAATTATAATCTATGGTGACGATATAAAGACTCGAAAATTATAAAAAAAATATTAATATGGTAACGACTTTACAATAAAATAGAAATTTCATTACCTATTATGTTTAAATACAAATAAACAATTTTTAAAAAATTACTCGTTTTATTTATTTTTCCCTTCAAAACTAAATTTAATAAAATTGACTAATTTCATGGGTACTTTACATTTTTGGGCTTAAAACCCGTTATGGGTAACTTGTAAGATGTTGTTATGTATCATTTAAAAGGTACTGAAATAAGCTTTCAGGTAGGATGATTTATTTTTTCAGTGTAATTAATTCTTTTGCAAAAAAAAAGGTTTGACTGGAAAAACTCAATATGTGCGATTTTATTGCTCCCGAGTGTATTATAATTAGATCACCAAGTAATATTTTTTTTTTTTGCCTTTTTAAACATTACATACGAACTAAACGACTTATTGAAGAGCCTACAATTGTCAATGTCTTAAATGTCAAGTATCGCATTAATATGTCGTAACAGAAGAAGAATAATATTACAAATTAATAGAATTATTGAAGAATTTGTTAATTAATTTATAATACACGCTGGGAACAGTTTTTCTGAATCTGAATAAGAAGTTTCCGATTAATAGAAATTGAAAAAAGTGTTTTTAAAAAGCAATTTACTAATTCGTAAGTTTTATTTGTATATTCTGCTTCTCAATAAACTTTTATTGCCTTATTTCAAGCATTATTTACTAAATTCACATTTTCTTATCCAGGTAGAATACACTTATTTATATTTACACAGAGTTATTTATTGTTTAGTTATTGTTTTTAGTTAACAATGTTTGAAAACCGCGGCATTTTTGCAGTTTGACAGATTTGACATGTTTATACTTTTTCTCATGCTATCTTGAATAGGATATAGTAAATTAAAAGTTACAAGCAATTAAACATGCCCAGTATTTTTTCTATTACGGAGTTATACCACCGTATTACGGCGCTATTTTATTTCTTATTTTTGGGATATAAAACGAGTTACAAATATAAAACAAGCTATTGACATAGTAAGTACTAGCTGATGCCCGCGGTATTACCCTCTTAATTGTTATTTTACACCATAAACTACCTATATTCCAAATTTCATCAAAATCCATTTAGTAGTTTTTGCATGAAAGGGTAACAAACATCCATCCATCCTCACAAAATTTTGCATTTATAATATTAGTAGGATAGGATAAGCAAAGGTGTGGATAAGCAAAGCTAAATAAAAAGAAGGAAAACTTGAAATTAAACCCTATACCAATCCGTCTGCAAGCGTGGTATTAGTAGGCCAAGTATCCCTCCGTCAAGGAAGGAGGCCCGTCCCTGTAGTGGGACATTAATGGGCTGTTATGATGAAATAAGTTGACAATTACGAATTTAAGCTCTCTAGATATATCAGACCCACAGCTTAAAAAACCGGTCAAGTGCGAGTCTGACTCGCGCACCGAGGGCCCTGTACAAACCTATTTATTTTCCCGCCAAATTGTGATAACGTCAGGATTCAGCTGTTTAAATACTATTTTTCCCGCCAAAATTCAATGACGTCACGACTTAGCTGTCAAAATATATTTTCTTGCCAAAATTCTGTGACGTCACGACTCATCTGTCAAAAATTCTATGACGTCACGCCTATATGTCAAAATTGACAGCTGTCACTTTTGACAGCTGTCAAAAGTGACAGCTGTCAAAAGTGACAGAGGTATCTTCCCGCCGAAATAATATGACGTCACTAATCATCTGTCAAAAATTCTGTGACGTCACGACTCATCTGTCAAAAATTCAAAAACGTCACGGCTCATCTGTCAAAATATATTTACCCGCCAAAATTCTGTGACGTCACGAATCATCTGTCAGAAATTCTGGGACGTCATGACTCATCTGTCAAAATTCTATGACGTCACGACTCATCTGTCAAAATTCTATGACGTCACGGGTCACGTGACCAAAATTCTATGACGTCACAGGTCACGTGACCAAAATTCTATGACGTCACAGGTCACGTGACACAGCTTTCCCGCCAAAATTCTATGAAATCAAAATATAATATGATTGCTAATAAAAAGTAGCCAATGTTCTTTCTCAGGGTCTAAAGATTGTCTGTACCAAATTTCATCGAAATCCGTTCAGCCGTTTAGGCGTGAAAGAGTAACAGACAGACAGACAGACAGACAGAGTTACTTTCGCATAGACTGGATAAATAGTTGTATCAGAACTGATACTAACTATTTATCCAGTCTAGTGACCCGATATTGGCTTACAGGCTACTAGAAAAAAAGAAAAAAATATAAGATATTGATTGAAATAGGTTTGGATCGAAACTGACTATTTAATTTGAAGAAATCGGGTCCGACTTCCTCCTAAGTTTATATCCATTCCTAAGGCCAAAGTCCTGATGCTCAGAAAAAAGGAAATAATCTAATTCAAAAGTTCATAAACGACTTGCATGATTGTTAATGGGCATGTTACCGCATGTTCATGCTCCGACTCGTACTTAGCCGATTTTCTAGTAGCTGTGACCACAACCTTTTTTGAGGGCTGGATCCGCGATTGAATTATCTGAATAAAATAAAATAAATTGATTCATGAAATGAGTTTGGTACTGACTCCTTTTTTATTGTTAGAACCTACACGTCATTTCTTTGTTTTTAGACAATTCCTGCACTAATTATAAAGATCTTGCATGGGATTCGAATCTTCGTGCACGGCAGCGCCATACCCTATTCCTACCTAGACAGTTAAGGCAGTTAATATTACTTTATAGTAGCGTAACAATCATGCCCACATAATTATCTACTAAATATCTTAGAAGTTTTTAATGCATATCATGGGGATCATTCATCCTTGTAGAAATAAAGAAAAATAGAAAACTATGCCCGTCCTTTGATGTCCCAATAAAAATATACAGTCTATGTTATGAGAATCTAAAAGTTTAAGGAATAGAGATGACATATCAGGTACAGTCACGAGCAATAATATGTACACATTGTCAAATTTTCACACGTTTATCTAGACATTAGAATAATAAAATTATTTCATAATTTCGAAGAGGTTTCGTACAGTTTTGAACTAATCTTCGAATATTCAATTTTGGATTAGCAGAACTTTAGATAAATGTTTTACAAAATGTGAAAATGTGTACATATTATTGCTCGTGACTGTACAAAGTAGGTATCTATAAATATTTTTTTATATTTAGGCATAATTTATTGTATAAAATAAACTCGCTGTGTCGTTTACCTATGCGTCTAGCATGCGTGACGTCGCAGAATCAGATCAGCAGGACAATGAAGTAGTTGTGTGATCCACAAATGTTTGTCTCCAGCCTGGGTTTTTAATTTTCGCTCCTTTGATGTGTGCCACAGTTGCTTGTGGAAGTTAGGTAAAAAAAATAGAGAAATATTTTTTGCCAACAATTAATGGTTCGACTAGTGCAGCTATCCATTTTAACCTTTTGTACATGTAAAGAAAAGAGTTTTGTACTGCTTTTCACTTGATTTGTTAGAATTTTGAGAGAAATTGTCTGAAGGCAAAAAAATCGCACCACATTACTAAGTAGATACCGTTGATTAATATGTCAAAATACTTTATCCACTTTGTAACGGCTTGCCCTCTTCTTACATTAAGATTTTTCACTTACTTACGTTTGTTATGGGATATCCCTATCTGTATTTGTGAAAATATCCGACACTATAACATTATCATAGTAAAAAAAGCCGTCACCTCTATACATTACATAACCGTCATAGAGATGACATTTAGAGGCAGACGCAGTTCTGTTGCGGTTGTCGTGACACCCGGGAGCGCGTCCACTGGACCGTTACCGAGGGTAGCTGTAAAAAACTATGAGCACTCGACTATGACAGTGTCCAATCATAGCGATACTTTCTTTAGACGATTATGTTATTTCTAGCTATACTTTGTATTGGTTATACTCAAGGTGATTCTTGTTGACTAGCTTTTATTTACGTTTGTCGCAAGACTGATGCAGACGTAGTGTAGTCCGATAAACCGATCATGACCTGTAAAGGGTGGCCAGTAATAGCTGGATGGGACAAGCAGAGGACCGGAAGGAATGCCGGATGGATGGGGAGGCCTATGCCCAGGCAAACACGTAGGCAGTAGGCTGTTCATGGCTAAAAGAGAGAGTAGACTTTATAAGGGTCAATCTCCAAATCGGGCGTATTCGTGTGATCGCTCTGGTGCTTTTCAGATCTTGATATTTTTTGGTAATTATGTATCTCATTGAAAATAATGATATTAAAATACTACATTTTTACTATTGGCCTTCATTTTTGACAAACAGTTATGGAAATATTTAAGTTCAAACATTTTCGCGTCCAGAGCAATCATGATAGGCGCTAGAGCGATCATAAATGGTGAAACAAAAATAATAAAATTGGTAAAATATTATTTATTTAGTCATTTTTAGTCTTGCATATTACAAGATTTATGATTTTATGTTTAGGGGATATATCTAGAGCTTTTTGAGAGCTCATCAGTTGGAAACTTGTTCATTTTTTTTAATTTTTTTTTTATTATTTCATAAAATTTATTACAAATTGTTTGAAATCGTCGTTTACTTAAAATTGAAGCTACATTTAAAATTATAGATCGACACAGACAAACGCTACAGCACTAAGAAAAGCCGCGTTGTATTGTCAAATGTAAATTAAAGGAGAAAAATAAAACCAATCTACTACTCGAATCTACTTGTCTGTCTGTGTTGATCTATAAATTCCAGTTTCCAAATGGTAGGGCCAATGAGAAGAAACCTGGCAAAGAAACTCATGGCAACTCTTTTAAAATTCAGCTGAGTCACGTGACTAGGGCATGAATATCGGAATCTCGGAATATCGTAATATCGGAATCTCGGAACGCAAAGTCCGATATTACAATTCCGATACTGGGTGATCGAATATCGGAATCTCGGAACTCGAACATTTTTCTATATTTTGAGTTTTAAATTATACATTCGATCCTTGTGTATCGCCGAGCGAAACAGTAGGTACCGTATTAATGTTGCCAGTTGCCAGCTCGCTATGCATGTGCTACAAGAACAATAATATTGTTACCTGTTTCGCTCACTCTTTACCTACTCTAATAATATGTGATATTATTGTAAGGTTTTTAAAACGCCTCAAATATAAACAAAACGATACTAGCAGTCTCAACTTCACAGAAAGAAAGACTGAAGCACCGATAGCTTCTGTCTCTTCAGATGAAGATGATGAATCACTAGCTAGTCTAGCTACAACGAGTGAGCAGACCCTGCACCAAGAATTTGAGAAGCAAATAGAAAAGTGCAAAGAAAAGAAGAAGGCAGTGCTTCCGTCCGACGAATTTGATCTATTGGGATTTGTAATTACTGAAAAGGCAACATACGTTAATAGAGGTGAAAGATGAGTTTATTTGTCACAGACATACATTATCTCACATAAATTTTGCCCACCAATGTTGAAAGTGAGCATGTTTTTTCGTCGGGCGGTTATTTATCCGACAAAATGTTTGACGCTTTGTTGTTTTTGAGAACATATTACCAAGAAAAACGAGATTTTAAAATAAATATAAACCTATGAATATAGCGAACCTTTATTTCAGTTGATTGTAATTTAAACTACCAAACTTAGAATCAACAAGACTTCTTAAAGTTTTGTTGATTCCGAGTTTTGTTAGTTTTATATTAGTAATGAGTAAAGATAAAAATTAGACAAAAAAAAATCCAATAATTATTGCTGTTGTCATATTATATAATTAAATAAAAATTAAGGTACTATACTGTGCTCTCGTGCGCAGTATCCTCGAATACGCATCAGTGGTATGGAACCTGCGTTATGATATGACATTTATATCGAGCGCATTGAATCCGTACAGAAAAAGTTCCTAAGATATTTACAGTATAGGTGAAGGTGCATCGATCATGGGTATGAAGCAAGATGTAAGAGGTATCATTTTATGCCCCTACAGAATAGACGTACAATGTCTGATGTTGTAAAAATTGTCAATGGTGGGGTCGACTGCCCAACCCTATTTGAAAAACTAAACATTTGGGTCCCTAGAAAACTGCCAGTTAGGCGCAATCAACCCTTAGTACTACCCTCAGGCAACAGTAATTTTAGACAAAACTCATTTCTCATTCGTGCGAGTAGTTCCGTTAACAGCATTGCCAAAAGGCATAGCGAATTTGAGATATTTAGGTCTAAGCCAACAGTGGTAAAGAAATTATTTACTACAGATTATTTTGGTCCCGATCCCAGAGAAGCAACAAATTAAATTTACAATTTATTTTAAACTATTTTTTTTTTCTGTCATGCAATGGTCTTGCAATGGTTTTATGTTTAGTTTATATTTGCGAATACCTGTTAATAGCTGTGTATAAGTATATTTATGTATTAACCGATTGTAAATTATGCTGTTAGTGTTCCGAAGAAAATAAAATAAATAAAATATTTTAAATTCTAAGAAGTTCGTCAATTCAACTTTTAAGCTTTGTTGATAAGTTTATTAGGTAATAAGATATTAGATTAAAGAATAGGATATTATAAATTACTTTTTGTTCCTAATTGTTGATTTAATTTCAGATTTGAGTCTCTGAGTCAAAATAAAAATACAAAATTCTTTATTTGCTTAATGTGGGTTTACAGAGATGTTACAATAATATGAGTTTCACCACACTCGGCCACTCAGCATGCAAAATTTTCTTAAAATATTTCCATAAGATTAATAACATTAATATAATATTTAATTAATTAAAATAAATTATAAATGTCATGATTTTTTTTTCAAATTGAATTAGCATCTAAGATTAAATAATAAGACTAAATAATATAAACAGTTTCTAAATACTTTTGTCTTCTATAAATTGATTAATTGTATAATATGCCTTATTGAGTAATAACATTTTAAGTTCATTTTTAAAACTATTTAGATCACTTTCATTACGTATGTTCTTTGGTATTTGATTGTATATCTTTGGACCCATGCATATGACGCTCTTGTGTAGTAATGCTGTTTTTGAGTCAGATAGTTTAATTAGCAATAAGTACAGAAAAATAATGAGAAATATCTGATTTAGTAATAACTGTGGGTAAAACTTAAATACGGGTATAAAACAAGCAATCCAAATTAAATAATATGATTTATAAATTTTGTATATTGCATTCAATCCAACCTCACACCGAATTTGTGCATTTTTGAACAAAAAGTGCAATTTCTAAAAAAAATACGAAATTCCGATATTAATATCGGAATTCCGATATTGAGATCTAATATCGGAAGTCAGTATCGGAATTGAAAACCTTCCGATATTGCATGCCCTACACGTGACTATAGGCCGACCGTTTAACTCGCGTATCGCCTGCGCGGTAAGAAGGGAGCGGGGGAAGATGGTGGGTGAAAGGGGTGCGCGGAGCAGAGAGCTTACGTCAGGTGAGACAGTGCGCTGGCTGAGCTCGCAGCGCGCGGTTGGTATTTTTGTTACGGACGCTTGGACTTAAACGCACAAGGTATACGACTTGCCAAGATAAATCTTAAGATGAATCGCTCTAGCAGTTTTGCAAACAAAATTAACAAGCAAGCTAAACAAATAGCTTACAATGTATATTCCTTTTTTAAAGCCAGAAAACAAGATCATAATTCTACAGAGTATCTTGAAGACGTAAACCTAAACAAACTTGTTGCTAAAGCTACAAGACTCCTCTCGGTGACTACTATATGTAAAATAATAAAAGAAGGAAATGAACTAAAAGATGAACAAATAATGTAAATTTTAAATCACCAAAAATAAATAAACAGATCCGAAAGAAAAAAATTGAAGTTGACAGTTTTACAGAGGGCGTTGTTAGAAGAAAAATAACCCAATTTTATACGGTTTTTAAGAAGGTTCCTACATTAAAAATTTTGAATGCGAAACTCAAAGAAGAAGGAATTTTAAATTGTGACATGTGAACATTGATTCATAAACTTGGCTTTAGATTTAAGAAATGTCAATCAAAAAGAAAATTACTGATTGAACAACCAAACATCGTATCGTGGCGGTGGCGTTATCTTAATGCGATAAAGAAGCACAGAAGAGATCAAAAAAACATTGTTTACCTCGATGAAACATAATATGTCAATTCGTCATTGAATGTACCGGCTTGTTCGCAATCCAATGAAGAACGAGGGGTGCTGTCGCATATTGGCAAAGGGCCACGTTTAATTATTATACATGCTGGTGGACAAGCCGGATTTATCGATGGAGCTCTTTTAATTTTTAAATCCAAAAGCAAAACCGGAGATTATCATAGCGATATGAATTTTGTAAACTTCAGCAAATGGACTAGAGAAAAGCTATTGCCAAATTTACCGCCAAGGCCAGTTATTGTTATGGATAATGCCGCATACCACTCTGTACAAGAGGATAAAAAGCCTACAATGACATCCACAAAAGCCATTATGCAGACCTGGCTGCAAAGACACAATGTTGAATTTGATACGTCTTTAAGAAAATGTGATTTATTGAATTTAATTAAACAACACGCGACAGAAAATATTTACAAAATAGATGAAATTTTAAAGGCGGCAGGTCATGAAGTCTTACGACTGCCTCCATATCACCCAGACTTGAACCCAATCGAATTAGTTTGGGGGGATATCAAAGGACAGCTCGCAAAAATTGAATTTGATTCTAATTTAGACAAAAAGAAAAATACATTGGAACAGTTATTTGCCGAATTCTCTGTAGAAAAATGGGTTAACTGCGATAAACATGTACAAACTATTGAAAATGAGTATTGTCTGCATGATCGTATCGTTGATGAAGAGATGTACCGATTTATTATTAATTTGCAAGATTCTGACTCCTCAAGCTACACAGACAGTGATGATGATTCAAGCGATATGGATATTAGTGATGAGTAATCCTATACAACTATTATCTGTGATTAAATATTTCTTAAACGGAGTTAATTATTGTTTTTATGCTTTTGTACCTAAGAAGCTATTAATAAAATATTTGTAAAACTTAAAAATAAATACTTAAAAAAAAGATACCTATTATTTTATTATTTACCAACAATGTCTATCTCGAGATAAATCTTTGGATTATTGGCTCCGTGTGTAGCGTTACCCGCCCCCGCTCCCTTCTTACCGCGCAGGCGATACGCGAGTTAAACGGTCTGCCTATAGTGACGCTATAGAATTTTGGTCATGTGACACGTGACGTCATAGAATTTTGACAGATGAGTCGTGACATTTGTCGTTGTAACAATCTGGTATTATTACTTAAAGTAGTTTTATAACGTACAATTATTGCAAAATATCATCGCTCTGGTCTTTTGGACAGAGCAATCATAGCCATAGCGATCAAAAAAAGTCATAAAAGCATTAATATAGCCCAAAATAAAAACAGTAGAAAGTTGTGTTTACGCCTCATAAAGAACATCATTACTATCACTTAATTCACTTAATAAGCACATTTACAACCTTACTATTTAATTTATAAAACATGCCATATCAATCATCAAATTCGAGAACCAAACCCAGATAAATCATAAACTTACCCTCGTAATGTTGTAGTGGGGGACCGTGGCACAAATGTATCTTCCTCGGCGGTTAGACCACTACAGCCACTACCCCGGCGGAGGGGAATAGAGTTTCTATTTCGTTAAACGAGGGATGAGCGCGATGTTTTACTCCAGCGCAGAGCGATGAGATAAAATGCCAGGTCATGACGATAAATTTAAATTGTGCCAAAAATATTGTTAATATAATTTTTTTAAAAATATTACAATGAAGATTAACTATTTGTTATGTAATATAAAATAACATCGGACATATGAACCTTCTCAATAAAAAGTTACACAATGTTTTCTCATTCAATCGGGAGTTAGGTCAACCCAGAGCAATCAGGATTTTAGGGTTTATGATTTTTTTTTAAATATTTCTAATAAACTAATTCATAATTTCAGCCCTGCACCACATAGATTAGACACCAAAGTATACATAAAAAAATGTAATGAAAACGTTTATCGATTTCAAAATGGGTTTCTCCAGTCCGACACGATAAAAAATGCCTCTGGAGATCTACCCATAAATGTTATCATAAATTTTACTGACGGTGACGAGTGGGCACGAGTTCGAAGAAGATTGCAGTTAAGTGAACGAAGTGCGAAGAAAACTTACGGTCAATAGATTGAACTGAGTTAATCTATTTGACCGTAAGTTTTCTTCGTATCTAGAACCCTTCAAATTTAGAACTAGCAGCGATTTTATTACCTACTTACGCACAGCGACTAGTATCTTATTGAAGAGGATTAAGGTATGTGCGAGTCCGGCTTGGTAGATCTTTGTATGCAAAGCTCTGAAGTCTATAAAGTTAGGTACCTACTTGAAGTTCCTTACCTCTACATACAACAATAAAACAATAAAAACGTACAAATGTACTTCAAACGGCCTCGCTGAATGATTTTATAAGATCAATATGGTTAGCTCAAGGATCTCTCGAACTATTCTGATCATGGCCTGCCTTTTCTATAACCAATAGCTAAGTTACATCATAGTTGTTAAATAAGGAGCGTAGGATATGAAATATGAAGTCGTTTATCGATTAATTAAAGATTCATCGTAAGTGCACGGCCATCTTGGATGAAGTGCGCGGTGGTTCCCGCGCGCGGCTTCCGGCGCGTGCGTGCTTCTGCATGCTAATGTTCGCGCATGCGTAGTGTGTCCTTTTCGTAGCATATGCGTTCCAATTCGATTAGTTTATGATCGTTAGAATAAAATTGTTAATTTCTCTATTCGATTAAGAAATACTGAGTAAGTATGAAGGAGTGATGGATAGGTAGAGATAGGTATCGTAAAAGGCCAGAGATAGTTTGTCAGATATCGTAGACTCTCCATTTTCTAATTTCTTTTTGTTTTTTTTTTCATAAATTCACACAACGCCATCTAGTCCCAAACTAAGCAAACCTTATACTATGGGTACTAGACAACGGATAAACATACTTAAATACCTTTTTTTTGTAAATACTTACATACACATTATATGTACATAGAAATCACCCAGACCAATGCAAACAATCATGTTCATGCACACAAAGATTTGCATTGAGCGGGAATCGAACCCGAGACCTCTGCGTAGCAGTCATGTTATATAACCCCTACGGCACAGAGGTCGTCAAATTAAACTTATCTGCGCTCAGGCAAGGATCACGGTGCTCCTTCGTCGAATGGGTCTGAGGGGAGAGCGGCCACTGCATTCTTCAAACCTAGTTAGCTTATTAAAAACCAATACACGTATATTTGGTATCAATCGAATTAGCTGTTTTTGTGCGGATGGTTATTTATGTACGTACGTATAATGGCTTTCTTCGTAAAATATTAATATGAGTGGAAGCACACGCTGGTACTTTGTTCGTATCCTGTTTAAAAGTTACGCGATTAAAATATATAAATTAAAGTTTTTTGGTACATAAAGTACCTTAAAATATGAGCAGTTACCTACGGCTGTCTCGGTGGCAGTCATCAAGAATCACAAGCAAGAGAACTATTTGTGTGATCCAGAAATATTGACTTCAGCTTGAATGTTCTTTGGTTCCTTATGTGTGTACTTAAGATCCCTGCGAAATAGGGCTTGATCACTAGTTCGGCAGTTGAGAGAAAAAAGGAAAGAAAAGAAATGGTTGCTTCAAGCGTACGTTAAGAAGTAGGTAGGCTACATAGTAACGTCTGTGACTGAGAAGAATTTATTCGTGAAACCTTGCTCGAAAACCTGTAAATAATTAAAGTGTTTACCTAAAATATATACGCGTTAATAGGTACCCGATAATATTATATAATAATAAAATGAAACGCGAAACTTTAAAAGTTAATAGAATCATTTCTGTCTCACCGTAGCCTTTGAAAAGAGTCAAGGCACACACAGCATCATACTGATTCAGGACAACGAAGGCCTACAAATAAGCCCTGCATGGGACTCAAACCTACCATCTCATATATGGATGCGTCCGCATACCGCGATCCACCAACCAAGCAGTCAAGTAATAAAACAATAGGATATATTAAAATATCATTCAATCAACAACATCATTACAACCAAACACGATTTAGAAAAATAAACTTTATTTCTGTTAATATAGGATAGATTTTAAAGTGCTCATGTTTAAGTACATATGACTGATGTAAATAAATACGTCTATTTGTCAAGGCTATCGGTATGTTTTTGTATTATGTTGAATGATCATAGTATTCTGGTCACGAACAATGTCCATGTTAGACAGCACGGCTACTAGTACGAACTAACGTATCGAGATAGAGTTGACTATGTACTGTAGTAAATATAGTACTACCTATGTAAACTTAAAAAAGACTATCATAAATCTACCAGTATTGGTATAGGCGTATTTTTAAAAAAGTAGGATTAGGGAGACTTTTGTAATTAGGTATTTAGTTCCTTGAGTCCTGAATAAAACTACTTCATACTTAATAAAATTCCTTACACATTCACTCAATGCCAAACTAAACAAAGCTTGAAGTATGAGTATTGGACAAACATACTCAAATACTCTTTTATGTAAATACATACATATTATACATAGTAGGAAACACTCAGAGCAAGTTTATGTATAGGTACAAATATTTGTCTTTAGCGAGAAACGAACCCGAGACCAATGTGCAGCAGTCATCGGTTATAACCACTACCCCACAGTGGTTTTTTACAGTCTACATCTATTTTACATACTAGGTAAAGGTGCCATTACTTTGAAAATATTATGTAGGGTACCTATCAGTTAACTGCCATCAAGTCCATCGAATCTAAATTACGATTATAGTTACAACTGGTAGATAAGTAGGTACCTATTTTGCAATATAACCCTTCAAAGTGAATAAATATAGTTTTTACTGGACCCGCTGCATGCATCCCCGCCCCGCATGGGGCCATAAAGGAAATGACATGTGGTTCCCGAATTCTGTGCAGTAAGAATTGTATGGATATTCCCACATTTCATAATATTTGCATACACATAATTACTTTTAGTACGTTTACTAATACGTTTTTAAACAAACTTTTATTACAAATAGAATAGTTTTAAAAGTGTATGCAGTAAACGTAGTAACTCTAGCGTAATAAATATTACTGTTGTTTAGCGGCTGTTTAGTTGAGAGTTTAGTCTTAGTTACATAAAAGGATTGTCAAAAGTATAGACATGATTGAAAAAGCCCACCAATTTAACCAGAATCAGTAAAGTAGAGTCATTTTACTTTGATAGCGATAATGCTATTTTAGATAAGATATCAATGATCATCCGACTTAATTTTTAAAAAAATATATACCTACTTGTGAAAGTCCACCTTTCTTTGAAATAATAATCAATTATCTGCAATGAAAATAACTGCAATTACTTTTGGTGTTCTTCAAGTATTCGATAATTCTCTAACCGTCACTCATCATCCAAAGATTCATATAAAATTATAAATTATTTGCGCTTCATTACTAAAACAATAACATAGAAAAAATTACATTCACATCCACTCTATTCCTTCGTGAATGCTACCCGTACACCTGCCGATACATTCCTTCCCCAAGCTTTAAAAACACCCCACCAATTTTAGTAGTCGATACATTACCTACTAAACTTACAACAGCAAGGTACATATTTAATTTATTCAGCTAAACACCTGATTTCATTCTTTGTTCGTACTAAATCATGGGTAGGTGTCGTTAATGTTTGAATTTAAATTTGTTATCTGATGGAAATTATTGTAGGTTTTTTTGGTCTCATCATACCAGCCCACTAATGTCCTACTGCAGGGACGGACCTCCTTCCGTAATGGAGGGATACTTGGGCTACTAATACCAGGCTGGCCAGACGGATTGGTATAGGGTTTAATTTCAAGTTTTCCTTCTTTTTATTCTGTAAAGATAATATTCACGGATAGTCCCTTAGTCGGTTCCTACGACACCCATGGGATGAGATGTGGTGGTGACATATGGTATTCTTACTCCATCACATCACGGAGAACTTTTTGGTCTGCTATTCACTATCTCAGTGGCGGCGTTCTGGTATAGTCCAAAGCTGCTACGCAGAGGTTTTTCCCACTAAATGCATTTTTTATATGCTGCATGAAGCATGAATGTTTACATTGCTCTGCATGATGTTTACAAAAGCGTAGTTAGACAGACCACCTTACTTTTAAACGTCTCTTATTTTTAATCATTACTGTTTAGCGAGATTTTTCTAAGTAAAATCGTATGAATTTAAGCTAATCAATTGACTAAAATTTAAGAGTTGTTTATGAGTAAGGGGGTAGAGTCTTACAGCGAGTTATCGACCTCCTCTCCTAAGTCACCTTCTACTTGTGCTACAATAATAGTCTCTTTTAAACCCTTATTTATGACTACCTCGGTAGCACTTAAGACAGGTCGCTGGTTCTGGCCCCGAGCAGGTTCCCAGGACACAGGCTTTACTCCCAAGTGCAACATAAAATAGTCTTACCTTCGTCTTTGGTAAAATCCAAGTCTGAGAGCAGTAAAATTATATGTTTTTTTTGGTATTACGTTTTCATTTTAAATTCCTCTCCATAGAAAAAATTACGAGTGTGATTCGAATTCACGATCTGCACGGTAGCCGGTACCGCAACTGTCGCGTTACTTAGGTTGCTCATAGCATACCTACTTAATTTCTATCTTTTATAATTTATAGTAATATTTCTAGCTAATATCTGTACCAATCCGTCTGGCCAGCGTGGTATTATTAGGCCAAGTATTCCTCCGTCACGGAAGGAGGTCCGTCCCTGCAGTGGGACATTGATGGGCTATTATGAAATATTAAAAAAGCTCTCTTAAGTTCGTAAAAAGACGATTAAGCACGTGCTGTTACTTCTTATATTTAAGAAACAGTTGAAAAACTCACTCTAAGGAAACAAAGTGTATTTGCTTTATTATTGTGACGGGTTGTGGGGGGTACGGTAGGTGTTGGGGGGGGAGGTACCTTTGTTTGCCAGCCCGCGCGTGCTCCTAACAACAGGATCCACTCCCGGACAAGTCCTGGTCACTATTTTATATTTACTTTAAAAGTTTAACTAGCAAGCTCTTTTATTTACTTACTGATGGTTTATTGTAAAATTAAATTTTGGACGTGCGTTTAGTGCAACGTTTTTGAGGATGGTTAAGTGCTTTTTACTGTTTTTGACGTTGTCTAAATAAAAAATAATGTATTGTAGTATATTCCTTACATACCTAAGACCTTCTGGTTCCAACTTAAACAATGGGTACTAGACAACGGATAAATATACCTAACTTTTTTCAGGCGAATTTAATCCTAGTTCTCGCTTCTTCGTTAGTCATATTTGATGAGAAATAAGGGCAATGGCGACATTGTGTGTTCTGTTTTCACCATAAGAACAGTGAAATGATACGAAACTATCATCATTGCCTTATCAGTTCGCAACCATGATATGACAGACAAGTCTTTACCGCGATGGAGATGATCTAGGTTCATTGGTAAGGATCTTATTTACTAGGCAGTATGTCAGTGTGGTGACGGCCTCCGTGTGGTGACGGTGGAGTAAGAATACAATATGTCACCACCCCATCTCATCCCATGGGTGGCGTAAAAACCGACTAAGGGACTATCCGTAAATATTATCTTTACAAAATAAAAAAGAAGGAAAACTTGAAATTAAACCCTATACCAATCCGTCCGGCCAGCGTGGTATTAGTAGGCCAAGTATCCCTCCGTCACGGGAACCGGCCCGGCTCTGTTATGATGATGTCAGTGTGAACAGTTGACTAGTAAAGGACACTAAAAACTCTTTCTGTTGTGAATTTTAGTTCAAATGAAATATGCCTGTGTCTGTGAAGCTCTCACTGGACAAACGAGGAGTATACTGAGATTTGAATATCTAATTAAATATTCACGGACATCTCTACACAGCGCCCTCTGTTCCCAACTTAAGCTAGGCATAACCTACTTGTGTTATGGGTAACAGAACAACGGATACGGATACTTATATCCTTTTTTTGTAAATACATACATATTATACATAGTTCTATGTATAATATGTTGTAGTGTTTCTAAACACTCAGACTAATGCAAACAATCATGTTCATGCAAACAAAGATTTGCATTAAGCGGGAATCGAACCCGAGACCTCTGCGTAGCAGCCGTGTAACATAACCACTACGCCACAGAGGTCGTCATATATAACTCCTTATGATTTCAAGACCCTACAACTATCACTCGTCTTCTGTACCCTTGAACTTTAGTCGCCTACGACCGTACGAAGAACATAGTATTCCTACCATACAACAAAGACAAAATTCTCCATCAATAACTAAAAATACATAAAACAAAACGCAACCATACTACATAAATAGTTAAGTTTTTACGTAATATAACAAGTTGTTAGGTTCGATGCCCGCGTCGCAACCTTTAAGGTCGCGTAAGCACTCTTTATTTACACTTACAAGCCTCACGGCCGGGTCCTTGATGTGAAATGAAATATGTTTTTAAATTTGTAGCCTTCGTAAATACGTATGTTATGAGAATAATGTCCGTATAGTCACGTATTTAAGTTTTATTGGAAAACCGATAGCGATTATATCACGGATTATGTGCAATTGCGTTTATTTGGATATTTTCAGTGTACCTAATGACGATTTTTTGAGTTTTAAACCAAATTTATCTATTTTGATTATATTTGTGTTTTAAGGGGAAAATTACTTTTTAAAATTAATTACGAAATAACCAAGTTATGAGGTAACAAACAAGGTTGTAGAGAAAAGACGGGGGTTGCTAAAGAATTGGTTAGCACAAAAGATGCATCAAGATCGTAGTGCATCCTTAAAAAGCATTAGGTATAAAACACAGAGTTCACAAATATTTAACAATATACAATCTCCTCACAAGAATTTCGTAAAACACCATTGATTTACAAAAAACCATAAAACACTGATAAAGAAAGGAATAAGCAATTGAGCAGATACAATTCTTAATAATTTAAGATATCTTAGCACTCAGGTTTCTTCAGGTGTGTGAAACCTGAAAAAGGCTAAGTATATATAAGGAAAGAATTTAAGTACACTAAAAAAATACAGCACTTTAGACATGTCGGACTTGATTTGCCTAACATCATAGAGGGCCATAGCTCTACCTAGCTGCAATGTGGTGGAGAGCTCTACGTCACTCCTCGAAAGGAGAAAAATAGTTCAATAGACGTCTACAACCCACATGCTCCCTATGTAGACCGCAATTTTTTTTTTAATTTCACCTGACTCTATCAATCATAATTTCAGAGATTTGTTTTATCTTCATACTTCTATGATCCCAAATATAGATTACAGACACGTTAACACAACCTCCATTGATAAAACAACAAAACAGCTGTAATTTAACATCACAATACTTTAATGACAGTGTCGGCCTTGGATTCGTTTCCACCCATTGTTGGTCGAACTTAGCACATTTTTTTAACCAAATATTCAAGTATTGTATTCAACCAGGTAAACATGTCCAGTCATATAACATACATACAATAAAACGTCGGAAGTAATACCGTATTACAGGCAAGGATAACATTTTACGAGCACGCTAATCACTTTCGAATGTTACTTCCTTCCGGACCCCCATAAAAGAGCTATTGTATCAATGAATGAAATGTTTTTCACCATTCATTTACGTACAATTCAACGTCCATGTGCAAACGGTTTCGGCAACAACCGATTTCACTGTAACATTGCAAGCAAAATTATACTATAATACTCATAAAATACGTATTGTTATAGCATGAAATCGACACATAAGTCGCATTAGATAAGATTATATTCAATACAAAAACGGAAGGAAGTGCAATAGAATTGTAAAAGAGATTGCCGGGTGACGGTCTATGAATAGATATTTTGCTATTCGTGACTTCAGCATGGTTTCGCAGCTGAATATGTGAATGAATTAGGCAGGTTTTTAGTTTTGATGGGAAGCGAGTGCGTGAGCGATGGATCGATTCGGAGCTTAGCAGCATTGCGCGGGCGTCATAGGCCGGGGAACTGAGGGGGGAGGTGCGGGGAGGACGGTTTCCGGCGGCGCGGGCGCACCGTGGGAACGCGCGCACCCACCTACGAGACTACTCCTCGGATTAAATGACGGGCACTAATTAATTTAAGTTTGCGGCATGTAAAAATAGAGATCCGTGCTATACACTGGCAGGGAGAGTGGACGACTCGCTCTGTCCGCTACATACTAGTTTATACACTAACTTGTAATATTCTGGATGTTTAATGCTTCATTATGAAGTCTATTCCTCGTTTATTACCTCCGTTCAGTTTGTTGTTATCATATAAATTTATTTACTCTCTGTGTCTTGGAATATGAATGAAATTATACTTGTCTCTACCTATAAAAGATATCACATGGTTTTGGAATAAAATGATGCGGTATGTGGTAAGTGTAACTGTAATTAACAGTATTTAGAACATTATATTACTTTTTTTTTAAATTATACATTTAGCTAATATTTTTATTGCCCCAAAGAAATCGCAGCTGACGAGCAGACTGCTGATATGATCTGATGGTAAACGACAATCATGGACGTCAGAAATCCACTCCACTAACATAGGGAATGTTCAAACGACTATACAACAGCAGGCACATTCGCGACGAACTACAGTAAACGGGTTCAAATCCTACGCAACTAATACGTAGGTAGGTACCTACCTACTTATATAAACAAATTTTGCAACAAATTCAAATACTTACCTATCTATTTAAAAATACACCTAGAGCAATGGATTTGGTCACCACAGCCCGCGTAAAGTAGTAAATGTCCCAGAAGAGTTTATCTCGTCCTCAAAAAAAAAAGAAAGTTGGATTTGGTCATTTGGATTGCTTTTTTTTTATATGATGGGAGGCAAACGAGCCAGCAGGTCACCTGATGGTAAGTGATCACCGCCGCCCATGGACACCCGCAACACCAGGGGAATCACAGGTGCGTTGCCGACCTTTTAAAAGGGAAGTAAAGGGAGGGGGAATGGGCTACCGGACTCTCACTCACCGGACGAAACACAGCAGTGACAAGCACTACTATTTTACGCCGATTTTCTGTGAGAGGGTGGTATTTCACCGGACGAGCCTGCCCATGCGTGCCGCAGCCAAAGACTGACGACATGGCTCTACCACTCGAAATCTGTCGTTTTACTATCATGAGGATACTCTAGATGTCATCAATAATTGTTTCGAAAAAAAATGATCAGAGAGTAACTCTAAGCAATTTGGTTATAAGATTCATATTCGCATCACGTCATAGCCACACCCTTTACACACAATCATTGTATTGTGAAGTAAACATATGCGTACGTGGACACAGGAAGGCCACATTGTCGTAATTTCATTTGTCATGTCGTACATTCCTCTGTATGATGTCAACTCTGGAAGTCCGGTCATTTTTGTGAAGTTGTTTAGTTAATTAATATTGGCAACATTGATATTCTTAACGTTCAAGAACCGACTTAAGAACCTTCTCCTGAAAAAGTTACTAAAAGACTCATTAAGCTACTGAGTATATAATTGTCAATCAGGTTTTTTTATATGTAAAGTAGTTAATATGGCAATATCGAACCTGTTGAAAAGCGCAAATAAAGTCCAGCAAAGAAGGCTTCCTACCATCGTCATCACTTTGCCGGTATCCCTAAGTATTATTTATTATGCAACCTCATATTGTTTCTAGGGATTTTACCTCTTATCTACTGTAGACGGCCATTAACTGACCTATCACCAAGCTCCATAAATGAAAAATGATTTCTGGACACTCGATTGCCATTTACGACCCCCAAGACTATGAAAGGGGATGCGTTTTATTCTAAACCCATCGCCTCACAGCTAGAGTATTGACATCATATATTTTTACACTCGCCACCACACAGAGAACCAATATACCTAAATATATTGGCAAGTATCGATAACGAAAGAATGCAGTGTCTCGCAGAAGTGGTTTACCCTTTGTCTTGTCGAGTAGCAAGCTGTTGGCGCACCTGGCATGCCAGATGGTCTCATTCAGAGCTCAGTTTTATGAACGAACGCACCGCTCTCGGTCCATTCACTAAATATTTTTTATTCGTAACATATGTGTTGGCTAGGCGAATGCGATAAAAGAATTTCACAATAGGATGTGTGTCTTTTGTTTTTTATTAAGATATACCTATCTTTTGTTTTTTAAGAGTAAGGTTTCTCCATCCTATTTTTTGGCGAGTTAAGTTGGCGAGACGCGAGAGAAACTATTTCGTACTTAACTCGCCAAAAAATAGTATGGAGATCTATTCAAATCAACTTAACCAACAACTTACTACTTAACTCGCTACTGTATTTGTCGATGTGTAAATCGGGCTTTAGGGCTCATTCAATTTAGCCGTTTCGTGCCTGACGGCTGCCGTGCGTTTTTCGAACGGCAAAAGCAACGTTCGTTTGTTTTCATATTATAAATCTTGCCGTACGGTTGCCATGCGGCGAACGCTCGACACTATAAATACTGCCGTACGGCAAAAGGCTAAATTGAAATAGCCCGTATGGGTGATAGATATGGTTTTGTTTTCTCTGTAGTAATAGAATTTAACTAAGAATACGAGAAGAGATTATAAACAAGCTTCTGTAAGGGCAAGCCTCCTCCAGTAGTAATCATCACTAACATATCAGTCGATTGACGTCCACTGCTGTTTAAAGACCTCGCCCAAAACACGCAGTGGCTTGGCTTCTATATATACCTATATCGCAGAAAAATGAGCATTTTATGAAATCCCGGTAAATGTCGAAAATGCCTTGCACTTCGGCGGCACACAGTTCTAACCTAACCTACAGAAGTTAGAATCCTTGTGTTTTTTACCTACAAACAAAAATATGAGCATTTCTTTTCTGGTAGAAACGTGATTTCGTCATATCCCTAGAGATTTCGTGAAATCCCTGGTTTTCCTCATTTCCCTGCGACATAATATACCTATAGGAGTTTAAGTTTTTTAATTACTTATAAATAATATTAATTAATAAATTAATTAAACACAAACTAAATATTATAAATGAAAACACGTATGTATGCTGTTATCAGGGCAGTTCATTCATAACTTGTGAGATAACTTAGCCAATAAATACATTTGTGTTATCTTAGAGTTTCTGTTATCGATCTTTGAATGACATAGTGTATCAGCTGCTTTGAACGGGTCCATTTTATTCATTATATTTGCCTAGAGGCATCCATTACTAGTATAGAAGTATTCCAAATGATACTTTTTCATGATATGACATAACTCTGATTTAATTCAAGACCAGTATTAGGTATTCGAGATAGAAGTTGTTAATTTTCATACCCCTGTATTCTCACTAGCTACTGCTACCTACACCTAACCTATACACAAGAAGATTTTTATACTGCACTAGCGGGCCGACCCGGCTTCGCACGGGCATTATTTTCCCGCTTTTCTGTTGAAATTTTTCCTGAATTTACTTTGCTATAAACCTTACGGAGCCCGAGACCTTTCCAACGAATGCAAAATCATGGAAATCGGTTCGTGCATTCTGGAGTTATAGCGTCAGGAAGGAAAACCCGACTTATTTTTATATAGTAGACTAGCGGCCTGTCCCGGCTTCGCACGGGCATTATTTTTCCGCTTGAAAATTTTCCTGAATTTTCTTTGCTATAAACCTTACGGAGCCCGAGTCCTTTCCAACGAATGCAAAACTGAGGAAATCGGTTCGTGCGTTCTGGAGTTATGGCGTCAGGAAGGAAAACCCGACTTATTTTTATATAGTAGAAGATGTCAATTCTCGTACCTTAAACTCTTTAATAATTCAAATTAGGTACCTATTGTGTGACAATTTGAGAAATAAAAGTTACTTAACCGTTTTTTTACGATTTTAAGGTAAGAGAATTGACATGATATTTAGAGGTGGATTAAGCGGGCACAAAGGTGGAACCGAACTATTCGACCTCTTGCTAAAGAGCTACTTGCATCTACTACCTGGTAAATGTAAGGTACTTATTATATGGAGGACATTTTTGAATTGTAAATCATTGAGTTGACAAGTTCAACGATATTATTTATATTATTGCTTGTAAGGCTTGTAGAGTTCCCTGGCATTGCTCAGGCCTTTAAGCGGCAGTTGCTGGTTATATTCGGTGGGATTCGGTGGGGTTATATTCGGAAGGTAATAGAGAACTTTATCCTACGTAGTAAGATGCTAACAACAATGTCGATGCGCTTAACCCATAAGTACACAATAAAGAGTAAATCTAACCGCAAAATAACTGTCAATAAAGTACCACAGAAGCTAACAGAACGTATACCGTTCAATAAGCAATGAGATTTGATATAATCTTATGACAATGCTGTACTACGGTGTGAATTGTTAGCTATCACAATCATGCCGACAATATTCCGAGAAAACTATTATTGAATGAGAAAAAATAGCACTAAGTACTTTTGATTAAAATCTACTTTGTTTAGCTAGAGACACTTCTTTTTATTACAAGAACCATAATAACTAATTCTTGGTAAATAAATATTGCTGTGAATCTGAGCCCGATATAATATCTCTTAGAAGGCAGTTCAAGCCATAAGGGATTATAGGGCCTCTTCTCACTTGTGCTATCCATACTAATTATTATAATAAAATGAAACGCGAAAGTTTTAAAGTTAATATCCATACTTACTAATATTATAAATGGGAAAGTGTGTCTGTTTGTCTTTCTTTCACGGCAAAACGGAGCGACGAATTGACATGATTTTATAAGTTGACTACTTTATTTTTCTTTTCTTCTGTGTCCAGGAAAGGGGAACAGTGCTACCCCGAATTTAACGCGAGCGAAACCCACATACAGCTTTTACTATGAGTACTAGACAACGTATAGAATAGGTACATAGGAACCATCGAGAACAATCCAAACATTGATGTTAACAAAGATTTCCATTGAGCAGGAATCGAGCCTAAGACCTTTGGGTAACAACCATAGACTACAACCATTAAACCATGGGAGGATTTAGTAAGTAATAATAATAAGTTACCAAAGCGGCCTTGCCCGAAGTCGCGGGTTCAAATCACACGTAAGATACCTAATTATTTGTATCATTATCATAACAGCCCATTACTGTCCCACTGCAGGGACGGGCCTCCTCCCGTGACGGAGGGATACTTGGCCTACTAATACCACGCTGGCCAGACGAATTGGTATAGGGTTTAATTTCAAGTTTTCTTTCTTTTTACTTCGTAAAGATAATATTTACGGTTAGTCCCTTAGTCGGTTTTTATGACACCCATGGGATGAGATGGGGTTGGTGACATATTGTATTCGTACTCCGTCACCACACGGAGATTACTATTACAATTACCTATTTGTATGATCCACATAATTATTAGTCGAAGATATTCTTTGAGTTAGTTAAATCCATGTTTGTAAAAGTCTCTTACTAAATTAGTGTAAAAAACGAATTTTTGACTTATAGTTCGTACACATACTTAATTAACCATTTTACAACAAATTATGTAGAATATTTAACCTTCGCATGCCGCTATAATTTTATTTACGACAATACTAAACTAATGTAGTTCGCCATGCTTTAATAATGACAGCGAAACTGAGGTGGGGGCTTCTACTAACGGAACTTACATAATTATTGGTAAACCTCGACTAGTTTGATACAAAAGAAGCTTTAATAACAACACATGCAGTTAGTTTTAAACTTTATATCAATGATAATAGAGTTGAGACTTCTTGAGGTTATGTAGGTAGTTATTACGTTTGGTTATCAAAAGGTTTTGAAATGAATGAACCAGCAGCTGGTTGCAAGCCAGCCTACACTACACTTTTGAAGTCATTGTATTTCGCAAATATTGGTTGATTACATCAATGAATTTATGCTTTTTTTGTGCTTGTCTTTTCATTTTTATTGAATTAACTGTCTATTATACAAATTGTAAAGCATATTTTTATGAATCGATTCTTTAACGATTAGAAAATGGAAAACTTTTGTTGGTAATTGATCCGTGGACTGATATTAATTGAATGAATTTTGATGGCCTAAATAGTTAATTTGTTATAAAGTGGTTGACCTTTAAAATAATGCATACCTACGTATTATCATAATATACTAATCAAGATAGTAAGTACCTACATTAGTTGTCTTTTATCTATATTCATCTGATTACATACATCCACTAATACTTACTTATCAAAGTTGACATGAGATCTTTGGTTAAAATCTTCATTCATATTAGCCCTTTGGTGTCAATATAGCGGGATGGATCTCTAGTGATGGAGGACTAGCCATAGACTAGATACAAGTATTACGATGAGTATGGATGGGTATAAGAGACTTCTGAACGTCAAGTACTACGATACATACTTAATAAAAGTAGGATAGTATCATCCTTTGATTCGTCTACGTTGAGACATAATCGTCATACATGCTAGTCGATTCCGAGTAATGTTGTTAACCGACTTCAAAAAAAAGAAGGAGGTACTCAATTCGGTTGTATTTTGTACATAAATAAGTAATTCCATGTCAACTAAACTAATAAACAAAAACGACTACAGCCCGATTTACACATCGACAAGTACAGTAGCGAGTTATGTAGTAAGTTGTTGATTAAGTTGATTTAAATAGATCTCCATCCTTTTTTTTGACGAGTTAAGTTGGCGAGACGCAAGTGAGGGGGCTACTTCGTACTTAACTCGCCAAAAAACAGGATGAAGATCTATTTAAATCAACTTAATCTTAAAATACTACTTAACTCGCTACTGTACTTGTCGATGTGTAAATCGGGCATACGCGACGGAACAACATAACATAGATGATAAAACATTCTAATTATAAATTAGACAAAACTAAAAAGGTAATAACGAAGAAGGTCAATTAATAAATAGTTTGGTATTGATATCGTCTGATTTATGTTTTTAAATAGCCCGTCTGTAATTAATGGGTCCGGTAGGCTTATTTGGTATTCGTAGCATTAACATTATGAGTGGTCTGCAGTTCTGCACAATCTAGTTTCCATTACCTACATGTAATGTAAGTACATAATTATAACATATCGTTAAGATGTGCCGACAAAACTTGTTGGGGACGTGTATTGACTTCGAATTTACTGTCTACCTTTGTAAAGTTGATAGCAGATGACATTTTTATTGTTTTTTTTCTTTTTTAGGAATGTAGAGTGTGTGTGTAGAGCGCCAGACAAATCTTGCTAATCAGCCAGCGACTCCAACGTCGAGTTTGATTTTTTAATGTGGTCTACGAATTTATATTCGTAGACCACATTATAAAAAAATCAAATCGCAAGCATCTTAACTAATGATATTGAGCTTATGCTCAATATCATTAGTTAAGATGCTTGTAATTTTATGTATGAAGAATACTGAATCTCAAATAAGTACCTTACCTCATGTACAACCAAATGAAAAATAAACACCGTAAAACCAAATGAAGCAGACATAGGATTTTAGACGTAAAATTTCACATAGAACTCGGTACCAACCCGCCTGGCCAACGCAACCTAGCATACGAGTAAGATGGCCAAGATTATGTCCATGTAAAGAGCAAATCCGTGCCTGCAGTGGGACATGTACCTACCGGTTGTTATGAACCTAGCTTAAGACTTCATACAATGTTTTCATACTCTTGCTAATATTTTCTTCTATTAAAACCGACAATATGGGATGTGATAATGTGGGGACTTTGTCGGTAACCCCACCGCATATATAGGTAATAATTTTATAGCAATTATAATTACGTATCAGATATACATCTTAAGTTATGCATACAGATAATAAAAAATAGTACAAGAACACGCAGTTGGTCGCCATGTAAAAATACCTTCCCCTCAATTCATTCACTCGCACACGTAGATATAACACGACCAAATGTAAAATAGTTACACACACTTTATTTTATTTAAATACCTGCATGTCTCTGTAAAATCGCCGTTTTATTTTTCATTCATGAATTAGATGTTACGGTTGGCTCACAAGTTCTCCCACGGTTCTATGAATGAAGTGCCCTGCCACACGATTCAAGGAGCTAAAGAAAGGGGCGCGTCATTTCCGGTGCGAGTCGTATGGCGTTACTTCCGCCCGTCACCGGATACGTATGTTCCCTGTTCGCATCAATTATTATTTCCTTCTTAATGTTTCCCTTCATAAAAACAATTTTTTAAAGTCGTAAAAATAACTATGGTTCGTGAATTATTAGTATACTATTTGCGGTCATCTTTATTGTCTATGGTCTGTCGCTTCGACAGTCTTTTGTTAAAAAAGATGACTTTGGATGAAATTCTGTGTGAAAAATAGATCCTTATTAGTTAAACAGAAGGCCTTAGTAAAATTTTAATTAGCGATTATTATTACTTCACTTTTACAGTCCACTTTGTAGATGAATTGTCAAAGGCAGCCTTAGTTAACGCCGAATAATCTATGCAATGCCAGATCTACTTTGAGCAACTAGTGATGGACTAACGAGCTTTGTGGACTAGTTTTGGGTTTCCTTGCTTACCGTCTTGGTTCTGGCACCATGTTTCTAAGTACAATAATTTTTATAAATGTTATCCCCCTTACTCATAAACGCCTCTTAAATTATAGTCAATTGATTAGCTTAAATTCTTACGGTTTTGTTTGGTACATATAAGGTTGGTTTTATTAATAAATAACCTCGCTGGTGATTAAATTTAAGAGGCGTTTATGAGTAAGGGGGTATATGTCCCCAGAATAGGTGTTAGCAGCAAGCTGAAAAGTCTTTAAAATACTTTTTGTTTCAATCTACTCGTAAAGGAACACTTGTATAAATACACGAAAGCGCATCATAGAAGCTGTTGAAGAGACTACTCTTCTCAGGGGACAGAGTACCTTTCTCTTTATAGTATTTACTACTTAGTACTCAGTAGTTTTTGGTAAAACTACTGAGTACTAACTTTAAGACGACCTCGGTGGCGCGCCGGTAAAGCCAGCGGCTGCCGCGCAAGAGGTTGTGGGTTCGATCCCCACGCAGGACAATAATTTGTGAGATCCACAAATTATTGTCCTGAGTCTGGGTGTTATATGTGTCCGTTAATTGATGTTTGTAAAAGTCCCCGCGACACAGGGCATGATCCCTAGAGCGGGAGTTGTCTTTTTTAAGAAAAAAAAAAAAAAAAAAAAAAAAGTTATACCTACTCTTAGGTAACTTTAAGTTTTTAGTAAAACTACTGAGTACTAACTAGTAAATACTGTAAAGAGAAAGGTACTCTGTCCCCTGAGACTGTACATATTTAGCTTAAGGTGCACTCTTACAGGGAGTAATTTGCCTATAACAAAACTTGCTTATGTCGAGCTTAACCTGGCAAAGGAAGAAGAATCGGGTATGATGAAAGCTTAATAAGTACTAGTGCTACTACGAAGTGCGGCGTTACATTGTCGAAAAAGAAAACTGAGCATTTTAATAAATAAATATTCACGGACATCTCTCTCACACACACAGCGCCATAATCTGTTCCCAAAGTAAGCTAGGCTTAACCTGCTTGTGTTACGGGTAACAGAACAAAATATATTAATACTTATATACTTTTTTTTTTGTAAATACATACATAATACATAGAAAACAACCAGACCAATGCAAACATTCATGCTCATGCACACAAAAATTTGCATTGAACGGGAATCGAAACCGAGACCTCTGCGTAGCAGCCATGTAATAAAACCACTACGCCACAGAGGTCAAAGCAGGTACCTAATGTACTATTAGGTTCTTGGTCTTCCTAGTAGTAGGTAGTAAGGAACAGAACTGTCCTTTACAGCACAACTTTATGTGATTTTCCAGTTTGATGTAATTATTTATGTTCTCAGTGATTACTTGTAGAGTAGAAACGTAATTACTCACTTTGCAAGGCTTAGGGGAGGTCAGCTCAAAGCGGCCATCTTAACTTTAAGTTTAAAAAAAAAAATTAAACAATACATTTATGAAAATAATTTTATACTAACTGGTAGATAATTTATTTAATTTTTAAAATGTGTAATTAACATTTCCCCAGAAATTTAAATAAAAGCTTTATCTTGATATTACAAAAACATGTCAAAAAACCGCTTTACCAAGTGGCCATGGTGGTAAGGGTAGAGTGGCCACCCCAAAAATCGATAATATTATGGTGTAATTTGGTGGTGTATTTTTTTTAGACAAAAAAAAATTTTAGCTTACGATTACCTATTTGATTAAAGTTGTACCTAATAGGTAGGGATCGTTGCATGCTGAATATTAACCTGATAGACCAGACTTGGACGATGGTGGCACAGGGCTTTTTACATAGAATATGATTGGAGTCGGCTTATCTGTAGCATTGAACGTCTTTTCGATCCGATATTATGATGATTTTAATACAATAAGTGCAACTTAATAAATATGCTTTGGTTTGTCGCTAAGAAATGCGACATTGTAATGTAAAGCTCAAAATATTGTACGTAAAATGTAACAAGTACTTACATAATTTGCTCCAGGTGAGGCACCTTTAGACGTTAAAAAACAACCGCGTCGACACGTGTATCGTCTTAGCACGAGGCATCCTCGGGACCATTGCCAACTAATGATCTCAAATAAAATGTATTCAACAAAACATTATATCTAGGTATACCAGAATAAAAATAGTCATACTTAATTCATTCAATTTCGTTTACGTAAAGCATAATACAAATCTAAATATAAATGTCATTGTAAAACATAGAGACCATAAAGAGAAATACAAACGTGGGTTCCCTTACCGGAATTCACCAAAACAGTTTTATTCAAAGCTTACTTTCAGACTTACGTAGGTTGTATTGTGAGACCCATGTTCGCGCCATATTTTAACACAAAACAAACGATTTTGTTTTAAAAATAAAATGAGGCCCCAATTCGAATTAACAAAGTATGCCTACGATCACGGCTATTCCAAATACGAATTTCAAAATAAGTACAGATGGTCGACTAAATTATATTAACTTAAAGGTTTTAATACGGAATTGAGATGTTTGCTTGTTACAGAAGTAGGTATAGGACAGTACCTACAATGTAAAAGGTTTTTTGTAGAATAAGAAAATACTTAAGGAATAATTACCTACCTACCAATAATTAAACGTGTCGACTATACGGAATAAAACAACACGCTAAAACAGTTATAATTAGTAAATTAATATTTTACATCAATCCTTGCATCAATCTATCATTTCCTTGACTTCGATTTTGACAGTCAGCTTTTACGATAGCACTACTTCGACGGTGCCCTAAAACCGCTAGAATAATAGGTAAGTACCTACCTATTTATTCCTAGTCCCTATTATCTCTTAAATCCATCTCTTTTACTTAGTTTAAATTTTTAATGAACAGAATCATCTCCCATGACAGGCATACTTTCCCAGGTTCTTAACTCGCATAATAAATAACAATTCAAAGGAACATAAGACAAATACATGTTTTAAGGAAGTTTGTGTTACAAACATTGATGGTGCCTACTACTTTCTCAGTCAATAAAATTGTTTTGATTACACTATGGGTAAGTAGCGGCGTGTTGTCTTTGTCACGTATTAGCTATTGTCTTAAGAGTGACAAGGACGTATAGCGGAAGTGTAACAAGAATGGAGTCGGGGACTCATTCATGAATGTTTCCTTCGACATCAATGACGGAATATATTAAATTGTTTGTTATATTTTTTGTTTGTTTTTTATTGTTTTATAATGTAATGTTTAATTGGACTTTGAGTTTGGAGTTCCTGACAAATATTAATTAATAAATAGGTATAAAAAGTTTGAAAGTCTTTTAATGCCTCGAATGGCCCGATTATTGGTAATAACATAAGAAGCAAGCGCTCATCATACGCAGTCCTTCCTTCCCTATGTCAAGCTCGACACAAAAAGGAGGTACGATCTTTCCAAATACTTAAAAAGCTACAGAGAGTCTATGCTCATTGCACAACTATCGTGAGAGGTAAGACACAAAGCTTTGAGTATCTCTGCACTGCGATTGTCATCCTGATACACAACTTGTTTAGTCTCATATCTTTGCTTTTTCACTAGTTACTGTACAAGGGTACAATATGCTCACAATTGTGCAAGTAATATTTAGATGGAAGGCCATCTAAACATTCTTGCACAATACTGAGCGTTGCGTTGGTATTAATCTAGACGTCATCTTGCTAAGACCAAAGAGTAAAGTGGATTTTCAAAGTATTTCTATTAATTCAACCAAACATTTGACACTGAAACTACAAAACACGTCATCCCAGAAACAAACATACACCATCCATTTAAATAAACGTTACCATTCAAATTTAAACCCTAAAAGGATGAGCTAAGGTTTATAGTAGAATTCTGTGTTAGAAAATCTGGTTTGTATATTATGATATGACGTAAGTGAACAGCCCTGCGTTCATTGAGTTGTCGTAGCCCCCTTCCCCCCGCCCCCCTCCGCTGCGTTAATTACCCTTCGGGGGCGTGACGTCAGGGTTATACCGTGGCGGTAAACAAAGTTCCATTTTCTAGATTAGATCTTTGATAAAAGCTTTTCGTTTTTGAAATTGAGACATTCACTTTGTATTGACTCTGTTTAGTCTGCATACTTGTTTTGCTTTGGGGTTTTGTTTGGTGTAGAATTAGTCTTTATTAACAAACAGCCCATTTATGACCCACTGCAGTAGTCTAATCCAGTCATAAAGAGTTCTTCATTGAACTTCTTCTTCTAATAACACGCTGGGCAGTCGAAATGGTAAGGGATTTCATGCCAATTTTTCCCCATTTTTTTCATTAGAACTAATCTCAATTAACTTTTCCTTAGTCGTGTTAAGCATCTTAAACTTAACGTATTCAACCAAGTAACAATAAACCTAACTCTACAACCTTGTATTAAGTATAAGTAGAAATAAAATCAGGTTTTGCACAATTAAGTAAATAACGTTATACAATATTCTAAATAGCAGCTGTGAGTTGAAACTCATTACTTATTATTCAATAAATACACATTACCCTCATCATTCACAAAAGCGATTACGTATAAATAAATGGCGTCCCTCCATTCATGTCAATAGGCAGTGTTGCTAGTATAAAAAAACATGTTTACATTTAACTATGGGAAAGTTACCTTAATAAATTATTTGACAGAGTGAAATAACAAACAATTTATATTCATTGTGTTTTTGATCTAAATAGGAATAAAGGTTTATTGTTGTTGTGAGGGAGTAAGTTTTCTGAGTGCCAGCAGCCCATCTTATATCGACAGTGTTGTAGTAGGAAGTTATGAACGTTTTAACCGACTTCAAACAACTCCTACCATGCCGTGCATGGTTTGCTGTCCTCTGAGAAAGTCCCATTAATGTTCCACTGCAGGGACGGGCCACCTCCTGCGAAGGAGGGCTACATGCGGCCTACTAATACCACGCTGGCCAAACGGATTGATATAGGTTTTAATTTCAAGTTTTCCTTCTTTTTATTCCGTTAAGATAATATTCACGAATAGTCCCTTAGCCGGTTTCTACGACACCCATGGGATGAGATAGGGTGGTGAATTATTGTATTCTTACTCCGTCACCACACGGAGAGATGAGAAAGTTTATTTATACTTAATCATCGATCTTAGTTCCATAAGTCATCATTGGCCACACACTCTGGTCAAAGACCTTCGTTTTAGGATACTTCAGTACCAATGTTAGTTAGGTACTTCTTAATCATGTTAAATGTTTTGGGTATACTGGGACTGACTTGAGTAGTGTTTTCAACGGTCCTCCTAATCCTAACTTGACAAAGGTAAAGAACAATATACAAAGCACGTCCTTCCTTCCCCTAATGATCCTGATATCTTCAAGAGGAGCGTAACAGGACCACCATACCTTTAATCTTTTATTAATTTTCTTTTTGTCCAGTCATTTGAAATAACATGTCGATTGCAATTATTGCAACTAGCACGAGGATCGCAATTGAATTGCTGACCATAAATTAAAAAAATACGTATATTTCAAAACCATGAACATGTGCACAATTTTTTTTTGTCCATTCATCTCATTTTAATTTTCATCAAATATAATTCTATTTCGTAACAACTGCATTGCCTACTACACAATATTACTCCAACATCACAAAATACAAGTGTTCTGAATGAACAGTACACTGCGTCCGGCGCGAATGGGAGCGGAAGCCCGCGGTTAGTCCACTTCCTGTTTCCTGCAGGGCCGAGAGCGTCGCACGCGCAGCCGAGCGCGCCCGACCGTGCCCGACTTGTAACGAATATAACCTACACTGTCGTCTGCACGAAGGCGCACGACCTACTCCGATGATTACCGAAGTAGTTACACCGTGATTTTCATTCAGAAGGAAAATGGAAAATGTTTCTGTGAATGAGTACGCGACTTGAAATTATTATTTTTGTTGACTACTGTTTTTATCAGTATCGCCGATAATTTAGTACTATTTTATTAAATATTTTATAAATAAATGTTTATTGTTTTTTTACGCGAAATGTGAGATAAAACCATCTTATGTCATCTCTTGAGTGTAATAAAAACAAACGAAGGGAATTCTTTATTTATTGACCGACCATTACAGAAGACCAGATAGGTTAGACAGTATTTTTATTCAGGAATCTATTAAGCCGATTAGAATGTAACAAATTGAGTGAGTATGCGAACTAAAAAGCTAATAAGTATAAGTTAATAGACAGAGAGTAACTAAGTAATAAAAATTCGGTTAAGTTAACTTTAGTTGTCAAATTGTCATACAATAGGTAAGACAACTTGACAACTAAAGTTAACTAAACCGAATTTTGTACAATTTCAAGGAACGGGAATTGACATGCTGATTAAAATTGTTGCCATTTCCATAGAGTGAAGTAAACTGAGTGTCACGCTCGATTCATTTATGAGGTCTAAGACTAATAAATGGCAAAAAAATAATTATCAATATTTTATCTCCATAGGTCCAATGTTAAATTTCAGAATCAACAGATTGACAAACAAACTCTACTTAATAAAAAAAGTTGTAAAGCAAGGTGGTAAATAAATGGTTTTACCATTCCTTTTCATCCCATGAGTAGTAAAAGTCAACTAAGGTAAAGTTCGCAGATTATCTCTTTAAAAACAAAATAAGCAATTTTGACATAAAAAAAACCTATGTAAACATATATGGAGAGCAATAACTTTTTGAGTTTTAAAACAATATTGATTCCAATCCATATAATATTATCAAGCGAGTGAAAGGGTTACCCTTTCATACCTCAACTCAGTAATGTCCCAATACAGGGATGTTACGAATCAACTTTGAGCACCTAAGTAAGATCTAAAGTTAAAAAAATAAGTTTACGTCATTACCGTCCTAACGCTCCACGCACATTAATTGCCCAAACGCGAATAACATTTGATAATACAGAGTATGTAGGTATAGTTGACGGCGATTCGCCTACGCGACACCTACGCGTCGCCCACTCCTCCCTCCTGACTCCTCTTGATCTCAGACGGACGTAGTAGCGTAGGCTCGTGTTATGGATGATAGATTAAGTAAATGTAGATTCGACACATTTTGCAGAAAATCGTCACGTCATAAAGGGGAACGAAAATGTAGCAAAAGGAACATGCAAGGTACTCTTTCATAACGTCTATCTCTTCATTTCCGAGGACAAGTTCTCTTCTTATAATAAATAAAATAAATATTAAATACACTTTCACACAACGCCATCTAGTCCCCAAACTAAGCAGAGCTTGTACTATGGGTACTAGACAACGGATAAACGTACATAAATACTGTTTTTTTTTGTAAATACATACATATTATACTTACATAGAAAACACCCAGACTAATGCAAACAATCGTGGTCATGCACACAAAGATTTGCATTGAGCGGTAATCGAACCCGAGTCCTCTGCGTATCAGTCATGTTAAATAACCACTACGCCACAGAGGTCGTCAAATACTTAATTGATACTGATTTCGTTGAAAGATTACTGCGTCTTTTGTATGATTGAACCGGGGACAATGCCTTAGACTGAAAATATAGATGAAGGTTTAAACGTTAGTGGTCACCTAAAATATCTCTGTCATGATCCCTCTTCTACATAGCCAAAGTTGGTAACAGTGCTGCTTAGAGCATTCTTGTAATAACCATAATGAAGTTTTAGAGAGGCCTGGTTCTTTTTACTAAAATTCTTGTTATAAACAAACAGTATACTGTGTGTACTCCTATTATGTCTGTTATATTCATGCCTGTAAAACACATAGCCTATTTTTCCTCTACGAAGTGCAGGAATAGTCTTTTAAAAAAAATTAAGTAATATCCCTTTGTTTTTTTAAATTAGTTTTTTAAATTATATCCTTTTTTTTCTTGTGTGCTTAGTTATACATATTTAATTAAAACTAAATTCTTAAATTCTACCTTCTGTTTAAGGCATTGTTCCCATTTACTCAGTTTACTCCGCAACAAGTTAAAATTGAACTTCTTTTCTTGTTTTATTTATTTTGTTTTAGCTTTATAATAAAACGCGTCTGCGTTATTAATACTCTATGAGTTTATCCTTTTGTGTCAAACAAGAGGCTAGCGACAAGCGGATTCAATTGCGCCAACTCGAATTGTTACTAGTTTTACACGTTGAATTAATTAGTTTGTAGAACATTGTTATTCTCACTTGTCTTATCTCTGCTATTTGATATATTAGACATTATATTATTATTAATAACGGTTCCATTATTGTTTTCGTACTTCCGTGTGGTAGTAGTTTTCATCATAACAGCCCATTAATGTCCCACTGCAGGGACGTGCCTACTCCCGGGACGGAGGGATACTTGGCCTACTAATACTACGCTGGCCAGACGGATTGGTATAGGGTTTAATTTCAAGTTTTCCTTCTTTTTATTACGTAAAGATAATATTCACGGATAGTCCCTTAGTCGGTTTTTACGACACTCATGGGATGAGATGGGGTGGTGACACACTGTATTCTTACTCCGTCACCACACGGAGAGATTCCTGCATGATTTTAAAATAAACCATCGTGTGTATTGAACGAACCAGGTTCATTGATTTTTATATCGTTATATTACTTAAACAATTTCGTTAAATAATGATAATAATCCGTATTTCTTGTAAAGTATGTGTTCTTGTTTGTCCAGTGCTACTTCGAAAATTAATAATATTTTCCAGTTATTGTTCGAACGTTTAATTTCACTTCTCAGGATCTATTGTGTGTGTCTGTGTAATAGGTATTATGTTATCTATATTATTGTTACATCTAATATCAGGCCTTTGAGGAGACAGCCCGATTGTAGCTGTCGCCTAAGCTAGACCGTAGATGATTGTTATACGGTATCGCTTACACGAGACTAACGTTTGAAACATCTTCTCCGGTTTCCTTTGATAGATATATTCTGCAACTATCATCAGAGGATAGCTCTTCCCCATATTATTTTACTTAGTGCATCTTTCCCGTTGTCGGTTTTGTCAGTCTTATTTATACCACTGCACTGCAGGGACGGGCCTCCTCCCATGACGGAGGGATACTTGACCTACTAACACCACGCTGGCAGGACGGATTGGTATAGGGTTTAATTTCAAGTTTTCCTTCTTTTTACTTCGTAAAGATAATATTTACGGTTAGTCCCTTAGTCGGTTTTTACGACACCCATGAGATGAGATGGGGTGGTGACATATTGTATTCTTACTCCGTCACCACACGGAGTATCCAAGTAAAATTTGTGTTAAAATATAGGTTCTTTATACCTATATGTATTTTAACACACATTTTACTTGGACCTGTAAGTTTTCTCCAACACAATAGAAACACTTACCTACTTAGTACAAAAGACTTTTGATATCGGAAAGTTTCAAATTGTCGGGAACAATGTAAGCACCTAATTCATGAATCAATACATCTAATATGAAATTCAATGGCTCATTACGTCACAGATTTATCGCAAAACAAAATGAAGGAATTACGTAAGAGTATATTTTAAGAAATCAGGACAAGAATAGTCCTTCGTAAATGTTAAAATCATTTTAGTAATTTGAAATCTTAACACTAATCACTTAAAAACTTTTCGACACTGTAAATAAATTAAAACATTTGGAGGATATCTATGTCACCACCCTATCTCATCCCATGGGTGTCGTAGAAACCGACCAAGGGACTACCTGTGAATATTACCTTTACATAGAAAGAAGGAAAACTTGAAATTAAACCCTATACCAATCTGTCTGGCCAGTAATAGTAGGCCAAGTATCCCTCTGTCACGGGAGGAGGCCCGTCCCTTCAGTGGAACATTAATGGGCTCTTATGATTTGTTATGTGAGGCACAAGACCGCGCAGAGTGGAAGCTTTTGGAGGAGGCCTATGTCCATCAGTGGACGTCCATAGGCTGATATGGATGGATGGATGGAATGTTCAGTAGTGACTTGGTAGAAGTAGAGTTTCACTGCTTAAGGGCATTGCATTGCCGAATGACCTTGAAGATCTGAGGTTTGTTACCGCTTTCATAAAAATAGCGCCATCTACTAACAGAGATTAATACAAGGGTATAATCTACTAATGATTATTCAGATCACAGATGCGACGCAAATTTGTCATTGTTTTTACCCAAATTATTATTTATTCTTTGGGAGACACCAATTTTATACATACGTATTTTATGGTATAATATAAGGACATAGTAACAGCAGTTTTCATAATTACCCTATTTGATTACTGATGCTACTACACTATGTCTTCTGAAGGTCTCAAAATATAAGTTTAATCGAAGCGACGTTCATAAAATGAATTTAAACATGCTTCGTTTAAATAAAGACGAGTCTAAAGCATACTAAGGTATAAAATATTAATGTATAAAGCTTGTAGGTACAATAGTATAAGTTTTGAAGAGCTCCGTCACGCTTCTCATTACTTTTGTTGGTTAGTCTATGAGTGATTCAAAAACAAAATTTAATTAAAAACTATGGTTTATTACACTTATGTATTTAATTAGAACTAGTATTATTTAAAACAATTGTGTACTTTTTATTTACAATAGTTTTTCATTCAAAGTTGGGCGGTTTAAAGTTTTATTCGGTAAGAAAATACGGTCGTACAGTCCACCCGTCACAAGAGTCGTAACGACACTGAATGTGCGACTCCCGAGCAATCGTCACGGGCGGTAGCGGGGGTGCAGGCACGGGGATTTTATGAAAATCTAGTTTTTATCAATTATTTTAAATATAACGAATAATTAAGATAAAGTAATCAATACAGATTATTAGTTAGAATATAGCACATTTTTTGTATAAATTTCGAATAAAATCAATCATCCGTTTAATAGACAATTTGATATTTAGTTATTAAAATACCAGATTTCGTGATTTTTTTTTGGAAGTTTTTAAGAAATAATTAGCGTTTTTAATCAATACAAAGTTTTTTCGGTAGTATCTAGTTTATTCATGTTTTTTTGTGAAGTAAACGTATGTAAGGATTCGTCAACAAACTTCTCCAAACCGAGCGTGTTTTTGGGGTTTGAGCAATGCAATGCCCTTAAAAGAGGGCACCATAAAACGATTTCCTCTCACACTACAACAAGGCCTGCTATGAGCAATAAAAAAAACTCTTATTTAAGCTTCTTATTAAAATCTAATTTAAAAATAAACAATACTTAATGAATAGCTTAAAGTACGTAGTTCTATGCATAGACTACGAATGAGGTATCGATACTAGGCTTCAACTAAAAAAGAGGGGTAGTAGGGCTAAAGCCTGCTATGTGCAATAAAAAACGTTCTTATTTAAGCTTCTTATTAAAATCTAATTTAAAAATAAACAATAATGAATAGCATAAAGTACGTAGTTCTACTTAAGCATAGACTACGAATGAGGTATCGATACTAGGCTTCAAATAAAAAAGAGGGGTAGTAGGGTGAGAGCGCGTGGGTGAACTCCGTTTCATTCACTACTTAGGCCGGGGGGGGGGGGGGGGGGGAGGAGGGGGTTAGATTACGATGTGTACTCAGAGTTATTTGCATAATCATATTCAAGAGGGAAAGTTAGAAATACGCAAATGAATGATTTCGATATTTTGTCTTATTTGTAAGTACCTACCTATAGGTACGTCGTAGGTTAGGTCCCATATGTAATGTAATAATACTGCCGTACGGCACGAAACGCCAGCCTTACTGCAAGATTTGTATGAAAACAAACGAACGTTGCTTTTGCCGAAACAGCTTAATTGAAAGAGCCCTTAAATGACAATAACAATAAAAACGGTCTCTGCCCAAAAGGTGATCGGCAATTATGTATAGTGCCCGGTCAATTTGATTATTTGAATAATTATTATCAAATTGCACTCTCATATTGTGCAGTGTAGGTACATAATGACATAATTTCTTAAGGATGGCACCAATAAAGATCAATAAGTCTTTCTAGAACGTGCCAGATTGGAACATCCCACTGCAGGGGCGGGCCTCCTCCCATGACAGAGGGATACTTGGCCTACTAATACCACTAATTTTCATTCCTTTGATTCTCTGAATATGTACAGCTAATTTCAAGAAGCTAAGTTATAAGGTTTTAGGTAACGTCAATATGGCACGTTCGTCTCCCTGTGGTGACGGAGAAGGAATACAATATTTATATCAACACCCCATCTCATCCCATGGGTGTCGTAAAAACCGACTAAGGGACTATCCGTGAATACTATCTTTACGTAATAAAAAGAAGGAAAACTTGAAATTAAACCCTATACCAATCCGTTTGGCCAACGTGGTATTAGTAGGCCAAGTATCCCTCCGTCACTGGAGGAGGCTCGTCCCTGCAGTGGGACATTAATGAGCTGTTATGATATGTAATTTACTTACTAATTTTTATATTGTTTGTATTAGCTTAAGTCATCCATAATGTAATAAATAAATAAATGTAGTAAGATCACACTCATAAAAAAAATATTCAGCTGGAATCTAACTCGAGGCCATTGGGACTGACAGTCATATACCTTAACCACTTCGCCTTATATTATGTCATCAAAAATACTAAAAACAATAATCTATTAATAACAAAACATAATATGAAAACGTTTCAAGTATAAGTTGAATGTTGAATGAAACACTTGTGAATCATTCCCCAGCGAGTAAAACTAAACTATAAAGAGTTTATGTAACCTCCACAAATCGTTGAAAGTCGAGAGGGGTAGGGGTTAAAGCGTAGGCAGACATGAATGAACCGTATTCGCGTCACTCGTAACGTCAGCCAAGCTTTTATACAATAGAAGATCAATATAGCATTTTAGCGTTCAAATTTGTATATATTTATGTATGTACATAAATCTGTGACGTAGGTACGTCTTGATCCTACAGGCTATAAGTGTTTATGGATTTTATTTTACCCTACGTCACTAGAGGTCACATTCTTGATGTAGAATAAAATGCGCTGTTATGATGATTTTCTGATGTATCAGGTAGCACCCCGTCCCACAGGACCATGCATCATTGAATAATTTCTTTCATTTTAAATCAGCCTAATTTAACTAACTCTACCTGCTAAGAAGCATTCCATGCATTAGGAATCGAAACCTGTGCTGCTGGTTACGTACTTTTAAAACCCAAAAATAACGGTCACCAAAAACATCAATACTCAAGACGACCCTTTTTTCCGAATCGCACAACAATCTTGCAAAAAATTTGGGGTATTAGTAGCATCAGTAGTAGTAGTAGCTGCATTTTTTCTCGAAAAAAAAATGAACCTTATTAAATAGAAGTTTGTACATTATTAGGTTTATTTTTTTTTCGGGGAAAAACTGGGGACTAATGCTACTAACCCAAAATTTGAACCTTAACGTTGGACAGTCACATAAACGAGTGCTTCAAAACCTGCCACGTAAAAATTTCCTAATTCCAACTGAACCTACCTACAGTTATAATCAGGAAACATCCTATTTACACACAGTACACAGAATGCACGTAACAATGTGCAAACTAAATAGTTATTACATGACAATACAGTGGATGCCATCGTAATCGGATGTAGTGGTACAAAACGGACGCGCGTCCGCCCGGGCAGGCTACCGGCCGTTGTCGAGATATCAACCGCTCCCGCATCCGCCAACCGCTTGACTATTTGACCTTTTGTTTGTTTAACTGGTTTGGTATTGATAACTGTAGAGGTCTACTGCAGAAACAAGCTCTATCTTCATCCATCCATCAACCTTTTTCCGTCCACTGCTAAACTTAGACCCCCAAATAGAACGCCACAACATGCGGTCTTCAGCTACCGACATACACAGAAGCATAAAACAGTCCTGTTATACCATTCTAGACATATACTTCCCCTCACTTTAGTTGGGCCGGCCGTTATCACTTACAACCAAGTAGACCACTAGCTATTCTGCCATTTCAAGACAGTAAAAAAGAAAAGAAAAATGCTAATCAACCACGACAAAAACGTTAAAAGCGTTATATTAACTATCGAAGTAACTAGATGTCGCAACACGACCCCTTCCTGTGCACTGATATTAAATTCATTACATTACATAATAGAACAATATACCTACTCTAAACATGATAACCTCAATAGCATTGCCTGTATGTTTTTTATTATTATTTCTACTGATAGCTTAGAAAGTTCTTTTGTGGAACTTTCCAGAAACTAAGCTATTTTTGGCAAATAAATATAAATAGCGGCGTTATCACTTGTAGACTTATAATGTTAGCATGGAAACTAAAGGATTATGCCTTCTAGACCTCATGCCGATTGAAATAGTTTTTCATGGAGTTTCCATTCTTTAGTGACGACCAAATTCAATTTTGACGACCTCTGTGGCGCAGTCGGTATATTACATGGCTGCTACGCAGAGGTCTCGGGTTCGATTCCCGCTCAATGCAAATCTTTGTGTGCATAAACATGATTGTTTGCATTGGTCTTAATGTTTTCTATGTATTCTCAGTTCTCTTTTCCTTTTATTCTTCGAAAGCAAGGATCAATGTTTTTAATTACGTATTGCTCTTGATCTTGACTGATATAGGGTGTCATAGACGTGGAGAACATTTCACACAACAGTGACTTTTAGTTTAGGACGTTCAGTATTATTAGTACTATCAGTGCAAGGTAGGCCGCAAATGGGCCTGCCTTTATTGCCTTATTCATCATAACAGCCCATTAATGTCCCACTGCAGGTACGGGCCTCCTCCCGTGAAGGTAGGATACTTGGCCTACTAATACCACGCTGGCCAGACGGATTGGTAAAGAGTTTAATTTCAAGTTTTCCTTCTTTTTATTTCGTGAACATAATATTCACGGATAGTCCCTTAGTCGGTTTTTACGACACCCATGGGATGAGATGGGGTGGTGACATATTGTATTCTTACTCCGTCACCACACGGAGAGCCTTATTAGAGAAGATATATATTTTAATCTTCGATTGAAGAGAAACCCCTTAAAAGATGTACCTACTGACGACTTAGTTATGATGGCGGAACACCGATGGTAGGACAGGTAGTCAAGGTAGGAGATATTTGGAGGCAGCCTATGTCCAGCACTGCACGCCCATTGGTCGATGGTCCCTAACTATTCTTTATTGTATATTCCATTAAAATAGTGTCCTGACATTATTTTAATGTGACATTACTTAATCATTATTCTTAGTTAGGTAGTAGTACAGTCAAATAAGGCTTAATTAGGGGCAAACCTCGGAATGGAAGCGAATAAGCTGTAAATTTGCATAAACCTTTGTTTTGGTGTACTAATGACTGGTAGAAAAGTCTCATATGATCACGTGTCTGCGTCATAAGTTATTCAAGTTCAAATCCTTTCTTAGCGGATGCCTACGTTATATCATCTACCTGCATGCCAAAATTCAGCCAGATCTGTCCAGTGGTTTGGGCTGTGCGTTGATAGATAACTATGTCGGTCACCTTTGAGTTTTATAGAAATAGAAGATTTCCGCACCGCCTCTGATCAACGCACAGCCTAAACCACTGGACAAATCTGGCTGAATTTTGGTATGCAGGTAGATGATATAATGTAGGCTTCCGCTAAGAAAGGATTTTGATAAATTCTACCCCTAAAGGGATAAGATAGGGGATGGAAGTTTGTATGTAACTTTGTCAATTTCAAACCGATTAGGCTGAGACCAAGCATGCATATGCTACTATATATTGAAATAAGCCTTATTTTTCATAATATTTATAAACGCGAGCGAAATCACGGGAAAAAGCTAGTGTGTGCATATAGTCGAAAATACGACTTTCCTGCGCTCTAAAGTCACGATATCTTGAAAGCGATGCTTTCTAGGAGAAAAGTGTGCAGACATTTTTTGTAGACAGTTTTATGATCTACAATATTTATACTGACGTTAAATGCGTATTTCCCATAGAAAACGAGATAATGGGAAAAAACTGATTTTCGTGACCTTTGACCTTGAATAACTTATGACGCAGACACGTGATCATATGAGACTTTTCTACCAGTCATTAGTACACCAAAACAAAGGTTTATGCAAATTTACAGCTTATTCGCTTCCATTCCGAGGTTGAATGCTTATTTTACTGGAGTATAGTTATATCTGGAATAAATATTAACGAAACAGTTTATATTTCATCGTGTGGACAACTTTCACGTCTTGTCGCCTGCGCAATAATATGGCAACACCAACGCTGTGAAATGTACAATTAATTACATTGTTTATCTCGAACAAGGTATTATTATGGAGCAAATACTGTTGTCACGCTGCGCTGTTAACTTTTGTGGGCGTTGTGGGGACGTTTTAAATTATTGCACCTAAATAAATTGATTGCGTGGTTTAGAAGAAAGCGCATAAATACACAGGGACTTATGGACACACTGTTTTCTATCTGAAAAGACAAATATAAGACAAACTCTGCCTTGTGTTGTGTCCATTTGTTTCATATCTGGAAATATCCTCACATCATAGAGCCCAATTCCTAGTGCGACAGTTGTCTATAAATATAAAAGTGGCAATGAGCAGGCCAAATACCGCGCCGAATATAAAATATGACCGTTGCTTGAGGCGAAAAGGTTCTGGAATGGCGACCGCGACAGCACGATTCAGGGGGGCAGACCGCTCTCACGGTGACCATACGACTAGGTTAAACCTAGGTAAAACCGATGGATAATAGAGGTAGAAGTACGGGTAAAGTGGAAGTATTTCTGTCTGTTGACTCATCATAACAGCCCATTAATGTCCCATTGCAGGGACGGGCCTCCTCCCGGGACCCATGACGAAGAGATAGTTGGCTTACTAATACCACGCTTTCCAGACGGATTGGTATAGGGTTTAGTTTCAAGTTTTCCTTCTTTTTATTTCGTATAATAATAATCACAGATAGTCTCTTATTCGGTTTTTACGACACCCATGGGATGAGATGGGGTGGTGACATGTTGTATTCTTACTCCGTCCCTACACGGAGAAGAGTCTGTTGACCAATATCGTATAATTGCTTAATTAAAAAAATACAACCGAATTGAGAACCTCCTCCTTTTTTTGAAGTCGGTTGAAAATCAATTTAAATTTACATTAGTAATTAACTATAGATTATCTATCTTCATAATCGTAGATAATTATTTTATTCTAGCAGTTTTTCCTTGATGCGATGAATAAGCTGGCTGGAGGATATCATTTTCTTAATTGTTGGCAATTTCCTTGTCATTATATTGCAGTGGCGAAGGGTCCATATAACCCGATTCCTACCGGCTTACCTTTGCAATAACATTGTATAATAAACAATTATAAATCAATGACGTAACATCCATTCAGTACACAAAATTAAAAAAACAAAAAAGTTTTCTCTTACCTACGTAAATCGCAATACATATTATGAAAATTATTTACGTACTCATAACGCCATCTATTATTACAACATTGTCAACTAATGGCGGCGGCACAGAGTACATTAGAATGGCGGCGGTAAGCCGGTCTCAAAAATAGGAATCGAGTATAAACAGACGGTACGAAAGTCGTACGCACACATGCAAAAACATTGCATTTTATCTTTGTGTGTGAGCGTCGATATAAGGAACGATCATTGAATGAATAAGCCGGCATTTTTCGAGTTACCTAAGGAAATTGAGTATTATTAATATATTCGTTCGTCGTTGTATTGACCAATCAAAACGACGCATCATTCGTTCGTCGTTGTATTGACCAATCAAAACGACGCATCATTCGTTCGTCGTTGTATTGACCAATCAAAACGACGCATCATTCGTTCGTCGTTGTATTGACCAATCAAAACGATCCATCGCGATGTATGAACGAACGATATTGTGTTCATTGCTTTGCTCTCAGTCATTTCCCACCCAAAGTACCAAAGTTTTTATTTTGACATTTATTATTGTTTTTGTTTTCATTCAGCTATTATTTATATTTTAAAGTATTTACAGTGCAAATACATTAGAATTCTCTGTTTTGTGTAAAGTAGTAATTACTAAGTATGTTTGTGTTATGAGTGTTGTGCATGGATTGAATTATTGTCATAGTGCTTTGGGTGCCTACCTACTACATTATTGTAAGTACTTACTTCATTGTTATTACTTTAATTTGTTGTTACAATGGCAGCGTTAATAGTATTAGATTGTTGACTTATTGATTAATTGTTGTGGAAGCAAAACTTCTTTCTTGAAATTAAATAACGAAAATAAGAAATACAGACATGAATGTGGGATACAAACGAGACGTGCGTCGGCCGCCGCCCGGCGCCATGCATTTACGATATATTTTTATATTATTTACATCTATTTATGATAAATATAAGTGGCTTACAGCTTGCAGTTGTAAATTAAATAGTACGTTTTGTTTCCCTTGTGTCTTATTCTCAGATTTTAAAAGTTTGTGGAGTCATTTATCTAATTCATCAAAGAAACATGTCCAAACTGAGAAACATATTCGGATTTGAATAGCTTTATGTACTTGAGTTCGGGACAGAATATTTTTTCACTAATACGTATGAAGTACAATAGAAAAGTAGATTACGAAATAGAAATTTAATATTATAGAAAGACACTTTAACCTCGATGGCGCGGCGCGGTCGCGGTAAGCGGCTGACGTGCACGAGGTCGCGGGTTCGATTCCCAGGCAGGACAATTCTTTTTGATCAACAAATTATTGTCCTGAGTCTGGATCTTGTTCTTTGTGTCCGTTAAATTGATGTTTGTGACAGTCACAAGTTTTTTTTTCGTTCGGCTTACCTTTTCTAAAAATTCACCCTTCGCCACTGATATTGAATAAGTATTTTAGATTAAATCGGCCGACTATGTTGATTATGTTAACGCCTTGTTTCTGAACTGTTCTTACTTGTATTCTAATATTTTTTGCACATGACGAACAGTGTATCTCGCACTGTGTATGTAAGCCCCGAAAAGAGGGTTTATGTGAAGGTTTTCTTCTTTTTTTCCACATACATTTTTGACGTCCACTGTGGGGTAGTGGTTATATAAAATGAGGTCTCGGGTTCGATTCCCGCTCAATGCAAATATTTGTGTGCATCAACATGATAATTTGCATTGGTCTGGGTGTTTTCTATGTATTGTATCTAGTATCCATAGCTTTCCTTAGTTTAGATGGCGTTGTGTGAATGTGTGAGGAATATTTATATTAATTTATTTATACTTAGTCGGCTTTTGCGACACTTAAAAGAAAATCTGTATCTAGAATGAGGTACCACTTTTCGCATCGTAAAGATGCAGGTTTTTAGTAATAAGTAGTTAGTTATTTTGTAATGGTGGTGACATATTATTATGTTGTTACTTTGTTACCGCAATAGATTTTTATAATTTGGCTAAATTTATCCCCATATGAGCTTCATCATAACAGCCCAATGTCCCACTGCAGGGACGGGCCTCCTCCCATGACGGAGGGATACTTGGCCTACTAATACCACGCTAACCAGACGGATTGGTATAGGGTTTAATATCAAGTTTTCCTTCTTTTTATTTCTCAAAGATAATATTTACGAATAGTCCTTTAGTCGATTTTTACGACACCCATGAGATGGGGTGGTGACATATTGTATTCTCACTCCGTCACCACACACCACATGAGCTTATTCTTTGTAAAATATAATTGATAGCAAACTAAACCTAGTAAATACAAGTCTACGGAACGTTTTACAGATATAATAGGATGAACTGATGAGGCTCCCACGACCAAGTCAACGTAAAAACTTGTTCGCAACAAGACGTTTCCAATGAAAGAGTGAATATTATGACACAGTGTAAGTATAACAACAGTTGTACAAAGAATTACATGTTGTATTTTTATATGCATTTGTAGAGAGAAAACTTATAGTAAGTATTTGGTAAGTATATTTTAAATCGCTTAAATAGTAGGTAATTATTCTACCTGAGACAGCGCATGACTTAGAAAGCAATAAACGATTGAGTATTGAGCAGTCCTCTTAGGAAAGAACAAGCAAACAAACGCGTTACTTGAAGGTGGGTAATTCACTAAACCCAGCATTCGTAGCACCGGTAATATTATTGTCTCTGGACCAAGAGTTTTTGAAACCGTCAGGCTTATAGAAAGGAAGAAAGAAAGAAAATACATCTGTTCCTGCTTTAAGGATACAATAGGAATACAAAATAAATAAAATAAAAAATCATTTATTGCTTTTAAGACACATACAAAAAAGAAAGAAAATACGACAATTAACAAAAGAAATAATATTAAAAGCAATCGGAGAAGGTTCAGCTTGTGCTGCACAGAGTGGTTACTCTGGGCAGCGCTGATTTTCAGCTACCCCGTTTCACTGTATTGGCGACATAGTAACGCTAACGCTAACGACCACGTAAAACAGAAATTACGAAACTACTTAAATTAAAAAAGGAGACAAAATCAATTATTATTAGGCCATTAAATATTAAATATAATCAGTAAACAAAAGTGTATTGCAGGATTACAAAAAAAAAAAAAGTAGTAACATATTTCACTTTAGCTAATATTATCATGAATATCTAAGTGTGTGTGTGAGTGTGTGTGTGCATGTGCGTGTGTGTGAGTGAGGGTTCGGATATTTATTAAATTATATTGTATGTAGGGCATGCAATATCGGAAGGTTTTCAATTCCGATACTGACTTCCGATATTAGATCTCAATATCGGAATTCCGATATTAATATCGGAATTTCGTATTTTTTTTAGAAATTGCACTTTTTGTTCAAAAATGCACAAATTCGGTGTGAGGTTGGATTGAATGCAATATACAAAATTTATAAATCATATTATTTAATTTGGATTGCTTGTTTTATACCCGTATTTAAGTTTTACCCACAGTTTTTACTAAATCAGATATTTCTCATTATTTTTCTGTACTTATTGCTAATTAAACTATCTGACTCAGAGACTCAAATCTGAAATTAAATCAACAATTAGGAACAAAAAGTAATTTATAATATCCTATTCTTTAATCTAATATCTTATTACTTATTAAACTTATCAACAAAGCTTAAAAGTTGAATTGACGAACTTCTTAGAATTTAAAATATTTTATTTATTTTATTTTCTTCGGAACACTAACAGCATAATTTACAATCGGTTAATACATAAATATACTTATACACAGCTATTAACAGGTATTCGCAAATATAAACTAAACATAAAACCATTGCAAGACCATTGCATGACAGAAAAAAAAATAGTTTAAAATAAATTGTAAATTTAATTTGTTGCTTCTCTGGGATCGGGACCAAAATAATCTGTAGTAAATAATTTCTTTACCACTGTTGGCTTAGACCTAAATATCTCAAATTCGCTATGCCTTTTGGCAATGCTGTTAACGGAACTACTCGCACGAATGAGAAATGAGTTTTGTCTAAAATTACTGTTGCCTGAGGGTAGTACTAAGCTTTGATTGCGCCTAACTGGCAGTTTTCTAGGGACCCAAATGTTTAGTTTTTCAAATAGGGTTGGGCAGTCGACCCCACCATTGACAATTTTTACAACATCAGACATTGTACGTCTATTCTGTAGGGGCATAAAATGATACCTCTTACATCTTGCTTCATACCCATGATCGATGCACCTTCACCTATACTGTAAATATCTTAGGAACTTTTTCTGTACGGATTCAATGCGCTCGATATAAATGTCATAACGCAGGTTCCATACCACTGATGCGTATTCGAGGATACTGCGCACGAGAGCACAGTATAGTACCTTAATTTTTATTTAATTATATAATATGACAACAGCAATAATTATTGGATTTTTTTTTGTCTAATTTTTATCTTTACTCATTACTAATATAAAACTAACAAAACTCGGAATCAACAAAACTTTAAGAAGTCTTGTTGATTCTAAGTTTGGTAGTTTAAATTACAATCAACTGAAATAAAGGTTCGCTATATTCATAGGTTTATATTTATTTTAAAATCTCGTTTTTCTTGGTAATATGTTCTCAAAAACAACAAAGCGTCAAACATTTTGTCGGATAAATAACCGCCCGACGAAAAAACATGCTCACTTTCAACATTGGTGGGCAAAATTTATGTGAGATAATGTATGTCTGTGACAAATAAACTCATCTTTCACCTCTATTAACGTATGTTGCCTTTTCAGTTATTACAAATCCCAATAGATCAAATTCGTCGGACGGAAGCACTGCCTTCTTCTTTTCTTTGCACTTTTCTACTTCCTTCTCAAATTCTTCTCACTCGTATGGTCTGCTCACTCGTTGTAGCTAGACTAGCTAGTGATTCATCATCTTCATCTGAAGAGACAGAAGCTATCGGTGCTTCAGTCTTTCTTTCTGTGAAGTTGAGACTGCTAGTATCGTTTTGTTTATATTTGAGGCGTTTTAAAAACCTTACAATAATATCACATATTATTAGAGTAGGTAAAGAGTGAGCGAAACAGGTAACAATATTATTGTTCTTGTAGCACATGCATAGCGAGTTGGCAACATTAATACGGTACCTACTGTTTCGCTCGGCGACACAAGGATCGATATATGTATAATTTAAAACTCAAAATATAGAAAAATGTTCGAGTTCCGAGATTCCGATATTCGATCACCCAGTATCGGAATTGTAATATCGGACTTTGCGTTCCGAGATTCCGATATTACGATATTCCGAGATTCCGATATTCATGCCCTAATTGTATGTGTGTGTGATAATACAGACCATTACAAAAACAATATACATATATAAAACAAAAATCATGACAAAGCCACATCTGTGCAGGAATCGGACCCCACTCAGCATAATGCTGCGGCACACCAAGCAGTACCTAATGCTCAGTCGCTTACAGCGCTGATTTTCAGTGAGGCCCATCACGTTATACGTTGATAGTTTATTTTTCGTCAACAACTTAACGAGTGCCTACTGTTAACTTATGGGTCAACTGAATTAACTATATCTACTGTGGTATAATAAAAAAAATTATATGCAAGCAGTTTATTGATTTTTAAACAAGATAATTACGGTTTTATTTAGTCCCCTATTGATTATAAGTAACACAAGTCATGAAGTCCTTGACTTTGTTATAAACATAAAAGTAAATATCTGTGTCTCTACAATTCAAGTTATTTTTTTTAACACATCACTGCTTATATATTTTTTATATTTTTCGCAGTTGATAATAATAATAATAATTCTCACACATTCACACATCGCCACCTAGTCCCAAACTAAGCAAAGCTTGTACTATGAGTAGGTACTAGACAACGGATAAACATACTTAAATACTTTTTTTTTGTTAATACATAAGATTAGCATTGAGCGGGAATCGAACCCGAAACCTCTGCGTAGCAGCCATGTAATATACCGACTGCGCCACAGAGGTCGTCTATAGAGACAGAGTAGATGTAATAATAATTGCAGAAGCATGTACCTAAGTATGTGATCTATGTCTGTCGGAAGTCTCTAGGATAAGGTACATTTCCGAGGGCTTACCTGCAGCCAACACACAACAACTGGAATGAACACCAGTTCTCAACTCGGCGAGTTGACGCATAACCCCGTGGTTTGTCCCAGCTCTATACATTAGTTCACACTTTTAAAAAAACAAATACTCGGTAAGTAGGTGTACTCGACCCATAAACTCCCTTTACGCTGCCAAATTAATTCTCAATATACAATTTATTATATAAAATAACAAACTACTTAGTATTAAACACTCCTTTAAGAACGGAAACAAGCAATTTATCTAGTAGCAATCAATAAATAATTAAAACTCCTATAATCGTTCACATAATAAATAAAATACGCATGTACAAATATTAAATTGGCCGTTACAAACAAGTTTACTGTCAATATTATGCGTTGAGACATGCACCTTGACATTTAGCATACTCAACAGAGTATAATAGATTTAGTACGTAAACAACGAACAGGGCATTTACGCCAGGCTCATAAATAACACGGCTAGGTATATTAAGATATGAATGGAATGAAATAAGAGACGTACAGTCAGTGGGAGTATGTACGTTTACCGGCGACGAGGTTTACTTTATATCAAGAGTGTCTCGACTTATGACCTTATGGCTACTGGGCATTTGCTCGCATCAATAATTTGTCAAGAAATGGATTACTTATCCACGAGCAAAGAGTTCTAGAATTCGCCGCGCTGTTCAGTCTGTAATTAAAATTCTGTCCAAAATTCAAAAGTAGTTAAATATTTTTTTATGTATTATGAAAATATCAACTTAGATTTGTAAGTTATCTTAGAACGAGTTGGAGTTGCTCATACCGTAACAGTTTTCACATGAAATATTGAAAATACTTTTTACATTACTTTTGATCATAATAGGATTAAAGTCGAATTCTGTAGTTAAGTATAATATTAAATAATAAAAATATAATAATTGCATCAATATAGACACTTTAAAAAAACCCCTAATCAACTCAGACACTTTTAAAGACATGAAATGATCCTTATACAAAAATCAATAAAATTAACAGCAAAGTCGCTGTCATTCGACCCAACTGCCGACTCGCTCTTTAAATTATATTGATTGAGGTAGGTAATAAACTCTGAAAGTGAAATCAATGACTCGATTGATGTACTTTTTTGTGAATATAAACAGTTTTAACTCCATTGGTCAGTTACATTTTGTACAATAAAATATGAATGTAGATAAGACTAAAGTCATCAGAAAATCAGCCTCAGGCGCACAAAACCTCAACCCTCCTTTTGTATATTTTACGTCATACATACTGGTCAGGTGATGAACAACGCAACATCCCCACCTACGCTGCTTCTTCTTAGAAAATTTCAAGAACTCGGGTAACGAATTGAACAATTAGGATTTGAAATGGCTTCAAGAACTCTTCCAAGTTTTACTTCAAGTCTTTACTTTTTGATGTGTCCGTCTCTTAAGCAAGTCTATTTGTGCCGACAACAGTTATAAAACACTTTATTCATCGGCATATAGTTATGCTAGCTACTTGCTCTTTTACTAATACCTTTTAAACACTTACTTAATGACTCTCAAGTTATAAATCAAAATCATATAAGAATAACTCGTGTCACCTATTCACATCTCAGAATTCATTGCTCCATTGCCTTTGGTTGTGGGACACTGGCATTATGATTTTTAATATACCTCCGATTTAGTGCGTTGAATAAAAAACCTCGTGGACTGACGTCAGTATACGAGGTGGAAGCCGCTTCCTTCGAGTCTCCATCTTTTATTTATAGACGTTTGATTGATGAAGCGAAACGTATATGAATGAATCGATTTATGGTTTAGTTGAGCAGACACTGTTTATGTGCCCGCTTGACGTCAAGAATCTTAAATGGGAAAAGAATAAAGTCCCTTCGAATTCATAAAAGCAGTAGGGAATAGTTTTTACTTATTCGAATATACAATATGTATAATATGACAGTGAACCTATTATTAAAATGTTTTTATTTATTTTGTGGAGAACACTTTGACATACCTACTACAAGTACAATCACATCATTATACTTACAATGGTATGATTGGCAAGGAATTGCCCTTTTCTCACTATCAACACTGTCTTCTACGCTATTCGATTTTTACGATACCTTTGCAAAGAATACCTGTGATTTTATAAGCTGAAAACCCCTGCGTTTGTAGTACACCATAATAATAAATTATGTAATATAAATCATAATGTTCATAGCAAAAGTAGTCAAGTAAAGTGAACAGTTGTTATCTGTGACATACAAGTGTTGGACCGTTTGAAACGCCGCGCTTCCTGCACGATGACCTGCCTACTTTATCGTATGAGCCTGCGTCGAGCTGCATTTATACCTACCTACTGACATAATAAATTAATGTAGGTACTTATTCCGTGATAAAGTTCTACTACTGGAAGCTTATTCTATGAGAGAAAAAGGAAATTATGTTAGAAATAAACTTTTTTTGGTAGCGCTCTACATGTTTAAGTAACTAGGTACCTTAATTTTTGTTTATTCTTTGTCCTTAATAATATGGTGAAGGATGTCAAGTGCAGGGACCTCTTCCAGTGATGAAGACTGGCCTCGGTTTAAATTGGATCAAACATTTGTATAACCCGTTGGTATTTATATTTTCATAGGTTGAAACGATGTTGTTTAAGCCATAATATAATTCAATATTCCTACTGTTTTCAACGCAATCACGTAGTCATCTCTTCTGTTACCTTGGTATTCAACAAACATTATTGTCAGGGAAAACTGGAAACACAATCAAATGATATTAGATGTAGGTAGATAGGTACTAACTTTCACTCCTTCACTGGAAGTAAACACATTTCAGTGTATTCTTGCCAATACAATCATTTATTGAAGGCTAGACGGTATAGAGCATTGTCTAAGTATTTATCGTTTATCAAACACGAGAAATTCACCATACAAATATAAAATCATTTTGTAATATATAAATAAATCGATTTTGATAACAATCGCTTACCACACAAACACAAAACGTCGTACATTTCATTGTTTGATAATCTCACAATATATAAATAAGTATTTATACATTTCAATTGTTAATTTCTAAACCTGTCGTTCATAAGGAATATTTTAAATTTAGAAAACACAATGGCGTGTGTCACAAGATCGGAATGTTCGTTCAGCCAGTGATCGAAAGCTGCCATGTTCGATCCATTATTTATTCTATAAAAGGGATTCATATATAAAGGTACCAGTTATATGTTAAACAAACCACCTTTTCATAACAAATATAAATATAGGTATTACTACCACCATGCCAAATATAAATATAGGTATTATTACCCATGCAGCTACTTGTTCCCTTTAAAATCGCAGTGGCATTGATCACTGTCCGTTAGAGGAATCAGGGTTATACTTTTTCAGTGTTTATGTGGGGTCCTGCCTTTATAACATTTGGGAAGAATATCGATAGTTCTCAATGTCGTGATGAAGATTCAGGAATTCCACACGTAATAAATGTAGTGATGAAATGTGAATTCCTACTTAATTATTCTGCAGGAAGTTTGAAGGCTTCGTAAATAGAGACGTATAACGGCCTAACCATGACCTTGCCGCTGTAAGCGGGTTGGCGAGATTTTTTAGGCAAGCTAAATGCACGTAATATGTAGATATAGGTAAGTAAAACGCATGTCACTAAGAAACGAGCTTTTTACATTTAAATTAATTCACTAAAAAACTACATACTCCATCTAACTATTAATGACAATTGAATTTTATTTAGTATCATTTGATATTTTACTTCCCAAGCTCTAATTAACTCAATATGTTAGCGAACGGACATAATAACTATTAAACATCGTATTTACTCTTTTCACGCGGAACCCTAAAAAAGATAATAAAATGACGAAGTATACTCCCATAAATATTGTGTGAGCATAGAAGAAATCAAAGTGGCTGTGTATGATGCATCAGCGGTCATAGGTCACGGAATGCGCTCGATAACCAGTGAGATTTGACAGTGAAATACTGATAGCCTTATACAATTGTGTAGCTTAGCCACAAGTTACTTTATATAGTTACTGTAGTCACAAATCAACCTCATAATGGTCCCACAGATGATCTAACTCTTCCGTATCAAAGGTCAAGTTGAGATATACCTGAACTGCTTATTTTGGCTACCATAATTTTATAAGCCTGTATTAGAATATGTACAAATGCAATTTATGGACGTATGTAGATAGCTACTTACCTACCACACTATGTCAATGTCATTATATTCAGTTGATGTCACGTCGGTTGTTGATAAATAGAGTAATTCGGATGAAACTCATCCTCCTTACCAGTCCTTGTGTCTTACGTATAGGCCACATTAATTGATGAAGGGTCACGTGGCCTACCAAGCTGCCTAAGCGCATACCGCTGAAAATGACGTACTAAGATGTCAAATTATACCTTCTTGTGTACTGATTTTTTTTTTATCATGGACATCCATAATAATTTACTTAACGTATAAAATAACAAAATATAATTGTGTATTACCTACTCAAATAATGTTGACTTGTATGGATTCGAACCCACAAAGTCGTTAATAAAAAAAAGATATTCTCTTAACCATTTTCTAATCAATAATATTATTTAATCGCATAGGCAGACCTTATCCGGTCATCAAAAGATTTGTCGACAGACTGCCAACATCTGTTGTTCCAATTTAAAACGATCTCGCAGTCGCTGAGTTCTAATACGCACTAGTAGAGTAGCTTTGTTTTAGTAACAATCATCCAGCCAGGCCATAAGAGGAAAATATTGTTTAGAGCCGTAAAGTAAAAATGCTGTGCGCAATATTTTACTTAGGTAAATGAAATTGTACTGATTATGCCAATAATAATAATTGCGATTTTAGTAAATTATTTTGTTAGAGCTATAAAGCTTTCATAATAGGTACCTCTCATCTACCTATTAAAGTACATTACATTCTACCGGTAAACTTCGATTACATCAGTCTAAGATGATTATATTACGGACCTCGTTAAATTATACGCCAACTAAAGTACCTACTTTAATAGTTGCGTACACTAGGAAAGAAGGAAGAGAGTTTAACAGGAGGCGTGCTCAGTACATCCCGGATGGTGACGGTAAAGGAAACAGGCGCGACGGGACGCACCGCTGATGACGCGTCGCCCGCCGTGCCGTCGCCACTTCCTTTTGAACACGCCTGTTACATACTCCATTAACTGGAGATATTTCTGAATAAAAAATGTTAAGACCGATAAATGTTTTTGTACCTATTTTCTTGTCGCATTACTAACAGGTTTTAACTACAAAATTTAAATTTGATAGGTAAGGTAGTGTAGTTAATTGATTGGTAAATTAATTCCTTGAAAATAGAATATAAAATACTAGAAAATTTAAATTTCTTTCTCGGCACGCCTCCTATGTGCATTATTATAATTCTTACACTACTAGTTTCTTACAAAGTTCCTTTATAAGACAATATTAATTTACTATTTCGTAATAATTTGGATGACTGACTTTGGATTTTTTTCATAAAAATTTTGATATGACAATGATTGTTAAATTAATATAATTTATATTATGAAACTTTAAGAGTTTTTTATTCAGCGCATCACAACTAAATCTTAAATTAAAATGCACATTATTAAAACATTTTTTTGATAAAGAAAGCATATTATGACACAATGGCTGAGAAATCCTTCGCCATTCTTGTTGGCGGTAAACTAAGTGTCATCTAAAATTGACATTGACACTTTGTTGTTTATGTGTTCTACATTAAATCAAGAGTTGTTTTCGGCAGTGTGTCCTTGGATAACACGTGTGTTTAGAATTTTCGTTTTACTTATCACACACGCATCTTCAAGACCACTGACATTGGCAGAATTATTGTCGACACCGGCATTATCTGTTGCCATAATAAGAAAAGAAGAAGAAGAAGAAGAGTTGTTTTCTTTTGAAATAATTATTCCTTTTAGATCCATAATACACAATAATGTATCAAAAATTAACTGACGTTATCTTTTGTTTTACCTACTTCGTAATACGAAGATTTTTGACGTATTTTTATACTTTATTTGCAAGAAAGTAACTTTTTAAAAATGTTCTTCAATAAGCACTTTACGTTTGAAAGTTTTTATGTTACTAGAACAGTGCAAAAGAAGCCAAAAGATCTTATTGGTAAGTATTTATAAAATGGTGTTTTCTAGATTTATAAGTAAATTGCGACCCGCCCCAGCTTTGCACGGATGTAATGCATTTAAATTTATCAGTGTGTTTCTCTACAATGCTATGCATATAAACCTTGCTCTTGAATCACTTTATCTATTAAAAAATCTTTTAAAAATACTTTATGTAGTTTTGAAGATGAAGGGATAGACAGACAGTATCCAAGACTTTGTTTTATATGATGTAGGGATAGTGATTATTATCTGTTGTGTGTTTATTAGTAAGTAGTTAGAAACTAGTTTTTTTATCTACTTCATAAAGGATGTGACATTATGTGCAAATATAAGTAAATAAATTTTCTAATTCATACAATCCGGAATCTCATATCTTCTTTACTCAATTGCTTTATTATTTTTCTTTTTCTTTTATGCTTTAACTTAACATGATTAAGGCATGTTGAGCCATGCTCTAAGAATTCATTACAATAATTTGAACATTTACAATTCTTGTTATCAATGACATTTGTTTGTTTTAAGATCTATGCAGATGTACATTATGGTATTCAAAGCTCTTGCTCTTTAATGGACATCTTTTAGCTTGAAATGTAGTGAATGACCTTAAAGCTTTATGCAATTAAATAACATTTTCAGTTGTGTTCAGTTAAATATTATTACGCATTTACTGATGTTACTGCCCTTGATTTAGCACTTTTAGTTTTTATGTGATTCACTGAGACTTGGTAGTTTATCATGGTACTCATACATTAAATAGCTAATTATTTAGGTATGTAACATACTTCTGAGGAATATAAGTATAGTAAATACATTACTGCTTATTCATATAAAGGGTGAATCAAAACAGGCATCATATATTAAACATTTGCTTTATAATATAAGTTTGTTTTTTATTTACAAATAAATACAAATTTTTTGCGTTAATAAATAAATGGTAAATTATCTACATCTTAATAAGTATGTTTTATATCTCATTTCTTAATCTTCTCTGGATTTGTGTATAATCCAAAATACTAACGTAACGTTTTCTCACGTTCCTAACTGTCTCAATAAAATTTGAGACTTTCGACGTTCTGGCGACACGTTCACGTACATTCACACTATACGACTATATTTACAAGGTACTCGTTGACGATCACTCAGTGAGCGCGGGGCTCCCGTCCTACGTCTCGCCCCGCGCCACTCGCGCACACACCACTCGGACCAGGCACAGCGATCACTGAGTCCACCCCCGCGCGGTCCGAAGCTCTCCGCTCGCAAATAAATATTTGTACAAGGCGCCGCTCGACTCGGCGCTTCGGAGTGCGCGGGCGGCGCGCGGCGGGACTAGATAATACTGGAGAGGCGCGGCGGAGGCTCGGGGCAGCGGCAGCCGGCGCGTCGGCAGCGGCCGTACAGCGCCTGCCCCGCGGCCGCGCACCCGCGCAGCGGCCAGTACAGGCACAGGCACGGCAGCGGCAGCGATAGCGCGCCCACGCACGCCAGCCGCGGGCCCAGCGCGCACGGCTCGCCCGCCTCCTCCTCGCCGCTCCCGCAGTGGTAGAACAGCGCCTTCACACAGCACATGCACGACGCGTAGTCCACGCACGCCTCCGCGCTGCACAGGCACGAGCCGCACAGCCAGCGCGAGGGCAGCGCCCGGGGCCGCGCGCACTGCTCGCAGCGGCAGCGCCCGCACACCTCGCACACGATAGAGTCCGCCGGGAGGGCGCCGGCGCGCCGCTTGTCAGCCGCGGCGGCCGGCTGCGTCGTCACCGGCTTGAGCGGCTGGTGTGCGGGGGTGTGTGCGGGCGCGCGCCGCGGCGCCTCCACGTACGCGTTGCGCTCGCGCTCGGCCTCGGGCCGGGGCCGCAGCAGCGACACGGTGGGCTGGCGCGCGCCCGTCGGCCTGTGGACGCGCGCCGCCGGCTTGGGCGGCCGGGGCGGCGCCGCCGGCCCGCCATACTCATCCATCGAGTACGGCTAACGGCTTTCCGGGCCGTCGCCTTCCTGTTCCCTCATCGTCCCCACCTGCGGAAAAAACAAAGCGACATTAGTCTACGAACTGCATGTCAATTCTCGTACCAAAATTCGGTTAAGTTAACTTTTAGTTGACAAATTGTCACATTCTAAATAAAACTTTAACACGATCACAAAAGATTACAATTGCAATAGCAAAAACAAGACAATTTGACAACTAAAAGTTAACTTAACCCAACTTTTAACGATTTTAAGGAAAGAGAATTGACATGCTGGTTAACTTCTTAACTATCCGCTTACTAGTTCATTCCATCATACATCGTACCAATATGATCTGTTTTTTATTACATTATACTAAATACCAATATGTTTTATAACATACTCAATTTCTTAACCATTGGTATTAGCGGTAGATGGAATCAATCGGTCACATTATGTCCAATTCGCAAAATGTCCAGCTTTCCTATTAATCATTTTTATTATGAAGATGAGAAATATCCTGAGCTAACGTAAAGTATCCGAAACATGGCACCGACTAAAACCAACGGTGTTACTCCCTCTCCCATAATTCGAAGTACCGGCGGAACCGTAACCTAACCATTGAAAACGGGACGATTGGATATTTTGCGAAGACAAAAGGCGACTAGCGTGATCGAATGTAGCGCTTAATCGTCGCTGACCGTGGTGGTTCTGTGCACATCTTTTCACAATTCATAAGTTCTATAATGAGAATATTTTATTTTGTTGCTTCGTTAAGTAGGTATGTGATTTTCATGAGCCTTGTTTGCGTATGTCATCTGAGAAGTGTGACCGTTGCTAATATTTTGCTTTACTTGCGTTTCTAAAGCTAAGACTATAGATAATGTATACGTAAGACGGTTATACGTAAGAATCTGCGAGACGTTTAAAAGGAATTCATTGCAATATTCGTATCATAAATATAAGATATGGACTCAGTAGACTAGTAAGAGAGTAGTAAACTGAAGGAAGTTCCACGAGGCCACTGTTTTTTATAATGCAGGGCCCACCAATAGAAGAAAAACTCTTTTCTACAAGATATAGATTCACGCTACGAATATCTGAGGCGCGTTGCTTCCAGCTATTTCAGTTTCATCTACATATGCCATAATACTTTCAGAATTATTTCAAAATCATCATTATCATACCTATAAATTTCCATAGACATGTTCATTTTACTCTTAAACATGAGTGCTTAATTATTCAAAAAGTTAGTGATTTCATAATTATTAATTCCCTTATCATTCCTTTCGTTACCTAGTTAATAAAAATGTTATCAACATTAAGCGATTTATACTTATCACAAATATTTAAACGTTATTTCGTTCTCATCGATTTCAGTCATAGGTCAATAGTCAATACGAATTTAAATATATTTTATCTCTTATTTAAGAAAATTGTAGAAACCAAATAGGTACTACTGGTTTAACCTGCTTTGCTGTCAAATGTATTCAATAAAATAAGCTAGTTTTAATTTTTCTTCGCTACTCCAGACGAATGATGGAGTTTTCGTATAATTATATTTCGTTTAAAATATCTTTAACTGTACTATAAGTGCTTTGGCCATTGGATATAGTTTATTATTCTTACAATGATATCAACATTTAAGTGATGTCACATTGTGTCTTGTTGTTGAATTGATATCGAATTTGATTCTCTTCTGTGTTATCCATTTTGATTGAAAGTATTTAGGTGTGCCTGTTTGTCTGTTTCAAATTGTACGCTTCTTATTCTTCTTTCTAAGTTTTAACTTAATTTTAATGCGTTTTCGTAGAAATTGTTAGAATTAACATAAATTCTCTACTTTGCTTTGTAGTTCTAGTAATATCACTTAACGTCCTTAAAAAACATTGCATGTTTGATATCTACAATTAAAATTATGGTTGTATCAAGGTTGATTGCTTGATCTTCAGGTTAACGATTTCTGTTGGCATCTAGTAAACACTTAAGACACGAAATATTTTTGTTTCTACATTATAAAATGCGTTGATGAAAATACTATAAAGTATGTACTAAAAACTGTTTAAAGATTTTTAGTAGGACTATATTACATTTGGTTTGTGGAAAAATAACACATCTGTATAAAAACGAATGAAGAATGACTAACATTATTTCATGTAAAAAATAGAAAGCTGTTGTGCCAGTTTTGAGTTTGTTAGTACAATAATTGAAGTGTACAAATACAGCATGTCTTACGATCAGCAATTTGTACATGTTATTATAGTATTGTTGTCTTAAAGAATACTGTTTTACTAAGTAATAGTAAATTTGAGATCTAATAGTTTTATAGATTCATTCACCTTATTCATCAGTGTTGTCGTATGTAATAATTTAATAAAGAACCACAATCTAACAATATTTTACCTAAAACTGTTCGTTATAATGACCAATAATAATTTTATATTGTTTTGTCTAAATATACTTCTTATCTATAGAGTTCGTTACAAGAAATTAACTGTTTATGTGACCATTGTTTACAATTTATTCTTTATCTCTGTTAACACTTATCAACTCTCTGTCGAAATTTGTCTTACTGTTGCTATATAAATGCGGTTACATATTAATATTCCTATTACTCTAAAGTCGTTCTATTCATTCATTCTCTAATCTTTAAGCTTATCTATCTTGTTATTTTTAAAAGCGGTGTTTAACATTTCAATGCATCTTTTGAGTACCTACTATACGATTAAGTTTTTGTACAGTATAAATTACAAACGACGTATAAATAGATTTGAATCATACAATAAATGAAAGCATTATTATTAACTCGTTTGTTGAGAACGTTCTCGCTATTAACGCTGATCGCTGCACGTGTGCCGGTCGCCAGGCGGCGAAGCGAGGCGTCGTCTCGTCATTCATGTTAGCTTGATTTCTTCGCAATCCATGTAATTACTACCTACGCATGACTACGTGATCTACATGCAGAACGCAACTGCTTGAATCCGCCGCAAAATTCTCATACGAGCAACATACGGTGTTGGTCGGTGGGCGAGCAGTCCCACGTCAGGACGACTTATGTACTTACGAAGCAGACATTCCACGGTCACACGTCTCCTACACACATCGCAACACACAAGGGCACTCGGGCCAGGCAGCCCAATACACATCACTTAAGCAATTTACCGCTTGGTGACCAAGTGGTCGTACCGCACCGAACCCGCGCCGGAAGATACACTGACACACAAAAATACGGCAGAACCACCGAATTTCGGTCGCGCAAATCCACGGGAAGGTTCATGAGACCGGCGCGGTTCGGAGCGGCACCTGGCGCGGGCGGGGGGCGGCCCACGCACCGGCCTCGATTCTCGTCCGCCCGCCGCGCGGTTATCACTGCAATATGGCCGCTACTCACTTCCTCGCTGAAGTTCTTCGTTGATTTCTACTCCTAATCTCGACGACGGCGTTTTTTGTAACCGTTCCGAACTCGTGCGGATTCACTGCACTTATTCTTATACACATTTTAATGGAAAACCGGGAGCGCTAGGGCTACGCTCCGACGAAACGACCGTTCCGTTCGCTGGCACATTCCGCACTGGCGTCGGCAGCGGGTGCGGGTCGGCGGGAGAGGCCGCCCTCCCTTCACCGCTCAGCACGCCGCCCGCGCCTCGCCTTTTTATGAATGGAAGGCGGCCATACTGAATGAACCGCGTACACGGAGCGGTTGGCCGCTATTTTCGCGGGCGAGAGCGACGTTAGGGGTCCGGGGGGCGGAGGCCGGAAGCGGGCTGCGAGCGCTCGCGGTGCCAAATTTTGCGGTGCGGGCGGCGGCAGCGGATGTGCTCGTTTACCAAGCTTCCGGCGATATCCCCCCGCGCAGCCGCATCCGGGAATTGGGTTTCCGGTCGACAAGTCGCACCACCCACATATGCCCTGCAACTGCACAGTGCTTTCAGTTGTAGATATCTGCGCCCCCATTGACCGAAACGATCTCTTCGTTCATACTAAACTCATTTATCTAAAATACATAAAATTACGCAAAATCCTCTAAATACGCACAACGATATTTTTATTTATACAGTGGCAAACATCATTACCATTCTATTTCAGATTAACGATGTTTTGAAATTCATGGGCACGTAGCATTTCCATTCACTACTATATTTTGGTGAGCGCGTGGTCGAGAGACGCGTCGTCGACGACGACGACGGCATCTGTTATCGCAAGCGGTAATTTTCGCAAGGTTGCAGCGACAATAAAGCGCGTTGTGCACGACGCGTCTCTGTGTCAAGGACAAGCGATAACACAGCGCCACACCACCACACTGGCACGGATGTCACATTACTACTTTACTACCAATCACCATCAAACATACTACATGATTATACTTTAAACTGAATTATATAACCCACTCTTAGATTGTTTATCCTAACGACATTCATTTTAATACTAATTATAAATAATAAGACAACATGTTTATATAAATACTTATTAAGTTTACATACTTGTAAATGTGTCAAACTAATTAGAACTGCTACTGCTATCCTAAAATCATCTACAAGTTACGAGTGCCATTCAAAGTTCCAAAGTTCAAAAAAAAATTCATTCTCTATATTTCCTTCATCCAAATCAAAACAATTATGAATAAACATAAAACCATTCATCTAAATGTCTGAGTGGAAACTTGCCTGAGGATATAAATATTAACTAAATTAGAACAAAGGAACAGTCATCTGCTGAATGGATGGACCCATAGAATGGTTAAGGCTTTACAAAAAAAATCTTCCTCTACCTGAGTTTGTACATTCGCTTTGAATTCTATTGTTACACGTGTTTCTTGGGCCACATTTCGAAAATCTGTCTGACCGGTCATGCGGGAAGAACATAACTAAATCTTTTAGACTTCTTACACTTCTTTGAACGCGTCGTGGGATGAGCTGAGCTAATAAAAGTCAGAGTTTCCTTGTTATTTGTATTTAAAATACGAATACAAAATAATATCAGTCATAATAAATATAGGATTTATAAAACCTTGATCTAAGCTAAGGCACAGGCGTACAGGCTTATAGGTAGTATTAAGACCTGAGCTTTACAAATATCTGAATCTCCTTTTTAAACTTTAGAATAGATGGAGTCAAGTCATTTCATTATTCATCTCAATGACGTATTTGACTTGTTTCGTAATGAAAAAAATGTCAGTAAAATATCCGTTATTTTAAAATATCTTGACATCCGGCTTCAATTAATCAGCTTATTGTATTTACATCTTTATTGTTACATATAAAGTTGTCCCGTGATTTTTCGTGTCGATTACGTGTATTAATACTGACACATGATACATACTATCGTCGCTTCGATTTCGTGCTCGAAAATTTATTGGCAAAGTTTGTATCTATCACTCATTTCTCTACTGGGCGTAGGCGTTGAATTTTTGGCTTGATATCTCATTATAGTAGTACATATTTCTTTCACAAACACAGTCATAACGTTTATTGGTCGGTCCCTTTTAGGTTGGCTTTCATTAAGACTTATTACAAAATACGGTCTAACTATAAACCACGATTTATTACGTCACAAAACCACTGTTTTTGAAATTTGTTATTGCAAAATCAGTCTTAACGTTAAAGTATTAAAACTGATTTTGTATTAACGAATACAAAATCATAAATTTGTTAATACAAAATCTGTTTTAACACTTTAGCGTTAAGACTGATTTTGCAATAACAATTTTCAAAAACAGTGGTTTTGTGACGTAATAAATCGTGGTTTATAGTTAGACCGTATTTTGTAATAAGGCCGATGTTGTGTAACTCTTGCGTCTGAGTGTGGTATAATTTTATTCTTCTTTTTTGCGTTTGCCTATGGGTATGTTTAATCCCAGCTGTTATTTTATATTATGCTTACATATATTTGCTTTAAGGCATAGCAATTAAAATGTAACTGTTGTTCGTAAGCTCACAAGGACTTCTTTCGATATTTTTTTTATATTATTTAATCATGGTCAGTAACATTAAGTAGGTAGTTCAATATTAGGGACACATGTTTCAATGACTTATAATTTTGATCTGAAAATACATTACTGCTTAACATGTAATTGAATAGTTCAGCTTAGGTATTTGCTGTTGCAGTATGTTTTTGCCCTAATTGTTAATCACAGTGTTTCACAATTTTGCATAATCAAAATTAGTTGATATATTTTAAATTAAAGAAAATCATTTTCTTTTACAGATTTGTGTAAGTTGTTTATGCACAGTGGTTTTAGATTTATAATGTAATAGAAAAAATCCTACGATAACCACTGAAGAAGACCTTTGTAGAACTCTATCAGAGTGGTGTAAAGTAAACATTATATTTTTCTATTTTGTAAATACTGCATGTAGCATATTAAATGTGGTGTGGCCATTTCATTGAAACATCGATTCAATCAATCAATCAACTAGTCTACCGTAGTCTACTGCTAGACATAAGCCTCTCCCCCAACACGCGCCACAGAACAAGGTCCTGTGCCTAAATTACCAATTGTTTATTAATCATCGGTTATCAATCCAATATAATTTGCCTTTTTACAATTTGTTTAGATATTACTATAAAAAGATGATTTTCTTTACAACGGTTATGATAAAAATGAAACACATTAATTTTATATTTTCCACATTCAAAACTAGACGTGCATAGTGTGCACCATTTACTGCAAAGTTGTTCTCCTGGAGATTTTTTACAGCTGTGTCTTTGTTAGAAGACGCTAGACAAGTATAGTGAGTAAAATTTTACAATATTGAATTTATGACTACATTGAAAGTAATGCCAGTAAATTGATATAACATAAGTTCCTGATGACATTGATTGTGTCATTAACATGAGTTATGTATGTTATAAACTTGCTGATTCCCCACTTTATAGGTCTCACACATAAAATAACAAAGTAAAACAAAATTTACAATGTCTTGTTGTCATTACCTTTGGCCAAGGCATCAAACTTACAAATACAAATACAAATACAAATAATCTTTATTCGTCAAACACAGGTTATATAAGCATGTTACAAAAAATGAAAAGTGTCTCCGTGTTTTGCCAATATCGGCGTACAAACATAAAATTTCAAGTCAATGTACATAATAAAAATCAAATTAAATTAAAATAACATTATCAATCAATAAATCAAATTGTAGAATAAAAAATAAAAAACATCACCAATCATTAAAATAAATTAAAAATAGTTTGTAAATAAAAATGTCAATAAGAAATACACAATTAATAATACAGTTAAAATTAACATAAATTGCTATAATTTGAATGATATGTATTGCTATAATTTGATAAATTGCTATATACAAATAAAAATGTTAAAAAAAAAAGTCAATTAGTATTGAATAAAATAGAAATATTAAATTATGTTCTTATCTTTTAAAAAATCATCAACACTATAGTAACATTTGTTAATAAGAATGTTTTTAATTCTTTTTCTAAAAGACTCAAGAGGCAACGACTTAATCTCATTGGGAATCCTATTATAAATGAGTGGAGCTCTGCAAACAATACTTTTATGTAGCAAAGCTGTTTTGGAAGGGTGAACGCACAGTCTATAATTGTCGCGTCGATTACTCCTACCATTATCTGCTAATCGAGCGAACAAGTGAGGGTTGTTTCTTACAAATAATACTGTTTCCAATATATATAACGACGGCAGCGTCAGAATTTTGTTCTCAACAAAATACGGCTCACAGCTGTCTGGAATATTTATATTAAACATAGCTCTTATACATCGCTTTTGTGATTTAAAAACTAGCTGTTTGTTTGTGGAGTTTCCCCAAAAAATTATGCCATATCTTAAAACAGATTCGACAAGACCATAATATGCAGACAGTAATGCATCAATATTTACAGTGGAAGCAAGCTTGTATAATGCATAACATAGACTACTTACTTTTTTGCATAGTGCGTCAATATGTTCCTTCCAATTTAATTTATCATCAATAATTAGACCAAGAAAACGTGCAGAAGTGACCTCGCTTATAGTTTGGTTGCTATATACAAGATTTATATTTTTTAGATTTTCTTTGCGTTGGTGAAAATGCATTATGTTAGTTTTGTTTAAACTTATTTTTAGGTTATTATTGTCAAGCCATGTAATTACAGATGAAAATGTGTTGTTTATATCGTTATTATATTGATCAACATTCCGGCACGACACGGTTAAGGTACTGTCATCGGCAAATAATGTCATAGGTTGATTGATAGCATTTGGCAAGTCATTAATATATATGATAAACAAAAGAGGACCCAGCACACTTCCCTGGGGAACACCATAAGAAACATGGCGCAATGTAGAGCTATATATTTTTTCTGTTTTTGTTGATACCTCAACTCTAGCTACCTGAGTCATCTGGTGCCTGTCCTTTAGGTAAGATTTTAGCAAATTTAAAACATTCCCTCTTATTCCGTATGCTTCAAGTTTATTAACTAATATTTCATGGTCTACATAATCAAAAGCTTGCATCATGTCGCAGTAGATTGAGCAAATGGGTGTTTTTGTATCTACATGAGTAATGACATTTTCAATAAATTCATATACCTATAACATATATTCTGTACCTATAACTTAAGCGTGTGGTGTTATGTACTGTTAGTTTAAGTTGGTAAATAAATAAATAAATAAATAAATAATAAATATATGGCCATGTTTATTGTTTTGCTTTGACGAAAACCTTTTTGTTCTTTACAAAATAAATTCTTACTTTCGAAGTATGTATTTATTTCACCATACAGGTATTTTTCAAAAATTTTTGAAAATATTGATAGCAATGCAATTGGTCTATAATTGTTCATAAGCTGTCTATTATCTTTTTTAAATAAGGGTTTTATAATAGTAACTTTCAAATCATTTGGGAAAACTCCTGACGAGATGCAAAGATTAATAATGTGACTTAAATGGTGACATATTTCATTACTTACCGCTTTAACAACTTTGCAATTAATTTCGTCATACCCGACACTATTCGTGTTTTTTAATTTTTTAATTATTTTATTTATTTGTAAGGGTGTACTTGGTGCTAAAAACATAGAGCTAGATGATTTATTGATTAAAGCGGTTGTATTTCTTCCAGCATATGGAATAGGTTTTATTTTATCAATAAAATAGCTATTAAACGCGTTAACTATATCGTTAGGATCACTTATGTAGTTTCCGTTCTCAGTCTCTATGCGGGTAATAGACTGGTTAGGTAAAGTTAGTCTCGATTTATTAATTATTTGCCATGCCGTTTTACATTTGTTAAGTGAAGTCTTAATTTTGTAATTATTTTGCGCACGTTTAGTCAATAGTACAATCTTTCTAAACAGCTTACTATATTTTATGTACTTTGATTTATTATTACTTAAAACGTTGATAAGTAATTATGGTTTAGGTTTTGTCATAGTTCTTTAAATTAGTTGGCAATTTTGAATGTTCTTATCGCATGACTTCTCTCACTATTTCATTTATCGCTTTATGTGGATTTACTTTGACAAGCATTTTGCAAATACAAAGTTCAAATTTTGAACTTTGTATTTGCAAAATGCTTACCTGTCATTTCGTGTGTGGTACGTTTCAAATATCTAATGTAATTGTTTTGTGCATACAATTCTTCTAATAACTACAAGTAGCTATAGCTTATCCAGTTCCTGAGTAAGGAAAAGTGACTCTTATAATGTAAGAACAATGGGTGGTGTGAGTAGGTATAGTTAGTGAAAATGATATCATTGCCTTATAAGTTGGACGAAGTGTTGCATCACTTCATGGAATGTAATAGTCAACTTGATGATCTGAAGCTGCCTCCAGACAATGGGATTAATAAGAAAACCGACTTCACGGTACTGGCTCCTATTTCTCATTGTTAAATTTCTATAGATTATAACCAGATTAACACAAAACATAGAAGTTCATCATTGTTATTGTTTAATATTGATTGTCTAATGCAAGTATGTTTCATTTCCAAAAATTCCATGCTAATAATAGTTGTTTCTTGAATCATTATGGATAAAAGTGTTCTCATGGTAGAGTAGGCGGTGTAATCGTTGGCCCAGTCGATAGAAATCAGGTTTCGTTTGTTATTCTGAAGGCGGTGCGAGTTGAGTCGAAGCGGAAGCCGCCTTCGCCTCCGCCCGCACTTTCCATCCGCCATGGTTGCACCTATGCAGCTAAATTGGTTCCATCTGTTTTATAACTATGTTACTACTTTTATGTTTTAAGAATTGAAACGAGTTCCGGTGTCTACATAGGTTATAGTTTTTTGATTAAGTATACACAAAATTGTATTAATCTTGAATAACTTTATACTTTTTAAACGCAACTATTAAGTACTACATATACATACGTACATCTTTTTGTGGCTTACTTCTATAACACGTTTGTATAACACATGTAATAATTTATGATTGAACGAATTCGGAAAATAATCAGCTTTACATCTTTTTTTTATTTTCTAGTAAGTATTCTTTCATCAAAAGGAAAATAATGTAATACATATTATTAATTGTTCATTCTATGTTGACTTGACTTGACTTCTTCGTGAATGGCCTCATGTAAAACGTCACATATTTTGCCAGTGTCTTGTCGAGGGGCTCGTAATGTCATTAATCAAGAAGTGTCATGATCCATGCTATTAACCAAATAAATGGTAAACCAAAACAACATTCTATGTTTTCTATGAGTTTTTGTATGTCATCTTAACAAATTTACTATATCATAAAAACTATTTCCTTATTAACGAGACACCTTACATACTGATTCTCAGGGTAGTCTTAAATTTACCTTAATACCCTTGTCTCGAGCCAAACATTTAATTTCAAGATGTAAAACAACAAAAAAAACTATACGAAACAAACAATTAACCCATATAGACCTACTGTACACTATATGGTACAGTAACTTTGAAAAATTATTGTGATTTTCGTGTGGGTATATTCGTATTTTATTTAGTTATATAAATTAGTTCAGAGTGACAGTTGTACATTTATTATAATACAAATAAGTTAAATGCAAGTAATTTTGTGTTTTTATCGACATTTGCTAGCAGAAACGTCAGAAATTATTTACAATATCTTCAAGAAGGCATTTTTTACATTTTTTTATAAAAAGTTGATTGTTTATTAGTATTTTTATATAGCTTAGAGTACAATAGGAGCTATGACTATAAAAAACTTTGACCTAGGTTATAGGAGTTAGGTTTATTCAATCCCCAATTAGGTGTACCGTATGTGGTACAGTAGGTTTATATGTAAGCTAAATGTAACATAACTATACTTATACAGATCTTAGAATTTTACAGTTCTAGACCGTTGATCTTTCATGATTTTGCTACAAATCTTAAGAAAGATGATGATGCTTATTATCAAGGGCAAGATGTCGATATTTTTTTATTTCTACCTGATACTGCGAATGCCTGATCATTCTTTAGGCTGGTCATGCCTCTGGTAAATAGGATGCCCCAGACATTCACCACCAAGTTTGCTACGAACACCAGCAGAAGCGGCTCCTATTAGTCGTTCTAAAGAGCCAGAAAACCTTCGTGAGTCTCAAGAACCATTGCAAAAACGCGTCTTGAAGTAAAACTGGAGACAACGAGACTTTTGACCTAAACGACTACGACTTGGCAACCAATGTATAACGTTTCTCTTGTAAGAAATCCAATAGAATGGTCTTCAGTGTACTTTTCTGAAAACGTGACTTGCTAACAACTGAAACAAATATGTATTTTGTGCAAAAGCTTCTTCCAACTGACGATGACGATTGCGAACCAGCGTACGTGGTAAAAAGTGGAACATGCCTCTAAATCTTCACTGAATTGATTTATTTTTACAAAATGGTTGGTTGTTTTATAGACATGATGGCAGGCACATGGACTTGCTAAACATTCGACGTAGTATCGCAAACACAATCATCGACAGTAACAAGCTACGTGAAAACCTAGTCCTAGTCTGCCCTCGTCAATCAATAATACCTGATTCAGGATATGATGGCTGAGCAGGCTAAGCAGAATAACAGAACCAGGTGTAGATAATGTCACAAGCAATGCCCTACAAGGTGTGTCAAGTGCAATATTTGAGTTCACATGGAATATTTTACTATGTATCACACAAAAAAGCTAATAAAAGTATTTGGTAAAAATAAAGTATTTTGCATACGTATAAGCCTACTGTACCGTATATGGTACGCCCCCCCTATGCCCCCCCTTTTATTAGATAATTTTTTATATATTTTTTTTAGGTTGCTGAGGTGTCTTTTAGCAAGCTTTTGTTGAAAAATTATAAAATATTTACAAAAATTATTGTCGGTCTAAATGGGTTAAGAGTTATATGGTTTCCACATTAATGTGACGTCACATTTTATCTCTTTTGTCAATTGTCTCTCAAACGTATTTATCATATTTGAACTTCCTGCTATAGCCGAACAATGTTATCTATACATTCAAAAACAGTTATAGGGAAGATATCGCCAGACATAGATTAAATGCTGCAAGTACGTACATCAAACTAGTAGGACTACCTACTAGTTTAATGTGCCTCTACTAAGAGGCAGTCTGAATCCAGAGAAACAATAATTTTCTAATTAAAAAACCGACTTCAACAGGAGTCGGTTAAAAACCATGCTGATAACAATTTCTAAGATTCGTATTAAATAAATTTCTGCAGTCGTCTTCATCATAAGATCATGTTTGTGTAAAGTTTTCATTAATACGAATAAAATAAGCCCAAACACTAGGTAGCTGCTATATACCGTTGAGAAGTTTCCTCGACCCTCAGTCGTCTTCATCATCAGATCATGTTTGTGTAAAGTTTCCATCAATACAATTAAAATAAGCCTAAACACTAGGTAGCTGCTACATACCGTTGAGGAGTTCCCTCGACCCTCAGTCTTCTGCATCATCAGATCATGTTTGTGTCAAGTTTCGTAAAGTTTTCATCAATACAATTAAAATAAGCCCAAATACAAGGTAGCTGCTATATGCCGTTGAGTTGTTCCCTCGACTCTCTGTGGTCTCCAGCATCAGACCAGTTCTGACTCTTGATTATTTGGTAGTGACGTCAGAGATGCACGTATATGACAACATTTTACATAATGCGTCCCTACAATTTTCAAGAGATGCCCTCGATTTCTCTAGGATCCCGTCATCCAGATCCAGATCTGGTGACAATGGGACCAAATGGGAAGTATACCCAATCGAACAAAAAAAAAATTTTTCAAATCGGTTCAGCCGTTTTCGAGAAATCAGGTAACAAACACAAAAAATAAAAAAAAAAAAAAAAAAAAAAATACAACCGAATTGAGAACCTCCTCTTTTTTGAAGTCGGTTGAAAAAGAAAATTCTATTGGCATGGTAGTATAAGTATATAAGCATGCGTGGCATTAACAGACGAGAGTCAGAGAAAGAAACTCATTTGGGATACTAAAATATGAATAACATTATCTATACATACCTATATTACGAAATAACTCTACTAGTTACATTATTTTATCATCATATAGTATTGTTTTCAACATCACAATTATCTTTTGCGAGTTTAAACTTTGATAAACAGTTCATTTAAGTGTTATTTGTCTAAATATATTATAGTATTGTATGGTCGAATCATTTGATAAATATTGGAGTACTAACGCCGTGGACGCGTTGAAAATAATACCGGATGTTTGTCATAGATAAAAGAAACGTGAATGAGAACATTGCGACTAATGTCAGTACGATCCACGCATATTTTGCGTTCGCTTTAACAGACAAACAATCTTTAGTAATATTTTCTTACATCTGTTAAGCAATCATCGTGTTTCTACTACGTGATCTCATAGTTTCTTACTTTAGGTACTTATACGATTTAATATTCTGTAGATTTGTTCTTATGGTGACGGACATTGTACATTTTACAATCTTTCTACTCACTCAAATAATGTTCGAAATATCGAATAAAAAACTTGATATGTAACTAATTTCCCCACCATAAGGCGTGTTAACTAGAGTTTAGCTAAGAATGATTGGATAGAATAAGCAAAAGAGGATAGTCAGCTGCAAACTGCGTTGGGCACCTTGATTCATAAAGTTAATCGTTTGCTTCATTTGTCAGAATCCAAGAACAAAATGTTGCTTGGTTCTCAAGGAAAGGACAAACATATTGTAATCAAATGTGTAAGGAATTTAGACGTTCACAAGTCAACCAATTAGTGCCATTGACTTGGTCGTAGGGTACTTGTTACATATTATTATTTATTATTTATACATATCTGCTATACCACGTTAGTCTGACGGTTTGATAATTATAACGTAGAATCTGAATCAATTGTACACACGTGTCTCAGTCAATATGAATTCTCAAGATTCTCTCCTCTACTATTATAGGGAGCTTCAGGACAACTACGAACGATGCATTTGTAGAAATAGACTAGAGAAAGCACATATGTGGATACCAAAATCTTAACAATCTTAGAAATGATCTCTGCAGAGACAGGGTTCCTACAGTCAGGAAGGGAAAATTGCATTATAACTTTAACATTTAAGTGTGAATGAGAGTAATTGGTCCTGTATCCAACAAATGAGATAATTATGGGCGTAAGTCTGTCGAGAATGTGTAACAATGCTAATATCCGATTATTAAACCTACGCTTGTTTGTGCCGCGCAGTTTCACAACCGTTTATTTGAGCTCTCAAAAGGTATGTACAGCTTAATTGCATTCCTGGATAAATTGATTATTCAATACTGGAATATTTTTAATTGGGAACTTGCCCCTGAATATAGTTTATTTAAGGCAACAAACAAACAATTGGGCACCATAATATCAGTATCAATTATCAGTCGTTAGACGTCTTCTGCTGGTCTCTCTGGGCCTCTTCCAAGTATTTGCACTTTGAGCGTTCTTGTGCCTCCTTGATTCCTGGATTTCCCGCAATATTAGTATAGTTTCAAATAATAATTTACGCATAAATAACAGTAGGTACATATCGTGCTACACAAGTCTGCAGATAAATATATTTTAAGTGTTAACTGACAGACTGGGGTCAACTTTTTATCTGTGTGCTAAATTTCAAATTTCTCCGTCATACAGTCTGTTCGGTAAATAGTTTTTTTTAGATCTAATAAAGAAGTCTGTATTGGACAAATACCTCCTTCAAACGTTTGCACCTCTTTCTGCTCTATATCTCCCTCAACTGCCAACTACCACTACAATCCTATAAGTTGTATCTTTACTTTTGGTTCTACTGCAAATTATTTCATTTCTGATCCGATAATGCAGAGAACCTTCCATCAGAGCAAAATCCCTTGCCCATTGTTACTTTATATCTATTGGTATTTCAATTTAATAGCTCATGTTTGCATATATGTCACATTAAATGTCTAAATAAATAATTTATTAGTCGTATAAAACGACACAGCATTTAAAATGCGCCACAGTCGCTAGCAATAAAAAAATACACCGTCAAAACTTAAGATGTAAGTATAGAAGATACCATATATAAGATAAGGTATATAAGATACACTTTTTAACAGTTTAAACGCATGCGTGGATGCAGTTATGCGTTTGCTCAGCGTAGGACCAGTATCACATACAATGTGTACGATGTCTCGCTTTGCACTCCACCTACACAATAAGTATTCTTAGTCGGAATAATCTTCAACCAATTGTTTATTGTAGTTAGGTATTCGATATGCTTACATAACATTGAAGAGATAAACGTACGTCCTGACATATGTTTTAATAGCAATATTTTTATTAATTAATTAATATTAACAGATTATTACGTAATAACAAAAGCAAGAATGAAGGATCTCGTTGAATGGACGACTATCGCGCACGACTTGTTCCATTCATGGCACATACTCATCGGCGCCGGTGACCTTAGCCGTTTCTATACCATGCGGTTATTTAATACGAAACGACAATTTGTACCGCGTATCAAACTCAGTTCGCTACATTGATGTAGTATTATTACAACAGTCAGCGTAGGGACTATAATAGCTTGCACAATTTGACAGATGGTGTTATTGTACGTGCGAGCGTCGCGGAGGATCTGTAGTAGCTAGTAGCGAATATTCGTCGCAGTGTAATTAAGATGATACATTATTCTCGCGATTCGTTCAGTTTGACTAAACGGTGGTAATTAAAAATGTCTAGGTACGTGTATGTTTGGTGTATCAAAGATGGTATTTGGTGTATTCTTGTTTTAATTGAAGGCAATTATATAAATTCCACGTAGCGGCGGGTGAAGTGGGGACTGCGGAGCGGTGGGCGCGGACGAGGCAGTCGACCTTCCGTGAGGCCGTCCGTCCGCGTCCGTCGTCCGCCGGCCCTCCATACACCGTGCCATTCCGTTGCTTGCCATCGCTACGACTATAATATTACAGTTCCCGGCGACCGGCCAACAAGCGCAGGAAGCCACACCACTTCACTCACTCGACCCGCATGCCAAACGGTCGCGTACCAAATTGACGCCACGTTCGATTTAACCTTTGATACCGTTTTAACTAAAACATCCTGTAAGACATCTAAAACCTTTGCTTCCTTAACTATTCTTCACATGGTATTCTTTACTATTGTTTCGTTATATTAACTATGGTAACAATACCTTAAACTGGGGCAATTCCCTTTTCAGTAAAGTGAATGTCAGATGCCAAAATGAATGGGATAGTATCGACTGCACCTAGGAGGTGCAAGTCTGCATAAAGTGAAGGCATTTAAAGGTCTGTGTCCAACAGAAGATGTCCTTTGGCGGTTGTAATAACTTATATGATAGTAAGTGAAAGCGGTTCAGAAATCATTTCAAACTTATTGATGTTCTTCGCGTTAACTTAGTTTTAGATTATGTTTTCGTCTTGTATCATTTACTCTATTTTTTTTCATACTACCTACCTATGCAGGTACTATTTAAAAAAGTTTACTAGACTTAACATTAAAAATAATAAGTTTAGTATATATGGAAGTACTAAAACTTCCATAATACCAAATAATTTTAAGACTATTTTCAACATTCTATAAGTCGTGATTAGAAAATACCAAAGTAATGACGCGCGCGGCCAGAATGGACAATCTTCACTCGAAAAGCAAAAGTAGCTGTGACAGAGAGCGAGTGGAGCGTCCACAGCACGCAGTAGGGCCAATGACATCACTTTCCACCTTGAATTTGCCTTAACTATCTCTTCACAGTCATTTGATACTCAACTTTATACCACATGAAATAGATCACAAAATTGCTTCAAACACATTCGGATTTGCTCCATTACTTCCATTGACAGTAACATGTACCATTATTTCTACAGTCCTATCTGTCCAAGTTGAAAAATTAAAATACTAGTATGTAACATGTAATGCCTTTACGTTGCTTATTGGTAACTTAGAAATATAAAGGAGATCTTTGTTCTATTCTAGTCACATCCGTTTTGATCTTGTGATATTGGAAAACTTTTGGTAGAGCTTTGTAATAATTGCTGTTTTGCTGTGCTTTTCTTGAAAAGACAAGCTTGCAGATTTACTAGACTTGTGAAGACATTTGTGCCCAGAATTTTTCGCACAATAAATAATACAATACGTCTCATAGTAATTTTGTCTGTTTTCCGTTGCCTTTATTACTGGGCTGTATTTTGTTATTTCCATCAGTTTCGATTACGGTCATAGTGTCATGTTTTTTTTAATACATATTATAACTTTCACCCCTTGAGTTCAAAAGTAGTATAAGTTTTTTATCTTTCTAAATTATTATGGTTTATTGTGTTATCCAAAACTCTATCTTTGCAATTTTGTTAACATCAGCGAATAGAACATTAATACGCATTGAAACGAAATTATCTTGCATTTTTCAAAAGATTATACGTAAATTATACGTTTCTTCTAAGGATTTAGGTAGGTGCATATATATAAAAGCATAATATTAAATTAATGCTGTCCCTAGTATAGTCCTAGAATGTCCTATAGTCAATTTGCAAACTTTTTATCCCTTTTCCAAAAAAAAACTACGTCTTATACTAGCTTGTAAGTTTTTATTATTCTTAATAAAAGGCTTAATCATAGCTTAAAGATTACTTTGAGTAAATACAACTTTTGTTTTGCAACATTGTAACCGTCAGTGCTAGATAACGCATTTTATCTCATACATAAACATATTATTACACATTTGCGTATGATCAAAATATTTTTAAATTATTGTCTTGAATATTTTGTCTCATCCAATTCATAAATTCATATTACGCAAAAAAAATACTACATCAAACGAGGCCACGTTACCGTTATTTATTTTTATAATATGTCTTCTGCCATATTTAGACATTTCTAAGCTAAGGTCATTTGTCTGATCTGATAAAATCTGACTTAGTCTGGTAGTCGGTGGTAACTGCGATGGTTCTAAGGTGTCGTGATTTACACGTTGGCGGCGACGTGGCTAGGTGCGGCGCCGTGGGCGAACGAGCCTGCCTCCGCCCACGCGACACCCGCTCCTAAGCAATAGGCGTCGTGCAGCGTCGCCGCGAATTCCGAGCCCACCATTACCGACCCACACCTGTGATGGCTTAAGGTCTCTAATTTCCTTAACAAATACGACAATAAACTATTGCTAAACATGTACATGGCGATTGGCAATAGCTGAATTGATTATGGTGTGGATGTTTTGATTTAGGATAGTTTGTTAGAACTATCAACGTTCATATTTAACTTGCATCTTAGCCTACTAATTTCGTAAGTTATATTATTTTTTTGGGTTTTCAGGCCACTTGCCGTTACAAAGTGTTCACGAGACGTGGTCCTATTACGATATCCATGAGATAATCCGTAAAATTATGCTAAATATGCTGTCTATGTTATTCTAGAGATAAATCCATAATCATTGATTTTAAGGGCCAGATTCAGAGACCGCACTTTGACTTTGCTTTAGCAAAGTCTAGTTATTATATTTGAATAACATTAAAGTAATCTTTTCGCATGAAAAGTTTACTTTGTAGTAATAAATAATGAAAGTAAACTTTTTCATGCGAAAAATTACTTTAATGTTGTTCAAATTCAGAGATAATAACTAGACTTTGCTAAAGTAAAGACAAAGTGCGGTCTCTGAATCTGGCCCTAAGTGTACCCGGTATTTTATGCAAATGAAGATTAAGTAACTCCTACATGAGTAGGTAGACATGTTGAATGAATCTGTCTTTTTACCTGACATTTTATTTAAGCGAAGGAAATGACTTATGCAAAGTACTTACGTAAGTTAAAGTAGATCTTGTTACCTTTATAAACCAATAGCTATTGCCATATCTATCTGAAGATGATTATTTAAATTATAAATTTTCTATATTCTACCTAATTCTACTTAATTGCCCTTCAATCCTTATACAGTTTTGTGCAAAAATTTCCTTAAACTTGCGAAACAACCTTTGTATCCTTTACGAGATTTTGTATATAAATGTTTTGCGATAAGATAAAATTGAAAATGTAATGCACATTGATTTTATATAACCTTTCATAGACGTTCTACCAAAGTGGTCAACAGTTTCGACAATACTGTTTTTTAATCCAATTGAAAAAATGGATTTAAACTATTTTCTTAATTGTGCAATTACCCTCAATAAACAAAAGTTCTTCCCGATTGTTCCAACACCTTCAATTGAGTAAAACGATACATAAGTTATCACATGTTTCAAATAGAATTATCTATTGGATTCTGAAGATTGTCTTTAACCTCATTGATGGTAACAAAATTTTAAATTAGAAAGAATCCTATTTCTCAAATGTATCAAAATTAATTTTATACAAAAAATATAAAATCGATACAGAAAATGTCCTTTCGCAAGTCACATATTTCATGTATTTTTTAAAATACGAAGGAAAGTTTGCTTGTTTGGCTGAAATATCACCAGCGTCTATAATTGTCAACCGACTTCAAAAAACGGAGGAGGTTCTCAATTCGGTTGTATTTTATTGGGTCCGGCTTGATAGACTCACCTCGCTTTACTGCAACTTGTTTAGATTTTTTATCCTAACGGTAACGTCTCATACGTTTTATCTTTCCCTACTACTGTCGTATTAGGGAACTTTGATAACTAAGTACGTATATAATTTCATTATCTTTAATTTTCATCATAAGCTCCAAGAAGCCTCAAATGCTGTTATGTGCTAGCTGGTCTAAACTGTCTAGCTGGTGTAGGTATTTCGTTCTCATTCGTTAAATTACTTGCGAGAAAATTAAAAAGTATCGTCGCACTCCCCACATTAAATAAATAAAAGCTCTAGTACAGAACTAGTGACGCAGCCGCATGAGTGTGGTTGTTCAGTAGAATGTCACGCGCTAGTAACACGCACAGTACATTTTTCTCTCTCTAATATATGACACCATCTCTTTCTGTCTTGATAAAACTCGTCTGTTACACACTTCAACCCTTGAGGTTCATGCGCATTGTAATCAAAGCAATAAAGCCTTTAGGAGAAGCATTTAAGGTTCAATTTGAAAAATGTTTAACATTCTACTTCCTTCTAGTTACGGAGTGAAACTGCGCTAGTTAAACTTACGTATCGACTACCTAGAAATAACGTTATCATATCTGTCATTTGAAGATGTCAGCGCTGCCTTAAGGTAGGTTCACTTTTTCTCACATACAAGAGAAGTAAGATATATAAGTCCTTTATTTCGGTACCAAAATGACAGTTGTGTTGCAAAAAATCTAATTAGGTATTAGAGCAATACTAAAACAAATATTAAAAACCTACTTTTAAACTGATTCCATTGTAATGATTTCGGTGGGCTTTATAATTTGTAACCTTGTAAGGCCCAATCAAGAAGAGTAACTAAAACAGCTTTGACATCTACCCAAAATCAATCATTTCAGTTCTTATGGGGTGGAAATTATGCAGAACTGGTCGTGTCATTAATTTTCACATTCAAAGTATCGAAATGAGAAATGAAAAGTCATCAGATAAACACTTGGGTAATAGAATTGTCGTTTTAAGTTTTACGACCCTTTTGAATGACCTATAGAATTATATTTAATTAAAATTTAATAGCATTTGAAATGCAGATGATTATATTACATTTATCAAATACTTGCACTTTATTGCATGTAATATTAAAGTTATAAAAATTAAACATTTAACAATATTTTTATGACTTCTGTAATATATTGTCTTTATTTATTTATTTTTCCACTTAACTATCATTACAGGTTTTAATATCATACTAATATTATAAAGAGGTAAAGTTTGTGTGTTTGTGATTTTATCTAATGGACCTAATGAACCGATTTTAAAAATAATTTTTGTGTTGAATAGTCCATTTATCGGGGAGAGTCATATGGCCTACGCAGACTCGGATGGCATGGCAAGGGATTTTAATTTTTACTAATGGAAATTCAACCGTACTGTTACAGAAATACGACATAAATTGCTATGCCTTAAAATAATGCCGCGGCATTGAAAGGGATTTTATCGCACGGCATTTTTCATTTTAAAGCAAAGCAATTTATGTCGTATTTCTGTAACAGTACGGTTGAATTTCCATTAGTAAAATTTAAAATCCCTTGCCATGCCGTCCCGGTCTGCGTAGGCCTATAGGCTATATAGTATCAGGCTATAAGTAATAGGAGTGGAGCAGTAATAAAATAATGTTTAAAAAAGGTACGCGTTTTTTTAACGGCACGGGTCAGCTAGTTTTCTATAAATAATATTAAAATAAAATATACATCAAACAAATTACTATAATACTACCCTTGCGAGTTTACTCCTTGGATTATTAAATATCTTGGTAAAGATTATTTTATGGTTCAAATGGCAGAGTTTCCTTAACTAAAAGATTTGTCGTGGCAGGCTTTTCATCATTGAACTCTTAATAATTATCATTGGCTATTTTCCTACTTTATTCTCAAACATTTGCTTGTCTATGATTTGGGCTAACGTCAATTCTTTACGATCGTGAAATCCTAACACATTCGGAGCTATCACAGTTCGCTTTTGACAGATAGTTTACTGAACTCCACTGCTCGGAATTTGTTTTTTGGTTCGCTATTACTATTCATGAACTTATCAGTCTCTACCGTAGTCAGTTCTGCGAGCAATATTTATACAATTTGATCTGTACTTACTGTGTAGATCAATCAGACCTGAGATACCCTAGCTTAGAGTTAAATAGTTACCACTCTGGTAAGTTAAACGATGACGTTACAATTAACATAATATACAATTACGATACTCTATAGATCTTCTTTGCTTTGTAGTCATCACCCACAGTTAGCAGACGCTTTAACTTAACGATAAGTGCCTGTTTCTGTCATTGATTTTTATACTTCTAGATGAAACGCAGTGACTGTTACTACGAAGATAAATATGCGACTAGGTATATGTGTATATATAATACATACTTAAAATGAGTTTGTTTAAAAATTATATTGTTCTATTACCGCATTCTTGTGTGCACAGTCCGTCTCATGTCATACCGGCAGTGAGTAATGTAAGTAAACTGTGTTTGAATTTATACATATTTATGAATCTACTCATTATATATCAAATACTTGATCTTGCTCACCTACATGTTACGTGGCACTATTCTATTCTGCATTTGCGGATAAAATACTCCTTATTGATGGAATCCACTTCCAGAAATTCTGAAAGTATTGTATGTTACCGGCAATAATTTCAAACGTCATTTTAATAATGTCTTATGATACTGATAATAAAACGTAATGTAATATTAAAGAAAAATCAATAAATACACACCGTCTATTCTAATCATTTACAGAGATGCAAGGAACTGTCGCTCTAAACGGAATGAAAAAGTGTCTATATTTGAATACACGCTTTGCATCGGAACAGCGCAAGTGACAAGTAGTGTCTTGTTATGAGGAAAAAAAATGAATACTGACTGCGCGGATAAGAAAAACGTTCATTTTATATAAAATATTCATCATGAATGAATAAACAATTCCACGTTCATAGCGTTAATCAATGAGTTGCATGCAGGCAAGAGTCCGAGTCGATGTCGAGCTCATTGATCGATCGACTCGATACAAGCCTCTACAAGCGCAGGCCGCGTGTACACATTGCTCACACGCAAACAAAACCGGATGATGCACACAGACGTGTCTGTCGGTGTGTGCGTGCGTGCACGAAGGATTTCCTACCGCCCCGCGCCCGCGGCCGCGTCCCGGCACAGACCTGTTGCGCTGCTACCGGAGTTACGCCGCATAGTTACCAGACTTGATATGCCTGCTCCGCGCCGTATCGGCTCAGCGCCGAGCACGGAACGTCGAGCCCACGCATACCACTAAACAACGTTCGAACACTTAATTATCATGGCGCAGCACTCGTGAAATTGCTGTGCATCTCGCCTGGTTTCATCGACGACGTCTTTTATTAATCTGATATCTTCCATTACCGGTTGCATTGAAGTAAAACATCTAACCTGTTGGATTTATGGCCCCTCTTATGGATGCAGCCGGATACATGACATCATGTGATGCTAATTCACTCAGACGGCGCTATCATTTGGCATTATAAATCTTCCGAGGAATCGATCGTTTTATTATAGTTGAAAAATAGTATATATCGTATTTAAGAAACAACATTTTAAGTTATATGTATAAAGTTGAAGATTTTTCTGTTTGTGTTTTAAGATATATTTTGTCTGCATCTATTTATATTCTTGGTTACGTTTGTGACAAAATGAATTAAACTCATCTATATTTTTTAATTAAACCAATTTAGTAAAGACAAATGTCAATGTAACTCGTTATTTGATGTAGCAAGTGACATGAGGCAGTAATGTAAATGGTGGACGACCGTACAGTACACGAGAGAAGCTCGATGGCCGCAAGCTAAGTCAGTGAAAAAACAGGTAGCGCCGTTCCACCGTATCGATCTTAAAGTTATTTTTCTTATTTATCTTTTTTTATCTGGAGCTCGGCTTCGAGACTCGGACTGAACGGAAGTTGTAACGATTTTTAATCGTAGCAAGTATCTCGGCCGGCCGGTTCGTATAGCCACTTTTGACAAGAGTTTATATTATATTTTTTTGTAAACAACCACCGGAAATGGGCTAGAGAACGCACTGCTCTGGAACACATATCTTCCATTACGTCTGTCTCTCGGTTCTCAGTATTAATGATAAGGGGTAAAGATAACACCCAACGTTAAAACAAGATCTACAAGGTTTGATTTTGTCCAAGTATGGACCAAAAATCTATTGTGAAAACTTATAAATTGGTTAGGATGTTGAATGCATCGATAGTTTGTTACTGGAGCAATTATAGATGGCACCAATGTCAACTGCTGACCCCATACAAGACTGACTTGTAAATTGCGACAATGTATTTTTGTAACATTTTTCTGCCAATAGCGTAACGTGGGCGCGTGATAATGGCCCAAAATATCCACGTTCTCAACGCCCACCCGCAGCATCGAGAATATTATTCTACAGATAAATAATTCTTATCCGAAACGATGTCCACCAAGTACTCGACAAAATGAATATGTGACCTAGTTATAAGTTAACTTGTATACAATCAAACATGCTTAAATTCAAAATAGGGGAAGCTTCCAAAGAGTCTATTGAGATATTCTTCTTTTATTGGAGATTTTTCTGGTATTGCCTGTTCAGAAAACTTGCTAGCGGTCCTCTCTCGTATATAAAATAAATCAAAAATCCAAACAACAGTTTAGAAAGCTTAAGTTTGTTACTCTGGAAATGCTCGATTAGTGTTTGATAGAGAGTTGTAATAGCTTGCTTTACTAAATAATTACCACTCACTGAATTAACTACCGTCAGGTTGGCAACTTACTATTAAAATGGATATACACCTAGTTATAATCTCCTTCGTTTCAATAATTTACTCGGCATGAACAAGAGCTTTCAATTCGCGTATCATAGAAAGTGATTTAGGATTTTCCTCTTTCAGGTCACAGAATATTATATTCAAGGCAAAAGATACCTCGACCAATATGAAAATAATAATAATATTCCTTTATATCACTTCTGAATGAAAGGTGTCTGCTAATATAATAGAAGGTCATCATTCTGTTAAAATTTACACCTCTTCTCTGTACTTATAGGATTGTATTTTGAGAAATCCTTCTTTTGAAATGATGTTGTTTATCTAGTCTTAGACTACGTTTATGACGTCCTTGACACGAAATGGGGTCTTGACATTGAGTATTCAAATTCATATGAAATAACGTTATACGTACAGACATATACATAGTAAGGATATTAGCAGATAGACGTTGCAGTTTCCTATCAAAGCCCATGAAGGTCATAATGGCTCGTACAACGCGTACATTGTTTGTACTATCGACAAGAAAAACTCCAAGGTTATATGATAATGTAACAAATCAAAGTTAACTTTTTTGTGATCATTTCTAACAATGTAAGACGTAGTTATGTGATTAAGTACCCATATGGCTAATAATATGCTCAAGAAGGCTGTTTCTCATTGATGTTTATGCCTATGTGTATGGTATCTTCCTAAAAACATTAAAATAACATATATTTTTTTCGAAAATGGTTCGTATGCAGTAAATTTTAACCTTCATGTCAATTCTCGTTCTTTAAAAACGTTAAAAATTCGGTTAAGTTAACTTTAGTTGTCAAATTGTCTTGTTTTTGCTAGTGCAATTGTAATCTTTTACGGTCGTGTTAAAGTTTAATTTAGAGTGTGACAATTTGACAACTAAAAGCTAACTTAACCGAATTTTGGTACGAGAATTGACATGCTTCTTACATTTATTTTTAATTTCTTTGTCTCTCATAGATTGCATATTCAGCAAGATAGTTAAATCGCTATCTTAATCGTGAAATTTCCTTGTGCAATTTGGTTTTTCGATGCACTTTTTATTCCTTTCTTGCATGACACCATGACACGTTTCTCTTCAGAAAAAATACTGTTTTATTGTAAGCGTGTTTAGATATATTTTAGCGGGTAGGTTAACAACATAATTTCATTTTTCATATTGCGTATAAGATGCTAAATGCACAACTATTACATCTTACATCGTCTATCTTACTGAAAGATCGGCTGTCAAGATGAAGGGGTCCGTGTGTTGTCGCACACGGCGCCGACGTTAAGTAGGGTAGACCGGGGACAGATGTAGCATTTTTAGTTAAATATTTTATTTTGAGTTTACCGACAGTATTAGGGCAATCGTGTTGATACCCCGTGATACTTAGTTAATTCGGCTATAACGTTATGTTTTCTTTAGTCGTGTAAGTACCATACAAAGTTAGATATTTGGGTTCCAAGAGGATCAGGTGAAATGGTACAAATATCCCCGATCCTGGGTCAATTGTACCAGTAATTCGAAGTAATAAAACTCAGTGCTTTAATTAGAAAAATATGTATTTAAAAATGGTAAAACCTCACCAAATTAGCCTTAAGGCGAACCACAAACAAAAAACAGTAAACTTCTTAATAACTGTTAACAAAAAAATCAAAAACAGAGAACTGAAATTCTCTAGACTTTAAAAAGTATAACGAAGATTATAAAGACAAAGATTATAAAACAAGGCTTTTTAAGTCTTGCAGACTATTCACTTGTACTCGTAGTACTTAGAATTAGCATAAAATAACTAAAATCACAAAACAGCTTTTTATATGGCGAAAGATTTGGAACGACTGTCCCCGTGGTACAATTATCCCCAACTAGAATATCACCATTTACTATTACTACTGGCTAATCAGTCTTCAATATTGGATTAAAATCAGTAAATATCTGCCTATCGTTGTAGTTAACGTGCAATGGTCGCCTCTTGGTCTTCTGTGAACACTTTTTTTGATGATTTGTATCCCATTGATACTACAGCTTCATCCGTTGAATTTTCTCTTGAAATAATGATCTGGGGTCAATTCTACCACGGGGACAGTTGTACCGGTACAACCGTCCCCGCATAAGTGCTACAATCGTCCCCACAGGATCATTTTATTAAAAAAGTAAAATACCTCCTGAATTTGAATTTGAAACTACACATATAAGGAAACAATGTAAAGCCAACAACACTAGGAAACGATTAAAACCAATATTGAGTGAAAATGTAGCTTAGATTTGCTGTTATGAGGCATTAAAAATTTATCAAAAAGTTACGTTTAGTGCTCGGGAGTTTCTATTCTCTGCCACAAGTGTCCGCGTAGAGCCACGCGCGCGGCCGATTGACGGTTACTCGGCATGCGTTACAGGGGTCGACTGCGGGGAGGGGAATGTGCGTGCGATGCGTAGTTATTGAAATATTCGCGATGGTACTACCGTACCCTGCTACAAACGTACCCGGTCTACCCTATTTATATCTCTTTGAAGGGCCGCTTCTGTGTTCACTGTTAGTTTACTTAATCTTTAGTACTTTACATTGTAAACATTTTTAACAGCTCTAAGTTTAGTTATAAATACAATACGTATTAATCAAATCTAGATGTGACATTTCCTGAGCTTGCGACTTTCGTCTATCTACCAATTCAACCTACAAACAGCTTACGTATAGTTTATTCACTCAGTAGCTACAAAGTACATTGAACGAAACATCCTTACTAGTTTTAAGAGGAAAAATTATCCATCGAAACTCGCATAAACGGATGTCGAAAGTTGTACAGGATCCAAATGGCTGTCAACTAGTTCCGATTTCATAACTACTTTTATAAAATCACTTTTTTTTTCTTTAACATTTAAAAAACGAAGATTGAGAAGTAATTAAAAATGTAATTTTTATACTTTATGTAATTAAAATTAGGTAGATTAAAACTAATGGCTCTTGGTTTTATCAAGACGTCATTACTTATTCATTGTCATTACTGATGATGCACTATGGTATCACACCCCTTATTCTTCCCATTCCATTCTTTCCTCTCCCTATTCTATTACTGATAACTTATTTTAGCGTCAGATTTCCTACATAATAATGTCTGTTACTCAACCAGATTTTTATCTTATGGAAGACCATAACCGCTATTCACAAAATACATACCTACCTCTAATACCAATTCATACAATGTAATTAAAACATGTTCATAATTGCAATACATCACTAAGACATTGCTGCAGTATTTTCAGCGCGTCATTGACATTTAAAAAGTAATCCAATAACCGTCTGCTTTACATTTGAACTGTCTTGTGTTCCCACCTGGGTGTGGTTGTAGTTCTATCTGATAGTATACGTGATGGCAAAGTGCAGTTACAAATAAATTCTACGACCCATTTTATATCTTATGTCTTGTGCATTAAGAACGCGATGAGTGTTTCTATACTGAGTGAAGGTAATTGTAGAATGTTTTACACATCGACATCCCGGCAACGGAGTGGTCGCCGTAGAACCAGTTTCATTTAATCATCATAATTGCGTCCTCCGTTAAACCTATCCCGCGCTCGACTCTGCTACAAGCGAGAGCGCACATGTAACGTCTGACTGTTCAAAATGTCACTATTCGATCCTATTTACAACTTTATGATAGGTTATTTCACTACTTGCAACTTTGATATTTTCAATTTGTTCCCACCTCCACCAAATTGATCTCAATGTTATATTCTGAATTTGGAAGGTGTTTTATAATGCTATCAAATTTTAACGTCTTCTCTCAGTCGAATAATAATATTATCTGCGCCAAAAGCTGTTAAAAACTACGTTATTTTATGTATTAATAATCTTGCCAAATGGTTAAGTATAATTCAGTCGTTGTTGGACACTTTGATAAGGTGACACAATGTGTTATCTGTATATGCTAAACGAGAACGAGAAAAAATATTTAGTCAAAATCTATCAAGGCCACGATTTACGCGGAACTCTCGATTCTACAATAAGTTTTTGATATATCTGATACGCGTCAAGTTGTACAATGTCAAATAAGTTACTGGGGGCGTTTAAAGGGTATTCGCTAAATCAAATAGTTGGTGTAAATTTTAATAACATTATAGATATATCATTATTTACATTTACATTGATACCTACTCAGATACAGGTACCTATATTAGAAACCGTTTTAGGTCTTGCTTAGTCACAATATAACTAAGTTTTGTAAATAACTTGTGAACAATGTTGTTACTTCTTTCTTATAACCACTTTGCTAATTAATAACCAGGAAGTTAAGGTGCATTATAATATTAGCCCTGACTTTCTAAAATACCCTTTTTGTGTTAACTACAAGTAAATGCATTTTTTCAAACTTCTCTGCTATTTCTCTGATTTTTTTACAAAGTTACCTATATATTGTGTCTTACGGGGTGCCTCAAGGCAGTAAAGTCGGTCCTACTCTTTTAGATAGGAATTGCTTAGAAACTATCGCCCATAGAAAAAATTACTTCATATACTGTAAAAGTTAATAAAGATACCTACCTATTGTAGTGTTGTTAGTTAGACGTAAAATAATCACCCAATAAATAAATTAATAGGCACTGTTGAATTGGATGCATTACATGTTTTACCATTATTAGAAAATATAGTTCTCGCTTAAATGCTCATTATTATCACCTTCTTCGACCTTAAGCATTTTAGAACTGTGGGTTATTCTTTACTTAAACAAGATCGTTGTTTGCCAATACCACTCAAGATACGCGTAACCTTTACGGTTCTCTAAGTTCCGCGAATTTTGTGCTACGGTATTTCTAGAAAATACTTAGTTATCTCTCCTACTATACTACTTCCTACGTACCAACTAGCTTTTACTTTGTGTGAACCAAGAAAACAAATTAACAACCTACAGCTTAAAATATATTTAAATGTCTGTCTATCCAATTGACGTATATTTTTTGCTTAGTTCATTCTTTGTTCGTCTTTTTATTTGAAGTTATAAGCACATTGACTGCACTCAGTGAAAAAGGGCTCCAATTTGAGTCAGTTTCCTCCCAGAACAAGTCACGACACAATATGCATCGTGTTGTTTCCCGCTGCGATCTAGGTTTCTTAAAGAACTTAAATATTTTTTACACGTTTAAATATATTTTCGTTAAATTTCATCAGCATACCAAAATAAACGTTTTAATATAGTGTCCCTTTGAAAGTTGTCTTCCTCAATTCTTAATAACATAATAACACACCCATATTTTTGAATTGTGACGTAAATTAGCATTTGGTAATTCCGCTAGTCTCTGTAGATACGTAGTGTAGAACAGACGGTGCGGTAAACAGGAAGCGGTGTCGGGTAAGCGAACGTTGGCAACTCTTCAACTAGCACGTGGTACCCGCTACCAACGACAGTGCGCACTTGCGATATACGACTAACATCAACACGTTAAACTTTTTTATACTTACTTATACTTTTTATTGTACAAACGGATCGCTTTTTCAATGTTCTGTTGAAGAACAGTCAATTTAAATAATAGTCTTCGCTATATAAATTAAGTTGTATAATATAATTTATAGAAATAACCACGTAGGCACCACCGGACACTGGAATGACGGACATTAAGCTTAGTTACTGCAATATGATTATTATTAGCCTCCGGTCTTGACCGGTAGTTGTGACAGGATATTTAATTATAGCCATAGGTATGTATAATCTGGTATTTTCTAAGGAAGTTTTCGTGTATTGAAAAAATGCGACAAAAAGTAGCTCGTTCCCTCCGCGAGCCACATGGTCAGGGTTGGAACAAAAGCCGCGTCAGAATATGCGCTACAGATGTGCTATCTGGTCCACATGTCATGAACAGTGTTTGCCTTCATCAAACACAAGACATTACACTCGTTAAACCGCATACTAATATCGGATAGACTTTTTATTTGTACAAGTATTCACTGCACAAAAATAGGTCTCTACTATACCGCAGCATAGATTTCAAAGTTAACGCTAATGAAATCAGTTTCATTCTAATTATACTTTAGTTTATAAATTCTATGAGCATTACACATAATCAACATAACATTATTATGATAATTTATTGTTATATAATGAACCAAGTACGTAAGAATTTTAGTCGACTATTCAGTAATAGGTACTACTACTAATTTTATAGCTGTTAATAATTCCTATTTAATAATAACAGATAAGAATATACAAACATTTAAAAAACTTAGTTAATAATTTCTACAAATAAATAATATTATCAGATCACTTTCATATTAATAGTGATGAACACAAAATAACAGCGAGACAGAAAATACGTGGAGCGTAAGTACCTAAGCTATACGTTACCATATTGGTTTATCTATTGATTGTTGTAGAAAATACAATGTAACATTGAACATTGATTATTGAAGCACACAGATATAATGAGTGCGACTCAGTTTGTCAAATACAATGATCACTTATGAATGAATTAGTGAATGACAGTTCGGCCATGTTTGTTTACGCGTGTGCTGTACATCGCGCGATCGGCTCGAGTCGGGCTCGCTCGCCGGCGCGTCGTCGGTCGCCGCCTCGAAATAGCACGGCACCAACACCGAAGAGTGCGGTCGACGACCCTGCGCCCTGCCACACCGAAATATTGGTAGGTACTATACTGCGATTCAATCCTTTCTCTGATTATGAATGATACAGGTCACTAATACTCTTGACTGCAACGCACTCTTCCTGTTTTTAAATATTATTATCGTAATAAACAAGGCCCGTCTATATTCTTTTACCTTATCGTTCGTTTTTATTAGTAACAAGCTTCAATGCATACGTTTAATTTTGTGTTTAATCTTATGTTATTGATGATAATTTAAGAAGTTAATATAGTGAAGTAAAGATGTCAATTTATTAAATACTCATTACAGCGCCATCTGGGAACGTAACCGTGAAAGTCTTACATACTATCAAGTTTAAAAGTTTACGTCGATTATAAAACAAATGACGGTTACGTTAAATAAAATAATATTAGTTTTAGTTAACTGCTTTGTAACATAATTGATTTAGTAGTTTTTTTAAAGAATAGGATAGTATTTTTCGAAATCCATCATAAATACCTTGTAACTTCTACTTAGATATTCCAGTGAATCAATTGTTACTGCATAAAATAAAGTCACTTAATTATGTAATAGTGATGACTTTTTTGTCAGCGTTTCCAAACTCATTGGTCGATTCTTAGAAGTAAATCTTACCCATTTGACGCGCTTTTAGTTTAAAGGGTTTGAGATCTATACACCTAACCTTCTGAATTTATTAACTAAATGATAAGCAACAGTATGTATTATTTTCTACCATTTGATATATTAACCGTTGTTCTTTTATCACATAACCGGATACTAAAACTTTAATGAATAACTGTCACAAATTTCAAACTTACCACTGGGTTGACAGGTAAATCCAAAGTTTTTAGTGCTCCTTTATATGTTCTTACTTTATCCTTTATACTGTATACTTTTCTGTGTAGGTATATAAAATAAATAATATGAAGGATAGAAATAATGATACAGTCTGCATACGTAGGTATACGTGTGAAAAAGTATACATTTACCTTCGCCGTCGCGCAATCGGGTTATAAACGTTCATCAGCTACATACCACATTTATAAATCGCAAAAACAAAAAAATGGCACCGGTTTAATACTAGACTATGTTGCAATGAGGACGACTAGATGCAAAACAACGGCCTCGAAACCAGATGCTTAACATAAACTGGTAAGTCGAGATGATTTAGACCGAATTACAAGAATCATACTCGACAAAATTCCATAACCCCGACGTGGGCTTTTCCCCGTACGACTCCCATTTCTGACGCATATATAAGCCGTTTATACGCCCAGACATTCCTGTTTCCGGCGCTCAATGATTACCGCATGACATTTCTTCGAGTTTTCATCATAGTAAAACGTTTCCGGCACGTGCTTTAAATTTATTTTAGTAAACGACTATAATTATGTAAATTTTGCTAACAGTATCCAATCTTACTCAATTTTGCTGTTTTAGAATTTCTAGTTTTAGAATATTCACTAGGAAAATATATAATCGTTAAACCCTTTAATCGATGTAATGTGTTCTTTTCGCTTTTTATATTATTCCTTTAGCGGTTTGGCTTATTAAGAGAGGATAAAAACCACTTCTACAAATTAAAATGCAAATTGCTGACTCTAATGTCTGCAATGAATATCTGACGGATAAAATGAAGATGATTTCACGATATAAAAAAGTAGAGTATGATGTGACTTGTCCCATCCTTTTTTTTCTTTGTTTGACTTTTATCAGTCCCTACTTATTTTAAGCATTATCACACATGTAGGAAAAGTAACATCGTTTAAAAATACCTGCTTAACCTATACTAAGAAAGAAATAAGAAGAATATAAAATTTGTAATAGTAAATAAACTTAATGCGCAATTCAGGGATAGTTGCTGGATCAAAAATAAATGCATGATCATGACAGCAACATGACTATACTCTACTTCGATCGTATCTATTATAACTATCCAAGCAATCATGATTTAAGGGGTCGTTCGAGCATTTGAGCAAAAATTGTTGCCTCGTGTTTTTGTGGCTTCATTACGAATTGTATGTTAATTACCTACCTAGTACCTATTCCATAATCAAAAATAGTAATATTTTGCGAATGTTAAGATAACGGCTTTGTGCCTCGTCAAAACTTTAGCATACGAACCTGCACTAAGGAAAAAACAACTGCCGACCTTTAAGATCAGTGTGTGGTGTCCCTCCTTGAGGTCCTTAAATTGTTTTATTTAGAGGTATTACAGTAACGCTTCTAAAAGCTCCATCTATAATGTCGTACGAGGCATGCAAATAGAGAAAAAAAGTAGAGCTGTGCTTACCGGATTTTCTTAATTCTCTCTATAGTTTACCTTTTTTTAAATATTTTAAAGCCGTAAACCCTTTAGCCCAGGCGGGCAGGAGAAGATGGTAATACGTCGTATCCACTAAAACTCTGTGTTCCTCTCTTAGCCGTGAAGGACCAGGATGGCAAGAAAACTGATATTACCCAAACTGTCCCAGAAGCTCTATGCTTTACATATTACATTTTCTGTACATGTGTGTATAATGTATTTAACTCTTCAATTTTAAATAAGCCTGGCCTACGCACCTTCAGATATTTAAACCTACACCTTAAATTGTATAACTGCCTATGAACTAAAGTACTAGACTCTATCTAGGTAGTATAGATCTAGTCTAGATCGATGAGTTGGCGCATATTTCGGTGTCCGACCTTTCAAGCGTCTCTCGCCAGTCTAAACGTATAAATGTATTTTTGTATCGAAGTTCATAATATAGCTGGTTATTATTTCTATTATAAGAATAACTTTCGTAATTATTCAGTTAATTTGTAATGATTGATCAGATTTAGCAACGTGTTTGCAATTTAGCAGTTCGGCCAAAGTAGATAGGTATGTATTCGTTGCTATGAAAAAATTAAGTAGGTACCTACTTAATACTGATTAAGTGATCTTTAAGCAGTATAATTAATTATCCGAATTAAATAAATAAATTTTCGAAACCCCCCGAAAGCTAGTAACTATTCACATATTAATAGTATGTAAATCAACATTAAGCTATAATTAACGTAATGAATAAAAATACGTACCTACCTAACTTACGGAATACTTAAATTGTATTTATTGTAAGAACTCTACATGTGTCTAATCTATACAATAGTCTTGTGAGTCGGCGCACCCACTACGTTAAGCACTCCTACTAATGCATATATGTCTATGTACTATACAGAAAATGTAATCCCACCTACTAGGTATACTTCCACATTCATCTATATACAATTGATAGGGTTTATCGCCCTCAGGCTGCATATCCCAAAGTACTTTACCCTACGTACTTTATGAGTGATAGGTATATGACGAGAACATGGTACATTATAATAGTCCACCACTATACTTTAAATATTGTAGAAGTAGAAATTTATAAATATGCGACAAATAAATGGCGTCGGAATGTGTGTCGTTTAAAATTATGAATTAAACAATTCAATTAGAATACGACGGCCATTCCAAGCTGTCATTTAAAAGGCTATGGCATTACCTAAGCACCTAACCTAACCTAATGTTAATATGGGGACTCGATTATTAAAACGAGTCGTGTCGTGGGCAGCAAGCTATTCACTTCGCCTACGTGAATCAGTGTTCTCCAATTTGGTCGTGGCGTTTCGCAACTCACAATCTGTGCCTGGTTAGTACCAAATTCTTAACCCACAGACTAAGTCGTGGGCAGGTGGAAAGTTGACCGCCGGTAATGTCATTATGCAACTTATTAATATGGTATGCACCTTATTGGATGCGAAAGTGGACGGGTATGTCCTTCGCAAGCCGATGCTTGTTGAGCCATAAAACTATCTAGGTAACATTTTTGCTAACCGTTTATTGTAACTGCGTACCGAGGTATACGTTTTTATTTTCTCTAATATAACAGGTATCTCTAATTATAATATCAATTAGTAAAATTCCGTACCTTTTAGAGGAAGTTTTATTCAGTCATATTATTATTCTTCATTAACTTTTTCCGCAAATAGCATTGTAGCAATTAAATAACGCTGTCAGAACGAAATTGATTTTTGTACTTTACGGACCTTTTGGATCTGAGCCGATTTTGAACCAGACCTGATCAACTAAGTGTACACAAACAATTTAATTATATTAGAAAATCATACTATGAGAATTGTAGGTGAACCAGTTTCAAATGTAACGGTCACATTGTTATTATAATTTTTCAATATTCTATCAAATACTGCTTTCCCAAAAAACACGTGGGCGCAGAATCTATGGGTATAGGTACCTACTTGATTTCGTTATCACCTAACCATCCCACATAAGCTTAGAATCTAGTGTTTTGCATAAAAGGAATGACCAAACTACGACATTCAACATTTCTTTTTGATGTTTGCTTTTATTTAACAAAGGTCGGAATTGGTATTACAAACTTGGTGTTTCTACGGATAACTTCCTAATGAAACAACTAAAGATTGCGTGTGATAAATGATTGATACCATCGCAGTTTCAAAAGGTATCGATCAAACTGACCAAAGCCTTCCTTCTCCCTCACTAAGACAAAAGGTAAGTAGCAATACTTCTCCGTTTTCAAAGATAAAGGGGTGGTAAATTAAAACAATAATTAGTTAGAAAAAAATGGGAACTAAGTCTCTAATAGCTTTGTAAACTTATTCTCTCCGTTAGTCGACTTTGGCATCGTCTTCAAGTCTGCATGCTTAAAAATAAACCAAACTTAATTGTATCGCGTTTTCGAAACAAACTAATAGCTCTCATGCAAACATCACTTCCTACGCTGCCTACCATATGGTAGTAATAGGGCATTATGAAATACCTCCAATACACTGTTACACAAGAATATTAATTAAACATTACGTATTTTAAGGCCTAGTTAGGACGGACGGCGGGAAGCCGATTGATGAGGGAGGGACAGGACCGCACAAGGTGGCAATACTTGGAAGAGGCCAGCAGTGGCCGTCGATTGGCTGATGATTACGTATTTTTAATTTTTTTGAAAACTTAATTTAAGGGCTTGCGGAAGACGACCAATGCTCTGGACTGACTAAATGAAAGCTGCACTGAACGATACTGTGCGGAAGGTTTGGCGTCGGATTGTGATGCATGTCACCAACCCGAAAATGATGACTACGAATGGATATTCGTAGTCATCATTTTCGGGTTAGTGCCTAAAGTGTACTGACGAAAAAGAAACTGAACGTACTTATAATTACGCTAAGACATGCTGCTCCCAGCACGGTTGAAAATTCCGCTTCACTCTTTAATTCGTCCATACTATCCGCGATATAGCGGGCGGTTGTTTAGGTTACCCAGATAATTGCAATAACAGTTGGGTTTCCTGTATGCTTGGTTGTATGGTACTTTCTCAAAGAACAAATAAAGGCGTAGAGGTTCTTAAATTACAACAGCAACATAGAGTCAGAAATGATTAAGGTTTCCAATGATCCTACTTGAAATAGGGCAATAGGCATAATATTGCATCAAGCCTCTTGCTAATACCAGGATATTACTCTACTTCAACAATACCGAAACGTTATTTCATATGTAGGGTGACTTAAATAAATAAAGTATTTTGTCTTTGAACCTTTAAAATCATTGTAATCAAGGTTATATTATACCTACTTATAATACGCTCAAATCAATTTATTGACAAGGATGCATTTACTTTACGTGCCAAATTTTGCCGATAGTGCACACAAAAATTGACGTTAAGTTCAAATTACTATTGACTATCCCTCCGTCACTCGAGGAGGCCTGTCCCTGCAGTGGGACATTAGTGGACTGTTATGATGATGATCCTGTTCTTAGAATACTATACCTAATAGTACCACATATTATACCGTAATAGATGAAATTAAATTGCTACTGATAACTAAGTAGATCCTTCCCAGCCCGACCACAGATGATAATCTTAATTTTAATGTAGTACATATTCATGAAAAAAAGTGTACTTAATTGTACTTATGAGTTTATAATTTGTACACATATATTTTCGCTGTTATAACAAATCTATTGTGGTCGTGCTAGGTAGTACCTTCCTGGCACGACCATACTGAATTTTAGGTATATTTGCAAACTTTATGATGGAGAATAATGTAAATAAATTGTACTTAATTGTACTCTATTATAAAGATAATTTTGAGCAGTCTTTATACAGTTTTAAACGTTTTTTTCTGCGGTACCTACATCAATCGGCAGTATGTTACGCCATTCCTATTTCTATGTCCCTACGCAAAATAACCGTAATAACCTGTAACCTGACTAACCCGATACCTTAGCCAATGACCATAACCACTAAGCTACAGAGGTCATCATCATAACAGCCCTTTAATGTCCCACTGCAGGGACGTGCCACCACGCTGGCCAGACGGATTGGTATAGGGTTTAATTTTAAGCTTTTTTTCTTTTTATTTCGTAAAGGTAATATTCACGGATAGTCCCTTAGTCGGGTTTTTACGACACCCATGGGATAAGATAGGGTGGTGAGGGGTGACCAGTGATGCATTTTTGCCCAGGCATATTGGACTTTTATTATTTTTGACCGATAAATGTCTGTTTCTGTCTAATAAAGGTCCAGGTGAATGGGCATTTACTAATATTACGTGAAAGCTTATATACCTAATTATTTTAGGTATGACAAGTGATCCAGATATACAATAATAAGGTTTTATTTAAAAATCTAGTCTGTTTTCTTATCTTATACTTATGAATTTAGTTTCAATCAATATTTATTTACATTAAAACAGTATTTTATTGTAAAAAAGATCGATTTTTAAATCACAACCAATTTTTTTTTTGTATTGGCGCGATTAATGATCCTTAGATTCTGCCAATACACAATCAAAATGTCTCTAGTCCATGAAGTTTTGAAAAAAGAATACTGTTCCATTTCCGCCAAAATTAAAATAAGCATTATTTCCAAAGAATTATTTTTATTAATTTTTCATTGTAATATAACGTAAAGACTTTATATTGTAATAATAGGTAGCAATTTCTTCATCATCATCATCATATCAGCCAATCGACGTCCACTGCTAGACATAGGCCTCCTCCAAGTATAGCCACCTTGCGCGGTCCTGTGCCACCCTCATCCATCGGCTACCCGCCGTGTGAGGGGACTCCCCACCCAATTTCTTAATTAATATTTATTTTATTCTTGTAAACACTTTAAGGATTTTAACTGCATTTAATTTTAAAAAGTGGACGACAATTCACCTGGACCTTTATTAGACAGAAACAGACATTTATCGGTCAAAAATAATAAAAGTCCAATATACCTGGGCAAAAATGCATCACTGGTCACCACTCACCACCCTATCTTATCCCATGGGTGTCGTAAAAACCCGACTAAGGGACTATCCGTGAATATTACCTTTACGAAATAAAAAGAAAGAAAGCTTAAAATTAAACCCTATACCAATCCGTCTGGCCAGCGTGGTGGCACGTCCCTGCAGTGGGACATTAAAGGGCTGTTATGATGATGACCTCTGTAGCTTAGTGGTTATGGTCATTGGCTAAGGTATCGGGTTAGCCAGGTTATTACGGTTATTTTGCGTAGGGACATAGAAATAGGAATGGCGTAACATACTGCCGATTGATGTAGGTACCGCAGAAAAAAACGTTTAAAACTGTATAAAGACTGCTCAAAATTATCTTTATAATAGAGTACAATTAAGTACAATTTATGTACATTATTCTCCATCATAAAGTTTTCAAAAATACCTAAAATTCAGTGTGGTCGTGCCAGGAAGGTACTACCTAGCACGACCACAATAAATTTGTTATAACAGCGAAAATATATGAGTACAAATTTTAAACTCATAAGTACAATTAAGTACACTTTTTTTATGAATATGTACTGCATTAAAATTAAGATTATCATCTGTGGTCGTGCTGGGAAGGATCACACGATAACTAATAGCTAACCAGAAGCTAACTTCACAGGCCATGAGTCTTTCGTGTCAAGTTTTGTTTAGTCTCACACAATGATAATGTTTGATTATTTGGAGTTCAGTAATTTAGTTTAGTGATGTTATCCATTTTCAGTCTGGCTGATTCACAGATTTAGGAATTACGTTTCGGTAATGTCTAATCATTCTATTTATTTTTTGATAAATATTAATTACTTTATAAACTTTTATTAGTTATTTTAGTTACGTATAGTTAGATAAAAACGATAACTTATCTACTGTCATATGTGTGGTGGTAGAAATAGAAAGCTTATTTGTATTTCTTTGCCTAATAATGTCATTACAAGGCAAAATTTTACGATTGCGTTAATTTACAACTTTATACTCTAAGAATAACATTAACCACAAAGAGTTCGTCTATAAAATAGTTAAAATTATTGTTTATGACTTATTTTTAACGAGTTCTACATTTTATAAGGCATAATGGCATAATATCCTTCATGTGTCCACTTACACGCCTACCGACTCAATTAGCCGTCTTAAGAGTTGTTTTTTTTAATAAAATAAGAATAACGATTTGTTTATTTATACGTTATGTTTGTCAATAAAAGGAACGGTTAGTGCTATCCGCCTACATGCTTCTGATATCCTTTATTTGCTGCCAGCGTTGCCATTATTGTCTGTGTGATGACGGAATACCTAATAGGTATCACTAACATTTATCATCAAATAACAGACAGAAACAAAGCAGACAATAACCAATGCGAGAATTGTCTTTTCTTGAGTATATCATTGACGTAGTAACTATTTAGTAATCTGTGATATAACGTGTGTACAGTCACGAGCAATAATATGTACACATTTTCGCATTTTGTAAACCAGTTATCTAAAGTTCTGCCAATCCAAAATTGAAAATTCGAAGATTAATTCAAAACTGTACGGAACCTCTTCTAAATTACGAATTCATTTTGATATTGTAATGTCTAGATAAACGTGCAGATAGTTTAGAAAATTTGAAAATGTGTACATATTATTGCTCGTGACTGTACCCAGAGGTGTGCTTTAAGTTTATTAATAGAAAAATACTACAATAAATGCAAATGTTATGACTATATTAGAGATAAATAAGTTTTCCTTTACACAAGTGTTCCCTGACATGTGGGTGCCGGTGACTTTAACGTGTGTCAATCTTAAGGCATTGCGACAGCGACAGTGTCAACGACTGAGGACTTAGGTGTAGGTGTAAGAAGGTATTGTAGGCCACATTGCAACGAGTAAGCGGTCACCTTTACGTCTAATTAAACATACATAATTTCAAATTTTTATGCTTAACGCACGGCACGGTCCAACGTCGTGGAAAGAAGGTGCGAGGCTAAATGCCTCTACATTTTTGCTTGAAATTCAAATTATAATACATTTTTCTTTATATCACAATTTTTTACCCGTCGTAAACTGATGTTTAACTCATTACGTATCTAGATATCGAAGATTTTGTGTTCGAACTGAGGGACCTACTTAAAGCGATATATCTTTTGAATGAAGTCTTTACAAACTCTGATATTCGATTTACAAACTTTTTAAGAACTTTTACTATAGACTATTGTTGATTAAACTGCAAAAAACCGCAGAAAAAAAGTGGGCCCCTTAGTCCACACATACATGTAGTACCTATATTTGACTGAGCTATTCGTAATTTGACAGACGCTTGGTAGACAATTTAAACTTGCTCACCTCCTGTAGTAGGTATTTCTAGTTCAATTTTAACAGTATTAAGTTAGTTGTAGGGTTTTGTACAGAAACTTTTTAGGCGTTAATATTCTTTTATTACTTTTTAACATAATGGCGGTGTTTTTAAAATGTAACCAAAAAATATAGTTTCGGCTAAAGGAGAAGCTGTTTAAATTGTATCATGAGAAAAAAGCAAAAGAAAACCTGCTCTACCATTTAAAGAGAGTAGTATCATTTCCATGCTGGATGGTCTGGTGGATGAAAAGAAGTCACAATGTTATGTATATTATAATTTTATGTCAATCATCACACAAACACAGTTCAGTGACCCGTCATATGTTTTTAACAAGTAAATAGGTACAAGCTAATGTCATAACATTGTTGCCAACTGCACTTGTAAGCAAAAAAAAAAAGAATCCATCAAATCGCGCCAACATAATAATATTTAAAGTAATGAATAAACAATAGAAAAAAGAATGCGTCAATCGTACCAACATAACAATATTTAAAAGTAGTGAATGATGTACAGCGTTACGATTATGATGAGTTTAGTTCAGAGTGCATGAGGCGAGTTGGGGCACTTCCTGCGGTTGCGTGACACGCGGTCCCCTTATCGTGTTCATTGATAGATTTATCTACACGAGGTCGCGTTGTCCGCTCCTCGATACACGACAGTCACGCGCACACGAACACAAATCGTCACCTAACTACAACTACTTACTATATTATAAAGGACTGATACATTATTAATTGTGATTTAACTAAAAACTAAACTGCTACTCTTGAATTTTAGTAATATCTGGTATAGGCACCTAAATATTCTGAACTTTCTTACTTACCAAAACATAAGGAGAGGGAATCAGACTACAGGGTATGATCATCATATTTCAAGCCGAAGATGTAGTAAAAGTTCACTATAAGACATACAATATCCACTGTCAATATAACTAAATAATTTTCTGCGCAAGAGCACTGATTTCAAGCATAGAGCTGATACCGAATATAACACTCACGCAATTTCATTTAATTAAATGATTCTCGGAAATTCAATATTTTTTTTAGATAAAGCACACAATTTAGAAATAATTTCTATGGGACCAACTTAAACTGTATCCACATACCGATACCAACGTGTCTGACCAAAGAAGTGATTGTATTTCCCTTCATACATGGACTAGCATGTTAGACCCTAAATGAACTAGTAAGATATTTAATTTTTTTATTTGATTTTTTGCTCAAAAGAGGTACTAAATTATTTGAATTTGGAACTGCTACTAATCTGAAGGAACTAATGACATTCAATTATTCACATAGAGGCAGAACACCCAACAAAATGTCTCTACATTCGCTAATACTTTTGTACTAACAATCAATTGGCCAGCATGGTGTTATTGCTAATAACTTTCCATCGTTGCTCTTTTAGTGAATAGTTTAAAAGTTGACGAGGAGAATGAATCAACAAATGATCAACATCTCAAAAATCCAATTGTTAAATCATATTTTATCCTCTAGATAAATAATAAATCTTCATAAATAAATATAATAATAGCACCATTATCTCGGATTTCAACAGAAACAATCTGTTTTAAAAGGAATTATTTATAAACTCAAGAGCTGAAGACACAAACAGAACGCTGTTGTCATTCAGCGAAATCTGTTTCCGCGAAAAGGACCTCCGCATTTGGTCAGCGACGAACGACATCATGCAACATCCTACATGTAATTCTACTTGATGTGTAGACACATTTAAATAATTAGTTACACTGTTCCTTTGGTACAATCAAATCTTTGTCTTCAAAATAAATGGTCTAGTCTGTTGATTTTTTTTTCATAGCTCACTCAATATTATCTTTGCAAAAAACATGTCTGGCGCCATTGATAACCGGCAAAGTTTTTTAAAAGCCCAATATTGCCTTTTAAAATAGATAAAGTTAATTCTTTTAGAAAACGGTATCTCGAAGCCCTTAAGGCTTGTCTCTCGAAAAATCAACATTTCTGCAATCTTTGGGCTCGTACTGCTGTTCAAATCAGAAAGATATGATTCTCATACTCATACACTTTATTTTTCATTTCATTGTGAATAAAAGCGCCAAAACGCTTTTTTGATTATTTACATTATGTTCGATGAAAAAAATATTTCAAATAGCTTAATTTTAACATCAAATTGCCTTCTTCTCTTTACCAACATAACATATAGACTTGAAACCTTGACTAAAAAATATAAATAAGGCCGGGCAACAGTTTGGCCAAAACGAAATTTGGATTACATGAACAGTACTCTAAAAATCAGAAGAAATCATTTTGGCGCTTACGACTTTTACATCCAAGCAACTGCGGGGCTCTTGCGCGGTGAGAGGGACGAGCCGCCAGTGCCGCTCATGCTTTCTTAGACGACGGACCTACGCTGCTTTCTACAAAACTCATTATCCGAAACAAAGTATACTTTCCTAATATTATCGTGCAAAAAATGGTGATATTAGTGATGATGAAGAAGTTCCCAACAAAAGAAAGAAAATTATGTGTGAACGAAAATTAAATTTTTATGAGTTTTAAAATGATTGCTTACAAATTTTATAAAATATTTTTTTTACTTTGCACATACATAAAATAGTTTCCTTATTTTAACGCCCGCTTGTCGGTTACTAACATTATATTCAGTTTGAAATTCTTGTATGCATTTTTTTTTAAGTATTGGCAACCCTAGCCTTTACGGAACTACGCGGTGTCGAACATAAACACTGAAAGTTTTGAATAATATATTATATTTATTATTTACAGTCACATAAATAATAAGTATTATATATCACTAACCCCCTTACTCATAAACGCTTTTTAAATTTTAATCAATTGATTAGCGTAAATTCTTTCGGTTTTGTTTGGCATAAGTTTGGTTTTGCTAATAAAAATCTCGCTAAACAGTGACTAAAGACGAATGGGCAAAACGTCCCCACCCTTGTAACATTTACATCTATACATCAAATAAAAGTACTTGAAAAGTGAAGCAATTTATTGTATGACAGCAAATCTGTCAGTCATGGGAAAACAGAGTTATTGAGGAGAAGAGAATAAAAATAATAAACGATAATATTACATACTTTATACACATAAGCACGATAAAGTCAAAGACTATCTTACTAGTAGAGGGACCATACATCTAGAACATCCTACATCATCCAGAAAACCATGCATTTCGCTTTTCAAATAAAAAACATACAGCCTTCATAAATATAAAAACTTGTTCATCATATCAGCCAATTGACGTCCACTGCAGGACATAGGCCTCCTCTAAACATTGTCACCCTCATCCATCGGTTTCCCGCCGTCCTAACTAGGTCTTGGGACCACCGTGTGAGGGGTCTCTCCACCCTGCGCTTTCTGATAGGCGGTCGCCATTCCAGAACCTTTCGACCCCAATGGCTGTCGGTTCTCCGCGCTATGTCCCCTGCCCACCGCCACTTTAACCGGGCAATTCTAAGCGCTATGTTCGTATGCACAGTTGGGTATATTAGAAAGATAACTGGATCTGACGCGGCAACTATTTCTAATGCAACAATAATGGGTTAATGCTAATCATTAATGAATATCACGCACCTATTCATTTATTGCATAAATCTGATGCATTCATACTACCACCCCGACACCGTTCATATCCCCACAAAGGTGATCATGGATTAGAAGAGGCTCGAGAAGAAACTCGCGTCTGTCGAATCCGCCTACCTAGATAGTAGTCCCGACATTCTGGATACTGTAATGGACACTGAGGCGGCGAACTGCGCTCTGACAGGTCGCGTCATTAATTAACGATTGCTCTCGGACAGTGGAAGACCTGTGCATGCAATTACCCGCAGAACTGCGTGATCTGTTGAGCCGCAAGATCACTGCCACACGTGCTTACGACAGGGCCCCCAGCGAGTCCAATAGGGTTAGAATTAGACAGCTTCAGTGGTCTGTCAAAGTACATATAAATGAGCTTCGTCAGCCACGATGGTAGGCGCAATTGAGTGAGATCGAGCCTTCTTATCTCGCTTACTAGCAGCTATTCCGATCGTTAACGAAGGACGTATGCTGTACTATGCCTCCTTTGGTTAGGCCTGATATTAGGCTAGCGTTCGATGATGATGACAAGGCCAAATGCCTGGCCGAGAGTCTCGAGGCCCAAAACGCAGTTCTACTCAGGGTAACAATCATGATATAATATCAATCACACACACCAATTTTTAAATAGATGTCGATAGCGAATTGAAGCGGCGAACTTCTCTCCCGGTCTCAACCCTCAAGGCAAATTCATCAGATAGCTGCTGTGAATGCGATGAAGAACAGCAAACAATGGCACACCTACTGAACTGTTTAAGGTGCCCAAAAAGCTGCACAGAAAAAGACCTAAAATATCTTAAACGCTACTGACAATGCAATCACCGTGGTCAAGTTCTGGGCTAATTGCATTTGACCACTGATGGTACTGCATTGTGTGCCTTACGACTCGAGAGAACAGAAGAACCGCTCAAGGCAGACAAACAACGATGTACCGTTAGTCACGCCTACCGAGGTGATAACCGTCATTAAGCTTCTCGCCTCTAAAAAGGCACCCGGCTCAGAAAGAATAACAAATATAGTCATCAATAATTTATTCCCCGAACGTCTCTCGATCCTTAACATGCATCTTTAATGTCGCTATACCAAATTGTGTCTTTCCACTGTTGCAGGAAGCCACAGTGGAAAGACGCCATGGTTATCGGAATACCGAAACCCGACAAAAGCAGTCCGACCCGGCTTGTTATCGACCTATTAGTCTGAGTCGAGCCGTTTCCGAGCCTGAGGAATATAAATTCTGTCGTTAACTATTTCTGCAATGGTTACTGCATAAAGAGCATTTCTTTATGGTTCTCTAAATGTTTAGTTTAGCAAGGCTAGATATCCGAAGGTCAGAAAAATGCTGTGGATAATTTTCTCGATGATGTAGGATAATCTAGATGCATGGTCCCTTGGTCCTTGCAAAGATACCCTTTGACTTTACCGTGCTTATATAGTAAACATTAACATAAAGTATGTAATATTATCGTTCATTATTTTTATTCTCTTCTTCTCAATAATTCTGTTCTCCCATGACTGACAGATTAGTTTCATACAATAAAATGCTTCACTTTTCAAGTACTTTCATTTTGATGTATAGATGTAAGTGTTACATACAAGGGTGGGGACGGCTCCCATACAAAAATGCCCATTATTCTTTAAGAGGCGTTTATGAGTAAGGTGGAAAATGTCTATTTTTAAAGAAAAATCAAAAAAAAAGTAAAAGAAGAAAAAGAAAAGATATAATATTAGAAAGTAAAGATATAATATTTATTTATTTCTATAATATAAAAAAATTAATACACATATTGTGTTGAAAATTGCGTTAATTTTCAACACACTTCTTTGTAAAGTGAGAAGTTGTATTCATCAAAATTATTATTTATCTTGAAGTTCGTTATAAAATTATTATTTATCTTGAAGTTCTGTGATTGTTTATTCCGTGACGACCGGAATGGGACGGCTCAACGCAATTTACACGTCGCAACGCAGTGCAGCCGCGATCTTTTGATGCGGGGGTAAGGAAGCGAGATAGCGTGCTCGCGCGGGGTGAGGTAGCTAGCTCCGCCCAAACACTGAAGGTCATTGGAGTGTACCTGAGCCAGTGATTTTTATCTATGCAACCGTATCCGGATGGCTGATTTTTTGTTACATATCCATTTGGCACGCGTTTTGTTGTATTGTTTAAAGTCCAGGTGTCATTAAAAGGGACCGTTTCGACACAATAGTAACGTATTCATACTAAGAAATGATGAAAGAAGAGAATCGCTTCCTGTATTTGTTGAGTAGGTGTAGGGTATCGGCACAGCGACGCCGGCACGAGCATACTGTATAGCGTACTGTACTTACAACAACCTACGTGCAACGGGACACTTCTATTGGTAACGCAACGACTGCTGGCTGACTACTTATAATTTCCTGTCAACGTGTTCTATGAACCTCTATAGAAATCAACTCTGTACTTAGATAGCGATGACTTGATACGTGTTTATCTACTGACTCAAATGGAAGAGGCGTTTACTTGTCGTTTTAGTTCCGCGCTTAGGATACGTATGAGTTAACAGCATTTAAATTAACGAAATTAATGCCAGTCACTCAATTAAAACAAACTGAGCAACAGTTATATATATCTAATAAATTATTTTCAATCAACAAACTATTCGTCATCATAGTATAGATCTTTTTGTGATAGGTACATAAATATGAAAGTGACAATTTTGTTGAATGAAACCAAAGCACATTTTTGTTCAAGGCCGGTTTTCATTGGATAGTGTTTTTTTAAAGATTGTTATAAATAGATGACGCACCGAGAGAGGATCCGGTGTTGTGTGATGATGGTAAGCAAAGGCAGTGTAGCACAGTGTTAACGTGTGTAAGTGTCACTCGCGTTGCGCAGAGACGCGTGCGCTGCGCGTCGTGCGCACGGGCGTGCGGCTGCCGACTGTTTCAGCGGCACAGCATCGCGACGCTCTCCATTCATTCGCATGCATGAATGAACGACGCTTAGCACGTGGCCGAAAAATAATTAAACTAGAACTCTTGTCTAGGACTGTAGTAGAGAAAACTGCTGAGTCGACCTTGCCTCGTCTAGACCGTCACACAGACTTGTCAATAAGTACTACATCTCATTAACATTTCTTCGAAAAAGTGAATCATTTTCCGGCTGAGAAAAATTGTCTACGAGTTAAAATGTTTTATTTATTGGTGGCAGATTTAGTTTGTTACCTACACATCAACATTTTGGCTCGATTTTTTTATAGTCGAATATTTAAAAACACATTAATTCATAGTAGAGCTTATCCGTTTCTATAAACGGATGTCAATGGGAAACACATTTTCAATCTATTGAAAATTTAACAAAAAACAACATTGCATATCGTATTGACATTAAATTTCTTCATGACATGACACAGATTACAGACATCCACACCTTTTTTTCCATCCTGGCTTTAGGTTGATGATAAATAAGTATCCAGTTTCCTAGTACAATACAATAAAAGTCAATTTATTTTTATCGTTTGATTATAATATTAGTTTACGTACACAGAAACACGACATCCTAGACCCCTGTATGCCATAATCCATATTTTACATTTAAACTTTTTTGCTGACAGCATTTTAAAAGGCGTTTTTTTCTTTCAAAACTCGTAATAAAAAAAATTGTTAATGTTTTTTTACAAAATCATTGCATTTTAATTTAGGTGTTATTTATTATCATGGCCTGTACCCATTTCTAATTTTTACTGCATTTTGTATTGATCTCCATGTGGTGAGGGAGTAAAAATACATGGAGCAAATAATTATCTCAGTTTAGTTCTCTTTTATTCTTGATCGAACTTTAGACCTTGCTCTCTACTGTGATCCAAATGTCTTACCCCCTTACTCATAAACGCCTCTTAAATATAATCACTGCTTAGCGAGATTTTTATATAGAAAACTAACCTTATAAGTAACAAACAAAACCGTAAGAATTTAAGCTAATCAATTGACTAAAATTGAAAAGGCGTTTATAGTATTTTTTTTTTAAGTGTTTATAAGTAAGGGGGTTAGAGCCTATGTTCCGTAGTAAGTTACTAATTATTATATCTCAGTTCCGTTTCTTGTCACTATTATTATAGGCTTATAGAGACAGTGCGGCAAAAAGGCTGAAAGGATATGGCGTAGTGTCCCCAACCCATGTTTATTGGTCGAATTTTGTCTTCATTTTCAAAATTCAGCAGAACTATTTGTCCCACGTAACTTAAACTAAGTAGTTCGAGTACCAGTGCTTATTAGAGCTCACAATAAGTATAGCTATATTACTGATTGGAGGAACACTTATAATTAATCAGGTTAACTGCAACCCAAGGTGGCCTTAGCCTATGTGATTTTTTAGCCTAACCTAACCTGACCGAGTCGGGATCTATTATTTTTAGCTAATACATAGCAAGTGACCTTTTTTAGATAATAGGTATTTTGAATTTAGGTGTTTTAAACATTAGGTATTTTGAACGGAGGTATTTTAATTTTAGGTATTTATATGTGCTCCTATTATGTAGACATTTTTAAGTAGGCTAAACAAAATGGTAAGGATACTGTTTACCAACTTGCCTGGTCAACGAGGTTATTCAGGACAAAACTGTCCTGAGGTAAACACCTCTGTTATGGTTTATCATTGAGGACACTGAAATCAAGAAATCTCTTCAGAGATGATATAATGGTATTCCGAACCAGATTAAAGGACTTATGGTTATTTTTCTGTTATTGCACTATTTTTGTAAAATAATGATATAACTTCAATATTCAGCTGTTTTTTTATCTTCTAACACTAAAATCATCATTTAAGGTGGCCCGTCCCTGCAGTGGTACGTTATAAAGTTGTGAAGATGAAAAAAAGGTAGATATACAAAATATTTTAATATGATGACAAGTGGAATATTTAGCGACGGCTTTTTAGGCCTACCAAACATTAAATTGACTTCAAAAATTCCTACTCACGTTTATGTAATAATGTAAAAAGCTTATTATATGGTAGAAATATATACATTACCTATACAACATATTTTGGGTACAAAATTAACTATCATTTTGAAAAAAATACTTACAAATGTCCCAATATATCAGAATAAAAAAAATATGTCTCAAGACACAGCACTTCACTTAATTTCTGCCGTCACTATATTTTGATCACGCACATAATCAACATTTATGGCTAAAGCACTTATTTGCCCGCTACTTCACGGCGTTAGTTCCTTCCATCAGGAAGTCGGATGCGCTTTGAACGGGACCAGTTCCTAAACGGGAGCAGCTCGGGGCCCGCGCATGCGCGACACTCACTGGGGCGTGACCTAGACCGTGAAAATAACACCCCCTCGCCCACGCTCATCGAGTTGTCATGGTTACAGCTTCAAAAAACACCTTCAAAGCCTTATAAACTTTCCAATTTCCGCATAAAAACGACCATTTCTAATCAATTTTGATCCTTTATCTACCATTTTTGCTCAATTTCCCTTTCCTGGAGTTATCTGGAAGGTTTGGCTAAAAGGTAAGTATAGTTAATGCAAAATACGTCATACGGAAACGCAACTAAGAAAGTAGATCAGTGCCTACGCTCTGTTGGTGGCTCCACCCAATCAACGGTGTTACTTGTCCCGCATTGGTGTTCCCATCAATGGTATGAGAAAAGATGACCTTCTCGGTGAATTATTGACGACAAACAAGATCTACCTATGTAGTACTGCAACCTATTAAATGTATATAACATTATAAAAGTCCATTACCTAACAACCTATATACATGTCATCCTACACGAAACACGTTTTATTAAGTTAAGTTGATTATCGTATTATTTTTAAATTATATACTTAACTGTAGATTAAGAGAAGGATGTATTTTATTTATTGGTTAAGTTTTCGAGTTCATTCGACTGAAAAGCACAGAAATATGAAAGGAAAGCTTGCAACGAAAATGAATGCAAACATGTTCTCATAAATAACGTAAAACAATCTATGAGACGTTTGATGAGGTCCTTATCTCATCATAGGTAGTAAGATTTTAAAAACATTTAATACAATGGCTACTTTCCAGAAATTTTCATCCATATCAAAGTGTGCGATTGATGTAAAAACTAGTGAATTTGCAATATGTGGTGATTGTTGACAAAATAAATCAAGTAAGGATGAATACGGAGTAGTTAAGATGTATGATTCGATCTATAAGGAATACTTATTAATTGCACAATTGCAGTATATTTTGAAAGTAAACAAAATATTATCCATGTGTTGATAAATATCTGTTTATTACTCATATAAATTCTGTGAGGAAATTTATAGGCTTTTTAAAAGATAACATGGATAATTTTCATTAAATCTTTGTTACTTAAAAGTGCTTTGCATCACAATGGTTTTAATAAACCATGTTACCGCGTCCAGAAATCCATCAGAAAGGGCGAAATCAGTCTAGAAATCGAGGAAAGCGACGGATGGTAGGCTTGAAAACACTCCGTAGCCTGCATTTTCCCGGTAAACCTCCCTCAAATTACGTTTAAAGGACTTGATCTCATATGGAGAAGACAGCAAATATAATGTAGGTAACCTTTTCGCAATTAATTGGACTTATTAGTCCACAGTTTTTTTTTATATTATGTGGCCCTCTACAAAACGGTTTAAAGTAAAACGAGACATTATTAAAACAACATCCGCTTGTGTTGTTCATTTTACCTTCACCTATGTGCATTAAAAATCAGAGCGCGTTATAGAAATGCATAATATCTAATGCATTTTATTGCCATCGTGCTTGTTCTCTTCGTGCACAACATAACAATAAGTTCGTTAACTTTATAAAATATATAGCTTATTTAAAGAAAAACATACATTTGTTCCCGTTTTCTGATTGTTTAAATTATGCTCTACCTACATGATAATTTTGGTTAACTACTTACCCCCTTACTCATTAAACGCCTCTTAAATTTTAGTCAATTGATTAGCTTAAATTCTTACAGTTTTAGCTAAATACCTAAGTTAAATTAAAGAGGCGTTTATGAGTAAGGGGGTTAGATATTTAACTTGGAGTAAGCTGCAGGTTTATCTTTATCCCTATTTCTAGATCGATAATAGGTTTCCTACACTTCCAATTTCTTACTTGTAAGATGATGTATCTATAACTGAATCGACCTATGGTTACCTACTGGTCTTTAAAATAAGTTTAAAATAAGTGATCTACGAATTACTTATAGTTACGTACTAGGTCCACGTAACTATAAGCGATTCGTAGATCAAAAGCTTTAACTTCATAATCCGTCAATAATGAGGATTGGTCTGCATCTTTCGTGTAGGATATATTGTTCACCTACTTATCCCTGCTTGGTGACGGACTTGATGGACACAATGTCATGTCCTATTATCTGATTGTTAGTGTCGTAAAAGTTGAATATAGATTTAAATAACAAGGCCAGAGAACAAAAAATTGATACAAACTATTGTTACCCGTTTAGCCGGCGATGTATTTAATCCCATGATTGGCGACATGTCCCTGCAAAGGGTCATTAAAATGCTGATAAGATAGGTTTACTAAGTACTTCAAAACATAATGACTGATGGCTATTATTTACAAAAGAGTCTTTAGTACCAAGTATTAAAAGGTTTAATGTTGTTGGCAACATAGTAATAAGTCCGTCATATCGCTCTTAGGTAGGTACCTACTTATGATCCATTATGGTGGGCAAGCAACAGTATCATTAAAACACGATTATAAAACATTACCTGTACTATATCTTAGAAAACTAGTGAGTCAAGTCATTTGATAGATTACCTTCTGAATGACAGGAAGGTATACAAAATCATTGAGTTAGTAGTAATCATGTGTCTCGTAACTTTCCTTCTACGAAATGCTTGAATCATTATTATTTGTTTGAATCTAAATTAACAGACTCTAAAATAAGGAACGGGTTCAGAATCCCGTTGTGTTTTTAATGTTTGTTATCCAGAACTTGCAAGAATAGGTAACACTCAGTGTTAGTGGTCGTAGGCTTATTCGATAAGCATTATTAAATTTAGTACTTTTAAGAATGCTTTTTATTAGCTCGAAAGCCTATTTGTACAAGTTTGAAGAAGCACGCTTTTTAATTTCATTCGCCAATCTACATAGGATCGAATGTCTAGGCCCTACCTAGTAAATGGACCTTTTCAATGGATCTTAGTGGACTGTGCAAAAAATTTGAACTAGTATGTTAAGATCTACCCATTTTTATCATTTGTTAAGGGTGATAGACCCGAGTGAGACATGGAGTTCCTTTCGTAAATTGGGATAACGATAGAAACATCTTTTCGATATTTTTTCAGATGCATATCTTCTGATCACTTTTCAGTGATACTCACCTTCTTACCATATTAGGCAAGACCTCACCGTCAACGGAATCCTGCAATGATGTCACGTGTCTGACTACAAAAATCTGCTTACTCCTTCAATAACTGTTTACATTATGTGTAATCTTATATGCCACTTACGTATTCGATCATTTATTTAGACACCATTATACGATACTTACCTATCCACATTCGTATCAGGTGTGGCTCGCTCTAATACGAAAGAAATTGACATCACAAGTCAACTCGCCAATCAGAATTTTGACCAGGACGAACTTTTCAACAAATGTGCTATTGACCAATATGTATTGTACAAAATAATACAAACCAATTGTTACTTTGTAATTTAATAAAAGTTCTTCAATATAAGAATATGTCCGATTCCATCTATATAATACAAAGCATTTCAAAAAGGGAAAAATACCTACATACAAAATACAACCTCCATTGGACATCAATCCCGATCACCACCTATGTTCAGTTCTCAATCCCTGTACGCACGCATTAGGGTTACATTCCAAACGGCATTCAAATTTCAACGTAAATAATATTTGTTTCGTACAATAGACGACCTCAAATAAAATAAGCAGCCAGTGCCACCAATATATATAATATTTAAACTACATCAGGAGCACCGTACAAAGATATTGCCTTGAGACACAGAAGAGCCCGGAGATCGTTTATTGCACTACTTACTTTACAATTATTAACACATGCATGGATATTCGCATTATTATTTTATTTACATAAAACTACAGAATTTTATTGTAAATAAATCTATGAGAACATTTTATTTACAAGGAATCAACCTTCAATAACAAATACTCGACTATATTTATTGTTGCTAATACATAATAAAATGGACAACCGGCGTCCTAATAATCGCACACATCCAATCTCAAGTAACTTTTTGTCAATAAATAAACATGTTTTAATACTATTTACAATGCGTCTGATAGATTATTCTATCGTTTCGCACCGGTAGTTACATTGGCAGTTGTAAAGCATCAGATAAGATAAAAAATAAATACAGCCGTAACATTGACATTAGCATTTTCCCACCAGTAACACAACATTCGAATTATTAATATAAAATGGATAAGATGGTGAGATTCTATGACACAAGGGAGTTAGATGGAATAGACAAAGTAGACGGTACTACGTACTTTATATAATAAGGGAGAGCGTAGCCGTGATTGGCTTAATAGAAAGGACTACAGAATCTGGAATAGTTTCTTGAGCTCAACCATTAGTTGCCAGTCGGTTTTGATGAGGTCGTCGCGGAAGTAATCCTTGCAAGCGTCGATACTTGCTCGCGATATCTGAAACAAAGGAAACTTATATTAACATGTAATCTCATAGTCAGTCAACAGATCAGTTGGGTAATCTTCATCACAAATGAAATCGACAACTCCATCATAATCAGTCGTGAAACAGTTTTCCAGCAAATTGATCTCTGTGGTGGGTCATGCAAACGTTACCGTGCCATTGGGTCCTGCAAACGTTTGTGAAAAACCATTTGGACAAATCAACAAAAGTATAGCGACGGATGAAGTTATTTTACGACTGACACCAATTGCCGCTAAATTATTCTAACTCATCTGTACTCATTTATTTTTGAGACTAAATTATCTATATTATATTATGTACTCGTATTTCCCGCTTTCCTAAATCCCTCCTTTTCTGTTTGAAAAAAAATTACACACATCTAGAATTAATTAAATTTCCATTGTCGAAACTTATAATTAAATTTAAAATTACAGAATATAACTCCGAAACAAAAATACATCCGAAACAAAAACTGGTTCGAGAGCCGAGACACCTTCAAATCTAAAAATAGCAAATTCATGTTGAATGTACGAGTGGTTCATTCAGCACGACCCAGTTTAGGAGCATTGATTCAGCAGGCCGGGGTGAATGGTTTGACGTCATAGGGAAAATAGAACAGGTTGTGCAAGCAAGGAATTGGGTCAGTTGTGCACCCCGCACCCCTCGCCCCACGTCGACCCGGTGCAGCCAAGCCCCGGGTATACGTCAACGACATTGGATCCGGGTAGGGAATCATATTATCAACCTCTGTATATATTTATGTATATATATAGGGTGTATTTTTAGGTCGAGGGACAAGTAATAAATAAGACTTACAAGGTGAAATAACGAAGGCCATACGAATTTATATTGGATAGATAAAAATGTTATATTTAGAAATGCATATAACACCGAATGAACGATGTTAATTACACGTTAGTTTGTATTGTACTTGGAATGTGAAAATTTTTGAAGGAAGACTCTGTCCAGCAGTGGACGCTGGCTTTGACTGATATGATGATAGATTTTGACGGTAAGGATTGTATTTCTGGACCTCAATATTACTTTGTGTAGGTAATTAAAAAATAAACTAGAGCTTGTTAGTTTTGTAAAATCAGTATCATTGGACGTTTAAAAGTTATTATAGCGAATTGATCCTATTAAATTTACTAGAAAAATACCAGAAGTAGTTGTTCTGGAATCAGATACCGGTTTGTATGAACATAGAATATTATTGCAACAACGTCATAAAATAATCAACAATCTTTGCAAGGGTAATCTCCATGTCTACTTCCTACAACTAACTTCCTAACAAGTCCAACCAAAAAATACAATGGATCTTTATTTTGCCTTCATCAATTTATACACCCAATGATAATTTAGTATTTTATAGAACCGATAATTAACCTATTAATACATAATGTGCAATAATTTTGGCCTAGCTTTAATTTGTGCTTGGTAGTATATTAAATCAATGAAGATTTTTTGCTGTATTCACAGCGTGTGCTTCAATGACATCGTAACACAAAGTCCAATGTTCATAGTTCCATCAATGAAACCGCACAGCAAAATATCAATGGGTGACGGTATGACCCGGTCAATGCGTATGTGTGCGCTACGTTCTCTCTGTGTGCCCAATAATTACGTAGACTTTGTATGTATCCTTAAAACGTTATTGTTTGGTTGAGTAGAATTAGATATTATACTGATAAATATAGTTAAAAGTATTGAATCTAATTTAAAATAACAGACTTTTGATATTCATCGATCGTATTGACTATCGACAGAAAGGTTCTGGAGTGAATTTGGACTGAAAGATGATTGGAATAGCATAAGGTCATATTATATGAAAATAAATACAGGTAAGCAAAGCGTACATATTACAGTGGACGTCGAAATTAAAGATAGAATAATAAATATATATATGTTAATCAATTTTCTGGCACTAATAGTGCAGTACCCCGTTTAATTTGGGACTAGACGGCATTGTTTATGAGTGAGGAATATTATAGGCTTACAAAAACAGCACTAACATTTTACCTGGTTGAAGACTAGATGCAGTTGAACAACTGGCGCATAACTATTTGCCATTTGATACGTATGACACACATTATGACAGAGTATTACAAAATAGTCGTCGTAAGGTCCCCCGCATAAAGTACACGTTACACCATCTCTGCAAGCTTATTAGTGCTGCAAGTGTACGTGCAGTGAAATCAATGATAATTACGAAACAATACAAAACGTGAATAGTAATACATCTATCTCCATATTGATCTTGAAGTTAATTATCACAGTGATGTCATAGTAGGAATTATATACATCGTTATGTCATTAGAGCCTTTAGTGTTCCACTGAAGGGACGGGTCTGGTTCGGTGAGGGGAAAGCTTGGTAGTTCTAAAAACCTCGCTCTACAAACAAGTTTTTGTTAAAGGCAAGCGACGAGCCGAAAGGGTTCTTGGCTTCGCAACGTCAGAAAGATGGCCAGCCAGGTATCGCCAGCCATGAACAACTTTTTCATTTAGCAAACAAAAGGCTAATCTCTAGTAGACTGGAGGCACAAGAAGAAGTTTTGTTTACCAGTTCAAAGAACAAAAAACCATCTACAAATCCGTCCTACTAACGCGTGATATTGTAGCCAAAGATTCTCTTTGCCACTGAACGCCATCCCTGCATGGGGACACTAATCAATTATTCTAACGAATAGCTTCTGTATACCAAATACTCCAATGTGATATTAAAACTGATTTAGCATAAATACAAAATGCTTAAGAGATCGTATGGAAAACTATGACGTCACCAAGATCCTAAAATACACCGGCCTTCGCTCGGGTGACGGAAAATAGTCGAATTCACATTGAGTGCTTTTATATTGTGCAAAAGGAAAGATAGATGTTTTTCACTAATCGAAAACAAAACCATGAACTAACTCTTTATATTATATCGTTTAGAGTACCTATATAATAACTTGATATTTGTTATAAGTATCTAGTTTTATAATACAACCGTATGGGGACAAAGTTAGAATATGCTCATCACCACCCCCCATCACATGGGTTTGGTAAAATAAATGGAAAGTTCGCAAATCTTATCTACCTACCCGAAATCAAAAATAAAACTACACAAACCCGTCAGGACAAATTATATATATATATATATATATATATATATATATATATACTAGCTGATGCCCGCGGTATTACCCGCTTAATTGTTATTTTATACCATAAACTACCTATATTCTAAATTTCAACTAAATCCATTTAGTAGTTTTTGCATGAAAGGGTAACAAACATCCATCCATCCTCTCAAACTTTTGCACTTTAGTGCCTAACAAATACCTAATACTCCAGTAAAATAAGCATTCAACCTCGGAATGGAAGCGAATAAGCTGTAAATTTGCATAAACCTTTGTTTTGGTGTACTAATGACTGGTAGAAAAGTCTCATATGATCACGTGTCTGCGTCATAAGTTATTCAAGGTCAAAGGTCACGAAAATCAGTTTTTTCCCATTATCTCGTTTTCTATGGGAAATACGCATTTAACGTCAATATAAATATTGTAGATCATAAAACTGTCTACAAAAAATGTCTGAACACTTTTCTCCTAGAAAGCATCGCTTTCAAGATATCGTGACTTTAGAGCGCAGAAATTCAGCCAGATCTGTCCAGTGGTTTGGGCTGTGCGTTGATAGATAACTATGTCGGTCACCTTTGAGTTTTATAGAAATAGAAGATTTCCGCACCGCCTCTGATCAACGCACAGCCTAAACCACTGGACAAATCTGGCTGAATTTTGGTATGCAGGTAGATGATATAATGTAGGCTTCCGCTAAGAAAGGATTTTGATAAATTCTACCCCTAAAGGGATAAGATAGGGGATGGAAGTTTGTATGTAACTTTGTCAATTTCAAACCGATTAGGCTGAGACCAAGCATGCATATGCTACTATATATTGAAATAAGCCTTACTTTTCATAATATTTATAAACGCGAGCGAACGCACGGGAAAAAGCTAGTGTGTGCATATAGTCGAAAATACGACTTTCCTGCGCTCTAAAGTCACGATATCTTGAAAGCGATGCTTTCTAGGAGAAAAGTGTTCAGAAATTTTTTGTAGACAGTTTTATGATCTACAATATTTATATTGACGTTAAATGCGTATTTCCCATAGAAAACGAGATAATGGGAAAAAACTGATTTTCGTGACCTTTGACCTTGAATAACTTATGACGCAGACACGTGATCATATGAGACTTTTCTACCAGTCATTAGTACACCAAAACAAAGGTTTATGCAAATTTATAGCTTATTCGCTTCCATTCCGAGGTTTGCCCCTAATTAAGCCTTATTTGACTGTACTATAAGGTGAATATTATCTTCACTAAATAAAAAGAAGGAAAACTTGAAATTAAACCCTATACCAATCCGTCTGCAAGCGTGGTATTAGTAGGCCAAGTATCCCTCCGTCAAGGAAGGAGGCCCGTCCCTGTAGTGGGACATTAATGGGCTGTTATGATGAAATAAGTTGACAATTACGAATTTAAGCTCTCTAGATATATCAGACCCACAGCTTAAAAAACCGGCCAAGTGCGAGTCTGACTCGCGCACCGAGGGTCCTGTACAAACCTATTTATTTTCCTGCCAAATTGTGATAACGTCAGGATTCAGCTGTTTAAATACTATTTTTCCCGCCAAAATTCAATGACGTCACGACTTAGCTGTCAAAATATATTTTCCTGCCAAAATTCTGTGACGTCACGACTTATCTGTCAAAAATTCTATGACGTCACGCCTATCTGTCAAAATTGACAGCTGTCAAAAGTGACAGCTGTCAAAAGTGACAGAGGTATCAAATATTTTCCTGCCAAAATAATATGACGTCACAAATCATCTGTCAAAAATTCTGTGACGTCACGACTCATCTGTCAAAAATTCAAAAACGTCACGGCTCAGCTGTCAAAATATATTTACCCGCCAAAATTCTGTGACGTCACGAATCATCTGTCACAAATTCTGTGACGTCACGACTCATCTGTCAAAAATTTAAAAACGTCACGGCTCAGCTGTCAAAATTTAATTCTGTGACGTCACGACTCAGCGTTCAAAAATTCAATGACGTCACGACTCAACTGTCAAAAAATATTTTCCTGCCAAAATTCTGTGACGTCACGACTCATCTGTCAAAATTCTATGACGTCACGGGTCACGTGACCAAAATTGTATGACGTCACAGGTCACGTGACACGGCTTTCCCGCCAAAATTCTATGAAATCAAAATATAATATGATTGCTATTAAAAAGTAGCCTATGTTCTTTCTCAGGGTCTAAAGATTGTCTGTACCAAATTTCATCGAAATCCGTTCAGCCGTTTAGGCGTGAAAGAGTAACAGACAGACAGAGTTACTTTCGCATTTATAATATTAGTATGGATAATAATTATATATTATTATATTATATAAATACAATAATAGAGGACCGTTCTTCACTAGAGATGACTCTTGCCTGAAGTAGATGATCAGTGAGTTATGACAGTGATGAATAAAATACTATTTAATACAATAGTATATTTCTTGGACGTCTTTGTCTATCTATATGTAAAAGCGATCAAGCGGATTTTAATATTTACATCCAAGCTTGGTCGCTGTTTTGGTTTAATTACGTATTAAAAGCAGAGGTCATTGTTAATAGGTGTCCGTTTCGATAATACTATTGATTACGAGAACAAAGCTAGTAAGACGAGAAGCTGCTTGCACTTTTAAAGTCGATCCCTCTAAAACTATCATCATAACAGCCCATTAATGTCCCACTGCACGGACGGGCCTCTTCCCGTTACGGAGGGATACTTGGCCTACTAATACCACGCTGGCCAGACGGATTGAAGTTTTCCTTCTTTTTACTTCGTAAAGATAATATTTACGGATAGTCCCTTAGTCGGTTTTTGCGACACCCATGGGATGAGATGGGGTGGTGACATATTGTATTCTTACTCAGTCACCGCACGGACACATCTAAAACTATAATAGATTTCAATTTAACCTATGGTCATCATATCTGTCTTTTATGGTCACTGCAGATAGACTCATCCATATAGGCAGCTAATTTTAGCTAAGAAAAACCACGCCGATCAAACAATTTTGTGTCAAAATGTTATGTCATGTTCTTTCTTTGATAGAGATATTTACTATGAATTAGACTTAATTTAGCCACATTTTACGATACCCTCGGTACTTACGGGGACTTTATTATAGGTAATTCCAGAATAAAAACAGATTAAAGTTTTAAATTCAAGTTAGTATCAGTGGCATACAGTCTGCATTTCAATTAAACATCTCTCATGTGATTATTGCGTGTCCATTTGATCTTATTAATAGGAGTCGAGTGCCCATTTATTTAACAAGCCCGACATATACATATTGATGAAAATGATCATTCTTAATGGTACAGTCACGAGCAATAATATGTACACATTTTCACATTTTGTAAAACATTTATCTAAAGTTCTGCTAATCCAAAATTGAATATTCGAAGATTAGTTCAAAACTGTACGAAACCTCTTCGAAATTATGAAATAATTTTATTATTCTAATGTCTAGATAAACGTGCAGATGGTTTAGAAAATTTGACAATGTGTACATATTATTGCTCGTGACTGTACCTACAAACTGTCAATGAATTATGTTTGAACAAGTTTCGGTAAACAACGGAAACAAAGATGAGAATTGTTTTTTGGCATTGATTCTGTGAATGAGTTTTATATTTAAGATACTTGGCAGACTATTCAATACGTCATGTATACAATATTGCAGGCGCCAATTCTCTGTATTATTACTATAATATTATATGCTTACGATGAGAAAGTACTTAGGGTGTGTTCGATTATAATTCGAGTCGTTTTAGCCTTCTTATGAATGTGTCAATCCTACTGCTATAACCCTTTCTCTAAGACCAGTGCTGATAACTATCATAATACACTATTTCTCTCAGTTGAGATAAAACCCTATTTTTATTTTTACTGAATGAATTTAAAATCAAGCATCTACCTATCATAGACATACACGTTATACTTAAGTGAACATTTATAAAGTGTGAGAATTTCAATTTTATATAACATTTTCTATGAGCTAACATTAATTTGAAAACGTATTTCAATAATGTAATAAATAAATATTTGCATAATAAATATAATTATTATATGTGGCTTCTCTGACGTCAATTCTAGCATTAAAACGGTAGTAAAATCGCTTGCTAAGTGCAGTTCTCCCCTCCGTGACGAAATTCTCCCTGACCCAGTGACCTGAGCATCCCCTCTCGCGCCACACCCCGCTGCAAGCGATCAATGGAGCCGAGCCCCCTTCTCCATTCAGTATAACCTTCTACTTGCATTGATACACCGCTTTATGTATGAATGAAAATCCTTCAATGAGCGGCAACGTTTGAGTAATTTTGCACGCACGTACCTACTGTGAATTTTTATTTCTATTATATACATTTGTGAGTTAGTTTTAAATTTGGTACTTTTAGCTGCAATTTAAAAATATAATTAACCTAATCTATAAAAGTTTTCTAGCTTACTGCAGGAAAGGGCGCTCTACAATGATAGAGAGAAATTTCGCTAGCTGATATTACGCTGTCCTTCGGTTTGAATTTTCATTAAAACTAATACATATAGATAGAAAGAGCATATTTTATTGTCAGTTTATTTATAACGCCGGAAAGAGATTAGTAAGTGACCACACTTCACCAAACTAAAATATTTATACAACAATACTACCGACTATGAAAGTAAAGAACTGCAGATAGGTTACTTTAAATCAAATAGGTAGTAGATACTAGACATATTTAATTCAAATTTTCTCACTTTGCAAGGACTACGGTCTATTCCGGGAACTTTATGATACAGATATAAATAGATTTCTATTTTCTAACTTCATAAACACTGATAATAGTGAATAATAAATGTTTCTGTCGTTATTGATAAGGGACAGTGTAATAATGACTTAGACGAAAGTGGCAGTGATATTTATGAGCAATTATATAAAAATCTTATTCTTTATGAAAACAATAACAAATTGGTTATCACATTGCAAATAGTCTTCAAATATATTCAAGTCGCCCATCTATTGAACAACCGTAATGACGTTGTAAACTTATGAACCGAGTGAACCTGTGGTTGCATGCAACTGATTGAGAGCGTCTTTTTTTCTGTTATAGAGATCTAATTAATATTGCCTAATACAATGCTCTTTTGGACTAGTTTGTTTTTAGATCTTTCTCATGGTAATTTACAAATTCTATTAAAACACATGGAATACCACAGACAAGTTCAGGTACTTAAAATTCTCATTTCATCCAGGATACAGATGTCCAATCTAATAAAGCAAAGGTAGTAAAAATAAAGAACTATCTATCAATTTATTAGTGCTATCAATAGTGCTACAACAATGTTGCCGAAACGTTATAAGTCAACACCGACGCATACGTTCGCTAGATGAATACTAATATTATCTGTACTCGATAATAGACATTAGGGATGCCACATTTAGAGTAATTGAATATTAGATCAGTATTAAGCATATAATTCGGCTGGTCAGCGTAATAATCGAAGGTAGTTTTCTTCACAAGTAGACGCACAGACAAGTAACAATTTTGTAACATTCATGGGTTTTAAATAAGATTACAAGACCGTCCTTCATGTGGTAACGGAATAAGAGTAGAAGGTTGTAATACCCCAAGGATACACAGAATTTACGATGTAGCTGGAAAGCTTTCGCTTTAAATGCAAGACCTCATAATTATTTCGAGACTGATTTATCATACCAACAACAAGAAAGAAAAGTTTTCAAAGAAATGCTTTTCTATAATGACGGAGTTTGATTAGTAAAAACTGTAACTGTTTTTATTTGGTGAAATGGATTTTGCTTTTTGGGATACATTTTTATAGCGAATTTCAAACATCTTTTACACTGTGACATCCTTACTACATACTGTGAACATGTTACTCGCAAATTGATATATGCGCGAGACTAGATATTTAAATTTTAAAATAGCATAGACCTAAGATCGTGTCTGAACTATTTTAAAATTTCTTCTTTGATTAGATAAGACTGCAAGCACCTACCAATTAATGTTTAATTCCAATTACCGGTTTTAAGATTGTCAAACCGAGTTGATTGTGTAAAACAATAGTTAATCGAAATTTAAACCTTTGACGAACTTAGATAACAAATCGATATAAAATAATAAAACAATGGTTAAAAACAAATTCGTATTAAACCTTAAAGTTGTTAAAATGCGTTTTCTGTGGCAGAAACCTAGAAGTATACTTATTCAAACAAAATTAAATAAAATGGTCAATGAATGACCGAGTTTTGTAAAACTCTATCGACATACGTCACAATTATTTAAATCGTGTCTAAGTTTCATCCTTAATATGTTTAGATGGTTCTGCAGCGACAGCGATGAGTCCTGATGACTAGTGAAAAATAGGAATTTTTGGTGCAAAAACTGAGTTTTCTTAACGTTTGAACTAACTCTACCGGATTGTGATAGCCTCATAATTTAGTGTTGGATCCGATTGATCTCATCGACAGCATGTTCCTCTCGAGGACTTAGGTTCAGAATGACTACTTTTTTAAATTGACCACTTTTCTAAAATGTCTACGTTATTTTTAGATATAAAACATACAAAAATGCTCACAAATTCACACAACAGCTAGTGCAGGTCTTGAACTATGAGTACCAGACAACAACTAAACATACTTACGTATGTTTATTTCTTTCAAAATAATACATAGTATACATAGAAAACACCCAGCCCAAAGCAAATATTCATGTTCATGCACACAAAGATTTGCATTGAACGGGAATCGAACTCGAGACCTTTGCGTAGCAGTCAAAGACTTCGTCACTAAGGTCTTCTTATGTAAATAAATACATACCTACACAACCGCTGCACCTATACATTACACTACATTTTAGATGGCAATTGTGTAGTAATCTTTAGTCGCAAGCAATGCGTTCTAATAATAGTCGTATCAATCGGTGTCATTTGTCTATACAGCTAAAATGGTACCGATATATTGTGCAATGTACAGCCCATTCATTAAACACTCACCCATGACACCGTAAAGGTGTGCGCGCATATGGAACAAACTATTAGTTTATTTATTTTTATTGTTAATCGACTAATAAGCAGAGCTGGGTAATTTTCGGTTGTATGTTATTTATGTTTGTTGCTTCAAAACTAATTAAAAACAACATTTTATTTTCTTTAGAGTATAGTTTAATCAAAATTGGTAAGTTATACGGTTTTAATCTCAATAAAATTATTTAATTCCTTTGAATGAATAAGTAAACAAAAATGACATCGAGACACGTTTTGGAGTGGGTTTTGAACTAGTTTTTTTTTATACGACCTCATAGACGCCACTGACAATGCAATCAACGTGGCCAAGTTCTGGGCTGATTGCATTTGACCACCGATGGTACTGCATTGTGTGCCTTACGACTCGAAAGAAGAAGAAGTTTTTTTTTAAAATAGTTATATACTAAACTCTCCGTGTGGTGACGGAGTAAGAATACAATATGTCACTACCCCATCTCATCCCATGGGTGTCGTAAAAACCGACTAAGGGGCTATCTGTGAATATTATCTTAAAATCCGTATGGGCAGCGTGGTATTAGAAGGCCAAGTATCCCTCCGTCACGGGAGGAGGCCTGTCCCTGCAGTGGGACATTAAAGGGCTGCTATGATGATACTAAACTCACACCGTGTCTCACGCTTTAGTAGAGCTTCCTCATAATAATTGTATGTTATAATTATTTTTTGATTATTGAATATGGGTATACCTACTATCGATTAGTATCGATGGTAAGTTGATGTCTTTTATTCGGAAGAGTAAACAGTTTTAGATGCCTTATGTTATGTTGAATATCCCAAATGAGTCTCTCGCCATTAATGGCAGTTCTTGGTATAACTCATACCAAGCTAGCTAAACAAATTAGTTCTGTTTTGATTAGAGATGTAGCGTCATCTAGCGACTTACACAAGCGAACACCTACACTATCTCAGTACCCCCCACAATCAACAGATGTCGCCACTACGTCCTGAATCGCGATATCAAGATTCGCACAGCGATTCCGCATATATACAACGTCCAACGAACAACCGTTGGTTTTGGTTGAGGGCCATCCGCCCCACCACAGCCCGTGTAAAGTAGTGGTCGTCAAAGACCAACTACTTGCCCTCAAAAAAAAAAAACAACCGTTGGGAAGTTGGCCCGCCAGACACGATCACCCTCGCCTGGTCGGAGGATCCTTCCCTTTTCGTTTGAGGCGTGGTGCTGTTACGTCACCGCGACCTCCACAGAGATAAGTTAGGAGATCTCTTCTGTTTCTTATTATATTGTCTTTACCCTTTGTGCATTAGTCAACTTGTCAATACCTACCTAAAATAGGAGAACTGGTGGTAACATTTTGCTACAGGACTGTGCGGCTCCAGACAGCGTAATGTGTTTAGCAACCTAGGTATGTGTGTTCCTTTATAAGACTTTGGATTAAACAAGTGAGACGATTTAGATGATCCTTTCATTAATCGATTTGTCCTAATCTTGCATGTGCCAAAGAAGACGAATTGTTCCAATTTTATTTCTTGGGATACAAACAATACGATTGTACTCGTAGAATTTTACGAGAGAGCTATGAGACGGGATAGAATGGTGAGATGTCGTCCACGTCATCTTCTCATCATCATAACAGCCCATTAATCTACCACTGCAGGGACGGGCCTCCTCCCGTGACGGAGGGATACTTGGCCTACAAATACCACGGTGGCCAGACGGATTGGTGTAAGGTTTAATTTCAAGTTTTCCTTCTTTTTATTTCGTAAAGATAATATTCACGGATAGTCCCTTAGACGGTTTTTACGACACCCATGGGATGAGATGGGGTGGTGACATATTGTATTCTTACTCCGTCACCACACGTCATCTTCTAGTCAAAGTAAATTGTGTAACATATATTTCGTAACAATCGCAATACCTTCATTGAGTGATATCTAATTTAAAATGCTATGCGCAACCGTCCATAAATGTTACTTTATCTTGGATGACTACCAACAGATTAATCAATTGTCTCTGATCTTTTTGTATTTATAACAGTCAATTGTACTTTCTGAATTGATCTGTATAACCCACGCTTAGGAGACACGCTGTTAGGGACGGAAGAAGGAGCTGTTTCTTTAATTTCATTACAAAGTAAATGTTCTTACGAAATGCGTTTTTTGTTAAATACCTTTATTTTTTTCGCTCGGTCCCTTCAACTATCTCCACTTAAATCACGTCAAATCGTCGTTCCGTTTTGCCGTGAAAGAAAGACAAACAGACAGACACACTTTCCCATTTATAATATTAGTAGTGATAATTATGTAGGTCTGTAAGTAAGTACTATAGTCAAGTTTTCGAACCACTTTTCGTTTATTCGACTAACTGTAACTTAAGTGCTATTTTGTCATATTTATATGCCTTTCATGTAAAACGTAAACTAATTTTTTTCGTTTGTATTAAAAGTATAAACCCACTTTCGCTTTGTAAGTACCTGGCTAAGAATTCCCGACTGATACCTATCATTGTCCCAAGTATCATACATAAACCTTGAACGATTTAGCGTGGCAAACGTAACAAAGAAATGTACGGACGCACACGCGAGCAAATTATTATATCAAAAAATACAACAATAAAAATATTAATAAATTATGTTAAAATAACCATATTCGCTTAGGGATGAACAAAAAAATATAATATGGGATCCCTAGCTAGATATATTTAAAATTTATGAAAGATAGTATGTAGTTAAATAAAAGTAATTTATGTTTTTTCTATTGCATAAATGTATAATGCTACTTCCCAGAAATTTTCGTCCAAATCAAAGTGTGCGAATGTAAAAACTAGTGAATTTGCAAAATGTGGTGTTTGTTTAAAGGGGGTTTACAAAGAGAATTAATTTGCCGCGCGACGTAAATCGACCATCTAAATGGCAATTCGGCTAAGCCGCAAGGGAGAATTCGCAAGATGGTTTAGTGAGGCGATTTTTCAAGCGACTAGCCGCACAGCGAAAATCGACCCGTGTAAATCCCCCTTTACAAATTTGTCAAGTATAAAAAAACATAAAGCACATACCTTGCTGACCAAGAAATCAGTCTCGTCGAAATGTCTGCCGAACATCTTGGGCGCCTCGCCGGGTATAGGTTCGATCTTGATGCAGACCTCTTGTCCTTTACGTGCGGTCTCCACTTGCTTGTGGTTCACTTCTATAGACGTTACTTGCCCTAGCTCTACGAACTGGAACAATCATTGTATTTTAATCTCTTTATTTACATTTTTCACATTAATTTACATTTTTAAATACAAAAATAAAAATATAAAAAAAAGGTAGACCCACCAGCATCGGGTACAAGGACCAATCTACTGGTGGTTAGGGCTCCAGAAATTTCAAAATTTCAATATTATTTTACTTGTGGAGACGATGGTTTGTACCTAAAAAGTCCTTGTCTGGATTCAGTTACATGTTTGACTTGTACGGGGATCGAACCCGCGGCCTCTGCGTAAAGTACTATAACCACTATGCTACATTGATAATAGATTTATTACATACATTAATACAGCGTGGTAATATTTGTTTTGACAACCATTAATGATAGCGGATTTCCTAGGTTAAAACGCAAAGGACATGTTACCTCGTGAAACAGAATTTAAAGCGTTTTCTATTATTTTAATATTATTGTATGAAATCTATCGAGTCGTTTAATAATGCGTTATATTGATCATAAAACCAAATTCTGATCTTCCGAAAGTACTGACTCAACAGAAAACGGGCATTCCAAAATAATCAGTAGGGGCACGCGTCCTAATGTTGGCACTGCACCAGATTATCAGCACCCCCAACAAAAACTCAAATTATAAGCTTTCTATTAATTAATTTCGGCTACCATTTAACAAACATTAAAATAAGATCCTTTTGGAATTATAAACTGATCCAAACACGACACTTTTTGAAAAAAAAAGCGATATTTTTAAAAACGCGGGAACATGTCCTTCACATTACTTTGTTTTGACAGTTTCTTATGATCGTAGGTAAGTTCAGGTTTTTTTATTTTACTTTATTTTAGATCTTTTAGATATTTTTTACTGAACCCTTAGGTTTTATTCGTGTATAAAATGTTTTATAAGGCTTATCTGACAATGGAAATGAACGTTATCTTGATTTTATGTTCATAAATGAGGTGCTGACATCTGGGTTCAATTTTTTTGTGAATTGCTAATTATCGGCACTGGTACTGTTACATGACAAAGTGGTATGTAAAATTGTTAATCCACATATTTTATTGTAAAGCGTGATTATTTTATGCCTAGAATTCAATATTCTTGGAAAAAGTACTCTATGATTTCGGATTTCATATCCTGGCATGGTGCTGAAACTAACATTGCTAGTTATTTTCATAGTGTTGATATTATGATCAAAAGAATGTCTATTATTTTTTGGAATTTTTTATATTTATGTAATTATTTTTCTGAAACTTCGGTTGTTAGGCTAGGTATAAATATAAGAGATTTTGCTATAAACATTGGATTATTTCATTTATCTACCTAATTTTATGTCTAATTTTAAGGTGCTGATAATTGGCTCAGTCAATGCCAATAATTGGCGATGATGGTGCCAATAATTGGCGCCAGGGTCATTATTTAGTCAGACTCATCTAAATAAAATGTGTATGAATAATAACTATTTTTTATAACAAAAATCAATTATTTATTAAATAATGAACCAAGAAAGCATATTGTTATAGTTGTTATCATTATCATCACTGTGATAAACGATGTTAAAGTAGGACTAACTCTTAAAGTGCTGATAATTGGTAGCATCACCCTACTTTGTAACATACAACAAAATATTAAGAGATTAAAATAATAACTTACTTCTTTACTAGGCACGCATATCGGAGTACCTTCTTTAACAATACCAGCTTCTACCATAACACCGCAGACTATGGGATCACGGGAGTTGAACACGAACTGTGGCATCACCTGTAGAATAAATTTTAATTATAATACATACGTATTTTTTATAGGACTGTTATCTCGATTATCGACGGCGAAGTACCAATATTGCTTCTATCTTACTTAGACCAAATTTTACAGGAAACGAAAAAAGTAATTAATTATTTAACTTTCGGTCAATCGATAAATAGTATGATAAAGCGACCAGAGGGGCGTAATCATAGGCAGGTTTATTTCCAACGTGGACCTCTCATGGCGAAGAGAAACTTAGAATGGTGTTTGTAATTAATTTAGAATAATAATAATGTATGCTTAAAATATTAAGCTGAATTAGTATATTTTGTGACATTTTTGTTTTGTTTTGTAAATAATACATACGTAGTTGTAAGGTATTTCCAAATGTAAATTAAATGCTGTTAGAATAAAAAAAAATGTTTGTACGAGATTTCACTAAAACATGCAAATAATATCGATAAAAAAGTGATATTTTTAGAAAATGCCAAAAGTTATTGGCACTTCACCGTCGTTATATGTCTTTGAATTAGTCGGTGGTACAACCATTACGATGTGCGGCAGCCGTGAGTAGAATCCTAAATTCTTATCACTCAAGGAAAAGAAACTCAGGAAGAATTGTGAAGAAAGATTGTTCTAGCGTTGGACTATGTATACACCAAAAAATTTAATTTCGTGTAATCACTGAGCTCAACAAATCTGCCTATAAACTTCCCACTGTATAGAGTCTTTCTCAATATTCATTCATACACCAAACCTGGTTAGAACTGGTTAGTTTCTCTCAAGTTTTCCAAATATAGGTATTATTATATTATACCCCTTCCAGCGTAAGTTTAGCTTTTTGACAGTTCACGTCCATGAAGTTTCGTAATACTTCCGCTAATTTTTCGAACAAATTATATTGTATTTCATGGACGTACCCATGTTTTTTTCAGTTACCATGGTTACTTAGTGATGGACACTCAAAACGATTACCACCATTATGAAAGAAATTACAAATAATCGGTAGAAATAAATGCTATGATTAAACCTGAACTCTTCATCATACGTTTATAAAATGTAATACGATATTTTAGATTAGTTATAACCCGCGAATGTGTCACGATAAATTACGTATTTTAAATAATACCTAAGCTAACTATAATTTTATCATTTTAAGGTATAGTCTAATTCTCTTAACATAGAAGAAAGAAACAATAATAAAATGATAATGTAAGTTGATGTACCTAAGGATCCAAATGTGTAAAATAAAGTAATTTGAAAAATCTCGAAATCGCTTACAATCGAATGGGATTACATTCGAGATACTGCTGAACGTCACTAACGTCAATCTGTCAAATGTTGTTAAATACAGTGGAAGGGGTATAGTCCCTAAGTCGTCTTAGTCTGCCACATGAACTTCAATCAATCAACTAGCCTATTGCAGTCCACTGCTAGACTTAGGCCTCTCCCAACACGCGCCACAGAACTCGCTCCTGCGCATTCCGCATCCAGTTCGATCTAGAGACCTTTATGAGGTCGTCGGTCCACCTAGCTGCGACCACATGAACTTAATATGGATCAATTTTATATTATTTACCTTAAGTTTACAAGGGAATACAGCAATATGCTTGAACTCCTCACGCTTCCTCTGTTTAAGCTCCTCACGGTAAGCCGTGAACTTGTCGAACAAGTGATATATAATGTCCGCTGCAAAGATCTTAACGCCTAGGTTGTCGGCCATCTCTTGGGCGTCACGTTCGATCTGTTTATAAGAGGAATAAGATTAAAACATAATTGGTATATAATATGTCGCCCTATCTCATCCCGTGGGTGTCGTAAAAACCGACTAAGGGACTATCCGTGAAAGTTATCTTTACGAAATAAAAAGAAGAAAAACTTGAAATTAAACCCTATACCAATCCCTCTGGCCAGCGCTGTTATTATGATGATGATATTTGGTATGAGATTCTTCCTTTTTAGCAGTTCGTTAAGTCCTACTAAATGACTATGGCTACTGTAATCATGGTAAAATCAACACATGGAGGGAAAGATAATACAATTTTGTGAAAATTTATTTAATGGCATAAAATATTCTCTGCCCATAGACAAAAGTGATACAGTAATACCACATTGATGATACGGATCAATATAGGGTTTATTTTAATTTTTCATCAGGACAACCCATTAATGTCCCACTGCAGGGACGGGCCTCTTCCAGTGACGGAGGGATACTTAGCCTACTAACACCACGTTCGCGAAACGGATTGGTATAGGGTTTAATTTCAAGTTTTCCTTCTTTTTATTACGTAAAAATAATATTAACGAATAATCCCTTAGTCGGTTTTTACGACACCCATGGGATGAGATGGAGTGGTGACACACTGTATTCTTACTCCGTCACCACACGAAGATACTCCGTAACCACACGGAGACTATTTTAATGTTTACGTCTCATCAATTTATGGGTTATTCAGGTGTGGGAACCTCTGAGTCTTAGGCATAGAGAGTATAAAAATATAATAAATATTTACCTTGACATCAAATGCCAGAATAGTGGCAAATTGTGAATCATGTTCCAGCATGGCGGATGCTTTCATGACGTCACGTTTCACTACCGGTCCTATTCTTATCGCTGAATACTGCAATAAAAACAAATATTATTCACTTTTGGAGGAAAAAAGAGTGTTAGGTAAATACTGGACTAAAACTATAAATAAAGATTTTTTTTTAATGACTTTGAATATATTAATATTTTGCACTTATTATCCTTCACAATACGCAAAATAATTATAATCATAAATTTAAATAGTTATTAAGAAACAATTGTGAAGGAAATAAAGATATTATTTATTTATTATGAAACATCGACTCTAAAACACAATTCTATTTTTCGTATTTTACCTTTACGACATGCTTATGAGCCAAAACAGTATGACATTTGCGCAGTCTAGAAGCGTCATAGCTGATGTGGACAGAGCAATGCACTTGGAATTTTAAGGATGCTGATGCCATTTTGAAGGTTCTGATGGAATTTTTAGGATGCTGATGGAATTTACAGGATGCTAAAGGAATTTTCAGAGATTTGGTGGAATTTTTAGGAAATTTCAATATTCTAAGACACAAAGTTACTCACAGGTATGGTACTAGTACGTAAGAACTCCAGAAGCGCTTCGAGCGAGCCGAGCGTGCTGGCCTGCACGTACACGCCGCGCTCCGACAACTTGATGGACGACAGCGCTGACTTCAGCTCGCGGGATACCTCCTCCCTGCGAGGTTAAAGTAATAAATATGTTATAGGCATTTAAAGTAGCCTGTTTGACAGAGAGTTAAATGTATATAATCTCTACTATTCTTTACTACAGTGTCGCCATATATAAGGTATAAACAAAGATTTCTTCCCTTCTCATTTTAATTTATATTTCCAATGTTTGTTTTTAATTTATAGTTTGTCCTTATTTTAGTTGTTTTATATGCATGCTGTGGTTTCCTGTTATTGAAGGAATACACGCAATGTACAGTCGGGGTATTTGCCGCTCGACCACCCTTAGGCGAGAATCGCTTGGCACGCGGCGCATGCGATACGTGGCACGCCCACGTATCGCATGCGCCGCGTGCCAAGCGATTCTCGCCTAAGGGTGGTCGAGCGGCAAATAACCCGACCGTACGTACCTGTAGTTTTTTATAATAATTTCTAACGTGTATTGCCTTTGTTGGAGTTACTGTAACAACTATTATTATTTATTTAACTACGAAGGATGTAAATATGTGGTGACGGAGTAAGAATACAATATGTCACCACTCCATCTCATCCCATGGGTGTCGTAGAAGCCGACTAAGGGACTGTTTGTGAATATTACCTTTACATAGAAAGAAGGAAAACTTGAAATTAAACCCTATACCAATCCGTCAGGCCAGCGTGGTATGTATTAGTAGGCCAAGTATCCCTCCGTCAGGGGAGGAGGCCGGAGGAGGCCCGTCCCTGCAGTGGGACATAATTATGATGTAAATATGCATACATTTTCTGTGCGAAAGAAAAAGGAACCTCACTCTACCGATTTATCTAGCCAGTGTGGTATGATATTAAGATCTTTTTATGTCTCCATCACTTCAGGAGGACTTCTTCAGTCTCATACAATGCAAAATATCATGATTTTAATCAGAGACTAAAATTTTTTCAACCAATAAATTAAGTTAAACTTACTTCAAGACATCAACTTCATCAGGTTTCTGTGCTACATATAGATTGAGTCCAGCTATAGCTTTCTCAAGTTCCTTAGCTGCAATCTTCACACCCTGAGCTCCTATTACTTCTTTATGTTCTATGTATGCATTCTGAATTGAAAATATAATTTTCAGCACATTTAAACCCAAAAGACCTAGATAAATTAACAGCTAAAGGCCTAGAAAGCTCTTACATTATCTAGGTTATTTCGCTTATATAGCTTAATTCATGACCTCGAGAAAAAGCTATGCTATATCTATTCTAAGAATTAATTTAATATTTCACTAGTTATTTAATTAAATCTCTATACTTGAATTTTTATGATTTCTCACAGTGCATTGTTATAGGGAGCTTAAAATAACTATTTGGTGAATTACAGATCTTAAATCAGCTGTCATATGAAGGTAATTAAATGTTATTATTTTACATATTTGTATCAAAGAGTTATGTAAGATTGTAATGTGTAAATGATTCATACCTTAACCCTAAGCTCCTTCATAGGTTGTGGCATAAGCAGGGAACGTATCTGAGTGACTATAGGTCCGTCTGTCCCCGCCAACACCATTGTGTCACCTTCGTGTAGAGTACCGTTGATTAGGATCGTGTCTATCGTTGTTCCGAGACCTGGGATTGCTTTGACCTGTGGGAAAATAATATTTTTTAGATTGATTTTACTTACACCGTCTTTTTTGTATACCATTTATATATATTGTATCTAGGAGCATTCATTTAAGCTTTAAATGTATTATGAATATTGATTTGAAAAATACATATAATTTTTTAATACATATATTTTCTCATAATCATAATCTTTAATATTAACAAAAATTATAAGTTTAATTTTTAATATTTTTGTAACCAATCAAAAAGCACTTAGAACTGTTGTTACTAAAAGCTATTATTTTTAAATCTAAAATTGGCCATCATATAGAATACCTTAAGGGAAGTCGACAAAAGGATATATTAACACACACCTCAGTATAGTAGTCTTCATATAAAACACATACCACTATTTTGGTTTAAGTGTAGTTTATAAGCATAATAAGACTGTATGTTATAACTGTTTGTTTCCCAAATAAATAAATACCTCAAGCACAGTGGCCAGTAACTGTTGAGAGAATATAAGTCTCTTATGCAGCGGTCCCTCACAGGCTTGCACAATCATAGCGAGCAAGTTGCCCATGCCCTCGCCCGTCACAGCGGACGTGGGCACCAGCGACACGTAGGAGCGAGGGTCTGGGTTGTCGTAGAACAGCGCCGCGTTCAGACCCTATAACATCAATAAAAAAAAAAAATTAGACTTAATTTTTAAAATATAGATTACTTTAAAATTTTAATAGAAAAAACTTTTGTTTTCCTTTTGGCGTAGGCCTCCTGATTTCAGTTCAGTTGATCAGTACAATCAGTCATTAATCCTCGCGACCAGAACACCGCAAACTAATGCATTCATGTTTAATTGAAATATAAATGTAGCACTAGTGAAACTATGTGGCCTAGTGTGAAAGACCTAGTCGGTGCAGGTAGGCCCCGGAAAACATAATTATGTTGACTAGATAGGTTCCATATAGTAGAAAGGCCAAATAAAGAGCACTCGTAACCGACGCGCATGTATGACTCGCTTAATGAATGTGGACAAGGCCCAATCTTCAATTGCCAGAATCGTGACAAGTGGCGTTCTGTCGTCTCTGCCTACCCAGGATGGGATTAGGCGTGAGTTTATTTTTTTTACTCACGCCTAATCCCATCCTGGGTTTGGTGGGTTTAGTTTGTATGTATGTAATGTATGAAGCACTTCTTTATGCTTCAGAAGATGTCAAAGATTTAATGTTATATTTTCAGTCATAGCATTGTAAAGTCGACATAATAAACTGGGATACAGCCCATACTAAGCACAAAAAAATAAATAAAAAACGCAAATACCTGTTCGGCGAACTCCAATATGACACCTTTGCATCGTTTATCAAACTCCAACTGTGTATTGGACTGTTGCATCTTAAGTATATCTCTAACGTCCTTACGTTGTGCACTTTGCCAATCGTACAGACGATCTATCTTGTTCAAAGCCACTATGAACGGGGTTTTCTTCTGCTTTAAAAGGTTTATTGATTCTATCGTTTGAGGTTCTAGGCCGTGCATTATGTCTACTACCTGAAACAATTAAAGATTAAATTAAATTAATCAATTAAAATTTACACTTATAGTAATACAAGAAAGTATATTCAAGGTAATACTTATATTTGTATATTATAATTATGTTATACCAAAAAATTAACCACAAGCCTTAGTCAGATCATTGCGGCATCTTGTGGACTTTGAATGTCGTACAAAGGTGTCGTACATATACTATAAAGGTGAATGCGAGCATGTTGTTAGTCGGACTTTGAACTCAGCACCCATCACAGAGAATCCATCTATTACTTTAAGTTTAAAAAGGCACAGTAATGACAGCACAGCATACTTACAAGAATAGCAATATCGCAGAGAGATGATCCTCGACTCCTCAAATTACTGAAGGACTCGTGTCCAGGCGTGTCGATGATGAGCAAGCCGGGTAACTTGAATGCTATTTCTGTCACCTGTAAAATATTAAGTACATTCTTTTATATTTTTGGTCAATAATACATTGCAAAAGGGAACGTAAGCAATAGACAAATTTAAATAAATAAATAAATATTCACGGACATCTCTACACAGCGCCATCTGTTCCCAAAGTAAGCTAGGCATAACCTGCTTGTGTTATTGGTAAAAGAACAACGGATGTTAGTACTTCTATACTTTTTTGTAAATACATACATATTATACATAGAAACACTCAGACCAATGCAAATAATCATGTTCATGCACACAAATGTTTGCATTGAGCGGGAATCGAACCCGAGACCTCTGCGTAGCAGTCATGTTATATAACCACTACGCCACAGAGGTCGTCAAAATTTGGTTAACAAGAAAAGGACTTGGGTATCCTAGCACTCAATAGTATCCGAGCCGTATTCTCAGAAGATAGAGGTTTAAACCCTGTCTCGAATATCAATTTATTCCCTTGTGTGTCGTTCTTCTTGTCGAAATTAATTTACGGATACCAAGTACAATAATTTATGGGTACCTCGCAAAACAATATTGTCGGAAGTAATGGATTCCAAACCGAAACCTCAAGGCACGGCATATAATTCTGATTAACTTTTAAAACTATATTTATTTTACACTAAAATAATAGCACAAAAAAACTCACCCCCTTAACATGTTTAGTCTGCTCCTTAATATTCTCAATAGGCACATTGGTAGCACCAATCTGCTGTGTGATACCACCAGCTTCGCCATCTTGTACGTTTGTACGTCTCAGCTTGTCTAAGATCTTAGTCTTGCCTGTGTCTACGTGTCCAAGTACACAGACTACGGAGGCACGGAGAGGATTATTCGCTTTGTTTGCTTCGTTGTCTTGTTTGCGTTTCTGTAAAATAGAAAAATATTTTTATTTTATTATAACTTCAATACTTATAAAAAAATATGTTGATAGGCAGACTTAATGAGTAAGTTAACCAGAGTTGGTGCAGAAAAAATACTAAGTAGGTACAAAATCAGAGAAAAATAAATAATGAGTATATATTCTGTTTAAATTAAAATGGTATAAAAATGAGGTAAAACAATGGACAGGGAAAGTGACCGCTTGCGCGGAGTAAGGAGGTCGCCTTACAACTACACCTGGGTCGTAACTCCTAGACAGTGTCATGGTCAAATCCATAAAAGTATGGAATGTAATGGGATACAGTTTGACCTCTCTTAATTAGGGAAAATCCTATTAAATAAAAACAGGCACACAAAACTGATGACTAATAGAACAAAATTGCATTTAACTTACCTCTAATCTCTTGAGTATAACCTCTCGTTTCTTTTGTGCATCAGTCATTTCTTCATCCGACTCCTCCTCAGAGCTAGTCTCTTCATCAGAACTGTCGTCCTCCTCTGATGAACTCTCTTCTTCTTCTGCCTTCTTGAAAATAAATTAATTATAATATAATTTACAAATACAATATATCAATATTGTTTGCCAGGATCGTGACAAGTGGCGTTCTGTCGTCTCTTCCTACCCCGGACGGGATAACGCGTGAGTTTATGTATGTATGTAATATTTTAGACAGGAAAATTGTGTTATAAAAATAATTAACACTAAATTTAAATAAAAAATTTCGCCATGTGCCAAGAGAGTCAGTCTCCAAGACACAGACACATACCTGTTTTAACCAGAAAAATGAAAGTTCACATAATTATATCACTCAAACGAAAACACAAGAAAAACATGACAAAGTTCAAATATTAAATTCATTTAAATTTATATGACTAGTTGGTCAGCATCTTTGGAGAAAGTTTACGTGTGCAAAGGGATGTTAACGAACTATTGTGAGGACATGAATACAAAATACACACATCAAAAAAGTCTAAGCAACATGCATGATATTACAAATTTACCATTTATATTAATTTATTTTACCATTTATTTTAATTATAACGTTGTATTTTATTTTTAAAATAATATTTTTATGTTTCTATTATGTAAAAATAACAGCTGTTTTCTTTATAAGTTCTTTTAATAACAGAAATTAACAATATTAGAATATACAGGTACATAAGCAACTAAACTTTTTTTTTACAAATTGAAATTTCTTAAGAAAATGAATTTATTGTGAAAGAATAGGACAATTTAATACAAAGTATGGCCTCCTCTGCTATTCAGAACTTGTCGGCAACGATTATTCATTGAATTAATGAGACTGTTTATGTCATCTTGCGGTATTCGCTCCCAATGGAATTGTAGCAAATCCTTCAGCTGTTGGGTTGTTGTCACTCCGTCCAAGTCCTTCAAAACACGTCTCTGGAGCATGTCCCATGCGTGCTCGATGGGGTTGAGGTGGATTGGCGATTGTGCAGGCCAGGGCAATACCTGGATGTTCTCCGTTGCCAAGTATTCACTGGTTCGCCGAGCTGTATGTGAACGCGCATTGTCATGCATTAACGTAAAATCGGAGCCAAAGGTTTGTGCAAATGGATGGACATAAGGTCTGAGAATATCCTCAACGTAATTTTCAGCGTTCATGTTTCCATTTACAAAAACGAGCTCAGTTCGCCTGTTCTTCATAATACCCGCCCATACCATAACTGTTGAGCCGCTGTATGGATGAACTTCCTGAACGCACCTGAGTCTTTCAGTATTTCCGGGTCGACGGTACACTCGCACCCTTCTTGTATCAGGCCTAAACCCGAATCGCGACTCATCGGAAAACATAATTTTATCCCATTGTTCCTGGGTCCATGTTATGCGTTCTCTACACCATTCATTTCGACGAGCGCGATTCCCGTGACGTATCGGTGGGCACCTGATAGGGCGTCGAGCTCGTAGGCCGTACTCATGCAGTCGATTTCGCACAGTTTGGGGACTTACATCAACACCACTTGAATTTTGTAGCCTCAAACTTATCTCTCGAGCGGTTAACATCGGCTGGCGTCTTGCAGTCAGTTGTATGTACCGGTCTTGCCGAGTGGTTGTACTCCTTTTACGGCCTGGATGCTGTTCAGCGGGTTCCCCTGTATTATTGTAGCGCTGCCAAAGACGACAAATAACACTTCTATGAATACCAAAATGTCGAGATACCTGAGATTGATTACTTCCCGCTTGCAACATCCCTACAGCTCTTTGCATTTCATCTGCCGTCAAATGACGTCGCTCCATGACGTAAAGAATATCTAACAATTCAATTTTGTCGCCAACTGTATTTAAATGGTTGGTAAAATTATAAAATCAAGACTAAAACGTAGCAATTAACATGCACTCAAATTCAAACAAATTCGCAGTCATTTGAATTTTATGAAAAAAAACAAAACATAATCGAAATTTTTTTTTTACAACCAGCCAGTATGTCATCAATAACAAAAAAGTTTACTTACCTATACACTTTGAGTGAGTAAATACTTAGAAATTAATTAATATAAATGGTAAATTTGTAATATCATGCATGTTGCTTAGACTTTTTTGATGTGTGTATATAAAACATAATGTTGAATTTTAATGAGCTATTATGAGAACACAATCAAAAGGGTTTTTGGTGATATATTGAACAATATCTAAGCTTAATGTAGCATAATGTATATTCTGAATTATTTTTACCTCCTTATCTGACTTTCTCTTATCATCCTTGACGGGAGTTTTAGGTTCCTCTTTCGGTGGCTCTTCTTCTTCCTCCTCCGAAGACTCGGCATCCCAAGCATCCTTCACGGATTCTGTATCAGATTCTTTCTTTTGCTCTGATTTCGGAGCTTCATCCTGACATAAAAAAAAAACAATATTATGTTACACTAGCTGATGCCCGCGGCTTCATCTGGTATATGTAGCTTAAATGTTATTCTACACCCTAAGCTACCTATATTCCAAATTTCATCAGAATCCGTCCAGTAGTTTTTGCGTGAAAGAGTAACAAACATCCATCCATCTATACATCCTCACAAACTTTTGATTTATAATATTAGTAGGATATACCTACACAGCTGAGGTATAACTAGAGGATTTCGAGGAGAACAAAAGACATTGGAAAATAGTTAACAAGTGCCTTAATTGGTCATGGCGTCTAAAGCAAAATGTCTAAAGACACAGATTTGAGTCCTGTCCTGGGTATAATTTTTTCCAGTCTTTCATTTTTCTTGATGAGTAATGTTTTTAAATGTAATTGAAAATCAAGATCATTAAAAATACAAATTCTCTTACCTTTTTGTCACCAATTTCCAATTCTTTCTTTTCTTCAGAAGGTGTAGAAGGAGCATCTTGTGACAATTGAGATTTTAGTCTACCAGGTTTCACCCTAGTTCCTGGCCTCGGTGGTTTCTTCTCTGCTGATCCAATTTCAATACCTTGAGCCTTCAAAGAGTCCAACATAGCTTGAGCCCTCGCCTTTTCAGCTTTCTGTTTTGGAGTCAATAATTTACCCTCAGCTTTAAGTCTTTCTTTTCTCTCCTTTTCTTTTTGTTTTTTTCTATCTTTTTTTTCTTTTTCTAATCTAATTGCTTCTAATCTCTGTCTTTCCCTCTCCTCCTCCTGCTTAATCCGCTCTTCTTCTTCTTTTCTCATACGTTCTTCCTCTTCTTGTACCTTCTTCAAAGCTTCTTGCATAGCAGCAATAGTCTTTTTAGTTGGACCTTTCTTACCTTTTTCTTCTTTTTCAGCCTTTTCTCCCTTCTTCTTTTTCTTTTTGCCTTCAATGGCAGGAGTATCACCCTCCCCTTCCTTTTCTTCTGAAGGAGCCTTTGCATCGGCCTTGGCATCTTCTTTAGGTGCTTCTTCAGCTTTGCTTTCTACCTTTTCTGGTTCCTTTGTTTTAACATCAGTTGGTTCTTTTTTAGGTTCCTGATCTTTTTCCTTCTTCTTAGCTTCTTGTTTCTTTAATTTTTCTCTTTCTTTTTTCTCTTTTTTCTTCTGTGCAGCTGTTTTTATGGTAACATCGTTTTCATTATCACTACCTTCTTTATCTTCTGGCTCTTTCTCTGCCTCTGGCTTAGGTTCCTCTTTCTTTCCTTTCTTCTTTGCTTTCGTCTTTTCCTCCATAACTTCTTCAGTTTTCGCTACTTCAGCTTCAGGTGGGGTAGGTTCTTTTTTAACTCCAGAATATTCCATTTCTAATTCAGCTAAAACTCTTTCTAATTCATCGTCACTTTCATCCTTCTTTCTTTTAGACTTCTTTCCTTTCTTGCCAGCTGGTTCTTTCTTCTCTTGAGCTTGTTTCTTTTGCTTCTGGGCTGGTCTCTCATCATCTGATGATGGAGGACCTTCAGGTGGGGACACATCATCATCTTCTATTTGTAACATAGAAAAATCACTCTTCTTATCTACTTTCTTTTTACTCTTCTTTGGCTTTTCATCTTCTTCAGACTGTTCTGTAAATAAACATTTATAATAAAATGATCTTCTCTAAACTTATTAAAATAGTTAATTTTCCCCTGTAAAGTAACCAACACAATATAGGACTATGTGCATGAAACCATGTTAGCTAGTTTGCATAGTGCTGTACCAAGAATACAATAACCGTTTCTTGTCTGAAATAAGTTCTAAGTAAGGGAAAAACAACAAGCATAACATCATTAGGTACTACAAAAAGAAAATTTAATAAAAACCATATACTAATAAAGAAGAGTACTAGAGAATATTAAGCCCAACTATTGATTAAAATTTTAATTACCGTGTTGTGACAGAGTAAGAATACAATATGTCACCACCCCATCTCATCCCATGTGTGTCGTAAAAACCTAAGGGACTATCTGTAAATATTAACTATACGAAATAAAAAGAAGGAAAACTTGAAATTAAACCCTACACCAATTAGTCTGGCCAGCGTGGTATAGTAGGCTAAGTATCCCTCCGTTACGGAAGGAGGCCCGTCCCTGCAGTGGGACTTGAATGGGCTGTTATGATGTTTGATTTAAATGTTTTTCTTCACATGAAACCTATTTATTTAAATATTTATCATATCAGCTAATGGCTTATAAGAATATACTGCAAGTAGGCTACCTCCAAAGTAGTAAACAATCCCCTAGTAAATGATAATACTTTTGTACAAGGTGGCAATACTTGGAGGAGGCCTATGTCCAGCAGTGGACGTCCATTGGCTAATATGATGAAATGATTATTATCAATCATTTGTAATTACATACTAAATTATAACATACTAGCTGCCCCATGCCCACTTTGTTGGGCCGCAAAACAAAACGCATTATTTTTTTTTAACATTTTATTACAGCTCCACTCCTATTAGTCATAGGGCGATACTAGGTAACCTATGACACTCCCCGATAAATGGACTAACAGAAAAATTCTAAAAATTCTTTCTTCTATGACACTCACAAAAAGAATTTTTAAAATCAGTTCAGTCGATCCAGAGATTACCCCCTACAATTTCACAAGCACACAAACTTTACCTCTTTATAATTTTAGTATAAATTTATTGTATTTTAAAAACACATACCATCATCACTATCTGCCTCCTTTTTCTTTTTAGTTTTACTTGTTATTGATATATTTTTTATACTCTTTGTGACTTCAGTAACATCCTCATCCACAGACTTCTTGTGTTTTGCCTTTGCTTTAGACTTTTCATTTTCACTATCAGAATCTACGGATATCCTATAAATTTGATAAAACAATAAATTAGAACAAAAATCATCTCATCATTCTTACTTTATTTAAATATGTAGTTACTTTCAGTTTTTAAACAAATATTTGTACAGTATTACACAGTAAACATTATCAAATTTAGTTGAATAAAAATAAATATATCATATTATTTAAATCACAAACAAAATATAATAACTGAAGAAGACATCAGTAAAAGTCAATTTCCTGTCTAATTATAATTTTTAAGTAATAAAAACAATTACAATATGTTACAAAACTCTTGTGTAATCTCAATATGAGTCAGGGCAATCAATAACTTTTTAAATAATTATAATGTAGTTCTTTACTATATAACCTAAAATCACTTACTTCTTTCCCTTCTGCGCCGGCTTAACATTGTCAATATTAGTGGTTTCTACATCACTATCGCTGAAAACAATTATTTATTATTATAATCGGGAAATAAAATCAGCCAACGACAACGAAAACTTAAGCCGTTTATTAAACTTACCCATCGTCCGCAGACGGGTTCTTCTTCCCCTTTTTAGCCTTTCCCATTTTGTTAGTATGATGTATTAAGTCACAATGCCGGGAATATAGTGGCTTTTTGTCGTATTTTTTATGATAACTATCATGTGAAATATGATCAGGGCACAAGTAATCTGTAGTAGTCGAAAAATTATTAGGATCGAGCAAGACGTCGTCGTGTCCATGCACTCGAAGGAACGTCACGTCAGACGTCACAGTGCAGTGCAGAAAAGTCAAAGTTGCAAAAATAGAGTTGGGCACAAAATCGTCTAAAAATGTTCAGCTAAAAGTTACAGTAGCAAGTTTGCAACAACTGACAAGTTTTGATTGGGTTTGGGAAGAAAGTAGCGTTTGTTATTTACCAGATGAAAATATTTTTTATTGTTTTTTCAATGGTTCATTTATGAATCGTAAGCTCGTAGAATAGGGCTCGCTTTTTTGGCTTATCAAGCCAGCCGGTAACATGTTTCATCATTAGGGCAATAAATACGTATGAATAATGCTAAGGGCCAGATTCAGAGACCGCACTTTGACTTTACTTTAGCAAAGTCTAGTTATTATCTCTGAATTTAAAAAACATTAAAGTAATCTTTTCGCATGAACCCCCTTACTCATAAAAAAATTCTCAAATTTTAGTCAATTGATTAATTAGCCTAAGCTCTTACGTTGTTTGGTATAAGGTTGGTTTTCGTAATAATAAATCTCGCTAAACAGTGATTAAATTTAAGAGGCGTTTATAAGTACCTAAGGGGGGAAAAGTTTACTTTGGGAAGATTACACTCTGTCTATAAAGTCCTGAAAATAAATGAGGCCGCCACTGTGCTACACGTAGCAACCCTATTTAGTCTGAGAAAATAGTTTTCATACTAGTAATTTATTGAAATAAAATAAGTAATTTTGAAACACATTATATCTAATACTCAAGTAAGAAATTCACACAACTCATAATGAGATAGTTCATTTCATTGGTTGAAACCAAGTGATTGAGAAATTTGAATAATTGTTATAACATGACCTTTATAAAAGTAAAGTAGTGTTAGCCCTTTAAACATTCTAGATGACGATGTTTTATTTCTGTTTTATATGCACTATAGTCAAGCCATTTTAAATTTTGACAGTTGTTTTGAGTCATAGAATGTAACATAATTTAGGGTAAGAATTATGAGCCATAACGTAATTTTTGACTTCTGCAAAACAATTATGTTCTATGGTTTTAATTTTAGTGCTGCTACTATATGGCTGCTGCCACATGTATACCAAATTTAAAAAAACTAAACTATAAATATAAATTGATTATCGATTAATCGCTTGTTACCTAAATCGATAAATCTCTTAATCGATTTCATACACCAACCCTAAACTACATGGGTCAAAATTCACCTATTAGAATGGTATGGGTATTAGAATAAATTAACGGATTGAATCAGAGTAATAAAAACGCATGTACACAGTTAACAAGGAGATTTATTCATCGCTTTCGTCATAGGATTTTTTAAATATTCGCTGTTGAGATAACTTTCGTTGCCACCTTCATCGTCATCACTAAAGCTTTCTTTGCTGGTGCTATTATCGTCAGTATTTGCCCACAGGTGACGTTCTCTCTTGTAGTATTCTGATTGGAGCTTCTCAACGCGACAGCAACTGTTTTTCCAAGTTTCAGCTGTGATGCTGCTGAAGGCCCTTTTAGAAATTGCCAACATTTTGTGACCTGCGGGAACATAAATAGTTGCTTGTTAGTGATGATTTTATAAAATATTCTGTTAATTTATATATCAATTCATCATCATCATAATACTTGGCCTACTGGTACCACGCTGGTAGACGTATTGGTATAGGGTTTTATTTCAAGTTTTCTTATTTCATAAAGATAATATTCACGGACAGTACCTTAGTCGGTTTTTATGACACCCATGGGATGAGATGGTGTGGTGATATATTGTATTCTTCCTTCGTCACTACACGGAAACTACTGATTTACTAACTATACTAATATTATTATTCAAAAAGATTTGATTATTGGTTTATTTGGAGGGGCGTATAGGGGCAAAGAAGAGTAGAAAAGGAAAATAGGCTAGAAACTATTATTTTACCTGTTTAATACAGTTAATAATGAGAAAAATTACTATACAAAAGAATATGCTTTAGTATACAGGTTACCTTGTATGAAGAATGATAAATAATGTATTTCCTTAGTTCTTCAGGCAAATCTCGATTTTTATATTACTAGGGCATTTCTTGTAGGCCTATTGCATTTAAAATTTTGCGTAGAACTTCAAGACTACAATTAAAATCCATCTCAGTTCTAGCTATCACCTGCAACTATTTGAGGGTTGGTTGGAGCCTGAAATTTTACATAAGTTATGTTGATTAAACATTTGATTATACTTTTACAATAAATTTAGACATACCTAGACACAAAATACAGGCAAAGAATGGGATGGAAAGAATAACTGCAATACCTAACTAAAATTTATTCAGTGTTAAATATTAACTAACAAGATATCATTTAACATGGAGTTACTAAGAACTAAATAATAAAAAAAAAAAAAAAATATTGCAATTAATTATTCATTGTCGACAGACCAGTTGATGCGAAAGTGACATAGTTAGTTTAGTTATCAACCGTAATATAGACATAGAGCAATTAATTCAAATTCAAAATTGTCATAAATCGTGACTGAATTATACTAATACAACTGATAATGTATCAACAGAATAGGTCGTACTACAATATTTCTTAATTTCAATGACAATCTTACCTAAAAATATGCTATGTACGCAATGCCTGTTTTTGGTCTCTAAATCGCAAATGGAGTGAATATATTACTTGAGACAGATTACAAAACACAGTAACACGATTACATACCCATCAAAGTTGCAGTTCGCCCATAAACATCGGCAAAATCACATATAATTTGAACAGCTTCGTGCTCCGTCAAACATTGCTATACAACTATAAAAATCACTTCCCACGTGCCACTTTGATTTACTGTACTCATTCTTTATGTTGTTCTTCGTAAGTCAGTATTAGTTTATTGTAGATTAATGAACTTATAAAAATCACAAAATGAAAACCGTTCCGCAACTTCTACTCGATGACAGCTCAATTTTTCATGCATTTTCATTTTTCCGCATGATTTTGAATTTCAGTGTTGCCAGACACATGAACAATTTAGTTCCTCAAACTTTAATTTCTTGACTTTATAGACAACCTATACTTTGAAAGAAAGTAAAGTCACAACTTTGAATCTGGGCCTTATCTCGTTTTTGTATCAAAGTCGAACTTTCCTTCAAAGTAAAGTCAAAGCGCGGTCTCTGAATCTGGCCCTGAGACTTTTAATTGAAAGAGTAATAAAACTCTTAAGATGTTTACGTGCAATTTTGTACATTTGGTACTAAAAATTTTACGTGGCGTTTTGTTATCTCTGCCTACCCTGGACGGGATAGGGCGTGAGTTTATGTACGAGTAGGTATATTGTATGTATTTACGAAAACATCATCAAGAAAGATGTAAAGTCTGGCTAACGAAAGTAGGTAGAATCCGGAATTATTTGAGGACTTTTTTTTTTTTTTTTTAAATGTGTTTGAGGATTTTTTATGCGGCAGCTTTGTGTAAACGTCAACGTCTTAAGTTTTTTTTTTTTTTTTTTTATGGCGATTCTAAGATTACGCCAATGACCAGTTAAAACAGTACTTTTAGTAGACGAGCAAGGTAATCAAAATTTGTTGTTATACATACATACGTGTTATTCTGTGCTGTACTAAAAAGGTAGATATTAATATAAGAATATAAACAAGAACAAAGAATTAAAATGACAAAACCATTACAGTTTTATTTTGTTTATCTCTATATAGTTACATAAAACATATATAAACGGTGAATTAGAATACGTAAGAATATTAATAAAATTAACAGGACGAGGTATACGAGAGGGACTGTAATCATAGAATGAAGAGCGCATTAACGGACATTGGAAAAAAATATGATCAGGGGAACCTTCATCCAAACCACACTCACACATCGAGCTGTCTTTGATCCGTAATTTAGCAAGATGAACGTTGGTACAAGCATGACCTAACCTCAATCTATACACAACTAATGTAGATGTTTTATTAGCTTCTCTAAATTTATAAAACCAAGGCTTGGTATGTCCTGCTGGATGGAAGCATAGTGTCGACCTTTATGTATCTGAGTTTTAACCCACACAGCTTTCCATTGAGATGTTAACCTTAATTTTGATAGATTTACAAGATCTTGTGAGTAAGTCTTATATTGACTGAGACAGCCCAACGCAACAGCGTCTTTTGCAAAGGAATCAGCAATTTCATTACCAGTAATGCCCTTATGACTAGGTATCCATACTAAAACAATCTGCTGATTGTTTAAAGCACATCTCCAAAGAATATGCCTAATATTTAAAATTAAAGGTGATTCATTTTTTGCACGAATTAAGTTTGAGAGAACAGACAATAAGCAGCTTTTCGAGTCAGTGAAGACAACAGCTTTGTTGATATTATAACGTCTTAAGTTAGTAGAAAATATTATTTTGATACTTTGAACACCTACCTAAAGTGTATCAAAATAATATTTTGTCCTGTCAACATCAAGAACTGGCAAGAAAGGAAAGAAGTATATAAGAAAGAAGGATGAAAGTGACGATGAATTAGAAAGAGTATTAGCTGAATTAGAAATGGAATATTCTGGAGTTAAAAAAGAAACTACACCTAGGGTTGCTACGTGTAGCACCACTGTGCTACACGTAGCAACCCTATTTAGTCTGAGAAAATAGTTTTCATACTAGTAATTTATTGAAATAAAATAAGTAATTTTGAAACACATTATATCTAATACTCAAGTAAGAAATTCACACAACTCATAATGAGATAATTCATTTTATTGGTTGAAACCCTAAGTGATTGAGAAATTTGAATAATTGTTATAACATGACCTTTAAGTAAAGTAGTGTTAGCCCTTTAAACATTTTAGATGACGATGTTTTATTTCTGTTTTATATGCACTATAGTCAAGCCATTTTAAATTTTGACAGTTGTTTTGAGCCATAGAATGTAACATAATTTAGTGTAAGAATTATGAGCCATAACTAGTGATGGACAGGACTCGAGTTCTTTAAGTCGTAATTTAGAGACTGGACTCGATTTTTGGAGACTGGACTCATAAATGAGAGCTCAAGCCTTTTGTCAGTGACAAGACTTACGAGTCCTCACAATATGACTCGAGAACTCGAGTCTTTTAACGATAATTATTTTTAAATAAACTTTTAAGACTCAAGTTTAATGCGAGCTCCAGTCTTTTTAAAAAAAGTGAGTTATATTTTCATTCTGTTGATATACATTTCCAGGCTATAGGTTGTTAATTAGATTTTAAGCAATAAATACTGAACCTAGCATAATCACGTATAATCTTGTTTATTATTATGTAGAATATGTTGGTTACAGAGAGTTTGTTAATAAGTAATTTTGTCAAAAAACTTAAGAGGACTCAATTTTCTTTGAAAAACCCAAGTTCTTTAATATGACTTTAGTTTTATTTAAGAACTTGAGTTCTACAATAAATACTCAGTCCTATGAGTCGAGTCTTTTTGCATTAGGACTCAATAAAAGGACTAAAGACTCATAACTCAGGACTTATTTTAGTCAAAGTCTTGCGAGCTCTGTCAAAATGAATCCAGTTGCTAAATTAGGACTTAAAAAACTCGAGTCCCGTCCAACACTAGCCATAACGTAATTTTTGACTTCTGCAAAACAATTATGTTCTATGGTTTTAATTTTAGTGCTGCTACTATATGGCTGCTGCCACATGTATACCAAACTTAAAAAACTAAACTATAAATAATAATCGATTATCGATTAATCGCTTGTTATCTAAATCGATAAATCTCTTAATCGATTTCATACACCAACCCTAAACTACATGGGTCAAAATTCACCTATTAGAATGGTATGGGTATTAGAATAAATTGACGGATTAAATCAGAGTAATAAAAACGCATGTACACAGTTAACAAGGAGATTTATTCATGGCTTTCATCATAGGATTTTTTAAATATTCGATGTTGAGATAACTTTCGTTGCCACCTTCATCGTCATCACTAAAGCTTTCTTTGCTGCTACTATTATCGTCAGTATTTGCCTCTTCTCTTGTAGTATTCTGATTCGAGCTTCTCGACGCGATGGCAACTGTTTTTCCAAGTTTTAGCTGTGATGCTGCTAAAGGCTCTTTTTAGAAATTGCCAACATTTTGTTACCTGCGGGAACATAAATAGTTACTTGTTAGTGATGATTTTATAACATATTCTGTTATTTTATATATCAATTCATCATCATCATAACTGGATACTTGGCCTACTGGTACCACGCTGGCCAGACGTATTGGTATAGGGTTTTATTTCAAGTTTTCTTTCTTTTTATTTCATAAAGATAATATTCACGGATAGTCCCTTAGTAGGTTTTTACGACACCCATGGGATGAGATGGGGTGGTGATATATTGTATTCTTCCTTCGTCACTACACGGAAACTACAGATTTACTAACTATACTAATATTATTATTAAAAAAGATTTGATTATTGGTTTATTTGGGCGTATAGGGGGCAAAGAGGAGTAGAAAGGGAAAATAGGCTAGAAACTATTATTTTAACTGTTTTATACAGTTAATAATGAGAAAAATTACTATACAAAAGAATATGCTTTATTATACAGGTTACCTTGTATGAAGAATGATAAATAATGTCTTTCCTTAGTTCTTCAGGCAAATCTCGATTTTTATATTACTAGGGCATTTCTTGTAGGCCTATTGCATTTAAAATTTTGCGTAGAACTTCAAGACTACAATTAAAATCCATCACAGTTCTAGCTATCACCTGCAATTATCTGAGGGTTGGTTGGAGCCTGAAATTTTACAAAAGTTATGTTGATTAAACATTTGATTATACTTTTACAATAAATTTAGACATAGGTACCTAGACACAAAATACAGGCAAAGAATAACTGCAATACCTAACTAAAATTTATTTAGTGTTAAATATTAACTAACAAGATATCATTTAACATGGAGTTACTAAGAACTAAATAATAAAAAAATTAATAAAATATTGCAATTAATTATTCATTGTCGACAGACCAGTTGATGCGAAAGTGACATACTTAGTTTAGTTATCAACCGTAATATAGACATAAAGCAATTAATTCAAATTCAAAATTGGGATAAATCTTGACTGAATTATACTAATGCAACTGATAATGTATCAACAGAATAGGTCGTACTACAATATTTCTTACTTTCAATGACAATCTTACCTAAAAATATGCTATGTACGCAATGCCTGTTTTTGGTCTCTAAATCGCAAATGGAGTGAATATATTACTTGAGACAGATTACAAAACACAGTAACACGATTACATACCCATCAAAGTTGCAGTTCGCCCATAAACATCGGCAAAATCACATATAATTTGAACAGCTTCGTGCTCCGTCAAACATTGCTATACAACTATAAAAATCACTTCCCACGTGCCACTTTGATTTACTGTACTCATTCTTTATGTTGTTCTTCGTAAGTCAGTATTAGTTTATTGTAGATTAATGAACTTATAAAAATCACAAAATGAAAACCGTTCCGCAACTTCTACTCGATGACAGCTCAATTTTTCATGCATTTTCATTTTTCCGCATGATTTTGAATTTCAGTGTTGCCAGACACATGAACAATTTAGTTCCTCAAACTTTAATTTCTTGACTTTATAGACAACCTGTACATCTACATCAAATACTATAAACAGTCAAATTATCAAAATCTTTAATGTATTAAGGCGCAAGAAGCTTTTTCGGTTTCATACATTTAATATGGTTAAAGACATACTTGCATGTCGTCGACATGACACGACATGCAAGGCGCACGGTGCGACACGTAAGTATGTCTCTAACCATATTATTGTTTTAAACCGTAGCTTCTGGCGCGTTACGACTTACGTGTTTCTGCCTTTCATTTATTCATTGCACAATGTACATATGTTATCATTATATCAGTTACAAAATTTATAACTAAACTATAACACATACATACATGACCCTGTAAGGGTATTGCAGCTAATTTACTCATATTACATTATATTTATTTAAATTTATATTCTATTAATTACAATTGTTATCCAAATTACAATTATATTTTTCCTTTCTTAGTTTCTACCTTTACTTTCTGTATTCTTCTATACCAATTAATTTGGTCTGAGTATACCAAGTGATGATAACTTAAAAAATGCTGATTGACACATTTTGTGACATCTGTGATCATTCCATTCCATGTGTAATTTTAAATCAGTGGTGTACTTGACGTAAAGGAAAATACATTGTGAAATTAAAAAAATAAAGACATCAACCGGAATGACAGCAGAAAATAAAAATTTTTAGTCAATTTTTCAAGTTTCTTCAATATGTATAAAGGGTTTTCAAGAATATTGGCTATTTACAGTTGTAATACAATACAATGTGTTTCCCCATTTTTAAAGAATAGTGAATTGTGTAAAAATAAATTCGGTCGTTTAGGTTATATTGTGGTAAGAACCAAGAAGCACGATCGTGGTAGTCCTGCGGCACTTTTTGTTCCTGTACCAGTGAAACCTAATCCAGATGACATAAACATTGGGGAAGAATTTACAGGGCGTCTGAAAAAACAGGATCTTCTGAAAATCCTTAACAAATTCTACCAAAAACCTGAAGTCAGAGAACTGGCTGCTGAAAATGGCTTGGATGATCAACTATTACATCAAGCATTTTTGTCTTTTAGAAGACATTGTTTAGAACATGATCTACCTCCAGACTTACACATAACCATAAGTGATATTTTACAAGGTAATCACTTATTTACATTCATATTGGCTTTGAATAATTGCGTTTTTGGCTAATGCATCTGTTTTATTTTTAATTATAAATTGTTTCACAACTGTATTTGTAAACAACTTGTATGTGTGTTTAAATGTTGTGTGTGTGTTTATGGTGATGCCCACACTGACTTGATATGACAATAAATTTGTTTTAGGTGCTGGACATGCGGATGATTTATTTCCATATTTCCTTCGGCATGCTCGGCTTGCTTTTCCTCACCTAGACTGCATAGAAGACTTGAAACAAATATCAGACTTAAGAACACCAGCTAATTGGTCAGTTTATATCATGTAATTTAATAAACAAATTATGTAAAAACTTGAGGTTGTTGGATAAATAAATAATCATTAAGAATAACCTAATGGGACAAGATATATTCAAATTAATTTTAAGTTATTTATATTAACTTTTAACTTTTCATACCTAGTTATTTTAACAGTAGGTTTAATTTTAATTATTTATACATCAATAAATAGATGAACCATTACATTAAAAAAACCTTTAAAAATTAGACAAGTTATTACAGTAAATATTATAACATTCCACAGGTATCCTGATACGAGAAATGTAAATAGAAAAATAATATTCCATGCAGGACCCACAAACTCTGGAAAAACTTATCATGCGATGGAAAGATTTTTAACTGCTAAGTCAGGTGTTTATTGTGGCCCCTTGAAACTATTAGCAGCTGAAATATACCAGAAATCCAATTTAAAAGTAAGTACAACATTAATTAATTAAACAATTTTTTTAAAAAATACTAAAAATAAAAACTTAGTATGTATAATAAATTTTATTTTAACCTATTCCCTGTCCCATGTATCATTTATGATACATACCCTTTGTTTTGCTATTGTGTCTGCAGTCGGGACAGGCAACCTGTTAATATTTCAGAATCTTTTATCTTTATTTATTCTACTTTGTTACAGGGTGTCCCTTGTGATTTAGTAACAGGAGAAGAGAGACGGCATGCAACTATGTGTAATATATTAACTAATGATGAGATAGTTGACGAAAAAGATAAAAATGTAAGCGTAGAAGTTCAAGAAGACTATTCAATAGAGCCGGAAACTGAACTATCACCATCTAATCATATTGCGTGTACAGTTGAAATGACCTCATTAAATAATTCTTGTATGTATATATTTAATTTAATTATAGCTTAAACTAGTGCCTTAGTTTAGTATCAATATTCCAGCTGTTAGTCGTGACAGCCAGCACAGAAAGGGCATGCTATTCATTTCAACCAACATAGACTATCCAAAAAAGCTAACAGGCTTCCTTTGGGTTCTGGTAACAGTGCTTGGACTCTTGCTTTCTAGAACATGCTAGAAAATAATTAGGTTTAATTAAGAAATCAAACTAGTAAAAACATGAAACTAAGAGGAGGTTGTTAAGCAATGAATGTATTTGGTTCTTGACAAATCTTCTGGGTTTCAGATAATAATAATATAATAATAAATTTATTCAACCAAAAACAAGTTACAAAATCATTGATTGCTATTAAATCTATTTTACATATTATGGGTGTATTAGTGGCATAATGACATAAATTTAGTATTGTAACAGTCTACTGGGGTAATGGTGGTTTCCAAACTAAGCCGAGGCTTATATTATGAAGACCAGAGTTGAGACAATGATATATGCTTAAAGCATTTTTAGTAACTTATGTAGACCCAGTGCTGGGCTTTCTAACTGTCCCTGTTAAATTGCTTAAAGTTTTATTTAATTTTGTTTATTTTTGTTTGCAGATGAAGTAGCAATTATAGATGAAATTCAAATGATTGGTGATAGGGGCAGAGGTTGGGCGTGGACAAGGGCTGTTTTAGGTAATATAGATATTATTTATTTTCCTTATTTTTTTTAATTGAACTGCAAGAGGAGCCTAGTGCTAGGATCTTTATTTTTCTTATATGAAATATCAATTAATATTGACTTGAAACTTTGTGCTTATCATTTTCTTATGACTTTGGTTTGTTTTCCTAATACTAAGCTGGCCTAATGAATAGAGTGGTATTTTGCTTAGATTTTATCTTTTTAACCCTTGAGTAAGTCCCTTGTCTTCTAACTGTCAAACCACAATATACCTTATAAACTTACAATAAGTAAGAAAATTGTTTGTATTTTAGGATTGAAAGCAGATGAAATACATTTATGTGGGGAAGCAGGTTCTATACATCTTATAGAAGATATATGTAATACAACTGGTGAAGAATTGGAGGTAAGCCAAGTTTAACGTCATTATCACCAACAGTTATTAAGTCTCATTGCTGGTTAGGACCTTCACGGATAGTCCCCTAATCGGTTTTTACGACACGCATGAGATGAGACGGGGTGGTGACATATTGTATTCCTGTTTGTTATTTTTTTTTTATATAAATATTTCTCACATATGTATACACACAACGCCATCTAGTTCCAAACTAAGCAAAGCTTGTACTATGGGTACTAGACAACGGATAAACATAATTAATTTTTTTTTTTGTAAATACATACATATTATACATAGAAAACACCCAGACCAATGCAAACAATCACACAAAGATTTGCATTGAGCGGGAATCGAGACCTCTACGTAGCAGTCATGTTATACAGGGTGGCTCATTCAAAGGGGTCAGTATGGGAAAGTCTTAAACTATAAGTCATACGAAGATTTGTTTTTAGGAACCATGACACCGATTTTGATAAAAAGATAAACTGCATTCATACATTTGAGAAAGATACTGTACCCAGCTCGGGAATCGAACCCGGTTGTTTTGCAAAAATAAACTTATACTTTTTCTATTTAAATATCAATTCTGTAGGTCTTAAGCAGTAAATATCTCTATGAAACATTATGTCTAAAATGAATAAAATGCATTGTTTTCACATACTTCAATTTACCATAGTAAGTAGGTGTTTGAAGTGGCCATCGTTTTTTTCCAATACAATATTCAACACGTTTAGGTAACGATCTTTTTTTTCTTTTTTTATTGGTATTCGAACAGTAACACTGAAACGTTCTATTTTCAAATGAGGCTTAACTAAACACGTCTCTGTATCTACAATATCTACATTACTTACATGGCTTTTCAATTGATTGTTAGTGTTTGATTAAAAGAAGTAAGCAGTTGTATCTAGATAATTAAACAACTTGAGTCAATCTCAAACTTCATGAACTTACTCTCGGACAAGTACGACACTTTGTTAGCCGAACACCAACAGTCTAAAGAGAAAATTCACAAATTAGAGAAGACTGTAGAAAACATTAATAATAAGTGCACCTACATGGAAAAATGTAATACGGCATTAGAACAAAGACTACATGAGTACGAGCAATCTACACGCAAACACAATATTGAGTTAGTGGGTATTGAGCAGACTAAGGACGAAAATCTAATGTCTGTTGTCAATAATCTGGGTAAAATTCTTGATGTCAGCTGCGAGGATATTCATTGGGTGCGCCGGAATCAACTACGGAAAGAAGCAAGTAAGCCAGCGTCGATTATTGTCGGGTTTAAAACATCTGGAACGGAGGCCCGCGATGCATGGCTTTCACAACGTCGTAAGTTGATAGGAATCACGAGCAATATGGTGACTAGCGGTTTGAATACAAACAGGATCTATATCAACGAGGATCTAACAAAGACAAACAGGAATCTACTATGGAATACGAAAAATCAGTTATCAAAAATGTTTAAATACGTGTGGGTGTCAAACGGAAAAATACTGGTAAAGCATAATGATGGTGACAAATCAATCTGGGTGAGGTCGGAGAGCGACATCAGCCAGCTACTAAAAGCTAAGATTTAATTTTTATTATATCTCTTTGAAGTTCTTTATTTTATTTTACATTTGTACTTGTGTTTAAATATATAGCAAAATTCACGGATTTCAGTGCCCTTGAATCCATTACGGATGATTCAATAGACGCCGTGGAAGTAGATAATATTAAAACATGGCTATCGTCATCGTGTACTAAACGTGATTTCTGTATATTGCATTTAAATATAAGATCGTTAAAGAAAAACTTTAATGAATTAATTGTAGCTTTGGAGGGTAACCTAAAACACATCGACATTCTTATATTATCAGAGCCTAATATAAACTATTCGATGTTAAACTTATTTACTATTCCAGGATTTAATGTTTATAGTTATACACGCACTGAGCGATCAGGCGGAGGTGTGATTGTGTACACGCGCAACACACACACAGTCCAAGTCAACGATTCAATATACATTAGAAAAATGCAATCAGCGGAGTGCGTTTCCATCGTACTTGAAACAAGGGAAAATGATACGATATTACTATTATCCATATACAGACCTCCTAAAATAAACAACACTAATAAATTAAAACAATTTCTTGTAGAACTACGTAATATACTAGAGCATCTACCAAGCAGTACAAAATTAATAATATGTGGCGATATAAATATAAACATCATGGATATAAAAGATAACCACGTGACTGAGTACGAAAATTTAATGGCTGAATTCGGTTTAATTAGATGTATCAATAAAATAACCCGTAGAGAAATTTTAAATGGCAATATTGTTGAATCCTGTCTAGACCATATTTACATTCGAGCACCATTAGCAACAATCAACTCGGCGGTGATTCAACACAAAATATCGGATCACTTCCTTGTGTGTGCCGCAGTACGATGGAACCGCGCACCGCGGCGATGCGACTACGTCACACCAGCTGGCGTACAAGCCGAACAGGAATGTAATTTACCTGTTGCGCGTCACCGCAACGTACTAGATAATCAGATGGTCAGGGAAAAATTATTAGATTATGATTTTAATAAGCTTATGTCGATTTCTTGCCCAATAGAAATATACAATGCTCTTGCGCATGTTTTCACTAATATTTACAAGGAGTGTCAGAAGACTATACCTGTGCGTACTATTAGTAGAAACAATAAAAGCTGGGTAACAGATAATTTAAAAAATATGTTAAAGGAGAAAGATAGATTATTTACAATATGGTTTAACGATTCTAAAAATATGTTAAAAAGACTAGAATATACTAAGTATCGTAATAAATGTTCTAAAATAATACGGAAATGTAGCAATGAGTACGACAAACAGTGTATAATTGATTGTAATGGAAATATAAGAAAGATATGGGACAGAATTAATATATTATTAGGTAGAAACAGGAAATCAGTAGATATGGCTATACTGTCTAGCATGCGTAAGGAAGGAAGCCCCCAAAGCATATCCAATCGGTTTGCATCTGTTTTTGATGAACAAATACAACAAATTAAACATACATGTAATATTAAATTGTTGAATAGGGATACCTACGTAGTCGAAGCGGATAGGTGTATGAGATGGCGACCTGTTAGTCCGGAATATGTATCCACGGTCATTAAAAATATGAGCACTAAAAAATCACCCGGAAGTGATCAAATTCGTATGTCCGATGTAAAGTTGATTGAAGAACGTATAAGTCCATTGATAACCAAACTCATTAACTCCTCAATTAAACAGGGTAAGTTTCCTAACAAGCTGAAAGAGGCCATAATCCGCCCCATTCATAAAAAAGGAAGTTCAAAGTCGTTCCTTAATTATAGGCCAATTGCTATATTGTCTAGTATAGACAAAATTATAGAAAAATGTATAGTAAACCAATTAGGAAACTACTTACAAACTAATTCTATTATAAATAATTCACAACACGGTTTTCAAAAAGGCAAATGTACAAACACACTATTAACCAATTTTACAGATGAGATAAATAAATATTTAAATGATAGGAAGTTTGTAATAGCAATCTTTTTCGATTTCAAAAAAGCGTTCGAAACTTTAGAGATTAAAACACTATTAGGAGCCTTAAAAGAATGCGGAGTGGGGCAGCCTCTAAATGAATGGTTTGGAGACTACCTTACTTCACGTAGCTACAGAGTAAAGATAGATAACGCACTTAGTGACGAAAAAACTGTAACATCCGGTGTATCCCAGGGTTCGGGAAGTGGTCCCGTATGCTATTTAATGCATGTAAATAGTATATATGGAACACTAAATCACTGCTCAGCATATATGTTCGCAGACGACTTAGCTATATTAAGGGCGGGGACCGACATAGCTGAAACATATCGTCTGGTGCAGCAGGATGTAGATGCCGTGGTCAAGTGGTCTCACGATAACGGGATAGTGTTAAACGCGGAAAAAACAAAACTGTTGATGTTACAATCTCCCTATTTACCGATTAAAGACAGTTCTTGCAACATGTTTACCCATACATATGACTGTTTTCATAATGACCTGGTCAACTGCAGGTGCAAACCGATAGAAAGAACTAATGTTGTATCATATCTAGGATTAAGAGTAGACGAACACTTCTCCTGGGCTAGTCATATTGATTATTTGTGTAAAAAGCTAAGAGTTATATTATGTAAGTTCACTCATTTAAGTTATAAAATTCCTAAAAATACACTGAAGATAATATATACCTGTATAGTGGAACCGATATTGGACTATGCACTTGATTGCTATGGACTCACTTACAAAACTTACATTGATAAAATTGAAAATATACAAATGAGATTTATTAAACTACTAGTAGATAAGAAAACTAAAAATAAATACAAAAATGACTATACAAAATTATTTAAAATATGCAACATCCTACCAGTTAGTGTAAAACACAAGTATCTCTTATTATTAAACAACCATGGCAGACAAGAGCATAATTCCACTTTGTTGAACTGTGTGAGCAATGTATATAACACGAGAGCAATGACCTCGAATAAATATATAGTACCTAGAATCACTAATGTATACGGTGATAGAACCTTTAGTAAACGCATTCCTTATTTATTGAATAGTCTACCATTAAATATAAGAACAGAGAAAGACAAAAACAAGTTTAAAATTATGTTAAAAAAGTATTTAATAAATGGATTGCCTTAATCTATGTATAATGACCTCATTGTAGCTTCACATACATCATGTTTAATTTAGGCAATAGATAAATATTGTTATAAAGCATATTATTATATACTTACTTTTAGGCACATACATTACTGAATTAAAAGATATGTACGATCTCACAGTCAAACTGCATAAGCAGTTTTGCGAGACTTTGTTATATTTTGTAAACATAATTATAGGAAAATAATAAATAATAATAAATAATAATAATATTACTGTAGATAACAAAACTTCCTTAAAGGTTTAATGCAATGACAATGGCCACATGATATGTAACACGGTGTATGTAACAAGTAAAGGGGTACAAACAACCATACAGATAATTTTAAATACCTAAACTGTTGAAGATTGTAACAGTTCGAAGATTAGCCACTTCGAACACCTACTTACTATGATAAATTGAAGTATGTGAAAACAAAGCATTTTATTCATTTTAGACATAATGTTTCATAGAGATATTTACTGCTTAAGACCTACAGAATCGATATTTAAATAGAAAAAGTATAAGTTTATTTTTGCAAAACAACCGGGTTCGATTCCCGAGCTGGGTACAGTATCTTTCTCAAATGAATGAATGCAGTATTTCTTTTTATCAAAATCGGTGTCATGGTTCCTAAGAACAAATCTTCGTATGACTTATAGTTTAAGACATTCCCATACTGACCCCTTTGAATGAGCCACCCTGTATAACCACTACGCCACAGAGGTCGTCGAAATAATAAATAATGACATGCTTATTTATATTCCAGGTCCGAACATACAAAAGACTGACACCACTTAAAGTAGAGGATGTAGCGCTTGGTTCATTAGATAGAGTGCAACCCGGCGACTGTATAGTATGCTTTAACAAGAACGACATTTACAGTGTAAGTCGAGCTATTGAACAGAGGTCAGTTATGTGTGAGGCAGGTATCAAATTATATTGGTTGTATATAGGAAAATTGATTTAGGTAGGCTTTGCCAAAATGTAGAATTAGGTGTGATTTAATCAGGCTGTATCTCCATGATATTATTATTGTTGTTGGACCCCGTTCTGTGGCGCGTGTTTAACTATGTCCAGCAGTGGACTCGAATAAGCTAGTTGATTGATTGTCTCTCCATGTCCATGACTTAGATAATGTGTTTTTTTTCCTGATGTTAAGCATGATCGCATGCTTCTTTACACTCTTCTTTACTCCAAAGGCTTTTGTACATTAGATTTGAAAGAACCAATGACTTATGAAGGAGAGAATACACATGCCAGAACATTGTTCCACATTATTCCACACTATATTGATTCAGCAAAGGAAGATACAATTACGAATCCTTTTGCGGGACCCACTTCTTTCTCTACTCATAAGGGCTGAGTTGGTGCAAAGAAGGCCTACTTTGTAACTTAGTACTTTTTTTGTAATAAATGTTTTTTACAAATAAATTTTTTTTTCATTGTAATAACTAAACATTTTATTGTTAAACAATCATAAATTTGTGATATATTTTGTTGTAGGGGTCAAGAAGTAGCTGTGATATACGGTAGTCTTCCACCTGGCACTAAATTGGCACAGGCTAAGAAATTCAATGACCCCAAGAGTTCTTGTAAAGTTATGGTAGCGACAGACGCCATTGGACTTGGTATAAATTTGTAAGTTTTTTATTTTTTTTATTTGTTTCGTTTTAAAAGACAATTGCTGCATGGGGTATAATGCTATGTGTTGCGGGGACTTTAAATGGATCTATGATGATATCTAATGGATAAAAGTACATCTGGGGCTGGGCTTTTTACGCGTGAGAGAAACAAGTATTAGACTGTTCCAATGGGTTGGTTTTGGGATTTTTGACAACTATTTCTTCTTGCCTTTAACAGCAACATCATGAAGAGTATTTCATCATAGTAAGACCTGTACAACCACATACACCAAGAACCAGTACAACCTGTATTTTTAGCCCCGTTCCAAGGACAATACATATTATTAATATTATGTTTTTAGGAGTATAAGAAGAATAATATTTTATTCGCTTATAAAGCCAGTAATGAAGGAAGATGGCGATAAAGAAATGGACATTATAAGTGTGTCGCAGGCTTTACAAATAGCTGGTAAGTTCTTTATTTATTTATTGTTGAAGTTCATCTATGTTAACATTTCTCACTTCATGATAAGATTCATAGTAGATAGTATAAACTCTAAATCAGAAAAATTTTGGTGCCATATAAATGTAAAGTTTAAATGCCTCTGCAGTGAACTCTTCACTCACACTTTAGTTTTGGAAAAAAAAATTGGGGCTTAGCAAATAAAAGGCCAAAATCCATGGAAAATAATCATGCTGGAATAGGCCCGTTCCTACAATTGGCTGTTAAGACGTAATGTGGTATATTTTATTTTTGCAGTATTACTAAAGTACAGTTTTAATTAATAGGTAGAGCAGGAAGATACGGCAGTGCATGGGAGACAGGTTATGTGACGACATTTAAATCACAAGACCTAGCAACATTGAAGCAGTTGTTATCCCAGCCACCGGAGGATGTGACTCAAGCTGGCTTACATCCTACAGCGGAGCAGTTGGAACTGTATGCTTATCATCTACCTCATGCGAGTCTTAGCAGTCTTATGGTGAGTTTGTCTTTTTGCCTTTTGGCCTACCTCATGGTAAGTGGCCTGTCTCATGGTAAGTGGCCTACCTCATTGTAAGTGGCCTACCTCATTGTAAGTGGCCTACCTAATTTTAAGTAGCCTACATCATTGTGAGTGGCCTATCTCATGGTAAGTGGTGTACTTCATTGTAAGTGGCCTACCTCATAGTAAGTGGCCTACCGCATGGTAAGTGGCCTACCTCATGGTAAGTGGCCTACCTCATGGTAAGTGGCCTACCTCATGGTAAGTGGCCAACCTCGTGGTAAGTGGCCTACTTGATGGTAAGTGGTAACCGACGACGCTGAGACAGGCGATGTGACGACATTTAAATCACAAGACTTAGCAAAATTGAAGCAGTTGTTGTTTAATCCACTGAAGAATGAACAAGAATTGCTTTGTTAAAATCTAGATGGAACTGTGAACCCTTATTGATCACAATGTCTACACTGTAAAATGACTTTAAAGGATTACGCATAAAATGCATATTGACTAAGTAGCAAAATGCCTCAAATCATAACGACTTAGTACTAATACACCTTTAAATAAAAATGACTTTGTAGTAAAATGACTACGAAGTAACGCGACTTTAAAGGCAAACGTCTTAAGTGAAGATGACTTGAAATCCAAAATACCTAAAATGCAAAGCATTTCAGTAGGTAGTTTTATGACCAGAACACGAAAATGCACCCCCTGTGGGGCACGAACCTCGGCCTGGACTGTCACTGACTAACAGGACGTGCGGAAGGCACGCCCTCTAGGAGCGAACGCGGACGTGTTGTTGTGGCTTTGCGAGCCGTGTGAGCTCTACGTTGAGCGATCGTGGTCCTATCATTCGGCTCTTCGAGAGCATGCCTAGGTCTACGAATTTTGGATAATGATGATAAGATGGGATGTACCCGGACGCCTCAACCACTAGTTGGTTGGGGTGAGTGGCAGCCGTTTCAAAGTAGTGACGGGAACAGAGTTCCATGTGTTGCTGGATAGTCGGCAACTCGAGTTCTATGTGAAGATCCTCGTTACGCATGAACCACGGTGCTCCCGTCGCTTTGCGCATTAACCTATTCTGAAGTGTTTGTAACCTATGGACCCGGTGTGGCCTAAGGTGGGCGAGAACTGCGCACGCATACGTCATAATTGGTCTAATACAAGTCGTGTCTAAACTAACCTTGTTTCGGATCGACATCTTAGACTCCTTCCGGAGGAGCATGTGCAGCCGTCCCATCACAAACGAGGCCCACTTGCGAACTATGTTTATGTGGGGACGAAAGGAGAGTTTATCGTCGAGTATAAGACCAAGATATTTGGCTTCCCTCGCCCAAGGGATCAGTGAGCCGAACATCTTGACTTTTGGTGTCTCTGCCGAGAGGGTCTTGTGGCTTTGTTTCTTGTGAAACATTACCGCTTGACTCTTTTCGGGGTTGACAGTTATCCTCCATTTCTGAAACCAATCGCTAAAGGCGTTGGACGCAGATTGGAGTCGCCTAAATATCGAGGGGGAGGGGGAGGTGCCAGAGGCTTAAATAGCTGTGTCGTCTGCAAAAAGGGCTTTTTGAAAACGGAGTTTATCTACTATATCATTTATTTGAAGAAACCTGTTACTCGTCTACTTTAGGAAATAATAAGCAGTAATAATTAAAGTAACATTTTATTTCATTTATAATAATTCACAAATAAAAATAATGATTATTTGATGTATCGTCGTTTTGATTCTTAGTCCTAATGGCGTATTGTGTATTATCCTTTAAAGTCGTTTTCAATTTTGAGACATTATGCTGCATAGGCAAGAAACAATACAGATGTATTGCAAATTAGTCAAAACACTTTAGAGATATTGATTTGAGGCATTTTGCTTCAAAGTCATTTTACAGTGTAGACATTGTGATCATAAAGGCTGTGAACTTGTTGTAAATGTAAAACTCTGCTTAGCAGCCATTGATTACCTGCCCTAAATAAGTTGTCAATATTTTACACAATTTAGATAACTTTTTAACCAACTTCAAAAAAAGGAGGAGGTTCTCAATTCGGTTGTATTTTTTTTGTTTTTTTTCGTCTTTTAATAACACATTACATACATTGTTAATCCCCAGGACATATTCGTACACTTATGCACAGTGGACGACTCGCTGTACTTCATGTGCAACACCGAGGCGTTCAAGTTCTTAGCTGAGATGATACAACACGTGCCTTTACCGCTTAAAGCTAGATATGTGTTCTGCTGCGCGCCCATCAACAATAAATTACCTTTTGTGTGTGCTACATTCCTTAAGGTTTGTGGTTTTTATTATGACTATGAACATGACTTCATTATATTTTTGACTAGCTGATGCCCGCGGCTTCACCTTGTTTAAGTAGCTTAAATGTTATTCTACACCCTAAACTACCTATATTCCAAATTTCATTAAAATCCGTTCAGTAGTTTTTGCGTGAAAGAGTAACAAACATCCATCTATACATCCTCACAAAGTTTGGCATTTATAATACACTCGAGAGCAAAAGTTCCGGGTCACTAGCATTTACTTCAATATCTTGAAAACGAATAAAGCTATCGTATTGAAATAAATTGAACTTTATAGACAATTTAATGTTACTAAAATAAAATGCATTACATTTACAATTTTATAGACAAATTAAAAATGGCGTCATTTTGCTTGTAAAACCAAAACTGAAAATATTGAATTTTTTATATTTTCAAGTAGTTTTAACACGGTTTATACCCCTTCCAGCGTAAGTTTAGCTTTTTGACAGTTCACGTCCATGAAGTTTCATAATACTTCCGCTTATTTTTCCAACAAATTATATTGTATTTCATGGACGTACCCATGTTTTTTTCAGTTACCATGGTTACTTAGTGATGGACACTCATAATGATTACCACGATTATGAAACAAATTACAAATAATCGGTAGAAATAAATGCTATAAATAAACCTGAACTCTGCATAATACGTTTATAAAATGTAATATGATATTTTAGATTAGCTATAACCCGCGAATGTGTCACAATAAATTATGTATTTTAAATAATACCAAGCTAACTATAATTTTATCATTTTAAGCCATAGGCTAATTCTCTTAACATAGAAGAAAGAAACAATAATGAAATGATAATGTAAGTTGATGTAAGGATCCAAATGTGTAAAATAAAGTAATTTGAAAAATCGTGAAATCGCTTACAATCGAATGGCATTACATTCGAGATACTGCTGAACGTCACTAACGTCTATCTGTCAAATGTTGTTAAATATAGTGGAAAGGGTATAGTAATTGGTATTACCCCCACGTGCTGTCTGGACTGCTGCAATGCGATTTGGCATGCTGTACACCAAGTTTCTGAAACACTGTTGGGGAATGTTCTCCCATTCGGCCTCTGTGGCGTAGTGGTTACACAACATGACTGCTACGCAGAGGTCTCGGGTTCGGTTCCCGCTCAATGCAAATATTTGTGTGCATGAACATGATTATTTGCATTGGTCTGAGTGTTTCTATGTATAATAAGTATGTATTTACAAAAAAAAAGTATATAAGTATTAATATCCGTTGTTCTGTTACCCATAACACAAGCAGGTTAAGCCTAGCTTACTTTGGAAACAGATGGCGCTGTGTAGAGATGTCCGTGAATATTTATTTATTCCGTGAATATTTATTCCTCTACCAATGCATGTTTCAAGTCACTAAGCGTAATTAAAGGAGGATCTTGTTGTCTTACCCGTCGTCCGAGCTCGTCCCAGGCGTGCTCGATTGGGTTGAGGTCGGGGCTACGTGCTGGCCACACCATGGGACGAATATTCACCTCATCAAGGTAGTCTTGCACTTTCTTTTAATTCTTTTAATAAAGACAACTCCCGCACTAGGGATCATGCCCTGTGTCGCGGGGACCTTTTACAAACATCAATAAACGGACACAAAGAACACCCAGACCAGGACAATAATTTGTGGATCTCACAAATTATTGTCCTGCGTGGGGATCGAACCCACAACCTCTTGCACGTCCGCCGCTAGCGCTACCGTCGCGCCACCGAGGTCGTCGACTGCACTACACGAGCAGTGTGGGGACGGGCGTTATCCTGCATAAAGATGGCATTCTCACCAAGTCTTGCCATAAATGGACCGACGTGCTCGTTGAGGATTTCATCCACGTATCTTACGCCATTAAGAGTACCGTTTTCGATCAGTACAAGCTCTGTTCGGCTTTCCGCAGAAATTCCAGCCCACACGAGTACCGAACCACCACCGTATGACACCTTTTCTTCAATACAGGCTTGCATAAATCTTTCTCCTGGTCTTCTGTACACCTTTGCCCTTCCGTCGTGTGTATACAGCATAAATTTTGATTTGTCCGAGAATATGACATTTGACCAATTTTCAATCGTCCAATTCGAGTGTTCGCGTGCATAAATTCGTCTTGCTATACGATGGTGTCTCTCGAGTTTCGGACCATTTGCTAAATCTAAATGGGTCTAAATGGTTTCAAATTACCTTCAGCAAGTCGCCGTCTTACAGTCCAAGCAGAAGGGCTGCTTCCACCAAGTCCTAAAAAATGATGAGTCAGTGCTGTTCCCGTAAGAAACCGATTTCGTAGCATAGAGTTTACTAAATATCGATCTTCCCGTGCCGTTGTACACCTGGGTCTGCCTGTTGTTGGTCTGCGTAGGTTCAAACCAGTTTCTAGAAACCGCTGGCGAACACGCTGAACTGTAGACAACGATACACCGACTATTCTTGCTGTTTCTCGCTGACTGCTCCCATTTTCCAGGATCGTGAGGATTCTCGTACATTCCTCAGGTGTGAGTGACATAATTACCACTTTAATAATGACTATTGGATACCTGGATGACTCCTTATAAATACATTTTATGACAGAACAAAAACAAAAGCAAAAACAGTAGTGAAAATTAGAAGTTCTGATTTAAAAAAAATTGATCTTTGTTTTTATAACTTTTTTAATGCCATTACTTACCGCCAATCAATAAGTTTTTATATGTTTAATAAAAGATTATTAAATTGTCTATAAAGTTCAATTTATTTCAATACGATAGCTTTATTCGTTTTCAAGATATTGAAGTAAATGCTAGTGACCCGGAACTTTTGCTCTCGAGTTTATTAGTAGGATTAATATACATACACCTGCCGCATTGAAACTGGCTTCTACAACGTACATTATATTGATATGGTGGAACAAAGACATAATCAAGACGATGATGAATGGGGTAGGCATAGGACCGCGCATGGTGGAGTTTTCTGAAGGACGCATATAGGCGTCCGCGCATGGTGGAGTTTTTTGGAGGACGCCCATATCCAGCAGTGGACGTTCTTTGGCTGATAGATGAATGAGTTAAACTGACACAAAGAACATCTAGACTCAAAACAATATTTTGTTGATCGCATAAACAATTGACGTGTGGAATTCTACCCTCTTGCTCTTGAAGAGACATCTAACTGTCTGGCTGTGTAGTGGCGATGATTTCGTGATTATATATCATCACACGTCTAAGCACACTAGTGCTTGGAGGTAAATTGATACGTAAAGTGGACACAGCGATATAAACAACCTAGATGGCCTCTTGTCGAAGAAACCTAATGTATGTTTTCAAGCAGAATAACGTTGTTATTTTAAATAATTTTAAGTAATACATTACATATAAAGTCGAGGTAAAGGATTCGAGTCACGCCTCGAGTACCAATTTTTTCCATCGTCTTTCTTCTTTTCGAATTTTAATACATTCATTTCTTGATTACAGATGGTCCGCCAGTATAGTCGTAATGAGCCATTAACTAAGAACTGGCTCAGCAATTGTGTTAATTGGCCTTTACCTGCTCCTAAAACATTAATGGATCTAATACATCTAGAATCGGTTTTCGATACCCTTGAATTGTATCTATGGCTAAGGTAAGTGAGCTATTTAAAAGGTATTAAACAAACTTAAACTCACGCGCGCCATGAGGGTAAGAAGAGATAACAGAACGCCGCCGTGCTATTTTTATTCTAACCTGCTTAGTTTCGTCTATATTGTATACATTTTTATTTTTGCCCGACGGTGCTACGCACTTGACTTAGTTTAATAAAAACTTTCAATGAAAGAAATACCTCAAAAATATTTGTTTGTATTAAATTTAATGAGAACAGATAAGTAATTTTAAAGGCAATAGACAATAGTTGAAGCTTGAAACCAAGCTGTAGATTAGAATATCAAATTTAGTAGGCTTATATTTATGTATTATTTATTAATTATCTTGTTGCCCACAGCTATCGTTTCCCAGACATGTTCCCCGATGCTAAGTTAGTACGTGACATGGAAGCAGAATTAGACGTAATTATACAACAAGGAATATTCCAAATAACAAGGTATGTATTAGCGATGTAACGAATGTTGGATTTTTAACATTCGCGAATGCGAATGCGAATGCGAATATTTATCTTCAACATTCGCGAATGCGAATGCGAATACGAATATTTTAAAATTTAAAAAAAAGCGCGCGTAAAATGTTTGACAGGTTTGACGTTTCGTGTCGACCATGTTTAAATTGAACATAGCCGCACGAACGTATACTATAACAGGACAGCGCACTGCCAAAAAACAAACGAGCCGAAAGAGATGTTTAGAGTCGTAGTGCGTCCTTTTCTATAGGCCGACCGTTTAACTCCACGAACGTATACTATAATAATGTCATTTTCTAGTAGGGTATGCATAAAATATAATTTTCTCGGAAAGTCTGCCATGATATTTTTCTTTAATTATGTAGGGATGCTCTACAATGCTGTAAAATAGATTGTCAGTGCGGATAGGTACTAGTGCTGCCGACGACTGTAGGTGTGATTTAGTTTTAGTTATTGGATGGGATTGCCAAAGGAAATAAAACAAGAAATTATTGACAGAACTTTATTAACAACTAGCTATTTTATAAATGATTATTAATAAACCGGTCAAGTGCGAGTAACTATCGCACGATGGGACGATACTGAAGTGACCTACCTATCTTAAATTACCTATTTGCATTGTTGTAATACCTTTTTATTTAGTACGAGCTGTAAACCGCGACTTCGTTCACGAAAAAAATGTACAAAAGTTAACCATTTTTTATTTTGCGGAACCCTATAAAAAGGCCTATGACGTGACATAACGACTGTATCCAACAACGACAACTGGGACCGGAGTTTTGTCCCCTCCGAAGCACGGTCAGATGAAATACCACTGAGTGGTCGCCCATCTATGGAATGACATCGCCGAAGTTGCTTAACCACCGTTATCGTTTCTAAATCAGTGATCGCAACAGGCTGTAAGTAGCTGCCGGAAAAAAATATTTTAGAAAAACAACATTTTATTCTGCGGAACCCTAAAAAAAGAAGCATTAGTTATTTGATAAAACATCAGCTATGCGCCTGTAAAAGCCATGTGAAAAAACTTAAAATGTAAAATTTTTATTGTTTTTCTGCGGAACCATAAAAAATGAAGCTGAAGTTTAACGTTTATATATTCGTTATTTTATATTCGTGAGCCATGGAAAACAACAAAATTTTACCAAAAACTAATTAAATATACTTATATCACGAACAGATATTTCAACTCTTCAGCTTAATATTAGTCAAGATTTAAACATTACTGAATAAAATTGTTCTGTGCAGTCGTTGTCACATTGAAATGCGATTTAAATAAAGTGTTATTGTAAATTCAGTTCGATCTAGTAAATACTAGAAATAAACATAAACTGTGTGTCCCTCATTACCGTTTACACAAAGTACATCAATCGTTTATGGCACTTAGTATACGCCTTTATAACAAAGTACCTGTAGAGATATTAGAATTACCGATTACTTCATTTAAAGAAAAAATTAAAAGTTGTTTAGTAGCCAAAGGATATTACACTCTTGAGAATTATGTTAGTGACCGGGATGCCTGGATTTAAAATAGGTCTATGAATTAGGACTCGCAGAAAAATTTACTTTGGTCGATGTGAAGTAAGCGCGTCCCTCTGCCATTTGTATCTCCCCTAATTGTAGTTTTTTTTGTTGCTCTTATTGTCAGGACTCGTCATGCTCACTATAATGTCATTGCTTGTGGTGGCGTGGAGGCCGGGTCAATCCCTTCCCTACAATATGGCGAGGGGGTTGATGGCTGACCTTTGCGTTATACTCGTGAACGGGTGCTACTTGGGGTGACTGGTCGACCCTGACATTAATAAATTTACATTGTAATACACTTCTGAGTTTTTATTCAAGGGGTCATTTGGCTGAGCGACGTCTTTACTACTGGATAGTTATTTATGAATGTGATTTGGTGCTCCCACTTTTATGTACTACCTACATCACGACGCTACCTTTATAATTGAATAATCCTTGGTTATGGTTATGTATGGTATACAATGGTTGCAGCGCCTAATTACAGTGATCTCCTATGTAAAAATTATGACGTCAAGAAAATGCAGCAGTAGAGTTTGTTGCGCCGCTTCTTCTCTACTAGCGCTTTGGAGGCGGTGGTAAAGTTTTCTAAACTTTGAAATGTTTTTAAATTTAGATTAAGTAATGTTAGATGACGTCAAAAAGATACAATATTATTGTACTACTTTGAATAAATGAATGAAACTGAAACTGATCATGTCTTTTACTTCCAAGTAACTATTACATTTCTTTTTTATTAATGAAAGTAATGATTTTAGGTTATTAATTGTACTATTCCGCCTTTTCAAACGCTGAGATAGAATTTTGATATCCCTTTTTAATTTCTTTTTTCGAGGTGATGATACTAAGTCATCAGTTTGAATAGATTTTTCCAATTCTTGTTGTATTTTCTGCTTTTTCTCAGGAGGTTCCGAATGTTCCGATGTAGAAGGTTGAAATAATGTTATGTTACTAAGAACATTAATAGTCTTCTCAGCAGCAAAAACCTAAAACAATAAATTAGATAAGGTGACTTTAAAAAAAAAAGAATTAATCAATTTACAAAGTAGGTATATAATAATATTATATTGTTTTCTGAATAAAGAAAAAGTTTTGAGCTTTTGAACCAGCGCTAAAATTTCACCGTAATAATAATAAATAATAATAAAATAATATTTAACCGTAATAATCAACTTTTTATGAAGAAAATGTGGTTCCTGCTTACCTTTGGAAATACCGACGGCATTGCGTTGTTTTTAAACGTTTTTTTGACTCGCTGACAAAATCTTCATTTTTAAAATGCAAATTGCATACAACTGACGTTTTAGTTAATTTGCCAGGTATAACTTCTTTCCACTTCTCTGCTACAGATTCATTCTTAGGAATCCTGTACAGCAATAAAATTTACATGAAGTAAAAGTATAATATTATCCTTTTTTGCGCGATAGTGTGGTCACTCTACTTCAAACTAACGATAAATCTTAATAACTGACTTACCTATGGAAAGATACGCCACAACCTGGATACCATTCTGTTTTGCAACCATTCACGCAACAAAAGTGCACCATTTTCACACGAAATACGTTAAAATAACACAAAATCGCAATATGTGCCGACCGAAAGGTTTTAGGTTAGCCTGACGTAGGGGAGGTGGACCTAAAACGGGTACACCGCCTAAAGCTTAAGTTTTTTTTTGTAAATAAAAATAATAATAATTTCATTGCATCCTTTGTGATGCACTACAATAGTTTTTGCACTTGGCAGGGACCATCTTTGGGTGTATCATATTGTGCGTTCAGAGATGGTATCTGCCCTGTGTATCCATTACCAGATTAAATATCTCTTAAAGGGCCTCTTCGTCTTGGCTTCGGCCCGATGTATGCCTTCCAAAGAACCGGGTCTCCAATAGACCCGAGTATTATGGACAAGAGAAACATAATAATAATGCATTTATTTGTCAGAATATGGTTACAGAGATATTAGGTACCTATAACAATATTATAGCGCCATGATATTCTGCTGTTTCCAGCGTACAAATATTTGAAAACATTTAGCCTTATTTAAATTAATTGAAAATATAATTAAAGGTACATGTCAAATATTGAAACAAATTCTCGTCAGTAGTAAGTCATATAGATTTGTCATTAAGAAAGTCTTTAGTACAATAATAGCATTTTTCAATAAGTAATAGAAATAATTTATTTTTGAAGGTGGTCAGATTCAGACAATTGTAAAAATCAGGTAACTTGTTATAAATACGGATTGACATGCAATACACATTGTTAGAAAATAGGTTGATTCTTTGTTTTGGTACATTTAGTTTATAAATTCTACGACTAGCTCTGGTTACCACGTCATTGTGTTTTTCAAATAAATATCCATTTTTATGTACAAATATACAGGTTTCAAATATATATAAAGATGGCAGTGGCAGGATCTTTAGTTTTTTAAATAATGGTACACAACTATCGAGAGGCTCTGATCCACAAATTGACCTAACACATTTTTTCTGTGCTTGAAAGGCTCTAGTAAACTCTACGGAATTACCCCATATCACAATGCCGTAGCGCAGTACAGACGATACATAACCATAACCATGGTAAGCCAGCAATGCTGCGTCCGCGCCTGCCACACTGAATAGTCTACGTAGTACATACACAAACCTGTGAATTCTCGAGCATAAATCGTCGATGTGCGCTTTCCAGTTGCAATGCCTGTCCACCACTATGTTTTATGTTTTTGTTGAAATTATAAAGATAATGTTTATGTTTGTTCTTATTTTAGGTTCTTTCTTAATTACATATTTGAAAAGTAAAAACAGAAGTTCTAATTTTTTTTCTAAGACATTTTTATTGTACTTCTCCCTTAGCGTACCCGTTTTAGGCCCACCTCCCCTATTGTTTTTGTCTAACGACAAGTTTTGAAAGAGGTAATTCTACAAACAGTATCAATGAGCTTATTTTTATTATATGTTTCGCCTATGCACATCTACATAAGTGTAAAAAAATTTATCAATTTATAGACATATTTTATTGGTCAATATTAATTAAAACGTACTATTTCCGATTTTGAGAAATGTACCATTCTACCACAACAGTTTTTATTTTACACTGGCATACTTGCTAGACAAGGAAGCATTACGACTTCAGTCCTCTCACTTGGCTCGTTTTTCTACTTTTACAATTGATAGCGGAAAAGTAACCATATGTCTATCAACTTAGAGATCAAATTTGTAATCAAGAGAAATAGTAGTAAGCGATCCAGTTATAGTATACGTCCGTGCATAGCCGAGCCGATATTGGTTAATTGAATGAATTTAGTCACAAAAAGTTCATTCTAAAAGTTTTGTTTTGTTGAGGTTAGTTCTATGTCATTTAGCAAATTTAACTGATATTTAAGGGACAAAGTGGTATAAAAACATGAGTAAAGCACACATCAGCGAAGTTTGGACTTATTTTACAATATGTGATGCTGAAAATGTTAATTGCAAGTTGTGTGATAAAAAGTACTCGCGCAAAGGCAGGACCACTAGTGCTATGAGAAATCACCTGGAAGCTAAACACAAAAATGAATATGAGGAATTGAAAAAAAGAGAACATGAAAAGCAAGATGCTGCTAAAATTAATTCTTTGGCGTCCTCTTCGCGACAATGTATTATTATTTCTTAAGCATGCATGCATATAATAATTTCCTTTTTGATTATTAAAAACATTCGCGAAATATTCGCATAATTTTTGCGAATACGAATGCGAATGCGAATATTGAAAAATATGCGGATATTCGCGAATGCGAATGCGAATGCGAATATCCGTTACATCACTAGTATGTATGTTCTGTACTACACACGGAAAGATGACTGTACCGAACCTGGTAGAAAGCCTGAAATACAGGCCAAGACAGACTTAGAAAAGATGTAGGCTCGAATCTGAATTAGAACGAAGTCCAAATATTTCCAATCATTGCTATTTATTAGATCACCAAACCAATACTACTTCCTTAAGAAAGGACTAGATGGCTTGGTACTTCATCCCTAAATCTCGATTTTGTTATTACGTATATAATGTATTGTTTGTTTAACAGGTTACTAAGAAACTCCGAGCAAGTGTTCAATGACTCGGACAAATCTAAAGTACCTATGAATGCCAAGCGACTGACGAGGGTGGCATCTCATTTGAGGCATAAAGGTGACGAGAAAGGGAAATTATCTGATATGCTTGTCGATAGGGTAAGTACAAGCCTTTGTTATATCTTATGGGGTCATTTGGTTGCACCCGTAAATACGGAGTGGGGTTATTTAGTTACAACCGTAAATGCGGGGTTTAACCGTTGGGTATACCTATTATGAGAATGCCGTAGCATTTAGGCTATTAACGTCTGTGGAAGGTATTTTGATGTCAAATTGGGAGTCCCCGCCTCGTGATAACTGAGAAGAACACAGAGTAGTTGATGTCTAGCATGTTAAGGTTTTGACAGCCCGCAATGTTATGACGTGAGGACTTATTCTTTAAGATGTATGTATGGCTTTGAAAATAGATCAGCATGTACCTTAAAATCTTTAAAAATTCGGTTAAATTAGCTTTTAGTTGTCAAATTGTCTTGTTTTTGCTTACACATAGTAATTGTAATCTTTTGTGGTCGTGTTAAAGTTTTATTTAGAGTGTGACAATTTGACAACTAAAAGTTAACTTAACCGAATTTTGGTACGAGAATTGACATGCAGATAAAAAAAAGATGTTATTTGGTTGCTCTATTTTGAATTTGGAAATGTATCTTAGTTAGCCCCTTAACTAAGAGCCCTTGCTTTAATTTGCAAAATTTTAGTCTTTCGCTGACGAACTGATCACTAGACAGAAAATACGTGTTGGCTGGTAAAACAATTTATGCATATTGAATTTCTCTTAGTCGACTTTTCAATTATATTATAGGTACTATATTATATCTCCGTGTGGTGATGGAGTAAGAATACAATATGTCACCACCCCATCTCATCCCATGGGTGTCTTGGAAACCGACTAAGGGACTATGTGAATATTATCTTTATATAGAAAGAAGGAAAAAATGAAATTAAACCCTATACCAATTCGTCTGGCCAGCGTGGTATTAGTAGGCCAAGTATCCCTCTGTCACGGGAGGAGGCCCGTCCCTGCAGTGGGACATTAATGGGCTGTTATGATGGTTATTATGACTATATTATATGCTATTATTATACATTTTCTAATTGTATTCTTTTCTTACAGGGTCTAATAACACCACAAATGTTGAAGAAACTTCAGCAAGAGTTAACTGTAGATAAGAAAAGTGACGCAAAGAGTAGAAGTCATAGAAATAGAAGAAAGTAGTGTTCTGTTAATTTTTGTTTAAAAAGAACAAGTAAATAGTTTTAAAGTACAAGTACATAATTATACAAATACAATGTTCCAGTACATATATTTGTTTTATTTAATACTAGCTGACCCGTGCCCACATCGTTGGGCGTCGAAAAAAACGTTATCTGCCTACCCCCTAAGAACGATGGCTTGATTTTTTATAGCCTATGACCATTTCTAGGTCCATACCAAATTTCATCAAAATCCGTTCAGCCGTTTAGGCGTGAAAGAGTAACAGACAGACAGACAGACAGAGTGACTTTTGCATTTATAATATTAGTAAGTATGGATAAAGACCGCGCAAGGTATATTCAGCAGTGGATGTTTATTGGAATATCTAAAACAGTTGTTTCGACGAACAGACTTTACTGCAAAAGATGCTGTATAAGTACAGTAATATATGTTAAGCGTGATTCCTATGTACCGAGATATCCCCGAACAATGTTTTCTATGAACAAAGTTTTCGGCGAAACGTGCTTTCTAGGGATAGAGATTTCTATGAGCCATGTTTTCTGTGTACGGTCATATAGTACAAGCGTGTTTTTGTTTTACGTTCCACACTCGTCATTGTGGAACGTAAAACAGAAACACGCTTGTACTTTTTATTTTTGATATATTTAAAATTGGATGGTTCCATAACGAAAAATAAAAACTTTAATTATTTATAAATTGGTTGTGATGATTCGACCGTGACGTTACATAGTTGTCTGAATGTCTAAAATTCTGCCAGTAAAGTTTTAAGGTTGATAAAGAAGATTGCATGTGTCACCCGCTTTATTTTTTACAATGGATTTTATTACACTCGTTAGTGCTAAAAGATCCATTTTTAAAATATTTTCGAATCATGGATTAAAGTGGACATAAGTGTGTGATTTTAAGTGTAATAAAATTGATTTTTACAAAAAAAAAAAACCGACTTCAAAAACACAAATTGCACTAAAAAGTAAAAAATAATTAGTTGTATTTCGGTTTTACAACATTAAATCAGCCATTCTTTCTACTGAATTTTAATCTAAAGAATAGGTTATTTTAATTATTGTAAAAAGTATTGTTTAAGATATTTCTTGAAGAGTCTGTAAATATATTGATTTGTAGATTCTTTAAAAGATAATCAAATTATTACAAATAATGTAATATTATTGTTATTTTTGGAGTCGGTGTCAGCCACGATAGTTTATATACCTACCATTTTTTATTTCTGACTTAATATTTAAACAAACATTATGGCGTCATGTTACACACAGGCTAAAGACTAACAATTACTTAAAATTCGCATTAGAAAATGAAACGGCCGTTTTTGTTTTAAATGCAATATTTATCTAATTAAAAACCATTTAAAGTGATTCGAGTGTGTTAGAAAAGGCCATAAAGTTTTGTATAACTATATCATACTTATTGCGTTGGCTGACACCGACTCCAAAAATAACAATAATATTACATTATTTGTAATAATTTGATTATCTTTTAAAGAATCTACAAATCAATATATTTACAGACTCTTCAAGAAATATCTTAAACAATACTTTTTACAATAATTAAAATAACCTATTCTTTAGATTAAAATTCAGTAGAAAGAATGGCTGATTTAATGTTGTAAAACCGAAATACAACTAATTATTTTTTACTTTTTAGTGCAATTTGTGTTTTTGAAGTCGGTTTTTTTTTTTTGTAAAAATCAATTTTATTTTCAAATTTTTAGTGAATACCAATTCTATAAATCCGTGTAGTGACGGAGTGAGAATGCATGTCACCACCTTATCTCAACCCATGGGTGTCGTAAAAACCAACTTAGGGACTATCCGTGAATATTATCTTTGAGAAATAAAAAGAAGGAAAACTTGAAATTAAACCCTATACCAATCCGTCTGGCCAGTGTGGTATTAGTAGGCTAAATATCCCTCCGTCAGTGGAGGAGGCCCGTCCCTGCAGTGGGACATTATTTTGTCTAAATATGGGTAGACCTACGAAACGCGCTGCTCATGAGACAGCGCTGATTGTATGAGACTGTAGAGGTGATAAAGAAAACGTGACGGTTATTTACAAGACTATTTACTTAATGACACAGAATGAAAGAGAATACAGAGTTATTAAGTTAGTTAAGTTCACAGCACTGAAGTTAAGTTAAGTTATACAAGAATAAAAAACAAGATGTAGATTAGCTAGACGTAGCTTAGACTACGAGTATATAGGAGTAGAAAACAAGATGTAAATTAGAATCTAGAGATCGAGTTAATTGCGTACGCATGAAGTGCGGGCGAACGTGCATTCGCCGTCGGTCTACGTCTCGCACTGTCGCTCGCTCGCGACTGAGCGGCAGCGGGCGGACCGGTCACCGTCGGGTCGCGGGGAGTGCAGCGCGGGCGCCGCCGCGGTATGTTCATTGGTGCGCGTCACAGGTCACAAGACTTGACGCGCCCGCCACGGGTTCGATTCGATGACAACCGAAGAAAGGAAGAAACGCCATTCTCGAAGTAGGAAATCTACCTCCAATGCCATTTCAAAAGAGACTAGTGAACAACGTAAGAATCAGCTTTCACAAAAAAGGACCTACATGAAAAACGTTTTAAATAGGGAGAACATCGAAAAGCGTAGCCACACCGTCTCTGCGTGGTTAATTAGTAATAAAAATTATTAATTTATTGTGCGACATGCACACTAAATTGATAATTTAAATAAATTGACGTAAAAATAAATCAAATAAATACTTATAATAGTTATTATTATCAATTTGTTGTACCTAAAGAATAAGTTTAAAATAAATGAAATGCAATTCAAAAATTTGTTTATAGTCTATTTATAATCCGGTATTAATTCCTATTTTAAATTCAAATAAGAACTTCATTATTAAGTCTTAAACCATACCTTCAATTACAGTCATAATGTTAGTGTAAAGTTTTCATCAATACGAATAAAATAAGCCCAAACACTAGGTAGCTGCTATTTACTATTAAAAAGTTCCCTTGACCCTCAATCTTCTTCATCATTAGATTATGTTTGTGTACAGTTGTGTAAAGCTTTTATCAATGCGAATAAAATAAGCCCAAACACTAGGTAGCTGCTATATACCGTTAAAAAGTTTCCTCGACCCTCAGTCTTCTTCATCATCAGATTATGTTTGTGTCAAGTTTTGTATAGTTTTCATCAATACGAATAAAATAAGCCCAAACACTAGGTAGCTGCTATATACCGTTGAGGAGTTGCCTCGACCCTCAATCTTCTTCATCATCAGATCATGTTTGTGTAAAGTTTTGTAAAGTGTTCATCAATACAATTAAAATAAGCCCAAACACAAGGTAGCTGCTATATGCCGTTAAGGTGTTCCCTCGACTCTCTCTGGTCTCCAGGATCTGACCAGTTCAAATTCTTGACTATTTGGTAGTGACGTCAAAGATGCACATGTATGACAAGATTTTACACAATGCGTCTCTACAATTTTCAAGAGATGCCCTCGATTTCTCTGGGATCCCCTCATCCAGATCCAGATCTGGTGACAATGGGACCAAATGGGAAGCATACCAATACGAACAAAAAAAAAATTTTTCAAATCGGTCTAGCCGTTTTCGAGAAATCAGGTAACAAACACAAAAAAAAAAAAAAAAAATAAAAAAAAAAAAAAAAAAAAAAAATACAACCGAATTGAGAACCTCCTCCTTTTTGAAGTCGGTTGAAAAGATCCATCAATGGATCTTTTCAATGGATCTTAGTGGACATAGGGAAGTATTATTACAAAACATCCATAAGTTATTATTATTGATGTTACTAAATTTTATTAAATGTCTGGTCCTATATTACTTACGTAGGTATGTTATATAAGTATTACGTAATGTGCTATTAAAAAAACTAACCGTTACGACGCGACGTATGTTATTACTGAATTTAAAGTTGGGCCAAACAAGGTAACACTTACTAAAATTATACTCATAACAGCCCATTAATGTCCCACTGGACGGGCCTCCTCCCGGGACGAAGAGGTACTTGACCTACTTATACCACGGATTGGTATAGGGTTTAATTTCAGGTTTTTCTTCTTCTTGTTTCGTAAAGATAATATTCACGGATAGTCCCTTAATCGGTTTTTACGACACCCATGGGATGAGATGGGGTGGTGACATATTGTATTCTTACTCCGTCACCACACGGAGGTAATTGAAAGAAATTATAATAGTGCTGCTAAAATAATGAGTAAAGTGGACGACATTGTAGCGGCGAACGCTCAGCGATGAACAATACAACAATACCAAACAACATCCAAACTCAACGCAGTTGTGAATAGCAACAAATGTCCTGCGTGGGATACACCATAGCATAGATCTCGGGCAGAATCATCATCATCAGAACGGGCCTCCTCCCGTGATATTTGGTCTACTAATACCACGCTGGCCAGACGGATTGGTACAGGGCTTAATTTCAAGTTTTTCTTCTTTTTATTTCGTTAAGATGATAGCCCATTAGTCGGTTTTTACGACACCCATGGGATGAGATGGGGTGGTGACATAATGTTGTATTCTTACGCCGTCACACGGAGAACGTCTCGGGCTGAATATTATACGAGCCCAAAAATAAGAAAATATGAAAATATATTTGTCATCACCGAGAAAGGCGAGAAATTATAAGTCAAAACTTTAAAAAATTCCAATAGAATTTGCAGGTAGGTATTACTAGCACGCTCGATCAATTTTCGGCAGTAGGATAAGACCAGCGCCCGCCGACTTCCCTAATTATTAAACTTTTGTTTACCTGGTCTACCTATAGCCTTAAAATTTATTCCTGTTATCCGTTTTTCCCAGACCACAATGAAAAGATCAGGACAGATGTAAAATAGCGTTATTAAACTACATAAAATATAAATTAATAAGTACGTTATAGTAAATATATTTCCAATTTCTCACAAGTTTAATAATAGGTATACCTAAACTAAGTAGGTTTATTATATTTCGCTTATCTATTTATTTAACACATAATAAATGCATGCTTCGTCGGGCGTTAACTCGACAATACTCTCATAGGAACACATAATGACATTCTATAGGTACTATTTTCTACACACAAACACTCTCCTGTTATCACGGTTTGGTTATTAAGTAATAAATTAATAATAACAGTTTATACATTACGTTTATCAATAGTACTGTTACGACCTTATGACTTCAATTATCACAATTTTATGAGGGTAGGTGATTTGATTTCAATGTTTAGTTAGTTGCATAGCATACACATCCAATGTTAACGTCATTCAATCTAAGTCATCTCTAGTAAAATGTGTTTAAAATTATGCTTATTAATTTTATTATTAGCCAGTGATTATCAAATATCTAAAGGTATGATACGATAAAGTACCTATTTATAACGTAAATTAAGGTTGAATTTTGTGTAACAATGTATTTTTCTCTGTTAGCTTTTAGAGTGTTTAATGATGAAAATGGAATGGAAACTATTTTGGCGCTGGAAAATGAGGTAGTTAATATAGAATGTCGAACTGATATGCCTATGGCGTATTGTGGATTTATACATCCTAGTGGGAAACGATATTCGTAAGTATTTCTTCATTTTAATTTTGTTGTAAATCTAGTTGTCAAGCTAGATCTGCTTATAGCACATCATTTTAGCGTCCTACTACTTTAGAGTTTTCTGTGTGTATTGAAATAGATGGGCCTACAAATTCTTTGTTAGCCAAACAAGCTGGTATCCAAATTTTCAATGTTTTGTTTTTAATAGTGGTGGGACCTTGTATTTATTGTCCCTGCAAGGAGGTTTGTAGACCTACTCCCACGGTTAGATAATTAATTTACGAGATTTTTTTGTACTCAACACAACATCTTAAAAATAACCACATTGAAAGCTTTTCCGTTTTGACAAACTCAGACCGTTAGTGGTGGTATCCGACTAAATCCGATCAGAACTCGGTCAAAATATGGATTTAGAAACGTCTGGTCGAATTCGTTTTCTAAGTATATAGCTAGGTAAGTAATCCCTTATTTGTGATTAAGGATTTGGCATTGATATGTTAGGTGTTTTAAGCAGATAGTTTTCCTCGATTAAGTAGGTAGGTATAGCAAGTTCTTAAATAGGGAACATGGCTGTAATAACGTGAACTTAGGTACTGCCTACACTGTCATTACAACTCATCCATATTCCACTGCCGGGATAATCCTCCTCCGCTCACGAAACGAAAACTTGTGAATGCTCCGCAGCGCTGGCTAAACTAATAGGAATTTATGTTTGAGTCCTCTTTTAGCTTTCGTATAAGTAGACCGACCTACTTATTTACTTTCCCTTAATAGACTTTAAATACATCTAAATTGACATGAGATTTCCGTGTGGTGATAGAGTAAGAATAGGTACAGTGTGTCACCACTCCATCTCATCCCATGGGTGTCCTAAAAACCGACTAAGGGACTATCCGTGAATATTAACTTTATGTAAGAAAAATAAGGAAAACTTGAAATTAAAACAATTCGTTTGGTCAGCGTGGTATTAGTAGGCCAAGTATCCCTCTGTCACAGGAGGAGTCGCGTCCCTGCAGTGGGACATTAATGGGCTGTTATGATGACATGAGATTAGTAACAAGGTAAAATCGTGTTCTCACTTCGTTACCATAAGAAAAACACCATACTCCGGTAGTACACACAGCAACACATCAAGTTAAACATTTTCATTTGAAATTGTGTCTTATTTCAAGGTATTAAGGTACATGAGTGTCTAGCTTGATTAGTTGCTGTGTGTACATGTACCTACCTATCAAAATAATATTGGTAGGTATATGAAACCAAAAAAACATATTTAATTAATTAAAATTGAACTTATCGCTAATTGTAGTTCAAAGTTGTTCATAATCTTCACACTTTTTTATCAAGTCATGTTTACATTAAAATAAAATTATCATTACCAAACCGGTACCCAAATTATAAGTATACTTAAAACTAATTACTTGTTACGTACCTACATAACAAACAGAATTGTCAGATTCCTCACATGGAGGACAGGCAACCTGATTAAGGCGTCCGGAAGCCGTTGTTAGATTAGGGAGGCATAGAACACATTCATCATAACATCCCATTAATGTCCCACTGCATGGACGGGCCTCCTCCCCTGACGGAGGGATACTTGGTCTACTAATACCACGCTGGCCAAACGGATTAGTATAGGGTTTAATTTCAAGTTTTCCTTCTTTTTATTACGTAAAAATAATATTCACGGATAGTCTCTTAGTCGGTTTTTCGACACCTATGGGATGAGATGGGGTGGTGACATATTGTATTCTTACTCCGTCACCACACGGATAGTACCTAGGTACAAATATATAGGTATTACTGTCGAAAATCTAGTTATCTCGCTTTGGGATAAATATAAAATTACGATAATGCAATAAGTTAAATCAGATACGTAGTTGTAGTAGTACGGGAAGTTGCAACTTGGTAATTTATTATCGCAATCGATATATTACTGATAATATGTAAGTAAAATACATAATAGTAACCAAGCTTTGGGTGTCCCAAGCAAAATAGGTGGGATTTTCATAACAGCCTTTTTCAAGTTAGGGTATCGTTTATTCTTACATTTTTTACGACCTCCGTGGCTATATAACATGACTGCTACGCAGTAGGTCTCAGGTTCGATTCCTGCTCAATGCAAATCTTTGTGTGCATGAACATGATTGTTTGGATTGGTCTGAGTGTTTTCTATGTATAATAATAATATGTATGTATTTACACAAAAAAAGTATTTAAGTATGTTTATCCGTTGTCTAGTACCCATAGTACAAGCTTTGCTTAGTTTATGACTAGATGGCGTTGTGTGAATGTGTGAGGAATATATATTTTACCACACGGACAAGAAAAGTTACCTACTTATTTCGTTGTTTTATGCCAATTATGTACCTACCTAACTCCTATTATTCTAGTAGATACCTCTCTTGATTCTTACTTTGTAACGGTTGGATAGAATTAATTATAAAATCAACATAACAATTGCCGCAATAAAATATTATAGATAAACGAAATTATTTTTTACAACTGTTTATTAATGATAACATTATCTTTTAATATGAGAATAAACAGAGCCTACTGTAACTAAGTTTCTACTTATGTATTACTTCTTATAGCTACTTTGATGACATACATACCTTCGTTTATTGCAATAGTAAACAATTGTTACTTATTGTGTCTAGGTATTTTAGTAAAATATGTGTCCCATTATGTGCCTAACCTATAATATACCTACAGAACTAAAGCTGACCATTTTCTTAATAAATAATATGAATGTGTGATGGTGACGGAGTAAGAATACTTACAATATGTCACCACCCCATCTCATCCTACGGGTGTCGTAGAAACCGACTAAGGGACTATCCATAAATGTTATCTTTACGAAATAAAAAGAAGGAAAACTTGAAATTAAACCCTATACCCATCCGTCTGGCCAGCGTGGTATTAGTAGGCCAAGTATCCCTCGGTCACGGGAGGAGGCCCGTCCCTGCAGTCCCACATTAATGGGCTGTTATGATAGTAGGTAACTGTCCCACAGGCAAAGTGGTAGAGTAAATGTGCTGCCGTGCAAAATAATTATTTGTGCGATGTATCCACATGATGCCATTTTGGCGTCTCCTCGCGTGGCTTTCGCCACAGGATTCGTCGACTTGTATATGAGGGGGTGTCCTTAGTTTACGTTCATGAATAGGTACCATATGAATTTTTTACGTAGCTTGAACACATTAAACTCAACCATGTGAGAACAAGTGTTACTTAACTTACGATATTTATTAATGCCCTTACAGATTTTCTGCTCTCAATACCAACGTTGGAAAATGTGCAATCAAAATAAATGCAACAGAAGACGATTCTGGAGAATGGAAATGCCATATTGGCACGCAATTCGCTGGTATTGAACGTATGAGGATTATTCAGCTAAAAATTGTAAGCAAGATTGCCGCTGTACAGTCAAATATTACAACCATGCATGGGAAAACTAAGACTTTGTATTGCACCACTCCTGAAGGTCTCATACCGTTGAGTTACTGCAGATTTGAACCTCCAAATGGAATACCGTTCAGCATAGACTCTAGCGTAACAGAGGCCAAGTAAGTTGCAATTAACTACTACTTAGATTTTTTTTTATGTAATAGGAGGCAAACGTGCCAGCTGGCCACCTGCTGATGCATACCATCACCGCCGCCCATGGACACTCCCAACACCAGAGGAATCAGAGATGCGTTGCCGACCTTTAAAAAGGGAGTAGGTACGCTCGTTTTTTGCCTCGACCACTCAAGTTGTCCATAATCACGACTTTTACTTGTCTTCAAATTTGCATCTAAGTATGACTAGGCTCCTCCGCTTTAGTCTTTTAATGTCTGTTCATCTGGTGGATGAACAGGCATAACAATAAGGGGTTTTCCCATGGGTAGTCCCCGGATCCATCTATCCGCATTTGCCATTAGTTCTTTAACAAACACGACTAGACCGTTGCCATTAAATCTTTCAGAATTTGTGTGATATTGTCAGTAAGATTCTCTTTATAAAAACAATGTTCTATTGCTACATCTTAAAAAAATTTCGAGATGATTTTCTTACGGATATCCACATTTTAGATCTCAAAGAGCTTCCTGCCCTTAATTTTTTTTCAATACGTTGGTACCTATTGGCGTGTACTTGGGCATGTGTGTTTAGCGAAGTTGATAAATTTATATTCTCTCTCTGTTTCAGCCCGCTGCTAAAAAGGTATTACTTCCCAGCAAACAAAAGCATAGACCGCGGAGACTGCGCTGTTACAATCCGCAGCGTTAAATACGAGGATGTTGGCACATGGACTTGTGGAGCTGGTCTCGAAGATGGCAACGAGTATATTGACGTCATCAACCTGGATGTTGAAGGTTGGTAATATAAGTATAACACATTCTGACGTATCGGTCACTGAGAATTAGGAACATCGGTAAAGGCATTTGCGAGTAATTTAAATCTAAAATTAACCAGGCTAGTCCACATGGTCTACTAGGTACTGAGTGTGGCAATTTCGAACATATTCCGAAGTCAAACTGCTCACAGATAACTGGGTTATTGGTAACATTTTTCAGTCATAGTGGGACAATCCAGGCTGGTAAAATTATGGCGATGGAGTAAGGTCATTCTGTGACTATATTCCAGGAGGTTCGATACGGCCATATTGCTGTGATTTATAAAAAAATCTGAACAGAAGAATTGATACAGGGTTTTATGTCAAGTACTTCTCCGTAGATTAGGTACCTACCTATCTACCTACGAATTTTATCTCAGTTTTACGACACCACCCTTTCATTTTACGATGAAACCTCCGTCACCTTACGAAGAAGGTCTTTCCTTATGTCAGTCAAATTTAAAAAATACTGAAAAAACCCTAATATTTCAACAGGTTTCTACACGATGTCAACAGCATCTGCCACAGGGATAACATTCGGAACCATCGGCATTATCGCTTTGCTATCCATTCTGGGCTTCATAGCATGGAAGAAGCGAAGTATGTTAGGAAGCATACGATCAGACCAAGAGCCGGAAGGACAGGAATTGGAACAGATGCCTAGCAGACAAGCTGTGCCACAGAGAACTCCAGAACCAGGGCGGAGTGTTCCTATAGTGACCATTGAAACGCCTTCCGAACAATCGGAGCCTGGTGCAACGACACCTTTAGTTCATTCATAAATATAATTTTTAAAACTTAAAGAAAAACCACCGCGCTTTTAGAAGTCGTTTTAAAAAGAGAATTTAAGCTATCACAGTACACAATTTGTTTGGTAGGTATATGGCTAGATGGCGTCGTGACTAGACTACACACTTATATTATCATTGAACAAAATAATTCCGAAGAATTAGTGTTGTGAACACTTTAAAGACCGTGTAGAGGCGGACAAACATAATGCTGGACTTAATCTCATCTCGAATTTGTCGTAAAAATCGACTAAGCGAAAATCAATAATGAAAATATAAGAACAAAATGACTTGTATGTATTTAGATAGATTTAATAAATCTTATTATAATTATTATGTTAATGAATTGTAATATAAGTATGTTAATAATTTAATTTAAGTTTATACAATTAAATACATTATTGATTATATTTTGTATCACTGTATTTAGTTATAGGCCAAGCATTTATTTAATTATGTATTAGTTGTCTAGTACCCATAAAACCTAAGTATACAAACTTAATTTGTGACCTAATACCTGGCACTTAGGGGAGAAAATGAAAAAAAAAACCATATGTCTTCTTAAATTTAATACTTAAAACTATTCATATTAATTATACAATAAATATTACATGCTAGGATGATTTAACATAACTGCCAATCTTTCCATATTTACAGCATAAACTGAATGGCAGGCTATCACATTTTTATGTACCAATAGTGTGCTGTAAAATTCATCTATGGTCAATTTGTCATCATTGGGCTCTGTGTTTGCACTGAAAAAAAAAACATAAAACATTATTGATATGTAAGTGTAGTGTAGAAAATAATATAATCCATTTTCTTCAAAAAGTTTTAGCACTGATCATGGAACCTAGAAAGATCTTTTATATACAATCTAATAGTATATTTTTAAATACTTTCTTTATTCTTACTTCTTTTAGGCCACTTTATTAAAATAAATCAAACAGTTGAGCTATAAACCAAGATTACATAGTTATTTTATTTTATTTTGTTTAGGATGCTTACAGCTGTAGTACAAATAGTACTTAAAATTAGTTACATATATGCCAATAACAAGCATCCACATATTAAAATCTTATCTAAAAAATAATAACTCATAATCACGACATGAGTGTAAATCTATAAACTAACCCAAAAGTTAAAAATAATAAATACTTCTCATTAAATACCTGCATGCAATTTCAAAAGCTGCAGAGTGTTCCATTTCATCAATAGTAGGAGGACATCTAGGTCCTAGACAATCACTCATGCCATCATCAACATCAAGTCTTCCCTCATTCTGAGGATCATACAATTTAGCAGAATTCCTCAACCACATATTAGGCATATCTCCTCCGATATCATGCATGAAGTGTCTGTTGTGATGTTTGTAGCCTTTACGTTGTGATAGCACAGCAGTTAATACGTTCTTGAGGAAGTTTTGTACAGCTACTACGACTATATCTGCAGCGTCATCATCGGCACCTTCTAAGCCTAGCTCCCATGCTGCCAGCATGAAACGTCCAACTACTAGTGCGTGGTCAGGTAAGAATACTTCCTGGAAATTTAAAAAGAGAACAGCCTAAGTATACATTTTTCTTCAAGTAGTAACGGAGTAAAAGTCTATGATTTTTTCACACTTTATTCATTTTACATGTAATTGCTAATTAAGGGCAGTTACTAAACATTATCACTATGTACATAAAAGAATTAAAATTGGGCATTATAATCTATGCTAATATGTTTCACCTGCATTTCATTAAGCTCCTTAAGTGACAAAGTGAAAATAAACCAAATTTTTCCAGTACAGTTCTAAATTGGGACTGGACAACAATAGTCTTTTATGATTGTATAAAGTGTTTTTATAACCATATAGGTAAGTTGCAATTAATAAGAGAATAAATGTAATTACCTGTGCAGTATACTTTACTCCATCACTGCCGGCACCTGGGGGAGAATTAGGAGACAAGTACTCCAGCAAATCTACAGCCTCGAAGTTTGACTTCTCTGAAGTGCGGGAACTCCTCTTGTGTTTTCTACTGTTTCTATTATGGGTACTGGCCTTTTCTTGAGCTATACTAATAGATGTTTCAGCTAAGCCTTCAACTTTATTCAATAAAGCTAAAAGAAATTCGTTGTGGTAATGCACTTGATCAGAAATCAATAGTTTCCGAGCTTCAGCGTCAAATTCCTCTTTAGTTAATTTCATTCGGAACCATTGCTTCATATGGTTAAAGTATTTAGTTGATTTCTCGCCCAGAACATCATTGAGTTTGCGTCTTGCTATGTTTAGAGTTTCGGAACTCATTTTGTATCACTTACACAACTGTTAAGATTATTTTTTAATACTACTACAGAAAATTATTTCAGTAATATTATTAATGACTATTGTGGACTCATTTATACCGTATTGTGTTTACTTTATTTTCGTAAAACCAAAACACCATGTTGACAACAAAACAAAGTGTGCCTTCTTTTCTTAGGACATCTGTCAGGTGTGTCAAGTGTCAATTCACTAAAATACGTTCCGTATAACTTAAGGACTGCGATTTTTCTACTTGTTACAATAAGTAATTAAAAAATAAATTATGTTATTTTCAAATTAAATTTGGATTATTCAACTGTCTAGATAATCTCAAAATTTAATAAGCTTAAAGTAAAGAATATACTTTAAAAATTTCTTCATATTTTTCGTACTCTACGAATTTATAATTACGTGAAATGAAATGTCACTGTTAGATTTAAGAAGGAAATAGATTTTGACTAGCGATGCGCAATTTAAATCTTTGAACTGATCAGGGATTTATAAATCTTTTGGTCCTAAAGAGTTATATCCATCTTTTAAATCTTCAACTCCTTTAAATCTTTGTAACTATAGTGACAGCCGAACAAAGATGCATTATGAATGTTTAAATCTATAACTCCACGATGTAGATAAGAAACATTTTAACTTGTTTGTTATTATTTAGTTTGTTTACCGAGTTCAGATTTCGAGAAAACAATGTGTCATTCTGCACGTGTTCAATGCAATTAAGGATAACAAAAGCTTAACCGACCTGTTCGGCACTTCAAAGTCTTTTGTTACCTGATAACATAACATAAACAATAATACCGATAATAAATTATAGTTATAGTAGTTACCATTTTGAATTAAAAAGAATTATAATAAATAAATTTAAAAATGTCCAATGATGAATGTGATAGGTAAAAAAAAAATAATGTGATAATATATTCTATATTTGAAATTAAAACAACAGGGCCAACATTTAAAAAAATATGTAAACAAATCAACGAAGTTCATCAGCAGTGACATTTGATTTTGCACTTTATAACAAACACAAACGAAGTAGTTTCCTATGGACGTCAAAGTTCAACAGTAAATCTTATTCATCCATCAAAATCAAATCATTCTCTACATCCTCCATCTACATCCTCAATCTACATCTCTTTAAACAATCCAACGAAGTTCATCAGCAGTGAGATTTGATTTTGCACTTTATAACAAACGCAAACGAAGTAGTTTCCTATGCACGTCAAAGTTCAACAGTAAATCTTATTCATCCATCAAAATCAAATCATTCTCTACATCCTCCATCTACATCCTCAATCTACATCCTTAATCTACATCTCTTTAAACAATTAAACAAAAAAGAACCCTAACGGTAATGATTTAAAGATGTAATTGAAAAACAGGTGAGTTAGTGAGTGAATACATCTTTTGTAAGGATATACATCTTTTTTATGATTCACTCCTGAGTTACACAATTCTCTAATTTTGACATTGACAGTTGAAATAGCCAAAGAAGACTATTTTCTTTCAAAACAATTGTTTGAAATTAAATAGAAAAACATAATAATAATTTAAAAAAGTAACTGCATGCTATACAACATGTCACTGACATTTCTGTTAAACACATTTAAAATAAACCCTGCTTTTAAAGGTAGTTAAATCTTTATTACACTTTGAGGTTAGAAAAACATTCAATATAACTTAATTTTATATCATTTTGTTTCAGAATTTGTACGGAACGCAAGTAAAAAGACTGGTGGTAGTACGCAGAACACCAGTACAAAGGTTAAGCCAAAACGCAGAGGTTGGAAAGTGCAGGATGGCCATCATGTCCAAGCAGGTCATATGCTTGCTACACAGAGGACTCTTAGATTCCACCCTGGATTAAATGTAAGGGCCCATTTTTTTTTCAATAAAACTTAAGTTATCCATTTATTTATAACATTTAAAATCTAAGTTAACAACAATCCACTGTACATTGTGGACTGAGAAAATTAATGATATCCTAAAAATACCTATTTAATTATATCCATATTTGAATTTTTTTTTAATTTATTTTATTAATTACATCTACATTACAAATATGAATACAGTCGTAGCCCTACAAAACCAGTACTAGATTGTGTTTTAACATTAGAAATTAAATTCAGTCATCGAAAATAGTCAATAAGATTGATGCTCCCATAATATTGGAAAAGCCGTTGACCCTTTGCCAATAACACAGAGGCCAGGCACACTGGTATATTCGTAGGGTGTTGTACAATTTTATACCATGTTTATTTTGTAAATTACTCATACATACCACTAGGGCATTTCTTCTTTTGGCAAACCCTTTGGTTTGTAATGATTTATGACAGAACATTTGTAGTAGTTTTTATTATAAAAACACTTATCATAATCATAACAGCCCATTAATGTCTCACTGCAGGGACAGGCCTCCTCCCATGATGGAGGGATACTTGGACTACTAATGCTAGCCAAACGGATTGGTATAGGGTTTAATTTCAAGTTTCCCTTTTTTTTATTTTGTAAAGATAGTTTTGAATGATTGTTCCGTGTGGTGACGGAGTAAGAACACAATATGTCGCCACACCATCTTATCCCATGGGTGTCGTAAAAACCGACTAAAGTTCTATCCATCAATATTATCATAAAAACATTATTATTATCATTTATTTCAGGTGGGATTTGGTAGAAATGGTACATTATTTGCTATGGAAGAAGGGAAAGTAGTAGTGACTTGTGAAAAATTTGACCCAAATTGGGAACATACTTGGGTACAGAGAATTTATGGTGGAAGAGACCAACAGACTATAATGAAGAAATATTTTAATATCATACCAAAACCTCAGCATCAGAGATTTAAGCTTATTGATGAAGTTTAAGTTATTGTTTTTAAATGTATTTTATTAGTTAATAATTATAATTATTAGTTAGGATTTGTATTGTTTTATTTACTAGTCTAAAATTAAATGTATAATGCAGCAAGTAAAGATCTCTGTTGCTCGGACTTTATGATACATGCAATTTATGGATGTCATAGAACAATCAGAGAAACAGACTTGATGTCATTTAATAATAACCTTTGTGGATATTAACCCACTGCTTGCACCAACTTGTAGACTACAAAGACAAAGTGAAAAACTGTTACAAAAAAAACGTACATTGTTACAGTAAAGGTGTGTCCAAACATTGAGCGGCAATCGAGCGCGGCTGCCGCGCGCGAACGTTATCATTGTTCATTCGCCGGCGATTGTATGTGCGCAGTACTGCCACGCAAACATTAGTTGGCTTTGTCCAAACTAGAGCGCGGCAGAAATGTGTCTTACGAATGCCGCGTGATGCTGCCGCGCACTCGCCGCGCTATGTCTGGACACGCCTTAATAGTATAAAAAAACCTTTTTTGTGGATAAATTCTTGCCGTGATTAGAAAAAAGTGAACTTTGACATATTTTTGCTACATTAGATTTCCATCTAACTTGAGTCTCTTTTGTTCAACCCTCTATGGTAGCACACGCACGGCAGCACAGAACATTTATCAGGGGGAGTCAACTCTGTTCTACACAATGTTTCTATTATGGCTGTGATGTACGACAGAGAGAAAAGATGAAATAGAAAATGTCATGTCATTTCCTAGCAACCACTTGTTTATATGGAGCTGTCAACAGTCAACACTACAAGAAAAGAACGGTTCTTCCTCGTGGTCAAACTATTTTGTCTAACTAGTTTGACCACGAGGAATTTTGACAATTCCTCGTGGTTAAACTAGCATAACCTTTTTACAGAACATACTGTATGCTATGAAATCTAATAGTACAGGTAAAAATAAAAGTAAATTGACAATTGTATACCTATCCATGTCACTTGTATTATTTTCCCGTTTTTATTTGCCTTTGCTTTTCCTTGTTTAAATAATTAGAGAGCTACACTAGTGCATTAAATATGGACATAAAATTCATAAAGCGTAAAAGAGGAACACTGACACAACTTGCCAGACCAATTTTGTAAATAAAAATAGGTTAAGTTAGGACAAGAAAAATCACTTTTGAAGCTGTAATTTGAATGATATGAAAAGTATGCCATTAGTAAAAATAGAATGATATACATCTAAACAACACATTAAAATCATTAAAATTCACTTTAAAAATGGTGAAAATTTGGCAAAGATGCTTCGTAAAATTATAAAAACATTTTTTGGTCATCGTGAAAGACTTTGCTTGACCGCAATACAGATTTGTTGATGAAAAAAATGTTATTGGAAAACCTACAGAAAAATAGACCTAAGTACTTATAAATAAACTTTCTATAGAAAAAAAAAATTATAAATTATAATTAATTTTTATTTGTTTTAGTTCATCTTTTGTTTAGTCGACGTTAATTTGTTTTGTCAGAGTTCCTTTAATTCTATTACAGCGAGGCTCACTTTTATGTCCTAAGAACTTGCATGAACGTGCGTACAACTGTACCATTTCTGTCTTTTTGAGAATCTGTCTATATGAGAATTTGTCCTTATGCGATAAAAGGGCGAAAAAACGCAATTCCTTATAGTCAAACTAGTTTGAATTAAAACAAACTAAACTAGTTTGACTATGAGTAAGAAGCGAAAGGTTTTGAATATACCTGTACAATTTCATTTTAAAACTAGAAACATGGTGTTCGTTTTAAATAGATAGGAAGTTTGACCACGAGGAATTGTCAAAATTCCTCGTGGTCAAACTAGTTAGACAAAATAGTTTGACCACGAGGAAGAACCCGAAAAGGAAACCGTTTATTTTGTAAATTCCTAAATATCTTGTAAATAAATAAAAAATCTCGATAAATAACAAGTTTATCCTGAATTAAAAACGTTGCACGAGCATCCTATTCCTTAGTTGAAGTGTTTTTGTGAAATTGAACGTTATTGACTCTAGTTCTGAGAAAGTGACTCCTATAGGGTTTTTGTTATGTTACAATGAGTTTCAATGTAGAGAAGAATGTTTCAATGAAGAAGGTGAATATTATTTATTATGAATATTAAATAAATAAATTGTAAAAGAAATGAAGTTTTTTATTATCAAATCCAACTCCAAATACAGTCATCCTAATTTAAACCTTCAACAAAATAAACAAAGAGATATATCTAATGCCCTACGTAGGGCATTAAGATTTATTTTTTTGTTTATAATAATTAAAATAGCCATCAATTTGAATATCCCACGCTGCTGACATTAACCGTAGTTTTAGGGGGGCTGCCAATAGATGGCGCCACACGCTTAGGAAAAGTTTCCTCACGAATTTTATATGAAGTTGACATTCTTCTCCTTTGAGTATAAATGTTCTGTGACATTTATACTCAAAGGAGCACGGCAGGTTGTACTTCTGTGGGTACTATGCTGTATGTCACTCAGCTGGTTATGACTTGTGCCGACAGATGGCGCTTTTCTCAAAACGAGGTAGGTGATAATAGGTGGTTCCTTGAATTTTTTCATATTTTAACCGACTTCAAAAAAGGAGATGGTTCTCAATTCGATTGTATTTTTTTTACATAATAATGCTCACATTTTCATTGGATCACTTTGGGAATAAAAAGTTATAAAGTTACTTATTACTCTGGTACGTATTGGCAACCGCTCCGGTTGCCAATACGTAGGTACGCTGCGCCGTATTCAATAATTAGCAATTACCTATTTGCGATCTACACTATCTAGTTCTGAAGTAAGCAGTGCTTATTGTTTAAACTGCCTTGGTGGAGCGACGGTCGCGAAAGCGGTTGGCGTGGACGAGATCGACGATTCGAATTCTACGCATAGTTGTTTGTACTATCTACAAGTAATTTTCCTGAGACTGGATGTTCTATGTGATCGTTAAATTGACGTTTGTAAAAGTCGCTGCGACATAGCATGATCCCTATTTTTTTTAAATAAGTAATATTATTCAATACTAGACGAATGAGCAATCAATATCTGTAGCTGATATCTATGATCTCTAGCAATGAAAATATAAATATCTTCTATATACACACATCAAAAAAGTCTAAGCAACATGCATGATATTACAAATTTACCATTTATATTAATTAATTTCTAAGTATTTACTCACTCAAAGTGTATAGGTAAGTAAACTTTTTTGTTATTGATGACATACTGGCTGGTTGTAAAAAAAAAATTTCGATTATGTTTTGTTTTTTTTCATAAAATTCAAATGACTGCGAATTTGTTTGAATTTGAGTGCATGTTAATTGCTACGTTTTAGTCTTGATTTTATAATTTTACCAACCATTTAAATACAGTTGGCGACAAAATTGAATTGTTAGATATTCTTTACGTCATGGAGCGACGTCATTTGACGGCAGATGAAATGCAAAGAGCTGTAGGGATGTTGCAAGCGGGAAGTAATCAATCTCAGGTATCTCGACATTTTGGTATTCATAGAAGTGTTATTTGTCGTCTTTGGCAGCGCTACAATAATACAAGGGAACCCGCTGAACAGCATCCAGGCCGTAAAAGGAGTACAACCACTCGGCAAGACCGGTACATACAACTGACTGCAAGACGCCAGCCGATGTTAACCGCTCGAGAGATAAGTTTGAGGCTACAAAATTCAAGTGGTGTTGATGTAAGTCCCCAAACTGTGCGAAATCGACTGCATGAGTACGGCCTACGAGCTCGACGCCCTATCAGGTGCCCACCGATACGTCACGGGAATCGCGCTCGTCGAAATGAATGGTGTAGAGAACGCATAACATGGACCCAGGAACAATGGGATAAAATTATGTTTTCCGATGAGTCGCGATTCGGGTTTAGGCCTGATACAAGAAGGGTGCGAGTGTACCGTCGACCCGGAAATACTGAAAGACTCAGGTGCGTTCAGGAAGTTCATCCATACAGCGGCTCAACAGTTATGGTATGGGCGGGTATTATGAAGAACAGGCGAACTGAGCTCGTTTTTGTAAATGGAAACATGAACGCTGAAAATTACGTTGAGGATATTCTCAGACCTTATGTCCATCCATTTGCACAAACCTTTGGCTCCGATTTTACGTTAATGCATGACAATGCGCGTTCACATACAGCTCGGCGAACCAGTGAATACTTGGCAACGGAGAACATCCAGGTATTGCCCTGGCCTGCACAATCGCCAGACCTCAACCCCATCGAGCACGCATGGGACATGCTCCAGAGACGTGTTTTGAAGGACTTGGACGGAGTGACAACAACCCAACAGCTGAAGGATTTGCTACAATTCCATTGGGAGCGAATACCGCAAGATGACATAAACAGTCTCATTAATTCAATGAATAATCGTTGCCGACAAGTTCTGAATAGCAGAGGAGGCCATACTTTGTATTAAATTGTCCTATTCTTTCACAATAAATTCATTTTCTTAAGAAATTTCAATTTGTAAAAAAAAAGTTTAGTTTCTTATGTACCTGTATATTCTAATATTGTTAATTTCTGTTATTAAAAGAACTTATAAAGAAAACAGCTGTTATTTTTACATCATAGAACCCTAAAAATATTATTTTAAAAATAAAATACAACGTTATAATTAAAATAAATGGTAAAATAAATTAATATAAATGGTAAATTTGTAATATCATGCATGTTGCTTAGACTTTTTTGATGTGTGTATTATATAAAAGGAGAAACTGTCTGACTGACATTTCAACGCGCTAAACGTAGGCACTTGAAATTTGAAAGTGATGTAGCATAGGTACCGTAGAGGTGCACTAAGAAAGGAACTCCCGAAATTACGGGAGAATTAAATCCCGGGAACGGGAATTAGCGAGAAAATCCTTTTGTATGAAAAATCTAAACCGCTTAAGTTAGTCTCTTGAAATTTGGCATGCAGGTACCTTAGTAAATTTAAAGCTTATTGTGATATCAGAATACCAGTGGTTTTTAGTGTTAGCTCTTGTCATACTGACTAGGTTATGCTTGCAATAGGGTTAAAGGGCGAGTCACTTCTTTTCCTTCAAAATAGCAAGAGGGGTGCTAAATGTCCCTTCGGTAAACATTTAAGTTTGTTGTCCGGTAGATCCTGAAAGCATACTTTATTTTTGAATTGTTATCACTACACCAAGTCACTTCTTTTCGGATTTCGCGCATGACTCTTGTTCTTTGTTTCCGTTGAAGTCATGTTTGTAAAACGTACCGACAACACTGGATATGTTATTTAGTCATCATATCAACCAATTAAAGTCCACTGTTGGACATAGGGCTCCTCCAGATATCTCCATCTTCCGCGGTCCTGTTATCCCTCATCCATCGGTGTCATGCCGTCTTAAATAGGTCGTTGGTTCACCTTGTGAGAGGTCTCCCCACTCTGCGTCATCCAGTACCTACGCAGTCGCCATTCCAGAACTTTTCCTCCACGGTCACTTTAAACGGACAATCCTGAGTGCTTTGTGGGTCACTTAGGTTCTCCTGCGGATCTCCTAATTTCTGATTCGATCACGCAGAGAAACTCCCAACATTGCTCTCCCCATGTGACCATAAACCTTCCGAAAACGCCCATAGTGAGCAACCACGTCTCTGCTCCATAGGTACGTCATCACTAGCAACACATACAGGTCGAAAACTTTTGTCTTCAGACATTGCGGCATGCTTTTTATTACGGGATTTAAAAAGTAAGGTAGTAAAATCAACAGAAGCTTAACATAAACAAACCCAAGCAAGAAGCAGTTCACTCGTTTATCCGGTTAATTCACATCACTGTTCTAACTCCTAACCTGGTTTCGAAGGTACACTTTCCACGTTTATTCTACAGTTTCTGACAAGGTGCGCCACCTGCCCGGACCGGTCAACATCCGGGCCGACCGGATGTCATTTCAGAACCGGAAAATCGCCAATCTCCTCTCTCTGGGGATTTTTTATTTTTCACATTCGTGTTACTGACATCTGGCGCCGAATGTAAGTACTTTGGACAATTTAGTAGTTTGTATTATTGGTTTTATTTTATTTTTGTATTTTTATTTATTTATTTACTAAAGATATTGTATAGGTGTCGTTAATGCTGACCGAGTTAAAGTTAAGTTTTAAGAAGTAAGTAAAACACAGTCGACATAATTTTCAACTCCTATACCTACATGCGGAAATGCCCTGTGTCTGTGTCAATTTAATACACTTACAGAAGCTTTGTAAATGGTTCAAGCAATGGTCTTGCGTGGGATCCAGAACTGAGTGACTTTGTGCTCTAGGTGAAAAGCGCGACCGGCCCGCTACCGAGGGAGTTTAAATATATTTCAAAAATGTTGAATAAATAAATAATTCTTACACATTCTCACAAGGCTATCTAGTCCCAAAGTAAGCAGAGTTTGTACTATAGATACTAGACAACGAAGAAACATACTTAAATACTTTTTTTTTGGAAATACATATTATAAATAGAAAACATACCCAGACCAATGTAAACAATCATGTTCATGCCATGCACACAAAGATTTGCATTAAGCGGGAATCGAACCCGAGACCTCTGCGTAGCAGTCATATTATGTTATATAACCACTACGCCATAGAGGTCATCAAGTTAGGAACTAGATACTTTACTAAGCACCAAGGATATAATGCACTACTTGTCATTTAAGGTATGAATCGGAATACGGTTCCTTCACATCCCGTAGGTGTTATAAAAGTTGTTTCCACAAGTGTACCTACCACCAGAGAGAAGAGATTTAAACATACCTACTCTACCTACAGTAATCTTTGTTATTGGTGTAAAGTGCCAGAAACATTTTTTTATGTAAACCTAGCCCTTTCACAGTGCCGCCAGCAAACACAATAGTAAAACTATGCACGTGTACCATATATGGTACACTGCACTGGGAATGTGTTAAAATATAGTATTTATGTGCGAGATTAGGAACTAAATAATATAATTATATGAGTGTAGATACTAAAATGTAAATTATTTTTTTTTAAATTTTTTAATTTTTTAAATCATTTTTTGAATATGAAAATATAAATTAGGTATAATGAATAAAAGACGGTGCACTTGTCATAAGCTTTTAGTTAGTGATAGGTTCTATACAAAGGCAATCACAAGTCCTAGGACTCTAACTAAACTTTTCATAACCTGCTTAAGTAGGTATATTTTACTGAACATACTCGTAATAAGAGAAAAATAGTCACATATATATATTTATTTTTAATTTACTTAGCGCGTACATTCATACAAAAGTTTATACAAAGTTACATTTCACCAGCTCCACCCAAACGTCTAAACAGACAACATTAATCCACACTCGTATTAGTATAATCCTAGTTAAATTACAAAGCACGTCTACATTAACGAAGATAAGATTAGCCCATAAACATTTCACGAACTAAATACGTGCAAGGAGGCACTCACACGTAGAACAAAATCCGCCATTTTCATTATCACAACGCGTTTTCAGTCGTCACTTTCCCCCTCTGTGCAGTTTGAAGGGTGCTCGAGATTTCCCACTTGTAATTTTTTCTCGGAGCCCATATTGCAATTTTCGTCCAATAACACCATGATTTAGGGTCGTCAACCGACCTTATTTTATACAAGTTATGTAAATATTAAAATGAAAAGTCAAGTATCCGAATCAATATCTACGTGCCTAGTTTTAAATAAAACAAATGTTTTTATTTTTAATGTTTAAGAATGCATGGATTCATTGGTCGAATTTTAACAAAGAGGAAATGGTTTTAATTACTTTTCCAAAGTAATACTTATGATTGATAACAAGAGGTTAACAAGTAGTGAGTTGTAATGGCAAGAAATGTGAACTACTAAAACTAGGTGTCAGCTTATATTTCTGATCTAAATATTTATCAAAGCCGAGTATCAGTAGCTACTACAACCTAAAAAAACAGATGATAATTTAAGATGATGACACTAGGATTCATCACCACGTGGATATTACGGTAGAAAAAAGAAAAAAAAGAAAACGATTATGAGTGAAACTTATGTCAAACTGTTTAACTTTCCGTTTAGTAATATTTTTTGTTGCTGGCGACCCTACGAAACAGCCGCTACCAGTTATAACTCAAGGGCTAAATTAAACTTTTTGCTTCAAAACGTAAGTTGTCATGTGCGAATGGTTTTTATGTATTAGTTTGTTACAGTAGAATTATTGTTTTGTTCATGTATGAGGGAAGGGTGAAAGTGTTTTATCAAAAGTGTAAACTTAGATTTACGTGATGTTTGTTTGAAGTGTTAAGTTAAGGGTCCTTTATAAGCTTTATAGCTTTTAGCAACAGCTATTTACTTAAAAGTAGAGTTCTGAATTAGGAGGACTTAGTACTTAATTGTTAAAATTATAAAAGACAATATACGTATACTTACCTATTTACTTTTAAATCTGCATTTCTTTTTACAATGTATTCACAATATTAAAAAATATTTGGCTTTAGAGGTATGATTGTAATATTATATATAAGTAATCTAAAGTCATGCCATGATTACAGCAACAGCCTTCTTGGAAAAATATGCAGCTTATACTCCTTTGAAACAAGTCTGCTTTCGTCTCCTCTGGCCAACCTCTAGTATTAGTAGGCCAAGTTTCTGCAGGAGATTCGTTTCTAAAGTGGTACAACAACTCACGTATAGCATTTCTCGGCCTGCCTAGTAAGCTGTAAGTAGTGTTTTGTGAGCTTTTACCCAACGTCCATGAAAAAAAAAATCACGACTTTTTTTCATTCGAATATTGATTGTTCGTTATTTAAATAAACTTAGCGAAAATCTCTGCGTTTTATTGTCAAGACCTCGTAAAAGAAGTAAACAAAGATTGAAAAAAGAAAAATTACGTCAACAATTTCCTTTACAATTCATACAACGCCAAGTGTATTCGCGTATTCTTTCCATTTTTCACACTCATACCGATCCTGAAGAGCTCGAGCTACCACTCCACTTGCAAGACGTTTTTAAAAGTGAAACGTTTGTGTTACACTTTATTTGTAATATCAACTCTATTTTTGTACAGATAAGGTTGGTTTTTCTGTTTATTGTCAGTTTTACTCCAATTATGGTGTATCCGAGACAGCGTTGGCACTGTTTCAGTAATGAAAGACACAGAGAATCACTGACATACTATAAATCTTGATGGATTGCTATCCACAGAGTGTAGTGTGAGCTGGTCACATACATCATCCGATAACAAGGAATAGATTACGGTTGTACTATAACTATCATAAGATACTAAGATAAGACATTAAGATAGTAATATAGCTATAAGACACGTAGATATTAAGTATATAAATGGTGGTAAGATGTAATTAAAGGGCATTCAACATGTCATCATAGTATCATTTACTACCCCACTTCTACAACATCTGACGAGTTCCGGTGCCCACTCCACATGGCGACCCTGCCGTAAGAAGTCTAGAAAAGCAGAATGAGATTCGGAACAGGTTATGGATACGCGGAAAACTAAAATAGAGGTACAAATATTAAATTTATTTTAAAATGGGTGGTTCTACTTCGAAGGAGGAAGTAATCATAGCTCAGACAGCTTCTGGTGGATCCAACAACGCAACAGCAACACAACAACAACTGTCAGCCATAAGTACAGTCGTTTGGTTCATGGCAGCGTGTTTTTTGGTTATTATTGTGAGCGCAGTGGGTTATCTCTACCGAAGGTGCCACATGAACTGGATACAAGGAGAAATAAATAAGAGGGATGTCCAGCGAGTGATGCAGACATAACAAGAAGGAAGGAAACGTGAGTGAAAATCAGTGTTATTTTATGTTTGTGTACGGAATGTGTTTAAAGACTATAAGTTTATCATAATCGGTTATTATTAAATTATGGAAGTAGAATTAACTACAATTTTTGTACAATTAAAAAATTTAAGAGAAAATATTGTTAAACTAGGACCCAGTAGAAGGGTAGGAAGTAATTTTGAAGGAAAAATTAACGAAATACAAACTTTATACGATCAATTTAAAACAATTATTTCGGGAAGTTGCAAATTTTCAACAGAAATTGTAGAATTAATTAATAAAATAGAGAAACTTTATTTAGAGACTATAAAATTCGAAAATAAGATTACACCGTCAGAAATGGGTACCGAGAGTTTTTCTCTGAGGACGGCCGTGGGGCTATTGCCTAAAGTAACGGGAGAAGAACATGTCACTCAAGACCTTATAGACTCTATTGAGTTATACAGTTCAATGATTAAAGAGGAAGAAAAAAAATTATTAATAAAATTTGTATTAAAAACACGGTTAAACCAAGGGGCTAAAATACGGTTATCAGGAGAGTACGATTCGGTTGAACAATTAGTAAATGACATGAAAAAACATCTATTGACAATAAAATCAGACGTAGCTATTCAAAATAAATTCTCTAGGGCTACTCAAAGTAATAAATCGATAACAGAATTCGGGATAGAAATAGAAAAGTATATGATAGACTTAACCATTGCGCAGGCAGGAAACGATAAGGAAGCATACAAAGTGTTACGGCCATTAAACGAAAAATACGCAGTAAAAAGATTCGCTGACGGGCTTCGAAATCAACGTATAAGCACTATCATTTCAGCACAGAATATAACAACATTAAAAGATGCAATTAGGATAGCAGAAGACGAAAGTTGTAATTCCTTAGAACAGGTATTAACTTTTCAACGACAGTTCAGGACAAATGGATTCTACAGGAATAATAGAGGTAGTGGAAATAATAATAATTTCCAACAAAATTATCGCGCAAAACAAAACACAGCTGATAGGTACGTGTTTAATAATACAAAGAGATGGCATGGTAATGGAATTCGCGGACGTAGCGGTTATCGTGAACAACCGAGTCAGCAAGGTCGGCGAGCTGTAGCATGTTTAGAAGTAGAACATACGTCAGGCGATAATGAACTTGACACATTGGAACAACAAATAGAGCCGAGTCAGTTTTTTCGTGAATAAAGATAAACATATATTAACGTATAATAGTATAAACTGGGTTTATTTTTTTCTTAATGGCCTACACTCGGAATGGCTAATTGATACGGGTGCGTCAATATCAGCCATAAAAAATGAAATTTTAGAATGTTACCCGGGATGTTACAATATTATTAAGGATAAGGTAGTAGTTAACGGTGTAGGTGGTAAAATACAAGCGATAGGTTACGTGTACTTAAATTTAAATTTCGAACAGTGTTCGTTTATGCATAAGTTTTATGTATTTAATGAATTACCATGTAAATCGGTCGGCATAATAGGTCAAGATTTTTTACAAAAATATAAAGGCGTTATAGATTTCTCAGAAAATAAACTAACTCTTAAGGAATACCGAGGGCAAGTTATTTCGATGCCACTTAGATATTATGATTATGTATTAAGTATTCCGCCGCGTTGCGAGGTAATTAAATATTTTCCAGTTAGCATAACCGAAGATTGTGTGGTATCAAAACAAGAGTTACAGGAAGGGGTTTTTTTGGCCAGCGTAATAGCTAAACCGAAAAATGGAATGATACCTATTAGGATATTGAATACAAAAGTCGAGGAAATTGAATGTATTTTAAAAAATATAGATATTCAACCCTTAAGGAATTATAGCTATTGTTATTTTCCGGAGTCAAGTAAGAGTGTTGAACGTATTAAGGAAATATTTTCAATTTTAAAATTAGACTATTTAAACAATGAGGAACGATTAATGATTGAACAGATCTGTGCGAAATATCCAGATATATTTCATTTACCGGGAGATAAGTTGACTGTAACTAATATATATGAGCAATCTATAAAATTAAAAGACAATGTATCACCGGGATATAAAAAACAGTACAGGATACCAATTGCTCAAAAGAAAGAGGTCGATAGGCAAGTACAAGAAATGTTAAAAAATGGAATTATTGAAGAGACGGTTAGTGAGTGGTCTAGTCCTGTGTTAATTGTCCCTAAAAAAGCAGACCGGGACGGGGATAAAAAATGGCGGCTTGTAATAGATTATAGGCAATTAAACGAAAAAATTGGTCTGAGTGTTTTCTATGTATAATATGTATGTATTTACAAAAAAAAAAAAGTATTTAAGTATGTTTATCCGTTGTCTAGTACCCATAGTACAAGCTTTGCTTAGTTTGGGACTAAATGGCGTTGTGTGAATGTGTGAAGATTATTATTTAATATTTATTTTATTTTAATTCAAGACGATAAGTTTCCTTTACCAAATATTAATGAAATTTTAGATTCATTATCAGGAGCTATGTATTTTAGTCACTGTGATTTGTCGCAATCATATTATCAATGTCAATTAGACGAAAAAAGTAAACAGTATACAGCATTTACGACAGACAAAGGACAATATCAAATGAACAGATTACCAATGGGTTTAAAAATTAGTCCGAGTTCATTTAGTAGAATGATGACTGTGGCGATGTCCGGATTAAATTATAATAAATGTTTAATATACCAGGACGATTTGGTTATCTTTGGGCAAAATTTAGAAATACATAACCGAAATTTAATGTCAATTTTTACACGATTAAAAAATATTAGCAACGTCGTATCATCATGAAAGTATTGGTTCGCTAGAAAATGCTCATAAAACTTTGGGTGCGTATTTAAGAATTCAGACAAATAACAACTCGTCATCATGGAGTTCTTGGATCCCTTATTGGTGTTTTTCATACAACACAACAGTAAATACTGTAACTAAATATACTCCATATGAGTTAGTGTTCGGAAAATTATGCAACTTACCAAGTAATTTAAATAATGGGAGTGTTGAACCTATATATAATTTCGATGATTATCCTTTAGAGTTTAAGTTTCGTTTACAGAAAGCTCAAGCGGATGCTAGAGAAAACTTGATAACTAGTAAATTGGCCAGGAAAATTGTTTATGATAAAAATAGTAACCCTGTAACATATAAGGAAGGAGATTTAATATTGTTGAAAAATGAGAATGCAAGTAAGTTAGATAATGTGTACAATGGACCATTTTATGTAATAAAAGATGAGTCACCAAATGTAAAAATTAAGTATAAAAATAAAATAGAAACTGTACATAAAAATAGAACCAAATTGTATTATGATAGTTAAAATTAATTATAATAGTTATAATCAAAACAATAAAATTAACTTAGATTTAATTTTATTTTTTTTTCTCTGGAAGGGTGATGTAGTGTGAGCTGGTCACATACATCATCCGATAACAAGGAATAGATTACGGTTGTACTATAACTATCATAAGATACTAAGATAAGACATTAAGATAGTAATATAGCTATAAGACACGTAGATATTAAGTATATAAATGGTGGTAAGATGTAATTAAAGTAATTAAAGGGCATTCAACATGTCATCATAGTATCATTTACTACCCCACTTCTACAACATCTGACGAGTTCCGGTGCCCACTCCACAAGAGGTTGTAATGGTTTCATCAAACTCCTTGTTATTGTTTTAAGGTACTAACTTAGGCTCTTTAATGTCTGCAAGTTAGGATCAAATGCGGTTATAATTTTGATAATAATAATATATTCTTAAATATTCACAACGCTGTCGAGAACTAAGATTTGTTTAGTCTTATCTTAGTCGGCTATGACGACACATGAGGTGAGTTGGGCAAATAGTCCCTAATTTTCATAGAAACACGGACGATATTCCATTGATTTTTAGGTCTTGCTTCGTAGTTTACGTAGGTATATAGGTTTTTCGTATTAACTTAGGTACCAATGAATTGCTTTTTGAATCCAATAAATAAACAAAGTGTCTACATGAAAATGTTCACCCTAATTTATTTAAGGTGTACGTTTTCAAGTAGAGACACTTTTAACAAATACCTACACGTAATTAAAGCAAAAAGTTGCCAGTAACGAAAAAGATTAAAAAGGTCAACAAAGGCTTTAATAGATTAAAACAATAAGTAGTCCACGAGTAAAAGTACGGCACCTTAATTAAACTCATGTTTATTGCTTGAGTCTCAAAACTTTTTTTATAACATAAAAGTTGACGATCATAAAACATGTACAGGTGGATTAAAAAAGGGCCAAGTTTTAGAACGGGGGTCTTTCGGGACCAAGTAGGATTTACGTAAACGAGGTCCGTAAAAGTGTGAACTTAAAAGTACCTTTAAACTGGAGTTTTATTTTTGTTCTTCTATTGTAACAGATTGTTTCTAAAACTTGAAATTAGATGTTGGTTTTTATAATCACATTTAAAATAAAAAGAAAGTAATTTAGTTCACTAATGGTCTCAGAGAACTTTAAGCATTCGGTCATGAATACAATGCCTTCATTTGGACTTTCGGAATCAAGATAATACTTTGTGATTAACAATAATGAACGATACCTCAAGAACATTAGAAGGTTTGTCTACAATCTATCACCAGCTTTACAAAAGTATATCTCTCTTTTATACATAGTTTAAAAAAACAGCTTGTAATATAAATAAATAATAAATAATCCTCACACATCGCCACCTAGTCCCAAACTAAGCAAAGGTTGTAGGTACTATGGCCACTAGACAACGGATAGACATACTTAAATATTTTCATTTTGTAAATACATACAAAAACTATACATAGAAAACACTCAGACCAATGCAAACAATCATGTTCATGCACACAAAGATTTGCATTAAGCGGGAATCGAACCCGAGACCTCTGCGTAGCAGCCATGTAATATACCGACTGCGCTACAGAGGTCGTCAAAGTATATGTCTAAGAGGCAGCGGATAAACATACTTACAAACTTTTTTTAACTACTTATTTTACATACGGAACACCCAGTTCAATGCAAATACTTACTTTGATGCACAAAAAAGATTTGGATTCAGCTAGAAACGTAACTGAATCGGTCCTGAGATCTCTGCATAGCAACCATGAACCTCTACGCCACACAGATCATAAACCTACTTTTATAACATCAAAATCTTTACTTTAATAACGTCTATATCGATGTTTACCTTAAAGCCCATATCGATATGGCATTAAGGATATCGATTCAACTCGGGTGTTAGGTGATTTACATCGTAGCCTACGTAATTCGTTGCCCTGACGGACGTCCAGTATAAATCAACGTTGGACCCCTGCTAACCGGACATTTATCTCGGCTCTACGATAAAAAACTACGTTGCTAGAGGGGGGGTAAGTGCGACGGATGCATTGCCGTGATTATTTGCTTTCCGCGAAATTGGTCTGACGTATCTAACTTACTGGAAGGTACTGTCATTATTTACAGATTTCAGTGTAAGCCTTATCTACCTATTGAAGTAGTTTTTTCAGTACAATTTTTTTTAATAATATGATAAATAATAAATAATCCTCACATTCACACATCGCCACCTAGTCCCAAACTAAGCAAAGCTTCTACCATGGGTACTAGACAACGGATAAACATACTTAGATACTTTTTTTTTGTAAATACATACATACTTAATATACATAAAAACACTCAGGCCAATGCAAATAATCATGTTCATGCACACAAATATTTGCATTGAGTGGGAATCGAACCCGAGACCTCTGCGTAACAGCCATGTAATATACCGACTGCGCCACGGAGGTCGTCATTATATTACTAAAGATACTGCTTTCTTGTATAAGTAAGTTTTTTTCCATCCCGCAAAGGGACTACGAGTATTCCTTGTTTTAGTACAATGTAAAGTGATAAGGACTTATTATTAAGAAAACACGAAACGAAGCACATTTTGTGCTAAGCGTAAATAAAATTAACTCAATCCTAATTTGAACTAACATTTTGTCTAGGAAAGGACAAGCAAATTAGGTTATGATGTGGTATATAAATTAAAAATCAATAACGATGAAGTAAGAAAGATGATCCATATTACCAGCTCCACCCTAAGGCTCTAGAGGATTTTATATTGTGATTCATTGAGATTTTTTCATGGTAGAGTTTTGGTTAAAAAAAATGTAAAAAGATTGCGACATCGAGTATAATATTCATGGAAAGACATAATTTAATTTCTCGAGACAGTCCAGGGCTGCTCGACTCGCTTGAGATTAGGCTCTTGTCTCTTTTAACGTGTAATGAAGGAAAAACGCACTCAAAATATGAAATTACGGTCTCACAAATGATATTTCTTCATTTGTTTTACTCAACGTACGATTTAATGTATATTTTGGACCAAAAAGGTTCGAGTTTCTTTTACGGTAACAAACGTTGGAACAGCGTGTTTTAATTTCAATTTAAAAAGATATTAAGGAACGGAGTCCATTACGTGGTATCGGGCGGTTAGATCTTCTTTTATTTTTGACTTATTCGAATTTTAAATGATGGACTGAATGTAGACGAATCTTTTTCATAATAGAAAATAACATTCAAAATAAAATTAAACATTGTTAAAGTTTGTTTTTATCAAATCAAAGAGTAACATACATAATTAACATCTAACAAAACGCCCAGAGGCGTCCACTGATAGAAATAGCTCAGCTTTTGCGTACCCGAACATATTGTATGTTTGCATTGATGTATGATTTAATGTGTAGGTATACCCATATTTACAAACAAAAATGTTAATCTATACTAATATTATAATGAGGTAAAGTTTGTGTGTTTGTATGTTTGTTTGCTTGTGACGTTGTAGGGGGTAATCTCTGGATCTACTGAACCGATTTCAAAAATTCTTTCTGTGTTGAATAGTCCATTTATCGGGGAGAGTCATAGGCTAATATCACGCTATGACTAATAGGAGTGGAGCAGTAATGAAATATGTTTAAAGAAGTGACCCGTTTTTTTCGCGGCCTAACGAATTGGGCACGGGTTAGCTAGTCCCCTTAGTTTGGGGCTAGATGGGGATGTTAAACAAAACAAATTTTCTTATCTAATGTACCTAGATAAGATAATTTGTTTTAAAAGACCCAGACATCTATTCCTATTTTAGCCATTTATATCTATTTTAATTATAACCATCAAAATATACTCTAAAACAATACAACTCCCAAGTGAACACAATACCTTAAGCAAAAAAGGGTTGACTGTGACATGACGTTTACAGGTTAACTCAATTAATTTCTTTAAGCTTACGCCCGAATACTCAAACGTCACTTAAATCGTCTAACAATAAACGGCATCCTAAACGTTTGGATCCTTAAATTTTTTTCGGTATACACAAACGCCACTTAAGTCATTCATATCTTTGATTAGCTAAACAGCCGATAAATGTTTGCGTACTGGTAACATTCACCTCATAAAGTATGTTTTCAATTACAAATTTAATTACCTTAAGCTGTGTTTTCGTTTTACGCAGAAAATGGAAAAGAATAATCAGTTGTGTGCTGCATACTACGATTGTAATTGAATATTCACTTGGAAATTTTCAGACATAAGTATTACAATTTCAATAAACAAACTGAATTACACCATTCTTTATTTTTAAATATCCCTATAATTGGTTATTATCTTTATCTATGATTGACACGATCATTGCACAAAGAACGAAACGTTTACTCAGTGACACTGACACAACACGACAAAGCGCGAGTTTTCATCAGCTTGAAAATTTTTAAGAAGAATCTTTTACTTTCGAAAAGAGATGAAATCATTTAGAAATAATTAAAAAGTGAGTGAAATGTGAACGTAATACGAAAATGAGACAATTTAATGTGAACACATTTCAACATACTTCTTTTTAAATTGCAAGTTTGTGATTCAATTCAATCAACAATGACTTTCCAGATATCAAAATATTGTAGAAAATAAGGAAATAAACGGCTACATGATAAGAAGCGAGAGACCTGGGAATTTGTGTGTCAGCACTGTAATGCCGTTGCTGTGAGTGGCTTCAGATCATGGCAACAACTGCGACACTTTTACGAGAAACACAAACAGAAGTCAAAAAATAATAAAAACAGAATGGAAATCAATAAGTACAGAATAGAAATGGAAATGGAAAAATTGAAAATAATAATCTTGTATAATTATGTTGTATATAAATAAAACTACTTATAATTAAAAAAGTGTGTATTTATTAAAGTAGTCCTTGTTATAAAATGTTGATTAGTATAAAGGCTTCTAGGCTGTGGTACCTACAGGTTTTTCTTCTACGGTAGAAAGTGAATCCTCTTCTAAGATCCCATTTCGCCTACGCAGCGCTATGTTGTGTAACAAAGCGCATCCCACAATAACTAGTGGTATAATATTAATTTTTAAACCCATTCTATGTTGAAGACAGGGAGATCTCCTTTTTAGTACACCAAAAAGCCTCTATAGGATTTCTGGTGCTTATTTGGGCTCTATTGTAAGCTTATTATGTTGGTGTCTGTGGATTTTATAATGGGGTTAGCAGGTACGGTCGACACAGATAACTGCTATAACCAAGTAGAGTCTCATGGCTTGAAAATCTCCACGCTCTAACTGTGCACATAGAGGAGAGTCATTTAATATTGTGCTATAATGTTCGGAACCTAGCCATCTTGCAATAACATTTGTAATGCAAAGTTTTGGCTGTCATTTAATGTACAATTCGGTGAATGAATACACTTCTTTGATTATTAAAGCGATAATCGTCAGCTGTAGGGACGAGAGGGGTTGTTAAGTCCATTAAATTAGAGTGAAAATATTTATATAACGCCTGATGATTTTTTTATAGCAATATTAGATTGTAAACATCATGACCTATTTTTAGGCGTCAAATATTTTTCTCAATCGAATCCGATTGACGTTGAAGCCGCCTTAACTGCATATTGCTGACGATTATTTTATTTATAAATGTGTTTAAAACTGAGGTTTTCCAGAGATTTTTTAATGACTTTAACAGCCTGTATACTTTTACTCTACCGCTAGTGCGGCAACTGACGCTTACTTTACTGATTTCCAGACATTGAACCACTGTTTGAATCATCATAATCACTTGTTTATTAACTTTTTGGAGATTTAAGAGACCTTGCGACCACTCTCAAGTTTTTAAGCTACTTTAATCAATTTGGCAGGTCATTTGACAGCTAAATAAGTTAAGTAACGTTTGAGTATACGAATTTATTACTAAGTCGGCGTTTAAGTACAAATAAATTTAAGATAAAACGTTGCTTAAAATTGTGGTTTGTGTATAGGATAAGAGCTACTTTGTAGCTAAGAAACCGATAAATATTTAACTAGCGTTTGAGTATTCGGGCATTAGACGTCCAATCTTTGAGATCTGACAACTTTAGAAGGGTGAGTCTGTGTTGTCTATTGTCGTTCACTGGTTTTTGAACAGAGCGTTCTTGAATATCTTCTGTTTGAATTCAGAATTTAAAATCCGCCATTTTGGAGCTACGGATAATTTTTTAGGAGTAATTTTTCATCTATTATTTTTTTTTATAAAAGGCAAGTTTCGAAGTAGAAGTAGATAATAGCTAACGTTGCAAGGATAATTACAAACATTACTTTAACTAAGGCCCTTACAGCCAGTTTCAATCATTGATTTCCTAACGATAAAGTTAGTTAACCAAGATCGGCGATGTCATTACATAGGGGGATGTCTGTTCAGTCAGTGGTATTTTGTCTGAGTGTCCGTGCTTCAAGACCACTTAAAAGTCGGTCCCGGCTATCGACGCAGTAACAAATCTCGTAGCTTAAACAAATCTCGATACGAGGTGGGTGACTAACCAAACGACGGAGTAATAAAGAAGAATTTCTTTAACTGACGCAAATAATTAGGTCAGATATGAATGCATCGTACAAATTGCATCGATCGAACGCAAAATTGTAAAAGTGGATGAAATTAGTCTCAAAAAACACCCATTACCTAAAGCGAGGAAACTATTTACTGCGGAAGTTTTTACATTTTAAAACCACGATCATATAAATAAATCTCAAAAGAAGCACAGTTTTGAATAGCAACCATTGTTCCTTTCATTCTAGGTTACGAAGGCAAGGAGCATTGACATTACTCGAGCTATTCCCACAGGTGCTATCTACCTACCTACCGTCTTCGCAACTCCACAAAGCGTGAAAATTCCATTCGTTCCGAATACATTTGTATATTGCAGGAAATTTATTTAATTTTATTCATAAATTATGCTTAAAATGGTAGTTGAAACTATATTTTACAGTAAGGAGCGCTCGTAGAATATTCTTATATGTAATTAGTTCATTCTTATTCGGGTCGCTACGTAGGAACGTTACATAACGTTCTTGAGGATTAAACCCGCGGTTCTTGTTTCTGTTATTTGTCTTGAAAGTATATAAAAGGCTTGTTGGTTATAAATTATCAAAACATTTTATCTCTTCAAACTATCCTCCTTAATCTGTCAGAGAAAACGTTTTGATACTTTCTAATACCCTCTTAAAGGTAACATAATACGGCGGGCGGTAACAAAGGCAGGTTTAGTCTATGTAGGTATACCTATGTGTAGAGAAGAGCTCGGGAACTCTACATGACCTAAACCTATAAATGAATAAGTACTTACACAATGTTAAAAAAAAATATAATCTTTTTTCTCTTATTCTGTGATTGACAAAGCTTTTACATTCTCCCGTTAAGGGAATGTATTTTATTTTCAATTCCGAACGAGTTATTACAATCACAGAGCTGCAAAAAGAATTCCTACCCGTCTATCTCAGCGACCCGTAATGGGTACTCTATAATCGAATAAGAACAATTTCTCAATAATTCAGGGAATGTCTGTCATTGATCAATTGCTTGATCCGGCCCGTCTCTCCGTATTGAGATTATTAGATTTTCTCGCTACAATTTAAAATTCCCGAGATTTCCTTATCTGTTTTATTTTATTGTGTTATGTACAGAATAAAAAATATGTTATTAAATTGAATAGTAAAATAGTACTTGTAGTCTTTAATCCTAAAATATGGAAACGAAATAAATAAAGCGATGAATGAGAGATGGTTTATTACAAGTCCCAAACCTAACTATTTTTAATTCTTCTTCTTTCTCTTCTGACAATAAGTGATGTGAAGTGAATCATTTCCTTCACTTATTTTTCTGATAAAAATGAATTCTCCTCTTCACAGACGATTCTGCCAACTCCAAGGTACATACAAAGAATATTCACTTTTTTATATTTACAATTTTTTTTTACAAAATTTCTTTTTTTTAATAAGACACGCGGTTATAAATATAGGTAAGTACTTCCTCGTAGAATTATATGGTATCTAAAAAAAAGGTTCCACATTAAAATTGCACAATAATGAACGTGTTAATAAATAAAAATAATAATTTGCACCATATTTTTAGTCCGATATTGTGTGTGATAAATTTAGAAGTGTCTTGCTACCATATTTCATGGGAAAATTGTATTTTTACATTGTTTGTTTGGTTGTATTGTATATAATTATAAAATATTGTTTTAGTCGCTACTTCGCTGCGGGAGCTGTTTTAATTTTGTGCTACCTTTGAATTTATTCGTTTCATTGGAACTGTCTCTGTGTAATGGATATTTCAGGTACGGAATTGTATTTTCATTACACGGATTCGATCGAGACATATCTATAGACATTGAAATGTATCTACGGATTTTGGCCTTAAGATAAAATGTTATGTTTTTTTACCTTTTCGATTGAAATGAAAAACCAATATTTTAGAAGATCCTTAATAAATAAGGTTATTGGCGATTTTAGTACCTACTTGTTATTTAGCGTAACGTAAAAAGAAGATTGACTTTGTACTAAAAAGAAGCAATAAATATAATTATTTAATTACAAAACTAGTTTGCTTGCAATAATTACTACTAGACACTAAACTCTGTTGTTGAAACTATTTGCTACTTATAAATAATTAGTTACATAAGAAATATTATAAGGATACAGTTTCAGGTCGCAATGGTAGAATAAAACTTTTAACAATCTCAATAGGTATTATTAAGAAAACCCTTACTGTGTTCAATATGCGGACTGATCACATAAAACTCCTACGAACTCTCCCAAGTCCACTTGAAGCTTATCGAAATAGCCATTCAGATAGGGTTGTTATAGGATTTGGCGGGAAAATAAATAATTTTAAATTTGGAACAATATGGCGGACAGCGGGTTGCCATAAATCTCAAGATGGCGTAATGCGCGAATGCACGTTTAGAATTCTTTATGAAGGTTTACAAGCTTTTGTTCAAATCGCATTGAGGGAAATAAATTGCTTTTGAATTTTTATAGGTACAGTTATGGCGGATTTGTTTTATTTTATAGTTATTGCTTATGATTAAAATGTCAACCCTTAAAATAATTTATTTTATTTCTTAACTTAGGTAGGTACAATTTTCTTCGATGTTGTTGTAATTTAATTGTGAGACGGAGAAAGTAACAAGCTTAGCAACATTGATTTTATATCATTGGTGCTAATAAATAATGAAAAATAGGTGAAAATAATATTCAAAGAGAGATTTTTATATTTTCTCTTAAAATTCTTGGGGTAAAATTTTCTTATTTGTATTAAGAGATTTACAGGCTTTCAGGGTTGATAACTTAGAGCATAGAAAAAGTTAACCTAACTCAGCTGTACAGACGGCAGTTTATTTCACGCATGGCGTAATGCCCTCTGTGTTGTTTGTTAGTTGGACAATTCTTTGTGTCTGAGAACGAATATTGTAATCCTAAAAATGTTCTTCATTTCAACATAAGAACTTCGTAGTAAAATTATAATTTGTGGCTTTCATGATTAGTTGTGACGACCTACTTTAGGACCGATGGATGAGGGAGGCACAGGACCGCACGAGTTGGCAATACTTGACCTCTAAATGATGTCGACGTCGGCCGAACAGAAGTTTGTCTCTGCCCTCATTGCACAAGTGATTCAGCCGTACGCATGACGTCATTACAAGTAAAACTTAAAACATTTATTAAAAATAAACTAGAGGTACCTAGGAAACCAAAAATACTTACTCAAATTAGTTGCTTATAAACCTTTAAAATAAAAATGTAAAAAAACTACCCTAAAAAATCTTTACATACCGAATTAAACTAACACGCCATTCTTACACCGTGATAATCAACAAACATTTAAAATTACTATAAAATTATTCCTATTATATATAAGTATACATATTAAAGTACATATTCCACCACTTTACATAAGTAGTAGGTACACTTAAGGAAGTGGTACTATTATCCATTTCTTCAAAATACCGTTAAGTAACACTCAATCGTTTTGTTAACGATGCAGTAATGGGTTTGCATTGTTACCATTACCAACCTCATTGCTACTTACATTAATACTAAACTATTAATATTAACGCGTTTGGTGGACATTTAATTGTAGGTTAAAGGTTCGGTTTGCTTAGGAAATTGTGATTTAAAATAGTTTGGTTAAGGTCTTGTTTTGAATAAAATAATTTTTAGTGTTGCTGTTTTTCATAATTATTCACACTCAAAGTATTTACTGGTCGTAAAATACTTTCTGGTTTAACACACGTAAAAAAAAATGTGTGAACTGTGTAGGTATTTTTGCATGTATGTAATGTTATATCAATAAGTATAAAAATACTTTTACTACACGATTTTAGATATAAGAATTGATATTAATTATTGCTGCCTACGTAAAAACAAAAAAATCTTTTAATAACCCTCTTCCGTCCAAAAATAGAAGAAAAGACAACACAGCAATTCAGGAACAATTATCTTAAAAACACCGCCTATGAATCATTATAAAAATAAATCATAAAAAGTGTTAAAACGATGGAAACGACCGCCTTTTTGGGAGGCATCGTAGCGTTCAAATTAAAAATCCGCGAAAATTGACGGCCGCACGGAAAACATATAAATCTGTAGGCTAGCGGAAAATTAAAAAGGTTCCTGAGGCGCTGAGGCGTCGTCGACTGTCGTTTGGCACACCGTCGAACCGGGAATAATCAACCAATCTCTCATTACACAGCATCTGTCTTTTTGATTTTAAATCAAAGACGTCTCTTTGTCAAAGGCCTTTTATAAAATTAATTGATGAGAACGTTGAGAATGAAGCGGGTAGTCTGCTTCCTGAAATTATTTTCTTTATTTTCTTTTCTTAAAGGCTACGTTATACCGATGAGCAGGTAAGAGGAGAAGTCAATGTCTTGTTTGTAATTAATTTTTCAAGTAAATTTTGTAAAGCCTTGTTTCAGCGGAGGATTGACCTTTTTGAAAACTCTAACGATGTAGACCTATTAAAAAAAATTGCCAGGACTCTTCAGTTGGTAAACCTCTTCATTAAACTACATACAAAAATTTAAAAAATACAGTGTAAAGTCTAGTACACACAATCAATACATACCCAGTTACAATGTAGCGAGCAATAATCCCAAGTCACGTGGAATCGTTCCCTTTGATCTGTATAATGGATGACTCTACTAACTCCTCTGTTTAACATATAGGTACATAACGCTTGTAACGTTAACGTTTACCTACAAGGTACACGTTATTGTAAATGATAACGTTTCATGATACATTGATATGGCTTTCTAGGTATACCAAATTTGTATAGTAGAATAAAAAAAATGAAATAGTTTATTATCAAAAACACATGTACATTTTTTATACACTTTAAGAACCTCATAGAATTATTATTACTTGATACAAATTGTGTGTTGTTCCCAAAACTAAGTTGCTAAGTTGCAACAGCAGCTTGTATTGGAGAAAAAATTAGTTTATTTTATTTTTTATTGCGATATAAATTAACAAACAAAAGGTTGTACAGATGTTTATATAAAGTTAACTGTTAGACTTAATTTCCTATTTGTGACAAATATGTGAAAGAGTGTGTGAATATGTGCCTGTATAAATAACCATAAATTTCAGTGAATAATTTTCCAGAATAAAAATCTAGAAAAGGGCTAGTCGGTGTATAATGTAATAAAAATCTCGATGACGGACGAATGTTGTCGCCTCCTTATCCTAACCTAAGAGTGTCATAAATTACAAGTAAAAAACTACTAATTAAGTATTGCAATTAATATTAAGTGAAGTTAATATTATAATAGTATTATGAATACTGCTATTCATAGTGTTTTAGAGCAGAGATGGCTATAAAATGGTAAGAGAAACTTGGCCACGCTAGCCAGACGCATTGATATAGAGTCTTACGGTATTTTTTATCTCCATAGAGTTAACGTGCCTGTAGTAAGCTAAGTTACCCTGACTCGATCACTACAGTAGTCTCATTTAATCAATCTCATTTATCGTCATCATCATATCAGCAAATGGCCACCTGCTGCTAGATACAGGCCTCCTCCGAATACCTTTATTTATAAAAAAAAGTTCATAAATATGCTTAAAAAGAACATAATTCGTTTAGAAATATTTACTAAATATAAAAATGTAGAGTCTAATATTTTTTGTTAAGTTGATTAAAATTAGACTTGATTCAACATGAAATGATTAATGTTACGTCTAGCCTGATAATGCTAAAATTGTAGTTTGACTTAAATTAAATTAGAGTAAGATTTTACCTTTTTTTCTTAGCAAGATTAGAAGAGAGCCTATAGTCTCTAGGAACCATGCTGTTAATACGGATTTGGTATTGAATATTTTTTAACGTTAGTTATAATATTAACTTCACTTAATACACACATCAAAAAAGTCTAAGCAACATGCATGATATTACAAATTTACCATTTATATTAATTAATTTCTAAGTATTTACTCACTCAAAGTGTATAGGTAAGTAAACTTGAAGTGTATAGGTAAAAAAATTTCGATTATGTTTTGTTTTTTTTCATAAAATTCAAATGACTGCGAATTTGTTTGAATTTGAGTGCATGTTAATTGCTACGTTTTAGTCTTGATTTTATAATTTTACCAACCATTTAAATACAGTTGGCGACAAAATTGAATTGTTAGATATTCTTTACGTCATGGAGCGACGTCATTTGACGGCAGATGAAATGCAAAGAGCTGTAGGGATGTTGCAAGCGGGAAGTAATCAATCTCAGGTATCTCGACATTTTGGTATTCATAGAAGTGTTATTTGTCGTCTTTGGCAGCGCTACAATAATACAGGGGAACCCGCTGAACAGCATCCAGGCCGTAAAAGGAGTACAACCACTCGGCAAGACCGGTACATACAACTGACTGCAAGACGCCAGCCGATGTTAACCGCTCGAGAGATAAGTTTGAGGCTACAAAATTCAAGTGGTGTTGATGTAAGTCCCCAAACTGTGCGAAATCGACTGCATGAGTACGGCCTACGAGCTCGACGCCCTATCAGGTGCCCACCGATACGTCACGGGAATCGCGCTCGTCGAAATGAATGGTGTAGAGAACGCATAACATGGACCCAGGAACAATGGGATAAAATTATGTTTTCCGATGAGTCGCGATTCGGGTTTAGGCCTGATACAAGAAGGGTGCGAGTGTACCGTCGACCCGGAAATACTGAAAGACTCAGGTGCGTTCAGGAAGTTCATCCATACAGCGGCTCAACAGTTATGGTATGGGCGGGTATTATGAAGAACAGGCGAACTGAGCTCGTTTTTGTAAATGGAAACATGAACGCTGAAAATTACGTTGAGGATATTCTCAGACCTTATGTCCATCCATTTGCACAAACCTTTGGCTCCGATTTTACGTTAATGCATGACAATGCGCGTTCACATACAGCTCGGCGAACCAGTGAATACTTGGCAACGGAGAACATCCAGGTATTGCCCTGGCCTGCACAATCGCCAGACCTCAACCCCATCGAGCACGCATGGGACATGCTCCAGAGACGTGTTTTGAAGGACTTGGACGGAGTGACAACAACCCAACAGCTGAAGGATTTGCTACAATTCCATTGGGAGCGAATACCGCAAGATGACATAAACAGTCTCATTAATTCAATGAATAATCGTTGCCGACAAGTTCTGAATAGCAGAGGAGGCCATACTTTGTATTAAATTGTCCTATTCTTTCACAATAAATTCATTTTCTTAAGAAATTTCAATTTGTAAAAAAAAAGTTTAGTTTCTTATGTACCTGTATATTCTAATATTGTTAATTTCTGTTATTAAAAGAACTTATAAAGAAAACAGCTGTTATTTTTACATCATAGAACCCTAAAAATATTATTTTAAAAATAAAATACAACGTTATAATTAAAATAAATGGTAAAATAAATTAATATAAATGGTAAATTTGTAATATCATGCATGTTGCTTAGACTTTTTTGACGTGTGTATTAATTGCAATACTTAAGTAGTAGTTTTTTACTTGTTATTTATGACACCCTTAGGTTAGGATGGGGAGGTGACAACAATCGTCCGTCACTGAGATTTTTATTCTGGAAAATTATTCACTGAAAGGACATTGACCACGTTTGTATGAACGTTGGCCCAAATGCTGCCCACTACTAAGACATAGTTCATAATGGTCCTTAGACTTATACTAATCTGTAACCTAAAGCTTTTCGTAATCTATCCGAGGAGTATTTAGAAAAAAAATATTTTGTCTAGGTTTTACAGACGACAACAGTCACTATCTCATCAATGTAAAACCTAAACAATAATTATTATTTTGTTTAGTTAGCATCAGCTTATGGAGGCAACTATTCTTTCTAAAATAAAAGGTTGTATTTTAGAAAATAATGTATTTATTATTATAAATAATCTGTTCAATCCTCATCGTCATCTATAATAATATTATCTAAAAATAAAGCAGGGCGCGTCACAGCGTCTTGGTGCCTAGCCCATCCCAAATACCAAACAATACACACCACGTGGCCACAACTGCCGATAGTTCGTCGTCCAGTAAAACATGAGCAGTAGTAGTGTGTAATGGAATCAAGACCTTGTTTTTTCTCGTCAATTAAAATGAAGCAATGGTACACTTTTGACGATGTATAGCGGCTCTTTATGTGCGCACGAATAAGTAGCACATTGGTCGAGGGCATCAAAAAGACAGGTAGATCCGTGAGTTGACCGTTGTACTTCTGAACAATAAATGTCTCTGTGGTACGTATATGCTCGCTGTAATAGCTAGGTGCGAGTTTTATTTGATACGTCCCTACAGCAAAGAGAGTCAATTGTTCAAGTGTTAACCTGGGAAAGGAAGGGTTCTCCGCACTCACAGAAATATTATCGAAGTTGCCTCTGTTTCGGGTTAACCGTTTTTCGTCAACATACTCAGCTAAGTTATTATCAGGTGGAGCGCTCTGTACCAGGCACGGCGTAGCACCAGAGATGCGGCTACGGGACCGCGCTTATTTTTTTATTATCATACATTTACACAACTTATTGCTTTATATTATTAAATAGATCATAATATGTATATGTTAATCATCCTTATTAATAAAAAAGTAATTCATCTATGTAAATAATACTCTTCATTCTCTTGTTTTCGTTTCACTATCATTCTTCTTTTCACTTCAATATCTACCTTATACCATCGCTTGGTATAGCTGCTACAACTAGCTTAGTGCTGACATGTTTATACAGACAAACCGTAGTAGTATACTGACAACGCTACAGCACCTTAAATAGACAAAAATGCTTTTGAAGAAAAATGAGTTTTGTCAAGAACCCCGTGGATGTTTTTTATTTTTTTTATTTTTATATATGTCTGGTGATGTAACGAATACAATGTAAGTATTCCCAAACCTGGGCAGCACTTGGGCCAAAATGGTCAATATCCTTTATGGTTATTTCAAATATTAATATCCTACCGTCCGTCCCTACGGCAGTATTATGAACAATATTGTAGAATTATAAAGAATATTGTATTGTAGTAATAGATAAAAACAAAGGTATACCATAAACAATGTCCGTCTCAATAGGCAAACGTATAGTTACTAGTAGAATCCTATTGAGATTCTAGTGAGTTTCCTTAGTAGAAACATACATTTTCAAGGTTCGCCAGACTCTAGGGGGACTCCGGAAAATTGCAAACATAAAGTTTCTAATCGACGGATCTTTTATTCCCTAGCTTTCGAGATACAGCCCATTAGCTTTGTAATAGGGGATGGTACAAAATTTATTTTATCATCTCTTGGCACGTGATGCCTTTTCTTTTACTGGCCAGACGTTCGCTGTACAAATGATTGATTAGACTCATAATTTAAATGTGGAAGAAAAATAAATTACTTTTTAAAAACGGGCTCGCAATGCTGTGCCTTTACTTCGAGTTACTCAGTATGATAAAGGTTTACGAAAAACAATGAGATCACTATAGCATAGGTTCTTATTATGTCCTTTCAGCTTATTTGAGTTTAACGAATATTTTAAATGTAAAACGAATAGCTTTAAGATCGCACTTTAACATGTTCGAGATTCTACTATATTTTCTTCGTATGAAAGATTAGGACTAAACATACTGGAATGGTTACTTTTTTAATATAAATATTTTAACATACCACCTATTTACTTAACAAGTTAGTTTTAAAACTTACTTCTAACATTGGATACTTCGTAAAGCGATAGAATGTGTGTTCATAACAGATATTCATATGAAGCCAAAAACAGTTTCTGTCTAGCTAAGGAAAGCAACAGCATCCTGACGATTTCTATTCAAAAGTGTTCAAACATGGAATTCCGCTGCAATTTATATGTCTCTCACAGCGGGACTCAGTCATACATTAGGACAACCGCGGCGGGCTCTGAGTGAACTAATTTACAAGGAAATGAATGCAGTTGTTCTGTTTTTAAATTGGGCCGTAGTTTTATTCAATTCCAAAATTTGAATATTTGAATTTAGTAGCATGGTTTCCTGTTTTTGTTTGATATACTACGATAAACAAAGGACGAAAACTTGATGGATTGGCGCCCGCCAACAATGAAAGACTTGGCTTACAACCATGCCACACTGGGAATGTTTAGTTTTCCTGATTTCATTTTTATACAAACGTTACCTTATTAAGCCTATGCACACAGGATTAATAATTCTGAAATCGAAAATACTCGTAATCGACTTAGTAGTAAGTTTGAGCTTTCCTCTTAACAACGTGTTCACATCATTACTCGGTAATTTAATTCTAACATGATAATTACACGAAATAGAATAAAATGAACATCCTTTTAATGACTTAATGTTACCTCAACATTAATTACTGTCAAAGCAAAATGTGTACACAATAAGAACAAAATAAACCACTAGGTGTACTTACTAGTGTGTGAAATGAAAGGCGACTACAAGACTTGTGAAGTTCTGCTATAAATCCGAGCTATGTCTTAACAAATATTGTCATTTACAAATCAAACGATTTTATACCTTATCCCGTTGTTTTAAGGTTGATAGTAAGGACATAGGTATGTTGGTTAGCGTAGTCAGGCTCAAGGGAAAGTGTTGTCAAGGAACAAAGATAAGTCCGTATTGTTGTGAGGTACGTCTAAGGAGAAATTACTACTAGTACAATAAGGTTTCATCCAGGTTGATATTCCAGGTTTTAAAATTCGAAGACATGAATTTAAAATTAATGTCTTTTTAAAGATTTTAACAAAAAGTTTTATTATTATTACGGTTATATTAGGAAAAGAAAAAACTTAGAATGCCTCTGGACTATGGTCATCACTTTGATACAAAAACTGATAAGTCCCATAGTCCTGTTTTGGCACTAGCTCTATACCCTTCCACAGTAGGTAGGTATATAAGCTTTTACCTACCCCCGCTTTCTGAATGACTGATCAAGTCAACATCAACTAATCAAGTGTCAAAACTGTCATTTTAGTTCCTGAAAATGATAGTTTTGACACTTGATTAGTTGATTTTTACTTGATCAGTCATTCAGAAACCGAGGGTTAGAACTGGAATAAGAAATTTCTACGAGTACCATCTACATTAGTTCAGTTAGCTCTCTAATCATGAATAATATAGTAAATATTAGTAACGAAGTAAGAATCTATGGTAACAAACCGACTGCCCAGTACTGTATTTGTTAAGTAAGTTTCTCTGCGACTCTGAAGACCTTTACATTAACTGGATATACATTTTTTGTTGCACATATTCGTAAACTGGGCATTCATTGTCTGTTAAGATAAATATTTAATAATAATATGAGAAGTTCAGTAGATTTGATCATAACCTACTTTTCTTTAAGAGCCCGGAAGCCAAATAAATTCCATTGGTTCATTTTGTTGTTCAATTTTATTTGACTTTTTCTAGTCACGTATTCAGCCAGTAATTTAGATTAAAAAATAAAACGTCACTCTTAATTTGGAGAAGGCAGAAATGTCTGTATTAGGAGTAAAAATATATTTTGTTGTAAAATTGTGAGATTACTATTTGCAAGGCTTTATCTTCATTATATCAGCCAGATGTGAAAAACTGGACAAGAGCTTTTATTTGTCTCGGCGGCATGGCGGTTGTGATTGCATCTGCTGTACGCGGGTTTGAATACCACAAACGATAAATTAGTTGTGTGATCACACATTATTGTCCTTAGCCTTAAACTAGTAATAAATATTAACTTTAAAACCTTCGGGTTTCATTTTGTTATTATAATAATATTAACGGGTATAACACTTTAATTATTTACCTTGAGCCGCTCGACGTTTCGGCCAGGTTACACCAGCCATGGTCACGAGCTAGTACTCTAGTAGAGTACTATAAATGAACTTTTAATATACAATACGTCTGTGATTAATAGTCAGCGAAGAAAGTAGATATATAATTTTCACTACATAAGCACTCGAAGCATAAAACATAAAAGTCCCATCGTATAACGCGGCGGTAAACAATAAAAAACCGTAGGATTTTCATTTGATAGACGTGAGACGATTATAAAGATTACGCCCCTCGTTTATATGTGTAAAGCGCTTGGCAGAATATTTGAAAATGGAGTGTTTTTGCCAATAAAAAAATAAACACATTTTTTTTTCTTTTTTATTACAGCGTTTTTTTAAATGGTCATAATGTCATCTATTTTTTTTTAAATTGTAAAGTCAAAATCTTTGTTTTGTTTAATCGATCCTGCATTACCGGAGCCATAGAGAAAATAGTTAAGCCTGTGTGATTAGATCCATAAAAACAAAAGAGACTTACAAATTTACCTTTTACTTCACTCTCTAGTTTTATGACTATGCAAGTTTTAATTAAACTGAGAGATAACAGAATCTATGAAATCAAATCAATATACGTACAATAACTGTTTAAAATTAAAAATATTGCCCACAGGTGAGAAAGAAGAAGAGACAGAATAGTTATTATCTATACTTTAATATTATAAAGTGGTAAAGTTTGTGTGTTAGTGACATTGTAGGGGGTAATCTCTGGGTATACTGAACCGATTTTAAAAATTCTTTCTGTATTAAATAGTCTATTTATCGGAGAGTGTCATAGGCTATATAGTATCACGCTATGACTTATAGAAGTGGATGTATCGGGAATTGAAGAAGATTGGAGCCGACGACGTGGGTCTGGTGTTGTGTGCCCTCCTTCCTCGTGCCTGGACCTATTTCTTTAAAAATCGGGCGCCGTTGTCCAGTAGCGTCGTCCTAGTTGCTCTCGGATAGCCTGCGGTAGCCCTTGGCCTTCTAATCTCAAGGCCAGTGTTGATGAACAGGTAGACGGTGAGGCTATAATAAAAGTCTTCACATGCTTCTTTGTATAATTTATCTCGAGTCTTCCATACACGTGGAGATTATTACAGTGTGTTTACATTATTATCAATAAAGAAACTTGAGAAACGAAACGAAGATTACATATTGTAGTAAAGAGCTGCTAATGCAGCTCGTTTATATAGTTATTAAATCATGGCGTCTGTATAAAACTATTATCTGTTTGTAATTCTTTACCAAAAACTATTTTTCTTTACAGACCAAAAAAATTCAAGCCATGTTCTTAGGCGACAAAAAGAAAAGTGAAGAGTCAGACGACAAACGTCAAACGTGTCAAACTACCTCTGACATTAAACTATTTTTAAATTTTTGTTGTTTCTTCTTTAAATGTTTATTTTGAGTATACAGCCTTTCATCCAGACTATTTTCTTATATACTATTCAAATTTTGAGGTCATGTGACGCTGTCTAAATGACATCGTTACATGGAGCAGTAATGAAATTTGTTTAAAAAGGTAACACGTTTTTTTCGCGGCCTAACGAAGTGGGCACGGGTCAGCTAGTAATATTATAAAGACTTTTGGTATATTTTAGCATGATAGTCGGACCACGATGTGAGGAATCATTACACTCTACATCTTCTTAGCAACTTAGCCATCGGTTCTACACGCTTTTGTCCCTGACTATTGACACTTTAATCGAAATATATACATTAATCTTGAAAAGCTTTGACGGCCGTTCAGAGAATGCGTTCCTGACACGTCGCGATTGAACTGACGCAGTAACTTTGTAATGGCGTTGCAGTTACGATAAAAATATTTTTGCTGGTTGTTTATCGTTTTAACTATTGATGAGCATTAAAACAACATTATTATATCAATAATTAATGAATGTTATAATGTTGTGTCAAACTGAGTGTCAAATAACTTGGTAAACAATATTTTTCTAAATCTACACTGCGCTATTACAAGGTTATGTCAGCGCTTTATATTTGTAGTGCTGTGCCAACAATAACAGTGAATAATAGTATCGTAATCTGTTCTTATCGATACAGTTATACTTTATAAAATAATACGTTTTGTTTTTCTTTTCAAGAATTTGAAAATAATGGACTTTAGAATAACTTTTATTAAATATAAAAATAAAAGTACATTAAATACAAAGTAGCATTTTTATATTTAGGTTGAAAATGGTAACCCCAAATGGCGTTATGGGCCGCCATTTTGTGACGCTGAAACAGTCGTCTGTTGTCGTTTCGTGCGCATAGACCACGTTCTTCAAGTGTTTGCGATCTGTTGTTATTTGACTTTGATTGTGTCTTATATTGCGTTCTTTTTACTTTTGGTGCATAATAATGCCTAAACGTGGACAAACATTGAAAACTGGAGCCCGTGAGTTAATTATCAAGCTGCAAGATTACTTTGAGCGGGAGCGGCAAAATGGCGGACCCCTGGTTCCTGTCGAAAAAGTACAAGAACGCGTCTCTCAGGCGCTTGGAGTTAGCAAACGAACGATTACAAATATTAATAAAGAAAAGTTCGGCTCTACTGGCATGGAAGATAATATTTTACGTACTCCGAAGAAGAAACGTAGAACTAAACCCGTGACAGATATTGATACCTTTGACGCCGATGCAATCAGAAATCATATATATGGTTACTATTCCAGAAATGAATATCTCAACAGGATGAAGCTTTTGGCGTCGTTAAGAGAAGCTGGACTGTTTAGCGGGGGTAAAACTGCTTTAACGAAAATCTTAAAAGATATTGGTTTTTCGTATAAAAAAACAGACAAAAGAAAAATTTTATTAGAACGATACGACATCATTTTGAAACGGATAAGTTTCTTGAGAGAAGCAAAAAAAATTGATAACTGGGATAATGTCGTGTTCATTGACGAGACATGGCTAAACGCCAATCACACGGTTTCCCGTTCTTGGACGGATGATACACAAGCGTCGACGTCGAAAGTACCAATGGGTAAGGGGGCTCGTCTGATAATATGCCACGCAGGTACTGCAAAATACGGCTTTGTGGAGAACGCTTTACTGGCATTTCAATCAAAAACCACAAATGACTACCACGAGGAAATGAATGCCAGTACATTTAAAGAGTGGTTCCAGAACGTGCTTTTGCCCAGCCTACCAGAGCCTTCTGTAATATTGATGGATAATGCCTCCTATCACTCGTTTCAAATACAGAAACCACCTACCCAAGCTAATAAAAAAGAAGAAATGGTTGCTTGGTTACAAGCAAAAGGCATTGACGCAAATATGCAGATGCTAAAAGCAGAGCTAATTAAGTTAGTGAAAGAAAATAAAGCGGCAAATGTGCGATACGAAATCGATGAAATGGCTTTGGAGTACGGTCATCGCGTTCTAAGAATTCCACCGTATCATTGCCAATATAACGCGATTGAGCTAATCTGGGCTCAAATAAAAGGTTACGCCGCCCGCCACAATACTTCCCCGCCATTCAGCACGAAAAAGATGATGACCCTGTTAAAAGAAGCCTGCGGGAAAGTCACAAGAGATGACTGGGCAAAGGTTGTCGAAAAGACTAAAAACCTGATTATGGAACATTTTGACCGAGATATCAGGATTGATTCTGTAATTGATAATAATATAATTATACATGTAGGCGAAGATGATGATGAAGACACCACCTCCTCAAGCGAATCGGAGTCTGATTAATATTCTGTACGCACATTTAGTTCAATGTACTTTATTCCATAGAAATACAGATTGTAACTTTGTAAAAAATAATAAATAAAACAATTTTATTATATTAATATTCCCTTTTATTGTTTCCACGTAAAGAACTAAAATATAAATTTTAAATGATTCCGCCAATTTAAAACGGTCTAAATCTAATCATAAAAATAACGCGGCGGTTCATTTTGGAGTAACGGTAACGAACTCGGTATAATGTTGTGTCCATCACTAGTCGTGACTAACTGATAAGTGTCAGGAACGCATTCTCTGAACGGCCGGATAATAACAATTTATTTTTATTCGAAATTATACCTTAATACAAGAGTTTAAAGTAGGTATAAGATTGGGTAAAAATGTGTCTTTAATAAATAAATTCTTCTACCCTTCCGTTACAACGAGTACGTATCGATCTTTAAAATAGCTATTTACTTCGCAAAAATGTCGATTATTGTACCTACATTTATAATTAAAACCCCTCATGTTTTTGTCAGAGATCAAGCTTAGTTGCCGTCTGGTAATCCGATTTCATTCACCAAGTAATGAGCACCATTAAACATCCAGCTTTTAAATTGCTAAAAGCTCTATAAGCTCACCCCTTTAAATTAAAAATAACCTTTATCCAATCATAATACAGTCGAAAGTCCTTTGCAAAAATTGATCTAGATATCTGACTGGAAATGCAGTAGAATATTTTACCTTCCAGGCAAATTTGAATTTTAAAATTAAGTTATAAAGTTCAATTTAGCTTAAGTAACGTACCTCATGTACAATTCATTTTAGACCTGAAAAGATATGCCGAACCGGGTGCAGACGAAATATAAGGATTAAATTCCTGTACTGCACTTAACAAGACTAATTTATGCACGGATGCTTGCAACATGTATAGTCGACTTAACTAAACTAATTGAGAGGTAATGGTTGAAATTTCACAGCAATATGTTTCGTTTGTCTATTGTTGATCTTGGGTTTTAAATTTGGAATGTTTTAAACAACATTGTTAGTTGGATTTAATTTGTTGCTCGCTTTTAGTTTTCCAGCCAGAAACTACCTTGGTATTTTTTTTTAAATGGATACCTACCTTTCTTTTGTTTAAAAAAAAAGATATGAGAAGAAAAATTAAATAAGTCTTTATATTGCAATTGTAAGACGCTCTACAATTAAAATGCATGAATACCAGTTTTGAAATGAAAAAAAAGGACATCCACTACGGCCCTATCTAGTTAATAGCAGCTACGTCTTGGCTCTACGGCTCAATGCATGTTTTCCAAAGATCCGTGTCTCAAATAGACTTAAGAAAAGGAAAAGGAGAAATTATAATTACCTGTAATCTATTAACGTGACGGTCACAGTATGCAGCTGTCGTGCATGAGGTCGTGGGCTTAAATCTCACGTTGAACAATTGTGCGATCTACAAAATGATTGACATGTTATATTTTTTGTATAGGTACTTGGTAAAGTACCCGCGCCAAAGGGCCGATCGACGTGCGGAAGTTATCTTTGAAAATATCATAAAATTAAATAATCATCATAACAGTCCATTAATGTCCCACTTCAGGGACGGGCCTCCTTCAGTGACGGAGGGATAGTTGGCCTACTAATACCACGCTGGCCAAACGGATTGGTATAGGGTTTAATTTCAAGTTTTCCTTATTTTTATTACGTAAAGATAGTATTCACGGATAGTCCCCTAGTCGGTTTTTACGACACCTACGGGATGCGATGGGGTGGTGACACACTGTATTCTTACTCCGTCACCACACGGAACAAATTTAAAAATTAAATAATAATGACATCAAAATAAAAATATACATAACCGGAAACATAATGATTATTAAAGAAAACATTCCTGTTTTTTCCTCCTGTAATCTTTTTTATATTTTCAATGTGATTTCCGCTCTTTTATAAGGAAATTACGTAATACAATGTTTCAATACTGTAATGGATGAAATATTTCATTGTCCCGTTAGGCATATTTACATGTAGAACGTATTACACAGGAGGATTGCGACGACGTGGCGTTAAATTGCTTCTGGATAAAACCGTACGTGTTGCATTCGCCATTTTTTTGTTCTTAGAAAACTTTCTTTTATCTAAAGAAAATTATTGAAATAATTTATATAAAATATGGTCGACGTGAAGGTTAATAAGTAGATTATACAAATTAGATATGTGTAGTGTGTTTTTAAAATAATAATTTGTTTAGTAGATAAGAGTTTTTACGTATAAGTATAGGGGAACCTGGGGACACTTGATCCTTAAGGGAGACTTGGTACACGAGATTTTCAGAACTTGTATGGGTAGTATTAAATTTTATTAATGGCAATATTGGTTGTCTATGGTACACGCTAACTTTCTAAAGTTGGTACACCTGTCAAATTTGACGCGTTTGTAAATGGCGGACGACCGAGTGTTTGTTGTTGCAAAGAGAAAATTTCCGTAAGTTTACATTTTGATTAAACATTAATGTAAATATGGCTTTTAGGTGTGCATGAATTTAATTCGAGGCGTTATCTATATAAGTAGCGATTTGTAGCGTAGAAAATTGGTAATCTAATAGACGTTTGAAAATATTCTTGTTTTAGCCTCAAACTGCTCAGGGTACTCTTGGTACACTTAGCTATTATAACTTTTATTTTTCAATTAATTTTTTAATTTTTACCGATATGTCCAGAGTATACAAATGCCAGAAAAAGAGTACCAATCGATGTAGAGTAAGAGAGAGCAAGATATAATTTTGTTTTGAGTTTGTTTTTGTTTTTTTAATACGAAACGGAAGTTTCACATTTAGCAATTGATTTATGTATGGAGACGGTGTGATATGCATATGTTATGTGATTTTGAAATCAATATAAAAGAGATTATCATACTCTAAAAACATTTTTTATTTATTTCCTTAGTAATAGTCTCATGTGAACCTAGATATATGAGACTTGATGCCCTGGATCAAGTCTCCCGTATATACGGGACACTTGATACCATTCCCTATTTTTACTTTTAGTCAAATAACTATTTAATTTAGGCACTTATGTTTTTGGCTCTTACATCAATTATAGGTAAATGAATTTCACTTATTTCGGTACCAATATCTTTTAAAATGGATAGTCACTAAGGAAATTAGAGATGAAAAACAAAAGGGGGGATCAAGTGTCCCCAGGTTCCCGTACTGTACCACACTGGATGTACCTACATATTATTGTTCCTCATTTCTAAACTGTAGATCTAAGAAAGCTGTTTCAATGGCTCTAATATTATATTACTCTAGGTTTCGAAGTTCTTAGACATCTTCTTCTGCTTAATACCTCGCCAATTAATGAAGGTTGGAAAACTACTGTGGCGAAGTGAAAGATTTCCGCAGCGCTTCTGACTCTAGCAGCCCGCGAATGTTTCGAAGCTACAACCTTTTTCTACAACCCGCTTTACATTTTCTAAGACATGCTATTTTACATTACGTACTCTTCGCTAAAATATATAGAGTAAATAATATGTTTATCATGGTTTGTTATCAAAAACTTTTACTACCCACAAACTTTTCGATATTCCTTGTAGCTCTTTTGATATAGAATCATGACGAAGAGCTCTAGAAATCTAGTCGTATAAAAGGGGTAAAAATAAAGTAAAACACAATATGAAATAAATTCAGTATAAATGGAAAAAGGAAATAGTCGTAGTTGTCGAACAAGCAGCGTTGAAACCGAGATGCAGTACAAACGACTAGATCAACTCGTCTATGCCCGTAAACGTTCTTATTGTTACGTAGTAAAATCTCCATCTTTGAAAATATCTAAAACGCGGGAAAATTGAAAATGGAAACAATAAATAATTCGAATGTTGAGGTTTTATTAGAAAAGTCTGCTTCAAAAGATTGTGAAAGCTTTCACCGCGGCCATAAGTCTTAACACAAAAGGCGATTATGCCTGTTCGCGCGCTTTTAAGCGTTAAATAATAATAGGGAAAATCTCAAACTTTGTAAGTAGCCATTTTGAGGGCGATTGATGAAAAAGTCGTAAGTATGATATTTTATCCTTTAAGTGCGTATTTTATGTACGGATTTATATTTTGTAAAAGCCAGTAGGTACCTAAGTAAAAGAGGATTGAATAATTAATTGACTTTATAATACCTAATTCCAAATTTCATGAAAACAAAGACAACCCAACGGTGTGTAAGATATTCCTATTTGTATTTACTCATTAAGATGATACATTGATAAAATGCACTATCTTTCATCAACTACTACAGGAATATGAAAAGACCTATTGATCTAGAATTTTAATATAGGTAAATTGATACCTTTAACTAGGTTTTTGTAATTACCAAAACGCGATAGCTTGATTTTGGCTCGATCATATTTATTTTTGAAAACACCTCTACAAAAACAGTTTTTTACATATTACACGGAAAGTACACTATCATTATGCTTAGGAATTACTCAAATACATTCGTAACATCAATATTAGTATTACTGTAGAATATCATTACATAACTACAACCAATAATTTTTAATGAATCAAATAAGATTTTAGCAATTTCTAAGCGCTCCGGATCGTTGCGGGCGCATCGCAATTAGACCTTATACCGATAAGTTAACGACCGATACAGAATGAGTACGGTCGACGATTCAGTCGGGCGATGGCCCTCTTCGACGCCGGACCTGTGCATGTCGACTCACCGTTCGTACTGAATTTTATCGCGTAATTTTATATCGTAGGTAAAATATATAGGTTAGGTTTAAAATATTTATACCTAAGTTTTTATTAATACTTTGTTCTCTTTTATCAGAAAATAATAGTATTATTTTATAATAGTTATTTCGAAAACATTGTATCGTAAAATATTTTTGTAGTTATGTCTTTTATAAAACTTAGGTAAAGTTCGCCATAACTCAACTAAGTACCTAGTTACTGTTGACCCTTTTGATAATGCAAGCGTTTGTTTATATAAGCGATTTTAGACTATATGCTCAAGTGTTATAAGTTTTATAACCGTTTTTGTCAAGATCACGTAATTGAAACGTACTATAATATTACGTACCTATTTTATTTGCAAGCTTAGGTAGGTAGGTACTTACTGATAAGATCTAAATAATACTTTTTACTTTCGCGGGAACTTTTACAAACATGAAACAAACGAACACAAAGAACGTCCAGACTCAGGACAGTTGTTTGTGGATCACACAAAAAAATTATCTTACGTGAGATTTGAACTCTCATGCAGTCCACCGCGGGAACGTTTACAAACATGAAACAAACGAACACAAAGAACGTCCAGACTCAGGACAGTTGTTTGTGGATCACACAAAAAAATTATCTTACGTGAGATTTGAACTCTCATGCAGTCCACTGCGGAACGTTTACAAACATGAAACAAACGAACACAAAGAACGTCCAGACTCAGGACAGTTGTTTGTGGATCACACAAAAAATTTTCTTACGTGAGATTTGAACTCTCACGCACTCCACCGCGGGAACGTTTACAAACATGAAACAAACGAACACAAAGAACGTCCAGACTCAGGACAGTTGTTTGTGGATCACACAAAAAAAATTCTTACGTTAGATTTGAACTCTCATGCAGTCCACTGCGGGAACGTTTACAAACATGAAACAAACGAACACAAAGAACGTCCAGACTCAGGACAGTTGTTTGTGGATCACACAAAAAATTTTCTTACGTGAGATTTGAACTCTCACGCACTCCACCGCGGGAACGTTTACAAACATGAAACAAACGAACATAAAGAACGTTCAGACTCAGGACTGTTGTTTGTGGATCACACAAAAAAACTGTCTGCCTTAGGCAGTGGCGGGCGCAGTAATCGGTAATCGTAAGTCAGCATGAAGAGTCCACCAAAAGGGCGAGACGAGACGAGAATTAAAATCACACCGAACTGTTTCCACCAAAAATTGACATCGCGACATGCGTGTTTCTTGTTAATGTATTTTGAACTCTACATGAGAAATAATACGGTTCATTTTTACACAAACAAAAAGTAGCAACAAACAACAATAGGCCTATCGCGAGAAGCGAGTGTTTTTGTTACAAAGTTAATATATACTCTATTTCCTAAGCAATACGGTTCATTTTTACATAAAGATTTCAAATTTTGCCTCGTCTCGCCCCTCAGGTGGAAAATCACCTAGAGTTCAAATCTCACGTAAGACAATTTTATTTGTGCGATCCACAAATTATTGTCCTGAGTCTGGATGTTCTTTGTGTCAGCTAAGTAAATGTTTGTAAATACCCCGCGACACAGGACAATACATAGTGGGGCTATTGTATTTTTTTTAAAGTTCTATTATTTTGCGTGAGATTCAAACCCGCGACCTCGTGCACTGCGACCGATACCCCGAGGCGGTCAAATTATTTTTGTGATCCCCAAATTATTGTTCTAAATCTGGATGTGTTTTGTGCCTTCATAATACCTTGCGCGGGTGTAAATAAAAAAAAAATAGGGGCTACATGTATATACATAATAGACCGGTAGATAGTAGGTTTTTCTGTAACAGAATTTTCTGTAACCTACCGCGGACTGACGTCACAGTATAACCAGTAGTCAAACTGGGCCGAATATTTATTATAAATGCCTACGGGTGCGCGGTACGTAAACAATAGTAAACATGCGATCTACTTTGTGTTTCCATTTAGTTTTGTAATTGTAAAAATACTTTTTATTTTTCTATTTTATATTTAAATAAATAACAAGTGTTCTGTAAAAAACGTGTTGTTTTATGATTGATACATTTAATTTAAAGAAACATGTATATGTTTGTATTTATATCCACCATGTTTGTGATATAAATAAAATACTAAATTATAATATTAAGAAGGTACTTAACAAGTCATTCGGTAAAGTAGGTACAGTACCGGGCCGTTTATATTGCATATCAACCTATAGAAAAATACAATCGGTCAATTTCGGCTTCGTAGAGCGTCAGAGAAAAAGTCGATGTGTAATATTTACGGCCGGGTACTGTGTTTATTATATTGGCCATGTTTGTTTGAAATTGAATTTATCGATAACCAAAACCAAACTTTAAACAGGTCTATTAGATCTATTTAACGTCAAAATAAAGGCATCGAGGTCACTTCACCAATCCATTCAAAAAATGACATCGATGTCATTGCTTAAATTTACCTAGATCAAAGTGAAAGACACGCATGGGGGATTACATAAAGGGGGGCTAAATTTTCATTATTATTGACCTAAGTACAACAAACCGTTTTCGTGATATACACAAAATACTATTATAATATTAAATACCTAAGTCATTTAGTAAGGTAGGTATTTATATCAGCCATGTTTGTTTGAAATTGACATATGAATAATATATTTAGTTTCAAATTATAACACACAGTCCGCTCGTTACTGCGGCACAGTAGCGACTGTTCCCTCAGCGATCGTGAGCGTGTAGGTATAAACTCACGTTTCGTGGTCCGTTTCTATGAAGTTGAAATACTGTATATATTTGTACTATGGCACAGAGCGATAACGTGTCCTTGAGGGCCGGCGGGACGACGACGGCGCACACGGCGCGGCGGCGCGTGAGCGAGAGTATATCCGTCTCATTCGCGCGCCGAGGGGCGCGCCCCTCTGGCCACGGCCGAATTCAACTCGAAAATTTTCAAAGTAGCGTCTTAAGCTTAGTGCTTATGTACCGAGTCTACTTTGAACATTAACTTAATCACATTCTTCTGAGACTGTCTGAGACGCTACGTTGTAGTCAAAGTCAAATATCTTTATCAACTTATGTTACGTACAAATAAAGAATATTTTTATTAGATAGGTAGTAGTAGGTTTCCACCACTTTCGTAGATAATCTCTATAGTTCTGAGAAAAATTGGGCAAGAAATGGAGGTCACTTTTAACATAAATATGTTTTTTTTTTGTTAAGGATAATTGAATGATGTAGGTACCTATATAGGTATAAGAATGTAACATTTGTATATCTAAGAAAACAAGCATGGTGTGGTCCGCCCTTCCTTGCTGTGAGGAATTCTTGTGCTTTGCATGTGATGTCAAAAACTATTTTTCTTAAATTATGAATTAAATTACATTTATAAAGCTTAGTTTTATCATAACATAATTAAAAGCTCGAGGCAGATTACGAATTACTAAGTATTTGCCTATAATTGTTCTGCTCGAGATTCGGCCGCCCCATGTCCATTGATACTGAATCTCAACAATCATAATATCTACAATTAAAACATCAACACCGTAAGACCAACGGTTCAAAATCTCAACACTTCAGAATCTCAACAGCTTAGTAGGTCAATAGTTTACAAGATCAAACTTTAAAATCTCAACATGGAAAAATTATGGCCCTGCTTCTTGAAAGTAATCATCATAACAGCCCATTAATGTCACACTGCAGGGACGGGCCTCCTCCTGTGACGGAGGGTTACTTGGCCTACTAACACCACGCTGGCCAGACGGATTGGTATAGGCCGCATACCGGGTAGCGACGCAGAGTGGGGAGACCTCTAACACAATGGACCGACGACCCAGTTAGGACGGCAGGAAGCCGATAGATGAGGGAGGCACAGGACCGCGCAAAATAGCAATTTTTGGAGAAGGCCTACGTCCAGCAGTGGATGTCTTTGGGCTGATATGATGATGGTATTACTTCCAAATTAATTCCTTGAAATTAAACCCTTTAGCAATCCGTCTGGCCAGCGTGGTTTTAGTAGGCCAAGTATCCCTCCGTCACAGGAGTAGGCCCGTCCCTGCAGTGTGACATTAATGGGCTGTTATGATGATTACTTTCAAGAAGCAGGACCATAATTTTTCCATGTTGAGATTTTAAAGTTTGATCTTGTAAACTATTGACCTACTAAGCTGTTGAGATTCTGAAGTGTTGAGATTTTGAACCGTTGGTCTTACGGTGTTGATGTTTTAATTGTAGATATTGTGATTGTTGAGATTCAGTATCAAACCCCATGTTAGCCGCTTACCGAGACCACTCAGTAAGTCGAATACAATTCATTCATACTTAATAACTTTTGAATCATTGTAAAAGTATTTAATATGTTTATCCGTTGTCTAGTACCCATAGTACAAGCTTTGCTTATTTTAGGACTAGATGGCGTTGTGTGAATGTGTGAGAAATATTTATACTTATTTATTTATTAGTGTAGGTACTTTTCTTGTCCAGTATGTCACTTGCCTATTCCTACATAATAAAGCTTGTTTCAACCACACAAAGAAGTTTACATAAGATTTAATCTTGATTTCAATTTCAATGAAAGTTAAACATCGCTAAATGAAAATTTACCTCGCTAATGTAATGGAGGAAACTCCATGACAATGTTAATACCATTCGAAGCCATTTTAAGGGGCTTGTTTTAAGGCGATGATATACAATTTTAATTATTTACTTATACTATATTAATATTCTCCGTGTGGTGACGGAGTAAGAATACAGAGTGTCGTAAAAACCGATTATGGGACTATCCGTGAATATTATATTTACGTAATAAAAAGAAGGAAAACTTGAAATTAAACCCTATACCAATCCGTTTGGCCATCGTTGTATTAGTAGGCCAAGCATCCTTCCGTCACTGGAGGAGGCCCGTCCCTGCAGTGGGACATTAATGGGCTGTTATGATGACTATATTAATATAGATGATGTAAGGTAGACGTAGGAAACCAGGTTTGTAAGGATCGTAGTATATGACGCTAAGTTATCTTTGCCTTCCTCTATGGAAATAAGGCGATAGAATATAACAGTATCATTATGTTTTTGTCATGGAAGAAAACTTGGCCAATTAATTCAAAGCTGACTATTTAAGCTAGGTCTTGTGATAAGAGGGCCAGGGACTTTTTTATAGACTTGATGTCTCTATTAAACACAAATTTCATCCCGACTTAAGGCAATCGTTTGTGGATCGCACAAATCATAATTGTCTTTAATATTATATTTGTCACGATAGTCGTACACGACACGACCAAGCCACCGAGACAGTTTATTATAATTTTATTCGTTTTATATTTGTAACATCGCCTTAACAACTCCGCTATAAGATGTTTACTTTCATAAGAACGAACACAAGATCCCACCATTGTTTGCTCGGATGAATTTTCATTTATTTGCGTAAACCGTACTCCCTCATACTGTTTCCTTTTATTTCCTGCCTGCTTTTTGACGATACTGCCATTTCGTTGAATTATTGACGAACTCAAGCGCTATATTATAAGCATTGCTAATGCGTTTTTGTAACTGCTATTTTGTATAGCATTTTGTCGTTATAATTCACGTTGTTTTATAAGCGTTTGTTTTATGTTGTCAACAGTCGTATACGGTAAAATAAATTGTTATTTATTTCGCACATATGTTTTTAAATTTGGAATGTTCATATTTTTCCTAACTAAGGACATATTTTTCAAATGTGGAAAAATATATTTTTTTTGATATAAAAACGACAATTTTATTCTGATACTGATGATCAAATATTTTGTTGTATGTTCTACTCAAATAAAATTTAAACAGAGATTAATCATCCGTGAAAAGCGTAAGTACCTACACGATTATTTGCGTGAAATTGGAACCCGCAACTTTTACGCCACCGGAGCAGATGTTTCTAATTTCTCTTTGTCAGTGGATGGCCATCTTTGGGCTAGAAGAAGTATTTTAGAATCAGTATTTTAATATTAGTATCAAAGAAAGATGCTACGTATGTTATTGTGTGATTGTACTGGGAGTCTATGAGTTGGCTAGAGATATATCTACATCATAACATGAACAATGTATGTTTCTGCAATATTGATGTTATACCTATGTGCTCATATTTTAGTTATGAATTTGTCGTCTATGGTAGAATAAACTATATGAATATACTTATTTATTTTATTGTTATGCGGGACCTTGTTAAGGCATGGGTGCTTCTGCCGTGCACGAGGTCGTAGGTTCAAATCCCAAGCATGATAATTAATTTATGATCCATAATTATTATTGTATTGAGCCTGGACGTCCTCAGTTCTTAAAATTATATAAACCGCGATACAGGTTCCGATCACTAGTTCGTCAGAAATAAGAAAGAAAATCTATTTTTAAAAAGTTCTTTTAATTTTTTTATAAAAAAATATAATTATTCCGTATTCTATTGACAAAATTCAAATTTCATTTCCGTTTCCTATTCCGTATTCAAAGAAACGTTCGATTTTATTATTTTTAAATCGATAGAAGCCAATACGAAAAAGTTGCCACTACAAAAATAGCCACACAGTTATATAACAGAAGCACAGCGACCTCAAATAAATATTGACAAAAGAGTATCTATATAGTAATATTTTTCTTTTCAAAAGCTACATTGAAGAGGAGCCATAGATCTGCATTGAGTAGACATCGGACAATGCCGGGAGCTGACAACAGTTCCATTTAGCTATTGTGGAATATTGCACAATGAATGTGCATGAGCATGACCTATATTTCAGACTTGCAACACTCAGCTATCAAAGAGATATTTTAAATATAAAAACTTTCATACGTTTTTATATTGAACTTAAAGTAGGTTAAATGAAGTTTTTCTATTTGTATAGTAGTTAATTTTTCTTTGCGGGTTCGCCTGGGTAGATGTCGGTTTCCTTACAGCTTAAGAAGTGGGCCCTGTCTCACAATGGAGGTGGATCAAAACACTACCCTATGTCAAGTATCGGTTCTTTCCGAGTTTTCCTCGTGGTACGGTGGTTGAATTTTACTTACCTAGTCCACTTTTATGGTACCCTTAGTTCTTTTCAACCACAAACTATAGCTTGGATGTTTTTTGTGTCCGCTAAATTGATGTTTGGTAAGTCTCCGCGATACAGGGTATAATCCCTAATTCAGATGTTGTGTTTGAAAAAAGGTAGGCTTCCATCACAGAAGGAGGTCTACCTTTGCAGTAGGACATTTTGAAACAACATGCTATCATAGTTCAAACTTAGTATTTAGTGTGGCAATTTATATTTTTAAATGTGTAAGGGTAGTAGCAGATATATCGTAACGTCAACAGATCGGCATCGCTTCGCCTTTTCTTCGTTGTCAAACGTAAAAAATCCGATTACGTTACGATTCCGATTAGTGTGCGTTGCAGTAAGGAGTTTCATACAAATAATAATGAACGACTCGAGTTGATACGGTGCCGATCCGTTTACGTTACGTTATATGTGCTACGACTAGCGTCATTTAGGAATGACATTGTATTTGCAACAACTGCCACATGACCTACATTGTCTGACGTGAATACTACTTATTAGACACGTATGTGCAATTTGTGCCGCATTCTGTGGTATACGTGGTTGTAATCTAGGTTTTTCATTTGTGTTTATTTCAAAATAACTAAGTATGTAACTTTCAATTTATAATTCATAATATGATTTGTTTGATTTTAAATGGTACTTTGCCTCTGCCCTGTGCATTCCTCATCTATTAGCTGCCCGCAACCTTTACTAGGTTGCCGGACCGGTATCTTTGTCCATAGTCCATCAAGATAATAAATAAAAATAATTTAATTTGGGGCGACATGTTCACAAAGTGAATAAGCCCCGTTTATGTCTAATAAAGATTTAAAAATTTAATATCAATCAAAACAGCTATAACATAACAAAATCCACATCTAAAAACTTAATACACAAGCTAAACTTGAAACATTTCCCCCACTCAATATTAAACCTTAACTTACAAACTAGTGTGTTACGTTCGTGAAACTTACACCTTATACAAACTAAGCTAGAATGTTTTAGTCTAGAATGTTCCAAAGTATACAAACACGAAGCCTTTATCTCTGAGAGAAGTAATTAGTTCTGAAAGATCATTAAATTTGCATGACAGTACTGTTTCCTTAAGTCAGCTCTTTCGGACGTTCCAATTACATTCGAATGTATATTTGGCCATAATGTAAAAGACCAATCACACTTATTTTTTTCAAATAGAAATTTTCGCGTTATTTTTTTTATAATTGAAGGCAGTCAGCTAAGCATATTATTTGCGCTCGCGACATCACCGCGACCGGTCGAGTTAAATATTAAGTTACCCGAGTTGTACGCGTAAAAAAAAAATCCAATATGGTGAAATGTGCTACGTGTAATAAAACCGTTACCAAAAAAACTCCTGGAGTGCAGCGTACAAAGTGTAGCAAGTGGTATCATGGAGCATGCGCTTCTCTCACAACAGATCAACTAAATGCAATATCGCTAATGGACTCGGTTGACTGGAAGTGTCGTGTGTGTTCTATTAGTGGCAAGGGAAAACGTACATCCGTAATTATACCTGACCCAGAGGAAGAAGATACGGATTCAGAGGGAATTACGACCGGACAACAAGACAAAAAGTTATTTGAAATTCACGATGAAATTAAACGTTTGCGTCAGAGATATCATACGAGAAGAATTACAAAGTACCTTACAACATTATTCAAATAAAATTGACGAATATGAAGCTACTGTGAAAGCCATGAAATGCGAGTAAAGATAATGGAGAACCAATGTAAAGACATGGCAAACACTTGTAAGAACTTAGTGTTAAAGAACGAGGTTTTAGAGCAAAAATTTAGTAAAATTGAACAATTGGGTACCCGCAACGATATGGAAATCTGCGGCATCGTAGAAAAACCCAACGAAGATGTTACAAAATTGGTACAGGAGCTCGGGCAGCGGTTAAATGAAAATACAGACGACATAATCAGAGTAGTGAGGAAAAAGATACTTGTACGTCCCGGATCAACTCAAGCTGAAAGAGTCAACATCGATGCACCGATACTAATATCATTGCGGGAGGGTAAACGTGATATCTGGTGCCAAGCCGCACGATCCCTGTCGATTACCGCTAAAGATATAGGCGGAACAGGTGACAATAAAATATATATACGCGAGTCACTTACACCTACTACATCGTACCTACTGTGGAAAGCTAAAACGACCTTGAAGGGAAAAGATCTCTGTAAGTATGTTTGGTGCAAAAATGGGCAAATCATGGTGCGAAAAAATGACGGAGACAAAAAGATTTATTACGTACGTCAAGAGAAAGACATCGAGAAGATAGCCAAAGAACTGCAAATATCTCATAACTGACTCATATAGACAGCAACAGGCAACGAGTCAATTACATAATTATACTTATGATCCCTACAAATATACGTGATTATGAAACAACATATTCGTCATGGAATAATTTCATGAACGACATACCAAACGAAAACCAAAGATTCGTCTTACTACACGTTAACATTCGTTCTATGATAAAAAACTACCATCAGCTGGAATACATTGTTGCAAGAAGTCCCCAAATCATTCACCTGCTTGTAAAAACGGAGGCGAATATCACTGATAAAATTGCAAGTATGTACGAACTAGATAACTACACAATGTACCACGAGTTAAGAAGCAATAGGAAAGGAGGTGGCATTATCGTGTATGCTCACCGAAGTGTTACATTCACCAGGAGACAGACACAAACGGTAAACTTCGAGTGCCTATCCGGTGAGGTATCAAACTTAAATGGTATGGATTTACAACTAACCTGGTATGTATTTACAGGCCGCCTTGTTTAAATAAAATTAAAGAAGAATGGGCATTTTTGTATGGAAGCCGTCCCCACCCTTGTAACACTTACATCTATACTTCAAATGAAAGTACTTGAAAAGTGAAGCATTTTATTGTATGAAACTAATCTGTCAGTCATGGGAGAACAGAGTTATTGAGGATAGAAGAATAAAAATAATAAACGACGTCACAGGCTATCTTACTAGCAGACGGACTACACATCTAGCTCATCCTACATCATCCAGAAAATCATCCACAGCATTTTCCTGACTTTCGGATAGCTATTTTTGCTAAACTAAACATAGACTATCTTACTAGTAGACGGACTATACATCTAGCTCATCCTACATCATCCAGAAAATCATCCACAGTATTTTCCTGACTTTCGGATAGCTAGCTTTGCTAAACTAAACATAGGCTATCTTACTAGTAGACGGACTATACATCTAGCTCATCCTACATCATCCAGAAAATCATCTACAGCATTTTTCTGACTTTCGGATAGCTAGCTTTGCTAATATAAACATTTAGAGAACCATTAGGACATGTTCTTTATGCAGCAACCATTGCAGAAATAGTAACCGACAGAATTTATGTTCCTCAGGCTCGGAAACGGCTCGACTCAGACTAACAGGTCGTTAACTAGCCGGTTCGGAATTCTTTTGTTGGGTTTCGGTATTCCGATAACCACGGCGTCTTTCCACTGTTGTGGGGAGACACAATTTGATATTGCGACATTGAAGATGCATGTCAAGGACCAAAAGACGTTCGGGGAATAAATTGATGACTATTTTTGTTATTCTTTCTGAGCCGGGTGCCTTTTTAGGAGCGAGAAGTTTATTTAACGGTTCCACTCGGTAGGTGTGACTAACGGTATAGGAGCAATCGTTAATTAATGACACGACCTGTACGGGCACTGTCGCCGCCTCAGTGTCCACTACAGTATCCAGACTGCCGGGACTACTATGTAGGTGGGCGGATTCGACAGACCCGAGTTTCTTTCTCCTCGAGCCTCTTCTAATCAGTGATCACCTTTGTGGGGATATGACCGGAGTCGGTGTCGGGGTGGTAGTATGAATGCATCCGTTTCATGCAATAAATAATGAATAGGTGCGTGGTTTTCATTCATGATTAGCATTAGCTCATTATTGTTGCATTGGAAGTAGTAGCTGTGTCAGGTCTAGTTATCTTTTTAATATACCCAACTTTGCATACGAACATAGCGCTCAGAATTGACCGGTTAAAGTGGCGGTGGGCAGGGGACATAGCGCGGAGAACCGACAGCCGTTGGGGTTGAAAGGTTCTGGAATAGCGACCGCCTATCAGAAAGCGCAGGGTGGAGAGACCTCTCACACGGTGCGGTGGTCCCACGGCCTAGTTAGAACTGCGGGAAACCGATGGATGAGGATGGCAATGTTTGGAGGAGGCCTATGTTCAGCAGTGGACATCAATTGGCTGATATGATGTACGGGTTTTTATATTTATGAAAGCTGTATGTTTTTTATTTGAAAAGCGAAATTCATGGTTTTCTGGATGATGTAGGATGTTCTAGATGTATGGTCCCTCTACTAGTAAGATAGCCTTTGTCTCTATCGTGCTTACATAGTAAACATTAGCATAAAGTATGTAATATTATCGTTCATTATTTTTATTTTCTTCTCCTCAATAACTCTGTTCTCCCATGACTGACAGATTTGCTGTCATACAATAAAATGCTTCACTTTTCAAGGGCTTTCATTTGATGTATAGCTGAAAGTGTTACAAGGGTGGGGACGTTTTGCCCATTGTTCTTTATCAATGAAATTACATATATCTTGTCGTCATTTCCTGACAATGTTAGTTGTATAATGGTAGGTGATATTAACATAGATTTAAAATGTACAAACAGTACTGTTCGCACATACCTTAACAACTTAAATAGTTTAGGTTATGAATGTTGCATTACACAATTCACAAGAATAGAATTAAGTAATAACGGCATATCCAAATCATGTATTGATCATTAATTTATTTGTTCATTCGTGACGCACTCGGGCCGGCTGTTATCCGACAGTCAATACGTTCGGCCGTAGTGAATGAATCATTGGCAGACCACTACATAACCGGTTTGGCGCTCAGTGGTTCAGACAATACAATAACAAATACGTTCAAATTAAGAATAAATAATGATAAAGTTAAGCAGGAATTAATTAAAATTGACTGGAGCCCAGCACTCGCTTGCGGCGACCCGAATGAACTGATGAATCTTATTACTGAGAAGTTTACTTCAATTTATAATAAATGTACATTTCGGTCAAAAATAAATATTAACAAAAAGCCTGAAAATACTTGGATAACAGATAAATTAATTGAAATGTCTAACAGAAAAAAAGAATTGTTAACATTGTTTTTAAAAGATACCAGTAATAAGCAGAACGAATTGTTATACAAAAAATATAGAAATAAAACTAACAGAATGATATGTAAAGCCAGGAATAATTCAATAAAAACAAAAATATGTGATAATTTTAGGAATCCCAAGAAATTGTGGAACATACTCAATAGATTAACTGGAAGAATTGTTAATTCGGTAGATAATATGCTTGTTAAGTCTTTCAAACTACCACCAGATATATTGTCCAGTATATTTGCAAGTGCTTTTCAGGATAATGTTAATAATGTTATGAGCAGCTGTGATAAACCGTTATTGTATACAAATAATTATATAAATACCCCAATAATCACTATACGCTGCAAGAAAATTACTAATGATGTATTGTACAATTTAATAGCAAAACTTAACGATAATAAAAGTCCAGGTTACGATAATATTAGAGCCATGGATTTAAAGTACATATCAGAGCAAATGACACCAGTGCTCACCCATTTAATTAACTTATGTATTAGTAAATCAGTATATCCAGATTGCCTGAAAATAGGTATTATTAGACCAATCTTTAAAAAAGGTACTAAGAATGACACAAACAATTATAGACCTATAACTATATTATCTTGTATAAATAAAATTTTTGAAAAATACTTAAGTAGCCAAATGAGTACTTTTTTAACTGATAATACCATTATTCATGAGAAACAATTTGGTTTTCAAAAAAATAAAAATACAAAGCAGTTACTCACAAGGTTTACTGATGAAATAAATGAACATCTGGATAATAGAAAACATGTACTAACTGTTATGATAGACTTTAATAAGGCTTTCGATACTTTTTTTTTTTTCTTTTTTTTTTTTTTTTTTTTTTTTAAAAGACAACTCCCGCACTAGGGATCATGCCCTGTGTCGCGGGGACTTTTACAAACATCAATTAACGGACACATATAACACCTAGACTCAGGACAATAATTTGTGGATCTCACAAATTATTGTCCTGCGTGGGGATCGAACCCACAACCTCATGCGCGGCAGCCGCTGGCTTTACCGGCGCGCCACCGAGGTCGTCGAAATTTTAACTTTTTTTAGTTTAAACTTTAAATTATAAAACACTGTTTGAAAAGATGCGGCAGAATGGTATACAGGGTCCATTCCTGGATTTACTTAAAAGTGACCATTCAAACAGGTTCAACGCTGTCAGCATAGCGGGTGAACAAAGTGAGCTATTTAAAACTCTTTATGGCACAGCTCAAGGTTCGGTAATTGGGCCAACTGAGTATCTTTTGTACGTTAATGACATGTGTAAATTATCCAGGAATTGCTCGGTTTATCAGTTTGCCGATGATACTTGCATAATAGCGGCTGATAGTGACTTTGCTACAGCTCAAAGTAAGATGCAACAAGAATTTGACCTCTTATGTAAATGGGCCCATGATATGGGTCTATCTATAAACTACTCAAAAACAAAATTAATGTACATACATTCACCATACAAAAAGGAGACTCATCAACCCGAGATCATAGCACACGAACATACCTGTATGCACCAAAACATAACATGTACATGCTCAACACTAGAAGTAGTCAAAGAACACACATACCTAGGACTAAAAATAGATCACAAATTTAACTGGGAACCTCATGTTGAACACGTATGTGATAAACTAAGGGCGATATTGTCAAAACTGTATTTAATTAAAAACAAGGTTCCATATAATACATTAAGATTACTGTATATGGCAATGGCGGATTCTGTAATAAGCTATGGACTCGTCATTTACGGCCAGACTTATAAAACGTACCTAGACTATATCGATACCGGAAATATGAATTAATGTAAAGGACATTTTGGCGAAAATGAGTTATATATATCGTTGAATTCAGAATTTCCTGCTCTATCGATTGGTGTATTTAAAATCTTAATATCTCCAAAAAAATGTCCTTTACAGTACATATTTTTCTTTAGCCAAAGACAATTTTTTTTTAAAAACTTGCTGTATATGACACGTTCAATATTTTTTTTTATAAAAACTAACGTAAGTCTCTTTGCACAAAGTATTTGGCACTTACATTAAATAAAAAATGAGAATATTTTACAACAGGTCACATACGTTATTGTATCATTTGAGATATTTTAAGTATTGTCTTTTACATTAGTGTTTCGTAAGAAGGTATAAAATACACGTCCCTTACATTAAAATTTGCCTTAAGTTTTCATAGTAATATTTATTTATTTTTAAACATTCTGCGAAAATGCAAACAATTATACATGCCAGTAGATGGCAATCATGCTATCCTTGAAAGAAAGATTAAAGAACTTTTTATTTAGTTAAATAACATACGATGTTAGAGGGTGACAAAATGGACCATTGCATAGAGAAATAAACTGAAAGAAGAGACACAGTAAAGGGTAAGGAAAGGGCAAGAGCCTTGCAAAGGTTGTGACCAGTAGCCTAAACATATTCTTATCTTTTATGTATACGAAAAAGCTACCAATTACAGTTCTCAAGTATAATAATTTTAACAAAATATAATGGTATAGTCCCAAAGAGGTCATAAAACTATTTTTTGTTATCTTCCTTACTTACTTTTATTATAAGAAGCCGACATAAACCTATGGTGTTCCTCTCTCACTCATTAATAGCCATAACGCACGAGAAGGCTGGCTTACTCAAACCACCACTGCGGGTGATGGTCCGCGTTTGCGGGACCCAAAATAATGGAGCACAGCCATGCGCTTCCTCCTTAAAGTAGCGTACGTGGTAAACTACGCCGTCCTGTTTGGCCTGCAAAGACTTTGCGCCATTAGTTTATCTGGCCAAAGTTTGCCACCCGCAGGCACCGCACAGCTGCTGGAGGTCGTCTTTAACCTCCTATTACGCTTAGATCTGCGGGCTGAGAGAGATAAGTGACTGCTCGCCCTCCCCATTTGCCGCTTCCTTGACGGAAAACCGTATCTGCTAGCAAAGCGACGATGATACCCAAACACTCTCGCTTTGTACTATCGAATTGACTAGCTCTGGAAAGGTAAGGCTGCCCTGATTGCGTTGGCTAATTCATAGGGCGGGTTGTGCCACTATGTGCAATCTGCTTACGTATGGTGTGCTGAGTCTCGGCGCCGTTACTGTATCTTCTTTTATCTTTGAAGAGCATTACTAAAGATAAGCTTAATGACACTCCTACAATTTGGTTAAGTGCAACGCCAAGTACACTTAGATTTGCGCGTTTAGCACTAAAAGACTCCCATTTTGCCATAAGTTTAATAGCGGTAACTGCAGGATTAACTGAACATGTCAGCGATGAACCTTCGATACGATTTATACACGTAAGCCTTTCATCAAGAACAAGGAGCATCGCTACTTCTCCAGAGCAGCGGTATCTGCTTTACAAATCGCAGGCTCACAACTGTGGGATAGCTCTGCAAAGTATTTCACGGAAGCCCTATACTGACGGCAGCGACATGCATATCACATAATCGATATCGACCAGATCACCAATCACGTGGAGTCACTACAACTTCGCAGAGATGTCGCGTTTCTTAGTGTGTTCTAACGCATGTGCTACAGACAGTGCTCAAAAGAGTTATTTGATTTTATCTCTTCCTCTACTTTTCATTACAAAATCGTTTGTGCTGGTCTACGATGTCATTTTCAGACTATCTGTCAGATATCATCTTGCAACAAAAGGTTCGGTTTTCTATGCCAAACGTTGGAGAACAAACCGTCAGTTCATGTGTTTCCCTCATCGTATGACATTAATAATATTTCAACTATGACAAAGGCATAGTAGTAGTTCATAATTAATATAGTATAAAATATTATTATGTAAATTTATAAATTATTAAAGTAACCGTTAAGATACCATTACTTTAAAAACTCTAAATATTTTAATTCTTTATGTCTTTTACATCAATGATTCTCATTATACGAATTCCTTTAATGTCCTTTACATTAATAGTCGCCATTGTACTTATTTCTTTTATGTCCCTTACATCAATGCTCTTCATTGTTCATCTAAAATTTTGTTAACGTATGTCACCCGTATTCAATGTGATTTACTGTAAAGGACATGCTATCTTTCAAACTATAGGTTTTATTAGTTTACTGTTGTTTTAGCTGTAAAGAATACAAAAATCTAAGAAACTTTGTCCTAGACACTTTTTAAGTACAACCCATAGTTAAAAAGTCACAATCAGATTTGTGAGAAAGAAATCTTATTTTGGCTCTCCTGAAAACCTTGATTTTGTCCTATACATTAATTCATATTTCCGGTATCGATATATACAACCTACAAATTAGGTTATTAAAAACAATTGTACCGATTAAAGTCAAATATAAAAATAAAGATAATTACCACAATCTGTTTAAGTACTGTAAGGTCATAAGCATTTATGACAAGATTGACTTGGAAACGATTACGCATTATAGTACCTATATACCTAATCTGACTAAAACATCACGACCTAGCAACTGAAAACAATGTGTATGGTCCTTCTTAAAACAATGTATATGGTCTAAGACTACCAAAATGTACTTTACCTAAAATCCTAAATAAAATGCCTATACACGTAATCGAACAGATAACTAATAGAACCTGTAGACAAGTACGTAACATACTAAAAAGACACATACTAACATGTAATTACACATACACATAAGAACAGTATACCTACTTAGACAACACAACACACAATTCAACTCAGCAACTCCTTAACTAAACAATCTACTTACTTTAGATTAAGTTAAGATAAGAAATGTTTTTGTAATTTTTTTTCTATGCAATAAACAGATTTTTTATTTTTATTTTTATTATTTTTTATTTTATTTTATATACTTTTTAACGCTTGGTATGTTTATGTTAGCGTTGACTATTGTTTAGGAAACAACTTCAGATAAAAAAGTAGTTTGCCGTTCGTGTTTTATTTAGTTTGTATTCTTGTGTTGCATGCCAGGACTTAATTGGCTAACCTCTTTAGTGTTGGATTGCATAGATGGACCTCTAGTTTCGATCTCGTTAGAAAACTCATCATTATTGTTACAATAAAATAAAAAAGTTGTTACTAGTGAGCAGGCTCCTTAATGTTATTTTGTCCAGCCAGCCCCTCTGTAAAGTTTAACTGGTAATTACTGAATGCGATTTTCGATGAATACTAAAATGTTTTTATTATAATGTATTCGAAAACAAAGCGGGAATGTATGTAAATGTGTTCGATTATTTATAAAATAAACGTACTCGTATGTATAAACGTTAGTTTCTCATTAAGTTTAAATATTACTATGTACCTATCCATAAAAGGCGATTTATTAATCCCCATAGTTGTAGTGAAACATTTTTCACTGCAAGAATGAGTCACTGTAGTACCGGAGGACAACTTGCCCTGTTACTTGGCCTGTTACTGGGCCTGAATTCCCTTCTTTTTTTTCGTAGATAATTTTTCTGCGAACTTCTCCTTAGCATTGACTATATCATGACATGAAGTGTGGACTTGTGATACAACAGAGAAAAAAACACATAACAAACCATAAATCCGCATGCCTATAATTTATTCATCATAATAAGTGAAGTGTTCAACGTATACAAACTCGTTTGAGGTTAGAATAAACAATCAACTTTATACTTTCCACATAGAATGTAATCGTAGTATCGGAAAACCATAATTACGAAAAAAAAAACACATACACATCGATACAAAATTAATATTCAAAAAGCTTGTGCCGATAACGACTCTCGATGGGTGATCGCGATAAAATTTCAAATTCCATTGTTTATCCTACGAAATTGGGTCATAAACTGGAAGTTATCGTTCCCAAAACCCCAATCACAATTTCAGAAAGATACATAACATATTTCATTCCCGGCTGAGACCTTTGGAAGGATTCTTTTTTTAAATATAACCAGGATAGCGGTTAAAAAGGTTGGTTATAAATCTTCAAGCATATGTGAGCATGTTCAGGGTACATAACGCATTTACTGCTCTTTAGGCGCTTTTTGATTGTGTCTAGGGTAATTTTATGGTGGTTGAACAATTTTATTATGTCCATATATTCTGGATTTCAGTTCATTCTGGTTTTAACAAGTCTGGATTTAAATTTAGCAGGGAATTCTATTGTGGTTGGTAAAGCAAACATTGCTTTGATAAGGTTAATTTAGGAGATAAAGTTGGTTAACTTTTTTAAAAGATTTATTTTGTGATTTTATCATCTTGGCAATAAAATTTACCTTACAAAATTTTATAATAATATGAAAGAATCTTTCAAATGTAGTATGAATAGGATTTTTAAACAGACGGGTAAAAAGTGTCGGCATCGATGTGAAATTATTTTCTGACTACCGACAGCTACCGTTAATTATCCCTTAAGTTTATTTTTTTACTTTTTTAACACTTGACAGAACGAAACCACATATCCAAAGCATGAATATAACTACTCGATAACATAAAGTAATTAGATAACCAATATTTATTATTCTTTGTTCGATATTCAAATAACAGCATTAATGTTAATATAGGTCGATACGATGGCGTGTCGTTACAACGTTAGCGTGTTATTCAGTAAACATTTTTCACAAAACGCCTGTCGCATGGCCGCATGCAAAATCGGTTTGATTTCGCAAAGATATTTTCCCATGCATGTCCGTGTTTATACAGGTTGATTTCTTTCCAAGAAACAAGTTGTTTTACTATCAATTCTTTGACAGCGATAAGTGACAGACGACTACTTACTAAAGTTTCTTTGGTGACGACCTCTGTGGCGCAGTCGGTATATTACATGACTGCTACGCAGAGGTATCGGGTTCGATTCCTGCTCAATGCAAATCTTTGTGTACATGAACATGATTGTTTGCATTGGTCTGAGTGTTTTCTATGTATAATATGTATGTATTTACAAAAAAAAGTATGTTTATCCGTTGTCTAGTACCCATACTACAAGCTTTACCTACTTAGTTTGGGACTAGGTGGCGATGTGTAAATGTGTGAGGATTATTATAATAACAATTTTTAGACAACAATAAGTGACGGACGACTACTAAAGTTTCTTTGGTTATTTAGTTAAGTTATTGTGTCAGGTGAATCTACTTTATTGGAAAAATAAACAGATTCTGTAGGTTTTCTCTCCGTGTGGTGACGGAGTAAGAAGACACTGTGTCACTGAAAACAGTTTCAGCAATTCCATTGGAACATTGGAGTTTACGATTAAACGACGGTCCTGTCGAGAGATTGAAATATAGTAGACTGTTGCTTATTAACTTCTGCATATAATATATATATATTATAGTATTGCATGCGGTGTTCGCCTATAAGTAGTTATTACACTTACAATGTTAAACGTAGCTAATTAAGGAAGAACTGTTTTAGTGTAAATAGCTGTTGGTGAACCTAATAATAAATAAAATAAATAAAAAAATAAAAAAATACAATGCTAAAAAACAACCTAGGCTTGGCGCAAACGGAAAGTATCTAATTCTTTTTTTTTAATGTGAAATGGCATACCTCGTAGGTGTAGCATTATCAAAATCTATGACTAAATGTAACAAAATGCTATTTGTTTAGTGGCAGGGATTATTTTTACTAATTGTTTTTCTGGGTGAAACTACGTGAAATCACATGACTTTCTTTGTTTATTGGTAAGGGTCTAAGTAAGAGCGAAAAACAGGTTTTTTTTTCATACTTCGTTAGCATTCTCCTTTGAATATTCAGGCAAGATCTTGGATGACTTAATGACTAACGAGGTAAACAGCAAGAAAACCCAGACAGGCAGGTTTGAATTTCCTTCGTCTGTATGAGCTAATTACCCATGTTTTATATGCCAGGCCTCTTTTTAATCTACCTGCTTTTCTATGTCGACCGCACCTCCACTAAATCTTCGGTAAGAGCTAAAAAAACTCGGAATGAAGTCATAGACAAAGGCATTCGAATATCAAAGAATGTCTTTGCTGATTCAAAACCCCGACATCATGTATAAATTTTACGTAAGACCGTGGCCTATTTCTGATTTGGTTGCGTGACAGAAAATATGTATCAGAGACAATAAGGTTTATTCTAAATTTGGTTTTTCACCTCGCGTCAACGACAATAGAATTTGAAATGAACTAATTTGAATTCGTTCTTTTTATAAGTTTATTGATACGATCCAATTGCCGTGTCTATTAAAAAGTTTCACTTATATTTAAACTTTTCTCGTCTCAATCGCATATTGACGATGATACCCGATGACGATGAGACAATACGACTAAAAATACCTTCAGAATAAAAAGAAACCTTCAGAGTATGACCTAATTGACACTCGAACTCTTTTCAACATTCAACTTTTTTAACTTTTGTTTTTTTCACAGGCAATCAATTTGGAATGACATCAACGACGAATGGAAGGGTTATGGCTAAAATAAACTCTCATATAGACTCTCATCAATCAGAGTCCACTTGCTATGACAAAGTGATATCGTTGGCATAGAAATTCTAATTGATTTCTATACGCAGTGTGTTGGGTCTGCTTTATTTAGAGAATTTTTGTAAATGGATGTTTTTTGTGTCTGTTTAAAAAAATGTTGTAATAGTCATACAGTTAAAAAAATATAAATATGTTTTTTCTTATGTCCCCGCGATATTAATTGAACTCTGAATTTTGAATCAATAAATTAAAAAAACTAAAAAAAATATTTTAAAACATTGTCATTCTATCTACGAACTACAAATTCCGTGTTTAAAAAAATGCATAGCAGATGCGTTTCGACAAAAAAAACAAAACGAATGTTCCCATTTTAAAAACTGAATTTCGGCCAGTGTTTTGGCGGGCAATTAATATTTATTAGCGATATATACGTATGTGTAAAACAACGAGAACGGTGTTTACTCGTCGGCAAGGATTAGCCGTTTTGCCTTTAATTATTACCCTGCTGTCGAGTGCATGTTGTGTACGCTACATAGATATTATAATAAAACAGATATGACAGTCAGTTCATTTAAAGATTACTAACTAGATCTACTCTTTGTATGTGGTTTTAGGAACTAATCTGCCATGCCAAGAGAATGGATAAACTGCAGTTTTCAATGAGACAAAGCTCTTAAAATATGTTTTCAATGTATCATATATTTACGTGTTTTGATATACGGGCCATATCTTTGTCTACCTGCTTGTCCGCTTCTTGAGTGTTTCATAAAATACGACTTAGTGATAACTAGTAGTAGTACGAAATATGATAATAATATGTAATGAAATAAAAAGCGTAGTAAACCAGCTATACGTAATGTAAACAGTAAACAGGCATTAAACCTACTACTCTAACACTCCCCATCTGTTCCCAACATAATCTTTGGCTAAGCTTTATGAGAGAGATTGCAAAGTTTATTTGACGTCTCCCTAAAGAGCCCTCTGGCGCTGCGACGCGTAACCACCGGTTCACGCACAAACGCGTTCCACATCATTCAGTAATAAAATTAATTGCTCCCGGTGCTTTGTTATAATAAAAATGTACGGTTTTAGTGTTGTTGAAGGTATGTAGGTTAATACTAATTGGTTCGTGGTCTAGAGTTTTGTATGGTGAGGTTAATATAGTGACACTGTAAGTAGTACTTATAGTCTGGGCATCATGACGGCAAAGTATTTGAGACAGTAAACTATTTTATTTGTATCTTTTGTAGGAGACTTCTGTCTCTCTTTTTCAGCCGTGAGTGGTCCATCATATTATATGCCTCACCAAGTTCATGCTAGTCATTCTGGCCCTTTAATAGGAGGTGGCAATACTTGGAGGAGGCCTATGTCCAGCACTGGACGTCGCTCGATTGGCTGATATGATGATGATTCTGGCCCTTCAGACAGAGAACAATAGTTTTAGAATCAGCAGATACTCACAGAAAAAGAATCAGACTCTCTTAAATAACACTAAACATTATTATAATTATAACGTTATAAAAAGCAAAAGCTACAAGTTGTTAAAATAATATAACGTTAGAGCAAACATTGTTAACAATGGTTATAAAATATATTATAATTAGTTACCCGTGTTGTTCCGTTTACAAATTTTCAAATATAAATTATAATACTTTCAAACCCCTACCTCCCTACGACAGCCAACATCACGAACATAAAACATTGTAGAACAAAATTCAAACATTTATTAATTTTAAAATAGAAACACGGTTCTGTAGTTGTACCAGAAGTACATATCTATAATAATAATGTATAATATTCCTTAACCATTCACACAACGCTACTAGTTCTAACTAAGCTAAGCTTGCACTAATAGGTAGGTACTAGACAAGGGATAAACATATTTGTATCATTAATGTTTATGCACACAAAAATTTGCATTGAGCGGGAATCGAACTCGATACATTTGAGTGGCAGCCATGTTCTACACAACAAGGTCGTCGTAAAAGTAAGTAACCTCTCTATTAAAAAGTCAGTAGAGGTAAAGAAAAATAAAAAAGGGGGGAAAGGAAGAGAAACATAGGGAAAGGAAGATGCTGTAATAAAGAGCTCACCTTGTTCTACAGTTTTATTTTTCTAAATAGCAACACAGCGTTCGTAGACAAACTAGAGTGGAATATCTAAACTTTTCCGAGGTAATGTTTCAAGTATGTTTTTGTATGAGATTAAATAGTTAGTGGAACATTGTGTAGCTTTTGTTTCTTTATAAGTTTCTTTAGGGATATGTTTTATGGAGTTTCGCTACATGTTTGCGAGTTTTTTTAAAGTCCAGTTTTTGTTTTGTTTTAAAGAAACAAGAAAAAAACTTCGTGGTAGCCGTCGAAATAGTGTTAGTAGGGTTTTTTGATTTATTTCATTCATATAAATACTAGAAGTAGGTACTAGATTCCTCAATCGACTTGAAAACCAACTCTTTACCAAAAATCTGTCTTGTAGTCTATTATATTATTTCGTCGATATATTGCGCTTAGTTTCACCTCATCTTATGTTAAGGTACTAAAGAGATTTTAAATACAAAGGCCTCTTTGGCATACATGACTGCTTCGCAGAGGTGTATGAGGAAATAAATAAAAGTACTAGAAACGACTATCCGTGTGGTGACGGTCTCCTTGTGGTGACGGAGTAAGAATACAATATGTCACCACCCCATCTCATCTAATAGGTGTGGTAAAAACCGACTAAGGGACTATCTGTGAATATTATCGTTACGAAATAAACAGAAGGAAAACTTAAAATTAAACCCTATACCAATCCGTCTGGCCAGCGTGGTATTAGTAGGGCAAATATCCCTCTGTCACGGGAGGAAGCCCGTCCCTGCAGTGGGACATTAGTAGGCTGTTATGATGATGATGACTAGAAACGATCCAAATAATAAACACAAACCTAAATTCAAACATCTAATTTCTGTACCACGCTTGCTTTGCACACAACCAGGAATAGGAAAATAATTCCCAAGAAGCCCGGTATAGTATTCCCATTCGTGTGAAGTTTGTTGCATATACGGGCGTATCATAAAGGAGACAGGAAGATTGGCCCAGGGAGTACAATATCCCCCCATTGTTGTCTATACAAAAGGAGGGATCTATTAATTAGGGTACGGACATATTCTTACGTCACTTTTCGCCATTATTTACCTTGATATTCAACGTGTTTTAGTTTCTTGTGGTAAAGGATTAAATAAAAGCTTTTTCTTAAAGATGAGAAACTGCTAGTACCGTTTTTATTTTTACGACGGCTACTAAGTAACATTGTCTTATTATTATAAACAAAATAGGTTTCATGTTTAATTTTGCAAACCGTTCCAAGTTTAAATAATCTTGTTTACACTATGACAGTTTCTTTAATGTTATTCTAAATTCAAAATGATTTTACAATACTGCACCTGTTTTGTTTTTTGAATAATTATTATTCTAACTTCAATGTTCTAAATAATACAAACAGTTTGTGCTACAGTCTACTAAATACATAAAGGCGGAATATACAAAGATAGGGTTCGTACACAGCACTTACCAAATGACCACGTAGTTTAAACATGGAACTATAACTGAGTCACTATCTTGTATTTGTATTATATTACTAATTAAACTGTGGAAATAGTTTGTCTAGCTACGGAGTATTAACTGTAAACGTTTCTGTACTTTATATATTAATGTATTGTCCGTCTTGTGACTGACTAAAACCCTGAAAGTCATAATTTAACAGTTAACATCTTTAGCAAAAACTGTTCCAAGGCCCTCTTGTCTCTACTTTGATTGTTTAAATATAGAATTTAAGAATATGATTCCTTACTCTAGTACCACAAGTTAAAAATAATCTAAACTTTTATACAACTGTCGGATTCTATCATCATCATCATCATTTCAGCCATTCGACGTCCACTGCTGGACATAGATCTCCTCCAAAAGTTGTCGGATTCTATGGTACCATATAATCCGACAGTCGTATAAAAGGAAAAAACTTTATGGGCAACACATATTATGTCAGGAAGACCAATTTTTAGAGCTTTTAGATTCATATCAAGAGCTCTTTCTAGAGATATCTACACCCTGTGTTTCTTTATGTACATAAAACATATTGTATTTATTGCATATATTCATAATAATACATTAATTTACAGGTTACTCTTTACAAGCTTAATACAATGTAAAGTTATCTTCACTCGGTACTTTACCGCAGTTTGACGTTAATTTTGAAAATAAATTAAGAAGACGCCCCGAGCGTCCAGAGTTGAGAAACAAACTGGCAAACCGGCAGTTAGATGTTAAACAAGGTTTTAAGATATGTTTAGATGAAAATTTTCAAAGGATTTGTTTCTGAGTTTCGTTCTTGGAAAAAGCTTTTTGTTTCGAAGTTTAACCTGTACTTACTTATATAAATTTTAGACGTGTCGTATCCTTATCTTTGTTCTTATTATATAACAGATGTAGCAAACAAAAGAGGTTCTTAACTAATTTGTAAATTTAATTTTTGTGATTGGCACACTCGTATTTTAGACATTCATGATACTATTTTTCTTCTCTTTTTAAATAAAGAATTCGCCCATGCTCTATGTTTTGGGGACTTTTGACCACATTATTTAAACGGATACAGAATCAAAAATAATGGCTTCTAAAATAACAAACATAAAGAAAATAACTGAATTTAGAACCCTTTCTCTTTTGAAGTCTTTTGCATCTATTTAAGCGTTTATATCTATTTTATTCTATCGACGTTAACGCTAGCCGCAAGCACGAGCACAGCAAAACACTATCTTCAACCAATCGATGAAAAATTTGAGCATAACAATATCTCAAAATGACATCTGGTTAGGTTAAGTACTTGCCACCGTAAGATACGACGAAACCTGACTTCCCAATACATTATTCATAGCATAGCGGTCGGTTAAGGAAGCCCCTTCCGTGAGTGTCATAAAAGGTAGGATTATGCGCTTGTATTGCCAGTGGTGAAGTCCCTTGAATCTTATTGAGATTAACAGACTGTATCAGTGTACTGAATGGCGATATCTACTTAGTTTGTAATGAAGGCTCGATGATGAAAAATATTAAAAATATTTTTTTGATTTATAGTAGAGCGTAGATACTAGAGACTAGCTCATAGATACTACGCATTCTTAGGTCTTATTAACAAGGGTTCGTCAATGTGGGAACTGACCAGCTTAATACACTTCAAACACTTTTTATTCTAACACAGTAACATTTTCATACTACTGCTTAGAAGAAAGCTTTATAATTGCTTTTATTGTAGGTAAAAATGCAAAGCTTACGCATGTTTATACAGATATGTATTATTTTTCGTGCAGTGTCCCGCAATGGGCGCCAACGTCAACTGTAGTAGAATAATAAAATTTGTATTAACAAATTATTCGGACTAAACATAAAATTTGTAGCCACCTATGGTTACAAAGTATTTATATCTTAAAGCCATAAAGCACACCGTTGTCAACTAGCTAACACATTTGCATCTCGTACCTTAATAAATAACACAAGTCACACTCTCACTGACAACCATTTTGCCAGTTTCCTCTGAATCTAATTTGGAGTGATACATGCCACCGTCGCAGGCCACAATTACATTAGTGTAGGGCGCCATAAATTTGGCAATTACAGCCTCGATGGCTAAACAGGAGTGTTAAAATGTTGCTGTAAATATAAATATACAAATATTTACGGACATCTCTACACAGCGCCAAAGTTCCCAAAGTAAGCTAGGCTTAACCTGCTTGTGTTATGGGTAACAGAACAACGGATATTAATACTTATATACTTTTTTTTTGTACATTTTTACTTATTAAACTTAGAAACACTCAGACCAATGCAAATAATCATGTTCATGCACACACATATTTGCATTTAGCGGGAATCGAACCCGAGACCTCTGCGTAGCATTCATGTTGTATAACCACTACACCACAGAGGCCGTGAATACGCCATAATAATATGACGTGAATGAGGGATAAAGATAGTTAATATTCTAGTTAAGCTACATTTCTTGTCATAGCATCTCTCTTAATCACCTCATCCTCTATTGGTGGAGGGAAGTTAGACCTTATAATATCATTCTGCGTTGATAAATTAATCAGTTTGTTTCGAGATCAGATTCATTAAAACGAAAGCTTAATTACGAAAGAAGGCTTTTGCAACAAAATAATGGTTTATGAATTTCTGAAGCAAAACTATTTAAAAACAGGGGAATTAGTTGTATGCGGGAAATTAGTTAAAGTATTGAAATACCTTTTAACACCTTTTTTCCTGTGGGTCAACCAACAGGACGCGTCGCACTGTCGGTCGCCCCAGATACCGCTGGAAAGATATGGTTAGGAACGATCAGAGGGAACTTCAAGTCAGCAACTGACAAGAGGTGACCAAGGATCGAGTAGAGTGGTGTTCTCTCGTGTCGGAGGCCAAGACACATTTTGGGTCGTTGAGCCAACGGAGTAAGTAAGTATTACAATATCTATAAAATGCATTGTGATCCATTCAGTCTTAAGATCTTAACCTATATATAATATAATTTTAATACATAGGAAGGATTCAACGACCAAAACTCCCTCTGCTACATCTCACCGCGTAAAACCCTCACTTAATTAAAACATAAACAGGTACTATTCAAACAATTTAATTACACGGTGAACGAGATGTCAGAAAACCTTAAGCTTATTAAGAACAATTAAAACGCCGCAAGTATTAACAAAGTAGTGTCTTCTTAACTTAAAAATCCTATTACAAACTTGAGACAGGCAACATTTTAGCTTTCCCTCGATGAGAAACAGCTTAATGCCGGCGGCGACGACGCGGCGGAGTCTCTGCCCAGACGCTTAAACTTCCTTCACTAGAATCTTATAAAAAGATACATATTTTGGCACCATACACGCCTTTATTGTGCACCATCCTTTATTCCAACTAAAAATTGTGAGAATTTTATCACAACGAAATATGTTTTGTAATGGATAGCTCAGTGTTTAAAAAAGAAGTTGGAAATTTTCAACTTTACTTTAGGGACGAACTAAACGGCGTGCTGACGTCACAGTTTCTTTACAAAATATTTGTTTTCTATTTCTAAAATAGTTTACTGCAAAAAGCTTTTTCGTATAACTAAATTATGTTCAGATATTTTGTGAACAAAGGATTTTGGAGTTTAAAAAGAATAAAATACATAAACGAAAGCCAAAAATACAGATAAAAAATATAACCAAACGAGTGTAACGTTCAAAGTGAACAACATTAACCGTTAAGCCGATATTAAATGACCCAATTTACCAAACAATGCGTTGTAACGAGCCCACTGTGAAAAATAATTTACAAAATATATACATTTTTTTACAACTGGCAATATTGTCAGCGTTAAAAGAAATTATATTTTAAGGTATAAAGGAAGGGTTTTCTTGTGATGCGGCCATACTTTATTGAGGTAATAAAATATCATAATGTTATAAATCATTTGGTATTTTGTGGGAAATCTGAATTTGCCCAATTGCTCGCTAATTTTCCGATGAAATAGACGTTAATATACAATTTATTACAGACCGTTTTCGGTACTCATGATAAATCAATGATTTTAACTCGATTTTTCTTTTAAGAACTGACATTATGAAGATTTATTTTATCTCCTGTTGGTTTTATGATTCATCTTGTTTTAGATAAATTATTGGTTTCGGTTCAAATGTTAAGAGCCTATGTTATAAATGAGCTTTCGTATCGATTTCTCTGTGACCGCGTAAGGTCTTTGAAGGAAGCATGTGGCAACTGTGGTCGATTGTTGGCTGATATGATGGTAATTAATGAGGTAATAGTATGATAACTTGTCAGTATGGTAAAAAAACTAAGAATGCAATATAACGTGACCATCGCTTTTCAGGTCAGCTAAAAGTGTTAAATTAAAAAAAAACCAACAATTTATTTTTAATCCGGCACCATTATGACCAAAATGAATTCGAACTAGACAATACTAAACGGTGTTTAGTACTCAATAGCAGAAATAACCTGACCACACTATTTGCAGCACATTATTAATTCAAGTCACATTAGCGCTCGACTCTATTGCTCAGACTGAACCATGAGTCTGGTACACCTCTATTTTTAACGTCACTATTTCGGTTGACAGTTTTGACAGTGACATGCATGTCGTAGTAGTCGATTTATTGTATTTTTTCTTTTAATTTATGGAATGAAAATAGGTTTTGGTTTAGGCGGGAACATTCTTTTTTAAAATTAACAGAATGACATTAAGATCTAAACTAAACAAGGTTCGTGTTATGAAAAAAATTGATTTAGTGGCATGATCCACAAATAATTGTCATGAGTCTGAAAGTCTGAATGTTTCTTATGTCCGTTAAATAGCTACTTATAAAAATACTCGAAACCAAGGACATGAATTCTAGTTCGTAGTTGTCTTAAAAAAACAAGTAAAAAAATGCGACAGTCCGATTGCTAGACTGATTGAAATCCATGTTCAAAATTCAAACATAAAGCACTCTTGTTTTGTACGTAAAAAAGTTACGTTGGTATCTCTAAACTTTTTTATTCCACATTCGAAATGTGCAACGGTAGTCCAACGCTATCATGCAAATGCAATGTCGTTCGGAAGCGATTGTGCGTAGTTTATGAAGAAAATTCATAAGTACTTACTACTGTTTGTACCTGGCTGGTTAGTTCGCTGTTTAAAAATGTTACAAAAAGATTTTATGCATTGAAAGTAAACAGATACTGGTTAGGTACATTATTATTGGTTCCAATTTTAGTTGATGTACTGCCGAAGAAAGTAAGTACCTATTTTGGTTAATTTTTGGCAAAACATTGATATAATGATAGATAGAGCTCTATAACTCAGGCTAATTATTATCTGTGTGATGTTGATTTGAAATAAACCTGTCGTAGGTCTATAAAATGTCTGTAATCAAGAAGAACTATTCACTACTGCACTGCATCGACGTAATAAACCGTTCAGTTCCCGACACGGCTTCTTATATTTTTAACGACATTTCCCAAATGAGTCTAGATTATTCTCTCGCCACGACATCACAAACAGTGAAATAGCCAGACTTTACTATTCGCAGTCTAATTTAATTCCCAGTACACTCAGACGGCCTAAAAATACACTCATTTGAAATTCGAATGCAATTGCAAAACGTGTCCTTTTTATAATCCTATTTGGATGCACTCTGGATGCCACGATTAGGGAAAAGCTAAAAGTCTCTGTTTACGAAATTATTCTGGCTAGTATGAATTTTGGCTGTAGGTTCTGTGGTGTTAAGGTAAAAGTGGATAAGTAATTAAATATAATTTTTCAGTAGGGAGAAAAAGAAAATACGGCATAGTTTTAAAACAAATAAAAAACTATAATAATATAATTATTATCTTTATCATCTATCTTATCATCAACATACCTGTCCAATGAGGTCCAATGTTGGACATAGGCGGGTTTAAAATATATTTGTGCCAAAAAATTAAAATGACTCCTCTCTTTTTTTACCGTGTTAGATTGATATCTGGCTGATGCTTAAAGTACTAAAATACCTAAATATCTCATTTTTCAAAAATCCTGATTCATCCTCTTTTACCTTGACACCGCAGAATTTTCCAGAGAGAAATTTAATTCACATATAAACTCCGCATACATAGGAATGTACTACACGGTTTTATGTATAACGGTTGAATGGAAATTTCTCTATTTTTGAAAAGATACTGGCCTTTAATAACTAAAAGTTTCTCAAACACTAAAATGTCAGACAGTTTTGTTTGAAACGTTTGTGAACTGAAAATTTGCTGTCATTTAATGTGTATTCGAAATATGAGTTTGAAAGTTAAACATGAACGATAAAATACTTTAGTTTTTACTATTTTTTATATAAATATGGGAATTTGTGAGAAACTATGAGAGTTTCGTGGAACATTGCATGCATGTTCGACTTAGTAATCTCTTGAATTTAAAGTAATACGTTGTTTATGCAACCGGTAGAATATGCTTGGCTGATAGCTAGTATCTCCGATTACAGTCTTGGAAGTTCACAGATGAGCATTTCCGTACAATCTTTGCCTGTAAAAGTATAGAGAAGACACATGTAAAAGTACTATGGCATTTTCAGTACTCTGATCACAATGTCTACAACGTAAAATGACTTTGAAGGATTACATATAAAATGCATATTGACTAAGTAGACTAAATAACTCACTTTTAAAATGGCTACGAAGCAAAATGCCTCAAATCAATATCTCTAAAGTGTTTTGCCTAATTTGCAATACACCTGCATTGTTTCTTGTCTATGCAGCATAATGTCTCAAAAATTAAAACGACTATAAAGGATAATACACAATACGCTATAGGACTAAGAATCATAATTCATCGCTATCAAAAACGACAATAAATCAAATTGCCTCAAATTACCTCAAATTAATAATCAACGTAGTTTTTAATGTATGGTTTGTATACAATTACTTTTATTTGTGAATAATAAATGAAATTAAATGTTACTTTAATTATTATTGTTTATTTATTTCTTAAAGCAGACAAGTATCAGATTTCTTCAAATAAATTAAATAGTAGATAAACTTCGTTTTTAAAATAGTTATGGGCCGGTGTGTTATCATCATCATCATAACAGCCCATTAATGTCTCATTGCAGAGTCAGGCCTCCTCCTGTGACGGAGGGATACTTCGCCTACGGACGGATTGGTATAGGGTTTAAATTCAAGTTTTCCTTCTTTTTATTTCGTGAAGATAATATGCACGGATAGTCCCTCAGTCTGTTTTTACGACATCCATGGGATGAGATGGGGTGGTGACATATTGTATTCTTACTCCGTCACCATACGGAATTTACTCCGTCACCACACGGAATGTACTATCCAGAAATTCTGTCTTTCTGTCGTTACAGAAGGACAAGATTTCTACGCCCTAGATAATATGTCTTAACAATTAAATATACTATACCAATAATCCTTTGCTTCCTTTTGCTACCTGAAGAATTATGTTGTAAATAATTTTTAACATTCGTGAATTGGACCATTGCTTGTACTTTTATTTGATGTAATTTGGAGCATTTTAGAGTTGTGGTCATAAAACTACTAAGGTGTTTTGCATTTTAGGTATTTTGGATTTCAAGTCATCTTCACATAAAGGTATTTTACTACAAAGACGTTTGCCTTTAAAGTCGCGTTACTTCGTAGTCATTGTGATGTTCAACTATTTTACTACAAAGTCATTTTCATTTAAAGGTGTATTAGTACTAAGTCGTTATGATTTGAGGCATTTTGCTTCGTAGCCATTTTAAAAGTGAGTTATTTTGCTACTTAGTCAATATGCATTTTATGTGTAATCCTTCAAAGTCATTTTACGTTGTAGACATTGTGATCAAAAATGATACATATACAAACCTTTTCTTTGCTCCGGTATTACGACTTCAGAGGACCACCATTTTATTGATAAAATACTTTCTTTCAACGAATATTTTGTGAACTTACTTCGTAAGATGATGATGATGAAATAAAAGTACGTGGTATCAGCCTATCGCATCCCACGGATGTCATAAAAACCAATTAATAAGGGAATCTTTGCAGTTACTAAAAAAAAACCCCTGAGGCAATAGCGGTCTGATAATAGGCCAAGTACGAATTCAACTAATAGGTATTTATTCTTATTCGCCATCATTTATTTATTTCGCATTTACTTACAATCTTTAACATTTTTTACAACTTTAAATATAAATTTAAAAAATTGCAACTTTAAAAAAATTAAAACTAGATTAGATCCTTCAGCACAGGGTACGAGGATCAAGCTACTGGTGGTTAGGGATTTAGACATAGAAACATTGTTACAACGTAGGCCTAGTCAAGAAGTGCTGGTATGATATAATTGGTGCTAGGAGTACTTTAAACCTATCACGAATATTATTTGTTCCGTAGTATAGTGTGAAAAAGCATTTTGATATATCGGCAAAGTAATGACGATGGAAGTAAAGTTATTCTTTGTTACGATCCATTGCCCTTATCAGTTTCACGCTTTTCAGCAGTGTTTTGTTTTTATAAAAAAATTGAGTCACAAGTTCTTGAAATTTACTTCGTCACCTGTATCTGTTATTAAGACACAATTCACAGTTCAGACACACGATTCTCTGTAGCATTGTTGAATTTGAATCGAACATCGTTCAATTTCGTAATTGACGTATCGGTCGGGGGCATGCGGTGTCGAGCCTGGATTATACCGGAGCGGTATTGTCGAAATACCGGTACATGCCGTCTGCGTGGAAAGGGCTTACTGATGCCGAAATGTGGCTATGGTTAAATAGCGTTTGTATTGAGAGTATTGGTGTTTCCTTTATAGAAATACATTGTAGAATACACGGGTTCTGTTTTATAATAGAACAATATTTTCGGTGGTAGTGTAGCGGCTGACATGCTTCAGGTCGCGGGTTTGTTTGGGACAATTATTGTAGAGGTGTAAGTCTAAGCGATACAGGCTATGATCCTAGTGCTGGAACCCTAGTCTTGTAACCCTTAACTTTTCTGCGACTCAGAACTTAATCGTATCATAAAGATTTTAACTGCTTTTTAACTCTTTTATTAAAAACTTTAAAATTATTATAGGCCGATAGAAATATTGTTTCACAATTACTTAGAAACAATATCAAAGATTACGAATACAAATGAAGCTATAACGACTCAAGGAGCATAAAATAATAATAATAGTAACCCCATTCGTATTGTAACAAAAGAGAGAACTCGTCTCGCTTAATTTGAAGTGTCATAAGCCACAGTATATTCATAAAACAATGCAATGATTGTGTAAGCTGTCGCCGGCTAGGAAGGATGAAGCGCGTCATTGTGTACGGCGTGCCAGGCCGTCTGCTTCAAATCTGCTTTGCGAATCCCTTTTCATGAAAACGACGGCTTAAAACCTCATTTAGCTCGGTCTCGACGCCTCCACCACTTAAACGTTATGGCCCAAGAAAATTGTCGCGTAATTTAAATAACTTTGTCGAGATCTTTCCATTGTCTTCGGTTTCAAACTCAGAGGATCTAAAGTGTATAAATCTTCCAGTTTAAGGAAAGCATCTTCATTTTTGTAAAGGACATTTATGTCGTTGTCTCTTTAGAATCTCATTTAAACCTCTCAGTGATATTAAACGTTAAAGTTACGTAAATCTTTTTCAATTTTATCTTGTCCTGTTTTCGTTTATTGAATTTCCACTTTGGCCCACTTTTTTTACATTATTTTCATATCATTTGGCACTGAGGGACAAAGTAAACTGGAGTGTTCTGTATAAAAGCCGCAAAATACTTTAGAGCGGTCAACCCATTTGGTCGACGATAAACATACGGTATGTTTTTCGTTTGCGAATTCAATTAGCAAATTAATTAGTTTATCAAATTAACATTTGTAAAGCAAGTTACACATAACCGTTGTATAAGTGAGTGAATATGAGAGGACATCAAAGGTATGATAGTTGTTGAATTCAAACAGTACGTTGGTAACATGATAGTTAATTGGAAAGCGAACGTTAGGTGTTTACTTAGTGCTCCACGTGACCAGACTGTTTGTTCAGCTCTTGTACGACTTGTGTCAAAGACAGACAAGCGTAGTGTTTACTCAGACCAACATGGATTGGAAAAAACGTTATTTGTTAATAGAATGTTACTGTGATTTTAGCTGCCTCGTTTGCTATTTTATCGTACAAACATTGATGCCGTACGAAAACATAAAAGAAAATGTTACGGACTGAAGATGTGATAGGGTTGTCTTGTTTCTAGTTGCCATTTATTGGAATCTTTCAGAGTTTTAACACAAAACGTGAAGCCTCAAAAAAGTCGCTGCCTGGATACATTTGAAATGAAATTGGAAGTATAAAAAACCAACTTCTAAACCATACATTGAAAATAATAGCAATTCCGTTTACATAGATGATTATTATCTAGGAATTTCTAAAAGTCATCATCATCGTCTTTTCCTTGCCCTTATCCTAATTTTATTTGAGTTCGGCGCAGCATTTCTTTTCAACCGACTTCAAAAAGGAGGAGGTTCTCAATTCGGATGTATTTTTTTTTGTATTTGTTACCTGATTTCTCGGAAACGGCTAAACCGATTTGAAATATTTTTTTCCATACTTTTATATCGAACGTCATCTCACAAGTAACACTCTTTGCAGCCATAATATCGTCTTTAACACAATTCATCCATCATTTTTATGAGTCGTCCTTTTCCCCTATATCCAGCCACATACAACATGTTTAACACCTAAAACAAAATTCTAAAAGTTTTGTTCATTGAACTCATCAAGAGAAACATTCAATATTTCAATTTATTTGTAAAATTTATCGTCCAAAGAATAAGTTAACTGTCGTATTGACTAATCAAGTTGATAGCAAAATCCCATGAAGTTTAAACCGGTTGAACTCAGACCAAATTGGTTAATGGACCTCATTGAAATCTGAGTTCATCCTGCTAATCAATAAACATAAACGTCGATTCAGAGATTCGTACAAGTAAAACCATGTACCTATCTTAATACCCAGAGGGGAAAGTTCAAAGACTTTCCAATTTAGAATCAGGGACGGATTTCATTGAAATTTGAGGAGCTAATTAATGGCGATATTATGTCCAAAATTATTATATTTTCATAGTCTTCGAATTGAAGTGTAAATGTCGAAGGCTTACTTTTTCCACTTCCGAAAACAGGGTAAAAATAGCTTTCAAATATAGTGATGATCAGATAGGAATTGGATTAAAATAGTCATGATTAAAGCGATTACAAGCGCCCTGTTACCAAGTACAAGCGGTCAATGGTAACAGAGTGTAAACGTGGGTTTTAATTGGTAAACCAGTTCGATCCTCGTCGTAAATCCGAGGCAAGGCACGCTTAGTAAAAACAGAATTATACTGGTCTACTCAACTCAACTCACACAACCATCTCAAATGCTTTTAGCAACGTTACACTAACAATGCATAAAGCCCGATTTACACATCGACAAGTACAGTGGCGAGTTAAGTAGTAAGTTGTTGATTAAGTTGATTTAAATAGATCTCCATCCTATTTTTTGGCGAGTTAAGTACGAAGTAGCCCCCTCTCTCGAGTCTCGCCAACTTAACTCGCTAAAAATAGGATAAAGATCTATTTAAATCAACTTAATCAACAACTTACTACTTAACTCGCTACTGTACTTGTCGATGTTTAAATCGGGCTTAAATGTTCTAAGCAATACATGTCACCTGAAATAAATCACGTTTTTTCGGCAACATGTTCTCGCTCTGGCAAATTGCCAGCTCACAGCTAATACAAATTACAAGTGTTTTTGCAATGTTACCGGGATTATAAATCAATGTCAAAAATGTCGATACCCTAGTTGGACACTTAGTATGCAAGATGCATTAGAAAGATAGAATTGTGATGTACGGTTGCCGTGCATAAAGCGGTTTGCTAGAATCTTGCGCAGGTAAATTTATTAGTCATTCCGTCAATGGTGTCCTGTGAGCCTGTATGATCTTATTGTCCTTTAAATTAATCTTTGTAAAACATAATTTGAATTTAATTTTTTGATTACGTTTTATTAAACTATAATTTTGTCCTTTACATAATCTATATTTTTAATAAATTAGTTAGTTAACACTCTTTGTGTCCACAAAGTTTGCCTTTGCATTTGCACTACAAATAACATCCAAACTTAAGATAAACATTAGTGTATGCTCACAAAGTTATATTACATAGGATTCGAATTTCGAACCTCGGATCCACGTACTTATAACTACAACGCCACTGAAACTTTCAACCCGATCTTTAATAATCTTTTTTAAATAATGTTAAAAAAAGACAAGAAATATAATATATCTTTATAATATTTCAGTGCACAAGAACCGTCCTGAATCCTCCCCTGGCAAAATATAGCGCAGCAGCAGCAAAGGTTAAACAGTGGCTGTTAGACGGCTCTAGTATATGAAGCGCTTACCGCTGGGGTACACGAAGCCTCTTCTAAAGCACGGTATATATCTTTAAGAAAGATTAACGATCTTCAGGTAGTGGAGAGCTGGGGTAGGGTAGTCGGGCTATAATTAAACGCAATAGATGGAGCTTCCCCAAAGATTTAGCGTGAGGGGTTGGCGTCTTGCTGAGTTATGATTTCACACTAGACGATGTGATTGGCACTCTGTAATGAACACGGTGAAACGACTTTTTGATGACTGTATCTGAAAGAATCAGGAAGAATTTATTTGAAATTATTATTGGAATTCTAGGGTGTATGCAATACTTCTTTGTTCCATTATTAATTAACCATTAATGTACTTTTTACTAGAAATAGATAATATATTTTATGTATTATACGTTAATTAACAGTTTAATTAACTTGCTTTTTTACCTGTTTAAGGTGGCAGACCCGTGCCCCGTCTCATTTATTGACGCCAGGATCCCTAATTCTCTTATACTCTATCAAAATAACGACAATACAATACTTAAAACGCATTTATTAACTGCAATACTTTTACTAAAACCCTTAAATAAAGTTTTAAATTACCATGTCCGACAACGATAGTCTACACATTACAGTATTTGGTCACGAAACGGCAGGACAATAATAGTCTACTTATAAAATCTTTCGGCCTTATTACAGAATACGGTCTAACTATAAACCACGATTTATTACGTCACAAAACCACTGTTTTTGAAATTTGTTATTGCAAAATCAGTCTTAACGCTAAAGTGTTAAAACTGCTTTTGTATTAACAAATTTATGATTTTGTGTTTGTTTAATACAAAATCAGTTTTAACGCTTTAGCGTTAAGACTGATTTTGCAATAACAAATTTCAAAAACAGTGGTTTTGTGACGTAATAAATCGTGGTTTATAGTTAGACCGTATTTTGTAATAAGGCCGTTTAAGTTTACATTTTCATCATAGCAGCCCACTAATGTCCCACTTCAGGGACGGGCCTCCTCCCGTGACGGAGGGATACTTCTTTACCTACTAATACCACGCTGGTCAGACGGATTGGTATAGGGTTTAGTTTTCCTTCTTTTTATTTCGTAAAGATAATATTCACAGAAAGTCCCTTAGTCGGTTTTTTCGACACTATTTAACTGTAATACTTTTACTAAAATACTTGAGTAAAGTTGTAAATTATCATGTCCGACAACTACTTATAGTTGCACACAACACATTACAGTATTAATTTGGTCATGAAACCGCAGGACAATAATAGTCTACTTATAAAATCTTTAAGGTTATATTTTTCCGTAAAGTTATCCACATGTAGTGACAAAGTAAGAATACTTAAATACCACCTAATCTTATCCCACATAATAAGCAGTAAAGTCTATGTAGCAAGCCCACTTATATGTTTCGTGTACAAAGTTTATACATATTAAAGGTCTCGATAGGTTACAATTCTTCCTCGCTTCACGGAGCGTGTCCACACTGTCACGTATTTTACTCGCCCTTACGTTCCCCTCCCTAAACGATGGAAACAACATTAGAACCTTTACGTAGGTATATAACTTTCTGTTTGTTGTTTTCTCAATTTAACTTTTAGCAAAGTTTCTTTTAAGAAAACGTTTTTTTTTTCGGACACATTATGTTTCAGTAATTGGCAAATATTGATCAGTAAATGTGATTTTTCTTTGCTCTTGTTAAGAAATCTTGTAACAACCTCTTTTAATTGTTAATAGAAACTACAAGTTCTTTTTTTTCTCGTATTCTACGAGTATATTATTTCTTTATGAAAACAAAAGTATAACTTATGACCCTATACGAATCAGTCGGTCCCGATCGTCACTTTTTTTTCACCTAGGCGGGCAGATGTGTTGGAGTTCCAAAAGCGGGTAAGCGGCGCGGGTGTTTGTGTATTCTGCTAATGCTAGGCCAGGGCCACACACTTTAAGCTATAGATTGTGCACTAATACTAACACTTTACAGAGACAGAGACGTGCGTGGAACAAATTTTAATAAGCTGTCTTCTCTGCGCTGCAAAACCTTTTACGGCAGCGAACTGGCTGGTTCTCCGCTCACAGGTCGTAATATTTCCTCAGTACCTTACAAAGTTCTTAAATCGAAAGAAAGCAATCAAAAGCCAACAATAACATAAATAATACATATTGAAACAATAGTATTTTGTCAATGGACTGGAATCTTCTCGAATACAGTTTTGTTCTCGTTAAACCCTGGTTCATTCGCTTCAGTGCGTTCACAATGTAAAATGCTTCAGACTACGAAACCTTATTATAATTTGGTACTATTTGCGGGATATTCTGGATCGAGTAAATATTGTTTAAATCAGACATTTTTATTGTTATTCGATGTCATAAAATTTTTATTGACGACGCAATTTCGACAAATTGCGTTGTCGTTTTCTGTCATTTATTAATGTTGCCTTGCCGTTTTTAAACGTTATTAAGTTTGGTTGATACCTAAGAAGATCAAGCAAACATCCAAAGTTGATGACAACATCCTATAAAAAATAAGATTAGTTCCTCCAGCTGGATGTAGATATATAGGGTTCAAAGCAGAAGCCATAAGAAGTCCTATATGTAATGTATTTATTTCGATTCATTGATTCATCATATGATGTAGCGGTTTCATTTCGATTAACAAGTCTAGTGCTGGAATTCGATGTACAGCGTACAAGTTCGAAATTAGCTATGACCACAATGAGAGAATGAACTGAATACTAGATAATTAAAATTAACAACCTTATTTTCAAATTATCAAAATTAAATTTCAACTGATCTTTATTATATACTGTAACAACGCATACAACGCGCCACCGCCGGTAGCCGCGTGAGACATCAGTCCCCGCTCCTACGCACGCACACTGCTACATCACCGACGCACCGGCCGTGTATAAAAGGCCGCGCCAACGCTAGCTCGGCGGCATAGACCGATTAGTCTGCTTAAAGGTTTAGGGAAAATTTACGAGCGGCTTTTGTATAGGAGGCTGTTAGCACACGTGGAGGCCAACAATCTTATTCCAAACGAGCAGTTTGGCTTTCGAGCCAAGCACTCGTCCACCCACCAAGTTCACCGTGTCGTTGAACATGTCAGCGCTCGGCTCATGAAAGGTCAAATGACCGGAGCTCTCTTCTTCGATGTGGCAAAGGCATTCGACAAGGTGTGGCACGCTGGCTTAACATACAAGCTTTTCATGATGGGAGTGCCACACAGACTCGTGCTCATCTTACGAGACTTTCTGTCGAATCGTTCCTTTCGCTACAAAGTTGAAGGGACTCTGTCCTCAGCTCACCCCATCCGGGCCGGAGTCCCTCAGGGCTCCGTCCTCGCCCCCCTTCTGTACTCTCTGTACACACGAGATATCCCTCGGCCTGCGGGTGTGCAAACAGCCCTTTTTGCAGACGATACAGCGATTTACGCCTCTGGCACCTCCCCTCCCTCGATAGTTAGGCGACTCCAATCTGCGTCCAACGCCCTCAGCGATTGGTTCCAGAAATGGAGGATAACAGTCAACCCCGAAAAGAGTCAAGCGGTGATGTTTCACAAGAAACGGAACCACTCGCCTCTCTCGGCAGCGACACAAAAAGTCAGGATGTTTGGCTCCCCGATCCCTTGGGCTAAGGAAGCCAAATATCTTGGAGTTTTGCTCGACGATAAGCTCTCTTTCCGTCCCCACATAAACATGGTTCGCAAGCGAGCCACGTTTGTGTTGGGACGGCTGCACATGCTCCTCCGGAAGGAGCCTAAGATGTCGATCCGAAACAAAGTTAGGTTATACACTACTTGTATCAGACCAATAATGACGTATGCGTGCGTAGTTTTTGCCCACCTTAGGCCACACAGGATCCATAGGTTACAAACAGTTCAGAATAGGTTCATGCGCAAAGCGACGGGAGCACCGTGGTTCATGCGTAACGAGGATCTTCACATAGACCTCGAGTTGCCTACTATCCAGCAACACATGAAACTCTGTTCCCGCCGCTACTTTGATTCGGCTGCCACTCACCCCAACCAACTAGTGGTCGGGGCGTCCGGGTACATCCCCTCCAAGATTAGCAAAATTCGTAGACCTAGGCATGCTCTCGAAGAGCCGGACGATAGGATCACGATCGCTCAACGTAGAGCTCACACGGCTCGCGAAGCCACAACAAAACGTCCGCGGTTGCGTCCTCGCCGTCGAGGCCGGAATACGCGCCGCGTTCGCTCCTAGAGGGCGTGCCTTCCGCACGTCCTGTTAGTCAGTGACGGTCCAGGCCGAGGTTCGTACCCCAAAGGGGGTGCCCCTGTGGCACGTCACTTAAATGTCTTTGGTTGAGGGCCATCCGCCCCACCACAGCCCGCGTAAAGTAGTAATGGTCGTCTGAGACCGACTACTCGTCCTCACAAAAAAAAAAAAAAAATAGCTCGGCGGCAGTCTGCTGCTAACGGTCGAGGTGTACACATGTGCATCGACTTAGGTCGGTCCTTGTACACATACACATGTGCATCGACTTAGGTCGGTCCTTGTTCACACCCAACACTGTTTAGCTGTGGACTTGCTGAGACTGTTTACTCAGGTATTGAGCGTGACGGCTTCGTTAGCGGACCTCGCCCTCAGTAGTTGAGTACACGGTTGAATAGGGACTTAGGTTACCTTAGTATTAGACTATTTTGTTAATGTAAAATAAAAATTGTTATTTCCTTTCAATGCTTTTGCATTTATCTCCTCACACAAAACCCCACACTACAATTGTCGCCCACCCTTAGGGGCTTGTCCTACGCCCTTTATTTTTTTTAAATGATTTTTTCTAACTACCCTCCTTTTAATTTAGTCTCTTTGCTCCCTTTTCATTGTTTTTTTTATTCAAGTAAAATCATTTACCGTTACAATTAACCTTTATAAGGTATTACCAAGACGTAGCCGAAGAAATAAAACAATGGCTAACGTCAGTTTTAGCGATTCCCAATTCCGCGACCTCTTACAGGTCCTCGGTAATAGGGATGTTACCTTATAAAATCAAGTACTTGTTACTTTATGTGGACGGACTATCCCCACAACTTTTATCGTGTTGCCCGAATCACATGATAATCGCACACTCCTAGGAGTAGACTTTATCCAAGATGCAAGCATAGTTCTCAACTTGCCGCAACTATTGTTCCACGTCTTGGATGAACCTGGCAAGAAATACGATCTGCATAACGAGGATGAAGACAGCGCATCCGTGTCCACGGTGCACCGGATGTCGCCACAGCGCAAGTAGATTTTGCGCAAAGAAATCCATAAGATGCTAGATGAGGCTGTTATCAATCCCTCTAAATCACCATGGGCTGCATCAGTTGTTTTGGTCCCCAAGAAGAGTGATGATATAAGAATTTGAGAAGTAGAATTTGAGAGTGATTATTATGAAAAGTCAAGAAGATGCTTTTCGAGAACTAAAACGCCGCTTAACAAGTGCCCCTGTCCTTCGTCAAGTAGATAATACTCTACCCTACACCATTAAAACTGACGCAAGTAATTATGCCGTCAGTGTTGTTCTGGTCCAGGGGGAAAACAAGAAAGAAGTCGGCTGATGTTCGGCGACGCACGTCCTGCTCCTGTCTATCAGCCCGGTGACTTAGTGCTGGTTGCATCCAATGTACTAAGCAACGCAGCCCGATTCCAGTCTGCGAAGTTAGCTCCACGTCGCGATGGCCCCTACGTCATCTTGCGACGACACGGGCCCTGCTCCTATGAAGTAGCGCACCCAGCGGAGCGCAACAAACCACTTGGTATTTATCATACATCCGCGCTGAGCCCCTATCAAGGCTCAGCTGTTGACTTACCTAATCCTGAACGACCTTTGCGCAGACGCGGTAGGCCGAGGAAGCAACCTGCTGCCACCACATCAACTGGACTCCTCGCCGAGGCGTCTTCGGGTCCAGAGGGGGAGCCTGTAACAACGCATACAACGCGCCACCGCCGGTAGCCGCGTGAGACATCAGTCCCCGCTCCAACGCACGCACAATGTTACATCACCGACGCACCGGCCGTGTATAAAAGGCCGCGCCAACGCTAGCTCGGCGGCAGTCTGCTGCTAACGGTCGGGGTGTACACATGTGCATCGACTTAGGTCGGTCCTTGTTCACACCCAACACTGTTTAGCTGTGGACTTGCTGAGACTGTTTATTCAGGTATTGAGCGTGACGGCTTCGTTAGCGGACCTCGCCCTCAGTAGTTGAGTACACGGTTGAATAGGGACTTAGGTTACCTTAGTATTAGACTATTTTGTTAATGTAAAATAAAAATTGTTATTTCCTTTCAATGCTTTTGCATTTATCTCCTCACACAAAACCCCACACTACAATACAATAATTATATAAATAAATTACTACAAACCAAACTTTCAAAGTATCTGTATTGCATTGTTGTAATAGTACTTACTGTAGTAAAAAGTTTGAATATTACATTCTGGATTGTTGTCTGGGCTGTTATCTGGAATGGTGTCTAGACTAGCTACTGAACTGGCATCTGACATAAAATGACAGACGACCTCTGTGGCGTAGTCGGTATATAACATGGCTGCTACGCAGAGGTCTCGGGTTCGATTCCCGCTCAATGCAAATCTTTGTGTGCATGAACATGATTGTTTGCATTGGTCTGAGTGTTTTCTATGTATAATATGTACATATTTACAAAAAAAAATTAAGCATGTTTATCCGTTATTTTGTTACCCATAACACAAGCAGGTTAAGCCTAGCTTACTTTGGGAACAGATGGCGCTGTGTACAGATGTCCGTGAATATTATGAATATGAACATAGACAGAGAACTTCCAGTGCCGAAACAATTATTGTGGATCACATACTCGTACATACATAATTATCAAGTATAAGATTCGAAAGCCCAACCTCGCGCTTGGTAGTTGCGTACACAACCTCTTTACCACCAAAACAGTAGTTACATAATAACATTCATAAGTACTACTCCTCTTTTACTCGTGAATACTTTTTCTTCTATTCTAGAACGTACGGTACTGCATTCACACCGTAGTTTTTGTTGCTACAAACGTGCATGTTGTAGGTAAGCGGTAAAAGATAGTGTGCAACGATATACGGTGTACATTACGCCGTTCTCTAATCCTTTGCTTGCTACGTTCCTTACTATAATTTATGGAACTATCTTCGCAACGTACACGATTCCAAGCGTATATTGTAGATTGTGTTTTGTAACTGTTTTCAGCCAGTGTTTTATTCTTTTTGTTTTTGAATATGATTGGTAAAGGAACTGTGGATAATCATTATTTTTTAACAGGGTCACACTGATGAGAGGGTTTTGCTGTAATGAAACTTGACCTATGTAATACTATCTTAGCCTAACCTGAATCAGAGCTAGCTAAAAGTCTGTACAAGTTATGTCTCTCTAGTGTAATTTAAAAATATTTGTATACATATATTTTAAAATGTGACTATGACGGAGCGACATATTCAAATTGTGACCAAGCTCCTTAAATAAAGATAAAAAAAAAAGTAAACTTGACTTACAAACACGCTGGCCGTTTATCGTGTACAGTAAGTGAATTCGGCTTACACGGAAAAAAACATGAAGGTTTGATATTAATAAAAGAAAATAAATATCGTTGAGCAAAACTTTCATGTGACAATTGAAAGCTAGAAAAATACTGAGACAAAATTTTTTGTGTGCTTGAAAAAACAATTCTGCTTCTTACGGGATTGCTACTTAAGTGACGAATGCAACAGCACTCGACTAGTTACTAAATTTTCATTAATAATGTTCTATTTGCAAAATGTGTCATTACCTAAATTGTTATAGGATGCATCCTTAATATGAGATGGTTCTAACAAGTTATTTGTTGATCGAACGGTAAAGCACTTCAGACTTTACCTAGAGTAATGTATAATACAACTACCTATAGGTACCTATGTTGTATATTTTACCTAGAGTAAAATGGTCTGAGTTTATTAGACACCTACCTACTTCAATAGTGTTGTCAACACAATTGTTTTTTTTTTTTAAAGACATCTCCCGCGCTAGGGATCATGCCCTGTGTCGCGGGGACCTTTTACAAACATCAATTAACGGACACAAAGAACACCCAGACCCGAACAATAATTTGTGGATCTCACAAATTATTGTCCTGCGTGGGGATCGAACCCACAACCTCTTGCACGGCAGCCGCTTGCGCTACCGTCGCGCCTCCGAGGTCGTCAACAATGGCATTAAATCATGCAAAAGTTTCTTTAACTAAAACATCCTTAAAAACTGCAAATCTTTTACTAAAATCTCCGTAATTCTGTAAAATAAAAACTCACAATTCACCAACAACTGCCAAAGGACTTGTCCCAAAGATTGTATCAAAACTACAATCCGAGAATACAGAAATACACAACTTGATATATGAATCCAGATAAAGAAGTAGTTCCGAATACTTTGCCAAAGAAATTGCAACAGTTTAACATAATACGATACACTTCGTCATCGGGCGGTTATCTCACTGAATATATTTTAGATTCTTGAACCATTAATCAGAGGATAGTTCGCTAGAAAAATGGCTTGAGCTCATAATTTTGTCGGCTTGATAATAATCTACGACGGATGACTGCGATTTATTGAATAGAGTATTTCTTTAGTTTTTTTTTAAAGGGAAAGGTTTATCTTAGTTGTAGGTAATATTGGAGTATGAAGCTTTTTATTACTTAGTCTTGCAGATAGTCAGGTTCATTATAGCAGCTTATTAATATTATTTTTCTTCTTCTTCTCTTCTAAATTTGACATAATAGCTTTATATATAGGACATACGGATTAGGTTTTGGTTTCTTGGTTATGGTTTTGAAGGATGATACTATGTTTCTGGAATGTTCACGTCATCACGCAATGGCACGAAAAAAAAACATCGGAAAGGACAATTTTAGGTATTAATTTTAGATTTATTTCTTACAAAAAAGTAAATAAGCAAAGTAAGTAAGCATTCTTACCAACAGACTGACATTAAATACAATTTATTAGTTTAATTTAAAAATTGTATATTGTTTTCTTGAATAAATAAAAAATCCTTCTAGTCCACTCCAGTGATGTACACACAACAATCCCAGTTGTGCTTTCAAAATCTCGCTGCTCTGACGATACGTGTTCTGTTTTACTAGCAGAAATATTGTCTGCTGAACTTGTTGCATTGTTTTATTATCTCTATAAGAACTCTATTAGTTAGAGTATTAAAAATACAATAAGTCACCAATCAATCTCCTCCCATGGGTGTCGTAAACCGACTTGAGGACTATCCGTAAATATTATCTTTACGAAATAAAAAGAAGGAAAACTTGAAATTAAACCCTATACCAATACGTCCGGCTAGCATGGCATTTGTAGGCCAAGTATCCCTCCGTCACGGGAGGAGGCCCGTCCCTGCAGTGGGACATTAATGGGCTGTTATAATGATGATGATGATGATGATTTACAGTATTATTAACCCAAGACAAACGAAACTTTCTCCCATTAATCCTTCTATGAATAACCCTCTCAAATCCTACCAATACATAGAACCACTTACGCGTCCGTATTACGTGCTTACGTCATCAAGTGCACGCAGCTTCAAGTATGTATAAGTGAGCGGTGATTACACCGTACATCTCAAGATACACTCCGCTATAATAGGCTTTTGTTGCTTTCATGTTTATGAGTGTAGGTACTGTTATGAGGTACCATGAAGTTATTTGCTAAATTCTACTAACCATTTTTTTATTGTTTTAAGGTAGCAGACGAGTATGTGGCCCATCTCCGCCCAAAGATGTTAGCTAAGCTGAAAAAATAACAAATAAGAAAAAAGAGCACAGCCGAACCGCTGTCTACATCAGACTATTCTGTCAAGAATCTCGAGGCGGTCGTAATAAGAGAATCTTAAATCTGCAACCTCATTATTATGTCAACGATGAAGACTCAATGAACAAAAAATCCTAGATTTTTATTCCTGAATGTTGTATTAAATGAACAGGTTACCATCTAACAGTCTATATCTCAAGCATGGAAATAAAATTATACACAAAACTCGATACCAGATATCAGAACTCCAAGTTTCTACTTAAAGATCTCTTTCCTCTCTCTGCTGACAGTCCAGTTAGCTCAGGTGACAGCTTATTACGATTTAGACGACCTCTGTGGCGTAGTGGTTATATAACAGGACTGCTACGCAGAGTCCCGGGTTCGATTCCCGCTCAATGCAAATCTTTGCATGAACATGATTGTTTGCATTGGTCTGGGTGTTTTCTATGTATAATATGTATGTATTTATGCTTGTATATCCGTTGTCTAGTACCCATAGTACAAGCTCTGCTTAGTTTGGGACTAGATGGCATTGTGTGAATGTGGGAGGAATATTTATATATGTATTTATTATATTTATATCAGCAAGATCATTATTGTGTCTAAGTTAGTGTGCAGTAAACAAGAATATTTTTTTTATATAAAAAGTAGTAAGTATCTCCAAATACACACTATACTCGTATAACCTCTACATATTTATAAATAAACACAACAAGATAATCCACCTGCATTTTAAAACACTTTTAAAGAAAAGCAACGAGTACGAAGTTAGAGGAAACAATCGCAGTTGGTTATCTAGCCGGCAGGTTGGAGTAAGTTTGACAAAGCATTTATTGTTGTAAGAAGTCGAGGGCTCGGGCCCGCACCGATAACGACTTCTAAACTCAGGGTACACTGATACTACAGAATTGTTTTACTCTAAAACGAGCTGTATGTTCACGTTTGTTTGTTTTTAAGCATTTTGCATTTAAATTTGAAATGTTTTAATGTAGTATTGTTGAGATATAAAAGCTTGGGAGAAGGAAAACTTGAAATGGAATTATCTGCTAGAATACTATGTGGCTATAATGGATTCAAGTATAAGTCTCACTACAGAATACCTCCTCAAAAATATTTTTGCCAGTTGTGACTAGAATTTTGTACAATTTTTGTATAATTGAATATCGGAAAGCAAGTAGGTATATAATATGAGTAATGGAAAGCATTCCGTGTGATGACGGAGTAAGAATACAATGTGTCACCACACCACCCCATCTCATTCCATGGGGGTCGTAAAAACCGACTGAGGATATTATCTTTACGAAATAAAAAGAAAGAAAACTTGAAATTAAACCCTATACCAATCCTTCTGGCCAGCGAGGTATTAGTAGGCCAAGTATCCCTCCGTCACGGGAGGAGGACCGTCCCTGCAGTAGGACATGAAGGGCTGTTATGATGATGAGTATTGGAAGATTTTTATTAACCTTATTAATATTTTTCTAATATCAAAATCAGAAGGACAAAACTAAAATTGAAGTCTATTAATGCAAAGAATTAATTTACAAGAACTATTTTACCGAAATCGCAGAAAAAAAGATCGTCCACGATGCATAATGGAAGCGCATGATATTTTTCATTTTAAATATAAATAAATATACAAAATAGAATCACCTATTTAATTCTATAACGATTTTAAAATATAATCGCCTACATTACCATAACCTGGAAAATGAACTTTCTAACCCATCTCTCCCAGAAAAAAACCCATTGTATGAACATTTTACCCTTGATTATTTCCCTCAAGTCTATTATACTGTCATCTAAGGGGTCTACAAGGTTCGGCAGTTCAGGGAAGTAATCCATGATGTAATAAAGGAGTACTTTTTGTTAGATCTCGTCAGATAAGCGCAGGTGAGCGGTGATATATCAAGAGATTACTCGTTTGCCAGCGTTGGGAGAGCGCGCTGAATGTAAGGTGCTTGAGCAGGGATGTGTATTAGGTAGTTATCGATATAGTTTTATTAAGTTTAGTTTGATTTTTTTTATTCATATTATACCTATTTATCGTTGTTCAAGAAAATGTAAAAACGAGTCAAAAGTCTACCGTTTTGTTTTTTTATATTAAAGAATTGTTTAAAAACGTATTCAATAGTTTTTGAAATTAATTGACATTTGTTGAGAACATGAGAAAAAGAATCTTTAAACGTTTTCTATAAAGTCTCTTTCATTGAAAACCTTTGAATCCTCCTTCCGTAACAAAAAACTTGGCTTGATTGTCCTACGCTGACTAAATGCATTGGTTTCTATGGTAAAATTTGATTTGTTTCTTTTCTGAGAAACAGTACCTATCAGCATTTTTATCGAAATCGTTTTCATTGCGTTTTAGTACTCGGAACTAATGTCAAACATGCGTCATATTCACACACCCTCTGTATAACATTACTATAAGTAAATTGTTGTCTATATCGATATAACAAGTACACGTAACAACACTAAAACAGGGAACTCCATAAGTTAACAGCAAGCTAGAGCCTGTCATATATCAGAAGGGGGTGACATATTCGACGTCATGTACGCTTTGCATAGCCTTGTAGAGCCTACCTAGATTGTTTACCGTGGCCCAGCAAGATTGAGATTGAGGACATAATATAGTGTTATAATTTACTTTAATATTTTATTTAGTTTTTTTTATATAATAATACTCACACATTCACGCATCGCCACTTAGTCCTAAACTAAGCATTTCTTGTACTATGGGTACTAAACAACGGATAAACATACTTGAATACTTTTTTTTTGTGAATACATACATATTATACATAGAAAACGTTTTGACCAAAGCAAATAATCATGTTCATGCACACAAAGATTTGCATTGAGCGGAAATCGAACCCGAGACCTCTGCGTAGCAGTCATGTTATATAACTACTACGCCACAGAGGTCGTCAAAGTTTGAATGGAAGGAATATTTAAACAATCATAATCGTCAATAAAAATGCAAAAGCTAATTAAACTAAAAGCATCTAACTAAAATAGTGACAATATAAACAAGAACAATAGTCTGTATGTTCAAGTACAACAACGGAGAGTACATTCATTGATCATTCACTTTATTCCAATTGTGCTCCCGTTACCTATCCGTTAAGATTTTTTTTTTTTAATGTGTCTGCTACCCCTCGATAAATTGTCGACCTTTTTGTAGGGAACAATGTTTATGTATGTAATTTGGAGTTTGTATCTTTGAGTTTAAAAGGACGTAAGTAAAAGACTAAAACGACACAAGTTTAATTAATTGGTGTACCTAATTGTTTTAAGCTATTGTGTTTTTTAAATTAATTTTTTGTTTGGTGTTGTAGATTAAGTGGTCTTGGAATCACTATAACATAGGATTTGATATAGATATCCGATCCCAAGCAGAAAATGCTTTCTACAGTGAAAGATGGAAATTAAGCTACCATACCACGCTAGCTAAATAGACTGGTAAAAGCTATTATATTAAGTTTTCTTTTTGTTATTGACTGAGTTCATATCTTGCAAAGTTTGCGCCTTTTGAAATAAATCTTTTGAGAAAAACAGGAATTAATAATATTGTTTTTATGTAGATTACTAATTTTATAGCCAATCTGCCAAAGATATTACAAAAATTACGTGACATCAGATCGAAGACACATTACAAAAATTCCCCTAAACATATAAAACAAAGCAACATGCCTTCTTATAATTTAAGACAGTTATAAACAAAAGCCATCAAAATTTTACTTCGAACAGCCGTAACCTGTATTGGGCCGTAAAGTGTAACCTTATAGGTTACAATCACAACACTGTTATACACAACAACCTGGGCTCAAATCGATGAGAAACGCTTCCTGAGATCTTTCACTAAATTCTTAATACCTCACGTAACTGTTTAGGAGGGTTCAAAATAGTGTTGCTACGCGACTATCCCGGGAACGGGATTAATGCGGGATTTTAGTGTTGATACTCTGTTGTTAATTGGATAAATTGTTGGAGTAAGTAGCTTTGTTATTGATTGTTGCGTGGGTTATTAACAATAACATAATGTAATTTATGCGTTACGATTTTCATTTTTAGGATGTCGTAATATCACATTATTCACATAGGTATAGTCTCTTACTCTACTTATATTTTATACATAGGTAAAAACATGTTTGTTATGGTTACTAATAACACGCCTCTTGATATCTGGTGAGGAAATTATATAGAATCTTTTTTTTTATAACGTTCTTTCAGCTAAGCTTTTCTAATACGTCTTTAAAATTATTTTAATAAAGGCAAAGTAAATTAGCAAAGTTACTTTTCAAAGTAAACCTCTATTAAAATTTCAATTCACAATAAAACGTAGGTACGAAACATAACCACACGATAGAAGCGAAAATATTATTCTCAACTAAAATACAAATCCGAGAAAAGTTCCCGTAATATAACTGAAGTCCCGTAAACACGGGAAGCTTGGCAGCACTATATGTACTTATCTTTTATTGTGGAGCCCCGAGACAATGTCGGCGATCGATGATAATGCACTAAGGCTTCAAGATCAACTACTTTACTGCGTCCAAGTTTGAGGAAATTTTGTTTGTTTTGAATTTACGTAGTGCAGTGTTCTGCTTAGGTGTATATTATTATTATTATTTATACACAGCATATTTTTGTCGCGAATGTGGTAATATGAAATTGGTTTAAGATTGGGCTGGAGTCGCGAAAGATTTACTATTTCAGTTTTTTTTTAAATGCCGTCTGATACAATAATAATCATTTTAATTGTAACACAGTTATTTTGCTATTATTATAATTGCAATTGATTTTGAGCTTAGATCTCAGTTAGGTTATGGGTCTGATTCAGTAGGCAGTAATCATTGACACGTCAAGAATGTCGAGGAAATCATGTCTCAGTAGCGCCAACCGGGCTTAGTCACCTTCTTTTTATATTTGTTAGTGTTTTTATTATTTTTACTTATTTATAAATATGATTAGTATAATAACATGCACACAATTGCACAACGAAATCTAATCCCCAAACTAAACAGTGCTTATACTATGAAGACCAGTGCACATCATTAAAATGCAGTACAGCCCACACAACAATGCAGCAAACTCCGATCATTATATTAAAAAGGGATATGATCTCCCAATTACCGTAAAGTATACTCGTTGCGCATCTCCAAAAATACACAATAAGGTTTAAATCGTACTCGTATGTGTAGATACGAGTATGTCTTCTAGAATCGAGTCGAATCGACTAACAAGGCAAACTTGCCTCTACTCGCTAACAAGTCGACGGAGTGCTAGGGTGACTGTCACTCGAATATTCTAATCGGCTTAGTTACTCGCATAGAGGAACCCTCAAATATGGTTATCGGTACTGTGTTGTATGTATTTCTATATTAAATTTGGTTTGAAATAATTCGTTTAATTAGAAATGAAATTACCTATAATTCTTCGTTTTGTATGGTTCATAAAAATAAATCGAAAAACATTTGACATTTTTTATGCTTGGGGCAGTTGATTGAACCTGCTTTTTCTGATTTTATGAGCATTAGATGTCGTGACTGTTAAGACATCCGAGCTGTTATCTTGCTATCTAAATTAATATATTTATAACAGCCCATTAATGTCCCACTGCAGGGACGGGCCTACTTCCGTGACGGAGGGATACTTGGCCTACTACCGCGCTGGCCAGACGGATTTGTATAGGGTTTAATTTCAAGTTTTCCTTCTTTCTATGTAAAGGTAATATTCACAGATAGTCCCTTAACCGGTTTCTACGACACCCACGGGATGAAATGGGGTGGTGACATATTGTATTCTTACTCCGTCACCACACGAATAGGAAATTAATATATTGCATTGCCCAAATTATGAGGCCATGATCTCCATAATATTTTATTCAATAAAGCCCTATCTAGTCGAATATTTTGGTGGATTAAACGAATAATTGTATTACATATGACGCGAATACATCATGCATAGCAGCCAAATGCTCAATAGCAACGCTTCTGCAGCAGTTTCATTATAAAAACTTTTTAATTAATTGTTTAAAATAATTTATTCAAATACGTCAATGTCTGAAAACTTCGCCAGTAGAAATATTGCTGAAACGGAGCACAGGTGTTTTCAATAGAGTCTAGATAATTAGACTTTAAATTTTGCAGAATATTTGCCACAGTACTTTAAGTTCTAGAAACTATCAGTATATCAATCTCAATATACAGTGTTGTTTAAATAGGTACTCATCCTACATCCTATCCTTGCTGTGGGACATTTTTACGAATGCTTAGTTACTGATAATAAAATATTGGGACGACTACGATAAAATACCGTAACGCTACCTGCTGATTGGTACTTAAACTAAAATCTAAATCGTAACTTTCATGAAATATGGCTCAACCGACACCCGTGGAATAAGTTGGAGTAGGACATCGTGTATTTGCTCCATCCTCGAGATGGGGTCCGCTAAGGAGCGGGCCAGCTCTAGTCGGGGGCTGCGGAAGAATCATGATTTCCTGGCACACGTGAGAGACGGAACACCAGGAGGTTTTAGTCAGTAGAAGTCTGACAGACCCGGAGAGGGCGGAGAAACTCCATGAGGATTTCCCCCGAACATAAAAAAAGGACATCGTGTATTTGCTATGTATGGTCTTCGTGAGAGGCGTAAAACCGGAGTGTTTTAGTCTGTGTAAGAGTCTAACCAACCCCTTCGCTATCCTCGGGGAGAAGGAACTGCCCAAGGAAATCCACCGATAAAAAAAAAAGAATCATACTCAATATAAATTCTATGTTTATTTGTTACATTTAGCCAACATTAAAATGTAACAAAACCGTAGATATATTTAACGCAGGACTCGTGACACTAAATCCCCTCCCGGATTTGCTTAACAAGATTACAAGAACGAAAAACGGCAGACAATGAGGACGAATTAACTGTGAATGTTTCCCTCATTTGTTCTTAATCGGTCTATGTTAACCTTTACCTAGAGTTTTGGTATGTAAAAGTATTAAATATTCCTCACACTTTCACACAACGCCATCTAGTCCCAAACTAAGCAGAGCTTGTACTATGGATACTAGACAACGGATAAACATACTTAAATACTTTTTTCTTGTAAATACATACATATACATAGAAAACACCCAGACCAATGCAAACAATCATGTTCATGCACACAAAGATTTGCATTGAGCGGGAATCGAACGCGAGACCTCTGCGTAGCAGTCATGTTTAATAACCACTATGCCACAGAGGTCGTCAAAAAAGGCCTAAGGATTATAATAAAGGTAGCCAATAGCAAGTCGTTAAGGTAGTTCATATAGTTTCTCCGTGTGGTGACGGAGTAAGAATACAATATGCCACCACCCATCATGAAGAAACTACGGTGCATGTGATGGGGTTTCATATTTGCCCAGAAAAGTAAACTATAATATAAATATATTATTATGTATGTATTTAAATGTAAATAACTAATAAGTACAGTATGAGAACATTAATAATATGATTGGTTTTTAAAGAAAGACAGACAACAATGAGGAAGCGAGAAAGTGAGATTATAATTTATTGATGATTTTGAAATTGTATATTATGACGTTAACAATAAGTGCTATATTTTGTTGCACTGCAATGACTTTTTATCGAAGTGCAATGTTTCCGTCACCAGTGTCACTTAGTAAGACATGATGAAACATACAATGTCAAATAGAAGTAAGTAGGGATTCAATCTTTTATAATTTCAACCTTATGCTGAACGCCATAAGATACATTTTATTGTGATAATTTTCAAAACTTATGCTAAAATTATTTAGCTATTTTCGGTAATCGTATGTACTTTTCTTACTCATTGATTTGCTGTCTTTCTTTAAAAGCCAATCACATTATCAATGTCCCCATACTGTAGGGTAAATAAACTATAAAATAAAACTATTCATGCTTTTAACACTATAGACAGATAGAATTAGTATGGAAAAAATCATGTGAGTACTTAAACAAAATTACGTATTATAATGGGGAATCAATGCTCTGATTAGAGACGGTCTCGGATTTTTATTTAATTATGTACTTAGTCTGTTGTAAGTAGACATAGATCTCAATTTCGTTTCCTGCTATATGCAAATCTTTGTGTGCATTAACATGATAATTTGTATTTCTATGAGTGTTTATTTTATATTATAATAAAACATCAGAAATATTTATTCAAACTAAGTCCAACCAATAACACATCACACTTACTTACATTTTAAAACGCATCGATTTAACGGCAATTAACCAACATATAGGGTGAAATCGTTTGATCGTTCGCAATAAGACAAACCCTGTGATTAAAAACATTTTCACTGTGTAAATAATCCAGGAATAACGAGGTAGCAATTAAACAGAGCTTTGGACAACATTGGGTGGACAGGACGCACATCAAAGCGGGTAGGGATGGGCGTGGTCACGTGTCATCGAAGATAAGTCCGCTGCTTACTATGTGGGGCTACTAGAACAGCGATTAAAACTATACTTTACACATAACGCCATCCAGTAGCACTCTAAACTAAGCTTGTGCTGTTGGTACTATACTACAAATAATTCATATTTTTAGCCAATGGACTCTTCCAAATATTTCCATCCTATGCGGTCCTGTGCCTCTCTCGGTAGTCTCTTTCTTCTCTGAATATCGATCGTCCGAAAATCATAATCCCTAACAAGTTTACTATAATCATCACTTTCCATAATGTTCGCGTGTCCGAAAACGTATATTACATAATCTTTACTTATATAGTTGTCCTAGTTTATATTGCTATAACGTCACATGCCCATAAAATAAAATTTTAAGACAAAAGTAAGAAACTGTTGGTTAGGTTAGATGATGATGTTGACCACAACCAGAAGCTATCTTTTTATTGTAAAACTAGAATTTAGTATTTATGTTTTTTCAATGTTATTGAATGTTGTGTTTATAGCAAAAAAAATAATTCATATTATATTTAGGAATTTAGGTTTTCGGATAAGTAATGAGACATTAATTTAGGGCTAGTTACCATTCGGACACATGATGATTCGGACAAAAAATGTTATGTAACGCGTGATTATGGATAAAATGAACGGATGAACGGACTTAGTTCAATAGTAGAGGAACATTTATCCTCCTTATAACTGTCTACTTCAACAAAAAATATTTAATAATAGTTATTTATTTGATTATTAGGTACCCATGATATTCAATTAAATTAATTAACTAGAGTAGTATAAAAAATGTTTTTATGCATTTCATTTACTAATGAAATATGTATGTATATAATTAGCGAATCGCTAACTTCGTGGCCTTATCCTAAATAATATGAACACTACCAATGACAAGATAATGTGCAGAGGAACAACTCATTATGTACAACGAATACAGCAATGTTGTTTTAATGGACATGTACAAACTATAATGATAGTATGTCAAAAAGAGAAAAAAGAGAGAGAACAGAAACTCACCAAAACTACTTTGTCGTGTATTACAGTTATCTTGCAAACCTGCGCAAATGGAAGGCTGATGATACTGAAATAAAATGGAAAATTTTAAAATCCATACTAATATTATAAATGCGAAAGTAACTCTGTCTGTCTGTCTGTCTGTCTGTCTGTCTGTCTGTCTGTCTGTTACTCTTTCACGCCTAAACGGCTGAACGGATTTCGATGAAATTTGGTACAGACAATCTTTAGACCCTGAGAAAGAACATAGGCTACTTTTTATTAGCAATCATATTATATTTCATTTCATAGAATTTTGGCGGGAAAGCTGTGTCACGTGACCTGTGACGTCATAGGTCACGTGACCCGTGACGTCATAGAATTTTGACAGATGAGTCGTGACGTCACAGAATTTTGGCGGGAAAATATTTTTTGACAGTTGAGTCGTGACGTCATTGAATTTTTGACAGATGAGTCGTGACGTCACAGAATTTTTGACAGATGATTTGTGACGTCATATTATTTTGGCGGGAAAATATTTGATACCTCTGTCACTTTTGACAGCTGTCAATTTTGACAGATAGGCGTGACGTCATAGAATTTTTGACAGATGAGTCGTGACATCACAGAATTTTGGCAGGAAAATATATTTTGACAGCTAAGTCGTGACGTCATTGAATTTTGGCGGGAAAAATAGTATTTAAACAGCTGAATCCTAACGTTATCACAATTTGGCGGAAAAATTAATAGGTTTGTACAGGACCCTCGGTGCGCGAGTCAGACTCTCACTTGACCGGTTTTCTAGCTGTGGGTCTGATATATCTAGAGAGCTTAAATTCGTAATTGTCAACTTATTTCATCATAACAGCCCATTAATGTCCCACTACAGGGACGGGCCTCCTTCCTTGACGGAGGGATACTTGGCCTACTAATACCACGCTTGCAGACGGATTGGTATAGGGTTTAATTTCAAGTTTTCCTTCTTTTTATTTAGTGAAGATAACTAATACTATATTATAAATGCAAGTTTGTGAGGATGGATGGATGTTTGTTACCCTTTTATGCAAAAACTACTAAATGGATTTTGATGAAATTTGGAATATAGGTAGTTTATGGTGTAAAATAACAATTAAGCGGGTAATACCGCGGGCATCAGCTAGTGTATTTATATTTTTTTTAAAATTTCGGAATTCCATATAATTGAAAAAGAAAATACGGTATACCGACTGCATAGAACGGTACCTACTTCTTTTAATAACGTAGAGCCTAGACCACCTGGATGGCGACAAACCCTAAAAGTCAGGCATTACTTCAAGCGTAATGTTCGTAAAAATAGACGCTGATAACATTCTTCATTTATCATGTCGAGTCGCACCTTTACATCCTTGTTAGCAATTGTTTTTCTGCAAAAGATTTGCATTGTGACAATGCTGCTAAAACGTTTGTCGGTCTTTGAAACGAGGAATGTTTAATATTTGTTCGTACTGGTTGTATTAATGACAGTAACTACTAACTGAGAACGTTTGTAGGATTTATTTTAAATTAAAACAGCCTTTGACATTCATATACTTATATTCGTTTTGAGTGAGATTATGTAATTATTATTTTCTTTTTAATGTCTGTAAGCTTAGGATAAACAACACATAGATGTAAAAAGAGATATGTTTATGCTGTTTTGTGATTACGTAGCATCTGTCTATTACACTGATTAACTGGAAAAGATGGAAGAAGGTCCGTGGATGAGGAAGGAGCAAAAAAACGCGCGCAGTGGAAATATTAGGAGGAGATCTAAGTCCAGCAAGTGAGTCCAGTGAATAAATGTTCTAAAATAAAAAAAAATAAAAAGCATTAAGTACTAGAAAATTTATCAACGTCGTCCTGATAAGACCTAATCTTAGCATTCCATGGATTCTCCGTGCGGGTCCAACGCGTGATAGAGGACGGAACACTTGCATAACAGCGTCTGGGACTTACGATCCAGATGTAGGTTTAAGGAGGCCCCCTTATAAATTACAAATATTGTAAATGCGAAAGTTTGTGAGGATGTACGGATGGATGTTTGTTAGGTAATCTTTCACGCAAAAACTACTTTTTTGATGAAATTTAGAATATAGGTAGTTTAGGGTGTAGAATAACATTTAAGCTACTTATACAACGCGGGTAAGGCCGCGGGCATCAGCTAGTGCTCTTATAAATAGGATCTCGAAGTCACAACAAAAAGTTCACGGATCCGTCCGAGCATTCTGGACGTATTACGCACCGCCTTAACCCTTTAACGGGCACAAGTAACTTCGTTTTTTCATTGGTTTTGACCTTTATTACAAGGTCATTAGAGTTGCTAATTAGGTGGGAATATAATCACCTCTGCCCGCAAAAGGGTGTTGTTATTCAGTTCATGTTCTGTTAATCAGTAACGATCCAATTTGAAGTGCGTATTCCTCAAGGAGTTCCCTTAGGCACGTTACTTATACGTTTGTAGTTGAGTGCCATCAGATCTAACAGTAAAGATAAAATGGTATATTTTGATAATATTGGACCAGGTAATAGGTCTCTTCATCTCCGTGTGGTGACGGCGTAAGAATACAATATGTCACCACCCCATCTCATCCCATGGGTGTCGTAAAAACTATAAAAAGAAGGAAAACTTGAAATTAAACCCTATACCAATCCGTCTGGTCAGCGTGGTATTAGTAGGCCAAGTATCCCTTCGTCACGGGAGGAAGCCCGTCTCTGCAGTGGGACATTAATGGGCTATTATGATGATGAATAGGTCTCTTCAACATGTCCCTCTTGGTCGGTGCTATGTAGGTACATATTGTTCAATAGATATCCACTGCTAGACAGAGGCCTGCTTCGTATGTGCTTCCCTAATCCATAAATTTTCCGCCGCGCTCTAAGCAGATCATTTGATCTTTTTAGGGGTCTGGCCTACTAGCGTTGCCATTCTTCCCTGGCGGCCATTGGAATACATACAATAGTAATATTGGCGTTGTGTGAATGTGTGAGGAATATTTATTTATGTATAGTATGAATTAAAACCTATCTTTTAAATACTGGCATACAATACCTCAACATACCTTAACAAACGCTGTAATAAAAGCATAGATTAAACGCAATCAGATGTTGCCTTAACATTGGAAAGTCAGTAATTTTCGTGTGGGCAAGAGCTAGTTGGGCATAGTACGTGTTGGGAATAAATAATAGCAACTGATTAGGACGGTACAGGTGTTGGTACGTGACATTCTGGTCCATTACGTGCCCAATCGTGGAGGTAAAATGTAATATCTGAGGTTATGTGGGCTATTACGATGTAATATGTTGTTCCGGGACGTTTTGTTAACTGCTTTGTCCAAAGAAATGTTTATAGACTAAATATTAGTTCTTTAAAAGTTTTTTGCTAAAGAATATCTTTGTGAGAGATAGTATATTATACCAAAATAAGAAAATTTTACCTACCTGAGTAAAATTTCCGCAATGGAGTGGGTCCGCGGGTAACAGCTAGTATTAAATGTCTTTGTTTCATCTGATAGCGATGTACTCAAAGGAAAAATTTACTTTTAGTATAGGAGGTCCTAGTTATTATGACATATTTTTATATTATTTTCATGTATATTTATAAGTATTTATGTATATGTCGCAGGGAAATGAGAAAACCAGGGATTTCACGAAATCCCTAGGGATATCACGAAATCCCGGTAAATGTCGAATATTCTTGATTATTACGACTTCTTACTAAAAATGTTTAATATTATGACAAAATACTAATATAACGTCAGTGATATATGTCATTTCACTAAACAAAATCTAGTGAAATGTGGTTGTACCAATGTTGATCTTGCGGATCAAAGACAGCTCGATGTGTGAGTGTGGTTTGGATGAAGATTCCCCTGATCATATTTTTTTCCAATGTCCGTTAATGCGCTCTTCATTTTATGATTACATTCCCTCTCGTATACCTCGTCCTGTTAATTTTAATAATATTCTTGACGACCTCTGTGGCGTAGTGGTTATATAACATGACTGCTACGCAGAGGTCTCGGGTTCGATTCCCGCTCAATGCAAATCTTTGTGTGCATAAACATGATTGTTTGCATTGGTCTGGGTGTTTCGTCTATTAAAAGTACTATCTTAACAGTAACTGGTCATTGGCGTAATCTTAGAATCGCCATTTAAAAAAAACAAAAACTCTAGTGATATGTCAGAAAAACAGATACAGTTGTTTAAAATTGTCACTGTGAAAAATCTAAGATCTAGTGCAAAACCAAAATATGTATTTGCAAGAAACTAAATGTTTTGTGTAATTCTTCATAAATCCCTGCCATGTTTAAATAAATAACAAGTTTTTTTATTATTAGAAATCTATTAAAATTTTTTTAATTACCTTAAGTTGTTTCTTCGGATCTGTACTTACATAATGAACGAATTAAGTATTAGTAGGTAATAAGAAAAGATATAAAAATATCATAGTCAGAATGTTATGTTTAGTTGACTGAAACTTTACTGTCTAAATAAAAGTACACTAGTTTATTTGTTACTTTGTTTTATTAGGGACTTTATTCACCTATAGTAATAATATAATATAGTATTCTTTATTTCACTAGATTTTGTTTAGTGAAATGACATATCACTGACGTTATATCGACGGGCCCCAAGAACAAAAGCGTATCTGCAATATTATCGATTTCGAGTATGAGCGTTTGAAATTCTGTGTACGCATGATCATTTTTTACTAACGCAAATATAAACTTATTGCAAAAAATCTTGGCAAAAGCTAATGAAGTGTTAAATATCTTTATTTTCATGTTTTTTTAAAAGAGTTTAGTTATTATTTCGAATAAAATGAATTCTTATAATACAATAAGATTTTGTTCTCTGTAACGATCTAGCATATATATTAATATACGACTTTGTTTTCCGGAATGATATAGTATATATCTTAACATATGACTTTGTTTTAGGGAATTGATGTCTTGTTTTGCCATCTTAAAACACATTATCTGTAATGTTTTGATTCATAAAAAAATCAATTACTATAAAATAATTTTGTAGATACACAGAACATTTTTATCTAAGGTTTATTTGTTTATGTAGTAACATAACGGATGCCGTTATGTCCATCGTTATAGGACGGAGCCCTTGGATAATAGCGTTTAGGACATACGACCTAGATGTAGGCTTAAGGAGCCCCCCTTACAAAGGCTTAGCAGTCACTATCTGCCATATTCCGTCCTATTCACTTTTGGTAGGAGTCTAAAAATGTCGTTTTGGACATTTGTGATAGTAGAGAGCTTACTGGAGTTCTCGGCAGTCCTAATCCTTTTAACAAGTTGTAGAGGGATTTAGCGGGAGTACACCTTGCAGCTATATCAACGGCATATAGAGGAACTATGTAGCCATTTCTGGTTATTTATCTCATTTGTCAAGTCAACATATTTTTTGTCTTAATTGCGTGATCTTTAAGGATGTTAGTTTTCCACGGTACCGTGAGCTTAATAGACACTACACGCTTTTTCAAATTTGAGTAGAGGAATATGTCTGGTCTCAACGGCGACACGCAGATGTTTTTTCGGGATGTTGTGTGTCTACCAGTATTGTCCAATCGTCTGCCGAACTCAGGACAAATTAAATAAATACTTTGCCTTTCAGCTCTAGCAATCGATAGACTGACTGCCTCACGTATAAATCCTAGAGCTCTGTTAAGACGTTGCAGTAATGACTCCTATCCAAAATCACTTTGCAGCCTACCAATATGTGTCTAGTCGTGACAATTTCTTTGCCACATTCCGTGTTTTTGACCGTCGCTTTTCCAATCTTACAAGATTACTTTGATCGTTCAGAGTCAATTGAAAAACGTTGAGGTATAATTTAAGTAATGCTGCTAATCAGTCATAAATTAAAGTGCAACTTCAAAGCTAAAAGTATACAGCAGTCACCTAGAGTACCCTATTCATTTTGCATTTCTAGGTTCATTGCGTGCACTCTGTAGCTATCATTCTCATCTTAGTTTATGAAAGATTTTGTAATTTCTTTGTCTGATTATCTTTCCGTGTTTCTAAAACCTGCTCTAATAGTTGGAGCACCTATCATGAACTTTTTGTGAAATTGTAACCGTAACGCGAGTGCAGATGTATTTTTATCAGTTAGGATGGATTTTAGTGGTCGTATATCCAGACTTTTTTACGTTATTTATCGGTTGTTGATTTACCTTTTCAATGTCATTTATGAAATTATTGAATACATCTTCTAGTACTAGAGAGCGATCTTTATCGTTTATCTTTCTACCAAGCAATTTAAAAAGCACGGTGTCTGATATTATTTAAACGTTTTCTCTGCCTATAATAAGCCCGGGGCCATATGAAGCATATGTCGTATCCAGTCTACCTAAACAGAGACAATAACATTTGCTAGGTTGCACTTTCATTCCATCAGTCTACATACAGAATTTATCATCCTTTCGCAGTAATTCTTAGCACTGCTTTGGATTTCGAGTAAGTATCGCTAGGTCGCGTCGTCTACGAATGCTAAAATGATTCTGTATATTTGACATTGGACTTAAGCCGATATCATCACCTTTTTTCATCTATTAATAAGCTATCTATTAGTGGATAAAGCCGTTCCAAACATAAAACAACATTAATATTTTCAGCTACAGGTAGTAGTGGAGAAACGTTACTGTAATTTTGACAGCCAGTTTCTAACAGAAAGCAAAAAGGAAGGTATATGTCAAAGTGGAATTTATAGCTAAACGCTTATTGAAAAACAAGAAAATCATGTTAATTTACTAAAAAAAGCATTAAATCGGATACTTTTGGATTGAACAAACACGGATGATAAAATACTTTACAGAGAACAAAATCGCATCTTTACCGAAGACATATTTTTTCCTTAAAAATTTCGTAAAACAAAATCGTATAGGCGCAACCGTTAAGTGACTTGGAATTCAGTTTTGTCGAACATAGACTTAAGGTGAATAAAAAATGAAAATAACTGATTAAAAATCAACATCTTTTTCTAAATAAAGTCTTATTGTTTATTAAACTAATTATAAAACTAAAATTATTATGTTTCATGTGAATTAATTATAAATTTTAATATCTTGTCTTTAGATTTTTGTAGAACAATATAGTATATGCACAAACGATAATAAATAACGCACCTGACTTTGACGAGTACAAACACGTAAATGACGTTAAGTCGCTACACACGCGGCATGAGTTCCAAGGAACATGCTCCTACATGTATATACATGTTTGTTTGTGGAAGTATAATTTCTGATACGACAATGTTCGATTGGTTATTTCAATATGCAAGAGAATATTAAAAAAATAAAAATGGTGTCGTATAGTGTTTAGTGTGTAGAATACGATTATACAATAAAATACATTTCGTCTTATTTTTCCATAAGATTTTGTTCTTGGGGCCCGTCGATATTAGTATTTTGTCATATCACTAAACATTTTTAGTAAGAAGACGTAATAATCAAGAGTATTCGACATTTACCGGGATTTCGTGATATCCCTAGGGATTTCGTGAAATCCCTGGTTTCCTCATTTCCCTGCGACATATAAACATACATAAATACATTTTTTTTTCGTAGTCCGTAGTCTCGTACCCAGAGCTTGTACTAGCTCTGCTTAGTTTTGGACTAGATGACGTTGTGTGAATGTGTGTGAATATTTATTTATTTAAGGCTTCACAATATCGTTTTTTTACCGGTCTGTCTTTTCATGTAACCTAAATGTACATACTTACACCAAAACACGATGACCAATGCAAATCAGTTTTATACCAAAAAGTGGACGGCAATCACTACTTAGGAAGCCTTCAATTGACCCACCAACAAGTACGAATTTAAAAATTTCAATTTCCAAAATTGAATAATTAAAATAGGTAGGTATTACAAACTAAAATTGCCTCTTTAGAAAATTTGCATTATTTAGTAAGGGTATCACCTAATTGCATAGGGAAAGTGACTACGCTTATGAGCTTAGCCTGAATTTTAATTAAGGATTATTGAGCAAAGTATATTCATAGATGGTACTTGCATGTCAATATTTAGTATAGACATACAGGACAGTAGGTTTGAAATTAATTTTAAGTACATTTTGTATTGGTAGGATTTGTGTATTCTGTTGCTGTTTTCTTATGTCTAATAGCTGTTTTTTGTTTTGTTTTTTGAATGTAAAATTAGGACGTTTTGTTTTGTTTTGTTTTTTGAATGTACAATTAGGACGTTTTGTTTTGTTTTTTAAATGTAAAATTATTTACTTAAACCGTGCAAGTGCGAGTCTGACTCTCGCACTGAGGGTTCCATACAAGCCAATATTTATATTTTATTTTTAATTAATAATAAATGACATTAAAAACAAATATACAGACGTTTTCTTAAAATGTGGACACCCTACACCAGACTAAAAAAATATAAAAACCAGACATTAGATAAATACAGATCGATAAAATACAAAATTTACTATGCACTGAAAGGCTCCCCATTTTTGTAATTGTTGTATTTAATTATATATTTAACAATTAGCATTTGCATAGTGTGTGGACTGAGGGACCACTTACAAAACTTAACAAAACTTAAAAATAACAATAATTATCACTGTTTGTGATCTTTTTAAATTTATCCTTGCCCTTTTAACAAATGGTTGGCTTAGGAATATTTAATGTTCATGCTTTAATTTATTAATTATGAGATAAATTTAAGTGGGCCCTCAGGGACCTTTTAAAACGTTTGTTATTTTTTATTATCTACTCATATTAGGCTTTTCAATGCTTTTTATACTTTTATACATGTTTAACTAAGGATTTTTACCAAAAAATTGTTGTATAATTCATTACCTATCTAATTATGGGAGATTTTGTGTTTGAACTGAGGGACCCACTTAAAGCGATATATCTTTTGAATGAAGTCTTAACAAACTCTGATATTCGTTTAACAAACTCTTTAACAACTTTAACTATGCACTTTTGTTGATTAATCTGCAAAAAACCGCAAAAAAAAAATGGGCCGTCAGTCCACACATACATGTAATATTAGATCAATTATCAAGTGCAAAGCTTGTTCTTGTGACGTTTAGTTATTGTGTCGGAACTATTTGGTCCATTCTCTACGGACTAAGTTTAGTTAGACTATGCTCGTATGAATAAGTTTGGTTAATTGTCGTCTGTTTGCTTTAGTTTATTTAAAGAGTTATTAAATTAAGTTAGCACTTTGTATTTTATGACCACATCATCTGAAAAAAGGAATACCTACTAAGCTAAGGACATGTTGATTGGCTGCGTAATTTAAAACAACAACCATAACCTAATAGCCTGAATTTATTGCCTATTTTATGTGGAGTATTAAGATAAGGATTTTTTAAAGTTAATTTAAATATATTTTATCTTTAATTTTAAGGTATTCAGATTTAATTAAAATTTTTTTTTCTTTAATTTCAAGGTATTTAGACTACTTTAATGTTTATTTATGTTTAAAGTAGCAACACATTACACAAAAGAAAATGGAACGCTTTCGTATTTAGCTCACTTCATCAAGACGCGTAGCCATTTAGATAAAATCTTTTGTTTGAATTTTCTTTTTTATTTAGAAGCGACATTTAACACTGGACATTTTTCAAATAGATATCGTAATAGTTTATTTTTAAACTGCAATAACGAAGGGTCCAACGTTATTTTTTATAAAAAGGTCTATAGTGTCCCTTTTTTGTGTTTAGTTTATGGCCGTTCAATGTTGTGGAAGTGTGTGGAAAGTTGGAGATATGGCGGGAACATAACACGTCATAAATATTGTGGCCAATATACGGATTTATACCGGATATGCCGAAGGATTCTTTTTTTGAAATGGGAACTTTTTAAATTTTGGAATTGTCGTTTGAGGTTTTACTTATGATATATGGATACTTTTTTTGAAAAGGAACCGCTGGTCGTTCTTGATAGAGTCATATGGTTGATATATTGCTAGTAACGAAAGGTTGGTGTGGTTATTTAGTAATTCGGCCCTTGAAACAGATGCACTTAGAGGACGGAGTGAGAGTATTATGTTAACCATGTTAATAAAGGTAGAAAACATCAGGACTAGTCGTTAAACATGTTTTATTAAAACAGCTGTCAATTATTGTATTTAATTAATGTTCGTAATGGGTAAATTACAAAATAAAATAGGCGAAGGCATCATAATATTCCTTTACAGAATTTTGTTTTACAAAGTTACATGCTGCTTCCCTGTTTCCGCATTCCAAATGAAAAGGGTTATGTTTGTACATAAAATATAACTCTACAAACAGTTTCACACAAAAACCTTTCGCAACAAACATCCTTCAAGTAGCTTAAATGGTGCCTAAGTCTTACAAAAAGTGGTGCAAAAAGCTTCTTCAAGCGTACAGTAGTGTGTAGTGTTGATGTTTCATTAACTTGTTTTGTTGAGTGTACTTAAGAGGTATAGGGCTCAGGTGTACCACTGTTTACAGGGAGCGGAGGTCATGCGCCGAAATGTGAAGGGTGCGAGGAATAGAGAAATGTGTGGAGTAGATTTTTACATTTTTATTTTTAGAGATGCTGCACATATCTGTTATATAAGCTAAGGAAAACTGGAAATAGTTATGACAAGCTAATTATTTAGTGATGGGAATTTCTGTATTTACGTAAAGTTAATTTTAATTTTTGTTTCATCTTATTATCTCTTTAGTAAGTCAAACGGAGGATAAGTTGACCTACCTACTAGTTAGCTAAGTGGGTTTAGGACTTCAGTGTTAGTCACCTTCTACGCGGATACCAACGAGACGAAAATTTCTTGTGGCTTGGCTTTTTCTACTTTCAGTCTATCACCTCAAAAAATATTTAAATTTGCTTAATTTACACTGACTAAATAAATTTACTTATATCCTATTCGCGCTTAGAATGCAGTGAGTTGTCATTTTTCGCTGACCTAGCCCCGCCGTTTAACCAATGAAATCTTTTAAAATTCAATAAATTTGATTTTTAAAAGATTTGATTGGTTAGTGAACTGACAACTCCACTGCATTCTTAACGCGAATGGGATATAGTAATACACAACAAACAGATTTTTTACTACGAAATCATCTCCACACATTCCTCTGTCCAATTTCAAAATTACGTACGTCAAAGATTATCGCTGTCAGAGCCCCACGCGGACCGGAAGCTGCACAATACTAGGGTGGCACCCAACCACGGTTATTATCTACCTGCAACGTCACTTCCGCTTGGACTATCCCGCTTACCGCCCCTCTCGCTTCACTGCGAACGTTAGGGTTCGATTTTTGAAAGTGCATGTTGTATTGGTGCTTTTCCCCCGTATGAAAACTTTACGCATCGCCTCTTTGTAACAGCTACGTTAGTCTGTTATTTTCTTTTTTTTTGATTTTGAAGTTACTTTAGAACATTGAAAGGAACATTGCTTTATATTGTGATAAAAGGTTTTATTGTAGAAAGTAGTCTGAGAAAGCATTTAGTTTTTTGACTTCTTTTATTTCTGGACAGTATTTGCGCTTTCCTTTAGTTTTAATATGCATGTCAATTCTCGTACCTTAAATTCGGTTAAATTAACTTTTAGTTGTCAAATTGTCTTATTTTTGCTATTGCAATTGTAATCTTTTGTGGTCGTGTTATAGTTTTATTTAGAGTGTGACAATTTGACAACTAAAAGTTAACTTAACTGAATTTAAGGTACGAGAATTGACATGCAGGTTACATAAAAAAGGAAGCTTTTAATCAAGCTATTAACCCTGTGTTCTTAGTCGACATTATGGGCTTTTTCAATTAAGGCTTTTCGTGTCAGACTTTTGCAGTGCAGCATCGATGCGTTTGTCGCACGGAAATCGTTCGTTCGTGTGTTCATGTACAAAATGCCAGGTGCGTTTGCCGTAATGCAAACGCTCGAGACTACGTTAATGCTTAAAACGCTAATCGTACGGTTGCTGCACCTGTTCGACACGAAACACCTAAATTGAAAGAGCCCTTAAAATACAGAGTGTCACTGTTTTATTTTATTCGTAGATGATGCTAAAAGAAACCTGAGAGTCGGTTTTGTAACAGGTCATAATACTTCAGATTCATATTGTAGATTTGTGCCTATATATTACATACAAATAAATGCTAATTGTGATTTACATCATCATAACAGCCCATTAATGTCCCTCTGCAGGGACGGGCCTCCTCCCGTGACGCAGGGTTACTTGGCCTACTAATACCACGCTAGCCAGACGGATTGGTATAGGGTTTAATTACAAGTTATCCTTCTTTTTATTTCGTAAAGATAGTAGTTACGGTGATTTACATATAGCGAAATTAATATTCACCACTTCTTGTGTTACTGTCTGATTTAGATACGAGTAGGAAAAGAACCGTTGACTTCCAACGTTACTGTACATAGACCACTGCGCTATCTAATTGTTAAGTTGAAACATATAAAATAGCAAAAACTTTAACTAATATTACTAGAATGCTAGTAGACGAATACCAATCAATATATGGAAACCATTCTAAATCGTAAAGTTATTCTCAAACTGAATACAAATAGAACTTTCCTCATTGAAGACAACGAGTTATCTCAATGTTGGCCAATTGTGACGTAAGAGGGCCCTCTTGATTACAAATAACCGTCTAATTAAACGGTTCCTGGCTCCCAGCCATGTGTCTTCAAGTTCACAGGTATGTATCACATACGGGTGTTAAGAATGGAGAGCGAATTTTAAAATCAACTATTTCCTCATTGTCAAAAGGAAAGTGTTTGAAACTCTATTTTTAGGGTTCCGTACCAGTTTTGAAAAAACGGAACCCTTATAGGATCACTTCGTTGTCCGTCTGTCTGTCTGTCAAGACCATTTATCTCAGGAACGCGATCACAGAGACGTGACGTCATAAAATTTTGGCGGGAAATTTTTTTTTGACAGCAACGTCGTGAAGTCATAGTATTTTGACAGATTATTCGTGACGTAATAGATTTTTGACAGCTGATCATGACGTCATAGCACTTTGGCGGTAAAATATGTTACAGAATTTTTGACAGATGAGTCATGACGTCTCAGAATTTTTGAAAGCTGAGTCGTGACGTCATAGAATTTGGTGAGAATTTTTTTTTTAGCAGCTGACTAGTGACGTCACAGTATTTTTAACAAATGATTCAAGATGTTGTAGAATTTTGGCAGATGATTCGTGACGTCATAGAATTTTTGACAGATAAGACGTGACGTCATAGAATTTTGGCGGGATAATTCTTTTTTGACAGCTACGTCGTGACGTCATAGAATTTTGACAGATTATTTGTGACGTCATAGAATTTTGACAGATTATTCGTGACGTCATAGATTTTTGATAGCTGATCGTGACGTCATCGCATGTTGGCGGGAAAAAAATTGATTTAAAAAAAAAAAACCGACTTCAAAAACACAAATTGCACTAAAAAGTAAAAAATAATTAGTTGTATTTTGGTTTTACAACATTATCAGCCATTCCTTCTACTTAATTTTATTCTAAAGAATAGGTTCTTTTAATTATTGTAAAAAGTATTGTTTAAGATATTTCTTGAAGAGTCTGTAAATATATTGATTTGCAGATTCTTTAAAAGATAATCAAATTATTACAAATAATGTAATATTATTGTTATTTTTGGAGTCGGTGTCAGCCAACGCAATAAGTACGATAAAGCTATACAAAACTTTATTGCCTTTTCTAACACACTCGAATCACTTTAAATGGTTTTTAATTAGATAAATATTGCATTTAGCGGGCGCCGCCGCGGTATGTTTATTGGTGCGCGTCACAGGTCACAAAACTTGACGCGCCCGCCTCGGGTTCGATTCGATGACAACCGAAGAAAGGAAGAAACGCCATTCTCGAAGTAGGAAATCTACCTCCAATGCCATTTCAAAAGAGACTGGTGAACAACGTAAGAATCAGCTTTCACAAAAAAGGACCTACATGAAAAAAGTTTTAAATAGGGAGAACATCGAAAAGCGTAGCCACACCGTCTCGGCGTGGTTAATTAGAAATAAAAATTATTAATTTATTGTGCGACATGCACACTAAATTGATAATTTAAATAAATTGACATAAAAATAAATCAAATAAATATAATAGTTATTATTATCAATTTGTTGTACCTAAAGAATAAGTTTAAAATAAATGAAATGCAATTCAAAAATTTGTTTATAGTCTATTTATAATCCGGTATTAATTCCTATTTTAAATTCAAATAAGAACTTCATTATTAAGTCTTAAACCATACCTTCAATTACAGTCATAATGTTAGTGTAAAGTTTTCATCAATACGAATAAAATAAGCCCAAACACTAGGTAGCTGCTATATACTGTTAAAAAGTTCCCTTGACCCTCAATCTTCTTCATCATTAGATTATGTTTGTGTAAAGTTGTGTAAAGCTTTTATCAATGCGAATAAAATAAGCCCAAACACTAGGTAGCTGCTATATACCGTTAAAAAGTTTCCTCGACCCTCAGTCTTCTTCATCATCAGATGATGTTTGTGTCAAGTTTTGTAAAGTTTTCATCAATACGAATAAAGTAAGCCCAAACACTAGGTAGCTGCTATATACCGTTGAGGAGTTGCCTCGACTCTCAATCTTCTTCATCATCAGATCATGTTTGTGTAAAGTTTTGTAAAGTATTCATCAATACAATTAAAATAAGCCCAAACACAAGGTAGCTGCTATATGCCGTTAAGGTGTTCCCTCGACTCTCTCTGGTCTCCAGGATCTGACCAGTTCTAATTCTTGACTATTTGGTAGTGACGTCAAAGATGCACATGTATGACAAGATTTTACACAATGCGTCCCTACAATTTTCAAGAGATACCCTAGATTTCTCTAGGATCCCCTCATCCAGATCCAGATCTGGTGACAATGGGACCAAATGGGACGCATACCGATAATAACAAAAAAAAAATTTTTCAAATCGGTCTAGCCGTTTTCGAGAAATCAGGTAACAAACACAAAAAATAAAAAAAAATAAAAAAATACAACCGAATTGAGAACCTCCTCTTTTTTGAAGTCGGTTGATAAATAAGTTTGTACGGAACCCTCGGTGCGCGAGTCAGTATCGCACTTGACCGGTTTTATTTCTATTAAATTCGTTTGGGCTCCCTAAATCTTTTACTTTATTTAACATTAAGTGTCAAGCTTTTCTGGAACTCCAGCACACCGGGCGGCGCCGGGCCTCCCAAGCAAAAGAAAGCAAAAAAAACCAAGGTTGGTATCTTATCCCATGGGGGTTGTAGAAACCGACTAAGGGACTATCCGTGAATAATTAACTTTACGAAATAAAAAAAAGGAAAGCTTGAAATTAAACCCTATAGCAATCCTTCTGGTCAGCGTGGTATTGGTAGGCCAAGTATCCCTTCGTCACGGGAGGAGGCCCGTCTCTGCAGTGGGACATTAAAGGGCTGTTATTAATGAATAAAATTATTAAGATTAGAGCTTCTTTGAGCCAAACTTTACTTCTATTTGACAAACCACCCGACAGTGTGTATAATAGAATCAAGCAAATTATCTTGTTTTGCCCAAATGAGGAGTCAAACACGAAACCCTTTCTGTGGGTTTGTCTTTTCGCATCGCTGCGCCGGGAAGAGGGGCTTGCTACAATATACAGTTAGAAAGGCATCTTAAGTCTTTAGTCAGTCTGATATAGTTTCTTTAAGTAGATTTATGGCTTTATACGCATACTTGTTTTAGATAGGTAGGTAATATAGACGTATGTATGTCGTAGTTTGATAACTAAGATGTTTAGATAACAATTATTGTGGTAAGTATAGGTATGTATATAAATAGTTATAGTTTGTTTGCAGATTTCCATTCTTCTTCTTCTTCTTAGCGTATCGATGGCAAAACGATACTGTGGACTAAATTGATGTAGCCCAAAACCCTGCGACACTGACTGCGTTATCGCTGGCAATTATTAGATCTTCCTGAGTGCAGGGGTTAGGGCATCCAGGTCGTGATGAGAGGTGGGCCATAGTTTGGGGAGCGCCGCACAGTAGTCAACTCAGTCCGCCATTGTTTGTGAGGCCTCATGTTCTCCTTGCTCCATCCTACCTGTCTATGAATGTTTACACAACAAATGGCAAAAATAACATTTAAAGAAAATTGTTGTTGGTGTATGTACTTGTTTAGGTTAATCTACAAAAAAGGCAGTCGCATCAAAATCTATCATTTTGATGCGAGTTTCACTATTAAATTGCTAATTTTTCTGAACGTGACTTACACTACTTTAGTTTAAAAAAAAGATATACTCATTAATTTTTTCAAGAGGTTCTTTTGGGCATAGTTAATGTTACCGGAAATAATTTGTGACTAATTTTAATTGTTTCAGCAAAAAATGGTGAGTGTTATAAAATAAGGTTTAAACCGGAAAGAAGAAAGACAATGAGAAAAATTATACTTGAGGCGGGAATCGAACCCGCGTCTCTGGACTATACGCGTCCAGCGCCATGACCACTAGGCCACCCGAGTACCCGTCTCGACTACCAAATTTAACCAAAATTTTCCATTGTCTTTCTTCTTTTCGGATTTTTCTAGTTATACCTAAGCTTTATATAGGCAAAAAATTATGTGTAAAAAAAGGTTATACAATTAATAATATTATTCCTTTACCATCTTAACTGGATAACCTCCAGATAACATGGAGTAATGACACCTTTTCTTATTCGCTATGCTGACAATCTAACTCCACTATAATAATCTAAAGCACATCACCATCATAACAGCCCATTAAAGTCCCACTGCAGGGATGGGCCTCCTCCCGTGACAGAGAGATACTTGGCCTACTAATACCACGCTGGCCAGACGGATTGGTATAGAGTTTAATTTCAAGTTTTCCTTCTCTATCTAAATCAAAATCTCAGCGAAAAATCTCCATTACATACATAGTTTGCTACGTCTTCAGATCATTTTCATGGTTTCCTTTAGTAACTCGATTACATCAAACATGCTATGCGTAATTATATAGAGGTGTAACGTGTATTTAAGGTAGCCCACAGAATGTTGTTCATCTACACATCTGTATTCCATTAGCAAATACGGTTTAAGCCTTACATGTGCCAGTGTAAATTGATCTTCCCTGTCCCCCTAAATGTTATATAATTGGATGTGTTATGGCACAGGTGGTGTTTAATCAGGGATCTATTTTAAGTGGTCGTGTTGTAAGACGTAACAAATGCCCGAGGTGCCATCAAGACAGGTAACGAGTAAGTAATAGGGCTGTTACTTTGGAGTTTCGTTAATCTATATAAATATACCTACGTAAATCTGTTTTATTAATGCTTTATGGTGCCAGACCAGGAATTTGACAGACTTCATAGTAAGTGGTGACGGAGTAAGAATACAATATGTCACCACCCCATCGCATCCCATGGGTGTCGTAAAAACCGACTAACGACCAGATCCGTGAATATTATCTTTACGAAATAAAAAGAAGGAAAACTTTAAATTAAACCTTATACCCATCCGTTTGGCCAGCATGGTATTAGTAGGTCTAGTAGACCTCCGTCATGGGAGGAGGCCTGTCCCTGCAGTTGGACATTAATGGGCTGATATGATAGTAAGTGGTAACCGTAGCTCATATACGTCGGCATGCCAGAGCAAAGCCAAGCCGCTACTTCTTCTAGTGGTAAGCTGGTCAGTCTCAGAGCCTTATAATTTCACTAGCTACTGCACCCTTCTACCTAAACACAGTAATATTTTGACAATACTGCTTAAAGGAGGAATTAGCGGATACAGCGGTAGCACCGACCTAGACGTTCCCTTGATGAAGAATCCAAGTACCTGATAAGCATGAAGGTAAAGTAAGCGGGCACAACGTGGTACCGACTAACAATTTGGGCTCCCTAGATGTTTTACTTATTACAAACGCATCTAGTCCCAAACTAAGCAAAGCTTGTACTATGGATACTAGACAACGGATAAACATATTTAAATACCTTTTTTTCGTAAATACGTACCTATATATAATACATAGAAAACACCCAGCCCAATGCAAAAAATCATGTTTATTGAGCGGGAATCGAACCAACCAAGTCATGTCATATAACCACTACACCATAGAGGTCGTCTTTAATAAAAACTAACAGCAGTTGATAAGAACTGGGCTACTTTTTATTTGCACTAACAAATATTCAGCTGTTTAAGCTGATGTTAATGTCTCAATAGGCTATCTATATGCTAAATTTCATCTTGATCTATCAGTGATTTACGTTAAGCGTTTGATAGGAAATCACCCACTCAATCAAGTCTTCCATTTTAATCGTCACAAATGGAGTTAAAATGTCTGACGGTAAGATTTAAAAGGAGCATTGCGATGAATATGATGACAGATTCAGCATTTTTATTTGAGTACTTCTTTTATTATCTTTCGAATTTAAGAATGCTTTAAGCTATAAATTTATACTAATATTATAAAGGTAAAGTTAGAGGTTAAGTTTGTGTGTTTGTGACATTGTAGGGCGTAATCTCTGAATCTAATGATTTTAAAAATTCTTTCTGTGTTGAATAGTCCATTTATCGGGGAGTGTCATAAGCTATATAGTATCACGCTATGACTAATAGGAGTGGAGCAGTAATGAAATATGTTTAAAAAACGGACGCGTTTTTTTCGTCAACGAAGTGGGCACGGATCAGCTAGTGATGAAATAAAATAGCCATGGACTTACGACCTGAGTAGGATAAGATGGCCAAAGGACCGAAAGCAGTGGCATACATTTGAGGAGATCGATGTTCAGCAGTGGACAGCTCAATGCTCAGAAAGAATATTCACCACACATTTTCATAACAGCTTATTAACAACCCTTTGCAGAGATTTTCTTTCTGAGTGGTATGACTTTTGTGTCAAGTTTTCCTTCTTTTGTGTTAAAGATAATAACGTAACATAACAGCCCATTAATGTCCCACTGCAAGGACGGGCCTCCTCCCGAAGCAGAGGGATACTTGGCCTACTTATACCACGCTGCCCAAACAGATTGGTATAGTTTTCCTTCTTTTTTTATTTCGTTAAGATAATATTCACGGATAGTCCCTTAGTCGGTTTTTACGACACCCATGGGATGAGATGGGAAGGTGTCATATTGTATCTAAATCCGTCACCACACGGATATATAACATTATGTAAATATTATTGAATTGTTTTCAATATTATTATTATGTACCTGACAACCTTAAATATTGAAACTTGTCAGTTAGCCCTTATAATCTCGTTCGGATCGCGACCACGAATTTCATAAGTGCTTCAGTTAATGGATGAAAACATTAAGTCCTTGGGGCCAATGTATTCGGCTTTACTCTCGTGTCATGTAGAGCTATTTGCATATGCGATTGCGGTATCTCCCCATAGAACTATTTAGTTTATTGGTATATTGGACCGGGTGTAAACTTTACGGCATGGGGTTTGGTGTTAACATAATACCGTTTGTATAAAATTTTATTGGAAATGTTTTAATGTTTTTTTTACTATTTTTTTGGTAGATTAAATAATAAATTGATTATTTTTACTGCAGATACATGACATCTTTGAATTAGGGCGCCTTCAAATTTGCCGCTAAGTGTCGCGCGGAGGCAGCGCGACTGCAGCGCTGCGGTCGCGCTGTTTTGTAAATTCATAGAGATAAAAAACGAGCGACTGCAGCGCTACGCCCGCGCTGCGTCCCCGCATTCGTTCATCGATCGACTATTAGTGTTGTTTAGAATACTTTTTCTTTTTAATAGTAACACTAAGAGCAGTGTATTTTCGTCTGAGTCCATCGTAAAACTAAAACACAACACTACCATTCTCAAACCTAGCGACGGCAGCGCGACCGCAGCGCTGCAGTCGCGCTGCCTCCGCGCGACACTTAGCGGCAAATTTGAAGGCGCCCTTAGGGAAAAATACTTGGTAAGACAGATTTTTAATAGTATTCTCGTCCAGGATCTACGTCAAAAATGATAGTTTCTTTCGAGAGTTCCATATCAGCCTATGGACGTCTACTGCTAGACATAGGCCTCCTCTAAAAGTTTCCACTCTGCGAGGTCTTGTGCCTCCCTCATCTATCGGCTTCCCGTCGTCCTAACCAGGTCGTCGGTCCACCGTGTGAAGGGTCTCCCCACCCTGCACTTTCCGGTGCGCGGTTGCCAATCCAGAATGATTCGCGTTTTGAGATCCAGCTAACATTTTGAACTTAGGTGTATTTTTTTTTTTTTTTTTTTTTCAGCTCACTATCGTCCACTGTTGGACATAAGCCTCCCCCAAGAGACGCCAACCATCCCGGTCTTGGGCAGTCCGCATCCATCCACTGCCTGCCACCTTCTTTAAGTCATCGGTCCATCGTGCTGCAGGGCGCCCTACACTACGTTTGCCCAAACGCGGTCTCCACTCAAGCACATGTCTGCTCCATCGACCATCAGTCCGTCTGCAGACATGACCGGCCCACTTCCACTTGAGCGTGCTAACCCTGCGAGCGATGTCGGTCACTTTGGTTCTCTGGCGAATAACCTCGTTTCGAATTTTATCCACCAGAGAAACTCCAAGCATCGCACGCTCCATAGCACGCTGTGCTACTTTGAGCTTGTGAACCAGGCCAACTGTGAGTGTCCACGTTTCGGCTCCGTAGGTCATTACTGGTAGGACGCACTGATTAAAAACTTTAGTTTTTAGGCACTGTGGGATCGATGACTCAAAGACTTTTCGGAGCTTCCCATATGCCGCCCAGCCCAAACGAATTCTTCTGTCCACCTCCTTCTGGAAGTTGTGCCTGCCAAGTTGTATAGTTTGGCCGAGGTAGATGTATTCATGCACAACCTCCAGGGTGGCAGAGCCCATGACAACAGGCCTCGGGGACACGTGACCGTTAAACATAACTTTGGTCTTACCGAGGTTCATCCCGAGGCCTACCCGTCTTGAAGAATCTCCTAGGCCGTTCAGCGGTGTATTACTAAGCTCGAAAGATAAGTGATAGTCACTATATCCTTAGTCACCATTAACCCTCACGGATGTAAAAGGCCTAGTAGTAGTCTTAAGTCACGATTTTATGACTCAAATATATAGAATTCATATAGACAGATACACGCTTCCGAATTTTTAATATTGCAAAGAGCTTTCCGTAGATACATACTTAAGCCTCTTTATATGTACATTCTCAATACGAGGGTAAAAGTGAAATAGAAAATAAACAGTGTCGAGACTCGAGACTACGGACGTTGGAAACTTTTGCGACATACTCCAAACTGACCCTAAACTGGACTCGAATGTTTCATAACTTTGTTATTGCTTCGAAACATTTGGCACGTATTGTGAGTCTAAAAGCCTACTAAATCTCCTACAAGTGAAATTGTATTGATATAGAGGCAACTAAGATTGTGCGCTACCAGTAGAGATTAGTTATATTATTAAGATATCATAGTGGCTATTATTTCATTATTTACGGCTTATGTCATTACAGACTTTTCTAATTTTCATTATTGCACGTCAAGTACCCTTGGAAAGAGGTAATGAAGATGTAATAAATAAATAAATAAATAATCCTCACACATTCACACAACGCCATCTAGTCCCAAACTAAGCAGAGCTTGTACTATGGATACTAGACAACGGATAAACATACTTAAATCCTTTTTTTTGTAAATACATACATATTATACATAGAAAACACCCAGACCAATGCAAACAATCATGTTCATCCACACAAAGATTTGCATTAAGCGGGAATCGAACCCGAGACCTCTGCGTAGCAGCCATGTAATATACCGACTAAGCCACAGAGGTCTCCAACGTCACGCTTATCTCATTAAAGACTTTTCTAATTTACAGGTACCCTTGGAATGAGATAATGAAGATGCCTTTAAGGGAGCTTCAAAGTTGGGAATACATAGCCAAATACCAGTTTCGCTTTGGACAAAGGCATGATCTAAAAGTCGAAGCTGGGATATCGCGGCGGGCCGCAATAGTACGAGGGAGGGTCAATAAGTTCGTGAAAAAGGGGGGTTTAAAGTGGAAAATAAGACTTTAAATTATTTTTCCTTTTCAATATATTGTCCCTTAACTCTAATACATTTATTACTTCTTTCAATTATTTACCTATTCCTTCTATAAAAAATGTTTTCTCTTAGCTGTCAAAATAGGCCGAAATTGCACCCTTTACCTCTTCATCGTTCAAAAATTTTTTTCCTCTAAGCTCTCTCTTCATATTATTATTTGGTAACAAATAATAATCACTTGGGTGTAAGTCTCGTAACTTAATAGATTATGTTGTCAAAATAGTTATAAATAATTATACTATAATTACGTGCTACTTACCTGATTTATTTTAATAGTATGTAAAAATAAGTGAGGTATTTTATTTAAACAAAATTATAGATTTCTGGCTTCTTATGTTATATATGTCAAATACAGGCAGATAAGCAAATATTTCAGTATTTGCTCAAAGGATTGTTTACCTTGAAAGCATAAAACCCTTTTATGCGTTGACTGTAGGCGTTTTTACTTCCCACGTAGTCAGAGCAGAAATAGGTTAGCTACTTTCGACACAAGAAGAACGTTTACTATTTACCTAGTGTTTGTAGTAACTACTTACCACCGCTTAAGTGTCTAGACTTTAATGTGCTATTTGTGTACTGTCTAGTTCAAACCTTTTATCAATATTTATTTGCCTTTGAAATGTTTTTACAGGTATCGTTATAATCTAATTATAGAGTAAAAGATAATAAATAATATTTATAAATTAATATTTTATTGCATTCAAGACAATAAACAAAGATAAGTTTGGATATTAATATCATTGTTTGTTTTTGTTTTTACTTTAAACTAAGTATTTCTTTATCACGAAAGAGTTGATCAATTATTTGTATGATTCTAAAGTTAGGGTAAGGTGGCGACTATTGGACCACTAAATTTTAAACAGACCTGGTATTTAAAATAGAGCGTGAAATAAAACAAAATCTGTGTAAACGAGTAGTCTGTATATTCAATTATCGGTAATTAACACAATTAAGTTAAGTTTATTATGTATATAGTCACAAAAGAAGAAAATAAAACGTTGTGATGGTTTCCTTGTTTGAACCACCGTCTCTTTCATCGGACCACTTAGTTGCTATAATTGGACTTAGGGATTATAGGTGGCTGGTCCATTCAAGGTGCATGTAAAAAAATTAATAAAGTAAAATATTTTTTTTATCAAAATTCTTTTATTTTCGGAAATAAATAGATAGTTACATTAATTAGTCGATTCTAATTATATTTCTTTATTTGGCATGCAAAATCACAAAAATATTTCAGGTTCGTCAAATCTTCTCTTTAACCTCGCTTTTGGCACTCAAAACATTCTGATTACCTCATTCAATACAACTTCTTTTTTCCCTAAGCTAGTTTCATACTCGACTTTCTCTCCTTCTCTTTTTGCCATGCTAAAATAAAAAGATTTGTTTTTTAAATAACACACATTATAGAAGTTCCCATGATTGGACCGGTTCAATGAAAAAGCATCGTGCCAGTCCATTGATAGAAACTCACTAACATCCACTAAAATATTTTTTAAAAAAACAAGAAGCACGTTACTCAACAAAAATAAACGATAGTCAGTACGCTTAATTAGTTTACTGTACTAGTAAAAAAAATCACATTAAAATAATTAATACAACAGTACTTACATGCTATTATTTGCCGCGTAAAATTTATTTTCGAGGTCCGAGAAACAAAGCGAAGTACGTCCATTCCTCATGCTGCCTGCTGCGGTACTGGCGGTTGGAGGGCGGTGTGGGGGGTTGTAAAGCTATCGTTTCGATGCAAATATCGGGTTCATATATGAATAGATCGCGAAATATTGAAGTGGTCCAAACAAAGCGCTAGTCCAATGATCGCAACCTTACCCTAATGTCCTTAGCGTTCGTCCTTGTTTCCGTTAAATGTGTCTTTGTGTAACTTCCTACAAGACAGGCCTTTAATCAATATTATCGTAAAATAACTAACAATTAGATATTTTGTACTACTGCAAAGGCCAGACAATAGATCTTCGTAAGCCCAGTCAAATCATTATGTTCTTTAAAGATACTTTTTGGTGTAATATTGGTGGATTTGAATTTTTTTTGGAGGTTATATTTCGGCAGATGGATCGTGACGTCATCGTATTTAGGCGGGAAAATAAATAGGTTTGTACGGGACCCTCGGTGCGCGAGTCACACTCGCATTTGACCCGTTTTATTTTTCTTTGGTGGTAAAAATAAGCTAAACTTACCTAATAACCAAGCAGTATAATACAAACCTAATATCATCATCATATCAGCCCATTAATGTCCCACTGCAGGGACGGGCCTCCTCCTGTGACGGAGGGATACTAATATAAAACCTCACAAATAATCACACAAAGACATACGTGTTTTATAACCAGACATCGAGCACCGTTGACATAGATCCTAAGCGTACTGAATGCGACGCGACATCTCAATTAGACGATTGCTTGCTCAAAACTAGCGTCGGACAAATACTGCCTTTGTGTACGAATGTTGAACGAAGCGACGTGTGCTTCGCTGTGAGAGTGTTAAGAGCCAATACGGTGATGTTACGGGTTTCAAAGTGGGGAATTATGAGATCATGAATTATTTGTGCTGTTTGAAAATAATTGTCTAGAACCGGGACAACTCATGTCTGTATTCAGTTGCTTGAAAAGGAACCTGGGAGACGGGACGTTAATGTTAGAAAGTGTAAAAAAAATTAAACAGTCTACTAGAAATTTTGTACAAAGGCGAGGTAAAGCCAATAAAATCGTGTCTTAATGACGGTTTTTTATTTGGTGTTTAAACGAAGCTAAGTTACTCTGCTAACCAAGCGGTATAATACATAAAACCTCATAAATAATCACATAAAGACATACGTGCTTTATAACCAGACATCGAGCACCGTTGACATAGATCCTAAGCGTACTGAATGCGACGCGACATCTCAATTAGACGATTGCTTGCTCAAAACTAGCGTCGGACTAATACTGCCTTTGTGTACGAATGTTGAACGAAGCGACGTGTTCGCTTCGCTGTGAGAGTGTTAAGAGCCAATATGGTGAAGCTACGGGCTTCATAGAGGGGAATTATGAGCTTATTTTTGAGTAGATGTGGTCAAAGCTTTGGTTGCTTTGCTTTTTAAAGAAATAATTTTCTGGAGATTCGTCACACAGGTATTTGAACCTATTACGGACTCCAGCTCTCATAAGGTTCTGAAACTAATATTTAAGATAAAAATTCAGCTTAATATAATATATTGTAAACTTTTTGTTTTTAGAGAAATAAAATGAATTTATTATAATTTTAAGAGCAAATAGAACACTAAGAAATGTGACTACTTCATATTCTTTTTTTGTAATGGTAATAATATCCGTTTCTTGGGACTTAGGGGTCCCTGGTCTGACCTGGGTTTTAAAAATAAAATCGCTGTCCACTTTAAATAAAAAATTCGGGCACATTGAATGAGAAAGTATGAAGTGTGTCGATTTTTTTGTCCGCTACTGTAGTTCTACAGTTTACGATCAAGATTAACTTTTTAGACACAACTGACGTATGCATGTAAGTGTGTAAAAAATATTCTTACAAATAAAAATGTATGTCTTCTTCTACGTTGTATTATTGTCACGTATGAAGAAATGCTTGTATTTTATTACTGCGCATTTGACTGTACATATGTGGCATCCGTCGTTTCAGTAAGGACGTAATTCTTGTGCGTGGTTTACATTAACCTATTCCCTGTCCCATGTATCATATATGATACGTACCTATTGTTTTACTATTGTGCTTACATGCGGGACAGGCAACCTGTTAAAACTATTATTCCAAATAAGTTACTTATGTTTTGGTTTTTCTTAATATTAAGTTATTTTTTTAATGATGTTGATCAAGTAACATTAGAGAAATTTGATTTCAATTTTATTTTTAGACGGAGAGTAATAAATATCATAAAAAAATAAAAATCAAAAATAATAAAATAAAAAGTTTGTTTATTTTTGTAAATCTTTACAAATAAGTTGCCAGGGTTTCCTGGAGAGTAATCAGAAGATGCTTGTGTTGGGAAAATCTTGCTCCTCCTACATACACATATTGTTTATAAAATAAAATAAAAAATCGCAAACATTACATTTCATATCACTTGGTGTAATATAGCAATAATAGGCTGTGATGAAATAACCCTACATCTTTAAATCCGTCTCTAATTTTAATGGGTTCAATTGCTAATCAAATATTTTCCTAATTTGCAGATAAATTTAAAAAAAATTGTACACAAAAATAAAGTAAAATTTATATTCACCCGTTCTAACCACAATCTATTTAAGTAATTGCTTGGTCGTTGACTAAATTATATCGTTGATTGTACCCGTACTTGGTATTCCCTGTTCCCGAGTCGTGTACTGCATACAGATCACTTTGACAATCAGCTGGATTAAACTCTGCGGTATTATTGTATAATTGGTAAACATTTGTATTAGATATGCTTGTTATTGTTTATTATATTTTTTATTGTTTCAATAAATTTTACATTTTATTCTGTTGTTAAAAAATAAATGAAATTAATGTAGGCAAGGATGAGATCGGGTATGTCACCACCCCATCTTATCCCATGGGTGTCGTAAAAACCGACTAAGGGACTATCCGTGAATATTAGCTTTACGAAATAAAAAGAAGAAAAACTTAAAATTAAACCCTATACCAATCCGTCTGGCCAGCGTGGTATTAGTAGGCCAAGTATCCCTCCATCACGGGAGGAGGCCCGTCGCTGCAGTGGCACATTAATGGGCTGTTATGATGAACATAATATTAAATAAAATAAAAAAACTCTTTACTTAAGTACATTATTATCGAATAAATGTTTCTCTCTTTCTATACACATAAAGAAAGTTTTCCCATAAGTGATGGATTGGTAGGCGGGGTACCATCCATTAGTCAAATAGATTTTCCATCAAGATTAACTTATCTGCTCACTGACAAATCCCGTAAGTTATTCATTATCTTATGTACGGTCAGCAACGAAGTTAGGGACAAAATGGATATTTTACAAATGGATTTATTCTTACCAGACAAAAATGTTTTTCACGTTAGATCCTATTTAGGTCACACAACTATTTTTAGGTTAATATACTAGACATTAATATAGTATATGATTCATCATAACAGTCCATTAATGTCCCACTGCAGGGACGGGCCTCCCCCCGTGCCTGAGGGATACTTGGCCTACTAATACCACGCTGGCCAGACGGTTTGGTATAGTGTTTAATTTCAAGTTTTCCTTCTTTCTATGTACAGGTAACATTCACAGATAGTCCATTAGTCGGTTTCTACGATACCCATGGGATGAGATGGGGTGGTTACATATTGTATTCTTACTCCGTCACCACACGGAGCCGTCACCACACGGAGATCTAACAGACGAAGAGAGACAGTAGATAATATCTTTGAAGAAATAAAAGCACTAATTTATCTGCTTGGCCAGCGGCAAGGCACTACAGAAGGCTGGTCCTTGTCCTGGCACAGGCACATTATGATTATAAGGAAAATATAGCATACCTACTTATAGTTTCTGACTCATTTCGAGATAAACGGCTTAGTATCTTTGTGTGATTCATAATTTTATCATTCAGTTCCGGTTCGATTTACCTATTGTTCTAAGTATGTGAAAATAAATTTTGTCTAAATTATTGTTATCAAACTAAATAGAATCAACTTACATAGTTTGATTGTGGTTTTATACAATTTTGTTTATTATCAATAATTTTCTTTTTGTTTTTATTTATCGTATCACGTAAATACTTAAAAACAAGTATTATATTACTTAAAATTTCTTTATCATTGATAACAGATAAGTTTTAGATATTTTATCATTATTTGCGTGTATGTGTCTTTCCGATTATCTTATTTCCTGTGATAGGGCGATAACTTTACCTACCTTATTTTAACAAAACATATTTAAATCCGCAAATAATATCAATTTTATAAGTCATAGTCGTTTCGATTTCGAGTTTTTTTATTGCTATAAAGATGAGCTAGTAGCCCATAGGATGTTAAGAGGTACCCCTTGTTTAGAGACGTCAGCAATGGCAGAATACAGCCATACCGGTGTCTACCCTGCCAAAGGCCATTTAACTCCCTTGAAGACGCCGATGTGCACGCGGTCTTGATTTCGATCCCCACTCGAAACAATTCTCTGTGCGATCTACAAATTATTAACATAAGCTTGTATGCTTATTGTGTCCTGTAAAATTAATGTCTCTAAACCTTTTTTTCCCTATTGTGGGAAGGGTGTTCTAAAAGAAAGAAAAGGAAAAGAGTTTTAGTACAAATGTAAAAGTATCAAATTATTGAATGTTAAACATTTATCTATCGAAAATAGCATTATCAATAGCTCAACCTTATCTGTAATCATTTATCTATATATTCGTTATATCCGTAGATAGGTTTAGTACGCCCTTAGTATCATTGTGCAAGTAACGTGATTGTGGAAAAAGCATATTTTAGTAAAAAAACTTGTGAAAAAATCTTAGAGATGGATCAACATGATGGTATGTTATACTTGATTTGGACAACAAAACTTTTTTATAGAAATACTTTTTTATACAAATCGAAAAGAACATTGAGTTTACTTATCAGAGACATCTCTTGATGTTTATTGGCAAAAATCCATTTTTTCAATCCAATAAACTAACGATATTTACTATTAGAGTCGAATTTTTTGGAGGCTTAAGTTAGCAGTTTTAGACATCTTTTGGCTGATGTTAAGATAAAAATAAATCGTAACATTTTTAAAGCTCAATTGAGAAACAGATTCCTCTACGAGAGCAATAATTAATATTATGAGCTTTTTTAACCAAGATTTTATTTCGTTTTTTTATTGTTTGTTCGAGCCCTATGCATTTATGTAGTGCTACCGTACTTATAATAGAAAAAAATTGAAAAGTGTTTAAGAAAATTCTAAGAGCTTTAAGCTTCAAACAAATACCATTTTTAATGCTGGGTTTGTTGCAACCACTTCTAAAAAAATAACCCTGTAAAGCGACTTAAACGGCAATGTGTACTGTTCTCGCTTGGTTACCTACTGTTGCATTTCATATACAAGCTCTTTCATAGCAATTTCATTTTTATCTTGGTTTGTGGCCAGTATTGCAGTAAGAGGTAGACCAAATACCTATTGCATCTACTGCAAGAAAATTAAGACCGGCCAACGGCACATGTTATATTATGGCAATCGAGACAGGCCGCGAATTGTTTTTGCTTAGGTATTGCTGCATTTAAAGCTATCATAGCAATGTTTGGGTGTGGTTTCACTAACTTTGCAAAAAAACTCATTGGGGGTAATATAAGTGGCGGTATTTTATGATTCACAAAATAAATGACGTCAATCGATATAGATATTGGCATCAATAGGTATTAATAATAATTCCTTATCTGAAAATGTTAGATTGTGTGATAAGGTTTGCCAGTGTATTTCACTGAACTATGCTTAATAATATGTTTGCTATAGGAACTAATTACCTACTACTTTAATTATTATTTTGAACTCTTGGGAAAGCTAGAAAACTTTGTTTGCATTATCTAAACTTGCGCATCTGGTTAATCTATGAGAAGAGTTATAATCTATAAAAAAAATCCTTCTAAGTATTCTTTACCAATCACACAAGGTTGAACATCAACATTAAAAGATCTATTCCAATCGAATATCGAATAAGGTGTAATAGAATCGCTCAGCTATTGACTCTATTACGTTTGCACATATTAAAATTTGCGGCATTATCTTGCTTACCTACAACTTTGCCTCTGAAAAAAGACAACACTAAATCATTATAATACCCATAGTCAATGATAGATCTTATTTAAATACTAACTTACTCCAGTAAAATAAGCATTCAACCTCGGAATGAAAGCGAATAAGCTGTAAATTTGCATAAACCTTTGTTTTGGTGTACTAATGACTGGTAGAAAAGTCTCATATAATCACGTGTGCGTTACAAGTTATTCAAGGTCAAAGTTCAAGAAAATCAGTTTTTTCCAATTATCTCGTTTTCTATGGGAAATACGCCATTTAATGTCATAATAAATATTGTAGATCATAAATTAAAACTCTTTTAGTTCAGTCAATAAAGCTAATCTGGACTCGAAACCTCTCAACACTTATTTTCTTTTATTACAGTTAAAATGTCAAACATGGGTCCTACAGGACACCCACCACCATATTCAGACAGCGGACCTGCCCATCATCCACCAATCCACCATCCGCCACAAGTCGTCGGACCTGGCGCAACACTACTAATACAGCCAGGAGTTGTAGGAACAGCAGTAGTCCCTGTAGTAGTGGGACCCCAAGTAGGACCGAAGCCAGCCACGATGATCTGCAAATCTTGTAACCATGAAATTATTACGAGGGTGGAAAGCAAATCTGCTACTAGAACACATTTGTTTGCTCTTGGTCTTTGTCTAGTTGGGTAAGTTCAATTAATTTAATTTTTTTTTCTAGTATAATGATAAAAACCTCAAGATAGCGAGTAAGTTCAAATTAAACGAAAGAAAATATTAGTGTAGAAAGCACGGATTGTGCTGCGTCTTTTGTTTATAAAGAGCTCCTTGGTTCTTCCAAGATTTTTTTCGATTGTCAAATTATAGTATAGGGAACCCTGTAGGGGTTTTTGATCATCAACTCAGTAATCGATTGATCTTGTGGCTTCATACATCATTTCAATATTAGAAGGTCACGTACTATAAGTACAACTAGAGTTGCTGATGTCTAAATGATGATGTATAGTCTGATTACTTACCATCAAGAAAGCTCGCTAGAGAATTTAACATTTAGTAACGTCCTCTCTTCATCAGGGCTCTCTCTCTTCATCATTACACGCCCCATACCTTATCAGGTCTTTGTAAAATTGTTATCTTCATGTTGATTAGGTATCTGATAATTGATTTCAATAATTACTGAAAGTTATAAACAATATCGATATATATTGTTCAGGACACGACTGCTTTGTTTGCTTATTGAAGTCATAACCTTTTTGTATGTACCTTAATCTGATATTGTAATTGGTTCTAAAAGTATAACTTTAAGTTGGTTAGTAACCTATTTCTTGAATGTCATTATGGAAATGGAATCATGGAATGGAAATCATGTCACGTTGATTGTTAAAAAAAAGGTTTTTGTTGAACTGAATCTCTATTTGTCGTCGATAGCAAAAAAGTTTAATCCGTTAAGATCACTATGGACTCTAATATAAATAATAATATCTAATACTAATCACAAAAACCTCAAGAAGTAAATGGGTAAAACAACAAAAACAAGTAAATGGGGCTACATTGAGGATTCAGCAACTCAGTGCGAGTGTGGCTTCGACCCTCAGACAATGTCGCACCTCTTGAAATGCCCTCGATATCCCGCTACATGCAGCCCTCAAGACCTATGGGCTGCTACAGACAACGCAGTTGCTGTGGCCGAATTCTGGGCCGGTACTGTCTGGATTTTTTGGCAATCGACACGAAGAAGAAGAATCACAAAAAAGATACTAGGTAGTTCTAATAAAAACATTAAATGTGTTTTCAGATGCTGGCCATGTGTGTGCATCCCATACTGCATGGATACCTGCAAGAACGCTGACCACTACTGCCCTAACTGCAATGCCTACGTCGGAAGCTACACGCACTAAACACACTGAAAATGTACTGAAATAAACTTGTTATTTAAGAATCGAAATACGAAATACAGTTAAAGGACTGTTTGGATTATTTTTGGAAATGTAAGAAACATTGAACCCAAATAAGAAAGCTTGTCTTAGAGCGCTAGCTCGGCGTAAGACCTGACATTATTACCGTTACATTACATTCCTTTTCAAATTACACCTACACGGAAAATCCTTAGAAAGCAAGAAATATCATGATGGATGGAAATTTGGCATTTCATGCTATTTTTTTTGCTGCCGCCTTTGGTATGAATTGAGGGTAAAGACATTTTGTATTCGTATTCAACCTAATATTTTGTTTGAAATATTCATTTTTTCTTATTCAAAATTTAATTTTTATTGTCAAATAATAATTAACCACTTTAACTATGATCTCTTTACTTTTTATATTTATTTATAAACTGGCAAAGGATTGTTAGAAAGATAATTGTTTTTGCATAATAAATAAACAAGTCGCTAACGCGTTAAAACAACTAAAAAAATGTTAGAAAAATAAAACACGACTTGTTTTATTTTCTGACTGAAATATGTTACAAACCAAAACTTAAACTTCGGTTTAAAAAAAACCTGATCAAATAGCTGGTAAGGCACTATTTTTATTAATTTCTTGTACTTATTTATTCAAAAAGCCTGCTGTATAATATATTATATTATTATGTGCTTATCTAATACTTAAATGTTTTTATTTGTACCTTTAAATAATATATTAGTTGTTATGTAAAGTTAAGTTGATGTAGATGAGTGTAAAAGTGTCATAATTAGTTTTAAGTTACTATGCTAATCGTATTTTAACAATAAAGTTTTAGTTATACAAATAAGTTTTGTTATTTGATCATTCTTTTATTTATATCAAACCTTATAAACAATTTGTTTTTTTTTGTCGATGTTAAATATTAATAAATATTTAAAGGGTCCTTATTAATTTATAATCATGTTTGCGTTCATATTATTTGATTCATAATAATTATTTAAGGTTTCATTGTGTGAAAGATATGCTTTAGTGAGGGGAGGATATCTTGATATATTTATATATTGTCACACTGGTTGGTATAGGATCTCTAATAATTTACCGTCTATTTCGTACTAGAATAGCGCTCTGGTTTTGAGCTCGTCCTAGAAAGTAACTAAATAATGAAGATGATTAACTTCGTAGCAATCATCATCATCATAACAGCCCATTAATGTCCCATTTCGTAGCAATACCAAGGGATTGTTACAAAATTAATCTAATCAAAAGAAAATGTAAAACTTGGAAAAACTTCTCTCCTGGGAATGTGGAAACTTTAATAAATGCAAATACGCTACATTTTTACATCATAAAACGTACTAAGTACCTAATCATACGTTTACGGGGGATTTGAGACTTTTAATCGATTGTAATAGAAGAAATGCCTTAAGGCTCAATAAATTATAATTCTTCTGCGATTATACAAGATTTATCTTTACTTCTATACTAATATTATAAAGAGGTAAAGTTTGTGAGTTTGTGACGTTGTAGGGGGTAATCTCTGGATCTACTGAACCGATGATTTTTAGATGAAGGAGGCACAGGACCGCGCAGACTGGAATAGTTTGGAGGAGGCCTATGCCCAGTAGTGGACATCCACAGTCTGATATGATGATGATGTACTTTTACTGTTCACCATGTGCCTATAAACAAATTTAGGAAGTTTCTACCAATGCCGCTTTGCATATACGCGCTAATAGAGAGCTTATTAAAGCTTTGGATAGTTCTTTAAATGTATTTTGGAGAGATTTAGGTGAAATGCCTCTTGCTTCTACTTCCACTGGATATTATTTAGAGATTATTGCTAGGGTAACATAATACCCTTGTGAGCCTTCATCATAACCGCCCATTAATGTCCCACTGCAGGGACGGGCCTTCTTCCGTGACGGAGGGATACTTGACCTACTAATACCACGCTGGCCAGACGGATTGGTATAGGGTTTAATTTCAAGTTTTCCTTCTTTTTATTTCGTAAAGATAATATTCACGGATAGTCCCTTAGTCGGTTTTCACGACATCCATGGGATGAGATGGGGTGACATATTGTATTCTTACTCCGTCACCACACGGAGTTGTGAACCTTGGGGTATGCAAAATATCAACATCTTATATTATATACCTAGTTCTTTTAGGAGGTTGGTGACGGATTTAGTTTTATTTATTTTTAAGGATTCAATGGGGAAGGTTGAATACGTTTTGTATAATTATATTATTTTTGGCTTTTCCACAAAAATAACATTATCTCGGTATCTCAGAGTTATCTTTTATCATTTTATCTAAAAGTATGTCAGTGTAGGTTTGAACTACTTCAATCTTCAGTATTGTATTAGTGGTATTACGAAAATAAAAATATTCTCGAGCTGAAATGGAGAATTACAATAGTAAGTATTAAATTATATATATTTTTTACCTATAAAGCTTAGGTATAACTAGAAAAATCCGAAAAGAAGAAAGACAATGGAAAAAATTGATACTCGAGGCGGAAATCGAACCCACGTCTCTGGACTATACGCGTCCAGCGCTATGACCTCTAGGCCACCCGAGTACCCGTCTCGACTACAAAATTTTACCATTGCTTTATACGGGCGCCGGGCTGAGACTTAGAACTCAACTGTACAACGCCATCTCATCATCATAGTAAGTATATTTAAATAAAACTTGTTAGCAACCTCTTCCAAGCCTTTTATTACCTTGGTATACTTAGTTATGAATTTATATTACGTTGGTATAGTTTGTATGATTGGTGTAGTTCATAAGCCAGCTAATCAAAAATGAACAGAATATTTACGAAAATACAACGTAAGAAAATTTGATACAAAACCCTATTCGAATATTTCTGAGCAGCATCGTATTAATAGGGTACAATTTCCTATATTATTTTGGTCTATTATCAATAGCTTAGTTCGCTTTTAACACTTTTTTATTTTTCTTATACAATTTTATACTTATTTTAGTCATATTATTATCTTGAATTAAATATTTAATTATGATTAAAAGATTAAAGTAAACTTGAAAATATTGTAATTAATAAATTGGCTAAGCTATGCTTCGTGGACTATTTTTATGTTCAGTTGCAAATCATATTTTCACTCTATGATCGTATTTGTAGCTTCTTTGAAGCAATATATTTTATAACATAAATGTTTTATTGAGAATAATAATTATAATATTCTACACACTTTACAACAACGCCATCTAGTCACAATCTGTGCAAAGTAGTGTACTATAGGTACTAGACAACAGTATCTGATAACCAAATCTAAATAATCTTTAGAATAAAAAATACACATACCAAATCAATCTGCCATATTCATGTACACAAATATTTTACGTGTGCTTGATCTGTGGTTCTAATTTCCAAAGTCCAAATAATTTGGAAGCATAATAATATGTACAGCAGATACGCCCCAATTAACTAGGCCAGTTGGAAGTTGTTGTAAAAAGCTGCGTTGATGTCATTTTTGGAACTAAATAGCGATGACGTGTGTTTTTCACTTCTATACAGAAATGCGCTTACTTCCCTTTCTGATAGCTAGCTTCAAGTTGGTCTACTCTGTCATATAGGTCAATAAATGATAAGGTTCTGAGGAAACAAACATGAAAAATAATACGAGTACTACCAAACTAAGAATTAGAACTAACTGGCAGAAAAGTTCTAGAATGGCGACCTTGCATCGGAAGGCGAAGGGTGGGGAGACCTCTCACACGGTGGACCGACGACCTGATTATGACGGTGGGAAGCCGATGGATGAGGGAAGCACAAGAACACGCAGGGTGGAAACGTTTGGAGGAGGCCTATATCCAGCAGTCCATAGGCTGATATGGAAACTGAGAAGCTAAAAAAAGAAGTACAATTTTAAAAGCAGTGTTTACCATTTAACGAAAACATTGACTTTCAAGTATTTTATCGTTTACATACTTAGATAAGGATTATGTTTTAATATAGACATTGATAAACGTAATCAAAAAGGTACGATATTATATTTACGAACAGTTTTGTTCTTATTGTGAAAGATTTTAACGTGTTCAGTGTTTATAGGGATTTAGTTTTCGAATTTGAAGTGTATTGACCTAATTGATTTCACAGGTAATTGTAAAATTCTTCTTCTATACTAATATTATAAAGAGTAAAGTTTGTGTGTTAGTATGTTTGTGTGTTTGTGACGTTGTAGGGGGTAATCTCTTGATCTACTCAACCGATTTTAAAAATTCTTTCTGTGTTGAATAGTCCATTTATCGGGAAGTGTCATAGGTTATATAGTATCACGCTATGTCTAATAGGAGTGGAGCAGTAATGAAATACGTTTCGCCGCCCAACGAAGTGGGCACGGGTCAGCTAGTATATTATATAGGTGATGGGTAATATGTGTGTGTAATCGTCTCTCATACAAAATGTGAACAATTTTCAAGTTTTCATAGCACCTTTGCTTTATTTAAACAACTGGAAGTGATATTTGGGCGCTTTATGAAAGTAAAAAAATCTATTCGCGTTACATTATCCGTGCGCCCACTTCTGGGCTAAAAAATTACAATTTTGGTACTAATCATTTCTGCCCTAATCACTGTACCCCTGGGTACCTATACCTAAGTGTTAAGCGTAGACGTAACCTTTATTAATTGCTTCACCGCAAGTACAGTAGGTAATGGATGCTTTGCAGCGCAAATTTTAATCTTTGTGTACTCGAACTTCAATGTTTATTTGGTCTAGCATTGGTTTGCATCTTTTCTAATATTATTATGTACTTCTGTACATAAGAAAAAGTATTTAAATGTTTATTCATAGATTAGTACAAGCAACATTATTTCTTATCTCTATTTGATTTGATTTGAAACTAGGTGGCGCTGTGTTAATGTTAAAAATACAAGCTCAAATCAAAATAATCAATTATTTAACTTTATCTTAAGGGGAAACAATTCAATCGCAATTCCATACAAACAAAGAAAGTTAATTCCTCCTTCATTAGATAATAAATACTCAAAACTATAGATGATATCGTTTTGCCTCGTAATTATCTAGTCTTACTGATTAATAAAACAGTAAAACAAATATTCATTTACAAGTTATGAGGCTTCAAAGTTCATAATTCTATGCACATTTTATGACAACTTTTAGCGCAATAAAATAGGATTAAACGTTTATAAAGGTAAATATATTTTGGGACTAGGAATAGATTATTTATTCGAAAATTCAAATAATTTTATATTGACTAGATACATTCTAAAGTTTGTACGCAATTACCTTTTTCCCAAAACCATTTTAGGAAATTTTACCGTGCTCGTTTCTGCCATCGACATCTTGCATCTCGCCTCCACTTTCTGCACCCCTCGGGTCGGCGGAGGGGAGGTACGACAGCGAGCCGACCGTCGTCGAATGTTACCGAATATTTTTTTTTAAACTTCAATAAACTTTAATTTATGTCATTTATGACAATTACGTATCGCTTGCCAGTAAGAAGTTTCGTAATTTCTTTTATCAAAGAGATCCAATTATTATCAGATGCATAACCAGTTAAATAAAATACCTACATCAGTGACATTCTTGACTAAAATCAACTGTCAAAATTCACCTATTATTACAATAGTCAATAGAGCATAGCTAAGGCTGTCACATTGCACAAACTGTATTTTTTTTTGTAATTCATTTTGTATTTTTTTTTAAATATTTACGTGACTCACCCCCGCCCCGGTATCTGAATGACTGATCAAGTATCATTTCTTGTCAACTATCATTTCCAGATTTTATGATTATTATTTATTTTTAATAAAAATAATCAAGAGTTAGAACTGGTCAGATCCTGGAGACCACCAAGAGTCGAGGGAACACCTCAACGCCATATAGCAGCTACCTTGTGTTTGGGCTTGTTTTAATTGTATTGATGAAAACTTTACACAACTTTACACAACTTTACACAACTTTACACAACTTTACACAAACATGATCTGATGATGAAGACGACTGAGGGTCGAGGAAACTTTTCAACGGTATATAGCAGCTACCTAGTGTTTGGGCTTATTTTATTCGTATTAATGAAAACTTTACACAAACATGATCTTATGATGAAGACAACTGCAGAAATTTATTTAATACTAATCTTAGAAATTGTAATCAGCATGGTTTTTAACCGACTCCTGTTGAAGTCGGTTTTTTAATTTATATTATATTATATGATTTTTCTTCTTTTTTTTAAATCCAGCTAAAATTAACTTCATGTACTGTATGTGAAGTAAGATATTATTGTGTACTGTATGGAACCCCTATTAACGATGCACGGTCTAAAAAACTGCCTCAAAAATAAACAGTTTAACTTAAAAAAAAAAAATTATAATGTTTTAAGGTGTCATACCTACACCACTTACAAGATAAATTGATGTCTCGCTTGGTGTGTCTTCCGCAACAAAACTTACAATAAAATATTTTTTTTAAACCCATTTTAGTTATCTTTATTTACTCCTGATTTATTACTTTTTGAGTAACTACCTACAGCTAGTATTAGTGTCAACCTTAACAATCAAGAAGAACAATATTTATATTTTGAACGACATTTTGATTTGTAATAAATACAATCGAGCGCGTGTGCGTGTGCATGTTTCTTACTGCTTTTCTATGAGTTGTTCTCTTTCTCACGCGACGTTTGGTGAAACAACAATGTTTTAGGCTTCGCCGACAGCTGAGTTGGTTTTGACAGAATGAGCCTTCTTAACTGCACAAAAGGATACTTCATGTCATAAGCTATTAGTATTTTATCGATCCCTTTTGTTTAAATAAATAAAACTTTCTTTTCATAATTACAGCAAAAATGGCGGCTACAACCCAGCTACCAGAACACCCGCCACCATATTCAGAAATCGCCACAGAACACCATCCACCTCCAGTGGTCGGCACCGTCATACATGGAGAATCAACAGCTGTCATCCACACAATAATGGGTCCTACCGTAGTACCTCTAATGGTAGGACCACGGGTAGGACCCAAACCTACTACCCTGGTGTGCAGGTTCTGTAACAGTAAGATGATTAGCCGGGTAGAAAGTAACCCGTCGGCGAAGACTCATATATTTGCTCTTGTTCTCTGCTTAATTGGGTGAGTAAAGTGTTAATTATATATAAGTTAATTATGTCAAAATAAAGATGGATCCTCCGTGTGGTGACGGAGAAAGAATACAATATGTCACCAGCCCATCTCATCCTATGGGAAAACCGAATATTATCTGTACGAAATAAAAAGAAGGAAACTTAAAATTAAACCGTACAGCAATCCATCTGGCCAACGTAATATTAGTAGGCCAAGTATCCCTCAGTCACGGGAGGAGGCGCGTCCCTGCAGTGGGACGTTAAAGAGTTCGAATCCTGACTCTAGTACTTAATAATTTTTCCATTTTCTTTCTTCTCCTCACAATTTTCTAGTTTTACCTAAAATGTCGACGCTTTGAAAGAATTTAAATACAATATCATTGCTGCGTAGAAGTCTTGGGTACGATTCCCGCTGTGATAATTGGTGTTTTCCAATTATGTAGACAAAACAGTATTGCCAAAGTACAAGCTCTCCTTAGATTAGGACTTGATGGCGGTATGAATGTGTGAAGAATGTTGTTCTATTTTCATATTACTTAAAGTATAATCGATACACTATTGATAATGATTTTTCTCAATTTCAGATGCTGGCCCTGTATGTGCATACCTTACTGCATGGACTCTTGCAAAACTGTTGACCACTTTTGCACAACTTGCGATGCCTTTATTGGCAGTTACACACACTAAGAAATAATATAAAAAGTAACTACATACGAGTATAAATATGTTTATTCGTTGTCTCGTAACCAATTGTACTAGCTCTGCTTATGTTAAAGTAAGAGAATTATTATTATTTTATTTATATTAGGTATTTATTATTATAATTATGGTATTATAAGAAAAACACATTACACACACATGCGAAATTTCTAAAAAGGACATAAAAATGTGTAGATTATTATACGATTTCTGTTTTATAATGATGATTTCATACATTTCCAAAGAAAATTGCATATCTTTAATTGTATATTATGTAAGTATATGGTTTATTATGTGATAGCAAAAGTATTTTGACTGGTTATAAGCCAGCAAGTTGCTGGTTCGAATTCTGATTCTGGATTTGAATGTTTTTAGTTAGTGTTTTAGGGTTATCTAACAATAAACATGTAATTGGTCATTTTTAAACATAACATTATATTGTCTATTATTTTTTTAGTTAGATTTTACTGAAAACTTTTTAATTTAAATCAATTATCATTACGAATCAACAAAGTGGTTTAATTTTGCCAGATTGCCTTAGGAGGTCGTAAATTATTTTCCCACGCAGGAAAATTATTTGTGTGATTCACAAATTATTGTCCTGAGTCTGGATGTTCTTTGTAATGTATTTTTATTTTCTTAATATTCACGGACATCTCTACACAGCGTCAACTGTTTCCAAAGTAAGCTAGACTTTACCTGCTAGTGTTATAACAACGGATATTAATACTTATATACTTTTTTTTGTAAGTACATACATAATTATACATTACGAGAAACACTCATACCAATGCAAATAATCATGTTCATGAACACAAATATTTGCATTGAGCGGGAATCGAACCCGAGATCTCTGCGTAGCAATCATGTTGTATATCCCGGTTCTTCCTCGTGGTCAAACTACTACGCTATAGAGGACGTGAATCAAAGTTTGTTAAGTCCCCGCGGCACAGTGCATGATCCCCAATACGGCAGTTGTCTTTTTAAGAAAAAAATGAAAGGTTGCTTACATTATGCTACCTAATAAAATATATTATTATGTACTTAGGTATAAAGGAGGCAGAGTACAGAAGGTGGACGATTTAAGTAGGCCTACGAGTAGGTCCACTAGTGGGCGTATGATGGCTGAGATGATACGTTATTGTATAAATATGTTATAGTTTTTAATTTTGTTCATTTTTATGTATTTTATGTAAATACGTACAAACGTACTAATAATAATCTTGATATATACAATGTGCATACATGAATTACTGACAGATATCATGAAAATCATTAGGATCGTAGAACACTGTATAACTTTGTAAATACTTATATCTAGTTTTTTTTTTTAAATAATAAAACGGATACTTTCTTTTATTTTATTTTTATATTCTTAAGTATTATTGTATTACAGTTTGTATTTACTAATTTACTATATAGCATTATATATATTATATTCGTGAAAACAAAATCAAAATAAATTAATTTTCGATAAAAGAATAGTTCAAAGAAAAAAACTCAATCAGTGTTAAAGTGTTCCCAAAATATTTAGATAGGTACTCCTTCAGTCTTTCTTTCTTTTTATAATAGTGCTGTTATATGCGTATACCACTAGTGCTGATTTACGATGAGATCAATAGGATGGTCTTTGCTATCGCTTCACGAAACCAAAACTATCGTTTGAATTCTGATTTATTTACTGTATTATTTCGTCAAAATAAGCCAATGTGGTTTGTATAAAATTAAATAGATATGAAATTATTACTATATGATATGTTGTTATACGCTTCGCTTTTTATTCCTATAAAATGTACATGTCTCTGCCTACCCCGGACGGGATAAAGCATGAGTTTATGTATGTATGTAAAATGTACATTCAAAACAATGAAATGTAGAACGAACTTCTAGCAAGTATGTTGCCCCCTTCATAACATTGGTCCTTAAAGCTAACGGTCCATAAGACTCGCATGACGCTGAAGACAACAGGAGTACTATATTCACATTTCGGCCTAACAGTTTTAAACCTTACAGCCATTTCGCCGTTTCAAAAAAAAAGTACCGCAAAATTATTCATGCTTAAAATAACGTCAAACGCTACTTGAATCACGTTTCTATTTCACCATCTATACTTATAATAAAACTGTAGAGAGATCAATTAATTCTGTACATTGAATATATGTTCAAAATTAATATTGGAGGATGAATGGTGATCGATACTAATGCCAAAAATGCAATCGATAAATTTTTTGTCTGTCTGTCTGTCTGTCTGTCTGTATGTGCACGCATGGGTCAAAAACTACTGAAGGCATTTTAACCAAACTTGGTACGATTGTAGTCCATACTCCCGGACAGGTTATAGGCTGTATAACATAACGCTAAGACACATAGGAGCTGAGCAGTGACGAAAAATTTGAAGCAAGTCAGTTGACAAAAAGCGCGTTCTAGCTCTTATCATCGCATACGTTGATCATACGCCAAAAATATGTATTACAAAAATAATGGTCTTCAAAAGATGTACAAAAAAGTCCTGAATAGTATATATCTATCTTTTATATATTAGCCACAATAACGTGTTTAATCGTTAGGGTTTTCTTCAAAGTGTATTAAATACATAAATATATTGTAATTTGCATAGACATATCTTTTTCAAACTCCCATATTTCAAAAGTACACTTTAATATCTTATTCATAAAAAAAAAATTTTAGAAATCGTTTGATAAACACACAAGATATAGATCATTTTACACATTATTGCTATTTGTCAACAATAAAAAAATACAAAACTGACAATAAAATAAAGAAATACAATCACAAAACATTAAAATAATATTATTCAAAGTGTTTGTGTTTATTTTATTAAGTAATTCAAAAATACTGCACAGTTTATCTATAGATAATAATAATAATATAGTCGAGTCTAAGTTTAGTCAAATATTTTTTGCTAGATGGTAAAAAGGTGTGAGGTACAATAATTTATTTCAGCATTTTTTTTACAAAAGACAAATCCCACACTAGCCTTTAAAAATATCAATTTAACGGACACAAAGAACATCCAGACTAAGGACAATAGTTTGTGTATCACAATTGTCCTCCATGGGAATCGAACCCGCGACCTCATGCACGCCAGCCATGTAATGCGACCGAATATTATCTTCCAATCTATCCGTATATTATCAACCAATCCGACTGGCCAGCGTGGTATTAGCAGGCCAAGTATTCCTCCGTCACGGAGGAGGCGCGTCCTTGCAGTTATGATGAAATAAGCGATGTCATTTATTTTAACTTACAAATTTGACAACAGATGGCATTGTGCCTGTGACGTCATTTTCAGTATCGCGGTGTTAAGATTTTCCTTGAAAGAATGACGTTCGCTCATGTCTTTCAGTATAAGTTTAGACGCAGTCTTCATAGATATTTTATTTACTATTTATTTACTTTGAAAAGGTTTTGGTTCGTTCGATAATTTTACAATTCGTTTGTAATGTAGGTATATCTGTTCGTTATAAGGTTTTAAAAACGATTTTTCAGTATTAAATCGAATTGCGAAGTAAGTAACATCCGCCACGCGAACGAAGTCGCGGGCACAGCAGCTAGTCATAAATATAAAGTTACACTTGCTCGCAACATAACATTGTCAGTAAAAAAATCTTATCACTCATGACGTTTATCAGCCATATCACTATTTTTATAAAAGTAATGCGTGATTTGAAATGATATCAATGTAAACGGATTTTACCAGGAAAACGTTCTATAGGTTATATTTTTTTTTATATTTTTGCTTACTTTGTGTTAATCTGTGAAGTGTTTCCTTTATTTTGTACAACAGTGCATTTATCTAAATACATAAACGTGTGATTGTTATATGCCTTTTAGTCTCAAAAGTAAATCGTGTTTATGAAACAAAGCAGTTTGTTCTAGTCTTCTTTAAAATTGGATCCGGGTACGGCATAAGAATCTGTGACGTTAGAGTTGACAACATTACTGCAAATAAAGGCGGTAAGTTCCATGCCAAGAGGTCTTCTACGAGTAGGCTTGTACCAAGGCTGTGTTTGACGAAACCAACCCTAAGCAAAGTGAATGTTATTGTGTTTATCTGGAACGCTAGTCAAATGTACTCAAAACCTTGTGTCTCAGGGTAACGAGTACAGTGCAGAAGCACCAATTTCTGGTATGAAAATCATTAAGGTTGTCTGATTGCTGACCGATTCCATGTTAGTCTCGTCATCATCATATCAGCCAATAGACGTCAACTGCTGGAAATTAAAATATTGCCACCTTGCGTGGTCCTGTGTCTACCTTATTCATCGATGTCTCACCGTCTTAATTAGGTCGTTAGTCCACCGAGTGAGGGGTCTCCCCTCATCGTATCTTGTGATCATGCCCTAAAACTAATATTGTGCAACATTAGTTGAAGCTATTACTAATGGGCACAAAGATTATGACACTACAAATCCAGGAAAACATAATTCAACTATTACCACTAACATTTTGTATTCTTGATCCGTCACACGGATACTGTTAAGGAAGTTAAATACATTTTTCGAAGTTTAGGTGATTAAATTGGCAACGTGGACCGAAGCAGAACCGATAGCCGATGAGGTAGAAAGATTATGAAATGAAGACTGCGTCCTGAGAATCGCAGAATGGAGAAACCCCTCAAGCAAAAGTCTGAAAGACCTTATAAATCAACTTCCATGAACATTATCGTTACGAAATAAAAAGAAGAAAAAAATGATATTAAACCCTATACCAATCCGTATGGCCGTGGTATAAGTAGGCCAATTATCCCTCCGTCATAGGAGGAAGCCCGTCCCTGCAGTGGGACATTAATGGGCGGTTATAATAATGATTCAGATGCTTACATTTAGTTAATACTTTTATACAGTAAACTATTATCGACACCCGAGAAAGACTACCGTGAAAGTTTTAAGGCGGTAAACTCCCTAGTAGTTAATACCGACCTTAGACTGGTAAGATGCGACCTTGGAAAGGAACAAGTGTCAGTGAATGATCTAGATCTGTAACAAATCGAATGAATATTTACTGTTTTTATTTGTCATGAAATTCTGTACATTGCATCACAAAGAAGGTGAAACTAAAAAGGTTTTCCAACAAGTACACACAGTTTTAATTACAACCATATATTGTCATTCAAAAATGTTTCTAATTACAAGGGAATACGATATACAGGTGTTTTCGTTGATGTCTGTGCAAATTTAGTAGTTATGACACATTGTACCTGATTAGCCGTGATTGTTTTGCTGTTAAATTGCGATAAAAGAATGTCGATTTTGATAAGCACTGGTGACCGATAATCTACATGAATAATTATATTTATCCTCTACTTCAGCCTAATCTTTTTCTAGAAGCTTCTTCTGTTTAAAATGTAACTAAGTAATTTTAATAGGCACTGGTAGGAAGTCTATTGGTAGTAGTCTATTCCATAGGTTTTCTTAACAAGAGTTCGTAGTCTAGTTTCTTAGAAGTATGAAGACGACAATGTGAAGAGACCATTAGACGTTAAAGTAATGATAAGCATCCGCGCTTTCGCATACCCGAAGCACTCGTGCGACATAAATATGGATTAAGGAGATGGATTAAACGGTAACAGCGCCGCTTAATCTATCTCCAAGTAGTATATTCAGCGAAAGTTACTGTATCTACTAGGAAGATAGAGAACTTAAAGCACTATCATCATCATCATAAAAGCCCATCAATTTCCCACTGCAGGGACGGGCCTCCTCCCGTGACGGAGGGATACTTGGCCTACTAATACCACGCTATAGGACATAATAACTTGAATCAGATCAATGAGCGTTGTACACACACACTAGCTTAATATTTACAAGGCACCGAGTGGTACTGCTATGGGAAGTGTGGAGGTTACCATTAGTCTAGCAACTTTTGATCTCGTGAGAATGCCGTTAAAAAGGCATATTTTATAATATTATGGTATAGTCTTACTTATATTAAACACTGTAGCTGTAAACAATAGCCAAGATAACAACATGATAAATATAATGATATTCTCTAATGAACCAGCTGCACAATTGTGTTCTGATAAAAATAAATATTTATGAGTACATGTTTAAACACTGATTTTTGATTCAAATAATAATTTTTAATCAGTCACTTTTCAGAGGCTTTTTAAGAAAATACGACAAACAAGGCATCTCCCCAAAATGAAAACATCTACCTTTTATTAATACTATACGTGTGTGTAATTATGTGTACCTTTAATATTTATTATAATGTATTATGCCATATATTATGACTAAGGGACTATCCATGAATATTACTTTACGTAATAAAAAGAAGGAAAACTTGAAATTAAATCCTATACCAATCCGTTTGGCCAGCGTGGTATCAGTAGGCTAAGTATCCCTCCGTCACTGGATGAGGCTCGTCCCTGCAGTGGGATATTAAAGGGCTGTTATGATGATGATTATGCCCAAGGAAGCTCCTTTGGTCTGGCTGAGAGTTCTAGCTTATAACTATTCATCATCATCACCATTCCCCTGTCCATATCCCAATTTTATTTGGGGTCGGCGCCGCATGTCTTTTTCTTCCATACTTTCCTATCGGACGTCATCTTACAAGTAACACACAACACTTCCTTTAATCGTCCTCTTCCCCTATATCCATCCACATACATGTTCAACACCTTCCTCACCACATGATTCTCATTCCTCTGCATAAAAGCTTATAGTTATTGTTTCTTTAAATGTTTGTTTTAAAAATTTCAGATAAGCAAAAATGAGTCATCCAGCGAACCCCCCTTCGTATGACACGCTGTACGGGCAAGGAGTCACCGTACAAACACATCCAGTTATAATCACAACTCAACCTCAGCCACCCGTGATCATCCATGTACCGCAACACCAGCAAACGGTTGAAAATAGAGTGGTAGTCTTAACGTCAGTTGATGTTGAATCTTGCTTAGTCGTGTGCCCATCATGCCACTATAATATTGCAACTAGGACTGAAATGAAACCTGCTATGAGGACACATCTTTGGGCTGCCTGTTTGTTTTTCTGTGGGTGAGTAAAATAGTTTCAGTTTAATTTTATACGAATATAATACAAATAATGGTAACCACAAATAATAAATATCTGTAATTAGGATGGAGATCATATGAAAACGACCATAATATCGGGGTATAGCGTTCTGGATTGCCCGATTATGGTGCTAATTGCGTACCGGAAGAAGCAAGGTGGGCGACCTCTCACAAGGTTATCCGACGACCTAGTTAGGGCTCTAGGAAGCTGATGCGCACTCGATGGCGCACAGTAGAAATATTTGGACAAGGCCTATGTCTTGTAATGGATGTCCATTGGTGGATATGATTGGACTCCAACTAACACTTCACAAATAACTCATTACTTAACTAAATATAAAATTTCATTGTTATAATTTTCAGACTCTGGCCATGCTGCGTTGTCCCCTACTGTATACCAAGCTGCAACAACGTTGACCACTATTGCCCAAAGTGCAGCGCGTACGTCGGATCCTACACGGGATGAAAATAAAATCAACCAAACGACCCTGAAACCAATAAGTAGAATAATAGAGAAAAAGGTTTTTTTATATTATGGCATAGTGTTATAATATGATATGCCTTTACTAGATAAAGGATTTTGATTAATGAAGCGATAACTCTGCTGCATAAGACAACCTGAAAGAGAATTTTTTTTTCTTTATTTGAAACAAAAAACGGTTACATGTTAGAGACGTAAATATACATTGTTACTTAAAGTAATAAACACATAACCCACACCAATGTTCATGGATTAACAAAATCAAATAAGTTTGTATAAAGAGGGGAAAAAGGTCAAGACATTGTTAAGGATTGGACAAAATCAAGGAACGTAGATGTTGGGCAATTCTATTGGTTAATATTTCTCGTTTTATCCGCTGTCTTGACATACGATGTGTACCGGTGCAGGTGTACTGGCAACCTAAGCTAGAACTAATTGGTCTATTGTTATGAATTAGCTTGTGATTAATAGGTTAATTAGAATACGTTGTTGTTGTCTCTTGACCTATATTATTTGACAGTGGTAATTTGATGGATGTATAGATTTATTTATATTGACATATTAAACTAAAGGTGTGTTCAAATATAGAGAGTTTGTGAGCAGTAGTATGCAGTCTGCCGCGCACGAACATTTACAGGGAACATTTGACAAAAGTCCTAAACATGGTCAATAATGCTTGCATTCCATATTAAAATGTACATATAATACTATCAAAGTTGACATATTCTCGACAAAATGCTCCTTAATTTTACTTAGTTATCCTTATTATTTTATTCAGCCTAAAACACCATTCTAGCTCTCATATCAATGGTAACATGCGGCGTTTATTTGGAGGCGTTTTACGTTTGGAGAAACATTTCCCTTTATATTTGGACACACCTTTTGAGTTATGTGATGGATAGTCACGAAGCGTTCCTACGTTTTGAATAATTGTTAAGTAATAATAAGCACATTATCTTTTGTAAATTATCATAACTTAATAAAAACTTTATTAAGAATCAAGTGTTTTATTAAATCGTTCTATTTATTTACGTTTTTAATAAATAGGTAAGGGCTCCGTATGGTGACGGAGTAAGAATACAATATGTCACCGCCCCATCTCATCCCATGGGTGTCGTAAAAACCGACTAAGGGACTACCCATGAATATTTTCTTCATGAAATAAAAAGAAGGAAACTTGAAATTAAACCAATCCGTCTGGCCAGTGTGGTATTAGTAGGCCAAGTATCCCTCCGTCATGGGAGGAGGCCCGTCCCTGCAGTGGCACATTAATGGGCTGTTATGATGATTAAATCGTGTACGGTTCCTACATTTAAAGGACTAAGTTGAGGAATCGCTAAATGATTATCTGATTAAAGTAGCACCTGCACGAATATAGGATTGGTGGAAAAGTCAAACCTTATAAGTGCGCACACTAAGAAACCAATTACGCACACGATATCTCAGACCAGTTGGGGACCAGTGCCAGTTTTTTTTTCTTTGTCTTAATTTTCTTCCCTTCGCTTCACGTGTTTGAAAAAGAAACTTGACCTTGACTTGACGGATTGGTATACGGTATTGTATGTCACATCTCCTATCTATAGTTTCCGCACTTTGCCTGGGGGCCTAAACGTTATCTCTGGGATGGGCAGCGATACCAGTAAAATCTTTCTACATTACCACATAAAACAAGTTTGTCAATACCTAACAAAACATACAAGAACACCCTAGTGGAGTAGTCAAGATAAATGTTGAGTAAGTATTCACCGATCATCACACACACCGTATCATTTATCCGAGTGGTGACGGAGCGGAGTAAGAATACAATAATGTCACCTCTTCATCTCATCCCATGGGTGTCGTGAAAACCAACTAAGGGACTATTCGTGAATATTATCTTTACGAAGTAAAAAAAAGGAAAACTTGAAATTAAACCCTATACCAATCCGTCTGGCCAGTGTGGTGTTAGTAGCCCAAGTACCCCTCCGTCTCGGGAGGAGGCCCGTCCTTGCAGTGGGACTGCATAAATGGGCTGTTATGATAGTATTCACCATCTTCAAAGTATGTTACCCTGAAAAGACAATTTATATCAAGCCCTTTACACACCTGAAGTCAGTCACGGACATACAGATAAACACTTTATCTACTACAATATTTATCAATTTTATTATCTATAAATATTAATCCATTTTGTGTTGATTACAATTTCTGTAAAGTTATTTTTTATCTTGCGATGTAATGTCGGACAGTATTCAATGATTGTTTTTGTATTAAGTATATCAAGAAGAGTATTTTATAATACTTTATTTTACTGTGATGAAGAAATAAGGTGTTCCTTTACACGGTAGTTTCTATGTACTAAAATAAACGCTAAGTGTTAAGTTTAGAAACGTGATAGTGTCATAAACGACAACGGTCTAAAGCGAGACGTATAAAGGAGTGAGTACTATTTTTATTTATTTTTGTTTTTCCTTGTAATAACTTGGGAATGTGACCAAATAGGACATGATGGTATTTTGATAATTTATAGACTTATTTATTTATCACATGGTGGACCGACGACCTAGTTAGGACGGCGGGAAGCCGATGGATGAGAGAGGCACAGAACCGCAATTATTAATCCATTACCAATCCAAAATATTAATCCACTCTGTATTTTTCATCATCATCATCATAACATTAATGTCCCACTGCAGGGACGGGCCTACTCCCATGACGGAGGGATACTTGGCCTACTAATACCATGCTGGTCAGACGGATTGGTACAGGGTTTAATTTCAAATTTTCCTTCTTTTTATTTCGTAACGATAATATTGACGGATAGCCCCTTAGTCGGTTTTTACTACACCCATGGGTTCAGATGGGGTGGTGACATATTGTATTCTTACTCCGTCACCACGGATATGTAAACTTGTCATTATCTTCTGTTTACCTTAAATGAACTAAGCAATTTCAAAGTTATGTTCAAAATTTCAGTTAAAATGCCTCGTCAGAAAAGATCACGATCAAACCATGAACTAGAAATGCAAGAAAACCGAGTACAAACTCAGATCTCACATCAACCAGTACCACCTCACGTATCTGTGTCATCTTTAACAATCGGACAACCAATGGGAACCAAACCTACAGTCGCTGTATGCAAGAGATGTAAATATGAAATAGTAACCAAAACAGAAAAGAATGCTACGACTAAGACGCATGTGATTGCAGTTTTACTTTGCATATTTTTGTAAGTTACTTTCATCATAACAGCCTATTAATGTCCCACTGCAGGGGCGGGCCTCTTTCCGTGACGGAGGGATACTTGGCCTACTAATACCACGCTTGCCAGACGGATTGGTATAGGGTTTAATTTCAAGATTTTATTCTTTTTACTTCGTAAAGATACTATTTACGGTTAGTCCCTTAGTCGGTTTATACGGCACCAATGGGATGAGATGGGGTGGTGATAATAATATATTGTATTCTTACTCCTTCAACACATGGACAGAAGAACAGAACTTCAAAATATTTTAATTAGTTTATTAGGAAACCTTCCAAGACCTTCGAGATCTGTTATTTTAGTTTTTTTTATACAACACCAGCACAAGGGATCATGCTCTATGTCACTGGAACATTTCATACATCAATTAAACAATTTGACACAATAATATCCAGACTCTACGATAATTCTATTTTCAAAATTTGTTTCTGATTTCAATGGACTTTACCTTTAGGGTCGTAGCATAAATATACAACGTAACGTAAACGGATTAACACCGTATCAACCCGAGCCGTTCAGTATTATTTGTATAAAACTCCTTACTGCAACGCACACTAATCGGAGTCGTAACGTAATCGGATTTTTGACGTTTGACACCGAGGAAAAAGGCGAGGCGGTGACGATCCGTTTACGTTACGGTATATGTGCTACGACCCTTAGCATCTACCCATACGGCCTGATATTAATATTAAAAGTAGACTTTGTATTAAGCTTTGTCAGTAAATGTCAGGCTCCATCTTACTAAAAAGCCAACTCCAAAACCAGTGTTGATATCGAATGTAAAACTTTCGCAATTTTATTTACATGTATTGTTACCTCGAGCAAAAATCTGCGACTTACAGATTCATTCATAACAGCCCATTAATGTCCCACTCCAGGGACAGGCCTCCGCCTGTGACGGAGTGATACTTGGCCTACTAATACCACGCTGGCCAAACGGATTGGTATAGGGTTTAATTTCAAGTTTTCCTTCTTTTGATTTCGTTAAGACAATATGCACGAATAGTCCCTTAGTCGGTTTTTACGACACCCATGGGATGAGATGGGGTGGTGACATATTGTATTCTTACTCTGTCACCACACGGAGATAAAAATAAGTCATAACACCATCTAGTGCTGCATATACCTATGTTTCTAAATACCATTAATTGTTTCAGATGTTGGCCGTGTGTCTGCTTACCTTACTGCATACGGAGCTGTAACAACATAGACCACTACTGCCCAAAATGTGATAACTATATCGGCAGTTATCATAATTAATTATTATTATTTAATTACTTGATAATTTGTTAAGACTGGATTAATTTATAATATATTTTGTACTGATTTACATAATATGTTTTTGTACTATGCGCATTGGTTTCTGACGTAGCTTTACCATGGTTTTTAAAAAATAAAAAATAATCATGATTAAAATACTAAATACGTGTTGTTGTATGTGTTTGCATGGAGTTATATTTTTAGCCCACTACCTACTATACGAACAAATCTACAACGCTATAATCTTAGCATGGTTATAAAAATGAATAAAAGAGAAATCATAAAACTGTTTTACTCTAACCAAATTCCCCATTGTACTATCTTCGATTGTAATACAATTTAATATTGGGACGATGCCAAATATTTTACTGTTATTACGTTACTTGAATCACTGATTTGAATAGACATTAGGTACCTTTATTTTATTTTTATATAATAAAACTAGCTATGACGAGTGTTATCAAATTTTTTGCCTATCTACTATCTTTAACATCTCCTACTGTTTGGACTGGTGGAAAGCTGGATACGAGCAAGGTCGCTCGGCGATGGACGGCCACTTGCACGAGTCCGCAAGACAAGCAGCCGTCTGAGAAGAGTAGAGCCGAACCCATATCTGTGGCCGAACCCTTAACTATCATTAGGTAACTGTGCGATAATCACACATCATAATCATCATAGCAGCCCATTAATGTCCCACTGCAGGGACGGGCCTCCTCCCATGACGGAGGGATACTTGCCCTACTAATACCACGCTGGCCAGACGGATTGGTATAGGGTTTAATTTCGAGTTTTCTTTCTTTTTCTTTCGTAAAGATAGTTTTCACGCATAGTCACTTAGTCGGTATTTACGACCCCCGGGGAATGAGATGGGATGGTGACATATTGTATTCTTACTCCTTCACCAAACGGAGATTATCACTAATGGTTATAATTTCCATAACTGACAACTAAGTGCGGAGATGAGTAAAATCTAACAGCAGCGCCTACTAAAGTATTATCCGCAATGTAAAGCTTAACAGCACTTTGTAATGTTGTATTTAGTACAGGCATATCACATTCATACTCGTAGCATTATTGCACAAGTTTATGTAATGAAAGAGCCATATTGAAGGAAACATTGTTCTTTATGAAAGGGTTTTTATTAATTCCCCCTGAATTGAATTAATGATCTGAATTAATTAGGTAGGCCTGAAAAAATTCATTACATTAGACTTCATTGATATTTTCAATTGACAAAATATTGATGTTGGCAGAGGACGACCTGGAGGGACTTAGGATTGGGGACATCACCCATGTGGTTCTTGTAGTTCTTCCAATGGCGTTCTGTAGTCTCTACTATCTCCAATGAGAACCAGGGTGTGGTATATTGTAGAGTGTACGTTCATCATAACAGCCCATTAATGTCCCACTGCAGGGACGGGCCTTCTCCCGTGACGGGGGGATACTTGGCCTACTAATACCACGCTGGCCAGACGGATTGGTATAGGGTTAAATTTCAAGTTTTCCTTCTTTTTACTTCGTAAATATAATATTTACGGTTAGTCCCTTAGTCGGTTTTTACGACACCCATGGAATGGGATGGGGTGGTGACTTACTCCGTCACCACACGGAGAAGCCGGTGTCATTTAAGGGTGAATTTCCTATTCTGCAATCCTTCAAGTCGCTCTAGCCAATAGGTAGACATTCAAACCAAGATAAAAGAAAGATATCTGTTTCAAGTGTTACTATTTCTATAAGTGACTATTCTTTCCAATAATAGCTATGATCTAAGCGATATTTAAAGAAATTAAATGTTATCGAATACTGAATATAACTTTATAACATTCATAAGATTACTGATAAGCCTTCTTCCGTCTTAATTGGTATATTTATGCTTCTATAAAAATAGGGTAAAACCGTAAAGTTATTATCTATTTGTTTTAAGAAATCATATCTGTCTATATATCTGTTTATGATTATGTTGTGGCTAATATGAAAACGTTAGTCCAGTTTATGATGCTCACGGCATTAAAGTAATCACAAAGATAATATTAATAATACTTAGTTATTTAATAAAATTTGACTTTATCAATATTATTTATGTATAGAAATACAATAAAATATAAACTTAGGTATGATTATTAATTTGAGTCAGTAAAATGACATTAATAATGACATCTTATCTAGTATAATGACAATTACACTTGTCATTATACTGACTCGAAATAATAATCGTACTATCTATAGATGAAATTTTTTCAATTGAACAAATAATTTTCTTGTATTTGACCTGTATCTGAACACGTGCAAGGATGCCGCTTACGTAGTAACCCCCTTACTCACAAAACCCTCTTAATTTTAGTCAATTGATTAGCTTAAATTCTTACGTTTTTGTTTGGTATAAGGTTGGTTCTACTAATAAAAATCTCGTTAAACAGTGATTAAATTTAAAAGGCGTTTATGAGTAAGAGGGTTAATGCACTACCTAGACACTCATTATCATAGTCTTAACAGTCAAAAGACGTTACTATAAGTACTATAAGTCATACAATACTTCCCATTTAGGTAAAAATAGTTTTACCGTGACTAGGTATAGGTACCTTTTTACCTTTTGTAAATTCGTTCAAATATCATCATCAAAAGACTTGAAGTGCTGAAGATAGGCTTCATCCAAATGTGCCCAACACGCGCGATTTTCTGCCTATAATTCTTAATCTTTTGCCGGCCATACAATAGTTCCCCTAAAATCTACAATAAATGTGATTTTTCCATGAACATGCATCGAAATATCGGGAGCTCAAACAGAATGCATAAAAATGTTGACTATCCCGCTTCAATGAACAATATTCTATTGTGTTGAGTGTCCATGACCTTGCGAGCAGGTATTGCGCAGGCGCGGAAGTGTTTTTTTTTATTTGTGACGTCAGAGAGTCTATTATCTAATCACTGTACCTGGTCTCTCAACTATGCATTAACATTACGAATACTATACTGAATCTGTCAGAATAAGTACGTACCTATATAATTTTACTTCATATAAAGGAATTTCAAAGTTTGTTTCTCTAGTGCAAAAGTGATTTCTATTAAAATCATTTATTAAAATATAATGAAGCCTTTTTATTAAAAAATATTAGATCTTTCTTTTAATTTTTTTGTATAATATGTATGTATTTACAAAAAAAAAAAAAAAAGTATTTAAGTATGTTTATCCGTTGTCTAGTACCCATAGTACAAGCTCTGCTTAGTTTGGGACTAGATGGCGTTGTGTGAATGTGTGAGGAATATTTATTTATTTATTTATTTCCTAACATGTGCCTATCTAATTCAAATTGAATAAATGAATGCTACAAGCATTTATTTATGTAATTTGAATTAGCAACTGTTTAACATCAAGCATTATTTTCTCTCATATATTAAAACCTATAAATTATTAGACTGTATAAATTCTATAACATTTAGATAAATAAACACAAAGGTTTTGCAAATTACTGCTTGGATTTGGTAAAGCGTCGGTACTCTTGGCTAAGAGCAATTTCCATCTGTAAGAAAAATAGGCCTACAAGCAGTAATAAAAATATGACGTTAAAAGTACTTACTGTGTATTTTCATAGATACATTTTTCATGCAAAGGAATGTTAGGAATCCAATGTGTAAACAATCCAATATGTAAGAAAAACAAACAAAAAAGACGTCACTGATGGCCAGTGGCCTTATTTTCCTTACATAAAACCACTGCCCAGTGACGTCTGTCTGTACTAGTAAAGCAAATAGTTGTACTACGAGGATAATGATTCTGCGAATAAAGGTCTGTTGACACCTACGTGTAACGTTGACTTTATTAAAGTGTATCTTAGTTAAAAATCAACCCCCTTACTCATAAACGCCTCTTAAATTTAGTCAGCTGTTTAGCGAGATTTTTATTAGCAAAACCAACCTTATGCCAAACAAAACAGTAAGAATTTAAGCTAATCAATTGACTAAAATTTAATAGGCGTTTATGAGTGCTAGTATTGAAACATTATGTTAGTCTTAAGAGCACCTTTATTTTTTGGAAACAATTTCACCTATTTTACCTGGTAGTCCCTTTCTTCTCCGAATATCGATCGTCCGAAAATCATAATCCCAAACAAGTTTCCCATAATCATCACTTTCCATAATGTTCGCGTATACGAAATCGTATATTACCTAATCGTCTTTACCTATAATACTTGTGTGTCATAAAATGGGGTACTATAATTATTACATATCCTATTATTTCTTGCTATAAATTCACATGTCCTAAAATAAAATATTAGGGCAAAAGTCAGAAACAGTTGGTTAGGTTAGGTTAGTATGGTGATCACAACGCGCACGAGCCGAGCGAGCGAAGCGAGCGTGCCGCGGCAGCGGCCGGCGAGTGCCAGAAACATTTTTTTTATGTAAAACTAGAATATAGTATTTATGTTTTTTAAATATTATAGATTGTGATGGTTATAGCAAATAAAATTAGGTCATGTTATGTTTAGGGATTTAGGTTTTCGGACAAGTGATATTATAAGACATGAATTTAGGGCTAGCTACCATTCGGACACATGATGATTCGGACACGAAATGTTATGACACCTTAGATTATGGATAAAAAAGTTATGAGACAAAATAGAGAACCATTTTACCTACAACTATTTCTCCTGGTGGTGTCAACAATGTAACGTCGTGAAAAAAAACCTGAGCATGATATTCAGGTGAAATCCCGGGAAAGGCTAAACCGTCTTTGATCTCGCAAATACTTTAATCAGCATGTCAATTCTCGTTTCATATAATCGTTAAAAATTCGGTTAAGTTAACTTTAGTTGTCAAATTGTCTTACCTATTGTATGACAATTTGACAGCTAAAGTTAACTTAACCAAATTTTAACGATTTTAAGGAACGAGAATTGACATACAGAATAGTTGGAGAAACTTCTAAGAGAAGAGAAAAGTTGGTAAGCTCTTATTGCAATACGTTTAGTTATCAAGTAAGTACTTTGTGGGTAAGGCTATTAATTGTAATAATTAAGGGCAGATAATTAAAAAAACAACGTTTAACTTTGATAATAAATAAGAACTTAAATTAATTATGTAAATATGTTACATTTGCCTTTTTTAATTGAGTAGGTAAAGTTGTGGAACTACTTAAAGATTGGGTTATTAAAGATTTAATCTATTGACGGGCACGCAACTGTCACAAAACAGGTAATTGTACAGAAGTACAGTAGGCAAACATATTTAGGTACCTATCTCCCGATAAGGTTGACAATTTTAGCTTATGCACCAAAGGGTCTGGGACTCGTAATTAGTAGTTTGATATGTATACTTATTAACCTATTCCCTGTCCCATGTATCATATATGATACATACCCATTGTTTTACTATTGTGTCTACAGGCGGAACAGGCAACCTGTTAAGAATCCACATAGACCACTGGAATCATTTAAGTAATTACAAAAAGATTCGCATTGGTCGGAAATCTGACCCTAAAGCATTGCAGTCGTGAAAAATAACCAGATTATACTATTACAGACAATTACAGATGAAGCTACCCAAAGGTAATTGCTTTCGTTACATTAGATGAACTTCTGTATTTATCTGGACTTTGTACAAGTACTGATGGCGTATCAGTACTTACCTACTTAGTAACACGTTCACACTTTCTCTGAGTTCAATGTATTAACTTACTTAGTTTCGTGGTTAACTTTTCTTCCATAGACAGATTGAGATAAATAAATTCTTTCTTTTCCGTGTGGTGACGGAGTAAGAATATAATATGTCAACACACCATCCCATAATTTCATACCATGGGGGTCGTAAAACAGACTAAGAGACTATTCGTAAATTATCTTTACGAAATGAAAAGAAGGAAAACTTGAAATTAAACCTTATACCAATCCGTCTGGCCAACAGTTACGTTTTGAAATAGTTACTTAGTTTCTTGATTGATTTAAATTAAAGATTATTTTGTTAGCTAGTGTAGGTATAAATAATTCTAAGATTTTTATTAGAAAGTGAGTTAAAAAAAAAAAAATTGCTCAGTAAAAAAATGCGTTAGTACTGTAATCGGTAATCTTATAAAGCTCAATGTGGGTAGGCTGCAAATTAAAAACATAATAATTAATAGAAAATCAATTTCCATCGAAAACAGCCTGATCTATAAATGTTTATGATTTTCCTAACACAAAATAAAAAATAAAATAATCAAAAGCAAACGCGTAAGTGTGAAACGACCATTACCAGAGAGTGAATCATTTTACAACGAAAAAAAAAACTAATGAGTCGTGCTTGGCCACCTAGAAATTAGTCGACAGTTGCATGTTGATACTGTTTAAGTGTGCTCGTGCGTTTACGATAAAAATAAAAATTATTTATTTTCTTTCCTACACACAGTTTTCAAGGTAAGTCTATTTAATACATACCTACTAGTTTCATAGAAAACTATAATTTATACTATTTTAATATAATTATTTCTAGTAAAAATAATACAGAGTGATTTTCTATTGCATAGACTCGGTAAAATTACAATTTTACTTTCATTTTGATGCAAAGAGGTTGTATTAAGGAGCGCTTGCGATGTAATGTTGCGATAGAACAAAATTCACAGTGTTAACAACAGGTGTTGTTAGTCAATCTTTTAGTTAGACATGATACCTAAGTTGTTGTTGCCTTGGCTAGGAATTATGTCTAGAATATGTAGGCACTTATCTCATGTAAGTAGGTAGACAATATCAGGTTTGATAAATGAAATTGTAGATAATAATACGTAGGTAGGTAATGTAAATTAGTATTATATTATTATTGTATGACATTTATTTATGTGACGATAGAATAAAAATAAGTGGTATGCGTCACTTTTTTGGTGTATGTAAATATAACTATCTCGTGTTTTAAGTGGTGTGCGTCTAGGCACGTTTTCTTTTCAAATACCTATACGGAAACATCTTTTTCTTACACTTGCACTAGGGAACAAACACTGTGGGGGGAGTTTAATGGAGACCATGTCTGTTAAGTGGTAGTGCCTTAAAGACACTAGGAGTAGGATATCCCAATCCCGTTACCTCCTGCAACTGGGGGACTAACTGTACTTTTATACCATGTATTGTTGGTATTGTTTGTACATGTTACAGTCAAAACTCATTGCCGGTCAAAACCCTTTTTAACTGTATAAAGCAGTCAATAGTGGTTTTGACCGACGTGCTTAGTCAAAACCCATATTGACTGATTATTGCAGTCAAAAGTGGTTTTGACCATCGATGTTAGTCAAAACTCATTGAAAATTGATCTTTAATACATATTAAGGTAAAAGTCCGAAACAGTTGGTTAGGTTAGGTTAGTATGGTGACCAAAAGACGCACGAGCCGAGCGAGCGAAGCGAGCGTGCCGCGGCAGCGGCCGGCGAGTGCTAGAAACATTTTTTTTAATGTAAAACTAGAATATAGTATTATTATATTCTAGCACTCGCCGGCCGCTACCGCGGCACGCTCGCTTCGCTCGCTCGGCTCGTGCGTCCTTTGGTCACCATGCTAACCTAACCTAACCAACTGTTTCGGACTTTTACCTTAATATGTATTAAAGATCAATTTTTTAATGAGTTTTGACTAACATCGATGGTCAAAACCACTTTTGACTAATAAATAAATAAATAAATAAATCTATTCCTACACAAAGCATAGCTTGCACTGCTTCCGTTTTGGTGGCAAAACGGTACCAGCCCAGAATTCAGAGACTCGCACAGTTCGATTCGTGGCACCCTTCAGGTAATTCTTTCGAGCTTGTACTAATAGGTACTTGACTACTTAACTTATCAATCAATCAACTAGCCTATCGCAGTCTACTGCTGTACATATATCTCTCAATACGCGCCACAGAACACGGTCCTGCGCCTATCGCATCCAGTCTGAGCCTTGTTTGAGTTTTGACAACATAACAAACACACTGAAATGTTTTTTTGGGAAATAGGTAGGTATAAAGTAATATACTTACAGCTTGTTTTGTTTTGCGGACGTTTTAATTATCTTTATGATCCATTAAATGGTTTTAATGGTATTATTAAGAAGTTTAAAGTAAATTATACTAATAATGATTACACTAATCCCACACTTCTTTAATAAGGATTGACTGACCTTTCGTATTCCGGTTTATACATTAATAGATACTTAGTAATTTTAAGCAAAAGCTGTTTAGCTAGACTATCTTTATTTGGATCTTGTTTCGGATCCTAAGTAGAATATAAATAATGACTTGTTTTGACTTTTTTTGTCCAATTTACACGTTTTAAAATAAAAATATTTGTAAATTCTGTTTTTATTTAATTTTTATTTCTGTTATTTTTTATTAGCCATGGAAGTAGTTACGTGGCATTATAGTTATGTAATCGGGGTTTTAAATCGCAAGACTATTATTTGTGTTATCAGGATTCATAGTGCAGGAGTTTTTATTAAAACATAATATTATAAATTGTAATAGGTTTATTCATTATTAAATTATGTTTTGTTATTTAAAAAGTGGCATATCAATAAACGTTTATGTACCAAAATTAGGGAGTAATGTATAAAAGTTGGTAAGCCACGGATTAGCCAGTTTTCATGATATCTATCATAATCATATAGATAACTAGAATAGGATATTTATAAACAATAAAAATATAAAATAATAGGATAGAAGACAATGTTTTACACGTTTGTCATTCGCAAAAATTACACCGTGTTTAATACTGACTAACACATCCTCTATTTAAGTAGTTAATCATGTTTAATAGCCTTCACACAGTCACATAACGTCATTTAGTTCCATACTAAGCAGACTATGGCTAGCTACCTATTAGAGAACTATTCATTGACCATTGAAAGGAGTCAGACCAATCCAAACAAACATTCATGTTGTTGAGCACAAAGATTGGCATTGATCGGGAATCTAACCCGTAGCTGTTATGAACTAAGTATAACTAACAAAATTCTAGTTGGGTATGCATACATTTTTATATTGTTTAGAACTTAAATGAACAATTTTATGTAAGTTCTATGGCGTGGGTGTTCAATAAACATACACTTCCCGTGTTTAACCAATGAATAGATAAGTGTGTGACGTTTTTGATTTTTTTTGTAAACGAGATAAAATTGTGTCATTGTTAAAGACTAACTAAAATATATAGGATGGACAGTGTAGTACCTAACTATTAGTATGTAGTTAAATAACAAGGAAAACGCCTAAGAAAGAGGATTTCTTAGACCTTTTCCTTGTCTTAGTACTAAGTTTAGAACTAGATTATCATTTTTCATACATTTACACCATCTAAGCCCAAGCTATGCAGAGTTTGTACTAAGTATAGGTACTAGAGAAAGGACAAAAATACTTTAATACTGTTTTTTAAATACTTACATATATCTAAGATAGGTATACAAACATAGAAAACACCCAAACTAATAAAAACATGAAGGTTCACGAATAAACATTTCAAAATCAAACCCGAGACCTACGAGTATGAGTAGCAGTCATGAACTATAACCACTTTGCCACAAAGGCTGTTACAATTATTACAAATTAATATTTTTTAATCTATTTTCCATTGATCGTAGGCTTGTATTTATTAATTTAATGAAGTTCACATAAAAGCATTACTAAAATATGTGACTACCAATTGTATTAAGTAGATAGTAGTAGATACACGAAACCAATTTTAAAATAACTAGGTATATGTATTCATCAATCACAATAATCGATAGTTAGTAGATAAACATGCGATGACCTTGACAACTAGGTCACTTTTACAAACCTGGTCGAACCAGACCACGTGATAACGAGTTTTAATGATCTGTCTGCGTGATAATAGCGCACTGTCTGCTTTTGAATCCATGAATTCAATCTGTCATTAGTATTCATACTAATATTATAAATGGGGAAGTGTGTCTGTCTGTTTGCTTTCACGGCAAAACGGAGCGACGTATTGACGTGATTTTTTAAGTGGAGATAGTTGAAGGGATGGAGAGTAACATAAGCTACATTTATCGCGAGCGAAAACGCGGGTAAAAGCTAGTAAATAATATTGTAATTAAAACCCTGACTGGAATAACAGAATCATAAACTGATATTGTTTCGTAATTTTATACTTTTTGAGATTAAGCCTAATAAAATTCAGTAAATTGATATTACTTACCCATAATTAAGACTAGGCAGACATTTTAAACAAAAAGAAAATGTAATCAAAAAGTGACTGTTTTGAAGCAGCCCAACGACTTTGTGTAAGAAACTTGTTAACTATAATATTTATTACACACATTTATAACGCCATCTAGTCCCAAACTAAGAAAAGCCATACAGGCTCATGAGAACCTTGGCTTAGGACGAAATAGGGCGGGTAATTATTGCATGTATTTCCGGTAGCCAGTCAGTCAGGTTAGGAATTTAAAAAAAAAGAAAAACAATCAAAAGTCTATACAGGACCAGGAACAAAAATTAGCTCTCAATGTCAAGGTTGCCTATGTCATTAGTTTCCTAGAGAAAAAACTATAAATCAAAAAGAAACCGCAAAACGTAATAATGTACAGGTCATTGTGCCTATTGTATGACTTATAAGAGAATTAAAAAAACAGGATAATGTTATAATGATAGAACATTTAGTAAGTTCATGAGTTGACGGACTCAGAATACAGAGTGTAACCATCCTATCTAAATAACATGAAAAATAATAAATAAATATTCCTCACTCATTCACACATCGCCTCATAGTCCCAAACTAAGCAAAGCTTGTACTATGGGTACTACACAACGGTTAAATATACTTAGATACTTTTTTTTGCTAATACATAGGTACATATCTCAACCTGAAGTAGTCGTAAAATCTGACTAAAGGACTTTTTGTTAACAAGGCCAACAAGAACTGGGCACTCGAGTATTTATGTTCAAACATATAATATGTTTTATAACAAGGGTGTTAAGGTTGACATTTAAAACAATTGAAATACGTAATAATATCAATTAGTGCCAAGAGCCCGATAAAGGTAATAAGGAAGTCGTGAAGTGCTTTAATCACAGCACTTTTCTTGAGTTCTATAACTTCAAACTTAAAAACTAAAGTTAATGATCTTATTGCTAAGAATAATGCACTCTCTACTCTACTGATAGATACCTATAGACATGACATAATAAGTCATAGCACGATGACCAGATAGATTTACAAAGGGTTCAAAAGTTTGTTTAGATCGTAGTATTTGGCAATCAGTAGCCTCTGCCTAACCCCATGGGTATAATCTGTGAGTTCATGTGTATTCATAACAGTCCATTAATGTCCCACTGCAGGGACGGGCCTCCTCCCATGACGGAGGGATACTTGGCCTACTAAAACCACGCTGCTGGCCAGACGGATTGGTATAGGGTTTAATTTCAAGTTTTCGTTTTTTTATTTCGTAAAGATAATATTCACGGATAGTTTAAGCATTTATCGAATTGTTTAAGCATTTATGTATGTTCTATTGCATAAGGGTATTAATTGCTCTGATTGCAGTCGGTAATTCAATTTAATTTTATTATTTTATGTTTTTTTTTTCAGAACCCACAATGAATATCGTACCAGTTGGTCCTGATCCTTCCCAAGTGACCTGCCCATCCTGCCGGGCTGTCATCGTCACGAAGGTCCAGAGGAAATCTACCACAAAAACACACGTCATAGCTCTTGTCTTGTGTTTGTTCTTGTAAGTATATTTTTACGACAATAACTTACTACATATTATTATTAACCACGAATACTGTTACGACAAAAGTTTGAATAAAATACAATGCGTATTTTATTAAAATTTGTGTAATCATTCTAAATATATTTTGTGTAATTACTATCTTAAAGATAAACTCAACAAAATAGTAAAAATAAAAGAATTTTTGGAAATGAATTGCTCAAGAAATGCCCGAGTTATAAAGTAGTTTTTAAGTAGCAATTATTGAAAGAAATACAATAGTATTAAAACCTTCTCCTGTTTTAAAAGTCTCTTATAAACATGGTACCACCCACGTAATATAATGACGCATACAGTAATCTAATATCCACTCAAACAACTGATTCATCATTTCATTAAACACTCGTAATGATAACATTATATTCCATGAAATACGATTAGCACTTTATATTATTATTATTGTTTTTCTGATGATGATATTTCAACTTACGGCTCGTGGAAGATTTTTTTGCCCAGCAGTGGAATGAAAAATGCTGACTCTAACACACTAACCTCCTTACTCCTAACGCCTCTTAAATTTTAGTCAATTGATTAGCGATTAGCGATAGACAGTGATTAAATTTAAGAGACGTTTGTGAGTAAGGGGGTAAATGTTTATTCAGATGGAAGGGTACTAGTATAGCTAATGAAATTATAGATAAAGGACTTATTCATAGATACCCTACAATTTTGAGTTTTAGTTCTAAGTATGGGGAACCCCCAATATTTATTACATTTTTTTATTTTTTCCAAGTTTCAACAGTATAGCTCTTATAGTTTCAGACAGACATGACAAATATAGATTCGTCATGTCTGCCATTTGGCTACGGAACCCTAAAAAGCACTGATTTTTTCTGATTTTGGTATGGAGCGCGAGTTGCATGTCAGCTTCGTTAAGCTCAAAACAGATAGGTATAGAAGGTAATCTCAAATACGACCTTCAATTTTAAAACGTGAACACAGGGGTCACGACTTACGATAATGTTTTTATCTAGTGTTATAATTTATATTCGTGAACTGTTGTCTGGGATCAGGTAATCCCAGACACTTATTAAACTTACTTACTCTTTATCAAAAGTCCATTGGTTGAATGAAAAAGTTGTTTACTCTCAAAATTTCATTTAAGATTCATTTAAGATAGACAATCTAGGATGCAGATTTGAATCTCTGTGTATGTGAGCTGCTACTGGTCTCAAGTGGTCTGAGATATCTTGCGCGTAGCTTGAGCTCACTTTTTCGTAGATTAACTTATGCTTGGTTTTACTTATATTTTTGATCGTGGTCTGTTTAGTTTTCTGGTCGTAGATGAACTTTGTTTATTTCCAAAATGAAAAAAAAAAGGATTAAATAAGTTGTAAAAGATAAAATTCTTCTAAATTATGTCAACAACATAGTCTATTATTAATAAATGAACAATCAGACAGCGTTGTGGTAAGTGTGTCTGGCTATCACGCCAAGGTCGCGGTTTCGGTTCCCGCATTACTAAATCATTTGTGTACACATGGCTGTTTGATTTATTGTCGGATAATAAACAAATTACCAAACATAATTGTATTTCAATGATATTTTTTTGGGATCAACAAAGAAGTCTATTAATACATAGAATAAAAAATACTACTCTGTCTCTATGGTTGACTTATTCTGCTTTTCGGATTCGATACTTTATACTTTTAACTTAAAAAATTATTAAAATTGTTTTACTTTTCATTATTCAATTGGTTCAGAAGTATTACATGGAATGTGGCAAATATCTAATTATAATATTCTGACGCCAATATCAAGGCCAATCAGTAAAACGCGAAATGAAAATAGAGACGAATTTTCTCAATGATTCGAGATATTATTGTACATGTTGCTAGATACTTTGGGTATTTAAAAACATACTTATTAAACAACCATTATTAAAGCAGTAAATACTGTCCCATTGCAGGTACGAACGGTCTCCAATTATAGACGACATTTAGGTCTTGGTATAAATACCACAATGCCGATTATATGAATTTCGAACACGAATCAAATCCAATTTTCGGCCCAGGCGTTAGAGTTTCTAATAAAATAAACGATATCTGAAGCGTTAAAATAAAAACAATAAAGTAATTAAGCAACAGAAACATTACAGGCCACGAGGTTATTAATTACATATTTTTGAAAACATTATCAATACCCGGAGTACAGTAGACTTCGGTGTATGGCACCTAATATACTACCTTGAGGGACCCTGTTGTTATACCTCAACTTTTACATGTTATTTTATCTTTGTTGCAGATGCTGGCCCTGTGTATGTATTCCTTACTGCACAGACTCATGTCAGAATGCCGACCACTACTGCCCGAACTGTAATTCATACTTAGGAACCTATCAGCGATAAGAATAACCACGTCAAACCTCTAAACTAAGTACCAAAATTTCAAAAATGCTTAACTTTTTTAATAAGAAATATCAAAAAGAATTGTTGAACAGCCTCATTACTTGTATAATGTAATAACAAAGTGTTTAATTTGAGCACACGTTTGTTAGATGTGTGCAAAAAACAGTTGAGATTATCAAGATTGTAAGTGTTACGCACAGCAAAGTTCATGGCTATCTTTTTATAGATTAATTGTGCCCATGGAGTTTTATATAATATAATAATGAATCATAACTAGACTTGAGTTTAATATAGGGTTTATTATCTTGCGAACTATGTTGAGATATGTGAGTGACCATCACTTTACATTTTAGCATTCACAGTAAACTTGGTCTAGATCCACACATAAACGATTTAAAAGATGAAAAATATAGTTAGCCGTCAAAATAGACCGATAATTATGGAGCTTGCGGACAACATTTATTTTCATTGTTTTACCGTATATTTCGGTAAATTATAGCAAACTAAGCTGTAATGTAACCTTTTTAAATATATGTCTGTTGGCAAACAACAACTTAATGAATGTACAATATTATAAAAACTCAATCATTTACACAATTTTACGTGTTAAGAATTCCTTCAAGATCACTCTTCCAAGCACTTGCTTGGAAGAGTGATCTTGAAGGAATTCAAGCATTATGTTCAAGCATTATCTCCCATTTTTACTGCTAGTGTGTTTGCACTGAGTATTAATCAACAAATTGTTAGCTTAAAGATAAGTAATTATTAAGTTTTCTGTATCATTGATCGCTCCAGCGATAAAATTTATGATATCGTTGTTTTTAAGATCGTAAGAATTTTTGTTATAAAAATGTCGAAAAAACAGCGACTTTATTTTGTATTTAATACGAAAAGTATTATCATCTATAAAACAACGATAATAATTATTGTTTTATCAGCTACCAAGATAATAATTGTTGAAGTGATATCTTCCTAATCTATATGGTTTTCCAAACAAGGCTAAGCGACATCTAGTGATTACAGAACTGAACTATTTACAAATTATTTTGTTTACAAGCATTTATGTTTCTGACTTTCTGTATCAAGTTTATCATTCTATGTAAAGTTTGTTGTAACTTTAATGGTAGGTAAACAAAAGTCGATCATATTCACAGGAGATTATTACTACACTCATGTTTGTCCTAATTAATTTTAAGTAAATAAAAGCTGTTTTAATGTTAATAGGACAGTCTAGGTCTCCGAAATAAGTAGATGGAAGTTGTACTTTCGAAACATAAGGTAAAACATAGTTAGCTTTATTGTTTATTCGGTGGCTTGGCTGTGGTATGACGAGCAATTTTAAGCCTTATGGTGTATGAATCACACAGTATTTTAATATCATTATTATTTCAAACAGGATATTCAGTTTATTTAAAGCAAAACACTACCTACTATTGAATACGTATGTCGCTGAAGATAACAATAATAACTGCCATAGTATTATGTGCTTTATGAAAGTTAGCATAAAGTTGAATTTCGTGTACTAGTAAGTGCAGATTATGTCATTGTTATGAAATTCACTGTAGGAAGGAAATCAAGTTTTGCTTTGATATAACTATTTAGTGACTTCCTTTTCGAAGGAAAAACTTTATATTAGAACTAAAATTAATAAAAGATTTTATATTAGCTCTAACCTTCATTCAAAAATGTGTCTTATAACAAGTGATTAAGGTCAAGATGTGTGTAGGCAACTACCGAAAAGTGAATACCAATCAATAAGGCTATCAAGTTAATTTAGTTCAGTTATGAAACTTTAAGGAAGCAAACGCACTAGCGGTTAACCGTTTAAGCAGTTTAAGCGCTAGCCGCACCAAGGCAGTTGTCATTAAAGCCCAATTTACACATCGACAAGCAAAAAAAATAGGATGGAGATCTATTTAATTACTAATTAATCAACTTAATTAACAACTTACTACTTAACTCGCTACTGTACTTGTCAATGTGTAAATCGGGCTTAAGATTGACACAATAGTCACAAACGAATGGTTTTTTTAACTGACAAAGCGGTTAACCGCTCGTGCGCTTAATCGCTTCAAATCCATACAACCCAACCACAGGGGCTCAAGTGTCCTTATATTAGATTAAACTATTTGTAAACTATTACGTTTTATTTTTTTATTAAATATTTTTAATTTAAACTTTGTTATTAGTTGTCTCCTTGTAGTGTTACCCCCTTACTTATAAACGCCTCTTAAATAGTAATCAATTGATTAGCTTAAATTCTTACGATATTGTTTAGTATAAGGTTGGTTTTGCTAATAAAAATCTCGCCATACAGTGATTAAATTTAAGAGGCGTTCATGAGTAAGGGGTTTAGTGTATAGTAGTGTTAGGGTGACAAATCAACATCGAGCTATGCTGCGCTGTACTGCGCTGTGCTATGTTTGGTCAACTCGCTCGTCTAATATTTTCATGAGGATACAAACAAACCATGCTGTGCTGCGCTGTGTGAGGCTACGCTCTGTTTAAAAACGCAGCAGTCTCGAGCGAGGCGCGCTACCCGCCGTGCTGAGCCGCGCTGTGCCGAACCGTGCTATGGTTTTTATGCTGCGCTGTGTCTAGCTATGCTAGGTTTGGAGCACGCTGCGTGCCCCTCCATCGCCTTCAGACGTCTGCTGATTACTTTATACTTAGCTAGATTGTTAAAAAACGTAGCTTAAGAAACACAGCACAGCACAGCGCAGTACCATTTAATTGTTAAAAAAACGTAGCTTAAGAAACACAGCACAGCACAGCGCAGTACGGCGCAGCATAGCTCAATGTTGATTTGTCACCCTTATGGTAAAGTAACCACTTCTTTTAGATACAAACCTTAAGAAGTCTTATGAACATTGAATTTGACAGTAACAGATAGACCGACGACGACGGCATAATCGATAAACACTCCGCTGATCATCTACAACAGCGTGAGCAGAACATGCTCATTGATGCATTCGTATACCTAGCGAACGTTATTATATTATTATGTATAATGTGGACTGTTACAACAGGTAATATTGGAAGGGATATCTTACGATATGAAGGGACGGAGTAAGAATACCATAATATTGTACTTACTCCGTCACCCCATCTCATACCATGGGTGTCGTAAAAACCGACTAAGGGAATATCCGTGAATATTATGTTTACAAAATAAAAAGAAGGAAAACTTGAAATTAAACCCTATACCAATCCGTCAGGCCAGCGTGGTATTAAGAGGCCAAATATCCCTCCGTCACGGAAGGAGGCCCGTCCTTGCAGTGGGACATTAATAAGCTGTTATTGATGATTGGAAGGGAAGACTTCTTCCTCTGACAAAGAAAAACTTTACTAATAAATGCAAGTTTTTCTTCTTTTGTTTTTACAGAGATAACCTAAAACATTCTAATTCCATCACTATAACTGTTTATGGGCTGTAACAATAAATAATGAGTTCTCAAAATCAATCAGTCCCAGCATTTAACCTACAGTTTATTATCTAAACTGGTGATAAAACTACTAAATTGTTATACCTACGTTTATGTATAAAACTTTTTTTATGATTCATGATACGGCGACACTGCGACGATGGGTTTATTGCTAGTGTGCGGAAACACTAGCAATAAACTCTTGCTAGTGTTTCCGCACATAAAAATATCTGTCACGCGCCTTCACATCCGGCCGCTACGTGGCGCTAGCGTCGCTGATGCCCGATTTACACATCGACAAGTACAGTAGCAAGTTAAGTAGTAAGTTGTTGATTAACTTGATTTAAATAGATCTCCATCCTATTTTTTGGCAAGTTAAGTTGGCGAGACGCGAGAGAGGGGGCTACTTCGTACTTAACTCGCCAAAAAATAGGATGGAACTCTATTTAAATCAACTTAATCTTAAAATACTACTTAACTCGCTACTGTACTTGTCGATGTGTAAATCGGGCATGAGGGACAATCAAGTTTATGTAAACGATACACAACGGGTGAGTAGGGCTGGTGAATATTTTGCTAGGGCAAGACAAATTTTCTTTAGGTACTGATGGGACGTTATAGGACGTTGACGATTATAATGATGGTTGGCAATCAGACGTTCACGTACCTTATTAAAAAGAAAATTGTAATCGACCTGAAACATAGGTATTTTGAAGGTTGTAAGGCAGTATTGAAACATTTGAAATAGAGGTTGAAGAAGATACATAGTTTGAAGTCATAAGCGTCATCTCGTTTGTTAGAACTTTCCTTATGAGAAATATAAGCATTGGTACAGCTCCTTAAATCTAGAAGTTCTATTTATCCAATCTAATATTGTATTTAATATTATATACCTAGGTATAACTAAAATATTTTATTTATCTAATATTATCCAATGTAAACATGGAGAATACTTTGTTACTTACTTACAGAATGACCTACAGCATAATATATTAAATAGATTATTGCAATTATCGAAGTTTTGTTGAATTTCTTGTTATCTTAAATACTTAAGCGTTAAGACCTTTGAGATTATTTCTTTAAAATAATCTTCTTCCCTAAGCTGCTAAAAGTTTTGGTTATATTTCACGGTCGGCCGCCTGCCTGACGCCAACTCTCCTTGGGAATGCTGTTGCTGGTGGTTTACTCCCCACCAGGAGGTTGACCCGAGGTGTTAGGTGGTATGCACCGTGCCCCTTACGACACCCACGGGAGGATATGGGGCAGATCTATTCTAAAGGGGAACCGCACGGCATACAACCATTAGGTAAGGTTGCGACTATTGGACCACTTAATTTTAAACAGATTTGGTGGCTAAAATAGAGCGTAAAATAAAACAAACTCTGTGTAAACAAGTAGTCTGTATATTCAATTATTGGTAACTAACATAATTAAGTTAATTTTATTATGTATATAGTCACCAGAGAAGAAAATAAAACTTTGTGGTGGTTTCCTTGTTTGAACCACCGTCTCTTTCATCGGACCACTTAGTTGCTATAATTGGACTTTGGACAATATAGGTGGCTGGTCCATTCAAGGTGCATGTAAAAAAAATTATAAAGTAAAATATTTTTTTATCAAATTTCTTTTATTTTCGTAAATTAATAGATAGTCACATTAATTAGTCGCCCCTCATTATATTTCTTTATTTGGCATGCAAAATCACAAAAATATTTCAGGTATGTAAAATCTTCTCATTAACGTCGCTTTTGGCTCTCGAAACATTCTGATTACCACATTTAAACCAGCTTCTTATTTCCCTAAGCTAGTTTCATACACGATTCTCTCTCCTCCTCTTTTTGCGATGCTAAAATAAAAAGATTTGTTTTTTAAATAACATAAATTATAGAAGTTGCCATGATTGAACCGGTTCAATGAAAGAGCATCGTGCCAGTCCATTGATAGAAACTCAGTAACATCCACTGAAATATTAATTTTAAAAAAAGTAGCACGTTAGTCAACATAAATATACGATAGTATGTATTCTTAATTACTGTACTATACTAGTAAAAAAAATCACATTAAAATAATTAATATAACAGTACTTACATGCTATTATTTGCCGCGTAAAAATTATATCTGAGGTCTGAGAAACAAAGCGAAGTACGTCTATCCCTCATGCTGCATGCTGCGGTACTGCCGGTTGGAGGGCGGTGTGGGGAATTGTAAAGCTATCGTTTCGATGCAAATACCGGGTTCAAATATGAATAGATCGCGAAATATTGCAGTGGTCCAAACAAAGCGCTAGTCCAATGATCGCAACCTTACCCTAACCATTAATTGAGTCTGCCTCTTTATTTTCTTCTCATAATTTCCTTTCTACAGTTTTACCCTCCATGTGGTGACGGAGTAAGAATACAATATGTCACCACCCCATCTCATCCCATGGGTGTTGTAAAAATCGACTAAGGGACTATCCGTGAATATTATCTTTACGTAATAAAAAGAAGGAAAACTTGAAATTAAACCCTATACCAATACTTTTGGCCAGCGTGGTATAGTAGGCCAAGTATCCCTTCGTTACTGGAGGAGGCCCGTCCCTGCAGTGGGGCACTAATGGCTGTTATGATGAGTTTTACCCTCCAAAAAAACTTTACCAATAAAAAATAGACAAGTCCAAAAGTGACAACCTTGACATAGGTGACATTAAAACAGTTCAACATTCTTAAATATAGAAATAGGTAGCATGTGATCGGGTAGTATACAGCCAAAGTAAGATTGTCGGGACGATGCAAATTGTGTTCTTTGATTGGCGATACACACGACCATTTTGTAGTTATGTGCAATATAATATACTGCTATCTAAATTACATGGAAGATAAAGACAGTTTTGTGGCTTTTATTTTCGTCCTTTGAATTGATATTAATTTAGGAAATATTTACGACGTATTGCCGAAAGAAATAATAAAAATAAATTAACTTTTACCCTGAATGATGATTGAATCCGACGTAGTTCTTTTCAGTAGGTCTGTATGTAGATGTTTTCATGACGCTCAGTGGAAGTAATATGGCTTAGTTGTCATGCAGCTCTTGCAGTTGGTAGTGAAAATCCAATTCCTAAAGAAAAAAGAATGTCTCTAAAATGTCCTCACATGACAAATGAGAAAATCCTTGTAAAACTTAGCAATTAAAAAACAGAACGTTTATAGTTTCGATTATAAAACGCAATTCCATTTACTTGAAATATTATCACAGTAATTCCGTATTTTTTTGAGACTCAAATGAAATTACTCAACAAATTCTATAGAAATTTAAATATTTATACCAAGAGACTTACTTGGAAGTACTATTTAAAAACCCCTTTAAGAAAATTATAAGTCCTTCTTGCATTTGAAGTCAACTAATAAATCAAGAAATAAAATAACAAACAAACACAAACTAAGCTTAATATTACATGTTAGAGCTAAAGCGTCTCCAGACAACAACTTTATCCATTGAAGTGAGGCAGAAACTTGGAAGAGACGAGCAATCAAATTATTACTGGTTCAGAGGCTAGTGCATAACATCTGTACTCTAGCACTAAGAGTAGAAATGATTTAGCAACTTGCTGTTATGTCTGGTTCAACGTTGTTAGTGAAGCAGCGAGGGTCTTGTGTTTTGATATATTTACATGAACACATAGTTTAGTTAAGGTTTTCGGGACATTGAGTGCTGCTTTGAAGTGCTAAGGATATTTATGTTTGCTTCAAAAAATAATAGATTAATTGTAATAATAGTTTAATTTTTTTAGAGTTTAGAATACTAGTTTTAACCTTTTTCCTTCTTATTTTATTGCCTAGGACACTGTATGGTACTTGTACTAACAGTATAATTAACACATAGTTTAGTTTCTCTCAAAGGTTCTCGGGTTTTAGGGACATTGAGTGCTGCTTTGAAGTGCTAAGGATATTATTATGTTTTCGTATAAATAAAATGTCAATAAAAGTTTAGTACCTCGGCACTAAACAAAAACAAAACGCCTAAGTACATTCAATTTAAATTGTATATAATCTATAATAAGTACTCTTATTTTTTTTGGTTAATTGTTTTATTTTGTTATTTAATTTAATTTATAATTTTTATTAAGTTTATAATTTTTATTTAGTCCCCAAATAAATAAATAACTAATGGGATACCTTAATAATAATTTCATGTGTGTAAAAGTCTCAGCTACACGGAGCATGATCCCAAGTGCAGGAGTTTCCTTTAAAAAAACATGACTTCTAGATCGCAAATCAATCTATTTTACGCAGAAACAAATGGTAGCATAATATAACATAATAGCTGTACCTTATTGATCTCATTAAAAATTAATCAAAAAGCAAATACTAATCAATGAAATTGCATCTAATTACATGCAGAAGTTAGTTATGTACATCATTCATTAATACTAAGTCAAGAGAAGCATGAAAATCGCAGGGCGCTTCTGTTAATCAAATACTCAAAGTAAATATGAGTACGCACTTGAAGTGAACAAACAGACGTACAGTTTACTTTGCATCTACTGTATTAATATACCATTTTGATTTAGATTGCGAGACTCCGTTGATTAGTTTATACGTACGTGTTTTTGTTTTACTTATGTATTCTTAGTAGGTAATGTTTTGTTCTTTTGTTAAGGATCTTAAGAAATACTGCTACAATTAATAAAACAAAATACTATTAACCTAGACCGGTAAAATGATAGCGACAGTTGAAGTCAGTCAGCCACTGTCATCAATCTTGTGCTATATTCTTGCTTTCCATCAGTTTGTAAATACATAGGTACCTACTGACGTAATTTTATGCCAAAAAAGTATAATGATATCTGATTGACTAATACCTAGACAGTTGTAAAATACTACTATACAACGCATACTGAAGAACTAGACGTATTAGGTACCAACACATTATATTACCAGAACATTCATTAACCGCAGATTAACACATTTTAATGTAAAGTTGATGACTTAAATAATTCGTAGAATCATCATCATCATCATCATCTCAGCCAATTGACGTCCACTGCTGGACATGGGCCTCCTCTAAATATTGCCACCTTGTGCGGTCCTGCGCCTCCCTCATCCATCGGCTTCCCGCCGTCCTTATGAGGTCGTCGGTCCACCGTGTGAGGGGTCGTAGAATAATTATCAAAAATTAAATAATCATAAAAATTTAACGACTTGATTAAAAACTATTAATTAATTAAATTTTATTTTATAATGGCTGCAACTTCAGTCGGATCATTAGAGTTCTATAATGATCTGAACGTGCTTAATGCGTATCGGGCCTACCTAATTGGATTTGCAAACCAATTAATGTTGAACATTCCCCTCATTATACGTGTACATCTAGCACATATTGTAAAGTCAATACGTTGTACGTTGATTACTAATTGATTAGTTACTGTACATCGAACAATATAGGGACTGACTACCACTAATAATAGCTGGGGAGATCATCGATTGAGCAGCTGTTTCTTTGTTTCGTGTTTAGCTGTTTTTGACTTCATCACAGCGAACCCAAAAATCAACTAAGTATGTAGCAAGAACATAGTAGTCAACTAACTAAGTATCTTTGTGAAAGAAAAAAACTTGACATAGCAAAATTCGATTCACCATTAATTCAATCATCAATTCACCTTACGTATAGGCGGTTTTATGAGGACTACACAGACTAACTCGGGTGAATCTAAGTATTGTTGCTTTCATCCATATCCATAAGATTGGCCTACCTTAGTACAATATATATGTATATCCTGGACCCCCTGATAGACCCTGTAGTTACCTACCTAACCAGCGCGGTAATATCTTATGTTTTTTCATTAATTTTGACGCATATTTTTAGAACAGGCTAATAAAAGACATTAGAAGTTGTAGTCCTAATAACATAATCATAATATAAACGTATAATGCAAAAATAAACACAAGGACATTGCGGACAAGCAGGGAGTTTCCAGATCGCAGTCTTAACATTGGTAATACCATTTTACAAGTACTTATAAATTACGCTAAGCTTGTGCAATCATTAGTTCTTTATCTTATCTCTGTTCTACTTGCTGTTTACAATTATATAGCGATATCATTAACAATGGTACATACATACATAAATTCACGCCTTATCCCGGCCGGGGTAGGCAGAGAGGACAGAACGCCACTTGTCACGATCCTGGCAAACAGCTTGGGCCTCGTCCACATTTATTAAGCGAGTCATACATGCGCGTCGGTTACGAGTGCTTTAGTGTTAACAATGGCTTTGACAATAAAAGGTTCATTCTCTTGGAAAATTAAGTTTTTCATTCTTCTTGCTTTTAACTCTACGCTCGATTAAGGAAAGGAAAATTTCTTATTAAAAATGTACTGAAACTAGTTGATGTCTATGATTTACAAAAAAACAATGTTTTTTTAGAAGAAAACCTAAGGTTTTAATGAGAACTTACTTGGACCCGTTGAAACAAACATTTTTATTTAAATAGATCAAATATTACAACACAATATCCGTGTGGTGACGGAGTAAAAATACAATATGTCACCACCCCATCTCATCCCATGGGTGTCGTAAAAACTAACTAATGCACTATCAGTCTATATTATCTTTACAAAATAAAAAGAAGGAAAACTTGAAATTAAACCCTATACCAATCCGCTTGGCCTGCGTGGTATTAGTAGGTCAAGTATCCCTCCGTCACGGGAGGAGGCCCGTCTCTGCAGTGGGACATTAATAGGCTGTTATGGTGATGAAACATTACAAAAATAAACCATCTGGTAACAAATTCATTTTATTTTATTTTCAAAAGTAGGTGAAGTGGAAATTGAAAAGACCTACTACGTCATTTTAATACTAATTTGAAAATACATACAGCTTCATTTCACACCGATCTTTGGCATGAGATGAGCTGTGTATCCTAAGCCCAAGACCACAATGTTGTAACATTAATGTTGCTAAAGTGTATTGCTTGCTAGTCGTTTCATGACAAATCGTATCTGTGCTGTGGGTAGAACAAGCTATGTAGTTGCTTAGCCAGGCTTACGTAAAGTAGGTACAGTCAGTGACAATATAGCAAGTTCATTTATATGACCGTGTCACCACACGGAGTTAGAATACAATATGTCACCACCCCATCTCATCCCACGGTTGTCGTAAAAACCGACTAAGGGACTAACCGAAAATATTATCGTTACGCAGTAAAAAGAAGGAAAACTTGAAATTAAACCCTATACAAAATCGTCTGGCCAGCGTGGTATTAGTAGGCCAAGTATCCCTACGTCACGAGAGGAGGCCCGTCCCTGCAGTAGGACATTAATGGGCTGTTATGTTGATTTATATGACTGCTTATTGTAATAATTCGATTAACTGGTGTTCAGTTATCCCGTGTTTTCGGAAACGCCTTCTAAAACTACGAGCAATGTATTGTTCAACAGTAACACAAAGTATTTAGACGATAAAGGCGCAGACAAACTAAATAGTGCTGAAACAAATAAAGGCAAACACTAGATGTAAATATACATACAATGAATATAAATTTTTTTTTCAATATTAACTTCATGTTAAATTACCATTTTGAAGTAGAAAATAAACGAATACTTCATACCACGTCGAAATACTTAAAGACAAATATTATACCTAGACCAATGCACATGCATGCAAAGCATTCCGTTCACCAGAATTCGATAACGAAATCTCTGCATAGCATCCATGAACTACAATCACTATATAGATCATCAGAAATTTCAGAAGACTAATTTTCAAATCACAAATATCCCCAGAGAACTGATAGCCGTTGGGGCAGACAAGTTCTGGAATGGCGATCGCGCACCGGAAGGCGCAGGGTGGGGAGAGCCCTTACACGGTGGACTGACGACCTGGTTAGGACGGCGGGAAGCCGATGGATGAGGGAGGCACAAGACCGCGCAGAGTGGAAACTTTTAGAGGATGCCTATGTCCAGCAGTGGACGTCCATAGACTGATATGGATGGATGGAAATATCCCACAAAAATCCTGACAAAAATGAACAGTGTTTACATTTTTTTTGTATGTAACTGTACCATTCAATATCCACACATACCATTAGCTATAAACAGAATAAAGCACGTCCAATGTCCAATAACTAAATCTGCACGATGCCAATTCAATAAGGTAGAGCGTATTACTCGTAGATCGGTTGCACTAATGCGTTTGCTTTGTCCAACGCACTCGTGCCAAATGCCGAGTAATCAACTCTGAATAGTGCCTTAGACTAATGACTTAGCTTGAAAGCATTGATTACGTCTATAGTTATAACTTCTTTGTTGTAATGTGGTATTAAACGTTGCGTAAATTTAATAGTAATTTTATAACTATAACCAGATTATCTACGTATTTATTTCATTAATCATCATCATAACAGTCCCTTAATGTCCCACTGCAGGGACGGGCCTCCTACTGTGACGGAGGGATACATGGCATACTAATACCACGCTGGCCAGAAGGATTGGTATAGGATTTAATTTCAAGTTTTCCTTATTTTTACTTCGTAAAGGTAATATTTATCCCTTAGTCGGTTTTTACGACACCCATGGGATGAGATGGGGTGGTGACATATTGTATTCTTACTCCATTACCAATTCTTTTAATTCATGAAATTGATTTATATTCCGTTAACTCACATACTGAAAATAAGTCCTGGCCTGGATGAGAAAGCGCTACTCTTCGTGATATTTAGGTCAGTCAGATTAGAGTTAAGATGAACCTGTTTCTGTTCTGAACCTACCAAGTCGACTTAGCCAATTCATATACAAAATGTACTATGCTTATTTAAGATACGTTAAGAAGACTAACTAAGTAGTAAATTACGTAGCCGTCGGTAACGGGGACATAATTAGTGACATCTTTCAGAAAGAACACGGTCGTTGCACTCGGAACGACCACCATGTAAGTACATAATATAACTGTACGTATGAATGATTTTTATAATAACTTTTACAAACATCAATTTAACACTCACTTATGACTAACCTTCAGCAAATTGCACTTAATATAGCCATAGTGCAAGTTTCGATACCAAAATATCGTGTACGGCGCCACCACAATAGCTCAATTTGCTCTAACAATATAAATACTCTTTTGTATAAAGCCAGACAAATAAATTGTGAAGTAAACACACCATGCTATGTGAGTGAACGATAATATCGTCTCCCCTTACGTTTTAAGGAGGTTGTATTTCAGCAGGCTTATAAAGATCTTAATCGTATACTGTTTTATGTTATCCTAATACAGACCACAAATGACTCTTTTGCATAAAGATTTATTATAGGATTAATATTGTTCTTGTTTATGCGTATGACGGCTTCATAATAGGAAATTTAGATTTTCAAGAAAGTTTAGTCAGCTACAGGAATATGCGTTAAATTGGGTGACTAATTCATTGTTTTATATTTTATTTCTTGAGGTTTATAAGGTATTAGTGAAAGAATGAATAGTACTCGTAGTTTATGTATTTAGTTCATTATTGAAACAAAAGAGACAAACTCGCGCTTGGATTACATGGTGTCTCGGAGTCCAGTTCTCTCCCTGTTTTGAGTCAGGTTAAAAACAGGGTAAAGTGATACAGCCAGTCATTGTAAACCCAACCATTAAGTAAGGCAAAGTCACCGTGAGGTTTGGTCAATAGGCTGGTCTATTAATATTATATCATTAAGGATTTAGAAATTCAACTCATGTACAGTATGGGGACATTGATAATGTGATTGGCTTTTAAAGAAAGACAGCAAATCAATGAGTAAGAAAAGTACATCCGATTACCGAAAATAGCTGAAAAATTTTAGCATAAGTTTTGAAAATTATCACATTAAAATGTATCTTATGGCGTTCGGCATAAGGTTGAAATTATAAAAGATTGAATCCCTACTTACTTCTATTTGACATTGTATGTTTCATCATGTCTTACTAAATGACACTGGTTCGGAAACATTGCACTTCGATAAAAAGTCATTGCAGTGCAACAAAATATAGCACTTATTGTTAACGTGATAATATACAATTTCAAAATCATCAATAAATTATAATCTCACTTTCTCGCTTCCTCATTGTTGTCTGTCTTTCTTTAAAAACCAATCATATTATCAATGTCCTCATACTGTAACTTTCTTTTTTTCAGCGTCATTTCCTATTTGTAAACTATCCGCATAAAATAATGTTATTTTCTTCATCATCATCATCACACCACCTAGTCCTAAATATATCAGAGCTTACTGTGGGTTAAGGCAGTAGATAAACATACTATTTTGCAAATACACACATATACAGTAGTATATGTATATTCGTATGCATATAATGTATGTTTGTATAATAGCAAATATAAAACAGAGCAATTCCAATATAACCATAACATAACATATTAACACAATTAGAAAATTAGAGACAAAGGCGTACGATAAAAGCTAGTAGATACATTAACGTATAAGATTTCAATTAACTTCCATCCAAAATAGTCGAGTTTAATTATTAATTAATACGCCAACATCGACAACGCAAAAGCTTTACGAAAATGTATAGAACAGTTAAATGTAATTACTTGTTCCTATCTGTATTCATATCTATATACTTAGATATCCGTTTTTCTTTTTTTCACGGCAAAACGGAGCGACGAATTGACGTGATTTTTTAAGTGAAGATAGTTGAAGGGATGGAGAGTAATATAGGCTACTTCTTTTTTTTTTTTCTGTTTCCAGGAAAGGGGAATACTGCTACCCCGAATTTAACGCAAACAAAAATGCTAGAAAAAACTAGTAAGTAAATATAGATACAATAGATTCAGATGTCGTAGTTTCACTAGATTTAATAAGATAAAGAGTTTTTACTTGCCAGATTTTTCTCAGAGCTACGATTTTTTTTAAATAACTCCCGTACTAAAGATCTCCGTGTGGTGACGGAGTAAGAATACAGTGTGTCACCACTCCATATTATCATCCCATGGGTGTCGTAAAAACCGACTAATGGACTATCAGTGAGTATTATCTTTACGTAATAAAAAAAAGGAAAACTTAAAATTAAACCCTATACCAATCCGTTTGGCCAGTGTGGTATTAGTAGGCCAAGTCTCTCCGTCACTAGAGGAGGCCTGTCCCTGAAGTGCGGCATTAATGGGCCGTTATGATAAGGATCTAGACCTGTGTCGCTGGGACTAGATACATGAAATTAACGGACGCACACATACCATCCAGGATCAGGACAATAATTTGTGGATTACACAAATAATTACCTATCTTGCGTGGGATTCGAAAAATTAAACGTTTCCGTTAAACAAAATGGAATAAACATTTTGAGAGAGTGATGCCTGAAATAGGATTGATAAAACTTGTGTTACAGGTTAATATGCCTAATTTGGCAGAAAGTTACCATTATTCACCAAGTTTCCATGTCATGTTTATAAAAGCATATTTCACCATAAAATCAGTAGAAAAAGAGGTGGAGATTAAAGTTAACGAGATCATATTTTTTACTTTTATTTGAATTACTTTTAAGAACCAGGCTTTTATGCTTATACAACAGTTAATAATTTCTTTAATTAAGTACACTGTACACATCTTACTTAAAATTTTCTGACTTTATTCACGCAATAAAAGCAAACGGCAATCCCATAAATGCTCCAACATACTATCACAACAAGATGACACAATAAACTTTGTTATGTCCCCAGTAGTAAGTACTTACGTATAAAGACAATTGGAATGACCACGATCACCCTGTCTTTGTATAACAAAATTACGACATACTTACTTAACTTTAAGTGGAAATAGTAAAAAGGGGGAAATTGAAACACGTGTTAGGTTAAGCATTTTTCTTACAGAAGCGCGCGAAGATGTCAGTGTGACGTATACTATACGCATAGAAGCCAGATGATGTGAACGATGTGATGTTGAAGCGATTAATATCCTTTGAAAAACTCCTGGGTCCTTGTGTTAGCTTACTTAGGAGCGTTTATAGGGCTTACTAGTGCTGATAATGGAAAAAAAAACCTTATTCGCATAGGATTAATAATGTAAAATGTTGATAACAAAGTCTTGAGAAAACGCAATAAAGTATTTCTATAACACACTCTAAGCACTATGTTTTTCAATTAGATAAATAATATTGCATTATAAATTAAAAAGGCCGTTTTTTTTTTCAAATTCGAAATTTAACTAATTGAAAACCATTTTTTTTTCTATTGGCGGCGCTAGTGAGCCATGTAAAGGCCCTTAATTAGACGGTGTTACTTAATTTTATTCTGACAAAAGATAATATCAAAATGATTAAAATTATGTTAGAATTTTCCCTTGCTCAGGTTTTACGACATTTATTTTACGCCGTCAACGCATAGCTCATTAATTAGATCACAGGTAAATTATCACAAATAATTGCTCTCCTATTTATGACGAGCTAATCCAGATGGACACCCCCAGCTAGGTGGAACGACGACCTCAAAAAGGTCTCTGGGTCGGACTGGATGCAGAAGGCGCAGGAACGAGTTCTGTGGCGCGTGTTGGGAGAGAGTTCTATGTTTAGCAGTGGACTGCGATAGGCTAGTTGATTGATTGATTGATTGACAGAATCCAGATGCAAACTAGTCTGTCTAGCATAGTATCATTTACTCCTGTCAGTTTACCTGTATTTTTTTAAATATAAGTACTTAGTATAAGAACATTTACGTTTCATTCAGAATAAATATGCAAAAGGGCTTAAAGCCATAAGCGTTTAACAAATTAATTACATTCCAACACAACGTGGTTTCGTTAAGAACGTACCGAAAACCTATAAAAGCGATATCAAAGGCACTTAGACTAATTAAAACTACTTCTTATTGAGGCGATTACTCGTGTAATCTAAATTACTTTGAAGATTTTCTTAAATTGTTGTATTGATTACGAGTTAAGGTATTGTCAAGCATGTATTGATGACAAAATGGCGTAACAGAAGGTCATCATCATCAAAACATAACAGCCCATTAATGCTTCACTGCAGGGACGGGCTTCTTTTTATTTCGTGAAGATAATATTGACACTTTTATAGTTGCAACACCAAAAGTTGGTAAAACTAAAAGAATGTCATTTCGAAATGACATTAACGAGTTTGGAAACGCGGAGGGTACATCTCTCCTGGTTATTTTAGTGACACGGGACGATGTGGGTACCGTGGTCACCCCAGTTCACGCTAATGGAAATTCTTTCGTGTGGACACCCCAGTTTAAAAACGACAGTTTCCGAAATCGTTTTTGAAACCACATAAAGTTTTCAAGCTGCAAACTATTTGAGCAACTATCCTGATAGTACAGTACCTAATATTATTGCGGTTAGTTCTGGTTCAGGAGCATTGAAATGTCATAAAATAAAGAATCAAAGAATCAGGTACGTAGTACTCGGAAATTATCAAGTTTATAATTAAAACAGAATTGTAAGAACTATATTTTCTTGGTCTTTGCCTACCCAATAGAACCAAAGTTATGTGTGTATCATCATAAAAGCCCATTAATGTCCCACGGCAGGGACGAGCCTCCTTCCATGACGGAGGGATACTTGGTCTACTAAAGTACCACTCTAGCCAGACGGATTGATATACGGTTTGATTTCAAGTTTTCCTTCTTTTTATTTTGTAACGATAATATTCACGAATAGTCCCTTAGTCGGTTTTTACGACACCCATGGGATAAGATGGGGTGGTGGCATATTGTATTCTTACTCCGTCACCATACGGAGATAAGTGTATATAGTACGGGCAAATTTATGTACGTCCACAATTTTTTAATACAGACCTACCGACAGTTGTTTTTTATTGCTTCTAACTTCTGGTCTCGTCGTCCATACAAAATACTTGAAATAGCTAAAAGGGCGTCATGACGACAAACCCTATATGCTTCGTCAGCATCGCAAGATCGAGAGGGCGTCAAAACCCCTTGGCGCTTAACGACCTAACACTAGGGGGAAATTGATGATCGAATGCTTTAAAGTATCGATAGATAAGTCAATATCAGCTTTGGTTTTATAACTAATCGATTTTATTTATCAGTTGATTTGTTGGCCTTTGAACTTAAGGAATATTATCAAAAGAGGCTTGAGGACGCGTGTAGTCATCGATAGAAAACTGCTTTTTAAAATATTATCGTAACTATAGTGTACGAAATGCCCAATTTAGGTCCACGTATTCTTTAATGAAAGTGAAACTTAGCTCAATGGGCAGTCCCATTGAAACAAAGTTTATCATCTTTCGCAAGGCCTAGCAATCAACTTTTTGTATAGATAATTATATGTTAAGTGAGAATGAGTGCAGGTATTCTTATTCTATCCTTGCGCGGAGATGAAAATGACAATAAGGAATTAAATTGCGATTGATGTAAAATAAGTATTTGCCGAACCTACTACATTTAAGTGTAAAATAAATACATTATTACATAAAAGCCAAACTATTCGACACTATGTTAAAGCAACATTATACTTAATAGCACTATAACTTGTGTAATGAAAGTTAAAAGCGCCTACTACTTTACAAAGAGCAAATACCTTTTATGTGGTTTGCCAATTCATAGGCATTAGGAAATAAAGGTATAGGGTAAAGTAAACTAACGATAGGTAAACTTGGCTATGTCAACGCTATCAAAGGACTCAACTAAACACTGCCTACGGCTGTCAGTGACAGATAAAAACGTCGGATTTTGTGGCGCGGTGTACCCGTGTCTTCGTCAGCGTATTTACTTACCCCGGAGCTGTTTGCTCCTTTACCCTTAACCTAACCTTTTGGGTAGGGATGTAAGTGATAAGAATAAAGCGTTTTTGTTCTATCAACAGGTTACATATAAAGTTTTATGTACATAAGTAATGACATCTTAAAAATACATGGGTAAACATTGAGGTAATAATAATGTACTACGTAGTTGTCTTTCTTCTTTTCTGATTTTTCTAGTTATACCTAAGCTTTATAGGTAAAAATATATGTAATTTAATACAAAAACTTAAAACCATTACGTATAACTCTTCAATTGCAACATTGAAAGTTTACGGCTGTCGCGCCTAGATGACGTTGTACAGTTGAGTTCTAAGTTGCGGCCCGGTACATAAATATTACCTCAATGCGGGTAAAAGTCATATTGATGACACAGTCAATTAGTACTGTGAATAAGCAATGATCTGGAAAACTAGTAAATTAGTAATTGCCAAACACACTACGTTATTAGCATGAATTTATGAATGATGTAGTAAATACCAGAATGTGACTAATCTACTAAACTTTGATAGTACCTGAGCGTTAGAAATAGGTCGAAGTGGAAATTTTCATGAGAGGCCGACATGGTCAACACTGGATATATTTATGGTTATTTCGTCCCATTAGTAGAATATTGTTGTATCATCACAAGTAACAAAAATGATTTTATTGTAAATTCGTTATCATAATGACGTAAGCTATCTAATGATATATTTTTTTTATAACTTTTGTTCTATATTTTAAAAGTTATGAAGTTCGAATATAGTTTTTGCCGCGCGGCATACGTAGAATAACGTCTCACGACCACTTAACGCGCGCTCCCGGCTCCGTGCGTCGCGTTTCTTCATTACAAAGCACATTGTTCGACGGAGTCGGCAAGAGTGAGGTGTTGTAACAATGGAAACCAACAGTGGTCAGAAATCAATTAAATTATTGTTATTTTGTTTACATACACAACGTTGTTCATTACTATTGAGAATTAAACGTTTAAATTAGTAAAAAGAAAATTATTTACAAAATAGAATATACGTAAAATACATATTTCATGGATTTTTATAAAATTTATACAACATCCATAAATTTAAATTATATTTAATGGAAAATAAACAATTTTAGTATGTTAATTACATTGTTTTAGGTGTATTACACAAAATTATTGACATTACCACAAAGACAGTATTTAAAATCACATAAAACATTTTTCTACCAAGTTGCCGCATCTTTTTAAAATTAAGTGTAATCCACTAAAATACTTTACTGATAAGTTTCTTAACATGTTAATATACAATGAAGCTTGTCTTATTTGTTTTTCTAATTTTGTAGTTACTTATGCACATATTATATTTTACTACGCATAATTGTATCTTCTTTTCGTCGGTACGTACACATGAAACATTATTCGACCAAATTATATTTTAAAGTGTGCGTCGTAAGCACTTATGCTACTTTTTTCTGTTAATTAGTTTCTTGTAAAACATTATTCGAAATCTAAAAGTGTTACAAAATTATTAAATACAGTATTAATTGTACACAGCTATTCTTAATATCTAATTTTCGGCTAACTCTACATAAAAACCAACAAATTTTACAATTATATTGGTGTTTCAAAAAAAATCTAAGTCTAACTTCATAGTACACACATCCGTGTGTACTACATATAAACAGTCTAAGCTGGCCGAGCGATGGTTTCATAATATGTACAACCAAATGCGAGATCAGCTTACACTGATTCTGTATAGGTTGAACGGTAGCAGTGTGTACAATTGTAAACGTCGTTCTACTTGTCGTGATGGACCAGCGGATCCATCGACTCTTACTGAACTGCGTCCTGTAACTCCGTTCCAAATTCAATCTGCATCCAGTTATGAAGCATCATTGTTATCAGTATAGCAGCGATTTTAAGTATAGTATCGAAGATTTGTATACCTACGCCTATGCTATCACCACCTCCGTATCAGACAAAGTGTTATAGTGATTTTTGTCTGATATATTCAGATCAGTCAATTGAATCTGACTTGAGTTATGATAAAATTACATTTCCCAGCAGTCGACTAAAAAAGCGCCACTTGCCAGTCAAACATTCAAGACAAAAAACGTATTTAAATAGTATTCGTAAAAAGTACTGTATAAAACTGCAAGGTATTGAAGAATATTTTTCAGAAGAACATCATGATCCATTCAATTCAGTGAAGCAACCGAATGCACCCATAGCTAAATCTTACTCAAGTCAGTTCAACACTGAGAGTAACGTGATGGCATTACGTGCACTTTCTGATCAAAGTCAATCGCTTTATGGATCGCTCTGTTTCTAATACTGTCATATCACTTTAATCACAAGTGCAAGCTATCGAAGAACGTTCTTCAGAAGGTCCTAATTAGTCTAATTCTATGAAGCAACACTAGCTCCCAAATTGCTCAATCTTGCCCAACTCGGTCAAACACTGAAAGTACTGTGATGGCATCTCCCGCTCCCTCAGCTCAAAGTCAATCATTTTATGGTACAAATAGCTCTGTTTCTGAACTTGCGATACCACGCCAATATGTCGCGATAATTGGACTGATCTAGGAAGGAAACGACAACCTTGGACAGGAGCATTCTACTAAAGCTGGGAACGTATTTAATACAAAACAAATCTATCAAGTGCTTTGATATTAGTTACGTACAAAGCTTAGATATATTTAAATAGTTTTAGGAGTTTTGTGACTGAAAAAAGCAATGAGAGTATGTGTTAAAGTACACAACTAAGAGGTCATGTTGTGCGTACGTGACGTGTTTGGCCAGTTCCTAGATGTGATAGCTGTCTACAATATCCTCAGGAAATCTATTCATACGACGATGGAAAAAATATGGTTTGGACGGGAATTCGTGTGGGTCTTAAAACAGACTTAAGTACGTTTTGATCAGAAGCACCATGACGGCTGAAAAATAGCTTAACGAGGTTGTTTGAGCTTCTAGTTCCAATAATCTACCCCCGTATACTACATTTTGACCAAATGTTTAAGCTCATGGACGATAACACCCATCCGTTTAAAATGAAAGTGTTATCCAGATAGTTGCAGGAGCACGACATATCGGTGTTATCCTGAATCACTCAATCACCTGGACTAAAAACCATAAAACACACGTAGGAAATGTTCCAAAGAAGTGCTTTGATGAATTTTCCTGCAAAAATTGCGATTGAAGAGCAACTTTTTTGCATCCTAGTCGGACATGGAACAATATACCGCACCAAGACCTGGATAACTTAATCCAAGCATGAAAAACGGTTATTTACGTTTTTTGGATGTACTGACTAGTACTAAGTTAAAAACAGATTAATAATCGCTTTTTGTTCAGTTAAGTTTTTAATTTATTTGAATAAAACATTATTTACGCTAAAATAATATCTAGATTGTAGCTATATGCCATTTATATGGCTACAATCTAGAATTAAATAAAATTTTAGTGTATAAAAATATTAACGTATTGAATGTTATCTTCAATAATTTTTGAGTTAATTGAGTAAATACCAAATATCCCTAGACAAAGTTGATGTGTGTATTTAGTCTATAAAAGCCGGATCTCAAATTTAACCAGCATGTCAATTCTCGTTCTTTAAAATCGTTAAAAATTAAGTTAATTTAACTTTTAGTTGTCAAATTGTCACAATTGTATTCTTGTATTTATAATTTAAAATCTTTTTAAAATAATGTAATCGTACTGTAACTATTCTGTAATTTTTAAAGTGACAGTTCATGTAATTTTCGCGCTAACTTGGGTAGTCTTGTCAATAAGAAACGTCAACCTTTGCCTTTATTTTAGGAGCGGCAGTGCGCGTGCGCGAGGGAAGCGAATCGAGCGGGAAAAACAAGTTAGGGATATCGCATTATTACATTCAAAGACCCTGATTTTCATTTTTTTTATTCTTAGAATAGAATTTTACGGAACTTATAATATTTTAATTTACCGAAGATAATTTCCTGTAGTTGATTTATATATTAATGTTTTATTTCTGTATATGGCGTGTTAGAAAATCTATTAAAATTTCCAATCTTTTAAATTGTATACCGTAAACTGGCAACTCTGTTATTTAACTCTTTTTTGCCATTTAACTTAATTTTAACTTTTACTTTACCGGACAAGAATACCACTTTGGGTTAATTAAAAATTAAATTAAAATAAATTAAAAATTAAGTTAAATTAAATAGTATGTTTCGAGAATTGACCTGCAGCACATATTCATGTGATCAATAATTATTATAATTACGTGTACCTTCTTTATAGTCGTAATCATAAAAATTCGGCTTAGTTAACTTTTAGTTATCTGTGTGGTAACGGAGTAGGAATACAATATGTCACCACCCCATCTCATCCCATGGGTGTCCTAAAAATCGAAGGGACTATCCGTGAATATTATATTTACGAAATAAAAGAAGGAAAACTTGAAATTAAACCCTATAGCAATCCGTCTGGTCAGCGTGGTATTAGTAGGCCAAGTAACCCTCCGTCACGGGAGGAGGCCCCTCCCTGCAGTGTGTGTGCAAGTGCATTCAATACTTGGAAATTCACATCATTACTTACGTTTATTCTTAAGACGGACGGAGCCGGCCGACAAACTAGTATTATATAAAACATCTTCTCGAAAAACATTGAGATAATTTTAGGATTTCGTAAAATATTGTTTCACCTGCACATACAACGTGATTAATTTGGTCAAATAACGTTGCATGTGTTCAAGAGACAGCTCCTGAACTGTTTTCGTTGGCAGTACAATGTTATGTATGCACATGCGACACACTATCTACGCACAGGAATAGTTTTTAGACTAAATAATTATATCATTAATAGCTGTATTTATATCTATGTACACTGTAAAAATATTACATGGCTAAAGTCTTCCGTAAAAAAGTTATAAGCAAAAAATGCTAGCGCAAAACTTCAAATCGCTCTACTGAAAAGTAGACATTTTGTAGATAAAACATTGTTCTACTAATGGGACGATTTATTCTATAAGGTTAAAAAAATTATGTGGCTGCCCACATCATTTTCAGTCAGCGATGAAGTCATACTTAACAAAAAAGAGATAATATATAGTTGTAATTATGACTTTGTACGAGTTGTAAATACGACATAATCAATTTGTTATTCGTCTTCAATGGAACGATTTTTGAAAGCAAAGAGAAATACTTTGTACCTACGCTGTTTGCTTGCGTACAAACAAACGCAAAAAGCTTGTAACTTGTACCACACATAATATTGATTCTGCACTCCTTCTCTAACACTTTACATATTGCTTATTTAGCATTATTTCATTTCGGGATGCCGCTATTTGTCTTTCCGTTTCGCTGATATTGTTATTGTTACTTCACCTGAAAATTTCCAAGTGCTGATTTCGTGAACGTGATATTGATGTTAAGTATCTGTTTTTACAATGTATATTATACATTTGTATTGTATATCCGTGTGGTGACGGAGTATGAATACAATATGTCACCACCCCATCTCATCCCATGGGTGTCGTAAAAACCGACTAAGGGTAACTATAACCGTAACTACTATCTTTACGAAATAAAAAGAAGGAAAACTTGAAATTAAAACCTATACCAATCCGTCTGGCCAGCGTGGTATTAGTAGGTTAAGTAACCCTCCGTCACGGGAGAAGGCCCGTCCCTGCAGTGGGACATTAATGGGCTGTTATGATGATTGTATATTATAACGATGTCCAACAGCTTAGAAAGTCAGCGCTGCGGTTTTGCTGTGACATTATGCTGAGAATACAGCACTTGTAACACAGCAAGTTTAGAATGTAAAATTAATCGTCTTTTAATTTAACGTTAAACTAAGCATGCAATTGTAACTGTTTAATACTGTAGTATTGTGGTTTTTAGAATAAAGTTTTGTTTCTTTCCTATTTAAAGAATACGTGAAAAAAAGGTTTTTAAAACATTTGCATATTTGAATTCAAAAGATGTTTATGTGCCGAGTTATCTGCTATTTTATTAATTGGACAATTTTTTGGTACTTCTATATTTCTAACGCTGGCGCTGTTGCCTGAATAGCTATCTAATAATATATCTAATAATATGAATCATTTGAATTAGTTTATGGTCTTATGTAATTACTCAAAAAAACCAATGTTTAACATTTACACAACGCAATCTACTTATTACCAAACTAACCAGATGTTTACTAAAAACATACTTAAATATTAAAAAAGCTTTTTATTATTTTCTTACGCTACTTACTACAATTCGCTTTAAACAATCAAATCTCCTAACCAAAGCTTTGAACACCATACACTGACAAAAAAGAAACAAGCTTAAACAATTCGATGTATCGAAAGTAAGTGAAGTTGGGGATAGCGAGAATATCGTCTTATAGCGAAAGTGGCATCTTACTTGGAAAGCTCAAGGGGATTCCCAAGTCTCAGACACGTAAAGCCGAAACCGCAAAATCTACGAGTTTCATCCGTCATAATTTCAACGGAAAGCCTACGCTTTCAAACAATGCCTCTTTCGATATCATGTCGTGAATTTTTACTATGGCAACACACATTTTTACAACATTTTTTTATGGTGTTCTTTTTATATTTGTGTACTCACGTTATGGGTAGAAGTTATTTGTATTTACGATGTATACATTTGGTGTTTTAAATCAAATGTTTATTTCTACCCCTTATCGAGTCGAGTTTTTAATAAAATTTATTATCTCTTTTTTGTATTTTTTAAAAATGAAGATTATGATGTACACAATTTTGCTGTCCGTATATCTTTCGACTTAGAATTCTATACCGATTTTGTAGTAAATTATTACTAAGGAATTATTGTTAACAGAGATAAAACAGACTTTACGTAACTTTGTTCATGGCTTAATTAATGATAAAAATACTAAGTTTTAACCTAAGCAGTGCTTTACGGGCTTTCAAACTTTCCTGCAGAGGGCACATAAGCCTTTCGGCATAAACCTAAGTTTAAACAGCTAATATCATAACTTTTGACAAGTTTCTTTACCAATGACATAAACAAAAACCGACAATACAATTCTTTATAAAAAAAAAACAAAACATCCGTTTACCAAAACAGACTCCCTTTTAAAACCAAGTACATTAAAAATTTTCCACCTTATTTAATGTCGAGAGGCGTTAAAATTAACATTGAATCAAAAATCATCAACAGCATTAATATTAAGAGGATAAAGATTTAAGCTGCTGTTTTGGTACAGACCTCCAAAAATATTTCTGCAATAGCTTAAAATTCATGTAAAATTATTAAATAATTTTCATAATGAATATCTCTACCCTTTGCGAGAGGTTTTCATCTCTTGTCTATTAAAAATGCACAGAAAATTTCTGTGCAACATTAAACACTACGTTGGGTGTTTCAGGAATTTGAAATGCTGGTGGTCAGTGCGGTTAGAAAATAGGACCCTGATCGTGAGTGGTTATAAGTAGTGAGGGGAGGGCTTCATTGTGGTCATGGGTTTATAAGCACAAGGAAACTGCTTAATGTTGCACAGATTAAATTGAATTTTACAAGGAGTTAATGGATGTTATTTTTTTAATATTTTATGTCAAAAATTAATTGTAATACTTTCTCTTTCGTTTTATTGTTAGTAGCCAGCCTAGTGACGAAAGAGGTTGTAAAAGCCTAATCTATTATTTTTTCAGATGTTGCTGTTTTGTTAAAAAGTAGAAGCATTAAATACTCATATCATCATAACAGCTCATTAATGTCCCACTGCAGGGACGGGCCTCTTCCCGTGACGGAGGGATACTTGACCTACTAATACCACGCTGGCCAAACGGATTGGTATAGGGTTTAACTTCAAGTTTTCCTTCTTTTTATTTCGTAAAGATAATATTCACGGATAGTCCCTTAGTCGGTTTTTACGACACCCATGGGATGAGATGAGGTAGTGACATATTGTAATTCTTACTCCGTCACCTCACGGAAAATACTCATAATTAATATACAATGGGTCCGATTGCCTTTCTTTTCGTTCTTAAATAAGGATGCACTAAAATTTATAAAATAAGACCACGTCCTTATATAAAAGCTATTGCGGATGTCACAAAATAAGAACGTGACCTAAAAAACTACCAATTCCTTTTGTCTATGAAAACAACCTTAAATAAGAGTGTTTTTATATTAAGTTTGACATGTTTTACGTCAAAGTTTTTTAAAATTTATTTATATAGGCTTTGTTGCTTAGCGACCACATCGCCGCCTGTATTATGTCAAAGTTAGTCTTCTTTCGTTCGTACTTATTTTACGTTTTTAAGTACTTGTGATATCTTTTAATTTGTTTTTATAACATGGAAACAGATTCACATCGTACGGATCAGAATTATCTCTGATATGCCGATATGTACCTAAGCCTTCTTTTGTCTGTAAACTAATAAGAAAAGACGCACTTTTTTATAAAGAACAAAGGCATTCAGTTAGGTAATTTTAACACATTTAAACCCTCTTACCGTTGATGTTCTTCATTTAACCTTCTTTGCACAATTATAACACTGATAGGAAACATTTTTGTTACTAAAAATCCAAGAAATACCTATATTTATAATAAATTAAAATAAGCTCGCACAAAATTTCGAGCGACTTTAATTAAGGCAGTTTTTATACCGCTTCTACTTAAATAAGGTCAGTCAAATGTCAAATAGGACGAAACGCAATCGGAATAAGAAAACTACTATGACTAATTAAGTTTAGGATGGCCCTATTTACGTGTATGTTCTTATTTAAAGGCAAGGTAATACCCATGTGTACTAAAAATTTAAGTTTACATTTAAGTTCATTTTGTTGTTCTTAATTAAAGTCAATTGAGAAACGCAATCGGACCCAATATCACCACCCATTTTTTCTTATATGCTGTACTGGGGGAGATTTAATAACAGACGTAGTATTGCAGAGAATAAAGAAACAAATTATACACTGACCCTTCCATGCCAGCAGGGGACACGATTTTGTTTTTTCTTTTTACGAGTTTTTTTTTTTTATATAGGACATAACAATGTGACTAAATCGATTGTACCAAGTATCATTCTTGCGCCCATTTCGCGTGCCCGTAGGTACATACTTTTGAGGATTTTATAAAGAATCTTTTAACGTCTTACAGGAAAACGGAACTCTACCAGTGATAAAAGGCATCCTTAAAACAGGTTAGTTAGTGTTAAATTTCAGTGATATTGTGCTCGTAGGATTCACTTTTTTCTTTAACGACCATAATGGTATGGGAAACGCTGAAAACGTTTGTTATTCCTAGTTCATCACTACTCAGTTTTTAGCGATTTCGAAGGAGTTTTATATTCTTTTCTTTTATCACACGTCCTTCAGTCGTAAAAATCAGCAATATAAGCAACACCTTCTTAGAGCCTCTAAATTTTATGATGATAACTTAACAACATGTACAGTCACGAGCAATAATATGTACACATTTTCGCATTTTGTAAACCAGTTATCTAAAGTTCTGCCAATCCAAAATTGAAAATTCGAAGATTAATTCAAAACTGTACGGAACCTCTTCTAAATTACGAATTCATTTTGATATTGTAATGTCTAGATAAACGTGCAGATAGTTTAGAAAATTTGAAAATGTGTACATATTATTGCTCGTGACTGTACCCATAAACTTTATAGTTTATTTAATAAAAAATATTTTAGATAATATTATAACAAAAATGTGTCTACTAACCTGAAAAATTGCACATTCTATTTTCAAAATAATTCTAAACTCAATAAAAAAAAATAGATAAATCTCCAACCACGTATTCAACCACAAATTAAACATTCAAAAAATTCGTAACCAACATAATAATAAAAATGGAACACCATATTCCAAATTCATGCTTCGTTTATTCAGTACAAATTAGAGAGGCTGTCAAACGTGGAGTAACGTCGCATTCATTAGGTTGGTACCTACTGTATGCAGTCCTATACTGTATAACTGGCCAGCATGTTTTGCAATTTTCCTTTTTATACCACCCTAAAAAGCCAGCTTTGATGGCACAGGAATGCTATAAACGGGCGGACGTGAATATTTGGTTTGCTTATTTCTAAAGATATTGTTTTGATATCAAAGGGATGTTGTAATAGTTGTAAGATTAATTTTTTTGTTTATTGAATATTTTTTACGAGTATCATATTATAAAATATTTGGCATAACACAGGTTTTTCTTTAACGATAAACGTACGTATTAGTAATACGTTTTATGTCAAGTTATTCTTCATTTATTTTTACAGAAATAATAACAACAAAGTTTCCCATATTTTTGGCTTTTACGATACACCAGGGATTAGAGGGGAGTGGTTTCAATGAATTATTTAATAACAGACTATTGTGAAGGATGTTGTGTGACATTCACTCTAGGGCCTTTCTTAGTATTGGACAGAAACTTGGCCTTACTATTACCACACTGTGCAGATTTCAAAACTATACCAATCGATATAGTTTTAAATAAAGTTATCCTCATTTTAATTTCGAAGATACATTATGCAAACGTTTCCGAATTTTGACTGAATGGTAAAAATAAATTAAATGTCACGTCAAACTCAATGAAATACTTCAATAATTTTTATTGCATATTTTCATATTTCAAATTACGAATTCATAGAATATGTACAGAAATTCTTCTTTCTCTCTTCATTCATCTTATATGTAAAAAAGAGGTTTACTCGTTTGGTGAACATGCATCAATATGCATATGAAAATGAAAATTCTGTTCGAGCAAGCTGTTGAAGCAGTAAATAAGATCCGGAATAAATATCCGGTGCCAACTGAACCCGGGGTACTCTGTCTCTTTTGTACATAATGGGAAAGAGGGAGACGGAAGTAGGCTCCTAGTGTTGATGACGAACTGTGATAGTCCCTACGGCTTCCCGCGAAGTAGTGATTGACAGTGCAATCGATGCACAGTGGAGGTAATCGTTAAGTGTTTGAATAAAAAATTAAAATATATATTTTATTTAGTGGTTATTCAGGCTAAAAACAAAATAAATAAGGGATCTAGTTTTCTAGTAGGTACGAATCTTTTATAACGTCACTTGAAAACTTAACACAAACTCAGACCAACTAGTTTAGATTCATTTACTGAAGAAACCAATATTATAATGAGTGTTGTGCTAATAATACTCGTAATATTATGATGATTATTTTCAATCATTTTAATAAATATTTTATTGTTTTTTGAATACAAAACCGATAGCGTAGTGAGATAATCTATATACCATGAAAATCTACTGCTGTTTGTGTAACTAATACTATAGAAATTAATACCAGGGATTAAATTACTTTTTTCTTTAAATGCCAATGTAAGACTGAAATGCGTTATGTTTTTTGTTACTGTATCCATACTGAATTTCAGACTGGCCGCACCTTTAGATTTTTAAGAGGTTTAGAATAGTATAATAATACTAGTTTATTTTTTTTAATTAACATGATTAAATTAAATGTAATTTAAATAGTTATGAACAATTCAGTTTTCTTTTTGTAATAAGTATATTTCTTGAATAAACGCAATAATGCATTTAAATAAAATTTGTTCTATTACAGAAATGACGTATTCCCACTGTGCATCGAAACGTTGCATCGGAAATAGAAACGTTAGATTCAGCGGTGCGAGTGATTTGGAAGTGAAAGGTTTCACGGCCGTTCATGAAATGTTACCAAGCCTTGTAAAATACTAAAATAAATTTTCATTTCAAAGTTCCGGAAAGCTTAAAAGCTACAAAATTAATCAAATGTCACATAGAGGGAGTTGTGGGGATCTCCGTGTGGTGACGGAGTAAGAATACAGTGTGTCACCACCCCATCTCATCCCATGGGTGTCGTAAAAACCGACTAAGGGTATATTAACTTTACGTCATAAAAAGAAGGAAAACTTGAAATTAAACCCTATACCAATCTGTTTGGCCAGCGTGTTATTAATAGGCCAAGTATCCCTCCGTCACTGGAAGAGGTCCGTCCCTGCAGTGGGACATTAATGAGCTGTTATGATAGAGGGAGTTACTATGAATCATTGGTCCAGTAACGAGGAGGTTTGCTTACGAACTGTCGTTGATTATAGCACAGGTTTAGGCCAAATTCGAGAAAGAGGTGACTTGAGTCAATTTCACTACACAGCAATAAACATCAAATTTACCGCAGAATGTCGTTTGTATATCGGATGTAAGCAATAAAAAATAAAAATAAAAAAAAATATTAATCATTTATTTGTCATAATAAACCTTAACTATACAATTTTGACATATTATTAAAAACAAATCAAGTATAATTTAATGCCTGAACTAGGTAATCCTGTGTTTCAGGCTAAGATGCCTAGCGATTATATTTTCTTTATTTAACAATTCAATTTTTGCTGATTTGATAAATACAATTTTACTAAATACAAATAGTTATCTAATAGCTTATTTAAACTAATGGAATTAACCTAAAAACTTAAATTGTCGTACTGTTAATACTTTGCAAGAGCTATAAAGAAGGTTAGTGGGAAATAAGTATGGGCGAAAGGTAGATACTTTGAGTATCGCTCTTTGAGCTCTTTCCAGCGGTAGTAATATTGTTTTTCCCGCTCCACCCCAGGATGATATGCAATAGGTTATCACCGATTGACATAATGCAAAATAAACTTTTTTAACAACATTTATGTCTGCTATATATCGCAGTTTCTTAAATACAAAAATTAACTTACGTACTCTACCGGCTAAATTTTCTATGTGATATTTAAAAGATAATGTTATATCTATGATTATTCCTAAATATTTAATTTTATTAACAGGTTTAATCTCAAGGCAGTCACATTGTAGGTTATTAAAAGGGACTTTGCAGTTATGGGACAATAATATTGGTGTAAATTGCTCCGTTAGTGATTTGCGCATGTTAAATTTAACATAGTTTGTTTTTGTCACATTAAGTGTTAGTAAATTTTGCTGTAGCCAGTTATTTACAATATTGAGTCCACATTGCGCGTGCTTGAAAACTTGTTGTTCTGAGTCAGCAGAAAAAAGGAGGGCAGTGTCATCAGCATATGATATTATTAAACCCTGATCTAATTGTAACTTGCAAAGATCATTTACGTATATGATGAAAAGGGTACTTCCTAATACGCTGCCTTGAGGTATACCAAAATTTGTGTTTTGTTGTTCTTTACTAATAAAACTGCCAATCCTTACGCATTGCGTGCGGTCTTCGAGGTAACTTTTAAATAAATTTAAATAATAAATCGCTTTACAGGGCTAACAATAAAAGTTATTTTCCTCTAATAACCATCTAAAAGACAACAATATCACATTCTTCTTACGAACAGTAAATATGTGTGAACAAAGTGGCTCCTCGTTCAAGAAGCTACAACTTAAGATCTTCTTGTTCTATTATCGAAATCGAAGATATGGACCAGACATGTAGTCGCCGACTATGGACCTTGTCAGAATGCCAATCGCACGCAATATGTTACGCTAGAAGTTTTCTTGCGTAATTGAATCAGAATTGAAGAGGAGAATAGGTTTTCCTTATGTCAATGACTCCAACGTCATCGTCATCAAGCTCAGAGGGGACGCAGTAGTATCAAGAAAGAAATACTAAATAAATAAATATAAAAATAAAAATAAAAATCATTTATTAATCACACAGGTGACAACGTTGCAATAAAAAACATGAACATTAAAAAAAAAAAATAATAACAATGTGAGCACACGGAAAAATTACAAACAAAACAAAAAGAAATAAAAACTAAAATCTACAATAAAAAAATTATATAATAAAGTAAAAATGGGCCAAGTCCCGCAGCGTCACACCCGTGCAAAAAAAAAGGACCTCACTCAGCATAATGCTGCGGCAGGCAGTCATGCGTGACATGACTACCAGCTTAGCAGCGCTGGTTTTCAGTGAGACCCTTACATGTATAAATAAATAAATAAATACCCGAAGACGTGTGATGTGTTAAATGTGAAATTGTGAAGTCTGTGTAATTGAATAAAATATTTCGTAGTGTGAAAGTGTAAAATATATTATGTGGTGTGAAGTATATGAGGCAATACGTCCGAGCGCATGCAACACTGACAGCGCTGTCATCGCGTCATTGTCAATGTCATCGCACTCGCTCGGCGTCACTCGGCGTCCACCGCCATCTTAAATACCTTTGGTATTGGTAAACAAAGCGAAAGATGACAATGATGCAGAAAAAAGTTATTAGTGTAGTCATAATGAACTATAGTAGTGTGGTATTTGGTTACATAAACTTATACTGTGAAATGTATGATAATACGGAGAATAAAGAGTTGTAAAGAGTTGTGTAACGATGGCAAACCAGTGTGTGTGCGCAGTGAGTGAATACAATAGAATTAGATGCAAGAGGACAGTACATTACCTAAGCTTAACAGAGGATTACACAACACGTTGCGTTGCTCAAAGAGTAAGTAATCTAATTTATTAAAAATTAAAACACAGGCCTGTATTTAACTGCTCTTCTAGAAGCAGTCCCTTCATGTGTTTTGTAAAGGTTTCTCTGCTTTTTAGGCTACGCACTGGTGGCGGCAGGGAGTTCCAGCAATGTGTTGCAGCAAATTTGAAGCAACCCCTAAAAGCCACGGTCTTATGCATGTGCACCGATAAAGGAGCTATCTTAGAACGCTGGCTGTACCTCTCCTTTTCCTGCCTCCAACTCAGCTTGTGATAAAGGTATGCTGGCTTGTGGGTTTTAATTAAGCCAAACAGTACACAAGACATATGTAGCTTCCTCCTTGCCTCCATCTTGAGGATCTTATGTTCATTTATATATGGAGTGACATGGCTCCTCCTAGGGATATCGACACAGAATCTCATACAGGCATTCTGGACACGCTGAATGAGGCCTGCAGTTCTCTTCAACAGACATGGACCATAGACTGTATCACAGTAGTTAAACTTCGCCAAAACCAGACTGTCTACAAGCTTTTTACGCAATGAAATACTGAGATACTGTCTGATGCCATATAAAACTTTTAGTCTGTAAAAGCAGTTACTTGTAACCCTGCTTACATGCTTTTCAAACGTTAGGGCAGGGTCAATTACAAGCCCAAGACTGGTAACGGTGTCAGCCCTTGCTATAACTTCATTATTGAGTATAATTCTGGGGCCTGCGGAGCTGACATTGTTGATCTGCCCTTTAGTACCCAGAACAATATACTGGGTCTTCTTGGGGTTAAGCACCAGTGAGTTTTCCCGCGACCATGCCATCACACGTTGAAGATCCTCATTGAGATTTTCCACTGCTCTCCTGGTGTCTGATGGTTTAAACGATATGTACAACTGGGTATCATCGGCATACATATGATATTTAGAGTATTTAAAGCATTGCTTAATGTCAGCTGTGTACAGGATATAAAGCAATGGTCCCAGAATGGAGCCCTGAGGGACTCCTCTGTCTACACTTAAGGTGGAAGAACTGGTTCGGGTACCATCTCCCTGAATCAGTTCAACATATTGTGATCGGTTAGAAAGGTAGCTCTGAAACCAGGCCACTGTTTCACGGGTAAATCCATAGCTAGTCAGCTTTGAGAGTAGCAGTGTAACATCAATACAATCGAAAGCACGGGAATAGTTCAACAGCACCAGTATTGATGCCTCCCCCACATCTCTAGCCTCCAATATGTTACCAACAACATCCGATAGAGCTGTAGCAGTACCACGCCCCCCCCGAAAGCCAGATTGCAGCTCAGGCAATAAAGCATTCTGTTCAAGATGTTCAATAACCTGATTGTAGACCACTCTTTCAAGTATTTTTGACAAGCAGGGGAGGATACTAATCGGCCTCAAGTCTTTGCTCGTTTGAGGGTTATTGTTTTTAGATATGGGGCGCACAACTGCCACTCTCCAGGTGTTCGGAAATGTGTTTGTAGTGATGGATGCATTCATTATGTCAGTGACTGTCTGAAGTGTGGCAGTTAGGGAAAGTGATAACATGTCGAGACTGATACCATCCACCCCCATCGCGTTTGTCTTGATGCCCTGTATTATTTTGGAGACTGTATCTGTACTAATAGGTGACAGCTTAAATAGTGTAGAAGTGTACTTTGTAAATTCAAAATATGTCAGCTGGGACAGGGTGGTACTACTTAGAACATAAAACTTTGCAATAGTGAGTTCGTATTAGAAGAACCCCTAAGTCGGGACACTCGTTCAAATCAAAGCAATGAAACGTGATGTATGAAAGAAAATCTTAGAGAAAACCTTTTCAAATTTTGCTTACCTCAGTTCATTCAAGTAATGCACAAAGTACAACAAGCATTAAACTTAGTACTATAACATACTTCATAACGATTAATAATATGTTATAACAACTAGCTCACTATTTCGCTAAAGTATGACATGAACTCATGTATTGCGGGCGAAGGCGTTATCTCAAACTAATTAATTTTATTAATATCGAGCTCGAGGTGTAGAAACCATTCTAACAAGACCTACCCCTCCTCCCTCGTTTAAAACAACTTAAGAAGCTTAAAGGAAATTCAGCGTACATTTAGGGGTCTATTTATATTGGTCCAATGTAACAGGTGACGTGTAGTGATTTACTTGCAAACGATAAATCGGTTTGTACATTCATTACTGGTAGAAATTTGATAATCGTTTTAGGAGTACCTAGCTGTAATAAATATTGAAGTAATTAAAATGTCTTTTAGGGTTCAAGATAACGTCAAGGTAACGTAGTTGTGAAACAATTACTATAATTAAGATGATTTTGTTATGATAGTAGAGTAGGCAAACAAACTATGTTGTGAATGTTTATCTCTTAATGTCCCACTCCACTCATGGACTTCCTCTAGTGACGGAGGAAATGTTAGTCTTTTATTACTACGCTGGCCAAACAGCATGGCAAATCTCGTTCCTTAAAATCGTTAAAAATTCGGTTAAGTTAATTTTAGTTGTCAAATTGTCACACAATAGGTAAGACAATTTGACAACTAAAGTTAACTCAACCTAATTTTTAACGATTTTAAGGAACGAGAATTGACATGCTGATTAGTAAAATATTTACGCCACCCATAGGATAAGTTGTAAATAACTAACACATCTATCTCTGCATCACCCAAGGTTGACTGGAAGAAAATGCCTTAGGCATTAAGTCCGCCTTTATACAAATGTATTTAAAGTGTTAAATAAATAAATAAAATAAGTTGGGTTGGTGAAATTATATTTTATTTATCTCCAAACAGGAAAATATCAAACAATGTTATAAAAAATACAATTGAAATTATAACTTTCTTATAAAAATAATTGTAAAATATTCAAAGTGATATTTCAAGAGTGAAATATCACAGCGTGACACATTATCAGGAAGAGGGTAGAAAATTGCGAACTACCCTCCTTACACATATGTTATTACATGGAGTTACGAAGATTGATATTTTACGATAAAGGTTTTTAAAAGCATTTTGTGTTTTATATGGTTGAAATAAGGTAATAGTGAATTCTTACTCCGTGTGGTGACGGAGTTAGAATACAGTGTGTCACCACCCCATCTCATCCCATGGGTGTCGTAAAAAAGACTAAGGGGCTATCCGATTATCTTTACGTAATAAAAAGAAGGAATACCAATCCGTTTGACCAGCGTGGTATTAGTAGGCCATGTATCCCTGCGTCACTGGAGGAGGCACGTCCCTGCAGTGGGACATTAATGGGATGTTATGATGAAGGAAATAGATTCAGGCTTTGTTAACTGCCATTTAAAAATGCTTGCTTTGCTAAAAACTGAAAGTTCAGCTTTAACTTTTAAAACTATGATTTTTAAAAATAGGTGAATCTTAATAAATCAAAATAAGGGTTTGTTGGATTGTATGGAAATATTTCTTTTACGTGATACTGATTGGAAATTAAAAATCTTTATGAAAATGACATCTTAAATGCTTAAAATTATGTTTACATATATATTTTTAGTAATTAATTGTACAAATGATTATAAAACAGTCAACCCATAAAAGACGACTTAAATAACACGGTGCATTTATCAACAAAACATAAGTTTTCATGACATCTCAATTTCTTAATATCTTAGTAGATCGATGTTCACAGAACGCAGGTGTTACAAACTTGTATAAGAGGGGAAGTCCAGACGAGGCTTTTTTTTGTCGATAAACACCGTTTAACACTTAAACGACTTGACATTAAAGGACATGACATGTGGCATTACATGCGTTATGTTCTTAATTGTTTTTGTTTTTTTTTTAATGTTGTCTTTGAAGAGATCGCAAAATTACATGGCTGAATAATATTTAACAGCTGCTATTTTAGTTAAAGTAGTTTTATAATCTTTTTTTTTTTTTTTAAAAAAAGACAACTCCCGCATGGATCATACCCTGTGTCGCGGGGACCTTTTACAAACATCAATTAACGGGCACAAAGAACACCCAGACTAGGACAATAATTTGTGGATCTCACAAATTATTGTCCTGCGTGGGGATCGAACCCACAACCTCTTGCACGGCAGCCGCTTGCGCTACCGTCGCGCCACCGAGGTCGTCATAATGACAAATGCAAAGCACTCTAAATTTAAAAGTTGAAAAAAAAAATTCTTAAAGTGACTTGCTTATGACCTCGACGTAGCCAGGCCTTTTTACAACGCATAAGCGGTCACATCCACTGGCCGGCATTTTTCTCTACCTAGTTGCAATTCGAACTATTTTGGTTCTTGTTGTTTAAAAAAAGAATTGAGAACAAGGTAAGGTTAGTTGGGAGACAAGAGTACCTATTAACATTTTCATTTTACTTATCATCACTAGCGATGACCTATTAATAAGACCCTGGGAAAAAAGTATGTTTCTATAAATTACCCATCTACCGCTTGTAGTAGAAATTTTGAGTTTTAACTAATTAAAACTCAAAATTTCTACTAATGTTAAAATCTACCTATATCTATTGTTTTTTTATACATATTTACTCTTTCTGTTATCTGTGGAAACTTTTAATTGACCTTCATATCTTATATTCAATCCTGTGTAATATATTTATTATAGGCCGACCGTTTAACTCAGACCCCGCCTGCGGTAATAGCGGTGCGCGGGGGGCGAGGACAAAGGAGAGAGCTATCTCTTGATTTTTTGGCAAAACGGCGCCATCTAGATACTGTGACCCGAACTACATCACATCACAACACAGCTCTAATTTTTAGCTAGCTTATTTTTATGAAATAAAAAGAAGGAAATATTGAAATTATACCCTAAACCAATCAAAATACCTGGAGAGGTTTTTTAATTTTTCTTGTCAGGCTTTAAATTGTGTAATAATTTAGATTGCATATTTTCTCTAAGAAAGTACGAGTTTTAATGCCAAGATGACGGCACCATCTTTGAAATTTGTAAATTGTATAGAAGACGGACTAGCTTACTGCACTAGTGTCATACTGACATACTGACTAGGTGTCCGTTATGGTAGTGTGTAAAAATAAAAAAAGCTCTTATTATTGTTCTTATTATCTGTAAATATTTTCTAAGATTGATTCTTACAAATTAATATGTTTAAATCATACCTGTTTTAATGAGTCATTCTATGTATACTTATATCAGTCAGTCTATATATGAGTCATATAATTTCAAAATCCCCTAAAGTGCTTTTTCTTAAATGTCGACAATTCATGAAAAACGTCTTAAACTTACTAACAACCTTAATTCTGTACGATTTTTAACATTATACACTTCTCATAAAAAAAATCGAAACAGTTGCAAGTTTGTGTTTTGTAAGGATTATCTGAAAAATGTGTATATTTAGGAATATGTGTTATATATCATTTAATAGGGAATTTAATGAGGTTTTCAAATAATGATGTTAATGTTCTAAATTTAAATTAAATTTTCATAGATTTCATATTTTGTTTAACAAGTCGTTTTTACCCTGTACGTAGTTTGACGGAAAATGATAAAATTAGGCACGTAAATGAAAAAAAAGCTAGGAAACGTATATTTAATAACTCGGATACCATTCCCGACCTCTTATAATGCTTCTGTACGGTTTTTCATCGATCGGATGAGAGTCACGATCAAAAATAGTGGCGCTCTATTCCATTCCTGTTGGATTGCATTTTAAAGCTGGCTAAGTGTTTTTGAGGCATGATCTTTTACACTAATTCGTCTTTTTTATTTATCCCATAGATGTTTAATCGGATTCATGTCCGGGCTTCTTGCTGGCCAATCAATAATAGAGATATCGAATTCAGTAACATAATCTCTTACGACGCTCGCGGTGTTTGCCCTAGCATCCTCGTACATAAATGTCAAACCGGGGTCAAATAAATGTGCATAGGGCATCACACGAGGTTCAAGATACTGTTCGATGTACCTATGACTGTTAAAAAAGGGCAGACGGGACCCAAACACAAAGACAAACTCTGTCTTGTCGTTGCCACTAATTTCTCCTCAAACAGTCCATGAACCGCCACCATGGATGGCCTCTTCTTTTAATCCCGCATTGTGCAAAGCGTTCTTCATCACTTCTGTAGACCTTAGTCCTTCCATCGTTACCATAAAATACAATTTTGCACTCATCAGAAAGGAGGAACTTGTTCCACTAGATGTATGACCAATTTAGGTAATTACGTAACAAGTTAAGGCGCGCTTTTCGATGATCTGCAGGTAATTCCTCCCTATTTGCTGGCTTGTACGGTATAAGTCCACGTTTCTTCAACCTTCTTCTAATTGTAGAGTCACTTACAGCCACCATAGGTTCATCATGAAGCTGCTGCTGCGGTTGAAAGACATTAAGGCATAGACTTTGTAAGAAAGGTGTTCCTATGAATCGATCTACTCAGGCAGAAGTTACCTGTTTTCTGCCAGATCTCTAACGGCGCGTGAATAAACTAGTCTCTTGATAGCGTTTTCAGATTCTATTAAAAGACGAGACGCTAAGATGCAATCTTTCAGCCGCAATAACCTGACTAAGTCCAGAATTCAGCAATGTCACTACTTGGCGGTTTTTGCGGGTAAACATCGCATGGACGCAATAATAAGAGGAGCGAGGAACTCTGGGTGCGCGATACGGGTTAATAAATAAACGTTTTCTAGCTTTTTTTTTCATTTACGTGCCTAATTTTATCATTTTCCGTCAAACTACGTACAGGGCAAATACGACTTGTTAAACAAAATACGAAATCAAGGAAAATTTAATTTGAATTTAGAACATTAACATCATTATTTAAAAACCTCATTAAACTCCCCATTAAATGATATACAACACATATTCCTAAATATACACATTTTTCAGATAATCCTTACAAAACACAAACTTGCAACCGTTTCGATTTTTTTGATGAGAAGTGTATTATTATTGTAATCTAGCAATCCCAACAAACATCTTTCTTTAATAAAAACAATTTGAAAAACGAGGTTTTTTGCAAAAAATAGATTCGTTTTAGGGGACTTAGAAGTTAACTTTAGGTTTTAGTGAAATTTGAAAGTAACCGATACCGTTTTAGAGGGTTTTGAAGCAATCACTATTTTGACCTAGGAAGGTGTAATTGTAAATAAGACACAAAATAAAAAAGGCAATTATTTTTAAAATTATTTTATTTCAAAAGAAATGGTTTCTCATTTTTATGTATAAAATGAAATAATAATTATGTAACATTATTGTTATTTTTGAAGCCGGTGTCAGCCAACGAAATACGATAATACCTAAGCAAATGGAATGGCGGCCACGAATTACAGATTATATTATAATATTATATGACTTCGACATTATGACATAAAGTTGTTGATTGTTTATGGATTGGTTTAAAAATTAAACAAATATTAAATAACTTTTTTTATCATATTTAAATAAATATATTTTAAAATACCTGTGTCACGTTCAAACGTTTTAATATACCTATTTAGTAACTGATTAAAGCTTTCCATAACTTTGGGCGTTTATATAGGTTTAACCAGCACCGTCAATTGAAAAAAATCGTAATTCGCAAATAGGATCAATAATGCAAAATGTTGTCTACAAAGTCGTTAGAAAAGGCAATCAAGTTTTGTATAACACATTCTGATCACTTTAAATGGTTTTTAATTTTAAGTAATTGTCTTTGATTCGTAGTACTTTCTCATCTTAGTCTTTAGTCTGTGTATAACACGACGCCATATTTCTTTAAATTTTAAGTCAGGAAAATAAAATAGAATATAATTATCGTGGCTGACACCGACTCCAAAAATAACAATAATATTACATTATTTGTAATAATTTAATTATATTTTAAGGAATCTACAAATAAATATATTTGTAGACTCTTCAAGAAATATCCTTAACAATACTTTTTACAATAATTAAAAGAACCTATTCTTTAGATTATAATTAAGTAAAAAGGATGTCTGATTTAATGTTGCAAAACCAAAATACAACTAATTATTTTTTAATTTTTAGTGCAATTTTTGTCTTTGAAGTCAATTTTTTTCTTGTAAAAACTTATTTTATTTGGCATAGCAACCAACTCGATATAGCTCTTGTGTACGCTACCATAACGCACACCGCTACCCCGCCCCCTCGTCCCTTTCATACCGCAGGCGGAGACTGAGATAAACGGTCGGCCTATAGCTGTAAGTTTTCCTAAAATTGTAAAATAAATAAATAAATAAGAATTTTCCATAACTTAATTATGCTACGTAACTCAATAAAGAAAAAAAAACCTGCTACGAGCTTCTACGGCGTAGCAAATGCTACATGTGTCTACAGCATCGCTAAGCTTATGAAATGTGAATGTAGAGGGTGCATAAGTTAATATTATCTCAACAACGATATACAGCGTGTTATGTTAGGATGTGTATGTTTTAATGTGTATTTGTTTTGTTTAATTGTATGTGTGTTTTATGTTTTTTTTTATGGTGAAAAGTTAGGTTTGGTATTTTGAATTGTTTACTTACAAACTGTATTGTTATTCCTATTTTTTTTATTTTTTAAGGTTTAAAATTCAATTAATAAGCCTACTGCAGTCTGCTGGTGGAACTATGCCTTGCCAACATATGCCACAGAACGCGGTCCTCCTTTAAAAAAAAGATTTATATTATTCGTAGGTAACATTAAAAACAGAAAGCAAAGACGTATGTACTATCAAACCAACTCAATCATAGAACAAATTTAGAAAAATACAAACATTAATTTATAATTACAATTATTTGCATGAAGCGGTAATCGAACCTGATTTCACTGAATTGAACTGACAATAGGAGCTGTCTACAATAACCACTACGACCAAGAGATCTTCATAATATCGAATTTTTATATTTTATACTACATCTTCTACTACATCATGATCACCAAATCCCCATCTGTTTCCAATGGTGACAAAAAATAAACCAAGATGAAGCATATATTATGCTTCTTAAAGATCAATCTACCAAGCTTCATAAATTTCCCTAAATCCCAGCAGAAGGCCCGTCATTGCAGTGGGACAAGCAGTTAAGTGTGTAACGTATCTTATTAACATTGCCAACATGGCTCGCGGGCAAACTGTTTATCAGTGTGTATTGTCGTTTACAATGAATTTCCGACATCACTGGTTAGAAAGATGTAAAAGATACTAGATGTTTTATCTGATTTTTTATTTACTCAGCATGTCAATTCTCGTACCTTAAAATCGTTAAAAATTCGGTTAATTTAACTTTTGTTGTCAAATTGTCACACAATAGGTATTCTTGTATTTAAATTTTTTTTAAAGTATCTAATGTAATCTTACTGTTACTAAGCTTAAAACGGCATTCTTGTAATTTAAAGCGACCGTTCATGTAAACTTCTCTATTAAGAAACGTCAAACTTGACGTTTATTTAACTTTAATTTTAACAAAATGTTTAAGGACCAGAATACCACTTTTAGATTTATTAAAAATTTAATTAAAAAAAATAATAATTTGAATTAAATTGTATGTTACGAGAATTGACCTGCAGTTACGAAACACAAAGTGATGACAATTTAATGGCTAGGATCCTGTATTATGACTAAAACGAGTAAATACTTATAAACGTATACTACTTCGAGTACTACTACTATAACAATATTACACACAATTTATTGTAATCATGAAAGCTTGTCACGAGCACCTATTTAATTGAGCAACTAATTTGTATGTGACCTATTTTATTAGAATAGCAATTTACTGTTGATGTGCCAAAGATACAGTCAAATATCTTTTTTTAAATGTTAATTTGTTACCTCATCAGAAAGTAAACAATAAATAATTAAACATAAAAGTAAAGTAAGGCAATGCACAGGATTACATGCATTTCTTGGTTTTAGACGAAGACATGTTGAAGTCTGAGAGAGAAATATTTTCCCAGTAGTGGAGAAATTGGCTTGTAATATACTGCAGTGGATCCGTGTGGTGCCGGAGTAAGAATACAATATGTCACCTCATCCCATGGGTGTCGTAAAAACTGACTAAGAAACTATCCGTCAATATTATCTTTACAAAATAAAAAAAAGGAAAACTTGAAGTAAAACCCTATACCAATCTGTCTGGCCAGCGTGGTATTAGTAGGCCAAGTATCCCTCCGTCATGGGAGGAGGCCCGTCCCTGCAGTGGGATATTAATAGGCTGTTATGATATTGCAGTGATATCATAATAAAATAAGGCTAAAAAACAATTTTTTTAAGTGTTAATCTGTATCCACATCCAGCAAAACCCTAACTCTACAATAAACAAGATTTTCGTGTACAGTCGTATTACGACAAGCTACCTTCACAGTTCGAGGCATAGAACGTATAAATCAGTCGAGCCTGCCTCATTCTCCCCTCTAGAGCGGACGTGACGGTTGCACATTGATGCCCAAGATCCGCACTTGAATATTTTATTTATGTTACAACTCTGATTTGGAACCTATTGTTTATAGGGGTGAATTTAATAGGAGTACTTTTCTTACTGTTTCGTGACTATAAGAAGAAATAATCAAAGCAAGTCGTAAAATCTGACTGTAGGGGCAGTGTTTTTCAGCTAGGTATCAAAGCCTATGCTATAGTAAATCCTGCCCAAATTTCAGGGCTGCATCAAATTATAAAATTTATGCCAAAGCACAGTATATTTAGCTTTTAAACGAACTTTATTTAGTAAATCTTACCAAGGATGACTGAAAGAGAATGACGACCTCGGTGGCGCGCCGGTAAAGCCAGCGGCTACCGCGCATGAGGTTGTGGGTTCGATCCCCACGCAGGACAATAATTTGTGAGATCCACAAATTATTGTCCTGAGTCTGGGTGTTATATGTGTCCGTTAATTGATGTTTGTAAAAGTCCCCGCGACACAGGGCATGATCCCTAGTGCGGGAGTTGTCTTTTTAAAAGAAAAAAAAGAAAAAAAATGCCTTAGGCATAAAGTCCGCCTTTGTACAATATTGCAAAAAGTGTTCATAAATAAATAAATACCAAAGTCGCATATTATCAAGAGCTCAAAATTTGCGTTCGAGGTATGCAGCTGCACTGCATGAGGTCGTGAGTTCAAATCCATCACAGAACAATACTATAGTTTGTACTATTTAGAAGATAATTATACTGAAAGTCCTTTGTATCGTTTACATTAATATTTTTAAAGGTCCAAACACAAATCATTCTTACAAGTAAGTTAGAGAGTTGTCTTTCTAAAACGAAATAAAATTTTATGTAGACGAATCAAAGCAGGTGTGTTTTGATCGTATAAGTAGTATGTGGCGCTTTATAGTCTCTGCCTATCCCATGGGACCGAGGTATGAGTTTATGTGTATGTGTGCCTTAATTTATAGACAATAAACCACAAAATCTATACCGTAATAACAAAGTAACATCAATGTACATAATAAACGAATATAATTTATTTAATGAGTGCTCGACCCTTTTAAGATGCACTGTCCGTTTCATTATTCAACGTTTCATAATCCATGCTTCACGCCACAACTTGCATTGGAGTTGTAAAGGGTGTTATACACGTGTTTTGTTGTAGCTCAGTTGTTTTATTAAAGAGTAAAATATGTTGTGGTGGAGCTTATGTTGTGTATTGTATATATTTAGGTGCTCAAAATAAAAATAATAAAAATATCTACAGGGCAAGAGACGGCTGGAGATTTCGTAAATGGATGATTTATTGATAGAAGATCCATATGATTTTATATAATTCATCATCATCATATCAGCCAATTCACGGCTACTGCTGGACATAGGCCTCCTCCAAGTATTGCCACCTTGTGCGGTCCTGTGCCTCCCTCAGTCATCGGCCTCCTTATCATTTAGATAATTACTTACGTAAAATTAGATTTATTGACCGAACTCTCTCTGGCAGGGTAATGACTAGTTATAGATACGTTTATCAGTTGTCTAGCACCCACTAACTGTGCTTAATTTCAAAGTAGACGGAATTGTATGTAGTAACTATTTAAAGATTATTATTATCAAAAAACCTTACGTGTTACTTCTATGTAAATGTGTAAAGATCTTAATATTTCTACCTGATACCTATTTTGTATCCGTGCTCAAATTAATCCGGTGGCGTGTCCGACCCCGCGAAAATATTTAGACTGACGAACGCCGTAAATAAAGGATTAAATGCGAGCTCTAAATGCCCGTATATTTAGGATTTCAAGGGTCTCGTGCCAGAAGCACGGCCCTTTGTTTGAACGATATAGTATTTTTGAATTAAAATGTTGATATTGTATTGTTTATTTTAATTTTAATAATAAATATTTGTATTTGAAGGTGTCGGTTATTTATTGGGGTTTAATTTGTGTGGTGTACCTTGGTGTTGATAAGTCATTGTCCCCTGAGGTAATAAAACAACTATGTACTAATAGACATAATTATTATGTCGAAACCTAATGTAAACCTTTTTAGGGCTAAGATATAAAATTTATGATATAAGATAAAATATAATATATAAAAAAAATATATAAGATATATCTTATCTATTGTTGTGCCCGACAGGGTCCATACGGAACTTAATGTACTCTGTACCTATATTCAACACATGCACCTACCTATGGAATGCAATAAACAATTTGAGTTTGAGTTTTGAGTTTGAGTTATCTTATCCTATTTTATTTTTAATTATTATCTCATCCCATGGGTGTCGTAAAAACCGACTAAGGGACTATCCGTATTTATTACGTAATAAAGAAAAGAAGGAAAACTTGAAGTTAAACCCTATACCAATCCGTTTGGCCAGCGTGGTATTAGTAGGCCAAGTATCCTTCCGTCACGGGAGGAGGTCCGTCCCTGCAGTGGGACATTACTGGGCTGTTATGATGATTATCTTATTTTATTATTATCTTAATCTTATTTATTATTGTATCTTATTATTTTATGCACGTTAGCCGCATACGGAATCGCTCGATCAAGCCATAAATAATCGGGTTTAATTCCATTTAATTGAGGTATCGGTTGTCATTGTTAAAGCTACAGACTTTCTTCTATTGTACGGAAAGAAAATCAATGAGTTTGACAGTTGATGCGTGAACACTGTTCATTTCAAATGTCAAGGTCGGTGACCTCTGAAGGGTGTTAGTGTAATGACGCACCATGTTTTATTTATGCTCCGATATTGATTATCGATGTCAAAACATTGAGTTTTGTCAACAAATAATGTTCAAATTTAATATATTTTGTGTAATATTATTAATGTTATAACGTATCCTACTGGCGACCTGGCTCGGCTCCGCACGGGCACCTACTGCAGAATGTCCTTAAACAACGTTTTTAGTACAGTTACATTAGAAATCTCTAAATTTATAGGTTTCTTTAATATTGGGTAATACATTATAAACCTTTCGCTTGAATAACTCTATCTATTAAAAAACCGCATCAGAATCCGTTGCGTAGTTTTAAAGATTTAAGCATACAAAGGAATATAGGGACAGAAAAAGCGACTTTTTTATACTATGTATAGATAATAAATATTTGTTGTGTAAACAATTTTTATTTTAATTATGGAACATAAAACATAATTATCATCATCATAATCATAATTACTCGTATCAGCAAATCGACGGCTACTATTTCAAATAGGCCTTCTTCAAATATTGCCACCTTAGGAACAGAATATAAAACATGGTTAGTTTTATTGCTTTAATAGACGCTCATAGACATCGACAATGACGCCTTTCCAGACCACAGGAAAGGCGTATCTAACCTAGACATTTTAATCTGGTTAATTGTTAAGTCCGATAATTTGCACTAGTTCTTCTACCAAAACACATATTTTTATACTGTTTAAGCTGGCATTTTGCATTAAACTAGGAAAACAAAAAAAAATACAACCGAATTGAGAACCTCCTCCTTTTTGAAGTCGGTTAAAAATTGAAAGCTGCCACATTCAAACATTATCTGACTCAAGGGACCTCAAAGTTCTTCAAAAACATTTCTCACTAAAACACTTGAAAACAACACTACGTAACACTATGAATAAGTTAAACAGAACCAAAAGCCTATAACATGTACTCAGTGACATCCATTCAGAATATCGCATTCGTCATCTTACACAATGTCGAAGAAAAACCGCGAGTGGAACGCAAAAAAGATTTCGTTCATTCATGAATGGAATAGACCGGGAATCCCTTGAGCCGTCTTGCGTGATGAATGATGTTGTTCTTTTCATTCGTACTTAGAAATGTGATCTCAGGAATATATCCGAATAAATAACGCGTTCTCTGAGTGATAAAAAGGTTGAAATGATGTTTTGGCTCAAGCTTTCTGAGGGATGTATGGTTTGGAATGATTATAATAATTCATCTTTGTTGAATGGGAATTTGAAAGTTACTGTTTTGCGTTTAAGAGCTGTTTAGATAATATTTTTATTGGTTGATTAAGTTTATAATATTTAGCGACAAAAAAGAAAGAGTTTTGATTACCTGGAAATTAATACAATATTATTATTTAATTTACAGTAATTTATACACAGGCCTCATCAAGTGACGAAGAGAAACTTCAGCCTATTTCACCATGCTGGCCTGATAGATTATTAAAGGGTTTAATGTACAATTTTCTATCTCCTTAATGAAAACATTTGCGAAATTTCCCTCAGAAGGTTTTTATGTCACACATGGAATGAGATGGGGTGGTGACGTCGTGTATACTCACTCTTATGGTGTTACTGTTAACCCTATTTTGGCTGGCTCACGTAAGTGCAAGTTCTAAAAGGAGAGATGTACTATTCGCACATCTCTTCGGCTTCTTTCTATAACGAAAGGCTAGCTGACCGCCTAGCCGGACTCACGGTGGCTGGAGTATATTTTGAGGTGCCATCCTGCGACCAGCTTTACGGGTTGAACATAATAACCGACATACGAAGCTTACAAAGTCATATACTTTATTATGATTAGCATGCTAACATTACGATACATTCACTTATGCCTAAATTGACTTCTACCTAACAGCTGTCTAGACAAAGCCATTCAAATTCTTTGCATTAGCATTCTACAAACACAAAAAATGATTATAAAGCCAAACAAAATAGGGGTAGTTTTGGCTTAAAACTAATTGCAGTATCACCTCTCCAAAAAAAAAGCACCAACGTAATTGAAAAAGACCAGACTGAATTTCTGCAGCATTTTTCAAAATGTTACAATAAACATCACAGCGTGTATTCTGGACCCCTACACAGTGGGTACTCGGGGAAAGCATCGATTGGCCTTAATTGTATTATCGTACCCTAAGGTGAGGTGACTGTTAATCTACGGAAAAATAAGGGGGCTATGTGGTGTCGCCTGTTCATTTTAGTTAAGGCTTTTGAGAAATTATAAGGAATTTGCTCTTTGATGTAGTGGTTTATTGAGATGCTTATGCAATTTAACGCTTGCTTGTTGATCAAAGATGATTTTTTGAGAAGTTATTTTTGAGTTTTTTGGGTATGGGAATTTAATTGATGAAAAAATGATATACACTTATGATTATGGGTTGGGGATTAAGACTTACTTTATCGCGATGGCTTTATTTATAGTTATTATTCATAGTTAAGCAATGTTTGCAAAATAAAATAACTTAATTTTTTATTACACAACATGTGCAGTGTCCTATACGGCACTGTTTCAAAACCTATGAGTACAATATTAATATTATAAACCTACAAAATAAACAAACCATAAATTCTTCAACAAAATTACTTTTCAAACTTCATATTATTTGCTTTACCCCATAACAATTTAATTTGGGAGTCCTTCGTCCAGTTAATGGCTTACATAGGTACATCCTTACTAATTAAAACAAAAACAAAATAACGGTACAGACAACACGTTCGACAAAGTTGGAATATTAATGTACCCAGCGACAGTGTGGTACGGAATAGTGCTGTCATTTACCGGGATTTAGGTCGTTCCCGGACTGCACTAACAATTTATATAGAATGAATAGACAGCTGTCAAAATTATGAGTGCTTAGTTTAGTTCGGTTTTACTAATGGAATTGGAATGTTAGGAATAGGATGGAAAAGCTTTGAATAGAATATTTATATTTTGAAAGTAATATTAGTATTTTGTTTGGTTAGGGACTGGGTCAAAGTTTCGTTAATCGTGGTATATGCAGGCCAAGTTTACATCCATGTGAAGTTTTTCAGCCTATGTAATCTTTTTGTTACCCAGTATTTTCGTTTAGAAACAATTGATTGCATTTAAGTATTTTTTTTTTAAAGACAACTCCCGCACTAATAAATTTAATACATTTATGTTCTATTCTTTTAGTAGTTTTAAAAACTTTTACTGCAAACATTGAACTGCAACAAGTCAAAATCAGGGCCTACTGTCAGAGAAGACGTGACATACCGAATACAGTACAGTTAACAACTACGTTACAGTTAATATCTCCTACCTACCCCTCTGGCTACCATGTCATTTGTAAGCTTAGCTTCCTTCTATGTGAAAATCTTTTATTGGCCAATGAATAACTTTTCTTTCTTTCTTCTATACACATTAAAGCTATAAAAATGACCACAAGTGGGACTTTTGTGAACTACTTATCAAAAACAAAAGAATTAATACATTCTAGTTATCGACAACATAATTCTTCTAAATCCCGTTACGTAACAGTCCCGCACTAGTCCAGGAACCTCACTAATACAATGACACAGACGTAACACCGAACAGATAAATCCCTGGACAAAAGTACTCGAACGTCTAATACGATTATAGCTACTTTGTTTTGTGTTCGTGAATTAATTATTTGGATACCAATGTTTTTGATTATGTGCCTAAGTTCTTGTTGTTGGCCCTGTATGTTTTTGGTTCGATTATCGCTCAATTAAAACGGTGAATGAACATAATTGCTTGCTTTGCTCTAAGTGTTTTGTACTATGTAGGTTTAAGAAGGCGCATCCCTGACGCCTTTTAATAGAAGCGAATGCAAACTCCTTTCAAATGTAATTGTTCGGACGATAATAAAAAGGCATTTGTCATTGTAGCAGAACGTCGTGGAACTGGAAGAAACCACCGAACCCGTGAGGCTGGTAGGGTGAACGGTAGCGTGGTCCATCCAGACGGTAACGACGGACTGCTAAGTTGCAATATACTTACAAGTAATTTAATTTGAGAATTGTGATTATAAAAGTGTTAATCGAAGTTCTGTCTATTTATTTTCAAAAGACTTTGTGCCTTTACCTACTTGAAGAAGTCTGAATCTGATATAGATAGCCACCTGACGACTTATAATTATGTATGTGACATTAAATAGAATACAAGTAAATAAATAAAATACGCTTGTTATACTATTCAGGAATAAATAAAACTTTTTAATATAATTTAATAAATCGTCGCCGGAATGCTTATTTGCTCAACCGACCATTTTGACGAATTTCACTTTTTAATGCAATTTTATTAAGGATCAAATTGCGGTTCGATTGGTATATAATACTTGCTGTTTGGACTTAAAATACATTAATTATAAGGAATTTAAGTTTTTGTAAACTAACACAAGAGAATTAAAACTTCATGCTTAATTGCTCAAAGTCCGTAGAGAAACACCAAACGTGCATCCGAACATCGATTGCGTGCTTAAGTATTCAATCTCCTCACAGGTAACCAATCACGACATCGCATTTTGATGACGCAATACGCCGCCATCATTAATATCTTTTGTGACGAAGCTGTGCTCGCACGCATTTGAGTAAAAAATAACGCGAAATATAGAAAAAAAGTATTAATTTTAATAGAAAACAGTACCTCAAATGTCCGTACCGAAATAAAAATCGGAAAATATAGTCACAACTATAGAAAACAATCGGTAACTTGTATTTTTGTTAACATTTCTTTGTAGATTATCACTGCGTATCGTTAACTTATAGTACAGGATGTTTAAATTTAATTCTTATAATTTCAGATTTAATTAAATCTTTAAATGAAATTGTTACGTATCTATAAATGAACAGATTGTTTCGAACATTTCGTAAAGTTGTAAAATATAACTAATTTAATAATAAAAAAATTTGCTTTTGTGCGATGACTGTCAAAATATACCTGCTACTTGCATGTTTTCTAATTGTTAAATGGGTAAATTTCTAAGCATTAAATGGGTAGTTTTGTGTTTACGTATACCTATGCTTTGTGTTCGCAATGATGTTAGATGCTAGATAAGTAGATTAATACTTTTTTTTTCTAAAGAATTCCTTATGATAACATAAAGAATCGTCAAAAAAAGGTTAATTTTCATGAAAAAATAAATCAATTCTAAATTGTTTAAATAGTCTCAGTATATTAATTATTTTTTATACGTATAGGTAGTGATCGAAAAGGCTCGAGCCTTTTAGCCCTAAATTTAAAGCTTACGAGTCTTTTTTTAAGTGCGGACTCACAAAGAGCGGTCGAAAAGGCTCAAGCCTTTTAGCCCTAAAAAAGCTTACGAGTCCTTTTTAAAGGCGGGCTCACAAAACAGTAGTGTACACTAAAAAAGGGCTTGAGGCTTTTTTAGGCCTAAGTTTTTTTTAAAGGCTGGTTATGATTTTATCATTTATTATAGCGGTCGAAAAGGCTCGAGCCTTTTAGCCTTTATTTTAGACTCGCCGCTTTATAGCGATGGTTACAATATTAACAGGTTGCCTTTCCCGCCTGTAGACACAGTAGTAAAACAATGGGTATGTATCATATATGATATGGGAATAGGTTAAATATAGATATTTTAACGGTAGAACTCAAATTACGACGCCAGTCTTCTAAAAAGGCTATAAAAAAGCCTAGGTCTAAAAAAGCCTAAGCCTAAAAAAAGCCTCAAGCCCTTTTTAGCGTTAACTACTGTTTTGTGAGTCTGCCTTTAAAAAGACTCGCTAGCTTTAAATTTAGGGCTACAAGGTTTGAGCCTTTTTAGACCGCTAGCCAAAAGCCATAAATACAATAAGATTCGAGGGCTTTAGAGTTATTTAGCCTTTTAGCCTCTAGCCATATCGGAATAAGGCGACGAGTCTTAAAAAAGGGCTAAAAGGCTCGAGTCTTTTCGATCACTACGTATAGGTATGATGATATTATCACCGTTTTGTATTTAATATAAGTCGTTTTTATTGTACATATTGAAATGAAGAAGTGGAGTCACGGTAATACCATAGTTTCATTATAAGTTGACATTACGTACGATGAATCAAGAATCTGACCTAGCAAGAATCCGACGAAAGAAGAATACGACTAATTAAAAAAAGTTACTAGGACTAATTCAAATCAGACACTTACCGAAAAAAAAAAATATTAGAAGTAGGTACTTACAAATATATGAAAGCTGACGACAAAGCCTTCATGGAATCTCTAATTAAAAAGGTTTTGACAGGATCATACAACATAAACAATACCAGACGAAGTAAACGATCTTGTATCGGTACAAAAACAAAAAAAATATTGTATTTTGTATTTTATATATTATATCAAACAGTGTTTTTTTTATTTTTTTTTAATAATAAATAGCCAGTTAACTAGTTATTTTTTTTACCACGATACCCAAACACACTGTATTTGGTTATAGGGCACTTAAGTACTAAATATATTCGAATGCAAAATGCTCAACCTCCACCCCGGTAGTGGTCTATCTCCAATTGCATAATTATTTATGTGTTTATTTGCTCAACCTCCATAAAGAATTGTGAAAATAAACATAACTGTTTGACTTTTTAATGATTATTTGTAATATATCATTTCATAAACACATTAACTATTTTTTTAATATAAAACTTTTATAAAATCGTATTATTTGCTTAAACTAATCAATAAAACGTCTCTGGTGTAAAATGTTGAAAATGGAGGTTGGACACTTAAGTATTCGTGCGACGAAATACTAACCCCAAACCAAAAGTAAAACAACAAAAATGTTTTCATCCATCCCAGAGGTCTTAACGATCAACTCATTTAAGAAAATACAAAAAAAACTCTTCGTTTAAAAGGCTTTGTATACAAAACAGGAGGAAGAAAATCCTCTAATTGCGGGCGTCGTACGGCCGGCATTGAAGCGATAAACATGAATAATGTCACTAGATGTCCAACACTACTGTCCGACACTTTATTTTCTCGCTTTGAAATAGGGCTGGGAAAAAAAATGTTGAAACACTCGATACTAGACGAATATAAAAAATAGGTAATGATTTTAAATTATGACAATTACAAAATCAGGAGTTTAATTTACATTTTTGGTACACTAAGACGCGATTTTTTTATTATTCTTATATTGGTAAATCGTAGCAGATAATCTGTCTATGCTTTCAGTGGTCTCTAACTACAGAAGTTCATAGTGTACATAGTATAGCTGCTTTTACAAAATGAATGAAATAATACATACCTAGTTATTTTAAATATTATTATTTAATAATAAATTAAAATTTGCTATATTTAACTAAAACATGATAAATGATATTTATTAACTCATAATAACACAATATAAGATCCTCTTTCTTTTATCGAAACGAAAAGATTACCTTTATTGAATGACAATTGACAATACATATTAATCAACCATAACTATCATGAAATTGAAAACAAAACACAATAAATAAAATTAATCAATAGATTCTTATTAACAAACAGTAAGACCCACTTCAATAAAAATTCGATTAAAAAAATTAAGTATCGACCTACACCTCGCCAAACTTAGAAAATTAACTGATAAACAAAACTCTGTCTCACTGTCTTCTTATTTAACGAAAACATTAAACTTATAGGATTGAATAACAATATAGATGTAATCAACCAAGATGATCTTGAACTTGAAGTCAAAACACAACAAGAAAAACCAATCAATCGATTCTTATTAACAACCACTAACAATCAAAACGATTAAAACTCGATTACAGAAATCGAGTATCGACCTAGAACTCGGCAACCCTATACTAAAGTTACCTGCTTTCACAAGATAACACTCGCAGTACGAAACGTTTTCTCTTTACCCTGCTTTTGTAATTCACTAGACATTTTGATTCATTTTGATTAATATGAGTTTGTAATGACGGCAAACTTGTACGAGTTGCCATTGTGATTTATGGGATTACTTGTAATTTATTAGGTAATAGCTTCAAATATTAACGGAAGATTATGATAGGAGGACTTTTGAAAAGTCGAAAACTTTGTTTAAGTGCCAGTCTGAAGTGTCATTAATATGTAAGTAAATGGAATCGAATTCTAAAGTGTAATGAGGTCATGGATGTGTTTACATTGTCTTTGTGATAATCGTGTAAATTGCATGTTTTTTTTTAATTTTGTCGTTTCTTAGTTTCAACTCCCCTACCAGGAAACAACCCTTGTACCGCGGGGACTTTCACAACTTTTACAGTTAAGTGCCTCTGTTGCAGCAATGTAGTGTACGTGGAGATTTAATGGTACCTGATAACTACTGCATGCACAAGGAGGTCAGCAATGTCAGAGTACAGCTGGGCCGCAGTCTACACTGAGCCACGAGCTGTTAGGTGCAATAGCCCTGTACTTAATATTAATTAATTGATGTTGCAAAAGTTGAATAAGACAAACTTCGCAGATATTTTATCCATGAAACGAAAGAATAAAAAATTGACACGAAACGCTAAAGCAATCGGTCTGGCCACCGTGATATGGCCCGTTCCTGCAATGGGGCTTGACGACCTCGGTGGCGCGCCGGTAGAGCCAGCGGCTGCCGCGCATGAGGTTGTGGGTTCGATCCCCACGCAGGACAATAATTTGTGAGATCCACAAATTATTGTCCTGAGTCTGGGTGTTCTATGTGTCCGTTAATTGATGTTTGTAAAAGTTCCCGCGACACAGGGCATGATCCCTAGTGCGGGAGTTGTCTTTTTAAAAAAAAAAAAAAAAAAAAAAAAAATGGGGCTTAATTGAAGTAACCATTATGCCATTAAAATATTTCAGCGTGTAAATAAAACCTAAAGAAACTTTAGCATCTGTTTTTAGATCTAATGCATTTTGTACTAAATAAAAACATTACACTGTAAAAGTAAGTATAAGCGGTTAAATAGTTTTTGAATAAAATTAGAAGGCTAATTCTTGCTACATACATAAATGATACACTGTTGGCCACAGCCTTCTAATTTTACTAGCTTTTGTTAATGTCCACTTAGACACGACATGTTGTTTTTAATCAAAAACAGTCACCAAAAAGCAATCAAATTCTCTTCAAAACATCAGAAAGCGAAAACAATTTGCATACAAAACGTAAACATCTTGCTTTTGGACCGTCACATCACCCCAGACAAAAACGCGTAAGAAAGTTCTAATGTATATTTAATGGCCAGTCGACTCCTGCAATAATCCCTGTAATAGCGCAAACTGCGCAAAGTGCGCACCCTGCATGCTGAACAGATGTTTCCAAATTAGCATTGTTTGCGAGACAAACGAAATTTGTTATAATTATAGTGATTTGAGTTGACTCTCTTCGTTCAATGGTTTCGCATTAATGAATAAAGATGGAGGAAGTGTGGATAATTTGAAATTAAATGTTGCTATCGATGAATATGGTAATGAGTGTTTAAAGATACGTTTTGCTTCATTTTGTATTAAAATTTGGCAACATTTTATTCTGACAGGCGTGGCGATGGAATCAAAGAGCGTTTAGCTTAAAATCTTTCTTGAATATAATATAGAATGTGTGCCGCATAAAACGTAAGTATGGCTATAAAAAAATAGCAATATGCCTATTGTATGTAAAAGAGATCTCGCCGGCTATCGATGTTACCTACAACTTCCCCGCCTATGTTAAGGTCCTATGTGTGCAAACCACTTTACGCTGTGTAGTATAGCAAAATACCTTTAAATGTTGACATCATAGTTATGTGCACCATGTTTATGTTACTTTGTTAATGACGCTGAGAGGCAGCACCATTATCAACCAAGACTTTCTATTCGTAGTTTTAGATCTTTAGCAGCCGCGGCATTTTGTTTCCTGGATCTGGTACAATCAAGCGTTTGGATTAGGTGAGCGTCTTTACTATATCGTGTACTAAAAGTGATTTAGGGATTAAAATTAATGTAATGAATGAACCACTGTACACAAGAATTTAGCTTTAAACACTTGAAACTGTAAATTGGTACTTAATTCAAATAAAATTTTATGAGACGGAGGCGGTCTTATCGTCTATTAGATATTTTTAGCTGGACTTAACTCGCAATGGTTGTATGTGCCAAATTGCACATTTTTTTGCTGTGACGGTCCTTATTCAATATATTGCTTGGTTACTAAAAGACGTCTTGCTCTGCAATGGAGCATTCAAGTTCTGTTATCATAATAGAATTCTTATGAATATACTTAGAGGTACTGCTGTGTGACTACACAAACAAATTCGGACCCCCCATCGGGAAATATTGCAACCGACACTTGGTCAATATTTGACTCAATATTTGTATAAGAATGGATAGTAAATAGGTTTATTAACTATGGATACATACCTACTGTTGATTCTGTATTTTATTCCTGTTATTTTTTTTAGGTAGGGACAGTAAATTAATGTGATGAGGTTTTAATTGCCCGTGTGCAAGGATCATGTTCTGTGAGATATCAAGGTTGGTATGAATTTCATTGTCATTGTATGTTCGTTTTACTGCAACCCCTTGTAGCTACTTAACTGATTATGAAAAATGAGATTCCATTAGATTTGTATTATTTCCTGGAATGCCATTTTCTACCTATGTTATTTTATCAATAAAAACAATATTATTCAATAGTATTCTTATCCTATTACATACTATATCAGCGGAAACTTGTAAATGACCTTCATAAATCTATAAGTTACGTTTATTGTAGGTATATGCTAGTTGTAAGTATCCCAAATAAATAAAAAATAAAATAAAATAAAATAATAAATTACCGATCCGTGATCCGTATATTAAAAAATATAAGTCTAGCTGATGCCCGTAGCTTCACCCGCGTAATATGAGTAGCTTTACTACACACACTAAATAACCTATATCCCAAATTTCATCAAAATCCATTTAGTAGTTTTTGCTCGAAAGAGTAACCAACATCAATCCATCTATACATCCTCACAAACTTTCGCATTAATAATATTAGTAGAAAGAATGGCCAGATAATATAATGTACCTACCATTGTTCGAGAAAACTTAAACATTAATGAAAGGGAGAATATTCATCTACTATTTCAAAACTCTTAAATCTATTAAATTTCAAATTCAAATTTCAAAATACTTTATTTCATAAAATTTATTACAAATTGTTTGAAATCGTCGTTTACTTAAAATTGAAGCTACAATTAAAATTATAGATCGACACAGACACACGCTATAGCACTTAAAAAGGTTTAATTTAAAAAAAATAGTTTAATGTAAAAATGTAAAAAGTTGTTTTGTAATCACAAGAAATAGTATAAAAACAAACCTTTATATTACTTTCACTTGGTAAATATTTCTTTCTGAGTATGAGAGAAAATATTATGGTGAAAATGTTTAGGGATAACGATAAATAGTATGAATGAAAACTTTATTTATTTAAGCTTTAATACAATGATGTATACAGGCGGACTTAATGCCTAAGGCATTCTCTTCCAGTCAACCTTGGGTGATGCAGAGATAAATGTGGTAGGTATTAAAACGGGTGCAATGAAAGAACAAAAAAAAATAGATAAATATATATATATATATATATATATATATATATATATATATATATATATATATATATATAGGTATATATACAACATAAACGTACATCTAATTCATGCACAAATATATATCTTATGAATACATAAACAATATACAAATACATAAGTAATAAACACATTATTATATACGAGTATATCAATATAGTCCAATGATATATTAACCATTTTTGCTACGGTTTACTGAGCAAAAGTTGACGAACTTTGCTCTTGAACATTTGGCGGCTTGTGGACATCCTGACTTCAAGAGGCAGGGCATTCCAAAGAAGAATAGATTGAATAGGGAAAGAAGAATGAATGAAGTCAGTGTTGTGAGAGGGACATAATAGAACAAGATTATGAGAAGATCTCAGATTAAGGTTGTGAGTAGAACAGAGGTACTGGAAGTAGTGAGTTAAATAGGCAGGGGGAGTAGAAGAAGTGAGAAAGGAGTAGAGAGTGGTAAGGGCACGCATGCTGCGTCACTGACGAATGGGTAACCATTGCAGCTCAGAGCGAGGAGCAGACACATGGTCATACTTACGGAGATTCTATACAAAACGAATGCAGTTATTGAGAAGCCGGTCGAGTTTGTTGAGAAGATCTGCATTCAGGTCATAGTAGCACACATCACCATAGTCAACAATAGGAAAGATCAAATTCTGCACAAGCATTGCCTTGGTTTGCATAGGTAGAAAATTTTTTAGACGGTAAAAAGCTCTAAGAATACCCGTGACTTTACTACACAAGTTAGTAACTTGAGTGTGCCAGCTCAAAGTCCCATCAATGTATAATCCAAGATCCTTTACTGATGCACAAAACTCTATTATTGTTCCATTTAATATAATGGGAGGGAGAGACAAAACGTCAGTTCTGGCCAACATTCGCTGACTACCTACAACGATAGCCTGACACTTGTTAGGATTTACAGACAAACCATATTTCAGTGACCAGTTGTGAATGTGCTCAAGGTCTTGGTTAATCCTGTTGACTGCAGAGGGTAAAGAATCAACCTCGGCCTGTGCATAAATCTGCAAGTCGTCGGCATACAGGTGATACGAACATTGAAGATTAGGGCAAATGAGGTTGATAAAAATTGAAAATAGCAAAGGTGAAAGAATACCGCCTTGAGGAACACCAGAGCCGACATCACACCAACATGAAAAAGATTCATCGTTGCGCACCGACTGCTGACGTCCCTGAAGATAACTTTGGAACCATTCCAATGCGTCTGAGGAGATCATGGAGAACGAGAGGATGGAAAGCAAGATGTCATGATTGATGGTGTTAAATGCATTAGAGAAATCTATCTTAAATGCAGAGATCGCAATACCTTGTCAACTCGCGGCACGCGTGTTGAAACTAAATTAAAATTGTCTATATTCTCCTTGTCAAGTGTCAGACTGTTATACACACAAAGACGCGTTTTTTAATACAGTACCATCTAGTGTCGAATCCTAAAAATGCTTAGAAGACTTCCACAGATAAAAATAAGTTTAAAATCCGCTAGTATAGCGTCTAGCGAACGGGTCGCCAGAGCGACCCGGGCGGTAGACGCTACAATGGATTAGGTCGCCCGAGCGACCCGGGCGTTTGAGTGGTTAAGAGACTATTTTGGTAGACAAATAAAGACAATTGCTTGTGCACACAGGCTTCAAGCACTTTAGATAAGAAAGGAAGAATGGAAATAGGTCGAAAATCATTGAGAAGAGAAGGGTTTTGAGTTTTAGGTATAGCTATTAAATATGCTTTACGCCATAAGGATGGGAAGGTTCTGGTAGACAAGGAATAATTGACAATGTGAGTTATAACGGGGAGGATAGACTCAAGGATAGTAACGATCATACGACGACTTATGTTATCATAACCGGTTGAGTTAGATTTAATAGAAAGTATTGTCTTCTTGACCTCTTCATTCGCAACCGGAGAAAAGTAAAAAGACCCGATATTTGGGCGAGGCAGTTCTGCAAGTTCGTGTATCGTCTGGGTCACAGTTTGGCGATCAAGCGTAACAGAAGTGGAGAAATGACGATTAAGATCGTCCAAACTAATTGATCCAGGCAAGTCAGCATGCCGCTGTTTACCTATACCCAATGTACCTAAGAACTTTTGCAGGTGAAGAGGACCTAATGTTGTTAAGAATGTCACGGCGTTTAGAGTTACGTATCACCTGATTACACCTGTTCCTTGCAGATTTATACATAGCCCAGTTGTCATCACTTTTGTTCTTCTTGTATTTACCAAGAGCCCGATCCCTACACTTCATGGCTATGCGGACTTCTTGCGTGATCCAAGCCGCGGGAGGTCGTTTTAGTTTTACCTTTTTTTGAGGGGCATGTTTGTCATAAAGTCCAACAATTTCTTGGTTGAATAAATCGACCTTGGCATCGACTGATTCCGCCATGAACAAAGTGTCCCAAGATATTTTACTGGCATCACTACAAATATCGTCTATGTTGATTTGAGCAAAACAACGAATGTGCAGAACTTTAGGTGGAAATTTAGGAGGTTTGATAGTGTAAGAAAGGTATAATAGATCATGGTGAGAAAAACCAGGAGCTAGAAGCTGGCCATGAGACGAAACAAACGAAGGGGACGAGATAAGAATTAAGTCAAGCCAAGTATCATTATCATTACTCGCATGTAGCACTTGAAAACTGACTGATTCAACTATTTCAAGTAATTTACGGGAACGTGAGGAAGTAGTAGACAAAAGATCAGTATTAAAGTCACCCATGATGATGTTATTTTTTTTTTTTTTTTTTTTTTTTTTTTTTTTTTTTTTTTTTTCATAATTCATAATTCATTTAATCTTTACAATTAAAACCTTAACTATACAATTTTGTAATGTACATTAGTATCTTATAATCTAGCCTGAACTAGGTAATCCTGTGTTTCAGGCTGACTGATCTAGTAATACATTGATTTTCAAATATTTAACAATAACAATTAAAAAACTAGAGAATTTGTAAAATAGCTTAGGTAAGTATTAATTACAGTAAAAAAACAAATAAACAATAGTTTACTAATAATAATTCGTGTAACTAACTTAGGTACTAAAACCCTTACAATACAAAATTATATTATTATCAATAGATAACAATATAATTTCTACTACAAAAGAAAAATCCAAGCTATAGCTAGCTGGACATTAAAATTACTACATATTATTATTTTACTACAATCAATAACTTTTCTGTGTCTTCGTAAGTTGTATCTTGTAGATAATTTTTAATTACCGTTTTACAATTATTAATACTAAGCGGAAATATATTTGCAACAGCATTCATCCTGTTGTAAAGTAGCGTACCCAAGAAAACATAAAATTTGGCAGTAAAAGCATGTGCTGTTGTTGTGTGCGTGCAAACAATATCTTTGCGTCTTTTGTTAATAAAGTCCGTGCTGTAGGGCAGGGAAGCGTGTCTTTTTAATATTATGTTCATTATAAATAGCTGTCTTACAGTTAGTACTTTACATGATCTATATAGGAGGTTAGTAGGAAAAAGGTATGGTCGAAAAGTAGAAATTTTGAGTATAGCTCTTTGAGCTCTTTCCAGCGGCAATAATATTGTTTTCCCCACTCCACCCCATGAAGATATGCAATAGGTTATAACCGATTGGCATAGTGCAAAATATACTTTTTTAATAATATTTATGTCTGCTATATGTCGAAGTCTCTTAAATATAAAGATTAATTTACGTACCCTACTAGTTAAATTACTTATATGGTATTTAAAGGATAGTGTTTCATCTATTGTTATTCCCAAATATTTAGTTTTGTTAACAGACTGAATTTTAAGACAGTCACAAATATGGTCATTTGATGCAGTTTGGCAATAGTGTGCCAGCAAAATTGAATTGCAAGGGGTCGACAATGATTTCCGCATACTAAATTTGATATAGTTAGTTTTTTCGACATTTAGGGTTAGTAAATTTTGCTGAAGCCAGTTATTTACAATATTTAATCCGTGTTGCGCATGCTTGAACAATTGTTGTTCTGTGTCAGCAGAAAACAATAGCGCAGTGTCGTCTACGTATGCTTTAATTGTACCATGGTCCAATTTCAAGTTGCACAGGTCATTGACGTATATTATGAAGAGGGTACTTCCTAGAACACTGCCTTGTGGTATACCAAAATTCGAATTTTTCTGCTCATTACTTATAAAATTACTGATCTTTACGCACTGCGTACGATCTTCTAAGTAACTTTTAAATAACTTTAGCTGAGTGCCTCTTATACCTATGTCTTCAAGCTTACGCAACAGGAGTGAAATGGATACTGTGTCATATGCCTTGGCGAGATCTAGAAAAATGCCTAATGTGTGCCTACCTTTATCTAGTTCCTGTGCTAGGTAGTTTGTAAGATCATGTACGGCGTCATCTGTAGATAATTTTGATCGGTAACCATACTGATTGCTAGACAAAATACGTTTTGTTTCTAAATATCTAATCAGACAACTATTAATAATTTTTTCAAAGATTTTTGCCATAGCCGGTAGTAGGGAAATAGGGCGATAGTTCGTTATGTGTTCTTTGCTTCCAGATTTATACACGGGAATTACAATAGCTTTTTTTAAACACTTAGGAAAGTATCCATTATTTAAACAAATACGGAAAATGTAGGTTAACGGTGATATAAAAATATGTCTATGTTGCTTAATAATCTTATTTGATATATCGTCCCATCCGACTGCACAATCATCTCTTAATGACATAATTACCCTGTTATGTGCATACTCTGACCCTAAAGTTTCCAGTATTGGTTCAATACTGGAGAAGTAATCAACAGTAGGGGGACAATATACAACGCCCAGAGCAATCTTGACGCCACTGACATCTACCTCTAGAAAAATATATTCTGCAGATGCTGATGCGCTAGATGTAGAAATAAGTTTATACGGTAGGCCACTGCGAATGTAGATAGCAACACCACCCCCTCTTTTACCTACATGGTCATTACGTAACAAAATGAAGCCAGGGAGTGGGTACATGGTTGAAAGAAGGTTTGGTTGGAGCCAGCTCTCTGAAAGCAGGATGGCATGAATGTTGGCACAAGAAAAAGTGTCAAACAGGTCTGTATAATGACTGGGTATACTTTGCGCGTTAATGTGGCAAACATTAAACAGCTTACGAGGGCCTCCATCAAATACAAGGCGCAAAGTATCCCTAAGCGGTTTATCGTCGACGGAGCAAAAACTATCTTCAGTAGATGAGCATGTAGATTCGTTGGCAGATAAATAATATTCATCATCAGACATATTATATATAAAATAGAATAATAAGAATATATATAAATTATATAAAGATAAATCTATAAAATTTAGATTATAGCAAATATTTTACTTTACGAAAAGAAAAAAAAAATGCAAGATATCTCTGCACCACCCGCCAGCAGTAACATGAACGGAATGAGAAACGGAACGTATCTAAACTAGTAACTACACATACACAGTATCGGAACGCACCATAGGTCATAATTATAAGTTCTACAGATCCACAAAATATAAAAATAAATCATTTTTAGATAGTTTCAGAACGCGTCCGAGGTTAATCTGACAGTTGACATAATGTTGTACAATCATAAGTAAAACTAACCTTCAACATTTTATAAACAAGAAAAATAAATGAGATTAATCAAAGCTACGTTGAGGGTAACAAAATACAATTAGCAACTTAACTTTAAAAACAATTATAACAATGACGACAAACAACAAAAAAAGTTATGCCATGAAGAAGAGAAGAAGAGACAAGTGTAAGAAAGTATGGTAAAACTATTTACGGGCTTTGGAGAGGTTCTTGCCAATAGTAGACACCTTGGAGTATCTACTTATCAAAGGATTCAGCTCGTATGTGGTGGTGATTTTGTATCGGCTACCATCAGCTGCCTTCACGTGAATAACCCCATCCTGCGTCCAACATGACCGCATGCCGAAGTGATGCCGGGCTTTGCTGAAGACTGCTTGTCGGGTTCTTGTTAAGAACTCCTTCACCGATACCGTAGTGCCCTTGAGTCTTGGCTTGGCCTTCCATATTGCCATCCTGTTCTCCAGGTTTGAAAACCTTACAAGTATGGGGCGGTTGTGATTTGGAGAAGGCATGCCAATCCGATAACAGGTACTAATATCTGAGGAAGTAACATTCTTGATATCTATGTTGTGGGCTATCTTGCAGATAATAGCCTTGCAATCCTCATGTGGGCTTTCAGAAACACCAACAAAGACAAGTGCTTTCCGTCTGTGCCTAGTCTCAATGTTGTCAACCAGGCTGGTGCACTCATTGATCTGCCCTCTCAGTATAGAAAGCATTGAGAACATGAGCATGAACTTTAGGATTTATAATTTTAGGAAGAGTGATTATTCGGATTACAAATCGTTAGGAAGAACATTTTCGGATGAAGAACTTTAGGTGAGCCAATATGGACCCCTAAAAAAGACGCGTTGTATTGCCCAATGTAAATTAAAGGAGAAAAATAAAACCTATCTACTACTCGAATCTACGTGTCTGTCTGTGTTGATCCATAAATTCCAGTTTCCAAATGGTAACCAAGAAACCTGGCAAAGAAACTCATGGTAACTCTTTTAAAATTCAGTTGCGTTTACAATTTTTTTTTGTTTCTACATAAATCATATACGATTTAACCATCGTTTGTACCGTATATTGACAGGTTTAAAGGCATACCTAACTTCCGACAGCTCTTCAAATGCTCTACGATATTTGGATCATGTTCGAACTTGGAGTTTGGCCAAGACTGAGTACTCATATTAAAATTTATTATCCAATAAATGCAGCTGTCAACTACGCTAATACGAAATTCTGCTGTTAGTCCAGCATGGCATAATTTAGCTTTATTTGGTGTTATTATGTACTTGGATTCTTGAAGCTCAGCACTATTCGGTGGTTGTCTATCAAAATTAATTATTGTTTATAGAATCCAATACAGTATTTTAATTAGTGTTTTAGTACAATATGGACACAATCTAAAATAATAAGAACATATTTAGAAATTATCACTTTAAATAATTTTATAATTAAAAGCAAATCAATTGATTACACAGAAACACCATCAATTTTTTATCAAAACCTGATATTTTCCAACACATTTTTAAGCATTTTTTTTTAAGCATTTAAGAATCCTGTGTAAGTTTTGAAACCGCGTCCTGGCTTATTTTTTAGTCATCAAAAATGATTATTATTAAAGTGAACGAAATCAAACTACTATATTTTTCTTTATTTTTCAAAAAATAACTAATTTTCACGCATTGACGAAAATCTCCTTTTTAATAAAATCGACATTAATGAAACCAAAACGAACAATAATTTACTTAAAACATGAAAGCTTTTACCGAAGCAAGAGCCACGTAATTCGTTACAAGCAATAAGTCAACGTCATCGAAACGTCCACACAGTTCTTTCAACAGTAAATAGTACAAAATTAATGAGGTTGTAATTAAACCTGTGTTTAGACAAACATGGGGACCGCTCACATCAAAGACTAGGGATGAAGATTAAACAGGGCTGCGTCTGCGCCACGTGCCAGCATTAGACTGCTTTGTATCAACCATGTTACCTCTGTACATTCAAACACGTGATACGTGTACTTTATGTCCAAGGCATAAAGACGAAAATAGATTGATAGATATTTTTCGAGATACAAAATTAATGTTGTTTTAAACGAGACTTGACAATGAAACTAGACTCAACTATCATGGGATTTGCTGTGTAATAGGGTATCTCTTACTAGTAAGCGTTTAAAAGCAGAGATAAGGCTGGTCACAAAGTCTCTTGATATTGGATTTTTGTAATCTCGGTGAGATTTAAGTTTTGTGTGGAAGTTTGTAAGTCACTCCGGCGGTGTGTAGACAGCTTATTTTGTATTCTACGAGCAGTGTTGCTTAATTTCTTAAGCTTAGCTACTAATCTTTTGTTGTTTGGGAAGTTTATACGTTGGCTTTAGTTTTCTTTGGATAGAAGTTTAAGTAGAGAACTTTTGTTATTTTAAATGTTTGACATACTTTTTTTTTCTTCTAATTTTTTAAAATATAGAAACAGTTTTAGTATATTCTGGATAGTATATTCATCATAGCTCTTACCTGTCAAAGTAATAAGCAAAGTAAAAAATTGTTTACAAAGAAAAGGAGACTAAATTTCAATATTCATTCAACAAGAAAAATACCTAAAACAGAACAGTTTTTTTTAACAAAATAGACGTATTATTCGAATCTTTATTAAATTCTCCATAAGGATCAGTTTATAGTCTTCAATGGGTCAACAACTCAAAACCCTGATTTTCGGATTTATTCTATTTCATATAATAACTGTTTTAGTTTATTTTGCAGTTTTATTATTGTGGCAGTTTAAAGTCTTCTATTGTGCCTCGGCTTACTGAATGTCCGTATAAAGATATTGTGTTCTTCTTATATTATTTTGAAAAGTTCAGCTACATTTAATATACACTTCTTATCAAAAAAATCGAAACAGTTGCAAGTTTGTGTTTTGTAAGGATTATCTGAAAAATGTGTATATTTAGGAATATGTGTTGTATATCATTTAATAGGGAATTTAATGAGGTTTTCAAATAATAATTTTAATGTTCTAAATTCAAATTAAATTTTCATAGATTTCGTATTTTGTTTAACAAGTCGTTTTTACCCTGTGCGTAGTTTGACGGAAATTGACAAAATTAGGCACGTAAATGAAAAAAAAAGGTGACAACGTTTATTTAATAACCCGTATCGCGCACTTAGAGTTCCTCGCTCCTCTTATAACTGCGTCCACGCGATGTTTACCCGCAAAAACCGCCAAGTGGTGGCATTGCTGAATTCTGGACTTAGTCAGGTTATTACGGCTGAAAGATTGCATCTAAGCTTGTCGTCTTTTCATAGAATCTGCAAACGCTATCAGGAGACTGGTTTGCTCACGCGCCGTTGAGATCTGGCAGAGAACAGGTAACTTCTGACCGAGTAGATCGATTTATAGTAAGACCTTTCTTACAAAGTCTAGGCCTTAATGTCTTTCAACCGCAGCAGCAGCTTCAAGATGAACCTATGGTGGCTGTAAATGACTCTACAATTAGAAGAAGGTTGAAGAAACGTGGACTTGTACCGTACAAGCCAGCAAATAGGGAGGAACTACCTGCAGATCATCGAAAAGCGCGCCTTAACTTTTCACGTAATTACCTAAATTGGTCATACATCTAGTGGAACAAGTTCCCCCTTTCTGATGAGTGCAAAATTGTATTGTATGGTAACGATGGAAGGACTAAGGTCTACAGAAGTGATGGAGAATGCTTTGCGCCATGCAGGATTAAAAGAAAAGGCCATCCATGGTGGAGGTTCATGGACTGTTTGAGGAGAAAATAGTGTAACGACAAGACAGAGTTTGTCTTTGTGTTTGGATCACGTCTGCCCTTACTTAACAGTCATAAATACATCGAACAGTATCTTGAACCTCTTGTGATGCCCTATGCACATTTATTTGACCCCGGTTTGACATTTATGTACGAGGATGCTAGGGCAAACACCGCGAGCGTCGTAAGAGATTATGTTACTGAAGTCGATATCTTTATTATTGATTGGCCAGCAAGAAGCCTGGACATGAATCCGACTAAACATCTTTGAGATGAATAGAAATGACGAATTAGTGTTAGAAAACATGCCTCAAAAACACTTAGCCAGCTTTAAAATGCAATCCAAGAGGAATGGAATAGGACGCCACTATATTTGATCGTGACTCTCATCCTATCGATGAAGAACCGTACAGAAGCAGTAATGAGGGCTAACAAAGGGTATACATTATTTACGTGCGTCATTTTATCAGTTTACGTCAAAGTACGTACAGGGTAAAAACGACTTGTTAAACAAAATCCGAAATCTATGAAAATTTAATTTGAATTTAGAACATTTCCATTATTATTTAAAAACGTCATTAAATTCCCTATTAAATGACATATAACACATAATCCTAAATATACACATTTTTCAGATAATCCTTACAAAACACAAACTTGCACACCGTTTCGATTTTTTTGATGAGAAGTGTATATTGCAGAGGTAATAAATATCTTATAGAAAATAATTTTATTCAGATAATTATGTCCTAAGGATGTCGCCATAACATCTTGTCCGAAGTAATTCCAGTCAGTCAGCAGATATTCAATGTTTAGTACATATAAGTAAGAACGAAAAAGAAGCCGTCTGGTCACCTACGCGTAGGTATCAGTGAGAAAAGTTTTCCTTCGGTACAGGTGGAACCTTGTTTCCGTTGTGGCAAATAAATTGGCTGTTATGAAGAATGAAATCGTCTTTGGTAATCATATTTACTTCTATGGTTTTATCTAATTTCTAGTTTTATTTTTGCACGGATACTTTTTATATGTAATTGCAGATTATCTTAATTTTATTATTAACTTTATTATTGGCGAATCGAAACGGCACAAAAGAAAGATATTTGTAACCTTAGTTAAATTAGAAAAGAACACAGCAAAACGTTTTCCCGTGAAGAGCATATTGAATAAAATACAAAAGATATTCATTTTACGGTAAAACCGGCTCAATTTGGCAAGGGCATATTGTTTTTTCTGCACGAAAGCCAGTATTCCATTTACGCAATCTGTGGTAAAAGCGTGCGATATTCGATACAGTGTATCAACGTATCGATTTCAATAATCTTATTGGGATTTGTTACTTAACGTTATATTCGCATATTGGATTGCTACTGTATAGTCAAAACTAAGTAGTTTATGGATTGTCATACTGAATTTTGAAGTTTAAAATATCAATGTACGGTGTTAATTATGTTTGTAAAGTCAAATATCGTAAGCTATAGAGTATGTTTATTCAATGTACGGAAGTTCAAAAAGATATTTTCTAAAATCGATCGTGATTTTGTTTATTAAAATAATAATAAATAGTAATAATAGGATAAGCCATGCCTTTATTTATTTTGCTCGTTTTCATTATCATTGACTAATTCACATTAAAATTGTATGTGTAAATTATTTAACTATGTAATAATAATTTTACAAACATTTAAAAGTATTTAAGTGCACTACTGATCAAAGTTTAACATCACCAAATTTACAATCAAGCGTCCTCAATTTCCAATCTGTACATTAACCCTAATCTCAATATCCCAATAGAAGATAATGGTCACACCCACCAAATACAAGCGGAACCGATCTTATAGTACAATAACCTAGATGCGTGAGCACTTAGGGATATGCTTCAATGTAGGTCAGCTCCCAAGAGGTTCGTCTTCGAGATAATGGTACGGAGACACGCGAACAATGGACGCTGCATTCGAGGTGCTTCGTGATGGTTCGAGTTTACCGCTCGCACTTGGCACGTTGTTATGTTCTAGTTTTAAATGGAGCATTGGTTATTTGAAATTGGAAGTGAGACGTTCGAGAATGTAAAATGGCTAATAACGATCTTTTTTCTTTAAATAATCATTTAAACTGGTGAAGTTTACAGATTTTACTTGGAACTTAGGACCAGGTTGCAGTTTGCATTTATTAATGTTTGTTAAAGTGAACGTAAAGTGTGCTATTTAGACTAAAGGAAGAAATATATGGTTTCAGAGATTGTATGCTCTGTGATAACGATAAGAACTTTAAAAAAAGTTATAAAGTCAGAAAGAAATTGATACTTACTCAACCTTTTATTTTAGGTAATTGTTAAATAATTTTATCTTCTAATTTCTTTGTATCTGCTCCTAAATCAAATACCATCTTTTTTCAAAATTAAATACTAAATTTCAAATTAAACTAACACTGTTTTGCCTGTCAGTACTTCTGAAAAGTAATTTCACATTATGCTATAATAGCCCTAATATATTTTAATGTATCCCACCACTACATTCACGAACATATTCAGTCTCGTATTTTCCGATTTGGTATTCAACTCAGGTCATTTTGCGTGCAGCGGTGTCTGGCCGGACCCAAAAGCCCGATTATATTAATCCTACGTGCGTTTTGTGTCGTACGAAAACGCTCTGGTGAATTCACATTCGAATACGTGGTTCTGATTGGCTGGTTCTCAATGCATGTTTTTAATTACGTAATTAGTTTGATGGTGAAAAAAGATGGATAGTTTAAGATACTATTAAATTAACTATTTATCTTTAGTTTGTTATTTCAACGTCCATTTAGACTGCATGAATATCACATACCGACTGTTGTATACCAGTCTGAGAACTGTATTCTCAATGAAGACCTTCAATTCATTCAATTCAATTACTAGTATAGGCATTAGAGCAAACGGTACAGCAAAGATATTGCTATATTGCTCAACGAAAACTTGTAATGTCAACAAATTAAACTTGTGAACCTGTGGTTTTGGGTAATGTACGTAATTTAATTTTTTACTTTAAGAGTGAAATTGAATTCGACTGGATACGGAAGGAGCAGGACCGAGTTCTGTGGCGCGTGTTGGGAGAGGCCAATGTCCAGGAGTGGACTGCTGTGACTTGATTGATTTTGATCGAGTGATATCGAATATAAAATAAACAAACCTAAGATGAAAAAGCTATGAGACATTAAAAATGCATGTCTTGCTTTATGATTATAAAATTAAGTGGTAACCTGCTGAACATAGACCCCATACAAACATTTGCATGAAGTAGGTACTTCTCTTTTTTTTCACTTCGTAACATGACTCTGCAACTGAATGTATTTAAATATATTCTAACAAAATGTAATGGAAAAATCCTCGTAATTAAACATTGAAAAAAAAAAGCACCAAGTTAAAAAATAAAAACTGACGAGTAATCACTATCCCTATGAAAAAGTTTCCATTCATCGCCGAGTTAACGTCCAACTAAGTTTCATTCCACTCTTTTTATCCCGATCGAATTCGCGAAAACTGCTTCATTTCGATATTTTTTTAAAAACCATCCAGCTTAGTAGACCTTTCACGTTTGTCTTTATTGATTCGGACGAGGATTCTTCAGGTGTCAATTTGGTGTTTATGAGGGGTCTGTGTTGACTGGTTATGACGTCGGAAGTCGGGAGCGCCGTTGAAGCCGACAATGTGTATAAATAGGCAATCCCGATTGCGATCACGTAGCCCTAACGAGCCTTCGCGCCTGTATAGCTATCGATCTGAACACCACACTGGTATTCACTGACAGACATGAACCTGATGGAAGCTATCACGGAAAAAGTGGAATACATAACACCGTAATAAACACTGTTGTATGAAGCCTTGTTGGCAATAAGCTTTTGTAATAAGATTTGCGTGTCATCGTTGGAAAGGTTTTATTTTTTGTTGTTTATGCGAAATTTGTTTATAACAGGCCATTAATGTTTTGCTGCAAGCGTTGGCGACGGAGAAAAAGTTGACCTACTAATATCATGCGGGCTAAGCGTATAAGTATAGAATTTTAAAGCAATTTTACCCACAGAATTAATTCTTCCTTGAGATGGACGTTATGTGTTTTTACACCATGACCAAGTAAATGGTAACTTAACTGTAGATAGGTATCTCTTTTATCTAGAACAAAAGAAGATAATATTCTGCCATGGTAGAATTTAACAAAGATGGAGGGAACTTGGCTGGAGCTCAAAAAGAATAATATAAATAAAAGAATAATATCTAAGAATAGGATAGAACAGAATTCAGCTACAAACTTTTAAAAAGAATAATATAAATAAAAGAATAATATCTAAGAATAGGATAGAACAGAATTCAGCTACAAACTTTTTCACGTCAACATTGAGTAGAAACTCTACCTGAGTTGACCTATCCTAGCTGACTATAAGAAATATAACAGTGAATATAAAACGTACAAACACGCTTATAAATTGTTCACAGTTTAGCTTTATCCTCGTAACAACAGATGGCAGCACAGTCTCGTTACCAGCTTTCACACGCACTTAGAATTTATTATTAAATCTGCGAATTTCCTCAATGTTTCCTTTTGTTTTTTTTTCCCTTCGGAGAAACTCAAAGCTTCGGGCTATTGGTGTCGCATGTGTTCATGAAGTAATGGTGTGAGAAATAAATAAATAAGACCTCTTTCACAAAAAAGGGTATTGTTTAGATGAAAAAATGTGTATTTTGTTTGTATTTTTATAGTTAGCAATATTTGGATATATGTGAAGTGTTGGGATAAGAATACTAATAAATGTCTACTTTATATTGTAGAGACTGTGTTTCAAACACAGAACATTTATACTCAAAGGAGGTTTCAAACTAGCAATACTAGTTTGCTAGTGGTTATAGTTAACCACTGTATCAGACAAGTTTGTTAAAAATGTTTTTAAAAAGTTCTCAATGTAACTGAACCAAAGAGGTTAATCAACTAGCAATACTCTATTTAATAAAAATAATAAACAAGTGAATACTAGGAATGCAATGACCATTATTTCAAGATCTCAACCTCGTTGATCTATTTAGAAATATAACCAATAAAAATAGTTTTTCATACAACACGAGGGTTCAAGGTAAATTGGTTTAGTGAATGTATTGGTGTTTTTCATCCTTTAACCATAATAAATGTACGGCTAGTTTCGGTACAGCATTGATTTATAGAGGATCGACGTTGTTTAAAATTGCTTTATAAATGTATTGGTTGCATGAGTTTGCATAGTATGGGATAGTGAATATTACTACATATATATAAAATCGCGCCTTGCTCCCATGGGGAGATGCGAAGACTGTGGAATGGTACGGAGAAGGTACCTTTTCTTATAGAAGGTTTCTTTTTTTAAATGATAATGATATGGCTAATGACGATGACAGTGTGGGATGTTATTTCCTGATTTTAATACATGTAATGTTACATAAAAAAAGATATACCTAATTTATTCATCATTACAGCCCATCAATGGCAGGGACGGGCCTCCTCCCGTGACGGAGGGATATTTGGCCTACTTAAATCACGCTGGCCAGACAGATGGGCTTAATTTCAAGTTTTCCTTCTTTCTATGTTGCATATTACATGCAATATTTACAGATAGTCCCTTAGTTGGCTTCTACGACACCCATGGGATAGACCCAGATGGAATAATATTATACATTACTAAGATATTATCCTCGTCTTTTAGCTTCTTTTGAATCAGTAAGTTAAAATACAGTAGTCATACCTACTAGCTAGTCTAAAATACATAATGTAGCCTATGTCTTCAAAAAGTTATCTGCCCAACTTTAAAGCATGAAAGGCTGACGAGTAGGCAATAAAAACGTGGCACAACTCCCAACAGCTTTCCTCGTAATAAGAAATATGTTCAACGTCATAAAGAAACTTGCAGATTGCGTTTTAAAATAACAACAACAAAGTTATTTATTACGACAACTTGTAACAAATGAGAGATAGTTTTGTGCTTGTTTGGAACTGGATAAAACCATGATGATTCAACTTTAAGATTAAACTGTGCAGAGTTTGCAGTTTTTATCAGACTGATGGTAATCATGTTCAAGTTTTCTAGGTTTTTAATCTTGCTCATCCATCAGCTGCCTGCTAGGTATTGTTTCCCATTTTTAACAACCCTAGAGGTCTCGTGTTCGATTCCCGCTCAATGCAAATCTTTGTGTGCATGAACATGATTGTTTGCATTGGTCTGAGTGTTTTCTATGTATAATGTATGTATTTACAAAAAAAAGTATTCAAATATGTTTATCCGTTGTTTAGTACCCATAGTACAAGCTCTGCTTAGTTTGGGACTAGGTGGCGATGTGTGAATGTGTGAGGATTATTTATTTATTTATTTCTTGGTTCTTCTCGTGAATAATATGTCTACCACGGACTTTACAGAATGCAGGTGCTCTATGCAGTTCGCTATTTCAGATATCTATGTTTGAAGTGACACCATAATATTATGTAGTGCAATATACCGAACAGCTGAACAGTCTTTGCAATAATATGTTGTCGACGTGCCGTAGAAAGGAGACACAAAGACATAATTATATGCATACATGTACAGTACCCGGCCGTAAATATTGCACATCGTCTTTTGTAAAGAGCCAATCGGCCAATTTCGGCTTCGTAGAGCATCATCTCTGTCGCACGAAATACAAACAGTCTGGTATCTATTAGCAACTGTTAATGGTACGCATTCCATAGACACGAACTTGCTAGTGGGCGGAGCCTAAAAGATACTTTATTTACCGGGTACTTTATTCTGTCTATAGTACATTTGAAAAACATCACCTTCGTTCTGACGCATTGCATAACCAGAATAAAAGCAATTGATCCTGTTTATTATATAGTATAATCTAAATACATTATACTGTACGGCAACTGCAAATAACAACGTAACGCCTAATGTGACACAAGAAATACAGAACTAGCAAACGAAACATCTATCCCCACGAGACTTAATCAAAGCGACTTCACTACCGAAAATTCTCACTAGAGCTCAAGTACATGGATGTAATCCGCACAAAACAGGAATGTATTGATTGATTCACAACTGTTTTCCATTAGCAGTACACGTGAAACATGCCACCGTATACTGCTCCAGGCATTACATACGATTTTAATTGTTTTGAAAATATTTGTCATCTCCCTTTGTTGTAAAATTATATTTTTCACAATAGACTTTTAAGCTACGTTAAAGTAGGTTTGTAGCATCACTATTTTGACGTTGAGGTTACTTATAAGATATTTAAAAAAAAGGTCGGCCTTCCAGACACTACATCATCAAACAAAACTGACAACGTTTCAGATACACTGGTGTTGCAGGCATTCATAGGCTACGGTTACCACTTACCACTAGATGAACCATACGCGTGTTTGCCATCGTGTCATAAAAAAAGATCGTCCAATAGAAGTAATATCTAATAATAGTAATAGTAATAATAAGGTCGGAGGCAAAGGCCATTAGTAGAAAAAGATTTTAGAATGGCGAGTACTTACTCGGAAAAATTGTATGAGAGAGACAATAAAGTAAGTAAGCCGTTTATAAAAACATGGGAGAAACGTGCCCATATTTTTTTGCAGTAAGGCTAGGTAATGTAGTGTAGGACGCCCCCCAGCTAGGTGGTCCGACGACCTCAAAAAGGTCTCTGAGTTGGACTGGATGCGGAAGGCGCAGGACCGTGTTTTGTGGCGCGGTGAGAGGCATAAATATGTCTAGCAGTGGACTGCAATAGGCCAGTTGATTGATTGAAGGCTAGGTCCAGCAATGTACATTTGACTATATTGTAATGATGATGGTACTCGAAAAACGTCACTTTTGCAATAGGGTTCTAGCTCAAGAAAAACTGGGTTAGTCCCTGATTAATTCCATTTACATTATCATAAAAGTGACTCAAAAATGTGTCTTAGAATTATGGTAAAGTAAAATAAAACTAAAGAATAGGTACATAAAGCCTTAACTGAAACATAATATAAACATCCAAAACAAACAGAAACATTTCTATTTCCCTAAACAATTCAGCAACACAATCAAGTTAACACTAAACCACCCAATCAAACTATTCTAATTTCTATAAAGCAAAGCGTACCCGAATAAAATAGTACAAAACTTGTATAAACATGTTAGTGTGCACTGAACCGGTTAAATTCGGACGTTTCATTACAAGAATTTGATTTATCGAATGAACTCTGAAATACTGGGCACGTACAACGGTCTAGGTAGTGGAGCAATTTGAATGCAATCTAGTGAGCGCATACCTCATTTTGAAGGCGTTTATCTCTCTCTATTCTTTGGCGTAAATGCGGTAATGGGTAAGTATTTCTTGGTCTTTAAGTTTTTATAACTTAACGTGGTATTAAAGACTTTGTCTATATTATTAATAGTAAGTATGTCTTTTTATCATCATAACAGTTAATTAATGTCCCACTGCAGGGACGGGCCTCCTCCCGTACCAGAGGGATATTTGGCCTACTAATACTACGCTGGCCAGACGGATTGGTATAGTGTTTAATTTCAAGTTTTCGTTCTTTTTATTTTGTAAAGATAATATTCACGGATAGTCTCTTAGTCGGTTTTTACGACACCCATGGGATGAGATGGGGTGGTGACATTTGTATTCTTACTCCGTCACTACACAGACTATGTCTTTTTATGACAAAGAGTAACACTGTAGTAGAAAATATCGTACTTATCTTGTTTCATCATTATCAGACAAAGGATATTAAAGACTACTGGACGTTGTCCCTCTTCTATTTATTTTTAAATGGCACAGCAACATTCCAGCTTTACTTGACGAAAAGTGCTAATATTGTGCAGAAATGAGGCCAACGTGTATGAAAATCTACCCCTTTTTTAAGATGGAGTATGAATACATTGAGTCAGGTGACATAAAAAAAGATCCATCTTTGACTGATGTCAGCCAAACTTAGATATCCACATTCATTACATGGGTATCCTAAAAACCAATTATGGGATCCCAGATACCTCTCACCTCTACGATAACAAAAAAAAGCTAAAAATAATAGGTTAAAACCCTAAATGTCGCCTGACCAGGAGATGATATTAATAGTCCGTCAGTAAAGTACGCCCTTTAGAATAAAAAAAGCAGTAAATTCTTTTCGAATAATCATTGAACATCTAAAAACTATCTAACACCTAGCTCTTAAAGTAATCGAACAAGGTCTTCGATATCCAAGTACTTAATATAAATCACGCTCTGTAATCACAGAATCCCATTAGTCGGATGTCCGAATGTCCTACAGCTAGAACAAGGAGGTTTTTCCTATCTAAAACGTTCTGGCTGCGTGCCAGATATCGAATCGAGCCCTTATTTATAGCCTGTTAATAATTTGTTTCAATTTATTTCTTTTGAGCTCGACGTGATTCTTGTTGCTGCTGATACAGAATTTTTCTCGTTATTATTTTAATTTTCAATTTTGGGATGGAAAATTTATCTTCTTGTATCTTTTTATTGGGAATTTTCGGCTGTGTTGCTTGGGAAAATAATGTTTGTAGAATGAAATATTACTGTGTATTGTGTGTTTCAGTAATTAAATTTAAATAAACATTTTCATCGTATTAACCTATAAAAGTTTCTTTGTAAGGTAAGATTGTTAACAGAGAGAGAATTAAAAGGAAACTATCACGCCATAAAAGGGTTCTTATAATAATATTGACTATCTCGGTGGCAGCCACATATGCGGCTACTATGTTTTCCTACGCAAGACAAATGTTTGTGTAATCCACAGATTATTGATGTGAGAGATACTTATTGTTTCAGTTAATTTCATACTTGTATGTGTCCGGGATTCAATAACTAATGCATAGAATGGATATTAAATAAAAAAAAAATGACAAAAAATGATGCTGTATCTGACCTAAAATAAAGTGCCATTTTATTTTAAAAGCTTGTTACTTTATTTTAAAAGTATTCAAAATAATTTTAAAGATCCGAGAGATCTGGTTAGATTATCCCAAATTCGTATTTATATTCGTAAATACCCTTGGGCCTTTTAAAGGTACAAAAGGCTTCGAAATAATTTATTGCGTGGTAGTAAAAAGTAGAATTAGCAGTACCTACATTAAGTTTCGGGGAATGGGCGCTAATGGACAGCTAAGTAATTGTATGGTTAAACGAGCCCGTGAATAGAATAAAATTTGTATTTACTGAGCTAGTGGCTGTATGGTTATAATTGGTTCACACTGTAGAGTTTTGTTTGTGAAAATAACTTAGAAAGAATAATCCGAATAAAAGTGAAATTCTGAGTTTAAAATATTAATTGTGATAATGTTTATTCAGTAAGAGATAGTCTAGGCTAGTTTCACCATTGTGGTTGCATAATTTACCTCTATGCAGTCTGTAGTGTAGTTAAAAACGCCTACTTCTTTATAAGGGTCATTCTCAGAAATTGAACAGTAAAGAGATTACGGTACCTGGAATTGAGGTCGAATAGGTTCCTAGTCTAAACAAACCATTCATTTCATTCATACAATTTTAGGGGCTTCAAAAAGAAACAAACAATATCAAAATTATAATAAACGTAAATTTTACATAACCAAACCTAAAAGAACTTACGTCATTGCCAAAATGATTTTGCAACCTGACTTGACATAGGGTTAAGCAGCTTTTAAATCTGATCTTAGAGCTTAATATCGTCTATAAAGGATGCCATTTTTCACGCATCGAAGTCCCCTATGCGTCGCTTCCAATGGGGCGGAAAAGCCACAAGATAGTGCCTTCCTGCGTCATTCGTCTCGAGTAATATAATACTAAATATTTTTGACACGTCAATTCAAATTCAAGATTTTCTAACCTCTTTGTTGATAGAGAGTTTCCTGGGTAATATTCATTTTATTTATTTATTTTTACAAGAAGCTTACAGACTAATAAAATAGTAACATATTTTCAGATAAACCAGACTAAATTGATTACAAGCTTACAGTATTTTACTTTGTACTATTATTTTATTAATTTTGTTGCAGGCTTTTCGTTAAATAAAAATAAACTATATTTGCATAGACAAAATGACTTCAAAGTTTATTCACGCCGCATATAATGTTCCTCACGTTACAACAGAACATAGTACGCGGATGCAGATTCATAAATCATTTGACCGTCACATTATTCTTGACCCACAGTTGTGACCACGTACCGCGTGACACTTTATCTTGCTACTAAGCCCTGGAATTATTCTACCCGCATTGGTTTGATGACAGCCCTCACGAATAAGTAGACTAGACTATTACTAGAGATACGAACTTGTGAGAAAAATATGCTTTGGTTATAAATTCAACATAATTTTTCTTAATATACGTATTACAAATGCATTATATTAATTGTGTATTTTTTTAAAAACAAGTGCTTTGTATCATGGTGATTTATATAAGCATTTAAATCTATACTTCATATTATAAAGAGGTAGAGTTTGTGTGTGTGTTTGTAACGTTGTAGGGGGTAATTTCTACTGAACCGATTTAAGAAATCTTTCTGTATTGAATAGTTCATTTATCGGGGAGTGTCATAGGCTATATAGTAGTACGCTATGGCTAATAGGAGTGGAGCAGTAATTAAATATGTTTAAAAAAGGGACGCAATTTTTTTCGCCGCCCAACGAAGTGGGCACGGGTGCTGACCCGTGAGCTAGTAACTATATAAAATTCTTCCAGGCTCAAGATAGTAACTATGTGGATCGGACAAACAATTGAAGTTCGTAACTGGTCACAAGCTAAATACTAACCATTAGTTAGTTAATATACTAAGTGTCTCTTCTTCCCTGAAGAAGCCCAGTTCCTTCAGCGGGATATTATAATAATAATAGCTTTATGTATTTTCTGCTTAATTATAAAACAGTAACAAAATATTAAATCCTATTTTTACTTCATTTATACAAAAGAACCTTGAACAATAAATTTACCTATATGTTACTGTTTTTATAAGTTGGTTTTGTAGTTTGTTGTTTTTTTTTTAATTTTGTGTATTAATTTTAGTATTACGACACCATTTGGCTGTATACTTGCAGAAGGTTAGTCAAAAGTTTTAAAGAACAGTAAGATTTGACGACCTCTGTGGCGTAGTGGTTATACAACAAGACTGCTACGCAGGTCTCGGGTTCGATTCCCGCTCAATGAAAATGTTTTGTATGCATGAACATGATTATTTGAATTGGTCTGTGTGTTTCTATGTTTAATATGTATGTATTTACAAAAAAAGGTATATAAGTATTAATATCCGTTGTTCTAACAAGCAGGTTAAACCTAGCTTACTTTGGGAACAGATGGCGCTGTGTAGAGATGTCCGTGATTATTTATTATTATTATTAGCTTTGTCCTTGAAGTGAGACATGCAAAGATGGGATGTTTATTTGACTAGCTTGACAAATTAGTTTAAGTTTTGTGAATTCAGTTTTTTTATAAAGGTCGGTAACATTTTTTTTATCTATTAAATGAATGTATTACAAAAAAAAAGTACTTAAGTATGTCTATCCGTTGTCTAATACCCATAGTACAAGCTTTGCTTAGTTTGGGACTAGGTGAGGACGTGACGAATATTCATATTATTTTAAAATTTTAAAGCTTTGTACTTTCATAGTTCTAGCTTTATTTTACCAGTAATTTCCTCTGCAACACAGTTCCATCAATCAATCAATCAATCAACTAGTCTATTGCAGTCCACTGCTGGACATAGGCCTCTCCCAACACAGTTCCATAGTTTTTCTTAAAGATTCTCCTCATTTTATCAAAAAACAAAACAAAACATTAAACGCAAACAACATCAAATTAAAACCCAAATAAAGATAAATACATTTATCTATAAACAGTTTGCACCAAATCTCGTGGTGGTAAGTCGGGCCACTAAATCTGTGGATCCCATCGATTGCCAATAATGCCTGTAATTACTGCCCTCGGCCCGACCTCCCGTTAATCTTACTTAGGCTTTGCCGTTACGGTCCGTGCCAAGTTTAGTTAAAAATTATTGTTGCCTACCTGCTTCTGGTTACTTTTGAATGTATTGCTAATCGGTATAGGGATATTATTAAGTTTTTGGTTTTCCTTCCTAACAGCCCATTAATGTCCTACTGCAGGGACGGGCCTCCTCCCGTGGCGGAGGGATACTTGGCCTACTAATACCACGCTGGTCAGACGAATTCGTATAGGGTTTAATGTCAAGTTTTCCTTCTTTTTATTAGGCAAAGATAATTTTCACGGATAGTCCCTTAGTCGGTTTTTACGACACCCATGGGATGAGATGGGGTGGTGACACACTGTATTCTTACTCCGTGTGGTGACGATACACGGAAATTTTTAGTTTTAAGTGTTTTAAATTGAGCTTTGTGTTTTATTTTCTATTTTATATGACTGTCAAATAGTGGCAAAGAAATTTTTTGTATGAAATATGGCATGGTCTAAGTTATACAATATATTTAATTTGAAAATACATAGAAAACACTGAGCCCAAAGCAAATACTGCGGGAATCTTAGATGCTGAGTTTAATTTAGGGAGCTCTGTTTATTTTGGGACATGATGGCGTTGAGTAAATGTGCGAGAAATAATAATACTATGTCTCATTATATTATAATATTGCTAGTAATACAATTACTGTATTGCAAAAGTAAAGGTATGAAGTGGGAAATATAAGGAATTCTTCCTATCCTTTTTTGAATAACAAGTGTGCTTGTTTTACGAGTAGGTACCTATGTATTACTTTTTGACCCTGGAATCCTGAAATACAGGTATATCCTAGTTTAGGCTCCAGTCCTCCTAAATGTTACATGCTTTTAAACTACCAACAATAAAGTATGTTATTCTGATAAATCATGTACTGTATGTAAAACATATAATATTTTGGTGGAAAATAAGGACATTTTTATAACTTTTAAAAATAAAGGCATAAGACTTAAATAATAAGTTACCAGTTCTTCTAATTAAAACTTCTTTGAAAACAAATAACGTTAAACCCACCATTACGACACGAACCACGTATTTACATACCTCAACCAGAGCGCATATAAAAATTCAAGCAAGGGGTGTTTTAAAGGATATTCAAAAAACTACCATCCTACTAGGTAATAGTAGAAGTCAGTTGGTAGTTAGGTCACGTGGCAACGTTCAGTTATACTCCGCCAAGAGCTACGGTTTGATATGCTCGTGTAAGTTCCTTTGATACTGAATGAATAACAATTGAACTGATTCTAGTGTTAACGATCGGTATGGTAAGTTATGTTTGTGACGGGAACTGAGGTTTCTAGATTTTAACTGACTTTGAAATAAGCAGGTTCTTAAATTGGTTGCCTTTTTGACAATGTTTGGTATCGCAGACTTGAGTAATTTCTTCACCAATTTAAAAGGTTTTTTTTTTTTATTTTTTTTTTTTTAATCTTCCAACATAGCTTTATAAAGGAACTTAGGTTTTAACTTTCTAGTTGGAGCCGCTTTTAATTATGAAAGTATTTTTTTAACCAAACATTTAACTTTCTCCTATTATTGAATTGGATCATAGGTAACGTTGAGGTGTATAGACAATCTATAGCATCCATACCTGTAAGTGATACAAGGGAGGGATTAAACTTTTTTTTATATTTTACCCTAGAATTTCTATTTCAATGAACGTATTGTAGCTAACTATATAACGATAGTATGTGTCTGTGCTCTTTAATCCAATACACAAGATTCGTTTACTCCAACATAACTAGGGGGTGCTGTATTATATACCTGACAATTTACGAACGAGCCACAATTACATTACACATGTCAACTCTACAATACACATCTAAAATATTCACACAAATGTCTTTCAAAGTCACCATTACTATAATTTTATTGTTTATTTCCTCTAATAGACAGAGTATAAGACGGTCAATGTGACAAACGACCCCCTCCGTGTTCACCCCAAAACAAAATCAAATAAAAACATAACATCGCGACGTTTATACGTGGTATCTATAACATTTAGTTGAATGGGGAACACAACTAACACAAGGGTAATAAAGAATTGCATTATTGTGTTACCTAATATCTTTAATAGGGTAAAGAAAGATGTCCCTTACCCCTCCATCTTGTTAGACGCCTTCTATTTATTTGTGTATTCTCTAATACAGCTTTGTTAAAAGAAGACATTTTATAAAATGTTTATTATTACGTCGTATATTATGCAACAATTTTTTTATATAATGTTGTTCATTCAAAGTGCTTTTTGTGGACGATTGGGAGAGGGCTTTATAAGAATAGTAAGAGACAAAATACTTTAAAATAATGTTGCCTTTCTAATCAGATTTCTGCATAATCAACATCAACAGATCATCAGTGAATCCGCCAATCCTTTAATGTTGCAATAATATTAATGTTGACTTACAAACTAATCGTCAGGTTAGATTGGCTAACGATAAGTCGATTAGTAGTATACTTTAGTATACGAATTAATTGTTGTTCAGTGTACATCAGAAATTCTTTAAAAAAAACAAATAATATTTAATTTAGATTGTTTTATATTTTTTTTGTTATAAATTGAATAAGTATACCATGTGTTTAATTCAATTTGGTATGTATCTACACATTTTTTTATCAGAATAAACCAGTGTGTATCGAATCTTATGAAGAAGCATGAGCAAATGTGGAACTAATTTTATTATTTTTATCTCGCGTTTGCTTTGAACGAGCTTGTGCCTCGGGCATTGCATAACTAAGTTCTTTTTAGTATTTTTTATTTAAGATCAGAAAATATTCGATCAAAGATAGTTTTATTATTACACTGTTATAAGTAATACTAATTAAGTTTATGCCGCAATAGGATTAACCTCTTTAAAATACTTCACAGATTATTTTGTAATTAGGAATCTAGCTTCAGTTAAACCGCTGACAAATATTTGAGATGAAAATCAGCTAATAGCTGAACTAATTTTGATGATATATATTGAAATATATTTGCAATAAATATACTCAAACGAACTAAAAAGTCATACTCATGAGATGACTAATATCTGAATATCCATTGAGTTAACATTAACGACTCTTACTGTTGGAGCAAAACTAGTCTTTCTATTATTTGACTGGTCACGCGATCTGATAATAATCATACTTTAATTATTGAATTTCTATTAACCATATTGTACGAAACCTAAATGCTGAATAAAATAACCCATTTCACCTCCCGCAAAAACATATAGCAGACAATGGTTTAAATATTTATTCTAACTCCACTTGTTCCCTGCGAAAATAAATTCGCACAAAAACTCAAACGCATTGCACAAACTTTTATCTCACATTGGGAAAACTAAAAAACTATCCCCTATTGTGACCAACATCAAAGAGTTTGGGGTGATGGATTAAGCTTGTATCGACATGAATGGCACGTGTCTCTGTTATAGATAAGAGTATGATGTAATACTAAACGCTGGTGTGCGTCAGGGGTGCACTCTCGGGCCTCTATTGTAATGCTTTAGATATGCAATTGCTGATAAAATTTTAGTTGCAATCGTAATTAACTGATTTGAAATGGGATACATAAACCATTATATTACAGTTCTGGAAACCAAATGTGGCTTCCAAAATAAATACAAAAGTAAAATAAGCCCAAAACAAAATACTATCGTTAATAGTAAAACATTTTCCGATATTGTTAAACAAAAACCAAAATGTAATATAATACTCATCCATACATTCGCGGGCGTGGTTATAACGTTGGCACAAATGAGCAAAAAATCCTCGAGTTTCATTTCTCATTAATATTGATGCCTTCGATTGTTTGGTAAAAATTAATTCAATTTTAGGCGGAATTGCTGCGAGAGAACTTACATCAAGGGGAGGTTTTATCAAATTACCGATTACTCCTTGCATCGAACGCTTAGGTTCGAATTAATAGCTTGCTGTGCAATATTACAATATTGTAAATATGAATGGGAATGGTTGGGGAAAAACCCTGGTATTAATTTTGTTTACGCTGCAAAATAATGTAGATTTAGGCTTATTTGGTTTTTTGTTTGGATCTTTTTTTGTATTTGCGACACATTTTGTAAACGTTTTGTTTTGTTATTCACTTTATAATATAGGTAAATAACTTGCTTTTTGTGAGGACTCGATAAGTCGATATTATGGCTATGTCTAATGTTATAAACAATTTATGACACCGCACAATTAGTAATGCTAGTGGTTCTAATATGTGCGAGTTTATTTGTTTCCTATGCTGAAATACTAGTAGCAGTACTTACTATCAAAATAGTATCTCCTGGTAACCGTCCTAGAAAATCCATACTTAGAAGACCATTAAGTACATGAAAAGACATGGTAACTTGGCTGAAAGTTTAGAAAAAAACGTAGAAATGAAATATAACAAAACATGGTCATCATCATAACAGCCCAGCAAATACCACGCTGGCCATAGGGTTGGCTGGTATAGGGTTTAATTTCAAGTTTTCCTTCTTTTTATTTCGTAAAGATAATATTCACGGATAGTCCTTTGGTCGGTTTTTACGATACCCATGAGATGAGATGGGGTGGTGACACATTATATTCTTACTCCGTCACCATAATTACGGAAAAAACACAATATGGTCATAAATTTAAATAATGTAAACGAAACGAAGTGTTAAAATGGTTAATAAAAGTTACAAACGTTATATTAAATCCTTCTAACAAGTTGAAAACGACCAACAACCCAGTAAATGATGCAATTTAAAAAGACAAACTTTTACGATAATATTATTAGAGAATTTTACAAATTTTCTGACGCAACCATTCGTAATTATGGTTTTAAAAAGTTTTCTAATTACAACGCTAAAACCGCTAAGTTGGCCTGTAAATATTTAACTGAGAAATAAATGTCATCAGTTGGTACAAGCTTAATTTGATGCAAAAGCGGCAACGCGACATGAAAACTTGATAGATAATTAACACGATGAATTAATTTCTTATTTAATACTGGTTGAGATAAAATTTCAATTTACTTGTTTAATCTATACTTCTATACTAGGTAAAGTTAGTGTGTTTGTGTGTTTGTGACGTTATAGGGGGGACTTTGTAATCTCTGGATATAATGAACCGATTTTAAAAATTATTTCTGTGTTGAATAGTCCATTTATCGGGGAGTGTCATAGGCTATATAGTATCACGCTATGACTAATAAGAGCGGAGCAGTATTGACGTATGTTTAAAAAACGGACGCGTTTTTTTCGCCGTCCAACGAAGTGTATTATAAAAGTTTTTTTTGTAGAAATTTTAAAACACCCATTAATGGTCTAGTTTTCTCTTAATAATTTATGTCTTGTTTATGTCGTCGGTCCACCTAGCTGGGGGGCGTCCTACACTACGTTTGCCGAGTCGCGGTCTCCAGGACACGTTTTATCCAACGGCCCTCGGTTATTCTTAGTAAAGGATTATGATGGTCATAATGAAGCTGACCATTATGAGATAGAAAATCACAAAACAAAATCAAATAAAAAAAGAAGAACTGACGCTAGATAAATCGGCTTTCAATAAGTAAACTGATCACTAAGTCTCTTTACTGCTTTAATCTTACAGACCGTATAACATTGAAAGATTTGATTTCCCCAAATCAATAGGAAAAATAAAAAAAGTCGATTTTCCAAAAGAGCTATTACATTATGCAAAGAAAACACATCAGTCACCGTTGTACGACATACTTTTTTACCCTTTCAGCGATATTAAATGGAAGAAAGAACTTCCTACTCAAATGTATTAGTTCCCTTATGAAATAAGTTCGGGGTTTTTTTCTTGTTTATCTTTACGTTATTTTCTTACAATATTGAGTCGCTTATTTTAATAATGCTTACACAATACGACATAATAGAAAGAACAAGAATTTAAGCGTGTTGTGATATTTTTGGAATAAATAGGCAATTATAATTAGAATACTTATATTTTAAAGCAACTAGGTTTATGTTTAAGAGTCGAAATAGGCCTTACTATGAGCGTCGTAATCGGAAGGCTTGTATATGCTTCGGTTTTAGGGTCAAAACGTGTCTTTTTGGAGTCGTTTTAGATTGTCGCTCTTGTGGATAGACATCAGAATGGGCCTCAGGATATGCGTCGTGATAGGCATTTTAGAAAGGTTTGTGCAAACCAAACCACGAAGTTTTTAGTCAGTATTAAGCCGACCCAGGTCCAATCAGATTGGGAACCCGGATCAGCATATTTCTGGTATTTAATTAAGGCTTAGAGCGCATCTGTTTCAAAATAATTATATTTTAGTACCAGCACCATCATAACAGCCCATTAATGTCCCACTGCAGGGACGGGCCTCCTCCAGTGACAGAGGGATACTTGGCCTACTAATAATGCACCAACAGGCCAATAGGTATATTAAAATATTCCTTAAAGCAATCATCTATAAATTACAAAATCTGAATCGAAATTCATCACATCGGAACATCATTACCGTCGTACAAAACCGGTAATGAAACACAAACGAACTCGCATCAATCACGTCGAGTAAGCAATGTTTTAACAACATTATTTCCTAATATTTGACGACAGTTCTTCTTGCGTCGGAATGACATCAAAACTTGGGTCAGGTCGTAAGTTCAAGGTTGTTTAATTGTGTGATCCACATTACTTTGAGCCTAGATATTCTTTGTGTCCGAAAATTTAATATCTGTAAAGTTTAATGTCCCTTCAACACACCTCAATCTCTAGTGCAGGAGTTGTTTTTTAAAAGATTAAGTTTGAATTAGGACAACAAGGCACACCTGACCGAATGTCTATTTTAGAGCCCACGTAAATAGGTTTATTAAAATACCTAAATATCTATAAATATTAGACGCTGAATCGATATTCATCACATCGGAACATCATTACCGTCGTACAAAACCGGTAATGAAACACAAACGAACTCGCATCAATCACGTCGAGTAAGCAATGTTTTAACAACATTATTTCCTAATATTCGACGACAGTTTCCTTGCTAACCTTATTACGTAGGCGTGTGTCGATGACGATAGATGAGGCAATGCTCGAGGTTATTACAAAGGGTTGATCAAGTATTTCTTGTTAGAATATTTTGATTATGTTTATAATGTGGTGATATATTTAAATGTGTTATGTCTTTGTTTAATATTCCAGTCCCATTGGGCCTTCTACTGTAATGCAAGTTAAGTTTGCTCCTATTAGAACTATATTTGACACGTGATCTGGTCATCCGTGAGGTAGTGGTTATAGTGTGTAAATGTGTAAGGCCCCTTAATAATATGCTTCTGGTCTTAAATTGTTTCGGATCGCAAAACGCAGTGTGTTTACATCTGTCACATGGTGAACCAACGACCAGACAAAGGTTGCGGGAAGACGACTGATGAGGGTATCACAGGTACACAGCGGGGAAAGGCTTGGTCGTGGCCTATGTCCAACAGTGGACTTTTGGACAGTGGTTTTGACTCATATAATGATAATGATATCGTTCTGAATATTTAAAATACCAAAAACACTCTCCCTAATACAGCTAATAGCACTAAAACATACTTTTTAATACAAAAATAACTTGTACCTATTTTGACGTTAAAAATTCATATCAGTAAACAATTTCTTCACTCTTCATATAATATTAAATGCTTATGATTTTTCATAACACTACAAGTGCTCCTTTATCCCCTATTTTCCCGCGTTATATAAGACCTGTTTTCCTTGCTGTGTCGTTGGCTGATTTCCTTGGCATAATTTTTTCCCGGCTGCATATAGCGTAGGGCAGGTAATTCTATTTGCTAGCAAAAATGATCTTTAAACATATTTCCGATATAAAAATTGGGTGATGTTAAGGTCTTTGTTAAATATGAAGTTACTGTTATTATCTGTTTTTCTTTTTAATATAGATTCGATTACAAAGAGACTTTGGGTTGTTGTAACAAAAGACTAGGTGTTTTATAAAAGACGGGGGAAAGTGATAAAAGCAAGGCATATAACGACTTCTGTGGCGTAGTGGTTATATAACATGACTGCTACGCAGAGGTCTCGGGTTCGATTCCCGCTCTGGGTGTCTTCTATGTATACAAGCTTTGCTTAGTTTGGGACTAGATGGCGTTGTGTAGATGTGCGAGGAATATTTATTTATTATTTCTTTATATTTTAAGATCGATTGCATTCCAAAGACGATAACACTCGAAGGTACCTAAACAGTTATAGTTTTAGGAAGGAGGAAATACTTGCGCTAGGTAGTAAAATAAGTTCGTTCCACATGTTCCAATGTTCGGTAAACAATACGTTTATTGAATTAGGGTTCATCCAAATACTCATTAATAAATAAATAAATAATATTCACGGACATCTATACACAGCGCCATCTGTTCCCAATGTAAGCTAGGCTTAACCTGCTTGTGTTATGGGTAACAAAACAACGGATATTAATACTTATATACTTTTTTTGTAAATACATACATATTATACATAGAAACACTCAGACCAATGCAAATAATCATGTTCATGCACACAAATATTTGCATTGAACTCATCAAAAACTTATATTCAAGCTAAGGTGAATCATTTAAATCCCAGAAACAATTGGGACATCATCATATTAGTCAATGGACTGCTGAGCAAAGGCCTCCTAAAATACTTTCCCCCGGTGCTGTATTGTACGTTCCTCATCTATCGGCTGAAATTTTATTCATTTTGTCGGTCCACCAAATGGGAGCCCAACTAACAATTTAGCGATAAAATAAGCGCTATAACAGTCGGTTATTTGTTCAATTAAACACCAATAGCAATAGCGGGGCCTAAAAATTAACGATATAGCGTGCTATAACTCTCTTATAGTCCGAATTAGGCACCGGTGTTAGCACTTGTAAGTTCTACAGCTGCTCGTATTAACTGCAACAGTATTAAATAAGTGGCATAACAATGCTACTATATGGTATTTTCTTACCAATGGCGATAGTTAAGAGTTAAACAGCCGCATTTATTACCCAAGATACTATTAAAGTAATAAGATGCTATTTTCTATCACTTTAAGTGTTGCAAATACTGTGTTTATTACCAAAAGATCTATAAAAGTTTAAAGATGCAGTCTTATATCACTTACAGTGTGATAGAAGTTTAGTTATATAAAAAGGTTCTATTATAGTTATAATATGCTATTTTATATCACTTGAAGTGTTGCAAAGTCTATATTAATCGCCTGAGGTTCTATTTTATTTATAAGATGTTATTTTATATCGCTTAAAGTGTTGCAAAAACGGTATTTATTACTTTAAGTTCTGTTAAAGATGTAGTATGGTATCATTATGTCACTTAAAGTGATGCAAAAACGCTGGAGTAGTGTAAATAAAATCTTTGGTCTTTGTAATGTTTTATGTACCTATTCCTTCTGTATTTTATCTAAGTCTGATGTGTACGTAATGGCAGTTGATAAACAAAAACGGTAAGTCTTGCAATTTATTATACCTTTAGCGATTATTTAAGTGAAATACTATTGCGGTTGTATTTTTTCTGTTAATATGTATAATATACTATTTTTAATCTCAATTTTCAAGCGCCTTTAAAATAAGGCGTTTTAAGAAATATTCAAACCAAAAATATAGCAAAAATATTAGAATTTTTTTTGTAATTTTGCTAATTGTACTTATTCCTTCCAAATGGGTAATCAAAAATTGTTAGATATTTAATTGTAAGAAAACAACAATGATTTAAGTAAACATTATTATTAAAAGATACTCGTATATCAAGATTTTTAGGTTATATTTGTAAACAATAATGGCGTTATCAATTTAAATGCAAGGCTTGTGGCAATAGTGATAATTATATCTTTTTTAGAACTCATAAGTTTAAAACGGTGCTATAAAATTATTTATTAGCTCTTCTGTTTGAACAACTACGTCGATTAGAACCTTAAGTCATATCGTTGAAAGGTTTTTTTATGATATTTGAGACATTTGGGTTCCTTGGTAAGATACGTAAACCACTAATATGAAAACATAAAAGATTTTAATCAAGTTTATTGTATCTTTTTCAGTAGGTAGGTATATGATGTTATAAGTACGAGAAATCTAAATAGGCTTTTATTTAATTAATAAAGTAGTAGTTACAATACTTGTTTTGCTACATACCTAGCTATATAGGTATTCAACTAATATATTGAAATACGCGCCTAATTTCATTATATTGGTAACCGGCCCGGTGTAGGTACTGCGCCTACCCCTCTCCCCGCCTCTGCGTATAATGTTAAAGTACGTACTTTGTTCGGAATAAGTTAAAGACTACAACCTCACGGACCCCTGGTCGATCTAATCTTATAATTATATCTCAATGTTTTGGATTTTGTATGTTTCATTACTACAGCAAAGTTAATTTTTATATTTCAGTATGCCGGTTAAAATAATTCAGACCAAAGAGCGAAATAAAGTACAACTCATTGCAGTACCGTCTACATGGAAGCACAATAGCGTTCTAAGGCCTAAACAGCCACAAAAAATCATTAACGACGATACATCGATACCGCAGGCGCATTGGTGTTCCATACCGTGCAGTGTTAAAAGAAATAACATATATAAATACTTACGAAGCGGCAGAAAAATAAATAAGTATTATGCTTAAACAAAGTGATACTGAAGAGGAAACCAGCGTCCGTCCAAAAACACTGCACTAAAACCTTTGGACCTTCCTTAGGATCTTATTTTTACTCCTTTGCCAAATATTTCTTATTTGCCAAATATTTATTGATCACATATTATTTTCGATTTGTATTATATTTATGTGCAATTTTAGTTATGTAAACGCGATTCATATTGACTGACTTATTTTCTGTTACTTAGTACATTATTAATTAATAAGCCACAGTAGTTTTGTGAAGTACAAAAATCTTTTTATTTAACCTTTGCCAAATAGGAGCGATCTCTATTTTTACACATTTAGGCTGCGTTTCCACCAGAGAGGTGCGAGGATGCATAGCGAGGGATGTGTTTGTAAAGAACCAATAGAATCGCTTCATTTACCTTGCCTCGGTCAGCACAGCTCTAGTGAAAACGGCTCAGCGGTGCTAGATTTTTGCGCATACAAAACAAGCGAAGGATGTGTCCGAGGCATGTGTGAATGATGATGTGGATGAAAGATCTGTTGCGAGGTTTGCGCATACTGTACCAGCCATTCAACGCATCCTCGCGCCACACATTAATGCGCATTTTCACAGCACAGCTAGACATCCTCGCACGACACATTTACATCGCACATCTCTGGTGGAAACGCACCCTAATGCTGCATTTCGTATGTAGAATTTGTTAAGTAATTTTGGCGAGGTTTATATTGATTGATTTATATAATTTCTGTTAGTACAGTCAGCGTTAGATAGATATGTGCTTTCAAAGTAGTCAAAATTATGTGAAGAATATAAATTCAGCATTATGTTATGTAGGAGAATCACTATTGTTTTGCATTTAAGTTTCTAATGTCTTTCTATTGTTGCAACTTAGATCCTATCTAATAGGTATAAATAAAGGTATTGATTAAAACTGTATTTTATTTATCTTCATATTGTATGTATCAAGGGTATAAAATATGAAATATCTTGGTAGCTGAATCACAAATAAAGCACCGTATTTTAATAGGATCAGTTTTCCCGTCCAATCAAAAACCCCTTGCTACAGTAATACCCCCATTTCATTAACAAAATCATTCAAAAGAACTCTAGATTCTTGGGCTTCCCTGTTCCGTAATAAATTCCTGGACTAAATGGACTAATATTATATTTAAAATTAGCCAAAACTCTTTCTTGGCACTTTTGTAAATAGGTAAACCATCCAAATTTATATTTAATTCAATTTTATCAGGGAGTTTGTCCCAACTAGCCAGTATTTTAGTCAGACTGTTTGTGACCCCATGATGCCAATAAACAGATTTATTTTTCGTTGTTTTCTAAATAGTCCGAGGGTCAGATTAATATATGTATTTCCAAATCTCTTATTCACTATAAGAATCAATATTCAATTCAATATTATATCTGTGGAAGCTTGTTATTGGCGTTTTGTAACTATTTTTAAGTCCATGTATTTCATAGCTGTAAGCCTCCCAAACATGTTAAAATAAAATAAAAAATAAATAAAATAAAAATATTTTGATGGGCGGAACCCTCCTCTAATATACAAGATGGACGTAAAAATTTACCACATAAGCGATATAACGGAATTTTTTAACATTTCAAGTGATTATTAACACTAATGTAGACTTTTAAAGCTCATTAATATAAATAACCTCGTTAAACAGGTTAAGGTGATATAGAAGGGTTTAATATTTCGCATATCGCTTTAAGACTAAATAACGTTCACACTAGCACTCTTAGAGGGTTCTAAAGCTTCAAGCTTCCCTAGCACCTCAAGCGCTAAAACACCAATAAAATACTACAATATCACTGCACTATTAAGAGTTATAAGATTGATTATTATAACCCTTAAACGGCTTGAGGGTTTTTTTATAACCACTTTAACATCAAAAGTGATGTTTAGCACTTAAAGGTATTCATAGCACCTAAATAGAGCATTTACATCAGCAAGTGATAGTAGTCACTCCAAAAGAGCTTTTAATGTTAAAATCGACTTAAAGCTGCAATAAAACTGTAAAGTTCTAGCTTATAGCACCTTATTACAACTTTAAGCTGCAGCGTAATTGTTCTATATCTTTTATATCACCTCACTATCGCTGGTGCTTAAGCAAGCTCTCTTATATCCGTACTATCATTTAAAAGTATTATTTTATATCTTACATAGCTACTATATAACTTAGAGCTTTTAATTTAGACCCTGTTATCGCTACTTTGCTTGTTGGGAGGTCTGCCCTTTTTGCGTATTCCAGTCAACGGAAGGACTACAGGATCAGAAGAACAAATACTTAAAAGTAAAACTTAATTCCATACCTTTAATTTTCAGTATTTTTCAATTAGCAAGTTATTTTATCTGCTAACGCTACATATTGTAACAAAATAAATAATAATAAACAATAAGCTTCCTCCTATTTAAGCCTTGCTTATATTATTTGTATTAACATCCCCATTGTTCCCGTGCGTTGGAAGCAGGTGTAAAACACCCTTTATTATTCTATGTATAATAATACAAACAAATTTATTTATTTTATATCTGTTTTATAAATAATAGTAATAGTGATCCGTGTGGTGACGGAGTAAGAATACAGTGTGTCACCATCCCATATCATCCCATGGGTGTCGTAAAAACCGAGGAACTATCCATGAATATTATATTTACGTTAAAAAAGGAAAACTTGAAATTAAACCCTATACCAATTCGTTTGGCCAGCGTGGTATTAGTAGGCCAAGTATCCTTCCGTCACGGGAGGAGGCCCGTCCCTGCAGTGGGACATTAATGGGCTGTTATGATGAAATAATAGTAAGTAAAATCTCATTATCACAATCATGTTAGCCTTTGTATGTTTGCGTGGAGGAACTGGCTATGAGATGATCATACCAATACCATAGTGGCTAGATGGATCCGTCCATAGTTTATGTCAAAAATTAACTTTTTTTTTGTTTTCGGTACAATTTTAGCTAAACTTTAACTGAATACTGGTTTAAATTGTAGGTTCTAGTAGAGTCAAATTTTCAGTAAAGAAAATCCCACTTTAAGATTACATCTTATCCCGACAGAACACAGAACCCTGTATTTTTGTACATATTATACTAACAAGTATTTTTAGTACATATTATACTAACAAGTATTTTTAGTACATATTATACTAACAAGTATTTTTAGTACATATTATACTAACAAGTATTTTTAGTACATATTATACTAACAAGTATTTTTAGTACATATTATACTAACAAGTATTTTTAGTACATATTATACTAACAAGTATTTTTAGTACATATTATACTAACAAGTATTTTTAGTACATATTATACTAACAAGTATTTTTAGTACATATTATACTAACAAAAAACATGTAGTTCTCTAAAGTTTTACAAACATCGCAGCCAATTAAACGTAATACATCGCCTACGGAGAGTCTACGAAAGTCTACGGCGTAGTATTCGTAGCATTAAATTGCCTTCATTTTACAGCTAAAAGATAACTATACTAATAGTCTTTGAACTCAGTTACAAACGAAGCCAATTTATCTTTAATATCAATTAAAAGAGTAACTTACGATATTCTTTTTAATGGCGCCTTTTTAATAAAAGGGGATTTTAATTTTTAGGTGACTTGTATTAAGTCACGTTTTAAAAAAGAGCTGTGTGAATAGGAGATGTTACACTTATTACTACAAGTACAATTATTATTTACTAGCTTTTGCCCGTGGCTTTGCTCGCGTCAAATTCGGGGTAGCACTGTACCTCTTTCCTAGACACAGAAGAAAAAAAATGTGGCTTATGTTGCACAAGGTGGCAGTATTTAGAGGAGGCCTATGTCCAGCAGTGGACGCCAATTGGCTGATATGATGATGATGCATAGAAAATCCATGTCTGATGAATGGGTCATTAGAATCAAAACCCTCGGCATGTGATAAACTGGTAACACCACACGTCATTAACTATAAAGTAAGAATAATATATTCTCTCGTGTGGTGATGAAGTAAGAATACAATATGTCACCATGCTATCTCATCCCATGGATGTCGTAAAAACCGACTAAGGGACTACCCGTGGATCAACGTAATAAAAAGAAGGAAAACTTAAAATTAAACCCTATACCAATCCGTTTGGCCAGCGTGGTATGAGTAGGCCAAGTATCACTCCGTCACGGGACGAGGTCCGTCCCTGCAGTGGGACATTAATGGGCTGTTATGTATGTTAAAATAAGCTCCAAACAAAATATTTATAACCATAACAAGTTCTCTCACGTTACAAAAACCTCTATGTGCAAAGCTGTGAATAGAGTTAACAAAAAATTGTCGACGCGTGACAAGAGTTTCTATTATAATTTGCTTTTTGCACAACGTTGTTACAAAAAGGATCCTTCCTCTCGTTAAAGGGTTAAATACTAAGAAGATTTATATCAGCTTGTGGGGTGTTAGGGTAGGGACACACTTGTTATTTATTTAAAATATTGTATTTATTGTATTATTTTTGTCCCGTACACACGCACTAAATGTAATCTAGTCCCAAATTAAGCGCAGTTTTTACTTTGACCACTAGACAATAGATGAATATACAATTACACATAGAAAACACCCAGACAAATTCAAACTTTCAGGTTCCTGTACACAAAGATATGCATTTACATACATCCATACTAATATTATAAATGCGAAAGTAACTCTGTCTGTCTGTCTGTCTGTCTGTTACTCTTTCACGCCTAAACGGCTCAACGGATTTTGATGAAATTTGGTTCAGACAATCTTTAGACCCTGAGAAAGAACATAGGCTACTTTTATTAACAAAAAAATCATATGTTCTAGCATTTTGAAATTTTTACCAGTGTGGGGATGAAATAGGGGTTGAATTGAAGATAAGACAATAAATATTGGTACGTAGGCTTTTTCTACAAACGGAATTCCCGAAATTCGAACTGTACGGATTCGGAACGGGAATAAAGCCAAACTCACATTCACTTCTCTCTCACTCACAACAAATTCTGATTCTGATTGACAAAAAATAATTTCACGCAGGCGAAGCCGCGGGCGGAAGCTAGTACATACATAAAGTCACGCCTTATCCCGTCCGGGGTAGGCAAAGACGATAGAATGCCACAAAAGTCACATGTCAGCTTGTTCGCCGTATGCATTTCATTTTGTATAATACCAATATATGCCACAAAAGTCACCACATAATAATTGTCAGAAAGGACTGTGTTGGCTGAGAATACAAAATTTTCATCTTTTCTCTAATTTATTAATAATCTGATTTTGTTTAAAAATCTACTTCTTCGTAATTAAAATAAAATACTGAATGTAGTAAATAGTACTTTAACGACGTTAGAGTAAAAAGCCGCAAGCCGATGGCTTCAGGCGGGTTAACAAAAAGTTAAATTGAAACATCCCACGGCTCTCTAATGTTCCCAGAATTAGTACACGGTACATTCAGTAACACATTAACTAGACATCTTTATTCCCTTGACATAAGACACATTTTTCTAGTGAAAATTTATAACATGATACACCTGGTGTGCGTACAATGATTTACTGCATTATAATGTCTACAGAATAATGTTATGATTATAATTGGTAGCTAATGCGACTATATCTGTGTCAGTAATCATAACAGCCCATTAATGTCCCACTGCAGGAACGAGCCTCTTACCGTGCCGAAGGGATACTTGACCTACTAATACCACGCAAGACGGATTGGTGTAGTGTTTAATTTTTCCTTCTGTTTATTTCGTAAATATAATAGTAATGATAGTCCCTTAGTCGGTTTTTACGACACCCATGGGATAAGATGGGGTGGTGACATATTGTAATCTTACTCCGTCAACACACGGATTTAATAAAATAGCAATTACAGGACGTATGTAAAACCAAAGCTCGCGAGAAACAGTTTAAACAATGGAAAACGATGTGACAATTAGTGTTAAGGAGCCTTGACACCATACATGAGTTGTTACGGAAATTAAAAGAACTTTATTTGAGTCGCTACTCGGCGAGTGACGTTTTAAATAACGATGAACATTCATAATGTCTTATGAGTTTTTTGGGCATCGTAAAAGTCGTCTAAGGTTAATTGGGCAATTATAATACTTCGATTCGCGAAGGTCTAGGACGCCTTCAGTATATAATAAGTTTAACTGTCATCATAACAGCCCATTAATATCTCATTGCAGGGACGGGCCTCCTCCCATGACGGAAGGATACTTGGCCTTCTAATACCACTCTGGCCAGACGGATTGGTATAGGGTTTAATTTCAAGTTTTCCTTCTTTTTATTTCGTAAAGATATTTCTTTTTTCTGTAAATTTTCATAAAATGACACAAAAAACAATAAAGTCTACCTCATTTTAACATTGTACTTAACTGCCATTACATAATTACGGTCAAATGAACTTACAAAAGAACTTCTAAACCAGGTTAAGTAAGAACTTGGAGAACAATTTAAAGTTTGACGTTTGCAAAAGCTTGCACAGTCTAAGTGCTCGCTTCATTTGTTTGAGTTACACAATATTTTGGAAAGAAAAAAAATTCTACTGTTACTTTTCAATTTACAAGGACATTAAGTATTTATTACTAAAGTATTCATTTGACGACCTCTGTGTCGTAGTGTTTATAAAACATGACTGCTACGCAGAGGTCTCGGGTTCGATTCCCGTTCAATGCAAATCTTTGTGTGCATGAACATGATTGTTTGCATTGGTCTGGGTGTTTTATATGTATGATTTACAAAAAAAAGTATTTAAGTATGTTTATCCGTGGTCTAGTACCCATAGTACAAGCTTTGCTTAGTTTGGGACTAGATGGCGTTGTGTATATTCCTCACACATTTACACATGGCCACGTAGTCCCAAACTAAGCAAAGCTTATACTATGGGTACTAAAGAACCCGAGACTTCTGCGTAGCAGCCGTGTAATACACCGACTGCGCCACAGAGGTCGTCACATTATTGGATTATGGAATTAAATCCTATTGAATATAAAAAGGAGGCTTTCTGTAAGTAAAAAGTAAAAAGAAAAATTAAACTTCAATCTTTTGGTAAACGCTCCAACAAATCATCCAAACTGCATCAACCAAATATCTTATATCAAAGTTCAAATACCTCCAAAGCATTGTATATTAACCGCCTAACATGGCACTTTGTCCAGTCAACCGGCAGATGTCGCTACGTTAGCGATGATGTTACCCACATGAGTAAACACTGCTTGTGCGATCTAGAAATGTCGAGTATTAATAATGAAGTGCTTATTAATATTGTCCTTAATCTGTAGCAGTTTGGTCTTGTGTGTTGACTATTAGGCATTTAGAAATTGGTGTGAAAGTAGCTCAGAGTCCAGATGCAATATGCACTGGTAAATATTATATTAGAACACGTTTTGATGATTTTAATCCCGAACAAAACAAACCGGGCTGAGAAATAGGCAGCAGCAGCTACTGCAATATGGGCAGTTTTTTTATAATAACTATTTGTTTATCGTAGAGTCTCACAATACTAACGAGATGAGATAGGGCGTTGTTACCATGTATTCTTACTCAGTCATTACATGGCGTAGTGGTTATATAACATGACTGCTATACTGAGCTTTCGGGTTCGATTCCTGCTCAATGCAAATCTTTGTGTGCATGAACATGATTGTTTAAATTGGTCTGGGTGTTTTCTATGTATAATATGTACGTATTTACAAAAAAAAGTATTTGTATATGTATATTCGTTGTCTAGTACCCATAGTACACGCTCTGCTTAGTTTGGGATTAGGTGGCGTTGTGTGAATGTGTGAGGATTATTTTTTTATTTATAAGCTGCACTTTTGTCATGATACTTATGTCCTGCAACTCTTTCAATCGCCTGCGGATCAGTTCCCCTCTCACCCAACAACCTTCCATAACCTTAATTAGGTCGTCGAACATTAATTACAACATTATTTTACTAAAACGACTGTTTGTCGTCAATATTTTGATTTCAAAAGTAAAAGTTTCATCATAATAATAATAAGTCCTAAAATTACATACCTTAAACTTTGTTGCCCAATCGAAGGCAATTAATTTGAACAAGTTAAATGTGTTGCAAAGTATCATTCGTCAACCTTAATAGGGAACTCGTAATTCCACAACCAAAAGTGTTCTTACATTACGTTCATATAAATTAGAGTGATTTATTGATGCCATCTGAGAGTGCTAAAACTTTCGCCATTTTAAATAAAAAAGAAGATTTCTCATGGGGACTAATGAACGAGGCTTTCCATCATTATGTTCAAGTTTATTTTATTTTGCTCAGGATTTAATGAATTGCACTGCAAAAAAGTTGGTACTTATCTTTAGAAAATTTATTGCTTCTTGGATTGGTTTTTCAATTTAATATAAAGTGTATTTTTAAAATAACTTTAAGGTTGATAGGACAAAGATTATACTTTAATAATGGTGGAATACTTTGCCTATTAATACTTTGTTTACTAGACGGATTAATGAAGTGTTTGGATGTGAAGTTTTCCGTCTTTGGTTTAATACTACTAAACTAAGTATGATTTACAAAAATATAGTATTTTGGTATGTTTATCTGTTCAATACATCTCATACTATAAGCTCAGCTTAGTTTTGAAGGACATCGTATAGTGTGAATGTGTGTAAAATATTATTAATGTTATGTTAAATGTTTTATCACTTACCTATTAATAGAGAAAACTTCAGCCACTTATCTATAGTACCAGCCCTATAGTATTTGGTATTACCATTACAACTATTATGCAGATTTTATGACAACTGAAATCATTACTCCATTTAAAATTTCACCTTATCTTATTAAGTATTATACCATATTACGGGTGCAAAGTGAAAAGAGGCATCTGCATATTAGCAACTTTACAGGAGAGCGAAAAGATCGAAAAAGTGTGTTATTTTCTTAATCAGTGGGCCAATATTTCTGAAAATTTTATCATAACTTACTTATACTTTTATTTATTTTTACATAAAGTTAATTAATCTAATTTATTTATAATTTGCGAGATTTTGCAGATAGTCGTTTCTACATCAAAATTTATAAAACGTTATCTGAGCCAACTCCCAGTTGGTCGTTTATGCTTGGCACTTTAAATACTGTGCATAAATAGATTATTCTTTGCTTTACTGATCTCAATTGTATTCAGGCCACTTATAAATAAAATTTTATGAGTACCATGCTCATAAATATTAATAAAATATCTAGTACAGAACGTAATTTTGCAGATAACTTTTTAAGCTTCGTCTTTTCATAACAATTATTTTTGGTTAATGAGGTCAAATCAAATATTTTAAAATTAAGTATTTTTTTATTAATAACAAACAATGAAAATATTACGTTAACATAAACTACAATCTTAAACATTAACAAAAACGTAAAAAAATATCTTCTTCTATTGCAATTGCACATTTGGCTTACTTAATCAGACTTATTTTAATCACATAATCAAAGCGTTTTACCCTCTTCTCAACTTAATTATTATTTGGTACACATTCAAATTTAACATTTTAAACCTAGAAAATAATAGTAATATTTAATGACAATTAGATACTCTTGCAAAATCGAAAATATCTTAACCAAGTTGCTTAAGATATTATCGATTTTATACGTGACACAATGATTTCCCTATTGTTTAGCACGATCTAATAGTAATTACAAAAACTAAATATTGAACTTCTTTAATATTCAAAGATGATTTTAACACCATAAACTTATTTACAAAAATTTTAACAGCATAAAATTATTTACTAGTACATAGTAAAATCTACACAACAATCAATCAGTCTCATTCTCTTAAGTATTAGCAGTATTTTTATTTTTTTTATAAAAATCATGATACCTAGGCGGTATTAAATTTTGCTGACATAGATGTATTAAGTTTGTGTCATTGTATTTAAATTGTGTTATCATTAATAAATAAAATATATTGTTCCTCTCTGAAAGAGATATCTTTGAGCACCAAGGGGCGTTCAATGTATTCTCGGTATGGGGTTGATCTACTAACTATATTGTTAACTAAGTAGTGTCATCAGTTTAAGACACTACTTAGTTAACGATATAGTTACTCTTTAAGGGTATAAATATGAAATTTCATTGAATTGTCATCATTGGTATTTATATATCATGACGCAAACGCAAGTCAGATGACTAATACGACAATGTTAATAAAAATCTAACATTGCGTTGTCATTAAATCCTTACAAAACAAGGAAAAACACAAAAAGTTATTCAAGTAGAAATAGTGGCTGTTTAACAAGATTCTACTCCTTAATTTTTTACTATTTGGAAGTAATTTAGTGAATTAAATCGGGATAGAGAGAGCATTGAAGACGACCTCCTTGCCGGTGGGCCTATTATTGCCTCTTTTGAAGAAAATTTCAAAAGTGTTGAGGAACTTGTATGGAAAGATGCCCGTGTAAGAGTGAAAACATTAGCAGAAAGAACTAAGCTATCCGTGGATACCATTTATGCTATCCTTCATGGGCATCTGGATTCGTCAAAGGTCAGTCCACGATGGAAGTCGCGAATGCTTACGCGCTTCAAAAACAAGTGCGAGTTGAGTGTTGTAAGGAGTTTTTGGAGCTGTGTGGTGAAAATCCGGATAGCATTATCAACCATAATATGGTTACGGGTAATGAAACTAGGTTTCATCGTTATGATTCTGAGAGCAAGCAAGAGTCTATACAGTGGAACAAAACAATAACAGACCCCTCCAAAAAGTTTAAAGTCACTCCTTTCTCCGGAAAACTCATGGCCACAGTATTTTCGGATTCTAAGGGTATTTTTTTGTTTGATTATACAAATAAAGTCAGAACATTACTGCCACATCCTACGCTAATACTTAACTTAATTTAAAGATGGCAATAAAATAAAAAAGACGGGGAAAATTAACCGCGGGTGTCTGGCTTCTTCACGACTATGCGCCAGTTCACAAAGGGCGCGTTGCCAAGGTTGTTGTACGTAATTGTGGACTTCAAAAATTCGGAGCTTTTACAGCCTCATGGTCGCGGACAAGACTAAGGTGTCAAACGACTTGATGTCAGTACAATAGTTATCATGACGTACTTATGAGGGTAGGTATAAGTAAACTTCGCGATAAAACCGTTAAGTTAGTTTCAAAAAGTAACATTCATACACAAAAAAGCTTCTCCTTGTGGTGACGGAGTAAGAATACAATATGTCACCACTCCATCTCATTCCATGGGTGTCGTAAAAATGACTAAGGGACTATTCGTGAATATGATCTTTACAAAATAAAAAGAAGGAAAACTTGAAAATAAACCTTTTCGGTCTGGCTGGTATTAGTAGGCCAAGTATCCCTCCGTCCCGGGAGGAAGCCCGTGTCTGCAATGGGACATTAATGGGCTGTAATGATATGAATACAAAAAAACACAAATCAAAAATAAAACTAATCAATAGAATATGAATAAAACATTATCAGAATATGCTTTTAATTACTGAGAATAAACATCGCAAAACGAACAAATTTTGTAAATTGGCTTAGAAGCCCAAAATCATCATGTCAATATAATTGCAGTTATAAGCATGTTTTTTATAAAGTACTTTATTAAATAGAAAATCCTACTAAGTGATATTTTGTATAGAGTTAACCGACGTAAGTCATAACATCTACAGTGACTGCGAAGTAGATAGAGTTAACTGGTAGGTGGTCGTTAATTCGTCGGTATTTTACGAAAATAACCTGTAACACTTTACAAACAGTAATGTTACTAAAAGATATTGATAAATAACTTTAAAAAATAAAATTATAGTAATTCATATAGTAGCGGTGACAAATAAGTCAAATGCCTGATGACATTTTTTGTATGCTTGAAGTCCGCCGGGCGCCCCGCGCAATAACGACCAACGTTACTTGGTCGCATTACCTTCGTGCTATTTGCAAAATTGAGTGTAGATGGCTTTTTATACTCTTAAAAAGTCATCGAAATATAATGAAATCTTTAAAACCAAATATACCAGGTGGTGGAGTCTTATTTGATAAGTACGAAAATGCAATAAAAAGAAAATCGTGAATTTGTAGTTGTTTTTATTTACTTTGCACCCGTCGATATATTCTTTAAATAATAAATACGTATATTATTGTACATTTTCAAATAAATACGTCTAACGTTAAAAACGTTTTCCACTTTAGTGTCAAGTATTCAAGCGAAGCGATTGAGACAGGTTTATTGCTTCACGAGTATCGGCATTTTGTACATCTAAGTTAGTGATACAACTATCTTATCTTTGTTATTTAAAAAAGCTTTATCTATCTTTGCGTCTTTATCTTTATCTTGGTTTGATATAAGGTAAATAATGAACCATCTCCGAACTTGGGAATGAGCAATCATTCTTGCTGCTGTAATCGTTTTAATATACTTTGTGTTAGTGTTAAAACAGTTATACTTACAGGTTGTTGCCATCACAGATTCATGAACTATAATGCAGGTTGATTAACGGCGAGGTCATTCCAAAGATAAGTGACTGCTCAGTAGTATTTTGTATGGCCGTTTCCCTATCGACTTTCAATTTACAATTAAGCTTTATATTACTTTATCGTTTATAGTTGGATGTAATCTAAGATAACATATTTACTTTAAGAAGAATTTTATAATACTTACAAGAAATTCTTAACACCGGCTGTTATACATACAATGACATGTTGTATAACATTACATTTCATTTTATATCAACATGCAGTATCATTCCCCACAAACAACACATACCAAACCCCCAAAAAAATCATAGCTTTTATCTACCTCAGTTGTCTAAAATATCTTACTAAAACAACCAGACAGGTACTTTAAAAATACCCACGGGATTTCATAGTGAGATCGCTTGTCTGAAAACAGCAGCGTTAATGTGTCCTGAGGCAATTCACACACTTACCTACGAAGTAGTGTTTCTTGTAGTGAATATTATCTGATAAATGGAATGATCATGGAACAGGTGTGAACCAAACTTAACATACAAATGCTCCAGGCTGCTTTTAGCGTTATCATACAAGTGTTTTATTGGTTAAAAATTGTTTTTTATGTACAGATTAGTTAGTATCTAGAGAAACACGCCAGATGTAGTGCAGTTATCATATTCTAGTTTTATTTTAGTTTTAGTTTTTGAAGACAACTAAATCGCACTTAGATCTAAGCGCGTGTCAAAGAGAATTTAATTATATATAGAACACTAGCTTCCGCCCGCGGCTCAACCTCTATTTCACCCCCACACTGGTAAAAATTTCAAAATGCTAGAACATAAGTATGTATATGATTTTTTTGTAAAAAAAAATATTTTTTTTTTGTTAACAAAAAGTAGTCTGTACCAAATTTAATCAACATCCGTTCAGCCGTTTAAGCGTGAAAGAGTACCAGACAGACAGACAGAGTTACTTTCGCATTTATAATATTAGTATGGATTTAACAGACACTAATGTCAATACAAACTGTCCTGATTGGAATTCACATTACTTTTGACATGAAAATCAGCACAGTGCACATTTTTTGATTTTTTTTTGTGGCAAATCTTTTATAGGCCCCCCACTTAGGACCCAGGGCAAATGTTATTTTTAGGGTTCCGTACCAGTTTTGAAAAAACGGAACCCTTATAGGATCACTTTGTTGTCCGTCCGTCCGTCTGTCCGTCCGTCCGTCCGTCCGTCTGTCTGTCAAGACCATTTATCTCAGGAACGCATGGAGGTATCAAGTTGAAATTTTTACCAAATACTAAGGCTTGTTGCCTCTTAGTGCCGTAAAAAAATCAAAGTGCTAATCCAACGCAATCAAGAGATATAGCCGTTTTTGTCGCAAATTTAGAGGGGTAAAGGCAAAAACCTACAGGGTACTTCCAGTCTACCTACAAACTTGAAATTTGGCATGAAGCAAGGTCTTATTGTACATGTAATAGGAAAATTCCGAAAACCTCAAATTTTTACTTCAATCATATTATATTTTGATTTCATTGAATTTTGGCGGGAAAGCTGAGTCACGTGACCTGTGACGTCATAGAATTTTGGTCACGTGACCCGTGACGTCATACAATTTTGACAGATGAGTCGTGACGTCACAGCATTTTGGCGGGAAAATATTTTTTGACAGTTGAGCCGTGACGTTTTTGAATTTTTGACAGATGAGTCGTGACGTCACAGAATTTTTGACAGATGATTCGTGACGTCACAGAATTTTGGCGGGAAAATATATTTTGACAGCTAAGCCGTGACGTTTTTGAATTTTTGACAGATGAGTCGTGACGTCACACAATTTTTGACAGATGATTCGTGACGTCACAGAATTTTGGCGGGAAAATATATTTTGACAGCTGAGCCGGGACGTTTTTGAATTTTTGACAGATGAGTCGTGACGTCACAGAATTTTTAACAGATGATTCGTGACGTCACAGAATTTTGGCGGGAAAATATATTTTGACAGCTGAGCCGTGACGTTTTTGAATTTTTAACAGATATGAGTCGTGACGTCATATTATTTTGGCGGGAAAATATTTGAAACCTCTGTCACTTTGATAGCTGTCAATTTTGACAGATAGGCGTTTGATGAGTCTTGACGTCACATAATTTTTGACAGATCAGTTTTGACGTCATAGTATTTTGGCGGGAAAATATTTATTGACAGCTTAGTCGTGCCGTCATTGAATTTTGGCGTGAAAAATAGTATTTAAACAGCTGAATCCTGACGTTATCACAATTTGGCGGGAAAATAAATAGGTTTGTACGGAACCCTCGGTGCGCGAGTCAGACTCGCACTTGACCGGTTTTATTTTTTATACGACGGGTAGGCAAACGAGCCAGCAAGTCACCTGATGGTAAGTGATCACCGCTGCCCATAGACACCCGCAACACAAGCGGAATCACAGATGCGTTGCCGTCCTTTAAGAAGGGAGTACGCTTGTTTCTTGAAGCTCCCCAAGTCGTAACGTGTGTTAAAGATCAGAAAGAAAGAAGTACGAGTATGCTATATCGACTTAAACCTATAACTTAACAGATTTAATCAAAAGCTCATCTAAATCATTTATTTTTACCGATCAATATTTTGTAAAACGAATTTTAAATTTTAAATTCAACAGCAACTCTGTGATAACGCTGTAATTGTTACTCGTTTTTGTTAACAAATCTCTGGTTATCATTTATCTGTACCGTATATTCGATAAATTTAGTTTATGGTAAATGTTTGTATATCAATTTTGTTACTGTTTCATTGTTATAGCTGAATTAATAGAGATAGGAAAATGTATTTTGTAACAGAATTTGTAATTGAAGCAACAAATTTTAGGGTTTATGTGGTAAATATTATGTATGTAGAATAGAATACCTACTCGTTGTTGAATTCCAGTGGTTACGTACTGGTTATTCTATTTATAGTGACTGAGTAAAGACTGAAGGTTATCAGTGACACAAAAACCGACTTAGTAAAAGTTAGTGTATAATATTATCTAGCTAAAAATAAAAAATTAAAAACGACACAAAATCCTATACCCAATAATCGCCTTCTTGTTAAGTGGCTATCGTTAACTTAAAAGTTGAAAATCCTAAATGTTTTTGCCAAAGATGATAAACTTAATTTATAAATACTATATTGTTAAGTAAGTAAAGTAAGTTTTAACGTTCTTGGTTCCTTGGGGTCCCTAAGTGAGGTCTGTAACAATAAAATAAACTAACTTTTTTCACTACTTACCAAGGTACTTAGTATATTATCACGTAAGACGCTCATACAGTCACTAAATTTCAAACATTGTCACCTTTTTCTTTTCTATAACAACCACACAAATAAAACAACAAAAAATACCTTCGAAAACCAACTTTATTATACCAATAAACACTTCGTTATTATTACCAAAAACAGAGAAAAGGTATGACGTAAATGAAACAAACGACCGCTTTACAGATAAAGAGAATACGGCACCTGCTAACCCCATACTTAAAAAACAGAGGAATAAACATTCCTTCTATAATATTTTTCTTAATATTACCCCATAATGTAAAAAATTCCACCTCTAGAACGCGGGGCGTAAATTTTAATAATGACACAAGAGAAAACATGAGGACTTAGGGTCATAGCACATGTAACGTAACGTAAACGGATCGGCATCGCCTCGCCTTTTTCTTCGGTGTCAAACGTCAAAAATCTGATTACGTTAAGATTCCGATTAGTGTGCGTTGCAGTAAGGAGTTTCATACAAAGAATACTGAACGGCTCGGGTTGATACGGTGACGTTCCGTTTACGTTACGTTATATGTGCTACGACGCTTATAATGAAAACAGTGCTCCTCCCACAGCATTACCAGCAACTGTGCATTGTCGTAACGGGTTAAAATGTGAATAAATAAATATTTGAGCACCTGCATACGGCAGTTAAGTGGCCATTAGCCACTCAGAATGATAGCATTGTTATTATAATTGTATTCTTATACATAGTTTAGATTTGTTGCTGTATGTCAAGTTGTTGTTTCGAATTATTGGGAATCTTGTGCTGTCAAATTCTCAAGAGCAGCTAAATAAACACTTAAAGGTAGATTAACATCTGGATAATTTTTAATAATTAGATATAACATTTTTATAGCATTTGCCCTTCTATGTTAACTAAAATTGATTAAAGTATTTTAAATTTGAGGTAAAGTATGTTCTTAACAGGCTTAGTTACTATTCATTTTTTAATTACGGACAATATTAAAAGTTATAAGCATTAGTAGATGATGTAGTAGTTAGTTTTTCTGTTCTTGTGTTGTAGATGGTAAGTTATAAAGCTTCATACGATTCTAGTATTCAAAGGAGATCCTTGTTTAAAAAGTTTTTATGCATAAACAAAGCACAATGTGTACCTACGGAACAGAGCTAAATTGAGTAAGCAATAATTCATGTCACAACGATTACAGAAATAAAAAAAAAAACAGACATAAAAAGACATACAATTTTCCTTGATCAAATTTTATTTTATTAAACTAATTCTTTAGAAATTCAACCTTTCTAATAATCATTCGAATTGCCTCTTAGCTCTAGGAGATCTTTTGTACCATAACAGTATGGCCGTATTATGCTAAACATCTCGAGGCAATTGCAGAACGCTGGCTGCATTCAGCGGCTATTCTCACTTGAATGGCGAATTACCATGGTAAATTGACGATGGAATTATGTGCCTACTCGCTTTGCCTTATGAGCAACTCGGGAATAATTTGCTGAATACATCAAGATTTCTTGACAAAGTTTTGCATTTGACGAAATTATGTTTCTTTAAAACAAATAGGGAAGCTTTTGGAACGTGTTTTCATTTTCTTTTTTTTTTACTGTTTAGGACCGAGCTAATTTTGAAGTAAAAATAAAAAGAAAATGTTGTTGCCAATCTCAAATGCATCTTCTACCATCCCTGGTCTTTTATACAGATTTGTATCGGTTTAAATTAAATTTCGAATTAATATATCATTATCCCAGCAAAATAGATTTGAATTTAATCATGTATAAATTAATACATACTTTGAACCCTAGACCCTAAACGATATCCGTATAGGTTGATAGTTAGTCGAATATAAGCTACCTATTACAAAGAAGTCCACATACGCCCTTTGCCAATCATCGTAATCATAACAGCGCTTTAATATCCCACTGCAGGGACGGGCCTACTCCCGGGACGGATAGATACTTGGCCTACTAATACTACGCTGGCCAGACGGATTGGTAAAGGGTTTAATTTCAAGTTTTCCTACTTTTTATTTCGTAAAGATAACATTCACGGATAGTCCCTTAGTCGGTTTTTACGACACCCATGGGATGAGATGGGGTGGTGACATATTGTATTCTTACTTCGTCAACATACGGACCGTCACCTTTGCCAATATTTTAGTTTATTTATCCTCACAATTAACCCTGATGTTTCATTGTTACTAATAGAATTTTATTGCCATTACAATTTTACTCACAATCTTATCAGTTATCGTGCTCACGGAAAATTAAATGGTATCATTAATTAAGTCTTACTATAAACTAATTCAATTTATGTAAGAAAGTAGCTTTCAATTTGTTTTATATTGTTTTAGTTAACTTTTACTTACTTTGAGGAAATAAAATAATTAAGATGATGCCTTTATGTGTTCCTTAACTATACTAGGGATGATTATCTTTATAATATATTTATTTACCACTATATGGGATATCCGTGTGTAAGTAAAAACCGACTTATGCCCGATTTACACATCGACTACAGTAGCGAGTTAACTTGGCTCATTGGCGAGTTGGAGAGGCTTGCAGCGCCCGCCGTGTAAACGGGCACGCTTAGTACAGTTCACAAGTTTTAAGTATTTATTTTTATTTTTTGACATATGGAGCTGAAACGTGGTCGCTGACTATGGGCCTTCTCAGAAGGCTTACCGTCACTCAGAGGGCAATGGAGAGAGCTATGTTGGGAGTTTCCCTGCGTGATCGTATCAGAAACGAGGAGATCCGCAGGAGAACTAAAGTGACCGACATAGCGCTCAGGATTGCCCGGTTAAAGTGGCGGTGGGCAGGGCACATAGCGCGGAGAACAGATAGCCGTTGGGGCAGAAAAGTTCTCGAATGGCGACCGCGCACCGGAAAGCTCAGGGTGGGGAGACCCCTCTCACGGTGGACCGACGACCTGGTTAGTACGGCGGGAAGCCGATGGATGAGGGAGGCACAAGACCGCGCAGAGTGGAAGCTTTTGGAGGAGGCCTATGTCCAGCAGTGGACGTCCATAGGCTGATATGGAATAGAATAGATTTTTATTTTTGTCTGTTTTTCTATGTATAATGTGTACGTATTTACAAAAGTATTTAAGTATGTTTATGTGTTGTCTAGTACACATAGTACAAGCTCTGGTTAGTTTGGGACTAAATGGCGTTGAGTAAAAGTGTGAGGAATATTTTTTTTTATTGTTCTAGGTAAGTATACTTTTCTATTAAAATTTTATTTTCAATGTGTTGTGCAAGTGTTAATACTATTTCTCGTATAATAGTAAATTGGTATTCAATTGTTCAATGTCCATTTTATCGATTAAAATAACCGTACCTAAACAATATCAGGCGACGCACGCCGACACGCACGACGCGACTGGTCTTCGTCTCTGATCGGCAACTTATGAGCTGTACTCGCCCACGTGTGAACTGTACTTACTACTTATTACTTACTACATAACTGTCTATTTTTTTAACTCGCTACTGTACTTGTCGATGTGTAAATCGGGCATAAGGGACTATCCGTGATAATTAACTATACGAAATAAAAAGAAGGAAAACTTGAAATTAAACCCTATACCAATCCGTCTAGCCAGCGTGGTATTAGTAGACTAAGTATCCCTCCGTTACGGAAGGAGGCCCGTCCCTGCAATGGGACATGAATGGGCTATTATAAATGAATGAACTATATGCGAAGTTTAATCCATCTAGAGTTGCACATTTTACCATGGGAAATATTCCGAAGAGTTACATCAGAAATATACATAGTTTAAAAACAATACCTTTAGAACTTGCTTAAAATAAATATTATGTTTTCCAATAGCATTGAATCAATAAAGAAATCATGTTTTAATCAAAGGCAAAATTTTACTTTTTATGTGTATTGTTTTGATATACAAAACAAAGGATAGGATATGCCTTCAAGCACATTTCAAGCTCATGTTGTAAGGGATCAACTGAAGGTATGGATTATTATGGATCAGGTGGATACGTTACCCTTTTTGTATCAGTATTATTTTTGTATACTTTTATATTTGGTGTATTTGTGTTATATGAGTATGCTTGTATCTGCTGTTTAGTGATAGACCATATTTATTTTATTTTTTGTAGAATAATTATTTTATGGAGATAGGTAAGTAAGTACTTAAGTAGCCCACTACGTAATAGCTGCTCATTGAGGTCAGCAATGCGAGAGTCTGCCTGAAGTCAGTCTACTCTGATAAGATTTCTAGCTTAAACTTTATAATTTAAACAAATTTTTGCTTTGGCAAAATGATTACTGCATAATAACCAAAGCAGGGTCACTCTTCGCCTGGTGTACGTTCCAAACGTCAATAAAAAATTTCCCATTAGAATTCTCAGTTGCCGTGGTTGACTTCTAAACATTTCCATCGCTTTGCAGTTGGATTTGGAAACGTGGTCACGATTATTCTTCTTGAATTTTTTTAGTGTTTTTCCAAAATTCATTTTAGCAATGAAAAACCACAAAATTACGCAATGGCTTGGTTTAGTTTACCAACTTTTGTTATTAATTTTCAAAAGTTGTATGTTTAGTTTCCCTTATTTTGATTTGATTTTAACATAATGTTTGAGAGGAGACTGAGTAGTGTAACATGTGTTCTAACTCAATTACTACCAGGAGAATATACATTTAATGTATTGTTTTAAAGCTTGTTAATTTACGCAAAGTGCGCCATACTTAGAAGGCAACTGACACTATATTTCAGAGTAAGTGTAACTTCGAGTTACTGTTACATAAACAACTCAACAAATAAATGCTAAATGCTCGTAGAAATTTTCGTTTATACTATTTCACCGACGTTGTCTTCCCAACTTATTATTCGCTCCAAACAGAGGGTGACTCAAACACACCACTTAGACACCAAACAAGGGTGTATTAAGTGTGAGTTAAAATTTAAATTGATTCCACCCTCTCTTGGGAGAAAATTCAAATAGTGCATGGTGTGATCTGGAGCGGGTAACACTGTGTGTCTGTGGGATTCTTTTTCTGTAAATTGGACGCTTCGGGGCGTTTACAGAGCAAAAGAATGGGGAATTAGAATACACATATATGCGTGTGTACTAGCCGACGATGACACGCTTCATTTGCGAAGGGAAGATGCACTGTGAAATAATCATCTCTTTTGTATGTATATATAATTTGGTATATATAAAAATAGAAACCATACCTCTTTTGAAAGGGGTATTATTAAAAGGGGTAAATTTAAATGCTAGAATAAAATGTGCTTAATTTAACAGTACAGCATTATGTACGTTACTGGAAGAGATCAACCTCTTTTGTGGGATATTATAGACTTGTTACGTAACGATAGCAATTTAAACCAAGCTGGTTTTCTCTTCAATCGCCGTTAAACGTGCATCTCATATAGATAACAGAAAATAAACATAGACTCAAATAAAGTAGAAAAAAAACAGTTACATCGACTCACACACGACTAACTTATTAATAGCTAGAAAAATGTTTTCTTATTTTGTTCAAATGCCTTCTAACTTTTTTCTTATCAAAACTTTTTTCCAGTTCGATAAAAGCAGACAGTAACTAGTTGCTTTACCTAATTGATTCCTTAAGGCTTCGAGATACAAAAATAAAAGCAAATAGAACTTCAACTGGCTTTCAACAACGAAACCTGATTCAAACGGACAAGAGAGTAGCAAAACGGAATATTTTTGAATATGAAAATAAGGAAATACCATTAAGGTAGAATCAGTTTAAAAGAGATTCGCTTGGCATAAATACCGTCGATCTAATTAGCAATTATTTAGTGATTCAAAAGAAAAATTCAAAATACAGTTTCGGATCGTTTACCGCAATGCTGTATTACGAAGCTTGAGGAAGGCAGATGAGCTGTAATATCATGCAAATTCGTACGGTTCGAGTAGGGATGCTACCGAGCGAGTACTCGATACATACGATTCTCGGATATACAAAGTGGATTACGAGATCTGTGTCGGCACTTACACGGATCTTAAGAATCGTGATTAGTTTTCTGTTTGTTTTGATTTTGTATTTGTTTTATTTTTTGGGTGTTCAGATGTTTTTTAAGAGACAGTCGAGCTAGAAATCAATTTAGAGTTGCTGAGTTCTTTTTGGAATAAGCCAATTCCAGCAGTGATGTGATGTGAAATTAGTACATTTCACTAAATTGTTTTATGGCATTTTTCTCACGCTGAGTAATACTTATCAAATACTAATCGTTACTGATTCAAAGAAATAACTAAACATAATCTTAAAATTGGAAGCTACTTATATTATTTTGTATTAATTTTGTGTACGTAATATAAATTTTAGCTAACTTTTAATTGCGTTATTTGTCGTCAATGCTTTAAGTATGCATTTTCTTTTTTATTTCTAAATGTAATCAAAACCAGCCACATACAGATACTATGAAACATCATGTAGACTATCATAAGGATCAATTCTGTGATTAGTTCTAAAATCGTAGAGAGCGTATTAAAGGAAGTAGGAGATGTATAAAAGATATTTATAAACTGGTCGAAGTAGTCCTAAATAGGCTCACAGGAGTAAATAACATAGATAAGTCCATACAAATTTACCGTCCGAGTTAAAACTTCGTAATCATGACAGCTATGCTCTGCTGGTACAGCTTGTCGTTACGACTTTACACAAACCAATTTCCGAATTAAGAGTATAAAAGCACAAAGAAAGAAAAAGAATTAAGTAACTCTCTATTTATAATATTGTAAATAAACACATTCATCACTGTGCTCTAAACACATTTCTATCTAGTTTATCCGCGATACGTATTAACAATTCTTTAGGGTCTATTTTTTTACTGAACTTAACCACTATTCATCGAAAGGGCAAAAATTTTATATATTAAATAAAAGAAAAATGTAAACTTACCGGAATAAAACGATAGCCGCTCCAATAAACTGAATTAGGCAAGTAATATCATAAGAATACCAGTGGAAGAATACCAATATTCCAAGAAAGCGTCAAATAAAAAATGCGCTCTAGGTTTGCAACGCATTTTAGTGTTTCAAATATTATATTGATATTCAATCAGCTTACCCAAATGACTTAAAATAAGTTATTTCGCATCACTAAATTTAAGTAAAAATTTCATTTTATTTTTCATTCTTTCATTTTCTTAAGGTTTCAAATCATGTCGTAAAAATGCTTTTACATTCGTCTCGTTTACAATGCTAACAAAGGCTCGACTATTTTCCAAGCAGTATGCTTAATTGACTGAGAATTTTTGTACATTATACTTTTAAAATGAGGTCCCTAATGGTACTTAGCCACAGTACAACCAGTAGTCTATCTCGGCGGAATATTTATTATAAATGCCTACAGCTGCGTGGTACGTAAACGTGCGATAGGGCTGCCCACCTCCAGCTTTTTGATTACATTTGCCTACTTTACCGCTCGTTACTGCGGCACAGTCGCGACTGTTCGCTCCGCATAGCCATCTCTATCGTGAGCTTGTAGGTATAACTCGCGTTTCGTCCGTTTCTATGAAGTCGAAATACTGTATATATTTGTATTATGACTTAGCTGTCTGTTATAGTATACAGCGTATTTTACGCTTTGATTACTTTTATGGCGATATTTTGATATTAATATTGCATTAGACATTTGCATTTGTAAACCAAAAACCTAAAAGCTTATTATGGCCTTACACATTATATAAAGTTATTACTTGTATCAAAATATATAGCCACAGGTTCTTTTAGAAAGTGACGATAATCATCTTCATAGAGAGGCATTTTCCTTCTTTCTCCTTGTAGCTTCTCTGTGTAAACGGCAAAAAATATGCCTCTCTCAGCCATAAATGACAAGCGAAAGGTGGTGAATTTCTCAAGCTTGCTACAGATTTGGTCTACTTAAGCGGGATCTGATAGTCTAAGGAAAAACCCTGTCTTTACTCTTTCTGTTACAGAGGAGTTGGTAGAAAAAGTCTTCACTGTTTGGAAATGGTATATTAGAATAAATATGTATTTATCCCATAGTAGTATAGTAATAAAAATATAAATAAAAAACCAACACACCTATCATAACGTGTATATAAACAAGCCAAAACGATGCCCTTTTCGCGCAAGACGCAACACGCCATGCCCTCCAAACATCTGCCCAAATCAATCTTAAATATTGAATTTGCGTCCTAATCTGATGGAAACTTTTACGGGAAACGAGTTTCTATTACATTTTAACACAATTTGTTTCAAATTTCGAGTTTTCACCTTCAATGTAGGTGGTACTTCAAACTTTCTAAAAAGAGGGGCCCTAAAATTTTAATTGCAAACGTGCGATGATGCGATTTTCTCTTATTATATTAATATTATATGTAATTACATTCCTTGCAAGGTATTTATTTCTCAGTGTTTATGTTTTGACAGTTTTTGGGGAAATAAAAAGCTCCAAAAAATAAGTTTGTTATAAAACTCTTGACATTGATATTTCGAATGTAACGAATGAAGTAAGGGTCGTAGCAGATATATCAAAATCCGTTTAGGATCGCCACCACCTCGCCTTTTTCTTCGGTGTCAAACAACAAAAATCCCATTACGTTACGATACTGATTATACCCCTTCCACTATATTTAACAACATTTGACAGATTGACGTTAGTGACGTTCAGCAGTATCTCGCGATTTTTCAAATTACTTTATTTTACACATTTGGATCCTTACATCAACTTACATTATTATTTTATTATTGTTTCTTTCTTCTACGTTAAGATAATTAGCCTATAGCTTAAAATGATAAAATTATAGTTAGCTGTATTATTTAAAATACATAATTTATCGTGACACATTCGCGGGATATAGCTTATCTAAAATATCATATTACATTTTATAAGTAAACGTATTCTGAAGAGTTCAGGTTTATTCATAGCATTTATTTCTACCGATTATTTGTAATTTGTTTCATAATGGTGGTAATCGTTTTGAGTGTCCATCACTAAGTAACCATGGTAACTGAAAAAAACATGGGTACGTCCATGAAATACAATATAATTTTAACGAAAAATAAGCGGAAGTATTACGAAACTTCATGGACGTGAACTGTCAAAAAGCTAAACTTACGCTGGAAGGGGTATAGTGTGCGTTGAAGTAAGGAATTTCATACAAATAACACTGAACGGCTCGAGTTGATACGGTGCCGATCCGTTTACGTTTTGATATATTATCTGCTACGACCCTTAAACTTAAACGTCATTTGAGACTGTTGACGTCCACGGCAGAACATCCTTTGAGTAGCTCCAAATGCTATCACTTTGATCGTCCAATGCATCTTAGTATGCACACAGTACTATCAATTATTTTGTCTGTGTATTTTGGTGTATATGTTACAGTCAAAACTCATTGCCGGTCAAAACCCTTTTTAACTGCATAAAACAGTCAATAGTGGTTTTGACCGACGTGCTTAGTCAAAACCCTTATTGACTGTTTTTTGCAGTCAAAAGTGGTTTTGACCATCGATGTTAGTCAAAACTCATTAAAAATTGATCTTTAATACTTATTAAGGTAAAAGTCCGAAACAGTTGGTGAGGTTAGGTTAGTACGGTGACCAAAGGACGCTAGAAACATTTTTTTTAATGTAAAACTAGAATATAGTATTATTATATTCTAGCACTACGTTCTAGCACGACGTAATTTTGAAATTATACTATCACTAGAAATATAATATGCAATAGATTCATTTCTAACATATTTTTTAAATTTTTTGTTGATCTTATCAAATTAATAATATTACATTTTGACAGCAGTACCTACATGATTTTGCATAAGTACTTATAAAACTAAATGCTTCCAATGAAGTACTCTCTTTTTAAATTGAGTACAATATAAACGTCGACAATGGAAGTATCGCTGCAAACCCGAGATATATTTTAAATAACCTTGTATCACTTCCCATATCAATAGTAGTACGGAAAAAAATACATAATTCATTTCCATCCAAAAATTATTTACGTCAGATTTATTACATAGTTAAAGTTTTTCCGGTTCACAACACCTCATTCATCATTAAAAAATATTTAACGATAGCAATTTTACATGGCAGCACTGACGGGCGCGCAGTATATTTGGCTGCATTATTCGAGATTACAGCTGTAATCCGAATTTTCAACGGTTGGCAACACTTTTTCGGGCTTCGACGGCCAGCGATGGGATTAAGGCGCGTCAATGAGTGTTCGCTACGGGAGCTTGGAAACTTCATGCTTAAGCCTTTTTGTACGAAATTCACTTTTTAAGTGTGCACCTTATTAATTAATTCTCTTGTTTTTAAGTTTCAAGTGTATTTGATTTTACTGTTGGGATTAGAGGATTGCTTTTCGTTTTATTTCATTTGTTGTTAACTGTGTTTTATAATCCAAATACATAGAAAGGAGCGCGCAGTATCTGCGGCTGTTGGGGCAAAAGGGTTCTTAAATGGTGACCGCGTAAAGAAAGAAAAATGGTGGACAGCTGATATCAATGAAGTCGGAAACCGATGAATCAGGATGATATTAGACAAAGTTATTGACCGCAACTCGTCGCACGAATACTTAAGTGTCCAACCTCCATTTGCAACATTTTACACCAGAGACGTTTTATTGATTAGTTTAAGCAAATAATATGATTTTATAAAAGTTTTATATTAAAAAAATAGTTAATGTGTTTATGAAATGATATATTACAAATAATCATTAAAAAGTCAAACAGTTATGTTTATTTTCACAATTTTTTATGGAGGTTGAGCAAATAAACACATAAATAATTGTGCAATTGGAGATAGACCACTACCGGGGTGGAGGTTGAGCATTTTGCATTCGAGTATATTTAGTACTTAAGTGCCCTATAACCAAATACAGTGTGTTTGGGTATCGTCTGTGGGTATCGTGGTAAAAAAAAATAACTAGTTAACTGGCTATTTATTATTAACAATAACACAGAATTAAAAAAAACACTGTTTGATATATATAAAATACAAAATACAATATTTTTTTGTTTTTGTACCAATACAAGATCGTTTACTTCGCCTGGTATTGTTTATGTTGTCTGATCCTGTCAAAACCTTTTTAATTAGAGATTCCATAAAGGCTTTGTATAGTAGTATTTTCTTTTCGGTTAGTGTCTGATTTGAATTAGTCCTTATTCGTCGTATTCTTGTTTGGTCGGATTCTTGAATCATCGTACGTAATGTCAACATTAAATGAAACTACGGTATTACCGTGACTCCACTTCTTCATTTCAATATGTACAATAAAAACGACATAAATTGAAAATAAAACAGTGATAAGATCATACCTACACGTATAAAAAATAATGAATATACTGAGACTATTTAAACAATTTAGAATTGATTTATTTTTACAAGAAAATTAACCCTTTTTTGACGATGTTTTCATAAGGAATTCTTTGGTTTATGGGCTATTCATCCCTCAACGGCGTAATTAGTTCTGAATTTCTCATCCAAAATAGGGAAGAAAATGCAAAGCAACGGACATAATAAAAATAGATGTCCAATGTGAGCAATGGATCTGTGGCTAGTAAAAAATAGTATTAATCTACTTATCTAGCATCTAACATAATTGCGAACACAAAGCGTAGGTATACGTAAACACAAAACTACCCATTTAATGCTAAGAAATTTACCCATTTAACAATTAGCAAACATGCAAGTAGCAGGTATATTTTGACAGTCACCGCACAAAATCATAACAGCCCATTAATGTCCCACTGCAGGGACGGGCCTCCTCCCGTGACGGAGGGACACTTGGCCTACTAATACCACGCTGGCCAGACGGATTGGTATAGGGTTTAATTTCAAGTTTTCCTTCTTTTTTGTAAAGATATTATTGACGGATAGTCCCTTAGTCGGTTTTTACGACACCCATGGGATGAGATGGGGTGGTGACATGTTGTATTCTTACTCCGTCACCACACGGAAGGCACCGCACAAAAGCAATATTTTTATTATTATATCAGTTATATTTTACAACCTTACGAAATGTTCAAAACAATCTGTTCATTTATAGATACCTACGTCACAATTTCATTTAAAGATTTAATTAAATCTGAAATTATAAGAATTAAATTTAAACATCCTGTACTATAAGTTAACGATACGCAGTGATAATCTACAAAGAAATGTTAACAAAAATACAAGTTACCGATTCTTTTCTATAGTTGTGACTATATTTTCTGATTTATATTTCGTCACAGACATTTGGGGTACTGTTTTCTATTAAAATTAATACTTTTTTCTATATTTCGCGTTAGTTTTTACTCAAATGCGTGCGAGCACGAGCTTCGTCAAAAAAGAAATTAATGATGGCGGCGTATTGCGTCATCAAAATGCGATGTCGTGATTGGTTACCTGTGAGGAGATTGAATACTTAAGCACGCAATCGAGGCTCGGATGCACGTTTGGTGTTTCTGTACGGACGTTGAGCAATTAAGCATGAAGTTTTAATTCTCTTGTGTTAGTTTACAAAAACTTAAATTCCTTATAAATAATGTATTTTAAGTCCAAACAGCAAGTATTATATACCAATCGAACCGCAATTTGATCCTTAATAAAATTGCATTAAAAAGTGAAATTCGTCAAAATGGTCGGTTGAGCAAATAAGCATTCAGGCGACGAACTGTCTTTTATTACAAAAGAAGAACGATGTGACAGAAACTATGAGTATTACCCAAACATCTGTTTATACAGACATATTGGTACAAAAAAAAACAAACACAATAAAATGTCATGATATTGAATAGAATGAATTTTTTTTACTAACTTATTAAGTATATTTTATGTTACATAGCGCTAAGTCTTATATAGTTACTTTGTACTTACTTTAAATAAAAACTATCAAAATGATTTCATATTAACTTGCTGCTTTGTCAATTGGCGTGGAACGAATAACCAGAAAATATGAATTTGACTGTTGCCTTGGGCCTTAATATCCAGTTTTTATTCGTAATAAATTATAACCAGTATTAGGTATGTATGCGTATATATCCGTATGGTGACGGAGTAAGAATGCAATATGTCACCACCCCATCTCATCCCATGGGTGTCGTAAAAACCGACTAAGGGAATAACCATAACTACTATCTTTACGAAATAAAAAGAAGGCAAACTTTAAATTAAACCCTATACCAATCCGTCTGGCCAGCGTGGTATTAGTAGGCCAAGTAACCCTCCGTCACGGGAGTAGGCTGGTCCCTGCAGTGGGACATTAATGGGCTGTTATGATGATGATAAGGTATGTAGTTATAAAAATAATTGCCAAAAATATATAAAAATAAAGCTGTTTTTCCTCACAGCTTATCACAAAATTGGTGCGATTAATCTCGCTCCTACGATGAATCCAAAACGTAATTTACAACGCGTCGTTGAGTAACTTAATAAAACGTTCATCTAAATTCTCTCACATAACACCCCTCACGTCAATCAAGACCATAGCGAGGTCTGGACTACAAATTCTGTTAGATACAAGGTAGAAACCATTTTTTATATATTTTTATGCCCTGTGTCGCGGGGACTTTTTACAAACATCAATTATCGGACATAAAGAACACGGTTATCTATTGTTTGCCCGAAAATTATTTGCCATAATATTCTTATGCCCGAATTTCATTTGCCCGAGTTTCATATGCCATACTTGCTTTTGCCATAATTTTATTAGACATAACGGAAAAAAGCTATACACATACAAATATACAAATAAAATAATATAATAGTGGTACAAATGAAATTATGCAAAATTAAAATTCGGGCAAATTAAATTCTGGCAACTGCAACGAAAAAACACCCAGACTCAGGAAAATAATTTTTGGATCTCACAAATAATTGTCCTGCGTGGGGATCGAACTCACAAACTACGCTTGCGTTACTGTCGTCGCGCCAACGAGGTCGTCGATTTTTAGGCTAACGTTCTTTCGTCAGATTACACAAGCGACTTCACTATTCAAAATTAAATTCCTGGTTCCACGGACGCTGCGTGTTTTCGATCCAGCCATTCTTATTTTGCCTGTTTGGCTATCATAAATCTTTTGTTATCTCTCTCTTTCCATTAACATTTTTATTCAGTATTTTACATTAACGTACGCGTTTACGTTTACCTTTTTGATTTTTATGTCTGTGTTAGGATTTTCTGGGTAGTTGAGTACGTTGAGAGATCGGTTTTTATTGTTCATGCTTGCGAGCGATACGGTGGCGTCGTATTTATAGTATTTAAATGAGTTAAATTGTAGCCAGTTTTACAATTTTTTTAAGATACATCACTTCGCAAAAAGCACTGCTTTTGAATATTAATAAAACAGTGAAATTAACAGTTGTAATATCTTTTTAATAGTAAGAGATACAGTAAATAATGGGTCATAAAACCATTACAAAAACTTAAAAGAAGAGAACAATTATTGTAAAGTTACACAATACATTACCTATTATACGTAGGTAAATACCAATGGATATGTGGTCATTATACATTTATTTCAAGTTGTATGTTTTGTCCCTTAACTGGACAGTTTTTGTAGAATAAGAAGATCTCAGGTCTAAAAACGCACTGAACAAAGAAAGCATATGAGGCTGTGTTGTGACGCGTGTTGGCAGAAACTTATATCTAGCTGTAGATTATAATAGTCCATATATTGATACAAGTCCCAAAGTATACCCAAGGACAAAAATCTTTTGTGGATTGCAAAAAAAAATGTTATGCGTATGTCACTAAACCCAACTTAATCCGATGCGTCACCAAGTGATATAATTACTATCGGTTTTTGCCTTAACATTTATATAGATAAACCTGCGGGTATACAATAATGAATATAAAGAACCAAATAAATTTGGTATAGTGTGAAAAGTCGTTAATAAAACGTAGGCAGGTATTTCTTAAACCGTCGACTTTATCTCAGAGGCGCCATTTTTATATAACACTGACGTAAAATCCTCCATGATGGATTACTTTTGAGCTTTTGGAATTATTCAAATATTTATAACGGCCTGACCTTTAGATAATAACTTGAATGTCTATTTATTACATTTATATTCATAAAGTTTACCAATATTAAATATAAAACATTGATGAAGTGGTTAATGTGTCGGAGTAACATGGTAGAAGTCGGATCTTTGTCTTCTGTCTTTCTTCGGAAATCTCGTGCGAACTTCACGACACTGGGTGCCATGGGAATGTAGGACTCCAAGAACTGACTAAAACTATACGTTGTTCTTTCGAGCTGTCGAGTGATGAAGCGGTCGACCTATTCTAAATATATATTTTATCCTGCATGTCAATTCTCGTACCTTAAAATCGTTAAAAATTTGGTAAAGTTAACTTTTAATTGTTAAATTGTCTTACCTATTATTGTATGACAATTTGACAACTAAAAGTTAACTTAACCAAATTTTTAACGATTTTAAGGTACGATAATTGACACGCAGGATAAATTTCCACGCGTTCCTGAGATAAATGGTCTTGACAGACAGACGGACAACAAAGTGATCCTTGGGTTCCGTTTTTTCAAAATCGGTATGGCACCCTAAAAACAATATACCAATCCATCTGAGCACCGTGATATCAATAGGCCAAGTTTCCCTTAGTACCTGAAAGATATCTCTACAGTAAAACGTTAATCTACGTTTATAATAAAGTTGGTAAAGCTTAAAACATAATAACAACTAAAAACGTATTCAGAACTTTTTCGTACATTTTAGAACGTTGTGTTGCAGTTATTTATCGGTAAGCTCTCTGAGAACGATGTTTCACTAGACAACGTAATGGAAATAGGCTCGCTCGGCCACAGAGGCTTACTCACCGCAATTTATATTCTAGAATAATCTTTTAGCTTCAACATACGATGTAGTTAGGACATAATTTCATGTTTTGAAAAAGAATTTTGTTAACGGAAAGAGTGTGGAAAGTTTCCGTGTGGTGACGGAGTAAGAATACAATATGTCACCACCCCATCTCAGCCCATGGGTGTCGTAAAAACCGACTAAGGGACTACCCATAGAATAGAATATTTATTAATTTTCCATGAATATTATCTTTACGAAATAAAAAGAAGGAAAACTTGGAATAAAACCCTATACCAATCCATCTGGCCAACATGGTATTAGTAGGCCAAGTGTCCCTCCGTCACGGGAGGAGGCCAGTTCCTGCAGTGGGACATTGATGGGCTGTTATGATTATTTTGAGGAGTAAGGGTTCTGGAACGGCGACCGTGTACCGCAGACCCCTCACAAGGTGAACCGACGATATGGGCAAGGTTTCGAGCATTCAATGGTTAAATTTCAAGTTTTCCTTCTTTTTACTTCGTAAAGATAATATTTACGGTTAGTCCCTTAGTCAGTTTTTACGACACCCATGGGATAAGATGGGGTGGTGACATATTGTATTATTACTCCGTCACCACTTATTTGTTCTTAAATGTTCTATTGTGGGCCTAGCCCCCTTTTGTAAATTGGGTTCGCCAGCTTATGAGAGGCCAAGTTTCTTCTTACATGTACAGTTTTTGCAATGAAACATTACTAAGTTGTTATAAAGAAAATATACTCGTATACTCATTTGCAATTCTGTCTCATAAAACAGACAATACCAAAAGCAAGCAAAAACTACGTCCATAGCAAAAACCTTCTTTGATGTCAATTAATAATGGACAAAGCGGTATCTACACAAGTATAGTGATTTAAAAGGTTCATAACAAAGGTAGATATATCTATATGAACACACATTCTCTTTACAATTGTACTGCGTTAATTTTTTGTGTAGCGCGGAGGCTTTTAGGGGACGTTGATTAATAGTCCAAAGAGGAGTATGTATCTCACTTTTTATACTCTGACCAATATAAAAAGAACTACCACACCCCCCTTCTGAAAGTATTTTCATAGCTGTAGTGTGAAGGAAACTGAACTATGATCATAGTCCTAAGTAAATTGGCCGCTGAGGTGTTTTCAAAAGTGCGTTCAGTACTTTAGCTGAGCTGTAAAGGAAATCGGTAGTGTCATTGCCACATTATAAGTATTAAGGGATTTTTGTGTAGCGTTATTTATTTAATGTATTGGAAATCTGTTTAATCCGTGGCCTAGAAGTACCTTTAAAATATGAAAGTAACGAAGGGAGACGACTTTGTCTTTAACTCTACTTCACAGATTGAGACCACGGCCAGTCTAAACTATGTCGAAAAGTCAAGCAGAATAAGAAGTAAATAGCATGCGTTCCTCTATCGCTTAGGTTTAATAACTTAATAATTATCTTCGTGAGAACCAAACCTGCCACTTGAGTAGAGAAAAAGTGGAAAGGATTCTTGATATTTTTGGATGGTAATGTTATATCTCCATGTTTAAATATAAATATACCTCACACTTTCACACAACACTATCTAGTCCCAAATTAAGCAGAGCTTGTACTATGGGTACTAGACAACGGATAAACATACTTAAATACTTTTTTTGTAAATACATAGAAATTTCTATCTGAGTGATATGTGATACTGGGAAGAGTCCCTGTCCAGCACTGGGACGCATTTGACAATTTCATTCATTCTTATTGCATCTTCTTACAAACACAGTAGTAAAATCAATAATTATCAAATAAATAAACAGCGAATTGAGAAAATATTTAGATTTATAACCTTTAACGTTTTCACAACTTTTGTTTCAAATATTCCGCGTCATCGATAAAAACTTCGGACGCTTTTATCTCATAAAAGCAATCAGCTTTCGGATAAAACATAATGAAGACTAATGTCTTAAGCAGAACATGAAAGGGAAAATAAAAGAATTAAAATGCTTGAAGTATCTCATTATGAAAAAAAAGCAAAATATTTTAATGGTATAATGTGGTAAAGCAGAAATATTAAGTCGTTAGTATACTTAGTATACGTCACTGCTTTTGAATTTTTCTGCGTAGATTTGAAAAAGCTTTGACCGACACTGAGAAAAAAATAAAGCAAATTTCTATAAAATTAACATAAATAATTGGCGTAAGTTTAAATATACTTAACATCTAATTCACAGCCCTATGATTTGGGTTACCATAAAGGTTTTTTTTTCAACCGAAGTAGGAACACTATCAGAAAAATATGGGGAGACACCATGTATTCCTAGACTGTGACATCAAGACTGAGCTAAATAAATGTTTTTAAATGTAAAACAACATTGTAACTGCATAGACGAATTCTATGTTGCAAGTTTTGAAACTATCTTGAACTGTGTTACGCGTAAATTTACTTGAAAATATGTGGCTGAGGGAAGCCAGCTTCAAACTTTCAAAGATTCAAAGTTTAAGATGGATATGCATTGAAATCAATAAACGGGAATATAGTTTGTTTCATCGAAGGCATGGTAGAGGATACAATTTTCACTATACTCGTAGAGTTAGGTATCTTCTAAGAAACTTGATTTACTAATATTACGTTAGCTAGTTTTCCTTCTTTCGCAGAATTTATATCTGCAATACTTTAAGCTTAGATAGCTTTAACGACAGTGTAGACGTTATAAGATATCCAAGTGTTTTAGTCAGTCTCTGTTCTCAACTCCTCATAATTTTAAGTTAAGAAACAAAACTGAACACAATACTTAATAATAACTCGTCTAGTCAGCGCGTAGGTACTATCATTATCTATAAACACAGTATCTCTTGATATTTAACGAAACAAAAACCTTCCCAACAGTGGGACATTTGTGAACAATTATGATAACAAAACAAAGTGCAAAAATTGTACAAGTAATCACTAAACGTTTAACACAGTATTATTAAAAAACCTTTACTTACATACATAGTAGATTCCACCAACATTGTTTCCCTGTAGTAACGTAAGCTAAGTATACATTAATTTTGTTGGGCCATTAAAACCGCAGATAAGCCGACTTGTGCTGTCAACTGGTACATCGTTAATTTCGCGGGAAACTCAAGTTTTTATTGTGCGTAATTTTTCCTTTACCCGGGAAATATATCGTGGGCAATAGCGACATGTGACACAATGAATGCATTTATCTTAGGGGCAATAAAATTATGCTTCGTTGCTTTCTACGGACGATTAATTATGTTGTTAAGGGTACTTACAAGGTTTTTTGTTTATTTTTTATTGGTTAAGAAATTTGACTGTAACTTTGGTCCCTCACGGGTTTTCTATTACCTAATAGAGGTGACAGCCTGATTGGGTTGTCAAAATAGTTTACTAAGGAAACTGTGTAAATTAATGTTGTTGACTCTTAGACACTATTATACCTACTTTTATAGTTTTTTTAAGATGCTCTACCTATTTTTACTATACTACGAATTAGTATAGTAGAAAAATAATACAGGAATAGGTAAAGTAAAATAAATAAAAACAAATATACGAGTACGAACATTGGAATCACTTTAAAAGTGTTTTTCCCGTCTGTTTTATTTTTGAGATAAGGATCCTTAACTTTTATCTTTCTTCAAAATGTTTTTTAAAATAACATTTGTACTTGTCAACATTATTTTTCTTTCTTAATGTGTTAGTTAAGCACACAGGAAGAGATTATCAAAAGTCTTGAAACAAGAATAACCCACTCGAAATATGTCTAGACTGTACAACAAGTTTTATGAATGAAGAACATGACTTTCGTTTCATTGTGACTTAATATTAATAATAGGGTAAATCTCCGTGTGGTGATGGAGTAAGAATACAATATGTCACCACACCATCGCATCCCATTGGTGTCGTAAATACCGAGTAAGGGACTATCCGTGAATATTATCTTTACGAAATAAAAAGAAGGAAAACTTGAAATTAAACCCTATACCAATCCGTCTGGCCAGCGTGGTATTAATAGGCCAAGTATCCCTCCGTTATGGGAGGAGACCCATCCCTGCAGTGGGACATTAATGGGCTGTTAAAAAGATGACCCAGCTTGACACGACAACCACAGAGCAAAAACCGCCTTAGCGTAACCCAACTGACATAAGCCAAGATCTTTTATGCCAATGTCACCGGGATATTAAAACACAATGAATTTCATAAACCCAAGTTCCTTCAAAATTAAGCTAAGCTTACCTTTACTTAACTTTCATCACGATCAAGCTGAAACTATTAAGTTTCTAAGTACATCAATAACTTGTCAGAATTTCTACTTTAATTTTCGAAAGTATCTTCGCTTCATATAAACTGTACCCTTAGATTGCACGCCGTATCCCTCGCAGATATTGTACTAAGCGGGGCCATAAAATGAAGAAACAGCTGTAACATTTTCGAGTCCTAGTCCCTAACATAAGGCTTGAAACCCTTAAAGAGCTTAAGGTAGATGCGCGCGTCTAGCCTTCAGTATTCTGAAGCCCTCTCCCCTCAGTACCGTTTTGACTGTAAGGGTGGGTGCACGCGTTTGTGGAGGGAATATCGCCCACGAGTTCGTAACGCCGGCTTTTCGAGTGTTGTGTTGTGAATTGACTTTGTGTTTGGACTTGGTTTTGTTTGGATCTATGGTGTGAGTACCGGTTATTTGATCTTGTTAGTAATTAGATTTTTATTTGATTTACGTATGTACTAATTTTTGTATAGTTATTATGAATCATTTAAAGATATTATGGGTAAAGAAATAAGTATTCTAAAATAAAGATTCAAGGGGTTATGATGTTCTAAATAGATTTTTAAAATCTCATAAGATTATCTACAACATCAAATTGTAAGTGCATTGGTATATTTTTCTTACCAAAATATTTTTGAAGGAAATTAGAAAACTATTTTTAGTATAGATTTTGTTTCTTTTCTTATTGGAGGTGTAAAAAGTGGCAAAATATTAAAAAAAAGCACTGGAAAAAAGCTTTCGTAGAACTACCTCTAGCTTAATTGCTTATATTATTAACATAGAGACTTTTTAAATGCCGATATTAAGATTTTGTTAATGGCCAATTAATTGCTCAATTTCTAAAAGGAACTTCTTGTAAACTTAATGATGTGTTACAATTACTGTAAATGGTTACATTATTAAGTACCTTTATCGTTTTACATAAAAGACCTTTAAAAAACCTTTCTTTCGTATTGCTGTAAAATAAGGTTGTTTCAATAAAGTTCGAAAATATATATATTTTAAGAAAATTCATTATAAATAATATAGTTATTTTCCGTATAGTTTAATATTGTTATTTACATAATAAATTATTTTACATGTCCAGATAAAATAAACTTTACAACTTCAAAATAATATTGTGATCGTTAAAGTTCAATAAATGTTCTCTATTGTTTTAATTGGTAAGTATCAGGAATGATACAAATTTTCAAAAACCTTTCAAATGAATTATACTCTCAGATAACAATTAATGAATTATATTAATCCTTGAGTTAAATTAAGTAATGCGAATGAACTAGTAAATTAGAAAAGGGGCGTTACACTATATTTTTTTAAACATCGACTTGCATTTTTACGATAAATTAAAACTTGTGTTTATTATACTAAAACATCAAGCAATAAAATATAATATACGCCATTATTATTCATGCTAACTAACATACCTACCTCTGTTTAAAATAATGTCGTGATAGCATTCGTTATAGCATTTGTGTAATGTTACCTTTATGTTATATAAGTAATTGCAATTGTAATTAGACGGACAATAAATAGGTTTAACTAGAAATAAAATGTAGGTTATTAAAATAATTTTACTCACATACACGCGCACTATGCTATCTACCCCGTACTCATTAACGCCTCTTAAATTTAATCACTGTTTAGCGAGATTATTATCAGTAAAATCAACCTTATACCAAACAAAACCGTAAGAATTTAAGCTAGTCAGTTGACTAAATTAAGGGCGTTTATGAGTAAGGGGGCTAATCACAAACTAAGCAGAGCTTGTATTATGTCTAATAGACAACGGGTAAATTTACTTATATTACGAATAGTCTTATCAGTAAACTAGCTGACCCGTGCCCACTTCGTTGGGCGGCGAAAAAAAACGCGTCCCATTTTTTAAACATATTGCATTACTGCTCCACTCCTATTAGTCAAAGCGTGATACTAATAGCCTATGACACTCCCCGATACATGGACTATTTAACACAAAAATAATTTTTAAAATTGGTTCATTAGATCCTGAGATTACCCCCTACAACGTCACAAACTCACAAACTTTACCTCTTTATAATATTAGTAAAGATACCTATATATTGTACTTCAAAAATTTCACATCTACATTTATTTAAAAAATGTCATCGATAGCGTAGCAGCCATGAACTAAAGCCACTGGCACTACAGAGTTCCATTTAAATTAGAAAAATGTAGTTTATAGTAAATATAAGAAATAATTTAAAAAGAAAAATAATAAAATATTACGTTACATAATTATAAGAATAGAATACCTCCCATAAAGAAACTTTTGAATACATTTTTTCGTGTAGCCGGGAATACAAAAGCGAAGGTCATCGTCAAACAAAACATCCTTTAGAGATCCCGTCTCACGATTATTTACATATTATTTTTGGACCATATCTTTTTCACTTGTATCAACATCAAGAAACAGGAATTAAAAAAGAACTAGGGTCAAGAATTATCTTAACGGCATGCATATTGGGTCAAGGTATCGCAAGCTAGACAATGTATGTGTGATCTTCAAATCAATGTTCTGAGTTAAGATGTTTTTTTGTCGAGTATTTCCTTGTGTGCCGGCTTTCCCGTTTTGTCGACTTTACGAAAAATATGCTACATTGATTACCCTTTCATCCGTTCCATTTTGTCTCCGCGTGGTGGCGGAGTAAGAATACAATAGGTTACCACCCCATCTCGTGTGTCGTAGGAACCGACTAAGGGATATCCGTTGATATTATCTTTACGAAATTAAAAGAAGGAAACTTGAACCTGAACCTTATACCAATCCGTCTGGCCAGCGTGGTATTAGTAGGCCAAGTATCCCTCCAATTCGGGAGGAGTACCGTCCCTGCAGTGGGTCATTAACGGGCTGGTATGATTGATTTTTTTTTACCCATTTACACCACGCCATCTAGTCCTTGAATAAACAAAGCTTGTAGGTTAAAGGTACGACCATGAAAAAACTTAACATACTTTGTTCTTGTTATACGTACATAGAACATCCAGAACAATTAATTCAAACAATCATTTTAATACACAAAAAGATTTAGTACGAGCGGTAATAAAACCCAAGACCTGTGCTAAGCATTCATACTCTATCAACACTACACTATTAGAGGTCGCCTTACTAACAAAGCCTCGTATATGCAATGGGACTATCGACCATGAATATATGTTAGTTTGCCCAACGGTGAACATAAAAGTAATAACTCATGCGGGCGAAGCCTAACTCAAAAGACAATCACGACTAAAGTCATATCAATCTATTGTCATTTTTGGTGTTTCAATGTAGGCACAATAAACAATACACTTTGACAAAGGAATTTGAACCTTATAGCCCAAATTTTGATATAATCTACTAAAAAATTGTATGTAATTTAACTTTTTGGTATTACAAAGGTGATAAAACAGATAAAGGCTTACAAAAGCGGGAACAAAAGGTGTTATTAAGTATTCTTCCTATTCTTTTATTTGTAAAGATGTAGATTGTTATGTAGGACACGACACTCTGTTTTAGTTAAGTCAACTTCCGTACTGGGAAACAACCTATTTGTATAATATAAGTCTAATCGTAATATCCTTTGTAAGGATGATTTTTTCAGCTCACGTGGGGCAGTGATAGATGGTAAGGTTACAAACTCGGAGACCATTAGATCGTTTCATCATAACAGCCCTTTAATGTCCCACTGCAGGGACGGGCCTTTTCCCGTGACGGTGGGATACTTGGCCTACTAATACCACGTGGCCAGACGGATTGGAATAGGGTTTAATTTCAAGTTTTTCTTCTTTTAACTTCTTGAAGATAATATTTGCGGTTAGTCCCTTAGTCGGTTTTTACGACACCCATGGGATGGTGACATATTGTATTCTTACTCCGTCACCACACGGATTTATACCACGATCGATTACCACGATTTTTTTTCAGCATTAAAACAACGCTTTCAGTCCTTAACAAAATGTACAGTATAGTCACCAAGTAATGGGTGTCATAAAACCTGACTACAATACCGACACTACCTTAGATATTATACTCACGAAAACAAGAGACGTAAAAGTTTACAATGAAACCCTTTCAATCAGTCTGGGATTCAAGTTTCCTTTATCCCGAGATGAGGCTCTATAAAGATAAACTCTTTTGCTTATCATACTATTCATCTGTATATTTTATATCCTTCTCAATTATTACAAAGTTAATAAAGCAATTGAATAAAATTACTTATTACATTATTCAAGTAAAATTTAATACTAAAAGTATGTCATCCCCAGGCGTCGTATATACAACTACTAATTTAATTTAATGACTGTAAAATAATCAATAAAATTATAAAGAAGATATGAAAAATTAAACATGAAAACTACTGATGTTCCTTCCAATTACGACATTATACCATTTAATAATATGCCTAACGTAATTACTAACGTTGTAACGTATTCCATAATTCCTTATACCAATTGAAAACTAAATATTCATTTAACATAATGGCCGTTTCAATTTAGCTTAAACGAAAGGACAATATATAATTTTTATCATCTTTCACATCAAGCTGGTATCTATTACGAAATTGCGATTTGATAAATCGCCAAACATTATTATGGGCGGCAAAAGAAATGATATCGCATAACAACAAAATGTCCTATCATAACATAATAGCTACACGAATATAAACTGTAATGTGCATATTTAGAGTAGAATATTGCTTGTTTATGACGTTCTATGTAAAGTAAATATTGTGGAAGTAATAGGAAAACGTAATGTAACGGCTACTGTGATGAAACAGGGACTCTTATAAATTGACAGAAGTTTTGATATTAGGAAACAACTTTCATATTTTATTCTGTTACGGAATAAATATTATTATAGGATCATTAATTACCAAGTTTTTGCACGTGGCTTCTCTTTCGAAAACAAGTTTCATAACGTTTAAAGATAAACGATATATATTCGGTTATGTTCTAGAAGATAAAAGAAATAAAGTAAGGAGATGAATATAATTTAAGACATACCTTTAAAGGAGGCCGAATCTGTTTGCCAGGATCGTGACAAGTGGCGTTCTGTGTCTCTGCCTACCCCGGACGGAATAAGGCGTGAGTTTACGTATGTATGTATGTAATACCTTTAAAACCATTATTTCTCGAAAGTATTAGATACCTGGAACTTGATCCTTATGTGCAGCAAAGGTTGTGTATGCTATTTACGAGGTCTTAAATATCACTGCTGTCCATTGTGGGTTATCTCAGACGATGTCGTAATAACGATTAAGGAATAAGTTTTAACCAATCTGTTTGTCAAGTAAAAGAAACTCTTGAAAAACTTATCTATCCAGCATAATATTATCTGTACGCCATATTTCACATAGGGCATAACGTTGGTATGAATATAGACAAACTAACAGCCTGCTTAAAAGCTCTGGAGCGCAATAGCAATAGTGCTATAATGAAGAGAACTTTGCCTTACTTTAGGTAGAGGATATCGATGCCTATCCCTATGTGGCGTACTACAACGACCTATGTGGCGTAGTGGTTATATAACATGACTGCTACGCAGAGGTCTCGGTTTTGATTCCCGCTCAATGCAAATCTTTGTGTGCATGAACATAATTGTTTACATTGGTCTGGGTGTTTCTATGTATAATAATGTATGTATTTAAAAAAAGAAAAAAAATTAAGCACCCGTTGTCTAGTACCTATTGTACAAGCTCTGCTTAGTTTGGGATTAGATGGCGTTGTGTGAATGTGTGAGGAATATTTATATTTAATATTAGGTCAAGGTTTACTTAAACAAAAGCAAGATAATTTATCATACTTTATACCAATATACCTACGTAACAGCTACCTTAATACGACTACCAGCGGAGATAATGTAAAATTAATACCGCACTTTATTTGCTTGGCCTCGTTTGAATATAAATTGTACTGCGGGCTGCGTTGAGTTCCTACCGAGAGTAAGAGGATAGAATTGGAACAACTTTTACACATTTCCCCAGTTTCCCCTGCTTGAATAATAATGGTTTTTAGTAACTACCTACTTGCATATTACTTCTTATGGGCAGTTAAGAGTATATGGGAGTTGTGATGATGATCATTATTTATGTAGAGGTGGCTAATATTAGGAACTGTAAGTGTTACAACTAAGCTAAGTGTAATAATACATTACAATAAAAAAAAATGTAATAGTATCACAATAAAGAAACTTTATTATTTCATTTTATTTGACTTATTTCATTTACCAGCGCCATCTAAAGTATCTTGTAGTAAAGTAAAATACAATTGAATTGAACACCTCTTCTTATCTTCTACATGAAGTAAAAGGTAACTATGATTTAAAACAGAAAATTCTAAACAAATCGTTTATAGTCAATCCATACGAATTATTTATGCCTTTTTATGTTCTTTTTATTATTTTTATATATTTTATACTAATACTAGTCACATAAATTAATTTGTAATTCTAACACTATGGACTTTGTCTGAAATAAATTATTTGAATTGAATTGAATTTAAAGCTGAGGATTTCTTAAAATTTCGCAACTATAGCATTGAGTTGGTATACTTATTAAATTCAAACAAACATAGAGCCTTTGAAGGGATTCCGAGGTAAACTTCGGCTCGAGCTGTTGCGTAAACTGAGGCTGAATAAATAAACGTGTTTGCTTCAGTTATAGTTTGGCAACTAAACACAAATTCTAAAGTAAAGTGTTTCCCGTTTTGCTGATGGAGTACAGTCCACGTGCGGTTAATCACTGAGCTTCAATGCGATTGAAAATGGTCAATCAATCAATGGTCCAGAGAAGATGATCATACACCGCATGTTTGTATGATGTCCTAGTTTTGAATTTATGCCATTTTCATCTTTAGTTTATATTGTTCAAACGGCTAAACTTTTCGAAATCTTAATAAGTTAAAAGCAGCAAAGATTAGTGGCACCTAGTGAAAGGTCAAGCATTAAAAAAGTTTGTAGGAACTGGCACCTTTGCCTTAGGTACTAATTTCCTTTCGTAAGTACCTAAAAATAATTCCACGGATTTACTATGAAATAAATAAAAATAGAATAAATAATCCTCACACATTCACACAACGCCATCTAGTCTCAAACTAAGCAGAGCTTGTACTATGGGTACTAGACAACAAAATACATACATATTATTATACATAGAAAACACCCAAACAAAAATGCAAACAATCATGTTCATTCATAAAAATATTTGCATTGAGCGGGAATTGAACCCGTGACTAAAATACTTTATACTGATCTTTATAATTTACCGGCAAATTTTGGTCTTTTAACCAACAATATAACGTCTCGCTACATCTAGAAACCTACTTTATTAATAGAGAGAAGCTTGATCTAAGAATACCATGATGCATAGCAGATACTAACTAGTCTGTCATATAGGGTTGTTATATTTCCTTTTAATGATATTTATGCTCTTGACTTATTTTTTACTATAGGAACTCTTAGTGAATGATATAATGCTGATAATTCCTATTAGATCCCAACACGGTAGTAATCAAAAATATCTTATCAAAAATATTTTTCGCAGTAGTAGGTGTACCGATGTTAGCGTTCACAATATTACGTAACACACTGAATTAAGCTATTGATATCGATCACCTATCTTTCCAAACCAGTCCATTAATGGACTGGTTTGGAAAGTATATTATAGGGCTTAGTAACATTCCGTAAGTTGGTTATAAGATAATAATCGCTCATATAACTGCGCCCAAATCCAGCTTTGTAGTATGCTACAAGTATCTTATAAGGAGTCTTGAAGATAGCTATAAGAACTGATTTTGCTAGTTGGGTTATCATTACTAACGTTACACACTGAATTTAGCTATTGATATCTGATTACTAATGCTCTTGTGGCACGTAGGATTAAAACTTGCGACTTCAATAAACTCCTCCACATTATGCCCATAACTACCTAAAGCTGAATTAATCACATTAAACAAACTTAAGCTACAGATTACAGGCAATGTTCTTCTAGTGACGTCAGAGTTAATCTATCCCTTTCCACGATACATTCATTGCCATGGGAAGTATTGTGTGAGCTATTGTTAGCCACGTGTGTAAGTCCGGATTATTCACAATGGAGCACATTAAGTTGTAATCGGTAGATATTACGATATATTTGAAATAGTAAAAGTGTGCTTCTGTAAGCATTAAATTGATGGGAAAATGGTTATGTGATAAGTTGGAAACATTGAGCTTTTAAACCATTGTTTACTCTTATTGGATTACTGCTAAATTCTTTGTTTATGTGAGTTATTTTCTAGTTAGACATTTTGGTCCAAAATTGACTCGGAGACTCTAAGAATAAAGGATTAATGTGATTATAGTCAATGAATTAAACTAAGTATTCGACTATTTATAAACTAGGTATTTACCCGATGTGGTTAGCAATATGTAGACAACAGACAATTTGATTGATTGATCTGAATGTACAGAAGTAAAAAATAATTTACGTCTCTACAATGGAAGCTTCGATTTGATCTGGCAAAAGTTTGTTCTGTAAAAAGAAGTACGAAAATAGTCAAATTTAACTTATGAGAAGTTTTAAACGTATACTTTATAGTTACTGTGCTTTTTGTGCATCATATCCGTCTGTATGTTTTTCGTTATATTTCTTCTCTATTTACTCTGCGTGTCTCCGAAAGTATTTAGCCAAAAATACATAATACAAAACTCAACAATAGCATAAGAAAAAAGCTTTATTTTGCACAATGAACGACTAACCTTGCAAGAATAACGTACCATCTACCTACATAAAATATCCGTAATACAAAGCGTTGCGATAACTCACAAGAGTTTCTTCGCCAAAGAAAATGATCGCGTGATCAGTCCCCTGGTACTGGCACGCGATAACAAAATTTTGTAATACTAACAGATTACGTAGGAAGTATATTCTCACGGTGAATCGTTAATATGTGTTTGAGTAATCTGCTGATTGATAGGTGTGGGTGGAGAACTATTATCATCTTATTGGTTTTAGTATATTTAACCACAATGTGTTTAGTATCTGTTTGCCAGGATCATGACAAGTGGCGTTCTGTCGTCTCTGCCTACCCCAGACGGGATAAGGCGTGAGTTTATGTATGTATGTGTTTAGTATATTACTGAAATTATCCTTCCGACCTTTATAGGTTAGGGTAATTTAAGAAACGAACGTCTATTCAGGTTTAAAAATGCTCAGCCATCAAGGTTTATGGTTCACCTATACTTCTCAAAAACAAAGCAGTTACTGTTACGTCTGAATGTCAGTCAAATTACTTAGCCTGCGATTAGTGAAAACGCTTTAATATCCATTAAATAAAAGGCCTGTTAAAAACTGCCCACATTTGATGGACATCAAGAAAGATAATGAAAGTAGAACTAAATGAGGTAATTTAGAGGAACTAATCCCCAATGTTCCCGTAAAAGTCTATAAATTCTTCAGAATTCAGTAATTTCTTGTAAAATTTGAGAAAGTTTTATCAAAACAGATATTTAGTTTTTATTTTCTTGGATAACTTAATTTTTTCTTCACTAACACTAACATCCAGACACTTTTACCTTCCCTGCCCCTCATACAATCTTAATGATAATTTACTACAATATTTATACAGTTCCGTGTATGAAGACATAGGAGACGTGTTAATTTAACCTGTCATTATGCTATGAGTAACAACAATGTCGATGTTGGGGTGCTCACAATGTACACGCACGCAATTTCATTTTGCGTGCTCCGAAAAAAAAGACGTTTCTAATCATTTTTGACTGTTTCTTTTAGGAAATCGTCTGACGTGTTCTTTTGCCTGTTTAGAGGGTAAAAAGACTAAAATAATTCAGTACTTTTCTTGTATAAAGCTGGCCACAAAAAAGAAATAAAGTTCCTTAGGCCAGAGAAACGTGCATGGGACGTTTAAAGTCATTCCCAATGGTTTGTAAAGGTTTGTTTCGTGCTAATTACGCTTGTAATTATAATAAAATGTACTATGCTAAGCGATAAGGCGAATTTAAGATGCTTTTAAACCAAAGCCTCTGAACTAAACTCGATGCATGGACGAAACAAAGATTGTTTTGGGTTGCCGTTACCAACTTGGTAAGATTGCAGATCTGAATCTACCTGAGTGTACAATTCCACAGTAGGTAGGTATATACAATATACAATTCCAAGTAGATTTAAGAATAATTTTTAATAAACATAATTTAAAAAAAAACAGACACATCACATCAAAGCTTAAAACTATAGTTTAATTTCTATATCCCAATCCTATATCATCATAACATCCCATTAATGTCCCACTGCAGGGACGGGATTCCATCCGTGACGAAGGGATACTTGGCCTACTAGGTAATACCACACTGGCCAGACGGATTGGTATAGGGTTTAATATCAAGTTTTCCTTCTTTCTATGTAAAGGTAATATTCCTTATTCAGTTTCTACGACATCCATGGTGTGAGATGGACTGGTGATATATTGTATTCTTACTCTGTCACCACAACCGGAAAATAGCAATCCTACATGCTAATTTCTAAATCCGTTACGACTATTTTGTGACGTAAAAAGACAGTAAAACACGATACCAAACTAGTTAATCATGATACATCAATGTATAAAACGTACAAAATGCATTTAGAAAAGGTCAAGGCAATGGGAAACTAAACGTGAAAGCGCCAATTAGATTAACAGCGGCGTTCCCCGTACGTAAACTGTTCACAAGGGGGTGTCTATCTAATTGTCCCTCCCTCTCCTATCCCTAGACAGTGAAAGAGACAACGATAAGGTAATTAGACTAGGGCTGCGGTCTGGTTTACGAGTTTACTTTTGCTCGTGCTACATTGAAAATATTTACGTATGTTTATTCCTAATTGCTTTTTAGCGTAGGCGTTTTAGATTACACGGCGTTTTGACCTAAAGCGTTAAACAGTCAAGCGTTTTGAACTTCTATTGTAAAAACTTGGGAACTGGCAATGCATGCGTCTGCTATGAAGAAAGTCACGGATTTGAACACCACGGAAGTCAATTATTTGTGCGATCGACAAATTATTATCTTGGATGTGGTCTGCATCCGTTAATATTATCATGTCTGTAAAATTCTCCGCAACAAGATACGTCGTAGTAGGTATAATGTTAGTAGAATGTCATAACGCTCGTCTTTGTAGTACTGACATAGACTCTAATAAAACTAAACAAAACACTAAGCAGTTATTGTCACTTCTTACTACCTATTAAACAGTAATAAATCCATCACAGCAGATGGTAAATACATTGTCTAAAAACTATTCACTAAATCCTTTTCTGTACAACGTATACTAAATTTTGTCACTCCAAAACTAAAACACAATACATTTCTCAACAATTAATTCGTTACACACCGCGGTAAAAATATTTTGTCCAGTTTCGTCCACCCGCACCCAATTGTATGAACATTATGGGTGATAATGCACTTTTGAGAATCGTATGCCGGACAATGGACCAATAATTATGTTACCAACGTAATAATGCCCAACATTCTAAAAGACCATTGTTTACGTAGAAGCGGTTAGTGTTAAGCATCACAATTCAGAATTTAAACTCAACTTTTCTTCATTTAAATACCAGACTTAGATGTAACGTAATAAAGTTGAATTTGCAGTGATTTGAACAGTTGTATTTGCATTCGTAGTCGTGTATACAGTTGATTTATATTCGTCTTTTGTTTTTGGCTGTTTAGTTCTAGCTTCAGTATCAGTTTGTAGAGTGTCTCTAAACTCGAAGGGTCGTTATTCTTGCATTGTACCAGTACTATTGTCTACGGAACGACATCGTTAGCGCGTACTCCGGGTGGTCGAGCCTATTGAAATTGTATTGCATAGATGATAAATCATTCGTTTAATTATTACAATGTTAACAGGTGAATTTGTGTCTTTATTGTAAACGTTTTTCCTGACACGTGTGTGGCATACTACGTATGAAAGTTTGCTCAAAATTGATTCAAATATTTCGTTCTACTTAGTACATTTTTATTGGTAGTGGTAGTTTTTTACTTTGGTAACTTGTAAGGTTGCCTAATACCCACCTAAAACAATTTGAAATAAAAAGAAGCTTAAGATGGGATTTGTATGCAAAATTGTCTACTAAGTACCTTAGATTGTTTACCATTTACTGAGACCTGACATTGAAATTCTAATTTTGCCATTGCGTAACCTACGAAATTAATGTAAATTGTCCAGTATCAAGTTTACAATTTTTGTTCATTTTATTTTGACTACCTTAGTGAGCAAGGTCGCAATAATTTGTACGATAAACAAATACTGTTCTTGAACCTGAATTTAACTTGTTTATTTTAAACCAATAAAAGTTCCCGAGACACAGGGGTCAAGCCCTAGAGCATGAGTTGTCTTTCCAAAACGAAGTTCGTTTTTAAGATAGATTGAACACTATTCAAATAAAAAAAAAATGTATGTACGCCCGCGAAGTCCTAACATTTTATACCTATACTTTCGATTTTATCATCGTAAATAACAAACTTTTTAAAAGTAACGCCCAGTTCTTTTTTTAAAATAAAATAATTGAAAAACTTCTTTCGAAATTCAATTTAAAAATTTTATCGATTCTCATTCGAAAAAAGGTTTCATTCACGTATTTTTTCGTACAGAGTTAAATGTCAACCGTTGATATATCACACTAAAGACAACAAAGGGAATTCACGTCCGTTTGTCAAAATAAAAACGATATCGTCCTACGCGTAACATGGGGATATCACACATTGAACAACAGTCCACACAACGCTAATATAAATCATCGGTATATTTCTATTAAACTATTTTACTCTATTACAAAAAAATGGTATTGATTGTATACAGTGTGTTTCAATTTATTTTTGATCTATTATTTTATATAGCGTGTATACTTTTCACACTACTCCATATTATTCACACAACGCTATCTAGTGCCCAACTAAGCAGATCTGGTACTATGTGCAACAAATAACGGATCTATATACTTTTATACTTCTTTTTTGTAAATAGATAAAGATTTCAGAACTTCCAGGCCCATGCATCTTCGTAGACACAAGTTTTGTATTGAGCAAGACTGATTAAACTTAAGTATAATATTGTTTATGTTTCATTATAATCAAAGTAGCTACTAATTACAAAATGATAGTTGTTACAAATTAATTCTCCAAATTAACATAAATATTGTAAGACCCTGTATAGTTGTGTGTGATCCATACGAAACCGAGTCATTATTATTGCCGAGAATGTGAATCCGATGTTGCTTTTGTCCGTAAACTGTTTTGAACAATAACTAGTGACCATTGGATATAGTCTCTTTGTCGATAGCAGCTGTGTTTTTATAGAGGATGTCCATCAGAGATGCGGTATGTCCATAGCATCGATAATAAAACGATATTGATGTTCGTAATGCCACGTGTTTTTTTAAGAGATAGGTCTGTTTTTTCGATATTGTATTGTGCTTTTTAAATAACTACACACCTTGCTTTTATGACCCTCTTTGTTAAATTTAGAGTATTTTTTATTTAACATAGTGTTTTTTATACTTTATTGAGTCAAGAAACAGTAAGAACTTCAGTATTGAAAAATAATGATAAAAAGTTATTTCTAAAAATATTGAGTCGTTATTTGCAAGAAAGAATACTTGACGGCCAAACCTTCAAACATCAGCATAAATTACCTGAGCTCAGGTTAAATTAAAACTAAGTCAATATTATGTTTATAAGAGAAGCATACATTTCTTTGAATGATCCCAGAGTTTGACTATTCTGGTCATCTGCGAAATTGGTAGCAGAAAGTCCATAATATTTGTAATCGAACTATAGGAAACGACGTATTAAATCCCTCATAAATAATATAATTTGACATAAACGAAATAAATATTTTACACAAAACAATTAAAAACTCAACAGCCAACAACACTTGATTCGCTTAAAACAAAATTAAAATAATGAATAGCACTACATGAGCCAAATGTCCTCTCGAGCTTAACGAAGCACTGACAGACGACAAAAATTAAAATAGCAAGTGAAGTACCGAAAGATTTTCAGGGGCATTTCTACGTGCACCCAAAACTACTATAATTGAGGGTTAGTGAAACTTTGGAACAGTTCCAGAATGTCTTGTAAACATTTGGAATTTGACCAGAGACAGAGGTTGGGAATTGTGTTTACGACTGCTGTTGGCAGTGTGGTGACACTTGAAATTAATGTTTACTCTATTTTGTCGTGAATGTGCTCAGGTGTTTTATTGAGATGGTTAAGTGAATTACAGTAATTAACGAAAGGAATAGTAGTGTATAAAATATACACATAATAGTAATGATATTATTACATTCACGCATAAAGTGTTGACCACACAGTTGGTTGACAATCTTGTTAATGTGGCAATGTATGAGGAATCCACAAGGGCACTTTAACTTAGACATTCCCTATTCCTTGTTTATAAGACATATTTGCAAATCTAAATATTGCTTATTGGTATCAATCCGGAGATTGTTCTAGGCCAGGTCTTGTCCCGCATATGGGACGATGTAGATCTAAAGCTCTTAAAAACCCATTTGTCTAAGAAATTATGAAATTGTTCAAAAAATGAAGCGTTTCTGAAAAATTTGGCATTTATCAAGCCATTTTTTGCATTATAAAAAAAAAAAGGATGATTTTGTGTACCATTTCGACATTATAATAATATGTCCTATTAAGGTTATTTTAAAATTGAGAAGTAAAATTTTGTAATTTAATCTTGAACCAGTAGAGTTTTCCTTCTAACTTCTTAGTTCTGAAAGTTGTAAAGTTTCCAACATAACGTCGAGAGTCTTAAGTCATTATTATGAAGGAAGTTGGAAATTTATTATTATTTAACTTTTTTCACTTGCAAGTTTTACTCAAAAACTAGGTATCGATTTTTAGCCATTTTATGCGTGGTGACATAACAAAAATACATTCTTACTATTCAACGATATAGAATAAAACAAGGCCAGTCACCTTCCGCGTACAGTACCCGACCGTAAATATTGCACATCAATCTGTGGAAAGAGACAATCGGTCAATTTCGGCTTCGTAGAACTAATCTCTGTCGCACACTTTCAAATCATAATTTGTTTCAAGCGTTTGGCATGCCACTCCATACAAACGGAGAAAGTAATTGGTCCTTCGTTTGATAATTCATTATCAAATAGTATTTATTTATAATATGTTAATATTATTTGTCTCTTTACAAAAGTCGATGTGCAATTTTTACTGCCCAAAAGTCCTATAAGGGATAGCGAAGTAGGAGTAGGTATACACATGACAAGACAGAAGAGTTCGTCTCTAACGAAACTGATCATAACAAAAGAGGTTACCTCGCCTAAGGTTTCATGGCAAGAGTGTAAATATTACAAGGGTATAATGAAACACATAAACATCAATCAAGCCTTAACAACATCTTTATACTGGAGGTATTTTAATATAAAATAAAGCGTGTAATTAAAAACGTTTACAATATTATGTATGCGTGTGTAAGGAAGATCTAAATTTAATTTAGTATCTTTAAATCATTTAATACAAGTCTTGGACTTGCTTTTGGTGAAATATTAGGTTTAGGTTTGTTGGTTTAGGTGCAAAAAATTAAGATAATATTCCACTGATTCTTAGTCATACATTTACCTACTACTATTATTCTAGCCAATATGTTTGTAAGCTATTTGGTAGTAGGTCGAATTAACTTCAGTGTAAAGGCAAATATGTAATATGCCTGCGAGCCATGAAAGCTTAGTTATCTGGTTCCGGGAATTTGATTAGAAACTTCTCTAAGTCAATATCTTAGAACGAGAAAAACTGCTCATTGTTTTATACTTAGCAACAGCAGTAATTTACTAAGTGTAGGTAGTGAATAGCTAACTAAAGAGATCCATCAAAAATTCCGTCAAAGCATAGACTAGAAAATAGACATAGAACAAGACATAGAAAATGGACTATTACCCCCTTACTCATAAACGCTACTTAAATTTTAGTCAATTGATTAGCTTAAATTCTTGTGGTTTTGTTTGGCATAAGGTTGGTTTTGCTAATAAAATCTCGCTAAACAGTGATTAAATTTTAGAGACTTTTATGAGTAAGGGGCTTAGAGACTAAATAAGTTGTGTGTTAGAAAGGCAATTGTCGACGGTATCTTTACTTGTGCCTTTTCTTGCAAACTGTAGACATCGTAATGAACGTTTACGTTAGAAAACAATTTAATGAATTTAATACTTTGACGAAACAATCAATTCTTAAAAGCGAATTTCAATCTGAATAATTAAAAATCATATTATTATGTCAATATTGCTCAGGGATTCTTAAAGATGAATAATAGGATTGCAATTTTAAACCAATTAAATGTTTTATAAACATTACGAAAATAATAAATTGGAAGTTGTTTCAATAAAAATATGAAAGAAAAACAAAATACTTGAATTAGACAATAAGAAATACTTACAGCACTAATAAGTATTTGTACAATGAAAAACCCTTACAAATATAATTAAGTAGAATATTTTTAAATGTTTTTAACTTCTTGATGCAGGCGCACATGAAAATAATACTAACTTGAAGATGTAGTCATGCTATAACGAATGATATCTGTGTAATGACTAAATAACTACAAAATGTCATACCCAAACTTATTCTGTACTTACTTACTCCGCTGGCTCAACGACCCAAAATGTGTCTTGGCTGACACGAGAGAACGCCACTCTGCTCGATCCTTGGTCACCTCTTACCAGTTGCTGACTTGAAGTTCCCTCAAATCGTTCTTAACGATATCTTTAAACTTATTCTGTAAATTCACTATTTTCCTAATAGTTTATTTTGTCTTAAAATAACTTTTCAAACGTATTTTGATAATTTCAAGAATTAGTATCTAATATTTAAAATGATAACTAAAATACGATCAAATAGTTGGCACATTATGAGTAAAAATACTTCAAATTCATAAAGAACAAGTAAATTAGTTTCAACTTGTAAATCTACGTATTCTACTAATAATAGCTTATGGAAGGAAGCATTTCCGACGATAGCTACTATTGTTTTATTGTTTAAAGCTGTCGGCGCGAGCCGTAACTAAAACTGACATGTACCGTTTGTTTAAATGATTATTAATAGCTTTTTATAACTGTAATACACTACAAAAGATTTATAAAGTTAAACTTTTAGTGAATCAGATAATAAAGAATTGATTGTTGAGTGATTTACTGTTATATTCTTACGAATTAAGTCATTTTCTTTTGTTTTCAAGAGGAAGATAATTCTCGTATTAGAGATCAAGGCATGTGTCGCCTTTATAAAGCTGTGATTAATGGACTCAAGGAACCTAAAGACTCCAAAGGAACCAAAAACCATTTGAGGATTGCACAAATAGTTGTAGGGCAAAGACATACAATGCTTTCTATTACCTCTTTATTTAATCAGTTAAAATAATCAGTCAAGTCCTATAGATTTATCCAATAAAATTATGTAAAGTAAAGTCAAAGTGCGGTCTCTAAGGGCCAGATTCAGAGACCGCACTTTGACTTTACTTTAGCAAAGTCTAGTTATTATCTCTGAATTTGAACAACATTAAAGTAATCTTTTCGCATGAAAAGTTTACTTTGTAGTAATAAATAATGAAAGTAAACTTTTTCATGCGAAAAATTACTTTAATGTTGTTTAAATTCAGAGATAATAACTAGGCTTTGCTAAAGTAAAGACAAAGTACGGTCTCTGAATCTGGCCCTAAATCTGGCCCTTAGAGTCGGTTGTAATGACAACGACTTTGATAGTACTGTTTGTGTTTGTTTTAAGAACTTTCTTTGTTATGTTGCAGTCTCTTTGAATTAAAACTGGTAGTATTTCCTCAATTTAATAGGTATTGACATTGGAAGTTTGAAACACAATAAAATGTTTATTTATAATTAATCATATTAATATTATTAATTATCATTAAATTAAAACAAAACATGGACTTAAATATTTAAAATACTTTTGCTGTTTTCAATTTTATACTCACTAGTTCATAACGTTTAAGCAGTCTGGTTTTTGATTTAATAATAATAATAATTAACTTGTGTTATGGCAATTACCAGCAAATTTTAAAATTAAATTACTGAAGCAAGCGAAATCACTGTTATTTAATTATGAAATGCAATTCCAGACTTGTAATGAAAGCATCATAATTAATGAAAGCATCGATACTCACAAACAGAAAATAACTCCATTACTTTTTAACAATCGCGTTGAATGCGTAATATAAAACACTAGCTGACCCGTGCCCACTTCGTTGGCCGGCGAAAAACAAGCGTCCCTTTTTTAAATATATTTCATTACTGCTCCACTCCTATTAGTCATAGCGTGATACTATATAGCCTATGACACTCCCCAATAAATGGACTATACGACACAGAAATATTTTTTAAATCGGTTTAGTAGATCCAGAGATTACATCCTACAACATCACAAACACACAAACTTTACCTCTTTATAATATTAGTAGAGAAGTATAGATAAAAGGAAATTATCACGGTATATAATTTAACTTTCTTTTACTTGACGTTTCGCCACGTGTTGGTCGTGATATCAAGCTTTACGTTCTGTCGGCTTACAAAACTTATTCTTATACATTCTGACGATTTTGATATATACAATTGTCTTGATAACTTAAGCGCCGATTACACTAGACTACATGTAGTCTCCTACAAGATGTAGTCTCCTACAAGATGTAGTTGACTACATGTAGTCTAGTGTAATCGGCGCTTTAGCGGTTACGTATGTTGTTATTAATATTTTGCATTTCTTTTATTTTTTGTATAAACAAATCAAATATCCGTCACCAGTTCAAAATGTCTTTATAAGTATAAATCTTTCTGTAGTGTCTAGACTTAGTTATTGTTTATTGTTGTCTACTGGTCTTCTCATAGTCTGTCTAGCTCTCATTATATTTGTAAAGTTATCATTAATTTTGTCTCTGATGTTTTATTTTATCGTCGGTTAATAGTTATACAATGTGTCCATAGTGAGCACGGCGCATAGATTTCAACAAATGGTAAGGCATAGTTTTACTAAACACAATATAAAAACACTATAAATATCTATTATTACTTTGGTTAAATTTAAATAAATAAAATCATCATCTGATGATAATGATAACAGCCCGCTGATGTCCCACTGCAGGAAAGGGCCTCCTCCCGTGAGTAAGGGATACTTATACTTAGCCTACTAATACCAGACGGCCAGACGGATTGGTACAGGGTTTAATTTCAAGTTTTCCTTCTTTTTACTTCGTAACGATAATTTTCCCGAAAAGTCCCTTAGCCGGTTTTTACGACACTTATGGGATGAGATGAGATGGTGACATATTGTATTCTTACTTCGTTACCACACGGATCTATCGTCACCACACGGATGTGTAAATAAATAAAATACGGTGAACAAATACTTTAATAAAATATTTGTAAATAGTACAAAAGTTAACCAGCGTCTATGAGACGTATCTATTGTATCAATATAAAGTAGTTTTGCATTATCATCACAACTCTATTATTCAGTGCCAGTATAAACTGCGTTGTATTAAAATTACGTGTCATAAGTGCATCAATTTGTCATTTTACCCGCATCTCCTACGCGAGATGGATTACGTGGGATCACTATTGTAATCCTTTTGTTTGTGTTTTAAAATACTATTTGTGATGTATCTGTCATGTTTTTCAAATTAAAAAAATACTGGCTGTCACTGTGATGACTACTAAATTATTGCTGAATTAAAAAGGTAAACTACTAAAACTAGTCCATTTCGGAAGCTGTCCTAAAAGTGACTAAAATGAACTATACTACTTAATAATACAAGAAAAGAAGCTAAGCTTGTGGAGTCAAATAGAAGCAATAGTAGTTCAAAATAATTTAAGTAACTGAGGAATAAAATAATATTGAAGTAATGTTATGATCAAGGATAGGGTTTTTAAGTCTTTTAATTTGAAATAAACTGAACTTAATAAATAATTAATTTCTCAGGTTCGATTCCCGCTCAATGCAAATCTTTGTGTGCATGAACATGATTGTTTGCATTGGTCTGAGTGTTTTCTATGTATAATATGTATGTATTTACAAAAAAAATGTATTTAAGTATGTTTATCCGTTGTCTAGTACCCATAGTACAAGCTTTGCTTAGTTTGGGACTAGGTGGCGATGTGTAAATGTGTGAGGATTATTTATTTATTTATTGAGTCTAGTTTATTTATTTCAATGACTCAATTATAGTAGTAATAAATAAATCCAATAAACAGTTACACTAAAACACATCCAAATTTAAACGTCCATCGAATAAGCTCAACGAGTCTGCGCATCCAAAGCACAGCAGTTCCTTTTACGTACAACACTGAACTAAATTTAAACTAGATCAATACGGATTATTCTCAGCTTCCATTGCAATGGTGATGCAGACATTTTATTAATAGGAATGGTATCTATTAGCTGTTTTATTCTGATCAGATGAGACTAATACAAATTGATTTTGTAACTGTACCTTTGTAGTGAGATGTTCTTTCATAACGTACTACGGTTTTTAATGAGTTTTGTAATGTACTTTATAGATTTGAACTTTAGTTGTCAATCAGTTGTATTGAATGCAATATCAACGACAATTACACAATATTTTATTTGAGGGAATATGCATTCTTGGACAATGATTATCTTTACAAGCACCTACAACTATCACATAAAAAAAGCAAATAGTTAATTATAAATTATATTTGGCTGTGCAATATAATTTCACAAGATGTTATTTTATTGTTTATGCATTTAAAGGCAGTTTATTTGAGTTTAAAAACATATTTACAAATGACTGCCAAAATGGCCTCTTGCAAAAGTGAAATAACAACACTGATTAATAGTTACTAGTAACAACTTGAAATGCATTAATACTTATTGCTCCATACTGTTCTGAACATTAGCAATGAGCTGGAACCTGTGACTTACTTAATAATGGTATGGCTAAGCTACGAATACTTGTTACGACTAACTTTGCTCTTACCTGTAAGTTTCCCCCTCGTTATAAGTTGAAAGAGGCTGTATCTTTAGTATCTAAGCACGTAGTAGCAGATACAAAATTTTCAATTTTACAAGTGGATTTGTTTCTTGATATTTTTAAATTTAAAATCAAGAACTTATAAATGGGAAATCTCTTGTAGTGAGGAAGTAAGAAAGCGTAGTGGTCTCGTCTCCTAAGGGTGTCGTAAAAGCCGACTGAGAAAAAGTTGAAAATATTACAACTACTATTCTATTACTATATTGTGTGGACGAACTGATGTTCCTCCGTGATCATGGCGCTTGTAACAGAGTCGAAATACGGAAACTCAACAACTCTAAACATGGTAAATATCCCGATAATTCATTTAATAATAGTGAATGTGACCATGACCGTTTAAATAATTATCCTATTATATTACTGATTTGACGACCTCGGTGGCGCGCCGGTCAAGCCAGCGGCTGCCGCGCATGAGGTTGTGGGTTCGATCCCCACGCAGGACAATAATTTGTGAGATCCACAAATTATTGTCCTGAGTCTGGGTGTTATATGTGTCCGTTATTTGATGTTTGTAAAAGTCCCCGCGACACAGGGCATGATCCCTAGTGCGGGAGTTGTCTTTTTAAAAAAAAAAAAAAAACTTTAATTACTCCGACGACCTGAAGAAGACGCTCAAAATTGGTTGAATGAAGCGAGTGAAGGACAAGGAATAAGTGACGCAAACATAGAAAGCCCTGTCTCTAGCAGCGTGCCACTCATGAGAAACAGAAAGAGAGAAAGAGATTTTTATAAATGTTGTACTATTTCATCTGGGTACTGAAATAAAGTACCAAGTTAAGTAAAATGTCACAATGGACAAGCTTTTACCAATATTAGATTCTATTTTTAAATTCAAACAATTGAAAGAGTTACTGACCTCCTCTCACCGCTCATGACTTTGTGTTTCCTTCATCCATTAGCTGTATATATACGGTGATAAAGGACTCTACTTATTAGGCTTCTTCGGGTCAAGTTCGCGAATTCAGTACCTTTCACTCAGTTCAGCGGTTCTTTGTGCCTTGTGATCATACATTCATCATCATCATAACAGCCCATTAATATCCTACTGCAGGAACGGACCTCCTCCGTGACGGAGGTATACTTGGCCTACTAATACCACGCTGGCCAGACGGATTGGTGTAGGGTTTAATATCAAGTTTTCCTTCTTTATATTTCGTAAAGATAAAATTCACGGATAGTCCCTTAGTCAGTTTTTACGACACCCATGGGATGAGATGGGGTGGTAACATATTGTATTCTTACTCCGTCACCTCACGGACTTTAAAAGGTTCTTATGTACTTATAATTTAAAGTGCAATACTTCTACGACTAACTACGTGATTTTTCAACACTGATGAGGAGCTTTGACTACTTTCAAAATTTGTGTCAGACATAATTATTATTCGTAAATGTCTTTTGATTCGTACCAACATAAATCTGTATCGTTAAGGATAGATAGTGGCATTATTACACAATGCCACGCAACTACTATCTTTAGAACTATGTAAGTCTGTGTATTGAATACAATATAATATATTGTATTCAATAGCCATATTCTAGTATTGACGTAATACAGACATTAGTATTTCTTTGTTATTATTTAGTTTTGTTTATCTTGGATAGTTGAAATAATGAATACATTATATCACGCTAGGAACAATTTGCTTATAATATTGTCTCTTTAAAATCGTTTTTTTTACGTAGTGAAAATAATATTTACTTGGTCTAGAGTGTTTAAATCTATTATATACTGACACAATTAAAACTTTCTGCAAAATTTAGCACCTGTTAATGTTCATTTTTGAAATTTGACATTTTTATTTTGACAATATAATTATTTTATTTCTGAAAAACATAACATCTGCCCTTATACTTTTAATGAAGTCCATCAGGGTGCTTCAAACAATGTAACGGACATTTTGAAACTTTCAAAATAAAGTATAAAAGCCCTCTAACCTTATAAGAATACTTATATAAAGTAACAGGAGCAAACTCCTCAGAACGCTCACAAAGTTTTCAATTTTAAATACGTCTTAATTTATCTTGCGTCGGTATTGCCTTAAGGCCTCAAATCTCTGTTTAGGATATCACGGCAAATGATTTTATCTAATTGAAATATAAAGTTATTAATGTTTAATAAGATACTTCCTTATTGATGTTTGAGCTTGGACGTTTTCTGGGCAAATGTTGGCCGGGGTTGATTTGCGCTGGCTCTCCCCCTACACCCGGCCGCCCTTGTCTAGACTGACGTCGAGACTGACTTAGTTGCGTCCCAGCGTTCGTGCGGGAAGGGTGTGTCGCTCTGTGTGTCTTTGGCGCGAATTTTGAACGTCGAATCGGTTTATTCGTGACTTTTTTTAAATTTGATTTTAGTGTATTGTTATGTGTTTTAAGTGTATGAATTAAGACTTTATCTTGTGAAATGGATTTGTTATTATTGTAAGTATTATTTACTTAATTTTTTTTATTTTAAATTAATGTTTATTTAAATAAACGATGTTATTATTTATTTTATAACCAATATTTAATTTGAATAACCTTCTTGAAATCTATTGACAATTAAAAATAATTGCGTGTATGTTTGATAGCTACAAATATTGTGTAGTTACTTTTACTTTTTCGAAGTAAATACTTTAGTATCTGAATTAAATATTTGTTTTTGACAAAATCGGAATGAAGTTTGTAACTAATTTGAAGATTTTTAAAATGTTTTTAAGAGGAGTAGGTTAAATCTATAAAAAGGTATTAAGTTTTAATATTACTATAGTGTATTCAAGTAAAAAGTTTTATAATTATACTTACCTAATACAATAAGGATGCTGTCTTTTAATCTACGGGTATAATTCGTTTGATACTTAAATTAAGTAAAGAAACTAAGATTTACAAGAATCAAGAGAGACTATTTTTCATTTAGAACACATTACGCAAGATTTAAATAAAAAATATATTGATATTGAGTAAGGCACGAGTTATAAAATTATGTGTAAGTAAGTAGGTATATACATGTTGTTAAAATAAAGTAGCTAGAATAGCAATAACAGTACCTAATGAATATGTAGTAAAAAGCTTCTTTATCTAGGTAGGTTATAGACTAGCTTAATTTTAACTAATTCAGGGGTAAAAAAGGCCTTTTTAAGTCAATAAAACAAAATCTAAATCTTTAAATTAACGTAATAAATGGCACAAATCATTTAGGTTCACAACTTTTTTTTATCTCATTTATCTTGTAAAGCATTGTAACAATTAAACTATTCTGAATAAAATGTATGTAAAAAAAACAGTTAACTTTTACATATTATATTTTGAAGGAAAATCTGATTATAATCGTTACTTGAACAAGTATCTTATGTCAAATGACTATTAATTTTCAATAAAATGAGATGAAAATATGCAAACGAAATCAAAATTTATCAAAGTCATTCTCAATATGATCGTCAAATATTGAACAAAGTCACCAAGCTTAAGTGCTACCATTGTAAAAAAAAAGATCTCGAAATGTACTTAAAAAGAAAAAAATGTCATTTCAAAGATATTTTTGCTTGAATCTCGAGAGTTTGCGGTTGAAAAAAAAATTGAGTTCCGGCCGAAACGCTCGCCGTCCACTTATCGACGACGACTTCAAGCGACGACGAGGTGAATTAGCTAAAAATACAAGGATAAATACTAGTTGAATTATTATATTCTACTGTATACATTTTATAACTTAATCCAAATTATAAATGGCGTGTAGTAGATGGGTAACGTTGATCCTAAACACTGACTTAAAAGTTTCCATTGAAAAAATAGAGTAATTTCTATCATCTCATAGAAAAAAAATAATATAAATAGGAACCATACCATTTAAAAATGTGGTAATCTCAGATCATGAATATAATGTCAGATAAGAGCTACTGTTTTTTTTTGTGTCTGTTCGTAGTACACATTATAATACAACTAAGTTGTTATAAAGTTCCTAAAACGGGATGTTAAAAATTTGTAGTGTTAGCATAATTTTTTTTGTAAAAGTAGCAATAGGTCAAAAATCCCTTCTGTCACTGCTAAAGACTCGTCCCTTTAGTTAGTACGTACTATAAACCAAAGTTTTTATATCTGACGCCGTTAAAAATGAACTTAACATGAAACAAAATTTAAATACACCCAAGACTATAAAATTCTTTTAAAACAGTTTTCTTAACCATAAAAAATGTACTAGACCAGTACCACAAATCAATGTAATTGCTTAGTTCCACATCGGGACACCAAAAAGCCGGAAACACAAGATACAAATAGATACATTAGTTCTTCTAACAGCAACATCTGATACTTTCATTCAGTACTGTTTCACTTACTAAAGCAGATATAAAAAAGGAATGTTGCTTTTTTATTTTTACGTTTCCTCATGCATGACAGCTTATTAATGTTACAGTACAGGGATTTGATAATGGAATACCACGTTGGCTAGACGGGATGATATTCTAAAGAAATATCTTCAAAATTTATTTTAGGTAGGTTTAGATTTTCCTTCTTTTGTTTTTGTAGATGTAATATTTGCGAATATTTTGTAATTTTTCCTTAGTCGGTATTTGTGACACGAATGGTATGAGATGGGTAATGGCACCATTGTATTCTTTCTTCATCACCAGGCGTATAACCCTCGGTTTATTTTCCTAAGCTGTTTTCACATTTAGCCTTTTAGATGGGCCATTGTACATTATTTGTAGATGAGTACCGCGGATATCACTTACTAGATACATTTTAGTTTTTTTCTTTGTTCTGGTGCGGTTTTATAATAACAATAATTCATAAATATAACAATGCTAATACTGCTAGGCGTAAATACTTTTGTGATTGGAATGAAGGACATTGTAAGGAACTTCACGTTATTAATCTATTCCGTGTGTTATCCGAAAGAGAAGCTTTCAATATTACAGACAGCATTTTTTAAACTAATTTCTTGAGTATGAAGTAACATTAACTATTCACTATAAATTATTCCGAACCATCTCAACATAACAATGAATAATGTCATGTACGACCGGTAAAATCACGCTAATGGTCCAAATCCGTTCCTATACAGTATGAGGTCATTGGTTACATCGCCTCCGCACTTAACATACAATACAGGACAAATGCATGCGCATATTTACAGCATCACTGTCTTCCCACTGACTGCTTATACTGTAAAAAAGTTTTGCGAAATTACTACTTTTGAAAATTATAAATTATGTATAAGATTTTTCTGTTGTATGTTTCATTTTGGTTCATTACGCATTTTACATAAAGATTTTAAATATTTCTTACTTAAATATCCATTTACCTAACATTGTGTGACATTGTGTAACATTGTATTTACCTAACATTACATCGTGATAAAACGTAAAGAATGTCGTATGAATGAGCAAGGAAAATTTGTGACCACGACCGTTTAAGGCGTCCGAATCGTAAGGGTCCTTAAAACTAAATCTAGGTCGATTTAGTTTTAAGGACCCCCACGTTTGCCTTAGTTCGTTCGATCACCTTCACAGACTGTTATGTAACATCCTCTATTCTAATGATACTGTTTTGGACATATAAGTCTGGTGACGATAGTAGCCATAAAATTATTTAACTTACTTATGAAAACAAAATAAAAACATAACACTATTAACATTTCAATCTATGAACTGAAAGTTTTATCACCACTTTACGAGAATTTCGTAGTCATAAAACCGACCCTTATCGGCTATTGTCATCTGACACTCGATAATCGAAAGAAACTTTGTATTCATTCAAGAAATCTGATATCAACCTTTACCTTAAAACAAATAGATCATTTGGAGACCTGTCCCGCTTTGAAAATTTCCAATTTGAAGAGGCCACGTAATTGTTCCTCTTGCTATCAGACGCCTCTTGTTTTAAAAGCCTATTCTTGTTACAGATAAGGGGAAGATATCTCCTGACCTCGGCGTATCTGTAGGTACGTATTTTCAGGATAAGACAATATGAATTTTAATTCCTTTAGCCGGGTCGATCGTAAATAAGTCTCTTATCGTATAGGTAATTGGGAATGTGGGCGACCGCTTCCATAACGCATGGGTTATCGATACCGAGACATATATTAAATTATACAATCTTAACTCGATTCGTTGGTTTATATTAAACGATACAAATCAGCCCCATTTTTATTCTTATATTGAGTTTGTTATCACTTGAATTAATATCTTTGTTAAACAATTTTACGTAAAAGAATTGCAAGGGTATTAAACCAAAGTTGGAATGATGCCAGCGTCTGATATAAATTGATGCAATATTGTCGTTGATATTATTATGAATTTACGACGCATAAAGCTGGTTAGATGCTCAAATTTAATCATTTATTCTGTGTCTGGGTGTTCTGTTTTGTTATTGTGTGTTGATACTGTTTTAATTTCCTTTTTAAACTCCTTTTAGCGAAAGCGGTTTTAATATGAACAGGTATACGCTTCAATGAGTTATCTTCATGTACTGTGTACTGTAAAATGTGCGTTTTTTTATTGAGTTACTCAGTTAAACTAAAAGTTCCACTGCTTTGGCGTAGGGAAACCTAATCGACATTGATACCATTCTGGAAATAGGGTAATATTGTTGACATTCTTCTTTATTTGTCTCCTGGTTGTAGTATAATTATAGAAACTTAGATAATTATTCCTAGATTAAGCTTTTTAAATGTTCCACTATAGTTCAAAGGTCAATGTTCTATTTTATCAGAGAAACGTTTATAGTAACTTAAATACAATATTTATATTATTTTATAATGTTTTACAATAAGCAACTATTTACCTAGTCAGCATCAAGACGATGCTCGTCCTTCTTATACGTGGCTTATCTGTTAGACAAACATATCTTAATGCTACTTTAAAATGTTGTTTTTTGTGATATGATGGCGTTGTCTTGAAATAACTGTTTTTATTATTCCTTATAAAAAGTTTATTTTTCATGCAAGTGTTTGACAACTGTCTTACCTAATTTTGAAATAAAAGGTGAATGGTAGTTACAACTATTTTAAAAAGTTCATAATTGCGCAATATAGTGACATTTATTTATCATAACAGCCCGTTAATGTCCCACTGCAGGGACGGGCCTCCTCCCGGGACGGAGGTATACTTTGCCTACTAATACCACGCAGGCCAGACGGATTGGTATAGGGTTTAATTTAAAGTTTTCCTTCTTTTTATTTCGTAAAGATAATATTCACGGATAGTCCCTTAGTCGGTTTTTACGACACCCATAGAAATGAATCTAGAATTCTTAGTTTAAGGTTAACCATAGTCTATCTATATAGAAACTTTATAAAGTAGCTCATTCCATAGCTATCTAGTAAAGTTTTTACTAACGACTGTTAGAAACTAGTACAAAGTTTAATTTTAAAACAAGACCTCTGGGCCTAAGTAACAGTTTAGCGGGTGTGTCGTAAGCTTTTTATGTAGATCAGTTGTATATAAATATTATATTTTAAAACTGCTATAGTAGTATTCATAAACATATCACAGCTCAAAGCAGGCCTTCAGTAACAGAGGTACCAAAATCCTCCATCCAGTATATCAAAATCGAATAAAGTACAATTTTCCCCCATTACCGCCCTTCATATCTTCCGTCATTTCACGTATCGCTTCCGAGCCCAAAAGAGGGTAAGATGTAAAGATGAAAATAATAAATCCGTATCGAATATGCACGACTGGAGCAAATGAAAAAATTCTTCGCACGAAAATATAATACTCAGCCGTATAATTCGTCTGCACCGATCCATCAACAATTAAATGTTGGGTTGTTGGCGATACATTATCAGCCGTATTGCGAACGTCCTGATTGATCGTACTGGTGCCATGAAACCATAGATGCTTACCGCTCCATTGAACATCACTCCATCGAGACTACTGTCACTAAATGACCGATCACTGATCCCTCTCGTTTCACACCTATAAATCTAATTGAAATCATAAACCATACACTAACGTTGATTAAACATTTTAATAAACAAACACGTTCGAATTATTCTCCGCAAGGGTGGTCTTTGATAAAATTCGTACTATAAATTTAACATGAAGCACGCAGATAATTACCTCCATTTAACAACCAAACAATGTGCACCTAATATTATTAATATTTTAGAATAGAACGGCTTTAATCACGGCTTCGAATTTAAGCTTAATTATTCTGTTCGTCGGATAATTAATTAAACAAAAGACGGTATGCAGCCCAGGTGAGTATTGAAACAAACGGGCATTGTTATTTGTATAACAGGGAAAAATTCGCGATCCTTCCATCTTCGTCGCTACTCCTTCATTGTTAAAAGTTCCGCCTTTTTTCCAATTTACGCAGTTCTTTCATCGCGTGACTGATGCATTTATCATTCGTGTTTGAGAAATTTCTTTATCCTGCTATAAATGTTTATTGAACGGGCGTTTCTAATCGCATCGCCACGTTTATCTCGATGTCTTTTTGATTCGAGCCCGTTCGACAGATTTGTAGGCATTTAGCGTGAGGTCGTAGGGTGGGTCCTTCGTTCCCATGGCATTGGGGTGTTACGCTATTTTAGTGTGTCGTCGTAGGGTAATTTACGAGCATGCAATGCACACAAGCAGCCCTGCTTTTAGGGTGATGTTCTGGAATAACGATTTTTCGTGAATTTATGTCTCTTTGAAGATGATAAGTGATCACTTACGATAGTCCCACATGACGTTACGAGAACAAGACTTTAAATATATCTCTTTCATAATTTATACGTATGATGTTGATAGTGATCTCAAAATTAAATGAAATTACTGTGTTTAGTTAGGTAGGTGGTAATGTGCTTCGGGCAACTAATAATGTGTTGTGTTACTGACCGATAAATTGATTGTTTTTTTTATTTTATTTAGCTGTTTTCGGTGTTCTAACTTTGATGTAATTTAAATATATTATCATATTTATTAGTACCACACACGATGAAGATATTGTGCCTTAGGCTTGACCGGGAAGTAGTCATATTTTTTATTTTATAACTACTACTGACGCTTTAGAGTTTAAGCTTGTACAATATAAAACATTAGAGCTCGACTATGTTACATCTATGTACTAGTTTGCCATGCCTTGCGTGGCATGCGAACCTGCAAGGCAAACTCGTGTAATGCTAGTGCCATTCCACTGAAGCCCAAATTATTTGCATTGTATACACACACATGGGATATGTATTGTCTATCAATATGAGCATGTTGGTTACCGCATTAAAAAAGTATCTTAATTAAAATTTAACTAAAAGGTATATAAGAGACATAATTGTTTATCTTCTTTTAATTTAAGCTCCCATTTTTTGACTTCAGACTTCCTTCAAACAGCATTCTTCTGTAGTAACTAGAGGCACCAATAGTCTTTATAACTATCTGGCCAGCTTAGGCTGGCTGGTAACTACAATGACATGGTTTGTTTGAAGTTATTCGTCTCTATATATGCCATTATACCTATTTTGTATATTTGTTAGTCACTACTTACGACCACCATACGACGAAAAATAGTCGCATTCATAACTTTTTGGTTCGTCACCAAATAAACATAAAAGACATTATACTTCCATGTTAATTTATAGTAACTACTTCTTCTACTTATTTCAAGGAACACACTAACGTATTCTGGTTTCACCATAAACACAAACATTCCATTAACATGAAAGTGATACTTAAAACAGTATTAAACACAGCGCGTGAAATATTCAACTAGACAAACAAAACCTTTTAATAGTTGAAAATGTTGAACCAATTTGTCCTCAAATTATTTGTCAAGGCGATCCATTCCGAAAATTGTTCCCGATTTAGAGCCAAAGGGGTCGCATGCTCAAGCTGTGTTCCGACTTGAAACAATATATATTATTATTGTAGTTAAAATCTCATAGAATATTCATGGTAAATTAATACATTCGATACAGTATTAAGAAATTTAACTTGGGCTTTTAATTAGTTTATTTATTCACAATTCAATTCCCGTACTTGGTTAATAAGTTATGTTGCCTGTTTAAACTAAGTTTTCCGAATCACATTCCCCGAGGCACCAGTCAAAGTACGGGAATTGAATTGTGAATAATATCTTTAATATTTTTTGCAGATCGTATGAATTGCAACCTAAACTGCATGCTTCTTACGATAAATCATAGGACTATTATTATAAAAGCCAATATATTTTATGGCATCGTGCAATGTCATGGAAAAAGCAATGAGGTGTGATTCTGGCACATCTGCCAGTGTTGTGCTCGATAATGATCGGCTGGTACATGCAAGCTCTGGTTTTAGTTGAATTTACGATACTGATAGTAGTTGGCTATCGTAGATATTAATACGGTTATTATATAAATATTTACTAGCTTACATTAGCGGTCTGAAACTTAATGGTAGTGAAAATTTTGACCGTGCTGGAAATTTTCGATTGGAACGATTTATAGGGTTGATTCTATAAAGTGCACTTTAGATATTAAGTGTAGTAAACCACTTTGAGGTCTTAAGTGCCGACATAGACCGATATAGGTCGTAGATTTTGTTATCTGAAAAGGCAGAGGACTGGTTTTGTCTATACCAGAATTATATTTGTTGAAGCAAGGGTGCTTGAGTCGAGACCACAAATTGGCAAACTACTGAACGCATTTCCATAACTCTATGTAGTCCCAAACTAAGCTAATCTGTATATAGGGTGTACATAACCTAGTGCCTATCTTAATTTGGCTGGTTAGCTTTGCAGTTAGCCAAACATAGTTGTCCGAAAAAAAAATGTATTTTTCAGCGGCTCCAAAGTAACATAATGCGTTATTAAGTTGTGGCTAAAATAATACGTTCAGGAAGCCAAACAATGAAATTTCAAAGTCTAGACTAAACTCTTGCTCTAAAATAAAACAATAACACCATCTGGTTTACAATCAAAAATCTATTTACACTACACAAATTAAAATATTGTTGTACCAATTCTAAAGTTTGTACAAACAAATATATTTGGCGCGTCTACACATACCGAGGTCTATAACCTCCCCTCCCGGAATAGACACAGTAAGTTGAGTATATAAATTAGCTGTCGGAGCTGCTAATCGCTCCGACAGGCCGCGATGAAACTTCAGAATCCATCAGTGGTCTTCTAAAAGGCCAATGTGTACACAAAAATAGCTACACAATAATAGTAGTTATTTATATTGTTATCCTTTTAGCGAAAGCTCTTGAGAGATCGTTACTTTTAATGAATCACATTCTATGTTTGAACCAGGATTTGAATGTCTTCGGTTTTTAAAATTGATGTTGTTCTATCGATTTAACGGATAAGTTTACTAAGCTGTTACTAAGCAATTAACAAATTGTTGAGTTCTTTTCTTCGAATTTCAAAGTTCAAAAATTCGTGTCTGTGTTTTTCTGGTTTCAGTTGTAATTTTACGGATTTTTTAGTAACAAAAGAATCTTCTGAAGTTTTTAAGTAAATATTGAATTTTATTTAATGAAATAAAGTAGATCTTAATTAAATAATTATTATTTAATCCATGGAGAAGTTAAAACAACGTTCAATTACTCAATGCTCAAACTAAAAACTAACAAAGTATAAAATCATGGCTAGCAAATCTGTCCAACAAAATTACAATAGTTGACTCAGCAAACTTAACGCAAATTACGACCCTCTCGTCCTAGATTCACACGGATTGGGGCAAAAAAAAAAACTGTCGTCTGCCGAACATTGGACGCACAATAGCGCACAATTACTACGTCGGGTTCCGTAATGAGCGCGCCAATGAGATTGCAATAAAATTCGGTCGCAACAATACGGCCATAATTAGAATTAACTGTCTCATTCCACGCCCACATCCGATGGCCATCTCTACTTTATACCATTCGTCCCAAATGACGCTATCCAGAAATTCTCTTTATACCACATTTATACGATCTATTCAATAAGTCTCGGTTGCTGATCATGTATTGCGATAATGATTGCATTATTATCTAACTATAAAATCTTCAACAAAGACGTGATAATTTTACGTTTGAATATTTTATTATTGTACAAATGAAACCTACGCAGCTACTTTTATCGCTTATTGCATGATGAGTAAATTCTCCTCTTCAAATAGGGTTTTAAAGCGCACTTATAGAGCGTAAAGTTACAAATTGTATTATCTCCGCTACTTCAAAGAAATTTAGGAAGTTTTGACTTCTAAAAATGCCTTAGTGTGTCCACACACATCAGTGCTATGTCAAGGATTAGGCAAGTTTTAACAGTGGCAATGATTTTTTTTGTCTAATATACTCTATACATTGTCTAATATATTATCTAATTTGATCACAATGTCCATACCCGTATCGATAACAAGCTTCATTAAGTGTCAAGGCTAGCGCGACACCATGTTTAGATTCCGGTAGCGTCCAGTTATAATTTATTTGTTCATTATGTCCTTGTAGAAAGTTATAATTGTCTTAGTAAATATGATTAGTTATTAATAAAGACTCTGCGTCAATAACAATTTTTCAATTTAATTTTGTCGAAGATACGAGACAAAAAAACAATAATGAAGTATTTAAACATGTACTTAAAATCTTTTGAGCTGTAATTAAACAATTACTAGCAAACTTGTTTATTGTGTTCTTAAGTACTAGCCATCGCTAAAAGAAAGGTGTAAGAAACAATTATTTTTCAAAGCTTACAATAACAAAGACCACGAAAAAACCTTCTTGAAATTAATAAACAGAACGATCTTATTTGTAACAAGAACGAAAGTACTTTCAAGCAATCACATGCCATTTCTTATACACAAGAGTTACACAAAAAGCTAATAAAAGAAGCATTGTATAAGCATCTGTTATTTTACATGCTTTTATGCTTTTTCTCAAGTGTGAGTTTTTGTTGAGTTAATTAAAGTCTGTTATTGAAATTCACGGAGATCGCAGACGGCCCTTCATTTAGAAGATTTAGTAGGAATTAGGGAGAATAGTGCAATGCATTGTGCGGGAACACAATGTGCTATTGTTTTAGGACTTAAATGTGGAGGTTTTGTGTTAATAACTGTTTCACTGGGGGTACGTTTCGTGTTACGGTATTGTGTTTTCAGTGGAGTGGAGTTTTGAAATATGTGGACTTATGTTAATTCTTTGAATTTATGAAGATGTAAATATAAAATTTTATTTGTAATTTCATGTTGAGTTTGGTTTATGTTTTTAGATTTAAATGAAGTTGGATTCTTCCATCAGATACCTAGTTTATGTGGCAAGTTTATAGATTTGGCTTAGGTTAAGTTTAGTGTAATTTAGTATCCAAATGTCCCTCACAAAATGTGGTTATAAAAAAAGTCAAAGAGTTTGTTAAATTACGGTGTTTTAAACTCTTCTAAATGGAATTATTCCTGAAAACACTTTTATTTTAGGGAAAAAGGATCACTTTAATAGGCAAACAACTTATGTTTGCAAAGGAGAGAATAGAAATATAACTGTATTAGTCACAATTACAAACTTGAATAAATAAAGTGTGACATATTATATAATTAGTACAAAACTTTACACTTTTATTTATTTATATACTGCATACTAATCAGGCTGATATTATTACAACATTTAAAATTAATTAACGTGATTACACACTCATTAATAACGGATTAATGTCAACCTGCTCACATAAAGTCACACAAAAACAATAATATTATCACAAAATAATAATTTATCAAAACAAAATAAACGTATGGTAATACAAAATGTAAATCCAACATGTAATTAGTTGTACCATAAATAATGAACGAATAAACCATAAATAACATATATCTAAACTAAATTCATAAAGCTTTCGTTTTAAAACTGGAGCTTTAAATATTTACTGGATTTGATTCATTATCATAACAGCCCATTAATGTCCCACTGCAGGGACGGGCCTCCTCCAGTGACGAAGGGTTACTTGGCCTACTAATACCACGCTGGCCAGACGGATTGGTATAGGGTTTAATTTCAAGTTTTCCTTCTTTTTATTACGTAAAGACAATATTCACGGATAGTTCCTTAGTCGGTTTTTACGACACCCATGGGATAAGATGGGGTGGTGACAAATTGTATTCTTGCTCCGTCATCATATGGAAATGCTGTCTATTATGACCTGAAAACTCTTGTTAAATATTCTAAGTGTGTAGTCAGTAACCGAATACTGAAGTAACACCCTTTACAATGTTATATGGTTAACTACAGCAACTATTACTTGACAATTGTATACTAAAACTTTATTACTTCCGACAATGAAACTACACAAATTAACATAAAATAAATGTACACAACATTTCATAATTAAAAGCCTTTTACTAAAGAGTCCTGTTACAAAGAGTATTTACGTAATTGAAATGTAAATACCTACGTGAATTGTCAGCGTATACGGTAACCACAGAGACGTATAAAGAAGAGTAAGTACTCTTGAAGTAATTATTGTGACTAAATGTATACAACTAATATGGTATACATCTTTTTCTATTATAAGGCAATGATTAACATGATAATAATTATGTCGACATACGACATCTGAGGTGGCAAAATGTTTGTGAATACAGATGCCATGCGGCTTCGACGGCCATCGATGTTATTTTTTTTTATGTGTGCTTGGTGTCCTGTATTGGAATATACTAAAAGTACGGGCCACAAGGTTATGCTAGTAAGAGTAACACAGGGCAACAAGGCTAATGCAAACGCAATTTTAATTTTTTTTTTAAATTTTCTTTCTTCGCAAAATTTTATATTTCTAAGTCAAATTCCTTTAGCAACTGATTTCAAAGCAAAAGTGTAAAGATTTTTTTAAAATTAAACTTTATACTTATCTCTATTTATCGTAACACTTACTGCTAGCTGCTGCTATCGTAACGCTTAGCTGCTAAACATTAGTACCGTAACTTTCCTAAAACTGTACCACAAAATATCAGTTTCTTTTTCTAATTTATAATGGTCTTCCTAATATATCAAACGCTATTGGTGTCAATATCAAATGTTTTATTAGACCTCCACTACATATGATAATTAGTATAATAAATTTAGGAATTTTAATATCGACTATTATCAGAAATGTTACTTTAAAGTAGAAAGCTTTCAATCAAACCCTTTGAAATTCAATCTGTATTTTAGACCCTTCAATTAAGCATAATTCGAGATAAGCCTTTAATTTTTACGTCACGGGTGGCCTCAAGGAAAGTGTAAGGTAGTCATTATACTTTTTTTTTTCGATCCTTTTGTCTTAGAACCTTGCTCTTGAGCGCAATCCATAATGCATGAGATATCGTACCTCTCATAGCAATTATGAGCAATAAATCATATTTTTAGATCAAAAACTGATGCCTAAACATTTTTATTTCGTATTTTATTTCATAAAATATTCTGTTTCCTTCAGTTTAAAAACGTTAAATTTTATTTGATTTTTGTTCAAGCTTTATTTGAGTGGTTAAGTAATGGCCTGAATCAGTCGACCCGCGTTATCATCGGAAATAAATGACCAATTAAACAATCTTATTCATTTTGGTCGGGTCCCAATCTTTGGGGTGGAAACATAAATCAACATGCCGTTGAGTGGCGATAAACATTTTGTGACTTCCAACCCAGGTGATAAAAAGTGGACACTTTTTTAACCTGAAGGACAAGCGAAGTATCTATAAAAGGGTGACATTTTTGCTCTAACGGCTCCTTAATTGTTGCGGCCACCCTTTACGCGTCCTTTTTAACAAAAAATCATCCTAAATAAATGACTTTTAACGAGACGATTTGGATTGTTTGAAACAAAAAAACTAATAGGTAGCCGTCGGGCACAATTCTTTCTTGATAACAAAATTATCTTTGATATTTGGGATGATACTTAAGTCAATATTTTAATGCTGCATGCCTAAGTCGTAAGTGGTTGCTAATAGGGTAAGTAAATAAGGCAGTGGTCACACTTGTACGCATGCTATGCAACTAAATTGAAGAGGGTCAATATTTTGATAACGCGTGTTGTATACGATGGATTGTAACAGGCGGTCAAATATTGTGACAACGTATGAAAGTTTAATCGTTGAAGTATGTATAACTCTTAAAAAAACAAATGTAACCACGCTTTCGCCACGCTTTCGTACAAGTCACGGCGCAGGCGCCAAAAATATACATCACGATGAATCAACCGCTAAGTCGAGAAATTCTTGTACATCAAAGGCGGGTTTCGCGGAACAGCATTTTATATTTTGTACGTTATGGCTTCAAACGTCAGCTATTTGGATTGGAAGATCCTCCTGTCTCTCTTAATTACGACCTTTAAGTTATGTAGTTAATATTCACAAAGAGTATCCATATATTTTGTTAAAGCGAGACATGTTTGTGTTTATATTTCGTGAAAATTATGTTTAATTTATATAAATAATGTTTTGCAGTAAATTGTTTTGGAGTGTATGTATTTTAAACATAATGATGCATTATTTATTGTGGTATGTGGATTTAGAGGTTATTGTTCTAAATGTGTAGTCAAAATGTCGTTTTGCACCTACCATTTTACTTTTTTCTACATCACGCAAAGGTTAGCTGGAAAATAATGCCTTAAGGCATTAAGCTTACAATTGTACATCAATTTTATTGTAGGCATAAATTATATATACTTAAATAAATTTATTCACACGAAAAGCATAAATATGAGCACAGTAACTATCACTTACTAAAACAATATCTAAAACAAAACAAATTGTTTCAAATATTTATAGTCAAGCTGTTCAGTACAATATTGTTCAATCAGACAATGTCTTAATGTTCGATCGATGTGCGTTGACCCATAGATTTCCGAATTTATGGACAAACGATTCAAATGTCAAGCAAGCGGTACTTCGTTCTTACGTCTTGTTTCATTCCGATTTAACAATGACGGTCATGTAATAAATTAGTAAACTCATGCGACACGATTCTTAAAAACTATACTAAATTTATAAAAATAACTTAAAATTTATAATAAACTTTCGCGTTTAATATTATGATTATACATATTCACAGTTATTAACGCGATGATTTGACTAAATACTCTAATTATCTACCTTGAGACACTTATCGTTTCGACCCAGACCAATGCAAACAATCATGTTAATATCATGCACACAAAGATTTGCATTGAGCGGGAATTGAACCCGAGACCAGAGCGTAGTAGCCATGTAATATAACGACTACGCCACAGAGGTAACCGATATAGTAATAATACACAAACAAAAACTTATTTTAAAGGTAAAAGTCGAAGTTTAATGACGTGGAAAATTTGACACTTGGCCGGGGGCGTCGAGAGTCAAATTATTCAGAGTTTTATTGACGTCCCGGAAAGATTTACACACAGCTGTCTCGGCACCTCGGGTCGTGCCTTGTGGCAAGAGAGCAATATGCAACAGTGTACACACAACTTTACATTTTATAACTTATTTTGCATATTACATAACTTCATGTAAATTAAATGCTTTTGCTCGTTTATGCAGGAATACCAAAAATATAAAAATCCTTATTCCTATTCTTTTATAGTGATAAATTTCGTATTTAAAATATATTTTTTATAAATTGTAAAAAATACGAGTCATTTGAAAATAACTGGATAATCATTGACTATGAAAACTTAATGTTATAAAAAAAAATCCTTCCAAGATTATTGCTAGCTTAATATTAAATAACTTTCTATATAAAGGTTCTTTTTGTCTAGGCTTATGAAAGAAAGATCTAACGCTAGTCCTACCAGGGCCGTTTTTTTTTTTTTAAATACTTGAATGGCCCTTAAGCCTTTACGTGGCTCTCTAGCGCCGCCAGTAGAAAAAAAAACAAAAGTCTGATATTAAATTCTTAAGAAAAGGCAATAAAGTATTAAACTTAGCGAATTTTCAATTGGCGGCGCTAGTGATTTCTATAAACGCTCTTAAATTAAAACACTTTTGGTAAGTAATATTATTTTGTAAAATAAACATGTTTTGGAGAAACCAGTACTTGCTAAGCTTATCTTTAAAAAAGTCTAATATTAATTAATATCCTTAAGTAGTAGTAAACGTGTCGTATTTCCTTTGTTAACAAAACAGTCTTCAATGTTTGTTATTAGTAATTGTGTCAAATGAATGGCATCTGACTATTATGTAATTGTCACGGTATTATCATGAGTAATAATTGTTAAGCAAAATAGGGTCATCATATACAATTCGTCTGTGAAATGAGTATTCTACTATAATAATAAATGCGAAAGTTGGTGAGTGGTGATGGATATTTTTGTTACTCTTTTGAGTAAAAACATGTAAAATATCTTTTTTAAAGTTTTAATATACTAAGCTTATACCTAAATAATGAATTCCGAATAAGGTTTGTGACCTATTTTAATAATAAAACCTACTTGAAATACTAATCAGCAGACAAAGTCACACATTTACATACCGTCATCGAGTCCCTAAATAAGCAAATCTTGTATAATATTCCGTTATTGTCTATTTTTTGCCATTCACATGATAATTTAAACGTTACCTAGTCAAATTAATAACGGACCTGATTTTATCTTAAAACAAAATGATCTAGATACAAACTATTAATTCAAAAACTATAACATCCGGGAAAAATTTACGTTCCCATGGGAATTTAAAACAATAGCAGGTGCTCTTGCCTTAGTTATTTTTGATGGGTCTTAAGGTAACCGTCGATGATAACAATATACATTGGCTTATCGTTGAAGATAGATAAATGTACGTAATTTATTCTTAAGGTCTTTATATTTAAGATACTATTAAGCTAGTCATTCAAATTGACCATTCTTTTTTAAAAGAGACAGTTTAGATATGTTAGCGACAATAAAATGCTTAGCTTACGTTCATCTATTTTATTATGTCCTCAATTTACTGTTTGCTTCGAAGAAATATTTTTAGCTTTTTTTTAAAGAACGGCGTATTTTATAATTAGCCTGTTTTGTACAAGTCAGTAAGTTTCTATGTTTTTAGATATCTTATTTATTTTTTCTTGCCATTTTTAACTACAGCAGACGCTTGTCGCTGGTTTTGGAACAATACGTAGACGTTTGCGCTTACAGCTGGTTTTAGAATAATGTATTGCATAATTTGAGGTTAAGCTTTGAAGTAGGTATTCGTAAGTGTATTTTTAAAATTATCTCTGGATTTAAACAAGATAAGCTTTATTTTAGTAATGGACTTGATAGCATAGTGTAAATTGGTAAAACGAATAAGCTCTTAAAAAACGTAAATTATATCATAATGAACAGGAGATAAAAGATTATATTAATGAAACGCGACAATATAAAAATTACTTAGTGATACGATGAAAAATAATCATCATCATCATAACAACATTAATGTCCCACTACAGGAACGGGCCTCCTCCCGTGACGGAGGGACACTTGGCCTACTGATACCACGCTGGCCAGACCCAATCCGATTGGCCAGCGTATAAGGTTTAATTTCAAGTTTTCAGTTAGTCCCTTAGTTGGTTTTTACGACACCCATGGGATGAAATGGGGTGGTGACGTATTGTATTCTTACTCCATCACCACACGGAGACATGAAAAAAAAAATTTTTTGCGGCATATGTCTGAAACACTTAACTTCATTCAGTTAAAACAATAAACATACTTAATAGATAAGGCGCCATAATGCAAAAGAATTATGACTTAGATAACAAACGTTTGTGTTTAGAAAATAAGACATTGTTGTATTCAAGTATTCAATAATAACTGATAATCCAAAAGGTTATCTTACTTCCTAATTGTTTAACATTATCTCTAATTAATTAATTATTAAAACAGAAACTGTTTGTTACAAATACAATAAGAATAAAACCATTGAATTTGTACTACTTAATTATGCTGTTGTCTTTGTAATCAGTGAACTAATTGATGTGTTACATTTAATATAATATTTACATTATCGTTATGCAAATTTATAGATAAGTATAACAAATATAACAGTAATCATTTTTTTATACAATGACTGCAATGTAGCTGCATTGAACCTGATAGAAGAGAGCTAGTACAGTACAGGAATTATAACAATGGATGGTCACAACCTTACTCTGTCGCTCTGCAAGGACAAGCTTTTTTCAGTGTCGAAGAACTTATTATTATTATACTATTTATTTACATTTTTCACATTTTATTTCATTTTAAATACAATTATAAAAATAAAAACATTTAAAAATATAAAAAAGGTAGACCCACCAGCATAGGGTACAAGGACCAAGCTACTGGTAGTTAGGGCTCCAGAGATAGGAACTTCCTCACAATCCGTGCCGTATCAAGCAGAACTGCCTTCTGCATCAGACCTATGATCCAACGGTCAAGAGCGAGTCTCCTGAGATGTTGATAGAGACTCTTTGGAATAAGTCCTTTTACTGAATGTACTATAGGAACAATGATCAATTATTATTATTATTTATTAACACTAGCCGTTGACCATTTCGGTATCTGGACTTTTTGTCATTATTTTTTTCTTTTTCCTGTGATTTTTTTTGGCCAGCGTTAACGATACTATGTTGTTATGTCCTAACTTTATACTGAAGAAACTTATTCGTGTATTACGTAAATTCTTATTTTTATTTACGATCTTGACGTCTAGTTTCTAAAAGTTTCTAAAAGTATTAGATAGTTTTGGTGACAGCTCAACTTTTGTTGTTTGTGAGCGAGCTTGAAATGTTTTCTTCTCTCTATAGATATAAATTCTTTGTTATTGATTTAATGTTTTGTTAGATTAATATTATCGTTTAGTCTCGTTGACTTCTTTTTAAATAATGCTATGGTTATCAAGCCTTTTTGAGTATACTTTAGCGACACCTTCAGGTTGAAAAGGTAATGAAACTTTTCACATTTTGTATTTGTCACCATACTTATTAGCTAGATTTGTTAATGTTTACCATTGGTTGAGTGATAACACAAAACGCTACTTCGTGAATAAAAGCTAATTAATTGAATATAGAACCTCGTCTTAATCCCTGGTTTTTATAAAACAATTAAAAACTTTTATATAAACTCACTTGAAAGAAGAGAAAAAACATTGACCATAAACTTTTCTGGTCAGATTAAATAATATCGTAAAGCGTTTTTTACGTTTAGATATTAAATTTATCATCGCTCAATAACCGCAAAGAAATTCAGAACTTTGATCGGCAAAATGTAAACTTTTTCTTCTATAATATTTTTACAACACTGGGAACGACTTCAAAGTCTGGCCTGCATTTTTTATAATATTTTATATCTCTCAAGTTGTGACTATACGAAGGAGTTTCGATATTCAAATTTTATTTTTTTCTTTTGATCAAAAAGTGTTTATTATGTTTATTAGTGTTGTAACATTTAATGTTTGGTCGTTTACGATAATATCGTCATTAGTTTTGGCATATTGTACAATATAAATTCCAAAGTATTGCATTTATTTATTTGCGTCAGATATTCCGGGTAAAATAAGAACCCATTTTTTGTTAAGTTAGGGTCTGAACTATAAACATAAAAGGTAAATTGCACCATAAAGGATCGGCAAACAATAAAGTTCTTTACAAATAATAGTGACACAACATACGTGTTAATTTATAAGTTAAACGTAGCGAATAATTAAACAAAATAAACTTTAATGAATAACAAACACAGAGCAAAATATTTTTAAGGTTCACTAGGGAGATATCATATTAAACAAAAGCATATAAAAACTTATCCGTGTGGTGACGGAGTAAAAATACAATATGTCACCACCCCATCTCATCCCATGGGTGTCACAGAAACCGGCTAAGGGACTATCTGTGAATATTACCTTTACATCAAAAGAAGGAAAACTTAAAATTGAACCCTATACCAATACGTCTGGCCAGCGTAGTATTAGTAGGCCAAGTATCCCTCCGTCACGGAAGGAGGCTCGTCCCTGCAGTGGGACATTAATGGGCTGTTATGATGATGATGATATAAAAACTATCGAACTATCATCTTGTATTGTTCTTTACCTTATAAGTACCGCCTTACGATAAATACATTGTATTATCTCCTACAATTCTTTGTAGTTTTTTGTGACGTAAGTATTATGTTTTCTTTTGACACTCTCACTCTATTATTTACTCAATTGTAGACAGCTTATTTTTTGTGACAAATTCTTTTTTGGCTTCTTTGAGATTAACAGTGTTGAATGCTGTGAATGGAGTCTTGATTTAAAGGTAAAATTTATTTTTTAACACTGATTTTTGTTGGAGTCATAATTGCACTTCTTACTACCCCGTCCTGAAGATGTCATTAAACCTTACTGATACTTGCCTAGCCATTCAATAAAGGACAACATGAAGATATAAATCAATTTGAAGATACTGTTTTCTATTGTTATGTAATACATTTTATTATTGGTCATTATGAAAGTAGAATTTAATATTAGCACTTATCCGTGAAACACTTTTTTTTACACCAGCTGTGTTTAAAAAAAAGTGTCTAATCTAAGCAAAAAACAAAGTGAATAAATAAAATTACTGCATCAGATTCAAAACAGCAAAATATAATTTGGCTTCATATATATTAAATAGTTCTGCCAATTTAATGTTTTTATAACAACGCAACGCATAATTAAATAAATCGCTTATTATCTGCACAAGTCGCGAATATTATATTTCAAATCCCAAATCATTCATAAACATCCAAAAATTCACCCTAACAATAATCTTTTGGGCGCTTTGTAAAGCCGCTTCCGTCGTATACAATAGATGCATGCAAAGTTCGTGAAATGGGTAAAAATAATCCTCTACCCAAGCCCAATACATCACGCGAACTGTCAGTAGAGACCGCACGAACAAAAATATACCATTGTAAATGGCGAACCATGCTTTGTACTAAAACTTTGGTAAAAACTTGTGCAATTTCAGTTGTACGCACTGACGCAAGTAGTATACAATAGAGTACTTAGTATGTCGTAATAATCCATAAAAGCGAAAGTTTCTTGTTAAAGATTTTAGACGGATTGTTGTAAAGTGTCTTTTTCTGATAACTTTTGTGGTTTCGTTCAATCAAAGTTAGACTTGTCAGTGCCGTTTTGTATTTTCAGACAGTGCAATCACTGATTCATACAGTACACCGTTTGTTAAACGACAAAAATATTACCATTAATGAAATCTAGCTATTCTAAATACTTAGTCTAATTGAATTCTTTAAAATTTTATCCATACTCCAAGATTGTATGTATTGCAATGTATGTGACATTAAAGTATTCATACTTTAATGTCACATACATTGCTATATTTGATTCCCCACGAAATGTCTTCACAACGAAAAATACTCTCGCAATCTATTAAGACGAATCGTTAATAAATCAACATATTCATTGAAGGATTGATGACACTAGCAATTAAAAAAGTAGCTCCGTCGACAAATAAGTTTAAGAGGACTGTTCTTAATTTAAAACAGACGTATCGTACTCGTACATTCAACAAACAATTAATCAATTTTAAAACTAGAACGTTACATATTTTTCAACTAAGATTTGAGCTATCAATCCTCCTTTGTGTGGGTCCGACGTCTCCGCCTCTATGCTCTTTTAAAACAAACATTATTCAATATTTTTTTTTATAATAACACCCACGTTTAATGCAACCGCATGTGAAGTAATCGGTACGAGGGCTAACGTTTAGTGAGACATTTAAATACAGAAGGTTCGAAGTGTAAATATTTTTAAAGCTATAAAAAATAACAGTTTTTTTTATGCCAGTTAGTTGTAATAGACTGTGTGTATGAGTATGTTTATAAGCTGTGTAGTATCTAATATACAGGTTGTTGTAGATATTGTAATACAGAAGTTATTACCAGGTGTAAGCTCTGTAAGAAAACGTCTAAAACGTCTATAGTATGCCATCCATTAAGCAGTAGTCTAAAAAATAGTATGTTTAAGTGGAAAGATACAGTAATTGGTAGCTACACGTATAAAAGACTTTTGGCTAGGGTTACCAGAGGCTTGACTGTGATTTGGCATTGCAAATCTACTTACTTTTTTTAACTTACACAAAAATCATCGTAAAACGGAGTTAATATTCATTAACTGGCGTTAATTGACAGGAATATCACTCTCTATTTACTTCACACAGGGTGTATGTTAACACATCCCTATTGAAAATAAGGTACTTCAGGCTATGTGAAGACTAAACATCACTCGTTTATAAGGCTCTACACGTTTGCTAAAGTTATCTAACCTCACCTTAGAAGTAAAAGAGTCAACAAACACTTTTATACTAGCTTCAAGTGTCATCAGTGTTATTGTAACCTTTACTTACAACCTAAAATAACATTAAGGTGGCTTAGAAAGTTTTCTTAACTTATTTTCGAGTTTACTTCGCCCACGCTTGCGTAAACTGTGTAGTTATAAAATAAACATACCTTATTAGTTGTTGTTAGTATTTTCATAGGAGTTAAGAAAGCTATGACATTGAATTTATTTTCACAGGTTAATAAGGTTTTTTTAAATTTTTATAGCAACTAAATTTTATTCTTCTGGAGCAACGAGTCTCCTTCCTATAAAAGATTAATTAAAGAATATAAGTACTTGTGAAGTAAAGATGACTACACAACCCTTTACCTTCATTTCTCCACTGTATTTAGATCTTTATTAAATTTGACATGGTCATAATAATCGTATCGTATCGTATCAGCCCTTATCATCCCACTGCTGGGCAAAGGCCTCTCCCTTTGATTTCCACAACTGTCGGTCCTTGGCCAATGAAGGCCAGTGTTTTTGTGCCCTATCTAGCTCATCTCGCCACCTCCTACGTGGTCTGCCGCGACGCCGATTTGATGCATCTGGGCACCATTCGGTGGTAATTCTAGCCCATAGATGGTCAGGCATGCGGCAAATGTGGCCAGCCCAGTCCCACTTTAGTTTGGCCGCTTTGTAGGCAACATCAGTGATCTGTGTCTTGGAACGCAGTGTAGTGTTTCGGACTCTGTCCGTTAATTTGACACCTAATATACTACGCTCCATGGCTCGTTGGCAAACCCCGAGTTTGGACTTTTGGATGTTAGTCAAAGACCAAGTTTAAGCTCCGTACGTCAATATGGGTAAAATACACATGTCCATAAGTTTTCGCTTTAGTGTTAGCGGGAGTTCTCCTTTCATTTGTTCCTTTAGGCTCCAGAAACCCTTCCAGGCGTTACCGGTTCGTTTTTCAACTTCCTTATCTTGTCGAGCCTGGAAAGAGATTAACTGGCCTAAGTAGATGTACTCATGGACATACTGGACTTCTTCTCCATTTAATTGAAGCTTGTTTTCTGTGCTGTTTGTCATTATTTTGGTCTTGGACATGTTCATCCTTAGTGCAACCCCGAGACTTGCATCACTGAGTTGTTGTATCATTGACTCTAGTTCTTTAGCAGTGGTAGAAAAAAGGACTATATCGTCAGCAAAGCGTAGGTTTGTTAACCGCTTTTTACCAACTTCAATACCCCTTCCTTTCCAATCAGACTCTAATCTTTTAAAAATTTCTTCAATTGCGCAATTAAAAAGTCTGGGAGAAAGTGGGTCTCCTTGTTTGACACCTTTTTCAATAGGAAATGAAGGACCGGTGGAATGTAGTCTTATTGAAGCTGTGCTGTGGGAATATATTGCTTGAACGAGATTTACGTAAGTCGGTTCTATATTTTGGTCATGTAATGATTTGAATATGGCAGAATGAGTTATGCTGTCAAAAGCTTTTGAATAATCTATAAATGCTATGTAAATAGGTAGATTGAATTCATGGTGTTTCTCAATTATTTGATTGATAGTTTGTAAGTGATCAGTAGTGGAGAGACCGGGACGGAATCCAGCTTGTTCCGGTGGCTGATGTTTGTCTAATTGTGGTGAGACTCGAGATGTCAAACTATGAGATATCAAACTAATTGGCCGGTAGTTGTTGAGATCTGACTTATCTCCTTTCTTGTGTAAAAGAATTATGTCGGAATGACAAAATCGGTCAGGAAAAGATGCTGTTTTCAAAATATTGTTAAAAAGGTTTGTTATGGTTGGTAGAAGCACAGGTCCACCGACTTTTAAAGCCTCAGCGCTGATACCATCCACTCCAGGTACTTTATTGAGCTTCATCATATTCAGAGCATTGCAAACTTCTTGATCAGTAATGGCTGGAATGTTATCACTGCAAATATAATTTGTGTTTGTATGGGAACCACTATCGTCGGACGAGTACAGTGATTGATAAAAGTTGGTGCAAATATCTAGAATCTTTGTTGTTAATTTGTCATAATAAGCGTGTTAATAAAAAAAAACGTTTTCTTAAGTTTCTCGACATCTACAAAACGAACTGTGACTAAAATTAAAGTTAAACAAAAGCAAACGTCGTCGACGTCACTAACAATAATGCATAGAACAAACAAATGCAGAGGCAACCACAAACGTAATAACCCTACTCTAAAAGGAAAGTATATGACATTGAATTTGTTTTTACAAGTTACCTAAATGTTTTTTTTTAATTCTTATAGCAAACAAAGTTCATTCCTCTGGAGCAATGAGTATCCTTCTTATAAATGACTAATTAAAGAATATAAGGACTTGTAAAGTAAAGATAACTACAACCCATTACTTTCATTTCTCCACTGTGTTTAGGTCTTAATTAAATTTGATATGGTCATAATTAGCGTGTTAATTTTTAAAAAAATCGTTACCTTAAGTTTGCCGACATCTACAAAACGAACAGTAACTAAAATTAAAGTTAAACAAAACCAAACATCAAAAAATATGACGTCACACACAATTATGCATAGAACAAACAAATGCAGAGGCAACCACAAATTTAATAACCCTACTCTTTCAAAGAAGCCATTGTTTACACAAGATTATCCGAAAGTTGGTTGTCATCGTTCAAGTGGCTATAAATTATAAAGTTAACCTTGACCGTATGTTTTAGTATAATGTCTAGACGACTCCCATATGCGGCTAGCACATGGTTCTACCTAAGTTTAGAGTAAGGCGTGAGAAATATTTTATTATTTTTGAGGGTAGTTTTATTTTAAACATTCATTGTTTACCTATTTACTTTTAGTGGTTAAGTGTTTTCAGTGTTTGAGATAAAAAAAAGAAGAGTGTGAATGATTGGTTGTCAAAAGCCGACTAAATTAAATCAACGTAAATTATCCTTTAAACCAAAAAAGAAACTTTATAACTTAATATATGAGACTCTTTTATGCCAAATCCCTCTGACCAACATACTGTGCCAACTAGGTATTTAAGCGATCTACAAATTATTGTTCTGAGTATGTTATATTTTTTGCCCGTTGCGCGGTAGAATCAGTTGAAGGAGGTCTATTGGCTAACGCAGACCTGGACGGCATGGCAAATGGTTGAATTTCCATTAGTAAAAATTAAAATCCTTTGCCATGCCGTCAAGGTCTGCGTTAACCATATGTCCTGTTGTGGACGTCATTTATTTGTTTAATATACCTCATAGTATATAAACAATTTCCCTACATTAAAATTATCATTTAATGATAATTTCCACAACTAAACTAAAAGCAAAATAAGTTACTCTATCAACTGATACCAGATAGTATTCCAAATTGTTACTACCCATCAATTTAATGAACTAATACCACCAGATTACAGGAATTCGGGACAGCTACTATTTTAATACAATTAGGTTTATTGGTAGTTAACAATTTCCGAACATAACAAAATGTGTCGTTAAGGCAATCGCATCCGTTCCTCTCATTAACTATCGTTAATATATTTTCTTAATTATGTTATACATAGGTAATTATTTTATATGTGTTTTGTATGTTAGATATCTTTATTATCATACATAACAGCTCATTAATGTAGCACTGCTTGGATGACCTTGATTCACTGACTAAGGTAGCCTTCTTATACTACACTAATCAGACGAATTAGTATAGGGTTTTACGTAAAGTTTTCTTTCTTTTTCTGTCTTATAGATAGTACCAAAAATCCCTTTGTTGAAATTTAGGACACCAACATTATGAGTTGAGGTTACCATCTCAACCTCAGAGTAATAATAAACGACAGTAATAATACACGGTGCTAGTCTCTTACCACTCCGACATAAGCAGATGAAGAAACTTGTGTTTCGCGCAAAAGAATAAAAATAACGTTTTTAAGTTCTCATTGTTTTCACCTTTCCACTTTATATAACACATTGCAGCCGCACACGTTTACATTGTTACGTAATATTATGGCATCGTAGTAAAATGCTTTTGTAATCCTTTGATTTATAACATCTTGATATGTTATCAGGCGGCCAGAGAACCTTGTTAAAGGGTAATAATACTAAAAACATTTTTTAAACATATGATGGCTACTGTAAATATGGCGGTATGCTTACAAGATTTTAAGAGCTAATAAATAATTATGAAGACCATATGATGCAATTAATCTACAGCTAGGTGTACGGTTTCATCACCGTACATTATTCTGCTGAGTCGGTGACATCATTTCACCCTACTCACACATAGACATTACTAACATACAACACGTAATTACTAACCAAATAATTGTGTATAAATAAGATAACAATAAACATTTTAATTGTAGACCATTTATAGCCGTGGTTCTATCCACGTTACTTAATAAACTTTACTCAAGTTTGTGACGTGTTTCTACATAACATCATCCAAGATGTATGGTTCCTTACAAGTCCGTACATTTTGGTCCTTCGAGCATCTGTGTGTGTCTGTGTCTCTTGGTAAGGTACCGACTCGGTCAACTGGTCTCCCACAAGCGGGTCGCCCCAGTTGTATTGAGAAGGTGCCATACCTATAAAGAGTATAGGCATACATTACCAGCAGCTTTACTAGAAGAGCTATCACTAACTACAACAACGAGAACCTTCGATAACTAGAAGCGTTCTACCTGTGGATGAAGCCTACAACAAGAAGGTATTCAACACATCAACATTAACTACATGAACCTTCGATAACTAGAAGCGTTCTACCTGTGGATGAAGCCTACAACAAGAAGGTATTCAACACATCAACATTAACTACATGAACCTTCGATAACTAGAAGCGTTCTACCTGTGGATGAAGCCTACAACAAGAAGGTATTCAACACATCAACATTAACTACATGAACCTTCGATAACTAGAAGCGTTCTACCTGTGGATGAAGCCTACAACAAGAAGGTATTCAACACATCAACATTAACTACATGAACCTTCGATAACAAGAAGCGTTCTACCTGTGGATGAAGCCTGCAACAAGAAGGGGTTCAACCACTATAACATTAACTAGGTGAACACTTACAACAAGAAGTGTTTACCTGTGGAAGAGTCCTGCAACAAGAAGGGGTTCTTCCACTACAAAAACTATGAAGCATTCATACGAAGACTTTAGATGACTACAAGAAGTCTTCAAACTACTTTAAACTAATATTATATGAAGAATTCAAGTTACTACAAGAAGACTTCAAATTATCTTCAAATTGAATATAATATTACAATAATATGAAAACAAAGATATACTTATTACAAAAACTAGGTTGCACATAAAGCCTAAACTGCAATTCTGCAATAACTTCACACACTTTTGCAATAACAACGCAGGCATAAATACATACCTATGTCTCAACGGGTCAACGGTCAACGCTTTGGTCAACAACCTGCCAGTGAATTCGAGCTACCAAGTTTGAGGTCAAACCTTATCTCCATCAATAAGAAAGAAGTTTTACTCCTCTTACTTCCATTCAACTACTAATCATGAATCTCCGAGCATAAAGAAGCTGTTATATTCAGATTACACACAGCCAACATTCAACCAATGCAGTTATCATCTGAATACCTTGCCGTAAACTACAAGATGAACTCGTATATATCACTAACAGATGAAGATTAAAAGCAATCTACAAACAAATAAAAATATATATATTTTATGTAACATGAAGAAACCAGTATTCACAACTCAAGAATGAACCTTGAACAGCAAAACTGCAGAATCACCAAACTAATACGTCGTCGCCTTGTGACGTATTGAACGTGTCATGCTGGGTCAAGTTACTATCATCAAACAGCTGGCTTGTTGTGTGCTGTGGAAGGTACGAGCTACGTAACTACTGTTTACAACAACGACGTAACTTCGCAAACTATTACCTACATCATCAGCTACACAGAGACAGAGAAGCTTTCTGCAGTCCAATGAGCATTCCCATGGCAACGAGAAGAAGACAGCAGTACAAGGACATCGGACTACAACCAACAGGATGAGGCGACTAAGGAAGGCGTCCATCATCAACCTACTTGGCCATTATCACACTTTACATGCTGATAACATTTTCTTTACTTTAACTTTATATAATTAATTCCCCTTTTAATATTGCAATCTGTTTTATACATTTAACTTTACATTTACATAACTTTTACATTCTTATTTTACACATTATACTCTTTTTGGGGTTGCCAATATGTACGGTTTCATCACCGTACATTATTCTGCTGAGTCGGTGACATCATTTCACCCTACTCACACATAGACATTACTAACATACAACACGTAATTACTAACCAAATAATTGTGTATAAATAAGATAACAATAAACATTTTAATTGTAGACCATTTATAGCCGTGGTTCTATCCACGTTACTTAATAAACTTTACTGAAGTGTGTGACGTGTTTCTACATAACATCATCCTACATGTACGGTTCCTTACAAGTCCGTACACTAGGTTTCATTGTTAAGTTTTGGAATGGTAACTGCCGACCGAAAAACTCGGAGAAGACAGACTTGTTATAAAGTTAGCGGTTAGTCAACGGATGATGAAGGCATAACATTGTTTTGGAGGATGCTTCTCTCGACATTAATGTCTTTGGAAGAATTATAAATGGCATGGTCACTTATTTTATTCTTACTCCGTAACCACACAAACAAAAACTCTGAAAGCAATATCATAAGAAAACATAAAAGACTTCTTGTACTGATTATGCAACCCACAACGAATATTCTGTTCGGTTAACAATGCAACGAGTACATCAAATCATAGAGGTTATAATCAAGAATTATTCTCTCCTAACAAAGGAAGTAGTCGAGACCACTTGAGTTTGAAACTAGTACAAATTACTAGTCAAAAGTTCAATCAGAGCAACAGAATTTAATGTTTTATTAAAGTTAATGTAATATCTTCTTAAGTTGACATCCATCTCAGGAAATCAAATAATCCTCACTCTTTGACATAACGTCATCTAGTCCCAAACTGAGCTGTGACAACGCGTAAACATACTCGTACTTACATACTTTTTGTTGTTAATATATCATTTTGAATATAGAAAACAACAAACTACAAACTTTAATATTCGACAGTTTAAATAATATGATCTCTCTGGAAATGAAGGAAAATTGGTACCCCTGTACCAATCTGATGGACAAATCGTGGTTCTAACTTCTAACTTAAGCGCCGAATACACTACAATATGTAGGGCCCTACCTGTAGGGTAGTGTGTGCCCTACAAGATTTAGGGCCCTACATGTAGGGTAGTGTAATCAGCGCTTTAAAGAGGACATACATTACATACTTTTTACACGGAGATTTTGACTGAATTGTGTGTAGTAACCAATATAATTCTTCTAAAAGTAACAAGAAAACGCCGCTTGTCCATTGAATATTTTGCTAGCAATCTCACCTAGAAGCAGGCCCGCTTCTTTCATAAAACCAATATAACCAATTCAAAACTTAAGTACTATTTCCTTTTTGTATCACAACAAAACTCGCCAAACCCTTTCACAGAATTAAAGAGATACAACCACAACTTGCTTCACAATTTTGAAATTGAGCTTTATCCGCAAATAAATAGGGTTGAAAATCCTAAATCTGCGTGTTATGAATTACCAATACGCTTTTCACTTAAACTGGAGTATTGAATATTTGTTACCAATCAAATATTATCATATTATTGGATCAGTTTAGAAACTGTCAGTTTTAATTGAAACATCCTTGTCAATCAACAGCTTTGATGTTATGTTTGACGTTCAAGTGGTTTTGTGGTACTTTAGTTATGATTACGTTGTTAAGATTATGTGGGATGTCAAGCTATGTCATTGTGGTGGGATTACTGTTGTTTTCGCTATTAATTAAGTTGAACAGATTAATTAATTTTGGTATTTAATCCTATATCTAACGTGGAAGCGCTGAGGTATTTATAAGCATTATTATCACAATCTATTTGAAAATTAAACTCTTGTCATCTCTATATTAAACTCGTTTTCTATATTTTTTTCTTAACTTTTTTTTATTTCTCGTACAGTAATTAGATCATTCTATTAAATAAAGATGCTGAATGATGCTGTTATTATGTATGAACTACAGCCAAAACACACCTTATTTTTGGGGGCATGATATTTTTTGTAAAGATTGTACAATAATTAACAAAGAGAACTACTATTTAATATGTACAGTCACGAGCAATAATATGTACACATTTTCACATTTTGTAAAACAGTTATCTAAAGTTCTGCCAATCCAAAATTGAATATTTGAAGAATAGTTCAAAACTGTACGGAACCTCTTCTAAATTACGAAATAATATTGGTATTCTAATGTCCAGGTAAACGTGCATATAGTTTAGAAAATTTTACAATGTGTACATATTATTGCTCGTGACTGTATCTTATTCGATTTAGCAAACTGCCCCTCAAGATACTAAAAAATTCAATTTATTTCTTCATACTTTACAATTAATTGATATGATATCCAGTATCAATGTCAAAAGCAAATACGTCATCTGATTGAAGAATTTACGTCATAAAGTATTCCATACGTAGTTAAGTGTCGAACAAGGAACAAGCTGTCATCAGAACACGCTTCTGTACTTTATACGTAAAGCCGATGACACAGTAAATGTATTTATGCTATTCGCGGATCAAGATGTATCATGACGTCGTGTACTTGAGCTTGACACGTATATTTTGATACTTTAAGAAGGTATTTAGAATTATGTTTTTTTTTTCTTCGATAATTTTGTTTGAAAATCCAATAATAAATGAAGACAACTACTATATTTTATATCTACTTAGTTTAATTAAACAAGTTAGCCGTCACAAAATTGCTTATTTATTTTTCTCTTTTTCGCTCTTAACAATTGTTATGATATCCAGTATCAATATCAAAAGCAAATACGTCACCTGATTGAAGAATTTACGTCATAAAGAATATCCATACGTAGTTAAGTGTCGAAGAAGGAACAAGCTGTCATCAAAACACGCTTCTGTACTTTATACGTAAAGCCGATGATACAGTAAATGTATTTATGCTATTCGCGGATCAAGATGTTTCATGGCGCTCGAGTACTTGAGCTTGACAGGTTTATTTGATACTTTAGTAATACATTGAAGGTATTCTGTGTATTTATATGTAAGGCTTGCAGTAATTTTGTAATGGTTTCTTTTTTTATTTAAGGCAGTAATTTAAATAGAGATAAACCATAAAAAATACTTCAAGCCTCAAACAGAACTTAAGAGAAACAACCTTGGACATTTTAACAGCTTAAAATCTTAACGGTTTTATGTTTTAAAAATATTCCCATAATTGTAACGTAAAAAACTAATATAGATAATATTAGAACAAAATTACTAGAAAATTTCCACCAAATACGTCCAATAACTTCCGTAAAAATGAGCAGCAGACATCCATTTTCATTAACTTTAGCATTTAAAATAGTAATAAGACAGATTTTATTAGTGTGTCACAGCCATACATTGCGTTACAGAACAACTTTATATCTCTCCAAACTGTACCAAACTATTTGCCTACAATATTTATAGACACAACTTTTTATTTAAACAATTTTGTCACATTCAATATAAAATATATCGTATTACTTAAAAGAAAATAATAAACAACTCTCTTATATAAACAAAACATCTTGGAAACGTTGCCTAATAATCTGTAGTTCAAAATTGAAATTAGGTGAAACAAATTAATTAAAATCAAACTTCTTCCGACTAGCTCTCCTAGTAAAATTAGTAAACATGATGTAAATTTAGACTCTGTTACAAAATTTCGGGACATTTATTGAAATAAATGTAATAAACAATGAGATAAATGATACTGATGTGAATGTATTACAACTAGATGAAGAAGCTTAACGTTCTGTTAAAGCGTGTCAGATGTTCATTAACGATTATTAGTATGAGTGTTAAGAATTTGTGTTAAGTTTTATTTGAAGACATTTTCTTTGTAGGTATAAATATATTTTTGTGTTATTTTAAGGGAAAATTAAATACTGCGCGTTTGAAATTTCATTGACTTTTAGTTTGTCGAGTATTACATGTATCTAATTTTATCTTGATATAATAAGCCCTTAATGTGGGCTTTTCCACATAATTACATCTGGTTTATCGTATATAATGCCATTAATCCTTCGTACAATGAGGCTATGAAATGATTTACCTACATAAAAGGTTTATCTATCAAATTATTGTATTAGGTTCTTCATAAGTGAATTAATTTTGTTGGTGTTGCTTACGTCATACTTACATTAGGCTAAACTTATAGGTTACCGCCCTGAAAGTCGTAAGCTTCTTAGATTTAGTAGTAAAAATAATCATGCAATAATATTTCTTATACCAATTTAGTATTCTTTATTTCTAACACAGTCATTGTTCATGCCCTCAAACGATGTCTGCTTAAAAATACGCCTGCTCCTTTAATCTACGTCATTTGAAAAACAAAGAAGGAAAACTTGAAATTAAACCCTATACCAATCCGTTTGGCCAGCGTGGTATTAGAAGGCCAAGTATCCCTTCGTCACTGGAGGAGGCCCGTCCCTGCAGTGGGACATTAATGGGCTGTTATGGTGATGATAATTTGAATCATGTTCGTAATCTCTATAGAAGCTATACATATTGTTATTATATTTTGTTTACATCTCATTTATAAAGTAAAAAAGCAGTTCATGTTAAAACAGGAATAAGGCTTAACGTTCGCACTCTGTTATTTCAATAAAAACTAAGACAAATCGTCGAGGATTTAAATTGACAGACAAGCTTGAGTGTTGTTCCAAATATTTTTGACAGTTGTTTACGAAGCTCTTTATAAAGTAAATAAATATAATACAAGAGCTCATAAGATGAGGACAACTGAATGAAATATAGAGTACAAGTTTAATTTTAAATGAAGTTTTAAGAATTGACAAAAAGGAAAAAGTTTGGCAATCCTATTATCCTGCTAATATTATAATTGCGAAAGCTTGTGAGGATGTATGGATGGTTATTTGTAACTCTTTCACGCAAAAAATACTGAACTTATTTTGATAAAATTTGGAATATAGGTAGTTTAGGGTGTAGAATCCGATCCGATGTAGGCCGATCTGGAGGTCGCTCAATAGGCTACGTGCCCAAGTAGGCCGCTGTAACCCTAACCGGACTAAATGGGGTTATCTGAACCCCTCCTATAGTGGGTGTGGGTGCGGTTCTCTCGTCCAGGACATGGAACACCTCCTATCATGCCCAATGTGCCCTGCCACCTGCACACCAGAAGACCTAAAGAGTGCCAACGATAATGGTGTTGCTGTCGCTGGTTTTTGGGCAAAACACATCTTAAATATTTATAATTAGACTTATTGCCGTCGAAACGATGAAGAAGGGTGTAGAATAACATTTAGGCTACCCATACCACGCGGGTGAAGCCGCGGGCATCAGCTAGTATGTGCATAAATTATAATCGTCATGATAGCACCGTATGACTATCTCAGCCAGGACGGGCTTTTACAGTGACGGAAACTTCACCTTCTAATACCACACCGGCCATACGAATTAGTTTTTTGTTTTGCATTCTATCTGTGGTAGAGATATTCTAATTTCTAATTTATTATTATAAAAGACAACTCCCGCACTAGGGATCATGCCCTGTGTCGCGGGGACTTTTACAAACATCAATTAACGGACACATATAACACCCAGACTCAGGACAATAATTTGTGATTCTCACAAATTATTGTCCTGCGTGGGGATCGAACCCACAACCTCATGCGCGGCAGCCGCTGGCTTTACCGGCGCGCCACCGAGGTCGTCAAAAATTATATTTATTGTTAAGAAGTTGTCCTTTATAAACTTTACGACACCCTTTGGCTGAGAGAGAAAGAGAGAGAGAGACATCCTGTATTTTTTCGTCCGTCTGAACGCTTATACCGACAGTACTTCATACTTTTTTTGCTAAAGTAAACGAAAATGTTATAATGTTATGACTATTCGTCAAAATAATATAAACAGAGAGACTCTTGAGACGTCTTAATCTTTTCAGAAGATGTTTACGTTACTCTTGATATACATAAACTTACCTACTCTAAGTATTTGTGTTTAAGTGTTCTAATGGTATTAGGTTATAAGGATCAGACAAAATGTAAAGTTCATTTTGCGACAAAAATTCGTTCTTATGGTTATTTAAGTTAAGTATAATATAATAAAATACGCGTTTTTGTAGTATCTACAAGTTCTAATGATTTCACACTAAACTGTTCAGCTTTTATTAGACCAAGATCTTCTAGCTGTCGAAGAATCTATAAGAAGTGCTAGAGCAATGACTTTTTCATAAATACCGAATTGACTGATATAGCCACATAATTCAAAAAGAGTCTCCGTGTGGTGACGGAGTAAGAATACAATATGTCACCACCCCATCTCATCTCATGGGTGTCGTAAAAACCGACTAAGAGACTATCCGTGAATATTATATTTACAAAATAAAAAGAACGAAAACTTGAAATTAAACACTATACCAATCCGTCTGGCCAGCGTGGTATTAGTAGGCCAAATATCCCTCTGGTACGGGAGGAGGCCCGTTCTTGCAGTAGAACATTAATGGGCTGTTATGACAAATATACGATTTAATAGTAAACTGAAAGTCATAACCATTTTATTAATCAACAACTGCCCAATATGTACTTGCTACCAAAATTTTAATTACTATCCCCAATCATGACCGCTCGACATAAAACAAATACAAAAGCGTTACCCAAACACCAGTAAGAACACGTTAATAAAATTATATTTATCAGTTTAGGACCTTCGTAATTTAGTTTAGTTATACATTAGATTTGATAAAACCCTTGCCTTTTATTCAATAACCGAACGAGATAACAGGACCCGTGGGTCCAGCGCGGTAAAATTGAAGAGTACTTCCGTCTATTTATCTATTAGATACAACGAGGGGACCGATTTATCATAACACTTTACATATTTTATAAGTAAAATATTTATCAATATAAATATTATCTTGAATTGTTTGTTAATTTTATGATTGTTTACTAAGCTAGACTTGTGAGATCTAATTATTTTCAGACAGTTCATGTTTTATATTTACTTTTTTTTGTAGAGACCTACCTATGGTGACTATAACCCTCTGTTCTTATCTATCCCCGTTTAGGACCAAGGGCGAGGAGCATAGCGTTACTTAAACTTAGTTTTTTCAAGTACTAGCCTGTCTAAGAGGGCCCAGATTCTTATTTGGGCCCTCTTAAACAGGCTCTCTCATTGTTCTAACCGTGATCTTAGGTTAGAACGACGGGAGTCAGTGCCATTTCTATACCAATCGAAATCATACACCAAATTACTTTAAAGTCAGTCGATTTTAGCGTTCTTTTTTTCTACAGAAGCAATGACTGCTAATTAGTTTCTCTAAGTTAACCTTTCTAGAGGAAAAAAAAAACCGTATCTCTAGAAAGGTACTATACTTATCTTTCTAGAGGAAAAAAAACCGTATATGGAAGATAGTTTTATTCCTACATCACCTCGTAATATCCTTAGGGGAAACATGTACAAAACCGTATACCGGGGTAAAACAGTACACCCCATCTATTTTTTGTTATAATTGAAATTTACCTCGTTTGGTATGCTCAGCGATCGTTAACTAATCAGAACTAGCTGTCAACCAAAACGAGTCGCCGCAAGCCCGCGCGTTTTCAAAATATTTTATTTTATTGTTTTATAGTGACAATTATCTATTTTTTATGAAAATTTAATGTGTTAAGCTGGGCCCATGAAGGCTGTACATGGTATGAGTCTGAGTCATAACTCAGAAGACTTGGATGACTTCATGTGCATGGGGTGTGTCGCTGCATGTTAGATATCGGGGCAATGTCGTACACAGTATACGGTTTTGTCCATGTCTCGGGGCAAAACCGGAAAAGCAGAGGTTCTATTTTTTTTTGTTTTTTTCCTGCTTATATTGTGATTTTTTTAAATATGTTTACCTGATATTATACCTTAAGAGACTAACTAATTAAAATTGTTGATTGGAAGCAAAAGTGTTTTTATTTGTATCATCCAGAGCCTGAGATCCTTAGCTATACGGCTTTGACCCGGTCTCCCCTATTACTTACAGTCCCATGTTACGTTTCGGCTACAACAGGAACACACATAATATTAAATAATATTTTTCCTTTTTCCTTATATCATTACGTGTATCCTTAATAAACTAATGTATATAGTAGAAAACTAATTAACTTATGTTATGTTTGTTACAGATGAAAGAAAAGAAAGAAAATGGTAGCCACTCTTCATGTTCAACAATATTCGTTAAGCTGAAAATGTTGTAGTGGGTCCGCCGCCATGGATATGTTTACAGCTGTGACATCCCTACTTGGACTAATATGCATTTGTTCAGGTAAGATTTTATATTCCTACTAATTTTATTAATGCGAAAGTTTGTGAGGATGGATGGATGGATGTTTGTTACTCTTTCACGAAAAAACTACTACGGATTTTGATAAAAAATGGAATATAGGTAGTTCAGGGTGTAGAATAACATTTAAGCTACCTACACCACGCGGGTGAAGCCGCGTGCATCAGCTCTGCCCACCAGAGACTAAAGAGCAGTAACAGCCCTTTTGTGATTTTTCGTTTTATTAGTGATTCTGAAAGCGGGTTTCTTAAGCTGTCTATTGAATTAACCCACTTATTTCTAAGACTATTAGAATGGTTTTTATTTAACAGTTTTCACTTACTGCAAACGAAAAAAATTAACAATTTGGCGTGATTTCCCAACTAAAATACAGTATAAATTATACTGCAGATTAAATTTTAAGGTTTCATAACTAAAATGCAGTAAGCAATATAATTTTACAGTTCTTTAGATAGTTTTATATTTCTGGAAAAAAATCAAAAAAAAAATTAATACGCAGTAAAATTTACCGCCATACAAGCTATTTTTACTGCAAATTAATAAAATACAATTTATTGTCACGAACTCCCAACTAAAATGCAGTAAAATCAAAGCTTGTCGCATTTTAGTTGTGAATACTTAACATTCTTTTATCATTATAAACTGACTAACACGCAGTAAAATACAGCATTACTGCAGATTAGTTTGGATAGCATAATGACACAGATATGATTATTCCTAGCTAAAGTGCAGTTAATGTTTTAAATACTGCATTTTAATTGGGATCAAGTTTAACAAATTATAGTAAATTAAACTAATTTAAACGCAGTATCAAGTTTTTAATTTCACGCATTTTTTGTACAGAACTTTGATGATATAGAATTCAAAGAACTATATTGTCTCAAATCAAAGAACTTGCCTAATTTTACTGTAAAAACTGTTCCTAAAGGCATTGATAGGGAAAGGAAGCGAAACATCTTAAACGTATTAGGGCCGCTTATTCCACCAAATAGATTAATCTTCTGGAAAAATCTTTCTGTTGGTTCTACGTCACAAGAACCAGAAGAATTTAATTTTGATATTGATGAATAATCTTAAACTGTTAATGTGTTTTGAATTTATTTTTAATAGTCTGTATTTTTTATCTTCAAATTCTAAGAAACAATGTGCCTTAAAGTTAACTTAAGACTGATTATTAATAAGTACAACAAAAGAACTAAGTAAATATTTTTCTGATCTGTTTTGATAATTGTATGATACATACATTTTTATTATTTTAAATCTAGTAGTAAGAATAATAAGAGGCTTCAAAAGCTAAACTAAACCAATGTTATTTTAAAGCGCGTTATACTGTTAAAAATTACTTTTAGAAACTAATTAAGTACCTACCTAAGACTTACCAAGGCTTGTAATGCTTTGTGTGTGATGATTGTTTTACTGTAATGTTGATCTCAAGTTTATGTCCACCTTTATAATACTCACCTACATTTACTATCTATATTTTATTGTTAAACATAAAGATACATTATGTTATATATGTTAATATTAAGAGAAAACTGTCAAAGGAGGTTGTGCATTCTGCGCAGGGTCCTTTTTAATTAGATGTTTTTTTTTATTTTTGATATGTAAATTTTACATAAGTGAGTTGAATTATTGTGATTAAATAATAAGAAATAAACGGTCTTTAAAATGTGAACTAGCTATTTTTCTTACTGCACTAGTAAATTGAACACTTTTTTCTTAAAAAACTAACTAAAATGCAGTATTTTTTTGACCTTACTGCATGTTAGTTGGGTTTCTTGACAAAATAACTGATCCAAACGCAGTAATATGGCTTTTTGCTGCATTTTACTAAGTTTAAAATGGTATTTTTTTACAAAAAAGGCTATGCAGTAATAGGCACCAAAAAAAATAAATGGCCATAATAAATTCAGTTATTAAGATATATTTTTTTTAATTGCTTTAACGTGTGAACCTATGCCTTTACAACCTTTCTGCATACAAATTTTATACATTTTGTTGATTTTTTAAAATCAATTCTTAACTTTAAATGCGTTTTACTCGAAATCGTGATTTTGCTGTTACTGCACTTTAGTGTATGGTGGGCAGAGCTAGTATGTTATATTTTTAATGATCATGGTAGTTATCTTCTTAGTATTTTTATTTCAAAGGTGTTTAGTAGCAAATAATAATACATAATAAAATCGCATCATTTTATCTCAAGACTTATAAAATAGTTATACAAACATGGAGTGTTGGACATACCTAGTATACGAGTATATTTAATCAGTAAAGAAAATTTTCTTAAATCACTTTAAGCAATATTTTAGGTATTAAACACAATCAAGTTGATAGTAGAGGTAGCAAGCAGTACTTACGAGGTTGTAGCAGTGTCTCTGAAAAAATAAACGTTTATAGTTCTGCAATCGCTCACAACTCACAAATAATCCGACCTCTTAAAGGTAGTTCACCACCTGAGATGAAAAAAAAAAACAAAGTTTTGCCCACAACATTTAACATTCTCTAAGAAGTGAATAAAAGTTGTAGACACAAAAGTAAGAATCTCTTCTTTAGTAAAAAAAGAGATTTAATACGAAGGTGTCAAAAGAAAACATAATACGTTACAAAAACGTCACAAAGGATTCTGCGAGATAAGTCCCGGTATTTATCACAAGGCGGTACTTTGTAACTAACAGATAACAATTATTGTTACGTGTGAAATTATTGCATGGTTAGTAGAGCTTACATTTTAAACAACATTATAATTTAAATATTGCCTAAGATTAGGTCTTATGTGGCGATGATATAAAACAATGCCACTGTATCTTATTAAACAGTTAAAGTCATAACAATCGGCTAAGGTTAGTACTTAGTTTCTACGAACAAATACTTTTGGAAAAGAGACTACCTATAAAACCTCGTTGAATCAATTTTCTTTTTTAGAATATTATACAATAAGGCTTTTTTTAACGTAGGAAAACTTATCTAAGCTGCCTGTTCACTTTTGACCCGGGCGAATAGAAGTAGAAGGAGTTGCGAAAATATGCAAATTTGTTTTACCTACTAAAAACCACAATGTTCAGTCATTATTCTTGAAGCCAGGGGTCAAGATGTCAAAATATCAAGTTTTATGTGACCAATCCCGGCAGGTGGAACAGCACATAAACTGGGCTCAAAAAATCTGAAAACCCTGTAATTATTAAGATATGTCTATTTAGTATTGAAAATAAAACATTAATAATAATGTTAGGTCTTTACCTATGACATTGCCGTTTTGTATGGAGATTTTATGCGGAGTTTGATTTTTAATACTAACGTTTTTTTTAGTTTTTTCAATAATTATTAAACTTAATTGAATTAAATTTGGTATAGGTATATTTAGTTGTATCAAAGCTTCATCTTAGCAACTTATATCATTTAAATCATTAGAAAAAAAATAAGGGAAGAAGTTACATTTGTTTAAATGATAAAATCCGTTGGTTTGAATTGGACCCATTTTTACAGGCTTATTAGTCATACAAATAATAATTATTTGTCTTAATTATCTTTTGTTAGTTGTTGGTATTGTCTTGTATGTACCAAATTACAAAAATAAGACACACAATCTATATTTTAAAAGACTGCGGCGAAAAAAAACGGCAATTTCATAGGTAAGACCTATTATCATTTACATTATCACAGTCGTATCTCAAAGTCAGATATCTAAACCACGAAATCAAACAGACAGGTTCAGTATTTATTTCGATGCCAAAGTTCTAGCAAAGTGATAAATAAAAGTAATAGGGGCACAACGCCGGTTATTTTCGGTGGTTAAGTGTCGCTACAAATCTAAGATGGTACGGCAAGGCACTAAATATTTGTAGGGGATACAACCCCCTGGGATTAAGGCTATTACCGTTGAACCTTGACTTGGGTTATTATTTATATAATTGTGCATACTTTTTTATGATAAGATATATTTGTAAAATTATTATATCAGTATAAACGGCCCCTTGCAGGGACGATACATTAGATTGTGTAACATTATACCATACAGTAAAACGTTAGTTAAATAGTTAGTTCTTTGTTTTGTATCCGTGTTTTAAAAAGCATATTTTGCTTTTTGTACCACTAAAAACATAATTTAGTGAGCTTAATACCAACTTTTACACATCGTGTAATGTATTATGTGCCAATCTTCATGGTTGGCTGATTATTTATAGTCTAAATTTTCACTCGTTCATTTCCTGCAGTTACCTAAATATTTCTAGCTTTTCGAAGATATTTTGGGCAAAAGGTAATTTATTAATGAGTACACACAGCAACTAATCAACCTAGACACTCATGTACTTTAATACCTTGAAATAAGACACAATTTCAAATAAAAATGTTTAACTTGATGTGTTGCTGTGTGTACAAGACCAAAACACATAATAATATAATTAATGTTTCCTTAAAATCACGTTGTTTTAAAAGAAATACCACCTAAACACTTCCTAATTAAAATTATTTCACAAACAAATAACTAACTCAATAAAATAACTTCTAAACGCGCAATGAAAAAGCAGTCAACTCTGTTAAATTCATGTTTTACAAATAAACACTGTATAATGATACTCTCGGGGATAATGTAAAATGGGAACCGTAACTTATTGACAAAACTCATTAGGTTAACAAAACACACATGTGATGTGCGTGAAGCATCTGTCTATATTCTGTTTTCACAGCGTTAAAATATAAAATGGGTATATAAAAATTATATGGTTGGCGGAAATACGACTATAATATTAGGCAAATCTATACTTAATATTATAAAGAGGTAAAGTTTGTAACGTTGTAGGGGGTAATCTCTGAATCTACTGAACCGATTTTAAAAATTCTTTTTGTGTAGAATAGTTCATTATTCCGGGAGTGTCATAGGCTATATAATATAATGCTAGGACTAATAGGAGTGGAGCAGTAATGAAATATGTTTAAAAAACGGACGCTTAATAACGTTTTTTTCGCCTCCCAGCGAAGTGGGCACGGGTCAGCTAGTCGTTATAAATATAAAATCAAACATTGTCGAGTGCTACTATTACTTTTTAATGTTGGTTTCTATCACCTCACTACTAGACAAAGGCCTCTTCCTTGAATTCCAATGTCTCGTTGCATAAGCACATAAAGGCAAGTGTTTTATAATTACATTTTATAAATCGTTATACTGATAATACTTATATTGAGTTAGGTTAAATTTTTTTTTTTTTTTTAAGTTTTAACAAAACTGTACTTTGGTAAAAAAATACCTACGTCGTTATACCGTAAATAAATACTTTGACAAAGAATATTTTTTATTAACCTACCATACAGGACCATTATTGTATCTCACAAACCCGTAACGCGAATAGCACCCGTGTCGTCTATCAAAGCGTAAAGAAGTTTAGCTAATGTTAGGCGACACTGATCATTTGTGTTACAACCAAACAATAGAAGTGTAACTAATTTTGTAACATTGAAATTTTTTTGGATAGATTTATTATGTTATTTTTTTTAAGTATTTAAGAGGGAATAATGGCTACCTATTTTCTACGTAAAATAATATATGCTTAAAGTGAAAATTATGATCTTAGTATGGTCAATTTTATTAAACGCTTATTTTTCCTATTAATAAAGAATTAATATTTTTATGTTAAGATTCATAATTCATAATGTTTCTAGGTTAATTTCCAGTTAGTAGAAAATTTAAAAAGTCACAGTTCAGTTATATTTTAACTGAACTGTGACTTTTTAAATTTTTATTTGTATAAATTTTTTAGTTAAAGTAATTTCCAAAAAGTTTACTTAAATTGAAAAAGTTCCTGTGTAAATCATCATCCCAGCTAATTGACGTCCACTGCTGGACATAGGCCTCCTCTAAATATTGGCACCTTGTCCTTGTCCTCTGTCCTGTGTAAATGTGTCAATCTTATTCTCCAGTTATTCCGAAGGATAGACATTTTGTTTAAAACTTTATCGGCCTTATTACAAAATACGGTCTAACTATAAACCACGATTTATTACGTCACAAAACCACTGTTTTTGAAATTTGTTATTGCAAAATCAGTCTTAACGCTAAAGTATTAAAACTGATTTTGTATTAACAAATACAAAATCATAAATTTGTTAATACAAAATCAGTTTTAATACTTTAGCGTTAAGACTGATTTTGCAATAACACATTTCAAAAACAGTGGTTTTGTGACGTAATAAATCGTGGTTTATAGTTAGACCGTATTTTGTAATAAGGCCGTATACGACTAAAAATGATTTATATTGTATACCATTTATTCAAAAAGGTAGAAAGTTACACAATCAAATGCCAAAAATCCAGTTACGCAAAAACGTCACCGGACTAAAATGTCTCAATATTTTTCTCCAGTTATTCGAAAAGTTCGACATTCAAACAAAAATAAAAGTATAGAATGCGTTCATTCGTTTACTACATGCATTGTTCGATAGTTCGAAAAATGTCATATCTCAAACACAATGCCATGACATTTATGAACGTTGACATGTGTACTGACCTTTATAAAATAACCATGTTTTTCCTTTATAAGAATTTAAAATATCTGAATATGCACGAGTGATATTTATGTAGGTGTTTTATAAATTCCTTTATCTAACTGTTAGCTCTTTTATTCCTTTTTCTACTTAAGTGTGTAAGTCATTTAGTCAATGATTATTAAAATTTATAAGTACTGAATTTTTTTTTACGAAAACCATGTTTTAAATATTTAATGTTTAGCTCCTGTATTGATTTTAATAATTCTTACTAGTTAAGTAAACAAACAAAAACTGGCTTTACATAAGTATTGGCGTTTTTATTTCTTAGTACTTGCAACAAAATAATTTCCAAAAAAAATTCATACCTTACTAACAAGAACCAACTTTACCTGATTTTCTGACAGAAATAAATTTTTTGGACATAACTTTTTAATTACTTTACCAAGTTCAATAAAATTTCTATGGGATTAACTTAGAAGGGACACTTTACAAGACATTTTTGTGTTTTAATTGGTAACATTCGACTTGCATTCTGAGGCAAGAAACATAACAATAAAATACAAACGAAATGATAATACATTCCTATTTTAAATTAAGTTAAAATTACGACTACTAATTAATTACTAATAAACCTAGTTCCACCATTAAATACCATTTAAATAACAACCTACTAAAAACTTAATTTAAGAACGTCGTTTTGTTAAGTTGGCACTAGATCCTTATCACTTCTAAATACGACGACCTCGGTGGCGCGCCGGTAGAGCCAGCGGCTGCCGCGCATGAGGTTGTGGGTTCGATCCCCACGCAGGACAATAATTTGTGAGATCCACAAATTATTGTCCTGAGTCTGGGTGTTCTATGTGTCCGTTAATTGATGTTTGTAAAAGTCCCCGCGACACAGGGCATGATCCCTAGTGCGGGAGTTGTCTTTTTTAAAAAAAAAAAAATAAAGAGAAATTAATTAAATAAAGACGTCACTAACTAATCAGTAAGCAAAGAACGGCCTCCAAAAAGTTTTTGTTCCCAACATCAGATAACTTTCGTTCGCAAACTTTTACCTTTTGTTTTTTTAAATAACAAGGAAGAATGATGGTTTCCGATTTGTTTTTTTTTTTGTTAGCTTCCATTCAGCTTTATTTATTAGGTTGAATGGATTTGTTTCTTGCAAAAAATAGAAGAACTAGAAGTTATTTATTAGTTTTTTCTACTAGTTTTACAATAGATGAATACATTTTAAACTACTTTTAAATTTAAAGTAAACACTAGTCTTTATCATAATAATATTATAAAAGCTCTTGAATCTCTTTGCTTTGAGATACCTAAATGATATTAGATTTCAATAATCTTGTAATAAATAATAATGTGAAAGTAATATTAATTGTAATTTATTAGTTTTAGATCCTATTATGTGTTTTCTTTGTTAAACTGTGTTTTTGACCACACTTTATAAACGCGTTGTATAATTATAAACCACGAACGCGTTGTACAGCGAAGCGGTATGAATGAGCGCGTGCGTATGCGATGGCTGTTACGACCGAACTCTAGAAGTATACACTCTTGAAGTATACCGAAGTATACACTTTAGTGATAGAATATCAAGATAAGATACTTACGAAAGTCTAAAGTACTTCAAGTCACAATACAAATACAGTTTATATCTTAACTTTATGAGATACATAAAACACTTTGACGATATTACAATTTGTGAAAGCGACTTACATTGTCTACAAGATGTAGAATGTAATATATATTAACTCAAAGTCCATGCATGTATCATTGGTATAACATTATTTTTCTAGTATCAAAATCTGTTATTCCATCTGCCCACGCGCCGACAAAACACGGAGACGATCCAACTGTCGCCGACGCATTTCCGTAAACAACACTATGAAACGGCTTCTCGCAAAACCAACAAAAAGTTTACCATCAAACATCAAACTCTTGTACACTACATATAACTTTAAAACCTTAGCAATAAGTATGAAAATTGCTTGAAGAAATTAATTTGAGGGAATTTTGTGTCGTTTATTGTAGCGTCCCCGTGTCCCAACCAGGTATTGGCCCCTAAGAAAGATGACACTGTGTCAACAATTTGTCCCTTTTACATTAGAACGCGTACAAGGCAAAACAGCATAACTCACGAAATAAACATTAAACTAATCCGTCCATCCTTCTAGCTAATTCTTAGCACATGTGTGTCAGACTTTTTTGCGTTGTAAAATGTTAACTAAGTGCTATTTCATAGAGCGTGACTTTATGGGCTGTTTTGTGCTTTGGAGTCAATTTGTAACAATATCTATTTTTAGGTTAAATGCGTTGTAATAGGTGAACTTTTATGTGTGGTGACAAAATCTACATTTTTGTCACGTGGGTGTCCTAAAACCGACGACCTACCTAAAGGAAATAAGAAGTATCGTTTAAAGAGATCAATAATACCAACCTATTCAGTCAGCGTGGTATTTAGGTCAATTAACCCTCTACACTAACGACTTTAAAGAAATCGCAAGCTTGTAATATCTTCTTCTCCTCCTTTTCGGGTACCCTCCAGGTTGCACCGCAATCGCAAGCTTAGGTAAAGGTCAAGTTTTAAATTCTACTTACTGTGTATGTGTTTCTAAATTAATTGACACAGTTAGGCAAATATAGGATTGCTTGGTTTAAGTGACCTTATGCTTTCCGTTTCGAAACAGGCTTCGAAAATTAAAATCTGAAAATATTGAACAATTCAAAAATGTCCACAGTACCGACTTTTTACACGACCCGAAATGTTTCTAGATTTATTTTTCTGTGAATTAATAAAAATAATGTTTGTAGAACGTTCCGTAGTTGGCTTTTACGACAGCTATAACAAGACTTCTAAGAAATTTTTCTTCTCTCTATTCGTCTACACAATTGGAGGCTGATCAGCTCTGCATGCTTAACTCTCTTTTCAATAGTGTAAAAGATATCCTACTCTGGCAATGCCTGTCTAATCTCTAACGTTGCAAGGCCAAAACTTTTTCCTTCCGACTTACCTTTAACTTTATCTTCCATTATAAGTTCGATAAGGTGGTATCGCTCGTATCTTGAATACGTGGCTGAGATAAAAAGTTACTACCCAGGCAATCATATTGAGTATTCATGCGTTATTATCATCGACGTAAAATTCACACTTCCACATATCTAAATGGTTAATATAATGATATAAGTGTGAAAATCTTCACTAATAAAACTTTAAAAGAGGATTTAAAAAAGGTTTTATATATCTTTTTTTAGAGTCTTTAAAGATTATCTTATTTAAAAGATAGATATAGGTAGGGGAGACCGGGTCAAAGCCGTATAGCTAAGGGTCTCAGGCTCTGGATGATACAAATAAAAACACTTTTGTTTCCAATCAACAATTTTAATTAGTCAGTCTCATAAGGTATAATATCAGGTAAACATATTTCAAAAAATCACAAAATAAGCAGGAAAAAACAAAAAAAATAGAACCTCTGCTTTTTCCGGTTTTGCCCCGACCCATGGACAGAACCGTATACTGTATACGATATTGCCCCGATATATAACTTGCAGCGACACACCCCATGCACATGAAGTCATCCAAGTCTTTTGAGTTATGACTCAGACTCATACCTGTACAGCCTTCATGGGCCCAGCCTTTGCACCGCGTACATTAAACCCAGTCTTCATTCATGCCACATTTACCGTATTCTTCAAGACAGTATAAGCAATTGTCATCATTAATGTTTTTAGCATGTTGGGTGTTGGTTTTAGGTGGTTGGCTTAGTTTCAATATTGTTCTTTTATAACTACGGGGCATCTTTGTAATATCTGCAATAAAAAAAATATAACTTTGTAAGAAAATCAAATAACCGGGTAAAAATCGTATATATACAGTTTTACCCCGTACGGTTTTGACCCAAAGTATACATGTGTAAACATTTTACTCACTACATAAACAAAGTTAATCTCGTAGAATTAAATATCGTTTTATTCATGCAAATACATAACTTTAGACAAAATAAATATTAGACTTACCTATATCAGATGCAAACTTCATTGTAACACATTAAATTTTCATAAAAAATAGATAATTGTCACTATAAAACAATAAAATAAAATATTTACAAAACTCGCGTGCTTACAGCGATTCGTTTTGGTTGACAACTAGTTCTGATTGGTCAACGACTGCTGAGCATACCAAACGCGGTAAGTATCAATTATTTTAGAAAATAGATGGGGTGTACTGTTTTACCCCGGTATACGGTTTTGTACAGGTTTCCCCTACAGTCGGTATTCAAAATATTTTTTAATAAAATTTTATCATTTAAAAATATTTTGATATTGATATACTTTGATATCCAAATTGAATAGGGTAATTTCGTGTGGTATAAAATAGTTACCATAGAGGTAAAAGATAATCTACTTATACGATGCAGCTGAGCAAGTAACTCACTACTCACCTTTTGAGAAAAATGCGACAGTCATCAAATAACTAAATTCGAGTAGCAATTCCACGATGTTTTTTACTTTATTACCCAAAAGTTTAGAACTAACGCGTGATCGGCAATTCCAATTGACTTCTGCAGCGTATCTGGTTCGGGCTAAAACTGAGTTTTTATAAACAACGTCACGTTCATATTTGCTTTAATTAAATCCTATGTCTACATCACAGGCTACATCGCCTGGAGGCACAGAACAAAAGGAAATTATATTGCAAAAAATATGTTTTAATTTCGCACTAATTGCGAGCACTCGTTTCAAAATGTCGCCAACGCACTGCCAACTAATAACGCTTCATATTGCGAAGGGTTCCAAATTTGAACACGTGTTAGTTCGAAAAATCATGATTACCTCCTAAGGGAGCCAATCACAGCCATTAGAATTAGATATTCGAAATTCAAACGGCTATCGAGTTACTTAGGGTGACAGTTATGAACGTTGAAAATGCTCACTCACTTTGTAATTACGTAATTGCAATGATGCAATTTCGATTTTATTTGAAATTTGATCATCAAAGATCAAAGAAGATTTTTGTTATTAGATTTTATTTACGAAGTAGGCATATAAGTCTTTAACCCAATTAGGCGAATTAGTGACGTATCATAGACCAGATTCTGATGTCTGTTTGTAATTGCAAGCTTGTGGCTAGGAGTTTGAGATTTACTGCGAAGGTTCCGATGAATTTTTATCATTTTAAGTGTTGTTTGTCAATCCGTCTGGCCAGCGTGTTATTAGTAGGCCAAGTAACCCTCCGTCACGGGAGGAGATCCGTCCCTGCAGTGGGACATTAATGGGTTGTTATGAAGTGTTATACGAATGCTGTTCTCAGATAATTAGCACCACATTATTCAAATTAGATAACTGAATTATTAATTCAACTGGTATTAGTAGGTAAAGTTTCCTTACGTAACTAAATGAAACCCATATTTTCAGTGTGAACATAAAAATTGCTTTACGATATAGATCAAACGATTTACAATAACGAATAAAGCGGTTTAACTTTAACCATGTGCTTCAAATGGAACAGAGTGCAATAGTGTGTTCCAAAAAGTTTATTAGTTAGGCCGCGTCCACACAAGAGCTATCAATTTCGTACAAACAAAAAACATTAAAACGGATCAGTTCAAACGGACTTGCAACACTTTGCCGCGTGTCTGCCGACTTACGGCCGGTCCTAATATGCGATCTCGATCCAAATATGACAATCTGAAACTCGAATTTCGATCGATCCTTTGCTTAAAGCGTCCATATATTCAATCGATGGATTGCATTGACAATCCTTTTTAGCAATCGATCCGTGGGAGGGGCAATCCGTGTTTTGAGATTGAAATTTGTTCGGAAGTGACAGTTGCTCGGTCCACATATTCGATCTTTTTATTTTGACATTTAATTTTGGATTGTTTTTAAACTGTTTCTACGATCCCCCGAATTCGTTGGATTATAACAAAGAGTTTGGATTTTGCAATAAATTAGTTGTGAGTTTGGTACATAATTATGGCAATTTTATTTTATGGCAGTTTATATGGTTCGGCCGTTAAATGCGAAACCCGTGTCTCTATAACCGATATTTTTTTAGGGTTCCGTTCATCGAAATGAAAAAACAGAGCCCTTATAGAATGACTTTTTTTCAAGACTCTTTTTCTTAGGAACGCGTTATCAAGCTGAAATTTGTACTAATTACTTAGGTCTACTACCCGTTGGAGCTGTAAAAAATCAAACTTCTGAACCAACGCTGCTTGCCCTCAGTAAGGTTGTAACTAACATAACTGTTATATTTATTAAATTTAATACATAAACAAATATATAGTAGGTATATATATATATACACACACACACACACATACATACATACACACACACACATATTATGAAATACTTACATTCTAAACATATAAAGGATACATAAATTGTAAAACAGTAAGACACTACTAATAAAAGGTTTTTAAAAATAATGAGACTGTCCGCTGAGTGCTATTCTCTGAGATACAGGCCTAGCCTACTTCAGAGAATAGAGTCAATGCCTATTGTAAACCTTCCTTTACCACCACATACTGCTGTTTTGTGTATTGTATTATTTACTTTAGACACCTAATTTTAGAATTTTACTACTACACTGTAAATCTGTAGGTGAGAAATAAACAATTTTTTATTTTTTTTTTTATTATTTAACGCTATAAAAAAGATTTTCAAAATCTTTGACATGCGCAAAGGAATCAAAACCTAAAGGGCACTTACAACCTAGAATCATAAAATTTGGCATGAAGCAATGTTTAATAGCACTTTAAAATTTTAGTTACTTTATATTTTTTTAATTACATACAGAACCCTCTGCGCGAGAGACCTACTCGAACTTAGCCGATATTTTTTATTTATTTTTCTCGCGAACGCGTGTCGACATGTGCCTGTAGTAAATTAGTAGGGGACAGCAAGCACCCTTGCAAACTTTTTTTTTAACAAAGATTTTTGAACAATAGAACGTAACTACTTGCGTGTTATAAAGTCGCTCCATGATGGCGTTGGCGTGTATACCGTGGGTAGAGTCAATAAATAACTATATTTTTTGATGCGTTACTAATATTGCATGGGTCTTTATTTTTAAGGGATTTTATAAGAAAAGGAGTTTGTCGCATATTTTTTATACAGTTTATATTTATTTATGAAACTTGTATTGTTTAACCTTCCTTTATCAAAAATGTATGTAGTCGTTCCCACAGACCGTTGCGCAGGTATATGAAGATTAAAAAGTTAAGCAAATAAAAACATTACAAAATAGGATCTTCTTAACAGGTCAGAGTACAAGCAGAGTAGAAACAAGCATTCAGTGACCTACTAAACCTAGGCTAGACAGGATTCGGATTGATACAGAGTCTTAGCCTGCGTAACAGCACTCTAGCAAGATGAATTGCATACTTGCTAAAGTGCTATTAGTAGGCCAACTTTCCCTCCGTTATGTTGGAGCCCCTTTCCTTCAGAAACATTAATAGTATTATTATGATGATGAAAGTGTAAGACGTAAATGTATCATTTATGTTTTATTACTTACAGTAAATATGAGAGTGATTAGAAATAAAGAGTATGCACTACTATACTAAGCTTTTATTACGTTATAACTTGATAGCGTTGCATTAAAAGAAATGATACAGTTTTGGTGATGGAGATTTTATTAATGATACTCAATATTAAAAGGACATAACTAATGGCAATATCCTTATAAGAAACATGAACTATGTTTAGCAATGCATAAAGCAATTTATTAATTCCGCACATATACGACACTTTTATAAAAATAATGTCCTTTGTTACGTCATAGTCTAAAAACTTTTAAGAATACAACACCCAAGAGTATTCACAGCCATGTGAATGTGTAGAGCAAAACATATAGTCTATGGTAGTGTTAGTGTGACAGCTATAAATTAACTGTCACCATCGTAAAGAATACGCCGATATTAGATGGTTCACTACTCTGATACTATATTACTGGCCATTAAATAGGCGGGTAGCGATCAACTTTTTTTTGTGATTTCTTTTTTAGAATCCTGGTGATTTTAAGGCCCAGATTCAGAGTCGTGACTTTACTTTGCTTCAAAGTAATCTTCCCAAAGTAAACTTTTCATGCGAAAGATTACTTTCATATTTTTCAAATTCAGAGACAATACCTAGACTTTGCTGAGCAAAGCAACAGCAAAGTACGCTATATAGAGTAAAGTAAGCGTTTGTTCAGCTGCACGCAGCTTTTACATTATTATTTTATGTTCTAAAACATGTAACCGATAAAACGCTCACAAAATAATTTTTTAAAACACGATTTAATCGTAATTAATAGGTAGCGGTTGTAAAAGGTTTAATTTTTTTTATCAGCTCTTAAAATATTTTTATATATTGCTTAGGTATAAATATTATTTATTCATAAAATGGAACGTTATAAACTTTGACGGACTATACTCTATACAAGATAGCATGAGAATTAATATAAACTTGTCAAACTGCAAAAAATTATAGGCTTTCAAAGATTTTTTATCTAAAAACATCAATTTGTAATTTTATTCTTTTTCAGCTGTCATAACATATTATTGACCGTAGATTTTATGTATGAATGAGTAATCGTGATATTAACAAGACCCATTTTAGGTTTGTTTACCTAATTTCTCACGCCAAAGTGAATAGAGTATAGTTTTTGTTTAGATTTGTTGTTCACATTCGTTCAACTTCTGCTTTTAACTTGGACTTCATTAAAGAAAGATAAGAAAAGAAAGGGAAGAACAATTCGTCAGAAAATAAAACAGAAATTAATAAGAAAACGCAAATGTGAAACAAAGTATTGTCAAAATTTGACATTTTGTCGGTATAATCCTACCATATTAAATATTTATTATGATATATGGAAATATTGATAACACAATGGCATCTTTTTTAAGACGTATGGTTATGCAAAGTTTACTTTGGGAGCAAAGTCAACCTCATCGTCGACTTTGGCTTTGCGGAGTAAAGATCAGTAGCGGAAAGTAAAGTTCGAGTTTGACAGGACTCTGAATCTCGTTTTTGTATCAAAGTCGAACTTTCCTTCAAAGTAAAGTCAAAGTGCGGTCTCTGAATCTGGCCCTGAATCTGGCCCTAACTGTATCATAGTTGTTTGTATATTTAAAATTAAAAGATCTTAAAAGTATCATAACTATTATTTATGTTTGCCAGAAAAATTACATTATAAAACTAAAAAAAAACAAAACTTGTGAGAATTATTCTATGCAATTAGCAATTATTTTTACTTTAAGCCTGAAATAGCTACGTTTTCTAACCAATCTATAAACGCTAAAGATACAGTCAAATCTTAAGCCAGTATAAATTCTTTGTTAACTATAATCGTAAAATAAGTAAAAAGTAAGTAAGTATAATAACTTTAAGTAAAATTATAGAAATATTCAAATAACTCTTTGCTTGCTTATCTTCATTTTTCAAATTAGAAATGTTATTTTAGAAGTTCGTATTTTTTGCAGTATTTTACAGCAAAATTTCTCGCGAATTTCATAGCCCAACATTCCAAGACGTCGAGAGATAAAAATAAGATTTAGCAGATTGCGAGCAACATAAAATATTGTTTATGTTTATCTAGATACGTTACTTTATCGCACATAAAACTAACTTTATCGTATGGCTGTGCGTTACAACTCGATCGATTATAAGACATAATATTACACTTGATATAAATATATCCTTGCTTCACCTTCACTCCCTTACGACATAATATTTACGACATCACATAAAAGAAATATTAATTACATAATGTATTTCTAAACAGGATCGTTTTCAGAACTGTCTTCCTTTTTACAACTAATTATAATAATGACTTAAATGCGTAAGCATTAGCATAATATTTATTAAATTTTATGCGATGAATAAATAATTACTTAGTCTAAAGACGTGACGGATGAAATACACAAGAAAGTCCAAAACATCCTGTCAACAAAAACTTTGTAATATTTTTGCAGTCGTCCCTTGAAAGTTGTCAATGTAATATGAAACTTTTATTGCGTACTTGTAAACAAAACCAATAGCACTGTGTCTAGTTAGGCTATTAGTGGTTTACTAAATTTACAGATGAAGAGCTTTCCCCGCTCCTTTATTTGTTTGTTTTTTTTCTCTCTGAAATCTGTTTGTTTTTCCATCCGCGACAGCTAATTTTAATCTGTTATTTTGAAAGCTTATGTACGGTATAATTAGGTCAAATAATATGTTTCAAAAATATAGGGCTACACATACAAGAATCAAAAGATAGCAAATCGAATGGAGATTCAATTATAGATTAGCCCTTGTATCGTACCGCATTCACAACGTTGGGACACGTGAATAAATAAACACAATTACGACACACAAAAGAGTAATCCCTATTGATTTCGTTCGAAAAATACAAGTTCACATATAAAATCGACTCGCATATCGATTATGAAGGTTCATTTTGCTAAAATCGGACACCGATTCGATATTTTTTTTTTGTTCATCGATTTTTACGCAGCTACAATAGAACCTATTAACAAAAGAAATACATCAATTCAAGTGTCAAAAACTAACATCTGCGCGTTTCGTTGTAAACAGAGTAAAATAGTGGGGTAACCCCTGCATCCAACGGGGACCCTGTATCGGTAAGGCTGTGTTTATAGCTCATTATTATTATGCGACGCTTTATACTAACTGCAAATGACATACTCGACCTATTATTAAAATGAACCGTAGTCTAAAAAGGTCTTTTGTTGTTGTGAAATTTTAAAATAATGCGCCTTGAGGAATTGCTGTGGGTGTGTTAGATTTTGAAGCGAACGTTGCCTTTCATTACGCTTGCCCAACACGCTACTGCATAAACACTTGAACATAAGTGTTTACACGGTAATTTATATTGTTAGGGTCGATGGCAGTGACGTAAAAGTACCTCTGATAATGTACTACAAGATGACAAAGGATTTTGAGGGGTCCTGTTGATGATTTTAGCTCTCGATTTTGGATACTAGTACCTACTCCGACCAAGTTTCACATTTTCACTTTATTATTCTACTACGTAATATTATAAATGCGAAAGTTTGTGAGGATGTGGATGGATGTTTGTTACTCTTTCAATCAAAAACAACTGAATGGATTTTGCTACCTATACAACGCGGATAATGCCGCAGGCATCAGCTAGTGTGTTACTTATAACTCAAAACTTTCCTCCAACACTTTAGCTAAGAGCATTCTCTACCGTGTCGTAGGAGAACTTTATGTTGGAATCAACAAGTATAATATAATTCCTAGAGTGGGAAAACTTGAAACGGACCAATCCCATGACCAGCGTCCCTAACATAATATAATTATTATTATGTTATATAATAGAATAATTATTATAATTTCCCTTAGGTTCGTAAACACTTTCATACTCATACGAGACGACCTCGGTGGCGCGCCGGTAGAGCCAGCGGCTGCCGCGCATGAGGTTGTGGGTTCGATCCCCACGCAGGACAATAATTTGTGAGATCCACAAATTATTGTCCTGAGTCTGGGTGTTCTATGTGTCCGTTAATTGATGTTTGTAAAAGTCCCCGCGACACAGGGCATGACACCTAGTGCGGGAGTTGTCTTTTAAAAAATAAAATAAAAATACTCGGTATAATGTAACTTTGATTCTACATTAAATAAATACAACTATACTCTTTATTCAACAGGTTCAGTAGAAGGCGGCATGAACGATGACTATGTCAGCAGTGAAGAAGCGCCATACATCATAGAACAACCCATTGACGTGACAGTAGCTCGTCACCAGCCAGCAACACTAAACTGCCGAGCCGGCGGCTCACCAACACCAAACATCAGATGGTACAAAGGCGGAGTTCTAGTCGTCTCTGATACGCATAGAAGTCTACTGCCAGCTGGTGGATTGTTCTTCTTGAGAACTACTCATGGCAGGGCGCATTCTGATGCGGGAGTGTACTGGTGTGAAGCTACTAACCCGTATGGTACAGCGAGAAGTAGGAATGCTACGTTACATGTTGCTGGTAAGTTTTATGGAATATTTTTTTATGCATTTTGATATGTTAGCTCATAATATAGGTGCAGAAGTCAAACGGTATGTCCACAGACTAAGTTTGTGCATAATAATAACATAACAAATAAACTTCCTTTGATTTTGATTAAATTAAAAAAGAGGAGGTGGTTCTCAATTTAAAAAATAATAGAAGCTTTTTAAAAAATTAAAAGGTATAATAGAATTTAAGCTTTCGCGATTTGTGTACAATAATACTACTTTCTACGCTTGGTTCTTAGAATATAACATTATTGGGACTTACTCGCGGTATAGACCTGTAGTATAGAACATAATATATACTAATGAAATAAATACTTTGAAAGCTTTTAAAACTCTTCGGGTATACTTCCAAGTAGACCATATATTTTTTTATCAAAATTGCTTAGTTAATTATTACTCGAGCTTACTTTATGTGTAAATTGACTTCTGAAACGTTCTGTTTTGTGATGTTAGCTTGTCTAAAGCATTTTTTAAATTGTTCACTACAGCGCACTCGCTATTATTGGCAGTAAAATTTTAATTGACTGTTAAAAAGGGGTAGGAACTGAGTAGGTATGCATGTACGTTTTTTATTATTTACTACCCTAATGTTTTTCATAGTTTTTAAGGCAATCGATATTTTGAAATAAAAAATCAGTAACATTTAGAGGTAAAACTAAATAAAGATGAGAGAATCATGAAATCTAAAAAGAACATATAAAGAAAACATATTTACGTCAGACCTGGCTAAATAAGAGTTACCATCTCTAGATTGATACATTACTGTGATCGCGTTTTGCACCTTTAACTATTTAGTTTAGCCGTGGCAGCAAAGTGTTATCAAGACATAATTAGCAGCAAACTATCGCTCAATAAATTACCTAACAAGTGCATATTCTCATACATACAGACGACAACACGAACAAATAAACTTCAAAATGCACAAAATCATCAAACATATTGATAGGTCAAAATCTATTCCTAACATTCTTCGAACAAGTTAAAAATATAAGCCACATTTCCAAAGAAAAAATTAAGCTTGATCTCAATCCATACTCACTAATGAACTTTTACCGGTATAACACGGCGGTGTTCCAGTTTTCACGTGATCCTAACTACAACGGAGGTACATTATTCCTTTGGGTATCGTGAAAGCCAATAAGGATAACCGCCTCTATACTTATATAGGTAGAAACTTTGTAAATGTTCTATTTTGTTCTAGAACTTATCGAAGTTACCTGTTCATTCTTAATAATAATCTATACTAATATTATAAAGAGGTAAAGTTTGTCTGTTAGTGAAGTTGTAGGGGGTAATCTCTGGATCTACTTAACCGATTTTGAAAATTCTTTCTATGTTGAATAGTCCACTTATCGGGGAGGCTTATAGGCTATATAGTATCACGCTATGACTAATAGAAGTGGAGCAGTAATGAAATATGTTTAAAAAAGGGACACGTTTTTTTCGCCGCCCAACGAAGTGGGCACGGCTCAGCTAGTTTATTATATAGAAGTAGATTTGTTGCTAAGCGTAATAAGGTCTGTGTTGTGATTAACTTCGGATATACAGTTCATTACCTCTTTACTACAAGAAAGTCATAATATCTGAATGTAAGAACGATCATGAAAATGCTTTCCTAACCCCCCCAGTTGTGATAGGTAGCTGTTTAAGCACAAATTAACAAGCTTTGGTTGAGGGCCATCCGCACCACCACAGCCCGCGTAAAGTTGTTACTGTCGTCCTAGACAAACTACTCGTCCTCAACAAAAAAAAATAACAAGCCTGAAACGATTCTTTAATAATAATTATTCTAAGCCATTCATTTGTGTTTATATCAGATGTAAAATCCAGAAGCTTAACATTATCTTAAAATGAATTTAACTTTGAAATTTCAAAATTATACAGTTATACTCTTTTGTCAAAATTTAATATATGAAAATTTTTATATGCATGAACATGATTGCTTGCATTGGTCTGAGTGTTTCTATGTATATGTTACAGCCAAAGTAATAAATATGAATATTATACATAATAACTAGCCATTATGTATAAGGGCTACTCAATTTAGATAAAGTGATAAATATCGCAGAATTATAACACATTAGACGGCAAAAGTCAGAAACAGTTGGTTAGGTTAGGTTAGTACGAGTATAATGATCAAAGGACGCACGAGACGAGCGAGCGAAGCGAGCGTGCCGCGGCAGCGGCCGGCGAGTGCTAGAATATAGTGTACCATATTATTCTAGTTTTACATAAAAAAAATGTTTCTTGTCCTTTGGTCACTATACTAACCTAACCTAACCAACTGTTTCTGACTTTTGCCTTCATATTGTATATTTGCCATATATAATGGCTAGTTAATGTGATTAATTCTGCGACATTTATCACTTTACCTAAATTGAGTAGCCCTTATTCATAATGGCTAGTTATTATGTATAATATTCATATTTATTACTTTGGCTGTAACATATATATGTATTTCCAAAAAAAGGTATTTAAGTATGTTTATCCGTTGTCTAGTACCCATAATAGTAAAAGCTCTGCTTAGTTTGGGACTAGATGACGTTGTGTGAATGTGTGAGGATTATTTATTTATTTATTAATATGTGCTGAGATCAGCAATAGAGTACTTTGGAGTAAATTGTTTAAAATCATACTTTTGTTCACAGTTTTACGCGAAGAGTTCAGATTAGAACCTGTTACCACACAGTCAGCACAAGGAGAAACCGTTATTTTAGAATGTTCTCCACCACGCGGTTCACCCGAGCCAACTGTTTATTGGAAGAAAAACGGAAAAATGTTACATTTCGATGGAGATTCAAGGTCAGTAGAACAAAATAACTTTTATTTTATTAGACATAGAGTTTAATTTCGTTTATCACAAAAGCCCATTCATGGTAGCACTAATCATAATGTTCTACCTCCAGCATGAAGGAAATTTGGTCCACTAATACCATGACAATTATTTATCATCATCAGCCAATTGACACCCTCTGCTAGACATAGACCTCCTCCGAACACTTTCAGTTTACACAACCTTCAAAAAACTTTACCACGTCATTACAATAATTAAACAAATAAAATAACTTCCAAAAAAAGTCCTCATTACCTGTAAACCAATACAGAGATCGGAACTTTTCATTTCATATATTTTAAAGGGAGCTTAAGAATCCCAGTGAAAGTTACCGTCTCGTCGCAAATGATAAGCGTAGTTAGAAACAAATTCGAGGGCATGCGCGAGTGCTGTTACGTACCCAAGTGGCTCGGTAGAAACGTGATAGTCTTGAATAGCTACTCGAGTAGACTCGTTTGATATCCGATGTCTCGTACGCTACATAAATTCCACCTCTACAAGTAATCAAACTACCTAATTTATGTAGACCCCATTGTAAGTCCTTTAGGAACGACTTCGTAATGTTCGCAATCAACTTTGGAGAGAGTATTTATAGGTTCCTAAAGAGCTGCGAAATCTTTATTAAGATCTTGAGATATAGAAAGTGAAATGTGAATGTAATTTTGCGAATAAGTATTTTTCTGACTTCTGAGTCAAATATTCCCAATAAAATTGTTTTAAAAGGTTGATATAAATTATGTTATGCAATATAGTTTTGAATAAACAATGCCGTATGTATTAAAGTTAATAAAAATTGCCATCATTATAGTTATTTTTCAAATTATTTATAAATATAACGTCCCAAAAAATATGACAGACGTAATTATCTAAAAATGACCAATCTTTGTGGCATTACAACAATATTATTTTCTCATAGCTTTGTTTATTCAAAAAACATTGAAATTGGGTTGTCAACATTATTTAAAATCAAATTCAATTCACTGCTGCACCGTTATCTAATCCTGATTCGAATTGAATTTCGCTCAAAAGTTTTATTGCCAAATTTTCACTTTACTCTCTATGAATTTTTATGAGCGTCACATCTTGAGGGCGCTTCGCTACGTATGGTGAAGCATAAAAATAATTAACAGGCGTACGTACGAGGGAGGTACATCAAAGTTATAAAAGAAGGGGATATTTGAAGAGCTCGACAAGCAATCAAGTAAAAATCTCAATAGTTCTGACTCACCGGACCCTTTATTAAATGTTAATTTCCTATTGAATTATTCCGCCCCACATTTGAATTACTTTGTTACTATACATTTTGTTCTAAGTTATAAAAAGGTTCATTATTAATATTGAAACAAATGTTTACCGTATATCGCAGGGTGTAAACTAAAGAATTTAATTCACTGTGCTTTATTTAACACATATGAAATTAAAAACCACTTAGTTAATTACAAATATTTAAAAAAAAGGATGGGCTTACAACAACTTTTCCTTGAATATACATAAAAAGTTTATGTTTTTGTTTTCTATCTATTTTATTATAGTAAATTACAAAACAAAACATTAGTGTCTACTAAAATCTTTGCAAAAAAAAATAATAAGGAGGGACAAAAGTTATCAGTTTTTTTATAGTGTATTTTTCTACGGTCGTTGTTCTCTACATGTTGTTGCCATGCCCACTAGGTATACCTATAATCAGGCAAATCATAGCTTTATGTCACTGTCTATTACTAATTCGATTGCTACTGGGAACTGCATTGCCAACCGTGTAATGAAAGGCACGGAAAAGGTATAGGTATTCACTGTCAGATGTACAGCTGTTCTATTTGATAAGGGCGGCAAAAAATCGTTGGAAATGTTAAGAAAAGACTTATGTCTAAGAAGGGTTGTCTACTTGCTTATTTAATGATGATTGTAATATTTTATACTTATTAAAGCTTGGTTTTTATTAAACCTTTGCCTCAGATTGTAGACTAAAAAATAAAATAAAACTAGTGTCAAACTTTTCTATACCTCGATAGGTATTAGTTGACTAAGTATACCAAGTATACAATGAAATAATAAACAGAACTTAATGTTTGTGTCATATCAATATACTGTAAAATACGTATTGTTGTTACCACAGGATGCATTTAGTAGATGGCGGGAATCTCGTAATACAAGACGCGAGGCAAACTGACGCCGGTAGATATCAGTGTATTGCGAGGAATGCAGCGGGTACGAGAGAATCGGCTGTTGCCGAGCTCAGAATACACAGTAAGTACAACATTCAGACAATTCATTAGGTAATGTAAATACTTAGGAGCTGTAAGAACAACATTGTTTTAGAAACAACAAAAACCATGTGTACCTTAACATATTTCGAAGAAAATCGCCTTTGTTTTTAACACTACTTGATCATTAGATAGGGTTTTTACAGACAGTCAGGCATAAGATTTTTTTTGTGGAATACAAAAATAATTATGTTGTTTAAATAGTATCGTTAATTTAAACTAGATAAAGTCATAAAAGTTCATGTTTTAAGTCAATTTTTACAACATTATCTGTACTATGCGATAATTGCTTTAATAAAAGCGAAACAGAGTTAATTTCTTAATATTTGTTACAGTCAAACCATATTTAATCACGGGACCCGAAGACGTTGTCGCACAAACTGGAGGTAGCGTCACATTCCAATGTCGGGTAGGTGGAGATCCGCTGCCAGATGTTTTATGGCGAAGGACCGCAGGAGGAGGAAATATGCCTCTTGGACGCGTCAAAGTCCTGGACGATAGGAGTCTTAGACTTGACAATGTGATATTAGCTGACGAAGGCGAATATACTTGTGAGGCTGATAACTCTGTTGGAGCTGTCAGTGCTAGCGGATATTTGACAGTATACGGTAAGTTCATCCTCAGGAAAAAAATGAGAAATTAGTTTTATTTGTATTAAAATGTTGTTTAAAAAATTGACTCATGTGTAATGTACAATTTTTTACTATGTAATTCGTAAATTTGAATAACAGTAGCTCATTATGATACTCCTTGTTATAGATCCTCCTACAATAAATTTAAGACCAAACTCGGTAAACATAGAAACTGGAACAAAAGCAACGTTTACATGCACAGCAACAGGCAGACCAGATCCCACTATGTTCTGGAGCATAGAAGGAAACAGAACTATTATCTTTCCTGGTACATCAAGAGGCAAATATCACGCGACAACAGTTCTCGACGGGGTCACTGTACTAACAATCAACGATACAAATAAAACCGATAGTGGAAACACGATAGTTTGTTCGGCGGTAAACTTTGCTGGCAGTTCGTTTGTCAGAGGGAAACTAACCGTGACGTCAGACGATGACCGCCCACCGCCAATCATAACAAACGGGCCCTCTAACCAAACGTTACCTATAAAATCGATGGCAGTTTTCCCTTGTACAGCCGTCGGCGCACCTGAACCAATCATTGCGTGGTATTTCGAAGGGGAAGCATTAATACAAAATCATAGGAGGAATGTTACTAACGACGGCACTCTCATTTTAAAGGATTTGGATAAAGCTGACAGCGGTACTTATACATGTGTTGCTTCCTCGCATCATGGAAAATATGTATGGAGCGGGGTTTTATTAGTCGATAGTCCAATAAATCCAAACATACACTTCTTTCGAGCTGCGGATGTTTCGTCGTTACCGGGACCTCCTACCAAACCACTTATATACAACGCAACAGATTCTACAGTAACGTTAGTATGGAATCAGAACAACAAAATCGGTTCATCTTCAGTACTTGGATATCAAGTAGAAGTATTTTCAAGAGAAGCATTATCTGGAAATAATACACCGAGGAATTCAAGAGGTTGGATGGTATTGGCTCGGCGGATACATCACACACAATACGTAGCAAAATCATTAGTGCCTGGGGTGACTTACATGTTCATTGTCCGGACGGAAAATTCCCATGGGCTCTCTGGGCCGAGTGCTGTATCTGACGCTATTACTATTGGAGATGATAGTAATTCTTTATGGGAATCCGGTGTATTTACAAACAATACAGAGTTCAGAAATAATATTTTAACTGACAATATCGTAGAACTTATTGAAGCAACACCTATAGACTCTAAAACTATAAAACTAATGTGGGAAATACTCAATTTCTTCTATTTGGAAGGTTTATTCATATATTTCAGACCCCTAGACAATATAACGACCGAGTATGAAATGAAAACTATTTTACATTCCAACGATGTCTCCGGATATGAAATAACGTCTTTGAGAAAATATACAAAATATGAGTTTTTCCTTATCCCATTTTATAAGAAATTCGAGGGGAAACCTTCAAATTCCCGAGTCGCTCAAACATTGGATGATGGTAAATACCTGCCTTAGATAATATTATTATACATTTTTTAATATAAGATAATGTGAAACAATACCTTACCTTATTTATATTTTTTCAGTTCCCGACGGTCCGCCAATTAACATAGAAATGTTTATATTAAATACTACAACGGTTCATTTAAAATGGTCATCTCCAGAGGCTCATTTACAAAACGGAATAATAACTGGCTATAATGTTATAGTAAATTGGTTAGATATTCCCGCAAACAAATCTATGGTAGCTATCAATACGACAGTTCATCAAACCACAAGCTTGATTATGACTAACTTAACGTCAGGTGTAAGCTATTCCGTTCAAATTGCTGCTGAAACTATAGTAGGTCTTGGACCATATAGCCAAAAAGTCTATTTAAATATAGATTCACGCTCTGTTGGATTGGATCCTTTATTAAGGTAATTTTACACAAAAATAAACCTAAAGGATAATAACAAATGAGATGTCATTACATGTAACATCGGACGGACGGTTCTGACGTATTTATTTTATTTCAGATATCCGATAAATGGGGAAGTATCCATAGTGGCTGGGGACTTCGTTATGGAAACATGGTTTTACTTTTTGATTGGAGCAATTGTTCTGTTTAAAATAATTGTGATTGGCGGCATTATTTATATACGAAAAAACAACATTTTCGCAAAAAAATCTGCGCTACCAAACATTTACGGTAAGTACCAATATATTCACCCTTCACAGCAATAATAATAAATGTCTCGCGTACTCTTTGATTGTTCTGCATGGATTGTCCTCGTATAAAACAACTGACGCTAACTTGAGAATAAACAGTTATTCAGCTTATCTCGAAACGCTATTTTTTCCGTTGAATCAGCATCAGAATTTCAAAATTAAAAACATTCCTCGGGTGTCGTAGGGTGGTGCAGGGCGACGAGCGTTTGTTTGATGGAGGCTTTGCCATGCGACGGTAAGGGAGGGGAGCTAGATTACTTTCGAGTTGAAAGGTAGCGCGAGCCCTCTCGTGAGCGCAGTGGATCTCTTTCACTTTGCATTCACGTTCGGGGCACAAAGGAATGATACAAATCCGAGAATCCGAGAAATAAAGACCCAGTAAATGTAAATGTTTTCTATTTTGTTTTCTCCAGGCGATTCGTTTGTTGACTCACCCAGTTACCTTTAAGCCAATTTCCCCCGCTTTGTTTGTTTCATAATACATTTTACATCTTTATATTTACCAAATGAAAATATTTATACTCGCTTTATGAAATATTTGTGAACCATCATTTTAATTATGCTAATATTATTAAATTGTACCTTTTTTAGATTCCAATGGTACGAGTTTAGTGACTCAAATGAATATAAAAGCGGCAGTGTCTTTGTCACATCCTCTTAGCAGCTGTTATAATAAGAATACTGTAACAAAAACTGAGTCACTATTGTGGATGGAGAATCAACCGGGATTATGCATGTCCGGCAATCAAACAAACCTAAGCAAAGAGAAAACTAACTCTGAATACGACAAAGTTGCTCAACAATTACCTGAATACGCTGAAGTGACGTCATCACGAGGGAATGCAAATGAATGGAACACAAGTAAAACTGCAACTTCACCGGCGGCATACGCTTCGGTTACTCTCGTTGCCAATACCAGGCAATGTGTGAGTTCATTGGTAAGTGTCCAATTATATAATGATCTCGGTTTCGAAAATTTGAAGTTCTGCCAGCGGAAAGTTTATGCCATTTAGTTCATCCACTTTACGATATTATCCAAGTAATATAAAATTAACGAGATTTATGCAGTTAATATATTAAACCTTCTAAGTAATTAGTATTCATAAGCTAATTAAAAGTAACTAGGCAGCCAGACGACTCTAACAATAATAATTAATGTATTTTTTCTGCAGGGTTGGTTCCCACCTTCGGGTAAAAATGTTGATACCTTTGACAACCGTTATGCTCCTGAGGAGGAAATGTATCCAGCTAGCAACGGAGGTTATTACAATAGAAATGTGTACAGTGAGAAATACTTTCAAGGGCATCCAAACGTGCTTAAATTTTATGATCTGCCTAATTTAGAGAAAACGCAGAAAGCGCAGTTACGATATAATCAGAGTTTAGATGATAGAAAAGGCGATAAAATATCAAAGACTGAAGTAACCCAATCGCTAATAGGGCGCACTTACGGAATAAGCTCGAGAAAAAACTCTGAAACTGAATCAACATACAGAGCTTTTGGCGAAGACGATACAGATGAAGATAATTATCATGAAGACGGTGGCTATGATGAGTTGCAAGCTATGCAGCCACAAAGGCAAAGACCTCAACATCAATACGAAAGGCCTAACTTCGATAATGATGCAACTAGGACTTTAGCTCGGCTGACTTCATTTAGACAAGGACAAAGTCTAAACGGTGGTTCTAAGCCCTCCTTAGCACCGTCGCATCCACCTCCCGCGCCTCATCCTCGTGTTGATTCTGTGACTCGGTAGTATCACGCCTTGCCGGTATTCGGCGACCTGTGCCAAACGGACGTATAGACCGATATTATAATAGTGTAGTGTCATCACTAAGATCACAGTTCTTCCTCACTTTCAATAGTGCATACCCGCGTAATGAAGTGACGATAAGTGATTTTTGTTTTGAATTTCTGTGGACTGCCTAATGGGCCTAATGTTGACTAACTGGCCTACTTTACAGCGCACAATAACATTCAGTGATTATTAAATTATATTAAATGATATATTTTAAAGTATTTCCTAGTCCTTGTATATTAACTGTACTATATGTAAATACTAGTATTAAATTAACACTTATAAATAACAACTTGTAAGTAAGTAAACTTTGTAAAGTGAAAACAATTCTGATAAATGTTTACAATGTTATTATTGGAATTGGAAGTTCAATTGATATATCTCTACGAATATCAATAAAGGAATTTGTAATCCTATATCATTAGTTTAATAAGATTAATAAATAAAAATAGTAACAACAAATTAACGCTTGGCAATAATTTGAAATAACATAATTAAAAACAAGTTCATAGCATTGTAAATATAAATAATAATCGGTAATTGAATAATAGTGTTTTGGTTTTATTTACGGCATTTTAGATAGTATATTATTTCAATAATTATTTTAATTATTAGATTTATTATTTAAATTAATTTCTCGTGCCATATATAGAAATTCATAGCTTAATAATTATTAAAGTAACATTCGAGTTGTGAATTAAAATTCAAAGAAAGCTTTTACAAAACTAAAGTTATAATCTACGTAATATAATGTGATATGATTTTATATAGCCACTTGTTATAATATTAAATAGCACGACTTGTATTGCATATCATATGTATTAGTCATGTTATAGTTAAAAATGTTATTAATTAGGACGCTTCCATGTCTTAAAACGAAAGAAATCTAATTGTACCTACAAAATGTAATCGTCCTTCAATTTGTAAATATTATGTCAAATAGAGTTGATTCGCCTTATACTTCAAAATAACGTACTGACTGTTCTTTTTTTAAATTCACGACTGTTAAACGAACTATTTTGAGCTGAGATCACAGGGACCGCTAGACATGGCGACAGTCAACCAAACGGTAGACAGGCAATAATTTAAACGTGGAACATGCCGCGAATGTTCTGATGGGTGTTCTTCAAGGAGCTATACTCGTGTGAATTTAAATAAATTGATGCCTCTCTTGATCATTTGGTGTCGGTGTGTCGCGACTTAATACAATAATATATCACTGCCCTTATTTAGATACCTTGCATTGCTCTGTACAGTAAATTCATTATAGATGTTATACAGCAGATCGACCGCTTCTGGTACATAACTCTTGTAGTTCCTATTTTCCTCAGTGCAGTAAAATTTAATCATGTGAGCAATAGTTATAATGATATTTGTATAATATTATTCATTATTATTACTTATATTTATGTCTCTGAGAGTGCTATGAAGTTCGTCTAAAGCATTTTTTTTCGTAGATTGTTAAATGTTCTGATAAAATGATTATCACGGTAAATATTGTCTGAGTTTGATAGTTTATAAAAAAAAATATGTTTCTGCACATTGTTTGATGGATATTTATTTGTATGAACTTTTGAGGTTGATCTACCTATTACAATATTAATCATGCCTACATATTTAAAATCTACGTATGCTGATTATTCGTTATCATTATCATCATAACAGCCTATTAACGTCCCACTGCAGGGACGCGCCTCCAGAGGGATTGGCCTACTAATACCACGCTGGCCAAACGGATTGCTATAGGGCTTAATTTCAAGTTTTCCTTCTTTTTATTACGTAAAGATAATAATATTCACAGATAGTCCCTTAGTCGGTTTTTACGACACCCATGGGATGAGATGGGGTGGTGACAAACTGTATTCTTACTCCGTCACCACACAGAGTTTTCATATCAGCAGGCAATCATCGTTTATTCTTTTGCTTACATATCGTACTACCTAATATAATTCTTGGTACATACATAATTATATGGGTAATGGGTAGACCGACTTTACAACCATTAATGATGAAAATGGATAGCAAGGTGTCTGCACAATTATGATTATTTAAAAAAATATAATTAAAAAACAAAAATGTTTTGTATTAATCCAGAAAGCCTATTTTATGTAAAATGTAATTAAGACCATTTAAATACTGTAACAGATGAGTCAACACAATACTTATTATGAACTTTAAAACTGATTTTAATTTTTGTATTAGTCTTTGGATACCTATTTTTAATAAAATAATTTAAATGAATGCTTTGTTTTTTACTTCATTATCGTCATAGTACCCACGGCAAGGACTTTAATAAAAAATGGACAGTTTCGTAGTATCTGGGAACTGGAATGATAGTACCTATTATTTTAGACAGACCGACACGCTAATTTAAATACAAATCCACAAAAAGGTAAGCTATAAAAAAGAAAATCCAATGAATAACAAAGCCCAACGCGAACTTTTCTCTTGCTATAAATATATTGAGAAAATAATAATAATTAAATTAACCAAAATTAAAATATAGGTGATAGTCTGTACCAACAATTTGACAAGCCTAATATTGTTGAGGCCTCGTCCAAAAGTTTTCAGTTCATAACTCTTTACGACTTCCTCAACCATAAGCCTCGCGCGTCTTGTTAGATTGGATTCATTGCTTCTAATAAAAACCCAGTAAAATAAAAACACAAGGTGAAACGCGTATCATAACAGCCCATTAATTTCCCACTGCAGGGACAGGCATCCTCCCATGACGGAGGGATACTTGGCCTAATAATACCACACTGGCCAGACGGATTGGTATAGAGTTTAATTTCAAGTTTTTCTTCTTTTTATTTTGTAAAGATTAATATTCACGGACAGTCCCTTTAGTCGGTTTTTACGATACCCATGGGATGCGATACAATGTCAACACCCCGGTGACATATTGTATTCTTACTCCGTCACCAAACGAAGCTGTTGTTACTCTTACGTTATACAGCATATTCATTCTTGCTGAAGATACGGAGCCTGCGATCTAAGATTATAATTATACTGTACTAAATAACTCTAGCCCAATAATGCTGTTGGATTTTATTTGTTTGAATTATAGAGAAAATAGAACAGTTACCTCCTCTTTATAGGTGAAAACAAATTTTAAAGTATTACTACGCTACGCTAAGTATTAGATTTAACTTCTTTAAGAATTGAAATTGACAAAGTCATAAACTTGTAAATAGTCTTTTAGAGCCTTTTTAAAACGCTCTCGAGATAAGAAGAATTAAGTGATTAACTAACTACTATCACCCCCTTACTCATAAACGCCTCTTAAATTTAACCACTGTATAGCGACATATTTTTAGGTAAAATTGTATGAATTTAAACTAATCAATTGACTTAAATCAGGACCGCACAAGGTGGCAATACTTGGAGGCGGCCTATGTCCAGCTGTAGACGTCGATTGGCTGATATGATGATGATGATTAATTGACTAAAAGGTTAAGAGGCGTTTATGAGTAACGGGTTTAATTCTTAAGTCGTTATTACAAGGACGAACATACAATTTAAATCCCCAATAAAACAACCAGTATGCCAGATATTTTTATATAACACAAATAGCTTTATAATATTCGCATTATACTTTGTTTCCAACCACGATACATGCAATAATGGTTAACAGTACAATAATTACCATACCATAAATATCTTGACGTCCATAAAAGCCTGTAATGCAGAAATTTATGGCCTCATTGAAAGAGAAAATAAGCTACTAACAAATAAATTACTTACAATAAAGGCTTGTTAGGCATTTAATGGAAAACAAAATAGGGATACAAGCGCCTTCTCTTATAGCAGTATGATTTTTAATTGTTGTAGCTTAGAAGACAAGTTTATTATTAGAACTTTTTTTTAAACCAACTTTATAAATTAAAAAAAAAACATATTATTATATAAACATAAAATATTTCTCACACATTCACACAACGCTATATAGTCCCAAACTAAGCAGAGCTTGTACTATGGATACTAGACAACGGTTATACATACTTAAATCCGTTTTTATGTAAATATATACAAAATATAAAGAAGATATAAGTGGTTTACCAAGAATGCAGAGTGATATTATCCTATCCTTACGGTTGTCAGCAACTAACACACAAAACTATAAAATGTCATTATACCATATTTATCATGCGTGTCGTAAAAGTTGACTTAAGGACTATTCAATTACCATTATATCTGAAGACGGAAAATTCGCAACTTACTCTTTGCCGATCCGTGGAAGACAAAACTTTCTTTATCAGTGAAAACAATGCGTCCCTGCAGTGGGTCCTTGAAAAGCCCAGTAATAAAAATAACAAGTTACAATTTTAGTATATTTGATTATGTAGTATTATTGCTTACACAAGCAGTAGAAACACATAAAACGAATTATTTATTACTGAAAGCAAATCATTAGTCGATATGACAGGTTAAATTGGCGCCCTTGGATTCGATCGTGTAATAGGCACTTGAAATACCCCTTTACATTTCAATGTCAAACGTTATTTATGAGGGAAATGACATGTTTAGAGTTGTGACCTACTAAACATACATAAAACACTGTAAGTACTTTTAGTAAATTTATACAAGGACGATATTTAAAGAGCTCTTTACTGATATTGACGTTGCTTAGCTCTTTTTGACCCATTATGCAAAGAAGATGTTAATATAATCAAAGGTGCCTGTGTACCAATGAGTCAGTACTGAAACTGAATTAAATATATTAATACTTATGGCGTACCTGTTCCAAAAAAATAAAACAAGTAAAACAGCGCAAGAACTAAGCCCAGTTTTCAGACTATGTAGGTGACAAAAATCGAAATTGAACAAGGATAACGATTTTGCAAGAGATGGAAAACGAATTGAATGAATAGCAAAATAGCGTAATGTGGCGTATTATATCTAATTAACGAATACCTAAAGTAACTGATCTAGACCCACTTGGCATCCCAAAAGTAGAGGTTTAAAAAACAATGAATACGAAAGTATAATGAACACCCAACTTGACAAAGTAACAAAAAGCTCATAAATACGAGATACAAATTTCTAAAACGTGCTTGACATGCATAAATATAAAAAAATAAAACTCTGACACATCCCCGGTCAACACAACATCATTGTCATCCTTATCTAATTCACGTAATTAAATTCAATGGTGTCCAACAACAAAGGTTTACGTATGAATGAAAATTTAAATCGGTGCAAACATGAACATCCATTGTCGGAAGCTTCATTCAATTTATAAACTCGCAAATCTCTGTCGTACAGTCATCATAAGCAGTATATTGAGCGGTATTTAGCATCGGCTTGCGGCCAGCCTGCCTGCCTGTAATAAACAGATAACTGCCATATATATTAACACGTGTGATGTTGCTTTGCTACCTCTTTGTCTTGCATGGAAGCTTGTTTCTGAACTCTATTTAAGATAAATACTGTGTTTGTGAATGGTTATTTTGATGGATTTCTGTTAGTTGCTTGAACCTTCAGTGAAGCATTCAGTAGGTACTAGTTATTTAAACACATTATATTGAACATAATAATTATTATTTAGGAGTTGTAAAAATAAATGTTCAATGATCTGTATAATAAACATTTTTAAATTTTGAAAATTTAATGTAATGCACTGCTTTGTTTATGATTAAATGGGATTGTAATTGTTTTACGAAGTGCGTTTAAGAATGAGACACCTTTAACAAATCGCACAACAGAATACCAAAAACATTTTATTTTATTTTATGCATACACGAGTAGAATACACCAATAAATTAACTACCCACATTGCATTTTCTGACGCTTCGTTTCCCCTATCTCGTTGTATAAAACACTGAACACTATATACAATAGAAAAATGCAGTATAGTTAAACTCCACAATCGTATATCTCCATTCTCGCGTATAGTCTGAAGCCCTCGTTGCGAGGAACGTTGATCAGTTAACTTTTAAACCTCATTAAAATAGATGGTTCATTCGTTTCGTGTAAATTTTCAGGCTAGCGGAAAATTAAAATGGCACCCCGGGCAACACACACCGTTGCCGTATACACCCATTGTGGAAATATGGAAAAAAAGTGGAACGAAAGAGAAAAACTTCGCGTGTTTTCATACGTTTACTACGTTCCTCTACAAAAAGTTTATCGGGACTGCAGTTGGACGGATTTCATTTTGCTTGAATGAGTTTTAAATGTAGTTGCAGTAAGCGACGGTCCCATGAGGCGGTCAAATGTGAAATTGTTCTTTGGACAATTTTTGTAAAAACAAAAGAATTATTCGGTCTAACGCTATAAATAGTCAACGGTCGTATTTTTCTCATTCACATGTGAAGTGCAGTCGCTACATTTAAATTTAGAGCAAGATAAGTAATACTTTTTAATTTTTTTAGAGCGTATTCTGCCAAAGCATCAAGGAATCTAGTAGATCTTGGCAATGAATTTAATCAGACGAAAATGAAGGAGTCTATGAAATTCCCTTTTGGTTAGTAATACACACTAGACTTCAATATTCAAATAGTTTTCAAATAGCTTTTACCCGTATAGATTGAGAAATCACCACAAAGTTATTTAACAAGATGCCTAAGTAGCATTACGTAATTAAAGTAAGTCTACACAGATCTTAATATCGCTCTGTAATAAAAAAATTAATTGTGTAGGTAAAGCGAACATTTAAAACCACGATCCTTGTCAATAGATATCAAATCGTCAGTTCCACTCAGAGTCAAACCCAATGACGTATGTGATTGAATTAGGGCTTAATTGCTAAATGAAGTGTCTCCAAACCGGGTTTGTCCTTTTGCCTGATATGATTTGATCAGGCAAGGTATTTTCCGAACCAATTAAGGTAATGGAAAACTGTACAGTCAATGGCGTTGACGTATAAGTGGATTGTGTAAAAGTGATCGGCAAAATTGTCAATCAATTAGCTCGAGTAAGCAGGGGAATATGAATTTAATATTGTTTCGTTTAGCAAAAATATTATTGCTTTTCAATAAAGTTGTGCATTAAATTGAGTTTGATTTCGCTGTATTGCAAGTTCAATATTAAGCGGCTTAATATGTACGATTGTAAATCTTATAACTGACGAACGATTGCTTATTGAAGAATATTAAAGTATACGGAATTGGTAGATTAGGAATGCTATGTTTAATTATTTAAAAAAAATTACAGGCTCGGGATAGTTCCTGAATATAGAGCTAGAAGAATCCAATCTCTAGTTTGTATTGCATTATTGAGCTGTGGACGACATTATTAGAATATTTACGGCATCCTCAGACTAAGATAGGAGTTTATTAACTAAATTCACTACTCACAACTCTCTATTAATAATCCCTAATAACTTTTGGATACTGCTGAATCCATTTTGCTATGTAAAATGAATATGTTTAAAATATGAAATATTTAAAAAAAGCGAACGTTTCGTATAGGTAGCCATATATGTTGGTCCTTAAGCCGAAAGTGCCCTTAATACTGTGCTTAAGTGGACGAGCTTCAGAAATGTTCAGAGGCTTTTCAGAGCAACACTCTTAAGCCTTTTAATATCGCGCCCCTAGACGTGCTTATCGGATCTCTTAACTGTTACCGTTTTTAATGGCGTTTGCAGTTAAACCTTCTGTGTTCATTTTTTGTGAAAACTTGCATGGATAAGTGTAGGATTTGGTCATGTTTGAGATATTATTAGTACTTAAGTGAAATGTTTTAAGAATAGCTCCTAGTTTTTATTTACTTTGTTTTTTTCTTGTTTTTATTTAAGACGGTGGCCGAATATTGCCTTCAAGCAGTAAAAACTACAGTACCTTCTCTTCCACACATTAATTGGTATGAGCTTTTAGATTTTATTTTTACTAGCGTAATTTTATTTATTTACAATTAATCTATGTATACAATGTATTCATAATTAATATTTCTTTTTTTTTTTACTAAAACAGGTCACAAGCCAAGCATAAGAAAAATTATCTTTTTAATTATTACCATGCATAATTCACAGCTCTTATACCAAATTAAGACTATACACAGCTATCATTATTTATAACAACTGCAGTCAACTAAGTAACTCAATAAAAGAAACAGCAACTCACGCCTGCATCACACGATAACCGGACGTGTTTCAACTTAATTCACTTAATTCTATTCGGGGTCACTTTTAAAGCAACATCTACACAAGCGACGATTGCCCAAATTTAATTACGCAGTGCATATCAACCCTTCTGGGTTCCAACTACCATGGGGCAAAATGGGCTCTAAACTTTGTATGGCGACGGCACATGGGCCCGTACTTTTGTAATTTTATTAATGATGTAATAACAGTTCTGTCAAACGCATGTGTGTGCCCATGAGCGATAGTGGAGTCGTTAGCTCGGACGGGTTAATATTGGAGGGTTGAATTGAGGATTATCTATGAAATCTATGGTATTATTTGGTATTAAAAGTTGTGTTGAATGCTTCGGCCATGTTCGTACGAGGCGGGCCTTTTTACGTGTATTGGTTTTTTTATTGATTAATGGTAACTATTAAACTTTTTGATCACCTTAATTTGTGTGCTATATTCGCGTTTTCCATCATATATGATAAGTTAAAAAATGCTATTATGACTAGGTAACTAGTATATTTATTACTTACTTACTTTTTTATATTAAATTTTTATAGGCTTTGTCGCTTAGCGACCACATCGCCTATACTTATTACTTAGAAAATGTAACATACTTTTGCGTATTCTTAAAAGTATTCACTTATTAACCCTAGAAAGATAACCTTATTTTATAGTACATAAAAGATAACCATACGCTTCAGAGGCGCACGATATATTAATGAATTTTTTTTCATTTAATACTTACTAATTGTATTTATTTATCTGATTAACCTTAATGTGTGATTAATGAACAAATAATAAAAAACAGTTTTAGTCAATGTTTTGACACGATACTAGTAAAACTATCTCGCAAACGCTTTGTCAATGTTGGCGCCTCAAATCTAGACGTCATCCATGGTCCGGACAATTGGACGCTTACCTTTTTCAAATATAATCTTCTATTCAGAGGCTTTTCATTTTTTCAAAATACATTATGACAATATATCACGTACGAGTTCACAAATGTCATGTTTTGTATGCCTTTAAAAACTGTCATCAGGCTATCTATTAGTTTTCCTTGAGCATGACTTGAAAACTATGGTATTTACCGCGTATCAACAGTCGTCCCGCGACGCTCCACACATGCAGCTGAGCTGACAAAAAAAGTTGGCTAACTATGCGCGCTCATTTGAAAGAGACAGCGCTTTCATTAAATCGAAGGCGCCTCTGAGGCGTAGGTTATCTTTCTAGGGTTAAGTTTATTTTGACTCTTAAATATAAAAATAAAGGTAAAAATAAAGTAATCGCAAAAAATGTATTCTAAAATAAAACGTGCAAAATCAAACGTGCTTGAAAAATGTTCAAACAACAGAATACATTTACTAAAAGAGAAAAATGAAACGTAATTCTTTCCCTTTTAGCTTTTTCTTAAGATTAAATTTTGTGTTTTATATTCTTACTGTCACGTTTGTTTTCTCATTCATTGTATGGTTTATTAAATTCCTTTTGTCTAAATATATATTTTGAAAAAAATCTTATAATGTTTATGTCTAAACAATTAACTCTAAATGTTTTTATTTTTTAAACTTTTTAAAAAACCCTCGCAAAACGTTCAGAACCGCATTTGTAAACATGCAATGACCGTACAGAATGTACACCCAGGCTCATTACAATAATTTGAGAATCAAACAAAGTAATTGTCTTGCATGGAAATCGAACCTGCGACCTTATCCATGAGAAGCCGCCTTCACGACTGTTTCGCTACCGAGGCAGTTGCTACCTTTGCAAACACACGCACACATTTCCACACACACTTACCTACAAGCACACTCGTAGTTGCACGCCATTTACGAAGAGCTAGCTATTTACGAAGGAAAAACATGGTACATATCTCATCATAACAGCCCATTAATAAATGTCCCACTGCTGGGACGGGCCTACTTCTGTGACGCAGGGATTAGGCCTACTAATTACCACGCTGACCAAATGGATTGGTATAGGGTTTAATTTCAAGTTTTCCTTTCTTTTTATTTCGTTAAGATAATATTCACGAATAGTCCCTTAGTCAGTTTTGACGACACCCATGGGATGAGATGGGGTGGTGACATATTTTATTCTTACTTCGTCACCACACGGAGAAACATGTACTGATATCTACCGGACTTATAATACAAAACCTTTCAACTACTGTATAAACTTTATATATCCGAAATTCCCAATAACGGAAGCGAGATACCATCTCCCAATAATTATGTCGACAAAACTGACAAACTACCCTAATTTCAAAGTTGAAAAGCTTAGCTAGCCATCAATATAAGTTCTATTTTGTCAGACGGTCAGATTTTAGGCAACCACTATACTAAGCCGGTGTGTCGACAACAAGCCTCTATTACTCAGAAACTTGATCGCATTAAAGTTTTCCGACGGCTTTGGTCTGAAATATGAAGACTACCTCATCGAATTTAACTTGTTATCTGATTAAACTATGAACAGGAAATTTTGAAACATTTGTTATTTGAGCAACTAATAACACCTTGTATTTTGGAGCCATTACTGTTTAAATTAGATAATACTTTACTGTACAATATATAGAACATATATGCCGCATCTCTTTGATGTTTGAATCAAACTAAAATGACATTAAATAACTTTTGTAATAAAATAAAATCGACCTGCATTGTAAGATACTACTTAACCCTTAAATTGATTTGGTCCGTTTTAAAGGACACAGTGTTTAAACGCATATAGATGATAGTATTACGTGATCCCACCTCACGAGCGAGTCATATTATGTTTTGTAGACTATATCTTCTGCACTCACGCATTTAGTGCGTGCAAAAAATCTAAATATTGATTTATTTCACCTATTTGAAAAAGTGCAACAGGCGGGTGGCGTTACACTTCAGATAAAAGTTTATGAAAATGTGATATTTTCCTTTAAATTGTGCATTTTTTTGTTGTATATAATTGAAATACAGTATAACGTATTAGATGACATAATTTATTTCAACAATATTACTATTTTTCATTTCTAATTTCGTCAATTAAAAGTATGTCATTTAAAACGGACCTTGCCAATTTGCTCTATGAACTAGTGTGTTTTTTGTTTGTCCCATGCAACGGACCTTGCCAATTAGACCATAAAATGTTTTTCTATTAAAGGACCTCGATGGCGTTGCGGTAGCGCAAGTTACTGCGGTGCCGTGGGTTCGAATCCCACGCAGGTCTATTATTTGTGCAATCCACTACAGAATGTCCTTAAACCACGTTTAAATACAGCTTCAATAGACGATTACATTAGAAAACCCTAAATTTATTCGGGTTTCTCTACTATATTATACATGTGTTATACATATAAACCATCCTCTTAAATCACTCTATTTATTTTAAAAAAACCACCGCCACATTAACCGCGCAATCTGGAGCACTATGTCGGTCACTTTGGTTCTCCTGCTGATCTCCTCATTTCTGATTAGATCATGCAGAAAAACTCCCAACATGGCTCTCTGCATTACCCTTTGAGTGACCGTAAGCCTTCCGAGAAGGCCCATAGTAAGCGACCACGCCTCTGTTCCATACGGCATCACTGGCAACACGCACTGGTCGAAGAGCTTTGTCTTCAGACACTGAGCCAATGTAGACGAGAAGATACGTTTTAGCTTCTCGAACGATGCCCAACCGAGTTGGATTCGATGAATGATCTCCTTCTCAAAATTGAATTTACCTAGCAGTTAAATATAATTTTGTCGACAACTTCGAGTGTAGAGCCTCCAATCGTGATTGCAGTAGGTGCAACATGGACATTTGCCATGATCTTGGTCTTGTCCAAGTTCATTTTAAGACCCGCTTGTTGAGAGACTACTGAGGCCATCGAGCATTGTGTTGAGGTTCTCCATGGTCTCAGCTATGACCACGATATCGTCGGCAAATCGAAGTTGCGTGATATTCTCGCTATTTATGTTGATGCCGAGTCCGTCAGTGCAGCGTAAACAGTTTTGGGGATATGACATCACCCTGTCTTACTCGTCGCTGCAACTGGATAGGGCTTGTTGATTTACCGTGAAGTTTTCGTATAAGCACCACAGCACTTCTATATTATATCGTTGGTCAACTTGGTACCGTTGAAGAGACTGTAACACTGCCCATGTCTCGATCGAATATAATAAAAATAAATTTATTTTAATTTTTTATTAACCAAAACGGTTAGAAGTTGGTTTTATGTTTTACCAAAACGGTCAAAAGTTGGTTTTATGTTTTGTTTCTAACATTTGATGTATGATTTTTTACATTTCTTAACTGAAAATTGATCTCATTGTTATTTCGTATTTATTTTATATCAAGTAACGTTGATTCAGAAGTGTGCTTTTAGTTTTTTTAGAAAATAATTCTTTGCTTTGTTCTGGCAATGTCCGTTTAATATGACATATATGAGGTTACCACTCAGAAGCAGGAAATGGGCAACGTCCGTTTTAAGTGACATACGAAAAAATATATATAAATACATATTTTTTCAAAAAAAATGAAAAATTCTTCTTTTCTGTCCCTATTACCACCCAAAACGTAAATTTAAATGTAAATAAATCTAAAGGATCAGTATGTGACAATTTAAGGGTTAACTTTACCATTATGCAGAATTAATAAGCTGTACAAGATAATTTCTAATTAAAGATACATTTAATTACAAATATAAGTTTTCCGTATTTCGCTTATATTCAATTTGAACAATTTTACACGGCTAAAAACCGACCAACTTGCACGAGCTAAAACGAATTAAGCACAACTCGTTATACAAAATGAGGACTTTCAGCGGCATTCAAACTTTTGTACAATGAATAATTACAGTCGGCAACAAAATGTATGCCATATTTACGTGTCTAGACACCCATCGTGCTTTTAGCTAGGGGGTGATTTTGAACCAAGTTATAAGGGAATATCGTATTTATTCATATTTATCGGTGACACTCACGCGATTTCTGTGACATAATAGTTTTGTTGTAAACATGCTTCTTATGAGATATGAAGCACGTTTAGGCAGAAAATAAGGTACTTCTGAAGGTACTTCTTTTTTAGAATTAGTTTATTTGTTCTGATGAAAAATATTGTCACGTCAGCTTCTTTATTAATAAAATATCGTCTTCTTCGTAAACCAATCTATCATATTTAAATTTGGTGACTTTCATGACATACCCACAAGACATATCAAGAAGTTTTTAATTGAAAAAAAAAACATTAACTAACTATATTAGCAGTATCAAGCCTTCAGTGAACATATCCCCTTCTACTGATGGATGTTTGCCACAAACAAACTGACCACAACAAAAGGCAGCCTCATACAGTTACCGATGTCGTACTCAGATAGTGATGCACAATCCATCATTGCAATGTAGAGGGTGGTATGGTCTATTGATCTTTTGCATAATGTTTATGTATCTTTCACTTACTTTTTTGATGTGAGTGACGTTGCAAAAACGTTTGTAAATTATTTTTTTAAATGTTTCGTCAAATCAGCATTTTATTTTATTTTATGTTACACCCTCGAACATTGTCCAATAATATAGAAAAATGACTAATTCCACCTTTGATGAAAAAGTTGAGGCCTGATTTATTGTCATGTAATAATAACCCCTTTATCATAACAATTTAGTAATTTCTTTTTAGCAGTCTCATGATTCATCATAACAACCCATTAATGTCCTAGTGCAGGGACGGGCCTTCTCCCGTGACGGAGGGTTACTTGGCCCATTTATACCACGCTGGCCAGGATTGGTATAGGGTTTAATTTCAAGTTTTCCTTCTTTTTATTTCGTAAAGATAATATTCACGGATAGTCCCTTAGTCGGTTTTTACGACACCCATGGGATGAGATGGGTTGGTGACATACATACATACCTACATATTCTTACTCCGTCACCACACGGACTGATGATTGGCCTCCCTCTATGTTATGTAGTTAAACTGGCTAGATGTGTAGTTTATTGCAGCTTGCTTGAATTCATACTATGTTTCTTAAACTTCCCTTAGTTGCCTTTTAAGACACCACATATTCTTAAACCGTCAAAAAATAAAAAAAGTAGAAAAGCTACATTTTTGTACAACTATAAATGTTGCAAGTTCCTAAGACTACTGACATTTATAAACGATATTTGCATTTAACCGGCGCTAATTAGGTGTATTTATCGCCTTCGCTACTTCCTGTAATTACGCGATTTCTGCTTGAGGTGAATTGCTGCTAACTAGCCCACGCTTCTCTTCCTAGAATAGTGATATAAATAACAGTAGTGATTTTTAAATCAATGGCTTCATCAAATATAAGTAAACAGTTAGTTTTATTTAATAAAGCATTTGATTTTGATATAAAGTTAGATACAAAACTATAAATACAAGCAAAAATAAAAAAAACTAACATAGCCTGGAGGTTTGCTCGCGTGCCAAATAGTCAAATCACAATACAACAATAACTTAATTTTATTTTTGAACTCAATGTTCACCACTTCAATTGTTTGTATATTTTACAATCGGTTTAGTTTTAATTTTTATTTGTTTAAAAAATATTTTTAATAATCTCTAAGTTGTAATGATTACTATTTTTTCTCACAAAATTATAATTAAATTGAATATTAAATAATCATTTATTTCAGGATAACTCATACATTACATTTTATAAAACAATACACAACCAATAACAACATTAGATTAGATTACTTACATTATTCATTAAAATAATGAACTTAACGTTTTTTTGGACAATATTAATATATTCTATTCTAATTTTCCATCATTTACCCTTGACATCAATACACATAAAAAACTAATTAAAAATTGTAAATGAACCTATCTAAGTTATAAATACACACATATTTGCATCAACAAATGGGACACAAACATTCACTCCACTCAACAATCCCACCCAAGAATATAGTAGACTCAGCTGCTAATTCTTAATAGTTTATGCAAATCTATGTCAAACGCCTTCCTAAGTAAATCTTCCGTCCCTTTCTTACATCATCTTTCACCAAGATTAAAACAAAATGCTGATTTGCATGTGCAAATAACATTGTAGTGAAATCCAAACAGCAATTTGGCAGACAATTGGGACCCAGATGACGACCCTTTCGAAATAGGGACAAGAATTAAACAATAATTTCTTGGTCCTTTAAGCAAGTCAAGAACTAAAGGGCCTATTATTTTGTTGGTGACTAATAAAGCACCTGATCCCTGTAAAACCTTTTTGAAGGTATTGGGTAAATTAAACGTTGAGGGGGATTTGATGCAAACCCTTCGCGGCTTTGGTTTCTCGTTTCGCTTTTACAAAATAATAAAGTACCAATTTACGGCGCTTGTACACGGTAAGGAAAATCGCCGGGCCTACGCAAGAATTCGTGTCGTTTCTAAGCACGACCTGTGTACACAGCGCCGGCGATGCATAAGAAAATTTTCTTGTCTGCGCAAGACAAGACACGGCGAACGTTGTTGCGGAGGGGCGGGGAGCGGTGTAGTAGGGTATCATACTTGTTTGCTTTCTAGTTAACATTTTTACTAAAGGAAACTCACACTGATTATCACACTTGTTATTACTTGCGCGCCCTACGCCCGTCTGACGACTGTACGAATAAAATCCTGGCGTGTACACGTTCCGAATTGTCTTGTCTGCGGAAGACAAGAAAAGTTTTCGTGTACGAAAAAGACAAAATTCTTGACGTCTACACGAAGATTTGTCTTGTCTGGCGTAACCACGGCAAATTTTCTTAGCGTGTACAAGCGCCGTTACAATTAGAATTTTTTAAATTTATAAAGCATTTTTGATCTAACTCAATTACGAGAAGGTTTAAAATAAAACAGGGGACTCCTTTGATTTCATGGGATTATTATATACTACATCATTCAATCTCTTTTCGTAGGGGTCGTAAGAATGTTGAAGATATTAATTACTGTAAAAAAAAGTTTGACAAGCCAAGTAAGCTTTTACCTTTGCCCTGATATAAAACCAATCATTCTACAACAACCAAAAAAATCTGCAACTGATGAGTACGTATCTCTTCTTTTATGGAATTACTGCGAATGCTGTAAACTCAACGAAGACACCAAACCTAGTAGTACAGTCAGAGGCAAAAATATGTACACATTTTCAAATTTTCTAAACTATCTGCACGTTTATCTAGACATTACAATATCAAAATGAATTCGTAATTTAGAAGAGGTTCCGTACAGTTTTGAATTAATCTTCGAATTTTCAATTTTGGATTGGCAGAACTTTAGATAACTGGTTTACAAAATGCGAAAATGTGTACATATTTTTGCCTCTGACTGTACCTAATCAATATTAGACAATACAGTACAAAACGAACTTATTTGATGCAAAACACAAAGAGCATACCCTATTTTAAAACCAGACAAGCACTATAATAATCAATAACAACAAAGCCAATGCTATTGGCGATGCATGCATAAATAAATTTAAAAAATAAATGACCCCAGAAAGAAAGCAACAATGAGTCTCTATCAAGGCGGACGGCGAACACATAAAAATGTCATGTGCATAATGCACACGATAAATGTCCCCCTACAGACCTCTAATGCTATTTAGTCTCTCTCCAGAGATGTAGGTCACTATGTTATCTATGATTTCCTAGTCCCATTGTATTGTATCCCCTTATTTTGTTTGCATAAAGTTCAATCTTCATATTTCTTAAATGCATTTGTAGTTCAAAGGAAAATAGCTCTAATGTTCATAAATATAAAATCTATAATTGATTGCAGGCATAAACAAATGCAAGAAGCTATATTTTTTCAAATGTATCCGTTATAGGACTTTAAACTTTATCACCGCAGATTTAAAGCTCAAATTTGTTATTATACGAAATATTTAGTAAACAAAATAATGAAGCGCAAGTAAACATTGAAGCTAAGGTGTTCTGTAGTAAATACTATCTATCGTATAAGTAAATACTATATATCGATAGTATCTGTAAATATTTCGTAACTGTAGCAAATTCTTTTCGGAATTAATATTTAGATATTTAACAAAACAACTATAGCTTATGGAAGCTATGCATAGTTTTCGTATTCAATTCCAACTCAACGCAGTCTTTGAGTGCTTAAACATGACGGTTTAATATTTTGTCAAAAGCTGAATTTGATTTAAAAGAGACTACGTTAGCTACAATAAAAAAGTAATAATGATTTCTTCATAAAGTTATTACTTAAACCTACATCTTTTATTGTATGTTTATAATAATATTATTATGGCTTTTCTCTATAAATTACGGAACCCAATAAACAGACACGCGACTAGGGTAACAGATTTGAGCACTGTTGTACATTATGGGGTATCTAATGATCTCTGCATTCGTTTAGTACACGACTGCATTTAATTTATGGTCACCAAGAAGAAAGGGTGGTTATCCATTGTCAACATTATCTTAAATATTTTATATAATATTTTATTACGATATGATTTTCTAGGCAATAAATTTCGCCGCGATATAAGATTTCTGTGATGTATGTTTTTTAATAACACAACCCTTTGTTTTTCTTTTTGTAATAAATTATTTCTAAGTATATATTTTGGTTGATTTCTGTGAATCATATATAAACAAAATTGGTGTAGTATAATCGGTAGTAATGCTTCGGTTTGAATTTTTTAAATTACAAAACTAAGTATACTAGTGTTGTATGTATGTTGATTTTATGAATTTATACTGTTATCATACCGTTAAACGTATTGAAGTTTGTCTAGTGCTCCCGATAGCATGGTTGGTACCTAAAACATTTTCAACGTAAATTAAAGATTAAGCTTAGGACTGCTATAAAGTGTGAAAATAAATCTAAAAACAATAAATAACCTTGTGAACTCCTATTTAGTGGAGTTGAGGAGAGCAAAACCAGAAAGGAATCAGCACATGGCAAAAAGAAATTTAATTGTAAACAAAGATATTTTAAGATACCATTAAGTTTACTTAAAAAGTAAAACATTAAAATTAAACATACAACATTTACAATATAAATCAAACTCAAACATAATATGTTTCATATTTATACGAAAGTTATAAACAAGTTAAGAAACAACAAACTCCTTGCTCGTATTCCGTTTGAAATAAACAACATATAGCCATTTTACAGCCAATTTGACGTCATGTTTTTAATCTAATTTTATGGCTTTAGATAAAAAGTATATATAATATACTCTACGTCTTAAAAATTTTTTCAATGGGTCAACAAATGACTTAGTTTTGAGGTAGAGGATATGGAGTTGATTAACATAATCTAGTATCTGGTTAAGAATATAGGTAAATAATTAATTTGTAATACAGATCGTAGTCAAGAATATTATTTTAAAATATTATTAAGATTGAAGTTTAATGTTACTAGTTTAATGTAATATTTGGAGACGAACGTGTCTATATTTACTAACCGTGTCGACTGCTAGGACTTATTTCTTAGTTAAGGCATTTTTAATTATTCTCGGCAAGCTCATAAACCTAAATTTTCATTATAAAATAACATCTCCGCCATATTGGATTAAAGATAGAGTCACACAGCTTATCGTGTATAGTCATACAAACTAAACAATTGTAACTATATACCTACAATTAATTTAAGTTCAATATGTTGAAGATATCTGCTTCGAAATTGAATAATAAGATTCTTCCTAAACAATGTTTGTTCTGATTTTAAAAGCTTTTATTAACATCGCTAGGGTAATAAAGGCTTTTTAAATAACGTAATATGGTATAAAAAAAATAAACAATTGGATTGCCAAGCCCTTAATTAAAACTGACAATACGCGTCGCATACGTCACGTCTTAAGCTCTGCAAACGTCAGGGCAATCACCCCAACAGTGTTTGCACAGTAACCTACATTATTGCTTGGTATAAGGGATAGCATCATTAATGTTGGTCGATAGGGAAGCCGTGACTTTGAATGCGCCCAACATCATTTCAACTTTGTTTATAAGACCTTAAGCTGTTGAGGTGTCGAAAATATGTTTACTTGGAGGTCATTTTGATGCGTTATGAAGCATTTAACAGTAGGTTATTTTTTGAATGCTTACGAGTTTTTAACTGGTAATTGACTTATTACTCTACTTAATCGAAAGTGTTTGTTTGTAATTAAATTTTATTTAATTAATGAATTTTTTTGTCTGTCTGTCTCTGTGTGCTATATTTTAATGTTATAATAACTAATAGATTGCAGATTTTAAGTCACATAACAAAGTAATTAATTCTTATTCAATTTCACTGCATAATTATTTATTCGTATGTCCACTAACATAACTATCCACCTGTCATAACTTAGTTACATTTCAAGTATCAACAACGAAAAGGTTTTAATAAAAGTTTTCACACAAAAAAAAAAGTTTATTTACTCAGTTGTTTTACAATAAAATGTTCTCTGATTGGATTTTGAACTAAACTATACACGATAAAAGGAAATAGACGCTAGTTCAGTTCCAATTTCAATATCAGATCGAATAGTACTATTGTGAACTACGTCCGAGTGGTCGGAAGTATGCACGACGAACGTACTGTGGGCGTCACCATTGCCTTTCATACCACTCTCTACGTATATTCCATTCAAATTTTTACCCTCAGGATGGGCATGCTCCATGAGTGCTCTAACGTCCATTCAATGCAATTTGATGAAGCCAAAGCTGTGTACCCTATTCAACTGAATAGGATTGCCCACGACAATACTGTGATTTAATAGTACCATAACTACGAAATTTTGAGTTTTAGGGCCAGATTTAGAGACCGCACTTTGACTTTACTTTATTAAAGTCTAGTTATTATCTCTGAATTTGAACAACATTAAAGTAATCTTTTCGCATGAAAAGTTTACTTTGTAGTAATAAATAATGAAAGTAAACTTTTTCATGCGAAAAATTACTTTAATGTTGTTTAAATTCAGAGATAATAACTAGACTTTGCTAAAGTAAAGTCAAAGTGCGGTCTCTGAATCTGGCCCTTAGTGTGACTCTGTATTGTTCATTGACTCCAAAAAGAAGGGAGTTCTTACTTCGGTTCTATATTTTTCCATAAAATTAGGTTAAAAACATGACGTCAAATTGGCTGTAAATTGGCAAAATGTTGTTTATTTCAAACAGAATACGAGCAAGGAGTACCTTTGTTGTTTCTTAACTTGTTTATAACTTCCATATATGTTTAAGTTTGATTTATATTGTAAATGTTGTATGTTTAATTTTATATTTTACTTGTAATCTATCAATTTTGGTATCTTAAAATATTATTATGTTTGTTTACAATTAAATTTCTTTGTTCCATGTGCTGATTATTTTCTGGTTTCGTGTGCGGATTAAACCTCCACTGAAGAGGAGTTCACAAGCTTTTTTATTGTTTCTCTAATAATTTATTTCCACAATTTATAGCAGTCCTAAGCTTAATTTTTAGTTAACTTTGAAAATGTTTTAGAAACCAACCATGCCATCGGGAGCACTAGACGAATTTTGAGACGTTCAACGGAAAAGTATTAATCCTTATAAGCATTACACTAGTATAATTTTGTAATTAAATTATTCCAACCTGGAATATTACTACCGATTATAATACTCCAATTTTGTTTATATGATTCACAGAAATCAACCAAATATTTACTTAGAAATAAATTTGAAGGCACATATAACGACGGACTGCTTAAGTGTTCCGTGTACTAGTGCCATTTGAATATATTTGTAATTTAATGAAAATCGTAAATAAAAAACTGTTAATCGAGTTCTGTCTATTTATTTTCAAAAGACCTTATACCTATATAACTTGGAGTAAAACCGAAAGTCAAGAAAAACTACAAAAAAATGACAATAGAATCAATCAATCAAATCAATCAACTAGCCTATTGCAGTCCACTGCTGGACATAGGCCTCTCCCAACACGCGCCACAGAACTCGGTCCTGCGCTTTCCGCATCCAGTCCGACCCAGAGACCTTTATGAGGTCGTCGGTCCACCTAGCTGGGGGGCGTCCTACACTACGTTTGCCGAGTCGCGGTCTCCACTCTAGGACACGTTTGCTCCAACGGTCATCGGTCCTTCGACAGATATGACCAGCCCATTGCCACTTCAGCCAGCTAATACTATACGAGCTATGTCGGTAACTTAAGAATATGAAGCAATAATTTGGTCTTTAACCAGCGCCAGATTGCTAATTTAGTATATTTAGTAAGTCGTAAAATTTAAAATACTTGACACCGTTTATAATAGGTACTTAAGCAAATTCTTTGACATGAATGATACACAGAACCCTATATTTCACCACTTAACAAATACACGCGTTAATGATTAAGAAGAGCCATATCAAATTCAGTCTAAAGCGAATAGAACTTCATAAACCACAAATACTTAACGACACGACAAAGAGCCACATTCAAACACAACAATACTTGTCACTGTTTAGCAGATTTCACTAAAGCAATAAATCTGCCAACGACAAACAACTAAAACTGAGTTATAACAACAAAGTCAAATTACTGAAGGAGTTTACCGCATCCAGAGGGTTGGGAAGGGGGGGCAACCGACACCGGGGAGACTACGTTTAGAGAATACTGATGCAGTCGCCGCTCCTAACTCTCCCAAGATTTTCGGTTTGGGATTTTCCTTTCTTTACAATGGGTACTACTCTTGGGGCATATCAATTGCACGCGGTTATGTCGTTAGAAAGTTTCTAGCGGGCCACACCGTCCCCATCGATTTTCTGGCTTAACGGGAAAGTGTGTGCGTGCGGTGGGAATAACTTACGTGTTGGTTTGAAACTGTTGACGGATTCAAGATGCTTTATTTTATGGATGCAATTGAGACTTATAATGTTTGGAGGCATTATGGTTATTGGAGATTTTGATTGTTTTATTGTGAGTAAAAGTCTCCTGAGTCTTGTTTCTGGTCTTACTCGTGTTTGTTCGTAACGTATTTAGATAAAAATACAAGCTGGTTAAACTAATAATTTATGTATATTTGCCTCTTAAAAAAATAGTAAGTCAACTTGGCAGTGTTATTTCATTAAAATTTATATTTTTATGGCATAATATATGAGGTCCTAGTAATTTTGAGGAAAAATAGAATTAAGAGACTGTAACAGTTTAGTTTCTGTGAATATTATCTTTACGAAATAAAAAGAAGGAAAACTTGAAATTAAACCCTAAACCAATCCGTCTGGCCAGCGTGGTATCAGCAGACCAAGTATCCCTCCGTCACGGGAGGAGGCCCGTCCCTGCAGTGGGACATTAATGGGCTGTTATGATGATAATGAACAGTTTAGAGGTTCAAGGAATTTAAAAGGCATATTTTTATACTGATTGCTTGATGCATTACTGTTGTTAACTTTTTGTTTAAAACTTTTCAAAAACACTAACTATAAAGGAGTAATTAATCTTTACAATGACCAATCACACGTTACTTAACCATTTCCTCTATCTACATTTGTTCAGTAGTTTGTAGCTGTTTATCTTTTAACTTAAAATTGTAATAAATAAAATAAGTTCAATACCCTTTATTTTGCTCACTAGATCAATTCACTTTCTTTATTCGATATCCAAGTTCAATTTACGGGTATCATAATACAGTTAATTCCCGAGGGATTCTATTCGGTACGGATAATCCCCATTTACAGAAAAATGAATAGTCGATCTATTCATTTTTCTCTAAAAGGGGATTCATGTAAATTAAATGAAGGGTACTGTGATGTCCTAGCATTTGTGGTTATATCGTTCATTTTGTACAGAATTACTTATAAGCTCTCTAATACCGGCCAACTGCGCTATAATAATTTGATTGAATGCATCCGACTGTCATTTGGTATACAATAGTTCTGGCAAAATGTTCATGCAGATAAATTGATTACTGATTTTAAACATGTATCGTAGTTGTGGTTTTGAAACCTACGCAGGATTTGTTTGTACGAACCTGGATAATTTTTTTTTTTTTTTTTAAACTATCAAATATAACAAACAAACCGCGCAAGGTGGCAATACTTGGAGGAAGCCTATGTCCAGCAGTGGACGTCGATTGGCTGTATGGTATGATGATGATGATTTAGAAACAAACAAAAACAAAATAATTACATATGAAACAGACCTACAGTTTTATGCCTGTTTTTTTTTAAGTTTAGTAGAAGACACAGACCTTAAGCTATTTAATACAAAGTATTCTTGTAGGTGGGTAGATGGTATGATTAGTCCCACAGCAAACAACAACTAGATATCCGCCCTTAAATATCACAGTGGCAAGACTGGCCTCCTTTAAAGTTACAGGGAATCAGGTATAGGGTATAAGGTTTGGATCTGGTTATCCTAATACTATCTTACTTATTCGATTTTTACCGCATGTCCGTGTGGTGACGGAGAAATAATACAATATCATCCCATGGGTATCGTAAGAACCGACTAAGGGACTAACCGTAAATATTATCTTTATGAAGTAAAAAGAAGGAAAACTTTACATTAAACCTTAAACCAATCCGTCTGGCCAGCGTGGTATTAGTAGGCCAAGTATCCCTCCGTCAAGAGAGGAGGCCCGTCCCTGCAGGACATTAATGGGCTGATGATGATGAAGTCGATTTTTACGACACGTGCTTCTCAAAAGTGTATCCAAAAAAGGTTGATACTATTTCGTACTCTGCTTGCAAAGCATATTCGCAATTTCCACCCTCTGTTTAATATTGAGAGGTGTGTCGATACTAAAAGTAAAGTCGCTAACACAAAATAAAATAAAACTTCCAATATCGTTACTTAGCTATGGGCAGCGAGAAAACAGTACGAGTCAGGTATAAGTTAAAAGACGGATCATTGTGAGCCCCGCCTAAACTCTGTTCACAGAGTCGGAAAATTGCATTCGTTATCGCACATCCGTATCAGACTGCCTACTTGCATCCGTGACGATGAGATAAAGTGGATAAGACTTTTAGGTTTATGTATAAAACAATATTATATTGATAATGATTCTTAAGTCTCGTTTTGATAGGCTCTGTTATGTGAAGCATGTCATGACAAAACAAACATTTAGAGAAAATTGAGAAGTATTTTATTTATTTCAACATGCTGTATATTTTATCTTTATTAACCTTATTTCTTAGAATGTTATGTTGAAAAATACGAAACTTAAAAACAAAATTAAAAAAAAGGTACGTAAGTGTTGATACTCATTGTTATACTTCGTTATTTTTTAATTTAACTTGTATGCTAAAGAAAAAACTGTTTTTAATAATTAGTCTAAACCCAAACATTTTTGAACTTTTGGTAAAAAAAATCTGTTTACTACCTTATAATTTTTACCAAGAAATTTGCTTCAATTCCATATTAATATTTCATTTAATTTGACGGCACTTTTGTATCGCAATGAAATTATGACACGTAAACCTATTCGAAGTAAAATGGTCCATATTATTCTTTCTCCTACATGTGGTAGTAACGATACTTCGCAGAGATATTCCAAATAAATATCTGGAACAATTGATTTATTACCGATTGTGGCTCAATCCATTGTGTGTGCGACCGATATACTACCATTATTTGTGGGGCAAATGTATCCCTTACATTATATCATTGAATATATTCTGTGAAAGTTATGTAATAACACTTTCTTTTTTTTACTAAATGAAAGAGTGAGTTATAACAAGCATGCATCCATAGAAGCAGGGCTTAGCCTCGCCTGAAGCCCAGAAGCAGCTTATCTAGTAGAACTGTAAAATAGTTTTTTAATTCAAACATTGAAACATACAGAAAAAGTTATAAACCAAGTAGTTCAATTTATTATAACTACAAACTACAGAATGTCCTTTAACCCGGCGCGAATGACGTGAAAATTATTACGAGAACTATGACGCCGGGTCATGATGACCCGAAGATTATTAGCATTTCTTTTAATGTTACGTGATAATTACAGTTTATTTTATTTGTTCTTCGGTTAGTTTCTCTCATTGTTTTGAGGGTAAAATATCAAAAGAATGCAAGATATTTCTCAAATTCAACGTTATAGTCTTTCGTCGGAAACTATGCAAAATCAACTTTGAAAACATAACTTCTGTAACGATTCAAAATAAGTAATAACAAACTTTATAAAACGTAATAAAACAAATCTATTTTACTAAAGGAGACATCAAACTTTATTATAAACTCCACTAATCCGTATTCAGCTTCCTCCATGGAGCTACTGCAACTTTCGTAGTAGGAGTGCTGTAATCGGGGCGATTATTTTATTTATTTTTATATTGCAAGCATCATAATAGGAGGTTGATGTGAAAAAGTGAACACATATCTCAGCTTTTAAATATTTAATTAAAATAGTTTTTTGTAATATCTTCACAATATTATTATACTATTGGTCTTAGGACTTATTAAAACAGTTGTGATAACAAAGTCAAAGTCAAATAGCTTTATTCACTTAGGTTACAAAGTAACACATGCAAATCGTTATACATGTAGTAGAATAGTATAGAGAAAAATGTCTGCCAAACTACTACCTCTTTCGCAGACGACTATAGTAGAGCTCTGAGAAGAATGTGGCCAAGAAACTCAGGCCACTCTTTTCAAAAATAATAATGTGACTTTGTTACAATTACCAACAGCAGCGTGAAGAATGATGTGTGCAAGCAAATCTTACATGCATAGCAATTTTAAGTTTAATTGATAAAAAAAATTTCATTGTTAATAAATTGATTTAAAAAAGCTTTAATTGCATGGCACGTTCATCAGTCATCTCGTCACTGCGATATCCGACAGAAATTAACACACAAGCATTTGTGTCGTCAAGTTGATTTTGTTAATCTTTAAGTAGTTGAGAATGGAATAGAATACCATTTAGATAATATAATTAAATACATTTACAAATGCAAGTGAAGTATTTCTATCGTTACAATAACAAATAAAACTGTAAAAGAAAGTAATAAGGTAGTAACATAACATCCGCACAACTACCTAGGTTAAGCCACAATCTACACCATGGAACAAGCAACATGAAATCACGATAATTGAAATCTAAGCCCATGAGTTTTTGTCATTAATATAATCGTTTATTGTATAATAGCCTTTCGATAATAGCTGATTTTTTACAAATGCTTTAAAGTTTAGTAAAGGTAGATCCATTACATGCTTAGGCAGTTTATTGAATAAACGTATACCGAGTCCCGCAAAAGTGTTATGTACCTTATGTAGGCGATGTTGTGGACCTATCAACTTATGCCTATTCCTCGTACCAATGCTATGAATGTCGCCATTTCTATCATACTGTTCAATATTTTGCTTAATATATATTATATTAGCATATATATATTGTGAAGCAACTGTTAAAATACCTATTTCCTTAAAACGATCTCTCAATGAAACATTCGATTCAAGATTGTAAATAGCTCGAACTGCACGCTTCTGAAGAATAAAAATAGATTCGATGTCTGCAGCCCTACCCCACAAAAGAACACCATAGGACATTAAGCTGTGAAAGTAACTAAAGTATACCAATCTTGCTGTCTCTATATTCGTTAGCTGCCTCACTTTTTTAACTGCATAAGCAGCTGAACTTAGTTTTCCTGCTAGAGCTAATATATGAGCACCCCATTGCAGCTTACTATCCAACGTTATTCCTAAAAATACAGTAGTGTCTACAAAACGAAGGACCTCACCGTTTAAAATCAGATTATTACTAAGGCTTTTAACATTGGGCATAGAGAATTTTAAGCATTTTGTTTTGGCAGCATTTAAAAGCAAATTGTTAGCAGTAAACCAGTTCAGGACTTGTGCGAGAGATTCGTTAACTTCATCTAAATTAGTTTGCTTACGGTTTACTTTGAAAACGAGTGAAGTATCATCTGCAAATAAAACAATGTCTCACAAACCCTGAGCAAGAAACGGCAAGTCATTGACATAAACTAAAAATAGAAACGGACCTAGAATGGATCCTTGAGGCACGCCCATACTTGGCGGAAGACCAGAGGACCTACTACCATTTACTTCGACATACTGAACCCTATTGCTTAAATACGAAGATAATAAATCAAGAGAAGCATCCCTAATTCCATAATGTCTAAGCTTGCACAGAAGTGTCCCATGATCAACGCAGTCAAAAGCTTTAGAAAGATCACAGAAGACGCCTATTGCATCCATAGAATTTTCCCAAGCATCATAGATATATTTCAGAAGAGAAACACCCGCATCAATCGTTGAGCTACTCTTCCTAAAACCGTATTGCTGCCTATGAAAAATATTATTTAAATGAAAGTGACTCTCCAATTGGCATAAGATAATTTTCTCATAGATTTTACTAATCACAGGTAGTATTGAAATTGGTCTAAAGTTACCAGGGTCGCTTTTTGATCCATTCTTGAACAAAGGAATAATCTTACTGTGTTTCATTAGATAAGGAAATACACCTATGGCAATACACTTATTAAATATAATAGATAAATGTGGAGATATATTAAATATAATACCCTGAAGAAGCTTGACAGACATACCCCATAAATCAGCAGATTTCTTGGAATTGAGACTTTTGAAAGCTTTTATGATATCATTATGGTTAATAGACCTAAAACTGAAGCGGTTCTTACATTCAATTACTTTATCTTTTAGTAAAAATTCTGCTTGGTTTGGAGAGGAATTTAAGGAGGTTGTTGTATGAATAGGAACATTGACAAAGAAATTATTAAAAGCATGTGCAATGTCAGCATTATTGGTGAGAACCTTATCTTGAGTTTTTAGTACATAATTAGTATCACGAATTTTCATCCGGCCGGTCTCTGCATTAATAATGTCCCATGTACTTTTAATTTTGTTGTTTGATTCCTTTATCTTATTACTCAAATAAGAAGACTTTGCTATGGCACAAGCCCTCTTAAAAGTTTTCGAGTAGTTCCTGACATATTGAATGAACGTATCTATAACGTTTGTGACACTCTATGTAAGATAATAAACTTACCTCACACCACCTGCCAGCTGACTTATAAGTAACACTGAACTTATATATAAATATCTCAAATATCTCTACAAGAAACACAATGGCACAGTTACAAGATATCCAGGTAGCACAGAAAAGCCTTGAAGAATGTGTGCTGAGGAAGATGGACGAACTGCAGGCTCAACTTCTTAGCAGCAGCGGTTCAAAAGACACGGTGGCTAGGGTGGCAGAGGAGTTCCGGACATTCCGTGAGTTGACCTGCAGCATGCTCAGTCTTCTTAGGAACCAGATTGCCGAGTGCAGTCAGGCTGTTGATGCCATCGAGACCCGGCAACGTAGAAAAACCCTTATCTTTTCGGGGGTTCCAGAAGGAGAGAATGAAGATACAGCTAAGGTTGTTCTTGGTATCTTTCACAGTAAAATGGCCCTTAAGGACCTCTGCCCCAGTTCCATAAAGGTTTGTCATCGCATCGGACGCAAAGAAGGTGATCGTCATCGCCCAGTACTAGTTAAGATGGCTAGTACTGATGTCAAAGCTGCTGTGTGGAGAGCCAAGACTAAGCTGCAGGGGTCTTCTATAGCCGTCAAGGAGTTTCTCACTAAGACACGACAGGCAATTTTCTCAAAAGCTAGGTTGCACTTTGGACTGCGAGCTTGTTGGACGTGGGATGGCGTTATTTTTGTACGAGTTTCTAATGGAACTCGTCATAGGGTGACGTCGTTTGACGAACTTAACCCGCTTCTTGAAAAGTTTCCTAAAGCATTGTCGTCTGGAACGAACGCTACCAAGGCTTAATACTTGTTTTATTTCTGGTACATTCATTGACATCTTGTTGTAAATAAGCATATTATGTCCTTGCTTTTGTTTTTGTGAAGGTATCATGCCTATTACCCACATGTTGTTTTAGTTAATTTATCTTTTGTAGTACCATAACACAATTTATTTATAGGTTAGTTTTACAAAGTTTCAAGCTGAATGACAAGCAAAGTATTTTACTGTCAATTAAATGTCATAATACTCTTTACGTTCGGAAACTTATTGGAACAAGTAATTAAATTTTAAAGTTGTTAGTTTTTTGTTAAATTGTTGTAGATTTCTATTTTTAGTTTTTGTGTAGTATCAACTGTTGTATAAATATTATTATCCATGTATTAATTTTAGATTTTTTTTTTTTTATATTACGTGTTATGTGTAAATACATGTCGGTTGGCGGGTGGTGCAGAGCCATTATATAACAAATAAGCGACTCAAAACAATATTACTACAATATATATTATATTTATAAATTTACATTACTATCATATTTATTATTATATATTCTTCCTAATGTTATCGTCTGATAACTCTTCTTTTTATTCTGCTTCTGACAATTCGGATGACGATAGTTTTCTTTCTGTGGGCGACACTCTTGGTGATGCGTTACGTGATAGCTTCAACAAAAAGGGTAACAATTTATGTTCAACGTTTGTCACATAAATGCACAAAGCGTGCCTAGTCACTACCATGACCTTCTAGAGGCCTTTTCTAATACCAATGTTCATGCCATCCTGATTTCTGAGAGCTGGCTCAAACCTCATCTTCCTTCCACTCTTTATTCACTCTCTGATTTTGTTCTCATTCGTAATGATCGATCAGATAGGAGAGGAGGAGGAGTAGCTATCTATTTACGCAGTAATCTTGCATACAAAATTATTACTTCTTCTCCAACTAACCGTCAGGTTACTGCCGAATACCTTTTTTTAGAGGTTTGCGTCGGAGGAGCTAGGGTTACTTTGGGTGTTGTTTATTGTCCCCCATCTACAAATTACTTCACCGACCTTGAGGTGGTTTTAGAATCTTTGAGTTCGGAGAATGCACATCATATTGTCATGGGTGATTTCAACACTGACCTATCTAATCCCTCAACACGTTCCCATAAGCTTAGCGAAGTAATCGAGTCTGCTAGTCTCCATTTCCTCCCATTACAAGCAACTCACCACAATACAAATGGACAAGATACTTGGCTAGATTTAATAATCACATCTAACCCTTCCTTAGCTTCCTTCTATGGCCAACATCCCGCTCCTGGATTTTCCCGTCACGACCTAATTTTCCTCTCCTATTTGTTGAAACCACCTAAAATCGTACTAAAGGTTTTGCACAGGCGTTGTTTTGCGCGAATTGACGTGAATGTATTACGGAAGGATGCTTCTGAAATTGTCTGGGATCCCCTGGTTCAGGCTGGTACTATTGATGCTAAGATCGAGTTCCTGAATAAAATCGTACTAAATCTATATGACCGACACGCACCAATTAGGAAACTTAAACTCAAACGTCCTCCAGCGCCTTGGATGACAGAAGGTATTCGAATGGCTATGAGACGTAGGGACCGTTCTTTCCGCAAATTCCGCAAGGAGCGGAACGATAACAACTGGGCAAAATTTAAAGTTGACAGGAATCGGTGTAATCAGATGATACGAAACGCAAAACGCCGATACATCCACGATAATATTGCTAGCAATTCGCCAACTAACATTTGGAAGTTTCTTGGAACTCTCGGTATAGTAAGAAAACGTCACATAGATCTTCCAAAAAGTATTAATATAGATAACTTGAATAATCACTTCCTGGGAACCAAAACACTTGATGGTTTGACATTGACTCAATTAGGCATTATTATGACATTACTCAACCATTAGGCTAATTACATTTGAAATCTCTAAATTTATATGAGTTTCTCTACTAGGTATATTATGCACATATAAACCTTTCTCTTGAATTACTCTATACATTTAAAAAAACCGCATCAAAATCAGTTACGTACTTTTAAATATTTAAGCATACAAAGGGTCATAGGGAAAGAAAAAACGACTTTATTTTATACTATGTATAGATTATTATTATTAACACCATTAGTTTAATTAATATTTTTCGACTGTGTTCTCAAAGAAGCCAAACTTGTCATTTATCTAAAATATCCGTCCCTTGTTTTTCTTTATGAATGCACGAAGCTTATTTTACCGTACAACCAAAGCCAAAGTACATACAGAACAAAAATATTTCAACAAGAAATTCCGTATACCTTAGCACTTTGTATTAAGGTACATTTTCGAATGAGAACGCATAACTTGATGTGTTCCTATAACCGTATAGGTACTTACATTCGCTACTCTTCCCCTTTTCGTTCAGTCTTCGCGACAGTCGACATCTTCTGAATCACCTATTCATTCCCTACTTTCATTCTGCTAATGGAGTTGCCTTTTTAAGGTGCAAATAAATAGTCACTGCTCAAAGAGATGTATAGCGGTGAAGTGCTGATAATTAATTAAAAAATTTCTACACTCAAATATTTAGTTTGAATTACTGTGCATTTCTGGTCAAAGATATTTTTAATGTATTTTCTGGAACGCTTTGAGTGTACAATTTTGTTTAACTTTAGCAGTTTTTTTTTGTACTTTTTAGTTTGATAAATTATGGTGGTTTGATTTGTTTGCGCGTGGAATGTAAAAGCCTTAGTTATAAACGTTAATTAGTCAACAAAACATCTTGTTTAGTGGAAAACTTTTTAATGGTTGCCTACTCGCTTATTGGCTCAAGTAGTAAAGTGCAATGTCCAAGGAATCACTCCTAAGTTGTTATTCAACTTGTTTGAAATAATATTAGTTCCAAAATAGTTCTAGCAATCTAATTTTTAAAAGAAAATGGAGGCTAAAGACTGCGCAGAAAAAAAAGGCTAATTTCAGTAATATGTATATGTCGCAGGGAAATGAGGAAACCAGGGATTTCACGAAACCTCTAGGGATATCACGAAATCCCGGTAAATGACGAAAATGCATTATGGTCACAGTTCTAACCTAAGCTAACCTACAGAAGTTGAAATCCTTGTGTTTTTTTACCTACAAACAAAAATATGTGCATTTCTTTTCTAGTACAAATGGGATTTCGTCATATCCCTAGGGATTTCGTGAAATCCTTGATTTCCTCATTTCCCTGCGACATATACAAATCGCTTATGCCCGATTTACACATCGACAAGTACAGTAGCGAGTTAAAAAAATAGACAGTTAAGGAGTAAGTAATAAGTAGTAAATACAGTTCACACGTAGGCGAGTACAGCTCATAAGTTGCCGATCAGAGACGAAGACCTGTCGCGTCGTGCGTGCCGGCGTGCGTCGCCTAAAATTGTTTAGGTACGGTTTTTTTAATCGATAAAATGGACATTGAACAATTGAATACCAATTTATGCGCTATTATTCGAGAAATAGTATTAACACTTGCACAACACATTGAAAATAAAATTTTAATAGAAAAGTATAGAATAATAAAAAAATAAATATTCCTCACACTTTTACACAACGCCATTTAGTCCCAAACTAACCAGAGCTTGTACAATGGGTACTAGACAACGCATAAATATACTTAAATACTTTTGTAAATACGTACACATTATACATAGAAAAACAGACAAAAATAAAAATAAATACATATTAGAACTTGTGAACTGTACTAAACTCGCCCGTCTACACGGCGGGCGCTGCGAGCGCCGAGCCGGCGGGGTGAGGAAGACGCGAGAGAGGGGGCTACTTCGTACTGAACTCGCCAAAAAATAGGATCGAACTGTATTAAAATCAACTTAATCGGCAACTAACTACTTAACTCGCTTTTGCCGTCCACAAGCAAAAAGTGACTTAACTCGCCAGTGATGCAAGTTAACTCGCTACTGTACTTGTCGATGTGTAAATCGGGCATTAGTGTATATTTTACTAAATGGGTGCTAGTGCCTCGAGCTTCAGATTGTTACCATAGTTTTATGGCTTTAAGTTTTTCTTTTAAATTGATTAAAAAATAAATAAGGTCTGAGGTTAAAAGTAATAAACTAATTTAAGTAGAAGGTTGTTAACAAATATCAAATGGATCCAATTATCAGACCATTTTATAATGTTTTTTGTATTATTTTCTTAATAACAAAAAGAAAATGTTCAAAGTATATTTTCCAATTCTGTATTACATGATAAGGAAGGCTTTATCGCGGGCAATCTATCTTCTCCATTGCGACTTCGGAAAATACATTTCAATCAAAACATACTTAGAAATGTAATGATACTTTGTTATTGACAAAGTAAAATAAATATAATTTCTTTCATTGTCAAATAAATTGAATTTACTTTGATAATGTTTATAATCAAATGTTCTAAATATCATTATCGTCTGGTGATGGACTGAAAACAACAAGTAACATCACTCGTTTTTAAAGCATCATCATAACAGTCCATTAATTTCTCACTGCAGGGACGGGCCTCATCCAGTGACGGAGGGATACTTGGCCTATTAATACCACGCTGGCCACACGAATTGGTAAAGGGTTTAATTACGAGTTTTCCTTCTTTTTATTACGTTATTATAATATTCACGAATAGTCCCCTAGTCGATTTTTACGACACCCATGGGACGAGATGGGATGGTGACATATTGTATTCTTACTCCGTCACCACACGGAGATTTTAAAGAATAATGGGTCTTAAGAATCAGCTAACATGGGTATAGCGCTATCTTAACACACCTTTCTAATCAGACGACGTTAAATCCATACTGTGTTGGCTTAACGTGTTCTGTGAAAACAAAAGTTGCAACAAATAAAGAAAACAGTAAAAAATCAACATTTTTACAATTCTAATTAAAAAGAACTGCTACTGAGAATGAAATTAATCAGAGAAATAAATACATTTTTCCCATTATCCAAGTGAAATCAGATTCGTCGAATAACAGGGAAATCCGCGGTGAGACGTCTCAAATTTTCATTACCAATACGAACCGGGATGAATTGAGGGGTGGATTATAAATGCAAAAGCCGGTTTATTGCCAACTCATTACGACAATATGAAACGTAGTCGGACATCTGTTTGTTTGTCTGACGTATTGTCTGAAGAGCTAGACAATACGAATATTTGCTTCGTATACACATAAATAAATGCTTTATAATAAATTACCAAGAATATTGCAATATAAAATTAAAATTCTAAATTATTAAATAAAAAATTTCAAAATTTTCACCATACTATCTGTTCCCATGGGCCTGCAGGAAGAAATGAAATTTGCAGGGATTATTTTAATGAACACAAAAGAAACCCTAAATATAATACACATACCCCCGGTTTCTGAATGACTTATCAAGTCAAAATCTAATGAAGTGTCAAAACTGTCATTTTAGTTCCTTTCTTCTTCTTCTTCTTTTTGTTAATTATGGCTTCATCATTATCTGATGATTCTGCCAACGTCAAGGTGGAGAGGAAAATATTTTAAACTGGTTGACCAATTGAATTAATTTTTGACATTATACCCCTTCCAGCGTAAGTTTAGCTTTTTGACAGTTCACGTCCATGAAGTTTCGTAATACTTCCGCTTATTTTTCGAACAAATTATATTGTATTTCATGGACGTACCCATGTTTTTTTCAGTTACCATGGTTACTTAGTGATGGACACTCAAAACGATTACCACCATTATGAAACAAATTACAAATAATCGGTAGAAATAAATGCTATGAATAAACCTGAACTCTTCATAATACGTTTATAAAATGTAATATGATATTTTAGATTAGCTATAACCCGCGAATGTGTCACGATAAATTATGTATTTTAAATAATACCTAAGCTAACTATAATTATAGCATTTTAAGCTATAGGCTAATTCTCCTAATATAGAAGAAAGAAACAATAATAAAATGATAATGTAAGTTGATGTAAGGATTCAAATGTGTAAAACAAAGTAATTTGAAAAATCGCGAAATCGCTTACTATCGAATGGGATTACATTCGAGATACTGTTGAACGTCACTAACGTCAATCTGTCAAATGTTGTTAAATATAGTGGAAGGGGTATAACTTACTTGGTGATTACAATAAAAAAAACATATTTATAAACAAAAATAAAATAATCAATACACATTACTATGACCTTACTAAGCTATAAGACAATATGATTAATAGAAATGAACCTAGTCAGAATATTTTATTAAAGGAGAATGAGCCAAAGTTAAAAGAAAAGGAATGTTTATAGGTCGAGGAATATTTACAGGTAGTAGATCGTATAAAGGAACAGACAATCTAGGGCAAGAAAAAAATATATGTTCTAAAGTACCTTCTTCGAGACCGCACTCACAAAGAGAATGATCCCTAACCCGAATTTTAGAAAGAAAAACTGGAGAACAAACAAATCCCAGGCGTAGGCGAATTATGACCGAGGTCGAATGTTTGTTAATATTTTTTTGGTGGAAAAACCAAGGTCTGGGCGGCAAATCAGGTTGAATGGAACCAAAGAATTTTCCTTTTAATAATTTTGAAGATTGCCACTCTTCATTCCACGCATTAAGTAGTGATGATTTGGTATCAGAAATAAGATCACGAGAGTGACAAAATTTATATGAGAAGATCCCTGTTTGAATAGCTGTTCTAGCACACGAATCCGCCATTTCATTATCAGATATACCTACATGACTAGGAATCCATGCAAGAACCACATTAATTCCAGCCAAGTGACATCTATGTAATGCAGATTTAATGTTTAAAATTATAGAGAAATTACTTGATGACCGAAAAGGATTTTTTAGCAAATCCATAAGGCAACTCATAGAGTCAGTTATGATTAAGGATTTTTTAAGATTGTGAGACTCTACGAAAGATATTGCTTCAAAGAGAGCAATAGACTCGCCAGAAAAAATAGAGTTTTTAGGGTGTTACATAAAACTGAGAATTATTTTAAATTCAGGAATCCATACTGCAGAACCCACTGGTCTGTCTAAAGACAATTTAGAAGCATCGGTGTATATAGTTACCCAATCCTTCCAATCACAGGACAAGATACTATTCATTAATTTATTAGCATTAAGGGAAGACTTACTAATGCCGAAATCCAGAAGAATTTGTGGCTGAAATGTTAGGGCCTTAAAATTTGTTTCAAAAAGACACAAAACAGAAGATGTCTTAATGGGTACGGATTGATTTTGAAAACGAATGAGCGATTTAACCAAAAGAGGATAAGGCTTATTTGTCCAGTAAGGAGAGGTATTAACAAGATTGTGAAGTGAATCAATAATTGGAATAAGAGGATGACTGCTGAATTGCATGACCCTTAACATATATTTTTTTAGTTCCTGAAAATGATAGTTTTGACACTTGATTAGTTGATTTTGACTTGGTCAGTCATTCAGAAACCGGGGGATAATATTAGGAAGAGAACCGTCTCAGCAATGGGTCATCAATGGAATATCATCATAATAAAATACTCCTTTTTAACTAACATCAGTAAGCGACAGACCACACAAGAACAAATTATTTACTAAACGCAGTGTTTATCTTTGTAATAAAATTAATCTCAACAAACATTAACGTTTAAAGTATGTAGATACCTTTATTTAGATAGGTAGAGCAAGCTGTCTGTTTAAGCAAAGAGAAATAAACTTAATATCCGATTTTAAAATTAAATAATAATTAAAAGTCATTGAAATATTATACTTTTTTAACCGGTTCCAAAAACAGGAGGAGGTTAATTTCGGTAAGTACTATTGTTTCAATCAAATTTGGTTTTATCTTAACCAACTAAATTCTGTTTTAACAACTATTATTATAATGCTTAGCAATGTCCTACTGCAGGAGCAGGCCTTCTCGAGTACCAGAGAACAACTTAGCCTACTAATACCGCGCTGGCTTGCTAAATTGGTACCGGGGGTTAAGATAAAGTAAAATAAAATGTTTGATCCTTTCCTTAGTTGGCTTTTGCAACTGAGATGTGACAGGACAATGAAACCTGGTATTTATTATACACGATCATCACACAGATATAGTATGGTTTTAATTTAAGGCTAGTCAACGGGACAAGAAAGACACGTCCTGGTTACACATTTTTAGGGTTCCGTAGCCAAATGGCAAAAAACGGAACCCTTATAGATTCGTCATGTCTGTCTGTCCGTCCGTATGTCACAGTATTTTTTTTCCGAAACAAGACTATACTGATGAAACTTAATAGGTAGATGTGTATTCTCTAAAACGTTAGTCAAGACTTTAAATACAGTACATATAACCGTCACGTTATCCCGCTTTGTGATCGTAGCTCAAGCTTCGAGCATCATGAATGAGTAAGCGAGAGCTCATGAATGTTTTATGAGTCACCGTTAATACTACTCGATCACACTTCGACAAGATAGAAAAACTACTGACTTACTATTTATGGCTTTGATTTTTTTGGTAAAATAATTTCAGTTAACGCCATTTAAACCCAAACTAAGCAGAGCTTGTATTGTTTTGTTGTTGTATTAGTTTGGGCATAACTAATTTTTTTTTGTAAAAAACTAGAGTATTCAAACCTGCGTCTTCTAAATAACCGCCTTAGACACGGCTGACCGTTAAAAGGACCCGAGTTCTTGTCTTTATTTATCTTTTTTTTCAATTGTTTTCTTTTTTAAATATTGACAGCAAGTTGAAATAATGCTCATTAATTTGATTTGTTTTAACTCATCATTTCCAAACGTTCTACGTAATATACGAAATATCAACCATGACTACAGATTTCCCGGATCGAAGCATATAGCGGACATTTTACCCTATCCGATAATGGTGGAAGATTTATAAAATATTCAACGTCTTCAACGTTATTTATGAGCGCTTCGAACAAAAGCTTTCTACGTTTGGTCTCTCAAGGTTTGTTAATGTGAAAATAAAAACAAGTCTATGTCTTATAACGTTATATGATATGTTTGTACACATATTTTAATGGTCGGCGTGAGGGTAAATTTGATTTTCTTTGTTTGGGTAAAAGTTAAAAGAGATTTATTAAAGTGGAATAAAATGAGGAAAATTTTACTGCTATGTATTATAGATGGTTGCCTAACAAATGAAGTATCATCATTATCATCATAACAGCATATTAATGTCCTACTCCAGGGACGGGCCTCCTCCTATGAAGGAGGGATACTTGGCCTATTAATACCACGTTGGCCAGACGTATTGGTATAGGGTTTAATTTCAAATTTTCCTTCTTTTTGTTACGTAAAGATAATATTGACGGATAGTCCCTTAGTCGGTTTTTACGACATCCATGGGATGCGATGGGGTGGTGACATATTGTATTCTTACTCCGACACCACACGGAAATATATTTAAAGTTTATAATGATACTCATAGAGTGGTATAGCCAGGGACTTATCTGCTTAAGCGCATAGAGATTTGCATTATAACATTGTTTTTTTTTTGATAACACGCCACCTTAGCCCAAACAAAGCAGACTACTGGTATTAGACATCTGCTAATTATTCGTTTAAAACTTGTCGTGTCAATATGTATTACATTGAGCGGGGATTGAACCCGGTTTACAAGCAACCAATCTTCCACAGAATTCGACTATATAAAATCCATTATTATTAAAAAGTATACCTTTTAGTTTGTATATAACGCAGGTATTAAATCGATTATTAGGTACAGAATTATACTAACTTGTACTCATTCGGTATTTTTTTTAAATAAAATTATATTAGTAAATCAAATTATGTGTGAAAAATACCAAAACATAGATATTTCCAACAAAAAAATTAAAGAAAAGTAAATTAGTCATGAAGTTACTGAGTTCTGAAATTACAAAAACATAAAAAACAACCATATAGAAAACCCCTTTCTATTTTCCTGATAAAAATACAATCTATTAAAACAAAATATCAGACATTTTCATAAAAAAGAAAACTTAATCCACTAAACACAACTTATACTATATTAAGTGGTAGGTTGTACCCACGGCGCACAATAAACACATATCATTTGAAGAAAGGGTCGACACCTAATTGTTTGTTTGATTTGTATTCACACGCCATTCATGGTTAGTTTATAAACTCAATACGTACTGCTATTTCATTTTAAAGTTCTAGAATATGTTATAATTAAGTGGTTATTTTTTCACAAACTATTTATGAAAACCCGGGGCTGCAGGGTCTTTGATAGACATGAAATTTACGGATACAAAGAACATCTATCTATCCGTGTGGTGACGGAGTAAGAATACAATATGTCACCACCCCATCTCATCCCATGGGTGTCGTAGAAACCGACTAAGGGACGATCTTTGAATATTACCTTTACATAGAAAGAAGGAAAATGTGAAATGAAACCCTATACCAATCCGTCTGGCCAGCGTGGTATTAGTAGGCCAAGTATCCCTCCGTCACGAGAGGAGGCCCGTCCCTGCAGTGGGACATTAATGGGCTGTTATGATTATGATGAAAGAACATCTATGTACAAGAGAAAGTTATTAAATCAGGTAAAAAATTGTCTTGCGTAGTATTAAAAAACGCGACCTCATAGCAGCTATACTTGGCGACCGCTTTGCCATCAAGATGAAATTAGTCTTATTACTGGAAAGAACTTTTAAAGACCTCTGGATTCTCTAAAACTCTGAGGACTTCTTCAATTTAGCCGTTTCGTGCCGTGCGTTATGCATTTTTAGAACGGCAAAAGCAAAGTTCGTTTCGGCAAGATTTGTATGAAAACAAACAAACGTAAGCGGCAGCCGTACGGCTCAAAACGGCTAAATTGTAAGAGCCCTTAGGTGCATTCTAAATTCAACTTGTAGAGATTTTTTTAAGCCAGGCTGAGTAATATTAATCACAATCTATTTGTTTTATTTTACACTAGCTGACCCGAGCCCACTTCGTTGGGCGGCGAAAAAAATGCGTCCCTGTTTTAAACATATGTCATTACTGCTCCACTCCTATTAGTCATAGCGTGATACTATATAGCCTATGACACTCCCCGATAAATAGACTATTCAACACAGAAATAATTTTTAAAATCGGTTTAGTAGATCCAGAGGTTACCCCCTACAACGTCACATACACAAAATCACACAAACTTTACCTCTTTATAATATTACAGAGTTTATGTGACCTATTTGTTTGTTCGCGTAATATCAATAACCTGTTGCGATTGCGACAATTATGTAAACGAGGCATTAACTTAGTACTTTATACTTAGGAAAGTGTAACGCCTTTTGCATGTTCCTAGTAACAATTATCTATAGCTATGCCAAGCAGCCATTGCATGATCTGAGTTATTTATAAGAGAGTTCATGTGAGTGAAACAGATGGAAATATTCACTTTACACTACACACTATGTACTCTGTATGGAAGTCCATGAACCGTTTAAGGACCCAAGTAGGACGCTGCAAGCATAATTGTCGAAGTGGGGCATAATAACACCTCCGGATAGTCTCTGTGAGTACGGTAAGGCTCAACAAACAATGGCTCACCTTCTACATGGTCCTAACTACCCACAGAGCTGCACAGAGAAAGATCTTATGAACGCCACTGACAATGCAGTCACTGTGGCCAAATTCTGGGCTGTTATGTTTAAGGAAAAAAAAAGTAATTGTATATCTACGACTCGAGAGAAGAAGAAGAACTATACTATGTATAGCAAAACGTCAACCTAGGAGCCAATTGTTTGTTGTTTTATTAAAACACTTAAAAAAGAAAAATATTATGTAGACAGTCGTGCTGGTAAGTAATGACGTTATATTAAAAAGAGATACGTTAAAAGCGCTAGTTTCATGAAGATCCGAAAATGAGTAAATTGCAACATTTTATCTCTAGTTGACGTGCGACTGTCGTGCTGGTCAAAACCTATAGCCAAACAACGTAGAACGTAGAGAAAAACAAATAAAAATGCTCAAATCGTGTGTTTACGAACACTGCACCAACTGTGGTAGCTGGCAGTTTCTAAGGTTATTGAATGGCAAAGGTTCTCATATCACACTATATCCTGCGCCCAAACGTTAAGAAAAATAAAAGGTAAACGGAACCCACTTAAATCTCCCGTTTACTTTTATTTATAAACTTAATCAGGTCTGTTAGACATAAAATTTTAGGGTCAATTTTAAAAAAACTGAAAATCAATTTCCTTTAAAAAAAAATAAAAGGCGATGTCCAAGGGGAAAGTTTCACGAGATTAATTCTCTTGATAAAATTTCACGGTTCAAGAAATCCAACTACCGGTTGCGTGGGGCGATGAACGATACTGATTGCGTTCGTCTCGACATAGTCTTTATAATGTTATAGAAATGGGCAGTGGTACTTGATGTTATGAATGGTCTTCTCTTCGTCTTGAAAAAAAAAAAAAAAAAAGAGTTGCCATGAGTTTCTTTGCCAGGTTTCTTCTCATTGGCCCAACCATTTGGAAACTGGAATTTATGGATCAACACAGACAGACAAGTAGATTTGAGTAGTAGATTGGTTTTATTTTTCTTCTCTAATTTACATTGGACAATACAACGTGTTTTTTTTAGTGCTGTGGCGTTTGTCTGTGTCGATCTATAATTTTAACTATAGCTTCAATTTCAAGTAAATTCTAAGAGACGATTTCAAACAATTTGTGATAAATTTTATGAAATAAAGCATTTTGAAGTTTGAAGTTTGAAGTTTTGAAGTTCTTTGGCTTTAGTGATTGTTATTTGACTTTGAAAGTTACACTGTAAGGCTGTTGTATTTTTTATTAAATTTTCTTACTTTTGCAATTAATAAAAAGTAATTAACAAGCTTTGGCGCGTGTTGGGAGAGGCCTATGTCCAGCAGTGGACTGCAATAGGTTAGTTGATTGAATTAACCAGCTTTCCAGGCAGTCACTATGAAAAAAAAAAAAAAAAATTCCTAGTGCCACCGGCTAGTTAAATTGGTATAAAGATAAGTCTAAGCTTCCTTTCTTTTTCATCATCTCCTTAAGTTCACTTTTATCATAACAACAAAACAGAAATTTTTGTGCTTACCGCATCAACCAATTAAAGGTTATTTTTATAGCAAACAGATAGTTCATAAAAGCTTAACTTTCAGGTCTTTCCAGCTTAGCTGATAAAGAAGTCAAGTACTAAATCCCTCCCAAAAAAATACACTAAATAAATACCCATAATCAATACAACATTAAACTGTCGCATCTGACACTTTACAAACTCTATATTCCTAACTGTAGTGACTACGTCGGTGCTACGGGTCGTAGAGGCGCTACGAGTCCCTCGAGATAGAAGCCTTCGTAACCTTACAATGTTCTGCCTGCGCTTAGCTAAGCTGTCCTCTTATTATTTTCTACATCATTTCTAAAAAGTAATTTTAGTTTAGTATTTTGTTGTTATCCGTGTGGTGACGGAGTAAGAATACAATATGTTATCATCTCATTCCATGGGTGTCGTAAAAATCGACTAATGGACTATCCGTGAATATTATCTTAACAAAAAAAAGAACGAAAACTTGAAATTAAACCCTATACCAATCCGTCTGGCCAGTGTGGTATTAGTAGGCCGAGTGTCCCTCCGTCGCGGAGGGAGGCCCGTCCCTGCGGTGGGGCGTTGATGGGCTGTTATGATGATATTGTTGTTAAGTAAATGTTTAGGAATTTGGTAGTGATAGTTTTAGCTGAAAATTTTTTCATTAACATTATTTTGAAAATACAATAAGGTAAAAGCACCTATCTACGAGGGGTTCTAAAAATGGCAGTAAAATCCGAGGTATTTAGTAAAACGGGTTTTTAAAGTAATTCACTAGTTATTTTGGTCTGCATGATAAAATAATCAATTAATAATTTATCTGTTCATATTTATATAAACGAAAGAGAGTTAAGTGTGTTCACACTGTAGAATAATCGGTCATTTTGCCACGGGAAGCCGCCTTTAAAGCACACTTCATACGTTTAGGACCTCATGCACGTGAATATTACGATTTGCCAAATAGTGTTTTGCGTGATAATTTTATACAATGTGAGTTTTCGTTGAGATTGAATTATTGAAAGGACAATATATTTTATCGAAAACACTTAAGATTTGAGTATTTTATTTGCAAATTAGCAAGAAAATACGTGTTGAAAACACCACAGCATTAGGTGCAAAATATTTTAGTGTGTTCCTAAAAGCGATGTATACCACGGAAAAACAAATTTTAAGACATTTACTTTTTTTAAATTTTCGGTGTGTGTTTTATGATTACAAAGTTTAATGTGTTAGTTCTGACTTATTAAATAACTCATGCATTTAATAATGTAATTCCGAGGTACACCTTGGCGTCGGATTCACTAATTATAGCAGGTTAAAAATGACTATTATAGGTACTTTCTTAATACGTTGTACGGGAAAAAATTTATGAAGACGTTCGCTTTTTGATCTGTTCTGTTATTATATGTACGTGTCCTATATTTGTTTCCCTTTCATATTGCAACTGTCCACTATTTAATTTGCATAATATCAAAAAATCTTTTAATTTTTATTACTCGGAATTAGAAACTTTGATTTAGCATCATAAAACGCTATTCCGATGTATATACGTCGGAATAAAGTTATATGAGCACCTAATTGCGATGTATTTACATCGGAATAAGCTTACATGAGTTCCTAATTCCGATGTTTTGACCCGGTCATAGAGAGTATTGACCCTGTTTAAATACAGAGTGTTCCTTTTTTTATGTGCTTGGTACGAAGTAACTGAAAGAATACTAATCATCTATAGTACAATCACATAAAATTGGAGTGTGCGTGTATTCATATTTCTTTAACCCAATTATGAAACTACAGCAATTAAATGATTTTTTGTCTGTCAGTCTGCCTATTTGAAGACTATTTTCAGCGTGTGTGTTTATGTAATTTTCTTTGTATCCTCCTACACACTTAGTGACTGGACCTGGATAGTTTTACATACATCATTATTAGGTTTCCTAAGTCTTTTTTTTTATTGCATAATAATCCTTCATGATTTATAGTGCTTCAAAGCTTAGCATAACCGCGCCTAATAAATTATTTCAAAAGTCTTAATCTTGCATTTTAGTTTCACTTATTTATTACTTTTTAGTTTTTTTATTTAAGTACATGTTTAGATTATTTTTGTAATCATGATACAAGTAGATTTTTATGTTGATTTTTACGTTGATTTTTATGTTGATTTTTATAAGATTAAGGATTATGATTAAAAAAAGAACTGATGTAACATAAAAAATAAACTCCTTTTATTTTGGAACATCATGTATGAGAACCCTACATAGGTAGTTCCCTTTCTATTTTTATACTCGGAATTAGGAACCAAATGCATCGGAATTACGATTTTTACATCGGAATTAGGCGCATCGTTCTTTTTCATATTTTTATTTATTTTATCATTATTAATAACCTTTTACTGACAAACTGCATATATTTTTCAAAAATTAGATAGTTAACGCTTCTGATAAAAATATAAAATTGTATCCAAAGGTACGATAATTACTTAATTTTTAATGTTCTTTCGTGTTTTGTCAAAAACACCACGGAATTAGGTGCCTTTACCTTAATATTTTTTTTTTTTTAGTGGTTGGTCACTTTAGGTAAAGTCAAGGACAAGAGAAACTAGATATATTTATCAATTTTGTCTTGTCGACCGATTTTGTGGATCTCATAATTAATTGACTTGCATTCCAAGTCTCCAAGATTGCCCTACAGTTGCATACACAACTGATTTCTTACATTTATTATCAAAAAGAAACTTTTTTTTTTTTTTTTTTTTTATTTATTTAGGACAACAAACAGTAACACTAACAGCTTACAAAACAATTAAAAATAATATGTTACAGTACTTGCAGTGCAACCAGCCTCGTTATCCACAAGTTAAATACTTAATTTAATTTAAGTATAGTCGAAAACTAAATGGCCTTATCACCTCTAGAGTTAATGTTAGTTGCATGTCATAAAACTATTAGGTTCAATATCGCACAACAAAACATCAGCTAAATCATGACGCTACTTTGACATATCAGTTCTCTTGTATTAGCAAATAGTTGTTAGGTATTTATAAAAACAAATAGTAAAGTCAACGTTATTGACTGTTACTAGAGCATATTTTCGGTAAAACGTTTTATTCTAATGAATTTCTCTCTTTTTTACTTCTATGTCCATCCCTATCATTTCTTGCATGACGTCATTGGCGCATATTTCAATTTAAAGTTTTCGTAATTTTATAATATAAAACAAATTAGGGTAAAACACCTAATTGTTAGAATTCTTACAATTATTGGCACTTAAGGGTTAAAAGTAAGTAAAAAGAAAGAAAACACTATAGATTATTCAAGTTCAGTATGATTATTCAAGTTCAAATATTATTTATTTAATATTTTTATTATATTTTATTTATTTCATGTGTCAACATAGCAACAATAAATTTATCAGAATCTTTTTATTGGCATTAGTGCCAATAATACTTATTTAATACTATTCAATAACAAAATAATGATTAAGTATAAGCAAAGATTAAAGTATTTTATCATTTTATGATATTTTATATTCTATTCTGACACGAAGTCCACTCTTAAGGTGCCAACAATTGGGTGGCTTACCAGCCAATATTTAAATTCTACATTTTCAGTTTTTCTGAAATATGACAAGCTTGTAATGTCACAAGTAACAAGTGACTTTAGTTTTAAATTATTTAATGGTTTTTAATGGTTTTTCATAGTTTTTCACATACAAACTCTACGGTTTAATATAGTGACATTTGTATTGTGTTAGTAGATATTATTATTTATTGCGTTGAAGTGAAAGTTCAAAATAGATTGCACTTTTAATCTAAGTATAGTTTTGATTACGGTCAACCAATGACGTCAAGCTCACGCATAAATATTAAATAACGATCTTATTGAATTTGAATTATGATAGAATTTTTTGTCAAAACTGATAAAGCCATTTCGTTTTCGGGTATACCTACATAATGCTTATACAATAAGAATTTACTAACTTAATACAATAAATTATGTACTTAACACCTATTCGTTGACATCGTCAAACACAATTAACGTAGAAGCTATCTCACTCACCAAAGATTTCAAACTAGAAGGCGTACAAGCAAAAATGTCCACGTCGCTGTAATAAGTGTTATACAAATACATTATTCTACGTAAGGGACAGCGTTCACCTGCATTCGTTCGACAGCTTCGTAGTGCAAAGAAATCGTTTCTGCGAACCTCTCGTATTGAAGTGAAACGATACGGAACCCGAATCTCGATTTGATTTACAAGTTCAATACAATTAAATTTATTATGACAAATATTATATAAGAACATAATATCCAAAAGTTCTCTTCTTGACCTCAATGCCAGTAAATCAAATTTATCTAACAAACATTTGTAGTCAGACTTAGAATGCAAACATCGGTAGTTCATTGCGCGTAAGAACTTACGCTGTACTGATTCAATCTGATCAATATATTTCTTATAGTAAGGACTCCAAACTGATATAGCGTACTCCAGCTGTGACCGGACTAAAGATTTGTATAAAAGTAGGTAAGAAAAATGATTTTTAAAAGGTTTACAAGTACGCATCACAAAACCGTACATTTGATATGCTTTACTAACAATGTGATTAACATGGACATCAAAGTGGAGTTTGTGATCCAGATACACACCCAGATCTCTTATCACGGTTACTTTATCCAGTAAACTGTTCTGAAGTGTATATGGATACTCAATCACAGTGTGTCTCTTAGTAAAAGTTATTGATTTGCACTTCGAGATGCTTAAATGAAGTCTGTTGACTACACAGTAGGTAGACAAACGATTCAAGTCTTCCTGGAGTTCACAACAATCGTCCCTGCTCTTGATTTTACGGTATATTTTCAGGTCGTCCGCGTACAATAAAAAATGTGTATGTCTAAAACACGCCTTTATATCGTTAATAAAAAGTACGAACAGCAATGGTCCCAAAATCGATCCCTGAGCCACGCCAGAAGTAACCTTTATTATACTGTTAGAAGTGTTACCATTAACGACGACGCGTTGAGTTCTATTTATGATGTAAGAAGTAAACCATCGTAACAAATTGCCCCGAATGCCATTGAAGGCCAGTTTGCGAAGCAAAAGCTCATGATCCACCTTATCAAAAGCTTTGCAGAAGTCTGTATAAACGGAGTCCACCTGCACCTGCTCATCCATACTCTTAAATAAATAATTTGTATATAGTGCTAAGTTACTGATAGTTGAGCGTTTCTTTACGAATCCGTGTTGTTCATCAATAATTATGTTGTGCAAGTGAGGATAAATATAGTTATGTACCAAGCGTTCCAAGACTTTTGATAAGGTGGACAACAGAGATATCGGTCGATAGTTAGTAACGTCCTTCTTACTACCACTTTTGAATACGGGAGTTACGTTAGCCAACTTCCATACGTCAGGTACAAAACCGTTACGTAAGCTTAGGTTATATAATATTTGTAAGGGAATTGCAATCGATTCAGAAGTAGCTTTCAAGAAAAAAGGTGGAAGTCCATCGGGCCCCGGACCCTTGGTGACATCCAAAAGCTTTAGCTCTTTGATAACAAGGTCCACAGATATAAAGCAATCAGACAAAACAAAATTACAACTATTATTAAAGGACGTAGACTCAAGATCGATTCGGTCCCCAATCGGTTCATATACTGAACCAAAAAAGTCAGAGAAAAATTTAATTATCTGTTCAGGTTGATCAGATGCCCGGTCGCTGTATACCATGGATGAGGGTATGCCAGATTTTTTATTATTAAAGTTTTTAATAAAAGACCAAAACTTTTTAACGTCTTCCCTAATGCCATTCTCCACCGACTCAATGTACCTATCAAAACACTGTTTACTAAGACATTTAAACCTAGCCCGAAACATAGAAAATTCCTCATAGTCCGATTTAGAGTTATACTTTTTCCATTTAGTCCACGCTCTTTCTTTGTCTCTAAAAACATGCTTCAACGGCGAGCTAAACCAAACAGGGAAGTCGTTACACTTAATTGGTCGCAACGGTATGCACTCTTTTATCATTTTATAAATCTTTTCATAAAAGACATCAACAGCTGACTGTACAGAGAGGTTGCTAAAAGTACTGTGCCAGTCAATGCTCTTAATACAATCGTTAATTTGTATATAATTTCCTTCCAAGTAACAATACCTTGAGACAGAAGCAGATTTCAATGGTTTAGCTGGATTACTATAAGATATAAAAAAATAAAAAGGAGGGTGAAGTTTATCAATTGGCACCAAAGTATTTAAAGGTGGTTTGCAGTGGCAATTATTGTCATTTGTAAATAATAGATCTAGAATACGTCCCATACTATTCTTTATAGTGTTACATTGTATACTTCTAGTGTCGTGTAAGAAAGTATTAAGACGGTTACATAAAACATTATCACTATCTCGATTACAAGCAGAAAATGAGGGTGACGGCCAATTTATAAGAGGCATGTTAAAATCTCCGATAACGTAATAATTATAACAGTAATTATCGCGACTCAATTCGAGCTCCAAAGCGTTAAAAAATGTTAAATAGCTATCTTGTTTATTATTGGGAGGAATATATATGCCACAGAAAAACACACTATGTAACCCTGAGATACGCAACTTTAGTAAAACGTAATCAATACTAGAGGTTAACGAAGTACTACTTACAAAAGTATCTACGTCGAAGCTAAATGAACGACGCTCGGCAACAATATCACGGCGCACAGCCACCAGCACTCCGCCACCATCCAACTTGCCCGTCGCCATTCTGTCTCGGTCACAGCGGTACACGGAATATCGAGAGTCCATCACTTCACTGTCGGAAATGGTAGATATTAACCATGTCTCAGACAGTACAATCACGTCATAAGAATCGGCCAAAATATTCATAAATAATGTGTTGAGCTTTGTTCTAAGTCCCCTACAGTTCTGGTAGTAAACAGTTAGTCTATCGAACACTTAAAACACAATTAATACACAATATTACTGCACGAGTATTAAACTGACTACGGAGGCGACAAGAAAAACTTATAATTACGACATAGACACACATATTATTATTATTTTCATTACAATAACGCAGGTTGAAATTATTTTTTATCATAATTAATAATAACGGACACCGAGTATGCGAAATAAATATTAATTCAATTTGTGAGGTATGTAGGAAATAACTACCGCTCAATCGAAGGAATGCAGATAAACGTACAGAGTAGTTTGTAATATAGAGGTTGCACTTACTATTAACAGATACAATGTTTAACTTGATATTATGCTTAAAAACTAGAAGAAAATTAAAAGTAAAACAAGAATAAATTAAAATGTGACACTTTGAATTACACACTACTTTTTTCTTTAATTTTGAGTAGATCGTGTTCAGAACGGATGGCGATGACCGGTGAGGTTTCGTTAGCCCTTGCGAGAACAGTGCCGTGCTTAATCCATACAAATCTAAAATTATTCTGCTTGGCCTTTTCACGTACTTCTCGAAACAAGTGCTTTCTCTTCAGAGTCAGGTGCTCGTTTACATAGATTCTGTGTGTCGGTCCCGTTATATTCAATTGATCGGAGGTGATTCCTTTCTTCATTCGCACAGATGAAACAAAGTCGTCACGCATTATGCGACTTGAGAACTTTATTACTATGTTTTTTGGCCTAGTGCTACTACTTGCAGACGGTACCCGGTGAATAGAAACAACATCTTGCTTGTTCAGTGGGTGCTTTACAAGATTAGCGACGTTTTCTAAGATGTTGAGGAGGTTCTCACCACGTCTCTCAGGCATGTTGTGAATTTCAGCATTACACATACGTGCTTGTTGTTCCATCTCATCAATTTTGGTTTCCAGGACAGATATTTTTGAGGAGTCGGCGGAACAGGTCTTCAAGCCATTCTCGAGCGCGGTAACGCGGGTGGAGACTGCTTCTGTTTTTAATTTTAGTTCCTCGTAGTGCGTATTCATGAAATTGACCGAGGTCTTAATATCATTAAGCTCTTGAGTAAATCTTTTAATCATGTCTTCCTGTCTTGTAAACCAGTTTTCTAGTCGGTTTGCTATGTATGACTGGAACGCTTGAAAATCCGAACGAAGAGATTGAAGTTCTGAATTCGTATTTGCCGGTCGCAAAGTAACCTTCGGAGGCGATTCGTTTTCAATGAGTGAATGATCGATACTCATGTCGCCTAACTTAGATATTTGCACACTTTCTTCACACTGGTTGTACGTGCTGTTTAAATCCATTGCTAAAAGTGTAGTCTCTGACGAAGATATTGATCTATGAAAAAGTAACAAAGTAAAAAGGAGGTAGGTAGGTACTTGAATAGTTCGTAGCACGGTGCACGGTGCGATAGAAATACGACTAGCGCGCGTCACCGAGCGAGACGGAATGATGAACTTGATCCATATTTTTTTTATTTTAGGGCTAAATGACGCTGTGTTATAAATACTAGTTCGCGTAGTTTGAACTAAAAGTTAAGACTCAATAATCCATTCCATAATTACATCCGTTGACCTTTCCTACCCTGCCTCTATATTTAAAGACAAACAAACACACTAAACCGATGTCCTTAACCCAAATTTAATCTCCAATAGATAATGTCAGTATTCATCATCATCATAACAGCCCATTAATTTCCCACTGCAGGGACGGGCCTCCTCCTGTGACGGAGGGATACTTGGCCTACTAATACCACGCTGGACAGACGGATTGGTATAAGGTGTAAATTCAAGTTTTACTTCTTTTATTTCGTAAAGATAATATTGACGGATAGTCCCTTAGTCGGTTTTTACGACACCCATGGGATGAGATGGATCATCATTACATCCGATGACCTTTCATACCTACCCTACTTCTATATTTAAAGACAAACAAACACACTTAACCGCTGTCCTTAACCCAAAATAATCTTCAATAGATAATGTTAGTATTATTACAACCATTACTTTAACAAAGCCTGACCTCGCTTTACAAATTGATAGTAAATTAAAGCCACAACGTACCTATTAACAGAACCAATACTGTTTAACTTACTCTCTGTAATTTAAAGACGTTTAAGAGTCTGTAACGTTTTACTAATTCACTAATAACGTTGCTTAGAAATAGTCTTTTAAGAGCTGTTTTATTGTGGTATTCAATTTTGATGACTGAATTGTGTGTGAATCTATACATAGTATGAAATAAAGTCGCATTTTCTGTCCCTATGTCCCTTTGTATGCTTAAATCTTGAAAACTACGTAACGTATTTTGATGCGGTTTTTTTTAATAGATAGAGTGTGATTAAAGAGAAGGGCTTATATGTATAACACATGCAAAATAAAGAAAAGAAACCTATATAAATTTAGACATTTCTAATTAAATTGTATGTAATGAAGCTGTACTTAAACGTTGTATGAGGATATTCTGTAGTAGGTGCCCGTGCAGAGCCGGGGCAGGTCGCTAGTAAGGAATAAAATTATGTACCTTATTATGCATTTAGTGATGATTCGTATGTTGTTACCATCCGATCTCATCGCTTGGATGACTTAAAATGCTATGACAAAATTTTTAAAAGTAATTTGAGTATATTTTTCTATCACTTCATTACTAAATAAAGGGCCAAATAAAGAACACTCGTAACCGACGCGCATGTATGACTCGCTTAATGAATGTGGACGAGGCTGAATCTGTTTGCCAGGATCGTGACAAGTGGCGTTCTGTCGTCTCTGCCTACCCCGGCCGGGATAAGGCGTGATTTTATGTATGTATTTCATTACTAATCCTTACCCTTCCTTTTATGACAAAAAAACCTTTATTGCTTGGTGTTTAAGAGATATAATTTAAAATAATGACCAAATTCATAGTAAATTAAAGCCACAACGTACCTATTAACAGAAGCAATACTGTTTAACTAACTCTCTGTAATTTAAAGACGTTTAAGAGTTTGTAACGTTTTACTAATTCACTAATAACGTTGCTTAGTAAGTCTTTAAAAAAACTGTTTTATTTTGGTATTTCATTTTGATGACTGTATTGTAATGTATTAAAATAACTTGACGACCTCTGTGGCGTAGTGGTTATTCAACATGACTGCTACGCAGAGGTCTCTTGTTCGATTCCCGCTCAATACAAATCTTTGAGTGCATGAACATGATTGTTTACATTGGTCTGGGTTGTTTTCTATGTAAAATATGTATGTATTTACAAAAAAAAATGTTTTAAGTATGTTTACCCGTTGTCTAATACCTATTCATAGTAAAGCTCTGCTTAGTTTGGACTAGATAGCGTTGTGTGAAAGTGTAAAGTGTGAGAAACTAAGCATGTCCAGTCTACGCTTATCCCACCCAATCTTAATGTGGGTTTAAAATAAAGTGAATAATAGGCTTATTCATTTTACGTCTTATTATAAAACTCCGTAGTTAGTTTGTGTAACAACTTAGAATTTGGCAAGTTTTTGTGTGTTACACCTACTGCGTTTAGGTAGAAGGGAACAGTAACTAAAAAAACAGGGCTATGATACTTAACCGTGTGATGACGGAGTAAGAACACAATATGTCACTACCCCATCTCATTCCATTGGTGTCGTAAAAACCGACTAAGGGACTATTCGTGAATATAATCTTTACGAAATAAAAAGAAAGAAAACTTGAAATTAAACCCTATACCAATCCGTATTGCCAACGTCGTATTAGTAGGCAAAGTATCCCTCAATCATGAAAGGAGGTCCGTCCCTGCAGTGGGACATTAATGAGCTGTTATGATGATGATACTTAACAGCTTATGTCCAGGGTTAGCATTACGGTGATCACACGTGGTGGCCTGCCACTTTAAAGCAATCAAAAGATATTTACTTTTTTCCGTTTCTATCTGATTTTTTTTCTCACTCTTACACGATACCCATAGGAAATGCTAAAGTGATAAAACCAATATTGTAATCTTACTAACACCAAACAAAACTAAAATTACAAACACTATTCGTAACATAAAAACAAAAAAAGTCATAATAAACTACGCCCCTTCGTTCTAAGGATAAGTTTGTAAGAAAGTTACAACACGACAATGCCCGTCGGCTATGAGCCAAGCCAATCTGCCTTGTTATTTTACACAATTAAGCAGCCAACTACCCTCACTTACTTAGTTAGGGATATACTAAAGTTACTTAGTAATGTTTGGCTTTTTGGCAACTTAAGTTAGGTATTTTAGGTTTAAGGTTTTTTTTTGTTTTGCCTATTGTTCTTCTTATAGCTTCTTATGAAAAATGTCTCTATGACTCATCCTATGGCTGTCATCGAAGTAGACTAAGATGAGATCGAAAAGCATAATTATTACAGGGTTGTTTATAACTGTACCAACAAGTAAATGTTTGTGTCAGACTTAATAATAAATAATGATCAATCAATCAATCAATCAATAATTTATTTGTGGAAATGATATAAAAAAAATTAATAATGAAATAAATAAATATTCACGGACATCAGCTCTACACAGCGCCATCTGTTCCCAAAGAAAGCTAGACTTAACCTGCTTGTGTTATGGGTAACAGAACAACGGATATTAATAATTATATATTTTTTTTGTAAATACATAATAGAAATACAGAATAAAAACACTCAGACCAATGCAAACAATCATGTTTATGCACACAAAGATTTGCATTTAGCGGGAATCGAACCCGAGACCTCTGCGTAGCAGCCATGTATAATAACCACTACGCCACAGAGGTCGTCAATGAAAGACAAGATTAAACAATATTTACTATCCTATTAAAATTTATTGTAAAAACGAAACGCTTAAAACAACAAACAAAGCTATAAAAGGGTAACTGCAATGTAATATTTACAAAGATTCTCTTAATTTCACATTATTATCTTTATCTCATCAAGTTAATTCTCAACAGACTCTTATTACGTAGAATAATGTTCAACGTTCACGTAGAAACAAGGGCCCGACGTGCCGTAATTTATGTGCAAGGGCGACTCCTGTTCAACGCAGGGCACATCTGGCTTTATTCAAGACAGTACCTCCTTACACAAGTTCTGAAATAAAATTATGCTCAGTTACCTCGCAGGCATACTTAGAATATTGCGCCTGAGTTAAGAAATAGCAATCAAATGTTGTGTAAATTTTTGCTATGATATTTTTATGAGGCGTTAATTTACTTATAGATTTACGCTGTGCATAAGGCTTTATAATTATAAAAACTATTATAATTTTTTTTTTGTTACGTCCATTTTTGTTTAAATATTTTCATCAAGCTTTAATACTAAGTAAGTGTTTATCTATTTTAAGATGAAATAACGATTGTAAGTATTTGTCTCATTTATTTATGTGTTTTGTTACGAACCTTTAAATTTTTTTTTTATTTTCGTATTAGGGGCGTTTACTCCTAACGTCAAGAGAATAAGGTAAAAAACAATTTGAGCAGTCAAGGAGGCGCAAAATACAGCCCTTTACCTAATGCTTTGATCGACCTCTAACCGGCAATGTTGCTTATCATCATCATAACAGCCCATTAATGTCCCACTGCAGGGACGGGCCTCCTCCTATGACGGAGGGATACTTGGCCTACTAATACCACGCTGGCCTGACGGATTGGTATAGGGTTTAATTTCAAGTTTTCCTTCTTTTTATTACGTAAAGATAATATACACGGATAGTCCCTTAGTCGGTTTTTACGACACCCATGGGATGAGATGGGGTGGTGACATATTGTATTCTTACTCCGTCACCACACGGACACCACATTTTGCTTATACACGATATATATTAAGTTCATTTTGACTTAAGTCGCAGATCTCCGAATTAGCTGTGACAATTTCCATTAAAATTTAAAACAAAACAGTCATAATTATTCATATTTCAGTATCTTGCATCATATTTCGGTTAAGTTTGTTAATGGAAAAACTTTTTTTAACTGCCCCAATCTCCACAGTTCGTTCATAAATATCTGTTACTGCAAGCTGTTACGCACGACCTGTTAGACTGGGTTACCAGATTTCGGAATTAAAATTTCCCTGTTATGAAAAAAAAAAACAATTAATATAAACCTTAGGTATACTCGTAGCAATGCCATTGACCTGATCAATTCATAGACAATTTCTGTTTAATAGATTTTTTAAAGTTGACTTTTACGTATCGAAATTGGATAACATGGATGACGACATAAAGAACACTCACCGTTTATTCGAAGACCCCGGTAAATGAGTAATTCGTTTTAATACCTCGTAGTGAAGGTTATGACATGACATAAAGTAAATAAATAAATATTCACGGTCATCTGTACACAGCGCCATCTGTTCCCAAGGTAAGCTAGGCTTAACCTGCTTGTGTTATGGGTAACAGAACAACGAATAAACATATTATACTTATTATACATAGAAAGCACTCAGATTTATGCAAACAATCATCTTCATGCACACAAAGATTTTCATTGTGCGGGAATCGAACCCGAGACCTCTGCGTAGCAGTCATGTTACGCCACAGAGGTCATCAAAAATTTGTTTTATTATGTAATGTCTACATTTACCTCGTAGTGAAGGTTATGACATGACATAAAGTATTTCATCACTACACGAATATGCTAACCTAACCTTCAAAATCTAGGTATTTGTATAAGCTCAACCTTTGAAATTATACGAGATACCAAAAATATTCACGTAAAAGATTGTACGAAATCTGACAGCATTTGTTTACTTAAATCTGGTAATACTACCCTTTTATATAGATCAAAACGAAGGGTCAAACAACACGTAGATAGGTAATTATTTAGAAGACCCCCATTCTAAAAATATTTCATGTTTTTTTAAGTCGTAAAACGTGAATGGAATGGACGATTTTCCTTAAAGATTAAGTCAAATTAGGTACAGCGTTAATATGTTTGGAGAGCCCTTTACAATTTTATTTCATATTTAATGTTACTTTTTTGAGATAATTTTCGTATCTGGTTAATTTAAAAATAACCTTTTGAGGTGGAAAAATTTGATAAATAATAAAGTTTAGTTATGTTTTTAGGTCAAAATAAGGCAATAACCATGTTGTTTGCTGTTTTGCCATTGTATTTCTAGAAGAAAAAGGAGGAGACCAAGAAAAATGTGCAGTGGAGAAGGGTGAAGTAAGCAGCCTCTAAATATTACATTGTGAAGGTCTTCTTTATAATACGAGTACCTGGGCTGAGCTGGCCTAGTGGAATTGTTTACAGGTTTACTTTCTCGATTTTTATGACTGCCTCAATGTTAGGGGTTATTTCATACCTGCAATAACAGACACGTGCCAATTCTTATTCAAAATCAAATTATTTGTTACTCTATTTGTATTCCAGCAAGCAGTTTCTATAAAATATATTTAAAGCTATCACAGAAAACGAATGGCGTTCGATCGTTTGAAACCACAAAAGGAGGTTCCCAGACCGTAGGATACGATATCAGCTGCAACCGGACGTTTTCTCTTTGAGTTATGGCCGACCACTTCCGTAGAATGTATTTCCCGTTGTGTATAAGCGATCGCCACGGTCAGTTGATCGTTCAATGAATCATTACTAATCAGTTGCTTGGCTCTTAATGTCATGGAGCTTTTTAGCTTTAGTTTAACGCGTCATAAAGGAAACTGTTTGTTTAGAAATTATGAGTTGTGTGATAAGATAATTAAATTTGGACTCAAAGGCTGTTCGTAAATTGATTCAACATTTTGTTCAATATCCATGTAGCTTAGTCGGCCAAATTGTAGAAGAGATAAAAATTTGATTTTTCACTTGAAAAAAAGATCAAATTTGGCTTTTCTTCTGTTAATAAATCTGATGAATACCCTCCTATTTTTTTAAAGCACAATACAGCAATGTTAGCGTATGAAACCTCATAGAAACAAATGGACAGCCCATGATTAAAAATAACGTATGGTAAATATTATATAAACGGGATATTAACGCGCAATTTTATTTACCTTTATTTTACTTGACGGTTCGGCACAGGTTGCACTGGCCGTGGTCGCAAGCTGACTGGTGATGCGACGTCACAGCTTCGTCTTCCTGATAGATAATATATTAGTATCATCTACCCTCGCATCTTGAGATGTTAATATAAAGTCCCCCTACACACAACACTGACCGTATCGCTGTTCTGTACGTTAACCGACCGTTCAAAAAAGGGAGGTATTGTTTTGATATCACTGGATTCCACGTTGCTGACAACTTGAAACCGTCATCCCGGTTAAAGTTCTTAGGGGACTTTTTGATTTCAATGGCCTCGCGCACAAGTCTAGAGTAATGGTGGCGATCGGTGGAGATTACCCGTGGCGTAAGAAACTCGATCCAGGATTAGCGCCAGCGTTCACCAAGTGTTCGGCGATAGCTGACTTGTTGGTCTGTCGGTTCTTCACAGCAGCTATGTGCTCTTTGAGCCTTTCAGCAATTGTGCCGAAACAACCTGTGCCGAAACGTCAAGTAAAATAAAGGTAAATAAAATTGCGCGTTATTATCCCGTTTATATAATATTTATAATAATGAAACGCGATAGTTTAAAAGTTACAACGTATGGTACTCATAAAACAGTTGCACTTCGTCTCCGTTCCTTTGCCGGTCTGGGTACACTTGAGGACTGAATAATCTTACACCAACTGATCTAAGAATACAAAATGTAAGTCCAAATGGAAAGGCTCTTTGATCGAGCTTACGGTGGTCGCTACCAAAACGAAAAAAAAAGCACTAAAAAGTAGGAAATAATCCTTAATAATGTCGAATTCATAACCTCCTTCGTTTTTTTCGTCGGTTAAAAAATGCTCTCTAAACAACGTGTCGCCTCTTATGACTCCCACATGTATTGAAGGAAATGTGAGTTGTATTATAAAGACGCCGCCTACATAATATTACTTTCATTTAATCCTATTCTCCCTTACTATTGTTTTGTTTTATTTTTATATTACATAGAAGTTCATTCATAACAGCCCATTAATGTCCTCCTAACATGGCGGAGGGATACTTGGCCTACTAATACCACGCTGGTCAGACGGACTGGTATAGGGTTTTACGGCATCCAAGGGATGCGATGGGTAGGTGACGTATTGTATTCTTACTCCGTCACCACACAGAGAATGAACAACATAGAAATATCTTGACCTAACCAAACACCCAAGTTTACAAAAGCTCCACTTACGTCAACCCAACCTGCGATCATATTTATCAACCTATTTATATTTCAAAAAAGAAAACAGACTAAAATAGAAAGTACGGAAACTCAATTTACATTCCAATATTGGTGTATTATGATGCAAAAATTCATATTTTTTTTATCTACATTTACGAAATATTTAACATTTCATTAATGTTTGACTTTCGCTGCGATCTCGGAAAGAGCTCATAAATATGTAATGCTATGAGTTGAGAATGCAAAATTTTCTACGTTTCATTTTATAAACAGGGTCGAGTTGAATTTGACTTTGCATTTCCGTGATAGACCAAGCGTTACTTTGATTGATTATCATATTGCTTTCATATCTAAAATGGGAAAAAGTCAATATAATGATTGCTTATTAAACAAGTTAACAGATGAAACATAAAAACTATAAACTTTATACGCTAAAAATTCAACTGCCTCGGTGATAAAACGGCTGTTAAAGCGTCTATCGTGTATACCACGAAAGATATTGTAGTAATCCACAAATGAGGAGGCACAGGCAAAACTAATCTAAGGCGACACCATTGATTGGTGGGTGTCATTTTTGTCGTTGAGACATTTGCTTGTAAAACGTAAAAATATTTTTTGCGAATTTTTCAATGAATATATTTTCCTGCATGACCGGGTCAAATTTAAGAGTAGAGATGAAGAAGAGAAATGCGTCCCTAGCTGGAAAAAAAGAAATATAATTATTACAATAATAATTACAATTATTTATTTATACATCAGAAGGGAAACGATGACTACCATTATTTTACAGCTAAATGCACTACACAGCGTCATTATTTACATCTAAAACCTTTTTTGAAATATTATAGTTACAATTTGTATGAAGTTTGACAGCCAAACAAATTGTTTAATTCCCGTGAATCAGTATTCGATCCCCAGTGCGGATTTTTTTTAAAGATCCTTTTTGCCAATTTTCAAAAGTTCTCTATTTCACACTGTTGTTGTTCTTAAAAACATATTCGACGCCTATTCGTGGAAGAATTCAAGATAGCAAATGGCGCCTCAAATTTCAAAGCCAAGCCTTTTTGGCAACGTGAGTCGGGTAAATACTCAAGCATAGAGGTCCTTAATTATATATCCAATGTTCTTAAATAAGGTTATTTATAGTACTATACTATATTAAAAGGTCAAGATAAAATTCCATTAGTGCCATCAAAACGTCGTCCGTTCAATCTCATTTATTAAATTCCTGTCGTTCCAAACAGACAAAAAAAGAGATTTGAAAATTTATACTTCTTATTTTTATAAAAAAAAAATATCAGTCTATGGTATGGAAAAGGACGCCTTGGAATTTAATTTGCTCTTGAAACGCTACTGGCATTAAATAGGTGGGTAGTTTAATTTTAAAATAACAGAAGAAAAGACTTTCTAAAATATTAAAACATTATTTGGATACCAAGACTGGGTTTAATATGGCGTAACGTTGTAAAAGGGGAGACAACATTTATTGGTATTTTGTATGAGCATTTGCTAATTACATTCTAAGGTTTTTGACTTTTACTTAATCAATAATGTTTAAGTGAGTTTGTACAAGATTTAATTAATGAATATTTAGTTAAATACTTAACTCCTATTAGTTTAGTATATTACAGTCTATTGACAGATATCTAAATGTCCACCCACCTGTCCACAATGTCTTTTACCTAGCTGCAGGTCATAATCTTACACTTATTTCGTGGCGTCCACTCTAAGGGCCAGATTCAGAGACCGCACTTTGACTTTACTTTAGCAAAGTCTAGTTATTATCTCTGAATTTGAAAAACATTAAAGTAATCTTTTCGCATGAAAAGTTTACTTTGGGAAGATTACTTTGAAAGAAAGTAAAGTCACGACTCTGAGTCTGGGCCTTATATCTCGTTTTTGTATCAAAGTCGAACTTTCCTTCAAAGTAAAGTCAAAGTGCGGTCTCTGAATCTGGCCCTAAGACATTGTTACTTCAGCGTCTATCGGTCCTTCTATAATATACTAGCGGCCCGTCCCGGCTTCACACGGGTAGATATAAAAATAGGTACCTACACATATTTAAGTTATAAGCATGCCAATTAAAACGACCATGAATCACTAAATTAGAAAAGAAAATGTATGTTTACTTGCTTAACTTATATCATGTTTAAGTAAAGATGCCTATTTTATTCTGGAATCAAATTAAAGCCTATGTCACTCAGTGTGAATGTAGCTTTATAAATAAACACAAAAAGTACTAAACCGATTTCAAAAATTCTTTCACCATTGGAAAGAATTTTTGAAATCGGTTTAGTACTTTTTGTGTTTATTCGTAACATACAAAATTATAAAAATACAAATCTTCCTCTTTATTATATTAGTATAGATTGCTACTTCATCGGTAACATTGGTCCTTTGTCAAACCTAGTATACAATTACCTGTCTATGTGGCAAAGCGAGCGCAAGATAATTCCTTGTCCGATCCACAAGTTCCTGGATGTCATTTGTATCCCTTAATTACATGGTGTTTAATAGTGCCTGATACAATGAACGACTATGGAACAACTTACTGCGAAAGTCTTAAAATAATATCAAATGCCATACAATATAGCTCAAATATAATGTTTAGATAACTTATAAATTTTATGATAAGTCAGAGAAGAAAATAATTTAATAAAGTAATAAAAAGCCCAAATACCCGAAACATCTTCCCGTTTCCATCACAATTCACACAAAAATGACCATCCGCATTCAAAAGCTGACCCATAAATGCTTAATTCATATTCATATTTCACATACGCGACCAAAAATTTCCTATAGCGAATCTAAATAAAGGCACCCTTGACCGGTCCTCATAACTCGACTCGTCCAATAATATCGTAATATTTTTCTTAAGGCCTACGCAGACCGGGACGGCATGGCAAGGGATTTTAATTTTTACTAATGGAAATTCAACCGTACTGTTACAGATATACGACATAAATTGCTATGCTTTAAAATGAAAAATGGCGTGCGATAAAATCCCTTTCAATGCCACGGTATCATTTTAAAGCATAGAAATTTATGTCGTATTTCTGTAACAGTACGGTTGAATTTCCATTAGTAAAAATTAAAATCCCTTGCCATGCCGTCCCGGTCTGCGTAGGCCTTAATATCGTAATATTTTTCTTACATAGCGAAATTGGTATGAAAGGAAGGACGGAAAAGTTCCTATGAAATTGCTAGGGTCTTGTACTTGTAATAAATAATACACGCAATCTGTGACTGTTACAGTGGACACGTTTCTGGTACGTGTCCGTCCGGCTAAAGCAGATACGTAGTAATGACTTCTTAAAGAATATGCTTTTTATGTGTGCGTTCAGTTCAAATGTTATGGTTGTTTTATTAGTTGCTTCTGGGGTTATACGTAAAGTTACGCTTCCGAAGATTGCAGGGTTCTCGTTACTTATTACGTATTCAGTTTTGGGTGTTTTATTTGGTTTACGAGAATATTTCGACGGGCCCCAAGAACAAAATCTTATGGAAAAATAAGACGAAATGTATTTTATTGTATAATCGTATTCTACACACTAAAAACTATACGACACCGTTTTTATTTTATTTTTTTCTCTTGCATATCGAAATAACCAATCGAACATTGTCGTATCAGAAATTCTACTTCCACAAACAAACATGTATATACATGTAGGAGCATGTTCCTGGGAACCCATGCCGCGTGTGTAGCGACTTAACGTCATTTACGTGTTTGTACTCGTCAAAGTCAGGTGCGTTATTTATTATCGTTTGTGCATATACTATATTGTTCTACAAAAATCTAAAGACAAGATATTTAAAGGACATTGGGCAAATTTCATACAAAAAAAACCCAGGACCAACAGAACTAATATATATCCCTCATTATTACACATGTTAAACTTATATAATTTTCATTATTTGTTTATTGAATATGTATGGGGTATGAGAGATATAAGACTCTTAAGAGCTATGAATGAAAACTACGTTATGTGTTTTAATGTTTAATAATACATCATTTTCGTCACGCTGCAGGGACGGGCCTCCTCCCGTGACGAAGGGATACTTGGTCTACTAATTCCACGCTGGCCTGACGGATTGGTATAGGGTGTAATTTCAAGTTTTCCTTCTTTTTATTTCGTAAAGATAATATTCACGGATAGTCCCTTTGTCGGGTTTTACGACACCCATGGAATGAGATGGAGAACCCCATATCGTATTCTTACTCCATCACCACCCAGATAACCATCTATAAGTCAACAATCACGAAATCGAACGACCTCGGTGGCGCGACGGTAGCGCAAGCGGCTGCCGTGCACGAGGTGGTGGGTTCGATCCCCATGCAGGACAATTTTTTTTTATTTCTCCTGAGTCTGGGCGTTCTTTGTGTCCGTTAATTGTATGTTTGTAAACAGTCCCTGCGACACAGGGCATGAGCCATAGTGCGGGAGTTGTCTTTTTTAATAAGAAAAAAAAAAAGAAATCCATTGGACTTGCAGGCTGTTCTATGACTACATGTCTATCGTGACCCTAATAATATACTACACTTATCATATGAGAACAGCTCCATAACGTACGCATACCGTGGGGACACGATTCTGTACGACATATTCTCCTAAATGATTTAATTTAACAAAGTGTCATCTCTGTCTAACGCGGTGTCCTACGTGGTCGACGAACGCGACGTACGCCATCAAATCAACGGTGTACCCTACTTGTGTCACGTAGGACACCCCGTAATACATGTGGTGTAAGAGTGAAAAAGTAAAATAATACATGAATCTGCGCATGACGCAGGCTTATGTATTTTTTTATAGCGAGTAATGACGATAGAATGGTTGGGTCGGTCTGTTAATATCAATTAGATAACGTTACAAGTATTTCTTTGTTTTTATTAGAGTTATGAAATAGAAAAAAGCTATTTTTTAATTGTGTGTAATTACAGTTGGACAGCACCTAGGGGTGATTTTTTTTTATTAAAATGTTTCTCATAGCAAGACTAATAACCCGGCATATATTTTGTTCCTGTTGGTTCTGGGTTAATTTTGCCCAATCTCTTTTATAATTAATTTACATGAAACATAATAATTTTAGTTTTATAGTTAGTTTAATATACAATAAGACTTTATTTAGAAAAAGATGTTGACTTTTAATCAATTATTTTCATTTTTTATTCACCTTAAGTCTATGTTCGAAAAAACTGAATTCCAAGTCACTTAACGGTTGCGCTGATACGATTTTGTTTTCCGAAATTTTTAAGGAAAAAATATGTCGTAGGTAAAGATGCGATTTTGTTCTCTGTAAAGTATTTTATCATCCGTGTTTGTTCAATACAAAAGTGTCCGATTTAATGTTTTTTTTTAGTAAATTAGCATGATTTTCTTGTTTTTCAATTGTAGAGATTGCCTTAATTCATTGTTTACCGCGACATTTTGTATCTAACTGCGACATTAAATATGCTGACGTACGGATTTGTGTTAATACAAATATACTATGTAATTTAATTTCATGGATCATTATTATGGATATCACGTAATAAACGACATCTATTTTTACCTTCATGCTGTCTTTTGACTTACTCCGAGACCTCTACTAACCACATATCACATGGCGATCCATAGCCAGAAGAGTTTGGGAAAGCGTTATAAAGAAGATATCGTTCCAGTAAAATAATATTGAAGATGTTCCTGTAAAGTTATGAAGAGCTCCTGTAAACTTATAGAAGACGTTCCTGTTACGCTATAGAAGAATTCCCGTAACCTTATAGAAGATGTTCCCGTAACATTATAGAAGAGCTCCTGTAAACCTATAGAAGATACTTCGATTGGAAAAAAGAAGCGTACGGGTCAAGGATCGGTGTCCAGGGTAATCCCGGCCCATATGTTCGAGGTGTCCAGGGAATAACCCGGCCCAAATGAAGACGTCGAGCTCCGTAGCGCTCACCATATGCCATCGCCAGCGCTTCACGTGTCTCCGTCGGTCCGCCTCGTGCCCCGTCCGGTCATCGCCCGCAGCAGCGCAACGTCAGCGCAATACATACAGACGACGACACCACGCCACTAGCTAAGTTATAAGTTTAATTGACCTACATTTTAACTGCAATTTTTTTTTATGAACATAATTAATTATGTTTTGTTTTTTTTTTATTGGTTGTAGTGTGTTAAATTGATAGATATTTGATAGGATGACAGAAAAATTAGTTGAATTTCGCGATCAGTTAAAGTATATCAAAGAATATTTAGTAAAGGTAGGACCAGAACGTAGGCAAAAGGAAATTGCATATAAAAAGCTATCAGAAGCTGAAGCTATATATTCCCAAGCCAAGTATATTTTGTCTCAGTTTGAACAGTTGGAGTTCCGTACTAAGGATATAGAAACCATTAGTAAGTTAATCGAGGAAATCAATGCATTTTATAGTAAAATACAAAGTTTAGTTAAGTTTGTAGACTCGACGACTCAAACTCAGCCAAACAAAAATTCCAAAATGTCTGAGTTTGATATTAAAACCGCACTCGCCTTGTTACCTGTAATGACAGGACAAGAGCAAAATACTAAGCAGTTAATTGATGGTATATTACTGTATAGTGACATGATTAGTGACGCATCGAAAAAACTATTAATTAATTTTATTTTAAAGACTAGATTGTCCCCTAGTGCTAAATTGCGCCTAAAACCCTCTTATGAGAGTATACAGGTTTTAGTTGAGGAAATGCGTAAATATTTGCTTCCCAAAAAATCAGCCGAAGCAATTCAATCGCAGTTGTATCGATCAGTACAAGGACGTCGTACTATAGAATCTTTTGGTAGCGAATTAGAAGAATTATTTGTTAATTTAACCATAGCACAATCGGATGAAGATACCGCTAAATATGAGATATTACGTCCCATTAACGAAAAAACTGCTATTAAGCGTTTTGCTGACGGTTTAGCAAATCCTAGGCTTAGTACTATTATCGCTTCTAGGCATTTTCAGTCCCTTCCAGAGGCCGTAAGAGGTGCTTTAGACGAACAATCCTCATCTTCTAAGGATAGTGAAGTTATGAACTTTAGACGTTCGCATCATTCGTATAAGCCGAACTATAATAGATACCCACAGCCTGCAAATCATTATAATTTTAATAAACGTAAAACACATAATTATAATGATACAAATAAGACGCGTACCTATGCCAATTCAGGTCAAAGAGGTAAACAACCTCAGGTCAATCAAAGGTATTCGCAACATGTGCAACGTGCCCCGCGTATACAGCACACTCAGCAAATTGACACTGAGCGTTTGCGCCATAGTAGTGGTAATAACAATTCCACTAATGTAGAAAATAAGTTTTTTCGTTCCTAAATTAGAATGTGGTATTTTCAGCTATAATAATACTAGTGTAGTTAAGTGTAGCATAGAAGATAACTATCCCATATACCTTCTAGTAGATAGTGGAGCTAGTTTGTGTGTCCTAAAATATGAATGGCTACAAACTAACGCTAATTTAGTCAGTAAAATATACCCAGATAAGTTAACAATTAAAGGAATTAGTGGTAACTTAATTTCCGAAGGATATATTTATTTAAACTTATATTTTAATGGATTAATTTTTGAGCAAAAGTTTTATATTTTCCGCAATTTATCTTGTGTAGCTGACGGTATTTTAGGTCAGAATTTTTTTGAAAAGTATAGTGCAGTAATTAACTATAAGAATAATACATTAACGCTAGAAAATAATGGGAAATCCACTTTGATTAATATAGAAACTGATAATTTTAATAAGTACTTGTTTACGATTCCGCCGCGTTGCGAAATGCTTAGGTACATACCTACAGACTTACATGACGATTGTGTAACCTTAGCTCATGAAATAAATAAAGGCGTATTTATAGCCGGTTTGATTTCCAAACCTAAAAATGGCGAAATCCCGGTTAGGATTTTAAATACGACAAATAGTGAGGTAAAACTCAATTTGTCCAAGATAGAAACACATAGTGTGAATAGTTTTGAGGTTCTAAATTTTGAAAAATCAGTATCTAGAGCCGATAGAGTAAAAACTTTATTCAGTATGCTTGATTTGAATAAATATTTAAATGATGAAGAACAAATTAGCATAGAGAAAATATGTGCTAAGTATTCTGATGTTTTCCAGTTACCAGGAGATAAGCTTAGTACTACTAATTTGTTAGAACATAATATTACTTTGAGAAACGATTCTAGCCCAGTGTATACGAAGCCTTATAGAATACCGTATGCATTGCGTAGTGAACTAAAACGGCAAATACAAGAGATGCTTGATAATGACATCATTGAAGAGACCACGTCTGAATGGTCTAGCCCTGTTCTTCTTGTGCCTAAAAAATCAAACATATCAGGCGAGAAGAAATGGCGGCTTGTTATTGACTATCGTCAGTTAAATAATAGAATTGTAGACGATAAATTTCCTTTACCAAACATAACAGAGATCTTAGACTCACTCTCTGGTAGTATTTACTACTCTAAATTAGATTTATCGCAAAGCTATTATCAAATTAATTTAGCTGAAAATTCACGAAAATACACAGCTTTTAATTTAGACCGTATGTATCAGTTATCTTTACAGAAAGATTCACGAAAGTTTACAGCGTTCACAGCTGATAAGATGTATCAGATGAAACGATGCCCAATGGGTCTTAAGACCAGCCCATCTGTTTTTTCAAGATTAATGACAATTGCTATGTCAGGTTTAAACTACGATAAATGTTTTATTTATTTAGATGACTGCATAGTTCTAGGAAAATCGCTGATACATCACAATAAAAATCTCATTTCAGTTTTTGAAAGACTTAGAAAAGTTAACTTAAAATTAAATCCCTTAAAATGTGAATTTTTACGAAAAGAAATAGTTTATTTAGGCCATAAAATCACTTCAGAAGGTATTTATCCCGATCCTTCTAAAGTTGAAGTATTACAAAATTATCCTAAACCTTTAAATGTTGACGAAGTAAAAAGGTTTGTTGCATTTGCAAACTACTATCGACGTTTTATAAATAAATTTGCTGTAATAGCGTACCCGCTGAACCAATTGTGCAAGAAAAATGCAAACTTTAATTGGTCTCCCGAATGCGATAAAGCGTTTTGTTCTTTAAAGCAATCACTTAGTAATCCTCCAGTGTTAGGGTATCCAGATTTTTCTACGGAAAATCAATTTATATTACACACAGACGCATCAAAAACAGGACTAGGTGCCGTACTATCTAACAGTAACGGACAAGTAGTAGCATATGCGAGTCGTAACTTAAAACCCGCAGAATCTAGATATCCTGTCATCGAATTAGAACTATTAGCGATTGTATGGTCTATTAGACATTTTAAACCTTATTTATATGGTAAAAAATTCAAAGTTGTTACAGATCATAAGCCCTTAATATATTTATTTGGAATGACTGATCCTTCAAGTCGTTTAACTAAGTTTAGATTATTTTTAGAAGAATATGACTTTGATGTCGAATATCTTCCAGGTCGATTTAACGCAGCTGCAGATGCATTAAGTCGCCTGCCTTTAAGTATAACTGATTTGAAAAATATGAACGAAAGTGTAGTATCAGTCATAACGAGGGCTCAGTCACGAAAGTTACGTTATCAGTCAGACAACGACAGAGACTTGACTTCGGAGGTACCTTCAACTTCTGGGACAGGCCATCCCAAGGTTGTAGATATTCTCAAACGACCTACTGACAGTATAGAATTAATCTTGAGTCCAGTAAAGAAAACTAGTACCATTTGTAACGAATCAATATTGAGCGACAATGGTTACTTACACTTTGTAAAAGCAGAGTCCGCAATATATCTAACCTCCCGATCGTTTCCTACCGTAAGCGTGTTAGCGAGGGATTTAGAATCAATTTGCAGTAGACTTAATATTAAAGAAGTTATTTTAATAAAAAATAAATGTAATGAAAGTTTAATAAAAAAAATATTAATCGAAAGAAAAACGTCGCCTAAAGAATTGCCGCGTATTTTACTTATTAAAGACTTAATTAGAGTCACTGAAAAGGATGAAAAAACAGTTATCCTAAATGATTTCCATCTGTTACCCACAAGCGGTCACGCAGGTGTGAATAGGATGTTAAATAATATTAAGAGGTATTATTTTTGGCCAGGTATGAGCAATGACGTCATTGATTATGTTAGAAAATGTAGAGACTGTCAATCTCAAAAACATACGAACAAACAAACTAGAGAACCAATGTCTATAACGACTACTCCTAGTTGTGGTTTTGAAAGAGTTAGCTTAGATTTAGTTGGGCCCTTAGATATAGATAATTATAATTTTAAATATATTTTAACTCTCCAATGTCATTTGACAAAGTTCGTTGAGGCTTATCCTCTAACTAATAAGGATACTGTAGCAGTTAGTAGATTATTTGTCAATAATTTTATTTTAAAATATGGTATTCCCAAAGAAATCTTAACTGATCAGGGAACTGAGTTCATGTCGAGCGTTATGTCAGAAGTGTGTAGTTTGTTAGGTATTAAAAAACTAAATTCGACTGCATATCACCATGAGACAATAGGTGCTTTAGAAAACACGCACAAAAGCCTTGGAGCTTACCTTAGGATGCAGTGTAGTCAGAATAAAAGTGATTGGAGTACTTGGTTGAATTATTGGTGTTTTTCTTTTAACACGACTGTGCACACAGAGACGAAATATACGCCGCACGAACTTATTTTTGGTAAATTATGTCAATTACCTAATAATCTTAATCCTACTAATTTAGAAAGAGTAGAACCTTTATATAATTATGATAGTTACCCATTAGAATTAAAATATAGATTGCAAACAGCACTGTTAGATGCTAGAAATAATCTTATAGTTAGTAAACAAAATAGAAAAATAATTTACGATAAGAAAGTAAATACTGTAATGTACAAACCAGGTGATTTTATACTTTTGAAAAATATGATAGGAAATAAGTTAGATAATGTATTTTTAGGACCTTATGTAGTTCTAAGAGATCTGTCACCTAATGTTGAAATTATGAAAAATAATAAACCATATATTGTTCATAAGAATTTAACAAAATTGTTTTATAAATAAATTTTCAAAGTGTATCTTTTATTATTTTTATTTTGTAGCAGTGTAAGCTAAATGTAAGACTCAACTGCGTACGTCATACATTTATTTTAATCCGGGGGTGTAATGGATAACTTTTGTGGGGAGGTGTAGAGATTGCCTTAATTCATTGTTTACCGCGACATTTTGTATCTAACTGCGACATTAAATATGCTGACGTACGGATTTGTGTTAATACAAATATACTATGTAATTTAATTTCATGGATCATTATTATGGATATCACGTAATAAACGACATCTATTTTTACCTTCATGCTGTCTTTTGACTTACTCCGAGACCTCTACTAACCACATATCACACAATAACCGTTTAGTTATAAATTCCACTTTGACATATATTTTTCTTTTTGCTTTCTGTTAGAAACTGGCTGTCAAAATTACAGTAACGTTTCTCCGCTACCACCTGTAGCTGAAAATATAGATGTTGTTTTATGTTTGGAGGTGCTTTATCCACTAATAGATAGCTTGACAATAGATGAAAAAAGGTGGGGATATCGGCTTGAGTCCAATGTCAAATATACAGAATCCATTCTAGCATTCGCAGACGACGCGACCTAGCGATACTTACTCGAAATCCAAAGCAGTGCCAAGAACTACTGCGAGAGGATGATAAATTCTGTATGTAGACTGATGGAATGAAAGTGGATACGACGGATATATGCTTCATATGTCCCCGGGCTTATTATAGGCGGAGAAAACGTTTAAATAATATCAGAAACCTTTTTTTTTTCCCTTTTAAATTCCTTTGCCTTTTAAATTGCTTTGTAGAAAGATAAACGGTAAAGATCGCTCTCTAGTACTAGAAGATGTATTCAATAGCTTCATGAATGAACATTGAAAAGGTAGATCAACAACCGATAAATAACGTAAAAAAGTCTGAATAAACGACCACTAAAATCCATCCTAACTGATAAAAATACATCTGCGCTCGAGTTACGGTTACGATTTCACAAAAAGTTTATGATAGGCGCTCAAACTATGAGGGCAGGTTTTAGAAACACGGAAAGGTAATCTTCCATAAACTAAGATAACAATGTAAGCTACAGAGTGCACGCAATGAACCTAGAAATGCAAAATGAATGGGCTACTCTAGGTGATTGCTGTATACTTTTAGCTTTGAAGTTGCGCACTTTAATTGATGACTGTTTAGCAGCATTATTTAAATTCTACCTCAACGCCTTTCAATTGACTCTAAACGATCAAAGTAATCTTGTAAGATTGAAAAAGCGACGGACAAAAATGTACGGAATGTGGCAAAGAAATTGGCACGACTAGACACATATTGGTAGGCTGCAAAGTGATTTTGGATAGGAGAGTTACTGCAACGTCTTGACAGATCTCTAGGAATTATACGTGAAGCAGTCAGTCTATCGATTGCTAGAGCTGAAAGGCAAAATATTTAACAATACTGGTGGACACACAACATCCCGGAGGATATCTGAGTGTCACCGTTGAGACCAGACATATTCCTTTACTCAAATTTGAAAGAGCGTGTAGTGCCTAATAATCTCACGTTACCGTGGAAAACAAACATCCTTAAAGATCACGCAATTAAGACATAAAATATTTTGACTTGACAAATGAGATAACCAGAAATGGCTACATAGTTTCTTTATATGCCGTTGATATAGCTGCAAGGGGTACTTCCGCTAAATCCCTCTACAACTTGTTAAAAGGATTAGGACTGCCGAGAACTCCAGTAAGCTCTCTACTATCACAAATGTCCAAAACGACATTTTTAGACTCCTACCAAAAGTGAATAGGCAGAGGACGTAACATAGCAGACAGTGAAGGTGACCGCTAACGCGTTGTAAGGGGGCCTCCTTAAGCCTACATCTAGGTCGTAAGTCCTAGACGCTATTATCCAAGGGTTCCGTCCTATAACAATGGACATAACGGCACCCGTTATGTTACTTTATAAACAAAAAAACCTTCGATAAAAATATTCTGTATATCTACAAAATTATTTTATAGCAATTGTTTATTTAATGAATCGAAACATTACAGATAATGTATTTTAAGACAGCAAAACAAGACATCAATTCCCTAAAACAAAGTCGTATTTTAAGATATATACTAGATCATTCCGAAAAACAAAGTCATATATTAATATCTGTTCTAGATCGTTACAGGGAACAAAACCTTATTGTATTATAAGAATTCATTTTATTCGAAATAATAATTAAACTCTTTTAAAAAAACATGATAATAAAGATATTAATTACTTCATTAGCTTTTGCCAAGATTTTTTGCAATACGTTTATATTTGCGTTAGTAAAAATGATCATGCGTACTCAAAACTTCAAACGCTCATACTCGAAATCGATAATATTGCAGATACGCTTTTGTTCTTGGGGCCCGTCGATTTGAATCATAAAACATACGCAACATTATTTGTGTTGAAAGCTGCAAAATGTTTGAATGTTCTCTAGGATTGTATTAATCGCGGCTTCTAATTTTATCACCAGAAGGGGTTTTATCTTAAGTGGACCCTATTTTTTGAGCATTTTTCATCTTGAACGTAAAATCCTAAATCTCATGATTACTTCAGATGCGATCGTTAGCAAAGTACAAAACTGTATATGGCTTCATCATCATCATAACAATCCATCCCACTACAGGGACAGGTCTCCTCCCGTGACGAAGGGATACTTGGCCTACTAATACCACGCTGGCCAGACGGATTGGTATAGGGTTTAATTTCAAGTTTTCCTTCTTTCTATGTAAATGTAATATTCACAGATAGACCCTTAGTCAGTTTCTACAACACCCATGGGATGAGATGGGGTGGTAACATATTGTATTCTTACTCCGTCACCACACGGAGAAAACTGTATATGGCTTACATTTATTTAATTAGTTTTTGTTTATTTGCTGTCATTGATACAACAAGATAATGAAAATGCAATAATCGTTTCAAAGTCAATTACGTCTTGCCCGTCGTGTCCACATTTTCACTCTAAAGAGGACTTACGCTTTACGTGGCAGCTTTTATGGCAATCGCCTTACGTTTTCCTTTTGCACCAGTGAAATTAATAAAATATCGATTCTATGAGTAGAAAAGGGTCTTTTTAAAACATTATTAAGATGGTGGTTCCTTTTTTCTTTATTTTTATAGCCAATGTGATAGAAAGGACTTGATGGAAAGCGACAATTATAGTTTAGGAATTAAAGCAACGAATGGCAATCGTAACAGGGCTTCACACAATGCACATTGGCAGATTTTTTCCGGTAGACTTTTCGCTTGATATTGTTTGTATGTTTGTAATAGTTATCCAAGTGGCCATAAATTCATTTACCAAGTTCAAAAAATGAATAATGTGGTCTTTCGACACCCAATATCAGTTGCCTCTTACAGCCGATGGTATAGAAGGGGAGTTGAGTTATTCTAAACATATCGACACCATTAATATAAACCCTCTAATCGCATCACCTTTGAAAATGTAGTAAAACAAAATAAGTTTTTTTATTTTAGTGTAAAGGTCGTAGCACATATAACGTAACGTAAACGGATCGGAACCGTATCAACTCGATCCGTTCCGTATTATTTGTATGAAACTCCTTACTGCAACGCACACTAAGTAACGTAATCGTATTTTTGACGTTAGACACCGAGGAAAAAGGCGAGCTGGTGGCGATCCGTTTACGTTACGTTACATGTGCTACGACCCTTATTGTGTCTCTAAAACAAAATAACAAAAAGCAACCAGTAATAGTAAGTAAATGCAACATTTTCCATAATAATTATTATACCAACGCTTCTTTTCCACCATTTATCGGTACAAATGCGATTGTCAATTATCGTAAATAAATGAATAGGTTTCCTAGTCGGGTGACGGCCGGTGACGCCTATTCCCTGTCTGTGGCAAATGAGACAGGGCTGATGCGCCCCTTGCATCTACCAACAAGTTTCACTAAGAAACTCTATTGCGAGAGTTAGGCGGGAATTTACTGTCTTAAACTTTTACATTTTTTTTACCGTTTATTTGTTTTTTTTAATAAACTACCTACTTACCTAAGCTCCAGTATTTTTAATTACGAACTTTGTTTTTTTAAACCATTGAAAATAAAAATATAATCATTTAAAACAAAAAATTAGGTATAGACAATGATGCTATTCTTGAATAGGAAGTAGATTTGGATATTATGTCGGCTCCTTCAAAATTAGTTTGAGGAAGGATTTTGGCCATGCCACCATGGTCATGGTGACGGAGTGAACCCATTGTTTAAGTACCATCCTTGCCTTTATTATTGTAGTGTATTACTGTTTTCTATCAGATACAATACGCTCATGTGACCTTTATTGAAATAACTGCAAAGATAAACAGTTTTTTTAAAATACAATGTCTTGGCTCTCGTCCTCGGAAAAGCGGATTAAGTACGAAACAAAGAAAACAGTCAAACATACTAAGAAAAGTAATTGTTTTAAATATTACTTTTAGTCGCTAATCCTCTTTAACTTGTACCACACCAAATTCGAAGTAAAGATTTTCACCTACTCAACTTATTGCCGATAATGGTTTCTTGACATCCATTTATGATACAAAATGAATAGCAAATTTCCAACAAGCATGTTTTTTACCAGTAGAATGATACATTTATTTATATCGTTGATTTGTATTTGTTGATTAGATTTATTTAGGTAGTGCTTCTCCGTGTGGTGACGGAGTAAGAATACAACATGTTACCACCCCATCTCATCCCATGGGTGTCGTACAAACCGACTAAGGGACTATTCGTGAATAATATCTTTACGAAATAAAAAGAAGGAAAACTTAAAATTAAACCCTATACCAATCCGTCTGGCCAGCGTGGTATTAGAAGGCCAATTATCCCTTCGTTACGGGAGGAGGCCAATCCCTGCAGTGGGACATTAATAGGATGTTATGATGATGATTAACATAATTCTATACTCAAAAGCCCCAAAAACTGAATACAAGTCACTTAAGCAACACTTATCAAGAGAAACCAATTTACGTAGCTGAATATCTTACAAAGAAGGCGCAAAATCTCTACTACCTTGCTAGACAATTCAAAAATAGCCATGGCTATAAGTTTTGCTGGACCGCCAACGGAAATGTGTTTTTAAAAAAAACCCAAGATTCAGCCCGAATTCGTATATACGAAATATCTGATCTAGACAAGTTAAGAATTACTTACTATATGACTATTCCTTGGCAAATTACGACTCCATAATGTTATTCTACATTTTTGTTTTTTCATGCATGCCTACTTATTAATCCTAATGTTATCATTCTTTTTTACACTTTACATTACTAATTTACACTACACATATTCAATCGCTATAAGTACACCCATCAGATTAACACCAATACACAACACAGCAAATAATTTAAACCTAACCAAAAACATTTATATCACTTTTCGTTTATCTCGACAAATAACAAACTATATTTGGCCTGAGAGGCTGAACATAAAGACATTAAATTCATCCAACATATCCATGACAATGTTACATCTTTCAGTTTTGCAAGTATCATTTAACGATTATTTTCAAAGATTTCCTTGCATATTTTTAATTGTGAAATTGTTATACCTTCCCATACACATTCGATTGTAATTCAGAAACACTAATTAACTCCGAATTGGATCAGTTTAGTGTGGCTGAATCAAACACATGTAACATAGAACAGACCGCAGGATCAATGCATTCGGACGGTGGCGGTTTAAATATAATGGCGCAAAACATTAGAAGCATTAACAAAAACATAACGGGACTTCAAACGCTCATGGCTCGCTCTGGGATAGATTGGGACATCATCGTCCTTTCTGAGTGTTGGATTTCCCTAAACCCTCATATCCCCCAAATTAGTGGTTACCATTCTGTCCAAACAACTGTTAATCGAACTCAAAATGAAGGCGTGGTAATATATCATAAAACTACTCATTCCTTTTGTATATACGAACCAGAAATAGAAGATGCAAATTGTCTGATAATAAAAGTTAATACCAAAACAGTAATTCTTGGTTTATATCGACGTCCAGGTATTAGAAATATAACAAACTTCTTGCAATCCCTGAATATTATTCTAAATACGCTATCGTCGTACCAGAATATTTTCATAACAGGAGATATTAATATAGACATATCAGAATCCTCCACTGATAACAGGGCTGATGATTATCTTAACCTTCTTGCCTCACATGGACTTGCGCCTGCACATTATATTCCGACTCATGCTCGATCGTGCATTGACCACGTTGTTATTAAATCTAAATTAAAAGTTAAATGTCTAGTGTCACACACAACTCTCACAGATCATTATACTACTATAATTAGTCTTTCTAATTCTCATTTTTCCCAACGCCGAGGTACCAGATCAATAACACGTACAGACTACGCAGCCCTGGACAACAAAATACAAATATCAGACTTTGATGACATTTATTCGTTAAAAAACGCAGATGATGCTGTATCCTTTTTCCTTAAAACTCTTGAAAATAAATTGTCCGGTTGCACTAAAACTGTTACTATACCAAGGCGTAAACAGATTATCAAACCTTGGATTACTCCAGGTTTACTACGCTGCTTGCGCAACCGTGACAAACTTCATCTTAAATGTAAAAAATACCCTGACAATATTAATTATAAAATTACTTATTCACGCTACCGTAATTTTTGCAATGAAATCTTAAATAAACTCAAACAGCAGTATGATAAGACTGAACTTGAAAAATGCGAAGGAAACACTAAAAAAATATGGGATACAATTAAAACTATATCTTTAACAAAAAAACAAAACTCGTCACCCATAGAATTATTAGACCAAGTTAATCCTAAGCAATCAGTTAATGACATTAATCGGTTCTTTATAGATGTAGGCTCCTCGTTGGCAGGTTCCACGACAGGGTTACCTACCCCCATTTATTGCCCCGTTGCACCTCCGCAAGACTCCTCTTTTGTACTTTTACCTGTTGATCCTAGTGATATAAAGACCATAATTCTCTCCTTAAAAACAAATTGTGCTCATGGTATTAATGACGTCCCATGTTCTGTCTACAAGAGATACGCTAATATTTTGTCTCCACCTATAGCTTATATTACTAACATCTCTTTTAGCACTGGTGTTTTCCCCGTTGAACTTAAAAAAACCCTGATTCATCCAATTCATAAGAGTGGTAACAGGGACTGTGTCAATAATTATCGCCCAATTTCGATATTGCCAGTTCTATCTAAAATTTTAGAAAAATGCATCAATAATCAGCTTGTTAAATATTTGGAAACAAAAAATATATTGTCAGATAGTCAATACGGGTTTAGAAGACATAAATCAACGAGTGATGCAGTTCACAAACTTACTGATACCATTGTAGCTAAACTCGACCATCATCAGAAAGTCCTTGCAATATTCTTAGATCTGGCTAAAGCTTTTGACACAGTCTCTGGACCACTCTTGCTGCAGAAACTGGAACACATGGGTGTTCGTGGAACTCAACTTAACTTAATACAAAGCTATCTTTGTGACAGAAAGCAACGCGTAGTAGTCGACGAATGGCAAAGTGATGATTTCAAGGTAAATATCGGTGTTCCACAGGGAAGTATCCTTGGTCCCACTCTCTTCTTAACATTTATCAATGACCTTTGCCAATTAAATCTTACCAACGGCCAAATAATTACTTTTGCCGACGATACTGTTCTCCTTTACCACGGGAACTCATGGGAAGAAGTCTATGCCCATGCCCAGAGAGGATTCTCTGAGGTTGGTAACTGGTTGGACAATAACCGACTTACATTAAATACCACGAAAACTAAATACGTTACATTTAATCTCTCAAATACTCACTTACCTAATTCTGACCTTACATTAACTGCCCACTCTTGTAGTAATCCTGCATCCAGCTCGTGTGCATGCCCCAAACTTGAAAGGGTTAACTCTATTAGATACCTGGGTGTAATTGTAGACAAAAATCTAAATTTTCATGAGCATATAGTTCTGCTTTCCAAACGCATAAGAAAACTAACATACATCTTTAAAAATATACGACACATTGCAGATTCTAAAACCTTTAAAATAGTTTATAGTGGCCTTTGTCAGTCACTTTTGTCCTATTGCATTACAGTATGGGGTGGTGCTACAAAAGGTTATATGATGAAGATTGAACGAGCACAGAGATTAATATTGAAGGTAGCCCACTCTTTACCCTACTTTTACCCTACAATTGATTTATATCGTAAATGCAAGGTTCTTACAGTCCGTCAACTTTTTGTAATGCTTACCATCCTGCGGAAACATTCTTCTCTTACATACTATCCTTCCCTTCACGCCCATAAACGTATCAAAACTAAAGTATGCTCAACTACGCTTTACAAAAGTGCACTCTCCAGACACAACTACTGTTTTCTAAGCTCCTACTTATACAACAAGCTCAACGCTCTTTTAAATATTTATCCACTGACTCGGACCAAATGTAAACAAGTTTTGACCAAATATTTGTTAAGCCTCGATTATGTTGCTACCGAAAGCCTTTTAACTACAAACATATAGATTCTACACTTTTATATACAAACACACATTTCATTAAATATTAATACTGGTAACATACTGACTAATAATAATTATTAAATTTCAGGCCACCAGAACCAGAGCGGCCCAGACCACAATTTGTGATTTTATGAGTTAGGCACGGCAATGCCCCCTTAAAACCCCTAAGTTTATAATCAAAATGATTTTAAGTTAATTTTAAAATAAAATCATAGATGGCGTTATAAAAAAGAGTTTTGCCATTTCGAATTTTAAAGTAATAGCGATAGGGCACAGTGACCCAGATCACTTGGGTCACTATGGTTTTCGGCGCCATTTTGGCTCATGTGACATGAGTTACTCTGGTTTTGAAACTTATGTTTTTACGAGTAGAGATTATTATTTTTGTACTTATTATTAACTGAATAGTGTTTTTTAGAAATAAGCGTGTATAAATTTGTCATTATTTTACGTAAGCGTTCAAGAAGTTTGCAGTAGTGCAATAAGTTTAAAGGGAAGAATATCAATTTATTAGTCAATATTTTTTTGTTTTTTAGCGGCAACTAATTCAAACTTATAAATTACCATAATTTAAAGTATTTTTGTTTAGGATAGATCTAGCTGGAGTTACAATGAGTGTTATTAAGAATAAATCCACTGACTACATTGAAGTTGACTTAAATGGCAAGTTTATCTTTCTAGAGTTCCGTAGTAAAACAATGTAAGTAGGTATGAAGTTTTTCGCGGGTCTTGAATAGTTAATTTGAAAAATCGTTTTTAAATGTAGGGGCGTTACAGACGGGTAAGAAGCTAACTATAATATATGATCTTATGATTATAAATTAAGTATATATTAGGCCATCACAGACTACAAAGATATAATATACTTATCACTACAAAGTAATTATTACATACTTGTAATAATTACTTTGTAGTTTTCCCTCATCAAATTCCTGTAACTAAGCTTTTCTTTTTATCCGACTCGAATATTTTTTTCATGTTTGGAACCTCATAACTCAGTCAATTATAAACTGATAAGAGAGAAAGAAAGAGAAAGAGTTTTCATTCAGATTAGTCTCATGGCAATTTTATTAGAATAGGTTTAGTAATTTATTACTATGTAATACCAATAATTAATCTCTAGCTTAAGTAAGTTTTTTAATTGGAAATTTATAATAAAAAAAAAATCGAGTGGTGACAGATTAAGAATACAATATGTTACCACCCCATCTCATCCCATGCGTGTCGTAAAAAGCGACTAAGAGACTTTCCGTCAATATTGTCTTTACGAAATAAAAAGAATGAAAACTTGAAATTAAACCCTATACTAATCCGTCTGGCCAGCGCCAGCAGCTTGCAAACTTAGTTTAAGAGGGAATCAAACCAGAGTTTTAAATGTTTTTTTATTATTAACAATTGATTTATTTAATACGAGACGAATGTAAACATTTGTAAATTGAAATGTAAAATGGAAACTGACGTCTGAAAAATGCAGTAATAGAGTTTGTAGTAAATATTCCTTCTTCTTTACTACCTAGACAGCGGTGGCAAAGTTTAGTAATTTTTAACTGTGTAAACTTAGACTAAGTAGAATAAAATTTAAATCAATAAGTTAATGAAATTAATAAAGTTGAGACGTCTGCTTAGCAGCCATGAACTATACCTCGTCACAGAAATCGTTTATTTATCTTTTAATCTGTGTTGGTATAGGATCTTGAGACGCCAGTCTTATATTATGTTATGTATCCTTCGGAACATTTACTACGTCAGTCTAATTATTCGATATTGAGCCAATTTTTCAAAAAAAATCAAGCGTTTAAGTCATAAAAAAGAAAAACTTATATAACTTACTCCAATAGTTTGGCTAATAAAATCTTTAATATTTGCATTCGATTATTGGCACTTTTTATCCATTATTTTGTATGTAAGCCTAAAAATCACCAAAAGTACGATGTTATCATTAGAAGCCTTATTTATTTAGTTTATTACAATGTTCTGACATTCAAAAATAGTCTAGTATATTTATTAATAGGATTGGAAACGATTCGAAACTAGTTGTCTAAGTGCAGTGTTTACGTGTTATTCAATGTATGGTTTTGCCCACGTAAATGAAATGTTATTTTTTATTTTAAAAGGCTAAACTAAACCTATTTATTAAATAAATAACCATACCAGATTGTCCTAAGACGCGCTAAGTGTTTATAAATAAGCTAAAATTAATATAGTCTAAAGTCAAAATTAAACTAAGAAAAAAAAATTAAGATAAAACATTAATTTAATCAAAATTACACAGTAAATAAGTTAGTTTTAATTTTAATTTATCCTATTTAAGTTTAAAAAGGCCAACTTGCATTTAAATCAAAAGAAAAGGTTATAAATTTCATACCTAGTGGCCCAACCCACTACACTATTTTTAAATTTATTGTCAATGCTAAATGCCATAGTGGCCCATGTCCAAATAAAATGGTAAATAAGTAAAATACCGATTGTTTTAATAGTTTATCCAAATTTTATCAATAACTACATCATATTTTTACAAATATTAAATTTACTGTCCATATATTTTTTTTAAGTTACATTAACTTAAAATTTCGCATAAACTCTTTTGGCAGATATCCACATATTTGTATTTTGGGTCTGGGCCACTCTGGTTCTGGTGGCCTCATTTATTCCCTATCCGTTCTCTCATTATTTGATGTAAAAAAAGAAAAAAAATATACTAATACATAAAGTTATTAACTTGTTACCTACTGTCTATTAAAATAATATAATAACATATAGGTAACATATATTATTATGTTTATCAATTTTCTTATTTAAAATTAAATACAATCGTTTAAAAAAAAAGAAAAAAAAATGAAAATATGTCTAAACTCATAACTTGGGCCACACGCTCACTCACACTAATAACTCACATAACATGCGATAACTAGCACCAACTTATACACACCTTAACGTACTTACATTAGTTCTTCACACATTAACGTAAATATGAATTAACAATATATTTTTATACTACCTACACTTTGTTGTTTTGTTATAAAATTCATTTTAACTTTTGTGTCTTGTTTAGAACTTGTTTTGAATATAAAAATAAACAATTGTATTCTTGTTAATAAGAGTTGTTGTCAATATGATTAAGTCTTCGTAAGAATTTATTACTTAGGTATTTGTTTTGTATTATATTCATTTTTTTTTTTTTTGTGTGATACCAGTGTTTTGGTTGTAACAAACAAACATACACACACACACACTCATATACACACACACACACACACACACACTCACACACAAAATACACATATTTATTATAGATTTTTATATTTTTTAGTTTACCTATAAAATAAGTTGTACTACTCGTATGTCCGAGAGGGGGCCTGGTAATCTGCGTGACAGGGTTTCCTAGTGCGGATACCAGTCTCTCACAAAGGACCATTTAATTAGGTTGTGATGTATTAAGTTAGTTTATAAGGAACCTTTGTGGAAGAAAAATAAAGATATTTTTATTATTTTTATTTTTTATTAAATTTGATCAATAATAGTGATAGCAAATGATTTCCTTTTCCTCCAATAAATAGCATTAGACAATACAATTTGCTTGTACCAAAACATTTATCTCTGTAGAAATGTCAAGCTCAGAGATACATTACATTTTGTAGCTAATTCGTGTCGTATTCAGCTGTTTATCTTTCTAAAGCACACTGCCTGTCTAATAGTTGTAGATAATAATTCAACAGTATTTGTTTAAATTTACAATAATTGTTTCAGTGCTATATTTTACGTTATTCGCAGTCTTTTACATGTACAATGTAATTTGATTTAAAAAAATAGTAGCGCAAATCAGAGACACATCATTGCAAGAAAACAGGTACCTTAAATCTGGTTACTTTCGTTCAAATAATATTCTTTATTTAAAAACCCCAATTTGTCGTATCTAATTCAACAATCGACTTTGTTTACTACAATAATGAGAATACAAGGTTTGTTTATACGACAAAGTTGGTCTCGCAAGTTGTGCTACGTGCAGGAACTTGTATTGTTAGCTAGACGGTTATGTGGAAACTTGTTTCTTATTTCACATCGTTATGACACTTAGAAGGGGTAATTTGTAAATTGAAAGGAAGCTTATTGTGATTTTATGATGCAGTTATTGTGTCAACCTTTTGTACGTTTATGGGTGAGTTTGAGTTGAGTAGAATTTAATGTATTGTCCGTGTTAAACACTGGCCTAACGGAGTAGTATAAACATGTGTGTACTACTCGTCAGGCCAATGTGGTGTGGTATGAAGTATTAGGCTCCATCACTAGAGGAGGTACTTATTACGCAATATTTTTTATAGTTCGGCTAAGAAAGAGATAAGAACCTTAAGCGTTAATGGCTTCTGCTTTGCTATCCATTCCTCAAGGACAGCTAAAAGGACTTTGTGTTTAAATTTCTTTTTTGAATAATCAGCGGACCAAGAATTAGTCGCATATTCCTAGATGTGCCTAAAAATCGTAACTGGGTAATATAAAAAAAAATTGTACATTTCTACATCCTTTGTTGTTCATGCAGGTTTTTTTTCCAGATTATACGCGTTTTTATTATTGACTAGGTAGAACTCATGGGTTATAGTAAGTTCTTACACTCCTGTTTTTCTTGGCCAGTGCGAAATGTTGCGAATCACTCTAAATTTACCTATTAAATGGATTATCGACGCATAACAGCGTAATCGAGCGAAAAACACAGCAATTTGTCCTGTCAACTAACATACCACACTAAAAACTGAAAATGAGCTCCAAAAATATTTTATTGGTCAATATAAAACCGCTATCAAAATGATTTTAACGTGCTCCAAATTCAACCAATTTGATCCATTGGGCATGATTCCAATATCTCGATACGTTGAATTCACCAAATACGAGTTCAATATATCAACCGAATAAAATATTAACTGAAGCTACTCACTGAATAATACGATGTGAACTATTCGACTTTAATGTCAGAATGGTATAGTAGTTAACTTTTCTGTGTATGGTTCCTTTGCAAGGAAGACATGACTGAGTTTTTTAATATACCTGTTGGGTTTCTGAGTGTAATGTGCTTGTTTTTCCATTTAGGAAACACTTACACTTTCAAAATGATTTACATTTACAGGAAATCAAATCAAAGAGCTTTGGCTATTCATCTTAACAGCCTATTAATGTCCAACTGCAGGGACGAGCCTCCTCCAGTGACGGAGGGATACTTAGCCTACTAATACCACGCTGGCCAGACGGATGGTTTGGGTTTAATTTCAAGTTTTCCTTCTTTTTATTAAAATAATATTCACGGATAGTCCCTTAGTCGGGTTTTACGACACCCATGGAATGAGATGCAGTGGTGACACACTGTATTTACTGTGCCACCACACGGATGATTGGCTAGTAGCCATGAACCTTTAGGTACACCACATAGAAAAGTTAATTAGGAAATCCATTACGACTGTTGATATCAACACTACTTGTTGGTAACTCTACTGTTGTGTTTAGGTTGCAGGGTTGCGTTTTGCTAGTTCTAAGTGTTTGGTGACATTATAATTTGAATTTTTTACCTGCACATTTGACTAAATTATCGTGTTAAGAGACCGACACCAACTAATTTACTTAAAATTCGAGTTAGCTTAGTATAAATTGTTGGTGCCGACTGCCGAGACGTGAAGCTCTTGGTGTAATATTAGCAAAACAAAATGTTTTCCTTCCTCTTTTACTACAAAATAACCACGGTTATTTTGTAGTACGCAATGCAAAATTCTAAGTAGGTATTAGTATAATAAGAATAAGATACTTAAACCGCTATCTTAAAACCGACACAAAATATTATAAAAGGTATAAGGTAACATCACGCATAAAATGTAGTAATAATAATAATACGTTGTGTATACTGCATTAGCATAATGCTAACCGTTGCCCGTGAGAGCGCACACGTGGCCAAATATAGGGACAAATGTGTGTTGTTCATGACTGTACTTACCCCACAGTCGACCACTGGAAAATATATCGTGTCTACAATAATATTGTTTGAAAAAATATAGATAGTCTTTTGATTTTTTTATTTCTTTTGTTTTTTTTAACTGGAAGTCGAAAGAATGTCGACGCCATGTTTGATAACGCAACAACAAAAAGTCGAGTGCAAAATTCTGCAGGTGAACATTCATAGACACCTTTTGAGATGGAGTAAAAATACTAAATGTCATACTGATGCGTTTTGTTTCATAGTTCCCGTGAAAGTTGTCTAAACTACGCTTTATCAACTGTTGGTAATTAGTCCACAGTAAACTCGAAACATTCGCAGCATCGGCATCGCAAGCTTTTTGAAGTTATATAAAAAGAAGTAAAAAAATAGCACAAAATAGAAAATAATAGGACAGAAAGAGCTCTCTAACGGACAAACTGGTCTCATAATTAAGTAAACAAGTTATTTAACTGCTTTCTGTTGTCAGTCCTGGTCCTGTTCTTCAAAAAAGGTGATAAATCCTTACTGAAGAACTATAGGCCCATATCACTCCTGAGCCACATCTACAAGTTGTTCTCGAGAGTACTCACAAACCGCCTCGCCAGAAGACTCGACGACTTCCAACCACCGGAACAAGCCGGGTTTCGAAAAGGCTACAGCACCGTGGACCACATCCATTTTGTTCGGCAGATTGTACAGAAGACTGAAGAGTACAATCAGCCGCTGTGCATGGCTTTCGTGGACTACGAAAAAGCCTTCGACACAATCGAAACCTGGGCGGTTCTGGATCCTCTGCAGCGATGTCGCATTGATTGGCGGTACATCGAGGTGTTGAGATCTTTATATGAAACTGCCACCATGACCGTCCAGCTCCAGGACAAAAAGACCCCACCTATTGAGTTGCGTAGAGGGGTGAGGCAAGGGGATGTAATTTCCCCTAAACTCTTTACCAACGCGCTCGAAGACGTCTTTAAGACGTTAGACTGGACTGGACGGGGCATCAACATCAACGGCGAGTATATCTCATACCTTCGGTTTGCTGATGACATCGTCATCGTGGCAGAGTCACTGGAACAGCTTGACGGGATGCTGCGGGGCCTAAATGGAGCCTCTCGACAGGTCGGACTCGGCATGAACCTCAACAAAACGAAGATCATGTTTAACAAACATATTACGCCGAGGTCGATCTATGTCGACGGATTGATGCTCGAAGTTGTTCAAGAATATGTTTACCTCGGACAGGTTGTCTAGCTTGGTAGAAACAACTTCGAGAAAGAAATCGATCGCAGGATCCAGTTGGGTTGGACAGCATTCAGCAAGCTACGTCGGGTCTTCTCTTCGTCTTTACCGCAATGTCTGAAGACTAAAGTTTTCAACCAATGCGTCCTACCAGTAATGACATACGATGCCGAGACGTGGACATTCACAGTAGGGCTAGTCCACAAACTTAAAGTCGCGCAGCGAGCTATGGAACGGGCTATGATCGGCGTCTCCTTGAAGGATAAAATTCGGAATGAGGTTATCCGACAAAGAACTAAAGTTACCGACATAGCTCGTAGTATTAGCAGGCTGAAGTGGCAATGGGCTGGTCATATCTGTCGAAGGACCGATGGCCGTAAGAGCAAACGTGTCCTAGAGTGGAGACCGCGAGTCGGCAAACGTAGTGTAGGACGCCCCCCAGCTAGGTGGACCGACGACCTCATAAAGGTCTCTGGGTCGGATTGGATGCGGAAAGCGCAGGACCGAGTTCTGTGGCGCGTGTTGGGAGAGGCCTATGTCCAGCAGTGGACTGCGATAGGCTAGTTGATTGTTGTCAAATACACGAACAACATAGCGGAGCAGATAGGCAGCTACTACCTTTATTAGATAGGCTTAACCCTAATCATTTTAATTTTACCTCTCAAGTGTATGCTTGCTAACTAGGTTAAAGATATAAACAAAACAATTCCAAAAACTTCTATCTTAAACATTTTCATGTTATACTTTCAAAAACACGTTTGCCTTTCATTTTCTTGAACAAATTTTCTTTCTACCTACATTAAGTATATAAAAGACCAACTTGTTGAGCCGCCTGTAATAAGAGAACGAAGTCATATTCTTTGTACGGTAATATTTTAATTACTTCCCTTTACTGTCTTACAAGTCTGAACACATTGTATGCCCCTAATTAGACGCGAGCCTTTTAATTAAGCTTTTTATGTAAGTTACAAAGAATTCCCGTTGATGTTAACATAATCGACTTCCTTTTAGAAATATTCTGTCCTTGTAAACTACACACATCAAAAAAGTCTAAGCAACATGCATGATATTACAAATTTACCATTTATATTAATTTATTTTACCATTTATTTTAATTATAACGTTGTATTTTATTTTTAAAATAATATATTTAGGGTTCTATGATGTAAAAATAACAGCTGTTTTCTTTATAAGTTCTTTTAATAACAGAAATTAACAATATTAGAATATACAGGTACATAAGAAACTAAACTTTTTTTTTACAAATTGAAATTTCTTAAGAAAATGAATTTATTGTGAAAGAATAGGACAATTTAATACAAAGTATGGCCTCCTCTGCTATTCAGAACTTGTCGGCAACGATTATTCATTGAATTAATGAGACTGTTTATGTCATCTTGCGGTATTCGCTCCCAATGGAATTGTAGCAAATCCTTCAGCTGTTGGGTTGTTGTCACTCCGTCCAAGTCCTTCAAAACACGTCTCTGGAGCATGTCCCATGCGTGCTCGATGGGGTTGAGGTCTGGCGATTGTGCAGGCCAGGGCAATACCTGGATGTTCTCCGTTGCCAAGTATTCACTGGTTCGCCGAGCTGTATGTGAACGCGCATTGTCATGCATTAACGTAAAATCGGAGCCAAAGGTTTGTGCAAATGGATGGACATAAGGTCTGAGAATATCCTCAACGTAATTTTCAGCGTTCATGTTTCCATTTACAAAAACGAGCTCAGTTCGCCTGTTCTTCATAATACCCGCCCATACCATAACTGTTGAGCCGCTGTATGGATGAACTTCCTGAACGCACCTGAGTCTTTCAGTATTTCCGGGTCGACGGTACACTCGCACCCTTCTTGTATCAGGCCTAAACCCGAATCGCGACTAATCGGAAAACATAATTTTATCCCATTGGTCCTGGGTCCATGTTATGCGTTCTCTACACCATTCATTTCGACGAGCGCGATTCCCGTGACGTATCGGTGGGCACCTGATAGGGCGTCGAGCTCGTAGGCCGTACTCATGCAGTCGATTTCGCACAGTTTGGGGACTTACATCAACACCACTTGAATTTTGTAGCCTCAAACTTATCTCTCGAGCGGTTAACATCGGCTGGCGTCTTGCAGTCAGTTGTATGTACCGGTCTTGCCGAGTGGTTGTACTCCTTTTACGGCCTGGATGCTGTTCAGCGGGTTCCCCTGTATTATTGTAGCGCTGCCAAAGACGACAAATAACACTTCTATGAATACCAAAATGTCGAGATACCTGAGATTGATTACTTCCCGCTTGCAACATCCCTACAGCTCTTTGCATTTCATCTGCCGTCAAATGACGTCGCTCCATGACGTAAAGAATATCTAACAATTCAATTTTGTCGCCAACTGTATTTAAATGGTTGGTAAAATTATAAAATCAAGACTAAAACATAGCAATTAACATGCACTCAAATTCAAACAAATTCGCAGTCATTTGAATTTTATGAAAAAAAACAAAACATAATCGAATTTTTTTTTTTACAACCAGCCAGTATGTCATCAATAACAAAAAAGTTTACTTACCTATACACTTTGAGTGAGTAAATACTTAGAAATTAATTAATATAAATGGTAAATTTGTAATATCATGCATGTTGCTTAGACTTTTTTGATGTGTGTATATACAGGGTGTTTGGTACATCGTTTGCCAAATTGAAATAGCTAATAGAAGAGGTCATTACCCGTCTTTCCTCACTCACCTAGCCGGTTTTAACCTCAACATATTTTAGATATCGATGTAAAGGTATTTTTTAAGAAAAACCCAATATTTACGATGAAAACTTAAATTTAAAAAAATATGTCTTCCGTGAGTCCTTATAATTATGTTTTATTTTAAAGTTTAATATTAGGAGCATCAAATAAATTCAACATAGCTAGCCAAGAACGCCAACTTTTTCTTTTATTGACTGACAAAACTGTTGAGATAAGGAAAATTTAAAGATATGATCAACTTCACAGTACAATAAAAAAATAAATAAAAGAGAGAAAGTTCTTCCATTTTCTGAAAAAATGCCTTACTTTATCCTCTTTCCATTGGTATACAACATGTTATAAAATAGTAAATAGTTTTTCTACAAAACATGTGTAATACATAATTCGAAGTAAAGAAAACACGTTTGATGCCTAACATTAATCGTAATTATTGACGCTATAGTAAATGATGAAATTTTTTTTTCTTTTATTATATTAAAATTAACTCAAATGTGATAAGCTAGACCCAATGCAGTGATAAAAAAAACTAAAGTAACTAGGTAAGTACGCTAGAATGAATCAATTATAGCAATTATAGCTAGTAAATTTACCTTTGCTTATTCATCAAACGTGTTTTCTTTACTTCGGATTATGTATTACACATGTTTTGTAGAAAAACTATTTACTATTTTATAACATGTTGTATACCAATGGAAAGAGGATAAAGTAAGGCATTTTTTCAGAAAATGGAAGAACTTTCTCTCTTTTATTTATTTTTTTATTGTACTGTGAAGTTGATCATATCTTTAAATTTTCCTTATCTCAACAGTTTTGTCAGTCAATAAAAGAAAAAGTTGGCGTTCTTGGCTAGCTATGTTGAATTTATTTGATGCTCCTAATATTAAACTTTAAAATAAAACATAATTATAAGGACTCACGGAAGACATATTTTTTTTAATTTAAGTTTTCATCGTAAATATTGGGTTTTTCTTAAAAAATACCTTTACATCGATATCTAAAATATGTTGAGGTTAAAACCGGCTAGGTGAGTGAGGAAAGACGGGTTATGACCTCTTCTATCAGCTATTTCAATTTGGCAAACGATGTACCAAACACCCTGTATATTAAGTATTGTACATCGTATTCATGATATTTTGCAGCTTATATTGATGCAGATAAAACTGTACTGAGCTTGTGAATCGGGCGGCGTATTAGCTGTCCGTGTGGTGACGGAGTAAGAATTCAATATGTCACCACTCCATCTCATCCCATGGGTGTTGTGAAAACCGACTCAGGGACTATCCGTGAATATTATCTTTACGAAATAAAAAGAAGGAAAACTTGAAATTAGACCCTATACCAATCCGTCTGGCCAGCGTGGTATTAGTAGGCCAAGTATCCCTTCGTCACGGGAGAAGGCCCGTCCCTGCAGTGGGACATTAATGTGCTGTTATGATGATTAGCTAAACGAGTCTTTACATTAAAGTCTACTAACACTTTACAGATACAGATTATAATTAGGTATAATGTTGAAAAAGTGACCTCATCCTAAAAACCCTACCAATCCAAAGTTTATAATTACGACAGCTTAGATCTATGATGATTTTGTTGCTTTGGATCTGGTGGTACATTGCAAGAGCAGACCTAAGCGACAATTTCATATACATTGCTTCGTCCTTTAGTCCCAAACAAAGCAGATTTTGCTCTATAAATTAACTAATGAACATTTCTTCTCTACTATTTCGTTAGGTACTGAATATGCCCGTCTCTGTAATGGGACAAATAAGCTATAATAATGAATACACAAATTATTACAATGATGTTTTCAAAGTAAACCAAATCTGCAGGTACCTAATTAAAAATCCTGCAAAGCTTTTCTACATAAATAACAAATTACCTACCTACTGACATACTCTTTGCAGTAATCCTATAGTCCACGTCAACCATAACGAGGCGTCTCAGCCAGGGTCAAACGGAATTACAAATCAAGAAGACCTCCTGAGCGTTTAATGTAATATTTATACACATAATGTATGCTATGTATTAAGTAGGTCATATTTACGTAGATTTTTAGGCTTAAATACACAAAGGTATATTTGTGTGCCTTTATTGTGGGTAGAGAGAATAAGGAGGAAGATCTCACGAGACTTTTTTGTTTTGATATTGACTTGACATACACACCTCAACAAAGTCTAGGGATATTTTGTATAAAGTTGTGAAACTCAAAAAAACTAAAAAAATTTTTTTGTTTCTTTTGATGAAAACTTACTTTGTTAACCTTTTTCAAACATTCGAAATTTGAATTTGAAAAATAAAATTAAAAATAAAAGATTACGCGGCCTAAACGAAGTCAAGTTCGAAATTTTCATTTACCAACAGTAAGGTTTGACTGTTTTTTTTGCGTAAAATTTAAGTTTTATAACAATTTAAACATTTATTTCGAATGAATGATATTGTGTGCATCAAGCAGCGGCGCCATTACATCGTAGATGAAATGTTAAGGGCAGTAGGCATGCTTCCAGCTGCGGGTACTAAGCGGAGTATTGCTAAAGAGATTGGAACAACACAAAATATGATATCAAGGTTATGGTCACGTTATCGTGCTACTGGTGAAGTGGCTGAAAGATACCACAGCAAAAAGTCTATCACCACTCAACGACATGATAGATTTTTGCAAGTTTCCGCGAAAAGACAGCTAAATGTTACTTTCATGCAGCTGGTTTAGAGGGTCCAGCTCTTGCTGGAGCCTCTTGCGGGTGACCAAACTGTCAGAAGAAGTCGGTATGAAGCCCACCTTTATGCTCGCATTCCGCTTTGTACTCTAGCACTACGCCGAGCGAAACGCGCACGACGACTAGAGTGAGCTCGTGAACATTTGCACTGCAAAGATATCCTGTTATCTGTAGTGGTGTTTACACTTGGGTCCCGGTTTGGTTTCCACTCGGAGTCTCGTAGAGAACGTGCTTGGCGAGTTCCTGGTTGTGATAACCGTCTACAACATCCTCAGGAAATCCATTCATACCACGATGGAACAATTATGGTTTGGACGGGAATTCGTGTCGGTCGAAGAACAGAGCGCGTTTTGATCAGAAGCACCATGGTGGCTGAAAAATAACTTAACGAGGTGCTAGTACTAATAATCTACCCCCGTAGACTACAATTGGGCCAAATGTTTAAGCTCATGGACGATAACACCCGTCCGCATAAAGCGAGAGTGATGACGAGCTGGTTGCAAAAACACGACGTAACAATTTTATGCTGAACTACTCACTCGCCTAACCTCAAAACCATAAAATACGCGTAGTACATGTTCAAAAGAAGGGCTTTGATGAATTTTCCTCCATAAAATTGCGATGGAAGTGCAACTTGTTTTGTATGCTAGTCGGACCTGAAACAATTATACCGCACCAAGACATGGATAACTTAATCCAAGCATGAAAAACCATTTCAGGACCGTTATTTACGGTTTTTTGAATGTACTGACTACTGATTACTCGCATAACAGATAAAAACAGATTAATTTTAGCTTTTTTTCTTAAGAAACACATTAATTGTAAGTTTTACTAATTTTCCAAGTTTTTTATTTATTTGAATAAAAAATTATTTAAGCAAAAATAATACTTTTATTTAATTGTGGATTGTAGCCTGATGAATTCCCTTTATAAAAATATAAACATGTTGTATGTTATCTTCAATAATTTTGGAGTTATTTGAGTAAATCCCAAATATCCGTAGACTTTGTTGAGGTGTGTACTTTGAAAAATCGTTGTAATACTTATAAATTATTGCGTTTTATTTATAACTAGCTTTTTCCCGCGGATTCGCTCGCGTTAAAAGGACCAAAAAGTAGCCTATGTTACTCTCCAATACTCTCCATCCCTTTAACCATCTACACTTAAAAAATCACGTCAACTCGTCGCTACGTTTTGTCGTGAAAAAAAGACAAACAGACACACTTTCCCATTTATAATATTAGTATGGATAGCTCATGGTTACTTTGTCCAGTGACAGAAATACATTTTATTTACTAGCTAGACGAATTAGTGGGTGAAGGATCTAATATGAAGATTTTCACTCAAGGCAGCTGTGCATTTTCATTTTATTGCATTCTTTATTTCTTATTTTAAATATCACAAACACATGTTTCAGATTAGAAATCGTATCCTCAAAGTAACCTCATATCACGACTACCCTACCAACACAATTGAACTATACGAATGATAACTAACTATTAGAGGAACGATTCTAACATAAACATAGGTAAGTATCAACTTAGTATTAGCTCTGTTACTGCAACTATATTCCACACTGAGTCACTGTACAAGCATAAGGCTGAGCCATTAATCTAATATTGAGTTACTATTACTCAGTGCGTGGATTGTGATAGAAACACTTTTTTAGCGCATATACTCTCTATCTAAACGATGTACTAAGTGATTATTATTGAACTAGATATGAAACTTTGTATGTTTAATACATGAATGCATCAGAAATATAACTTTGTATATGCTATTGAGAAAGTAACATATACAAAAGTAACTTAGCTACAAATGTAAGAGGAACAATTCAAACACAAACATAGGTAGGTATAAACTTAGTATTAGCTCTGTTACCGCAACTATAATCCAAACTGAGTCACTGTACAAGCATAGAGCTGAGCCATTAATCTAATATTGAGTTACCATTACTCAGTGCGTGGCTTGTGATAGAAACACTTTGTTAGCGTACATACTCCCTATCTGAACGATGTACTAAGGTATTATTGTAATAGTTATGAAGCTTTGTATGTTAAATATATGAATATATCAAATGTATACGTTTGTAGGAAGAAAACACCTCATAATGTTATAAGGTCACAAGTCCTGTTTATAATAATATATTTGCAACAGAATCCTCTTAACCATAGTGATATAAGTTTGTCCGTTTGTTGTATGATGGTATTAGAAGTAGGTATTAGACAACGGATAAAACAAACTTACTTTAAAATACATACATATTATGTATTTACCCAGACCAATGTTCATTCGTTCAAATAATAATTAAATCAAATAATATTAAATAAGAGGTTCTTTTGAGGATATTACAGATAATTATCATGCCTTCGCTTTTGCATCCTTCAATCAGTAACTAATCGTTTATAACTAACCTACTAATTTGCCACAGCAATTTCAACCTTATTAACCTAAGCCTAGTATTATGACATTCCTTGTTAACTAGTTAAGAATAGCCCACAGCGTAATCGTCGAAGAAAAACGTCGAAGTATGAATAAAAATGGCGAAATTATAGAGTAGAAAATGCATTGTCTATTGCGTAATTGAAGTATAGTTGTAGTACTGCAATGTCTAACCACGAATAAAAGGTTGGTCACCTCTGTTTGCAATTGATTTTTGCTTTGTCGCATAATATTGAATATTTCATATGGGATCCTTGTTATATCTAATGCAGTTAATACGCAACTGTTTATATGAATTGTTTATTATATTCATTGTTAGTATGTGAATAAAATAATTGCAAATTGGTTACAAATAGCTTTTCAATGTGAATTATAAGATTTTTTATAATGACACAGTATAATATACACGTTAATGTTGAAACTGTTTGTCAGCGTGAATACAGACTATTCATTCTTGGGTCTTAGATACAAACATTTTTAATTAAAATATCTAACAATATACTTAATTATTAATATCACAAAAAAAAAACAAAAAAGAAAAAGCGCAGAAGGTGGTTTAGGCATGTTGAGTCTCTCTCCATAGCCATAGAAAACTTAAAAGGACCTAACTGATGACGTCCTTTAAAGAGGCATGTAAGTAGTTAGCATTCAGAACCAACGTCATAATCATCATCTTAACAGCCCATTAATATCCCACTGCAGGCACGGGCCTCCTCCCGTGATGGGGGGATACTTGGCCTACTAATACTACGCTGGCCAGACGGTTTGGTATAGGGTTTAATTTAAAGTTTTCTTTCTATCTATATAAAGGTAATAATCACAGATAGTCCCTTAGTCGGTTTCCACGACACCCATGGGGTGAGATGGGGTGGTGACATATTGTATTCTTACTCCGTTACCACACGGATAATAATCAGAACCAACGTGCGAGTATTAATTTTTGTGAAAGCTTAGCATAGTTTTCATGTCTGATATTATGAGTCACTTCTAAAAGCAAAATGAAAAAGTATTATAATCGATATTAACGTCTACCGAAGTGACGTCAACCTAATTGAAGTCAGTTTTTAAATAAAAAAAACATTAAAAATTGGATCGTAGTTAAGGGAGCTCTATATCATTATTACCTAGTATCGGATATAAAATCCGTGTGGTGACGGAGTAAGAATACAATATGTCACCACCCCATCTCATCCCATGGGTGTTGTAAAAACCGACTAAGGGAGTATCTGTGAATATTACCATTACAAAGAAAGAAGGAAAACTTGAAATTAAACCCTGTACCTATCCGTCTGGCCAGCGTGGTATTAGTAGCCTAAGTATCCCTCCGTCACGGGAGGAGGCCCGTCCCTGCAGTGGGACATTGATAGGCTGTTATGATAATGATCAGATATAAAAACAGAAAGCTAAAAGCAGTTAATTAGTATATTTGCAATAGTCATTCATTTCTCCTTGATATCGTCTTTGGAGTTTCTTGATATCTGTTCAGTCAAAACAAAACAATACCATTAGTTAAAACAATCATTTCTAAGATTAGTATTTTAAAAAGAAAAAAAACTTTAAACAAAAGACGTAGCTTAAAAAATTATTCACCTTTTGATCTCTTGCCTAAAATACTTTTGCACGAAGAAACATTTACTTAAAAAAAAATGGCAGTCCTGAAAAATTAGATAATAATCTTATGATTTCTTCCTTTTCAACAGCCCTTTCGTAATTACGTCTTTGTGTGTCTAGCCTCTCCTTTTGTTTGTAAGTAAGGCTTGTAACAAAAGGCTGTACGGGGGAAGCAAACAATGACGTCTGCTATGAAACCTCCTCGGATCGGTGTGCCTCCCATTCACGTCATCTAAAATCAATAGCCACGTAAAAGGCTCAAAGGATGCTTAATTATAAGGATAATGTATTTTATTATGCTTTAGTTATATAAAGAAGGCTTACCTACAGGTTTGTTCCCGTTTCGATATAGGTCTACGTGTAATTCTTGTGGCTGTTTTAATAAGAAAACATTTAAGTTTTCGCGTTAAAGAGTAATAATTGTCAACCCAATGGTTGTTGTATGAATGTATTCCATTCTCAAAAAACTTAATCAATTTGTAATACATAGCCCAAAAGACGCTACGCGTGAAAAAATGTGAGCAACGCCAGAGTCCGGACACAAAACACTTTGGCATGACGACCTGACGACAACATGACTGCTACGCAGAGGACTCGGCTTAGATTCCTGCTCAATGAAAATATTTGTGTGCATGAACATGATTATTTGCATTGGTCTGAGTGTTGCTATGTATAAATATGTAGGTATGTATTTACAATAAAAAGTATATAAGTACAAATATCCGCTGTTCTGTTACCCATAACACAAGCAGGTTAAGCCTGACTTACTTTGGAAACAGATGGCGCTGTGTAGAGATGTCCGTGAATATTTATTTATTTTGGCACAAACGGTTTATTATCATCAAAGCCATACAATGTCACTAGCTACTTTACTGGTCTATCTAAATCTAGTAACTAGTTTCCACACTACTGTTTGGTGATGACCAACTACCTCTTTCTTAAGAAATCTGTCACCAAAAAAAACCAACTTGCACCACGCTATGAGGTCAAGACCGTACGCCCCAGGCGTTTAAAGAAGAATTTTCACGTCACGTTACTACCCAGTCCTCTGTCCCCTTTTGTCTAAAACTTAACTCACACAAATAAATTTTAGTATGATGATAGTTTTTCATTATGTTCAGACATAATGCTCGATTAACACTCCATAACGGTCAACCGGAGGCCATGTTGCTAGATAGCGGAAATATATCGCAGGATGTAGACAGCCATTATTCAGGAAAGGAGTTCTTCCGTCATTATTGTATAAAGAGGTCTTATTTTAGTTTATATTTCGAGTAGGAGATAACTCTATAAGAATTATTTGGTTGTCGATATGATGTGTATAATGGTACGTTATCTTTGATTAATTTATTATTGTATACCCTTATGTTTATTCATGTTTCAGGGAAATAAAGAAAAGAAAGGGGAATAATAGAAATAAATGGTTTGCTTATGTATACGGAAAGCGATATAAGTCAATAAATTAATGAGATAATGCTGAACAACATATTTATTCAACATAATTATTACTCTCCGTGTGGTGACGGAGTAAGAATACAATATGACACCACCTTATCTCATCCCATGGGTGTCGTAAAAACCTACTAAGGAACTATCCGTGAAATAAAAAGAAGGAAAACTTGAAACAAAACCCTATTCCAATCCTTCTGGCCAGCATGGTATTAGGTAGTAGTCCAAGTATCCCTCCGTCAAGGGAGGAGACCCGTCCCTGCAGTGGGACATTAATGGGCTGTTATGATGATATTTATTTATTTTTTCAACAGATGAGTAGGCCATCATTCATCGTAGGTAGGATGAAGTAGGCCATCTGATGGTAATCGCTACTGATGGACGTAAGCCATACCTGAGCACAGGCAAGTAACAACACAACGGTCTGAGATGAGTTAAATGATACCTACCAGAAATGGTGCACAGAAAAAGATCTCATAAACGTCACTGACAATGCCATCACCAAGTTCTGGGCTGATTGCTTTGACCATCGATGGTACTGCATTGTGTGCCCTGCGACTCGAGAGAAGAAGAACCAGAAATGGTTGAATGAGATGCGCGTCGAATCTAAAGGAACATTAGGGAGACCTACAATGTATTGGACCACTAATGACTAAAAGAAAAATATTAAAAGTTTATCGATTAGAAATAATTATTAAAGAAAAAATATCGCAAATGAAAATACTATCTAACGTTCGTTTCAATTTATAAAATTACAAGCCAATGAGTCCATTTGAAACTATTGGAGTTAAATATAAAAACTTGGTATTCCCAATAGTTCGTAGACAAGTTATAAAAGAGAAGCGAAAGGTAAAAATAACATGAGCTGGCAGATACTTTGTGAAATATCAATACAAGTTGGAAACTACTCAAGTTTTATACGATTCAATTTTATAACCTTGCGTTTTGGTTTTCTTAATATTATTATTGTAATAAAAATAAAACTGAAATCGCTTTAGTCTATGTATAAAAATGAAATATGCACTTTGCCTTATTTTAAGGACGATTAACACCCATTTTCATTTTCTCCGTGTGGTGACGGAGTAAGAATACTATATGTCACCACCCCATCTCATCCCATGGGTGTCGTAAAAACCGACTAAGGGACTATTCGTGAAAATAATCTTTACGAAGTAAAATAAAGAAAACTTGAAATTAAACCCTATATCAACCCATCTGGCCAGAGTGTTATTAGTAGGCCAAGTATCCCTCTGTGACGGGAGGAGGCCCGTCCCTGCAGTGGGACATTAATGGGCTGTTATGGTAACACCCATTTTCAGCCTAAAACATGACACAGTATCGGATTTAGGCAAGAACCATTTCAGGACTATTATCATTCTAATGTCCGACTACAGTATCATGCTTTTAGCTTTAACCGTCTAGTGTGGAATTAGTAACAAAGAAATGTATTTAAGTAGGACATCAAAGAACTGGTAAATTATTTGATTGTTAAGTCCAACATTCCACGGTGGACCGACGACCTAGTTGGGACGGCGGGAAGCCGATAGATGAGGGAGCCACAGGACCGTACCTTTGTACGGTCCTGTTGCTCCCTCATCTATCGGCTTCCAATACTTGGAAGTGGCTAATGTCCAGCAGTGGACGTCGATTGGCTGATATGATGAAGTCCAACATCCCATTACTGTACCACCACAGAAAGGAATAGAAACTCTGTATACTAATAACATACCGGCCAGACGGGTTTATCATACAAGAAAAAAAAATCGTGTCAAGTAAATCAAGATTTCCTTCCTTTGTTGGAGTAAAGATTCCTGAACTTTCACTTCTTTCGCTTCTACGACACCCATGTACCCCTATTTCTCAATAACTTCACGGATCAATAAAAACATTTTATGCCGAATCTCATAATCATTATAACAAACAAAGAAAATTTTGATACCCTCATAAAGATTCTTATCAAACTAAAACCCTGTCAATAAATATTTTACAACATCTCTTCCTTTTAAACCGCATGTATTTATCACCAAAAAAACCATTGGAGAGTTCCCTAGAGACGGCTCGTGTACCCAATGACGTGTTCTCGTCTCGACACGTGTCAGCCACGTGGCGACATAACCTCTAATGTGTAATACCATGTCTGGAGTGCTTGGCAAATTGGTAGCACTATTGTATTATCGGTAAAGGGTGAGGAAAAATATATAAAATTGTAGTTTAAAGAGCGCTATAATTACGAGTATATTTATCTATGTTCTGATGGAAAAGATAATTGACTTGTTGGTGATGATGATTTTGTATTTTGACTTACACGCCGAATTCATAGCACAAATCATACATTTTTGTTATAATTATTTGTATCGAACAAGTAGTGGTCGAAAAGGCTTTAGCCTTTTACCCAAAAATTTAAAGCTTACGAGTCTATTTTAAAGGCGGACTTGCAATTAGCGGTCGAATACGGTCAAGCCTTTTAGCAAAAAAAGCTTAAGCAATTTTTAAAGGCGGTCTCATAAAACAGTAGTTAACAATAAAAAAGGGCTTGAGGGATTTTTAGACCTAGGCTTTTTTAGAAGACTGGTGATAGATATGATGATAATATCATTTATTATCGCTCGAGCCTTTTTTTTAAGATTCGCCGCTTTAAAGCGATGGCTGCAATATTAAATATAGATTTATTTTGTATATCTTATTTATAATAAATTTTTGGGTAAAATTCTAGGTTAAAATACAATACAAGACGACATGTAACCCGAAATCGCAAGGTTAAAGCTTTTTATTTCTAGAATGGTATGGTATGGTTTGCAAGTTGGTCTCGTTAAAATTTCTTAAGTGATGTAGATTTTATATTTAAAAGAGGAACCTCTATGCTACGAATCATCCATAATATAAAACCAATTCCGTAAGTATTGACATTTTTGAGTCGGTTACTAAAAGAAGATGTTTTTTAACATCATCATCATAATAGCCCATTAATGTCCCATTGCAGGGACGGACCTCTTTCAGTGACGAAGGGAGGTATACTTAGCCTACTAATACCACGCTGGCCAGACGGTTTGGTATAGGGCTTAATTTCAAGTTTTCCTACTTTTTATTACGTAAAGATAATATTCACGGATAGTCCCATAATCGGTATTTACGACACCCATGGGATAAGATGGGGTGGTGACACACTGTATTCTTACTCCGTCACCACACGAAGATTTTTAACAATATTCTTAAAATTATGATTTTCTATATTTTTATTAGATAACTGCATAAAGCACAATAGCACACAATGGACGCTCAACGACGACATCCATAGGTACATAAAACTGTGACTTGTAAACAACAGTTCAAGTCTCACAGCAATGCCGGAAAGCCGCCCCTGTCTGCCCGCGGGTCATTCCGCTTTTGAGAAGCATAGTGGAAATATTATCGTCAGATCTTTGAGTTTAGTAGTTTTTACAGCTGCTATTTTGTCTAGGCCGAAGTAATATTATGTGCATGTTAAAATTTGAAATCTCGGAAAAATATACATTTCTAACCCCCGGTTTCCGAATGACTGATCAAGAAAAAATCAACTAAATAAGTAGTAAGTGAAAACTTGGTCTCTGATAAAAGCTGGTCTCTAAAAAATGCGAGCTCGAAAAAGTAGTTTTTAATAGACTGTTGGTGATATTAAGTGTTTTATTATGGGATGAAAATTAACAAATAGTACCAATGACTACCTTTGTCCTATGTTAATTCTTATTTTTATTTAAATAATCTGTATCAACTCTGTTGGCATTCACGTGCCCATAACCATAGCAAGCAATGTGTCTAAAATATTCATAGGTAGCAAATAGTTATATACTCAAATACAAACCTTTAATCCATTAAAATTCGGAAAAAATATGTCGTCCCTTTTCCTTCAATACCAATCCAGACGAATCACTGACGAGATAAATTCGCGATAACAGATCTGACAGACACACGTCTACCCGAGATAAGACGGTAATACAAATAATGTTTACTCGAAATTGTATTAAGTTTGTAACAAGTTCTTAAACGTCAGTTTACAGGGACCGGCTATGTATGGAATAATAACTATGTTTGCTTTGGTATGGCTGTTTTTATGTCTAGCATGGTATTTATTTACAAAATAAATTAATTCACGAGTAAAACTATTTTTCTTTATAGGCTAGTGCCCATACTACAAGCTGTTCTTAGTTTTGTGCTAAATAGTGTTGTGTAAAATGTATGAGGCGCTCCTATCATGTTATAATTTTCCCTTTTTTTGTTGAATAGAGAAGAAAATTGTTCCAGTACTACAAGCAACTTTTGTTTAGGGTTAACGATTTGACTGTTGTTGCTACGTAAGCATTAGCGGTGGTTACCACTTACAGTCTTCAATCATGTTCCTTTTCTAGTCTTTTATAAAGAAGTTCTAAAATAAAAGATTATAACATATTTTAGTAAACAATGATTTTTAGTGTATAATTTGGTAAAAGCATTACGTCACTAAAATAAGACTAAGTATAGATTAACGTAATCCATTAGTTATAGTGAATTGACAGAACATTACTATGCATGTTGACATTGAGGTGTTGTTTATCAGCCCTAGATCACAGATTGATTGATAAATAAGCTAAAAAGCTATAGGGCGACATAATTGAGCGAATTTCCTCGCTTTTACATCGTAGGGTGTGTTATCGTACTAACCAACAATTGTGACACACAGTTGCTTTGTTTGGACAACTTTTAGAACCTTATGTAAATAAAAGGGAAAAGCTTGTGAATGTGATTTTTCCCAGTTTCTGTACAGCTATCCTACTAATCCTACTTCCTACTAATATTATAAATGCGAAAGTTTGTGAGGATGGATGGCTGGATGTTTGTTACTCTGTCACGCAAAAATTACTGAATGAATTTTGATGAAATTTGGAATATGTAGGTAAGGGTGTAGAATAAAATTTAAGCTACCTAAACCGCGGGCATCAGCTAGTCATAAATATAAAACAAAACGAGTTAAGACAATGTTGTCCAATTTCAGTAATAGCAGTATGTCCATTATATTAGGGTGTGCAGCGTACCGTATGACATATCTCAAATTAATTCATGTTTTGTCATATCCCCACTTTATATTCCAAGTTTAATGACTATGCACTATAAAACATTTTCACTATAAAGCCTTTATCCAATGCGTAAGATATCTCGAACGTGCGTATCGCTATAAATGGAAAAACACGGCTTTGCTTTTACTGGACGGCGGGACCGACAAAAACCAATATTTGGAAGGGGTTCCATTCATGCCCACCCTTTGCTTGCAAAAAAATACGGGATATCTTTTGATTAATATGTTGAGGTACGTTATTGATTAGTTGGTTTTTGGTGGACCCATTTATATTGGGAGTTACATACAAAACCTTTCAATGTTAAATATGGTTCCTTGGATTATACAAATCTATCAGTCAATGTTGAATGACCGTGGAAAGAGTATTATTGGCATAATTCAACAAGTCTGTCATACCTTTACGAATTGAATTTACTTAGGTATGAAAATATCTCGATTTTTGATTAATAACATATAAGAAACATTAAAAATAAAAAATGGATAAGTTCGTGTTTTATTTGCATTGATATTCAACATCCTATGTAAATTAGCGGGTGTTATAATTTAAACCCTTTGTTTTGTCTGTGTTAATTTGACTGTGGTATTTTTCTTACTAAAAAATAACAAGTATAGGGCATTTCTCAAATACTTTTAGAATAAAAATGTTTTGTAATATATAAGATAATAAAAAAGAAATATCCAATATCGAGGAACATTTTTTCCTATTCTATTAAAACACAGTTTAGGGTTAAAAAAAAATTAAAAGAAAAAAATAGCCTATATATCTATATGTTTATTTTTAATGTCTATAATATCTTTTAAACCTATATTTGCAAAATAAATACCTATTCTATTCGGTATGATTTACCTACTTACCACAATGCAATCCGGTCTGAGTTCTGCAGGCCGGTCAAAGAGAACTGGACTAATAGTCAACTCATTTAAGAGCAACATTGCCGTCAGAGCAATCAGTCAGTGGTCAATATACACACATACGCCTCAAACGTCTTTGACCACCCTACACATATTATTATGGTTTACACGACTTTGGCCAAACGGTTTAAGACGTATCAGGTGTGTACTCAGAGAACGCAAGTTTATATCATGTCTCGAGCTCCAAGTTTTAACCGATTGATATTTTTAACTACCTTAGCGGCGCAGTGGTCGCGGTAACGACTTCTGTGCCTAAGGTCGCGGGTTCGAATCCCATAATAATTTGTGGATCACACAAAATATAACTGTCCTGAGTTTGGATATTCTTTGCGTTCTTGGGTTCAATTCGTCATCATCATAACAGCCCATTAATGTTCCACTGCAGGGACGGGCCTCCTCCCATGATAGAGGGATACTCGACGCACTAATACCACTACAGATAGTATTTACGGTAAGTCCCTTAGTCAGTTTTTACGACACCCATGGGATGAGATGGGGTAGTGACATATTGTATTCTTACTCCGTCACCACACGGAAATGGTTTGGGTTCAATTGATGTCTGTAAAAGTTTCCGCAAAACAGGGCATGTTCTCTAGTGCGGGAGTTATCATTGAATAAAAAATAAATCAAATACTTATCATAATTTTTTACTACTGTCCCAGTTTTTATCATTCTATAATTCACAATTATAAATAAAAATAGCGGAAACACAAATGAAATTGACTTCATTCTAATTACCTGTACGTACAAAGGAGAATAAATTAAACAAAATGAGTATTTTGTAATTAATTCTGTCTGTGGTTTTTAATCAAGCGGTATACACATTTGTCGAAAATATGCGGTCGACGTACATTTAAAACAACTATTTTAATTATTCAATAAGAACTGGCTTGTTAATTAATACGAAAGTTATTCTTTTATTCTACTTTTTATTTATCTTTTATTATTATTTTCTCTTAAAAAAACTATTGCACAGGCAATAAAACTGCTACTAGAGATTGAGCCATAATGTTACAAGGACGTTGATTACAGTCCTGAAAATAACAGACGGAGAGAATAAAAGTTAACCAACACATTTTTATAATTAGTTAAAATATACACAAATTCTGAGATGACAAGCATTTCCAAAAAAAATACAACCGATATGAGAAACTCTTACCTTTGTTCTACAACTTTACCTTATGTCGTGTTTTAAAATAAAATGTAATTAAAAAGTACATAGCGAAGTTTTGAAGTTACTTTTATTTTAATAGACCATCATTGTCCTTAGTTTACACGGTACAGTACACAATCCCTTATCTATAGTTAATATTATGAAGATTATAGAAGTTTGTGTGTTTGTGACGTTGTAGAGGTTAATCTCTGGATCTACAGAACCGATTTTAAAATTCTTTTTGTGTTAAATAGTCCATTTATCGGGGAGTGTCATAGGCTATATAGTATCACGATATGACTAATAAGAGTGGAGCAGTACCTAATGAAATATGTTTAAAAAAGGGACGCGATCAGCTAGTTTTATATATCTAAATTATTGTATCAAACACTGCGTAAACTAATAATATGAATGTAGAAACATTTTTTATACAAATAAAAGAATTATCACTAAACTTCAAACTCCATTTTACCCTGAACACAAGCAGCGTATGACAGAAGGAAATACGAATAAAGGTAAAGTTTCTCGACGATTGATAACCATAAAAGAAGTATGAATATATTCCTACATACCCAGATTTATTAAAGATATTACAGGAAAATGGGAAAACGTTATTCACGCGCAGGTGTGCTGACAATTTGCTAAGTTGTCATATTTTTGTAAGGAAATTGAGTTAGGAACATATCTTACACAGAATTTCGTATGTAAGCAACCACTAAGTAATAGAGATCATTTTTAATATACGAATGTCCAGCTTAGCCTTACTTTACTTCTGTAAAAAAAGGTTTAAGTACGGGTTTAAATATTTGGGAGCAAATACTAGGTGTTATCAGCGCCTGTAATGCTCTTGACATCAACTGGTTTCTTAACTAAGTAAGTGAAAAAAGAATAAATAAAATACTTTCCAGGTACACAATCCCGACCCTAAAACGAACTAGAAAAACTGTCACGAAAAACGACATAACAGTATTTAAAAACACAAGTAAGTACAATGAAAGTACAATTAAATAATTCAAAATATGACAAGGTCAAGGCAAGTAAAGAATAACTTTAAGAATTTGTTAAGTCGTTTTTCCAGAAACCTCCGTAAAGAATTTCGATCTCATCTTCCTCAATGTATCTCATATAAAGTACGATATAATGCCTTAAAAAAACAAAAAAAAACTTGATATTTAAAACTCTGTACTAATCGTAGTAATAAATAAATAAACACTCCTCACACTTTCACACAACGCCATCTAGTCCCAAACTAAGCAGAGCTTGTACTATGGGTACTAGACAACGGATTTACATACATAAATACCTTTTTTTTGTAAATACATACGATACATAGAAAACACTCAGACCAATGCAAACAATTATATTCATGCGCATAAAGATTTGCATTGAGCGGGAATCGAACCCGAGACCTCTGCGTAGCAGCCATGTAATATAACCACTACGCCACAGAGGTCATACATTGACAGAGTGAGACATTGATCGCCTGTTTATGACGATATAATATAAATTACAATGCAGAAAGTACTCTCTAACGTTTGTACACTCGTGAATATAAGGTATTGTTCAAAATCTTATATCTCGAGCCATTATTTACTGTGAGCGGGGCCTATTCAAGTATGTGGGACGTTTATTGCATCATAATTTTACACATACTCTACTTAGATATACGTGTATCGTATTACTTTAAGACTAAAGGGTCTTGTATCGTGTTCTTAGACAATATGAAGCGGTATCGCAGCTTAGGATGGATCCTCTAACCTTGAATAATCTGCAAAGATTCTCCGTGTGGTGACGGAGTAAGAATACAGTTTTTCACCACCCCATATTATCCCATGGGTGTCGTAAAAAACGACTAAGGGACTTTCCTTGAATATTATCTTTACGTAATAAAAAGAAGGACAACTTAAAATTAAACCCTATAACAATCCGTCTGGCCAGCGTGGTATTAGTAGGCCAAGTATCCCTCCGTCACGGGAGGAGGCCAATCCCTGCAGTGGGACATTAATGGGCTGTTATGGTGAACAAACTGAATACGATGTATCCATCTCCAAACGTAGAACACATAATATACACTAATTTATCCGACATCAGTCAATATAATGACTCCACAGAAAGTAATCAAGAAACAAAACATAAGTACTTGATAATAGCCAATATGCGAACCCGAAATTGCTTTTCTAACGTTGTTTCCTCAACTAATATTATACTAATACCATTATACGGGCTTCTATTATATGTATCGAAGTCCCTGACTATCTTTTTCTCTTTAACTAGAACTTGTCGGATTTTTATTAAAGAATCTAATAGCCTTTTACATTTCTTTTCTTTTTTGCCTATACGTGCTCTTGCTTCTCTTGTGTGTTTAATTAAAACTGGTATTCTCGTTAGCAAAGAAAATAAATTGTTTTAATATTTTTATCGGCGAGTATTTTTTTGTTTGGTGTTGGGAAGAGAATAATTAGGAATTTTATTAACTTTGTTGTGTGTTTGTAATATTAACGAATGCCATAACTTATGTGAACGTATCTTTGGTGTGATTTTGCGGACAGGATAAAAAGAGGACAACTACTTTGGTACAATCACTGTTCCGACTGGATCCATCTTCGATCAATGGTGAGCGAATGTTAGCGTATTTAAGTGAAAGCGTACATTGTATTGAAATAACACTGCGATGTGATTTGATAGCTTGTGTCTAAAGATGAAGGGTGCAGCATGAAGAGTTTTTCTGTAATAAATGAAAATAAAAATGAAAAAAAAAATCATAATAATATAAGACACGTTAGTGACACTTATGAAATGTCTGCATTTAGTGTATAGTGATCACATATGCACGTCTAACTTAACGGCTAAGTTTACTTACTTAATTACTTACAATCAGGCCAACGAAATAATATAATGTCCGCGGGAGCAGTTTTTGAAATAATAAATCACTAAATTTAGTTACAGTCCAAATACACATTATCAAATAAAACCGTGCAATGAATAGAATTTTATTTTAAGTCAACCATTTTATCTATTTTTCATTCAGTTATTTATAGTAGAGACGTCCAGTGCAGTCAGACGACATCTCGTTTCGCTAATGGTTGAACTACCAACATAGCAGATTGAATGGATTTTACTTTTTGACATTCAAATAATGTTATAAAGTTACTTTCTTGTGCAGGATGTTATAAAGTTACTACTAGTCTTTATTAATATTATAAAGAGGTAAATTTTTTGAGTTTGTGACGTTGTAGGGGGTAATCTTTGGATCTACTAAACCGATTTTTAACATTCTTTCTGTGTTGAATAGTCCATTTATCGGGAAGTGTCATAGGCTGTATAATATCACGCTATGACTAATAGGAGTGCAGCAGTAATGAAATATTAAAAAAAAGGGACGCTTTTTTTTCCGCCCTACGAAGTGGGCACGGGTCAGCTAGTGTACTATAAAAAGATTTTGTTTTGGTTTGATCTCAGTTCTTACACAGAAGACTTTGTACGTTGACGTGTCTTGTTTTGGAGAATACAGCCCTCAAGTAAACGATTAAACATAATGACGTACCAAAAGCACTAAATATAAGGAAAAATATTAGTTACATATCTATTTTGTCTAATGGCTATTTAATTCGCGCTTATCTAATAAAGGCCTACGCAGACCGGGACGGCATGGCAAGGGATTTTAATTTTTACTAATGGAAATTAAACCGTAATGTTACAGAAATACGACATAAATTGCTATGCTTTAAAATGATGCCGTGGCATTGAAAGACTCCGGCGCTAAAAGACGCGCCAGAGCACCACCCTTGCCATGCCGTCCCGCGGCGCGCCGTGGCATGCCGCGGCATCTAAGCGGCCAGTGTGCGACGGCACGGCAAAATCCCTTGCCATGCCGTCCCGGTGTGCGTAGGCCTTAAAAGTGCAGCATAAATGCTATTTGCCAATATTTGAACATGTATTTAAAAAAAATTCTTTGTAAATTTTGACGTACCTGTTACAAATCATTGAAACTTTTAAGTAAGTATATCTAGGACGAGAAATTTTTAGCGACTACAGACTTTTTTTTTCTTTATTTAAGGAGTTTTAGTCCTGGCAGACTACGTCACTCCATTTGATCAACTTTACATAATAATAATATATATTATATTTATACTACATCAAATAACAAAAATTAAATCAAATACTTATAGAACGTCGACGCATGCCAATAAAGTTAACTTACCATACTACGCTGGACTGACACGTCGTTGTAAGTTTTTGTTGCATTCAAATTGTCACCTTTAACACGGAGACAATGTATGTTGAGTATCGCTGACTTTGTCTACTTTACTCTGTAGAATAAATAAGTATTTTTTTCATTTTTATTTTTATCACACTTTCACACAACGCCATCTAGTCCCAAACTAAGGAGAGCTTGTACTATGGGTACTAGACAACGGGTAAAAATACATAAATACTTTTTTTTTTGTAAAAAACATACATATTATACATTATTTTACGACACCTACTGAACAGACTCTTTGTACTCTCAATCCATCACTACAAATACGTCTTTGGCATTAATAAGGATGGTCTCTTTATATATGTATTAGACTTTGACTCGACTTTGACGTTATGTTTTTAGTCTAAAGATCACTAAAGATGGTAACTTAAACTAAAATTTAAGTTCAAACTAAGAGTAAACTAAAATAATAATAATTAAAACAGCTAAAACAATTTCCAACTTCAAGCCTTAAATAAAGACTTAGCTAATCTAAAGTACAAAAAGCTAGTAATATAGCCTAGTATATTGTCTAGGCAGTAGACGGATGGCATGCACAATAAGGCTATAAAAACACAAAATTACGTCGGCCTATTGTTGTGTAGTGAAGTGCACTCGCGACTCCTCTTTGCAGACAATATGCATATTCACAGTGGTGGGACCCCTTAGCGTACGTGCATAGATACAACTATACGTATTGTATAGAATGATAGTTGAATGTAGTTTTATAAGAATGAGGAACAATATACACTTCTCATTATAAATATCGAAACAAGCTGCAAGTTTATGTTTTGTAAGTATTATGAGAAAAATGTGTAGATTTAGGGTCATAGCACATATAAAGTAACGTAAACGGATCGGCATCGCTTCGCCTTTTTCCTCGGTGTCAAACGTCAAAAATCCGATTACGTTACGTATCCGATTAGTGTGCGGTGCAGTAAGGAGTTTCATACAAAGAATACTGAACGGCTAGGGTTGATACGGTGACGTTCCGTTTACGTTACGATATATGTGCTACGACGCTTAGGAACTTGTGTTATATGTCATTTAATATAAAATTTAATTAGGTTTTCAAATAATTATGTTAATGTTCTAAATTCAAATTTAATTTTCGTAGATTTTGATGAAGTGTATAAGGTTTTCATTTTTTTCAGTTACTCATCTTCCAACTACATCCTAGTTGGATGTAGTTTTATTAGAAGGAGTAACTATTTTGTAAAGTTTTAATTTGTTGCTGGCGTGATAATGTACATAGTAAATGCACTAGTTAACAGTTAACTTTAGAAAGTAAGTAAATAACAAAATACGAGAACAAACATTTAACCTAATGCTCTCTCCGTGTGGTGATGAATAAATAAATGGTGTCTTTACTACACTTCATTCTACACCTGGTGCCCTACAAACTGATGAGGGAGAGGAAATAGCAGCATATGAGAAGCGGTTTAATACTTAAAGTGCTATCAGGATACTTGCTTGTCTCTCACCCTCATAAGGCAATAACAAAAATTCTTGACATAAAGTAACGTAAGGTTGTCACGTTATGTTTCAATACAATTGGCTGGCCTGCAGGTGGGGCACTACACTATTGTGATCTATCTATAAATAGTCATCGTCAGCATCTTATGATGATGATGATGACTGGTCAGCGTGGTATTAGTAGGCCAAGTATCCCTCCGTCACGGGAGGAGGCCCGTCCCTGCAGTGAGACATCAATGGGCTGTTACGAAACCTAAAAAGATCTGATGCAAATAAAATATGTAACTATCAATATATCCAAATATAAAGCTGCATATTGTCAATAAAACACAGTCTGTTATCAAATTCTCTTAAGAAATATTTCAAATGCTTATTCGCACGATATTACATTTTTATTGCAGTTACATTTTCTTCGAGGATTTATAATTCAACCGCACGTAGTTGAACAGTGATTTTTATTGCTTAGTAAATTGATAAGATACCTTCTGAAACTTGCCAGTTTATATTCATTTAAGAACTCATTGTTTTGGATATTTCATTTTTTTAACACACTTGAATGATACACATAGAATCAAAGAGTTAAAAATTGGTAATTAAAAGATCTAAGGCTTACTATGTTGGTACTTTCATTTTTTCGCTCGAGTTCGATTCCTAATCAAAGCAAATCTATGTGTGCATAAACATTAATGTTTGTATTGGTCTGTGTCTTTTTTTATGCAAATGTTAAGGCAAATGGCACCAAACGAAACGTTTCTGATTTTATGTTAAGTGTGTTGTGTAACGATGGCGTTATATCCTAATGATAAATAAATATACCTTTTAAACTTACAACTTTGACGACCTCGGTGGCGCGCCGGTAAAGCCAGCGGCTGCCGCGCATGAGGTTGTGGGTTCGATCCCCACGCAGGACAATAATTTGTGAGATCCACAAATTATTGTCCTGAGTCTGGGTGTTATATGTGTCCGTTAATTGATGTTTGTAAAAGTCCCCGCGATACAGGGCATGATCCCTAGTGCGGGAGTTGTCTTTTTAAAATAAAAAATAAAAAAAAATAAAAACATAGATTTTTCCCAACAAACTATTTTATCTAACCAACAATATTACATTTATAAACACAAGCAAAAAATCTCGCTGATTACTATCTTTATCGACAAGGGCTTACCCTGCAAGGAGTATATTCAACGAAAAACCCTTAGAAATGGAACTACAAACATTACACCGGGGATGCTATGTAAATAGAAGGTTGTATGAATATAAATGTCATTTAAGTAGGCATACGCGGTAGGCTTATGTCGTTACCTTAGGTTATTGGTGCTCTTTGCTACGTGGGGTGTGTAGCAAAAAGTATGTATGCCACGATTGTATTTATGCAAGGAGAATGTATAGGAGCAATGCATTATTAAAGGGTATTTTTGGACTGTGATTTTTCAGCTTTTCGATGTATGTTGTATGAAACAGACAGGTAGATACAGAAGTCAACTTTTTTTCAATTTACAGGGTATTCTGAACAGCTAGTTGATGAGGCTGGGGACTGTCAGTCCCATTGATAAGTTCGACTCATAGACTAAAATAACACGATATTTTTCGGGGTAAGGGTAATCATAGAGACCTCCGGTGGATTTTGCTGGCAAAAATAGCTCTCTGAGATCAACGCACAGCCCAAACCACTGGAGATATCTGGATGAATTTTAGCATGCCGGTAGATGATTTAACGTAGGCATCCACTAAGAAAGGATTTTGATAAATTCTACCCCTAAAGGGATAAAATAGGGGATGAAAGTTTGTATGTAACATTGTAAATTTCAAACCGATGAAGCTGAGACCCAGCATGCATATGCTACTATATATTGAAATAAGCCTTATTTTTAATAATACTTATAAACGCGAGCCAAAATCGCGGCAAAAAGCTAGTGTGTGTATATATAGTCGAAAATACGACTTTCCTGCGCTCTAAAGTCACGATATCTCGAAAGCGATGCTTTGTAGGTGAAAAGTGTTGAGATATGTTTTGTAGACAATTTTACGATCTACAAACTTTGTCTGAACCAAGTACAGTGTTAAGAAAATAGAACAACCAGCTGAAAACACAACAAAACATTATTAAATACCCATGATAATAATGTAATTAATGTCATAAATTTCGAAGTAACGTTGCGCTGCTTCGTGTCGAAATGGGTCAAATCATCACTGATTCACAACACAATTTCGAATAACGTAACAACAGATTTTATAAGAGAAGGCGTTTATAAAATTATTATTATATACTGATTACTACTTATAGAGTATAGTATAGTCTCCGTGTGGTGACAGACTAAGAATACAGTGTGTCACCACCCCATCTCATCCCATAGGTGTCGTACAAACCGAGTAAGGGACTACCCGCGAATAAATTATCTTTACGAAATAAAAAGAAGGAAAACTTGAAATTAAACCCTATACCAATTCGTCCGGCCAGCGTGGTGTTAGTAGACCAAGTATCCCTCTGTCACGGGAGGAGGCACTGGATTAATGGGCTGAGTTACTCGATGGCTTTTGAAAAAAGTAAAAGATAACTTGTTACATTCTTACCATTAATATTTTTAGTCTCTTGGTTAAGCTCATTAAACTTAAAAATAAAAGAAAAAATAAGATAAAAAAACCTTATGAAAAGAAAATTATATAGAAAAACGGTGATATTCAAATAACTATTCAAATTATGCTACCAGATTAAGAAGGTACAAAGTATGTCAGAATAATAAGGTAAGCGTGACCTTATAAATTAGAAAGTTAGTGGACTATATCCATTAAGTTAATAAGGCATAATTAAATGGCTGAAGCGTGTTTGTATTAACAATGACTGGCGGTGGCGCGATAACAACTTATGTTTTAACTTGTAATAAATTTTAATGGTTGCACTGGTTTTTATCTGGTTCTCCAGTTCACTGTGTGGTGACGGAGTAAAAATACAATATGTCACTCCCCATCTCAACCCATGGGTGTCGTAGGAACCGACTAAGGGACTATCGGTAAATATTATCTATAAGAAATAAAAGAAGGTAAACTTGATGTTAAACCCTATACCAATCCGTCTGGCCAGTGTGGTATTAGTAGGCCAAGTATCCCGTCCCTGCAGTGGGGTATGAATAGGCTGTTATCTGTTATGGTACTTCAAAATATGTCTAATTACGAGTGAGATTTGCCGCACATGGGCGACAGTAATGCCGGAGCATTGCCAAGCTTCTATTCTTGAATTAAGCGGTAACAGCAGTGACAGTGGGCTAACCTAGGTGTCTTTTTTCTGTAAGAACCTGCCACCATTTTTTGCTATCTCAAAAAAATTGGGCTAAATTTTGTAACGTCAAATTAACCCTTTCACAGTGCTGCCAGCAGACACAATAGTAATACAATGCACGTGTACCATATATGATACACTGGACTGGGAACGTGTTATTATTCCTTTCCTTCTTAAATCTTCTGCTAAAAAATAAAAAGAAGGAGATAGTGAAAATTGCTTAACAGAAACCACATACTGGTACCGTACCAGTATGTGGTTTCTGTGTGGTGTGTTATGTACGTAACGTACATAACACACCATAAGTCCGTCCATACCTTCGAGGTTTCACTAATGAAATAAACTTTCAGGTAGAAAATAAAGCCTTTAATATTCATGGGGTGCTCGGAACCCCTGTAAATGTTTTATTCGTTAACGAGAGAACAGGATTAGGGTAATCATGTCACGTCTTGTGCTACTTGTAATTAATTCCAAGTAATCAATTACATTTTACCTATTGGGACTTTGTTATTATATTGTGAGTTGCATACAAGTTTGCTAGCGTTTATCATCCCACTGCTGGGCAAAAAAGTATACATATATAAAGCAGCCATCATAACAATCAATTAATGTCCCTCTGCAGGGACGGGCTTCCTCTCGGGACGGAGGGATACTTGGCCTACTAATACCAAGCTGGCCAGACGGATTGGTATAGGGTTTATTTTGAAGTGTTCCTTCTAAATATAATATTCAAGGATAGTCCCTTAGTCGGTTTTTACCACACCCAAGGGATCAGATGGGGTGGTGACATATTGTATTCTTACTCCGCCACCACACGGAGAAAGCAGTAGTGAATGTCAAAAAATCCCAAACAAGATAAATATTTTGTCTTGAAGTGTCGTGTTGAGGACTCTTTTCGTTAATTTGCTGATAGTATTGCACTTCATGGTTTATTGGAAATCCTGAAGTTTTAAGTCGGGGATGTTTGTCATAGATCAAGTTTGAGCACCGTAGGAATTAGCAGAATGCATAATTTTTTTTTTGATTAGAATATTGTATTATTTTCTTGTTAAAACGTAGCTCTGTATTTTTACTGGATCGTTGACTTCAATTAGAATACTAAAAATCCTAAAAATATCTTGACTTGACTTATTCTTTTGATCATGTTACTTAGGCAATCTCTTCAAAGGCAACTATTTTCGTTATATACATATTTATAATGGAGTTTCGCAAGGAATTATTCTGGATTATGTTTCGAGACAAGACTGCGTAGGATCAAAATGCTTAGAGGAGGCCCATTTTCAGCAGTGGACGTCCAAAGAATGATATGAATTATGAATGAATGTTTCTGCTATCACGCTATAGAGATTTAAAGTTTCATATTGTCATAGGCGTTGAAGTAAAAAGAAGGATAACTTGAAATTAAAACCTATACCAATCCGTCTTGCCAGCGTGGTATTAGTTGGTCAAGTATCCCTTCGCCACGGAAGGAGGACTGTCCCTGCAGTGGGACATTAATGGGCTGTTATGATGATGTCATAGACGTTTATGTAATGAGTTATATAATGAGAGATGTAAAGCTAACTTTATTTTTTCACAGTTACGTCTGTAATTCAAATAAACATAATAACGTTACAGGAATAAACACAACAAAATCTATTCAAACCATCAACATAATGAACATCCATAAATAATAAACCCTGGACTACACATCCTTTGTAACAATCAATATTGTCTTCGAAAATTCCTTTCATTTCAATATAATTTGTGTATTATTCCGCTCTGACTAAACCAGTCTAAAGGATAATCCTTAAGGCCTACGCAGACCGGGACGGCATGGCAAGGGATTTTAATTTTTACTAATGGACTTTCAACCGTACTATTACAGAAATACGAAATAAATTGCTATGCTTTAAAATGAAAAATGCCGTGCGATAAAATCCCTTTCAATGCCACGGCATCATTTTAAAGCATAGCAATTTATGTCGTATTTCTGTAATAGTAAGGTTGAATGTCGATTAGTAAAAATTAAAATCCCTTGCCATGCCGTCCCGGTCTGCGTAGGCCTTAAGGATTATCTGCAAGAGACGTCGCGACTGTATTGTCAGCGTCTGGTAGGCTTAAATTTTCATTATGTTTATTGGATAATTCGCTTCTGAGCGGCGTGAGGCAATGAGATAGAGAGGATTTTCAATGCAACACTGAACAATTCTTGATGTACCACTATCTTTAGCTTTATGCGGAGAAAATTTTCATATAACTGTGCTGATTCGACTGTAAATTTTACTTACTTTGAGTGTTTTGAAATTCTTGTTGGAAATCTTGGTAAGTATTTTTTGAATAATTTAGGATTTTGCAACTTATAAATAATTAAAATTACACTCACTTTTTTTACTTCACTCATCGACTGTCCATGTGTCATCATTTGTGCGATTTTGGCGAAACTTCCTACCGCGAACATCTGTTTTGTGAAACAAACTCGCTGCGGCGACATTTTCGGACCGTTACGACTTGGGGAGCTTCAAGAAACGAGCGTATACCTTTTTATAGGTCGGCAACGCATCTGTGATTCCTCTGGTGTCCATGGGCGGCGGTGATCACTAACAATCAGGTGACCTGCTGACTTGTTTGCCTCCAATTACATAAAAAAGGTAAGAATTTAGGTCTTACTCAGGATATCGCGCACTTAAAAAAATCCTGGAATCCTGCACTAAGAATCATGCCCTATGTTGCTAAAACTTTACAAACGTTAAATCTATAGCCTCAAAAAATACATCCAGGTTCAAGTCAATCATTTACAGATCACGCAAACTATTGTCTTAAGAAAAGGAATTCGAACCCCAAATCTTGTACACGGTACCTGTTAACACGAACACTTCCCCAACGTGGAAGTAAAAAGTATCATCTAAATAAAAAGTGTGGTGACGGAGTAAGAATACAATATGTCACCACCCCATCTCATCCCATGGGTGTCGTAATAACCGACTAATGGACTATTCGTGAATAAGTATTATCGTTACGAAATAAAAAGAAGGAAAACTTGACATTAAACCCTTTACCAATCCGTCTAGCCAGCGTGGTATTAGTAGGCTAAGTATCTCTTCATCACGGGAGGAGGCCCGTCCCTGCAGTGGGACATTAATGGGCTTTTATGATGAAATAAAAAGTATTAGGTACTTTAACTCTTATTCAAACGCTTTCTTTGTAAACGTTCTTTCCTTTCTAAATATAAATAAGCAATTTTGTCACGCTGATGACGTCACTCCACCGAAGTAACATTTTAATAACGAACAGTTTCACACTCGAACGTTCCTCAAAAGCAGGAAATTATTCCATTTTGTGTATCCAAATCCCTTTTATTGAATAGCGGAAATAAGGGAATGGAGTTTAATAGTGTTTTATATTTATATTGACTTACAAAATGAATTGGTCCCATTTTAGAGGTAGTAACATTGTTATCAAATAAATAATTTCTTCACACATTCACATAAAGCCATCTAGTATTTAGCATTAATTAGAAATGTGTACTTGACAACGGTGAAACATACTTTCAGCTTTTTTACTAGTAAATGCGTACATAGATATTATTCATGATAAACACTTCAGACCGATATGTAAGCATTCATTATAATTCTCACAATCGGGATGGGTGATCGAAACCGAGACATAACATGCGCTAAAGGTATGCACTAAAATCCACTATACCACATTATGTTTTCAAATATCGAACTACATGGATGTCCTGCGATAAGTTATAATAGTATCATCATAACAGCCCTTTAATGTCCCACTGCAGGAACGGGCCTCCTCCCGTGACGGAGGGATACTTGGGCTACTAATACCACGCTGGCCAGATGGATTGGTATAGGGTTTCATTTTAAGTTTTCCTTCTTTTTACTTCGTAAAGATAATACTTATTTACTGTTAGTACCTTAGTAGGTTTTTACGACAAGTATGGGATGAGATGGGGTGGTGACATATTGTATTCTTACTCCGTCACCACACGGACAAAATGTTAGTATAGCTGAAGAAAACAAAAATTCAAGACATTTGACTTCAGTATACCAACCTCCTTTAAACGACTTTCACGAGACTCATGGGGATATCATTACCTACTGGTTTAAAGTATTTAATTTAATATCAGTTTTATGCAGATTTTATTCTATCGACAGAGACCTGACCTACTAAATGCCACGAGGGCATTACTTGAAAGATAATTCGTCTCAAGTAGGCAACTTGAGACGAATTAAATTTGAAGCAAGGTCAAGGAACTTTGGCAGTTACGTTACTCGTAGGTTTGATGACCCTAAGTCGACTTTTACTACACCTACTGCTGAAGGAGAGAAAACAATGGCGATATTTCATATTATTATAAGGAGTCCGTTATACCATAAAGATACTTTTTGCAGTAATCATTTTAGTTACATTTTCCGCTTTGTTGTCACATTTAAATACTATGTTAATTAACATAGCGCAACCATTAGCGGCTTCAATGAGGAGTGTCCATGTAGTTGGTGGATTAAGGTTGTTTAATAGATTAAAAAGTACTTTTTGTTTTTTAACTGAGTCCAAAAAGAGCACGATGTGTTTAATTCAGTTGTATTTAATTTCCTTTTATCTAAAACTCAGTCTTATTGCAAAAATATTTTTTTTAAAGAATCTGCTTTTAACTTAAAGTTTTTTGAATTAAAAATAACTATAAAGCACTAGTAAAGCTCACAATTTTTTTCTAAAAATAAAAGTGGGTCATTCAATTCCGTTACTCGATCAAAAACCAATATGTTATTAATGTACTCCAACCAAAATATTGTGGCTCGATTTGTATTGGTCATTATTAACGGAACAATGTCTTATGAGCTTTTGATGAGCCCTTCAGTGATTGAACGACTAATGTTACATGAATTATTACGTAACAATAAAATTTTTACGTAAAGAATATTTGATTAGATTTTCTAAGTACATATTTATATTTGTTTTTTGTTTTGTAATTATTTTGAAGTTTTGTATTAAAATAAAGACTTCTGGCTGCATTTAGGACTACATTTCTTATGATATCTTAGTCGTAGTGGTTATAGTAGGTATATACCTAGATGCTTTGCAGAGTTCTATGATACGATTGCGATTTAATTATGATTGTATTGTTTGTACGGTGACGGAGTAAGAATACATTGTGTTAACATCCTTATTAAACCGTGAGCGTTAAAACTGATTATGGTAACGCTGTTACAAAAAAATAATGAAAAAAATGACGTAGAACCCTAATATTTATCCGTCTAACGTCGTACAAATGGGCTTTGTTTTCCTTCGTGACTGCAGGAGACAAGTCAGTGCAGCTCGTTGAATTCCTAAGTTTATAAATGTGCTTATTTTTATAAGCTAGTGAGATTTTTTGTAGTAATTATTGTAAACAATGTTCTGCCATAATAAAATTAACTAATTATGAACAATAGCTCTGACAACATTATTTATTGTGTATACCAAACCCGAAATATACAAAAATACACAGATAACTAAATGTATGTCCCATTAACGTAATGCTTACATAATCTGATACAATAAGCTTATCAAAGCCGTATAATATTGTACTATTACATTACACAAAGAACATTACATAACGTTCTATAGAAGTTACTATATTTTAAAAGAATATATACATAATGTTTGTCTGTTTGATAGAAGAATATGACAGGTTCCTAAAAGGTGACTAACCAAAAGTAGTTAATAACCATTTCCAATCCATTCAGTTTCAGCCAAACGGGTAAAACGGGTATTTGTAAAAACAGATAATTGTAAAAACGGGTATTTGCAGAATATCAATATTTTTGACTTATTGGCTTTTATTTATTTTAATTTTCTGAGTAAAAGTCAACACCAAAACTACGATCTTTATGTAATTATGTTTACCTGGATGAATTTTATAGGAAAACTAGCTTTTGCCTGCGGCTTCGCTCGCGTTAAATTCGGGGTAGCACTGTTCGGACTGTTCCCCATTGCTGAACACAGAAGAAAAAATAAATAAAAAAAAGTAGTACGTTTTGCCGTGAAAGAAAGAGAAACAGACACACTTTCCCATTTATAATATTAATATGGATGGCGTATTTGTCGAGATAAAAACTGAATATTATTAAATAATTTTTACGTGACTCATATTTAGCCAGTCAACAGCTGATTATAACTGTGCTGGTGGCCGTCATGTTAGCTGCTATGTGAGTTCAAATGCTACGCAAGATCTTTGTAAACCTGAGATTGAACTTGGATGCATTTGTATCTGTTCAATTTATGTCTATATATTGTGGACCCCGTAGTTTATGGCTATCTACAGGGTGCACATAAGTATGGCTCATAAATTTTAATAAGTTTACTAAGTAAGTAAGTAAGAAAAATACCCATCTGATTAGGGAACAATGACATGATCATTTGACACTTTTTAAACCTCTTTTCGCCGTTAAAACTAAAAGCTGTATATAACTAAAACCAATATAATAATATCAAGTTAAATAGTGCGTATAAAACCCTTAAGATACAAACATTCATAATTTCCTTTAAAACCTAAACGAAATAAAACCTTAATATTATGTAAACAAACAAAGTAATCTACATATTTGTATTACCATTCAAACAAATTGCAATCTAAGAATATAATATCCTGAAACATCGCAAATGATAAATATCTTTAAACAGTCATGAGGTCGCAGATGGCTCGGATATTTTAGCAAATGAGGCCTACGGAAACATGGAACTACGAATTTCTTGCAACAGACATTTTGGAGAAGGTAGTAAGAAAAAAGAAAGAAAGAAAGAAAAAATATTTATTTTGCACCTCACTGCACAATACAAGAATTAATATTAAAGTTATAAATAAACATAATAAGGTAAGGACGTCAATGTTCATTAAAGTTTCTTGTTATGTTATTATATTACTATTTTTCTTGTGAAGTAATAAAACTTGGATAACAATAAAGCGTAGTTAAACGTGACTAATAAACCTTCTTTCTGTAATTAAGAAGGACCCGTTCTCTAGTTCAACATTAATGGGCTATTATGATGATATTATTATAGTCCTTGATTTTTGCATGCAATGTTAAAAATTTAATAAATAAGAATATTATAATTTATCTCTCGGGATCTATTTTAAAGGTTTTTTGGATGCCAAACCTTTGGTAGAAACCAGAAGTAGTAAGAATAATTATTAGATATCGTTCATGAAACCACAATAAAAAAAGAGTAACTCATTAAGTCACAAATTAGAAACGTTACATGTAGTGGGAAAATAAAAACGCAAAAATCGCTCTGCAACTAAAATTAAATGTTCCATAAATATAAATGATTAAGAAAAATATTTTAATTCGTTAATTAATATCGTTTAAGAATCTAAAAATTTACACAGGTTAGTTGCCTAGAGGGCTTGAAGGTTTTAAATTAAGACAGTGCCGCATCAAAATTACCTCACTTCTAAATTCATGTTTCTCATGCGACATGGCCGGCCATCTGTCACGAGCGTAACCGGGACACAGTAAATTACGGGCCTTCATCATCCCTTGGAAAGTGACCTGGAGCTGTCGCACCCAACTCCTGGATAGGATTTCTGCGGCTTTTATTTAACATGAACAATGTTTCCTACTGGATAACTGTCAGTTTTAAGGTATAGTATGTGTGGAAATGTGATTTACGAAGTTTTGAAAAGGATTTTTAACACCTTAGTTTTTTTGGAATTTTAGTCCTATTTTATTCGGACATAGGTTTTAGAAAGTTTCTTTATGTGGTAATGGATTGAAATAAATTATTATCTTAAAGATAGGACTTATAAATGTCTGACTTAATTACCTTTTCTGTCTTGAGCATCTGTAGTTTGCCGTTGTTGTTAGAATAAACAAAAGCTTTTTTATTTTTAAATTGTTAATTCCATTTAGACATTAGTGGCCTGTATAGTGAGAATAGGTAACCATTGGTCATGGTTGTCATCAATAGCCGGATACACACCAATCGATCGCGATCAGTGTGGATCGCTTGGAGAGTATCTTTAGGATCGCACGTTTCCAAAACTGGATCGGTCTAACACGATCCACGATCCCGCTCCGTGATCATGGATCGCGGGATCGTCGTTCCATGATGGATCGTTTGGTGTGGATCCGGCTAATGATCGTCAGCTATTACATACATCAGGATCTGACAACTCTAGGACTGTTATGTCCTAAAGCTCTATTTAATAAAAGTATGCTAAGTAGTAGTAGTTACGACAACAAACGCGCGTCTAGTGCTTACAAATTGATGAAGTAATTATTTATTTTAAACAGAAATTTATTTATTGTCTACCTAATATTTTATAAAATATTGTTTTCCTAACAACCAGAACGAGCTTTTCATCTAACGAAAACAACTATAAATCATTAATATTGCCAGTTTATCAAGAAATAAAACAGGTTATTCTTTTATTTATGGCTAAGAAAATAAAAGAAAACGGATAACATCTCTCATAAATAAAGAAAGGTAAATCATAATTACCATTTATGTTAGGTATTCATTAAATATGTAAGTTGTTATAGGTACATTTATTTTATTTTGTGACGTAAGTTGTATCTGTTCAGTAATTATTGAGTTCAGTGATATTTGCAGCTTAAGTTTGAAGTTTAAAGCTTCCATGAAGCGAAATCATGAAACGTCAACTACATTTCTTAGTGAAACCAGTATGTATAGACATACGTAGCAGCCATTATAATCCTAATAAATAACGGATGCTACGTAGAGGTCTTGGGTTTGCTTTTCACTCAATGTAAATTTTTTGTGTGCATTAGCATAAAGGTATAATTAAATATGAATAGATATTGGGTATATTATAGATACTTGATATCAAGGAAGGCAACATTCACAACCATTTACGTCAGAACTTTAATGAATCGTAGACATGATCAATATATTTTCAATTTAAATAGTAAATAAACAATAAAAGTATACAAAACAAGCGGTGTGGTGAAAGTTTGTAGATTTTAAAAACAAAGTTGTGCACTGGCGTGAAACTGCTAGAAAACTTAAAAGCTAGTTAATACCGTGTACCCACGGGCTTATATTTCTCATCACTTTATTGAAATTGTGGTGACGGAGTAATAATACTATATGTCACCACCCCATCTCATCCCATGGGTGTCGTAAAAACCGACTAAGGTACTATCCTTGAATATTATCTTTACGAAATAAAAAAGGAGGAGGCTCGTCCCTGCAGTGGGACATTAATGGGCTGTTATGTTATGATGATGAAATATAAAAAGGAAAACTTAAAATTAAACCCTGTACCAATCCGTCTGGCCAGCATGGTATTAGTAGGCCAAGTATCCCTCCGTCACGGGAGGAGGCCCGTCCCTGCAGTGGGACAGAAATGGGCTGTTATGATGATGATGATGATACTTTACTACAAAAACTTTCGCATGTATAATATTAGTAGGATAGTCTCATAATAAAACGACAATAATCGTTCGAACCTCATAACAAAAATGTCATAATCATTACCATATCATTTCGGAAACGTTCAAGCATGAACAAAGCCTCATTTCTTTTTACGATAAGCATAGACTTACTTTTGATTCAGCTCTATTAAAATGGTATGAAATGAAGCAGCTGTGAATGTAAACAGTTGTATGTGTATTTTGTATGTGTGTGTATTTTGTACGCAAAAACATTACTGCAGTTCCGTTCATACATTTTTGTTAATTCTACAGTGTATAAGGTTATCTTATTACCTCTTTATTTATAAGCTGCAATTAATTTCTTTCAATTAATTTTTGTCTCTGTCTGCCCCGGACGGGATAAGGCGTGAGTTTATGTAATGTACCTATGTAATGTATTTCTGTCTGTTTTTTTTTCTTACATTAAGAGCTAGGGTCAGGTCTTCTGTCATTTAGGTTAAAATCTATTTTAGACACCAGTCGCTCTCAATCGAGGCTCCTCCAGTAACGATGGAAAATTTGGATTTGTAAATAGTACAAATAAGTATTCTCAATCAAGTATTCCCTTTTCTATGTTCGTAGGCACCGTAAAATTAACTTTTCGTTGTCTGTCAAAGTTGTTGGCTAATCCGAAGTAGCTGCTACCAAAAAAACCTCATATATAAAATATTTATTTATGCCATGCAATAAATTGGATGCACTCCAAACAAAAACATAAAACAAAAGTCAAACAAAAAACTTAAGTTTTATGTATATTGGGATTGCTGGTTGTAATATAATCCCGTATATTGCATATAGTAAGCCGACATCAGACAACACCTCGCAGGCACTCCTACGAAATTGGAAGAGAAAATAAACAGAAAAGTTCAGTGTAGAAGATTACACCTGAGATGCAAGATGCAAACATGATTTCGGGGAAATTCTGTCTAGGAAGTGCACTCTCGTTTTTTCCGTTTTTTTGTTTGTTTTGTTCAACTTATCAAAGTTTAATTTAATTTGGATTTTAATAAAGTTTGTGTAAGTAATTTTATCAATCTTTAAAGTAAATCCATTGAAACTTAGTAATTTACCAATTACAACGAAAACGATTTTTAATGTGTTATGCTTTTCTTCTATCGCAGAGGCAGTTAGGACGTTGTAGGAAATTACGACTTGTTTTCACCTTCTCCATAAAATTTCAAAAAATCAAGCACACCCATGAAGCCATCTAAACATGGCCATCCATAATAAAAATGAATCTCCGAAAAACTATGTTCAGAATGTTCAGTCCATGACAATGCAAAGTAAATCTACACTTTTATTGTTTTCAATATGAATTAATTCGTTTAACCGATGAAACAGATGTGAGCATTTTTAAAAAATAAACTTTCGCATTAGTAAGACCTGAAATTAACGTAAAATAATCATTTTTAGATTCCATAAATAGGTATTGTCTTACTCGGCGTTGTATGCCGAGTAAAATATAACTAACTACAACAGCTCGTTAATGTCCCACTGCAGGGACAGGCCTCCTCCCGTGACGGAGGGATACTTGGCCTACTATTACCACGCTGGCCTGATGGATTGGTATAGGGTTTAATTTCAAGTTTTCCTTCTTTTTATTTCGTAAAGATAATATTGACGGATAGTCCCTTAGTCGGTTTTTGCGACACCCATGGGATGAGATGGGGTGGTGACATATTGTATTCTTACTCCGTCACCACACGGATTCGAAACATAACACAAAAGATAAGCAATGAACTTAAAAAGAAACACTACTCTCAACTCTTTTAAAAGAAAACAGAGTCAAGGGAAGGTTTTCACGTGTGACCCTAAATTCTTTTATTATTAACACAAGTTATTCTCTAGCGAGTATCTTGAACGTTGCTTTGATTCACATGTCAACTGAATGTTAGTAAAGTTTCTAGACAAATGTCGAAGACAACGAAAAAAACTTACTTAACTTTTGTTCTATTTTCATTTGTTTTAGGATTTTTTGGGTTATTCCGATCTGATACCCCCCTAGAGTTAAATCTGGGAAACGTATGTCTGAGAATTTACCTTTTTAATTTATTTTAACCTAACATAAGGTAAATTTTAAGACATGTTTCCCGGAATTTACCCTAGGGTGAATTTTTCAAGGTAACTGATCGGAATAACTGGATTTTTTGCTGAAGTGTTATTGATAGTTGGTGTTTTATTTTTATAAATACTAGTTTATCATTTCATTTCGATAATTTTTAACATCTTCAGTTAGACTTATTATTATCTTATAGTCATATTCATATAAAATCAAAACTGTTATTGGAATTTGTTTTTAGTGAATTTATGGCAAGTGAAATCACAGAGCTAACGTACTTCACAATTTGGCTAGCCATCGTGATGTTAGTTAGCCTAGTTTTGCTCCATCATTGGCGGAAGCTCTGCAGTGAGAACTTTAAAAACAGAAGATTTTTTTTGTAGTAACTAAAAAAAAATAAGGAAGTGCCTACAACCACTGTAATTTATTTTTGTCTTTTGGACACAAAATTACTTACTTGCTTAATTAAGTGTGGTGATGGAGTAAGAATACAATATATCACCACCCCATATCATCCCATGGGTGTCGGTATAACCGACTAAGGGACTATCCGTAAATATTATCTTTACGAAATAAAAGAAGGAAAACTTGAAACTAAACCCCTCAACCAATCCGTCTGGCCAGCAATTAGTAGGCCAAGTAACCCACCGTCACAGGAGGAGGCCCGTCCCTGCAGTGGGACATTAATGGGCTGTTATGATAGACACAAAAAGCTTTCACAATCATCTAATTTTGTGGATCGCACAAGCAATTAAGTAATTGTTATTTGAAGAATACTAAACCGCGACCTTTTGCACTACAGTCCGATAAACTACTCCACCAAGGCTACACATAAAGATAAGAAAAAAAACATATATTATAACTATAACATTAAAAGCATGTTACACCACTAACAAATCGTTTGTGAAAACGTTCTTACACATTTTAACTTTAAGTCCTCGCTATCTTTCCGCATAGCATAATGTAAGCTCCGCTACACACGTTGGAAACTCGAAAGCAAAGATTTCTGACAAAACTATTTGGTTGGTTACATTACCTGATATGCTAGTATTCGTTTTGTAATTATATTTTTAATGACAACGTTATGTAAATAATAAGTAAAAACCTATTTTTGTTAATAAATAATGATAATTGTAACTAACTACTTGTAAATTAATAAAAGGTTTTGATTTTCGAGTAATACATAAATAATTATATTAAGCCATGTCACATCGTTAACTAGCAAATTAATGTTTACCTGACTTTGAAAAAATTTGGTCAAGAAATAATAGGTAAAGTTCTTATAAGAACTCTATTACATTTATGAAATTTTATAACTTAATACTCTTTTTGGAATCGGTTAAAAGTAACCATATTATTAGAATCCGTGTCGGGCTTTTACATCATATTTCATCGAAGTGCATAGTGCATAGAAATCTCATCCGGTGAATAATGCTCCGGCTAAAACTATTTTACTGTATTTCTGTAAAATATTTTAAAACTACCTTATGGTGTTAAGATGAAAATACGTTATTACTTATATAAATATACTAGCTGTAAAACGCGACTTTGTCCGCGATTAAATTTAAAATGAAATAAAAAAAAACTTGTATAATTCATACAAAGTTTATTCATCATCATCATATCAGTCAATCGACGTCACCTGCTGTACATATGCCTTCTCCAAGTATTGCCACCTTGTGCGGTCCTGTGCCTCCCTCATCCATCGGCTTCTAGCCGTCCACACCAGCGCTTTTCGGTACGCGATCGCCATTCCAGAATCTTTCTGCAACAACTCAGCTGTCGGTTCTCCGCGCTATGTGCCCTGCTTGTCGCTACTTTAACCGGTTATGTCGGTTACTTTGGTTCTCTTGCGAATCTCTTCATTTTTGATTCGATCACGCAGGGAAACTCCCAACATAGCTCTCTCCAATGCCCCTGAATGACCATGAGCCTTCTGAGTAGGCCCATAGGTCAGGCTACAACATAGCTCTCTCCATTGCCCTCTGGAGTGACCATGAGCCTTCTGAGTAGGTCCATAGGTCAGGCTACAAAAGAGCTCTCTCCAATGCCCCTGAATGACCATGAGCCTTCTGAGTAGGCCCATAGGTCAGGCTACAACATAGCTCTCTCCATTGCCCTCTGAGTGACCATGAGTTTTCTGAGTAGGCCCATATAGGTCAGGCTGCAACATAGCTCTCTCCAATGCCCTCTGAGTGACCATGATTCTTCTGAGTAGGCCGCATAGGTCAGGGTACAACATAGCTCTCTCCATTGCCCTCTGAGTGACCATGAGCCTTCTGAGTAGGCCCATAGGTCAAGCTACAACATAGCTCTCTCCATTGCCCTCTGAGACACCATTAGCCTTCTGAGTAGGTCCATAGGTCAGGCTACAACATTAGTCTCTCCATTGCCCTCTGAGTGACCATGAGCCTTCTGAGTAGGCCCTTAGGCCCCCTAAATTTGAAATTTTTTTTTGTCCTAGCTTGATGTTATATAACCTATAGCCTTCCTCGATTAATGGTCTATCCAAAACTGAAAACTAAATTCAATTTGAAGAAGTATTTCCTGAGATTAGCGCGTTCAAACTAACAAACAAACTCTTTAGCTTTATATAATAGTATAGATATAGATATAGATTAGAGTGATTTTTCACCACCCATTTCAGTTCAAGTGTATGATAGAGAACAAAATCTGTTATTATAACAACACTAACTGACCCGTGCCCAGCGTGCGCGAGCGTTGGGTGGCTATAAAAAACGCGTCCCTTTTATAAATATATTTCATTTCTGCTCCATTTTTATTAGTCATAGCGTGACACTATATAGCCTATGACACTTCTTTATAAATGGAGTATTTAACACAGAAAGAATTATTTAAATCGGTTTAATAGATTCAGAGATTACCCCCTACAACGTCACAAACTCACAAACATACAAACTTTACCTCTTTATAATATTAGTGAAGAAGTATAGATAAAACATAATAATAATTAACAAGTCCTGACTGGTATAGAAGACCAAATTTTTATAGTAGAGGGGTGCATCACTACAACAAATCGGATATAAGATTCAAAAAGAAGAAGGGCCGAAAAGTAAGCCTTATGTTGTCTAGTACTTACAACAAGTTTTGCGTTATTTTTATTAACCTACTAGCTGATGTCCGCGGTATTACCCGCTTAATTGTTATTTTACACCATAACTACCTATATTCCAAATTTCATCAAAATCCATTTAGTAGTTTTTGCATGAAAGGGTAACAAACATTCATCCATCCTCACAAACTTTAGCATTTGTAATATTAGTAGGATAGGATAAGCAAAGGTGTGTAACTTTAGTGCCTAACAAATAAGGTGAATATTATCTTCACTAAATAAAAAGAAGGAAAACTTGAAATTAAACCCTATACCAATCCGTCTGCAAGCGTGGTATTAGTAGGCCAAGTATCTCTCCGTCAAGGAAGGAGGCCATTCCCTGTAGTGGGACATTAATGGGCTGTTATGGTGAAATAAGTTGACAATTACGAATTTAAGCTCTCTAGATACACACTTCAACAAAGTCTAGGGATATTTGGTATTTACTCAATTAACTTCAAAATTATTGAAGACTAGCTGCTGTGCCCGCGACTTCGTTCGCGTGGCGGATGTTACTTACTTCGCAATTCGATTTAATACTGAAAAATCATTTTTTAAACCTTATAACAAACAGATATACCTACACACGAATTGTAAAATTAACGAACGAACCAAAACCTTTTCAAAAACAGATCTTTACAAAGACAGATCTATGAAGACTGTGTCTAAACTTATACTGAAAGACATGAGCGAACGTCATTCTTTCAAGTAAAATCTTAATACCGCGATACTGAAAATGACGTCACAGGCACAATGCCATCTGTTGTCAAATTTGTAAGTTAAAATAAATGACATCGCTTTTTTCATCATAACAGCCCATTAATGTTCAACTGCAAGGACGCGCCTCCTCCCGTGACGGAGGGATACTTGGCCTACTAATACCACGTTGGCCAGTCGGATTGGTATAGGGTTTAATTTCAAGTTTTCCTTCATTTTTATTTCGTAAAGATAATATTCACCGATAGTCCCTTAGTCAGTTTTACGCCACCCATGGGTTGAGATGGGGAGGTGACATATTGTATTCTTGCTCCGTCACCACACGGATAATCGCTAATTAATTATGAATGAATACATTTGCACGCCACGTTATGGTGCGGCAGAATTACCTGCCTCGGTGGCGCGGCGGTCGCATTACATGGCTGGCGTGCATGAGGTCGCGGGTTCGATTCCCATGGAGGACAATTGTGATACACAAACTATTGTCCTTAGTCTGGATGTTCTTTGTGTCCGTTAAATTGATATTTTTAAAGGCTAGTGTGAAGACTTATAATAATTGATATTACACATACGATTCATGGTTAATTTTATTAACATTTAAAAGGAATAACTTATTAATAGCACTTAATAATAAAATAGTTATATATTATTTAAAAACTCATTTATTTTATGATTACTACTGGTAACGCCATCTCGTGAACAAAAGAAACGAAATTTAAATTCATTCAACATTGAACTAAATCCATTTTTCATGACCCCTGATTTGTATTGGACTGTTCTAATAAAGAGATCTAGCGATATCTCGAGTATTACTTATCCGATTCCGATTGTTTTATTATAGTATAGATAGATACCTACTTTAAACTTAATACCTAAAAACTACGTATCTATGTATTTTAATATCTAAAGCTCGCTTATTCCGAGAAGAGTCAATAAGAACCACGTCCGTTCGCATTAAGAGTCAATGTGAATGAAATTATATAGATGCACCGGTTGGCCGTTTCGGACGTTAAACAAAAATCAACCGTACTGCCGTACTCATACTGGCGCGGCGACATTTGGAAATTTTCTTTCATCTAAATCTTGTGTGTTTATAAACCGATTTCTATATTTTTTTTTAATGAATAAGGTATTAAAGTGTACTTTTGAAATATGGGAGTTTGAAAAAGATATGTCTATGCAAATTACAATATATTTATGTATTTAATACACTTTGAAGAAAACCCTAACGATTAAACAGGTTATTGTGACTAATATATTATAAAAGATAGATATATACTATTCAGGACTTTTTTGTTCATCGTTTGAAGACCATTATTTTTGTAATACATATTTTTGGCGTATGATCAACGTATGCGATGATAAGAGCTCGAACGCGCTTTTTTTCAACCGACTTGCTTCAAATTTTTTGCCACTGCTCAGCTCCTATGTGTCTTAGCGTTATGTTATACAGCCTATAACCTGCCCGGGAGTATGGACTACAATTGTACCAAGTTTGGTTAAAATGCCTTCAGTAGTTTTTGACCCATGCGTGCACATACAGACAGACAGACAGACAGACAGACAGACAGACAGACAGACAGACAAAAAATTTATTGATTGCATTTTTGGCATTAGTATCGATCACCATTCATCCTCCAATATTAATTTTTAACATAATATATTCAATGTACAGAATTGATCTCTCTACAGTTTTATTATAAGTATAGATAGCATATAGCATGTTTATATTTTTATAAAGACAATTTATCAGGTACAATCCAGAATTAAATAAAAGAATTATTTTTGCATAAATAATTTTTTATTATTTATTTTTTTTTAGTGGGGAGGCCTTTGCCCTGCAGTGGGACAGTACAGGCTAATAATAATAATAATAATCCATCGCATCCTTAGAGATGCACTACAATAGTTTTTGCACTCGGCAGGGACCATCTCTGGATGTATCATATTGTGCGTTCAGAGATGGTATCTGCCCTGTGTATCCATTACCAGATTAAATATCTCTTAAAGGGCCTCTTCGTCTTGGCTTCGGCCCGATGTATGCCTTCCAAAGAACCGGGTCTCCAATAGACCCGAGTATTATGGAAAAGAGAAACATAATAATAATAATAAGAAAAGATGGAAAAGAAATATTAAGGAAAATAATAATAATAATAATATTTATATATACTTATAATAAAACTGTAGAGAGATCAATTCTGTACATAGAGAAACATAATAATAATAATAAGCCCGCAGGGGCAGCTTGTGGCGAGCTGTTGGTGAGTGGCGACACCACGGACCCTGATTCCTTGATGGCCTGGCTTACCTTCATTGGTCGGCCAGGACTGGAATACGCAAGAGCGGATCCTATGCTCCAAGCTGGAAGTGTAAAATGTCATAACGCCGGGGGCCCTTGAACGGTTGACCGGAATTTGGCGCCCCGCAGACTCACCTCTCCGCAGCTTCTAGCCTCTCTACGAGATGTTGCTCCATCGTCGCACTGTACGTGCGGCCGTTTTGTGGGGCCCACTCAACGAGGTGGCAAGTCACTACCTGTCTTTTTATAATATAGAGACTGATTATCACGACAGGTATCCGGTAGTCTCCTTCCATAGCCCAATAACCGGTCCATTAAACATACTCATCCATAGACTATTATTTAAATTTCTATTGCATCCTTACAGATGCACTACAATAGTTTTTGCACTCGGCAGGGACCATCTCTGGGTGTATCATATTGTGCGTTCAGAGATGGTATCTGCCCTGTGTATCCATTACCAGATTAAAAATCTCTTAAAGGGCCTCTTCGTCTTGGCTTCGGCCCGATGTATGCCTTCCAAAGAACCGGGTCTCCAATAGACCCGAGTATTATGGAAAAGAGAAACATAATAATAATAAATAATTTTTTATTCAAATAAATAAAAAACTTGGAAAATTAGTAAAACTAACAATGAATGTGTTTCTTAAGCAAAAGTGAAAATAAGCAAAAATTAATCTGTTTTTAATTGTTATGTGAGTAATCAGTAGTCAGCACCTTAAAAAAACCGTAAATAACGGTCCTGCAATGGTTTTTCATGCTTTTATTATGTTATCCAGGTCTTGGTGCGGTATATTGTTCCAGGTCCGACTAGGATGCAAAAAAAGTTGCCCTTCCATCGCAATTTTATGCAGGAAAAATCACCAAAACCCTTCTTTTGAACATGTCCTACGCGTATTTTATGGTTTTGAGTATAGGGGATTGAGTGGTTCAGCATAAAATCGATACGTCGTGCTCCTGCAACCAGCTCGTCATCACTCTCGCTTTATGCGAACGGGTGTTATTGTCCATGAACTTGAACTTTTGGCCCAATTGTAGTCTACGTGGGTAGATTATTAGTACTAGCACCTCGTTAAATTATTTTTCAGCCGTCATGGTGTTTCTGATCAAAACGCGCTGTGTTCTTCGACCGATACAAATTCCCGTCCAAACCATAATTTGTTCTATCATGGTATGAATAGATTTCTTGAGGATGTTGTAGACGGCTATCACAACCAGGAACTCGCCAAGCACGTTCTCTACGTGAATCCGAGTGGAAACCGAACCGGGACTCATGTGTAAACACTACTACAGATCACAGCTTATCTTTGCCGAGCAAATGTTCACGAGCCCAGTCTAGTAGTCGTGCGCGATTCGTTAGGCGTAGTGCTGGAGTATATAGCGGTATGCGAGCATAAAGGTGGGCTTCCTGCCGACTTTTTCTGACAGTTTGGTCACTCGCAAGAGGCTCCACCAAGAGCTGGAGCCTCTACACCAGCTGCATGGTAGTAACATTTGGCTGTCTTTTCGCGGGAACTTGCAAAAATTTTTCATTTCGTTGAGTGGTTATAGACTTTTTGCTATGGTATCTTTCAGCCACTTCACCAGTAGCACGATAACGTGACCATAACCTTGATTTCATATTTTGTATTGTTCCAATCTATTCAGCAATACTCCGCTTAGTACCCGCAGCTGGGAGCATGCCTACTGCCCATAACATTTTGTTTCTGTAATATCATTCATTCGAAATAATCGTTTAAATTGTTATAAAACTTAAATTTGACACAAAAAAGCAGTCAAAACTTACTATTGGTAAATGAAATTTTCGCACTTGACTACGTTCAAGCCGCGTAAATCTTTTATTTTTAATTTTATTTTTGAAATTCAAATTAAGAATGGTTGAAAAAGGTTAACAAAGTAAGTTTTCATCAAAACAATTAAAAAAAAAACAAAATTACAAACCAAATTTTTTGAGTTTCACAACTTTAAACAAAATATCCCTAGACTTTGTTGAGGTGTGTATATCAGACCCACAGCTTAAAAAACCGGTCAAGTGCGAGTCTGACTCGTGCACCGAGGGTCCTGTACAAACCTATTTATTTTCCCGCCAAATTGTGATAACGTCAGGATTCAGCTGTTTAAATACTATTTTTTCCGCCAAAATTCAATGACGTCACGACTTAGCTGTCAAAATATATTTTCCTGCTAAAATTCTGTGACGTCACGACTCATCTGTCAAAAATTCTATGACGTCACGCCTATCTGTCAAAATTGACAGCTGTCAAAAGTGAAAGCTGTCAAAAGTGACAGAGGTTTCAAATATTTTCCCGCCAAAATAATATGGCGTCACAAATAACCTGTCAAAAATTCTGTGACGTCACGACTCATCTGTCAAAAATTCAAAAACGTCACGGCTCAGCTGTCAAAATATATTTACCCGCCAAAATTCTGTGACGCTACGAATCATCTGTCAAAATTTCAAAAACGTCACGACTCAGCTGTCAAAATTTAATTCTGTGACGTCACGACTCAGCGTTTAAAAATTCAATGATGTCACGACTCAACTGTCAAAAAATATTTTCCCGCCAAAATTCTGTGACGTCACGACTCATCTGTCAAAATTCTATGACGTCACGGGTCACGTGACCAAAATTCTATGACGTCACAGGTCACGTGACACAGCTTTCCCGCCAAAATTCTATGAAATCAAAATATAATATGATTGCTAATAAAAAGTAGCCTATGTTCTTTCTCAAGGTCTAAAGATTGTCTGTACAAAATTTCATCGAAATCCGTTCAGCCGTTTAGGCGTGAAAGAGTAACAGACAGACAGACAGAGTTACTTTCGCATTTATAATATTAGTATGGATTCAGTCCCATTGCTTGTCATTTGAAGTTTTTTTATACAATATAAATCCAATAGTTGAATCTTTACAAATTAATAGTTAACAATAAAGCATTTACTTACTATAAACTAACATTTTCTGTTATTTAAAAAGTAAACTGTGTACAGAAATAAAATAAATACAATATCACCGAACGCTTTTATATTTATCCTAGTAGATAATTGATTAAATAAACTACACACATCAAAAAAGTCTAAGCAACATGCATGATATTACAAATTTACCATTTATATTAATTAATTTCTAAGTATTTACTCACTCAAAGTGTATAGGTAAGTAAACTTCAAGTGTATAGGTAAAAAAATTTCGATTATGTTTTGTTTTTTTTCATAAAATTCAAATGACTGCGAATTTGTTTGAATTTGAGTGCATGTTAATTGCTACGTTTTAGTCTTGATTTTATAATTTTACCAACCATTTAAATACAGTTGGCGACAAAATTGAATTGTTAGATATTCTTTACGTCATGGAGCGACGTCATTTGACGGCAGATGAAATGCAAAGAGCTGTAGGGATGTTGCAAGCGGGAAGTAATCAATCTCAGGTATCTCGACATTTTGGTATTCATAGAAGTGTTATTTGTCGTCTTTGGCAGCGCTACAATAATACAGGGGAACCCGCTGAACAGCATCCAGGCCGTAAAAGGAGTACAACCACTCGGCAAGACCGGTACATACAACTGACTGCAAGACGCCAGCCGATGTTAACCGCTCGAGAGATAAGTTTGAGGCTACAAAATTCAAGTGGTGTTGATGTAAGTCCCCAAACTGTGCGAAATCGACTGCATGAGTACGGCCTACGAGCTCGACGCCCTATCAGGTGCCCACCGATACGTCACGGGAATCGCGCTCGTCGAAATGAATGGTGTAGAGAACGCATAACATGGACCCAGGAACAATGGGATAAAATTATGTTTTCCAATGAGTCGCGATTCGGGTTTAGGCCTGATACAAGAAGGGTGCGAGTGTACCGTCGACCCGGAAATACTGAAAGACTCAGGTGCGTTCAGGAAGTTCATCCATACAGCGGCTCAACAGTTATGGTATGGGCGGGTATTATGAAGAACAGGCGAACTGAGCTCGTTTTTGTAAATGGAAACATGAACGCTGAAAATTACGTTGAGGATATTCTCAGACCTTATGTCCATCCATTTGCACAAACCTTTGGCTCCGATTTTACGTTAATGCATGACAATGCGCGTTCACATACAGCTCGGCGAACCAGTGAATACTTGGCAACGGAGAACATCCAGGTATTGCCCTGGCCTGCACAATCGCCAGACCTCAACCCCATCGAGCACGCATGGGACATGCTCCAGAGACGTGTTTTGAAGGACTTGGACGGAGTGACAACAACCCAACAGCTGAAGGATTTGCTACAATTCCATTGGGAGCGAATACCGCAAGATGACATAAACAGTCTCATTAATTCAATGAATAATCGTTGCCGACAAGTTCTGAATAGCAGAGGAGGCCATACTTTGTATTAAATTGTCCTATTCTTTCACAATAAATTCATTTTCTTAAGAAATTTCAATTTGTAAAAAAAAAGTTTAGTTTCTTATGTACCTGTATATTCTAATATTGTTAATTTCTGTTATTAAAAGAACTTATAAAGAAAACAGCTGTTATTTTTACATCATAGAACCCTAAAAATATTATTTTAAAAATAAAATACAACGTTATAATTAAAATAAATGGTAAAATAAATTAATATAAATGGTAAATTTGTAATATCATGCATGTTGCTTAGACTTTTTTGATGTGTGTATTTGCCTACTTTCACAGCGTCAGATATCACAAACTATTTATATACGGAAAGGGTCAGAAAGCCGATTACAGGTCGCCTTAGAAACGAAAAGCTTTTACTTGTAATCTTCTAATGTGAGTGGATTATGAAGGGAGACCAACTTATGATAACTTTATCTCGATAGAATATTAACAGAAAAACACCGTGAAATCCGCCTTTTAAAACTAAAAGGAGCCAGCTTAGTCAAAAAGTAAAAGAAGGAAAACTTGAAATTATACCCTATACCAATTCGTCTGGCCAGCGTGTTATTAGAAGGTCAAGTATCCCTCCGTCACGGGAGGAGGTCTGTCCTTGCAGTGGGACATTAATAGGCTGTTATGATGAGTCAAAAAGTTGAGCTATTGAAATATTCAATGCATAATGCATATTCCCATATGCATATTCTTCATACTTCATACAATGCTATCTAATCCTTTACTAAAGGAAAACCATACTTATATATTTTTTTTATCGTGGGCCTTTACGTAGCTCACTAACGCCGCCAATTGAAAAAAATCATAATTCGCGAATTAAACGCTCTTAATACATGCTTATTATTTACATAGAAAATATTTGTTGATTGTACTACCGACTTAATACGCCACAAAGCTGTTAAATTCTTACCATAGCTCAATAATACCACAGTTAGGTACACATAGGTAGTTATTATTTGTTTCTTAACTAACTTATCACTATACACTGTTATCATAAATACAAAAACACATAATAAACACTATACACTAAGATACTTGGTGGGTTGATACCTGAACTAGGTATCTCATCGTTATCTACCCTCCAGTCCTTGCTGTAGCTTTATTTACACTGATAAGTATGGCTAATAAAATAAGAATGAGATGTTAAGATTTTTTTTATAGGTGACTCGTACGATCTGGTTGGCCGTTAGATCGTCAGGCACATGAAACTAATAAAAAACACTCAACCATCATGTCATTTTTGATAAGTCTCACAGCCCATTAATTTCTATAGCTACCCTTCCACTAAAATACAGTAACATCATTCCAAAAATACCAAGCTAAATTGCTTGAAATTTTCCTAAATCCTAGTTTAGAAACTCAGTTTGATAAATAATAGTACCTACTCGTAGCTAAAAGATCGAACATCAAAAAGGCGGTGCGGAATAGCTGGTCGATTTGTCAACATCATTGCGGTTATCCCGAGTCGTCCAAATAAATTGGAACGGGTTTAAAGGTGCCTTACTGTTTAATAAATGAGTTCTAATTTATTTTGTTGATTTTTAATACTATGTCATACTTAACCCTTTCACAGTGCCGCCAGCAGACACAATAGTAAAACAATGCACGTGTACCGTATATGGTACATTGCACTGGGAACGTACTATGTAAGTGTAACACTAAGAACTGTAACACTAATGTTAGTGTAACAGTTAGAAAGAGAACGTTATAATATCGTCTGGTATAGAAATGCAAGACAACATTTTAAATCATTATTTTTGATGATAGGTACTTCCCAAAATGTCCAGCAGTGGACGTCAATTGGCTGATTTTATGATGATGATGACTTCCTGATGAAAATACTTTTAGTAGGGTTTCCAGCATGTACAGTTTATTGTAGCTTTTAAATCTCAGTTAACTTATTCAATGGCGAAACAAATACAAAATTGGAAGCTTAAGGCAGGGCTTGAACGTGCATCTTAAGTAGTCGCCTCTTACGCCTTTAAAGCTTGACCTCACAAGCGCTTTACTCACTCTCTATATTAATTGACCATTGATTCTTGTCGGATCTCCAGTAGGTAATCTGACCCTGAAAACTAGAAAAACCTAGGTTTACCTTACTAGTATCTATGCTAATTAGTATATACCGCTAGTAAGACCCGTATAATATAGTATTATGTATACAAATCGCGTTAGAATAAAGCGCCGATTACACTACCCTACATGTAGTGCACTACATCTTGTAGGAGACTACATGATTTAGGGCGGTCGAGACTCGCCAATCTCCGATATGTAGTGTCCTAACTGCCTACATGTGATGTAGGGTAGTGTAATCGGCGCTTAAAATCTATTATCTGACCCTGTGTTTTTCCATCAACCACTACGAACGAATCTTGGCCGGATTTTACTATATATTATAAAACCTTTACAATACACAACAGCTATCAATTTTAAAACGTTCAAAACTAACCTTTCCCCCATTTTAAATATTCAGAGTGCAACTAGTATTATAGGAGAATGTAAATTTAGTAGTGAAACATTTAGACCACGTAGTACCCCGAGGGGTACACAACCCTTTCACGATACGTTCCGAATGCGATACGTGTTTTGTGTATTCGTTAGTTTTTTTTTTATATTTGTTTGTTTCCCGTTTTATATGTAGTATGTTTATTTTGATTTGTATTTTGTTATGTTTAAAGGAAATTAGAAGTCATTTCTTGGGACAGAATAAAAAAAAAAGCATTAGGTACTTGTAGATTTAAAAGAAAATCATAACACAAAAACAAAAAATGATTTTTCATCTGATTTAATGTAACCATTATTGTACCAAATACTTGGTCTAGTAAAGTCATTAGCAAAAAACAATCAGAGTTCACACAAGGAGTTTTTTAATTTTTTTTTCAAGCGGCGTTTTACCTTTATTTTAGGGAAACAAAACAATGTTTTTTGACACTAACAATACTGCTGAAATAAATACCTTTTGCAGCTTAAAAAGCTACTAAAGATTTGTGAATTTCGAAGGGGAGCGTCTTCTACGTGAAACCTATGAACCAAGAAATTGAATGCAACGGGTTCAGGTGTTATGTTCTACTGTAAAATGTTGAATTAGGAAATCGCAAAGAAGATGCTACGTAATTTTGGTTTTAATATTACACATTATAGGGGTCAATTTTGCTTGTTAAGATATCGAAATAGTAGCATGATTGTTGCATTACAAATAACAACTAAGTAGCTTAAGAATATCGTTACTATGCTACTGTATGTCTGTCTATTAATAGGTACAAATACCTGATGAAAATTTAAAAACATATTTCATATTAAGTTTTTTGTTGATAGCTGTGAGTTTTGTTTCGTTATCATAATAATTATAAAATAATTATTTCTTATACACGTAATGTTATAACTTTTAAACTATCGCGTAACTATCATTATTATAAATATTATATAAACGGGATATTAACGCGCATTTTATTTAACTTTCCTCAGTCAGCTTGCGACCACGGCCAGTGCAACCTGTGCCGAAACGTCAAGTAAAATAAAGGTAAATAAAATGCGCGTTAATATCCCGTTTATTTAACACGTAGTGTTATTTAAACCTGAGCTAAGCTAGCTAGCTCCCTATACTATGGCGTACCAAAAGCCATAAACAATTATTTTTGTTAATGTTTTTTAAATATAGAAAAAAAAAGGATATAATTAAAACATTGATTATTTACTTAAATGCTGCTACTAACTTAATGTACTTTTAAAATCAATTAAATACGGTATAACTTAAAAAATATGTGTCACCACCCCATCCCATCTCATGGAAGTCGTAAAAACCGACTAAGGGACTAATAATTATCTTTACGAAATAAAACAGAAGGAAAACTTGAAATTAAACCCTATACCAATCCGTCTGGCCAGCGTGCTATTAGTAGGCTAAGTATCCCTCTGTTACGGAAGGAGGCCCGTCCCTGCAGTGGGACATGAATGGGCTGTTATGATGATAGCTTTAAAACGTAAACGTTTAAACATCTTATCCGGAATAATAGGCATTAAGATAAACAGTAACCATCGTATCTCTGAAATCTTGAGAGTATAGAGCCTCTGAATAATTTAAATAGCAAACTAATTAAAACCCATAATTACTGTTGAGGATTAAATCTGTAATCTGGTTCATCTTAATCTAAATTAACTTCTAAATGAACTTAAGTTTGATTAACATAATGTTTAAATTTTGGGTTTTTATTTTTGAAGCGCTCGATTTGTTTTTTAGTTTGGTGACGCTAAGGACACGTTATTACACCATCCCATCTTACCCAGAAGTTGTCTTAATAAGCGAAAAACTTCTAAACAAATATATAAATAAAATCAATTAGTTTTTAATCTGTTTAAATAAGCAAAGATTCTACAAACATCAATTTAACGGACGCAAAGAACACCCAAACTCAGGACAATAAATTGTACAGGGTCCGGCAGAAAGAACTCCCCTATAAGGGAAGCCAATAAAAACAAAACCAAATAAGCTACGACATTTTTATTTAAACCAATTAAAAGTACATATTATGCCATTTTAGAAAATGTTACTTTTTAAATAAAACATCCCTTAAATTACTGGCATTGGTGAAGGAAATGTTTCCTGGACATGATGTGATCTCGTTGCGTGGTGACATTGGCTGGCCCCACGATTTTTTTCTTTGGGGCTATTTAAAATCAAAAGTTAATGAACAATGTCCACAATCTTTACGAGCCCTGAAAGAAGCAATTACCTACACAAGAGGTTGAAGCTATTCCACCTGAAATGACTCAAAGAGTAATGGATAACTTAAGAGAAAGACTCAATCAGTGTATCGACATTCGACAGTGAAGGAAGCCATTTAAGGGATGTTTTATTTAAAAAGTAACATTTTCTAAAATGGCATAATAATAATATGTACTTTTAGTTGGTTTAAATAAAAATGTTTTTATTAGCTTCCCATATAGGGGAGGTTTTTCTGCCGGACCCTGTATATCATAAAAATTATCCGTGTGGTGACGGTGTAGTGTGAGCTGGTCACATACATCATCCGATAACAAGGAATAGATTACGGTTGTACTATAACTATCATAAGATACTAAGATAAGACATTAAGATAGTAATATAGCTATAAGACACGTAGATATTAAGTATATAAATCGTGGTAAGATGTAATTAAAAGAGCATTCAACATGTCATCATAGTATCATTTACTACCCCACTTCTACACCATCTGACGAGTTCCGGTGCCCACTCCACATGGCGACCCTGCCGTAAGAAGTCTAGAAAAGCAGAATGAGATTCGGAACAGGTTATGGATACGCGGAAAACTAAAATAGAGGTACAAATATTAAATTTATTTTAAAATGGGTGGTTCTACTTCGAAGGAGGAAGTAATCATAGCTCAGACAGCTTCTGGTGGATCCAACAACGCAACAGCAACACAACAACAACTGTCAGCCATAAGTACAGTCGTTTGGTTCATGGCAGCGTGTTTTTTGGTTATTATTGTGAGCGCAGTGGGTTATCTCTACCGAAGGTGCCACATGAACTGGATACAAGGAGAAATAAATAAGAGGGATGTCCAGCGAGTGATGCAGGCATAACAAGAAGGAAGAAAACGTGAGTGAAAATCAGTGTTATTTTATGTTTGTGTACGGAATGTGTTTAAAGACTATAAGTTTATCATAATCGGTTATTATTAAATTATGGAAGTAGAATTAACTACAATTTTTGTACAATTAAAAAATTTAAGAGAAAATATTGTTAAACTAGGACCCAGTAGAAGGGTAGGAAGTAATTTTGAAGGAAAAATTAACGAAATACAAACTTTATACGATAAATTTAAAACAATTATTTCGGGAAGTTGCAAATTTTTAACAGAAATTGTAGAATTAATTAATAAAATAGAGAAACTTTATTTAGAGACTATAAAATTCGAAAATAAGATTACACCGTCAGAAATGGGTACCGAGAGTTTTTCTCTGAGGACGGCCGTGGGGCTATTGCCTAAAGTAACGGGAGAAGAACATGTCACTCAAGACCTTATAGACTCTATTGAGTTATACAGTTCAATGATTAAAGAGGAAGAAAAAAAATTATTAATAAAATTTGTATTAAAAACACGGTTAAACCAAGGGGCTAAAATACGGTTATCAGGAGAGTACGATTCGGTTGAACAGTTAGTAAATGACATGAAAAAACATCTATTGACAATAAAATCAGACGTAGCTATTCAAAATAAATTCTCTAGGGCTACTCAAAGTAATAAATCGATAACAGAATTCGGGATAGAAATAGAAAAGTATATGATAGACTTAACCATTGCGCAGGCAGGAAACGATAAGGAAGCATACAAAGTGTTACGGCCATTAAACGAAAAATACGCAGTAAAAAGATTCGCTGACGGGCTTCGAAATCAACGTATAAGCACTATCATTTCAGCACAGAATATAACAACATTAAAAGATGCAATTAGGATAGCAGAAGACGAAAGTTGTAATTCCTTAGAACAGGTATTAACTTTTCAACGACAGTTCAGGACAAATGGATTCTACAGGAATAATAGAGGTAGTGGAAATAATAATAATTTCCAACAAAATTATCGCGCAAAACAAAACACAGCTGATAGGTACGTGTTTAATAATACAAAGAGATGGCATGGTAATGGAATTCGTGGACGTAGCGGTTATCGTGAACAACCGAGTCAGCAAGGTCGGCGAGCTGTAGCATGTTTAGAAGTAGAACATACGTCAGGCGATAATGAACTTGACACATTGGAACAACAAATAGAGCCGAGTCAGTTTTTTCGTGAATAAAGATAAACATAAATATTAACGTATAATAGTATAAACTGGGTTTATTTTTTTCTTAATGGCCTACACTCGGAATGGCTAATTGATACGGGTGCGTCAATATCAGCCATAAAAAATGAAATTTTAGAATGTTACCCGGGATGTTACAATATTATTAAGGATAAGGTAGTAGTTAACGGTGTAGGTGGTAAAATACAAGCGATAGGTTACGTGTACTTAAATTTAAATTTCGAACAGTGTTCGTTTATGCATAAGTTTTATGTATTTAATGAATTACCATGTAAATCGGTCGGCATAATAGGTCAAGATTTTTTACAAAAATATAAAGGCGTTATAGATTTCTCAGAAAATAAACTAACTCTTAAGGAATACCGAGGGCAAGTTATTTCGATGCCACTTAGATATTATGATTATGTATTAAGTATTCCGCCGCGTTGCGAGGTAATTAAATATTTTCCAGTTAGCATAACCGAAGATTGTGTGGTATCAAAACAAGAGTTACAGGAAGGGGTTTTTTTGGCCAGCGTAATAGCTAAACCGAAAAATGGAATGATACCTATTAGGATATTGAATACAAAAGACGAGAAAATTGAATGTATTTTAAAAAATATAGATATTCAACCCTTAAGGAATTATAGCTATTGTTATTTTCCGGAGTCAAGTAAGAGTGTTGAACGTATTAAGGAAATATTTTCAATTTTAAAATTAGACTATTTAAACAATGAGGAACGATTAATGATTGAACAGATCTGTGCGAAATATCCAGATATATTTCATTTACCGGGAGATAAGTTGACTGTAACTAATATATATGAGCAATCTATAAAATTAAAAGACAATGTATCACCGGGATATAAAAAACAGTACAGGATACCAATTGCTCAAAAGAAAGAGGTCGATAGGCAAGTACAAGAAATGTTAAAAAATGGAATTATTAAAGAGACGGTTAGTGAGTGGTCTAGTCCTGTGTTAATTGTCCCTAAAAAAGCAGACCGGGACGGGGATAAAAAATGGCGGCTTGTAATAGATTATAGGCAATTAAACGAAAAAATTCAAGACGATAAGTTTCCTTTACCAAATATTAATGAAATTTTAGATTCGTTATCAGGAGCTATGTATTTTAGTCACTGTGATTTGTCGCAATCATATTATCAATGTCAATTAGACGAAAAAAGTAAACAGTATACAGCATTTACGACAGACAAAGGACAATATCAAATGAACAGATTACCAATGGGTTTAAAAATTAGTCCGAGTTCATTTAGTAGAATGATGACTGTGGCGATGTCCGGATTAAATTATAATAAATGTTTAATATACCAGGACGATTTGGTTATCTTTGGGCAAAATTTAGAAATACATAACCGAAATTTAATGTCAATTTTTACACGATTAAGAAAAACTAATCTTAAACTAAATCCATCTAAATGCGAGTTTTTAAGGAAGCAAATACTTTATTTAGGACACGTTATATCAAATGACGGTATCTCTCCAGATCCGGGAAAAATTGAAGTAGTAAGAAATTACCCACGTCCCGCTAATAGTGATGAAATAAAACGGTTTATAGCTTTTGCGAATTATTACAGAAAATTCATCCCTAAGTTCGCTAAAATAGTTGCACCCATGAATAAAATGTGTAAGAAAAATGCTGTATTTAATTGGTCAGAAGAATGCGAGGAAGCATTTTTAATACTTAAGGAGGCATTAATATCACCACCAATTTTAGATTTTCCCGATTTTTCCGAAAAAAACACGTTTGTACTGCAAACAGACAGTTCAGGTTTTGCGATAGGAAGTGTCTTGAGTAATGGAAACGGCAAACCCATCGCGTACGCGAGTAGAATTTTAGGGAAAAGCGAGTTAAATTATCCTATTATAGAAAAAGAATTATTGGCTATAGTTTGGTCAATTAAACATTTTAGGACATATCTATATGGTAGGAAATTTATCGTAAAAACAGATCATAAGCCATTAATATATTTATTTAATATGACGGACCCATCAAGTCGGTTAATGAAGTTTCGTCTGTATTTAGAGGAATACGATTTTGAGGTCGAATATGTGAAAGGGAAGGACAATGTGCTAGCGGACGCATTATCTAGAATAAAAATCTCCATTAAAGATTTAAAAGATATGGGAAATAATAGTATATCAGTAATGACGAGAATGCAGAATAGGCGGTTGCAGGAATTGGGTAAAGAACAGGATATTCGGAAGGATAATATAATAGATTCTAGGATAGGGCATCCCAGAATAGTAGAAGTACTGAAGAAACAAGGGAATGATGTGGAATTACGCAGAATAAATGCAAATAAATGGGGAAAATTGATACGTGACAAAAATTGTAAAATAATTATGTCTAAGTCACGAAATAAATTGATGTACGTGCCAGAACACTTAAGTGTTTATATTAACTATGAATCTTTATCAGCTTCTTCCCTAGACGAGTTGCTGAAAGACATAGTAAAGTTTTGTTTTGAACAAAACTTGGAACATATTATTATGTTAAAAAATAATGATAACGAGTATTTGATAAAAGGAATGGCACGGTATTTAAAGGAAAACAATAGTTCATTACAAAAGAACTTTAAAGTATGTATAGTGAAAGATGTACGTAGGATAGAGGACAGGGAAGAAAAGAAGGTAGTCATGAACGATTTTCATATATTACCAACTAGTGGTCATGCAGGGATACGAAGGATGATTAATAATATAAAGAAATCTTTTTACTGGCCAGGTATCGAAAAAGATGTAGTAGAATACGTCCAAAAATGTGATAAGTGTCAGAAACAAAAATTTCAGAAAAATATTAGGGAACCAATGACAATTACGACGACTGCGTCAACAGCTTTTGAGAAAATTTACTTGGATATAGTAGGACCATTCGATAAGGATACGAATGGAAATATATATATTTTAACATTACAGTGTGAGTTAACAAAATTTGTGGAAGCTTATCCTTTAAAAAACAAATCAACCAATGAGGTAGCAAAAGCGTTAGGGGAAAATTTCATTTTGAGATATGGGATACCGCAAAACATTGCTACAGATAGGGGAAGTGAGTTTATTTCCAAAGTCATGGTAGAATTATTCAAAATTTTAGGCATAAATAAAATATTAGCAACGTCGTATCATCATGAAAGTATTGGTTCGCTAGAAAATGCTCATAAAACTTTGGGTGCGTATTTAAGAATTCAGACAAATAACAACTCGTCATCATGGAGTTCTTGGATCCCTTATTGGTGTTTTTCATACAACACAACAGTGAATACTGTAACTAAATATACTCCATATGAGTTAGTGTTCGGAAAATTATGCAACTTACCAAGTAATTTAAATAATGGGAGTGTTGAACCTATATATAATTTCGATGATTATCCTTTAGAGTTTAAGTTTCGTTTACAGAAAGCTCAAGCGGATGCTAGAGAAAACTTGATAACTAATCGAAAATTGTTTATGATAAAAATAGTAACCCTGTAACATATAAGGAAGGTGATTTAATATTGTTGAAAAATGAGAATGCAAGTAAGTTAGATAATGTGTACAATGGACCATTTTATGTTATAAAAGATGAGTCACCAAATGTAAAAATAAAGTATAAAAATAAAATAGAAACTGTACATAAAAATAGAACCAAATTGTATTATGATAGTTAAAATTAATTATAATAGTTATAATCAAAACAATAAAATTTACTTAGATTTAATTTTATTTTTTTTCTCTGGAAGGGTGATGTAGTGTGAGCTGTTCACATACATCATCCGATAACAAGGAATAGATTACGGTTGTACTATAACTATCATAAGATACTAAGATAAGACATTAAGATAGTAATATAGCTATAAGACACGTAGATATTAAGTATATAAATCGTGGTAAGATGTAATTAAAAGAGCATTCAACATGTCATCATAGTATCATTTACTACCCCACTTCTACACCATCTGACGAGTTCCGGTGCCCACTCCACAACGGAGTAAGAATACAATATGTCACCACCCCATCTCATTCTATGGGTGTCGTAAAAACCGACTTAGGGAACAACAGTAAATATATCTTTACGAAGTAAAAAGAAGGAAAACTTGATATTAAACCCTATACCAAGCCGTCTGGCCAGCGTGGTATTAGTAGGCCTTGTATTCCTCCGACACGAGAGGAGGCCCGTGGGACATTAATGGGCTATAATGATGTTATTATCATACAAAGAATATATACTGTGTGGAAATAGTTTCATCAGCATACATTTTTAATTCAGGTACTTTGAAAAATCAAGAAGTTTCATTATTGTTTTGCCTGCTACATCTATACTTAATATCTTTACTAATATTATAAAGAGGTAAAGTTTGTGTGTTTGTATATTTGTGTGTTTGTTTGTTTGTGATGTTGTAGGGGGTAAGCTCTGGATCTACTAAACCGATTTAAAAAAATCTTTCTGTGTTGAATAGTCCATTAATCGGGGAGTGTAATAGGCTATATAGTATGACGCTATGACTAATAGGAGTGGAGCAGTAATGAAATATGTTAAAAAAACGGACGCGTTTTTTTTTGCCGCCCAACGAAGTGGGCACGGGTCAGCAGTAGTGTTCTATAACTTCACCACGAAGTTCGTCAATAAAACAGTTATTAATTAACACTTTTTGCAGAAACTCATTATAACTTAATGCCTTAACCTTAAGCATTTAAGATTCCATTGTTATTTAATTTGCCTACCACATAGACAATATAATTGATACCCAGACAAGTAAATATAATATCTACATTTTTTCAATACATTATCGATTCGCCGAGTGCATAACACTTCCACACAGTGTAATAAAAAGCATTGTTCAACTGCAAATACAACCTACCTTTATACAACCAACCTTTTGTTTGTTATATAAATGAATCAGCTGGTATTTGAATAACTTCATGCGTAAAAATGTACGCAAAAATGTTGTCTGACTAAATCACAATATATTTGAAGGCGCATCCCTGGCGCCGTGAAACAAACTAACCTTTTTATTGGATAACGTTAAAGGAGGAACGTTCGTATTGAATTATGAAACAAACATTCAAAATGTTCGGACGAGAATGACAGGAGTCGTCATTCTGGCAGAACGTCATAAAAACGGGAAGAAACCACCGAACCCGTGAGGCTGGTGGTCGATCCTAAATAAAGTGTGACGGACTGCTATAGTGTCCGTGTACTAGTGCTGTTTAAGTACCTAAATTTGTAATTGAATAAGAAAAGAGATTATAAAATGTAACTTAATAGAGTTATGCCTATTTATTTCCAAAATACCTCGAGCCTTTACTTACTTGAAGAAGTCTGAAACTGATACAGATAGCCACCTGGCGACATATTCATTGTTTTGTTATTTATTCAATAATATTTTTAAATCAATGTTTACTGTAATAAAGCACATGTTACTCTATATGTGTGACTTATTTCAGAACAAAGAGGTGGGTTTCATCCTTTTTGTTCCAATATAGCAAAAGAAGGCGGCGTATCAGAGTTCAAGGCGGACATTTTCTTTGTTTATCTGTTCCACGGTGAACCACAAACCTAAGGGTTTCCTGTGTAAACGTTGGGTGCGCTGAAGTTCTAAAAAACTGTTTCAGTGATTCATATAGAGTCTGCATATGACAGGGTCTTTATTGGGTATGTAGAGACACATTACTGTAATTTGAGAGACTGCTGAGAAATCACTTTTACAGGCACGCGACTGTATTAGCGTCGCCTAGTCCTACACTTCCTTAACTCAGTAAGGCAACAACTAGACGACTCATGTTCTCACCAAAATGGTTTACCTAAATACCAGTCGTCAACGGTTTTAGTTTCCCATTCTCCTTATATTTATATCAACGTACGCAGTAAACCGTGAACGTGTATACCTTTTTCGATTTTCAACAATCACATCAAATCACGTGGCGAAATCTACCAAGGGAACTGATTGAATTGAATCCCCTCTACCTTTGCCATATTTCTTTTGCCGGTTGCCCCAAATTGAACTGTTACTTAAAGTTAAACGTACTTTAATCTGATTGAAGTTACGACTTAGATAAATCACTCGGAGTAAAATGTTGCGAGTTAAAAATCGAGTACTCGCTAAGACTCGGTACCGTACCTCGTTCTGATGAAACGAGTTACGTTTTAGAATTAAAGTTTTATTACAAAGTGATTGAAATGAGAATCTAATACATTGCACTCTTAGTTTTTTGTTTATTCAGTGATGCAGGGACTTACCCGGCAATATCATGCTGTCTGGACTAGTTGATAGAATGATGAAATAATATTATGTCACATTTACGTTCTTTAGACACAGAAACAATTGACCATCTCCATTTGTAAAGAGGTAAGCCACAGCTTGGCTGTACTCCGGCCCTGCGGACATGCATAATCGGTGTTTACCACAGCTTCAAAAAAGTCACTTCAACGCAATAAAAAGGGTTCTAACCTGTAACTTGAATGCTTATTGACATAATTCGGTATGTAAAGTTTTTTTTTGGTATTTTTTTTATATTTTTGTTTTAAAGATTTATTAATTATAAACAACTAATTTGAGTAATTTTGCTTTCCTACTTATAGTTTATTTGTAATAAACAGCCAAAGTAAGCAATTCGACCGCATGTATGACGTCATAGATGCGGTCGAATTGCTTACTTTGGCTGTTTACTGCAGATGGGCTATAGGTGGGAGGGCAAAAATGCTCAAATTAGTTGTTTTAGTTATTGAGCAATGAAAGCAGAAACAAACTTCTGTTGAGCCGGGCGACATGATGTCATTTAGACGTCAAATGAAAAACAAAGTAATTTATGTATAATTGTAAAAATAAACACTGTCTTGCGTTTTTTTGCGCTAAAAATATGATTTTATTACTTATCGATCTAAAATCTCTAAATAGTTTTGGATTCGACATAGGTTAACTTTTACTTTACATACCGAATTCTACTCAAATCACAAAGCAAATACCGTCACAGCCATTATAAGAATCCAAGAACTGTCAATCATAATCAAATGAAGTTTTCATAGCTATCATAAATCGATAGTTTTTCTAACCCGCTCGGTGCTATTCATAAGAAATGCATGCCTTTCCACTTTATTTATTTACATGGGGTTAGACCGATAAATCCGGGACTCGGTATCGCATAGGGGACTCTTATTGAACTTTATATTTAGTCCACACCCATCGGATCAATAAGGACGTAAAGTTTGTTGCATCTTTGTCCATTGTCTTTACGATTTTTAGAGGGTTGAATTTCCGGATTGATACGGTTTTTCGGATTGATACGGTTCTTGCTTTTAAATTTGCTACTTTGTTCGATATGTTTGGGTGATTGTGATTTATTGTATTTATTTTTAATTTGGTTTAAGTTCTTGTTTTTAAATGCTTTTCTTTTTAATTTTTAAAATAAGCAGAAGAGAATAGTTTTTCATTAAATTTTAATGGTGAACTAATACTTTTTAACACTAAGCAGAAGAGAATAGTTTTTCATTAAATTTTAATGGTGAACTAATACTTTTTAACACTTAGCAGAAGAGAATAGTTTTTCATTAAATTTTAATGGTGAACTAATACTTTTTAACACTAAGCAGAAGAGAATAGTTTTTCATTAAATTTTAATGGTGAACTAATACTTTTTAACACTAAGCAGAAGAGAATAAAAGAAGATTCAGGGCTTTTTTTAAACTGTTAATTTTTACCACAAGTATAAAACGCCAAATTTACTTTAATCAAACTTTTAAGTCTAACACGGGAGCTAAATGTCCATTCTCCACACAGACACAATTTTTTTTACACATTCACACAACGCCATCTATTTCCAAACTAAGCAAAGCTTGTACTATGGATACTTAAATACTTTTTTTTTTGTAAATACATGTATATATTATACATAGAAAACACCCAGTCCAATGAAAACAATCATGTTCATGCACACAAAGATTTGCATTGAGCGGGAACCGAACCCGAGACCTCTGCGTAGCAGTCATGTTATATAACCTCTACACACATACTAATAAATACAAACAAGTTAACAATAATTGTTGTTGTCTATTTACAGCGCGTAATTAACGAGGCTACACACAAGAGACGTAGCTAATTTGTTACGTAGCCGAAGCGTAGCGGTGACGTAGTAGGGCTACGGCGTAGCACTTGATGATAGGTGTTTAGTTTGTAATCATCTGTATTTTTTTTGCTAAGACTTTTATGTAATGACTAGTGTTGTACTTGACTTTATTCGCCCGTTTTAAAAATGTTTTTCAATTTATATTTTTGGATCATTTTTGTACTTTCTATTCACACCTGACTACTGTTAGTTGTAGTGTGACGTAATACTAATAAAAAATCTTAAGTTATTTATTATTCTTTAGTAGAAGTTGTATTTTTATATATTTACCGTTATCATTACGTACGTCATGAGTACTCTATCTAGGACGACTTTTGTGCTATCTATAAAGTATTGATCTAAGCTAACATATTCTTCAGTATGCTGGAATTCACACAGAAGGCAATTACTTCTGCGATCTACAGAAGAGTGTTCTGATCCTTGATATACTCATCATAACAACCCATTAATGTCCCACTGCAGGGACGGGCTTCCTCCCATGATGACGGAGGGATACTTGGCCTACTAATACTACACTGGCCAGACGGATTGGTATAGGCTTTGATTTCAAGTTTTCCTTCTTTTTATTTCGTAAAGATAATATTGACGGATAGTCCCTTAGTCTTAGGTTTTTACGTCACCCAAGGGATGAGATGGGGTGGTGCCATATTGTATTCTTACTCCGTCACCACACGGAGAATGTACTACTTTTAACATTAAAACAGTCTACAAAAATATCCTCTCAACAAAAGCTTTTTATTAAACCGGTTAACAAGTAACTTAATTCAACGGATCAACTATAAACCATAGCCTCCATCAACTAAGTGCTCTATATCCAAAATCCAATATCAAATACCTGCAACCAAAAGTCGCAAAATCAGTGGCGTCCGAGTTGCATTTAGTGCGGCGGTCGTATAGTGCATTACACCGGAACCATTGGGCGATTGTTGTGGTCCCTACATAATGGGCTTAATTCTGATGTGGCTTTTGGCTTTTATCCGTTGTTTACCTGCGAAATATAGTCGTCGCTGGCGGAGGACCCAAAAAAAACCAAAACTGTTTTAAACTAGTTTAATCAAATTAAAAGTACAATATAAGAAAACTATAATTAAGTTAATATTAAGTTCCTATTCCTATCGATGCTAGATTAAGAATGACATTATTAATATGATATAATATTAAATTACAACAATAGTTATTACTGTGGGAATTGCGAAATAAACGTATGGCGTGATATTGGCACGTTGTGCTGAGTGGGCGCCTCGTGCTGGCCTTGGTTGCGATGCGCGTTGCAATTGTGTCCTAGTGTCAGCGGTTTCCCTAAGACACCGATATGTAACACCTCCATCACCAGATCAGCAACTATTTTTGAGGTCTTGGCTGATAAAATATTGCTGTACTAGCTTTCGGTGTCGCTGGTTCTAAATTTTCTTTAATAATTTCCTTTTCAGGTTTCTTATTGGTGCATTGCAGGATTTTATATCGTTTCAGGATAATGTATGTACCAAGCGCAATGATACCCATGAGAATAACGTAGAGCGGGATCGTTGTGTGGTACAGATAATCTGTTGGTACAGATTGTGGTTCTAGTGGAGGCTGTGACAGTAATTTATATTGTATGTCATGTAAGTTTGATAGGTTGATTGATTTCAGGTTCACTTGAGAAGTTTCAGGTTGGACGTCTTCATCGTAGTGTAATTTGGTGATCTTCACTGGTTGGCCCTTCACATGATCGTTAAGGTTAGTGATGGTGAATTCAGGAGTATACAGGAAGCAGTTTACAGGAACTGTAGCCAGGTAAGTGCCTCTTAGTATGTTGTACTCATCTCGTCCACATGTGGTATGTATTCTTGTTTCCTTAGGAAATGAGATAACGTAATGTTTCTCATCTAACTGTTCCATAGACGTTTTTGTTAGGGATACAGTTGTAACTTCGCAGCTTCCATCTAATGATTGGTTTCTTATAAGGGTGTAGATACAATCTGGCTGTCGCCGCAGCTGGTGATCCATCTTCTCTTCGCAGAGATACCAACTGTTGTGCTTCGGGCATTCTGCCTCTATGTACACGTAACCTTTGCTATTTGTTGCAATCAAAGGATAAGGAGGGATAAGGGTATGTTGAAACTTATTAGGGGCTATAGATAGTCTATACAGGTCGTAGTTATCTAGAGAAAATATAGGGATCTTAAACACAATTACTATTTGACTACCTGAATAATAATAGCCTGGTTTAATAATGTCGTAATATTCTCTTATCTCTAAATCTATAATCTTATCTCTACCATAAATCTTAACTATCTTCTTAATCATAGAGCGTAAGCTCTTAACACTAATCATTGAATGGTGTGAGCTTGAACTGTGAATGAAAGCTAATATGTTTTCAATCCTGTTCAGTTCATTTAAAACTTCGTCTAGGTTCTCTGTAAGTATGGTTAGAGCTTGGCTAAATTTTGCAAATCTTATAAGATTAAAACCCTTATGCGCGTCTTTATTTAATAGTAATATCAAAGTTTTATTAACAGTGACTTGATTATCTACTAATTGAGAAATAATACTAGAGTGTTGTATCATCCACTCTTTACTGAAACTAATATGTTTATTAAATTCTTCTGAAAACTTGTAATCGTTATCCTGTAAGATTTTAATAGCATTATCGTACTTAATGGCATCTGAAATATCTAAATTTCCAGTAACACTTTTTATAATAGAACCTAAACTATCAATGAGACCTCGCTTTACACGATTTGGCTTTAACGTTTCTAAATTATTAACTACTTTAACTAACTTATTTGAAAGATACTCTATTTGAAGTTCGTACAATGAATACGTATTATTATCTAACTTAGTTCTAAAATAATCTAATTGATTTCTTATTAAATTAACTTTCTCATCTATATCTTCAAGCTGAATATACTGCAAAAAGGAATGGTAATGTGTAATAAGTCTGGTTGCGCCAAGACGAAAAGGTAGTATTCCTGGGCCCTCGTCTAGGCTTTCAAGTGTTATCTCCGGATTGGTGTCCTGGGCTGCTATCAAAGGAGCAGTCAGGACCAGTAGCACCCTGTAACAATCGAGCGCTAATTGGTACTCTTTTTAATCTATTTTTCGCGACGGGACCTCGTTTTTTAGAGGTGTATACATGAATAGGTAAATCAGCTAATACATTATCTTGAGTATATCTGGGGGCTAACTTCTGACGGCTTGCTAATGGGTTACTAACGAAGATACGTTGTTGAGGTTGATACTCAACTTCAGGTTCGCGATTCTTGTTGCGATTTTCTATAATTTTACTGCGGTTTTCTAATGAAGACTCATTTATAACATCATACACCAGTTTCATTTGATTCCTATGATTCTGGGTATATTGTTGGATAAGTAATTTATTTAAATCTACATCAAAAGGCTCTCGTGGGTCAAAATGTCCAGTTATAATATCAAACGGTCGGCATTTAGTAAAGCTATGAATAGTATTATTATAGGCTAAGATTGCATAAGGCACAAGGTTTATGGTATCTTCTCCCTTATGAGTTAATTTTAAAATGCGTAAATGCTCAAGGAGTGTAGAATGGAACCTTTCTACGATACCGTTATCGTTAGGGGAATGTGGTAAGGTTTTATGATGAATAATTTTATGTAGAGTAACAAATTCATTAAATAATTGATTTGTAAATTCCGTACCATTGTCTGACACGATAGTTAACGGCAGACCATGATGCGTGCTGAATTTCAACAATGACTGTAAAATACTAATTGCAGTGCCATCTCTTACATGATACGCTTGAGCGTATTTAGAGAACACATCTACTATTGTTAAATATTTTTCAGACTGAATTGTTAATAAATCTACATGAACTATCTCAAACGGTTTAGTGGCAGGGGGTACTAATTTAAATTGTGGTTTGATCGGATGGCGATCGTATTTTGCCTGGCCACAAATAGTACAACTATTAATAAATTTTGTTATATCGTCCTTCATCTTTGGCCAGTAATAACGGTTAGATAGACTAAGGTAGCACTCATTTATACCACGATGGTTGGACTTTCCGTCATGGTAATGTTTAATGATTTCCTGTTGTCTAAGATATTGATTAACATTCTCTAATTCTCTTTTAACTAACACTAAATTCATAGCGGAACTTCTAAACTTTTCTTGTATAATCGGTATAATGTCATACATAGATAAAGGTGGGTTTAATAATAACGCGGTTTTTACTTTAGGATTAACGTATTCTTTAATAATATTAATTATATCTGTTTCAAGATTAGATTGAGATGCCTGTACGCTAGTTCGAGTATGGGTATCAAAAGGTTTTGATGTCGTGGGACGCTTCTTTATATCACCAACTACAGTAATACAAAGTTGCCTATGGAATTTGTTTAAAGGTTCCTCTACGATAGGGACTTCGAGAATAGGGTTTTCTTCACTAGTGTGTATTGTGGCTGTAGAAGAGCCAGAAGACGATTGATGCTCAGATACATTTGCTGCCATGGAGCATGCTTCCTCGTTGTTAATTTGAATTCGAGAAAGTGCATCTGCGTTTGTGTTACTAGAACCCTTTTTATATACTACGCTAAAATCGTACTCTGATAGCTTAAGTTTCCATCGAGTTAATCTAGAGTTAGGCTCTTTTAGGTTCATAACCCACTGTAGTGGTTTATGATCCGTCACTATTTTAAATTTCCTGCCAAAAAGATAAGGCCTAAAATATTTAGTGGCCCATACTATCGCGAGGAGTTCTTTCTCGATAGTACTATAATTTATTTCGCTCTCGTTTAGCGTACGGGATGCAAAGCAAACAGGTTTATCTGTACCTATAGTGCCCTGTGATAAGACTGCGCCTAATGCTACATTCGACGCATCAGTGGTGAGTATAAAATCTTTTGTAAAATCGGGATATTTTAATATTGGATCATTAGTAATAAGCTGTTTACATTTTTCAAAACTTTCAGTATAAATAGAATTAATTATAACTTTTTTACCCTTTTTTAAGCACTGTGTTAATGGTTTTGTAACGCGAGCAAAATCTGGTATAAATTTTCTGTAATAGCCAACTAACCCAAGGAATTGTTTAATTTCTTTTGGAGTAGTTGGTATAGGGTAATTCTGGATAGCTTTTATTTTATCTGGATTAGGTTTAATACCTTCTCTGGTAATGACATGGCCTAGGTAAGAAGTCTCTAACTTAAGGAATTCGGACTTATCTAATTGAATTTTGAAATTTGATTCTTGTAATTTTTTGAAAACTTTTTCCAGGTTTATAATGTGCTCCTGGAGCGACGTGCTGAAGACAACGATGTCATCAAGATAGACGGTACAGACAGTGTTCTGGAGGTCCTTAAGGACATTGTCCATGACACGCTGAAATGTGGATGGCGAATTCTTCAAACCCATTGGCATACGTAAGAATTCGTAGTGTCCGTTCTCTACATTAAATGCTGTCTTGGGAATGTCAGCGGGATCCATCTCAACTTGATAAAACCCACTGGCAAGGTCAAGGGTGGTGAAATATTGGCAATTTCCTAACTTATCTAACACATCATTAATATTTGGAATAGGGTATTTGTCGTCATGAGTTTTTTCGTTAAGTTTACGAAAATCAACCACTAATCGCCATTTGGTCTTTCCAGAAGCATCAGCTTTCTTCGGAACAACCCAAATGGGAGAGCTCCAAGCAGACTCCGAGGGTTGAATAATACCCTGAGCTAACATTTTAGAAATTTGGTCTCTAACTTCTTCTTTATGAATGTGTGGATAGCGATAACTCTTAGTATGTACGGGTACTTCGTCTGTAGTTCGAATGTGGTGTTTTATTTTATTAGTAAAGGTTAAAGCCTCCCCTTCTAAATAAAATATATCAGCGTATTTACCGCATAATTTTTCTAAATTAATACGTTCTTCCTCGTTGAGGTGATCTGTCCTTAATCGAGAAATAACGTCTTTTGAGCGTGAGGATAACGGCTCGCTATATTGAAAGTCCTGAGATGGTTTGTCAGAACATTGAATATTATAGGCTTCTGCCTGAACTGCTCGGTCCATAGAAAATACTATGTCATGTGAAGTGGGATTTATTACTTCAATATATCCCCGATTATTAATGACTGTTGTAAGGCAATCTCTAATTAGGCAATTGGATATTTTTTGTTCAGTAATTAATGCATCTCCGTCATGTAAATTAATAGGTAATTTAATTAATTTAGAAGAGTTGCCTGGTATTATATCCTCAAATAGGTTTACATTACGAGAGTTATACATACTAATACTATTCGTTGAATTACGCGTAATTAATAATTTATCTTTAAGGTCAATTTTGGCTTCCCATTGCTCTAATAAATCTAAACCAATAAGCCCATCAAAGTATTCATGAAAATTGTATACAAATAGTTTGATAAATTCAGACTCCTGAAATTCGTTAAAGGTAGGTACTGTTATAGAATAATTGTTTCTTGTTGTAGCATGAACGTTTGTTACTTCGAACGGATCAATATTTAAAGGTAAGTTATTGTAAAATTTCTCTACAGCTTTAGGACTAATAAAGGACTGATTTGCACCTGTATCAATCAAAAACTTTAAAGGTGGCTGAGAAATTTGTATATAAGGAAGCTGTCTTTGGGTTTGGAGATTTAATTCTATTTTAATTTGTCTGATCTCCCGCGTGTTTGAAAATTCTGATCTTCAACAGAGCTAGGGCCCGGTTGAGGGTTATCGTAATTATACTGCGCGTAATCTACATATTGCGGTGCTTCTAACATTAAGTGAGATGGTTCGACATTATACTCTGTATTCGTGTCGTACGCATCGTAGCATGGTTCCCCATAATACTCAGGATAGTAATATTGGTCAGAGTAATCACTACATTCGTTCATGTTCATTTCTTTAGCCTTGAAATAATTAGTTGGCGGTGGATTACCACTCTTGCGCCAATCATGACCGGCTATCGGTGTATGTGAAGGCTTATCCCTACTAACATAATGGCTAACGCCACTCATAGGCTTAGGGCCTGTGGACTGCTGAAAAGGCTTGGGTTGCGTATTAAAATTATTATTACTATTATTAAATCTATTAAAGTTAGGCGGCGGCGCCCTGAACATTTGTTGCGTACGCGAAGGATTTACTGATGCGTTCCCGTAAGGGTTAGGTCTATTAAATTGCATATTCGGTTTCCATAGCTGTGGTGGTGCCTGAAAATTATTAGTAACAGGGGCGTTTCTTGAGGGCGAATTAAACGTTTTATGAATAGGATTAGCAAAAGAATTTGAAGGCAATGTCTTAGGCAGATTATAATTATTATTACTATTCGACTTTTTGTCGCTTAATGGTTCGTGACGATTCTGCAAGTACATAACGTTCAATTCCTCCTGCACAAATTCCAGCGCTTTCTCCACACTATCAGGACGCATACATCGTACCCGTGAGCCTAAGGGTTCCTTAAGACCCCGGACGAAGGCCTGCATAGTTAATTTTTTATACAGCGTCCGTTTAGCCTCCACGGTCGTATCTATGGACTCGTGTAAAGTTACATACGTCATGATGGTGCAGAACAACGTAACACAACGGTCATAAAATTCCTGTGGTGAACTATTGCCCTGAGTCGCTAACATGAGGTCGTTATATAGCGTGGTCTCATCTCTCTGGTCTGAGAAATTATTAATTAAAGCCTTTTTAATGCTACTCCAATCTTCAGGTATACCATTAGAGTTAATAATTTGTGCAGCTTGCCCGGTAATTTTATTTAGAATACCGTTTATTAAGCATAGCCGCGCTAAATGGTTATCTGGATTACTTTCTAAATATTCAGAAACTATTCGGTCACAAAGTTGTATGAACCTTGGTAAAATATGTGGGTTCCCATTGAATTCGGGTACTAATCTTAATGTTTTATAGATTAAGTCGGCGTCCGACATCTCTAAATAATTATCTATACTTAATGAAAAATTAGAATCTAACGAAATATCTCTATTCAAGTCTAAATCTAACCTCCGCGCTTGTCTAGAGTGATCAGTCACTCTAGTAGTTTGCTTAGGATGAAAAATGGTTACAATCAAGTATAACTAAAGTGTAACTAAAATGTAAGGAAAGGATATTGAAAGCAACACACAGAAAGATTTCAAGTGTACTTACAGTATCTGCATTTCAGTATCTCTGGGATCGATGTCTGGATGTCTCCTCCGTGCAGGACGTCAGGTTCTTCTTGCTGGATACTCGGTGAACGCGATCGCTCACGGCGGCGGTAGCGATATAAGAAAGCGATATAAGAAACCTATCTTCTGAATCGAGACGCCTCGAGTATCCTACCGGCTGCGCCAAATATAGTCGTCGCTGGCGGAGGACCCAAAAAAAACCAAAACTGTTTTAAACTAGTTTAATCAAATTAAAAGTACAATATAAGAAAACTATAATTAAGTTAATATTAAGTTCCTATTCCTATCGATGCTAGATTAAGAATGACATTATTAATATGATATAATATTAAATTACAACAATAGTTATTACTGTGGGAATTGCGAAATAAACGTATGGCGTGATATTGGCACGTTGTGCTGAGTGGGCGCCTCGTGCTGGCCTCGGTTGCGATGCGCGTTGCAATTGTGTCCTAGTGTCAGCGGTTTCCCTAAGACACCGATATGTAACATGCGCATGTGGGCATAAATCTGTTTTGTTGTCTGTTCCGTACTTTATTGGTTCCTTTTTTGAATGTACATTGATTGCTCGAGGCTGTTTAGTTGATGTCTGATTGTCATTTGTTTTTGTAGTGTCTGGATGGAATGTTTTGTCTTATGCCAGTTTGTTTAAAGTAGTTACTAAACTTCTTTAGGGACATCTTGTTGTGGTCTTTACATAATGGGCTTAATTCTGATGTGGCTTTTGGCTTTTATCCGTTGTTCACCTGCGCATGTGGGCATAAATCTGTTTTGTTGTCTGTTCCGTACTTTATTGGTTCCTTTTTTGAATGTACATTGATTGCTCGAGGCTGTTTAATTGATGTCTGATTGTCATTTGCATTGTCTGGATGGAATGTTTTGTCTTATGCCAGTTTGTTTAAAGTAGTTACTAAACTTCTTTAGGGACATCTTGTTGTGGTCTTTACATAATGGGCTTAATTCTGATGTGGCTTTTGGCTTTTATCCGTTGTTTACCTGCGCATGTGGGCATAAATCTGTTTTGTTGTCTGTTCCGTACTTTATTGGTTCCTTTTTTGAATGTACATTGATTGCTCGAGGCTGTTTAAGTGATGTCTGATTGTCATTTGTTTTTTTGTTCATATTGTCTGGTTTGAATGTTTTATCTCGTGCCAGTGTTAATCAATGAGTAGATATTTAGCCTTCTTTCTTATCATCAGATCATACTGCAATAGTTATACATACTACTCCATTTTTTTGTTTTATAAACGATGTTTTATTGGTTCCTTTTTTGAATATACATTGATGTCTGGCTGTTTATTTTTTCTTTTCGTACTGTTTCAATAGAATGTTTTGTCTCATGCCAGTGTGTAAAAAGGAGTTCGTATCTATATACGAACTCCTTTTTACACCCAGTGTGTAAACATACACACACTCTGTTCCGTACTTTATTGGTTCCTTTTTTGAATGTACATTGATTGCTCGAGGCTGTTTAAGTGATGTATGATTGTCATTTGCATTGTCTGGATGGAATGTTTTGTCTTATGCCAGTTTGTTTAAAGTAGTTACTGAACTTCTTTTGGAATTTCTTGTTGTGGTCCCTACATTAATTCTGATGTGGCCATATATCACAATTTTAATCCTAGCTAACGTTTCAGTGGTCTAATGAGAATTATTGCGATTAATTTTATAAGGCTGTTTATTTTATGTTGATGCCTTTTCTTACGATATCTATCGTGATAATTTCAAACTAAATTAGAACAATAATGAAACGTTTGATAGTAAGTAGCTGTACATAGATAGATGTATGTACGCAGTGATCGCGGTGAAGCGGTCGGGTTTACGTAATTAGCTGAAGCCAATGAGGCGCTATTTAAACGTGCATTTGAATTAAACGCTTGTCTAGACTTATCTGTCTATTTTTGTGAACACCTTCGTATTACTGTTGTACTTATATTTAATCATGTATGTTTAATAGTAATAAGTCTTTAAATTAAATACTCACACCAAACCTCCAAAGATTAAGCTTTTAAATCAATAACTCATCAATTACATTCTTTTATTTAAATTTTATCTATATTTTATTTAAAACTTTTTGAATCTAATTTTTTGGTTAAGATTTTTTTCATTATATTACTATAAACTCTGCTGTGAATTCTGCTTTACGAATCAAACCAAATCCTCTATTGTCTTCTTTTCCTTGTTATTTCTTTTTTTCAAACTAAATGAGAACAATTATCAATAATCTAACGTTAGATAGTACCTGTACATATACAGATGTATGTATGCAGTGTTGTGATCGCGGTGAAGCGGTCGGGTTTACGTAATTAGCTGAAGCCAATGAGGCGCTATTTAAACGTGCATTTGAATTAAACGCTTGTCTAGACTTAGCTGTCTGTTTAGTTCTATAAGTGCGTTTGTGAACACCTTTATATTACTGTCATACTTATAGTTAAAATTTCTCAGCGAAAAGTCTGAAAAGAAATTGCTCAACTAAAAGTAATTGCTAAGCTTCTAAATCAACGAAAACACCTGTTTAAATAGTACTTAATTTCGATTCTCTTTTTTTTCTGCTTTTGTATCTAAAATTTTGCGCAAAAAAATCTTTAATTTTCATCAATTCTTCTAAGAATATAATTTAATGAAGCAGTTTTGAATGTTGCATGAAGAACCATTTGGTTCACCACATTATTATATAAGATAATACAATATTTATTTGCTGGAAAAACTCGTTTTCTTTGCAAGAGTATTATTACACATTCTTGCTACATTGCTTTCAGGTGTCTTTTTAAAAAAAGTTGAAGTGCATGTTACGTCACAAACAAGGAAAGTTTTACTCTGTATGGCCTAAAAAAAATATTAGACTAAGTACCTACTGATAAAAAAATGCATTAGGCTGTATAGTTGTTTTAAGAAGTTGAAGTGTATGTTACGTCACAAGGAAGGATAATTTTACTCTGCATAGCCTTAAAAAATATTAGACTAAGTACTGTAAAAAAATGCATTGCTGTATAGTTGTTTTTTGTAAACCGATTATTTACTGACACAAATTATTTAGAAACAAGAAGTTAAAAAAATGCACTTGACACTTTATAGTTGTTTTTTGTTGGTTTTAAAACATAAATAAATAATAAAATTCAAACTTCTTGCCAAGACTAAGTAACAAAGCTTTTCGGCAAGATATGCTCGTTAACTTAGTTTTTTATTAATTCTTAACTATTACGTAAGTTTTCTTAAATCACTGAATATAATAGTATTAAAAAACACAATTAATGTTGTAAAAAAGAATCAGTTTCTAAATTATAGAAAATAGTTTCTTTCAAAATAATTTCTTTATTTTAGTTAGGTATTTCTTGATTATTAATCAAGAATTACCCTTCCTTTAACGTATTTCTTAGGCAAGTTTTGACAAAACTGGTGAAGCTATCACAAACTTTTAAAGGAAGAACATTCAACATTACTAAATAAACAAACTAATTTAAATTATACCAAAACATAATCACAAACAAACCACATTGACATCCAACGAATTTAGTAGTATAATACTACCAATTTTATGACGTCACGTTACATACAACGCTGGCCCAAAAGTTAAATTGAAACTGGTAGACAAACCGCACTGGCATGATTTATGATCCACATGTGAATATTTGTACCCACTGTGTTTGCATGTAATAGAGAGAGTACTGTGAACAACGTTGCTATTTCGTGGTTGCACAGTGAGCCGTTAAAACTTTCATCGTAAGAAGTTTTCCAGTTTTATTGTGCATTGCTTTGCTAATCAACCTCTTAGATGTTGTTTTATTTTATAGTGTTAGTTGTTCAGTTTGGTATGTTTGCTTTAATTAGAAGGCTACTGTGTAGTATGTTTTTGTTATGTTGTTCTATTTTCAGTTCGAAACTTTCTCTAACAATTTTCATGAGGTACATGAGTGTGTTTGTATAAGTACATTGGTCAGGATATTTTTTTTATAATGTGTTATTTTTTATATGTCGGACCCCGTTTGCTAGATATTTTAATAATTTTTATTGCGTTTGTTGAGCTAGTTTGAACATCAACATAGCCAAATGAAGAAAGATCTTAACAACGCTTCTGTAACAGCATTACCGTTACTTCTGTAACGGTCATGCATTGTTAAGATCTTTCACGGCCGCCATGAACAAAGTCGCCATTTTGAATCCTACAGAGTATCCTACGTCGACCTCTGTGGCGTAGTCGGTATATTACATGGCTGCTACGCAGAGGTCTCGGGTCCAATTCCCGCTCAATGCCAATCTTTGTGTGCATGAACATACAAAAAAAAAAGTATTTTATGTATGTTTATCCATTGTCTAGTACCCATAGTACAAGCTTTGATTAGTTTAGGACTAGATGGCGATTTGTGAATGTGTGAGGATTATTTATTTATTTATATATAGTATTGCGCAAATTATTACTCAAAGCGTGGATGTTCTTTGTGCCCGTAAAATATATTTTTGTAAGAGTTCCCGCGACACAAAGAATACATGCAAATACTCAATAGGGCACACTAGGCTTCTAAAGTATTAAATCTGGCTACAAGTCGTCGTAACAGCCCATTAATGCCCCACTGCAGGAGCGGGCCTCCTCCTGTGACGGAGGGATACTTGGCCTACTAATACCCCGCTGGCCAAACGGATTGGTATAGGGTCCAATTTCAAGTTTTCCTTCTTTTTATTTCATTAAGATAGTATTCACGAAAAGGCCCTAAGTCGGTTTATACGACACCCTTGGGATGAAATGGGGTGGTGACATATTGTATTCTTACTCCGTCACCACACGGAAAGTACAAGTAAAGGCACCTAAATATAATAAGCAACATTAATATACCTGTACAATTCTTAGTAACCAGACATAGTAGTGCATTTGAAACTGAAATGATCCCGGTCAGACGCACGATAAGTCCCGGGAAGAGATAAGGTGCGCTTAATCCAAGAACAAAGGCCGCTATGGCCCGAGGCTTTGGTACTTTCGTCCTTAGGGGGGTTATTCTGGAGACTCAGTATTGATACGAATATATCTAAAGAATAACGAATATTTAATATTTAACAAATAACAATTATTTCTATCTACTAACGGTTTTGTAAACGTTCAATAAGAAAAATTTTACAAGCAAAACTAACAAAAGTAACAAGTTAATTTTCCATTACTAGGAATCCCCCTAATTATTATAGCCAATAATGTACACAATACAGGAAGGGGCTGCTTTCAGTGACAGAAAGATATAGCCAGAGGAGTGGATATAGGGTTTTAACAAGTTTTCTTTCCATTGTTTTTATAAAGATAACTTTTTCAAAAAATTTCTTCAATCATTTTATGAATGTTACAAAGCTTTTTTAACTCCCTGATTCCGGTGCTGACATAATTTATTACACCACATATCCATAACATAGACAGTTAAAACGTAAAGTAATAATATTGAACCACAAAACCATGCGACAAAAAATATCGACTAACACAACAATAGCCACCAAATACAAAATTTTGTTCCGACTACAGTCTGCTCGTGAAACGTTATTATCTACTCAAAGGCTTCACTTCCGTATGGCTGGTCTTAACAAATGTTTCTTTTTTACGCACGCTTTGATCGCAGCCTCCTTGGGTGCGTAACAGGTAAGTAACAACTAGTTTCTAACTAAGTGAGAGTAGGATTTGACGATGCGAGTAATTTGTCTCGAAGACAATGTCGACTTAAAACAAAGGATAGATTTGGGTTTAAGTTATAAGAGACAGCGTTTTACAAAAAAATTTCGTGGGACATTAATGGGCTGTTATGATGAGTGCTTAAAGTAAAATGTAACTAATAGTTTTCCTGCCGTGGTTGTTGTAAAACTCGACTAAGAACACAGGTATCAGAAAGAATTGCCGTGTATTTATTAAAAAAAGGCAAACAATTTATCTTCAAAACATACTTGTTTATGTACTTCAAATAAAATAAAGATTGGGATTAGTTTTAAGTTAAAAAAGTTAGCGTTTAAAAAAAAACAATATTTATGTATGTGAGTTACGTTTGGTAGTAATAAATTGGATTTAAAGCATGATTCGCGATAATGCTATTATTTCGCTACATTAAATATTTTAATAACTGTAAGGTTCAGGTTAGTATTTTAACAAAAATAGTAAATTTCTCTAACAATAATAAGATATTCTCTAAAAACACAAGAGGTAATAAAGTTTTCATTACAAAATCTACGAAGAGCACTAAAAGATTGATCTTCAAAACTTTGGAGACGTATGCATAAAAAATTAACAGCTTCAGGCCAAAGAAAAACACAACTTACTATGTCTTTATTATAAGTTATTATTTCTACATTAACATTTCGAAACTTTGTAGCTAAACTTTAAAATATCTGGGAGTTATAGAACAATGTGCCTTTTGTCTACTTTTAGTCAAATAGAACTAAGATATTTAACTATTGTAAGTTCATTAACTCATCAAAGAAATTCTCAGTATGAAGTATAAAATCAAATACCACCATCCAATAGACATGAACAACATGTCATTGTCACTATCCCATGTTATTCGCAGTTAAATACGACTACAATTTTTTTTAAGTTATAATCATTAAGAAAACAAAAGAAGACTACCATAAAAAACATGTGATCTAATATTACGCTGGCTAGACCAAACTTTTACGAAAACAGAGTTTACTGTTTTCTCGAGATGATATGGCGATATAACATTATGTAATTTTATTCCGTCACCACACAATATTAAATCTAGTTTATGTATGAGTTTGATTTTGTATTTTTTAATTATTTTACAGCGAATTACTTCAACTTCATTTCCCAAATACTTAACTGAAATAAAACATACTATGAGATTATGATAGATTAAGGATATTATTTGTAAGTTAGCGCCTAGATATACACTATCGCATTAGAGTAATCCTGTAAAGTTAGTTGTATTTTTGTTTAATAAATAAAATAAAAAAAATAATAAATGTATATTTTTATGATAAAAAGATTATGTCAACAATTATGACATGAAATTTATTTTAGGAGTAATATATTTAAAAACAAGACAGACAAATAACATTAACATTCATTTATCTAATGTTTTTCACAAGATGAAAAATAAGAATCCAATAAAATAATGGCATTTTTCTGTTCGGTACCATTACATTATTTTCCCCCGACAGACACAATACATTTCAAGCGATGAAGGCGTCAAACAAAATTGAAAAGAATCTAATGGATCACTTTTTTTTAAAGCGAGATTAGAAAAACTTTTTTTCTTGATCAAAATGGGGAAATTCATAATTAATTTGGCACCCTAACTTTTGGTCCTTCACAATAGGTTGGATTCAAAATCCTTCAAAAACTTTTTGGACAATACTAAAAAGGAGAAAATTAAGTGATTGTTTTCTATTAAGTCGTTTGTTTCTTTGCGCATTCTTAATTAATGTAGGTAATTAATTATATCGTCTTAATTATATTATAATTGTATAAATAAAAGTAATTGTTTCATTTTATTTATAACAGCCCACCAATGTCCCACTGCAGGGACGGGCCTCCTCCCGTGACGAAAGGAAACTTGGCCTACTAATTACCACGCTGGCCAGACGGATTGGTACGGATTTCATTGTTTCATTTGATGGCTATTTATTGAAGACGAGTATGGCGTATCTGCTTTCTACGTCTTTGGTTGTGTGGTTTGTCTGCAATATACAACGAACAATAAAATTATGTACATCGATTTCAATAAACTAGTCTTATTTTTTTAGATCCAACTAATTTATAAATAATGTCACAGTTTGCTGTGGTCTAGAAGTTAATAACGTTTTTATTTTTTTAGTTTTACAAAATTGTAACAAAAAAAAGATTAAGGTACACACAGCAACACATCAAGTTAAACATTTTCATTTGAAATTGTGTTTTATTTCAAGGTATTAAGGTACATGAGTGTCTAGCTTGATTAGTTGCTGTGTGTACCCAAAAAAAGACAACTACCCAGTTTATGCATTAGACATTATATACTTATGTCTAGTTTTGAAAGCTGGGAATAGACTTATTGGGTATAGCAACGAAAACCTTGTTCCCATTATGATATTTTCTCAATGCCGGTATAAAACAGGCTATTTCTTGTCTCCTGTCTCCTTTTTGTTCTGCCCCTGGAGTCATTTAAACCTTAAAACGATAAATAAACACCAATAAGTACCACCAGAAGTAATGGTCAATAGAATATGAAGCAAATTCAGTATATCAAATTAATAAAAAATAAAATACAAATTACAAAATTATTTTCTTCAAAAATGTATAATTTAAAAGCGCCTAAAGCTTTTCTTTATTATCCTTAATCTTAAACCTAATTTATAAAAAACAGTTCACAATTAAGTTTGTTTTAATATCTACGTAATTAATATTTAAACATTTTTTGAGGATACTTTGCTTTGTTATTGTAATTATAATAAAAGCCTTCTTAAACATTTGAACTGTGTAATAATAACAGCCTATTAACGTTTATTTTTCTCCGTGTGGTGACGGAGTAAGAATACATACGTCACCACCCCATCTCATCCCATGGATGTCGTAAGAGCCGATTAACGGATAGCCGTTAATATTATCTTAACGTAATAAAAAGAAGAAAAACTTGAAATTAAACCCTATACCAATCCATCTGGCCAGCGTGGTATTAGAAGGCCAAGTACCTCTTCGTCACGGGAGGAGGCCCGTTCCTGCAGTGTCTCATGCAGAGATAGCGGGAAATTTGGCCTACTAAAACCATGGATACAATAATTGTATGTCTGACCTGGGTCTACTAAAACCATGAATACCATTTTAGGTCATCTGGCGTCTGACCTTGTGGTAGAGTCATAGTGTTTATGCCATAAATGGGTTGTTCCGACCGGCAATACAGAAAACCGACGTAAAGCGAGTGAGACGACCTCTAAGGCGTAGGTCTCGGGTTCGCTTCCCGCTCAATCCACACGTTATCTACATTGTCTTAGAATTAGTTTAAGTAAATATTGTTAGCCAAAACCAACCAAGCAAATCAAACTGCTTATGTATTATAACCGTTATCAAAGCTCTAGTAGTAAGTTTTTTAATTACACAAAATGTATAGACTACATTGTAAACAACAATTGACAAAGTAACACACACATCAAAATGAACCGAAAACAAAGCGAAAAAGCCTTTGCAAAATGGAAACAACCAACTTATTAACGTCACTACAAACATTTATATCCCTTGGGCGCCCTTCCACATAGCATCACTAAAGTTATCACACGATTCGTTGAGTCCTACACTAATGAAATTAACCCCCATTTGGACGAAACAGAACGTTCGTAATATGTACGGAACATTGATATAATGAGATGTTTGTTACCAGACTACTTTTGGGACTCTACTAGAGGTTATTAACACAATGTGAGGTTGTAAATAATTTTATCTTTGTCTTTGTCTTTCTTGCTCTTAGGAAAGAGTTATTAGATAGTACTTATAGAAAACTACTCTCCGTGTGGTAACGGAGTAAGAATACAATATGTCACTACCCTATCTTATTCCATGGGTGTCGTGAAAACCGACTAAGGGACTATCCGTGAATATTATCTTTACGAAATAAAAAGAAGGAAAAACTTGAAATTAAATCCAAACCAATCCGTTTGGCCATCGTGGTATTAATAGGCAAGTATCCCTCCGTTACGGTAGGCGGCCCGTCCCTGCAGTGGGACATTAATGGGGTGTTACGATTATGGAAAACTAAATGGTAAATGTATCTTTGTAGGTTATTATCTTCGTATAATAATTTTAAGTCAGCTCAAGTGAAACATTATAATATTTATTACTGTTACTGTTCCATTCACATAACGCTGTGTAGTTCCAAACTAAGCAGAACTCGTTCTAGGTGTATGAAAGAACGGATATTTTTAATAGTAAAAACATACATAAATAAAACAGAAAGAAAACACCCAGAACTTCATGTACAAAATTACTTTCTTTGAGCGTTAATGGAACCCGAGACCTCGTTGTAGCAGGCATGGTCTAGAATCGGTACACCGCAGAGGTTGCCAGTTTGTAACACAAGACCCATAATAGTCCCAGACATTAAACGATATCTCTATCTAAAAACAAATTGCACAACCAAACACACGTTTTAAAACATCAGCCACTAGAATCGATAGACCAATCAATGCGATCATTACCATAACTGATTGGCTAGAACGATGTTGGCTCGTTTTGTCCCATACAGAAAATGCGTGAATCAATTACGTATGTACAGTATAATTATCGTTGAGGGACCAAAAGTTTTACTATAAAATGTATGTTGTGAACAAATTAAAACACCTATATAGAAATCCCTGCAGATTTGGACACACCTCGCTAATTGGTCTGCTCGGTTGTGACCACTCGATTCACTATTCGAATAGCTTTTCAACCTATTTGAATTCGTTTTGATTTTGATGGTATTTAGATTAAAAGCATTTGAAAGCAGAAGTTTTTATTGAGATATAAGAATATGAATTGATTTTTCTTAATTACTCAGGTCTATGAAATTTAAAAACACATTATTAAGAATTTAATATATAATATTCTTCACACATTCACACAACGCCATCTAGTCCCAAACTAAGCAGAGCTTGTACTATGGGTACTAGACAACGGGTAAACACACTTAAATACTTTGTTTTTCTAAATACTTACATATTATACATAGAAAACACCCAGACCAATGCAAACAATCATGTTCGTGCACACAATTGTTTTCATTGAGCGGGAATCGAACCCGAGACCTCTGCGTAGCAGTCATGTTAAATAACCACTACGCCACAGAGGTCGTCATAATAATATACGCACATTATAGACAAAACGATTTATTTTTAATGTACACCTACATATAACTTCTGACTAAATAGAACTAGATTCCTAATGAGAAAAAGGTCTTTAAGAATATCTTTGCAGCTAAAATTAAACTAGCATAAAGGTTGAGTAAGCAATTATTCACCTACGCACTCGTAGCTTTAATTAGGCAATAGGAGTAGTGTTAATTAAGAAACTCCTAATTATATTGTTAGTATATTTAGCATTAAAATACTGAACTAGTTTTATCTATTCAATGTATGATGTAACAAGACTTAAGTATGACTAACTGTAGCCCGCGACTTTGTTCACGCAAACAATATTTGAGTGGTTATTTTTTTTTGTGGAACCCAATAAAATGCGTATCACGTGGTTTAACGACTGTGTCACTACATCGCCAGACGGGACCAACAACCAAGTCGTCTAACTATAGCGACTAACATTTTCTGAGCGACTAAAATTTTCATTCGAATGAACTACCAGTTGGGGTGTTTTTCAGAAGCTCTCTGACATTTTATTCACCAAGTAGGTTTAAAGTGAGTCAACTTGGTTAAGAGAGTTTTAGTATTGCTGACATCCAGCAGCTATTATAGCTTACTAGCTGTTGCCCGCGGCTTCGCTCGCGTTCAGAAGTATTTTGATTAATTAGGCTTATTTTTTGTTTAGCGTTTGTAAAAGTAAGGGGCCTACAAAACTTCTTTGTACACATATTCTTAATAATTTATTTGTCATTAGGCGCTAAAACTATTAAGCTATTGAGAGAAATTACTCGTGAGCAAGCAACATAAAACATGCAGTCCATGAGAGAAGCTATGTTTCATACTAACTGTAATCCCCTATTTTATCCCCTTGCGGGTAGAATTTATCAAAGTCCTTCCTAAGGGGGTGCCAACGTCATAATATCTATATGCATGCAAAGTCTCAGCCCGATTGTATTGAAATTAACAAAGTTTCGTGCTAACTTTCATCCCCTTGGGGGTAGAATTTATCAAAGTCCTTTCTAAGGGGGTACCAACGTCATAGTAACTATATGCATGCAAAGTCTCAGCCCGATCGTATTAAAACTGACAAAGTTTCGTGCTAACTTTCATCCCCTATTTTATCCCCTTGGGGGTAGAATTTATCAAAGTCCTTTCTAAGGGGGTGACAACGTCATAATAGCTATATGCATGCAAAGTCTCAGCCCGAACGGATTGAAACTGATAAGGTTTCGTGCTAACTTTTATCCCCTATTTTATCCCTTTGGGGGTAGAATTTATCAAAGTCCTTTCTAAGGGGGTACCAACGTCATAGTAACTATATGCATGCAAAGTCTCAGCCCAATCGTATTAAAACTGACAAAGTTTCGTGCTAACTTTCATCCCCTATTTTATCCCCTTGGGGGTAGAATTTATCAAAGTCCTTTCTAAGGGGGTAACAACGTCATAATATCTATATGCATGCAAAGTCTCAGCCCGATTGTATTGAAATTAACAAAGTTTCGTGCTAACTTTCATCCCCTATTTTATCCCCTTGGGGGTAGAATTTATCAAAGTCCTTTCTAAGGGGGTACCAACGTCATAGTAACTATATGCATGCAAAGTCTCAGCCCGATCGTATTAAAACTGACAAAGTTTCGTGCTAACTTTCATCCCCTATTTTATCCCCTTGGGGGTAGAATTTATCAAAGTCCTTTCTAAGGGGGTGTGACGTAGTGGGTAGTTTAGGGAGATAAATGCAAACAACTCAGTACGACAATGTAGTATTATTCAGTTAAAAGTTTAGTACATACAATGTTATTAGTTTGTCACTATATATTTAGAAATCGCTACGTTAACACAAATATAGGTATAAGCTAATTTAGTACATACAATGTTATTAGTTTGTCACTATATATTTAGAAATCACTACGTTAACACAAATATAGTTTAAGCAAGCCGGTCTAATCAGAAGGATTTTGAGAGGATTCGATTACAAAGCACGAGGTTCGAAGGCTGCCCTATAGAAAGGCAAACACTTAGCTTCAGTCAGCAAGCCGGAACAAAAGGGGCAGCGGCCGCGCCCCGCGTCTTCTTATATAATGGCCGCTGTGTAGGCCCCTCCACGACGCGCTCGCGCCATTGACGTGTAGCGAAGTGGAGCGCGCGAAGATGGACGCGTGAGGCACGTCACATACCCCCCCCGCTAGACCAGAATTTTTCCTAGGGAAAATTCGGCTGCTAGCAGGGGGCGACAGGCTGTTCAGGCACCAACACCCTGCAGGAGCGGTAGATGAGATCAGCTCCGCGGGAGGTACCTGAAACAGCCAAAAGAAAAGGCAATACAAACTATTTTAAAAAAAAAATTAGGGTTAGTAGTTAGTATTATCTCGCGACGAGCCAGCGCTGTACGGATATTGTAATAAAAAAAAATGATAAAGATAGTTTTCAAGTATACTATGAAGATCAGATTCATTGAAATACGGAACCCATATTGCAAACAAAAGAACAGCTGTAGGCTGTCGCCGTGTTATAGAAAAAAAATATAGTCAATTAAATCACAAAGAACAGGTTAACAACCTTCGAACAAAAGATCGTTCGAGCGAGGCCGCATTCCAATGGTTCAACTTATACCTAATATTTTAATTAAAATGTCTATTTTAGAACGTAAACAACCTTAATATAATTCAACAAAACATATCAACTTAGTGAGCAGTTTCGCCGTCAATTACTTAATGAAATAAAGAGTTTCAGGCATCGAACCTGTGATCAAGTTCGAAAAACCTCTCTTTTTACCACTGTACCATGGGGTAAAAAAAAATATTTTCTTTTAATCAGCTCGATGAACACCGAGTAACAAAAACAACAAGTTAAAATACAACACGCCACAGCGCAGTCTCCGAAACCCTTGTAATTTGTAGATAAAAATACAAATCGATAATATTATTACACCGAGGTGTGAAGGATAAAAGTCGATAAGCGACATGCACGAGAGTGCGAGTAATACGACGATGCCTAAACAAAATAATAACAACTATATGTAGGTAAAATCTATTTATGTTTATTTCAGATATCATTCTTTATAATTTATATTTTTAATATCTTTGATATGCCATTCACCCAGCGGTTTACCTGACATATCGGATAGTTTATAGACCAAAGGCGACTTTTTAGATGTGATTTTACACTTTATAAACTTAGGGGCCAACTTCTTACAAAAATATTTATCCTTATCGCTAAGATAAAAAGTACGTCTCCATACAACATCGCCCACCCGGAATTCCACCGGCCTACGACGGAGATTATAAGATTGACAATTACGCTGGTGAGCCGACAGCAAGGCTGCCTGTACCTTCTCAAAGATTGAAGATAAGTAGCCGAGTGATTCAGCGTAGGAGTCTCGCGGCTCATGGACCATATTGGGGTCAGAGTCAATATGGCGTGAGCCGCAATTTACAAGCTCCCGACCGTAAACAAGAAACGACGGCGAGAAACCTGTCACTTCGTTCACCGCAGAATTAATTGCAAATTGAATCTTTGGTATAAGTGTGTCCCAGACACGGTGATCATTATCTATGAAGGTTGAAACGGCCGTGATTATAGTTTTATTATAACGTTCCACAGAATTTACATGAGGAGTATATAAAGGCGTGTAGTGCAAGTTTGGAATTTTATATTTAGTTAATAAGTTTTTAAAAGTTGAACTAATGAATTGCTTGCCGTTATCGAGTATGACCGTAGAAGGAATACCATGAACTAAGAAAACGTTTTCCTCCAGTATTCTGGTAATAACCTCGGCTGTTGCACGTTTAATGGGAAAAAGTAAACAATATTTCGAGAAACAACAAGAAACGACAAAAATGAAGGTATTTTGCTTCCTCGTTGGAGGCAATGGACCGACTAAATCGATGCTAATTACCTGGAAGGGTTTGGAAACCGACTTAGGACCACCCATGTGACCCAAGGTTAAATGTGTCTGGTGTTTATGGGCAATGCAAGCTTCGCAAGAATTTACCGCCTTGACCACGTCACTATACATACCTGGCCAATAATAATTAAGATCTAGACGTTTATAAGTTTTAAAAATGCCAAGATGACCAGCCGTGGGCAACGAATGATTCTGAGATATAACCAACGCTCTCTCCTCGGACGGTACAATCTCCTTCCATTGAAATTCTCTAGTGAGAGGATTGAGACTTCTCTTAAAACGATAAAGTTTGTTATCAATTACCTGATAATCAACAAAGGAAGTAGGAGTTTTTAAACAACCGTTATATATTTTTAAATACCACGGATCGTTAGTAGAAACGTTATTAGATTTATTTTGCGTTTCTATACACATAATATTTTTAGAACGAGACAACAAATCCGGCACAACATTGTCAGAACCACGACGGTGCCTTATTTCGAAATTATAAGCAGAAAGACGAACACCCCACCTAGCCAACCGGCCGGTTGGGTTATTAAGCTTTAGGAACCATTGGAGCGCTGCGTGGTCACTATATACTATGAGGGGTTTACCGTTATCTACATAGCAACGCCAATGCTCAATGGCTGAAAGCACTGCGAGCGCCTCGCGCTCGGTAGCACTATAATTTCTCTCTTGGTCCGATAGCGACTTGCTATAGTAAGCAATGACCCTTTCCTCCCCATTCAAGATCTGGCAAAGTACCGCGCCTATGCCATAGTCACTGGCATCGGCGTGTATCTCAAATGGTTGAGTATAATCTGGACAAGATAAGACAGAAGGGGAAATCAAATGATTTTTTAAATTAACGAAGGCCTGATCGGCCTCTGGTGACCAAGAAAAAGGGGGAGACTTCTTTCCACTAGAAGTTAATTTATTAAGAGGAGTAGCCAAGGTACTAAAGTTAGGAATGAACCTCCTATACCACGACGCCGCTCCCAAGAAACGACGCACCTCCTTTCTATTAGCGGGCACAGGATAATTTGCAATAGAATCAACCTTATCGGGATCGGGATGAAGGCCCTTAGAATCGACAACATAACCTAAATATTTAATTTTTTCTCTAAAAAATTTACATTTTTCAAAATTTATTGTTAAATTAGCGTCCTTTAATTTTTTTAATATTAAGGACAATAATTTAATATGCATTTTATAATTTTGCGTAATGCAGACGATGTCGTCTACAAAACAGAATACCCTATTTTCGAACTCAGGACCGCAGAATAGGCTGTCCGCTAAGCGCTGCTGAGTAGCGGGTGCATTGGTAAGACCAAAAGGCATACATTTAAATTGATACGTTCCGCGAGAGGGAATATAAAAGGCCGTCTTACAACGATCCTCCTCTTTTATTAAAGTTTGCCAAAAACACTTAGAAATATCGATGCTAGATAAGTATTTCGCGTCTGACAAATTATCCAATATTTCGGCTATATAGGGCAAGCTATAGGCATCCTTTTTTGTGACAGAATTCAATTTACGACTATCAAGACAAAAGCGCATGTCACCCGTTTTTTTTTTAATCAATATTACAGGGTTCGACCAAGGGCTTTCGGACTTCTCAATCACATCGTCCTTAAGCATTCCGTCGACCTGCTGTATTAAAATACGCTGCTTTTCGGGAGACATGCGATAGTAACGCTGGCGAATAGGGGGACTGTCCCCAGTATCAATCGAATGAGTAATAAGGGAAGTGCGACCCAGACCTCGTCTTTCATAAGAAATATCCTTAAACTGGGAGATTATTTTATTAGCGTTCTCTCTTTGGTCACTTGAAAGATTATCAAGGGAAATTAACTGAGTCGTGTCATCGGAATGTAGTTCCGTGACGTCCACAATTTTTCTATCAACCAACACAGATTCTAATTCGACAGGAAACAAATCAAAACTCCTCCAAAAGTCTATACCAAGTATCAAGGAAATCTTTATGCCTGGCACTATGTGAGTGACAATATAATTAATTTTATTACCAAATTTAAAAGGAAGTACCACACTGCCAAGAGAAGAATATCTATCACCCCCAGCGGTGGTAAATTCTAATGATTTTGTTGAATCAATATTTAACTTGTTTAAAAAATAATTATGACAGTTGTTACCAAGAATTGTAAAACAAGAACCAGTATCAAGAAGACCCACTGTACTTCTACCGTTCACTGTCACAGAAATATATGGCGTAATAGTTTGTTTTGAATTATCGATTGAGGAAAGTTTGTTACTGTTGCAGAAGTATAATGAATTGGAATGCAACAAGTCTTGCCATTTATTATTATTATACAATTTACTCTTTATTTTATTATTAAAGATTTTATTTTTCTTTCCCCAACCGTTACTAATTAGTTTTTTGAATTATTAATAATTGGACCGTTGCACTTCGGACAGTCCATTGCGCGGTAGCCCTTTAGGCCACATTTAAAACAAATCAAGTAACGCGGCTGCCGGCAAGTTTTCAAGGAATGCGAATCAGAACGACACCGAGGACAATGCTGCCTGGGAGTATTAGATACCGCACTAACTTGGGGTTCCGCAGATAAGTCAAAAGAAGTTGAAGGCTCATTTTTAAAATTTTTATGAAAGTTTTTAAACCTATTAGGTTGGTAAGAACCAGTATACTTTTTATTACTATTATTATTATTATAAGCGAATTCAGGAGCTAAAGTGTTAGAAGTAACCGTAGGAGGCTCAGAGAAATCCCTACTACGACTATTATATTTTTCAAAATTACGACAGACACTAACCAACGAAGGAATATCAGTAATAGTTGTAGTCAAGAGACAGTTGGTATAACAAGGCCTAATATTGTTTAATAAAATTTCCAGTTTCTCACCATCTGGAACTGGATTGTCAAGGCGAGAAAACAACCCCTGCATTTTCGCTACATACAGGGTTATGTTCTCACCTTGACCTTGAGAGCGCAGTCTTATTTCAGACATTAATTTGAAATCATAGTTATGTGGGCTAAAATCCTGCTTCAATGACCCACACAACTCACTCCATGAATTTACATTGTTCCTAACGGAACGATACCAATGAAGGGCATCGTCCGAAAATATCTCATACGCGAAGGATAAGATCTTCGAGTCAGGAATGCCCCTAGACGAAATAAATTCATTCATTCTCTCTATGAAACCGCGCACACACGTTTTACCCGAGTACTTAAACTTGCCTAACTCCGAAAAAAGTTTACGGTCATAATTTAATGACTCGGAGGTAGGTGCAACACCGCCTGGTTGCTGTACTGCTGTCTTTGCGACGCTCGTGCCACTAATAGAGGAAGGTGACAAGGCTTTAAATAAGTTAAAGATGGAGTTGAACTCCTGCCAAATGGATTCATAACTTTCCCTGTCACTAAATTCAACACGCTGTAACCTATGATACACGTGGTGCAAGATGGATTCCGTCCTAGCGAACATCCTACTATTAAAGTCTACTTGCAATAGTTTTAAATTATTATTAGCTCGCGACAAGGACAATTCACTTTGCGATATATCCGCGGCGGGCTCGTAACACGACTCCGAAATGTCCTCCGACGGATAAAGAGGAAATAATTTTACTAATTGCTTCCGCAACTCGTCTACCGTATCTGACTTATCGCCCTTTCGTACAAGGACCTCATATTGTAGTTCAGTCTTGTTTATATGGTGGTAGTTAATCGCGTACGACATTTTATTTAAGAAAAGAAAAAATAATACACGGCAAAACTGCAGAAGCAATCAATGTAAACAACGAACAATAGAATTAAATGTGAATTATGTGTTCCGTTCAGTAGGTATCGTCTACGAAGTCAATCAAATATCTTGTTATGATATTTTTTAAAAGGACAACGCGGTCACGCCACGTGCGCTGACCGGTTGTTTATTTAACGTACAAGGTAGTTAAATTAAATAAAAAAGTAGATAATTCGCTTGCAGAAACGAAAGGAAAGTTTAAACTCTTTTTAACACAAAAGAAAGAACAAGAACAGTACCAACCTTGAACGGAACACTTTTTTTTCACGACACACAGAAAAGAAAAAAAAAAAATATGGGCGTGCTCACCAAACCTCGTGCTTTTGCCTTAATACGTTGGACGCCACTGTGACGTAGTGGGTAGTTTAGGGAGATAAATGCAAACAACTCAGTACGACAATGTAGTATTATTCAGTGAAAAGTTTAGTACATACAATGTTATTAGTTTGTCACTATTATTTAGAAATCGCTACGTTAACACAAATATAGGTATAAGCTAATTTAGTACATACAATGTTATTAGTTTGTCACTATATATTTAGAAATCACTACGTTAACACAAATATAGTTTAAGCAAGCCGGTCTAATCAGAAGGATTTTGAGAGGATTCGATTACAAAGCACGAGATTCGAAGGCTGCCCTATAGAAAGGCAAACACTTAGCTTCAGTCAGCAAGCCGGAACAAAAGGGAAGCGGCCGCGCCCCGCGTCTTCTTATATAATGGCCGCTGTGTAGGCCCCTCCACGACGCGCTCGCGCCATTGACGTGTAGCGAAGTGGAGCGCGCGAAGATGGACGCGTGAGGCACGTCACATAAAAAATGAAAAAACTACCCATTACGTCACAGTGGCCCCACGTTGGGCGCCACTGTGACGTAATGGGTAGTTTAGGGAGATAAATGCAAACAACTCAGTACGACAATGTAGTATTATTCAGTTAAAAGTTTAGTACATACAATGTTATTAGTTTGTCACTATATATTTAGAAATCGCTACGTTAACACAAATATAGGTATAAGCTAATTTAGTACATACAATGTTATTAGTTTGTCACTATATATTTAGAAATCACTACGTTAACACAAATATAGTTTAAGCAAGCCGGTCTAATCAGAAGGATTTTGAGAGGATTCGATTACAAAGCACGAGGTTCGAAGGCTGCCCTATAGAAAGGCAAACACTTAGCTTCAGTCAGCAAGCCGGAACAAAAGGGAAGCGGCCGCGCCCCGCGTCTTCTTATATAATGGCCGCTGTGTAGGCCCCTCCACGACGCGCTCGCGCCATTGACGTGTAGCGAAGTGGAGCGCGCGAAGATGGACGCGTGAGGCACGTCACATACCCCAACGTCATAGTAACTATATGCATGCAAAGTCTCGGCCCGATCGTATTGAAACTAACAAAGTTTCGTGCTAACTTTCATCCCCTATTTTATCCCCTTGGGGGTAGAATTTATCAAAGTCCTTTCTAAGGGGTGACAACGTCATAATAGCTATATGCATGCAAAGTTTCAGCCCGATCGTATTGAAACTGACAAAGTTTCATACAAACTTTCATCACCTATTTAATCCCCTTGGGGGTAGAATTTATCAAAGTCCTTCCTAAGGGGGTGACAACGTCATAATAGCTATATGCATGCAAAGTTTCAGCCCGATCGTATTGAAACTGACAAAGTTTCATACAAACTTTCATCACCTATTTAATCCCCTTGGGGGTAGAATTTATCAAAGTCCTTCCTAAGGGGGTGCCAACGTCATAATATCTATATGCATTCAAAGTCTCAGCCCGATCGTATTGAAACTAACAAAGTTTCGTGCTAACTTTCATCCCCTATTTTATCCCCTTGGGGGTAGAATTTATCAAAGTCCTTTCTAAGGGGGTGACAACGTCATAATATCTATATGCATGCAAAGTCTCAGCCCGATCGTATTGAAACTAATAAAGTTTCTTGCTAACTTTCATCCCCTATTTTATCCCCTTGGGGGTAGAATTTATCAAAGTCCTTTCTAGGGGGGTGACAACGTCATAATAGCTATATGCATGCAAAGTCTCAGCTCAATCGGATTGAAACTGACAAAGTTTCATACAAACTTTCATCACCAATTTTTTCCCTTTGGGGCTAGAATTTATTAAATTCCTTCCTAAGGGGGTGCCAACGTCATAGTAGCTATATGCATACAAAGTCTCAGGCCTATCGGTTTGAAATTGACAAAGTTTCATACAAACTTTCATCCCCTATTTCATCCCCTTGGGGGTAGAATTCATCATAATCCTTTCTTAGCGGATGCCTACGTCATAACATCTACCTGCATGCCAAATTTCAGCCAGATCCCACTAGTGGCTTGGGCCGTGCGTTGATAGATCACTATGTCAGTCACCTTTGAGTTTTATATATATATATATATAATATATATATGTCGCAGGGAAATGAGGAAATCAGGGATTTCACGAAATCCCTAGGGATATGACGAAATCCCATTTGTACTAGAAAAGAAATGCTCATATTTTTGTTTGTAGGTTAAAAAACACAAAAATTCTATCGTCTGTGGGTTAGGTTAGGTTAGAACTGTGACCATAATGCACGAGGCGAGCGAGCGAAGCGAGCGTGCCGCGGTAGCGGCCGCCGAAGTGCAAGGCATTTCGACATTTACCGGGATTTCGTGATATCCCTAGTGATTTCGTGAAATCCCTGGTTTCCTCATTTCCCTGCGACATATAGATAACGATGGGTCGCTCTGGTTTCACATAGAAAAATTAGGAGTTTAAATAGAACTCTACTCTAAATAAAGAATAAAGATAGATTTTCGCTAGAGCTACTTTCTGCATCAACGATTTTAAAAAGATAAAAAGCTTTATATAAAATTAAAGATTTACCTAAACCTATTTAATCAAATACGCCATTTTGAATCTAAAAACAAAATTAAGCTGAACGTAAAATAATAAAACTTTTTTGGTAACTGTATCAAGGGAGCCGTTATGGTTGTTAAAGTTAAAAATTACTGTTCAACTCACGTCCGTGCCCTTAATGAACAAGTTAATGAGATTGGATACAATCTTCTTTGGTATCGATTATACAGTGATTCAGTTTACTTGTTTTAAAAAATAGTCGATTTGTATGTCGTTTCATGTACAATTTCTACAATTACGAAGTCGAAAACGTCAAAAATTAAAGTGACTGGACGTGATTTGCCATTATCTTATTTATCTTTTTTTAAGGATCATGCCCTGTGCCGCGGGGACCTTTTATAAACATCAATTAACGGACACAAAGAACACCCAGACCAGGACAATAATTTGTGGATCTCACAAATTATTGTCCTGCGTGGGGATCAAACCCACAACCTCTTGCACGGCAGCCGCTTGCGCTACCGGCGCGCCACCGAGGTCGTCGAAGTAAACATTGAATTAAAAAATAAACATTGAAATATAAACACTCTTGTGATGCGAAGGGGCATCGAAGTTTTATAGTATTATTTTTTACAACTGAATAAATTGGACGTCAATTGCCTGCTATGATGATTTTGATGCTAATGATGACTCTTAAAATTTGTCACTCATCCAAGACAGTTGAATTAATTATGTATTTTTAGACCTTTCAATTTAAATACCTTTCTGAATACACTAAAAACTTCTCTCGAAATAGTCTTTATTTTGCTTTAAATATCCTAATAATAGCATGGGCGTCCTACAATTTAAGGAAGGTTACCTTAGCCGAATAAAAGCTGACTGTCAGGACGAATCAGTGAAGAATGTATTGTGAGGTTTTCTTTCCTTGCGTTTCGTTTTCTGAGTCTCTAACGATCTAGACAAATAAGCTAAATTACAAAAAAAATTTAAAGTTTTACGTTTGTTGAAGAACTAATTATACATCGTCACCATCATAACTAACGCTTGATGTCAAAATAGCTAACTAAGGGAAAGTTCGCAAATTATAATATTAAAGAAAACAAAAAATAAAAAAAAATATGTATACTAATTTATTAGACTAAAGTGATCATGTTGATGATGATGATGATATCAATAGGTAGGTAAAAATGATTGCCAGCGATAACGCAGTCAGTATCGCAGAGTTTTGGGCTACATCAATTTAATCCAGTATCGTTTTGCCATCATCGATACGCTAAGAAGAAGAATAGGTACTCGTACCTAAAGTTTTCTCCGTCACTGGCAAATGCCTATCACTGCTGTAGGGTATAATTATGATTATGCTATACTTCCCTCTTTCACTGTTGTCAGCCCATACAGACACCGAGACAGATGAGCTGTTTTGCTGATAATATAGTATACATTACATTATTAAAAATATTCCAAGCAAAGCTACAAAAAAGTATTAGTTAAAAACCAAACAAACTTTTTTTATAACTGAGGTTAGCTCGTTAGTGTTCGGATCAAAATTCAATTAACGTCATTTGAGGCTTCTCGACTTATTACTACTTTCTTGAGAGGGAAAGTTTAAGCGTTAATGAGGACTTTCCAATATGAATAATTATTAACTTTTGTACTATAATCAAGTTCTTGTGTTATGAATATTTATTTTATGTAATGTTTTTAGGTTGATTAAGTATTATTTCTCCGTGTGGTGACGCAGTAAGAGTACAATATGTCACCACCCCATCTCATCCCATGGGTGTCGTAAAAACCGACTAAGGGACTATCCGTGAACCTTTACGAGATAAAAAGAAGGAAAACTTGAAATTAAACCATATACCAATCCGTCTGGCCAGCGTGGTATTAGTAGGCCAAGTATCCCTCCGTCATGGTAGGAGACCTGTCCCTGCAGTGGGAAATTTTTGGGCTGTTATAATGGTGATTTTATGAAGTATTATTAGGATTATTGTCGTTTGGAAAGAGAGGAGAAAGTTCTTAATTCGTTTGATTTTATCCAAATGTTTGTTACGACAGAACTCTAAAATATTATGCGATTAAAACTGAAAGGAACCGCGGGCCGTAATGTACTGTGATTATTTGTTTTTGCGTAATTAATAAGTTACGCATTGTAAAAAATAAGTTGGTTACAGGACCCTAACTATCTGTAGCTTAAGCTGGTTTACCTATTATACTTCAATTTTGAAGGTTTAAGGTTTATTACTTCAAGCATTTCTGCCGAAAACGAGAATGGTTTTAAAGCAGATTCTTGCTCAAGAGAAATAATTATCATAAACGTAAACTTGTTGTCTTCCAATATTTCGGTCATACCCTTGCTACCATAATAATTAACTACATACTTGTCCTACCACAAAATGGAGCCTAAACACGACAAAACATTAACAATATTGACCATAAATACAGCATATTAATTATTAAACTAGTGATATTTACCACTAAACTTCGATGTACCTAAATTTTGTGTGTTGCCGTCCCATACCGGTGTAACTACAAATATACAGTACGTAAACTATTATAGATATCCCGTTATCATCAAATTCAAATTTTCAATTTTCAAAATGCTATAAAATTTATCAAAAACTGCTTGCAATCGTCTTTTACAATTTACTTGAAATTGAAGATACAGTTTAAATTATAGATCGACACAGACAAACGCCACAGCACTAAAAAAACCGCGTTGTATTGTCAAATGTAAATTAGAGGGAAAAAATAAAACCTATCATATATACCTATTACTCAAATCTAATTGTCTGTCTGTGTTGATCCATAAATCTGAGTCTTTAAAGACGTACTATTTCATCATTTCTCTATATCTATCTCGTTTGCACTAACGGGTCTTCTATCCTACTTCCTATCCTACTAATATTATAAATACGAAAGTTGGTGAGGATGTATGGATGGATGTTTGTTACTCTTTCACGCAAAAACTACTGAATAGATTTTGATGAAATTTGGAATATAAATAGTTTAGGGTGTAGAATAACATTTAAGCTACTCATACATAGCCGCGGCTTCACCCAGAAGATATTATAAATATAATAACTAGATAGTTATTGTATAATATCTTCTATCTCTTTTTAGAGTACTAAGATGTTAACGCGTGAACTATGGTACATAGAAAGCAACACAAGCGATTGTCTACATACAACTAATCCACAAATATGCTTAAGTTAGATCCCTATAACTACATGAATATCAAGAAGGCATTACCTCGATCGCTAATAGCCAATATCTGCCGCCAAAATTGCCTTCCTAACGACATTTCAGCTGTATGTAATAAAATCCCGTAATCCTATTACTGGAGTGGAATCGTTTTCGGCCACGTGTACATAATATCGGTCATAATAACAGAAAAAAACATTATTTATATCGTTTTTAAACGATTCGTAGTGACGGTCAAGTAATGATTTTATTTAAAAACATGCTGAATAAAAATTAATAAATAATAATATAAATATTCCTCCCACATTCACACAACGCCATCTAGTCTCAAACTAAGCAGAGCTTGTACTATGAATACTAGACAACGGATAAACATACTTAAAAACTTTTTTTGTAAATACATACATATTATACATAGAAAACCCTCAGACCAATGCAAACAATCATGTTCATGCACACAAAGATTTGCATTAAGCGGCAATCAAACCCAAAACCTCTGCGTAGCATGCAGCTGCGTAGATGTTGTATAACCACTACGCCTATAAAGTTCGTAATGTAAATAAACTCGGCTTTTTACCTGTAGAAAGTGGTTACAAGAAAATTAAATATTCTTGCTGCTAACTCTATAGTATTATACTAATACTTACCTTATTTTTTTCATCCCATGAGTACCTCAACAGCCAACTAAATTAGAAGTTACAAATCATAAAGATACACTGTTTTGAAACTGTTTATGCATTTAACTGTATTGTATTTGTGAAGGAAAGAATAAATAAAGAATAATTAATATTTATCTAGCCAGACCAGGCTAGCTACATAAATACAAATTACCTCCTTATTTTCGATAAAATAAATTTTATCTTTCTCCGTATGGTGACGGAGTAAGAATACAATATGTCACCACCACCTCTCATCCCATGGGTGTATTCGTAAAAACCGACTAAGTGACTATCCGTAAATATTATCTTTACAAAATAAAAAGAAGGAAAACTTGAAATTAAACCCTATACCAATCCGTCTGGCCAGCATGGTATTAGTAGGCCAAGTATCCCTCCGTCACGCTAAGAGGACCGTTCCTGCAGTAAGACATTTTTGGGCTGTGGCATATCGTAGGATCCAACAGCCTACACACTCTGCATTTTAATGTGGGTTTAATGCGGATAAAAACTAGGCAACTACATAGCTTAAATAAATGTAGGCGACCCAAAAATTGTATTAAAGAAACTTATTAGTGGCTAATGCTATTGGTTGCTAGGATATAACCCCCCTAACGATGTTACTGCTCAAACAAAGCCTTAATGTTATTAGCATGTGACCCGCATAGCCACGTAAATGACATTTGAGCTTGTCAACACTTTTCTAAACGATGAGAAAGCAAAATGTTAAAGATATTCTTACGTTCTGTTGTGTGATCTAGGGATTACATAATATAAGAAAAAAGTTCGTAGGCAAATAAATTATTATTAAGGTTTCTTTTGTGGCCTAGCAGTCGCAAATTTGACAGTTGTTAAAGTTCAACACAGGACTTGATCATTCATGGGGAATTATTACTGTCGTTTAAACAAATATTTTAACTTTAAAACTATCGCGATTTATTTTATTATTATTAGGTAAACACTTAAATTATTTACCTTGAGCCGCTCGACGTTTCGGCCAGGTTACACCAGCCATGGTCACGAGTAGTCTACTCGTGACCATGGCTAAGTGTTTACCTAAAATCTATACGCGTTAATACCCGATAGTATTATTATAAAAACAAATATGTATAACTAAGCACTTAAAGAGATGAAATGGGGTGGTAATCTATGTATTCTCCATCACTACACAAAAACAACGTAAGTTGGTTATTTAGTTGTTCGTGTTTAATCTTAAGTTTTTATATTTAAATGTTTTACCATACGTGCAATAGATGGCGTTGTACATGTTTCCTAGATTGCGGTATGGTTTCGTTACCGTTAATGCATAAATACTGTGTACAATATATTAAAGTTGTCTCTGTCAATGAGTTGCGTTTTATTCATGGTCCTTCGAGCCGGATACAACATATTGAAGCAGCGGAACTACTATAGTGGCGACACCAAGCGGAAGATTGTGACAAGTAAAAGTGTGTTATTTGTATATTTAATTAGTAGTAGTTAGTATTAGTATATTTAATTTAATTTGAATTTTAGCTTTATATTTAATTATAGTCATATAAGATTGTGTAAACAATTTTTGCAACGCCTGAAAAAGGCGCTAAGCCTTGTACCTTTTTAGCTTATAAGAACATATTTTAACACTTAGCAGCAAAAATAAACGTTTGAGTTTGAACATTAATTCTTAAATTACAGTTGACAAAAAGCTTTAAACAAACTAGCAATTAAATTAAAAACCTAAATAGATTCATTACTTTCAATGTGAATCGACTAAATGCACACTGATTTGCATTTAACAGTTCTACTGAACGTTGCAGCCATGTTTTAGTTCGACTTGTACAAACTAGTTAATACCGTACATTTTTACATTTGTTTTATGTTTTAACTATACGTACTTAGATGTAATGGTGATTAATTTACTATGTACTCTTTTATAACTTTGTAACTGCTTTGGTAAAATACACTAGGGTTTCCTTTAAATTACTATTATGATGAAGAGAAATATAATAGGCCAAGTATCCCTCCGTCCATTGAGGTAATATGTACTACGTACTAGAGAAGACATCCCGAACAAAATGTGTGCTCCAACAAATGGGGTGTATGCACCCCAGTTGTCTCAGTCGACATTTGAACCTTGTAGCGAGAACACATATTTGTCAAAACGAAAAAAAATAACAGAAGCATCCAAATGCCGCCGGCTTGTGTTGTAAAAACGGCTTTTTACTATTGTACCTAATTTAATTTTTTATTTTGTAAATTACTACTTTGAGTTGGTGATGGTAATCAGAAGTAAAGATAAACTAATAAATATTGCATGACCACTTAGTAAAGTCAATAGAAAGTATAAAAAAAATTAATTAAATTCTACGGCTTATTAAAATATGGGTCTATTTAAATTTATGTTTTAAATTCGAAATATTACATAGGTACATGTTATTTTAGGTTTCTTCGTCCTGGTCATGAAAACAGAGAACGTTGGATTCAATTTGTACAACAAAATCGTAACGAATCCACTTGGTTACCGTCAAATCATTCACGTATCTGTTCCTTACATTTTCAAGCAAGTGACAAGTACATTACAAAGGCGGGAAGAACTTTTCTCAAAAAATTCGCAATACCCGTAAGATATTTTATCATCTATGTGCTAATTTTGTTAGATTATATTTTAATTTATTGGAAGTAATTTTATTATCTTTTTTATTTAGTGTTCTCCTTTTCCTGAGATATTAGAACCAATGTCAGAACCGATATCAGAACCAGTAAGTGATCTGTCAGTTTTTGATTCTCCACGAAAAGTTGGTCTCAAAAAGAAATTAAATGCAGAAATTACAAAAAGAATGTCTCTTCAAGAAAAGATCCGGAAAATTCAGCGTCAAAATTGATACTTAAAAAATAAAAACCAAAATTACAAAAAAATTGTTGCTGATTTAGAAAATAAATATAAGTTAGATTCTCCAGTTGCCAATGAGTTGATGGCCAAAGCTGAAATCATAGAACTTCATAAAACCTTCTTGAATAATAAAAATAAACATAAATTATTATACACATCTTCGCTTCGTAAATTTGCATTAACTCTCCATTATTATTCACCCGCTGCGTACAAGTATGTACGACATTCTTACAATAAAGTCCTACCACATCCAAGAACGATCTCTAGATGGTATTCTTCAGTTAATGCTGAACCTGGTTTCACGACAGAAGCTTTTCGGATATTAAAAGAAAAATGCCTAATAGCCGATAAACCAGTTGTATGTTCGTTGGTATTTGATGAAATAGCCATTAGACAGCAAAAGCTATTTCATAATAAAGTTAAACTTGGTTCTGTCAATTTTGGAGGTGGACCTTTAACTGGTTCCGAAGAAGATACAGTAGCAACTCAAGCTTTAGTTTTTATGCTAGTTTCCTTAAACGAGTCTTGGAAATTACCAGTTGGATATTTTTTAATACGCAGTATTAATGCGGAATCCAAGGCTAATTTAGTTACGTTATGCTTAGAAAAATGTCACACTGTTGGAGTACGAGTTGCGAGTATCACATTTGACGGATGCTCAACTAACTTTAAGGCTGCTGAGAATTTAGGTTGTAAGTTCTCCGATTATAATAATTTAATAACATACTTTTTACATCCATGTACATCAGAAAAAGTATGCGTCTTTCTGGACCCTTGCCATGTTATTAAAATAATAAGAAATACGTTTGAAAACAAAAAAATAATGTTTGATGCAGACCAAAATGAAATTAAGTGGCAGCTTTTAATTAATTTAAATGAACTGCAGGAAAATGAAGGTCTCCGTTTTGCCAATAAATTGACAACCCGTCATATACATTTCCGACACCAAATAATGAAAGTGAAACTGGCTACACAACTTTTGAGTACAAGTGTCGCTAAGGCATTAACACTTTGTGACGAAGTGCTAAAATCTAATAAATTTAAAAATTCTATAGGGACTGTAACTTTTATAACTTTATTTAATAATTTTTTTGATTTAATGAACTCAAGAAAATTTATTTTTTATGGTTTTAAGAGACCAATAGATTTAACTAACAAAGCGGAAGTTTTTTCAATGATGGATCAAATAAAACATTATATTCTCCAGCTTTCATTTTTCTGTAAAACTAAAAGAACAATCAAAAGAAGAAACCAGATACCGCGTATTGAAGTTAATGTGCAGAAAAGGAGTGTTCTTGACACAGTAAACAATAGAGGATTTCTGGGTGCCCTTATATGTATAGAATCCCTTAAAATACTTTTTAATGACTTAGTAGAGGAAAAAGAAATATTAAAATATATTTCAACTTATCGTTTAAGCCAAGACCACTTAGAGTTGTTTTTTGGGTTGATTAGAAAACATGGAGGCTATAACAATAACCCTAACATTCTTCAATTTAGATCAGCATATAAAAAAACATTAAATCATTTAGAATTACGGTCTTCGTTCACTGGCAATTGCCTACCTTTAGACAATTTTAGTATATTAAATTCATCATCAGTAAATATTATAAATAGTACTAACTGTTTAAATGAAACTAATTACGACGTTATAGAGAGGACAACAATAATTGCATCTGAAACTGAAACGCAAAACAATTGCGCGATTTTTGCAGCCATGTTGGATGAAAACTCTGTTACACAATCTACCAAACTTATAGTTGGATACATTTCAGGATACATTGCTAGGAATTTAATTAAACTATTACATTGTGAAGACTGTATTGACAGCCTGACTACAACCCACAGACTACCTCACCATAAACTTATCTCCATTAAGGATATGGGTGGACTGTGCTACTCCTCTGAAAATGTTTACAAAATTTGTCTTTCAACGGATGTAGTCATACGTCGTTTGATTAAAGAGAGTGGAAAAAACGAACTTTCCTCTAAGTACAGTTACAATTATATAACATCAAATTCCCTAAAATGTTTCATTGACACAGACGTTTTTAGTTGTTTACATACTCATTCTTTTCATCAACCTGCTACCTTTAATCATCGGATTCATTTAATACGTGCGATAATAAATAAATATTGTATTATTCGTTTAAACCATGAAGCTAAGATGTGTAATAATGATTTTTCAACTAAACGACAAAAGTTTACTAAACTCATTTTATTTCAAGGGAATTAAATATTTTTTATATATCTATTACTCTCACAGTAACACTTATGAAAGTCAGGATGGTTTTGTCTGTAAACTACAGCCAAGTAAGAAATAAGAAGTAAGTAATAAGAATCTTATTTGTGTGACAAAAATGTTATGTACGTTGTGTAGACATTAATTTGTGTCCTACATGCTGTTTTAAATCCAGGAATTTTTATCACTCAAATAGTTTTCAAGAGTATTTAAATAAGTTTTGTTTACTTAAACCGTTTTAATTTTTGTTTTGAAAGAAGTAAGTAAGCTATATAGTCCTAGGATATAATTATAAGACTGCGTGTCTACAGGCATTTAGTAAATATACTGTCATGACATTGTATAATAATATTGTAATCCAATAGAAAACATTTTTTCTTTGTATTACTTCTTGGTTTTATTGATTATGATAATATTGATATTAAAATAAAAATGGCAACAATTTCTTTTATTAGATTTAAACAATATTTTACCCAAGGCAACTTGTCTAAATGTGTCCGTTCTGTTTAACAGCTATTTAGTTAGTCTATACTGTGCAAAATGATGTGAAATGAATGCACGACGTTCAACCCTTAGCTGGTATCGCTAAAAAGGGCAACGTAAGTGGTATCGAGTCAAAAGTGACCCCGATGAGGTGAGTGATATAATATATGTGTATATGTTACAGCCAAAGTAATAAACATGAATATTATACATAATAACTAGCCATTATGTATAAGGGCTACTCAATTTTGATAAAGTGATTAACTCATTAAATTCTACCTTTTAACTGGCAAAAGTCAGAAACAGTTGGTTAGGGTAGGTTAATATGGTGACCAAAGGACGCACGAGCCGAGCGAGCGAAGCGAGCGTGCCGCGGTAGTGGCCGCCGAGTGCAAGAAGCATTTTTTTATGTAAAACTAGAATATACTTAGTACATATTACTAGATTCTAGCATTTGCCGGCCGCTACCGCGGCACGCTCGCTTCGCTCGCTCGGCTCGTGCGTCCTTTGGTCACCATACTAACCTAACCTAACCAACTGTTTCTGACTTTTGCCTTAATATTGTATTTTTGCCAGTTAAAAGGAAAAATTTCAATGAGTTTTGACTAACATTGATGGTCAAAACCACTTTTGACTGAAAAAACCAGTCAAAAGTGGTTATAAGTTTTGACTATAACATATATAATGGCTAGTTAATGTGATTAATTCTGCGACATTTATCACTTTATCAAAATTGAGTAGCCCTTATACATAATGGCTAGCTATTATGTATAATATTCATATTTATTACTTTGGCTGTAACATATATAAATATTAAAAAACATTTATATCGATTAAACTTTACTTTTATTTAGGAAAATAGCACTTATATTATGAACATAAGATAAATTTTAACTAATTTTAGATAGAAATCACGTTTTTATTTAAAAAATTGCTAACATTATTTTTTTTTATTGACTCTTCTTTAGGTATTGATATTAACAAAAAAAAACTAAAAAATAACTATGTATACTTACTATTTTAAAATCGTTTTCTTATATAAAAAATAAAATAAAAACCAGGAACTTCTTCTAAAATCACATGTAAATAAAAATTTGACAACTTAAAATATATCTTATGAATAAAAAAATATTGGTCACACGCAGCTGTTGTGGCATAATTTACAATTTCGGAGTCCCATGCATTGTCTTCATCTGCTAGAAGGGGAGAGTTTTAATCATCACTTAAATAATCTGCCATTGCGATGATTATGTCCTGTAAATATAATAAAATATACCAAGACAACTCATAAAATTAAATACACACTCTTGGTATCGGGGTCAATTTTGACCCCAACATGATACGTACCTAGTAGGAAGTAAGTTACGAGCGTCCGTCACCCGCCGCACCCCGCGACCACATGGGAATATACCTTGATGCGCGAGAGTGTAGGTACCTAAACTCCATAGTTATAAATAAAAACAAAAGCTCTTGGGGTCAATTTAGACCCCAATACCAGTTAAGGGTTAAAATGTCAGTTAAACGTCGTGCAAACTGTTGTGCAATGTAGCTTGAAAATTGGGAGCACTCATTTTGTTCGGGATGTCTTCTCTAGTACGTAGTACATATTACCTCAATGCCTCCGTCACGTGAGGAGGCCAGTCCCTACAGTGGGACATTAATGGGCTGTTATGAATAAGGATCATGTCAGTTGTTTTATGTTTGTAAAAGTTGTACGTGTACGTTGTGTTGTAAGTGTAGCACAAGAGTGTTACATGGACTTTTACAACCATAAAATAACTATAAGTTTAGTTATTTTGCGTTGGGCCTGACTGGCCATCCCCTAAGTCAATTTTTGCATGGTTTTTTTATATGTAAAATATAAAATATAAATTAATTGAAAAAAAAACGTCATGTTAAATTACTCTATACTCTTAGTACATACTAGCTGTTGTGAAGTGTGAAGTATTCTAGTTATTATATTTCAACGCAGTACATAGTTAATGCCTTAAAAGCAGCAACTAGTTCCAAAGATCGCATGTTGAAGACAAAGGCGTAAGCATTAAAGAAGAATCGAAGTGAAAATGAAATTTGAGGTAGAGAAAATTGAACGTCAAGAAAATGATGTATGAACCTTTGTAAAAAAAAATATTTTGTGCGATATTTGACCCAGTTGTAATACTTTTGATAGATGACTATTGTTTTTTACGTAGAAACCTACCTTGTCTGTTTTATTCGGAAGTAATTTCATTACTGGGCTTAAGAAGATTACTGGGAAACGATATTGTTTTCTCAGAATTTCGTCAATCATCTCGTTGTTTTAATATTTTTAAGAGACTATATTATATTATTATTTGTAAAAAAGGACTGACTTCTAGGGAAACAAAAATTTTAAAAACTTATTTTAAAAATTGAGTCATCAGATAGAATCTTTTGTTCCTCATTGTTGTTTTACAGTCAGTTAAAAAGTTTCACTCTACTGTTCTATTGCCAAATAATCTAAAATAAAAAAAAATCTTATTAATCTTGAACCTTTCCTCTATAACCTCATCATAAATATTATAAATATTTCCTGAAAGGCATCTTCTACTGGACTGCGTCTTTGTATCACAAACAACAACTATTTGAAATTGTTTTATTTTGAAATCTCAAATTTTCCTCTATACCAAGACTTCCAAGTATGTAACGTACACTAAAAAGACCACCATACATTGAGGAAAAATCTAAAAAATGTGCGCGTAATTCCGTGCATCTAAGAAAGCGCTTTGTCTTCAAATGTCTGAGGGGCTGATTGGAGACACAAATAAATTCGCCCGTCTTCGCTGATTCGTCTCGCACACACAACACGTGATCGGAATGTGCTATTTCAACTAAACTTTTATTTCAACTGAAAGTAAATAGTGCTGTCTAAGAAGGGATAGACTATTCATTCGATATGTTATCGTTATGTAACTAGATGTGGTATGTAGTTTATTTCATGCCATGTTATGTACATTTTTGTTTGCGATTATTTAAGCAATCAACAAATCTTCATGTGGTGACGGAGTAAGAATACAATATGTCACCACCCCATCTCATCCCCAAATATTTCCTGACTATCCTTGAATATTATCTTTACGAAATAAAAAGAAGGAAATCTTAAAATTAAACCCTATAGCAATCCGACTGGCCAGCGTGATATTAGTAGGCCAAGTATCCCTCCGTCCCGGGAGGAGGCCCGTCCCTGCAGTGGGACATTAATAGGCTGTTATGATGATGATTTAAGCAACTCTTGTATGTTTCTATACAATCTCTATCTCTCTTTCTCAGCCATAAGCGGTCAACTATTGGACATAGCCCTCCCCAAATTCGCGCCACTTCTTCCATTCATCTTTCCGTCTCATCTAGCCATGGTTCTATACGAGTGTAATAATTATTTAGTTCTTTTTTTTTTCTCTCTAATAGTGATAGTGTAAGAATATACAGTGTCACTACTGTATGTCGTACTGTAGATTTCGTATAAACAAACTTAAGGAAAGGTCGTAGACATGAATACTACGGAAATATAAGATGGAAAACTTGACAAAAACAAATCCATCTGCCAGCCTTGTGATATTAGGCCTAGTTTCTCTCCAGCTGCCATATTCCTGAATGTGGTACATTTTAAAACCTTTGACGATTTTATACTTAACAAGGATTACAGCATAATTAGTATAAACACAAGGACATCGCCGATTGTGATCATAGCTTATCACTTAATCACTTTGTCAACATAGATAGCCAGTTATCCGAAGCTTAACGGTGACATGACATATGTATCCTTCCTTCAACTCCACACATACATGTCCCACAAAAACAATCTAATACAACATTCCTATTAATGTGAAAACTTAAGATTAAGCTATATTTTATAAACAAAATACATTTTCAAGAACATAATAATCCAACGATCCGCAACATATTTATAGCTAGTAAATCTGTAATGGAGTCGTGTTAATAATTTTAAAGTTCTCACTGGATTTGAGCAACTCTAAAGTTTCCCAATTTATATTCATATTTTAAACCTGGCAACTCTGAGCTGTTTGCATCAAACTTTGGTATAACATAACGTTTTAGAGTTTATATTGTGATGGGGTACGATTGATTATTTTTTATTGGTAGAGAGACTGAATAAATTAGAGTTTACTAGCTTTATTTTATGATAAAATTTTTACCGATTTCTTAGACATTCATTGACAAATTTGAGTGGAACTATACAGACCATTTTAGCCTTATGACTGAAGACTGGGTAATCACAACGATGAGGATAACGAGTGTACTCCAAGCAACAGAAAGCAGTATCGGTGACGGACCTGAAAAGATGGACAGGATGAACTAAATACCTTCGAAAATAATTGGCAAACAAAAACTTCGGATCACCAAGACTTTATTAATTTACTCGACTGATTCAGATAAAGCGCAATGTGTTGCCTGCGTGGGTTACAAACACGCGACTTCATGCTCTGCAGATAACACGGTCGCCGTGCCACCGAAGCCGTTATTATAGACAGCATGTTTAATATTAATGTCTCTCTCTTCCTGGCTATGAATCCCACATGGTGGTGGGGTCAACCTTCCTTATCTTTCTCCTCCACCTTACTCTTTCCTCGACCTCACTGTCATTGAGCTTGCACTCTCCCATGTCCCTTCGCACCACATCCCTCCATCTTGTTTTTGCATGTTTAATATTAATGATTTTCATAATAAAATACATCATAAAAATTCTAATGCAAAATATCTTTATGATCTTTAGAAATATTTATTTTTTAATAATCTTCATCTACTTTCCATTTTGAAGTATCGTCACAAAGCCAGGTGATATTCTGTATGATAATGATTGAGAGTAATGATGTCTTTGAAGTTTTGTACGGTGAATTTAAAGCAGTATGAGATAGGTATCGATTCCGCGTACACTTTTGCTTTGCATTTAACAGAAGAAAGGTGGAATACCGACTTGGTGTTGTGTTTGTTATTTATTGTATTTGAAGTATTAAAGTTGTTTAAGTAATTTATTGGTTTGTAATATTTTTTTTCATAATTTTTTTTTGGTAAAGTAAATATGGAAGCACGAATATTATTTTATTTTGGAAAAAACTCAAGTATTTTCGAAACTAGTGCATTTTAATTGCAAGAATAAATTTAAAAGTGGTATAGGATTTTCTATGGAATTTCATTTTATTTTGTTAATTTATTTTTACGATTAAGAAAAATAAGCCCTTTTGTATTATAATATAGGTACTTACTTGTGCAATAGACTTCGCGTTTATTGTATAAGTAGTATCTACTTTTTTCTCATTAATAAATAAAAAACCTAGCATGCCTTATATATAAATAATATACTACACTTTTTACACATTTTCAAGTTACAACCACAAGCATTTTTCCATAGGAAACCGTGTGAACGCGCTCACCTGTAAATTAAAGCACTCTCATAATATGTATGTCTAAACAAAATTTAAAATTTTCTAAAAAATTTCTACAAGGACAAAGAGAATACAACAATCGTTGTTACATGAATAACCGACTAAGGGAACTTGAAATTAAACCCTTTACCAATCCGTCTGGCCAGCGTGGTATTAGTAGGCCAAGTATCCCTCCGTCACGAGAGGAGGCCCGTCCCTGCAGTGGGACATTAATGGGCTGTTATGATGATATAAAGAAAAATAATACTACTCATGCTAGACATTTTCAAGGTACTCCCATACATTTAAACTAAATTAAAATTTTCAACAGTTTTTCTACAAGAACAAAGAGAATAAAATAATCGTTATTACATGAATAATTCAAGAAATAACATTACTTGCTTCAACAAAACTCAATTCAAAAGTTTACTGCCAATTTAAATGAAAATACTTTTCCCTATTCTTGGATATTTTTTTTTCGCTTAAACCACAGTTCTTTTACTTATGAAGAAGATTAAACGTTGTTAAAATAGGTAAAGCGACCGCTAACTTTTTAAAACCTTAAATGTAATATTGTAATTATTTTTTATACTGATATGTATCGTGACTGTATTCGTGTCCTGTCTCCGTGTGGTGACGGAATATCTCCATGTGGTGACGGAGTATCTCCTTGTGGTGACGGAGTAAGAATACCGTGTGTCGCCACCCCATCTCATCCCATGGGTGTCGTAAAAAACGACTAAGGGACTATCCGTGAATATTATCTTTACGTAATAAAGCAGCGTGGTATTAGTGGGCCAAGTATCCCTCCGTCACTGGAGGAGGCCCGTCCCTGCAGTGGGACATTAATGGACTGTTATTATTATGATCGTGACTGTATCGAATGTGCTGAAAAGCGATAAAAAATAAATAACAAGATAAGTTTTAAGACTTTTGTGGCATGGTGCCTATATTACTTAACTAGTATGCAGAAATCAAGGGCGCAGATTTTATCTATTTTTCATAGTAAGTATGTATTAACAAAAAAAAACATTTTTAATGACGTTTCATTCACATTATGCCAAAGAAGTGGGAACCATTAAATTGAAATTTCTTGAAACTTACCTACTTTTCTAGAGAAAACCTGGGACTAGAGACACTACTTTCAAACGTAATTTTCAATATGGAATGGTGGAACTATGATTATGTACAGAAAATACCAATCATTATTGTCAGTGCGGTGGCTGGCTAACATATTGATTGTCAACGTCTCGTCTTAATCCGAGGGTGTCATCTAGGAGTGGAATTTTCCAACAGCTGCATAATATCGGAAAGAACCCTGAAGCCGAAAGTCCACCGCCGGCTAAACTAAGTTGGTTTAGCTTAGCTCGCATGGTTGAGCCAGTTTTTTATACATGTGCGTCCACCGCAAACTATGCCACATGTACGAAAAACTGACTCAACTATGCGAGCTAAGCTAAACCAACTAGTTTAGCCACCGATGGACGTTTGGCTTAACGGTGACTTGTCCGAGCACTAGGATACTTTCTCGCTGCTATAAATTAAATAATAAAAGCAATAACTTAAAAAGAGATTTATGCCTAATGTATCGCTTTAAACACAAAAAAATTAGCCACGTCACGGCCATCAGGCCGACATTTTGGAAGCTTTAGCGGTCGGCGGAGATTTCTCAGTGGTTTTTTTTGCAGGTGATGGATTACTCTGTGTTTTCTTGTGTAATTTCCGGCCACACTAATTGCCGTGGGCATCCGTCATGGTCGCCGGTAAAGGAGGAAAAACGTAAAGCTTTCTTCGTTCGTGTAATAAATATTTGTATAAAGGTACTTATGTCTGTTGTGCTTAGTCTGTTGCGTGTTGCTTTTGTGTTAAGTGAAAATATATGAGGTTGTAGTTTTTTGAGCTTTATTTTAATAGAAGAAATTCGAAATGTTGACCTAATTTTTATTTTTTTTTGTTGGTTAATTCTTAACCGAAAATCGCGTTGTGTCTTAATTACCTGGAGGTTATAAGACATATCGATTTTTTTCTTAAGATTTCCTATTGTTTGATCCTATCCCTACAAAATACAAAAGAATGAACCTGAGCATGCATTTAGATCATTAACAACTATGTCTCTGCGGGAATATAGACGATTTGGTCTTTCAAAGCTCCAAGCTTCCCGTGAGATCTAAATGACATGGCATGGGTGTTAACCCATGCCATGTCATTTAGATAAAGTTTGGCGATAAAAGGGGTAGCGGGATTGTAATCCACCGCTTGTTAAGTGAAAATAATTATTGCTAAGAAATTAAGAGGCTGGTCCTCTATCTGTTGTACAATATTACTGCACTGTATGACCAATGAAAGCTACGTCATAGAGTAATATCAGCGATATTAAATTAAAAGGATCCGGTCTTAATATTAAAAGATAACATCTTCATCTTACAACAATATTAGATTCCGTCGTATTTCTTAGAAGGAGACATTTCTTGTATAAATGTTTTGATTGCTCTCTCCTTTTTTCCTAATCTTGGAAATTATGGGTTTCAAAGAAAAGCAATGTTGAGAAATAGAAAATAGTTGGTTTGAAAAGTACCATTGTATAGACCAGATATCTGTAGTATAGACAATAGTTAACTTTTAGTTGTCAAATTGTCTTGTTTTTTTGCTATTGCAATTGTAATTTTTGTGGTCGTGTTAAAGTTTTATTTAGAGTGTGACAATTTGACAATTACTGAAAGTTAACTTAACCGAATTTAAGGTACGAGAATTGACATGCAGGTTTAAGAAGTCTATGTCAAGCAGATGATGATGATAAGCTAATTAAATTAGTTTCCTATTTTGAATTTTATTCAAATATGCGAAGCTGAGTGTTACATATTTTCCTTAATGATTAGAAGATACCTATAACTTATTATCGTGCGAAAGAAGTAAGGTAATTATAAATTTTTTAACAGAAAATTAGCATACAATGGAAACAAACATAGTTAAAGTTTCATAATAATAGTATTTTCTATTTTTCCTTTTCTTGACAAGATGGGTTCTTAAAAATAGGTCTTCATAAACTTTACATACAATGTAAGAGCTTACAATGTAAAGTCAAATTAAAGTAGAACAAAACTGGGTTTCACTTGAACTTAGTTCGCTGGATAAGGCTTGAACAATGTTGTGATAAACTTAGAAACTTAGCCAAGCCACCCAAGCTTAACTAGTCTAGCATAACCTTCTTACATAACCATATTCTGTTACTTAAGTCAAGATTATATTACAATATTAATATTATTTTACATATTTACTTATTTCCTACAAGTGGCGTAGTGGTAAAAGTATTCGATAGCTACACAGTAGTCGCGTGTTTGATTTTCGCGCAGTATATGGTTGGGGGAATAAAGATATATTTTTAAAAAGTATATAGGTATGTTTAACTTAATTATACGTATACATAATGTTTGATTTGTCATTCTTCTTCATTTAGAAACGAAAACGTTTTAAAAAAAATGCAAGATCATAGATCCGTTTTTTTTTAGTACCTGACCTTAAAAAAAATATGCTGCCTTTTTTTACGGCTTACGTAACCAGGTATCTAAAAAGACGACAGCTCCCGGAAATCACGTGTAAAATCTCCATTAAAGACACCTCCGCTCGGCGATTGATCTGGGATGAACAGCCATCCATTGGATACGGCCCATAGCCGGAACTCGTGACCCGAATACCGGATAACCCAAAACGTTTTGGTCGTGGTGTAAGTTAGAAGCGGTTTTGGGAGCTGTGTGTTATTATTACGGTATAAAATATATTTATACAGTATTAAATGCATTCCTTCTTCATGACTGAGCGCGAATTATGTGAGAATTTGCTCTGTTTGTGTTTTTATTTAGGTTATTTTGATTTTGTTTAACTATCCTTTTTGTTTAATTATTAGTTGTATTACTGTCCACAAATTAATAACAAAAAAAAGTGTATTATATTGGTGAAAGCTTGTAATTGGCCTTAACTTAAACATATTTTTGTCACACATTGCTAATAAACTGTAAGCTTTCTAAACATGAAAATGAAATGAAATAAAATAAAATTTTAAAAGAGTGAGTTCTGACTTTAATTAATAATCCTGATGATCCAAATTCTTTAGTGATACCTTGGTATCACCAATTATCTTGATACGGTGTATCGAATACTACTATCCAATCACCATCATTGAATCACCGCTTTATTTTCACTGGAGATGACGTAATGAAAAGTCACTTTCAAACACCACATGGGCCAATAGAATTTTTGTGTTTTTTAGTTCTTTGTTATTATCAAAATCTCCGTGTGGTGACGGAGTAAGAATACAATATGTCACCACCCTATCTCATCCCATGGGTGTCCTAAAAACCGACTAAGGGACTATTCGTAAATATTATCTATACGAAATAAAAAGAAGGAAAACTTAAAAACAAACCCTATACTAATCCGTCTGGCCAGCGTGGTATTAGTAGGCCAAGTATCCCTCCGTCACGGAAGGAGGCCCGTCCGTGCAGTGGGACATTAATGGGCTGTTATGATGATTATCTATACCAAGTTTAAAAAATACTAAGATCGCTGACTCTATCTACATGGACCACAATTTTTTGTTATAGGAAGTGGTAAAGAAAGTCGACAACGAGCTAGTTTTCATATTACTTAGCAATTTTAGTATGTGGAAAGTACCTATAATATATTTTATCCGAAAAAGACTGGCTAGACCAATTGGTATTGAACGGTTGTTATGTTTTTTAAGCCGCCTAGTTCTATAACAGAAGATGGTTTTCAATTCGGTATTACTTTATTCAAAGTTTGTTACTTACTTTAAGAGTTAGTTACTACTTAAATTTTAGGTTTAAGTTGTTGTAAGTACCTCAAAAAAATCATCAAAATAGGTTTAAGCCCGATTTACAGTTAGCGAGACGCGATAGAGGGGGTTACTTCGTACTTAACTCGCCAATGATAGGATTAGGGATTGCAATTGCTGGATCCAGCATACAGCAATCCAGCTGGATCCAGCGCCTTTTTAAACATGCTGGATCCAGCATACATCTTGATCCAGCGATGCGGATCCGCAAACGTATCAATTTATTCCCTCTTACCAACTGTACCGCTTATGTTTGTTTATTTTATAAATCAAAGACAGTTGATGAGTTGAATAACTGCTCTCGTCTCGATAGAAAGTGTTTTTGTGTCACTAAAGTGCATATGAAGTGCGTGTTGGTTGTTGTTTAAGAGACTTAATGGTAAGTAAAGTATAATATTAATTTTTAATTTTAGTATTACTTAATGTTGATTTGATTCGTGTCTCTTACTTTCTCGAAGAAGGAAAAGGAAGATCGTGTACATGATGAGAACTTAAAAGAGAGAAGGAGAACTTTAATAAACAAAAGTCAAGTGGTCAATTAGATTACGAAAAGATCCTGAAAAAAGAAATGAGCGTTTATGAGAGCGAAGGAGTGCGAGGTGAACATTTATCAATGGTTTATGAGTATTTAATGACCCTAAAACCGACCAGTGTAGAGACCGAAAGGGAATTCTCAGCAGCCGGCTACATATGCAGTTCTGTCCGAAGCAGGTTGGGAGATAAGACTATAGATAAAATTTGTTTTCTAAGGTCTTACTTTCAAAGAATTCAAAAAAAGAAGAAGTCTCTTATCGTCAGACTTTAAATTGCTTAATTATTAAGGATTAACGAGCGGAGAGAAGATTATTTCAAAGCTTTTTTTGTTTGATACAAAAATACTATTGAAAATTAAAATAGTGTTATTGTTACGGTCCTTTTTTTAAAGAATGTTATTTAAGTTAATTTTAAAAGAATTTGTGAGACTGAATGCTACTGATTAGCCGTCCTATCATTAAACATAAGCGTAATTAATAAGATAGTGCTTTCTTAGAAACATTATCTTAAATGTTATATGAATATAAGGTTATACGGGTACGTTTGTTATTTAATTTTATGTTGATTAATTATTTTGAACTCAAATTATTAAAAAACCAAAGAAAAATTTCAAAGATTATAGTAAGAAGTACAAATTAATAAAAAAAGTCTTAAAAATGTCGTCTTTTTATTTTCATTCCACGTTTTGCTGGATCCGCGCTGGATCCAGCTGGATTCAGGTCAATCCAGCAAAATTTCCGCTGGATTGAAAACGCCGCTGGATTGCAATCCCTAGATAGGATGGAGATCTATTTAAATCAACTTAATCAACAACTTACTACTTAACTCGCTACTGTACTTGTCGATGTGTAAATCGGGCTTTAGTAACATTTATAAAACGTCAGTAGTAAATTAAAATCAAGAAACCCAGTGGAAATAAACATTGTCAAAGTTTTTATTATTTATGATCTATTTTAATTAACCCTATAGATACTACAATGTTAATAAAGATACATAATAAAAGCTCGTGCATTGTTTATCTAAAGAGAGCAAATTGACTGCTCCATGAGCCGTGAACTGCTGATCCCCTAAGAAAAACTCCACTCAATTGGAACATACGATAGCATGGCTATATATTTAGTTAGATTCATACTCGTATCGTATCATACACATTCGTTAGGCAGCTTTATGACGAATCCAATATTCGTTGCCAATAAAATATGGCTGTTTGATTTAGCCTGTTTGTTTCTATGTATATAATAATATGTTACAGCCAAAGTAATAAATATAAATATTGTACATAATAACTAGCCATTATGTATAATGGCTACTCAATTTAGATAAAGTGATAAATGTCGCAGAATTAATCACATTAACTAGCCATTATATATGTTATAGCACTGGCAAAAATTCAATATTAAGGCAAAAGTCAGAAACAGTTGGTTAGGTTAGGTTAGTACAGTGACCAAAGGACGCACAGGACAGTGCAAGAAACATTTTTTTTATGTAAAACTAGAATAATATAGTATTACTATATTCTAGCGTCCTTTGGTCGCTATATTAACCTAACCAACTGTTTCTGACTTTTGCCTTAATATTGTATTTTTGCCATATATAATGGCTAGTTAATGTGATTAATTCTTCGACATTTATCACTTTATCTAAATTGAGTAGCCCTTATACATAATGGCTAGTTATTATGTATAATATTCATATTTATTACTTTGGCTGTAACATATATAGCAATTGCTTAATGTCCCACTGCAAGTATGATTCTTTATCTTTTGACTATGGTGTAGGTAAATTTAGCTTTGTTATGCTGACTACTATAGGATTTAATATTAAGTTTCCCATCTTTTCGTTTCGTAGAGAATACATATCAGTGAAATTTTACTTTTTTGGTTTTTATGAAGACAGTCTGTATTGTCACTCTGTCAAAAAACTCAATATCACAATCAATCAATCAATCAACTAGCCTATTGCAGTCCACTGCTGGACATAGGCCTCTCCCAACACGCCACAGAACTCGGACCTGCGCCTTCCGCATCCAGTCCGACCCAGAGACCTTTTTGAGGTCGTCGGTCCACCTAGCTGGGGGTACTACACTACGTTTGCCGAGTTGCGGTCACCACTCTAGGACACTTTGCTCCAGCGGCCATCGGTCCTTCGATAGATATGAGCAGCCCAATATATCACAATATCTTTAGTTTAATTGGTTATGAAAGAAAAGGGTTCCGAAATAACAAACGTTAAAAAAATAGATCGAAATTAAGAAGCTAATCTTTTTGGAGACAAATAAAATCCTAAAACAATATAGGTATCTTCACAAAGTAATAACAGCTAAACAGAACGTAAGATATCCTTTGCATTTGAATAGAAGACAAACGCCCCAACAACATATAAAACCACACTCCAAACTTTAAAACGTTTCCTGTCAAACCTAAATCGTTAAAATTATGTCAACGTCAGAACTTTATACTAAATAGGTAGCAAGAACGCAAACCATTTCAAACAGCCCCAAAGTTTGTATTATAAACCTCAGAATAATTTTAATGATTAATGTATTAAAACGACAATGGTTAGTAGTACTGTGTGGTTATCTAACATGAACAAAGAAAGGGCATGACTATTCATATATCATATGCAGATTTGACCCTTCCTTCGGCGAAGAATAATGAAACACTTTGTTCGTAAGAGACTTTGGGTTCTACAATTGCGGTGGTAAAAATCAACATGTTATGTGGTCTTTAGTAAAATATTTCATTGGGTGAAACAGAAGAGGTGATTCTTAAAAGGTGTTTTTTTTTATGAGTTATATTCTCAATCTGGTTGCATTATATTTTTGTACTTCATAATATATTTACGAGTCTTCTGGGGCACAGTCAGCTGCTTCTCACAGGTCTTAGGATCGTTTCCAGCTCAATGTAAGAGTTTGTGTGTAACTAAAATGTCTAACAATAAAAGTTCTAGTATGACGTATTACCCGCCTTATACTAAACGGCAGCTAAGTTAAGTAGTAGTGAAAGTAAAAGATAAAATACGACCTTGGGCCGCGGCCGCCTTTAATTACTCTCACGGATATGGGTAGACAAGGCGAGTTGTATAACCCGTGTAGCAAATGAAATGATGACCCAGTCAATATTATTCAAACATTACTGACACTCCGTGTGGTGACGGAGTAAGAAAACAGTGTTTCACCACCCCATTTCATCCCATGGGTGTCGTAAAAACCGATTAAGGGACTATCCGTGAATATTATCTTTACGTAATAAAAAGAAGGAAAACTTGGAATTAAACCCTATACCAATCCGTTTGGCCAGCGTGGTATTAGTAGGTCAAGTATCCCTCCATGGAGAAGGCCAGTCCTTGCAGTGGGACATTAATGGGCTGTTATGATTGACACAGAAACTAAATAAAACACAAAAGTATTGTATAAAAATAATACATCAACTAAAAAAGACAGAAACGAAAAAAGCACCGCGGAATCCAGAACTAAGACAGTTGCTGGAAAAATATATTTATTTTTCTAACTTCAGATATTATTCCACAGAAATTGTCTGGAAAGAAACTAGTGCTAAAGTTTTGAACAAAGGTAAAGAGTTCGATGCCTCAGGACGTAGAATAAACAATGTGAAACACAATTCAACCGCTAGTTGGAGTTTATTTTGAGCTAGAACTGAGAAATGTTAAACAAGACCACTGTTGTAACAGCTGAGCTTCGGTATGTATGTTTTAACTTTTAGGGTGTAAATATTCATGTATATTTTCTATGATATTAATGTTCGTTTAGGTTTGGACTAAGAAAACAATGGTCTCACTCCCCGTTTGCAAGGGTAAATGAGGCAACTGAAAAATCAATATATCTGGTGAAAAAGGAACTATATAAAAATAAGTCGGGTTTTCCTACCTGACGCTATAACTCCAGAATGCACGAACCGATTTCCACGGTTTTGCATTCGTTGGAAAGGTCTCAGGCTCTGTAAGGTTTATAGCAAAGAAAAATCAGGAAAAAATTGAACAGATAATGCCCGGGCGAAGCCGGGACCGGCCGCTAGTTTTCTATAATATTAATGTTCGTTTAGGTTTGGACTAAGAAAACAATGGTCTCACTGCCCGTTTGCAAGGGTAGGTAAATGAGGCAACTGAAAAATCAATTTCTCTGGTGAAAAAGGAAAACTTACCAGCAACCCTCTGAACAGCGTAGTAAGTAAAAGACATTTATTTATAGGCTGCTCGAGCTGATTTATTGATGATGACCACCAATGAAATACTTTTTTTTTGTAAATACATTATTCATTATACATAGAAAACACCCAGACCAATCCAAACAATAATGTTCATGCACACAAAGATTTGCATTGAGCGGGATTCGAACCCGAGACCTCAGCGTAGCAGTCATGTTAAATAACCACTACGTCACAGTGGTCGTCAACGTAGATGGTAGAGTGGTTTATGGACCCTTTAGTTGGTAGAGCGGTTTATGGGAACCGACATAATGAATGAGACCCAAGTTCCAGTGCAAAAGTAATAAGTATCGTAGTGTTATTTTAATTATATTTTTATTCATATTCAAGGGAATTGAAGCTTTTAACTACGTTTTTATTCTAATGTCATAGATTAACAATCGTCTACAGAATGTCGAGATGCCCTAATGACCGAACTTACCAGTGGCTAATGTTACTTTAAATACTTTCCGTAAACCATTACCAAGAGTTAACGCGCACGTTGCAGTAAAAGTGCTAAAATCATGTACTAATTAAGTATTTCGAATTAGTTTTAGATAAAAATAAAATGTCTATTTTGTAAAATACACAGCCAAATGCTAATTTTCTGTCTAAGAAAATATTTTTTTATTCGTTGTTTTCTCCGTTGTTGTGTTTTCTATCAATTAGGTCCGTATGGAGACATACCGTGTTGGTAATAATGTGTATTGTTTTAACTGTTCACAGCACAGCCAACTAAAAAATGAAAACATAAGACAAACTTATATCTATCAGCAAAGCTGACCAGCTTACGACTAAGTTTCTTTCCTTTACTATAAGTCACCTGTCCCTACAATGAGACCTACATTAAATATAAATAAAACAATTATTCAAACTATAAAAAGACAAAAAACATACCGATTTAAATTATTACTGAAACACAGTAGATAGACTATTTTGTCTACGCTTATGAGAAAACTAAGAATGAGAACGGATTAAGAAAGTTCGCTTCGAAACCTAACCTGTAATGAGGTTTCTGTTTAAATTAAACGCAGACTTCGATTTCGTATTAGAACTGTTTCGAACAGATACACGCAGGAAACTCTCTGTCTGCACTTAGGTATTGTTACTATTTTTGTTAAAAGGAAAAGGTAACGATGATGAGGTGCTTACAGTTAGTTGCAATCACTTATTTATAATAACGGATAACGTAGGTTAAGTAAAGTCTGCAAAGTTATCCGCTCAGTGGTATTTCATCTCGTATCATTTATCCGTGTTTCAGAGGACAAGTCTTACAAGGGCACAAAGTCGTTGCTGGCTGTTGGTGTAGTGTCACAAATCACCACTTGGTTGGCCACTAACCAAACGATAAAGAAGAAAATTGCTTGGTCTGTATATAGAAGGAAATCCTTCATTCGTTGTGATTTGAACTGAAGAAGAATTGAAATTTAAATTAAAAAAGAGAAAAAGAATTTGCTCTTCATTATTATAACATTCACTGTTCGTCACAATGGCAGAATGCTTGTTTTTAAAGGTGAGGGGTTAACGTTGTCTGGTACGAGCTAATTACAAAACTAGATACACTGACCTTAGTCGATTTATTTTTTCCCCCAGCTAGGTGGACCGACGACCTCATAAAGGTCTCTGGGTCGGACTGGATGCGGAAAGCGACAGAAGCACAGGACCAAGTTCTGTGGCGCGTGTTGGGAGATGCCTATGTTCCGCATTGGACTGCAAATAGGCTAGTAGATAGTCGATTTATTTGACAACCTTGGTAAAAGTTTCTTGTTAGACACCACACAGACCTTACGAGATGGTAAGCTGTTTGTTTTGAGTTTTACTTCTTCACGAATGATAGGACCTACTTTTTCCTGATTTCCATTTGTCGTCTTTTAAGACTTTGTTCTTAGTCTGTCACCACACATAAACAGTAATTATAATCATCATAACAGCATGGGCTGTTCATTAATGTCGCACTGCAGGACGGGTGAAGGAGGGATACTTGGCCTACTAATACACGGATTGGTATATAAGGGTTTCATTTCAAGTTTCCTGTTTTTTATTTCGTACGATAACATTCACGGATAGTCCCTTAGTCGGTTTTTACGACACCCGTGGGATGACATGGTGTGGTGACATATCGTATTCTTACTTACACCACACGGATACCACAGTAATTATAACACACAATAAATATTTTGAATCACACGTAAACTTGGTCATTTAATTACAGTGTATCCACAAAAAAGCAGGCCACTGTAAAATAAACCTTTTGATGTACTTTAGCGAGTAAAATATATTGACATGTACTTCGCTTCCGGCTATTTCAGCCCGTCCACCGTTTCAGTTTAAAGGTAATTTTATCATTGAAAGCCTTTCGTTGTTTTAAAATTAAACATTTTTTTGTTATAATTTGCTTTTAAATGTTTTATGTTTAATTGCTTTTGTGACATTGCTTTTTTAAAATGATAATTGCTTTGGAACTTGTATAGTTTAATGGTTAGTTTTTGACACTTGAAAAGTCAAGGAAAATTGATGGAAGGTTCAATATTATAAGGTGATTTTATAATGAGGATATGTTGTGGCTATGAGTAGTTGACTGCTTCGTAAATATCTCGGGTTTGATTTCCGCTATTCGCAGATGCAAGTTTATAAATTACACATCGTTAGCATGATACATAGACATTTATTTAAAAGAATTTAGACACGTTTGTATATTATAGATTTGTGTCATCAACTTCATATCAACCTTAGCACGTCCTGCTTAATTAAAGTCATATCCAACTCGCGCGCGATCGTATGCCTCTATCATCCATCAACCTTAACTATGAAAGATAACAATGTCTTAACCAAAAGTAACAAAAACATTGTAACACAAGCCCATAATAAACCAAACACGTCTCAAGCACGCCCTAACATTACCTTACAACAATAAAAATAGTTTCCTCAGTAAATACCTCCTAAATTCTAATACTAAAACACAACTACAGTACCATTAACATTCAACCATTTTGTTAATTTCTCACAAAACGCCGGAACATTAGAATTTGTACTGAAGCTGCCCGAGGCAAATGGACTCGTGTTAGACCACAACAGCTTGTTTAGCCTAAAACTACAAATGGATATTTTGATGTTGAATTTAATGTGAAATGCCCAAAACGAAATTGCTTTTGAATTTAGCTTGTCCTTCTAGCTTTGTTAATATGGTTCTAACTATTATTAAATTGAATGTACACATGTTTGAATAAATAGTAGATAATATTGTATTTCTCCATTTTCAGGTGACATATTTTTAAAGTACGGCATTTATGTTATAAAACGAGGGGTGCGTATGATCTGTTATAGATGGTGGGATATGAATACAGTGCGGTAAAAATGTTGAGAGAAGACCTACGTCTATTCGTGAACATTTGTTGGCCGATACAATCTTTAATTGGTGCAAATTAAAGTCTCTTTTACAAGGTTGTTGATGTAAATCCCACACAGGTTAGTTATTTGTATTTGCATCATTATCATTATGTGGTGACGAAATAAGAATACAATATGTCACCACCCCATCTCATCCCATGGGTGTCGTAAGAACCGACTACGGGCCTATCCGTAAATATTATCTTTACGAAATAAAAAGAAGGAAAACTTGAAATTAAATCCTATACCATTTAGTCTGGCCAGCGTGGTATTAGTAGGCCCTAAGTATCCCTCCGTTACGGGAGGAGGCCCGTCCCTGCAGTGGGACATTAATAGTCTGTTCTGATGATAAATAAAACATTTATGTTTTTAAATTTACCTAACAAAACACAATCGCTCTGTTTTCCTTTGTTACAAGAATATGTTTTATTTTTTAAAACAACGTAAAGTCAAAATTATGCCCGAGGGACTTAAAAGAAATAAAGTTAGAACATAACAGTGATGAAGGAAAAAGTATTTTGAACTTTTTAATGTTACGTAAAATTCGCTAAGTATTTTTGTCAGTTTAAATGGTTCCCTTTTCGTTTCTTTTGTAACATAAAGCAGTACAATATTGTTTATTATAATTATATTTAAGTTATTACAATGTTTTACGTAAGCTTATTATAACGATTATCATTAACGTATAATGATAATATCATGCTTTAAAACGACGACCTCTGTGGTGCAGTCGGTATCTACACACGCTGGCCAAACGGAAAACAAAAGAAGGAAAACTGGAAATTAATCCCTATACGAATTATTATAGGGATTAATTTCCAGTTTTCCTTCTTTTTACTTTGATAATACACACATCAAAAAAGTCTAAGCAACATGCATGATATTACAAATTTACCATTTATATTAATTAATTTCTAAGTATTTACTCACTCAAAGTGTATAGGTAAGTAAACTTTTTTGTTATTGATGACATAGTGGCTGGTTGTAAAAAAAAAATTTCGATTATGTTTTGTTTTTTTTCATAAAATTCAAATGACTGCGAATTTGTTTGAATTTGAGTGCATGTTAATTGCTACGTTTTAGTCTTGATTTTATAATTTTACCAACCATTTAAATACAGTTGGTGACAAAATTGAATTGTTAGATATTCTTTACGTCATGGAGCGACGTCATTTGACGGCAGATGAAATGCAAAGAGCTGTAGGGATGTTGCAAGCGGGAAGTAATCAATCTCAGGTATCTCGACATTTTGGTATTCATAGAAGTGTTATTTGTCGTTTTTGGCAGCGCTACAATAATACAGGGGAACCCGCTGAACAGCATCCAGGCCGTAAAAGGAGTACAACCACTCGGCAAGACCGGTACATACAACTGACTGCAAGACGCCAGCCGATGTTAACCGCTCGAGAGATAAGTTTGAGGCTACAAAATTCAAGTGGTGTTGATGTAAGTCCCCAAACTGTGCGAAATCGACTGCATGAGTACGGCCTACGAGCTCGACGCCCTATCAGGTGCCCACCGATACGTCACGGGAATCGCGCTCGTCGAAATGAATGGTGTAGAGAACGCATAACATGGACCCAGGAACAATGGGATAAAATTATGTTTTCCGATGAGTCGCGATTCGGGTTTAGGCCTGATACAAGAAGGGTGCGAGTGTACCGTCGACCCGGAAATACTGAAAGACTCAGGTGCGTTCAGGAAGTTCATCCATACAGCGGCTCAACAGTTGTGGTATGGGCGGGTATTATGAAGAACAGGCGAACTGAGCTCGTTTTTGTAAATGGAAACATGAACGCTGAAAATTACGTTGAGGATATTCTCAGACCTTATGTCCATCCATTTGCACAAACCTTTGGCTCCGATTTTACGTTAATGCATGACAATGCGCGTTCACATACAGCTCGGCGAACCAGTGAATACTTGGCAACGGAGAACATCCAGGTATTGCCCTGGCCTGCACAATCGCCAGACCTCAACCCCATCGAGCACGCATGGGACATGCTCCAGAGACGTGTTTTGAAGGACTTGGACGGAGTGACAACAACCCAACAGCTGAAGGATTTGCTACAATTCCATTGGGAGCGAATACCGCAAGATGACATAAACAGTCTCATTAATTCAATGAATAATCGTTGCCGACAAGTTCTGAATAGCAGAGGAGGCCATACTTTGTATTAAATTGTCCTATTCTTTCACAATAAATTCATTTTCTTAAGAAATTTCAATTTGTAAAAAAAAAGTTTAGTTTCTTATGTACCTGTATATTCTAATATTGTTAATTTCTGTTATTAAAAGAACTTATAAAGAAAACAGCTGTTATTTTTACATCATAGAACCCTAAAAATATTATTTTAAAAATAAAATACAACGTTATAATTAAAATAAATGGTAAAATAAATTAATATAAATGGTAAATTTGTAATATCATGCATGTTGCTTAGACTTTTTTGATGTGTGTATTTACGGTAAGCCCCTTAGTCGGTTTTAACGACACCCATGGGATGAGATAGGGTGGTGACATATTGCATTCTTACTCCGTCACCACACGCTAACTATGATTGGGCCAGCATCTTTAGCTGCACACAGCTTCTTAAGTGCAAACAGTTGTTTTCACAATAGAGTTTATTAAGATGTAAAACGTATTGTCTAAAGCATTCACTTACTTACAAAACAATACATTAATCCGTCTGACAGTTAATTTCCCAAACAATAACTTTTCATACCTTCCTCTTTTTCAGATAACTCTTGATGTCTTACCGAATTATCTAATTCAATATTTGGCGTAAATACTCGTAAGTATACTGAAATATTTTCCGTGTGGTGATGGAGCAAGAATACAATATATCACCTCCCCATCTCATCCTATGGGTATCGTAAAAACCGACTAAGGGACTATCCGTGAATATTATCTTTACGTAATAAAAAAGAAGAAAAACTTGAAATTAAACCCTATACCAATCCGTCTGGCCAGCGTGGTATAAGTATCCCTCCGTTACTGGAGGAGGCCCGTCACTGCAGTGGGACATTAATGGGCTGTTATGATGATACTGAAATACGAGTACGTTAATATTTTTTGTTTGTAGAAGTTTTAAAAAATGATTTCTCTTAGCCGTCTAACACTTTTTAAAACCTTAGTTACTTTGTAAACTTTTTTACGAATTCTTAGCGTTTTGTAAGAAAGAATGCTAGAAATTTCGGCATCAGCATTCCGTGGAGAACCATGACCTCATTTCAAAAAGTTTTCCCTTCAACTAAGATTGATGTTTGTAGAAAAAAAATACTTTAAGTGAAAAAAGTAACGAATGGAGGTTTTGGTTCTGAGGAATGTTTGCTTTTAAATAATTATATTTTTTGGAATCTGTAAATGCTTCGAAAGTTACACAAAGGGCAATGTGAGTACTACATGGTCACAATTTCTAGATACCTCGCTGGAATGTGAATTTGCGTCCCGTTCTCCTTTCAAACCCCGCGCTTACCACGAGCGCATCAGTAATTCGTCTGACGCGATGTGACGACATCGACGCCAGGTCTCGAGATAATGTGACCGGGTAGTATGTAGAAATGTCTCCACTGAAAAGTATACCTTAAATAAAACAGGTTCGCCACTCGCTTGTTACCGCAGTATTTAGCTAACAAACAAAAAACAATAGCACACACTAGCTTGTTTCATCTTTGACATATCACCACAGTACAACCAGTAGTCTATCTCGGCCGAATATTTATTATAAATGCCTACGGCTGCGCGGTACGTAAAGATGCGATAAGGCTGCCCACCTCCAGCTTTTTAAATACATTTATCTGCTTTCCCGCTTGTTACTGCGGCACAGTTGCGACTGTTTACTCCGCAAAGCCACCGCTATCGTGAGCGTGTAGGTATAACTCGCGTTTCGTCCGTTGCTATCAAGTCGAAATACTGTATATATTTGTACTATGATGTCACGTAGTTCGTAGTCAGGACAGAACGGAGGTAATTTGATAATATTACGAACGACAGATGTTTCTCCGTGTATTTTTCAATCTCACCCCGCCCCAAGCGATTTATGCCTGTGCCACTTTATAAATGACCTGCGTGGCCGAAATGAGATATAGGAAATCGTGTTTCGTATATTGGCAGCTGATATTTCAAGATGGTGTGCCAGTTGGAAAATTGAAAGGCGTTGTATTTGGGAAATTTATCATAAATCGTTTTATATACACTCTTCTGTTACTGCTTTTTTTGTTTGGGATGTTTGAAATTATGGCGAACGTGAAGACGTAGAACTAAATATAAATTAAGAAGGATGCTGAATAGGTAAAGGTAAAGAAACAAAATAATGTCGTATAGGAGAAATCATCTAAGGAAGACCTACTTGCATAACGAGGTTATTTGTCAAGTTGCACTTCGTTAACAATCAGGTATCCTATAACCAACTCCTAAATATTTTCAGATTGATAAAAAACAATAAACAAACAAAGTGAAACTTCAGCAATAAACTTCAAGCTACGAAATCCCGTTAGAGATCAATGACTAACTCCATTACTTCTTAATGCTAGCGGGCAACTATCAAATTAACAAATTACACGTACTTGTTGTTTCCTATCCCTGTTCGTAGTTCCAACACGTAATGTTTGTATGTCGCGTGAGTCAGCACATAGTTGGGTTTTATCTCGTACTGAAAGTTCTATGGTTAATTAACTAGGAAAGCCTTAAGTTTTCTCGGCACGTTACGCCACAGGCTACTTCTTGTTATAACATGTTAGCGACTTTCTGGATGGACATACAAGTTTTGTTAAGATCTTTGGTAATAGCACAGTACAACCAGTAGTCTATCTCGGCCGAATATTTATTATAAATGCCTACGGCTGCGCGGTACGTAAACATGCGATAGGGCTGTCCACCTCCAGCTTTTTAATTACATTTACCTACTTTCCCGCTCGTTACTGCGGCACAGTCGCGACCGTTCACTTCGCAAAGCCACCTCTATCGTGAGCGTGTAACTCGCGTTTCGTTCGTTTCTATGAAGTCGAAATACTGTATTATTTGTACTATGGTAATGGTTTTGTTTACGTGTATGTGTAAGCTCGTCACAATTAGGTAACCAGAGACTACTGAGTGTCAAATATTCTTACAAACCAGGTTTGCTGCGTTTATGTTCATATAATTATATGCTCATAAATAAATACCAGTTGGTTCTGAGTGCTACGCACTTGCCGTTTTTGGACATGAATGACGTTATAAATGACGCTAACTAATAACGTTCTTCAATATTTTTCAAGGGCATCCACTACCGATGCTACCTTCTTTGTAAATTTAAAATTTACAACAGTAATGTGTGTTTTGATATATGCTTTTATTTATTCTCATTAAATTAATTTTAAATATTTATTTAAAAGTATATCTTTCATGGTGACCGAAATAGCAAACTAGTTTATAAATAGCCGCTACATTAGCGCTATGCACAAAGCAATTGGATTCACAAAGAGTATGTACTGACGGAATAATGACAACGAACTAATAAAAACCTACCCATATAAAAGTTTAACAATTGTATAAAAACAAAACTCAATAAAAAATATGATACGTGCGCTTCCCTCCCAATATTTTTAACAAATGTCGTCGAAACTGTCGCAGTTGCAAGATAACCGTTCGGAAACGTTGCAAGGTGTTACACATTTTTCAATCACGCTTGAGTTCAGCTCGTTTCCGAACCAGTGTTTTAATGTATTACTCCGATATTTTTTTGCTGAACTGAACGAATTTAGAACGAGAGGCAGGTATGCTAATTTTACGGTGTATTTTGCTAAAATGTTGGTGTCTGCTAAAATTGTGATTTATATTAGATATTGTGTAGATATGAATGGTGGTTTAGAGGTTAATTTTGTCAGATACGATTGGGTTGTCCACGAATAGCCAACGAAAGGTTTAATTTGTACTTTCAATTCAACCTGTACCATAACCTGCAGCATTTTTAGACTTTACTTTTCAATAAATAATTTATTTAAACAAAATATTTAAATATACATCCCAGCAGCATATAAAAGTAAAAATATGTTGTGATAATTTAAGTTTATTAATTGACCAAAGAAGTATGCGTTAATCCCAACTCTCTTAATAAAACTCAATGTAATTATCCATAAATCAACAAACAAACAAACACTCAAAAGTTTGAACAACAGATTTCAAACGAACAGAAAAAACGAAAAGCAGTGTTAAAAAAGAAATAACATTAAATCTCAATAGCGTCGCTTACAAACACGAAGATAAAAGAAAAATAACAAAAGAAAAGAATCCAATTAAACAAATTGATAGATCGTTGTCCGAACTCCGATCGAGACTGTTCGACTCTTTGTGATCGTCGTATCTTCGGCTATCAATCCCTGTACAAAGGGTTTCCTCTAAACCTTTGTGATTGTATTAGCGAAAGCTTTGATTGTATTACGTTTATTTTTGCCTTCTTTAAATGCAAGAGCTGTGAGATCTCGTATGTTAATATGATTTTGAAGGAGGAAATGAAAGATTTTTTTGAAATGATTTCTATTCGGTTTGTGTCCTGTTATGGGTGTGTGTTAAGAAATGGTTTTCATATATTTACGTAGCAAATGAAGGGTTTTAGAAAAAAAAATTGCGTAACTATAGCTGTTTCATACCACAACTGCCGTGCTAATGCGGCACTAAAATACGTTCATACACATATTTTAGTATAAAAACGTACATTTTGCGTACATTCTCCGCGTGGTGACGGAGTAAGAATACAATATGTCACCAGTCACCACTTCATCTCATCCCATGGGTGTCGTAAAAACCGACTAAGGGACTATCCGTCAATATTATCTTTACGAAATAAAAAGAAGGAAAACTTGAAATTAAACCCTACACCAATCCATCTGGCCAGCGTGGTATTAGTAGGCCAAGTATCCCTCCGTCACGGGAGGATGCCCGTCCTTGCAGTGGGACATTAATGGGCTATTATGATGATTATGATTATTGACCTATTTTGAAGTTACACACCCGACAACCTGACGGAAAGTGTGGCTCTTTGTATTTCAAAATTATCACGGTTAAAAGGGACTGATACAGTACTTGTAGACCTGATAGATGCTGGCTGACTAAAATGCAAAATACGTGCCTAAAAAGCAACAATCACTTTCCAACATAACATGAATATTGGCAATGACTGGGAGTACGCTGAGTGCTAATAAGACATTCATAGCATGAGTTCAAGTATTAAGTAAAGATATAACTTTTCATTTAGATGAATAACAGAGTCGACAAAACTCGTTTATAACTAAAATCCAAGTCGTATACCTATCACCGTCTCCAAATGGCTGACAGAAAGATCGTAAGAAATATAAAATATTGTTGAACTAGCTCTCGATTTTCCACCATTTTAGAACCCGTTTTATTACTGTGAAAAGTACTACGTCTTCCAGACCCCACGTTCCTTAACGACCAACGCCATCTAGTAATTTTCCACGGAAGCTACGATTAAATGCTCTCGCTCCGGGTGTATGGGGACACTTTGGTCTCTTAGGTACCTAGAGGATAAAATTTATATGATGACATATTAAAGGTACTCGTACCATAGAGTAGAACCGTCGGCAATCTTTCAAAAACCACACATCCCAAACTTAATTGCATTAAACAATTTATTGCATAGTTGAAATGGGTGGATTTTGTAATTAAGCCCAAGGAGGTCCACGCTTGTCAGGATAATTAACTGTGACCAAAAATTAGTATTTGTGATACAGTATATTAACAAGAAATAGTTATTTTACTTAATTAAGTTAGCTTTTTAGAGGTTACCTTAAATAGGCCTGCGGTATCAGTAAGTTTAGGTGAATTAACTTTAAACACTATCTTTTTTCAATCCCATTTTTAAAAGACAGCTGGTTTTCTAGGAATCCACAAATATCTACAAAGCGACTACGGCCAGTGTAAACTATCCAGAAATGACAAGAAAAATAAAGACAAATAGGATGCGCGCTAATCTCCCGAATAAATAATAGACGACCTCTGAGGCGTAGCGGTTATATAACATGGTTATATGACATGCTACCCAGAGGTCTCTGGTTCGATTCCCGCTCAATGCAAATTTTTGTGCGAATGGACATGATTGTTTGTATTGGTCTGGGTGTTTTCTATGTAAGTTTTTTACAAAAAAAAACAGTATTTAAGTATGTTTATCCGTTGTCTAGTACCCATAGTACAAGCTCTGCTTAGTTTGGGACTAGATGTCGTTGTGTGAATGTGTGAGGATTATTTAAAATTAATTTAGGTAAGAAATTGATAATCAGATAAAAAAAATATACCGATACATTTCAACCATAATAATTGCCAATCTGATACGCAATTAACATTAAAAACCAATTCCTTTATAAAATTAAATTCACCAAAATGATTTCCTTGCATAATTGTATAAACATTTCCAACGCTTGCTATGCGCAAGGTTATGAGCGTGGCTGTGACACTGCACGGCCTGACTTGGCAATCATTATGGCTGGTTGAACCACTCGTAATTAAATCTACTCTACGATGCTTACCTACTTTAAATAAATATTTTACCAACCTTATATGATTATATTTATAAGCAATTTTGATGCATTGTTTAGATGAACTATGGATACAAAATTTAGCTTTCTTTCCAATGTCTCATAGCCATGATAAAACGGCAGTGTACAATTTTTAAGTAAAACTTCTATCACCATACCAAAATCTTAATATTTAAAAATTTTATAATTTTAGGTAAGAAATAATTGGTAAACAGATATTAAAAATATATCCTACCGATACATTTCTTCCATAATAATTGCCAATCTGATACGCAATTAACATTAAAAACCAATTCCTTTATAAAATTAAATTCACCAAAATGATTTCCTTGCATAATTGTATAAACATTTCCAACGCTTGCTATGCGCAAGGTTATGAGCGTGGCTGTGACACTGCACGGCCTGACTTGGCAATCATATGGCTCGTTGAACCACTCGTAATTAAATCTACTCTACGATGCTTACCTACTTTAAATAAATATTTTACCAACCTTATATGATTATATTTATAAGCAATTTTGATGCATTGTTTAGATGAACTATGGATACAAAATTTAGCTTTCTTTCCAATGTCTCCTAGCCATGATAAAACGGCAGTGTACAATTTTTAAGTAAAACTTCTATCACCATCCCAAAATCTTAATAATTAAAAATTTAATAATTTTAGGTAAGAAATAATTGGTAAACAGATATTAAAAATATATCCTACTGATACATTGCCTTCATAATAATTGCCAATCTAATTCAAAATTAACATTAAAAACCAATTCCTTTACTAAATTAAATTCACCAAAATGATTTCCTTGCATAATTGTATAAACATTTCCAACGCTTGCTATGTGCAAGGTTATGAGCGTGGCTGTGACACTGCACGGCCTGACTTGGCAATCATAATCATATGGCTCGTTGAACCACTCGTAATTAAATCTACTCTACGATGCTTACCTTAAATAAACATTTTACCAACTTTATATAATAATTTATTTATTTATTTCTCTTCACAAAGATATAACGTTCATAAACATTTTCATTACATAATGGAAGCTTCATTGATATGATTATATTTATGAACAATTTTGATCTATTGTTTAGATGGACTATGGATACAAAATTTAGCTTTCTTTCCAATGTCTCCTAGCCATGATAAAACGGCAGTGTACAATTTTTAAGTAAAACTTCTATCACCATCCCAAAATCTTAATATTTAAAAATTTTATAATTTTAGGTAAGAAATAATTGGTAAACAGATATTAAAAGTATATCCTACCGATACATTTCAACCATAATAATTGCCAATCTAATACCCAATTAACATTAAAAACCATTTCCTTGATAAAATTAAATTCACCAAAATGATTTCCTTGCATAATTGTATAAACATTTCCAACGCTGGCTATGCGCAAGGTTATGAGCGTGGCTGTGACACTGCACGGCCTGACTTGGCAATCATATGGCTCGTTGAACCACTCGTAATTAAATCTACTCTACGATGCTTACCTTATATAAATATATTTTACTTTCTATATTTGATTATATTTATGATCAATTTCGATGCATTTTTAGATGGACTATGGTTACAAAATTTAGCTTCCTTTCCCATGTCTCCTAGCCATGATAAAGCAGCAGTGTAAGTAAAACTTCTATTACCATCCCAAAATCTTCATATTTAAAAATTTAATAATTTTATTTAAGAAATTGATAAACAGATATTAAACATAATTACATCCTAGCGATACATTTATTCCATAATAATTGCCAATTTGATACGTAATTAACATTAAAAACCAATTCCTTTTATAAAATTAAATTCACCAAAATGATTTCCTTGCATAATTGTATAAACATTTCCAACGCTTGCTATGAGCAAGGTTATGAGCGTGGCTGTGACACTGCACGGCCTGACTTGGCAATCATATGGCTCGTTGAACCACTCGTAATTAAATCTACTCTACGATGCTTACCTTAAATATATTTACTAACTATATTTAAGAATTATTATACATTTTTGATGTGTTTGTGTTGTGACAGAGCAAGGATTTAAAATATACCTAGTCAGCCTTTCCCATGGATATCGTAAAAACCGACAGGAAACACAGAATATTTACATGTATTCGTGGGATTCCTCATTACAGCCCATTAATGTCCCACTGCAGGGATGGGCCTCCTCCCATGACGGAGGGATACTTGGCCTAACTAATACCACGCTGGCCAGACGAATTGGTATAGGGATTAATTTCAAGTTTTCCTTCTTTTTATATTTTGTAAAGATAACATTCACTAATAGTTAGTCAGTTTTTACGACACCTATGGGATGAGATGGGGTAGTGACATAATGTATTCTTACTCCGTCACCTCACGCAAAATTCGTGGGATTACGCTTCTCATATTACAGTAAAGTTGGCACAATCTTGCCCGTCTAAAACAAAGCGACACGTATGTATAACGGCGCTTGTACACGGTAAGAAAAATCGCCGGGCCTACGCAAGAATTCGTGTCGTTTCTAAGCACGACCTGTGTACACAGCGCCGGCGATGCATAAGAAAATTTTCTTGTCTGCGCAAGACAAGACACGGCGAACGTTGTTGCGGAGGGGCGGGGAGCGGTGTAGTAGGGTATCATACTTGTTTGCTTTCTAGTTAACATTTTTACTAAAGGAAACTCACACTGATTATCACACTTGTTATTACTTGCGCGCCCTACGCCCGTCTGACGACTGTACGAAAAAAATCCTGGCGTGTTACACGTTCCGAATTGTCTTGTCTGCGGAAGACAAGAAAAGTTTTCGTGTACGAAAAAGACAAAATTCTTGACGTCTACACGAAGATTTGTTTTGTCTGGCGTAGACACGGCAAATTTTCTTAGCGTGTATAGTCGAGAACTAAATGGCTTTATCACCTCTAGAGTTACTGTTAGTTGCATGTCATAAAACTATTAGGTTCAATATCGCACAACAAAACATCAGCTAAATCATGACGCTACTTTGACATATCAGTTCTCTTGTATTAGCAAATAGTCGTTAGGTATTTATAAAAACAAATAGTAAAGTCAACGTTATTGACTGTTACTAGAGCATATTTTCGGTAAAACGTTATAATCTAATGAATTTCTCTCTTTTTTCCTTCTATGTCCATCCCTATCATTTCTTGTATGACGTCATCGGCGCATATTTCAATTTAAGGTTTTCGTAATTTTATAATATAAAACAAATTAGGGTAAACCACCTAATCGTTAGAAGTCCTACAATTATTGGCACTTAAGAGTTAAAAGTGAGTAAAAAGAAAGAAAACACTATAGATTATTCAAGTTCAGTATGATTATTCAAGTTCAAATATTATTTATTTAATATTTTTATCATATTTTATTTATTTCATGTGTCAACATAGCAACAATAAATGTATCAGAATCCTTTAATTGGCATTAGTACCAATAATATTTATTTAATACTATTCAATCACATAATAATGATTAAGTATAAGCAAAGATTAAAGTATTTTATCATTTTATGATATTTTATAGTTTAGTTTGACACGAAGTCCACTCTTAAGGTGCCAACAATTGGGTGGCTTACCAGCCAATATTTAAATTCTACATTTTCAGTTTTTCTGAAATGACAAGCTTGTAATGTCACAAGTAACAAGTTGACTTTAGTTTTAAATTATTTAATGGTTTTTCACATACAAACTCTACAGTTTAATTAGTGACATTTGTATTGTGTTATACCCTTTCCACTATATTTAACGACATTTGACAGATTGATGTTAGTGACGTTCAGTAGTATCTCGAATGTAATGCCATTCGATTGTAAGCGATTTCGCGATTTTTCAAATTACTTTGTTTTACACATTTGGATCCTTACATCAACTTACATTATCATTTTATTAGTGATTATTTCTTCTATGTTAAGAGAATTAGCCTATAGCTTAAAATGATAAAATTATAGTTAGCTTAGGTATTATTTAAAATACATAATTTATCGTGACACCTTCGCGGGTTATAGCTAATCTAAAATATCATATTACATTTTATACACGTATTATGAAGAGTTCAGGTTTATTCATAGCATTTATTTCTACCGATTATTTATAATTTGTTTCATAATGGTGGTAATCGTTATGAGTGTCCATCACTAAGTAACCATGGTAACTGAAAAAAACATGGGTACGTCCATGAAATACAATATAATTTATTCGAAAAATAAGCGGAAGTATTACGAAACTTCATGGACGTGAACTGTCAAAAAGCTAAACTTACGCTGGAAGGGGTATAGTAGATTTTATTATTTATTGGGTTGAAGTGAAAGTTTAAAATAGATTGCACTTTTAATCTAAGCATAGTTTTGAATACGGTCAACCAATGACGTCAAGCTCACGCATAAACATTAAATAACGATCTTAATGAATTTGAATTATGATAGAATTTTTTGTCAAAACTGATAAAGCCATTTCGTTTTCGACTATACAAGCGCCGTAACACAGGTTCACGGTTATAATCTCTAACGTGTAACGAAGGTATATAAGCTGCTGAGAGCAGGTACTGGTGATCGTATCAAAGCGTTAGTTGTAGCCTGGATGAGTTTGCTATAATAATAAAGAGGTTGGTATCACGCTTAATAACATGGTCAAATTAAAATATCATCATAACAGCCCATTAATGTTCCACTGCAGGGACGGGCCTCCTCCCGTGATGGAGGGATACTTGGCCTACTAATACCACGCTGGCCAGACAGATTGGTATAGGGTTTTATTTCAAGTTTTCCTTCTTTTTATTTCGTAAAGATAAAATTCACGGATAGTCCCTTAGTCGGTTTTTAAGACACCCATGGGTTGAGATGGGGTGGTGATATATTGTATTCTTTCTCCGTCACCACAGGGAGACTATAAATTAAAATAAAAATAAATTAAGCTCGTTTTTACAAATACATTTAAGTCAATCAACTTCAACTGTTGTTTATTAATTAATTAAATAATTAATCAACCAAATAAAACATTTCAACCAACCTATCAATCACTTATTTAAGCGAAACACGTCCCAACGTTAGCTCACTAACTACAATGTCGAATTCAGTAATAAATAACCACTATAGTTATTTATTATTCAGCTCATTAATTACTTAATTGGTTAATTGGTGCGTAATGCCGTCCACGCTATTATTTACTCAATAATATTGTTCATAAGCATTTGCATTTTTAATCACAGCTTTTGTTTATATAACGTGTTCATATTTTGTTAATAATTACGTAGGGTTTAGCAGAAGCTTAGTAAACCTAAATGTCCATTCCAAATTAACAAATGGTATTGCAAATGGCCTCAACTTCATACTGATAACTAAGCAAAGAAAGTTTCACACTAGCGGGAAAAATTCGGAATAATTTCTAAATATACCGTAACATTGGAAATGTTTCAACTTCTAACTGATCGCACTGTCACGTGTTTCATTTATATTTATGTGTTAAAAAGTTTATATTATTATATTTTTAGTTATTATGTGTATAATTATAATTAGTAGGTATAAATATTATATAACAAACACATTTATTCCTATTGAATTATTCGGGCGAAATATTCAACTCGATTGCGGGGTATAAATTATTTTTAGGGTCTCTCCCGGCAGAAGAGGCAGACCCCTAAAAAGCTGGCTTGACTTCGCCAGGGATGACATGCGTGCCAATGGTCTTACAATTAAGGATGCCGAAGATTGTGCGAAGTGGAGGAAAAGAAGCTGGAAAGCAGACCCCAGGCTCCATGGCTTTCGAGCTGTGGACGCAACTGGGAACTCACAAAGATGAAGAAGAAGAATCTATTAAAATGTAAAACAGACTACGAAACTAAATTGAACATGCAATATCCGTGACATTACAAGTTGAAATAACGCTTGTAAAAATAAAGGTATCAACAGCTGCCTACCTTTACAATTTCATTATAATGTTTGTTAAAACAAAATGTCACGATAAAATCGTTTGGTTAGCTTTTAATAAAGTAATAAAATTAAACGTCGATCCCCACAGAGTAGGAACGCAACAAAACGTCAATTTTAATTTTATAGAGCCGACAGTCAATAGCATGTTTACGAGAAAGGCTTTAGCGGTTAATGGATGGCGTACCAGATGCGGGACAATCTGTTAGGTCACAAATTTTTGATAAAATTTTGTTGGGTTAAAATATTTTACAGTTATTTTTATAGAAAATACTTAAAAATAGCATGCTTTGGTCATGAGCCGAGCGTGCTTCTGTTGAATTAAGTTTAAAGTTTCGTCAATCCGGGTTATTGTCTAAAAGGAGTATAAAGACTAAGAGTACATTATATAACACATAAATATGAAACAAAAATAAGTGTATTTTCCACATTATTATTTTTGAAAGATCAACTTTTTTGATGTGGTGACGGTGGTGACGGAGTAAGAATACAATATGTCACCACCCCATCTCATCCCATGGGTGTCGTAGAAACCAACTAAGGGACTATCCGTGAATATTATCTTTACGAAATAAAAAGAAGGACTTGAAATTAAACCCTATTCCAATCCGTCTGGCCAGCGTGGTATTAGTAGGCCAATTATCCCTCTCTCATGGGAGGAGGCCCGTCCCTGCAGTGGGACATTAATGGGCTGTTATGATGATGATGAACTTTTTTGGTGGGACTTGTAGCACCTAATTTCCTACAACTACATTAAAGGGACCTGCTACTACGAGTACTACAAAGGAAATATTTGAAGGTGTCTAAATGTTCTGGATTGTCCAGTATTGTATGATATATTATATGGTGATGAAATAAATCAATTCCTAAGAAAGATTATTGATAAAAGCAAATTTTAAACGTTGTTCTTTTTAACAAATCTGAAAATCTACTTATAATACAAGCTCGTACAAAACCAAAGGAAATCAAGACAAACCATTTTATCCAAACTTTGTAACAAGTTACATGGAGACGAGTTTATAATTTCAAAGTTTTGTACGTACCTTAATTTAATTAAGTAATACCAAAATTAATAAAACTCAATATTCATAATAAAGATTGGAAAATAATTGTCTTTAATAAATTCATACATTCTTGTTTGGTGATAGGGAAACTTTTAATCTGGATTATGGGACCCCTCGGATTAATCAAGAAACGGGCGGGGGCGTCTTTGATTCTACCTGTCAATCTACTTCTATTTGACCCCGGTAGTCTAGTGTCTGAGTTTTTATATTGTTGTTTCTGCAGTTTCTGGGTTCAATCTTTGTCCGCATTCGTGTAGACTTGGGGGTTTGTAGTTTTATAATTTATAGTATTAGGGTAGCTTTGGGGAGGTTCTCATTATTATAGGTTATACAAGCCTTCTGCCCCGGCTCTGCACAGGCACCTACTACAGAATGTCCTTAAACAACTTTTAAGTACAGTTTCATTAGACGATTATATTAGAAATCTCTAAATTTATATGTTTTTTTCTACTATATTATGCATGTGTTATGGGTGATTCTTCGAGCCCTATATTTTCAATGTCTGGAGGTTTTTCTTCGTAACTAACAGACCAACCAAACTGCAATTATTTTAAAAACATAGTTTAGACAATTGTTTTTTATATATTTGAAAAAAAATATTAAAAGCGTTCTTCTGATTAATATGGAGTGTCCGTAACCCAGTTTCTTGAACATTAGTAACAGTAACATTTTTTCTTATTTACGAATCAATGTGCGTTATAAATATTACAATAGAGTATTAGTTGTTTGTTTATACAAAAAAAATATGGTACTAATATTTACGATAGTTTTTTAATGAAATAATTTTCTAATTAAAAAACCGACTTCAACAGGAGTCGGTTAAAAACCATGCTGATAACAATTTCTAAGATTCGTATTAAATAAATTTCTGCAGTCGTCTTCATCATAAGATCATGTTTGTGTAAAGTTTTCATTAATACGAATAAAATAAGCCCAAACACTAGGTAGCTGCTATATACCGTTGAGAAGTTTCCTCGACCCTCAGTCGTCTTCATCATCAGATCATGTTTGTGTAAAGTTGTGTAAAGTTTCCATCAATACAATTAAAATAAGCCTAAACACTAGGTAGCTGCTACATACCGTTGAGGAGTTCCCTCGACCCTCAGTCTTCTTCATCATCAGATCATGTTTGTGTCAAGTTTCGTAAAGTTTTCATCAATACAATTAAAATAAGCCCAAACACAAGGTAGCTGCTATATGCCGTTGAGTTGTTCCCTCGACTCTCTGTGGTCTCCAGCATCAGACCAGTTCTGACTCTTGACTATTTGGTAGTGACGTCAGAGATGCACGTATATGACAACATTTTACATAATGCGTCCCTACAATTTTCAAGAGATGCCCTCGATTTCTCTAGGATTCCGTCATCCAGATCCAGATCTGGTGACAATGGGACCAAATGGGAAGTATACCCAATCGAACAAAAAAAAAATTTTTCAAATCGGTCTAGCCGTTTTCGAGAAATCAGGTAACAAACACAAAAAATAAAAATAAAAAAAAAAAAAAAAAAAAAAAAAAAAAAACCGAATTGAGAACCTCCTCTTTTTTGAAGTCGGTTGAAAATAAATTATGAGTGTCCGGCACAAAAGTCTGATTCATATTCGCTAAGTAAGAAACATCAGGATATCCCTTCTAGTGCTGGCGGTAGCCAAGGGCTCTGCTGACGTAGTCACGACGTTACATGTGGCTGGTTCGTGTTGTTGCGGAGATATAAATATAAATATCTGATTCATATTACTATGGTTCACCTGTGTTTCTGATTACTATGTTAACTGTTATAATTAACATAAATGGTGTTCAAACTTGAATCTGCTGGAAATATAAGTCAATTGGGGACTAAAACGTATGTATAAATAGCAATCCTTAATTATTGTATACGTGTGGTGATTTACCGATGTTAAGAGGCAAAATTTGGATTTATATGTGCCTGATTCATACGGTAAAAATACTATATTAATCAGAATTTCATTCATATTGTTTATTTATTTATTTATTTATTTCAACATAATAACCTACTATCTTTACAGGTAGACTCTTAATACAATAGCGGCGTAGTTGAGAAATACAATTTAAAAAACACAACATAAACTTAAACCTAATCTTAAATAATAACGTAACATAATGACAAAATATAACATAAATCTGTAACAACTGAAAAAAACTATAATATAAACAACATAAATCTTATTAAAGTATTAGGTATATGAATACGAGGTCACAAATAATATACCTACATTTTGCGAGCTCACTCTTCGAGGCACAAAATATGTCTATGTGCTCATGTACCATGTTAATCGTGCCTACAACTAGTGTTAAAGGTGTTTTGGCCAGCAAATTAGTTCTGGCTCTTGGTACTGCGAGCAGAGGACGCCGTCGTCTCCACACGTAACGATCTGGCACAGACAGGTAGAGTGTTTGTAGAACACCAGGGTTTGTCTCTTTGCCTCGGAGAACTTTTATAATATAAAACGTTAGGGCAAACTCTCTTCGTACTCTTAATTCGTTATAACCTACCATACCTAACACAAATATTGTTGGATACATTAGCGGATAGAAAGGATATACACCGTACAGCCTGTGATAAAGGTGCCGCGTGAATTTATTCTGCACCCGTTCTAACATGACTTTATACTTGGCCTCATGCGGAGCCCATACGCTTGAACAGTATTCAAGGTGACTCCGCACTAGAGCGTCGTATAACACTTTTACAGCTGTTATGCCTAAATTTCTATAAGCCCACTTGCATATAAGGGTTACATGCTCGCGAAAGGTCAATTCTGTACTAAAATTAACACCTAAGTCCTTTATTTTTGTTACGCGTTGAAGAGGCTCGTTATTCATGCGATAATTATATTGAATAGGTGTCCTAGCTCGCGTGTAACTTATCACAGAACACTTGGACACGTTGAAGTGAAGTTTGTTGACCTTATTCCATTCCACTATGCTGTCGATATTTTCTTGCATGCGTTTACAGTCAGCCTCATCTTTAATCTCCACTAGCAGCTTTAAATCATCAGCGAACAATAAAAAGGTTCCTCCATTTTTTATGCATTCTGGTAGACTGTTAATCATAATAATAAAATTCAAAGGCCCTAGATTAATAGATAGATTAATAATTGCCCTAAATGTTAATAAAGCAATGCATTGGCGGCACGGATAATCATTGATATTGTAAGTTATCAATGCTCCTAATAACTAGATTTAGGTGTGGTGATAATCATTGTGATTATTAACTGTGATTTTAATTAATAAATTACTGATTTTTCTACCTAGAATTTCATTTTTGTTCCTAATTGTGATTTATATGACCTCAAAAAATTTAAAGTTAATTATCTCGAAAACCATTTCATAAAAAAGTGTGTCTTTTTCAGACATTGTATATTAGGTTATCATCTTTGACAAAAACATGTTTTATAAGCCAAAATGTGGAAAATAAATTAGCCCATATGAATCAGACAAAGAATCGATTTTCGGAGAAACACCCTTATACATATAAACCCTCCCCTTGAATCACTCTATCTATTAAAAAAAAGGTCATTAAAATCTATTGTGTAGTTTTAAAGATATATTTATGCATACAAAGGGACATAGGGACAGAAAAAGTGACTTTGTTTTATACTATGTAGTGATGATTTCGGTGTGATACGTTACAGTATTAGTAGTAAAATGTTGCCTAATACATTAAGGTAGCCCAGCCTGAAGAATGTATATTGAGCAGATGCGATGACAACTCCTGCAAAAGGAATCATGCATTGTGTAGCGGTGTTTTAGCGCCTTGTGAATTTTAAGGGTACAGAGATACAGCTCAGGAAAATAATTGACTTCTACATTGCTTTTTTTTATACGATGGGAGGCGAACGAGCCAGCAGGTCACCTGATCACCGCCGCCTATGGACCCGCAATACCAGAGGAATCACACACAAATGGGAGTACGCTCGTTTCTTGAAGCTCCCCAAGTTGCAAAGGTCCGGAAATATTGCCACAGCGAGCTTGTTCCACAAAACAGGATATTCGCGATAGGAAGCTTTGCAAAAATCACTTTTAATATTACAGCCTTGTCGTGCACGCCACTAAGACTTGTTAATAAATTAATAATCCATTAAACAATGAACAAATCATTATAAACCAAGACTATTAAGAAGTAGAGAACAGTAGGATAAGTATTGTTTGTAATTAACTAAATATTCACATCAAAGACAAAGAAGCATGAGAACAATCAATCAACAAATAAACTCATCAGTATCATTGAGAAACAAATTCTAAAAGAGATTAGTACAATTTAATTAACAACCGAACTCTCTTTAAAAGATAAAAGGTAAGAGTTCTCAAGTTAAATCTTTAAAAACCTTCAACTGTCTCAACAAGTTGAAACAAAAATCGAATTAATTCAGAAAATTCACTTTGAATCTCAATTGGGTAGTCCAACTTTAAAATTGCCATTGTGTACCTAAATTAAACTTTCCGACTGCCACGTTCAAGTTTCCAATGATAACATTAACATTTGAACCTTGTAAGTTTAATCTTGGTTTAGAACAAAGGTATTTTAGACCTGTTATTAAAGCAACTCTTAGTATGGTAGGTAATTTTCCGGTGATGAATAAATGATGGAATGAAAATACTAAACAATAATCATGATTTTTTTTGACGTGAGTGTTATTAAAATAAGACAAAAGATATTCAACAAGTAGGTATACTTAATGCCATTATTTTTGGTGCACAATGTTTTTAAGTGCATGCTCACTTATTGTTTAAATTATTCAGCACGAAAGAAGTATGTATGGAAAATATCGTACACCTTAGAATAGTACCTGATCGGGAACAAGCTATAAAGAGGGCTAATGCGTAGCACTCAGAACTGACGGCTAGTAGGACAATAGAGAGGATAAACCGCCTAGTATGTAGTCATTGTTAAACTCGTTAGATTATATTCTTATATTTTTGTCAAAGTAAAACACAATAAATATAATAAGCAACAACAAATGAAAAAAGGTTACTAGAAAATATCATTTCAAAACAAAATTACATCGTTTTGTAAGCAAATTACAAGAAAAATTATAACAAATAAACCTTTTATATTTTAATGAAAACCAAAAGAGAAACATTATTTTTTATATTTACATCAACGATCGGCGAGTAAGAGATAAAAATCTTTTATCCAGAATTGAATGGGATGTTTGTGCCGAGAACCCAAAGAAAAAGTTTCACCTAATTACTGTAGAATCTGGCCTGAGGCGTTGTACCGGACGAGCTCTTAAAGGGAACGAGGCAAATAATTTTCAAAGAAAATATCAAAGATTTGCGGTTAATTTAATATTTAATATAAATATTAAGAAAGTTGTATTTAAAATATACGGTAAATATTGTTATTAACTTTTTCAAGATACTTGTCTTTACATACAGAGTAAAAATACGTGGTCTCACTACACCATCTCATGCATCACCAGATTCGTAAAAACCGGCCAAGGAAAAGTTAGGAGCCCTATGTCAGACCATCACAATTAGTATACCAGGTTCACTTTCGTCGTCAGTATAAGTTCGTCTACATAATTATTTATTGGAACATTGTTGGGCTGCTATGATCAACGACATGTTCTTACGCAATAGCAGATTTTCAAAAGGAATCTTATTTCGACAGCCGGAAGAACGAACTGATTTGTTCAGCACGCTATCTGCCTTTCCCAATAACACCCTAATCAGTAAATTCTAAGCTCTGTTTCAAATAAAACCTACAACATTTTAATTCTATCCAATTCCTCTAATATTCCTACAATTCAACAACAATAATACTGTTTTGCAGCAACTACGAATTCAGTTCCTAATATTCACTTAACAAGTGACTACGTTCAGCCATAGTGGATTTACAAGGGTCAAAGCTTCAAAGAACCCAAGAGATATAATCGTACTAAAATACGGGTTCCATTCAACCGAGCCTTACAGATTGAATGATAATTAGCTCCGCTGCGTTTCTAGGTGATTAACCGCAACGATAAAGTTAATAGATGGTAAGCAGATTTATATAGGTTAGCTTTATAGCTATGCCCAGTCACAGTGATATACCAGTGTCGTAAATTAAGAGTAAGAGCTTATTTTATACAATAAATAAGAAGGAAAGTCTTTATCTTTATTCTAAATCTAAGAGTAAGAATACAATATGTCACCACCCCATCTCATCCCATGGGTGTCGTAAAAACCGACGAAGGAACTAACCATCAATATTATCTTTACGGAGTAAAATGAAGGAAAACTTGAAATTAAACCCTATACGAATCCGTCTAGCCAGCGTGGTATTAGTAGGCCAAGTTTCCCTCCGTTACGGGAGAAGCCCCGTCCCTGCAGTGGGACATTAAACGGCTGTTATGATGAAATGACTAATGACCGAGTGGTTTAAGTCGGCCATAAGCATTAGACATGGTTAACAACAGCTGATGATTGACTTTACTTACCAGACCGCAACTATGCCTTCCAAGCCACCCTGTCGCTCTTATAAAATACCATTAAGCGCTCACCCATTTAGCAAACAACCGCGTGACATTAGGTCTGAGTACCTTAACATATACACACTCTAAAGTACTACTTTAAGGTAAAATAGGGAACTTAATACCACCACTATTAAGCCATAATATATCTTTCTCTTCACAAATTAATTGTATTTACAATTGCCATACAAACATTATGCCTGTTAAAACCAACCAGGTACACCATTAACACATAATAACATGTGAAGTTGCCTCAATCCCCTTTAATTTCCGTCTAACTATGATATCAATTAAACGTATCAAAACAGCCATTATGTATGACATGGGACAGACGTTACAAAGTTAAATTGAGCTTATTTGGTTTATGCAACTTAACGAGGGACATTTTGAAGCGGTAATAGAATACAAGGAGATGATTAATTTGGTATACGATTAATGTTCGTGTGGTGAAGGAGTAAGAATACAATATGTCACCACCCCATCTCATCCCATGGGTGTCGTAAAAACCGACTAAGAGAATATCCGTAAATATTATCTTTACGAAATAAAAAGAAGGAAAACTTGCAATTAAACCCTATACCAATCCGTCTGGCCAGCGTGGTATTAGTAGGCCAAGTATCCCGCCGTCACGGGAGGAAGCCCGTTCCTGCAGTGGGGCATTGATGGGCTGTTATGATGATGATGACGATTAATTTTAGGTTTCATGATAGCCTCCGCGTATTTCTAAGGGAGTGCTCCAGCTCCACTAGAAACACTTTTTCGTAAAGAAGACTATAGATTCTTTAGATTCTTAATTTTGATTTACACAACCTATTAATTACCTTAAAATATCTAAAAATAAATATCGATATACAGCGAAGCAACGTTGTTTAGAACCTTATTAACCCATAAATATGTTACTGAATAGAGCAATTCCGTTAGCACAGTTAAACGCGTAGTTTTTAATTTAAGATATTATTCACTTCGGCAATACTTAGTATGTAACGTTACCTTTTTAAAATAAATTATTTGTATGAAGTAAAAGCTCAAGACAATTTACGTATTTTCATCTTTTCACGAACCTATTTCATTAGCGGGGCAAGAAAATGCATTACCCAAGGTCATTGCACAGAGTAAAAATATGAAAATAAATATTTTATTATCTTCTTCATCTTGACGTTAACTGGCTTCAAAATGATAAAAGTAAGTATTTAATCAGTACAACCCCTATCGACATCACTCACCGCATCTAAACGAATGCGTTTACATTTTTCACCCTACCATTCGCCATTTTATTTGCTCAATTTTGCTCGTTGGAAGCGCATCTCCTTTGAACTTGCTTGAATTATTTAATCGTTTAATTGAATTACTGTACTCTGAAAGACCCCCTGTCTGTTGCGCTTTTGATTTTCCCTTAATTGGGTAGAAATATGTATAGAGTTGACTTTAAGACATGTATTTTCTTTGATGAATTGCAAACGGTAAATGCTATTCAATGAGTAAATGCACTGACTTTAAAAGTAGCTGTAATATCATGAATAGTTTAAACAAATTGCCACAGACTATTAAGAGCTTCTAATTGGCAATTACTTGCCAAGATGATAAAGCCGAGTTAAGGCCTTAGTCTAAGACTTAAAATAATTTAATTTAGAGTTCATTGTTTTGTTAGTACAGATTTTTTGGTAGAAAATATAATCTTATGGTTTTCTAGCAAAGTACACGCAGACGTCAACCGTACCTTTGCATAGTTTAACACGTGCATCAGGTAGGTTATGCTCATTTATGGTAGGTTGGAATCTGGTGCCTTGCTTCCTCTTATGTGCATGGCTTTTTTTTTAACTTTGGCATGTACTTTTTTAAACGTAAATCTTAAATGTAAGATAGTGTAAGCATATTATACATTCAGTTGAGAAACTCTTCCTCTTTTTGAAGTAAATTAAAAATGTATACTATTCCTACGTTAGAATCATGTTAACAGCCTATTAATGTCCCACTGCAAGGACGGGCCTCCTCCCGTGACGGAAGGATTCTTGGCCTACTAGTACCGCGCTGGCCAGACGGATTGGTATAGGGTTTAATTTCAAGTTTTCCTTCTTTTTATTTTGTAAAGATAATATTGACGGATAGTCCCTTAGTTAGGTTTTACGACACCCATGGGATAATATGGGGTGGTAACATATATGTTACCACCCCATATTATGATGACGGAGTAAGAATACAATAATATTGTATTCTTACTCCGTCATCACACGGTAGAGTAACGTTAGAATATCAAGCCAGAATCAATACATATTGAATCATGCATTAGTTATTCAAAATGGATAATTACGGAATAGCACATTTGAATAGTTCAATGAGTGATAAGCTTTATTGCGAGTCTTAAATCTATGTTCATTATGATTAACAGATTTTTAGCTAGGTTAATTGAATTTTCAAATAACGCTTTCTAGTACCAAACTAAGCAGAGGTTGTTTATCATCATAAATATTATATTTACGACCTTGTTACATATCGGTGTCTTAGGGAAACCGCTGACACTAGGACACAATTGCAACGCGCATCGCAACCGAGGCCAGCACGAGGCGCCCACTCAGCACAACGTGCCAATATCACGCCATACGTTTATTTCGCAATTCCCACAGTAATAATTATTGTTGTAATTTAATATTATATGATATTAATGATGTCATTCTTAATCTAGCATCGATAGGAATAGGAACTTAATATTAACTTAATTATAGTTTTCTTATATTGTACTTTTAATTTGATTAAACTAGTTTAAAACAGTTTTGGTTTTTTTTGGGTCCTCCGCCAGCGACGACTATATTTGGCGCAGCCGGTAGGATACTCGAGGCGTCTCGATTCAGAAGATAGGTTTCTTATATCGCTTTCTTATATCGCTACCGCCGCCGTGAGCGATCGCGTTCACCGAGTATCCAGCAAGAAGAACCTGACGTCCTGCACGGAGGAGACATCCAGACATCGATCCCAGAGATACTGAAATGCAGATACTGTAAGTACACTTGAAATCTTTCTGTGTGTTGCTTTCAATATCCTTTCCTTACATTTTAGTTACACTTTAGTTATACTTAATTGTAACCATTTTTCATCCTAAGCAAACTACTAGAGTGACTGATCACTCTAGACAAGCGCGGAGGTTAGATTTAGACTTGAATAGAGATATTTCGTTAGATTCTAATTTTTCATTAAGTATAGATAATTATTTAGAGATGCCGGACGCCGACTTAATCTATAAAACATTAAGATTAGTACCCGAATTCAATGGGAACCCACATATCGTCTCGTGCGCGCGCGCTCGGCGTACGGATGTGTGACCGCCACAGTGCACCTATATTGTTTAGTTTACCTGCCTATTGAGTTAATTAGTAAATACAAATATAATAACAGTATTATTACTTTAAAAATGGTTCAGTGTAAGAAATGTAAGCAGTTTCTGTCCATGTCCAAGGACGAAATTGTAAAGTGTAAAGGTGTGTGTGAAGCAATTTACCACAAGAAATGCATGCAGAACAACAAACAATTCATGCAAACAACTATGTGTGACGAATGTCTAAAAAATAAAAATAGTTCTGTGTCACCACAGTTAATAGTGAATCCCACAGAGTCATCAGGTGAGAAGGTCTTAGTAGAAGTTAACAAAAAGCTAGAAGTACTATATAGTGTCGAGAAAAAACTAGGAGAACTGACTAGCAGTGTAGAATTTTATGCGGAAATATACCAAACCCTTATGGAATACAAAGAGGAGTCACAAAAAAAGATTAAAGCGGTAGAACAAAAAAATATTTACTTGGAAAAATACAATAAAGCGCTAGAAGAAAGGGTTCAAGAGCTAGAGCAAAAGGATAAAGAAAAGGAGATAGAAATACACGGATTGGAGGCACGGGATAATGAAGACACTAAGTCCATTGTCCAGGAAATAGCACAAATACTAGATGTGAACCCGGGTGATATTGAAGACGCAACGAGGGTGGGAGCACAAAAACCAAGCGACAGCAAACCCAAAGTCGTACTGGTGACACTACGATCCAAAGGTACCCGTAAAAGATGGATGATGGCAAAGAAAAATAAGAAAATTAACAACGATAAAGTTTACGGCAATGGCAATAGCGATCAAATCTTTATAAACGAAGCCCTACCCAAGTTCAAACGCCAACTGCTGTGGACAGTGAGGAACCAACTAAAACCAAGAGGTTATCAATACATTTGGGTTCAAAACGGCAATATACTAGTAAAAAAGAATAATAACGAAACACGAATTTATAATATAAAATGCGAGAAGGACTTAGACGGATTCCAGGAAATACAAAATTACGAGTAATCCCGTGCAGCTAGCGCGAACAGTACACACTACGCGACTTTTGAACATCAACATTCGATCCTATACAAGATGATACTTGCAATGACATTTTATACAAAAGATACAGCGACGTAGGAGCAATGAATACAGATATAAAAACGAGGAAGGGCCACACACACATAATGCATCTTAACATAAGATCGCTCCGAAAACATTTTAATGAACTGCTGGTATTACTACAACAAATTTATTTTAAGGTGGATATAATAATATTGAGTGAAATAAACATCAGGAAGAATGAAATTGACCTATATCAAATAAATGGATTTAACACTTACATTCTAACCAGAGAAACGACTAGAGGAGGTGGTATATTGATATATGCGAAAAATGATCTCATGTTTGAGGCTCAAGGGTTAAATACTGGATCTTTCGAAACGCTACACGGTCAGCTAAAAACTGGAAAAAGTCACAAAACACATATAATTGCGATTTATAGGCCGCCGCAGAAAAATAAAAAAAGATTCATACAAGAGCTGGAAACAATTATAAAATCTATCCCTGCAAATGAAAACATAATAATAATAGGCGATACAAATATAAACACCTACAATGGCATACATAATCCAATTACGACAAGTTACAAAAACACCCTGTGTGAATACGGGTTGCAGTCCGCAATACCAGATACGGAAGTAACGCGCGAAGCGATTAATTTCAAGTTTTCCTTCTTTTTATTTTGTAAAGATAATATTGACGGATAGTCCCTTAGTTAGGTTTTACGACACCCATGGGATAATATGGGGTGGTAACATATATGTTACCACCCCATATTATGATGACGGAGTAAGAATACAATAATATATTATTGTATTCTTACTCCGTCATCACACGGTAGAGTAACGTTAGAATATCAAGCCAGAATCAATACATATTGAATCATGCATTAGTTATTCAAAATGGATAATTACGGAATAGCACATTTGAATAGTTCAATGAGTGATAAGCTTTATTGCGAGTCTTAAATCTATGTTCATTATGATTAACAGATTTTTAGCTAGGTTAATTGAATTTTCAAATAACGCTTTCTAGTACCAAACTAAGCAGAGGTTGTTTATCATCATAAATATTATATTTACGACCTTGTTACATATCGGTGTCTTAGGGAAACCGCTGACACTAGGACACAATTGCAACGCGCATCGCAACCGAGGCCAGCACGAGGCGCCCACTCAGCACAACGTGCCAATATCACGCCATACGTTTATTTCGCAATTCCCACAGTATTATTTTATTTATTTATTGTTGTAATTTAATATTATATGATATTAATGATGTCATTCTTAATCTAGCATCGATAGGAATAGGAACTTAATATTAAACTTAATTATAGTTTTCTTATATTGTACTTTTAATTTGATTAAACTAGTTTAAAACAGTTTTGGTTTTTTTTGGGTCCTCCGCCAGCGACGACTATATTTGGCGCAGCCGGTAGGATACTCGAGGCGTCTCGATTCAGAAGATAGGTTTCTTATATCGCTTTCTTATATCGCTACCGCCGCCGTGAGCGATCGCGTTCACCGAGTATCCAGCAAGAAGAACCTGACGTCCTGCACGGAGGAGACATCCAGACATCGATCCCAGAGATACTGAAATGCAGATACTGTAAGTACACTTGAAATCTTTCTGTGTGTTGCTTTCAATATCCTTTCCTTACATTTTAGTTACACTTTAGTTATACTTAATTGTAACCATTTTTCATCCTAAGCAAACTACTAGAGTGACTGATCACTCTAGACAAGCGCGGAGGTTAGATTTAGACTTGAATAGAGATATTTCGTTAGATTCTAATTTTTCATTAAGTATAGATAATTATTTAGAGATGCCGGACGCCGACTTAATCTATAAAACATTAAGATTAGTACCCGAATTCAATGGGAACCCACATATCGTCTCGTGCGCGCGCGCTCGGCGTACGGATGTGTGACCGCCACAGTGCACCTATATTGTTTAGTTTACCTGCCTATTGAGTTAATTAGTAAATACAAATATAATAACAGTATTATTACTTTAAAAATGGTTCAGTGTAAGAAATGTAAGCAGTTTCTGTCCATGTCCAAGGACGAAATTGTAAAGTGTAAAGGTGTGTGTGAAGCAATTTACCACAAGAAATGCATGCAGAACAACAAACAATTCATGCAAACAACTATGTGTGACGAATGTCTAAAAAATAAAAATAGTTCTGTGTCACCACAGTTAATAGTGAATCCCACAGAGTCATCAGGTGAGAAGGTCTTAGTAGAAGTTAACAAAAAGCTAGAAGTACTATATAGTGTCGAGAAAAAACTAGGAGAACTGACTAGCAGTGTAGAATTTTATGCGGAAATATACCAAACCCTTATGGAATACAAAGAGGAGTCACAAAAAAAGATTAAAGCGGTAGAACAAAAAAATATTTACTTGGAAAAATACAATAAAGCGCTAGAAGAAAGGGTTCAAGAGCTAGAGCAAAAGGATAAAGAAAAGGAGATAGAAATACACGGATTGGAGGCACGGGATAATGAAGACACTAAGTCCATTGTCCAGGAAATAGCACAAATACTAGATGTGAACCCGGGTGATATTGAAGACGCAACGAGGGTGGGAGCACAAAAACCAAGCGACAGCAAACCCAAAGTCGTACTGGTGACACTACGATCCAAAGGTACCCGTAAAAGATGGATGATGGCAAAGAAAAATAAGAAAATTAACAACGATAAAGTTTACGGCAATGGCAATAGCGATCAAATCTTTATAAACGAAGCCCTACCCAAGTTCAAACGCCAACTGCTGTGGACAGTGAGGAACCAACTAAAACCAAGAGGTTATCAATACATTTGGGTTCAAAACGGCAATATACTAGTAAAAAAGAATAATAACGAAACACGAATTTATAATATAAAATGCGAGAAGGACTTAGACGGATTCCAGGAAATACAAAATTACGAGTAATCCCGTGCAGCTAGCGCGAACAGTACACACTACGCGACTTTTGAACATCAACATTCGATCCTATACAAGATGATACTTGCAATGACATTTTATACAAAAGATACAGCGACGTAGGAGCAATGAATACAGATATAAAAACGAGGAAGGGCCACACACACATAATGCATCTTAACATAAGATCGCTCCGAAAACATTTTAATGAACTGCTGGTATTACTACAACAAATTTATTTTAAGGTGGATATAATAATATTGAGTGAAATAAACATCAGGAAGAATGAAATTGACCTATATCAAATAAATGGATTTAACACTTACATTCTAACCAGAGAAACGACTAGAGGAGGTGGTATATTGATATATGCGAAAAATGATCTCATGTTTGAGGCTCAAGGGTTAAATACTGGATCTTTCGAAACGCTACACGGTCAGCTAAAAACTGGAAAAAGTCACAAAACACATATAATTGCGATTTATAGGCCGCCGCAGAAAAATAAAATAAGATTCATACAAGAGCTGGAAACAATTATAAAATCTATCCCTGCAAATGAAAACATAATAATAATAGGCGATACAAATATAAACACCTACAATGGCATACATAATCCAATTACGACAAGTTACAAAAACACCCTGTGTGAATACGGGTTGCAGTCCGCAATACCAGATACGGAAGTAACGCGCGAAGCGATAGTGAACGGGCGGAGCGAGATGTCATGTTTGGACCACGTGTGGGTGCGAGCGGGACGCAGCGAGTGTGAAGCGACGTCATACGTCAGTGGAATGCAGGTGTCAGACCACCACGCAGTCGGCTTATTCCTGGAGTTGAGTGATATTAGTGAAAGTGAAAATAATAATGATTTGTTATTGTTGGTGAATAGTTCTAATGGTGCGCGGAAAGTTATCGATGATAAAATGTTGAAACAAAAGTTTGACGCGTACGACTGGTCTCAAATGTATGTATTAACATGTCCTTTATTATTGTTTCAAACTTTTTGTAATGTGTTTAACCAATTATACCGAGAAAGTACTGTAACTGTGAAACAGCGGAGTAAAAGAAAAAATCAACCGTGGATAGACCACAGTTTGTATACAATGCTCTTGCGCCGCGGTCAATTGTTTAGAATGTGGAAATCCGAACCTAAGAATAATAATAAGCGATTAGAATACACTAAATTTAGAAATAAAGTACATAAATTAATTAATAAGGCTAAAAATAAATATAGGCAATCAGAAATAACGAAATGTAAGGGGGATTTTCGAAAAATATGGGAAAATATTAACTCGTGGTTGGGCCGGAGCAAACCTAGCTTAGATAGTGTTATTATGAACCACTTGGGTAAAACAGATAATATTGGTAATATATGTAATAATTTTACGCAGACATTCACTGAGGAAATACAAAATATAAAGCATGTATGTGATACAAAATTCTTAGATCGAGAGGAATATGTAAGTCCATGTAACGTGAGCTTTAGGTTTAAGAAGGTGAGTCCATTGGAGGTGGAAAAGGTTATATATATGTTATCGGATAGAAAAGCACCTGGCCTGGATGGCATACGAGTAGAAGACATCAGATACTTGCGTAAACAAATAAGCCCTATATTGAGTAACTTTATTAACAAGTGTTTAGAGAAAAGTGTGTACCCCGATCAGCTTAAAAATGCAATAATACGTCCAGTTTACAAGTCTGGAAACCATCTAGAATATGTGAACTATAGGCCAATAGCAATTTTATATGTAATAGACAAAATAATAGAAAAAATAGTGGTTAATCAAATTAGTAATTTCTTAGAGTCACACAGCATACTTACAGACACACAACATGGTTTTAGGAAAGGTAGGAGCACGGTCACTGCTTTGACAAGTTTTGCAGACTATGTAAATGAAAGCCTGGATTCGGGGAAACAGCTGATAGGACTTTTTATTGATTACAAAAAAGCCTTTGATACTTTGGACCATAAAATACTGCTGCAGGCCATGGATGAGTGTGGGATACGAGGCCCCACCAGTGACTGGTTCAAGAATTATCTAGGTAATAGGAAAATACGCACTGTCATCGGTGGAGTCTCGGGAGAAGACGCTCTAGTGACCATGGGGGTGCCAACTGGCTCAGTGTTTGGGCCGGTGGGGTACATAATGCATGTTAATAGTGTGTCAAACGTTGTGGTTAACTGCACAGTGTTCCAGTATGCAGATGATATGTGTGTCCTATATGACTCCAAAAACATCTTACAGGTGCAGAACAATATTCAAACAGATTTTGAAAATATCACTAAATGGGCACATGACAACGGAATCATACTAAATTTTGGTAAAACAAAATGCATGCATCTACACTCACCATACAACCACACAGCTAAGAACACAAACAGTGACAATCTCGACATAATAGGACACACATAATAATATGAATGCTTACACAAAAACAAAATTAATTGCAATTGCTCCACCCTTCAATATGTTGACAGTTTTAAATACCTAGGATTAAAAATAGATAAGAACTTTAACTGGGCATTGCACGTATCTGATGTCTGTAGTAGGCTAAGGTCCATATTGGGCAAGTTCTACCAGCTGAAGAGAGCACTAAACACTGAAACGTTGAGAGTGGTGTACTATGCTCTTGCAGACTCACTTGTAAGCTATGGACTGATAGTGTATGGACGAACTTTCATTACTTATATAAAAGATGTTAAAAACCTTCAAGTAAGACTGATAAAATATTTAGTTAGTAAACAAGACAAAAATATGTGCAATAAAGAGTATGATAAATTATTTCCAATATGTAAGATACTACCAATAGATAAGAAGGTTGAATACTTAATAGGTCTAGAATATTACTATAGTGATCAATATAAACATGCTGTTGATAATAAATATAATACTAGAAGAGTTAGGGAAAATAAGCTTACTAAACCAAATGTAACAAATTATTATGGCCAAAGAACTAATAAGTATATTGTACCAACAACCTTTAATAAATTTAATATATTAAGAGACACTCCTAAAATTAGTTATAGTTCCTTAAAGAAAAAATTTAAAGATGTATTACTGCAAGATTAAAGATATGTAGTTTAAAAAAAAAAAAAAAAAAAAAAAAAAACTGTATTTGTTAAGTAACTATTTTTATTTGAAATGTTATAGTAGACTAAGTACATAGGTTAAGTTTTAGGTATAAGTTATAAATGTCAATGAGCGCTTCTCGCCGTTAAACATTTCGTTTGGCGAGATATTAATGTAGTAGAGTTAAGTATAATTTTTTAATAAACATAATTAAAAAAAAAAAAAAAAATTTTACCAAGGTTCATACAACTTTGTGACCGAATAGTTTCTGAATATTTAGAAAGTAATCCAGATAACCATTTAGCGCGGCTATGCTTAATAAACGGTATTCTAAATAAAATTACCGGGCAAGCTGCACAAATTATTAACTCTAATGGTATACCTGAAGATTGGAGTAGCATTAAAAAGGCTTTAATTAATAATTTCTCAGACCAGAGAGATGAGACCACGCTATATAACGACCTCATGTTAGCGACTCAGGGCAATAGTTCACCACAGGAATTTTATGACCGTTGTGTTACGTTGTTCTGCACCATCATGACGTATGTAACTTTACACGAGTCCATAGATACGACCGTGGAGGCTAAACGGACGCTGTATAAAAAATTAACTATGCAGGCCTTCGTCCGGGGTCTTAAGGAACCCTTAGGCTCACGGGTACGATGTATGCGTCCTGATAGTGTGGAGAAAGCGCTGGAATTTGTGCAGGAGGAATTGAACGTTATGTACTTGCAGAATCGTCACGAACCATTAAGCGACAAAAAGTCGAATAGTAATAGTAACAATAATTATAATCTGCCTAAGACATTGCCTTCAAATTCTTTTGCTAATCCTATTCATAAAACGTTTAATTCGCCCTCAAGAAACGCCCCTGTTACTAATAATTTTCAGGCACCACCACAGCTATGGAAACCGAATATGCAATTTAATAGACCTAACCCTTACGGGAACGCATCAGTAAATCCTTCGCGTACGCAACAAATGTTCAGGGCGCCGCCGCCTAACTTTAATAGATTTAATAATAGTAATAATAATTTTAATACGCAACCCAAGCCTTTTCAGCAGTCTACAGGCCCTAAGCCTATGAGTGGCGTTAGCCATTATGTTAGTAGGGATAAGCCTTCACATACACCGATAGCCGGTCATGATTGGCGCAAGAGTGGTAATCCACCGCCAACTAATTATTTCAAGGCTAAAGAAATGAACATGAACGAATGTAGTGATTACTCTGACCAATATTACTATCCTGAGTATTATGGGGAACCATGCTACGATGCGTACGACACGAATACAGAGTATAATGTCGAACCATCTCACTTAATGTTAGAAGCACCGCAATATGTAGATTACGCGCAGTATAATTACGATAACCCTCAACCGGGCCCTAGCTCTGTTGAAGATCAGAATTTTCAAACACGCGGGAGATCAGACAAATTAAAATAGAATTAAATCTCCAAACCCAAAGACAGCTTCCTTATATACAAATTTCTCAGCCGCCTTTAAAGTTTTTGATTGATACAGGTGCAAATCAGTCCTTTATTAGTCCTAAAGCTGTAGAGAAATTTTACAATAACTTACCTTTAAATATTGATCCGTTCGAAGTAACAAACGTTCATGCTACAACAAGAAACAATTATTCTATAACAGTACCTACCTTTAACGAATTTCAGGAGTCTGAATTTATCAAACTATTTGTATACAATTTTCATGAATACTTTGATGGGCTTATTGGTTTAGATTTATTAGAGCAATGGGAAGCCAAAATTGACCTTAAAGATAAATTATTAATTACGCGTAATTCAACGAATAGTATTAGTATGTATAACTCTCGTAATGTAAACCTATTTGAGGATATAATACCAGGCAACTCTTCTAAATTAATTAAATTACCTATTAATTTACATGACGGAGATGCATTAATTACTGAACAAAAAATATCCAATTGCCTAATTAGAGATTGCCTTACAACAGTCATTAATAATCGGGGATATATTGAAGTAATAAATCCCACTTCACATGACATAGTATTTTCTATGGACCGAGCAGTTCAGGCAGAAGCCTATAATATTCAATGTTCTGACAAACCATCTCAGGACTTTCAATATAGCGAGCCGTTATCCTCACGCTCAAAAGACGTTATTTCTCGATTAAGGACAGATCACCTCAACGAGGAAGAACGTATTAATTTAGAAAAATTATGCGGTAAATACGCTGATATATTTTATTTAGAAGGGGAGGCTTTAACCTTTACTAATAAAATAAAACACCACATTCGAACTACAGACGAAGTACCCGTACATACTAAGAGTTATCGCTATCCACACATTCATAAAGAAGAAGTTAGAGACCAAATTTCTAAAATGTTAGCTCAGGGTATTATTCAACCCTCGGAGTCTGCTTGGAGCTCTCCCATTTGGGTTGTTCCGAAGAAAGCTGATGCTTCTGGAAAGACCAAATGGCGATTAGTGGTTGATTTTCGTAAACTTAACGAAAAAACTCATGACGACAAATACCCTATTCCAAATATTAATGACGTGTTAGATAAGTTAGGAAATTGCCAATATTTCACCACCCTTGACCTTGCCAGTGGGTTTTATCAAGTTGAGATGGATCCCGCTGACATTCCCAAGACAGCATTTAATGTAGAGAACGGACACTACGAATTCTTACGTATGCCAATGGGTTTGAAGAATTCGCCATCCACATTTCAGCGTGTCATGGACAATGTCCTTAAGGACCTCCAGAACACTGTCTGTACCGTCTATCTTGATGACATCGTTGTCTTCAGCACGTCGCTCCAGGAGCACATTATAAACCTGGAAAAAGTTTTCAAAAAATTACAGGAATCAAATTTCAAAATTCAATTAGATAAGTCCGAATTCCTTAAGTTAGAGACTTCTTACCTAGGCCATGTCATTACCAGAGAAGGTATTAAACCTAATCCGGATAAAATAAAAGCTTTCCAGAATTACCCTATACCAACTACTCCAAAAGAAATTAAACAATTCCTTGGGTTAGTTGGCTATTACAGAAAATTTATACCAGATTTTGCTCGCGTTACAAAACCATTAACACAGTGCTTAAAAAAGGGTAAAAAAGTTATAATTAATTCTATTTATACTGAAAGTTTTGAAAAATGTAAACAGCTTATTACTAATGATCCAATATTAAAATATCCCGATTTTACTAAAGATTTTATACTCACCACTGATGCGTCGAATGTAGCATTAGGCGCAGTCTTATCACAGGGCACTATAGGTACAGATAAACCTGTTTGCTTTGCATCCCGTACGCTAAACGAGAGCGAAATAAATTATAGTACTATCGAGAAAGAACTCCTCGCGATAGTATGGGCGACTAAATATTTTAGGCCTTATCTTTTTGGCAGGAAATTTAAAATAGTGACGGATCATAAACCACTACAGTGGGTTATGAACCTAAAAGAGCCTAACTCTAGATTAACTCGATGGAAACTTAAGCTATCAGAGTACGATTTTAGCGTAGTATATAAAAAGGGTTCTAGTAACACAAACGCAGATGCACTTTCTCGAATTAAAATTAACAACGAGGAAGCATGCTCCATGGCAGCAAATGTATCTGAGCATCAATCGTCTTCTGGCTCTTCTACAGCCACAATACACACTAGTGAAGAAAACCCTATTCTCGAAGTCCCTATCGTAGAGGAACCTTTAAACAAATTCCATAGGCAACTTTGTATTACTGTAGTTGGTGATATAAAGAAGCGTCCCACTACATCAAAACCTTTTGATACCCATACTCGAACTAGCGTACAGGCATCTCAATCTAATCTTGAAACAGATATAATTAATATTATTAAAGAATACGTTAATCCGAAAGTAAAAACCGCGTTATTATTAAACCCACCTTTATCTACATATGTATGACATTATACCGATTATACAAGAAAAGTTTAGAAGTTCCGCTATGAATCTAGTGTTAGTTAAAAGAGAATTAGAGAATGTTAATCAATATCTTAGACAACAGGAAATCATTAAACATTACCATGACGGAAAGTCCAACCATCGTGGTATAAATGAGTGCTACCTTAGTCTATCTAACCGTTATTACTGACCAAAGATGAAGGACGATATAACAAAATTTATTAATAGTTGTACTATTTGTGGCCAGGCAAAATACGATCGCCATCCGATCAAACCACAATTTAAATTAGTACCCCCTGCCACTAAACCGTTTGAGATAGTTCATGTAGATTTATTAACAATTCAGTCTGAAAAATATTTAACAATAGTAGATGTGTTCTCTAAATACGCTCAAGCGTATCATGTAAGAGATGGCACTGCAATTAGTATTTTACAGTCATTGTTGAAATTCAGCACGCATCATGGTCTGCCGTTAACTATCGTGTCAGACAATGGTACGGAATTTACAAATCAATTATTTAATGAATTTGTTACTCTACATAAAATTATTCATCATAAAACCTTACCACATTCCCCTAACGATAACGGTATCGTAGAAAGGTTCCATTCTACACTCCTTGAGCATTTACGCATTTTAAAATTAACTCATAAGGGAGAAGATACCATAAACCTTGTGCCTTATGCAATCTTAGCCTATAATAATACTATTCATAGCTTTACTAAATGCCGACCGTTTGATATTATAACTGGACATTTTGACCCACGAGAGCCTTTTGATGTAGATTTAAATAAATTACTTATCCAACAATATACCCAGAATCATAGGAATCAAATGAAACTGGTGTATGATGTTATAAATGAGTCTTCATTAGAAAACCGCAGTAAAATTATAGAAAATCGCAACAAGAATCGCGAACCTGAAGTTGAGTATCAACCTCAACAACGTATCTTCGTTAGTAACCCATTAGCAAGCCGTCAGAAGTTAGCCCCCAGATATACTCAAGATAATGTATTAGCTGATTTACCTATTCATGTATACACCTCTAAAAAACGAGGTCCCGTCGCGAAAAATAGATTAAAAAGAGTACCAATTAGCGCTCGATTGTTACAGGGTGCTACTGGTCCTGACTGCTCCTTTGATAGCAGCCCAGGACACCAATCCGGAGATAACACTTGAAAGCCTAGACGAGGGCCCAGGAATACTACCTTTTCGTCTTGGCGCAACCAGACTTATTACACATTACCATTCCTTTTTGCAGTATATTCAGCTTGAAGATATAGATGAGAAAGTTAATTTAATAAGAAATCAATTAGATTATTTTAGAACTAAGTTAGATAATAATACGTATTCATTGTACGAACTTCAAATAGAGTATCTTTCAAATAAGTTAGTTAAAGTAGTTAATAATTTAGAAACGTTAAAGCCAAATCGTGTAAAGCGAGGTCTCATTGATAGTTTAGGTTCTATTATAAAAAGTGTTACTGGAAATTTAGATATTTCAGATGCCATTAAGTACGATAATGCTATTAAAATCTTACAGGATAACGATTACAAGTTTTCAGAAGAATTTAATAAACATATTAGTTTCAGTAAAGAGTGGATGATACAACACTCTAGTATTATTTCTCAATTAGTAGATAATCAAGTCACTGTTAATAAAACTTTGATATTACTATTAAATAAAGACGCGCATAAGGGTTTTAATCTTATAAGATTTGCAAAATTTAGCCAAGCTCTAACCATACTTACAGAGAACCTAGACGAAGTTTTAAATGAACTGAACAGGATTGAAAACATATTAGCTTTCATTCACAGTTCAAGCTCACACCATTCAATGATTAGTGTTAAAAGCTTACGCTCTATGATTAAGAAGATAGTTAAGATTTATGGTAGAGATAAGATTATAGATTTAGAGATAAGAGCATATTACGACATTATTAAACCAGGCTATTATTATTCAGGTAGTCAAATAGTAATTGTGTTTAAGATCCCTATATTTTCTCTAGATAACTACGACCTGTATAGACTATCTATAGCCCCTAATAAGTTTCAACATACCCTTATCCCTCCTTATCCTTTGATTGCAACAAATAGCAAAGGTTACGTGTACATAGAGGCAGAATGCCCGAAGCACAACAGTTGGTATCTCTGCGAAGAGAAGATGGATCACCAGCTGCGGCGACAGCCAGATTGTATCTACACCCTTATAAGAAACCAATCATTAGATGGAAGCTGCGAAGTTACAACTGTATCCCTAACAAAAACGTCTATGGAACAGTTAGATGAGAAACATTACGTTATCTCATTTCCTAAGGAAACAAGAATACATACCACATGTGGACGAGATGAGTACAACATACTAAGAGGCACTTACCTGGCTACAGTTCCTGTAAACTGCTTCCTGTATACTCCTGAATTCACCATCACTAACCTTAACGATCATGTGAAGGGCCAACCAGTGAAGATCACCAAATTACACTACGATGAAGACGTCCAACCTGAAACTTCTCAAGTGAACCTGAAATCAATCAACCTATCAAACCTACATGACATACAATATAAATTACTGTCACAGCCTCCACTAGAACCACAATCTGTACCAACAGACTATCTGTACCACACAACGATCCCGCTCTACGTTATTCTCATGGGTATCATTGCGCTTGGTACATACATTATCCTGAAACGATATAAAATCCTGCAATGCACCAATAAGAAACCTGAAAAGGAAAAGGAAATTATTAAAGAAAATTTAGAACCAGCGACACCGAAAGCTAGTACAGCAATATTTTATCAGCCAAGACCTCAAAAATAGTTGCTGATCTGGTGATGGAGGTGTTACATATCGGTGTCTTAGGGAAACCGCTGACACTAGGACACAATTGCAACGCGCATCGCAACCGAGGCCAGCACGAGGCGCCCACTCAGCACAACGTGCCAATATCACGCCATACGTTTATTTCGCAATTCCCACAGTAATAATTATTGTTGTAATTTAATATTATATGATATTAATGATGTCATTCTTAATCTAGCATCGATAGGAATAGGAACTTAATATTAACTTAATTATAGTTTTCTTATATTGTACTTTTAATTTGATTAAACTAGTTTAAAACAGTTTTGGTTTTTTTTGGGTCCTCCGCCAGCGACGACTATATTTACCTCTGTGGCGTAGTGGTTATATTATTCCAAGATCTAGGGAGTGCCAGACATCACTTATTTTCTAACGAACCAAATATACACGAATGGATAGTGGTGGGGTGTACTATCATCGTATGACTAATAGCTAACTTGCCCCGGCGGCCACTTTTCTGGTATCCGTTGATAAAAGTACAAAAAAACAGAGGTAACTTCACTCATTTTCTAATGGCTGGTTTTAACATATATTATACACAAGAACGTTAAGAATCCATAATCGAAACTGCCAGACACTTTGCGTCGACCGTTTTGCGTAACAGACACTTCAAAGTTCCGAAAAAAAATCATTAATGTCACTCATTTTCTAATGGCTGATTTTAACATATATTATAAACAAGATCGTTAAGAATTCATAATCGAAACTGCCAGACACTTTGCGTCGGCCGTTTTGCATAACAGACACTTCAAAGTTCCGAAAAAAAATCATTAATGTCACTCATTTTCTAATGGCTGATTTTAACATATATTATACACAAGATTGTTAAGAATCCATATTCAAAACTGCCAGACACTTTGCGTCGGCTGTTTTGCGTAACAGACACTTCAAAGTTCTGAACGAAATTCAGGTAACTTATTTTCTAATGGCTGGTTTTAACATATATTATAAACAAGATCGTTAAGAATCCATAATCGAAACTGCCAGACACTTTACTGCGGCCGTTTTGCGTAACAGACACTTTAAAGTTCCGAAAAAAATCATTAATGTCACTCATTTTCTAATTTTTGGTGAACAGTATTTTTTATATAAATAAGTTACCTGAATTTCGTTCAGAACTTTGAAGTGTCTGTTACGCAAAACGGCCGACGCAAAGTGTCTGGCAGTTTCGATTATGGATTCTTAACAATCTTGTGTATAATATTATATGTTAAATTCGGCCATTAGAAAATGAGTGACATTAATGATTTTTTTTTGGAACTTTGAAGTGTCTGTTACGCAAAACGGCCGACGCAAAGTGTCTGCAGTTTCGATTATGGATTCTTAACGTTCTTGTTTATAATATATGTTAAAACCAGCCATTAGAAAATGAGTGAAGTTACCTCTGTTTTTTTGTACTTTCATCAACGGATACCAGAAAAGTGGCCGTCGGGGCAAGTTAGCTATTAGTCATACGATGATAGTACACCCCACCACTACCCATTCGTGTATATTTGGTTCGTTAGAAAATAAGTGATGTCTGGCACTCCCTAGATCTTGGAATATATAACATGACTGCTACGTAGGTCTCGGGTTCGATTCCCGCTCAATGTAAATCTTTGTGTGCATGTGTTTTTTATGTATAATATGTATGTATTTACAAACAAAATAAAAAGTATTTAAGTTTGTTTATCCGTTGCCTAGTACCCATAGTACAAGCTCTGCTTAGTTTGGGACTAGTTAGCGTTGTGTGAAAGTGTTAGAGGAATATTTTTCGTTAAACAATCATATTATTACGGAAAACCCAGACACTCAGTCATGGTAATGCACACAAATGTTTTGACTTGTGCGGAGATCAAACTCCGTGTTATGGAAAACAAATGTATCTGAAAGCAATCAAAGCAGTTTGAAAAGTGCAACTATAGTTTATGTCCTCTGATAACTGTCATAAGAGTATTTTTTATGATAATTGAAAAAAAAGTCTGATCATTTTATCTCTTTTCTTAACAAAAATACCTTAGAAATATGTCAATTTTTCTTAGTCTTCTTTTACTACACCCATGGGATGCGATAATGTGGTGACATCATGATATTATTATTCTACCACTCGTTTAACATGCACAAAATAAGGCAATTTACTAATTTAATAAATGATGATCGTAAAGGGACTATTCAAGGGACTCATATTCAAAAGCTATTGTTATAAATTGGAAACCTTTACCGCCCAATAGTCAGTTTCCAGACCTTTATGGCCCATAAAGAGTCTGGCAAATTAAGTCCGAATATTAACACGCAGAATCAAAAATTATGGCTCTATACGGCTTGTTATATTTAATGACCGTCTGAAACATTTACGTACATAGGCAAATAGTGAACGCGATGCTTTGAAAATTAGCTGAAAGTTTTGATATTGTTTTGGCCAATGTTTAGATGATTAGATGGCATGGTAGTTATGTTATGCCTGCTACTGCGGTGGTTGGGGTTTCAAGTTTTTCAACGTGGTGTTGGCATAAACACTGTCTTAACAAGTCAGAACTTTTATTTAAATTTATTTGTTTTTAGGTAAATAAAAATGTTTAAAATAGAAATCTAATTATCCATCAGCCAATGAACGTCTACTGATTCGCCTCCATCAAATATCTACATTTTGCGAGATTCTGTGCCTCTCTCATCCATCGGTGTCCCGCCGGCGCCGTCATAACTAAATCGTCGGTCCACCAAGTGAGGGGTCTCCCCACTCTGCGTCTTCCAGTACGCGGTTACCCGGAAGTAGTTAATAGAATAAATTAATTGATTCCCGGATTGTTTGTATTTTAACTCGTAACTAATTAAAGAAAATAAATAATTACTTAAGTAATAAAATATTAGAAAACTTATTCGGGGTGAAAATTCGGACCCGTAATCTAAAATGTGACCAGATGGTAAGTTTACGGGATATTCCACTAAAAAAAATACAAACCTTCTTTCACACATGATTACCTACATCATACGTGCGAAAAACATTTCACAGTAAGTATCTAGACCAGTTGAACAAACACCATCATGTCAGCTTATGCACTGAAAAATATGTTTAAAATTTCCTCGATTCCTTCAACGTCCTGCTGACAATAGAGTCAGTCAAGCACAGATAAACGACCCATTATTAAAACTACGTTGTTTAATAACACCCTACATCAGTCTAGGTCAGACTATTAAGACGTTAAAAGGTTGACGTGCCCGCTAATTGTGAGTGAAGAGAGGAGGAGGTGCGAAGGGACAAATTGCCTATTTTAGGGTGACAATAAATTGATACCGGCCGTTGGAAAATTACCATACAACCCCGGAACGTATTTCACAATTGGTTTAATTACCAATGCCCTGTGATGGCAAGTGCTGGGAATGGGTGCGTTCACCCCACGTGGTTGTGTTTTCTTAGCGATTGAAGGTTTCATATAACCTCCCGTCACCATGCTTGCGTGATTGTTTATTTGATTTTAAGTTCTATTGGGGTTTTAAGTCTTTAGGGGTGGATAATTATGTTTTGATTGAAGTAATAAGGTTGTATTTAGCATGACTCAACTTTAATTTAGTAGTTTAATTAAGAGGTGACCCATAAGAAGATATTAACATACAGGTAGTAAAATAACTGTCTGCATAGTTTTATGTTTACTTTGTTAAACGGAATTCATTATAGCTGACTCACTTAACAGACATAACTAACCAGCTAACCCTGCTAACACGAAGGATGTTATAAGAGAAACTTGCCACTTAAATAGACGTCTTGGTATAACGTTTTCAATCAAGGTTTCATTAATATGCGTGTGTTACAATTAAACATTTTATTCAGTATCTTTTATGATAACCTCGAGATGCAATAGGGTAGCCACATGATCTTGTTGGTCTGGTTTAGTTTATATTATTTGTAAAGATGATTCACAAAAATTCCTTAATCTTTGGTAAAGACTAAAATTTAAAAAAAAAATATAACCAGCAAAGTATACCTCAAAGTCAAAAAATGGGTAAACTCTGTAGTAATAAAAATACCTAAATGAGAATTTCTTGGTATTGGAGTGTATAGGAGTTAATAAAAAATAGTAAAAATTATTATACCTAAGCATATTCTGTAATTGAACTAAGCTAAGCCTGTATTAAGGTCACCGGCGACAAGGTTCCTGGAAAATTAATAAAATTGAAGTAACGCGAAGAAAAGCAGTACTTACACTGATTAAAAAGTAAGTTTATTATATTGAATAAAATATAACGTAACCTTCAATTTAGAACTAACTTGATAATTTTAGGGTTCCGCACCGATTTTAATTTTATAATGTTTGTAATTTCAAGGTGTGTCTAATAATTCATCAAAAAATGGCGTTATGGCCACACCCTATGTTGTAAAAGCCAACTAAAGGAAAGCTCGCAGATTATTATTATTCCCACAAAAACAAAAGAAAAAAAACTTACTATGAATTTAAGAAAAAATACTAATAAACAATAATAAAATTACTATAGATATCGTAAAAGTCTTTTACGAAATAATTTGCAAAACGAAACGAAAAATAAAACTTGACACTTAGTATCATCATTATCATAACAGCCCATTAATGTCCCACTGCATGGACGGGCCTCCTGCCTTGACGGAGGGATACTTGGCCTACTAATACCACGCTGGCCAGACGGATTGGTATAGAGTTTGATTTCAAGTTTTCCATCCTTTTATTTTGTAAAGATAATATTCACGGATAGTCCCTTAATCGGTTTTTACGACACCCATGGGATGAGATGGAGTGGTGACTTATTGTATTCTTACTCCGTCACCACACATAGTATACCTACATTTTACTCTATCAACAAAAAATAGTTAGTTTACTAACCACAAAACTAAAACTAAATTATCTTTTACATGTAAGGGATTCGTTAACAATATACACAGGGAAGGTAAACCCGGGTTATTTTGTCCAGCTATAAATTAATTTAGGTAGAGAGCAGTGCAGTTAAGCCTCCATACATTTTAATTGCTTCCATTATCGGCTATTCTCTAAAATGGCGACGAAATGGCAATGGAACGCTCCCCATGACAACGTTTTGATATAAGGTCTTATTAGGATTAATTTTTAAGTGTCGGAAATTTTAAGGTACTTATACCTAGTGCTTAATGGTTTGAAGACGTAAGATACTTGTATTTTGTTTGTAATTATATTTTAAGAATAGTACCTACAGTAATATTGTTTTTACTTACTCCGTAATTTAATAATGTGAGACTCACAGACTGTGTCTGTGGAAATCACCGCTTTTATGGAAACGGTATGGTATTGTAGAATTAACTGAAGCTAGCAAACAAATAAAAAACCCGTCAAGTGCGAGTCTGATTCGCGCACCGAGGTTTCCGTACAAACTTATTTGTATGTATGTTCGCTCTACACTAAAGACGCTAATCATTTTCTTACTTTTAGGGTTGCAGCAAAGTAATATTTAAAAAGAAGCTAAAATAAAATTCAGTAAACGAATTCATAAAATTATAATTACTGTAAAAGCAAATGTTTTTCTGCTTAACCTATAGATAAGGAAGAAAAAATTAGTAAGCAATAATTTCTCAAAAAATTCACCCCTCAATAAAATTTTAAATTCATAAAGGTGAACGATACTGTTGTATACACAGATGGACGTTTCACAAAAAGTAATTTTATACAATATGTTAATTAGTTTTTAATTGTGATTCGTTTCAGTGGTTAGATCAACGTAATGGATATAATGCAATTACAAATTGCAATGCAGAAACAATAGCAGGAGAATACTGTATCGACATAAATGTACACGAACTTAAATTCGTTCCTAGATTATAACACCCCATTAATGTCCCACTGCAGGGACGGGCCTCCTCCTGTGACGGAGGGATACTTGGCCTACTGATACCACGCTGGCCAGACGGATTGGTATAGGGTTTAATTTCAAGTTTTCCTTCTTTTTACTTCGTACAGATAAAATTCACGGATAGTCCCTTATTCGGTTTTTGCGACACCCTTGGGATGAGATGGGGTGGTGACATATTGTATTTTTACTCCATCACCACACGGAAATGTTACTTTTGTCTACTAATAATTATTACTAATTTTACTTTTCCACGAACAGACCTGAAAGTAAGAATTTTTTTGGACAAATAATAATTTTGCTTGGCATTCAAAATTACAACCTCGCTCACTTTAGCCGAAAACACGACTGGTTTGTCGACAAGGTAAATAGTAAAATCTATCAATCAATTAATAGAACATATCTTTCAGTAGTCACCACCTAAAAGCCTCAGGTCCGGAAGCTTCAGAGCTCTTAATTGTCTCGATGATGTTGCTAGTAACCTAGAAAGTACAGATAAAATAAAAACACCTATTTGCATTTACTTATACGTGTACAAAAACATAATTATTTATTTAACCCGTCTTTTATAATATACTAATTAATTACAACATTTTTTCTAAAACAAATAATCCACAAACCACTCTAAAAGAAACCATACCATTTCACGAACTAATTAAAAGCAATAATTACTTATAAGCTCTTCTTATTCTTTTTAGTACAATCCTTTGCATAGTTCGCAGAGAAGGCTGACAAAGCAAATCCAATTCTCATTTTCTCATTACGGTTCTTTGCTGTCTCCTCTTTGTTTCAAACAGTACATCTAAAAAGAAAGCAACAATCGTCTGCGAACGTCGGCCATTTTTATTTTGTTGATCTGGATAACTAAGTTTATGAAAAGTAATAAAGAATTTTATTGTATGGATAATGGATTTGGCATTTGTAGTGGATATTAACTACGATTTGTATTAAAAGGAGGAAGTGTTATAAAATTTAGATGCCGTGTTAGGGCGGCGGGAAATCGATGGATGAGGGAGGCACAGGAACGCACAAGGTGGATATATTTGGAGGAGGCTTATGTTCAGCAGTGGACGTCCATTAGCAGTTCTTGTCCTGAATATATATTAAATAGAAACACAACAAAGGTTTGTTTTCACTGACAACTCTTGGTTACTGTGTTCTTCTTAATTAAGGATGAGCCAGTTTCTGTCCCACTTCATATAGGCTCAAAAAGGCTGGCCTTTATCCGATGGAAGAACCTTCAGCACACTATTAAGTGGAAAACACTAAATTATTTGTGGCGTAGATCACACTTTTTATTTTTGAGACTGAAAAAAAAAGATTTCTCTTCACAATTTTTATTCCATAATCCAAACGGTCCATGGACGGAGGAAATTAGATAACGCAGTGCCTAAATAAAAAAGCCTAATTAGTATAAATTAACTATTAACCAAAATCCTAAGCACAATAGTCTCAAATTAAGAGCAGAAGATAAATTAGAACGAATAATTTTATTAGATTATTTTATTCTGTTCAATACTTTTATGATTAACGTGATTAGTAGGTATTCTTCCAAGAAAGAGTTTAGCAATTATTTTATGTACTGTCACGTACAGAGTGATTTAGGCATATTTAAATTTTATTTACGTGTTTCTAGAACACTACTCAAAACATACTTTTTTACTAACCGACTCCAAAAAGACAACAAGTTTCTCATTTCAGTTGTATTTTTTATTGTTTGTTATTTAAGTATTCGGTTATTCCCTGTCCAAACAAACTTTTAATACATTAATGCCCGGTTTCTGAGTCTCACTTATCTGTAGTTTATCTATTCGATAACGCTATTGGTTCGATAACTGTCAAAAATGCGTTTCCGAACCACCCAAAACAAGATAAACTAGGTTTAAACTTAGTTTAACTTAGCTGGCCAATTATCACCGTTTATCGGTTCCATAACTATATTTGACGTTAAAATTGTCAAAGCGTGTTATTTTATTTCAAGATTATTGTAATTTTCTTGTTTGTTTGGTGTTGGAGTTTATTATTTTTTCAAAGTTGATATTAAATATATGTAATAATACAAGTGCAATGTATTCAAGCAGTTCATCGGAACCTAATATTGAAACGCTAGAATTTATTGCTAACCTAAGAGAAATTATCCGTGTGGTGACGGAGTAAGAATACAATATGTCACCACTCCATCTCATCCCATGGGTGTCGTAAAAACCGACTAAGGGAATAACCGTAACTACTATCTTTACGAAATAAAAAGAAGGAGAATTGAAGATTGAAATTAAACCCTATACCAATCCGTCTGGCCAGCGTGGTATTAGTAGGCCAAGTAACCCTCCGTCACGGGAGGAGGCCCGTCCCTGCAGTGGGACATTAATGGGCTGGTATGTTTATGATAGGAGAAATCCTTTTGAAATTTTTACGGATGAAGAGTTTAAGTTAAGGTATAGATTTGGGGTACTCGCCACTTGTTCATTTTCCAAACAGATTTTAATGTCTTGTGTACCTAATACATATAAATGAAAAAGATTAAATAATTTGTAGTACGTTAGTTAATTACGATTATATTATGTCCAATATATTTGTTTCTTTATTTAGTAATTATGTATGTAGGTATATAGAGAACACTATCCAGAAGTAAAGAAAATAAAAGCACAGAATGCATGGCATTGTGGAGTTAACAACAAAGTCTTTGGCTACCTCGATAAGAAGCATCATCTCTGTTTCAGTAAAGTTTTTACAACGTTTTATTGATGATTCCATATTTCCGACATGATTTATTAAAAGAATAAGAATAAGTAGTTTGCACTGCCGCTAGCTGACGTAACGTACGGGTACGGCTATCATGCAGCCGTTAAAAAAGACCAATTATCATATATTTATTCATAATATTGGGTATTTATTAGTAGAAAAATTTAATAACATATAACTACTTAATTATGGAACAAATTTTGTAGGAGTTAAACAGTTCTTCAACACGATTTTTATAATAGCCATCTAGCGGCAAGAGGAGCTGTTACTTATCTGTACGATAGTTATTGAACGGTTTAAAATGTAGTCAGAAACGCAGTGTCAGTTAAACTACAGTTATCCTTTCGATAACTTTATTGAGTCAATAGCTATTGAGAGTGTTTGTGGGAACCTCAGAAACCGGGCATTAGTAATGCCATGATAAGTTGTAAGGTGACATTACTTTGAAGAGGTCATTCTATAGATGAATGACCTCTTATGGGTATTGTCCGCTAAGCTTCGGAAGGCTGGACAGTAAATAAAAAACGGACTAACTAATAAACTGATGATAACCCCCGGTTTCTGAATGACTAATCAAGTAAAAATCAACTAATCAAGTGTCAAAACTATCACTTTCAGGAACTAAGATGACAGTTTTTACACTTGATTAGTTGATTTTTACTTGATCAGTGATTCAGAAACCGGGGTCTGTCGTTATTCTAGTGACAACAGTCGCTAAATAACTTCGGAGGTCTACGTTCGTCTGGATTAACTTTCGAAACCTGGGCTCATTATCCTTACTCTTATGAGAAATATAAACTTCTTTAATTCTGACCTTAGACGCGACAGAACATAACTTTGCAAGGCCCGTCGCTGGCTTGAATTTCCGCATAATTTAACTAACAAATACAATTAAACAAAACACTTTTCTAACTAACAGTACAATATCAAATCATTTACTTGGAAGTAATCAGATTTTCTCCAATATAATACTTTATTACATATTATTGATATCAATTTCGTTTTATGCCGATACCCACTGCTATGGCGCCGACCCCCTACCGCTGGACATCCCTGAAACGATAAAAGAGGAACCGTTTCTGGTTTATTTTGTTTATAAACATATTTGGGGTCAGTATTGCTTTGTAAGAGGGTTTTACGTCCAAGCATATCTGATCAATGCTCTATCATTGTACATTTGAGGGTTATTTATTTTTAAAAGTGAGATGTTTTATTTTCTTTTGTTTTTTTTACGTATGTCATATTTATTTTAGAATATAGATGGTCAGTTGACCTGATTAAGGCGGTTGGAACTGATTTATGACGCAGAAACATGACAAATTAAGGTATTTTTTTGGGAGTCTTAGGGTTAGGTAAAGCTGTGGTCGTCCATTAGCTGTCAAAATTATTATAATGACGGTTATACTTATTAACTCCTTAATATATATTCAGATATCAATTATAATACTTTTGCAATTTCAAGTACATTGATAATTCTAAGAAATTCAATTATTTATAAAATCAAATTCTTGAACTAATTTCAGTTAAACTTCAAGATTATCAACTTGGAAGTGCCGCCTTAAAAAAAAAAAAAAGATTTACCTAAATCGATTAAAAAAAACGTCTGCAAAGAGCTATTAGGGTAAGGTTGCGATCATTGGACTAGCGCTTTGTTTGGACCACTTCAATATTTCGCAATCTATTCATATTTGAACCCGATATTTGCATCAAAACGATAGCTTTACAACCCCCCACACCGCCCTCCAACCCCCAGTACCGCAGCAGGCAGCATGAGGGATGGACGTACTTCGTTTTGTTTCTCGGACCTCGAATATAATTTTTACGAAGCAAATAATAGCATGTAAGTACTGTTATATTAATTATTTTGATGTGATTTTTTTTACTAGTACAGTACAGTAATTAAGGATACATACTATCATATATTTTTGTTGAGTAACGTGCTACTTTTTTTAAAATAAATATTTTAGTCGATGTTAGTGAGTTTCTATCAATGGACTGGCACGATGCTCTTTCATTGAACCGGTCCAATCATGGCAACTTCTATAATGTCTGTTAGTTAAAAAAACAAATCTTTTAATTTTAGCATCGCAAAAAGAGGAGGAGAGAAAGGCGCGTATGAAACTAGCTCAGGGGAAAAAGAAATTGGATTGAATGAGGTAATCAGAATGTTTCGAGTGCTAAAAGCCACGTTAAAGAGAAGATTTGACGTACCTGAAATATTTTTATGATTTTGCATGCCAAATAAAGAAATATAATTAGAGTCGACTAATTAATGTAACTATCTATTTATTTTCGAAAAGAAAAGAAATTTGATAAAAAAATATTTTACTTTATTAATTTTTTTACATGCACCTTGAATGGACCAGCCACCTATAATAATGCCCTAAGTCCAATTATAGCAACTAAGTAGTCCGATGAAAGAGACGGTGGTTCAAACAAGGAAACCATCACAAAGTTTTATTTTCTTCTTTTGTGACTATATACATAATAAAATTAGCTTAATTATGTTAATTACCAAAAATTTAATAAACAGACTACTCGTTTACACAGATTTTGTTTTATTTCACGCTTTATTTTAGATACCAGGACTGTTTAAAATTAAGTGGTCCAATAGTCGCAACCTTACCCTACGTAGGTAATTTTAGAGTTGGTTATTTATCAAATTGAATAATAGGGTAGAAATGCGAAGTAAGGCCAATAGCTATCGAGCAACGGCTGTGCTATCGAGAAAAAATACAATATTTTTATCTATTTATTTTTTATTTTTTTACTCTCACAGTAACCCCCTCAAAAACTGTATCACAATTATTTCTTTTCCAAAACTCAAAGAAAAATAGTACCTTGTGGTCCGTTTTAATCCGGTGAAGTGGAAAATGGTTGATAAAACAAAATGCGATATCTTATCCAGACATCGGGTCCCTGTCGCAAAGTAAATGAACCCTTTTCCTTAAGAGACAAACTAAAAAAGATAAAAAGTTCCTTAGCGTACATTAAAGCTGTGCTGGACTACGCAAGGGCTATAAAAAGGCAGCCTCTCGCGAGTCCTCGGGGACTGAAGGTCTCGATTTGGCCTACCGTGTCTTATGAAAGTATAGAGCGGGCAAAAGTAAAAAAGTATTTCAATGTTTGTATGAGCACTAAGTACAAAATTTATACAATTATTTTTGACGACCTCTGTGGCATAGTGGTATATAACGTCATGACTGCTACGCAGAGGTCTCGGGTTCGATTTTCGCTCAATGCAAATCTTTGTGTGCATGAGCAAATCTTTGTCTGTTTTTTGCATTGATCTGATCATTTTATCTTTTTTCTTAACAAAAATACCTTAACATAATGTGAATGTCTCTATGTAAAATATTTATGTATGGTATTTATTAAAAAAAGGTATTTCAGTATGTTTATCCGTTGTACAAGCTTTGCTTAGTTTTGGACTAGATGGCGTTGTGTGAATGTGTTAGGAATTATATATTATATTATACATTTTACTATACATTTTACTATATATTTATATTTACATTTTTAAGTAAATACTTGTCTAGATATTGCTAGCTCTACAAAACCAAACGATATCAGTCGTTGCGATACCCTCCGCTTTACCTAGTTACAGTAACTCGAGCGTGAAATTTTATCGAGAGAATTAATCTTTAAAAGTTTCTCGATTGTGCCCTTTTGTCTTAGAACTGGCTGCAATAAAATTTATTCCTACATCTAATCGGAAACGTATAATTTGGAGGGAGAGACAATTCCCGTGGGCGAAATGAACTTGCTTCCTCATTTAATTCGAAGTAAAGCGGATAATATCGAGTAATTATGATAAGTATCGATATTATTTATTAGCTTCTCGACTGATATAGGATATTAAGTTATTACATGAATATTGTCTTCTAAATATCAAATACGCAAAATATGTTTTGTATTTACTATCCAATTACTTTTTAATAAAACAGTGTTTACGTAAATAAGTCAAGAAATGACTGAGTTCTGAGGTTAAAACAAGAAAAAAAAACTGAACTAAGAATCTCCTTTTTTTGGAGTCAGTAAACAAGTGAAGGAAAAACTTGAAACATAAACGAATTCATCCGTCAGGTCATAAAATCCTGGACAAGTTTCCCTACATACCACCTCTGTGGCGTAGTGGTTATATAACATGACTGCTACGCAGAGGTCTCGATTTCGATTCCCGCTCAATGCATAGGTATCTTTGTGTGTATGAACATGATTGTTTGCATTGGTCTGGGTGTTTTCTATGTTATAATATGTATGTATTTACAAAAAATAAGTATTTAAGTATGTTTATCCGTTGTCTAGTACCCATAGTACAAGCTCAGCTTAGTTCTTAGACTAGATGGCGTTGTATGAATGTGTGAGGATTATTATTATTTATATTCGCCAGACTATACCACATTAAGCACTACCTCGATTGGTACTATATAATATCTGCAGAAAAACTGTCACAAACTTTTGAAATCAAATTACTCATAATACATTAATTTTTATTTTGAATCTACCTCATTATAAGTTACTTGTATCTTCTAAACAAAACTTTTCGAGAATTAATTAATTGTTTCGAAACATTAAAATGAATAATGCTTATAGCTGACGAAATTAAACTCATTAGGTTGGCGACAGTGGAACAGTGATGCTAACCGCAAGCTTTTTGTGTTTCCACTGACAAATTGTACGGTCCCCAGGGAAAGCTTATACTGAGTTAATTTCTATAAGTAGAGTAGAATATAACGCAGACGCGACATTTGAAAGACTTAATTTAGCAATAGTATGTTGCCTATTCTTTCTCCGTGTGGTGACGGAGTAAGAATACAATATGTCACCACCCCATCTCATCCCATGGGTGTCGTAAAAACCGACTAAGGGACTATCCGTGAATTATCCTTACGAAATAAAAAGAAGGAAAACTTGAAATTAAACCCTATACCAATCCGTTTGGCCAGCGTGGTATTAGTAGGCCAAGTATCCCTCCGTCAGAGGAGGAGGCCCGTCTCTGCAGTGGGACATTAATGGACTGTTATGATGATGTTGCCTACAGGGTTTTGTAAAGTAGCTTATTATTTCAATTGGCCTTACTTTTAAATGATAATATTTGTCACTCATTCTCTCAACGTTTTTGAGTTCCTAAACTAAACAAAGTCCCATAAACAACACAGCTGAGTAACTAACAACCTTGGGATGAATTTGCAAGTTACCCATTTCAAACAAAAACATCCTTTTTTCTAATTGTCCAAAATTATTGAAATAACAAATTTGAAAAAAATATACCTACTAGAAGGAAAATAGAGAATATTATTTATTATCTACTTTTTACGAAGTTAATTAATTATGTACCTATTGCTTGTTTAAGTTAATTGCTATCGGTTCCAAATAAACATTACACAAAAAGAACTGAACTCCTAAAAACATAACACAAAAAAACATAATGCGACAACAAAAGTTCCACATACAAAACTTTTTGTTATCAACTACGTTGTAGGCAATTAATCTTTGACAGTAATTGTGAGCGTTGGAGCGAGTTTCCTCAACACGAAGTTGAGTAAATGCTCTCTTACTAAGGCCTATTCATTTGGAAATTTAACATGTTTCCAGTATTTCAGTTATAATTCACTGGTACAGTCACGAGCAATAATGTGTACTCATTTTCACAATAATTATGTACTAATTTCAATCAATTAACTAGCCTATCGCAGTCTACTACTAGACATACACCTCTCCAAACACGCGCCATAAAACATGGTCCTGCGCTTTTCTAAAGTTCTAGGAAACGGAAATTAAAAAAATCGAGTATTAGTTAGTTTAAAACTATAATATGAAACCCACTTTAATATCTATACAGACGTATAGATAGTTTAGAAAATTGGAAAATGAGTATTAATTATTGCTAGTGACTGTACACTGCATGATTTCACGCGCTTGCTTTAATATGGTTTAATTCATTTAATTTGTTCAGTGAATTTTCATCGGATTGCTCATTATGAGGCAGTGTAGTTACGTATTTAGATGTAGAAGTTTTGTCTTTTGAGCTGTAGTATGAATGCTATGGTTTTAGATAATGTATTAGTAGTCATATGAATAGTGTATTTTGGTATACTTTAACAAATTAATATGATTTAATAAGTTGTCAAATATTTTTAGCAGTAAACATACCCACCCACCTTATTATGACTATGACTCAATTCAAGACTCTTAAGGAAAAGGGTTCATAGTTCGGCTTTGCCAGTCATCTGAGAGCACATGACAGAAGAAAGGAGTAGTCTGGATCGCTGTCACCGGATACGGTGAAGAGGACATCATCATCACATAACATGAATTTTCTTCCATTACTTACATTACCATATTTTTGGTGGTCTCTACATTAACGGGACGGGAAAGGAATGAGTACATCGACCAAAACTATTATCGCAACAATGATCATTCATTCATAAATTCCATATTAACAAACTCATGAGTTTTAACCAAATATTTTGACCAAACATTATCATTACTAAATGAAATCGACAAAATCGAAAACATTTCTCGAACAAAGAAAAATCGTGTTTTACCTTTGTATATACAAACAATATACCAAAAAGCAAGCAAAAGCGTGTTCTCTCGAGGTATACCAACAAAGTAACCTTTTAAAACAAACATCGACTAAGCCCACAGAACTATCAAAGACAACATCCACCCTACAGTATTCAGATCACAAACCAACCACTTCCCGAAATCAAAGTAAGACTCAAAGCAAACACTCTATGAAAATGCGATGTAAATAATAAAAAGGTACCTTCGGTGGCTGTCACTCTCGGTATTGTCACCCACCCCTCTACCTCTCTGAGGTTTATTTCAGATTCAATATGCACTAGAGACGAGAGAACCATGAAAAATGGCGTTTCAGCGCCTATTTCTAAAATGGCTTTGAATTTTTCTGTAGGTGTTTGCTAGTGGGGTTCCATAGTGTGCATAGATGATTTTTGTTTTCGTGAGAAATAAAATGTTTTATAGTAACTTGTAAATTTATTCTTATATAGAATAGTACTTAAAGTTTCCATTTAAATAAACTATAAATAAATTAGAAACCTAAAGGCCTTTGGAGCAACTGGTCAGAAAACCAGTTGCTCCAAATACAATATGTCTCCACCCCATCTCAACCCATGGGTGTCGCAAAAACCGACTAAGGGACTATCTGTGAATATTTCCTTTACGAAATAAAAAGAAGGAAAACTTGAAATTAAACCCTATACCAATCCGTCTGGCCAGCGTGGTATAAGTAGGCCAAGTATCCCTCCGTCACGGGAAGAGGCCAGTCCCTGCAGTGGGACATTAGTGGGCTGTTATGATGATGATAAGATTAGAAGCTTAAAGGCCTTTGGAGCAACTGGACAAATTCGAAACTGGGCTCTTTTAACGCATTCGGGAAAACCCTTTGTTTTCTACAAAGGGTTTTCCCGAATGCGTTATAAGAGCGTTTTTTGATACCATGTAATCGGAATACTAGAGTTGTAACAATTTATGTGTCGTCTCAAATCACAGAAAACAAATATACATTACTTCTCACTTCACAAAATTAACATTTCACAAAATATTCATGTTTAATAAAGCATGAAGAAAACAGAAATTACATTAAATAAGTTTCACATTCCGAGTGTATTAACTTAAAACATAAAAAAGACAACTGTCGCTTTTAAATGTAACTTGAAAGCTTAAACTAGGACAAGTCCATTTTGTTAAGTAAAAACTGAAATACCTACATTGTGAAAGCTTTTTCAAAGACTTTTACTGTTTTATTCGTGAATACAACGTGCTCTGTTAACTATTATATTATTTAAATTTTCTTAATCTATTTTATTGTAATATGATATAATATTTAGGTTTCATCTTGGAAAGGGTGGGGAATTTGACCTATTATACAAGACCGATTGTCAGTTTCTACCTAAAATGACCCCTATGGTCTTCTTAGGATGGTAAAGCGGTAAATAAGCCTAGTAAATAAGCCTCGGTGGTACGGCAACAGCTTGCGGCTTCTCTTACGCTTTCTACAATTTTGTTATTTGAGTTGTTTACGTCAGCATTTCGCAAAACCATGGGCCGCAAAGAAAACGGGTCGATTACAAAAACCTTAATAACTTTCAAAATATTAGAGCTAGCCTTATGAAATAAAGACATAAATAAAGATTATTTAACAGTCCTTAAATGGAAGTGACAAAAATTATAGAATTGTTAACTATATTTTTGAAAAAAGTAAGTTTAATAAAAATAAACACTTTTATTAAATTTCGAAAACAGGTAAAAGATATAAAAAATGCATTTTTCACTCATCCTAAACAAATACATAATATTTACTAACAACATTTAAATAACCTAATCCACATTGATATAATATAATAAATATAAAAGCTTCAAGATTATTGCTTCCAATCAATTGAAGCAAATTGTTACATTAATTATTAATAGTACTCGTAGAATATGTTATAACAGAGACAATACGAGACGAAACCATAGATTCAATGTAATCGTCTTTTCTATTTCATATCTAGCTTCATCTAATTGTCCCGACATCTCCAGGGACCTATGCAGGTACAGATAACAAAAGTTTGCTGTGCACCCCTCTAAGTAGACGTCTGACTGTCGGATTTTCGAAAAATAATTTTGAGTTTTGCTCAATTCTCTTGGGTGGATTTTGAAAATTTGATTTTTGTAGTTAAATTTGAGGTATTTGACTTTTGTTTTGTATTTAGTTATAATTTGATCGTTAAGAAGAAGCTTTTTTAAGTTTCAGTAGATTTTCTATTAATTGTTTTAATTTTAACTTTCTCCAACAATTCCTATCATCATCATCATAACAGCCCATTAATGTCCCACTGCAGGGACGAGCCTCCTCCTGTGACGGAGTGATAGGTACTTTGATAATTCCTATCATAGTGTCAAATAATTCTCATCATAATGAAGCTTAACGGGGTAATGCATTCTCATGAATAAAACTGTAAACTAAAAACGTACGTTATAAAAAGATGCTGTCAAAATTTAGCTTAATGTTATTACTCCACAAGTTTTTTATAAGTACCCCATGAATGTCAACCTGCAGGCACTGAGATTGACCTTTCGTATGAATAAGTAATAGAGTTACAGATAAAACGATGCCCAAACGAACTGTTAAGTAGTAGGTGACTATATAGTTACCCCATGTTCTCCGTGTAGTGACGGAGTAAGAATCTAAGACTATCAGTGAATTACCTTTACGAAATAAAAAGAAGGAAAACTTGATATACCAATGCGTCTGCCAGCGTGGTATTAGAAGGCCAAGTATCCTCCGTCACGGGAGGAGGCCCGTCCCTGCAGTGAGACATTAATGGGCTGTTATGATGAGCCACCTTTTACGGCACTCTCGGAATTTCTTGGGGTAATGACACCCTGTATTTTTATATAACTAACATATGGATAAATGCTTACATAGAATATTATAAAAAGTTCCGTTAACAAAATCCTATTTAATATGATTATACACACAAAATTCGTTCAACATTTTCAAAATTAGGAAAATTCTATGGTAATAACATAATGCTTAACTCTTAAAATTTAAATTAAAACAAATTTCCCTTCTACGTAATACTCATCGTACTGAAATTGAAAACAAACATGGAGTAAGCGGTATTATACCAAATTGAACTAGGTGAGTACACGGCTCTTTGAAGTTAATAAACTTAAAGGTGTATTGTGATAAAATATAAACTGGTATTTAACTTTAGTGTTAGTGTAGTGACGAAATAAGTCCCTCATTTTGGATGTGAAACTCTGGTTATTAGCCTCACAGCCCGTTGTAATCATTAATTAGACCCGGTTTTCACAAAATCGAAAAGGAGATGTGTTGGAATAAACCAATCAGATTTAATTATTTCCATATCTCTTCTCCGCTTAATTTCGGTGGAAATGGATCCAGCGGAAAAGAGAAGAGATGTCTAATTTTTCCATAGAATTTTAGGCGGCGAGCGAGCTAGCAGCGGATCGGAGCGGAGAAGATAGACAGTTCTCTGCTCCGCCACGCCGCCAACTAGACAGTCGAGCGGCCGAGCGGAGCACTCTTTTCCTCTCGAGCTGGTTGAAATAACCTACCAGCTTTGCAACACGTATCGTCTCTTCTCCTTTCCTCTCCGCTTTAGTGGAAATCGGGCCTTATGCTGAATACCCGATAATGCTGGTTAAGTGTGACAGCTAGGTCATTCTGTAAATGACAAGGTGACCGTTTTCATACTGTCATGTGTATTCATATCTATGCATGTGTACGCATATCTCACTAGAAATATTACCGTATTTTATTGAACAATCATGAATCTTTTCTTTCTTTTCTAATGTACGTGAGTTTGCAGAATTAGATGTTTTATATTTAATTTAATCAGTGACCATTGTATATGCGTGAGTTTAGGTAGGTAACTATACTATACAAATTAAGTAAAATATGCTTTTCTATTTAATAACACCACCAGTAGATAATTATATACCTTTCTCATACATCAACACTGTCATAAACAAGTAAATCTTCTAGTTTATTATAAAGCAACTTCAACATTAGTGCATTTGCGGCGAACGCTTCCAAGACTTTGAGTCTACTTTGTGTTCAAGTCTTAAGTTTTTATGAGACAGCTTCCTGACTCGTGATGTTGTTCAAATAACTAAGAGTATCGCAGCTCAAGGGGAAACTGCACTTTGTTTTTTTTTTTACATTTTGTTTTTGACAACTGCTTGTATAAAGTTTAAGACGAGGTGGAACATATTTTAGTAATAAATTTGGTTTTTTATTGTCTGTTGCTCGTCCAACCAACGTCGCCGAAGTCATTCCATAGACGAAGTAATTATTAAAAATAAGCCAATGTCAAGTGCGAGTCTGACTCGCGCACCAAAAAATAATTGAGATTTAGAAATAGGTACTTTATGGTATTAGGAATCTGACATAATAATACATTATAATGAAGAAATCTACATCAGTTAAATATTGACTTTTTCCAGTAGTAAATTCTAACCCTTTGAATCGTAGTTTAATCCATACATCCTACCCATACCTAAAAACTGGCATAGTTAAGTAGGTACTCAACTATGCCAGTTTCAAATACTTTCTTAACATTGGCCATCAGACGCCAACCGATCAGTCTTCTATTGAAAGGCGCGAAAGAATTTTTCCAGTGACATTCTCGTTCTATTTTCAAAGCCATAGCGAATATTTTTTTTTTATAGACGCTTTAAAGGCCATTATACAAACTTTGGAAACTTTCGGAGGTGGACAGCTGTATCAGAGTCCTTAAAGATTGTGGTAACATTCACGGTATTTTTCTCTTATTATGCTTCGTGTTAAGTAACCCGGCCTCCGTTACGGGAGGAGGCCCGTCCCTGCAGTGGGACATTAATGGGCTGTTATGATGATGCTTCGTGTTTGCATTTTATTTCCAATTATTCCGGATGTCTTTCTTGTCAATGAAAGGTTTTATACCTGTAGACAAAGTTATCAACACACATACTAACCTCATATATTTTATCTAAGATAAGCCAAGTTATACTATTTAAGAGCAATCGCTGTTAAACTAAGTAATACTTACGTAAACGAAAATCCCGTTATACAAACAGTATGTTAATTTTAACATTTATACAATTTGCTTCTGCACTTCTTGTTAGCATGAAAAGGTCTAAAACATTAAGCCTTCGCCCTGCGCTCGAACACCATTTTACATGTGATTCAACTGTCGCATATTGCAGCCACATACACGACGGCCTTGCTGTAACAGTATGCCTAAATACAACATAATAAATAAATAAATAAATATTCCTCACACATTCACACAACACCATCTAGTCCCAAACTAAGCAAAGCTTGTACCATAGGTACTAGACAACGGATAAAAATACTTAATTTTTTTTGTAAATACTTACCTATTATACATAATATAAAACACCCAGACCAACGCAAATAATCATGTTCACGCACACAAAGATTTGCATTGAGCGGGAATCGAACCCGAGACCTCTGCGTAGCAGTCATGTTATATAACCACTACGCCAGACAGAGGTCGTCAATACAACATAATAGTACTTTTAATTTAAATGCTTCAAATATGTCTTAGAAATGCTTAAATTATAAGGTGAAACAGTCCTATATAATATATTGGTAGCAATCTACGCTAATCTGCATACACAAACGATTATCACCTACATCGCTGTAATATAGCAACCTTGATACCAATCGCTTTTGTGTTGTTCTACTTTGATCCTTGTGTTTAGAACCGATCTTATAAAAAATCTTTATTTTAATGTAGTTATTGCTTAAAATTATATTATAGCGTTACGTTTGTTATGAATGTGACTTAGGGTCATAGCACATATAACCTAACGTAAACGGATCGGCATCGCCTCGCCTTTTTCCTCGGTGTCAAACGTCAAAAATCCGATCACGTTACATATCCGAATAGTGTGCGGTGCAGTAAGGAATTTCATACAAAGAATACTGAACGGCTCGGGTTGATACGATGACGTTCCGTTTACGTTACGTTATATGTGCTACGACGCTTATTCGTATTTAAATGCGAAGATGTCAAATAACTCTGCTTGTGATTTTACATCAAGATAAGTCATCACTTTTTTTTTACATACAGACCAACATAGATTATTTGTACAATTATATATTTTTTTTGTTTTTATAGTAGGATTGTTATTAACTACCTGAATATACTGACTTCTTTATACCAGAAGATTAATTAAGATTCAAAAATATATGAAAAGCAATACTTAGTTGGTATAATAATATTACATGTCAATACTATTTAATGACAAAACTTAAACACACGAATACAGATATTATACAGATATTACATAACAAGCACAATACGTAAAAATAAATTCTTTATTCATGAGTACAAAGTGAAATAAATGTACAAAACGCTTATAGTAATAACAGTGATGATGAGTTCTGTAACCGTTATGGGTGTAATGATCGCTTACATCTGTGCACAGATTCAGACACCAGACTTAAAACTGTACCTATATATTACCTTGATCTAGATAGATATTCAAATGTAAGGAATTTTATATCTTTAGAAGACAACCTAGTTAAAACGGCGGGGAACGATTTATTGATATCCATTTTCTGATGTGATGATAACGATGATATTATACAGAGTCAACTTCTGTTGCTCAGTGGTTATAATGATGAGAGAAAGCATCATCATCATAACAGCCTATCAATGTCCTACTGCAGGGCCTCCTCCTGTGACGGAGAAATACTTGGCCTACTAATACCACGCTGGCCAGACGGATTGGTATAGGGTTTAATTTCAAGTTTTGCTTCTTTTTATTTCGTGAAGACAATATTGACGAATAGACCTTAGTTGGTTTTTACAACACCCATGAACTGAGATGGGGTGGTGACATTTGTAATCTTACTCCGTCATCACACGGAGTGAACATGAATGTTTCTAATTTTTGTTTGACGTGAAAATTTGTAAGACGTAGGCACGTAGAAGTCCAAAAGATGGTAAATGGAAAATCGTAACTTAATTCCATGTTGGTTTCTCTTAATAAACATTTCCACTAGCGTAGGTGGTTTCCCTGTATTAAGTATATGGAAATATTTACAAAAAGCAATGTTTAATATTATTATGTAGTATTTGAATTTCTTGCGTAACAATATTACAATCTTATAAGGTAACCCACGCATACTTGCTTCGTATTGTGTGGGTGTCTTATGGGTTCATATTAATTTTGAATTTCCTTTTCGTATTTCAGGAAAATGTAGTTTAAATACGCAACCTGAAAAAATTCTGAGAACTCGAGATGAGAGATATTTGTATGAATGAATGAATTATTTATTTATTGTAGCTGACCATATTAAAGAAGATCTTATTTATTAAAAGCGTACATTTTGTGAATAAGCCCAGATTACTCTTGTATGATGTGCATATAATACAATCACAAAGCAACCTAGTTCCAATCAACATAAGCAGAGGTCGTGCTATGGGTAACATTTTATACTGATACATCTTTTTTAAGACTAATGTAGTAATTGATTTTCGTTAAATACTTTCTAAATAATACACTTTAAACTCAATCAAACCATGTCAATTTTTTTAACATAGAAATCATTTTTAGTGCCGTAATCAATAATGAACCAAACAACGTTGCAAAGAAATACTAGCAAAATCTTTGATAAAAAAAATATGAGTAAGTAAAATATTTTTGACTGTACCAAACGACGATCTTAAGACGGATTCCTCTTGTTTCCAAACTTTCTGTTTTTTACAGCCTACACTGTGTACTGAGCACCTTCACTTATTACCCAGGAACGCTTTGTACTTTGTACACTCCCCCCTGTAGAATTTAAATGGAGAAATTATTTTCAAGCACTTTTCGGAAGAGAAGTTTTATTGTATTGTTTGATTGCGTGTCATTCTGATAGATGGTGTTTCTAAAACGGTGTCTCCTTTGTCGCTCACCCTGTATTTAATGTTTGGTTATGGACGAATGGTTTTTATGCTAAAGTTTACTCTGTGATGCCTCGTAAGGTTTTATAGTCGTTTTAAAGTTATACGGTTAACGTTTTAATGAGCAAAGGGTATGTTCATTTCGATTTTTCATCGAGATATAAGTCAGGAGTAAGTATTTAAATGTAAGTATGAAATGATATTAATTTTTAATTAGTTACCACATATAATTGATGAATAATAAAGTGCGAATTGCTATTGATTTTGTACACGTATTAGTCCGCTGACTTATTGATATAATATGTCATAGTTAGGACGACGGCGGGAAGCCGATGGATGAGGGAGGCACAGGACCGCAGGTAGCAATACTTGCAGGAGGCCTATGTCCATCAGTGAACGTCGATTGGCTGATATGATGATGATGATGATGTCATTAAGTCTTAAAGAAACTAAAATCTCTAGCGATAGAGAGAATCTAAGCTTACTGATACCAGCAGGGTAGGTGGACTGGTTTGTACATGTTTTATGTTAACCTTATCTCCTAATACTCTCGATGGCGTAGTGGTTATATAACATGACTGCTACGCAGAGGTCTCGGGTTCAATTCTCGCTCAATGCAAATCTTTGTGTGCATGAACATGATTGTTAGCATTGGTCTGAGTGTTTCTTTGTTTAATATGTATGTATTTACAAACAAAAGTATTTAAGTATATTTATCCGTTGCGTAGTACCCATGGTATAGTCGAAAACGAAATGGCTTTATCAGTTTTGACAAAAAATTCTATCATAATTCAAATTCATTAAGATCGTTATTTAATGTTTAGGCGTGAGCTTGACGTCATTGGTTGACCGTAATCAAAACTATGCTTAGATTAAAAGTGCAATCTATTTTAAACTTTCATTTCAACGCAACAAATAATAAAATCTACTAACACAATACAAATGTCACTATATTAAACTGTAGAGTTTGTATATGAAAAACCATGAAAAACCATTAAATAATTTAAAACTAAAGTCAACTTGTTACTTGTGAGTTGTGACATTACAAGCTTGTCATTTCAGAAATACTGAAAATGTAGAATTTAAATATTGGCTGGTAAGCCACCCAATTATTGGCACCTTAAGAGTGGACTTCGTGTCAGACTTAAATATAAAATATCATAAAATGATAAAATACTTTAATCTTTGCTTAAACTTAATTATTATTATGTGATTGAATAGTATTAAAGCGCCGATTACACTACCCTACATGTAGGGTAGTGTAATCGGCGCTTTAATAAATATTATTGGCACTAATGCCAATAAAAGGATTCTGATAAAATTGTTGCTATGTTGACACATGAAATAAATAAAATATGATAAAAATATTAAATAAATAATATTTGAACTTGAATAATCATACTGAACTTGAATAATCTATAGCTAGTGTTTTCTTTCTTTTTACTCACTTTGAACTCATAAGTGCCAATAATTGTAGGACTTCTAACGGTTAGGTGGTTTACCCTAATTTGTTTTATATTATAAAATTACGAAAACTTTAAATTGAAATATGCGCCAATGACGTCATGCAAGTAATGATAGGGATGGACATAGAAGGAAAAAAGAGATAAATTCATTAGATTATAACGTTTTACCAAAAATATGCTCTAGTAACAGTCAATAACGTTGACTTTACTATTTGTTTTTATAAATACCTAACGACTATTTGCTAATACAAGAGAACTGATATGTCAAAGTAGCGTCATGATTTAGCTGATATTTTGTTGTGCGATATTGAACCTAATAGTTTTATGACATGCAACTAACATTAGCTCTAGAGGTGATAAAGCCATTTAGTTTTCGACCATACAAGCTCCGCTTAGTTTGGTACTAGATGGCATTGTGTGAATGTAAAAAAAAATGCTTGCTGAATGTATCTTAGCATACTTTTACGACAACCACGTAGAGTAGAGAGATGGCAACACATTGTACACTTAGACAAATAACATAAGTAACTGAAAAAAGGTTGAGAAGAGGTGTCAAACAGTACCCCAAACGTAATAACAAGCAAGATTTAATATAACGAGTACCTGGGAATACAGAATACGCCGAGATTGCAATAATTTTATGAGCCCAGGTTACTTTTGAATGCTGTTTGCGAAACGAAAATTAGAAACTGGAAGGGATTGTTTGTGTTAGTCATAATTACAGTTATATCCTAGTAAGCAGTTACTTTTTTTAGGCTAGTAAAATGGAATGACGACCTCTGTGGCGTTAGTGGTTATAACATGACTGCTACGCAGAGATCTCGGGTTCGATTCCCGCTCAATGCAAATCTTTGTGTGCATGGACATGATTGTTTGCATTCGTCTGAGTGTTTTTATGTATAATATCTGACGACCTCGGTGGCGCGCCGGTAAAGCCAGCGGCTACCGCGCATGAGGTTGTGGGTTCGATCCCCACGCAGGACAATAATTTGTGAGATCCACAAATTATTGTCCTGAGTCTGGGTGTTATATGTGTCCGTTAATTGATGTTTGTAAAAGTCCCCGCGACACAGGGCATGATCCCTAGTGCGGGAGTTGTCTTTTTTACAAATTTACAAATTAAAAATTAATTAATTAATTAAATTAAATATGTATGTATTGACAAAAAAAATAGTATTTAAGTATGTTTATCCGTTGTCTAGTACCCATAGTACAAGCTTTACTTAGTTTGGGACTAGGTGGCGTTGTGTGAATGTGTGAGGATGTAAGGATTATTAGTTACTTTTTTTAGGCTAGTAAAATGGAATGTTTTCTAACAGTAGACGTCTACTGTCGATATCAAACTGCTGTCTTCAGTTTCTGACCAATTAATATTATTATCATCAACATAACAGCCCATTAATGTCCCACTGCAGGGACGGGCCTTCTCCCATGACGGAGGGATACTCGGCCTACTAATACCATGCTGGCCAGACGAATTGGTATAGGGTTTAATTTCAATTTTTCCTTCTTTTTATTTTGTGAAGATAATATTTACGGATAGTCCCTTAGTCGGTTTTTACGACACCCATGGGATGAGATTCTGATGGGGTGGTGAAACACTTTATTCTTACTCCGTCACCACACGGAGATGTTCACTGTTCAATATGCTATTTATTAAATTACTAGCAGAAAATCCTATGTCCTAGCCTTTTACTTTTAAAATGTTTCCAGGTCATTTTAATTTAGAATCGTGGATATAGGTTAATCGTGTTTGCACGTAATGGTGTTGAACTAAGGTGTAAAACGTGAAAGAATTTTATTGAGTTACCTAACCCCATTCAAAAACAGAAAAGAAATTCTTTGGATTTCTTTCCATATAAAATATTGTTGATTGGCTACCTTTCTTTTTGTAATTATAGTGATTAATATCTAATAGAGTTTGATATATTGGATTTTGTGTTTAATTGTTTATAGCAAAGACAAAGGAAGTATATTATTATAATGTTACAGCTCCATAATATTTTACGAGTAATGAACAACCTCATAGCAACTCACTGATGTGCCACTGCTGATTGGCCTCCTGCAGAGATAGAGGTAATCTAAACGGCTGTCGGTGGTTTTCGCTATCGTAGTTCAGCCGTCTTGTGTCGGAGATCTAGAGGGAGCTACAGTTACAATTTCTAACAGTATTTATAAAGTAAAAAGATGTTTCACAAAGCTCACATTTGATAACAAGCTAAATTAAAACAAACAAAAGTTCATTAAAACAAGGTTGTAACGGCCAAAAATTTCACCTCCCGCACTCAACTTAAGCATGGGTTAAAATTGTTCGCTTAAATTCGTTTATTCGTCCCCACTTTGTGTAACAAACGTTACGATTGGTCCCAAGAGTACGCGGCAAACGTTAACCCGGGCGAGTAACGACTGCTACCCGAATTAGGCCAAGTGTGTGATTTTCGTACAAAATTACTATGAAACATTTAAATTTTTGAATTGATTTTAAAATTGAGCTGAAATTGGGATTTGAATGTGGTGCTCTGTTCATAAACTGACCCGTTTATGTTTTTATGGTTTGTTATTTACACCGGCAAAAGGTCGCCAATTGAACGTCAGTAATGGCAGAGCACAGCTAACCCACTAACTACCTTGAATTGTCTAGTTTATTAGTCTGTGGCGCTACGCAGAGGTATCGGGTTTGATTCCCGCTCAATGCAAATCTTTGTGTGCATTGGTCTGAGTGTCTTTATGTATAATATGTATGTATTTACAAAAATAAAGTTTTTATGTATGTTATTCCGTTGTCTCGTACCTATAGTAGAAGCTCTGCTTAATTTGGGACTAGATGACGGTGTTTAAATGTGTGAGGATTATTTATATTATTTATTAATTAATGCTCAATTTCTTCCATATAATAAAACTCAAATCTCTCCCACTAAAGTCTCGAGACACTGACAGTGTAAATATTCATATCATTTTTAAAGTTACTTCATAAAAATTATTACGAACTGTCCGGCATTGATAAAATTCATAAAAGTTTAAACTGGGGAAACTATAAAAGTTTACGAACTAAGCGGGGCCCATCTACTCGGGAATCGTAAATGAGATCAAAGTAAAGTTGAAGGGGGGTGGGTTTAATATTGTTTGATATATTATACTTTAAATTAGAGGTGGTAAAGAATGTATGAAGTGACTGAACTTTGCCCTAGGCATTGCTGTTTTTCAATAAAAGGTTACTAATTACCATCAGTTAGGTTAATGGGTTATATGTTATGCATATAAAATGAGGCGTGTAATACAATTATGCTGACTTAATACCTATACGATTTTTTCAAAATAAATTAAACAAAAAACAAATGAAAGGCTAAAATGAAACTTATAAATTATCTTGGTTTGTTGGTTTTCGATTCATATCAACTAAAATAAATTTTACTACATTTCTTTCCTTAAACCATCTTAAAACCTTCCTTTTTCACTTTTTCTCTGAATATTGCAGCAAAACATTTTTCAATTACTAACTTATCAAGGAGATTAACACGTCCGTCGAAGGATTTGGCTCAATCCAAATGCTCTTTCCAAGTCTCAGGTGCGTAAAAGAAAGTTTTCAATCAAATCAACAGCGTAAGCAATGAAACTGGTAAAAAGAAATGCCTGCTACAGTCTCTGACTGATTGAGAACATTGTGACAGAAAAATGGGACGCCATTTTCCTTAAAACTTCTGAATCTCATTCATTTGTCAAAATGACGTTTTTCCGCAATTTTATGCACGTTTCATAGATTATGTTTTCTTTTACTATGTTTTATAAATAATTTTCATAGATTCTTATATTGCAGATTAGGTTTGAATAGGCTGATTAACTTTACCGTAATCAGAAATTAGTTTTTCTCATCATTGACATTTAAAAAATCATATAAGCAATTGGTCTAGAACTTTTACTAGGATATATTTGAGTATCTGTAGAATAAGACTTTAAGAATAAGTAAGTCCTATTCTCAACACATAATAATTAATTATTTGTGCAATCCAGATTTGATTTATTGATGGCTGCTATGTACGTCCGATAATTCAAGTCTGTAAAAGTTCCCACGACACAATACTCGACACTTATTGCGGGAGTTCCCTTCTATAACCTTAAAAAAGTAAGTCCAGTTTTTTTTCACCTCTATCAAAGTGAAATGTAAACTCGAATCCGATCAATATTTTAGATATTACTACAGAATTTAGTACTGTGCAGTGTTGTAGGACTATCACTAGAGAGAGCTGGGCTTAAAATAATTTAACTTACAAAACAATGTTCTTACTAACAACTGTATACAGTTCCTATCAAAACAGTTTTCAATAGAATCATGCATTTGTAATAGAAACTAACTTTGTAAAGTCAATACTCCCCATACCAAGAAACTTCAACCGTCACAAACTTATTGAGTTGTTGAGACCGCAACCGCGAAGCAACGCACCAAGTGTTTGCCCAACTTGCTACAATACTGTTGCCCCTAAATATCGTTTATTAGAAAAACTTTTCAATTTATTGTATGATAGATACGCTATTGGCTAATATTATATGAAGTTTATAGGGGCTATTAACTGTTAAATTACTGTTTTGGAAAGTTACGCTGGTTATTATGTTGATAGATAGAGGTAGGTAGTTATGATGTTGCATATTAGGACATAAGCGATGGACTTAGAATGTAGGTCATATAACTTTCCTTTGGTGTCGTATAACCGACTTTGTAAAGAATAAATAAATATTCCTCATACATTCACACAACGCCATCTAGTCCCAAACTAAGCTAAGCTTGTATTATGGATAGTAGACAACAGATAAACGTACTTAAATATTTTTTTTGTACATACATTATACATAGAAAATACGCAGACCAATGCAAACATCATGTTCATGCACACAAAGATTTGCATTGAGCGGGAATCGAACCCGAGACCTCTGCGTAGCATTCATGTCATATAACCACTACGCCATAGAGGTCGTCAATGAATGGTATAGTACTACTTCCGAGATAGAATCTTTAGTAAAGAAGGAAAACTTCAGACGAAACTTGGTACCGAGTCATGGTCAAAGTGGTTTCCGTAGCTTAAGACTCAAATCGACAAATTTCACTTTGTATATGAAGAAGCTCGTCATAGCTGTGGGACACACAAATCGTGGTGCTTAATAAATGTCTGATCTAAAAAATTCGAGTGACTAAAATATAAAAATCCCCAGTGACTTGTTCTTATCCTGCAAGTGCCGTAAAAGTCGATTTGGTAACTCTAGTTTTTCTTTTATCATTAAATGAACCTCATTAAAAAAATAGATATTCAAGAGCTGGCAGAAAGTCACTTAGAGAGAATTGTACGAGAAAAAGCCTTTTTTATGTTGTATTTATTAAAATAGTATCAAGTTCCTGAAAAGTCAGATTACAGCTGATTGGAGCTACCGAAGCTAGTAAAAAAATTAAAAACCAAAAGTCATTAGTTCAGTAGAACTTCATCTGGCGAACACAGTGGAGTTCTATCCAATATGTAATTAAAATTTCAGTACAAAGCCGAAACCTCACACAACGTGTACGTGACCACGAATAATTTAGTTAGGCACAGGGATTCCCCCGTCTATCATACGCTTTGAATAGGATATCCACGGTATACCTTTTTTCTTCGGATAAGTCCCAAGCCACAGCTCAACGGGATTACTGTAGGCTATTGACGAATGAACCTTTGTACAATCACAATAGAAAAAGAGTAATAAATCGTATTCAACTAGAATTTTTAATCAAACGAAATATCGAATTTTTGGGTATTGTCGAATTGAAACTGGATTTATTTTGACTGTATAAATTACAATATTTAAGCTATACGCAAAAAGGCATATTATTATCTCCATCAGTGGTCTGCAATAAAAGGCTAAATGGTTAATTGAATGATCAATGTAGGTTTTAAATGCTAACCGTGTGCACGACTAATTCTGACCGCTTGCTAAGTACAATTGGATTTTGCATTGAATATACAAAATAATGTTCGTGTGGTGACGGAGTAAGAATACAATATGTCACCACCCCATCTCATCCCATGGGTGTCGTAAGAACCGACTAAGGGACTAAGCGCAAATATTATCTTTACAAAGTAAAAAGACGGAAAACTTGAAATTAAACCCTATACCAATCCGTCTGGCCAGCGTGGTATTAGTAGCCCAAGTATCCCTCCGTCACGGGAGGAGGCCCGTCCCTGCAGTGGGACATTAATGGGCTGTTATGATGATGATACAAAATAATGTTATTATTCCTTTTAAAAAATTAGTCCTCATTTTTCAAAAATCATCATAGCCACCTTAATTTTGATATAATGATTACAAAACAGTAGACGGGGATGTCAGAGGCATATGAATCGTTAAAATAACGAGGGAAATGCAAATCAGACATATTATCATAGAGTTAACGATTTGTCTTCTTATGCGCTCTTTAGATAAACAGGGACGAAACGTAATTATATCATATGATTTTGAGAGGATGCAACTTGAATAGAAATGTGAAATTATGTTTTTCAGTTTTCCCTTCTCAATTTGTCAATTTTTTTATGGACAATTTTACTAACACAACAATTTGGCAAGATATAAATTAAAAATAATATCATGTTGTTAAAAAGACTAAAAAATAATAGTGTTTTTACTAAATCGATAGGTAGTTATAATTTAATGATTAAATAATATTTTTTGAACGCATAAACACAACCAAATGTCTCAGAATTTTTTAATACAACTTGGTTAAAATATTGACTTGTGGTGACGGAGTAAGAATATGTCACCACCCCATCTCATCCCACGGGTGTCGTAAAAACCGACTAAGAGACTATCCGTGAATATTATTATCTTTACGTAATAAAAAGAAGGAAAACTTGTAATTAAACCCTATACCAATCCCTCTGGCCAGCGTGGTATTAGTAGGCCAAGTATGCCTCCGCCACGGGAGGAGGCCCTACCCTACAGTGGGACATTAAAGGGCTGTTATGATGATTATTGCAAGTAGGTAATAAGACAACTCACAAGAATACCATGTGGTTATAGTTTGTACGAATTGAAATCAAAAATCTCTGTTCGTAGTTAACTTTATGAAGTACATTCGAGATTTCGACAGTTTTTTTACAGGGCAAGCTTGTTTCAGATTACCATAGGCTTTTGAGATTTATATTTTGATTTAACGACCTCTGTGGCTTAGTGTTTATTTAACATGACTGCTACGCAGAGGTCTCAGGTTCGATTCCCGCTTAATGCAAACATTTGTGTGCATGAACATGATTGTTTGCATTGGTCTGGGTGTTTTCTATGTATTTATTTATTCGATTCACCAACAGCTGTTACAATAACACATAGCTTAAAACATATTTTCAATACACAAACATAATTGCACAACTAATTATAGGTGAATACAACATGCAATAAGTATACTATCATCATTATTTAAAAACAAGACGAAATCAATAATAAGAATAATAAAATCACAAATAACAAAACAATATTTAAAATAAAGATATAAAAACCATAACCAAAATTTAAGTCCAAAGCGACTTCGCAATCAGCAACAATCAAACTCCGAAATGAAATCATAAATTACATTAAACAATCAAAATCAATAACAAAAACTTATTAAAAAATAAAATTAAATCAAATTGAAATCAACATAAAATCAAATCAAAATTGAATAGGAATATTATTAAAATAGACTTAGAAACTAAAACTAACAATTTAAATTAACATAAAATCAGAATTAACAATGTATAATAATTATGTAAATATTTACAAAAAAATGTATTTCAGTATGTATATCCGTTGTCATGGTACAAGCTTTGCTAAGTTTGGGACTAGATGGCGTTGTGTAAATGTGTGAGGAATATTTGAACAAATTCTCAAGAGTGATTCTATACGTAAAAGAGGCACTATTAATCAAATTCTACTAAAAACTTAATGAAACGTTATGATCTCGTAAACATTGTAGTGCCCGCTAATAAATTTAAGGGGCCTGTTTTATAGACAGATCGAATTACACGGCAGGTTGTTAGTGTACCCTCATAAACGTCAAATGTTTGCGGACATGGGTACGACTCGGGTTTCTCTACTAGCGTCATTTTGTGTTACAGTCTTAATATAGCTCGTGGTATCGGTGCTACTTGAAAAATATAATTATTGAAGCAAGAATTTCTACTGGAAATATTATACGAAGTTCGAGTGAAATTCAGATGTTTTACTTAAGAATTTTCTTTCCATTTTTAGTCTATAGGTATAGGTATATGGTATCACCTGCTTTCAATGTCAGCATTTTCACACGTTAAAAAAAGTCATAATCATCATCATAACACCCCAATAATGGCCTACTAATACCACGCTGGCCAAACGAATTTGTATAGGGTTTAATTTCAAGTTTTCCTTCTCTTTATTACGTGAAGACGACGTGTGACGGAGTAAGAATACAAAATGTCACCACCTCATCTCATCCCCCCCAGGGTGTCGTAAAACCGGCTAAGGGACTATCCGTGAATATTACATTATTATTATTATTATTTTTTACGTAGAAAACACCCAGACCAATGCAAACAATTATGTTTATGCACACAAAGATTTGCATTGAGCGGGTATCAAACCTAAGACTTCTGCGTAACAGTCATGTTAAATAACCACTACGCCACAGAGGTCGTCGTAAATATAAATGTGCTCTAGACCTCTGGTCGTCTTTTAGGGCCCCCAAGGGTATAGAAGAGGAGTAGGTTGTCTTGTTAAGTATGCTAAAGTTGTCATCTCTCGATTTTCCTTTCATCTTTAAATCCTTAAGTATGTGTGGACGCAAATGTACGTCGATTGTGAAACGTGCTCGCGACGGCCACAGCTGTCCTCACGAAACGGCACATAAAATTCTCAACTGGAAAATAGTCACATCGCAAACTCATGTAGTTTATCTCTCAGTAGAAAATTTCTCAATACACGGTACAAGTTTGATACAGTAGACTTTATAGACAATATTTACGTTTTTTTAGACAGTGTTTTAAGGTGGCAGACAGGTAAGTGGCACACTTCATAGTAAATGGTAAACGTCGCTCAAAGAATCAACAAGACATGAGTTCTTAAGTCAGATACCCCTACAATTTAACTAACTACTGTATCATTTCAACTTAGCGCAATAACATTTTAACACTTGGAGGTGACTTAAGTGGGCACAACCATGGTACCGATTTAGTCGCCCTTGCTGAAAAATTTACGAAGAAATGAGAAACCCTTCCTGTTTGACACCCTTGTTGTACCAGTAAACAAGTTGACAGTGTTATGAAAATGAGTTTCATAAAACTGTCAACTACTTTCCAAAAAAGGTATGAATTTCTATGGCAGACTCTCTATCTGCAAAGGCCTCTAGTGAACATCATCACAACTGAACGTCCACTGCTGGGGTGAAAATATTTGGAAGACCCCTATGTCTTCCAAATATTTTCACCCCGCGCGGTCTAAAGGACCGCTAGTATTAATTTAAAATATAAAACACGCTTAAGCTGCTTTGAAGAACAAACATCATAGTTCCCAAAACCTAAACTACTGCCACTACTCTCCACAATAATCCAACGCGATACTCAATTTGTACGGGCATATGCTTGGCATGCGAAACATGACTGTAACATTTACGTTTCCACGTAAGAGGGAAACGTCGCGCCCGCGTTACGAGAAAATCAAGTCAACTGACAATGTTACGTGAAATTGGATAGGACTTTGCAGAATTACCTACTTCCCGCTTTTTTTTCGGGAACGCGTCAAGAATTGTTATTATGTTTAAGATGTTTGTGGAACGTGATTGATTTTTCACACTATGACATGTTACAATAACATGCATGAATAAATTCACGCTTTAATTCCAACGTAATAGGCAGAGATGCAGAATGCAATGGTATTAATATTCTTACAAATCTTAATTGTTTTGTCTAGCATTAAGACGTTTGCTACGTGCACCAGCAATTTCTTAATGCTGTAGTCGATTACGTCCTGCTAAGTTCTTCTAGGCGTCTCCCCTATCGACGGAAGCTGCTACTTACCTAACAATCACTTAAGTATTAGGTACTATTTAAACTTAAGTTTTCTTGCTTCCAGGATTATAATTTGTGGATCACGCTAAGAATTGCTCTGCATAGGAATCGAACCCGCAACCTCATGGTTTTCGCAACCGTCGCGCCACCGAAAAAATTTAAGTAATTGCAACATCCATGAAAAAACAATAGCTCTCAATGGAGCCCTGCATTATTCTATTCAAATCTAAAGCAATTTCCTCTCCAATATTTCACAATCTTCCCTTCCTGGATCGAGATTTACTAGCATTGAGATAAGTAACCAGTTGAAGTGGACGTTCTGTACGGATCTTAGATAACAATGCAATTTACACCCAGCTGCTGAAAAGAATGTTCTACGTACGAGTAATACACAAAATATTCAAGTAGGTTTACGTGTATTGTTTTTGTTTCACTTTCATCATAACAGCCCATTAATGTCCCACTGCAGGGACAGGTCTCCTTACGTAACGAAGGGATACTTTGCCTACTAATACCATGCTGGCTAGACTGATTGGTATAGGGTTTAATTTCAAGTTTTCCTTCTTTTTATTTCGTACAGGTAACATTCACGGATAGTCCCTTAGTCGGTTTTTTGTTTCACTTTATTTTTATTTAAAACATAATCCGATTATCTACGATAGCTGTTGTTTTTGTCATTTTTTAAATAATATGTACCAAAAAGGAAAAATTGCGATCCTACAATGCCTTATTATAGTTGTCTTTAAATTGGTTTTAGCTACAGTTCTAAAGAGGTTTTTAAACCGGGATATTCAGCTGATTTTCAGGCGTAGCCAGGTACGCCTGAAAATCAGTGCTCCAACATGCAAATGTTAAAAAAATAGGTAAAACATGGAACTTTTATATCCAAGTTATAGATACAGTGGTTAAAGACCCAATTAAATACATATATTTACTTAAAAGTGCTTTACTTAATAACTTACAAACTCCACGAGGAAAGGTTTTTCGGTGTAACCCTTTGCCAAAACAGATTACAGACTAAGGATCGCTGTTGAGTCTTGCCAGCTTTTAAGCATTAATACTATAATACAATGTGTACTTATATGTTTAATTTAAAGAATATTTTACATTTAAAATGTTCATTTTTTGTAAAAATATTTTATTTTTTAAATATTCATTTATGTTTAATTTTTCTTTACTGTATAAAAACCTAAATACCTACATGAACGTAGCATTTCTTTTATATCTTCGTCGCGTCTTATAGATACGAGTCGCATTTCCGCAAATGAAATGTAAATAAGTAGAAATGTAGGACACAGGGTGACAATGATTTATGAAATTTAATTTCATTAATTATTTTGTAGTCACTTCATTATTTGGTTGTTGATTGGATGATATCGACCACATACACGCCTTGTTTTCAAGAGGGTAGACAGAATCTACGTACAACAATGCTGATTAACACTTTGCTCTATCTCAGCTAATACATAAATACGATCATACATGTTTTTGTATGAAACTTTTAACAATAAGTCACTGAGCCCCAATTCATACATAGCATTTAGACGTCAACCTAGAACCGAGTTCTGTGGCGTGTCTTGGGAGAGGCCTATGTCCAGCAGTGGACTGCGATAGGCTAGATGATTGGTTGATTTAGACGTCTGTTTGAAACCCCAATAAAAGTTAAAAGTCTCATCTCCCTTTGTCACTTAGAACAGGTTTAAGTCGACCAATCACATTGACACGCACATCATTGCAAGAGAACATAAACCAATACAAGCCACTTGTAACCCAACCCATCTGATCATCATAATATTACAAGGCCAAGATTCCCTCCATTACAAAAGGAAACTACATTTGGACATTGAAGACCAAGTAGTAACAAAAAGAAGAAGACAATACATTTCATCCTTACTTCTTCTTAAACACAGTCGCCCTACTCTTATATGACTAGCGCGGCATCGCGATGTGCTTATACAAGCACGCGAGCCCGAGGCACTGGCCTGGTTTAATTATCAAACGTTTTCGTATCATCTGTTACTATATATCATAATGTTATTTTCTTATATGCCAGTTGTCAGGAAGTTAACAACGGCAGTGATTTGAAGATGGCTTGAAGGTAAATCGACTTGGAAAAATTGAGGTTATTTTTCTTTTGTTTTTTTCCTGGAAAATATGGGATCTGATTTGAAGTAACACTTAGTCTTGGTTTTGTATCATCATCATTGCAATGGATGTCCGCCGGTGGAAAGAGGCTTTTAAATGTTTCCACTGTGCAAATAATGGTGACGAAACGAACGATGCCTTGCTAATTTAATTTCATCATAACAGTCCATTATGTCTCACTGCAGGGACGGGCCTACTCCCATGACGGAGTTATATTTAGCCTACTAATACCATGCTGGCCAGACGGATTGGTATAGGGTTTAATTTCAAGTTTACCTTCTTTTTATTTCGTAAAGATAATATTCACGATTAGTCCCTTAATCGGTTTTTACGACACCCATGAGATGAGATGGGGTGGTGACATATTGTATTCTTACACCGTCACCACATGGAGATCCGTGTTATTATATGCACTATGGAACAGAATAACACTAACACAAAAGCACCTCAAAATTCAAAATAGTTTGTATAAAGCGTCCTGGACTGTCACGTAATTACGCGAGCAATTAAATTATTCAAAACAAAATAAACAGACTAAAGTATATAAGAGTTTATTTAACATTAACAGAACGCCTCGGGATTACGAACAGCGGAACCTATTATACGGATAATATTAAAATTCCGTTTGTTTCAAACAAATTGAGGCAAAGGAAAGGGCTTCTCTAATGAGATAATAACATTTCCCTCACAGGTGGTCCTTTCTTGGGTCCCTTTCGTTGTGAATATTCCAATTTACTATCTTGCGGTAAAGAGCTATGTAATCTTTAAACTTTATGGGTCAGTGTTTTGTTTAGTTAAGTACTTCCTTATGATTAGGAACTGTAAAGGTAGGCTTTAAATACAGTAAGATAGAAGTCAAAGAAAACTTGTAGTTATAGTTCTTTGCTTCAACGCAGAGGTCTCGGTTTACCTACATAATATAACATATTCATGTTCGGTTTTGTATTCAAAGAAAACAATTATATTTAACTATATTTACCTGTTTCCTAGTACCCATAGCAAAATATCTGCTCAGTTTGGGATGAGACGACTTTGTGTTTATGTGTAAGGATGCTCTACACCTTATGAAAGAGTATATTGGCATAGAGATAGCTAGAAATGTTGATATTCGCAACACCTTAGTGTTATGTCAAGGTTACCTTCTTTATTAAGGCTGAGCGCACATTGGAGACTAGACTGTTTCAAGACTGACTTGTCTCATATAGACAAGTCTGTCTTAAAACTAAAACGAAACAGTTTTGCCTACGATACGTAGCACACATAAAACAAAACTGTCTATCTGAGACAATATTGTCTTTACGACGTTTTGTTCCAAGTGTGCGCATATTCATACATATTGTAAAGCAATAGTCTGTCTTAAGACTGTCGTGTTCCAAGTCTGCGCTCAGCCTAAAGGTTAAAACTATTAAGTCAACCGCCGCCCTTAACCCTTAAGATGCTGTATGACGATATGGTGACCTGTTAATCTTATCGTATTCGTCATTTCTCTGGCAAATAGTACAGTTACATAAAGCACATACAATAATTTACAGCTACATCTACAACAGTTCAACAGTTCTAAAACAAAACTACATCCTCACACCCCAATATATCACAGACGACATATTCATATGACGTAATTCGCATCCATTTTGGAAGCCAACACTAATATTCAGAACTACAATAGATTCCACACGTCTACTCTGACATCTCGTAAATTGTAAGCCCGGAATGTAAAAGGAAGTTTTATTAAATTTCAATGTGTAGACTTGTCTTTGGATTGGCGCACCTGCCGACTGAATTACGACCCACGTGTCTTGGGAACCATATAGCCGTTAAAGCTGACTATTTGTAGAAGGGTGAATGGATTTTTCGTGTGAGTTTTTTTCATGAGACGTGCTAGAAGTTTAAGTTGGAGCTATCGTTAATATTTGAGAATTGACTGTATTATTTTGAATATATGAAACATTTTAAAGCAAAATAGTATTGTTTACTGCCCAGGTGTGCGGTCGCGGTGGACTGGTGTGCATAGTCGTTGTTCAAATCCCACGTAGGACTAGTGTACACAAGTGATCATAATAATTTATGAAATGATAAAAATAGCTTATTTTTCTGGCCCTTAGCACATTAAAATCTGCCAATCAGTCTACAGAAGGTTACATTAGAACGTTTATAAACTGTTGTTTGCTTAAATACATTATCTATATACATAAGTTAAACATTAACCTTCTGCTGGATCAATAGATAAACCTTATTTTAAATTGAATTCTGTTAAAACAATACTATTACTCGAACGCTATCCAAATATTCTTTAACATAATCTCATTACCTAGCTTCATAGTTATTGCACGGTCTAGAATTGGCAACACTCCCAATACCCAATTCCGGGAAACACAATACCATTAGACATAAGAACCCTTTTCAGTTAGACATGAACGTAAGAGATTCTGAAGAAAAAGACGCACCATGATAGAATCAAATAAACATTTAACACAAATATACATACAAACAGTACGATTTCGCGTGCGGTTACTACTTTCGATACAATAGCGAAACGAAATCGAAAACCGAAATCCATTACGCACCACACGTCCTGTGTACAATTTATTTTTTTGTATGAAAGCCTTCGGGGGTCCGTAATGGTGAAAGTTTTTCCTTCTGCCGTAATTGTGAGGGCCGATGCAAGGTAATAAATAACCACAGTCCCTAGACCCTTGATTGAACTTGCTAATGAATGAAGGATAAGAAATTCGAATCGACATTATTACTCCCTAGTAACCGTTACCTTGAAAAATGAGTTAAGTTCTTATTCAATACCAAGTTTTTTTTTATTTGCAATATTATTATTATGCTTTACTCAAGTGGTATTGTTTGAAATTGGAAATTGCTGATTTTTTTATGTTAAGATAAATAAATTGAAACTTTTTTAAACAAAAGCTTTTACTTGTTTTTTTTTATTAGGAAAAGGAAAAACGTTACGTTTGTAACGTAAAACATTTAAGTTTATATTATTAGACAAAAAAATATTGTAACGCAAGTAAGTATTCTATAGCGAGGTGTTAAAAGGCCTATATCCAGCAGTAGACGTATTTTGGTTGAAATTAAGAATTATTCTATTCCTCTATGGTAACGAACTATCTTATTTTTCATAATTACTAATCTCTGTATCCTTAATCACAACATTCATACTAATATTATTAATGGGAAAGTGTGTCTGTCTGTTTGTCTTTCTTTCACGGCAAAACGGAGCGACGAATTGACGTGATTTTTTAAGTGGAGATAGTTGAAAGGCTGGAGAGTAACATTGGCAACTTTTTTTTGTTTTTTTTTATCTTCTGTGTAGAGGAAAGAGGAACAGTGCTACCCCCAATTTAACGCGACCGAAGCCGCGGGCAAAAGCTAGTTAATAATAATTCCTATTAGTACCTACCTTAGTCTCCATTTACGGAATCCTAATCCTTATTCACGTTACCACACAAAACAAAATAAGTATATTATGGTTTTATAATAAAAGCTGTCTATTGATTATTATATAGACAGCATCATAAAAAACTGCATTTTCAGTAGTGTAGCCAGTAGCGTAAAATGAATTTTCCCTTATTTTTCCCACACACAAAACGGAAAACACACTTTAAATTTAAAGGCAGAATATGCGGATGTGGTATTCAATAATTCCTTTCAAGTTATGCATTAAAAAAGCTGTCTAGTCGATACGTCAAAGGGAATACTGTTTTGTTAACAAAGTGTGTTCGTGATCTGAGAACGAATAAGGAGATCAGACAGCCCCTGTTTTCAATGAAAACAACTCAGTTTCAGTGACCGCCGTGCTTGAGAATTTGACTTTACTATAAGCGATGACAGTTTAATTGATCGTAGATAGTTAGGATAATAGTAAACGTATCATAAAGACCCATTAATGTCCCACTGCAGGGACGGGCCTCCTCCAGTGACGGAGGAATACTTGGGTCTACTAATACCACGGTGGCCAAACGAATTGGTAGAGGGTTTAATTTCAAGTTTTCCTTCTTTTTATTAGAATTTGTCTGGTATAGAATTTTATTGTGATTTTCTTTAATGTTAATAATAATTCTCAAATCCCTTAGTCAGTTTTTACGACACCAACGGAAAATGAGTCCACACACCCGATGTAATACTTAGTCATGCGAATTTTATCTAAACATGTTTATTTTAATCAGCAACATCCCCCATTACCCTATCAAATAGAGCACAAAATATTGTGAATTTCAATTAGTTGGAGTACCCCTTTGCTGGGTCACGTCATATTACAAAAGGACATCGCGAGCCACCGTTATTCTATGCCGGGGCCAATTAAATAGGTATAGAATGTGCGTTCTATAATGGTAGCAAAGGTTTATTGGAGAATTATTGTCGCAAGAGTATAGTGAAGTAAAGAAGTAATGATTACTTTACCGTAATATTTTTTAAATTATATTTTTAAATGAACGTAATTACTATTAATTAATAAATTAAGAAAAGACAGACTAGGAAATAATAAATAAACTTAATTTCTAGAGTGTATTTTTATTCATCCATGAAGTAGGATTTTTCCATTTCATATAATTAAAGAAATTTACTTAAATACGTTTTTAGTTGGAAGGCTTTCACATTGACTCCTTAACATTTTTTATCGAAAAATAGACTAAAATCAACTCTGTAAACGATACTGGATATTTGAATCACTCTCATTTCTAGCTGCAGTTGTTTACAGGAAAATTAACAGCATTCCTTGTTCCTTAAACATAGCATTCAAAATGGGTTCAATGTAGAACAACCTTGCGGCGTCTAGATAAAATTGCATCGGATTATTTTGCCTACCTGTTCGGACCCCTGGACCTGACAGCCTTTGTGTGGGTACGGAGTTCATTAATGAATACTAAATCATAGACATATTATGGATAATATCATACAATTGAACCTTCTGTAAACGTAATCCAATTTGTTTGAGGGGTGATTGATAAACGATTAAATAATGTCACATTATTTTTATAACAGACCATTAATGTCCCCCTGCAGGGAAGGGCCTTGGAGGGATACTCTGCCTACTAATACCACGCTGACCAAATGGATTGGTATAGGGTTAACTGGTATTAACTTGGTGCCTGCGGCTGCCCTGTGGAAGATCGTGGCTTAGAATCATACACAAGTTTTTTTATTGCATGTTAGTGGCAGACAATTTATCGGGCCACCTGGTGGCAAATGATAGCAGCTGATTATGGATCTGCAAATCCAGATCATAGCTAAGCTGTTGCCTACCTTGGATCGAACGCTCTCTTTAAGCCTTGTTTGAAAAAGAATGCATCACAGCGTTCTGGAAACACTGTTTTTCTTTTAAATTGGCCTACCAGAATGACTCGATGGTACCTCAAGCATCCAATAGAGTTCAAGAATGGCTAGCACCATGCCAGCTACAATATTTGTAGAGGCATGAATGTCTCCACTGTGGCAGATATTTGATTCCAGAGCCTACATGTAAGTACGTGGAAACAAAAGAACGCTCGAGACGAACAGTGCCTTAAAGTAACCTTAAAGGTAGATGTAATGCATTTTCAAAATAATACAAAAAAGAAAACTATAATAGAAACAACATTTTAAAAGAAACAGAAAACAAAATACTCAAATTCAAAGCAACAAATGATCGCAAACGTTTATTTATTACCCTTGCCAACCTTTTCAACACCTCCGAACTTCAAATACACAAAAGGAAAACATCCAATAATAACAAAAACGAGCTAAATATCACCAACTAATCTGTCGAAAATACAACAGTTTGTTATAACAAGGCACCATCTTTGTCCTCAGAAAATATTGGCCAACTAAGCCAATAACGAGAACCATTAGTTGGCAACTTATAAAAGTTTCACAAACTATTTTTGTTGGTCATAATAACCAAAGTTTGGACCGTACTGCTATTTTCATTGAGACAGTCTTTATCCCGTTTATTGTTGAGGCAAAACAGTTAAAGTTTCTATCACTGTTACAATTTGTACCTTTATTTTAGTGCTCTTAATCTGTCTCTTAAATACTACATTTTAAATATTAATTTTTATTGGCATTATATTATTCCAGATTAAATGTTTATTACATACTAGTGTCGTGATATTATTTCTCTTGTCCTTGGAGTCTGAAATTTTTGGAACGCATGTAAATTGGCAAATAATTTGTTCTTCTTGATAGACAACGCCACGTGAAGTATGAGTAAATTCTTACTTTAAGCTTTGTTTGAAGGAAGAAGTTCCATAGCGTTCCTGAAACATTAAACAACTGATTTTCCATTCCAAAGCAAAGCTTTTTTTGAGTGTCTAAGTAAACAAAAGACCTTTTACGCCAAGCAATGTCTTTTAGCAGCTGATTTATACCTAAAACACGAGATTTATAGTCAAGCTAAAAAGCCAGTATTTCTTTACCCAATCGTTACAAACGCCAGCTTTATATTCAGTACGCAACAACAAATATCCGAATGCCGTTCTTCGTCACGGGGAAACGATTATTTATTGTACAAATCGAGTGACGTGGGTCCTAAGGATACAACATTATAAATCAAACACTACACGTCGCGTTGGACGTGACGTTATATTTAGACAACAAGCTACAAAAATATGGCGGTAAGGTTCTCTGAAGGTTGTCCCATGGGTGTCGTAATGGGGTGTGGGATTACACAAGGGATGACGCAAACACCTGAGTACTGATAACACTGGGCCGGCGGGACCCGATACCTCTACATAGCTCAACCTTACGTCATGTCGCCGAAGAAATTTTTGACATCTTACAAATACCTGAATAACCTCTGGTTAATTTTAACGCGAAGAAATAATGATATATGCGACGGCTTCTACGCCACAACATGAGTGCTATGCAGAGGTCTCGGGTTCGATTCCCGCTCAATGCAAATATTTGTGTGCATGAACATGATTGTTTGCATTGGTCTAAGTGTTTCTATGTATGTATGTATTTACAAAAAAAAATATGTATTATATCTTGTTCTGTTATATACATAACACAAGCAGGTTAAGCCTAGCTTACTTTGGGAACAGATGGCGCTGTGTACAGATATCAGTAAATATTTATTTATTATATTGTACCTACTCCTCATCTAACTGTAACCAACAAAGCAGAAAGTTAATTTTATTATCCTTTTCTATAGATTATCCCCCGGTTTCTGAATGACTGATCAAGTAAAAATCAACTAATCAAGTGTCAAAACTGTCATTTCCAGGAACTAAAATGACAGTTTTGACACTTGATTAGTTAATTTTTACTTGATCAGTCATTCAGAAACCGGAGGTAAGTATAAACTCCTCGCTAATATAGAAACCAGTCACGAAATAATCCAATACACTGATCGTTCCAAATCTATCGAGTCTATTATGAGGACAATGTCCACTTTTTACGATAGCTCAATATGTTAGCAGTTCAATTGTACGGAAGTAAGTTCGATATCTGCAGTCAGCTATTGTTGGAATCCATTTGATGGGATTTTGTTGTTGGATGATATCTTAAAGGATTTCGTAGTTCATTCACCCGTACAGTAAAGATCAGCTACTTCTAGTTAAGTATATAAGAAAAGTGCTTTGTGGTTTAGTGATAGTCGGGGTTTAATTTTTTGCTGATTGCCATATTTTTTATGTATATTATTATCTTACCTTTAGTACACAGAGGATAAATTCATGTAATGATTTTGATAGAAAAGGGAAATACAGGATTAAGAGCAATGAAAACATTTTAAGTTGGGCTATGACTATCAAAGATTTAAGCTGATGCAAAAGGTATCTAATAACGTAGGTTCTACGTATATCATATACTTAATATATTACATGGTATAAAATAGTATAATAATATTTTCTTATAATACAACGTCTTTGTGGGATAAAATATAAAGAATAAATGGCACCACCACCCTATTAATATCGTAAAAGTTGACTATGGAAAATTTCGTAGATATAATGCCTAGACAACCAAAAAAGATGGAAACTTGTTAAAGAGACTTAACCAAGCAGTCTGATGAACTTGCTGTGAGTAGGCCAAATTTCTCTGTCACTCGGTAAGCCTATTTTTGCAGAAATTGAATGGGCTGTTATGATACAACAGGTGTTTAAATACAAAAACATCTAGAGAAAATAATCTCCATTCTTAATATCGACTAAAAGATTAACTAGTATAAGAAATAACATAAATATCTTATTCACATAATATAAAAAGAAAAGAACTCTCATTACGACAACTAATTAGGTAATAATGGAAATTCTTATCTTCACGTAGTAAGAACACCTGATCCCAAACGAATATACGAAATCTTTTTCTCATTAATGTTACTTGTAATCCGTAGGTGAATGAGTAATCATTTATCCATTACGTTGTATCGTATAACTAGAAATAAATACTTTTAGGAATAATTATTTATGTTTAAGGTTTTTTTCTAGATATCTTGGTCTGGGTGTTTTCTATGTAAAATGTTATGTATGTATTTACAAAAAATAAGTATTTAAGTATGCTTATGCGTTGTCTACTACCCATAATACAAGCTCTGCTTAGTTTGGGACTAGATGACGTTGTGTGAAAGTGTGAGAAATAAATATACATATAAATCTTTTATTGCTTTCGATGTAAAGGCTAATTTAAGTTTGATGTGATCTTTTTACTAGATAGTTATTTTTGTTGTGACAACTCTCTATAAGAAATCGAGACCTGGCATGAAATTAACGGATGAAGAATTCGTAATTTTGCAATGTTTGCCAGTTAATTTAAATTCCTACCAGCTGGACATCCCTGCAATAAAACAGTAATGGGACAAGAGTATCAAGAAAAGGTAGTTATTTAGTTTTAATGTAAGTAATTTGTATAGCCATTAAGTCCAAACTTTTCTTCTTTTCTATATCTTGGTAGATTAAACAGGCCTATTTAAAAATCTAAACTTTGATGCTGCAAAATTTAGTATCTAACTTTAGGTACAGTCACGAGCAATAATATGTACACATTTTCGCATTTTGTAAACCAGTTATCTAAAGTTCTGCCAATCCAAAATTGAAAATTCGAAGATTAATTCAAAACTGTATGGAACCTCTTCTAAATTACGAATTCATTTTGATATTGTAATGTCTAGATAAACGTGCAGATAGTTTAGAAAATTTGAAAATGTGTACATATTATTGCTCGTGACTGTACTATGTCCGTTTTTATATTAATGTTATGTATTGAAGTTTTAAATAATTAAAAACGTAATATCCAACATAGTGCTTACTTAACTCAATCGACCTAGACTTGTGCAAACAAATATCGCTCTATAGTTTAACTAACCGATCATAGTAAATGCAAATACCTAGCACCGTACAAGTTACAACGAAGTTAGGAAAGATTTTTAATTTCTACCCAGAAGTTAGTAGACGGACGGTTTTGTGTGGCACTTCCATCGACTTGCCCGGATAAAAGAAAACTTGTTCTATGGAAAATGGAGCCTGCATTTATTTATAGGACAACGCCACCTGCTTATTAGCATTGTATAGTGTACTCTTTATAATTTGCAAATATTTTGTAAGTAAGTTTTGAGTAATCGAATTTGTGGGGGAAATGAAACAATAAATTTTAAACTTTATATTATCTGTGTTACTATTGTCAGCTCATTCGCGAGTGTTTTAGAGGTTAATAACTTTCCTGATACTCTTACAAAAATCCATGAAGTCTCGAACTAGACACAGCTTGCTCAATGGGTAATGGGCAACTGCTAAGCATAAAAATATCTTCAACACCTGTATCATTTGAAATCGATCCTGTCCATAACAGTTTATTACCAGCATTCTATTTCTTCCAATCCAAGGGATCTTAAGAAATAATTTCCACCTGCAATGTTTCTTATTTCGTCTAAAGTAACCCACGAGACGGGATGGGTCAGAATCGAAATTAACCCATCCCCACAAACTTTATTAAAACAAAAAAAAACTTCAGCATTATATTCCTTTACAATAAAACTTTACGTGAAAAATAAACAGCAAAACTTAAAAGTTTTAGCAATATTTTGCTTGAATAAAGTGAATTTCAATCAAACTTGTTTGAAACACAAACTGAAAGTAACTCAGTGCAGCGTATACCTTGTACAAACATTCGCAGCCATATTTCAATCAGATAAGGTGTTCTATACATCTGGGCGAACGAAGTTTCACTCGAAAATTTATGTTTTTTTTATTTTATTCATCAGTACATGGTTAGTTTGTCGATATTGAATAAGAATCAGTTTGGATTGGTACTATTGGTGTAATTAATCTACCGCCAAGTTGTGGAAATGTTATTGTTTAGGCAGAAGGGTACATACAGGGTAAATCTAACTGTATTTCTGTGCTTGAATATAAGTCCACTATGCTGTTACCCCTTATTATATACCCTAGCCTATATGCCCAGCGCTAAGGTAGTTAGTTTATTTATTCCTACTACCCCAGATATGTGATTGAGAGTGATGACTCTGAGACCTTCCTCTCTCATTCATCACGTCTTCAACGAGCTTCGTTTCTAGAAACGAAGAGGCAAACGCGCTTTTAGCTCAATAGACAAGTCATCTACACAAAATATCCTGTTGCAAAATTAGTAGTTTTGTTTTTCAACCAACCCATTAACATCTCTTAACTAGCTTTTATCATACTACTAGCTGAAGTGTGCCCACTTCGTTGGGCGGCGAAAAAAACGCGTCCCTATTTTAAACATATTTCATTACTGCTCCACTCCTATTAGTCATAGCGTGATAATATATAGCTTAGGACACTCCCCGATAAATGGACTATTCAACACAGAAAGAATTTTTAAAATCGGCTCATTAGTTCCAGAGATTACAACGTCACAAACAAACAAACACACAAACTTTATCTCATTATAATATTAGTATAGATAAGGATATACATGAAGATGCGATGTAGGTCCCACTCAGATTTATATACCTACCTAAAATTTATTTAAATATTATTATTACCCTCGAAGGCACCTGAATGTAATCAATACTCGTATACATATTGAAGTCAAACCAAATTAATTACCGCCATTACACGATTGATTAGTGAGGCGGCATGTTACTGATATTGAATTAATTATCTATTTATGTACATATCATATTATCTATGTACATCTGATTCTAATACGTGCTTGCTCGGGTAATTATGTTATTGATAGATCACGTTTAGGATGTAATCAGTATTTATTGAAGTTGATCTGGACTCCTATTTGATATTTTTTATAACAGCCCTTTAATGTCGGACTCAAAAGGAAGGACTTCCTACAGTGATATTAAGTTTTCGTATATCGAAAAAAAAAACGCATTTATAGCGAATTGAAAGAATATTTAGAGACAAATGTTTGGTTTGGACACATTGTGACAATAGATAATAACAGATTAACAAGTGAAATGTTAGAGCGTGAAAATGTGGTAACGTCGATTTGGGTCGTCATTCTTTAAAAAGAGCTCGTGTGTTACACTCGAAACTGACCGGCATGTATGTAGTTGTAGATGAGGCAAAGCATATTTGTGAGGATCGCAGTACATGACGCTCAATTGTCCCTGACGAGACCCTTAAGGCCCAGGTTTGAGTTTATTATTTATGAAAAACCAGCTGATGCCCGCGTTGTTTAGGTAGCTTAAATGTTATTCTACACCCTAGATTATCTATATTCCAAATCCATTCAGTAGTTTTTGCATGAAAGAGTAACAAACAACCATCCACCCATCCTCACAAACTTTTGCATTTATAATATTATTATCAAAAATATATTTATATACAGACATGATATACATCTAAACTGAAGTTTGCAATGCGAAATGAGGAAGCACTAAATATTTTTCGTTCAAAATTTCTCAATCTAGAAAAATCTAAATGAGAAACCATTTAGCAATCTAACAGATGTTAAGTACTAAATTTATACAAAAATGATAAAGTTGAGGGTCATTAAAAACAAATTATGTTGAAGGCTAAAGATAGTAATGATTTCTATGTTTTCAAATATAATATGTGGAATATTTTTTTTAACATGATTTCCCAAATCAGAAGCCATCTACCAGCCTACATTAATATAGGGTAGGTCAAGTTTGGCCCATCACTAGAGGAGACCCTCCCAGCAGTGGGACACTATTTTTGGATAATTATTTTGATGTCTACATCTCCTTTAAATAAAGTGATGAGAAGTGAGCTCAACCTTTTATCCGGAAATGAATCTCGGCCTGCGGATTTTCTTTTGCACTATTTACAGCTAAGTAAAATTAGCTTAAAAACTCGTCAAAGGTATCCAATACTAATATTATAAATGGGAAAGTGTGTCAGTCTGTTTGTCTTTCTTTCACGGCAAAACGGAGCGACGAATCGACGTGATTTTTTAAGTGGAGATAGTTGAAGGGATGGAGAGTAGCATAGGCTACTTTTTGCTACGCCGAATTTAACGCGAGCCGCGGGCAAAAGCTAGTAAGAATAATAATTAATTGAAAGATTTCTCAAATATAATTACCAAAAAATCAATACACAATATCAGATTTTATCCTGCCGTAGAGAGATATTAACAACTACAAAAATGTTCTTGGTTCGATCAATGTAGAGCCGCCCACTCCTGCAAGGTATTTAGTTCACCCACGCAATTTTATCTGCGTCATAAAAATAATATGTACATATTAACTTGTAGCCTTACTTCGTAAACGTAAATACCGCAATATTGTGATGTTCTTCAAATTTGTATAAAACCTTTTTTAAATATCATCATCATAACCCATTGCAGGGACGGCCTCCTCCTGTGACGGTGGGATACTTGGCCTACTAATACCACGCTGGCCAAACGGATTGGTATAGGGTTTAATTTAAAGTTTTCCGTCTTTTTATTTCGTTAAGATAACGAATAGTCCCTTAGTCGGTTTCTACGGCACCCATGAGATGAGATGGGGTGGTGACACACTGTATTCTTAATGTTACAAAGATGGGAAAACTTTTGAAAGCACGGCTACGGAACTAACTAATAACTCTACAATTATTAAAAAATAAATTAACTGTTTAATTATAATAAAAAAGTTTGGTGACGGAGTAAGAATACAATATGTCACCCCCCATCTCATCCCATGGGTGTCGTAAAAACCGACTAAGAGACTAACCGCAAATGTTATCTCTACGAAGTAAAAAGAAGGAAAACTTGAAATTAAACCCTATACTAATCCGTTTGGCCAGCGTGGTATTAGTAGGCCAAGTATCCCTCCGTCACGGGAGGAGGCCCGTTTTTGCAGTGGGACATTAATGGGCAAGAGACTGGCTAGTTTAGTCGGTATCACAGCTATACCCGCGCGGTCCTAAAGCGTACCTAACAGAGTTTTCATTCCTCACTCTTTCCTCTTCCTTCTCAAATTCAAAAATGTCCAGCGATTTGTTCTTAAAATCAGAATCAGGTCAATACGAGAAATAAAACACTACTACCAACGAATCTATTCACATTTCACTCTTGGCTATTTACGGCTTTTACGAATAGTGACGTAAGCGACAGCTCTTCATTTTCCACGGCCGGCGTCATGCGACGTCCGGACATGTTTATTTTTCATTTCCGCCCCGACTGGACGAGCCCTCAAGCTACGGTCCCGTGCGACCCTCCCAATATAAATCAACATGGCGTAAATGACAAGCTTATGAGTTTTAATAATAGTAATATAAAAAATGGATAATATTTAATGGATGATATAGTTTGATGCATTATTAATTTTCGAAAAATGGATAATCGGTAGGTACGTATTTTATGCATAATACATATAAATAAACAGGTTTATCCAAGTGCAGGTGTGGCCTACTTCGTACGCCACTCAGGCAAGCTTTATTTTGTATACTTCCTTAATTAAGTGACTAATTTGTAATGATAATAATATATTCTTTGTAAATTATTTATTATGTGTAAGCTATTAAAATTGTAGCTTTGTAGTTACATATTACTTACTCAATGCCGGCCGGGTCATTGAGTTATCATGATATTTCAAACTATTTTAATAATTCGACTTTAATAATACGCGTAATTACTAAAGTGATGTAACAGTTTTTTTTTGTTATTTAACATTACATTATCACACCGGGTGCTTATTCAATCTTTGTGCTTAAAAAAGGACACCGTACCTAAAATGAAACCTCCTGCAGGCAGGTACAAACGATTAATTTGATGTAGAAGTTTAACAACCCATGACTTTTGATTGTACTTGATTTTTAAAACAAATTGTACAAACTTGTTAGATATGACTAATTATTATAATACTTACTTGCTTGTAATAAAACTTTTCGCATATAACTTGTACCACACGCCATGCAATTCTGGGTTTGTAGAGCTATGTTAGAACGGAATAGACTAAAACAATATTTTAATAAGCCCTACGGTCGTTATGGTATACTAATTGACCTTTAGGGTACCCTAAAATTTCACTGGACTTCATAACAAACTCATTAGATTTAATTTTAGTTAAACTATTTTGATATCCTGTGGTATACGACAAGGGTTTTACAAAGTTGTAACGAATTATTGAATTAGCCACTTTATGTCATCATCATAACAGCCCAAAAATGTCCCACTGCAGGGACGGGCCTCCTACCGTGACAGAATGATACAGATTGGTATAGGGTTTAATTTCAAGTTTTCCTTTTTTTTATTTTGTAAAGATAATATATTTACGGATACTCCCTTAGTCGGTTTTTACGACACCCATAGAATGAGATAGGGTGTGCATATTGTAGGTGGTGACATATTGTATTCTAACTCCGTCACCACACGGAGTCACTTTATGTACTTAGGTACCTACTTTCCGTAATATTCAATAGTAGGTACCTATCTAATAGTAGGCCATCACCAATGGTAATAGTAAGTACCCCAGTCAACTACAAAAGCTGATGAACACACCCATTATAAAAAGGTCGCATTTCGTTTTAGCAATTATCAGAAAATTAGCAATATTTTCTGAAGTGATGTCTGAAGTAGCGTCTGGAGCAACGTATGGATTCGCATCTTAAACGACGTCTGGATACAAGCCCACACTTCCCCCCTTGGGCCAAAGGCATGTAGATTTTGTAGATAGCCTCTTAAAACTACCTCACTATTCAAAAAAAAGTCAATAACACCCTAAGCTCAAAACACCCTACATTTTATACTATCTGCTTGCTCTTTCATATCTATAACTAAAACAAACATACACTCCATGGGTGAAAATATAAAAGCAACGAGGTATAATCAAGAGCCCGAGTGTAAAATTGCAAACGCTCTTGTTTTCATTACTCGTCTCTTAAGCGCGTTTGTTTCAAACATTATAGTACAGTCAAATAAGGCTTAATTAGGGGCAAACCTCGGAACGGAAGCGAATAAGCTGTAAATTTGCATAAACCTTTGTTTTGGTGTACTAATGACAGGTAGAAAAGTCTCATATGATCACGTGTCTGCGTCATAAGTTATTCAAGGTCAAAGGTCACGAAAATCAGTTTTTTCCTATTATCTCGTTTTCTATGGGAAATACGCATTTAACGTCATTATAAATATTGTAGATCATAAAATTGTCTACAAAAAATATCTGAACACTTTTCTCCTAAAAAGCATCGCTTTCGAGATATCGTGACTTTAGAGCGCAGGAAAGTCGTATTTTCGACTATATGCACACACTAGCTTTTTCCCGTGATTTCGCTCGCCTTTATAAATATTATGAAAAATAAGGCTTATTTCAATATATAGTAGCATATGCATGCTTGGTCTCAGCCTAATCGGTTTGAAATTGACAAAGTTACATACAAACTTCCATCCCCTATCTTATCCCTTTAGGGGTAGAATTTATCAAAATCCTTTCTTAGCGGATGCCTAAGTTATATCATCTACCTGCATGCCAAAATTCAGCCAGATCTGTCCAGTGGTTTGGGCTGTGCGTTGATAGAACACTAGGTATGTGGTAGGAGTATTCCTACTGGAGAAACCACGTTAATAACGCACGCACAGCCCAAACCACTGGACAGATCTAGCTGAATTTTGGCATGCAGGTAGATGATATAACGTAGGCACCCGCTAAGAAAGGATTTTGATAAATTCTACCCCTAAAGGGATAAGATAGGGGATGGAAGTTTGTATGTAACCTCGTCAATTTCAAACCGATTAGGCTGTGACCAAGCCTGCATATGCTACTATATATTGAAATAAGCCTTATTTTTCATAATATTTAAAAACGCGAGCGAAATCACGGGAAAAAGCTAGTGTGTGCATATAGTCGAAAATATGACTTTCCTGCGCTCTAAAGTCACGATATCTCGAAAGCGATGCTTTTTAGGAGAAAAGTGTTCAGATATTTTTTGTAGACAATTTTATGATCTACAATATTTATAATGACGTTAAATGCGTATTTCCCATAGAAAACGAGATAATGGGAAAAAACTGATTTTCGTGACCTTTGACCTTGAATAACTTATGACGCAGACACGTGATCATATGAGACTTTTCTAACAGTCATTAGTACACCAAAACAAAGGTTTATGCAAATTTACAGCTTATTCGCTTCCGTTCCGAGGTTGAATGCTTATTTTACTGGAGTATTAGAATATGCTTGGTTATTTTATAAACGTTCTTTATAAAGGGACGTGTAGGATAAATGAAAAAAAATGTTGGGACCTACTTTATCGATACGTAGGTATGACGACCTCTTTAGCGTAGTGGTTACATTGCACGGCTGCTACGCAGAGGTTTCGTGTTCGATTCCCGCTTAATGCAAATCTTTGTGTGCATGAAAATGATTGTTTGCATTGATCTGGGTGATTTCTATGTATAATATGTATTAGTATTTATGTATGTTTATCTGTTGTCTAGTATCCATAGTACAAGTTCTGCTTAGTTTGGGACTAGATGGCGTTGTGTGAATGTGTGAGGAATATTTATATTATGAGTGTGTTAGTTGTGCCTACCTAGGTATGTTGGTCATCATAGCAGTTCAGAAGTGAGGAACTTCTACCAGGAGATCAGCTGTACACTATGTAGTACCTGCACGAGCAGGCTTCTTGCATGTATAAAAGAAAGAAAATACAACCGAATTTAGAACCTCCTCATTTTCTTGAAGTCGGTTGAAAACTTAGCCTACAGATCAGAGATCACGCTAGCCAAATAAGTTGCTATTGGATTTTAGGCTAAATTTTATTCTTTGCTATTTAACCGTACGTCCGAGTACCTTAGTCATCTATTAAATTTTCTTCGACTAGCTGACCCGTGCCCACTTCGTTAGGCGGCGAAAAAACGCGTCCCTTTTTTAAACAGATTTAATTATTGCTCCACTCCTATTAGTCATTGCGTGATACTATATAGCCTATGACACTCCCTGATAAATGGACTATTCAAGACAGAAAGAATTTTTAAAATCGGTTCATTAGATCCAGAGATTACCCCCTACAACATCACAAACACACAAACTTTACCTCTTTATAATATTAGTAAGTATAGATATAAAATGGAGTGGTAACACTTTGCCACACGGGTAATGGTAGTTATTTGTTTGTAGGTATATTACAGTAAGGGTTAGGAAGTTTTTTTCACGCATTGTCAGAATGTTCCTACCGCCAATTTTAGCAATATTTTAAGAAGGTTAATAATTCTCCTACTTAGTTCTAACAATATTACGAATGACGTCAACAACACTTAATTAACTTTAAAACTTTCGTGTTTCATTTTATGTAATTATTATTAACGCGGGTATTAACACGTATATTGTTTGGTAAATATTTAGTAATAATTTACTGATAATTTACCAAACAATATACGTGTTAATAATAACACTTACATAATTGCTAAAAAGGAAGGCAACATAAAATTATTTAAAAATAAACATTCCTGATTTTTAATAACATGTTTAGAAAGTCATTTTTAAACATAGGTACCTCCCTATATATACGCTAGTGTGTAGATAACGTTCTAAAGAAAGGGGTGGAATTTAAATGGCGTAGATCAAGTCAGTAAGCAATGTGTCGGTTCGTTTATCTCAATATCGCAGGCAGACAAGCTTATCTGAAGACGAGAGGGACGAGCCTGAAATAGTAATGGCAGGTTGTAGCGAACGCATCACTATAGGCCGACCGTTTAACTCAGACCCCGCCTGCGGTAATAGAGGTGCGCGGGGGGCGAGGACAAAGGAGAGAGCTATCTCTTGATTTTTTGCCAAAACGGCGCCATCTCAGATACTGTGACCCGAACTACATTACATCACAACACACCTCTAATTTTTAGCTAGCTTATTTTTATGAAATAAAAAGAAGGAAAAATTAAAATTATACCCTAAAGCAATCGAAATACCTGAAGAGGTTGTTTTATTTTTCTGGTCAGGCTTTAAATTGTGTAATAATTTAGATTGCATAATTTTTTCTAAGAAAGTACTAGTTTTAGAGCCAAGATGACGCCACCATCTTTGACATTTGTAAATTGTATAGAAGACGGACTAGCATACTGCACTAGTGTCATACTGACATACTGACTAAGTGTCCGTTATCATAGCGTGTAAAAATAAAAAAAGCTCTTATTATTGTTCTTATTATCTGTAAATATTTTCTAAGATTGATTCTTACAAATTAATATGTTTAAATCATACCTGTTTTAATGTAAACTGTGATTATTGTAATGTGATTATACTGTGATTTAATATATATAATTAATGATTGTACAATTGTTATTATTTGTAAATATTTTCTAATACTTTAGTTATAATTATATTTATAGTTTAAATCAGCCATTCGTATAATAACAAATATATTTATTAAAGACAAAGATGTATTGCAAAACTGTGTATATCAGGTGTTAGTGTATGAATACATTATTCTCAACAGTCTATCCACATCGGATATGCAAATTATAGCAATATAATATCTTAAAACTACACAAATTAAACAAAAACTTATTTAAGTAACTAAATGAAATGTTATTTTTTTCAAAACATTCTTATTCAAAATATTTGTAGATTCTTTAAAAAATAATCAAATTATTACAAATTATGTAATATTATTGTTATTTTTGGAGTCGGTGTCAGCCAACGAAATACGATAATACATAAGCTAATGGAATGGCGGCCATGAATTACAGATTATATTATTATATGACTTCGACATTAACCCCCTTACTTATAAAAATCTCTAAAATTTAATCACTGTTTAGCGAGTTTTTTGTTAGCAAAACCAACCTTAAGCCAAACAAAACCGTAAAAATTTAAGCTTATCAATTGACTAAAATTTAAGTTGCGTTTATGAGTCCGGGGTTTGACATAAAGTTGTTGATTGTTTATGGATTGGTTTAAAAATTAAACAAATATTAAATAACTATTTTTATCATATTTAAATAAATATATTTTAAAATACCTGTGTCACGTTCAAACGTTTTAATATACCTATTTAGTAACTGATTAAAGCTTTCCATAACTTATGGGCGTTTATGGGGCTAACCAGCACCGTCAATTGAAAAAAATCGTAATTCGTGAATAGGATCAATAATGCAAAATGTTGTCTACAAAGTCGTTAGAAAAGGCAATAGAGTTTTGTCTAACACATTCTGATCACTTTAAATAGTTTTTAATTTGATAAATATTTTATTTAAAACAAACATGGCCGTTTCATTTTCGCATGAGAATTTTAAGTAATTGTCTTTGATTCGTAGTACTTATTTCTCATCTTAGTCTTTAGTCAGTGTATAACACGACATCATATTTCTTTAAATTTATAGTCAGGAATAAAATATAGAATATAACTATCGTGGCTGTCACATTACTCCAAAAATAACAATAATATTACATTATTTGATTATATTTTAAAGAATCTTCAAATAAATATATTTGTAGACTCTTCAAGAAATATCCTTAACAATACTTTTTACAATAATTAAAAGAACCTATTCTTTAGATTATAATTAAGTAAAAAGAATGTCTGATTTAATGTTGTAAAACCAAAATACAACTAATTATTTTTTACTTTTTAGTGCAATTTTTGTCTTTGAAATCGGTTTTTTTTTATTGTAAAAACTTATTTTATTTGGCATAGTAAACAACACGATATAGCTCTTGTGTACGCTACCATAACGGACACCGCTACCCCGCTCCCTCGTCCCTTTCATACCGCAGGCGGGGACTGAGATAAGCGGTCGGTCTATAGATAACTATGGTGTAAGTATATTGAAATGAAATAAAGGTTGATTTATTCTATTTTTGTAATACTAAATAGGCAATATAGTAAAAATTATTTACAAGGACTTAGTCGGTGACACTGATTTGACGTTCCGGAAATTGATAAAATGGTCTTGGAACCCAAACTTTTAAATTACCTGTTACATTGGGACATGCCACATAAGATGCATTCGCAGAATGCCAATCCATTTCATTCCATGGCCAGTCCCATGGAATGAAATGGAAGAAAAACGTATTACCTTATTATTTAAGTATTTTAGGTAATTTATTAGGTATTAGGGTAAGCTTGCGACTATTGGACCACTTAATTTTAAACAGACCTGGTTTCTAAAATAGAGTGTAAAATAAAACAAAATCTGTGTAAACGAGTAGTCTGTATATTCAATTATTGGTAACTAATATATTTTTTATCAAATTTCTTTTATTTTCGTAAATAAATAGATAGTTACATTAATTAGTCGACTTTAATTATACAGTGTGTAAAAAAAACCCTGTCCGATCCGTAACGGGGGCATTGTATACCTGACAAACATTCTAAAAATAATTTTAAAAATGAAAAATACCTAAATAAAAAAAAAATACATTTTCCCCTGCAAAATTTACCCTGAAATTGGGAAATTTTCTTGAGCCATGAACACTTAGGTCAAAGGCGGTTTCTTTGACTTTGAATAAAGGTAATAAATAATGCACCGACAAATTTAATCCGTGCCGACAAAGGACACCGCTTTCACTGTGCTACACCAATCAACGCCCTAGTGACGTAGCTATGATAAACACGTTGAACCAAAAAACAATATCGATTTTTTAAAATAACCTACTTACTACTACTACTACTACTTACGTACCTACAATTTCTTTTCCTATTAAACTTTCCTGAATTTAGGAAAGGCTACATATCGTACAGTACGATATTTAGAATTCTGTACTATTCTCATAAAAATTTTACTTGAAATTGCCAATTTGTCCGTCAGTTACTGTAAAAACAAAAAACTGTAAAATTAAAATAGCTAATTAATGTTAACTGATTTTATCATTGTAAGTATGCTTGTATTTAAATAATTATTGGTTGTCGCACTCACTATCGATATTAATGAAAATGTTACTTCAACAAAGTTTCGGCCACATCCCTATTCCTTTAAAAACCTACTTCATAGTTCTTTGCCTAATATTTTGAATGAGGACTATTTATTATTTATTTGTCGCAGTCTCGCGAAATAACTTCAACAGTTTAGACGTTTCGGGATTGTGATTGTGACCTATTGTACATAATACGAGTATTACGTTACGATTAGTCCGTGCCATATTCAAATGTTGATGTGTTTATGTGAAAGTATGTGGAGCTGCACGTAGGGAGTATGAGGAAAGGTTCTTTATTTCTCAAGGTTTGCCTGTACCATCAGTGCGTGCCTTTCAGAGGCTACACTACCGCGTGTAGGTACACCACCGGCAGTGTCAATGGGGTGGTAGGCAATTGCATAGACGCCGCCGGGAGACCCCGCCGCGCCGCGCGCCGCCCGCAACGATAACAGATCGCCAACTCTCGACTCCGTTAGCCTTTTATTAGAGGGTCCCTACGTAAAACAAATAATCTAAACAATAATTGTGAAACGGAACTGGAAATGCGAAATCGAATAGTGAGTGCTTTTGAAGCTATAAGGGCAAACCCTACCGTGTTACTATGTGTTCGCGAAAACTTAAAAAAAAGGTGCCTTACGTGGTGTACAAAGGGAATGTGCTTAAGTGGAACATGATCTACAGACCCTACAACAGCAAGTTGATATTTTTATCAACTAAAGGTATGTAAGTACTTAGGCATAAGATATGATAAGTAATTTCATTTAAAATATTTACTCATAAACGTATTAAAAATTATACCAATTTATTGTGCATAGCATGCGTATGTGCATTGCGTTAACATTATGAATTTGTTATCTTTAAAGAATAAGTTCAAAATAAATGAAATGCAATTCAACAATCCGTATAAGTATAAATAACAGCTGACTTACTCGTAGGTAAAGTTTACAGGCCGTCTTTAGCAAGTAGTTAGGTTCAACGGCCGCGTAGGCTGGCGGCTTTTATCAAAGGGATTAGGCAAAAGTGTCTCGCACGTCGGCATTCTAAGTGAATATCTATCTAGGTATTGATGTACTACCAGCCGGTGTGCCTAGTGGTAACTGTTACGATTTCCCTATAGCTCACGAAATATTATAAAAACAATTTTTAATTAATTTCCATGAAATAACACTGCCAACCTGACCACCTTTCGATACTGTATCACCCCTTCACGGATCGGACAGGGTTTTTTGTACACACTGTATTTCTTTATTTGGCATGTAAAACCGCAAAAATATTTCAGGTACGTCAAATCTTCTGTTTAACGTCGCTTTTGGCACTCGAAACATTCTGATTACCTCATCCAACTTCTTTCTTCCCTAAGGTAGTTTCATACTCGCCTCTCTGTCCTCTTCTTTTTGCAATGCTAAAATAAAAGATTTGTTTTTTTAAATAACACACATTAAAGAAGTTGCCATGATTGGACCGGTTCAAAGAGCATCATCCCAGTCCATTGATAGAAACTTACTAACATCCACTGAAATAATTATTTTTTAAAAAGTAGCACGTTACTCAACATACGATAGTACCTATGTATTCTTAACACGTTCGCGCGCGGTAACGGTTATGACCGTATTTTTTCATTTCAAATATTGACAGCACGGTTGTAGCCGTAAGTTTTTAGATTCTTTTTATGGTCAGTACGGCTTAAGCAGTTAAATTCCTATGAGATATTAATACAACACATTTCCACTGGCATTATGTGTAAGGGATAGGCAAATGTACTGTCAAAATGCGATGCGCTAGGCGAGATTGAACGGTGACCGGTATATGACATTGTGTGAGTGTGCACACAGACGCACTACGGCTGTGACTAGAGATGGACGTTTAAACCATAAGCAATTAATAAAACGAACTTTTAAAAATAAGCAATTAACCTCACTTTCAACTATAAGCAGTTAAGGTTATTAGCTTTTTACAATGTACTTAAACGACAAAAATGACATTGACATTAAATGCATTAAATTTTATTTTAGTATTGTACTTGACTTAAAAAAGCAAACAACGAACAACGACGCTCGTTATCTGCTGCTCGCGCGTTTAGTGCGTTAGTTGCTTTTATTAAATTTTATTAATTTTTAGTGTAAATTTTTTGCGTGAGATAGAGAGAAAAGAGATAGTAATAAGTAGATAGATATTAGAGATTAGATATACCACGATTTTTAAGATATAGTAATAAATAATAAAATAGGAAACATTTGTTAGATTTGCATTGCGTTTACAAAGATAGTAATAAAAATAATTAAATAGGAAACGTTTGTTAGATATGCCGTGCGTTTATAAAGATAGTAATAATATTTTTTTATTACTATTTTTTATACGCACGGCATATCTAAAATACGTTACCTATTTAATTATTTAATAATAAAATAGAAAACGTTTGTAAGATATGCCGTGCGTTTATAAAGATAGTAATAAACGTTTCCCATTTTATTATTTAATAATAAAATAGAAAACGTTTGTAAGATAATGCCGTGCCTTTATAGAGCTATCTCTATAAACGCACGGTCAAACGTTTCAAACGTTTTACTTATTAAATAAATAAATAATTGATTCACAGTAGTAGGTATATAAATAATAACTTAATTAATATGTAAATATAAATAAAAGGCTTGAAACAATGGACATATGTTTTATTTTAGAAATAAAGCCTAACCAGAAAAATAAAAACCTCTCCATATTGCGGAATTTTTAAGAACTAATTTTCGTCATTCATACTTTGATCATAACATTGACAATTAAACACGAAAGCGACTTCCTGTCATGTTTTTTTTATATTCCTGGTAAGCCTATACCACATTTTTTGTTAAAAGTAAATTTAGGATTATAAAAAATCAAATATATTATTTTAAAATCTATAAAGATTTTATTAAAGATTTTGTTGAACGAACGTAAGCTCAGGAAGTAAACTTCATGTAAAGAACCAATAGCGTAGGTTAAACTACGGTTTTTTAAATCAATTTAAAATAAAAACGAAATAAGCAGATAAGCAAATAAGCAATTAACAAAAGTCACTTTTGAAAAAAAATAAAACGATAAGTTCGTTTTTTATTTTAAGTCGTTATTCACATCACTGGCTGTGACCGTTGCGTTTGTACGTGTATTAGTTCGACGCGCGAGTCAGTGCCGCGCGGGACGCCATCTTAGCAGTGCGTGTATTTCTTTCGTGCTCCACGATCGAAAGTGAGTATAAAAATACTTTTTTGATGCACTGTATTTAGAAAATCTTGATTTACTATTATAATATAACCATTTTAGTTGTTATAAAATAACTTGAAACTATATATTTACGTAATTATGAATAAATTACCTATATAATTCGGACTAACGTAAGTATTTTTGTTTTGTTTTAGATGAGTAGAAAAAAGTTAACAGATAGTGACCGTATCAGGCATCTTATTGAGGATGTATCTACTCCAGAGCCGAGTCCAGAACGAGACCCATACAGTGATGACGGTGAATTTGGATCAGACCAAGAATTTGAACCGAATTACGACGAAATGTCGAGCACGGATACTGAACCTACAGAATCAAATAATTACTAATGACAAATAATGATTATTTTTATATATTAATAATTATATTAATAATGACTAGACTGTGATTTATAATAAGATTTAAATTTATAATATTGATTCAATAAATATTTTCTACGAATACAGACTTTTATTTTTGATACTGCTATTACCGTACTGGTGTACTACAATGCATATTACAACATGTTACACGACAGTACGGGCATAACCGTATGACGGTTATACCCGTACTGATCTCAGGATGACATTTTTGTGTATTGTGTTCCGACAGTACGGTTATAACAGTGCTTCTAAAATGTATGGAAATTTTTAGTGATTTTCTTTACAGTGATGAGTAAACTTACCGCGCGCGAACGTGTTAATTACTGTACTATACTAGTAAAAACATTATAATAATTAATATAACTGTACTTACATGCTATTACTTGCAGCGTAAAAAATATATTCGAGGTCTCATGCTGCCTCCTGTGGTACCTACTGGCGGTTGGAAGACGGTGCGGGGGGTTGTAAAGCTATAGTTTCGATAAAAATATCGGGTTCAAATATGAATAGATCACGAAATATTGAAGTGGTCCAAACAAAGCGCTAGTCCAATGATCGCAACCTTACCCTACTTCATGTTTAACTTATGTGTAAAGGGTAGGTACCCGAAAATACTATCAAAATCAACAAACTACAACATTATGTGAGTTAGACTTTATTTATTCGTATTAATATGATGTGTTGGGTTTGGCATTTTTTACTAATAAAACTAGGCTGTCCCTTATAAATAATATGAAAAAGTATTTTTCCTATATAAAGGCAACTATAAATATTTACCCTATTAGTTATTTTATTTTATTCTCTATAAGAAATTTAATGAAGAAGCTACTAGCAAAGAAGAAAACGAGGTAATAGACACTATTATATTAGCAGTAGGTACTCAGAATAAAGATGACAGAACGAACAGCAGCACCAACATTCAAATTACCGCGGCGAACATTAAAATCTTGCAAGGGGTACAAAAATAATTTAGGTACATAATATAAATAGTACCTACATTGAAAGAAGAATTGGAAAAGGGTTTAGCGAAGAGGAAAATCAAATTTGCTTATATTGGGTTCTCTATTTTGTCTCATAATTTTTTTATCCATAGTCTAAGGTGTCCTAACATTTTGTGTCCGAATGATTGTCCGAAAACCTAAATCCATAAATATAACATAACCTATTTTTTTTGCTATAAACATCACAATCTATAATATTAAAAAAACATAAATATTATTATTCAAGTTTTACATAAAAAAAAAAACTGGTCACCACCATACTAACCTAACCTAACCAACTGTTTCTGACTTTTATCTTAGGACATGTGACTTTATAGCAAGAAAAATCAGGATATCTTATAATTATAGAACCCCATTTTATAACACAAGTTTTATAAGTAAAGACGATTATGTAATAAGTAGGTATACTATTTTGTATACGCGAACATTATGGAGTGATGATTATAGTAAACTTGTTAGGGATTATGATTTTCGGACGATCGATATTCGGAGAAGAAAGGGACTACCCTTATATTGATATGCATTTAGCACCTAAAGTTATTAGAAAATAAGCGTGAAATGATGTTAAAAATCAGTTTAACGATTTGAAAGGAAAAGTTTAAGTTTAATTTAATTAACCTATGAAATTGCCGATTTGTATGAAGATTTTATGCGAAGTTTGATTGTTCATACTAACGTTTTCTTAGTTTTTTCAATAATTAGTAAACTTAATAGAATGAAATTTGGTATAAGGAATAGCGCACATCTTAGCTAACTTTTGTCATTTTGATCATAAGAAAAAAAAAGGGAAGATGTTACATTTATTTAGGTAAATGTTAAAATCCGCTGGTTTAAATTGGACCCATATTTACAGGCTTATTACTAATACAAATAATAATTATTTTTTAATTATTATCGTTTGTTAGTTGTTGGTAATGTTCTGTATTTACCAAATTACAAAAATAAAACAAGCAATTTATGTTTAATAAGAAAATGTAGGCTAAGACTGCGGCGAAAAAAAATGACAATTTCATAGGTAAAGTTTGTATTATTAGTATAGATTCTTCAAATAAAACCTCATTTTTCACTGAATATCTTTATATTTCAACCTCTTATTAATAAGCTTTTTCTATAACACATTTTAAACATTCATCTTTGAGATTACATGGAAAGAGAGCGATGGCATATTCTACAGAAATATAATATTCCATTTGTTTTCCGCAGTCCCATTGGTCGTCCCATCGATGGGACGACGGAAACAAAGCGTTTATTAGCCCTCCAGCAACATTTTAAAATATAATATCTTTATATTTTTACACATTTTCATATACTATCACAGTCCATAGCTTTAACAATGTGATAATTATAAATAACTAGTTATTACGGTGTGTATTAATTAAGAGCAGTTAGCTGTAATTAGTTGTGGGAAATATTATAATTAAGTTTTATAAAATATACATCATAGCAGCCCATCAATGTCCCACTGCAGGGACGGGCCTCCTCCCGTGACGAAGGGATATTTGGCCTACTAATACCACGCTGGATTGGTACAGGGTTTAATTTCAAGTTTTCTTTCTTTTTATTTAGATAAGGTGACAGTCCCTTAGTCGGTTTTTACGTGAACAAATGTGTCAAAAATAGTTTATATTCCGTCCTACAGAGGCGACCAACTAACATACAATTAACAATGATTACGGAAATAAAAAGAGCTGTTTTTCTTCTGTAAATTATTTTTTTTATAATAGGGTAAAACCGGGATAGACGCCGCGCTGGGATAGACGCTCCGATTTTAAAAAATCAACTTCCAACACACCTCACAGCAAATACATAGTTTAAACACGCGCCACGTGCGCCCCTCACCTCAGTGACGCGTAAGCTATTGTGCAGAGTGGACGTGTATCGTGTGTGTGCCCCAATATATCCGCAACGGACACGACGAGCGCGAAAAAATTAAAAACGTGAGTATTGACTGCTCCCTATTTTGTGAAGTAGTAATGTAATATGTTTTATTTTAATTGTGATAATACATTGGTTCATTGAAAACACGTTTAGGAGGTAATTATTGATTTCTGACATTTACTTTAATTAAAATTCAAAGAGGCATCTATCCCTAGCGTAAAGGATAGTCGCCCAAGATTTAGAAGGATAGACGCCCTTAGGGGCATCTATCCTTCTATACTGTAAAACCCGTGTTAGAGTATTGAAGAAGTGTATTAATATTACATTGTGTTGGTTAGAGACCCTGTATGCTAAACTGGAGATTGAGGGTTCAATTCCCACCCAGGACAAGCTTTGTGTGACAATGATTTTATTTAGAGTTCTGTGTTTCACTGCAATATACTTATACTAAATATTATAGAAGGATGTCAGTTGATATGACATCTGCAGGATATCAAGACTAGGGTGTGTGTTTGTGTGTACGTATGTGTGAGTGTGAGGGTGTGTGTATATGTGATTAAAAGTGTATAATCAAACTACTTTGATTATTGTAGGTGATGCCAAGAAAATACAAAAGGAAGGAGGGTGTACGAGCTCGAGTGATATCATGGACTACGGAGCAGCTGCAGAAAGCATTTGAAGAAATAGAGAAAAAAGAACTGGGAATTAATGAAATATCCAGACAATTTGGGATTCCATCCCGAACTTTAAGAAGGCGTTACGCTACTAAAAACATCAAGAAGTTGACTTTGGGCAAACATCCTGTTCTGGGTTTCGACAATGAAAAAAGGTTGGTAGCGCACATTTTGAAACTTGGAGAAGCGGGTTTTCCCCCAGACAGGCAATCAATCTGTAAGTTAGCATATCAGTTTGCTGAAAAACTCCAGATTCATCACAATTTTGATGTTGAAAGCCAGACCGCTGGGGATGAATGGTTCAAAAGTTTTCTGGAGCGTAATCCAGAGTTGTCCATCCGGCAAGCTGAAGGGTTGTCTGTAGCCAGGGCAAAAGGTCTTAGCAGAGAAGAAGTAAATAGATTCCATGAAATTTTGACCTCGGTCCTGACAAACAATGACCTTCTTGATAAGCCTGAAAGAATCTTTAATATGGATGAATCTGGGATTCAGCTTAACAACAAGCCAGGTAAAGTTATTGCCAAGAAAGGGGCAAAAGTAGTTAACGCTGTAACTTCCGCAGAGAAAGGAGAAACCATGACTATCGTAGCCTGCTGTAATGCTATTGGCAATTTTCTTCCACCAGTTATCATAATTAAAGGTGTAAGAAATAAGCCGGAATTCGAAAACGGTCTACCACTGGGTTCGAAAGTGTTTATGAACAAAAAGTCAGCTTATATAAATACGGATCTATTTTTAAAATGGCTCACTGAGAACTTCATACCTCATAAGCCACAAGGCAAAGTTTTGCTTATTTTAGATGGACATACTTCCCATTCATCTGCACTGGACATGTTACAAGTTGCTTTTGATAACGATATCATTTTATTATGCTTACCCAGCCATACAACCTCAGCTTTACAACCATTAGATTTAGCGGTGTTTGGTCCATTTAAAACGTACTTTAATCAGGAAACAAATCATTTTATGCGTGCAAATCCAAATAAAAAGATAAGCCGTTATAATGCTGGAATCCTTATTCGAAATGCATGGCTACGCGCAACTACACCTGCTAATGCTCTTGGTGGCTTTAGAAGAAGCGGGATTTATCCATTAAATCCTAATGCTTTGCCCGATTCTATTTTCGCTATATCTGATATTGCTCAGCAAACAGAAAATCATCCTGACCAGCCCTCTCTGCAACATCAAACTACAATAGAACATCTCCAAATATCTTCTCTAAATGAAAGCACAGATCCTTGTCACAATGTTGATGTTGAACGCAGCACAGAATCACCCATGCCTAGGTTTTCTTCAATGGAGTGTCTAGCCAGAGTTGAAGAGGAAAATATGAATGTTACAGATCCCAACAAAACACCACCTAATATGCCATCGACTTCATTCAACCAAGATTCACCAAGTCTTTTGATTGATCCTCAGATTTTAAACGATATTAGTATCGTTGATATTGGTGATGATACAATTGTAAATATTCTAGGCATCATGACAGAAAAAGAAACACCCTCCAAATTTTTGGTCGAAGCATCACCAATACCACAAATTCCTTTAACTTTAGCAAAGAGAGCTAAACAATCAGCAGCTGTTCTTAATTCTGCTGAAAAGATTAATAAAAAGAAGGAGGTTACTGAGAAGAAGAAGAAAAAACAAATGAAAGCTAAGATAAACAAGACTGAAGTTACCAAAAAAAGAGGAGCAGTGAACAAAAAAGTCAAGGGACAAATTCAAAATAAAGTGAAAGGAAAACCAAAGAAAACTAAAGACTTAAGTGATGAAACAGACGATGACGTGACTGATTGCTGTGACAAAGAAAATGATGATTATTTAAAAATAACCAGTGGTCGAAATTCACGTAAAAGACTAGCCATTTATAGTTCAAACAGTGACAGTGAAGATAATTTTACAGCCATTGCTGTTAAAGGCAAAAAAACTGAAGGTTTACCTGTAAAAAAAACAAAAATAAACAAACAAGGGAAGGCTAATGAATTAGAGGAAAATTTTTGTGTAGAATGCTTTGATAGCTATAATAGGACAAAATCAATCTCAGATTGGATTCAGTGCATAAAGTGCCAGAAGTGGTTGCACGAAACATGCACCATTTTTAGGAACTATTGCTCAAGATGTGGCAAACTTATAGCTATTTCGGGTTCCACCTAATTATAAAATCTCCGAATGTGTGGCGCATCTAAAACTTTCAATACTTATTAATTATTACTAGGTACCTAAGTATAAATTATTTTTCTTTTGTTGTTGATTTTTTTAAATGTTTAATTATAGACTGCCTACATTAAAATGAACATGTTACCACCTAAAAGATTTTTTATCTTTATCCTTTAAATAAATGTGATAATTGTGATTACTTATTCTTGTTGTTTTATTATAAAGGGCATCTATCCCCCGTCATAGGCATCTATCCCTCTAAACAATTATATAGTGAGGCATCTATCCAAGCCGGTAGGCATCTATCCCAAAAAACATGTCTTGCAAAAACTTAATTCATGCAAACCCAGTGATAGTAACGTAAATAAATATACATTCTAAAGCTATAAGAATGATTAAACTAACTTTATAATACGGATATTCTCTGCGAATACGTTTGGTATTAAAGTTATAAGACTATTTCCTTAACTAGGGCATCTATCCCGGGCTTACCCTAAAGCAATTTGTTTTATAATTCAAGACAAGTTTGTTTTTTACAATTGGTACTTATTTAACATTTTTCATAAGAAGAAGTATTAATTCTATTGTTTAATCAAAGTTTTACTTTATGGTATGAAATACTATGCTCTGCATAGGAAATTATTTACATTTTTTATCTAATAATTTAGTAGGCAAGCATTAAATACTAGCATAAAAGTACCAATAAGCAATAACTATATTATTTAAGTAACAAAAAATATATATTTATAGTACATTTATTATTTTAAACATTACTTGGTTATATTCGTATATCTCCTAAGTTATTACCACCACATCTCAAGCCAAGGGTGTCGTAAAACTTGAATATGGGACTACTACGCAGCAGAATTTTATTTCTGCACCTCTGAGGGAAAACTTGACACAAAATGCTGTACCAATTATGTTTGGTACAGTCATAAGCAATAATATGTACAAATTGTAAAAGTTTCTAAACTATCTGCACGTTTATCTAGACATTAGAATACCAAAATTATTTCGTAATTTAAAAGAGGTTCCGTACAGTTTCGAAAAACCTCCGAGTATTCAATTTTGGATTAGCAGAACTTTAGATAGGTAACTGTTTTACAAAAAGCGTAAAATGAGTACATATTATTGCTCGTGACTGTACCTATTATTGAGGCCAAGATTCTTTCCCTTTAATGTGAGAAGTCTTTCACTGCATAAGAACGTCTATTGATTCGAATGATTTGTAAATGACACGAGCGTTTTAATGCTGTGAGAAATATACCTAACTACAGTATAAAATTAGCTTACATATTTTGGAAGTTTTACAAAAATAATTCTCTAGTCTTTTGCATCATTTATGTTTGAATGAAATAAAAACCAAAGTGATTACTATAGTACATAATAATATTATATTTACAATACTTTAGAATATAGTAAAAGAGACATAAAATGCCTATAGGCGTGCCAGTTTCATGCCTAAGCCTACAGGCGTTTACTGTCTTGCAAAGTGCTAAAGTTGTAAGACAACTAGTTGCTTTACAATTTGGTTTAAGGCAGGAATTAATCACACTTATATTATAAATATAAAAAAATAAATTCAGATTAACTAAATGCAAACTTTTGATAAGAAAAATGCAATTTTAAACAGAAACTTATTTTAGATCCTTTCCAAGTAATCAACTTTCAAATTTAAAACTATTTATATACGCTTAATGTATAACTCAACACAAATTTATAATATTCTTTAAAAAAAATATTATGGAGTGTTAAAAAAGAGTTAAAAAATAATTATGGCTTTTACAATGTGTTAGAGACCTTTACAACTTCCAATTTTATTTAATGCTCACATTTATGCATAGAAAGATAATCCAAGACATACACTCCACATGAAAAGTTTAACATATACAGTCTCACCACATGAAATAATTACATACTTATATTATATACTACACCTAGCTTTGTTAAATATAGAAAAATAATTACTAGCTAGAAAATAATAACTAATAATAAGCCCAAGTAGATATTTAAATAAAATGAAACATAAGTACATTTTTACATTTATAAATATATTTTTTTACATATTTTTTACATTTACAATTGAGAAGTATTTAGGTGTAAGTAGCTTAGTTTCGTTGTAAGTACTTGTGTGATTTATATTTTATGCTAAAGTGAATTGATGCATGAATTAAATTAATTAAAAGCGTATTGCGATTGCCAAGCCTAAAGCACAGTACAAGCAGTATTCTATCTCAGCCGAATATTTATTATAAATGCCTACGGCTGCGCGGTCCGTAAACATGAGATAGGGCTGCCCACCTCCAGCTTTTTAATTACATTTACCTACTTTCCCGCTCGTTACTGCGGCACAGGCGCGACTGTTCACTGCGCAAAGCCACCGCTATCGTGAGCGTGTAGGTTAACTCAAGTTTCGTCCGTTTCTATGAAGTCGAAATACTGTATATATTTGTACTATGCCTAAAGCTTGTGTGTTAAATCAACAATTACTGAATACACTAACGAAATTAAAAATGAGACGCGTTTCTTTGACGGATAATCTAAGTATTATCTACAATTGTCTACTTTTTAATATAATTATTATATTAAAAACTAAACAACTGCTTGTATTTCCATGTTATTTAATCATATAAAGATAATATAATTTATACACAACGGAATGATTTCTTCCCATATAATCTTTATTTTTTGAATGTAAAATGCCAAAAATTATAATTACTTGCAATTAACAAATTAATGTGTTATAGAACAGAAAAGAGTTTTATAACAAAATATTATTCGTGGTTATACTGTATCAATTAATACGATTGCACGCTTTGCGCATCAATAACAACAAATTTAAATATGGAATCAGCAATTACTACAAGTATAATCATGAAAAAGGCCAAGGTGAAGAAGCTACAAACAAATTGTAACTTTATCCTGTAGAAATTAAGGCATAAAATAGTATAATTTCTTTAAGTAAACACAGACTTAATAAGTAAATGCCATAATAATGTGAATCATTCATTTTATGAGATCACTTTAGTAAATACAGATAATTAATATGATTCCGCACAAGGTCTCATTAAAAAAAAATTTAGAATGTGCCTAATTAGATAGATATGAAATATACTATGGTGTACATTTGGATGAGCCGATGGATGAGGGAGGCACAGGACAAGGTGGCACAAGGTGGCAATACTTGGAGGAGGCCTATGTAAAGCAGTGGGTGTCGATTGGCTGATATGATATGATGATGTACTAACATTTTAGTATTTTAGGCCACTATAAGAATCATCCGTTTATAATAAAGAATAATGAGCATTGGTTTAAGAGACAATTTAGAAAAATAAATGCTTGATTTAAAATTAAATCTTTTTTAGATAGAAGATTAACAAGGTTCTAGAATTACAAGTTAAGAAAGTTCATACTAAGATACTAGTAAAAAAATTAAGTCACATCTCAACTGAACTCCGTTTTCAATATGCATACAATACAGTTTCATAAAACTCACACTAAACACATTTTGTTTAACAAATATGATATCCAAACAACATTAAAACGAACCCTACAGATACCAATAAGAGGTTATCAAAAAACAAAACTTAATGACGTATATTACATAATTTAAATATATAAAAAAAAATAAAAAAAATATCTTACAAAACTATTTATTTTCGATAACCTAGTAATGGCTACTTACACTTCTACAAACTAAACAAAAATATTTCTTTAATTATGATGTTAAATAATCGAACGATTTATCACGACTCTCATACAGTTTACCGAATTACTGAACCTAGAATAACGGTATCACGAAAACTTGCAACCACCAATAATAATTACACTACGAAACAACATTATCATGAACGGCTAATTAGCACCCGGCTCGCGCGTTGGTTATCATCGTTCTAACCTTTCTACAATGTGTGAATTAATAACAGAATGACGTTTTATTTATTTCGGCGACTTGCCCCCTTACTCATAAACGCCTCTTAAATTTAATCACTATTTAGCGAGATTTTCATTAGCAAAATCAACCTTATATCAAACAAAAACGTAAGAATTTAAGCTAATCAATTGACTAAAATTTAAAAGGCGTTTATGAGTAAGGGGGTTAATCATTAGGAATTGTAAGATTTTGTGGTATCCTTATACTAGGTTCAATAATTCAGAAATCATTAATTACACAATCTATCACATATACACTACACCGCTATTAAGAGTTATAAGATCGACTTACTGCCATTACCACTCCAATTGATTAAAGTTTCTGAACTAGCATCTTCAATATCTAACAAAAGATTATCTCTATCATTATCCGTTTGCTCTTTCTGCGAGAAGACTATGTCTTCATCGTTCGTTTGTAAGTTGACGTAGGACAGGGATTTCTTCTTCTGTTCGAGGTCGAATATTTCCAAATCATCGTCCTCATCTTCATCGGATTCCATTGTGAGAGGAACACGGGATAATTCCATGTTGTCCCTACGGTCTTCGGATTGGAGTACTCCGTAACGGAATTGGTTCGCATCGTTCGTATTGTGCGTGTTTCCAGGATCGTTGCTCTTGCCTTTTCTCCTGGAAATTTTATTAAAGTGGTTTTAGAGATTGATTTTTGAATGTTGTATAAAATAATTTAAGGGTGATCTCCCACAAAATGTCATAAATAACAACAAAGGGGTACCAAATACATAACTATGGAAGTTTGTTATTGGCAAGTTCTGTAAAAAAAAATTATGTTACCTAATGCTGTAATTAGTCTTTAGATTAATAAAATAAAAATATAAATAAGCATATATTTTTCTAGACCGGTAGATTAGTATACCAATTTTGCACCAATTCCTAGAACCCCGTCCTTTTAGAAGAAATTTTATCCGTACAGTTGACTCGTCACATATCCCGTAGAATTCTACTGCTATAATTTAACTTGCGAGAAAATGCCGATTATTCAAATATGTCTTCACAGAAGTGGATGTACATTTGATACGTGCTCCTTTAAAATAAGAACTTACAATCTATCCAATGTAGTCTATAGGAAAGTTTCAAGTACCTATTTTAAAAGACAAATATGTAATTAGAGAACACTGAAAACATACAGACTACAGTCATTTGGGGATCACCCATCCTTATTACCCATTCATATTACATAATATTATCCTTCCTCAGTTTTGTTTGAGTCATTGTATTCAACGTCATCATAAATTTTAGCAATTGACACTAATTGCGGAAATTCAGACCAACTTTAAATTGTTTCTGCGGCCGGTGGTTCTGTGACATTATGAGCCTGATGGAGCTACGAAAAACAGCCCGCCATACCATACCACAGGTCACATAGACCTACCAAACAAATACTATCATAACAGCCCATTCATGTCCCACTGCAGAGACGTACCACCTTCCGTAACAGAGGGATACTTAGCCTACTAATACCACGCTGGCCAGACGGATTGGTATAGGGTTTAATTTCAAGTTTTCCTTCTTTTTATTTCGTTTAGTTAACACGTCCGCAGTGCAGTGTACCCGTGCATTACGTGGTACACGTGCATTGATCACCTATTGTGTCTGCGGGCGGCACTGTGAAAGGGTTAATATTCACGGATAGTCCCTTAGTCGGTTATACGACACCCATGGAATGAGATGGGGTGGTGACATATTGTATTCTTACTCCGTCACCACACGGACCATACTATATTTATCGGTTATATACCGGTTTTCTACTTTCAGAAACCACATCGCTATACAGCTAATTGACGTCTACTGGTGGACATAGACCTCCTTTACACATGGCTTTCACGTCCATCGGTTACCCATTATTACAGAAACATACCTGTAAAATATAAAATACGCGACAGCTAATAGCGCAAAACCACCGAAGACAATGAACCCCCTCTTCAAAACGCCAGGGTTATTCAAACTCAACTGGGGTTTAGGTTTTTCAGTTGTGGAGACGGTCTTCGTCTCCGTGTTGTTTGTTACCGGAGCCACTGACGGTACTGCTGGGATTGTCACATTTTCTGTAACTGAGAAAAAGTTAAATTTTTAGTCTACTCTTTGTCAAGTATATGACGACCTCTTTGTCGCAGTCGGTATATTACATGACTGCTACGCAGAGGTCTCGGGTTCGATTCCAGCTCAATGCAAATCTTTGTGTGCATAAACATGATTGTTTACATTGGTCTGAGTGTTTACGATGTAATTATGTATGTTTTTACAAATAAAAATAGTATTTAAGTATGTTTATCTGTTGTCTAGTACAAGCTTTGCTTAGTTAGGAACTAAGTGGTAATGTGTGGGGATTATTTGTGTGAGGATTATTAAAATGTTACTTTGTGTAGAAGGCAGGCTATGCAAAGATTGTTTTAGAAGAAAACGTGTTTTGCTGCAACATAATAATAATTTATGTATTTACAAAGTCTGGCACTGTATTGTGTTGTGTGTATATTGTTATATTTTATTATCTCTACCAAGAAATAATAACTAATTCCGGTCACCTATCTGAAAGTACATAAGTGCGATCAGGACTAGTGATAGCAATGTGCATGCTTTTATGTTTTAAAAATATTTCACACTGACTTTACTTTTATTCATTTTTGTTTTAAAGCTGTACTGCTGGTACTATCGTTTTATAAATTCTGTGATTTGACTCTACATTTGTCCCTAACATGACATGTGGTTAATGCAATTATGTACCTACTTGAAAAGTGGATTTATATATTTTTTTAACAATTATTCAACTATTACTTTTTAGTTTAAACACAGAGAGAAATATGAGCCGAAATTCCTGTATCTGTTTAAACTTATGATCCACACTACCTGACCCCTGCCCACTTCGTTCGGCGGCGAAAGAAACAAATGCATCCCTTTTTTAAACATATTTCCTTACTGCTTCACTCTTATTAGTCATAGCGTGTATACATATAGCCTATGACACTCCCCAATAAATGGACTATTCAACACAGAAAGAATTTTTAAAATTGGTTCATTAGATCCAGAGATTACCCCTACAACATCACAAACTAACAAACACACAAACTTTACCTCTTTATAATATTAGTATAGAAGTATAGTTAGGAGCTATGAGCAACATAAAAATAAGTGTTAAGTTCACAAAATTTTAAAACATAACATTTTAGTCAAACAATAAATTTTTATTCATTTACTATTGCAGTCCACTGCTGGACATTAGCCTTGGAACATACACGAAAACATAGTCCTTGGATTTTTGCATTTAGTAACAATCTGTGTCATTTCTAACATTATTACTGCAGCTAACTTACATTACATTTTATGTTATTCTTACACAGCTGGCAGTGGTTTCCATGCTTTTATCCAGGTGTAACCAACCCATAACCCTGCACACACACTTATAAGCACCTTTACCTCTAGTAAGCCACTTATTGGGTTGAGTCAGTAAGTCTTATTACACTAAAAATACATAAACTTACAATATAAAGTGTTATAGTTATTACTAGAAAACAATTGTCACTATAGGCCGACCGTTTATCTCAGTCCCCGCCTGCGGTATGAAAGGGACGAGGGAGCGGGGTAGCCGTGTCCGTTATGGTAGCGTACACAAAAGCTATATTATCGAGTTGGTTACTATGCCAAATAAAATAATTTTTTCCAAAAAATACCGGCTTCAAAGACAAAAATTGCACTAAAAAGTAAAAAATAATAAGTTGTATTTTGGTTTTGCAACATTAAATCAGAAATTCTTTTTACTTAATTATAATCTAAAGAATAGGTTCTTTTAATTATTGTAACAAGTACGTATTGTTAAGGATATTTCTTGAAGAGTCTACAAATATTATTTATTTGTAGATTCTTTAAAATATAATCAAATTATTACAAATAATGTAATATTATTGTTATTTTTGGAGTCGGTGTCAGCCACGATAGTTATATTCTATTATTTATTCCTGACTATAAATTTAAAGAAATATGATTTCGTGTTATACACTGACTAAAGATTATGATGAGAAATAAGTACTACGAATCAAAGACAATTACTTAAAATTTGCATGCGAAAATGTAATGGCCATGTTTGTTTTAAATAAAATATTTATCAAATTAAAAACCATTTAAAGTGATCAGGATGTGTTAGACAAAACTCTATTGCCTTTTCTAACGACTTTGTAGACAAGATTTTGCATTATTGATCCTATTCCCGAATTAAGATTTTTTTCAATTGACGGTGCTGATTAGGCCTATAAACGCCCATAAGTTATGGAAAGCTTTAATCAGTTACTAAATAGGTATATTAAAACGATTGAACGTGACACAGGTATTTTAAAATATATTTATTTAAATATGTTAAAAATAGTTATTTAATATTTGTTTAATTTTTAAACCAATCCATAAACAATCAACAACTTTATGTCATAATGTCGAAGTCATATAATAATATAATCTGTAATTCATGGCCGCCATTCCATTAGCTTATGTATTATCGTATCTCGTTGGCTGACACCGACTCCAAAAATAACAATAATATTACATAATTTGTAATAATTCGATTATTTTTTAAAGAATCTACAAATATTTTGAATAAGAATGTTTTGAAAAAAATAACATTTAGTTACTTAAATAAGTCTTTGTTTAATTTGTGTAGTTTTAAAATATTATATTGCTATAATTTGCATATCCGATGTTGATAGACTGTTGAGACTAATGTATTCATACACTAACACCTGATGTACACAGTTTTGCAATAAATCTTTATCTTTTATCTTTAGTAAATATATTTGTTATTATAAGAATGGCTGATTTAAACTATAAATATAATTATAACTAAAGTCTTAGAAAATATTTACAAATAATAACAATTGTACAATCATTAATTATATATATTAAAATCACAGTATAATCACATTACAATAATCACAGTTTGACAAACAACAAATGATTCATTAATGTTTTTTTCCTCAATATGTAACATGTTTTTAGCCCTTAGGGAAGACGAAGAGCGCTGCTGTCTGAAATACAGATATTAATTTATCTAGTTCAGACACAGATGTTCACTGAGTTTTGTATCTTACTATAAAGTTGTATCTCTAAGTCTTTGTATAATAGTTTGTAAGATATCATATTGATGCAAATAAATAAATAAATAAATAAAAAATAAATAAATAAAAGTTTACATTAAAACAGGTATGATTTAAACATATTAATTTGTAAGAATCATTCTTAGAAAATATTTACAGATAATAAGAACAATAATAATAAGAGTTTTTTTTATTTTTACACTCTTATTTATGCTACCATAACGGACACCTAGTCAGTATGTCAGTATGACACTAGTGCGGTATGCTAGTCCGTCTTCTATAAAATTTACTAATGTCAAAGATGGTGGCGTCATCTTGCAACTAGAACTCGTACTTTCTTAGAGAAAATATGCAATCTAAATTATTACACAATTTAAAGCCTGACCAGAAAAATAAAAAAACCTCTCCAGGTATTTCGATTGGTTTAGGGTATAATTTCAATTTTTCCTTCTTGTTATTTTATAAAAATAAGCTAGCTAAAAATTAGAGCTGTGTTGTGATGTGATGTAGTTCGGGTCACAGTATCTAGATGGCGCCGTTTTGCCAAAAAATCAAGAGATAGCTCTCTCCTTTGTCCTCGCCCCCCGCGCACCCCTATTACCGCAGGCGGGGTCTGAGTTAAACGGTCTGCCTATAGTTAAATTCACAATAAAAAAAAGTATGTATCTTCAATCACAAGTTACAAAACCACTGAGAAAACTAACATCAATCAATACTTCTGATTTGTATAAATATAACTAATAGAAAAATAACAATACCATAAAATCAATTCAACATAATGTTCATATTATAAATGTATTATAATTCAAAGCATACTAGTATCAAGTTACATAATTTTAATATTAAGTAAGTATAATACAGCTCGCACAATCTTACTTGACCAACCTGAAGTTAGCAAGGTCAAGAGAAATATTACTAGCATAACAACTTTAGCAGATAATACAATAATAATAACCATTAATAAATAACAAAACAATGTTTCACAGTATTGACACAGCCCTCATGAGACATGGTATAGCCCCGACATTGTGCGGGTGGATAACCAATATGCTCAAGCAGAGGGCCATCCAGGTTACGGTGAATGACACAACGAGAGCAATCGTAGCGAAAGGATGCCCACAAGGGGGCGTTCTCTCGCCTCTCCTGTGGAACCTTGTCGTGAACAGCCTTTTACACCGCTTAAACGACAAAGGTTATTTCACCGTAGGATACGCCGACGATCTAACCATCATAATAAATGGCACACACGAAAACACACTGTGCATCCTAATGCGCCAAGCCTTGAAAATAGTAGAGGACTGGTGCAAAGAGCACAAACTAACAGTCAACCCCACTAAAACAGAACTAGTCCTTTTCACCAAAAAAAGGAAGCTAGCAAACCTGCAATTACCACGATTTTACGGATCTACTCTAAGCCTAACATCAGAAACCAAGTATCTGGGCGTCTACTTGGACAAACAACTGAACTGGGCTAAACATACAGATTACATTACCACAAAAGCCAGTATATCGCTGTGGCAATGCAAGCGATTGCTTGGGAAAAATTGGGGCATCAGCCCTAAGACCACTCACTGGCTATACACTACAGTTATCCGACCGATTATAACATACGGTTCCCTAGTCTGGTGGCCCAGAACAGACCAGGCTACCGGTCAAAAAGCACTAGAAAAAGTACAACGATATGCCTGCGTGGCCATCACAAGCAGCATGAGAACCGCACCCACAGCCGCACTACAAATTATGTTGGGGCTGCCACCCTTGCACCTAGTCGTGCAAGAGGAAGCAGCGCTAGCGACATTCAGACTCCAAAATGCGGAGACACTGGGGACAGACTCCAGAATTAAACACACACGGATACGTGAGCGAGGGATCAATTATCAACCCATGCTGACATCACCCAATGACAGGACTCTGAAGAAATTCAATTTCCATAAGCACTACACCATACAACACGTAGAGGAATCACAAGATTACTCAAGCCCAAAAGAGCTCAGAATATACACCGACGGCTCCAAGACAAACTCAGGCACTGGGGCAGGTGTATTCTCAAGCGAACTCAAGATAAATATATCCAAACCGCTAGGCAAATTCAACACCGTATTCCAAGCAGAATGCGTAGGGATTATCCTAGCAGCCTACACCATAGAGTCAAAAAGGATTTCAGACTCTCGAATCCGCATAATAACCGATAGCGCTTCGGTACTCAAAGCTCTGAATAAAACCCATGTCACTTCGAGACTAATATTGGAATGCCACAATGCGTTAGAGCGGATTGCGACTTCCAATGGGAACTCGGTGACTCTACAATGGATAAAGGGACATAGCGGATCACTGGGAAACGATGCGGCTGACGCTCTGGCTAGAAGGGGATCTGACATGACGGTCTTCGGACCAGAACCTATCACACCAATCCCCTTCAGCCAAATTCGCAGCTGGCTGCAAGAGTTTACCCGCAAACAAACACAAGAGCAATGGTCATCAGCCCCAGGCTGCAGGCAGTCGAAGGAGGCCATGCCTCTCCTAAACGACAAACTGACCAAACGCTTACTGCGTCTGGACAGAAACAGCCTGCGGCTGGTGACCGGAACCATCACAGGTCATTGCTCGCTAAACAAACACTTCCACACTATAGGCATAACAGATAGTCCCCTGTGCAGAGCATGCATGGAGGCAGAGGAAACGGTGTCACATGTGCTCCTTGAGTGCACAGGTGTCGCTGACACACGAAGAAACACACTAGGAACCCCGAAATCCATCACGGAATGCCTGAACAAAATCAGTAACCTCACACGCTTCTGGAGGGAGGTGGGCTGGCTGGAATGACGAGCACCCCTCACGTACAATGGTCCACTTCAGGGACTAAGTGCGGAAACCACCCCCCCAATAACTTAGAACTTAGAACCATTAATAAATATTCCTCACACATTCACACAGCGCCATCTAGACCCAAACTAAGCATAACTTGTACTATGGGTACTAGACAACAGATAAACATACATAAATGCCTTTTTTTTGTAAATACATACATATTATATGTACATAGAAAACATATTATACCCTGGCCAATGCGAACAATCACATTCATGCACACAAAGATTTGCATTGAGCGGGAATCAAACCCGAAACCTCTGCGTAGCAGTCACATTTTATAACCACTATGCCATGTAGGTTGTCAAATAAATCAAAGCTTTCCACATAGCAAGTAATATTAAACCAAGATATTCTTTGTTCACTAGATGAAGCCAGTCTTTGCAGACAGATGTCTAAGTATTAGGTGCAGCAATTATTTTTAGCTTAGTTAATTAAATAATTATCCAAAGATATGTATTGAAATTCATTTTTTTATTTAACTACAGCTAAAGGACTATTTAGATACCCATTGATTTATTTGTAAACAAAAATAAAAATGATGCAAGGTTAGGCAATGAAATAATACATACCTATGCTTGGTGGAACGGAGGATGCCTCTGTCTTGTTGCTCTTTACAACTTCTTTATTATCAACAGGAGGTAGCACAGGAGAAGATGGCACTGCCTTCTCAGGTATCTTCTCAGATCCACCTTCTGTATCAGCTTTTACAACAGCTTGTTCTGCCTGCCGTTTCACTTTTACTATATTTGCAGCATTGTGAACAGAAGGCCACCATGAAAACCTATGATTAAACTCCTCAACACGTTCATTTAAAATCTTATTAGAACTAACATGCTCAGTTGTTCGAACACTATTTAAAAATAACAACAATAAGCTACAATGTAACAACATTATTAATATATAACCACAACTATGATCACTGTTAAATTAATGGGATTTTAATAATGTCATACTTTTAATCAAACTTATGGTTAATTTGCAATTTTATTCTTCGCATTATAAACAGAACAACACAGCACAGCGGTTGATGAGTTATAATCTGTCAAACAAATGTCAGTGACGTCAGTTTGTCAATGCTCTGTCGCTTACAAATAATTCTGCCAATAACATCGAAATTGGACGACCAAAACCAAAATATAATTTATACGAAAAAAATTCTTTTAGTGAGTTGGGAGGTAAGTTTAAAACGAGGCTAAACCTTAAAAAAAGCTAACATTATATTAATATTAAATATGTCGGAAACAGTACTTAATTTGATTCATAAACAAAGCGCAGCACGAATGCCGGTAGAGGCGACACTGTCGCAATGACGTGTATAGCTAGCTTCGTGCTACAAGGCTACAACGGAGCCTAGGTGGGGCGCGCCGGAGGGAGACGCTAGTCAGTTACCAGTTTGACTTTGGTCGTGATCGGTGCTTCTTACTAGGAACCGTTACTCGTTTTGTTTGAATAGTGTTAGTTATTTCGAACATGGTGTAGTGTTCAGTGTAGTTAAAGTGTTACGTGTATTAAAAGTGTTACTTCGAGTTGACCGATCTATCGTAGAACGTGCCATCATAAGCTAACCAACCGCCGACATCAGAATTGGGATGAACGCCAGCCAGCCCACAGGCTGCGTAGTTAACGAGCTTCCTGGTATTTTGTACCGATCAAGTAAGATCTTCCCAATATAATGAGCTTTGAGCAGAGTGCTTACTGGTTAAAGGTACTGTTGATAATTTTAGCAGTACAGCAATGTAGTTCCTGCTGTGTAATTAAATTGTCCTGGTTTTATAGTGTCCATATGATGGTTTTGTGTCTAGTGTTTAAATTTTGACTATTTATTTAAAGTGACGAGTAGGTTTTGACATTTTTTTACTTTTGTAACCTGACTATGATTTGTGAAAAGATAGGATATAATTAAGGGACCTTTAAGCCCTAAGTTAGATACGGTGACAATAAAAAATGATGGTGATAAAAGGAATCGTACTTTGTTGAGTTATAATACACCGTCGTAGGTCGGTTAACATTAGAGCGTCGCGTTAGCTAGGATTCGTTTTCAAGTGTTATTTGCACCTACCATACTTTAGTGATTTATGTTGCTATTCATGTGGTTTACTAGAGCTTTATTTTTAAAAGTCGTTAAATTTTAAGTCGTTACGTAATAAGATAAAGACGATGTGATTGGTCGATTTTAAATACCTGTTCTTATGACATTCGGAAGTTAATTGTACTATTTTATGTCCTCTATTTGAAAAAAAGAATTTATTTGTCACTTACAATACACAACAATATTGTGATTTTTAAATAAGGAAACGTTTTATTGTGACATATTGGACCACATTTAGTATAGTTTTTATAGTGTGTTCTTTAACAGAGCGTTGATTTTTGTAATATAATTTCGACACCAACAATTTACACTAAGCTAACTCATAAAAGTGAACTTTACAGTAGACGCGTTTAAAGGAAAAAACGCGATAACTTTTATATTAATAAGGATATTGATTTGAAATTTTGTATGATTAATATTTGATTATTTATTTATAGTTATTTCATATTTATATTTTTCCATAATTGTGTATATTTTTTTAATTTAGTGCAAGTTAGCCGTATATACCCCTAATTCCACAATATTATTTTCCGCACTACACACGTCTAACTAGTAGTCAGCGTAGTGTATTACGGGCGGTCACAGTACTAAACAAGTGTGATTTTTATTGCTTTACATTGCTTACTCTAAAATAGGTATACCTATTATGCATTCATTTAAACTTAAGCCTACATTTAAAAATGACAAATATTCTGTCTATTAAGTATTTAACATAGTTTTATACGAGAAATAATGTAAGAAATACAGTCGCTAACTAGTGCATGGCCAATCGAAGAACGAAATCCGATCGGGCTACATTACGCTAAGTAATAGTTAGCGTAGTGTTATACGATCTTTTAGCAAAGCGGCTAAAACTTAAAAAAATAATATAGTAAATTCTTTAACATACAATATATTTTTTTTTAATTCGTTTATTTCCAAATAAATTACAATGTTTGTTCAAAGAAAACAGAATCGCCAAACTGTGAATACAGTTTGTTGGCGAAAATAGAAAAATATTTAATAGCACTTAAACTTACCTCTTTTAGCAGTATAAAGCCAAATCTCATCCTTTTTATCAACACTCCTCATTAATTAATATTTTACCTTTTTGGTTAATTTCACTAAATATTTAGCTCGTTTTCGTGTCATTTTTGTAAAAATACACTAACACTAATAATATTTAGACTAATGGCTAACGCAGACCTGGACGGCATGGCAAAGGATTTTAATTTAGTAGTTAGCCATAACTTGTAACAATAGCTCTATTAATTAGCATTATACTAATAAAGTCTTTCAAACCGCGCACTTCCACTTGAATCTTATAATGCGACAAGTGAAGTTAGCGTAAACTAAATCGAGTGATTCTAAAAATTACCTGTACTTAGCGTTGTATAAAATTTGTAACTTCGTTATTTTTGTATATTACTTCATGATTTTTTTATTACAAATAAAATATAAATATAAGACCTAATCTTAGCATTCCATGGATTCTCCGTGCGGGTGCCGGGTCCATCGCGTGATAGAGGGCGGAACACTGGCGTAACAGCGTCTGGGACTTACGACCCAGATGTAGGTTTAAGGAGGCCCCCTTACAACGCGTTAGCGGTCACCTTCACTGTCTGCCATGTTCCGTCCTCTACCTATCCAAATTTGGTAGGAACCTAACAATGCCGTTTTGGACATTCGTGATAGTAGAGAGCTTACTGAAGTTCTCGGCAGTCCTAGTTCTTTTAATAGATTGTAGAGGGATTTAGCTGGTGTACCCCTCGCACCTATTTCCACGGCATACAGAGTAACCCTATAGCCATTTCTGGTTATCTCATTTGTCAAGTCAAAGTATTTATTTGTCTTAATTGCGTGGTCTTTAGGGATGTTAGTTTCCCACGGTACCGTGAGCTCAATAAGTACTACACGCTTTTTCAAATTTGAGTAGAGGAATATGTCTGGTCTCAACGGCGACACGCAGATATCCTCCGGGATTTTGTAGTGTGTTTCATACGTGTCAACCAGTAGAGTCCAATCGTCTGCCGGACTCAGGACCGAAAAAGGCTTGTAGGTGGTCTTTTTAGTAGTGCCTTCCTTAACAAATTGGATGTTTTGTCTTTCATTCGTAGTCAGACCTTTTCTAGCTCTGGCAATCGACAGACTCACTGCCTCGAGTATAATCCCTAATACTTTGTCGTGACGTTCCGAGTAATGACCCCTATCCAAAAGCACTTTGCAACCTACCAATAAGTGTCTTGCCATACCAATTTCTTTGCTACATTCTGTGCATTTTTTGTCCGTGGCTTTTCCCTATCTTACAAGATTGCTTTGATCGGGGAGAGTCAATTGAAAGGCGTTGAGGTAGAATTTAAGTAATGCTGGTGACCAGTCGTAAAGCAAAGTGCGCCACTTCAAGGCTAAAGGTATACAGTAGTCCCCTAGAGTAACCCATTCATTTTGCATTTCTAGGTTCATTGCGTGCACTCTGTAGCTGTTATTCTCATCTTGGTTTAAGAAAGATTTTATAATTTCTTTGTCCGATTGACTTTCCGTGTTTTCTAGACCTCTACTAGTTTGTGCGCCTATCATGAACTTTTTGTGGAATTGTAACCGTGACTCGAGCGCAGATGAATTTTTATCAGTTGGGATGGATTTTACAATTTCGTCTTTAGATGTTGATAAGACTTGCATTTTAGTGACTCTTAGATGTTTGTAGAGTTCCGATGGTTTTTTTTTTTCTTAAGCACTTTAGCGTAAAAAACGACTTTTCCTAAAAGTCGAGTTAGCTTAGTATGAATTATTGGTGTCGATTAAATATTAATTTTATAGCTTAGTGACAGGAATTATCGATTTACTTAAACGTCAGGTTGGGTAATTTTGTGTGAAAATTGGTTAGATTATTCATTCTTAGTTTACTTCGTGTATTTCGTTGAAGGCAAAAGTGTTACAATAACTTATTAGAATAGAAATAATTAATACCACATACAATAGTGTGACTTAAGCTAGACTATCCTATGAAAGGATGAAAGTACCCTTGCATCTGTGGGAACTCGTAATTATACCAACTGTTTCGTTAATATTTTAAAAGGAACTTATTATTAATTTCTGAAATAAACAAAGGCAAACTAATAAAAAGTTTAAATTGTCGTGTAATATTTTGGTGTCTATTTGTAACTTTATAACGTGTTATTTATCACCCATCCTAAACGTTTTATTTAAAGGTACCTAATAACTTAGAATAGCTGAGTCCAGTCCTCCAGGTTTAGGTACGTGTTGATGAGGTACAATATATATCCAAAATTAACAAGGAGTTGGTTTCACATATAACTGAGCTGCCAAATAATTGCCTGTTGTGGGAATTAAAGTGCAAAGACGAACCTATTAGCTAACTACATATGGCAAGTGACCATGATTTAATTGACTCATCAGAACGAAGACTTAATTCTTTTGAAGTAAACTAAGACTCTTGATATATTATTAGGTATATGAAATTATTAGGTATTTTGGTGTTTTGGATTGTAGTCATCCATTTCATTTTTAGGACGCAGGATCTGTTGTTCTACAATACAAATATCATCTGTAAGTAGGTAAGTACGATTTCGACGAATACAAACTTCGGTAGGTACTGTAATTTTATTCAAAGTGTTAACTATGAATTTTGTTCATTAGTTTTTTATTAGTTAAACTAACCTTACTAGGAACCGTTACCGTTTTGTTACCAGTAGTGTTTTTTCGAATATGGTGTAGTGTTCAGTGTAGTTAAAGTGTTACGTGTATTAAATGTGTTACTTCGAGTTGACCGATCTATCGTAGAACGTGCCATTATAAGCTAACCGCTGACAAATATAATATCATTTATTAAATGATGTTTATCATTTAACATCATTGCCTTTATTGATATTATCTATTATTTTATATGACTCGCGTACTACGAATGAGCGCTATGTCTCGGTGACTTTTACAATCATGATAATAATAATTATAGCCACAAAGTACATCCAGGCTAGGCTCAACATATTAATACTATTATTTTTTTGTATATTACATAAAGCGTAATGTGCCTGCTTACTTACTAATAAATAAGCCTAAATTTACCAAATCTAATGGTGTTACTCTTGTTCGCTCCATGTACACTCAAGGAATTTAATTGTTTAGCAATTTGCATAATTTTGAAATCGGTCAGGTTACTATTTACCGACTAAAGACGACGGATGACGAACCCCGACATCTTGGGAGTCGTAAAATTGATTAGACAAGGTATATATACCTAGCCTTGTCTATCCATGACAGCCAGGTATTTTGTGTTAAAATAAAATTCTTCAATTTTATATTATTGACAGACCAAAGTTAAGTCAAACTAAACTAGACCTTATCTACCATCTCCATCAAACAGTATCCTTAGTCCGAGTTTGTGTGTGTCACTATTAACAATAAAGTATATAGAGTAGCATTCGCTGTTCTGATTGGTTCTATGCATTGTATTGATAATACTGTCAAAATTTTATTTTTTACTCTTTGGACAGAATGGAATTTTTGCAAGTTTGTAAACAAAGAAGTTTGAAGTGCGATTCATACTATTGGTTATATATTATATTATGTCAATTTTGAGGTATAATATCTTTCAAATTCGTTATGATTATTTCGGTATATAATACGACTAAATTACGGAGGTTGTGTACCTGCTAAACAATTAAATTCCTTGACCGTACATTATGCTTATAGGTCCTTCGTCCTTAAAATGTGTTTAAGTGTAAACTCTATACTTTGTTTAACTACCTACAATATTATTGTACTCGACTATACTAAATAAATAGAAACGAATGTCTACTACAGCTTCGATAATTATTACCTAAAGAAGTTTGTAAGATGTAGATACTGCACTTTATAGACTGCATCGGTGATACAACGTGTTTCTGGCAGTTATTTTGTTACATATTTTATAACACTTTTTTATAATAATGTTAGGGTAAACAACGGGCAAATACCTGCTCATGAAAACACTATGCTTACTTAACTCTCGAAATTTATTAGTTCTATTTCACCGATGATTTTCTTGTGCAAGAATAACTTAATATTTATTAGTTATGGTATTCCCAGCCAGACATTCATCAGCAAGGCGCGGCATTGCGGCAGAATCAGAGGAGCAAATCTTTGCCTCGAGCATGGTTGAGGCGCCATCTGTACTTTTTTCAAAGAAATTATATGTATAATAATCCAATTTTAGGCCAACTAAAGTTTTTGTTGGGTATAAAAATATTATAACGAATAAACATACCTACTTAAATATTATATTTTTTTAAATATAAGTAAGTACGTATAAGTTTACTATTAACCCATTAAACAGAGTAAGTGAAAAATTCGTTAACATTCAAATCCCCCCCACCCAACAAGACGGGCGGGCGCGGGGATGTATCTTTCTCGTAAATTAGTTGAAATGGATCGCTTCACGGGAGAACAACGCGCTTTTTGTGTTGAACAATTTTATGTAAACAACGATTCGGTTACTACTGTGCGACGTTTATTTCGCGATAAATACAATTTAGATGACATAAGTCAGTGTCCTAGTGCTTCTTTAATAAAGAAATGGGTGAAGAACTTTCAGGTCACAGGGTCGACCACAGGCATATGAATGGGTCACTAATTATGAAGCAAACCGAAGGCCCGTGGACGTCTCGGAGCGAAAAAAACGTGAATTATGTTTTACACTTCTGTTCGACAAGATCCTGATTTATTGAGAAGAAAATGTTTGGCTGAATTTTAAATAATGCCCTTGGTATGAATAAACAATTTTAAAATCACAGGTTCTTTAATTGTTAACTTTTTACCTTCTTTTATGACAGCCCGGTAGCTGCACGAGGTCGCGGGTTCAAATTCCACACAGGACAAATTCTTTGCGTGTCCGTTATATTATAAATAATAATAAATAAATATTCACGGACATCTCTACACAGCGCATCTGTTCCCAAAGTAAGCTAGGCTTAACCTGCTTGTGTTATGGGTAACAGAACAACGAATATTGGTACTTATTTACTTTGTTTTTGTAAATACAGACATAAATATTATACATAGATGCTCAGACCAATGCAAATAATCATGTTAATGCACACAAATATCTGCACTGAGCGGGAATCGAACCCGAGACCTCTGCGTAACAGTGATGTTGTACCTTTAACCACTACGCCACAGAGGTCGCCTGAATTGATGTTTGGAAAGTCAACGCGCCACATCGCATGGTCGTACCTACGTACGAAAATTGTCTTTTTAAAATAACATTAATTCCACAAGTTGTTTAACACGGAAATGACTATGACTAGTATACACAGCAACTAATCAACCTACACACTCATGTACCTTAATAACTTGAAATAAGACACAATTTCAAATGAAAATGTTTAACTCGATGTGTTGCTGTGTGTACCTATAAACTCATGTTCACGCATACAAAGGCATACTGACATATTTCTATAGAGCGGGAATCTTCAAAGTACATACAAAGGTCATAATAAAGGATAGATAAAACAAAATAAAACTACCAATCACGTATAAGTATTATTTAATTTATTCAAATAGACATTTACATATATTAATTATATACTTTAAAGTAGAATTTCCAAATTTTTGGTATCTATATAACACTGATTGGGTATCCACATAGGTATGATAATAATGATAAAACCTAGAATTACAAACATCGGTACATATTGTTCCAAACATCAAGGTACACATTAAATATCACCTACAAAATTGAACAAGTTAGAAATACGTAGTATAGGTATATCAAAGGACTCGCTAACAATTATCTATTGTTTAAAAATATCGGCAGTGATAAAACAAGCCAAACTCGCAATATGTTATATCAACAATGACATTTATTCATGTTATTGTTACGCTCATTTAATAAGTATCTCAAAAATCATTACGATTGAGCTTTCGATTCATCAACTTTTTTTTTGTTCTCGGCATTTTTTTATTAATAAATTACTAATTATAAACATTAAAATGTTTTTTTTAAATTATCCGTAAACTAACTACCTACATTCACTCAAATTCTCACATCGTAAGCACACGTCACTCTCAGACTCTATAGCAATAAGTTATAAATTTTACCTTACAAGCTAATTTAAAAAATTAATAAATATAAATAATTGAATATGAACTATTTTTTTTTATACAAAATTCATAACATAGAAAATGATATCACGCGATAATCACGTATGATCATAGCATCACACAAATAGACAGTTATGTAAATTAGTCAGCCTATAAAAATAGATTGCACATAAATTATTAAGAAAATATTTGCTGAGAAAAAGTTTGGTGTATGCACAGCAACACATCAAACTATACATCTCTAATCGAAAATGTATCTTATTACAAAGTAACAAGGTATATACCTAAAGGTCTAGGTTGATGTGTAAAGGTACATTGCGATTTTAAACACTTTTTACTTCAATAACTAATTCTCATAAAACATCGCAAAAATTGTAACAAAATTTATTTTTTAATATACGCTTGTTCCTTAGCAACATTTAAAAATGTTGCTTTGTGATGTTGGTGACAAAAAATCTTGCATTTTTATGGCCCCTTTGCAATAAAAATGTTATTTAATCAGGTTTATAAAGAATAATCTAAGCACTCCGCATTCCAAGCATCGCCATTCCTATTCTGTTTCTAAAGATAAGTACGTTTATCAATTTTAAATGTTTTTTGACACGTCAACACTACCCACTTACGATACCACAATATAATATTAAACTTTCATTGTAATCCTAATTGTTTACCTCATGTTGGCTAATAAATTTTCTGAAACTTTAATATAGTAATTAATTTTATAGTTAATTTTATCTCCTATAATAATTACGACATTAAAATACACAAAACGGCTCCCATTTTGTGCTGAAATGTTAAATTCATTGATAACACTTTTTCAATCAATCACTAATTAACAAATGATACCGGATTCAGAGAAATAGATATAGTTTTAAATTGAGATTTTTTTCCAGAAATATAAAATATCTATTGTCCAATTTTAATCAAGCCTTAACCCTAAAACGATGGCACACAAATTATTTCTAACAAAGGAGGGAACTTTTCACAACTGGGAAAATTTTATTATCATGTTTCGTTCAAATCATGTTAATAACTCTCTCATTCAAAATTTAATATTTGAAGGTATAGAATTCCGAAATATGAGCAATTCTGTTTACGTATCTAATAAAGAAAATGAGCTGAAAAATATGCATGTTTGGTCGCTTTGAAGTCTCCACAGTCAGTCTTACAAGAAACCTAATTTTTATTTGAATCTGTAAAAATAGAATGGAATGTGATAGATTAACGAAGTATGAAAGAATAGTAGTAAATAATAACCAACATAATTAATACAATGATTCGTAGGGTAGAGTCCATGTGCAATTATAATCGTGTTATTTATCGTAGGTATATTCCGGGAGAGCAATTACTTAATCGATTCTACGTTACAAAATGCATTGTTACCTTCCTAAATTCGTCACACCTATACTAACACTTGAAATAGCGAGATGATTTTGAAACTAGCAGCAAATTTATTCGTTCTAACTAAAATTGCTGTCCCGGAGGAGGACGAAATCTTTATTCATCCTAGTAGTACTGGATGTTTTATTGTTGACTGGACTTCGGTCCCCAATTACTTGGAAGCGCTCACTCCAGGCGCGCTTTGTAGCTGGTCTTCCATATTTCAGCTAGAGTAACAGCTGAGTGGAAACGATGGAAAATACAAAGAGGAAGAGTGAAGCGTTGGACTAGTGACCAGGCGACGAATCCGTAGAAATCCAGTTGCACCTGAAATTGAAAAACGATAAATGGTTGAGAATAAAGTCTTGACAGCGTCTTAGTAAAGAAATTGTTACAATTAATGATGTAGATGATTATATTGATGATGATACTTACAGGGTTGGCCAGAACTTTTTGTGCCTCAAACGTGTAGATCAGCCACATAGTTACATTGCAGATTAGTAGGAAAGTGACGGCTTGACGTGCAGGCTTGCTACGTTCTTGCTCTGGCAGGTGGACTCGACGACGGGAAACATCAGCGATGAAAAGCAATTGTAAGACGACCTGTAAATTAAAAAAAAATACATATAAGTAGATGGTTTGTTTACTTTATATAACAGAACAAGATTGATAGTTAAATAAAAAAAAAGTTGAATTACCTGAAGTACACTCAGACATCCCGTGATCATGACCAGAAGATTCGGCTCGTGTGTGAAAGCTCCCATGCCACCAGCAATGACGCTGAACACAGCATACACGAAGAGGCCAAACGCAGACACACGCAGCAGGATGTCATTCAAGTCGGATTGTTCTTCGGAGCGGAACTTCAAAGATTGCACCCTGCGAAGAGGCTCGGTATAGGAGGAAGGAGAATTGCTCCATTTCATTACACGACCACTAATTACATTAAAGGATGAAACCAAAAAAATGGTAAATGAAACATAAAAATGGAATAAAACAAGATTTTAAGATGAAAACATATTATTACGTTGGTAGTAAGGTGGGTTAGCACGGCCGATGTGCAAATTAAAAATAAATCGGAGCATTCAGAGAGTGAAAGGAGTTAAGGAGTGGGATAAGAGAACATAACAGGGTTAGGGACAAATAGAAATAAAAATTAAAAAAATCGCTAAGTGTTGAACTATTGAATGGAAAAGGTAACACACAAAACAAATGTGCTGGTAAAAGTATCATGTAAATTCTTACCGTATAAATCCAATTAAAATAGCCAGGATTGAAAGAACCATCAAAGCGCAGTGAGATACGTCAGCCAGATAAATTGATAAGCGCTTCAACTCTTGATGTCTTATCAGCACGAAGAAAAGTATCAGGCAGATCAGAGAGGCCACAAGCAGAAGTAGTCCACAGAATAGTCCTTTGGAAGCACCAGCGCAATCTACTCGGTTGCCACGTTGAGCTGCCGCTAAAGCCGCTGCCCTGCGGGAGAGAACAGCTTCCAGACGTCTTTCCAGATCTTCGTCGTTGGCCACGCTGCAACGAAACGCGTGCCTTGTCAGTCACGTATGGGTAGTTATGTACTGAACTCTATACTAATTGTGCTCTAATGATGTACTAGGTGTGATGATGATTATAAGTTAAAAGGGAGATTTCAAGCAACTAATTATAATTAGTTATGAGAGGAAGAGGTGAGTTTACTTTTGGAAGTTCTAAGAAAAATGCATTAAGTAAACAAGCTTACCTGGGATAACGGCCGATGTGTTTCCACATAACGTATATGACAGCAGCGCCTATCAAAGAATATTCAATGATGAACGGATACAGATAGGGTGCCGAGTCAGTTACGATAGTACCCATAATTGGGTTCCGGCCGCACACAGTCGAGTTATCAATATTGGCGATCAGCGCAGCTGGGTTGAGAGCATCGAACGACTCGAAGATTTCTGATGAGTTTACTGAAAGAAACAAAATTGTTAGTTTTCTTTCTCAAATTAACTTTTTACTATACATCAAAAACTTCTAATCTACAATAATCTATTTACTGTAATGAAACTATTTACATGCTTATGACGCAAAAAATATTGTATCCTATAAAATAATAATACGTAAGTGGTAACGCAGGTGCAATGAACGTGAACGAGGGCACTCGTATAGACAGAACATATACAACATTTCACAAGTGGCAAATAAAAAGTGCAACGGCGGGTAACTTTTAATCAATACGACACTCCAACGACAAACCTGGCGAATGTGGTGGTTCATCTACGCGATAAGTTTCGACACTATTGCCCCATTCATCTCTATCTGTTACTATCTGTCCAGTTGTCGTGCTCGGCATCACAGTGGATATAGCGTTTACTATCGGTTTCAGAGTAGAAGTACGTAGCCACTGGAATACTTCTAACATGGTCTGCGTTTGAGTCACTTTTTCAGACTCCGTTGTTAGTGGCGCAAAAGAAGTAGTAGGGAAAGGATTGTCATTAGGCCATTCTCTGAACTCGCGACCATATCCCATGCCGTTCTCGTAACCTATTGTACTCTTAATGGTGTCGATCAATTTCGATTTAGGGAGGAACCCACCACCAATGTTATGATAGGATGACAAAGTAGTTGCTGAAAATTAGTCCAAAAGAATTTAGTTTTTTAGTTTCAAAAATTTTAGTTGACATACATGCACGTGTTAGCAGAACAGGGAAATGAAATATTAATGTATGTGTATACTAACTTGTTGCAGGAGTAGTGGTAGGGGCAGCAGTGGACGTCGAGGTGACAACGTTCAGAATTTGCTCTCCAGCGGTTTTAGCAGTGGTTAGGGCAGAAGATGCAATAGTAGTAGCGGCAGTGGAAGCAGCACCGAATACTTTTCCGGAATGCCTCAGAGTGTGCTTACGGATGACTTCTGAAGATGGATCATTCAATGATGTACAATGATATTTAGACAATGAATAAATACTCGTTAGTTAACACTCACATCAAGAACACATTTATAAAACAAAGCAACTAATTTAAAAAAGGTGAGATAATACTTACTTCCAAGTACGCCTTCTCCAGGTATACCCAGAGGATTCTTTACATGATAATCAGTGATTTCTTTCAGTGATTCTAGTACCAATGTACGAATCCAAACACATATATTGGTAGCGACTACATGCATCAGGCCAAATCGAGCGATGACTTTAAAACGATGGATATTTAACTGTAAAAAAATAAAATGATTAAACATTTTCACTTTTTCATTAACATTTTAAATGCAACAAAATGGTTGACATAGTTACCCGTGAATTCATAAATATGAAGTACATTTGCATGAATGTAAATATCATTTGCAAAACTGGGTTAACTCCTTTCAGAATTAAGTAACAAGTTGAGTCCAAAGGCAGTTCGAAAAAGGTGCCGAATTCCAAGCCATTGTAGATCATAGTGCCAAGGCCGAAAGCTAAAACAACATAAAAATAATGTAATAAGTACTGTAAAAGACATTATTATAAAAATAACAAAAGGGCTTAATACATACCTATGGCACCAATTCTTAGGAAGAAACTCCCATGACTGTGATCGTTCTGAGAAGTTTTACGCCTACGGACGGGTCTTGCAACAGGTCCTGCTTCCAATTCCACAATATCTTGTTGTTGTTGTAGTTGCTGCTGCTGTTGTTGCTGAAAAAGTTAATATTATGTAACATAGAATTTTTATAAAAAAATTAAGAAGACTCAAGATAATCCCGTGATGTGTTTCAAAGTGTTGGTTCAGGTCACAATTGACTTATGCTTCTTCATCTTGTCTAAAAAAACCATTAATGACAAACTCATCTAGCTTATATTAAATTAGTAAATGAAATAGGAATCAGTTGTTACTTTCACTCAGAAAATCTCTTTGCAGCTCTACTTACAAGTAAATGAAATGATGACAATTAAGTATGTGTGATTTACGAAGCCTAAATAAAAGCAAAGTGATATACAAAAATAGCAAAAACACAAGCATTATGATCAAACGAACTACGACAGCACATCCAAAGCTCTCTGCTATGATAATATGATACACTTCAAGCAGGATGCGTCAAGATGTACCTCACCTGATCAGACGCATACAATTGCGCCATTTGCAATTGCAATTGCTGTTGACGAACTTTATCACGCATCTTACGGGGATACACCTCCTGCCCAAATGATATGGAAAAAACAAAAAAGTAGGCGGCGTAAACAAAAAAGGGGAACATGCGGCCTGATGTGTTCGAAGTAAGCATTGACCATGATAAAAGTGATCTGCCAAATAATAAATTGCGAACGAGTGCGTATCACAAAAAGTTAAATTAAACAAATCACATTATTCAAATTAATAAAATAAACATATTGTTAACTAAAACAGGACGGCACGCTAAAGCAACGAGAGAGTGTGTAATAGTGTTAAGTACAGATTATGGATGTGCTGTGTATGTAATGGTGAGGTGTTCCTCTCACCTGGAAACTTTGTTTCTTAGATTCTTTGGAAGGCTTCTCTTTCTCTCCATCCTTGTCTTTATCTTTACCTTTATCTTTAGACTTTCCTTCTTTTTTATCTTTTTTGCCTTCTTTACCATCTTTTGCATCTTTGTTTTCTTTTGTTTCTTTATCTTTGGTTTTCTTTTCTTTCTCTTTCTTCGGCTTCTTTTCTTTTGGAGGAGGTTTCGGTTTGGGCGGGCTGCCGCTGCAGCATGCACTCTCTAAAGAAAACAACGTTGACTTATCGAAGGTATCTGAAGAGATTTTAACTTAAAGTATTAAATAATGATTGGTACAAACCTTGTAGAAGGAAGCAAAATACGTATAACAAAAACAAAATGCTCATGCCATACAAGTAGGTGAAGAAACCCTCGTAGTAATAGAGGGGAAGGTTGTGTGTGATGACATCGCTGATAACGTATGCTATGCAAACGACGACCAGGAGCTTAGCGTAGATGAAACTCGAGATGATGAATAGGGATGTTCTGCGAATAAAAAAAAAGCATTTTAGGCAATGAGTTAAACCTTTTTGAACATTCTTCCGATAATTTATTTAATTGCTATATTGTTTTGTTTCGTGTTACCTATCCTTTTACTAAGTAAAGTAATTTAAAATGAGTATATACTGGGAAGTGGTCTCTGTGACTAGAGGTATGACATGAGAGCGGTGCTTGGGTTCTATTCCTGGTCAAAGCATATTTAAGTGTGCATGAACATGAATGTTTGCACTGGTCTGAGGTTTTACACTTTGTATACATAGTACTTATAGTACAAGCAATGCTTAGTTGTAGACGAAATGTCGTTGTGTGAATGTTTGTCAAAATTAATAATATTCATTATTACTTATTAAAAAATTTGATTTGAACATAGTTCAGCCCGAAATTGAGCGAGACAACCTAAATGAGGTTTGCCATCGACGTATTTATCATACTTTCGAACTATCTACTATTGTATTGTTCAACACAGAAAGACAGATCCATAAGTTAAATTATTATTTATTTATTATAAAGTATTGTTTAACTTAACGCCTATGGCTGTACCAGTCAACCTTAGGTGATGCAGAGATAAAAGTGGTAGGTGTTAAATCAATTAAACTAAGAAGAAAATATAAATTATTATTCTTATATAGCATGTTCCCTATAGAGAAAGTTTTCTTTTTATATTTAGGTAAATTTATATAGGTACCTAATTATGTTTTATTTTCTTGTTTTTAACTCTGAGTATATTAAATAAAATTATCTAATAAAATAAGAACCTCTTAGAAGGTGTGTCTATTACTAACATCTTAAAGTTAATTAAATAAATTTAAAATTAGGGGATTATTTTTGGACAAACTTTGTTAATATAGGTACTTCAAAAGAACTCAACACAAGCAAATCATAAATTATATACTTTAGTTGTGTCTCTTTCCTTCTTACAACCACCAACCCAACGTAATAAGAAGAAGCATTTTATTGGCAAAGCAATAGCAACTTGCTAAAGTCAAATGGTGACCATTCATTGCCTTCGTTACTTGGCAATACAACAGTATAGTTATTCAACGTCTAAAAAAAAACAAAAAAAAAACATAATGTAGCTGACTACATGTAGTCTAGTGTAATCGGCGCTTAAGTTTTAAAATTAGGTAAGTAAGCGCATAATCAGCAATGAATGACTAATTATCAAGCCAAGTTGATAATGATGACAACTAACAAGCGGTAGCAATAGCTACTCTCATTATTTTACTTTATTAGCCGAAAACTGAGCCAGTTTTTTTAGTTTCTTCTACAATTATAGGTAAGTAACCAAATTGTCCAAATAGTAGAAACAATTTAACGAATTAAAAAAAAAATCTGTAAAAGGCTTTTTATACTACCTATTGTATTTTTTAAATGCTTTCTTTATTTAAAGTTGGTTGCATAGAACTTTCAGGTAAATTGGTAATATTTATTGTATATTATATTTATAAATTGTATAATAAAGTGTAAGTTATGTTTTTCTTTAAAAAAATATAGGTAGTATTACTTGTAAAAATTATCTAAGTTAAGTAAATTGTATCAATATAAACACTGGTTTAGGAGCATATAACTTAATCAAAAAATTATCCATCGTACCTATGTAATTTGAAAACTTACGCGTTATAAATACTTAACAAAACTTTACGGTAATTAACGATACATGTAATTAAAATAAGAATACTGAGAATGTCTAATGTTATAAAAATATTATAATAGGAGAATAATAAAACATTTAAGATAAATCATTTTTCACAAAATAAGAAAAATCTAATTTTACTAAAAATTCAAATAAAATAAAAAAATATATATATAAATATAGACTATTTATTTTATTAGTAGGCCAAGTATCCCTCCATCAAGGGAGGAGGCCCGTCCCTGCAGTGGCACATTAATGGGCTGTTATGATGATAGACTATTTTTCATTATGATTTAAGCTTAAAGCTAGGCATCAAAAATTTATTTTCTTTTATAGTGAACTAAAAATACTGGTCACCACCCTATTTTAATCCACATACCTAATACTAAAATACCGATTATATTTTTACACAATTAACTTTGAAATTATTTATTTAAGAGGACCTTAACGCGATTGCGTCTTCCTGTTCCTTTGATACATAAACTTCCCTGCTTTTATCAGGTCACCGGCTATCTAATGATCTGCGCACTTTTAGCTTACTAGTACCTGGTTCATTAACCCTAAGCAAAAAGGTAGTCTTTGGGAGAGGTCAGCTTATACTAGCTGCTTTGTTCACCAACTCACGTACGGATACCAATTGCAACTTTGAAAAAGCAATTAGTCCCTTGTAGGTATTATTTTACTCACTGTTTACTTAAATTACACTTTTTAAAATATAATAATGTAGGTACTATTGCAATTGCGATGAATTAATAAATTCTAAATTTATTACGCCTGAATAATAAAAATAAATAAAAGTTTAAGCTACGCATAAAGTAAAACTAAAAATTGTCATAAAAACTAAGTAAAAATTGAATAAAAAAGTAATAAATTAATTTAAAGTAAGCCATTTTTAAAATATTTCTAAATAAACTAATTTATAAATATCAGACATACTTCTTGGATGGCTTGGGCTGAACGCATTTGAGTTCCATTTCTTTGTTTGCATTGTTATGCTTTTCCGCGATCGCGATATCACTCCCTTGTTGCCGGTGCTGGCCGACCGGTAAAGTCGCCATGTTATCAACCGCCTCTAGATCGACAGTCGCCACCTTCACTTCAGCATCAGTTGGCTGATGCTTATCTTTCCCCATTATTGTATATTTGTAAACACTCAAAGGTAAAGGGAATTACAAAGTGCCCATAATGAAGTGCTTCAGGGTTAAGGACAGGCAAAGGACCGAGGAACACTTTCAAAGCTCGCCGGAAGTATGGCGTTGCGGCGTCGACCCGTGCCACTGGCTCGAGTACACTAAGAGTTGCGCAGTAATGGATGCTGCGCGATACTTGTACTCCCAAAATAGGGGCGGCACCAACCCTCCGTGCGACACCCCATTTGTATAAATTGCACTCCTAACAACAGAGGGATGTTTTGTAATTGTGAGGAAGGAGTTTCGTTGCAATGCCATGTCGAATTGAGTTGTAATATTTGATTTGTCAGCTTATTGAATGCGCTGATTTTTGGGCAACGATATCGCTTATTTTGGGAATATTTTAAATATTATAAACAAACTCTATTTACTATTATTACTTCCATTGTAAAACGCTTATAATCCTAAACAAATACCTACCGAATATTTTTTTCAAAATACGGAACAAGGAAGTACTTTTACCCTAACCAAACTAATTTCGGACAGCCCTAACACAGGCGGCAAGCGGTCGATAGAGGCGCGTCTCTCCCGGAATGCTCTGGGAGGCTGCGCGAGCGACCCACTGACCTGGCCCTTGTCCCCGAACACACCCCAGTACTACGCACTAGCTTCCAACTTAAATGCACATGCACGTGTGGTGACATTATATAACTATATGAACAAAGAAATGTCACGGAACAAGGCCGCTAACAAAAAAAGGGGACAGAGTTCGGTATTGTAATGCTAAATAGTTTAATCATTGTAGCAGCTCATGCACGTCCTTCTACAGGGCTGAATTACCTCCATATATGGAGCGAAGATAGCCTTATTTACATCAAGCTAGCAGACAAGTTCGCATAGGTTTTTGTGTCAGTTTTACTGGTTTACTAAAAACTTCGCTGTTAAGTCATGTTTTACGATATACACAAGAGGTACGATGATAGTAAGACAAGGAATTTCTTCGATAGATTCACCAACACTAATGTAACAACCTCAAAGTCTCTTAACCTTTTTATGTCTCCAAAACATACACTTTATAATTCAATCTCATTAACGTTTACCTACAAATACCCATACGTAAAAGCGTACTAAGGAAGATTAAAAAAAAACAGAGTACTCTTCCAAAACAGAAAGCTTCTAGAAAACTTTGTAACAATCCCCCTAGACTTGATACGAATATAAATTCTTCACTTAAAGAGACCCGTCTGTGAACTAGTGGAAATTTAAAGAGCAGATAACAAATAAGAAAGAATTGTATCCTTTCTATTAAATGGTCTACGAGTAGCACTTAACATGGGAGTCTGTATCTATAACTGGTCAAATGTAGACATGATTGAGTCGATAGTAATAATCACATCAATCAACTAAAAATCAGGTATCATCATAACAGCCCATTAATGTCCCACTGCAGGGAGGGGCGGAGAGATACTTGGACTACTAATACTACGCTGGCCAAACGGGTTGGTATAGGGTTTAAATTTCAAGTTTTCCTTCTTTTTATTACGTATAGATAATATTAGCTGGTATGTAGTAAATTGCTTAGTTATACAAGGACAAAGGTGCATTGTTTCTTGGCAGTGTTAGTTACGCAAAGCGTTCCCAAAGGGCAGCTTTTACGACTTTCCTTGTGCGTATCTCAAGGACAAACAGCTGGCTCCTATGCTTTGTTTGACATTGAGCGAAAGATTTTATCATAATCAAGGGTTTTCATGTTAACTGTCGTATTAAAAGACTAACTCTAACCAGAAGTTCAAACTTCTTTGATTATGACTGTCTAAAATTATCACCTTTTTTTAGATAAAAATAGGTATCAATCTAAATAGGAGTAACTTTTATTTTAAAATTATAATTACTGCATAAATGATAAAAAGACAAACATTTTTGTTTGTTAGTAGCAAAAAATGATACTTTTATGACAAATAACGCCCATTTCTGGTACCAGATCTAGTTAAGAAAGATCTTCAAGCTTTCACCTTATTGTTATAAGTAGAACCCTTGCATCTATTTAATCAGTTTGGCGATAAGTAACGTTGTATCAAAGATAACATGAACAGGGACAGAAGAACATTAGAAATAATATTTTAGCTTTTATAATAATATAGAGGATTTATACGCGTAAGAAAATGCTCTGGGAGGCTGCGCGAGCGACCCACTGACCTGGCCCTTGTCCCCGAACACACCCCAGTACTACGCACTAGCTTCCAACTTAAATGCACATGCACGTGTGGTGACATTATATAACTATATGAACAAAGAAATGTCACGGAACAAGGCCGCTCACAAAAAAAGGGGACAGAGTTCGGTATTGTAATGCTAAATAGTTTAATCATTGTAGCAGCTCATGCACGTCCTTCTACAGGGCTGAATTACCTCCATATATGGAGCGAAGATAGCCTTATTTACATCAAGCTAGCAGACAAGTTCGCATAGGTTTTTGTGTCAGTTTTACTGGTTTACTAAAAACTTCGCTGTTAAGTCATGTTTTACGATATACACAAGAGGTACGATGATAGTAAGACAAGGAATTTCTTCGATAGATTCACCAACACTAATGTAACAACCTCAAAGTCTCTTAACCTTTTTATGTCTCCAAAACATACACTTTATAATTCAATCTCATTAACGTTTACCTACAAATACCCATACGTAAAAGCGTACTAAGGAAGATTAAAAAAAAACAGAGTACTCTTCCAAAACAGAAAGCTTCTAGAAAACTTTGTAACAACCCCCCTAGACTTGATACGAATATAAATTCTTCACTTAAAGAGACCCGTCTGTGAACTAGTGGAAATTTAAAGAGCAGATAACAAATAAGAAAGAATTGTATCCTTTCTATTAAATGGTCTACGAGTAGCACTTAACATGGGAGTCTGTATCTATAACTGGTCAATTATGTAGACATGATTGAGTCGATAGTAATAATCACATCAATCAACTAAAAATCAGGTATCATCATAACAGCCCATTAATGTCCCACTGCAGGGAGGGGTGGAGAGATACTTGGACTACTAATACTACGCTGGCCAAACGGGTTGGTATAGGGTTTAAATTTCAAGTTTTCCTTCTTTTTATTACGTATAGATAATATTAGCTGGTATGTAGTAAATTGCTTAGTTATACAAGGACAAAGGTGCATTGTTTCTTGGCAGTGTTATTATCCGGCCGTTCAGAGAATGCGTTCCTGACACTTATCAGTTAGTCACGACTAGTGATGGACACAACATTATACCGAGTTCGTTACCGTTACTCCAAAATGAACCGCCGCGTTATTTTTATGATTAGATTTAGACCGTTTTAAATTGGCGGAATCATTTAAAATTTATATTTTAGTTCTTTACGTGGAAACAATAAAAGGGAATATTAATATAATAAAATTGTTTTATTTATTATTTTTTACAAAGTTACAATCTGTATTTCTATGGAATAAAGTACATTGAACTAAATGTGCGTACAGAATATTAATCAGACTCCGATTCGCTTGAGGAGGTGGTGTCTTCATCATCATCTTCGCCTACATGTATAATTATATTATTATCAATTACAGAATCAATCCTGATATCTCGGTCAAAATGTTCCATAATCAGGTTTTTAGTCTTTTCGACAACCTTTGCCCAGTCATCTCTTGTGACTTTCCCGCAGGCTTCTTTTAACAGGGTCATCATCTTTTTCGTGCTGAATGGCGGGGAAGTATTGTGGCGGGCGGCGTAACCTTTTATTTGAGCCCAGATTAGCTCAATCGCGTTATATTGGCAATGATACGGTGGAATTCTTAGAACGCGATGACCGTACTCCAAAGCCATTTCATCGATTTCGTATCGCACATTTGCCGCTTTATTTTCTTTCACTAACTTAATTAGCTCTGCTTTTAGCATCTGCATATTTGCGTCAATGCCTTTTGCTTGTAACCAAGCAACCATTTCTTCTTTTTTATTAGCTTGGGTAGGTGGTTTCTGTATTTGAAACGAGTGATAGGAGGCATTATCCATCAATATTACAGAAGGCTCTGGTAGGCTGGGCAAAAGCACGTTCTGGAACCACTCTTTAAATGTACTGGCATTCATTTCCTCGTGGTAGTCATTTGTGGTTTTTGATTGAAATGCCAGTAAAGCGTTCTCCACAAAGCCGTATTTTGCAGTACCTGCGTGGCATATTATCAGACGAGCCCCCTTACCCATTGGTACTTTCGACGTCGACGCTTGTGTATCATCCGTCCAAGAACGGGAAACCGTGTGATTGGCGTTTAGCCATGTCTCGTCAATGAACACGACATTATCCCAGTTATCAATTTTTTTTGCTTCTCTCAAGAAACTTATCCGTTTCAAAATGATGTCGTATCGTTCTAATAAAATTTTTCTTTTGTCTGTTTTTTTATACGAAAAACCAATATCTTTTAAGATTTTCGTTAAAGCAGTTTTACCCCCGCTAAACAGTCCAGCTTCTCTTAACGACGCCAAAAGCTTCATCCTGTTGAGATATTCATTTCTGGAATAGTAACCATATATATGATTTCTGATTGCATCGGCGTCAAAGGTATCAATATCTGTCACGGGTTTAGTTCTACGTTTCTTCTTCGGAGTACGTAAAATATTATCTTCCATGCCAGTAGAGCCGAACTTTTCTTTATTAATATTTGTAATCGTTCGTTTGCTAACTCCAAGCGCCTGAGAGACGCGTTCTTGTACTTTTTCGACAGGAACCAGGGGTCCGCCATTTTGCCGCTCCCGCTCAAAGTAATCTTGCAGCTTGATAATTAACTCACGGGCTCCAGTTTTCAATGTTTGTCCACGTTTAGGCATTATTATGCACCAAAAGTAAAAAGAACGCAATATAAGACACAATCAAAGTCAAATAACAACAGATCGCAAACACTTGAAGAACGTGGTCTATGCGCACGAAACGACAACAGACGACTGTTTCAGCGTCACAAAATGGCGGCCCATAACGCCATTTGGGGTTACCATTTTCAACCTAAATATAAAAATGCTACTTTGTATTTAATGTACTTTTATTTTTATATTTAATAAAAGTTATTCTAAAGTCCATTATTTTCAAATTCTTGAAAAGAAAAACAAAACGTATTATTTTATAAAGTATAACTGTATCGATAAGAACAGATTACGATACTATTATTCACTGTTATTGTTGGCACAGCACTACAAATATAAAGCGCTGACATAACCTTGTAATAGCGCAGTGTAGATTTAGAAAAATATTGTTTACCAAGTTATTTGACACTCAGTTTGACACAACATTATAACATTCATTAATTATTGATATAATAATGTTGTTTTAATGCTCATCAATAGTTAAAACGATAAACAACCAGCAAAAATATTTTTATCGTAACTGCAACGCCATTACAAAGTTACTGCGTCAGTTCAATCGCGACGTGTCAGGAACGCATTCTCTGAACGGCCGAAGTTTAGTTACGCAAAGCGTTCCCAAAGGGCAGCTTTTACGACTTTCCTTGTGCGTATCTCAAGGACAAACAGCTGGCTCCTATGCTTTGTTTGACATTGAGCGAAAGATTTTATCATAATCAAGGGTTTTCATGTTAACTGTCGTATTAAAAGACTAACTCTAACCAGAAGTTCAAACTTCTTTGATTATGACTGTCTAAAATTATCACCTTTTTTTAGATAAAAATAGGTATCAATCTAAATAGGAGTAACTTTTATTTTAAAATTATAATTACTGCATAAATGATAAAAAGACAAACATTTTTGTTTGTTAGTAGCAAAAAATGATACTTTTATGACAAATAACGCCCATTTCTGGTACCAGATCTAGTTAAGAAAGATCTTCAAGCTTTCACCTTATTGTTATAAGTAGAACCCTTGCATCTATTTAATCAGTTTGGCGATAAGTAACGTTGTATCAAAGATAACATGAACAGGGACAGAAGAACATTAGAAATAATATTTTAGCTTTTATAATAATATAGAGGATTTATACGCGTAAGAAATGATAACAAGTATTATGCCTTAGTAAGTGTTTTGTAATCAGTGAATATTAAAGTCAGTGAATATCAAGAAAATACACGAGTACATAATATCAGCATAATATTATTAGAGTTGTATCAAAAAATACTATTATAACTTTATTATGTCTTATTTTAAACACAGAAATAACAATAAATTACTATAACTATAAAACTAAAGTACAGAATAATTTTAGACTCAAATTCAGCAAACACAATAAATACCCCATAAAATTATCGTACATACAAGTAATTACTTCTGAGAACATAATAATTATAATGTCGATGTACCCCATGAATCTCCTAGCTTCATCATAACAGCCCATTAATGTCCCACTGCAGGGACGGGCCTCCTCCCATGACTAAGGCATACATGGCCTACTAATACCACGCTGGCCAGACGGATTGGTATAGGGTTTTATTTCGTAAAGATAATATTTACGTTAAGTCCCTTAGTCGGTTTTTACGACACTCATGGGATGAGATAGGGTAGTGACATATTGTTTTCTTACTCCGTCACCACACGGAAAAGCTTACCTTATCAAAGCTTACCTCCTAGCTTACCATCAGCTTTTGTTTTATTGTTAACTCGGTTAAAGGTGCAAGAATAATATTTAGCACGATAAAAGCGATCTGTCTGGAGATGGTTCTTACCTACGTCCGAAAGCGGAAATGAAGGTGCGATGGTTGTTCATAGCAGCCCCCACTGCAGGGACGGGCCTCCTCCCATGACGGAGAAATACTTGGCCTACTAATAGCACGCTGGCCAAACGGATTGGTATAGGGTTTAGTTTCAAGTTTTCTTACTCCGTCACCACACGATGGTTCTTACCATCATTTAAATTTTGGACAGGGCAGTGCCTTCAGCAGTTACGAGTATGAAAGGAAGTTTTACCAACTATAATTAAGAGAGCGAAGAAGTACATCTCATAGATGTCATAAAACTCGACTAATGAAAAGTTTACCGATTGATCTTGGTAAACCGAATAATGGTCGCCTGGTAAAGACCACCCAACAATAGAGCGAAAAGTGGAATCATTTACAAGTCACACAAGTTCAAATATCTTCAAAATCAACCCTATACCGATTCGTCTTACCACATTGCTACTACTTAGTAGACCAAGTAGTCCTGAGTCTAAATTTGAGTACCTACCTAGTTATAACTCAAAAAAATGCAGTTAGCAAGATATGAACCCAATATCTCGGCGTAATAGTTAAGTACCGGCCTACTAATAGCACGCTGGCCAAACGGATTGGTATAGGGTTTAGTTTCAAGTTTTCTTACTCCGTCACCACACGATGGTTCTTACCATCATTTAAATTTTGGACAGGGCAGTGCCTTCAGCAGTTACGAGTATGAAAGGAAGTTTTACCAACTATAATTAAGAGAGCGAAGAAGTACATCTCATAGATGTCATAAAACTCGACTAATGAAAAGTTTACCGATTGATCTTGGTAAACCGAATAATGGTCGCCTGGTAAAGACCACCCAACAATAGAGCGAAAAGTGGAATCATTTACAAGTCACACAAGTTCAAATATCTTCAAAATCAACCCTATACCGATTCGTCTTACCACATTGCTACTACTTAGTAGACCAAGTAGTCCTGAGTCTAAATTTGAGTACCTACCTAGTTATAACTCAAAAAAATGCAGTTAGCAAGATATGAACCCAATATCTCGGCGTAATAGTTAAGTACCGACTGACACAGACATTTTGGTTTAAATCCTATCTTACTAATATTATAAATGCGAAAGTTTGTGAGGATGGATGGATGTTTGTTACTCTTTCACGCAAAAACTACTGAATGGATTTTGATGAAATTAGTAGTTTAGGGTGTAGAAAAACATTTAAGATACATAAACAACGGGTGAAGCCGCGGGCATCAGCTATTAATAGAATGCCTACTATTAGATAATACTATGACCAAGACAGTAAATAAATAGTAAACTTGACACACATGGCATGGTTCATTGAACTCAGAACATAAAAGCATGCCAATTGAGCATGCGCTTTACTACCCAACTGCTTATTATAAATACTGGAATCTCTAAACGAGAACTGCATACACTATAGTTACTTAGAGATTGTATTTTTTTCGTTTGTGTTATCTTAGGTTTAGTTTTCTTTGCAATAAACTAGATGGAGCTTAGTAATTTGTAGTCAGAGTGTAATTATAAAGCTCCGGAATTTGTAAAGCAAGATTCACCCCAGATTGCTACTGTTTGTAGTCGAGAATTTAATAATAGGTACTAAGTACTGGTTCTAAGTTGGATATTAACTAGGAGCGCTTAGGACTATTAGTTCGGTAGGGTAAACATAACTTCGAAACAAAGTTAAGAATCTGCAATTAATCTTCTTATCCACATTGCCGAAGTGTTGTAGCAGTGCAAACCACTAATTAACAATTAACTGGTTTTTCATACAGACACACTTATACTAGCGCCATGTTCCCACGAAGATAGACATAGATTACGCAAAGTATTACGATCCTTAGAACGACCATCCTAGCATAACTAGCATAGTGTAAAATCTAGAAAATTGTTATAACTATTTTTACGTTAAACCTTGCTTTAAATCTGTTCTTTCAATCTGTTTACAGCTTAGATACTTACCCCCTTACTCATAAACTCCTCTTAAATTTAGTCACTGTTTAAAAACAAAACCAAAACAAAACCAACCTTAAGCCAAACAAAATCGTAAGAATTTAAGCTAATCAAAACAACAATATTAGTCATATTCAAGAGGCGTTTATGAGTAAGGGGTTTAGTGCGATTTTGTCAATAAATATTAAAGTAAACGGGAGATTAACGCAGTTAGCTATTTACCTTTATTTTGCTTGCCGTTTCGGCACGGCTTATACCGGCCCTAGTCTCAAGCTGACTGAGTCTGCTTAATACAAGCTAATAACAAAGCAACGCGGTAGTTAGTAAAACAGTATGCTGGTACAAAAACAGTTTACGAATACTATCTTTTACAATATCCTTGTAATACTTCAAACGTAGAATAAATTAGCGATCAAGAAGTAAGTCACTAAGACATTCATCGTAACAGATGAACGATAATTGTGAAACCATAACGTCCATAGTTCTGTTAATACACTATAATTAGTGCAACGTTCTTATGCTAAAATTGTCACTTGCATACAAATTACTTATTGGGTAATACCTATTCAACGTCCTTCTGCTTAGACAAAACTAAAATGTATAAGCATTGTTTCACACTTCTGGCTGTCTTTGTGGCTGGCTTCTGAGCAGCATGGTATGGCCTAACAATTATCCGCCATCACTGAAGGAGGCCCGTCCTTGCGATGGGACAATAATGAACTGCTACAATGGATTACATTATAGTTTTACACTCATAGTCCGGGTATAAAGATTTGTATAAATATTTTACCTATTTTACTCAGCCATCTTACTTGACCCGTTTTCTTTGTATAAAAATGTTATTTTATTGGGGTAGGGTTGCCATGAATAATTTTCTTGATGAGATGTTGAAAGCTGTCGTCTTTTGCGACCTTTATTATTGTTGTATCTTTAGGGTCAATAGAGTTGAATTCTTTTTGACACTATTATGGTAAAAATGTTTATTCAAAGTTTTATAAACAGAAAGAAAAACTAACTAATTAACTAAAGTAACGTAACGTATGTCCGTGTGGTGACGGAGTAAGAATACAATCTGTCACCACCCCATCTCATCCCATGGGTATCGTAAAAACCGACCAAGGGACTAACCTTAAATATTATCTTTACGAAGTAAAAAGAAGGAAAACTTGAAATTGAACTCTATACCAATCCGTCGGGTCAGCGTGGTAGGCCAAGTATCCCTCCGTCACGGGAGGAGGCCCGTTCCTGCAGTGGGACATTAATGGGCTGTTATGACTTATTGCTATTCAGAACTAGAACTGTCTCTTTATGTATTACTTTCCTTCTCTGGACCGACAGAATAATGTTACAGACTTCACAAAAGATTATAAAAGGTATGTACCTACTTACATAAAAAACGAAACAGGTTTCTAAACAAACACAATAATAACGATGACTTGAATAGATATATAAATACAGTAACATTAGCATACAACAATTGTCGCAAGACTGCGTTTAATTGCATACTATAAATTATTACATGAACATGTGACATAACGTCTTACAAGCGACCTTGAGGCCACAATGCATAAACGATGTCATCAATGGCTATAGTATTTTGATGACATCATTAAAGATGGATTTAGCATGCTTTTTATGTATGTAAGACGATGTTTTATTTGTTTTACTGACTACCTACTTATTTATATTACTGTTCTTGTGATGACAGAATCCGATGGTCGAGTCACAAAAGCCGAATAAGAGCTCACGAATATTTTTATTTTGAATAGCGAAAACAAATGAACGGAAAGCTTGACATTAAAGTTTGTATGTTTATGTCCGTGTGGTCAGAGGGAATTAGTAAACCAAATTTCCCTCAGGCATTAGAAGAGATACTTATGCTTGCAGTCGAATATAAAGCCCGATTTAATCATCGACAAGTACAGTAGCGAGTTAAGTAGTAAGTTGTTGATTAAGTTGTTAACTCGCTACTGTATTTGTCGATGTGTAAATCGGGCTTTAAGGTTTTGATGCTTTGTGAAGTTTTTGTAGAGCTCTGTACCATTAAGTACAATCCTCTCGGTTCCATTCCTTGTACATTGACTGTTAAGGTAATCACTTTGCTGTTGTTCCCAGGTTGTTACGATATTTCGTGTTATAGTTTGTTAGTATTTCTTTTTTTATCTATTAAGATAGTAAAACTTGTCGAATAAGAAACTATTGGTCTGTATAGGCAGCTATCGGAATTATTACTACCTTTTATTCAATTTACAATCTTTAAGTTGATATCAAAAAGTTTTATTGTTTAGTTTTACCTTTACAATTGCAAGAATACAGAAAAGTCTTTTCAATACGTCTTTTGTCAATGAGATAAAAAAACACCCTCCGTATCATCTATTAATATCATTGACGAAGTTCGGAGTACGATAATATACTGCGTATACCCTTCTAAGACATTTATATCTACTTAAGGAACCCTTTCTGTTCTCCCCCTATCACAAAATTACGAGTTATTGAATACAAATGACACAAATGTGTAACGCAGTAGATGGGACACGATAAAAGCTCTTTTCATTATTGTATGAATGTTTTTGAGATAAGAAGAATACACTTTTGGTGACGGAGTAAGAATTACGTATGAAATAACCTAGAAAGCTTAGGTTAGTTATCTTTATCAAACGCAATCAAAACACAAGCGACAGAATTTTAAGCATTCTATTTCATCATCATAACAGCCCATTAATGTCCTGCAGGGACGGGCCTCCTCCCGTGACGGAGGGATACTTAGCCTACTATTTCCACGCTGGCCAGACGGATTGGCATAGGGTTTAATTTCAAGTTTTTCTTATTTTTATTTCGTAAAGATAAAATTCACGAATAGTCCCATAGTCGGTTTTTACGACACCCATGGGATGAGATGGGGTGGTCACATATAGTATTCTTATTCCGTCACCACACGGATAGATTCTATTTCATATAGATAGATTATTAGATAGAGGTACGGATGGATTTAAAAGCTGAAGGATGTATAGAAGGTAAGTCATACTATTTGCAATCCCTTGCATTGCAACTCAGGGCAAGCGAATAGAATACAAGAGATAGATAGAAGAAGACTATGCCAGGTGCGTTTTATTTTTGTGTTCACACGGTCAGATCATATTATCTATACAAAAATATCAACATTGTTGTATTCGTAGGTATTCATAATGCGGGTAGTCCTTAGCCCTATGCCCCATATTAGATGCGGTCAGAACGCAAAATGCAATCAGCTTGTATTCTTAAATAAACAAAATGTTGTTTCTTTACGCGTATCCTGCCTCATTCATTGTCTATTTATAACCATAACCTTTTTACTGTGTTCTTCTTTATTAATAACATCTCAATGACCTATGCTATCTTTAGCAGATAACCTATAATTGTACTATTATATCCTCGACCCGTCACTAAGTGCCTTCAGGCATCTCGAATGCGTTAACTCCTTTGATAGACATAGAAAGGAAAATAGTCTTTATTCTGTTTGAGGTAAAAGTGTTATTTGAATGTAAGCGTATCGTTACATGTTACTTTATTTAGCATCATGTGGGTAGGTGCGGAACCATTTTAATCGATTGTCCATCCATGCGACATGGAAGTGCTTTGATTACAGTTTCCTCCCCTTTATTTATTTTTAAATTGTTCATCGAGGCTCTTTGTCCCGGACCTTATTTGTTAAATAGACCGTAATTTACGTATTAAAACCGGCATTTGTTGCGTTTATTTTCGTCTAAATTGGATCTAGCGACGGATCGATAGCGTCATTCGTCATCGTTAATACCAACGTTCTTCATTTATCATTACAATGCCATCTAGTTTTGATAATAGTAATACATCTAATAAACAAACTTATTTCATTGTTTTGTTTTATTTGTAATCAACAGCTCTGTTTAAAATAAAGGGTGAAGTGCCAGTGGTAGGAAGTCGAAGTATGAAACTTTGCATCACCATAAACGTCTCCAAAAGTCAATTCTGATAGACACAATACCTTTGGCTTAGTTGTTTTACGTTTTTCGGTTGTGGGCTGTTACACCAACGATGGCGATTTTTTTTTTAAACTCATGGCGTTCCTCGATTACCATTCTAAGTCAGAAAGAGGCAACTGCATCAATCAAGTCCTTCTCACAGACAGGTGAAAGGTGATCCATCTCAAACTATTCAATTAATTTAATCTTAGTTAGTTAGGTACTATAAAATTCCATCGGTCTACCTTCTTCGTTGAGATTTATTACAAGAACAAAGAATAAATAATTCAATGAAGGCTCGAATACAGATTAAACAGTCTACTGGCTGTGTTCCATAATTCATGAGCTTTGTGCTTATTAAATCGTGTTCTAGATTGAGACCAGGTGACGGCATACTTTTGTTTGAACGTTCTTTGTGGTTTTAGCAGGAATTGAGTTGGTTGATTTAGAAATCATCCATTTGATTTAGTTTTATGGATTTAAACTTAACTGTATAACGAGCATCCGTCGCGTAAAAGACAAGACCAACACTGGAAATTAAGGCCTGTGCCACCGGGACATAAAATTAATGGACAGACCATCCTTTGGACTTGGGATTGTTTACGTCTATTTATCATATGTAAATAACTCTCCTTCAACGTCAGCAGCGCGTAAGGTGCATGTCAAAAACCCATATTTGTAAAAACGTCTATTTAGAAGAAATATTCTTCTAACAAAATTCCGGATAAAAAGTGGAGCACATATTATCAATTTACGTTCTAAAATCAGGTAAAGGTAAAAAGGTACTGAATATTATAAGACCTGTGTCGTCCCTCGAGTATGTACTTTCCATGCGATTTTATATTGAATTCAAAATTTTATAGACCCCTTGCGGTTGAATGGATGGTGACCCTTTGATCGGTTTGGCCGAAACCCGTATTGCTGATCATTGAAGATGTAGTGACGTTCTTGTTGCTGTATTATTTGGGAATTAAGAATTTGATCTATCACTTTGCTATAAACTGAGATACCTGCTATTAGGGCTAATAAAAGGGCCTTCCCTTTTTGCTGAGGACTGAGGTTGCACATTGACCATCTAGGGGTACTATTCTAGATTGGTCCAAAAGTGGCCAAAACACCTTTTAATTGCAATGCCCTTTTGCAACGATTGAATTTTCTCATGACTGCGGTTTTCTGCTCATCTTAATCATCAATACTTGTTGGTATTCGAGTACTTAAGTTAACATCTCTAAAATGTGGTCAGCTTGGATACGAATCGTGTTTATTTCTATAAAATCATCAACTTTTAAGAAATCTTCCAACATCAGTCCACAATTCCAATTATTTTATCTAGTAGCAAAAGTAATAAATTTAAATTAAACACAACTTACTTGGCATTCTTAGGAGTGGTATCAGGTTGACAACATGCTCTGTAACGTAGTACTGCCTCAGTAGGCGTTAGGGCTTCGGTTTCGTCCGGCGGCGATTCGCACTCGTCAGTGACGAGCGGTGCGCGCGCCGGCGATGTGTGCGATCCGTACCCGTCGGAATTCAGCTGAAAAATATTCATTATGCTCTAGTATTACTAATATTTATATAGAACAATTCTCCGTGTGGTGACGGAGTAAGAATACATTTTGTCACCACCCCATCTCATCCCATGGGTGTCGTAAAAAGCGACTAAGGGACTATCCGTAAATCTTTACGTAATAAAAATAAGGAAAACTTGAAATTAAACCCTATACGGGTGTTTGGCCAGTGTGGTATTAGTAGGCCCGTTCCAGCAGTGGGACATTAATGGGCTGTTATGATGATATAGAACAATTTACATCAATAATTATGTTTAAGCCTTCAAGGTTCGCAACTACTTTTTATGGCGAGCTTTCAAAAACATTGCACACGAGCCATTCTTAAAAAGCGTATCAAAAATGTCATACCTAGTCAACTGTCCTCTTAATTCTTAATTTGAAATTAGGTATTACGTTAACTTTCTTTTCATCTGTCTACTCTTGTTAAATAAAAAGTTTATAGTGTATTTCATAATTGTCGTACTGTATGTATTATCATAAAAGTGATTCTCCGAGCCCTATATTTTCGATGTCTGGAGGTTTTTCTTCGTAACTAACAAAATGATTTATATGACCTCAAAAAATTTGAAGTTAATTATCTCGAAAACGATTTCATAAAAAAGTGTGGCTTTTTCAGACATTGTATATTAGGTTATCATCTTTGACAAAAACATGTTTTAAATGTGAAAAATAAGTTAGCCCATATGAATCAGAAAGAATCGAATTTCGAAGAAGTACCCATAATCTGTATGTTGATATTGTCAGCTGTGAAGCACATAAATTAAATAAATAAACTTTAACAACCCACAGAAAACGGCAGAAGTGACATTATGTCTATTACTCTGAAGGCACATTCATGAAGAAAGATATTTTGATCTTGACATCATTGAAAACTAGTCGCTTCCCGTTGTTTGTCCGTACTCTTAGATCTTATACGAAACGGATTTTAATGCGGCATCTATCAACAGAAGGACTGGTTCAAGAGAAAGGCTTTTACGTATAAATAAATACTAATGGCCAAGTTAGCGGTAGCATTTAGCTAGTGTTTTTACTAAATGATAAAGTTTCTTGTTTTTTATCTAACCAAGTTAAAGGAAGTTTATATTGTACTACTAACCACTTTGCTAGGCAGCGAAAAAAACGCGTCACTTTTTTAAACATAATTTTCATTACTGCTCCACTCCTATTAGTCATAGCGTGATACTATATAGACTATGACACTCCCCGATAAATGGACTATTTAACACAGAATGTTTTTTTTTATCTGTTCATTAGATCCAGAGATTACCCCCTACAACGTCACAAACAAACTTTACCTCTTTATAATATTAAGTCTAGATAAAGAGTTTCTGGTTTTTTTTATCTAACCAAGTTAAAGGAAGTTTATGAACGTGTAATGGTAGAACATGTAACATTAAGAGATTCGATTTTGATGTATTTTTAACATCACATTTTTCCTTTGCTTTGACATTTTATTTTTCGTCGTCCTTGAATAATTAGGTATGTGAGTGATATGCACGTTCCATTAAAGCTTAAAACTGAGGATTTAAGTTTTTTTACCATTATATTGGTCCTAAATTTTGGAAAATGGTGGAGCTTTTTAACTTCATGTATCATAAACAGCTACTCAAATTTTGAAGTTTAAAGATTTACGTACGTTTATAGTTATTTTTAAGTCTGTCTTGTTATTTACGAGTAGGTACCTATATCAATCCTAAATATTTGTTTATCCTTGAACCCTATAGCAGAAGATATTAAAAACTCTATAGCAACTATCTAAATATTATGAAATGCCTACAAATTTAAATTAATAGTTGCAATTTTACATAATTTTCACCCCCTTTGATCATTATCAGAAGGATATACCTTGTCTTTGTTTAAGTGTCCTTGGCCCAGTTTCTACCTGACCGAATTTTAATATAACCTGCCGCATAATTAGCTACAAAGTATATTTAAAACGTTTATAAATATACTACCCGACCTACACAACTTTATATAGCCATTCTCGGAAAATAGCCTTTGAAACGAAAAAGAATGCTTCAGTTTTAAAGAAATATAGTTAGAGTGTTCCTTGGTCACTTTAATTTAAGAGCGTTTATAAGGCTCACTAGCGCTGCCAATTGAAAAAAAAACATAATTCGCAAATAGGATAAATAATGTAAAATGTTTATAACAAAGTCTTGATAAAAGGCAATAAAGTATTTGTATAACAGAGTCTCAACACTTTTATATGTTTTTCAATTAAAGAAATAGGTATTGCATTAAAACAAAAACGGCCGTTTTTTTCAAATGCGAATTTTTTTTTCGCGCTGGTGAGCCACGTAAAGCTGTAGAAACTTCTATCTTCTTCATCGCAAACATTTTTGGAGGTGTTTCTTCTAACATCCTTATCCTTTCGCAACGCTCCTGTTGTAAGCATGCACTTATAGGTACCTACTACATCATACTTTAAACCTTTCTCTTGAATATGTCTGGCATTTCATAAAATCTGCATTAAAATACATACAGACTAGTTAGTTTAAAAGAACTGACAATACATACAGACAGATAGACAGTTGAGGCTACTATTTCTACTTCTCTTTTATTTTATACTAGCTGACCCGTGCCCACTTCGTTGGGCGGCGAAAAAGACGCGTCCCTTCTTTATACATATTTTATTACTGCTCCACTCCTATTAGTCATAGCGTGATACTATATAGCCTATGACACTACCCGATAAATGTACTATTCAACACAGAAATAATTTTAAAATCGGTTCATTAGATCCATAGATTACCCCCTACAACGTCACAAACTCACAAACACACAAACTTTGCCTCTTTATAAAATTAGTATAGTAGCACATAGTCTATGTGTATTTTAGACTATATACAGTCTAGAGGTATATAAAGTTATATGAACGTCCTACAACGGTATTCTTCTTTAGGCAAAGTGAAACTTGGTAATCGCATACCGTGCTAGTCGTGTTGTCTAAATTCACCTTATAAATGTTGGTGTTTATATGGTGCATAGAATGTCTACCTGCTATGATGGTGATCGCAGATTATATTCCCGTTTAATTCAAAAAATTTTGTGTTCTATGGATAAATAATTATGTAAGTTTTCATATAAAAATTGCAGTTGAATATTAGCACTATTCAGAACTAGATGGCGTTGTGCTAATAATGTGAAGGAAAAAAGTAAGAATAGAAACACTGAGCGAACTTATCAACTATTTTATGTTTAACACTTGCTACATCAACTACAGAACTACGTGCAGGTATGTGATGATAGGAAAAAGTGACTACAGTTTGAAATAAATAAGTAATCTTAAGACATGGTTTATAGAACAAGTATAATTGGTGGCTAGTAGTTAGATATACTCGCTATAAAAAAGTGTACTCTATATGGCACAACTTAAAAGAATTAAGATTATTAAAAACTATTTTCCTTACATGAGGAAAAATGTGTGGCTCAAGCAACGGAGTGCCAGAAAAACTGAAACGCCGTCGAAGCTCATTTACTAATTAGCTACGCCCCTAAAATTGCGCGTGTTGCAGGACCAAGAATAAATGATGGCACCACCACAACTCATCCCGAGAGTATAGTCAGAACCTACTAAAGGAAATACTTAATCCCAAGACCGTGGCAAGGCATTGCCGGTAACAAAAATTCGCGAAACCAATGGATGGGGTTTTATTTAGTACAGGTTTGAGATTAGTACAGATTTCAACAATTCTTTAATAAAAGGCTGGTACTGGAAATCGAAATACAGTCCTTGACTGGTGACCATTTTTGTCTAATTAGGGCGCTTGTACACGCTAAGAAAATTTGCCGTGTCTGCGCCAGACAAGACAAAACTTCGTGTAGACGTCAAGAATTTTGTCTTTTTCGCACACGAAAACTTTTCGTGTCTTCCGCAGACAAGACCAATCGAAACGTGTACACGATAGGTTTTTTTTCGTGCAGTCGTCAGACGGGCGTAGGGCGCGCTAGTAATAACAAGTGTACAGTGTGAGTTTCCTTTAGTAAAAATGTTAACTAGAAAGCAAAATAGTATGATACCCTATTACACCGCTCCCCGCCCCTCCGCAACAACGTTCGCCGTGTCTTGTCTTGTGCAGACAAAAATATTTTCTTATTCATCGCCGGCGCTGCGTACACAGGTCGTGCTTAGAAACGACACGAATTCTTGCGTAGGCCCGGCGATTTTTCTTAGCGTGTACAAGCGCCGTTAGAAGGTAAAACCAATAATAAAGTAAAAGCATTTGCCTGGGATAAACGTGAAATATCCATTAACGATATATTTTATCTGAGTGCCACGGGGCTTTAGGCTAAATTCCCAACTTTTGTACCTAAAATTTAAGTCTACAGAGACCTTTATTTTTTAGTTAGGTAGGTAATTAAATATTTTTTTGGATATTAAATGGTATTACAGGAACATTATTAAAAGTAATCATTCATGATTCAATTGTGTTTAGAAAGAGACAAGTCAAATAAATATAGATTTATGATAACTGCCATGAACATTCTCTTAGGATAATAAAATTGAACTGTTTTATGAAAAAAAATATGACATAAACCCTACATATTGATCTAGGGCGCACTTGGAACTTTACATTTGTTTTTATTTTATAGCAACAACTTATTCTGTATATTATTATAACTTGTTAAGCATGAAATTGGTCATCAAGCGAGCGACTTGTTCATCTAGTTACTATTTTGTTAAAAGAAAATAGCCCCAAAACTCAAACCCTTGTTACTACGCCCATACATCTGACTTCTTAAAATACTTTAAAGCTTTTCATAACAGCCCATTAATGTCCCACTGCTGGGACGGGCCTCTTCCCGTGACGGAGGGATACTTAGCCTACTAATACCACGCTGGTCAGACGGATTGGTCTAGGGTTTAATTTCAAGTTTTCCTTCTTTTTTATTTCGTAAAGATAGTATTCACGGAAAAATAATAAGCTTTTACTTCGCGTAGAATGTTCACAGCAGTAATGAAGTAATGAATGACATGAGCTCACTTTGACGATGGTGCCGACCTGCGTGTCTTGTGGTTCGACGCGTAGCGTCTCTCGCTGTTCAGTGTCGACGGACGCGCCCAGCAGTCGCTCCTTCATCTCGTGGATGTAGGGGCAACGCTGCATCGCGATGTAAAACTCGCGGACGCGCACCTGGTAACAAAATAAATAATAATAAATAAATAATCTTCTTCACACATTCACACATCGCCACCTAGTCCCAAACTAAGCAAAGCTTGTACTATGGGTACTAGACAACGGATAAACATAGGCACTTAATTTTTTTTTGTAAATACATAGGTATATATTATACGTAGACACACTCAGACCAATGCAAACAATCATGTTCATGCACACAAAGATTTGCATTAAGCGGGAACCGAACCCGAGACCTATGCGTAGCGGCCATGTTATATACCGACTGAAATAAAAGACTTTGGTTAAAATACATTCATTTTTTATGGATGAAGGAGGCATTCGATTTTACAATACATCAAATATGAGTTCAATGATTGTAAATGTTGATATGAATTCTCCAACTCTATGTACTAAGATAGCACGTTACCATCTGAGTAGTCCAAAAAGAGATAGAAGATATTATATAAGAATAAAATACCCTGAAATAGATATAGAGAAATGATATGGCTTTAAGGGCCTTTACGCGGCTCACTAGTGCCGCCAATAGAAAAAAAAACATAATTCGCAAATGGGATCAATAATGCAAAATGTTGTTAACGAAGTCTTGAGAAAAGGCAATAAAGTATTTGTATAACACACTCTCAACACTTTAAATGTTTTCCCAGACTTTTTTATACAACAGCAACATAAGTAATCCCTGTGACATTGGGGCATTTATTTATTATTATTTTTCTCGTCCATTCAATGAATGGGAAATAGAACGTGAGACTGACTACACTTAGATGTTTTAAAAACCAATCAAACGTTATTTTTTTATTTTATAAGAAAAAAATAATATTTCGCTAATTTTATTATAGTTCTTGCCACAGACGGGGGAGCTCATAACTATTATCTTTAGCTCTAATTGAAGCCAAGGCATTATTTCATTTAATATATAAGGTTATATTTAATAATATCCTTTGTCTAAAGATGGGTCTACGCTAGACGAACCGAGCACGAGCGGAGCACGAGCGGAGCCGTTCTCGGCTTCGCTTTCTTCGACGATCGAGGCTTGTAAGTCGGTCCACACTATACGAATTGTGTTCTCCTCGTGTTCCGCTCGTGTTCGGTTCGTCTAGCGTAGACCCACCTTAACATACTAACTTTCCCACCATTGTGAAAACCATAAGTCAGGATCAAGGAAAAAAACTTTAGAAATTAATAAAATTCTTATTTATTGTATTGTCCCACTCCTGGGACTGGCATTTCCAATAACTTAAGTAAACATCCCGTATTAAACAACACTTATTAGGGGTGTAGGTATCGGATTATTTTTAAGGGCCTTTACGTGGCTCACTAGTAAATAACACTTAAAGTATTAGGAGTGTGTTATACAAATACTTTATTGCCTTTTCTCAAGACTTCATTACCAACATTTTGCATTATTGATCCTATTTGCGAATTATGATTTTTTTTCTATTTGCGGCGCTAGTGAACCCTATAAACGCTCTTAATTTGCTTTAGTAGAGAAAACTATCTCAAAACCAATTTTAACGACACCCATGCTAGGACATGGGTTTGTAAAACCATGAATTATTACTTCGTGACCACACGCTTCGCAACTAAAACAAATTTCAAAAGCTTTTATTCAAAGGCCTCTGTCAATATCTTCGCTAATCTAAAACCATGGCTAAGAAACGCCACCTCTTTTCATAAGGAAACGGAGTTCATATCGTCCTATGGGAATGAATACACCGCACCATATTCAAGTGATAATGGCTACGCTCAGTGAATGACTCTCTATATGGAAGGTTATACGTGGACCGAATGTTAAGTAAGCTCTTTGTCATGCCGTAAGTGACGTAAGATTAGTTATGAATCGTGATATTGCATTTTAATATATATTTCTTTAAAGAATGGTGTTGCCAAAAATGTGGTGGATGAATAATTAAAAACCTAAAGGACAAACCCAAATAGGTTGTTAGGATGTAATGTACTTAGTGTGGTGTGTGGTGACGGAGTAAGAATAAAATATGTCACCACCCCATCTCATCCCATGGGTGTCGTAAAAACCGACTAAGGGAATAACCGTAACTACTACCTTTACGAAATAAAAAGAAGGAAAACTTGAAATTAAACCCTATACCAATCCGTCTGGCCAGCGTGGTATTAGCAGGCCAAGTAACCCTCCGTCACGGGAGGAGGCCCGTCCCTGCAGTGGGACATTAATGGGCGGTTGTGATGATGAATTGTCCTGAGTCTGGGTTATATTGATTGTTAATTTCATGTTTGAATTCCTACATGCCCAAATTCTAATCTTGGTCTTACCTGTATAAAAAAAAATAAAAAAAATTGTCCATTGCATATTTTGTCATATTCTTAACGACAGTTTAAACTTCATAATTAACCGTATTCAAAAACTCAGAGGGAAAAATCATTACCCTTAATAGCATAGAGAAACCATAGCTGACAGATAGGTACTTGCTATTTAAATGACAGACAGTTCTTATCGGGAACAAAAGGTAAGGTTGACAAGCGTGGGCTTTGTCAGATATGCCTTCCAAACCTGTTAAGTAGCTACATAAAGTTATTCAATATAGAACACTGTTATATGTTAACTGTTTTCTATACTTACTCCGAATGTCTTATTGAAGTTTAATTTAATAAACAAAGTTAAAGAGAAAAGTAAAGATATCAATTTATTTGTACCCGAATGAATGAGGGTAATGGTACCTACCTACTATATGTTTTTCGTGTGGAATATATTATTTTGTTTGTGATATTGTGATCTCATACAGCGTAATCGACTTTATTGAGTGATTTTGAACTTTGAGGTGTCGTTATACGATATATTTATAAATAGAATATTTTTTATTTTTAGATTTTGTAATTCTCATCATCATCATCATATCAGCCAATTGACGTCCACTGCTAAATACACTGTGTAATAATTAGTCAAAAATTCCGCAGAGTTCAGTATACATATTATTATTAGAGAACTGCCCGAGACTTGTAGCTTAGAAGCTACTTTTATCATCATCATCATTCCCCTGCCCTTATCCCAATTTTATTTGGGGTCGGCGCAGCATGTCTTGTTCTTCCATACTTTCCTATCAGACGTCATCTCACAAGTAACACTCTTCGCAGCCATATCGTCTTTCACACAATCCATCCATCGTTTCTTTGGTCGTCCTCTTCCCCTATATCCATCCACACACATGTCCAACACCTTCCTCACCACATGACTCTCATTCCTCCGCATAACATGCCCATACCATGACAGCCGGCTACCGCGTAGTTTTTCTGCTACCGGTGCCACTTTCAAACTTCCTCTTACATACTCATTTCTAACTCTATCCGCTCTCGTAACACCACACATTCCTCTTAACATTCTCATCTCTGCTACATGCAATTGTCTTTCATTCATCCCTTTTGTGGGCCAACTCTCTGATCCATACAAGACGGCAGGTCTAATCATGGTCTTATAGATCTTCCCCTTAAATTTAAGGTGAATGTGGGGGTCACAAGAAGCTACTTTTATATGCATTAGAAAATGAGGTGCTATAAAAACCGGCTACTGGAAGGCTCTCAGTTGTTATCATAATTACTATTATTATTAAATATTAACCAAAGAAATAAAACCCTTCACCTACCATCTACCCTGCGAGATAGACCAAGTGTCATTAAGTTACTAGAGGAAGTGCATCAGCTGTTTCGCTAAATAGAGGTTAAGATAACATTTTAAAACTTGTAGAAAGCCTTTTTATTGAATTAGCGTTTTAGTTAATGCGGTAATTACAACAAAACGTCGATAAATTAATTAAAAACATCTATTATACAATGAAACAATCACAGCAGAAAGAAATTAAAAGTACAATTAATTCCATTCTTAAAGAAAGTACCTACGTAACTAATTAAGATACTTTCAACTTCAAAGGAAGTCAATTAAGAATCCAGAGAGCAAATTGAAGAGTAATTAAATGCGTTTCTATCCATTTTGCGTTCATGTGAATTAATTCTGTCCTACAGAAAGTTGGTTCAACGGTATATTATGGTTTTTTGCTTCGGTAGAAACTTCTACTATGAGTTAGGAAAATGTTTGCAGCTATATGCGGTTTTGCAACTCGTCTGACCAATGTCTGGTTGATAATTATTTATAGGTAACTAAAGCAGTTTTTTTTTCTTTTTATAATACGCGATGTTTTACATAAAAAAATATTAAGGTAGGTATGCTTAATTTGGGGCTAGGTGGTGAATTGTGAATGTGGGAGAAATATTTAGATTCGTACTAATATTATAAATGCGAAAGTTTGTGAGGATGTATCAATGTATGGATGGATAAATAGATGTTTGTTACTCTTTTACGCAAAAACTACTGAATGAATTTTGATGAAATTTGGAATATAGGTAGTTTAGGATGTTGAATAACAAGCTACTTGTACAACGCGGGTGAAGCCGCGGCTATCACTAGTATTATTATAATTTCTTAAGTTAAAGTAACAGAACAATGATTAAGGTGCAGAGAGACCGATAGATAACGGAGGTACGAGATTAAATTTTAATGAGGTGGAATGTTAATATAAAAGATATTTTAATATGGCCCAATTTTTTCCGTCTTATTTTTCATTGAGGATGCCAATTGAGAAGCTCAAGGACTTTTGACTTAAATTGGTACCTATTTTTTCTTACAATCTAGTGGAAATATAAAGTACTATGGATATTCTATTAGTAGGCCAAGTATCCCTCCGTCACGGCAGGAGGCCCGTCCCTGCAGTGGGACATTAATGGGCTGTTATGATGATGATGGATATTGTAGCATCAAAGAAATCGCGTCAGTTTATGCTTACGTAAAATTGTTCCCACGAAATATTTGTGATACAGAAATTTCTAAGAATGACAATATGTCATCTGAGGTTGTAAACATATGACATTTCTTTGTTATTGTTAAGACTGCTTTCTCTCAAGTAGTTACAGTCACTATTACGAAATATTTATTATTTGTTTGGGAAGGAACTAAAAATACACATCGTCATCACTTAAATTATCCCAAGGGCATGGTAAAAGGCTAAGGGGAAGTTCTTCGTTTAAAACAAAAGAAGAAAAAAATAACCTAAAACCATTTATCAAATAAAAATATTTCATTAATTTTGGTCATCAACCAGGGGACGCCCAATGCTAGACATCATTCGACAACTGCGTGAGAGGTCTATATACCTGGTCTCCTAGTTATTAATCTAAACACCTTCATGAAAAACTTAATACAAAACCTAATAGTGTACAAACCAGTAGAAGTCAAATAATGTGGTAAACTCTCCCAATTAGAAAAGGTCTTTAAGGAGATTCGTATACACGCTAATATAGCTTTTATACTTCCTGAAAATAAGATATGGTTTTGCATGTAAAGTAACAGTTTTATTGAAACGTAAAATTAATGTTTGTTAAACAGTGCCTTGTAATTCGAGAATATGTTTTATAAAACACGATAAACGTATTTATAATATTGGTGAGAAGTAAGTTTCGCGAAAAAGATTAATTTAATAAGACTCGACTTCCATCCCACTACTGATATTTCCTAGTAGGTTAACATACAGCTTGTTGTAATTTGCTGCAAGTCTACGTTTCTTTTTATTTCTTGAAGGTAGGAGAGAAGCAAGCGTCCAACCTGGCGGTAATCGGTGACCGCCCGCATGCACGTCAGCAACATGGCTAAAGCAGCTAAATACAAGCGTTGTTTAAATTTGGCCCCGTAATTTCACTAGCTAGGACGATAAATAAAGTAGTTTTGACTAGATGATTTCTAGTCTTTTTTTTTTAAATCTCATTTAGACCTAGTCTTGATAAAGTAAGTTTCATAAACAGTCAATATCTGTTATAGTTAGGACTAAAAGTCGTGTTAATAAGGCTGCTTTGCCTAGTATCAAAAGTTTACAAAGAAAGCCTTCTAGTAGAGCATAATACCATCCTTACTAGAATAATCTTAGCAGCAGTAACTGCTCGTAACAACGTCCTAGTTTCAGACACTCGCCTTGTAACGTCCCAGTTATGTAAATGAGCTACTTAATTGTGCCAAGTGGTCTACGCTAGAAGGTTTTTTCATACATCGTTAATGTGTAGGTATATATTTTTTCCAAAAGAGGAGATTTTCATTTCTCTTGCATCAGTTAGGATGCACAGAAATATAAACAAAAGAGAAGTGAAATGGGGCGTGTCCGTGTCCTTTGTTTGATATCTGGGGTTAAAATAAAATATTGGCAACAAAATATACCTACACACTTACATAAAATACTTAGTAGCTAAAATAACTTAACTACACTAATATTATAGAGGTAAAGTTTATGTGTTTGTGACGTGACGAGAGGGTAATCTCTGGATCTACTAAACTGATTTAAAAAATTATTTCTGTGTTGAATAGTCCATTTATCGGGGAGTGTCATAGGCTATATAGTATCACGCTATGACTAATAGGACTGGAGCAGTAATGAAATATGTTTAAAAATAGGACGCGTTTTTTTCGCCGCCCAACGAAGTGGGCACGGGTCAGCTGGTATCTACCTCAGAACTAAATCATATAACCTTGTCAAAATATTTTAAAAAGTATTTTATATACTCCCTTATTATTTATTTATTTATTTATTCATTGCACAATTACATATTATGTTATCATTATATCAGTTACAAAATTTATAACTAAACTATAACACATACATACATGACCCTGTAAGGGTATTGCAGCTATTTTACACAACTATATTACCCTATAGGTACTACTAGGAGATTATACTTCTGACTCCTGTAGGATATGGTAATCATCATAACAGCCCATTAATGTCCCACTGCAGGCGTCCTCCAGTGACGGAGGGATACTTGGCCTACTAATACCACGCTGGCCAAACGGATTGGTATAGGGTTTACTTTCAAGTTTTCCTTCTTTTTATTACGTAAAGATAATATTCGCGGGTGCAGACATTACTAAGTATTATTAGATATAGAGTAAATAGCGTAATCTCCCCTTTTAAAATCTATCTTTTTATTCCCCTTCCGTTTGAAGATGACATCATACGACACAAAAAAAACAGAGGGAGCTATTCTCGTAACTAACTTTCTTCAAAACAGAGTATCTATAAATATGACATCATTCTACGCTGAATTTCAAAATGAAGCTCTCGAACCAATAATGAACGCCCAATATTAATGAAAAATATAGAATAAAGTGTTCACTGAAAGTATACCGGAATTAACAAAAATCCATACTAATATTATAAAGAACTTTTGTGTGTTTGTCAGTTTGTGACGTTGTAGAGGGTAATCTCTGGATATAATGAACCGATTTTAAAAATTATTTCTGTGTAGAATAGTCCATTTATCGGGGAGTGCCATATTATTATTATAAATCCGAGACTTGTGACATGTGGTCAAGAGCTGAGAAGACTGGGTGTCACTTAGCCCGAAAGCTGCTACTGCATTAACCTCCTTGGGCCCAGAACGATGTTTTTTTTTTCAATTTATTATTTAATCAATAAAAATAAAATAATTGTTTAAATTATTAAACGTTATTATTTTATTTTTAAAAGTGTACACGAATTTCATTAAATGGCACTGTAATTTTTATTTTCTGGGACGTATTATGACGCCAGACCCTGAGAGGTTAAACGAGAATTAGCGTTTAGTACCAGAACGATTCTTATAATTGTTAATAACTGGCTCTATAAAGTAGAGAACATAATTATTTAATTCGATTGAATTTTCTTAATGTTTCAGAACTGAATCATTATATTGATCTATTAACATGTAATAAATCACCAGCGTATATTAATTTAGAAAGTATGTATTCTCAATTAGCAAGTTCTTAATAAGTTAGCTGTTTTCCATCATAAAATGTGGATTGAAAACAGCTCATAGACTTACTATTAGTAAATTATTCGTGTTAATAAAATTGTTATATATAAAGTCAGTTTTAATTATAAAACTATATTTTTTAGTAGCCAGTCTTACACAAGTTTGTTGAAATATAAACCGTTCTGTTGATCGGCATAACGCAGGTTGCTTACTGTTTACACTGTGGTTACTATATGGCTTCGGAACAATGCTCCTACGTCTGCCCTACTTTTTTAATGTCTGTATTTACGGTGCAGGTTAGCTGTTCTTAGAGGTTTTTATACATCTTGAAAAAGTTTTTAATGTTTTTTGCAGCATGTTTTTAGATATTGCTTTATGTTAAGCGTAGCTGTTTATATAAACATAACAAACGTTTAACTTTAATTTACTTTTAAATGGCTAATCAAATTTGAATAAAATTTGGTTGGGATAACTGACAAAGCTGGTTTTTAATCCGATAAAAAAGGTGGGCCCGTGACATGAAAAAGGAATTAAAATAACACTTCACTCCACACTCTGTTTTAGGTAGTATGTAGTAATTTAGTAAACATTTATTAAAGCTTAATGTAGATCGAAAAATGTTTGATTTAGTGTGATAATTTTAGGTATTACAAGTCTAAAATTAAACAAACACAAGACATTCACGCTCAGGATAATTATTTAAGAATCTAAATTACTATAATATAATATAATACCTACTACTACTACTCTAACTACTACACGTACAAGCTTTGCCTAGTTTGGGACTAGGTAGCGATGTGTGAGGATTATTTATATTCATTTATTTTATTTTTTAGCCTGAGATTGAAACCAGCTACCTCGTGAACAGCAGCCGCATACTCAACTATCAACAAAACAGTCAAACTTAACAAAAACTTTTTTCTTTCTTTATTGAGAACCAATTAGCCGTTTAAGTCTTAGAAATTGAATCATTATTAAAAGAAAAAAGAGCTTTCATAAAACATTTTGTTATACATACTTTAAAAGAAATAATAGATACATATTTTATTACATCGCGTTAGAGACAGCTGAATGTGATTTATCGTTACAACGTTAATAGCACCATTTATCACGACGTTAGACAGATTGCTATAATATAGCACTGTAACGCTATATAGCAGTTTGTAATAGCTGCTAAATAGACCTAGTTTTTACTGACACAGTTTCTACTTATGTGTGGTGTTTGGTCACTTATGGCGTTTAAGTGTTAATTAAGGTTTATTTTGGTTTGGTTTCTAAACAGTGGCTAATTGTGCCTATATACGGGTGAACAAGATAATCATCAATTGGTTTTTGATCATTCATTCATCAATTTGGAGTGGCATACGGACGCCACGGATCGAGAGAAGTGGAAGTCTGAAGGGGAGGCTTTTGCCCTGCAGTAGGACAGTACAGGCTAATAATAATAATTCATCAATTTATCAAACTGTATGTCGGTTAAGAAGATTGGTCCTGAGCCCAAAGAAGTCATTTGGAATTTTTAATTTCTTTATACCTTTATTTATAATTTTTCAAATTTGTAACGGGTTAAGGGACTAGTTTTTCTTTTGTTTTCGCTTTCGGAACTTGTCCCACACACTTTTTTAAACCAAGAAAGCCAAAATCTATAGCATGACCTCGCTAAACCTACCAACATCATATACGAAGGACCGGACAAAGGACTAAAACAACTGTGAAACCCGGAATGAAATAAATCAAAAGAAAATAGAAGAGTTGAAAATACTTAAATCAAAAATTGCAAGAATAGTTTAGTGACATGAATGCAAATAGGCCACACCATAAAACTCATCACAGTCTTGGAAAATGCAAGAATTTAATCAGAAGAAAAACGGGGGCTTTGACAAAGCTTTTCTCGTCGCAGTGAATAAGACTTGAATACAAATAGAAATCAGTGGTGCCTCTTTTTTCTCAATTAATAACAGCACTTATGTAAGCTAAATAATAATTTCTTCCAATAACAGCAGAAACAAAAAATACAAAAAAATAGAAAGAGATAACAATAACCATCCTCACACAATGCCTTTCAGTCCTAAACTAAACAGAGCTTATACTTATGGAATAAACATACTTTTTTATGAAAATGACTTTGACTTTACATACTAAATAGGAAAAGACTGGGATCAATGCAAATAACCATGCCATGTCCACAAAGATTAGCATTGCGAGGTAACCTGGACTGTTCCCAATTAGTTAATAAGTAAGATTATTATTTATATCTACCTACTGGACACAATATTTTTACTTTTGTATTTTGTGTTTCTCATGTAAGTGACTGTAATGGTTTTTTATGAGAAAATAAATATTCTTTAACCAGAACCAATACCTCCGCGTAGTACCTAGTCATGAACTACTAATACTTACATAATAAGCTTTATAAACTTCTGTGCCTGATTATCCTATACTAAATATTTCTAAGAAACATGTAAAATGAGGTCGTGTACTAATTTAAGACAGCTTCTATATATCGTATCTGCCAGTTCCCTTAAAATAAATATACAATCATTTCACATTAGCACAATTTTCTGTGCAATGTGGAGCAACACTTGTTAGCACAAATCTTAAATATTCATGACATAATTCCTACAATATTAGTCAGTCTCCACTTCTTCGGAGAGTTCAATTACGTTCGTAGGAAAATTCTACGTCATCATTTCCGCAAATGGATGTCCACTGCTGAATATAGGCCTTCTCCATATATTTCCTCCTCCCCTTATATACCCTCCGCGGTCCTGTGCTTCCCTCATCCATCTGTTTAAATTCTACGTTATATTATGGCACTAATTTTACTATTTTACTGATCCCTGATGTTGACTGTGTCCGTAAAAGTCCCCCATGAGGGAATTGCCTTTTTGCAAAAAAAGTTTGCAGTACCTGGTTGGTTTTTGTCCTTCATAATTGGCATTTACAACTTTATTAAATTACGCACATAGATATTTACGTACAGGAGTAGGTAATAGGTAGGAACCTATTTTGTCTCGGACACCTTGGGTTAAAAGATGGTGGTAAAACTTTTAAGAAAGACGGACACAGATGATGTTTGTACTATTATGTATTCAAGTACGTTTGCTTTTGCGTAAAACTAAACATAACCCTAAAAAGATCGAGTCGAAAAACGATTCCCGCGCTAGAGATTATGTCCTGTATTACGGAGACTTTAAACATCAACTAAAAAAAACAAAGAAGATTCAAATTCAGAATAATCATTCGTAAATTCTAAGCTTAATTGTCTACCGTAGGATACGAAAACACGACCTCACGCAAAGCAACGAGGCTTTATTCATTTGTAACATTACGTAACAACTCAACGACATTGGTCTAAATATTAAACTTTAAACTCAATGCTTCGTTTCTAATTAGGCCAATATGATTAATAGAATTGGGACTAGCTTCGTATGCTTTGAAAACATTAATTTCCGTGTGTAGGAAACTGATGTCTCTCATATGTATAACAACCTATTTACTGCGAGCTTTGCTAGAGTAGGTCACAGGAAAAGTCTTACACGGCTTACATAAATATCTGGGTAATGTATTTATTTAATTTCTGATTTTAAGCACGGTTCCGCTTGCATGAATTGCGGGTTACCAATTTAATTAATAGCGATAATTTAAACGAAACCCGTTCAGAAGTCTTTGCGTAACAGAATAACAGATAACAAAACTATACGTACTATAATAACTTCCATTTATTTCAAGAAATAAGACAACGTGCAGTCGGTTACACCAGCTCTATTAATAAAATGATATTATTTAAAACACCTTTACCATTCCTCAAACCTCGTGTTATTTGGTGCCTAGTATACCTAAACAAAATTATGTACCTAGTAATCGTGCATTGCATAACATGCATTAATAAACAACTCAACATTGTGGTTGACAGTTCTGAGTAAAAATTCATTTATTCTGAATGGAAGCCAGATATCGGGTCAAGTTTGTTACGAAACTGCATGTATTTTTGGCACATTGTCAACAAAGTAGATAGTAAACACAGCTGGCTGTGATAATGATTCGATATAGCCAGTGATTCGATTGCGAGATAATGGTAATAGGAAATAACGAATAGTGTTTATATAAATTATTCTTCTATTAGGTAGGTATTAGTATTACAGCCCTGATATGCTAATGCTAGGAAGGGTTATAGTGGCGAATGGGACTACTTTAATTTGATTAATTTAATGAGTTTATTTAATGACTACAATGGTCCAATGGTTAGTATCTTATCAACTATAACTTATCTATTAAGGGTTAGTAATCCTTTAGCGCTAACCCCCTTACTCATAAACGCCTCACAAGCAACGACGTCCTATGCCTACGCACCGCGCAACATGCCTGTCGGCCAAGACTTGTAGGTCTGTCGGGCTAGTATTACGCTGGTCAAACGGTTACTATATAGTTTATTTCTAGTAGTTGATATTGTGTCTGCGAACTGTTGTGGGTTTACATTTTTTGATGATTTAAGGTGGCGGACAAGCAAGCTGCGCTTTGATGGTAAGTGAAAACCCTCGCTCATGGACCTGAGAAATTCCTAAGTACAGTCAAGCCGTTATCTACCCCAGACAGAAGTTATTAGGCCTCATAGTCCTGTAATTTTACAAGCTACTTGCCCTTAGTAATTTTTTATTAAAATTTTACTTCTCTTAGAATTATATCATGTTTTTTGTAGTTTAAATTATTGTTTTTACGATATCTGCAGGATTTAAAATTAAATAGAGTCGCCTCTATGCGAACATTGCCAAACTACGTAAGGCAGAACATTAATTTTAATAGGCTAATTAAAATATTCACTGTAATAAAACACATGTTTTGGCGGCTACACAAACCATAATTGCATCTATGACTCATGAAACTATTCGACACATTAGAATAGTTTTTATTTTATTTTAGTAGCTTGACATTCAATCTCTTTGGTTACTGAATTACCCGTATGGCAATACCATAGATAAACAAATATCTATCCATTACCCTTATTCTTAATTTAAAAATATTTGTTTCATAGTTGTCAAATAAACTAAAAGTAATTTGTGTATTTAATGTAAGTTTTAATTGCCCTAATTGATCCACTGCAAGGTCGGGCCACTTCCTTTGATGGAGAGTAATTAAGCCTACATTTAATGGGTATCTATGGAATTTAGTTCCTGTTTTCCATTTATAGATACTCTTATGTTTTCAATTCTATTGCTTTTACTACACCCAAGGTATGAGTTGGTTATATGACATTATATACCTAAGTACTATAATTCTATCACCAACGTATGAAAGAATTATAAAATCATCACAATGTTGATTTGGATAAACGTTATTTATAATTTATGTAATTTAAGAAGGACTTGGTTTCATTCTTATTGAACAAACAAGTTATATGACAACCACGGCAGGCGGCGGCGGTGCGGTGGCGTAAAGGACTTATCACACTATCCCCCTTACTCATAAACGCCTCTTTTTAGTCACGGTTTAGCGAGATTTTTATTAGCAAAACCAACCTTATAATAAACAAACCCGTTAGAATTTAAGCTAATCAATTGACTAATATGACGTGAGTAAGGGGGTAAATTCGTATTTTCATGTTGTTTTATTCCGAGTTTACCGATACTACAAATATTTTTGCAAGCACTGTCTTGAACTTGTATACAAGACATAAAATGGTTTATTATAATAATGTTCCCTACTTTTTCTTTTCGAATCAAATCAAGTAGAACAACGCCATCTGTTTATCAAATCAAAATTACTTTAACGATTATGGAGTAATAGGTTTTACTCTATTTTATTATTCATCAAACAGTTTTATTACTTTATACAATATTTTGATGATTACGACATCTGTGCCAGTTTTTGTAAAATATAAATAAACTTTAGCAATAATATTATATTTATTAACATTTCTAGGGATCGGCTTATTTACTTTTCATATGCTACATTAGTAACTAAAACTATTTGCCTGCGTAAATGTAAATATGCATTTAAATATAATAATTGTGTCATAGCTACACAGATCACAGTAGCTGTTAACTGCAATGGTCATTGCAACGGTATACTTTTTGGCGAAAAAAGCACCGTGTATTTGATAGGGTACTTTTTACTACCTCCATATCAAATTTTATTTAATTTAGTACAGTTGTTTGAGTGTAAAGTAAAACAAAGTGTACACACACACACACACACACACACACAAAACATTGACGATTTTTTAACGAATTTCGGAAGTTTGTTTTATTTTGCATGTTACACGAAAATTTGTAATAGCCGTCAGGCAGTGTTAGATCACAATACAGCAGTTTAATAAGATTGTTATAAGGAATGAGAAAAGCAAGAAAATGAATACGAAAATGAACCCGATGAAATACATATTCATTAAAAAATCGTAGTACCTTTACCACCCACGCCACATGTTGCGAAACCTACGCCTACATTATCACGTGGGATGTTAAGGCCAATGTAATCTAATTTCTTCTAAAAAGAGGCTCAGTTTTGGAAAAGCGTGATTCGGATATTTTCAGCAGCGGAATTTAAGTTGAACTCAGATTAGATTCAGCTGCTAGATACTGATGTTATTCCAACGATACGACGCTATGCAAGATATTTGTCGTGCAAAATCTTTGCTCCCTTACTTCAAGCTAAATACGAAAGAAGAAGGACAACACTTCTTCATCATCCTCCTGCCCTTATCCCATTTTTACTTGGGGTCGGCGCAACATGTATGCTTTTTCCATTCATCTCTGTTTCCCGTCATCTCAACAACACACAACACAACACAAGGACAACACTTCTTGAATGCTTAAATTTGAGAATTCAATGACTTCAACAACATTAGGTTTGTATGTGAAACTCTGAAATAATTGATAGCAAGCATTCCGAGCTATTTTCGGTGCAAGCGTGGAATGAGGAAGGACTATGAATTTTGCTGTTATGTTATTGTTAAACTTCTTGGAAAATTTATGTAAATATATGGAGTACCCATATGAATATATACCTAGTATACATTCTTTCTCCGTGTGGTGACTGAGAAAGAATACAATATGTCACCACCCCATCTCATCCCATGGGTGTTGTAAAAACCGACTAAGGGGCTATCATCTTAACAAGATAAAAAGAAGGAAAACTTGAAATTAAACCCTGTACCATTCCGTCTGGCCAGCGTGGTATTAGTAGGCCAAGTGTTCCTCCGTCATGGAAGGAGGCCTTTCCCTGCAGATTTTTATGGGCTATTATGATACATTTTTTAGTTATCACCTAGTTATCGGCGCCCAATCAGTTACTGTTCACGAGGTCACGGTTTAGAATCCCTTGCATGACAGTCGTTAATGTTTTGTTTTATACGACATGGCGACAACACAAATTAATTGTTTGTTTGATGGATATAATTACGCCTGTTCATTATACAAACATACAAACCTAATGTTTTTGAAGTCATTGAATGTCTCTAAGCATTCAAGAAGAGTTGTCTCTTTTCTTTTTAATAGCGTATTATTTTAACCGTGTGGTGACGGATGTCCGTGTGGTGACGGAATAAGAATACAATATGTCACCACCCCATCTCATCCCATGGGTGTCGTAAAAACCGACTAAGGGACTATCCGTGAATATTATCTTTACGAAATAAAAATAAGGAAAACTTGGAATGAAACCCTGTACCTATCCGTCTGGCCAGCGTGGTATTAGTAGGCCAAGTATCCCCCCGTCACAGGAGGAGGCCCGTCCCTGCAGTGGGACATTGATGGGCTGTTATGATACATTCTTTAGTTATCACCTAGTTATCGGCGCCTAATCAGTTACTGTTCACGAGGTCAACGGTTACAATCGTTAAAAATTTTTATAACATGAGAAGTAAGTAAGTATAAGTTTTCTTTTTTTCATTTTTAAATTCTTTATTTTCCTTTTTTTTGTTTTTTTTTTTCATTTACTTTTTTCATTTTTTTTCTTTTTTTATATTTTTTCATTTTTTTTTCTTTATATGCGATGTGGTCGCTAAGCGACAAAGCCTATTAAAATAAATTTTGAAAAAACATGGCGACAAGACAAACTAATCGTTCGTTTGATGGTTATAGTTACGCCTTTTCATTATCCATATTATATCCCTTGGGCAATAAAACAGACATATCCTTTTTAGTTTTAATAATTTACTTCAATCTTAAAGATAATGATTAAATAACTTTAATATGTAATTAATATATTACGTTGAACTTAATAGCGACGGTTTCCTTTACTTCATTTATCTTGGCGTTTGATCGTGTTAATTATAGGATAGTCTGCTTGTCAGAGTTTTATTTTTCTATAGAATATCAAAAGAAAGTTATAAATTTAGTTGAAAGTTTTTGAATTAAGTACTATTTAGTAGTTAAAAGGCTGATAACATCTGCCTCTTCACTTTATTAGGAGCTATGAGGAAGGGAATTTTGTGCTACTAATACCACGTTAGACGAATTGGTAGAAGTGAAGGGTTTCATTTATTTACCTTTTCTTTTATTTTAATATGATTTTTTTTCTTAGAAGGTTTTAACGATATCTATGTAAAGCATGAGATGACACTAAAATATATACCTACTTAAAAATGGAACTCGAGCCGACTTAATCTATACGATGTATGGCTTTTCAATAAACGAGACTTTAAAAAAAATTAACTTTATCCAATATTTTTTTGTTTAGGGAAAGTCTTCTATAACATAATTCTTCTGAAAACAAGACAAGATACCTATTATTTTTGAGACTAATAAAGATAAATGTATATAATACATAAAATAAAGCGTACCTACTAGAATCCAAATAGAAAAAGCAATCAAAGTCAAAATAAACGACGCCGAAATTTAAAAAAGTAAGCTCATAAAGCTTCGGACACACTGTCTGGCGAGTAGGTAACATCAAAGAGTTGTGTTACACGACGTAAATAAGTCTGGAAGCCTTTTGATAGCCCTATGTAGCTATACCTTTATACAACGACGAGGTAATGGTGTAGGTAAAGGTACAGTCACGAGCAATAATATGTACACATTTTCGCATTTTGTAAACCAGTTATCTAAAGTTCTGCCAATCCAAAATTGAAAATTCGAAGATTAATTCAAAACTGTACGGAACCTCTTCTAAATTACGAATTCATTTTGATATTGTAATGTCTAGATAAACGTGCAGATAGTTTAGAAAATTTGAAAATGTGTACATATTATTGCTCGTGACTGTACTTGTTTACCAAAATATACGTATAGAAAATGCTTGAGACTATAACCTGCTAGGTATATGTAGAGTTTTCCATTCGATTAGTTTGTGTTCGTTTGAAAAGGTTAATCGATTCAAATTATCTGTGAATTATAAATCGATTTGTGAAAGTGATACCTTTATCTGAATCGGAAAATATACCTGCTGAATGACTTTATCATATAATGAAAAGTAAGCTATTATTATGACAATTACAAGCTATTAATGTCCGACTGCAGGGATACGCCTAATAGGTTAGTAAATGGGTTTCGTTCTTCGTATGGTGACGTATAAATAATAAGTACTTAAAATTACCACCCCATAGATTTTTTTTAATTATTTTACGTTATTTTATGTTTATCGTGTTTGAAATTGTTAAATTTCCATGACATAACTACACCCATCTTTCTTCAGAAATTTGCTTTACTACAAAGAAAGATCTTTTTTTTACTAAATCTATTAAATTTAAAGCAATTAAAACTAATTAGTTGACCTAATTTGTTGCCAAAATAAACCTTATAAAATATGTACGCTCAGCAACACGTCAAGCTAATTTCATACTAAACCATGTCTTATTACAACTTCATAAGGTATACGTTTGTTCCCATGGAAGTGTGTAAACACAATCTCTTTTAGGAAACATCCTAATGGAAGCTCTTAAGTTAACAAATTATATAGCAAGGATCTTCTTTATAATGCATGCCACCGAATTGTTTCTAGGTCACTACAGAACCTTTTTATAGGTCATAAATAAATTTAAAATTTTATTGTTCCCATTACTAAAGTGCTTAAAGTTTTATTTCGTAAACAATTCTCCTTTTCAGACTCTTTACGACTCTCCTTTTACTTCAATGGACATTCATTTAGGTGATGCATTTGCCTTTACATGAGAAGTAGGTTTAGTGTAAAGCCATATACATTCACTCCCATTTTATCCCTCCTTTAATTTTCTCATGTATTTGCAACTAGGATAAGACGGTCACCAAATAAGGTTTACTTTATTAAGTAAAAATGCTTGTTGAAGGTGGGAAAACACCATTCATTGCAACTACTATTTCAAGCCACAAGGAAAACATATAAAAGGAGAATGAAACCTTCACTAAGAGTTTTGGGCCAAAATTAAACAGAAATGAGAGTATTATCAATTTATAGCTTCACACTTATTAGTCTCGTGCTAAATCTTTTGTTAGTTTTGGTAATCTGATATCCAAGATAATTTTTTTTTGAAGGAGATGGAAACTTCTGGGCTAAAGCCTGTACATTACTGTACAGAGTAAGGATATGCCCTAAAAATCTTTTCTATTTTATTCAAGTTCGAAACCTAATACAATTGAGTAATTTTATTATTATTTTATTAAAAAATAGGAAAGAATTTTAAGGCATTTCCTTACTCTGTACAGTAATGTACAGGCTTTAGCCCAAAAGTTTCCATCTCCTTTCTTTGTTTATCAAGATGGCAGATTAGCAAGAATCTATCAAAAATGACCCAGGAACACAATCTGTTAAGTTCACCAACCCTGTAATTTACCCGTCATATAGTAATATCTACTGTTCCCTTCGACCAACATTGCACAGCGCTATACCTAAATAGCGTAACATTGCTTCATAAATCAAGCAGTTAAAATATACAAAACGTAAAACTATTTCTCATTTTAAAATTCATATTAATAATTATGACAGCCCGTTTCTATATTTTTAATTCATACCTTTACAAACTAGCTACCATTGTTGAAGAGGTGAACCCGGGATTTCAAAGCATTTTATCCACCTGCCTGTTGCTCCAACCTTTTATTTGATCTTGCAAACGTTAACCAACTTTCTACGCTTGAGTTAAGGTTCATATTTGTATGGCTTTTCATTTGTAATCACCGTACTACCTACGCAAAAGCTTAATAATGAAACTTGAATAGGCCTCATTCATAAAAAAAGGCGCGTACGAATTCATTGCGAATTTTTGTTTTTTTATTTTAATTATTGGGATTTTTAAGTGGTGCTGCAGGGTGAATAATACGTTATGTCATCCCATATCTGTCCGAATATAAAATTCTGTTAAGTATAGGAATGTGAAGAAGGCTATATAATTTGTAATTTTACTATAGGCACACCATTTAAATAACATTTAACTTTAAACATATCGATCAATCTCATCTCGCTATTAAAGTGATTTCTTCCAGAACCTTTGGATCACTTTTATTGTTTAGTACTGTTTGGGGAGAGTTTGGTGTTCTTTATAACATTAAAACAAAAGAGAACTGCCGCATCCAAATCAAGAATAACAGAGGAACGCACAAAGAATGAGATCGGCGATGACAGATACTTATTATTACTTCTTAGTATCGATGTGTAGAAACGGGCATAGTTATAACATAAAGAGAACAATGACTAGAATAGTTTGTAATTAAAAATCTGACTTCAACCAGTGCCATAATATCTATAACCTTTAACTTACTAAGCAATGTCTACACATAAAACCTATTAAGAAATCGTTGCAACTGCTGTGACTCCAAAGTAGTTTTAAAGACTTATAATATGTTTTGATAGTATCCCTAGTAGGTATCTTAGTAATATTAACTAGTAGGTATTAGCTACAGTAAGATAGATCTTACTAAACAATCTATTAATACTGTAATCTTTTTATAAGAATGTAAGCTCAACACACCACTTTTCATAATGACCAAACCAACAATCGATGTTGCAATAAACGCTTTCAATGTACTAACACTAACAAAGAAATGTGATTGTGTATTTGTACAATATCAAAGATACCGAAATGTCTTCGACCTACATCTACCAAAACATGCTATCGTGATATTACAACTGTCACGCGATTGAACTATTGTTTTTTATTTGTATGACATTACCAACAAGTGACTGAATAACGGGTGATTCTTGTTACCTGTTGTAATCTTAGACCTGAGGCTATGGAATACAACTTTAATATACTTTAATAATGTCCGTGTGGTGACGGAGTAAGAATACAATAAGTCACCACCCCATCTCATCCCATGGATGTCGTAAAAACCGAATAAAGGACTATCCGTGAATATTATTTTTACGAAGTAAAAAGAAAGAAAACTTGAAATTAAACCCTATACCAATCCGTTTGGCCAGCGTGGTATTAGTAGGGCAAGTATCCCTCCGTCACGGGAGGAGCTCCGTCCCTGAAGTGGGACATTAGTGGGCTGTTATGATGATACTTCAATAATGATTAGTGACCGCCTTTCATCTTATGAACTTTGTGATAGGCAAACCAAGGAACCACTCGATAGTAAAACTCCCTATCATGTCTGGATTTGCTGAGACGTTCGCTCCTTGCTAAAATTGCCCTGAAGCTAGGACTATAATGAAAAAAATTAAGAACTTCATACAGTAGATGCCATTAAAGATCCTATATGATATCAATATCGAAACTTTACATCGCAGTTTATCCGCCTATCTTCAATCGGTCTGGTTAATATCAATATGAGTATTTTTTTGTATTCCCTGATACGCTTGATAACTTACTTAGGTACTCATGTACGTGCGGCATATCTTTGTAACTGCGAATTGTTACGCTATCTGCTTATAGGTCCAAGGATAGTACTTGATACGGCGGCGACGATAACTATTAGTCCGGAGATGATTCTTAGCCAGGTCCGAGAAAGTTGCATGTTGGGTGCTATTAATCCAAAAATCAAAGAAAGGATTTGACTGTCAAGCAAACTAATTGTACGTAAGATGACTGCCAAAGTTTATAATTTTCTCGAAACTACAATTGTGTCCTTCATACCTCTTACGATATACGTAACCAGACCTAAGCCGAATAGCAACAATATCTTTGTCTATTCATTTAAAATTAATCCATCAATAACACTGCTTATCATTTAATTGACGCTTAACCGGTCATATCAATTATTTAACCGGTATTATTATTCAACAGGTATCTATCTGCATTTCAATACGACGCGTTTCTTAAGCAACGCGATGATCTCATTGACAATGTTATAAAATCTCACTACTATTATTTCTGGGGCATGACATATCCCTTGGCGTTTAATAGTTTATTTCTATGAACGCATTAACGCAATCTTATTTCAGTTTAACACTCGTATATCTAGGTCATAGTACTGAGTTTTCTTTTTATGATGCTGTTTGATTTACTGAATTCCGATCGTTGTATGAAAGGCATCGTTGATGTGTTTACGCTGGGAATAATTAGATCACAGTTACAGTAACAACGCTGTTCCGTACAGAATCTGCTAAGATTTACTACAACATCAAATGGCGCTTACGAGATAGAGAGTTGTTTTCGAAAGCTATGCGTTGCTTAGATAAATTTCACAGATCATGAACCTCAGAATTTGAGTCTTCAACATTTATTATTAAAAAAAGATAACATTACCTCTGATAAACTGTAACAGGCGATCAAAACGTCTCGATAAAACAGGAAACAGGAACGTAATAAAGATTAATATTTCTAAAACACGTCCATTTCCCAATCAATACATCAAACGGCAAATAGTTAGTTTTCAAATACCGATAATAGGGAAATAAATCAGAAATCCGTAACAGCATTTCCTACTCAATCCTACGTTTGACATTTGCGGTGCACGAGGAAATTACAACGGTTTATAAGGGCAGATGTGGATCGCTCGTGAGGTAGAAAACCAGGCTGTGCTCACTTGAGTTTGGGTAGTATTTTGGTTGCACTATATAGAGGGTCACCAACCTTTTGACACTGAATTTCTGTCACGGTGGCAGTGTCGTCTACGGTCGATTCGGAAAACGTGACGCCGCGTCGAGCGCGACGCGTGTTTGTGTTCGCCAGGGCGCAGGCGTCGCGGTGCGGGCTTCGGCGCGCGGCCGCTCGCGCTCGCGGGCCGAGACTGGCGACTTGGCGCGTTTTCCCTCCGCGCTTTCCCGGTAGCGGCGTGCGCACATCAAGCCTGCATTGTTCTGCAAATAGCGAACTGAGGGCTGGGCCGCTATTCAACCGAGATGGGCACCTTTCAACTGGACTGTTGGACGTTCGCTACCGTACGTGGTTAACTTCACTTCAATGTGTACGTTAAAAAATCAGTCTAACCTCGTTCGTTGCACAATCCGGCTATAACTACAACGACCTACTAATATGGATACTTGATAGTAAAATATTATTTTATGGATGTTGTTGTTTGATTTTATGGTTTTCTTTATTAATTTTATCTTTTACCAGTATACCTTTAACGTCTTTTGGGAAAGATTTATTACTTTTTTATGATTGGATTTTTAGACAGAAATCTGCGAGCAAGTCACCACATGCTTAACGATTTCCGGTTATCCTTAGTTGCTTAAAATTTTAGATCGTTTATCAGACAAATTTCCGACCTTATGGATATAGGAAGAAGGAATGAAATAGAAATACCAGGTACAGGAAATTAGGCCTTAGGTGCTACCTAAGGTAATAGTAATATTTACTAAGGCATGGTTTTATTTATTTGATGTCTTGAAATTAAAACGTTTAGTCATGGTGTAGGTGATTTAAAAGATAGGAAAGGGCACTTGTGAAAGACTTGTCTTTTCGTAGGCGTTAACGTCTCTGTTTTTCGTCAACAGCCTTTGAAACCCACACGAAAGAAAAATATTGAGAACAATATGGGCGTAGTTTATAAAGTTGCGTAACAGGTTTAAAAGTAAATCAAAGTTATAAAAGCTGAAAGCAAACCAGCGTAATAAGCTTCCTGACTTATTTTAGTGCATATTATGAAGAGGAAATCCGTATGGTGACGGAGTAAGAATACAATATGTCACCACCCCATCTCATCCCATGGGTGTCGTAAAAACCGACTAAGGGACTATCCGTGAATATTATTTTTACGAAATAAAAAGAAGGAAAACTTGAAATTAATCCGTCTGGCCAGCGTGGTGTTAGTACCTAGGCCCCTTCGTCATGGGAGGAGGCCCGTCCCTGTAGTGGGACAATAATGGGCTGTTATGATGATATGAAGAGGAATACTGATGCTAGGTTTAGTGTTACATATTTCTTATCTACTCTAGAAAGTCCTGCTGCACGGTGGCTTACTATAGCCTGCTAAAACAAAAGTAATATATATATATAATCGCAATAGAGACTTTAAATTTTTCAAGGTGACAGACTTTTCGATTCTGTCGTAAAATTAGACATAAGGATTACCTTGACAACACATCAACGTGGTTTGCGTTTAAACTCATTTATTTTGGAGATTTTTTATGTAGTGAAATACTGAATGTAAATACTAAATTAGTTTTGAAGCGATTCAAAGTGAACATTGTATGGATTAAATACTCGGCTGCTTAGCTTTACATGCAAACTATTTAACAAAATGATATCGAGGACAAACTGTTTAAATGATCAAACTGGATTAAGCATCCAACAGGACGTTGAATAATACATTAACGAATACAAAAAACATCGAAAACAAAAACATACTTTCCTAAAGTATTTGCGAAGTATGAAATCACCTTTGCCCAAACACATTACTAGACCAATATAGCCATACGCCGTAAATGTGTTGATATACCCTACATTTCACGTAGGGTCAACAATAAAAGTGGTCGGTCAATAAAAGTGGTCAGCTTGATCAACTTGTTTTACACTAGCTGTATAAAAGTGTTTTAACGGTGTTTTTGTGTGAAGTTATTTGACAGCAAGCATTATAACTGTTTGTTTTATGGTGTACGGTTACACCTAGCTAATATTGGAAGCCATTATTGGTAACGCTTGTAGAATACGTAATGGTACCGAATATTTTCGTCAGGTCAGGAAGCAATCGTCAGCTCATATCTAGACTTTAATTGTAGACTGAATCCACATGGTGAAACATTAAAAAAAAATCGGAAGCTATTCTTGTCGCTGAGGTGTCGTAGAAACGACTTAATAGGACAACAGAAAAAAACTGTATCGGCTCTGATAGCAAATATGAAAAAGCAGCTACAAAGGAAAATCTGATGGAAAGTGCAAATACCATAGTCCAAGAATTAAAGCAACGGATGATAATCATAAAATAAATATCTTTACTCCGTCGCTATTATTGACCGACTTGACCACAGGTTTATGTTAGATGAACTACGGCTGATTCCTGAACTTACGAGGAATAAACAAGTTCAAAACGTTTTGGGGGTTTTCGACTGCGGCCGGACAGCCAAAGCGACAAGTTAGAGGGACTTTTCGCTCGAATGAGCTATCCAGGCAGTCATTACCTTACACCTACCAAGCTTCCACTACTTCGCGTACAATAGATGCATAGCACGAACGCCACGCCATGCATACCTATTCTATTTATATACTAGTAATTGCACGGGGGTGTATAATAGGCTTATAGCAAAATCTAGAGCATTGAATGGATTGTATTACGTCAGGATTAAGCATAGGGTTTCTTAATTAACAATTATTTTGTGCAATTCGAGCGTATGTGGTCAGTGGCTTGCATTTAGTAAGGAGATTATTGTGAAAAGCTCATCACAACTGATAGCTATTTCAATGTAATTTTCGTGTAATTTAAGTCCTTCTCTGAAATCTTTCTTCATGTAATTTTTGTGTAATAAAAGGTAAAAAAACGAATAGTGATTGTGTGACCATTTCTGACTACCATAGTCTGCTTAGATGGCCATGCGGTAATGATAATGCTTTTGTGCACAGAGAATCAGACAAAATGTGTCATTAACAAAAGATTGTACAGAGCAAAAACGTCTTTTGTTTTCGTTAGATTCACATAAGTAAAACTTCTCCGAACAGGGCTAGAAAGTGCAGAAGTTTTCGTTCTAAAAACAAAAGATTGCAGAAAAGCATAATTGGCAGATCGAATGAATGTGTTAGCTAGAAGTTGAGTTTTGTGTTCTGCGCATCGTTCCACAGGTAAAGACAACACCTGCGCATCTTTCTATATTATTAAAAGGTTTACAAGAACATATACATTTCATCACCAGCGCGGTCTGTACGTACAACAAAGCATTTATTTTCCCCGTCGCCTCATTATTTCTAATTATTCCTACATTATTGAATGAACTGCCAGGTTTATGCTTTGTTTACCAAGAGACGAGATCATTTCATTATAAGTTTTAATTAATGTTTTATCGTGATACTTAGAGAGTACGGTTATTGTAATGAAGAACAAAATAATCGTCATATTACTATCACTTATTCAGGAAGATTCCTTATAAGTGTGATGTCGTAAGAAACGATATAATAAAAATATAAGTAAATGAGACGAGACAAAATAAATATTAATCAGTGTGATATTAGAATACTAATAACTTTCCCTGAAAAAGACAAATCCCCACTAGGGATTACAGGCACAAAAAATATCCAGGCTCGAGACAATAATACCTAGTGCGGACGTATTAAATAAAAAAAAATACTTATGTATTCATATAATACCAAATAGTAAACACAACAGCCAAAACGTATTGATAAAGCCATAAATAAAACTAAAGTAATAAATTAAAATGACAATCGAATTGATTTATTCAACGGTCATTAATGTCACAAAATTAATACCTATATTGTTATACAGCCTACTCATTAAGGTAGTAACACTTGCCAGACCGGTTTTTGAGTTAGACGCCGCGTGCAATCTACATCGATCATAAAAAGAAATTGCTTGCTAGAAAATTATTAGGTACCGCTTTCTTTGAGTTGTTGGAGAAATTATTCTTGTTTATAATATAAAAGTATTGGTTATTGGTTTATAGTGCTACTAATTTATTTTCTGTACCTTTTTAAGTGTTACATATATCTAAGTAATTCCACTGTCTAGTTTCCTTCTATCGTGGGACGAGGGTTGTCCTTGTCATGATAAATAAATCTACACTAATATTATTAATTACACTAGCTATTGTACACTTGTAAACATGGTAAGATTTGCACACTTGCCTGGAGGTAGCGAATGCAATCCGGACTATCCGTAATTCGAAAAATCCGGATATCCGCCCATTTTTACTCGGATTGTAAATCCGGATTCGAAAATTAAATCCGCGGATTTTCTGAATAATAAGAAATTGTAATGTTAGAGTGGATATGGCGTTATTCGAGGATAATGGTTTCCCAGGACGTTATTAGGAGGCCGCTTACAAGCATCTTCAATGCATTCTCCCTACAAGCGGTGAAACAGAGCGTGCTTTTTCTACAGCAGGAATTATGTGTAACCGAATTCGCAGCAGGTTACACAACTTTAGATGATTTATTATTTTTAAAGTTATATTTTGATGGCAGCAAAGTAAATACAGACATCTACAACATAGCAACTTTACAGGAGAGCACTTTTAGTAAAAAAAGCTACCATTTTGAGGATTATGTACCATTATGTTGCAATTAAAATTAAAGTTGGCAGAATGAATTAAAATAACCTTTTTTATATAGGCCATTGTATAAAGAGTTTTATCCCTATGTTGTTATTTTACTGAAATAATGTACCTATATTCTATTCGCGTTTAGAATGCAGTGAGTTGTCACTGTCCACCGACCTAGCCTCGCCGTCTAACCAATAAAATCTTTTAAAATTCAAATTAGTTTAATTTTAAAAGATTTTATTGGTTAGACGGCGGGGCTGTCACTGCATTCTAATAGAAAAGGATATATTATGTCTTTTTATACATAGAAAGATATCTTACGTGGAAGAAGACATCTACCTAATAATCGTAACAAAAATATTGTAGATGTCTTCATTTACATTGCATATTTATAACATTTATATTTATGTAAAGTAGGTACTTAGGTAAGTAAGAACTTTAAACAAAATAAATTCATCTAAAAGACAACAAAACGGTACGCGCAAAAGCAAGACAAGTGACTGTTGTCTTTATTTAGGTTACAATCATCTGTGGATGCTCCAAAGTAATTTCTTTTTTTTTAATATAAATTAAATATAACTTTAACTAAAATAAATTTAATGCCGAACTTTCAGTAAGGTTATATAAGTCTCATTTTCGTAAAACAAAGAAATTTGCAGAAATGTAGTTGCCGCATTAACTTCGCCGCCTTCGATTTTATGTCTTATAAAATAACAGTCTTTTTAAAATTAAGTTAAATAAAAAGAGGTTAAATTATTTTGTTACTTTTGTTATGTTATTAATTTTTCAAGAAGCCAATTATTTTTGTTTACCTACCCGAATTTCTATTTATTTTAACTTTTAATTGTTTTAGTTACGTTCCTCAGCTGGCAGATCACGAGTTATACACAGATTATTATAATAATGCGGATTATTTCCGTGTGTAATCTTTATTAATTTGAGGAGAAGTTTTAATAATCTTTAATTTTTGATCTCCAAAGTTTTATTTTAATTTGTACATATAATTTTGATTTAAAATTGAATAACTACAAATAACAAAAACAAAATAAAAGTCGATTATATTAATATGTTTTGATTTTCCAGTGTTTTCATACACATTTATAAACTGTGATTAAAGTGAATTTGTTTAATTTTACTGTGATTTAAGTGGATTTGTTTAAAATTATAAAAAAATCCGTAAAATCCGGATAATCCGGATCAGACCAAAAATCCGTTCTTAAAAATCCGGATTTTAAAACAGAACGGATTTGCATTCCCTACCTGGAGGTATTAGTATTAAGCAGCACAACGATGGTACCGATCTAAGCGACTTCTTAATAAAGAGACTTTTGTCAGCGAATGCGTTGCGAGTTCGTATTTTGAGGGACGAAAAAGATGAATCAGCGAACGATTTGCTGTCGTAAAATTCAAGATCATTTATAGTTCGATGATCATCATCTTACTCATTACGATACGAATTTTAGAAGCCAGATTCTCGTCAGATCTATGTGCAAAGACTATCAATCAAATCGGTACCATAGCTGCAGTCTTCATAAATTTAATTGCACGGTTTTTAGCTTTACAATAAAATATAATATTTTAAACTAGTAAATAGTGGCTCAAGGTAATCGTCACGGACTATGGTCAATTGGTTCCGCACTAATTGTACTATTTTATAATACTTATTCAACTAACGTCTTAAGTTCGTGCGCGAATTTTATTGAATTACGACGTATTAGGTCGTAATTGAATAAAATTACGACCTAATACGTCGACGACTTCTGTGGCTTTGTAAGTATAAATATGACTGCTGCACAGAGATCTCTTGATCGAGCGATTCCTGCTTAATAAAAAGTTTTTTTTTTTATGTGATAGAAGGCAAACGAGCCAGCAGGTCACCTGATGGTAAGTGATCACCGCCACCCATAGACACCCGCAACACCAGAGGAATCACAGATGCGTTGCCGACCTTTTAAAAGGGAGTACGCTCGTTTCTTGAAGCTCCCCAAGTCGTAACGGTCCGGAAATATCGTCGCAGCGAGCTTGTTCCACAAAACAGTTGTTTGCGGTAGGAAGTTTCGCGAAAATCGCACAGTGGATGACCGCCAACCATCAAGGTGATGACGATGGTAAGACAGTCGATTGCGAGTGGTTCTGTGGAGAAATTCAGCTGCGGGCAATGTCCGGAACAACTCATCAGAGCACTCCCCGTGATAGATGCGGTAGAGAATGCAAAGAGACCCTACATCTCTCCGCAAAGCCAAAGAATCGAGCCGACTAGTGAGCACCTGATCGTTAACAATTCGAGCTGCTCTTCGTTGTATGCGGTCAAATGGAAGGAGTTGATACTGGGGTGCTCCAGCCCAGAGATGGGAACAGTATTCCATATGTGGCCGAACCTGAGCCTTGTAGAGTTGTAGGCGATGGTTCGGCGTAAAATACTGGCCTGCTCTATTGAGCACACCCACACGATTTGCGTTGGGCCCTTCGTTTCAAAAATAATATTTGTAAGTAATATAATAAAATTTATAGATGTAAGTTGTAATAATTTTAAGAGAATCAACGATCTCACAGTTAAACTGCGCAAGCAGTTTTGTGAGGCAATGTATTAGATATATGAACTTTTTAATATAATAAAATGATCCATCCATCCGTCTAATAAATAGTAATAAAATTATCCGTGTGGTAACAACTAAGAACTTTCAACAACTTCCTAACGTGTCTTAAGACTACAGAAGCTGCTAAAAGAACTTTAAATAAATTGACAGACTTTTGAAATGGCTAAGTGGCTGATGTTAAGTTACGGATTAAGAGTGCTCTTTGTGACCATCCCATCATTACATTCTAAAGATAACTTAAATGGCAACTTCTTATCAGTCATCCAGCTAATAACAAATAATTTAAAAAACCGAACAGCTATTTAGTAATAACAAAGAAAGTCCAAGCGTTCCATTTATAAAAAAAAATCTAACATTCAAATTGGACCTACGTGGAAGTGGAACCGAATGCATAGCGTCCGTTCATTAACACAAAAATATTTAACCGCATTTAATTTTAAACTACAAATAGTTACTTTTACTTACATTTTAATAACTATTAAATAACTCCAAAAGTAAAATTGATAAACACAGCACTGTTATTTTAACACTAATAAATCACAACATAATTTTTGTATGTAAACAGTTTAGAAACGTCAATTCGTAAGACGTTCGATGTGCGCGAACTCAAACAGGCGCTTTGAGCTTTGAACAGTATACTCGATCGGTCTTGTTTTCGTAGTAGTGAAAGAGCGAGATAGAACAAAAAAGCACTATAAACATTCGGGGAACTTCGGTCGCTTCCGCGTCTTGTGAGTTTGACGACAGGATATTGTGGATACGGTCACGTAATGCATTATTTTTATGATGTAAATTTTATTCATGTAATAGCGGGTGTTTTATTGAAGTTATGCATAATCACGCGTTTCTTTTACGCTGTGAGATACTTGAGACTATAAGCATAATATAATTCATTACTATAGTTCACTTTTTTTTCTATTAAAGAATAAACTATAACTATAGTAACACTATTATATTGGTATAGGGTTTTATATCAAGTCTCCCTTCCTTGGTTTACATAGAAATAATATATGCAATCTTTCACTTAGCTTTTAGGAAACCCATAATGATGAACTGGTGACACTATGAATTACAACTAATATACCTACTCCACCACCACACAGAAGACTGGTATAACTAACTAGTGTAATTGCATTTTTCGTTAATCAAAAATGGCTTGTTGATATCGTGGCATAAATAATTGTACAAGGATAAAATGACGTGACTGTTGCCTATTTAATTTGAACGACTAATTCATCAAACTAGAAACAATGGCGGTATTTTATTCAGTTATTCATATAAACAGTGTTTTAGGTGCGATTAATGATTGTCGGGTGAATAATAATTACTTCTAATATAATATGCAGTTGACCTCGTACTGTACCAATTTGTTCAGCGGTCATAATAATTAATTAAAAGTTCTTAAACTATTAGTAAAACAAGGATAAACGCTTTCATTCGTTTCACGTGAGTTTCCAATAGGCAGAGGAAAATAATAATAATCTTTTTTACTCATTTATAAAAGTGAATTCCATGTGAGCTAATGAACGTCGTTAAATTAGATAATTTTATGGTATTTATCAAAATTAGTTTCATTTGAGCTACTAAATATGACTGATTTTAGATAACAAACAAACAACAAACAAATACTTTATTTATGATAAATTAATACTATTTTTAGATAATACTATTTTTCTTTAATTTTGTTGTAATAAATAGAGCTCTACCTTTTTAAGTTCTAACATACTAAAATTCTGCTACAATAGAATAACAATTCAATACATTGATAGATACTTACCATTTTTTAATAATACATTAAATACTTTTTTTATTGAATCACACAATGACACACGCACTAGTTATCCAAGTAGTACAATACTAGTTCTCACTCATTCACAAGTAATGTGAATAGAATACAATATTCTCATCTTAATAAGAAAATAACTCCACAAATAGTTATTGATATTTTAAAACAATAGTACATATTGTTTCGTTATAAACAACATGCTTACTATTTAAACTTTTCCATAATACTCGGGTCTGTTGGATACTCGGCTCTTTGGTAGGCATACATCTGGCCGAAGCCAAGATGTAGTGGCTCTTTCAAAAATAGAATCTAATGAGGAGTAGGTACACAAGGCAGATACCATCTCTAAGCGCACTGTAATATATTTGTATCATTTATTGTTAAAATACTTTTTAATTAATTTAATAACCAAGCTTCTATAATTATGAGGATATCAATACAACTTCTTTAAACAAGCCTTGCTAATCAGTTTAGTTCTATTGCCATAACGAGGTAGTAAATTTTTACACTTAGTACCTAGTCTTCTAAAAGAGAGGAGCAAAACTACTTCCTTTAAGTGGAGTAGGAAACATAGAGGATTAGTTATATATGATATATACTGTGAGCTATATGAAATTTAGTATGTCAATTTTAAAACCAGCATCCTGAGACAACACTGGTTAGCCCAGCAAATTTGCTGAAAAGGTCAATACAATGTCACTTCCAATTAAAAAAGAACTGGCCTTGTCTCTTACAAAAATTTACGATCACTTTGTGCTTTTAACGGTAAAACTATGGTTACATTTTTATCTATATTCTAACTAAATTTTCGGTAAAAACAGTTATTTTAGCACAATAGCAAAATTATCGGAATAATTTTGACAGTGTCAGCATTTCCAATCAATGACACATCTATATTATTCTTTCAATGCATGACTAATGCAGGGAACAGATGGGGGTGTATCAAATGAGGGCTCTATTGTCCGATGACGTTGTATTTCACACTATTCCGTTAAAAATAACACTTCATTCACTTTTAAAAGGAATGTCAGTTTCCAGATGTGCCAACGTAACTGTTTGTAAAGCAAATAGGGTCCGTAAAGGCCTAGACAATTGACTATTTCACGGGAAGTGCTCTGAGGAACTGTTTGCTTGTAATCTTTATACTACAGCATCACTCAAATTCATAGCAGACTTCCACCCGAAAACGATCCTCATGTTTTTGAGCTGTCTGTTTCAAACTTTTCTCGGAGATTGTATTTACTTGATTGTATTTAGGTAAGTTGGCAGACAAGCATACAGCCCAATTGCGGTCAGTGGTAACCGCCGCTAATGGGATTCGAATATGCCAGTGCGCGGCTAAGCTGCTGTATACCCGAGACATATGCAGTTAAGCCTTTCCTTAGCCTTGTAATTTCTTTAGCTAAAGAGACTGGATTATGCAATGGACTATTAACGGTGTATCCCGAAAGTTATGACTTGTTTTCCCTCAAGCAAAGTGTTATAAAGCATTACTTCCATGATGTACATCGTCTTGCCTGTTCTCTGGCATTGCTGATGTTCATAAGCTACGTTTACCACCAGGAAAAGACAACTTGTTATTAAGTAGGCTAGCTCGTCAACAAACTTTTGGCTATAAAAATAAAAGGGATTGTATTCCATAGGGCTCCATTAAAAAACCACAATTTGTACAGAGGCTGACCCATAACTTAGGTTATCAGGCGGTTACGAAATGGGTGCAAGTAACTCAATTAGATACTGCATACTGGAGCAAAGCAAATGACGTTAAGTTAAAATCGTTAACCCAATACAAAAGTGATAAATAATTACTTTTTGCATTTCATATTATGTCAATGACTGCTTGTACACGCAAATATTTATAAAATAGTGAACAACAAAACATATTTTGAATATCACATTTTAAATACCCACCATACACTGGCCGTAGTCGCTAATCAGCGCCAGGGCACAGGCCAGGGTAACCTGTGTCGAAACATCAAGCAAAATAAAGGTAAATAACATGCCGCGTTAATCTGCCGTTTATATACGATTTTTTATATAGTTTATTATATAGACACTGTGTTATTATAATATAAGATTTATGGGAGTCCCCAAATATGGTCCATGAATTAACTAACAGAAGCCAGTCATGAAATGACTTCATTCACGTTAAATTAGCCATGATATTACTGAAGTCAATCACTGATGAAGGTCGTATATCTTTTTTATTTAAATCTGGTTCAATAATGCATACAAAGCTTATATTTATTACCAGCCAGATGTTTTCACAAGCGTTATGAGTAATGACATAATTCCAACTATGACGTATATGGTCTGAGAGAACTTTTGTAACCGGAAGAAAATTTGATCATATTTCAATGGCTTGTCATCTTCTAAAACTTATTAATAGCTTAGTTTCTTAATGGCTCTGGGTACAATATTTTCTTATTTTTATCTTCTGTAAAAGCCGACTCCCGCACGAGAGGGATCTAACCCGGTTTCACGGGGACTTTTATAGATATCATAACGGGCACAAAGAATATCCAGGCACAAAACAATAATTTGTGAAACTGGGAGCCAACCACAAGCTCTTATAGCAATATTATTGTAATAAGATTACAATAATATTGCTTGTGTCTTACTTAGCCTTTTCGTACCACGAAGTGCTTAAATCAAGCTTATAATAATATTGAAACAATATTGTTTCAATATTATTATATTGTTAATATTATTAAAAGCTTATGTTTTAAATTAATATAATAATGTTTTAAGCACGAAGTGCTTAAAACATAAGCACTTCGTGGTACGAAAAGGCTAAGTAAGATTACAATAATATTGCTATAAGAGCTTGTGGTTGGCTCCCTGAAAGAGACGTTGCTTCTCCCCCAGAAGTATGTTTAATGGCTGTTATGATAAAACAGAATAAAGTTATCTGTTTTTTCATAACTTATTTAACATTTTAAAACAAATTATTTTATAATATTTTTGACACCTCTTAGAAAACAAAGACCACACCTGTTTATTGTCCTGTACCACTTCTCGCAACTTTCGATCATTATCACAAGGCCCATTGACCTGAGCGGTAGATGTAACAAACAAAAACTATCTTGCGCACGCGCATGGCGGTATGTTGTTTACGTGACTTGCAGCTATCATAATATTATACGGTAGCCTTGATTTTATAGATATGTATCTGAGAAGGAATGTTAAATGGAAAGAAAGAAGGAAAATAATAATGTAATTATTTTTTCATTTTGTTAGAATTAAGAAATAAACAGACAATCTCATCTAGAAAACAAGAGCCAATTTATCTATTGTAAAAATCTACTGTTGAAAATAATCGACTTATTGTAATTCAGCTTGATTAACTAGTAATGAATCAAGTTAACCAACCACCCTATCACTAATATTTTTTCCATTATGGAAGGGAAACCAGTGGACCGACTCAGGTGGAGGCACCCCATATACGAACTTGGACACCATACCAAATTCGAAAGGAAACAAGAGACAAGTTTTAGGTTTTGTCACCCATGGCCATAAAATATACTTAGGTATGTCGGAGTCTGTGTAACTGATTCGTAACATTAAAGGGCGTACATGTGCTACAAAGATTAGTTTAATAAAAAGCAGGCATGAAATAATGTTAATCAAAACGTTAAGGCAGCATATAAAGAAAAAAAAGGACATTTCCTTACACAGCATGTAGTATTACGTCATATCCTGTAAACAAATTCAAATGTAATTCCATTTCGAATACGCCGGAACTTCACTAGCCGGAGTGATGTGACATTTAGTACGGTAATTACATCATTATTCCAATTAGTCGATTGTACATGTTAATTCAGAATGGGAATCGATAAGCCGGATATTTCACTCGAGGTGTTAAGTTGATTGTACTTTTGGCGTGTTGAAATAAGAAATTTTATCTGTTGAGGAAGTTAAAATAGATAAGAAAGTATCACTTGTCGCGTTTGTTTATAAAATAGAATGTACGTACCTACAAAAGTCACTTAATATTAATTTGAATGATGTATGATATGATTTAAGTGTTTCTAGTGTCTATGTATCTTTATAATGTACTAGCTGACCCGTGCCCACTTCGTTGGACGGTGAAAAAATCGTCCCTTTTTTAAACACATTTAATTACTGCTCCAATGATATTAGTCAGAGCGTGATAATATTATAGCCATTAGTCAGAGCGTGATAATATTATGACACTCCCGGATAAATGGAATGGATCAGCTCAGTAGATCCAAAGATTACCCCTCAACAACGTCACAAAAACACAAACTTTACCTCTTTATAATATTAGTATAGAAGTATAGATGTCTAATAGTGGTTTATCCAGCGTTTAGAGATTTCTTTCTTACATAATGCCTTTTTAAACGCCATGGTTCCTACCCATTCTCAATACAGGCGAAGCATTTACATTCAAGCCTCAACAAAGCCGATTTCGTATGACTAAATTCATTGCGAGTCCTGAGGCGTTTTGGGTTTGTCAGGGATGCACTGAGGATTTCACATGTAGGATTTTACTATACATATAGGATTTTTCACTGGATTATTTTCAGGTAAAAGAGTCGAAGTTAGAGCTTTCCTAGCAAAGTCACAGAATAGGGAAAAAGGAATGGGATACTTCATACTGTACTACTAGTATAGAAATACTTCATACTATAAACCACTGCAGAGATGGAAATCCTCCAGCGGTAGAAGGAATCTTTAATTACCACTACGCTAATTAATATTACTTATATATATTATATTATTATTATTTAATTATTACTACGCTGACCAGACGCATTGCTTCTCATTTACCAGATGCACTTCTTATTTTTAGTAGAGATAATATATCTGCGAACTTTTCCTTGTGTAAAGAAAAGGGTAACACTAAAAAATTAAATTTCATATATGACATTTTCTCTCCGTGCGGTGACGGAGTAAGAATACAATATGTTACCAACCCATCTCATCCTATGGGTGTCGTAAAAACCGACTAAGGGACTAACATCTTAACGAAATAAAAAGAAGGAAAACTTGAAATTAAACCCTGTACCAATCCGTCTAGCCAAGGTGGTATTAGTAGGCCAAGTATCCCTCCGTCACGGGAGAAGGCTCGTCCCTGCAGTGGGACATTGAAGGGCTGTTATGATGATGACATTTTCGTCATACAATGAGGTAATGACATACAAACAAAGTTTATTCTTAGTCGCATCTAACAAACGTTTATAATTAGCCATAAGTTTTTAAAATAGTATTGCATTAGGAGCTTTAGAATCGACCGGAAAAGGGTTCATTGTCCGGATAATGTAATCACAGTGCAAGCCGTATAGCGTGTACCGGTGATAACTACGTAAATAGTATGTTTTCTTTTTATGTGATTATATTTTGAGCTTCTGTCTTATCTATACCCTTTAGTCCTGTTTTTTACCGACTTCAAAAAAAGGAAGACTAAGGGACATTCATTTGTAGTGGGTTCGAACCTGTAAACCATGACCGCTATCAACGGAGGCTGTTAAGTTTTATAAAACAGTATGAACTGTGTTTCCCATAAAGCGTGGGATCACTCTGTGCGTAGGTTTGGTTGCATTATAATAGTGGGATGAAGGTTTATGACGTAAATATTGTGTGGTTGTGACCCAATACTTTGAAGTTTTAGATATTATAGATATAGGTACTTAAAAATGCGGGGGCGATAGAGAATGTAAAGTTTGACATTGAATGCCGTAACTTTTAAAGTTTCATTATTATTCCAGTGAGAATTTTTTATTAGTAACGAAAATATTTTATTGTTCACTATTGGAAAATCGTAAATAAATGATTTTTTTTAACATTCACTTTAAAAAACAATAACAAAAATTTAAAAAAATTGTACTTATTATACAGAAAAAACTTACAAAAATGAATAAAAATCTTAACACCAAACCATAAAAGTCATCCTAACTTCCCAGCGCGATAAAGGTAACTAGAGGAAAAAACTAAGCGTCACTAGATGAAACCCATCCTTGCAGATGTCCCTTTAAAAACAAATACAAAAATACAACCGAATTGAGAACCTCCTCCTTTTTTATGAAGTGGGTTAAAAAAGAAAAGCAATTCTACAAAGAACAATTTGGCTCAGAACTTTAATTTGTGTTTTTCACAAACAAATGATTGCCCTGTGGTTTTTGAAAACGCTACCTAATGCACGGTAATAGAAGTGGTAAAAGCATACCGCGAACGTAAAAAAATGAAACAAGTGTTACGTATTATTATAAAATTTGAATAACTAACGCTACTGAACCTCCCCAACCTCCCAAAACTCCTGTAAACATAACCCTAAACAAAATAAGTCAGACAACAAGTCGATGCGTAGTCACCCCATTGAATATGCGTGCACTCAGAAGGCGCATGCTAGTATGCAAGGGTGCGCCAGACTGCCTGTCTCCCCACGGGGTCAGTGAACGCACCAAAACAAAGAACTTCACCTTGTAGCCCAAAACTGTTATTACGATCAATATCGCGGTTCGAATTTGACTATATTAGCTGGTTCTTTCCGGAAAAAAGGGAATTAATATTTTATGTTGGCTGTAATAATGGTTTTATTATATCCAGCAGTGAACTTAAATTGGCTGATATGATGATGATAATATATCATCATAACAGCCCATTAATATCCCACTGCAGGGACAGGCCTCCTTCCATGACGGAGGGATACTTAGCCTACTAATACCATGCTAGACAGACGGATTAGTTTAATTTCGGGTTTTCCTTTTTTTTAATTTCCAAGGGAAAATTCACGGATGAGATGGGGTGATGACATATTGTATTCTTACTCCGTTACCACAAGGACAATGATGATAATATGATTGGTTCTAATGACGGACTATAAAGACTCGATGTAACCACTCCATTCCAACGTAGTCGCTATCACCAGCAAAGAAGGGAACAAAATCTTTAAGTACACAAAACCTAAGGCTAAGTTTTACTCTATGGATGAGGACAAGCGTTGAAGTTACCGCACAGGTGTCTAATAAAACCTTCTTGTCGTTTATAAGCCACGTTATTTATTGGGGTCTAATACCATTTATCATTATAACAGTCCTTAATGCCCCAATGTAAGAACGAGGCTGTTTAGGAATAGCATTACACCTATTAATAAACGAACTATTGGGATATTAACCATGTTTAGGGTTTTCGATTTTCCGATATTTCGACGCTGTTACATAAGCGCCATGATCACGAAGGAACAAAAGTACTTGCGGTTAATTGGTCTTAACAGGTGACCATGACAGTGTAATTAATTATATTATTACACCTATTACGTTGTAAGGCATAACTGAATTGAGGACCTTCTAGACTTTTCCGTGTCGGGTAAATAATTTTTGAATAGTAAACAGACACGCAAGGTGTGAATATTTCCATAATGTTTTTTATAAATGTAAGTGGCATGTGTACACTGTAGGTATACCTAATGGTATCGAGTTCCCCTAAGGTAATTATAAATATGTAATCTTGATTGTTAAAGTGAAAATGTAATGGCCTAGTGCTCTAATTATGAACTACTGTTTGTTTGTTTTTTTAACTAGGTACTCTATACTATAATAAATAAAAAAATCTATATTTTAGGTTTTGTGTCAAAACTTTGTGAGCGAAAATCGAAGTTTAAATGTTCACACATGATTGAAAGCAAGGTCTATTCTTAGCAGTTCATGTATTGTAAAAATTCCACGACTTTACTTCGACTTTAGTCTCGAACTTATCATAAAGCAGGGATTCATCTTCGATAGGTATAAATTTGGACTACTAAAATAAACCACAGTGGCCAGTCTTATATAGAGCCACGTTGTTAGGGTGGCCGTAGTTTGCGGCTGCTGTGTGCGAGGTTACGGGCTCTAATATTTGGCAATAGGTTAAGCAAGACTGAGTTCTGAAGTAAAAAACATTTAAAAAATACAGCCGTATTAAGCCTCCAAGGGGTTTGCATTAAATTAAAAAATAAAATAATGAAAGCAGACATTCTTAGAAATGACTACAGATAACCCTGTCTAAAGCAAAAGATAATAACAGCGTAAATGTTTTTGTCAATCAAATTCTTTTATATGATTTAAGATCTTTGCAAAGAAAAGAAGAACTAATTAAGAAATAGGTCTTTTGTTAGGTTTAGTAAAGGATTGTAATCAACTTTGCCTGTTATCCTAGCGATTAATATCTACGTTGTTTATACCACAAATATAAAATATAAATACAAAACAGATAACCTTGGCCGAAGCAACAGATAAAAAATGTCTAGAATCCATGAACTTCTTCTTGGTGACATAAACAAAAGTCGACATCATATTTCAAGAGAATGTTTTCTTTTAATGTAACTAGAATAAAAATGGCGGAATCATTGTTCTTTATACAAATATGTTTGCTTATTGTACTTATTTATGTGATTGTTTGACAGAAGCTACTGCATCTTGTAATACGTTTGAAATGTGTGGATTACTTTGAAATGCATTGTCTTCTCTTCGGACAATGACAAACTGCTTTGTAGTAATGTTTACGAGATTATAATTTTGTTGTTCAATGTTTCTTTTCGTTGCTAAGTTGACCTCACGACGACATTATTAACAAATTAAAGTAGAGCTTGTAAATGGTTAGCAGACTGTTTTTATGATATCTATTCTTATCTTAACAGAGTGTCAGGGTATAGTATAAGGCGACTAAAAGATTTCTCCTTGGTTTCTTCTCCCGAATGACTAATTATAACGTTCCGCCTAGTTTACTAACAAGTAAACTAGGCGATGACACGATAAAAATCAATTTTTTTTTACCATTTCTCAACGTGTTAATCGAATAGCTTTGGCCATAAAAGTCGATGATTATATTGTCCACCCATATTTTCGGAATTTAAAATTCTTAGCGCTTTTTTGACCTGCTTACTTGTTATGAAAGAATAAATTTAAAAAAATATAGACTACAAATTAAATATTGTAGAGAACTGTCGACGATTTTTTAATTAATCTGGATGTAATCTGTGACTCAATTGCAGCGAGTTCACAAGAGAACGGAGCGTAATCACTTTGATTTTATTTTAATTTTATATGGTTATGCTGGCCATGTGTTTCTTGAGAAGAAATTGTTTTTTTCTTTTTTATTTCTAAGTGTTGGGAAATAAAGTTTTGTTATGAAATCTGTGCCTTGCATAAGATTTAAAAAGAGAATCTTTACTTTTTTTAAATCTAATTTTGTCTATTCAGTTTTTAATTATTTTATCATTCAACTCATGCAGGGAAATGTGTTTGCTCCTTATTGTGAGTTTGCGCTACAAAAAGTCGTCCTAATGAAAACAAAACGTAAAATTAGACTATAGCGAAGTGGTCTAGGATTAGTTTGTACGTATATTTATTGTAAAGACTTATTTTAATAAACAGTTTATTTATCAAAACAATTCCCTTAATTTATTAACTTCTTGATTCTATCAACAAACAAAGCTTTTTAATATAACCAAATAGACATACCTACGTAATAAACTTACTTAATCAGAAACAGAAACCATATTATTTCACATATTATTATAATCAAAAACAATAATCATGAAAGCCGCATAAATTAACTTTTCAGAGGCCTAAACAAACACACCGGTGCTTAGTAAGGAAGCCTTATAACAGTATTATGTTTGATATTAGGTAATTTTGAGTTTATATAAATACAAAATAAGTAACTGCCTCGGTGGCAAAGCAATAGTTAATGCGACTGCCTTGTGTGAGGTTGTGGTTACGAATCCCACGCAAGACAAATAATTTCTGTGTTCCACTATGCCATTTATTAAAAAACCTGCTTTGATTCATGTACAATAACCATGTCGTCGTACACGACTACGTGTTCCAATTGCGAAGCCTTTTTTTGCTTTTTATTAAAATTATTTAAACGACACTTTAACTCTTGGATTAGCCTATGTCCAAGAGTGGACGTGTGCTTTGAAAGTTTACTTGGCGAACGATCCAATGCCTCCCTCGTCTACCGTCCTCCCGCCGCTTTTATCAGATGGCCAGTTCGCTATTCCAGAAACTTTATGCCTTATCGACTAAACGTTCTATCGTTTAAACGAAAAATCCCAAACACTATGTAGTCAACATACTATTAAGCGGTCACCATTTTTTTCATACGTGGAAGAAATACTATGTATCCCCGGGTTTAGGCGAGATTTTCATGTCAGACATCCCCAAAACATAGTATACCAACTAAAACCTTCACGGTGGCCTTTCTCAGGTGGTCGAAAGAGGTTTCGGTAGCGCAATGACATCACCCTAAACCCTTCTCACAAGCGGTTACCCATCAAAAGAAAAACCGTGATGACATTATTTAACCTGTATTAACCTTCAATCGATCTTTAGTTTAAACTAGATGTAAGCATAATATTTAGTATCGCAGTTAGTATTACCGCGTACCTACCATGCCTACCGTTACATTACATAGGTATTCATAGTATTCGCATCTTAAAACCGGTCCTGCCTCTGTTATTATTTATGGTCAGAAGGCCGCTATTATGCAATATGACAGAGTATTATATGTGCATAAGATAAAATACATATATTTATGTATATTGTACATGTACAATTTAAATACATTTTGGCGCCATTTCATCTCGTCTGATGATTTTTTTAATATTGTGATCTCTATACCTATCTGTCCAGCCTGCGTGGTTATTGATACATGCCTTATTAATGTATTACGAGTAATAAGTAATATTTTACGCGAGGCAAAGATGAGTTTGGAACACTAGTTGTCTATCCTCTCATATTCCGTGTGGTGACGGAGTAAGAATACAATATGTCACCACCCCATCTATGGTGTCGTAAAAACCGACTAAGGGACTGTCCGTAAATATAATCTTTACGTAATAAAAGAAGGAAAACTTGAAATTAAACCCAATACCAATCCGTCTGGCCAGTGGTATTAATAGGCCAAGTATCTCTCCGTCACGGGAGGAGGCCCGTCCCTGCAGTGGGACATTAATGGGCTGTTATGATGATCCTCTCATACGGGTCAACCGTAAGTAAGACCGACAGTAAGAGTCGACCGAGGGTCTTGAGACCGTTATTCGTCTGTTTAATTAGACAAACCTCTTTTGATCAAAGCAAATAATAGCCGTGTTTGGAGCGACTGGCCATCTTATGCCTTCATTCCTCGCTCTTTGTGTCAGATTTGCTTCCGTTTGATAAAGTAATATTTTCGTGCCTATCTAAAAAAATGTAATAAAGCATTTTGTCCTGTTTTTGCAGCTTATATTAATTCATACTTTGTTCTGACATCCTATATATCCTTAATTTGTCGTATGTATATTGATATTATAATATAAACTAAAAGCTTCTTTGATATATAAACTATTCGACCCAAAAACCACAAAAGTCTATTTAGAAAGTAGGGATAGCTTTAAATTCTTAAAACTTTTGCCTAGATATTTTTAAAGTGTTAAATTGTAGATAAATGGCGCCATCTTTTCATCAGAGATCCTTTGTGGTAGTAATTACGTTGTCCAACCAGCATGAACGTCTTTGAGGATCACGAAACTGGTATTTTATAAATTTTAACTAACCTCTTTTTGACTGCTTTTTTTATAATTCTTCCTTACAATAAGTGTTATCATTTAATTACGTTGACGTTGGTTATAGGACATAATGTGTTACATAGAGGTATTGGGTTTGCTTCCCGCTCAAAGCAAATCCTGGTGTATATGTCTAAGTATGCGTTGTTTTGTGAATGTGTCCTTACACATTATTCTTATTTGATCAATTAATTAACACTTAAATTATTAACCTAAACACTACATTTACTCTCGCATTGTTACCAATCGGTCCGCACTACTCGTTTATATACTTAGTAGCTCAATTAACGGTACTAATTTACACCTACGTAATCACGATTAATTGTGGGAAAACTCTTGATCACTATCATAAATACATAATAGTAGCGCGTCAACTGACTAACAGTAAAACTAATACAACAAAACAATTCAAAATAATACTTAAAATATAGGTGTTAAAGTTTAAATTAGACTGATAATATTCATAGTAGAAAATGCTATTACTAACTGTTGATCTTTTATACCCAGAACATAAACCTAGACTAGATTTCAGGTCATGAATTTATTAGGCATTGTCTAGATTTTTACGTAAAAATATTGTGTGACTCTTACCTGTTTTGTTTTATTTTCTACGATTAACCACCTTACTCATAAACGTCTCTTAAATTTAGTCACTGCTTAGCGAGATTTTTATTAGCAAAACCAACCTTATACCAAACAAAACCGTAAGTATTTAAGCTAATCAATTGACTAATATTTAAGAGGTGTTTATGAGTAATGGGGAAAGAAAATAATGTATTGCTGTGCAGTCTCTGTCGGGCGGGCCTAAGCAAAAAAAGTAGAGCTAAAAAGAGCAGGCTTGACGTAGTAAAGTTCTAAATGGTCTCACTATAGAGAACGCTAAAGATCTTGTGCTGCGGAGGAGTAGAAGCAGAAAAGTGGGAACTGAACTCCGGAGCTAAAAACTCTCTTTGTAACTTTTTTTTAACGAGGTCAGACGCTGAGGCGATGATGATTGGATTGTTTAGTATTTATTATACACACAATAAACTAAGATACCAGAAAAGCTCATTTATAACTTAACTAACTCATTTTTTTTACTGACTTCATATTTTTAAAAGCTCTCTTTATCTTAGGATTAGACCGCGTTATGTGATTGTAAAGTAGTACTGGTACTACATTAATTAAAGCATAATATGACAGCATGTATATTTATGACAACTTTCAGAGTTCAATACAACATTAAATTACTATTTTTATTACTTGTCCGTGACAATGGCTGTAAGTATTTGAATGGCGGCGGTCGCAATCGACAGCCGGGTGCATTCAACATCACAATGCACCATTTTGGGGCATACTTTACTTAAATATATGGTCTGCCTACTACTGTTAGTCAATCATTTTCAAATGGAAATATTTATTTTTGGTTAAAAAAGATATTTCTGAACTTGGGACCGAGCCCTGTGTCGTTGTGTTTTAGCTGCAGTTACTCTTCTTATCAAAGAATAACACGATAGTGTCTCGGTGGCATAGTGGTCACAATGACATGTCCATGGGTTCGATTTCAAGAAATTTATTTATGAGATTAACAAAGAGATGTCAAGAGACTGTATGTTTTTTTGTGTTCGATACTGTTTTCTTTATAAAAATCCCTGCGATACAGGGCTTGGTCCAAAGTGCAGGAGTTGTCTTTTTAAATAATAAAATAAAAAAACTTTATGAAAATACCTTCAGTCGCCTCGTAATTGTGCACAACACTATAAATAGTTATTAACACTAAATTTTAATAACACCTCTTTGATTATAATCAATACATCAACGTAGACTAAAAGCATAAACAACTAGTGTGACCTTGTCACTGGACATAATAGAATGGCCGGTCACAAACGGCTAGCAACGAAAAAAAAACATAGACTGCTCATAAGGCTAAAAACCGCATTAAAATTTTACAACAGTTTTTGTTGAATAATTCAAATGAATATTATTATAGTTTTGCAACAATCTTAGACAGGATAGTGAAGATAAAACACACCTTAATTTATTCTTAGATAGTTAGGTAGATTATTTTGATCAAGTATTTTTATTGTCTTCGTATGTTAGGTAAAACGTTGTCGTAAGAAAGAAATAAAAAATGTTTGTATAAAGAAGTAGTTATTAGAAAAACAAAAGAAGAAAAAATTGACTTAAAACGGTGTAGTAATCAGTTTGGAAAGTACCAAGTATCCCTCCGCTACTTGAGCAGAGGTTTCCTTGCAAGGAGACATGAACGATCTTTTATGATGATTAATTATAGAAATTGAATGCTTGCAGGCCAGAGACAGAGAATACTGTTTCAAGCCTTCTTCTCAGAAGATTTTGGAGACCGTTTTTTGGGCTGAGCCCGTACCAATACGATATGACTGAAGTACCTAATGCTTTACTTGTGTTCACACACGATAACACGGCTCTTTGTGTCACAATGGTTTTTGTAAGACTGGATAAGACTGTTTGATAGAGCTATAGGCATTGTCATTAACACTACCTGGCTTAATTACCGATATCTCACTCGTCAACTTAAATGTGTATAGTCCGATTTACACATCGACAAGTACAGTAGCGAGTTATGTAGTAAGTTGTTGATTAAGTTGATTTAAATAGATCTCCACCCTACTTTTTGGCGATTTAAGTTCGAAGTACCCTCCTCTCTCGAGTCTCGCTACCCACTTGAACGTTAACTGCGCGAATCGCTTTCGCGAGTCCAACGTTCAAGTGGCAACGCTCGCAGTTTTTTATGTGTTTATAAAAAACTGCGAGTTTTCCGTTTTGATAAAAACGGCTAACACGAAAAAATTACTGCATCAATTTGAAAATGAAAAACATCGTCGTGTTCGTAAAAGTATAGGGAATAAACTTAAATTAAAATACATTAACCTTATGAATATCTAAATACAATGAATAGTTGATAAACCTGAGAAATTGCGAAAAATTGTTGACATTTTCCGCGATTTTCCAGGAATTAATTATTTGTGAATAAAATTAGCAACCCAAATTGATGATTTATTTTTAAAATATAATTAACTATATTTCTTTTAAAATAAAATAAATATATTTATAATTTATAAGGTTAAAGTATTTTAAATTATTTTTGAAATAAATACCTTTTTTAGCTGACTCGGCCATCTCGGTGTTTTGTACGTGCATACCATATTTTTGTTTAGACAATAAGAACATAAAAATAAGAACGTAGTAGGTTTGTTTTCTAAATTTAATTATTGTTTATTAGTTTATCTTCTAGTATTAAACGATTTCAATAAACTTTAAACGATTTCAATAAACTTTTATTGAGGAAAGCGTAATTAAACCGCCATTATTGTTAAACTCAAGGCCAAGTTTTAGTCTTTGACTTTTCTTTTATTAAATTTTAAAAGTTACTCAACTTTTATAACATAATATCACGACCATTAGAAAGCACACATTTTCTAGATAATTGTAATATATTACACTTCCAACAATATTTAATTAATCAAATGTATTTAACACATAAATAAACAGTAAATTTCATACAAGGACATACGAAATGAAGCAAACTTCTGTTTGACATTGCGACCACAGATTATTTTTTACAGCTGTTTATTTTGGTGTAATCCGTTCGGAAACTATCGACAATAGTCCCACAGACTTTTTTAAACGCAGAGTTTAAGCGGTAGAATCATGTTTTTATAAAATATCGCTCGTTGTAGAACGATTTTTTTTTTGGTACTTTTATACCATATGACGTAAGTCCCGCCATTTTGTCAGTGGATAAATCAGGCCACCAGAACCAGAGCGGCCCAGACCACAATTTGTGATTTTTTTAGTTAGGCACGGCAATGCCCCCCTAAAACCCCTAAGTTTATAATCAAAATGATTTTAAGTTAATTTTAAAATAAAATCATAGATGGCGTTATAAAAAAGAGTTTTGCCATTTCGAATTTTAAAGTAATAGCGAAAGAGCACAGTGACCCAGATCACTTGGGTCACTATGGTTTTCAGCGCCATTTTGGCTCATGTGACATGAGTTACTCTGGTTTTGAACCTTATGTTTTTACAAGTAGAGATTATTATTTTTGTACTTTTTAATTACTGAATAGTGTTTTTTAGAAATAAGTGTGTACTTACTGCAATAAGTTTAAAGGGAAGAATATCAATTTATTAGTCAATATTTTTTTGTTTTTTGGCGGCAACTAATTCAAACTTATAAATTACCATAATTTAAAGTATTTTTGTTTAGGATACATCTTCCTGGAGTTACAATGAGTGTAATTAAGAATGAATCCACTGACTACATTGAAGTTGACTTAAATGGCAAGTTTATCTTTCTAGAGTTCCGTAGTACAACAATGTAAGTATGAAGTTTTTCGCGGATCTTGGATAGTTAATTTGAAAAATCGTTTTTAAATGTAGGGGCGTTACAGACGGGTAAGAAGCTAACTATAATATATGATCTTATGATTATAAATTATATACAAGGCCATCACAGACTACAAAGATATAATATACTTATCACAACAAAGTAATTATTACATAGGTACTTGTAATAATTACTTTGTAGTTTTCCGTCATCAAAATTCTGTAACTAAGCTTTTCTTTTTATCCGACTCTAAATATTTTTTTCATGTTTGGAACTTCCTAACTCAGTCAATTATAAACCGATAAGAGAGAAAGAAAGAGAAAGAGTTTTCATTCTGATTAGTCTCATGGCAATTTTATCAGAATAGGTTTAGTAATTTATTACTATGTAATACCAAGAACAACATACCATTTTAATTAGTCTGTAGCTTAAGAAAGTTTTTTAATTGGATATTTGTAATAAAAAAAAAAATCGAGTGGTGACAGATTAAGAATATAATATGTTACCACCCAATCACATCCCATGGGTGTCGCAAAAAGCGACTAAGAGACTTTCCGTGAATATTGTCTTTACGAAATAAAAAGAATAAAAACTTGAAATTAAACCCTATACCAATCCGTCTGGCCAGCGCCAGCAGCTTGCAAACTTAGTTTAAAAGGGAATCAAACCAGAGTTTTAAATGTTTTGTTATTATTCACAATTGCTTTATTTAATACGAGACAAATGTAAACATTTGTAAATTGAAATGTAAAATGGAAACGGACGTCTGAAAAATGCAGTAATAGAGTTTGTAGTAAGTATCCCTTCTTCTTTACTACCTAGACAGCGTTGGCAAAGTTAGGTATCCTTCGGAACATTAACTACGTCAGTCTAATTATTCGATATTGAGCCAATTTTTCAAAAAAAATCAAGCGTTTAAGTCATAGAAAAGAAAAACTTATACATATAACTTACTCCAATAGTTTGGCTAATAAAATCTTTAATATTTGCATTCGATTATTGGCACTTTTTATCCATTATTTTGTACGTAACCCTAAACATCACCAAAAGAGCGATGTTATCATTAGAAGCCTTATTTATTTAGTTTATTACAATGTTCTGACATTCAAAAATAGTTTAGTATATTTATTAATAGGATTGGAAACGATTCGAAACTAGTTATCTAAGTGCAGTGTTTACGTGTTATTCAATGTATGGGTTTGCCCACGTAAATGAAATGTTATTTTTTATTTTAAAAGGCTAAACTAAACCTAATTATTAAATAAATAACCATACCAGATTGTCCTAAGAAGCGCTAAGTGTTTATAAATAAGCTAAAATTAATATAGTCTAAAGTCAAAATTAAACTAAGAAAAAAAAATTAAGATAAAACATAAATTTAATCAAAATTACACAGTAAATAAGTTAGTTTTAATTTTAATTTATCCTATTTAAGTTTAAAAAGGCCAACTTGCATTTAAATCAAAAGAAAAGGTTATAAGTTTCATACCTAGTGGCCCAACCCACTACACTATTTTTAAATTTATTGTCAATGCTAAATGCCATAGTGGCCCATGTCCAAATAAAATGGCAAATAAGTAAAATACCGATTGTTTTAATAGTTTATCTAAATTTTATCAATTACTACATCATATTTTTACAAATTTTAAACATACTGTTCATACATTTTTTTTAAGTTACATTAACTTAAAATTTCGCATTAACTCTTTTGGCAGATATCCACATAATTGTATTTTGGGTCTGGGCCACTCTGGTTCTGGTGGCCTCAAATCATACCCATTGTCGTTCAAGTGGCTACTGTACTTGTCGATGTGTAAATCGGGATTTAGTGTGACCCGTAGGTACACAATTATTTTGTTTACAAACATACTTATTATAATTTTAGAATGGCCGCTGTACTTATAGATTCTTAGTAATGTAGTCTAAGTACTTTTTTCTTGGACAATACAGACAGCTCAGATTAACAAGTATTGCGGCATATAGAGCACGGCTTATTCACTTACTAACCGCGCAATATGAGACTTCAAAGAGCTCATTCAATATTGGAACTTGAACGCAAAGAACTCATATGCACTATTGTATATTACTATAATTTACCAATCAAGACATTGACTGACACCTCTTTACAAAATTGTGTTCTTATTTTTTGACGCAGCGCAAAAAGTTCACTGCTTGAAACGACGCTTTTTCTGGTTCAATACTGAATTCAAAACATTATTGAACATATTTATGACCAAATCACGATCATCGCGAATAAAATAAATTTAAGTATTACATTTTTTTTAAAATCTGTACCTTATTGATAGCAATCGTACTAGATGAGTCAGTGAGATTTAAAGCGAAAAGTAACGCTAATAATCCTACTAATTATTATTATAAATGCAAAAGTTTGTAAAAATGGATGGATGTTTGTTACTTTTTCACCCAAAAACTACTAAATGGATTTTGATGAAATTTGAAATATAAGTAGTTTAGAGTGTAGAATAATATTTAAGCTACCTAAACAACGCGGGTGAAGCCGCGAGCATCAGCTAGTTTAAGTACCTATAAATGTAGGTGAATAATATCAAAATAGTTTAAAAGTGAAATCAAAATAATCAAATGGGATCCAAGCGGATAAATAATCGTTTTAATTACATCACGTAAATTTTTCTGCATACGATTCGAATCTGTTACCTCGAATACGACCCAAGAGGTATATTTAATAAAGAAAGAATCATTTTAGTCAGTTCACGGATCTTGGAGCAATGAAATCGTTGAAGCAAACATGTTAAAAAAACAAATTAAATATTACTTACATTAACTTCTCGTTACGCTTACTTAAGTAAGATAAAAATAAACTTAATATGTTAGGTGGTTAACTAATCAATAGCAATTATACTAATGGGTACACAGTGAAACCAATTTTCTGCACATAATAAAAATAACTAGTATATTACTGAACCAGATTAAGTCTGAACTAAATAACAAACAATGCTTACGCTTACATTTTCTTGTGATGAAAATTACTGCAGGAGAATTTCCATTGTGTTCATACACACTTCTGAATAATCACTCACTTTATAAACACAATACTGTCCAAAAAGTTTTTAATCTAACAAGTAGTAATAGTATTTCAAAACGATTATTTTATAAAAAAAAAAAAAAGAATCGCGTTTGAATTTCGAATAGAAACGGCCGATCAACTCCGAAGCTCACAGTAGACTCGCGACTGGCTCGGTGCTTGGTCGCTATAGCCATACCTACAGAACACGGGGTCTATTGTACTTCAGTACACCTACTTTGACTGGTAGACATGCGAACCCTCTGGCATCGTACCAATGGCCTCCCTCGCTGTTTGAACATGGAACTACAATTTTGTAAGCTAGAAGTTGTTTATAAACAAACTTCTAACATCATATTAATGTCCCGGTAAATTTTGACAGTGACAGCGTTTTGTTGTTTTTTTTACAGCTATGCGTAAATGCGTAGGTTTTTAATTTACGGCTATAGATTTATTGTATAAAATGGCCTATTTAATGTTTGGCTTTATGCACATGACTATAATATGTACAGTCATGGTATTTAAAGGTCCGCCACCTTAAGGCCTATTTTCGTGTGCTTATGCAGTATGAGCGATACTCTGCTTTACCAATTGAATATGACATAATATTGCAGTTAATGGTCGGCTGTCACTAGTAGGAATGACAATACAATATCGGTTACCTAGGATACAAAATCAGTCCTTCGTGAATGATCGTGAATCGGAAATAATATTTATTATTATTTAATATTACTTATTTAATATTCAAGTTTTATATTCTGTGGCTATAGGTATAATAAATTATTATTTAAACAGTAATAAATAAACAGTAATAGACATTGACAATGAAACAGAGGATATCACAGCATATTAAAAGTTTGTAATGACTAAACAGGCCTGTTGGCAGAATTATCGGTTAACTTAGGAGCCATTATAAAAAAAATAGAACAGAACAGGCTAAATAGTTCATTAAAAAGGTTTGCTGTTGACATGTAACTAGACGTAGACCAAAGGTGAAAATGAATTTGACCCTTATTATCATACTGTGTGAGTATAGTTTTATGTGTTTTGTCTATACAATGCTTTAGTTTCAAAAGGTACTAAGAGTTTTAGGCTTCACAAACGAATGAAAAAGAAAACTGGCGGACGTTTTCGGTCACCCACTGTACATATTTTATGTTTGCTATGTACAGATCACAGGTTTGATTTCCGACCTGACTGTCTTTGTGGCATAGCGATCGCATAAGCGACTACCGTGCACAAGGCTGCGGGTTCGATTCCCGCACAAGACAATTAATTTGTGTGATTCACAAATTCATCTTTTAAGCCTGGATGTTTTTGTGTCTGTTAATATTATTTTTGTATTGCAAAAAACATAAAACTTTTAAAGAAAATGCAATTTTTTTAACATGACCTTAAATGATTGCATTAGTCTGAATGTTTTCTATGATGTTTTTACAAAAACAAATTATGGCCGTGCATTTTAATGGCTTTGTCTCAAATCTATTCGTCCTACATAATATCAAACACGTGCCTTTTTATTAGATCATCGATAGATTTTTGTATGCAAACTAATTTAAATTGTATTCCTTATAGGTTAAGGTATAAAATACTTTGGCTATTAACATCTGATTCCAATAAGATTCAAAGAAAGTTTTAAATAGTATTGCAGTGCTATGACATGTTATTCTTTTTCATTCCAAGTTAGATTTTTCATAGAATTGTATGCTAATAATAGAGAGTATGCTCTATTATAATATTTTATCATATGAAGTAGGTATGTTAAAGACAATTAATTACTTTCCGTGAGGTGAGAGAATGAGAAAACAATGTCACTTTTACTCGTCAACTGAGAAAAATTTCAACAAGTTCATTTATAAACCTTCCTCTTGAATCACTTTATCAAATAAAAAAATCGCATCAAAATTCGTTGAGTAGTTTTAAAGATTTTAAGCATACAAAGGGACATAGGGACAGAGAAAGCGACTTTATTTTATACTATGTATAGATATAGGTAGGTGTGGGTACTTTATCTTTGTAGCCATTTACGAGAACCGTAGTACCTATGTACCGTAGATGCTTTAGAAACCAACTTATAATCTTACTTCGTCAACACACATAGTGGGAATAAACTGATAGCTTTATATAAAACTAGCTGACCCGTGCCCACTTCGTTGGGCGGCGGAAAAAACGCGTCCCTTTTTTAAACATATTTCATTACTGCTCCACTTCTATCAATCATAGCGTGATACTATTATATAGCCTATGACACTCCCCGATAAATGAACTATTCAACACAGAAAGAATTATAAAAATCGATTTAGTAGATCCAGAGATACCCCTTACAACGCCACAAACTCACAAACACACAACCTTTACCTCTTTATAATATTAGTATAGATAAGTCTGCCACCAAACGGACATTACGTTAACTTATAACTTAAAGTTATTAAGTTGTATAATTTTTGATAGAGCAGCAAACGCTCGACAAACCTTATATTACGATAGAGGCAAGGAACTGGGAACCAAATGATAGCTTTTTATAAACTACGTCTGCCACAAAACAGGCATTATATAACTATTGCTAATGTAAAAGCTCGACTGCTGATAGATTACGATAGAGGCAAGCCATTAGTTGCACACTACCCACCCTCATACAACGCAGGGGGGTGTCTGGCTTCTGAGACTGTGGGGAGAGATGCGCCGAATGGAAAGGAGAATGAAAAAGTTGATGCGGCAATTTTATTAATATTTTAAGTTTCCATTTGACGACGTCTGTGGCGTGTGGCGTAGTGGTTATATAACATGACTGCTAGGCAGAGGTCTCGGATTCGATTCCTGCTCAATGCAAATCTCGGATACTTGAATTCAGTTTTGTTTTAGTTTTAAAAGACAAGTCCTGCACTAGGAATCATGCCCTGTGTCGCGGGGGGACTTATACAAACATTAAATTAACGGACACAAAGAACATCCAGACTCAGGACAATAATTTGTGGATCGCACAAATTTTTGACCTGCGTGGGAATCGAACCCGCTACCTAGTCAAGGTAGTCGCTTTCGCGACCGTCGCGCTTCTGAGGCAATTTTGTATATTTAATATATGAATTCATTTTTAATTCCAATTGTTTGTAGGTACAAGTAACTGGATACGTAGTATCGGTTTCGTAAGTAGCCGAATGGTTAGTAGAATCTCGCATATTTAATTTGAAAATGTCTAATATTTTGTAATTACTTTGAAGGAATCTTGAAAAAATTCAAAACTCGCTAATGTTTACAAATAAGATTTATACACAGGTAAAAAGGAGAATGTTTGTAAAAGTATGTCTGTTTAATAAATACTTCAATAATATTTTGTGTGAGAAACAACAGGTGCGTGAATGAATGTAGAAATTGTATAGGTATCAAGAAACATAATTGCCGCTTATATTCTAAGCGCAAGCATAGGCCTCATTCAATTAATATGATGCAGTGACCAGTGATATAGATTAGTGTATTAAGTTTTCCTTATGTTTTTTCTAAAGCTAATACATATTATCTACAAACTATCCTTTAGTCGGCTTTTTACTAAAAACACGTACCTCATCATAACAGCCCTTTAATGTCCCACTGTAGGGACGGGCCTCCTCCCGTGACAGAGTTATACTTGGCCTACCAATACCATGCTGGCCAGACGGATTGGTATAGGGTTAAATTTCAAGTTTTCCTTCTTTTTATTTCGTAAAGATAATATTCACGGATAGTCCCTTAGTCAGTTTTTACGACATCCATGGGATTAGATAGGGTGGTGACAGTCATACTGTATTCTTACTCCGTCACCATACGGAAAATAAAATAAAATTTAACTAAACTAATGGCTACTTTATTATTTCGTATATCTTATTCTCAATTCATGGTACAAAATACCCCGCTGCACTTTGCTGCATTTATATCTATATCGATCGCTTCTCCAAAACGAGGGTTACCGTCAAAAGCAGGGGTGTAAAATCCTTGAAATAATATATAACTATGTAATCCTGCATGAGTAGGGAGATAGCTTAATTAACAAATTTAATTGAAGTCGATTAGGTACTTTAAGCCCTTTGAAAAATCATCTTGTTACGTGGTTCTTTAAAAATTGAGTATTATTTGAAATTCGAATATTGGTTTTTTAAATTAGCTCATGCAATTGGGATCTTTTTTGCCGCGGCGCCATTTACAAGCGTCAATTTAAAAAAAACAAGAAACGATTTTGTTCTGCCCACATTTAGCCTATTTCCTGCGCCAATTAAAAAAGCCTACTTACCCGTGTGTTGGAAAAATAGACTATTCACTAACCGTGTGTAGGAAAAATAGACTTACAAAGAATACAAAATTTAAAACAGGCTTTCGTAAAAATTAATTGGTGAATTTATTTACAATACAAACATAACATTAGACATACTTTGTGTCTGTTATATTTACGTCTGTTAAATGCCCCTATCCTTAAATAATTTACTGATTAAATAACCTACTCCAACAATAGCCGATAATACTGATTAATACAAATATAAATTAATTTACCATTCATGTACGTAAACGAAATCGCGTTTGTTATACATAATTATACTTCCGATGAAATTATGTACAAATCATAATTGAAAGTATCCCTTTCAAACAAAAAAAGTTTTATTTAAATTGGTCTAGTAATTACTGAGTACTATAGTATCATATAAAAACAATACTTTCACATTAAAAAAAGTATAAATTAAAATGAAACGGACATTAAAAAAAAGGTCATATTTGTTTAACAGTGCGGTATGCATTTAATTATAATTAGTGTCTAAAAATACTCATTGAACATAATTAGGAAATTATCTGTTGTGCAAAACATAAAAGCATCAGAAGTCTAACTTCTGAAAAACCGTAATCGTCCTGTACAACCTACTCCAAAAAATTAGGAATTTACAAGTCACTAGTATTTTTTTTTAAGTTTCTTTTCTCAAAACTCAATTAATATTATAAATCGTGATAATTTTTTTTAACCCTTTTTTTGTGACACAGTGGCTTTGTTCTCTACCAGTTCAAAAAATCAAAAGTTGTCTATCTATAATAATAATTATGTTAAGCGTGATTTACAAGTAATGTTGCTTGAGCGCACTTTGTATACGAGTATGGATTGACTTACATACATACATTCAACTTATGCTTTGTTACCATGGGCTTATGCAGTGACTTCGGAACGCTACGTTCCACTCCTTACAATACTGCCTTTCTTTGTCAGATTTATAGACTAGTTTGTTCACAGCTGCGCCTGCCTTTTTTGAAGAATGTCATCTACAACGTACCTGCTTTTATAGACGTTACTTGACTTCTGTATTATTTTTTTGTGCTTATTAAGTACGTGATAATAATGCAACCTAATTAACACATAACACTGTAATTGTTATTTAAATGGAGATTATTTGATAGTTACGTATATTAAAAGATATTATAGCACTCATATTATATAGCCCCTTCACACATACACAAAGCCATCGGACGATAGACCAAAAGGTGTGGTGCGAATTAGGAAGGCATGACGTGTCTAATAGTGGAGCACTCACGGAGAGAATCCTTCCTATAAAATAGGGTCCTTTAAGCGTAAGAAAAAAACACTTGGTAAAACCGCCATTACAGGTAGCACAACGGGAGGACTTCTGTCCTCATCATTCTAAAACTATATGATATTGCGGTAAGGATAGTAATGAAACACTGCTTTGACATTATCGCGTTTAAAATGTATCATAAATTTTCCCGTTTTTAATATTAGGTTGACGACCTCTGTGGCGTAGTGGTTATAATATACTTAACATGACTGCTACGTAGAGGTCTCGGGTTCGATTCCCGCTCAATGCATAGATTTGTGTGCATGTATAATATGTATGTATTTACAAAAAAAGAGTGTATAAATAGTAATATCCGTTGTTCTGTTACCCATAACATAAGCAGGTTAAGCCTAGCTTACTTTAGGAACAGATGGTGCTGTGTAGAGATGTCCGTGAATATTTATTATTTATTTACCTAGGTTGTTACTTAATAAGGCATCATTGTACATCAATACACAAATGGATAATTAGTCCTATCTTTACGTACATGTTTACACATAACAACTGATATCGTTATTAACATTTACGTTGCATATTGCGACGTTTTGCCGAGTGACTTAAAAAATCTAATAGTAACTTTCATATTACCATGAAGGATTGCTACATACTTGACTAGGTGAGAGTTTCCCCTATTTGGATTAACTACAACCACTTACCTACGTGTTCTTATAGGGCAAGCGCGCAAATTATCACTTAAGATCTCAATTTTCACTTGTTAGTTCTGGTCGCTTTTGCATAGATGTAAAATTGACGTTTGTAATAAAGTTCTCGGGAGTTATTTATAAACAAAATAAGTAAGGGTCGTAGTAGCACATATAACCGATACCGATTAGTGTGCGATGCAGTAAGGAGTTTCATACAAATAATACTGAACGTTTACGCTAAGTTACGTTAAGTTACCTATATGATGAGCTACGAGTACGACCCTAAGCCAGCCTGCGTCGGTGGCACAATAGAATTCTGGTGTGGCTGGGTGTAAATCCTAGTACCTGCCTATAAAACAATTATTTGTGCGATATTAAATTACTTTAGTTTGTATGAGGCAGTTTGCGACATTGATTTGACTGTATGACCCCAAATAATCCTGGAATAAAGTCATCGGTTGATATTAAGTAAAATCTTTATTGGCCAGTAAAGGGCTTATTCACTTTGTGAACATGTCGCATGATGTTAAGTAGGTAACGAAATGAATGATAAAGTATATCATTATAATTTTATCGGTCTAGTCTAAACAGTGTGCACTGGATATACACCGGTTTATCACCGCAATATTCAAGTGCAACCCGTTTGGGGGATTTTTCGTTTGATTATTGTAATCGCTCCCTGTGTTGACGGAGTAAGAATACAATATGTCACCACCCCATATCATGCCATGGGTGTCGTAGAAACCGACTAAGGGACTATCCGTGAATAATAATATACTACCCCGACCGTTTTCGGTCTCAGTGACTGGCTATCTGTTGAGAGCTTCGTTGGTGTGCTCTTATGTGACTTACGTAACCTAATTTGGACTTGCATACACGGCCACACTCGTTGCAAGTCAACACGCCTCCGACGTAATTGTACTGTATGACCGCAGTTGGTCGGGCCTTTAACTCGTTCCGTTTAGTATCGAGGTCTTTTAGCCTTGTCCTCTCAAACTCAAGCACCTTGGTGTGTACGGTGTGCCTCCACCGAGGTCTGTCCGTAGCCGTTGTCTCCCAATGTAATGGATCGATGTCACATCGCTTCATGTGTCGCTTGAGAACATCCTTGTATCGCAGGAATTGGCCTCCGTGCTTTCGTTTGCCTTCCTGCAACTCAGAGTAGAAGATGCGCTTAGCTATTCTGTCATTTGACATCCGGGAGACATGACCGCACCATTGCAGCTGCCGCTTCATCAGATAGCTCTCTATTCCACCGTCGTTTGCCCGCCGTAGAACTTCCGTGTTCCGTACATGGTCTGACCACTGTATGTTCATAATGTTGCGGAGACATTTGAGGTGGAATCTATCCAAGATGCGAATATGCTTGCGGTATAGGCACCACGTTTCGGACGCGTACAAAAGGTTCGGCAGAACGATCGCTCGATATACCGCTATCTTCGTAGAGAGCTTAACATCATGCGAACGGAACACTCTTGGCCTAAGCCGGCCGAAGGCCGCAGCAGCTGCTCCAATTCTGTTGTTGACTTCATTATCCAGGACGCACTTCGATGTTATGGTGCTGCCCAGATAAGTAAACTTTTCCACCTGCTTAAGTGAGTGGCCATCGAGTTTTATGTCCATTGGTGCACCATTTAAGGTTTGTGCCATCACTTCGGTCTTCTTTATGTTAATTTTTAGGCCAAATCTGCGACAGGACTCCTCAAGTCTTAACATAAGCGTCTGCAGCCCATCCAACGACTCCGCCACAAAGCACAAGTCATCCGCATACATCATCTCCGTTATAGTCGCGCAAGTTACTTTGGTGTGAGCCTTTAGTCTTGATAGGTTGAAAACTCCACCGCCATCGATACGGAAGCGAACACGAATACCATCAGACAGGTTTTGCAAAGTCTCTCTTACTACAACTGCAAAATACAAGGCAAACAGAGTTGGTGCGAGCACGCAACCTTGTTTTACGCCGCAGCTTACTGAGAAGAACTCTGAATCCTCACCTTGTACATTGACACAACAACGCATGTCATCATGCAAAAGTCGAATCATTCTTACAAACTTGTCCGAGCATCCCAGTTTCGCCAACACCACCCATAAGGCTTCTCGAGGCACGCTGTCGAAGGCCTTCTCGAGGTCAACAAAGCATGCATATAGAGGTTGTCCCTGTTCTCTACTCTTCTCTTGCAGCTGTCGGATAGAGAAGATGGCCTCACATGTGCTTCGGTTCGGTCGGAAGCCATATTGTGTTTCCGGCAGTAAGCTCTCTGACAAGGGCAGCAGGCGGTTCAGTAGTATACGAGCAAAAACTTTCCCCGGAGAACTCAACAGGGAGATGCCTCTATACGAATTGCAATCCGATCTATCGCCTTTGTTCTTGTACAGGGAACAAATACGTGACACTCGAAAGTCGTCGGGTACTTGTTCCGGATCCCACATTTGAACGAAAAGCTTCCAGATAATTATTTGCAATTCTTCACCCCCATACTTTAGCAGCTCTGCAGGTAAATTGTCAATGCCGACCGCTCTCTTGTTTTTCTGTTGATCAATAGCAGTGATAACCTCTTGCAAAGTCAGTGGCTCGTCCAGCTTGTTGTTAGTGGGAAGTGATGCCATTGAGCAAAGGTGTGCCATGTCCACTACCCTGTCCACATTTAGCAGCCTATTGAAATGCTCTCCCCATCTATTTAGTACGTCCGTCTTGTTGGTGAGCAATTCCGTGCCATCGAGAGATCTGAGAGGCACTCTAGCTCGAGTCACAGTACCAACAAGTTTGCGAACCTCATCGTAAAAAGCGCCCAGCTGTTTAGTATCAGCAAGCCACTGCATGTGTTCGGCTTTATCGCACCACCACTTGTCTTTTATTTGTCTCACGTACTTTCGTAGTTCTGCCCCACTACGTTTGACTTGATCCGCCTGTTGGTTATTTCTATATTGGCGTAGAAGTAAACGATGTCTCTCTATGGCCTGGGTCAAAACTTTGTCGTTGGCATCGAACCAATCCTCGCATCTGGTAGGTTTGACACCCAGCGTCTGCGAGGCGGCATTGAGTAAATTGTACGACAGCGTCTGCCAGTTTGCCACGACGTCACCATTCTCAACATCTATCTTCTCGAGGTCACCTTCTATCTCCTGAGCGAGGGTCCTACGAACATCAGGACTCTGTAATTTTTCAATGTCCATTCGTTTAGGTTTCCCTCTCCGAGTTCTCCGAGGAGTTTTCAGGCGGAGCCTCTGTTTCGTGACAACAAGTCGGTGATCCGAGGAACAGATCGCATTAGCATCCCGCTTAACGCGAGTGACATGTACTTGGGAAATATCTTTTTGTCGGACAATCACATAGTCAATTCGTCCCATTAGTAGAATATTGTTGTATCATCACAAGTAACAAAAATGATTTTATTGTAAATTCGTTATCATAATGACGTAATTTATCTAATGATATATTTTTTTTATAACTTTTGTTCTATATTTTAAAAGTTATGAAGTTCGAATAAAGTTTTTGCCGCGCGGCATACGTAGAATAACGTCTCACGACCACTTAACGCGCGCTCCCGGCTCCGTGCGTCGCGTTTCTTCATTACAACGCACATTGTTCGACGGAGTCGGCAAGAGTGAGGTGTTGTAACAATGGAAACCGACAGTGGCGATCAAAATGGTCAGAAATCGGTCAGTAATCAATTAAATTATTGTTATTTTGTTTACATACACAACGTTGTTCATTACTATTGAGAATTAAACGTTTAAATTAGTAATAAGAAAATTATTTACAAAATAGAATATACGTAAAATAGATATTTCATGGATTTTTATAAAATTTATACAACATCCATAAATTTAAATTATATTTAATGGAAAATAAACAAGTTTAGTATGTTAATTACATTGTTTTGGGTCTATTACACAAAATTATTGACATTACCACAAATACAGTATTTAAAATCACATAAAACATTTTTCTACCAAGTTGCCGCATCTTTTTAAAATTAAGTGTAATCCACTAAAATACTTTACTGATAAGTTTCTTAACATGTTAATATACAATGAAGCTTGTCCTATTTGTTTCTCTAATTTTGTAGTTTCTTATGCACATATTATATTTTACTACGCATAATTGTATTTTCTTTTCGTCGGTACGTACACATGAAACATTATTCGACCAAATTATATTTTAAAGTGTGCGTCGTAAGCACTTATGCTACTTTTTTCTGTTAATTAGTTTCTTGTAAAACATTATTCGAAATCTAAAAGTGTTATAAAATTATTAAATACAGTATTAATTGTACACAGCTATTCTTAATATCTAATTTTCGACTAACTCTACATAAAAACCAACAAATTTTACAATTATATTGGTGTTTCAAAAAAAAAACTAGGTCTAACTTCATAGTACACACATCCGTGTGTACTACACATAAACAGTCTAAGCTGGCCGTTTCATAATATGTACAACCAAATGCGAGATCAGCTTACACTGATTCTGTATAGGTTGAACGGTAGCCGTGTGTACATTTGTAAACGTCGTTCTACTTGTCGTGATGGACCAGCGGATCCATCGACTCTTACTGAACTGCGTCCTATAACTCCGTTCCAAATTCAATCTGCATCCAGTTATGAAGCATCATTGTTATCAGTATAGCAACGATTTTAAGTATAGTATCGAATTTTGTATACCTACGCCTATGCTATCACCACCTCCGTATCAGACAAAGTGTTATAGTGATTTTTATCTGATTTATTCAGATCAGTCAATTGAATCTGACTTGAGTTATAATAAAATTACATTTCCCAGCAGTCGACTAAAAAAGCGCTACTTGCCAGTCAAACATTCAAGACAAAAAACGTATTTAAATAGTATTCGTAAAAAGTACTGGATAAAACTGCAAGGTATTGAAGAATATTTTTCAGAAGAACATCATGATCCATTCAATTCAGTGAAGCAACCAAGTCAGTTCAACACTGAGAGTAGCGTGATGGCATTACGTGCACTTTCTGATCAAAGTCAATCGCTTCATGGATCGCTCTGTTTCTAATACTGTCATATCATTTTAATCACAAGTGCAAGCTATCGAAGAACGTTCTTCAGAAGGTCCTAATTAGTCTAATTCTATGAAGCAACACTAGCTCCCAAATTGCTCAATCTTGCCCAACTCGGTCAAACACTGAAAGTACTGTGATGGCATCTCCCGCTCCCTCAGCTCAAAGTCAATCATTTTATGGTACAAATAGCTCTGTTTCTGAACTTGCGATACCACGCCAATATGTCGCGATAATTGGACTGATCTAGGAAGGAAACGACAACCTTGGACAGGAGCACTCTACTAAAGCTGGGAACGTATTTAATACAAAACAAATCTATCAAGTGCTTTGATATTAGTTACGTACAAAGCTTAGATATATTTAAATAGTTTTGGGAGTTTTGTGACTGAAAAAAGCAATGAGAGTATGTGTTAAAGTACACAACTAAGAGGTCATGTTGTGCGTACGTGACGTGTTTGGCCAGTTCCTAGATGTGATAGCTGTCTACAATATCCTTAGGAAATCTATTCATACGACGATGGAAAAATTATGGTTTGGACGGGAATTCGTGTGGGTCTTAAAACAGACTTAAGTACGTTTTGATCAGAAGCACCATGACGGCTGAAAAATAGCTTAACGAGGTTGTTTGAGCTTCTAGTTCCAATAATCTACCCCCTTAAACTACATTTTGACCAAATGTTTAAGCTCATGGACGATAACACCCATCCGTTTAAAACGAAAGTGTTATCCAGATAGTTGCAGGAGCACGACATATCGGTTTTATCCTGAATCACTCAATCACCTGGACTAAAAACCATAAAACACACGTAGGAAATGTATCAAAGAAGTGCTTTGATGAATTTTCCTGCAAAAATTGCGATTGAAAAGCAACTTTTTTGCATCCTAGTCGGACATGGAACAATATACCGCACCAAGACCTGGATAACTTAATCCAAGCATGAAAAACCGTTATTTACGTTTTTTGGATGTACTGACTAGTACTAAGTTAAAAACAGATTAATAATCGCTTTTTGTTCAGTTAAGTTTTTAATTTATTTGAATAAAACATTATTTACGCTAAAATAATATCTAGATTGTAGCTATATTTTTTTTTTTTTTTATTAAGAAAACATACAGTGTTACTTAACTTTTTTTTTTTTTTTTTTTACATTACGATGTAACTGAGTGGTTACTTCATAACAATATTACAATCTAGCCTTGTGGCTAATAAGTAATTTAAATATAACTTAATTTGCTAAAAGTACTTTAAAGTAAAGAATGTGTCCATTGGCACTTTTCTTATAGTCTTTAGTTATAATTATTGAAAGTCACTTTGTTCTTGTGTTCTTTAAGAATAGCACTGGCTGCACTATGTTACACTAATTTCACTAAACTAACTCAAAAGGCTTAGTCCTTTTCAGCCTCCTTAGTATGTCCGTGGTGTCAAGGAGCTGGATAGCCTCGACATTCACATGTTGTAGAAGTCTTTGTTCATGTGCTTCGGCGTATTTTTTTATAACTATGGTTACGAGATCCACACCTAAGTCCCGGTGGATGTCTTCATTTCTAATATACCAGGGAGCGTTTATTATACTCCGAAGTACTTTGTTCTGGAATCTTTGAATGATATCAACATTGGTGCGTTTTGTACAGCCCCAAAGCTGTATACCATACGCCCATACTGGCATAAGTACTTGTTTGTACAGAAGTACTTTGTTGTATACTGATAATGCTGAATGTCTGCCGATTAGCCAGTACATATTCTTGTAGCGATGATCTAACTCCTGGCGTTTCTTCTTGACGTGAGCCTTCCAGCGAAGCTTTGCGTCTAGCGTCATACCCAGGTATTTCGCAGTGTTTTCATATGGTATTATACGACCGTTAATGTACACCGGTGTATAATTTGGTCTTTGGTTTGTGAAGTCTATATGAATCGATTTGGACTCATTTAGTTTAATTCGCCATTTTTTTGTCCAATCAGAGATAGAGTTGACAGCAGTTTGTACTTCTTCTACTGCTTTTTTGTGAGTGACACCTGTAGCCATGATGGCTGTGTCATCTGCGAAGGTTGCAATAATGCTGTTTCCGATATCTGGGATATCACAAGTGTACAATAGGTATAAGACAGGGCCAAGAACACTTCCCTGTGGAACTCCAGCTTTTATTCGTTTGACATCAGAGTAAGCGTTTTCTTGTCTCACTCTAAATGTCCTTTCTGTCAAATAGGATTCTAAAATATCAGCGAATTGCTTTGGAAGCATTTTCCTTAACTTATATATAAGACCTTTATGCCAAACCTTGTCAAATGCTTGTGCTACATCTAGAAAAACTGTAGAACAAACTTTCTTTTCTTCTAGGGATTTTTCTATAACGTTGGTAATTCTATGTACTTGCTCTATTGTGGAGTGTTTTTCTCTGAAGCCGAATTGGTAGTTGGGAATCAGTTTTCTATCTTCTATTATAGGCTTTAAACGTCTTAGAAGTAACTTTTCAAATAATTTTGAAATAATTGGCAACAGTGATATTGGCCTGTATGATGAAACTTCTAGAGGAGATTTTCCTGGTTTGGGGATCATTATGACTTCAGCAACTTTCCAGATACTAGGCACATGTTTTAGTCGAAAAGTGGCATTGATGAGGGTTGTGAGTTTAATTATGGCTTTACGTGGTAGGTTTTGAAGTAGTTCACCAGTGATAAGGTCGTATCCAGGTGATTTCTTTTTGGTCAAGTCATTGATCATATTTTTGACTTCTTTTGGGGTGATTAGTTTTATTTTTAAGTCATCCTGGCAAGTGTCAGTAAATGCTATGTTCTCAGAACTTTCCACGTCGTTTGTTTCAAAAGTTCGTTCTAAATGTTCTGCAAATATAGTAGCTTTCTGGTCGTTACTCCTAGCCCATGTGCCATCAATTTTTTTAATCGGTGAGGCATGAACAATAGGCTTTTTCAATCTTTTGGTGACTTTCCATAATGAGTATTCTGTTTTCTCACTAGGTGATAATTGGCTAAGGTAGTCTTTTGTAACACCATCGTGATAGTTTTGTATTGCCTTGCTTAGTGTTTTTGTAAGTCTGTTTAGTAAAGTTTTATCAGGCGGATATCTATTTTGTTGCCATTTTTGTCTCTGAACTCTCTTCGTGGCTATGAGATTTCTTATTTCTAATGGATATCTGTGGCTCGCAACTTTTCTTTTTGAGACTGGTGTATTTTCCCAAGCACAGCGTTGGATGTCTGTCACAAATTTTGACACTTCTTCATCTAACTGCTGTTTAGTTTTGAGTGGTACTCGAAGGTCAATAGTGTTGTCTAGATCAAATTTGAAGCTCTCCCAATCCGTGTTTTTATTTACTAAGATTGGGTTATTTTCTTTCTGAATTACTGTTTCACTTAAAGTTAATATAATGGGAGAATGATCAGAATTCATATCAAATCCCTCCTGAATATCAAGGAATGTGGCTGACAGATTCTTGTATATGAAAAAGTCGATCAGATCGGGTATTCTCTTGTCATCAGTAGGCCAGTAAGTTGGTTTTCCTGTTGAAATAGCATTAGAGTTGATTTCTCTGATAGCACTAAGCAATTCCCTCCCTTTAGTGTTGGTTAAACGGGATCCCCAGTACGTGTTTTTTGCATTGAAGTCACCTCCTAATATAAATGTGTTGCCAAGACTTTGCAATAGGTTTCTGTACTGCTCTATTTTTAGAGCATACTTTGGCGGGCAGTATATAGCTGCTATTGTAATGTGATGAAGTTTGGTTTTGATTCTAACGGCTACAGATTGTATGAATTTTTCTTCATATTTGTATTCTAGATAATGTAAGATATTTTCTTTAATTATAAGGCTGCTTCCCCCTCTTGCATTGTTGTCAGGGTGCAGTGCATGATATATTTTATACCCGTTAAAGTGAATATACGATTCTCTTGTAAAGTGAGACTCCGATATGAGGCACACATCAATTTCTTCTGTTGCAAGTACTACCTGTAGCTCATTTCGATGGTTTAGGAGGCCATTTGCATTCCACGCCATAATTTTTAGTGTGTGCTTCATTTTTGTACTGTATAATGTAGTTGTGTAGTACTACTTTCTAGGTTTTTTAACCTTTGATCAAAAGAGGTTAACATATGCAATATTTTGCATATGTTTTCGTTTGTATTGGAGTCTCCTGACTTGGATGGTTGTGGACCATTTACGGGTGGATGTGGCTGATCTGCTTTCATAACTTGTGCATAAGACACATTTGGTTGAGTAAAACGTATTGTGTGATTTTTCTTAGCAATAGGGGCCTGGGTGGCGGGTGCCGAACCCTTCTTTTTTATTGATTTATTTTTCAACTGTTGCAGTTCTTTAGCTACCATACACCCTCTGTAGTTAGCAGGATGGGGCTCACCGCAGTGAACACATTTGGGTTTGGTTTCTATTGTCTTATTGCAGTCTTTAGTCAAGTGTTTACCAGTGCACTTCACGCATCTTGGTTCCTTAGAGCAGTATTTCTGTGTATGGCCATATGCCTGACATCTCTTACACTGTGGTATTAGTTTAGATGATTTTAAAGGTTCTATATCTACTTTACAGCCTAGTATGGCCTTAATCCTATAGATATTTTCTATATCTTCGTCTTTTTCAAAAGATAGTGTGAACATATTTAGAGGTTCTTTGGTCCTCCAACTATATTTATTTACGGCTTCTTGGATTTTGAAGCCTTTAGCTTGTAGTTCTTCCACGATTCTGTTTGGTAAACATGATGAGTGTAGATTTTTTGCTATTACCCTAATTGGTCTATCTTGTTTGTTCTCGTATGAATGCCACAAACATTTTTTTTCTAACAATAACTTGGTAATCGCCCTGTAAGAGTCTTCGTCCTTGGCGTTTACTTTGACGGTGTTTCCGTTCATCATTTTCACCATGAAGGAGTCCTTATTTGAACAAGTCAGAAGAAGATCATAAAATTGCTGATAGTTTTTGATTTCCTCCACTACGACTGGAGGTGGTGGGGGTATTTTTTTAATTTTTGGTTTCTCGACCTTTGTACCCTGAGGTTCAATGACGCCTTCTTGCGATTTTGGAGATAGAGATGTATTTAACTTCCTTTTTTTTCTACTTTTCTGACGTACCCACTCTGTTTCTCTGGCAAGATCCTCTTCGTCAGTTTGATATTCAACTGTTTTCGGAGGCTCATTGTTCGTAGAATGTTCCTTCTCTAGTGTTACATTTTTTTGTTCCTGAATGGCTTTTAGCTGTTGTTGTAATGCCTCTATTTGAGTACTGAGGTCTTTAACTAACTGCTGCAGTTCAAGGCGCTCATTCTCTTCCTCTTTGTATCGTTTGTACAACTGATGTTCGAGTTCAGTTTTGAGGACTACTTTAGCTGGAGAACACATGATTGATAACAAGTTATAATTATAAAACTATAACTTACCGCAAATTCGCACAATTATGCATGATTTACTTACGACTGTAAGTAGGTCATCGCGACGCGCGACGGCCGGGAGGTCAAGACACTCAACACGCGCCGACGGCGGCGGCGTAGGCTGCTGCGCCAGCACTTTTACACGAGCGCGGACTTGTGCAAGAGCGTGCGTGACGCGACCGTTCTCACTAGAAGTCTATTGACAACTGACAACGTTACTTAACTAATGTTATAAACTAATTAATGACTATCTATGTTACGTTATAAGAACTTATACTATTAGGTAAACAAAAGTTACATGTAAAAGTTACATCGCATACCTCGGACAATAAAGGCGTTTATGCACATACGGATTTTTTTTTTATTTCGCCTTTTGATCTAAAATACTTCGATACATGTTCCATATTTTTTTCGTAATTTTCCTAACAAAAGCCATAAAAATAGGTCAAAAAAATACAAAAGCTACTTCCTTAAAAAATATCATAATTAACTGGCAACAAAAACGTAAATATAGATGCTCGATGCATAATTTATTTAAACCATTAACATTAAGTACGTAATCGCAATCAAGTCTTTATTGCTCTAGTCAAATTAAAAGATGTGCACTCGTAAGTAACTTACTCCTTTATTGCACGGTATATTTTCGAATACATTTTTCGTAACTTCACATAAGCGTCACTGTTAAACTTATTCTGAAACATATGTGTACTCAATCCTTAATAACTTTATAGATTATTACACAAGTCACTTTCTGCTTCATGCAGGATACCTTCCTTATCGATAACAATTTAATCTTACTTATTTGAACAGCCTTGCTATGTGTTGTGTTACAGTCATGCCAGAATTGGATGGGTTGGCATTACCTATTGTGGCAGCTTACAAACGAGAATGTTGGTTTAATGATGTTATGAGTTGTGTTACAGTCGTGCCAGAATTGGATGGGTTGGCATTACCTATTGTGGCAGCTTACAAACGAGAATGTTGGTTTAATGATGTTATGAGTTGTGTTACAATCGTGCCAGAATTGGATGGGTTGGCATTACCTATTGTGGCAGCTTACAAACGAGAACATTCTCGTTTGTAAGCTGCCACAATACTTATTTGAACAGCCTTGCTATGTGTTGTGTTACAGTCATGCCAGAATTGGATGGGTTGGCATTACCTATTGTGGCAGCTTACAAACGAGAACATTCTCGTTTGTAAGCTGCCACAATACTTATTTGAACAGCCTTGCTATGTGTTGTGTTACAGTCATGCCAGAATTGGATGGGTTGGCATTACCTATTGTGGCAGCTTACAAACGAGAATGTTGGTTTAATGATGTTATGAGTTGTGTTACAGTCGTGCCAGAATTGGATGGGTTGGCATTACCTATTGTGGCAGCTTACAAACGAGAATGTTGGTTTAATGATGTTATGAGTTGTGTTACAGTCGTGCCAGAATTGGATGGGTTGGCATTACCTATTGTGGCAGCTTACAAACGAGAATGTTAGTTTAATGATGTTATGAGTTGTGTTACAGTCGTGCCAGAATTGGATGGGTTGGCATTACCTATTGTGGCAGCTTACAAACGATAATGTTGGTTTAATGATGTTATGAGTTGTGTTACAGTCGTGCCAGAATTGGATGGGTTGGCATTACCTATTTTGGCAGCTTACAAACGAGAATGTTGGTTTAATGATGTTATGAGTTGTGTTACAGTCGTGCCAGAATTGGATGGGTTGGCATTACCTATTGTGGCAGCTTACAAACGAGAATGTTGGTTTAAAGATGTTATTGTAGCATTTCACTACATTTTATCTGCGTAATGTTAGCTTTCAGGACAATAGTCGATTGTAGCTTTTAAGCGACTTCAGAAAACCCCACAAGAAAAAGTCAAGTTGAATCAAATCACGCTACTTTGGTGCTATTAACTTTGAGCTAAAACCTTTTAAAAACTTTGTTTTTAAATTCTTTGAGCTCTTGTTCTTGGACCTCTTGGTTTTGAGTTAATTGTTATAGTTATTCGCACGGAGACCCAAGCCTTGACCTAAAATTCTCCAAGTTAAAGTCTATGAAAGGTCGAGTCCATGTGCATAGCGAGAAATCGACTGCTTCGGACTCTTCTGATTACTCTCACGTCCAGCGGCTATATTTTCGTCTAATCTGGCGTTCCTTTGACGTAAAAAGGTTGGTTGGTTAATTACCTAACCGGTCATGTTAAATTTGGTCACCAATCGTTGGTTTGTGGACTTTGGAGGACCACCCAACTGCCGTAAAATGGACGCAATGCGTTTGTACTAACGAACACTCATTTTGAAAACAAAGTTTTACTGTTTGCACATGATGCTGAACCGTGTAACTTGGCATGGTGATTTAGCATCAGTGTATGAGTAAGGAACATCAGATTTGACAATTGTCAGAACAAAATAGCCACTACAGACGAGTTACATCGACCCGCTCTATTTGAAAGACACTGGGTCCGATTGCGTTTCTCAATTGACTTTAATTAAGAACAACAAAATGAACTTAAATGTAAACTTAAATTTTTAGTACACATGGGTATTACCTTTCCTTTAAATAAGAACATACACTAAAATAGGGTCATCCTAAACTTAATTAGTGATAGTAGTTTTCTTATTCCGATTGCGTTTCGTCCTATTTGACATTTGACTGACCTTATTTAAGTAGAAGCGGTATAAAAACAGCCTTAATTAAAGTCGCTCGAAATTTTGTGCGAGCTTATTTTAATTTATTTAAAATATAGGTATTTCTTGGATTTTTAGTAACAAAAATGTTTCCTATCAGTGTTATAATTGTGCAAAGAAGGTTAAATGAAGAACATCAACGATAAGAGGGTTTAAATGTGTTAAAATTACCTAACTGAATGCCTTTGTTCTTTATAAAAAAGTGCGTCTTTTCTTATTAGTTTACAGACAAAAGAAGGCTTACATATCGGCATATCAGAGATAATTCTGATCCGTTCGATGTGAATCTGTTTCAATGTTATAAAAACAAATTAAAAGATATCACAAGTATAAACGTAAAATAAGTACGAACGAAAGTAAGACTAACTTTGACGTAATACAGGCGGCGATGTGGTTGCTAAGCGACAAAGCCTATATAAATAAATTTTAAAAAACTTTGACTTAAAACATGTCAAACTTAATATAACAACACTCTTATTTAAGGTTGTTTTCACAGACAAAAGGAATTGGTAGTTTTTTAGGTCACGTTCTTATTTTGTGACATCCGCAATAGCTTTTATATAAGGACGTGGTCTTATTTTATAAATTTTAGTGCATCCTTATTTAAGAGCGAAAAGAAAGGCAATCGGACCCACTGTAGCCTTAAATTGACGTCAATAAGTGTTACATAATATATCCCTATCAACAACACATTAAATTATTAGTGCTGTTTGCTGTTTAAACATGCATATCTATGTAAAATAATTAGAATAATTTTCTTCCATTATTAATAACTTTTGTAAAAGACAAGTGTCCTCTTTGTCCAACTGTAAGGTTAAGTTCCACTTGGGTTCGTGTATAGGGCCATACATGAGGTCAGGATGGAGGAGTGTAAGGTTTATATTTTATTTGGCAAATGTTGGGTATTTTTTTTGAATTTACTATAAAAGGCGTAATGAACGGCACGACAGGGCTGGCTTTTCTTGTCTGAGTATATTATGTAAATAAATATAGGTACATTGTACAATAAGAAGAGTTTGATAAAATTTGTAACCTTCATAGATGTAAAAAATTGCTTTAGTTAGCACAATAAGTACAAAATCAAGAATTATTAAAAAATATTTATCATCTCGTTTTATTCCTGCAATTAATTACCTAACACTTTTTGATATATTGTACATTAGTTGTAAAATCATAGCAAATTAGATACCCACAATTCTTAAATTAAAATGTAAAGTTATTTTTTGTTATTATGAAAATATAAGAAAATATGTATTACTCTCTAAAATATTTCTTCGTGCAATAAATAAGTGTGTCACATACAATATAAAATCTTAATAAATTATGACTGCAATATACACTTACGTAAACTTACTTATTATTTATTATCAAAATTAAACGCGCAATAAGTACTTAAAACTATAAGCTCCGAGCTTATATCACGAGAAAAAACAAGCAATAAAAGCGTTTGTACACATAAGATCCATGTTTTGTTTATAAATGAACAGCAAAAAAGGTGTATGTTTATTTACCAACAGTTACTTAAGGATAACTCTAATACAATAAATAGGTAATTGTTAATTTTCCCTGTAGTATAAAAACAGTAAATCTGTCTATAACTTCAGTAAATACATATTAAAGAGCTCATTTAAAGGCTTCTTATGATATACGATACAAAGTACTATCATGATTAGTTCAGGCAATATTCTAGAAACAAACTGTTTTTTGGTTCTCCTGTAAAGTTGGTGTTTTCGAGATACGCCTTTGTTACGACATATAAAAATGTAGTAAACAAAAAAGCATACATATAAGATATAAGATATCTACACAGTTTGAGAACCAAACCAGGAATTTGTTAGGCTGTTAAGAAAAACATGTGGTTTTGTGTTAAATAAATCGAAATCACAGTTAAACTGGGTCACTAGCTTGTTGATCTCTATGGCGGATCTAACAAAAAACGCATTCTGCCTGTAGTTTGACGAGCTCTGGGGAACATCTACATAGGTTTGAAGTCTGGTCATCCTGTTAGGTACCCTAAGTGTGACTTTAGATAATAGATCGGGAGAATCAATTTCATTTTGGGCGATTTTAACTAGGCATCCAATATCCGAAAACTTTCTTCTTTCGCACAGTGGTAAGATATGGTGTCTTCGACATCTTGCTTCGTAACAAGGGTCATAGGTTTGAGACCTGTATTGCAGGTACCTCATAAACCTACGCTGAATTGACTCAAGTCGGTCGATATAGATTTTATATTGAGGATTCCAAACTTTAGAGCAATACTCGAGGATGCTACGCACTAGAGAACAGTAAAGAATTTTTACTACTTTTAAGTTGGTAAATTGGGAGCTGGATCTAAGAACAAAGCCCAACGCTTTGTTGGCCTTTTTGGCAACGTGGTCTATATGCTTCTCATACGTTAACTTGGCATCATGAAAAATACCAAGATCTCGTACCTCATCCACCAGTTGCAACTCCTGCCCCTCAAGAGTGTATTTAAATTTTACTACTTTTACTTTGCGAGTAAAAATAACAAAACAACACTTGGAAACGTTTAAATCTAGGTTATAATATGCCATTTATATGGCTACAATCTAAAATTAAATAAAATTTTAGTGTATAAAAATATTAACGTATTGAATGTTATCTTCAATAATTTTTGAGTTAATTGAGTAAATACCAAATATCCCTAGACAAAGTTGATGTGTGTATTTAGTCTATAAAAGCCGGATCTCAAATTTAACCAGCACATATTCATGTGATCAATAATTATTATAATTACGTGTATCTTCTTTATAGTCGTAATCATAAAAATTCGGCTTAGTTAACTTTTAGTTATCTGTGTGGTAACGGAGTAGGAATACAATATGTCACAACCCCATCTCATCCCATGGGTGTCCTAAAAATCGAAGGGACTATCCGTGAATATTATATTTACGAAATAAAAGAAGGAAAACTTGAAATTAAACCCTATAGCAATCCGTCTGGTCAGCGTGGTATTAGTAGGCCAAGTAACCCTCCGTCACGGGAGGAGGCCCGTCCCTGCAGTGTGTGTGCAAGTGCATTCAATACTTGGAAATTCACATCATTACTTACATTAATTCTTAAGACGGGCGGAGCCGGCCGACAAACTAGTATTATATAAAACATCTTCTCGAAAAACATTGAGATAATTTTAGGATTTCGTAAAATATTGTTTCACCTGCACATACAACGTGATTAATTTGGTCAAATAACGTTGCATGTGTTCAAGAGACAGCTCCTGAACTGTTTTCGTTGGCAGTACAATGTTATGTATGCACATGCGACACACTATCTACGCACAGGAATAGTTTTTAGACTAAATAATTATATCAATAATAGCTGTATTTATATCTATGTACATGGTTTATTCCCACGAGCGCGAGTCGCAGAATGTCGAGTCCCCACTACGTCTACTTTGAAAAATTTTCGTTTTTTATGTAGATTTTATAAATTAAAATTTGTACAATCACTCCCATCAATGCTTCGATTATTTTAATTTATAACAATAAATAAATGATTTTAATTTAGACTAAGAGTTGAATCATGATTAAACCAGGAGGGGGACACCTTAGCGCGTTATCCCAGTAGGTACGAAAGATAAAAAAAAGAATGTTATGTTTTTTTTTCAAAAATATTTACAATAAATAAGAATATTATGATTTGACTCACTTGTTTCATTCACTGTACTTTTCATTAACGTTCGACATAGTGGCACTAGATGAAAGAGATTTTCAACCACTCGACTAGTTGGGAATTAAAGCGAGAATTTTCAAAGTAGACGTAGTGGGGACTCGACATTCTGCGACTCGCGCTCGTGGGAATAAACCGATGTAAGGTTGATGTAAGGTTGATGTAAAAATATTACATGGCTAAAGTCTTCCGTAAAAAAGTTATAAGCAAAAAATGCTAGCGCAAAACTTCAAATCGCTCTACTGAAAAGTAGACATTTTGTAGATACAACATTGTTCTACTAATGGGACGAATTAGATGCCAGTGTTTCGACCTCGGATGCATCCATGTGGTTTTATGCTTTGCCGGGAGTCTAAACATAGTGTTGGTGATTGCCAGTTCGAATTGAGCGCATAAGGACAGAAGAAGTTGTCCGTTAGAGTTCATATTTCCAACACCGTGTCTCCCCAAAACCCGAGGCCAAGCTTCGAAGTCGCACCCTACTCTTGCATTAAAGTCGCCCATTAAGAGTATCTGTTCTCTAGAAGGTACTTTGGTGAGGACTTGTGTGACTTCTTCATAAAACCTATCCTTGATGTCATCATCCTTGTCCATCGTAGGTGCATATATGCTTATTATGTTTAGGTAATTGCCATTTTCTAGGTGTAGGCGCAACGTGGTGACGCGGTCCGAGATGTGCACAGGACACTCCTCTAGTGTAGACGCTATATGATTTTTGATGGCAAATCCAACCCCAGATCTCCTAGGCTCTGAAAGTGGTGTGCCTTTCCAGTAAAAGGTGTATCCGCCTTTACACTCTATCCTCTCCCCCTCATCAGCCAGATGTGTCTCACTGAGGGCAGCGATATCCACACTATAGCGTCTGAGTTCTCTTGATACAAGGGCAGTTCTACGAGGCGGACCCATATTGTTTTCACGATCGAGGAGAGTGCGAACATTCCACGTTGCAAATGTCATATTTCGGGACTTATTTATATTTTTACTTTTATTATTGTTTCTTCGACCACGTTATGGGTGATGCGAAGGCAGCCGTGGTTACTACCTCCAAAAGTTATGGGTTAAGCCTGGTTTAGGACACCTTTTCTAGTCCCCTCCCCGGATTGGGGGAAGCAGGGCCTCTCTAAATAGAGCTGCTTCGTCGCTCAAGAAGCTGCCGAGTTACACTGTTAACCCAGTGCAGTGCAAAGCGACCATCTACCTTGAACCGCCTACGTGCAGGCATCAGACAAAGCCTAGTTGGCATCACAACCAGACCTCTCTACCTCTGCCCATCGCCGCAAGACTAAATCGGAGTCCGTTTTCAGAAAGCCAAGTCGATTACGCAGGAGATATTATAAGTGCTCTAACCGTTAACAGAAAGCAACGACAGTGTCCGCGCAAACACAGGAGCACTCTTACTCCTCCCTCTTATGTGTCCAATGGAACGGGGGGCCGCTACAATTGGTAAGAGGTAGGAACGTCCTTTGACATCAGCTAGACCTCTGATGTCGATCTGTACGCAACATGGTGCTAGTTCTAGTGGCCGGCCAGGATCGCCAGTCGGTCGCAACGGGAGGCATCCGTTATTGGGATTGACAGGAAAGGGATATAGGGATACCACTGACACGGAAGAGAGGAATGTGACAGTAGTAGCTAGAGCAGTTCGGGTTCGCATACCCGTAGTGGTTCTTAGAAGTAGGCCGCTACCGGACAGATAGCTAGCTGAACCACTCTCTGAACAATATACAATATAACAATATACATATCCGTGAATATCATATTTACGAAATAAAAAGAAGGATAACTTAAAATTTAACTTTGACGACCTCGGTAACGCGACGGTAGCGCAAGCGGCTGCCGTGCAATCAAATTCCTTAACCCATCACAAAGTATAACTAAAGTCCCTGACATTCATCAACACATAGTTTCATTCACATCTTATTGCTACGCTCCGTCAAGGTTCTTAAGCACATCAGAACAGCTTAACATCGAACGTTGTAGGCGTCAAACCATTCATTAGATCACGTACATTATTGTCTCGATACAGTATCATGGAAATCAGGGGTGCCATGTTAACCTTATGAATAATGCAGATATGTAACCTAGACAGTTTAATTCAGTTATAACTGTTAAACTATAGTGTTGCATGCATAAATATAAGGTAAATGGGGGATTATGTACCTACCTTTATTTTGATTAGTGTGATTACATCATTTCCGTTTAGTGACGGAGTAAGAATACAGTGTGTCACCACTCCATCTTATCCCATGGGTGTCGTAAAAACCAACTAATGGACTATCCGTGAATATTATCTTTACGTAATAAAAAGAAGGAAAAATTGCAATTAAACCCTATAACAATCTGTTTGTCCAGCGTGGTATTACTTAGTATGCCAAGTATCCCTCCGTCACGGGAGGAGCCTCGTCCCTGCAGTGGGACATTAATGGGCTGTTATGATGATTACGTCAAATGTTAGCAGTGGTCTCTAACTGAAGCTTGATTTTGTTTGACGTTTTGGCACAGGTTTCATTACCATCATCATATCAGCCGATGGACCACCACTACTGGACATAGGCTTTCTCCAAATATCTCCACCTTGTGCTTGCCATGCCCAGTGTTAAATGCATAAACAGCGTGCTTTGGTAATCTCGAGTGGTCCCGAGACCACTGCCCCTGCGGCAATTTACTTAACATCTTCTACACTGAGTTTGAAACCTGGTACAATGTAAATCTGTATGGATAGCGTGTCCGTGTGGTAACGGAGTAAGAATACAATATGTCACCCCATCTCATCCCATGGGTGTCGTAAAAACCGACTAATGGACTGTTCGTGAATGTTATCTTCACGAAATAAAAAAAAGGAAAACTTGAAATTAAACCCTATACCAATCCTTCTGGCCAGCGTGGTATTAGTAGGCCAAGTACCCCTCCGTCACGGGAGGAGGTCCTTTCCTGCAGTGGGGCATTAACGGGCTGTTATGAATATGGGGAGCTGTCTTAGCTCTCACTTTAGGGGCTTTTACTACGTCCAGGATCAGAGAAATAACTTACAGTTATATTATATTTATTATGCACTGACTGCCGTCTATTCGCAGCTCAGCATTGGTTACTATACTACGGACACGATCCACTAGAGTAAATAAAACAGAAATGTCAGTATAATTTCAAGAAAGTTTTTATTTATTTGTAAACGTTAAACATCAAAGGAGACATACTTATACTATCCTGATCTATACACAGTCTCATCTAAACAAATAAATAGTTCACAAATATAATATAATTAAAAACAATATTCTAATATCACTATTTTTACAAAAGGCATTCTTTAAAATATTGTAGTGTTTGCAAATTATGATGATACAGTAGTTGAGATTAAACGGGATGAATAAATATTTACGGGTGAATATAATTCTACCAGGGTAAAATTTTCACAAAATGTTAGACACATAAACAATTTAAAATATTATTTGAGAAGTCTTGGCATGGATACAAAACTATGTGGTTATCAAATTAATTAATCAATCAATAAACACATTTCACCCATTCTTCCATAACTTCTCTCTTTATAAATTAGTAGCTGACCCGTGCTCACTTCGTTGGGCGGCAAAAAAAACCGCGTTCGTTTCTTCAACATATTTAATTACTGCTCTACTCCTATTATTCATAGCGTGATACTATGTAGCCTATGACACTCCCCGATAAATGGACTATTCAACACAGAAATAATTTTTAAAATCGGTTCATTAGATCCAGAGTTTAACAACGTCACAAACACACAAACTTTACCTCTTCATAATCAGTATAGATTCATCCATAGATCTTTATTCACCCGCTTCAGTCCTACAAAGTTATTATCTTTTATAGTCTTTGAGCGTTACATATTTCTACACTTTTTTCTATTTTTAATCTAAGTAATGTGAAAAGTGAACTGTGACATTTAAAAAGATATAATTCGGAATAACTGAAGTAAATGCCAAGTCTTATAATTAAAAGGTATTTCAAAGAATATTTGGTATAATGATTACATAGGTATAGTAGATTATCTAGACTATTTATAAATTAAAAACAGTTATAGTATTATAATTAATCTACATTGATTAATATATAACTTATTTACAAACTTAATATGTAAAGAAATTTAATTAATTATTACAGCATTATAAAAACACTAACAACTAGTCCAGTCAAAATAGATATCCAGTTTGAATTAATTCCCAACAAGCTGGATTTTTGTGCAGGCCTTGAGTACGTCATTACAAATGATATGTCAAAAGTCCCCATCGATCCCGCTTGTGCGTTGTTTTTTATTCGAGGTCAAAGGTCACAAATTTGCGTTTTTTGCGTATATCTCTGAAACAACGGAAGCTATCGAAAAATGGTTCAAACAAAGTTTGTAGATCGTAAAATTGTCTACAAAAAATATTCCAACACTTTTCTCCTACAAAGCATCGCTTTCGAGATATCGGGACTTTAGAGCACAGGAAAGTCGTATTTTCGACTATATGCACACACTAGCTTTTTCCCGCGATTTCGCTCGCGTTTATAAATATCATTAAAAATAAGGCTTATTTCAATATGTAGTAGCATATGCATGCTTGGTCTCAGCCTAATCGGTTTGAAATTGACAAAGTTACATGCAACTTTCATCCCCTGTCTTATCCCCTTAGGGGTAGAATTTATCAAAATCCTTTCATAGGGGATGTCTACGTTATATCATCTACCTGCATGCCAAAATTCAGCCAGATCCCACCAGTGGTTTGGGCTGTGCGTTGATAGATCACTATGTGGTAGGAGTATTCCTTCTGGAGAAGCCACGTTAAAAATAAAGCGCCGTGTACTTAATTCAATGTACTGCTGTATTTGATTCAATGTACGGTTGTATTTGATTAAATATTGGTGCAAGATTGGCCTTACCTACCTCAGAGGTGGTGAGGAAATCTTCTATATTTATATAAACTCAAAGGTGACTGACATAGTGATCTATCAACGCACAGCCTAAACCACTGGTGGGATCTGGCTAAATTTTGGCATGCAGGTAGATGATATAACGTAGACATCCGCTATGAAAGGATTTTGATAAATTCTACCCCTAAGGGGATAAGACAGGGGATGAAAGTTGCATGTAACTTTGTCAATTTCAAACCGATTAGGCTGAGACCAAGCATGCATACGCTACTACATATTGAAATAAGCCTTATTTTTAATGATATTTATAAACGCGAGCGAAATCGCGGGAAAAAGCTAGTGTGTGCATATAGTCGAAAATACGACTTTCCTGTGCTCTAAAGTCCCGATATCTCGAAAGCGATGCTTTGTAGGAGAAAAGTGATGGAATATTTTTTGTAGACAATTTTACGATCTACAAACTTTGTCTGAACCATTTTTCGATAGCTTTCGTTGTTTCAGAGATATACGCAAAAACCGCAAATTCGTGACCTTTGACCTCGAATAAAAAACAACGCACAAGCGGGATCGATGGGGACTTTTGACATATCATTTGTAATGACGTACTCAAGGCCTGCACAAAAATCCAGCTTGTTGGGAATTAATGCAAACTTTTATCATAATTTAGTCTATTTTGACTGGGCTAAACGCTTCGTACAGCGTTTTCTCGTTTTGTTTTCTCATTAGAGCTATTCAACAACAAAAATCTTAGGAAAATATCAGCGGATTTAAAAGCTACTTACATGTAAATTTGTGTTTGATTACATATTGTTATCAAATACGATATTGGTCAGATCGAGCCTGTGATGTAACGTTTTGCGCTCTTCAATAACTATTATGATGATAAATGATAAGGAACAGCAGGTTTTTATTCAGCAAATATTAAATTAAAGATTTTATTTAGTTTATTTATAATAACTGAGAAATACATACTTAAATATTATTTTTATATTATTATTCCACTTTAGCAAAGTCAATTATAAAATAAATTAAGCAGAAAGTATTAATAATACTTACCATAAAAGAGAAGAAAAACTTAAAACAGTCAACCAAGAAGTAACCTTTATAAACAAGATAGTATAGAACTAGATATTTATGATTGTGGTAGTTTATGTTACAAACGCAAACAAAACAGAAACATTTAGGGTCTTTACGTGGCTCACTAGCGCCGCCAATAGAAAAAAAATCATAATTCGCAAATATAATAAAAAAACGCCCGTTTTTGTTTATAATGCAATATTTGTTTAATTAAAAACATTTAAAGTGTTAAGAGTGTGTTATACAAATACTTTATTGCCTTTCTCAAGACTTTGTTATCAACATTTTACATTATTTATTCTGTTTGCGAATTATGATTTGTTTTTCAATTGGCGGCGCTAGTGAGCCCTATAAACGCTTTTAAGGCATACTTAAAAGAGATAAAACAATTCTTCATAATAAAAATCGCAGAATGTGTTAAAATACAATAATGTTGTAATATGTAGTTTAGAATTTTATGTTTATTTCAGAAACATAAAGAATATTTTGCTCTTGCCATCTAAGGGATATTATGAATACCAGCTAAAAAATCAATCTAGTTATTTACAATTTAATAAAGTAACTAAAAGCTGCTCATAACGCGCAAAATGAGCGGGAGAAGACCTAGAGGCAGAAACCCAATACGCTGGTCAAACCAGATTCGCTCTGCCTTAAACGCCTCAGTCTGTGATGCCATCCATGCTGCCGAAGATAGAGTCCACGAGAAAGTTATTCAAACAGGCCACGACCCTCAGCATTGAGGATAAACGATGCAAAGGGGGAGGAAAGTAACTATAGTGTAAAATCTAGTTGACTAATTTAACAGAACAATGCATCACGCTAAACATTTCCATTTAAGAATATGATTTCAAACAAGGGTTGTAGGTTGACAAGATAGTGATGCTGTAGATATAAATGCTATTCCCTGATTACATTTTATACTTCTTAATGTTAATCTGATAGTTGTTACATTGGGCTACAGAACAAAAGTAAGTAGGTACATTGTATCGCTTCCATTTCTTTCTATTCTACAATAATTAAATAGTAGTTTATAAATTTGGTATGTCACATTTAATTTAAAGCTAAAATTTCATATTGAGTATTTAATGTACTTATCGTAGGCACCTAGAATATACATAATACTAGGTACGTTAATGTATATTATATCAAAAAAGTATAAAGGACTCTAACGCTACAGTAATGTATATTACAAAATATTCAAAATTATTTCGTTTTTTGAAACCTTGTCCAGAAATTAGAACGTAGATCAAAAAACAATTATTACAAATATAATAGCATACACACATACATACATACATAAAATCACGCCTTATCCCGTCCGGGGTAGGCAGAGACGACAGAACGCCACTTGTCAATATAATAGCAACATATAATAAAGCTTACAGTATTTATTCAAGGAGTTGTAGGAATCAAACGAATTCCCAAACTCTTTCATGTCTATTTAGACTCTTATAACAAATAATAAATGTTTATTTCAATGTTTTGAAAGACTCATAGGTAAGAATCAAACGTAGTAGAACACAAAATACAGGTTTACCTAAAGCATTTGACCCCTGCCATATAATATATTCCAAACTTTCTCGCCGGAAATATTTCATGATGCTGAAAATCCAGCCAGTTAATCAAACGTACAAGATTTGCGAATAATAATGTGAAGAATATTAATCAAAATTACATTTTTAATTACTCATATATTAAAAATTATACGCAATGAAACATTACCCAGAGATCTTTCTTCATAACACATATTAAATGGAATTTTCTATAAGCTGCTCAAAAACAAAAACAATATCTTTTTTCTCAACAAGTTAAGTACTTGTTGAAAAAAAAATATTGTTTTTTTTACATCCCAGTTCGATTATTTAAATGATTTAAATTTTATGTTTAACCATATTTATTAAATAGTAGTAAAATGAAATTACTACAAGGAATTTCATTTTACGATTTTGTAAACGGACACACCGGTTTTACTTGAGTATTTAAAACAATGTTGTTGGTTTTCATAAGAGAATCACATTTTTATTGAGCAAGAACTGCTTTTCAAAGTATCGCCAGTAATAAAAAATGTACATTGAGCAAACTGTAATCCCAGATCGAATCTGTATTTAAAACATTAGTATTAACGTAAATACATTATTGTTTACCCGCTTTGTATCCATAAAGGTTCGTTTACACAGAGACAATCGCTGCAATAAAAATATGTAAAACCAAAACCTTGACTTTGGCTTTTTGTAAATTGTTAATTTTAATATCCTATTTGCAAGTCGTTCTTAAGCTTTCTTGGAAGTAATTCGAGATACATTTTTTTTGACTTATATATTCCAAATCTTTATTGATATTTCTTAGTCGATGCCCATAAACTTACCAGTTTATAAAAATGTAGGTACTCGCTATTGTCGACGAACTATCTCATCTCGTGAATATTTTGGGCGACAATAATTAATAATTTATTGGAACGAAATAAACTCTGTAATTCATCATAGTTAAGAGGAAGGTTTGAAGGGTATCATTATTATAGTAGTTATATTCAATCAACAAATAAAAATCCGGAATATATTGTGTCATGTAATTCTACTGTACAGTCACGAGCAATAATATGTACACATTTTCGCATTTTGTAAACCAGTTATCTAAAGTTCTGCCAATCCAAAATTGAAAATTCGAAGATTAATTCAAAACTGTACGGAACCTCTTCTAAATTACGAATTCATTTTGATATTGTAATGTCTAGATAAACGTGCAGATAGTTTAGAAAATTTGAAAATGTGTACATATTATTGCTCGTGACTGTACTTACTTCTGTTTCTAATAAGTATTGATTATTAAGATTTACATCAATTTTACTAAAGAATCATGTACATAAATAGTGAAATCAGTGAATAAATTCATAATCAATGGACGCAATCACTAAATCTATTACTATGACAATCAAAAGATCATACAGCTTCATATAAAACATGTCTATCGTTCTTTGTTCTTCTATTTCTACTTCAATATTCGCTGGACTCTACTGAATATTATTAAGCTCCAAAAAAATTTTGCACAAAAGTTTTTGGTGTTACATTTTGCCTAACTATCTACTGGGTCCACGGCGTTACTACAAGTTACAAAAGATAAATTTATCCAAAATACAGACACTACTACATTCTTTTTAAAAATATTTGCTACAAAATCTGTAATAATCTCTTCAGACTATTACGCGTTTCACATTTAAAAAATTACTTTAGTAGTAACCAGTGTTTTTATACTCAGATTCAAAATTCTTCAAAAAAATATTTTTAGGTCGTCACATTTATTGTTCCCATTGTTTTATGGAATACAAGCTATGTTAATAGTAGCAGAAAATGTACAGTGTTAGTTAATGTAAAAAATAATGTAACCTAGTGGAAGACATTTAATTTGAATCAGAGTGCATAAATACAAGCATTATGCTTCGGCAGAGATATTGTTTAAAGTGTGGAATGTGGTATACTGAATATAAAACAAACTTACTAACTACATACTATCTGATACTACGCCTACCTAAACATGACGAAAATATGAACACATAACTTATTATTATTATGTTTACGTTTATATTAACAATATATTCAACACTAAAACTTGAAGAAAAACTAACATCTAAAATATAAAGCGCTAAATTAATAAAATCTAACCCGTTTAATGAAATACTGTGATTTATATATCAACGTATCAGTTCCGCTATTACAGTAAAAGCGTATAATAAAGCTACAAATAAATAACACATTAAAATATTTTAATACAATAACTTAACGTTATAGCAGTCAACTTTCAAATCTAATGAGGCTTAAACGTTCATACGGAAAGAGAGAAACCCGAGCTACGTCTAATGAGTCGGTATGATACTTCTATACATTTTTATTCCACATCTAATACCTATATTCTATCCTTTGTTCGTTCAGATCATCTGAAACTATGGCACTAACACCCTACTACATCTTGTTTATTATGTTTTTCGAAGTACCACAGTTCACATTCTGAATGACAGTGTTGTGCCCCAGTACCTCCGAGCCGGTCGCTACATGTAAGCAGGCTTCATTTTGTACGCTCGTTTCCATATTTCACATAAGCACACTGTTGAATGGAATCTGTAGAATATTGCTAGTGGCATTGACACGTGAGTTATGATTGTCCAAGCCCAAAGCCCATAGAAATGGAGCTGAACTGGATGTGACTCTGCTCTAGATTTTTCAAGAGTATTTATTGCCCACATTGCCAAGTTTGTCACTAGTAGGAACGTTACTATCTCTCTTCCTGGTTTCTTTCGCAATTGTTCGGCTGTCTTCGCAGATCTTCGGCTAGCGTCGAGAATAAACATAGTCTGACAAGTTGTTTGGATCAATGAGGACAAGGCCGTTATTAATATTAATATTGTATTCTTCTCAATTGTAAAGTGTCCTCCGATTATGGTGAATGTTCCATAAATGAACATTCCAGTTTGAGCTCCGACTAGAAGAATGTTATCCAATTCGAGATTTCTGTTTCCATCATACTTGAGCTTTCGAACACATACCATCCCCGCTAAACTTGCAAATGTAGTCATAGCATAAAGTGCTAATTCACAAACATTGACTTCCACTACAGCTAACGTTGCATAATCTTTCTTTGAAACCAAAACAAAAAACAATATCAACGAAATAATAGTTAGTACAAGAACCAAGATGCCAAAGAAGAGACCTTTATGAGCCCTTGCGCAGTCTACACTGTATAAGTGCGGAGATTTCTTGTATGTTAAGCCTTCTAATATTCGAGCTTTGACGATGGCTGCAGCGACATCCTTAGACGGATATTTGGAGATATTCTTCCACATCACATACAAAATAGCAGCACAGATGAGTGAATATTCGATGGTGCAAGGAAATAGGAACGGTGATGCATCTTGGACGAGGGATCCCATGATGTTCGTACGTCGGCATTCAAAGATGTGATGCGGACCTTTCAGACCTCTTGGTACACGTAGGTGAGCAGCGGCAGGATGAGATGGTGGCACGTCGGTTGCGAGTGATGCAAATGCTTTTTGGAAAGCTGAAACATATAAATGATTTTATATTAGATACTGCATAAAAGGCGACTACTATTGCAGCCGGTCTCTTCCAAAGAAAAAAACTTCAAATACGATAATCTCAAGTCAAGAAGATTGATAGAATATAAGATTGAAAGTATCTATGGGTACTAGGTTTTGATTCCTCATCAAACTTAATACATTCAAACTTGACGATTTCCTCATCAAACTCCATACATTCATAGCCTGAAACACAGGATTACCTAGTTCAGGCATTCTCATCAAACTCCATACATTCATAGCCTGAAACACAGGATTACCTAGTTCAGGCATTAAATTATATTTGATTTGTTTTTTAATAATATATCAAAATTGTATAGTTAAGGTTTATTATGACAAATAAATGATTTTTATTATTTTATTACTTTTATTATTCAAACTTGACGATTGAGGTCAAATAACTTCGCTTGACGTTTATCAAATACGATCCAATATTAAAGTAGCTGCAGATTTCCAATTAGAATGTTCCCTCATCATCGACAGACGTCGCGATGGAATTTCTATTGCGTTCCTCTGCAATATCGAAGTTCGCTGACATTGGTATTGTGGGTATAGTGACCCAAATACTTGAACGTAGTACACAGAAAGATAATGTATTTTGGATAGGTTTTTATATTTGCAAAGGATATCTCTGAATCGGTATAAATTGGTAATCTAAAGTCTTTTACTGTATAGATATAAGAATACAGTGTGTCATCACTCCATCTCATCCCATGGGTGTCGTAAAAACCGACTAAGCGTAACAAATATTTCGCTTACATTTAATATCTGCAGAAAGACTAAAGAAGGAACCGAATGTTAAACTAAGATCAAGATTGCTCCGTCATTTTAAAAGACCCATTCTTTATTGGGACAAAAGAAAATCGGGACTAACAAAACCTGTACAACATAAAAACTAGAAAGAATACTAAGTTTATCTTTATAACAAAAGCATGGGTCTCCTCTGGACATTAGTTTGCTGATAGGATTTGCCAAAACGACGATCGAGTTTACAATCAATTGACTAGAACCAGCAAATGCTTAAACTAAATCAACGAGGGGGACTTTGTGACAATATCCCGTTGAAGCGAGTGTTCACTCACAATGATTAATCCAATTATTGGATACAAATAAAATTATCGGTGAACTCGACAAACGGAAGCTTCGTTGCTTTCGAACACGAAAATATGATTTACGTTATCTTTTTGTTTTTGTTGTTTTTATGGAAGAACATGACTGCGAAAACGTCAGTGTCATCATGGCTTACAAATGTTATTTTTTAATTGACGACCTCTGTGGCGTAGTGGTTATATAACAACTGACTGCTACGCAGAGGTCTCGGGTTCGATTCCCGCTCAACGCAAATCTTTGTGTGCATGAACATGATTGTTTGCATTGGTCTGGGTGTTTTCTATGTACAATATGTATGCATTTACAAAAAAGTATTTAAGTATGTTTATCCGTTGTCTAGTGCCCATCTAGTCTCAAACTAAGCAAAGCGTGTACTAACACGCTTTGCTTAGTTTACTACTAGATGGCGTTGTGTGAATGTGTGAGGAATATTTATTATCATTTACTTATAGTCTCCTTTGATACGTAAGACCCCGCGTTAGAAAAATGGATCATAGGTCTGATTTAAAAGGCAATATTTCTTGGTATACGACAAATTGTGAGCTATCTATTTAAAAATATTTATGTTTAAATTTGTAGAAATATTAATAAGTAAAATGTCAATAAAATACATACTAATCTTCATATTTTATTTTCTTAGTAATTTACAGTAATATGAAAATGATTTTATTGCCAAATTACTATTCTAACTTTCATAGAATTAATCATATAAGCATTTGAAAAGAATACTTACATTCCCTAAACCTTCTTCTAAATAATTCGAAGGTGCTACTTGCGTTTATGTGTTGAGTACAAACATTTATCGATCTCACACAAACATACACATTCAAAAAAAAAATGTTAAAGAGATGGTTGCTCGGTGAGTGTGACCCCACCATCAGTGAGGTCCATTACAGCGAACAATAAAAAAAAACTGTTTTAAATTGTTAAGTAATATATATATAATATAATTGTTTTATTGTTTAAGTTAGTGTATAGATTTAAGATAACTAATGTGTTATTATGTTATAACTTTATAAGTAGGTATAAGGTAACGAGCGTATCTCGCCAACAAGCTGTCGCTTGGCGAGGAATTTTATAAATTGTAATTGTTTATTTTTAGGAATAAAGATTAAAAAATAAAGATTAAAAAAAAAAAAAAAAAAAAAAGGTAGAGGTACACCTGTTGTATGCATTTACGAACACAGACACACAAACACACATAATTCAGCGTACTCACTGAAGCGCACCACACATTTTATTGTTTTATATGTAAGTACCTACATACTTTTACTCTTTGTTTGTTCACACAGAGGTATTATTCAGTTTTTGATATTATATAAAGTTCATGAGCTTTTTTCTAGTTATTATTAGTTTTTTTTTACTTCTCACAGTTTACCAAACTATGGATAGCAGACAACATATTACCTATGTATACTTACTTGTTTTTTGTAAATACATTTATAATTCACAGAAAACACCCAGTTCCAATGCAATTCATACTCATTGATTCACACAAAGATTTGCATTGAGAGGGAAACAAATCCGATACTTCTGCGTAAAGGTTGTTTTATATATAAATATAGTAAGTTGTGAAGGTATGTATTCATAAAAAAAACACAAAAGAAAGTATCTTTATCCGTTTTTATTAAAGAGAATAATAAAAAAGATAAATTAATGTTTCAACACGGGCTTTTCAGTAGTCAAAGTACAATTAATATGGATATCTCGAATTAATGCGTGTTTCATTTGACGTAACTTAAAAAGTTCAGAAATAACTTCAAAAACAAAACTTGTTAAAAAGAAATCAAAATTTTTGGGAAACGAAATTCAAGATATTTTTTTGATTGCAAATAAAAGTTTCATCAGCGTTAATTTTATGTTGGTTATATTATTTTGATATTTATTTTTTTAAAGAACGCTCAGTTTTCTTTCTCAGATGAATCATAAAATATTATAATTATATAATCACCGTCGTATTTAGGAAATAAAATATTGTCACTATTTTTGAATTCTTTTCCGGAATTCCTCCACCGTTATAACTCGTCATCTGACTAGACGCACTCTATACAGTTTACATTATAATTAGAAAGTCAAGGAAACAAACACAAAACTCAAGCATCGATTTGCGAATCTCGACCGACCTCTGTGGCGCAGTCGGTATATTACATGGCTGCTACACAGAGGTCTCGGGTTCGATTCCGATTGGTCTGGTGTTTTCTAATATGTATGTATTTACAAAAAAAAAAGTATTTAAGTATGTTTATCCGTTGTCTAGTACTCATAGTACAAGCTTTGCTTAGTTTGGGACTAGATGGCGTTGTGGGAATGTGTGAGGATTAAAAAAAATATATATATAAATCTGTAAAATTGCTAAACGTCTACGACATAGGGGCTGTGTTAACATGTAATCGTGTTAAAATAGCAGACTTTCGTAACTTGACTTGAATTCTTCGTGAATGGCCTCATGTGAAACGTAACATATTTTGCCAGTGTCTTGTTGAGGGGCTAATAATTTCATTAAACAAAAAGTGTCATGGTCCATCATCATCATCATATCAGCCAATCGACGTCCACTGCTGGACATATGCCTACTCTAAGTATTGCCACCTTGTGCGGTCCTGTGCCATCGTCCATCGGCCTCCCGCAGATGAATGAGGGCGGATCCATGATCCTCATGATCCATGCTATTAACCAAATAAATAGTAAACCAAAACAAAACACAAACATCTGCTCAGATATTCTATACCTTTTGTGACAATCGAATAAAAGCGACAAGAGACACCCTGTATAGCGTATACACGTCAGTTACGGCAGGAATACTGAAAGACTGCAGCATTGCAAATTAAAGTGACATTACTAGCTAGCGAGTCGCCGGCGATGGACGTTGCATTCGTATTGATAAAGATTTTTGTCAATTTCCCCTTAATTTGATAGTGATTATATTTCCTTAGTACCTAAGCTTTACAACATCCGTGTGACGAGATTAAGAGGTGACATTTATATTCTTACTTATTCCTATAAAGTATAAAGTCAAATTACTAATTATAATTTTGATATCCGGAGTCAAAATACGGTTAAAACTCATATTAAAACCGATTTTTATTTATGATCCTCGTAGTAAATTACTGCAGTCAATACTAAAGAGGTATTTCAAAAACAATGACAAAAAGGTTAAAATGAGAAGTATAGAATATAAATAAATATAAATATTCCTCACACATGCACACAACGTCATCTAGTCCCAAACTAAGCAAAACTTGTACCATGGGTACTAGACAATGGATAAACATACTTAAATACTATTTTGTTTTAAAGGCATATTGAACTTATTAACTTACCAAGTCTATGTGAAAGTCCAATAGTTTTGTTCTCCGGGTCGTAGAATGTGAGGATCTCGTGTTTTGTCTCCTGAACCAAGACATTCAGCCAAACGCTTAAGTTGGTGCCCACCATGTGCATGAGACCAAACCTAGCTACTATCTTGTGCTTGTATACTTTCATCTGCAAATTTAAATAAGACAGTTAACTCATATTTACCCTCGTGAAGACGGACTACATATTACCGTATAACATAGGAACAAGAAACTTTATCTTTTTTTGAGTGGGTCAATCGATCGGTGATCGAAGAACCGTTGCCTGGAAGGCCGACGGCCAGGTGTTTCATGTCCCTGTCCGGGAAGCGAATCAAACCGGGGTGTTCCTTCTAAAACCCACGTATAAAATCTGGAGAAACTCCAGAGGCTCTTTGCGTTAGGGCAAGGGGTATTTGGTAGATGTAATCTGGCTTACAAGCAACGTAAGTATAACTACAACAAAATAAACTGAAGACAAAGAAAGTCACCCTCTTTTAAGCTCAAAACATAACATTAAAAAACAATTAACAATTTTTTTTAGTTTTTTTTTTTAATTTTTTAAAAAAGACAACTCCCGCACTAAGGATCATGCCCTGTGTCGCGGGGATCTTTTACAAACATCAATTAACGGACACAAAGAACACCCAGACCAGGACAATAATTTGTGGATCTCACAAATTATTGTCCTGCGTGGGGATCGAACCCACAACCTCTTGCACGGCAGCCGCTTGCGCTACCGTCGCGCCACCGAGGTCGTCATATAATATAATTTAAAAACAGTTTTACTAAGATGTTAGTTACAACAGTAAACTCTTAAAGAAACATTACTGGCTATACCTACTCCTATTCTCAAATCTACAACTAACCATTAAGGGCAGCATACCCAGACGTGTTGCTACGAGTAATAGCCTACCATTAAGCTCCCAAGGGAGGTAATTAAGTATGAATCTTAACCTAGACGACGGATATAACACAGACGTAGATATTAGACTTGAGAATAATTAAATGTTTTACCTACAAATTGTAACTACAAAGGATAGTTTAATCTATACTTATAATATTATAAAGAGATAAAGTTTGTGTATTTGTGACGTTGTAGAGGGTAATCTCTGGATCTTCTGAACCGATTTTAAAAATTCTTTCTGTGTTGAATAGTCCATTTATCAGGGAGTGGCATAGGCTATATAGTATCACGCTATGACTAATAGGAGTGGAATAGTAATGAAATATGTTTAAAAAAGTGACGCGATTTTCTCGCCGCCTAACGAAGTGGGCACGGGTCAGCTAGTAATATTATAATTAAAACTTCGTTCAGCTTTAAGAGTGATTTTAATTTCAACTACTTGGATGATTTTTACAGGCTTATTGCGTATTTTTTTAGAAAAACCTAATATCTCTCTTTCTCTCTTTCCTGTGTATCCAGTGCTGGACATAGGCTTCTTTAAACTATCGCCGCACCTTCTGGTCCTCTCCCCGTCTCATCCAGGCATTACCGACCATTCCTCTCAAAACAAAAAATGAGGCAATTTTTTATATGACTATCTATTACCTAACCCTTTCAAACAAGTTTATTTTTTCAAATTTGGGCACGTTCTGAGAGAGCTATATGTCGCAGTGAGTTTTACATAAATTCATGTACTTTACGTATACAGGCGTAAAATACACACAAAAATGATTTGTGGAGCGCACAAATATAATTATTATCATCTGTGCAATTTGACCCGCGACTTCGTGACAGCAGTGAATTATCGCGATCACAACGAAATCAACGCATTTACTTGTGTTTCCGTGTGGTGACGGAGTAAAAATACAATATCTCACCACCCCATCTCATCCCATTGGTGTCGTAAAAACCGACTAAGGGACTATCCGTAAATTATCTTTACGAAATAAAAAGAAGGAAAACTTGAAATTAAACCCTATACCAATTTGTTTAGCCAGCGTTGTATCAGTAGGCCAAGTAACCCTTCGTCACGGGAGGAGGCCCATCCTTGCAGTGGGACATTAATGGGCTGTTATGATGACATGTGTTGCTAATTTTATCCTGCCATTACAAATAAATTTTGTTTAAAAAAGTAAAATGTATACAAACCTCATTATTAAGAAAGATGAAATACATTTGTATAAATATAAACGCCATTCTAGTAGCTGGTGTGAGCGCCAGTAGAACGTTGTGACAGTTCGTATTACGTTCTAATTCCCAATATTGTCCAAACTCCAAGCCTGAGTATATCATTGATCCAATTCCAAATGCTGTGAAAAGAGAAAGTGTTGTAGTAACATACATGTAGTAAGTACATAGACTTACGTCGAGATTAATGGGCAAATACGACCCTTATAAATGGCACTCTGCAACACGATGTCGGGACATGAAATTAGTTTATTTATTTTAATTATTGTACTTACCTATAACTCAATCGTGTGGATTGTACTGTTAGCTTAAGTTGGATAATAAATAAATAATAAATTAAGTTGGATAATAATAGATTTTCGCCTCTTTCGTCGGTACTGCTCTAATGCTCTGCCACATGGCACTTTAAATGGACAAAATATACCCTACATAACTTTTGTCAAATTTGTTCTAAACATTTATATACTTTATGACATTGAGAGCTGCCAGGGTTACGTGCATATCCGAATCGAACTGACTAAAACGACACGTTCTTCCCAGATGTCAGTTGATGTGTGAAGTGAACAGGTGCTTACCGAGGGCTTCCCCGGAAGTATACTCCAAGATACCTCTGACTTACATCGATCGAAAATAATAAAAAAATAGTCATAACTTCATGTCAGGATCGTGACAAGTGACGTTCTGTCGTCTCTGCCTACCCCGGACGGATAAGGCGTGAGTTTATGTATGTATGTTATAACTTTTCGTTATAACTACTTAAATCCCTATAGAAAGTTTATTAAGTAGCTTAATCCGATGTTTCTAACTATAATTGAATTAGTCAAGAGTCTCTTGGACAACAAACTAAGTTCACAACTAATTTCATGTCCCGACATTGTATGGAAGACGTCGCTTAATTAGCTAACGTGATTATATTAACTGGTGTATTGGCAAAGTTAGTTACCGTAAGATTATAATAATGGACATGACGTAATTGTATCAAAGATTATTTGTTGTATTACAATATTCCTCTCACTTTTAAACAATCCCAAACTTACCAAGACTTGTATTATTGACATTGTATTACAGACATCGGATAAACATACTTATGTCCTTCTTATATAAACAATCAGACCAATGTAAAAATTCATGTTTATGGATAAAAAAATTACATTGTGCGGATATCGAACCCTAAACCTCTACGCACCAGGCTAGGACTATAACCATTTCGCTAAATTAATGACGATCTTGTCCTAAGCTAAGCAGAGCTTACACTATGACTTGTACTAAATGCAATAATATAGGTTCTGTAATAAAACACGCAGTAGATACATAGCGAGGACTAAATTGCCGGCGGGTACAAACCCTGCGGGTACTGGCTGGACGCAAGGCGGTCATTGCTAAAACACAAATGAAACAACCGTTGTTTCTATTTGGCTTTTACTCGCTAGCGAAATGCTAGTTGTTGAAAATTTACAGCGCTGTATAAATTGGTAGATTTTATACAAATACAACTATTTGCCTTTACAGCTTATTTAAATAGTAAATGACAATGCAACGAGCATGAAAGAAGGTTTTGGGAAAACTATAGTTACTTATACTTTTCTATATAATAAAAAATCGACGCGAAGCTTTGGTAAGGTTCCACACAGTTCCAATATCACTCAGTAATTCAACTTTTTTACATATCTAAACTCAAATTTCAAAATTGTTAAAGTCCGTTATTTCTCAGTCAGTTAAGGAAACAGGCATAAGAAAGGTACCTCCGCTAGGTAATGATTCACTTCATACAAGCTTGATTCATTTCAAAGCCGTGGAAAAATAAATATGTGGACTGTCTTTAGTTGAAAGGGTACAGAAGTTGGAAAAATTACAGCGTCTTGTCCATGCTATGCCAGTGCTCCCGTCCTTAAGCAACAGTTACCATTTACGATCACGTAGGCCTTGCTCATCTGCCATCATAAAAAAACAAAGAGTCAACTCTTGATTATACTCACCAACAGCCCCCATCCTCAAATAAAAGCTTCCATAATGATGAGTTCTTGAAGCAAGGGCGAAACCAAGCGACATTCGCTTCGCTGCTAGGTGCGGTGGAATGTGAGGTGCAGTAGCCGTGCTTCGCTCTGTACGCGAAGAACAGGAATCGGATTCTGATGGTGATGAACTTGATTCGGATTCTAGAAGGAAATTGTGAATTAAAGGTATGCAGTAATTTTTTTTTCTTCGTGTGGTGATGGAGTAAGAGTACAATATGTCACCAACCCATATCATCCCATGGGTGTCGTTATAACTGATTATGGGACTATCTGTAAAAATAACCTTTACATAAAAAGAAGGAAAACTTGAAATTAAACCCTGTACCAATCCATCTGGCCAGCTTGGTATTAGTAGCCCAAGCATCTCTCCGTCATGGGAGGAGGCCTGCAGTAGCACATTAATGGGCTGATGAATGATTAAGGAATATCAAAGTTTACTTTTTAATGTTAATCTGGTTATCTTAGCAGTCATATCGGATACATGGACCTCCTACTATGGATGAAAGTTCAGCCTAGCATTACCAACCTAGTCAGACAGTATAGAGTTTACTCAGGTTATTTTTCTCAGTTCAGGTAATATGTGCGAACTGTCCCGGCTTTTAATTATGGTGATGGTGTCACCATCTACCTACTCTTATAGACAGTTGTCTGTATAAATATTTGTGACATAAAAGTTAAAAAATACTATATCTATACTAATATTATAAAGAAGTAAAGTTTGTGTGTTTGAACTCTCTTTCTGTGTTGAATAGTTCATTTATCGGGGAGTATCATAGGCTATATAGTATCACGCTATGACTAATAGGAATGGAGCAGTAATGAAAAATTCGTTTAAAAAAGTGACGCGTTTTTTTCACCGCCCAACGAAGTGGGCACGAGGCTGCTATTGGTAATAAAAAAGTTAAAAAACAATTTAGTATCACAACATTTCTTTTTATCCAACGTCCATTAAGCTTACTTTACCTTTTTAATAAAAAACAAACTGACTTAAAACAAATAAGTACAAGCTCTTCCCGTTTTTCGTAAGATGTCACAGCAACAGTATAAATGCAAAAAAAATAGGGATTCGAAGCGATAAAAACAAGGAAAAGTGAATAAAAAAACTTAGAGGAGTTTCCGTGAGAGGCCGTTTGATCCTATTTTGCCGTTTACGTTGATTTAAGTCCGATTGTTACATTTTCGCAAAACATTGCTATTCAGAGAAATATTAAAGAAGACATCTTCGCGAATGAATTATGAATAAAAGGATTTTTTCACCTGTTATTTTCTTTATACATTTTCTGCGAGTAAAATCACAACACATTTACTTAAATACTTTTCTTGTCAAAACATGTTTCTTTAGAATAAGAAATCTGTTGTTTATGATTTTTTGTTTCTTTTCTTATTGTTGAGAAACAACATGTAATTTTCATCATAACAGCTCATTAATTTCCCACTACAGGGACGGACTTCCGGGTCGGACGGATACTTGACCCACTAATACCACGCTGGCCAGACGGATTGGTACGAGGTGTAGGGTTTAATTTCAAGTTTTCCTTCTTTTTATTTCGTAAAGATAATATTCACGGATAGTGTCCCTTAGTCGGTTTTTACTACACCCATGGGATGAGATGGGGTGGTGACATTGTATTCTAACTCCGTCACCACACGGAGAGTTAAAAAAAATTAGAAATTCATAACTCCATTTTAAAATTAAATTCCCCTCATCAAAATAAATAAACGCCATTGCTATTTCAAACAAATATGATGCTCGTTAAAGCTTAAAATCTAGTACTTAAAGAATTTTCTCGCAACACCTTCAGACGTGGTACTTGGTAAATGAGAAAAGAATTAAAAAAGAGGAGCTTCTTTGAACGAAGCACATTTCGCAGGTCGTTCTTTTTTCATCATGTTCGGTTCTTTAAATGTTTATAAAGTCGAATATTGCAGACATACTTGTGATATTGTATGTAATAAAGTGTTTATTTAATAAAGAAAACGTATATAAATATTATGACGTGACTTATCTATGGTACAAGTTCTGCTTGGTTTGGGACTAGTTAGCGTTGAATGTGTGAGAAATTGTATGAATATTTATTGATTGTTTGAGTATGTATGTACAAATAACATTCATTTTGAACGACTATAATAGAATATAATTAAATAAATATAAATATTCCTCACACATTCACACAACGCCATCTTACACATCTTTACACAACGGATAAACATACTTAAATACTTTTTTTTTTGTAAATACATACATATTATACATAGAAAACACTCAGACCAATGCAAACAATCATGTTTATGCACACAAAGATTTGCATTGAGCAGGAATGGAACCCGAGACTTCTCCGTAGCAGTCATGTTATATAACCACTACGCCACAGAGATCGTCGACGGGGGAAAAGGACTTCGCTCTCAATTTGCTTGTATTCTTGTAACCTCGTTACTTCCGAACTCTTCGCACTGTACTCTTGGGCTTGCAGTGAGACGTTTACTAAATAATCGCGTCCTAGATTATAGACTACTTGGGTATACAAATTATTTTAAGAAAAAAATACAAAAACTCCGTGTGGTGACCGAGTAAGAATACAATATGTCACCACCCCATCTCACCCCATGGGTGTCGTAAAAACCGACTAAGGGACTAATCACAGATTAGATTTCTGTAGGACTAACCGTAAATATTATCTTTACTTTTATTTTAAACCCTATACCAATCCGTCTGGCCAGCGTGGTATTAGTAGGCCAAGTATACCTCCGTCACGGAAGGAGGCCCGTCCCTGCAGTGTGACATTAATGGGCTATTAAGATGATGATAAATACAAAAAATACTTACTTGATACGACAATATTGTCAGCCGCAGATTTTCGCCTGTCTCTCGCTAAAGCTGCGTACATATACAGAAGGAACACCATGCTGCCGATGTAAAGGTATAAGTAGAAGCCCTGGGAACAACAAAGAACATTATGTTACAAGTTACTTAGTTTAAATGTCTCATTTAAAATGTTTAACAGCCAGAGCCGTCGTTTTTGTGGTTGCTGTGCCCGAGACAGCAGTATTGTGAATTTGAATATCATGAAAAATTTTCTTCCACAGTCATCTTGAGACCGGATGTACATATTTTGAGCCTGTTAATTTTTATCTGTATAAAAGTCCCCGTTTTTAGATAGGAATTCAATTTTATATGATATTAACATAGCGGACAGTGAAGGTGACCGCTAACGCGTTGTAAGGGGGCCTCCTTAAACCTACATCTGGATCGTAAGTCCTAGACGCTGTTATGCAAATGCTCCGTCCTCTATCACGCGATGGACCCGGCACCACCTGCACGGAGAATCCATGGAATGCTAAAATTAGGTCTTATATAAATTTAAAGGAATCTTCATTATTATCAATCTTTTTTGTAAAGTTCTTGTACCCGTTTAAACAAAAATGTAAATATTTTCTCTCTTAGCCATGAGCATCCCACTCCTAGACATAGGCATCTCCAAGATCGTGCCACTCATTCCGTCCTTTACTCCCCTCATCCAGCCATTCATAGCAATCTCAGGTTGTCGGTCTACCGGGCCGAACGGCACTCTACGCTACGTTTGATAAAGGTACAGTAGTTTTCTGCTCCAACGGCCATCTGTCCTTAATAAGATAAGACCTAATCTTAGCATTCCATGGATTCTCCGTGCGGGTGCCGGGTACATGGCGTGATAGAGGACGGAACACTTGCATAACAGCGTCTGGGACTTACGACCCAGATGTAGGTTTAAGGAGGCCCCCTTACAACGCGTTAGCGGTCACCTTCACTGTCTGTTATGTTCCGTCCTCTACCTATCCTGGTATGAACCTAACAATGCCGTTTTATACATTCTAATCTCATTAATTTTATATGTAAAAGAACAGAATATTTAATGATATTATACACACCCTTATCATGATTTATCTGAGGCGTTTACCTGCCTTATGAATAAGTAATTTCAACGCAATTTGGACAACGGCTGCTAAACGTGTTACGATCCAACATTATTAGAGTTTTCACGATGCGGGTAAATTAATAGCTTTAACATAAAAAATGCTTGTTTTAAATTATCTATTGTTTGCTTTTTTATATTATGTTAGGGGTGGTGTTAACATGTATAGCAAAGGAAATTACTGGTAAGCTAATCATCATCATCATTGCGTATGGCTTCTGCTCTGAACCTTATACATCTATATCCAGCTGGAGGAGCCAATCTTTTGCGGTAAGCTAATGATAAAATAAAACACCGTTTTTGTTTATAATGCAATATTTATCTAATTGAAAAACATTTAAGGTGTTAAGATAGGATAGGTACGAATACTTTATTGCCTTTTCTCAAGACTTAGTAAACAACACATTGCATTACTCGTATTGATCCTATTCGCGAATTATGATTTTTCCAATTGGCGGCACTAGTGAGCCCTATAAACGCCCTTAAGATAAAATGATTCAAAGCTTACCTCATAGAAGGAGGGTGGAATGTATGTGGAGATGACTTCAGCCATGGGGAAGGCGATCCCCATCACCACGAGAAGTTTCCCGTACAGCGCTGATAATGTTGTAGCTAATGCGTCGCTCCTGTGTAGAAGAAAATTCAAACATGTAGATTTATTTTAATAATCTTCACACATTCACACATCGCCATCTAGTGCCAAACTAAACAAAGCTTGTACTATGGGTACTAGACAACGGATAAACATACTTAAATATTTTTTTTTGTAAATACATAAGTATTACAAAACAACAACACTCAGACCAATCCAAACGATCATGTTCATGCACACAAAGATTTGCATTGAGCGGGAATCGAACCTAAGACCTCTGCGTAGCAGCCATGTAATATACCAACTGCGCCATCGAGGTCGTCGTATTTTGTTTTTCTCGGGGATTCTTACAAACATACAATAAAAAGTCACGTAAGCAGATGCCGTACATGAGGTCGCGGATTCTATTTCAATCCTACGCAAGACATTATTTGTGCTTTCCATACCTAATTTTTTTCTTAAAAGCGGTTAAAAAATCATAATTCTCAAATAGGATAAATAATGTAAAATGTTGATAACAAATTCTTAAGAAAAGGCAATAAAGTATTTGTATAACACACTCTCAACACTTTAAATGTTTTTTAATGAAATAAATATTGCATTATAAACAAAAATTGCCGTTTTTTTTCGAATGCGAAATTTAACTAATTACAAACAATACTCAGTGGGCAAAGACTAAAGACATTTTACTGTTTATGCCTCAACAAGTCGGACCTACGGGAAATGTATAGAGTAATAAAATAAAGACCCATGTTCATTAGATGTAACCCAAATAATTTTGTATTTTTATGACTTTATTTTAAGGGTTTTAGCTAGTGAAAAAAGATGTCAATGATGTTAAAATGGTTATTTTTGTTGTGGCGGAAATAGCATTTTAGTATAGGAGTATCTTGGGGTAAGGTAAACTGGTAATGTCAGAGTCATCATCATCATCATTATAACTGCAGGGACGGGCCTCCTCCCATGACGGAGGGATGCTTGGCTTCTAATACCACGCTGGCCAGACGGATTGGTATAGGGTTTAATCTCAAGTTTTCTTTCTTTTTACTTCGTAAAGATAATATTTACGGTAAGTCTCGTAGTCGGTTTTTACGACACCCATGGGATGAGATGGGATGGTGACATATTGTATTCTTACTTCGTCACTACACGGAACGTTATTATACATTAATGGGCTGTTATTATTTGCCTTATTCCCTTTGTAACTTCTCTTCACAAACAAAAAATTACATCAGCTAGTTTAATTAACAGGGAGTGTATTGGGTATTCCAGATTAACAGTCATCTACTGTATCCCGATTTTCATACATATTCATAAGCTGTATGTATTTAATCAGATACAGTTCGGTTGTTCGCCACATAACTACGTAAGCCAATCTGTATTATTGGTATAAAGCTGAAAATGTTGTTTGGTAGAGTCTCAGAAAATTGCGTGTGATAATTTTCTTTTTGTAATTTTAGAGTTTTACGTATAGATCTGGTGAACATCTAGGGGGGTGAACTACAAAACTTTGACGACCTCTGTGGCGCAGCCGGTATATTACATGGCTGCTAGTCAATAGACAATCCGAGACCTCTGCAGTCTCGGATTCGATTCCCGCTCAATACAATGATTGTTTGCATTGGTATGAGTGTTTTCTATGTATAATATATATGTCATCATCATCATAACAGTCCATTAATGTCCCACTGCAGGGACGGGCCTCCTCCCGTCACGGAGGGATACTTGGCCTACTAATACCACGCTGGCCAGACGGATTGGTATAGGGTTTAATTTCAAGTTTTCCTTCTTTCTATGTAAAAGTAATATTCAAAGATAGTCCCTTAGTCGGTTTCCACGACACCCATGGGATGAGATGGGGTGGTGACATATTGTATTCTTACTCCGCCACCACACGGACTTATTTACAAAAAGAAAGTATTTAAGCATGTTTATCCCTTGTCAAGTACCCATAATACAAGCTTTGCTTAGTTTGGGACTAGGTGGCGATGTGTGAATGTGTGAGGATTATTAATTTATTTAAGCTTCGGTCACACACGACACAATTTGGAAAAAAATATCCGTTGCAAAAAAAAATGTAGTTTGTTATATCGTATGCCGATACGTCTGAAAACTTCATCACGGTAACAAACTGACAGCTAACTGACAATTAACGACAGGCGTCGTGTTTCTAAACAGAACTAGTAGCTGTCAAGTTCTCACAGAACGCAGTGTGACATTATTGCTTTGTGTCTATCATTGAAATACCTAATTGGAAACTGCGACATATGAATCTGTGTAGCGTTCGCAAAAAATCCCCTGGAAAAACATCAACCCCCTTACTCATAAACGCCTATTAAATTTAATCAATGTTTAGCGAGATCAATAAAATCAACCTTATACCAAACAAAACCGTAAGAATATAAGAAGAATATAAATTGACTATAAGAGGCGTTTATGAGTAAGGGGGATATTGTTCAGTTTTCATGTTTTTTTTTGCGGCACCCTAAATCAATATGAAAACCTAAAGTAGCCTAAGTTACGCGTTGTAAAATCAACAATTAAGCATTTTACTGTGGTTTTTGCCATAGTTTAGTAGTAACATTCATAAGCAGTTTGTAAAAGTCTTTGGGTTTGATGTCACAAACAGACCCATAAATTTAATTAATTCATAGATCATAAAGTTGGAGAACGGGCCCATCATTAAAACCACACTGACTACCTTTGCTAATTCTTCTATACTAGCGCAATGTCTGTTACTGGAGGTACCTCGTCTCTGCAGTGGCCCATTTACGTACTTAAATAAAATATTTAATAATTCATCACTTATTTCGTGCCGTTAAAGTCAGACTTCCACTAATTACTCCATATTTACAACGTAATTTTGCATCAGTTAAAATTTTAGGCTTTCATTAGCGCGACGGTAATTTTTGCGCATTTAATTTTAATGTCCTGTCGGCTAACAGGATTTTCTGGTGTATTTCGAATATTTTGCTGGTTATTTCGTTGCGCAAAATTTAATATTTTAGTGAAATATTAAGTTTCTACTGCTATGCAGACTGTCAACTATATGTAGTATGGAAATTCTTTTCGTAAATACTTATAGTTATTTATCAATTGACAAGATTTCAAAATGTTAAAGCCCTTGGAATTAAATATTCTTTTTTTAGACGAGCTAGCAGTTCACCTGATGGTAAGCCGTAACCGCCACTCATACAGGTCAGAAATATCAAAGCACAGCTAAGCCTATCCTAAAAGTAATTGTTTACACAATCCACAAACTACTGATAACTTGATGCTTGTAGAAAAAGCCTGTCAAAGGACATTAAACTTTAGAGTTGTTTTTTAATAATAGAACACAATAGATAAAACTATAAGTTCTAAACTTAAACCACAAAGCCACAAAGTTAAGCTACCAACAAAAAACAATTTTCATCGAATTAAATTAGTGGTGTCCCACTTTATGTAAAGAAAACATTGAACAATAGCCTATTTAGAAAGTTTTACCCTACACTCTCTCGCTTGTAGATAACTAACACAAAGTTTTAGATAATTTATTAGGGAATTAACTCAACAATACAACCTTAAAGAGGACCGCAAAACCTTCCTAAAGCCTCACTGTAATATTATTTCTGTAAAGTAAAATAAACGGTTATTTTATTGCGATTTACATAAAGTCATAATGGTTAAAATTCGGCTTTGTCAATCAATGAAGAAATACTTGGTCCAATTCATGACGCCCTTCTCCAGTGTTGGAAAAATACTTAGCATTCATACCACATTTGCTAAATGGGTTGTTATAGAACCCTACTATAACTGTCTATCAGATATATAACTACGTCAGGTTATATTTCTTTTGTTCTACTTATACCACACGTAAGTTTTTAAACTTTTTGAAGTAGGTACGGTCCTTGAAAATTTCTTAAATTATGAGGTAATAATAAATAATCCTCACACATTCACACAACGCCATCTAGTCCCAAACTAAGCAGAGATTGTACTATGGGTACTAGACAACAGATAAACATACTTAAACACTTTTTTTGTAAATACATACATATTATACATAGAAACACTCAGACCAATGCAAACAATCATGTTCATGCACACAAAGAATTGCATTGAGCGGGAATCGAACCATAGATCCAAGACAGATAGAAGAATTCAACATCCATTATTCTTACATTCAGAGGAGAAAGTAATCTGAACAAATTCTACTAGCGAGGTATTTGACCAAACTTTCCTTCTTTAACAAAGCAGGTTTATTCCTGATGTGGGTCACTTAGGGGCTGCTAATTAAATATTTTAATAATGAATTCGCCAATTATTACGACCAACGCAGGCAGTTTGAAATTAGGTCAACTATGTAAAGGGCTATTGGGACACCCCTTCACTACAAAAGCTATATTATCAAGTCTGTTAACCAAGTTACTAACCATAAATAACATAGCCCTTACTATACATACAGTTGAAGTATACAATACTCTCCGTTTGTAGACGGAGTAAGTTTACAATAATCAACACCCCATATCATCCCATGGGTGTCATAAAAACCAACTAAAGGACTATCCGTGAATATTATCTTACGAAGTAAGAAGAAGGAAAATTTGAAATTAAACCCTATCCATTACCAATACGTTTGGCCAGCGTGGTATTAGTAGGCCAAGTATCCCTCCGTCACGGGAGAAGGCCCGTCCCTGCAGTGGGACATTAATGGGCATAAATAATACTCGTATTGTCTTTGCATATGGACAAGACTATCACCAGGTGTGATCTTATGCCTTTCTAGACGATATATCAAATACCGAGATATTAGATAAATAAGAAATTAAAAAAAACAACATTCATACTTACATAACAGCCCATTAATGTCCCACTGCAGGGACGGGCCTCCTCCCATGACGAAGGGATACTTGGCGTTCTAATACCACGCTGGCCAGACGAATTGGTATAGGGTTTAATTCCAAGTTTTCCTTCTTTTTATTTCGTAAAGATAATATTCACAATAGTCCCTTAGTCGGCTTCTACGTCACTCATGGGAGGAGCTGATGGGGTGGTGACATATTGTATTTTTGCTCCGTCACCACACGGAGACTTTCATACTACAGTTCGAAAAAGACTACGTTCTTTACAAATCTGTTTTGCTAGGTCTATGTTTATATTTATATTCATGAATGCCCGTCTCGGTTCTCAATGTTACGCATTTGCCTATTCTGAAGGATGTCACCTATTTTGCCCGCAAAGTCTTTCTTGGTCCCCACCGATATTAAATAAAAAATATAAACAATAATAACATCAACAACTCCAAGGAAGCTAACGAAACACATTATCAAGCTTACCACTCACAAAACAAACGTGTAAAGTAAAGTTTGAACAAAGGATTCATAAATATAACAGGGAGAAAACATTATATTGCCACAAAATTTCTCCTTTTTGAGGGGTAAAAGTTAGGCCTTAATTACGCCAACGCGTAACAGATCCACTTTACGTGAATCTAAAGGAAATTCAGGGTATTTTTAATGACTTATTTGTATATAGTATAATAATTATTTTATACATATTATATAAATATGCCGTGTGGTCACGGAGTAAGAATACAATGCCACCACCCCATCTCATCCCATAAGTGTTGTAAAAACCGACTAAGGGACTATCCGTGAATATTATGTTTACGAAATAAAAAGATGGAAAACTTGAAATTCAACCCTATACCAATCCGTCTTGCCAGCGTGGTATTAGTAGGCCAAGTATCCCTCCGTCCTGGGAAGAGGCCCGTCCCTGCAGTGGGACATTAATGGGCTGTTATGAATTTATGATGATGATGATGATTATATATAAATATATATTGCCCCCATTTGACATCCATGGATTCGTTTCCCGATCAATTTGAAACTGTATGTGCATTAACTTATATTAGTTGATACGACAAAATCTAAGCGGTTCGGTAATTGGAACCTGGGGTTTGTTTCAAATTTTCTTAGGACTGCAATAATATTGTGAGGCCGTAACATTACCTACTTAATTGTCTTTTACTACAAGAAACGAGGACATATTGTAGCGGTCAAAAATTACTTAGTCGCTTAAAACAACATTCACAGAACGAGAAGAGATTATTGTATATCATAATGATAAGACAGTTGTACTACAAATATCTCCCTAAAATATTTCAATAAGATACATTGCCAGGCAATCTTTTAAAGTATAAAAATGTTTTGTAAAAAAGTCTATTGTTTTGAACACACCCTCAGTATACGTTCCATTTAACCCGTGACGTCATAATTTTAGCTAGTCTATAAAAAGGAAGGCATATCATTGTCGAGAACGGAACTGTTGCAGTAAGTACGCACTGACGATCACTGTGGGGAGCCAATAACACACCGTTGTCATGGCAACCGCGCGTTCTTGAGGGACCCCTTCCCTACAATCTTACGGAATACGGAAACCAGAAAACATTGACATCTCATCCTTGAAAAAATATCCTTAAAGTCAATTGAAAGAAGAGAGATCGGTGGGTCTTTGTATTTTGGTTTTCTATTTTAGTACTTGACGTTGTTTCTAAGACATATTACTATTTAAATTGACATTTGTCGGCGATGGTTTTAACTTAATAAAGTATAAGGGTTTATTTTACCAGCACCAGTGAAATCAGTAATTCAATTATTGTATAATATAATATTATTACATTCCTTACACTTGCACCCAATGCCATCTAGTCCCAAACTAATGTTTTTGTAAAATCCTAAATATTATACACAGAAAACAATTTCACCCAATGCAAACAATAATATACACTCACACAAAGATTCGCGGTAACCGGGAACCAAACCCGAGAGCTATTCGTTACAGCCATGGACTGTAACCACTAAGCCACAGAGATCAGAATTTGAATTTATGATTGCGTTTCATGTTTATTGATTTTCCGTCCGCTGTCATCGAGACAACCTACAGCGTCGTTTTATCATGTACTCGATTGCCGCCAATTTAGTAATATTGTCTTTGCCTTCAATAAGCTTGTTAGTTAATTAGCTACACAGAAACAAATAAAATATACTTAGTTGATAATAATATATTTTTGTAGCACAGGTTGCCTGTCCCGCCTGTAGACACAATAGTAAAACAATGGGTATGTATCATATTGATACATGGGACAGGGAATGGGTTAACATAATTATTACATATTATATTTTGTAAGTAACATAATTGTATTTTAAGTAGGAGGACAAATTAAATAAAGTTACATTATATCAGAATCACACTTAGTAATAATTCATTAATCACTCCATTGAACACAAAATATCTATTGGCGTCTAACACCAAAGGATATTTTTCTCCGATTTTTATTCATTATTCGCTTTGATTCCTGTTAAAAGCAAATATTTGTGTACGAGAATGTTTGCTTTAATCTGGGAGTTTCCTTTAAAAAATATGAAGAAATTTACAAAAACACATGTTATCCGTTGTCTTCAATTCGCTTTCAAGTACCCATTCGTTACCTAGTACCCCATAGTAAACGCCCTCACCAAGGTTTCGAATCGCACGCACTAAAATGATTGCCCCTCGTTCTAATTTTAATTTGACTTTCCTATTATGAAGAGCTAAATTAAATTATCGTGTCACATTATCGTTAGAAGCAAAGGTTAGTCTGAATGTACTTGAGTTTAACAGAAAAGTGATCGTCCAATTTTGTATAAAACAATACTTATTTCACTAGCCAGTAAGTTACATAAAAAAAAGCTGCACCATAATTGATTCATTTTATCGCCTCAAGAATTAAATGTTTTCCAGCTACGCGTAACCGAGCACTGTGTACGTAAATAAACATGAATACTCAAGATGTTGGTTCTATGTAAATGTGTACCTGTGTTAATTCCCAGGCACTAGAGTACATTGTGTCACCGCGTTGAGAGCTTTTCATTAGAGTGCACATTCAGTGGGGAAAATGCAATTTCCCTTGCGAACGCGAAATCAGATTTTAGTGTTGAGAATTTTTAGTTTATCGATGTTGTAATTAAATTTTGGTGTCCGGGATATTACGCTGTCCATATCGATTTAATTACCGGTTGTTTAATTAGGCATTTAGTTAATTATTGTTCGTGTAAAATTTAAATAAAGTATGCCTACGTTGCTATAGTTATTTTGAATAAATTTCGTTTATGTTTCCCCAAGGTACACCAGTTTCTAAATGATAGCGATTTAAAACATCATGTGGCGGTAAAACGCCGATATTACCTGTGTAAAAAAATTGTCTGCACTCAAGTTCCAGAGGGGGAAAACGTGAGAGCGCTGGGTTGCAAGCTTTTACGTATTCTTGTAATTTATTACGCCTCCTCTCTCTCCAACATTTTTCATTGTGGTAACTCTACCGCCCCACCGATGATTGGCTCGAGTACAGTTTTTTGCCACTTCTCAAATTCAATGGTCATTTATTAACTCAAATGCAGCACCATGCAAAATAAATGGAGTGAAATTGTGAGAGAAAAATTCTTTAAATGTTCTGATAGTTTGGCCTTGATTTTTTTTTTAAATTATCACGGATGGTTTTACACAATTATATTTTAACGATCCGTTGGTGTTATTTAGGAAATATAATTAAGGTTAAGTTATGAGAAGTAAAAATATTTAGCTGAGATACCAACTCGAATTTTCTAGGTTTATTTTCCTGGTGCTTGTAAATAAGGTCACCAGAACATTTACCTGAGAATTATTTATTTTGTGTCGAAAAAGTAGTTTTTTGGTAAAGAAAGTTTTTTGTTAGCACAGATGATCTTTCCTACTTTACCACGTAGGTAGTAAACACGCAAACATTTCCTTCTTTATTTATATAGTTATCATGAAAAAAATTAAAAAAATCCTGATGACGTTTCCTTGTTTTAAAAAGGGAGGAAGACACGAAAAAAAAGAAAGCTTTTGTCTCTCACGCGCCACGATCTCAAGAGTAAAAGCTAGAAGCTTCTGAATTAAATAAGCTTGATAAATTGCATTCTTTGTCTGTACATTTTTTTCCAAAAGATTTTGTAGTTTAAAAGTTTTGATATTCAGTCTCTTACGCAGAAAAATACTGTTATATAATTGATTTAAAATATTAGTTTAAATTGATTTACAATATTTTTCTGCGTGAGAGCTCCCAAAGTGAAAATATGTTAATAAGTTGGGTAGTTTGGCGTTGGCTGTTTTAATAGTCTAAACAACTAAATCTTTCGGTTTCGGACTTGTAGTTTCGAGATCAGGAAATCTGCAGTTACAGGCGTGATATACGGTAAGACTACTCTTACCTACCTAAGAGTATATCAATATCACATAGGGATTTTATTTGTTTAAACACACTTATAACTAAATTAAACTAAAACTAATAATTAAATTGTTACTTTACCTCGTTTGATTATATTATTTAATTACATTATATCCATAAATGCCTTTGAATATACCTACACATCTTAGTAGCTCGATATTAGATAAGCCAAAAAATAAGTATCTATAGCTTTCATTCATTCCCAACACGAGTATCTTTCGATTACTCAACGGGAAGACTCATAATTGTCTAGATATAAGATTAACAGAAATAAATAGATTTATTATAAGCTTTACTTACGCGCTAATGACATGCATGTGTTGTATCGCTGCCGAAGGTCTTGACAAGCGTCGTGAAGGTGGAAGTGGAGCGTGTATGGCACCTCCATGTGGACCATACAGTACTGGTTGTAAAGACAAAGAGCCTCCTAGCAGCATTGATTGTTGACTTGACATCCTGCAGACAAAAAAAAACAATCATATATTTTTGTTATTAATTATCATTTTCATTTCTTTTCTCCGTCTGATGATGGAGTAAGAATACAAATATGTCACAACCCCATCTCATCCCATGGGTGTCGTAAAAACCGACTAAGGGACTATCCGTGAATATTATCTTTACGAAATAAAAAGAAGGAAAACTTGAAATTAAACCCTATACCAATCCGTCTGGCCAGCGTAGTATAAGTAGAGCAAGTGTCTCTCCGTCACGGTAGGAGGCCCGTCCCTGCAGTCAGACATCAATGGGCTGTTATGATGTTATTTTCATTTTCACTCTGACGTTATGTGGTTTGATTCCTGCTTAACGCAAATCTTAATGTACAGTGGGCGACCGAAAACGTCCGTCAGTTTTCTTTTTCATTCGTATGTGAAACCTAAAACTCTTAATACCTTTTGAAACTAAAGCATTGTATAGACAAAATACATAAAACTATACTCACACAGTATGATAATAAGGGTCAAATTCATTTTCACCTTTGGCCTACGTCTAGTTATATGTCAAAATCAAACCTTTTTAATAAACTATTTAGTCTGTTTTGTTCTATTTTTTAATAATGTCTCATAAGTTAATCGATGATTCTGCTAACAGGCCTGTTTAGTCATTACAAACTTTTAATTTGCTGTGATATCTACTGTTTCATTGTCAATGTCTATTACTGTTTGTTTATTACTGTTTAAATAATAATTTATTATACCTATAGCCACAGAATATAAAACTTGAATATTAAATAAGTAATATTAAATAATAATAAATATTATTTTCGATTCACGAGCATTCACGCAGGACTAATTATGTAGCCTAGGTAACCGATATTGTATTGTCATCCCTACTAGTGACAGCCGACCATTGACTGCAATATTATGTCATATTTATCGGTAAAGCAGAGTATCGCTCATACTGCACAAGCACACGAAAATAGACCTTAAGGTGGCGGACCTTTAAATACCATGACTGTACATAAATATGAATGTTTGAATTGGTCTGGCTATAAGACTTTACAACTTTTGGTTAGAGTAACGCGAAATGCATAGGACCAAGCCAAGCTTTGCTTTACTGATCCCTTGATCCCTAAAAATAAACGTCGACATAACAAAAACTTTAAAATATATATTTATTTATTTATTTGATTGAAAATAATTTCATTATGTAGGTTTTATTTCGTTACTTAGTATAATATTATACAATATTATCTATTCTTTTGTGTTTTACTGGTGCTCATTTGTTTTTCATAATTTTTCAAATTTTATATCTAAATACTTGGTTTTCCTTTTCTTCTTACTATTACTTTTTGTGAATCTGTCCATATGAGAATCTGTCCTTCTGAGAATCTGTCTTTTTGAGAATCTGTTCTTATGCGAATAAAGGTATATTTTAAGCATCGAATGCTTCTGCCATTTTATAAGCAAGCAGGTTCTTATTAAATGTAAATGGGAAATTAACGTGGTCTGGAGATTCGACTCAATCAACTTGAGACACGACCAGTGTAATCAGTGCCGAAACATCACGACCTCTGTGGCATAGTGGTTTTATAACATGACTGCTACGCAGAGGTCTCGGGTTCGATTCCCGCTCAATGCAAATCTTTGTTTGCATGAACATGATTGTGTGCATTGGTCTGGGTGTTTTCTATGTACCTATAATATGTAGGTATGTATTTACAAAAAAAAAGTATTTAAGTATGTTTATCCGTTGTCCAGTACCCATCCATAGTACAAGCTTTGCTTAGTTTGGGGCTAGATGGCGTTGTGTGAATGTGTGAGGAATAATCATAATTACATTAATTATATCAAGAAAGTTAAAGGTAAATAACATCCCGCATTAATCTGCCGTTTACGTTTAATATTTATAATTGTGCAACGCGATATTTTAAAAATTATGATGAAGGTTCTCTCTTGTATACATTCATAACGGCCAATTAATGCCCCACTGCAGGGACGGACCTCCTCTCATGACGGAGAGATCCTCGGTCTAATAATACCACGCTGACCAGACGGGTATACGGTTTAATTTCAAGTTTTCCTACTTTTTATTTCGTAAAGATAATATTCACGGATGGTAACTGAGTCGGTTTTTACGACACCCATGGGATGAGATGGTGTGGTGACATATTATATTCTTACTCCGTCACCACACCACACGTTTACGTTTAATATTTATAATTGTGCAATGAGATATTTTAAAAATTATGACGAAGGTTTCTCTCTTGTATACATTGCCTGCCTATAAACTGCTAATATAGTATTTATTTAATTCAACTTTGCTGGTCATTGCCATCCTAGTATTAACATAGTAAAATGGTTCATCGATCGTTCCACCAATTAAGTTGCATTATTCAAACATTTTACTTCCCCAATAGGTTAACAAGTACACTTCACTATGTTTCCCAGTAAAACCTAAAAATAGAACTGCTTTAATTTATAATTTTCATGGCAACGAATGCCAGCATTTACCGATAAATTCAGTCATTTCTACACCCAGATATAATTTATATGTATAAGTATGTATTTAATTTGTGTATTTAGGTCTAAGTATAAGTCAGTACAAGTCATCTCCGTGTGGTGACGGAGTAAGAGTACAATATGTCACCACCCCATCAAACGGGTGTCGTAAAAATCGACTAAGGGACTATCATCTTAACGAAATAAAAAGAAGGAAAACTTGAAATTAAACACTATACCAATCCGTCTGGCCAGCGTGGTATTAGTAGGCCAAATATCCCTCCGTCACTGGAGGCGACCCGTACCTGCAGTGGGATAATGATGGGCTGTGATGATGATGATGATAAGTCAGCTAAAATCTTTATTAAAAGTATAGTAATAAGAAAATTTATATTGTCCAGCATGACAACGTCTTCAAGTCTATGTCGACTTTACACCAAGGCGACTAGGTAGAGACATTTATAATAAACGTAAAACGTACCATGCTTTTCATAAAATTACATAGTACGCGTATGTTAAGTTCTCACGCATTATTGAGTTTACCGCAATAATAAAATATAATAAAGTTAAAATTTTAAATAAAATAGAGGTACAAATGCGTTTATTATCTATACATAGTATAAAATGAAGTCGCTTTTTTCTGTCCCTATGTCCCTTTCTATGCTTAAATCTTTAAAACTACGCAACTGATTTTGATGCTTTTTTTTTTAATAGATAAAGTGATTCAAGAGGATAGTTTATATGTATAACACATGCATAATATAGTAGAGAAAACCATATCAATTTCGAGATTTTTAATGCTGTACTTAAACGTTGTTTAAGGGCATTCTGTAGTAGGTGCCCGTGCGGAGCCGGGGCTGGTCTTTAATTTAATAACAATCCATAAAACTAATACTTAGAAGCTCGACTCAACGATATACGAGTATTATAATCCTCGCGAGTATATTATTATTTATGAAAGAAGTCACTAATCCCAACTAGTGTCAAAGATTTACGGGCTGTGTATACTTCGATGTCGGATTATATTGACTATGTCAGTAAAGTACCGTACTTTTACCAGAATAGTAAACAACAGTAGGTATATCAAATGTTATGACGGTAATATTATAAGTATTAAAAGTCTCTCTTAGATATTATGCTTGTATTGGTCTGGGTGTTTGCTATGTGTATTATGTATCTATTTCATCATCATCATCATAACAGAAATACGGGCAAATGAAATTCGGGCATAAGAATATTAAGGCATAGAATTTTCGGGTAAACAATAGATAACCGAAACCTACAAATACCTTGCGAGCCAAACTCATTATTTTGATAACCTATCATAATAAAGAAAGAAAGAAAAATTATTTATTTGTCGAAAACCAAGACACACACAAATAATTTACACAATTAACAAACTCACAAAACACACAGAGGTAAAAAAAAAAAAATGAAAGAATCAAAAAAAAGAATACAATATAAAATGAATACAGGATACTTAACAATTTTTCAATAACAGATACTGTGTGTGACCTGGTATACCAAAAAGGTCACCAACTCAGCGTATGCCAGGACATAGCATCCTGGCGCTGGTATTATGTTGGTACCTGAAGTACCCACACGCCTGCCAGGTGAGCCAGAAAACCTGTCTTAAACTAAATAACACTACACAATTACAAATTTAATATTGTGTATATTATATGTATATATATATGTATATGTGTGTGTAAATGTGTGAATAAATATAAAAATACCAGAAAATACTATTAATAAAATAATTAGATAAAACAAACAATAACAATATTTCGCAGAATGTAAAGTGTGAATTTTGTCTATGGTGACATTTTTAATTTCATTGACAACTGACAGCTCTTTGACAACAAGGAAGAGGAACTGATGTGTGATGTGTGACGTGTAAACACGTGTGTGATGTTTTTCAACGTGGCATGACAAATACATATTAAGTATTATGATACTTTAATTAAAATGAAAAACATTTTTAGAATTGAAAAACAAAGAACAACCCAGCAAATCAAAATCATATCTGTAAACACGTAGTACATTTTTAATTGCAACAGTACAACAATGTGTGGCATATCAAAACCGCTCCAAATGACACTAAATCGTAAGTTTATTAAAACTAATATAAAACTACAAGTAAATAGATTAATAGAAGAAAGATAATCTTTATTAGTAGTCTTTACATTTCTGTGAATAGTCCCTTGGTTGGTTTATAAAAACCCTTGAGATGATATGAAGAGGTGACGTCATGTATTCTTAGTCCATCATTAAATCCATGAGTAAAAATGTAGTTACAATTTATTTCAATTTTTTTCTGTTCAACGCTTTTTCCTATACTATTTTAATTCCTCACAGACTTTTTCCACATTCATTGCATTGTTCTCGGTAGAAAACTCCACGCAAATATTCCTGGTTTTAAATGTTTTTTGTTACAAAAGTTCAGTTGTTAGTATAAACTATTTCCTCGTTTTCCGCACAAATTGGGATTCTGCTGTGAATTTCAGCGTTACGTTCTATGTCTTTTATTTATTCCCTGTTAGAAAACTTTATCTGACTAATTCATCAACGCACAACCAAAACTACAGGTTTAGGGAACTAAAATTTTAACAGTTGACGTATGTCATGCTGAAAACACGCAATAAGAAAGGAGTTTTGAAAATTCCATCCCTAATAAGGTATAAAAAGGTAGGTTTCGTGGTAAGTATAGAAATCAGTAATCGTCCTCTCAAGGGCGTAAAATAGGAATTGATGGTTTTATAAGAACTTGAAATATTATAAAGAAGCTTCTAGCTAAATGTAAGTAAACGTTTATTAAGTAATCATTTTTAGATAAAATTATTACTTATTCTTCTTTTAGTGAAAAAATATATAAATGGGTTAAATACAACATTTTATTAATATTGCTTTAAGAGGGAGTTCCTAGTAAACAAACATTAAAACAATCAAAAAGCTTACCTCCTCCTATTTTTAAACTCATAAAAAATAATAATAATAATAAATAATCAAGTAACTAACTATCTCCTTATATAACTCTTGGCAACAGTCGCAGGACTAATCCCCGATGAGTCAGTTCAACTAAGACATAAGCCAACCAGATAGATGTACTCGTACCTACTATAAAATAGAAAGGACTACGGTATTATCCGACACCGTTTCATTTAATAGTTAACATCAGGCGATTTTCTATCAGAAATCCAATTAAAATTTGCTAGACTGGCAGAGTAAAATCATAAGTTACAGATGCTCTGGAGATTTAGACTTAAGTTGTATTTTAACCAGCATGTCAATTCTTGTATAGTCGAAAACGAAATGGCTTTATCAGTTTTGACAAAAAATTCTATCATAATTCAAATTCATCAAGATCGTTATTTAATGTTTATGCGTGAGCTTGACGTCATTGGTTGACCGTAATCAAAACTATGCTTAGATTAAAGGTGCAATCTATTTTAAACTTTCACTTCAACGCAATAAATAATAATATCTACTAACACAATACAAATGTCACTATATTAAACTGTAGAGTTTGTATGTGAAAAACCATGAAAAACCATTAAATAATTTAAAACTAAAGTCAACTTGTTACTTGTGACATTACAAGCTTGTCATTTCTGATAAACTGAAAATGTAGAATTTAAATATTGGCTGGTAAGCCACCCAATTGTTGGCACCTTAAGAGTGGACTACGGTGTCAAATTAAAATATAAAATATCATAAAATGATAAAATACTTCTTTAATCTTTGCTTATACTTAATCATTATTATGTGATTGAATAGTATGAAATAAATATTATTGGCACTAATGCCAATAAAAGGATTCTGATAAATTTATTATTGCTACGTATGTTGACACATGAAATAAATAAAATATGGTAAAAATATTAAATAAATAATATTTGAACTTGAATACTCATACTGAACTTGAATAATCTATAGTGTTTTCTTTCTTTTTACTCACTTTTAACTCATAAGTGCCAATAATTGTAGGACTTCTAACGACTAGGTGGTTTACCCTTTTAAATTGTTTTAATTTGTTTTATATTATAAAACTACGAAAACTTTAAATTGAAATATGCGCCAATGACGTCATGCAAGAAACGATAGGGTGATAGTAAAGTCAACGTTATTGACTGTTACTAGAGCATATTTTCGGTAAAACTTTTTATTCCAATGAATTTCTCTCTTTTTTCCTTGTATGTCTATCATAGAAGGAAAAAAGAGAGAAATTCATTTTTATGAATTTCATAAAACTTTTTATTCCAATGAATTTCTCTCTTTTTTCCTTCTATGTCCATCATAGAAGGAAAAAAGAGAGAAATTCATTGGAATAAAAAGTTTTACCGAAAATATGCTCTAGTAACAGTCAATAACGTTGACTTTACTATTTGTTTTTATAAATATTTAACGACTATTTGCTAATACAAGAGAACTGATATGTCAAAGTAGCGTCATGCCTTAGCTGATGTTTTGTTGTGCGATATTGAACCTAATAGTTTTATGACATGCAACTAACATTAACTCTAGAGGTGATAAAGCCATTTAGTTCTCGACTATACCTTAAATTCGTTAAAAATTTGGTTTGTCACACAATAGGTAAGACAATTGACAACTAAAAGTTAACTTAACCGAATTTTTAACGAGTTTAAGGTACGAAAATTGACATGCTGAATAAGGAGACCTGATTCTTAGCACTTAACGGATTCCACGGGCCGGCCTTGCCCATTCTGTGAATTTGATGAAAACTACATACTAACTAAACCCATGTTAGGTATTCTCAGGACTCACCAATAGTTTTTTTGTTTGGAGAACATGCTAAATATTACTTGCTTGTGACAAGTACCTACTACACAGAATGCCACTAGCATATCTCATGCCATGATCATTTAAAAAAATGGCTAAGAGATTACTACTTCATAACAGCCCATTAATGTCCCACTGCAGGGACTGGTCTCCTCCTGTGACGGAGGGATACTTGGCCTACTAATACCTCGCTGGCCAGACGGATTTGTATAGGGTTTAATTTTGGTTTTCCTTCTTTTTATTTCGTTAAGATAATATTCACGAATAGTCCCTTAGTCGGTTTTTACGACACCCATGCAATGAGATGGGGTGGTGACATATTTTATTCTTACTTCGTCGAGATTACTACTACTTAACTATCAATAATATATCTAGAAAAACCCAACACTATACCAAACATGTGTTTATTCGGCAAACCTCGTCCCTGCAGAAAAAAATGTAAGATCTGGTAATAAACGACAAAAATACTTTGTACCAGAATAATTGGAAGACATCCTGACTTGTTCACATCTATCGTATTACGTGTCAAACTAAGTAAATTGATTGATTGAATAGAAAACTAAATCACGTGATTGATTGAATTTAAAATTAAATTAGCTATTTGATTGATTGAATACGTGAAATTGAGTAAAACTAGATTGACTAATATAAATATTAGATTATAGCAGCCTTAGTGATGCAGAGGTCGGCTGTGTATGAGCTCTTTACGATTTTGCCAATATTAAAAAGCATAGCAATAAAGACCAATTTTGTTCGTGTCCTAAAAAACTAAAAATATATGTAACACACAATATTGCCGTGTGGTGACGGAGTAAGAATACAATATGTCACCACCCTATCTAATCCCATGGGTGTCGTAAAAACATATTGAATATTATCTTTACGTAATATAAAGAAGGAAAACTTGAAATTAAACCCTATCCGTTTGGCCAGCGTGGTATTAGTAGACCAAGTATCTCTCCGTCACTGCAGGAGGCCCGCCCCTGCAGTGGGACATTAATGGGATGTTATGACAATACTGATATAGACTTGGAAAAATTACATTTAAGCAATGAAACCCTGAATAAAACTGCTATAAATTAGCTTACAAGATATTGATTATTAACTAGGAAATTTGTAATTCAACATGTTAGGACATAAGAGAAACCTTAAGAAAAAAATAAGTACCTACCAAAAATTCTAAAGAGAGTTAGTATGAAGTTTTATTAAAAAATCTGTTCTTATAACATCTGATGCATGAATCCAATTAAATTTGATTACCCTAAATGGATCTTTATCAAGGAAATGAACGAAGGGCGCAACAAACTCGACAATTAAAGATAAAAGCCCATTCTTGCCAAGTTGTAATTAAGTTATCGTAACGTAGCAACGGAACAATTTTACGGTAATATTTCTCATTAACACCCTTAATTATCTACTGATATTCTATTTTACTAAGAATTCTTTAAACAGCATGTCAATTCTCGTACCTTAAAATCGTTAAAAATTCGGTTTAAGTTGGATTAATACAGTGCTGGCAAAAAGCAGATTTAGTATTAATTTTGAGTTTTTCGTCTTTATCAACAACAGATTATCCCAAACTAATATTTTATAATACATAAACTTTAAACCTAGATTAAAAACAACAAGAAACAGGTTGTATGACTGTTGACGCGCATGTATGACTCGCTTAATGAATGTGGACGAGGCCGATTCTGCTTGCCAGGATCGTGAGCGTTCTGTCGTCTCTGCCTACCCCGGACGGGATAAGTTTTCGTGACAGGTTCAAAGTGGTAAGTATTATAAAACTTTTTCAGATTTGTCCACAGTAAGGGTACGGTGCAAAAGTGGAATCTGATCCCTCCCTTTTTTAATAGCTATATTTGTTACGCCATTTTACGCACCTATTAGCAGCTTACAAAAGAGTTTTCATAAAAAACTAACAAAAAATAACATAATTTTTACTCATTTTTTCTAAAAATAAAATGTATAAAATTTTTAATCATTACCTCATAGGCGATTCCATATGAACGCGATGAGACGAACACGATGGAGCAGGCTGCTGATGCGATGGATGAGGAGGCAAAGGAGGTGGACTGCTATGTCTGCTCAGCGTCTCCGGAGAGACCAGGGCAGCTCCCGCGGACGCTGGACTTGGTAACGGAGGGGCACTTCCACCAGAGATCTCGGAGTCCGCACCGCCGAACGTAGCTCTTGATACGTGGGATCCTCCGGACATGTTGTTTGACGGAATTGAGTAGCAACTGTAACAAAATATAATAGAATGGTTAGAAAGTAATCTTAATTGTCTTCATCATAACAGCCCATTAATGTCCCACCACAGGGACGGGCCTCCTCCCATGACGGAAGGATACTTGGCCTACTAATGGCAACGCTGGCCAGACGGATTGGTATAGGGTTTAATTTCAAGTTTTCCTTCTTTTTATTTCGTATAGATAATATTCACGGATAGTCCCTTTTACGACACCCATGGGATGAGATGGGGTGGTGACATACTGTATTCTTACTCCGTCACCACAAGGAGAAAATTGTCTTATTATTGATTTTTTTATGATATAGGTACGATGGAAGACGACCAAGCTGCCCACGTAATCAAAAGAACACAATATAATGCCAGAAGACACAAAAACCGCTATCTACTCTAGACAATAGTTAGAAAAAAGACGACCAAGTGGCTGCCGTGCACGAGGTCGTGGGTTCGATCCCCACGCAGGACAATTATTTGTGAGATCTACAAATTATTGTCCTGAGTCTGGGTGTTCTTTGTGTCCGTTAATTCATGTTTGTAAAAAGTCCTCGCGACATAGAACGTGATACATAGTGCGGGAGTTGTCTTTTTTAAAAAATAGAAAAAATAAAAAGTTGTTTAGTTAAGTGACACACCTTTGTACTTTTTACGGGTCTTCCAACTAAAAACAGAAACATTTTCATTCTACTGCTTGAAGGTAGGTTAAGGTATGGGGATAATGTGTAAGTTTTTGTAAGTCTATGTTAAAATGTCGATATTTACGTATCTGAAAAGAAGAAAGACAATGGAAAAAAAATGTCGCGCCTAGGTGGCGTTGTACAGTTGAGTTCTAAGTTGCGGCCCGGCGCCGAATAAAGTCTAGGCGTCTTTCTTCTTTTCGGATTTTTCTAGTTATACCTAAGCTTTATAGGTTAAATAAATTACTTATATGTAATTTACGTATCTGTTTTATTAAGATTACAATATTTATAACAACATCTATCGATTCAATAAATCAGTTCCAGACAAAACATAGTATTTTCTTAGTACACTCGGCAATTTAACAACTTATTCTTTAGTACACCTTAACTCCTAGTTTTAAGACACATTTTTGACTAACCACCTGAAACCTTGATATATTTCTCAGCGTACCTATTTAAAAAGTTTAGATGTTCGTCTCGTCAGATTTTAATTAAAGAAGCTTCCTGCCTCCATTAATTAAAACAAAGTTACCGTTTAACTTTATGGAACATTAGATATCAGGTGGATGTTTGCATGGCCTTTAGATACTCCTTTGAAAAACTAAATCTTTACTGACTTTTTATATACAAAGAGAGCTATAGAGTAGAGCTACAATAGAAACTAAACCTTAACAGTCTGGGTGTTTTCGATATATAATTTATGTATTCTTTTGTATTTAAGTATGCTTATCCGTTCCCTAGAACACATTGTAGGTAAAAGCTTTGATTAGTTTGTGGGACTACACGCTATTAAGTGAGGAATATTAAATATTATATACCACGCTTGCTAGGTGTCTCTTGTACTCGTAGTACGTCCAGTTACTCTGTTTTTATTTCAGAGATAATATCTACGAATTATTCCATAGTCTGGTTTCGACGCTTAGATTATGATAGGGTAGTAGGTAATACCGTGTGCTCGTAATCCATCACAGGGAAATTCTAAATTTAGGTCGAATAAAAACTGGCAAAATTTTTAAAAGCACTTCAACAATTTTTCACGCTCACCTCAGCTAAAATTAAGACGTCAGATCTTAATAATTAATTACCATAACAGGGAAGAGGGATGTCTCTGTCATACGAATATAATAAGGGGAAATGAGACTAAAATTGATAGGTGCCTGCCTCCTCAATTTTACAAGTAACGATGATGACAATGCAATTTGGCAGCGATAACTTTATATAAAGTATTTCTGGAATGTCTAATGCTTCACCCTAACTCAGTGAGTTATTGCGAGGCGAATTTTTGGATGCTGATATTCCCTAGTTGGAGTTCTTCGATACAATAATGGATTTAGTATAATCTTAAACTTGTTTAAACCGATTTATACGTTATATTTATAAAACATTTTATAAAAAATAAATTGACTAATTTAAAAACATTACTTCATAAATATTTTTCCGTAAGTAATACCTAGATTTTATAGGTCAAACCCCCAATATGAATCGAGTATTATATGTGTGTATTAGATTCTAATTTATCGATAAATAAATAAATATTCCTCACACATACACACAACGCCATCTAGTCCCAAACTAAGCTGAGTAAGTAAGTATATTATGTGCTAATGACATACAGAGGACCATTGTTTTAAAGCAATAGAAAAATTAGACTATCAAATCATAAGTTCCGGTAACTTAAAGACTAATACTTAGTCGTGTATCTAGAAAAATTGCATATTATTTCTATTCTACCTGGAACTTCGTATTTATTCTTTGTTTTTTTACTGTTATCCTGTCTTCCCTTTATATTAAACTGATAGTCAAATAATAGTTCGTTGAACTTATAATGCAGTTTGCAGTAGTTTCGTCTGGGAACACTTTCAGCGAGCGTCTAAGTTTCTTATGAGATTTGAACAGTTCGATATTGGCTTCACAGGTGATATTGCCACAGACTATTAAGAATAACACCTGTGATGCTAGTTTTGAACTGTTCAAATCTCATAAGAAAATTAGTTATTAGATGGAAAGCTAGATAACTTATTAACTGTTGTTTTTATGTGGACATAGTAGGGAATAAGACCTAATTTATAGAATTCCATGCATTCTCCGTGCCGGGTCCATCGCGTCATAGAGGACGGAACACTTGCACAACAGCGTCTGGGTCTTACGACCCAGATGTAGGCTTAAGGGGGCCCCCTTTCAACCCGTTAGCGGTCTCCTTCACAGTCTGCTATGTTCCGTCCTCTACCTATCCAGATTTGGTAGTAACCTAACAATGCCGTTTTGGACATTCGTGATAGTAGAGAGCTTACTGAAGTTCTCGGCAGTCCTCGTTCTTTTAATAGGATGTAGAGGGATTTAGCTGGTGTACCCCTCGCCCCTATTTCCACGGCACATAGACTAACTCTGTAGCCATTTCTAGTTATCTCAAAATGCAGTAATTATACAATAACAAAAAAAATATATACTTTACCACATTTCCTTTTACGACACCTCAGGAAATATATTGTAGTCAGTGAATAAAGAAAAATAACAGATATTAACAAAATCCTATACAAATTTATCTGGATGGCTAAATATCAGTAGGTTTCCTTCCATCCCTGGAGAAGGGTCATCCTAGTCATGTGCCATTCAAAAGCTTTAAAGAAAATATTTAAAAAAGCACAAAACTCACAAAATGTTGTGCACATTAACACACAATATTCAATGAGAGTATATTTGTGTGTGTGTGTGCTGTGTAAAGCGCCGATTACACTAGACTACATGTAGTCTACTACAAAAGGACGTCCTAACTTTTTAGTGTTAGGACGTTCTGTTTACACTGTCCTACATGTGATTACGCTAGACTATCTAGTCTCGCTAGTCTCCTACATGATGTAGTTGACTACATGTAGTCTAGTGTAATCGGCGCTTAAGATTTGAAAATGTAACGTTTGACATAAGCACGTGACTTGAGTATATTCAACAAACGAACACCGACCGAAGTTTATACTTTATGAATTTCAATCACATTTGTATGGAATCCCAATTTCTTCGTGACTTCCTGAGTCTGCTGAGAAATGCAAAGTTATAGTTGCGAGATGCTTTGATTAATTCAAATATTGCCGAGTAGATACAGAGTAATGAAAATTACATTGAAGCCTGTATTATAAAAAAGATTTATTTTTTTATATTAAAATAATTTATTCGAAAAGGTGTAAGAATCCATACCTACTAATATTATAAATGGGGAAAGTGTGTCTGTTTGTCTTTCTTTCACGGCAAAACGGAGAGACGAATTGATGTGATTTTTTTAAGTGGAGATAGTTGAAGGGATGTAGAGCAAAATAGGCTGCTTTTTTTCTGTTTCCAGGAAAGGGAAACAGTGCTACCCCGAATTTAACGCGAGCGAAGCCGCTGGCAAAAGCTAGTATAGTTATGTTTTTCTCCCTCTCCTTCAGCCATCACCGATCCACTGTTGAACATATCTTTCCCCAAGTTCGTGCCACCCCTATTACCATTTCTGACCATCGTTCAAGGGTGGACATCTTCGAAGGGTACCCAGGACTACTAATATTTATAAAAAGTAATGTAATATATCTGCTACGCAGAGGTCTCGGGTTCGATTCCCGCTCAATGCAAATCTTTTTCTTCAATTTTTTTCTATGTATATGTATGTATTTACTGAAAAAAGTATTTAAGTATGTGTTTTTGTACCCATAGTACAAGTCTGCTTAGTTTGGGACTAGATGGCGTTGTGTGAATGTGTGAGGAATATTTATTTATATTGTTTTACTTATATTTTAAATGTATTTACTTATTCTTAATTCCTCAACATCCTGTAGGCATCGCAAATCGAATAACAGTCAGCTTGTTGTACATTGGTAGATGCCAAGCGTACATTTCCGCATCCAATATGGCCGCTTTCGATTTCCGGTCTCGTCTATCACGTAAATCGTTTACCTCGGATTACATTCAGCGTTTATTTTAATAACCAATGTAGGTACCTCTCTTGTATTTATTTGATTGATTTTAACAACGTCTGTCTAGGTTACTTCAGAACTATGAGTTCGACGACCTCTGTGGCATAGTGGTTAAGATAGATAAGGTAAAGAAAAAGAAGTTTATTTAAAAGAATACACATGTTACATTTTAAATAATCCCACCAAACTGCAGAGCGGTTTGTCGGCGCGTTTAGAAGCTGTTTATAATAAGCTGCTGCACAATACAATAAGCTGTTTACAATGTTATTGAACATGACTGCTACGCAGAGGTCTTGGGTTCGTGTCCCGCTCAATGCAAATCTTTGTGTCCATGAACGTAATTGTTTGAATTGGTCTGAGTGTGGTCTGATGTATAATATATATGTACTAGGGCGGGTCAATAAGTCCGTGACTTTTTGGGTTTCCCGCCTCTTGACTGAAATAGCAACACTGCTCCTGTCAAGAGTCATCTGTCAGTTGACTCTTGTCAAAAATTGAACAAGTTTTGACATCTAGTTTGTTTTTGACAGCCGTTTATATCAGACTACCACGTTGACTAAGAAGAAAATAAAAAAAAGTGAATTTCGTGTGCTCATAAAGCATCATTTTTTGTGAAAAAAATCTATGACGTAAACCAAAGCTAAGCTTGACAAAATATTATGAGGACTCTGCACCATCCGTTTCTATGGTAAAAAGTGGTTTACTGAATTTTGATGTAGCGGTACAAGCACATAAGATGCCGAACGTTCTGGACGCCCAGTTGAGGTCTCCACATCCAAAACAATTTAAAAAAATCACGATACGGTTTTAGTCGATCGGCGATTGAAAGTGAAAGAGATTGCGGAAGCCACAGGCATCTCATATGGCTCAGTGGTTTCTATTTTGATTCATAATTTGGGTATGAGAAAGCTTTCAGCAAGATGGGTGCCGCATTTGCTCACAATCGACGACAAACGCAAACGTGTGACAATTTTGCAGGAATGTTTGGCTTTGTTCAATCGGAATATGAACGAGTTCTTGCGCCCTTTTGTAACCGTGGATCCAGCACAACTTACCGGATACCAAACAACAGTCAAAATAGTGGGTTTCTCGGGGTGAATCGGCGCCAAAGAAGGCAAAGGTGGGTTTGTCAGCCAATAAAGTCATGGCGACTGTTTTTTGGGATGTACGCGGTTTTATCCACATTGACTACCTTCAAAAAGGAAAAAACAATCAATGGTGAATATTACAGCAACTTATTGGGTCGATTCGATGAGGCGTTGAAAGAAAAGCGTCCGCACTTGGCCAAGAAAAAAGTCCTTTTCCACCGGGGCAATGCTCGGGTGCACACATGTGCAGTTTCCATGGTAAAACCCCATGAATTTGGTTACGAGTTGCTCCCTCATCCGGCTTATTCACTAGATCTATTTCCGTTTGATTATTTTTCGTTCCCAAATTTGAAGAAATGGCTCGGCGGAAAGAGATTTGCCACCAATGACGAAGTCACCACACAAATGCCTATTTTGAAGACCTCGACAAAATACAATTTTCGGAAGGGATAAAATAATTGGAGAAACGTTGGGCTGAGTGTATAGATCTCGAAGGAGACTACGTTGAATAATAAAATAAATTTTTATCTAAAAAGCTGTGTTTTATGCTAAAAGTCACGGACTTTTATTGACCCGCCCTCGTATTTACAAAAGAAAAGTATATAAATATTAATATCCGTTGTTCTGTTACCTATAACACAAGCTGGTTAAGCCTAGCTTACTTTTGGAACAGATGGCGCTGTGTAGAGATGTCCGTGAATATTTATTTATTTATTATCATTTATTTATTTAGGTTGGGGAGGACATCAAAAGTTGTCGATTCTCCAAAATGATATTTAAGTCTGGCTACATCATTTTAAATTTTGGTTTTTGATGTTCTCGAACTAAGCATGCAAGAAACTTACATGAGAAGGAAGTTATTAAAAATATTATAAGCCTTTAACTGTCTTGATGGCGGATAGTTGCGATGACAGATGCTATGACGGTGAGGTGCACGAGGCGGAGTTTCTTATTTGACTCATATGAATTTTTTTGAAGATTCACAAAATCTTTGTCCACGTTCCGTTTATGAGCAAGTTAAATTACAGAAAAAAATATTTTTTGAATGTTAACAAAAAAGTTTCTCCTACATACATACAACGCCATCTAATCCCAAACTAAGCAAACAATTGGTACTAAACAACGGAAAACCATACTTAAATAAATCAAATACAATACGCAAAAACAGTATTGTCCCATCTGGAATACTGCAATGGCGTCAATATATCAATGTGATATGGCTATTCTTTTATTTAGAACGATATAATGGCCTCATAAAAACGTATTTCATTTTCTAGTTAAGCTTTTTATTGTGAATATGGTTTGTTTGTATGAGACAGTAAATATTCATACATACATACATAAACAGATACCTGTTCCTAGCCTATTAAGAGCCAGTGATTCTTACAAAATTACTTTTTTTTGCTATCGCAGTAATCTGCAAACTTTGTGTACTTATGTGTGTGCAAAGTGGCAAGTCTCTGGTATTCATCCTTCAGCACACATAACTAGTTTTCCATCCTTTGGCTTTGGTAAAGATAATATGTGCCAAATTTCCATTAATCAACTTTTACGACACCTTCGGGATTAGTTGAGGTGGTGACACCATGCTCTTACTCCGTTACTACCCGAAAAGAATATCATCTATTATCATCATCATCATATCAGCCAATAGATGCCCACTGCGCGGCCCACTGCCTCCCTCATCTTGCATACCATTGTCCCCATTAATTATAATTTACTTGTACATACAAATAATTAATTGAATCAAACACAAACATACGAAAATCCAATTATTGTGACGTGCTACTTCATACACGAATTGAAAATGAAAGCCTAACGAATTAAATATTTAATTTAAAATTTTATTTCGCAAATCTCTTAATTAATTTTGTTTACATTTGCTAATAGGTATACTTAATTGCTTACACAAGTACTTGGTAAACATGCGTTAACTTAATAAGGAACAATATACGAATATATACAATAGTTGAATAAATAAACAGTTTGCAAAACAGAGGGGTACCACTTCTTATGGTCCTATTAAAGTAGCGGCTTGTAGGGTGCATAGCGTGATAATCCGCCCTTTGGGGGAAGAAAGGTTCTAGAAAACCGACGACATCTGTGGCGTAGTGGTTATATAACATGACTGCTACGCAGAGGTCTCGAGTTCGATTCCCGCAAAATGCAAATATTTGTGGGCATGAACATGATTGTTTGCATTGGTTTGAGTGTTTCTATGTATAATATGTATGTATTTCCAAAAAAAAAAAAGTATTTAAGTATGTTTATCCGTCGTCTAGTACCCATAGTACAAGCTCTGCTTAGTTTGGGACTAGATGGCGTTGTGTGAATGTGTGAGGAATATATTTATTTGTTTATATACAGTAGTTGAATAAATAAACAGTTCGCAAAACAGAGGGCTACTATTTCTTATTGTCCTATTAAAGTAGCGGTTTGTAGGGTGCATAGCGTGATAATCCGTCCTTTGGGGGCAAAAAGGTTCTAGAATAGAAACCGCGTATAGAAAGTCACTAGATGGGGGAGGCGGGGAAATGATCGAAGAGGGTACCACAGAAATCATAAAGTAGAAATGTTTGGGTCTATGTTCAGCCTCGGATGTGCTATTTCTAGTTACCGGGACTCCTCATATACCCCGAAAATGGTTACCGTGGAGGTTTTAGTCAGTAGACCGATCAAGGGAGTCATGACCACCTCACATAACCACCTCACCAGCACTCCCTGGTGAGGGTGTGTATGCCTAAAGCATTTCACAAAAAAAAATGTATATGTTCACCAGTTGACGTCACTTGGCAAATAAAATGATGGTTGAAAAAAAAATACAACCGAATCGAGAAGCTCCTCCTTTTTTGGAGTCCGTTAAAAAGTAGAGAATATAAGCGGCTTTGCCGACAGGGTCATCTGATGTGATGATTTCTATTTCTATTTTTTTATTTAAAGCATTAAGATGTTATTAATACGAGTAGGTATACGTACGAAACTGCAGTAGAACATAATCAATATGTATACACAACCGCAAGTTGAGGAAAACAGCTGAGCCACTCGATACGTATATGGGTAACCAATTTACCAAACACTAGTTGTAGCTTCAAGACTATACGTTAGTTATGGATATTAACTAGATCGCAGGGTTATAAAGCTATACTAATATTATAAAGAGCTAAAGTTTGTGTGTTTGTGACGTTGTAGAGGGTAATCTCTGGATCTAATAAACCGATTTTAAAAACTCTTTCTGTGTTGAATAGTCCATTTATCGGGTAGTGTCATAGGCTATATAGTATCACGCTATGACTAAAAGGAGTGGAGCAGTAATGAAATATGTTTAAAAAAGGGACGCGTTTTTTTAACTTGTTAAAAAATTATGGTTTGGAAATCATATACTATTACATAAAAAGGAAACAGTTGTTTTTTTGTTTGTATTGAATAGACTCCAAAATTTTCCCTATGTCCACTAAGATCCATTGAAAAGATCCATTGATGGATCTTTTTACACTTGAATTACACACTTATGTCCACTTTAATCCATGATCCGAAAATGTTTTAAAAATGGATCTTTTAGCACTAACGAGTGTAATAAAATCCATTGTAAAAAATAAAGTGGTGACACATGCAATCTTCTTTATCAACCTTAAAACTTTACTGGCAGAATTTTAGGCATTCAGACAACTATGTAACGTTACGGTATTTGATAATTCGAATAATCACAACCAATTTGTAAATAATTTATAGTTTTTATTTTTCGTTATGGAACCATCCGATTTTAAATATATCAAAAATAAAAAGGGGTATTATGCGACGGCTTCAAATACCACAAGAAGACGACGTACAAGCAGAATTCAGTGCTTGGAGATGTCGTTTTTGGATTTTGCATCTTGCTTTATAGTTTCTGAAATAACCTAAATAGTTCTATAACTTTTAAATTACTATATTTTAAATTACTATATTTCTCTTGCTAAATAGTTCATTTTTTTAATAAGTCTTGTATGACACTCTTCCAAACAAAATTGTTTGTCCTGTGGCGTTAACCAAATACGGACCAAATATTGCTCACACCAATCACCACCCCATCTCAAATAAATTAAAATAAAAAAAAAACATATTTTATACTTACGTTACTATTAAAATTTTGATTGGTTTTCTAGACTTTTATTTACCTATTGAAAATGGCTACTGTAGATACAGCTTTATAATGGATTTTAAAAAGATCCATTTTTGAAATATTTTCGGATCATGGATTAAAGTGGACATAAGTGTGTGATTTGAGTGTAAAAAGATCCATGGATCTTTTCAATGGATTTTAGTGGACATAGGGAAAATTTTGACAATATACCTACTATACTCCAATATAAAGATACATTATTTGCGAGTAACATAGGCTATAATATAACGCTAAAATAAATAAAAGCATAACATAAATGTTGCAAAAACGGAGGAAAATGAGTACTTTCGTAAGCTTTACATTGCGTGCGCTGTGTACTGTCTATTTAAACAGACTTGCTCTAAATGGTAAACATATATGGCGTCGTGTCAACCGCAGACTAAAGAGTACTGATAGCTAGAGATGTGTAACTGATGTGAATGAATGAAATCTTCACTTAAAGTTCTTTTAGTACTGAACGGTTTATGGCAATTTTTTTAGCTACATACATTATACAGTGTAGGTATATAATTACATAATATTCTAATTACGCAATAGGAATGTGAAGTCGTAAATAATACTAAAAGTATTAAACAAATTTTTTATTTATTAGTTTTACAAATTATTTTAGGTATAAGCATCTGTAAAAGAGAAAGTAAATACATTTATTCTTAGTTTAAGGGTACAGTGAGAATATAGACAATTACAAAAATAAAACAAAAATAAAGAATATAAACAAAAATCATGATAAAGCCACATCTGTGCAGGAATCGGAACATGTATTACAAAATTCTGGGTCGGTGCGTCTGAGACCGTATCTAATATGCCATCTAGTCTTAACATTTTATCTTCATCTTTTATGACCATGTTCAATGAATTTTGACCAGCATGTCAATTCTCGTACCAAAATTCGGTTAAGTTAACTTTTAGTTGTCAAATTGTCACATTCTAAATAAAACTTTAACACGACCGCAAAAGATTACAATTGCAATAGCAAAAACAAGACAATTTGACAACCAAAAATTAACTTAACTGAATTTTTAACGATTATAAGGTACGAGAATTGACATGCTGGACACCGTACGGACAATTTTACTTAATCCTTCTATAAGTAATTCTTTTATTTCAGCCATTTTAAATGTTGTATTATTTTTTCCCACATGCGATTTTAATTGTGCCCATATTAGTTCAATGAGATTTAATTCGCAGTGGATAATTCATTCAGTAGTTTTTGCCTGAAAGAGTAACAACAAACAACAAGTAACCAAAATTTCGCATTTATAATATTAGTAGGATTTATTTAAACAACCTCCTTTTATTCGTATGCCAATCGTTCATTCACTTTTGTTACACATCCCTACGAATCTATGAAATTTCTAGAATGTACAAATGTCAAATATTGAAATTAATTTTTATCTGTGAAATTTGCCGTTGGAAAAAAATACATTTATTTAAAATATAAGAAAGATAGTGGTGAAATCAAAGTCATTTACGTGTTTTCTATTGCATAAACATATAATGCTACTTTCCAGAAATTTTCATCCATATCAAAGTGTGCAATTGATGTAAAAACTAGTGAATTTGCAAAATGTGGTGTTTGTTTACTAAATAAATCAAGTAAGGATGAATACGGTATAAATGGTTATAGTTACTCAAAAAATATGTACTACGGATTATTGTTCTTGAAAAAAATTCAAAATTGTTTATCGTAGAATACCTATATTCTTTTTGTTTAATGTCAGCCCTCAGTAACTATTCTGCAGCTAGCCTATTAAAAAACTGAAAGCAAACGAACAAAACTCTACACGCATTTTTTTTTAAATGTCGACAACAGTGCTTTCGTCCATTTCCACTAACTTTGTATCTACTACTACAAATAACCACAACACAACTTCCTACAAACAAGATTGTTTATAAAATACACACATAAACACAAAGACACACGCACACAAACTCATCCACACACACACACATACAGAATCATCAAAAGAAATTAAGTACAAACAATTTACTTAATGAACTAAAACCAGATAACCTTTGAAAGCAAAAAGGATTCTGAATTTACGTTTAGCGTGAAAGTTGTCTGGTCGTACTCGTACATACTTTCATTGATCACAGGGCGGGCGGCACGCTGCCAACGAAAGCGAACGCTACACAAAATCAAACAACTTAAACACCTTGACCAAGCCATTGGAATTTCACTCATATTTCTATTGAACTAAGCTGAATTTTAGTTTGTGTTTCTAATGGTGGTTATGATCGGTTTTGTAACTTGATAATATACAATGTGTACAAACGCCGTAGTACGTATCTGCAGTGCTTGTAACAGACACTCAAAGATTAGCTAGATTTTAGATAGCATTATACGTTCGTTTACGTTCTGAAGCGGTTTCGTAGTGTCGGTTATTCATTGGATTGTTCGTTCTTTACTTTTTAAAGGCTCCTATCGATCGATCGTTTGTTAAGCATGCGTGTTTGTGGACAGTTTACGGAAATAAATAGTTAATGCGCTTTAATATTCTCTTGAACGACAGGACCGGCTGTAGCAAATGGTCGTCTAGGTTGGTTCCGTCGTTGTGTCTGCATAATCCTTTATCTCTAAGCAATTGTATACTAATATTATTGTGTTTAGATGGAAGGGTAGAGTAGCTAGAGTACTAGCTACTCTACTACCAGTAAGTTACTGGTTTGTGAAAACCTATGAGTAGGAAATGGCCTCGGTAACGTTGATTTAACTGCAATAGTTGGAACTGACTATGAGCGTCTAAGCGTTTTAAACTTTTACAGAAAAACTTTTCTTCCGAATTCATATAATTTTGGAGTTATGTTTGAATAGACACCATTACTTCGAAATATTTATAAATATCTTTATTATTCATATATCGTGCATAAACCCAGTATTATAAAAAACAAACCTACGATACAGAATAACAAGTACTACGTCTGGTTTTCTCTTGTTTGTAAGTGTAGAAAAAAATGTCAGCGGGAACATTTTCACACATCTCTCGCGCCATATTTTTTTCTTGTTATCTATGCAGCCAGCCCTTTGTTTCGAAAGAAGAAACAAACAAAATGTTTTTGGTACTTCTTTCATTCTTAAAAAAGTACTAAATTTCCAAATAGTAACATAATATTCCTGACACAGTGACAGAACGCCATCTAGTTCCCAACTAAGCCAAATCTGTACTATTCATGCTTGTAGATTTATAGTGAGCGGGAATCGATCCCAAGACACTGCGTAGCACACACATACTCCTAGCTTCCCTCTTTCTTTTACTTTATTGTACTTTGCCGTGCCTGATAGGGTCCATTTTTTATATATTATGTAAGTATTGTTACCACCTTGTTAACATAATATGGAGAGCAATAAATATTTGAGTTTTGTTTGAGTTTACCATCCATGGACTATAATTACTACGCTACCATATATCGCCCAGGATTGTCCGATTAAAGTGGCGGTGGACACGGCACGTACCTACCGCATACCATGGAAAATGCTAATTATACTATATAAGAATTTTGTAATGATAAATAATTAAGAATTTAATGACTGACATATTATTATAATTATATCAATAATTGACGTGTGTATGTATTTTTTAAATATTTTTAAAACAATGTGTAACTAATGTAGGTATAATGTGTAAATGATGCATAATATATTTCGACACAAATTTACTTTTGTTATGAAATAAAGAAATAAGTACATAGAATTGGCAACAGTTGGAGCGAAAAAGTTTTGGAATGGCGACCGCTACCGTAAGACGCAAGGTAGGGGGACCCCTCACATGGTGGACCTACGACGTAGTTAGAACCGCGGGAAACCGATAGATGAGAGAGGCAAAGAACCCCGCGGCGTGAAAATATTTGAAGGATGCCTATATCCATCGGCTGATATGATTCCAAAAGTTGACCATATTTATAAGTGGCTCGTTTGGTGACGGAGTAAGAATACAATATGTGACCACCCCATCTCATCCCATGGGTGTCGTAAAAACCAACTAAGGGACAACCGTCTGGCCAGCGTGGTATTAGTAGGCCCTATCCCTTCGTCATGGGAGGAGGCCCATTCCTGCAGCGGGACATTAATGGGCTGATGATGATATTTATAAATCCAATATCTATCCTTTATTTATGTCTGCCCTGTAGTGGATCCTTCCTGCTATACCTACTATAAAAATACATCATTCAGAATTAAAAATGCTTGGAAGAGCTTTCGCATTAAAATTATGATAAAATTTTCTTTTTAATTTCAGGTAAGACGTCCCCGTACTATGAATATTAAAATATTCTGTAGGGCTTTACTGAAGACCCGCTGCAAACTCAGGAGCTCAAAGCGTTTTACCATCCCACTTAAAGTTTTAAAGAACCGAATTATATTTAAAACGATTATAAAGAACGATGTTGTGATAAGAAAGATGGGAGTTTTTTTTATTTTTCAATGGGGAAATTAGCTAAACATCAGCCCCCTTAGGGGCTCTCCTACTCATAAAAAAAATCTCAAATTTTAGTCAATTGATTAATTAGCCTAAGCTCTTACGTTGTTTGGTATAAGGTTGGTTTTCGTAATAACAAATCTCGTTAAACAGTGATTAAATTTAAGAGGCGTTTATAAGTAACGGGGCAGGGTTATGACAAAAAATAATTTGCTATAGAACAAGTAAAGTCATTCTCCAATATTGGCGGGTAATTTAATCTAAACTAACTACAGATAGCGCGCGAGTTGAATGCAGTCGGGGTCTGAGGTAAAGGGCGGGAGCATCTCCCCCCGCTATCCGCACGCCCCACCTCACGCGCCTGCAGTGTAGTGCTGTGCCATCCTTGTCAACTATCGTACGTTTGCCGTGTTATTGTGTTAATATAGTAATACTGAAGTTCCCGTGTTATTTTTTTATTCCGTTTTGTGAAATGATTATTAAAACATGTGATAATTATGATATTGTATTTTTTTCCACCATGTAAACCTAGAGTACTAAATAAAATTAAACTTATAAAATTGTTTAAATTTATCGACATGAATGTCAATCAATAATTATAATTAGGTCACAGCACTACCGCATTCCTAAGCTCTGCATTCAACTCGCGCGTTATCTGTAGTATTGTAGCACTAGCTACATAACTCAACTTTTATACCTACTTCTTAGTGATGATTCACTTCAATATTGTAAATAAATTAAAAATGCAAAATCAATTTCGCGCCATTCCGCAACAAATGTCATAAACGTCAAAATTGAGTTACGAGTATTTCTCCAAATGTCAATCATAGACTGTCTGTGTTGTTGCTCAGAGAACACCGGACATTGAAATTTTAACAAAATGTTTTTACGCGAAATAGGATACTTATTACCTTCTGCACAGCATTTGTTAACTTTCCACGAAGGAGAAATACTGGTTTATATGCCAACCTAGACGATGTAGAGTAAATAACAAAAGACAACTTTTAATTATCTCATCACAACAATACTTATACAAAAACTATTGCTAATTAATTTAGTTTTAACACTATTCTAAATAAAAAAAAACATTTTGACAAGTTTTTTTTCTATTCTTTTGTTTATTCGGGACTTTTACGCACAGCGTAGACGAGTATTCGAGTTATAGACACATTTGACTGGCATCACGTTATAATTTAATGTAGCTATTAATTATGTTATCAAAGCAATAGACACGTTAACCCTTCATCACTGACAACAAGTTCCGACACGAAAGCATCAACACTAAACTATTCATGGCATACTATTGTAGAATCATTTTGAAGGAGCGAAATCAAGAAGGTAACAATTTGAATTGTACAATGTTATACAAGTCCCTCGCCCTATTTCCTGTTTTTCGTCCTAAATACCCGAGGTCGTCGACCTCCTGCCGTTGACAGGGGTGGCCAGCGATTAATTTTAAAATGCATTTGTATGTGAGTAGGACACGCGAGCGTATGTGATAATGGAATTTTATTTTAAATACCTATGCAAATTTTTGTTTAATTGTCTGTGCTGTTTTTGTGTCTATGGATAAGAGATAACTTTTTCTTTTTAATCTGCTCCTGTAAGATAATCTATGGTCATCAAAGGTGGTGCCTCGGTGGCAAAGCGGCAGTGCAAGCGGTTGCCTCGCAGTACGAGGTTGCGGATTCGAATACCACTAAAAATAATTACACCAGTTCTATCGCCTAATAACTAATCTTTCAGAAAGGATAGATGTGAATTGAAACAGATTGACCGGTTAAAAACATCTCAGGTTAAGTCCATGTCGTAATTAAACTTTTAATCTTAATAGGTAAGTTATATACCCGCATACTGCGACCGCTATGGCAGCAAACTTGGAATAGGGAACTTATTATCACAAATCATAAAACTAAATATTAATAATTTTCTCGCTAATAAAGGAAATTTCGTACAAAAATGTCACTAAAAATGACCCATGCCTTCTGCGTGACATGTAAGGGCTGATATTCTATCAATAGAAATTGCTAAAAATATACTATTCTTCTCAATAATGATAACCGCAAAAATGTCAACAACATTGCTTACAAGGTAACATCCGTATGTCTCCAAAAGTGTCTCTCCATTCCTTATCGTAACCCACACGCCAGCTGTGTTAAATTACCGAAAAAAAACCGAATATTTTAGGAATACGTACGTATTTCTCCGTAAATTCACGTCGAGGGTGATTTCGGACGCACCCCATTTGATGGTATGGTGAAAAGATCTTTACAAATGAGATTTTGTTTTTCGTAAAACATATTTTTTGTTAGCCATAACGTTTATGAGATACTAGAATCGACCCGTGACGTCATGGTCATAAATTTTGTGGGGAAAAGTAGCCGTTGTCCCTCTACGCATCATATCATCTGGGATATATTCATACATACTTATACGTATATATTTTATTTTCATGAAAGTAAGGTTTGGATGCAAGATAACATAAGGTTTTACGAGTTATTATGACGACCTCAACGTGAAATTACATGTGTTAAAAAGAGAAAAACCTAAATACCTATACTTATTATTTTAATACTTTCCTATTCTAAATGTAGTCATGAAAGCTTAGAAAGCCTACGTCTAGTCCAAAAATAGTTATTACTAGATAAGTAAGGACTATTTTTTAAAGAAAAAACTTCATACTTAGACGTCACGTCATTTTTTTTTGGTAAATCTCAAAAAAAAAAAATAGGTTTCGTACTTCATAAGAGGATTGTAATCAATCTGTAATCATTCTACTAATTCTTCTTTAATCTTTTGATATCTAGTATCTTTATTTTATTTTAATTAAGACGGTAAACTTTTCTACGTTCTACATTTTTATTTCTTTTTTTGGTGACCTCTGTGGCGTAGTGGTTATTAACATGACTGCTACGCAGAGGTCTCGGGTTCGATTCCCACTTAATGGAAATCTTTGTGTGCATGAACTCGATTCTATCTATTCACGATCTAATGTATAATATGTATGTATTTACAAAAAAAATGTATTTAAGAATGTTTCTCCGTTGTCTAGTACCCATAGTACAAGCTTTGCTTAGTTTGGGATTAAATGGCGTGGTGTAAAAGTGTGAGGAAAAAAAAAATAAAAACATTTAAAACGTTGTTTAGTACAAGTAATACGTACTAGTATCAAGACTTATTTTTCACAGTTTTGAGTTATTAATTTAAGCATAAGTATAACAAATCATATACATTAAATGTGTAAAACATATTTCTGGTAACTTAAGAAGAGCTTAACTAAAATACAAGCAATAAGATTGGTTTAACCCTTCACTATGACAGTTTATATGGGTAAGCCTTTGAACTTGTAACCTCTCGGTCCCCTGTAATGGTTTACTAAGGCAGGTATGAAGACGTTGGACATTCTCGAAGTTATTATCGATTATAGTTATTTGTAGTAAACCATATTAAACTGTATGGTATTACGTAGGGTGCAGGACAAATAATGTTTATGTCATTGTGATCTACAAAGTATTAGCTAGAGCCTTGTCGAAGTTTCTTCTAAGTATAAAAAATAGTTAATAGGCATCCTCTAAGCCTAAGAGTTGAATTTAAAAAAAGAAGGTATAGTCGAAAACTAAATGGCCTTATCACCTCTAGAGTTAATGTTAGTTGCATGTCATAAAACTATTAGGTTCAATATCGCACAACAAAACATCAGCTAAATTATGACGCTACTTTGACATATCAGTTCTCTTGTATTAGCAAATAGTCGTTAGGTATTTATAAAAACAAATAGTAAAGTCAACGTTATTGACTGTTACTAGAGCATATTTACGGTAAAACGTTTTATTCTAATGAATTTCTCTCTTTTTTACTTCTATGTCCATCCCTATAATTTCTTGCATGACGTCATTGGCGCATATTTCAATTTAAAGTTTTCGTAATTTTATAATATAAAACAAATTAGGGTAAACCACCTAATCGTTAGAATTCTTACAATAATTGGCACTTAAGAGTTAAAAGTGAGTAAAAAGAAAGAAAACACTATAGATTATTCAAGTTCAGTATGATTATTCAAGTTCAAATATTATTTATTTAATATTTTTATTATATTTTATTTATTTCATGTGTCAACATAGCAACAATAAATTTATCAGAATCTTTTTATTGGCATTAGCGCCAATAATATTTATTTAATACTATTCAATAACATAATAATGATTAAGTATAAGCAAAGATTAAAGTATTTTATCATTTTATGATATTTTATATTTTAGTCTGACACGAAGTCCACTCTTAAGGTGCCAACAATTGGGTGGCTTACCAGCCAATATTTAATTTCTACATTTTCAGTTTTTCTGAAATATGACAAGCTTGTAAAGTCACAAGTAACAAGTGACTTTAGTTTTAAATATTTAATGGTTTTTCATAGTTTTTCACATACAAACTCTACGGTTTAATATAGTGACATTTGTATTGTGTTAGTAGATATTATTATTTATTGCGTTGAAGTGAAAGTTTAAAATAGATTGCACTTTTAATCTAAGCATAGTTTTGATTACGGTCAACCAATGACGTCAAGCTCACGCATAAACATTAAATAACGATCTTAATGAATTTGAATTATGATAGAATTTTTTGTCAAAACTGATAAAGCCATTTCGTTTTCGAGTATACATAGTACACAAAGAACAGTTGCTAAAAAAAGTCATTTAAACTTGTGTTGTTACAGTGTAGGCAAGTTTTTTTTTTATTTTAGTGGTACTACAAAACTGCTTTATTCTAATTGTCCGTAATTTTTACGCCTGCGAAAAACGCGCCTGGGCATGATTCCAAGTGAGGCAGTTTATTTTCTTAAGGCGATGCAGTTTTTATAATTGTTATTTTTTAAAATTAGTTGGGTTCTTTCGTATTTGAAATTACTTCGGAGTTCTTTTTTAAGCAGAGTAATAAAGTAAAATGTATAAGCCAAGTAAGGCAAAATCTTTTTAATTTATCTCATAGTTTTATAATTAAAACATAGATCTAAACCAGAGAAATACATATAAATTAATTTATATGTAATTCATAATATAATTAATTAATAAAGGAAAAAAGACAATGGAAAAAATATAGGTACTCGAGGTTTTTTTCATTGTCTTTCTTCTTTTCTAAACCAGAGAATTGATATCTACGCTGGATGATGTACAGAAATAAAATATTTTGAAGTAACAACCGAATTACTAAGTACACCAATTTTTGTATGCAGCCAACTTCGAAGTTTGTCCATTGAATCAAAACAAGATGTATTTATATTGTTTAAAGTAAACAGGATGCCACGTTAATCTCCCGTTTACTTTTACTACCTACTATTTTGCTGAGTGTTTAGTATCGCCCCTGTTCATCTGAATTCCAACACAACAAACTCATAAAATATTGTAATACCGTACTTTAGAAAGTAAATAGTGGCTACAACCGCAAAGCAAACAAAAGTTTTGCGTGTGTAATTAGTAACCTTCAACCCCTTGGGGTTTGTTCAATTTGACTCGACTTTTTAACGAGCATCTACTTTATATTCGATAAGGATAAATTGGTCTAGTCACGGGTCTATGAATTAGTGAGGTTACTTGTCATCAAACTTGAAAAAGGAAACTTGCGTGGACGCCACGACAAGAGTTTGAGCTGTCATTTGTATATTTTGCAAAGTGCGAAGATATTGTGGTGAACAAGAGATTTAGTTTTGTTTTGCAAGGTTATCGTCAGTTAATTAATATGTTTAAAGTTTCATGCGATTGGTAAAAAGTTGGTAGCTATACTTATAGCTGTACCCAACAAGGACCAAGCTAACGGTGGTTAGGACTGCAGAGAATGGAACTTCTTCACAATAAGTGCTATGAACAGAATAGAATAGAATAGAATAGAATATCGTTTATTTCTAAGTATATGGTATTACAGGTTGTTACACATAAAATGGTTCAACATACACTACCGTGTTCGGTGTAGAAATATTGCACTTAATTACTAGGTATTTTCAATATTAATTATATTATTTAACATCACATAAATACTTCAGAGACAATGACAAAAAAAAAAACAATATAAAAACATAAACAATAATAGGACATTACTTACTAATTATTTACTATCTACTTTACTATTTTTTTATAAACCTACTATACTAAAAATTATTACTATTAGGAACATTTATTTATTTATACTTATAGTCTATAAAATCATTCACAGAATAAAAACACATGTCCAAAAGCCAAGAAAACAATGCACATTTAAATTTGTGTAAAGGCAACAGTCTTATCTGAGGTGGTAGTTTATTGTAAATTTTTACTGCCATACAGTAGGCATTACAACTGTACAAATGTAGTCTCTGGGTTGGTACCACTAATTGGTTTGGGTTTCTTTCCTGAACTCTTTTAGAAATAGGCTCATAAATAGGAAATAGATGATGATATTTCTTAACAAACAAACTAATTTCAAAAATGTATAGACATGGCAGTGGAAGTATCTTTAATTTTTGAAATAATGGTTTACAATGATCTATATAATCAGCACCACACATGGCTCTAATACATTTTTTTTGTGCTATAAATGCCCTATCTACATCCACTGAGTTGCCCCATATCACTAATCCATAGCGTAACACTGACGAGACATACCCATGATAGGCGCTGAGAACTGTTTCTTTGCTGGCTGTGAGTCTTAGTTTGCGAAGAGCGAATACAAATCGATCGAGCTTACTACATACTTTGTCTACCTGTTCCTTCCAGTTTAACTTATTATCAATAACTAAACCCAAAAATGATGCAGATTGTACTGGTTTTAAGAATGTATTATTATACTGTATTGTAGTGGGTTCGCATGTTGAGTTTTTAGTTTGGTACTGTATCAATTTAGTTTTATTTAAGTTAACGTGTAAATTATTTTCTTGTAACCATTTCACTGCATTTTGTAATTCATTGTTGGTTTCAAACTCAAGATTATTCTTGTTTATGCATCTTATAGTTAGTGTTGTGTCATCAGCAAATAATGTGGATTTATGTTTTAGGTTATTGACAAGATCATTAATATAAACTATGAATAAAAGTGGCCCCAGAATGCTACCCTGCGGCACGCCACAATTATTAAATTTTGGTTCAGATTCATAGGTCACTTTTGAGTTATTTACTATTTTTGAGAGTACCGTTCTTTGCTGGCGATTCGACAAATAGCTTTCAATCCAGTCATATGCATTTCCTCTAATTCCATATCTCTCAAGTTTAAAAAGTAGTCGTTTATGTGAGACAAAGTCAAAAGCTTTGCTCATGTCTAGGAATACCGATAACGTTGACATTTTATTATTAAGTGCTTCCGTAACTAGTTTCACTAAAGTAAAACAGGCCAATGCAGTGGAATTATTCTTTCTGAATCCAAATTGATTGTCAACAAGAATATTATTTTTATTCAAGTAACTACTAATTTTGTCATGCATAACTTTTTCAAAAATCTTTGCTATTATTGGTATTAGTGTGATAGGCCTATAATTGTCAATATGCGTTCGATCGCCTTTTTTAAATAGAGGTTTAACTATGGACAATTTGAGTCGTGTAGGGAATATTCCTTGTTCTAACGACAGGTTGATTATGTAACACAGAGGAATTGATATAAAACTACTACTCATTTTTATTATTCTGGTTGTGAGTTCATCATAGCCGGTAGCATTAGTATTATTTAAAGAATTGATGATCTTCATAATGTCACTCTCAGTTACAGGAGTTAAGAACAAACTATTTCTTTGAGGAGTAATATTAATGTTACTCAAGTCGTTACTTGTATCATCAAAATTATTTTTATGAGTGAGTTCAATAAAATAGTTGTTTATAAAGTTACATATATCATTAGGGCTATTAATGGTTTTATCCTGGTACACTAATTTTTCTATATCACTCTTGTCAATAGTACTATCAAAATTATTTTTTATAATAGACCAGGTCGCTTTACATTTATTTTTAGAGTTATTTATATGTTTGTCATTATTTATTCGTTGAGATTTTGATATACACTTTTTTAATATTTTTGTATATGTTACATATTTCTTTTTGTGATATTTTTTACCTATAGAATCATGTTGATATTTGTAATATAATATTCTTTTTTTAATGCATGATATCTTTAACCCTTTGCTTAACCATCTATTCTTAACAGGTTTATTACCTTTCCTAACGCGTATTTCAGGGAAACACAATTTAAAGAAAAGACTATAAAGGTCATGAAAAACATTAAACGACTTATTGCAGCATGTTTCACTATATACTTCATCAAAACTTAACGCTCCAATGCATTCAATAAATTTATTTATGTTATCTTCATTGAAGTCTCTCACTGTCTCATACCAAAATTTTACCGATGTAACTTTATTTTTATCTTTTGGCACTTGAAAAATTAATGATTGGGCTGTGTCATGGTCCGATAAAGCAAGGTTATGAGTATTACTTTTTAAGTTCTGAATGGAAATATTACTAGCTATTTGATCAATACTGGTTTTTTTTCTAGTAGGTAAGTTGATGTGAGGTAGTAAATTAAAGTTCTTAAGAACCGAAATTAATTCCTTTTTCTGCGCATTTTCTTTGAGAATATCAATGTTCCAATCGCCACAAATGATGATATATTTTTTACTATTAAGAGTTAATTTAGATAATAATAGTTCTAATTTTTTTAGAAAAATAAACGTATCGGAATCTGGTATTCTATAAATACAAACCACTAAAAGATTATAGCTCGGTACTTCTATACCACAACATTCAAAGCAATACGTTGTCGCGAATTCATTAGTTAATGATAATGGAGTAAATTGTATGCCTTTTTTAACAAATATACATGACCCACCACGTTTTTTACCTTTTCTTGAGTAGTTGGCAGCTAAATTATAATTATCTATATGCAAATTACCTTCATGGCCCAGTTGTACAAACGTTTCGCTAAAACAAATGAAATCTACATCTCCAATCTGCTTCTGTAACTCGATCATTGCTATTTCAATAAGCTCTAATTTATTTAATAACCCTGCTATATTCTGATGAAATAATATAAATTGTTGTTTGTTCTCTGCAGAAGAATTATGTGATACGAAAAAAACAATTTTGATCGTTACTGTCAGATGCTAATGTAGAAGAATTAAAATCAGTTTTCAGGTCAACAAGTATACGATTAAAAATACTTCCAAATACACATTTTATACCAAGTCTGTTAATTTTACCTGTTCTCGTTGATAACATTTCATAAGATAAAACATAATTAGTATCAAAGAAGTAACCATATTTATAATTTTCAATATCCTTAAAAAGTAAATTTGCAAACATTTCAATTCGGTAATTATATATCGGCGCCCCTAGTACATAAGTAGGGGTACACAAAATTATATTTGTTTTTGATATACCTGTTAACGTTTTTCTAATAAACATGACCAATTCGTTCAGGTCTACATTCTTCCTAAAATCATTTTCACCAATCATAATTAAACAATAATCTTCTTCATCAAAGTTCTGAATTTTGTATTTGACATCTGTCATGAGTTCTTTCACACCGCTATTCCGTTTTACAAAGTGACAGTAGTTGAACTGTTCTCCAAAAGTGCGCTCTATTATTTTTAGTGTACCGCTGTAGTTGCAACCATTGAGTATACACATTTTCCTTTTCTTTCTAATGTCTATTTCCTTCTGTAATTGGGTATAGTTTTCTTTATTTTGGGAATATTTAGTTACACCTGCTGCTTCACTTTGTATATTATTCTTAGTTGACTTCTCGTTGGATTCTGCGATTTTTCTTTGTATTTGTTTTCTGTTCGTAGGTGTAGTGTTTTTTATTTGTTTAATAGAAGTCTGCTTAGAGGGATAACTATTTAAAGAATTATTATTTTTCTTCAATAAGTCTTCATTGATCTGCTTAAGATCACTATTTTCTGAGGAAAGACACTCGATCACCTGACGAGCATTTTTTAATTCAAACATAAGTTTTTCAACTTGTTCTTGTAAGTTCGATAGCAACACATCTTTATCATTTAGTACGTCTGCTTGTATACTACTAGTGCTGTCATCTAGTGTCTCATTTAGCTCAAAGCTGTTATTATCATTTTTGGTACTTGAATCCGACACGGGCGACACAGTACGTGCCTGTGGACGGCGCATAGTATTATTTTGCAAGAACTCCATTTCTAAAATTTTTTTTTTTTTTTTATAATTTTACTATATTTTTGTACTTTTATTCCTTTAATAAATTGGTTTTATCAGAAAGAAGTTAGAAAATGCACAAAAAGACATCACACCGATGAGCGAGATTTGATCCTGAGCTCCATGTCATGAACTGACGGTATAGCCAATGCACCAACCAGACGCTTACTAAGACGGTTAAAATAATACTTCTATAGCGATGGATGAATAATTTGTACGAATGACGTAGTTTGCAAGTCAACCGCGTTTTGTTTAAAAATTTTTTACTCAACTGTCACTTTAAATCACAAAGTTTGATTTTTATGTTTTTATAGTTCTTAAAGTTGGTTTTTTTAATTTGTGCATTTATTAATATTATTGTTTATCACTGTTCACTATGTATTTAGTGTTTATTATGCTGAATATGAAAAATGTTATAAGTTTTAATTGTTCACAATGTTCACTGTACAGTTCACGATAATAAAGTTTTATTTACTTATAATTATATCCTGATAACACTTTCACATGAGTATCAAACAGTCAACTACACTTTTTTTATAAATTTATCACGATTACGTCGCTTAAACTATTTTTTAACAATTAAAATACGGGAGCAAGATGTTTACATGACAGTGTCGCCATCTCTCCCTTCAAGTACTGCCTTCTGCATCAGACCTATGTTCCAACTGCCTAACGAGACTCAATTTTCTTATTATAAAATCTGAAAGTGAAAATTGTATTACTTACAGGCTTAACAATAAGAAAATTGTTATAGTCATTTTAGTAGAGAAAGAAGGGTCTTTCTCTACTAAAATCAGTAAAGCTTTAAACTAAATTAAAATGTAATACCCAAAAAAAATATTGTTCAAAATTCGTATTAAACTAAGCCGTATAGTCAACGGTTACGTTAAAGCCGTCAATCTACACTTCACACATTTGACTGGATTATACGATTAACCTGAATTGTAGAAACGTGTCGCTACAAATTAGACTTCCTTATGAAGCTAACAGGTGTACTCTAACATAATACCGTTTGACACGGAGTTTACTATTCAGTTATTGTTAGTTTTAGAGCTGTGGGAAAGTTGTTTTAATAGATTTTTAAACATGGGGTTCCTTTTTGGAACCTAATTTGCGGCCCGAGAGGCAAGGAGTATCGTATTCCCGAAATTATGATGTTTTTATGCGACCACGTACCGGAAAACGCAGGGTGGGGGGAGACCCCTCACACGATGGACCGACAGCCTCGTAAGGACGACGGCGGGAAGCCTATGGATGAGGGAGGCGCAGGCGAGCACAAGGTGGCAATATTTGGAGGAGGTCTATGTCCAACAGTGGACGTCAATTGACTGAGATGATGATGACGATGATGAATGAGCTAACTTTGACAACAATTTTGTTTAGCTTGTTAGTCCCTGCAGTTTTTAATTAGTTAGTAGTTTTTAATTTATTGTAAGATAAAAAGATCGCGTATGAGCTGACCTACTTTAATGTCTATACTTCATCTCATCATTAAAGGGTGTCATAAAACGGGACCATGCAATGTCACTAGCAAACAAAAAAACTTGTCTTAAATCCTAATACCAACGCGTCTCCTCTCACCAGCTTTGTATATTTGGATGCCCATCCGTGTGGGACCTTCATAGGCAGCTACAAAAAAATAAAAATCTCAAACAACATTACCCCTCTTCCGGTCCTAAAGGAGGTGCTACATTATCAGCTGGACTTTCATCAACGACGACACCAAGAGGCTCCGTGATCTTCATATTTACTTCTTTCTTTTATCTTTCTAAGACACTTTTATTTCTTTCCAAAACCAGTTCATTTTTCACGTCACTAATATTAATCAATTACAGAAATAGCACTTTACGGTTAGTTATTATATCATTTATTATTATATCAATTGTTATTAAGTATATCAAACGTAAATAAGAACACGCAAATTCGTTGCAAGCGTTGTAGTGAGACTGAATTAACTGACGGGATGGGGATAAATAGATCTACGCTGATACTCGAATGGATTGCAGCAATTTTGTTCAAGCATTATTACTACCATGAGGGCAGGATGGACTGTGAAATTAATCAAATAGTCTACCTATTTTATAATATAATTTCCTAAGAAGTAAACTAGTCAATTACTGTTATGCCAATGCACAGGTCCACCCTTAACCACGGTCGAAGTAATTCGATCGAAACGTCAGAAAAATGTTGGTATGTATTTGTAATTTTGTCAGTAAAAGTTGTGACTCAAACAGTAGTGTTGGGTATATTGCGTTCAGAATTTATGTATTTATGTACGTAATATCACACACTAATAAATACCAAAGCCATGTTGTATCTTATTTTGCATTTAAATTAAAATTATTTCAGAGTAAACATCGAATCCCTTAACTTGTAGTATAAGGATTGTAAGAGTATGCATCAGAAAATTTCAAATTAATTCCCAGTACTTTAAGGTTTACGTTTTAATATCCTTTTAAAAGTGACACAAAGGTTTTACTTAAAAGTTTAAATTGTATAAAGTAACTTTTAGATGATAAACAGCCTCATGAATAAAATAATGATTTAAGTTTTTGATACTTATTTGACAAAAAAGTTTTTATTGACAATTTAGGAGGGAAGCCTTCACGCCTATTTTATATATATTTTTTATAAGAGATCTTCAAAGACGTCAGTAGAGCTTAGCTAAGCCGCTTCCTACTCCGAAACACAAGCTGTCTGTCTTATAGCTCTGAAGATAATTTCACTTGGTACTGTAACCTTCACCTAAATACAGTAACATTTTCACACATCTGTCTGGAGTTGGATTAAACTGTCACAGCGGTGGCACTGACCTAGAAAACATCTATCTGAAGAGATCCACTACCTATACCTACTAGAAATTTGGCATTACAAGAAAAGAAGTCCGCCACAAACCTACCTCACGAATTCCACCAAAAGAATATAATTATATTCTCGTATGTAACTCGTAAAGTAATTTCCCAACTTTTATCGAAATATTTAACCAAGTAGTTACATTTTAACAGTCATCAATAAATATTCAGCGCCATCTGTTCCCAAAGTAAGCTAAGCTGAACCTGGTTGTGTTATGGGTAACAGAACCTATATACTTTTTTTTATAAATACATACCCACATATTATACATAGAAACACTAAGACCAATGCAAACAATCATGTTCATGCACACATAATATGTGTGCATGAACATGATTGTTTGAATATATTATATTCGCATTGAGCGGGAGTCGAACCCGAGACCTCTGCGTAGCAGCCATGTAATATAACCACTACGGCACAGAGTTCGTCGAAACAATCAATATAATAATAGGTTTGTACAGAAAGCTTGTCACATGTTCGTAACACGCGAACTCGATCGAAGGCCAGTGGGGGAAGCTGTGGAGGGAAGTGCTAGAGGATATTGTCGATTGCGACGGAGACTCCGCAATCTGTGCGCTAGCTATATGCAACTAAGGGCTTGTAATAGTAATGTGGGTTTATATTATTTATTCATGGGACACTGTGTTTTGTATTACAGGTACAGCAAAAGTTAAACGGAACTCTTCGTATCGTTTTAGTTGCCAAGTAAAAAATAAATAAAATAGAGGCAGGCCCTATGTTTTGTACCAATATTCAATAGTTGGTAAGACTAATTTGAAAATAGAACGCCGGCGCCGTATTTGGTAAAAAAACAACTTCATGTGTAGTATTGCCGGGTTAAAAAATGTATCTCATTGTGTAGTATTTTAGCCTGTTATCAAGTATCAAAATTTAAAATAAAACTCCATGCGTTCTTAAAGTAGTTAAGTACAAAACTTAACGTGCAAAGAACAAACATGGACTACCTACTGAGCGCAAATAAATCCTTATGAAACAGCTTAGTCTACTTAAAACGATTATTTCGTCAAATACACCTTACAATTTCACGCCACGAATGGTTGGTGTTCAATCATCATTTGGACATCCTCTACAAAATTGCGATATAACCAACACCCACTATCATTATAACTCTGAAAAACAAAAACCCGTGTCGTGTTGTTAAACGTACCTACATGGTATCAACTGCCTACTCTATCCGGTATCTTATTGCTATTATTACAAAGTCATTAAATTATCTAGATGTTGTGTAACAAGTTTGGTATTGACCTAATTAAGTTGGTCACAATTTGAAATTCCTCTCCGTGTGGTGACGGAGTAAGAATACAATATGTAATTAAATTACCCCATCCCATCCCATGGGTGTCCTAGAAACCGACTAAGGGACTATCTGTGAATATTATCTTTACATAGAAAGAAGGAAAACTTAAAATTAAACCCTATACCAATCCGTCTGGCTAGCGTGGTATTAGTAGGACAAGTATCCTTCCGTCACGAGAGGAGGCTCGTCCCTGCCGTGGGACATTAATGGGCTGTTATGATGGTATTACCTTGATGTTTAACAAGTTTGATATTGACCTGATTAGGAACAATTTGAAATTAAGTAGTTTTAGGGCTCTTTCAATTTAAGCGTTTAGTGTCGGACGTTTGCAGTGCCGGAGCAGTGGGTTTGTAGAGCGGCGAATGCCTAAATTGAAAGATATTGTATGAGTATCTGCTCGTTCGGATGTCACCCATTCTTTTTTGATAGGCACGCACACACGAATTAATAAACGATAAGACAGGTTCAGCATTATTTTAGTAATGGGTGATTCCTTCTCTGGAATCTCCAGTCCATCATATGATTGAAGAAAGACCGTTTCAATTTCTGTTCTGAAAATACAGAACAGAAAGAGAGCTTACTGAAGTTCTTAATAGTTATATTTCTATATAGTTTTTTCAGCTTATCCACATTTCGTTGCCGATCATACAAACCAAAAAGGTCCACTTAAGACCCAAGATATCAAACAGAGTTCGCATAAAGCAAAACCTTCCACAATATCGACGTAGTAACATCAAAGAGATCCCTATTCATAGGTTCCTAACTTATCAATGGGTACACGAATATTGGATCTTGTTCGTGTATTAAGTTCCTCGGTATTTATCGTTTTGGGTCGACGCTCAAAGGGCGACGACAAGCGGTCTCTTTGCAAACTCCACACGTTATAAATTTTTCGAATTTGAATCTTATTTTGTTGGTAATAAAGGTTATTGAAGGGTAGTAAATAAATCGCGTTGCTAAACATGGCTGACGGATGTGATCGTTACGAATATAAACTCTTATTTACATAATTTGTTCTCGTCCATCAAAGTATCAGGAGTTCAGGACCCTTGCACCTATATTGTACTGAAGCATGTAACAAATATATAGAAGGTAATTATCTTAACTAGCTAGGGAAATTACAGGGCTATGGGACATTGTATCTTGTGGTCCCAGAGTAAACAGCGGTTTGACCTTGCGCTTGCAATCTTGCATTACTAACATCTACGAGCGACGCACGGCTACCTCTTACCAACCAGTCGCTTACTCGTTTGCGACTTTAATGTTCAAAGAAAAATATATTTTACATGACATTAGTAGGGGAGCGAGGGGCTTGTTGTAACAGGGGTAAGTAGTAACAGGCTCTTTTCACTAGGATCTTAAACGCAATTGACCTACTTCTTTGACTAGATTTAACCTATAAACCACGCCGTATCATGTTACCATAGATAGTGTCCTGCCCGGCTGGCGCAATGGGTGGAAGTGTGCATGCGCTTCATTTTTGCCAGGTGACATAAAATTGTACTGTCGTACAATTTCGGTTTGCGTTATTATTATCGACTAATTTCAAATTTTCTGTGTCTTATTTGCATTCAAATTGATTAATCTCTGATAATGTGTAACAGTTTTTATGATTGCTAAATTCTTTAAATAGTTATCTTGATAAATGTTAAAAATCATATCATGGGGTTAGTTGTAACAAAATTCGGGGGCTTGTTGTAACATGTTAAATGTATGAGGAAAAGATGAAATAAAAAAAAAGATGTCAAAATTAAAGAAAAAGTCAAAGGAAAGGGGTAGGGAAGGGTAAGTTAACAAAAAATAAAGATTTCAAAGTGCCATGATGATTAAAAGTAGTGATTAACTAAATAAGACTGCTAATTATTTAAGTTTTAAGTGTTGATTACTAAAAAAGTGTATTTACGTTGATTTTTGATAAGAATTATACAATACTTACTTTAGAGAGATGTAAATTTTGTTAAAAACAAGCAAATAATAAATGATTAGAGGTATTATTGTCGGTTTTTTTTGGCGTTACTACTTGCCCCTGTAGATGTTACAACTTGCCCCAAGCACGAGGTAAGTTGTAACACCGCACTTCTTCCAGAAAATAATTTATTGTAAAATAATGAAGAATAGTTATGGTATTATTTTTACTTGATTTAGTTCAGGAAGAGTTACAGCATCCATCCATATTTATTTAGTAGACATTTAATCAATAGATCTCAAGATATATTAGTTTTAATGAAAACTGTTACAACAAGCCCCTCGCTCCCCTACTAATGTATTTACACACATTAGAATAGAATAAAATAGATATTTATTGGTAAGAATACAGATAACTTAAAAAAGTATCTTAAAAATAAATCTTAATTAACATTGTAATTTTTTTTTTTTTTTTTAAAAGACAACTCCCGCACTAGGGATCATGCCCTGTGTCGCGGGGACTTTTACAAACATCAATTAACGGACACATAGAACACCCAGACTCAGGACAATAATTTGTGGATCTCACAAATTATTGTCCTGCGTGGGGATCGAACCCATAACCTCATGCGCGGCAGCCGCTGGCTATACCGGCGCGCCACCGAGGTCGTCCACCGAATTATTGTAATAGTAATTGTATTTAGTAATTGTAATTATTGTAATGTAAGTATTGTAATTATATACATCTAACAGTGTAATTATCACTATTCACTTTAACCAATAAAGATTTGTTCTGCGTTCTGGTTAATGAAACGCTGTCTGCAGAAGCAAACATAATTCAATAAATATCAGTCTGCTTCTGACAAGTCTGCGCTTACTGCAGCAAAAGGACTGAGATATACTAAATGTCTCTTCAAAACTGCTGATTGCCAATTGTGTTTCCTAGTAAGTTCTTAGTAAAAGTTCCATGTAAGCTATAATTTCTGTTTCCAAATATTTTGCTGTACCATATCTATACTAATATAAGGAAGAGGTAAAGTTTGTGTGTTTGTGACGTTGTAGGGGGTAATCTCTGGATCTACTGAACCGATTTTAAATATTCTTTCTGTGTTAAATAGTCCATTTATCGGGGAGTGTCATAGGCTATATACCTAGTATCACGCTATGACTAATAGGAGTGGAGCAGTAATGAAATATTATTATGTTTAAAAAAGGGACGCGTTTTTTTTGCCGCCCAACGAAGTGGGCACGTGTCAGCTAGTCTTTAATAATGCAATAAATACTAAAATAATTTAAGAAAAAAACATAATAAAATGTTAAATTCGAGGCAGTTTTCATACCTTCAATCTGTAAGCCACCTGAGGCAGATCTGGCTAGGGATTTACGTTTAGTTTTTTTTTTCGTAGAAAAAATTACCTACTCTTAGTCGGATTTTCCGTCAACCATAGAATAATCTAGACAAGAACACCGTGTAATATTACTACTTACGTCACCATACAAAGATAACTAATAAAAGACACATGTAAGTCTTGTAACGTGTGACAAAAACATGAAATTACATATCATGAGATAACACTAAGAAGGGTTCACAATATCTATTTCCGTCGCAATGATATATTATATCTTAGAGTGTAAAAATAACACTGTAAATATATCTTAGAGTGTAAAAATAACACTGTAAGATGAGGATGTAGAAGGGATTGCTCCATTTGTCGTTGTTTGAACAGTACTTCAGATTTAGATACATTATGTTTGATGATTTGTTTGCTTAAGAGATTTGTTGGACTTAAATGGCAGGCAATTAGCTTGGGATTTGTTATGTCTCATATGGGACTTGTACAGCTATTGGATCAAGTATTATGCTTTTTCAGAGATAAGTACCTATTGTAGGTAATGTTTATCTTTTAGTTTGCATTTACTACACCCTTCTAAAATTTAAAAAGATTAACATTATTATTATGAAAAGAAAAATAAAGTCCCATTTAGTTGTCTATTCGCTAGTCTCAGAGAAAAGAAAATATGGAAAACATTTCTATTGTCAAAAGACAGACACGCCAAAATAAAATCTCTGACCTAGGTCCTTGTAAAACGTAAACAAACAATTAATGGATTGTTACATATTGACAGTTTACGTACTCTTAAAAACGAGGGTACGACAGAAGTATTTGCTTTAACATCGATAACGATTTTGTGCTCAAATGTGTGAAACCATTAACACTCGACAAATCGTAAAACATATATTACGTAGCGCTGATTTTTGTGTTGCTACGAAGGGTGGACTTTTGCTCGTAAAATTTCCGGAGTGTAATAAAAATTGACAAAAATTACATGAAAACATATAAAAGGATGAATTAAAAATTGTTGTTTACCACTGGGAATCTGTCGGAGTATGAATTTTGTTCTATGTTAAAATAACACTGTACTGTAGATATTTCTCGCTAGAGCAAACGTCAGCAGAAATAGATTATAAAGGTGATCGTAAGGCCAGATTTTTGTGACTAAGAAAAATGCCGGAAAAGTCTGGTTGTGTAGCAACTCGGAAGTTGCCTACTCTTTCGAGTTTCCAACTTCAGGAGTCCCCAGAACCCAGTGGTCTTACATAATTTTGAGCAAATTCTAATATTGTAATTATAAATACGTTTAAAATGCCTTAGGTTTAAAAAGTCTTAACGCTAAAGTGTTAAAACTGATTTTGTATTAACAAATTTATGATTTTGTATTTGTTAATACAAAATCAGTTTTAACACTTTAGCGTTAAGACTTTTTAAACCTAAGGCATTTTAAACAGTTTTAACACTTTAGCGTTAAGACTGATTTTGTAATAACAAATTTCAAAAACAGTGGTTTTGTGACGTAATAATCCGTGTTTTATAGTAAGACCGTATTTTGTAATAAGGCCGTTTAGAATGCTAAAATTAAACCTAAGAATCTTAAGTCAATCTTTAGCAAGGGACTACCTAGGTTTGTACCACCCCGCTGCCGCTGTGTTCGAAAGTCATAGTAGCAAGTTATATTACAATGACATGGCTATGGGACTTAACAACTTCTAACCTAGGATAACGAGTAATAACGACCCCAATGCAAAGACATTTTAAACCTTATATTTATAAAAAAACCAAGTTGCACTGCAACTGGTATGGACAACTTGGAATTATCAGTAAAACTACTTGCCTTATCAACATGTGTCGTATAAAAAAAAATTAGCGAGAAAAACAACACCATAGTCAACTAAGAATCTCATGTATAAGTACAACCTTTTTTCACAATGTTTTACCGTAAAACTATGAACGTGTAACGTCAGGGTGAGTACTCTACGTTGTTGTCTCCAGAGTCCTCGACGACACAATAGCTGTTAGCTAGACATGCAATGTATCTTTATATTGTGTTCTACCACTATACGCTGGCTAATTAGTAGTTGTCTTCAAGGGGCTAATTAAAATGGAGGACTGTACTTCTAAATGGGGTTAATGTAGGTGTTTTATTATTTAAATTAGTTTACTTGTGCCTTTGGAATTGTTATTTATTTATAGTTAAGTATAAATTATCTTTATAAATCATTCAGTCTTGCCTTGTTTACAGATTTGTTTCAATGAATGAGTGTCTGCGAAGTAACTTGAAATGTTAAAACTGATTTATGATGTAACAACATCATCTACTCTACTACTGTTGGTCTAGTCTACAATGACTAAGTAGCACCCTCGAGTTTTTTGCTGGTTAATGGAAATATCAGAATCGTATTTTAACTATGTATAAACATAGTTAAACGGTTCTACGGAAGCTAAATCAGAAAAAGCACGAAATCTTTTATTGCAAATGGCATTGAAAAACAATGACTGCAGTAAACAGCCTTGTAAGCGGGATGCGGCTACCGTGCGTAAGGTTGCGTGTTGAAGCCCACGCAGGAGTAATTCGTGCAATTCTAATCTATAATGACAAATTTTTTATCATGAACATCCATACGTCGTTGTTACTATCGTTCAGTATATGCTTGTAAAAGTCAGCTGACATTGACTATAATCCTTAGACCAGCATGTCAATACTCGTACCTCAAAATCGTTAAAATTCGCATAAGTAAATAGTTGTCAAATTGTCACACAATAGGTAAGACAATTTGACAACTAAAGTTAACTTAACCGAATTTTTAACGATTTTAAGGAACGAAAATTGACATGTAGGAGTTGTCTTTTGGATTGAAAAAAACATTTAAGCATGCCCTTACTTAATATGCGTAACATACGTCCAAGAACAAAATTCCTTTATCGATCGCTTCAATGTAAAAATACATAAATTAAAAAAAAGCATAAATAAACCATACTCATGAAGAGCGAGACTGTTAATTATGCGGATGCCTGTGTGCCTCAAATTTTTGTCCCTTGCCTAAAATTTTCAATTAAAACTCAAGCAACGTTCTCATGTTCCTGTTACTAAAGACCCTTTGGTTTTCTGCGTACCTCTTTTTTAATTTAGTCTATTTTTTTTATTTTATATGTAGTGGCTTTGTTCGTCTAGGTTGATTAAGGCTGTGTTTTATGGGGCTTTATTACAAGTAAAAGAAAAAATCACCCATAGACGCACATGAATGATACTCTGCCAGGCCAACTTTAAGTATTTAGGTATTTAAGCTTGGCTTACAGGTACCACGTTGCCTTGTTGGGTTGGTATAAGATTTTGTTTCAAATTTCCTTTATTTTCTAAAGTTTAGTGACTGTTTAGTAGATATCATTTAGTCCCCTTTTATGACACCATTTAGCACGGGTTGGTAGCAACACTGTGTATTTTTACTCGAATACAATATTGGCGGCGTGTTACAGCCGAGCTCAAAATTAATTCTAACTATGTTTGAATAAACCTTTAACGCAACTCCCTCTGTAAGATGAAGCCCAATGAAGAATGATTCAACAACAAGTTTTAAACCAGCAATAAAATATCCGTGTGGTGACGGAGTAAGAATACAATATGTCACCACCCCATCTCATCCCATGGGAGTCGTAAAAACCGACTAAGGGACTAACCGTAAATATTATCTTTACGAAATAAAAAGAAGGAAAACTTGAAATTAAACCCTATATCAATTCATCTGGCCAGCGTGGTATTAGTAGGCCAAGCATCCTTTCGTCACGGGAGGAGGCCCGTCCCTGCAGTGGGACATTAATGGGCTGTTATGAATAAAATTCCACTATACACATCGCATATTTCCCCACGACGCAATATTTAACAAAGCCTCAACTCCATATACCTACTTTTATTTACTGTACATTCGAATATACGAAAATATATTGGAAGTTTTAGACAAAATATTCCATGAAGCATATCTGAGCTAGATTCCGATTCAATGAACAAGAAATCTCACGAAGGTATTTCGTTGCTTCGCTCCTATCATGTTTCTTATCAAAGGTTCCCCTATTTTACATATTATAATATGACTTACAGTTCAGAAGTTAGTAGTACACATCAGTGTCCTATTTTAGGGAAAGGAGTTCTACAATTACATATGTAGGGTTACTTGGTTTGCTTGGCTGGACAGAGAAATTGGAATAGGATTTATATAAAGAAAGACATTATTTGAAGACTATAGACTATACTGCTACTACTTTTATACGAGTAGTGTCAAATTTTTAAATTAGCAATTTATGGCTCCCTCCTTGAGAATTGGGTGTGACTTTAGGAATATAAGTATCCAAATTTTAAGAGATTACATAACTATATAATGGGGCTGTTACTGTAGGCCATTAGTCAACTTTTACGATTCTTTCGGAAAGAGTTAAGTGAGAGGTAGTGATTGCATTGTTAGTTGGATAGGCATTTTTTTAAAGACACTTGGCCTAGCGTAAATAAAATGTTCTCTTTAAATTTCATCAATATTAATTAAGTTAACTCAAAACCGACATCAACGCACTAGTTTTGTACTTAGTCGATTTCTAAATCAGAGCAAATGTAATTGTCATTCTGGCATAGTACTCTAGCCGTGGTCTCTAAATCTCCTATTTTGAACTTCCAAAGGCGTTTGATTGCGTACCGATCTAACAATGGTCTTAGAGGACAAGCATCTTAGAATTAATTTAATCTCATTATAGTCAAGAATTTAGTATCAAAGGCATTGGTGGCATCTTTAAAATGCTTGTGAGCGACCTCCTCTCTTAATTACATTCCTTTGTAAGAATGTTTATGGTTTCGTCAATAATATAGCTTCGATCGTTTAATTTTTGACGCTTTTTATTAATTCACCAACATTCTATGATTTTATTGTACCAGCCGTTAAATGGTCATTCTCCATTGACGTAGGAAAACTTAAATTATTGATACTAAGCTGGCGCGTCTCATTATAGGATTATGATAAGTTTTCCAGCTTTTGTTTTCGTAGAGTAATGTATTTGCAAACTTCACTTAGTCGCCTGTTACGACACCCTTGCTAAGATTGTGGTCATGACATATATAATATAAAATAGATTTTTTTCTTGGTAAATCAGCAAAAAATAAATTTTTGTTAGGTATAACAGCAAATATTATTATAAAAGCAAATTGTATACAGCAAAATAGATCATGAATAATCCGTGTGGTGACTGAGTAAGAATACAATATGTTACCACCCTATCTCATCGTAGTAGTAGGCCAAGTATCCCTCCGTCACGGGAGGAGGCCCGTCCCTGCAGTGGGACATTAATGGGCAGTTATGATGATATGATGGATCATAAATACTTTGTTTTGTCCTGTCCAATTACCAACCTTAAACAGCGTAAGATTTTGAAATGCCTATGCTATGTCTCCTCATATAAGTCAACAAATAGACATAATACGAAGTCAGTAAGGTGGAAAGTTCAGATAAGAAATTGAGACAACATTGACCGAATCATATTGAAGGTGGGACTTATTGTGATATCTTATCTATAGAAACATCTCAAGGGGATGTCAGGAAGCAATTTGTCTAAGTCGTAAAATTGGAAAATTCAATTTGGGAAAATATTTTACTCGGAGTACGAGTACTTCTCTGGTTTTTTAAGGCGGATCATAGCGCTTGTTTTATAGGTTGAACCTATAAATTGTAGAGTGTAAATATCTAGTTATATGCAGGTAAGTAATAATAATTATGGTGTCACAACCTCATCTCAGTTCCGTGTGGTGACGGAGTAAGAATACAATATATGTCACCACCCCATTTCATCCCATGGGTGTCTATACCAATCCGTCTGGCCCATCACGGGAGGAGGTTCGTCCATGCAGTGGGACATTGATGGGCTGTTATGATGATTTTTTTTTTAAATTTATTTTCATAGGCTTTGTCGCTCAGCGACCACATCGTTATGATGATGAATGTGAATTTGCGACGCAGCAGGTTTAAAGTCACATTCATTAGCTACTACGTTCCCTCTCTTTTTAAGAATACCAGAGCTTCAAAATATACAAATTTATGAAACATACAGGTGACCTAAATAAAACGTCGTCTTTACTCTCAATGAGGTCAGGAATTACGAAGGTTTGCTTGTTATTAGGAAATTGGATTTGGAATGTTGACAAATCAATCCTATTACGATTTGCAAGCGAGAGTCAATATAGCACATCAAGCTATAGGATATTTGTCATTCTAAATTGTGTTTTATGACACAGATTTAAGGTATAATGTTCATTGGTAGCAAATTGTATAAAATGTTCTTGAAGAAACATTTGATTGATTTAAGTTTGATCTTGTTTGTTTATGCTTATAACTTACGGACTAACTTTATAGTTGCTTATGACAACTTTCGAAAGATAAACGAGGGCACTGACATAGATCTTGAAAGAAGATTCAAAAACACTGATATCCCCAGAATACTAAAGCTAAAGTGGCAATTCACAATATACAAAGACATAGATGTTGAGCATAAAGATTCTAAAATGGCGACCGCATACCGAAAAACCAACTTTTAAATGATATGATGTTGATGATTGGCTGGACTGAACCTGATAGAAAAACGGATGTAGCAAGTAGGTTATGGAACATCAGGCAAAGTTATAGATTTTTAAGTCTAGCTTTCCTTCTTTACCACACAGATTTACAGAAATGTAAAACCAAACATTACCAAATCATAAGAAAAGTTATATCATTTATATAAAGCAGCGTATTCTTTTAAGCCTCCTCGAAAGCAGTTGTAAATCAACAAAGGCATTTTTGTAATTTATTACATTTTGTATATCACAAACGAACGTCGAGTTTTCATCAGATTTCGTATAAAAATTCTCGTCACGATGTAATATCATTTACATCTAAATCTCTTTAAGGGTATTTAAGACCCTGTCAGTGTTTCTTCTGAAAATCTTTCATCAAAATATAAATAGAAAATGATTTATTAGGCTCTTACTTTTTTATACGCGTTTACTACCGTTTAGCTTTGTTTAAGCGTAATAGCTTTTTAACGGCCTACTGTTGGTATAGGCTTTATACATAAAGAGAGGGAAATGACGCTAGTCAGAAAGGTTGGTATAGGTTTTTGGTCTCATTATTTTGCCTTTATTGTAGAGACAGTAATAAGGCGACGGGAGGATTGAATCATAATACCACGCTGGCCAGACGGATTGATATAGGGTTTAATTTCAAGTTTTTCTTCTTTCTATGTAAAGGTAATTTTCACAGATGGGATGGGATGATATGGGGTGGTGTCATTGTATTCTTACTCCGTCACCACACAGATAGGAAAGATTGAATATAACACAAAAATACAGCTGAATTGCAAAACCCCTTCCTCTTTAATGTCCGTTAATAAGGCACCAAGCATTATAAGAGTATTATAACCGCTTTATAACACTCCAAGTAAGTCAACAGCTTTATTAAGATCCAAAGCTTTATAATCCTAGCTAAGTAAGCTTTCTAAAGTGACATTAAACTTAGTACAGAGAGCAAGGAGAACAAAACCACAGCAGAATATAAGTTGTAAGCTTATAGTAGAGTGCATTGTCATCATAACAAGCGCGGCCCAGGTTGCCTGAATATCTTATGCATTGTTCGTCTTAAGCTAAGGCACATTAATTTTGCTTAACAGATTATAGTGGTACTGAGTTAATATTTAAATAAGTTGTATTAAATTTACTTAGTAACCTTGTGCCCTTGTAATATGAGATGTTTTTGAATGAAAATTTATAGTTTGATCCATGTCAACTCTTGAACTTCGTTATACATTGTTGATTATATTTATTTAAAAAACACAATCCCTACTATTAACATGTTCCCGGACAGTAAGAGACACTACTTTGGTAGTATTTAAATAAAAGCAGTTATGTTTTTATAAACTTGTTTGTTATTACAGCTTTGCAATCGTGGTTACTAGTGTATACGTAGTTATTGCTAATTTTTGTATACGTTTTCTATTTCTTTTCTTTAAACAAAGACAACTCCCGCACTAGGGTTCATGCCCTGTGTCGCGGGGACCTTTTACAAACATCAATTAACGGACACAAAAAACACCCATACGTAGTTATTGCTAACGTCGAAGTCGAGCTAGAACTTCCCGAGATTTAAGCAAATAAGTCAACTAAACTAAAGCGAAAGTCATCTGAAGAATGATTAAGACCACAAACATTAAAAAAAAAACTTCATCTTCTCAAAAATAATAAATTTCATTCAACTCTTCTTACTACCTAAAAATAAACAATCCCCTATCAAAAAGATCCTTAATCGCACAGCATCATAAAGTTTTCACCGTACGAATTACTACAACGCGGTCTCAACTCGGATCGATGGCGACTCCCTCTAGTTTACGCGGAGGCAACATTCGCCCTACAACTGTGTGGTAGTACCTTTCGATAACATAAATGTAAGTACGTATATATTCAATGTTTCATTGTTAGAGACAGGCTATTTTGTTTACAACTGTGTTGTGTAGGAATTGCTTTATGTAGGTAATTATGTTTTGTGTATGGATAGTTAGGACACTACATTCGAAATGGGCTTCTCATTCACATTGTTTTTTGTTGTAATACTATTTTGTATTTACGCATGATTTGTTAAGGGGTTTTGTACTGTGTGGTGGCAGTCTAAACATCTTAAGTAATCAGGCGTTTAACCCTAACTATAAACTATAACGATACGTGGAAAAAAGTGGCTAAAGCGAGCACTTTACAATCTGTAGCATTACCAACGAGGTTCAACATTCTTGAAAAGGAAGAAGATACATATCACACAACGTCATTCACCAGAACTTGTACTTTGTGCACTAGACAACGTATAAAACTGACAAAGTCTTATTTCTTTGACAATTTATAATCTGTAAAAGTGCCTTCGACTGATGGAGTAATTGAACACCTCTGTGGCGCAGTCGGTTTATTACATGGTTGCTACGCAGAGGTCACGGGTTCGATTCCCGCTGAATGCAAATCTTTGTGTGCTGACTGTTTGCATTGGTCTGAGTGTTTTGTATGTATAATAATATGTATGCATTTACAAAAAAAAAGTATTTAAATATGCTTATCCGTTGTACACATACTACACTTATCCTATAGTACACAGTTACACAGGTACATAGTTACAAGCTTTTGCTTAGTTTGGGACTAGATGGCGTTGTGTGAATGTGTGAGGATTATTTATTTATTTAATTCTTACCACAGCAGTTAAAGGCATAGCAGCAATTATTGTTCCCATATAAAAACATAAGAATTGGTTATTGTCATTTAGTTTTAATCACAAAAAAAAACACGACTCTACGCTGAAATTAATGCTCTAGGAGTTAAACACACAGTCGCTTTAAAATTGGAACATTATTAAACCTATCGGAAATACCTTTCCATATTCACTCGACCGTATCTAACTAAACTAAAAGGTGATCCCGTACCCTATAGTAGAGAAGCTTCACCCACACTACTCAACCTTAACCCTTATCGTAACGTAAAATATATGGTAGCCATTTTTGAACTTCACTACGTCATAGAAGTAAATGCGTTTGAACTGGGTTCTTGACAAGAATATGTTGTTCCAAATTCAAAACATAGAGGTTCTCAACTCGGTTGTATTTTTGTTTTCTGAGTAGTTTATTACCGCAGAACTTAGTAAACTTCTGGCTAATTTATTTTGGCTAATCATTTTTTTTAATATACATTTTTTTATATGTTGTTTTCATAGATGGATGTCATCAAAACTGGTTTATTTACAGTTACAGTGGTTTGGTTTTTAACTAAAACGTGAAATTCATGAGCTCTGGATTGATAGTCGTCAATATGCTAAAAAGACTGGTTAACTATCTGCATCTGTTCATCTTCTCTCGCATCTACAAAGAAAACTATAAATTAAATTAATTAAAAAGTAGTTGAAGCTATAATAATAATCAAAGGTTTTTAATTAAGTGAATCCACCGCAACCCCTCTTATACCATGCATTATCACATAAAAAGAGTCAGTACGTCAGAAACGTCAATTTATTCTATTGCCATCTCAAAGAACATTGACTAGGGGGACTTAGAACGCACAAGAGACCGGACACAATCAATGAGTATGATCATAAATAGGGGATTTCTTAAATTGTTATTATGTGAGATGGCAGCACTGTAGCATCAGTCTAACTACCTATCAAAATAGTTACATGATTAACCCTTTCACAGTGCCGCCAGCACACACAATAGTAAAATAATGCACGTGTACCATATATGGTACACTACACTGGGAACGTGTTAAGATTGTTCTTTGCAATTACCTGTCAAAATAAATACAGGATTCGTTATTTTTATATTTCATTTATTTTTTTTCTTTGGAATCTTCTGTCAAAATACGTACATAATTTTTTTTTTTTTTTTATTTTTCTTAAAATAATTTAATATAAATATTTTTCTAACTGTTGAGTTTTGACACTTGACTCTCAGAGGGAACTTTGTGAAATAGGAAAACCATTAAGCGAGAATCAAATTCAAGTCTTGTACTGTAACCTGTGGTCTACAGAAATCATCATTCTTATTATTGATTTCCTTTACAATACATTTAGGAACAGACTAAACCAAAAAAAGCCTTTCTAAAAGGAAGAGCTCGTGAAAAGGAATCTTTTTATAGAAACGGCAAGTCACCATAGCCGTAAAGTTAAGTTCTCCCTTCGTATTTTATATGATAACGATGTATAGTTGAATGAAATATCACTAAGGCGGTACAGTATAGGGGATGAACATATAATTATCATGTGGACAGAAATATTTTGATTTATTTGATTACATTACGTGATAGGTAGTTAAAAAATGTAAAATGCATAAAATATGTGTTCGCTTATTACCCGAGTCCAAGAAACGAAGGAACTTCTTAATTAAGTTTATTTTTTCAGTCATTTATTTAACCAAAGGTATAGAAACAAAGAGGCAGGAGTCCGAAGGATGAGGCAGGCGCAAAATCGAGCACGGTTACGGTAATAGTATCAGCTATCAATAAGTAATCTGTGGTGCTATGGGGAGTTTTAAGCTTTTCTACAGGGACGGGCCTCCTCCTATGACGGAGGGATACTTAGGCTATTAATACCACTTGGATTGGATTGGTATAGGGTTTAATTTTAAGTTTTCCTTCTTTTTATTTCGTAAAGATAATGTTCATATTAGTTGGTCCGGTAGTAAGAAAGTATCTTAGAGAGTATCTTAGTGATCGGATCAGAAAAAGTTTTCTCGGATAGTCTTGTAGCGTAGTCGCTTGTTACGACACCCATGGGATGAGATGGGGTGGTGACATATTGTAAAGTTAATATCTCTAAATAATCCCTTAGTCGGTTTCATGACGATACCGTGTATTCTTAGCCAAAACACACAACAGGATCTAAAATATTCGTAACACTATAAATTTTACTTTAATTTATTTTCTTTTCATTCCTTTGTTACTTACTTACGTCAACGCTTCCTGTTTTCATTGATTCAAAGCATTAACAGTAGCGCTTTACAATTGAAAATTACTAATTGAATATCCGTTAATATTTATTTATTGTAATATCTTATGGTTTAAGCATTAAGCAATCGATTAGCTTAAGTAAGAAATTACCTTATAATTGAATCAACTATTTAAAGTAATTTCCGTTATACTATTTTGATTAGACTCTTTTGGTATTAAGTTGTGTTTTTATTTTATATCACTTATCACTTTAAGGGGTATCTACACTAATATTATCAAGAGGTAAAGTTTGTGTGTTTGTAACGTTGTAGGGGGTAATCTCTGGATCTATGAATCTATTTTAAAAATTCTTTCTGTGTTGAATAGTCCATTTATCGGGTGTATCATAGGCTATATAGTATCACGCTATGACTAATAGGAGTGGAGCAGTAATGAAATATGTTTAAACACCGGACGCGTTTTTTTCGCCACCCAACGAAGTGGGCATGGGTCAGCTAGTATCTATAATATAATGGGTAGTATGGTGTTAATCGTATTTAGTGTAATTCTGTTACCGGAGATTTCTTTACGAAAACTATATAAATCATAGCATTTTTCTGCTAAACCATTTTGTAGAAAAACCAATCTAGCTATCCAGTACAGCCTTGGAAAGTCCTGTCAAAAATTGAAATTTATACACATTTTTTTTTCTGTGGAATCATGTAAATTACATGTAGCCTGAATTTCTCCTTATGACATCCCCTACGTGAACGAAACAAGCCCCGTGAAAAAATCATACAGATTTCTATTGTGTTTCCGTTCCGTAAAGTGGATCTTCTTCGGAGTTCTGGAAATTAAGTTATTTAGTAATTTTATAAAAACTGCTAAACTGTTTAACTGCCGCAATTATGTACAGAAACACATCAATCTTCACAATATCATTCAAAAATGTCTTTTATCACAAAGGATTCAGGTACACTGATATCTAGCTTGATGTTGTAGCTATGTACACTAAACGAAGGATGAATTTGAATAACGAAAACGTCAGCTGTGTACAAAGTACGACCAAAAGTACAGTCAGCTGCAGAGATATCTAACCCCCTTCAAGAATATAACAGTGCGCTAAAGGGGTTAGATTTATTTGCAGCTGACTGTACTATTTTATGGTAAGCCGCAGTACGCTGAAGCAGACATTCTAATAGAGACAGGATTTTCTATTAACCTACCTCGTTTGCGCCAATTTTGCTCTTGGTTCTACCAGTTAATATTATTTTCGGTGGTAATCTAAAATAAGCTTTCATCCTCTACTTTAGGGTACGTTTTTATTTAATAGTTTTGTGAACACATAATTTAGATTTAATGGTTTTCTTTTGTCTTTTTTATGTAGCTTCAGTATGGAGTTTTATTCAATTGTGGACTCCTAATGTAATTTTGATTGATTCTAATGACAATTGTCCTTGTGGTGACGAGATATAAACCTGGTGTCCCCATGACATCTTACCCCGAGGGTATTGTCTAAGGTATAAGTTGAAACTTATACCAAGTCATCTGGCGATCGTGATAATTCGGAGTCGAGTCTTTTAAGGGTTACCTCGACTTAAAACAATCTTTAAAAAATGGATCTACTTATCTCGAAGAGAAAAATCTATTTTGGTCCTGCTTCGGTGCATTCATAACCATTTTTTTCGTAAATCAATACGGATTTTTACCCAATCATCATCATAACAGCCCATTAATGTCCCACTGCAGGAACGGGCCTCCTCCCATGACGGAGGGATACTTGGTCTACTAATACCACGCTGGCCAGACGGATTGGTATAGGTATTTCAAGTTTTTCTTCTTTTTATCATAGTCCCTTACATAAATACGAGATAAATATTTCCATTACCTCAAACATAGCCAAAGTTGCGGTATTCTCTATTGTTGAAGTGCCCCTGGCCTCAAACACTGTACTTCGATACTCAACACTTCCACAGACAACACTCGGTGTTTGTAAACTTTCATCGATACCGACGTTTTGGGGTTTTCTACATTATGGCGGGATATTCCAATATAGATGTCAAAGTATGGCAGAATAAAGTTGTGCACTGTGAGAGAGGGGTCCGACCTTCAGAATCGGAGTAACAATACCTACGTTTTAGCGTTTAACACCTTTATTTTCAATGTTATATTTCTAAACTCTTTTCAAAAATATAAACTGCGGATTTGATGATAGATACAAACAAACACTTCAATTTTATTTATATGCATAGATGAATGGGTAATTAATTAATTAATTATCTAATTTCTTAAACCTTTAGTTTAAGAAATCCGTGCATTTTATATGGTACAAAGAAAATGCCACTCAACCAAGTTCAAATAAGACGTCAAAAAAAATTCAGGATAGTTTTGGTCAATCCTACTTATTCAATACTTAAACCGAAATACCTTTCCTCTCCAAGAATTGCGACTAAGAGAGATTAGTCCTAAGAAAGTTGATTTACTAAAAGTTTTCGTCCCCTCCAACGCAGTCCTTGTTCTTATTTCGTACAACCTAATACACCAATCCCATATCACCTTAATACCTTAGCAATAAGATATATTTTCCAACGTAAAAACTATAGTTTAATCTATCACAGTACAAGTAATGGAGATTAATTTGTTACGTGAACGTTTTCTTTCGAGATAAAAAAGGGCAAGACGACTGTGGATTTGGGGAAAAGCTACCGAACCGTGTAAGAACAAGGAACTATAAATCTGTTACTTGTTCTTGTAAAAGTACTGGCAAGGTACATTTTTTAAGCCTAGTTTTGTAACTTTTATTTAAAAACAAAAGCAGAAACTTACTGTTCAATTTCGCAAGTTATTATACTTCGTTGAATTTAGGATGGTTTCAATATTTTCTTATTAGAGGTGGTCACATCCCAATCACTAAATCGTAAGCCTTGAGGCCTCTTGTTAAGGGACATCGGAAAAGTCTTTCTACATGGGAGACCACTCAGTGGTATAACATGTGATAGTCAAGAGCTTCGGAGGGACACAAACTTGACTAAGAAATGTTGTGGAATCGCAACCGCGTTCCGGACCTCGGGGCAGCGGAATACCGATGGATGAGAGAGTCACAGAACCGTGGAAAGTGGAAATACTTAAAAGAGACTTGTGCCCAGCAGCGGACGTCTGTCGGTTGATAGGTATGATGAGGAATACTTTTAAAATATAACCCGGTCACATTATCTCGAGACCTGGCGTCGATGACGTCACGTCGCGTCGGACGAATAACCGATGCCCCCGTGGCAAGCGCGGGGGTGGAAAGGAGAACGGGACGCGAGGTTCGCATTCCAGTGAGGTCTCTAGATAATGTAACTGTGTTATACATAGGATAACACAACTAACCAATTATGTAAAATACAATGTATTCTTAACTTCTTAATAAGAAAACCAATAATCCGTGAATTTACGCACTACTAAACTTGTCGCTCTCATTACGTGACAGCTATGAGTGCTATGACGTAACTGTTCCAGAATTATTTTAAATTAATACAAAGGAGGTTTTGACAGCAACGGATGACGTCATGAAAACAATTGCCGTCACGCAACCAGTATGACGTTTGTTGTGAGGTAGTTGTGAATGAATTATATTATGGGATTTTAAATAAAGCTTTTACATACTCTTAATGCTTTTACATGAATTTATATAATATTTGTAGTTAACTAGAATATGTAAATAATATCTATTATAAATAAGGCAAAAATGTTTGGAAAAATATAAATTTACGCTTTGGTTAATAGCGAGTGAATTCTTGGGTGGTGTAGTGGTCAGAAGCGTCAGAAACGTTTACTCAGAGAATACAAGGTTCGGTTCAAAACGTGTCGCAAGTTTAAATTATTTCCATTGTTTTTAGATTTATTTCGACAAAGACTAGGACCACAAGATATTCCTTTATTCGTGAGCTAGCTGACCCCACTTCGTTAGACGGCGAAAAAAAGCGTCCCTTTTTTAAACATACCTATGTCATTTTTGCTCCACTCTTATTAGTCATAGCGTGATAATATATCGTCTATGACACTCCTCGATAAATAGACTATTCAACAAAGACAGAATTTTTAAAATCGGTTCAGTAGACATTACCCTCTACAACGTTACAAACACACAAACTTTACCTCTTTATAATATTAGTATAGAAGAAGGCTGCAATAAATTTCTAAGCAACTATGCATCTAAATTGCCCAAGATGCTTTCTACCTTAAATTCATAACTTATATCGTACCTCTACATAAGGCAAGGCATACGTCTGCTAGATTCTGACTCGGGGTATGTTCATAAAAGCTCATTTTATGTTAATATTGCCTGGCGGTAACTATTTGTGCAATTTGAGCAAGCTACTTTGAAGTTGTGGTGGCTTGGTAATATTTATAGTTATTGCAGTGTATACATATAAAGAGTAATAATATTCTGTCAGTTTTCTCCGCATTTTGACGGAATTACTTTGCTGGGAAATTTGTTCTAGAGATACCACTTGCTTGCTACCGGGTTTTTCGTGTCAAGTTTTGCTCTTTTTAACCGACTCCAATGAGAGTTATCCGCATGGTGACGGAGTAAGAAGACAATATGTCACCACCCCATCTCATCCCATGGTTGTCGTAAAAACCGACTAAGGGACTATCCGTGAATATTATTTTTACGAAAAAAAAGAAGGAAAACTTGAAAATTACACCCTATACCAATCCGCCTGGTCAGTGTGGTATTAGTAGCCCAAGTATCCCTCCGTCACGGGAGGAGGCCCGTCCCTGCAGTGGTACATTAATGGGCTCTTGTGATGATGATGATGATGAATGAGAGGAGGAGGTTTTATTCAATTTGTATTTTTTATTATTTTTGTTACTTGAAACCTTTGTTATTTTTTAAGCTATTGATATGCAACGTATTTTAGTTATTAAAATTGGTTAGGTAATTTGGTTTTTGATGTTAAGAAATTGTATAAGTAGGTTCGTATTATTGTAGGCATAAACACTCTGGATTCGGCCTCTTGATTATAAAAAGAGTTTAGTATTATCTGAATAATAATTGTCATGAATAACTTGCAAAAATTCTTCCAGTTCCATCATATAAAATTATTCACATATCCTCCTCCAGTAACTAAACATATCAATGCTATACATAAAAGGGAAAACGTAAGGTTTCGCGTAACAAGCGTCGGACCGCAATAAAACACCTGCAATCCCGAGTTTCGTTCTTTTAACATCTCCCTTCACTCCCCCTTCACCCCCCAGGTACTAGCGTGTCGCGTAAACAAGGGAAACGGGAACAAAGAAAATACGCGACCAATTTGCAAGGCGCCAGCTACAATACAGAAATTTTGCTCTGTTATTGTTTCGCAAGTTCATTGGGGACGTTATTTAGTTATTTATTTATGTCATTTTCAAATTAGCTTGGGTTTTAACTTGTTGGGTCTAATTTTGTGGCAAGAGTATAATTAAATTTTAGCTTTGGAGTCAGCTACATGAATCAATGATCATAAAAGCGAAAGGCAGAGAACAGTGTGTTAGGGCTCCCGCACACGGGCTTCTGGCCACAAACACAAAACGCGGATACTGGCATATTTCCTGTAGTTTTCGTACATTTTATATGGACTCGCCGCACACGGTTGACGCCGCTGACCGCCACACGCTACAATCGTCGCTGCTCGCTTCTTGTGGCCCACACCGGTCACTAAACGACCAAATGTATGAATAAAAGTGGCTGTCGCGCGCTTCAGCTACTTTTGTGGCAAGTTTTTGCTTCTTGTGGCGGCGTTTGTGGCTGTGGCATGTGGCCCGTGTGCGGCAAGCCTTACGGCGCTTTAGGATCTCCTACAATATAGCAAACTATGGACTGCAGCAACCAAGAAGATAAATAATCTCTAGATCCTTGGTCAAATCTTACGACTCTCAAGGATATAGAAGGAGAGGCGAATTGTATTTTAAGCCCGCCGCCTCTTGTTTAGGTAAAAACTCCAGGCGGCTTGATCACTAGACCCAAGTCTTTTCCTCAATGACCAAGTTTGCGCAACACTTATATTGCACTATTAGGGTCGTAGCACATATAACGTAACGTAAATGGATCGGCACCGTATCAACTCGAGCCGTTTAGTATTATTTGCATGAAACTCCTTACTGCAACGCACACTAATCGGAATCGTAACGTAATCAGATTTTTGACGTTTGACACCGAGGGAAAAGGCGAGGCGGTGCCGATCCGTTTACGTTACGTTATATGTACTACGACCCTTAATCAACATCACAATTTCCCAAAATATACTACCTACATTAACAATTATGAATATGCATCACGCACTCAAAACTGCAACGTCCACCTCTAATTAAGTTCTCGACATAACTAGTCATGCTCGTAACGTCATGTAATCATGCTCAGATGAAACGTGAACTAAAACGGGGTGATTTCAAGCGCACTCGTAGTTCAGGCCGCGTGAAATTAGCCTCGTATAGCCAATGTATGATAGGTGGCATTGAATTATTGTTAGGTTACTCGCTTGTTATTAGTGTCAGGGCAATTGCTTTGTCAGCAAAGTTTATGGAAACGTTTGATGATTTATAGTTGTAATTAATCAGTATATATTACAATAAGTGCAATTTAGGTTGGCTGCCTTGAAGTCATTTTTGAGAAACAAGTATTTTCCTCGTTCCTGTATCTGCGAACGTCTCCAAAAGCTAACTTCAGACCAGCCAAAGAACGCGATCTGTATATTTCAAGCATGGAATTTAAAAAACTACTGATAAATACACGCACGTTCCTAGCTTCTGTGCATTAGATCGCACGAGAACAAAAACGAAGAAAAACTATGTTCATACAGTTTTAAGGATTCTAACACAAATCCTGGTCAGTCTGAGTTCGATTTGTGGTCAAACGTCATTGTACCCATTGAGCGTGGGATATTTTTTTAATGGAATATTACTGAATTGCTTAATAATAATAATTAATATAATATTGTCCTCACACATACCCGCAACGGCATGTAGTCCCGCCCGAACTAAGAAGAGGATTGTACTAATCACGTATATAAACTTACCTTTTTAAAAATACTTAGTTTAACATAGAAAACACAAAGGTTCGTCTTAGATCAAACTCGAAACCTTAGAAGCAATTAACCTACTATAACCACTACACCACACAAGCCGTCATACTCGTATTAATATAATTCCTCTACCAAAAGTCTGTTATTAAAGTCCCATAACAAATATCATAAACGCCTATTACTTAGTAGGTGGTCGAATATAATTCCACGAACATCGAAGCCAAAACAATGTTAGTACGGTGTCATTGACTGCAATATCACCATAAAGAGATGGCCTATAGGTTACATAGTTAAATAGGTTTTATATTGTGTTTAAACGATGAGTTCGCCTAGTGTTGAATTGTATGGAATGTGAGATAAAAAGACTAAGGGTCATTGCACATTATTACATGATGTTTGCAATGTATTTTTGTTTTTTAAAAGGAGCTTTAGTGGCATATTATTTGTTTTATTGATTTTAATTTTATTATAATTAAAAAATAAGCTTGTGACGGAATACACAATTCGTTATAATGAGTAGGTACATACAAACAAAAAAATACAACCAAATTGAGAACATCCTCCTTTTCTTGAAGTCGGTTAAAAATTATAAAAGATAAACCACCAGCTGGGTACGAGAACTAAGCTACTAAAGTCCTTTTTAAAATAATGTTTTAAATTAGCGTAGCGTTATCCTTAGCAATTGATCCTTTATATTATTCGAAGGTGTTCAAAAGATTCCGGAACCAGAGTGTCACAGCTACGACAGCCAGGAACGACTTTTTACGACGTGCCTTCGGTAAAAGCACGGAGACACTAAAAAGAAATATCACTTAGCGGTCACCCATCTTTAGAGTGACCTAGGCGACGTTGCATGACTTATGCAACAGTGTAAAGGATTACTTAAACGATAAAAAGGCTTGGAGCTGAATTGTCCTGTTTACTAAATAAAATAATATTTATGAAGTGATCACCAAAAGAGCGATAGGAACTCAGCAGAGTTTCTTGTGGGTGTCTTCTGACATGGTAGTGTTTCGAACCCTCAGTAAACTTAGCCGTTAAGTCAGACGTGCGAATGTGATCACTTTATAACGACATTTATAAGCGATACCGTTGTATCTTAGACGAATAAATGACTTAGTGTTTGTTTGTTTTTTGTTAAATATTATCGTTTACGAATTAGTCATTGTAACCAGCTTTAAGCTCCTCCTGTATATTGTTAAAATATTGATCAATCAGGGTTTTATTCATCAGTGGAGGTAATGTAAGTTCGCGCCGTCATAAATCAGAAGCGTAACATAGAGGGTCACGTTTTATAGAAGCCTGTTTAGCGAGAATGACACGGCGAAATGTTAATGTAGGTATACCCCAAGTTATACAAAGCAGCTAAAAAATGACTTTTAATGAAATATGCATATCATTGTGCTCTTTTTTAAAAGTAATTGATGAATACACAGGCGAAAATGCAAGGCGATCAATTTTCTTTACTTGATGTAAACAGGGTGTAGGTAAGCTGGGCTGCTTACCTACACCCTTTGTCCCACTGCCGAGACGGGCCTTCTCCACATGACTTTCTAATACGGACGTGGCTTCGCCGTGTGGTGACGGAGTAAGAATACATATGTCACCACCCCATCTCATCCCATGGGTGTCGTAAAAACCGACTAAGGGACTATCCGTGAATATTATATTATCTTTACGAAATAAAAAGAAAGAAAACTTGAAATAAAACCTTATACCAATCCGTCTGGCCAGCCACGACTTTTAATGTGGCATTACTAGGCCAAGTATTCCTCCGTGCCTTGCGGAGGCCCGTCCCTGCAGTGGGACATTAATGGGCTGTTATAATTATGATTATACGTAGAGGAGGAAAGGAAACTTGCAAATACCACGCTAGACTTTTAATGTGGCATTACTAGGCCAAGTATTCCTCCGTGCCTTGCGGAGGCCCGTCCCTGCAGTGGGACATTAATGGGCTGTTATAATTATGATTATACGTAGAGGAGGAAAGGAAACTTGCAAATACCACGCTAGACAACGATAGTATTGAATGAACTTTACTCTCTTTACTAGATATCCTTACTGTTAAGTATAAGTACCTTAGTTTCCGTCGTAAATAGTCCTCTGATAATATGGTGGGAAATAAAAGAATTAAGTTGTTCTTTGACCTATTTATAAATTATGGAACATTATATTTGTCATAATAATAAAGCAATATAATGTTATTGTACTTTAAAGAAAGCGCGAAAATATTGCACGAATTAGCGAAATGGTTTATAAGTAAAGGTGAATTCACTCCAACGCCATTCCTTTCCCAGTCTAGGCAACATGTTTTAAACCCACTGGTAATACACAATGATCAAAGACCTATGTTTATGTTACTGTCAATTTTTGAATTAGCTTTCCAGACGCTACGGTTAACGAATCGTATAATACCTATATGAAAAACCAAGTTCACCATCTCTAAACTTTGAATAAAAACATTCGAACTGCTTGGTCACTCACTGTAAACCTTATTGTAAAGGCTTTCTTATACACAACAAGTCATAGAATGGGCTATTTTTGAGTGATTCACAACGTTATCAAATTACAAATGAAGGGTTCTGTAGGAAAACCAAACTGCCAATGCGCAGGACATAAAAAGTTCGGTAAAAGATCAGTCAAGTAGCAGGGAAGGCTGTTTCTAACGATGTACTGATGATCTATTAAGTCCTAGCTGTGTTTGCAGTCTTGAGTAAATACTTCGCATTATAATGACCATTAAACAAAGCAGATGGACAAAAAAAATTGTTACACTTTCGTTCAGATGTCTCCTCTGTTCCAGATGTTAATGCCAAGAAAAAAAAACGTAAATTAAACGTGTTTAAATGTCAAATTTAACTCATTATCAGAAGGTTCAATGTCACACATAGAGCAATAAAGTAACTTTTATGAGAGTTTAAAAGAAGTGCCTGGAGAGTGGAGAAAGATACACGAGTATTCTTTATCTTTACTCATCTGCGTGTGGACGGAGTAAGAATACAATATGTCACCACCCCATCTCAACCCATGGGTGTCGTAAAAACTGACTATACCCCTTCCATTATATTTAACAACATTTGACAGATTGTCATTGGTGACGTTCAACAGTATTTCGAATGTAATGCCATTCGATTGTAAGCGATTTTTCGATTTTCCAAATTGCTTTATTTTACACATTTGGATCCTTACATCATCTTTTACATAATATTATTGTTTTTTTCTTTATTATTATTATTTTTTCGAATTAGCCTATAGCTTAAAATTATATAATTATAGTTAGCGGTATTATTTAAAATACATAATTTATCGAGACACATTGGCGGGTTGTAGCTAATCTAAAATATCATATTACATTTTATAAACGTATTATGAAGAGTTCAGGTTTATTCATAGCATTAATATCTACCGATTATTTGTAATTTGTTTTATAATGGTTGTAATCGTTATTAGTGTCCATCACTAAGTAACCATGGTAACCGAGAAAAACATGGGTACCTACATCCATGAAATACAATATTATTTGTTCGAGAAATAAGCGGAAATATTACGAAACTTCATGGACGTGAACTGTCAAAAAGCTAAACTTACGCTGGAAAGGGTATAAGAGATATAATCTTTCGTATCTATCCGTATATATAATCCGTAAATATAATCTTTACGAAATAAAAAGAAGGAAAACTTGAAATTAAACCCTATACCAATCCGTCTGGCCAGCGTGATATTAGTAGGACAAGTATCCTTCCGTCATGAGAGGAGGCCCGTCCCTGCAGTAGGACAATATACCATACTTTATACCATACATATTATACCATACTTACTTAAATATTATTTTTAGGTAAATACCTACGTACGTATTATACATAGAAAACACCCATACCAAAGCAAACATTAACATTGTTTGAAATTTTATTTTGCTACATGAATCAGCCCTTTTAGAACGATAAAGACATCCAAGTGTAAGTTCACGAACGTAATAAAATTTAACGGTAATCGATAATGGCTTCAGACTCACATTTATGTTGTACGGAATATGTGCCATGTGAAAATAAACATTTCGTTTTTACAGCAAGATATTACGCTATTTAGTGTTACTCAAAAATGTATTTTATTACAACGTCTTAAGGTTTACGGGATCATTAAGCTGGTAAGTATACTATTTAACATTAATATTGTTTTTTATACAGGTATGAATTTTATAATAGCATATTAATGTCCCATTATAGGGATGGTATTCCTTAAAATGAATAAGAAAGCTTACTCTACTTTTTCTACGCTTGACAGACGGATAGTATAGGACTTTAAATCAAAGGTTTGTTGTCCTAGTTTGTTTACATACTAACAAAATTTTCGGTAGTCAGCTTTTACACCCACAATGTAAGTTGAGATTGAGACGGTGACAACGTTTTGGTTGAGGGTCATCCGACCCACCACAGCCCGCGTAAAGTAGTAACTGTCGTCAGAGACAAACTACTCGTCGTCAACAAAAAGAAAAGGTGACAACGAGTATTCTTCTTCCTTCACCACAAGAAAAATCACCAATTTATTTATCATGAATTTAATAGTAGGTGAGGCTTCCCTCGTCTGTAAACTTTGATCAACCGTTGCAACAAAAACTAGTATTGTTATCTTGAACATGAAGTCTGGAAAGTTTATTTTCTACTCTACCAGGAATTGTAAATCTATTACGCTCTTTTATCTTTATCAAAGAGAAACTTCACATTAGGTACCTAGACGTCCAATGCTGGACATGGGGCTCCTTTAAATTTCCAACAGTTTCCTGTCATCGTAAGGTCAATTAACACACATCAGTAAAGTCATAGTTTCGACACAGTACCGGCGAAATATTCTTTTATTACTCATACAGTTTCTATGAGTCAGAGACGACACAGTGCTCTCAGTGTCAGTTCTGGCGAACACGTTTTTTACACTGTAGCACTGATACTGGACTGAGCGAACACGCAACGGACGGAACGGAACTGTGACTTCACTGATGTGTGTGAATCGGCCTTTAATCAGCTCATCTGTCCGCCATTGAGTGGTTTGCCCACCCTAGGTCTTCATTCTTTCGTCGGGACTATTCTGTCCTAAAGGCTGTCGTCTCTTCGAGGTATATGCCATAGGAATTTCAATCAGACTATCCTAGGCGCTATGTATGAGTGTGTTATGACGCAAAAAAATCCAAATTTTCACCAGTTCTAGTATCATAAAGAAGGGTTAAAAATGACTCCTACCTTTTTTACACGGTTTTTACGGGTCATACATACCTGTTTAGTAAAACCGTATTCCCAGGCTACGCTAGTCAGCTGGCAATAACGATATTGTTTAATTATAAATCAATATCAATGAGTTAATTAAATCGGAAGTCATTACTCAAATGTTAATTACCTTGTTGCAACAAATATTTGTAAATAAAGTTCAAGCCAAAGCTCAATATGGATTTTATTATAGAGTTCATTTTCATAACAATAATGGATTGCATTTTATTAAATTAAACTAAAAGTCTGTGTGTAAAGCTTTAGTGATGTCCGCAGTTTCGCTAGCGCGATTTCATAATACTGATTCTATATTTACACATCCAAACATTGTTTCATTAAATTTTAAAAATCGAACGAAAGCAAAACAGTCCATATATAGATACCCAGTCAGCAATCTATTATTATGTTCAAGTGTATAAATTAACACCTTGTCAAACTATCAACAGTTCCAAAATATTTCTTCCGCCCGGAAACGAAGCGCTTAATTGTCAACGACTACCTACCTCATCCATCTTTTATTTTATTGCGTTCAACAATAAAAGGAAACATGATTTATTGTTACATAATATATTTTGCGTAGTAATGTAACGGTATAAAAAAAAAACTAGCCCTTATAAATTAGAATGTAGACAATTAAAAAGTTATTTTATTGTTAGGTAAATTAGGTGCAGTAGAGTTTTAAGATTCGATCACGTTGGCATCTCATATTGTAACGCGATCAACTTAATATTGCGATTTCACAAATATTTCCTATTTCTCTACTTACTTATATCTAATTAGCTTTAGAACGTAAAAGTTCTAACTAGGGTTATTACGAGCGCTATTATAAGGATAGAAACGGGACTTGAAATGTGTGTCAACGGCACCCGTCAAACGGGTTGTACTTACGGGGCTTTCTCTTGAACACCCCGGGTCAAATAGCAGAGACCACATGTCGTGCGTAGACTGACTAATGCCCGTCAAAACGATACGATGTTCTAAGAAACAGTTGAGAAACAATTTCCGAACAAAAGCTTGTCTATTAAATTTCGAACACATTGTTTTTGATCGTCATTTATTTTTAAACTCCCTTTGAGGAATTTCCGATGTGTTAATTCGTCGAAAAGTTAATTAAATATCAGACAAGCATACTCGTATAGTGAAATTATTTTTAAATACGAGTTTGAAAATATAAATAAAAAGAAGATATCATACATTTTTATAACCCAGCAAAAAGGAATGAACTAAGACTAAAAGAACATATTAAACGTGTCTTTTTCGCAGCCTTCATGTTAATCTCCCCCACTCAAACATATTACTAGAGCTCTCCAAACTCAACGACTCGTTAAGAACGATTGCAGGCACGCAGTAGTTGGTACACCTCTGTATCTCTTGGTTGTGTTTATGCTTTCCTTATCATGTAATATTAACCAAAAAGATTTTACACAGCTTACACGAGACTTTTTAAACATATCAATATAATGCCTAAAGTGCATCTGCTCTGCATGTTTGTCACCTTAAACCACATGCTATTATGTCTTCATCATAACATCCCATGAATGTCCCACTGCAGGGACGGGCCTCCTCCTGTGCCGAAAGGAAACTTAGCCTACTAATACCACGCTGGCCAAACGGATTGGTATAGGGTTTAATTTCAAGTTTTCCTTCTTTATATTTCGTTAAGATAATATTCACGGATAGTCCATTAGTCGATTTTTACGACACCCATGTGATGAGATTTCTTACTCCGTCACCACACAGAATTATGTCTTACAGCTCTGTAATTTCATTAGCTACTACTGTTCTGTACTCCTTGAAGCTAGATTCGGATTGTTCTCGAACCAACTAAGAACGGCTTTAGGTGAAGAGACCTTTTACTTGGAAGGTAAAGTGACATACTAAAATCACAAAAGTATCCCTCTATTCCTCTTTTGACTAAGAGAAAGTACCTACATAAAGACTATTTTCACATAATAAAACACTGTGGGTATAGGTAACTGCCAGAGCAACGTGGTGTCAATCATAGGTTTTTATAATAATATAGAGCACATTTCTTACGAGAGAACCAAATACCAGATTACCAAGGTATCGTAACAGCGATCTCTACAAGTAAAGCTGTCTACATTGCATTCTAAATTATCTTAAGCTGTTTTATGATGTCCATAGTGAACTCCCACGCACTAATCTTTATGAAAATTGATTCTCACAAATTACTTTTTTACTAAACTAACCTTATATTTTACATTTACACTCAATAGGACATTAATGTAATGAAATATGTTCATTTGAATGGTCTAATCTCAGAAACCAGTCTGCAGCGTCTCGGAGTTGGACTAATTTTAAAGTTTGAGACTGCATTTTTCTAAGATGGCCATGATAGATGTGCCTGGGATGTTATGGGAAGTTGATACCTTGGTTTCTTAGTTAGTCGCATCACAGAGAATCTTTCTTCTTCAGCCTTTCTGAGCTTATATAAGTAATATTTATTTTGTTACCACAACAGTTTATTAAAAAAAAACATTTATTTAAAAAACAAATTCGTTCAAATAGAGATTGCTCACGTGAGGTATGAATCCCCGGTATGAATTACACTTATAAATGTTTTAATAATCAAATTCAGTGAACATAAAACAAACATTGTTGGTTTGACAATCAAATCCAACTGAATTTATAACCAGGTATTCACTAACTGGTATCATTCGATGTTCTATAATCATGTTATATGCAATGGTGCATTTAATCTGTATTGGTTATTGAATAGAGAAATATCGAATTAAATTTTCTGTGTGGGGATATGCATTATACCCCGCCAGAACGTTTTACAATAAAAAATGTATGATATTATTATGTAAGTAGGTGTACTGTTCTGATTTTTTTTAACAACATTATTGCTTATTAAAAATTGTTAATTAGAAAACAAATTGAAGGATTATTGTCTTTCTAACCTAACGCAAATTGTTTCTTCAATTCAATGTTTTACGTAATGAAGGCAGCTAATCTCTAGATCTAGATATTATCCAGTCCAAGATGTTTGTATTAAAGAAAACATTATTTCGCAACCCTGTAGCTACCTACCAACAAAACATGATATTTCTTTTTGCAGTATTTATGTAGGATACTCTACCATAGCTGTAATTATTTGGCTAATACTTTATAATAATTATGTTAAATTTTGTTTTGGCATACTGTTCTTAGGAGACGTCTATTATATTATGTCCAGCAGTAGACTGCAATAGGCTAAATTGATTGTTTGATTGATGTTGATAGAATAATATCCCTCATCACGTGGAATTAATGAAATATAAACTATGGTCTTACGCTTAAAATATGAAACAAGCATGAATATAAGGCGTTACTATAAGAACAAACAAAAGCATATCATCTTATACCTAGCATAAATATCTTAAAACTTTATGGCAATGGATAAGAAACGTATTCAATGGACGCCAAACAAACGAGCTGTTGTTAATAAATTCCATATTGCATACGACATAACCCAACTAGTGCACAAACGCTAGACGTCTGACTCGAACCGTCTAGTCGCTTAAAGACAAGCCGTCTCGTGTTTCTGAGCTTTGTTTGTAAAGGTGTGTATACACCCACGTAATTGTCATGCAAATGTGGCTAACAAAGCGTTTAGAAGGGCACTCAGCCTTAGAATAGTTCTGTTGACGAAATTTTGATTAGTTCTTCATAATTGCATTTTAAAACTATCTCTGGACTGGCGCGGAGACTAACGTCTGCCATGAGCTGTAGTTTGTGTAACCTAAGACCAGTGATATGGATGGCAGTCTACAACTCTTCTGGATTACCTTTAACCTAAAGATTGATGAAAGATCTTTTTCCGTATAAATATTTTTTAAACTGAGACATAAAAGACAGAGAGAGGCTAGCTCTTTCTTCTACATATTATTATTTAGTATTAGGATTATTTGGTGGTGGGATTATTTAATATTAGGATATGATGAGGCTGGCAGACCTTTATAAGGTAAAAGCCTCTAAATAAAAAAAAAATATAAAAAAAACTAAGAGATAGACCTTTTATCTAAATCTTATCTATGCTTAACTCTATAAGAAATAGCGCAATAATGACTGGGCACAACAAAAAACGCATGAAAACTATTTCTCAAAGAATAAGTTTCTCGAAGAATAATTTGCCTGTAAAAAAGTTTATCGATATTCCATACAACAACGGTCGACACGGTACTGATTGGTTCTTAATCGGCAGCATTGCATTACTTATTCAATTTAATTATCTCTATTGAAAAATGCATTTTGAAGGCGAAGGTTTCACCTTGCTCTATGTAATATTATTTCATTTTAGCTCAGTTTTGTCATTTACGAATGTTCATGAAATGGAACATCTTTCTGCTTTCGAAAAATTGATAATATTTATTCAATAAGTAATCTGACGACATGAGATTTTCATTCCAATTTTGAAAGTCTCTTTGGTATTCAGGACAGTCCAACAATCCACTCCCACTGAAATTACTGAGAGGAAACTTAGAAAACTTTTGCGAAGTCACGCTCAAGATAGTGGCACACAGATATCATACTTATGGGAAAGCCTCAAAACCATGACCTTATGAAGGTTCAATCTCACATAAGAAATCCAGATTTAAATCAATTTCGTGTCGATCTATAAAGCCTTAAACTTTAGCCGGAGCATGGTATCCTTCCTAATTTGGGATAAGTACGTAAGAAGATGCATTGCATCGATTGTTCTTACCGAATGCGAATTTAGTTCCTATAAAGGGAGTTACACATAGGTAACTAGGTAGGTACCTATGCTGCTTTTCCATTTGAGCTCATGTTTAAGTACCTACTAGTAAAAACTAGACTAAGGTATCAAAATCTACATTCACAAGTAAACAATAACAGATATTTGCTTTGATTAGTAGGTAAGTAATTGAAAAGTTAAAATGTTATTTTTAATTGATATTTTAAAAAGTTTTGAGCTTTTACCGCTGGTAGTTTGGACATACATACTTTAAAAAGTAAAAAAAACGCGTCTATTTTATATACCTAGGTAGGTATATAAAAATTCCAATATTTTTTATGAGGAACAGCCTTAATGTTCGGTTCAGAAAGAATTTATTAGATTAATACCTTTAGGTAATTAGGTACAATCTTCTAGTGAACAACCTATCCAAAGTTGTTCTTACCACCCATATCGTTATGCCTAATGAGGTTTAAAGAACTGTTACTAAGACAACCGGGTCCTGCTTATTTACGCTCCGAAGCACCGATAATCTTAGATGAAAAAAGTCTGTGGTCACCCATCTATGGCATGACTGTGTTGACGTTGCATAACCTGTTTTATCTTAATCAGTGTTTGCATCTAGCTGTATCAGTGCGCGCCTCTTCGCAAGCCGGTTCACTAGATTTTATTCTCTCAATCATTGTATAAGCTGGAGCTAAGTGATAACAAACTTTTTTTTGTAAATACAGAAGTATTATACAAAGAAACTACCAAGACAAACAAACATTACATCCGTCCATATCAGCCTATGGATGTCCACTGCCGGACATAGGCCTCCTCCAAAAGTTTCCACGCTGCGCGGTCTTGTGCCTCCCTCATCCATGGGATTCCCGCCGTTCTAACCAGGTCTTCGGTCCACCGTGTGAGGGGTCTCCCCAAAACAAAAACAAACATTTCAATTCTAACAAATCACTAAGCGGGATCGACCCGTCTACATACCAGCCACGGATTTAGTACGCCACAGGCCTGTTGATGTAGTTTTAAAAGATCTGAATGGGTCACTTTAGTCTGCACTGCAGATCTCTTTATTCCTTATTAGATTGCGAATAGGTAACTTTGTCAAAGTAGTAGAGTAGTGTTTTATAAGTAGTCCCAAAATACGCTGAAAATGTTTAAGTACCAGAAAATAATTGAAAAAACTTAAAGCTAAACTAACCATGGTAGATCCTTGTTCTCCTCTAAGCCTGAAGGGGTTGCTAAAGTATCCGCATCGCCCTCAGTCCTGCCTCCCGGATGCTCAGGTATTATCCGCTCAATAGTCGTAACCTCTTCGATATCCGAGTCGATACCTTGCGCGAAGTCCATGTAAAAGGACTCGCGGGAATCGCTAGAACCCCGCCGCAATTTAAGCGACAAGTCCGGCGAACTGTCATCCATTATAAACACTTTTTATTCCTTCATTTTGCACACAAATATCATCTATTTAGATTCATTCACTTCTTTACGTAGCATTTTGTACGATTAACCCATCTTTGCCTAAGTGAAAGGAAGAATCAAGTTTATTCGTGAGCATTTTTGTTGTCAAAACAAATATTCCTAATCTATAATCGTCCTACTACAAAGCATTGTCCTTTAACTGGAGGTATTGAAGAAGTTAGATATATGTCCTTTAAGTTAAATACTCCCACGCACCATTATATAAACAATTAAACAAAAATCCTTAAATCCCATAAGACAAAAAAAAACAACTAGCTTTTTTAAAATAGATAAAAAAAAGCGGGTCGCACATAGACAATAGCAATTTATCTTGTCGCGCTACAAAAAGTACGATTCGACGTAAAGAACAATGACCTGTAAATCGTTTCTAGCGTAACCTTCCCTAAAATCGACACCGCTTCCTGTGCCACTAATAACCGGCCACGCACACATGCACCACTCTGTTTAGTTAAACATAGCTGTCTGTGTACGTACTTTACTAAATAGTATTGCCTTATTCGCAATCGGTTTATGTATGATGACATATACGACCGTCAAAACATCCACCGGCACACTATCAATCAAATCTGGACACCTTTTATGGCGCGTAAGTAATGAATATGTATCACCCGTAATATATTTCGGGTCTCGTTTTAGTCAAGAGACAAATAAAGTGCAGTGAATCAGCTACGGTAGCCAAACAGGATTATAAATATTTACATTAATCAAATATAAGCATAAAGGAGGGTCTTCCACTAAATGGAAACAAGAATTAGCGGTGCTCATTCATAAATATTTACTACCGAAAAGTATATAAGTGATTCTAATAAGAATACAGGAGATTGAACGCTCTCCGGATCATTCTGAGAGCTTTACAATGATATTGATAAGGCACGTCCAATATTAATGTTAATACCACATCCGTGAGCGATATCAATCGCTGCCGATCCCTCGGGAACAACAATAATGCTAAAGAACAAACATATTCATTTACACACGACAGCCGATCGGGCGATCCGTATGCTAGACACGCATCGCACGGCGGAGGCGTATTGACACGGAATAATTCAACGGGCAGTCACTCACACCGATACACGATAATATTGTAGTGGGGTAAAGCGTAAGCACGTGATAGAGGTACGCGTCGGGCGACAGCGGCGCCCTCCCGCGGCAATGGTTGGCGCGCGATTGCCGCCGCGAGTCGAACGCCGCAACGGTGCCGTAGGAAGGGCGGGGGATGCACCCTCAGAACTGAGCGGGATATGTCGGGATGCCGGGATCAATCTGAGGCGCTTCTACCTACCCAATATTCGGCAAACGTAATTGAACTAAATTATCGAAGAGTGAAATGGGTGCAGGATACATATTGTAAAGGTGTTGCTAGTTAAATAAAACAATAGTCTAACTTATACAAGTTTATAACATACTTTCTATAAATATCAAACAGTGATTATACTTACATAATTCAATTACATACGCGCACAATATCACAATACTTTAGTCTTTGTTAAAACAATAGTTTGGTGAAAAATATACTAATGGAACATAAGAGTACCTAATGAAATTTACAAAATCTAAAAGTACAATTTTATTCATCAAAATGCAGTTTCGATATGACCAATATACTTGGTGTTCCATAATTGGTTATATTTACAATTAGTTTACCATTTATGACATGTGTGATAAAGGCTAGTCAGAAAAGATCGAAACTGCAATTTGAACAAATAAAATTACGGCTTACAAAAATTAATAATAGGGCTGTCCCTCAGCCGTTATCAAATAAACACTTATCTGTCGACTTATCAAGTCGATTAATAAATTAAAATAATTATTCTTCATGTATACAAATTATATTGCTCATTATTTAATAATAATATTATCTACTTTACATAGTTTAAATAATGTACAGATTGTCCCCCCAAGACCTTTATTATTATATCTCTAGCAAAATTAAATTCATAGGTCATGTTAATTTTTTCACAAATTGCGATTTGTGCATTATTTTTACTTTGTATTTAGAATAAACGCAATATTTCAGCTTAGTATTTGAAAACGTGTCAAACTTTTTTTGTTTAGATACCTACATGTAAGGTCTTAGGGAACAATGATTATAATACTAATAGTGATAAATTGGTTAAAGGACCATGCTATACAAAGAAAACTAAAAGATATAAAATATATATTTATGTAAAAGAAGTTTTCTTTAAAGATGTCTTTCTCACTCACCCGCCAAAGCAAAAGGTATTGCCGGAACTTTGATAATATTTGAAGAAATACAAGATAAACGAAATAGAAGGACAGGAAAAAGTCCATCCATCCATCCATATCAGCCTATATTGACGTCCACTGGCGGACATAGGCCTCCTCCAAACGGAAAAAGTCTACTTCTATGAAATACAAAATTGATAAAATAAACGATAAACTATAATAACTACAAATAACCAATATATTTACGTACCTATTAAAATAAAGAAATAACATTCTTTCTACCTCATGGCTTACAATAATGCTCCTTAGATTTTCAGGAATATAATAAAAAGTTTTTGCAATTTGAATTTGGAATACCGGCTATTGATTGCTAGTGATGGCAAAATAAAATTAACAGTTAATAATAGTGTTTGCATTAAAAAAATACTCGACTATAATGGCATTGTATTTTAGCAGTAAAATAAATAGTATTTGTCGCAAATTAATTTTAATATTTGGCCAGTATTTACTATGCAAATAAAACCAGAATTTAAATTTTGAAATCATGCAACGCTATACTTCATTGTGATTAACCCAAAGTACACAAATAATGTATAATAAGTGTAGAAATGGTTTCCTCGATGGCGCAGTGGTCGCATATGGGAATGTGGTGATTGAAATCGCGGGTTCGAATCCCAAGCAAAATATTTTATTTATGTGATCCACATATAGGGTTTTCTGGGGTGTGAATGTTGTTTGTATCTGTGGTAGTCTTAGTTAATTAAATGTGTTTATAAGTCCCCGCGACACAGGATTAGATCTCTAGTACCTAGCATAGTGTGGTCTTTTACAAAAGAAATAACATAGAACTCAAATCCAACATTATTATCTCCAGTAAACTAGATTTCCAAGTTTTGAAACAAAGTCAGAACAATTATAATTTTTTTATTAAGATGACGGCGGAAACAGTTGTCTACATCAGAATGGGAAATCTGACTAACTAATTCTTTCATTCAGACATTTTGAAAAAAATGACTCATTCTAAACACAACATGTCAGTATGATTCACTCATTCTGAAAACGTACATGTGACAAACGTACAGTTGGTCTTCAGCATCACTTTGCAAATCTATACTAATATTAAAAAGAGGTAAAGTTTGTGTGTTTGTGACGTTGTAGGGGGTAATCTCTGAATCTAATGAACCGATTTAAAAAATTCTTTCTGTGGTAAATACTCCATTTATCGGGGAGTGTCATATGCTATATATTATCACGCTATGACTAATAGGAGTGGAGCAGTAATGGGTCACGGGCCTTCCTAACTGGAAGAGGTCCGTCACTGCAGTGACACATTAATGGTTCTTTTATGACATTGAATAACAAACGACTTACACTTGCCTAAACAATGACAAGTATTTTTTTTTTACAAAAATGTAGGTTGTATAATTGCACAGATGTTGGACTTTTCTTTCCGCGTAACAACTAAACTATGCTAATATATTATTAAAAAGCTGATGTTTTTTTTATTTATTTAGACACAATAATCTAAGGACCTACTGTTCCGTCTGACTTTGGTCATGCTTATTGGAATGAATATTTTATTTAATAATGTCATGGATCTATCCAAATAGGAACTCTACCTAAGGCACAGTATTTAATTTATGCTTAATTTAGAATGAATGACCCAAAAATTTTTTGACTGACGATTTTAGCAACGTAAAATACCTTTAATTATATTTTAAGGAACACGCGGACTACACCATAATATTGGAAACATCGAAAACAGACAGTTGCACATACTGGACTAGAGGTACGATAACCTCTCCTTATTAGCCGAACCAGTAAAACAATATCACTGACAAAATATTTACTACTGTTTGAACAAATCAACATGAAAACAACAATAACAATCCCCCCAGCTAGGTGGACCGACGACCTCATAAAGGTCTCTGGGTCGGACTGGATGTGGAAGGCGCAGGACCGAGTTCTGTGTCGCGTATTGGGAGAGGCATATATATACATAGCAGTGGACTGCAATAGGCTAGTTGATTGATTGATTGATTGAACAAATCAAACAAATTATATTGATTACTTATCAGTGCTAATATTCTGTTAACACGACACGTAACTTATTCAATAAGTAGTTACTTATCAGATGGTTTGCCTCCTTAAGTACTCAGACATTGTAAGTATAGTTTTATCTGAAAAAGAGCTCCCTTATCAAAAGTAAGATTTACGCTGATTAAGCCGCTTAAACCGATTAATAATATAATAATTTGGTTTCAAAATTATACTTTCGGCCTTACTTGTTACCGTGACAATTTAATTTAGATCCAAACGTACTGTTTTTGTAATTTTTTACTTCTTTTGTTTTCTTAGAGAGGTCTGCAAACTGTCCCTATATCCACTTGTCTTTTGCGTTTTAAGCGTCTACAGTAAAAATAAACAATGACATAGAGATAAGATAATGTACAATGTACTACACATATTTAACGGAAATATAAAAAAGGACACAGTCTCCTGTCCTTTTTTTTAAATATAATTGAAACTATAAAATAAATACACTAAAATATTATATTTTTTTTATCACTCAAATGACTTATTTTTGAATAACTCACGCTCTAGAGATCATGCCCTGTGTCTCAAGGAACTTATGGAAACACAAATAACAACACCTTAGTCCAAAACATTAAATTGTGGAGCACACAAATAATTAAATAATTTATTAATGTAGGTATACATGCAGCGACCCTCATTCCACCTATGCAACCACAGCAAGACAAAGTTGTATTTTTACGAAATGGCGTCATAAGAATTTGTCATAAAAACATTTAAACAATTTTGAAATAAATACAATGCCAATGATATTGCTTAACTGTTATTATGTAGAAGTAAATAACCCTAACATTAAAATTCATACAAATATTTTTTTTATATAAACTTATTTATAGGTCTTTTGATATGATGTATATACGTAAGTTCTGGTCTTTCCAACTTTTAAATTTGATTTTCATTTAATGGCCTTTACGTGGCTCACTAACACTGCCAATAGAAAAAAAAATTCGAAAATAGAATAAATAATGTAAAATGTTGATAACAAAGTCTTGAGAAAAGGCAATAAAGTATTTGTATAACACACTCTCAACACTTTAACCCCCTTACTCATAAATACCTCTTAAATATTAGTCAATTTATTAGCTTAAATTTTTACGATTTTGTTTGGTTAAGGTTGGTTTTGCTAGTAAAAATCTTGTAAAACAGTGATTAAATTTAAGAGGCGTTTATGAGTAAGAGGGGTAATGTTTGAATTATATTTTTTTTATTTGGCGGCGCTAGTGAGCCCTGTAAACGCTCTTAACAGAAGGCTTTCAATTCTATCAAGCACCTTGTGACAAGAGAAATAGTCGTAAAACATTATACCAGACATTGAAAGTACATAAATCCCTAGTTTATTTATTGATGTTCCTAAACGTTCTTTATCGCTTTACTATTGAATTGTTGAATACATAGTATTATGAAAGAAATGCAGTTCAACCAACAATAACTTCAATTTGTTTGCAGAATTAAGATTAGCGCCATCTGTTGGTATCTTAAAGAACTACGACAGACGTTAGCTTCTGGTTACGCATAGTTGATCTGCACGAAATGTTCTGCAATCTCATTCAATATTTGAAACTAACAGCATAGCCACGTCTTTGCTGCCGTGAGCGTGGCAGCAAGCGTTTTTTCATATTATTATGTTACTTGCAATATTATATCAATAACAAACAGTACAGAGTTTCACTACCCCGTCTCACCACTATGGTCTCGTAAAATACAACTAAAGGAATATTTAATTGTCACTATCAATCTCCCGAAAAAGCTCACCATTACGCTCACAGGAGCAAAAGTCGTGGTCAAATACGCTGCTATGCTGTCTTCGGCAAGGGTATTTAAACAAGCTTACACGATATAGAACTGTCAACAATTTGTACTCTTAGTACCAAGTTATTCAATACGAAAAAAGAAGAAAAGTTTAGGAATACAATTTGGAACCTATCAAAACGATAACGAGTAAAAAAACAAAGAAAATATTTAATTCTGAACGAAGAAATAAGCATTTTGACAATCATAACTTTAAGTAAGCTTGAGACCACCGGCAATGGAACCAGTGCCGAAACGTTAATAAAAAAGTTAAAATAGCATGCCGCAAAGTTAAAATAATACCCCGTTCATATCTATATATTTTTTTTACGTACCTATTGAAAGATTGCATATTATGAGTGTTGGGAGAGGCCTATGTTCAGCAAAGGACTGCGATAGACTAATTGATTGATTGATTGATACTAAGAGTACAATTTCATATACAAATAACATAAACATAAATACAACGTTTCTTTATACTAAGCGTGTGTTTATCCGACGCACTTCCCCCACGTGAGACCCCCGCAGGCCATAGCACCTATGAGGTAAACAGCTAATCCAGCGACACCAGCCATTATCACGTACATTTTCACGTTCTTCCAGAATAGTGAGCGCTGGAGTGTTCTTGATGTTGTCCGGTAGCTTACAGACTGTAACAAGTTGAAATATTTTTAAGTTAGTTGTTAATAATTTTAGTAATAAATATTATTTACTCATTAAATGTAAATAATATTCGCACCAAATTTAACGTCACCGCTGTCGTAAATTCCGATTGTGTAAAAGTTCGCAAAACTCTAGGAAATAAAAAGAAGGAAAACGTGACACATAATCTGGCAATGTTTAGATTATAAGTTAGTCAGGACCTACAAATTACTTAGTCCTTAGTGTTACTCAATGTTACCCACAAGGTGTCGTATACTGCAAATAAATCAATAGTTATCGGACAGTGTTTATAACAAAGATCTACAAAAAGATAAAAACTTGTCACACAATTCGGTACCAAGCCGTCTGAACAGCCTGATAAAGGGTTGTTTCCCAAACCGGAGATCACAGGTTCGATCCCCACACAAGTTAAACTTTTGCAAGCATATGTGGGATCCGACATTTGAAACACTAATGTCTTTTGGAACCACTGAGCTGCTTTGCTGTTAGTGCTCGAAGATAGGACACGTAACCCTGGCCTCCCTTTTAGTAAGCCCATCGAGTTTGGGCTCGTTAGATTTGTCTTAACTAGTTCTTTTTCTGTTTCTTTTTATCGATCAGGTTTTTTTATATTTTTAGTTTGATCTTTAAGTAATAATAATATACTTACACTCGTCGCCAAGTTATCAGCCTTGTTCACAAGTAATTCTAATTTTTCACCTCGCATTGCCATGTTATCTGAAAACAAAAAAAACAGAATATTTGTTAATCCCATTATAAATATCTATTACACCACTCACTTATTCCCAACTGTGACCACTGTAAGCCAGGACATACGGAGTGGCCTGTCAAAGAGCACCGAGCATGACACCACGTGAGTCTGGAGGAAAATCACAAACGAATTGTGTGCTTAGCTAACACCGCACTTTAGTGGATAAATCAGTTGTTCAAATTCTGACTTATCAATAAATGAGATTTCCTATGAAAGGCCCGTAAAGGTAACTGCCACTGGCCCGATATTTACAAGTGTTTTGTCAACAATGGAAAATCACTTGTATGTTCTAATTACTTTTCCTTCTTACATTTTCGTCGAGATAATATCAGCGAAACTTTTCCTATCTATCCGTGGGATGAAATAGGTGGTGACGCCATGTAATGTATGCCTACTGCGTTCTTAAATTCTTTCTAGTTTAGTATCTTCAAGTTGCTAGGGACTTTATTATAATGATATACAGTTCCGAATACAGTCCAGAAATTAGGCCAACAGGTAACTAAATTCACCATTCTTTGCTTTGCTTAGTTTGGGACTTGATGGCGATGTGTGAATGTGTGAGGATTATTTATTTATTTATTTATTCATGATCACTTAGCCGGTTGGGTCAAATGCTTCTTCACACTACGTTTAAAGGACCCAATATGATAAGATAGCAAGTAGAAATAAGTAAAACTACAAACGTTATTCCGGCATTATCATAATTATTACGTCTACGTTCATAGTGCAGGAAACTAAGTTTTCTTCAAAACAATTGTATAACCTTGATTGGTACGATACTAAGATTATACAATAATATAGCTAATACAAGGTTACATCACTCAAATATTAGTTACAAAAAGTATGTTGAACATAAAAAAAAATAAAAACAATAAAATGAATTAGCAGTTTGAGCCAGGATTTAATTTTTCAATTGTATTGAGGAAGTGCCTTATATTAACTAAGGTTGTTGCGTGAAGAACCATTATTTGTGGCTAGGAGATCAGATGAACGGGCGTGTGTTTCGGAGTTCCTGTCTGACCCGTGTCCGACCCATGTACCGACTACAATCCACGTTACCCACTGAATGCCATATATACGAGTATATATAAAGTCGGGCCTGGTAATAAATTTTGAATTCCCTGTGCGACCGGGCTACTAGTCTATCCCAACTCGTTAGCGTTGTTATCCAAAACATGCCAATACTTCAGTCACTAGTCAGCTACGTACTCGTATAGAACGTACCTACTAGCTGATGCAGGCGGCTTCACCCCCGTGGTATAGGTAGCCTAAATGTTATTCTACACCCTAAACGATCTATATTCCAAATTTCATCAAAATCCGTTCAGTAGTTTTTGCGTGAAAGAGTAACAAACATCCATCCATCCTCACAAACTTTCGCATTTATAATATTAGTAGGATATTAAGGGCTATGTGATCCGACTAAAAGCCAGAATAGCTAGCAGAATAATAATAATTGAATAGTCGGTTCTCTATTTTATCTCATAATTTTTTTATCCATAATCTAAGGTGTCATAAAATTTTGTACCCTAATCATCATGTGTCCGAACGGTAGCTAGCCCTAAATTCATGTCTTTATTTATTTTATTTATTTATTTATGATACACCATCGACATTTCACAATACACATAACATTAAAATAATACGGACCTATTCTGTGTGATCTGCCTTTACAGGTGCATACAGCTACATATATAACATACAAGTAATAATATTAGATAACAAAATATATCATACAACGACAAAAGCCACTGATTAACTTATACTATTAGTTCACAGTGTGGATATGTTGAAAAATATTTTGGGATAAGGTTTTAAACTTTAACATATCACTCGTGTGGAAAATGTCAACTCCGATGTCGTACGACAATAATTCGTTATAGGTACTCATTAATCTATTTAATGGAGCATTTTTCCCCAAATTTGTTTTGCTATTGTTAGGGTGAAAGGTTTTTATTATGGGGTGTCTAGGTATGGAATGGGGAACAGCCAATTTAATTTGTGCGAGGGACTCTGGACAAATTAGACTTCCATGTATTAACCTGTGCAATGCCAACACATCACTAGTCTTGCGCCTGATTTCCAAAGAGTCCATTTTAAAGTGTTTTAGCCTTTCAGAATAGTCGGCACGATATGGGCACTGGGGATCCTTGAAAGCCAGAAAACGAGTAAAGTTGCGCTGGATCTGTTCTATTCTCTCACAATGTATTCTATACTGAGGATTCCAAATTGGAGAGTTATATTCAAGTACACTGCGGACCAAAGCATTATACAAAGTAAGGATGCATAGCGGACTTTTAAAATCCTTACAAGTACGCTTTATGAAACCAAGCATTTTCCAGGATTTAGCAACTATTTTGTCAATATGGTGAACAAAACACAGGCCACCATCCACGAACACACCAAGGTCCCGCACCAATGTAGATTTTTGCAATGACTCGTTGCAGATACTGTAAGAGGATGGAATTACATTTTTGTTTCTTGTAAATGATATATAATGACACTTAGCAGGATTTAAAAACATTTTGTTAGTCCGACACCAGTCATTTATCGCCTCCAGGTCACGCTGTAAGAGGATAGTGTCATTGGGGGATTTTATGCTTTTATAAATCTTTAAATCGTCTGCGAACAAAGAACAGCAGCTGTTTTTAATATGGGGTAAAATGTCATTAATAAATGCCAAAAAAAGTATTGGGCCCAGATGCGACCCCTGCGGGACTCCTGAAGAAGGCGTGAAAGAGTTTGATGTAAGTCCGTTCACAACAACCTTCAGGCTTCTATCTCTCAAATAAGAAGCTAACCATTCCAACAAGGAGCCATGAATACCGTAATGTTCTAGTTTTGATAACAGTATTTTATGATTTTCATTGTCAAATGCACTGCTAAAATCGGTATAAATACTGTCTGTCTGGATACGATTATCGACACTTGAAGCAACGTCTGAAACGTAATCTAGAAGATTACTGAGAGTAGATTGACCTTTGCGAAAGCCATGCTGAGAACTTGTAATAACTGCGTTTAAATGATTTGTTATAAATGGACAAATAATCTTCTCAAATATCTTGGGGAATTGACTTAATATTGCCACAGGGCGATAGTCTTTTACATTCGATTTATCTCCCTTTTTAAAAATAGGCACAATATTTGATATCTTCCATTTGTAAGGAAAAGTAGCAGTTTCCATTGATTTGTTAAAAATAATTTTTAATGGAAGTGTCAATTGTTTGTAGGTCATTTTTATAAAAAACGGAGGAATCCCATCAGGTCCAGCTCCCTTAGAAATATCAACCGACTTTAAGGCTCTTGCCAGCATAGTTTCTGTGATTACAATTTTGCCAAGTGATAACTGAGGATAGTCGTTACTTAGCTTGGAGAACGTATTACCATCAGCAGAACAGTAAACCGATGAAAAATGATTAGCAAAAAGATTACATATTTCTTCCCCATTTTGAGCCCTAGTATCGTTCAAATACATTTCACCTGGCAGATCAGAATTCCCACCTCGCTGATGCTTAATGTAGGACCAAAACCTTTTAGAATTTTTAATAATGGATTGTTCTGTATCCTCTACATACCTGGAATAGCAGGAACGCACAGCTGAATCGACACGTTTATTGCATAAGTTCAACTCTATTAAGTCTCTTGGATTTTTATACTGTTTGAATTTTTTTCGAATTCTCTCTCTTTCTTTAATTAGTTTAATAACGTTTTGGTTAAACCAAGAAGGATGTTTTTTATTACGCTGTTTGGTTTTGGGAATGGTAGCATCAATAACAGAATAAATCAGTTCATAGAATTTAGAAACAATGGTGTTGACATTTTCTATCGGCATTAACTCAGAAGACCAATCAATTTTTTTAAGCTCTTCAATTACATTATCATAATTAGCCTTCTTAAAGTTATGTGTAGCAAATTTACGTTTAGAGAGATAATTATTATTTTTCTGTATTATATTAATATCCAATGCAGGGTGATTTGTGTCTATTTTAACTAATGGATTCTCACACATTTCTGTAGATACATTTTCAAAATTACATAAAACTAAATCGAGAATACGACTGTTACAATTTTTCACATGGTTAAACTGGTAGAGAGAATTTAACGACATAAAATCAATCAAACTATATCCCAAGTTACATTCATAATTTTTAGGAGTCATATAATATGAGGTAGTGGTATTTCTAGACCAATCAATAAAACCTAAGTTAAAATCTCCGAAGATCGCCACATCTCCAGAGTAAGATTGCATCACCATATTACAGTTATCTAGTAAAGAGTTCAACTTGGCGGTTATTACTGGGGGAGGTATATAAACTGCACAAATCAATAAATCCTTCGTACCTTCGTTGTCCAAACAATACTTTACTGAAACCCACAAATCTTCATGGACGCTTTCAAAGTGGTGGATTCTTCTAGAGTGTAATTTTTTTGCAACTGCTATAACTACACCGCCGCCAGTCTTTTTTCCTAAAGAAGAAGTGCACCGATCTCTTCTGTACACGGTATATTTATTGGCAAAAATCTCGCCATCGTAAACTCCATCATCAAGCCACGTCTCTGTACCCACGATGACATCGTAATCCGCAGTGAGCGTAGCCAGTGTAATTTGCCTGGTTTTGGTTTTGAGACCTCTAAAATTTTGATAATAGATCTTGAATTTTAACACCTGAACTTTAGGTCTAGTTTGGTAAACGACTACAATCTACAAATTATTAAGGGATTCGTAACATTTAATCTGTTTGGCAGGTGATTGATCGTCTTTTCTAACATAAATGCGACCATTTCTTATCCATGTATATTTGTATTCTTTTTCACGAGCTACTAGTCTTGTTCGAGCGTGGAGTGCTTTATAATAAGGAGCAAGATGTTCAGATACAAAAACTGGTGATTTGGTCCCACCATAACCCAAATGGGCAGTATTTAGTTTACAAGTAGGATTACTTTTATTGAATTTAACAACTGCTGCCAGAATATCATCCCTGCTCTTCACCGTCGGGAGTCTTACAATAATAGCTCGAGGTCTATTAGTAGACGCATCCATTTTTCTCACGCGGGTACAAGAAAGAATTGATACCTCTTTTATAGGTGTCGAGACTGCAGTACAAAGCTGATTCACAACTGTTATCAGGTTTTCAGAATTGCTTTCCGGGATACCGTTGATCTCTATATTCGTTTCACGTGAATGTTGTTCCAGTAAATTAAGCCGCAAAGTAAGCTCATCCAGTTTTCCGTGCATCGTTGAGTTTTCTTTGGCCATATGTGACATTTTATCCTGAGATTCCTTGAGTTCAGCTTTTATGCGATCATATTCATTGCTGAGAAATTCTAAACCCGTTTTTAAATCTTGAAGAATGGATAATTCTTCTTTGATAGGTGCTAGTTCTTTTTTTATAACAGCCTCCAACGTTGTTTTTAGGGAGCTGTTAAATGTTGATTGAATTTCTCTTCTTATTACGGATAAAAAATCAGGATCATTCAAGTCCCTCACGACGTTTGATCCTTCTGATCCTGTAAGTTCAGCTAGGCTCATAGATGCAGAACAAGCCTGCGCCGCCCCTCTCACTGGTGTTTCAGCTTGATTGTCCCTTGTTTGATTCTTCTTGCACTCTGGGCAGTGCCATGGAGAATTAATAGGACCCTTAACAGGTAAGCCAACACATGCTTTATGGTAAGTAGAACCACACTTATCACATTTCGTAGCCTCCACCTTCGTAGCATTCCCACGACACCCTCCACACTTAGGCATATTGAGTGACACCAAACAGTTACTACACAACAACAGTTATTTTATATATAATTCGTAAATAAATATTTTCGTTTATTGGCAACACTGGATAAAAATACACGTATCCAAACACATCTAATCTGACGTTATGGCAGGTAGTGACACTTTACTGCTGTCAAGAGAAACGATTGACATAGAAGTTCACGAGTGTTTGTTTGTTTACCTTCATAAAAAATTTATCAACTTGAAGTTTTTCACCATAATACATAGTTTTATCACTGTAATCCGGTCAAAGGTCAGTAAAAAACAATATCCAAGCCGCACATATGAGTTTTGCACATAACAACAGCACTTTTGAACTATTAAAATTAGTTTTGGTAATAATATTCAATATAATTTGTGGAGCACTTTCGCGTCGGATAACAGTTTTGACTTTTTGATATCTTATAATATCACTTGTCCGAGAACCTAAATCCCTAAACATAACATAACCTAATTTTTTTTGCTATAACCATCACAATCTATAATATTTTAAAAACATAAATACTATATACTAGTTTTACATAAAAAAATTGTTTCTGGCACTCGCCGGCCGCTGCCGCGGCACGCTCGCTACGCTCGCTACGCTCGCTCGGCTCGTGCGCGTTGTGGTCACCATACTAACCTAACCTAACCAACTGTTTCTGACTTTTGCCCTAATATTTTATTTAGGACATGTGACTTTATAGCAAGAAAAAATAGGATATGTAATAATTATAGTACCCCATTTTATGACACACAAGTATTATAGGTAAAGAAGATTAGGTAATATACGATTTCGTATACGCGAACATTATGGAAAGTGATTATTATAGTAAACTTGTTTGGGATTATGATTTTCGGACGATCGATATTCGGAGAAGAAAGGGACTACCGAATAGTCTCTGCTGAATATTTTAGCTACATTCAGTCAAAATAGCAAGAACATGTTATTTTTGAGATGGTAAACAAGTAGCTAGAGTTGGTTTACAAAACTATAAGCTAAAATTTTATACTGCTGCGAAAAAGTTAACAGAAAACAGTTAAAAGTCTCATGTTTTCCACTGCGTATAGATTTTGTACGGAAATTGACACCGCTGTCACCACTATATACACCAGTAAAGATACAACGGCATTAAATTTCTCACTTTAACGGCTTCGTGTCTTACTTTACTACGCTTAGTTTCACTAATATTAAAGATTATAATGAGATTGAATCCGCGTACACACCTACTTACATGTGAAACTATTACTGTAGTATCATATCAATCATTATAGCCCATTAATGTCCCACTGCAGGGACGGGCCTACTCCAGTGACGGAGGGATACTTGGCCTACTAATAGAGGCCTTGGCCTACTAATAGTATTAGAGTTTAATTTCAAGTTTTCCTTCTTTTTACTTCGTAAAGATAATGTTTACGAATAGTCCCTTAGTCGGTTTTTACGACACCCATGGGATGAGATGGGGTGGTGACATATTGTATTCTTACTCCGTCACCACACGGACAATCATAGTCGGTCTTAAGCCATTGTCGAAACCGGCCTCCCCCAGGGATAGAGAAAAAGTCGCTGGCCTAGTTATTCCATGCTATTCGAAGGGATTAGAATAAAATAGTCTTGCGTCAAATACAATAACACCGTAGGGATTTGCTAACTAATAATAGTAAATAGTTAATCAATACCCGGAAAGGTATATACAAATACAGTAGTTATCAGTAACAAGAATTCATTAGGTACATACATACATAAGCTCCTCCTTCTCCGTGTGGTGACGGAGTAAGAATACAATATGTCACCACCCGATCTCATCCCATTGTTGTCGTAAAAACCTACTAAGGGACTATCATCTTAACGAAATAAAATTAAACCAGGTACCAATCCGTCTGGCCAGCGTAGTATTAGTAGGCCAAATATTCCTTCGTCACGGGAGGAGGCCCGTCCCTGCAGTGGGACATTAATGGACTGTTATGATGATACATAAACTCACGCCTTATTCCCATAAGGAAAGGCAGGTACTACTGAACGCCAATACAAACTACGATCCTTCGATTCGTCTTTATTCATACATGCCAATTGGTTCCGAGTGCATTGCACTTGCCATTTCTAAAGGATGTCAACAATTACTAAAGGCAGAGTTTAATGTCAGTACATTTTCTGTAGCCTCTAATGCAGTTGATTAAAGTTCAAAATCTGAGATCCCATATTATTATTTTATAACAATTCTTATCTCTGAGTTGGTCATTAAACTGAGTCATTCTTATACGATCAGCTAGTAGCAACACTTGTATGATATTCTTATCAGATGATAATAGAATCAGTGGCTTGTAGCGATTCAAAAAAATTGGTTTACATTTCCCAAAACCACGACTGAATAGCCAAAAGATTATCTTCTGAATAATTTTTACGGTACTGCCAAATATCTTGTAGTACCCAAAACCACGGCTAAGTACTCAAAGATTGATCTTGCATGGATTTTGTATGCTACTGACGATTTCCATAGAACCGCCAAAAGCACGAATAAGGAGCCAAAGAAGGAACTTCTTCCTAATTGATATAGTACATCAAATTGCTAAGAGCTCCCAAAACCACATCTGATTAGCCTAATGCCCGATTTACACATCGACGAGTACAGTGGCGAGTTAAAAAAATAGACAGTTATGTAGTAAGTAATAAGTAGTAAGTACAGTTCACACGTAGGCGAGTACAGCTCATAAGTTGCCGATCAGAGACGAAGACTAGTCGCGTCGTGCGTGCGTCGCCTGAGATTGTTTACGGTTATTTTAATCGATAAAATGGACATTGAACAATTGAATACCAATTTACGCGCTATTATACGAGAAATAGTATTAACACTGAACATGCAACACATTAAAAATGAAATTTTAATAAAAAGTATAGAATAATAAAAAAATAAATATTCCTCACACTTTCACACAACGCCATCTAGTCCCAAACTAACCAGAGCTTGTACTATGTGTACTAGACGACGCATAAATATACTTAAATACTTTTATAAATACGTACACATTATACATATAAAAACAGACAAAATAAAAATAAATACGACATTAGAACTTGTGAACTGTACTAAACTCGCCCGTCTACACGGCGGGCGCTGCGAGCGCCGAGCCGGCGGGGTGAGGGAGACGCGAGAGAGGGGGCTACTTCGTTCTTAACTCGCCGAAAAATAGGATCGAGCTGTATTCAAATCAACTTAATCGGCAACTTACTACTTAACTCGCTTTTGCCGTCCACACGCAAAAAGTGACTTAACTCGCCAATGATGCAAGTTAACTCGCTACTGTACTTGTCGATGTGTAAATCGGGCATAAGTGTGATCTTACAGTATAAGTAATAGAGTGTATTAGGTATTATCAATAATACATATTTATCAATAATATGACGTCATTTGAAATCACACGATTGTATTTAATGGCATTACAGAGCGTCTGAACGGATCATTGCGGAGTCGAAGTTATTATATGAGTCACTTTCCCGCCATAAGTTCAATATCCATTGCGGTTTTCGCTTCAATTGGTAAATTACTCCAGACATGTTCATTTTACTTGATTGATTTAAAGTTATGTATGCATCAGTTTTGTACTACAATGTATCAAAGTAAGTAAATATTATTATTGCTTAGCATTGAATTAATCTTAGCCTTGCCTGCAGTAAAATATGGCTTTTGCGTAAGATAAGAGGCGATGACGATTTTAATTTTCATACTTGGGTTTTATAGACGAATAGCTGGCTAAACATCCATAGCATATCAATCATTTTTTTAAAGTCGAAACCCGCATCATGCAAAGTAGAGTTAATCTAGTGACTGATAGATAACGTTATTTGAACTGTTGTTGTGTGAACGTTACTACTAAAGGACAAGAAAACTTTTTAGCCTTTTTAGTCAAAGAGAACATGATTCTCAAATTGAATGTTGGGCGTGTGGTAATGGAGGAAGAGTTTATAGCGTCACCAACTAATTTAAAAAAAAATCGCACACATTATCTACCCGAAAGGCATAAAACCGCATAACTCATTTACCTACTTCTGGACCAGCTAAAATAAAAGTTTTTATTTGAAAGAGTAAAGTTCCATAGACACTTTATCAAAATTCGTTAATTTATTTGGTTTAAAAAAAATCATACATATAAACGAAATGGCATATATTACATTTACGCAACGTTTACATGGTACAGAGTTACAGACGTTCCGATTAGAGACGGAATTTTAATTAGAAAATTATTTTTTACAAACTAATAACATACACGTATATGTGGGTATGTATCGCACTGAACATATACCTACTTAAATAGTTTTAATAAGTACTTAATTATGGTACAGTTTTATAAAGAGCAAAATTCTTCCAATAGGAACTCATGCGCCCTCGTAATCAATAATGGCTTCATAATTTCTAAATTTATATATATATTACAACTTACTACGTCTTTACTATGTTTTCAACAGTATTTTTATGTTTATTAACAACTTTATTATGTACATTAATATTGACGTCAAAGAGCAGTTAATCTTTGGATAAGTAAAATGACTGATACTTATTTACATTTCTATTTCCTTCCGATGTCTCTGTGTTGCATTGAGACCATGGTACCTTTATCCATTCTGTCTGAGGATTGTTTTCCTTTCATTTAATACAAAAATAACTATATGAAACATATAGTACAATAAAATACATCTGGGTTCAAGCATGCGTATCATATTCGCATTTCAATACCCATTTGTAATCACAATACAGAGATAGGTAAAGAAGACTAAACTCGAGCGACGCATAATAGATTTACGAAAATCATTTCTTATTCTATAGAACACGGCAAAATGACTATATCGCAAATAAAGTCTAGGGGTGAAGGCAAAGGATTACTATACTGATGAGTGAAAACTTTAGTTGCAAAACTTCTGAATAATACGGAATAATACCGGCATATTTCTGAGAAAATTTCATAAAATCGGATATATTCAAAATAGATTTAATTATATTTTTATGTTTTATTTGCTGAAAAATGGTATTTTGCATCGATCGTCGATCTCCGCCGCCGCACCGCCGCTACAACTTTGTGCGCCGGCCGCCGCGGCACGATTGCTACGACTCATGTCACGACGTGACTCACATGATTTGAAATTAAATTTATTTTAAATCTATTTTATTTATAGATAAAATATTACATAACAATATAAAGTATAATAATATAAATTATCAATGTTGACTGCTCCCAAACTAAAGCAGAGCTTGTACTATCGGTACCAGACAAAAGGCATAAATAGTTTATTTACAATTATTTATACCTACTAATTATAATTATACACATAATAAATAAAAACATAATAATATAAATTTTATAGCACATAAATATAAATATATCACGTGACAGTGCGATCAGTTGAAAAAATCCCAAGGTTACGGTTTATTTCGGTATTATTCCAAAATATTCGTCGGGAATTATTCGGCTTTTTTCACGCTAGCATCTATAGTGCAAACATCGCTACGAATCGAAACCTTTTTGAGGCCGTCTTCACGCCTTTGTCCCAGTGGGACAGATGTGTCGGAGTTCCGAAAAGATGAATGGGCTAATTAGTTGACCTACCACCCAGGAGAACCACCTAACACGATATCTCGTTCATGAAATACGAGCGCGATAATTTCAATTGCAAAAACAACATTAGAATTTAAATATTTTAATAACTATTTGTTTAATATTTCTATTTGTCCTAAATCAATCTCAACAACAAATTAAACAATAAAATACAATGTTTTGTGCATAAGCCAAGATAAAGAACACTGGCTTATGACTTCCCTAAGACCACAGATCATTTGCATAAAAATTTAATCATTCCTAAGTTTAACTTCTGTATTTACTTGTTTAGTGATGTAATGGAGAATGTGTATACGGACTTAAGTATTTACAGACATATGTCAGTATGAGTAAATATTGGCTTAATAAAATGACTCAGCAACACTTGATAAGTACATATAATTTGTTAAATGGCAACAGCAACTCAAGACCATATTATTGTTTGCCATAATTAACTATGTGTAAAAAACTTGAGCTTTTATTAAATCCCGTAGTTAATTATTACTAAACACAACTTCCTCTTCTACTAAAGAATTTTTAGGAGGTAATTAAAAACAGAAAATGCACAAAATTAAATCATAAAAATCTCATTGTGAAGATCCTTATTTATGGGGAAGACTTTTGCCTACATACACCACACAGACCGTGGACGGTGGTAGGAATTTGTGTCTAGTTTTTCTTGAGACATAGACTATAAGTCACTTAGTTGTCATAATAAATCCAAGAAATATTTTATTTAAGCACTTAGAACCAATGTTGTGCGCACAACAAGTGTAGATGAAGCAAATGAGGTTTGTAATGATCAAAGTACAGGCAATTTATAATCTCTGCTTATATCTATAGAAACAAGGCACAATTTATGACTGTGTGTTTATTTAAGTGCAAAGCTCCATTACTAAGCATAATTAAAGTTATTTCTAAGTACACATTGACCCTAATACAACAAAAACACAAATGACAAATTATTTTTAAGATACTGTTGGTTTATTTACATATCAATTGAAATAAACACAGTCAATGACACATAGCTGTATTTCAATACATGCACTACTGATAACAACAGATATCTATTAAATATATGTCAATAATACATGCTATCTATACCAGAAAAATAACTTTACTTCAGCAAAACAAATGTATTGTTTATTGGAAAGTGGAAATATTTATAGGTAAAACATATACTTAGTGGAAATATTTGTAGGAGGCCTATGTTTAGTAGTGGATATCTGACTGACTATGACTGATATAATTTATAATCATAATCTAATCCTTCAAAAGATGAAACTACACAACAACTACATCAGAATGATTAATGTTTACTATATTTGCTTTGTTTGTATTTATAGTGGATTATCTATAAACAAAGTATTTCCTAGCAAAATAATTTGAAATAAAGCTATGTGTTATTGTCTAGCTTTACTGTAAATAAATTGTTTTTCTTTCTATGTATGCTTGTATTATACATCCGTTCCTGACAAATTATAGTTCTGTCAAAGTGCTTTGTAGTTTGTTAGTAAAAGGTAACTACAAAATATTATTTAGTAATACCCAGTTAGCTCTACTATGTATATTATAAGTACACAATAACTTATAACAGCCTGTTAACTATCAATATCAGGAATGGGTCTTCTGTGAAGAAAAAAACCAATTTCCTTTTTTTATTGTATTGATAATATCTAAATTAGAATGTTAGAATAATCTAACTGTGTACTAAGTTAACCCCCTTTTAATTAAAGTGCACTAAAGAGGTGAGATTCTTTGCATCTGTACTGTACATTTGTAACTACTCTCGGTTATTGGCATTGGCAACTTATATCACTAGGCTCATGTGCAGAATAAGAAGAAGATGTGCAATGTAATAATTTCTAGAGAATTTCAGTAAATAATTTGTTCTACTCACCAATATTTTTGACCATGATATTTTTAAGTTCATCTAACTCGCCATGGACTCTTGATATGGTGTCTAGATCCTTAGAATCACTATAATGTTTCATCTCATTTGCAAGAATTCTTGCAAACTCTCCGTTCATCGCATAGGGTATTGCTGTTTGAGCTGTATCTCCAAATGACGTCGTAAATCTCCTCTTGATTTCATTGAGGAATAGGAATGCTCTCGAACGTTGGAATTTCTGAAGGCAATGTCAACAACAATATTAAAATCAAATTCTATTGGAAAATAATAGAAAAAATGAGTGTGTAATTTATATAATTGGTACTAACATCATCGGTGATGCAGAAATACACCAATTTGTTTTCCGCAATGTAGTGAAAAAGATAATTTCCATGAGAATAGGTCAATTTGTCATCATGTGGTGGAATTTTCGACAATATTTGCTCCGTAACTTCCGTGAAGTTACCAGCACATGTTGCATATTTAGCTAAAACGACTGTACCGCGAGCAACTACACTGAATAATATAGGCATCTTGAATAACTACGTATCTCAATCAAATAGGATATGAAACAAAGAAAACACTGCTCCCGAACTATGTTACACAGGTATGAGTATAAACTACACAATAACACAACGCAAATAAATCTGTAGCTGTATAATCAACAAGATGACGTTTATATAATTTTGAGGATAATACAAATTATTTAGTTTTTTTACAATAAAAACAATACGCACAATAACACGTCAAATCGCACAAACTAAAATCTCACTCCAGCAACTTGGGTCTTGCTTGACGTAATAGTGATGTATCCTATTGATTCTAGCGATGCGTCCGTTATACCGTAACGTAACTAAAAACCGTTGCCATGCCACTAACGTATCGTAGCGCTATTGAAATGGCTAGCAACGGCTATCGGTTGTCTAGGTAGGTTAGGTAGGCTATCTACTGACAAACGCTCAACGCTGCCAAAGTTAGGTAGGTATCTAAAATGCGTTGGTTTGGTTGCCTTCCCGCTAGCCGCTATCCGAACAATAACTAAAATAATTATGCTTTCTCACTTTTTCTAAGCGATTCCTCGCATACAAGACAGAGAACGAGCGAATATTACGATATTGCGTTACGTATAAGCCAAAGACGATCTTATAATTAGCGCCATAAAGTTTAATATGGAATGTAATCGATATTTGGCTATTTGGATCGGTAGACGTGAGCGCATGCGCGAAACCGATCACTATAGTTTGACCTTCGAATGAATATCATAGATAAACTAAAATTGTACTTTGCAGTTATGTACATAAAGTCGCTATTACAATATACACGAATTAAGGAAACATGCGTTTACAGGTGTCGTGTTTCTTTGTTTAGTACGACACTTGTTTATTATCTATTATGTTATTCAAAAACTTTTGCATGAGCCGAGCCGGGAGCCGGGTTTTGTTCAAAGTTTTTTGTATTTTTTTGTAATTGCATTAATTGCTATGATATTGATGAGTAAACTTTATAAAAGTGATAAATTAAGTGTTATATAGTGTAATATTTTGATTAGTTATTAATAATTAATTAATTGTTATTATGGCGCATTTAAAAATCGCCATATATACTATATATGGCGATTTTTAAATGCGCCATAATATTTAACTATAGTATAGGTACTGCAGTTAAATATTGTGCTAGTCCTAAGCCTAGAATTTAAAAGCATGAAGGGAAATCGTCTTTATCATAGCAATTGATGCACTCACCGATTAAATATACATACATAGATAAATTCTACATAAATATATAAAAAAAAATTACACCCAGACATAATAACTATAGTCACAAAATATCTATACTTAATCCTAAAAAAAATATTCTTAAACTTAGTTACTTTATTTAGTTAGGTACAGTATCGATATTACAGCTAGCTCAGTTAATATCTTAAACGGAAACCGACAACTTAGTTTACATTATGCTATGACACCGGTATTCGGCAACGGTTGTCAATACCGATATTGAAACGAAATAACGGTTAGACAACCGTTGCCACAAATAGGCGACAACGCCCATCTCTAATTGATTCAATCGACAATATTTGTTCCAAACAACTAGATATCAGTTTTTTTTTATATTTTGTTATTATCTTGAGTTTCATTTTAAACATTCTAAAAGGACCTAAATTTATAATTTTTGTCGAAAGTATTTTACGACGAAATCCGTTGCATTTATTTATGTTTATCTTTTTCCTAACAAAACTATCATAATTTTACCTATTTAACTACTCTTACTCCTCTTTTTGCTATGCCCAAGCTCTACATTTTATACTATTATGTACAGACTTACACCTAAAAGAAACATTGTGGAACAAAATTCTACCCGTGTTTTTTTACAAGCAACATAATATCTTGGGAAGTTTACAGAATATTGTAACAAAACCTTTGGCATCGAATTTGTTTTCTATAAAACAAGAGAGTAAAAAAATACATCACTAGCAAAAAATGACATTTCTTTTTTTTTATTTGAAAATAGTTTTGGAATTGTTTATATGATCATAAATATTATTATCAAATTAAATAGTCAGGATATTTAAAATATAAAAATAAAACTATTACATGAAACTTTTAACAAAACATTTATTTTTATTGGTAACACTTACATTATTAGACTTATTAATTATTATCTACCTTTCTGTCAACACTAAATTGATTTGAATCTCTGAAAACCTTAAACCATTGTAATAAGATATATTCCAATGATGCATTATCTTTTCGGCCTAGTGCATAGAAGGCAAAACTGAACTTTTTATTGTTTAAGAATAATAATTACATAGATATAAATAAGAGCTCCTTTTGCGCCAACAAACTGTATTTACAGTTTGGCGAATCTGTTAACTTGGTAAAAACATTGTATATTTCGTGGAAATAAACAATTTAAAAAAAAAATACAAATTGCTTCAGTCAAAATAATCATCAATATCAATATTAGGATCTAAAATATCATCAGCAAGAGAGGTTAAGTCCAATTGATCAAGTATTAAATTCTCACACATTTCTTCTAAATCAGTTTCTCCAATCAATATGGCACCCTGCATTTTTCCATTTTGTAGAATGATTTTTATGTATTCTTTATTTGGTGTCATTCGCAACAAGATCTCATAATCTCTGCCTAATCCTTGACCATTATACTTGCCTAATAATATTACTTGATAATCAAAAAGATTTGTACAATGAGTAAATAGTTCAAAGCAAAAATCTTGTAGAACTGATTCATTTGTTATATTGCCATGCATGGCTTTAGCAGCCATCCCAGCCATTTGTCTGGCCTGTGTCCACAGTCTTAGTTGAAACCAATGAGAAGCATGCTCCCAACAAGCACTAGCTACATCACCAGCTGCATAAACATTTTTTATTGATGTCTCTTGGAATTCATTAACAGCTAATCCACCATCTTGTCCTTTCTTAGGTTCTAAGTCCCATGAAAAATTAACAGCTGGCTCAACACCAGTAGCAGATACTATAAAATCACATTCAATAATTCTACCATTAGAAAGTTTTACTGAAAGAGGATACTCCTTGTTCTCCACTTCTTCTACGGCATCTATCTCTACTTTGTATATTATTTCAAGCTCTTGGACACCTCTATCGTTCTTTTTAATTTCCAACTTTCTGTACCAGTCTGGACCTAAAGCAGCAGATTTTAAGTCCTGATTAAGAGAAACTACTTCATCTTCTTCAGAAAATATATGCCTCCGTATAGTAGTTTTTTGGTCAGGTTGTAATTCTGTATTTTTAAACGTATTCTGAAAAAATTCAGCAGCACCTGGGTCTATGAAAGTGGCAGAAATATAATCATCTCTGATAACCCAAAGTTTTTGTATACCTGATGTAGCATGAACAATTTCTGATGCTATACCTCCATTTCCCACAACAACCATCTTCCGACCAGTTTTTAATTTATCCTGAAACTCTTTCACAGATTCTGTGTCCCTTATACCAAGTATACGGTTACTTTTGTGGGAATCTCTTATAAGCCTGGGTATGCCACCAGTACATATACACATAACTTTGTAATTTATTTTATCACCAGCATGTGTATATGCTATTTGATTTATTGTGTCTACATGTTTAAGAGAATCATACACAATTCTTAAATTTGGATGAATTCGCATCAAGGAGCTTGCTTCTGTTTCGTGTACATCGAATTTCACAATAGTTTTTGCATAAAAAGTGACATTGCTTACATTCTTGATAAGTGATGAAGCAGTAACAATTACAAGTGTCTCTTCAGGATGTAGAATGGCCAGTGTTTCTACACATGTAACCCCAGCAATACCTCCACCAACAACCAAGTAACATGTTTCTATTGTAGACATTTATATACATTTGATTTGTATCAAAGTAAAGTTATATGTAGATAAGTTTATTACACAGTATTGCACAAATTTCACAATCGTTTCGGTTATTCGGCTTTGGTATTTTATAAAGTGATATCATCAAGATATTGATAAATACCTATCTGCTACTTTTGTTTATTTCTTTGTTGACATTTAAAACGAATTTTTGACAGCTGTTAATGTGTCAATGTGTGTCCGGTCAGCCAGTACAGTCCACAGAGTAAAGTAATATATAGGAAGAAGAGAGCCCTCTCGCAAAATTTTTCGTAGCCTAGCTTTGAATGGTGGCTCTGTCTGGTATCAGAATCCGACACTAAGCTGTCAATCTATATACATAGATAGGTAGGTACAAACAAACCATTATAAATATATATAGGTACATAGACTAATGTACTTAAACAGTTTTATGAAATAATTGCAAATTATTGCAATTATTTCAAATAACTGTACACATCTTGCTGATCTAACATGATAGAGGTGTGATTTTGTGGTGTTTGTATCAACTTAACACAAACATGGTGGGAAATTCATAAAAAAGAAAGATGATCGCGTGCGCACACAACAAACATCCACCATTTTGTATTTTGTAAGTTTATGGTTTCTTCACAAACATACCAGAAGATTTGTCTATGGTGAATATTTAAGTAATAATTTTAATATAAAATAAATATTTTAAAGTAATTGTAAATCATGATAAAGTATAGTTCTTATTTTAGAATTATCAAATAAGTATTATATTGGTAAAAATCACATATTGAAATAATCTACTCCATTTAACGCTATCTAGCGAGGACTTGGCTAAGCTTGTTTTTCGATTCTTGTAACAGATGACACTACTTTCTTTGTCTCCGGCCATTGTTAGGGAGCGTACTAGGACTGTACCAGTCCTAGTACGCTCCCTAACAATGGCCTAGCCAAGTCCTCAGGTCGCTAGATAGCGTTAAATGGAGTAGATTATTTCAATATGTGATTTTTACCAATATAATACTTATTTGATAATTCTAAAATAAGAACTATACTTTATCATGATTTACAATTACTTTAAAATATTTATTTTATATTAAAATTATTACTTAAATATTCACCATAGACAAATCTTCTGGTATGTTTGTGAAGAAACCATAAACTTACAAAATACAAAATGGTGGATGTTTGTTGTGTGCGCACGCGATCATCTTTCTTTTTTATGAATTTCCCACCATGTTTGTGTTAAGTTGATACAAACACCACAAAATCACACCTCTATCATGTTAGATCAGCAAGATGTGTACAGTTATTTGAAATAATTGCAATAATTTGCAATTATTTCATAAAACTGTATAAGTAACGACATTAGTATAGGTACAGTCAAGGAATTTGATTCACGTACCATTTCAATGATTTATTGTTTGAACCATTAACATATCGTAAGGTTTATATTCGTTTAAATAAGGGAAAATTGTTTTACATTTTAATGATGACGTATGTTCGGGTGAAAGTTCTGCAAACTTCAACCTTAGATAATGTGTGTTAGATTAATTTTACAATATCAAAGTGTCTTCTCTGAATACTAACCTATTTGTAGTTTCGTCTAATTAATAGAAAAAAATTTTTTTTTTGGCGATGTCAACTTTTTGACACAGTTCAATGTCAAGCTATTGTAAAACTTAAAATTTTACAATAAAAATTGTTATACGTTAAATTTTAAAAATGCATCGAAGAAATAATACAGAACGGAGAAGTCAAATCATTACATTGCATGAGCAGGGCCACGGCATTCGTGACATAGCTCGGTTATTAAATATATCCAGAACAACTGTAAGACTATGGATTACGCGATTTGGAGAAGAAGGCCATACAGAAGATCGCCGCCGTTTCAACCACGGTTCACGACGTCTAACGGCTGAACAAATTTTGGAGATTCAACAGCGTTATGAAGAACATCCTTTCACGCCAACAAGATATTTCGCTGATCGGTTTGACGTTTGCTTACGCACTGTTCGAAATTATCTTCACGGTATTGGAATTCACCGCAGGCGACACGCGAGAAAAATAGCATTAACTACAGCAAACAAAACTGCAAGAGCTGAATTTGCACTCAGATATCTGCATTTTGATTGGAACACTGTGATATTTGCAGATGAAAAAACCTTTCGTTCTTCACAAGACGGACGTTTGAGTTTATGGAGGTATGACAGGACGCGGTATGCAGAAGAACATGTTGTCCCGAACAGAGAGTCAGGTCGCATAACTGTAAATATGTGGGGGTGGATATCGTCTGCGGGGGTCGGAGAGCTTGCCCAGATGCCTTCGCGAGCCAATGCCATAGACTATGTGGAGATAATGGATAAAGTCATGTTACCTACTGTGCGAAACGTTTATCCACAAGAAGAAGTTCCCAATATTCAATTCGTTCACGATAATTGTCCGATACATAAGGCAAGAATCACCAAAAATTGGTTTCGCCAACATCCCGATATCATTGAAATTCCTTGGCCCAGCAAATCACCCGATTTAAACCCAATCGAAAATATTTGGGGTATTATAGTGCAAATGTGGGAAAATGGTCAAGAAAGGACGAAAGAAGCTTTGGTGGAGCATTGTAACGTAGTATGGGAATCGTTGCGTGGTTCAGACATTTGTTGTCGAATTGTAGACTCGATGCCGGCCCGACTCCAAGCTGTGTACGACAGTATGGGTGCTTATACTAGATATTAAAAGTACTATGAATTAAATTTCTGTTGTTTATTTTCTAACGTAGTAATTAGTTTTTAAATATTTCCGAAAATATCAAACTTAATGGCGGGACAATTCGGACCGCCCAGTGCCATCGATCTCATCTCAATGTCAATCTAATATGTTCAAGTAACCTGTGATAACACAGATAATAAATAATGTTCGTTACGCTAAACCTACCTGTTTTTGTTACGTCTAGCCTCCCTCTTTGTCGTTTGTCAAACACTAATTATATCTATGGTCAAGCTATGTTCTCGAAAGAAGTCAAACGCTGAACTCTGAATTGGCTCGGAAGAACTCGGTAAACAAGCATGTCATACTACGACACTGACGTCATTTTAGCGTTGCGAAGAAAGATAGTCCTTATCAATATCGATTGACATTAGCAATTTAGACTTAAGACGGTACGCGAATCAAATTCCTTGACCTATATATATTTATAATATATTCCTGTACCTATATATATTTATAATGGTTTGTTTGTACCTACCTATCTATGTATATAGATTGACAGCTTAGTGTCGGATTCTGATACCAGACAGAGCCACCATTCAAAGCTAGGCTACGAAAAATTTTGCGAGAGGGCTCTCTTCTTCCTATATATTACTTTACTCTGTGGGTCAGTATAAGAGTGTTCTGTGGTCCGGTCCGTTGTGCCCACAGAACATTTAATTTTATACTCAAAGGTTGTGCCGGCTTTGCAGAGCTATAATGAGTATGTTCTGTGTTGAAGAGTAAATATCAAGATAGAGTTAACAAGAGCCACTTTAGCTTGAATAGCTATTTATCTTGTCAGTTTATAAAAAATATGTAATTAAAATGTTTATATAAGCTCTATGTGTATAGGTCGTTATAGTCGATAAATCACATGATGATGTCTGGCTGCATGTCGATTTACCAATGTTCGGCACTGTATTAAATATCCTCTTCGGTGGTTATCATGGGTGAATATGACGTCTAGAGTAAACCAAAAGGTCCCAAGGTATATTAAAGGTCTTTATAATTTTAAATATAGGATTGATCTGGACAATACTCTTTATTTACATCTTAGTTACTCCAGGTCTGATAGACTTTAAAAAGAAGACATTATGCTTTTCTTTTAGCGAAATAAGCTACAATGTAAGTGTAACCCTCAAGGTCATCGGACCTTGCGTTAATGGGATGCTGGTAAAAGACTTATGTATGTACTCGCAGTCTTATTGGATGATATCTGTAACTGAGGTAATTTGAACCATATAATATCAAGAATCTAAGGTAGAGAGAACTTTTACAACAAGGATTTGTTCTGTTACGGAAACTTCTAAGTTTGCCTGAAAACCCCCACACAGGTCACCATTCAGAGCCACAAATGCTGCCACAAGAAGCCGAACGCAGCTACAGAAGTAGGTGAAGTGTAGCGGCCACCCGGAGCGTCACCGTGTGCGGCGAGTTTAATATTAAATGTATGAAAAGTATAAGAGATATGCCACTGGCGACGTCTAGTGGTTGCCACAACCACTCGCCGCCAGTGGCCCGCGTGCGGCTACAGTAATAACTTGATAGACCTTCATAGCTAAGATAAGTACGATACACAATAATTTTATTGTAATTGTACAATTATTGTACATACGATTGTACGTAACAACCTTATAAACAATGAGCATACTGTGAACCTACGCTACTTATGAGATTTATAGAGAATTTTTCTTACTTATTCACAGCTTATGTTTATAGGGTTTTATTGAATGATCTGCAGATTTAAAAGATACATATCATGTTTTCGGTACCTTTTAATAGATGTAATTCCATAGGTTTTTTTCAATTGGTAATAATTTTATTGCACTACTCAACTGACAAGACTATCAACAATAGCAAGTATAGCAACACTAGTACTTAAAATAATGTTTTAAGAAATATCTCACAGTCGAGCAAATCTTTAAATTATTATTAAATATTGTGATGTGTGATAAAGTAATAAGAGATTAATGTCACTATGGATTATCCAGTTTAATTATATTATTGAAATAAAACTATTTTCATTCCGTATTACGGCTGTAATCACTGTTCTCATTAAGTTGTTTTCTATTTTACGTAAAATAATGTTTAGTTAAATTCATGAAACTATGTATAAGTGGATTTCAATGTGTGTTTTGCCCGTAATTTTAACTATATTGTGGTATTTTACATTTGTATGGGGGCTTATCTATTTATTATTATTAAGTCTATTCCTAATTGTGGCTGTTTTTGTTTTAACACTTTGGGGTCACGTATCTTTATCTTCTCCCCACCAAGCTAATTTATTTTTACTGGATAAACTAGAAAAAGATGTGCGACAGTTTGAGGAGACATTAAAGGTAAATAATATTAAATGGACTTGGGATGAATTTATCTAAACACTGACGATATAAAATTCTAAATTTATTTAATAGGAAGATCAGTCCAATTGGCCTCACGCTACTAAGAAGACACATATGCCTGTTATATTTGGGCGTACTGTGGATAGTCAGCTGCAGTTGCTGATAGATTATGTTCTGAGGGACTTTATTGCCCGATGGTTAAAAGAATGGTCTCACAAACCTGATCCTGTATTGGATAAATTTAAAGAACATGTATGGGGTGCTGTTCAAAACTTGTATGAGAGACTATTACGTGTTGATGCTGAAAAATTACTGGCTAGCGATATGGTGACTAAAATTACACAGCACTTTGAAAAATTAAGAAATTCTAGGAGTTGTGCGTAAGTTGTAAAATTAAAATATAATTATAGTATCTGTACTAATATATTTATCATTTAAAAAAACATATAAGTAATTAGATGTTTGTAATGTAATTTATTAAACATAAGCAAATGAATGTTTATACATTCTATAATTCAATTTAGTTGGTTAGTATGTAGAGCAAAAGATTAGAGTAGTTAGTATTGACAGTTTTGTAATAAAACTTTCATACCAACCCTGCAGTGAGCTACTGCAGACATAGGCCTCCTCAGTCATTTCCTTTTAAAATTCTCTATGTTCCATTTCTTAGATTCTTTCATTCTCGGATTTCTTCATTTTGAAATATTATTATAATATAGCAGCATATTAGATCCTAGTTGGATCTAATATGCTGCTATATTTCGAAAACTGTAGAAAAGAGTGCAAATTAAAGAGCGAAATAATTATATATGTACATCAGTACTTCGCCTTTTTATAAACTCTTAATTGGGCACAAAATATTACTATTGTAAACACTACTAAACAAGAGTAATTTTTAATGCTTTATAGGGCACTTTTTACAAAATTCATGTACTTAATATTCATGTCTTTAATTCAATAATAACTACAATTAAAATGCCACAGAGATTGTTCTTTGGGACAGGAGTTGTCTTTAAATGGTTATATATGTAGTGTCTATGTTTTTATAGATAATTAGTTTTTTAATTTCTGCTATAATTATTTTACAGATTAGAACTAAATGAGCCTCCAGTTTTTGACCTATCACCTCACTTAATGTCATGTGAGACAGAGCTTCATTACTTAAGACAAATAAGTGAATTAATCATCATGTTTTTGATGCCAAGGTGCTATTCCTTATCACCTGCATCTCATTTAATGAGAGAAATATTAGCCTGCAAAGGTATGTGTTGTAATCATTTTTTTTTTTAATAATTACTAAAATGCTAATGCCATTTAATTTAACGCTTAAACAGCAAAATAATTGTGTGTGTTCTCCCAGCGGGTGTTGTTGAATTTTTTTCAGACGTACACAATCATACACCAATACACAATAATTATTAGACACATTTCTTTTCTTCTAAGTCTATGGATTAAAAAAAGTTCCGTCAGGACAACGTTCGCTCAGCGGAATCAGTTTTTGGCGGATTTCTCCACAATGGCTGCCTACACAATTTTTTTTTACCATACACAATAACGCTACGTCATACACTAAATATCTTCATGCTTAAAATCTTGAAATTCAACAAAGTTCCGCTGAGCGAACGCACACAAATGTTTTGTATGTGTCTGTACTGGTCTGCACTATGGCTAAATCTATCAATACAATGGTACAACTCTTGTTTTTTTAAAACGCACATATTTCGTTCGTAAGGTCTAGCTAAATAATACATTCGCGAAATATTTATTTAATTATTCATCCTGCCTGGTATAAAAGGCATAAGGCAATGACGTGCTTAGCTTGTCATTTCCTATTGTAGCCTAAGACTTGGGCTTCATCGGTTATGTCGGGCGTCATTCAACCTGTCTAACTAAATGCACCACGAGTAGCGAGATTTGTCTCTGTAACGCGATGGCATAGTTCGAAACTGCCATACAAGTCCTACCAATTTCCAAATTCAAAAATGCAAAGCTGTATTTTTTTTTTAACTTCTAGTTCTACAACCAGCTATAGACTTAGTAACAGAACCGGACTACATAAATCAGAAAATAATACAATATCTAGAAGCGCAAAAGGAGGTAGATGCCATGCATGTACGAACTCACGAATACGCTAAAACATTTGAGGATTACATACGTCTCATCAATAGCTGTAACAATGTCGACACACTGAAGCGGTTACGGTGAGTGGGTATTGATAACATTTGTTATAGCTTTCACTAAATAACTGTATTTTAGGACTGTTTTTGTGTCAAGGTTAATTCCCGTTTTAGATAATGTTTTCGATTGGATAAAACTGGTTATTGTTTTTGAATTTCTTAACGGTTTTTATCGAAAATATGTAATAATATTGTAATGTTTTTCACATAATTACACAATTTCACCTGGTCCTGAAACTGGGCATTAATAGCCTGGTGGCGCGGTGGTCGCGTTGTGTGACAGATACGTACGACGCACGTCGTGAGTTCGAATTTTACGTCCTACAGTAGTTTGTGCAGTTCGTAAATAATTGTAGTAGTTGCGACACCGACAACATTGAAAAACAAAGTTGATGCCTCAAATTATTGACTTTTTTTATTCTGTTATTTTTAAGGGGTTTTATATCCACATGCATATGCCAACCCCATTAACATAAAATTGACATTAACCCCAAATTATTAACCCCACATAACTAACAATATTAAAAAAAAAACGGTACATATTTAAAAAAAGAAAGTTTATTCTTCTTTTTCCTACTAATGACAAATTAGCATAAATTAAACAATTTCTCTTATTTTAGCACTAAATATAGCGTTAGCCTATGCAAATAAAAAACAGTTTTTTTTATATAATATAGAAATTTAAATTGCGTTCACATTAGTATTGAATAACATTATCTAGATGTGCTAAAATTACTTGATAGCGTAACTATGATATAACGTCGTTGTTTTGTGCGTTCTCCTTGCGGATGCGCAGTGATGAAGGAAGGAATATTTGCCATGATAGTATCTAAGTATTACAACTTAGAAGTGGGCTAAGTGAGGCCACTTTACAATGCGTTAGCGGTCTTCTTTACGACGATTTCTGCTTTTGCCACTAAAAATTAATAGAACTGCAGTCGGATCTCTTTAATTAATACGATTCACGTTATTACTTACTTAATACTTTCGTGCTTAATATCTTTATTCGTAAAACAAACCCTTATCTGTGTTCTTAATTTAGTTATTCTATCCTTCACTCTTCCTTTCACTTAAAGCCAACATTTTAAACTCATACGTCACTCTTTTGCAGATACGACATTGTAACACAAATAATGCAAGCGACAACATTACAAAACGTTAAAAGAGCAAAAGGCGTAGACATAGAAGTAATTGAGAAGAGTGGTGCTCAAAACATAAGCCGTCAACAAATAGCGGATGCGAAGAAATTAAAAAGATATATTAATCAGCTGACTATAGCTAAGGCGGAATGTGAAACTGCTCTTAGGAAGCTCGGATGGGATGGTGCTTTTCCTACTGTGGAATCTGATAGTAAAGTAAGTGGTGGTTTTAAAATGGTTTTTATTCTTCGCCATGGTTAAACACGATAATATTCAAGAAGTACTGACATCGAAGAATTGTTTTTGTTTAGTAGGTAATCAATTATGTTACCCTCAGGACGAGATAGAGTGCTGATATTCTTTTATTTTTAGTCCCTTGTCATACAGAAGCATGTATCAAGCATAATAAAAAATGTTCTTGAAACTAGTATTTGCTCTTGGATCTGTGATGGTTCTTGGGATAGAAAATAGGCAATATTACGTTAATGCAAACCCTTGCATTAACATAACCACCTATGGGTTGGGTACCCACTCTGCATACGGTACGATACTACTACCTCCATACGATATCTTTATCCAAATCGGTGTAGCCATTTAAGCGTGTTTAAGTAACAAACATCCATCCATACATACAAACTTTCGCGTCAAAAATATCATCATCATCATACCAGCCCATTAATGTCCCACTGCAGGGATGGGCTTCCTCCCATGACGGAGGGATACTTGACCTACTAATACCACGATGGCCAGACGGATAGGTATAGGGTTTAATTTCAAGTTTTCCTTCTTCTTATTACGTGAAGATAGTCAAAAACATAAGTAAGGATAAGTATTTTACTTCAAACCTTTTGTTTCAGACAATACCATTACACAAAATAATGGAGAGCGTAGTAGGACGACGATATCTATCAATGTTTTTAGAGACCATGTGCTCGCAAGGTCTTGTCGGCTTCTGGAGTGCGGTCGAGGAGTTACGGCATAGTCCTAGAAGCAGCTGGCATCAGCTAGGAGCAGAAATATTCTATACTTATATCAGATCACCTAGTGCTGAGATTAAAGTTGATAAGGTAAGTGATTGGAACGTATGAAGGTTGGGTTAGAAAGATTTTATAATGACAATGTTTGGAAAAGGTAATCGGTGAATAAAGGAGGTACAGGACTGGATGTGACGAAACATTATCAATGAGGAACATCACATGTTAAAGATGGCCCTTTAGCTTAAAAATGATAAGTAAAGCCCGATTTACACATCGACAAGTACAGTAGCGAGTTAAGAAGTAAGTTGTTGACGCGTCTCGCCAACTTAACTCGCAAGACAAGAGGTTTGACACTTGCTTAGTTGATTTTTACTTGATCCGACATTCGGAAACTGCGGGGGTTAGTTTCACTTAACATAAAATCATAGAATATATTATTTAGTGATCATTGTTCTTTCTTTTGGGCTTGGTATTAGGTCAAGTAATGGTCGACACTCGAGTAAATAAATATTTTTTGCACTTGCAAATCGAGTTTGAGAATCAGGCGATGGGAGTACATCCAGGGGACACGTGTGCGTAGACCGGCAAAATAATAGCGAAGGAGCGTAGCCAGCAAAGAAGCATTTCATTATTATCATCCATTGCCTTGCCTTGACCTGTATTTGCCATGTTTTTATAATAAAAATTATAAAAAAAAACCAACGATATCAAATAATTGTTTTACTTTAAAATTTTACGACCTTGATGGCGTTGTGGTTATGTAGCATGACTGCTACGCAGAGGTGTCGGGTTCGATTGCCGCTCAATACAAATCTTTGTGTGCATGAACATGATTATTTGCATTGGTCTGGGTGTTTTCTATCTATACATATAATAAATCTGTAGAGAAGTCAATTCTGTACTTGAAATATATTCTCAAAATAACTATCAGGGTGTGATTAGTGATCGATACTGATGCCAAAAATGCAATCAGTACAATTTTTGTCTGTCTGTCTGTCTGTCTGTATGTTCGTTATAGAAACAAAAACTACTTGACGGATATTGATGAAACTTGGTACAATTATTCTTCATACTCCTGGTCAGGTTATAGTATACTTTTCATCACGCTACGATCAATAGGAGCAGAGCAGTGAAGGAAAATGTTGGTAAAACGGAAGAAATTAGAATTTTTAAGTTTTAGGTAGCTATTAAGGTAGGACATGTAACTTAGGTTATTTTGTTAGGTATGTTAAAAAGCAAGAAAGAAAGAAAAATGATCGCTTGAAAGCCCTGAAAAAAATTATTGACAAAAAAATGTTTTACCCTTTAAGAATTTTATATACATAAAATATAAACATTGCAATGAACATTGATATTAAAATTTCATCAGGCGTTTAAAAAATGTAAACTATTTTTTTAGAGCTTTGAAGCGTCTGTTAGGTAAAACTAAAACGGCCTATACTTTTCATCACGCTACAGCAGTAAATGAAAAAATTGGTAAAACGGGAGAAATTAGAATTTTTAAGTTTAAGGTAGTGATTTTGTTATGAAATCTAACGTAGGTTATTTTGTTAGGTTGGTTAAAATGAAAGAAAAATTATCGCTAGAAAGCCCAGAAAAAAATTATTAACCATTTTAACTCCTCGCAATAGTCAGGCATATGAGATTAATAAAAAAATACTGTCGAATATACAAGTGGAAAGTAAACTTTATTTTTCAATAAATAGAATGGTCGATGAACAAGAAACCACTAATTACCCTATCGACGGGTCCTACGTAGACTAGACAAAAATAAATAGTCTTTTCCTGTATTGCTAATATTGGCGTACAAACTTCATTTTTTAAAGGTAAACTATATCTATACTTAATCATAAATATTAAATTGAATTAAAATAACATTCCTTATCTCACAATCTTATTATAACTGCAATTATAACACACCTAAATAACTATTTAATAATTAATAATATATGGGTATAATATAACAGACAACATAATAAGTAACACGTTTTTCTTTATAAAATCATTTTACACATTATTGCTATTTGTCAACATAAAAAAATACAAAACTGACAATAAAATATAGAAATACAATCACAAAACATTAAATTATTATTCAAAGTGTTTGTGTTTATTTTATTAAGTAATTCAAAAATACTGCACGCAGTTTATCTATAGATAATAATATAGTCGAGTGTAAGTTTAGTCAAATATTTTTTGCTAGATGGTAAAAAGGTGTTAGGTACAATAAGTTATTTCAGCATTTTTTTTACAAAAGACAAATCCCACACTAGCCTTTAAAAATATCAATTTAACGGACACAAAGAACATCCAGACTTAGGACAATAGTTTGTGTATCACAATTGTCCTCCATGGGAATTGAACCCGCGACCTCATGCACGCCAGCCATGTAATGCGACCGCCGGGCCACCGAGGCAGGTAATTCTGCCGCACCATAACGTAGCGTGCAAATGTATTCATTCATAATTAATTAGCGATTATTCGTGTGGTGACGGAGTAAGAATACAATATGTCACCTCCCCATCTCATCCCATGGGTGTCGTAAAACCGACTAAGGGACTATCGGTGAATATTATCTTTACGAAATAAAAATGAAGGAAAACTTGAAATTAAACCCTATACCAATCCGACTGACCTGCGTGGTATTAGTAGGCCAAGTATCTCTCCGTAACGGGAGGAGGCGCGTCCTTGCAGTGGGACATTAATGGGCTGTTATGATGAAATAAGCGATGTCATTTATTTTAACTTACAAATTTGACAACAGATGGAATTGTGCCTGTGACGTCATTTTCAGTATCGCGGTGTTAAGATTTTCCTTGAAAGAATGACGTTCGCTCATGTTTTTCAGCATAAGTTTAGACGCAGTCTTCATAGATCTGTCTTTGTAAAGGTCTGTTTTTGAAAAGGTTTTGGTTCGTTCGTTAATTTTACAATTCGTTTGTAGTTTTGTAGGTATATCTGTTTGTTATAAGGTTTAAAAAACGATTTTTCAGTATTAAATCGAAATGCGAAGTAAGTAACATCCGCCACGCGAACGAAGTCGCGGGCACAGCAGCTAGTGTATAATATGTATGTATTTACAAAAAAGTATAGTAGCCATAGTACAAGCCCCGCTTAGTTTGGGACTAGATGGCGTTGTGTAAGGAATATTTAAATATTTATTTTAGGATACAAGAAAAAGAATGGAAGCTTTCCTATTAGGCGATAAAGGTCCGGACGTGTTCTACGAAGTTCAAGATACAGTGGTTGATACGATACAGGAGAAATATTATCATTCTTTTCTAATGAGCGACCAGTATAGTGCATTCATAGCTGAACTTGCTACTGAAGAGGCTAATAAAGGTTAGTACCTATTTTTTTGTGTATTCGCGCATTTTATCTTTACGTGAAAAAAAAAAAAATTGAAATTAAACCCTATACTAATCCGTTTGGCCAGCGTGGTATTAGTAGGCCAAGTATCCCTCCGTCACTGGAGGAGGCCCGTCCCTGCAGTGGGACATTAATGGGCTGTTATGATGATTGGCGCACTATGCATAGAAAATGTTTGCATGTTTTCTAGTTGCACGGTTGTCAAAAAAGTTTGAGTAAGGGAGGTTTGACAAGAATGCTATGAAAACAAGAATTTGAAGACATCTGTGTGTTTAATGCTTAAATCTTTATGTGCATGTACACGTTGTCTTTGTAAGCGGCTTATAATTAACAGTATATTTCTCCCACGTACAAGAAAAACTTAACTCTGTGGTAGGGTCAAGTTTTCTTTACATTACGAAGACAGCTTTGAAGTGGGACATGTGCGAATAGTAGGAAAATAAAAATGGCAAGAAGACAAAAGACTAGAACTACAAAATTACATAACCGGTCTGGCCATATTTGCGTAAATTTATAGCAAAGTTTGACGACCACTGTGGCGCAGTCGGTATATTACATGGCTGCTACGCAGAGGTCTCGGGCTTGATTCCCGCTCAATGCAAATCTTTGTGTGCATGAACATGATTGTTTGCATTGGTCTGAGTGTTTTCTATGTATAAGATGTACGTATTAAAAAAAAAAAAAAGTATTTAAGTATGTTTATCCGTTGTCTACTACCCATAGTACAAGCTTTGCTTAGTTTGGGACTAGGTGGCGATGTGTGAATGTGTGAGGAATATTTATTTATTTTATTTATACTAGACCCTGTCCTGCTATTAAAATATTTCGTCATGTAAAGTTTTTCAAGATTATATTATTCACTTCCAGATATAAGTTCAGACAGATCACCAATAGAGGATCGTCAGCTATCAAACGATTCCGTATCGTCGGCCGAGAGTGTCGCCGGTACATTACATCTTACTGAACATTCCACTTACGCTAGGAGGAAGTTAGACGAACTCCAAGAAAGGCATAATAATAAAATACAAGTATGTACCTATTTAATTTCATCCATTTATTTTTTACTTGTTAAAACATTAAGAAGATGAAGTGTTCTTCATGTTTCAACACAAATTTAAATGTACATTGGCACACGAAATTTGACTTTAAGTAAAGGTTACAATTATTTAAAGAGAAAATACGTGCGTTGGCACTTAACATCTGCCAAGACTGTCCGAACTGGGTTTCTCTATCCGTCTTCGCTGTTTCCTTTACCGACGACGGTGGTTGGGGCGACGAAACTTGCGTTTCCAATCACGTGATGCTTGATTGTTACTTGAATCGATAAAAGGCGTTGACGTTGTGCGGTATCCACGACATATGAAATATGTATGCCTGAAATACTTACTATAAAGTCTAAAATATTATTCTTACAGGCATTAGCGGCATTGCGAGCTTCGTTAAAACCGGAATCACCCGCGCTGTCGCTGTTAGCTAACGAAGTGGAGAAGTTGGCTGGGGAACAGATGAGGCTGGAGGCACACCTCGCGCGGACTGACACCTGGGCAGAACATCTGGGCAGCTGGCGGGCCAGTGTGCACAGTGCTGAGGTACATCATTTGTTCCTTACAATCAATCAACTAGCCTATTGCAGTCCTCTGCTAGACATAGGCCTCATCCAACACGCGCCACAGAACACGGTCCAGCGCCTTCCGTATCTAGTCCGACCCAGTGACCTTTTTGAGGTCGTCGGTCCACCTAGCTCGGGGGCGACTACGTTTGCCAAGTCGCGGCATATTGTTCCTATAACTGTCACGGAATCAAAAACAACATTAAAGTTTGTACAAATTTTGTACTACATTTTGTCTTATCCGTGTGGTGACGGAGCAAGAATACAATATGTCACCACCCCATCTCAACCCATGGGTGTCGTAAAAACCGACTAAGGACTATCCATAAATATTATCTTTTCGAGATAAAAAGAAGGAAAACTTAAAATTAAACCCTATACCAATCCGTCTGGCCAGCGTGGTATTAGTAGGCCAAGTATCTCTCCGTCATGGGAGGAGGCCCGTCCTTGCAGTGGGACATTAATGGGCTGTTATGATTTGCACTACAGTCTCAGTCTATTTGTTGTTATCAATTATGTAATTGTGTTTCGTGTAAATATTTATTAGACCTATGCTACTACAACATGCCGTTAAGGCAGACCTTGAAATAGCAAAACAGTTTGACTAACAAACCCCCGGTTTCCGAATGACTGATCAAGTAAAAATCAACTAATCAAGTGTCAAAACTGTCATTTTCTGGAACTAAAATGACAGTTTTGACACTTGATTAGTTGATTTTTACTTGATCAGTCATTCAGAAACCGGGGGTAAGACTAAATTTCTTTCTCCCTGTATAGGTGATAGACGAATCAAAACCGCCTCAGTTCGTCATAGTAGTACATATGGCTGAACAAGAGACACACAATGAAGAACGGCCTGAACAGATCACTACTGGATGGGTGCTACTCAGGACGTTAAACGAATTTCAGGTGAGGCTATTTGAAGTACAGTACGGGGTCGTTAATAGGTCTTTACCTATGAAATTGCCGATTTGTATGGAGATTTTATGCGAAGTTTAATTTTTCATACTAACGTTTTCTTAGTTTTTTCAATAATTATCAAACTTAATAGAATGAAATTTGGTATAAGCAATAGCGCACATCTAAGCTAACTTTTACCATTTTAATCATAAGAAAAAAAATAGGGGAGAAGAAGTTACATTTGTTTAAATGTTAAAATTCGCTGGTTTAAATTGGACCCATATTTACAGGCTTATTTCTAATAAAAATAATAATATTTTTTCTTAATTATCTTATGTTAGTTGTTGGTAATGTCCTGTTTTTACCAAACCACTGAAATAATACAAGCAATCTATGTTTTTTAAGAAAATATAGGCTAAAGACTGCGGCGAAAAAAAATGGCAATTTCATAGGTAAAGACCTATTATTACACATCGACCTTTGGAAAGAGACAATCGGCTAATTTCGGATTCGTAGAGCGTTATCACTGTCGCACACTCACTGACAGTCGTTGTTCAAGTGCGATAAAGCGCGATCGCGTCCAATTCAAAATGTATGTCTATGCAAATAGTTATGCAATATTTCTGTAGGTGGCGCTGTTTTCAAAAACCACATGAAACAAAATAAAATATTGTCAATGTAAATAAAGTAAAAATTTTTTTTTTTTTTTTTAAGGACAATTTGATGTTTTTAATAGTCCCCGCGATACAGGGCATGATCCCTGGTGCGGGAGTTGTGTTTTTTAAAAGATGAAAAAGATATAAACGGCTCCGTACTGTAGTTTATATTTGGGTTTTAAATAATTGTAATATTTTATGAATACTAATATTGTATAATACAATATTATGCAGCAGTTTACATGAGAATAATTAGATATTAAATATTTAGTGGCTATTTTGAACACCACGCAAGATAATTGTATACCTATTACTTCAATATATGTACTCTGCGAAGCGAGGACGATATGACGATCCCGACGAGTTAACTTAAATTGACAACTAAATAAAAAAGTTGTCTTCCATTCTCCTTAATTAACTACTAATTAAGGAGAAGGCTTAGCCACAGGCTTGATCGTATTAAAAGTTGTTATTGATTATTTTTATGATTATTTAATGATTTTTTAATGATTTTGTATTTGCAGGAACTACATCGAAAACTTCGACCTATGTGTTCAGAACTAAAAAATTTAGAACTACCCTCAAATTCATTCAAATTTCTATTTGGAAAGAATGATAGAAACTCACTAGAGAAAGCTAAAATTTTAATACAAAAATATTTAGAAGTAAGTTTATTATATCATTTTTTATTTCTACAGTCTTAATAGTACCAAAAATGACTTTTAAACGTTTAGCACGACATTTAGAAAGTGTTTCTGTGTATCTTTGTAGTCGATTCGATTCTGGCAAGTACCGTACTGACAACGTTATAAATTCAATACTTTATGGAAAGATGGCACATGTTTAAACTTTACCCTTATAAAGATTGCCTTAATTGTTTTTCCGATCCGTGTGGTGACGGAGTAAGAATACAATATGTCACCACCCCATCTAATCCCATGGGTGTCGTAAAAACTGACTCAGGGACTATCCGTGAATATTATCTTTACAAAATAAAAACAAGGAAAACTTGAAATTAAACCCTATACCAATCCGTATGGCCAGCGTGGTATTAGCAGGCCAAGTATCCCTCCGTTATGGAAGGAGGCCCGTCCTTGCAGTGGGACATTAATGGGCTGTTTTGATGATAAATTGTTTTTACTCTGAAAATAAAGTCAAATATTTCAAACACTGTCATATTTAACTGAATAAACAATTATGTATTTTTCAGTTTGTTTTAGAAGATGATAGACTAAACCAAAGTGAAGCTTTATATACATTCCTCAATCCTAGTTCAGAATATTTGAAACAGGGTGATTTACCAAAGAAGAATAAATTCTCATTTTCAACATTATTTAAAAGGTAATATAATCCTTATTTTACTTTTTAATATATTAAGTATAAGTTTATAGAGAGACCCCTTCTTACATGGTGGACGGTGGTGGAAAGCCGATGGACGAAGGAGACACAAGACCGCGCAGGGTGGTAATGTATGGAGGAGGTTTGACTCCAGCAGTGGAAGTCCATAGGCTGATTTGGAAGTATTTGTTTATAGTATTCTAACCATCTAACAGAAAACTAGTTTTTGAAGTACATCCTTGATGCATGTTAAAAATACAATTCAAGCGTCCCCTCTCACGCAAAGCGTCGCGTCACCTATTACGTAGAGCATCGCTAAACCCTTCCTATTAAGCGTCGCGACGCCTGACAAATAGAGCGTCACGACGCCCATCCTTTAGAGCGTCGCAAAGCCAGTCCTATAAAGCATAGCGACACCTCTCACAATATTTCGTGACTAAAGTTTATGTTGTTTTCCAGTACGAGTAGCGAAGCAACGAATAGATCTTCACAGGAGAAAGAACAGTTTACACATTTATCAGCGGACGAGGATGAAATGTCTCAGTACCTTGACGGTAACGGTGGTGATGGTGCTACTAAAAGTATGACCAGTTCTTTGAGAGGTTAGTACAGTTTTATTAGATTTTTTTTATTGTAGTGCATTCTGTTCTGTAATATACTTTAATAGTCATGGCCAGCAAAACAGATAACAGTAATAGGTCATATTATACCACATCTTATTATTGTAAAAGTCGGTAATTCTGGTAGACATTATCTTCCTGACATTCATTATTAGTTGATCCTTGTCCCGAAGAAATAATAGTACTTGTAAATAATAGTACTACTAAATAATGTGATGAAAACACTTGTTTTATAAAAGAAATACTTTTGTTATAAAAAGTTTAACTTCTTTATTTCAAAATCAAAATTATATTGCCTTAGATAATAGACCTTTTAAACTCTCTAACTATGTAAACACTTTACATCTGTTTTCAACAATTCGAAATTTGGCACTTTTATCTTTTGTGTAATTTAAGTACCGAAACTAACTGCCAGATAGCTTCGGCGATCGTTTTTGTATTCTTGGACCGCTTCTGATAACAATCCTAATAACACAGGTATGGGTGCAATAGCTGAAGAAAGAGATAGCATAGCGGAACCACTATACGCATTGTTAAGTGAAATGTTTGACATGCGAGGTGTCTTCCGATGGCTACGGAAAACTTTGGTTACCTTCGTACAAATCACTTATGGACGGACTATTAATAGGTAATTAAATACTTTTAAAAATTTGGAATAGTTATAAAAAGGTGTACGTGAAAATAGCTTTATTTTAACAAGCATGTCAATTCTCGTTCCTTAAAATCGTTAAAATTTCGGTTCAGTTAACTTTAGTTGTCAAATTGTCATACAATAGGCAAGACAATTTGACAACTAAAGTTAACTTAACCGAATAAAACGATTTTAAGGAACGAGAATTGGCATGAAGGTATAACTTTACTGAGCTGAAACAAAAAAGTCATCGATAAGACCTTAGAAGATATGACTAGGTATTTAAATTTTCCGTTGTTTGCAACTATAACCTAGTGAAACGAGTGGAAGTAAAATTTGTAAGGATGATGTATTCTATGATTGATTTTACGATTGATTTATTCGTTACTAAAATGAAGCTAAAAACGAACGTGGCTCACTAGCGCCGCCAAAGCAAATAGCATAAATAATGTAAAATGTTGATATCCAAGTCTTGAGAAAAGGCAATAAAGTATTTGTATAACACACTCTCCACACTATAAATGCTTTTTCAACTAGTTAAATTTCGCATTTGAATAAAAAACGGCCGTTTTCGTTTATAATGCAATATTTATTTAATTGAAAAACATTGAAAGTGTTGTGTAAACAATTGGCGCTAGTGAGCCCTATAAGCGCTCTTAATTAAACAGATTCCGATGTTTTTTTGTTCCTGCTATATAATTTTATATAAAATTTGTGTTAAAATAAACGCGTCATTGTGTATACGTGTTGAATTTTGTTTATATAATATGATTTATTTCTAGGCAAATCAAAGAGACGGTATCGTGGTTGTTCTCCGAACAAATGTTGCATTACTATATAAGTGTGGTGCTGAAGTCTTGGTGGCCCGGTGGGGTCTTATCAGAAAATACTTCGAATAGAAACTTTCAAGATAAAGGTAAGATATTGCATATTTTTTTATTCCTATTTGATTTTAAAATCTATTTCGATACTAACAATTAAAACAATTTTCAAATCGGTCTAGCCATTTTCGAGAAATCAGGTAACAAACACAAAAAAAAAATACAACCGAATTGAGAACCTCCTCCTTTTTGAAGTCATTTGAAAACTGAATAATTATGTGAAAATTAAATACAATTATAACTTTAAAAACACATAACAATATAGGGCCTAAATTAGTACCCTGAGTAACCCCATGTACAATATGTGTAATTTCCAGTTAGTCTAATTGTTATTCTGTCAAAAGCCTTAACCAGATCAGGCAAAAAAATCTGGTATTAATTTAATGTTATGTTATATTTTCCAATTGATAAGGGAGTCATAGAATGGGACCGTTAAAGCCTATGTCAAGCAGTCGACCTCTTTTAGTTGAGATAAATATCTAATGTTTCAATATCTATTGTGACAGAACACACACGTACGTTAGCGCTGCAGCAGCTGAGCGACAGCGTGCTGGACTCGCTGTCGTCGCTTGTTGGCGCACAGGCAGCGGCTAGAGGAGCTCACAAACTGTTCTACACGCTGCAGAATACTACGCATAACAAACAGTTATTTTATGTAAGTATTGTTTATAATACGCTTTAGCAGATGAACGATACTGTTGTTACTAGTCAAAGCTGAGATCGAACTGAAAATAAAAATGAAGGTACTAGGATGAGACAATAATTGAATGCAGCTTACTACGTCGGAAGCGAAGCTAGCGCCAACTGCTTTGGTGCACCAAGGAAGTATCCTACAGATTACTATTAGGTATTTTCAGTTTTACATACTTAAGTGACATTTGTGGATAAAACCACCTCAAAAAAAAATGTTTACGGACTTGATATTAACAAACACATCCAGGCTTAGAACAATGATTTACGGATCCAAACATAATTGACATTGTCCTATTAAAGACTCGAACCACTAATTACATTCACGACTGAATGTCTTCTGTGACTAATTAATTATAATTTTATATTTGTATAAATATTGAAATCATTTCAACAATTCAGAACTTATTTGTCCCGACGCACGTGAGTTCTATGCACTATGTAGCCTATTCACGAAAACGAAAACAAACAAATAAATAAAAAAATATATACCAAATAAATTTAAAAATAGTTACTACGTAAATAAATAATGTTATAAAACTGCAAATCTTAATCATCATTCGTATCGTCGTATTATAGCGCGTCACGGTTTACGTATGATGTTGTTTTTGACGTCATTACTATAATATAATTCTATATGAATGACAAAGCCACATAAACGTATGTTTTAGTAAGGTTTCATACTAAACATAACTTTAAATATAAGCGGCCTTAAAACTCTATTTTATCGGTAATCAGTTACTTACCCTTAGAAATTGGATTATGAAAAAAGTTTTCGCATACTATCTTGATAAAAAGATCTAGAAAACTTATCACAAGTCCCAATAATGATTCGTCTGGTTAGCGTGGCATCTTGCCAAAGCTTTCTTTTCTTTATTATACCTATGAGTAACTTATGTGCCTGCAGTGGGGCATTTAAGGTATTTCACATACATCGAAAAAAAGCTACAGGAAATGTTTATACTAAATTTTTTAGATATAAAAACAACATAAATATAAATATATCCTTATAATTATGTTGTTTTTATTTCCGTCTAATTAAAGTCGTTTAAAATCTTTAAATACATAGCAAATATGCTAGAATAAAACTGCAAATCTTTATATAAATCTACTTTTATATATCAAAGTGTCATAATACGTTGATACGCTTACAGCTATTTTTCTATATTATCTTTCTTACAAACATAGGCACGTAAATATGTATAAATTACAATACATATAATTAAAGCACTAGATATAGGTCCGTACATACACAGGGACAGGGCTATAACTAATATTGCCATACCAATAAAAACTATATACAATTTCGGTGTTGCAAACGATACTGTTATTCGTTCTGGAGCACTTCCCACTTGCGATATCGTCTGAAAATAGATTTGATAGTTAATTTAGTAAAACTTTAGTTTGAAAATAGATTTGATAGTAAAACTATCGCTTGAAAATAGATTTGATTGTTAATTTTGGTGAAAATATTCGGTCTTCTTACGACGACGGCGGAAGACCGATAGATGGAGGAGGCTCAGAACCGCGAAAGATGGATATAGTTAAAGAATGTCTATCCAGCAGTTGACGTCCATTGGCTTATATGATGTTATATAAGCTATGTTATGTCTCGTTTGTTTGCATTAGTCTGAGTGTTTTCTATGTATAATATGTATGTATTTACAAAAAAAAAGTATTTAAGTATGTTTATGAGTTGTCTAGTACTCATAGTACAAGCTTTGCTTAGTTTGGGACTAGATGGCGTTGTGTGAATGTGTGAGGATTTATTTATTTATTTATGTTGATGCAATCTTCTTTGATTTTATGTTTATCTCCGTTTAACACAAAAATAATGTACTAGAAATAATTTTAATGGAGGTAGGTCAGCCCTGAAATTCACCGGCTTCTTGGTACCACAGCTGTGTCTGGTTAATTTACATTCATCCAATAGTATGCAAATGTTATGTGCTTAGGTGGAAGGGAAACATAACAATTTGTGTCTCTTAGCCGCGAACGTGGAATTAAGTTATTAGATAAATGTTTGATTGTAATAACTACGAAACGTAAAAATGCTAATCAAAATACTTACACTGTACGATATGGTTTCTGGATTCTTAACATATAAAATTTTCTCTGCTAGGATATCGTCTGCAAAAAAATAATTATTTAAGTTGTTTAAATAAAAATTACACCGTCATGTCGTTGGAATATTTCAATGGAATTATTCTGACACAGGGCATTATTATTGGACCCTGAACAAGAAATCTCGTCTGTGAGAAAATAAATTGTGATTTCTCTTATTACTGTTTTAAGTGTTATATTGTTTAAAGATACATACTAACCGCTGCAAGCGACTCCAATTTGATTAAGTTCATCTAGCTCTCCTTGTCTTATAGTAATAGTGCTATAATCTTCACTGTAACGATACATTTCAGCCGCTAATACTGTTGTGAAGGTCTCTTTTGACTGTTTTGCGTTGGCTTTGAATCTTCTTTGTATCTCGTTTAGGAAAAGGAATGTTCGTGATCGTTGACATAGCTGGGAATAAAAAGAGACTAACTTAAATAAAGATAAATTTCAAGACAAGAGTTGTATTAAAGGATTCGTATTCACCACGTTAAGCAAGATGCAATTATTGCTTATCAAGTTTACATCACTGATTTAAATAAACTGACCTCTTTGATTCCAGGCGACTTGACTACCCGATGTAAATTTGCATATTATATTGTAGAGATTATGATGCGACCCTCAATATCTCATTCAGTAAAGATGAGGACTTTCTAGATGCCACATCTAACCTAACAAAGTTACTTTATTTGCTAAAAAAAATAGGTTTGCCTACAGTTGGTAATCTGGAACGTGATGTGATTTATTTAGGCTCACCTATATTTTAAAGTTTGACGTTATAAAATTACTTTATAATATATTATTCTTTGCTTTAATAATAATTTATTAACGTCAAATCTAAAGCATGTGGCAATAAGTGACAATTGACAAGATAATTACAAATATTTGGCAACTTTGTTAACGTTAAATTATTTTCCACTTTATTGAATTCCACGCTTGATGAACGGTCAATAAAAATAACATTTTCGTGAGTATTTTTTATTTGGTATACCACGGAAATATAATTATTTAAGATGAGAAAAAGAAACACAAAATCTTTGTGTATCTACTCTCATCTACTGCCAAACAATGTTTAATTATGGACTGAAATAATAAGAAAAATATACGAACCATTATTTAAGTGTCAGTCTACTCTCACGTTCATTTTTTCGCATATAATATTTTTTTTTGACTTAACTCTTTTAGATTAAGCGTCGTAGCACATATAACGTAACGTAAACGGAACGTCGCCGCATCAACCCGAGCCGTTCAGTATTCTTTGTATGAAACTGCTTACTGCGCCGCACACTAATCGGATACGTAACGTAATCGGATTTTTGACGTTTGACACCGAGGAAAAAGGCGAGGCGATGCCAATCCGTTTACGTTACGTTATATGTGCTATGACCCATAAGCTGTAGCTTATATTTAATCGCTTGTTCTCTAAATCGATAAATGTCCCAATCGTTTTCAAAATTCACCTATTAGAATGGTTGGAGTATAGTTTGGCAACCATCGCCAATTTAGTAGAATTATTATTAATTACATCTGATGGATATGCAGCGTTGGTTGCAACCATGCCTTATCGCATTACAGCTCTTTGAAGGCAGGCTAAGGTCACAAATAAATGGTAGACGACATTCTGCCTGATTACCAAAGATGACACTTGGCGAAAACTGTTACGATATAATAATTGTTATATGACAGGTTTCGATTTATGTTAATAGGTAAATATTCTCCGTGTGGTGACGGAGTAAGAATACTATCTCCGTGTGGTGACAGAGTAAGAATGTCTATGTCACCACTCCATCTCATCCCATGGGTGTCGTAAAAACCGACTAAGGGACTATCCGTGAATATTATCTTTACAAAATAAAAAGAAGGAAAACTTGAAATTAAACCTTATACCAATCCGTCTGGCCAGCGTGGTATTAGTAGGCCAAGTATCCCTCCGTCATGGTAGGAGGCCCGTCCCTGCAGTGGGACATTAAAGGGTTGTTATGATGAAGTAAATATAAAATGCTGCTCATAAGGTGGTATATTTTGCTATTAAATATTAACTAATTTACCCATTACATTATCGTTCTGTGCCATAATTTTCACTATTCTATATTTTGCATCATGGCTATTGATAATTAAAAATAATTAATTACATAGACTGTCTACTATTCTAGAGAAAATATTATCAGTGTTAAACGATTTTAAGTCATAATTTCTTTGAAATAAATTTCAATATAAGTAACGAGGTAACAAAATAGATTTTACGGTACGCTCTAATTTCCTCGACCGTGGTCATGGCTTGTCAAGTTGTCCATCAATCAAACTCATATTCGCTACCTTTTAATATTAGGATATATTGTGTTTCCTGTTAAAAATAATGTTGCAAGCATTCTACCAGAGAAACCTTGAATTTTATAACAGTTTAAAAACATTTTACGTTTTTGAGTAACTACAGCTTAGCTTGCGTGAAAGAATTTAATCGATTTGACGATCGAACCGTTTGGTGTCGTGAAATTACTATAAAGGAAGTTCGCAAATCTATGATGTTTCCGTCTTGCTGGTGTAATATAAGTAGGCTAAGTTTTCCTCCGTCACTGGGGGAGGTCCCTACATATTGTAAATACAATAAACAGATTTCTATGAACGTAGCTAATATTAAATCCTTTTTGTCGTAATTAAGTTTAAGCTAAGGTGTTGATTTAAAAAAAAATGATAGTGTCTGCAACAGCATGGATTAATGAACAGACTTTTGTTAAAAAAAAACCGTATATTTAAGCGTAAATGTGATGTAGCTTTGTGCTCGACTAGTACTGTTTCCTAAGCCGAAAAAGTTCCATCGTTTTGTGAATAGACACGAAGATTTTATTTATCCCTTATTATTCAAAATTTACTCACTCTACTATGTAACTCTGTAGATACACACATTTTAGAAGCGTAGCGACCCTAGTTCGTAGTTTGTATCCAACGAAAGGTAATTATAATGAGGTTAGAAAAAAGCGTAAGTGTGAAAAAGAGTAAGCTTGTGAGATTTAGATTTTTTGTCAGAGCTTGCGTGTTCTGTGTGTCCGTTAAATGTATGTTTATTTAAGCCACCAAGACACTGTCTAGACCAAAAGGTGTCTATAAAAATAAATTCCAAATACGTATTTTTATGGTACTTACTATTGTTTACAAACTATTGAAGGAACACGCTTTGCTAATATGTCTTCCTATTAGCAGCGCGTTTAAGCCTTTAAGCAAACATACAACTAATTAGTTATTAAAAGATATACATAAATGAAAGTACACTTACTCTGTCTGTTATGCAGAAATAAACGTAATTATCCTCTGCTATGTAATGCAATAAGTATGTTCCATGTGAATAAGTCATCTTTCTGTTACACTTGGGTAACTTTGATAGCACTTGATCCACCACATCAATGAAGTTTCCATCACACGAAGCGAAATGAGCTATGATATTTTTATCACGAGCCACAACACTGAATAATATAGGCATATTAACTCAGAAACACTGGAATGTTTAAAGAAATATTTTATATTCGAATTATTGGTTTTTATTAACGACAAAAATTTTAATTTAAAATTTCGTTCTAGAATGTCAAGTATTCTAAATTTAAAAATCGCAAAAATTCTCAACGTTTTTAGCTTTGACACTGCAAAGGTGTAAACCGCGACTAATAAAACTGGCAACCAATCTTACGCCCCCGCATTCCGTTGAGATATCTTACACGATATCTCGGTATCTAAAATTATTGGTCTGCTGTTATTCAGTCGAAGCGTGTTTTACTCGATAAATGTTTTGGCTCTCGTTGTTGATGTAATTATGTGAAATGTCGAGGCAAGTGTACGGAAAGACATGAAACGTTTATATGTTTTGTTTGTTTTTTAATGGCTAATAATCTTGAGATTAAAGTAATCGGAGTTGGGTTATTTTTGTATTTATAGTTTTATTCTTTGTTATGAAAGTTTACAATATTATTACATCAGTAGCGTAACAATCGGATGTGTGACTGCCGTTGACGACGTCAGGGCTATAAACCCTAAGACCATTTCAGAACCTGAGCCGTGGCTTTAAGTAAACGCAAATTTTTACAGGCCGTTTTGAAAAAAGTAGTATTTAATTTAAGAGCTTTCCATCAGATTCGAAATGGCCATACTTCCGTCTCTTTGAATAAATAGGTACTTTACTATGTATCCCCTTGTTTCAGGATCTCTTCGAACTTGTTCTCCTTGAAGTATTTCCCGAGCTCAAACGTTATCACTGACTCTACAGCGGAAATTAGCCATGACAATAGATAAGTACCTACTTATATATAAATATATATTAGTCATAATTTTTACAGGGATCATATCCAAAGGACATTTTGAAAAATTAAAAAGAAATAAAAAATCTCTAAGAGATTACGTTCATAACAACTGTATTTACTAAACGACCATAACATATCTTTTCTAAATTTTGTAAAAAAAAAAAACATTTTCCAGTGCCAGTTTTTTATAACGCGAGGCTGTCCATTTTTCTGTAGTGGCAACCATTGATAAATTTATATTATTAGCCTATGAGGTTTTGCTGTCCTATTGATGTCCCAAAGGTAAACTACAGTAAGCGCCACCTAACTGGACCGGCTTGAAGTTGTTGCAAATGTCTGCGCAGATGTGTCGACCTCTGTGACGTAGTGGTTATATAACATGACTGCTACGCAGAGGTCTCGGGTTCGATTACCGCTCAATGCAAATCGTTGTGTGCATGAAATGATTATTTTTCATTGGTCTGAGTGTTTCTATGTATAATATGTATGTATTTTACAAAAGAAAAACTGTTGCCCATAACACAAGCAGGCTAAGCCTAGCTTACTTTGGGAACAGATGGCGCTGTGTAGAGATGTTAAAAAAAAAACTTAATGACGGAGTCGTGGAAAACAAATGTTTTATTTGTTCCTGTACATGCAGGAACTCCTCTGATAGCTAACTTTAGGCCAATCTTGTCAGTTGGCGCTTACTGTATAACTAGGAAGTATCCAAGCTTTGCGTTGTATCAATTCTGATACAAATGGATACTAAATACTAGTGGGTGGACAGTTGCCGTCAGTGAGGAAAACAACATGAATTTCTGACTAAAATTTGTTCAGAGGAATGCAATGTTGTTATTTTTGCGAAGCATTTGTGTAAACTTTTCTCGAATAAACTAACTTTAAAAGTCAGGGCTGGGCATTTAAGTGTAAATCAATATTATGACTTATGGGGTTGGTTATCAATTGCTACATAACTTTTATCCGAAAATAAGAATTTTAATGATTTTGGAAGAAAACATGATAAATAATGGCAAATATGTTTTAAGGTAAAAGTAATTTGGCAATTGCGATAAAGGGGCCCTATTTAATATTAATTTAGTTTCAATTAATAAAACTATCGGGATATTTACCATGCTTAGAGTTTTTGAGTTTCCGATATTTCGACGCAGTTACAAGCGCCATGATCACGTGGTAAATATCCGGATAGTTTCGTTAATTAATAGTGAATGTGACCATGACAGTTAAAATAATTATATTAATTTAGTTATAAGAAAATATTGATCTCAATTTGTTTCTCATAATAATTCCAAGTCTGTTTTGCAATCATTTCATAACTCAGTGATATTTTTGTAATTTTTCTTTGAATGCATTTGCTTATACGTCTATCGACTGAATAATTATTACTTAACCCTAGAAAGATAACCTACGCCTCAGAGGCGCCTTCAATTTAATGAAAGCGCTGTATCTTTCAAATGAGCGCGCATAGTTAGCCAACTTTTTTTGTCAGCTCAGCTGCATGTGTGGAGCGTCGCGGGACGACTGTTGCTACGCAATAAGTACCATAGTTTTCAAGTCATGCTCAAGGAAAACTAATAAGTAGCAGATCACAGATTTTTATGGCATACAGAACATGACGTTTATGAACTCGTACGTGATGTATTGTTATAATGTATATTGAAAAAATGAAAAGCCTCTGAATAGAAGATTATATTTAAAAAAGGTAAGCGTCCAATTGTCCAAACCATGGATGACGTCTAGACTTGAGGCGCCAACTTTGACAAAGCGTTTGCGAGAAAGTTTTACTAGTATCGTGTCAAAACATTGACTAAAACTGTATTTTATTATTTGTTCATTAATCACACATTAAAGTTAATCAGATAAATAAATACAATTAGTAAGTATTCAATGAATAAAAAATTCATGAATATATCGTGCGCCTCTAAAGCGTATGGTTATCTTTTCTGTACTATAAAATAAGGTTATCCTTCTAGGGTTAATTACTTTATCTTTTCTTAAGTTTTGGGATTTCCGTACTTTTGTACCCAAAAATAAATCCGATATTTTAGCACAGCTATATTTATACACAGGTATAAATAAAGAACAATTTCACGCGAAGTTAATTCATTTTTTTAATTTTGTTTCCTTTGTTATAAATGTTTTAAAACAAAACATTGAAAAGCACTTTGACAAGATCGAAATTTTTTTTGTGTAACGAACTTGGTCCATTTTCAATTTATAATTTAACCAATAATTAAAAATAGTAGGAAAATTGGCTTTCAATGTGCAGAGATTATATAAAAAATATTGCTTCTTATTTTACTTATTAATGCTTTAATGTTTTTATATTTTAAAGAAATATTCTCTTAATCTCGAATACGCTCGAATTGTATTCGTTACTTTCAAATAACATTCATCATAACAGCCCATTAATGCCCCACTGCAGGGACATAATAATAATTTAAACTTTTTAGAATTACTCACGGTGGAATCAGGTGGCATTAGAGTCTTGCCATAGATTATGTATTCAGTGAAAAAGGGCTTACTTAATTAACAAAACATCTCAAATTACGCCAAATATGCTTCGGCTTTAGAATGTACTGAAAAAGATCTAAGTATATGGTTAATAAGTTAACATTATTTATTAATTAATAATTGTTATAACTGTAATAATGTAAATACTTATTTTAATATAAAAGAAATATTGAACTTTGTGTCACTATTGTTTATTGGCTACTTCCCATTTCGTAAACTTCTCATTTGGTAAACCTCGAATTGTACCTACTAAAACTGACGACCTCTGTGGCATGGTGGTTATCTAACATGACTACTACGCAGAGGTCTTGGGGTTCGAATCCCGCTCAATGCAAATCTTTGTGTGATGAACATGATTAATTGCATTGGTCTGGGTGTTTTCTATGTGTAATATGTAGGTATGTATTTACAAAAAAACAAAAAAGTATTTATGTATGTTTATCAGTTGTCTAGTACCCATAGTACAAGCTCGGCTTAGTTTGGTACTAGTTGGCGTTGTGTGAATGTGTGAGGAATATTTATTTATTTATTTATATTATAAAAAGCAGCGTTCGGTAAACATCTCGTTACGGCATACATTTAATTTCTATAATAATATGTAGTTTTTCCAAATGGGAAGTTTACGAAATGGGAAGTAGCCATTTGTTTTTTTGGGCAATTAGTCTTTAACTATGTTGAATCGCCATATTTACTACAGTAAAATATTGAAGAATAACATTATTTTATTTTCATTACTTTTTGCTGGCATAATATTATTTATTATATTATTTTTATTTACGTAAATGTCGTTTTAGTGCCAAAGACGGCACAGCAAAACGGATGGTTCTTGTTAGATGTATTAGTTGCTGGCTAAAGGAATACTTACGTAACGGCCTGGTTGAAATGGTTTTTGGCCATGTTTAATGCTATCTGTTAGATGCTGCATCCTGCTATGCAAAGGTCTCGGGTTCGATTCCCACTTAATGCATTTATGTTGGTGTTTATAAACATGTATGTTTGCATTGGTCCAAATTGTATGTATAAAATCTATGTATTTACGAAAAACGTTTAAAAGTGTATTTATTAGTATTGTATGGTATATATCTAGTACCCTATGGTACAAGCTCTGCTTTGTTTGGGACTAGATGGCGTTGTGTGAATTTATAATGTAATATAGTCGTAAAGTTACATTCAAAGTATTATATGTACCTGAATATTTAAGTGGGCTGCTGAATCTCGAACTTTATTGAATATCTGTGGTGTTCTTAACCGTAAGGGATAAGTTTAAAATGCCATTTTTATGTTACATGTAAGCGTTAGGCCCGGCGCCCACTATCGGCCGGCAACGGTGCGGCTCGGTACAGCTCGAGCGCTTTAGGCCGCTGTGGGACTGCTTCGGTCGGCGTCGGACGGCTTCGGTTGGCTTCGGTCGGCGTCGGGCGGCTTCGTACGCCTTCGTGCGCCTGAGAGCCGCCTTATAAATACACACGCACAACTATTTTCCTATTAACGATACAGGGAAAATAGTTGTGCGTGTGTATTTATCTGCTCGCTTGCCCGAGCGAATTTTGAAATGGCTCCCACATCGCCCGCGTGCAAAGAGATTCTGTACCCTACATTGCCCCGTCATTTTTTACCGCGTCGGCGTGCGCGTCGTATTACACACAATCGCTTCGTGTTCCTAAATTGTTTATGTAAGACTACCAAGTGTTATGTTTTTTTTGTTAACTACGAGTTAAGCTATACAATGTTATATTTTGTTTGTCAGATTATGACTCTGGTGACGCGTTATGTTGTGGTGAACTTTGAGATAGCGCGATTTATAGCACGTCTTGTCTTTAAAAGATCATACCTCCAAAATTAAAGCGCGGACATGGGGTTTTTTATTTATAATTACGTTAGTTAAATAATAGATAATAAGGTGAGAAATAAAAACATACACTTGTTCATAGAAAAATATAATTTTACAGCCCTTTGATCTTAACGAAAATTTGGCGCCACACGGCGTAATTTATGTTACATTTAACAAGGTTAAAACTCACAAATACCACTTCTAGGTTTATAATAAAAGTATTACAATGTAAATAGTATTAATATACTTGTAAAATAATAAAAAATCGTAGCGATTACATTCACCATGACTGAGAAATATGAAAATTAGTACAACAGTTCCCATTTTTGAAGTGATATCGTATTAGTTTATAATTTTTTTTTGTTCTACATGTTATATAACACAAAATTAACAATTAGCATGTCACATAGTGCTTTTAATGCCCTTTCCAAAAAGGTATCACTCTTGTACATTGTCACATTTTAACTATATATATTGACAATGTAAACAAAAAACATGTAAAAAGACTAGCACCAGATCCGGCGAAATAAGGCTGTTTACACGCTGAGCAAAATCTGTTTAGATTAATACCGTAGGTACTGTTGTTTTTTTATCCTACTGCCATAAAAATCTTTGAAATACAATATAATATTATCATTATATTATATGGATATTTTTTTTTAAAATAATTATATTGATAATATATACTTACTATACTTAATAATTAACCAACTTCAAAAAAAGGAGGAGGTTCTCAATTCGATTGTATTTTTTTTGTTTGTCACCTGATTTCTCGAAAACGGCTAGACCGATTAAATTTTTTTTAGTTTGAAAGGGTATACCTCCCATTTGGTTCCATTGTCACCAGATCTGGATCTGGATGACGAGATCCCAGAGAAATCAAGGGCAAGTTTTTAAAATTGTAAGGACGTATTGTATAAAATCTTGTCAAATACGTGTATCTCTGACGTCACTACAAAATAATGAAGAGTAAGAACTGGTCTGATAATGGAGACTACAGAGAAATGAGGGAACTCCTCAACGGTATATAGCAGCTACCTAGTGTTTGGGCTTATTTTATTCGTATTGATGAAAACTTTACACAAACATGATGATGAAGACGACAGAGGGTCGAGGAACGAAGTGAGCACGGGTCAAAAACTACTGGCACATGTATTTAACGTGGTAGTCGGTGTAGCATCCCGGCATGCACAAGTTTATATTACAGGTGCTACACCTCCAATTTGTACTGCGGCGCACTTTCGCTTCGTAACATAGTTTGCAACGCTGCGCCTTTTCATTTTTTGCAGGTAAGTGCATCTGTGTGACTGGTGCTGGTGCTGGTGCTGCTATTTTAGGCTCGAGTGCACCGGGGCTATACACCCGCAGCATCTCTTCTAGCAGCTGCATCCTAAAACTACGGTTTCCGACCGGAATGCTGCGATTGTGGTTGTATATGACAAGGCTGTTATGTAATGATACATTCAGAAGTCGGCGGAAAAGTTTTTTGTACCAACAAATATTTCTCGACCTCTCTACGGGGAAGGCATGGAGCATCTGATCTTTATGATCCACGCCGCCCATAAAGAGGTTGTAGTCGAGTACTACCTGAGGCTTGTACTTGTAGTACCCGTACTTTTCTTTTCCGCCGACTTCTGGTTGGTGGAACGTGGAAATGAGGCTTACAATATTCTTGTCTTTCCACACGACCACACTCATGTCGTTGGTCGTGCTAAAACAAACCTCACCATCTCTCATATTTTTTTTAGTCTTTAACTTCAGGGACTCCGGGACAAACTCCCTATTGAGCCTCAGAGTGCCCATGGTGTCCGTTCTGTGGTCTCTTTTTAGCAGCCTGGATAAAAGTGGCGCATTATAAAAATTATCCATTACAAGGGTGTGGCCCTTGCCAAACAAAGGTCTCATCAAATTGTATACTATTTGAGACGTGGCACTCTCCGGCTCGTTTGTTTCATCCCTATATTCAGACGACGCTTCTTGTAGGGCATGGTCGTGCCCCTTGCCCGAATACACCTCCATCCTCCACAAATAGCCAGTTCTCGACTCGCACAATTCGTAGCTTTTTATACCTACCCTCGCTCTTTTTGTGGCAATTAGCTGCGAAAATGAGAGTCGGCCCTTCCATAGAAGGAGCGACTCGTCGATAGCAATATTTTGCTCGGGTAGGTATAACGAGCTAAATTTATTGTTCAAGTGTCGAACAATGGGCATGACCTTGTTGAGTTTAGAGGCATTTTCGGGCAAAGTGTTATCTACAAAATGTAGACACCTTTTGAGTAACATATATCTATTGTACGACATGATTTTGGCTAAATCCCCAATTCGTACCTGCTCATTGCTGGCATACCAATATTCTCGTTCTACACTGTTCACCACCAAGGATTGCAGCAATATGATGGCGAAGAACCTCCAAATTTCTTCTTCCGTGATGTCTCTCCACCGAGACATCCTGGAGTTGGTCATTGAAGCAGTTTTAAGCTGCACTTGGTGTGCATACCGGTTAGTTTCTAGAACAATGAGATCGATAATATTGGTATCCCAGATTTTTTGTAATGTATCTAACGGTGTTAGCTCCGTGACCTCAAACGTTGGACCAGACGGGCCAGTGAATGTTTCTCTAACACCCTTAAAATTATTAATCCCGCCACGCCAATCAAAAAATAACACATCGCTGTCGTCAGGGTTAGTCATGGCCCGAAGGGCGGCATCATCTTCGGCGCCTAAGATGCGTACGTCCTCAGCAAGGGCTGGATCGTCCAAATCGTCCAAATCCTCCAAATCCGCGGGGTACTCCGAGGCGTTTCTAGGACGAAACGAAATTGGCCCGACATTATCGTCCTCTTCAATTTCGCTGCTGCTTTCGTCCAGCTCTGGGAATGCCCGCTCTATGTCGACATCTGAAATACATATTTTATTTATTGCTAAACCTATATAAATACACACTCACCGATTTAACTAACTGTAACTCGTGTGGAACTCACCGATCTCAAAGGACATGGCACTCATGCCCGACCCAGGCGCCGCCGTTCTGGAGGTACTGGACTCTGAAACATTTTATTTACTATAGTTATTTATGTTATTACATGTATATTTTATTTATAATATAATATCCACAAAAAATATGAAAGGTTTTTTTAAACATGGTACTTACGAGGTGTAAATCCAAGAAATTCAATGTCAGCCCACACGGGATTGACAGGTAGCTCTGAAGCCTGAATAACCCCCATCGATGGAGAGAAGTGCAACTTCCGTTTCCTATTTTTGGAAGCGGAAGGTCTGATATCTGTAATTTCTGGAGGCGTGCCCTCAATGACATCGTCGTCAATATTATCTACGGTTTGTTCTGTAATAAAAAAGAACAATGTAAAGTACAGCGTAAGCAAACACAAAAACACTGATTTGAGCTGTAGGAACCATTAGTCTTACCTATAACAGGGTTCGGGACGACCGTGTCCGCTGACTGTCCTACTAATATTGGCTCAGCTATCCCCAAGCAGCAACCAAGCGTAATGAACACCAAAAAAGCAGTCAATACAGCACTTAACGCTGTTTTACAGCTGTATAAGAACGTTGAAAAGACATTGTAGCGTTATAATGTCGGTTTAGGAGTAATTATTCAGCTCTAACTGTATTAAGTCGTTAGTAAGGAGTCAAAGTACGCTTAAAGTTCTAAATTAGTGTATGATAACTGTCATGTACAGCTTTAAGTTTCCTGTAACGCTTCAATCCTCATTTTAGTATTAAAGTTGTACAATAGCTGAATTTTGCATACCGTCACTTACTTAATACAGCTTAGAGCTGTATTATGGTGGTCCTCAATACGAAGCAGGCACTCTCTTCTACAGCTTCTTTTTATGGTGTAATTGTACACCCTTTTACAGACAATAGCTGTCTAATTTCTGTCTTTAAAGGTAATAAACAGCAATTAAAATAAATGACTAGTACAATACAGCCATAATCTGTATAAGTGACAGAGTCGCCACTTTGAATTATTTGTATGTTAATTGTATTTTGTGATTGTTGTTTAAATATGTGGAAAAAGCGAAAAAGATTTGGTGGTATTCGAAGAAAGATTGAAGAGGAATATTTAAATATAACAAATGATCAACAAAATGAAATTACTGCCGAGGAACATGGAGATATTTCAATAGATCACACCTACAGTCAAGTGTCAATACCTTCGACATCTAATGAAAGAAGTTCCGTAGAAAATATTGAGAATGATTTTAGTTATATCAGATGTAACTTAATAGATTTACCTTCTGCAACTGATGACGTCATTTTATCGTGCAGCAGTTCAAGTGAAGGTGAAAGTGAATACGAAAAAAATTTATTATTTCGCCAACAAATACAGAATTGGGCCAGAGAAAGAAACATAGCTCAAGTAGCATTGAATGATTTAGCTACTATCATAAACCTAAGATTTCCAGGAATTTTACCATGCGATGCCAGAACAATTTTAGGTACTGCAAAGCAAATACAAATCAAACCAATTCAAGGAGGTGAATATTGGCATAATGGCTTAACTAAATCTTTAAAAAATATATTAGAAAAATGGGTTGATGTACCGAGTAAAATTTGTTTGAATTTCAATTTTGACGGTCTTCCAATATTTAATAGTTCTAATAAAGAGTTTTGGCCGATTTTATGTACAATATTTGAAAGACCTGATGTAGAACCGTTGGTGATTGGTATTTATTTTGGTGTTGGAAAACCAAAGCAAATTGATGAATATTTAAATGATTTTGTAAACGAAATTGATAACCTAATTAAAAATGGAATGTACGTTGAACAAATCAAGAGTAAAGTATCTATAGGAATAAGATGTTTTATATGCGATTCTCCTGCCAGAGCTTACATTAAAGGTAATAGAATTGAAGCTGAAGAATATAAGTAAATCAGTATGCCTAAATATAAAAATGTTGCAATTCAATTAAATAATACAAAAAAAATGAATAATATAAATACACGTCACTTTGATAATGGTATATTAATTTATTTTTCAGGTGTATGCAATTTTAATGGAAAGCATGGATGCTTAAAATGTGTGACCGTAGGAGAATATTCACATACGTCCCATACAGTAATTTTTCCTGAAATAAACTGCCGTCCAAGGACTGACCAAGAATATCGTGACAAGAAGTATGGACCTCACCATAAAAAAGACTCACCTTTACTACGATTAGGAATCGATATGATCGAAGACTTCCCGGTAGCAGATTCTTTGCATCTAGTCGACTTGGGCATAATGAAACGGTTACTAGTTGGTTGGCGCAATGGTAATTTTGGAAAGTACATAACTAAATGGTGTGCTAAAGATATTGAAACAGTTTCTAATTTTCTTTCTAAATGTAAATTGCCATCTGAAATTCATCGGTCAGTGAGAGGACTAGATTGTCTTTGCCACTGGAAAGCATCTGAATATCGATCATTCTTGCTTTATTTAAGCATTGTTATACTTCCACATGTGATGTCACATGACGCATTATGCCATTTTTTGATGTTTTTTTGCGGTATAACAATATGTACTAGTAAAAACTATGTTCATTTACTTCCGTTGGCCAAAGAGTTCCTACAGTATTTTGTTGAACATTTTAAAGACTTTTACGGAGTAGATTATATGACAAGTAACGTTCACAATGTGGCACACATAGTGGATGAAGTACAACGGTTCGGTTCGCTTCATACTTTCAGCGCATATCCTTTTGAGAACAAGCTTTATTTAATTAAAAGGATGCTTAGGCACGGACACAAACCTCTTGCTCAAGTGGCTAAAAGATTTAGCGAAGATTCAGTAGCTTCAAAAACCGTACAGAGCAGAAAAAAAACCGTATTTAACGAACCCTTTGTGAGTACTAACAGTAAACAACTAACTGTACTACATTTCAAAGACTATAAACTGTCACCAAAATCGAAGGATAAATATTTTTTATGCAACGATGGTCAGGTTCTCGAGGTAAAGAATATATATATGCTTGAGAAAAAAATTAAAATATGCGCTCTTTTATTTACAGACTTAGCAGAAGTTTTTGAATCACCAATAAAATCGTCATATTTGAATATATTCAAAGCTAATTTGCAAGCCTCTGGGCAAGTTCAGACCATTGTTAATCCTGAAGATGTAAAAATGAAACTAGTATGTATAGAACATAAAAACCAATTATATTTTATACCCCTATTGCACACAGTTTGATAAATAAAATTCATTTTAATTTATATAGATTTTTTATTCTTTTTATCACTTTTGGCTCACATTTTGAGTCATACAAATACAATTGCAATACTCATCACAAAGTAATTTTTCACATAATATTATCTTAAAACCGTGGCATTTTAATTATTAGGTTCCGTTTGTCAGGAGGACCATGAATATAAACAACTTACACTAAGGGGCCTTCTTAAGTCTTGAAAAAAAAAAATAGCTGTTTCATAAAAAATAGTCGAATAAGTATTGATTTATGTAAGATTGTCATTTATTGAAATTGAACAGCTGGCTTCTGATTATGATAGTGTTAGTCCCAAAGTAAAAGATTTTAATAATAATGAATATAAATCGCTTCACTAAGAAAACCTAATAACTAAAATTTCACAGTTTATTATAAAAAGAAGTTTAAGTACCTATATACTTATGTGTTTTTGGTAAGTACTAAACTAACATACTAAGTAAAAGACTATAAAATGGTATAATTATTATGTTTTGTCTTATGGACAATCACAGTCACAAGATAATTATCTTCTTATAAAATAGGGTAGCTTAACATTTTTTTTCCATTCCGTCATTCTTATAACATACTAAGTAAAAGACTATAAAATGGTATAATTATTATGTTTTGTCTTATGGACAATCACAGTCACAAGATAATTATCTTCTTATAAAATAGGGTAGCTTAACATTTTTTTTCCATTCCGTCATTCTTATAACATACTAAGTAAAAGACTATAAAATGGTATAATTATTATGTTTTGTCTTATGGACAATCACAGTCACAAGATAATATAAGTACCTATCTTAAATAGGTTAGCATAACAAAATTATATTTTTCATTCCGTCAGTCTTATAACATACTAACTTATAATAGTTTGATTACAACTTGTCTTATAAAAAAATCACAGTCACGAGATCACGTGTGTTTTTAAAACAACTTAACTCAATTTTTTTATTAACCCATAGGTAGCTAAACAATTTTATGATTTATTAACAAAGTGATTCTTCATCCTCCTCTTGATCAATAGGTTTTGCGCCTTTTGCTATATTTTCAGAGTTTTCATCGTTAATTTCCATATAATTTCGTATTTCCTCTTGAATTCCGGCGTTCTGGTTTTCTTGATCTCCAGCTTTTCGAATTTCCTGATTTTGGTTTTCTTGCCGTAGTCCAGTTTTTTTTGTCCTTATTCTTTTTGTAGAGGCTCTTTCGTTCTTATGTAGTTTCCTCTTTCCAGAGTTTTTTAACACAGACTTGAAAAAATCTTCGTTATCAATCAGGGTGTAAGTGTCATCCCAAGACTTTACAAGTTCAAAGAAAAAATTAAGGAAATTTTTGTATTTTTTCAAACCAAATTTGGTCACTTCGCTTTTCCTGCTCCCCCCTGTCCAAGAGCATTTACACAAAAATTCCCGAGTTAGAAACATGTCTAGTATTTTATAAGCGCATGTTGCCCCTTTGCCCTCTGATTTTGGACATACAAAAGAATATTGTGTAAAAAGTTTAATTTTATTTTGTTTGTCCAATAGAAATGACTCCATTTTCTCTAGGTCTGAAATACAGTCAATAGGTTTTATAATTAACATTTGACTATCAAATCCAAGTTTGGATTCGGCCAATGAAACCACATCTGCATTTTTGTTCAGATCATGCTTGGAAAATCCATCGTCTAATTGTACCGATAAGCTTGCCAATTTATGAAATATTTTTTTTTGGTTACTTTCCAGAACGTTTATTTTTTGCTCCATATTGTATTGATTTTGCAAGATTTCTTGTAGATACTGAATAATCTGATCATTATTTTGCTGTGTTTGAATGGGAATTTGAGTTTCAAACTCATTGTGCAAGTTTACTATGATGTCCGAATTTGTTTCTACATCTGGTTCATTCTCGAAGTAGTGAACAACATATTCCGCTGCAGTTGAAGCGTTGACATCAGTATGTAAGTGTTCGGGTATTTTGGTTGAAGCTGATGAAGTGGATGGCAGAGTTGGTTTCTTGAAAACCTGAAACCATCCATAAACAACATAAAATAAATATTTTCAGAAACATCATGAAATGTAATCAAAACTGCAAAAAAAATTATAAGTCGTAACGTAATATGGAATGTAAACATTTTAAACAAAATATCATTTAAAGAATAAGTATAAAGCGCGTCGGTGCTGAACCACGCGCCGCTTGTCAACGAGCCTTATAGGTCGACCGCTTAACTCGCGTATCTCTCCGCATACTGTAATGTATACGGGGAGATCTATACGCGAGTTAAACGGTCGGCCTATAGTAGCTGGATGAACAAATATGGCCCTGTGCCTATGTCACTAGACCAACAATTAACCCAAAAATGTGATAAAAAAATTTTTTCTCTGTCTGTCTGTCTGTATGTTCAGGTATCACGCAAAAACTACCGGTTCGATTACGATGAAACATGATAATAATATAATTAATTATTCATTACATCCTGGGCACACAACTGCATGAGCACTTTTTATCCCGAAAAAGTATATAAAAAATAAAAAAACTTAATTTTGCGGTTCGATCTTCTAGGCCCGATTAGGTACTGTACCAACCGCAAATAATAAGTTTGTCGTGGGTTACGTCACCCACGCGAACGAAGTCGCGGGCAAAAGCTAGTAATAAAAATAATATTAAAATAAAAATATACAAACCAACTGCTCTGCTAAAGCGTTATAGTTCACGTTTTCTATTTGACATTGCAATTTTCTGTTTTTTATTTCTTTGTCGGTGTCATCCGTATCGCTTCTTTCAAGCATAAGCCGTAATTCTGTCTCTGCTTCCGAAAAGGACGGTATTGAGTGTCTTTTTACTCGACACCTTAAGGCTGACCACCCATTTGCAGGTAAGCTATTTTCATTAATGACCAATTTGCTCACATCTAAGCAGTTTTTTGGCCATTTCAAAATGCCGTTTGTTTCCCATAAACTGGGTACAGTGAAGAGTAAACTTTTCCCTTTTTCTACTGTCTCCACAATCTTGAACGGCATTTTTTTCCTAAAAATAAATAATAATGTAAGTACTTACTATCAAAAGGTTTTTTTATAACAAGCTTTTTTTGCCTAAATTATTTTTGACTCTATGGCGTAACAATTAATTTATACTAAACTAATTTATTTATTTTTATAAAGCGTTTAATAAGCGATAGGCACATAATTGCATTTAATATAAGGCACATTCCCCACATTACTCGCACATTCCAATAATGCACATCAATCACAATTCTCATTCTCATTTACCCGCTCACCTGACGTTTACAAATAAACGCTTGTAAAAAGTTTTAGTATACGCTCTGAAATATTATCACTGCCGAATTTAATTAATTTACACGAGCTTTAAAATAAAATATAGTTTTAGTTTTTGATAGCAATGCGTAGGAAGGGCGTGTGAACGGCACGAGATACACAACGGCTAGCTACCTAATCAAGCAACACACTGCTTGCTTTATTCGCAGGAGCATCCGGCGCGGCGCGGGGAGCGCGCAGTGCGTAGACGCAGCTCACGCACACGTATGTAGCGGTGCGTGGATTGGGTAGTGCAGGGAACGCAGCCACGCATACAGTTTACAGTTTTGTTGTGCCTAGTATGTGCACAAAACAAGTATAATTGCTTTGATATTTAAAAAAAAATAACTTTAGTACTTTATTTTCGAAGACGTGATAGATAAGAGTCACCTCTTAGTGCATTTTGGTTTTTTACTTAATATTACGTATCCCTAAAAAGAGTTACAGTTTATGTTCGTAACACTACTACTATACAACATTAATAGTAAATTTATTTGTTTATACAGCCCATAAACCGCTACAAACTGAATACTAGTATCCGTTACATACATAGTACAGCTAATAATGCTATAAGACCATAAAAATAGAATTTAGGCTGCTTAGCAAATTGTCGCCATTTTAACAATTACAAATCGAAGATACTAACATAAGTACATAAAAATTAGACTAATGTTTTATCTTTATCTATCAGTATTTTCAGTTTGTCCAATAACCCACCTGTCATATAACAACAATAAGGATCTACGTTTATTAATTCAAACATTTTTTAAATTCTAACCTATAAAAACCATATTTACTTACCTTATTTAATATCTCTTCCTTGGTTATTTTGCTGGCGCGTTTATTTTTTATCACTAAACTTATATATATTCACAATAAATTTGTTTTGGCACGATAATCCACTGTATCCTGCGCCTATCGAATCTCCAAATATTTAAATAGAAAGCGTTTATACTAAATGTCACTTTGATCAATATTAATTACTGAAATACGCCATTAAAATATCTTCTGTTTCGTTTTTATTCTTTTGCAATACTCTTCAACAGACTTTTTACAACGTAAAGCTTAACAAGTGAGTTACAATGTAGTAATTGGAGTGTATTGGTTTCCTCGTACACCATAGTACAGCCGCAAAACAGCTATCATGCAGCCTATTTTATGCTTATACAGCTACTGTACAGCTAATATAACGCAAAACGCTGTATAATTTGTGCCCATTTCAGGGGTATAAGGGCTGTATAAGCGCTTATACAGTCTTTGTGCAGCCGAGAAATACAGCATTATGAGTATAAACGAACTTTAATAGAGCTGTTATACAGCTTGTGATGCTGCTTGGGTCGTTTCTGAAATTAGGAGAACTATGTTTAAGTATTAATATCGATAGATATACACAACAGGCAAGTAAAAGATAAAATACTACACATACCATGAGGATGCAACACCTCCCATGGCTGAGGGATTTTCGGCGGAGGGACAGCTGGCACACCAGGCAGTAGGGGGCAAGGGATATATATACGGGAGTCACTTGCCTTTCCTTTTCCTTTTCCCTTACCCTTTCTGTGGTTAATAATAAATGTTATTAGAAAATGCAGGTTAAGGTTATGATTGACTGACTACTATGAACATATACTTAAGTTACTTTGATTCTGGAGCATCCGGCAACATATAATTGCCCACTTGTTTTTTTTCCCTTAAATCCGCCAAGAGCTTGCGCTGGTTTGAATTTAACTTGGCAAGATTTTTTGCGTCTTTAGCCTTTGACGCCCTAATAGTTTTAAGGTCATCCGCTAGGCACTTTGGGCTAAAAAATAGAATAAAATTAATGAATGCTGCAAGAACACATGTATGATAACTTTTGTCATAATTGATGAGGACTATACCGTGATTGTTCTCCTGACGGGCCTGGAATAGGTGAGTTCGCACTTCTACCTGAACTAGACAAAAAATAAAAACATATTATAAGGCCGCCCGACGCCGACCGAAGCCAACCAAAGCCGTCCGACGCCGACTGAAGCAGTCCCACAGCGGCCTAAAGCGCTCGAGCTGTACCGAGCCGCACCGTTGCCGGCCGATAGTGGGCGCCGGGCCTTAAGGTTTAGAATCATAGCACATACAACGCGTAACTTAAAGGGATCGGCACCGCCTCGCCTTTTTCGTCGGTGTCAAACGTAAAAATCCGATTACGTAACGATTCCGATTGGTGTGCGTTGCATTAAGGAGTTTCATACAAATAATACTAAACGGCTTGAGTTGATACGGTGCCGATCCATTTACGTTACGTTATATTATGTGCTACGACCCTTAAACATCTAAAAAAAGTGCTGGGCACTAAATTTAAAACGATTGCAGTTTGTTATTTGAAAAGTTACTTACTTTGTCACTGACTGCGCAATTGAATTGGGTTTAGCCTTTTCCAGAAGTTAGTGCTATATTTTATCGGTCGTTTTATGCTTTGTCAATGTTGCTATATAGCTATGTGCACGTACTTAAACGATAAAGAGTGCATCGAGACATAATTTGTTTCATCGTATAGATATTGTCTTGTGCTTTTACCGATACGGTAATGTTAAGGCATCTTTATATAAAAAAATATTAATCTGCGATTACGCAACATCGAATATAACATTATTAATTAAGGAGTATGACAACAATTTATTATCAAAGAAAATCAGTAGTAAAATAATGCCAAATAACTCCATTTTTCGATGATTTGTTTAATTATTACAGTAGCTCGACTTCGTCACGAAAAGTTTATTAGCTAGGTGGAATCACCCAAGGTTACTTAATCACTTTTATAATATTAACTATCTAACAGTGACAGTCCTGCTAAAATCGGCCCAGTCGTATTAAGGGTCTGAACTTAAAGAGTCAGTTAGTTAATTCATAAATTTTAACAAACATTTAAAATAAACGAAAAATTTGAATAATGTAAATATTGAAAGTAAATTCAAACTATATTCTTTTTATCTAAATCGAACTAAAACAATAAAGAGATCTCTACCAAACATACTTGCCTGTCTTAAGTTTCATTACTGTTTATTGCAGAACTTCTAGCTTGCAATAGTTTCTTCTGTAATGTCTGTAGTCTTTAAACAGTGTCTTTATTTATGATGATTCCCTTAAGCCCGATTTACACATCGACAAGTAAGATAAGTTGGCGAGACGCGAGAGAGGGGGCTACTTCGTACTCGTAACTCGCCAAAAAATAGGATGAAGATCTATTTAAATCAACTTAACTTGTCTACTGTACTTGTCGATGTGTAAATCAGGCTTTAAAGTGAGATAGGACAATAGTTTTGTGAATCTTTTCTATATATAAAAGCTTTTAAGTTTTTAATTGCGACTCTAACAACTTAGCATTTAACAAACTCAAACTTTTTATATACATTTTCTACGAAATCATTGATTCGGCTTAAACTATGGTAAAATCTATGTATTATGTTTTTTAAGCTGTCTGATGTACTATTTTATATGCAATTCCATGAATGTATATTTTAATTTCAATCTTTAGGGATAAAATTGTTAATTAAAAATTACTAATTACTAAAACGTTATATAAATTAGCTGTATAATAACCGATACCAAAAATAATATTTAGGTATAAGATTTATACTTAGATCAATTGACTACTGTTTATATGTACCTAATTATAATAATGATTATATTTTGAAATTATAACTTGACTAAATAAATGTAACTGTAAAACATTATTATAAGTCCTGAAGACCCTATCCCGTCAATACACCTACTGAAGGTTCAATTTCTTTTAAACATATTTAAATCATTGTTGTAAATAGAAATTAAAAAATTGTCCAAATAATATTTAACAATATGGTATGTACCTATTATCGCCGTATTTTTTGGAGATATTATTTATTTTATTTATTTAACAGAATTTACAGCTAACTTTACAGGATTACCCTAATGCGATAGTGTACCTATATCTAAGCGCTAACTTACAAATACTATATACTTAATCTATCATAAACCTACACTCATGTAACTACACTACGGCGATAATATGCTATTGTTAATATTAAGATACAAATACATACTTTCATGACTATAGTATTATGTATAAAACTATATTTTATTAACTTTTTATGTGAGGATCATTGTTCTAATGTCACATATTATAACTCTCATATCCCCTTCATGGTGTAGGCATGGTGTGGGCTGAGTAGATCCCAATTCTTGCCTAAATTTCTTGTTAAAATCCCGTTTTGTTCTCAGCGACAAATTATCATCTACGATTAGCATTTTAGCGTTCTTTGATTACTTTACAAATAAATATAAGGCTCAAAAGGCTGCGCGTCTTTTGTTTCAATACTATTAAATCCCATACCAGTGTAATTTCACTATCGCGTGTAGCCTCTTTCTAAAGAGAATACTACCAGTTAAGAATGATTATAATAATGTGTTTGATTAATTGAGCATGATTTTTTGTTTCACGTATCGTTTCAAATGTGTCATTAGAGCAATGTTTGTCTTAATAAACTTATGAACTATCTGTATAATAAGTGTTATGTTTAATGTTGTTATCTATGTGTAAACGATGAATATGTATAAAATATTATAATGAAATAAACTAGTATGTGTATTTTAATATTTTGTTTTATTGTTCGCCCAAGGATTGTGAATAACTGTTTCTTTCTTCCGTTTCTCTGATTTATAATTATGATGTTTCATGAAATTCTTCTGTAACTTTTGTAATTAGAGTCTTCATCATAACAGCCCTTTAATGTCCCACTGCAGGAACGGGCCTTCTCCCGTGATGGAGGGATACTTGGCCTACTACTACCACGCTGGCCAGATAGATTGGTATAGGGTTTAATTTTAAGTTTTCCTTCTTTTTATTTTGTAAAGATGATATTCACGGATAGTCCCTTAGCGTATTTCCCTTTCCGTGTTCAGTTGGCGACAAAAACCAGCACGGTTTTGTATTACCATTCAACGCGCCAAACCCGTGCTGAATTGGCGTCAACTGAAAACACCGTTTTGCGATCAAGCAATGCCTAACAAACGTTTTTTACAAAACCGTGTGCATTTCAAAAGAATATTCGGATTGTTCGGGAATGTTCGGAATAAATCGCGGCACTCGAAGTAGGTACTTAGGCTAGCCTAGCAGGCACTTGGCGCGCAATTCGTCGTCTAAACGAGCTTGTCAACGTTTACGTGTTTGTTATTGTTTTAACCCATTTAGACCGATAATTATTTTTGTAAATATTTTGTAATTTTTCAACAAAAACTTGCTAAAAGACACTTCAGAAACCTAAAAAAAATATCCAATTAAAGGGGGAGCATAGGGGGGCTGGGGGCGGACCATATACGGTACAGTAGGCCTATAGGGTATGCAAAAACACTTGATTTTTACCAAAGACTTTACTTTAATAAAATAAATAATCCTCACACATTCACACATCGCCACCTAGTCCCAAACTAAGCAAAGCTTGTATGTATACCCGAAAACGAAATGGCTTTATCAGTTTTGACAAAAAGTTCTATCATAATTCAAATTCATTAAGATCGTTATTTAATGTTTATGCGTGAGCTTGACGTCAATGGTTGACCGTAATCAAAACTGTGCTTAGATTAAAAGTGCAATCTATTTTAAACTTTCACTTCAACGTAATAAATAATAATATCTACTAACACAATACAAATGTCACTATATTAAACTGTAGAGTTTGTATATGTAAAACCATGAAAAACCATTAAATAATTTAAAACTAAAGTCAACTTGTTACTTGTGACATTATAAGCTTGTCATTTCAAAAAAACTGAAAATGTAGAATTTTAAAAAATAATCACCCTGAACAATTGTTTCTGATTTGTTTTGGTTTACCATTTATTTGGTTATTAGCATGGATCATGACACTTCTTGATTAATGACATTACGAGCCCCTCGACAAGACACTGGCAAAATATGTGACGTTTCACATGAGGCCATTCACGAAGAAGTCAAGTAGAATTTTAATATTGGCTGGTAAGCCACCCAATTGTTGGCACCTAAAGAGTGGACTTCGTGTCAAACTAAAATATAAAATACTTATCATAAAATGATAAAATACTTTAATCTTTGCTTATACTTAATCATTATTATGTGATTGAATAGTATTTAATAAATATTATTGGCACTAATGCCAATAAAAGTATTCTGATACATTTATTGTTGCTATGTTGACACATGAAATAAATAAAATATGATAAAAATATTAAATAAATAATGTTTGAACTTGAATAATCATACTGAACTTGAATAATCTATAGTCTTTTCATCTTTTTACTCACTTTTAACTCTTAAGTGCCAATAATTGTAGGATTTCTAACGATTAGGTGGTTTACCCTAATTTGTTGTATATTATAAAATTACGAAAACTCTAAATTGAAATATGCGCCAATGACGTCATGCAAGAAATGATAGGGATGGACATAGAAGGTAAAAAGAGAGAAATTCATTAGAATAAAACGTTTTACCGAAAATATGCTCTAGTAACAGTCAATAACGTTGAATTTACTATTTGTTTTTATAAATATCTAACGACTATTTGCTAATACAAAAGAACTGATATGTCAAAGTAGCGTCATGATTTAGCTGATGTTTTGTTGTGCGATATTGAACCTAGAGGTGATAAGGCCATTTAGTTTTTGACTATAATATGGGTACTAGACAACGGATAAACATACTTAAATACTGTTTTTTTTTGTAAATAGATACATATTATACATAGAAAACACTCAGACCAATGCAAACAATCATGTTCATGCACTGAGCGGGAATCGAACCCGAGACCTGTGCGTAGCAGCTATGTAATGTACCGACTATGCCACAGAGGTCGTCAATTGTGTTCATAATCACGTCAAATATGTTTCACTGAACTTCCATACTTAATCAATTTAACCTTACCCTACCTGTATTCAGTTCAACTACACACTAATTAGTAAAACATCACCTAGCGCCACTCGTTACAAAGACAGCTAATGCGAATTGAACACGGGTTAGTTGAATTCCATAGTAATAAAAAACCGTGTTTGATTCAGCTGTACGCTGTTTTGTAAAACGTTTATAATGTTGCTTGATCGCAAAAGCGTGCTCAGTTGACGCCAATTCAGCACGGGTTTGGCGAGTTGAATGGTAATACAAAAATCGTGCTGGTTTTTGTCGCCAACTGAACACGGAAAGGGAAATACACAGTCCCTTAGTCAGTTCTTACGACACCCATGGGATGAGATGGGGTGGTGAAATATTGTATTCCTACTCCGTCACCACAATGAGGGCCAGATTCAGAGACCGCACTTTGACTTTACTTTAGCAAAGACTAGTTATTATCTCTGAATTTGAAAAACATTAAAGTAATCTTTCGCATGAAAAAGTTTACTTTGGGAAGATTACTTTGAAAGAAAGTAAAGTCACGACTCTGAATCTGGGCCTTATATCTCGTTTTTGTATCAAAGTCGAACTTTCCTTCAAAGTAAAGTCAAAATGCGGTCTCTGAATCTGGCCCTTAGAGTCTTAACGTTAGGTTATTCTCTGTGCAGTGACAGACTCAATTAGAAAGCTTACTTATATTATCGCTACGTAAACAAAGAAGATGTAAAACCCTATACCAATCTGCAAGGTCAATGTAGTATTCGTAAGCCAAGTTAGCTGCCGTCACTAGAAGTTATTGCCATATAAGAGACTTTATAGGCCTCTCTAGTGCAGCTAATTGAAAATAAATTACTAATTATTAACGCAAATAGGATAAATAATGTAAAATGTTGATAACAAAGTCTTGAGAAAAGGCAAGAAAGTATTTGTTTAACACACACTCAACACTTTAAATGTTTTTCAATTAAATAAATATTGCATTATAAACGAAAACGGCCGTTTTTTTGTCGAATGCGAAATTTAACTAATTGTAAAACATTTAAAGTGTTAAGAGTCTATTGGCGGCGCTAGTGAGTCACGTAAAGGTCCTTAATACATGGACACTAATTAGATGTTACTGTGGAAAGTAGGTATTAATGAAAAAAAAAAAGTCTTAATAAGATAATTTCTATTCTTTAATTCAGTACAATAAATTATACAACAGGTTTAACACCTCTATACTCGGTGTGTTAACAGAAAAGTGTGGTATTTTTAAACATTATTTAGTACAAATAAATATACAATTCAAATTAAATACTTACATTTTTTTACAATTACTTTAAAAATAGGTACGATACTTGACTGCGTTTTGAAAATTATGAAAAACTTATTCAATTCTTGGGAGGTTTTATAACAAAACTATAAGACCTGATAATAGTAACAAAAACGGGTTGTGTCATTGTTATAAAATATAAAGGACAATAAATGCTGCTTTAGAGTTTGTTACGCCGCTTCTTCTTTACTAAACTAAGTATGTAAACTTAGACCAAGTAGTTTTAAACTGACGTCAATAAGTTGTTATTTTGTGAAAAAATTTAAAAAAATAAAGAAACTGAAACTAAACAAGTCTTAAAAATAACCACATATTTTTGCTACGCCTAGTAATGGAGGCCGAAAAGGTGTAAAAGCTGTTTCTTTTACCCTTAAAATACCTATGATTACGAACAATTTTGTTCAAATTTTGAGATCTTAATTTGGCACATAGCACATATTTTTAAATACAAATTTAAAATTTCATATTAATATGGAAATTCTATGTACGTAATGTAGGTGCGTCGATTTTCTTATTTATTTTATTATTAAATTATATGTATATATATATTTAAATATATTTATATAATAATGACATAATTTCCATCGCTGTATCCATGCACACTACACCTGTCGAAGCATTCGGTATCACAGCATTCACTATATTAGTTTCCATTCCCTTAAAAGCTATATAACAAAACAATTTACATAAACTATATCTTAAAACTAATAAAAAAACCTGAGTACCTAGTCTTTCAAGCCTCTTTAATTCGTTTATTGATATTAATAATATGTATGTTTATCGTCTTCATAAAGACATTTGAAAAGATGTAAATTATGTAAAATAATTTCGAATGAAAGAGGACTGTAAGATCATAAACATAATATATTGTGATCGACGATCAGTGTTTGTGCTTAGGGCGGTTTCTCGCGCTTTACGAGTCGATCCATACAGTTATTTTAATTAAATATTTAGTTGATCAGTATGAATAACGTAATATAACTGTCGTTCTGCGGCTCTAAAATGACGACTCAGTAACAGTTTCAATAAATAATAGTATATTTTATTTTAGTCTTAAAGTTAACAAATTCAATTATCCATAAACGACTTAGTAGACGCCTTATATATTTTGTTAAACTGACATGTAGATAAATGTGTTCTTTTACGATTTTATTTTCCAAATCAATGTTTAAATCACGGAAGAAAGAATCAAGTGGAAGTGCTAAGTAGGTGTTGTAAGCGTGTCACTAATACGCGCTGGTTCGTTAACTTGTCGCTGAGGTCATATGTAATACATAACGCGAATATCACCCTAATAAACAACATGTTAAAGTATATAATTGCCAGAACTGCGAAAACTGCCATGGAATTAACTCGAAAATTGAATCTATTTAGATTACAAAACGTCATATAATTCTTTCTGCTCTACAGCAAAATAACTTCTATTTATAGTGAGTGAAGGTTCACTTCTAGATGTAGGATCATCTACATATTTATGTTATTTTTTTGTTAGTAGTTTGTGTGTTTATTCGTTTTTTGGCGACAGCGGTTCCCATAGTGAATTAGTTGTATTGCACTTGATTTCTCTTCCGTGGTTAAAATCAACTTTCATTTAAGGTATAGTTGTAGATCCTATAGTTATAACTTCGGCTATCTCACTGTTTTAACTTATGCTATAACGAAGACAAATGGTATCGAATGCGGATATCTGACTGTGAGTAGACATTGACAAAAATACATTTAAAACGACAACAATATGTTACATTTACTTTAATTTGGAAGAGAAGGAGTAATGATTACTGAAATGCAATTTACAATACAATTAGCCTAGGAACTCGTGTAGAAATGAAAGGCGTACCTATTACTGTTAGTTAAATGATTTGATTTTCCATCGACTTTAAGCCGTTAATACAAAATATTATGCAATTACAATTAGTTACATCCATATATCGCGGTTTAAGTATTATTTTATTTATAAATTAAAAAACGTATCAGTTATTTATAATAAATATATATGAATAATAAATATATCTATAAAATTAATGATTAGGTTCATAGCTCCAGAAGACTTTTATACCATCATATAAATATATTAGTAGTAATAATCAGAACAAGAAAAGGAACTTTCGTTTTACAAAACCTTTAGTTACCAAATACCACTGACTGCTTTGTGGTCCTAACCTCTATAAAAAATATATTATACTTAATCAACCTCATTATCTGTGCCTTTTTAATTATATAATTAATTTGAGACTTTAGAAAAAATAAATTAAAAAATTCTTTTTATCGGATCTTGTGTCCGTTTGACATCCGTCCTAATTCTACCTTAGATTAAAACACCCTGTGAAACTTTAATACATTTTCCTGTTCCTGAATAAATTAATAAAATTTATTATATATTAAAAGGTGGCGCAATAGTTGTTTTGTAATTTTAATATGGGATTTTCGAAAATCTTAGGTATAAAATCATATTTTGTTCAACAATAAAAATAATAACTTTCTAAATAATTAACGAAGACTGGATATATTTTAATAATATGCAGAGACCATCAGAAATTTTGTCACAAACGGGGAGATATTATTTAAGCCTTTTTAAAATCAATGCCCATGGTAACGTCGGAAGTGACTCTATTTTTATTTCCTGTATTATTTAAACGAATATAATTATTATGTGTAATTTATACGACAACGAAAATAAAACTATCACTAAATATTTCATTCTATGTGATAACATTTACGCCACCTAAGTAGTATAATATTCAACAAATTACGGCTTAGATAAAAACAAAACATCCGGCGGCGCCCGGAGGTTATACTTGCAAATTCAACACTAAAGTTTTTGTACTAAATGATTGATATGAGAAAATTGTATTATGCGTCAAAACTCATTTAACTGTAGGCTTTAAATTTAAAATAAAATAATTAATATATTATATTGTAAATAATAAATAAACTATTATTTACAAGTATTTTTGTATGTTTGAAAATATTGGTAATTAAACCTAACTATTTACATTGATATTTTATTGTCACCTAAAACGTGGTGAATTAATTCTAATAAGGTTTATTATTTTGTTGAAATTATAATCTCGAAACTTTATATATTTAATATATATATCAGTTGTTTATAATGTTTTATAAAATGTTTAAATTAATATGTACCAAGCTGGATGAAAGGGAGTATGTCTTTCATACACACCATTTCTTAAATATCGTTTAAATATTCTCCGGGTGATGTTTTTAATTTTCTTTTACTTTCCTTGGTTAGCATAACGCTGCAAATTTTATTAATAATTCAATAACTACTTATTCAGTTTTTATATTTCATTGAATTTTGGGTAATACTTCATAAGCATTAAATCCCCGAAAATAAACGACAAAAGTATGAAAATATTGCTTACAGTCGTAATAAATACATTTCAAATTAATAACACTCTATTTGTGTAACAAAAAATACAATTTATATTAACCACCTCGGCAGGTTACGCACTAGAAATATAATTGTGATAATAAATAAAGAACTACGTTGAGCCACGGTAATTCAATATTAGCCGTTAGTTAAATGTCTACAAAAGACCTAAGTTTGGCTAGATTCCTAGCGCGGAAATTGTCTTTTAAGTTAATCAAATTAAAATGTTATTAATTTGAAATAATTACGGTTGTAAGTAATATGATCGTAACATATTAATATTCCAAATCTCAGTATATGTACTCGAATATGTAGCGAGTGATTAACCTCTTGAAGGTGGCATACGTATCAACATTCTTTATATATTTATTCTTTTGCAGATTCCTTGAACTAATTATAATAATTCGAAAAGAATAAAGACAGTGGAAAAAATTGGTACTAAATGCGGGACTCGAACCCAGTAGTCCAGAGACGCGGGTTCGAGTCCCGCATCGAGTACCAATTTTTTCCATTGTCTTTCGTCTTTTCGGATTTTTCTAATTATACCTAAGCTTTATAGGTAAAAATTATATGTAATTTAATTATAATTATTTTTAAAGAGATAGCTAGTAGTCCAAAGAATAAAACGTTGAAAGTAATAGGTGTATATAAATTTGTAGGTCATTGTCATTATTCTGGCCTAACGTCGCACTGCGAAGCGTCTAACTATGCATGGCAGGTAAATGGGCCTACAAATACGACACTGGGCCACTGTATGCCTTCCGTGTACCAATATATGTTTTTCAGTATGATATGGGGTGGTGACACCTTGTATTCTTCTTAGTCCATCACCACATGGTCATCATTTGCGATAATAATTTTAATTTATTAAGAGTATTTTACCCTGTGGTGATGTAACTTGAATACTTCATGTCATAAATTACATAAATGTCGGAAACATCACATATTATTATGTCGAATAAGATATTTTGTAACCAATAGACAATAGAGTTTTATTTATTTATGGCTCATGAAGATAGTTACATATTTGCCAGTGTCAAGTGAGTAAAAAATACATTCAGTAAATAAGAAATATACCGAAATATGTTAATTAAAACCGATACGCAATTATAAATATTACATAGGTACATATTATATTTCTTTTAATATGTAACATTTTGGTTTATATATTTAAGAGTTTATGACTAAAGATAGGAGTTATCATGAACTTTTAAGATTAGCCGCTTAAAAGGCTTATTTTTGACTATAGAGTGACATTAGCCTCTCCTGTCACAAAGCCCTAAGTTTAGCCATCATTTTGTTCATTAACACTCATATTCATAGCCATGAAAGAGACACGCAAATATATAAACCAGAAAGCTATAAAATAAAAAAAACATAATACCTACTTAGTGTAAAAATTATCTTTTTGTAAAGAATATATTTTGATACGATGTCACCTAATTTAATGTGTAATGTTTGATTGTCATTTTTTTATTTATATTTAAAAGATTAATCGCTCGCTATATCAATATTACTTACTTATATTATAGTTCAAAAGAAACTTAGATTATTCCCCCTGAGCCGCGGAAAACAATTTAAGTTCAACTTTTTTTTAAATCGATAATGTTCTGTGAAGTTACAAATTCGAATGAACGCCTTTTTAATTCCCACCTCTTATTAAGAAATGAGTAATATCAAAGCGCCTCGGATTTCACAGAACCTTATCGAGATGTACTGTAACCTTTTAAGGTACAGTTTGCCTTAATTACTCATTATTACCATTAATAATTTATTACAAATAGATACATTCTATTTACAGTGTGAAAGTAACATCTTTCACTTACTATATTATCTATTGGTATACTAAACAATTGGCCTAATGCTATTAACTATAACAATTATAATAGTATCTTGTTTATATAATGGAATGATCATAATATTAAATATTATTATCTGACGGATTATTTTTTAAAAACAGATATTTTGTCAATGACTGCGTATTTTCTCATTTTAAATTTTAATATGAGCTATGGTAACCTATGATCTAATCTAGGTATAGATATATTAAAATCATCATTTTAATATTGTGACTTCAAAATTCGCTTAAATAGTGATCTTATAAATACCACATTTTTTTTTATCTGCAATTGACGAATAACATCGATATCAGAATGTTGAAAAGACTTAGATTTCATTGACTTGATACGCGTATTTTTTTTGGACAGACTAGCGTCATATACATTCGTGCTTGTTTTATCGTAACGAACGTACGAATAACTTTTCTCAGAAATGACATTCTTGTGAAAATACAAATTGATGGAAAATTTATATATTCATTAGAATACTGCTATTACCAATTTATTAATTTTCCCAATCATCAAATAAGTTGGTGAAGCAATGACTGTGGTTTTACCGAACATTCAATTTGACGAAATTGGGTTACAAAATCCATTTATTTTGTGACTAAATATAATTATTTATTCTTCTTGATTGTTCTTATTCGATGTATTTAAATACTTCGTTAATTCCTGGATAAAAATGAGCTCTCATCAAAGAAAATAATAACATTAGATACCATCATATTATCAGGATGTATTTACAGTACTAGCTCGCTAATTCTGGGTTTTGGTAAATATAGTTTAGTACCATCAGTGTAAAGCAATAGTTTACGGTCACATTATAAGGTCAGCACTGGTGTATTGAGGTTACATTTTCTCACATTATATCTAATAAGTAAATTATGAACGGAAGCTATTGTGCTTTAAACCATATAGGTTTTAAGGTGTTACTACATCAATCGATCGAATGCCGATTGATTGCTCGACGTTTTATGGTAATGAAACATTGACTAATTAATCGATCGGTAACTATGAGCGTGCTATTCAATTATACCATTTATTCGATCGAAGTCCACTCATCGATACCACCATCGAACGAGTGGTGTAATAACACCCTTAGTATCATAATCATATTTGCTTTTATTATTCTCATACTTAACTCGTTGACATAACTTTCTAATTCCCCAAAACTTTGACCATGCCAAATTAGTTTATCAATTTCCAAATTAATAGAAGAAAAGAGTACAATCCAAATTTCCTAATTAGCCCCCGTTCTTAAAATTAAATAATTTCAGAGCCTTTATTAGAACAGCTGTCATTTTGTCATCACTGTTATAGTTTATTTTTCACTGTTATTTTTTACTGTTTCTCGGTTATTATACGAGAGTACTATTTTGAATCATTGACCTAAGTCCCTTTGTTACGTTCGTCGTATGATAAGACAAGACAGTATTCCTATTTATTTTAAGCTTTGATTCTGTTGTCTAACTCAAGAAGAAAAATCAACATTAAAGAATGGTTTGTAACAGTATGCAGGAGGTCGTCTGCGTAAAGCAATGTGAAAGGACTTGAGGGTAATGCAAATTTAGAAAAGGTCTTAAATAATTCAACAATAGATATTTCAGCATGATCATGTTTTGAATGATCAAAAAATGTTTTCTGGAATGTTCTGGGTAAAAATAATCTTATTCATCAATTTGGGCTTTATCAGATGTACATACCTAACTACTGAATTCAGGTTTCGAATGTACTGTTCATATCACCGAAAACTGAAAAGGATTACAAGAACCCAATTTCTTAATTCTGTAATCGCTGCTTAACAGTAATTTGAGATTGGACTACCAAATCGCACTGAAACTGTATTTAGACTTAATCTTGGTCCGAATTTAAGGTGATTTTTCTTCTTAAAGTTTCACATTGGTATTAATTTACGCGTAAGAGTGTAATGTGACTGGTTCAAAGTCATCGTGGGTGGCGGGCCTGGAAGGTGGCTGTCGATGTGGCGGTGGAGGTGGGGGCGGCAGCAAACTGGTGCCCTCCGGTATGTATACGTTGGTTACGCGTTCCTGAATAAAGATGGTTAGGTTAAAATTATTATCTGAGATGAATTAAGTGTATTCTTTGGGCAAAATCTTTTGTTGGCAGGAATTAAATGTCATTTAGTGGCAGAATGCCGTTCCAGATATAGGTCTTATTTTTTTTGCTTTTAGGGCGATTACTGAGACTGGCGATTTTGCTATTAAGCGAATTTGGCGTGAGTTTAGTTTTTGCAACTACACACGTCTTTACCAAATAATTTAAGTTGTTATTATAAAATTCTTTCTTTCTTTTATAATACCAACAACAGAATACAGGGTGGTATTGTAATTAACTTACCTGATTTTTGTCATATTTGAAGATACCCTGAAACCTATTAGTGCGACGTTCAATAGGTTCGTTACCAGGGCCACCACTGCCGGTCGTGCAACTATAGTTAGGGTTATGAAAAGATATGTGGCCTCCAGAGTCCCGATAGTTCTCCTTGAGGTCCCCACCTCGGTCTTTATGCAGCTTGACTGAAATAATTAATACGTACTTTATTTTAGGGGCTCGTAGCTTGCTAGCCACGGCAGAAAATTAAGTAGGTCACAAAATAGCAATTGTAGTAGAGACTTTTCAACAAAAAAAAACGACGATCATTGGTCTCTGTTTTCGATTTTGATGGAAGTTTTACAACTCTTTCATTTCCTTCTGAAGCGTTACTTGTAACCGTTTCCGTTTTAAGGTCTTGAGACCCCTATACTTTGAGTCTAGAGTCTAGTGTAATTTTCGGTGATATCACGCTGAAGATAATGGTTTTTTTAAACAACTCCCGTACTAGGGATCATGTACTAAATCGCAGGGTCTGTTTGCAAAATTAATTTGACGGACGAATTTAACATACAGGGCTAAGAATATCAACTGTAGATAGCATATTGTCTTTAGTAGAATTCTGCCGCACAGAACCGCTAACCATGTTTGCCGTTTCATCAAGGTAGGATCTCCATTCACTTATAAACTACATAACAAAAACAGAGCATATATTTCACTTACCGCAGACAACTATAATAATGAGTATACCGACGACGACAAAAGTGAGTATTGCTATAGTAACAACCAGGGCTCCGGTACTTGAGTCTGGGGCTTCCGGCTGTAACGGTGGTATTTGACTGTTTGTCTGCATGTCTGAATAGTCGTAGTATGACGGATAATGTGATGGCATCTTCATCTCCACTGGGTCTTTGGATACTGAAATAATGTTAAAATTTATTTGTATTATGGCTTTTAATGTAATTGGTTTATTGTAATTAAATATTAATTAGATTTATTATCTTATTATTTTAAGTATTAAATTATAATCTACTGCAGGAACATACCTGCTAACGAAAAGAATGTAGAATAGAAGAATAGAATAGAATAGAATATTTATTTATTTTGCAAATATAGGTAGGATAGTTAATTTGTTAGTTTGATAATTTGTTTGATTAGTTAGTTTGTAGACATACTAATTTATTTATTATTTTTTGGAGGAATAATATTAGATTTTTTGCATCAAGAATTACTTCTTTTTTTTACTAAATCATTTCTCTGTTAGTCGGTTTTTATCAGAAATAATGAACAGAAAGAAAAAATATTGTGTTTTTGCGAAAACTTTACAATAACAACTAGGTATGTACCTAAGTACAATATACGTAAGTATTGCAATTTTAACTACCTAACGTTATTTATAACTAAAAATTCTAGCTCTAGCTTAGCTTAGCTTATAAATTACCTGTCGAACAAACTCGATGATCACCGTCATCAGGACACGCGCAAATATAATCATGTTGTCTAAAGAAGCAGAGATGTGTACAGCCGCCATTATTCTCCCTGCAAGGGTTCCACCCATGCTGCTTATCTCCCGTCACTGCTTTTATCTCCATTGTCATCTCTAGATCTGTTCTTATGGCAGTTACATTCTTTCCCGTCTTCTTGTCAGCTCTCATTACTGCCTTCTTGTACCAGTCCGTCCAGTAGATGTAATCGTTGAACTAAAATTGTATTAGTGTTGTTTAAAATAAAAATGTTGATATTATGACTTGGGGAAAGTCTCTTTAGCAGGATGTGAAATTACAGGATGAGTTTCGTTTTAGACCAGGTTCTTAAGCTTGTTATTAGAAAGGTGTGTGTACTGCCAATTTTGTTTAATCCAAACTTACTACAGCGAACTTTGGTTTCTTTTTTTATCTTATTTGCTGAAATTATTTCGCTTGACATTACTTACATGGTGTACTGCGGTGATGATGAAATTATGAGTAAAAAATATTATGAATAAACACATGATCGAGATGAATTTAAAGTAGTGCAAAATATACCTGTGTCATTCCAAACGGATTCTTAGCCTCTGGTATAAGCTGCACTCTATGTTGACCATTCAAGTCGGAGGTATCGATCCTATGTCTCAATGCATCAGTCCAATAAAGTCTTCTGTCCTTGTAGTCTATAGTTATACCATTGGGGAAGCCAACGTCTTGAATAACAATGACCTTTCTTTGTGTACCGTCTAAGTAAGCTCGTTCTATGCATGGAGTTTGACCCCAGTCGCTCCAGTAGAGGTAGCTTTGGGAAAATTAACTTGTTAAAATAAATGCAAAAAGGGTAGTTATAAAACATGTTTAATTATTTTAATATGCTTACAAATTATTAACTTGTAAAAAGGTTTTCAATATTTTTTTTTACTAAAGTCTTATTGTTACATACCCTTTAGCTGGGAACAAAGCTAGCGCTCTTGGTTCACTTAGGTTGCTAAGTAATGTCTTTCTTGATGTTCCATCCAATCGCGATACTTCAATAGTCTGTAAAAAAAGGTATCAATAATAATTAAGAATCCTTAAGAAAAACTTGACTGACATGAATGCCTATGTCAACTTGTCTAGCTCGCGCGCTAACAGTAGGTCAAGTTTCCTTCTGTCCATTATTGTACCACGCTCAAGTGACAGAGTTCCTCGCTATTTAGACGGATCGGTGTAAGGGTATAGTAATAACCTTATAAATGTTAGATTTCTTTGTTTTGTTATGGCAGAGTTAACGTTTGATCCAACTTTGCCTTAGACGACTTTTACTTCTCTCAAAAGGACTTAAAACTGTGATGACATCGTCAGTCTTCAGAACTGACATGAAATTAATTGAATACAATTGTTAATATTACTACAGATTTATTTGTAAGTTTGTGTCTCACCTTATATTCATTATCAGTCCAATACATGTTGTCAGCTATCCAATCTATTCCCAAGCCATTAGGTATTCCCATGTTACCTTTTACTATATCATTAGTTTCACTCATATTTAGCATGTTTATTGACCTGAAGAAATAAATAATATCATTTCCTCTGCGCTAAGCTATAGAAGTAAACTTTAGCATTGAGATAAGTTTTAATAATTACTCTCCGAAAAAGTAATGGAAGAATAAATATGTATATAGAAAGAATTAATTAAATTATGAGTTACCTAATATAAAAAAACTTATAACACCATTTTAAAGGCTAGTTGGTATTTGTGCACAATTTTTTATTGAGCAAGGAGTCAATTTAGTTACAAAACCATAATGTTTTTTACCTGATTACATCCATATCAACATCGGTATAATACAGAAGCTTTCTATCCCAGTGGAAATCAACTGCAACAGCATTTTGCACTTTCACGGGTAACGGCACATCCCATTGTTCCGGCGTATCAAAAGATATGAGCGCAATACTAGTTTTCGTTGCAAAAAATAAGAAACTCTCAGGGTACTTCCTGCAGATCTTTGGATTGGATTCACTGGAGTTGAAAAGTAGACCGGTCGGGCAGGAACAGGAGTAACCTTGAGGTGATCGTAGGCAAAGGTGTGAACATCCACCGTTGTCGGTTCCACATACGTTTTCTAATTCACGTTCCGTCTAAGGAATGGCATAATGCAACATTATTAATTAATCTTTTAGAAATAATAATTATACTTACCTAAAGTATTAAACAAAAATAATTTAATGAATATTTGATTGCTACTGGTAACTATGATTCTAAATGTTTTTACTGTAAGTAAGGCAATCGTCCAAGTATACAAGAACCCTACCACGCCTATATCCATCCAAAAAAAAAACTTATGGAAGTATAACTGTTTATATCTCTTGTTAAACTGTTTAGTAAATAAAGTTACATCCTGCATAAATTTAAATTAAAGTTTAAATTGATCCTAATGTTTAAATTTCAGTATTTATATTTAAGCGAGATATGTACTTATACTTAGAGTAGTTTAATCTTAACATGACAAAATATTAATATTATTGGATAAATCGAACAGTTTTGGTTATAATTTAAAAAAACTTTTATTTTCAGTTAGGTTTGTATTCCCGTATTAAGGTATTTACCTTAGTAAAATTTGAGAAGATAATTTTTTTTTGCTCAGAAAATAACAGTCTTGCAAAATTATGCATATGTAAATCTTTTATTTAGGTTTTTAATGGAATACAATTATAATAATATAACTTAGTTAGCTGTAACAACTAAATCAAACATTGCATACCTGTACAGCTCGTATATCCATAAGTCCTTCCAGATTCTTCCTTATAATAACAGAGTTCTTTCCATTAACCTTATCAGCTCTATGAAGACCTTGAGTTCTCCAATCAGTCCAATAGACATGTTGTCCAACAATTACAATGCCGTAAGGATAAGGAACATTGCTCAGGATAGTCTTGCGTTCATTGCCGTGGAAATCTGAACTTTCAATAGAAAGGACCTTAGCATCGTTCCAGTAAAGTCGACCGGCAGCTTTGTCTATTGCAAGACCGTTGGGCCATTTAATGTTGTTGTCGACGATTACGCGTCTGTGAATAATAATTACATTTAAAATTCTAGAACAATTAGGAGTTTATACTCAATTCCCGAAATTTTAACACTGTTTTAAGGCCGACAATCAAGGAAAACCTTATAGCAACTTGTTTTGAGCGTTGTGTTGGAATAGTAAATGTATCTTCATTAGAGCATGAGGTGTCCTTACTGACCATCTACTTACTACTACAAATTTTACAGGCTACAAGATACCCTTTGGTCACTAAAAGGGTCTAAATGTTAATAATTCGTTTTGATTTTAATGATAGAGACGAAATTTTAAGTATAAGTATTCATGCTCACCTATTGTTTCCATCCATGTCAGCTCTTTCAATCTTCGCTGAGGTTCCCCAATCCGACCAAAACATGAGTCCGTATTCATAGTGCAATGCTATAGCACGTGGAGAATCTGCAAAGAAAATTACATTTTAGTTTACTGGTTCATATGAGAATTATCAAATTTATATAACTTAAACTGTGTTTACCTAAGCCCGTCCAGAAAAGAACTTTTCTGTAACTGCCATCTAGTTCCGCTACTTCAACGCTGTTGCGACCTCCATCAGTCCAATATATCTGTAAATATTTTCATAATTAAATACTCAATCTGTCAAAAAAAAATATTTTGAACATGTATTCTTGATGCTCTATAAATGTAGAATTAGAAATCTCCATATCAGGTCGTAAATATCCCACTGCTGTTGGTAGAGGGCAGGGATTTCTCATGTTATAAAAGGTATTTGACCCACTGTATGATGGATTGGAACAGGGTGTGTTTTCTAGTGTTTCCTGTTCATTTTATAGGTAGTAATTGTACTCTTAGTTTCTTTTTACGACATCCCCAGGTTGTGATATGGAGAAGACATCTCACATTTTAAATTAATAGTCAACTTGCTGCTTATCAAACCTATTACATTAAAATCAGTACAAACCTTACGCCCAGTAGAATCTATAACAATGCCATCAACAGTATGTAGTCCTTTACCAATGATAGTGTCGATAGTGTTACCAGCTCTGTTAGCTCGTTGAATTTTTCTTTCACCGGTGTCAGTCCAGTATATTAGAGCTAAAACAAATATTCTTGTACTTTAATATTCTATTATTATTTTGGATTTAAAATATGTCCTAGCTGTGTATCATGACCTATAGTACTTATGTACCTAAGGTTTAATTAATATGAATATCATCATACATTACAAACAAACTTTTCTTTTGTTCTACATATTATTAAAGTTTAATAAATATTAAGAAATCATGAAATTGAATGAATTGAAATAATTGTATCCTTGCTATCGCTGCTTACAGGAAATTGTTTGGCGTTTCACCAAAAAGAAGCTACTCACGAAAAACTAGCTATTATGATTTTTTTTTCAATATAATTCAATATACAGGGTGGCTCATTCAAAGGGGTCAGTATGGGAAAGTCCTAAACTATAAGTCATACGATGTTTTGTTCTTAGGAACCATGACACCGATTTTGATAAAAAGAAAAACTGCATTCATACATTTGAAAAAGATACTGTACCCAGCCGGGAATCGAACCCGGTTGTTTTGCAAAAATAAACATTTACTTTTTCTATTTAAATACCGATTCTGTAGGTCATAAGCAGTAAATGTCTTTAAGAAACATTATGTCTAAAATGAATAAAATGCATTGTTTTCACATACTTTAATTTATCATAGTAGGTGTTCAAAGTGGACACCGTTTTTTTTTCAATACAATATTCAACACGTTTAGGTAACGTTCATGTCATTGCATTTTGTATCTTTATGTGGTGAATTTGCGTTAAAATTGATTTTATGGCTGACCTAAAAGGTCTTCAAAGTTATCATAGCTTGTTTTGTACACTTCATCCCTATCGTAATCCCACAAGAAATAGTCTAGAGGCGTTAAATCGGGCGACCTCGAACGACGCACGGTGGCCACATCGAACACCTACTATTATAAATGTAAGTATGTAAAAACAATGCATTTTATTATTTTTAGACATAATGTTTTATAGAGTTATTTACTGCTTATGACCTACAGAATCGGTATTTAAATAAAAAAAGGATAAGTTTATTTTTGGAAAACAACCGGGTTCGATTCCCGGCTGGGTACAGTATCTTTTTCAAATGTATGAATGCAGTTTTTCTTTTTATCAAAATCGGTGACATGGTTCTTAAGAACAATCTTCGTATGACTTATAGTTTAAGACTTTCCTATACTGACCCTTTTGAATGAGCCACCCTGTATATATATTATTATTCAGCAGTTTTCTACTTACATGTTTTATGATCAACGTCGACGCCGAACGCGTTCTTCAATGGTGGTAACGGTAAAGGTACATCTATGAGGTATGGGACATCAAGAGATATCACACGAATGTCGACACGATGTGCAAATATCAGATAGTTTACGGGTCCACTTGCGCATGTCTTACCGTCCTTCTGCAAACAAACTTAATTGGTTAAAAACTTTTATTTTGTATTTACTACCCAAATGGGTAGTAAATACAAAATAAACGTTTTATCAGTTGCTGTTAAATAACATTAACTGATAAAACGTTTATTATAATTGCAATCACTTCTCATTCACCGAGAAGCGTCTTGCCTGCGTTCCTGGGTGCTGCTAGCCTCTTCCGTTACGGAGTTTTGTTTTAATTTCAGTACGACAGGCATGGGCTAAGTTGGTTATATCCCATCACGAGGTAAATATTAATATCCTAAATACAAATGGCATTTATTGTGCATTTATTTAATCTAAATATGTGAAGAAATACTTACATTGATCTTGATTCCTATTGGACAAGCACAAGATTTTCCGCCAGGCTTCAACAGGCACAAATGTGAACATCCTCCGTTATTCTTTCCGCATCTAGAATACCAAGCAAAAGATGATTAACATCGTTCCAGAAGTATTTTTAAAATGCTAGACTTTCTAGATAGTATTGTCTAATTTGCTTAAAATTAAGCAAGACTGGACTCTTTGATTTTACTTAAAGACAAATTTAGAAAAACGAGACAAGGATTCGGGTGGTTATTTATATCCAAATTTTTTATGTTCGTATAGGCGATGGCTTTTTTGTCTAAAGTATTAAGTTATTAGCTTACCGGTTCACTCCCTTGACTCTTTCCTTGTGAAAGACTCGAACATCCATAAGACCAGCAACTCCAGCACCAAGCGTTCGTCGATTCTTCCCGGTGTACTTGTTAGCTGCTTGAATAGATTGAGTATCCCAGTCGGTCCAGAATACTTCGTCTCCGTAGAGGTCTAAGCCAAATGGATGTGGTAAATGTTGACCTGTGAAAAGAACGAGTATTTTATTTTGTAACTGTTAGATTAGGAAATAAGCTTTCTGAAACTTGGGATATATGTAGTTTGGTATATTTATTAAGATTTCCTACTGTATTTTTTTCTGACTCTATATCAACCTTTTGTTAATTGTTTCCTTTAACTTCTGGACCAATGTCATTTATAAGCTGATATAACGATTATTTATTTTTTAATGCGTCATCAACTACAGCTGTAATATCTTTAATGGCCAAGAACAAATTTGCAATTCACGTTGTCTATTACTAATATTATAAAGAGGTAAAGTTTGTGTGTTTGTGACGTTGTAGGGGGTAATCTCTGGATCTACTAAACCGATTTTAAAAATTCTTTCTGTGTTGAATAGTCCATTTATCGGGGAGTGTCATAGGCTATATAGTATCACGGTATGACTAATAGGAGTGGAGCAGTAATAAAATATGTTTAAAAAAGTGACGCGTTTTATCGCGGTCAACGAAGTGGGCATGGGTCAGCTAGTATAATATATACAGAAAGATTTTAACTTACCTATCAGGATAGTCCTGCCCGTGCCATCAAGATTAGCATACTCTATAGTTTGGTTTCCACCATCGGTCCAGTAGATTCTGTTTTTAGTAAGATCCAAAGCAAGTCCATTAGGCCAGGTCATATTGCCGAATATCAATCGTCTTCGGTTACCACCATCCATATCTGCTTTTTCAATACACGGTGACATACCCCAATCAGACCAATACATGACTCCAGCTGTGAAATAAATAAGTATTTTAATACATGAAAAATATTGTAGCATAGACTTTACTGAACCTTAAAGTCATAGTAAGTTCAGCTTAGATGTTGTCAAGGAATGAAATAGGCATTAATCAAATCTCGTGCCGTGACGACGTATTTGTTTTAATTCAACACACTTTAAGAGTGTTTAGTTTATAAGGTAATTATAATAAACTGGCCGAAGTAGCATTTACATGTCCCGATTTGGTGATTTGGAAATTTTCGCTATTAACTATAGCGAAAATTTAATGGCCTCTGAGTGCAATTTCAATAATAATTTATCGTTTGTAGATCAAGACCTGATATTTCAGAATAAATAAAATCTCGTGCTCACTATCCGAATTTGCAACCAATTATTCATTCATTCATCTAGATAAAACATAATTAGAAAATACATCCTAGTAACAAGTTCACGTACACAAACGGTAAGTTTACTTATGTCTGTACAACGGTATTGTAATAAATACTTAATATAGTAAAATGTTCAATACAAACCTTTAGGATCAACAACGATATCTCTTGGCTTGTCAATATTGTCCCACGCTAGCAAAGTTCTCATACTACCGTCAGCGTTAGCTACTTCAATCCTGTTCGTTCCAGCATCAGTCCAATAAAGCTTGTTCGTTATCCAGTCGTAAGCGAGACCGGCTGGCCAGACTGCAATAGTAAATATTGTTAAGAAGCGAATAAAGAGTTTGGAAATATTAATTAATTAATAGGAATATGCATTGATTTACAAAAAACCCAAGATGCACATTTTCAAACAAAACTAACAGCCAAAAGTGTCACCAAATTATACATACGCAATAAATACGTATAGTAATATCGTAAACATATATTTTTTTCAAATTCAATCAAACGCATGACATAAAGTTGTATTTAAAAAGTAATGCACAAAAAGCAATAAAATTTAATGATTGACGTTTGCCGGTAGAACAGACGACGATACTAATTTTAAAAAAGCGCACAATTTGAAATTGTGAGCCTGCGGACAGTTTTGGGAAGTGGAGTGTGTATCTTTGGTTTTTTGTAAATCAATGGGAATATGGCATTTATATCTCTGTACTAAAAACACTAAATAAAACACTTAGTGTTTCTAAACCAAGAAGCCAAATAAATTAAGTCTTATGAAGGTAGGTATTCAATGGCGTAGAATACGCGACATTGACTACTTACCTTTAAAGTCAAAATTTTAAAGAGTCTAAGAAGATTTTACAGCTGATAAGTATTAAAAGGTATCTTTATTTGTTAATAAATGAATAAAATAAATAAATAAATCTTTTTTCTCCTTAGACTAAAAACACATGATTATTGAGACAAGAAAACGGTTATTCATAATTGAATAGAATTACATAATTATTATTATTAGTATACTTACTAAGATTGGATCCGACAATAACACTTTGTTGAGTGCCGTTCAGATAAGCATGGTTGATTGTATCCTTATCAACATCAGTCCAGAATATAGAATTGCTGTTGTGATCCCAGTCTAGAGCTACGGCGGACTTGATTGATTCCACTGGAATCACCTGGTCAAATTCCTTACAATATTATTAGGTTGGCACAAAGAGACAGATACACATCTTGATCATATAATTTATCAACGTATTTACACATTAGATCCTTACCTATAAAATTGCTGTTTTGTATAAAGATTTTATTAAAAGTTAGATTTTTCATACTACGTTTTATTAGTTGTGTCTATAATAATTATTTATTAAACGTAATGTAATGAAGAAACAAAAACATTTCAGGGAAGAAGTTATAATTAAACAAATGGTAAAATCAGCTGGTTTTAATTGGACCCATATTAACAGGGTAATAATTTATACGAACAATAATTATTTTCCTTTAATATCTTTTGTTTGATGTTGTCTTGTATTTCCCAAATAACATGTTTAGAAAGAAAATAGAGACTAAAGACTGCGCAGAAAAAAAACAGCAATTTTATAGGTAAAGACCTACTAAACACGTAACTTGTGTTAAATTTTAATCAATTATATAAAAACTACGTTTACTAAGTAGATTTTAAACTTACCATATCCAAAGAATCAGTTTGTTTCCTAGGATTGAGTTGTTTTAATCTTATATCTTTCTTTCGAGCGTATAGTAACAATTTCTCTGGAGTTTCTTCACACGTTCGGCTATAAATAAGTCCAAATTGTAACGGCAGAGAAGAACAGTATCTAAATTGTACTTTTTAGAACTCTTAATTGAACTAACTGAACAACTACTATTTCACTTCTAAACGTTTCTATCACCTTTTGTTTCCAATATCGTTCTCACAGCCACTTTTTTTCAACTTCTTGCTTGTTTATAAAGATACCCTGTACACAACTTTAAATTTTATTTATTCTTCAATGTTCCTCTTACATACATACTCATTCCTTTTCTGATTTAATCTAAAAACTACTAAAATCTATTCGAACACTCATCTTTCTTTCATACATATATCGCCTTTTATACATCATCAATTTCATCCAGCTGCATGTCAATTCTCGTTCCTTATAATCGTTTAAAATTCGGTTACTTACGTTAACTTTAGTTCTCAAATTGTCATACAATAGGTAAGACAATTTGACAACTAAAGTTAACTTAACCGAATTTTAAACGATTTTAAGGAACGAGAATTGACACGCTGGTAAGAAAAGACATATAGAATAAAATTAGCAACATTACCCATCATAATTCAAGTTGAAGCCAACAGGGCACCGGCAGGAATGATCGTCGCTGTTCGGAAGACAGAAGTGTGAGCAACCACCATTGTTGTAACCGCATCGATTTTTATATGTCCTTATTTGTCGTAGAGGGTGATAGCTGGTGGAAAATAACTTTGGTTAATTTTGTGATGTTAATCATTCATTAATCATCATCATTATTTTTAACCCCCAACGCAAAAACGACGTGGTGTTATAAGTTTGATGTGTCTGTCTGTGTGTGTGTGTGTGTGTGTGTAAATGTTTATATATCTGTCTGTGGCATCGTAGCTCCCAAACGGATGATCCGATTCGAATGCGTTTTTTTTTGTTAGAAAGGTATATCAGTCGAGAGTGCTTTTAGCTATGTTTGGTGGAAATCGGAAATTATCAATTCAATTAATCATAGTGTCAGACATTTGAAGAAAATCAAAATATCTTCCCACTTACCTATGAATATCCATTGGCACATTAAGTCCAGCGTGCACAGTTTGTATGCCCATTCCAGTATTCTTGTTTACTGTTGATATGCTTTTTGTGTGCCAGTCTGTCCAGTAGATAGCGTCTTCGAACAATGTTAACGCGAATGGATGTGGCAGACCTTTGTTAGTTATCTGTATAATAAAAATATTGGTTATTTTTTGTATTCTAAAGTCGCTAAGTATTACATACTTAGAGGGCCTGATATAATAAATCACGTTAATGTTCAAGTTTTGATATCAAGTCGTACTTATAAGCTAAATTGACTTATGTTAGTCTCGATAGAATAAAACTTTTAAGTATGTGCTTGCAGTTGTTATTACTGTCGTGTAAGAATACATTGTGCCACTGCTTGTTCTCATGTTGAGGCTATTTATATACCCAATTTTGATAGTGTTATATTAAGGCTTACCTTCTTCCTGTCACGTCCATCGAACGAAGCTTTTTCAATAACATGGTGTTTAGCATCAGCCCAATATATCTTGGAGTCTGTATAGTCGATAGTAAGGCCATTTGGCCAAAATATTTTATCAACTATAATGCTCTTACGTCTACTACCATCCATATCTGCTCGTTCTATCTTGGGGTTAGGACCTGAAATAAAATATATAGCTATAACTCTAGAGAATCTATGCTACTGTGTTAAATATTACAATCATCCAATGTCTAAGTTATGGAGTAGGTACAATGCCATTGTTTTATGATGTCAATGTTTAATTATTAAGTAAGTTATTTAATTAAAAATTACATTGATCAAATTCAAGTAACTCATATCTATATCATCATTAATGGTACAACATCAAAAGCAAGCAGCACTCAACTAGAAGTCCCGCATTAACCTGCAATTAATTATGCCCATATTTGAAACTAAAACTTACCCCAATCCGTCCAAAACACCAAGGCATCTCCAGGATGTACGGCTATTGCTCTAGGTTTGTCCAGATCGTTAGCTGCAATGACTGCTCTCTGTGTACCAGCCAACGTAGTCACTTCTACGCGCCTCGTACCAGAGTCCGTCCAGAACAGAAGGTCATGTATCCAATCTACTGCTACACCGCTTGGTGTTTCTAAACCCCATCTTATTACATCTGTGAAGAAAGAAAAATACGTTATTTTAAGCTAAAATCGACCGTCTTCTTATTTGTTCAATACAGGTAGGATAGCAGGTATGTTTTTGGCGAACTTTGAGGATGAAACATTAAAACACATTTGACTTTGACTCCGAAAATGGTTTTCGAAAAACTATGAATCACATCAATGTAAGTCATTTGTATATCTATATTTGTATTCTATGTGTTTGAATGACAAATAGCATCGCTGGTACATCATCAAAGTTTGGGGAAAAAAGGAGGAAATAGAAATGGAAAAGTGCTTACAAAATATCCGTATATTACTTTTACAAGCTGAACGAAAGGCATGCCTTACAGATTAATAGTAAGCAACCCCTATTATTCATTCATTCAGTTATTCATTCAGATAACTATTTCCTAATCATCTAGCAATCCCTAACTTGGGATTATTGCCTAAGATAGAATCACAAGGAGTTGCATTGCTTTGGAATCATTCAGCATATTGAAATCATTCAGCATACTTAAAATTAAATAAATAGATATTCCTCACACATTCACACAACGCCATCAAGTCCCAAACTAAGCAAAGCTTGTACTATGGGTACTAGACAAGGGATAAAAATACTTATTTTTTTTTTGTAAATACATACATATACATAGAAAACAGCCAGACCAATGCAAACACAATCATGTTCATGCACACAAAGATTTGCATTGAGCGGTAATAAACCCGAGACCTCTGCGTAGCAGTCATGTTATATATAACTACTACGCCACAGAGGTCATCACACACTACACTAATCACTAATCTTAAAAATGAGGTAAAAATAGCTTACCAGTTAAGTTATTGTTATGTATCTGTGCTACTCTGATGACTCGCAAGTTGTTTTCCGTCCAGAAAACCAGTTGCTTCTCGTAGTGGTAATCTAACGCTACTGCGTTATGAAGACCTTTTACTACTGGCATATAGTTGTCTCCAGTTAACCAAACCTGGTTAGAAAAATAAGAGAATTCAGTATTGCAAATTTTTTTGTAAAGCTCAGCAAGCCTTTTTTTTATGTAATTGGAGGCGAACGAGCCAGCAGGTCACCTGATGGTTGGATGGTTCATCATAGCAGTCAAAAGGTTGAGCATTGGTCTTAGTATACGCAACATAGCGACGAATATATTAGTGCCTGCGCCGCGAACAGAACAGAGTGCCTCTGTACTTGCTTGTTACCATTTTACCATAAGACACAAGCTTATACGCCGCTCATGGATTAACCAACACCAGGGCATAGTCATACCGTTGTCTACCTGAGACAAAAGTCGATGAGAGACTTAATAACGCTGTAATTTTACTAGTTACTGTCCAGCAGTGCATCCAGTAATTTATCTTCTTTGACTGATATGACTCCATCTCATTCCATGGGAGTCGTAAAATCCGACTAAGGAACTAAGCGTAAATATATTTTTATGAAGTAAAAGAAGGAAAACTTGAAAGTAAACCCTGTACCAATCCGTCTGGCCATCGTGGTATTAGTAGGCCAAGTATCCCTCCGTCACGGGAGAAGGCCCGTCCCTGCAGTGGGACATTAATGAGCTGTTATGACTGATATAACAATAATGAGCTATTACATTAATAAAGGTATAAAAACAGTTAATCTTACCTGTCGTATACCAATTCTGTTAGAGAAGAGTAATGTCGGTGATTCTCCAGTAGGCTTGCATGAACGTCCATCAGGTCTCAACACATATCCTGTCATGCAGCCACACTTGAAACTGCCAACTGTATTCGAGCATGTTTGTGAACAAACCGGGTCTTGTTCATACATACACTCGTCTATGTCTCGGCAACTGGTAAACAAAAATGGTACAATAGCAACCACATTCCAAGTTATTGCAACGAGACAGAAGACCAAAGAAGCCCTCTAAGAAGTAAACTCCTTACCACATTGGAAAACAGCAATCAATAAAGTATGATTTAAGGGAAAGATACATTAATTGTTAGACACTGACCTATGATTATTTTGATCTAGCAGGAACCCTAGGGGGCAGGTGCAAGCTTGATGTCCTTCATACGTTGTGATACACATGCCTGGGTCACATTTGTCTTCAGCCGTACAATCTCTTTTAAGAGGGCATTTGTCTTCATCATCACCTTGTAATAGAATAAATAGTTATTAATTTGTTGTAAGCGACAACTATGGGCTAGTTTTAGCAGGATTCTGTTATAATTAATTTTGATGTTTGTAAAACATCAATTTAAAGGACACAAAGAACATACAGATTCAGGACAACAATTTGTGGATAGCACAAATAAATTAGTGTAGACATATTTTGTACTCTACTGACGCAAAATGAGAGTACCTAATGTTTTCTTGTCTATGTATATGTATAATAAGTCTTAGCCATATTAGCTTGTAGCTAAAATAGTATAAAGCCTTTTGAAATTTAAGCAATTTTGAAAGTTATCAGATTTGCATATTCGGCGGAGTTTACAATACAGGTAACAAGATATTAATAAAATGGGCAAAGTAGACAAACCTGGTCTCAATTAGACTAGCTGACTTATAAACTATCATTAAATAAAATTGAATTGAACACACCTTCAGGGCAGTCTTTCATTCCATCGCAAACATGTTTCCTGTTAACACAACTTCTGAAAGCGCTGCTAAGATGGTCCTGAGTTTTACATGTGTACTGATCTTCTTCACAGTGGACCACGCAGTTCATTTCATCTTCGCCATTGGTACAGTCACGTACTGCATCGCAGAGCCAGGTTTTCTGTACATTTATTTGAATTTGTAATAAGCAACAAACGAGTTGTAACACCGAGTAGATTAATAATAAATAAATAATCCTCACACATTCACACATCGCCACCTAGTCCCAAACTAAGCAAAGCTTGTACTATGAGTACTAGACAACGGATAAACATACTTAAATACTTTTTTTTTGTAAACACATACATATTATACATAGAAAACAATCAGACCAATGCAAACAATCATGTTCATGTACACAAAGATTTGCCTTGAGCAGGAATCGAACCCGAGACCTCTGCGTAGCTGCCATATAATATACCGACTCCGCGACACACCTCGTCCACAAATACTTGAGGTGATACATTATACTCAATAACAGATAGTTGTATGCACCAGTCAATGTTTTCAACTAAATAAACATGGCTAATATGTCCACATCGACCCTGATGGTAAGCACGAATACAGTGCAACAATAGTGTGGCAAGTAACAACAGAGTGGAGTAATCCATCCCTTGTCGGTCTAGACAAATGATCCTACATACTAAGTACTTTTGAAAGACACAATATGACAACATGGAAAAGACGCATATTATGCCAGAACTTTGTTTCAAATTGTAATAGTTTGGCATAGGGAAACATTCTCAAATTAAGGTTTATCTATGGGTCAACATCCACTGCTGCCGACTTTTAAGACTAAGCTATATCAGAAGAATGCCAATGAAAGGTTGCCTGAAAAAGTCCCTGTTACTAAGTCCCTTGTACTCTACATGAACATACTTTAATCTGCATGTCAATTCTCGTACCTTAAAATCGTTAAAAATTCGGTTAAGTTAACTTTAGTTGTCAAATTGTCATACAATACGTAAGAACAATTTGACAACTAAAGTTAACTTAACTGATTTTTTAACGATTTTAAAGTACGAGAATTGTCATGCTACTTACCAGTATGCACCGTCTATCAGCACATGTATACTCGTCAGCAGTACAATTCCGCATTGAATTTGGTTCACAGTTTCGTTCATCACCGCTGTCAGTACAATCTCTTTCAGAATCGCATCGCCAACGGTCCGGAATGCATTTACCATCACTGCATCTGATGAGGAAATAAATTTATTAAGTATTGAAGCTAGTTTTTGAATGGCGTCTAGAAACGAATGATGAATGGACTAAGCAAACGCTTCATTATGTAAGAAGAATTAATGTCCCTTTCCTCATACTCTTTACCAAATCAGTAATGTGTCTGACGTAGATCATTCATTTCTGATAACTATTTTGGCTCGCGTTTCCTTGCTGATCGAACTTTATGTGGCAGCTAGAATTTCGTTGTTAGGATTTGAATTACTAATACATGTTTTACTTCTACTGAACTCATTTGATGGCTTTTTAGTATCCCGAACGAATCCCGGGCTGAAATTGATTCCTTTATGAGATTACACTTCTTCATAATGAAGACTGTTCATAATGTTGAAACTGGATGAATTGAATAATGTTCAGCGCTTGTCTCAAAACCGAAAAAATAAGCTTATGTTCAGAAAATAATAATGCAGGTTTGCCGTAGATTATTTTTAGTATCAACGGGTTAAAAGTTATTTAAAGAATGTAAAATAAGCCCCAATACAAACTAAATATGCTGTAAACCATAAAATTAAGTTTGTATTGTGGCATGAGCTGTAAGACAGTTAACTCGCCTAAATTCACCCGCGTTGCAACTCCCAGGTAACATAGGACATGAGTCTTCGTCTGTCCAGTCGCCGCAATCGTTGTCGCCGTCGCAGTGGAAGTCCTTCCGAATGCATTTCTTGTTGTCGCATTGGAATTCGTTTTCACCACAACGTATGAGATCTACAGCTGTTAGGAATATATTTATATAATACCTATTACACAAAATTTTCAAACTGAGTCTAAACAGAGGGAGAGTCACAATTAGATAATTTTTATTAGAACTCAGTCAGTTCTTAAATAATTAAATAAATACGATAAAAAAGGGGGTCTTACGTTGATTGCATAGAAAATTCATCATAATTGGTGTGCCTTGGTTTTTATTTTAATAATACGAAAATTAATTTTGTAAATTGTAATGAACAATACGACAAATTATAATCGTCAATACTTATTAGTAGACTGTTAGACTAAACATAATACTTACGACATTCAGCCTCATCAGAGCTGTCGGGGCAGTCAGCTTCTTTGTCGCATCGCCAATGCTTTGATATACATTCTCCGTTAGCACACATAAATTGATTGTCTCGACATCTGCAATAAAAAAAAAAAACTTTTTGTGACGTATCTATCAATTACGATAACCTAAGGTTAGCTATCTAAGGTTATCTATTTTTCATTGCTGCTCGACCTGCTGCCATCACAGAAGTTAAGTGGTCTCCGCAATAACTATAGCAGGACCCTTCAAGACCTGTACCGAACCTACGTCTGCCTAACTACCTTTAAATAGTATACCGTGTGATATTTATAGTGCACAGGGTAATTGATGATGACGCTAAAATGAATTATTAATCTCGTTTCCTTTGAATTTCCTTCATCTCTCAACTCATCACCCCGTGGCAGTAGCCTAAACCATGTCCACGTGACACCTGGCACGTGGCACGCTGGCAGCTGGTATAGGTTCACCTTAGATTATCGTATTCGATAGTTCCGATAACCTTAGGTTACACAACACAACAAATCATTGTATGTGATAAAGATTCTCAGGAAAAGTAACGTTTCAGTTAGGAAGCTCTAGGATAGTGTTGATCCATTCTTATCTTCCTTCATTCTTGGATATAAAAGGCATAAGTTGGCAATATTTGGAGGAGGCCTAAGTCCAGCAGTGGATAATGATGATGATAATCCTTCAGGACTGATGAAAATAACCTTGGTCGGTGGTTGAATTGTTAAACAATGATTGATACGACACACGTGGCACGAGAAGAAGTGGTGTCATGTTATATTATTATATGTTATACTTGTTCATTGATTACATTAAATGAATTAAATTATTCCATAATGTAAACATGTCTTGCTACCCCATCAAACATGTTACACCTACACTCGGAGACCCGTATAGACATAATATAGGTATAACTGTTTAGACATGTAGGTGGTTCATACAAGTGTATAGACATGTAGGTACCTATATTATATACATACGTACATTAACTTGAGAGGGAGGTAATGTTCGATTAAAATTTTCTTAGAAAAATATATAACACGAGTGATTTATTTATATTTAACGTGGGCGTTATGAAAATGTCTGAGCTGTTGTTGCTTATATTTCTATTGTTGACTTGTTATTGCGAGGTGAAGTTAATTAATATCTCTGGAAATGTAATACTGGAAACTGTATTTCATTCTCGAAATAAATAAGAAAGGGGTGGCCTACCGGTCAATGACAGAAGCGTTTATTCAAAAAGTAGAGAGTACGCAGATTCGAAATTCTATTCTATATTTCCATTGTTTTTAGATTTTTGGACTAAAACAAATCGTCCCATTAGTAGAACAATGTTGTATCTACAAAATGTCTACTTTTCAGTAGAGCGATTTGAAGTTTTGCGCTAGCATTTTTTGCTTATAACTTTTTTACGGAAGACTTTAGCCATGTAATATTTTTACAGTGTACATAGATATAAATACAGCTATTAATGATATAATTATTTAGTCTAAAAACTATTCCTGTGCGTAGATAGTGTGTCGCATGTGCATACATAACATTGTACTGCCAACGAAAACAGTTCAGGAGCTGTCTCTTGAACACATGCAACGTTATTTGACCAAATTAATCACGTTGTATGTGCAGGTGAAACAATATTTTACGAAATCCTAAAATTATCTCAATGTTTTTCGAGAAGATGTTTTATATAATACTAGTTTGTCGGCCGGCTCCGCCCGTCTTAAGAATTAACGTAAGTAATGATGTGAATTTCCAAGTATTGAATGCACTTGCACACACACTGCAGGGACGGGCCTCCTCCCGTGACGGAGGGTTACTTGGCTTACTAATACCACGCTGACCAGACGGATTGCTATAGGGTTTAATTTCAAGTTTTCCTTCTTTTATTTCGTAAATATAATATTCACGGATAGTCCCTTCGATTTTTAGGACACCCATGGGATGAGATGGGGTGGTGACATATTGTATTCCTACTCCGTTACCACACAGATAACTAAAAGTTAACTAAGCCGAATTTTTATGATTACGACTATAAAGAAGGTACACGTAATTATAATAATTATTGATCACATGAATATGTGCTGGTTAAATTTGAGATCCGGCTTTTATAGACTAAATACACACATCAACTTTGTCTAGGGATATTTGGTATTTACTCAATTAACTCAAAAATTATTGAAGATAACATTCAATACGTTAATATTTTTATACACTAAAATTTTATTTAATTCTAGATTGTAGCCATATAAATGGCATATAGCTACAATCTAGATATTATTTTAGCGTAAATAATGTTTTATTCAAATAAATTAAAAACTTAACTGAACAAAAAGCGATTATTAATCTGTTTTTAACTTAGTACTAGTCAGTACATCCAAAAAACGTAAATAACGGTTTTTCATGCTTGGATTAAGTTATCCAGGTCTTGGTGCGGTATATTGTTCCATGTCCGACTAGGATGCAAAAAAGTTGCTCTTCAATCGCAATTTTTGCAGGAAAATTCATCAAAGCACTTCTTTGGAACATTTCCTACGTGTGTTTTATGGTTTTTAGTCCAGGTGATTGAGTGATTCAGGATAAGACCGATATGTCGTGCTCCTGCAACTATCTGGATAACACTTTCATTTTAAACGGATGGGTGTTATCGTCCATGAGCTTAAACATTTGCTCAAAATGTAGTATACGGGGGTAGATTATTGGAACTCAAACAACCTCGTTAAGCTATTTTTCAGCCGTCATGGTGCTTCTGATCAAAACGTACTTAAGTCTGTTTTAAGACCCACACGAATTCCCGTCCAAACCATAATTTTTCCATCGTCGTATGAATAGATTTCCTGAGGATATTGTAGACAGCTATCACATCTAGGAACTGGCCAAACACGTCACGTACGCACAACATGACCTCTTAGTTGTGTACTTTAACACATACTCTCATTGCTTTTTTCAGTCACAAAACTCCTAAAACTATTTAAATATATCTAAGCTTTGTACGTAACTAATATCAAAGCACTTGATAGATTTGTTTTGTATTAAATACGTTCTCAGCTTTAGTAGAATGCTCCTGTCCAAGGTTGTCGTTTCCTTCCTAGATCAGTCCAATTATCGCGACATATTGGCGTGGTATCGCAAGTTCAGAAACAGAGGTATTTGTACCATAAAATGATTGACTTTGAGCTGAGGGAGCGGGAGATGCCATCACAGTACTTTCAGTGTTTGACCGAGTTGGGCAAGATTGAGCAATTTGGGAGCTAGTGTTGCTTCATAGAATTAGACTAATTAGGACGTTCTGAAGAACGTTCTTCGATAGCTTGCACTTGTGATTAAAGTGATATGACAGTATTAGAAACAGAGCGATCCATAAAGCGATTGACTTTGATCAGAAAGTGCACGTAACGCCATCACGTTACTCTCAGTGTTGAACTGACTTGAGTAAGATTTAGCTATGGGTGCATTCGGTTGCTTCACTGAATTGAATGGATCATGATGTTCTTCTGAAAAATATTCTTCAATACCTTGCAGTTTTATCCAGTACTTTTTACGAATACTATTTAAATACGTTTTTTGTCTTGAATGTTTGACTGGCAAGTGGCGCTTTTTTAGTCGACTGCTGGGAAATGTAATTTTATCATAACTCAAGTCAGATTCAATTGACTGATCTGAATATATCAGACAAAAATCACTATAACACTTTGTCTGATACGGAGGTGGTGATAGCATAGGCGTAGGTATACAAATCTTCGATACTATACTTAAAATCGCTGCTATACTGATAACAATGATGCTTCATAACTGGATGCAGATTGAATTTGGAACGGAGTTACAGGACGCAGTTCAGTAAGAGTCGATGGATCCGCTGGTCCATCACGACAAGTAGAACGACGTTTACAATTGTACACACTGCTACCGTTCAACCTATACAGAATCAGTGTAAGCTGATCTCGCATTTGGTTGTACATATTATGAAACCATCGCTCGGCCAGCTTAGACTGTTTATATGTAGTACACACGGATGTGTGTACTATGAAGTTAGACCTAGATTTTTTTTGAAACACCAATATAATTGTAAAATTTGTTGGTTTTTATGTAGAGTTAGCCGAAAATTAGATATTAAGAATAGCTGTGTACAATTAATACTGTATTTAATAATTTTATAACACTTTTAGATTTCGAATAATGTTTTACAAGAAACTAATTAACAGAAAAAAGTAGCATAAGTGCTTACGACGCACACTTTAAAATATAATTTGGTCGAATAATGTTTCATGTTTACGTACCGACGAAAAGAAGATACAATTATGCGTAGTAAAATATAATATGTGCATAAGTAACTACAAAATTAGAAAAACAAATAAGACAAGCTTCATTGTATATTAACATGTTAAGAAACTTATCAGTAAAGTATTTTAGTGGATTACACTTAATTTTAAAAAGATGCGGCAACTTGGTAGAAAAATGTTTTATGTGATTTTAAATACTGTCTTTGTGGTAATGTCAATAATTTTGTGTAATACACCTAAAACAATGTAATTAACATACTAAAATTGTTTATTTTCCATTAAATATAATTTAAATTTATGGATGTTGTATAAATTTTATAAAAATCCATGAAATATGTATTTTACGTATATTCTATTTTGTAAATAATTTTCTTATTACTAATTTAAACGTTTAATTCTCAATAGTAATGAACAACGTTGTGTATGTAAACAAAATAACAATAATTTAATTGATTTCTGACCGATTTCTGACCATTTTGATCGCCACTGTCGGTTTCCATTGTTACAACACCTCACTCTTGCCGACTCCGTCGAACAATGTGCGTTGTAATGTAGAAACGCGACGCACGGAGCCGGGAGCGCGCGTTAAGTGGTCGTGAGACGTTATTCTACGTATGCCGCGCGGCAAAAACTTTATTCGAACTTCATAACTTTTAAAATATAGAACAAAAGTTATAAAAAAAATATATCATTAGATAGCTTACGTCATTATGATAACGAATTTACAATAAAATCATTTTTGTTACTTGTGATGATACAACAATATTCTACTAATGGGACGAAATGTAAACTTATTTTTGTGTTAATTATTCCTTATCAAGGCTGATTAAAATTAATATAACATGACGTGACGACTAATAGTAGTTCATATTATTAGTCAAAGGGCGTCAAATGCTGGACGTAGGCCTCCTATAAACGTTCCCGGTTTGAGGTGGCCTCAGACGCAAGCGATTTTGTGCCTCACTCATACATTGACCTCCGTTATGTCTATTGGGCTATCACTGGATAATTGATAAACACGTAATCACCTGGCATACTGAACCTGAGAGCTCTTAAATAGCATCCATGTACTATAGCCTAACAAGACTCAAATCTTATCAAAATATCTATATAAAATATTATTATGATCGATGAATAAAAGTAAATGTTAAAGCACAACATAGTAGTCACTAGGTGTTCCAGTAATGTTAATCACATCAGTGATTGTGTTCTATAATGAGACCGCCCACGGTCCTCGGATATATCGGGCGTCTCCTTCAAGGGACGTAGGGAGAGCGTAGGCGCGTTTCCATGGCACCCAGCCCCGTTCTACGAGTACATTCCCTCTCGTTCTCGCCCGACAAACCCCAACCCACCGACGTATTGATCTACCGCGTCTACCGCGCAATGTAAAATAAAATCCTTAAAACCTATACTCTACTATTTAAATGGGACTACGTAGAAACGTTTAGGGTATTTAATTGTTAATACTTTTTAGACTAAAGGATGTGTTTCTTCATGGTATTATGTTAATTAGTGTAACTGCTTGAAACAGCGGAGGGTGTAGGACCACACAAAGACGTTTCTGAAGTAAACATAGCTGTTGGATTTAGTCTAAGTTCTAATAGAAAATATCTAGGATTTTTTAAAGAAAACTCTCGTTTTAGGGCCAACGTCGACGCAAAAAACATCCGTACAGGCTCAGGGTAATGGTTTAATATAATACGTAGTTACTAAAGAAGTATAAATAGAAGTATTGTTTTGAAAATAATAGTCGCTTCCTAGCAGTAGGACAAGCTTATGTCTCGTGGGCTTTAATGTAACATATCGGATTTAAAAGACATTCAGGCCTAAATAAAAAGTCGTACGAATCCGCGGGTAGTCTAATGGGCTAACCACACACGTCAGGCTCAGGGCCGTGGCCGTGCCGTGACCCGGCCGTGTTCCGTCAGGAGTAAAGAAAAATATCGGTGCATATGTTATAGGCAATGTGTATAATCCGGCATTGTATGGAATGCCTAGTCATTCTATACAATGCCTAAAACGTTTAGGCAATGTGTAGAATACGATGAATTTCATACATTTCATAGATTGGGGGGCTGTCTGTTTTCTCTGATTCTTTGTATAAAAACTTACATCATATTGTTAAAATTATTATAAGACTTAGTAACATGAGTCTTTCTCTCTATAATTATTTTACGTAGGTGGGTAAGTCTTCAACAACCATAAATAAAACACGTAGGTTCCTGTCATGTTATATTCTATGGAATATTTTTTTGCTTGTGACTAATTAATCGCTTTTGCAAACTATGTCTAATGTATAAAGAGCGACAAATAATATTTTTTTAATCAATTTGTTGACACTACCTTTCCCGTACTTGGGATCTAGCTATGTGTCCCGGGGATTTTTATAAACACCGGTGCATACCATTCGCCGACCGGGGCGCCAATGATGCAGCCTTTGAGAGTATAGTCACAGGTATAGTCCTATTTCAACGGCATTCAGGTTTTCTGGATGTTAGTCTTTTTAACAAGAGGACGTGTAGGCCAAACCCACCTTCAATGGGTAATGTGAAATTGTTAATGTTTTTAGGGAAAGGTACATTAGTAAGGTAGTAAAATTATAGGGCGTAATCGTTCCTAGAGTAAAGCTTAGAGTTATTTTACATCAGGTATGAATAAACGTATACGTAGCTGTTTAGTACCGAAAGGGACCTGGTAGCCTCGTCATCATAAATGTGGTATAAATGAATATTGGAATAACGAATTTTGTTTAATCAAGTTATGTGAAAAAATCATCATCATCATCACAGCCCATTTATGTCCCACTGCAGGGACGGGCCTCCTTCCGTGACGGAGAGATACTTGGCCTACACTGGCCAGACGGATTGGTATAGGGTTTAATTTTAAGTTTTCCTTCTTTTTATTTTGTATAGATAATATTCACGGATGTGAATAAATAAATATTGGAAATTATGCCTGTTCAAAAAACAAACCTCTCAGTCTTATAATTTTAGTAAGAATGGTGAATTTATTTTAACACGAAGTAGAGCAGAAAAAAATCATCGAATAAAATTCATCTGCTTAGGAGATAAGGCCATTTGAATATTTACTTTATTTAACATCTTTCCGTTAAGTATATATCCTAAACTTAGGAACGAACAAAACATTTACTTTATTCTCCATAACACATTGTATTATTGTAACACATGTTATGCAAATAAATTATCTTTTTCCTTATCGATAATCAAAGATCATAAGATTATGTGTTCTGCGTGGTAAAATATGCCTCGTGTTAAAATTTATTCTCCATACTCATGAACACCCTGTATAAGTAATCTGTAACTTCATCGGTAGCACAAAAAAGGCAACACTTACCGGCCTCTAGTACAGTTGGTTTCATCAGAGTGGTCACGACAATCGTTGTCACCGTCGCACACCCAGTCCTTATGAATGCACAGCCCGTTCGTACATTGAAACTGCATTGAGGTACAATTTGTAGATCCACCTGCGAATAGAATTAAATTGTTATTTATATAATACTAGTGAACCACCCTGCAACGCTTATACTATACAATATTATGTATGTATTATACATAACATACCTATAAATCTTCCTCTTGAATCTCTCTATTTATTAAAAATCCGCTTGAAAATCCGTTCCGTAGTTATAAACATAATATAGGGACGGACAAACAGCGACTTTGTTTTATACTATGTATTCACATTGATTTGAACAAACAAATAATACAAGTAATAATTTCATAGTAAACAAAAACAGAATGATGATACACTGTTTTCTAAAAAATACAAATATGGCTGCCTTATCACAGATAAAAAATGCTTCGTACTCTTAGACTTCTACGAAGAAGATGGAAAAAGAACACATTTAAAATTTAAAACAAGTTTACTGTTCAAACCTCTTTCAGCTTGCCTTTCGTTCTAATGTTAACTTTTATGTTTTTTTAAATATTTTCTATGACATATGAGTAGAGATTATTACTAAAATACAAGTTGCAACAGTCGTCATTGCATAAAACGATTTTTTTTAGGGATTAAATTGTATATTTTTTACTTTAATTTCTTCATATATGTGCAGTCGCACATTGATTTTTTATCACCACTACGTGCTCTAAATTGCTTACGGCAATAAACCGTGTTGACCATTACGTTGCTTGTCCGCCATTAAATCAATAAAAAACCTTAAACAAATAAATGAAATAACCTACCACAATGAGTTTCATCAGAGAAATCTTCGCAATCATTATCGCCATCACAAAGCCACTCAACCTTGATGCAAATGTTGGTGTTATGACATAGTGTGCGATTACGATTTTCATCACAAGCCGGTGTACACCCTTTCTCGTCTTCTGCTTCAGCACATTCCACTTTACCGTCGCATCGTTTTTCCATTGGGATACATGTACAGGATATCTAAAACAAAGTAAACATTACAGATTATCTAAATAACCGATTTAAATCGCGCTTTCGCCTATTTAATAAATTTAATACCATCTAGTCCCTGACTACTAACTGTAGATACTATTGGTACAGTCAGCAGCAAATAGATAGCGACAATCAAGGCTGTCAAATAGTTAGATACACCCAAATTGGTCAATAACTTCAATACACCCAAGAAGCCCACATAGATAGAGACATTTCATTCTTCAACAGTAACGGAACGCGCATGTTACCAATTATATAACCGTGGGTGCACTCAATAAATTGACCACTTTGGCTGTATCGATGCTATTGACCACTTTGGCTGTATCTAACTATTTGACAGCCTTGAATGTCGCTATGTATTTGCTGCTGACTGTACTAGACAAAGCATTAACATACTAAAATACTTTTTTTTTGTAAATACATACAAATGTTACCTAGAAAATAAATTTCAAAGTACCTGACAAGAGAAATGGGTTTTGGAACACGGTTTATTGCATTCAGGGTCGACGTCCTCTTGTTCGTCGTCTTCATCACCATGAGATATTGTATGTCTATTTTTGAATGGACGATCTGTGGACATATAAGCTTTTAATTTTTGTGTACGCTTAGCTAAATAAACTCTAGTTTAAGTTTTGGAAACGTGGTTATAGAGACAGTTTGAGACACAGACAGCAGTCGTCTTTCCGCCATCATGTAGTTAGGTCGTCGTTATTATATATCGTTACTTGTATTATTATAAGTCTGGTACCAGCAGTAAAGTATATTATATTATTTCATCTTTTATTCATTATGGAACCCACAAGAGAAACATTCTTCAACCCCCACAAGCACTAAAGAACTTTTAATGTTTGTTAACACGGAACTCTTTCATTCTCAGTAATTCAGTAACCTAAGCTCTTTTTAAAGTCAGTTTTTAATAAGACAATTACTAAATTAGTAACTTTATACTTACGATGCCAATTCTCGACCCTTGTGTGAGGGCTGTGTGGCCAATATCCGTGCGTTTGTGGCATAGAGCCAATGCCGATAGCTGGTGGTTGGTAAGGGGGCACTCTACCCATTGGTGAGCGGAGGTCCGGGGGCTCTACCGTGCCGTTGGCAGGTCGACTCGCCGGCACTAGATCGTCGGCTTCCACTACAACAAAAAATACTTATTAACCTTTTTCCTGTCCCATGTATCATATTTATATGATACTAGCGGTCCGTCCCGGCTTTGCACGGGCATTATTTTCCCGCTTTTCTGTTTAATTTTTTCCTGAATTTTCTTTGCTATAAACCTCACGAAGCCCGAGACCTTTCCAACGAATGCAAAACTATGGAAATCGGGCCGTGCGTTCTGGAGTTATAGCGTCAGGAAGGAAAACCCGACTTATTTTTATATCGTAGAGATAATGCACATTGTTTTACTATTATTTCTACTAACGAGACAGACAGGTAACCTGTTATGATGGTGTCTTCTTCTTATTTATAATTTGGTTAACGACTGAGCTGAGTGTTATCGTTTATGAACCAGAAATTGTAACTATGGGTTTGTCTAACTATCAGTGTGGTCAATGTTGTGTAAATAGCTCTTGTCAAATTTATTCAGACTCGTATTTATTTTCTAAGAAGGAGTCCTGAGCGTATGTTAGATTAGTTCATGTCAATGTGTGATCTGGTAATTATGCTAGATTTAGTATAAGTATGACTAGATATATATTTTTTTTTATATATGATGGGAGGCAAACGAGCCAGCAGGTCACCTGATGGTAAGTGATCACCGCCGCCCATGGACACCCGCAACACCAGAGGAATCACAGGTGCGTTGCCGACCTTTTAAAAGGGAAGTAAAGGGAGGAAGGGGGAGGAGAAAGGGGAGGGGGAATGGGCTACCGGACTCTCACTCACCGGACGAAACACAGCAGTGACAAGCACTACTATTTTACGCCGATTTTCTGTGAGAGGGTGGTATTTCACCGGACGAGCCTGCCCATGCGTGCCGCAGTCAAAGACTGACGACATGGGTCTACCACTCGATGATAGAAAATGTTCTTTTATATTTTCATTTTCATGTTAAAGAATACGTACCACATAGCCAGAGTAGAGTAACAGAGATGGCGTAGATTATAAGCGGCGCTGGCATCTTGGCTGAAAGTCCAGCGTCGCACGCGGGCGCACGCATCGCCTAAGTGACTTGCGGAGCGCCCGCGTGGCTCAACCGCGATAGATGCACCATCACGTAATATTAGTCACGACACTGTAAATAAACAAACATATTAGATTTTGGAAATAGTATGCCAGTTCTTAGAACGGCGGAAGCCATTTTTGCTGTTCGTCCAGCTGTGCGAAATATATAATGGTACACACAAAAACTTGGACATTACGTCGATCTCCTCTGACTGTTATACCCTTACCGATCCGTTTCGATATCTGGTACCATGGGTCACTTATTCAAGGAGATGGGGAAACGTACAGAGTAATTACGCGCCGGAACAACTCAGCCTGGATGAAAAGGCGACAGGTTACAGTAAAAACCCACAGATACCTCTTAAACTGAAGGGGAAAATATATAATACCGTCATAAGAGCTGTCGTCTTATACGGGTCGGAATGTTGGGCTACAAAGAAAGCGGATGAAAGAAGAGTACATGTGGCTGAGATGAGAATGCTTAGGTGGATATGAGAGACCGTTAGTCTTGGTATGGGCATGTAATTAGAAGGAATGAACTAGATCGCACTCTCGCTTAGTAAATAAATATAAATAACTCTCACACATTCACACAACACCATCTAGTCCCTAACTACTAACTGAAGATACTATGGGTACTAGACAAAGCATTAACATAATAGAAACAACATTAATAGAAAAACAGTAAATGATCATTATTTATTTCCGCTTAAAACCTGTACTTTATATTACTAACATCCTTTAAAGGTCTTCAGTAAAGGAGATCAAGAACCGAATCGGGTACATAGGTTAACCTATAAGATGGTACTTCTGCATCGACAAGATTACATTTTAAAGCAAGTTGTTGGTGGACGATTCTGGTCGGCTGGGTCTATGGAAGTATTCATCATTTGCAAGACGAGAACAACCAGAAACAATAAGTCTGAAAGATTTTCCGGGACAGTAACATCCGCCATATTGTGCCAACTTATATTTATCATTATATTACAATCTTGTCCCGTGTGGTGATGGAGTAAGAATACAATATGTTACCACCCCATCTCATCCCATAAGTATCGTAAAAACCGACTAATGGACTATTCGTGAATATTATCTTAACGAAATAAAAAGAAGCATCACTTGAAATTAAACCCTATACCAATCCGTTTTGGCCAGCGTGGTATTAGTAAGCCAAGTATCCCTCCGTCACAGGAGGAGGCCCGTCCCTGCAGTGGAATGTTATGATTATAATTTTGAAGGATGGTACCATCCTTCGAGATATATTTCCTATAATTGTTAGTCATTACGACTTCGTCCATATTTGCAAATACACCTTGGGTTTCTCCAAAGAGATCACCGAAACGCAGCCAGGGCACAAATGATAAGGTGTCAACATCAGCCTTATGCAATTTTTGCTTTTCCATATTTTTTGACGGTTATCGATAGTATGTACTCGTTTTATAAGTTTGCGCCAATTCTCTTTAGCCACACAAAGCTGGTTAAGCTCTATATCTACTGCGAGATCATATTACTATGGTCATAAATAAAACAGGTACTTCTTGTGAGTTGGAGTCTAAACAGGGTTAGAAACCTGTGTTACAGATATACAGTCGTAGAACAGTTTTTCTACTGTACAATTTAACAGTTTTGCTTGAGATTATATCTGGGAACTTTTCTTCGTCGCCTTTAACGATACTCATAGATGATAAGTGGTGTAGTCACTACCGTAGTCACTACCTCATGTCACGAACCCACACGAACCCTACAGACATTTATTAACATCAAACATAAATATAAAACTTAAGTAAAAGTGTAGGCTTTAGTTATTTTACAACGCGCCTACGACTCGAAATCCAACAATTCTATTTTTAAACGACTCTTGATTTTGCCTACGACCTTTGATTAACAAGCCTATTGAGCTCTGTCTTCATTGGCTAATGTTCTATTTTTAAACTTTATATTATTTTGGATTGTTGTTAGTGTAAGCGGTAAATACCTACCTACATAAATACAAAGGCAATTGATAAAAGGTTATAGACCACCAAATTAAATCCGTTACCTATAGGGTATCAGACTCGTTAGATCTTCAAATGATATTCATATGGAGGAACCAGTTTTCCTATTTATTTATTGCACCTGTATCATAACAACCCATTAATGTCCCACTGCAGGGACGGGCCTCCTCCCCTGACAGAGGGATACTTGGCCTACTAATACCACAAGTCACAAGTCATGGATGGCGTCTGTGAAAATCCGACCGATTTGTATAACTGGTCAAAATTTTTGCCGCCCTATCATGCAAGCTTACTTTTCAATTCAGTCAAGTTCCCAGCTACTGTTTACCTTTAGTTAAATACCTAAACAAATGGAGTATAAGTACGTGTCTACAAAACTATTTAGTACCTATTACTTTTCGCTTCTCTTTTAGAGATTCTTTGACGAAATCATGTCAAATTTTCAATATGGGGTATCCCTGCATTAAGGAGACGGTTTTTTTTCGCACCGCCCTAAACAGTAATATTTATTATTTATATTACTCACAAAAATAGTTATCATCTTAGTATAGTTAACCGAGCACAAATTATACTTAAACGAAGAGGGAATAATAAAATAATGGTAAAAAAGGATTACACCTAAAAATGCTTGTTTTGGAACGTTCTTAGGTTTATTTAGATAGTTAATACAAATTATCAAGTAACGTACTTTAAAAATAATCGTAATATAAACGTAAATAACAGCCAATAGCAGATACTCTGTAGTACAGTTTCAATCAGTTTGACACTGACAGAAAACATTGTTATTGTTTCAGATTTTATTATATTCCAAGATCTAGGGAGTGCCAGACATCACTTATTTTCTAACGAACCAAATATACACGAATGGATAGTGATGGGGTGTACTATCATCGTATGACTAATAGCTAACTTGCCCCGACGGCCACTTTTCTGGTATCCGTTGATGAAAGTACAAAAAAACAGAGGTAACTTCACTCATTTTCTAATGGCTGGTTTTAACATATATTATAAACAAAAACGTTAAGAATCCATAATCGAAAATGCCAGACACTTTGCGTCGGCCGTTTTGCGTAACAGACACTTCAAAGTTCCGAAAAAAAATCATTAATGTCACTCATTTTCTAATGGCTGATTTTAACAAGATTGTTAAAAATCCATAATCGAAACTGCCAGATACTTTGCGTCGGCCGTTTTGCGTAACAGACACTTCAAAGTTCTGAACGAAATTCAGGTAACTTATTTTCTAATGGCTGGTTTTAACATATATTATACACAAGAACGTTAAGAATCCATAATCGAAACTGCCAGACACTTTGCGTCGGCCGTTTTGCGTAACAGACACTTCAAAGTTCCGAAAAAAAATCATTAATGTCACTCATTTTCTAATGGCTGATTTTAACAAGATTGTTAAAAATCCATAATCGAAACTGCCAGATACTTTGCGTCGGCCGTTTTGCGTAACAGACACTTCAAAGTTCTGAACGAAATTCAGGTAACTTATTTTCTAATGGCTGGTTTTAACATATATTATACACAAGAACGTTAAGAATCCATAATCGAAACTGCCAGACACTTTGCGTCGGCCGTTTTGCGTAACAGACACTTCAAAGTTCCGAAAAAAAATCATTAATGTCACTCATTTTCTAATGGCTGATTTTAACATATATTATACACAAGATTGTTAAGAATCCATAATCGAAACTGCCAGACACTTTGCGTCGGCCGTTTTGCGTAACAGACACTTCAAAGTTCTGAACGAAATTCAGGTAACTTATTTTCTAATGGCTGGTTTTAACATATATTATACACAAGATTGTTAAGAATCCATAATCGAAACTGCCAGACACTTTGCGTCGGCCGTTTTGCGTAACAGACACTTCAAAGTTCTGAACGAAATTCAGGTAACTTATTTTCTAATGGCTGGTTTTAACATACATTATAAACAAGATTGTTAAGAATCCATAATCGAAACTGCCAGACACTTTGCGTCGGCCGTTTTGCGTAACAGACACTTCAAAGTTCTGAACTAAATTCAGGTAACTTATTTTCTAATGGCTGGTTTTAACATATATTATACACAAGAACGTTAAAAATCCATAATCGAAACTGCCAGACACTTTGCGTCGGCCGTTTTGCGTAACAGACACTTCAAAGTTTTAAAAAAAATCGTATGGAAAATAAAAACGTAAATTTAATTATCAATTTATTACTGTTTTAATAAAGTTAAAGTTTAGCATGAACACTTGAGGGATGACAAATATTTATATTTTTTTTAATTTGCAAGTATTCGACGTATAACTTCTAGTCTTCGTTGTCATCGTCGTTGAAATCAGGCAATTCGTTATCGAGCCAGTCTTGATATTGAATATACAAATCTTGTTCATCAGAATTTTCTTCAGGGTTTTCCACTGTAAAAACATAAATCACTTATGATATGTACATTGGCATCCGGGAAATGCAGCAGTGGGAAGTGCAGCAATGGTTAAGTAAACTAAACTTCCAAATAAATATATAATTATAATCTTACGTCAAATAAGTAAAATATAAACGTCAATAAACTATAGCGATGTTATACCAAATAAATTACTTTTTTGAAATTTGAAACTAAAAAGACATCAAAATCATAAGCTAAAATAAATTACCTAATTCTTCCTCCAGCGACTGACTGACAAAATCCGGCAATTGATCTCCATGAAACCAATGAAAATGATATTTGTTATCTTCTAATTTCCAGTCACTATTTTCGGGGCTCAGAATATTAATATTTTTTGAACTTGCATTATTCCAAATACTAGCAATATAATTAGCTCGTCGAAACTGTTGCCAAAGTTCTCTTTTACAAGGTGGCAAATTGGTAGCATCGAAATTTTTCATGTTTTTTTAGATAAATTTTTCATTGACGTAACGTATCATATATTCTGTTAATAAATAGTTGAAATCTGGCAGCGTTTACATCAGTTACTCCAGGGACGTTGTAAACATCGCATATAAATTATTGCACTTTTTTAAATACACGTTCTTCTTCGTCTATATCATCGATCAACGTGCCAAAAGTGTCTAGCAGTTTCGATTATGGATTCTTAACAATCTTGTGTATAATATATGTTAAAACCAGCCATTAGAAAATAAGTTACCTGAATTTCGTTCAGAACTTTGAAGTGTCTGTTACGCAAAACGGCAGACGCAAAGTGTCTGGCAGTTTCGATTATGAATTCTTAACAATCTTGTGTATAATATATGTTAAAATCAGCCATTAGAAAATGAGTGACATTAGTAATTTTTTTTCGGAACTTTGAAGTGTCTGTTACGCAAAACGGCCGACGCAAAGTATCTGGCAGTTTCGATTATGGATTCTTAACAATCTTGTGTATAATATATGTTAAAACCAGCCATTAGAAAATGAGTGAAGTTACCTCTGTTTTTTTGTACTTTCATCAACGGATACCAGAAAAGTGGCCGTCGGGGCAAGTTAGCTATTAGTCATACGATGATAGTACACCCCACCACTACCCATTCGTGTATGGTTCGTTAGAAAATAAGTGATGTCTGGCACTCCCTAGATCTTGGAATATTAGATAAATGCATGATTTTTATGTACTTTTATATTTCATAAAAATGGCATCTTTAGATAGAGTGCATAATACACACTAAAGCTGCTCTTGCTGGATACTGTTGTTATTGCTTACTAAGCAGAAGCACAGTAACTGTTGGTCGCTGTGCACATGTGATGTGTAAAGTGTGGTTTTTATCTTGGGCTCTGCTTTTAGGTGAGCTCGAGCCACCTGCGTCTATTTAATATGAAATATTCCTCTTAGAGATGACTGTGTTAATTATAATTGTGAACAGTAATAAATATTTCTTGTGTCATATATATAATGTATTGTTTCTCTTTAACTACCTTATTATTTTAGATCTACAAACAATAGCCAGCAAAAACTGCATTATTTCGAGGAGGAGAGAGGTCTTGGTTGGCTTATGAGTATATATTCATTAGACAATCGCTGTTGTGAGATTTTAGGCTATCCCTAGAGTCATGTTTTGATTGTCCTATTTTAGAGTATTCCCTCTAGAGGGAGTTTTGATATGTGCAGACTATCTATCTAGAGATAATAGGGAATAAAAACCTCTGACGGTAACTTTAAGTTCCATGTTAAGACATTAGGTTATTTCTAAATAAAATATGGCTGCTGCTAGAACTTGTATCCTATAACCCAATAATTTTGCTTCGGATATATTTTTACAAAATTATAAACGTAAAACCAAAATAAATTATTTATAGGAATTATTTACACAGAAAAAGATTAAGAAATATTCCTATTTTGGTATAATTGCCGCAATAACTAATATTGTCTATTCGGCGGCCATATTGCGAATGTCTACGTTTCGCATGCGCCAAAAAGCCGATGTTACTAACTACTTGTTGATCTGGATTTCATTCACCACGCAGAAAACCGCGCATTCTACGCAGTTAGTACATCCTAAGCTTTGTTGTAAGCATACAAAATGTCTTACATCGTCTTATAATGGCTTTGTAGAAGCTTTTATACTTAGAATTAGATCATGAATAAACAAAATGTAGCAATCAAATTATCCCACATTTATGTTAAAGTTTTAATTTATTACATGAATGTTTTAAATATTCACTTGGATTATATGACAGAATAAAATCCATGTTTTAATCGCAGGTTTAAAATAACTTAAAAACGAAGTACTCGTTATCAAAAAGTGAGAAATATAACTGTTTTTTTTTACACAAAAGTATGTTAATGTTTATAGTTTTATCACAAAATATATTGAGTCTAACAATATATTTTGTGGCTGGCTATTTACCGTGGCTGCTATTGATACATTTTATATCTTTTAAGTATTTGTAAACAGTTATGATTATATAATTATCAAAGAAGCTGTATAAACATACATACCATGACCTATTATTATTTATATTTAGAATTTGAATTGTTGTAATTACTTTCATTCACCATATCGAACGATTCGAAAAACTGTCACTTTTGTAATTCAACAGCTTAAAACTGCCATCTTTACTACGACCTTTAAGTGGGACTAAAACATTGTTTGAAATAAAGCATTTTTTTAATATTATTTGAGCAACCTCAAGGCTTATACTTTTTATTAAGCTTTTACAATAAAAAGGTGTATAACCTATAAGCTCTAATGGTATAAAAGCTTACAATAACATTACGAGTTTAAAATGTAAATCTCAATTTACGTTTTTTTTACTTGATTTCAAATTCCAATACGTTAATTAGCTTTAGACAGCGTTGTGTATCAGATGGTACTGATGTTGTGGCACCACTGAGAGCTCCAACGTAATAAGTACCTAAGAGTATGATAGGCTAACTAAAAAGACCATTTTTATATATTATGCTAAATTTTCGGATATTTTAAATGTGCCTTGGCAAATGGTGTACCTTAAGGCAGTGTTATGAGTCCATAACAATAATTGACTGTATAAAGTGAGCTCGTAACTTCCCTTCCGAAAAATATTATACGTATAGAAATTAAGATTAGTTATATTGTTTATGGCAAAGATTTCGAAAAGAAATTTAAGTTTTCAATATACGTCAACTATATTAGGTGGTTTATTCTCATTCAAGGTGATATCAATAACATCAATTAGCTTTATAAACGTAACACAGAACACATTCATATCGTCCATAATCCGTAAGTAACATAACAAGAACAAGCAATTAATTTAAAATAAATTAGTATGAATGTTATAATTTATAAATAGCAATACTAGTCATATTCAATTTGACGTGAATAGCCTGATGGACGTCTCCGGTGACGGAGTAAGAATACAATATGTCACCACCCCATCTCATCTCATGGGTGTCGTAAAAACCGACTAAGGGAGTGTCTACGAAATAAAAAGAAGGAAAATTTAAAATTAAACCCTATACCAATCTGTTTGGTCATCGTGTTATTAGTAGGCCAAGTATCCCTCCGCCACGGGAGTAGGCCCGTCCCTGCAGTGGGACATTAATGGGCTGTTACGCTGAGGCTAATGGACGGACGAGACTAAATAATCCTTTTGACCGTTTATGTTTCAATTACTTTGAACTTATAGTTAGATATATACTTACATAATGATTCGATGGAATTTTCATATGAATTAGTTTAACATTTTTTACGTAGATGTAATGTTTTATAGTGTCAATATTTAGGAAATACGTTTGAAAATTGAACGATCAATACGGGGGGTGAAATGCGCGGAGGATTGTGCCCACGCCCGCCCCCGCACGTCTCCCCTCGCCCCCCGGCACCCTCTGAAAGCTCGAAACTCAACACCTCTAGCCGCCCACGGTTCTGACCATGAAACTATATAGAAAACGACGTCAAAGGCTGAATCCCAAGCAATAGTTCTTAATTCGTTAAAACAGATATGCCCATTAGAATTTAAAAAGGTGTTCAACACACCATCTTTTTTGATCTAAAAATATCTTTACATAAAAACGTCAAACCGTGGTCAATAGACAGTAAGTCCAAAGATCTTGAAATAGGTTGAATGGGACTATTACACTTTCGATTATTAACAATTTTCACCATATGCCTTCATACACAGTAGGTACAATAAGACAGAAATAAAATACCTTATTCGTTGTAGAGTTCTGTCATCATCCAATGTTAAAACGAGGACATAGAAATTAATATCCAAATGTAAAATTGTTCATACACAGCACATTAACAAGAACCACTAAAATGTTTTTCATTTGCCATTCACTATTTATTATTTCGCGAGCAACGTTTGCTGTTGTGCGTACCGTTCGGGACTGGGATAGGTAATCTGGAATCTTTGGATCCCCTCGCCCCGCAAGCCTTGCGCCCCGAGCAGTCTGCGCCGCATCGATGAATGGAGCTTGCCCCTACCTTGCGCCTATATAAAATCTCTTTCAACGCTCGCCTACATTTGTATTGTATCGCTTATTCTGAATCAAGCGCTATGAAAATATAGTGTATTATATAGTTATAAATATACTTATATTAGCAAAGTTTAAGTTTTGCCTCCAACTGTGTTTTATATGAATTCCTTCAAATAAGTATTGATACTTGTTTCGTCTTTTCTAATTCTAGATAATCGCCATTAAATTGTGGAAACGTTTACAAATATGTCATAAAGGTATCTTAATAAAGCAGTTTTAAAGGAAATTCACAGATAAATCGGAAATAAATATTTGATTAAGCCTTTTCACTGAATTATCTCCGTAAATAAAATCGATTGACGAAATTCAATATAACTTAGGTATAAATAGATATTTTGCTTTTTCTAAAATACACTTGGCACTTGATCTAAAATAATCGCTGCCCACGTATTCTAAAATAGACTGTTGCATTGTAATAATAAGATGGCTGTTTGATAAATATTTGTTATATTTTCTATCACCATCAGGAAAATGTATTTTTCTTAATTGAGATTTTTTGTTTAACGGATCTATTGCATTATTGATTGTAATTTTCTTTTTTATCTATCTCATACGTTGATTTTTTGCCTGTTTCAAGCAGTGGGCCCGTTATTGCTGAGATAGCTGAATTTTAATTTTGGTTTTTGTCATTTCCTATCCTAAATCTAGTATTTAATTTTTATTTTACTTTCTTTAATACCCCAACGCTTACAATTGCCACATATCGCCGCCGTAAAACATCTTGCAGGCAAGAGACGAAGGCTTTTGGGTTTCACGTATACCTCTGTTTTAAAAAGGACATAACCCAAACTTAATTATTTCATCGGGGCCTGCTAGATAGGGTCCTAGTGCTGGAATTACCTCTCACATCTCAAACCAAGCAGTTCTTAAAACAAAAATGAAAATAACTTTTGACAGCTGATTCGTGACGTCATAGAAATTTTGACAAATGAGTCGTGACGTCATAGAATTTTGGCGAGAAAATAACTTTTGACAGCTGATTCGTGACGAGAATTTTGAATTGCACGCGAGTCAGACTCGCACTTGATCGGTTTAATTAATAGGCAAAAAATGCCCATCTTTTTTGCCTATTTCGATACCTTCTCGCCTGGTAGGGTAATGAGGAGCGATTGCATTACTTGTAACTCGAAGCGTGGTATAAGTAGACGAAGTTTCCTTCCGTCACTAGATGAGGTTAGGCATATGGCCTCGCATTAGCACATTAAGGGAGTGTTATGAACCTGTATTTAGGTTTGCTATCATAACAGCCCGTTAATGTCCCACTGCAGGGACGGGCCTCCTCCCGTGATGGAGGGATACTTGGCCTACTGATACCACGCTGGCCAGACGGATTGGTATAGGGTCTAATTTCAAGTTTTCCGTCTTTCTATGTAAAGGTAATATTCACAGATAGCCCCTTAGTCGGTTTCTACGACACCCATAGGATGAGATGGGGTGGTGACATATTGTATTCTTACTCCGTCACCACATGGACTAGGTTTGCCATAACTCATCAAAAGGTAACTCTGCCAGGCAATTAGTAAATACAGCTACGATTACAATTTATCTTTTCTGACGATTTTCATAATAAAAATTACTTGACTTAGTAAACTCCTGCTGACGGAGTCAAAAACTAATTTATAAGTGTCGAATGTAGTTCTTAATAGCGCAATGTATGATACCATTTTAGTTTTCTCTCTACATTTCCCTTACTTTTACATAATACGTCTTGTCGTATTAATTTCAACAAAGAAGGTTACTAGCCATGACATCCTTTGGCTGCCTTATTAAACCGAACCATTTTCTTAACACTGCAAGAGTAAAGCTACGAAGCTTTTCGCTAGATGGCGTTCGAACTTTGAAAAGTAAAATCCTAGCTTTCATAATCGAACTTTGCGTGAAACATAGATGACACTGGAGGTTTTGTTTGAAGAACTTTCATTGCGTTTTTGTGTAATATGTGTAAAGTACCTACGATTATTAATTCGAGTCAGTAAAATGACAAGTGTAACTGTCATTATACTAGTTAAGATGTCATTATTAATGTCATTTTACTGACTCGAATTAATAATCGTACTTTAGTAACCTTGGCCTACTGATACCACGCTGGCCAGACGGATTGGTATAGGGTCTAATTTCAAGTTTTCCGTCTTTCTATGTAAAGGTAATATTCACAGATAGCCCCTTAGTCGGTTTCTACGACACCCATAGGATGAGATGGGGTGGTGACATATTGTATTCTTACTCCGTCACCACATGGACTAGGTTTGCCATAACTCATCAAAAGGTAACTCTGCCAGGCAATTAGTAAATACAGCTACGATTACAATTTATCTTTTCTGACGATTTTCATAATAAAAATTACTTGACTTAGTAAACTCCTGCTGACGGAGTCAAAATCTAGTTTATAAGTGTCGAATGTAGTTCTTAATAGCGCAATGTATGATACCATTTTAGTTTTCTCTCTACATTTCCCTTACTTTTACATAATACGTCTTGTCGTATTAATTTCAACAAAGAAGGTTACTAGCCATGACATCCTTTGGCTGCCTTATTAAACCGAACCATTTTCTTAACACTGCAAGAGTAAAGCTACGAAGCTTTTCGCTAGATGGCGTTCGAACTTTGAAAAGTAAAATCCTAGCTTTCATAATCGAACTTTGCGTGAAACATAGATGACACTGGAGGTTTTGTTTGAAGAACTTTCATTGCGTTTTTGTGTAATATGTGTAAAGTACCTACGATTATTAATTCGAGTCAGTAAAATGACAAGTGTAACTGTCATTATACTAGTTAAGATGTCATTATTAATGTCATTTTACTGACTCGAATTAATAATCGTACTTTAGTAACGATGTTGCAGCCTAAAATATCTCGCTACTTAGACTCTACTCGAGGACCTTATATTAAAGTAATTGGAAAGTTACGCTGAACAGAGAGAGAAAATTTGGTTTTTCTTGGTATTATACACATTAAAAAAATCTTACAAGAACTATATTGTATTTCTGAATAATTCTCGCACTATTTTGATCCGCGGCTTAAGGAGATTTTTATAAACATCCAATTAGTAGGCACTAATAACAGCAGGCTCAGTACTATTACAGTATATTTATAGGTAGCAGAAAAAAATATCCTGGGTGGGATTTAGACCCGCAACCTAGTGCATACCTAGCCGCCGTACACTGCGACCACAACGCCATCTAGGCATAAACATCAACGCATAAACAGCAGAATACTCATAGTCTCAGGGAAAATCACCCTAAGGAATCTGCTATGAATTTTATTACGACAAAATAAGAATAGAGGAAATACATATTTTACAAACTGTTTACGAAACCTATACAAATATACCACAAAGTAGTCTACATTATATTTGCGGAAAGGTTTGGGACATGAAGTTGTGAGGGATATAATGTATGATAAACATATAAAATTGATATTTGTTAAAGTCTAACGACACAGCGAATCATAACAAGTGGGGTAGTTTAATAAAAAAAACAGACACATTATATTTTTTATAAATTTTATTGTACAACATTATCTTACATAAGCTATGATTTACTATCTTCCTCTAATATAAACATCAATGGTACTACTACATCATATTTCACGTTCATACTATTTATAGATAAAGTTATTATTTACAACAATTTCAGAAATTTAAATTATATTACATTGAATACCTACTTATGTATTGAAGATAGGACATTACATCGGTAGCCCTGAGGGACTTTGAGATTTAACACACGCCTCATATAAGGAAGTCTGTTAATTATGGGATCCATCTGAAAAGGCGACGATAAGAGACGTGCCTTTAACTCCTTTAACTCTTATCCTGTCTGAATAGATCCGACATGTTTTGGAAACTTCCCCAACTAGAGACATGAGGGAGTCTCAGAGATATATCAAGTGAAAATGCTTTGCCAGCAGATATTTAAAGGTGCTTCTTCACTGGAAGCATTCGCGTGTAATGTAACCTTACAGAGTTGAGCATTGCAGTGCACAAACTATAATGATACAAATCGAGTTTACATCAGTGAAGGAGGAGAACCGAGCATTAAAATGCGCACCTTGTAATTTAACACTAAATCAGAATGCTCCCTTTTCTTTCTTTCCTTTCAATTAATTTAACACTAATTCAAATCTATACTAAATTTTATATTATTCGCGAATGTTCGTCAGTCGGGGAGGTAGTACCTATTGTAATGTAATGCTCAAAGTCGAACCTATAACGTTACATTACACGCGAATGCTGCAGGTAAGGGAGCACCTTAATACAAATAGTATTGAGATTACATACTTACTTGTTTTCTTTTTAATTTGAGTATTATGTAACTAGTTAACAATGTGACAATAGCAAATAAAATAATTTTATTATATTCCTATCTTTTTTCATAGACATAAAATTGGCAGTTTCTTTTTTTTTATAATGCAATATTACTAGACTAAAACATTTAATGCTACTATTTTTTATTATTTTTATGTGCTTTCCACTTGTCATTCATACAGATAAAATAAGATATATATTTATAATTATGTATTTTAATAGGATAAATTAAGACAGGTACACACATTCTCTTTAGGACAGAGTAAAAAGGAACATCATTATTAATAGTATACTTTGATATTTACATTTATGCTTTAAAAATAACACAATTAAAGAACATTATACAACTTTATTTTAGACAAAGTTGGGTGTCTAAATCAGTTAAAACTAGGCTTGATATTGCCAGATTTGATAGAATCGAACTAGAAAAACAATAAAGACATCTAAGCAATGCCAGGAATTATTATTAAAAAGTATCTAACACAAAAAAAAATCGCTGTTGATATGTTTTATTTATACTTAGTAAAATTGCTAAGCAATAGATAAACCAATAAGTAATTTATTTAATGTAGTTAAACTACGAAATCTTGAAACCTCTTTTTTATTTATTGGCAATAATTCTGTTTAACAGAGGCAGATTTAAATTAGATTATAAATAAGCAAATAACTAAAATAGAAATCCTTTAGGACCACAATGTTGAATTTGCAAAATGTTAAACTCCCAGTTGAATTCCTAAAATGTTGAATTACCACAATGTTGAAGTGTGGGATTAGGTCAAATTGAGACATTTAGAATAATAGAATACAAAGAGTTAATATTAATGGAAAATTATCTTCAGGATCAGTCATATAAATGAACGTTTCGCAAGGTCCATATTCTGACACTGGTGAAGAGACGTAAGTTCTGCAGCTTATGTCGTTAGGAAAATTCGAGAACTGACAGACGCAGAAACTGACAGATTAGTATATTTTAGTTATTTTCACAGCATAATGTCGTACGGTATTTTACTACGGGGACATGCTGCCGACATTCACACTATCTTTGTGGTGCAGAAAAGAGCTATACTTACGCGCAATTTATTATTTAGGTAAGAGACAATCACTTCAAGAAAAATTTAAAGAAATCAATATATTGACTGTAGCAAGTCAATACGTTTATGCAAATTATATATGCCCGACTCGCATTTTATTAGATTTTAGCAGACGTGTTTTTTTAGCCATGGTATTTATGTTTTTTTCCCTCGTGGTACTAAACATCATTCATTCAAAACTAAGTTTAACTTTAACTACAACTTTCTGATGTCCTAGTAAATTTTTTAGTAAGTATGTCATGATTTTGTCTAGTTGCGAATAAAAAAATTGGATAAACGACATTTGGTAACGCAACATGTTGAAATTCAACATTTTGCAAATTCAACATTATAGGTTCAACATTTTGCAAATTCAACATTAAGGTCCTGAACCATAGAAATGGTTAAAGAACAAATTCGTTGTAATGGTTTATATTACATTAAGGTGGAAGACAAGCAAGAGGCTTACTTGATGGTAGGTACTATGCGTTTCAAAGAAGAATCAGTGACGCATCAGTGAACTTTATCTGTCAAAGAACGATTAAAAAGTATGGACGCCTTACGAATTTCTTTGTATGACGTCACAACATGGCGAAGGGTCATGCACATTCTTATTTGAAACGAGTAGTAAATAGTAAACAAATCTTAAGGACGTGAACAATGCTAAAGCAAAGCTAAGGGGCTGTCTACCCTGGTACACAAGGTGTTAAGTCCCATAGCCTTGTAATTTTACTAGCTACTGTACCTATCTTATCTTCCACCTGAACATAGTAAGTAATTGTAATGCAAATAAATGGATTACATCTTAAAAAACAAAAAAAAAAGACTCCATTCATAAATTTAGTTCCTATAAAAGTTACCACATTAAATTCGTTACAATAATTATTACATATAGGATGACAATTATATTGAAAATTTTGAATAGTTCTCAATCAAATATGTAGAAGGTCCAATATACGGCGTTGAAGAGTAGAAAGCATACTGGGAATATGACTCGTGAGTAGGTATCTATGACATTTACGTCACGAATTTTTGGCATAGATGACTTTATGACTGTTGCACCTCGGCGAAGTGCATGCATCATTTTTGGCTTCCCCGTCGAACCATCTGAAAAAAGGATAAATAGTTAAGCAAATAGCTACCTGAATTGATGTTCAGTTTTGAAAATATTGTCCGTGTGGTGACGGAGTAAGAATACAATATGTCACCACCCCATCTCATCCCATGGGTGTCGTAAAAACCGACTAAGGGACTAACCGTTATCTATACAAAGTAAAAAGAAGAAAAACTTGAAATTAAACCCTATACCAATCCGTCTGGCCAGCGTGGAATTAGTAGGCCAAGTATCCCTCCGTCACGGGAGAAGGCCCGTCCCTGCAGTGGGACATTCATGGGCTGTTATGAAATAGCTACCTGAATTGATGTTCCGTATTGAAAATATTGTGCTGAAGTGTGACATAAGCCGGAGGTATTTGTCTTCATTATAGGCAAACTGCTGCTGATGGAAACATGGAGAGAATGAATCGCTGTTCAAAGATTTGATTTTAAGCAGACGATTTTAGTTCAAAGATTAATTGTTTTATATAAAACTAGCTGACCCGTGCCCACTTAGTTGGGCGGCGAAAAAAACGCGTCCCCTTTTTTAAACATATTTTATTACTGCTCTACTCCTATTAGTCATAGCGTGATATTATATAGCCTATGACACTTCCCGATAAACTCTCTATTCAACACAGAAAGAATTTTTAAAATCGGTTCAGTAGATCCAGAGATTACCCCCTACAACGTCACAAACACATAATCACACAAACTTTACCTCTTTATAATATTAGTATGGATTAGTGAGAATAAACCTTGCAGTGCCATGTATTGTCCGTCTATTCGAATAAATAATACATTCCAAAATAAAATGTTGCGTGATCTGCCTTATCCATAAAAATATACTTACTTCTTGAATTCCTAGAGTGTGGTCTCGTTCTATACCGGAGCTGATTGTGATCTCGTTGAAGACGTAAGGATGGAGGAGCACCGGTAGCGGCCTGCAGAGGTTTGGACCGGAGTCCCAACAATGGGGACACTCGTCCTGCACTACCCGCACACTCTCTCAATGCTATTATCTCTTCGGGAGAACGGGAACCTATGGAAAAAAAGTAAACCTTTCAAAGGCTGTCTTTGTCTACCCGCTATTAGATGTTTTTTTTTGTTATAAATTCATCCAGTATATAAGTACGAGGATAGAGCACGCGATCTCCAGCTCGTGGCAATACACTAACCATTACGTCATCTGTTTATAATAAACCATGAGTTAATAGTTTTTTGCCATTAACAGACAGACTTGTATCGGATTTTCTTTCTTTGATAGAGTTATTGACTGTTCTCGTAGTAGTGTCTCATACACTACGTACTCTTAGTTTGTCAGCACTTCAGACAATTTCGAGATAAAAAAATCATCATCATCATAACAGCCCATTAATATCTCACTGCTGGGACGGGCCTCCTCCAGTGACGGAGGGTTGGCCTACTAATACCACGCTAGACGGATTCGTATAGAGTTTAATTTCAAGTTTTCCATTCTTTTTATGACGTAAAGATAATATTCACGGATAGCCCCTTAGTCGGTTTTTACGACACCCATGGGATGAGATGGGGTGGTGACACACTGTATTCTTACTCCGTCACCACACGGAGCGATAAAAAAATCTCAATCAAAAGAGAGATAAAAAAATCTTAATATCATATTATTTCACGAGAATGTTATTTTGTTTTAATTCTTCAAAACAGTTTGTCTTACCAGAACATTTCAATTCCTTCTCAAGACTAGCGCTAGTCGATAGCTGCTCTCTATTCTTTAACTTGGCTCGTTTCCTGGCTCGAGCTCCCCAATACGTGTAGTTAACAGCGGCGTATTCGAGTAGTGCAGCAAACACGAATACGAAACACATTACTAGGTAGATATCAATCGCTTTCACGTATGATATACGTGGTAGACTGCTTCTTACTCCCGTACTTATTGTAGTCATGGTGAGTACCGTTGTGATACCTGTAACATAATTAAAACGGCTGATTATTATCAAAAATCTGAGATGGAAGTCAATTTTCATACATAGTTTGTTCAAGAAACACACAAATAGACATCGCTCATGAATATGATATTTCGTATAGCATGTAATATGATATTTCGTATAGCATGTAATATGATATTTCGTATACTCATGACATAGGTCATGAGTATGTTATACGAAATATCATAGATATATAGAAATCTAAGTTTTGCTATAAATTATCGAAATAAAAAATAAAATGAATCAAACAAGATTTCCGTGTGGTGACGATGATGGAGTAAGAGTACAATATGTCACCACTCCAGCTCATCCCAGGGGTGTAGTAAAAACTTTAGATAAAATAAAAACCTTACAGAGAACTTCTTTTAGTACTCCTGAAAAATTGGTGGTTTTATCGTTTATAACAAGCAATATGGAATAAAATTGCATACCTAATGCGACCCTGGCTGATGTAGCTTCATGATTAATCCAAAACGAGACCCAAGACAACATAACTATGAGTATACTTGGTAAATAAGTCTGGAACACGAAGTAGCCAATGTTCCTCCGTAATTTGAAACTCAGGGACAACCGTTGGTAAACGCCTGTTGCTAACTTCTCCTGGAATTTGAAAATTGTATTAGATCATACTGTATTTATGAAAATTAAATACTAGCTGACCCGTGCCCACTTCGTAGGGTAAATATATTTCATTGCTGGTCCACTCCTATAAGTCATAGCGTGATACTATATAGCCTATGACACTCCCCGATAAATGGACTATTCAACACAGAAAGAATTTTTAAAATCGATTCAGTAGATCCAGAGATTACCCCATACAACGTCACAAATACACAAACTTTACCTCTTGATAATATGTATTATTAGTATAGAAGAAATAATGTAAATTCTATCTACTGTTTTGTAACAAAGGCAAATTATGATGTGTGAAAAGAAATGCCATAGTTTCTTGGTCACATTCTGCTCAGAGCTCTATTTTATAGTTATTAGCGAAAGTAGTTTGGCAAATACTTTCTTTTAAAGTTTGTTTGAGGAACTTTATAACGTAAGTAATAATCTTATTTAACTTTTGAAGGTTTATTTTCTATGAACTCTTGATGTATGACATGATACAGAAAGAAAATCGATTTGGCTAGCTAATTTAGCAAAAGCTTCTTTGTCTGTCGTTCATCTTTTCTTTTTCTGTTCATTGACATGAAAAAGACATCAGAAATAGTAGGAAAATTGTCTAAGGAAAATATGAAGCTCAAATAACATAAAAAGATGATAAAAATATTAATTTTTCTTAACTTACTTTTCTATCATTAGTCTCATGTCCCAATATAGTGAACTGTGGCAGTTCTGCGTCTTCAACCCCTCTAACAGGCGTCTCCTTCCAGTACATCACAACATCGGACACTGTGTACCCATCTGCATAGATAATGTCTTAGTTAGCATACTGAACTTGTATGACTCTATGTAATATGATGTCTAAAGCCTATAGCTTAGTAATGTATGAGATTTGTTTATAAGTATTCAAAACATTTTAAAAGCGAGATGATTAATTTTACAGTTTTTAAATAAAGCACCATTGTTTTAAAAACAGTTTTAAACAAACTTTACTTTGAAAAGTTAGATGTACAGTGTTTTTATTTGCTTTTGTTTAAATAGGTATGTAAAGCAGCTTTAGTGCGGATGTTTTTCTTTTTTATTGAATTGGTCTTACAGAAATTACAAAGAACTTTATGACATATTCAAAAAATACGTTAATTCAAATATTTTTGTGAATTGACTTATAAAATTTCGAAAAATCAAAGAATAAGAAAATAAGGACGCATAGCATTTTAAACCCAATAATGTTACCAGATATGAATAAGCTTATGGTTTTATGCTTTATGGTGTAAGGATGAGAACTAAATTAAAAATAAAATAAAGCCCTCGGGGTAAAAGAGCAGAGTTTTGCATTGGCGAGCAATTATGATTCGGATGACGCAGAAAATATTTGGTCTGTTCATGAGTTTCCTAAGAGACTTAGAAATCTTGGATAGAACATAAGGATAGAACAGTTGCAAAAAACCAAATAACTTCTAGCACTTTCTTTCTGTTGACAACAGGATAAAGAGTGCGAGAGTTTAATGGATGATGAAGGAAGGCACAAGATCGCGCGCCTTTAAAATATTTGGATATCTCTCCTCTCATTTGATGAACAAATTATAATGACTTCCTTTTTTCTCAATATCAAAATAATTAGGATTTTAAGAGCGCAGGTGGCGTACTTATTCCTCTTGAACTCTTTGTTTACCCTACTGTGCGCAAACATCACCAATTATCCTTAATATTTCAGTTGATCACCCACACACGCAAATAGTAGCTAAATGTCTTTCACCATAACAGCCCTTAATGTCCCACTGCATGGACGGGCCTCTTCCCGTGACGGAGGGATATTTGGCCACATTAATACCACGGCGCTGGCCAGACGGATTGGTATAGGGTTTAATTTCAGGTTTTCCTTCTTTTTATTTCGTACAGATAATATTCACGGATAGTCCCTTAGTCGGTTTTTACGATACCCATGGGATGAGATAGGGTGGTGACATATTGTATTCTTACTCCGTCACCACGCGGATAAATGTCTTTAGTAGCAGTAAAATGCACAGTTTTTTTGCGAACACATGCTCGTACATACATCCGTGCACAAAAGTAATATTAAAATTGGTTTTGAACTAAATGAAATGAAGATATTTGTATTCGAAGTTAAGTTTTGTTTGTTGGATGCTATCAAAAATTCGATCCAAGATAATCTAAGTCTCAAATAAGGATATTATATGCGCAAACAGTCAAAATGGGCTTCATGATGTATCTGCAAAACAACGAATGTTAATGAATCAATCGATTGTATAATCGAAGCGTCAAGCTTTGCCTGATGATCTATTACAAGTGTATGAGTCACACAGCTTTCAATCTCGACGGTGCAGTTCTGGCTGTCCAGGGGGTAATAGTGGAGGTCCATCATGCAGGCCAGGGTGGCTGTGAAGCGCATCCCGTATGTTATGCTGCCGTCGCCGCCTAGTCGTACCAGCTTGTTTCGTTCTGTCACGTCGTGGAGGAAACTGTGGGATAGAAATCGGTAATTTTAAATAAAAGGTAAGTAAATACATTTTAAAAGTAAACCATGGCTTTTGGATATTACTTAGATATAAATTTAAGTAAGGAAATCACTGCAATTATTGTGTACATTACATATTTACGCAAAGTCATCTAGAACCTAACTGAACTGAGCTAAAGATGGTAGGTACTAATGTAACGGTATGAGCGCTATAATGGCAAATGTCCGTGTGGTGACGGAGGAAGAATACAATATGTCACAACCCCATCTCATCCCAAGGGTGTTGTGTCGACTAAGGGAGTAACCGTAAATATTATCTTGAAAACTTGAAATTAAACCCGATACCAATCCGTCTGGCTAGCGTGTTATTTGTAGGCCAGTATCCCTCCGTCACGGGAGGAGGGCCGTCCCTGCAGTGGGTCATTAATGGGCTGTTATGGTATGATTAATCCATACCTATTATAATATCGCCATTTAAAAAGAGCTATAGTATCACTTTATTTTAAAACAATACTTATAACCCCTCTGTGCTATTTCCATTTAGGTACTAACTAAAATAGCTTTAAGGTTACCTATTATTATTGTCACACTAAAATACACAATTGAATCCATTGTGACAATGATGAAAATTTCGTTAGTGAAATTACATTTCCAATTTCAACATTAAAATGAAAACAACGTTTATTGTAGCCAAAATCAAATTCAAATAAGTTAAAGGTTTCACAAAAATAACTTTGATCAATTCATTTTGTTGATCGATCTACATACTTGTAGTAGGTATTTATTAGAAGTTTTATGGGCTAAATAGTACCTCTGACCAAATCAACGCTACAGCCATTCACACAAACAAACCATGCATTTGTAAATAGATTTTATATATTTCTAGGCCCTTTTATATACAATAAATTAAATAAAACTTTGCACCTTCATAGTCTAAGTCATAAAAATTGTAGTGTAACTTTAACAAAACATCTAGGGAACCTTAATTATAATGATACGGAGAGTTTAATGGTAGTTCTTAAATAGTTTTAGTGTTATTATATTGATGTTATATTATATTTCTTTGATTAAAATATAATTTTTTTACTAAATGTTTTTATGTAATAAGTAATCCGTTAGCCTGAAACACAGGCATAAACCTAGGTCAGGTAGGTTGCTGATTCAAATGAATACATTCAAGCAATTTGTGCTGACTTAGTAATATAATTATTAAATAAGTTATATTTTTGTAATAGATATAAGTAAGTAATTAGACGTATAATTATTATGTACAAACTACGTCGGCATTATAATATATACAAATGTAATAATGTTTTTTGAATAAATTATTTTATTTATTTTATTTTATTTTTATTCTCTACCAAGAGACTGAACAAAAATAAATGAACAGCAACAAATGATGTAATAATTATGTAAGTTTTTAAATAGTAAAATGTACTTTTTTTGTTTGTAAAAATCCCAAATAGTTTTTAAGGCACAGATTGCTGCCAGTGTTATGGACATAACGGTCTGGAACACAACTAACCACACGATGTTCTACCCAGCTGTCACACGCTCGTCAAAATCTAAATCAGAACTATTTTGCTATAAAGCAATTTATAGATTTAAACTTATATGTTTCATCCAATAAGAATTTTAATTTGATTATATTTTCAACCCAAATTCAATGTTATCAGCTAAAAAGTATGTATAAAACTCGTCCTTACCTATTTTTGTCGTTAGCAAAAAACGTATCGGGCACCCAAATCTTATCGGCGAAGTCTCCGGAAAGCGTCAAAACCTCATCCGATAGTCCAAAGGCTAACCTTTCATCCTTCCAATACTGGTTTAGATAAAGCGTTATTGTGTAATCCTGAGGACGTAAAAAATAACTTAAGTGATTTTTCAACTTCTAATATAGAAGCATTTTTGGTTGGTGATTTTAGTTATAGTTATGATGTGTTCTCTTGCGATAATATATTAAACGATTGATATCATCATTATCATCATACCAGCCAACATAATAATGTTCTCTGATAGACATAGGCCTCCTCCAAATATTTTCACTTAACGCGGCCATGCGCCATATCCGTCCATGGGTTCCTGCCGCCTTGATTATGGTTGACTGTCCTGTAAGGGTTGCCACCTTGATAAACTAACGAACATTTTCATTTTTTTTTTCATGTTATATCCAATGAGTGGACTGGAAAACTTTTAAAAGTTTGTTGTTGCAAGAAATTGAAAAAACATTCGCGCGGTAGTACTTATGCATTACGAAACAATAGCAAAATTTAAAGTTGATAATATTTTGTCAAAACAAAGTATATAATGTAGTGAGAAAATACAAGGTATTGGTAAGTGGGCGGTGACCTCTGCGTTGGCAAGCGGCGAGTGGCGGTAGAAAGTAAAGGCGGGCATCGATTGGCTGAGGAAGCACTCCGCCCCGCGGGCACCGACGACCCTCGATGTATGTCAAGTGTCGGCCTTGCTCCCTTTCCGAAGCTATTAAAAGCTTAATGAATTACGATGGACGACCTCCTCAAGAGCGAAGTCCTTCATACGACCCAAAAAACATCCTCAGCGGTTCTGGAGAAGTGCACACAAGGTCATCTTACCATCTGTGGGATTGAAGCTGTACTTTGATGTAAGGAGGTTGGTATCAAACGATCTTTCAAATCAGTTTAACATTGAATGAGTAAATAGGTCGTAAGTCTGTGTTTAATCTATACTCCTAAATGCAATGATGATATGATCTTATTCTCAGGTTATCTAGTTCCCAATATAGTTTCGTATTGGCATGAAATGGAGAATAGGTACAGAAGACAATGTAAATTAAGATGCGCTTAAACAAAATACATGTAAATACACATAATATTTGGAGACGAATAGGAATAACAGTGTAACCACTAAAAAGTAACATATTTATATAGGTTGTAAAGTATCTCTTGTGTTTATTGATCGAAAAAATAAGAGCTCTGAAAAATGTGGTCAAGAAATTCAGCCTACTGTTATCAAGCAAGAATTCGTCGTAACCACAAAAACGAAACAAAAAAAAAATACATTAAAATCGGTTCATTAAGTAACAAATTAACCTAATTTACAATATTTTAAAGTTTACTAAACTTCATCGCAGCTAAAACATGAAGAATTCTTTAACGATGTCACTGGTAAAGCAGCGCCGGGTGAGGTCACTATAGAGATGGCGCCTAGATGGCGTTGTACATTTGAGTTCTAAGTTGCGGCCCGTCGCCATATAAAGCAATTTATTTATTTATTTATTTATAAAATGGTTAAATTTGGTAGTCAAGACGGGTACTCTGGAGGCCTAGTTGATCATGGCGCTGGACGCGTATAGTCCAGAGACGCGGGTTCGAATCCCGCCTCGAGTACCAATTTTTTCCATTGTCTTTCTTCTTTTCGGACTATAGAGATGAGTGACCGTTCAGTGGGATTTCATCTGATTACCTCTCAGCTTCGGAGGGCATCTTAGAAGTCGATCTTAATTATTGCCATATGGCACAGTCTTTAAGTCGTAGAGGCCTATCAATGGACGGCTTGAACAACTCGCGACGCCAGGCTGACCACAGATCAAACAAAAAAAGCCCACAAAATATAAAACTATTAGATAAACGGAATATTAACGCGCATTTTATTTACCTTTATTTTACTTGACGTTTCGACACAGGTTGCACTGGCCGTGGTCACAAGCTGACGGCCAGTGCAACCTGTGCCGAAACGTAAGTATATACTTTTGTTATAATGAAACGCGATAGTTTAAAAGTTATAAGTATAAAACTTATCACTCACCATATTAACTTCAGATATTGCATCAAAACTAGCAATAGTAAGGTCCATGCCAACATAAAGAGGGTCTCCTGCAAAGCAATAAAATGTATGCACAAATTGACTGCAGAAACCGCTGACTAAATCTTTGTAGAACAAATTCAATATTACAGTATTTTATGGTCCAGTTATCTTAATATGTCTTCGAGTCTCATATCCTTAAAACGTTATGCATATTTGTTGGTTTATTTGGAGCGTGTACTGTTTATACTATTTGTGTGGAAATGTACGGTTTAAATTGCTTAGTCGTATGCAGGTTCTTATATGTATCTACTGTGGATATCAGTTTTGTTATTAGGTTTTAGTAAAGCTTAATATTCATGATGACATCCTGTTAATATCATACTGCTAAGATGGATGGGCAGTGACGGAGTGAGACTACATATAACATGCTGACTAGAATAGTTGATACGAGTATAGGTAGAGTCTTACATTGTGTTTGGTAGAGATAATAATGGGGAAATTTTTAATCAGCTTTTATAACACCATGCTTTCTTACTCTTCAATCTCGCGTAGTCCAAAAGCATGCGCAGTAATTTATCCATACTAATATTATAAATGGGAAAGTGTGTCTGTTTGTCTTTCTTTCACGGCGAAACGGAGCGCCAAGTTGACGTGATTTTTAAGTGGAGATAGTTGAAGGGATGGAGAGTAACATAGACACTCCTTTTTTTTCTGCTGTGTCTAGGTAAGGGGAACAGTGCTGCCCCGAATTTAACGCGAGCGAAGCCGCGAGCAAAAGCTAGTAATATATAAGTTATTTAATGTCTCAGCAGACAGCCTTTAGGAACGGAGAACTTAGTCCACTAAAGAGTCCAGAATTCCTTTATTTTTTACTAAGTTAATATATGAATTTCTTTTCTTTGCACGAATTGCTTTTTATTACAACCACGGGACGAGTTAAGTTACACGGAGCGATAGATTAAGAATACACTATGTCACCACCCCAGCTCACCCCGTAGTTGTTATAAAAACCGACTAAGGAAAATTTCAAATGTTATCTCGACGATAACAAAAGAAGAAAAACTTCTAAATCATAATAATCCGTAATCCGATCTTCTTGTTTAAATGCACAAAGGAGGACTTAATGGGTCCGATTGCGTTTCTCAATTGACTTTAATTAAGAACAACAAAATGAACTTAAATGTAAACTTAAATTTTTAGTACACATGGGTATTACCTTTCCTTTAAATAAGAACATAGACTAAAATAGGGCCATCCTAAACTTAATTAGTGATAGTAGTTTTCTTATTCCGATTGCGTTTCGTCTTATTTGACATTTGACTGACCTTATTAAGTAGAAGCGGTATAAAAACTGCCTTAATTAAAGTCGCTCGAAATTTTGTGCGAGCTTATTTTAATTTATTTAAAATATAGGTATTTCTTGGATTTTTAGTGACAAAAATGATTCCTATCAGTGTTATAATTGTGCAAAGAAGGTTAAATGAAGAACATCAACGGTAAGAGGGTTTAAATGTGTTAAAATTACCTAACTGAATGCCTTTGTTCTGTATAAAAAAGTGCGTTTTTTCTTATTAGTTTACAGACAAAAGAAGGCTTACATATCGGCATATCAGAGATAATTCTGATCCGTTCGATGTGAATCTGTTTCCATGTTATAAAAACAAATTAAAAGATATCACAAGTAAAAACGTAAATTAAGTACGAACGAAAGTAAGACTAACTTTGACGTAATACAGGCGGCGATGTGGTCGCTAAGCGACAAAGCCTATATAAATAAATTTTAAAAAACTTTGACGTAAAACATGTCAAACTTAATATAACAACACTCTTATTTAAGGTTGTTTTCATAGACAAAAGGAATTGGTAGTTTTTTAGGTCACGTTCTTATTTTGTGACATCCGCAATAGCTTTTATTTAAGGACGTGGTCTTATTTTATAAATTTTAGTGCATCCTTATTTAAGAGCGAAAAGAAAGGCAATCGGACCCAATGTCTTTACGTTTTATATACTTCCCAACTCTAATAATAAGTCGGTTAAGTTCCCTCCGTCAATGGAGGAGACCCGTCCATGCAGTGGTACATTAATAGTACTCTAAAATTTAATGACGAAACTTATATGCTCAGTAAATTAGTACACGCATACAACTGCATACGACTAAACAATTTGAACCGATCCTATACATTCATGATAATTTTGAGGTTAAATTCTTTCGAACTAAATCTTTCAACAACTAGTTTAAGAAAAAAAAAACTATTTGTCGCATCTGCCTCATTCCATCTTGTTGAGAATTTAAGGAAAATCATCATAGTCATCTAAACTATTTGGGGTTTGGTTTCCGCATCATCATCATATCAGCCAATTGACGCCCACTGTTGGACATAGGACTCATTCAAATACTGCCACCTTGTCAAAAAAAAAAAATTAGAAAATATTAGAATAAAATTTGAACCACTCACCACCGAAATTAGGTCGCAGTCGTATGTCGTATCCGTCGAGTATCCGTGACACGGTGTGAGTCACGTTTTCCAGCCGATCAGCCGCAGCTCGGTCACTTCTAGCACAAATCAAACAAATATTAGACATAGCTGAGACCCCAATGTCCTAACATTATTAGTAAATGAAATATTGCGAGTAATCTTAAAACTACAAGTAGTATCAACCCTAGTTTAATAGTATATACATTAGATATGCCCGTAATATACCCATAGAGCGTACCGAGCCTGCTGGAAAGCTCCTAATAACGTTTTCCAAAAAGAAGGGCAATGAATTGTATAGACAATTGAAGAGCTGGCCATCGGACAAATGACATGTTCGTTTTGTTACAATGTCGTATAAAAATTAAGAATAGTCTCTGTTTTCTAACCGGCTCCAATAGGACTCCTATTTCGGAACTAATTAAAAAAAATATTTTTTTGTTTATAAGGTTACTAGCGACCTGCCCCGGCTCCGCACTGGCACCTACTACAGAATGTCCATAAACAACGTTTAAGTACACAAAACAGCTTCATTAGGCGATTACATTAGAAATCTCTAAATTTATATGAGTTATCTAATGTAATGCATGTAACATATAGGTAAACCTTCCTCTTGAATCACTCTATCTACTTATTATAAAAAACCGCATCAAAATCCGTTGCGTAGTTTTAAAGATTAAAGCATACAAAGGGACATAGGGACAGAAAAAGCGACTTTATTTTTTACTATATACCTACATAGTAAAAAATTAGGTTATTAAATCCGAAGTTAGTCGATTTACGATTACGAACACAATCCCATCAAATTGAGTAATGTAATCAAAATCAACCTAATTTTAAAGACAGTTTTTCAGTAAGAAAATTACTTTTATGAAATAGAAAGTTCATAGAAAGCTTATGTACCTAGTAATATATGTTTCAGTTATTTTTATATCTTAATAATATTTGCATAAAGGTTATATTGTTTTTTTTACACTGTAGTAGTAGCATCTCCTATCTGCATGAAATTATGTTACTAAGGCAATCTAAATGAGATTTGTGGACAGGGTTTATCTAGGGGTCGCGCTAAACCTTTTAATTAATTCTATGTTATTGTACAAATTACTATCCTTAGCTTTAAGATCATCAAAACAGCCTATTAATGTCCCACTGCAGGGACGGGCCTCCTCTTATGACGGGATACTTGGCCTATTGGCCAAGTATCCCTATCCCTAATACCAAGCTGGCCAGACGGAGTGGTATAGGGTTTAATTTCAAGTTTTCCTTCTTTTTATTTCATAAAGATAATATTCACAGATAGCTCCTTAGTCAGTTTTTACGACACCCATGGGATGAGATGGGGTGGTGACATATTGCCACGAAGGTCTTAAACCCTAAATCTCTGCATGAAATATATGACAACTAAGGACGTCACATAGATCGTCAAAGAACTTATTTTCCAAATAACCATCTTAAAGTTCTCCCTATGGTGACGGAGTAAGAATACAATATGTCAACACCTCATCTCATCCCATGGGTATCGTAAAAACCGACTATAGGACTATCCGTGAATATTATCTTTGAGAAATAAAACAAGGAAAACTTGAAATTAAACTCTATACCAATCCGTCTGGCTAGCGTGGTATTAGTAGACCAAGTATCCCTCCGTCACGGGAGGAGGCCCGTTCCTGCATTAGGACATTAATGGGCTGTTATGATATGATTATGATGACCCCGAAAATACACAAAATCCGGCAAATAGTATTATTATAAAATATAAGTAATCTGATCCACTGCGTTAAGCGGCGAAAAAAACACGTCCCTTTTTTAAACATATTTAATTACTGCTCTACTTCTATTAGCCATAGCGTGATATAGTATAGTAGCCTATGACACTCCCCAATAAATGGACTATTTAACACAGAAATAATTTTTAAAATCGGTTCACTAGCCAGAGATTACCCTCTACAACGTTACAAACACACAAACTTTACCTCTTTATAATATTAGTATAGATATAATTTTAAAAACATAAGACTAAATAACAAGAACAAAGTTTACGACGATAAAATATTTGTGGATAAGTTAGCGATGTAGTTTGCCGACGGAGTTTGGAATGTCTTTGGTCAAGTATTTTATACGTAGTGGCTTTACTTTGTGAGGTGGTACACTCTGATGTGGTTATTTAAGGGTTATTATAGATTTACAATGTATTAGACTATAAATATTTTTAAATTATAAAACTGACTTCAAACCTAGAGATGTACCCGCTTACTCATAAACGCCTCTTAAACTTTAGTCAATTGATTAGCTTAAATTTACGGTTTTGTTTGGTATAAGGTTGGTTTTACTAATAAAAATCTCGCTAAACAGTGATTAAATTTAAGAGGCGTTTATGAGTAAGGGGGTTGATACTTATCACGTAATTTTAAAACACTTTTAACGAATATTTTAGCGTTACAAAATAATGTTACATATTAAATAGTCCGGTACATTTTGAGTGCAAATATTTGTTTCTGTAATTTTTGGTAAAATAATATTTAAGTTCTTTTATATCTTCGTTTTTAACTTACTAAATGAACGTTTTATTCATCGCGTCTTTTATAACTCTTACAAGACGAAGATTAATTTTGTAAACTTAATAGTATACACCATACACCAATACAATAATAAAATATTCTTAAACTTTGTTCAATAAGTAAATTGCCAGTAGTAAAAGTGCATCAATGAAGACAATAGAAAAAAGTTTTCAAAGAATAGTACTTTTTTTTATTTATTATCATTTTTACAAAATTAAATTATATTTTATTAGGGGAACCTGGGGACACTTGATCCTTAAGGGAGACTAGGTACACGAGATTTTCAGAACTTGTATGGGTGATATTAAATTTTATAATGGCAATATCGGTTGTCTATGGTACCCGCTAACTTTCTAAAGTTGGTACACCTGTCGAATTTGACGCGTTTGTAAATGGCGGACGACCGAGTGTTTGTTGTTGCAAAGAGAAAATTTCCGTAAGTTTACATTTTGATTAAACATTAATGTTAATATGGCTTTTAGGTGTGTATGAATTTAATTCGAGGCGTTATCTATATAAGTAGCGATTTGTAGCGTAGAAAAGTGGTAATCTAACAGACGTTTGAAAATATTCTTGTTTATAACCTCAAACGGTTCAGGTTACACTTGGTCCACTTAGCTAAGGGAGACTTGATCCGGGAGAATCAAATGTCTCTTAACTACTTTTAACTTTTATTTTCAATTAGTTTCAGATTACCGATATGCCCAGAGTATACAAAACAAGAGAAGGTGCCAGAAAAATAGTACCAATCCATGAAGAGATTATTTTGCTAGAACACCTAAATGAAGCTTAAACGTAACTTGAAATTTTGTTTTACATGTCCCGGGTTCAATTCAATAAGATATTGTTTCAAGTCTTTATCTTAATTACGTTTAAATTTTATTCAGGGTGTGATTGCGAGACATTTGAGTTCTTTTATTATTGAAGATATAATTTTGTTTTGAGTTTGTTTTTGTTCTTTATTACGAAACGGAAGTTTCACATTTAGCAATTGATTTATGTATGGAGACGGTGTGATATGCCTATGTTATGTGATTTTGAAAACAATATAAATAGATAATCATTTTCTAAAAACATTTTTTATTTATTTCCTTAGTAATAGTATCATGTGAACCTAGATATGGGAGACTTGAACCCCAGGACCAAGTCTCCCGTATATACGGGACACTTGATACCATTCTCTATTTTTACTTTTAGTCAAATAATTATGAAATTTAGGCACTTATATCTTTGGGTCTTACATCAATTATAGGCAAATGAATTTCACGTATTTCGGTACCAATATCTTTTAAAATGGATAGTTACTAAGGAAATTAGGGATGAAAAACAAAAGGGGGGATCAAGTGTCCCCAGGTTCCCGTATACTTACTTAAGTATAGATTTATCATAAAAATATATACAATCTGAGTTAAATAAGTTATTTAAGTTAAAAAATACTCACTGAGCATAAGTGCAAGTTTGATATGACAGCAGTATTACTACTGCAGCGCTTGCAGCGACGTACGCTTTTCTCCATCGCGACGTGCAACGCGCGCTCATCGCGCTACTAGGCGGGCGGCCACGCGCATATCGCGCTCACCGCATACTTCACGCGTAAATCACTTAACACATTACTCACTACCCAGTCAAATATCTGTGCACATCGAATAAAAAATGTAAAACTAAACGCAACGCAAGTTAGATTAGATATTAAATAACTAAACTACTTATTATCTGTTTAAATTAAATTAAAAAGTTCTTTTCCTCTACAATATATTACGTATTATTAACATTTTTTACAATTTTAGTTAACAAAATTATAAATTAATAAATTGTACAAGAAATATTTTGTTAACTACTATTATAAACTACCTTGTTCGCTTGCAAAAAGTTGCCTAAGTATTTCACTGGTTATTAACGGAACGCCATCGCCATTTCAAAAAGAAACTACAAACACTTATCGAAATTATGATTTAATTATTTAGTTTTGTACTAAACATATGATTTTTTACCTTATTCGGTTACTAAAAGTTGCCTAACTATTTCACTGGTTATTATCGCAATTTAATAATCGCCATTTCAAGAAAAAAGAAAAACTATAAACACTTTACGTATTAACAATTAAATTATTTAATTTTATACCGATTTTTTAGTATTAATTAACTCTAAATATAGTTTTACACAGATTTTTTTAAAGAAAAAAGGTACAGAGATATTATAACCGGGTAGTATAAGTTTTGTTTGTCGTAAGCACGAGAGGTTGACGCCGGGCGGGTGGCATGTATGATCGCGTCGGACGCGGGTATGGGAATGCCGTCGCGCGTGCGCTACTCTCTTTTGAGTAACATGACGCCATTGGCGAGATTTACTTCGCAACTTACTGTCGAGGTGGTAGAGCGGTCTTGTAGACGACTGCTCGAGGTCGTAGATTCCTTTATTAAAACAGAAGCTATGCCAATATTAAATAAAAGTCACACATAGAGGTAGTGACTACTAAGATAACAAGATATAAACCTTCATTTAACGACCTCTGTGGCGCAGTCGGCATATTACATGGCTGCTACGCTGAGGTCTCGTGTTCGATTCCCGCTCAATGCAAATCTTTGTGTGCATGAACATGATTGTTTGCATTGGTCTAAGTGTTTTCTATGTAATATAATTGTATGTATTTACAAAAAAAAAATTAAGTATGTTTATCCATTGTCTAGTACCCATAGTACAAGCTTTGCTTAATTTGGGACTAGATGGCGATGTGTGAATATGTGAGGATTATTTATTATTTATTTATTTAACTGACATAGAGATAGGCTCAGTACAATAATTTGCAAATCCTATTCGGCTATTTAACTCTGCGAACTATTTGGCTATACATCTGTGAAATCGTTTATGATAGCACCAGAGGATTTAAAAGAATAACCTAAGTTTTACTTATTTGTAATAATTAAATTGATCAATGTTACGGTCTGGGTAAGGGTGATCATACTTATGTATAATACAAAAAAAATGTTATAGAATAGAATAGAATACACTTTATTTGTCTGAAATAAGGTATTTTACAGTTATTACCTACATTTGGTAATAATATTGCTCAACATATTTCGCCTAATTCAGCATGCAAATATACATTAGGGTCAGTTCAGTCAGATTGAGATCCTGTTCTCTCGTGTATTTAGCTAAAACACCATTCCCTACATTACTTCCTGAATGAAGTAAATCAAATCGCTAGCCCACATGTAGACTTACGCTTACAAATGCCATAAATACTACCTCCATGCTTTCAATCGAGAGTTAAGCTTCAATAGGCTTAACATGACTGTGTGTGTATACATAGCATGTGCAATTACTTGCTTGGGGTTATTTCTATATCATGGATCTATAATATACATAGAAAGATCATGGTAAAAAAAAGTTGTAGGTATGATTGCTATACTATCTTTAATGTAAGTCAAACCACAGTAAATAAACCGGTCAAGTGCGAGTCTGACTCGCGCACCGAGGGTTCCGTACAAACCTATTTATTTTCCCGCCAAATTGTGATAACGTCAGGATTCAGCTGTTTAAATACTATTTTTCCCGCCAAAACTCAATGACGGCACGACTCAGCTGTCAAAAAATATTTTCCCGCCAAAATACTATGACGTCACAAATTATGTGACGTCACGATTCATCTGTCAAAAATTCAATGACGTCACGACTTAGCTGTCAAAATATATTTTCCCGCCAAAATTCTGTGACGTCACGACTCATCTGTCAAAATTCTATGACGTCACGGGTCACGTGACCAAAATTCTATGACGTCACAGGTCACGTGACTCAGCTTTCCCGCCAAAATTCCAAGAAATCAAAATATATTATGATTGAAGTAAAAATTAAAGGTTTTCGGAATTTTTCCATTACATGTACAACAAGACCTTGCTTCATGCCAAATTTCAAGTTTGTAGGTAGACTGGAAGTACCCTGTAGGTTTTTGCCTTTACCCCTCTAAATTTTCGACAAAAACTGCAATATTTCTTGATTGCGTTGGATTAGCAGTTTGATTTTTTTACGGCACTAAGAGGCAACAAGCCTTAGTATTTGGTGAAAATTTCAGCTTGATACCTCCACGCGTTCCTGAGATAAATGGTCTTGACAGACAGACGGACGGACGGACAGACGGACGGACGGACAACTAAGTGATCCTATAAGGGTTCCGTTTTTTCAAAACTGGTACGGAACCCTAAAAATGAGAAAATTAAAGTACTGCCAGCTAAATTATTATACTAAATGCGATAGAACTCAGAACAATTGTTTGTGGATCGCACAAAGTGCTGTTCTACCCAGGTATATTATCATCATAATATCAGTCAATTGACGTCCACTACTGGACATAGGCCTCCTCTAAATATTGCCACTTTGTGCGGTCTGTGCCTCCTTCGTTCATTTCTGTTTAAACTCGTACATCATCAGCCCATTAATGCCCCACTGCAGGGACGGGCCTCCTCCAGTGACGGAGGGATACTTAGCCTACTAATGCCACGCTGGCCAGTGGGATTGGTATAGGGTTTAATTTCAAGTTTTCCTTCTGTTTACTTCGTAAAGACAATATTTACGGTTAGTCCCTTAGTCGGTATTTACGACACCCATGGGATGGATGGGGTGGTGACATATTGTATTCTTACTCCGTCACCTCACCACACGGACAAGTTAAACTCGTACACACATATAATATCTATTAATATACCTACTTTCACCCTGTTTCCTTAAACGTCGAAGAAAGAACTATAACTTTGAGAATACAAATAAGAGATATATTAAAATGTGAAGTATCTATTCTCGTAGTACGTCACTCTATACGGTACATACGAGTATCATTACTATTTACATTTAGATCTTTTCCTTGAATTCAATATACGTAAATACAGAATAAGTAATACTTTTTAACTTTTTTTATTTTATTTTATTGTCGTTTCATGAAAAATTGGTGGCTTTGGGGGTGCAATGGTCGGGGTATGCAACCAGGCTGAGGGTTAAATCCTGCTAAATACAATCACACATAGAGGTAGTGAGTATTGTAGCGGGTGTAATCTGCGGGCGGACGCGACGCCCGGCCTCGCCAAATAACTTCCGCAGTACGCCCGACACAGACACATCAGGCTATGCATACTACACACATTAACTATACCGTACATATACTCAGGTATAAGCAGTAATGTAGAGTGTTTATCACACATAGAGGTAGTGAGTATTGTAGCGGGTGTAATCTGCGGGCGGACGCGACGCCCGGCCTCGCCAAATAACTTCCGCAGTACGCCCGACACAGACACATCAGGCTATGCATACTACACACATTAACTATACCGTACATATACTCAGGTATAAGCAGTAATGTAGAGTGTTTATCACACATAGAGGTAGTGAGTATTGTAGCGGGTGTAATCTGCGGGCGGACGCGACGCCCGGCCTCGCCAAATAACTTCCGCAGTACGCCCGACACAGACACATCAGGCTATGCATACTACACACATTAACTATACCGTACATATACTCAGGTATAAGCAGTAATGTAGAGTGTTTATCACACATAGAGGTAGTCAGTATTGTAGCGGGTGTAATCTGCGGGCGGACGCGACGCCCAGCCTCGCCAAATAACTTCCGCAGTACGCCCGACACAGACACATCAGGCTATGCATACTACACACATTAACTATACCGTACATATACACAGGTATAAGCAGTAATGTAGAGTGTTTATCACACATAGGGGTAGTGAGTATTGTAGCGGGTGTAATCTGCGGGCGGACGCGACGCCCGGCCTCGCCAAATAACTTCCGCAGTACGCCCGACACAGACACATCAGGCTATGCATACTACACACATTAACTATACCGTACATATACTCAGGTATAAGCAGTAATGTAGAGTGTTTATCACACATAGAGGTAGTGAGTATTGTAGCGGGTGTAATCTGCGGGCGGACGCGACGCCCGGCCTCGCCAAATAACTTCCGCAGTACGCCCGACACAGACACATCAGGCTATGCATACTACACACATTAACTATACCGTACATATACACAGGTATAAGCAGTAATGTAGAGTGTTTATCACACATAGAGGTAGTGAGTATTGTAGCGGGTGTAATCTGCAGGCGGACGCGACGCCCGGCCTCGCCAAATAACTTCCGCAGTACGCCCGACACAGACACATCAGGCTATGATTGTGTGTGCAACCTTATATGGGTGACTGTAAGTACTTTGTATCATAAAACAAAAACAGAAAGCGCATACAATATTTTTTAAATTTACAAACTAAAAAAAGTAAAAAAAATATTTTTTGCAAAAGTCCGTTGTATGAGATCAAAAGAATAATTCGACCCCTTTGTTGCTAATGTCGACACGTTGGTGACAATAGTGATGAGTCTCGTAGCACGTAGCGGCTCTACGCGCCTCGACCACCCGCAATCAATATGAGTGCTACGAAAATGCTACGAAGTGCTACGATCATCCAAAATTGAGTGTAATGTGAAATTGATGCTGTTTTAGTTATTGTAATTATTCTTATTGTACAAAGATTGTTTTGTAATAACTATAACGTGGAATGGAGCTTTATTTTAGAAGGCTTATTTTTAAAAATAAAAGAAATTTTAAAGAAAAAAAATTTAATACAGTTTACCCTTAGGGCGCCTTCAAATTTGCCGCTAAGCGTCGCGCGGAGGCAGCGCGACTGCAGCGCGACTGCAGCGCTGCGGTCGCGCTGTTTTGTAAATTCATAGAGATAAAAAACGCGCGACTGCAGCGCTACGCCCGCGCTGCGTCCCCGCATTCGTTCATCGATCGACTAGTGTTGTTTAGAATACTTTTTCTTTTTAATAGTAACACTAAGAGCAGTGTATTTTCGTCTGAGTCCATCGTAAAACAAAAACACAACACTACCATTCTCAAACCTAGCGACACGGCAGCGCGACCGCAGCGCTGCAGTCGCGCTGCCTCCGCGCTACACTTAGCGGCAAATTTGAAGGCGCCCTTACAGTTAACCCCCGGTTTCCGAATGTCTATGTCTGATCAAGTAAAATTCAACTAATCAAGAGTCAAAACTCTTGTCTACTATCATTTTCAGGAACTAAAATTTAACACTTGACACTTGATTAGTTGATTTTTACTTGATCAGTCATTCGGAAACCGCGGGGTAAGTGGTCAAGAAATTACTGAGTTAGTCAATAAACATTACAAGAAATATACCACCGAATGAAGAAGCTCCTCCTCTTTCTTGAGTCAGTTTAAAAAAGTAATAAATTAACTGCCTCTCCACTGTCTCGTTGGAAAGCGGTCATGTATCTTGCCATACACGAAGTTACACGGATTCGAATACCACACAAGATAATTATTTGTCAGTACTAGAAATTATTGTCAAGGTTCAATTGTATTGTATTGTATGTCTTTATTAATGGCCTCATGAACATAGTTACATATTTGGCAGTGTCAAGTGAGAGATATTACAATCAGTATGAGTAAAAGTAACATATATAAAAAACAACATTAAAAAGTCGATGCTTCACTTTTCATTGTCGTCGAGGACAACTTCACGGGAACGCGTATAATGGAGACAGCTACAGCCGGATCAGGATGCCACCGGCTATTCACGAATCACTTGCATATTTCATCATATTTATTTATTGACGACGAATCGCATCTCTTCTGCATCACAAAATCTTCGAAAAATCAATTTGTAAAATATATAAATGACAACTCAACCTCTCGTCATGGCGTCCAGTCAAATTCTTGTCAAGGCTTAAGAACCTGATGATCTTTGTGGCCGTTATATTCCTGTCAAATGTGGAAGTATTTTTTTTATAAAGAATAAAAAACCTGTTACAACTTTCTTCAAGAAAACGTACCCCCATATTTTATCTAAAATTATAACTTACAACAAAAAAAATAAACACGTGACCTCTAAAGATATGATACCTCTATTTGAAGGGATTGAAAAATGTTAGTTTATCTGTGGTCTTGTGAGGCGAGATTGTTGTGAGGTAATGGCGGTCATTTCACCAAGACGTGGCTAACACAACAACTGAATTTTATACCACTACTATGTGTTATTATATTCTCGGTGACAGAGTAGGAATACAATATGTCATCACCCCATCTCATCCGTCCGGGTGTCGTAAAACCGACTAAGGGACTAACCGTAAATATTATCTTTACGAAGTAAAAAGAAGGAAAATCGAAATTAAACTCTATCCGAATCCGTTTAGCCCGCGTGCCAATACCGATACCGTCTGGCCAGCGTGGTTTTAGTATACCAAATATCCTTCCGTCACGGGAGGAGGCCCGTCCCTGCAGTGGGATGTTATGATACATATTCGAGAACAAATGGTAAGTGCAACAGTTTTATAAGTCCCTAGAGTCGCATTACATTTAGTAATGCGTTGGGTTTTGTTTCAAAACGTCTTCACTGCCCTTGCTCTTGTGCTAAATAGCACGCACCTATTTCAAATTTCATTAACAATTTTTTTTACTTTTATCTTAATTTTTTTAAAATCATTCATATTAATATTTTGATCAGTTGTGAGTTGTTTAGTGCAATATACTCAATATAACATTAAAAAAAGTGTCAATAAATAAATTATTTTTCTAATTAATACAGAAAATATTAACTAGTATAATAAAAATAGCAATTCACTCTACTCGTATCTATCACTGAAACTTGCAATAATATCATTCATTATCATTCAAAAATGTACCTTATTGCTAGGCACTAAGTCGGAGTCTAATTTGAAATGTTACTGTATGAATTGTCTATTTTGTTACGCTTGAAGTAATTCAAAACAACTCACATTTTATATAGTCTAACAAAGTGACCGATTTCGATTCATCAAACATTGAATAAAAATTCATTTGAATCATCGATTCTTCACAAACGAAATGAAATTGGTTCTTTTGTTTATATTAACTTAAATTTATTGTAAATTATGTAACATTTTTGTTTTATATTCATTTTATTTTTACTTTGTTTTTATTATACATTTATGTTAAGGACTAATTTGTTAGAAAAGATACACTTAACAGATATTTGTAAAGTAGTCAATGTATGTACAACGTAGTCTCGACACACTCAACCAATTCAGACAAATGCGACCGACACACGGAGTTTTATCATCATAACATCATAACAGCCCATTAATGTCCCACTGCAGGGACGGGCCTCCTCCCGTGACGGAGGGTTACTTGGCCTACTAATACCACGCTGGCCAGACGGATTGGTATAGGGTTTAATTTCAAGTTTTCCTTCTTTTTATTTCGTTAAGATAGTAGTTACGGTTATTCCCTTAGTCGGTTTTTACGACACCCATTGGATGAGATGGGGTGGTGACATATTGTATTCTTACTCCGTCACCACACGGATAAGTTTTATCACATCAAACTAATTAATGTGATTAAAATAGCACATTTTCTTAGATAACTCCACATTCTGCTGTCGTAAAAGTTATTATGTTATCAATACAAATGCAAACCTTACGTTCAAAGCACATTTTAAAATCAACAAAGCCGTCAGTTTGTACACCATGTCTCATTTACTTCAGGCTTTAGGTATACCTAATAAAAGTACGTTTATTTCTCACCATAATATTAAAAACACCAATAAAAGTTACAAATATAAATTTGTGTACAATATTGTGGGAGACTGGTGCCTGAACTAGGCTACAAGGCCTGTATTTCGGGACCACAGGTCTCCACCCCTTTACCCTTTACTGGGTAGCAACAAGAAATCTTATTACGAAACATTGAATCTACAAGTACTAAGTAATAGAGAGGACATGGTGTTGTTATACGGCTAGAAAAGCTGTTATAATATAAAGAAAGAAAATTTAACTGAGAATCCCCGAATCCAGCCTGTTCCCAAGTATTCTATCGACAACGATGGTTGTTATTAGGTATAACAACCATCGTTGTCGTCACTGCTACTTTGATTAAATTAGATAATAGTAATAAATAAAACGTCCATCCCAACTAATCCTTTGACATTGTTTTATTACGGACATTTCACTACAATTATTTATACGGAAAAACTTAAAAAGTGTAGATTTCTTAAATATTATGTTCGTCATTGCCATCTTTAAACGTTACACAAACAATTCAAAGTATCAGCAAAAGAGAGGCAGCATCCATAGTCCATCGAAGTAATGAACCACGACCTTAGGGATCACTCCATTACTCTACCATTGTTCAAGACCATTCTGCATCTCAGATATACTCGCTCTATACAACTACTACGTACGTTCAACACATATTGTGAGATATAACATGATCAAATTGAGTTGTCATCATATTATACGTCTATTTTAAGAGGTCATTTGGGAACAGAGTTGTTGGAGTTAATTTGAATTTCGAGTTATTCGTGATTGGAGTTTAGTGGATGAAGCAAAGAGCGGTGAACAATGAATTAGGGTTTCTATTTATATCTAAGGATCGCATAACGTCCCACTGAAAAGACAGAGATGGAGGGAATCTTAGCTGACTAAAGTTGCGCTGTCCAGATATAGGAAAGTTTTTTTGTTTCCATAGAGAATATAACTAACCTTAAAACATCAAAGAGATCAGTACTTAACAGCCAGTATCTGAAGCAAAAAAAGAAAACATGACAAAAATTATTCCAACATATTTGACCAGCAAAGCCCTATTTGCCTGCTTATGTAAAGGAGTCCGGTCTCTACAGTGAGATACCTACGTATAGGACGCTATGAAATACGTATAATTAAGTATATAATCCTCTATGCATTTACTAACTGTCGGAGAAAAAAATAATTGGGAAAAAGGCAAACCGTTTAAAAAAATTGGCTTGTGCTTGTGACTTTTTGTCCATAAATAAGGATTTTATACTTACTAGGGTAATAAAGTATTATTGAGCTCTAAAACCTTTTTTAAGGTAATCATAAATAAAGTACGAGTTGATAGAACTTTAACTAACCAGCATTTTTATATAGATTAGGCTTTATACATATTTATAGTCTTGAGGAAGTTGAAAGATTTGCTATGTTTTCTTTTGTTACAGTAAGTAAGTAAGCAATAGAAACGTTTTTTATCATTTACCTATTGAAATTGGCTATCTATATATTTTTTTTCAAGTGGCTAATAAGTAGGCACAACGCGTGTAGTAACGAATTATAAAATATCACCATCTATTTTTCCATTAAAATGTCACTGTGTAAACGCTAAGTAGCTTGGCACGAAGACAACGTTAAGTAAGAGAAAATTTAAAGAAATGTTTCTGCTCTGTTCATGTTAAAAATTTATGTTATATTTCGTGGTGAGTTCTAGTCTTCTTATTAGTCCTGTAATACAGGACTAATATGTTGCGTGTATTTTGGGTGGTGACATTTTGTATTCCTACAACGTCACTAGACATACCTAGGCCTCCTCTAAATGTTTTCACCTCCCTCGTGCAACGAACTTCAAACAGCCTTAGGAATATCTATATCGATTGATAATCTTATTTTAATTTGTTTAACCTGCATGTCAATTGTCGTACCTTAAAATCGTAAAAAAATAGGTTAAGTTAACTTACTTGTCAAATTACAAGACAATTTGAGGACTAAAGTTAACTTAACCGAATTTTTAACGATTTTAAGGTACGAGAATTAACATGCAAATAATAAAGTCGACTCACGGAATATCGAATATTTTGATCACTTTACGCAAAATACGACTCGGAGAATCAATCGCACAAAGTTTATTCCTCTTCAGTATAAGATCAATTGTATGTCACTAATATAATAATACTTAATTACACTAAAAATAGTGACATCAGTGCGGCATTTAATACTTATAATGTAACGTAATCAGTACCAAATAAAATCTGAGCTGGAATTTGAAACTAATCGAACAAATACAAACAGATTTGAGATAATCTGTTTATCTATGGTAGACTGATTCGTCGGTCTGACTGGGTATGTTCCATTTATAAATATCTAACTATATCACCATATTATATATTGTAATATTTTTGTGTTCTACAAATTGCTGTTCTTATTTTTGTGATCTATATAAATATTGTTCTAAGGCTGTTATGAGTATTAATAGGTTTCATTTAAATTACATTATATTTTTTTACCCATAAATAGAAAAAATAAAACATAGGTATAACTAGAAAAAATCCAAAAAGAGACGCGGGTTCGAGTTCCGCCTCAAGTACAAATTTTTTCCATTGTCTTTCTTCTTTTCGGATCTTTCATTTAGTTTTTAAAAGACAACCTCTTCATTAGGGATCATGCTGTGTCGAGGGACTTTAATAGATGTTATTCATTTTTCAATAATGGTTTTATCTCTACAAAAATAATAAATGATAAATGATATGCTGTTACATTAATAAAACATATTGTTGGCTGACAACTTACAATTACCTAAATAGTTCAGTTATCCGTTTACAATAAAATTCCAAAAATAAAGGACAATACAGCGATCTTTCCCGACCAAACTCCGATATTATTTCGTATTTTTCCCTTTGAGAAACAAGAGGCCAATACAATATAGTATTCGGTACCTTCTTGAAACTGATCGATGTTAAAAGTAAGATTTGTTTTGTGTATTGTATGAACATTTATTGTAAGGGCCAGTTAGCTTCTTACACCTTGTGTTCGTTGAAGTTAGGTTGATAGTAGTTGAGTAGTACAAAAAGAACGATTTCCACAATGTTTATTTATACACATAAAGTTAAGTGTAACACAGAGTTTAATAAGATGGCAAGTCTTTCTTTGACATGTTGTTTGTAGTATAGTTAGGCAGCTACTAAAGTAATACGAGTATCATTTAATTGTAATAATATTAAAAGTATTGTTAGCACGCGCCACTAAGTTGCCGCGGTAGCATATTACGTCACACACATGTACGGTGAGACCGTACATTTATTATGTACCTATACCTAACTACGTAGGTACTTATTATGTGTAGTTTAATATTTAATCATATAAAATATAATAAACTAAGATGAGCTTGCACTATGGGCACATAATTTTATACTTTATTATCTCCATGTGGTGACGGTGTAAGAATAAAATATGTCACCATCTCATCCCATGGGTGTCGTAAAAACCGACTAAGGGACTATCCGTGAATATTATCTTTACGTAATAAAAAGAAGGAAAACTTAAAACAAAACCCTGTCCCATTCCGTCTGGCCAGCGTGGTATTAGCAGGCCTAGTATCCCTCCGTGACGGGAGGAGGCCCGTCCTTGCAGTGGGACATTAATGGGCTGTTATGATTTTGTATTAACATACACATATTATGTTTTAAATTAAAATATCCAAACCTACACCAATTTTAATGTTCATACCGTAACATATAGAGTCTTAATTTCGATTCTTAATGCACTAAATAGATTTACTTACTTGCTTGCTTCTGACTACGACTACTGCGCTACTGAGGTCATTTTTACTTCATATTATAAAGTTTGATTCAAGTTTTTAATTTTATATTTATCTGTTCCCTGACAACCATATAACAAGCATTAAGTACTTAGTTTGGTTCTAGATTAAGTTGTACAAATAATATAAATAATAAAAAATATTACCTACAAAACTCAACGTATAAAACCTTAAAGTTCTACTCTACATAAGCTTCTAACATTTGGTCCTTTTACAGCGCATGCGTGTTTACTAACGGAGGCTGTTTGCTTCAAGTCGTGAACGCGGGAACCGCCACCGCCAACAAAACGACATACCGTGCCCGCCGAGTACGGCGCCAAAATTATATCCGCGGAACACAAAAAAAACAATAAATTGAAAAAAAAAACTTATTGTAAGTTGTTATAATGTTGATCGTGAGCCTTTTCTTGCTTGTCTTCAGGTGAGTTTGAGTTTAAAAACTTTTTTTATTAGTGATATTTTTTTAAGAATTAATATATATGTTTTTACTTATTTATTTCTTCTTTTACATACATTTTTTATCAGTAAAACCATATAATCTGATTCTTAAAACTCAAATTAATGTAACATACCTAGTTAATTTAAGAGACTGGTATCAAAGGAAAACGTATAATAATATGACAGCTCACAACATTCGCTAAAGATATAATGAAACTTTTTACACTTTCAATTAGATTACCATGTTAGACAGAACAAAATAGCATAAAGTAATTTACATTGATAGGTATACTGCAAAGTAAAATTAGTAAAAAAAATAAAGTGAGTATGTACTTACGTATACGCTACTATATAATCACATTATGTTTATACATGATAAGTAAGTGTATTTGATTACAAATTAAACTACCAAAATTATACCAATAGTATGGTTTAATTAAAAAAAAAGCTCTTTCCTTTATATGACGTCTAAAGTTTTCCTTCTTTGTTACTCTTAGAAAGCTTTTTTATAATCTTCCGAACGTTTTTATCAGTGCACATTAGTTATCAGGGTTATGACAAAAACAGAACAGAATAGCATAATATACTATCTAATCATAGTGCCGTCGGAAAAGTCAGGAAATTTTTGCAGATATAATCTCTACGAATCCGTGTGGTAACGGAGTAAGAATACAATATGTCACCACCCCATCTCATCCCATGGGTATCGTAGAAACCGACTAAGTGACTATCTGTAAATATTATTACCCTGTACATAGAAAGAAGGAAAACTTGAAATTAAACCCTATACCAATCCGTCTGACCAGCATGGTATTAGTAGGCCAAGTATCCCTCAGTCACGGGAGGAGGTCCGTCCCTGCAGTGGGACATTAATGGCTGCTATGATGATAATCTCTACGAAGGAAAAGGCTTGACATATAACTCTATACCAATGTATGAAGTTAGCGTAGTAGCAGTAGGCTAAGTTTCTCTTTGTTAATGGAGGTATGGTATCCTTGCAGTGGGGGATTAATAGACTGATATGAAGATCAATGAGTTCTTCTTTTTAAAAGCTCGGCTTTATTTATTTATTACATTATGGATGACTTACAGCTAAAACAAACAATATAAAACGACTATGTGAGACTGGCTAGGAAAAAAATATATTATTAGGATAAAATTTAACGTTTTTCCGGCGTTGTTGTCCATGGGTTATACGCAGACGTCTTAGGTCTGATTAATGTTGGAATTAGTGTGGGATTTTCATGTAAAACATAAACCTATGTATATAGTTTGAAACTAGCTGCCGTGGTTTGATTAGGTAATTAAGGTAAATCATATTGCATAACTATTAAACTTTATGATTATGAAATCTTTTGAAACGCTTCTCTCCCTTGCAGTAGTCTCTTACAGTGATAGTCTTTAGTTTGATATATCATAACACTAGCTGACCCGTCCCCACTTCGTTGGGCGGCGAAAAAACCGCGTCCCTTTTTTAAAAATTATGTCATTACTGCTCCAAACTTATTAGTCATAGCGTGATACTATATAGCCTATGACACTCCCCGATAAATAAACTATTCAACACAGAAAGAATTTTTAAAAATCGGTTTAGTAGATCTAGAGATTACCCCCTACAACGTCACAAACACACAAACTTTACCTCTTTATAATATTAGTATAGATAAGAGTCGCCACTCCAACTCATTCGTGGGTGTAAAAGCTGAGTAAGAGAACTTTCGCTTATATCTGTTCGAAATAAAGTAATGTAAGCTTCACATAAATCTCTATACCAATCCGTCTAGCCAGTGAGATTGATGATACTATGATAAAGTTTCGTAGGCCTCGTAGTGGGACATTAACGGGCTCTTGTTAAATAACATACAGATTCAGTACGATTTGTAGATCATGAAAACAATTTTCCAATGTGGGATTGGAACCCGCGACGCGTTTACGGCAACAGTGAAACCAGGAGAATATTTGAACAGCTAAATAGAATATTTTTATTTGCATGTAACATGTTTAATGTATTTCAAACAATGTTTTCCCTTTATTATTGAGTGATTCAATTACAACAAAAGCTCTTAAAAACAATAAAAGAGTGATAATACGAATTGTTTACACATTGTAATGATTGTAAACAATTTAGATTATCTTTGTAACGAAGAACCCTCGTCAAATGTCTTTCTAAGTAACTGTTTGTTTACATTTCGGATGCATAACAATATTGTTTTAAAGTACATGTTTTTATTTTTTCTTTAACAAACGGATTCGTTCGTGATTTATTTTTTTGGGAAATATTTTAAACAAACAGATTTTGATTTTTTTTTTCGAAAAATGTAGACGACCCCTACGGCGGCGGCGTAGCGCTTATATTCCATGGCTACTACGCAAAGGTCTGACGTTAGATTCCTGCTCAAAGTAATCTTATTTTCATCTTAGAGAATATGGCAATTCTAAGAATGCAAAGAAATTCTGGCAAATTCACAGAATGCCTTACATCACCAAACGTATAGCAAAGAGTCAGGTCATCTGTTACATATATAAAATGCAGGAACACATGCCTTTACACGAGCTAAGCAAAGCCGCACACGATGCTAAAAGTTATAGTTCTACCACATGAAACGTAAACAAATATTATAACTTGTTATAAAGTTACTATATTCTATGTACTGTCAATAACAAAAGCGAATTTAGCAAATGTGATTTAAACTTTACTTTCAGAGTTGGTTTAAAGGCCCGTTACATTGAGTAATGTATTCTATTAAAAGACTTATGAAAAAATAAAAGCATAAAATTTTTAGCATAATATTTTAAGTAACTTATGTATTGCGTAGGGTTCTAAAAGAAAACAACTTACTTTGAATAAACATTTCGTAACGAAGCCAAGGGTTAAAAGCTAGTTTATTAAATAAACGTAAAGAGCATTTATTAGCGAAAAAAAATTAAAACAATTAGATTTTTTTATGTTTTTTACTCTTAGCTTTTAACTAAGTTCTGGTTAAAAGCTAAGAGTAATGTTGCAGTTATCTCTACAAACACAATAATACACATACAATTACAAATACGTAATAAAGTTCAAAAATTAAATGACTTCTGTCCCTCACTGTACGTATAGAAGAGGAATCTCTATAAAGTAACTTAGTCAAAGGTTTTAAACAATGCTCGAAGTTAGAAACTGGTTTCGTTATAACTTCAAACAGATTTCTCTACTATTGTGAACCAACTATTAATATCATTTACTAACTAAGTCACTAATGACCCAATGCTAAGCACAAGCTTCCTCCGAAAATAAAAATAAAAGTCTTCGTTAACACTCTAGCTACACTGAAATAAAACTGGGTCATAGGTATGTCGGACTGGACGAAGTTCTTCCTAGCTGTCATAGCTTCATACACATACATTTCCGAATTACTAAACCCATAATAACGTTACCACGAAAACATGCAATGTGCTTTTCTTAAAAGGTAATGGGTATTTTTGTATGGAGTAACATAGCACTCACTGAGATCTTTCAAATTATATAGGTATTTTTTGTATTTTAGTCCCATGGGACGAAACCACCTTAAAGGCGTGTGACGTCATAATATGGCGTAGGCTGATCTACATTCTTTTTTAAAACGAGTAGTACACATTAACTTCTCTTGTCTCTACTTCTCGCTCTAATTCCTCAAATAACCAAGAAACTACAGACTCGTATTTAATGTTTTGTCATCATCTAATGTATTATTTCTACGTGAATCGTTCTATAACAAACAAAACTTTTCTCTTTGTCATATTACTGTAATTAGTTATAGAGGGAAAACTTTACAAGTACTACGCACTTTTGTTACCAATAGTACATTTTACCCACTACGACTGTCTCGAAGGCGCAGTGGTATAAGACTACCGTGCTTATAGTCGCGAGTTCGCACCTCACGACAAAGGGTATTATACCCAGTAGACAACTTGTCATTCAAAATTAAAACAAAGGAATCAGTTACAATGCAGAATAAGTAGAAAAGTGCCATATTTTTTTGTCATAGGTGTTATCAATTTAGCTTCTACATATCGGACACATGTCTAGTTTATACCAAGTAGGTACACGGACGGGCGACCTATTTGAAATATTTCCTGGCATGAAAGTTGAAACCGCTTCAGAATTATCTCCATATATTCATACTATGATACAAACACAAATATTTTTTGGCTATTTTACCTAAAATTCTTGACTTACAACCTTTCTTTTCTCCTTCCATTTATCTTTCTTTCATCATTTAAAATATTCCAACATTATCTTAACAAAGGAATAAAATTTCCTTATCGATTGTTTGTAAAGTAAGTTCAGTATTCTTAACCGTTGTATAATAGCCTTAAAACAAGCTCTGCTTAGTTTGGGTCTAGATGGCGTTGTGTGAATCATCATCATCATCATATCAGCCAATCGACGTCCACTGCTGGAAATAGGCCTCCTCCAAGTATTGCCACCTTGTGCGGTCCTGTGCCTCCCTCATTCTATTGTGTGAATGTGTGAGAAATATATAAAAAACAAATATTATACATAGTAGGTATCCATAGACATTTTTCTTTTTACTATTCAGCTATGGAGATTGAAGATCTAAATTAATTCAGTTAGCAAGTGTCTCTTGAGAATATCAGACGCTACAATTATGAAGTTACTCTCAAGTGGACTTTTAGACAATGTAAGTGTGATTTTACGTTGTTTAACGGTTTGTTTTTGTGGAAAAACGAGATATTATTGTTATCTATGGCGTAGTGGTTATACAACATGACTGCTACGCAGAGGTCTTCGATTCCCGCAAAATGCAAATCTTAGTGTGCATGAACATGATTAATGCATTGGTCTGAGTGTTTCTATGTATAATATGTATGTATTTACAAAAAAAAAGTACCTAAGTATTAATATCCGTTGTTCTGTTACTCATAACACAAGCAGGTTGAGCCTAGCTTACTTTGGTAACAGATGGCGCTGTGTAGATATGTCCGTAAATATTAAAAAAAAATTAATAGACAACTTATTTTCGAGAGTTGTTTAAGAATACAGTAGAAGAAAACACGTCTACTCATCAACACTGTCACTTTAATCAACTAGCCTATCGGAGTCTTCTTCTGGACATAGGTATCTCCCAACACGCGGCACAGAACACGGTTCTGCACCTTACGACCAGTCCGAACTAGAACCCTTTTTGAGTCGGGCCACAATTCAGCCCATTTGTGTCCTACTTCAGAGACGGGGTTATTTCAGAGACCACAAAATTACAATTTCTTTGCCCAGATTTATTTTGTCTTATTTTATATTTATTTAGGCTTTCTTTCAGGTGAATATAGTGGAATAAAACCTTTACCTGGTCAGAGAAACACAATATCAAATAGTCGTTGTTTTTATTTCAGCTTTGAGTTTACCCTTTTCTATTGTTCTTTAATATTAAGATACCTTTAAAACAGTTTAGTTTTAAACAATATCCTATTTCAAGAATTTGAAAGGGTCAAACTTTTAATGGTAAAAGTCTTAGTGATGAATAAAACAGGCCACGCGATTTGACCCCTATATCGGTAGGGCACAAAGAATCTTAAGTTACCGACAATTTATATAGTTCAGTTTCAATTATTACAGCCCATTAATGTCCCACTGCAGGGACGGGCCTCCTCCTGTAACGGAGGGCTTGGCCTACTAATACCACGCTGGCCAGACGGATTGGTTTTAATTTAATGAAAAAAGTGGTTTAAATTTAGATAGGGTTTAATTTTAAGTTTGCCTTCTTTTTATTTCGTAAAGATAATATTCACGGATAGTCCCTTAGTCGGTTTTTACGACACCCATGGGTTGAGATGGGGTGGTAACATATTATATTCTGACTCCGTCACCACACGGAGATAGTTCAGTTTAAAATAATTGTACTATTTCTCAATCTATAACAACAATGAGATAGCGGCGCTAAAATTGTTAACTGTATTATTTGTCTGCTTGATAAGGCAACTACCATATTGCTGACTTAAAATATAAATTCAAAGTATTTATTTTGTTGTCAGCCCTTTGCTGTTTGATAGTTTGCTTACTTGAATTTAATTACTTTTGACTATATTTCAGTGAAAATTCATTATTTAATCAAAATTAATATTTAATATCTTGATGTACTGACTGCTTCAATAATACATTTTTAACCAAGATGTACAAAAAAGTAAAAAGACTGCTATAGAAGATTATCATCAAATCACAAAAAAGACGTCCACATATAGGTCTTCTAATTCCACCGCGCGATCTTATGCCTCTCTTGTCCATCACGAACCTCCCGCCACCCTGATAAAATCTTAGGTTCACCGCGTAAGAAGTCTGAGCAGTTTGAATTTTCCAATCAGTGGTCGAAAACAGAATCTTTCTGCCTTACCTACTGTCGGTTCTGCGTGCTATGTCCATTGCCACTTTAGGGTCGTAGTAGTACGTAGTACACATAACGTAACGTAAACGGATCGGCACCGTATCTACTCGAGCCGTTCAGTATTATTTGTATGAAACTCCTTACTGCAACGCACACTAATCGGAATCGTAACGTAATCGGATTTTTGACCTTTGACACTGAGTATAAAGGCGAGGCGGTGCCGATCCGTTTACTTTACGTTATACCTATGTGCTACGACCATTACTCGATAAGTCCGTAGCACGCTATGTCGGCTATCTTTCTTCTTATCTTTACTACTAAACTTTTAGTTCTACTCGTACTTTTCACTTGCTCTCATACTACAAACAAACAGAAGATAATTATCGTTTATACAAACATATAAAAAATACTACGAATAAATGAAAAATACCTTAAAAATAAAACAATACAAATTCCATTCTCTTAAACAAAATCAGAATTTCGAGATAAGCTTACTCGTATTTTTTACACTCCCGAGGTTTATAAGCAAAGAAAATTATTCACATAAATAAAATAATTATTCGTAAAACCGAACACAGTCATGAGGAAAATGATTACATTTGAACGAATGAATTTGTTTGGAGACCACGGGATTTCGAAATCTGAGGGTTGATTTCATACCCTTTTTATAATCTAAGTACTATATAGTATTATATCTACCTAAAGCCGAACGTCCACCGCCCGGCTAAACTAAGTTGGTTTAGCTTAGCTTGCATAGTTGAGCCAGTTTTTCATACATGTGGCATAGTTTGCGGTGGACGCACATGTATTAAAAACTGGCTCAACTATGCGAGTTAAGCTAAGCCAACTTAGTTTAGCCGGGCGGTGGACGTTCGGCTTAAATGTGTAAGGTTCAGATAAATCTATGCTGATTATTCATGCAAACTTTAAGAGAAATTACAGCCTAAACTTTATAAAAAATGAACTTTTTAACTAACTTATGGAATCTCCGTGTGATGAGAGATGAATAATTTACGACGTTACCCTTGTTGTCGTAAAAAGTGACTAAAAATAATGTCACAGAATTTTTTTCTATCAAGTAACCCAAGTTTCTCTCTGGCACTAGAAGAGGCCAGTCTATGCAGTAAGACATTTATTAACTGAACATAACAAATAATGTCAAACCCAAAATTTTTTAAATGGTCGTTTTGTTCCGTTTGATCTCCGAAACCGATGGACAGCGATAGATGAGACTTTCATTGATAAAGTCAAAGTCAAAAACGCTTTAATCAAAATTAATTAATACAACCTTCGTTATATATTTTTTGACGTCCTTTACACTACTTAATCTAAGTTTAAATACATTTCAAAGTCTAGAAAACTTTACCACCGCATCCAAAGCGCAAGTAGAGAAGAAGCGGCGAAACAAACTCTACTGCTGCATTTTTTTTTTCTTTGATCGAGAGGTAATTTTGAATGCTTTTTACAGATGTTATAATTAGATATTCTTTTGGTAAATTGGGGTCCTTAGACATTTCATGACGAAGTGGCGGGTTAACATCTAGTAACAAATATATCTTGATTGCCACAAAAACTTTACTAAACATTATTTACGCGTTTACAAAATTTACTTTTCATTATTGATGTTTTAACTGTACTCTCTGGAGACTGAAGCGTCGGCAATTCAATTTAGTCTGAGAATCTGTTTTATATTTTGGCCAATTAGCTAAGTTGATGTGACGGTAGACCTTTTTCTAAATGTAATCGAAATAATCCTTAATGCTGGCTAACTTTTTGTAGGTTTAATGATAGGATAGCTAAGTAGAAGCAAACATAATTTTTGAACCATAAATAGGTATTTCATCATTACAGCCCATTATGGCCCACTGCAGGGACGGGCCTCCTCCTGTGACGGAGGGATACTTGGCCTACTAATACCACGCTGGCCAGACGGATTGGTATAGGGTTTAATTTCAAGTTTTCCTTCTTTCTATGTAAAGGATCGTCCCTTATAGATAGTCCCTTAGTCGGTTTCTACGACACTTATGGGATGAGATGGGGTGGTGACATATTTTATTCTTACTCTCTCTGTTATAATAAATATAAAAAAATATCGCAGAATCAACTAACATAGAACCCTACCTAAGACAAAGGAACAATGTCTATGTTACTCCCCGATAGTATAGATACATACTGTAGAGTAGAAATAAATAGTAAATTGACCATATATCATTGTACAACACAATAAGCCCCCCATTAATAGAGGGAAAATTAGTTAAGCTTGCTTGTCAATATTATTGGGGTCTTATAATAAGTTTTCATGTTTTCGCAGACTATACCCTTTCCAGCGTAAGTTTGGTTTTTTGACAGTTCACGTCCATGAAGTTTTGTAATACTTCCGCTTATTTTTCGAACAAATAAATTTGTATTTCATGGACGTACCCATGTTTTTTTCGGTTACCATGGTTACTTAGTGATGGACACTCATAACGATTACCACCAGTAGGAAACAAATTACAAATAATCGGTAAAAATAAATGCTATAAATAAACCTGAACTCTTCATAATACGTTTATAAAATGTAATATGAAATTTTAGACTAGCTATAACCCGCGAATGTGTCACGATAAATTATGTATTTTAAATAATTCCTAAGCTAACTATAATTTTATCCTTTTAAGCTTTAGGCAAATTCTCTTAAAATACATAAAGAAACGAATAAACTGATTTTTATTTGTTTACAAAAACTCTAAGAGAATATTAAGTAAATCGAAATGCTAATCATTGAAATCGCTTACAATCGAATGGCATTACATTCGAGATAATGCTGAACGTCACTAACGTCAAGCTGTCAAATGTTGTTAAATATAGTGGAAAGGGTATAATATCTGTCTCATCTGTAATATTTTCTCCTTGGTTAGATCCTACACTTCCCGCCGAGTGTTAGGTCGTTCATTCGAAACAGATGCAAGGTTGTGTGATCTACAAAAAATTGTCTTGAAGCTGAATTTTTTGAATTAATTTTTTTTTATTAGTTTCATGTCCATGTTAATTTTGAATGCTTTTTACAGATGTTATAATTAGATATCTTTGCAAAATATAAATAAACTTTCCCCCCCTTACTCATAAACGCCTCTTAAATTTAGTCACTGTTTAGCGAGATTTTTATTAGCAAGACCAACCTTAAGCCAAACAAAACCGTAAGAATTTAAGCTAATCAATTGACTACAAAGCGCTCGATCCTTACCGCAGCAGTTGTGTTTAAATAAAATGCACTACAATTTAATGTATACTTAATATTAAAAAGAGGTAAAGTTTGTGAGTCTGTGACGTTGTAGAGGGTAATCTCTGGATCTAATGAACTCTTTGTATAGTCAATTTTTATCGGGGAGTGTCATAGGCTATATAGTATCACGCTATGACTAATAGGAGTGGAGCAGTAATGAAATATGTTTAAAAAAGCGACGGATATTTTTTGGCGCCCAACGAAGTGGGCACGAGTCATCTAGTCTGTTATAGGATAGGCAGGGTGCTTGTTTTCGTTCCGTACACAATGAAGGCATCTCTTTAACTAAACACTTACCCCTCATAAACGCCTCTTAAATTTTAGTGAATTGACTAGCTTAAATTCCTAGGATTTTGTTTGGTATAAGGTTGGTATAATTTTACTAATAAAAATCTCGCTAAACAGTGATTAAATTTAAGAGGCCTTTATGAGTAAGGTTAAAGCAAGCAACCGATTACAACTTAGTAACTTTATCCTTTTTACTTCCGAATGGCCTTGAATGTAAACGTGACTTAATACATCTTCATAATAAAATATCGTAGTGAAAAAGGGTGACGGTTTTCTACCTTTTTATTAATGTTAGAGTACAATAATAGGATGTTACGTCATGTAAGGGATCCGCTATTGACAACTCAAAAGATGCGGATACGACAAACTATATTATGTACACACAGCAACACATCAAGTTAAACATTTTCATTTGAAATTGTGTCTTATTTCAAGTTATTAAGGTACATGAGTGTCTAGCTTGATTAGTTGCTGTGTGTACCTATGATTCATGTATATCTTTGTAATTTTATTGTATTGAATATATTATATGTTGTACGTGTATTATTTAATATGTATTTTTTGTATACAACGATGTTATCAAACTTGTTTAGGGAAAGATTAAAGTGAACAGTGAAAGTGAATGCGTTAGATGCCTCCCCTCTCTCATCCTTACCTGGTCAGGGTCTAAGGTCCTAAACATTTCATGGTTCTTGTAAATTTATTTTTGATGTATCCATACTAATATTATAAATGGGAAATGGTGCAAGGCGGTGGTGTCACGGGTACGAAAGGAAGTGTGTCTGTCTGTTTGTCTTTCTTTCACGGCAAAACGGAGCGACGAATTGACATGATTTTTTAATTGGAGATAGTTGAAGGGATGGAGAGTAACATTAGGCTAATTTTTTTTCTTCTGTGTCCAGGAAAAGGGAAACGGTGCTACCCCGAATTTAATGCGAGCGAAGCCGCTGGCAAAAGCTAGTTATAGAATACCTAAATCCAGGCGTTATTTCCTTCCCAGTATCTACCTACTCTTATAGGGATAACTAGTCTATACTACTGAAAGGCATGTACTACTGTCCCTGCCAACCTGTTTTGCTTCGACCATATTCATAATTAACTAGACATTCATAATTAACTAGACATCATTGACTGCCTCCTAACAAACATTAAAAAAAGATCATTGGAAACCTCCGCCTCTTTTTGTAGTTGATTAATAATATCAGCGTACCGTCTTCTTATTGCAAGCAACAGGGGCCTAGCAACAACACCCACTACTAAACTTTAGCTATGCCTCTTATTTGTATGCTCTTTATATTATTGTTTTAGACGGGTCTTACTCGCGGTATATATTACTTAGCCTAGATTCTAATAGGATAAATACCTAGGTTTTTCAACGAGTAAGACCCGTGTAAAACATTAATATGTATATGTCGCGGGGAAATGAGTAAACCAGGGATTTCACGAAATCCCTAGGGATATGACGAAATCCCTAGGGATATGACGAAATCCCATTTGTACTAGAAAAGAAATGCTCATATTTTTGTTTGTAGGTTAAAAAACACAAAAATTCTTTCTTCTGTAGGTTAGGTTAGGTTAGAACCGTGACCATAATGCACGAGGCGAGCGAGCGAAGCGAGCGTGCCGCGGCAGCGGCCGCCGAAGTGCAAGGCATTTTCGACATTTACCGGGATTTCGTGATATCCCTAGTGATTTCGTGAAATCCCTGATTTCCTCATTTCCCTGCGACATATACAAATCGCGTTAGTTTAAAATCTATTATTGTATGCTCTTGCATTTCGTTTAATTATTAGTCAACACCCGTACGAAGATCGATCGATCCATCGGTCGATGGAAAAACCCTACCGTTACTGCCTTCCGGTGCGTAGCTAGTATTCCAGAACGTTTTATTTATGAAGAACCTCTCACTTATATCAGAAATATTTTCTGGTCAATAATGACGAAAGGTTTATTATTATTAGTATTTCAGTTTATTTCCGAATAATATGAAACACTGTTTCATTTATTTTCGTAACAGGATATTAACTAGCTGGTAAATACAAATAATTAATGGACATATTACAACACTTAATGTTTCTGTGTATTACTAGAAGGATATTACAAAATACCCATTATATTATCCGAAAATATTTTGTCTAAAAATGTATCTGGACTAGGTCCTTAATGTTGGTACTTTGATCGCAAGGCGTTCTTCGTGAGACTAGTCTACTTATACATTTAGCTAAAGTCTATTTTTTTATCTCGGACACTAAAATGACAACTACTAATGTCAAACGTAAAACTAATATAGCCAGCTTTTAAGAAACAGTGCTGTCCCTGTGTTTCGATTCGTTTTGTAATTATTGTAAAATATTTACGGTTGTTAGTATAGTCGAGAAAAAATGCCTTTATCACCTCTAGAGTTAATGTTAGTTGCATTTCATAAAACTATTAGGGTCAATATCGCACAACAAAACATCAGCTAAATCATGACGATACTTTGACATAATATCAGTTCTCATGTATTAGCAAATAGTTGTTAGATATTTATAAAAACAAATAGTAGAAGTTGCTGATAGAAGAGGTAGGTACTTTATCCTCTTTCCATTGGTATACAACATCCTATAAAATAGTAAATAGTTTTTCTACAAAACATGTGTAATACATAAACATACATACTGTTGGTGTGCTTAACAAATAAATAAATAATTCGAAGTAATTATTGACGCTATAGTAAATGATGACTTTTTTTTTTTATTATATTAAAATTAACTCTAATGTGATAAGGTAGACCCACTGCAGTGACAAAAAAAGCTAAAGTAACTAGGTACCTAAGTACGCTAGAATGAATCAATTATAGCAATTATAGCTAGTAAATTTACCTGTGCTTATTCATCAAACGTGTTTTCTTTACTTTGAATTATTTATTACACATGTTTTGTAGAAAAACTATTTACTATTTTATAGGATGTTGTATACCAATGGAAAGAGGATAAAGTAAGGCATTTATTCAGAAAATGGAAGAACTTTCTCTCTTTTATTTATTTTTTTATTGTACTGTGAAGTTGATCATATCTTTAAATTTTACCTGTCTCTATTCTTATAATAAGTCAATAAACAAAAAGTTGACGTTTTTGGTGAGCTATTATGAATTTATTTGATGCTCCTAGTATTAAACTTTAAAACAAAACATAATTATGAGGACTCACGGAACAATTTTTTTTTTAAATTTAAGTGTTCATGGTAAATATTGGGTTTTTCTTTTAAAAATAGCTTTACATCGATATCTAAAATATGTTGAGGTTAAAACCAGCTAGGGGAGTGAGGAAAGACTGGTAATGACCGCTTCTATCAGCTACTTTAATTTGGCAAACGATGTACCAAACACCCTGTATAATTACGACGACCTAACTACATGATGGCGGGGAGACGACTGCTGGGCAACGCTAGTACACACAGCAACACATCAAGTTAAACATTTTCATTTAAAATTGTTTCTTATCTCAAGGTATTAAGGTACATGAGTGTCTAGCTTGATTAGTTGCTGTGTGTACAGTCGCGCGCCTGTAAAAGTGATTTCTCAGCAGTCGCTCAAATTACAATGTTGTGTCCCTACAAATCTAATGAATTTCTCTCTTTTTTCCTTCTATGTCCATCCCTATAATTTCTTGCATGACGTCATTGGCGTATATTTCTATTTTAAGTTTTCGTAATTTTATAACATTAAACAAATTAGGGTAAACCACCTAATCGTTAGAAGTCCTACAATTGTTGGCACTTAACCCAGTTGGATCGACCGACCCATGTATGGGTTTCGGGAAATAAAAAATTCTGCCCCCTTTATACGGTTTTATTAAAACAATTTATAAATACTTTTGGAATCGACAGTTAATGACTGTTGGCTGTGATGACAAAATAGGTAGTAAATTTAATTATTTATAGTTGTTTTTTCCAAGTGAAAATGTCTGTAGTGAATATGGTAAAAATGTCCCTAAAAAAGTGAAATTATATTACATATATTGTTATATTTCTATTAATATAATATCAAAAATATAAAGCTTGAAACATAACAATATTTATATTACAAAGAAAATTCATGCTTTTACTATGAAAATCACTGGTATTTTGCTGAATATCTTAGAAACCCATACATGGGTCCGTCGGAACAACCACGGAATACGAGATTTTCGTAAAACAATATATATTAAAAAAAATTCTAATTGAATTCATTATTATTCTACAAAACTTTGAATGAGTTGAGAATGGTAATGATCCGATTCTAGAATGCATCACATTTGACCACCAGATAACGCAATTGCGGTTGATACCGACAAAGATTCTAGAGAAGAAAACACTTCGATTCAAGCCTAAAACACTTGCGAAAATGAGACCATGGTTTATTTCACTGAATCCTGTTTTTCAGGAGAATGAGACTATGGAAAAGACGTTTTGCATCGACGATGCTATAATATCTTTATTACAGAGGTCACAGTTGTTAGCAGTTCACAGGGATATCTCGATCAGGCCGGGTTTTTTCAATCAAATTCGATCAAAATCGATAATATTATTTTCAAAACTGTAATAAGTCATAAACTTAATAGTAATACATTTGATTTAATTATAATTATTTAATTTATAATTTTATTTTAGTTGTAAAAACGTATTAGCAAAAAGGTTAAGACATGCCGACCACTCTTAAGGTGCCAACAATTGGTTGGCTTACCAGCCAATATTACAAGCTTGTAATGTCACAAGTAACAAGTTCACTTTAGTTTTAAATTATTTAATGGCTTTTCATGGTTTTTCACATACAAACTCTACAGTTTAATATAGTGACATTTGTATTGTGTTAGTAGATATTATTATGTATAACGTTGATATGAAAGTTTAAAATAGATTGCACTTTTAATCTAAGCATAAGTAGTTTTGATTACGGTCAACTAATGACATAATATCTCAATAGTCTCGGCAGATCGATTAAAACAAAATATGAGGAACGCCACGCGGATGCCATTTTGATTAGTTATTCGTCCTTTAACCTCTGAAGTGTTCGAATGCGCCCGTTGCCTTTTCTGTGTTTTGGTACATTACATATAACGCAAGTTATTTGTTACGTTTGTTTCTGTTTTCTGTTGTGTTAGGTTTTGTGGTTTTGTTACGTTTTTGTTTTAGTTGATCGATTTGTTATGGATGCTCAGGCTCCATCTACTTCTTCACGTAGGCGTGATGAAGGAATTGTGTCGCCAAGAAAAAAACGTAAGCTCACATCATTTAGCCAATCGGAAAAAGAAATGATAAGAAACGCTTACAAATATGTTTATACGGAAAAAAAAACCGAATCTCCAACCGAGACGCCAAAAAAAAACGAATGTGTTTTAAAAACTGCCGAAATATTGAACATTTCGAGAAGTTCGGTGTACAGAGTGCTAAAAGTGCACAAAGAAAATGAAAAGGTTATCGTTCCAAAAACACCTGGTCCTAAATTAAACTTTATAACTAAATTGGACGATTTTACCTTTTCGGCTATACGGCGAAAAGTACATCAATTCTTTTATAGAAACGAATCACCATCCCTGGACAAGGTAATTCTTGTACTGATATTTATATGGTTTTTATTCTTTATTCGTTAAAACTAGAATAAAATGAAACTATTACTTGAAGACATAATTACTTTAACCAATTCTTTATTTTTAGATACTGCAAGTTGTAAACGAGGACCCCGAACTTCCATCCTTTTCTAGAAGCACATTATATAAAATATTAAAACACCTGCAATTTAAATATATGACCAGAAAACGACGTAGCGCGTTAATCGACCGAAAAGATATCATTTTATGGCGTCACGAATATCTTCGAAAAATTAAAGAATTTAGAAGAGAAGGACGCATCATATACTATCAAGATGAAACGTGGATTAATGAAGGTATGTTTGGTTATTGTCTGGTCAACCATGTTTGTAATTATTTAATTTACATACCTAATAATTACCCAATAATTTCATAATAAAATTAAATTCTTATAATCATTTTAGGTCATACTGAGAATAAACACTGGGTGGATAACAATACGAAAAGTGGTTAAAAAATATTCTTCCAAAATTAAAAGAGAATGCAGTTCTTGTTATAGATAATGCACCGTACCACACCAGAAAACTGGAGGCGTTACCTACTTCAAATTGGCGTAAAGAGCAAATAAAAAATTGGCTACAATCAAAAAATATTCATTATGACGAAACAATGTTGAAATGTGAATTAATCCAAATTTCCAAAAAGCACAAAAAAGTCTATGAGAAGTATGTTGTAGATGAGATGGCTGCTGCACAGGGTGTCACTATTTTGCGACTGCCCCCTTACCACTGTGAGCTCAATCCAATAGAATTAGTGTGGGCTCAGGTAAAGGGACATGTCGCAAAGAATAATAAAACTTTCAAGTTGAATGAAGTACGAAGTCTTTTTGAAGAAGGGCTTCGTCAAGTGACCCCTCAGCGGTGGCAAGATTGCATAGCGCATGTCATTCAACTCGAAGACAAAATGTGCCAATTGGGTCATATAGTCGAAGACATAACAGATAGATTCATTATAGAAGTAGGTGACGACTCGGAGGATTCCGAATATTCAAGTAACGAATCCATTTCTGATTAAAGATTAAGAGTCTGCAACCGTTCTCCGACGACGTTTCAATTTACAGTTTTATTATAAGTAGGTAAGTAGTTAAGTGTTCCTAGTTTTAAATAATGTAAAATTATTTAATTATTGTTTAACAACTGGGTACACATTTTTAAGCCAGTTTTACTACATCTATACTTAGTACACAAAAAGTTTCTCGAAATAAGTTGAAAGAAAGAAAGAAATAATAATAATAATCGCATTGTAATCCACACTTTGTAATATAAATAATTACGTTGACTCTGTTTGATTAATCTTTTGTTTTATTCTAGTGAAAAAGCCAAAACAATCGTAGAAAAGTCGAAACAATCGTAGACAAAACGATCTGACGGCGAACATTACATACTTAGTTGAAAAGTCTTGTCGTCGAAACTAACAAATGGGAACCATCCTGTCGGCGAAACATCCAAAGGTGAAACGTTCTATCGACGAATCTCTCAAAAACGAAACGTCCTGTCGGTGAACAGTCCAAAGGAGAAACGATTGTCGGAGAACGGTTGCAGACTCTTAATCTTTAATCAGAAATGGATTCGTTACTTGAATATTCGGAATCCTCCGAGTCGTCACCTACTTCTATAATGAATCTATCTGTTATGTCGTCGACTATATGACCCAATTGGCACATTTTGTCTTCGAGTTAAATGACATGCGCTATGCAGTCTTGCCACCGCTGAGGGGTCACTTGACGAAGCCCTTCTTCAAAAAGACTTCGTACTTCATTCAACTTGAAAGTTTTATTATTCTTTGCGACATGTCCCTTTACCTGAGCCCACACTAATTCTATTGGATTGAGCTCACAGTGGTAAGGCGGCAGTCGCAAAATAGTTACACCCTGTGCAGCAGCCATCTCATCTACAACATACGTCTCATAGACTTTTTTGTGCTTTTTGGAAATTTGGATTAATTCACATTTCAACATTGTTTCGTCATATTGAATATTTTTTTATTGTAGCCAATTTTGTATTTGCTCTTTACGCCAATTTAAAGTAGGTAACGCCTCCAGTTTCCCGGTGTGGTACGGTGCATTATCTATAACAAGAACTGCATTCTCTTTTAATTTTAGAAAAATATTTTTTAACCACTTTTCGTATTGTTCGGAATTCATTTCTTTGTGGTAATCCTCTAAGCCTTTTTTCGCTTCAAATATTAAAGCACCGTCATCCAGAAAACCCTCCTCACTTCCTATATGGGAGACCACCAGTCGCCTTCCTTTTCCTGTAGGCCCTTTCAATCCGGTAGTTAGGCCTTCTAGGAACGCCTGACGCGATGACTGAATAGTGTTATCCACCCAGTGTTTATTCTCAGTATGACCTAAAATGACTATAGGAATTTAATTTTATTACGAAATTATTGGGTAATTATTAGGTATGTAAATTAAATAATTACAAACATGGTTGACCAGACAATAACCAAACATACCTTCATTAATCCACGTTTCATCTTGATAGTATATGATGCGTCCTTCTCTTCTAAATTCTTTAATTTTTCGAAGATATTGTTGACGCCATAAAATGATATCTTTTCGGTCGATTAACGCGCTACGTCGTTTTCTGGTCATATATTTAAATTGCAGGTGTTTTAATATTTTATACTTATAATGTGCTTCTAGAAAAGGATGGAAATTCAGGGTCTTTGTTTACAACTTGCAGTATCTGAAAACAAAGAGTTGGTTAAAGTAATTATGTCTTCAAGTAATAGTTTCATTTTATTCTAGTTTTAACGAATAAAGAATGAAAACCAATTTATATGGTTTTCATTCTTTATTCGTTCATGAATCATCAGTACAAGAATAACCTTGTCCAGGGATGGTGATTCGTTTCTATAAAAGAATTGATGTTTAATTATGAATTATATATTAATTTTATTATGAAACAAGATTATTATTATTTTATTATGCAGACTCAAAGATTAATTGTACTTACAGCCAAATAAAAATAAATTATGTACCAAAAATAAATTTTGTTTCATTTACTTACCTGAGTTTAAAATTAGAATTTGCACATTTTATATTATTACTTCCAAAAAACTGTATAAAATTTAAATTTATCGTTAACTGTTGATAGTGGTGGTACATCACCATACATAAATTGCACAAAAAAAGGTAACAGTAATGATATTTTAGTATTCGAGATTAAAAAACAGCCTATAGTCTCTATTTACCGTAATCGGCGGTACTAACCTATATTTTTATCGGTAAGTACCGGCTGTACCGCATCACTATTTATTAGTTGTAAAAAACAGGCAACACATGAAATGTCATTTTAGTATCTGAGATAAAAAAATAGACTATAGTAGAGGTAGTCAAGGTGTTGCCATGCCATAATGTACTTATGTATATGTAAACCATTGGCTAGTTTTTGTGATCAATTTCTCGTAACTTTACCTTAAAGCTCGCCTCGTTTAAAACCTTCCAAAATAAGTCTCAATTTAAATAAACATAAGCTATTAACATAGATGAGAGTCCCTTTGATTTAAAATAAAATACGTATCAGCTTAAGCGACGCAATGAATTTAAAACATGGCTGACCTATTTCGGGAGAACTTATCCTAGCACTAGAGTTCCACAGACTGTTTAGATATAATACACAGTTCTGTGTAGTACTCTATGCTTAATGATACGGACCTCCTTAATCCGTTTACTTGCCATTTACGAAGCAATTTAGTAGGACGATCTTGTGTCTTAAATTCTGAGGATGTGCCATGGCATAGATATAATATGTTGCCTTCCATATTTTGTGGTATTAGAATCATTAGATCTACAAAATAGTTGCACTTCTAAGACTAAAGCTTAATGTTGTATGTACAAATTAAAAATTTCAAAAACGTTTTCTGTAATAAATATTATATTAAGTAAACCTGTCAAAATGCGTAAATTAAAGGTACTTATGGCAAGTAAACTGGCTACCATTAATTGCCATAATTTCTAAACTATTTTCACATTTCCAATAAAATTCGACACACCTGAATTTAATAACAACTCTTTTTATAATTAAATATAAATAACAACAATGAAAGATGCACACAATCTATTGACAGATAGGAGTAAAGTGTTCAAAGTCTATTGCTATCACAATCACGTCGTGAGCCCGTATAAGGAACAAGTTTTATTAACTTGTTTTGCATAGAAATAAGGTATTTCTTAGACCTGACAACTAGAATAAACACTAGGACTCATAGGAAGTATTGAACTTAGAAATATGCTGGTTTCAATTTTAACTTTAAGTTATAAGCGTATTAAGGTTTAAATTTGAATGACAATAAATTTGATTGGAGACTGTCAGGTAACTACAAACAACGCATGCCTCTGGTACTCGTAGTTTATGCAGTTGGTTCAACTAAATGAAGAACAGCGTGGTTTTAGTCATTATTATCAAATCAGTCAAGAAAAAGTCAGTCGTTTTGTGACTTTTATATTCATACTTTCCACCACCCTTACCGGGTTGAAATTAAAATACCTTCAATCGCAGGCCTTCAAGTGCGCAGTTTATTAGTTTCTCACCGACGATGGCTACGGTGACGCGACGGTAGAATATTTTAGTTTACCTCGCCCGAAACACAGAAGGGCTTTAGTCATTAAGAGTCTGAGAGACCCCTGTACCTTCCCAGGGATGTATGGATTCTATAAAGATTTCACTTCATCAAAAAAGGATAATAACCTTATTAATCCCAGTCACCACAAAAGCAGTCTTAATAAATAATATACATTTTCTATGTACCCAATATCAGCTGACCCGTATCATACAAAAAACCAAGAGACCTCTCGGCGCCATAATGTTGCCTATATCAAAGATTCCTTGTCACAATCCGTAACGTTCCCACCCACGCATCTCTCCATTCTTATCAAGTACAATATACTTGATAGATTGGGAAATAACATTACCGTGAACAGAACTCTCGTCATTCCTGCTTAGGTATATCTATAACGGATTATGATTTATTAGAGGTTGAATTTATTCACCAAATTCATAAAAAAGTAAGGAGATTATTGTATTTTGTAGCCGTGTTTTTCCTTTATTTGCAATGATTACTATGAAATTTTTGGTGTAACGTTTTACCTATTATACGGAGTGACACGATTTTAAGGTAGGATAACAAGCTAGCAATATAAATAGTATGGAAATCTATAGCCCATTTAGGCCCAAATACAGGTACGGGGCTCCTCCAGGGACGAAAGAAAACTTGGCCAACTATGAGTAACATCACGACCAGACAAACAGACACAGAATTTTATATCAAGTAATCCTTTTTTGGTTTGGTCTCTAAATAGTAATAAATAAATATTCAATAAATAATAAATAAATATTAACGGACACACAGCGTCATATTTTTCCAAACTATGCTAGGCATGTTATGGGTAACGGAACAACGGATATTAGTAATTATATACTTTTTTTTTGTAAATACATTCATATTATACATAGTACGCAGACCAATGCAAATAATCTTGTTCATGCACACAAATATTTCCATTGAGCGGGAATCAAACCCGAGACCTCTGCGTAGCAGTCATGTTATATAACTACTACGCCACAGAGGTCGTAAAACTGCAATCTTAGTACAATTTTAGAACACCTATAGAAAGAGTCACACGGATTAATAAGTAAGCTAAATGACGTCAGCTTATAAATATTTATATCTTTATACATAGTGTTTTGAATGAAAATACTAAAGTTCTTGACGACATATCTAAGTCGTAGGGTCTCCATCTGTACTTATATGAATGATATACATAAATTACATTTGTTTGGTCTAAGCTTAAAGCTGGGTTGAACATAAGCCGGGATTTTGGACATTTCGCATTCAGAACATTCTCGAAATATCTCTAATATTAAACTGACAGAGAGGCGTAAGGGTCGCGGTATAAGGCTGCCGTGTGAAAGGTCGTGGTTTCGAATCGAGAGCAGGACAATTGTTTATGTACAGTCAGCCCTAAAAGTCGCTGAACACATTTAAATTCCAAAAGTCGCTGAACACTAAAAGTGCCATAAGTCAGTGTCGCGGGTATTTCAGAAGTATCGATGTTGCCAACTCGTGCAGTATACGGGAGCCGCGCATGACTGAACGGCAACGTCGCCCGCTGCGTCGCTCATCTGCGGTCGAGTTTCAGTGTAGTTGTAGTGAGTGATTTTGACAGTAGACAAAAGTCAAGCCAATTTCAAAGCGGAATACTACATTAACAATTTCATCAAAACAGTTGTCAACACGATAGCTTTGCTTGTATAGAGCTTGGGTGAAAAGAAAACAGCTCTGGTTCCATCCTGAGGAACGGATTACTTTTTGTGTTTTTTTATTTTTTCTTATTTTGTTTTCTACTATTATTATTCAATACAAGCTGTAACCCGCGACTTCGTTTACGAAAAAAATGTATATTCGACAATTAAATTCAATAATTTAATTAATTAATTAATTAAATGGCTTTATCACCTCTAGACTTAATTTTAGTTGCATGTCATAAAACTATTAAGTTCAATGTCGCACAACAGGGAGCGCTTCTTCTAACATAACATTTCAACTCATATCATCGAATCTCCGAAAATGTTTCTCATACAATTTAAAGTCATAATGATCATTCTTCATTAAATTAAAAATTAAATAAAAATACTATTTAATTTTCAATTAAAAATTTTATTTTAACTTTATTAAAATACCTGTGAACAGTGACGGTGAATTTAAGTTACTTGTTTTTTTTGAGATAAAATACAATAAATAAAAAATAAAAAACCAAAAAAATACTTGGCACAACCCGGTTTCGAACGCACGTCTACATTATCAAAGTCGAGTGTTCTATACCCTAGGCTATCGAATCTCAGTGAAATGTTTTGAAATTATGTATCTATTCCAACGAGTAAACATAATAGACACTAGTGTTCAGCTACTTTTGGAACACTAGTGTTCAGCTACTTTTGAAATACTAGTGTTCAGATACTTCTGAAATACCCGCGACACTGACTTATGGCACTTTTAGTGTTCAGCAGTTTTGGAATTTAAAATGTGTTCAGCGACTTTTGGGGCTGACTGTACATCTACAAATTATTCTCCTGAGCCAACAATTTGTGTCTATTGGTAATTCATTTTTGTATGGATCGTATAGCACATGGTTATTTATATTTTTCATATTCTCTGCGTTTATGTATGAATTTCTACGTATTAGGCCAACAAGAGTGGAGCTTACCATGAGACAAGACACTGATACGCCACGTCATAATGTAGTATAAAATTAAAAAAATTAAAACAAAAAAAAATCGAATATCCACATAATTATATTCAGTTCATGTAGTAAAACCACTAATCATTTTATCCACAAAACTTCTTGACCTATAAAACTATCGCAGTTATGCAGTTTATAACTTAGAGACGTCATTTATGAAAGGATTTTGTGAAAATTCAAAAGTTATGGCAGTGTAAAATCACAAAGTTGTACAACTTCAACTTAGTTTTTCACTTGAGAAGGATTTTTGATAAGAAAGTAATGAAGTATGTTTTTTATTTAGTCTATGACTACGACTATGTGATGAGTGTGTGAATAAAAAGCAACAAGAAGTCACATAGCATCCGTCTATTCTCAGTTTCCCCCGAATACTTTCCCCCGATCAGGGAAAACTGGGAATTATGGAAAATTTTGTTGCATCTTTCCCCGAATCATCCTTGTCCTTGTTTTAAAATGCATACGACAATAAGCATCCATAATATGAATCCTCTTAAATTATCTGAAATATAACAACGAACTTACCTAAAAGCTAGAACAACATACAATCTAAATCAAAATGAAAATAACAAGTTTAATGTTGAAACAGTTTTATTTTGTACAAAATTTTATAAAATTGTATAAAGGAATTGGATAAAAGAGCCCGAGACACGATACGGTTGAATTAAGGTACTGAGTAAATAACAAAATGGCGAGTTAGGTGGATATGGGTGGATACGAGTGTACGTGCAAGACACACTGGACCGAGTCTCGAGCACAGTACAACCAGTAGTCTATCTCGGCCGAATATTTTTATTATAAATGCATACGGCTGCGCGGTTCGTAAACATGCGATAGGGTTGCCTACGTTTACCTACTTTCCCGCTCGTTACTGCGGCACAGTCGCGACTGTTCACTCCGCAAAGCCACCTCTATCGTGAGCATGTAGGTATAACTCGCGTTTAGGCCGTTTCTATGAAGTCGAAATACTGTATATACATATTTGTACTATGTTTCGAGTAACCTCTGAATTCACTTTCCTATGAGACGGTATGTCTGTCTGTTTACAAATAAAGCTGTACAAATCTACAGGTCTAAGGTAAAGCTTTGTTCTTATCCTATTTTTAAGTGGTGTTCAGAATTCTAGTATACTTAATTATTTCTTGTAATTAATTCTAAAAGTGAACTCGTTACTCCAAGATTTTTATTGATATTTTTCTGTACATTGGATATCTATATAATAATATATCATTTTATTTGCTGGATGATTTCCGTAAATTTTTAACCGTTTACAACGGTTAACGAGACATTTTCCTTAAGATATCTATCACTTGGTTAGGACGGCGGGAAAACGATGAATGTGCCTCCCTCATTCCGCAGCACTGTACAAGGTGGCAATACTTGGAGAATACGTCGTACGAATACGTCCAGCAATGGACGTCGATTGGCTGATATGATGATGATGATGATCTATCTAAATCCAACTGGCAGGCGTGGTCTAAGTAAGTCAAATATTCTTTCTTCACTGGAGAAAGCCTATCCAAATGCATGTTAATTATTGTCTACTTTCCATTATACAAGCTGAACATAGTTTGGTATTTTGATGACGTTGCATACACGTGTAAGACATATTTAATTTAAAACCGTCTAAGGCCTCATCATGACAAGGGCGCGGTTTGTCACACAAGGGCAATGAGATGGTCTTGATGGGCTGCCAACTATCGACCGATCTGATGATGCTAGTCAATGTCAATGAGTTCTCATTATAACTGTTTATTATTATTTAGAGAACTGTTTAAGGTTTTGGAACTATTTTTAGGTTTAATACATTGACGTCACTGTATTGGTGCGATAGTCAATTCTTTTATTGTTTTATCTTCATCATCATGTTTGCCAATTAACATCTACTTCTGGCTACCTCTAAATAGTCTGTACTTGTGCGGTCCTGTTATTATAATATTAAAAGCATAAAATCAATAATTTAACTGAAAAATCAATTTAATAACCAATAAAAATCACAGCCAAAAAAGCATAATACAGATTATCCGCAGCGTCTAGATGACCGACCTACTTTCTACACGTTTAAAAACTTTTTTCCCGCTTAAATTCGATGGCTGTATAACGAGGAGCTGACTCGTGCTTCACACATCACCTACAAACAAGAATGCACCGCAGCTGTTATGTACAGGAAATAAGTCTCATACACGGACCAGTGAATTTTTCATATCAACTAACCCTTTGTGTTGAAAATATAGTCATGCATTTTCCCCCTTACTCATAAACGCCTCTTAAATTTAATCATTGTTTAGCGAGATTTTTATTACGAAAACCAACCTTATACCAAAAAAAACCGTTAGAATTTAAGCTAATCAATTGACTAAAATTTAAGAGGCGTTTATAGGTAAGGGAGTTTGTGTTTAAAAAAATAATATAGTTAGAGTGAATAATAAAATTTACGTATGGTAATGGAGAAATAGGTAGGTACTTGGTGCCACAACTCTGTCTAATAATCCCAGGGTGTCGTAAAAGTGGACTTAGGGAAGCTCACAGATATTTTTTTTCTTCTTCTTAGCCGTAACCATTATGTAACACGGATGCTGGAGTAACCTTTAGGAAGTTTACCCAAAAAACTTGGCATTGGGCATTGGGTTTCAGTTACCTATACATTAATAATCTTTAGGTAATCTGTGGATTTTAACTGGATACTCAAATGTTGACACCTTAAAAAAAGTGATACAAAAACTATCCTAAGAATCCAAGTTGGGTATTTAGTCTGAACGGCCCAAAGCGCGAAAAAAACACCCCCGCGGGCCATTTGACCGTAAACAAAAATCGTCTACATTCCAATGGACCGGTCATAAAATTTAGTAAATAAATCAGTGTCATAAAATATGTCATGTACGCCCGCGGGCCATTCACTTTGGGCCATTCAGACTAAATACCCCCAAGTCTAATATTCGATGCATAAAAAGTTATGTACCTATATGACTGCACTCATATTTAAAAACAAAACAAGACATCTAAATAACATTGACTACTTTTAGCATACGCCGCATGACAATTTGTATCTTCAACAACATGATAGCGCACTTTGCTTCAGATGGATTTGAGATTCCTAAAGGGATTACTGTTGATACAATATCAAATAGTACATGACTGTACTTGCCACTAAAGGGGGAAAAAAGACAAATGACTTATACTAATGGCAAAAAAACCCTGGGGCCATAAGGGCTTTTGTATCGACAACTCCTGTCACTTTACAGTATATTCGTTTATCGATGACTTTTTCATGCTTTTAGTCTTACATGGTTCAATAAGGTTGTATATTAAGAGCATATTACTGTGAGCGCCCCAACGTCGTAGTGTAAGCAGCTATGTGCTAGTTAGTCTTTATGTTTTCCAGAATCAATCGATGTTTCGAATTCACTATTTCAGACATTCAGTTTAATTAAGAAAGAAAGATTTATTTACAGTAAAGCTAAACAATAACACATTTACAAAAAGTTATATAATAGCTTATAAAAAAACAAAAATATATTTTATGCAGTAATTAAAGATTTAAAATATAAATTTCCCTCCGTCTCTGAAAGAGACCTGTTATTAGACGGTTGACGGAAACGAGGATAGCAAAGTTGTAGAATAAAAATTGAACAACCGGCAAAACTAGTACTATTACCTGCTTGGTCCCTTTAAACACAAATTCTGCAGTGATGCAAAATTCAACTTTACGGTTCTGTTTTGGAGATATCTTATCTTAAAGAGCTGCTTATGACCTTATCAAATACCTTTAGAATAATTTCTTTTGTCACTGGCTTTTCACAAAAAAATCTTATCATTTGTCATTTCTTCGCTTATCCCGCAAGGCTATATCGTACACAAAAATCTCGAAATAAAAGTCCAAAGAACAATATGTCAAAAGTTGTCATAGCTGAGACGACAGGCGACTTGCAAATTGTCGGCTGTTGAGCGATAGCTGTATATATTTATACTTTCAAAATATGGCGGCTGACCTCCATCAATCTTGTGGTATGGGATTCTTTTAGAATAAGTTTTACTTGCACATATTAAATTTCAACAAAAATACTAGGACAGTACATAAAAAGACAAAAGTTTTTTACCATCAAAGACGTCTACTGGACATATGCCTTCTTTTATTGTTACCGTTTACCGTTAATGTTTAAGAAAACCTTTTCTCACCGTTCTATCTCCCTGTTGCTGATGTGATCTTTGCCAGTACGCTCAGAATGTGTAGAAAAGTTAAATCGACTATCATTTCCCACAATTGACGTCCACTGCTAGAAATATTGCCATCTCCATCTTGTGCGGTCCTGTGCCTTCCTCATCCATCGGATTAGGTCGCCGGTCCACCGCGTGAGGGGTCTCTCCACCCTGCGCTTTCGGGTACGCGGTCGCCATTCCAAGTCAAAGACCTTTGTTTTAAGATAAATTGGCTACAGGTAAATGAAATAGTATAACGTTTGGCGATTCGGTCGGTCTAAAGTCTACTCTACCCTCGGTATGAGATCGCGTAATGAAATCCTATGTTTTTAATCTAAAAAAAAATAAAAATAAAATAAAAAGTATTTATTGTCACTATTTCACATCTACAATTTGTTCTATAAACAATAAAGTCAAACAATATTCTGAATACATTGCACTGTCTCCTGTCTCTCAAACTAAGCCTTGGCTTGTATTTTGACAGAGACAGTGTTTAGTATAAGAAGGATACAAAAGCCATTAAAAAAAAAAAAAAAAAAAAAAGGATACAAAAATGAAATGAATCTATTACCAGACAGGCAATTTGAAAGAGGTAATTAGATGGAATTCAGAAACGCAAAACCACAAACAGGAAAATATAAACATTAGGTATTACTATCTGGTATTAATTAAAACAAAAGTTTATTTAAAGCATCATTGTAAAAACAATAATATTTCTATGAAAATAAACGACAATTCGGGATAATAACCAATATAGAATAAGGAAAACAAAACTAATATAATATACTTCAGTTTTAAATATATTTACTTAAAGATGGACGTAATACATGTACAATTAGCTATTACTTTAATAATAAATGTTATTTTTTTATACCATACCGCAACAGCTACGTTTTCATCACTAAAACTACATACTGATGACGGTAACAAAAAATGTACAACAGAATTAAGAAGTTGCAAATTAAGCATTGATGGTCTCGAATATGGACAAAAAGGAGAACCAGGTTTATCTGGCTTACCAGGACTAGATGGCTTACCAGGAGTTCCAGGACTACGAGGGGATCCAGGGGGAAGAGGACTACCTGGACCGCAAGGCCCTATTGGTGATAAGGGAGATTTGGGTCCACCAGGACTATTAGGTTTCCCAGGTATTGCAGGCCCTGTAGGTCCTCCAGGACTGCCAGGCCTTTCAGGAGTATGCGGCTGTAGTGTTGAATTAAAAGAAAAAACATACATAACAGAAGATGAAGAGGAATTGGAATTTGGAACTGAAAAAGAACCGGCGTCAGTAACTTGTAAATTCGCTCGATCAACAACTAAAAGTGGTATTTATTACATGGGACCAATATCACAAACAATGAAAGTGTTTTGTAATATGACAAGTAAAGAAACATGCTTAGCAAACAGACATGTCTCTAAAATAATTCATCACAAAAGCAATGATACAGACGGCATCAAAAGAGTTGATCAAACATTTTGGTTAAGTACAACTGGAGTAGATCTGAAAGAAGTTTACAATTTAACTACAGAACAAATAGTTTGGCTGCAGGAGCGATCTTCTTCAGTTAGACAAACTTTAAGGTATCATTGTTTAGATTCCGTGCCTTACTCTTCACGAAACATTTCGTCATCACTGCAATTATTATCTTGGAATGACGTTGTGATTGGACCCTACCCTACCGATAGAACGCCTTTCTTCTACAGTGTGCCGATTGAAACGAACCTTTGTAAAGAAGGGGGTAAAGAATATTCGTCATCTGATATTGTATTGCAAAGTAATAAAGTGAATAGACTTCCTGTAATAGACTTGCAAATAAGAGATAATCGTAATGACAAACAACAATTTCGTTTGGAAAGTGTTGAAATATGCTTTAGATAAAAGTTTTAGGAAGTGAAAATTCTATCAAAAATAAATATGTGAGTTTTGATAATGCAATAACTAAATTGTTTTTAATTAAATTCTTGTCCAAAACCCGTCCCATAAATTATCATGCTTAATATTACCTATCCCATAAATATTCCACCGCTAGGCCATGTCTTCTTTAGTCACAGAGAAGAACGTAGACTATTAGCACGCTGGCAAAATGATTTAGTACTGAGAATATGTTAAGTTTTGTTTCTTTTGTTTTTGTTAAAATAATAACTGCAAAGTGTATTATTATTATTATTTTTCATTCTTTTACAACCCCAAACAACGAGTGTGCCCTTGCTAAGATGTCGCAGATCATATCACTCAATAACGCTAAAACAAATAAAGAGTTTAGTTCCAATAGAAAAAAACGTAAAGAACAATTCATTTTAGTAGAAATACCTATAGTCCCATATGTGAGACACAACGATACCCAGGGAACATACCCTTTTCTTCACTAAAAACAAATACTTGTGTCCGCCTTTTTACCTGTCCCACAAAACTGTATAATATTCTAATAATATTTGGCAACGATGACTACTTTAACCCTAAGAAATTTGCTACACATTGAATTCTATTTCATAAAAGTAATTCAATTTGGAAATAAAATAGTATTCATCTTCCTAAATATTGTTTAGTGTTAAAACCTTTTTTTATTTATAAACCTTAAACTTTTCACTATTGCTAGACTTTTTTTATAGATTATGGTTGCGTCAAAGTTACGTAACCTAAATCTAGACTGTCTTGTGCAATAAAAAATAACAAAACCTAATAAACATAAATAGATTAATAACAAGAGTTTAGTGATGAAATAGAAACAACCTTTTGAATCTACTTTTAAAGATGTCTTTACACTTGAGTAATTGATGAAAGGATCAACAAATGATGATGTTTAAACGAAGTAACTCATCTCAAATTTGAAGAAGGACGTTATCATGATATTATGTAATAGAAAGTAAAATTGAAAGCCGTATTTCTATAATAAGAATCTAGAAAAATATAATTCATAATTTACTTCCATACATTCAAACGTATACAAGATGTTTAACTTTTTCATTATCTTGTGGGACATATTCCTAAAGGTATCAAACTGACCAAGATGATCCTAGATTATGGTGAAACATGTCTTTATTCTCAAATGCTAATATTCTTTACTAAGGATAAGGAATTTTAAAGATGACATACAATTTTCAACCTACATCATGGAATCATTAAGCTCAGTTTCCGATGTTTGATACATCTGAATTGAGACCATATTTACCATGGCTGGGTCATGCTTTGATGGCACTTGGATATTTCATGGAGGAAACTGATAGGCTAAGCCCACCATGGCCAAGCGCTATTGTACTATTTGGGCATATGTTAGTACTATCTGATATGAGCCTTTTTAAACACAAACGACGCAGCGTCCAAGTTATAAATACTTTATATTTTTTATCGAATCTTATAATTTTTGTAAACGATTTGTTTGTTTATTCTGAACAAAGAAATGATGTTGAAAGATCTTTCTTTAACATGTAACTTTTTATAAACAGTATATTGTCATTAAAACTTTTTAAATTGTTAATGATTTTTTTAATTGGCAAGTTTGTAGAATTTTGAATCGACGAGCGTAGAAGTACAACTAGATTGTAAGGATCTGAGGTAATAGTACAAAGCGTTTAGTAGCCTCTGCTTATACTAGTAAGGATAAGGCGTGATTATGTACGTATGTAGTGTTTATGTCGTGTGGAACTAATAATACAAAAAGGAAAGAGAAAGAGATGAAAGAGAAAGAGGAAAATAATGAGAATGTATTATGTAACATTTTCAGGGGATGTCCTGAGACTTACAGGGTCACCTTACCTTCAGAAAGAGAAATTGCGTAGCACTCGGAACCGACGATCTAGACCAAACAAAGTAGGTTTGTACAGAAAGATGATATAGTAACCAAAATTTTAATGTTTTTCAACAGCTCGTCGAGGTATTAAAAAATTCAATTTGGGTAGCAAATAGTACCAAAAAGGTATTACAACTGAATAGCCTCGAAATACAATATTTCGTACCTGGTCCAGAGGTTCTGACGCTTAACAGAAAGGAATGTTGCGTTGGTTTGGTCGCATTGAGATATTGAACCATGAGCGTTTGACGAAACAAGTATACAAGGCTAGTGTGAAAGGGCTAGTCGGTGCGGATAGGCCCCGAAATACATAATATGTTGACCAGATAGGTTGCATATTGGAGAAGGGCCAAATAAAGAGCACTCGTAACCGACGCGCATGTATGACTCGCTTAATGAATGTGGACGAGGCCCAATCTGTTTGCCAGGATCGTGACAAGCGGCGTTCTGTCGTCTCTTCTTACCCCGGACGGGATAAGGCGTTTGTTAAGATCGTGGTCCATATCGATCTGTAGTCTGTCTACCTTTGTAGAAATAAGACGTGATTTTAAATAGAAATTGATTTAAGTTAATTAGAAGTATAACGTAACACAGATTAATGTAAAAATGTTATAAAATCTGATAACATTTTAATTGGTTATGTGATAATGTTGGCGTAAGAAAATTTAAACTTATTGTTCGCTATAGACTATGCAAGCAAGCGGTTATAATAAAGTTTGTCACTAGCATTTCCATTTTAAAAAGAGATACTAGTTTTAGAATATAATGTAATTTTGATGGTTTTCAAGCTTAATGGAGGTTGTTTTAGTTGGTGTCTTGTAGGGTGCACATAATTAGTTAACTCTAGACATAGCTAAGTTAGCTTAGTTAATTATGTGCACCCTACAATTTTCCATAGAAAAGACAGGGTTATGGGAATAACGGGCATGTGTGAATGTGTAAGGAATATTCTTAAACCTAGCTGGAGTAAGCGGACACATTGAACTTTTTTATGACAGTCTATTAATTACACACTGATCCACAAAGATTGGTTTAGAGTTTCATGTCAAATTATCCTTCCTTTGTTTTCGTAGATACATTGTGTATACGAACTTTCCCTTTGACGGTACCTATTTGCCCATTTTACGTCACCCATAGGTCAAACTGGGGTGGTGTCACCATGTATTCTGAATTTATCATCACGTGGAAACCGATTGAATAATAAATACAACCTATATATACCTACAGGATAAAATAGGTACTATTCGTTTTCAACAAAAATGTTAAGCTCGCTCCGTTGGTAAATTGAGTTGGGTTAGATTCTTTGACTGGCTACCATTGTTATAGTAACATATTACTTACTTATATATCTATTGTATTTTTAATATAATGAAATACTGATCTTTTATATCACAGAGCATTCGGTCTCTTAATAATATTTTTTCTATTGGGTGCTCCAAAAATACGGCACTGTTTTAATCTTCTTAATTTTTTTAATAATTGAAACTTTATGACTTGGTTTGTAAGCTCGTTATGGTCAAACTACTGCATTAATTTGAAAAAAATATGTTAAGTATAGATGTATACCTGAAACAGGTTATCCATTCGGCGGTGGTTTAATTTATATTCCTCACACTTTCACACAACGCCATCTAGTCCCGAACTAAGCAGAGCTACTAGGAAGAATCTTAGTTATGTCTACAACAATTTAAAATAAAATATTTTGTTTGAAAATTAGTCAACTTTGAAATTGGTCCCATTGATCGTATTAAATAAATTAATTTTGTCATCGACCTCATGATCTTTAATTTCATTTATATTTTTAGATACAGTATCTACTTAGAAAATACCCGGGATTAACAATCCAAATAAATAAAAATACTGCCCATATTATGAAGAAAATAAATCTCTTAAATCGTCTTAGAAATTTTCTACCACACAAAACCAAAGCAATGCTTGCGCAGTCCTTAATTTTTCCTATCATCGACTATGGGGATGTGTGCTACCTTGACCTGAATGCAGATCTGCTCAACAAAATGGACCGTCTTCTAAATAACTGCATTCGATTCGTTTACAATTTTTGTAAGTATGACCATGTCTCGTCCTACCGTTCTGAGTTGAATTGGCTCCCTATACGACAGCGTCGTCATCTTCGGACGCTGACGACCCTATTTTCCTTTCTTACTTCTTCTAATGCTCCTTCTTACCTCTTACCACATTTTCAATATCTATGTTCTAGTCATAACAGACATCTTCGCTCTTCAAACAATCTTCTCCTTCTTTGTCCTTCTCATAACTCTGCTCTTGTACACTCATCATTCATGATTCAATCCATTCTCCTATGGAACGCTCTTCCCCTAGAGATCAGGATGACTACGAGTCGTGTTGTTTTCAAAGCTAAAGTAAGACAATTATGTACTGATTTATTAGCAGAATAATCTTCCTCTTTCTTCATTATTTATATATTTCATCTTACATATATGTATATATGCATACATTTAATATATATATATACATATATATTTCTTTTTTTTTATATGTATAGTGTGTATTTTTATTACTTTAAATTATTTCAACTATTTGACTTCACTGCACCTACCAACTTACTTTTCTCTGCATCACCCTATGGCATTAAGCTTACCTTTGTACAATTGTTTCTATTTTGTGCATAAACAATAAATAAAAATAAAATAAAAAACGAATCCTACCTTAAATCTTTCCCACAAAGTAAAACATATACTTATCCCACATGCAAATTTAAAATGAAAAAATACAAAGATATATAATCATCAAAGCGCACAGCAAACCCAGCAATATCCAAAGTACGATCACGTTCTGAATTGACAATTTGGCACATTTTGTACAACCTTAAGAGTTCTTGTACTTTGAAGGGTACTTCGGTTCCCGATGAAGTCTTACAAACACCTTTTATCGTTCCAACAAAGAAAAAATAATTATTTTAGATCACTTCAAAATTTCTACGCTGATGTAATTTGTTGGCTAAACATTTTTATTGTATTCTTTAAAATAATATTCTAATTAAGAAAACTGACTGTAAGTCGACAGGATTGAGTGGAGAGATGACGGTTATAATACAGAAATATCATTCCGTATTTTTTAAATATAAAACCCAATTCATTAAACGAATATTTTTTTTAAACCCTATCAAACAAATGAAAACATTTATAAACAATAAATGATTGAGCTCTGAAGTAAAATAAAAACAATTATAATTACCACCTGTCATAACTAAAACTTACACAAGTATCATTAACTAAGATGCAGAATCATTCCATAACGTAAGCTTACTCATATAAAAAAAACACATGAAAAAGTACGAATATGTACTTAAGTAAAACTTTTGGTTAGTTTTCTTAGTTCTCGTCCTAATGATAGTTTCACAGTATATTTCTATTTAGTAGAGAGGCGACATTGTACATCTAAATCTTACTTTGTACATGAAACGCCTCCGAATAAGTTTTAACTAAATATTTTTTTATTGGAGAATGTGAAAAAAGGGGACGATGGTTTAGATTTTTACAAAGTCAATAGCTGAATTGTGTCCTATAAAAATGCTTAAAACATTAGGTATGTTGCAGCCACCAACATTAGGTATGGCGCATCACAATAAAAAAAGACAAGGATAAATTTATGATGGGTCATGTTCTCGTAATTTTCTTGCATTGTTGTTAAAGGTTTTTCTTTAAATAAAAGTTACTTATGCGTATGATATAGTAAAGTAATCTTATTATCCACGTATTCGCACAACGCCATCTAGCCTTAAACTAAACAGAACTTAGGTAAAATAAAAATGAGATACATTGTTTTAGGTAACTACTTGCAGTATACATTATAACACCCAGTCAAAATTAAACAGCCATGTTTGTACACACTACTGCGAGGATGAAAACCGCGATCTCCGGTGTAGCATTCAAAAATGCACCATATGGTCGTCACTGCGTTGAATTCAACTCCAAATTTTTTACAATATTTTCAACTTGTAAATTTTTATTTTATTTTCTTTACCACCTTTTTTTCAGCCTCAACTTATAAATATTAAAATGCGAAAAGCATTTACTTTTATTTTGCTTGACATTTTGCCACAATTTGCTCTGGTCGTGTTCTCAAGATGACTTCAGTTTGTGCTGAATCATGCAATCAGTTAGTTCAAAATAATCAACCTAATTTCCAAGCGATTTAATATTTTTACTATCCCTAACTACAAAGCCTTCGTAATTTGAAATAACTTGTCCATTGGTACGTTAAACCAATTCGATAATACAGACTTAGCCAGTTCCTAAGGACGGTCGGATGGAACAAGAGATAGGGCACAGACCAACCCGACTTCCCTTTATTTGTCCACTTTATTCGATAAGTAGAAATCACTGACTCGTAATATTATTAATTCTACAAAGACAGCTTTTCACCTCACTTGAGATACGAGTCCATAACCTTGGGTAGAAGATATTTTGTTCAATCAATCGCTATAAGTATCGACCCCTTTACATTGATAAGAAGCTTCCTTTGAAGCGCCCTCCTTTTGAGCCACATACAAAATCTTACGAAACTGATAAATGTATTCAAGGCGTTACTGAATTTTAAACGAGTAAAGTGTAACGTAAACTCTGTATCGTCATTAGGTTTTATTGAACGAAAGTCATTTTCACCGCCTTCAAGAAAAGAGTAAAATAGGTTTCATTAGTTTGTCTAAGAGGCTTTTAGAGATGATGAAATGAAATTTATAACAGCTCAGTTTCAGAGCTGTTATAAATTTCAATTAAATTAAAAATGATTTTTTACACATAACTAACTAACATTTTTTAACATAACCTACCCATTGATAACATTGATCAGTGGTTTTGGTGCCGAGAAACTAACTTTTTTTATTTAAGACCCTATAATAATTACATAAATAGCTAAAATATTGATTTTGTACGTGTAGTTTTCTAGATTGTTTATCAAACGGAAAAACACAAAATGTATGTACCCAAAAACTAACTTTTATGTGATTGTCGAGAATAAGGAGTTGCAGGACGTTGCATACCCCAGCAGTAGTCAACCATCATGAATACATACTACTATTAATCGCAGGATTTTGTTGAACAATTCCCGGTCTAGTTAGCCGTCAGATTGAAAATGACGTCCTTTCATAAGTTCTAGTCTAGTGCCACTGTAATTACTGTCACTCTATCTGTTGGTAGCATTATTAAACTTAAGTAATTTGTGGTGATAATAAGGTTCTTTTGTTTTCCTACTGTTACGTTTACGTACATACGTTTTATCATTTGGGTTTTGAAATAGGTATTCTCTTGTTTTCCATAAACTCATTTGTACCATTATTTTTTCGCCATAATCGAGGACAACCCGTGAAATGGGGCTCCGTCGAGTCTAATAAAGTTATGCTAAATATCAGTATGGCATATGAAATTATGGCAAACATTAGTAAACCTTTGAAATATTTTATTTATGATGCTCCTAGAGATTAGAAATTCCATTTATGATTCAAAAACTATTAGGTAGAAGTTATTAAGCACAAAATCATATTACTAGTAGTAGTTACAGTCAATGGCTGCTACGCAGGAACTTCGGTTCAATTCCAGCTTAATGCAATTTTTATCTGCGTAAACATGAAATTGATCTGGGTTGTTTTGCGACTATTAGTGGGGTAAAGAAACCATTTATTATTGATGTGTTTTGAAAACCTTATTAGATTTTTACGCACTCTACGCTTACTCACCTACTAATATTTCAGTTCGATAACAATAAGATCTCATTTATCGATAAGCCTATGCCATTTAGTACCAACCAAAGAGTATATTATATGTTGTAATGTCTGATTTCTCTTCGCTATTAAATGTGAAGTACTTTTGATAGGCTTTGATACAATCTAACGAGTCGATTTGCTACCACGACTCTTTAGTCATCAATCAAAAAGATAGTACATTACATAATGTGATTAAAAGGAAATTATTTTCTTCTACCATGTGTTACTAATAAGGAAGGCGTGAAGATTATTTTCTTACACATTGACACAACGCCATCTAGGGCCAAACTAAGCAGAGCTTGGACTTCTGCTCAGCAGTTATGCATTATTACCACTATTTCAAAGAAACTGACAAGTCCAAGACAGTTAAGTAGTAGTCTCCTAGTCGCCTTTTACGACACCCTCGAGGATTTTGACATCCTGTATTCTATTCTCACAATAAAATACATCCTATAAATACTTTCTTATAACTTAAAACAGGATTAAATCCAAATGAAGAAAAGCTACTAAACGGGCAATCAAATCAGTGCACAAGAAATAGCAATCATTGCATGTCACCGTGCAATTAGTCTCTAATACATCGAAGTTGACTAGGTCACTGCAATTGAACGTTATTGATTGCGCCGTACCATATGAAATTCTAAGATGAATACGACTACGAGAGTAGATTAGTTTAAATTTAAATCAACATCTCAAAAGGCATGTACTCGTTAATGTAGGGCGATGCAAATGTAGGAAATGAAACGTTTCGTCGTATTAGTATTTTAGCATACGATTGACGCCTGATTTTAAAAATATATTTTTAAGTTTTAAAGGTTTCAGAAGATGGTTCCTAATTTTAAACATTCACCGATAACGTTTAATATTTAAAAGTCTGTGTCATAGACAAAAAACGGTGTTTTTATTGTATATTTTTTTAAATATTTTTTTTTCTTTTTAGTAGACATTTCCCTCATAAGGAATTATTTCTTTTCTCGCGAAGACTACGACTGTAGATTACAACGAGTGTAGATTAGTTTAAATTTAAATCAACACCTCAAAAGGCATGTAGTTACTCGTAAATGTAGGGCGATGCAATGTAGGAAATGAAACGGTTTCCTATAACATACGATTGACATGACTTCTCATTTTAAAGTGTTCTTAAGTTTTGAATTTGAAAGACGATTTCGCATTTTAAATGTTTACCGCTAACAGTTTTTGTTTGTCATAGATAAAAGACGGTGAAGTTTTGTTTAGGTTTTCTTAATCGGAAGCATTTGGTTTAATCTATTTTTTTTTCTTTTTTAGAAGAAATTTTCCTCGATACGAACCATCCCTTGTCTTGCAAAGAATACGATGATAGCCGACTATGGGTGTAGATTAGTTTTAATTTAAATAATCATCTCAAAAGGCGTGTATGTAGGGCGATGCAATGTAGGAAATGAAGCATTTTCCTTTGGCATACGATTGCCATGAATTCTGATTTTTAAATGATCTTAAGTTTCAAATTTGGAAGATTGTTTTGAATTTTAAATATACACTGCTTAAGGTATTTTCTTTGTCATAGATTGATTTTAGGTTGAAGATTTTAAGTTGTTTTTAATAAGCAGCATCCGGTTCAATGTATTTTTTTATCTTTTTTAGAAGTCATTTCCCTCTTTAAGGATTATCCTATTTCTCGCGAAGACTATTAAAATATCAATTTAATTTATACAAAGTGTATTAAGGTTTATGACAAGCATTTCATTTAGTGGATCGTACAAACAAATATCATGCTTGGAGTTTGAAACCTAGATCTCGTACACTACAGCCTTAGAGCTCTTGTTAACGAACGTTTTTCTTAACGGGTAAAGGGACGACGCGAAACGGTTACCTTTGTATGCATACAAATTTGCAACGGGTATGAGCCAGTCGCGTTAACAAACATTCACACTAACTTATTGAAGACTGCGCGTTGGCCCGTCGCCCGTTATAAAAGTCGGGCCGTTGTCCGTTGTCGTTAACAAGAGCTCTTATGCTACGACCGCGCTGCGCCACCGATGCCGTTGCTAGGTAGTCCTTGTCTCAGTCCCACTTCAGGAGCAGACCTCTAATAAAGGATACCTAGCTATCTAACACCACACTGGCAGAAAGAGTTACATATTGTTCTATGTTCATATTATTTTTTTACATTTCTGATGTATAGTCGAAAACGAAATGGCTTTATCAGTTTTGACAAAAAATTCTATCATAATTTAAATTCATTAAGATCGTTTTTTAATGTGTTTGCGTGAGCTTGACGTCATTGGTTGACCGTATTCAAAACTATGCTTAGATTAAAAGTGCAATCTATTTTAAACTTTCACTTCAACGCAATAAATAATAAAATCTACTAACACAATACAAATGTCACTAATTAAACTGTAGAGTTTGTATGTGAAAAACCCTGAAAAACCATTAAATAATTTAAAACTAAAATCAACTTGTTACTTGTGACATTACAAGCTTGTCATTTCAGAAAAACTGAAAATGTAGAATTTAAATATTGGCTGGTAAGCCACCCAATTGTTAGCACCTTAAGAGTGGACTTCGTGTCAGACTAAAATATAAAATATCATAAAATGATAAAATACTTTAATCTTTGCTTATACTTAATCATTATTATGTGATTGAATATTATTAAATAAATATTATTGGCACTAATGCCAATAAAAGGATTCTGATAAATTTATTGTTGCTATGTTGACACATAAAATAAATAAAATATGATAAAAATATTAAATAAATAATATTTGAACTTGAATATTGACGCCAATGACGTCATACAAGAAATGATAGGGATGGACATAGAAGGAAAAAAGAGAGAAATTCATTAGATTATAACGTTTTACCGAAAATATGCTCTAGTAACAGTAAATAACGTTGACTTTACTATTTGTTTTTATAAATACCTAACGACTATTTGCTAATACAAGAGAACTGTTATGTCAAAGTAGCGTCATGATTTAGCTGATGTTTTGCTGTGCGATATTGAACCTAATAGTTTTATGACATGCAACTAACAGTAACTCTAGAGGTGATAAAGCCATTTAGTTCTCGACTATACAGTCCGGATTCCCTAGACCATTTATGCCAAGTGATTATTTTTTATGTGAATACCTTCAGTTTCATGAAACTATCGAAAAAGTCGTATGTTAAAGTCGGTATTGTGGTAGTTAGCAGAGACATCGAGGATAAAATTTAATTTCATATATCCCTAAAAATAGTATCCTTGGTATGCCTGATAACTGTTCTAGGAAACCCGGACTATGATTATCTTCGGCTTTAGTTAAAAAATAATTACGATTAATAAATAAAAACAGCCATTGACATTCAAATCACAAGGCTCTAAAGAAACATTTTTACCATAAACTAGTGCAAAAACAATAAAACCTTCTCTCGGGCACGATGCCAAGATATCGTATCTTTAAACTATTCTCTTATAAATGATGTTGTTCTACAAGCCCTCAACGAACAACTGATTATTCAAGCAATTAAAATATTGAGGTTTTTTTTGGGAAGGAATCTGTGGGTTGGTAACAAGTTTACCTTAGTTTGGTTAACTTACCATTAAGCGTTTCATTCTATACTATTTATTACGAACCATCTATCTATCCCAAATAGATAGCCATAGATAAAGAATCCGTGCCCGTTGATATGCCACGCTCATACACTCCGTGAGAGCGGCTGTGACGTTTTTTCTGCCTCCATTCATTTCTGCATTAACTATTCGATTAACGTATAGTTAAATGAAAGTCAAAGACGACATTGTTTTAATTCATCATCATCATAACAGCCCATTAATGTCCCACTGCAGGGACGGGCCTCCTCCAGTTACGGAGGGATACTTGGCCTACTAATACCACGCTGGCCAAACGGATTTTTTTCTTCTTTTTATTACGTAAAGATAATACACAGACAGTCCCTTAGTCGGTTTTTACGACACCCATGGGATGAGACTGGGTGGTGACACACTGTATTCTTACTCCGTCACCACACTGAGCTTTAATTATCATTTAAAAAATATTTTTCTGATTTAAATACTAAGGCAGAAAAACAGTCATCAATCTCAATGTCACTGATCGATAACACCTCATTGCACTACGTGTGAATATACCTCAGAGACAGATAATTGCCTCATGAGAAAAACGCTAACATTTCTTGGAATTCCTTCAGAGTGTACAATGTCTTTACGTAGTCTTCACGAACTCCCGTAGGTACTAAGTTATTATCACGTCACGTAAAAAAAACGCAAAGAGTGTTAAGCTTTGAGTTTAAGATTTACCCATCGAAGTAACTCTTTCGCGTCTCGCCAACTTAACTCGCCAAAAAATAGGATGGAGATCTATTCAAATCAACTTAATCAACAACTTACTACTTAACTCGCTACTGTACTTGTCGATGTGTAAATCGGGCTTTAAGCATTTAAGGTATTTTCTAAATTCTTTTTAAATAAAATTAAAAGTATGTAAGTAATTACATTTTGATTATCAGAAATAAATACTGTTAACTATTACTAATTTATCTGACCTGACATTAACACTAGAATATTTCAACAATCGATGGAAAAATGCCTTATGTGTGCCGTCAAATTAGAAACTAAAAACTATTGTCCAAATATTTATTAAAAAATTTAATTTGAAAATATATCTATTGTGCAGCATTTTCCAAGTTGACACGAAAGGAGCAATCTACTTGACGACTAAAAATGGAACCTCTCCAATAACGCTGACGTCCCTGAAGTCCCGTGACGACGATACATCGCAACACACTCCAAACATTCTGTCTGCGAATAAAAATCTGTCATACGATGTCTCGAGAATGGAACATGACTATTGGGAAGCGGCAGACATTTTGTTCTCGAATTATATTAACAGCAGTTACGAGGACATAGCTTCGTACACGTTCAAACAATCCAAAAGGAGTATTAACGATGCCGTATCAAAAAATATAACTCTAGTATTGGAAAACTTGTTGAAGAATTATGAAAATTCACAATTACCTACGCATGGGAAAGGTACTTTATATGTATTATATATTTTTATTATTTTATTTTATTAATTGTGTCGCGGAAACTTAGTTGAAAATGCACATAAACCTAACAGGAGTTTTAATATCCAATTTGTTGCAGGTTATCCAACTGTGGTCCAAACGAATATTCTAATAAGGAGTATGGGGCCAGTATCTGAATTAGACATGGTAAGATATTTAATTATTTTTATTATATTATGGAAAAAAGACATAATGCCCGATTGTTTGATACTTAAGACTATGTTGTTTTAAATGTGTATTTCCAATACAAACTATTGAAAGTTACGCGACAATTTTCAAATAAGTTTAAATTTATTTCAAATAAATCCGAGAGAAAAATGTATCTGATGAATTTGATACCTACTGATGAGTTACTAAAGATAGAAAACTATTTATTTACCACAAAACAAAAAAGGTACAAATAAACTTATTAACTACATTTATCCTAACTTTGCCGCAAATCAGTAAATACCAGGAAACAAACAGGAAACTTTGCTGACAGTTTGTCAATGTCAATACAAATGTCAATCAGTTCAAGTGTCATTCTTTGTGATGAAATATAAGTGGAGAAAATTTATAAAAACTTCGTAAGAATCACTTTAGATCGTAAAACTTATTGAGTTCGTGACTGAAACGTCAATTTCAATTTGAAATAATAAAAATAGGTAATGGTACAGGTAAAAAGTTAAGTTGTTTATATTAAACTTTAACAGTCAGAGGGTCGTTTAAAAAGTAAGGTTAAATAAGTTTTACTTTTCGCTAAATATTAAGGTTTAAAGATCCGAAGGATATATAATATAATTTTATATAGAAATCACTGTTCATTGATAAAGGTAATATTTTAACTATAGAATATTTTGAAATAACAAATGTTGCGCTGATTTGCTAAAACTTCCACTGAGCAAAATTGCATTTCACTAATTGAAAGAATCGCAACAAGCTGTATTACGAGTATTAGACAATAAGCTATTACTTCAATCCTCTGCCAATTCCGCGGACACTTTTACTGCCGTTCCTACCTCCATTTGCGTCGAGACTCCAGACGCCTCTCCCTTCGCCCTTTCCGAATCTTCTCCCGACGTGATTCAAGACGCCACTACCGACACGTGTTAAGACACAACTCTCGACCCTCTCCTGGCTCAGACACCATTCTAGACGCCTCTCTAGACGCACACCCGACGCAGTTCTCAACCCCACTTTAGATGTCACTCCAGACGCCACACTATTCGCACTTTAGACGCCATTCTAGACGGCACTCCCAACACCACTCTCGACCCCACTTTAGATGCCATTGTCAACGCTTCTCCTGAAGCATCTCCTGACGCCGTTCCAGACGCCGCTCTCGGCGCAAATTCAAACGATACTCTTGACGCCATATCCTAGACCATTACAGACTCCGTTCACACCACTTCGACGCAAATCCTTCCCCCGCTCACGACGCCACTAAAGGCAGTTTAGGTTTCAGTGAATTACTTTATCTACAAACCAAATTATATTTAAAAAAAAACTGGTCTGGTCAAAAACTAAATGTCTATTGAGGTTTAAAAAACTCTACAAACGTCCTTTTCCTGCTCTCTTTTTTATAAAACACTAACGTACTTAAAGTAACCGCAACGTTACTACTCTGGACCTTACGTCAAAAAGGCAATCATTTCTAATACAAATTTTCTAATACAGGATTATTCAATGGACTGTTACTTCAGACAGTATTGGCGGGACACCCGACTGTCCTTTCTCGGGCCCATCCGCTCCCTGTCACTTTCTATCAAGATGTTAGAAAGGATTTGGAGGCCAGACACTTATTTCTATAACGGGAAACATTCTTATGTACACACCATTACTGTACCTAACAAACTATTAAGGATCAGTCAACATGGAGATATTTTATATTCTATGAGGTAAGTCTTATTTAGTAAGAAAATGCGAAAGTTTGTGAAAACGCATGCCTGGATATTTGTTTTATATTTATTTGTACGAAACGGTAAGATGATTGTATCGAGTAATACGAGTATTTAAAGTGCGAATTAGTCATGCGCAAATCATGTCCTGGAGAAGATTGAACATGACATAGTTCTTTAGAAAGTCGGACCTAGTTCCAGGAAACATGTTCACGGAACTGTTTAGTTCCGTGGAATCAGTCACAATTTGCTAGTATATATTTCTGTTCATGTGCAGAAGAAACAGACATCTCTGATTGTTATCGTTCCATCGAAATGGTTCAATGTCCATATTGAACCATTCCGACTCGAGGGAACGGTAGTACGGTACCTACTCTTATACCCCTTCCAGCGTAAGTTTAGCTTTTTGACAGTTCACGTCCATGAAGTTTCGTAATACTTCCGCTTATTTTTCGAATAAATTATATTGTATTTCATGGACGTACCCATGTTTTTTTCAGTTACCATGGTTACTTAGTGATGGACACACATAACGATTACCACCATTATGAAACAAATTATAAATAATCGGTAGAAATAAATGCTATGAATAAACCTGAACTCTTCATAATACGTGTATAAAATGTAATATGATATTTTAGATTAGCTATAACCCGCGAAGGTGTCACGATAAATTATGTATTTTAAATAATACCTAAGCTAACTATAATTTTATCATTTTAAGCTATAGGCTAATTCTCTTAACATAGAAGAAATAATCACTAATAAAATGATAATGTAAGTTGATGTAAGGATCCAAATGTGTAAAACAAAGTAATTTGAAAAATCGCGAAATCGCTTATAATCGAATGGCATTACATTCGAGATACTACTGAACGTCACTAACATCAATCTGTCAAATGTCGTTAAATATAGTGGAAAGGGTATAACTTACATGCACAACTTATTAGTATTAAGCACTGCGACTTTGTTTAGGAAAAGAAATGTTTTATAATTTCAAAAAGCAGGTTAGTTTGTATTTTTTTTTTGTACAAAAAAAAAAAAAGTTTGTAGTAAAAGTAGATATTATATCTACCTTTTTAATCAAAAAGTAAGTTACTTTTTATTAAAAAAGTAGATTTAGTACCTACTTTTTCACTCACCATGTTCGATTCGTATAAATCGTTCTTTAACTAAAGCTTCGTTCCTCTACAAAGAGTGAACTATCTGAACATGTTAATTTTGACAATTTGGATTGAACGATATAGCTCCAGTTGAGGACATAGCTCCAGGAACTATTTCGGTCCGGAACTACGCATGACTAGTGCGAATACAATGTATAAATGTAGGTTACGGCGGATAGTAGGTAAAAATACAAAAGATCATGTAACGCAAATTTTAAAAGCAATGAACTGTTTTATTTAAACTCTAAATTAAATAATATCTATATTTTTTGCGATAAAAAGCAAATTACGTAACCAATAATGATAAAACATCTATTGAACCAACTTATAAATACCCCCTATGCCAAAATTATATTTTCAATTGAAATAGAGGAAGAAATGAGGATTTCTGAGGTAACAAACATTAAAAAGCAGCCATATTACTTTTAAGTGTATTTAAAAGATCGTACACATTAGCCCAATCGTTTAATACACAAATTAATTTCAAGTAGATTACCTACGAGATCGTAAATACATAAATCCCAATTAAGGTTCGAGAATAATTAATTTCATACCCTTTACAAAACCAAAGCGTCCCGACATTTTTAATTGGCATAATGAAAAATTTTCCCTGATCCGATTACCCTGTAGAGTTTTCATTGAGTACGAAATTCCAGTTTTGTTCTTTATTTTTTATGTCCAAGTCTGTCATTGAGATATTGTCTTAATCTATCAAAGATGTTATCAAATTTAGTTTAAGTACTTATTTTAGTTTTTTATTAATGAACAACAACGGTTTCTTGACATATACACAAAAAATTAGTTTCACTTCTAGTGTATTAATTTTAGGCTTTGCAAATTAAATTTACCACTGAAACACGAATTAAACCGACTTTTATAGTTTATTTATTTATTTTGTTTTGTCCAATTTTAATTTAAAAATAACAGTTTTTTGTAATTAAGTTGAAAACCTAGTCAAGTAGTAGAGCCTACTGCACTTTTACGCTAGATACTTCAGTAAGTAGAGATCCATGTGGTGACGGAGTAAAAAAACAATATGTTACCACCTCATCTCATCCCATGGGTGTCGTAAAAACCGACTAAGGGACTATCCGTGAACATTACCTTTATGATATAAAAAGAAGGAAAACTTGAAATTAAACCCTATACCAATCCATCTGGCCAGCGTAGTATTAGTAGGCCAAGTATCCCTCTATCACTGGAGGAGGCCCGTCCCTGCAGTGTGACATTAATGAGCTGTTATAAGGATGACTTCAGTAAAGGAGATGGAAACTTTTGGGCTAAAGCCTGTACATTACTGTACAGAGTAAGGATATGCCCTAAAAATCTTTTCTATTTTTTAATAAAATAATAATAAAATTACTCAATTTTATTAAGATTCGAACTTGAAAAAAATAGAAAAGATTTTTAGGGCATATCCTTACTCTGTACAGTAATGTACAGGCTTTAGCCCAAAAGTTTCCATCTCCTTCAAAAAAAAATTATCTTGGATTTCAGATTGCCAAAACTAACAAAAGATTTAGCACGAGACTAATAAGTGTGAAGCTATAAATTGATAATACTCTCATTTCTGTTTAATCATGGCCCAAAACTCTTAGTGAAGGTTTCATTCTCCTTTCGACGCTTTTTGACGAGTTAACTAAACGTGACATATTCCCTTTTGTTCTTTAGTAATGCATTACCTTATTTTACATAAATGTGTACGTTTTTGGTTCATTAAATATAAACATACTTATATCCTAATCTATGTTCCTCTTTAAACTACAGACAAACTAGTTCACCAATGAATAAGAATAGAAAGCCCTAGGCAATAGAATTGAGTGAATAAAACATAGAATGGATAAGATAAGTGCATCTAATTTCTCACAGTGAATATTCAACTAGGCACTCGTTAATCGGTTTAGTTCGGACGAAATTCTGGAACAGAAACTGTTCATTGAACGCGGCAAACAGAAGTGTCACGATCCTTTTACCAAAACGAGATTGAGAAGCTTTTTGAACAGTTCCTATTCTATTTAATGACCTATTTAGTGGAAAAGTTGATGAATTAAATCTGAGTAAGGTTTCTTATTGCAGCGAATAATGTAACAATTATAAATCGTTTTATTCAGAGGGAAACTTAGCCTACTACTTAATAAGTACCACGCTAACCAGTTGTATTGATATGTTTATAACTTAATATCAAGGTTTTCTTATTTTTTGACATAAAGCCTTTGGTTCTTAGGACACCCATATTGACGGTTACCATGTTTTCTAAGCGTATTGACTAAAAAATCAATGAAAACTTGCTATGTTACAGATTAACTATTAAAGCGAAATGTCCAATGGAACTAAGGAATTTCCCAATGGACAGACAGTCTTGTCCGTTAATTCTTGGCAGTTGTAAGTATCTTATTTTATTATTAAAAAAAACAACTTCAAAGCCAGAACAGTAAGTTCCGATGCACTTTCTACACTCTTTTACAAAATTTAATTTTGTTTACTTCTAGGATTTTCACAAACATATACAAATTCATAAGTAAATAGGTTTTCCTAAAAAATAAGATAAGATAAGACATGATAATGTTTATTCAGGAAACTTATGAGCTACAATTTACATGGTATATGAATTTTACTTAAAGTTCACATAACTTACGTACTAACGTTTTTTGCTTTGTGTAACAATTATTTCTTATTGTTACAGATGCCTATTCAAACCAGCAGCTTGTATACCAGTGGCAGAACTCTGAAAGTGTTAACTTTGTGCCAGGCATGACGCTCTCACAGTTCGACCTCATCAGCTTTCCTTACAGAAATTTCACTTTTACTAGACGAGAAGGTATGTATTTCTTTTAAGACATCACAGTATCCTATTGAAAAATACTTTAAAGCGTATTTATACCAAAGTAATAGTGTTATGCTTACTGTATAGGTAAGTATTCATAATTTTCGCGTTGTCGAAACGAGGTAAAAATGCTAATTACTTCAATAAGTGTTCTATACCTACTTTTTCAAATCGAATAACGAATATCCACTACTTACATACAGCTAAGTTACAAGTATCAGTACAAAATACTTAATATTTAAAAAAGTATTTTAAATCGACGTTGATGGATAGATTAATCTGTTAACGTTACAAGTTTAGAGTAAATAGTTGAACTTCCGATATTGTATATAGTAAAATCTCGTATCGGTCAAATTACATTTTCTTCCATAAAGAATCATCAATCAATCAACTAGCTTATTGCAGTCCACTTCTGGACATAGACCTCTCCCACGCGCCACAGAACTCGGTCCTACGCCTTCCGCAACCAGTCCAACTCAGAGACCTTTATGAGGTCGTCAGTCCACCTAGCTGGGGGCATCCTACACTACGTTTGATAAAGAATATAATATTGTTATTTGCACTTGATTGTGTACATAATTAAGTACAAAGAAGTTTTATTCATTAGGAAGAAAGTTTGTCCGGCGCAAACAAGACTAGACTTCCTTATTACATTGCCCATACAAATATGAACATATTTGTATTCGCTTATACATGCTTATATTTATACAAAGATGGTTCAAAACCCTTTTCCGATTGTAATCGTATCGGATAGATGTTCTTTTTATATAAAGCTACACGATTGCTTCTTCTCCGTGTGGTGACGGTGTAAGAATACAATATGTCACAACCCTCATCTCAACCTATGGGTGTCAATAAAAGAAATAAAACTTGAAATTATACCCTATACCAATCCGTCTGGCCAGCGTATTATTAGTAGACCAAGTATCCCTTCGTCACGGGAGGAGGCCCGTCCCTGCAGTGGGACATTAATGGGCTGTTATGATGACACGATTGCTTTGCTACCGAGGCAGTTTACAAAATGTATCACAAAAATTTATAATGAATTTTTCCAGTCAAACGTAAACATTAAAGTTTGGAAAATGTTTTTCATGCCTGAACCCGTATTATATTAAGCGGTAAGAGGATAAACCGTACGGTCGGCGCGTGTCGCGATTAGTGGAGTTGAAAGCTCTGTTATGAGAGCGAACGGGAGATTCCATCATCTTCGATATTGATAACGTTAGCACATTGAAAGTAGCTTTATATAAAAACTAGATGGTGCTCGCGACTTCATCACTTTACTATTTATGGAAGAAAATTTAATTTGACCAACATGAGATTTACACAGAATATGGGAAGTTGAACTATTTTTACTCTAAGCTTGCAATATCGTGATCGAAGTCGAGGTGTTCTTCAAATGAATGTGTTAAGCTAAAGCTAATGTTCTTTGTGTACGTTAATTCAATGTCTGTCAAATTCCCCACGCCCGGAGCTCAATAATACCTTGTGTAGATGTTGTCTTTTATAAAAAAAAAATAAAAAAATTCATATTATTCCACGTGTGTGGTACTGAGAGAAATCTCGACAAAATATTACCTCTATGAAACCAAAATAGGGAAATCTTGACATCTTATACCTACTAATCGGTCTAGCCAGCTAGAAGTTGTCATATTTCCTGTATGTCACTCCAGAGTCCTCTACAGTGGGTGACTAAAAGGGTGTTAAAGTTTACAATATTGTAGTGTATATCGTTTGCTTACTGGTAAAACATGATAAATGCTTTTTTTATCTAAAATGATTCTGTTTTACCAGTAGATAGAGCATCGAAAATTACGTGTTTATGAATACATAAGTCATTTTAGATAATAAATGCATTTATCATGTTTTACTAGTAAGCAGACGATATGACAAGAAGTATAATAAACAAGATTATATAAAGTAAGTATCCCTACTTGACGTAAATATCCACAATGACTTTCACTCAGCCGTAAATGACTTTACCCGTTTCTTATTTACCGAAAATTTCTATGCGTCGAACACGTACCGTTTTAGCATTTTATATCTTAAAATACCTTGCAAAAATAGACCTCAAGTGCTTCTTTTATAAATGTGATTTGCTTTTTTTTTCACTTCGGAAGCAAATACAAAATAATGTCAAACGAATTGTACCGAGTCGCAACAGACACGAATTGGCTTTTAAGCTATGAGGAATTTACATTCGCGTAATGGTAAAAATAAATAACTATACGACTGTATTATATACGGTCATTGTTTTTCAATATAATCTTTATTGAAGGTTAATGCGGGAAATTTTATTCAAAAGAAAAACTTTTATTACTGATAGTTATTAAAATTACATACATTATCGAGTTCATAGGAATTAGGAACCGTAATACGGTTAGGCATCATGATTGTACTTGAATAGCGCAAGTTTTTGTTGTTAATTTTTACTGAGTTTGATCTTGTTCTGTATACCTAGTATTACTAATCTAATACGCTTGTTCCTCCTGTGCGACATGAATAGGCTGATCTGTATTAAAGAATGAATGAACACAAGCAGGTTATGCCTAGCTTACTTTGGGAACAGATAGCGCTGTGTAGAGCTGATGTCCGTGAATATTTATTTATAAAGAATAATAGATAGCAATAAAATATAACTCTAAAAAGCCCTATATCAATGCGTCATGTCTGCATATTAGAAGCCCAAGATTCCGCCTATCCTTGGAATCTTTTGGTTTGGTAAACTATAACTCTACCGGAACGTGCCACGGCAAGAAAGAGCCTTCTTCATATTTATTGAGAAATTTTGAATCAATTTTTCATTTTTTGCTATAAATAGATAATAATTGTTACCGTTACTGTTTCCTAAACGGCTCACCCCCGGTTTCCAAATGACTGATAAAAACTCTTGTCAACTATCATTTTCAGGAAGTAGGTAAATGATAATTGACACGAGTTTTGAGACTTGATTAGTTGATTTTTACTTGATCAGTCATTCAGAAACCGGGAGTAAGTCTAGTCTGGTTGACGTCTCTTCAAGGTCAATTTTTTGACTAAGACAATTTTAAGAAATAGTCCTTGTCTTGTCTAAAACAAGGTATTGCAGTCAAAACCACATAGGTAAGGCATTTACCCCAAGACGCTGCTTGAAGTCGCATCTCGAGCCGATATACTTAATTATTAATGCGTTTGTGAATGTTCACAGGAGATTTCTCAGTGCTACAAGTATCGTTCAATCTACAACGACATACAGGCTACTTTCTCATACAAGTGTACGTGCCCTGCATTCTAATAGTAGTACTCTCTTGGGTATCTTTCTGGATTCATCGAGAGGTATCCTTTGAATTTTTTTATTGATTATAAGCATTCAAATTTAAAAAGCATTTATTTATCTTTGTTAGAGAATTATTTATACCCCACCGACAAACCGCTCTGCAGTTTGGTGGGATTAGTTCAAATGTAGCATGTGTATTCTTTAAATAAACTTCTTTTATCTCTTTTTTATCTTTTATCTATTGCTTAGCTGCCTTAGTGACAATGCGGCCATGTAGAAAATTTAAATATTTTTGTAATCATAAAGGATGTTCATGTATGCAAAAGTTCTTGCAACACGGATATCGCTAGTGTTGGAAAAATCTTATTAACATATTTTTTTTCTCTACGATCCTGTTAATAATCGGGATTGCATATCTCAAATTAAATCTGAAACAGTTTGATATTTTGACTTTTGTAGATATTTTTAAGCAACTAATTGTTTTCAGGCAACATCAGATCGAGTAGGTCTTGGAATAACAACTGTGTTGACACTGTCTACTATAAGCTTGGACTCGCGGACAGACTTACCTAAAGTACGATATGCGACCGCGTTGGATTGGTTCCTGTTGATGAGCTTTTTCTATTGCATAGCTACACTTCTTGAATTTGCTGGTGTGCACTATTTCACCAAGGTAATAGCGTTTAGATTATTTTCAATGTTAGTGGTATTTTCCACAAACGTATTTCTCAGTTCCAACTGCCTCGTTGTTTCCCGTTGGCGCGACGTTCGTGGAAGCGGCTGCCTTGCACTAGGTAGCGGGTTCGATTTCGACGAATGACAATATTTTGTGTGATCCACAAACTATTGTCCTGAGTCTGGATTTTCTTTGTCTCCGTTAAATCGATGTTTGAACAGAGTGGTGTTTAAATTAAACGGTTCAACAGTTTAAGAACGGTTTTTATATTGACGACCTCTATGGCGTAGTGGTTATATAACATGACCGCTACGCAGAGGTCTCGGGTTCGATTTCCGCTCAATTCTTTACGTGCATGAACATGATTGTTTTCATTGGTCTGAGTGATTTCTGTGTATATGTTACGGGCAATTTGATAAGTCCGGGCACTATTAATAATGACCGGTCTGTATTAATAATGCCCGACTCAATTGGGCAATGTGATTAATACAGCATAATTAATCACTTTTCCCGGCCATTATGAATAAGGCCCACCCTATCTTGGGCAAAGTAATAAAATAGGTGAACTGTAGTGTTTTTGTTTATTGAATGAAATTAAACTTACAAAATTTTCATGAAAAGTTAACAAAAAATAAACTATTGGACATAGTAGTTAAAAAATAAACATTTTACTTAAATGTTTCTGGCACTCGCCGGCCGCTGCCGCGGCCCGCTCGCTTCGCTCGCTCGGCTCGTGCGCGTTATGGTCGCCATACTAACCTAACCTAACCAAATGTTTCTGACTTTTGGCTTAATTTTAGGTTTTAGCTTTTTTTTAAACTATCTCAAACACTAACTTATTACATGGACCACGGGCCGTCGGCCATTATTAATAAGGGCCGGTCAAAGTGATAAATTTATCACTTTGGCCATCGTTATTGGGCATTATTAATAAGGACCGGTCCTTATTAATAATGCCCAGTTAATCACGTTGCCCGTAACATATATATACAAAAAAAATATTTAAGCATGTTTATCCGTTGTCTAGTATCCATAGTACAAGCTCTGCTTAGTTTGGGACTAGATCGCGTTGTGTGAATGTGTGAGGAGTATTTATATTTATATCCAATATTAATGTTCGTGTTTATTTTAGGTCGGATCAGGTGAAATAGTGATAGATGATTCAGAATGGGAGGAGCTGATAGAAGAAGTAGGTGGCGATGCTTTTGCAGCAAGACAACTCGCTGTACGCCGGCGAAGTTCTGCTAGATCTGCTACCAATTTTGTTAGTATATTTTCCATTTATCAATATTTTTACGTAAACCATACATAAACTTAAAACGCAAGGTGGGGAGACCCCTCACACGGTGGACCGACGACCTCGTAAGGACGGCGGGAAGCCGATGGATGAGGGAGGCGCAGGACCGCACAAAGTGGCAATATTTGGAGGAGGCCTATGTCCCGCAGTGGACGTCAATTGGCTGAGATGATGATAATGATGATACATAAACTTACGCCTTTTTTCCATAAAGGGTAGGTAAAGACCGCTAAGCGCATAGATCCTTACATTCCGCAACCCGCTAACGTAAACTATTTAAAAAGCAAAAAAGATACTATTTTTATCAGAGCTAATTCTTGTCTGGTGGACCATAATAAAATAATTATGTTAAACGTAAACAAGAACCATACAGATATATTGATACTATTTTTTTTTGTTTGCCATTGATAACACTAACCTTAGTATGGGTCAATAAATATAATTAAGCATAATAAAAAGTTAAATAGCGTACTGCATATTAAATAATCTTTGAACCTAAGAAATCTATAGTCCCTGTTCTTATATAAACAAATTGAACCAATCTGTGAGTTCAGCTAGTTCCTCAGTAATTCAAGCTACCGCCCCGTATTAATCCTTTAATGGAATCTAGGACACTTAGAGTCCATTTAATACCTAGTTTATTCAATAAGCTCTTATTAGTTCAGATGTAGAAACTAGGCGGCTCTGCATAGTATATTTCACCATCATATTTTGTTGTACAAACTTCGATTATTCCTTTTTAAATCACTACATAGAAAAGAAAAGTCGCTATCCGTCTCTATACTTATATGTCGCAGGGAAATGAAACCATTTCACAAGATTTTGTTTAGTGAAATGACATATCACTGACGTTATACTCGTATTAGTATTTTGTCATAACACTAAACATTTTCAGTAAGAAGACTACGTTATAATCAAGAGTATTGGACATTTACCGGGATTTCGTAAAATCCCTGCATGGTTTCCTTATTTCCCTGCGATGCTACCATCTTTAAAACTACTTACACAACTATTATCAAACGGCTTTTTTAATAGAAAGAGTGATTCAACAAGAAGGTTTATGTGTATGATACATGCACAACATTTTAGAGTTTATGCGTTGCACCCATGCAAAGCCAAGGCGGGTCTATAGTTCAGTATATACCAAACGTAATATAAGAACCTACTTTATTATCGCCTGTCTGCCTTCGGACTCGACGCAACCAAACACGGATACACTTATGAATAAGAAGCGAAGCGACTCATAATATGGGACGTTGCCTTTTGTCTGCCTCTTTCTTGGAAATGTCAATATTTGACGAAGGGATAGCTTGATAGTAAGACATGTGTAACTATAGGATATTAAAAACACATTTTAGTTTAAGTTAGGATTAATAATATCTAACTGCTTCATCATATCAGTCAATTGACGTCCACCGCTCCTTCAAATATTACTTTCTGCGTAATTATTAGGTAGATTTTATAATAAGTAAATCTTTATTGCTCAAGTCTTGGACTAGCTTAATAATTTACTTTAAAAAATAATGATTTCAATTTACTTACAATGCCTTAACTTAAAAGTTTAACAATCCCTAGTTCAGAAATAACGCTGCTAAAAGCTAATTCAAGTCGTAAGCGATTAGAAAGTTCTTGAAAGCCGTACGCATACAATTAAGGGTCAAAGATTTGAAACTAATATAAAAGCAACTGCTTTAGATGGTTAGCATAAAAAAGCTGAAACTATAAACCATGCTGTATAATTCTATGTACTTGTGTTTGTGGTTCATTCTATGTCTACAGAAGTCACCGAGTCATAACGCTACTAGGTACCTAATTAGATTACGGATGACTCTCATTCTTATTCAGTCTTAAACTCATTTTTAACAGACTCCAAAAAAGAAGGTGGTTCTCAATTCTGCCGGTTTTTATTATTTTTGGTTACAGTCGGTTTTTAATTAGACAATTTCTTCTACAGAGTTTTACACTACCAGCTCATAGCTCAGAGGACCTCGATCGACCTCCAGAGCATAGTGCAGTCAGGCTAACAATGGAACGTACAACGCAGACTGAACGAAGAGTTCCGCGGTGGAGACAACTGCTGTACTGTCTAGCTGGAGACGATCGTTACAGACGTCAGAGGCAAATTGAAGCTGGTACGTTCAATTGTTTTATCAGATTTAGTTGGCACGAAATCAAGGTAACAGACGAGTACCTAATCTACCTACCTAATAGCCTACTGCTACCTGCTACGCAGAGGTCTCGGGTTCAATTCCCGCTCAATGCAAATCTTTGTGTGCATGAACATGATTGTTTGCATTGGTCTGAGTGTTTTCTATGTATAATATTTATGTATTTACATAAAAAAGTATTTAAGTATGTTTATCTGTTGTCTAGTACCCATAGTACAAAGCTTTGCTTAGTTTGGGACTAGGTGACGATGTGTAAGGATTATTTATTTATTAAAAAAAAAGTTGTAAGTGGTAATGGTAAAAAACTTTACTCCGTCATCATCATCTTGCCGCTCTGGCCTGTGATTCTTCACACTACGTTTGTATCATATTGTAATACGTTGGACGTATGATATTGGTTGGTTTTCCTCCAGCAAAAAAAAACATAATCAGGAAGTTTGTTCCACAACTTAATGGTTCAACATAGAAAAGAATTTCCTATCCTTCTGGTGCGAAATAATATCTAAGCCGGCTTTGTATGACAGTCAGACGGGCACGAGTGGTCCTGTAATGAAAAGGGGAGGGAGGGACAAGATCAGTTTCTAAGTAAGTCATAAACAAATTCAATTCAGCTACCTGGAATTATAAAAATAGAACAATATCAAAATTGCGTTTTATCATCGTACCTATCTCCGTTTAATAAAAAGTTATTACGTGACATTTCCATAGTAACCTGCCCGTGATCAATATCTATAGGTACTTCAGAAACTCACGTTTTTATTCTAGGATCAAATTTATTTTTTATTAGATCTCAATAACCTACGGGTAACATAATACATTGAAAAATAAGTAGAGTTACATATTTTTGCCTTAATTTGAAATAAATCATCCGGGACTGTACATAATATTGAGATAGGAAAAAGATATAGGCAATAGGTACTTACTACGTATTTAAGTATGTTTGTCCGTTGTCTAATACAAGCTCTGCTTAGTTTGGGAATAGATGGCATTGTGTGAATATGTGTAAAGTAATATATATTTATTTTGTTTCAGGAAGGCTAGGTCATATCAACAGTGTATCACACATCGACAGAGCAGCCCGGGTACTGTTCCCTGCATCCTTCGCACTACTGAACTTATTCTACTGGCTTATCTACGCGTTTTCCAACGATGATTTTGCTTGGAGCGATAATCCTATGAATTCACTGTCCCATTAAAATGATTACTTACGTTTAAGCCTGTCCTATTTGAACAATTTGCTTTTTAGTCAGTTATAAAAGAGAATACCCCTTAGTAACTAAGGCAAACTTTATTGTAAAAAGTAGATAATGGTGTGCGTGTTTACTTATAGTGTACATATTTTTTGTGTAGGTATACCAATGTGGAGCTCTAATATTGTTTTGTATCATCACATTTTCATTAACAGTAACATTTTCAGGCTTATATAGTGTTAATAGTTACATTATTCTTCCATAATTTTTTTCTAAAGTGTTTTTGTGTATTCGATATTTACCTATATCTACGTTACTATAGGAACATACCCTATTTTAAAATTTAAATACCTACTCATATTTTGTATTGTTAAATTCTCTGTTTGAATAGAATTAAAAAGGATTAAAAAAGGTTTGAAAAATATTGTGACATTTAATGTAAAACCTCTAAATTATAGTTAAATTAGGTATATATTTTAAGTATTTATTAAGCATTGTATCAAAATATATGTAAGTAAATGATAGAAATAAAATACAACAAGTAATTTCTCGTGTTTTATTATATTGAAAACTAAAGCCAGTAAATGGGTATAGTGAAATTTGTTGAACTTGTTGAACACTTTGATCATAATAAATACAATATTATTGTATTACAAAATATATCAGTTTATCAATATAAAACATTTCTTATGTATTGCGTGGGGCCATACAAACATTTTTATATACATATTTCGTTGAATAACTCGTTTACAGCGAAATTGTAAGTAATATTACAATACTAAAGTTTAACTGCTTCAGTGGCAAAGCGGTGGTGATTAAGGCTGCCGTGCACGAGGTTGTGGTTTCGAATCCCACGAAAAATTATTATTTATGCGATTCACTAATGATTATCTTGCCCCTGGCTGTAATTCGGTATGTAAAGTAAAAGTCGATTCCAAAACCATTTAGAAATTTTAGATCGGTAAGGAATAAAATCAATAAAAGAAATAAAATTGTAAAGATTGTGTTCATTTTTACAATTATACATGAATTACTTTGTGTTTCATTTGACCTCTAAATGACGTCATGCGTCCGGCTGAACCGAAGTTTGTCTCTGCCTGCACAAACTTCGGTTCAGCCGTACGCATGACGTCATCACAAGTAAAATTAAAATATTTATTAAAAATAAACTATAGGTTCGAAACCAAAAATACTCAAATTAGTTGTTTATAAATTAATAAACCTTTAATAAAAAATGAAAAAAATACCAAAAAAATTTTTTGATACCGAATTTGTGCTCTCATTTTCATGTCTCAATAAAACATCGTGGTTCAGGACAATCTTTTATGGATAATACAAATATCCTAGTACACATCAGCCCTAACCCCGACACATTTATTTAAAGAGCAACCTTTAAAGATCGCACATAATATATTAATTGTGTAGATAAGAATCAAGTTTAATTGTAATTTCATTACAATTTCGTTAACGAGTCACATAATATCTGTCATCTATAACCACATGCAACAAGCTTATTAATTGTTCATTAGAAACATTAATTATAAAGAAATTATGTCGTCAAAATACGCGTAGTAGCTATTATCTGAGCAATGAACAGTAGACAATTAATTGAATTAATTGTTCTCTTTTCTTGGTTTGTCTATACGAAACAAAATCGAATACTTTTCAAATTAAGAATCGAGTTCAAACTTCAAAACCAGAGCGTTGTTAAGTACTAATGGTATCTAAAGCCTCTAGAAAGGTATCTTTTATCTTTTCGTATGGACAAACTCGTGAAAAGGGTGTTGTTCACACCTATTTGTTTCAGAGTCCTGAAGCAGTACGAGCCTTGAAATTGCAGACTTTAATACAATATACTGTTTTTCATTAAAGGCTATTTATTATCAATAATGAAAGACAAAAAGTCGAGACTTAACCGGCCGCATTTGTGACAAAAGCAAATGAAAGCCACAGTATAGAAATAACAGTAGGGATAATACATTTAAATAATGTCTATGGATTATACCTATTGAGCTACCATCGATTACGCAGTTTTTTTAGCTGCCTGTCAATTATATCGCGTCCTGCCATAACTAGATAAATGTCATTGGTATCTTTTGACTTTGACATTTTTATGACAGTATTGACATATTCTTCTTTACCTTTTTATGAATCAATCTCGAAATTATTGAAACTTAGCACTTGTAGGTAAAAAGTTATATACTGTGGCCAACATTACATGACTTTATTGTATTACATATTAATTAGATTTTATTGTTTATATACTAATTGTATTATTTGAAACAAGCAGCATTTATAGGAACAATGTATAAGGAATAATATTTGTACGACATATAAATACATATATAATTTTATTACTTACTTAAAGAAAACTTATAGATGTTATTTAGTCTGGGTCTCTGTCGCTCGATCTCTAAATATAGCACATTTAAGTATTTGACAATAAGAAAAGAAGAGGTATACTTACAGATAGCGCGCGAGTTGAATGCAGTCGGGGTCTGAGGTAAAGGGCGGGAGCATCTCCCCCCGCTATCCGCACGCCCCACCTCACGCGCCTGCAGTGTAGTGCTGTGCCATCCTTGTCAACTATCGTACGTTTGCCGTGTTATTGTGTTAATAGTAATACTGAAGTTCCTGTGTTATTTTTTTATTCCGTTTTGTGAAATGATTATTATAACATGTGATAATTATGATATTGTTTTTTTTCACCATGTTAACCTAGTGTACTAAATAAAATTAAACTTAGAACATTGTTTAAATTTATCGATATGAATGTCAATTAATAATTTATAATTAGGTCACAGCACTACCGCATTCCTAAGCTCTGCATTCAACTCGCGCGCTATCTGTAGGTTGGGTTTAAGCTACCATGAAAATGTTCATATTAGATATTTTCTGCAAAGTAGCCTTACCGCAAATCAACACTTTCCAATCTAAAATTCATACTAATATTATAAATGGGAAAGTGCGTGTCTATTTGTCTTTTTTTCACGGCAAGACGGCGACGAATTGACGTGAGATAGTTTAAGGGAAGGAGAGTAACATAGGCTACTTTTTGCCCCTTTCTAACCCCCCAATTTTATATTACCCAAATTTAAAGCGAGCGAAACCGCGGGCAAAAACTAGTATAAAATAATAATACAAATATTATTGCTTAAGTAGTCTAATAGTATATCGTTAGTTTTTAAGTACATCACTTCTTACCAATTAATCTACTTACTGAATAGATACGAAAGTAAGAAAATATAAAAATTAAATTGAAATAATCTGCCTTCAAACATAAGACAGACCATTGCTGCTCACTGACAAAGGTTTGTGTACTGTAGTAGCAATCATTGTAGCTTAAAAGGCAACCGAGGGACTTCTACGTAACAGTATATCAAACAGGATATTCGAATTTTCTTACCACTCAGAGTTGAAAACTCATTTCTGAATATTCCATATTTAAATACCGATTTCAGTTTCCATTCTGATCAAGCGTCAGAGACCCAAACAATACATCTATATATTGACATTTCGCTAATTCTCTACTCTACGATTTATTAAAAAATCAGAATTAATATTCTGATTTTAAATATTTCTCTACATTACAATTTTCGCAGGGTAAAAGAGTTGGTATTGGAAAAATCTACATTTATTTTACATATAATATTATTACACATATCTAACGTATATCACATTATAATATAAGTTTATTTTTAATCGTAATCGAAAATGTTTAGTTAAAGGTAAATATCGAAAGAGAGCTATTAGGCTTATGTTCCAGATATTGGTCCAACATTCTGTTAATAAATACAAATTCATTTCGTTGCAAAACTTGCCAACCTTTACAATACGCCATTAAAATAGAAAATAGACATTTTGAAGGCAATATAGTTTTAAATACACAGTGGAATGTATAGTTTTTTTTTAAGGCTTTCATCATAAGTATGAAGATTTTTTTTTATCTAATACATCAACATCGAATGATAAATATTGTAATCTTAATTCATTTTATACATACTTTAGAATATATCTCGTGGACAAATTCAGATTTACCTACATATTGCGTCTTAACAAGAAAAATAACGAGAATGCGAGAAACGAAGCTACATTATAATTATTTGTCGGACTAACTAATAGTTAGTTTATTTATTATACATACTATAGTAAAGTATACATATACATCGTCCCTTCAATGTAAACAGTAAAAGCTTGTATTAATAATAAATAGATAAATCTCACAATTTCCATCAATTACATTACATATCAAGTTATTTTATACATATAAACTATCCTCTCGCAAAGTTTTGTTTCGCAAGAGAACCTTTGTGAAATATTTTCATACTTATAATATATATTTATATGTAGTCTTGTTTATGCCTAATACGCATATAATTTACGTCAACCGAACAATGTATTGTACACTCAGTAGTCAAATATTTTACATAAACCGAACTAAATACTGTATACTTAGGAGCGTCAATATGAAAAAATATTACAAAAATTATTTTGATTTTCCATTTTTTTTATTTAAAAAAGTATAATTTAGAAAACATGCCATATATGTATAATAATATTATTTACAAAAATAATGAGTACATTAATTTGCACATAATTTCGTCGACTTTAACTCATTATCTTGACAAATGAATGGTAACGTATTGTAATCTTTTTCATATTGATAAACTCTGGCTAAATGTATACAGTAAATGCTCAATAGTCAAAAAGAAAATGAGTAAGAAATGAGCAAAAGTTCCTAAGGGTTCCGTAAGTAATAAATATAATATAAAAGAATTCATTATTTGATATTAGAAATATTTCTATGTGTTAATTGAAATTTTATTGCTTAACAATTTCAATAGGTATGAGACAATAAAGTCTAATTAAAAAAGATTTTCTATCAAAGCACTATATCACAATTTTAATAGTCATCTACCAATGTCAATAATTGAAAGAGGTTTTGCACTAAAATTCGTAATTTTTTTTTTCGTGGGAGTGACGTCGTTAACGTTCATAATTACTATTAGCAAAGTCAAGTATAGAATAGGTACTGTCTATTTAAACAGACTTGCTCTAAAACGTAAACATATAATAATATGGCGTCGTGTCAACCACAGACTAAAGACTTTAGTCTTTGATCTTTGAAAAATGTATAGGAATCAGGGACAAAATTCTGTAATCTACAAATGTCAAATCGTAAAAATAATTTTATCTGTGAAATTTTATGTTGGAAAAAAATACATTTATTTAAAATTTACGAAAGATAGTGAATAAATCAAAGTGATTTACGTGTTTTCTATTGCATAAACGTTTAATGCTACTTTCCAGAAATTTTCATCCATATCAAAGTGTGCGATTGATGTAAAAACTAGTGAATTTGAAATATGTGGTGTTTGTTTACTAAATAAATCAAGTAAGGATGAATACGGTATAAGGTGAGTATGGTACATTTTTGAGACAGCAAAATGACTGTATAACTCATAAATTCGCAACGTTTGTAAAGAAATTACTTCACTCTATGACTTGCCAGTCTCCTTGCTTCCTTGTTCCCGATAAAAATACCCGAAGCCAGTGGAAGGGAGGAACAAAGTGTCCCAACTAACGAGTTGCAAATGGCTGTTCAGATGTCAATTAAGGAACTAAATGGCGGGGGGCATTTGAAGCCGGTTTTTTTATTTTTTTATTTATTATAATTTTTACAAAATTAAAATAATATTATTATTTGTTCCTGTAAATCCGCGAACTTCTCTGATAGCTAACTTCAGACTGGTGGAGTAAGTTGGAGAGTTTTGTACACAAATGACGTCACTAACCGTCTGCAATATTTACTCATAATCTTATAAAACATTGGCAGGTAAATAACCGTACAATCATAAAGATAATCTATTTATCTCTGAAGAGCACATAGATTACCAGATTTGAGGACATATTAATTTACTACTGTTCAGATTTGTTCATATTTATCTAATACTAGCGACCGGCCACGGCTTCGCACGGGTTAAATATTATACATATAAACTCTCCTCTTGAATCACTCTATCTATTAAAAAAACGCTTTAAAATCCGTAGCGTAGTTTGTTTTATGTTGTAGTTGAATTTAAATATTTAAACATGTATAGGGACGGACATCAACTTTGTTTTACACTATGTAGTGATAGACAGGTTGTTATTTAGAAACTACGTTATTCTTTGTTAACTCTAAATAGGGTCAGTCAGTCAGTTTCTCCTTTTATATGTCAAGTATTGCTAAAGTTGTCTTCTCGGAAAGAAATGCAAAGAATAATAAACCTTATTGGTTATTGGTGTACAATTGAATTTGAACCTTATGGCAGAACCGTTTTAACAAAATAAATGAATTAGAAGTATTTACAATTTTTCTATTATGAATTAAGAATATTTAGATATTTTTTTTACATTTAATCGGGATATTACCTCTACAGGATCTCTAGAGATTTTTTTGTTTAAATTCATTATTTTTAGACTTTTTTCTAATATAAATATTTAATTTTTGTCTCTACTCAAATGTAATTTAAATACAAATTACGTTAGATAATTTAGCATAAGAAGGACATAAAACTACTTTTTTTTTCTCCTATGCAAAAATAATAATTAAAACATTACGGAACCCAGCGTACTAAATTATGACAGTTTACAAGCAACGCCCTCCTACATACAATAATATAATAGAAACATCTACTCTCTACCGAAGTATATTAGTACCATTTACTTATAAACTAAAACATCCATTTTACATTACAATTATATAAATATAAAACATTATGTACTAACCCTCAAATAGGGTAATATTCACTTTTCTATATACAAATATAAATTTATTATTTTCCGTAAATATAAAGAAGGTAAATTTGAATATACAAGTCGTATTTATGGCAATGATTCAATTTTTAAAATACCTATTTGCCATCTTTGATTTCTAATATAAAACAATTCTATATTCAAATTACTAAGCGCGTCAATGTAAATAATGTTCTTTTTTTATTCTTAATTTTAAAAACTGGACCAAAGCCATGAAATTTTGAAGACTAGAACACTGGTCACAGATATTTCGGTATAGGCAAGGAGATTTTAATAGTACTCACAATACACAAAAAAAAACATAACATACACACAACACACACAAGCACCCACACTATCAATCACCTGAGCCTGTAATAATAAATTAATAGCCTGTGCAAAACGTCGAGTATTTGTTCATGCTCTTACTTACATTATAGTTCACACAATAAATAAGAATTTTTCATATATTCACATCTCCAATATAAATAATTAAATCACAGATTCTATATTCCATTATGAATATTTGTTTTTTTTTATCTACGTATCTTTTCTACCTATTACAAGATAAACGTTCATGTCATCTTTACCTTTTACGTAAACGCTGCCTCGATGCTCGAATTCATATCTAGGTGATAATATAGGTATACAAGCCTCACCTACTTGAATTCTTTTGCACACACCTGTGGAATCCATTCTGGACGCAATATTGACCGCATCGCCCCATATATCATAGTATAACTTCGTAGTACCAATAACGCCCGCAGTAACATCACCAAAATTGTAACCAATCCTTAATATAAAATCGAATTCGAGCAAATCTTGATTAAAATTATCGACAACTTTTTGCATCTCTAAAGCAAACTCCATAAGTTGGTACAGGTGAGTGTTAGAACCACGAGATGACTGTCTCAAGTCAGGATTCAGTCCACTAGCTGCCATGAAAGTACTGCCTATAGTTTTAATCTTCTCGACGTGACGAAACTGTGGCTTTTCTAACAACTCATCGAAATCAGCTATCAATTCATTTAAAACTCTCAAATATTCCTTCCCTTTTAAATACGACTCATCGTACATTTCATTGAAATTGACTATACTAGCAAATATGATTCCAACATCTTTGTGATTCTCTGAATATTTAGCTGTGTTCTTGAGCTGATCGGCGACGTGGCGAGGTATTATGTTATGCAGCAACCAATCCGCCTGATTCCTCATATTCTGCACTCTCTGCTTATCTCTATTAGCAACCACGTTGCTATAGAAACTCAACCGGTAACTTATTTCGAACTCACGGTTCAAGAACCAGACTAGTATTAGTAACAAAGCTATGTCCAAATAAAGCTCTGTTAAATGCAACTTGTGTTGTTTTCTATCGTATCCCATCGTAACATTGTTGATCTCAATAGTCCCGTTATACAAGTCTAGTTCAGTTAAATTGTGTGAAAATAACTGTGGACTTAATTTAATTGTAATATCACCATCTAACAATTGAGTATTAGCTTCGTGACAACCCAACACGGCAAAAAATAGGAACAAACCGGCGTATATCGTCATAAGAGTATTCTTAACAAGCCAATTCATTTGTGTAAAGTTTGAAAAGTGTACAATACTTATACAGAGAAGATAAACGTAGAAAGATTGTTCGCCTCTTAGTATAGTCATAGTTGTGTTTTGGCACGTGAAGTTTATGAGCACTGCTAATATAGGCAAACTGATTAGCAACCCACCCGACAGATGCCACGGATACCAATTCGATAGCTGTCTAAATATTCTCATTTTCCTAGACAAAGCTTCGGTGAGCGTCTCGTGATTTGTATTCCATTTCAAATAATGCCTATAGAAGCAAAGAATGATAGCGACCACTTCTATAGAGAATAGAAAGACGATCCATCCGAGGGAGTATCTCCAGTTACTGTACAATATAAATATGGAGGCTGTCACCGCCAAGAATATGAATGCCGATACTAAAATATCTAAAGCTGTATTGAACCTAGAAGTTGTAAGTGTGGGTGGGAAATCTTCGCAATCGTCGCTTCTATGCGCTTTGTCCCTGTAGTGTTTCTCAATTTCATAAGATTTGAAATACAAGGTCAATCTATTTAAAGGAGGTTGTACGAAATAGTTGATACCGGATCTAGCGTTGTCCTGTACGCATCTTATAAGTTGTAGATCAGATTGTTTGCGTAGTTTCTGTAGAGATTGAACTTGTTCTTCGTTTAGTGGTGGAGGTAGGCGAGCTCTTGATTGTATTTCGTTAAGTGATGATTGACTTGAGGTGTAGTAACCAGAGACGCGATGTTGCATCATGTCGTTGTGGGATGTTGCTATGTGATTCAATGCGTAGATCTGTAAATGACAATAAATAACTTCAGTTATACCCTTTCCACTATATTTAACGACATTTGACAGATTGACGTTAGTGACGTTCAGCAGTATCTCGAATGTAATGCCAATCGATTGTAAGCGATTTTTCGATTTATCAAATTACTTTATTTTACACATTTGGATCCTTATATCAACTTACATTATCATTTTATTACTGTTTCTTTCTTTATCTATGTAAAGAGAATTAGCCTATAGCTTAAAATGATAAAATTATAGTTAGCGTAGGTATTATTTAAAATACATAATTTACCGTGACACATTCGCGGGTTATAGCTAATCTAAAATATCATATTACATTTTATAAACGTATTATGAAGAGTTCAGGTTTATTCATAGCATTTATTTCTACCGATTATTTGTTATTTGTTTCATAATGGTGGTAATCGTTATGATTGTCCATCACTAAGTAACCATGGCAACTGAAAAAAACATGGGTACGTCCATGAAATACAATATTATTTGTTTGAAAATTAAGTAGAAGTATTACGAAACTTCATGGACGTGAACTGTCAAAAAGCTAAACTTACGCTGGAAGGGGTATAGTGCTATTTAACTAAGAGAATGTTCAAGCGTAATAAGTTTCACTATTATTTTGAACGTTTTCCTAGAGGCATGAGTGAAACAATCAAATGACCCACAGATGTCTGATTTCACTGCCATCTTATGTTTACACTAGCTGCTGTGCCCGCGACTTCGTTCGCGTGGCGGTTGTTACTTACTTCGCAATTCGATTTAATACTGAAAAATCTTTTTTTAAACCTTATAACAAACAGATATACCTACACACGAATTGTAAAATTAACGAACGAACCAAAACCTTTTCAAAAACAGATCTTTACAAAGACAGATTTATGAAGACTGTGTCTAAACTTATACTGAAAGACATGAGCGAACGTCATTCTTTCAAGTAAAATCTTAATACCGCGATACTGAAAATGACGTCACAGGCACAATGCCATCTGTTGTCAAATTTGTAAGTTAAAATAAATGACATCGCTTTTTTCATCATAACAGCCCATTAATGTCCCACTGCAAGGACGCGCCTCCTCCCGTGACGGAGGGATACTTGGCCTACTAATACCACGTTGGCCAGTCGGATTGGTAAAGGGTTTAATTTCAAGTTTTCCTTCATTTTTATTTCGTAAAGATAATATTCACCGATAGTCCCTTAGTCGGTTTTACGCCACCCATGGGATGAGATGGGGAGGTGACAAATTGTATTCTTGCTCCGTCACCACACGGATAATCGCTAATTAATTATGAATGAATACATTTGCACGCCACGTTATGGTGCGGCAGAATTACCTGCCTCGGTGGCGCGGCGGTCGCATTACATGGCTGGCGTGCATGAGGTCGCGGGTTCGATTCCCATGGAGGACAATTGTGATACACAAACTATTGTCCTTAGTCTGGATGTTCTTTGTGTCCGTTAAATTGATATTTTTAAAGGCTAGTGTGAAGACTTATAATAATTGATATTACACATACGATTCATGGTTAATTTTATTAACATTTAAAAGGAATAACTTATTAATAGCACTTAATAATAAAATAGTTATATATTATTTAAAAACTCATTTATTTTATGATTACTACTGGTAACGCCATCTCGTGAACAAAAGAAACGAAATTTAAATTCATTCAACATTGAACCAAATCCATTTTTCATGACCCCTGATTTGTATTAGACTGTTCTAATAAAGAGATCTAGCGATATCTCGAGTATTACTTATCCGATTCCGATTGTTTTATTATAGTATAGATAGATACCTACTTTAAACTTAATACCTAAAAACTACGTATCTATGTATTTTAATATCTAAAGCGCGCTTATTCCGAGAAGAGTCAATAAGAACCACGTCCGTTCGCATTAAGAGTCAATGTGAATGAAATTATATAGATGCACCGGTTGGCCGTTTCGGACGTTAAACAAAAATCAACCGTACTGCCGTACTCATACTGGCGCGGCGACATTTGGAAATTTTCTTTCATCTAAATCTTGTGTGTTTATAAATCGATTTCTATAATTTTTTTTTTATGAATAAGGTATTAAAGTGTACTTTTGAAATATGGGAGTTTGAAAAAGATATGTCTATGCAAATTACAATATATTTATGTATTTAATACACTTTGAAGAAAACCCTAACGATTAAACAGGTTATTGTGACTAATATATAAAAGATAGATATATACTATTCAGGACTTTTTTGTTCATCGTTTGAAGACCATTATTTTTGTAATACATATTTGTGGCGTATGATCAACGTATGCGATGATAAGAGCTCGAACGCGCTTTTTTTCAACCGACTTGCTTCAAATTTTTTGCCACTGCTCAGCTCCTATGTGTCTTAGCGTTATGTTATACAGCCTATAACCTGCCCGGGAGTATGGACTACAATTGTACCAAGTTTGGTTAAAATGCCTTCAGTAGTTTTTGACCCATGCGTGCACATACAGACAGACAGACAGACAGACAGACAGACAGACAGACAGACAAAAAATTTATTTATTGCATTTTTGGCATTAGTATCGATCACCATTCATCCTCCAATATTAATTTTTAACATATATTCAATGTACAGAATTGATCTCTCTACAGTTTAGATTACAATGGCTTTATCTGTTAGTGATAATACGTCAGACACGAAAATATTAAAGTTTCAAATATATCTCTAATAGCGCTAATATAAAAGAACATTAGGCATTTTCGAAGAAATATATCTAAAGTAATCTTTTTATTCTAATCTAATCTTTAAACAACTCCCGCACTAGGGATCAACCTGTGTGTGGTGTGAATTTTACTAAATTTAATATAACGGACATAAGAAATATTCATGCTCCACGACAATCGCTTATCAATCAATCAACTATTGCAGTCTACTGCTGGACATAGGCCTCTCGCAATATACGCCACAGAACTAGGTCCTGCGTCTTCCGCATCCAGTCCGACCCAGAGACCTTTATAAGGTCGTCGGTCCACCTAGCCGGGGGGCGTCCTACACTACGTTTGTTGAGTCGCTTGTGGATCACAAAAATAATTATGGTGTTTGAATCTCCACCCTCATAGACACACATCGGAATCTTGTACCTACACGAAATTCACGGACAACAATTTCTGTTTACATTGGTCTGGGTCCTACGTGTTTATAAAATTAAATGTATATAAATGTATTTATCCGTATCCGTAAATGTATTTAACCGTATCCATAACCCATTTAGTTTGAAACTTTGGAACTTGTTCGAGTTCCCGACAAAATGGCATTGTGTTATGTTTGAAACAATATTAGTATCAAGTTCACCCGAATTTATGTTACGAAACGTCCTAAGGTACTAAGTTTTGTGATGAAATTCAACTACTTATGTTTAAAAATATAAATTTTAGGTTGAAATTCCAAACAAATGAAAATAGTAGGTATAAAATTAAGAAATTGTTTACTTTCACAAAATATATATAATACGGGGTCCGAATCGAGATAATTATCGCCAGATTAATTTATAATTTATTTCAATTTTGTTTCTACTCGGTTGTCCCGGATATGTCCCTGTGATCCTCTTTCGGTACATAATCTTTTTTTAACGTGGGAATCCTTTTAGAAGTCCACCTGTCTATATAGTCCAGGCGGGCAGATTTGTCGGAGTTTCGAAAAGATGGAAATACAGTGTACCGGTTAAAATCCACGGTATTCCTCTCTCACTAATTAATGGCCATGAGGAAATTAATCTAGCCGTCCCCCTCGGTACTTTGGCTACGTCGTTGTAGGTAATGTCATTAACATCTCCGTTAAAAAAATGGATTTTGCGTTACGTTAGCTATAAGCTAATTACGTAAAAAGGTTAACTAAAATGTACCTACGTAGTATGCACTTACGTTTTATTTTTACACGATGACGTATATCAACGTCTTATCGATATCGGGTAGAACATTATGGTTGTATAAGTATACTATGTGTTTATATCGTGTTATATTTTAATAGCTTATTCAACCAAAAGACGTCTACACTTCTACAGACATTTATTTCCAACGCGTGTGATCTCGGGCCTTCCTCATACATCGGTTATATTTATTTAACAATTACTTACAAAAAGTTATGTACTATGTGCTCAATATCTAAGTGTAACAGGTACAATAGTTCATACGATTCAAAAACCATAAAATTATATAACTCTATTCATACAAATGGCGAAGTCGATTGAAGGACCATTTATGAAAACATTCTTATGCGAACGCAAATTGACGGAAGATCCTAGTTCGGGGATAAAAATGCCTCATCGATTTTAAAAATCCCTCTGCAGGGGCTGAGGTTTTGCAATGACGGAGGGACACCTAGCCAGAGTTTTGTGTAAAGCTTCCCTTCTCAATCCTAAATTAAGCTAAGTTATGAGTAATAAGGCTTTTTATACACAATAACCCTGTAAAATGGTCATTGTGTAAACACTCTACAGAGTTCTCCGTGTGGTGACGGAGTAAGAATACAGTGTCACCACCCCATCTCATCCCATGGGTGTCTTAAAAACCGACTAAGGAACTATCCGTGAATATTATCTTTACGTAATAAAGAGAAGGAAAACTTGAAATTAAACCCTATACCAATCTATTTGGCCAGCGTGGTGCTAGTCCAAGTATGCCTCCATCACTGGAGGAGGCCCGTCCCTACAGTGGGACATTAATGGGCTGTTATGATGATGATGACTCTACAGGGTTGTAAAAAAAACCTATTCTTAGCCCGTAAACACAAACAATCTTACATAATGTTTTGAACTCAATTTAATTAGTGACGCAGAAGTTATCCAATGACGCGACGACGATTAGAAATACGACAAACGTTTGTTTTTCCCTTGTGACGTAAACATTCTTCTTGAATACGTTTTGCTAAGTGATTTTGTAACACGACACTACACGAATACAAATGTGAATATACTAAGTAGGTATGTAGATTTGTAACTTTGCATACTGGTGGCCGCGACTTCGTCTTTTTATTTTAAACAATTTCTATAAATTCATACATAATAACTTCAAATAAGGGAGAAATCTCTAAATTAAACCTTTTATAAGAAAGAAAATAATTTATTTTGTATAAAAATTAAAAATTTATTAAATAAATACTTCAACAATTAAAATATTTTTTTTTATGTACGAGTATGTTCGCCGATTTTTCATTGCCGATTTTGGTGTTTTTTTTTATTTGAAAGATTAGGATACATCAAAATTGCCTATCCAGTATAGTGTTAAGTCAAATTGTTCGTGTATTATTTCGATAGCGATTGCCACTATGTATGATCAAATTGATAGACGTGGGGGCCGTCTCTTTGGCAAATAAAGTTAAAAATATACATAACAAAGAACACGAAAGTAAATATAAAATTTACACATAGGCGGAAACATTAAACGAAAATAACAAGCAATTTGTAATCTTAAATACAAGCTGATAAAGATGTAAATCATATAAACAAATTTTACGTACAAAGTAAATAAATGAAAGGTTTATAAGTACAACAATAGCTTTACGGGAACTTGTAATTTATTATGAGTTAAATTTACTTGTTTTTCATTCACAAAATACGCGGACATTTATGAAAAACATTGAACTAGTGTTTATGAAGGAGAAATTTTTCGTAAGCATGTATGTTGTATGTGTTTATCTGAGATCTAATTAGAAATTAGATGTATAAGAGCCGTGACCGACCGTGCTTAAAAGAGTGTTATGAAACCAAAGAGGTAGCCTCATCAATCTATTGACGTTTTCATGAAAACAAAACATCGACCATTCAATCATCGACGTCGACTCGACGGGATCGATTGACGACCAATGTTAGGTGTCGTAATATCCTTAGATTTGTAAGCCAAGTATCCCTCCGTCAGGGCCTCCTCCCGTGACGGAGGGATATTTGGTCTACTTATACCACGCTGGCCAGACGGATTAGTATAGGGTTTAATTTCAAGTTTTCCTTCTTTTTATTTCGTAAAAATAATATTCACGGATAGTACCTTGGTCGGTTTTTACGACACCCATGGGATGAGATGGAGTGGTGACATATTTTATTCTTACTCCGTCACCACAAGGATGAGTTGGCGCTTACTGTACATAAACTCACGCTTTTTTACTATGATCGGTAGGCAAAGAGCACTGAGCGTCTAGATACTTATATACCGGCATTCCGCAACCCAGCGTTTATTTGCCCTGTAGAAACCTTAAGCACAATGTAATACAGGACATAAAAGTTTTATAATTACCTGCTGCTGTATACTAGAACGACGACTCGTGCTTCTAATACCGGAGTCCTTCCGACTGTTCACTGATGGACAGAGGCTGATGACGTCATCAGCTGGTCGACAACTCTGAGGTGATGGCAGGGGAAGATTCAACCGACGATCTTTTGTACGTAATAACTCGTCTTGCGTTGTTAGTGTGGAGCTACGCGCACGACATACTGGCACCTGGTGGAAGATAATAAGGAATCACTACAGTATAAAATAAAGTTATTGGTCGTTGTCTGTCCGTCCCTATATGTATTTGCTTAAGGGCCTTGCTCACTAACGCCGCCAATAGAAAAAAAAACATAATTCGCAAATAGGATAAATAATGTAAAAAGTTGATAACAAAGTCTTGAAAAAAGGCAATAAAGTATTTGTATACACACTCTCAAGACTTTAAATGTTTTTTAATTGAAAAACGAATGTGAACGATTTAACATTAGGTACGTTGCAGCCACCTTGGTGCATCACTATAAAAAAAGACCCTATTTGCGAATTATGATTTTTTTCTATTGCCGACGCTAGTGAGTCCAATAAACGCTCTTAAACAGTACAAGCATTGCACCCGTGCGAAGCCGGGGCGGGTTGCTAGTCATTTTTAAATACCCAAAAATAAAAGCCAGTAGGCAGACGCAACCCCTAAAAAAATTTCTACTTTCTTTCTACTATTTTTAAAATTGTTCTAAATATTCACAATTTTATGCAATACACGCTTAAGTTTACGCATATTTTTGTTAATCACGAATTAATCTCTAATCCGTTTTATCTAACCTTATCGACTCCTAATCTTTTCTTTTTAATTTTACTTTAGAAGTGGCGCGGCATTAGCAAGGAGTTTTTACCCCACCCCACTAATAAATGTCAAGTTGAATGAGGTCTGAAGTGCGCAGGGGACATACCCAGCTCTCACCGAAATTACTGTTAAAGTAGGTACTTAGATATTTGTTTCTCAAATGTAGGCAGGTATGTAAAGTCGTGCTGATGTAATGGTTTATTAATAACTAGCTTTTCCCCGCGGCTTCGCTCGCGTTAAAAAGTATTATTATAAATTATGTTTAAAAAAAACCGGAACCCTTATGAGATCACTTTGTTGTCCGTCTGTCTGCATGTATGTCAAAAACAATTTTCTAAGGAATGCGTGGAGTAGCTAAGTCGTAATGTCACAGAATTTTGGAAAGATGATTCGTGACGTCATAGAATTTTTGACAGTTGAGTCATAAACGTCATAGAATTTAGCGGGAATTCTTCTTTTTACAGCTACATCGTCACGCGATATAATTTTGACAGTTGAGTCGTAATGTCATAGAATTTTTAACTGATGAGACGTGACGTCATAGACTTTTTTTTTTAAATCTTTATTTAAGGAGCTTTGTCACAATTTGACTATGTCGCTCCGTCATAGATTTTTGATAGCTAAGCTAAGTCATGACGTCTTAGAAATTCTGACAGAAAATACGTGACGTCATAGAATTTTGGCGAGAAGTTTTTTTTGAAAGCTTCGTCGTGACGTCATAAAATTGTGGCGGGAAAATTATTTTTTACAGCTACGTCGTGACGTCATAAAATTATGGTGGAAAAATTTATAAACAGCTACGTTATGACGTCATAAAATTATGTCGAAAAAATTTTCTTTTTAACAGCTACGTCGTGACGTCATAAAGTTTAGATGGGAATTTTTTTTTTGACAGCTACTTCGTGACCTCATAAAATTTTGGCGGTTTATTTTTTTACAGTTACGTTGTGACGTCATAAAATTATGGCGGGAAATTTTGTTTTTACAGCTAGGTCGTGACGTCATAAAGTTTAGGTGGGAATTTTTTTTTTACAGCTACGTCGTTAAAGTCATAAAATTATAGCGTTAAAATTTTTTTTTAAGCTACGTCGTGACGTCTTAAAATTATGGCGGGAAAATTTTTAAACAGCTACGTTGTGACGTCATAAAATTATGTCAAGAAAATTTTATTTTTACAGCTACGTCGTGACATCATAAACTGTAGATGGGAATTTTTTTTTTTGACAGCTATATCGTGAGGCCATAAAATTATGGCGGGAAATTTTTGTTTTTACAGCTAGGTCGTGACGTCATATAATTTAGATGGCTAAGTCGTGACGTCATAGAAGTTTTAACAGCTGAGACATGACGTCTTTGACAGATAATTCCTGACGACATAGAAGTTTTGACAGATAAGTCGTGACGTCATAGAATTTTTAACAGCTGAGACGTGACGTCTTTGACAGATAATTCCTGATGACATAGAAGTTTTGACAGATAAGTCGTGACGTCGTAGAATTTTTAACAGCTGAGACTTGACGTCTTTGACAGATAATTCCTGACGACATAGAAGTATTGACAGATAAGACATGACGTCATCGAATTTTGGCAGGAATGTTTTTTGACAACTTCGTCATAACGTCATAGAATTTTAACAGCTGAGTCGTGACTTTATAGAATTTTTGGCAGCTGAGACGTGACGTCCTAATAGGGGCTGAATTAATCAAAATCCTATATTAGCGGACGGGTTCATCATAGTAGCTCCAATGTTTAATTTCAGTTCAATCATTCAAAAATGTAAGAAGATTTATACAAACTTTCATCCTATTTTACCCTTTTAGGGGTAGAATTTATCAAAATACTTTTTAAGGAGATCCCTACTTTATAGTAGCTATCTGCATGCAAAGTCTCAGCCAGATCGGTTTGAAACTGACAAAGTTTCATACTAACTTTCATCCCCTATTTTATCCCCTTGGGGGTAGAATTCATCAAAATCCTTTCTTAGCGGATGCCTACATCATAACATCTACCTGCATGCCAAATTTCAGCCAGAACTCTCCAGCGGTTTGGGCTGTGCGTTGATAGATCACTATGTCAGTCACCTTTGAGTTTTATATATATAGATTGTATTAGTGTCCCACACCGGCAGGTGTTCTCTAGTCAGGAAAGAAAGTTAGTCTACTAATACCACGGTGGCAGGACAGTTTTGTATAGGGTTTTACATAAAGTTTTGCTTCTTTATTTAAATTCCCTTAGCCGCCTACAATTAAGAAAAGAAGATGAAAAGAAGGTGACGTACACCAAAAGGATATGATGCAATGATGATACCAAGTAACCCCACTCCGTGTACCACATGAGTACCTAAAGAATACATGAAAGCTGTTGTCCTCAGACATATTGTTTAAGACAATCTGAAAATATATAGGTCATAGTATTTTCTTAAGAAGGCTGTGGAGGAAGCCCGTCCCAGCAGTGGGACATTAATAGTCCGCTATCAATCAATCAATCAACTAGCCTATTTAGGCCTCTCCCAACACGCGCCACAGAACACGGTACAGCGCCTTCCGTCAGCCCGCTATCATAATAACAATATTTAATCAACCTTCAATGACAAATCAATGTTAAACTGCTTCAAATAATAAGTATTACGGCGTGTATGATCCACAAACCATTTCCCGACTGTAATGGTGTTTACCGCGATTCATTTTGCACAAAACAAACAGACAGAGCCGTCGAACGTGATATTATGTGGAAGTTTACAACCGGACATAGGTACAAAACAATTAACACGTGGGTAGCATGCATGAGGAATAACGCCCACTGAAAATAAACCCTAAGTGAGACGCCTTTACATAAAAAAATTCTATGAAATAAGAAAAATCAATAGTTCATTTAAGAAAAGAAAAAGTACAGATTATTAGTTCTTTGCATGTATTTTTATTAATATGTACATGATTTCATCTCCTCATTTCATCAGAAGGTTGTCGTAAAACTTTTAAAATAAATTCTAAAAACGAACTCAAGATAAAACCTTTAGAAACTCACTTCACTCATTTGCATCTATCAAGGGGAATTACTGCAGTTAGATATTTTAAAGACCGATAAAATACGATATTATTTTCTCATTTGGTCATTCCTCTTAAGACGCTGCTAGTCATGCTAGACTCCTTTAAATAAGAAGATTCTATGAAATAAGAGGCCTATGCCCAGCAGTGGACGTCAATTGTATGATACAATGATGACAATGATATATGAGTTGCTATATGTTACAGCCAAAGTAATAAATATCAATATTATACATAACAACTAGCCATTATGTATAAGGGCTACTCAATTTTGATAAAGTGATTAACTCATTAAATTTTACCTTCTAACTGGCAAAAGTCAGAAACAGTTGGTTAGGTTAGGTTAGTATGGTGACCAAAGGACGCAAGAAGCATTTTTTAATGTATAACTAGAATATAGTACATATTACTAGATTCTGCAAGAAGCATTTTTTTATGTAAAACTAGAATAATATAGTATTACTATATTCTAGCACTCGCCGGCCGCTGTCGCGGCACGCTCGCTTCGCTCGCTCGGCTCGTGCGTCCTTTGGTCACCATACTAACCTAACCTAACCAACTGTTTCTGACTTTTGCCTTAATATTGTATTTTTGCCAGTTAAAAGGTAAAATTTCAATGAGTTTTGACTAACATCGATGGTCAAAACCACTTTTGACTGAAAAAACCAGTCAAAAGTGGTGATGAGTTTTGACTATAACATATATAATGGCTAGTTAATGTGATTAATTCTGCGACATTTATCACTTTATCAAAATTGAGTAGCCCTTATACATAATGGCTAGTTATTATGTATAACATTCATATTTATTACTTTGGCTGTAACATATACAAACAACTAATAACCTGTACTTTTCCCTATTTTCCTTTACTAAATTATAATAACTGAATCACGTTTAACCTAATCATGATCCAGTAACAATTCGACTTCAGTATTTGAGAGATATTTATTATACAGTCATCGATCTGTTTACGCGACGCGGTGAAATGTCATCGTTTATTTCAAATCTAAAACTCAATAACAACATAGACAATTTATCTATACTTCGTGTTATAGTCTCTACAGTGATCGAGATAATTTTAAAGACAAAAGAGATGTATATCGGCATTAACTATCTATACATAGAAATACAATTTATGTGTCTGTTTGTAGAACATAAACTTATCGTTTTTTTACAAACTGACACAGGACACTTTTAACAGAATAATTTACATTATAAAAAAATGGCCTGTCAATTTGTTTCAACTCCGAAACGGTTACACTGATTTCGGCGTTTACATGAAGCCACTTCGGTTAAAAATTTAGTGTACTTAATTCATAAAAAACTTTTTGTGCCGATGTCAGCTACACTACATAAGCTAATAAGTACTACTATAACGCAGATAGTTTAACGAAAACTAGTTACAAAAGTTAACATATCCCATTAAACACAAAAACATAACATTTTCAGAGCAAATACATAAAAACACGAATATGTACCTACATAAAGAAAGTTCAATAAGCTTAGCCGTTGTAAACAGAACCTTCACATTTACATGTTTCAAAAGGACTAAGTAAGTCATTCTCATATAATATTTAAAACAATTCCTTTAAAAAGGACACTGTGTAAATGGAGTATAAGCAGGTACCTAGGTACTTATTCGTATTTTATGAAAGCGCAAAAAAGAAGAGAAGACAATACATACATAAACTCACGCCTTATACCGTCCGGGATAGGCAGAGACGACAGAACGCCACTTGTCACGATCCTGGCAAACAGATTGGGCCTCATCCACATTCATTAAGCGCGTCATACATGCGCGTCGCTTACGAGTGCTCTTTATTTGGCCCTTCTCCAATATGCAACCTATCTGGTCAACATAATTATGTTTTCCGGAGCCTACCCGCACCGACTAGCCCTTTTACACTAGCCTTGTATACTTGATTCGTCAAACGCTCATCGTTCATTCTCTCAATGTGACCAAACCAACGCAACATTCCTTTCTCGATTTTGCTCACTATATCATCTTTCAGGCCACAACGTGTTCTTATCTCATCATTAGACGAGAAGACAATCTACTTAAAAAAACCGCTTGGGCCACGTACATAGTGTCACCACTTTTATAAAGATCTCAGCAATACAGAATACAGTCCCAGTCCATTGAAAGCATTATAATCAAAATCAAAGGAAAATAAGTCACGAAACGGCTTCACCCAAACAGAGGTATGTGCTAAATGTACACTCGGGTGTACATTTAAAGCTACACAGGAGATCTCCAGTTGACATGCCACCACGCTCAAAAGATCTAAAAATTATCTCTAGAGCCTCGGTAGTCTTTTCCTTACCCAGGGGTACAAATTTCGACTAAGTACATCTAAATTTCTGTGACAAATTTTTAATTTAACATTAAAAATGAAATGTTTTTCTTTTCGATTCGGACAATTTAATTTCCGAAAAATCTATCTAGGAAGATTTTGTTTTTTGGCATAATAATATGCCAAAGCTGACAAGCAACCGCCGATCAGCACGAAAAACGAAGTATATACATAAGTTACACTTCTGCATTTACCTGTTATGTGACTACTGTATACTGACTGTATACCGTGTAGGCGGGAATCGGATTGCGAAGTAAACTTTGTAGTATTATTTACGTTTTCAAACAAAAGGTCAGGATTTATATAAGAGTCTTCATTGATGATTTGGATAAAAGTCTATTTATAATTAAATATTTACTAATAAAGTAAAATGTTTATAAGAGACGTGGCAATATGACCGCATTTAGAAAAGAGCTAATAAACCCCGATGGGAACACATGTGCTAGAAGTTTGTTCCACAAATAAATGGTCCGACATAGGTTTATTAAGCAATTATTTTAGTGTGTTACGAAATAGGACAGATACTTAAACTTACTTACTTTTAACTGAGATATCGAAGACCGGGTGGAGTGGTTCTTAGTCTGTTACCACTACCACGAGACAAAAAGAGTTTTACGATGTAATACAATGATACTTTTGAGTCAAAGATTACAATGCCTGTATAAAAGTGGATAGAGAAAACAAACTCTTTACCAAGTCGCATTATATTATAATTATGGCAAAGTTTCCCTACATCTCTGTCGAAAGCCGATCCCTGCAGTTACAAAGCAGAACATTTATTTCCACTGTGCAATATGCAATAACTTTACTAGCAAAGCACACAATGTAACAAGCATCATTTAAAATGAAAAAAAATTGCAGAGAGCACAAAAAAAAATGCAATTAACTTTAGCCTGTTACATCATCTGAATGACTAAATGAATTATGGTTCGAATTCCGACCTCTGGACGATCACTTGCAAAACCAGTTATCGTAATGATTAATAGTTATCGTACGATCGTAATTTAACTAAAAGCAGCTCTTGTTCGTAATTTGGCATTCACTTAAAACAAATGGACAAGCATATTATCATTCAGAGAGAAAGAAAAGTCGAAACAAATCTTGCACTTGACCAGCACTCCATTATTAGACCAAATATTCCTTTAAAACAAGTAAATATTTGACTTGTTTATTATAATAGTACATTTAAGGGTATGTAAGGAAAATATAATGTATCTTTTATATCGTTCCTCGTGATCTTTCTGCTTAAAAAAAAGACTTGCTAAAATCATCCTATCCTACTAATATTATAAATGAGAAAGTTTGTGAAGATGTATGGATGGATGTTTGTTATTCTTTCACGCAAAAACTGCAATTTTCTACAATTTTGCCTTCGGAATATCATTTCCTTGATAATATACAATATTGAATAATTTTACAACAATAAAACCATACTCAAAACATCGTTCAAATTAAAGTGAAAACCACATAACATTTCGAGTAACAGTAATTAATACAACAATTGACAAGCGGAAACGGACGTTAATGTAACTATATATAAAGGTAAAATTTGCACACGAATCAACAAAATAGTTATAATTTAATGAGGGCAACGTACAAAAAGATAAAATTACAAATGAGTTTGAGCTCACACCAATAACTATCTGATACAATTCACATTGCTCTCAAGTCAAGGGCGAGGTTCATAAGTTTAATATGTTTCGTAACAAAAACTAAGATAATTAGAGATTATTTTAAACTATTAATTCTGAACATTATCGAAGAGATAACACCAATATGAATCACCAAAATATAAGTCTATCATCGAAATTACTTATTCAGAACACACGCCTCCTTCAATAATTAAATCACTGTTCAGAAGGGTTGATCACGGTTTTGGAAATCTTGGCGTCTATCTTCTCGCCTTTTAGAAGACCAAATGAAGCGAAATAGTGATTTTAAACACTATTATTTTGTACGTATACGGTCGGATAAATATTATTTATAGTTACTAGATAGATTGGGCTTACAAAGTCTCAGATTATGTGGCTCGGAAGAATATGATTTAACTATCATGCTTATCAGTCACATATACGTAAATCGTGTCTATAAAGTACTAATAAAGTCGTCATTTCACCGTGTAACGTGTTATTTTGAGATTGGATATTCTCAATGGGCATTGAAGTCTCTGAAAAAAACAAATTATCTTTGCAAAAACTGCGCCGTTTATAAATAACTGATCAGATTGAAGAACAGAATTTGTACCCCTATGCGTTTTGTTTACACTTGATCCTTGCCTACGCTACCGCTAAGATTACACTAATTTGTAACTGTGTCTTTTTGTCACGTTTGAGATTACCTAACCACGTGTAACTCGACCAAAACATCGAATAGTCATTAGCAATATTATGTCTTTGAACTAACATAGTAAGAATACTAAGTGTAAATATTCTAAATATGCCTTAAACGACGACTAAGAAAGAAAACATTTTCTATGTTAAAAGTCTAAAACATGAAAGGAAATCAGAAAAGTATAACATTTTGACAGACTATGGTAAGTCAGATCTCTATATGAAGCCTAGAGACTATGAGAAGAGACGTTGAACAACTAATTTAAATACTTACTCATAATATTTTTCTCTTTTTAACCGACTTCAAAAAAAGGATAAGGTTCTCAATTCGGTTGTATTTTTTTTTGTTTTTGTTACCTGATTTCTCGAAAACGGCTAGACAGATTTAAACCGTGTTCTGAGGCGCGTGTTGGAAGAGTTATAATGTCCAGCAGTGGACTGCGATAGGCTAGTTGATTGATTGAACTTTATTCACATGTGCCTTGTTGCCAAAGCGGTTAATGTCAAAAGGTAAATAAGGCCGTTATACATAATACTGTTATAAACGGGTCTTACTCGCGGTATATACTATATCCTAGATACTGGTAAGATAAATACCTAGGTTTTTCTCCGACGTCCTTGCAAGTCGGCCGAAACGTCGGAGAAAAACCTAGGTATTTACCTTACCAGTATCTAGGATATAGTATATACCGCGAGTAAGACCCGTTTATAACAGTATTATGTATACAAATCGCGATAGTTTAAAATCTATTAAGGCCGTTATAGACCCAGTATATCATAATTATTCGTATCCGGTAAACTGACTGGAATAAACGCTTATGCTTCACAATAAGTGTGCTTAAGCATACTATTATGAAAAGAATATATAAGATTACATCAGTGTGTAATTACTTTTATGATAGTGCGGGGGAATGCCGTTGTATCGCTATAAATAGCTAGAAAGATAATTTGAATGTAAGATTAACAAAAGTTTATTCTTTAATTTATTTCGGGGTCAGAAACTAAAATAACCTAGCACAATAACTTCGTCATTTCTCCAAACTATTTTCATTTTTCTATACTTATCTTAATTCGCTTGTGTATGTGTTTTAAGTGCAGCATATTGTCTTTTTTTCTTCCTTGTGGGAAAAGAAAACAAAGCCAATAGCGACAAGACAAACATGGCAATATTTGAAAGGTTGTGAATTTATTTGTGTCACAGCAATCAAAATAAAAATTAATATAACATAATAAATTGTCTTGTACACTGACATCAAAAATAAGTATTAATAAAGGTTCCGATTTTTGCGATTTAGCAACGGAACCCTGAAAATGCAGATTTGTAAGTAAGAAAACTACCTTAAAACTTGCTGTAATCCATGGAAAATTATGTAAATTACGTACCCATTTAATAATTTCACCTGACATGCAGTAATTGTGTCGAACTAATCATTTTAGTTGTGTTTCACACAGGCACTCTGTTTTTTTTTATTTTGTATGTTTTATACTCTTGTTAAAATGCAGAACCCAGTGGCAAGGTGCTTGCTATGAGTATTCTTTGTCAGTAATCACAAAGACAAAGATAAAAGTATTCCTAATTTTTTTACCGCTTTCATTCAGTGGCATTCCCGCCGTTTTAAAGGGCAGGGGAGCAAACGGCCCAAGTGGTAACCACCACTTACGTACGTCACCAATGTTAGAACACAGTCAATTCAATGCCTAAAGAAAAAAATCCCTTCACGATCAGAATGTCTAATTAGCTACACGTCCAATAGCGCAAAACGCCTAATGAGCAGTACGTCTAATTAGCCAAACGTCTATGTAGCAAAACGTCTAACTATCAGATGGTCTATGTAGCAGAACGTCTATTTAGCAAAAAGTCAGGTTTTAAATATGTACACTCATGGTAAAAAGTATAAGTCATTTGTAAAAAATACATTAAATTTATTTGATACAAAAATGTGGTCTTCTTAAGTATTATTACAATATTAGTGTAAAAATAAATTGGCTTATTCATCTAATATCTTTTTAATATTGCCAAGGTTCATAAAAAAATCAAAGACACTAAGTTTTTGATCCTCTAGCATTTGCAGCTCTCTTTTGTATTAATGTTAAACATGATGTCAATATTCTTTCTCTTATTACCACCAAATAACAAATTCTTCCTTATTTGTGACATTTAAATTGTACTTGTGACCATTCAGCAGCAGCACACGCTTTTTCTTATGACTTTTGATGAAAAAAAAAATAGTTCTTCGCCCATTATAAAAATTAGAAATCAATACTATTTTATTCTATTTGTAATGAAAAGCAAAGCAATTACAGGAAAAACAAATGCATTCATGGCAATGTCAGTCACCATTAAAAAGTTACTAATAATATACTCAACGAAGTATATTATATCAAATAGTCTGTATCTAGTCTAGGTATCCAGGAGCAATGAGCGTGTTGAATTTTCTACTTGAGTATCCAGTCACTTTGAGAAACTGACTTTTTGCTAAATAGACGTTCTGCTATACAGACCATCTGATAGTTAGACGTTTTGCTAAATAGACGTTTGGCTAATTAGACGTACTGCTCATTAGGCGTTTTGCGCTATTGGACGTTTAGCTAATTAGACATTCTGATCGTGAAGGAAAAAATCTATCTCTTTCGAGGAAAATTTGTCACAAAAGAACCAGGTAGTATCCAGGTAGTATCCTTGGCCCTACCCTTTTTATCATGTACATGAACGATATACACCACAGCATTCATAATGACATCATATGCTATGCAGATGATACCGTTATAATTTATAATGGGTCGTCATGGTCGGAGGTCTTTTCAAGGGCTGAATTAGGGATGAAGCAGGTATTCACATGGCTGCAACATAACCTACTTACTCTAAATGCTGAAAAGACAAAGCACGTGTGTTTTTATAAGACAGCTGCTACAGCTCCAAGCTCATCTTCTTGTATTAGGTTGCATAGCTGTGAGGGTCAGGAACATTGTAGCTGTAAAAATATTGACAGAGAATTGACGAAAACCTCAACTTCAAAGCCCACATTTCTGCCTTGTCAAGTAAGGTACGGAAAACAGCAAGGATCATGAGGCTGCTACGATCATCGGTATCAGTGGAAACTCTAAGAACTGTTTATTTTGCATTGAGTCAATCACTAATTACGTACTGCATTACCTCCTGGGGTAGCGCTGCTAAAACTTACATGATACAGGTTGAAATAGCTCAGCGATCTGTCCTCAAGACTATGCTAAAGAAACCTTTTAGGTACCCTACTAGGGAACTGTATAGTGAGTGTGAAGTACTTAATGTTCGTCAGCTCTTTATTCTTAAAACGTTTCTTAAGGTGCACAAAACGATTATTAATTCCAAAGACTATCCATTCATGTTAGAACGCCGTGTTTACAGATTAGACTTGCCTAAAGTAAAAACTTCCTTTGCTAGGCGCTTCAGTCCGTTTGTTGACCACTTTGTATATAACAGAGTGACCAGCTTATGCGATATTAAGCGGTGCATGGTGACGGAAGCTAAAACAAAAATCGTAAACTGGCTGCTTGCACAATCATATGACGACACAGAAGGCATATTGATTCATATAAATTGAAATTACATTATCACACTAAGGCATTGACCTCCAATAATACTCTATTTCGCATGTGTTCCTCCTTATCACCCGATTATACAATAAATTATAATTTTATAGTAACTAGTAACATAAAAATATAAGAAACTGTAATAAAAATTATTGCAGTTTCTTATATTTTTATGAATTTATATATTTGTTACACATTATTACAAATATGTATATGAAATGGTCCTTACATACTTATATATACATAATATATATATATATTTATTATATTGTATTATACTTAATAATAGATAATTTAATTTTATCTTTGGTTGTTTAACGTAAATTATTAGTTCGTAAGATTAAAACAATTTGTTATTTGTATTTCATACTTTCATTCTTAGGTCATCCGAGCACTCTGTTATACATATTGTTAATCGTAATTGGCACCCACAGGACAGGCTTGCCTAGTGTGGGGCCGCTGGATATTAATAATGTACATGCTTTTGTGTTAATAAATGATTTTAATTTTTTATTTTTTAGCTATGTAATACTTACATAATTTACGTTTTTATAAGTAAGTACAATTTGTATATGTTCAGATCATGAGAAATAAATAAAGTATTATAATAACAAATTATGTCCGTTTTTCATTTTCCGCATTTAGTCACACAAAAAACGATAATATTTTCACATTTACACATAAATGTTTATAATTTAATATTTTAAATGCCTTTAACATCGAGTTATCCCATTGGTCATACAAGCATGCACCAGTAATGAAGTAGCTTGGCAATCTTGTTTAGATTTATCCAGCTCTGGTTATGATATTATGATAATTGAATTTCCCTTAGTTTTTTTTTAGGATGCCCGCGGGAAAGACGCCGACTTAAAGACAGAAAAAAAGTATATTCACTTACCTCAATGTTATTCGTTCTTCCGTACTGCGAGCGATAGCTGCTGCTTCTTGCGAAAGGTGACATATTACTTCTTGACTGACTGAGATACGATCTTATATCTATTATTTCCCTTTCGAAAGATGCCATTTCTTGATTCAGCGGTATATTCAACTTGCTACTGCTTTGTACAGGTCTTTTGTTCTCCTGCGATTCTATAACTATCGGTACTTGTTGGTAACCATTGCTGGACTGCATACTAGCTGTAACATCACCGCGTTCAAGAAACTGCATGGTCTTATCATTCAACTCTTCCTTTTTAATTTCGTGTAACGGCGTATCAGAATGTTTTCTCAAAAATCTAGGCACTTTCCAATTTTTCAATTTATTCGTATATTTACCGTAGCTTCCTAAAAAATGAATATCAATTTTGTAATTTGGTTTAAAGTTACTTGTGGGAATAAGATACTGAATGGAGCAAACGTTGTCAGTTTTAATATAGATGTAATTATATGTACTTATATAGTTGTTAGTGAGATGGGTAATGAACAGCTGCCCAGTTTGACTCCCTCGGGCTTTTATTTGGGATGATGTTACTATTATATTTAGGGAGGTTAAATTCGTGTTCTATGATATCAGTTAATACAGCTTACAAGGTTATTTAATACTAAGTAAATATTATTACAATACAAAGTTGAATCATGCCTATTCAGACTTAATTCAATATTTTTGATTATCATTGCAATAAATGTTCCTACAGCCCATTAATGTCCCCATTCAGGGACTGTTTAAATAATACAATAAAGAGCTATGTATATAAAATATATTAATAAACTACACATACAGGAGCAGGTTACCAATTCACATGTAATTTGGTTGATACTCCGATTTCTAAAGAATTACAAAAAATTTATGTCTTTGAAAAATATTTTTGTAATGCTTCCAAGTTGAACCCACAGAAACAAAGTCGGTTTTTATCTAAAAAATACCAAATATTGTGAATTACTGTATCATCCAAGTAAACGAAATAGCGTGTACAACACATTTTAACGCAAAAATTTGTTTATGAAAACAGTTTTAAATTAATAACCAATATATTTATGTAACCGTGTGGTGACGGAGTAACAATATATGTCACCACCCCATCCCATCCCATGGGTGTCGTAAAAATCGACTAAGGGACTATCCGTGATTATTATCCTTACGAAATAAAAAGAAGGAAAACTTGAAATTAAACCCTAGAAAAAACCCTTAAACCCCCAATCCGTCTGACCAGCGTGGTATTAGTAGGCCAAGTATCCCTCCGTCACGGGAGGAAGCCCTGCAGTGAGACATTAATGGGCTGTTATGGTGATATATTTATATGAAATATTAATTAAACTAACAAATCCGTCTCGTGTCATGATCTGAGCTACACAGAGCATCGCCTTCACGTTATATCTTATCAGCCTTATGTATGAGATAAATCGTTACTTTTCTGTAAGTACTTATATTCTATAATATACATATAAATCCATTATCACAGCAGCATTAATAACAGCATTAATATCACACTTAGGTTCAAACCAGCTACAGTTACTTTAGGAAATATAAAAAGAAATTACATATTTATTTAACGAAATTAAAAAGTAATATAGGTTAATCCCCTGGTGACTTATTTAAAGTTTAAGCTTCAAATTACGATTATATATATTACTTATAGAGTTACACAAGCAATACCTGTGTTCATTCATTTCATCATAACAGCCCATCAATGTCCCACTGCAGAGACGGGCCTCCTCCCGATACGGAGGGATACTTGGCCTACTAATACCACGTTGGCCAGACTGATTCGTACAGAGTTTAATTTCAAGTTTTCCTTCTTTTTATTTCGTAACAATAATAGTGGGTTTCTACGACACCCATGGGATGAGATGGGTGACATATTGTATTCTTACTCCGTCACCACACGGAGAGTTCATTCATTCATTTACTATCAAAAAATTATATCTGTGTTTAGTCGTTTATTACTAATGGACTACATGGCACTATCGAATTGAATATTGAGAGCATACCTAGTCTCATAATCTGCTCAAAAAAAAATGGATGAAATGTCCTAACGCTAACGGTCACGTTGCCAGACACAAATACTCTAAAACGCTGGTTAAAATAATACCTAGAGCTTAAATAATTGTCAATTTATTTCGACATAAGCCTATTTATAGTAAACTGCCGAGATGGATTGGTATAGGATTACACTCAAAATTTTCTATTGTTTTCGTAGAAATTATTGCTAGTAATAATAAGATTCCTTTTAGACATTATACCTTTTTACATTAGCATACATCGGCATCTCCGTATAGTGACGGAGTAACAATACAATGTCTCCACCCCATCTCATCCCATGGGTGTCGTAAAAACCGACTAAGGCACTATCCGTGAATATTATCTTTACGAAATAAAAAGGAAAATTAGAAATTAAACCCTATACCAATGCGTCTGGCCAGCATGGTATTAGTAGGCCAAGTATCCCTACGTCCCGGGAGGAGGCCCGCCCCTGCAGTGGGACATTAATGGGCTGTTATGATACATCGTCAATCTCCACACATGTATATGCTAAGATATTCATAAAGAAGCAAATGAATAAAACCTATATAATGGTCAGTAAGTACCTATGTATAGACTATTATTATGTAGGTACACCACAAAGTAAATTATGGCACGTGATTGGTTTCACGGTAGGTAAATTACATGACATTCATTGTATGTATGTATAACACTAGCAGGTAGGTGGGTATATCTAAATGTTATACTGTTAAAATGTAGTTACAATAATCAGAGACCAGTCCCTTACCTAACTTAAGCTGTACAAGATTAGAAGAGAAATTCACACAATTCGGTACTAGAAGACAACGAATAAACACACTTATATTTGTTTTGTAAATAAATACAAATCAAATTAAAAACAAATTTCTTATTTGTAAATTTATACTGGTCTGAGACCAACGCAAACATGTTCATGCACACAAAGATTTGCACTGAACAGGAATCAAATCCGTCACCTCTTCGCAACAGCCGTACTATGTATTTTTGAAAATGTTGCCACTAAATCATAAATTAGAAAACAATCTTTTATACACACACTCATACATATACACACAAACCCGAATACATACACACTCTTAAATCCTTAGAACCACATTGTATGGTATCCTAGAAGTGTTTAAAGACCCCGGTAACAATTCACAAAGACTTGTTCCTAGTAAACACACTGTGCTCCCACAAAGGTTTTAGAATTATGAAAGTTTAGGAGGCTACACCTATAATAATTACTAGCTGACCCGTGCCCACTTCGTTGGGCGGCGAAAAAACGCTTTCCTTTTTTAAACATATTTCATTACTGCTCCTCTCTTATTAGTCATAGCGTGATACTATATAGCCTATGGCACTCCCCGATAAATGGTCTATATAAGACAAAAAGAATTTTAAAAATCGGTTCTGTAGATCCAGAGATTACCCCTTACAACGTCACAAACTTACAAACACACAAACTTTACCTCTTTATAATATTGGTATAGAGTATTATCCATGTAAAAATGGATTAAGAATACATGGTATTAATCAATAAACCAATTAGCCTATCGCAGTCCACTGCTGGACAAAATGCCTCTCTCAACAAACGCCACAGAACAGGGTCCTCCGCCCTCCGAATTTAGTCCGACTAAGCGATCTTTTTGAGGTAGAATTAATTTATAGTACTTACAGGTATTTAACTGCGTGTAGTGACAGAGTAAGAATATAATATGTCGACACCCCTTCTCATCCCAAGGGTGTCGTAAAAACCGACCAAGGGACTATCCGTGAATATTATCTTTACGAAATAAAAAGAAGGAAAACTTGAAATTAAACCCTTTACCAATCCGTCTGGCCAGCGTGGTATTAGTAGGCCAAGTATCACTCCGTTACGGGAGGAGGCACTTCCCTGCAGTGGGACATTAATGGGCTGTTATGATGATGACAGGTATTTAAAATTAAAATAAAAATCTTACTCCAACCAAAATGTTGATACATACTAAGAAAATTCATCTATACTAACATCGCGTTAGACAGATATATTACGTTATTCGCGCATTATTTTAAAACTGAGATATCTTTCAAACTAATAATCGGATCTCATCGCTGTAAAGGTCAATTATGTTTAAAATTAAATAAATATAATGATTAACGTATTTATTTTGATAAGGGTCGATACCATATACACAAAATACCTTTACAAACAATGCATTTCTTTAAATCAAATTTGATTATTATAAAAAAGGTCGTAGTGAGTCAACCTTAGAAGATAGATATATGCTATCGCTGACTTAATTGTAAAACTTTTTTAAAGGTACAATTCTCTAATACATCATTTCAGTATATCTCCAGATGTTTAAGCAGCAGAAGCAAAATAAACATTTTTAAGCGTCCCTTTTATAAACATATTTCATTACTGCTCCTCTCCTATTAGTCATAGCGTGATACTGTATAGCCTATGACACTCCCCGATAAATGGACTATCAAACACAGAAAGAATTTTTGAAATCGGTTCAGTAGATCCAGAGATTACCCCCTACAACGTCACAAACACACAATCACACAAACACACAAACTTTACCTCTTTATAATATTAGTATAGATAAGGTTTAGTTTATTAGAAGGTTATAACTTATACGTAAACTAACTTTCTTTGTTTATTACTCTTTGTTGAGGGAGAAATTAAAGGATTTATTTAGGACGTTTTTGAAAAGCAATTAATGTTCCTAATAATGTTACCTTAAAATAAACCTAAGTCATACGTAATATTTAAGCAAAGCTATTAATGACTGTTTCAAAAAAGAACACGTAAATATATGATAAAAAACGAAATTTCCCTGAAAGAAAACTCACCTACTGATGTTGGGCTTTTCGAAGAACTATCATTTCCTTCAGGAAATCTCTTCTCTCTCTTATCATCCAATTCTGTATCCGAATCCAAAATACTAGGCAATGAGCTAGCTTTTGTACGAAAGTTGAATGCACCAGGGGAAAGGAAATTTTTCGTATCTACTTTACGGGAACAAGTTTTCTCATCTCCATAATCTTTTGGCGATAGTGGCAATGGGGAATGATTGGATAGGACGGATTGCGGGGAGGCTGCGGGAGATATAATAAGGCGTAAATTGATAGGATTTGACGGTGCGAGGCAATTCTCATGGTCGTAAGGGGAATACAGATGGCGACCTTCTATGAAATAGGTTTTGTGACCTGGACAAAGAGATATACGATTTAAATTGTGATAACAGCACAAATGAAAACAGAGCATATCATTATTAGGAGAACATTTGGCACTTACCAAAAACATCATCGCCTTCTTCCAATATATAAGAACCGCCAAGGAATTTACTCGTTTCCTCGGATATATGGACCCGACCTGGTTTCCCAGTCGATTCCATTTTATTGGCAAAGGTAACGTCGTTACTCCAAACGTCAAACTTGAATCTACGCGTGCCAACAATGCCGCAAAGTACGGTGCCAGTATGAACTCCTACTCTCATATTTATTCCTTCGCCGCGTACCCTATCAAACTCCTTTATGGCATCTATCATACCTGAAATTGATGTATAGAATCAAGGATCTGTACAAGGTTAAAATAAAGGATGTTTTACTACTTAATCCTCATTAGCAGTTTTTATAGTATCAAAGGCACTAGTGTTTATACATCTACACACTAGATAAGAACATAAATATCTATTCATCTAGCATTTAGTACGAATATCGGCGTAAACCATTATCCGCTCAGATCGCTCTGAACATAATTATATTTTAAATGAACTTACCGAGTCCCATCTCGACACAGCAAGTGGCATGATCCGGCCTCGGTTCTGGGCAACCAGACACGCAATAATAACAATCGCCTAGAGTAGAAATTTTCTCACATCCGTGATTTTGACAAAGCTCATCGAATTTCTCAAATAAATCATTCAAAATATTCACCAACTCTTCAGCACCTTTGTTACTAGACATTCTTGTAAAGCCAACTATGTCAGCAAATAAGATACTGACATTATCCATGGAGCTCATATTGAAAGGCCTAAATAGGGACTTGATATCCGAAGCACCAGGATTAGAATTCCTAGGATTGAGCGGATTATTTGTTCTTAATGTGGCCTCTGAATCAACTACTTGTTCTTCTAACAACCAGTTAGCAACTTTAGGTGGCATTACAGAATGGATCATTTTTTCTTTTAATTGCTTCTCCATTTCAAGTTGTTTTCTTACTAACAAACTCTGTCCTACTTTCATAAAGGTGCCGCGCATTCTGACAAATGTCATAAGGTAAATATGAACACCTATAATGTGGACACATAATTGCAACAGGAGTCTCACAAACATTCCAGGGTACTGCCATTCTTGTTCTGACAAATGTAACACAATATTCAGTACTTCAAACACTATTGAATATAAAATTCCAATGATAACACAGGCATACAGTGGCAATGGTGTCAGTGTATATATAATCAGCAATATTTCAATGCACATAGTGAAGTGCCCTGATTGGCTTATATCGGCGGCCTGAGAAAATGCAGCAGATTCTAATCGCGTTGTCAGAGTCACCAGTGTTAGGCTGAGTGTACACAGAGCGAGTGCCATGACCAGAGAGAGCTTGAATGTATACACTCTATAAATATTTGTAAATGTGATAAATAGCATAATAGATGTTATCAAGAGGACCCCAGCAAATATAGAACACAAAGATGGCCATTTTACTGGTATGCCATTTAAACCAAGGACGACAAAGTAGACAAACCATGATATAGAAAATATCAAAATGTATAAAAGTGCAAATCTGAAAAAAGAAAAAATAAAAAAACATCAAAATGTTTATAATTTTAGATAATAACATGTGTTGTCAAGCAATATAATCAGGTCACAATAACATTCATGCAACAACATTACACTTAAATGCAAAAATGTGTTATTGTTTTTACTTACCTAAATCTTAGTCTTATTTGTTTAAAGGAACTACTTCTGTATTGGCCTTCGAGAATCTCTGAATCAAATTTGGGATTCCACCAGGTTCCCGGTGCTGCTCTTTCAAAGGCGATAGGTATAGTGAGTCCACAGCAGTTAGTTGTAGGGTTGTTACGTGCCAGATAAGCTTGGACATGTGGGGCCAGTCTGATTTGAGCATCTTCACCCTCCGAGCACTCGGGGTCATGTTTGCTATCATATTGATGAGAGCCATCACTGCAGCTGACACACCCACTTGGATCAGTCATCTTCTGATAAATATATTTATGTTACCCATCCTCAAATCAAAACATTGAGATTCTTGGCCATTTTTTATCTGTATGTGAAAAAAATAAACTTATTATCTTATAACAATGTAACAGAACAAGGTGAAAAGAGTTTACAGCATATCAATGTATATGTTTCTTTTGTTTTATAGTAGTAACAAAACAACCATTCATTAAATTAGTTGTTTTCTTTATCATTGATTGTGGTAAATATGGTGAATGGATTAAGTAAATAGGTAAAGTGCAGGCTCATACAATTTATTTTTATTTTTTAACATGTAATAAATAGACACTTTTTAGGCCTCTCGATATTTTTTTTTAAATTATAATTTGATACAAGAAGTCTATAACTAAGTTTTTTTATATGTAGACTTTCAACAAACTACCTATAATATCCAGTAAATAATAATACAAAATAAAACAGTAAAAGATATTTTTATCCTAGTTTTACAGTTTTATTTTGTATGTTGTAAACAATATATTGATTAATTTCAAGAACAAGGTAACATTGCATAGGTCGTGACCATTAATCATTATATCAAGTATTACTTTAGTTGATAAATTAAATCAAATTAAACCAGTTCATGAACATGTTTAAATGATTATTAGTGTTAAGTAATTCTACAATTCAATATAAGAATATACTTATTTAAATCATAACATTTAGAAGAAATATAAGACAGAAGAGGAGTATAATGATTTTTAATTAGTGTATATAGTTTAGTAATTAATTATTAGCTTAAACATAATGTTGTTATATCTCACATACTCAATAAATATTAGAGAAAAAGTTTTATGTGCAAATATTTAAAAATAATCATAACTTTCTACAAAATAATATACCCCAAGGAATTAAAATTTCCTTCCAAAAATAAGATAATACAGATTAATTAAATAACAATAAATAATGATATAATGTATTTTACTTACCAATTCATCGCAAGAATATATTTCTTGACGTTTTTTGATCAAGGTTAACACAATTCAATTAAATGTAAACAATTCAAACACAATATTAATCATATGCTCAGAAATACACAAAGATCACTGTTTTACACGAATACAATGACGGTGTCATTTATATTATAAGAGTACAAATTTCAGATGATACACAGCTCCATGTCCACAATAAAACTCAATTCAGTCAGTAAGAATGTGTCGTTCGCGATTGACCGAATCAAAAGATCTGGTTCGCTCGAGCTGTGTGACCGAACGGGTCACTTTCTTAAAAACTACTCGTTCGTTCGATTACAGTAAGTGGTTCGCTGTCTTCGCTCGGTGTGGCGCGCAGCTCGCGGTGCCTAGATGGCGGGCAGCTCGCGAACCGAGTTGGTGAATGAGCTAAAATCTATCGCATTTATTTAAATCTTCTCTTTCGTTAGAATTTTAGTAAACTAATTTATGCCTACGTTATACATAAGATTCAATATTGGTCCTTGGTTAGGTATATTAATGCCGAATAAGATTGATTTGAATTTTTGAATTGGTTTTATTTAAACAACTGAAATAAGTAGGACTATTATTTTGGTTAGTAACTCAGTGACTTTTGACAAGAATTTAGTTATTTTAATATTGTTTGTTTATGTATAGTTATTTTATTATTGTAATACGACGAAATACGATCCATATTCAATAAGTTACTTTATTTTATTTTTATTATTAAATAACATTATTTTACCAATAATTTATTGTTTTTTTATTTCGTACTAAATGAGCACTAATAAATGAAATGCATACCTAAATAGTTATCTAAGAATATCCAACTGCACTGCATTAAACTGTACCTATATTATTATTAAGTCTATTTCGTTCGTGACTTAAGATCATTGCCCACAGACAGATCTCAATACATAGTTTACTGTGACCGAACTGATTTTCGAATTTCTTTGATTTAATATATTGAACCGTTGAACCCATAGACTATAATGAACCAATAGATTGAACGGGTCGAACGAACCAGATCATTTTATTAACGGGTCAGTATTGATTCGGTTCTTTGAGATCGAACGAACGACACATTCTTATCAGTCAGTCAGCAGAAGAAGTCCTCTAATCCTCTCCTCCTCCTCCTCAGTCCTCCGACTCAGACGTACTCTATAGTCTATTCCTACTTGTCTTGGAATTATGGTTGTTCATGAAGGCAGAAAGCCTATGGAATCGAATACATTTGATAAAGAAACTGTCACATAAGATGATGACAACCTGCGAATAGATGATCGATAAATACTTGAAAATTAATCTTTTTTATTTAATAATATAAGCTTAATATTTTTAATTTCATATAAATATACTGCAAACGAAGTAATAAAACCCATATTCTCTATTTCAGGGTCCATCCATAATTCAACCCGGGCGGCGGCAGTCAGTTTTTTATTGGTCTCAAATCTCAAACCGTGAAAAGCTGACTGCCGCGCGGAAATGTTAAACTGTTGCCGGGAGTTGAAACATATTATAATTATTTCCAAGACGGGAAATAATAAAAACTTAAGGCAACACAGTTCATTGTATTAGAGTTTAGGTAATACATTTCAAAATGAATATGCTCAGATATCAGACCTAGCCTTTCTCAGACTACTGCGTATGAAATAGCTTATTTAGATCGTAGAGACTAAAATTTTACTCTTTGATGGCAGTAAGTGTAAAGTTACAGGGGTCGTGCGTTAATGCATTTGAGTCATTGGTACATACACTCTGTCTATAAAGTCCTGAAAATAAATGAGGCCGCCACTGTGCTATACGTAGCAACCCTATTTAGTCTGAGAAAATAGTTTTCATACTAGTAATTTATTGAAATAAAATAAGTCATTTTGAAACACATTATACCTAATACTCAAGCAAGAAATTCACACAACTCATAATGAGATAATTCATTTCATTGGTTGAAACGAAGTGATTGAGAAATTTGAATAATTGTTATAACATGACCTTTATAGAAGTAAAGTAGTGTTAGACCTTTAAACATTTTGGATGACGATGTTTTATTTCTGTTTTATATGCACTATAGTCAAGCCATTTTAAATTTTGACAGTTGTTTTGAGCCATAGAATGTAACATAATTTAGTGTAAGAATTATGAGCCATAACGTAATTTTTGACTTCTGCAAAACAATTATGTTCTATGGTTTTAATTTTAGTGCTGCTACTATATGGCTGCTGCCGCATGTACCTATACCAAACTTAAAAAAAACTAAACTATAAATAATAATCGATTATCGATTAATCGCTTGTTATCTAAATCGATAAATCTCTTAATCGATTTTATACACCAACCCTAAACTACATGGGTCAAAATTCACCTATTAGAATGGTATGGGTATTAGAATAAATTAACGGATTGAATCAGAGTAATAAAAGCGCATGTACACAGTTACAAAGAGATTTATTCATCGCTTTCATCATAGGATTTTTTAAACATTCGATGTTGAGATAACTTTCGTTGCCACCTTCATCGTCATCACTAAAGCTTTCTTTGCTGCTGCTATTATCGTCAGTATTTGCCCACAGGTGACGTCCTCTCTTGTAGTATTCTGATTCGAGCTTCTCGACGCGATGGCAACTGTTTTTCCAAGTTTCAGCTGTGATGCTGCTGCAGGCCCTTTTTAGAAATTGCCAACATTTTGTGACCTGCGGGAACATAAATAGTTACTTGTTAGTGATGATTTTATAAAATATTCTGTTATTTTATACATCAATTCATCATCATCATAACTGGATACTTGGCCTACTGGTACCACGCTGGCCAGACGTATTGGTATAGGGTTTTATTTCAAGTTTTCTTTCTTTTTATTTCATAAAGATAATATTCAAGGACAGTCCCTTAGTCGGTTTTTACGACACCCATGGGATGAGATGGGGTGGTGATATATTGTATTCTTCCTTCGTCACTACACGGAAACTACTGATTTACTAACTATACTAATATTATTATTAAAAAAGATTTGATTATTGGTTTATTTCGAAGGGCGTATAGGGGGCAAAGAGGAGTAGAAAGGGAAAATAGGCTAGAAACTATTATTTTAACTATTTTATACAGTTAATAATGAGAAAAATAACTATACAAAAGAATATGCTTTATTATACAGGTTACCTTGTATGAAGAATGATAAATAATGTCTTACCTTAGTTCTTCAGGCAAATCTCGATTTTTATATTACTAGGGCATTTCTTGTAGGCCTATTGCATTTAAAATTTTGCGTAGAACTTCAAGACTACAATTAAAATCCATCACAGTTCTAGCTATCACCTGCAACTATCTGAGGGTTGGTTGGAGCCTGAAATTTTACAAAAGTTATGTTGAAGTTGTTATGTTGAACATTTGATTATACTTTTACAATACATTTAGACATACCTAGACACAAAATACAGGCAAAGAATGGGATGGAAAGAATAACTGCAATACCTAACTAAAATTTATTCAGTGTTAAATATTAACTAACAAGATATCATTTAACATGGAGTTACTAAGAACTAAATAATAAAAAAAATAATAAAATATTGCAATTAATTAATTATTCATTGTCGACAGACCAGTTGATGCGAAAGTGACATACTTAGTTTAGTTATCAACCGTAATATAGACATACAGCAATTAATTCAAATTTAAAATTGGGATAAATCTTGACTGAATTATACTAATGCAACTGATAATGTATCAACAGAATAGGTCGTACTACAATATTTCTTACTTTCAATGACAATCTTACCTAAAAATATGCTATGTACGCAATGCCTGTTTTTGGTCTCTAAATCGCAAATGGAGTGAATAAATTACTTGAGACAGATTACAAAACACAGTAACACGATTACATACCCATCAAAGTTGCAGTTCACCCATAAACATCAGCCAAATCACATATAATTTGACCAGCTTCGTGCTCCGTCAAACATCATATAATAACTTTAAAAATCACTTCCCGCGTGCCACTTTGATTTACTTTACTCATTGTTTATGTTGTTCTTCGTAAGTCAGTATTAGTTTATTGTAGATTAATGAACTTATAAAAATCACAAAATGAAAACAGTTCCGCAACTTCTACTCGATGACAGCTCATGTACAAGTCTATTTTGAATTTCAGTGTTGCCAGACACATGAACAATTTAGTTCCTCAAACTTTAATTTCTTGACTTTATAGACAACCAATACCTGTTCCATAACACTTAAAAGCAAGCAGGTATCCCGCGATTTCGTCATGAAAATTAGAAGACGCGTGGCATCGAGCATTTCGTGCGGCTTGGCTTCCTTCCTAAGGCACGTTAGGCAATTTGACCGTTTAAAAACATAAAACATATAGAAAAGGAAGATTGCTTGTTTAAGAAGACTCATGCGGGGGTCCCTCTTATAGATGCTAGCGTGAAAAAATCCGAATAATTTGTGAAAAAATCGGAATAATACCGAAAAATACCGTAACTTTGGGATTTTTTCAACTGATCGCACTGTCACGTGATATATTTATGTGCTATAAAATTTATATTATTATGTTTTTATTTATTATGTGTATAATTATAATTAGTAGGTATAAATAATTGTATATAAACTATTTATGCCTTTTATCGTGTCATACTCTCCAGCAGAGCCATAAATCGCGGTCATGTTTACCTCGAAACAATGTACGTGAACCGTACATAGTGTACATGCATTGTATATAACTGTACGCATACAGAATCGAGGAATAATGTACGTTGAAAGTGGCTCTGCTGGAGAGTATACTCCCTGGCAGCGCCACCTAGAAAAGGTATTTAGGATAGACGTAAAACAGTGGTTTTCATGAAAATTGATGTACGTATATTGTTTATTATGTACGTGTTAAAAAATCTTTCTTCATTTCATTGTTTTATTAATTTTTACAGTTTTAAAATTTTTATTTATAAAACGCCTTATAATATTCATTAGCAAACAATATCAGAGTAAATATACCCAGTACATGTACAGGTACTAGGTACATTTATGTACTGGGTATATTTATTTATTAGGCACTCAAGCATAAGTATTAGGGAAGAGGAAAAATGTATTGTAAATGTAGTTTCAGTTTCTTTATTTTTCAACATAATGTTACAAAATAACAGCTTATTGACGTCAGTTTAAAACTACTTAGTCTAAGTTTACATATTAAAAGTTTTCCAAACTTTACCACCGCTTCCAAGGCGCTAATAGAGAAGAAGCGGCGTAACAAACTCTAAAGCAGCATTTTTTAGACGTCTCTATAATTTTACAACAATTTTGTAACTGTAACAAAGTGCTGCAACCATTGTATACCATATAAAAACTAAGGACTGCACTAAAGGATCAATATTCATTTTTAAATATCTTAAACTAGAAGATTCGTCCTGTAGGTAGTACACAAAAGTGGGAGCACCAAATCACATTTAAAAAGTTTTCTAGTAATAAAAACGTCGCTCAACTAAATTATCCCCTAGATAAATAAGTGGTGTACCAAAAATGAAAATTACTTAATGTCAGGGTCGACCAGTCACCCCAAGTAGCACCCGTTCACGAGTATAACGTAGTAGCTACATAATGCAATGGTACCTACTTACTTTTTTATGATTGTATTAAATTACTTTTCAAGTAAGTACCTATTAGTGGCGAAGTGTCCATATAACTCGATTCCTACCGGCTTACCTTTGCAAAAACCGCCTAGCATTGCCTATTAATCAATTATAAATCAATGACGCAACATCCACTCAATACAAAATAATATAAGTAAAATAAAAAAATATTCTCTTACGTAAATCGCAATAATAATACATAATTATAGTATTAGTAATTTTCTATATAATTATTTACGTACTCATAACGCCATTTAGTAAAGGTTGTCAACTAACAACTTGTTATGGCTCAGTCAGAGAGTAAAGCGCGCATGCGCGAGGCGGCGGTAAGCCGGTCTCGAAATTAGGAATTCAGTACAACAGAATGTATGGAAATCGTACGGTCACGTGCAAAACGTTGACACTTTGTCTTCATCGATCTAAGGTACCCTATAAGCCGGTGGCCACCGGCTTATTGAAAAGGATAAAAGATACAACTACAACATTGCGAGAGCGAGAAAGCACTATTGCAACCAGTGGACCGACCAATTCAAACGAAGTTTCATTTCACGTTACTTAATTTGCCATTGACATTCCTTTTTATTTTTATCAATTACCTATTTAAATCTAATAGAAATCAGATTTTCTTCTGAATTTTCAGCTTTTAATTATATTTATTTCTTTTTATTTTATTTATTCTCTCCATCTTGAATTTGGCAGAATCATCGGTAAACGATAGGACCATTAGAAGAAAAAACAGAATTATTTATTTTCTGCAAATAGGTTATATTAAAATTCGCTTTCTTGTTTTAGTAAAAATTAGTATGTTTAATTATTTATGTTTGTGTATTAAGTGTTGTGCATTGGTTGACTTTATTTTTGTCGTAGTGCGTTGGGTTGGGATCCTATGGAATATTTTTGTAAGTACTTGTTTGTATTATTTATCAGCAGATTTAATAGTTTGTTGTTTTATGGGACACGTTAATAGTGTTAGATAATTGTCTATCCTATTATGTTTGTGTTGTGTGATAAAACATCATTCTCGAAATTAAATTATGAATATAAGAAACGCGCGCTGTTTGGATTTATTGGCGCACTTTGGGGCGCGCCGGCGCTGTGGATTTACGAAACATTTTAATACAATTATCTCATTTCGATACGTGTAAGTAAGTGGCTTACAGGCAGTATTCTCAGATTCTAAAAGTAAGTAAGTATGTAGATTGATTTAGGATATAGCAATATAAACAATTAATCTAATTGATCAAAGAAATCTTTCAAACAGAGAAACATTTTCGTATTTGTTTTGTATAACTTTTCACATGAGTTCGGGACAACTAAAATCGAAACATTTTCTCACGAATACCTATGAACTACAGAATATAAAATAGAACGGAAGTCCACGGAACTTCGGCTTCCCTTTTATAAAAATCCACCCTTCGCCACTGGTACCTATGCATATTATTCGCTATTATATCATAATTCAAATTAAAACTTGATGTAGTAAAAACAAATGACACTTGGAGGGTAGTTGTTTATTCCATTGTGATTCCGACCTTACATTATTGTTTAAAGTCTATTTTTTTATCTCGGACACTAAAATGACAACTACAAATGTCAAACGTAAAAATAATATAGTCAGCTTTTAAGAAACAGTGCTGTCCCTGTGTTTCGATTCGTTTTGTAATTATTGTAAAATATTTACGGTTGTTAGTATAGTCGAGAACTAAATGGCTTTATCACCTCTAGAGTTAATGTTAGTTGCATGTCATAAAACTATTAGGTTCAATATCGCACAACAAAACATCAGCTAAATCATGACGCTACTTTGACATAATATCAGTTCTCTTGTATTAGCAAATAGTCGTTAGATATATAAGTATAAAAACAAATAGTAAAGTCAACGTTATTAACTGTTACTAGAGCATTTTTTCGGTAAAGCGTTTTAATCTAATGAATTTCTCTCTTTTTTCCTTCTATGTCCATCCCTATCATTTCTTGCATGACGTCATTGGCGTATATTTCAATTTAAAGTTTTCGTAATTTTATAATACAAAACAAATTAGGGTAAACCACCTAATCGTTAGAAGTCCTACAATTGTTGGCACTTAAGAATAAAAAGTGAGTAACAAGAAAGAAAACATAGATTACAAGAAAACATAGAAAACATAGATACATAAAAAATATAGATTATTCAAGTTCAGTATGATTATTCAAGTTCAAATATTATTTATTTAATATTTTTATCATATTTTATTTATTTCATGAGTCAACATAGCAACAATAAATTTATCAGAATCCTTTTATTGGCATTAGTGCTAATAATATTTATTTAATACTATTCAATCACATAATAATGATTAAGTATAGGAAAGATTAAAGTATTTTATCATTTTATGATATTTTATATTTTAGTCTGACACGAAGTCCACTCTTGAGGTGCCAACAATTGGTTGGCTTACCAGCCAATATTTAAATTCTACATTTTCAGTTTTTCTGAAATGACAAGCTTGTAATGTCACAAGTAACAAGTTCACTTTACTTTTAAATTATTTAATGGTTTTTCATGTTTTTTCACATACAAACTCTACAGTTTAATATAGTGACATTTGTATTGTGTTAGTAGATATTATTATTTATTGCGTTGATATGAAAGTTTAAAAAGGATTGCAATTTTTTAAAACTGTATAAAATTTAATTTATTGTTAACTTTTGATAGTGGTGGTACATCACTATACATAAATTGCACTAAAAAAAGGTAACAGTAATGATATTTTAGTATTCGAGATTAAAAAACAGCCTTTAGTCTCTATTTACCGTAATCGGCAGAACTAACCTATATTTTAATCGGTAAGTACCGGCTGTATCGCATCACTATTTATTAGTTGTAAAAAACAGGCAACACATGAAATGTCATTTTAGTATCTGAGATAAAAAAATAGACTTTAGTTAGTGTGGATAAGTGTAGTATTCTATAACCAATTATCTCAATTAGGTACGTATCCTATTTAGTGATGGACCGAGGAAAGAAAACCTTGGCTCATATTACATAAATAAAAACCGGTCAAGTGCGAGTCTGACTCGCGCACCGAGGGTTCCGTACAAGCCTATTTATTTAAAATTCTGTGTCGTTAAGTCTCATCTATCAAAAATTCTATGACGTCACGACTCAGCTGTAAAAATTCTATGACGTCACGATAATAATCACGATATTAATCAAAATTTAATATGATGGATGTAAAAATCTAAGGTTTTCGTAATTTTTCCTTTACATTTACTATAAGACCTAGCTTCATGCCAAATTTCAAGTTTGTAGGTAGACTGGAAGTACACTCTGTCTATAAAGTCCTGAAAATAAATGAGGCCGCCACTGTGCTACACGTAGCAACCCTATTTAGACTGACAAAATAGTTTTCATACTAGTAATTTATTGAAATAAAATAAGTAATTTTAAAACACATTATATTTAATACTCAAGTAAGAAATTCACATAAGTCATAATAAGATAATTAATTTCATTGGTGAAACCATGAGTGATTAAGAAATTTTAATAATTGTTGACTGTTGTACATTACCTTTATAAAAGTAGTGTTAGCCGTTTAAACATTTTAGATGACGATGTTTTATTTCTGTTTAATATGCACTATAGTCAAGCCATTTTAAATTTTGACAGTTGTTTTGAGCCATTGAAAGTAACATAATTTAGTATAAGAAATATGAGCCTTAACGTAATTTTTGACTTCTGCAAAACAATTGTGTTCTATGGTTTTAATTTTAATGCTGATACTATATGGCCGCTGCTACATGTATACCAATCTTAAAAAACTAAACTTTAAATAAAAATCGATTATCGATTAATCGCTTGTTATCTAAATCGATAAATCTCCTAATCGATTTCATACACCAACCCTAAACTTCATGGGTCAAAATTTACCTATTAGAATGGTTTGGGTATTAGAATAAATGAACGGATTGAATCAGAGTAATAAAAACGCATGTATCATACAGTTAACAAGGAGATTTATTCATCGCTTTCATCATAGGATTTTTTAAATATTCGATGTTGAGATAACTTTCGTTGCCACCTTCATCGTCATCACTAAAGCTTTCTTTGCTGCTGCTATTATCGTCAGTATTTGCCCACAGGTGACGTCCTCTCTTGTAGTATTTTGATTCGAGCTTCTCAACGCGATGGCAACAGTTTTTCCAAGTTTCAGCTGTGATGCTGCTGAGTGCCCCTTTTAGAGATTGCCAACATTTTGTGACCTGCGGGAACATAAATAGTTACTTGTTAGTGATAATTTTATAAAATATTCTGTTATTTTATATATCAATTAAATCTATACTAATCATCATAACAGCCCATTAATGCCCCACTGCAGGGACGGGCCTCCTCCCGTGACGGAGGGATACTTGGCCTACTAATACCACGCTGGCCAGACGTATTGGTATAGGGTTTTATTTCAAGTTTTCCTTCTTTTTATTACGTAAAGATAAATATTCACGAATAGTCCCTTACTCGGTTTTTACGACACCCATGGGATGAGATGGGGTGGTGACATATTGTATTCTTACTCCGTCACTACACGGAAACTACTGATTTACTAACTATACTAATATTATTCTTAAAAAAGATTTGATTATTGGTTTATTTGGAAGGGCGTATAGGGAGTAAAGAGGAGTAGAATGCTTTATTATACAGGTTACCTTGTATGAAGAATGATAAATAATGTCTTTCCTTAGTTCTTCAGGCAAATCTCGATTTTTATATTACTAGGGCATTTCTTGTAGGTAAAGCCTATTGCATTTAAAATTTTGCGTAGAGCTTCAAGACTACGATTAAAATCCATCTCAGTTCTAGCTATCACCTGCAGTTATCTGAGGGTTGGAGCCTGAAATTTAACAAAAGTTATTTTGATTGAACATTTGATTATACTTACAATAAATTTAGGCATACCTAGACACAAAATATGGGATGGAAAGAATAACTGCAATACCTAACTAAAATGTATTCAGTGTTAAATACCAACAAGATATAATTTAAAATGGAATTACTAAGAACTAAAGAATAAAATATTGCAATTAATTATTTATTGTCTACAGACCAGTTGACGCGAAAGTGACGTACTTAGTTTAGTTATCAACCGTAATATAGACATAAAGCAATTAATTCAACTTCAAAATTGGGATAAATCTTGAATGAATTATACTAATGCAACTGATAATGTATCAACAGAAAAGGTCGTACTACAATATTTATTACTTTCAAGGACAATCTTACCTAAAAATATGCTATGTACGCAATGCCTGTTTTTGGTCTCTAAATCTCAAATGGAGTGAATTTATTACTTGAGACAGATTACAAAACACAGTAACACGATTACATACCCATCAAAGTTGCAGTTCGCCCGTAAACATCATCCAAATCACATAAATATGTACTAGCTTCGTGCTCCGCCAAACAACGCCTTCTAACTTTAAAAATCACTTCCCACGTGCCACTTTGATTTACTCTACTCATTGTTTATGTTGTTCTTCGTATGTCAGTATTAGTTTATTGTAGATTAATAAACTTATAAAAATCACAAAATGAAAACCGTTCCGCAACTACTACTCGATGACAGCTCATGTACAAGTCTATTTTGAATTTCAGTGTTGCCAGACACATGAACAATTTAGTTCCTCAAACTTTAATTTCTTGACTTTATAGACAACCTATACCCTGTAGGTTTTTACCCTTGCTGGTCGAAAATTTGCGACAAAAGGGCGATGATTTTTTTTGATTTGTTGCTGAGATAAATGGTCTTGTCAAACAGACGGACAACAAAGTGAAAAGTGATCCTATAAGGATTCCGTTTTTTTTAAAATCGGTACGGAACCCTAAAAAAACATACGTAACGATAAATTCATGCTTATCTCTTTAAAAACACTACTTCACTCAAAGGTATTTTTTTCACACTTACAAATAATTATTTTTGGCCAACATGTGTCCGTTTATGTTCAGTGAAACATTATATTTTAGACTAGCGGCTCGTCCCGGCTTCGCACGGGCATTAATATTGTTTTTTGATATTTTTTTACACTTTATCGTAATTGAGTTAAAAATCCCTCTTTAAAAAAAATGAAATACCTATAGCCTATGTCGCTCAGGAAAAATGTAGCTTTTCAACAGTGAAAGAATAATTAAAATCTGTTCAGTAGTTTTGTAACCTATTCAATTCAAACAAACAAACAAAAAATCAAACCTTCACTTTTTATTATATTAGTATAGATATTAAAAATTGATCCTTAGAAGTTTAGTAATACAATAGGGTGTTCCTTATATAAGCGAAAATATTTGTTTTTGCTATCGAAATGCATACCTACCCCCTGTTTTTTAAACTACCAAGACCTACTTAAATACAAAAATTTTACTAAACTTTAAACATTAACCCAGTTGCTGTTTTAACAGTTCCATAAAAGTATGGCTATGAAATATAATTTTTATACTAAATATATATTTCCAGGTGTGATGAATTCACAAGTCATTTTACACAGTTAGCCTATGATATTTTACACAGTAAGCATTTTCTCTGCTTATTTTGGGACTAGATGGCGTTGTGTGAAAGTTTGAGGAATATTTATTTATTTATGTACCAAATAATATATAACGTGTTAATCTATTATATAAAAATAAGTCGGGTTTTCCTTCCTGCCTGACGCTATAACTCCAGAATGCACGAACTGATTTCCCCGGTTTTGCATTCGTTGGAAAGGTCTCGGGCTCTGTGAGGTTTATAGCAAAGAAAAATCAGGAAAAATTTCAACAGAAAAGCGGGAAAATAATGCCCGTGCGAAGCCGGGATAGGCCGGTAGTACCCGTATAAATATGAATAATACTTATACAATGTAAAGATTTTAAAAACTAGACTATTTTCTTATGTTTTACTTAATAACTTTATTTTAATCAAAATAATTAAGTACTTTGTTGTAAAAAATGAGTTTTAAATTACTAGTAATGCTCCATAAAGTTTTGTAATTAGAATACTGTTCCGTTTTCCACCAAATTTCAAACAAGGATTATTTTAAAAGAATCATTATTATTCCTTTATTATTTCGTATCTACATAGCTACTATGCATATAATTTTAGAGACTGATTTTATTATTAATGTTGAAAGCTTGTGAGATAGGTAGGTACCTATATAAATTATAGTTATTTTAAAACCGTGAAATGCATAAGAAAATTATTTAATTAGTTCTCAGTAAATCTGTTATATGCGGCATACACAACAGTTTTATTTATGTACTCATTATTAACAACTCTTTCTTACGTACTTCACTACGCCCTAGCCGTACGTACATTCAAAGCTACAAAAAATAAATTATTTTTGTCAACTTACCAAATTTTTAGAACACCTCAAAAAATTAATAATTTTTGAGTGTAAAATACAAAATAAACTGGACGTTTATTTTGACATAAAAACGTTTTTTCCTAAATTCTCCAGTTCATACCCTTTTTGCCCATTTGGGTTTTCTTTCCTCGGTCCATCAATAAATAGGATACGTACCTAATTGAGATAATTGGTTATAGAATACTACACTTATCCACACTAACTAAACAATAATGTAAGGTCGGAATCACAATGGAATAAACAACTACCCTCCAAGTGTCATTTGTTTTTACTACATCAAGTTTTAATTTTAATTATGATATAATAGCGAATAATATGCATAGGTACTTACTTGAAAAGTAATTTAATACAATCATAAAAAAGTAATGTAGGTTCCATTGCATTATGTAGCTACATTTGCAATACATTTTTCCTCTTCCCTAATACTTATATATATTGCTATTTTAATGTACTTAAGACCTATTGTGAAGAGAAAAATAAACGATTTATTTATTTATATATGCTGCTTGAGTGCCTAATAAATAAATATACCCAGTACATAAATGTACCTAGTACCTGTACTGGGTATATTTACACTGATATTGTTTGCTAATGAATATTATAAGGCGTTTTATAAATAAAAATTTTAAAACTGTGAAAATTAATAAAACAATGAAATGAAGAAAGATTTTTTAACACGTACATAATAAACAATATACGTACATAAATTTTCATGAAAACCACTGTTTTACCTCTATCCTAAATACCTTTTCTAGGTGGCGCTGCCAGGGAGTATACTCTCCAGCAGAGCCACTTTCAACGTACATTATTCCTCGATTCTGTATGCGTACAGTTATATACAATGCATGTACACTATGTACGGTTCACGTACATTGTTTCGAGGTAAACATGACCGCGATTTATGATGGTGGCTCTGCTGGAGAGTATGACACCTTTTATCTGGTACCGATAGTACAAGCTATGCTTTAGTTTGGGACCAGTCAACATTGATAAGTTATATTATTGTACTTTATATTGTTATGTAATATTTTATCTATAAATTAATTTGATTTGAAATAAATTTAATTTCAAATCACGTGAGTCACGTCCTGATATGAGTCTGGTCGTGGCAGTCGGGCGCGCGCACGTGCCGCGGCGGCCGGCGCACAAAGTTGTAGCGGCGCGCGGCGGCGATCGATGCAAAATACCATTTTTCAGCAAATAAAACATGAAAATATTAATTAAATCAATTTTGAATAAATCCGATTTTATGAAATTTTCCCTGATCTTTTCCGGTATTATTCAGAAGTTTTGCAACTACCCTCTCTGTCAACACAACGATCTATTTAACAGATACAATATATAATTGTCCAACGTAGAATCCGCGATATCGTGTAGGTTCGGCAGCCGCCCCATATCGATCGTGACCGTTTAAAAACTTGCTGTCTTTATAAAATATAACAATTTCAGGAAACATGTAAGTACTTAGGTCAATGTTTGTATCACAGCAAAACTGATATCTATGGTTAGTATAATGGCTTCGATTTAATTTCCGCACCTTAGAACTAATATAAGTTTTGGGCTCCGGTATCAGTACTAATGGGAGTTTCCAATTTGTCCCAAGAACAATCAGTGGAAAATAGATTCGAACCCGCGACCTCGTACACGACAGCCATATCCACGACTGCTTTGCCAGTGGAAGTTAATATTTTAATTACCTAATGAATTTCGCATGAAGAGAAGAAAGTTTTAATAATATCTTATTGAAATAAAACAAACTATTTAACATTGTTAAAATAAAAAATTTAATTATTAGAAAGTTATAAGCAAGGTTTCATTTCAAATGATATTACATTATTCAAAACTTACAATAATTATTTCATGATAAGCTAATTATTAAAGGAATTTAGTTTTTCTGGTAATGCATTTTGTGGTCCCATAAAAGGGAAATCAGCCCACATCATTTTATAAATAAAGATGGTTAATACAGGATGTTCATGAGAATGGCGCTTTACATTACTTTACAGAGCAGAAATTAAAAAAGAAAACTAAACCATCACTAACTACCATCTGTATAGGTGTAGGGTTACACCTTGTGAGTATGTAAGTGAAAACATAAAACTGTGCCATATTGACTAAATGCTCTGTGACATCCATAGATGATGTAAGCTGAGTTCACTTCGGCCAGATTAGTGGAATGCCGACAATGTAATGTGACAAACTCTTTCAGTCATTATTTTATACTGTAAGCAAGTTAAACCTGAACAACATTATTACTAAATGATTTCAGTACAGATTAAGACAAAAATCTTATTAATTATACAATATTTATGGTAACAACAATGTAATAATATCAAAATACATATTAATATCAACAATATTTGTATTATAAAATTTTCAAAATTATCACAATATCTTATATAAAATAACTTAACTATACTAAAAGGAAGACAACATTCATTCACTAACAAAATTTTTTGATTTTATATTAAAAGTTTGTTCAATTATTGCTTATACTTTATTAAGTTTAAGGCACAAAATGGAAGCACCATTAATATTGAACTATGAACATTGTCTCAGATCACAATTTACATACATACAATATTCTATTTATGCAAAAAACATTACTTCTTAGTTTCAATAATATTATCATTACTTATTAATTTCTTTGCTGTTTATATTATAATTTTATATTATTTATAGGATCTCTCATATTCATAAGCACTGACCTTCATAAGTTAGTAAACAGTAAATACTATATGAATTTTATTTACCTGTTCACAATGAGTATCTATGTTAAACCACTATATTCAATAGCAATATAAAATTACATAAAGGCATTTGGTATTTAACTGTTATTGCTTTAAAAATAAATGGAACGACCATTAGCAAATGTATCTTTGCTTCAATGGTCGCTATCCTTATCCTTTATCACAAAAAATATAAACAAATTTCTAGATCCTTTTAGTCTCTTCCAAAGTCAGAGTGTAAATAATGTGTATATAACAATTTGTAGTTTAATGTTATTGTACTAATCTTTTAAATGAACTACAATAATAAAATTCTATTAGTAACAATACACAGAAAAATAAACCAATATCACTTCTTTACTACAAAAATGCACACATTTTACACTAACTTGCTAGGCCAGTTTGATAGGATCATTGTGAAATATTAGTTTTTGTAATATTATGTTGTATGTTTTATATTTTCATAGATAATTTAATTATTTCCAAAAACTAATCATTATACATTCCATCAAGTAAGAAATCCATTCGCTTGTAATGTCTGTTTTTCCATGCCTCCTGGCCTCGTCGTAAAGCCATGTAGCCAAGAACTGCAAACATGGGCACTAATAAAATGGTTATTACAATAGGCATAACCATTCCAGGGTGACTGTTTGCATTTGTTAAATAAGTTTTAATATCTTGTGATTTATTATTCAATGTAGTACTCTGTGAAGTCTTTACAGTTATGTTTTCTAATTCTTCAGACTTTAATATCAAAGGCTTCTTGGGAGTTTCAGTCTTGTTAACAATAGGAAAATTTTCCACCAAAGTACTATTATGTTTTAACACATTTTGAGGTTTCTTTCGTTCACTAATACTACTGTTATTTATATGTCTTGGGGTGCTACTTATGACTTGGGCCGTTGAGTTTTCTATAATGTCTTTACTTGAATCAACAGATTTTGTTGAGTTGTTTACGTAAACAGCTCCTTTACGAGGATGTATCTTACTTTTACCTGGTTCGCCACTCAGAATTGGTATCAGCATAGTTCTATTTGATTTCGACAGTGCCATAACTGAAGTTTCAGGTAATATAGAACCACCTTCACTCGGTAGTGTAACTTTCGTTTCATTGGCAAGTTTTTCCTTGTGATTATTTATAGTTGTTTTGTTTCCTATGCTTGTTTTACCAACATCGACATTGTCACAACGAACTAATGGGATAATTAGAATATTGCATAAAAGCATAAAAAATATCATTTTGAATAAAATTAAAATTATCGAAAATAAAAATCTCACAGTCTATAAACATTAGAACTAAAATGTGACGTATACTATTCTGTCAGTTTGACACCTTAAGAGTCACAGACTAAACCATATATATATTTTTTTTTTATGTGATGGTAGGCAAACGAGTCAGCGTGTCACCTGATGGTCAGTGATCACCGCCGCACATGGACACCCGCAACACCAGAGGAATCACAGGTGCGTTGCCGACCTTTTAAAAGGGAAGTAAAGGGAGGAAGGGGGAGGAGGAAGGGGAGGAGGAATGGGCTACCGGACTCTCACTCACCGGACGAAACACAGCAGTGACAAGCACTACTATTTTACGCCGATTTTCTGTGAGAGGGTGGTATTTCACCGGACGAGCCTGCCCATGCGTGCCGCAGCCAAAGACTGACGGACGACAGCGACATGGCTCTACCTCTCGCAAAAATATACTACAACCAAGGATATAACGAGAGAGAAATTACTTTAGAGTGTAAGTTCCTTGACTTGACTATAGTGTGACCACAGGAGCTGTGCACCCCCTGAGGTATGCGCGGCGAGGTGGGGGACGAAGAAAAAATAGGTGTCCGTTATGGTAGCGTACACGTGATAGTTCTGATAGAAAGGGAACTTTTCTTTTGAAAGATTCTTTATGTAAAAATAATGCGTGAAATTCTGACTGAATTAGTGTAGGTAAATAGGCGAATTCACAGTGGAATATGTCAAAAATCCATGTTAATTTATGTTCATAGTACTGGTACAGATAATATGCTCACAAGTGATTTGAATATCTCGAGAACTACAAAACATAGGTACAGTAATTCTGTTAATACAGTAGAAATGTAACTCTGAAATAACGCCTGTGTAACACTTTATTTCAATACAAAATTCAATACTATCGGAGATACTAACGGTTCTTAGGGGCCGGGCTTTAGTTATTTCATTACGCTATAATATTAAAACTACAACAACTATTTTTTTTAAATGTAGGTACAGTCTGTCTATAAAGTCCTGACAAAAAATTAGGGCGCCACTGTGCTACACGTAGCAACCCTATTTAGTCTGACAAAATAGTATTCAAAACAATTATGTTCAAATAACACTACACTATTAGAGCACTTATAATACTAGGGCATTTCTTGTAGGTAAGCCTATTGCATTTAAAGTTTTGCGTAGAACTTCAAGACTACAATTAAAATCCATCTCAGTTCTAGCTATTATCTGCAATTTTCTGAGGGTTGGAACTCGAAATTTTACAAAAGTTAAGTAAATTGAACATTTGATTATACCTACAATAAATTTAGGCATAACTAGAAACAAAATACAGGTAAAAGAAGAAAAATTTTATATACCTCTTTTTTACTGTAGAACATAATTGTATTTTGTGGGGGAGAGCAGAAATATAGAAACAAACATTTCTTTCTTTGGCCGGCCTTGTCTGTCTTTACCAGGAGTTTCAAGCTTTTCATTATTTTTAAATCAGTTATTTTTAAATTTAATAATTCTAATGGAATGGAAAGAATAACTACAATACCTAACTAAAATTTATTCAGTGTTAAATATTAACCAACAAGATATCATTTAACATGGATTCACTAAGAGCTAAATGATATAAAATTTAATAAAATATTGCAATTAATTATTTTTTGTAGACAGACCAGTCGATTCGAAAGTGACATAGAATTAGTTATCAATATCAACCGTAATATAGACATAAAGCAATTAATTCAAACTCAAATTGGACTGAATTATACTAATGCAACTGATAATGTATCAACAGAAATGGTCGTACTACGATTTTTCTTACTTACAATGAATATCTAACCTAAAAATGTGCTATGTACACAATGCCTGTTTTTGGTCTCTAGATCTCAAATTTATTACTTGAGACAGATTACGAAAAACAGTAACACGATTTCGATTTACGATTACTGCAACTTTGATGGGTATGCATCAAAGTTGCAGTTCGCCCATAAACATCACCCAAATCGCATAAAAGTTGACCAGAATCGTGCTCCGCTAAACATCGCCTTATAACTTTAAAAATCACTTCCCGCGTGCAACTTTGATTTACTCTACTCATTGTTTACATTGTTCTTCGTAAGTCAGTATTAGTTTATTGTAGATTAATGAACTAATAAAAATCACAAATTTGACGACTTTATAGACATATCTGTAATATATTACACTTACTTAGTTGATCACAATGTAACCCAAATATACTCATATTTTATTAAAAATAAGCAGGTGATAAATAAGAACTCACCCCTTACTCATAAACGCCTCTTAAATTTAATCACTGTTTAGCGAGATTATTATTTGTAAAATCAAACTTATACTAAACAAAACCGTAAGAATTTAAGGTAATCAATTAACTTTTTAAGAGGCGTTTATGAGTAAGGGGGTAATCTGTATAAAGTAATTCCTAGGAATACTGTAGTGTTAAAGATTTCTAATTCCTCATCATTAATCTTAACCATTGGATTTTTTTTATTTTATTTATGCAGAGTTTTTTGGCATAGTAACCAACTCGATATAGCTCTTGTGTATGCTACCATAACGGACACCTACCTGCTGTCATGAGTTTTGACGGCAGTGTCATAACAATTCGAACATAATATTTTTCTTTAAGAATTTCATGTTCTTAGAGTATTTGATACATTCCGCTAGATGTCATTTTTCTCAAAGTTACCTACATTATAAAAACACAAATAATGTTCCTATTTACGCTTAAAACTATACAACAATGTAAATACTTTCTTGGAGTTTTAAAAAAAACTGTCTTTTAATAGAAAACTGCTACAGCCGTTCGTGCAGCGACCAGTACCAGCCAAATAACTTAAGTATATTGCGTCAGATGTCGCTAGTAGCTACATCATAGACTGTTTATTCTATACCAGTATTTATCATGTACTCTATATGTCCACCCCCCTCTCGCCGCGCGCATACCTCAGGAGGTGCACAGCTCCTGTGGTCACACTATACAATACAACAGAGTGAATTAAACAATTAATTTTATTTTGTTCCGTGTGTAGTCCAATGATATTATAGTACGTCTCAATGATGTTAAGTTTTGTTATCTTCTGTTTATTTCAATAATAATATAATATTTGCTTTGTTACATACATTAAATTGTCTCTGCAAAAATTATCGTTGCGATTAATAATAACATAATTATTATGTGTAACTCGTGCGAAACACCTAAACACCATACAGGATTCTCATTATTAAATTATGCATATAAATTATAATTTCCTCAAGTTTATTAATATCTGAATGATACCATTAGTGAGTATATTATTTGTTAATTTTCCTCTACCTCGAACTCTTGTTACAATAAAAATTACAACAGACGCGATCAGTCTGACGTGTAAGACAACATGTCTTACATGTCTACATGACATTACATGAGCTGGAGGGCGATTCACTAACGGTCTACATCCTTACATCCAAGAGTACAACAGTTGTAACATCAGTGTTTGACATATTCGTATGCTCCAATCAAACTACCCGACCGCAGCGCTTCAACGATGTAAACGGCGCTTCACGGAACTAAAATATTCGTTCAAATGTATGAAAATAGGTATTCAGTAACACGAAACATCCTCGCCTTCGACTACAACCTCGCCCTCGCCTTCGATTTTATCTGTCAAATCATAAAGCTACAATAACGTAGATGTTCTCTTGGTTGTTAACCTACAAAGTGATATTAAATATTGTTTTTTAGACAAGGTAAGTAGATTTCCATTATTTTAATTGTTGTATTTCACTTTCTGGGTCCAGTAATGTTTTTTTTTGTTTAGATGGCAGTTCGTGTATTTTGCAAAATAGGTACATACAAAACACTTTTGTTGGAAGAAGCTAATCGTGAAGATAACTTAAAAAAGGCGTCAAGCTCGGTTAAATAAACAAAAGTTTGGCACATTCCGGTCGCAGACATATTATGTCTGCCCGCCAGTTTACGCGTTTTTTTTCGCAGACATAATATGTCTGTCCGCCAGTTGAGGGGTTAATTAGAAATATGAATATCTTAAAAACCGACAGTACCTACTTATGTACATTAAAACTTAAAGGCTCATTGAAGAGCACATAGAACAATTAGGACAAGATATTTTCCCATATTTCTCCAAAGTTAAACGCCAGGGAGGTATTAGTAAACAAGTAACAGAACCAAGGTAGGTACCAACTACTTATTTATAATAAGTAACTCTTAAGCCCGATTTACACATCGACAAGTACAGTAGCGAGTTAAGTAGTAAGTTGTTGATTAAGTTGATTTAAATAGATCTACATCCTATTTTTTGACGAGTTAAGTTGACGAGACGCAAGTGAGGGGGCTACTTCGTACTTAACTCGCCAAAAAATAGGATGGAGATCTATTTAAATCAACTTAATCTTAAAATACTACTTAACTCGCTACTGTACTTGTCGATGTGTAAATCGGGCATTACTTACAAATACTACTGTCTATCTATGAATTAAAATAACTTTTGTTTCAGATTTTGTATGCACTTGCGTTTTTAACAAGTGGGAGCTACCAAAAGATTTTATGTAGGAATGCCACAACTTATGTCTCACAATCATCAACATCAAGGGCCATACAAACGGTTGTAAATGCCAGAAACCATAGGGATGTCATAAATAAATATATTTAGTTTCCTAAATCACCCTTTGATAGACAAATCCTCAAAGAAATGCAAGTAACTATACCGTATTCATCCTTACTTGATTTATTTAGTAAACAAACACCACATTTTGCAAATTCACTAGTTTTTACATCAATTGCACACTTTGATATGGATGAAAATTTCTGGAAAGTAGCATTATATGTTTATGCAATAGAAAACACGTAAATTACTTTGATTTCACCACTATCTTTCTTATATTTTAAATAAATGTATTTTTTTCCAACGGCAAATTTCACAGATAAAAATTAATTTCATTATTTGACATTTGTACATTCTAGAAATTTCATAGATTCGTAGGGATGTGTAACAAAAGTGAATGAACGATTGGCATACGAATAAAAGGAGGTTGTTATAAATCCTACTAATATTATTAATGCGAAATTTTTGTTACTTGTTGTTTGTTGTTACTCTTTTAGGCAAAAACTACTGAATGAATTATTCACTGCGAATTAAATCTCATTGAACTAATATGGGCACAATTAAAATCGCATGTGGGAAAAAATAATACAACATTTAAAATGGCTGAAATAAAAGAATTACTTATAGAAGGATTAAGTAAAATTGTCCGTACGGTGTCCAGCATGTCAATTCTCGTACCTTATAATCGTTAAAAATTCAGTTAAGTTAATTTTTGGTTGTCAAATTGTCTTGTTTTTGCTATTGCAATTGTAATCTTTTGCGGTCGTGTTAAAGTTTTATTTAGAATGTGACAATTTGACAACTAAAAGTTAACTTAACCGAATTTTGGTACGAGAATTGACATGCTGGTCAAAATTCATTGAACATGGTCATAAAAGATGAAGATAAAATGTTAAGACTAGATGGCATATTAGATACGGTCTCAGACGCACCGACCCAGAATTTTGTAATACATGTTCCGATTCCTGCACAGATGTGGCTTTATCATGATTTTTGTTTATATTCTTTATTTTTGTTTTATTTTTGTAATTGTCTATATTCTTACTGTACCCTTAAACTAAGAATAAATGTATTTACTTTCTCTTTTACAGATGCTTATACCTAAAATAATTTGTAAAACTAATAAATAAAAAATTTGTTTAATACTTTTAGTATTATTTACGACTTCACATTCCTATTGCGTAATTAGAATATTATGTAATTATATACCTACACTGTATAATGTATGTAGCTAAAAAAATTGCCATAAACCGTTCAGTACTAAAAGAACTTTAAGTGAAGATTTCATTCATTCACATCAGTTACACATCTCTAGCTATCAGTACTCTTTAGTCTGCGGTTGACACGACGCCATATATGTTTACCATTTGCCATTTAGAGCAAGTCTGTTTAAATAGACAGTACTTAGTATATTAGTTATCATCATAACAACCCATTAATGTCCCATGACGGAGGGATACTTGGCCTACTAATACCACGCTGGCCAGAAGGATTGGTATAGGGTTTAATTTCAAGTTTTCCTTCTTTTTATTTTGTAAAGATAATATTGACGTATAGGCCCTTAGTCGGTTTTTACGACACCTATGGCATGAGATGGGATGGTGGGTGACATATTGTACTCTTACTCCGTCACCACACAGATATTAGTTATACTTGAGTTTTAAATTATAGTATCATAAAGACAGAGTTTCTTATCTTTACAAATCTTGTTATGATCCAGATTCTTTAAAGACTTAAAAATCCCTGGTGTCATTGGATGTGGGGGGATAGGGTACCTAATTCAGCTACTTCAAAAAGAAAGAGTGCAAACACTCAGTGATTTGGATAGTGGATGCCGTGCTAGAGACACTTTAATTAATCAGTTGTGTCATGCACGAAGTAGTAATACTGAATAATAACTAAATATTTAAGTTTGTCTTTACTAATTTAGTAAGTAGTCAGGTTTAATAAATATTATTAGTAATATAGTATGTATTTTTTAAGTTTTGAGCATGTAATATAATGAAACTACTATTTTTTATAGATTGTAATGATAATTTTATAATAAATAAAAATATTAACTATAGATTTATGTTAAAACATGTTACACTACTAACAGTATAAATATATAATTGTAGAGTATATGTTAGATTAAAACTTATGCACAGATAAAAACATTTTACATCATTACAATAGTTTTATGTATTTAAATAATCACTTAAAATACCAATAATTCTTTCTACAGCCTCCACCATTCTTTGTTCGAATTCTGCTCGTAGCCTCATGCATTGAGCTATTGCCAGTTCCGCACGCTGTTCTTCAATGGCTATGAACCTCTCTGTAATGCTAACCATTTCCAAGCGGGGCATTGCGATGGAGGACTTCGCAATAGGCGCCGGCGCGCAGCAGATGCACGTGGAGATTGTTGGGTAACACGTTGACGACTGCGTATTATTGCCCTTTGGCGCTTCAACAAACACGCATAATTAATATTTGGAGTACTTTGTTGTATTTATTACACCATAAAATCTTGTAATTAACCTTATTTGGAATGTTCCCATGTGAAACTTCTGGTGGTGATACAGGTCTTACTGGTTCAACAGTGACTGAAACCTGTAAAATAAATACATTATGTAAAAAAATATAATTAATACCTATAAACAATTTAATTATTTTTTTATATTATGCTTACTTCAGGAGTACATAATATTGTGAGTTCCGGATTCTACTACAATATTTTGTGACGTTGAAGGGACTTGTGTCTCTTGAACACTCCCTGCATCTATGGCAGCAATAGTAGACTAAAACAGAAAATATTTAATTACTATTACAAGCTTTTGTAGGTTTCCTATAAAATTCTAAGATAATGTCTATTGATATATTTTTTGCTCTGTGTCATTGAACTTAGGTACATATTCAACTCTACCACCAATACGACGCCTGGCAGCCACAAAATTTGACTGTCTTTCCTCTTCACTGACCCTTTCTTGTCTTTTCAATACTGTGAATATTTATAGAGATATAAATAATAGTTTGTGCAGTCAATGTAGAGTTTTCTTGTAGGTACATAGTACAACACACCACTTCAAACATACTATTAATAAGCTAAACTCACCTTACACCACTGCTCTGAAGTTTTTATACATCCACTACCATCACTGTTAAGGGCATTTGCTATTTCTACCCATGCATTACGACTGCGAATGCGAGCATTTGCAGTACGAGCATGGCCAGTTGCTAGCCAACTTCTAGCTTCTAAAAAGTTGACTAGCTTTTCAAGTTGACTTGGTGACGGAGCTACGTTACGAGACACTAAAATAGATAATATTGTTGTGGTTAGTCATTACAGTAAAATGCTGGAATTATAAAAATGTTATGAAACAAAATATAAACATACTTAATGTCGACACGATCAAGACTACACTAAATATGATACACTCCATGCATTGGTGCATATTAAAGCACTTTTAGCCTTAGACCCTTTTGCCACTTAAAACACTTCATATTTAGGAATTTTGTGACAAAAAACTTAATTTATGTTGTCTATAATTCCAAACTGTTTGTTTACATTTCGCACATGTCAAAAAAATTATGAATCCATTGCCAGTTTTAAAAATATTAATTTTACAAGTCGAAAACAATTACATTAATTAATAATTTGTTATGAATTTATTAGCTCTTAATTTATTCATTCACATTATGTAATTATATTTCTTTAAAAGTCATAAATAACAACGATATTTGTTAGTCTATATTTTCTCGATTATACTTAGTCAAAAAGTAGCAACATTGTTAACATCGTAGCCGACATCCTTGCCTTATCACATCCGAGAGATCGTCGACGAGATGATCGTGTTTAGCGAATACGGTTTTAAATAACGATGACTTTAAGGGCGATGTGTTGGTTGTGACATCTGTGAACTCGCCGTTGTTGGCATCTTAGACGGTACGCTTAGCGAATCGCACTGCTGACGACTGCGTGTGTTTGGAATTTATTAAAGTTTTTCGGTGTGTATAAAGTGTTTTGTGGCTATTTGTGTTTCCTGTAGTACCAGTCGAAGGTTCGTTAACATTGTTTCGCTTTTATTTGCATGATAATTATTGATAATGGAAGTTAAAAAACCCCCAGATCCGCCTGACATTTCTAGACCTACTACTCCTATATTTTTTTCTCCATCCTCATCTCCTCAAGCGGTAACTCCTACTAATTCTCTCTCCCAATTTGCCGAAGTCGCTTGGAATGAAGACCAAGCTTTATCGTCTGTTGGTTCTCGTAAGCGTCCAGTGCGGGGTGCTGAACATGACTCTGATCTTCCTCCCATGAAACTACCCAAAAGCCAGGTCGCCCGAGACCGATATATTCTTTCGGATCAGTCCCCTTTTTTAGTTCATGTTTCAAAATTGGAATCTCAATCAAACTCTGGTTCTACTCTTCATCCGGTTTCTTTTGGCATTTTCTTACAAAAATATAAAATCAATAATATTGCCCGCGGTGGGATAAAACGCATTGGCAGAAACCGAGTTGCGGTTGAATTTCTTCAACATCAGGATGCCAATGTATTTTTGTCCCACAGCGCATTACCTAAATTTCAGTACTCAGCATATATTCCTGTATTTAATGTGACTCGTATGGGCGTAGTTAGTGGTATCCCTAAGGATATGTCAGATGAGGATATTAAGTCTTTGGTTGAGGTTCCTCCTGGATGTGGTCCCGTTATTAAGGTAAGACGCATAAACCGGAAAAGTGTTGGTGAGAACGGTTTCGAATGGAAACCCACGGAGACATGTGTCCTGACTTTTGATGGTCAGACTCTGATTGCAAGGGTGTATTGCTGTTACACAGCGCTTCCGGTAACAAGGTATATATACCCAACAATTCAATGCCGGAATTGCTGCCGCTTTGACCATGTAGAGTCTGCCTGTCGATCAAAGCCTCGATGCTTGAAGTGCGGTCAAGATCATTCAAATCATTCATGTAATGTTAGTGAGGCTGAGGCTTGCTGCATATTATGTTCTGGAGATCATTTTGCAAATAGCAAGAGTTGTCCAGAATTTAATAGGCAGAAAGCCATTAAATCCACCATGGCTGAGAAGGCCATTTCATATTCGGAAGCCAGCAAGGCTATTCCTTTAATTTCAAGGCAATATGCTAATGTACTAAAGTCCTCTCCTGTTAACTTTCAGTCTTATCGTAAAACCATTCACCTTTCCCCCAAGTCCCATGCCCCCCTTTCCCCTTCATATAACAAAGAAGCTCATCTCAGTATCATTAGCTCTCCGCCTTCTTCACAGCCCAATGGCTGTTGCCTCTCTCATGGTAATATCAATCCCAATTCTAACATTCTCCTCATTAATACTCTTATTGAATTTTTAAAATCTCTTGACATTTCTAATTCCTCTACATCACTGTCCAACGTTGCTGAATCACTTATTAAACTATTAAAAAATTTCCAAAATGGCTCCTCCTCTGGTATTTCTTCAGTGGAACGTGAGAAGTGTGTTTCATAAGAAGCATGAACTCACGTTCCTCTTAAATAAATTTAAACCTATTATTTGTTCCCTCTATGAGACTTGGCTTACTCCAAGTCTTAACTTTCATATTCCCTCATTTAACATTCTCCGATGTGACAGGCCTGATGGCTATGGTGGATCAGCTCTCACTATTTCCAACAGAATTCCATTAACTCATGTTCATATTCCTAATCACTTTATTCAGGACATTAGCTTGGTTGCTGCCAAAATTTCCGATATCACGGTCATATCTATTTATATTGCTCACCCTCATCTTAATTTCATCCCATTTTTAAAACAATCTTTTCTTAACATAACTGGCCCTATCTTAATAATGGGTGATTTTAATTGTCACCATTATAGATGGGGCTCTGAACGTTGTGATGCCTGTGGGGAAGCTTTGGTGGAGATCCTTGATGAACTAAATCTTTGTATTCTGAATAACGGCTGTTCTACGCGTAGAATCTTACCAGGGCAAAATAGTAGCTGTGTTGACCTGACTATTTGTTCCCCTAATGTGGCAGTTGCTGCATTTTGGGAATGTACTGACCTCACGCATGGCAGTGACCATTATCCAATAATTACAACCATCTCCAACCGTTTTTTTTATGAAAAATCTTCCCCTCCTCTCTTAAAATACAATTTAACTAACCCTGACTGGCCTAAATATAAAAATCTGGTAGAAATCTATGTCAGTAATCTTCCAGATATAAATTTTCCGGCTTCTCGCGATGGTCATTGTCATGCTGAGAAATGCATCCTTGATTTCAGTTCTGCAGTCTCTAATTGTGCTGACCAATCATTTGCTATTAAAAACTGTGCAAGAAACAAAACTCCATCTCCTCCTTGGTGGGATAGGGACTGTACGACTGCAATCAAGGAAAGAAAGGAGGCAGAAAAATTGTATGACAGAGATATGTCCACTCAAAATCTTCTGCACTACAAGCATGTATCTGCCAAGTGCAGAAGACTGCAAAGGCAAAAGAAACGAGCTGAATGGGCAAAATTTTGCTCATCCTTGTCGCCTGTTACTCCTCCAAGTATAGTCTGGCAAAATATTAACCGCTATAGGTCTGGCTGTTCTCCTAGAGTTTCTTCCCCCATGAGCAGAGCTATTGCCGAGGTTTTCTTTAACAAAATTGCCCCCCCATATGTACCTGTTGAAAGTGAATCGTTGTTCAAGGCTGGGAATCTGTCCGGCACGGCAGATGATGTTTTGGTCTCCCCATTTTCATCTGTTGAGCTGGACATGGTTCTTGGCAATGTGCGGGATTCTACTCCTGGCATAGATGGATTTCCTTACTCTTTTTTGGTGCATCTTGATGACATGGCTAAATCATACTTATTAAATATATTTAATTATTGTTTTGGCAATGGCTGGGTTCCAGACCCTTGGAAAACACAAATTGTCATTCCAATTTTAAAACCAGGCAAAAACGCCAGCGATCCAAATGGCTTTAGACCAATTGCCTCGTCATCCATCTTTTCTAAAACCCTTGAACATCTTATTAAAAATCGTTTAGAGTGGCTCCTTGAATCTCAAAATTTATTGCCAAATTCTCAGTTTGGTTTTCGGAAGGGATTCAGCACTATGGACAGCATAGGCATTTTGCTAACTGACATTCGAATTGCTTTAACGAAAAATGAATCAACGATAGCAGCGTTTTTAGACATCTCCTCAGCATATGACAGTGTCTTGCTTCCTATGCTCAGGCAGAAAATGGAACAAATGAGGATTCCATTAAAGTTAATTCGATGCATTTACAATCTGCTTATGTCTCGCTCCCTGGTTTTGAGAGTTCCGGGCGAGGAGTTTGAGGCAAGAAAGACCTGGAAAGGGCTGCCTCAGGGTTCTGTTCTCAGCCCTTTGTTATACAATATTTATACAGCAGATATAGGTTCTTGCCTTAATTTCAATTGCTCTATCTTACAGTATGCTGACGATTTAGCGCTTTACGTGTCTGACGCTTCTGTCGCTGATGCTTCTTCTTCTCTCAGCCTTTCCCTGAACTCTCTAAACCGGTGGCTTTTAGTCCATGGTCTGAATCTCTCTCCGGAAAAGAGCTCTGTGGTTATTTTCTCCCGCAGAAGAACCTTACCAAACATTGACATTTCCATCAATGTAAGTACCATTCCCATTTCTCCCAATGCAAGATTTTTAGGTGTCTATCTAGACTCAAAATTGACAGGTATTGATCATTTATCAAAAGTCCTCGCAGGAGTCTGGTGGGGAGCTCACCCATTCACTTTAAAGTTGTTGTATAACGCTCTAGTGCGTAGCATCATGGACTATGGCTCTTTTCTTATAGATCCATGTAACAAAGAAGCTCTTTCTAAATTAGACAAATGCCAGGCGAAGTGTCTTCGCATCGTTTCTGGCTGTATGAAAAGTTCTCCTATTAATGCTCTTCAAGTTGAGTGTGCCCCCTTTGGCCTTAAGACGGCAATATTTGGCATCTCGTTTTCTTATTCGCTTGTATCCTAGACATTCTCATCCCCTATTACCAAAATTATTCACTTTACAATCTCTCACTCATTCATCAAATTTTTGGAGCCACAAAGACCCTCCCCTCCTCTGCAACTCTTTGACTATTCTCCGTAATCTAGAGTCGCCCATCTCTAGACTTAACAGCCTTCCTCTTTTTGAGTTCAAGTTTGAAGTCATTTGCTTCAAACCCAATATTGTTTTCCATACTGGCATTTCCAAAGACGACCCGTCGGCTGGCTCTGCTTTTGGGGCACTCGTGGGACAGCACTGGAATGATTTTCAAATATTTTTCACGGATGCCTCTAAATTTACTAACAACAGCTACACTGGTGCAGCTGTTTATTATCAAAATTCTAACATAATTCTTTTATTTAAATGCCCAAAAGAGTCTTCAGTGTTTACTGGCGAATGTGTGGCGGTGCTTGAGGCCTGCCTTTATATACTGACTCATAACATCAATAAAGCGGTTATCTTCACCGACTCTTTAAGCTGCCTTCAATCCCTTCATCAAAACCCGTTTAAAAGCAGTCTACGCAGCTCTTTGTTATTAAAAATTAAACCTACTTTCATGTCATAATCAACAGAAAATTGTTCAACTTGCAGGCAATGATAAAGCAGATGCTTTAGCTAAGTTTGCTGTGTCCTCCTTGTCATCTGACTACAGACATTTGGTTCATCAGGGGTATGACCTGCTAAACCTTCCCCAACAAATTCTCCAAGATTCATGGCAGAATTTGTGGATTGACTCAAGTAAGCAAAAGGGTAAACATTATCATGCCATACAACCAAATGTTAGTACAAAACCTTGGTTTATCAAATATAAAAAAGTATGTAAGCGTTCCATTTCCATTGTATCGAGGCTTCGGTTGGGGGACACTGTTGCTCCCCGGTCTTTTTATGCAAAATTCGTGTTAGGGATTCTTCTCTTTGTGAGTGTGGGTTAGATGAGGGTTCATTGGATCACATTTTCTTTAACTGTACTCTTAATGACAGGACTCCTCCTCTATATGACCTTCTTCCAGAACTTAATATTCCCTCTCCCATCAACTTTTCTTCCCTTCTAACGTACTTTTCTTCCAACCTGGCTATCACCCTTATCCACTTTATCCAGCGTAACTCCATCAAACTATAATCCTTCTCCTACTATAGGCCGACCGTTTATCTCAGTCCCCGCCTGCGGTATGAAAGGGACGAGGGGGCGGGGTAGTGGTGTTCGTTATGGTAGCGTACACAAGAGCTATATCGAGTTGGTTCCTATGGCAAATAAAATAAGTTTTTACAAAAAAAAACCGACTTCAAAGACAAAAATTGCACTAAAAATTAAAAATTAATTAGTTGTATTTTGGTTTTGCAACATTAAATCAGACATTCTTTTTACTTAATTATAATCTAAAGAATAGGTTCTTTTAATTATTGTAAAAAGTATTGTTAAGGATATTTCTTGAAGAGTCTACAAATATATTTATTTGTAGATTCTTTAAAATATAATCAAATTATTACAAATAATGTAATATTATTGTTATTTTTGGAGTCGGTGTCAGCCACGATAATTATATTCTATTTTATATTCCTGACTTAAAATTTAAAGAAATATGGCGTCGTGTTATACACAGACTAAAACTAAGATGAGAAAGTACTACGAATCAAAGACAATTACTTAAAATTAAAAACCATTTAAAGTGATCAGAATGTGTTATACAGAACTTTATTGCCTTTTCTAACGACTTTGTAGACAACATTTTGCATTATTGATCCTATTTGCGAATTACGATTTTTTTCAATTGACGGTGCTGGTTAAACCTATATAAACGCCCGAAGTTATGGAAAGCTTTAATCAGTTACTAAATAGGTATATTAAAACGTTTGAACGTGACACAGGTATTTTAAAATATATTTATTTAAATATGATAAAAATAGTTATTTAATTTTTGTTTAATTTTTAAACCAATCCATAAACAATCAACAACTTTATGTCATAATGTCGAAGTAATAACAATAATATTACATAATTATTATTTCATTATTACATAAAAATGAAAAAACATTTTTTTTTATACTAAACACGGCAATATGACTAAGATGACTGACTAATATGATATTGAACCTGATGGAAAGCGCGAGTACAGTCCACAAATAAAGCCAACGGATAGAAGTCCAAAAACAACTTCAATCCGTCGTCATCATCTTGCCGGTTTGGCCAAATGCTTCTTCACACTGCGTTTGAAGGACCCAATGTCATATGATGGAGGAAATACGTGAGCCGGAAGCTGGTTCCACAACTTAATGGTTCGGCATAGGAAGGAATTTCCGAACCTTTTGGTGCGAGCCGATATCTGACAGACCATTTAACCATTTCTTTTAAAATAAAATAATTTTAAAAATAATTGCCTTTTTTATTTTGTGTCTTATTTACAATTTTATTGCATAACACCTTCCTAGTTCAAAATAGTGATTGCTTCAAAACCCTCTAAAACGGTATCGGTTACTTTCAAATTTCACTACAACCTAAAGTTAACTTCTAAGTCCCCTAAAACGAATCTATTTTTGCAAATAACCTCGTTTTTCAAATTGTTTTTATTAAAGAAAGATGTTTGTTGGGATTACTAGATTACAATAATAATATAATGTTAAAAATCGTACAGAATTAAGGTTGTTAGTTAGTTTAAGACGTTTTTCATGAATAGTCGACATTTAAGAAAAAGCACTTTAGGGGGTTTTGAAATTATATGACTCATATACACATTAAAACAGGTATGATTTAAACATATTAATTTGTAAGAATCTTAGAAAATATTTACAGATAATAAGAACAATAATAAGAGCTTTTTTATTTTTACACACTACCCTAACGGACACCTAGTCAGTATGTCAGTATGACACTAGTGCAGTAAGCTAGTCCGTCTTCTATACAATTTACAAATTTCAAAGATGGTGGCGTCATCTTGCCATTTAAACTCGTACTTTCTTAGAGAAAATATGCAATCTAAATTATTACACAATTTAAAGCCTGACCAGAAAAATAAAAAAACCTCTCCAGGTATTTCGATTGGTTTAGGGTATAATTTCAACATTTCCTTCTTTTTATTTCATAAAAATAAGCTAGCTAAAAATAAGAGCTGTGTTGTGATGTGATGTAGTTCGGGTCACAGTATCTAGATGGCGCCGTTTTGCCAAAAAATCAAGAGATAGCTCTCTCCTTTGTCCTCGCCCCCCGCGCACCCCTATTACCGCAGGCGGGGTCTGAGTTAAACGGTCGGCCTATAATTATGTGTTCCTTCCCCCTTTTTTTTTTTTTTTTTTTTTCTTACCTTCCTATTCTTTGTCAACTTATAAACAATTTGTTTTTCTCATTGCAGTTTTTTAATCCGATCGAATTCGACCATTTAGTTCCTGTTTCAGCCACAAAACCAATCTAAATTAGTGTTTTGGTTTTTATCACTTCACATTAAGTCATAGCACTTCGGACTCTGGCAGAATTGTCGACATCGGCATAGTTTGCCATATAAAAGAAAGAAGAAGAAGACATTACATGAGTGAGATTGACATTGACATCTGCGACTTTCAAATGACACAAACACACTATTATTTTTACAAAGTTTAATGAAGTTATAATTAATTAGTGATTAAATATTGCGTTCAAGTTCTTGATATAATGAATTGATTTGTTTACGTATCAACCGCGTTATTTGATAACAACATGAGGACTCGTAGTAATTCAGGAGTGCGTTTAGATTATTATCAGAGAATAGTACATAAGTTAATTTTAGATCATCAGCAGCCTGTGACTGGATTGTTTCCTGCCAGTCCTCACAATGATCACGCCTGGATTAGGGACAACTTATACTGCATATTGGCAGTATGGGGTCTATCCATGGCGTTTAAGAAAATAGCAGATCAAGATGAAGATCGTGCCAAAACTTATGAATTGGAGCAAAGTTGCGTCAAGCTAATGAGAGGTAATAATTGTTCAAATTGTTTGTCGTCAATAATGTAGTATTGAATAAACTGCTTATACATTTTTTGATTGTTTAATATGAAACAAAATGATGGCAGACATAGATTAATGTTATTGTGTAAAACTACAATAGTTTTATTTAAAAGAAATGATGACACTTAAAATATCAACTTTTACACAACACTTAGTTTAATACTTACCCCCTTACTCATAAACGCCTCTTAAATTTAATCACTGTTTAGCGAGATTTTTATTACGAAAACCAACCTTATACCAAACAATGTAAGAGTTTAAGCTAATTAATCAATTGACTAAAATTTAAGAGGCGTTTATGAATAAGGGGGTTAAAATTTGGTTAACTACATCTATTATAATATAGCTCTTTCCATATCTATTATCCTCATGGTCATTTACTAAAACCTATGTTTAGATATGTATTTGTGTGGTGTTTCTAGTTATTATTTTATTTGTTGTGAGTCGAGTTTGTATTGCAAAACAAAAGTTACTAGTTTCTTTTTGAGAATCAAAATGTATAATAATACAGTTTTTATCAATCTTTTACTTCAATTAGTACCATGTTTAACTATTACAAACAAAGTGTAATTGCTAATAATTATAACCACTTTTCCAGGTCTTCTCATGGCTATGATGCAACAAAAAGACAAAGTGGAGAAGTTTAAAAGTACCCAACATCCCACAGATTCTCTACATGCAAAGTATTCATCAACTACTGGTCGAACAGTAGTTAAAGATACAGAATGGGGACACTTGCAGATTGATGCAATTTCTCTATATCTACTTGTCCTTGCACAAATGACTGCATCAGGACTACAAATAGTCTTCTCCCTTGATGAAGTAGCATTCATACAAAATCTTGTATTTTATATAGAATCTGCTTATTGCACACCAGATTATGGTATCTGGGAGAGAGGTGACAAAACTAACCATGGGTTACCAGAACTCAATGCTAGCTCTATTGGCATGGCTAAGGCTGCTCTAGAGGCTATGAATGAACTTGATTTGTTTGGTGCCAGGGGAGGTCCATCTAGTGTAATACATGTTTTAGCTGATGAGGCTCAGAAATGTCAGGCTGTGTTGCAGTCAATGCTTCCAAGAGAATCAAATAGTAAAGAATTAGATTCTGGTCTGCTCTCTATAATAAGTTATCCAGCTTTTGCTGTAGATGATCCTAATTTGATTGCTTTAACAAGAGATACAATTGTAACAAAACTACAAGGAAAATATGGATGTAAGAGGTTTTTAAGAGATGGTCATAAAACTCCTAGAGAAGATCCTAATAGACTTTATTATGAACCATGGGAGTTGAGAATGTTTGAAAACATTGAATGTGAATGGCCTCTATTCTTTTGTTATTTGATTTTGGACTACTGTTTTCGGGGAGACAAGACAAATGTTACAGAATACATGCAAAAGTTAGAAAAAATAATGATAAGAAAAGATGGAGGCATGCCATTGGTACCGGAATTGTATTCTGTGCCACAAGATAAAGCTGATTTAGAGCACAATGATCCTGGCAGCCAAGAACGCATACCACTGGGCCGATGTCCATTTATATGGGCACAGTCTTTATACATTCTTGGAAAATTATTACAGGAGGTATGTAAATACGCCCTTGGAGTAATAGCTAATTGTAACTTCTTATTGGAAAAAAAAAAAAAAACTAAAGACAAAATCTCAAATATAAAATCTTTGTAATTCATAAACAATACACATTTTTATATTTTATCCCTATCCAATTTAGTTTTTTAAATTATTCTAAGATTAAGTTACGCACCTGATAAGTAAAATAGTTTTTATTTACTACTGGCTATTAAAAAGATTATAACTCTATTGAATAGGTGTTTTAATGTTTTATTTACTTTACTTTTGTTTATTTCTTTTAAACAAAGGACAGTTAAAGTAATACATTATGTTTTTTACATGTATTTATTTATAATGCACTTATTTAAGTTAATTATTAATTTAAATATTACAGGGTTTCCTTGCTGTAGGTGAACTTGATCCTCTAAATAGAAGGCTGTGTTCAGAGAAGAAACCAGATGTTGTAGTACAAATTGTAATACTGGCTGAGAATAATGAAATCAGAGACAAATTACTAGAGTATGACCTCCATGTACAAACTATTAGTGATGTAGCACCTATTGAGGTTCAGCCTGCAAGAGTTCTAAGCCATTTATATACATACTTAGGTAAGTTGTTTTAATGTATAATATTTAAATATAATGTTACGGCTAAAACCCAAAGCGCGGCTGCACCTAGTTTTAGGCGGTTAGAACTAGGTGTAGCCACATACTCTTGGTTAAACCATTAAACCATTCCGATATCATTCCAGCTAGAACTAGTTCCAGACTATCTCTGTTGGATGAAACTACACCTAGTTCTAACCGGCTAAAACTAGGTGTAGCCGCACTTCGGGTATTAGCCGTAACATATACATTGACTAAATAATAAATATAAAAGAAAGTCAAAATCTTCAGGGACTGCTCTTCCCAGTAATGGTTAATTTACCTACTAGCCAAGTTTGTAAGGGTTTGCCTTGAGTTTACCGTCTTTAGCAATATTAATATTTAAATTAATAATGCTTAGTAGCCCTTAGAGGACGAGTTGCAACAAGACACAATGTTACAATAAGAGAATAATGAAAAATTAAATTTAAATAAGAGCATGATGGTATTTTTATTACAGGTAGAAATAAAAAGTTAGGTTTGTCGGGCAGAAAATCCCGTGATGTGGGCATACTAAGCACTAGTAAATTGTATTCACTAAACGATCGCATATTCGCTTTCACTCCCCAGGTAAGTTGTCAAATAATAACAATTTTTTTTTTTAATATTTAAGAAAAATGCATGTTAATCAAGCACAATTAAGCTGAAGTACACTAAACAAGATAGCTACAGAACTAAATGTAAATATAAAATGCGCCGGAGCAACGCTTACGGCAACCGTTTATGCATAAGGTATCACGTTACGATTGACATAACGCGGTGTCCTACGTGGGCGACGCTACGCGACGTAATGCGACGCAATTATAGACGCGACAAGTGTCCTACGTGATTTCAGTCATTACCTTTGAATCATGAAAAAGTATAGACTTTGCTTTGAATTTTGTAAATTCGTGGTGACGCGTCTGGTCGTACGTCGCCTACGCAGGACTCCGCGTAAGTAGGTGTACGAGTATTGTGATATTTAGTCTGTGTGTGTAATATGACATTATAAATTAAATATTATTACTTTATATTTCCATTCAGCCTGTTTAATTCTCAAGAATAAAGCAAATAACTAAATACAACTTTACAACCGCGATATTTTAACACGTTCCGAGTGCAGTGTACCATATATGGTACACTTGTATTGTTTTATTATTGTGTCTGTTGGCGGCACTGTGAAAGGGTTAAATGTACTTATAGCGATTGCCGATTGTGAAACATATACATGAGATTTACTTCTGTACCTATCTGTTTAGTGACCAAGTTCACTAATTTTATTATAACAAATAAATCAAATTATATATCAATATAATTTTATCATTAAAATACCGACTCCAATCAGTGTTGTATCGATTTCAGTCCCTTCGGCCGTCTACAGAACCGGAGTTTCAGAACTGGTTCCGATCGCGGCTTTTAAATTACTTGTACGGAACTGGTTCCGATCGCGGCTTTTAAATGATTTGTACGGAACTGGTTCCGATCGAGGCTATTAATTTACTTGTACAGAACTGCTGGACCTCTTTACCGAAAAACGTTTAGGATTGCCGTGATTGTTTATTTTGCATTTTCTCCATGGAAGAAACTCTTTTTGATATGTCACTGGTTGATTAGATGTATAAATCAAACCATTATCTGTCAAATAATCTTATGACAACTGTATTATTGATAATAAAGTGCAAATAGGTCAACGAATGCATATTAATTGTTAGAAGTGTTTATTTCTGTTGCTTTCTGCTTACACTTATCATTGAAATGTCATTAAGAGAAGTTGAATTTATTTCAACGCGAAGAGGAGGTACTGCCCTTTTACATCAAGGTCGCAAATATCATCGCAAAAAAAAATACACAGAAGGTGATACAATATTCCTATGTTCCAATTACACCTATGGGTGCAAAGGGAGTATTAATTTAAACGAGAAGAACGAAGTGGTTCATGGTAAAACTAAAGCACATAATACGGAATGTATGCCAAACGAAGCCCAAAATAAAGTATTCAAGGAACTTGACAAGCTTAAAGACAAAACTGGCACAAATTTCGATTCCATACAAAAACAATACGACGAGATGGTTTACAATCTAGAAACTGAGAGCGTGCACTTACAGGCGGAAATACCGTCTTTTGAAAATAAAAAAAACAGGTCTATTTAATAACCGCAACAAAATATTGGGTGTGCCCAAAATGCGTTTTTCGTCATCTGCTGAAGTATCAGTTCCAAAAAAGTTTCAAGAGTTCTTGCTAGCTGACTACAATAGTGAAAGTGATGGAAAAAGAATACTTATATTCTGTCGTCAAGATGTCAGATCCATCGTTAGAAGCTTCAGACATATATTGTGCGATGGCACTTTCAAATCCTGCCCAAAGGTTTTTAGGCAGTTATATTCAATCCATGGTTATAAAGAGAATAATGAATCTGTGACTCCGATATTTTTTTGTTTACTACCTGATAAAAGCCAAAAAACTTATGAGATTGTATTCCAACTCATTAAATCAGTCTTTCCTGACTGGAAGCCATTGAAAGCAACAATGGACTACGAAACGGCTGCAATGAAAGCGATGGTCAAAGTTTATAAAGGCATCGAAGTTAAAGGATGGGGTTCTTCCTCGTGGTCAAACTATTTTGTCTAACTAGTTTGACCACGAGGAATTTTGACAATTCCTCGTGGTCAAACTAGTGTAACCTTTTTACAGAACATACTGTATGCTATGAAATCTAATAGTACAGGTATAAATAAAAATAAATTGACAATTGTATGTCCATGTCACTTGTATTATTTTCCCGTTTTTATAATATTGCATTAAATATGGACATAAAATTCATAAAGCGTAAAAGGAGAACACTGACACAGCTTGCCAGACCAATTTTGTAAATAAAAATAGGTTAAGTTAGGACAAGAAAAACCATATTTGAAACTGTAATTTGAATGATATGAGAAGTATGCCATTAATAAAAATAGAAGGATATACACCTAAACAACGCATTAAAATCATTAAAATTCACTTTAACATGGTAAAAATTTGGCAAAGACGCTTCGTAAAATTAAAACATTTTTGGGTCATCGTGAAAGACTGATTGACCGCAATACAGATTTGTTAAAAAAATGTTATTGGAAAACCTACAGAAAAATAGACCTAAGTACAAAACTTTTTATAAAAAAAAATACATTATAAATTATAATTAATTCATCTTTTGTTTAGTCGACGTTAATTTGTTTTGTCAGAGTTCCTTTAATTCTATTACAGCGAGGCTCACTTTTATGTCCTGTCTTTTTGAGAATCTGTCTAAATGAGAATCTGTCCTTATGCGATAAAAGGGAGAAAAAACGCAATTCCTTATAGTCAAACTAGTTTGACTTAAAACAAACTAAACTAGTTTGACTATGAGTAAGAAGGGAAAGCTTTTGAATATACCTGTACAATTTCATTTCAAAACTAGACACATGGTGTTCGTTTTAAATAGATAGGAAGTTTGACCACGAGGAATTGTCAAAATTCCTCGTGGTCAAACTAGTTAGACAAAATAGTTTGACCACGAGGAAGAACCCAAAGGATGCTATTTTCATTACAATAGATGCCTATTTCGAAAGGCTAAAAAATTAAAAATTTCGACACCTGTTAAGCAACGGCACGTGTCACGATGTGCTGGAATTGCCCGTTTGCCACCGGAACTCACAGCAAGTGGTATCAAGTATGTAATGGGTAAGAGTCCGTCTGGTGCAGATATTAAAAAATTTAACGCTTATTTTAAAACGCAATGGCTACAGAAAACTGACTTCAACAAAATTTGCTGTTGCAGCAAAGAGCAACTACGAACCACAAATAATGTTGAAGGATGGCACAGCCGAATCAATCGTTACATCGGAAAAAAAGACACGACAATTGCAAATTTATTGGATGTATTGATCAAAGAGACGAAAATTACTAATATTTACAAATCTAAATCTAAAAAAACGAAAATCTATCTTGAAATTGACCAAGAAATTAATAATGCACTTAACGATCTAAGTAATGGCTTAATAACTGTGGGCCACTGCGTTGAGCTAATTTCCCCTTATTCGTTTAAATTTTGAGATCAATTATTAGGATAATTTAAGTTTATTAGGTTAATAAAGAGGATATTTTAAGTTAATTTGTGAACAATTTTTACTTGCTAACTTAGAACAGAAATAGATATATTCGAGTTTTTACTTTATAGTTGTTTGATTTATTGCTAATATACCTACTATATTAATGGTTTTAAATGGGTTGACTTTTAATCAATTTTCACGTAATTGCGGTTCAAGGCAAGTTCAAGCGTGGCCATACATATTACAATTCAGACTGCACTGTGTCTTTACTTCAGTTCCGTTCACGGCTGATGGAGTACGATGATTACTCGATCGGAACCAGTTCCGTACAAATCATTTAAAAGCCGCGATCGGAACCAGTTCCGTACAAGTAATTTAAAAGCCGCGATCGGAACCAGTTCTGAAACTCCGGTTCTGTAGACGGCCGAAGGGATTTCAGTATTAAAGCATAATTGCTTTAATACTGAAATCGATACAACACTGATTAAGTCACGAGATAAAAAACAAATTCCTTGACCAATGATAAAAGTTTACAGGTTACAAACATTATTAAAATGATACAACAAAATTAAGAACCTCACCCTTTTTTGGAGTCGGTTACTAAATATTTATGTTAGTTAATTCATTTGAATAAGTTATATTTATTTAGTTTGTAAGCTTGGCTATTCTTTTCTCTCTTATTTACTTTAAATCTTCTCTAATTTAATAGTTTTCTGATATGACCCGTTTTTACATCGCTTCTGACTATGAACTTATGGTTGATACACTAAAAGCAGAAATTAATTTCTTGAAGTCTGCTTGGCAAAACCTTCTTGGAAGACCACTAGTTGTTTTGACTCTCAATCATTTAGGTATTATGATTTCTTATTGTAATATTTTGCTTGCTGGTTTTGCCTATCCCATGTCTGTTTAGTGTCATGTCCTGTACCCCATACCCTTTTTATGGTTTTGTAGACTTTATGTGATATTAGGGTTGGATCTGTACATAACTGCAATCATAGTAAGCAACAGTGGAAGATATTAATGTTAGATATTATGGCCTACTTTAAAGCTGTACTCATCCATGTAGTTTGGATATGACTTAGATATTTAATGATACAATTCTGTGTAATTATAATTGTGACGAAACAAGTATACAAGGCTAGTGTGAAAGGGCTAGTCGGTGCGGGTAGGCCCCGGAAAACATAATGTTGACCAGATAGGTAACATATTGGAGAAGGGCCAAATAAAGAGCACTCGTAACCGACGCGCAAGTATGACGCGCATGTATAACTCGCTTAATGAATGTCGAGGTGCAATCTGTTTGCCAGGATCGTGACAAGTGGCGTTCTGAGGTCTCTGCCTACCCACTATTCCATGTACCTACTATTCCGTGTATGGGCGTTATTACTCAGCTGATAGTACCACATTTTTACTTAACATCGATTACCGCACTTCTTTGACCGATCCCCTTTCCTACAATCAGCAACACATGACTGTCCTTGATGTTGCGAGCATTTGTGGGCTATGATTGTATCTAATCTTATTCTCCCTGATATTAAAAATAGCTATGTTTTCTCTTCATGAATATATCAGGCTGTTTAAGTAATACCTAAACGTGTTATAACAAATATTGGCCAAAGATTGCTGTGCAGCGCAGTCATTTTTTACAGTTTTTTTGTTATTCTCACTGCGTGTTGTGGTGTGAGATCCAACCCTAATTTATTTGTACCAAAATCACACTGTAGTTGTTACCAAATACATTCGTATTAGATTAAGTAAAACGTAAGGTAGGTTACATACCATTTTCACCGGGTATTATTTTTGTCTGAGCACCTTTAGCCCATATTAATTAATGCAAACTTAGTTAGCACCTTAGTCTAGTTTTCTAAATTACTGAATTAATTGTTGAGTAGGTGGATTATTTCAGCTTACTTTCTTTGTATATAAACACTTTACACACTTACATTTATGTTTTTTAAATTCCTTTCACTATTTTCTATCTCTGTATAATAGATACACGAACATACTTTTTTTCGTCACCTTTTGATTCAGCTGCACGTGTAGAAAGCATATTTATACATCAGAAGATAGTTTGTCCTTATGATTTACCAGATTGACGCTAGCAAAATTAGTACTACTTTGTGATGTCAATCATGAACATATAAATACGATTGATGTTTTACTGTCATGACCATAACAAAATATCCTTTCTGTAAAACAGATTCTGTACAGTAATTACCAATCATTTATTAATGTCCCACACAGTAGTTTACCAAATAGTGATATACCTACAGTCATTACTAATAATTTCCCATACAGTAGTATACAAGTACTAGTATACTAGTATTATAACTAAGCGTGTTCGTGAGTATGTACCTAACATGTTGCATGGGTGTGGTGTGCCGTAGAACTTCGACTACGAAGAGTACTACATGTCTCGTGATCCTGCCCTACTCGCGAGCACTTTCATGGCGAACGTCGCTTTCCTCGGAATGAGCTGGAAGCAAATGTTAGGTCGGCCGACCCTGACATTGCTAGCTACACAATATTTGTTAGGTAAAATATAATTTTAAACTATCGCGTTTCATTATTATAAATATTATGTAAACGGGAGTTAGCTTGCGACCTGTGCCGAAATGTCAAGCAAAAATAAAGATAATTAGCATGTCGCGTTAATCTCCCATTTATATAATATTTATAAAATTGTTATGTTATTTGTATAAAGGCTTGTGTATTATTCGTTCTGTCTTTGCCCTGGACATTTCCATAAATTTTATAGGGAGCATATTGATTAATTTGTGTGGTGTATTTGTGATTTAACAAAATATTAATGTTTATTTAAAATAAATGTATATTTCTTCAAAATGCGAAGTTTTTAAGTTAAATATGCATGACTAAAATAATGGATCCCTAAATCTGTTTAGGAAAATAATCGCCTTAGATCATTGTGATGTCTCGTAAATTTCATAACGTAGGCTAAATAAATAATTACATATATATGAAAACGTCTTGATATAAACTATGCAATCTTATTTGACCGGCTTGAAGTTAGTTAAAAAAAAGCCAACAAACTGGCATCAGTTTGGCGATTTTGTTTTATTGAATTAATGTGTATAAATTGAAAGAATAAAAGTGACTTAAAAAAAATTGCATTTTTAGAATGTAAATGGCAGGAAGCTTGAGTTTTCTTAGTTTCTGTACATCCACAAACGTCTCTAACTTTTTAAGCTAATTTTAGGCCCTTCAAGTAAGATTGCGGGAGCGAAATGCTTTTTACGGTGCTGGGTTCTTAAACCAAACCAATTATCACTTCGGGTAGTAATTTATTTAACAATAAATGCTATATCTTGCACTGTAGTTACAGTTACTCAAAACTAACTATCACTTATCCATGCTTATGCTATTTGCTTGTTAAATATATATTTCGTTATAAAATATATACTAACTGTAACGTTTTTCAGATCAAGGTAAAATTCCTATGGCCATGATAACTACGATGAAAAAATTAAAATCTGGCTACATTAATGGTACTAGAGTGACACTCGGTAATCTTGGAGAGTTTTTGAGCACGTCTGCTATTACCAATTTGAGTTTCTTAGGTAGTCAAGAGGATGGATACCCTGATAGTAAGTATATTAAATTTTTTAACATTATGATATTTATTTCCTTAAATACAGGGTTTCCCTAGCTTAGGCTCAAGTCCAACCATTACATTGTCAACAACATAAACATTGTTAACTGTATTGTGGAAATAAACATATTATTTTGCAATACGTAATAAATACTTGGCATTGTGCCATTATTTAAGATACGTGTTTTAAAATATATAAATTAGCATTGTAAATGTAATGTCCACCTCTTTGGGTACTTGTTTATTATCTTTTTTTTTAATTACATTAACTAAAAAAATTAAAAGATATTTAGATACCCATTACACACGTTTAAAAACAGCCTTTGCTTGGCTTCACCTGAGCTTGTATTTTGCTATTATAGAGTTCTAGAAATAATAAGCTTGCATATAGAATTCTAAAAAATGTAGGACTGTTTAAGGTAGGCAGCTACTTAGATGTGTTATGGTATTGCTATAATCCATGAGCGGGGACTACTATTTACCATCCGTTGGGGTAGCTCTTTTGCCATCTTTTAGATTTAAATAGTTTGCAAAAGTTATGGTAGTTTCATGGCAATTTAGCATCCCTCTTTTGACATTGATTTAATTTCACCTGACAAGCAAATATAGATATTTAACTTTCAATTCATACCAAAAACAACATTTTAATCTTCATAACAGCCCATTAATGTCCCACTGCAGGGACGGGCCTTCTCCCGTGACGGAGGGATACTAGGCCTACTAATACAACGCTGGCCAGACGGATTGGTATAGAGTTTAATTTCTAGTTTTCCTTCTTTCTATGTAAAGGTAATATTCACAGACAGTCCCTTAGTCGGTTTTTACGACACCCATGGGATGAGATGGGGTGGTGACATATTGTATTCTTAGGTACTCCGTCACCACACGGATTTTAATCATTCGTATATTAATTTCAGAACTAAACCCCGAAGTACAAACCTACCTAGAGGAGCACCTGTTAAAGTCATTCAGTAACAAGATCAGCATACTGTCTCGTCCTGTGGGCGCAAGGAACGCGCGCGCGCTTCGGCGACGTATGTCTGTGCGCGGCGCTATCAAGAAGACACGCTCTATTAATGTGGACTGTAAGATATTATTACTACTTTATTTTATAGTAATATCACACTTAATGTAGTAAAAATAGGACTCATTTTACATTGTATTAAAACACATGAAGGCATTGTGGAGACTAGCGATGTCGCGAGCATTCTAAATTTGAATTAGCTCCGGGACGCGACGATGGGAACTTAAAGTTCTTGGCCGTTTTCTGGGTTCGTGATTGGGTACCTAGCGTAGTATTCTAAATTTGAATAAGACTCTGACCATTCGTTTATTTTCTTTTTGACAGCTCACGCCTATGAAGTTTCGTAATACTTAAGCTTATTTTTCAAACAAATAATTTTGTATTTCATTGACGGACCCATGTTTTTTTCGGTTACCATGGTTACTTAGTGATGGACACTCATAACGATTACTACAATTATGAAACATATTACAAATAATCGGTAGAAATAAATGCTATGAATAAACCTGAACTCTTCTAAATATGTTTATAAAATTAAATGGGATTTTTAGACTAGCTATAACTCGCGAATGTGTCAACGATAAGTTTCATTATGTATTTTAAATAATACCTAATTTTCCCGATTGTCCATTTAAAGCATGTTATTTCAGCATTTTCACGAACAATGTTTTCTGCACAATCTAAGTTTTCCTTAAAAGTGCACCAAATGAAAGATGAAATAAAAACAGCAAACAACAAATAAGAAAGAAAAAACGAATGTAAACCCGTGTTAGATGCGATAAGTTTAATATTTATTTATTGCATGTATAATTTAAATTAATATTTGTACTAAGAATATGTATGTGTAAATCGATTAAAAGTTATTCTTAAATAAAATCGATAATTAATGCAAACCGAATCGAAATCGTGTGAGGTCGTCACTAATTTCGAAATTTCTCAATGTGTCAAAAAGAAAATAAACGAATGGACAGAATATAGCTATTCTGTGAGTACATAGTTAGGTACCTAGAAGAAATATTACTGTTACTTTATTTTATAGTAACGTGTTAGAAAACAAATAAAGATCAGAAAATTTACATAACACTTACGCCTTTTCCCATTAGGGTAGGCAGATATTGACTAAGCGCTAAGCTATACGGTCCTTGCAAACCAGCACCCTGTAACTCACTTTAAGAACATTTGGCATAGTTTGTGGAGAACATTAGGTACTGCCGTTTACCATATTTTTTAAATACTCTGTAAAATTTCTCATAATATAATCATTCCCACGGGCACTGTCTTTTCTTTAACTAAGCGGAGCTTGTACAGTCAGCTGCAAAAAGATATATAACCCCTTTAGCGCACTCTTATATTCTTAAAGATATCTCTGCAGCTGACCGTACTATGGGTAATGCATTTTGAACCCGACAAGAAGATAATTGACAGCCGATCCGACCCAATTATACCGTTTTAGGTTCCAGTCGCCATCTCTTAGTCAGGTAATAGACAAGCTTCTTTTACTGTTAAAAAAGAGTTTCAGCATTTTCATTAGGGATAGTATTTTTTGGAATGCCAATAGTAATGAAACAATGTATTTTTTAGATGTTGAGCCTTGACTCAGGACCAACATTTGTAGGTCATGCACAACTCCAAGGCAGTTAATGTAACAACTACTTACCCCCTTAATCATAAACGCCTCTTAAATTATAGTCAATTGATTAGCTTCAATTTGTGAAGGTCGCAGTGACGTAACAGCACCACGCCTCCAGCGAAAAGGGAGGATCCTCCGACCAGGCGAGGGTGATCGTGCCTGGCGGGCCAACTGCCCAACGGTTGTTCGTTGGAAGTTGTATATATGCGGAATGGCTGTGCGAATCTTGATTTCGTGATTCAGGACGTAGTGGCGACATCTGTTGATTGTGGGGGTTACTGAGATAGTGTAGCTGTTTGCTTGAGTAAGTCGCTAGATGACGCTACAAATTCTTAAGGTTTTGTTTAGTATAAGGTTGATTTTACTATTAAAAATTTCGCTAAACAGTGATTAAATTTTAAGAGGCGTTTATGAGTAAGGCGGTAAATATCTAAAAACAGAATTATTCTTAAATAAACCAATATATAATTTCAGCGGATACATTAGGTATGGAAGGCGAGTCGTCTACAACAGTAACTACTCAAGGTGGTCGATCATTAGAACGTAAGCCGTCTTGGCTCGATGCAGATAACTCGTACGGACGCAGCCCATCGCCAGAGGATGCTAAGAAAAGAGCTTTTACCAAGTAAGTAGTAGTTCTATACATTAAATAAGGTAGCATATCTGTTGTCATAAATAAAAATCTGTAGTCTATGGGCAATCATGCCATTCTTGTTTGTTTTTAATCTTATCTTGAGTTATTATTAACATTTTAATTTATTTTTATAAGTTTAAGCGTCATAGCACATATAACGTGACGTAAACGGAACGTCACCGTATCAACTCGAGCCCTTCAGTATTCTTTGTATGAAACTCCTTACTCCAACGCACACTAATCGGAATCGTAACGTAATCGGATTTTTGACGTTTGACACTGAAGAAAAAGGCGAGGCGATGCCGATCCGTTTACGTTACGTTATATGTGCTATGACCCTAAAGCGTCTATCTTTAGTACAAAAAAATTGGGAGTGTTTCTAGAAAACCATAATAATTTAATGTAATTAAAATACTTTATTAAATAAATTCTATAGATACTAGAGTAATATTTAATTTCAATAAGTATATTAATCATAAATATTATTTTATTTATTTAGAGGAACATCGACTACGAGTTTGGCAGTCCCAACACCTGCAGTTGAAACTAATAAGGACAAGTCACCGACGCCTCCAGAGGGTAAGTTAAAATCATATTCTAATTTATATTAAATAACGCAAAAATTACAAATCGCTTATTTTATAATACTATTTTTTTTTAAATAAGTATTAATTTGTTAGCAGATAACTTTGTATTACAATATTATTATCTTTAAATGGGCAATAGAAAGTATTAGGTCAGTAAAGAATATACACAAAATACTTGATTATTTTTTGAACTTATATTTTCTATTGTCTAATCATTTACAAATAATACGTAGTAGGTAAATGTATCGTCCATCTATCTATACTTGATTAACTTTGTAAACAAACATCACATTTTGCAAATTCACTAGTGTTTACATCAATCGCATCTCCACTTTGATGTGGATGAAAATTTCTGTAAAATAGCATTAGACTTGTATGCTATACAAAACACATAAATTACTTTGATTTTACCACTATCTTTCTTAAATTTTAAATAAATGTAATTTTTCCAACGTCAAATTTCACTGATAAAATTAAACTTCACCATTTGACATTTGTAAATTCTAGAATTTATGCTTGATTACTGTATACATTTCATAAAAGGCCAAAGACTAAGTCTATAGTCTGAGGTTGACATTACGCCATATTTGTTTACCTTTTAATTTATGTCATATTAAATGAATTATAGCGCAATTTTATACAGTACGGTAATATATAAAAAATCAAAATAGGCCAACGAAAACAACTAATTGTAATAAAAACTTTTTAAAATGCATTATTGCGTTTAATCTAGACTCGCGAGTTCATGTCTAAAAAAAATACTCGTGATGTGAATAACTTTGAGATGCAAAGCACATGGAACATAGCTTAAGCGACACTGCTGTCTAATTCCTGGTTTAATTTATGTTGTCGTTTGAGCTATACGAACAGTACGTGATAACTACCACAGCCGGCTTGAAGTTATTGCAAATGGCTGCGCAGTTGTCAGTTATTATGTTGGAACTAAATCGCGGGAGGAGGTGTTTTCTTTGTTCCTGTACATGCGCGAACTTCTCTAAAAGCTAACTTCAAGCCGTCTGGGTTAGTTGACGCGTACCGTATTACTATATGTATCAAAGCTTGTTAATTAAAATAACTCATCAATATGCCACCGAAATTAATTTTTAGCGTTTGTGTTGTTTTTTCTTTATTTTCAAGCACATTATAGTGGTGTTATCGTGAAGCGTACGCACGCGCAGAATACAACTGTCATCAACCCGCCTGCTAAGCGAAAATGTGGTATTGTTTTACCCCTTTGTTGTTAATGAAAGAATTTGCATGAAACATTATTCGGACATTACCTATGAACTAAACTATAAAGAATTGTACTTTTTTTATAATTATAAAGTATATAACCTTGTGCAATCTTATTTGACCGGGCTGAAGTTAGCTTTCAGAGACATTCGCGCATGTACAGTCACTAAGAAAATTACTCCGCTCCATATCATTTAGTTAAAAAATATGGTTTTTGCATTCGCAACAACTTCAAGCCGGTCAATGCCACCCACACATCTTTTTAGAGATAGTTTAAATTTATTCTATAAGTACAACTCTTTATTCACGCTCATATTAATTCACGACTGTACAGTTAACCATTTAACATTAGGGCATGTCTTAAGTGAAACATGAACTCGCGGGTCTCTCGTATTATATCCACAGAACAATCCTTACCTAATATTTTACATTATAAGTCAACCCATATGACCTAAAAAAAAAAAAAAAGACAATTGATTAGATCGTTGTCTTGAATTTTTCAGTTATTTTATATTCTACTATAGTGTACAAAAAAATAACCTTTAAGTAAACCATTCAATTGCAAAATTAAAAGTTTACACCTGTGCGCCTATATGGCGTTATTACAGTTGAGTGAAAATTACGAGGGCAAATGGCTCCTTAGAAAACAATGAATCTATTTAGTTAACGAGAAAATGACTCTTGTAGCCAAGGCGTTGGTGGCGTAGGTTCGAATCCTGTCTGGAATATTATTATATATTTTTTTATGTATACATAATTACTATTATTGTGGCTTTTCATAAAGTTATTATTTCAGTAATAATAAACAAGAACATACCGATGTTAAGGAATCGTACTACATCAGAGTCTCAGAACTCCGTATACGCTGAACAAGAGACGGACGAGTTGATCGCTATGCTGCGGGAGACTGAGAGCTTGGACGAGCAAGGAGATATATTGCAGTATCTCGTCGATACTCATGGCTTGGAGTTTAATACAGGTAAATTATGTTACATTTTAAATTGTGTCTTACTACTGGGGATTAAGGTATATAGTATAGTGAAACCGGTGGGTGGGGGAGGCACAAGATCGTGTAAACTAGAAATAATTGGAGACGTCTGTTGGCTGGGAGTACATAGGTATCAATGTGTCTGGGTGTCTATCTTCTACAAAGTATATAATACTTGTACATTCAGCTGACGACATAAGGGCAAAGCAATGACAAGTCACCTAATAAATATGCGTATATATTTTGTAATGTACTCCTATAACACTCCAGTTTCTTACTTTCAAAAGAAGTGGTCATAACCCCTATGTACTGACGATTAATATCAGATTAATAAATCACAAAAACCTCACGAACAGGTATGCAAGAAAACGGTAAAGCGGTGACAGTGAAAGACTTACTAAAGGTTCTATACGAGAAAGCCTGTACACAGAAACTTTGGGGCCTCGTACGTCATTCAGCTGGGATGCTGGGCAAACGCGTGGAAGACCTAGCTAAGGCGGTAACTGATCTTCTTGTGAGACAGAAGCAGATCACTGTGGGCATGCCGCCGCATAATGAACATACTATCACTGCACCGCTACCCGAGAATGAGCTTAGGCAACTTATACATCAGGTTTGTGTGAATTAAATCAGAATTTTCGTATGACGTCACATTGTTCTGCTTTGACCTTCTTTAATGTTGTTAGGAATTATACTAATTTTAAAAAGCTACGCGTTAGTAAGCAATAGCCTTGTGTGGTTAGTAAAAGATCAAATACTTTCGCCTTTGGACGAAGTATGTCCGATATTTAATGGCTGATCGGTGCATGGGTTGATCAAATTATCCCATAGTTTAAGTACTTTTCTGAATAATTTATACACATTAGCATCATCTCGACTTACGTAGGTAAATTGTTTTATTAGCTTCCCTCTATTAATTCTCCAGGAAATATAGTTAAAAACAATGTAAAACTACCAATCTCTGAAATCTTTTTAGACAGAGAGAATATTAAACCTGCACTGGGATTTAATGTATTTGAAGTAAAATAACCTTTTTGCATGTGACGTAAAATACACTAAACTTCATACGGTAATGTTTTTGTGTAAATTGTGTACTGTGATTGCTACTAACAAAATTATCGCCGAGTTTAAATCATACATATATAAACTCACGCTTTATCCCGTCCGAGGTAGGCAGAGAGGATAGAACATGTAAAAATGTAAATCAATGTGTGTAATCAATGTAGGTTTTAATGTTAGGAAATAAATATTTTTTATTTATTCCATTAGCTACATTTTGTTGTATGTTGTAATACTCTTCTGTGTTATAATGGCAAAGCAAAGAGCTATGTGTTTTCCTGAGTGGTCGGTAGAGAAATAGAGATTCTCAGAAAAAAACAAAGTGTCCAATATACCGATTAGTCTAGCCTGGACTTATAGGGTATTGATCCTTACTTGATTAACTTTGTAAACAAACACCACATATTGCAAATTCACTAGTTTTTACATCAATCGCACACTTTGATATGGATAAAAATTTCTGGAATGTAGCATTAAACGCTTATGCAATAGAAAACACGTATATAACCACTATCTTTCTTAAATTTTAAATAAATTTAATTTTTCCAACGTCAAATTTCACAGATAAAAAATAATTTCACCATTTGACATTTGTAGATTCTAGAATTTGTTCTAGATTCCTATACATTTCTCAAAGACTAAAGTCTTTAGTCTGTGGTTGACACGACGCCATAGTTGTTTACCTTTATAATCAAGTCGTAATATATCAACAGTAGTATATTATGTTTCATGACACAGCAAACATGCTGCACAAGAAATTTGTAATTAGACAAATTTATTGTGTCCCACGCTCATTTCTCTAATTAGAAGTCCTTGCATTTGGACACTAAAGAGCAGGGAATTGATGCACTTTTCATTAAAAAAAATCCTACTGTACGCAATTGTTCCTTGTAAAAATCTGTGTTTATATTTAAAACTAATACTATTTTTAAGTCAACACAGAAAAACATGAAGTTAAACAATTTAAATTTATTTCGTTATACGAAAACGAATCTTATTACAACGATTGAAAGTCTAAATTTGTTTAGCTTCATGTGTTTCTGTTTGTTTTCCCTTATTTAATAAAAATCTTCAATGTTTGTTTTAAATATTTGTTGCATGCAGTCATTTCGGCACGAAAAAAAGGGGCATGACCAGAAAAAGGTAATTTAACATTAATTCAAAAATGGCTAACAACTTTTCTATGTTTTATTGAATGCATGCTACATTTTTAACAATCAAATATCAATACCTTAAGACTGCTAATCCGTCTGGCCAGTGTGGTATTAGTAGGCCAAGTATCCCTCCGTCACGGGAGGAGGCCCGTCCCTGCAGTGGGACATTAATGGGCTGTTATGATGAAGGGTGCTATAAATAATAAAGGTACAGTGTGCCATGATGGTGTCTATGCAGTCAAATGACTTCACTGTTCGTTATTTAAATACTTAATCATAGGTTCAATTCCTATGCAATATTTTCATTACAACATTTGGTTTCTTTAGTAGAGTCATTATGAGGGCGGCGGTTCCATTAAATAAATAATAACATAAGCATTAAACAGTGTATTTATTTATTTTAATGAAATCTTTTGGATGCCGTAACAAATAATTTATTTCCAAACTATAAACTATTTCGGGTTTGATTCCCGTTCAATGCTAATCTTTGTGTGCATGAACATGAATGTTTGCATTGTTATTTGATTAAGGTATTAACTATGTATAAAATGTAAGTACTTATGTATTTAAAAATCAAGTTGCCTAATTTAGGGGTTTGATGGCCTTGCGTGAATATGTAAGGAATATTAAAGTATGTCAATATTTATGGGACTGACTTGAAAGTATAGCTTTTCTTTTAATTTTTTTTTTTTAATTAGTTAAGTATATTTTAAGATAACAAAAATTAAGAAATTAAACTTTTATAGCGAGTTGCTATGTGAATCAAATGAAACGATTGTTCCGAGATTAAATATTGACTGGTTTTATTATCTTAATAACTAGCTTATATACTAATCCATATGAGTGTAAGTAAAAGGAATAGGGTTTAAATTACTGTGGCAATATTATCTGCCTAATTGACAGTAATACAAAAAAGTTAAAACAATCAGAAGGTTTGTTATGTTATAACTATAAAACTCCTCTTTTTGAAGTAATTTAAAACTACATAATATTTGAACATTGTCCAGGCATACGGCGACGACGAGAGCACAGCGATGTTAACACAAGAGCTGCTCGTGTACCTCGCTATGTTCATACGTACGGAGCCGCAGTTGTTCCTCGAAATGTTGAGGCTGAGAGTCGGACTTATTATACAGGTAATTGTTATTAAATATTTATTGCGTTAGACTTTAAAAAATCGATGAACTACCTGATACCAATCATTGTGGGGAATCATATGTACATGAATACTACGCAATAGTTTGAGCTTCGGATACCGCTCCACCCCATTTATTTTAAAATCTTATCATCATGTCATAAAATCTATTGGAACCAGTAGGGTTACGACGACGATACGATGACGACGAGTTTATTTCATTGACGTATTTTATTTTACGATGGTCCGTTACTAAAATAAAGCTATAAAACCGAGCTTAGAAATTAGGTTGGTAAATTCGGTATGTAAAGATTTTTTTTGCATTTTTTTAATATTTTTATTTTAAAGGTTTATTAATTTAAAACAACTAATTGGAGTACCAACTATCTATAGTTTATTTTTAATACATATTTCAAGTTTTACTTGTGATAACGTCATGCGTACGGCTGAATTACTTGAGCAATGAAGGCAAAGACAAACTTCTGTTCAGCCTGACGCATGACGTCATTTAGAGGTCAAATGAAAGACCAAAGTATAATTGTAAAAATGAACACAATCTAGCGGTTTTTTGCACTAAAAATATGATTTTATGCCTTACCGATCTCTAAATGGTTTTGGAATCGACCTAGGTAAACTTTTACTTTACATACCGAATTGAAAATTGTCGGATGGGTATTTTTCGTTGCTTTTATATGCTCCTGCTTAAAGTTTTGTCCTACCTTGTTTAAAAATTAATTCTTATGCAAGTACAATCTGTACACACATGTTGCAGTAAACTAATAATTATTTAACCTATGTGCCTACTATTTTATTTATTTTTGAACAGGTAATGGCAACAGAATTATCAAGGACATTGTCTTGTGATGGCGAGGAAGCGTCGGAACATTTATTGAACCTTTCTCCCTTCGAAATGAAGAACTTACTTCATCATATACTTAGCGGCAAGGAGTTCGCTATCAATAGTGGTAAATATTGTTTTGTTTTCATCATATCAGCCCATTTAAGTCCCACTGCTGGGACGGGCCTCCTCCCGTGACGGAGGGATACTTGGCCTACTAATACCACGCTGGCCAAACGGATTGGTATAGGGTTTTTTATTACGTAAAGATAATATTCACGGATAGTCCCTTAGTCGGTTTTTACGACACCTATGGGATGAGATGGGGTGGTGACAAACTGTATTCTTAATCCGTCACCACACGGGTCGTGTTTTGTTTTATTACTAAATAATTCTGTTTCTCATTATGATAATATTATATAAATTAATAGAGCACGCGCTTGAAACAAACGCGCGAAATCAGTTTAGGAATTAGGACTATGAATTGCAGTCCTAAAATAAAAATAACATACTAATAGTTAAGTGCCAAAAGTAAATAACTTACAATATCGAATTTATGGTATTTAAACAGTATAAATTATATGTACCTTATAGTAATAAGCTATTTTTTATGGCGCTGGTATTATAAAATTGGTTTCAATATTTTTTTGATTGGTTATGCTGTTTAAAATAACTCACCACAAGGCTGTGACAAAATAGCTTAGAAATTAAAAACGTTAGGTAGGTATTATGCTATTTTATATTGGTATAAATATTAAAATTACAATTAATTTGCACTTGCAATATGATATGCCTATCAATCAAAACAGACTCTTATAATCAATGTTCCCAACTATAGGGTATTGATCCTTACTTGATTAACGTTGTAAACAAACGCCACATATTGCAAATTCACTAGTTTTTACATCAATTTCTATAATCATAATCGCACACTCTGATAAGGATGTTTTTTTTTTGAAAAGTAGCATTAAACGTTTATGCAATAGAAAACACGTTAATAACTTTGATTTAACCACTATTCTTCTTAAATTTTAAATAAATGTAATTTTTTCCACCGTCAAATTTCACAAATAAAAAATAATTTTACCATTTGACATTTGTAGATTCTAGAATTTGTCCTTGATTCCTATACATTTCTTAAAGGTCAAAGACTAAAGTCTGTGGTTGACACAACGCCATAGTTGTTTACCTTTATAATCAAGTAAGGATAAATACCCTATCGGTACTGATTGTTTTTTATTTTTTAAATAAAATAATAGATGTAAATGTTTCATTCCTTTTTTTTTTCAATTTGAGATTAGGTAAATGAAAGTCCTAGACATAAGGCAAGTATTTTTTTTAAAGTTTAGTAATCATTTTTATAGTCTTTAGTATGTATTATTGTTAAGCCATTATCAAGAATTCATTAGTAAATGATGTTTCTTTACAGCAAACTCACTGTTTGTAATAAAAGAGAAAATCAATAAGAGTAAAGGCGAGTTTTTATATCAACCTACTTTTTTTTTCTTTTCAATGTTTGAATGCAACCCGAATAGTCTGTTGTACGAAATATAGACTCCTCAATCTATACAAATTTGAATCTTACTGTTGTTGCAATAAAGTTTAATTTTGATTAACGAGAAGCGAATTATTTCGTACGACTATATTTTTGTGTCGGTCTTTTTATCAAATATTTGTTTGGTTATAAAATAAAGATGACGGTGTAATTTAAGAAGGTCCACTAAAAGAAAATTTCCCTTTTGCTGCTGCTGTTTTATTGTGTAAAATTCATACGAGCAGATTCCTTGTCACTTTTAATAACTTTGTCGATGGCGAAGCGAGGTCGCGTTCGTTCCAAGCAAGATAATTATTGTATGTTTGTGTCTGTTATGTTTCATCTATATATTTGATAATTATTTATTTGTCCGTTAATTTCAAGTTCCTTCTATACGAAGTTCGAATTCTATTACGAAAGCTCATTAAGTAAAATAAATTCAATAAAAAATTTTATACCGTCATCTTATATACCGTTTTATTCCCTTCTGTAAGCACTTTTTCAAATGAAAATAAATTGTAAATTTTATGTTATGCTTTGAGTACCTACATTTTGTATGTGTTTAAAGTTTTCCTATGTTTTTTTAAATGTATACATATAGTTTTCAGGCCATCTTTATGTCTCATAGTGTTGAACAGATACGAATCTAATCTCAATTTTTATGTCTTTTAATACTCCTACTACATAATTTATACTCATACAGCAACAATAAGCCTCCCCGAGTAATGGGAGTAATTCATCAAAATTTGTCGAGTAATATGGTTACTATCTCAAAAAATATAAAATTTCTATGAAACATTCATCATAACAGCCCATTAATGTTCCACTGCAGGGACGGGCCTCCTCCCATTTCAGTTGTGAAGTATAGTATATTTTTGTCTCTGTCTAACACTGTTACCCTGTTATTGACTGTTTTTAAGATTGTTTTTTTTCTTTATGTCACTACTATAGTAAGATTTATAATACCATGAGTTTTTACCATGCATATGCATAAAATAAATATCAAAAATTAGAAAGACATCAGCTGTGTCATCCAAATGTGTTTTGCTAATCCAAAATCTCTCGATTTCAGTGGGCCGTGGTAACTTTTCAATAGTAAGCAACAAATCTAATAGATACGGAAAGAAATCTCAGATTGTTCTAGAAGGTCAATCTCTTCAGGGCAGTATTGATGATAGTAAGTATGTAAATGTATATTTTAATATTACATGGTGAGCTTCTGGTTTCCTAAGGTTTATTACTGCTTGATGCACTCGAAACTTAATAGTGTACAAAACTTGAAATAAGCTAAGGATGATTATAATTGAAATAGGTATAACTAAATAACTAGGAATCGTTCAGCAAGAGGTCGTCTAGTAATTTTTACTACAACTACATTATTAGGTGGATTAGTGCTAGTATGTATTTATTCAACACGCTGTCTTATGACAATGCAATTTTATTTCTTAAGCTTTGCCTAAGCCGTTTACTATCAGCATAATCTATTTAGATAACTCAATAAACTACTAATTTTCCAACTACCTACAATAATTACATTTTCTATAGCACCAGCAATAGAGCCGGACCGTCAAGGGCAATGGCTGCGCAGACGCAGACTGGACGGAGCACTCAATCGCGTTCCACGAGACTTTTATCCGCGTGTTTGGGGTGTTTTAGAAAAGGTATGTAAAAAATCTTTTGTAAGAGAAAAAAGACCAAAAAATATGTGAGATATGAGACTAAGGGCCAGATTCAGAGACCGCACTTTGACTTTACTTTAGCAAAGTCTAGTTATTTTCTCTGAATTTGAAAAACATTACAAGTAATCTTTCGCATGAAAAGTTTACTTTGGGAAGATTACTTTGAAAGAAAGTAAAGTCACGACTCTGAATCTGGGCCTTATATCTCGTTTTTGTATCAAAGTCGAACTTTCCTTCAAAGTAAAGTCAAAGTGCGGTCTCTGAATCTGGCCCTTAGAATGTGGGAAGATATACGTGAAACAAAAAATCTTCTGGTTTCCATCATGATTTGGACACATAGAGGTTTGTGGATTAAAGGATTTATACCAGTTACCCCTAAAGCCAAAATGATAATGAAGACTATTTATATTAGTTTTGTTATAATTGGTTGTAAATAAACTGAAAGCCAACTAATTTTTTGACTGATATATGTTTTTGACCGACTTTTTCCAATTTATGTCACTAGATATCAAAATATTTTTACGCTCTGAGTCAGTTATGTTACTAACACGAATTACAATCAATAAGCGCCATCTATGACGTATATTTTTACAAAACATTTTTTATGTGTAAACATTTCTTTTTCAGTGCCAAGGTCTAGTAATTCAAGGTAAGATCCTGCAGCCCAATTTGACCCAAGAGATGACCTCCGGAGAGTTGAAATTCGCACTTGCTGTAGAAACAGTACTGAATTCTATACCTCAACCAGAGTACAGGCAATTGGTTGTAGAAGCGTTAATGGTATTGACTCTAGTTGTCGAATATAAAGCCGTAGCACATTTGGGTGGGATGATCGAAGTTGAAAGTCTCGTTCATAAGGCTAATGCAATATTTTTGGATGATCAGGTAATTATTTTATTGATATTTAAAGTTAGCTCTACCGTTCTCCTGTCCCCTTTATCTTCGAAACGACAAGTTCCCAAATTAATTTATCATTTTATTCATCTCCCTAAAAGAACCCAAAATGGTAATTCCCTCCTTATCCTTTGTAATTTTCTCATTTTGGTAATTTTCCCAAAAACGTCTACTTCATTAATTCCAATTTTTTTTGCAACCATTACTATTTGTGATACCGACTTACTGGTACTAGTTTTAAGTTTTAATTTTTTTTATATTTATACGTGAAGTTGATCTTTACGTAAGTAAAATACCTGCTTGTACTACTTTAATGTAATATTATTCCCCACAGCTCCGCTGTTCCGGTGACGCAAGCCTGTGCTGCGCTAAGGGCGGCGTGGGTAGTACTGGAGGTGCGGCGGGGGCGACGCTACTGTGCGGCGGTGCGGGCGGAGTGTGCCAACATCTGTACGACAGCGCGCCTAGCGGCCGCTACGGTACCATGACGTACCTGGCGCGAGCTGTAGCCGCCACGCTGAGGCTAGACCATACTGTTGACTGTACTATTACTTAGTTTACTCTAGCGCCATCTATACATCAAACCGTCAAACTAGATCCACGATACCCTTACCCCCGATACAGTATACATGAATTGTATACGAACATTTATGCGACTAGGTCATGTATTGATTGTACTATTTCATAGTGTAGTTTAACGTTTATCAATACAATGCCATCTATACTTCAAGCTGTCAACCTGGTCCCAGCGCAATCTTACTTGGCCGTCCTAGGTAGCTATCAGAGAGGTTTGCCCTTGTACAGGCACTAAATAATATATAAGATAACAGCAACTTAAAGACGGCTAATTTAGATTGCACGTACTGTACTATAGCGCCATCTTAACATTAAATCGTTACACTAGAACTAGACCCACGAACATCCTATTCTGTATGTATCAATACAATATTGATACACATTTTGTGGTTACAAATTTTACTATTGTTTTTTAACTTGCGCAATTTTATACACATTTCTGTATAAGTTTTGATTAAATAAAAGTCAAACCGTGGAAAAGCGCTCCTACTTTTCCGGTCATGGTCATACAATACTTTATTTTTACCCTAAAACTTGTGTTGGCCAATGATAAACTAGAATATTTTTTAATTAAACAAATTTTTTTTTATATTATATTATATGGTTAATTTTATGAAACATATATTTTTATGTTCCTTTTTGTTCAAAACAGGTCAATATGGTTTCCATGTTGTTTGTAATAGATGGCGTTCGTACTTTTATCTGATTCTAAAATAATTTCAGCAAAAAATTATATCTTAGCAGTGTATAATCAGACAATAAAAAAATGTTAATTACTTTGAATCTTTGAATTGGCAATTAATTGAACACCGTTTTGTTTTTGTCTAATTGAGCCATAAGAGTTAATAGGTATATAGATATAGGAGAGTAATACCTTAAGCTAATGTTATTAAAAAGGGGTATAAAACTACTCATAATTATTCTTAAAAAGACAAATGTTTATGTTGTATTATAGCGTAAAAGCAAATTCTATACAAATTAGTTATTTCAGCTATAGACTCAATTTTATGACTATTTAATAGTAAATTGTTTAGATAGGTATAGAAAAAAATGTTCAAAGAATAGAGGCATGACAATACTAAATTCTTCAAAAGAGCTTCAGGAATGTTAGTTACTAATTATTCGATCATCCATTATGCATTCAGATACATAGTTCATAAATATTATTTTACGCTTTTGTATAGATAAAAAAAGGCAACTTTGTATAGTAAAGTTTTGACAGTAAAATATAATTTATGATATTGGACATTTCATTTTGAAACGGGACTATTATGTTTGACATATAAGTGATCAATCACACCTACGTGTCAAAGGTATATTGCTTGTGCTAGAAATCGAACAAGTTGTCAATAGTAGCAAAAGCTATTTTATTGTGTCGGGTAGGGCAGTAAAATTATCTGAAATAGGTATCTATATAAATTAGGTATTTATGTGCTGCCATAATCATTTACTATTATGTTATTCATAAACACATACCTACTCATTGGCGTTCTTTACCATAAAAATATTTTTGTCACAAAAATATATTAAATGTGACCATTTTCGTATAAGTTTTTGTTGTGTTAAAAGATTTATCTACATATAAATAAATATATTTTCAAAAAAAAATGTTAATTACTTATTGTTTGATTTTGTTTATAATTCTTAAGAATCTGTTCCAGTAACAAAAGAAAACATTAACATCACATTTTTCGTTATTGAAATGACAATGCGTATTCTTAGAGTGTATAAAAAAATGGTCTCTTGGCACTGACTAGCCTCATACAACCCCTAAAGGTAAAGAAGGGGAACCGTGTGTTTTAAGCTTAAATCATTGCCTCATGGCTAAAGTTATAAAGATATGACCGTTTCTTCAATATCAGAGTATTGGAAATCAAACAAGATTGGCAATAAACATGTCTACTTTTATATTACATTTCACTAAAACTCAACAATTTCTTGGAACTCTATTAAATGACTAATTCTATTTAAGCTTCATCCTTTTTGCCAAATGGGTTCATCTTGGATAACCATGAGGTAGTGTTGCTGAAAAAAAAAACATTAATATTAAAAAAACTCTACTGCAGAAGTACACATTATTAACACGTTCCCTGTCCCATGAGCCATATATGGTACATGTGCATTGTTTTACTATTGTGTCTGCTGGCGGAACTGTGAAAGAGAGGTACTCAATACACATACTACAATAATTTGCATATATGCGATAAAAACAGTAGTAATTAGTCTAGTTGATGTTTGATTGCAATGGACATCATTTAGCTAATAAGATAATCCAATTGGAATGTGTATTTTAAATATGGACAGGATCTGTATAGAAACATTTTGTTGTATTTATAGTAAGCATCTTGCACATTTACACTATGACAGCAAAGGTTAGTTGGAATGAATTTTTGTATGAAAGACAATGGCATATCTATGTGGCATAGATAAACACTCTAACCAAACTAAAATAAGCAACTTGTACATTGAATCAATCAATCAACTAGCCTATCCCAGTCCACTGCTGGACATAGCTCTGTCCCAACACGCGCCACAGAACTCGGTTCTGCGCCTTCCGCATCCAGTCCGACCCAGATACTTTTTTGAGGTTGTCGGTCCACATTATACTTACGTTATATCATCAGGAGAAGTCTTAGTTTCTTCTATGCCAGCAGCTTTTAGCTTCTCAACTAAATTCTTTCTATATAAGTTTTTTAAAGGAACAGGTTTATTAGCTGCTTCCTTCTGTTTAGCCAATTTACAAAGAGCTTCATACCATGTTAAGCCATACCATTCAATTTCCTCTGGGGTATACTGAAATATATAAATTAATACAGTGTAAATCACAGTATTAATAGAATGTCTACAGTGCAAAGAAGCGTACAGTGTGTCATCTACAAATTAACTAAAGGTATAAACACCTTTTCCTCATACAATTTATTAATAAACTTATTTTTGTACCTATGGTTTTCGAAAGAGGTGAGTGGTTACCTCCAGCAGGTTTTGTTAAAACACCATAAGTGCAGAGTAATATAATATCGCAGTATGCCTATAATATTGTATGTACAATATAATATTGTTTATAAACTATAAAAATAAATGATAAATGCAATTTCTTCAGACTGTACATAAAGTTGCATGTGGGCTCAGTTGACCATGAAGGGTAATAATACTATAAATATATTATAACTAATTTTATAAATTGTTAAAATTAGAATAAACTTACAGATGACAAATATGTTTTATATTCTTCATACACCTCTCTCTGCCTAAGAGGATCATGTCCATGTCTAGGACAACCATTCATTAACTCAATTAAAATTTGCTTTTTCAGTTTCAATGCCAACATTGAAACTAAGTCACAGGCTGGTGTCTTTAGTAGATAGTGATCAAAACCATAATGATCATTTATCATACTAATTGTCCGATCAGTCACCGTGACCGATAGATGGGTATTCAAAACTTCAGATTTTACAACAGTCCTCTTTAATACTGGCACCCAGTAATGAGGTACTCTACGGCGACGTGGATCACGTTTTTGAAACCCTAAAAGTATTTTAAGATGTTAATAAAAACATAACCTTCGCATGTCACAACACAACGAAAAAATAATAGGAAATTTGAACCTTTTATGACTGCTTCACCACCCCAGATAGCCTCATGAATTTCACCAGGGTGTTTTAAAGGTATAGGGATATTTTGTACGGGTAATATTTCTCCAGTTATATCGTCACGTTTCCATTTTCCTTCCTGAGGTATGTAGTGAACAGCTGCAGGCTTCAACACCTTCCATTCTCGCCAAAACTTTTTATATGCGCCTGGTAATTCAGAAGCGATACCAATTTCAAACCTTCCCTTTTTTTTGTAAGCTTTGGATAATTGACGCGCAGTAGCCTGAAAAAATAAAAACGTCAATATTAGCGAGGTGATCTTGCAAGGCAATCACGGACGAATGACGAAATATTTTTTTCTAATTTATAATATGATGACTGACCTGGAGTCGTGACGCCATTGAACTCTTTTATTTTAAAAACATATATACTATCTTACAAACACAAATTTAATTACAATTGAATCCGAAATTTTATCGCTACAAATAAAGCAAAAATCAACCAGCATTTGATTTGACAACTTTGATTAAAATGACATTTCAATATTTTTTTCTTTTTATATTCAGACTTAGATAACTATTATAATTTTCAGTCCAACTTTTTAGAAAGAATTTTTTATATTACCTTGCTGTATTTATTAACTTTATATTTTCAACAAATTATTTTTTCATACATACCATTCAGTTGATAAGTAAATAAGGTTAGATAAATAGACAACGGACCACCTTACCTGTGTGACAAGCAATAAATTCTCATTTCATTTCATTTTATTTCACAAACCGTATATTATTTTTATTAGCCTGTGGTTCTGTGTTGACAATGACATTGACGTGACTGACAAACTGACATACCCAGTCACAATAAAATGTCAATGGTGACAGTGCTGACGTGGTTTTAGAAAATGTAATTTGCATTGGCAAGCAAGCCATTTCCAATTATTTAAATAATAGTGCTCAGTGGTGGTGTCTTAATATTTTGATAAATTTCATGTTGTATCTTAAGTGTTTCGTTTTTTCATTTTATTCGTAAAATAGTTATAGTTAAAATATTGATTGTGAGCTGCGAAATACGTTTATTATTAATGTTGGCAGAGATCTATAAGTCATGTCGGACAATAAAAACACTAACCCACCTGAACGGGGACAATCAGATAGTGCTGACTGCAATATAGCAGTATCAAATGAAGTCTCCAGCATTACAGGAAGTGTTAAAACATCCAAGGTATTGTTTGTGAAACCAGTTTGGATTATGACAAAATATTTGACTTATGTACAAGGACATATTAGTTATGATTTGTGTAAATCTGTAATGCTTGGTAATGTAAGCAATACATTGTAAATACCTACGACAGTCGTTTATTGTATAGTTGTAAATAGCTTTTTTAATAACTGTATAATATGAAAGTATTACTCATTTTTACTCAGCAGCTGACTGTAAACATCAGCCATGTTGTCAAAAAGAACATATGTTTATAGTTTTTAGCTGTAACAAAAGTAACAATGCTACTCTTCTTTTCATAATAGACATCTCATCGCACATCTTCATCATCTGAAAGACAAATAAAATTTGAGCGTGCCCAGAGGTGTCTTGAGAATGCAGCACTTGTTTCTAAGAGGATCAAAGAACATCGGAAAGCTACCGCTGAATTATTGGGCAGACCGTTTGGTATGATTTATTGTAAACTATTCATTGTTGTTTAAGTACCTAAAATATTTTCAGCTTTGTTTTAAAACTAAAGCATTGTCTCAAAATCAATTCTACTGTGAAGATAATAGAAGTAGTATATGTTTTAATTTCTTATAACTGGTTATGCAGATGTTTTTTCTAAAATGGATAATGTATTGTTTATTCAAACAATATACTATTCAAGACATTTCAAATAAAATAGAATAATAAGTTTTTATTCCATTATAATAACTATTATTTTCAATCCCAGTTCACATAATATTTGGAACTAGTACAGAATATCTATACAAAATTTGTGTGGTTTTTTTTTTATCAGGAAGTCTATACAAAATTTGTGTTGAGTTAAGTTTACCTATTTACATAGTATAACCTTTAAGACTTGTTTATAAATAAATAAACATAGCATTAAGTACTACTTCAAGATCCATAAAAATGTTAAAATAAATACTACACTCACAAAACCATCTTTTTTTACAACAACACTAAACTTGTTTTTGATGATGGGTCTCTTTACCAAACTTTATCAAATAATGTTTGTAATAAAGTATTACAATAACACATTTTCAAGTCTTTAAATATATTTTATTCTGAATTTTCATATCTTTCAATGGAAAAAAATACTCTGCTATCGGTCAACTTTTAGAACACCTTTGATGATTCGAAGTTACTACCCGGTCACATCTCGAGACCTGGCGTTGATGACGTCATGTCGCATCAGACGAATCACTGATGCGATGCGTTGAAAGGAGAACTGGACGCAAATTCTCATTCCAGCGAAGTCTCTAGATAATGTGACCGCGTAGTAATTATAAAATTTAATTTTACAGATGATGATGATGTGGCAGATTCAGCATCGGAACTGGCTTCCACCATGAGTGAGAAGACCGGCTATTCTGTTGCAACTGACACATCTACAACAATGTCTGTACAAGATGCCTTAAACAGTAAGTTAGAGATTTTTTAGAGAAGTAAAATAAAGAATATTTTTTTAAAAATGGGATTAAATTAGCTGTATAGTGATTTATTTTTTATATTTTACTACTAATTTAATAACACATAAAGAAAAAAGATTTAGTTTTTATTCATACTTTTCTATTTTTTTTATTTTTGTACTATATAACATAATCTATCCATAATTTAAAGCCTATAATTTATGTTTCAGTCCCTGGCATCAGTGAAAGCTTAGCAAATACTTTAAAACAGAAAGAATTACTAATGGAAAGGATTAAACAATACAAAGAAATAAGTAAAAGACCAATGACAAAACCTACTATTCAATCTGTAAGAAAAGAGGTTACAACTAGTGACACCAAGTTAGAAGTAAAAAAGGTATGTATTGTCTATTAACAATAGTATTTAACGTCTGCGAAGTATTTATTATTTGCATAAGTTGATACTTCGATAGTAGATACTAGAATTCTTTATATCATTTATCTGAGTACAAAAGACTAATTGTTTATTGAGTGCCAGGAAATCGAAACAATTTTTTATTATAAAATTCCTAAAACCTCCTTCTCCGTAATCTGGAATGATTTTTGAATAATATTTATCATCTTTTTAGTCTCCAGTACTGGGACATAAGCCTTATTTAGATATCTCTCTGTGATTTGTCTTTCCCGTGCCTCCCTCATCCATCGTTTGCCAGATACCTTTACCAGATTGTCAGTCCACTTGATACTTAGGGTATAAAATAATTATACAATGATACTTAGGGTATAAAATAATTATATCCTTGGTTAAAATTTACAGCCATCTGAAAATATTGATGTAAATCAACTTCTACATACAATAAAAGAAAAAGATAATTCGCTGAGTGTAATACAAAATAAAATGAAAGCTATGGAAACTACTATTCTGGATCTTCAGGAAAAAATTAATGAGAAAGATCAAATCATAGAAGCCAAGAATAAAGCGACAACCCTCATGTCCGACAGCTTAAGTAAAAAAGGTATGTCTATTTATTAACACAGAATGCCTTGGTATGAAGCAGTAGTATACTGGTAAATTGGAATTTCATACCAGAAGATTATTTGTATTGTTCTGAGTATGAATATTTGTTTGTCTATTAATTCCCTAAATCTATAGCTTATATTTAAAAAAATGTTTGTATTTCTAGATTTTCATTGTATACAAATACGAACTATCTTCCAAGCTTGTATCTTGCTCTAGTAGGGGTAAAAATCCTATGACACATAGGTGACTAAGAGTTAATGTTCTGAATATGATCTATGTGAATGAATAGTGTTATGGTTAAAAGACCATGAAAAAAATGTCTAGAAAGTGATATCAATAAATTCTGTTTTATATTTCAGAAAAAGATTCAATGAGTCTATTAGAAGATACAAGGCAACAAATGACAAAAATGCAAGAGAATTTTATTGCTATGGAAAATGACTGGAAAAATGAAAAACAGAACCTATTAAAAGAAATTGAAATCAAAGATGAGAAAATTAGTAACTTGGAAGAAGCTAATACCATTTTAGAAACAGCAAGGTTTGATATTAGTGTTGCTCATTCAAAACTAGTTGAAGAAGTAGAATTAAAAAATAATGAAATATTAAAATTAGAAGAAACAATAAACAGTTTATCTCAAACATCTGTTGAGGAGGTTAGTTCCAAAGAGAAAGATGATGTAGAAGAAGAAAAAGGTTCTTTAGAAATTGCTGGTATGGTTGAATTAACTAAGAAGATAGAGTTATTAGAACAATTGAATTGCCAAATAAGGCAAACAAATAAAGAACTTGAAAACAAACTAGCTATGGTACATACAGAAGCTAAACCTGTGAGTGCCACTACTGCAGGCAAGAAAGGAAGCCCATTACCAACACGTAAAGGAGGTAGAGGTACAGCTTCAAAATCAAAATCACCTTGGACTCAGTTATCATCAGAATCATTACCACAGGAAACAGATAAGAAGGCAGCAAAAACAGAAATTGCTAGACTTGAAATGTTAGTTCAATCACTAAACAAAGATATCTTAGAAAAGGAATATGTTATATCACAGAAGGAAGCATTGATAACTGAATTGCAAAATGTGTCTGTAGAATCTGAATCAAAACCTATTCCTGAAATGTTAGATATTGGTGTATGTACCGATCTTCTTGTAGTAGAAGAGAAAATAGAAGCTCAGAAACAGGAAGAAATACAAGTAAAACCTGAACCTATAGATGACATACCTACTGATAATATCAATGAACTTGCAGAGAAATTAAAACAAATAGAAACACAGAATGAAATATTACAAAAGGATATAGAGGCAGCTAACTTAAATATGATTAAAGTAAAGTCAGCACATAAGTTAAAAATAAAACAGTTACAGAAAACGATTGACAGTTTCAGTCAAGTATCAGATTCGAATGCTGAAGTAGTACGCCTGCAGCAAGAGTTACAGGATCTTACTCGTAAGGTTGCTGTGTTGGAAGAAGAGAAGGGTAATCTACAATTACATCTTGTTGATTATGATAGTGGTAGATGTAAGTATATTGTTTAGAAGTGTACTGTGTACTTACTTCATATTATAGTTACTTTTAGGTGTTACTGATTGTGTACTAAAATATCATTGGAACATATCACTTTACTTTTGATTTTAATTTTGACTTAAGTAAAACATTTACCCCCTTACTTATAAACGCCTCTTAAATTTAATCACTGCTTAACGAGATTTTTATTTGCAAAACCAACCTTATACCAAACAAAATCGTAAGAATTTAAGCTAATCAAATGACTAATATTTAAGAGGCGTTTATGAGTAAGGGGGTTAGTTTTTATGTTTTCATTAGTTCATTGTTCACATGTTTGTCCTACAGATTTTTAATGTCCTTGTTTACCTTTGCAATAGTTAAATTGCTAATTTCTTAGTCGATATAATATTCAATTTCGTAAAGTTTATTACGTAATAGTATACCTGCCTTATGTAGATTGTGTGAATGTTTAAAAAAATTGCATTCGCAATTAATTTTATGTTATTATTTTTCAGTAACCGATTCAGACATGTATAGAAAGATGACAGAAACAGAAACTTTATCAGAAACCAGGCTTAAGGCTATTAGTGTTTTGGAGGCACAGAAGTTTGATTTAGTGCAAGGTAAAAATATTATTATTCCTAACCATAAAGTGTTGTTCTATTGTAAGTCATAAATTAATACTAATCTATATGTTTTCTTCTTCTAGAGCTACATATGTTACAACAAAAGAATATGGAAATGGAGGATAAGTTGGCAGATATTTCTCAACTACAAAGTGAACATGTTTGTACTGAAATGAAGTCTGTTCAAATGGAAGAACAAATTGATGAACTTGTTGCTGTCAAAAAAGAATTAGAACTTGTCATAGAAAACTTAAAGTTAGATAAAGAACAACTAAATGGTACAATTCAAGTACTAAATGAAGAAAAAACAGAACTAACTCAAAAGTTAGAAAATTACATACAAGAAAATATTGAACTAACTGATAAACTAGAGAAACTTAGTGCTGAAAAAGTTAGCTCTGCTGAGTCTATTGAAATCGTTGAATCATTAACCACGCAAGAGAAACTTGAACTAGAAGAATACAACAAAGGAATTTTTGAAGGTAAATCTGATGAGCACGAAGACGAAAATCTTGATGACCAATCATCCTCGCACAATGATAAAAACATTGACAGTTTAATTGAACAACGAGAAGAATTAAATAAAAAAATTGAACTCTTTACTCAAGAAAGAGAAGAAGTGATGGATAAAATGACGAAGATCAGAACTGAAAATGATTCTCTCCAAACAAAACTTACAGAATTGAATGATCAAAGCAGTATTTTACAAGACAGTATAAATGTACTTAATAATGAGAAGATTGAACTGCAGAATTTGAATCAAGATCTTGCACGACAGATCGAAGATCTAAAGCGTGAAAGAATAGAAATAATGAAAGAAACAGCAGATGTAGCTAGATCACCCAGTGATGATAATACAGATGGAGTACCTGTTGATGTACCCATCGATGAAAAGATAGTTGGAGATAAAGGTAATAATAAAGGTGCTAAAACAGTGAAACAATTAACTAAAGAAATTCTTAAATTAAAAAACACTATCAAAGAAAGAGAGGATGAGATTGCTGATTGTCAAATGAAGATACTATCACTAGAAGAACATCAGCAAAAACAAACTGAGTCACTAAAAAGCAGTGCAAGTAATGAAAGTAAAATAAGAAACTTAACAGAAGAAAACAGTCAACTTAAACAAGAATTAGAAAGTGCAAAGAGAGACAAAGAATCTGATCAGCAATTACTACAACAGGAACTGCAAAAGGTACATCAAGAATATGCTGTATCTGTGGGTTCACGCGATGCTAGAATTAATGAATTAGAGAATGTACTATTGGAATACGAAAAACAAATGTATAACTATAGTAGCAGTCTGCAACAAAAAGATAAAGAAATGGCTGAATATATCAACCAAATCACAAAATTAAATGATGTATCACAAAAACTTAAATCAACTATTGACTTACTTGAAGAAGAAAAAGCGAAAGATCAAAATGCAGAATTAGTCAAAACATTAAATAAACAAATAGCTGCCTATCAGAAGAAACTCATTGAGAATGAAGACACTATAAAGATTCTCGAAGATGAAAAAGTTCAATTACATTGTGTGAAAGGTGAACTTGTTAATAAAAGTGCTAACTTAGAAGCTGAATTGAAAAAGTTAAAAGATTCTTTTACTGAGAAACAAAATCAAATCAAAGAGTTGCAAGTGCAGCAACAAAAGCATTTGGAAGAACTTTCTGCAAAACAAGTTGAAACCACAGAACGCGATGAGGAAATTCACGAAATTAAATTACAATTGCGAAAAGAATCTATTGAAAACGAGAAACTGCGTAATAACTTGTCTGAAAAAGAAAAACTAGTGGAGGAATTTAATCAACAGGCGGAAAACATGAACGGAAACCTAAATCAATTGGCGTTGGAGAAAAATAATTTATCTGAACAATTGCAGATATTGGACACTAAGAATAAAGAACTAGTAGAAAAACTGAAAAAGTTTGCATTTGGGGTTAAAAAGAAAGCTGCTACATTTAGTGAATTAGAAGCTAATTATGAAGAATGCCAAAAACAATTAGCTGCCAAAAATCAACAGCTAGAACAATTATTAATACAAGTTGAGACATTACCAGCTTTACAAGAAAAGCTTAAGCATGCTGATGAAGAAATTGATAGATTGCAACTACAAAAAGCATCCATTGAACAACAACGGGTACAAGATTTGAATCAATTACAAGGAGAAATGAAAGGGTTGCAAGAACGGTTCTTAATATCTTCGCAAGAAATTTCGCAGTTGAACGATGCATTGAATGCACTACACAAGGATTTACACTTTTCAAGAGAAGAAAATACACATCTTAAAGCACAGGTTGATGGATTAAATAACAAGTTAGTAGAACACGAAATAGAGCAGAGAAATAACATGAATATGACTACAAAAATATCTAGCTTAGAAGCTGACCTTAATCAAAAACAAATACAAATATCTGAATTGCTCCATCAAGTAGAGAATCACGAGCAACAACAGACTCAAGTGCAGTACGGTTATGATGCCAAAGTCCAAGAAAGAGATTTATACATCGAAAATTTAGAAGTTGAGATAAATAAGTACAAGAATCGCATCTGTCGCCTAGAAGAAAGTATATCTGTAATGGAAGATAGAAGGCATTCGCTGGAACGTAAAGCTGATCAATTGGGAAGCCAATTACAAGAAAAACAAAAAGCTTATGCAGAATACACTACACAGGAAGACGAATTAGTAACTAGGTTAGTAGCACTTATGGACCATGACAGAGTACTTGATAAGCAATTATATGAAATTGATAATGAAAACAAAGAATTACAATTAAGAGTACAGCATTTAAATGAAGATAACCAAAGATTAAGGAAATCGCTTTCTGATATTCAAGAACACTATAATGTATTACTAGAAAAAGCTAGTAAACTTGAATCAGTCGAATCGGAAGTATCTAAATACCAAATTGAGGTTCGTGACTTAGAAGTCAATTTAAAGAAAATATCACAAGATCATCAACATTTATTATCTCAAAAGAAACATGAAATAGAAGAATTAGAATCGGAATTTAACACACAAATTGAAAACGCTATTAGGGAAAAGAAAATTCTTAGTGAAAAGAACGAGAAAACCAATGAATATGTAACCCAATTAGAAAACAAATTACATGAATACAAGATGAATATTGATACTTTAAATGTAAATATAGAAGAAGTTAATAGGATAAATCAAGAGCTAGTAGAAACATCAAATAAAGCGAACGTTACAACCCCGGATTATACAGAGCAATACATAAGTGAGATAAATAGATTAAACTCTGTAATCAGTAGTAAGAGTAATGAAATATACGAATTAAATAGTAAAATAGAAAGTCAACAAAATAGTAATGTTGCAGTAATATCCAATTTTGAAAGCAAGATATTAGAATTTACAACAGCTTTAAAGCGAGCGAACTCCGAAATAGAACAGTTAAGAGTTGAAATAAAGTCAATAAGTGAAGCGAACGAATTGTTACAAAATACACTTTCTCAGAAAGAGGAACAAATTAAAGAGTTACGGGAAAATAAGAAAGTAACATTTGAAATGAACATACCAAAAACTGAAGGGATGGTTATTTCATCCACCATTGAGCCTTTGAGTGACCGAAGCCAAAGTGTCGATGTATCATCCCTTGAATCACAGATAGTATCAGGAATAGAAGAACCATCGGTAGAACAAAAACATGCTAATAAGAAAATGTCAGAAAACTTAGTGAAACAATCTGATAGCACTGGAATAGTGGAAGAACCAATAATAGCACCTAAAAAGGCGTATGATTGCTATTCTAAAGATGACGAAGAAGGTGCAGGTCTTGAAACAGATCCGTTTAATTCTGATGAAGGTTGGGGATTCGGTGAAAGCGAAGAAATTCCGCAAATTGCACCTGGTTTTTCACACCTGCATAAACAAATTGAGGAACTGAAGAAAGAAAATGAAACCTTCAAATCTGAACTCCATACAAACAACCTTAAGCTCGTAGCAGCCTTAAAGAAATTAAAAGAATTTAAGATCAGCAATGATATGTTAACAAGTGAACTCAAAACAGCGAAACAAATGTCTCAAGCTGCATTCTTCGACAACGCTATTGAAGATGAACTGCGTCTAACTCTTAAGGAGTTAGAGAAGAAAATTGAAGATCTAAACACAGAAATTGTTAAAGAAAAAAGAGACAAAGAATCTCTGAGAAAACAAAACGAAGTCTTCCATAATGCCAATGATAGATTAACAGAAATGAAGGAGAAACAAGATAATGAAATCCAAATATGGAAATATAAATTCAAAGAAGCAAATGATAAGATTTCGACGTTGCAATGGGGTGGAGAAAGCAAACAAGCACCTGAACCACAACAATTCCCTAGTACTATAGATGACAGCAAATTTAAAGATGAGTTAGTTAAGTTAGAAAAAGAAAATGAAGAATTACTTGCGGCAGTTGATAATTTAAATTCTGTAAATCAAGAGTTAACTTCACGTCAAACATTATTACAAAATGAAATATCCAATCTCAACAAACAATTACAACAACAGCAAGTAAAATGCAATGATTGTGAAGAGCTTAAATGTCAGCTCGATAGTAACGATAAAACTATTAAAAATCTGACGAAAAGTAATGAATCGCTTACAGAACAGCTACTTTCAGTTAAAACCAAATATGAAGAGTCGTTACAAAGTCAAGATACCATGAAGATTGAAATTGAAGAAATAAAATCACAATTTGAAAACGAAAACGTTGTACTTCAGAACAAGATTATTGAATACAAAGATCGATTAGATTCTCTTGAAAAGGACAAGTTAGGACAAAATGATAAGAATAGTCAATTAGAAAAAGAACTAAAACATCTAGAATATGCTTATTCGGAAGCAATGGAACAAAATAATAAATTAGATGAAATTTTGCAAAAAATTGAAAGTGAACGGTCAGTTTTGGTGGCCAAGTGTAAAGAGTTGGAATTTAAACTTGTCATGGTTAATCGCTTTGAGATTGAAATGGCTACATTAGTAAACATAAATAGAGAATTAGAAGATAAAGTTTCGGCATTAAATTCATTGTACAGAGAAGCTAAAGATCAAATATCGGCTTTAGAATCTGAATTAGATACACTCGAAAGTAATGCTCAGAATAATCAGCAAGAAGGTGAAAATAGCAATACATTTATTCTAGTAGAAAAGTGCAATGCATTAGAACAAGAAAGCGCGCAACTGAACCAAAGTTTAGAAGAAGCAATTACTAAAATTTCACAACTAGAAACTGAGAATCAAGATTTGACGCAGAAGTTGGTAGAGTATGAGACTACAATAAATGAACTCAATACAAAAATTGAAAACTTGAATGGTGAAAACGATAATTTACTTTCTACTGTTGCCGAATTACGTTCGTCTGTATCCAGCGCAGTAGACCAACGTGGCTTCGAAATAGCTGAACTGTGGAAACAACATCTTACACAAAGGGAAGCTGATTTCCAAAAAATTGAATCAGAGTTAAGATCACAGTTAACATCGTCTGAGTCTAAATATGAACAATTATTAGAAAATGTCCAGTCTTCAAATCAAGAAGAAACTAATAAGATAGTCATAATGGAGCAAGTTAATTCGCTTCAAAGTAAACTTGAGGATAAAGAAGATCATCTTCGTGACTTACAAAATAAATATGCTGAAACTGTAAATCAACTCGACATGTTGAGATCAGAAATGGAAGATGAAAAAGTAAGACAGGAGAGTAAATTATTAGAACAACAAGAAGAGTACGAGAAAATAATTCAAGAACTAAATGACAAAAACGACAAACATTCTGTAGCCTATGAAGATACTTTCAAAAACACACAAAATGAATTGACGACATATAAAACAAGAAATGATGAATTAAACCAAATAGTCGATGAATTACAAGGTAAAATAAAAGAGGCTGAGGAATCTATAGTAGATTTAACTACTCAGTTACGATTAAAAGATAGTGAAATATATCAAAAAACCCACGACTATACCATAACATTGGCTCAAAGAAATGAAGAATTTGAAATTGTTAGGACACAGTTAATTGAATACGAAAAGAAAGTGGAAGAATTAAGCTATGAGAAAGAGTCCGAACTAGCCGTCCTTAGATTGAAAATGCATGAAACAGAAACCCATTACAAACAAGTAAATGCTGAAGCAGATGCTGAGAAATCTAACTTATTAGAAGCATTGAATGCTAAAATAATAGAATGTACTACTCTTAACAAGCAAATAGTTGATTTAAATCAAGAATTAGAAAACCATTCAACGCGCGCCGCAGAGATGCAAGGTGCTTTAGAAAATCAAGAGTTTGAGATAATTGGCCTGAAGGATGAAATTATAAGTCTGCAGGATGCAATGCGATCGTCTGTTGGAAAGATTCAAAAACATGTATCTTTTGCTTCTGATACTAAACTTGGTAGTGACAATGAGAAAACCGAGTCTGCTCTAAATAAGGATTTACTAGATGCTGTACCGAGGGCTGAGCTCGATTTGGCTTTGTACATGCTTCATCAAAGGGATGTAAGGTGTGAGGAACTTACAATGGAGCTGACACAGTTGTTGGAAGAAAGAGATACGTTACAATTGCGTTTATCAGATAGTTTGCGGTTGAACGAAGATTTAAAAATGAAGTTTAAGTCAGGTAGTTTGGATAATTCGATGGATTCTAGTCAAGAAACGATATCAGAGTTACCAAGCTTTTCAGTAGAGAAAGAATTTGTAGATATACATCGTGGGCAGACATCTCGTAACAGTAGCATTAGTGATGGAGTTGATGTTGAAAAGCCAAAGTTACAAGCCAAGTAAGTACTATTTATAACATTATATGTTTTTTATTTTAAGTTTTGTAACGGACTAAGATTAAGCAGGCACACAGCTGGTATTTTAAAAGACGCTTCCGAAAATACTGGTTTTGAGGTAAAGCGGTTAAGTATGCGGCTACAGTGTAAGAGGTTGCGGTTTCGGATTCTACACAAGCTAATTTTATTGTTAATTGCTAATTTGTGATCCACAAATTGTTTTCTTAGACTGAATACTTTGCGTGTTCGTTAATTTTTGTGTCTGTAAAAACCCTCGCGACACTGGACTCAATGCCTGTTCTTTAAAAAAACGCAGGTTACCTCTCTTCTTGTATATTGGAAAATTACCGACTCATAGGAATAAAAATGTAAAATAAACTTTCTTAATCAACAGATTATCAGAGTTGCGTAGTGTGAAGCACAGTCGTGACGTAAGACTCCGCCAGGAGAGTGAACAGCGTCAACTAGACTTGAGGCTGCTGCAGCGAGATGTTGCCAATATGCCGCCGGAAGCTGTGGATCAGTTAGCTCAAGCTCATCATACCTTATGTAAGTCCATTGATTTTATTTCAGAAACCGCTTTATTGTTCTACAAGTATTTGCTCGCGACTTCGGCCGGATTGATTTCGTATTTAGGATAGAAAGAAGCGTATACGTTAATCTATGATGCCAGCTAGTTCCATACGAATTAGCCGTATAACCGTGATTGAGTAACAAACATCCATTCTTACAAATTTTCGCATTTATGATATTAGTAAGGATTTGAATATAGGTGAGACAGTAGATAGGAAGATTGACACAAAACACGATACCAATCTGTCTCTATAATGGGGTATTATTAGATCATGTTTTATTTTGTCACTATCAAATAAATCTATCAAAAATATTGGATTTTTTTTCCGAACAATAAATACTTTAACAGGTTATTTTTTCTAAATCTAGTTATTTATTATTCTATTAATATTTAATTTATTATTTTCCAGCCCGAGATTCCCAGAGTACGTCAACGGTTCTACTAAATTGGTTCAGAGGCAAGAGTACCCCGAAAGTGGTACATATGTGAGTCGCGCATTTATTGTATAGGTATTAGTACGAGGTTGCATGTAACCGTCCCTTCGACGACCATGTATTATTATAAATATTATATATGCAGCCTTTTTAAATATAAAACGTCCCTTATTGGGTAAGGCACTGTTAAAGTAGCTCACCCCTTAATGTTATAATTTTACTTTTTACTTGCATTTATCAAAAGACCACCACAGCACTTCGCAATTTACAAATGTTTAAAATGAGAAAACGTTGAATAAATTGTGCCTTTTTAGAATTTTTGCCAACTATTTGTATTCGTACTCATGATATCAGATCATTTTCTTGTATATTTTATAGCACTGTCTCTCTTTTCTTAGTCTATCTTGTGTGATTTGATATATGATCGTATGATGCAATGTATCTTATGTCCTAAAATTGTTTTGATATAACCATTGAAATAGATATTACGACAAAACTTCCCCTGTATGTCTTCCTTCATCTCCTAAATATGAAACCTCGAACCATAAAGATCATATAGAACCTTTTTACATAATGTAATTCAATGACAACTACATAAAATAAATATAGTATTTTATTTGAGTTAACGTTACCCTAAGATGTTTCTTCAATCCTTTTTTGATATTAATAGTCTGATAGTAATGAAATGTTTTTAAATAATGTTCATTATTTTTTTCAAAATAGGTTAGTTATATCTATATGATTGAACTTTCAAACAGTCATTTTATATGTAAAGGGTACACATAAGGCTTATTATTGAATTACATAAACATATTTGGTTCTTTTACAACATATTTATTACTGGCAAAATAGATTTCATAGATTATTCTTGAAGAAACTTCCGATCGATATAGAAATAAGTTTCCGATAATTAATAATATTTGTATGTTTCCCCGATGGTTAAATAATAATTGTTAAAACAATGGACATTGATATAGATACTTGTAGTAAGTTGGCAAGTACGAAACGAACGAAAATATTTAACACCTCTAACATTGAGCTTAATGCATTCCTTTATTTTCTTTCCTAATAGATACTTTTCTATCTTACTGTTTCATGTCGAATAAAGGGTTATCTTCTCGTGGGTATACACAGGCTTTTAGAAAAAACAAAAAAGAAATCAGGGATTTAGTACATATTAAGCATAGATAAAAACTTAGGGAATTACTAAAATGTATAGAAGGAGGTAGGTACCCCCACGAAGTGTTGCTAGCAACAATAAAAAACTTTCTTGTTATTTTGTTGGTTCTGTTTTTATTTTAATTTGTTTCATTAAATTGTCAATGTTGCCATTTACAAACGCGACGTAAATTTTTTTATTTGTAAGATTTTAAATGTTTTCCCCATTAATGAATCGTGCCTTTTCATTCAATAAATCATTATGTAAATTTTATCATTATTCGCGTCACCGTACTTTGTGACATGACGTATTATTACTATTCTGAACCTGTATAATTTATGTATATATAATCATTGGATTCTTTATTAATGGAGATCCTTGTATATTGAATTTGTAAAATTGTTTCTGATTAAACAGTGTTCATTTAATATCTTGTTTTCTTTATTCTCGCTTGACGCAAACCTTTTCTTCAATATCTAAAGCCCGATTTACACATCGACAAGTACAGTAGAGAGTTAAGTACGAAGTAGCCCCCTCTCTCGCGTCTCGCCAACTTAACTCGCAAAAAAATAGGATGAAGATCTATTTAAATCAACAACTTACTACTTAACTCGCTACTGTACTAAGACTTGTCGATTTTATAGGAGTTCGATTTTAGTTTTTACGTACCTACATGAGAAAATGTGAAATAAAGATCAGGCGATCAATAAAAGGCTTAGCCTTTGTGGTATTTAGTTGAGTAACAATTTTTCGTTTTTTGCTAGAGAAATTAATTGTTAAGTGTGTAATTGCAAGTTGAGCAATGTGTCGGCCTAAAACAATGGGTATTACCGCCCTATCTCCATCCCGAGAGTCTCGTAAAACGAAAGGACTAGTATCGCTAGCAAAGAAACTTGACACAAAACCCGTCGACCCCTGACTAGGTTTTTATCTGTGAACCTATTAGTTGCCATACATGTAGGAGGTCAAAAGAAATAGACCTATTGACATTAGGTATTTGTTACAAGAGTTTAGCGATACATGTAGTACGCACAATCTGAGTAGGCCGGTTTGAAGTTGTCGCAAATGGTTGCGCAGTTTTCAGTCGAGATGGTGAGCTGTCCGAGTTCAGGAGATCGCTGTTTTGAATCTTAAGCGCGTTTATTAAATTAGTTAAAGAACAATGCTCAAAAATGTATGGACACCGTCCCCACTTTGTAGCACTTTAAGATATATGTTAATCGAAAGGTATTAGTCATCTCTCCATTTTATTGTATGACAGCAAATCTCAAATGTGTATCCGAAAAAAGTTATATCGCCTTAAAGAAACCGAAATCAGTCACAATTATGTTGCTGTTTATTGTACTTTTTCGAAATTATAGCCAATAAAATACATAATTAACAGTGTAGAATATAAGAAAAATATAAAAGATTATTTATTTATTTATTATTACGCGCCGTATATGACCCGATTTTTTTCTTCTACTAAATTGGTTCAGAGGCAAGAGTACCCCGAAAGTGGTACATATGTGAGTCGCGCATTTATTGTATAGGTATTAGTACGAGGTTGCATGTAACCGTCCCTTCGACGACCATGTATTATTATAAATATTATATATGCAGCCTTTTTAAATATAAAACGTCCCTTATTGGGTAAGGCACTGTTAAAGTAGCTCACCCCTTAATGTTATAATTTTACTTTTTACTTGCATTTATCAAAAGACCACCACAGCACTTCGCAATTTACAAATGTTTAAAATGAGAAAACGTTGAATAAATTGTGCCTTTTTAGAATTTTTGCCAACTATTTGTATTCGTACTCATGATATCAGATCATTTTCTTGTATATTTTATAGCACTGTCTCTCTTTTCTTAGTCTATCTTGTGTGATTTGATATATGATCGTATGATGCAATGTATCTTATGTCCTAAAATTGTTTTGATATAACCATTGAAATAGATATTACGACAAAACTTCCCCTGTATGTCTTCCTTCATCTCCTAAATATGAAACCTCGAACCATAAAGATCATATAGAACCTTTTTACATAATGTAATTCAATGACAACTACATAAAATAAATATAGTATTTTATTTGAGTTAACGTTACCCTAAGATGTTTCTTCAATCCTTTTTTGATATTAATAGTCTGATAGTAATGAAATGTTTTTAAATAATGTTCATTATTTTTTTCAAAATAGGTTAGTTATATCTATATGATTGAACTTTCAAACAGTCATTTTATATGTAAAGGGTACACATAAGGCTTATTATTGAATTACATAAACATATTTGGTTCTTTTACAACATATTTATTACTGGCAAAATAGATTTCATAGATTATTCTTGAAGAAACTTCCGATCGATATAGAAATAAGTTTCCGATAATTAATAATATTTGTATGTTTCCCCGATGGTTAAATAATAATTGTTAAAACAATGGACATTGATATAGATACTTGTAGTAAGTTGGCAAGTACGAAACGAACGAAAATATTTAACACCTCTAACATTGAGCTTAATGCATTCCTTTATTTTCTTTCCTAATAGATACTTTTCTATCTTACTGTTTCATGTCGAATAAAGGGTTATCTTCTCGTGGGTATACACAGGCTTTTAGAAAAAACAAAAAAGAAATCAGGGATTTAGTACATATTAAGCATAGATAAAAACTTAGGGAATTACTAAAATGTATAGAAGGAGGTAGGTACCCCCACGAAGTGTTGCTAGCAACAATAAAAAACTTTCTTGTTATTTTGTTGGTTCTGTTTTTATTTTAATTTGTTTCATTAAATTGTCAATGTTGCCATTTACAAACGCGACGTAAATTTTTTTATTTGTAAGATTTTAAATGTTTTCCCCATTAATGAATCGTGCCTTTTCATTCAATAAATCATTATGTAAATTTTATCATTATTCGCGTCACCGTACTTTGTGACATGACGTATTATTACTATTCTGAACCTGTATAATTTATGTATATATAATCATTGGATTCTTTATTAATGGAGATCCTTGTATATTGAATTTGTAAAATTGTTTCTGATTAAACAGTGTTCATTTAATATCTTGTTTTCTTTATTCTCGCTTGACGCAAACCTTTTCTTCAATATCTAAAGCCCGATTTACACATCGACAAGTACAGTAGAGAGTTAAGTACGAAGTAGCCCCCTCTCTCGCGTCTCGCCAACTTAACTCGCAAAAAAATAGGATGAAGATCTATTTAAATCAACAACTTACTACTTAACTCGCTACTGTACTAAGACTTGTCGATTTTATAGGAGTTCGATTTTAGTTTTTACGTACCTACATGAGAAAATGTGAAATAAAGATCAGGCGATCAATAAAAGGCTTAGCCTTTGTGGTATTTAGTTGAGTAACAATTTTTCGTTTTTTGCTAGAGAAATTAATTGTTAAGTGTGTAATTGCAAGTTGAGCAATGTGTCGGCCTAAAACAATGGGTATTACCGCCCTATCTCCATCCCGAGAGTCTCGTAAAACGAAAGGACTAGTATCGCTAGCAAAGAAACTTGACACAAAACCCGTCGACCCCTGACTAGGTTTTTATCTGTGAACCTATTAGTTGCCATACATGTAGGAGGTCAAAAGAAATAGACCTATTGACATTAGGTATTTGTTACAAGAGTTTAGCGATACATGTAGTACGCACAATCTGAGTAGGCCGGTTTGAAGTTGTCGCAAATGGTTGCGCAGTTTTCAGTCGAGATGGTGAGCTGTCCGAGTTCAGGAGATCGCTGTTTTGAATCTTAAGCGCGTTTATTAAATTAGTTAAAGAACAATGCTCAAAAATGTATGGACACCGTCCCCACTTTGTAGCACTTTAAGATATATGTTAATCGAAAGGTATTAGTCATCTCTCCATTTTATTGTATGACAGCAAATCTCAAATGTGTATCCGAAAAAAGTTATATCGCCTTAAAGAAACCGAAATCAGTCACAATTATGTTGCTGTTTATTGTACTTTTTCGAAATTATAGCCAATAAAATACATAATTAACAGTGTAGAATATAAGAAAAATATAAAAGATTATTTATTTATTTATTATTACGCGCCGTATATGACCCGATTTTTTTCTTTTTTGTGGGCACGAGTAAGTAGTTTGTCTCTTGGGACATTTACTACTTTAGGGCGGGTGTGGGGTGGATGGCCCTCAACCTAAGACATTTAAGTGTCATGCCTCAGGGGCACCCCCTGTGGAGCACGAACCTCGGCCTGGACCGTCACCGACTAACAGGATGTGCGGAAGGCCCGCTCTCTAGGAGCGAACGCGGCGCGTATTCCTGCCTTGGCGGCGAGGACGGAACCGCGGACGTGTAATGACGTGTTGTTGTGGCTTCGCGAGCCGTATGAGCTCTACGTTGAGCGATCGCGATCCTATCACCCGGTTCTTTGAGAGCATATCTAGGTCTGAAATTGTCTAAATGCCTTCCAATACCAAAGTACCACACGATACTGACGACATGCGCGCAGACACCAGCTGTTCTCATAGCAGTTAAGCATGAACAATAATATGCCTGAATGGCGTTTATATCCTGTGCGTTATTTAAAACCAAATACGGGTAATAGGTCGCATTTGACCTATGTTTGGATAAAATTCGACCCCTCAAAAGAGTGCAATCTGCCGTGTTTATACCGTATTGGTTCATAATTGGGCTTGGAGTTGCACCAACTTCTATGTTGCAGACGCCGCCACATAAATGTTCGCTAACATAGGAAGCTGCTAGTTTTAAGTGTGATATGTCCCCAAACTAAACAAAATAGTATCCTCGTTTGACAATTCAGGGAACGGTATATTTATGGACTCATCAGTTAATGTTCTGAACGTAGCCCGCTGCCTGTAACGTAGTTACCCAAGTCATTGTTGATGTGAATTCTGCGATAAATTCGTTCAACGAAGTCTGTGGTATAGACAATGTCATGAAAAATCTCCCTGGATGTATTGAGAAGCGCACCAGCAATTCGGTAGTCTGTGAAGAGATAAGGAAGTGTTAATACACTTCCTCATCTCTTCATTCAATGATTTGAATACTACATTCCTGAACATTTTAAAATCACGTTTAAATCTCCCGTTTATGGCCTCAAAGACCCAACGGACAAATTGTAACTAGATTGAATTTATTTGGTTCTTCATTCGTGAATCTGCGTCCAACGCCCTCAGCGAGTGGTTCTAAAAATGGAGGATAACAGTAAACCCCGAAAAGAGCCAAGCGTTGAATTTTCACAAGAAAAGGAGCCACAAAACTCTCTCGGCAGAGACACCAAAAATCAAAAAGTTCGGCTTTCCGATCCCTTGGGCGAGGGAAGCCAAAAACCTTGGAGTCATACTCGACGATTAAATCTCACGCCGTCCCAACCTAAACATGGTTCGCAAGCGGGGCTCGTTTGTGATGAGACGGCTGCACTTACTCCTTCCAAGTTAGGATACATGAGACTTGTATTAGGCCAATCATGACGTACGCGTTTAGTTTTTGGACCCCTTAGGCCACATAGCAGGATCCATAAGTTACAAACAATTCAGAAAAGGTTCATGCGCAAAGCGACGGGAGCACCGCGGTTCACGCGTAACGAGGATCTCCACATCGACTTCGAGTTGCCGACCATCCAGCAACACATGAAACTCTGTTCCCGTGGTCCCGTCGCTACTTTGAAATGGCTGCCACTCACCCCAACCAACTAGTGGTTGAGGCATCCGGGTACGGGATCTACCATCTAGAATATCCAAAATTAGAAGACCTAGACATGCTCTCGAAGAGCCGGGTGATAGGATCGCGATCGCTCAACGTAGAGCTCATATGGCTCGCGAAGCCACAACAACACGTCCGCGGTTCCGTCCTCGCCGCAAAGGCAGGAATACCGCGTTTGCTCCTAGAGAGCGGGCCTTCCGCACATCCTGTTAGTCGGTGACGGTCCAGGCCGAGATTCGTGCCCCACAGGGGGTGCCCCTGAGGCATGACACTTAAATGTCTTAGGTTGAGGGCCATCCACCCCACACCCAGCGTAAAGTAGTAAATGTCCCAAGAGACAAACTACTTACTGGTGCCCACAAAAGAGAAAAAATCGGGTAATTGGGCATATACGGCGCGTAATAATAAATAAATAAATAATCTTTTATATTTTTCTTATATTCTACACTGTTAATTATGTATTTTATTGGCTATAATTTCGAAAAAGTACAATAAACAGCAACATAATTGTGACTGATTTCGGTTTCTTTAAGGCGATATAACTTTTTTCGGATACACATTTGAGATTTGCTGTCATACAATAAAATGATCAAAATACTAAGGCCTTTCAATTAACATAGGTTTTAAAGTGCTACAAGCTGGGGACGTTTTGAGCATTGTTCTTTGTTTTTTTTTTTTTTTTTTAAATCTCATTTATTTAAAAATAGCCATACATCGTATAGATTAAGTCGGCTTCTTGTTCTTTGTTGATGTAATTGCATTATTGATCTTTGCGAATTATGTTTATTTTCTATTGGCGGCGCTAGCGAGCACGGAGTTCAAATGCAGAGGTGCAATATTAGCTAGTGAAATTACAGTCTCCGTCAGAGTGGCTGGTTGTCTGTAGTCTACGAAAGTTGTCTCAAAAATTGCAACTACAGGGCTACCAACCAGGGTGTCAAGCGCTTGCAGTGTCGGAGCTTTCAATCAGAAGTCAAAGTCAAAGTCAAATAGCTTTATTCACTTAGGTTACAAAGTAACACATGCAAATCGTTATACATGTAGTAGAATAGTATAGAGAAAAATGTCTGCCAAACTACTACCACTTTCGCAGACGACTATAGTAGAGCTCTGAGAAGAATGTGGCCAAGAAACTCAGGCCACTCTTTTCAAAAATAATAATTTGACTTTGTTACAATTACCAACAGCAGCGTGAAGAATGATGTGTGCAAGCAAATCTTACATGCATAGCAATTTAAAGTTTAATTGATAAAAAAAATTTCATTGTTAATAAATTGATTTAAAAAAGCTTTAATTGCATGGCACGTTCATCAGTCATCTCGTCACTGCGATATCCGACAGAAATTAACACACAAGCATTTGTGTCGTCAAGTTGATTTTGTTAATCTTTAAGTAGTTGAGAATGGAATAGAATACCATTTAGATAATATAATTAAATACATTTACAAATGCAAGTGAAGTATTTCTATCGTTACAATAACAAATAAAACTGTAAAAGAAAGTAATAAGGTAGTAACATAACATCCGCACAACTACCTAGGTTAAGCCACAATCTACACCATGGAACAAGCAACATGAACTCACGATAATTGAAATCTAAGCCCATGAGTTTTTGTCATTAATATAATCGTTTATTGTATAATAGGAGTGCATTACCCCAGCAGAATCTTGTCGAAATTTGTAATTTTTTTTTATCAGATTTTTAGATTTCTAGCTCCTGTAAATGTCTGTGTAGTTTTTGGAATTAGTTCAGTCCTAATTTTAAAGATATTTGACAAAAACAGATTCTGCTGCGGTAACGTTACCGCAGCAGAATCTTTTTTGAAATGATGGGATTATTGAAAAAATCTTTAGGTACATTTTTAGATCGCTGGACGAAGTAAATGTTTCGATATAATTTGAATTTTTACGTTTCATGGTTTCGGAGATATTCAAGATGCTGCTGGCGTAACGTTTGCGTGTTTGCTGGATCTCCGAAACGGTACAGCGTAATTTCCTAATTTTTTATACAGAGCTTCGTCTTAATTAGTCTGAATTAGTTCACGAATAAAAAAGTAATAATAATGCACCGTTTGCAAGTTATTTTAAATTATATAAATACCCCTTTTTGGGCCCTTACTCCTAAGATATGTACTCTGGAGACTTGTTTAAAACGTCATTTTATAGTTTATAGTTAGTTACAGGTCTGTGTGAAGTTTCATTAGTGTACAGTAAGTAATTAAAAAGTTATCACACAATTTAGTTCATTTTGGCCAGCGATGTGCAACGGGTTAATTTAACTGCCTACTAATTGAGTTTCGTATCGATTTACTTGCTGAATTCTGTATAAACAATTAGACTTTTGTGTCAACTTTATACCATGAAATTTTGAGCGTAATCCACTCAATAATTACAGAGATAAGCGAAAAAGAGTCATTACGTTAAGCATGCAATAATGTCGGTACAGACGCGTACACAATTAATTTTAATGGCGCTAGTGAGCTGCGTTAACGCTCTTGAAACTAAATTAAATTCGTTTAAAATAAAAAAGCCGTTTTTGTTTTAAATGCATTACTTCGCTTATTTAAAAGCATCATAAGTGTTGATAGTGTGTTATACAAATATTTTTTTGTTGTCAACACTTTAAATGTTATTAAATTTGCATTTAAAATTAAAACTGCCTTTTTTGTTTTAAATGCAATATTTAGCTAATTTAAAAGCATCCAAAGTGCTGACAGTGCGTTACACAAATAAGTACTGACTTTATTAACTTTAAAACTTTCGTGTTTCATTTTATATAATTATTATTTACACGGGTATTAACACGATATATTATTATTTGGTAAATATTAAGTAATAATTTACCTTTGAGGCTCTCGACGTTTCGGCCAGATTACACCAGCCGTGGTCACGAGTAGACTGATGCAGCGATGTCAGAACTCCGTCTCCGAGGTAGAAGATTTTCTTTCTACCCTCATTTTGCACACAACACTAACCGTGTCCCTATTCTGATGTTTCACCGATTGCGAATCAAAGTAAGGTAATGTTTTTTGAATCACTGGATTCCATGTCGCGGATAACTTATTTTATTTTATTTATTTTATTTTCAGATTTATAAATAAGTATTACTTTTTTTAGTTTTAGACATAATTTAAATAAGTATTTATTATTTAATTATTTTTTAAATAAGTATTACCTTAATTTGATTATATTTGATTTATAAAGATTTAGTTAAGAACATTTTCCATTAGTGATCCTATTTGTGATTTATTTTTGTTTTTTAATTGGCCGCGCAGTGTAAAACATTTATTTTACTTACAGAACTATTTTATGTGCTTATTGAATTTACTGTGTTTTATTAGGCCAAAGTTTTAAGACAGTAAATATTATAAAATAACTCTGTGCGATAATTGATTTTTCATTTGTTTTTTTTGAAAAAAAAAATTGTAAACAATGTTGACTGATAAAATTATATTCTATTGTCAATCATTTTATATTATGACAAAAATTTAAATGTTATCGTAATTAAATGTTGAGGTTTTGTTTTATTTATCTGTGATTTTTAAATTAAACAATCTTTAGCGTAATGAATTTTTTAGTTATAAATGAAGAATTACTGTGATTTTATAAATTAAGTTAAAAAAGTAAATTTTTATATACCTACTTAATTTTACTTATTTTAAGATTTTTAGACAATAGCTTTATTTTTAAAAGACAGTTATTCAATGACAATCAATACTTATGTTAAATATTAATTGCCATTTAAATAGTGTAATTGCTAAGCAATTGTTATTAAACTGTGATTTTACAACAAGGTATTTTGATCGTTTTAATATTTCTATCCTGTGCATAAAAGTTTTCAAATAAACTTCTGTTTTATTTTACCACTTGTTTACAAAACTGTACAGTCACGAGCAATAATATGTACACATTTTCGCATTTTGTAAACCAGTTATCTAAAGTTCTGCCAATCCAAAATTGAAAATTCGAAGATTAATTCAAAACTGTACGGAACCTCTTCTAAATTACGAATTCATTTTGATATTGTAATGTCTAGATAAACGTGCAGATAGTTTAGAAAATTTGAAAATGTGTACATATTATTGCTCGTGACTGTACCAAAAAGCAAATATAAATTTTATTATCCTTTACATGTTAGTAGGTCAGAGTTAGGTACTACACTGACGTTTTTTTGTGACCATCTATACATGGTCGGGTTACTACAGTCATTCATATGTAATGACTTTTTTTCGCTTATCTCTGTAATTATTGAGTGGATTACGCTCAAAATTTCATGGTATAAAGGTGACACAAAAGTCTAATTGTTTATACAGAATTCAGAAAGTAAATCGATACGAAACTCAATTAATAGGCAGTTAAATTAACCCGTTGCACATCGCTGGCCAAAATGAACTAAATTGTGTGATAACTTTTTAATTACTTACTGTACACTAATGAAACTTCACACAGACCTGTAACTAACTATAAACTATAAAATGACGTTTTAAACATGTCTCCAGAGTACATATCTTAGGAGTAAGGGCCCAAAAAGGGGTATTTATATAATTTAAAATAACTTGCAAACGGTGCATTATTATTACTTTTTTATTCGTGAACTAATTCAGACTAATTAAGACGAAGCTCTGTATAAAAAATTAGGAAATTACGCTGTACCGTTTCGGAGATCCAGCAAACACGCAAACGTTACGCCAGCAGCATCTTGAATATCTCCGAAACCTTGAAACGTAAAAATTCAAATTATATCGAAACATTTACTTCGTCCAGCGATCTAAAAATGTACCTAAAGATTTTTTCAATAATCCCATTATTTCAAAAAAGATTCTGCTGCGGTAACGTTACCGCAGCAGAATCTGTTTTTGTCAAATATCTTTAAAATTAGGACTGAACTAATTCCAAAAACTACACAGACATTTACAGGAGCTAGAAATCTAAAAATCTGATTAAAAAAAATTACAAATTTCGACAAGATTCTGCTGGGGTAATGCACTCGTATAATAGCCTTTCGATAATAGCTGATTTTTTACAAATGCTTTAAAGTTTAGTAAAGGTAGATCCATTACATGCTTAGGCAGTTTATTGAATAAACGTATACCGAGTCCCGCAAAAGTGTTATGTACTTTATGTAGGCGATGTTGTGGACCTATCAACTTATGCCTATTCCTCGTACCAATGCTATGAATGTCGCCATTTCTATCATACTGTTCAATATTTTGCTTAATATATATTATATTAGCATATATATATTGTGAAGCAACTGTTAAAATACCTATTTCCTTAAAACGATCTCTCAATGAAACATTCGATTCAAGATTGTAAATAGCTCGAACTGCACGCTTCTGAAGAATAAAAATAGATTCGATGTCTGCAGCCCTACCCCACAAAAGAACACCATAGGACATTAAGCTGTGAAAGTAACTAAAGTATACCAATCTTGCTGTCTCTATATTCGTTAGCTGCCTCACTTTTTTAACTGCATAAGCAGCTGAACTTAGTTTTCCTGCTAGAGCTAATATATGAGCACCCCATTGCAGCTTACTATCCAACGTTATTCCTAAAAATACAGTAGTGTCTACAAAACGAAGGACCTCACCGTTTAAAATCAGATTATTACTAAGGCTTTTAACATTGGGCATAGAGAATTTTAAGCATTTTGTTTTGGCAGCATTTAAAAGCAAATTGTTAGCAGTAAACCAGTTCAGGACTTGTGCGAGAGATTCGTTAACTTCATCTAAATTAGTTTGCTTACGGTTTACTTTGAAAACGAGTGAAGTATCATCTGCAAATAAAACAATGTCGCACAAACCCTGAGCAAGAAACGGCAAGTCATTGACATAAACTAAAAATAGAAACGGACCTAGAATGGATCCTTGAGGCACGCCCATACTTGGCGGAAGACCAGAGGACCTACTACCATTTACTTCGACATACTGAACCCTATTGCTTAAATACGAAGATAATAAATCAAGAGAAGCATCCCTAATTCCACAATGTCTAAGCTTGCACAGAAGTTTCCCATGATCAACGCAGTCAAAAGCTTTAGAAAGATCACAGAAGACGCCTATTGCATCCATAGAATTTTCCCAAGCATCATAGATATATTTCAGAAGAGAAACACCCGCATCAATCGTTGAGCTACCCTTCCTAAAACCGTATTGCTGCCTATGAAAAATATTATTTAAATGAAAGTGACTCTCCAATTGGCATAAGATAATTTTCTCATAGATTTTACTAATCACAGGTAGTATTGAAATTGGTCTAAAGTTACCAGGGTCGCTTTTTGATCCATTCTTGAACAAAGGAATAATCTTACTGTGTTTCATTAGATAAGGAAATACACCTATGGCAATACACTTATTAAATATAATAGATAAATGTGGAGATATATTAAATATAATACCCTGAAGAAGCTTGACAGACATACCCCATAAATCAGCAGATTTCTTGGAATTGAGACTTTTGAAAGCTTTTATGATATCATTATGGTTAATAGACCTAAAACTGAAGCGGTTCTTACATTCAATTACTTTATCTTTTAGTAAAAATTCTGCTTGGTTTGGAGAGGAATTTAAGGAGGTTGTTGTACGAATAGGAACATTGACAAAGAAATTATTAAAAGCATGTGCAATGTCAGCATTATTGGTGAGAACCTTATCTTGAGTTTTTAGTACATAATTAGTATCACGAATTTTCATCCGGCCGGTCTCTGCATTAATAATGTCCCATGTACTTTTAATTTTGTTGTTTGATTCCTTTATCTTATTACTCAAATAAGAAGACTTTGCTATGGCACAAGCCCTCTTAAAAGTTTTCGAGTAGTTCCTGACATATTGAATGAAATCTGGTTGAGTATTATATTGTTTCATACCATACAATTCATACAAGCGAGCTCTACTTTTATATATACCTGTTGTTGCCCAATCACAGAATTTAGTTTTAGAGTTACTAACAAAAGTCTTAGTTTTAAAAATATTATCATATTCAAGCTTGATAATGTCTAATAAATCTTTATAAATATCATCTGGGCTGTACTGATTAAGATTAATTCTAGTCACTTTGATTGCAACATTATCACTAAATTGATTCAGGCGGTTTATGGTAATTGGCCTGCATGTGATTTTGTTCTCTGTGGGAGTAGTAATAGATGGAAATACTACCCTTTGCCCACAGTGGTCAGATGTTAAATCACTTAAGATATCCTTATTAACATATTCACAGTTGCAAAATACATTATCTAAGCATGTAGCAGAATGAGATGTAATCCTAGTGGCTTCTTTAAATAAAAACTGTAAATTATAAGACTGAAACAAACAAATTAATCTAGCACTAGTTGAAGATTTTTCAAGTAGATTTACATTAAAGTCCCCGCATACTATAATAAATTTATTTCCTGAGCATAGTCTTTCTAACAATTTCTCCATAACACCCTCGAATAGACTATAATCACTCTGCGGTGGTCGGTACACACAAGCTACGACATGTTGCTCAAGCTCCACACAAGAGATTTCGACTGTGCGCTCGATAGAAAGATTTGCTATGTCTTTTCTTTCTTTAAATTCAACTTTATTACTTATAAATATTAGAGAGCCACCGCGTATAGCCTTCTTTCTTACAAACGCACTTGCCAATGTAAAGTGTGCATTATTAAATAATAATTCATGTGACTGTAACCAATGCTCGGTAACACAAAAGATTTGTACATTATGTTTGTTTAAAAACAGTTCTATTTCTAGTTCTTTGCCAGATAGACCTTGTATGTTTTGATGAACTAAACAAAGATTAAGGCTACCCTTTGTCTTATCTAATAGTTTAAACTATTAGATGGTTTAATAAATGTATTAGTAGTGGACCTACTATCTCCTACCAAACTAATGAGTACTCTATTAGTACTTGTACCTATACCTATATTAAATGCTAATAAATTAGCAAGTTGTTTTCTATAATAAAAAGAAAGATACATGGTATCTTTTGTTAAGTAAAAACTGTTCCTAATAAAAATATTAGAGTCAAAAAATAAAATGTCACAGTAGTGACGTGTACTATTATATAATAGTAAATTTAATTTACCTATATGCCTATTTTGTTCTTGAGTAAGTGTATAAGAATATGGGAATGCACACATAATAAATTTGCAACCTACTGATGCCTGGATTTGTAATACCAGTTCTACTAATATAATTACATCCTTCTTGGTAATAGAAAGGCCATTTCCAAGTAATATGACAACTGTAGACTCTTCGTTAAGTTGTAACTTTTTCAGATTATTCATTATAATACTTAAACTAGCTCCAGGTGAACAAACATTAACAACGGGGCAATCTATGTAAGTTTTGTACTTTCGAGCTTATTCCCTTTCACTTTCAAGCAACAACGAGAATTGTTTAACGGCACTATCATTCTGTGATGCCTTGGAATTTATTTTATTTATTGTTTGCTGTTATCCGTGTGGTGACGGAGTAAGATTACAATATTTCACCTCCCCATCTCATCCCATGGGTGTCGTAAAAAGAGACTAAGGGACTATCCGTGAATATTAACTATACGAAATAAAAAGAAGAAAAACTTGAATTTAAACCCTATACCAATCCGTTTGGCCAGCGTGGTATTAGTAAGCCAGGTATCCCTCCGTCATGGGAGGAGGTCCGTCCTTGCAGTAGGATATTAATGGGCTGTTATGATTATTGTTTGCTGTGATATACAAGTATTAAGGTAGTAAAAAAACTGCAAACTCTGCTTTTATACCATTTACACCACGATATCGTCTTTGCGTGCTTCTGTAAAATATCAGTGGTGAAGGGATTGCAGTGGCAGTAAGGCGAGCAACATCCTATAAAGGACTCTAGGGTTAACCTGAATTCCGCCGTATATGACAGCAGGTATGAAATTTTCGTTTTAGTCGGTTTGAGTTCAAGATGCTTATGACTAACAGCCCTCAGGGTGGATTTACACATCGACAAGTACAGTAGCGAGTTAAGCAGTAAGTTGTTCATTAAGTTGATTTAAATAGATCTCCATCCTATTTTTTGGCGAGTTAAGTTGGCGCGAAAGAGGGGGCTACTTAGTACTTAACTCCCCAAAAAAATAGGATGGAGATCTATTTAAATCAACTTAATCAACAACTTACTACTTAACTCGCTACTGTACTTGTCGACGTGTAAATCGGGCTTCAGTGTCGAGAAGTCCGTTTAATGTTTCCACACATTAAAAAAGATATCACCTCATATTACAAATGCCTAATATCTAAAGCAAAAAAAACAAGTGTAAAATCAGTTATAGTTTTCACATGTAAGATACGTGTGAACTTAAGCTTTACCCTTCATGAGAATAAAATTAATGTTTTTATTATAACAACCATTTGAAAACATTTTATTGCTGACTATTTAGCGGTTATGGCGCCTATTCACTGCATACCAGGGAGTTTGAAAAACTTCTGACGTTTTTCAATCAAAACTTTTAATGTTGGGATTTAGATTTACTACTGTAGCTTACACTACTCCATCTCATCCTATGGGTGTCGTAAACGCCGACTTAGGAATAAAGATACGTAAATATTATTATCTTTACGCTAATAACAAAAGAAGGAAAACTTGGCAAGATCCATTGGTAATCCGTCTGACCCGCGTGTTACTTCGTTGCTCAAGAAATTGCTAGTTCCTGTCAGTAGAGGAGTCCGGCTACAGTAGGATATTATTAGTCTGAAATCCATACTAATATTATAAATAGGAAAGTGTGTCTGTTTGTCTATCTTTCAAGGAAAAGACGGAGCGACGAATTAACCCATTTAGACCTGAAACTATTTTTTTCTTAATTTCAGTAATTTTTTGTTATAGTTATGGTTAAATAGTCCCAAACAAGGTGTAACAGTGATTAAAAAAAATCTTTGCTGTAAGGGTTGCTGAAAACCACCCGTATCGTATGTGATACAGTAGGCTTATGCCTATACAAAAAATACAAGAATTTCATTAATCATCGTTTATTCATTTTACATATACATATTGTTATTACTCATTACAAAACAACAAAAAAAGACGTAAGTAAGATAAAATAAAGGTAACTAAAGGTAAAATTATTACTTGGAATGGTATTTCAAGGATACTTCACATGTATTTTATGCATCTGGAAGGTCAAAATGTATGGCAAAGTGCACACCTTGTTTAAGCTTGTCTTTGCCATCGTATCTTACATCTTGCTGTACTAAAGATAGTTTGCTTGGTCCATGTCTCTGTCGAGTTCTATTCTCTTCAATAACAACGATGGTAATCCGACGCCTAAGTTAGGAGGTCTTATGATCCGCCGTTATCCTTCCAGAGTAAAACCAAGCTTTATGTACAGCCTTATCAATGCACTGTAGCAATATGGGCCATACTATTATGACAATTATTCATTCCGCGGATGCTTGTTCGGTACGTCGATGTATTCTGATCAGAACGATCAACTCCTCGCATATTTTGATTATATTGGGGTTTCAGATGTGACTGGCATATCATTATCTTCTGTTTTAGCTGCTGTGCATACCGTGTAGTCCTATGAATTAGTTCCAAAGGAGATCTTTCCTAGAACACAGAGGTGGCTCGTTTCCATTTCATTTATTTAGTACAATATCCTTGCCTTCTTCATCAGTAACTTCAGTAGCCAATGCTGAACTCGCCGACAAAGACTCTTATATTACCACCAGATAATTAGGTGGTGATAAAAAAAAATTCGGTTCCCAAGTCAGGTCATTCTGTGTCTACATCCTCTAACATCGTAATTATGTCTTCTAACGTCAAAGACCAGAAACAGAAAAGTAAACACAGTTAGAAAAATCACTTATAATTCCGTAAAATTTGAATACTCATAGGCCTACTGTATCGTATAGGATACACCAGATTTCAAACCTGAAAAGTACCACTTCTGTAACGTAATGGTTCTAATATATATGCCTATTATGTAGCCACATATTCTAGCATGTGATTTAGTGACATAAAAGATTACCTATGTTGAAAAAAAATGATAAATTACCTCTTTGATGTCATTACGGTGAAACCATCTCCAAATCTCAATTTTCATCAACTCAAAAAACAGCCTTTTACATTTTTTTTAGCCAAAAGAAAGTTTTTATAATGTTGAGCACTAAGTAAAGATAATAAAACGTGTTGTAAAAATTGAAACCTAGTAGTAGGTAGTCTGCAAGATTTTTTTAATTCTACCGTATCGTATGTGATACGGTAGGTCTAAATGGGTTAACGTGATTTTTTGAGTGGAGATAGTTGAAGGGATGGTTTGAACATAGGCTACTTTTTTTTTATTAAAAAGACAACTCCCGCACTGGGGATCATGTCATGTGTCGCGGGGACCTTTTACAAACATCAATTAACGGACACAAAGAACACCCAGACCAGGACAATAAATTGTGGATCTCACAAATTACTGTCCTGCGTGGGGATCGAACCCACAACCTTGCACGGCAGCCGCTTGCGCTACCGTCGCGCCACCGAGGTCGTCGTTTTTTTTTTTTCTTCTGTGACCAGGAAACAGTCCTACCCGAGTTTAACGTGAGCGAAGCTGCGGGCTAAAAAGCTAGTGTTTCATAAATCCGACACAACATGTTCCCTTAAAAATAATGCTCAAATGAATCGTGTTTGAGAAGTTTCTTCAGACAACTGTTACGTCTTTCATGAATGGAAAAGGGCTACTTGCATTTTGTATTCCTAATCCACACAGGATTTACGAGACAGCAGACAAAAAACACACGTACAACAATTTGTCGATCACACAAAGCACTCTGTGGGAAAATACTCACAACAATAAAAACGGAGCCAAATATTTAGGCCACTTCACTAAACGTATTCAACTTTAGGAAATACTTGTGTAGAAAAAGTAAGAAGAAAAGGCCTTCTGTAGTTGTCAAAAGAAAATATCATATCCGTACTAATACTACCTAGTTGATATTTTCTTAACATTCTTCACACAATGCCGCGCCATCGCCAGCTAGTCCCAAACTAAGCAAAACGTGTGCAATTGATACCTACTGGACCACAGATAAGCATACCTTCTTAATTTTTACCTTTTTTTAAATACATACATATACAATCATGTTTATGCACACAAAGATTTGTACTGAGCAGGCATCGAACCCGAGATCTCTGCGCAGCAGTCATGCCCTATAACATCTATGCTACAGAGGAACATATTATATTTTTTGTTATTTAAATATGCTTGTCTGATCCATCAACGCACAGTCTAAACCGCAGGGGTCAGGGACTTTTGACAGTTGATGCATTTTATGGTAAAATGTTCTAAGTAAATAATTTTAAAAATTCCACCAGAAAAAGAGGTTAAATTATTAATTCAGTTAAATGGAAATCCGTAATTTTATAATAAAAATAAAAAAATTGTTCGATAAACACAACAAAACTTTTTTAGTAATTTCTAATATTAGTTATGGGTTAGTTGTTAAACCTAAGGATAAATGTTATTTGTCAACTTTCCCATCAACTTTTATGATCAACCTTAATGAACAATCAGCTGAGATCCCCAACTACAAACTGTAACTGTCATATATATCAGATATATTTATAATGTAAGGTTTCTTGTACATGTAATAATATATATGATGTGGTTGTGCTAATAAACAAATAAATAAATAAATAAACTACATATAAAAAGATTGTAACTACCTTTTCGCAGTTAGTGGAATGGTGAAGCTAAATATTCGTCAGCTTCATCACCGCAAAGATATACCCTATGAGATTGACCCCATTGCCTAGTCCGAAAATGTTGTTCGAGGCAAATAGCTTTTAAGTTGAACTTACCACAAAGCAAATCGCATCCAGTATAACAACTCCTTACGAGCCCATGAAAAAGAATAAAAAGACTAATTCTAACCATAAACAAAAATAAATATTATAACTGTATATTTTGCTTGCACAACTAATAAATACTAAATATGTTAATAAAAGACAAAATATGGACACGCCACGTATGTTTCCATATCACGCACAAACTTTGTCATATTTATAACATAGTAGTTGATGCCCGTGACTTCGCCTGCGCAGGATTAGTATTTCAAATAGCTTATAGTATAAACACAATACCTTTAAAAATTGTAGGCTATGTATTTTTCTGATTTATAAGCTATATCATTGTAAAGTTTCATTAAAATCCATTCAGTAGTTTCTACGTAAAATAGTTACAAACATACATACAAACTTTCGCGTATATTTAGTAGGATAACAAAATTTTTGTTACATAAGCAATGTAGTTCAATGTTTATTTATTTACAAAAGGCATAACGGGAACAAGTAACATCAATAAATAAATCTATTTCGTTGTAATTCTCACAGTTCGGGACCACGTTCGAGTTCCTTCGATCTTTGTACCTCATTCCATTGAGCATTTGTCTCTTTCACACTTTAAATAAGATAATGTTTTACTATCTCTTTCTAATACTTTGTGTGGAACCGCCCTCGAGTTCTGAGAATCAGTCTCGTGGCATTTTTTAGAACGCATAATAATTTGATCGGGAAATATTTATGGAAGGGGTTGCCGGACGCGAGGCAGTCAGACGAGTCAATTATCAGGCTCTCGCGGTGTTGTCGGTCACCTGAAAGCCTCTCAATGGGTGGCTAACCTTACCTACACTGATCTTAACTAACAATTTATGACGTAGATAGACGAAGGGTGGAATTTCACATGATTCCATTCTAATTTTTTGTTTTTATCACTATTATTGTTTATAAATAATGTTTTTTGTATAACTATTTTGATGTAGGTAGGTCCATAATATGATTAAATACAAATAACAAATATAACTTACACGTGTTGGACAGTCACGAGCAATAATATGTACACATTTTCACATTTTGTAAAACATTTATCTAAAGTTCTGCTAATCCAAAATTGAATATTCGAAGATTAGTTCAAAACTGTACGAAACCTCTTCGAAATTATGAAATAATTTTATTATTCTAATGTCTAGATAAACGTGCAGATGGTTTAGAAAATTTGACAATGTGTACATATTATTGCTCGTGACTGTACCGTAGGTGTCGTAAAATTAGACAAAGAGAGAGTTATTGCACGAGAAAGTAAACTGGATACATACGCAGTATCAATCTGCAGTCACTGCTGGTCATATGCCTCTCCCAACACGCGCCACAGAACTCGGTCCTGCGCCTTCCACATCCAGTCCGACCCAGAGACCTTTATGAGGTCGTCGGTCTACCTAGCTGGGGGGCGTCCTACACTACGTTTGTATCTGTCTGACCAGTGCGATATTAAAAGTCGTGCGAGAGTCCTATCAGGTATCTCTTCGTTTTTGCTCTGATGTGATCCCTCTGTTAGCGACGTGATCCCCCTTTGTTACAGTCGGATATTAAAGATTATAAGCAAAGTATGTATGTGTGGACTGTGAGTGAGGTGACAGACTAACAAACAATGTCACTATCCCATCTAATTTGCGGAATAACCGATGTGATACACAACAACATGGAGTTCGATAACTCAGTGTAGTTAGCTCTACTCCATAAGTCTACGATGCCTTATTTAATACTAGCTTTTGCGCGGCTTCTCTCGCGTTAAATTCGAAGTAGCACTGTTCCCCTTTCCTGGACACAGAAGAAAAAAAAAGTAAAAGTTACTCTCAATCCCTTCAACTATCTCCCCTTAAAAAAAAGAAAGACAAACAGACAGACACACTTTCCCATTTATAATATTAGTATGGATTGTCGTAAAATACGACTCACCAAATATTTAAAAGAAGAGTTTTAGAATTTTTGTAGACAAATAAAATTAAGGATCGATTTGTTAAATGGTCTATTTTCATTACATGTCCTGCCTGATGCTCAAATTATTGCATTTTTCGGGCTTTTATCAATGAATATAATTTTTATTTCTATTATATTTATGTTAAATTAAATATTTTTCTATACTATGGTATGTATTTACAAAAAAAATTAAAAAAAAGGATTTGAGTATGTTTATTCGTTGTCTAGTATCCATAGTACAAGCTCTGCTTAGTTTAGGACAAAATGGCGTTGTGTGAATGTATGAGGAATATTTATTTATTTATTATTATTTATACATAAATATTGTAATCAGCAACATTTAATAACAATAAAACAAGTTTTAATTACATTATTTTACTGAAGAAGTTATTCTATACGTATCATTTCGTAGAGCTATTGCTACGAATCTTAGCTCTACGAATATCGTAGCGCTTTCCTAGTGCACTACGTAGGCAATTTAGTGCAGTTCATGAGATACTACTTTCCTACAATTAGTAGAACTTATGCGGTTATCCGTATAACCGGGTTAGGAACAAGAATAGAATACTTTCGGTCTTACGTCTCATCCGGTATTTTATTTCCATTGCAACCTAAATAATGACCTTAAAGGATAGGTAATATCTAAATCGGTACTAAATCTGTTTGTGACGGAGTAAACCCCGAGTAATCGAATAAACCTAAGATTCGATGCTATCAACAAAATAATAATAAAAGCTAAGCCGATTGGGATGACAATAAAATAGCCAATTTTTAATTCTGAGTACTGATAACTTTATCGTGGCCCTTCACATCGACTCTACAGTCTCATATCAGCCTATAGATGCCTCCAAACATTTCATCCTGCGCGGTCTTGAGCATCCCTCATCTATCGGGTTCCCGCCGTTCTCCACACCGTGCGCTTCCCGGTGCGAGGTCGCTATTCTATAGCTTTTCTGTCCCAACGGCTATATATAGTCTATCTATAATATCATTAGTAAAACATGCCGCAATGCCGTGTCTTTCTCTACCAACCAGTTATTTATATTATATTGAAAAAAGACAACTCCCGCACTAGGGATCATGCCCTGTGTCGCGGGGACTTTTACAAACATCAATTAACGGACACATATAACACCCAGACTCAGGACAATAATTTGTGGATCTCACAAATTATTGTCCTTGTTTAATTTGTACCAAATCAAATCAAATATCATTTATTTAAAGTATGTATGTAGTACAATAATATTGCACCTTTTTGACGTCATCTAACACTAACTTCATCTAAGTTTATAAATATTTCAAAGTTTAGAAAACTTTAACACTGCCTCCAAAGCGCTAGTAGAGAAGAAGCGGCGCAACAAACTCTACTGCTGCATTTTCTTGACGTCATAATTTTTTTACATTGGAGATAATTAGGCGCTGCAACCATGTATACCACCCTGAACTTCTTCTCCAAGACATGCATGCATGCTTAGTTAGTATTCAGTTCTAGTCTCTTTCATAGTACTCTGTACTACCTAGGGGCGCTAAATTTTAGCGGATACTACAATAATGCGCTTTTATTATTTGAAACTATGATTGAATTTCTGGGTCAGGTCTTTTTAGTTTAGCAAGGTATTGCTAAACTAAAAAGACCTGACCCAGAAATTTTCAAGGTAATTAAAAAAATAGCAACAAATTGAGAACCTAAGGAGCAGGTTTAACATCGTTTTTATTTTTCGTTTACTTAATATCAGGATTTCCGTTTAATATCAACGTTACCTAATAAATGGCATTGTCATTTCAATTTTTTTACACTTCAGCTTTAGACGACATAATATTGCAAGTAATTCACTCGCTTAAAGTATTTAGCTCGTACCTTTATAAGACACAGAAGTGCGTTTAACAAATATTTTGTTCATACCATACTCTCTGTCTACCGCCAGAGCATTACTGCGTGAATGTATAGCATTAGAAACAAAAAGAAAATTATGATTAATTTTTATATCTTCGATTGTTATCAGATAGATAATGAATAATTTGTTTACTTATTATAATAATCATATCAGCCTGTTATCAATCTTACCTAACATTGATATTTTTATGATAGTATTTTGTATAATTATTACGCCAATAAAGTATTCGAATACCTATCTAAATAGGATAGAAAGGTGGCTATTCTCATGGAAACAAGTTGTGACATGTATACCTACTTAAATATTAGGTCTTTACCTATGAAATTGTCGTTTTGTATGAAGATTTTAAGAGAAACATAAGCAGCCTTTTAAGGAGGCCTCCTAAAACCTACTTCGAGGTCGCAGGCCGTAAACTCAGACGTGGTCGCAAATTGATGCATGGTTAACAAACAACAATTCTATTGAATGCTGAACATCAGGCACCATAGAGACATTTTAGTAAGCCAATTTAAAAAAAAATATTTTGTGGCTTACATAGAATTCTTAAGAAATAGGTCAAGGATTATAGTCTAGTCCGCACACCTGAATTGATTCTGTTATCTAGGCCACAATTAGGCAAGATGTCTATCATAAGGCTGCCTCGTTAAAAGAATATTAGGTGAAAAAGATGCTACAGAAATTATTGATAAATTATTATTTAAATTGATTTATTGTATGTTTTTCTTGTGTGCAACAAAATAAATAATTTTCTCTCTTTTTTCATTAAACAAGTAGACAAAAAACCCTAATATTAGTAGCACAAAATTGCGTCAATTACCAAAAAACCTATCCCTACCGGACTCGGAAACAGGACATAAAAGAGCAAGACAAAGACAAAACATAAGTTCCAATTCTGACAATTATTCTCCATATTGAGTTAAGAAGACAAATGTCACAGTGGACACATTTCCGGTGCATATGCAAGACAATGCTGAATGGACTCATTAATAGCACAAATGAATGAGATCGTATACACATGTGTTCCACCCCCTCGACTCAACAACACATGCTAAAGATACATTGTATTATGCAAAATGGATATTGTTATACATATACAAATGTTCTATAATATAGTAACACTTCCGAGAACAAAACTTTTTAATGTGCCGAAATGTTTCCTGGAATACATACGGTATTTTTGGTTTACTTCCTTTCGTTTTGTTTACGTTTTTTTCTGGTATTCTAATTTTAGGTATGCTATTGTTGGTTTATGTTCCTTTTTTCTAAGTTTTAAATCAACAGACAGAGCAAAAGACTTTACAACTACTTGACGACGACCTCTGTGGCGTAGTGGTTATATAACATGACTGCTACGCAGAGGTCTCGGGTTCGATTCCCGCTCCATGCAAATCTTTGTGTGCATGAACATAATTGTTTGCATTGGTCCAGTGTTTTCTATGTATTATAATGTATGTATTTACAAAAAATATTTTATTAAGTATGTTTATCCGTTGTCTAGTACCCCTAGTACAAGCTTTGCTTAGTTTAGCACTAGATGGCCCTGTGTGAATGTGTGAGGATAATTTATTAATGTTTAAACTTGTCGTCATTTCAATTATCATGTATAATTGTTATCCTAATTAATAAGTTACATAACTATTTGGTCTTACAGTTGTTAAAAGGCAGCCATAGAAGAATAACCAATCAATTTTGTAGGCGTAAAGTGCAGTGCCCGACGACGAATAAGCATTCCATAGATAATGGCGGAACCAAAACTATGGAATGGACTTGGATATTTTCTTTAGAAGAATAATTAATAGTTTTGTTTTTGGCTTAGAATTTTGTGCCCTTTTATGTATTGTGCGTTGAAATAGAAAAGGTCAATTGCGCAGTTATCTATTTATTTATAACTCGCTAAGCGTCTGTCTGTCTGCGTCTGTAATGTTATTTAGTTCTTGATACAATGACGGAGTTAAGCCCGGTTTACACATCGACAAGTACAGTAGCAAGTTAAGTAGTAAGTTGTTGATTAAGTTGATTTAAATAGATCTCCATCCTATTTTTTGGCAAGTTTAGTTGGCTTAACTCGCTACTGTACTTGTCGATGTGTAAATCGGGCTTTAGAGTATTGTGGTAACAGGTTAGGTGCCAAAATTGTTTTTAAATTATGTTACCTTTATTTCTAAAGACGTTGTGCGAAAACGACAAGAAGTAGGAGTTAGTAGTAATGTGTCGATTTAAATAATTTGACATCAAAAATTTATTTGCTTAGTTTTATCAGCTATGAGCTTATCCTACCAGTATTCTAAATGTTCATCATCCGGGTTGGGCAGCATTCAGCAAGCTACGTCGGGTCTTCTCTTCGCCTTTACCGCAATGCCTGAAGACCAAAGTCTTCAACCAATGCGTCCTACCAGTAATGACATACGGTGCCGAGACGTAGACACTCACAGTAGGGCTAGTCCACAAACTTAAAGTCGCGCAGCGAGCTATGGAACGGGCTATGTTTGGCGTCTCCTTGAAGGATAAAATCCGGAACGAGGTTATCCGACAAAGAACCAAAGTTACCGACATAACTCGTAGTATTAGCAAGCTAAAGTGGCAATGGGCTGGTCATGTCTGTCGAAGGACCGATGGCCGTTGGAGCAAACGTATCCTAGAATGGAGACCGCGTCTCGGCAAAAGTAGTGTAGGACGCCTCCCAGCTAGGTGGACCGACGGCCTCATAAAGGTCTCTGGGTCGGACTGGATGCGGAAGGCGCAGGACCGAGTTCTGTGACGCGTATTGGGAGAGGCCTATGTCCAGCAGTGATTGATTGATTGATTCTAACTTGTTTGAGTACGGAGAAATGATAACAATGTCATCTTACTACTAATACATTCTTTTTTAAAATAAAAAATACCTAACTAAAAGACCGAAAAATTGTAAAATACAGCGACCTTATATAGTTATCTCTATCGTGACAAACGAAGCTAAAATACATTTTAAACAAAATGCGACCAACGTTTTTCTTTAAGCCTTTAATTGCATCCATTAAAAACGCATTGTACTAACAAACAACAAACTATTACAAACAGTCAGTTGTAAAATCATTCATACAATACGTGCAATCTAAGTTGGCTGACTTGAAGTGGTTGCAAATGCCTGTCCAGATGTCATTTTGGAACTAAATAGCGTGGGGTGTGTTTTCTTAGTAAGTAACTGTTTAATGCCCCGACGTCTTTGAAAGATAACTTTAGGCCGGCTAAGTAAAGTATTAGACCAGATCTAGGACTCGGGATCATGCCCTGTGTTGCCGGAACTTCACAAACATCAATTTAACGAAAATAAATAACATCCAGTCTTAAAACAATAATAACGTGGATAAAATTTGTGGATCAGACAAAGAATTGTCCTGCATAGTGTTCCTAACCACGACCTCCAGCACGGCAGCCGGCACCGCGACCGTCGCGCTACCAATACAAGCCAAATGTGTGCTTTATACACAATACCAGCAGACCCGTGCCCACTTCGTTGGGCGGCGAAAAAAACGCGTCCCTTTTTTAAACATATTTCATTATTGCTCCACTCCTATTAGTCATAGCGTGATACTATATAGTCGTTACCACTCCACTCTAAATAGACTATTCAACACAGAAAGGTTTTTTTTAATTCGGTTCATTAGATCCAGAGATTACCCCCTACAACGTCACAAACACACAAACTGTACCTCTTTATAATATTAGTTTAGATTATGATTTAAAATAATCCTACTCCATACTATGAAGCTTAATGTTTTTTGGGTGAAATTTAACAGTTGTTTAGTTTGAGACTGAGACAATGTATCTATTACGTTAAAATTTTGAGAATTTCATGTTTTTTCACCATTTAGGTTCGTGAGAATGGATCGCGTATACCAGACACATCACACATTAGGTAAACAGAATTACTCTGTTTATTTACCGATATTGATACAAACGTAAATACCTATATAATGAATGATGAAGTAATATTATAGTGGTCTGCAGTCGAAATTAGAAAAAATCATACTTATTAGTAGATGCAGTGACAGACCGGTGATAAGAAATTTGGATTAGAATAAGATAGTACAATCAGCATGTCCGCCAAAAGAAGACTGCTAGACGTAGGCTCCTTTCCATTGGTTGCCCTTGAAAAGGATGTCCCTACGCTGTGTCTTCATATACCCGGTCGCACTATAACAAATTATCTACTATATATTTCAGTGTTGAATCTATCATAGATATGGCAATATGTATAAGGTTGGTTTAAAGTTTTATGTCAAGTGATACTATGGACTCTGGCTCCCTATGAATAACATGATACATCATTAATCACTTCTATGTTTCTTAAACTTCCTCTACATGCATGTGTATTTGCGTCAGCACATTTCTTTGTTATCACGTCCACATTAAGCAGCAAATATGTGTAAGGATAGAACTTGACACAATGAAAGGTAACATAGTAGAGACGATTCTCTGTACAAGACAACGCATGCTTTACAACAATATTCGTTAAAAAATCAACGATTATTTTAAATATTGAATCCAATCGAGACAAAGGATTACGGACGCAACTCATTCATAGACTACAGCATTTTTATCTTTTCACGTTATCACATGTTAAATTAATCTATTCATCCAACAAAACAAGTGTAACATAATTTTCACTAAGTAGAAACAAAGAAAGGGGTGATCTGTAGTTTATGGAAACCATAAACACACATAGTTTAAGTGGAGGGCTCGATCTGTAAGATAAAAATAAAGATCAAAGTATAAGAGTAGGATTTTCAATCACTTAAAAAACGACTTTACTGATTAGTTTTGTCTATTCAAATAAAATAGTTTGATTAGAAAAATACCTGTGTTTATATGTCGTGGTATACTTTACCAAACTTTAAATGAGACTACTGAAGGTATACTACAGTGAAGGAGGACTTTTTATCTATTAATGGCTTGCTGGGCAGACCAGACAGATTGGGATATAATGGGTTGTCAAGTTTTCTTTCTTTTGTTTTCCCAGAATACATGCCTAGTTAGAGCTTCACATGAACTCATATAGTGGTCACTTTTTTACCATGACTAAATCGAGCATCAAGTCCAAGATAGCACCAACTTGGCTGTTCATTGCTGACGTCCATTACCACAACCAGCAGAGCCGCAAGCTCGTCTGCCGCATCAACGAAACAAAAAAACTAAAGCAATCAATAAAAAAAAGTTGTTAGTGACAGGTAGAATTCAAACCGTAACTATGTCAAGCGACGCACCGGCACCGGAAAATATGGCTATTCAAGTTTTGTTGTTAGTTCCCAGGGATGATTATCTAATCAGGGAATTTACACACTATTACGATTCCCGCTGCACAGGGACTCGTCACACGCCCTAGCATTTTCACTAACAAACTAAATATTTAATGAAAGGCTTCCTTACGATAAGATTTGTCTCACGATTCTTATTATCTTTCATATTCTGACATTAGTGACATTCCACGTCACTACATCTGTCACTTTTGTTGCATACTTACACGAACGTATAATAGTATACGTCCGTGCATACTTATTCATATTTTGATTGAAGATTTGTTGGTAGTTTAAAAAAAATATACTGTCTATAACTTTCCTCCGTTTTCGAATTTGGAAGCGTTGGCATCGAGCTTAGCTTTTAAAATAATGTCTGTGCAGTTTTAAAAGCTATGTCGCTTGGCGAGGAATTTTAAAATTAGAACTCTTTAACACTCTATTTACGATTCTATTACAAATTCCACGTAGTTTACTTTGCATAACAAAAAAGGGCTGCCTATATTCCGAGCTCAAATCATTCTTTATTGGCTATAAAACTGCGAAGAGGTGAGTCTGCGGGGTGTCAGTTCCCGGTAATTTCATCACATTTTACACTTTCGGCTTAGACTACAGCTATCGCTTTTGCGACTTCACTTCCTAGACCACCAAAAAAAGGTTTAATGGCTATCAGGAAAATCAGGGGCCATCCGTCAGTGGTTGCTTTTACCAATTCAGCCCCTGATTAATGTTACAGTTACTGCGTAATTGAGCAGTATCAACTTTAACATAGAAGTATAATTGTATTCTCTGTAAACAAAGAATGAATTTCTTCTTTTATTTATCTCATATCCAGAAGTAAGATAGAAGGTACCTAACCACAAGGGTGGTCACCCCCTCTCTAGCGCGCATCTCTTTGTCACAGCTATGCGTACTGTCAACACGGTTCCTCCGCACACTGCACACATCACACAATTTTTTATGCGCACATGTGCTCGAGACCGCCCAGACCACAAACCCTTACAAATATTTGTCTTCAATTCCAAAATGCTTAGAACCTCACAGCTCGCAAATCAATGAAACTCTACAACTATTTATTTTACAATGTGTTAAGTAGAAAATTACTTCTAACATTGTAAGTAATAGAAACTATATTTGTGTACACTACTTTATAATAGGTGAACTTGTACTATGTGTACCTACTAGACGGTTAATTAGCATACCAATAAACTGCTTTGGTGGCGGCCGTGGTACGTTGCGGGTTCAAACCCCTGCTACCATTCTTATATCTTTTGAATACCAGGATATTCTTTATGTTCATTAAGTAGTTGAATATATCATGTATTTTTTTCACATTTTAAAGTTCCCGCGATCTAGGTCATAAACACTACTGCTTTAGTTTGCTATTAAAACTATAACATGAAATTGTTTTCAAGGAGGAAGAAATACAAAATGTCTGTAAGCTGTTTAGAGAGAATACAGCTACCATCAAGCTATCACGGAGGTTATTGCACAATCAGCAAGTCAATTCTCGTACCTAAAAATTCGGTTAAGTTAACTTTTAGTTGTCAAATTGTATTGTTTTTGCTATTGCAATTGTAATCTTTTGTGGTCGTGTTAAAGTTTTATTTGTGTGACAATTTGACAACAAAAAGTTAACTTAACCGAATTTTTAGGTACGAGAATTGACATGCAGAGTAATACTTACAACCTGCTTAGTAATAATTTACCTAGACGCATTTGACAGGCAACCGCATCCAAAAAATTAGTCGCGCCTAAGCAGAGAGCTTACAAAAATAAACCAAATAACGGCTTCAATCCATTAATTGACCGGACCTGATGCTGAGAAGAAAAAAAAAATATATCAGATAAAGCGGGTAAGTGTTTACGGTTTCTCACGAGCCTCGACCAACCCTCAATGGCGCCTTGCTGATTGATAGTAGCTTAGTCGACCTTCGCACCTTCATTTTAACAATCAAAAACACACCTTATTCCGTTTGAAATAAGTATCACATATATAATAGTTACAAATCTCTATTCTTTACAAATAAGATTAACTTGTGGTAATCTATTTTGAGTCTTATGTCATTGATTTTAGAGTTGGTATTTACTTGTAGTAGATTATAAATGGAATGCCCATTCAAAGAATTCTGCACCCTCATAGCTTGTACCTGTCCGCGGCCAGAGGCAAAGGAGGCGGCATAAAAAAAAGTTTTTATGTTAATTTCTAATATCAGGCCATTATTCATAGTTATTATAATAGCTATGTTATGATTATTCGGTAAAATTCCTTTGTACCTAATTATCAGAGGCGATATTTTTTATTCAAGTTTTCTATATTTTTTGTGTTGTGTTTTCATGCTTGTCACTATCATGGGTACATTTTGTGGAAAGGGTTAGTACGTAATAATAGAACAAGTCATTGTCCCAATCTAAGGAGATTCGTTGTAGTGACCACAAAGAATTTCGGGAATCGAACCCACATAGGTTGTTTGAGGTTTGAAATAGACCTAAGACCTTTACTAATTATTTGAAAGTCTCAATCAATAGGGTCCTAGTTATAGTTAGTCCTAAAGAAAATACAGGAATAGATATTATGAAAATTTCATCTGCTTCATAAAAGTCATTTATGACCTACGTATACACTTACAAAGAAGAGCAATTATGATAATTATATTTCTCTATAAGTAATAAAGTCTCAATCTCACTTAATTCCACTCAATCGTCGTAAATGTCAAATTTGACACTTCAGTTACCAATCAGACAACGCCTTATGCTAATCATAGACACGTACGAAAGTTATCGCTGACAGCAAACCTTTTTTTTTTAGGAAAAAAGATTTGTCACGAATACATTAATTACGGTCAAATCCGTTTGACCGTAATTAATGTATATAAGGTATAGGGTTATATATCAAGTTTTCTTACGTGTAATACAAAATGTACCAAGTAACCGCTACAAAAGTACAAAAAACCGCTTTTTACTACAATCTATGAGTAGCCGGTTCTTTTAGGCACATACTGAACTATGTTACATCCTAATAACGTTAGCTGTTTCCGAGATACAGCATGACCTCTCTTTTGTTCAACTTGCGTACAAAACTGAGCTCTTTGTTACTGGTCGGACAATAGATTGTTACATGTATTACGCACAGGAATCTTTTATTAAGTTCTGCCAACTAATTGTTGTTTTTTTAAATGGGTGTAGTACCAACATATTTTGCTTTAACAAAAAGAATCACTAAAAATCAACTTTTATAATCACGTTCCCTGTTAGCTCTCCTTCTAAAGCAGTTTTATTACTTTCCACTCAGAATATAAACGCATAATAGTAGTAATAAATACAAATGCATAAATGTCAACTAGCAAACAAATAAATAGTTCAATAAAAATACCGAAATATAAACGATCTTTCTTTTTCGTTTTACATCTTGTTTTGATTAAAAACTTATCCGTAGGTCAATTGGTGACGAATTAGGAATGTAATTTGTCAGCTGAAGGTGTCGTAAAAATCGACTAAGGAATTTTCACTTAATATTCAATCTATTAAAGAAATAAAACTTGTTAAGAAATCCGATACCTAACCGTCTGTACAGGGTGGTATGTGAAGTACTTACGGTTTTTTTCTCTGTATTTTAAGGACAGTAGACTGCCTGTAGTGGGACATTCATGGGCTACTATAAGCAGTTAGTATTGTTTAATTTATTATTAAAAATATTAATATCACATTTATGCTAGATAAATATGCACAACTTACAAATCTAAGTAGTAATAATTTCTACAATACGAGTAAATATGTAGATGATAATAATTGTTTGAACACTAACTCTAAGAAACAAAGCGGTGTAAATGAATGGTAGGTATATTTTAGTATGACGTGTGTGTTGGTTGATTGGTTGGTGGTAACGAGGCGTTGCGAGTTGTGTGCGAGACGGACGAGACTCGAAAAGTGGAGGCCGCGAGGCTCAGCCGGCGGTCCCGCGGCGACCGCTCTGTAATCCCATAGTCGGTGTCGGCTTACGGCGCCTCTCTCGCAGCCGCAATTATCATATTCCACCTAAACACATAATATTGTGCACGCAATTTTAAAAATAACTCGCGTCCGACTCGACCTCAATCGGCCCTGATTTATAGCAAGCGGGGCGCCGCCATAGCCGCTGATCGACCGCGAAAGATTGCATTCCCCACACACAAATAACCATAAATGCACCTTCGGCACGCTTATTGACCACTTTTATTTTTTTAATCTCTATCTACTTTTATAATAACAAAAGAGATTTTTGTTCATTATTTTAAATGATATACTATACTTCTTGGTGTTGTTTTAATTTCGTCTGAACGAATGATTAGGTTGTCGTCTGTGTCCTTAATATACGCATACAATTTATGAATCAAATGCATGAATGAGCTCGCGTCTGGCATTGTAGCCACGTGGCGATGTTCTCACGCCTGCATACATCCAATAGTTTTTATCGCAGCTGCATTTTTGAGACGATGTGTCGCGTGGACTACATGTGCGGATCCGACGACCCCCTCGGTGTCGCACATGGCGCCATCTACGCTAATTTCTTCATCCTGTAACTGCTTATTCTAATTCACGAACAATTATATTCAAGTGTATAGACACATCAGCTGAATGACAATGAAATTGCCTTCAAGGATCGAGTGATCTAACGAATAATAAAACGGATTTAACAATGATATAGTACAATGGGAGGTACTTAAGACAAATTCTATTCGCGCGTGCAAATTGGTCGAGTCAACAGTCGAATTTAATGGAGCTTGAGAGGCGGTGTTCTTTTTGTCAGCCATTAGTTTAACAAACGGTTGTCACGACTTGAGGCCGGCGGACGAGTAGACGCGTACCTTATTCACGAGCCTTCAAATCACACCGCTATCAGTCTAATCATTAGCCGCTATTTTAAAACTGGTTACATTCATAAAATTGAAAGGGATTAGTTGGGATACTTAAATTCTAAGATGTGTAAAATATAAGATAAGTTATTTATCACTCTATTTTTACAGTTTTATCATTTATACAAATAAAACAGAGTCATTAGGTAAAAGTAAGAAGTTAATATTATTTGTTATGTAGTGTACCAGCATTGTTTGAATTCTGCATAGGACCATTATTTAGGCGATTTAATCAATTGTCCTCAACCTTAGCACGTGACTTTTAACTTTTTGGTAACTCTACCTTTGTTTTTTTAAACAACTCCCGGACTAGGGATTGAAACTTGTGTCGTAGATACTTTTTTTTATCTTTATTTAATACAAGGACTTGGTTCACAAAATGAAGCGACCATGTCGTCCTAGAGACTTTTACAAGCTAAAATTAATTAACACAAAAATCATCCAGGCAATAATTGGCATGAAAGGCAATAATATGTAGATCGCACAATATAGAAAATAAGCCGGATTGTTCTGGTGTACTTCACCGTTGATAAAGAAATTATCAAAATTTTCAAAGTAATTTAGATTTTATTTTATAACTAGCTGCTGTGCCCGCGACTTCGTTCGCGTGGCGGATGTTACTTACTTCGCAATTCGATTTAATACTGAAAAATCGTTTTTTAAACCCTTATAACAAACAGATATACCTACAAACATTGATTTATAAAAAACCCAAGATGCACATTTTCAAACAAAACTAACAGCCAAAAGTGTCACCAAATTAAACATACGCAATAAATACGTATAGTAATATCGTAAACATATTTTTTTTTCAAATTCATTCTTACACGCATGACATAAAGTTGTATTTAAAAAGTAATGCACATAAAGCAATATAATTAAATTTAATGATTGACGTTTGCCGGTAGAACAACGCGATACTAATTTTAAAAAAGTGCACAATGCGCCTATTTGTTGCGGACGGTTTTGGGAAGTGGAGTGTGTATCTTTGGTTTTTTGTAAATCAATGCCTACAAACGAATTGTATAAAATAAACGAACGAACCAAAACCTTTTCAAAAACAGACCTTTACAAAGACAGATCTATGAAGACTGCGTATAAACTTATACTGAAAGACATGAGCGAACCTCATTCTTTCAAGGAAAATCTTAACACCGCGATACTGAAAATGACGTCACAGGCACAATGCCATCTGTTGTCAAATTTGTAAGTTAAAATAAATGACATCGCTTATTTCATCATAACAGCCCATTAATGTCCCACTGCAAGGACGCGCCTCCTCCCGTAACGGAGGGATACTTGGCCTACTAATACCACGCTGGCCAGTCGGATTGGTATAGGGTTTAATTTCAAGTTTTCCTTCATTTTTATTTCGTAAAGATAATATTCACCGATAGTCCCTTAGTCGGTTTTACGCCACCCATGGGATGAGATGGGGAGGTGACATAATATTGTATTCTTACTCCGTCACCACACGGATAACCGCTAATTAATTATGAATGAATACATTTGCACGCCACGTTATGGTACGGCAGAATTACCTGCCTCGGTGGCGTGGGGCGGTTGCATTACATGGCTGGCGTGCATGAGGTCGCGGGTTCGATTCCCATGGAGGACAATTGTGATACACAAACTATTGTCCTTAGTCTGGATGTTCTTTGTGTCCGTTAAATTGATATTTTTAAAGGCTAGTGTGGGATTTGTCTTTTGTAAAAAAAATGCTGAAATAAATTATTGTACCTAACACCTTTTTACCATCTAGCAAAAAATATTTGACTAAACTTAGACTCTACTATATTATTATTATTATCTATAGATAAACTGCGTGCAGTATTTATTTTTGTGTTTTCAATTACGAAAAACACAAAAATATAACAATAATCAAGTAAACTTATAATTGATTTAATTTAATAAGACTTATAATTGATATTACACATACGATTCATGGTTAATTTTATTAACATTTAAAAGGAATAACTTATTAATAGCACTTAATAATAAAATAGTTATAGATTATTTAAAAACTCATTTATTTTATGATTACTACTGGTAACGCCATCTCGTGAACAAAAGAAACGATTTAAATTCATTCAACATTGAAACAAATCCATTTTTCATGACCCCTGATTTGTATTGGACTGTTCTAATAAAGAGATCTAGCGATATCTCGAGTAATACTTATCCGATTTTGATGAAACATACCTCAGTTTAAGCCTAATAAGAAAGGCTACAATACAATGTATTGGTCTTAAGATTATATTTTAATTCGTTTTAAAGATGTGCGGTAACAAACAGACAGACAGACAGATAGACATTTATTCTAAAAATTGTAAGTGTGTAGTGTTGTTGCTTTTTGACTTTTTTCTAGATTTTATAGATAATTTTTATCTGAATTTTCGAAAAGAACAGACATTTCGACCTCTACAGTTTTTTTTATAGTAAAGTATAGATAGATAAATAGATTACCTACTTTAAACTTAATACCTAAAAACTACGTATCTATGTATTTTAATATCTAAAGCGCGCTTATTCCGAGAAGAGTCAATAAGAACCACGTCCGTTCGCATTAAGAGTCAATGTGAATGAAATTATATAGATGCACCGGTTGGCCGTTTCGGACGTTAAACAAAAATCAACCGTACAGTCGTACTCATACTGGCGCGGCGACATTTGGAAATTTTCTTTCATCTATATCTTGTGTGTTTATAAACCGATTTCTACAATTTGTTTTTATAAATAAGATATTAAAGTGTACTTTTGAAATATGGGAGTTTGAAAAAGATATGTCTGTGCAAAATACAATATATTTATGTATTTAATACACTTTGAAGAAAACCCTAACGATTAAACACGTTATTGTGGCTAATATATAAAAGATAGATGTATACTATTCAGGACTTTTTTGTACATCTTTTGAAGACCATTATTTTCGTAATACATATTTTTGGCGTATGATCAACGTATGCGATGATAAGAGCTCGAACGCGCGATTTTTCAACCGACTTGCTTTAAATTTTTCGTCTCTGCTCAGCTCTTAGCGTCTTAGCGTTATGTTATACAGCCTATAACCTGCCCAGAAGTATGGACTACAATCGTACCAAGTTTGGTTAAAAAGCCTTCAGTAGTTTTTGACCCATGCGTGCACATACAGACAGACAGACAGACAGACAGACAGACAGACAGACAGACAGACAAAAAATTTATTGATTGCATTTTTGGCATTAGTATCGATCACCATTCATCCTCCAATATTAATTTTTAACATATATTCAATGTACAGAATTGATCTCTCTACAGTTTTATTATAAGTATATATAGATATAGATTGAAAAATCTCATCCTGTGTAAGCAAAATTTCAAATTGCTTATCCTAGGACTAGATGATGATGTGTGCATGTATGCTTAAACATTATCCCTCTTACTCATAAACGCCTAATAAACTTTAGTCAATTGATTGACTTATATTGATACGATTTTACTTAGAAAAATCTCGCTAAACAGTGATTAAATTTAAGAGGCGTTTATGAGTAAAGGGGATAATGTTTTAGCATACATGCACACATCATAAGAGGATATATCTTAGTACTTCAAATGAATTTTTCTTCAATCGAAGAGATGAAAGCCTTTCTACTTTAGTAAACTTTAATGACTTTTTTAAAATGGGGTCGTGACTTAACATGTACTTCTGACGTCAGCATACAAACAAACTTGTAAGAATTATAATTTCATAGTTACTGTACACACATAAACCTAGACACCTGTGCACCTTAATCCGTTGTGATAAGACACATTTTCGAGTTACAATTGTACAATAAGTACATTATATGCATTTAACATCCCAATGTCGTATAAAGGATACACAGACCACCTGTTATAATTACGATAATAATAATTTATACAAATATAAGAATAACATTTATTTTCCAAAACACCACGAGCGACGCAGCAATATGGACTGTATACCTAGAACCTGATGGAACGGGCAAAAGCAGTTCAGACCAAGACCTATTCGATGTCATCCTTCAAAAAGAACAAGCGCACAGCATTAAAAACCGACCAACATGTATAAAGATCATCATAACAGCCCATTAATGTCCCACTGCAGGGACGGGCCTCCTCCCGTGACGGAGGGATACTTGGCTTACTAGGTAATACCACGCTGGCCAGACGGATTGGTACAGGGTTTAATATCAAGTTTTTCTTCTGTTTATTTCGTAACGATAATATTCACGAATACCTAGTCCCTTAGCCGGTTTTTACGACACCTATGGGATGAGATGGGTGACATATTGTATTCTTACTCCGTCACCACATAGATAATTACTCAAACCATATTAGTAAGACACTGCGCTATAGCGTTCCGCAGTCTCTGCCTACCCCTTTCGACATGGCGTAACTTTAATATATGGGTAGATCTCCAGAGGCATTTTTTATCGTGTCGGAGTGGAGAAACCCATTTTGAAATCGATAAACGTTTTCATTACATTTTTTTATGTATACTTTGGTGTCTAATCTATGTGGTGCAGGGTTGAAATTATGAATTAGTTTATTAGAAATATTTAAAAAAAAATCATAAACCCTAAAATCCTGATTGCTCTGGGTTGACCTAACTCCCGATTGAATGAGAAAACATTGTGTAACTTTTTATTGAGAAGGTTCATATGTCCGATGTTATTTTATATTACATAACAAATAGTTAATCTTCATTGTAATATTTTTTTTAAAATTATATTAACAATATTTTTGGCACAATTTAAATTTATCGTCATGACCTGGCATTTTATCTCATCGCTCTGCGCTGGAGTAAAACATCGCGCTCATCCCTCATTTTACGAAATAGAAACTCTATTCCCCTCCCCCGGGGTAGTGGCTGTAGTGGTGTAACCGCCGAGGAAGATACATTTGTGCCACGGTCCCCCACTACAATATTACGAGGCTAAGTTTATGATTTATCTGGGTTTGGTTCTCGAATTTGATGATTGATATGGCATATTTTATAAATTAAATAGTAAGGTTGTAAATGTGCTTATTAAGTGAATTAAGTGATAGTAATGATGTTCTTTATGAGGCGTAAACACAACTTTCTACTGTTTTTATTTTGGGCTATATTAATGCTTTTATGACTTTTTTTGATCGCTATGGCTATGATTGCTCTGTCCAAAAGACCAGAGCGATGATATTTTGCAATAATTGCACGTTATAAAACTACTTTAAGTAATAATACCAGATTGTTACAACGACAAATGTCACGACTCAGCTGTCAAAAATTCTGTGACGTCACGACTCATCTGTCAAAAATTCTTTCATAAAATTCGTCACGACTCCTCTGCAAAATATTTTCCCGCCAATATTCTATGACGTCACGACTCATCTGTCAAAATTCTATGACGTCACGTGTCACGTGACCAAAATTCTATGGCGTCACTAGTCACGTGACTCAGCTGTCAAAATTATTATGACTATGACGAAATTATCAAAATATAATATGATGGAAGCCAAAATTTTAAGTTTTCGGAAGTTTTCCTTTACATGCACTATAAGACCTTGCTTCATGCCAAATTTCAAGTTTGTATGTAGACTGGAAGTACCCTGTAGCTTTTTGCCCTTTGCTCATCGAAAATTTGCGTAAACGGCTATATGTCTTGATTTCGTTAGATTAGAAGTTTGATTTTTTTACAGCACTAAAAGGCAACAGACCTTAGTATTTGGTAAAAATTTCAGCTTGATACCTCTACGCGTTCCTGAGATAAATAGTCTTGATAGAGAAACGGACAACAAAGGGTTCCGTTTTTCCAAAATCGGTACGGAACCCTTATAAAACCGGTCAAGTGCGAGTCTTACTCGCGCACCGAGGGTTCCGTACAAACCTATTTACTTTCTCGCCAAATTGTGATGACGTCAGGACTCAGCTGTCTAAATATTATTTTTCCCGCCAAAATTCTATGACGTCACGACTCATCTGTCAAAAATTCTGTGATTTCACGACACATCAGATGTGAATGTGAGAGTTTTTGACAGATTCTGTCAAAAATTCAATGACGTCACGACTTATCTGTCAAAGATTCTGTAAGGTCACGACACATCTGTCAAAAATTCAATGACGTCACGACTCAGCTGTCAAAAAAAAATTTCCTGCCACAATTATGTGACGTCACGACTTACTTATCTGTCAAAAATTTTATGACGTCACGTCTCATCATTAATAAATAATATTTGTTGAAAATTGATACCTCCACGCGTTCCTGAGATAAATGGTCTTGACAGACAGACAGACAGACGGACAACGAAGTGATCCTATAAGGGTTATAACATAAGGGTTCCGTTGTTTCAAAATCGGTACGCTGCCCTAAAATGAACAAGTTTCCAACTGATGAGCTCTCAAAAAGCTGTAGATATATCCCCTAAACATAAAATCATAAAATCTTGTAACATGCAAGACTAAAAATGACAAAATAAATAATATAATACCAATTTTATTATTTTTGTTTCACCATTTATGATCGCTCTAGCGCCTATCATGATTGCTCTGGACGCGAAAATGTTTGAACTTAAATATTTCCATAACTGTTTGTCAAAAATGAAGGCCAATAGTAAAAATGTAGTATTTTAATATCATTCTTTTCAATGAGATACATAATTACCAAAAAATATCAAGATCTGAAAAGCACCAGAGCGATCACACGAATACGCCCGATTTGGAGATTGACCCATATGTACATATAATGAATTAACATCTGTACCATAGTTCAGTCTCTTGACAACAGTAGGTATAGATGTTTCGCTATAGAGTTACAGTTGATCGCCATCTGTCTAACCGATAGTTCAACGTCCTGCGGAATAATAGGTACTTGATTATGTGTTTATTAGTTTAACTCTGAAACGTATAAGTCTTTACCAAATGTGGAGAGTATGTTAGATTTACGGTTCCGCGTGTTTCCTAACGCTGCTTTCTCATTACTGAGGCTAAGCAAAGCTTTCCTCTCTGACTAGAGAAGGGCTTTCTGTATTTACTGGCAAGATAATGACGACGGATTGAAGTTATTTTTAGACTTCTATCCGTTGGCTTCATTTGTGGACTGTACTTGCGCTTTCCATCAGGTTCGATATAGCCATTGCCGTTTTTTGTATATAAAAAAAAATAACTGGGCATATTTATACCACACTTGCCAGACTATTTGTAAGGTTTTTAAGTCTAGTTTTTCGTATTTTGTTTACAATTGTGTAAAGTTACTAGAACAGATAAATTTGTTTTTTTTTTACAAATGCCATGGAATGAGTATCGTACATACCCCAAAAATTAAAAAAAAAACGAAAATGATCAGAGAAATGCCATGTTCATGCACACAAAAATGTTTGAACTGTGCGGGGACCGAACACGGGAACTTCGTCAATGGTAGCAGACACGTCGTATTATGACAATTATCCGTTGCCCTCACTTCTAGACCATAATCACGCTTTCCATCAGACTCGATGCGGTCGTTTAACATGTCATACATACATAAACTCACGCCTTATCCCGTCCGGAGTAGGCAGAGACGACAGAACGCCACCTGTCATAACGATTTAACATGTTCTTTTAAAAAAACTTCTATTACGTGCGTAGCAATCAATTATATTATCATTAATTATATTATACAATGTTGTTAGTTAATTTTATGTACTTAGGTATTATTTAAAATCTAAACCTAATTAAAATCGGGGTGAATGACATTATCAAAATATTTAATTAATGTTTACATAGTTTTGATATTAAAAGTACTTATAATTATATACTCGTAATTAGTACCTACTAACGTACGTTTTAATTGATTTTGCATGTTACTGTTTATTTATACGGGAAAGTTTTTTAATATTGTAATTGTAACAACACAGCACCCTAATCTGATGCTACATCAAGAAGATAAAACCACGAACTAACCGGTTGAGCATTAACCTAGTGTCTGTAATCATTAACCGTCAATTGAAAAATGCAATATAAGTAACAAACCATACTACACGGGAGATCCATCGAATCGGCGCAACACAATGTATCTATGGGTTGATGGGTGGAGCCACCAGAATGCGAGCAGCAATAGTCGTGTTAGAACTTTTCTATCGTTTTATGTTTATGTAGCCCAAGTTTACCTCAACCAAAAGAAAAACACTCCACCCCTCCCTGGAATACGAATTTAAATGTCGAATAGAGAAGATGAACTAGATGGATTGATCTTGGTTGGATAAGGATGCAAAGGAGGCGGCGGAGCGAGAGAGGGAGAGATTACCAGCACCCCTCTCTGGCCACCTACCGAGGCGAGGAGAGCGCGCGACGATCTCCAGCCACCCTAAACTACTGGGCGGCGAACCATGAGGCCGGTTCGCCGCTCCAGAAAGGAATGCGGCGCACGACTTGCCATCGTGCGTTCCTTGAGTACGAGCCAGGGTGGTCTCCACTATGTCCAATACACACGTAGCGGAGACTATCTCGCCGTAACCGCGAAGGGGCCCCGGAGTTACTCTGGGGCCAAAGCCAGCCGGGGTCGCGGATGTAATGAGAAATTGACTACCGCGACCCGGCGCACATGGCTGTTATGCCCGATTTACACATCGACAAGTACAGTAGCGAGTTAAGTAGTAAGTTGTTGATTAAGTTGATTTGAATAGATCTCCATCCTATTTTTTGGCAAGTTAAGTTGGCGCGACGCGAGAGAGGGGGCTACTTCGTACTTAACTCGCCAAAAAATAGGATGGAGATCTATTTAAATCAACTTAATCTTAAAATACTACATATCTCGCCACTGAGTACTTGTCGATGTGTAAATCGGGCATTAGGGGCACGTGGGTTTTAGTCGGTATACCGTGTTAACATCTATCGGGACTCCGACACTCCACCGCCGTCGGGCCTCCCAGGCGACGGCGGATGGGCCGCAAAGTATGGTTTTTACTCACAGTAAAAAAAAAAAAAAGGACGCAAAGTACAAGCCCTGGCTTAGTTTGGGAAATAGTCTCAGTACCATATGTGTCATACACTTCTCTGTTACTATGTAAGACCGTAATTTATTGTGAAAATTTCTGTGTCAATAAACACTATTTATTTTTCCCAACCGAGTGCAAAAGATCACCTACAGAGAGATCTAGTTTAAAATTGTGTAGATTTATTTGTAACCGTGATGCTAATTACGATCCTTAGACTTGATCTGGACAGACTCCAAAGAGAGCCAGCTAAAGAAGATTAAAACCTGAATACACAGGTCCTTCGTAATGACGAGAGTCCTGTTAAGTAAGTCAGGAGACATATTTCCGTTGACATAGTGATGATGATTCAATAGGATGTATTAGGCACATTTCAATAAGAGCTCATAAACAAAGTAATTTGTTGGCGGTGACAAAGCAGGCGTCTTCTCGTTTTGTACAATAATGTGACCATGAACAGAGTGTCTAGTCCGAGATTGTTTTTATCCTGGTGGCAAGGATAATTATAAAAAAAAACCTCGTTTCCAGGATTTGTTTAAGTAGGTAAATTTAGGATAAGGTTGACAGTTTTTATTGTCAATGATTTGCATTTTTGAAATAGGAACTACTGCCGCTAAGGACACGAACCTCGACTTCTAAATCTGCCCGTTGATACTGGCAGAATCAGTCAATCAAGTCGAGGTTCGTTTGAATTACTTTATAATAATATTGAGTTTCTTACTAGTCCTTGAATGTCCCAATTCGAGCTTTCACCAGTGGTAAAGGGAAACTGTGTTTAAACAAGATGGATTCTTTCTTCTTTTGAATTTTGCAATTTTTCTCTTTCCGAGGTTATGATGTCTTCTTCTCCGACCTACTACAGTCTTTTATTACACGGCATGGCCCCGAAATATTTTGAGAAACATTAACGCTATTACTTTTTATCTAAGCATTAAACAAAGCATTACGTCAATACATTTTATTGAATAGGCTATCGGATAAAACATGAACTATGCACTGTACAGATTATATTATTTGGCTCTTTAGATTTATGTACAAAGAAAAAGAAAACAAAAGAGGTAAGGTTATAATAGAACGCAGTTTAAGATAAATTGTACCTGTAATGAGGGTAAGCCCGCATTTACACCTTCGTAGTAAAAGAGTATACAAACCAAACATTCCTGGCATTGATTAAGCTGGCTGGCTGGAAAAAGAACAAAAAAATATTAACAAGGTACGTAACGTACTCGTACCTTATGAAATAGTAAAGCTTGAGTACAATTAACATCACAAATAGACCCGAAAAATATGTTGTAGCGCTTAATTATCACCCTGAAATTAATAAACCTATTTAAAAAACGTGTGGATTTTCAGAGTTTTCTCAAACCTCGACAGTCATATTATAGGGTCGAACCTCCTTTGATGATGCTACGAAACTTTGTCTACTAAATCCAGCGTAGTTAATACTTATTATTATTATTTTTTCTTGAAAATAATATTATCACCAAACTTTTCCTTGATAACTTTTACGACACCCGTGGTATGAATATGAGGAGGAGTGTCGACATTAAGTATAAACATAATAATATACATACTTTCTCTCTCCATGTGGTGACGGAGTAATGGGTGTCGTAAAAACTGACTAATGGATTATACGTAAATATTATATTTACGAAATAAAAAGAAGGAAAACTTGAAATTAAACCCTATACGAACCCGTCGGGTCAGCGTGGTATTAGTAGACCAAGTATCCCTCCGTCACGGGAGGAGGCCCGTCCCTGCAGTGCGACATTAATGGGCTGTTATGATGATGATATATTTTCTCGGGACGTTAAAATCACATCGATAAGCATAATAAATGTATAAGAAAGTCCAACGCATGCAGATGTCACCCTACGCATAGTATAACAGTTGTTTCCTGCGTACTGTGGTCAAACTCAATTAAAACTCATTGCAGGGGCGTGCGAACCAAATCGGTCGCGTCCCCCATCATTGAGTGAGACCGTAGATTTAAAATTGGACTCTTATTCTAAATCTACATTTGTAACCGTTTGTGTGGCGCCCTCTTTAACTAACAGGAAACTCTTAGGCATGCTCACAATGACTATAATCGCGCTATAAAGTAAAAACGCGTTATAACAACTGCTATAATATTAAATAGCAAAATAGATTGTAGTATGCTATACCAAAAATACAAATTCATTGTACCTACTTTTGACGTTTTAAACTACATGCGTTTTAATTGTTTCCTTATGTTTTTAGCTTTCGATTTACAAAAAAACTAACTGTTACTTACAACTTCATAGAGATGGAATTAAGAAGACGACGGAAGACAAAGGACATACGACCTAGATAGAGCGGTGGGATCACACTAGGTGGAAATAGTTTAAGGAGGCTTATGTCCAGTAGTGGGCGTCCATTAACTCGTGATACGTGTGGTGACGGAGTAAGAATACTATATGTCACCACCCCATCTCATCCCATGGGTGTCGTAAAAACCGAGTAAAGGACTATCCGTGAAAAATCTGAGACGAAATAAAAAGTAGGAAAACTCGAAATTAAACACTATACCAATCTGTCTGGCCGGCGTGGTACTAGTAGGCCAAGTATCCCTCCGTCACGGGATGAAGACTATCCCTGCAGTGGGACATTAATGGGCTGTTATGATGATGATGTATCTGCATGACATAAGTTGGAGACTATAATTTAATAGCAAATGTACCTATGTTTTATAAAGCATATCAACTGCTATTGCTAAATTTTTTATTTATATTTTTCGTTATATTGTATTATTATTTTTCGTTATATTGTATGCTATACATGTAATATAATAAGCCTATTTAGAACTCTTCCCTAAGTGTCACCATCTTAGGTCAATAAACGATGGGCTCGTGGCTCCCGTATATCTTTGATCTTTTAATCATTGATAACACTCCGATATTAGCCTCTTACCATAACACATGGGAAGTCTTATCAAGTATAACGGGATTTTGATAATAATACAGGACTGAACTCAATGGCAGTGCCTTGAAATCGCCTGGATCAGGATAAGATAATTCACGTCCTCACAATTACAAATGCAAAATAAAGAAAACACTATGAAAACTGAGTTCCAAGGCCTACCCTGCTCTATACATATTTTCCTAATATTTATATTTTGTATTGCGTCGGGATTAAGAAGACAGGATGGTGACACTCCATCTCATACCGAAGTTAGATTAAAAGGATACTAAGGTAATCCTCCCTCCACTCTGATTTTTTCATTTAGTAGCTAATATTTATTTTATTTCTTATTTCTAAAAAAACCTCTCTCGCACTAAGAAGCAAATTAAATTTAATAGCCACAAACGACATCCACACTGAAGACAACAACTCGAGTATCACACCAACAATTTCCATACTTCCTAAACTTTAAACCCTATCCTCTAACGGCAGTAATGTACACGACCACTGTCAACAAAGCAGTCAACGATGACTGGCAGTCAAGAAGAAAAACAGCATCATTATAACAGCCCATTAATGTCCCACTGTAGGGACGGGCCTCCTCCCGTGACGCAGGGGTTATAGGGATACTTGGCCTTCTAATACCACGCTGGCCAGGCGGATTGGTATAGGGTTTAATTTTAAGTTTTCCTTCTTTTTACTTTGTAAAGATAATATTTACGGTTAGTCCCTTAATTGGTTTTTTTACTCCGTCACCACACTGACAAGAACAGCATAGCCAGCTATAATTAATTCAACTTCATATGAACTTCGGTCTTCTTTGAATTAACGTCCCTACCAACTGCACTCGTTCCTATAACAGTGATATAACGCCTACAATTTGTAGTATTAATTATATACATCGGTTCATTACCTAAAGTGATGCAGATAGGGTGATAACGCCCATTGAACTCACTAAATTGAAATACATGTCATTTCAATTAGTTATTCTTTTTATTAATTAATAAGACCGTGTTTTTACTAGACGCTCATTTAATTAGTAGGGTTGATGACTGTCTGTTATAATTTCAAGTAACTCTAAGCATTCCTTCATGTCTTGGTGTTTTATTTGATTTTTGATCTATTTACTACTTGTGCGAACAAAGAATGAGATTAGACAAAATATGATTTCGCAATCATTTTTTTTTAATAATTACTATAATATTACCTCTGCATATTTTTTATGATTTCCAAATGTAGAAAACGATTTAGACAGTACAAACGGGATAAAACAATTTATTCTTGTATCTTTTAAAATATGTTTTTAGAACATAAATTGATAAAATATAGTATTTTAAAGAAAACTGTTAACTCGTACCTAATGTCTACTGATAAAACACTTTAAGCTAAGTAACTATATGCTAATAGATAATAATTGATACTCTAATAAAGTAACAGTATCATTTTATACAAATGATACCTTCTGAAGTATTTCTTTTGTCAATTTAAGACAATGTGCAATGCGTACAAAACTGCTATATACCTACTCTACAACCGTGAAACGTGTCTTATACCTCAGAATATACTTAAAGGGTCAGGAAGACCAATCTTAGCTCTTTTCTGTTTTGTTTTCTGCTATAAGTATATCAACCTCAAGATCAATCAATCAATCAATCAATCAATCAATCAATCAATCAATCAACTAGCCTATTGCAGTCAACTGCTGGACATAGGCCTCTCCCAACACGCGCCACAGAACTCTGTCCTGCGCCTTCCGCATTCAGTCCGACCTCAAGATCTTTAACATAAAACCTTGCAAAACTCCCATCCTAAGCCATTCAAAAGCTTTTGTCACCTGTATAGGAATCTACAGCGACAAACCTCTAAAGAATTTAGCTAGCAAATACAATGTAAACTTAAAAGTATTTCAAATCAATAACATAAATCTGACTACATTTGCAACGAGTATTCTCAAAAAACATCCCCATGTCGAATTTAAACAGAATTCTTAATGTGAATCGGCAATTAATAGCTCTTAATTAATTACCTTGCTCAAATTCCGCCATTGAAATTTAATTTTATTCGAAGCACAGAAGCACCATGTTGATGAAAACACTTCCAAATACAGAGTACGTTTACATTCCATTCCAAATAGCCCACAATGTTGAATGCAATTTAGCACACTTGGTAAGAAAAGGCCACGGTAACCAACGTATACTGACGTTTCAGGATAAAAAGTTGTATTACACCGTATTTTGATTCTATCTGCGGGCGTGTATTCACGAAATCGGCGTTTATAGTGGTAGCGAAACAGCCGAAAACTTCTTCTTTCCTTGATTCCCTGGATTACTGGATTCCCTCAGGGTGGAGAGGGAAACTTGGCCTAATAATACTACACTCGCCTTATGGATTAATATGGGTAAGTTTAATTTTTTTAAAGTCCATTTGCAGAAATCTTTCATAAAAACCTAGGTAAGAACCTAGGTTTTTATGGCACACATAAGATGAAATTCATAACCCCATATTGTATTCTTATTCTGTCAACTCACGTCTAGTCTTTACGTTTAAACAAATATAAAAATCATAATTTAATGAACTAGTTAACTGTTCTAAATGCATTAATTATTCCATTAATAACACTGATATAATAACAAAATTTAAGGTACGTTGCATTTTCAACTTCACGAAGAATCAGGATAATCAAATAAATCGCTAGCGCTTCTCGCTAACTATCCTTTATCCGCTGCCTTTGTTAAGCTGCTTACGTGTAAACGTGGTCATGCAAGTATTAATTAACTTATTTATATGCTTGCCTACCTTCAGTTAATTTGCTTTCAAGATGCTTGTTCAGGGCTTGCGGTTTACTGACGTCATGTTTTACACCATAAGTATATTTTTTTTGCCAAAAGTCGACAATGGAAAACAGCATTAAGGTTCATAACGTAACTTGCTAGTAGAGTTCTCCTCACTACTATTCAAGAATATCGCCTCTCATTTGTTACAGGAACGGGTCTTCTACAAGGAGTAGTCAAGTGTGTGTGTGTGTGTGCACTGTGCAGTCTACTGACATCCAACCAAAACCAAGATTACTCTCTCTCCCACCAGTGAACATTAATTTTATTTTATTTTATTTTTAGTATTAAAAACTTAGTCTACAAATATTTACAGTCGTCTCCTCTAAAGTAATCATCAACAATGTTTATTTTAAACAAGTACTTACATACGGTAATAACAAAGTTGCATTATTGATAAAACCCGTATATAAGTTCGTTCCAGTATTTAACTGCATTGCACAGTGATAAGAGTAACTCAATTAGCATAGTGGTTATTGTATCTGGCTACAAAGTCTGGGGTAACGGGTTCGGTCCCCTTCGTGTGAAACATGTTTTATTATGCCTGGATGTTTTATGATTGTTCCGGGTAATCTACGAAATGGATAACCTGTAACCTGATCGAAAGAGTGATTTTTGATGGTTTTTTCACTAGTAGATTGCGCTTAACTTAAGCTACTTTAGTTTAAAAAGAAAAGGGTTATTGGGATTCTGCGGAAGAAATCAAAGTCCATAAACAATGAAAGTATTAACAATAAGTATACGTTTTTTCTATGCATTTTCTATGTCCTCCCTTGCTTTACCGTTTTAGTGAATGATACAGAAAGACAATTCGTCCCTGCTGTTGAACAGACTTAAATGATGTTAAATTCCTAACACACAGGGTAGGTATAAAAGTTTCTTTTCAGTATATTAAGAGGACGTGTGAAATATCGTACACATCAAGATGTTTAAGGTATATCGGAGTCTAGCTTGATGTTTTGCTTGATTTGAAGGTAAAATAGTTAATAGTCTAGTATTAAAGGACCATAAGAAGGTCAGTTAAAATGGTTTCACTGGAAGTCGCTTCCAATTAGTCAAGGGCCCCAAATGTTGAGCGGAAAAAAGATTACGTGATAATAGTACCTAACTTTTGTAATGATTTGAGGCCTGATAGGAGGTACCTACAGGTTTAATAATAAACAAGAAAATGTTAGAATATCCGCTCTACTGACTTGTTACCTTGAAGTTTTACTAACATTTTAGAGCGAATGTATCAATATCAAGGTCGGAATAATGTATACGTACCTAAGTTTGAGTCATTTGCTGAAAAAAATGTTTATATCGTTGCATAGTGATTGGAAGATTGGTGTTAAATGTTTTTTAGATGTCTGATCCAGAAAGAACGTTATGATTTTCACGCGTATTTTATCCATACTAATATTATAAATGGGAAAGTGTGTCTGTCTGTTTGTCTTTCTTTCACGGCAAAACGGAGCGACGAATTGACGTGATTTTTTAAGTGGAGATAGTTGGATGGATGGAGAGTAACATAGGCTACTTTTTGCCTCTTTCTAATCACCCACTGCTACACCAAATTTAACGCGAGCGAAGCCGCGGGCAAAAACTAGTATTGTATATATGAGTGTTTAAATATCACTTACATTTTGACGAACTGTAGCCTTAACGGATTGACCGTTTTTGAAATTTAAGTTGCTACAGGATTTATATTATCTACCGATCGTAGAATAAGTTATGTGACGTCAGTAATAAATCAATATGGCGGAAGTAAAATTGCGAATTCTTCTCTCTATGACCTTCTATAGCCTAAACAGTTTTGTTATAGGTGGGTGCTTACTGTTATATAATTTTTTAGTTAAGTCCTTACTTTTTTTTAAGTAAGTACCTAATTTATTTTTATTAGTGTTTAAGTAGTTAAATGAAATATAGCTTGTATTAGTATTTTTATAATTAGCTAAAATTTTAGTTACCTATTTTAAAGTCTAATGTAGAATAATTTGACTTATTATTTAGATGACGACTCGAATTAGTTGGTCAAATTACGCTATCTTCGACCCTTATGCCCGATTTACACATCGACAAGTACAGTAGCGAGTTAAGTAGTATTTTAAGATTAAGTTGATTTAAATAGATCTCCATCCTATTTTTTGGCGAGTTAAGTACGAAGTAGCCCCCTCACTTGCGTCTCGACAACTTAACTCGTCAAAAAATAGGATGGAGATCTATTTAAATCAACTTAATCAACAACTTACTACTTAACTCGCTACTGTACTTGTCGATGTGTTATTTTATTTATTATTATTTAGTTATTTTAAAAAGACAACTCCCGCACTAGGGATCATGCCCTGTGTCGCGGGGACTTTTTACAAACATCAATTAACGGACACAAAGAACACCCAGACCAGGACAATAATTTTATGGATCTCACAAATTATTGTCCTGCGTGGGGATCGAACCCACAACCTCTTGCACGGCAGCCGCTTGCACTACCGTCGCGCCACCGAGGCTGATGTGTAAATCGGGCATTAAGAGCTGGTGTCCTTTTTTGCTTTATATAACTAACTTCTTACACATCCATGGTACTTAAACTTAGTCATAACTACAATCATTCGTAAATATTTTGTCCTTGCCCTCGATTAAAAGATTCATATCATTATAACATATTTTGGTGTGCGACCGAAGCGCGTGTGGGGCCCAACTTGGTATATATGCGCGCATATTCAAGGCCCTCAAGTCATTGGCACGCTTGTGCCTCTCGACGTCCGCCAAATGACATGCCTTAGGGCATCTGCAAAACTTTATTCATAATAAAACCTTCATAGGGGCATAGATAGCGTATTTATGATAAGAAAATCTTTTTTGTTTATTTATTATCTGTTATGGCTATTGTTATAATTATAAATTATGTATTTTCTAGATTTCTCGTAGTCTAATTATGAGATTAGTTAGACATAACTCTGCCTATAGATTATTCTTGTATTAATTTTTTTAAACTGTTTCTTGGTGGTGTAGTAATGGTCATAAATAATAATAAATAAATAATCATTTATTTCAGGATAACCCTTACATTACATTTTATAAATTAATACATTAATAATACACTACCAACAACAAAATTTAATTACATTATTTATTAAAATTACATTAGATTATATATGTCATAGAACATGTATATATTTACTTTACGCCATTATATCCTGCCGTAAAATCTCACTTAGCGAGAAAAGAAAAGCTCTGAACAAAATCTTTGTCTAACGTTTTAATGTAATTTCCAAATTTTCAAAGCAGGGTATCAATATTCGATGAGGGCTCGGGCCCATGTTTAATACATAAATACACGTACTTAATTAAATCATCATTTAAAAATAATAGAGCACAAATAGTGTTTAGTAAATCCAAATTTTATTTCTAAGATACCTTGTCAATCAATTTAATGTTTCCTATTTTGATTTCTTCAATTTTGACGTTGGCAGAATCATCTGTCAAATACGGAGTCATAAGAAATAAAGAACTGAAATTCCATTAACTCTACGACAGGATGCCTCATCGGATTCATTATTCATTTTGTTAACTCGACTAAGAATAACGCACGGCTCATAACTGTGTTACCTACAGACATCCGAAACTCAACTAAACTCAACAATCCGCCACAAAATATTATGCAAACACATTAAAAATGAAGTCAGATCAACATAATCAACATAACAGCTCATTAATGTCCCACTGCAGGGACGGGCTTCGTCCTGTGACGGAGGGATACTTGGCCTACTAATACCACGCTGGCCAAACGGATTGGTATAGGGTAGTTTTTCTTCTTTTTATTACGTAAAGATAATATTCACGAATAGTCCCTTAGTCAGTTTTTACGACACCCATGGGATGAGACGGGGTGGTGACATATTGTATTCTTACTCCGTCACCACACGGAGAATCAACATAAATTAATGGTTTATTAAGCGATGTGTACCTATAATTAATCAATTTTTTAATTGTGTACGTATTCAAATTTTAAACTAAAAATACCTATATTACTTCTTGATTTGCATTGTTATTCATAGTTATTCCATGAAAATTTATAACAACTATAATTATACCCCGATTTGACTAAAACATTTATAGATATCAGTTCTAAATAGCCCAGAGCACTTAACAACAAACATCTTCGTAGTGAATACCTGTCATAGTCTTTACAATTAGTTCACAATAAGATGGTTCGTATTTCTGAGACCTTCTGCACACTGTCTACGATTTTAATTATATTCAGTTAGTCTGCTTGTGGATTGAGAGGGTCGCCGGCCATCGCTCTCTATGAACAAACTTTAGAGAGGCCCGATAAGGCGCAGCGGTGTTCCCAAAATAGAGGCCATTTTTATTATTCAACAGCGAATCGAACTGGTTTGGGAGCGGTACGTCTAATCTGGAATAAAGCGCCAAAAAATCTCCCTGTGATCCCTTTTTTATATCGTATTATATAAGTTATTAGTTTGTACTAAGTTACTTTAGGAATAATCATTTTAAAATAAGAGAAATCAGACGGTACTTAATACAATTTGACTGACTCCAAAGACAGGAGAAGGTATAATAGAAAAAAGGTAGAATAGTGTTTGTAACATAAATGTTGTATCCGAGAAAGAAATGACATTCACTAAAGATTTTTCTCCAATTAAAAAAAAACTTTTTAGTTTGTAAAGGTATACTTTCAAGTTGGTCCCATAGTACCTAATTTCCTTACTAAATTACAATGTAGGGTAATGGCTCCAGTGAATGAACACCCCCCAGTGAATGAACAAAACGCAGTTTTTCCCAAAAAATAAGAAATTAGGGCATTTCTACCAAACAGAGTATTTTTTTTAGTAATAGTAACGATATTCCTTATATTATTAGCAACATTGATTTCTAAAATCACTGTTCATTTCAAAACGGCGAGCGTCTAAAGTGGTAGGCAACGTGAAACTGGGAATTTGTTCAAGCCGGAATTTACGTCACAGGTATTACGAACCGTTTATGATTCGATATTATAACCAAACCTGCAGTATTTTAGTCAAGATATTTGTTTATAAATATAATAGAATAGCTAAATAATGCATTTCAAATCAATTTAAACATGTATATATTCCGGTACAGTATAATATTAAGTGTCCCAGCATTGGAACTCAAAATCTTGTAAAACCCAATTATCATTCATTCATTGGGTATTGACGATTTTACATTTTCGTAAAAAAATGTATTTTATTTTAATGCTGTTAAGTTCACATTTCCCAAGTCTTTTCATAAATCGATTTCTGATCTTTTGGCCAGTATTGGGACAGGGGTGTTCATTTATTGGTTTTTAAAATCTAGTAAATGAACCAACAATTTCCATTGTGTTCATTTTCTAGTTTTAAGTAAGAAGACATAACCATAACACTCGAAAATGAGTTTTATATTCAAGAGGGTAAAGATTTAATTCATTTGTTGGTGTTTACTGTTTGCTGGTTATTAACCAGTAAATGAACATTATATTTTTGAAACTAAATTGCACATTAAAATCCTTCAAATCTTTAAGCTCTTCATGAGTGCAGGTGTTAGGGCATCCAGGACATGATGAGAGGTGGGCCATAGTTTGGGGAACACCGTACAGGCAACTCAGTCCGCCAATATTTGTAAGGCCCCACCGGAGCATGTTCTCCTTGCTTCGTCCTAACTGGGTTCGCAATGTGTTTAATGCCCATGGTAACTTATGTCCGGGCGAAGGCCTCACAGAGAGTGATACAAACGGTTCTGGTAGTGACACTATTTTCGCGCGAAAAGTTGCACCTCCCGTGTGCTAGGTCGGTACTTAAAAGGTAACGTACTTTATGAAGATCTTTTGGCTACGCAGCATTTGCTGCACTGGACCATAGCCGTGCATTGGGTGCCGATGGTCGTCATCAATTTTGCTCCTTTCAAGGGAGGCCTCCACATCCCTACGGACATCGGGGGCCGCGATGCCAGCCAGTGGGTACAGCAGTCTGACCGGTGTAGGTTTAAGGCAACCTGTAATAATCCGGGAGTTTTCGTTCAAAGCTGTATCCACTAACCTAGCTTGAGCTGATCGGTTTCAGACTGCGCACGCGTATTCTCCAGTCGAGAAAGAAAGCGGCCGGCCCAGAAGTCCGCATTAGCGGGGGCGAGGTTCCCCATTTTCTGGAAATGAGCCGTTGCTACGAGTTGTTGTGAGAATGCACCTTCTGTTTAACTTTCTGACAGTGTTTTAAATGACAGTGACCTGTCCAGGGAGATTCCGAGAAATTTGAGGGAGTCATTATGAGCTATCGGGAGACCTATTTAGCTTGCGACCCGTTTCCTTGTTCCGGAGGTGGAAGGAACAGAATTCAGTCTTAGATGGATTAGGCTTAAGCGAGTTTGCCTCATAGTTACGGCTCAGATTGTTAAGAGTTGATGAAGTTTATTGCTTGGGAAGTTAGCGCGAGATAGTCAGCGTATAAGAAGCGGAAGAAGCAGTAAATGGTAAAAAGAAGGAAAAAGAAGGCCGCCGATATGTCCACGAATACAGCACTGGTTACTCTTACCATCTCAAAACCATCTTCAATGTGCTGCGTAAGTTTAAGTGTCTGGTTGCAGCACGATTTCACCGGCCTGAAACCTGATTGCTCTGAGACCTGATCCCATTCGGGTCTATAACCTTTGTGAGCCGGATCAGCAACAATCTTTCGAACAGCTTGTATGTGTGGCACAGAAGACTTATGGGCAGAAAGTTTCTAGGATTGTCAGCTGGTTTTCCCGGCTTGAGGATGGCTATTATGACCTTGAATTTTCTCCAGAGACGGGGGACTGAAGCAGATTTCAGATAGACGTTAAAGAACCACAACATCCATAACACCGCAGCAGGCCAAGGTGTTTAATTTGATGCTTTGCCGTCCTTTAGATTAATAATATTAAATAGTTTTTTTCTGCTCTTGCCCATGTATCTTGTTTTTCTTTCTTTCTACCTATGCAAAATTTAATAATTTTGAACAATAGGTAGATTTTTTTATTGTGTTTGCTGCAATAATTACTGTTTTATAGCATAATTAATAAAAACCAAATTGTGTTCATTTACTGGGTTTTTATGTGTTCATTTACTGGAAATTTGCGTTCATTTACTGGGGTTTTGGGGTATTCTTCTATATATTGCTAAATATCTTACAAACTGTGTATCCTAAAAGGTAAAACGAGCCTGAAATATATTTTTGAATAAATCTTTTAAACGAAAAACTAGCTCTGAGGACCTATGCATAAGAAAAAACATATGTTTTTATTTTATGAAGTTTGAAATTTGCTTAAGTGTTCATTCACTGGAGCCTTTACCCTATGTTAACTCAGTCGTTACTGTCAAATTAAAACCTTTTTGTTTGAAACTTACCTACAATTTGCCAAGTTCGTCAAAATTGTCTCCATGTCATCGAAATTGGTTTATGTAATTTAAATGTTAACTCAAAAAAAAATGTAATTACTGTCACATCTAAGTTTTTTTTTTAATAATGGGAGGCAAACAAGCCAGCAGGTCACCTGATGGTAAGTGATAAGTAAACAATATTACGTATACCTACTATAGATTTTCGTATTATAAATAAAGCATTGATTCAATAAAACAGAGAAGACATGTGCCCGATCTCGTGTAGTTTTTACAATGATATCTATTTTTAATCTTTTATTAGCTGTTACTACGATCGTGTGAACCAATTAAACGTTTTATCACTGTGAGCGCTTTGCATCTATTTGATAAAAAGAGTTATTTTTATTTAAAAAGACAACAATCTCAATGATCATGCTCTGTGTATCGCGAAGACCTAAGATATTGCTCACACATTCACACAACGCCATCTTGTCCCAAACTAAGCAGAGCTTGTACTATGGATACTAGACAACGGAATAAGATATCTAGGTCTTCGTCCCTATGTCGCGAGGAATCTATCTATAAAATGGGCACAAAGTCATCAAAACTCAAAAAAAAATGTATGGAACGTACAAACAGTTATCTTGCAAAGGACCCGAACTCACGACTTCGTACATAGCAACTGTACGATGGCTTCTCGGCCCATGCTGTACAACAGCAGCTAACGACAACACTTACGACCCGCAAAAGTACCAAGTAGACATACCGTTACCTAATTAATGAGTGCAAATCCCACACTCATTTATAGTTTGTCTCAGTTAACCAAAGGTACGTCAATCTAATACCGCACCTGAAAAATATATTTCCGGACATCTCTACACAGCGCCATCTGTTCCCAAAGTAAGCTAGGCTTAACTGCTTGTGTTATGGGTAACAGAACAACGGATATTAAAACTTACATACTTTTTTTTGTAAATACATAAGTACATACATAGAAACACTCAGACCAATGCAAATAATCATGTTCATGCACACAAATATTTGCATTGAGCCTGATGAAAAGAATACAGTCTACAAAAAAGCCACGAATAGTAGAGCATAAAATTACTTCACTTTTTATTCTCTCTATCACTTGTACTGGCCAAATCCGTGCCATTTTAACTGGAGATCTCGCAAACAGCAGTCGCATAACTATGGCAATGCGAGTCAGTTAACAATTCATTACATTTTTTAATATAAATAGATATAAAAATAAAAACATTTAAAAATATAAAAGAAAGGTAGACCCACCAGCATCGGGTACAAGGACCATAAGCTACTGGTGGTTAGGGCTCCAGAAATAGGAACTTCCTTACAATGCGTGCCTAACCTATGATCCAACAGTCAACCGCGAGTCTCCTTAGGTGTATTATCCTTATTATTATTATAATTACATTTATATGTAAGAAGCAACGTGTTGTGATACCTAACATAATAAACTTATCAGCATCGTTTTAGCACGCATCTGCCGAAACCGTGGCCATCGATACAAACCAGATAAACGTAATCCTTAGGGTTCAGGGTCGCTTTGCGGGGGCAAACGCTTTGTAAACCAATCATCCTGTATATGTATTGCTTTTAGAAACATATGGACTGTTTTGTAACTAATTTTTATATAAAAAAGTGAGGTTTTTTATAATAGTTTAGAACATTCATTGAACCTCGTCATATGTTTAACATTTAGTCATGTGCTTGTCATGAATTACGCAGATTGTAAGCTTTATCGACACGTTTTGAAACAATTCGTTATGAACATTAATATTGTTTGTTATTAAAAAACTGTACAAAACCAAAAAGCTGATTTCAATCATGCTACGCTCTACGCTATGTAATTTAACTTAAATGACAGCATGTAAATACTGCGTTTTTTAAGATAAAACTACGTTACTATCTAAACTAATTTTGATTAAATTTTCTATAAGACTAATTGTGAAGTAATCTTTCAAACATCTATATAACCTAACCAAGCAACAGACTTAGCAAAAGACTAACTAATACTTCTCTCTCAATTAAATCTACATCATCTTTTTATAACTCATTCAGGAACAGGCCTCCTGAAGTGATGTAGGGAAACTTTGCCTACTTTTACCACGCTGATCAAATGGATTAATCATCATCATAACAGCCCATTAATGTCCCACTGCAGGTACGGGCCTCCTCCCGCGACGGAGGTATACTCGGCCTACTAATACCACGCTGGCCAAACGGATTGGTATAGGGTTTAATTGCAAGTTTTCCTTCTTTTTATTACGTAAAGATAATATTTACGGATAGTCCTTTAGTCGGTTTTTACGACACCCATGGATGAGATGGGGTGGTGGACACACTGTCTTCTTACTCCGTCACCACACGGATAAATCAAATGGATTGGTATAGGGTTTTTATGCCAAGTTCACTTCTTATTTTGCACATACCAGAGAAATTACCCTAAGTCGGCTTAATTCTCCTCCACACAATTACTCTGTCACACTATAATAAAGAATGAAGTACTACGGAATTAAAAACAAACTTTACTTTATCTCGCGTGTTGTTTGATCTCAATTAAAATAATGTTCTCCCTCATACCAGAGCGACATGAAAATGTATCATGACATCAATTGTTATGAGTCAGCTTATGACTAATATTTCATTTTTAACAGACTTCTAAAATATAGAGGGGTTCTTTTATCTATACCTACTACTAATATAATATATCGATGAACTGTTTCTTTGTTTAGTTGAACTCGGTACTCTTTTGAACCATCATAGATTTGAATTGAAAATAATGTTTATGTAGAGTTTTAGTTTATTGGAGAAGCCTCAAGCTCCTTATTCATGGTATTGTATGAATATCATAACAGCCCATTAATGTCCCACTGCAGAGACGGGCGTCCTCCCGGGACGGAAGGATACTTTGCCTACTAATACCACGCTGGCCAGACGGATTGGTATAGGGTTTAATTTCCATTTTTCCTTCTTTTTATTTCGTAAAGATAATATTCACGGATAGTTCCTTAGTCGGTTTTTACGACACACATGAGATGAGATGGGGTGGTGACATATTGTATTCTTACTCCGTCACCACACGGAGATTGTATGAATGGTGGTACTAAACGGTGCTAAAACGATGAAAAATGTTGTAATGAAGAAAAATTAAAATTTGGAACGAAAGTAGTACGAAAGCATTCTAGGTTCCGCTTTGTACTTTACATTAAAATAATTTGCAAGCAGCTTACCTTCAGAGTAACTCTAAGGGTCAATTTATAATACAGCAGACTTCGGAAGAAGGCGCGCGACTTTAAGTTTGAATTTGATATGTTCAGTTCTGGATCGACGCTTCGATGCGCTTCGACTCTGCTATAGTATAAATTGACCCTAACTGCTTCGGTGGCAAAGCAATGTGTTTGCGGCCTCCGTGCACAATCTCGTAGATTTAAATCAGGGGTAGGCAGAAACTACTGACCGCCAAATACTACGGTCCAACCGGCTCTCCCTAACCCGCTTATCGAAAGATCACCACAACATCCTACATTATTTTAAATACTCATACAGGTGGAAATTAGCTAGGGGATTAGTTTCTTGTCCGAAGGCGATGTGTTGGCGAAGTTCTCATTCAGCATAGAATAAGATAGCAGACTGCGATAAGCTAGCTGATTGAATGACAGAATGAGACCCGTCCCTGCAGTGGGACACTAATAGGTTGTTATGATGAACATTTCCAAGTATTTAGTAATGATTATACTGACTGATAAATCAGTAAAAATTTGTTATTCCAATGCAGCGTTTTTGGGTGCGGCCTATTGTAAACGCAATTATCAAAAATTGTGATGCAAACGAATGTAATAAGTAGACTTATATCTTATCTAGATACCGGTACTTAACTTGAGAATTTCACATGATAATCAGTTAAATATACATATCATCTATATGTATATACAGTCTACGATTTATACCTAGATACCTACTAATGTGTAAAATTTGTAGAGGGATTTATTGTACAATTTTGTCTGCATCACAGAAAATTCTTTATTCAATGCCATCTACCTAGTTCCAATCAAATCTAAATTCACACTATGTGTGCTAAACAGAACAAAAACATCCACCTGCCAGCTGACCTCTTACAGAAGCAGACCAAGATGATAGTGTGGTGTCTCCATCCACGCCGAGAAAAGCAGAAATTGACAGCTGCGACCCTGGTCAAGGGATCGCAGTAGCATTACGGTGCAAGCAATGTTCGATGGAGAACTATAGGTACTTCATGTCATGTCCACAACACTTACAGCCTTCAATGCAGTGAAGTCCGTTCGGGAATACTACACAAAAAAAAGACATTGAAGCAATTACAATTTACTAGTTAGGTCAATGTTTATGGACCTGGTATTTTTAGTATAGAATCGACGTGTGAAATACAAAGGTGAAATATATAAAAAACTGGAACTACCTACTGAAAAAAAAGTAGGTACCTTTTTAGCAGGTAGTATTAGCAAATAACATCGGACAACTATCTAATTAATCATTTAATATTAATAAAGCTTACACATTTTTAGACGACATTAATATTAATGTATTATTAAGGCTGTTTACCACCACACTGCCGAGTTTCACCAAAAGTTCGTTGAAGTTCTCAGCTCTTGATAGAGCAAAAAATAGTTTGAGTTTGAAGGACCACAGGTGGACCAGCTACAGAAACTACAAAGTTTTTGGGCGAAATTAGCAAGTAAGGGAATTTCATCATTAACTCATCAGCCCATCAAAATAGGAGGAGGTTCTCAATTCAGGTGGTGTTTTTTTGTTTTTTTTTTCTATAGGATAGGATATTGGTATAGGATTTAGATCGAATGTAATACAAGGGCATTCTAGGTTGCTCTGTTTACTTTACATTAAAATAATTTGCACGCACCTCGCCTTTACACATCTCGTTATTAGTAGTCTCCGATATTAGTGGAAACGGCCCTTAGCTTGTGAATTATGTCTTCCGATATAGAAAACGTGTTTATTAGCTACTAACCAATAAGTAGGTAACTACTTTGTTAAAAAATTCTATGGTATCGTGTAAGTTCCCATGACAATCTCTATGTAGTAGGTATTATATAAGAGTCGCTTCCTGTCGCTTTATGATCTGACCTTTACCTCGTTTTCTATTTTAATAAAGTTTTCATTAATAAAAATGTCCTCTGCATCGCCATCCACACTCTTCTAAGTTCTAATGTGGTTACAGCTGATTATGGATGACAATAATGCTGGAGAACCTACTCAAGATTTAAGTAAGGTACGAATGCCCTGTAATTTTAGTAGCTATAGTAACTGCAGTTACAAAGAAACAATTGCACTCTACTTATTTGAGGTAGATTAAGTGGTTACAGCCGTGTGGTGACGGAGTAAGAATACAATATGTCACTACCCATCCCATCCAATGGGTGTCGTAAAAACTGACTAATGGACTATCCGTGAATATTATCTTTACAAAATAAAAAGAAGGAAAACTTGAAATTAAACCCTATACCAATCCGTCTGGCCAGTGAGGTATTAGTAGGCCAAGTATCCCTCCGTCATGGGAGGAGGCCCGTCCCTGCAGTGGGACATTAATGGGCTGTCATGAATGATGAAAAAGTGATTACAGCAGAGGTACAGACCTACACGGCCTCTTTTAAAGACCAACCACCAGTTTCAATGTCAGGATTCAACCTACATGATCTTATCAGGAAGACTCAACAATGTAGTCAAATTTGCACTTATCTGATTTTTTTTTATTACTCTACGTCTATGGAATATGTAAATGTTGCCAGTGACATAATCACCATAACTACCAAGGCTGTACATTGATACATGGTGAATATTTAAATAGTAGTTTCCGGTGAACGGGTAAGTAATATATTATTACAGATAGATATTATAATTTAATAAAAATTTAATGATCCTGTTTTATCTTTTGTGAGAAATACCTATATTAAGAGGTAACAAATAATACGTACTTACTTATCTTAAAAAAATATATAGTCGTTTTTAATAAACATAATATTTGATATTACTTAACTGCTTTGGAGGCGTGGCAATCGTGGTATGTAGTATCGTGCACGGGGTCGCGGGGTTTTGAATTCCGAGGGACAATACGAGTATTTGTCCCATCCACAAAATGACTGTCTTACTCTCGGCTGTTCTTAGGAGTTGTCTAAGAAATTTGAAAACATCTCGACGACATGACACGATTGCAAGTGCCACTGCCAAGAGAGAGTTGTCTTTAATATTTTTATTTTTATTATTTCGTAAACAATGAAAACATTTTCCCTCTATGCATAGATGGACAAAGAAAACGTACTTATAACAAGACTCGTTCTCGTCCCGTAGTTTTCATTAAAGGTCACTAAAAGAAATTGTTAAAAAGATCCACCATTTTATAGATATGCTCTACATCATTAATATACTAGTTAACTACTATATTAATGCTTTACATAAAAAAGAACTTAAAAAACGTCCTACATACGAAAATACACGCAAAAATATTCCTTTAAACTTCGAGCCGTAGAGCTTAATGCATATAATGCAGGAGTCCTTAAAAAATAAGACGATAAAAGCAATATCCTCGGGTACATAAAGGTTGTAATCCATTCCAAACAGGACTGGCTAACCGTTAAAATTCAAACGCTCTGGATCGCGTAGCAACCACAGTGTTTCCACATAAAATAAATCAAATAGAAAGGCGATTTGTAAGAATAGCTACAAGCCTTTGTCTACTGCATAATTAAATTTAAAAAAGTAAAAACAAATTGTTGATTGTAATATCGTTTTAAAATTGTGTTTTTATTACATGTCTACAGTTAATATGTTAATAATTTTATGATTAAACTTAGGTGTAATGGAAAATTTTAATTGCCGTAAATGGAGAGCAATTCGTACATACTTCTTTTAATGGTGTATTAATATGACCGTGTACTTAAAATTTAAACGATTAAAGTAATATTTACATAGTATGAATGCTTGGTTTTATTATTTAATTGGTTCTCACGTTTAATACACATAATCATTTACCGTTCGGACGATATAATTCAAATATAAATAAGATGAATCTATAAGAATAATATAAGATATTTTTGTTAGAAATAAAAATGATGATCAGTGGAATGAGCGTGGGCGGGCTCACGATAGTCTCTTTGTACTAAAACACAACCGCGCGCCCGTTGTGTTGCAAACATTCCACTGCCATTTTCTATAACCATAATATAACCTACCAACCGTTAAATTTCAAAATTCGAACGTGCAATCGAACTTTTTATTAGTATAACGTTGTTTAAATAAGATGACACGCATAGATAAAAACCATAGATCATAAATATTTAACCGTCATCTATATGTACTTTCTACACGTAAGTATAAATACAAAAATCTACGTATCCTTTGAAAAGTGCGTGAAGTTGCGTGTCCCGCCGCAATATCGTGTCAAAAAATCGTAAAGCAAATTGGCCGCACATCACGCTATGAAAAGCGAGAAATAATCGTAACGATAAATGGCCAGGTACTTATTAATCGGACAATCATCGGAGACAAACGTTTCGGCTCGTACTCGGTTCCCACGGGGCGGGTGCCGGCAACCATTCCGGTTTTTGCCAACTTAAATGTTTGTTGTCAAATTAATCTGAAGTCACTTAGTATGCGCAACTCGACCCGTCAAGCGACTATTCATTCATAGTGGTTGGAATGCTAGATCGGTCGTGGTTCGCCTCGGTCGACCTTCGCCGCCGACCGCCGGACAAAAAGTGTGATAGAGCGCCCGCCAACTATGTGGAAGTACCAGTGTCTAGTGCCTTACCTGCGCCATGCCATAGCGTACCTCCCGAAGGACGTTACTCTCCCGTTAGTTCGCACTCATCTACACAAAGAACTTTGTACCTAACCGACCCGTCTGCCGTTCTTATTAAATGTATGTAAAGTACTAATACTATATAAGCTACTTTGCTATATTATGTAATGTTGTAAATATGAATGTTAATATTGTTGTATTGTTAAAGTTCCACAATATAAAATGTTTGATAAAAAGTATCATTGTTTCAGACTTTCGTCATTAATTTGTGAATAGAATGTTAATAGGTACTTAGTAATAAATTCTATTCTTATATTATGAGCATCTTAGTTTTGTTAGTAAAGGACATAGCTCATTTTTCTTCATTGTAGTAAACTCTTAATAGCGAAAAAAAATGAAACATACCTACGTTTTGTATTTTTTTATTCCTTTATCTATAGATAGCTTATTATTTCTTTGTTATGCATGAAAGAAAGGAAAGCGGAAAGGTTTCGTTAGTAAGACTGTAAATTGACAATTTACATATTTTGTTTCTTCATGTATATTGTATAGTTATTTGTTTTTCCACTACATGTTACCTATGTCATAGCATAATTATAATTAAATTCATATATTTTTAATCATTTGTTTCGTCTCTACATTTTTAGTTTTAGGTAGAGTGGGAAAATTACTGTTAACAGTTGTTTTTAAAGTTTTGTAATGTAACATGTAATATTCATATAACAAGCAGATACTGTCAACAGAGAATTATTACCGAGAAATGGTGTTAATTATTGTATGTGATAAAAAAGTTCATCCTGTTCCCAGTTCACGTTTATGCATTTACATTCCTTTCGAAAATATATAATATACAGGAAAGATGGGATGGGTTTTGAGAGATTTTATAATCTCCAATTTAGATAAGATATAATAAAGCTTAAACTTATAGTTCATCACCAAACAGTTTGCTATATAAAAACTATATTTTCCATTCATAATGATGCCTTTTTCAGTGGCGAAAGAAAACTTGGCATATTATGTTATTCATGCCAGCCAGTCGTATTGCTATATTTTCCTTTTAGTTTTCCTTATTTTGTTTTCATAGACGTAATGTCCGCGAACTATTTATTTGCTTTATCATCCGATAATATAAAGGTAGGTAAAGCTTACACAATGTTACTTGACTGGTCAGCCTGCTCTGAAGTTAACTTTCAGGGACGTTCGCCCATGTACAGGAACTAAGAAACCTACCCACTCTCCGCCGTTCAGTTACAAAAATTACTTCTGCACAGACATTTCAAACAACATTTCAAACAACGGACTGCATAAGGTACTTGTTTTATAAAAAATATAACTAAACGTGGCATTTTGCGTACGATACCGAGATACACAAAAAGATTAAATTGCCGACAAATATTTAAACATAAAGACAAATTGTACAAATGAATGGTTATCATTTGTTAAGGACATGGGGATGACATCATACAACAGTGTCTCGGGAACACTGCATAGCATTCGCACACCCATACTAATACTATAAATAGGAAAGTGTGTTTGTCTGTTTGTCTTTCTTTCACGGCAAAACGGAGAGACGAATTGACGGTTTTTTAAGTGTAGATAGTTGAAGGGATGGAGAGTAACATTGGCTACTTTTTGCTACCCCGAATTTATCGCGAGCGAAGCCGCGGGCAAAAGCTAGTACATATTATAAACTCACGCCGTTTTCTCATGGGGTTAGGCAAAGACTACTGCGCTTAGTACATCCTTATAAACCTGCTGTGCTACGTCTAGCATACATACATATATATCTTCATAACATGCCCGTCAGTTTCGACTGCAAGTACAACTCTTACTTAGATAAATATATTCCTCACACTTTCACACAACGCCATCTAGTCTCAAACTAAGCAGAGCTTGTACTATGGGTACTAGACCACGGATAAACATACTTAAATACACTTAGTTTTTGTAAATACATACATATTATACATAGAAAATAAGAAAACACCCAGTCCAATGCAAACAATCATGTTCATGCACACAAAGATTTGCATTGAGCGGGAATCCAACCCGAGACCTCTCCGTAGCAGTCATGTTAAATAACCACTACGCCACAGAGGTCGTCAAATATTAATTAAGCGTTTATCAAATACGGCTATTATTGTCTTACCGAAAGGACAGGCCTTTTTCAGCGCCGATAGAAGGAAATTGGTTTTCTAATACTACGCTGGTCAGACATTAAGATACATCCTCACCAACCGGCCCGCATCCCCTGCCTGCATCTGCACTCAAGGCTTAAAACAATATATAATAATTTAATTTCATAAGCGCCGATTACACTAGACTACATGTAGTCTAGTGTAATCACATGTAGGACAGTGTAAACAGAACGTCCTAACACTAAAAAGTTAGGACGTCCTTATGTAGGAGACTACATGATGTAGTCTAGTGTAATCGGCGCTTATGAAATTAAAAAGAAGCGAAGGACGCGGTCGCAATACTGACCGGTGCGATGCGATACTAGCCGATGCGGGCCGTTTGATGAAGCAGTACCTATATGGTCGTTTTCTCCCGCTATGTGGCCAGCCCATCACTGAAAAGTGATAGACAGAGCATTATTATACCAGTAAGTATTTTATCGTGCATTTAGAAAATAAAAAAGGTTCTAATCAAAGTATACACAAAGATATTATACGAAAATGTGTTTTAATGCAAGAGAATAAGGTGCATAGAGGTCTAGGTTGATGTTACAGTGTCTACGTCTAGGATTCGATTGACTAATTCTAAGTTCATTAACCTTACATATCTTTATGATTGAATATTTGTATTTTACATAATTTGCAACAATTATTACTTTTGTTACACTAGGTACCTACTATCTCTATTAAAAGATGCCATATTAATTAAATTTCTTCGCAAAAGTGAAATGCAAGGATGATACTTAGCTCAATAATAGGTACCACTATACTAGTTCGTAGATAATTTTAACCCAGTCTAGTACCGGAAGTCGAAGGCATACCGCTTAAAACCGGAAGTAGGCGTTAATGGTCCTTGAGCGTACAAATCAACGAAACAAAATTGAGAACAAAATTCCCTCTTTCACTAGAGCATTTATTATATGGGTACCAGACAACGGATAAACATACTTAAATACCTTTTTTTTTAAATACATACATATTATACCTACATAGAAAACACCCAGACCAATTATTATTATTAATTTAGTGTAAAAAGGAGGTTCTCAATTCAAATTGTAATGGTCACGTGAACAACAACCCTATTCAACTCTATCATTTCTTGCCCAATTAAAAAAAACTTGGGCAGAACACACACAGTTGCCTAAGCTGGTAATACTCTCTCTAAACCTGGTTTAAAAATGTATCAATGGCGTTTGCTTGTCCTTACCTTGTTCAGATCTTTGTCACTATCGACTCTATATTTCTCCAAGAAGATCCATACAACCTTATATACCATTATAGTAGCTATAAATATATACAATTATCATACTTTATTGTGCAGCAATAACACAGAATATACATACATAAATGGACAAAAATTACATAGTATAACAGGCGGTACATTTGTGGCGGTTTTATGCTCTCGGCGCTGTCATGAGGACCTTTGAATGAAGTTTTTTTTAAAGTATTTTAATTAGGTAGTATGTATAGTGTACTTATTATTATAATCAATAACTTAGAAAAAAAAACATTAAGTTGAGTGTGATATTGGTGCGTAATCAATTAATCATAGACCGCCAGACTCGTAGTACAGAAATTTCAATCCTAATACAATACATACATTGCTCGGAGTTGAAGACACAAATAACGTCCAAAATCAGGACAATAATCATTGGATCGAACGAACAATTATCCTCCTTGATTTGAATACCTCTCGAGGACCCTTGCCCGGCTCATATAGACAAAATCACGCTTCCTAACCTGTCAAACATACCACATATCAAAATATAAGTAGAAATGTAAGTCAAATAATTCCCTAGTACAAAAATTTCGTGTATATACGATGCGGGGGCCTCGTAACTGAAACCCATCAGTACCTCTTCGTGATGACGTCATGCCGGACGCCGCCGTCCGCGCCATTCAAGGACAGTAAACATTACCAGGTCAATGCACGTCGCTGTCTCTAGTTGATTTTTTTTTTCGTTTGGCCGTGACTGCCGTGAAGAATTGTTACCAAAGAGGTTCGTAGTTACCTACTTTCTGACAGATATAGAGAACCTACTTTTGGTTATAAGTTGGTTCGGAGTAAATGACGTCAAATGTGCGCGGTATGTGACCCATCTTTTCGATTCCCACGCTGGAAAATTCTTTGAGTGATCCACAAATTATTGTCCTGTGTCTGGATGTTCTTTGTGATATAGGGCATGACCCTGGCAGAAGATGTCTTTGAAAAAGAAAAATAAAACAAAACTAAGACTCTATCGTATGATATTGGGTACTTTCAACGTAGCGTGAAGAAGCATTTAAACAGACCTGCAAGCGACCTCGTGCAGTCGTGCATAGCAGCCACTTCAACGACCAACGCGCATGTAGTCAAAATGCTCTAAATAAAAAACATATCAACAAAAATCAATAACGAGTCGATTTTACAGAAACAACTTTTTATTATGTTAGTCGATTAATTACATGTAATTATAGAAACGATGTTTAATAAAATAAACGTTCGTTTTAACAAAAAAATCGGGCAAGTGCAAGGCGGACTCGCCCATGAAGAGTTCCGTTGCATTAATGCCCGCTTTACACATCGACAAGTACACGTACAGTAGCGAGTTAAGTAGTAAGTTGTTGATTAAGTTGATTTGGATAGATATACATCCCATTATTTGGCGAGTTAAGTACGAAGTAGCCCCCTCTCTACTTACCCAACTTACTACTTAACTCGCTACTGTACTTGTCGATGTGTAAATCGGGCTTTAATGCTACGTATTAAAAAACTTTTACTTACTAGATCTTGTTCAAACCAATTATGCCGTTATATATATATTTTAATTTTATTATTTTCGTATTTTTGAAGTTACAGGAGGAAAAACATATTTTAACACTTTAGATGTGTCTCTTGCTTAAACTATTTAGTTTACAATAAAATTATATTAGACACCTTAATATCATTTTGAAGACCTTTCCATAGAAAACCTCATAGAATCTATAAGGATTCCGTTTTTTGCCATTTGTCAAAGGAACCCTAAAAAAGGCTGTTGTGGTTTACTTTCGTAGTGGCAGGTTCCATGGGAAAATAATTTAGTTGCTACGAATTGAGCAGCTTGCGGTCTGATATACCGTACTCACTGGTTACATACAGACACGAACAAAACCTTCTTATGTTATGACGCATGTCATTAATACTACTTGTATACAGACTTTGACTTACCAAGGACTTAAGTTAATATTTAAGACATATAGTAATATTGAGGAAGAACATAATTGCGTCTTCGTACAGGCATCTATACTAATATTATAAAGAGGTAAAGTTTGTGTATTTGTGACGTTGTTGGGAGTAATCTCTGGATCTACTAAACCGATTTTAAAAATTCTTTCTGTGTTGAATAGTCCATTTATCGGGGAGTGTCATAGGCTATATGTTATCACGCTATGACTAATAGGAGTTGTGCAGTAATGAAATATGTTTAAAAATGGACGCGTTTTTTTCCAACGAAGTGGGCACGGGTCAGCTAGTATTATATATTTTTCTACTGCTTCGGTGGTAAAGCTGCGGCTGCCGTGTCCAAGGTTGGGGATTCGAATCACACTTAAGATATATATTTATGTGAATATTGTCTCGAGCCTGGAGACTTTGTATCCTGTAATTTACTGTCTTTAAAATTTACATGACTCTATCCCAAGTACAAGAGATGACTTTAAAAATCTTTGATGAAGAACGTACCTAATTGTCTTTTTCTATTCTGAGGAATATTGTCATCATCATCACCGATGTAAGCAACTACTCCATCTGATCCCTGAGGTGTTGTAACATCTCGTTTATGTGTTCTAGCAAGAACCGGAATTCCTCCAGCTCTATTGTATAAGTTACTTTATTACTCATAGTTATGTGTACCTAGGCCACACATCACGCAAAAATGATATCCGAAAAAGCAGAATACCCGTAGATGGTTTGTATTTCTACAGAAAAAAAATAATAGGCAATATTTTTTAATTACATCATTTCATATTATTGACATTTATAAATAGGTATGAATAAAAAAAATAGAAACATTTAAAAATGCGAAAAAGGTGGACCCACCAGCATCGGACAAAGGTACAGGTGGATAGGGCTCCAGAGATAAGAATCTACTCGCAATACGTATTTTCTTATTATTGTTATCTACTTGTAAACGATGATTATTTCCTTATATGTAATTAATAAAACATTTATTATAAATTTTGAAATTTTTATCTATTTATCAACAACTATTATTCTATTCCATTTATTATTTATTTATAAACAATTGCCATAAGTATACTTGATATAAAATTCTCGATCAATAAAATCGTCATCGAATCGTGTACTTTTCAATGACATCGAAGAGGTTTTACCGTCACACGTACGAGGAAGGCACATCGAAATCTCGAGGCCAACAATATACCACTCACTTCAATATTTTCATATATTTTTCTTTCGAATTAACGTTTCCTTCTTCTTAACAATGGTTTTAAAGTGATTACTTTATTAAACGTATTTTACTCTCAGTAGATTACAATTGAAGTATTCGGCGAGATTCAAACATACCTTACGTTTGAATCTTACTGTCCTGAAGTTGGATATTCCTATGTTGGTTTTCTAAGGAATACATTTTAGAGATAAAAAAGGGTTTGCTTTCTGATTGTTGCTCAAAAGTAGAGATATTGTTTTAAATTCATTCATAATCTTGTTCGACACCGTTTCTGTTCCTCGCCTAGTGCAAAAACTGGAGGATCTGGGTATCAGAGGCACACCTTTGGCACTGCTATCAAATTATTTGGTGAATAGGACACAGTGCGTGAAAATAGGTGAACACGTTAGTGAAGATTTACCAATTCAAATAAGAGTACCACAAGGGAGTGTACTAGGTCCGACTCTGTTTCTCTGCTACATTAATGAGCTCTGTTCTTTAAACATTACAAATTGCCGCATATCAGCATATGCAGACGATTCTTCTTTGACTTTTTTTGCTAACTCATATAATGATCTGTTTCGCATTGTTCAAAATGGTTTCGATACAGTTTGTCACTGGTTAACATCAAACTCACTTACACTAAATGAAGACAAAACAAAATACATTCTTTTCACAATACAAAATAAATCACGAATACCCAACGATGACATGAATATTATTGCACATAAATGTAACTTCCCTCCAATACCTAATTGCAACTGTCCCCATATAAACCCCACACATTGTATTAAATATCTAGGTATCGAAATAGACGCACAGACGAGAAACAGACGATTAAAATGGTTTACGAGTCATTGGTGCAATCAATTTTAAGTAACTGCATCACTACATGAGGAGGTGCATGCAAAACTAATATGATACATGCTGAAAGGGCTCAGAGGTTGATCTTGAAAGTGAGTATGTTAAAACAACGCTTGTTTTCTACTGAGAAACTCTTTCAGGAATGCCAATTTCTTACAGTACGCCAACTGTACATAATGTTAACTGTACTTTATAAGCATTCTAACATATCAAAAGACAGAAAAACATTTATAGATCAAACAAGAAGAAACTACGCCTTATGCGACAAACCTGTGACTAGGACCTCTTTTGCTCAAAGATTTTATAATTTTCGAGGTAGCATCTTGTACAACCGAGTAAATACAGTAATAAAAATAGGGAATTTGTATAGGATAGAGTGTAAAAGAGCGTTGTATAAATACTTAGTAAGCTTAAATTATGCAGAAACTGAAAAAATATTCGAAATATTAGTATAATGAATTAAAAAAAAAAAGAAATTTAAAAATTATAAAAATATTAAATAATGGAGAAATTGTGAAGTTAAATACATACACACAAACACACACACACACACACACTATATTTTCTACTCTATCTCTACGTAAACTACCTACACTTGCACATGACATAACTTTGTTGATGAAAGGGGGGCCTGGAGTTCTAAGATACAGGCCTAGGCTTAGTTTAGACTCCAGATCTCCCACTGATTACAAACTATTTTACTAACGGCTCTTTTCAATAGAATATGTACTTAATGTAATTTGTGGAGATAAATAAAGATTTTTTTATGTTTATGTTTATGTTATACTCTGTCTAATCGAAAAATACGTAGAGACCAAAGAGGATAGTGTACTTGTTCACCTCACACCTCTACAAAGTCAGGGCATGGTACTATCCCAGTCTTATCTAGTTTTGTCTTCACTTACAAGCTTCCACTAAGACAACATGGGTAATGATTTGCAACTCACCATCATACCCCCGGTTTCTGAATGACTGATCAAGTAAAAATCTACTAATCAAGTGTCAAAACTGTCATTTTAGTTCCTGAAAATGATAGTTTTGACACTTAATAGTCTTCTAAAGATAAAAGAGTAACACCAAGGTAGACCGAGTATCTACTCTATATGGACTTTGTTATAACTCCTTGTTATGGCGAGTACCTAACTGCTCACTAAAAGGTTTCCCACGATAAAATAAGGGACTCTGACCCTACAGACGTATAACGGAACAAAATAGAACTTTTTTAACACTTGTCGTTCCATATACAAAAAATCAAAAAATAGAAAAACTCTTTACCATGAATAAGGTAACGATTTAACCGAATCGTAAAGCAAGTATTGGGAAAGAAATTCAAAAGTATTCTGAGGACATTGACTCGGGAATCAGTGGATGATAAAGATTCATAACCAACTCGTGAACATCCAACCATGACGCCATAACATCCGTCACCTTGCCTCTCTTAAGTAATAGTCGAACACTTTCATTCCCATTATCAATGGTATCACGATTTAACTACTTCTTTAACTATATTACTTGACGAAATCTGTTTATAATATTTTAAGTGAATATTGCACATATGAAACAATATTTCACACAACGCCATCTAGTTCCAAACTAAGCAGAGCTTGTACTATGGGCACTAGACTACTGATAAATAGACATAATTTAAACTTTTTTGTAAATACATTCTTACTTTTATACATAGAAAAATACAAACATTTATTTATGTTTACAAAGATTTGCATGCACTGGGAACCAGAGACCTCTGCGTAGCAGCCATAGACTATAGCCACTTCCCCAAAGACGTTGATGTCTTCAAAGTACAAACTTGGCTATTATATATTTCAATCTTTCTTTGCAGTAAAGCTTATCATTGCACACAAGCTCACTCAAAGTTATTCGCGTCATATTCCCGTTTAACATCATCATAACAAAAGTTCCGTGGGAAGAATTTATTTTCCCGGAATATAAAGTTCTTATATCTAGGTACATCTATTCTTTAAGTTATCTTAGATCTAACTATTGTTCTATTGCAGTTCTTCGACGAAAAAAGCTATGGAATTAAAATTGTGTAATTTTCATACCTACATTCCTTAGGTGTAGTTATGTTTTTGCATCCTTGCATTACGGAAGGGACTGCAAAGATGCTAAGATAAAGATTGTGCTCTAATAATATAATTTATATAGTAATTGTCTTCGAAATAAAATCGGCACTGCAATTGGTATTTCTGAATTGCTATAGATTTACATTTCACCTGTCATCGGTTCCTCTTTTGTTTTATTAATATTGTCATGACTTTTAAATTAAATAGTCATAACACTCATAACTGATGCGGCATCTCGTTCTTATAAAGAATTTTTTTAATAATTTAATTAGGGCCCCCCCTCGGGGGCATGTTAATATTGGGGTCCTGTTATAATGAAATTAAATTTTATATAAGTGTAACTGAAGATAAGAGTTCAGACTATTTGAATTCGACTATAGTTTATCTAAAAGCTCTGCTAGGCAGTTTCACAGACATTTTCTCATTGAACGTTATTGAAAGCAGTCGCAAAATACAGTCATGTCCTGATCAATATAAATATTTTTTTCTTGTTTGAAATGGTATACCTACTTCTAAATTGATTTGTAGTTGGTATGCTATGTAAACATTTTCAAACTTTTTATTTTAAAGAAGTGACTGATTTCTGGGGTTACAAACATCCTCTTTTTGAAGTCGGTAATAAATAGACTACTTAACACTTTGATTTATTCCTTCCAAAGTTATAGAAATATGTGTACCTACCCAAAACATTTTAAACAATATTTGTTTTTATTTATGTATAAACTTTTACCAAAAGAGTGGTCAGTTCAGTCGTAAGTTGTACAGTGGCGGTTGCATTCCATTTTGCCGCGTTCCATTACGCAGAGTCGTGGTTCCAAGAAATATTGCCGTCTCGCTCACACTTAGCATTCCATATTATTGCCATGTTTTGGAATTTCTGTTCATTGTTTGCACTCAAGCTCATTTTAATACAAGTAAGGAAATTATATTATCGTATCCGGTCAAAGGTCTGATAGTATAAAGAGACCTGATGTATACATTCTCTGAGTGGTGGTGGCGTAAGAATGGTTAGATGGTGTCCCTACCTCACCTTGATCCTGATTGAAAGAAAGTTCACAGATGTTGTGTACGTGTACGAGAACAAAAGAATAAAAAGTTGTTTTAAAAAATATCAATTCATCAAACTGTGTGATGTAGGGCTGTTGTAGTGATACTTTCTTTAAATGATTAATTGAGTCATATAATTTCAAAACCCCCTAAAGTGCTTTTTCTTAAATGTCGACAATTCATGAAAACGTCTTAAACTTACTAACAACTTTAATTCTGTACGATTTTTAACATTATATTATGATTGTAATATAACAATCGCAACAAACATCTTTCTTAAATAAAAACAATTTGGAAAACGAGGTTATTTGCAAAAATAGATTTGTTCTAAGGGACTTTGAAGTTTAGTGACATTTGAAAGTAACCGATACCGTTTTAGAGGATTTTGAAACACACAAGCAGTCTTTTAGGGTCTTTTGAAACTAAACTCGATTTTATAATTAATTTTTAGTCGGGTTAGAGTGGCATTTGAAGTTAAACGATCAGCGCTAATAGAACCTATTAATAAACCATTTTTAAAGTAGGTCCTAACTAAAAATTTCTATAAAAACGTTTTAGCGGGTTTTGATAATACAACACTCAATTATCAAATTAGGTAAAATTATAAGAAAAGTCTTTGAGCAAAAGAAGTACTGTTCCTTACCCTTCTTGTACTTAATCAGCAAGCTTTCGACAAGGTCTGGCTAAGGAGCCAGCCTGTAAGAAAACAAACTTCATATTTCACACTTTTAGAATTGAATAATTCTAAAGACTTCATAGTCTTACTTAAATGATAGATTAATCCAGGTTAGAGTAAACTATTGTACTTACATTGAACTTTTTAGGCAATAACTTTGAAAAATAAACGTAACAATCACATTAATACAGTAAACGAAAGGAAATATTAAAAATAATCTACACAATATCAACAATAACGAAACCCCATACATGTAACACGGATCCTTGAAATTATAAATACTTATGCGAAACAATAAAAGTGTCACCCTTTCATTAAAGCAAGTTAGTATGAAGGAAGCCAGCTAGTCAGAGAGTATTCGGTGATTAATGACTTGCGGTTATAGCGTACTTCCTGCCAACGAGCATTCCCTTCAATGTCCAGACTCTTTGGTACAAATCAAAAGAATAAAATAATTCGACGAAGTACATCCAGCCAGTTGAATCTATGCAAAGAGTTTTTATTATACGTTCTGCCAATTTGTGATAATGATTGGTGTATAATAAAAGTGCTGTAACACCCTTCCTGTTTGTAAGGGCATAATGACCAGATACTGTAGTAGTTGCTTACCTACCTATGTTGGAGTTCAGGGGTTCCAATCCCGCTCAATACAAAAATTTTTATGCAAAAATATGATGTAGGTTTACATCAGTCTGAACGATTTCTATCTATAAAATTAGACACAGTTTTTTAAATTTTAGTCAATATTTGATAACTTTTTAGATGTAGGTACTTTAGTGACAAAAGAATTAGGCTTCTCGTCTGATGATAAGTTTCACATTTTGTCCACACCAAATGTAGAAAAATATAAAGCTCAGAAGCCCTGGAGATCCATTATTTAGTAATTTCACTAACGATCTGCATATATTAATATTTACACACTACTTCTTAAACTGGACTATATTCGCGCTTTCCATCAGGTTCGTTAGTTATATTGCCACATAAAAAAAGAGTCCTTTTGCTCCAAAAATACAAAAGAAAATACCTACCTCACAAAGGGCCAAAAATGTTAAGGAACAACAATCGTAGCAACTAAAAATGACTATGCAATATTAAATGATTGCGAATCATTGTTTTCATCCGTCAAAAAACCGTGACAATTAAAATTTTAGATTGATAGATTGAATTTAAGATGTGGTTTTTTATAGTTTTGGATGTTCCACGCTTAAACATCGGAATTTGCTGAGAATATCTGATAAAGCACAAAAAAAGGCTTTTATCGTATTCTCTCCGATGTAAAATACATTCGTCTTTGAAGAAATTTTATTAAGTTAAAGCATTTGCAAATGCCGGAGAATTAATCGTACTTTTATGACCTTTGAAATATGCAATGAATAACGCATAGGGTCCGTAACTGAATTTCGAGAGTTATATGTTCGAATAATGGAAAGTCGACAGAACGTTTGTTCGAATAGAGTTTATTGCGAAACAACTTTTTGTCGCTAAAAGCTGTTTCGACTGCACGATTGGTCGAAATAACTATTTGGGTTAGGTTAGGTTAGAACATCGACAACAGAACATCGATCGATTTAATATGCGTAGTCAACTGACTACGCATATTAAAAACTGCTGAATTCACGAGAGAATATTGTCATAATCTTCAATAAATTCAAGAGCAACATATTTTTTTCATTTCGTCATAACAATATGAAAACATATACAAATTTCATAGACACTTTACTTGACTTCATTCTTCAGCAATCAGACAATTAGATTTTTTGATGTAATGGATAATAGGAATGTGTGGCGGCTAGGGATCATACCATATTTTACGGGGACTGAACAAACATAAATTTAACGGAGTTAAAAAACATCCAGACTTAGGAAAAAATTTATGCATAGCACAAATACATAATTGTCCTGCGTGGGATTCGAACCCGCGACCTAGTGCACGGCAGTCGCTTACACGACAGCCTTTCCACTGATGCACTTACTACTACTGAAATAGATGATAGAAATCGTTGTTTAGTCTTAGCAGCAGCTGCTACCTACTTCCTAAAAAAGATTTTAACTTCAATTCCCTATTTGTATTCGTATATAGGGGATATCCCGAAATATATTCTTCTACGTAAATTAGCGATAGGCATAATACACTACACAGAAAAGGTTTCCGTTACAAAGTAAATATAGTACATACATAAATACTTAGGTACTATGTTTGCTGAAAAGCTCTCATTCAACCATTGCCACGTTTAGAAACTATAAGACAGGTTAAGCGACATCAACGAGGTCATATTAGATGGGTGACCGCTTAGCGTTATCATAAGTCAGTCCCGGTCGTTTTTTTTTTCGTAAATTGTAATTTGAAGAAAAAGACATTAGGTTAAAAGAAAAATGAACACAAAGATTTGCATTCCACAGGCATCGAACTTGAGACCTTTGCGTAACAGCCATGAACTAAAACCAACGCTATAGAACACATTGTCAAGTTTATACTCATATTTACTTACTTACTTACCGAAAATGTTTGAAATTTTACCTACTTAGTTCACCTTCGGCAGGATAGGCTTTTCTTGCATACACCTAAGGATAGGGGGGTGACCCATCACCCCACAACTTATATTAGCGAAAATGAAACACATGTATACAAAAAAGAAACTTTTTTTTAAATGAGACAAGTAATTTAGTTCGTAATAAAATGTAATTTTAGTCTTTCCTTCTTAGAAAAATTGAACACCATGCTTATTTTTGTAATTTCAACGGGGGTTTACTTCCAGAAGGTTGCTGGTTCATGTTTAGAACATCTCTTATACTTTGTCTGATTTCTCGAAGTAAATTTAGATTTCCAGACACATTATCCTTAATTTCTGATACTTCATCCCTTAGAAACTTGTATTGCCTATGTTTTTCAAATATTTTTCAATGTCATCGACCGTAAATCTTACCATTTTGGACTAATAAAGCCTCTTATTTCAATTGATTTGCGATAGAAACAAAAACGTAAAAGGATAGTGGAGTGATTGGTCACCCCAGCAAGGTAAATATAGCAAAAACCACGACCATTGGCAAATTAGTGACTAATGCTAGTAACTGCGTATGCTTAGATAAGAGAATACAGAAAAACACAGCTACCCTCAATTAACTTATAAAAAGTTACAGCATCATTTTTAATCGACTGGGGTGATGAGTCACCCCCCTATCCTTCCGAAGGTTAAATTACTTATAACAAGCTTCTAAGGTTCTCCTCCTGTGAGGTTCTTACCTCACAGGAGGAGAACCTTAGTAACGTAGTGGTTATATTAAACTGATGCTATAAATAGGTGAGGGTTCGATTCCCGATTTGACCATCCACGAGCATGAATGTCTACATTGGTCTAAGTATTTTCTCTGTATGATATGTATGTATTTGCAAAAAGAAAAAGTAAATAAGTAGACTTATCTGTTGTCTAATACCTATAGTACAAGCTCTGCTTAGCTGAGGTCTAGAGATGGCGTTTTGTGAGATTTTATACTTTAAATACATAGATTAAAAATATGACCCATAACTTATGGGCCATAAGGTATGCATTGTACTTTAATGAATGAAATTGCTTCTAAATCTAGGTATTTCCTGCTCACCCTAGAAAAAGGAAGTTCTAAGTTCATTGCCCTCAATATCCTAATGACATTAAACTGCTGATTAGGTACGTAACTAGAAATATTGCTTTGTCAACCGACATTCCAGATAAAATTTCATACTTACTTAAATATAAAAATTTACGTTTTTAGGTATTCAATTACACATTATGTATAATAATGTATATGCATATAAAAGGTATATAATGTACAACGATATGTACGTATAGTGGAATTCGTCTTATTTTGTAAGTACTTACATACATCTCGTAGAATGAGAAGCAAGAATCAAGCCAGAGTGAGAAGTAGTTAAAAGCGCGAGCGAGTAAGAAAACATGTTATGTATTATTATTTGAACGTCGACTCGAATGGGAGAAACCTGCGTGCGGGCCTCACAGGCACCGCCCCCGCCCCCCCGCGCGCCCCGCCGATCATATGTTCGGCGGCGAGGCGCGTACCGGCTGTTCGGCTCGTCACTGCGACTCGGGCACTCGCCGTAGTCGCAACACACCGCGCTAATACACACGCCCGGCGGCCACTCGCGCTCGATCAGCTGTCTCGTCACAATACACAGCCGGCCGCTGTCAATAAGCCGCAGTGCGGTGTAACATGGAGCTGTTGTGCGCCGAGCGCGTGAGCCCCCAGAGCGGCGCGGGCGAGGTTCCGCGGCCGCAGACCACGCACCGGGCCGCCGCCCCAGACCCGGTGCTGCTCCGGCGCCGCGTGCTCGACAACCTGCTCCGCACCGAGGAGCGCTACGCCGTCACCGCCAACTACTTTGGCACCGTGCAGACTGAGATCACGCCGACCATGCGCCGCCTCGTCGCCGAGTGGATGCTAGAGGTGAGCGCACCCGCGCCGTATGCCGCACCCACATCGCTCGTACCATCAACCCGAACGTTCGCCATTTTGTCTCGTTTTCCGGCCACGTGTAGGTATATCCAGACGATACCGGCAGCACCAGCGGCTCTCGTATGCCCTTGCCACTGTTCGCTGAACCGAAATACCTTACATCTATGTAGAATACCCATGTTCCTCGGTGCCCGGTCACCTGATGATTAGCCTCCCTCTAGTTCTAAGGGTGGTCTGGAACTGAACCTTTATTTAGAGTGTTGGAGTGTTTATTATGTGTTGTTATAGCATTGTGATCACGAAAACCAATTCGTTAAATAATAATCCGTCTTGAAAGTGTACGTTATGATTTGTTTACATGATCAGCTGATTACGTTCTCGTTTCATATGTTAGAATCTTATAAGAATTTATCTGTCGCTACATCAGTTTATCGATGTCTTATTCATAGGAGATTAGTGTTGGAATATAATTATGAGTAAGTTTAGGTATTTTGTTTATTTTAATGTGGTGTAATGATGTGGTAGTGATCGTATATCAGTATAGTTAGCTAGTTGAATAAGTAACTGGTTGTTGAGCGCGAGTGCGATGCGAGGGCCCCTCGTCGTTACGCGGTCGCCGACCGATGCGGCTGTTCGTTCTATTTGAATAATCAGCTGATTTTGACACGCACACAGCTGACGCTCGGCTGCGCACTTATCTTTTGCTTCTATTATCACGAATAATTACTAATGCGCACACGGACGTCATTACTCGGATCTATGTCGCTGAAATGACGAGTCATTTATATTAATTTTTATATTTAATCATAAATGCAAGAGCTTTTTTATTTTAGATAAGCTAGTTGGATTTTTTTTTAGTTTTCTTAATAGTTTCAAAGTCGGTTTTTAGTATACGTGTAAGTCTGTAGAGGTAGTATTAGGTCGGTTATGGTAGGTAGATAGGTTCGGGTGGAGACCACGTGTGCCGGGCGGTAGTGACGTCAGGGCTGTCTCAGCGACACATGCGCCGGCTCACTACAGCGATACCTCTTCTCACCTCGTGGTCGTGGCTACACTTAAACTAGTCGCATACCATCGTTTCAGCACAAGCAGACCGAAACGAACCTCCGATTCGGACAGGTCAATGACACCTTCATCGTGCTCACATTAACTTTTATGTTTAATCATCAACTCACACAAAAACTATAATGACATAACGTGCGAAACATATTTTCATTATTATTTTTCTTTTCATTTTGTCTTTAGAAAAAGCTTAGATCACACTTTTTAATAGAATTTCATGCCTACATATTCAAAGTAGGTGATAAAAAGCGGTACAGTCCACAGCTTACATAAAACAAGAAGTTAATAGTTAATGCGATAATAAGTTTTATAGTCGCGACACCATTGCCATTCATTAGTAGAACCTCGCATGTTATGCTTCGGTAATTACGAATACATATAAAAACTCCTTTTATAACTCACTCGGTGGGTTATCCATCTCTTTTATTATTTATTTATTCAAAAGTTTACTAAATAAAATGTATTTATAAGATAATTTAACATTATCGATGGTAATATTAGTAGGTACAAGAATAGGTAGAGTTGAGGTTGAGATAGTTAATTATGTTTGAGGGAGGTGGACCGTGAAACGATATACTGAGACGCGTATAAGTACTGGGTAGCGGTGAACCGCTCGGTACTTGTTACATACTTTGTTTTCACACTGTTATATATGATTGGATCGGTACCGGTTAGCGAGTCGCGTTACACTGCACCGTGCGAAACTATGTCGGGAACTATCTGCGACTCCATAACTATTTCATAACATGACACATTTACAAGCCTACATATTAAGTATCATCTTACCTTTTTACCTTACTTTCTGTTTCAAACAGCAAACTTAAATATAAGTACAAACGTCTTGAATATAATCCTACATTTACACAACAACTGTATGGTTCAATTGTGATTGGCTATTGTATTAGATTTTGTACAAACCGTACAGCAGTCAGCTCGGGTACGTACCTACAGGAACCATTAACGCTGATAAGCAACGTATAACTGCATCAGGAAAGTAAAGCACACTGTATTTATCGCAATAAGTGTGTGTATTTCCATTTTATATATAGGTTATCAGGAATTCCGGATGATAAACTAAGCTCGGGCCTGGGTGCGGCTGTTATAACATTCAAACGTGTTGTTTCTTAGAAATAGAACTTTTTGTTTCATCATAATAATTTTGGTTTCTTTTGCAGGTATGTGAAGACCAAGGATGTCAAGAGGAAGTGTTCCCACTAGCAATATCTTACTTGGATCGGTTCATGAGCACATGTGCTGTTAGTAAAAATCAAGTACAGTTGTTGGGCACAGCGTGCTTACTGCTGGCGTCCAAGCTCCGTGAGCCTGGGTCACGCGCGCTGCCGGCAGAACTCCTCGTCTTCTACACGGCGAACAGCATAACGCTCACCGACTTATGTGTGAGTACATAGAATGCTTTACTTAGCGTTACTATCACGGTAAACGACCTAGTTTCTTACAAAAACATCTAGCTTTCTGTTAACGGGAATAGCACTCGTGTAGCTCACATTACAGATAATATACTACTTTGTCGTATTCGAATGGTTTTATAGATTTTAATTAACTTTCTTTGTCTCGGATAACAGCTGATATATTCATGTACGTTTCGTGAGCCAGCTTTTTGTAATGATATCGCACAAGAACTAATTTAGCAGTTAGTTCTGTTATCGTGTCTTTCTTTATACAGATTTCTAAATCATTCGCGTTCTGACTCTGACATCCGTGTGAGATTGGAATTCTAGTTTTATGGCGTCATTTTAGCCTTGTAGCTCTATGGTATTAAAAAAAACATTATTTATGTAATTTATTACACTTTATAGCACACTTTATAAGTATTTAATATTCGTTATACTGAGGATGAACTAAGGTGACCAGGTGACTAATAAAATTAAAAATACTAGCTATTTTGTGTGTAGGCACAGTGACAACTATTAAAGAACAGATTTAAATAACTGATCTCTCATATAAATAGGCGTATTCTAAATATATAATAAATAAAGTGTGTATGACACTTCATACGATAAGTTCAGTACAAATTAAGTAAATAAATTAACCAATGCTTAGGTAATTATTATGTATTATTTCCTTGTGTTTTGCGGTTATCGTAACCTTGTCATATATATTCTAACTAATAGTTAACTAGGCGGTTGCTAGGATTAATTGTAGAATAGTTTATTAATAGATTCATCATGGCGTCCATTTTAGTAAGTTATTTGTCTTTGGTTGCTCATTTTAAAAGTACGTATTTTAATATTGTTGAAAATACTTTATCTGCGTATAACAACACCCAGAAGTTCATTCATAAGGTTTCACTGTTTGTCAATTATCAATGATGAATACGACGATATTTTGATTGTGTAACTGACAATGTATTGTTGCAATTGCTTACTTTGCGAATATTTTTATAACTCATTGTATTCTATAGTAAATAATAAATACTTACTTATTACGACTTTCATAATCCTAATAAAGGGCATTGCCTTTTAGTAGGTAAGACCTAGTCTTACGAATTATGTACAGACAGTACGTAAAGTGCATGTAATGTTAAAGATCGTACCTATAGATGATAATTTACGAAACTATAACGTATTTATTAAGTTTGTTGTCGGTTGCATTTCGGGCGCGGCGGGCGTTTGGCCACCCGCCGGGGCCCCGTCTGTCGCCGTTCGTCCCGTAGATAATAAGTGCACGCCATTTTCGCGCGTCATAATATAAGTAGGTACTCAACTCGTTCTGCCTGCGAAGCGATGCATGTGCATTCTTCCATCGTGTTTCAAGTTTTTATTAACGGTAATTTCACAGCTGAGTATTAATTAGTCATCGATTTATAATTACACTTTATACTTGTTTTTGAATAGCAAAGTTTGTTCTAAATTAGGCTCGAGATAAACGGTTCGAGTACGAAATTATTGTAATTATACGAGATAGCTGCTTATGGTGCTCGGTGGTCTCGGAATGCGACATGACGCGGAGTCGGAGACGACTACCCTGCGGACAGTGTCCCCTAACGAGCCGACTTCTCGGAAGAACCGCCGAACGAGGCTCGCGTTTCAATCAGACCAATTACAGGCGGAGCACGGGGCTTATTTTTTCTCACGCGTTTGTAACTCGATGGCGAACTAACATAACCTCACAAAATAACAGAAAGATAACACGCCGCTAAATGAGATTACACCTTCATAACGACTAGGTATTTAAACATTTTTCACGATTGATTTTTTACACGTACGTGAGTTCGCTAAGTTCGCTTGCACTGTAGGTAGACGTTTAGTTTATGCTAATACACTGAGTCATGGCAACATTTACTTGTTCAGAATTTAATATCGACTTTATTAAACACATCTTCGAGATCATAACGTTTATTTGAGGAATATAAAATTATCTTAATGCCATTCGTATAATATGCTCTAAGGTATTGAACTTTCGGTATCAAAATGTTGTATTTTTGGGATCTGGTTTTAGTAATTATTTGAAGATAATTTTTTTATGACTTTTGATAAGTCTGTTAACATCCTGTGTTGGTTTTAGTATTATCACAGGTATTATTATTTCAGGAGCATATTTATTCGTAATTGACCTTATAATGGGTTCCCCAATTAACCATCTTTTTACATAATGCAAGCCTTGGTTTCTTGTTTTAAATACTAAAACTAATTATTACGTTTCATAATGATGAAACAAGTCGGTAATGTCTGCGTAGCACTCTCGTAGAGGCTCTACGACTTATCGTAGATGCTTTATGTACTTATAAGAAAACTTTTTACGTCAATTTTCATATCAGTAATAATAAGTAAAGTATTTAAAATGAAAAGTTAATGAAGTTTGTATAGTGGTCGTGTATACGGCTGCTGTGCGCCAGGTTGGGGATTCGAATCCCATCAAGGTAATTTGTGGAATCCACAAATTATTATCTTGGTACCTAGATCGAGTCCGTTGACCCCTACATTTAATGCCTCACACTATAACACACAAATTTGTACCACACTATATAAAAAACATAAAAAACAAAATAAATAAAAACTTGAAATAACAATGATTACATTTTCGCCACATCGATATATTAAGACAAGACATCAATCGATTATCTCACGATAATATAAAACGATATAGGTTTGTAAACGTTACACAGATAACGAAGAATCGGTTAGGTTTGATTGTGTAGTGGTTAGGTTGGATGTTGCCGAGCGCAGGCTTGAGCGCACTCGAGCAAAAAGAGCACGCACTGGCATTCTCGCGCGCTCGACGACCAACCATAAAACCTTGCGAGTTCTCACATCCACACAACCACTGTAAACGTTTATTATAATTGAAGCATAAGTTTATGAGCGCGGTACCAGTTTGTCAAAAGATTATTCAATATTTCTTTTACGGTTAAAATTTTTAATTTTATTCCTGTTGTGGTATAATCTTAGATATCGTAAAATTTGTCTGGAATGTTTGATTACGGACAGAGAAATCATTAAAATAGTTATAATAACGTCTTTTGTTAATCATGCCGACGGATTAGTGTTGTATGATGTATTTTTTTTTTCATATTAGTAATTCGTTTGAGCTTTTTATTGCTGATTTCTTTGATTGTTATTGACAATTACAATGGTGTATTAAAAATGTCTATGCGCCTATTTAATTGCGTGTTAAAAAAAGGATTGGTATGTTTTTATTATACAACGGCTATCTTACGTGTTAGAATAAATGATATTACTTTTTAATGTGAACAAAAAATAAGGAAATACTTTCTACCTGACAAGTTGTAGTTATTTTCCCTTTTATGTATTTAACACTACATGTTTGACCATTTATGGCCTTGTTTTACAGGAAATGCTTAGAAATAATGAACAAAAGAATAATTAGTAAAAAATGTTGTCCTAATGTTCGTGGTTTGAAAAAAAATAAAAAAAACGTTTTGTCTATGATGCGAATAGTTTGTATTTTAACATCTTAGTAAAGAAAATATTATTAAAGTTAGGTTACTTTTTAAAAATAAACGTATAATTTGCTTAATTTATTTACAAGGGATTACAAATACTTACATAAAATAACACAATAATCAGTGGGAATGTAAAGAATGAGCAAATTAGCACTAACCGTTGCGGTTATTTGCGCATCTCACGGTTCGAAGTATGCGCCCCGCGCTAGTATCCGGTGTTAATGAAACTTCCTTGCGAACTTAATGCCACAAAACATAACTATTGTTATACACACAATGTACTTTCATATCAACTAACGGTATACAATACACATGACATAAAATGAAATGATCTGATATTAGTATAGGTTTTTTTTAAACAAATACTTACCATAGACTAGGTGAAAATAAACTTTATACACACGTAATTAAATAAACAATTAGTTGGAACAATTATTATAAAACAATTAATTTTCTAAAATATAAGAACAATGCTTAAAAACTTTTTTGTTTTCTTCTCTGCTGCCTGTATTTATTGTAGATATTTAAAATGAAATCACAATAGTATAGGTTTATCACAGGAATTCACAGGAACTCTTTATCCCAAAATTTTTAATATCCTCTAAAATAACTTTTAATAAAATTAAACCTTTACATTGTTTTAATAAGAAATGTGTGAACAATTCCAATGGATAATTTAGTTAAATAATGCCTTTATCTTAATTATCTACTTGTGTATTGAAGCTACCGACCGTATGAGGTCGTCCAACCGAAAACTCGAAGAACCAGTCGTATTCCGATACACACGAAATTTCCATACGAATAAGTTTGCTTCATATCTTTCTTTGATCCGTGAAATATTCTGAACAATAGTAATATCTATAATAGTACTTATTAATAATGGTTGTGTGATACAGAAATTGTGTTAACGAGCACATGTTGACGATAGTGTGGTGTTTATGTGGAATGTGCGGTGTGACTAGCTGTGGGCTCATTAGATAATTGTAACACTTTACCTCACTTGATAGCTGTTATACTGCGCTTCTATTATTATTACACATACTTTTATTATCATATTCACCGTTCGTTTATTGTAAAACTTTAATATAAAATGATACATCACATTTTAAGAGGTTATATCTTAACCTATAATTTCACAATTTACCACTAAAAGGTACCTTCAACGGTAGTAAAATTCCATCGGGTACTTGTTCAGTAACTCGTTCTATGCGGGCGGTGGCCCTGAGGTAAGAAAAAAATTAAAATTTTGTGGTTAGGAACGCAGCGAGATGTGGAACGCGACCAGATAGCAATGCTATTGTTTCACTCCTCTGTCATCTCTCTCCACCGCATTAAAAGCTTACTGGTTGAGCTGCCACAGAAACTATCTACCATAACCATCAATTTGGTATAATACCTGTACTTTTATAATAACATGGATACGATATAACCATGGAAAGATAACTATCTTTTTTTATTTACTTAGGGACTAGAACGATCAAAAGGAGCTAGACGACTAAATTATATTTTCCAGGAATATCATGTTTATAATATTATGTCTTACGTAAGAATTGCGATTCATATCCCACATGCCTGGCACGTTTTATCCGTTCACAATAAACTTTATATTCAATATTGCACTCGATGCTTTTCATTGATGACGAAAGCTACAATAATTAAATCCAATAAATATTCTAAAAGTTCGGTAAATTTCTTGTGTTCGCTGTTCCTATTTGTATCTTAAAAATTCCATAGTTTAAGTCTCATAAGGCTAACAGCCACGCGACACCGTGCTCATTGTTTGATTCTAATAGCGGCGCAGTCACACCGTTTGATGAAATTGGATAAAGCATGGGAACCGAGTGTGGAATTCAGCGAGTGTGTTGTGGGCATGGAGTGGTGTTTGCATAGCTAGCTTTATTGGCTGTAACGTAGTTCGATAACTGGTGCGGGCGGCGCGCACCCACAGCCCGCTCTCCTCCACTCTAATGAACACTCGCTTGTAACTTTACGAGCTGCATTCCATCCGTCTCGAGTGGAACCTCGCTAATATTCGAATACGTCTATTTTGTACGAGCAAACACACAATATCACTAGCTATATTTATAAAATCAGCTGATAGGGGCCAACTGACTCTGACTCGCCGACTATAATAATAATCATATGCATTGTGTGGTATTTGTAGTGAAGTTGATGATTCGTCAACCTTAACAACATTTGCGGTAAATATTTTTATGAATGCATTGTTTAAGAGAGCCTAACCAGTCTCAGTCTCAAGTACAACGATACTGCATCTTGTATATTAATTTTGCGGTCGACCCGCATACCTACCGTGGTGCTGGAAATCGCTTTTTCTTACCGGTTTTGTACTGCCTCCGCCTAACCGCATACTCTTCAATAATACCTACTTTTACCTATTAATTATTTCATAATTAAGTATTTTATTATAATCCATTGTTTATATTAAAGCGAGAACTATAATGTTTTTTTATTACTCTATGGTGCACACATGACGCACTCACACATATAAACACCGATTTAATTCGACTTCCACTGAGGATACTTCATTCATTCATAAACATGATATGCGAAGAATCTATATGGCCTAAGCGCTAACCTCCGGTGGACAAATAAGAACTTTAAAAACATGGCAATGAGAGACATTATCGGTTGAGTGGAAAGTAACAGAGGCCCGCCACCGCGGTCGACCCCGCCGATTGAGTTAAGTAAACATCGAGTATTATCTGTCAACGGACATGCAACTTGAACATGTGTGAGTGTGTACGTTGCTTGGTACACTAAATAATCAGCTTATTCATAAAACAACTCGTAAAAATATTTCGTTCATTTTAAAAAATGGCACAATACAAGGTATCAGAATTAACAAGCTAGTTAGATATTATTATTTTTAATATAACATAGATAATGTATGTCTATCCATTTAAACTACTTATGGTTGGTTATCATAGTTCGTATCTTACATAATACCTACACACTACAAATTCCGCGGAAGTACGTATCTATCAAGCTGCAACTAAGTAAAATTGACAACAACTAGGTCAGTATAGTTCAAGAAAGATAATAAATTATTAATAAAACAATTTAATTGAGATTGCCGAATAATAATGTAGGTACAGTCACGAGCAATAATATGTACACATTTTCAAATTTTCTAAACTATCTGCACGTTTATCTAGACATTACAATATCAAAATGAATTCGTAATTTAGAAGAGGTTCCGTACAGTTTTGAATTAATCTTCGAATTTTCAATTTTGGATTGGCAGAACTTTAGATAACTGGTTTACAAAATGCGAAAATGTGTACATATTATTGCTCGTGACTGTACCTACTTAAAACAATACATACGTAAACTCCTTTCTTTGAAACAGTTTTTACTCGCGATAATGTCATTGTATTTAACTGCTACACGGCATTATGTCTAGGTAACATAATTTCTTTGAAACTAAACATGAACTAATTTTATAACGTTGTACAATTAGATTGCACAACAATGTACCGGGCTACCTACGCCGTTCCGGGAAGTCGCGTAAAGCTCATTTGTGATTATAAGGCGGATGTGGCGACAAGAATGCTATTTTATTATCCTGGCTAACCAAAGATGACCTTTTTGGTGTTAATTTTAAATTATACTTTTATACTGATGTTATTTTTTCTTTGTTGACAGAGTTACGAGTTATTGGTGCTTTCAAAATTAAAGTGGGACGTTGCTGGAGTGACTGCTCATGACTTTCTTCCTTTACTACTGTCGAGGCTGCCACTTCGGGGAATTACCAACACTGAGATGGTGCACAGGCATGCACAGACATTCATTGCACTAGCAGCCAGAGGTAAGAATCACATAACCACTACAATATTAAAGATTTCCTTATTTCATGTTACTATTGCCATCGAATTTCATATTTATCTAAATAAAAACGGTTGAACCGTACTAAAAGTAGGTCTTATGATAAGGATGACGAAAAGATAGGTAATTCTTGGAATAAAACTAACTGCGTGGCGTTTAAATACTAAATTATAGGCTAGGCTTCGTCCGTATCTCCTATAACTGGTTTACTAGAAGAAAATAAAACGCTTTTGCTGCAGAAAATTATTAGCTATTCTGACAGTTCCTTATTCAGTGACCGATTAAACAGCATAAGGCTAAGTTGCTCTGTTTTGATTCTCCTTCGAATTTTAAATTCAGCCGTTATGGTTGTACAACACTTGTTAACTTTTACTTGATACAAAGTTGGCTAGTTATTGCATAGGTTAATTTATTAGTGGTGGTTATAGTCTGTCAGTCGGCAGCGTTCGAGCCGAGTTACCAGAGGAGAGGTACACGAGATGTGAATAGGTTTGTTTACAGTGAGGGTAGAGAGCGCGGGCAGGGCGGTGTGTGTGTCCTGGCCGGCGGCAGCGGCGCCTCCCACGCCGCTCGCCTGAGCGCATTCCAGCACGCCTCGGGACTCCCCCTCACCCCCGCGACGTCTACCTCACCACCCCTATACCCTCATGGGATCATATGTTTTTGTGCAACGGTTTTTGTTGTTCGCCGCCGCTGTCGTACTGTTTTTTGTTCAAGAAGTTCACGCTTCAGCTCTTTTATTGTGTCCAGTTCGACCGCGCGGCCATAGCGTTTTTTTTAAAAAAAAACCATGTCAATTTTTTGTAAAAATTTGTAGAAGTTGATTCCCAAAACCATAAATTTGTCAAAGATACGGTTAAAAAGTTATAAGGGTTTAAACATGGCCGCGCCATTGAAACGCGGCGAACCGCGCGGCCACTGAGATCTTTAAAACTAAGCCTTGTAGAGACCTGAAATTTACGCAAATGCAAGATTTAATTTGTAAAAAATTTGTAAAAATATAAAAAAAATACTCAGGTTTATAGTTTAAGAGCTATAACACTAAAACCGAATGGCCGCGCCATTGAAACGGTGGAGAAAACGCTATCGCCTGTATCTCGCTGAAAAAAAATCGCAGAGGTGTGTAGTTTATTGTAATTACCCAGATTTGAATTTGTCGAAACTAGGAAAAATACAACAAAAATTCCTAGGTTTATATTTCAGGAGCTATAAGACTAAAACGATATGGCCACGCCATCGAAACGGTGAATAAAACGTTATTTCGCCTGTATCTCGCTGAAAAAGCATCGCAGAGGTCTGGAGTTTTTTGTAATACCTAGATTTTAATTTGTCAAAACTAGTAAAAATACAATAAAAATTCTTAAGGTTATATTTCAGAAGCTGTAGAACATTATCAGTATGTGGTGCGATAGGGTGACCATGTCTTATTGTTTACAGAATACTTTCTACTTATTGTTACAGAAATTATAATTCAAGGATTCTAAATAAAATTAAAATGAAACCATAAATATAAAAACAATTATGTTTATTGCTTGAAAAGTCAATAATACAGTTACAGTCCGCGTGGACTTACGAAAAACTAGCCCTAAGATTGGTTTAAATGACGCAACTCCGCCCCTAAGCTATGTGATTAGTAATGCACACTATTGCATCTCACACGCGCCACCCCCGCGCGCCTCCGCAGGTCAGTGCGACGCGTACAGCCGTTAGTACCTATTATTCTGTGGTACAGCGACGTAAGCGTAAGAGTTTCGTTATCAGTGTGTCGTTGTGATGTTAACACGATAAAAAAGTGATCTACTGATTATTAAAATGTTCAGTTCGTGTGTAATTACGATTAAGTGTTGTACTGTGGTGTAACGTCAGTTCGGTAAATTATGTAAACAATTCAGCAGAAGTGATTAAGGTATGTTGCATTTAAATATTTTATGATTATGTTAGAGCTCTCTCTTTATTTGTATGGATGACCGTGTAGTTAAGATATTTTACTATGAAATATTTACAATCTTATGTATATGAACTTATATGAAATACTAAAAACTATCTAATAACTAACAAAAATAATAATAATATATAATGTTTGCCCTGCAGTGGGACAATAATAGGCTGGATTATTATTATTTAATGTTTTATTAAATCATATAGGTAATTAGAACTTTACTTAGAACATTTGAAATGATTGTAAATCATTTTGATTCCACATTTTTAAATAAGTACAATCATAACTAGCAGGGATGTAGATATATGTTTTTACTTTAAGCGTAATATTATATGAATGGAAAAATTACTAAAAAAACTAAAGTCAATCATTTGAAAGATATACACTTCCAAAGTCGTAAAATGAGCCCCCCCCCCGCCTCTAACTTTTGAAATAATAAAGTTGGAAAAAAAAATTGATGTAAATGTCAATAAAAACTTTCAATGAAAACTGGTTTGAACAAGATACAATCATAAGTTTTTGAGATATAGCACAATTTCAAAAACCGCACACGTTACTTTGTAATTCATACAAACACTATGAAAAACAAAGTTAAGAGCAAAACTTTGCTTGTTACTACGGAACACTTCATGGGCGAGTCCGACTCGTACTTCCCCAGTTTTTTTTTGTAACTCCACTGGTAAAATCTCTCTTCCTTTTCCTCTCACTCATTATTTTTTACAAAACCAGAAGTACAATATTATTATTATTTGTTGTATTACAATTTAAAAATACACCATTAAAATAAATAAAATAATTTCTGTAACAATAAGTAGAAAGTATTCTGTAAACAATAAGACATGGTCACCCTATCGCACCACATACTGATAATGTTCTACAGCTTCTGAAATATAACCTTAAGAATTTTTATTGTATTTTTACTAGTTTTGACAAATTAAAATCTAGGTATTACAAAAAACTCCAGACCTCTGCGATGCTTTTTCAGCGAGATACAGGCGAAATAACGTTTTATTCACCGTTTCGATGGCGTGGCCATATCGTTTTAGTCTTATAGCTCCTGAAATATAAACCTAGGAATTTTTGTTGTATTTTTCCTAGTTTCGACAAATTCAAATCTGGGTAATTACAATAAACTACACACCTCTGCGATTTTTTTTCAGCGAGATACAGGCGATAGCGTTTTCTCCACCGTTTCAATGGCGCGGCCATTCGGTTTTAGTGTTATAGCTCTTAAACTATAAACCTGAGTATTTTTTTTATATTTTTACAAATTTTTTACAAATTAAATCTTGCATTTGCGTAAATTTCAGGTCTCTACAAGGCTTAGTTTTAAAGATCTCAGTGGCCGCGCGGTTCGCCGCGTTTCAATGGCGCGGCCATGTTTAAACCCTTATAACTTTTTAACCGTATCTTTGACAAATTTATGGTTTTGGGAATCAACTTCTACAAATTTTTACAAAAAATTGACATGGTTTTTTTTTTAAAAAAACGCTATGGCCGCGCGGTCGAACTGGACACCTTTTATTTCACTTGCTTCTCGGATATCATCTCTCACTTGCGACTCGGAGGCCAACTCCTTCGTTTGTGCGGTTAATTTACCTTTACCTGCACGAGTAGGCGAGATTATCAGTAGTCCATTAACCTAAGATAGCTAAAGATTGGTTTCGTTTTAAATGTTTTGTAATTCGAACAAAAAAGTTCTTTGCTTGGAGGTCTCGAGTCTCGAGCTTCTCATTATTTTCTACCTGTCATCCTAAAATGGATTTTACAATAGGCTATCAATGATATTGATGGATTATATTATGACTGGTGAATAATATAATAATACAGCGGTGTCCGATTAACGTGTTCGAATAAGTTAAAGCGGCAAAATCGGATAGACTTACTTTTCGCCGTATCGAGCGAGCCCGCATTAAGTGTCATTATTTGAATGGCACAATTTACTCCGGAATCATAACTCGTTGGAATATTAAATTTGTAATGGGTTATTTTACTGACATATTTTATCGAGCTAAAACATTGACGACGACAAGTTACTTATGCATGAAATGTAATTTTAAAGATCATACACTAAGTATAAACATGATTGGTATTAGCAAACTTTACCCTTGCTTGGATGCCTTTTATTTCTTGGCGAGTCATTCATACATCATTCATTCATTAGTCGTTATGTAAGTATACTCCAATACTTACATAATTAAAAGTATTTAATTGAATGTATTACTTAGACATTAGTAGTCTTCTATGGTCTTAAAATGTTGATAAATCAAACAGCATTCTTTATGTTTTACTCTGAAATATAATGTTAATTTTACCACGTAGTATGCACGTTCTGATGAGTAGGTGTAGTTAAATGTTTATGAGACACACTACGCCGTGTGAGCATGTTAAGTCGACCTATATACGTAGTATATTGGGTGAGACAGGTAGGTACCTATCTTATCAGCGTCGGATGTATTCTTTCTCATGCCGATGTCGACGGTACAGCGCACCGCCTTTGCCTACACTGTTTTGTTTTCGATGAGCATAGGTTTAAATTTTATATTTGGAATGTAGTAGGTAGATACTTTTTATGAACGCTAACAGTTTCAATAAATGAGCTACAAACTCTACACCGGAAAATTAAAATCATAAGCAATTAAGTAATATTATGTTTAGTTAAATAAAAAAACTTGGATGTTGATTAGATTGAAATATGCGTCAAATTGGAATTTTAAGTTGATTTAGTCTACTTCCAACAAAATAGTTTTCGTCGAGTTCGGCCTTGTCGGAGCGTTCACCTTTCGTTAATTGACCACTACGTTGCTCACGCTAGTTTCACCGATGACATCTATTACATTGTACTTGACACTCAAGGGCATTCATACAATGATTATGATCACCGAAGTACATTCGTTAGCAACAGCGAAATCTTAGACTATCCAATTAGTCTATACCTAATCTTAGACGGTTCTCTCACAGCCGTGAAAATCGTGTTAACTTACCAAGTTTTTTGTGCATAATCGACAATAAATGATCGTCCATTTAGCAACAACAAAGCGAGCCAGGTACAATCGTAAAGTTACATCGAACCATTCGAACAAAAAAAGAACACGTGAAAAAGAGTCTAGTAACAGCCGTATCTCTCGTTCAGTTAAACAAAGAACTATTGGGAACACAGTTTTAACTTACATCAATTTCGAAGTATTACAGGACATAACTCAGTCATTTCCTCTTTAAATTAGTTAGTGCTTTAAGTTCACGATGACAAGTCCCGTCACGATGTATGATGGCAACACTTCCGCTTCGTGTGCGACCAACAACACAGTCTTATCCATAAGTCGTCTAGATTATTGTTTTGTAGTCACCACACCTCGCGATGTCTAGTTATCAGGTAGACGTGAGCTCGTGACAAAGAACTAGTAGCCAAGGTTCAGCGAGGAGGCACACAGACCACTGCCTGCGCTGTTTGAGTTTGATTAACATCAGATTATGCAAATGCCTCGAGTGAGCGGCCGCTTTCGTTGTTTCATCTCTCTCTTTTTATTCGTTCCCTCTGTCCGTTCCCTTTATCTCGGGTATGCCGACATGCAAATTAAAAAAAAATGAAAATAAATCTTTTAAATGAGCTGAAAGAGTGTTCGATATCCATACATTAGTTTGTATAAAGCAGTCTACTTAATGATGAATGGAGGGCTTCACTCCTATTGTTAACGTCTTCAAGTTGGGCATTCGTGATTAAATGCGGAGGTCCTTATCTCGAGCTTGTAATGCGTGGGAACATCATTTTGTAATAGAAATGACGGTTGGAGCTTTTGGTAAATTAGGATTTATGTCAGTTAGATACATGGGCTGCATATTCTACATTTAACAAGGAGGTTGGTGTACAATTTTCCTGTTACGATATCGCTTTAGGTAATGTGTGTAGACCTATTTATTATTGAGGAGCATTAATAATATGAAGCTCATTTAAATAGGTACAGGTTTCGTTAGTCTTATTTAAAATATTTCGTTGTAAATAGATAACTTACTTATACGATAGTTAACTTATGTATGCTTCTACTCTCTACTTTCAAAAGATGGAGATTATTAACGGTAATACATCAAGTACCTATGCAACTAAGATTTGATCATAAATTATACAGTTTTCATATTACATAACTTGCATACCTTCACCTACTTGTAGTTAATTAAGTATCTAGGTACTGACAAACATTTTATACCTAAATTATGGCATGATAGGCGCTCAATACAACATATTTAGTTCTCTTTTCCTGCAAATACATCATTGTTTGTGTAACTAAATAGACATTTATATAGCATATTCTGAGTGAGTTCAGCCGATATCAACTTACATACACGTACATGATGTATGTGGTATGGTTTTGCCAAAGTAGGCCCGTGAGAAATATTCAAGTGTGGCGGGCGAGCGAGCGCAGTCTGTGGAATGCGGCCGCGAGGGCGGGTGCCGGCTCCTTTGACGATACACTCCCCAGAGGAGACTGACAACCTGCGAGAGGGAGAAAGGAACATTTCTTTCGGCGGTTTAACTCAACTCAGACCTCTAAGGGCTATACTTACTCGTAGTATTCGCGACGTCTACTCACATTGCTTTACATGAAAAGTTAACGCGCTTCAATTTATTCCTGCAGGAACGTATTAGCATTCCTGTGTGGAATCGCAGTTAACAGTTAAGTTCAGTTATTGTTTAAAATAAATGGTTATATTTTTTATTTAGGTTGATAACAATCTGAGCTGAAAAAGCGGCTGAATGCCTAATTGTTCTAAAAATAAATTTTACAAATTGATTACTTATGATATTTTGATGATTAAAAACTTTGTTATTTACAATGTTTTCGTTTGTATTGTTGCAGATTATGAGTTCACGTTGTACTCTGCTAGTACACTGGCCTCGTGCAGCATCGCGGCGGCGCTCAGGGGTCTCGGCCTCGAGGGTCACTTACCACGCCTACATGAATTAACTGGCATTGATTTGGTAAATATTACTTTATTTTGATTAGACACATGGTCGTATATGAATTCAGTTTATATTTATTTACCTAAAAGACTTGAAATAAGCAGGAATAGCATGTAGGTTGATAAAAATAATTAAATTGAATGAATTCAAAAGCCTTGTAAAACCAATTTCAGAATTTCTTCTGTACAAAAAAGTATTCATTTATTGACTTCTTTGTTTTAGGAATGTCTCCAAACATGCCTCGAGCAGATCGAAGTGATGGTACAGAACATGATAGAGGAACGTCCTACCTCTGCCCCAAACGGGCAAGCGCGGGAGGCGGCGGGCTGGACCCCTCCGCCGACGCAAGACAAGGCCCATAGCAATGCTGCCACCCCCACCGACGTACGAGACGTACACTTCTGAGCTGGTAACCGACCTGCCCATACACAGGCACTCGGCCCACTCATACAACTATTGCTTTACTTGCGGTGCATTAGTACGAAAATACTTTAAACTATAGTTAAAATATGCCACCGCATTCGAGGACTGATCCCAAGACTGACAATATGTCTCTAACATAGTTAATTATGTACGTATATAACTAATCGCGAATAGTGCATACGTATTATAATATAGGTAAGTGTAGAAGCTGCGTGCTACTTGTAAAATGCCTCTAGTCTGTGCGTTCACTAACTGTCTGCATTAAACGAGTTAACTTTAGTTGAAACTTTCAGTTCTAGTTATTACGGTTCTTGAAATTACAATCTACCTCTTAATGATGTTAAATAATATAAGTTTTCTATTTCCACTGTTCTTTAAATATAATAGTTTGCCAATTAAATAGCTGTTATGTAGTCAGTGCCTTTGTTACATACATTTTTGTGGGACCAAAGTTAGCTTCTCAATTGTTTTCATATTATAACATAATACCGTTTAATTGTAGTTTTTTCAAGTACCTACATATGAAATATATTTTGAATGTTTGTCAATTTCTATTCACATGTATCAGTATAGTGATGATGTAGGTACTTACTTATGTATCTCGGAGATTTACCTTCATCTACGAACCCTTTCATGTTTTAAGTAAGAACAAGCATAGAAGAACTGCTTTTTAATACTCTGATGTGTGTGAATAGTTTTTTAACAAAATTACTTATAAACTGAAAAATATTTCGATTAATATAAATTTATATAAAGAAACACATAGTTTCTAAAAATATTCACTTTTGGTTTGAAATTTTCTGATGGGATAACACTTTATTTCTGATTTATGTTATTGTATCGGGGGAAGGCAATAAATTACGCTTGAGTATTGTAAAAAAACCCTATTTTTATGTTCATTACATATTTATAACTAACTACGAAGTCAGAACTTTAAATAAAATTATCTGTGCAACTGCAAATAATTATTTACTTGATTAGAAAAACATAGATGTAAATGTAGGTAGTGGGAGGTTTATTATTTGGGGAAATTCACTTTTTATAAAACTATGTATGTAAGCAAAATGATTTAAACTTTGTTCCTTACATTAGTTCATAAAATATTGTGATAAGTGTTATAAATTGTAATTTAAATTGATATCATAGTCACTTCCAGTCATAATACATAAATACGTTAAACTTAGAACTACTATTCGATATAATTTCGGTATATTGCGAAACAAAAATCAAAAAACCCATGTGATCATGCTTAAGACAATTAGGTTATCTTAGTTAATATAAATGAAGCGACCGTTCCTATTATATCAACCATCTGAACTAAGTAAATATACATGCATAGTCAACACATTCTCTTTTGTACTTAAAGTTTCGAATAATTTAAAACAGATAGTAACATTAATTAAAAATTGTGATATAATAATATCTTCATAATTAGATATTAAGCTATGTGTTAAATATTTTAAGTTTACTTTACGCAAGACAGGAATGTCTATTAAAAGATGTATATTAATTACTTATAACGTTAAATATAGCATAGTAGCACCCTGATAGCATATTCATATTAAGTTTTTAATAGTTGTATAAATTAGACATGAAATCACTCCAACGTCTTCCAATAATTATTGACAATATCCAGCTGGAAAAATATTATGTCAGATAAAATATATTTTTAGTTTTGTGTTTATATATTTTTTTATAGTTTTCGTACTTTTGTTATATCACATACGCCTGGATATGTAAGTACAGAATATAAGTTAAAGAAAAAAACTAAATACAATCCGGTGTTTATGTAAATATTGTAGAGTTAATGTAAATAATAATATTTCTACTTATTGATGTGCTGTAAGCATGTGGTGCCATAAGTTACACTACTAAACGAGTATTTTTTTTAAACGTATTCATTCACTGATTTAGTTTATCTGTGACTTGAATACATACAAATATATCTATATAAATATATATTAACTTTTATACTTAGCGTAGATAATATGTAAAATGTACCCATGTCGGTACAGGTCAAATAATTATGTAACTAAGTTTGCATAGAACAAGTTGCATATCTCCATTACTAATTCATTGACTGTTAAACAGATTTAATATTAATTAGATATTGTAATAGTTTTGATAACATGTTTTGTATTTAAGTTCATTCATTTTGAATAATTGTGTTCTTTAAAAAGAGTCATGTAGTTTTCGCACCAATATCTGATAAAATAGATAAATAAATTGTAACTGTTTAGTACTGGTCGGAATTGAAAGAATTATTTTTGTAAAAACATAATTATTTACCATTGGGGTATATAATAGTGTTTGATATATTGATTTAAGTTCAAGTTAAATCATTAAGAGTAAGTTAATGGATTTTTCATTATCAAATTTTCATTCACATGTTCATTCTCCACACTAAAAAATAAATTTAGCAATTGGTTGTGGAGTTTTTTTCTTAATTATAATTATTATTGTTATACAAAGTCACTCTGACATGCCTGATATAAATATATGCTTATTATTAGCTTGTATATAAAATTATGTGGGAAAACATACGCATTACGAAGTTAGTCTTATTTTAATGCTGTTTGGCTTTTGGACTGGCTTTTTCAAAATAGTTTAAGAAATTCATTGTGTTTATATGAACTAGATTATGTTAAGGAAAATGTCATTTTCCTAAGGAACGATGTCAGATAAGCTTTAGTACTACTCGGAGAGAGAAAGCTGTTACTGTAGCTGTAGAAATCGAGCTGTAAACGATTTATACTTTAATAATATAAGGACCAAAATTAAAAAAAAAAAGTATGGCAAAAACATTTTCATAACTTTGATTTTATATTGTGATTTATTATATTTAAGTGACATATTGGATTATAGTAGAAATTAAGTCGTTGAGAGTGTAAATATCTAGAGAAAAAATAATAAAAATATTCAAAATATAATCACTTGGTATCATTTTATTCTACTCCAACCTATACACATATGAATTTACATCAAACGCTACCCACTCGGAGGCGCCTAAATATAGTTATATTTTATATAACACGTTAGCGAGATGATGGAGACCCTACTGTGTGATGGTAAGCTACACTCTGGTCCATACATACCCGATGCACAATATCACTGAGTTTCACAAATGTAAAGCTATGTGATGTGGGGCTCTAAAATACAAGTCTAGGCTTAGTTTAGACCCTAGATCTCCCACAAATTACACTTTCACATTTGGAAACCAAGTTATCATCTGTATTAATATTGTATACTTACTGTGTTAAGTAATTTGTGGAGATGAATTTAAATTATTTAAGATTTTTCTAGTAATAATCACAGTATGCAATGTACCAGCAATGGTGGTTCTGAACACTCACCTAATATACAAACAGGGTGTTCTAAAACTACTAAAATGTTAACAAAGTCTTCAAAATTATGTAAAAGTAAAAATACATTTATTGTCTCGGACAAACTGGGTGTTGGTTTGGGTAGTTTAATTAACCCATTTAGACCTACCGTATCACATACGATACGGTAGAATTAAAAAAATCTTGCAGACTACCTACTACTAGGTTTCAATTTTTACAACACGTTTTATTATCTTTACTTAGTGCTCAACATTATAAAAACTTTCTTTTGGCTAAAAAAAATGTAAAAGGCTGTTTTTTGAGTTGATGAAAATTGAGATTTGGAGATGGTTTCACCGTAATGACATCAAAGAGGTAATTTATCATTTTTTTTCAACATAGGTAATCTTTTATGTCACTAAATCACATGCTAGAATATGTGGCTACATAATAGGCATATATATTAGAACCATTACGTTACAGAAGTGGTACTTTTCAGGTTTGAAATCTGGTGTATCCTATACGATACAGTAGGCCTATGAGTATTCAAATTTTACGGAATTATAAGTGATTTTTCTAACTGTGTTTACTTTTCTGTTTCTGGTCTTTGACGTTAGAAGACATAATTACGATGTTAGAGGATGTAGACACAGAATGACCTGACTTGGGAACCGAATTTTTTTTTATCACCACCTAATTATCTGGTGGTAATATAAGAGTCTTTGTCGGCGAGTTCAGCATTGGCTACTGAAGTTACTGATGAAGAAGGCAAGGATATTGTACTAAATAAATGAAATGGAAACGAGCCACCTCTGTGTTCTAGGAAAGATCTCCTTTGGAACTAATTCATAGGACTACACGGTATGCACAGCAGCTAAAACAGAAGATAATGATATGCCAGTCACATCTGAAACCCCAATATAATCAAAATATGCGAGGAGTTGATCGTTCTGATCAGAATACATCGACGTACCGAACAAGCATCCGCGGAATGAATAATTGTCATAATAGTATGGCCCATATTGCTACAGTGCATTGATAAGGCTGTACATAAAGCTTGGTTTTACTCTGGAAGGATAACGGCGGATCATAAGACCTCCTAACTTAGGCGTCGGATTACCATCGTTGTTATTGAAGAGAATAGAACTCGACAGAGACATGGACCAAGCAAACTATCTTTAGTACAGCAAGATGTAAGATACGATGGCAAAGACAAGCTTAAACAAGGTGTGCACTTTGCCATACATTTTGACCTTCCAGATGCATAAAATACATGTGAAGTATCCTTGAAATACCATTCCAAGTAATAATTTTACCTTTAGTTACCTTTATTTTATCTTACTTACGTCTTTTTTTGTTGTTTTGTAATGAGTAATAACAATATGTATATGTAAAATGAATAAACGATGATTAATGAAATTCTTGTATTTTTTGTATAGGCATAAGCCTACTGTATCACATACGATACGGGTGGTTTTCAGCAACCCTTACAGCAAAGATTTTTTTTAATCACTGTTACACCTTGTTTGGGACTATTTAACCATAACTATAACAAAAAATTACTGAAATTAAGAAAAAAATAGTTTCAGGTCTAAATGGGTTAATTCGTCGCTCCGTCTTTTCCTTGAAAGATAGACAAACAGACACACTTTCCTATTTATAATATTAGTATGGATTTCAGACTAATAATATCCTACTGTAGCCGGACTCCTCTACTGACAGGAACTAGCAATTTCTTGAGCAACGAAGTAACACGCGGGTCAGACGGATTACCAATGGATCTTGCCAAGTTTTCCTTCTTTTGTTATTAGCGTAAAGATAATAATATTTACGTATCTTTATTCCTAAGTCGGCGTTTACGACACCCATAGGATGAGATGGAGTAGTGTAAGCTACAGTAGTAAATCTAAATCCCAACATTAAAAGTTTTGATTGAAAAACGTCAGAAGTTTTTCAAACTCCCTGGTATGCAGTGAATAGGCGCCATAACCGCTAAATAGTCAGCAATAAAATGTTTTCAAATGGTTGTTATAATAAAAACATTAATTTTATTCTCATGAAGGGTAAAGCTTAAGTTCACACGTATCTTACATGTGAAAACTATAACTGATTTTACACTTGTTTTTTTTGCTTTAGATATTAGGCATTTGTAATATGAGGTGATATCTTTTTTAATGTGTGGAAACATTAAACGGACTTCTCGACACTGAAGCCCGATTTACACGTCGACAAGTACAGTAGCGAGTTAAGTAGTAAGTTGTTGATTAAGTTGATTTAAATAGATCTCCATCCTATTTTTTTGGGGAGTTAAGTACTAAGTAGCCCCCTCTTTCGCGCCAACTTAACTCGCCAAAAAATAGGATGGAGATCTATTTAAATCAACTTAATGAACAACTTACTGCTTAACTCGCTACTGTACTTGTCGATGTGTAAATCCACCCTGAGGGCTGTTAGTCATAAGCATCTTGAACTCAAACCGACTAAAACGAAAATTTCATACCTGCTGTCATATACGGCGGAATTCAGGTTAACCCTAGAGTCCTTTATAGGATGTTGCTCGCCTTACTGCCACTGCAATCCCTTCACCACTGATATTTTACAGAAGCACGCAAAGACGATATCGTGGTGTAAATGGTATAAAAGCAGAGTTTGCAGTTTTTTTACTACCTTAATACTTGTATATCACAGCAAACAATAATCATAACAGCCCATTAATATCCTACTGCAAGGACGGACCTCCTCCCATGACGGAGGGATACCTGGCTTACTAATACCACGCTGGCCAAACGGATTGGTATAGGGTTTAAATTCAAGTTTTTCTTCTTTTTATTTCGTATAGTTAATATTCACGGATAGTCCCTTAGTCTCTTTTTACGACACCCATGGGATGAGATGGGGAGGTGAAATATTGTAATCTTACTCCGTCACCACACGGATAACAGCAAACAATAAATAAAATAAATTCCAAGGCATCACAGAATGATAGTGCCGTTAAACAATTCTCGTTGTTGCTTGAAAGTGAAAGGGAATAAGCTCGAAAGTACAAAACTAAAACTCGATCGGGATGCCTCTATACAAAGGCTAGCATCTACCTACCTTTTATTCAGTAGTGCATTGCCCTTCTTACTACTAGTGATGTGACAAATATTGACTCGGTGTCATAGTGCCCGATGTCATTTGCGTTCTTTGTTCGCACGATCAGGGCGCATTTACTGACTATAAAGTGTCTTTAGAAGAAAAACAGTCTTCACTTGAATTATTAACAAAAATTAGACACTTATTTCTTAATTTAATTTCAAGAAGTTTTAGTGCGCCTAATTTGAAAGTAAGGTTAAGAAATGACTGAGTTCGGATGTAATAAAGTACAACTGAATTAAGAACCTTTTTTGAGTCGGTAAAAAATAAAGTTACCCACAAAAAAGTTTTCTTTTACTCAGTTTTGTAGAATGAAAATTAAATTAATAAGTCATCTAATTTTCATTCTAAAAAATAACTGTAAAATATTTTTCTAAATTTAATAATATTTTCAAAACAATCATTGAATCCAAAAAAATGTTTCCATTATGAAAAATACAAAATAAATATTATTGCCGAGAACTCGATGATTCATGAATGCGAATAGTAAATAATCGTAACAAGTACAACACTAGCAATACCGAGTAATATAAAGAGAGCAATTCTATTTGTGGTGTCTTGGGAACATAGTGCTAATTACATAGCGGCGACATTTTTGTACCATTACGCGATACAGATGAGAACGAATTTTATTATACCATTTTAAATATATTAAATTGTTTATTTAAAAATGCCTCGGTGGGGCTCGAATACTACGTTAGATTATATCTAAAGAAAATATAAATGATTATATCTTAAGGCTAAAGGCCATAGCACACTTAAAGGCCTCTGCTCCAACACAGCTTCCACCCAACACCGCCCTATACTAAGACGACTGCTCGTAGCCTACAACCGAGCAGCCAATGGTAAACTCGCTGATAGCGAGCTGTCTGCTAATTTAGGATGCCAATGTAAAATATATCTAAAGAGCAATATTTAAAGCCCTTACTAGAATTATATTCTTTTTTCCGGGAGGAAGCAGAGTCGTTTAAGTGTGTTATGACTTTAAATGTTCTTTGTGTCTGCTAATTTCATGTCTGTAAAAGTTTTCGCAATTCAAAACACGACCCATAAGGTTATAAGAAACAATAAAGTCACAGCACCCTTTTCATCTCCTATAAGTAGTAAGGACAACTAAACAGACAATATCAACCAAAGGCTATAGATATAGAGAGACTCTATAGAGTCATTAGTTGAGAGCAAACCGAAATCGATGGATAAATAGGCGCAAGATCGTATGCAAAGGAAGGTACCTATGTCATGATAATAGATGCCCTTTAAAACAATGACATGAACTCTGTTGTGTTGAAATTCATGACATTTAGCCTTTTTATAGTATTACCAAAAAGAGTACCTGGAGGTCTTAAACCTATTAGAGGAGTCTCTACTACGATTTCTTTATTATCGTTTATGAGAGAAATAAATAAATTTGTGTGTTTTTAATTCACCCATAGAGAACAAAAAATGGCTCTGTCCTAATAGAGTAATCATTTTCCTAGACACATTTAACAAGATTCGTTTTAATCTTTTAATTGAACAAACACTTATAACTCATAATTTTGATCTAACATTAATGGGTCATTTCAAAGAAAAATTACAACAATTAATCTAGTTTAAAAGGGTTGATGACCAGATATAGTGGTTCCTGTAAATATTCTTCTGTCTTCTTCTTAGCGTATCGATGGCAAAACGATACAGTGGACTAAATTGATGTAGCCCAAAACTCTGCGACACTGACTGCATTATCGCTGGCAAGCATTAGCTCTTCCTGAGTGCAGGTATTAGGGGTTCCAGAACATGGTGAGAAGTGGGTCATAGTTTGGGGAGCGTCGCACAGGCAACTCAGTCTGCCATCGTTTCTGATGCCCTACCGGCGCATGTTCTCCTTGCTTCGTCACCAACGTTTATCTGTAAGGAAAACTTGGGCAACTTATATCAGGCTTACTTATATCGCTAGACCGCTTCATATAGGGTCTAAAGTTATTTTCCTTATTTTTTTATATGTTGAGTTTTAAAATTTCACCCAACTGGACCGCAACAAACAAGGAATCGATTGGCCTAGTGGTCAAAGACGTCAGAGTCAGAGGCGTTTATTCAGAGAGCACAGGTTCGTACCCTGTCTTAAACTTGAAATTCGAATTAAATTGATAGAGTAACAGTCATAAACGCAACTATGCTTTCCTTTACCCTTTTGCAGAATTTTGAGGAATAACGTTTCCTTGAAACCAACTAAATTGATAAAAATAACTGAAACAATCGCATCGGAAACACTGATTTCGTTTTTGTATCCTTCTTAGACCAAACACTGTCTCTCAAAATACAAGCCAAGGCTTAGTTTAAGAGACAGCGCAATGTATTCTTAGTTAATATTGTTTGAATTTATTGTATAGAGAACAAATTGTAGATGTGAAATAGTGACAATAAAAATACTTTTTTTAATAGCTAAGCGCCATCTATTAGATATGTCCACAAATCATAAATTTTGTTTCTTTCAAAGACAATTCCCGCAGGAATAAACTCATGAACGGCTTTCGCAAACAAGAAGCTAGGACACAGAGATCCACCGGATATCAGTACAAACCACTATCTCGTTTACAACAGACATACTTGCCACCACTTCACTTCCGAGTACTATGATTGTTAATTGTTATAAATATAATATTCAATAGATATCATCACACGTAAAAAAAGTCACAAAACTACGAAAGAAACAATACGCACTCAATCCTTTCACCAACAATACATTTTCTACGTGAGCAAAGTGATATTTCAAGCTTATACCTCATTTGTAGATAATATTCGCTTCCTGTTCTATTCATTATGCATTTGTTTAGTACAAAATAGTGTGGCTTTAAGAATGATAGGTACCTGTTTAACAATGGGCAGGTACATAGATATTGACAATTTGTCAGCTGAGAAATAAGACAGTTATGTTGTTAGGACACGACTGTCTGGCGCCAGATATGGCACTGCATTGTTAACTTTGCTGATTCTTCACTGGACCATAGACAATTGTTGTAAAACTACTTCCTGGGAGGCAATGTTTTTTTTTCTTTTTCTGAATTGGGAAATTCGTTCGAGTCATATTGGTGGCGCTTCGTTCAAAATACTGAGTCTTTTGTTGTCCAGTAAGTTTGGGTATTGTTTTTGAATCATAAATATTAACACGAAATAAAAAAAATAAATAAAAGTATAGAATAGGCCATGTGCGGCAGCGCATCTTGTAAAATCATTGAGCTGAAGGACATTTCATAATACTAATCCGATTAGTATGGCAAGTATCGCTCTGTCGATGGAGAAGGAAATATGCCTGCAGTCTGTAAGACTTTTATGAGCTGTTGTGATAATGGAAATTAAAGTAATCTTGGCATGCAATTTATCTGATATTTTCACACAGCATGTCAATTCTCATACCTTAAAATCGTTAAAAATTCGGTTATGTTAACTTTAGTTGTCAAACTGCCATACAATAGGTAAGACAATTTAAAAACTAAAGTTAACTTAACCGAATTTTAAACCATTTTAAAGTACGAGAATTGACATGCAGGTTCCACCAGAAGTGTCTAACAGCTGAGATGATGTTACAGCCCCTGCTCCGTGCTTCAGGAAACAAAAGGAAGGACAAAAGGCGAATAACTTTCACTTGTTCTGAGATATTTTGTTAACAAACCCGTACACACTACCCTAAATGTACCTATGTATTTTTTTGTTTAAAAGGGTCGTACTTCGAACTCTACATAATATTTCTTTTAAATTGGTTTAGTGATTTGGTTTTTATAAAATACAATTTGGGATTTCTGTGATCATTCATGTAAAAGAAATAGTGTAAGTATATGAGCGGTTGCCTACTTTGTCTGAACCGAATCCAGATCTGAGCCCGTCAATAGACAAATCTAGAATCCATCTCATCCCATGGGTGTCGTAAAAACCGACTAAGGGTCTATCCGTGAATATTATCTTTACGAAATAAAAAAGAAGGAAAACTGAAAATTAAACCCTATACCAATCCGTTTGGCTAGCGTGGTATTAGAAGGCTCCGTCACGAGAGGAGGCCCGTTCTTGCAATGGGACATTAATGGGCTGTTATGATAAATCTTGTAGTTGGTCTTTACATCGTTATTGTTTAGTTGCCTTTTCATCACCACACGGGAAATTAATATAACCAACACCATTCATTCATTAGTTTCTTAAACATTAACCATACCGCTGTCGTGTGAGAGATTAGCCCACACTACATCTAACAGAAGTTATTTTTATTCTGTTTGCACTCATCTATACTAATATTATAAAGAGGTAAAGTTTGTGTGTTTGTGTGATTGTGTGTTTGTGACGTTGTAGGGGGTAATCTCTGGATCTACTGAACCGATTTTAAAAATTCTTTCTGTGTTGAATAGTCCATTTATCGGGGAGTGTCATAGGCTATAGTATCACGCTATGACTAATAGGAGTGGAGCAGTAATGAAATATGTTTCAAAAAGTGACGCGTTTTTTTCGCCGCCCAACGAAGTGGGCACGGGTCAGCTAGTTCCTTATAAGGTTTATCGTTATATCAGATTTAAACCGGATCTTACCGTCTCGTCGCATTCTACTCTTATCTAAGTTTATGTAGTAAACTATATTAGGTATAGTTAAATACTGTGTTTGGTGAGTAACTTAGAATACACTGTAATAGCACTGTATAAGTATGTAGTAAACCCAGTATGTCGTAAAAATTAAATAATTAACAAATTGTAGGGAATTAGGTAAAAATCCCGAAGCTAAGTAGATGGCTAACTGATAAAAGTACTTAATAGTATTTCTAAAACAACTAAACCAATCCATTGTTACTGGCATACTTTCATCCTTAATTTATAAGTAGATTAGGCTGAGTTTATCAACATCTAGTCAGCCTTTGGCTTCGGATGTTAATGTCCTGGTATTATGATGTGTGGTGGCGGAGTAAGAATACAATATTTCTCTACCCCGTCTCATGGGTGTCCTAAAAACCGACTAAGGGACTATCCGCAAATTATATTAACGAAATAAAAAGAAGGAAAACTTGAAACTATAACCTATACCAATCCGTCTAGCCAGCGTGGTATTAGTAGGCCAAGTATCCTTCCGTCACGGGAGGAGGCCTGTCCCTGCAGTGGGACATAAATGGGCTGTTATGATGATGATGATGTGAAAACTCAAGACTTAATGACACGAAAATAATTTTATAAAAGTGTCAAATCATTTCCAAAAAGCTTAATATAAGTACGCACTGCAACACATCAAACTAGCCCTTTTCATTCAAAAATGTGACTTATAACTAAGCTATTAGGTTTCTACATCACTATTATGCCATTTATGCCAATGTTGGTTAAGCTAACACATAATAATAATTGGCAAATATATCCCTCTAGCAACCCGCATCGTTAGGGTTATACGCAATGACTTAATTGGGTTATAAATAAGGTCAGCCTGATTAGTGGTAATATTTTTATACCAGCAAATAGTGGTCACGTGTCACATATTCGCCCACAATTGCTTGTCCTACGCCACCCTAATTAAGAGAACAGGGTTCGAAATTACGTGATTATTATGTTACACTATAATATTTAACTTTATAGGGGTTATATTGATCGTTTGAATTGTTATTTAGAATAACATAAACACTCATTTCTCATAATTTAACTTAATTTTGTTTGACGTTTCGGTACAGGTTACCGGTTACCCTGGCCGTGGTCTCAAGCTGAAATTATGTCAGCCTAAAGACGTCTACTATATTTTAGCATCTTTTGTTTCGTCAAGAAACAAACATATCTTTAAAATTTATCATTATCCACGGGATGAGTTAGGTGTAGCCACTGCGTATAAACTCTACACTAATCAGCAATGTATCCCTTCCAAGTTTCCCTCATTTTCAGGAGCAGGCCTGTCCCAGCAGTGGGACATAAAAATACATGTGATACGTTCACACCATCATCCATAACAAACATATCGCGTGCTTCAAGCCAGAGGGGCGTATACGCTGTACCCTTACTTTTCAGGAACAGCAAAAAACTTAATAACTTTTTTTCTAATGAATGAACCTAAAAAAAAATTTGTACGTGTTTTATGAATTTTTTTTTGTGTTTATGTGCAATGTTATTTTTTTGTGTAAGTATTTGAAAACTCGCAATATCGCACTTACGTCTTTTTAGCTCAACAATATTGCACAAACCCTGTGCCATATTTTTTCAGAAAATGCTTATATTGGACGGACGTATATATCAAAACTTTTATACGTAATGCAATATTTAAAAAAGATGGTAACTTAGTATCACTATCTTAAAACGTCTTTTAAAATTATTTTTCCATGTAATTAAATCCGCTACATGTACTATTTTTGGAGACTATACGTCTATTTGGCTTGGTAAAAATGTGTTGAAAGTTTTGTTCAGAGAACGGACGTATGTATTTATAATTGGATTAATTTCGATGATGTTCAAATAAAACAACAAATAATCAGTAAATTTTGTTAGTAATTTTATATAAAAGGAACTTATTATTATATATTTGTTTTTATTGGTGACGAATCAGCATTGTCAAGCTAAGAAAAGTAGCATAAGTAGGTACATACAAAAATGGCATGCAGACTACAAAAACCGCTATAGAAATAAACTTTGAACAGCATAACGAAACTTAAGTCTGAAGGTTTCATTAACCAACAGTAGGTTTAGACTGTAGGTTTAGAATTATGTTGTGTGCGTCAAGCAGCGGCGCAATTTCATCAGAGAAGAAATGTTAAGGGCAGTAGGCATGCTCCCAGCTGCGGGCACTAAGCGGAGCATTGCTGAAGAGATTGGAACAAGACAAGACATGAAATCAAGGTTGTGGTCATGTTACTGTGCTACTGGTGAAGTGGCTGAAGTGAAGATACCATGGAAAAAAATCCATCACCGCTCAACGAAATTATCGATATTGCAAGTTGCCGCGAAAAGACAGCCAAATGTTACTGTCACGCAACTGCCAACCAACTGTCAGGAGATGCCACAAAGCCTACCTTTATGCTCGCATATTGCTTTGTACTCCAGCACTATACCAAGCAAATCGAGGACGACTAGATAGCTCATGAACATTTGCTCTGGAAAGATAATAATCTGTTATGATGAGCCCAGCTTCGGTTTCCACTCGGATTTACGTAGAAAACGTGTTTGGCGAGTTCCTGGTTGTGATAGCCATCTACAACATCCTCCGGAAATCTGTTCATACCACGATGGAACAATTATTATTGGACAGGAATTCGTGATGGTCGAACAACAGACTACTTACGTTTTGATCAGAAGCACCATGACGGCTGAAAAATAGCTTAACGAGGTGCTAATTATAATAGTCTACCTCCGTAGACTACAATTGGGCCAATTTTTAAGCTCATGGACGATAACACCCGTCCGCATAAAGCGAGAGTGACGATGAGCTGGTTACAGGAGCACGACGTATCGGTTTTAAGCTGAACCACTCAATCGCCTGAACTCAAAACAATTAAACACGCGTAAGACATGTTGCAAAGAATGCGAAAAATTGCGATGGAAGAGCAACTTTTTTTTGCATCCAAGTCGGACCTGGAAGAATATACTGCACCAAAGCCTGAATAACTTAATCCAAGCATAAAAAACCGTTGCAGGACCGTTATTTACCGTTTTTTGGGTGTACTGACTGCTGATTATTCACTTAACAGTTAAAAACAGATTAATTTTTGCTAAAAATAAGCAAAAGCTTTTGCTTAAGAAACACATTCATTGTCTTATCTCTATTATTTCAAGTTATTTACTTATTTGAATAAAAAAATAATTACGCAAAAAAAATAGTTTAAACGGCCTTTTATGAAATATAATGTCGTGACTTTTGAGTATAAGTTTGTATTTTATATTTTCTTAATTAATAAGCAAATATAAAATACCCCTGGGCAGTGTTGATGTGTATATTTTAATAATAAGTTAGTGAAAATAGATAGTTGTATGCACATACGTCTTTGTGGCAAGATACACATTTCGTCAGGCGTAGTTACGGCCGCTGTACGTCTGTCTGGTTCGATGATAATTACTGATCTTTAGCATACGTCTAAAAGTATTTTATTAAATATCTTTTTAAATAATATAGCTAGAAATAAAAAAAATAAAAGAGGTTGTGTGTCGATAAAAGTACTAAAAATTGACGTAATAAAAAAAAATTGCGTTTTTGTTCATACGCCCCTCTGGTTTGAAGCACGCGATATATGCATTCACACACATAACCTAGTTCCCATGATTACATTATAACTTTTCCCATATTATAGTTATCATTGGACAGTCATATCGTTCCATAGGTCAGTGTTATAGATAAAGGGTAAGACACACAGCGTGGATATGCGTGACGATACGTAAGCACACTGTGAGTGTGCTCGAATAGATGCGATGCTGCTTGATTTTTCAAATGTTTTTTGTTATGTCTATTTCTTGTGCCCTATGGGATATATGATTTTATTTATTTGTTTTATATGTGTTTAGAGTATTAATATACCCTCTTTGAGCCCGGAGACTTTACTTAGTTTGTCGATCAGATTCGAGCAGGATACTGTGCATAAGCGCAAATTTTTCCTCCTTCCTCGAATCCGGATTCTTACCACGCACGAGAAAACAGACATGCTGCGGAAATTGTATTTTAAGTAAAATTAAAAACAAAATTGAAGGCAAAGCAAACGCTCGCAGACTTTTTGTGAGCGGTGTGTATTAGCCTTAAATAAAAAGATGCGTGCATATGCAAGTGCGTGCATCATGCTAACACAACTGCGTTCATGTACCTACATGGCACAATGACACAAGTATAGTCAATAAAATGACGTAATGGGCAGTGGGGCCAGACATGTCAATACAATCTTATAGTACCTAAACATTATCGTTAATTTCGAAAGTGTACTCAAATATCTATAATATAAAAATGAATCGCAAAATGTGTTGGTAAGAGCATAACTCAACAACGCCTGGACCAATTTGGCCAAATCTTTTTTTAAAATGTTTGTTGAAGTTCAAGGATGGTTTTTACGGCGAGAAAAATTTGAATTATTGCTGGAAAAACCCTAAAAATAGCCCTTTTCTTTTTCCCATACAAATGATTTCTAACTAAAACGTAGTCAATTTGAGCTTTATTGCTATGGTATAAAGTTCATATTAAATTACAAGCACTCACACAGTGTTGTCTAAGCAATGTAGGTGTGTTCCTAACGTCAAAGATCATATCTATCAAAACAATGTGCGTGTGTGCGTTGGAGCACAGAACACATAGTTGGAGGAGTTTAATGTCGCGTTCCGAAACTCGCGTTTCTTTTGTATTAGTTTCGGCACGCGAGATAAAATGCATCAGTTTCCACGTCATTACATCAGTCAAACAAAAATCGCGTTACCAACAGTGTTTTATTATTTTTAATATACAAATTTTAAATAAATAAAACAATTCGTACGGCTTAAAAGGATTTGACTTCAAGTCATATCAAATTTAAAAAAAAAAAGTTGTCTGCTACCTAATCTACTGAGTTTGCTTTTGTCAACTGATACACGAAACTACCAATGTGTTTTTATTGGTTCTATGAACTCGGTTTGCTCACACTGTAAGTAACAAATGATGAAACTGGAGGGATTTACTTCTTAGATGCACCTGGTGGTACAGGAAAAACTTTTTTGATTTCATTAATATTAGTAACAATTCGCTCACAAAATAAAATTGCACTTGCACTCGCTTCGTCGGGAATCGCAGCAACTTTGCTTGAAGGTGGTCGAACAGCATATTCAGCACTAAAATTGCCATTAAATATGCAAAGCAATGAAGCGAGTTCTTCGAAACGTTGCAGGTTGGAGTTTCAACTCCAACCTGCAACGTTTCGAAGAACTCTGCAATGGCAAAGGTTTTGCAGCAATGTAAATTGATTGTTTGGGATGAATGCACGATGGCACATAAAAAATCTTTGGAGGCTTTAGACAGAACCTTAAAAGATCTACGGAGCAATAATAACCGATTTGGTGGTGCAATGATTTTATTAGCAGGAGATTTTCGTCAAACATTGCCAGTAATTCCACGATCAACGCCAGCTGATGAACTCAATGCATGTCTAAAGTCCTCCAATTTGTGGAAACATGTCGAAGTACTTCATTTAAGCAAGAATATGCGTGTCGAGTTGCAAAATGACCAATCTGGAAACATATTCTCTAAACAACTCATTGACATTGGTAATGGCAAATTTCTTATAAATATACATGTTGACTGGCTGCATTAACTTTCCTCAAAGTTTTTGTCAGTTAACTCGATCAAAAGATGAACTTATTCAGAAGGTGTTTTCAGATGTTTCTCAAAATTACAGAAACCATGATTGGTTGAGCGAACGAGCTATACTGGCTGCAAAAAACATAGATGTAAATGAATTAAATTTCAAAATTCAAGAACAAATTACAGGCGAATTGAGGATATATAAATCAGTTGATTCGGCTACTAATCAAGATGATGTAGTCAACTATCCACCGGAATTTTTAAACTCGCTGGATTTGCCAGGATTGCCACCTCACAATCTTCAATTAAAGGTTGGATCGGTGGTTATAATGTTGCGAAATATCAACCAACCGCGTCTTTGCAACGGTAAAAAAAATTACTAAACAATGTGATAGAAGCAACTATACTCAAAGGAAAGTATAAAGGAGAAGATGTTCTCATACCGCGCATCCCAATGATTCCGACTGATGTGCCATTTGAGTTTAAACGACTACAGTTTCCAGTGCGGCTTGCTTTTGCTATGACTATAAACAAGTCCCAGGGGCAATCATTAAGTGTTTGTGGTATTAGTCTAGAAAACCCATGTTTCTCACATGGTCAATTGTATGTTGCCTGTTCCCGTGTTGGAAAACCATCAGATTTGTTTATCTATGCGCCAGGTAATCAAACAAAAAACATCGTATACCACAAAGCACTACAATGATAATAATAATAATTATGATTCACATGATTAACAATAAAGCGATTACTTACTTTTAAATCCTTATATATGTTTTATTTAATTATTTTTTATCACAACGCCCTATCACCAGGGTGACGGTTCTGTTCAGGAGAATTTTTTAAAATACGTAGGCACAAAAACTGCCACATTACAAATCTTTTTGACAGGACGAAGTCTGTCGGGTCAGCTAGTAGACAATAAATTATCATGTTTTATCAAATATGTGGTTAATTTACGGCTTAGAAGAACTAGTTTATTATGTAAGTAGTTTAATTACACAATTGATTAGAAGAAGTATAATTATGTTGATAGAAAGACAGCTGTTATGAAAGTTTAACATAATTATGTATTTAAAACGGTATTGGACTACTGCGATGCAGGACATTGTGAGTCCATTTTCACGCAAAATTGTTTGTAAGTACTATCCTCAAATAAGTTGAGTCAAAGTTCTTTGTGTCCTTAAAATGAAGGTACGAACGTAGATCAAAGTTCCAGCAATACAGATACGGTAACGACATTTTCGGTTTTTTTAACATATTCATAGCCAGCCTAGCTTTTTAACCAGCTTTATAAAAGGCTCTCTTTTTACTTGACGTTAAGGCACATGTAACATAGGCCGTGGTCGCAAGTTGACTATTTTTCCGTCCGGAATACAGGCAACCTCTCGGTATCTAAGGAGAGGAGATCGGGAACTCTACATTAGTACCAGTATAAATTAGGTCTATACTTGTACGTCAGACTCTTACTGATTAAACCTGCATTTGGTGTCTTTGGAAGAGGCTATTAAACAGTATAAGAACGTCCTTTCTTTCTCACAGGTTCATAAAGATAGTAGTTAGCCTAAAAGATAATTAATCTCACATTTACGTATAATATCAACAGGAAGACATAGATAGATAGCTCATGTTTTGTATTCTTACTCCGTCACAACAAAGTTAAATAAAAATCCCACAAATACATACAAATACGTGTATGTGTGAAGGAATACAAACATGAGAGGAACAAACGCGTCTGAGGCAACATTCCCGGCAAGTGGCGTCCTACATACCCTTTATGTGTATACTCGTATAAATTTTACGCTCAATGTACGAGATCTATGTTTGTATACTCTTTTGGAATTTTTGTCAGTTGAGAAATTGTTGTTATAGCGGCGATAGGTGAGTTAGGATTATAGGATAATTAAATAGGCATGAAGATAAATAGGTATGTATTTATCCGTGTAGTGACGTAGTAGAATACAAGGTGTTACCTCCTTAAGTCACCTTATGGTTGTCCTAAAAGGGAAAGTTTGTAAATGATATCTTTACGCAAGCTAAAGAAAAAAAACTTCCAGCCGCTGGCTGTACCCAATCCGTTTAACTCATAATATTAGTAGACATAATATTAGTAGGCTAAGTTTGCAGCCGTCACTGGAGGCGGCCTGTCCCTGCAGAGGATCTAGTAACGGTAGTAGACTGTATTTAAGTGATCTCTTTGGCTTAGCGGATATCGTGATCTAGATGAAGGGAGACAAGTTGGTGGAGTGTGAATGTGTAAGACATGCATACAAAGATTTACTTCAAGCAAGAATCCAACCAGAGACCCCTGCATAACAGCCATGAACTATAAACACTACGTCATAGAGGTATTCTATAAATAGGTAATCTCTTTTTTGTTGCTTTAAGTTGGCACACAAACACACGACCCTGTGGTAACCACTGCTCAAGGACGTCATATGGCTAGCTTAATGGTCATTTTACAATTCACCATGCGAAAGAACCTCAAACTAGCCTAAAGAGAAAAAAACTGTTCCCAACCTTTGTAAGTGTATCAAATAGATAATTGCTATTATATTTTGCACAATGTCAAATAAAATAGTAGCCCATTTATCGTGGTAGCCGTAACCCCAAACGACATTTAAACGTGGGATCCACCTCGGTGGTATTCGCTAATAGAGCTCCCAAATCATCTTATTACCTTTGTACTATTGTCAATAGCTTTTTTTCTGCACTCGGTACTACAATACGATTAAGAAATTCTTCTCAACAACAATATATTTGCGCTTTTTGCAAATAGACTTACGTTTTATATTTATTGCTTATTAGGAGTCTTTGGTGGATTTCTACTTCCTTAGATTATGCTAAATGGTGATCAAAATAGAACTGATTGAAATTGGCTGATTAGTGACGTCACAACTGTTTGAATAGAATGACGTAATATTTCAGTTTTTATATCCAAATTCCATCTCGTTTTATAGTAAAATTTTAATAGATAATAAAACAAACTTAATTATAGCTGAAAAGTGTTGTCTCGAATAATGATGAAGTATCTTGGATCATGTGTGTGGAGGGTTGTGTGGCGTCCTGATGGCGCCGTACCCTTGAGGGTGTATCTCCGGTGCATGAAGAATGCGAGTTCGCCAACTATCACACGCCCAACGTGAGTCGGATCTTTTTTAGAAGGGCGCAATTCTTGGAAGCATCTCTCGAGCGGTCGAAGTCTGGCGCTCAGTGTCCATTGTGCCGCGGCTATTTTTGATCCTATTGTTAATGGGACGCCAAGTTTTTTCAACTATGTTCGGAAAAAAGGTATCATAGGACCCCAGCGGAAACGTTACGGACCCTTATGAAGTAAAATGGATATGTTCTACGAAGGAGGTGTTATTTTAATCGTAGGTCGGCTTTGTTGTTCAGGAATGTAGATGGCCTGTCATAATTTTAATGGGTGGCTTCTCAGACATTTTATAAGTCAGATAATGTACACGTACTGAATATTTATCAAAAGAACATCTTAATAGTCTATCGGAATGTAATCACTAAGTACATATTTACGACATTATATTTTATTTTTATGTATTCCTTACCCATTTACACGATGCTCTCTAGTCTGAAATTGACCAATCTATAAACTGTTGATATCGGTTAAACGTTCATGCATTTTTTGTTGTTGTAAATAATTAATAACATATTTATTAATGACGTATAACATATACTATATACTTAAATACATAACATAATATAACATATACATACTATATACTAGAATTAATTTCACATTTTATTTATTTCACTTTATGCAGAAAAATAACTAGATCAATGCAAACCTTCCTATCTGATTTTCATTCATATAATATATAGTCAAACGTAAAAAACTGACAAATAATCACATACCTAATTAACTTGTAAAAATTATTAATAAAAATAATAAAAAAATGATATTAAGTAGGTATATAAACTTCTTTAAACTTCAACTTCTTCTATAGTTTGAATATATTTTCCGTTGTATCATGTGGATTTCATTAAAGTATATTACCATATTATGTAAAAATGGAACAGGAATTTTGACATACAAAAATATGGAATGAGGTCAATATCGACATGAACTAGCTACCTATAGTATTTGAAAAGGACACGTTATCGTTGAAATAATGGCATGTCGATGCAGAAGTAAAGCCATGGATTGCGTCTATGATGTTTAGGCACTAATCCAGGTTAGTCCTATGGGAATCCGTCATCATCATGTAGCACTAGCTTTGAAAAGCTGGAGGAGATACGTTTCTTGCAAAAATCAAAATCAAGTATAAAGTTTCAACATATAAATAGAAGACATTTATTTGAGGATAGTATTTACTATACCATATTTTATAGAATGACCTGCCTAAAGTTATTCGCGCATGTAAAGGAACCAAGTCGTTCAGTTTAGTTCTCCAGCAGTACATTTTCTGCAGGTTTCCACGACTGCCAGTCGACATGCTCCGTCCGAACTTCTAACAAAACCAATTAGACTACTAACTGTATTCTGAGGAAGAAATTAACTCAACGATCTTTTTGGCATAGAGGTTAAAGTACAACACTGCTACGCAAAAGACTTGGGCTCGATATCCGCTTAATGAAAATATTTGTATGCAAAAACATAATTTTTTTTATTGGTCTGGGTGCGTACTACGTATTTACAAAAAAGTATGTACTTATATTCTTTGCTTACTTCGCCCCAGATGGCGTTGTGTGCGTGTGTGAGGCATGTAATACTACAGTAATTCTAAATACAGATATTATAGAAAAAACAAAGTACTTTATAAAGTTGTAATGTAGCTATGCGATAATACTTGATCTTAATGGTAGGCTCACGAAATGCGTGCGAAGGCCGCAGGCTTAGAATCATTTCTTATTATAACCTCACTCGATGAGGTCTACTAAATAACTTTGCCATTTAATTATGAACTTTATTATAGTAGAACTTGTCTGTATACAAAGGGGTATGTATAGACTAGGTCTATTTGTGTCTATCTGTGTGTAGCTCGCTACTTTATCATCATAAATACATATATATTCGACTAGCTGATGCCCGCGGCTTCACCCGTATTGTTTATGTAGCTTAAATGTTATTCTACACCCTAACCTACCTATATTCCAAATTTCATCAAAATCCATTCAGTAGTTTTTGCGTAAAAGAGTAACAAACATCCATCCTCACAAACTTTCGCATTTATAATATTAGTAGCATGTTTCTCTTATTTCCTAGTTTCGTTATACTTAGTTAAAATGTGCCAACACCACTGAGAATTGCGCCTGGTTGTCTAGTGTTGCATGACATAGTTGCTTGACAAGTCTAGTTGTCTCCGGAGATACCTTTGCAGAATTGTACCTGTATGGAAAAGCTTAGGTACCGCTGTAGACTTGAGGAGCACACAATACATGGTGACATGGACTAACTTTGCCCGATAACTACAAAACTGAAGCGATATTAAAAAGGCACAGTTCGTGCAATCTTACTTGACCTACCTAAAGATTGCTATAAGTAAATTTCTTGTAACGAAACAACGAAAACCCCTCCCCGCCATTTTATTTCAAAAATGACAACGGGGCAGTCATTTGCACAACTTCAATCCGTCCAACTTTGATTGCGCGTAACATATTTTAAAATACATTAAAGAAATTATTAATATTCGCATTCGTATAACGCTCACATACCACAATCATAATACGAACACACAATACACCCAATCATACCACTCACAACTATACAACAACCGCATACACAACCAACTACAAAAACACACTTTCAAAAACCTACTCATCGAGCCTTTGACCTGGGGAATTCAGACAAGTGCCTGTCGTAATTTTAAAACAATATCCAAAGCGTCGCGCCGTTGCAGCGATGCACACGACTCTGATATTAAAGCAAACAGATGCAAAACATAGAAGACATAGGCACGGATCTGGACTCCCTTAACATCGCTCAAACAATAAATTGTGACGTGGAAGACGTACATAGACATATAAAATCTAATAACAACAACTTGAACATTATCTCACAAAACATACGTAGCATTAATTGTAATCTAGATAATTTTACAACATTAATACAAAGAACAGAAACCGACTGGGACATAATAATCCTTTCTGAGTGTTGGCTAAAATCGGAAAAAGGCGTGAAAGATATCACCGAATACAATACCTCAACAACTACGAATCACAAATCGCAAAACGAGGGTGTCGTTATCTATCACAAAACAAACCTACAAGGTTTAATAGAAGAACCAGTCCTGGAAGATGCCAACTGCCTCATACTCAAGATAAAAAACCACACCTGCATTATTGGAGTATACAGACCGCCTCGATACCATGACATTACAAAGTTTCTCAACTCCCTCGATGCAATACTAACAAAACTATCAAACTTTAAAAATATAATTATATGTGGAGATATTAATATAGATATCTATCCAGAGAAAACCGACAGGCGCTCACAAGAATACTTAAATCTGCTTGCCAGTCACGGGATGCTACCTGCCCACACGCTTCCAACACACAGCCGGTCGTGCATAGACCACTATATACTACGGTCCAAACTAAAAGCAACATGCTGCGTCATGAACAGCTCTATAACGGATCATGACTGCGTTGCACTCAATCTAGAACTCAAGACCAAAATAGGCTCTGAAAATACCATCACCAAATTAAAGCTGGAAGAACTTGACATGGAGATACAAGCAATAAATCTGGAGCCCATCTATATTTCAACAAACACTAACGAAGCTGCCCTATATCTAACCACCCAGCTAGCTACGGCTATAGCAAATAGCACAAAAACTATCAATCCACCCAAAAGGAAAATGATAAAAAAACCATGGATTACAAATGGCCTATTACGATGTCTAAAAAATAGAGATAACTTACACAAAAAAACAAGGAAAGAACCAGACAACATCATTCTCGCTACTACATACAAAAGGTATAGATACTTCTGCGTATCAGTATTAAAAAAAGCAAAAAGAGCCTATGAGAAGCAAGAAATAGATAAAGCAAAAAAGAATACGAAACAGCTGTGGAATATAATTAAGTCTCTAGCTAACACTAAAAGCAAGGAAGATAGTTCAAGAGCATTATTAAAAACTGGGAGCGAACAACAAACCCTCAATCAAATCAATACATACTTTGCCAACACAGGCAAGAGATTGGCTGAGAACATAAATTTACAACATGTAGAAAACAACGTGCCCGCGAATCACCCCAGACAAATCACAGCAATAGACTCCTTTTTTATGACGCCAGCATCTGAAGACGAAATAAAAAAACTGATAGAAAGCCTAAAAGATAAACATTCGGCAGATATCTATGGAATAACCAACCATATAGTCAAAAGATATAACCAAGTACTGGTCAGGCCAATTACTCATATATGCAACCTGGCAATTACAAATGGCATATTTCCCGACGTGTTTAAAACAGGGTTAATAAAACCAATATACAAAGGGGGAGACAAAACCTGTGTTGACAATTACAGACCGATCTCGATACTGCCCACCCTGTCAAAAATTCTAGAAAAGATAATGAACTCACGCCTCGTAAAATATCTAGAGACCAAAAAAATCCTCGCCCCTTCACAATATGGCTTCCGAAAAGGAACCTCCACTTCGGCCGCAGTACTTGACCTCACGCAGGCCATAACCTCCGCTTTAGACACGAAGAAGAAATGCCTAGTAATATTTCTAGATATTGCAAGGGCATTCGACTCTGTCTCAATTCCCCACCTCCTCCTGAAACTCGAACAAGCTGGAGTGCGAGGACTCACTTTAGACCTGTGTAGAGACTACCTGGAAAACAGAAAACAGCGAGTAAAAGTTGACACATGGACCAGTGAAGATGCAAACGTTACCTTCGGCGTACCTCAAGGGGGAGTTAATAGTGCCACGATGTTCCTTCTCTACATAAACGACTTGTGTCAGATGAAACTAGAAGAAGGGCAAATTTATACATACGCAGATGATACAGCGATTTTCTTCAAGGGAGATACCTGGGCTGAAACCTACAAGAACGCCCAGAAAGGGTTTGATAAGGTGAACAGGTGGCTTAGAGACAACCTCCTGACACTAAACACGACCAAAACCAAATACATTCCCTTTAGCATAAAAACCATATACTCACCAGGACTCGAACACACCATCACTGCCCACACGTGCAACACTCACTCAACTCACGCATGCAACTGTCACACACTTACAAGAACCACTAGTATAAAGTACCTAGGTGTCATCTTGGACAATACACTCACATTTAAATTACACATTGACGCCCTGTCATCAAGGTTACGCAAGATGATATACATAATGAAGTCGCTAAGACACATAGCAGATCTAGCAACCATTAAGACAGTATACCTTGCTATTTGTCACTCCCTCATAGAATATTGTATAGTAGCGTGGGGTGGTGCCGCAAAGTCTCACATGATCAATGCAGAGCGAGCACAAAGAGCCCTGCTAAAGGTAGCAGCGAAACTGCCATACCGTCACCCTACGCATAAGGTATATGAGCTATGGAAAGTCTTAAGCGTTAGGAGAACATTTATCCTTAGGGCAATACTCCTAAAACACTCACAAACACCATACGAACCAAACAAAATAAAAGACAAGAGACGTATGGGACAAGTAATCATACAGCACAGACACAACACAGCTTTTTCACAACACTATCTTGGATACCTAGGACCATACCTATATAATAAGATGAACAACAAATTAAAAATTTACTCACTAAATAGCTACAACTGCAAAAATACTATCATAAAATTCCTTCTCCCTCTAGATTATGAAAAAACAGAAAACCTACTACGACCCCTCAAATAATACAAACAAATAATATAATTTAAAAATGTCAAATAAGTATACAAAAATCTTCCGCCAACAATACACATCTCATCACACACACATACATACATGTTCACACGAAACTATACATCCCAACTTATCCTAACACATAACCACACACTACACTACCGATATATAAGTACGATTATTATAGAAACAATTATTATTGTTAATAGTGTAAGTGTATAGAAATAATGTTAAAACACCTATATCATCATCACAATTAAAGTGTGACACATAATTTGTTGATGGGCCTGGTGACCAGTGGCACAGGTATAATATACCTTTTTCTGGCACCAGTCCTTCACAATACGCAAAATGATTATAATCATAGATTTAAGTATTTATTAAGAAACAATTGTGAAGGAAATAAAGAGATTATTATTATTATGTTTCTCTTTTCCATAATACTCGGGTCTATTGGAGACCCGGTTCTTTAGAAGGCATACATCGGGCCGAAGCCAAGACGAAGAGGCCCTTTAAGAGATATTTAATCTGGTAATGGATACACAGGGCAGATACCATCTCTGAACGCAGATCCAGAGATGGTCCCTGCCGAGTGCAAAAACTATTGTAGTGCATCTCTAAGGATGCGATGGAAATTTAAATAATAGTCTATGGATGAGTATGTTCGGTGGATAAGTTATTGGGCTATGGAAGGAGACTACCGGATACCTGTCGTGATAATCAGTCTCTATATTATAAAAAGACAGGTAGTGACTTGCCACCTCGTTGAGTGGGCCCCACAAAACGGCCGCACGTACAGTGCGACAATGGAGCAACATCTCGTAGAGAGGCTAGAAGCTGCGGAGAGGTGAGTCTGCGGGGCGCCAAATTCCGGTCAACCGTTCAAGGGCCCCCGGCGTTATGACATTTTACACTTCCAGCTTGGAGCATAGGATCCGCTCTTGCGTATTCCAGTCCTGGCCGACCAATGAAGGTAAGCCAGGCCATCAAGGAATCAGGGTCCGTGGTGTCGCCACTCACCAACAGCTCGCCACAAGCTGCCCCTGCGGGCTTATTATTATTATTATTAATATTACAAAGTTTTGTCTTGTCTTATCTAACCATTACAAGTTTTAATATGGGGTACTGCACACGCGGTATGAGTCAGTGGTACTAATTAGAGTGTATTGTGATTATATCGTGATATGTGGAGCGTCACAGATCTGTTGATACCAGTTACGTAGGTACTGTTTGTTCTAGTTGGGCAGGATGGATAGGATTGTTAAGATAAACTTGTGTTTGTACTGTATAAAGGTCGCGCTATTGATCTTGGAAGTACAGGCTATCTACATAGTGATTTAGGGTAGTAGCAGATATATCAAAACGTAAACGGATCGGCACCGCCTCGCCTTTTTCCTCGGTGTCAAACGTCAAAAATCCGAATAGGTATATTACGATTCCGATTAGTGTGCGTTGCAGTAAGGCGTTTCATACAAATAATACTGAACGGCTTGAGTTGATACAGTGCCGATCCGTTTATGTTTCGTTATAATAATATGAGTTACAACCCTTAGTCTAAAATCGTACGTTCTCTTTTCTTGTCTTAAGGGTGGCTTAGAAAGCCACGCAAAATATTCTTTGACTGCAATCTCGAAACAAATTAAACACTGTCTGTCTAACGGGTCTAAGGTGTGGCATTAATAACATAAGTTTTCCCTCGTCATTGGGTAATGTTGTACTCTTTATTGGTATTTTAAATGGCTTAGACCTAACCAAAATTCGTGGCTCAATGCCTGACTATCTTACCATGCTGGCATGTTGGGTCTCTACAAATAACGTTATACCACTTACGAATTCTGCCTAGAGAGAAATGTGCCTGTTATACGAGGAATTTTCCTGTTCTAAACAATCAGGCACGCACCATAAAGTTTAATAGTGTATCTTATAGGCTCAAAAAGAATAAAAAGTATTTTAATAAATGTATTTTTTATCCTTAAATTTTATATAAGTATTTCAACTTTACTTTTAAATCTACATACAACTAGAAAAATTCTTAAAGATTAGACCCTATGTCAAGGAATGTCGTAATTAATTATAAGATAGTATCAAAATTATCATTTAAATGAAATATGTACATAATTAACTAACAATTAAAATGACTACAGTACTAATGGTTAATGGATTGTTCTCAGAAACATGTTATCGTATTTTACTGAAACGATTGTGTCTAGTTTTGCGAATATTCTTAACTTGATTATAATCGTACGTTTAAAAAATCTAAGATCGAAACTTTACCTACTTATTTTTAGAACATTGGATTCCTACTACTTAGAACCAAATGTATAGCAAAGCTCATTTCCACTTTATGAGGAAGATCCTACTATGTCCACTACGGCAGACAAAGAGGATCTGCATTCATAGAATGATACCCAACAATTTTATTATACGCTCTACATTAACTATCTTTTCAAAATGTCACGAAGACATAGATACTAAATAATGTTTAATCTTTCACCACACAAAAATTTCGCATTTTAATTATCTTAATTTCGATAACAATGCAAAAATAATTAAGCGATCCCGACAAGAAAACACACGAACAAATTGACGTTATGTTTTTTTTTCTTAATCACTAAGAGCCATATTCCCTCTCTCGCAGACTGAATATAATGAGCGGTTGTTAAAATTATGAATGGAACGTCTTCCGACAAGTGCGGTGGTGTGAGACAGTAAGCCTTACGTTGAACGGAACGTTACACACACATAGAAGTAAAACTTCTTATCATGGCGGCATGTGTGAAAGCCTGCTTGGTACACTTGATCTTTATTTGAATTTAATTTTAGAACATTCTTTAAGTTTTTTTCTAAATATGCGTAGGTACTGGCAATTACACTATATGATTCAGCATTTTTGTAGAAATTGAGCTTTTTGTAGAATTGTTTTGTAAAATTCTTAGGTCGTTTAGGACATTAAAAATTAAATTATTTAAATCCCTATACTTTTTAAGCCTGAGCCATGATATTCCATGTTTATTAAGGTTTTCAGAATGCGTTCTCTACGTATGTTTTTACTTTACCATTTACAAGAATTTATGGTGGGGTGTTGTCTTAATGTCATTGCGTATTCTTAGTCCGTTATGAAATAGAGGTCGTTATTTCAAATCCCACATAAGACAATTATTTTTCTTAAGTCTGGATATTGTGTCTATAAGGTTTGATACCTAGTTCGGGAATTTAATTAAAAGTATTAATAGGTATATGAAGAAAATATAGGTAATTACATACAATTTACTTTTTCCGTTGTCATTAGTTTTTGTAGGAAACTAGTCGAGTATTGTGTCATCATAACAGCCCAAATTAATGACCCACTGCAGGGACGGGCCTTCTCCTATGGCGGAGAGATAGTTAGCCTACTAATACCACGCGGGCCAGACGGATTGGTATAGGTTTTAATTTCAAGTTTTCCTTCTTTTTATTTCGTAAAGATATTCACGGATAGTCCCTTAGTCGGTTTTTACGACACCCATGGGATGCGATGGGGTGGTGACATATTATATTCTTACTCGGTCACCACACGTATTGTGTATACGTCTATAAATATTTTTCTTCGACAAGACTTATGGTTTCCAATAAGAAAATAACCTTTCTCGATAAACATACCTACCTACATAAAAATCATCATAGCGAGAGCGACACATGAACAACCCAGGGTCTGATCCTGGCTGCTGCCCAAGTGGTTTCCTGTCAGGCAGGTAGTATCCAGTTTTTCCACTTTGTTATTAGATTATATTGATTGTCAGTCCATTTAGTCGCCTCTTACGTCACCCTTAAGAATGATCATCTGGTGTGGTGAAATGGTATTCCTTTTCTACATTTACAAACCATGAAAATAAAAAAAAAACCAGTGTCGTTAGTAACAAAAATTATTGTGATTGAATAATGGGAAACAAATGGAACCATCTCGAATCAACAAATTGTCAGGAGGATTAAGCTGTCAAAATGTGTATGTGTGTGTGTATGTATGATGGAATTTTAAGGTCCAATTACGGACCCCAGTCCATTAATAACTTTATTTATAGTGGAATGAATAACTCGCGGCTTTTTTATCAATCATGGGAGCCAATGTAAGTGGTATCCGGTGTTAAGGACAATTTACTGAAAACTATGTGTTGTAGGTACTGTTATTAAGCCTAAAAATATCCCTCTGCAAAGACAGGGTCATTACAGTGACTCAGGGAAACTTAGCCTATTTAAGATGGATTTACGACAAGTTTTAAGTTTTTTTTTTCTTTTGCTTTTGTAGAATTTATACTGCCCGGTCGCAAAGCGATTGTGTACGTGACTGCTGTGCATAAAGTCGTGGGTTCGAATCCTACGTAAGAGAATTATTTGTCTGATCCGTAAACTATTGTGATGTTCTTTGTGTCAGTTAACTTAATGTCTGTTAATATCCCCGCAACACAGAGCTTGTTCCCCAAGAAATGTTAAAGAAAATCATTTAAATTTCTCTTAGTCGGATTTTTCGACACTTCTTTTAGGATTAGAAATATGGTTGATAAACAGCTAATACTACCAAGTAACCACATACAGAGTACTATATAACTACTAAGTATACAAACAGTATTTAAGATTTTAAATAAAATTACATACACGAGAACACAACGCCGTACTTGAACCTACAAAAGGAATGCTGTTCTGGCTAGCCCTTCTATAACAAAAGTAAAAAGGAGTTTGTATGCGAAATCGGTTAGAAAATTCAATCAATATGGATTACATGTTTGATTTAATTATTAATAGAGACTGAATATTTTTTATGGTAATAGAAAAGTATTTAAACGGTTGAGTTAGTTTAAATTATAATTGTCAAAATCAGCAAAATAAACATTTTCTATTTCAAAAGTACAAATATTTATGCTATTGTTTACTTATATGTAGGTGTACTTGTACCTATAACATAATAACTGTATGTTTTTGAAATAAAAAACCCAAATTATATTATTATATAATTCTGAAGTAATATCGTACAGATATTTTATGCTTTTTAAACAAAAGGAAATAGCTGCAACATGACATAGAAAAGAAAGAAACACCGGAATTGATAGCCTCTTACTATTTTATATTAGCTTGGCTTTGGAGACTTTTCAAAGGGTAAACTATACATCTTTTATGTTTTCACTTATCATATTATGTTAAAATAACAACATAACCAATCTACTTATAAAATAGAATTAACTTAGTTCAAATGATTCTCAAGTTTCGTTTTACACACGCTATACCTAGCGCCATCTATGGCCACGTAACTTTATTCTGAACTAGCGGCCCGCCCCGGCTTCGAACGGGAAAAAAACATGAAATGTAGCTTAAGTTACTCAGGAAAAATGTAGTTTTCCAACAGTGAAAGAATTATTCAAATCTGTTCAGTAGTTTCGGACCCTATTTAATTCAAACAAACAAACTAAATATCAAACCTTTCCTCTTTATAATATTAGCTTAAACAATGAAGTCAACCAAGGAGGTTAGCAATAATGATACACGACTATTATTTACTACTGATATTCTTTCCCAGATTAAGCTGCAGACTGGTAAGCTTGTAGCCCCAATTATAAAAATGAGAGAACAATAGAGAGAACGCGGTCTCTTCGGGCGACGACAGTTACAAAGTGGTAACAAACGATCCTATCATCATGACAGCATATTAGTGTCCCACTACATCACTAGCCACGACATCTACAAATATTAACACACAGTAAGAGACACAAAGAACAGGTCAGGATAATAATTTGTGGATCGCATAAAGAATTTTCTTGTGTGGATTCAAATCTTCGATCACCTGCCGAAGCTGTTAAAACAATTTAGTTTCGTAATTCTACGAACTTACTTTCAAAATTCAGTAACAGATAAACAAGTCAGGGACTCTTATGGGACCAAAAGTGGAAATAACAAAGAAATATTTATTATGTTTTCAGGTGATTAAGTGAGATAAAAGTGACACTAATCTGGTTTCACTTAGATAGTGAAATCCGCCCATTACACGGGCTCGAGTGGGCAAAGGCGGCCGACCACCGGACTACTACCGCCCGCGCCGATCAGTCGCATCCATTCGCCCAAAAAACACCCCGAGACGTAACATAATATTTCCCAAGCAGCCTTTTATTTATAAGCCAAGCAAGAACCGGCGCCGTGACAACTGTACTTCCAAGAACTTTGTGTCGACGTGTCGGCATAAAGCCGTTACACATATAAGAAAAAAACAATATTTATGTCGATGAAAAAATTGGGATACAACGTGTATTTATCTGAGCACCGTGAACTATGCGCTTTTTGTTCATATCCTCATTTGCAGGAATCCACAGGTACCTACCACAAAAGTATTAATTTGTTAATTTGATGGATAAATAGGCGTGGTTTCTGTTAAAGATATTTCGCAAGTGCATATTATATTCGTGTAAATGTGAGTTCTATAGCCGCGAGTATTAGCATTTTGTAATAACATTCCCTGCTGTGAGGGATGTTCTATTGCTCATGTTACAATAAAGATAATGATACTTGGGCACTTGAGAATTTGCGTGTATAGACGTAATTGTAATAGTATTGTGCAAAACCACATGATACCAGAGTCTAATGATTTTGAGTAAAAAATACAATATTAATAAATTCCTTACACATTCCACACAACGGCATATAGTTCAAAATGAGCGGGTTTTTAATATTGTTAGACAATGAAGGAACTCCTTGCTTATTAAGTAAGTAGCAGTAAATATGAAATTGTACAAAGCAATACTTAAAACAAATCTATCAGCCGTGGTCATCCACACAAATGTGAGATTTGTGCGGGGGTAAAACCCGCGACCTGTATTTTTTTATTTCGATAAAGTAACAATGGAAACAAGTCGCTTGTATGGTAGTAAACCCTACATTTGTGCTTCCAAAAATAATAAGTTTAAATTGCCTTTGCACTGTGTTTATCTCCCAGAGACATGGTGATACAACAAAAGCACACCTTGCACATATTACACACATTTGTTATCAACTGCTAGGAGGTGAATTAAGCAGGCATAATGGTGATAACAAGCCTTTTACTAAAAAAACTAACCACCTTCATTTTTTAAGAGCCAAGAATTAACAATCTCAAATCTTGAATCTTACTTAAAATTCAGATTAGTGTTTGTGCTTTTATAGAAACATACTCATACATCCAAGAGTAACATTATTATAAATGATTTATTATTACATTATCTACACACGTGTAGTACACGCAGCGGGTAAGTCATTTGTGGATAATTAAGTGCTATTTATATCCTACATGAAGTTCATAATATCATGAACCTTTAACTTTGTTTTGAAACGTGAAATAAAGATGATGTTTTTTCAATTAGCTTAAATTGACTAGATATTTGATTTGATGGAAAATTAATTCAAAAACCATTAATTGCATGTGTACGCGATTTTGTGTATTTATTTTACCGAGCAGGGTGAAAACTTTTGGAGGAGGCCTATGTCCAGCAGCGGACGTCCATATAGGCTGATATGGCTGGACGAGACTGTTCGTCCCCACTGTGCCTGCATACGAGCTTCGGCCACGCACCCACCCGCTGCTGGCTGTGCCAGTGGTGCGCACTGTGTCGCGCGAAAACTCACCATTACTTCGAGTGTTGCGTATGCTCAATGTTCTCCTTGAATCAGCGCCAGAGTGTGATTTGATGGGGAGTGAGTGGGCGTGTGTGTATCGTGAGTGTTTGGCGTTCTGTGAGCGGATGGATGATCGTTGAAATATCTGTTTATAATATTAATTTAATTTATTTAGAATTGATTCCTTTTATTTTAAGTACACGTTTGTACCTGCGCGTACAATAAACTATTGTTTCACGGCGCATTGGCGCCTCGGCTCTGTCATGCCGTGAAATTTAATTTAAATAAATAAATAAATAAATGGTACGTGATTTTACTTCCAAATAAACAACATACGTTTTTTTTAATTTGCAAATCAGGCTAGATTCAGCGAAGTTTAAAGAGAGGACTAATTCCAGATTTTGGCAACGGCTTGGCTATGCTCTGACATTGCTGAAGTCCTTGAGCGACGGTTACCACGTACCACCAGATCTACCTATTACCCAAACGTCTTTGGTTTTTGTGACTCTTTAATAAAGAACAGAATCCTAAACATTTGACGCTACTTAACTCCTAATCGTGGAAAAAGTGCGTGAGAAAAAACCACACATACAATCTAGCATTAGCCCATAATGGTCAGTTTAGTTTGACCACACTCATAAATGTCTGTCAAATACGTTAACTTATGTTAATGAGCACATTGCCCAAAATCATTAATATTACGTTAACGTAGGTGGGCTCTTCGTTTAGCAGTGGACAATTACAGGCGATTACCTGACAGCATGAGGGACTTAATAATAGGGCTTGGGAACTTTTGTTGGTTAATGATTCGTATAAACTTCGCAATGTTTTTTTATACCTAATTCTCTGTCTGGTGACGGAGTAAGAATACATTCTGTAACATCTAATTAGTCTCTTTTAGGTCGACTAAGGGAAAGTGCGCAGATATTATGACTAGGAAGGCATATGGCAAACTTGACACAATATCCTTCTGTCTTGTGTAGTCTCCTTCTGTCAGTGAGTGGACAATAATCTGCTGCTACTTAAAATTAATAAGTACAGAAATTAAGATAACAATATAAATTGAGTAGGTAGAACAGGTAGTTAGTTTAAAATAAAAAAAAATAACCCTACTTAAAAATTACACATCGCATTTTTGAGCCAAATATACCAGCGATTATCGAATATAATCACCTAAAATGATATGTTTTTTATTATTTAAAATCTTTATTTATATTATGTCTTTAACATTCTGATTTCAGTAATATAATTTAATTAAACTTTCAAATATTCTCAAAACAACATAATTATTGCATAAAGTGTACGCGATAAAATCAGTCAGGCTAAAAAATTCTTTGATAAAATGATTATTATCCCAAAACACTTGCCTTATTCCCAATCTTCGTTCATCAAATCCATTGAACGCCCCTTTTCCAATCAATTAATTCCAAAGTCAGGTACCAAGTGTAAAAAATGTAAGATACAGGGTGATTTAAAAACTCATTCGATTGCGTCAGAAATATAAAAAAGTGATCATAAAAATGTCATTCACTATTTTAGGTTATTTTAATATGCGAGACTTGGTCCTTATGATGAGAAGTTAAGCCAATCATTTACTTTAAAATTTTGTTTTCGACGATATTGTGGTTTAGTTATTTTATAGAGAAAAGTGTTAGTAATACATAGTTAGTAATATTTGCATTATAAGTTTATCGTCAGCCGATCTATAGGATATAAAGTTCAAGTGCTCGGAGGCCTCGAGGTCACGATGGTCTTGCCTTCATTGTAAACGTGCCGTCAAGTTCTTTAGGGTGACGTCAAAAATAACAGCAGTAATTGTTAATTTACTGGTATTACTAAATGTATTTCCATTCATTTGCACAGGTAAATATTGATACAGAAAATAGTTGAAGCACGAAAGAATATAAAGACAAATATACAAAGATTTTTTTTAAATGATTACCAAAAAGCTAACAAACAAGTGCACAATCAGAATAGTAAACGTACACTCGTGTAGGGATATAGAATGGACATAGTTTGTATATCATAGGTAATAGAAAATTACTACCCTATTGGCTACTAAATTAAAAGTAAACAGATATTATATCGGTCTATTTACTATTCGATAAAATGTCTTTGTCATACCTTACACCATAAACACGTCTATTCGAAGAAAAATGGCATTGTAAACAGTTTCACGCTTAAAGGATTTGAATTTTTAAACGTCCTGTATATGAATTGAACGTGAAATCAAAATAAGAAAGCGCCAAGTAAACTGGTCGAGTGAATGCACTTGACACCGTAATAAATAGAAGCATCGTTTAACAAAGGTAGGGAACCAGGGTACCAACCCGCAGGCATTTCGGCACTTTGACGCCGACCTATAAGCCGATTGACAATAGATCTAGCTGTAATCTGTTTTTGTTGCAATCCTACGATTTACTGTACACAATGTTTTTTCATTTCCTCAATTTATGATATGTCATTTTAAGGATAATATACTTGTTTTTTTTAGTTGTATTGAAAGCGAATTTTTATTCTTGAATGGATATGTTAGGGGATCATTCAGAGATTATGTCGCGCTTCAGAAAAAAGGTTACTTTTCCAAGAATAAGGTATTTATATTATCAAGGATTGTAATATAATAGATAACAAATTCCATAATATTAGTACAGGTTTCCAATTATTGGAATCCGCTAGCTTATTGTGACACTGCTTAAATTAATATGTTAGAGCTAGGTACACTTTACTTAGTTGTCTCTGGCTCTAATCGACCTTAGGTACTGTGAAGAAAGACATAGTTATCTTTCCTAAAAAAAACATGTATTCATTTTAAAAAGACAACTCCCGCACTAAGGATCATGTCCTGTGTCGCGGGGACTTTTACAAACATCAATTAACGGACACAAAGACCACCTAGACACAGAACAATATTATGTGGATCTCACAAATTATTGTCCTGCGTGGGGATCGAACCCACAACCTCGTGCACGGCAGCCGCTTGCGCTGCCACAGGTTTGTTTTGAAAATGCAAAGAGTAACATTTCTTCGCAAAATGAACAGATTAAGGAACTAGAACAAAGTAGTATTTATAAAGAAACTTGAAATACAAAAAACACCGAGTTAAAGTCTTGGACGAATGAGCACTAAAGTACTGGAAAAGGTGGTCGATGAATTATAGCTCATTTTGAATTAACCCTACACCTATGCCAATCTTAACTTCAAAACTATGTACATTAAATCGAATAATCGTTTGTTATCTTAATCAATAAATCCCCTAATAGATTTTCGACACCAAACCCTAGACTACGACAGTAACTGTCAAATTTCACCTTTTAGAGTGGTCTGAGTATAAATACGTTTGACGTACAGCCTATTAATGTCCCACTGCAGAGACGGGCCTCCTCCCATGTGACGGAGGTATACTTGGCCTACTAATACCACGCTGGCCAGACGGATTGGTATAGGGTTTAATTTAAGTGTTTCTTGAACAATATCAGACTTATCTCTGTTCCATTGATTGTGTTTGTAATTCCCTTTCTTAAAACTTCATCCAAGATTATTATTACATAACGTATTTCTGTGTTGTGGAATTTTGTTTTTCTTTATAATATTTAGTATAGTTTTAAGTGACCAGATACTACACAATAGCCTACAGGCCTCAAACTTTGACCAGTCGGCAACGATGGCAAGCCAGAGAGGAAGATGCGGTCAAGTGCCTTATGTGGAGCCCTCTCCGGTGGTATGTTTTCGACTATCTTCTGTCGAAAGCGGGCGAGTAATGCTGTCGCTCGTCCCCAGTTTATAGAAGAAAGAGAAATAATTTTTATCGATGTCGCATCTACTGGTGTGCCCTGAACGGTGTACGATGGCTGATCTTTACGCGGCCACTCCAAATGCCATTGAAGTGGCCACTCACTATTCAAAAACTGTTTCGAGTTCACGACCATTGACACGAGAGAAGAAGAAGAAGAAAGAGGAAAAACAATTTATTTTTTTATATGATGGGAGGCAAACGAGCCAGGAGGTCACCTGATGGCAAGTGATCACCGCCGTCCATGGACACCCGCAACACCAGAGGAATCACAAATGCGTTGCCGACCTTTATGAATGCAGTACACTCGTTTCTTGAAGCTGCCCAAGTCGTAACGGTCCGGAAATATTGCCCCAGCAAGCGAAATAATAGATAGGTACTACACAATAAACTTCAATTAAATCAGCATTCAATTTGTAATTGACTATGATTAAACGAATGCTTAGTGAAATGTGTAGCCAGGGTGGCTTTAAGGCTTGTTACCTAGGTTTTCTTTTTTAGAAGAGAGTAGATTTATAGTTTGACTCTTTATAATTATTTAAATAAAAAAGTAAATGATTTTCTTGATATTTTATTAAAATAATATCACATCATTATTGTGAATCACTATCATCACTGTTAGAATAATCTGCTAGTAAAGATAGTCCACTTGGTTTATTTAACGGAACATCACTCACTGGTTTATTTGCAGAATTACCAGACGCTGGTACATTTGTAGTGCTACCAGACGCTGGTTTATTTGTAGAGTTACCAGCCACTGGTACGTTTATTGAATTACCAGATGCTGGTAGATTAGTAGTATTACCAGCCGCTGGTATATTTGTAGAATTACTAACAGCTGGTGTGTTTGTTGAAGTACTTACAATAGTATTAGATATTTTTGGTTTTGTAATGTCACTATCATTATTTTTCTTGCTTTTTACTAAGTTTGCTAAAGCTGGTTTTTTCGATAACACTCCTATACTTCTGTTCCATGATTGTTTTTTTGATTCTGTAGATTTTTGTGGTATTACTTCTATTTTAGAACTCTTTGCTGAAGGTCCACTGTTTTCGTCTACAACATCCTCGATTATTTCTTCGACAACCCTCTTGTTAGCTGGATTGCTGAATTTGATTGATCTGAAATAATTGAGGAACGAATTTAAATATGTTTTACATATTTCAAAGTTAAAAATTTATGACGTCAGCAAAATGCAGCAGTAGAGTTTGTTGCGCCGCTTCTTCTCTACTAGCGCTTTGGAGGCGGTGGTAAAGTTTTCTAAAATTAGAAATGTATTTAAACTTAGATTAAGTAGTATATAGACGTAAAAAAAGATAAAACGAAAGTTGTATTAATTTTGAATATTTTTTTTTGATTCTTGATTCTATGTAGCATGAAACTCTATTTTTTTGGACTAAAGAAGATATAATAATAAATTAATTGATAAAAAAAATATTTTAAATGCTGACAAAAAAAAGTCACTTCAAGGTCTAGTTCAACATTATTCTAAGGATTACTTTGTTAAAGTATTATTTTACACAACTTTCGGCATTTAATAATAGTGTAGGATATTGAAACTTGATTTGAACTTATTAAGTATACAGAAATACATATTTTCACCATCTCATCTCATCCCATTGAGCTGGAGGTAAAACAAATGAAGAATCCACATTCGCACCATAATATCCCAATTTGCCCTGGCAGTTTAGTAAGCCTAGTTTCATTACTCGATGGAGGACACAAGAGGTTCTCTGTCACAAATGGCAGTTGTGCTAAGGATGTAATAAGATAAAACTTACTTAATAAACTCATCATCCTCTTTCTCTTCTCTAGCTCTCCGCTCATCTGCAGTTTCAGGCTGGTACTGTTTCAACATGCCCTCATAATCAACTGTACGCTGTCTTCTATTCAATTCTTTTAATTCCTCTAAGCTTTCCAGTAGCTCTATTTCTTGTTTCGATTGCTCTGTCCTGTACTCTGTAAATAATTGCAATAATTGTGTTAATGATAAAACAGCCTATGATTTGGTATACAAAAACTAGGTTTTACTATTGCTGAAAGAATATAAATTTACCAACTACAAAAATAACTTAAAATGTGTTTATAGGTGTTAACTAACGCCGCTAATTAAATAAATACCCATTAGCACTTAATTTTACATAAATTGATAGATAGAAGCTGTTTTGTTTTGCACGAAGTTGTAAAAACATTCAAAAGTACATTAAAAAAATTCTTTGTTAGGCAGAAATACAAATTTACATTGCAGTTTTGAAACAGTGTTTCAAATACAAATACAATATCACATTCTTAGGTATTTTCTATAAATTCATTAAATGTGAACAACTTACAGTTTTTGCAAATTAATGTATGAAGTGGTATGTAACATAACCAGCACATTATTGCTGTTGAGTAACTAAGCATGCATACTATGTAATATGCTATCATTGGATAACAAATAGCGCTTCCTAGAAGAAGCATATTTTAGGTATGCAGAAGAAACAAGGAGTAGCAGATCAGAGAACCTTGTGATTCTCCATTATTTTCAACAACAGACTAATAAAAACAATACCTAATAGTTTCATAGGATTATTAGCCTCCTCTTCCTTTTGTTCCTCTTCTTCCCTCTTAGCTTGTTCTTCAGCAAGTTTCAACGCCATAAAGTTCCTTGTGGCACCTGCTTCTATCTCATAGTCTGTGTTCCTTGGATCTGTCTTGAATGATATCTCTTGAAGACATCTTGTACACTGAAATTATTAAAAAAGATGATTATGATGATGTTATTGATTAACCATATTTGACAATATTAACGCATATAGATTTAAGGTAAACACTTTAATTATTTCCCTTGAGCCGCTCCTTGAAACGCGAAAGTTTTAAAGTTAATATTAACCTTATTTGTCAGCACTGACTGAAGAATTCAGAATATTTCAATTCTATCTCAGCTCTAATTTCAAAACCTGTTATTTGTCTGAGTACCAACAACAAAGTTAACTAATACTAAAGCCGCGAAAGCACTATAGCTAATGCAGTCTTTTTGTCACTATTTTGTTAATGGTAGAGCATTTTTTAAGTATGCGTGTTGTTTTTAGTCAATTATTTTGTTTTTCTTCTTGCTTTACTATTATTTTTCAATATTATGAGATGGAATAAGCTTAAATTTAATAGTAATAAATCAGGGAGCTAGCTGCTTACACTAATATTAATATGTCATGATACCAATGCAGACAGACCATAAGAACAATAATTGGCTGTGTTCCTTCAAACTGATATTTTCATTTTATCTCTAAACCTAGAGGTTTTAACAAGGTAACCATTGCTAAAACCCCCAATGTCCTTAAGATAAACCCCCTTACTCATAAACGCCTCTTAAATTTTAGTCAATTGATTAGCTTAAATTCTTATCGTTCTGTTTGGTATAAGGTTGGTTTTACTAATAAAAATCTTGCTAAACAGTGATTAAATTTAGGAGGTGTTTATGAGTAAGGGGATAATAGTATAAATACTGACATAATAACATACAGTTCTATATTCAAGTTAAGCTGAGCCTGTACCATGGATTCAATAACTATGAACTCCCAGCTACAAGTTTTAACCAATAAACACTTTGCATAAGAACAACTAGTTTTAGGTAAGACAAACATGTATGTTTTTAATCACATGAACTAAAATAGGTCAGATAGTACGAAACGGGACACTTTGAAAAAAAAATTTTTTTTTTATCTCGAAATATGATAAAACGTCGCTATTAAAAACAGATAGAAACATAAAAAAAAATTTTTTGAACAATTTTGGACTTAGAAAAATTTCGGTCGATTTTGTATGGAATCTGGACTTGTAAAATTTTTCACATTTCACTCTACCTATTGTAGCAAACGGGACGCAAAACACTTAGAAAAATTTTGATCGATTTTGTATGGAGCCAGGACTTGTAAAATTTTCGAGAATGAAATTTTTTTTTTTTTATATTATGAATGTGGCGCTCGGCGGCCGCTGCCGCGGCCCGCTCGCTCGCCTTCGCGCGTTGGTTGTCACAGTTCTAACATAACCTAACCAAATGATATTTTGATCGGTCAAAATTTTTTAAGTCCAAAATTTTTCAAAAATTTTTTTTTTATGTGTCTATCTGTTTTTAAAAGCGACGTTTTATCATATTTCGAGATAAAAAAAAAAATTTTTTTTTCAAAGTGTCCCGTTTCGTACAATCCAACCCTAAAATAAGCAGGATATGAAGCGTAATTACTATCGCCACTAAGCTTATAATAGTTTCGTAACTGATATTACAGTAAATTGTTTCAATCTTATTTACTGGGAGACCAATTCAATATAGCTAGTTCCATTATTTATCGAATGTGTGTCAAATTTAACATAAATTTTAAATTATGAATTGTTAGACTTACTTTTATATAAAACCTGTAAATTCTTATGCCAAGATAATCTTCGTTCTCAACATCTTCTTTTCTAGCATTAAACTTTTTGCCCTTGTAAATGTACTCTCCACACGTCGCACATCGCATGTTAAAGGGTGCCATCAAACGTACAGTATATTGACGATTTTTAGCCAATTTCATGCGAGGGATCTTCGACGGATCGAAATCAGGAGGATAGTATTTCTGAAAACATTAAACACAGTCGTGTGTAAAACAGAAACATTATTTTGTTTGTAGTAATAGAGATTACAATAACAAGTTACACTTACATTTAAGACTTTTCTTTCAGACATTTTGCAAGTTTATTTGTACAGATTTAACCATAAATTACTAGCAACAGCAACAAGTTTGATAAATTCACCAATTAACCGAATCAACAATACCAATGAGAATTTGACAAATTTGACAATGGAGTTACGGACAAAGTGTCACTGTCAAAATGTAAAGCTTTAAAAAGAATTTCCTTTTGATTCTGCCAACGTAAAAGTAATTCTGCCAACGTAAAAGTTTTTTATTCCACTGTAGGATATTTTATAAAAGGATCATCTCCACTTAATTTAAAATGTGTTATTTGGACTCAATGAACAAAAGTGGCATAGTACGTTAAGCACCAACTAGCTCGCCGGCCTTAAGTTAGCTATTACAGAAGTTCGCGCAGGTGGAGGAACAACTAAAACAACCCCCGCTATTTAGTTAGAAAACTGACTGCTGCGCCAATAATAATTGCAACGACTTCAGGCTAAACCGAGTGGGTTGGTGTTTGTAAGGCCTTTTCGTCTATTGCAGACGATTTATGAGGTGGCGTCTGTGAAACATCGCTTTTGATGACTGTACAGACCGATACGAGAGCGACATATCCTACCACAGGCTTGACAAGAGAAGCAGCTGGACATTAGTGTCGAACCATGTTCATGGGTTGGTGCTTAATGCTTACTGTATGTTGTACTTGAGAACATTTTAGGCCCTCTTATTGTATGTCCTTTTATTCATTTAACCTGGTGGTCATAAAGTCACATAAGTGAAATGAATATTTGCCTAGTTTATATTAGGTTGGGGAAAAAGTCTTTTCGTATTTTTGTATGAAAAGTCAAGACATTTTTTTCAAAGTTTATTTACATTTATTTACAATATATATGTACCGTTTTGTTGAACAACTTTCTGCCATTTTGTGGGCAGAGACATTATCCCTTTACTGTAGAAACTTTGGGACTTCTGATCAAAAAAACGGGACAAATAGTTTTGGCAGTCCTCTCTTGAGGTCAACCTTACAGAACCTAAAGAATTCTGAAGAGACCGAAACAGGTGAAAATCTGAAGGCGCAAGGTCAGGGCTATATGGTGGATGCACTAGGACCTCCCAGTCGAACTCTCTTAATTTTTGCTGAGTGGCTAAAGATGTGTGTGGTCTAGCGTTATCGTGATGAAAGACCACACCCTTCCTGTTGATCAATTCCGGCCGTTTTCTCTCGACTGCTTCCTTTAATCTCATCAGTTGCTGGCAGTAAAGATCAGAAACGATGGTTTTGCCGGGCGGTAAAAGCTCATAATGAACAATGCCCTTCCAATCCCACCATACACACAGCATCACCTTATTTCGTGTTAGGCCAGGTTTGGCCACAGTCTGTGAAGCCTGGCTACCTTTCGACCACGACCTTTTTCGCACGTTCTTGTCGTACGTGATCCACTTTTCATCGCCAGTTATCAATCTCTTAAAAAACGGCTCGGTTTCATTACGTCTCAATAATGAATCGCAAATGAGTACACGGTTCATTAAGTTTCTTTGAGTGAGCTCGTGTGGCACCCAAATATCGAGCTTTTTTGTATAACCAGCTTTCTTCAAATGGGTCAAAACTGTTTTGTGGTCAATTCCCAGTTCTTCAGCTACATCGTAACTACTAATATGCCGATCTTGCTCCACTCTTTCAAAAATGGCGTCCATTTTAGGCAGAATTGCAGCTACTATTGTGAAAAAATAACTCCCATAACAAAGATAAGGTAATGCCCAGAAATGCATTGCTACTACGGTACGTGGAGCAAGTACCTAGTAGAAAAGATTTAGGATGTGATTCCGAGAATTACAAGATACCTATAAATGTTCAGTCTATCTCATGAACACGCTGTTCCACAAATATAAATTTAAATATTTAGACTGATGACGCAGTTATCCCCAGCGGGCAGTCAATGACGGGGGGAGAGCCACATTTTAAGGCTGTCTGTGTCCATCAGCGTAATGTCTGACTGCCGTGAGATATTCATGGAATGTTGTAACATGTTCAAAAAGGAACGTGTTTTTGACATAATTATTATGTTGTTTATGTACAATACCTACACTTTGTATAAATAGGTCATCATCAATCATTAAAAAAACAAAACGACTCTATTCTTTAGGAGTGTTATTTAATTAGAGCATTCTCCTGTAAAAAGTGGTAGTAGTAACAATTCCAAAACCGACTCTAACCAACCAAGCATAAAGTTGAAATTCGCGCGAAATCTGTATAATTATAATTGGTCATATTGTAGCGCAGTACAATTGCATCGCAACTCACCCCCCTACCTGCCCACTTATGCGCTCCGACGGGACGCTGAAAATCAATTACCAGCAATTATTGGGTAAGTACATCCAGAAGCGAATAGGGGAAGTGTAGAAGCGAAAGGTCGTATTGCAGGCTGTATCTGGGTTCAGTTAGGCTTCGCTTGTCGGGAAGGGCGGGCGTCTACGCGTTCGCTAACGTTTTTCGGACAAAATCGGGAATAAATATGAAATCTGTGTAGGTATAATTTGTTATGTTAATTTTAATAATTGTATAGATAAATAAAATATGATTTCCGATAAAATTATGTTTGGTAGACATTTTGTTTTCATAGGTAAATTGGGTTTAGGGTTATTGAACTTTCTTTGTTATGAATACATAGGGATTGGAGATTCTGTGTAAATTTATTTTAGGAACTTTGATTTATATTGAATAATTAATGGACTTCATAGGTTTGGTAAAAATAAAAAAACGATTATAAACTTCTCATATCAGACTAATATCTCGTTCATCAGAGTTTTATGTCTAATTTTTTTTTTTTAAATATTGTTTGCGACTTTTTTCTCATGAACAAATGGTTTTAGCCTCCGTTATCACATATATTGTAAGTAAAATGCATTTTATAGTACATGACTGCTACGAAAAAGTTGACTGCTACGCAAAGGTCGCGGGTTCGATTCCGGCTCACGTTTGCACTGGTCTGAGTGTTTACTATGGTTTTATATATGGAGTGCGTTTCTTAAATATTATATATACAATAGCTGTTATGTATAATAAGCAAAACTTGTATGAGAAGTTTTGCTGACTTTGGCTAGATGGCGTTGTGTGTAAAAAGCCATCTGTGAGATGAAACTGATATGCGATCTCTGTTTTTGCATATATCTGTCTAGCTTTTACTACCCTCATGGGTTAAGATGGGGGGAAACAAATAGGGGTCTGCAGATCATTTAATCTGCCTAAATAAAGGTTTCGTGACGACGCAAAGTCGCGAGTAACAGCTAGTTACATAATTTTACTATTATCTTTTTTTTTATATGATGGGAGGCAAGTGAGCCAGTAGGTCACCTGATGGTAAGTGATCGCCGCCACCCATGGACACCCGCAACACCAGATGAATCACAGATGCGTTGCCGACCTTCAAAAAGGGAGTAAGCTCGTTTCTTGAAATTCGATCCCCAAGTCGTAACGGTTCGGAAATCTTCACTTTAACCTAGGGTTAGCGCTGCTGCATATAAATTAGGTACAGATTATCTTTTATTTTCAGTACCATAACATTCGTGGTCGTGGTAAGCTTGACAATTACGTCATGTGCTGTGCCCCAGTGTGAACGTGCTCCGGCAAATGCGAAGGCTGCAGACTCGCATTACAAGCTTGGCCTCGCTGGGGAACCTGATTTGTTTCTACCTGGAGAACTATACACAGGTATGGTTGTATTAATGTTTTCCCTTTTAGGGTCTAGTTTTGCAATAGGGATCGCCTCTTGTGTCCCCAGCACTTTTTAAACATAAAGAATGAAAACACTCATAAAGAAAACCAAGGACTCTCCATCTCTAGCTCTAAAACTCCTCGATCATTTTGCTGTCTGACATGTGTGCTGAATGTACACCGGTTGATCCCGAAAACGATATCCAATTGCAAACCCTTTGGGATCGTTTTTGCCCGTGTATACGGTGGCCGTTATTTAGGCGCTCTTAGCTGACCTACCAAAAACCAAGGTGATTTATAATGGTCTCTCAACCGTCGGCCCCCTCTACTCCGGTTCTGGAACATAACGGTTAAATCTTATTTCTACCAAGAACAGAATCAAATTAAATGGTAGTCATAATAGTCCTGGAATTCCATAACGTGAAGGAGCCCCCCAATAGCCATTACTGTAGATATATTGGCCTACTAGCATCATATCATCGTATCATAATATACGCCATAGTTCACCTAATACGCCTCTTCCGATATCTTCATGTATCATTATGCATGCGCCCTTAGACTGCCGTAAGGACGTGGTTTTACTCATTTTAATAACATTTTTAGTAACTCTGCAAGGTGTAGACAGTGGACAAGGACCGACACCATTTATAGGCTTCACAATATGGGTTGAGATAAAAAGTGAAACAGCTAAAGCTGAGAAAGTGTTGAATCAGACTATTGAATCAGAAAATACGTCACTTGGAACATTCCAAGCTTATGATGCACAAGCTAAGATCCAAGAAAATTGTTTACCTGCTGTAAATAACGCTACTGCACATCCGAAAACGGAGGTTCAGGTGTGTATGAAAACGAAAACAACTGCCTATAATGCAGATCTTTCTTTATTGGTCGTTTTTACTATTCACATGCAATTTATATTATTTTTGTAGGTAATTTGGAACGCACCTCTCGATATAAAAGACGCATGCGTTCGCATATGCGTTAAGGCTGGACCTATACCTTTAGCTGGAGGCGGTAATAATGGAGGTTGGTCAGTGCTGGCACGAGAACTTTGTGCAGCGCCGGCCGCACCACCTAATTTTGCAAAGCTACCTCCTATCGTTGAACCGTGTTGTGCTTGCGATGAAGCTAAATACGAGGTGAGATTTAGTCTGTTTAGTGTAATGATGGACATTTCATTCATAAGTGCGTTTTATCGTGGCTTGTATAAGGCAACGTGGTGGTTAAAGCGAAACCCAAATTCATCATTGTTAATAAAATGTAAAAAATACTTTATAATGCTTGTCTCGCACACAAGATAGAAATATTTGTTCGGAGCACTAAAAATAAGCCAGCCTTAAATATCTTCTGAAATATACATTTTTATGTATTGATTGAAGACTGTTATCCGACTATAGGCGTGTAGGTGTCTTGGACTTCCGCCTCCTTGTCGGAGATTCTCATTCTCTTTACTTTAACTAAGTACCTAATCATATCTTTAAATTCCACAGGTAACATTCGAAGGATTATGGTCTCGAAACACACATCCCCGGGAGTTTCCGCCAGAAAGTGCTCGGGCTCATTTTGGTGATGTCATTGGCGCTTCGCACACCGCTCAGTATCGTGTCTGGCAGGAGGGACGTGTTGCCAGTCCTGGAATGAAGAGACTAGCTGATGATGGAGCTACCACTGCATTGGAGAAAGAGTTGAAGTCTGAAGTAACTATACAATACTGAATTTGTTTTTGTGTTATGGTCACTACAGTTTTTTCTTATTAGTGGTAATAGCATAAGAATCTATGGGTATTAAAGTTGTTATATTTTTTTGATACATTGTCATAGATATTTTTCATTTTGAGTGAATTTGTAAACAGTCCTATATAGGAAAGTTGGCGGTGACTTCTCTATATCAGCACTTGGTTGAGAATAATGACTTTGATCTTGTTTTAGCACATTTAAGGGGGACTGGGGCCTGCGGTTTGGGGCTTTTAAGACCTCATTTGAAAACTCTCATTAGGACGGTAGGGGGGTAATTTAACCCCGTACCGTTAATAAAGTAAAACCCTCGGTTTTTGGTTAAAGATAACTATACCCTTGTGACCTATTGCTGCGTTCGGTTTGAAAGTCGTCAAAACAAGTTCGTTTTTTTCTGAATTATTATTGGGGATTTAGGTATGTTTTTAAACTAAGTCACTTTATTTTAAAGTAACTTATTTAACTTTTTTTTCAGAGTGAACATATAAGGACAATAATCAAAGCTCGGGGTATATCTTGGCAACAAATTGGTGGTGCTGGTATACCGAATACATTCGCAGTCTTCCGAGTGGATGCTAAACACCACCTGATATCCTTGGCATCTAAGTTAGCACCTTCACCTGATTGGATCGTTGGTGTTTCGGCGCTGGAGTTATGCAATACTAACTGCACGTGGAGCAGATCAGCTACTATACCGCTGTACCCTTATGATGCTGGGACAGATAATGGACTTAGTTACACGGTAAGTTACACAACACGTTTTGTTGCATGTCAATAGTAATTACAAATATGTACTTTCTTCTTTTACGCCGCATCAAAATAAGATCATGCCCTCACAATACGCCATCTTATTTACCCTTCTAATACGAGTAGATTAATAAAATCTATTTTCTCCAGTCACGACGATCGCCAACGACTCCTCCTGCTCCCGTTCGCGCATTGAGACCGGATTGGCCTCGCGATGTCCGCTCACCTTTCTTCAGCTCTGATGGTGAGATGAGACCTTTTGCGAGATTGAGGATGACCAGGCTTAGACTCTATGAGAGGAGTTGTGATGCAACTGGAAATATATCAGGTAAAATATTTAAACTATATTAATTTGTCGTTTTATTGCAGAATAAAAAGCTGAGTGCGTGGACAACTCCGTTGTGATTAAGGATCACGTGATATACAATTTCGTTAAAATTGCTAGTTTTTAGTTATGGTCACAAAACTTAAGAATGCAGCATTGAAATCTTAAAGTTATCTAAGAAATTATTCAGCCGTGACACGGGGAGAGCACTACATGTCACTAAGAAGATACTTACGATATCTAAACACACCACAACGTTGTGTTATATTACAGAGGGTGAAGGTGTAGACCGAGGACAAGAATCAGTAGGTGGCAGCAACATAGGCGGCGGCGGAGGTGCATGCACTACCCACTCGTGGAGTTCCTGGGGACCTTGCAGTGTCTCTTGTGGACTTGGGCGAACTTCTCGACAGAGACATTATGTCTGGCCGGCGAGGGCGTATGCTGAAGCTTGCAGGGTTCCTCTCACGGATTATAGAAAGTGTCACGGACCAAGAATGCATTGCAGGTTAGTTTTGAAGAGTTTAAGTAGTAACTTTACTTTTTACATGATTTAAAAGAAAAGGTTTTTAGTTTGGATGCATTTTGTTTTTTTGTATGTTACCTCAGAATTTTCTCACAGGTTTCTTCACCATTTAACAAATAATAATCGCCATTTATGAAAATATGTTAATAATTTGGTTTTGACCCACGTATATTATGACGTTATAAACGCTTTTCGTTTTTCAATTTATAAAAAAATCATAATATAATATGTGTTGTTTGAAGACATGATAATTATGTTGTTATTATACCTATGGGTATCCATAAATCTTTTCAATTCTTTTTCAGAGCTCCCTCAGAGTATGAACCGGACCCAGCGTCATCCACAGGTCCCTGCGCAGTATCATCTTGGTCAGAATGGTCTCCATGTGAAGGTTGTGGCGTCCGCGCTCGCACTCGACACTACGTTGGAGACCGCGCCTTCAAGCGGTGTCACGTCGGCTACCGCTCCAGGACTGTGCTGAATCAGGCCATGCCTTGTGAAATGGGACCTTGCGAAAAGTAATTATTTATGAGTTCTACTATTATCTTGTTATTCCTATAAAAATATGATAGTGGTTCATAGATCGAAGAATCAGCTATGTCTATTGGCTAATTTTATTTTCAAATACAAAAAATTACATTAACACAAAAACAATATGCAAATTATTAAAAGTATGAAATAACAATTGCTATAAATTTTTATTTTTATTTGCAGACCGATAGGAAACAAAACAATGAACGCAACGAACTTTGACTGGTTCTTTGTTGTAAGTATTTTACTAATAAATAATTATAAATAAACCGGGCAATTACGAGTCTGACTCGTAGGTTCGAGTCGCGAGGGTTCCGTACAAACCAATTTATTTTTCCGGCAATATGCGATGACGACATTCTCTGTCAAACATTCTATGACGTCACGACTCATCTGTCAAAAATTCTATGTTATCACGAATGATCTGTCAAAAATTCTATGACGTCACGACTCATCTGTCAATATTCTATGACATCACGACTCATCTGTCAAAATTCTATAACGTCACACGTCACGTGACTCAGCTGTCAAAAATTATTTTACCAAAGTATGATTTTAAATATTTATTTAAAGTTTTATATTTGTTTTTATAGTGGCAACAGAAATACATTTGTGATAATTTCAACTTTCTAACTGACATGGTTCATGAGATACAGCCTCGTGACAGACAGACGGACGGACGGACAGTGGTGCCTCAATAATAGGGTTCCGTTTTTATCCTTTGGGTACGGAACCCTAAAAATACCATTTCTATAGATACAGCATAAATGCCCTATTTACAAGACGACCTTATTACAAGTATAATAAACAAAACTAATTAAGTGTTAAAAAGCTTTAAAAAACAGACTCAATTCTGAAACTGTTAAAAGTTTTACTTTATGTCTGCTCTGTTAATATGTTATTACAGGATACCTATCGTGGTGACTGCCCCGTGACGTCATGGGGCAGTTGGTCCCCATGCTCTGCTAAGTGCGGACGTGGACATCGACTCCGCACTCGCTTATACATCACCCATGACCATAAAGTGCAGCAGGAAATGACGAAGAGACTCCTTGCGCAATGGAACAAGATATTTGCGCAGTTTCAGTCTATTGTAATATACTTTTTATGTTATTATTCTCTTCATATTTGTTCTTATACATTTTCTTTTTAAAATATAATTTATAAAAACATTTAAATGTATAAAAAATTGTTACCGTGCCAGAAAGCGTTTTTCATCCGACCCACGACCCCAACTGCTTGGTTAACTAGAAAAAATGCTTGTTGCGCAGACTCCGCGAGCTCGGGGTCAGCTGGCGTATTTTGTGAAGAATCGTACTCTGAAAACGAGTAACATGCCGACTAGCTACTAATAATTCCTAACAAACTACATAAAGGAAAAGAATTCAGTATGTAAAGTAAAAGTTTACCAATGTTGATTCCAAAACCATTTAGAGATTTTACATCGGGAAGGAATAAAATCATATTTTTAGAGCAAAAAATCGCTAGATTTACAATTATTCATGAATTACGTTGTCTTTCATTTGACCTGACCTCTACATGACGTCATGCGTCCGGCTGAACAGAAGATTACCTCTGCCATCATTGCTCAATTAAGTAATTCAGCTGTACGCATGAAGTAAAACTTAAAATATTAATTAAAAATAAACTATAGGTAGGAAACTAAAAATACTCAAATAAATTGTTTACATTTAATAAACCCTAAAAAAAAATATAAAAAAAAATACCAAAAAATCTTTACATCTTTACGATGTTGCTATAAGTAGGTATATGAGATGCAGATGGGGTGCATGTCTCTGAATCCCACATTATTAATAAAGGTTCTTTTGATACAGAGGCTCTCTACCAAACCTAATATGAAAAATACGTAATTCAGTTTTTTACATATTCGTAGGAATATCCTCCTGAAAACTTGACATCAGATGATCCAGCAGTGGATGACGCCGTGCAGGAGCATATGGAACGGTGTCAATTTACACTGACCCAACAGGAAGCACTCTGTGATGGCGACGATGCAAGCTGTTCTAACAACACAGTGCCATTGGGTACGTATTTACTTGAACTACAATCTTTTTCTTCTCTTCTTCTTTGCGCGTCGATGACAAACAAATTGTGTCAGCCCAAAATTTTGCCACGAATACTGCATTCTTATCCATACTAATATTATAAATGCGAAAGTAACTCTGTCTGTCTGTCTGTCTGTCTGTCTGTCTGTCTGTCTGTCTGTCTGTTACTCTTTCACACCTAAACGGCTGAACGGATTTCGATGAAATTTGGTACAGACAATCTTTAGACCCTGAGAAAGAACATAGGCTACTTTTTATTAGCATTCATATTATATTTTGATTTCATAGAATTTTGGCGGGAAAGCTGTGTCACGTGACCTGTGACGTCATAGGTCACGTGACCTGTGACGTCATAGGTCACGTGACCCGTGACGTCATAGAATTTTGACAGTCACAGAATTTTGGCGGGAAAAATTTTTTCGACAGTTGAGTCGTGACGTCGTTGAATTTTTGACAGATGAGTCGTGACGTCACAGAATTTTTGACAGATGATTTGTGACGTCATATTATTTTGGCGGGAAAATATTTTATACCTCTGTCACTTTTGACAGCTGTCAATTTTGACAGATAGGCGTGACGTCATAGAATTTTTGACAGATGAGTCGTGACGTCACAGAATTTTGGCAGGAAAATATATTTTGACAGCTAAGTCGTGACGTCATTGAATTTTGGCGGGAAAAAATAGTATTTAAACAGCTGAATCCTGACGTTATCACAATTTGGCAGGAAAATAAATAGGTTTGTACAGGACCCTCGGTGCGCGAGTCAGACTCGCACTTGACCGGTTTTTTAGCTGTGGGTCTGATATATTTACCCCCGGTTTCTGAATGACTGATCAAGTCAAAATCAACTAATCAAGTGTCAAAACTATCATTTTCAGGAACTAAAATGACAGTTTTGACACTTGATTAATTGATTTTGACTTGATCAGTCATTCAGAAACCGGGGGCTAGAGAGCTTAAATTCGTAATTGTCAACTTATTTCATCATAACAGCCCATTAATGTCCCACTACAGGGACGGGCCTCCTTCCTTGACGGAGGGATACTTGGCCTACTAATACCACGCTTGCAGACGGATTGGTATAGGGTTTAATTTCAAGTTTTCCCTCTTTTTATTTAGTGAAGATAATATTCACCTTATTTGTTAGGCACTAAAGTGACACACCTTTGCTTATCCTATCCTACTAATATTATAAATGCAAGTTTGTGAGGATGGATGGATGTTTGTTACCCTTTCATGCAAAAACTACTAAATGGATTTTGATGAAATTTGGAATATAGGTAGTTTATGGTGTAAAATAACAATTAAGCGGGTAATACCGCGGGCATCAGCTAGTAATAAATAAGGTACTACATGAAAAATAAAGAAAAATAAGGTAAGGCCTTGGGCAGGGCACATAGCACGAAGATCAGACAGCCACTGGGGAACAAAGGTTCTGAAATAGCGACCGCGTAGTGGAAGACGCAGAATAGGGAGACCCCTCACTCGGTGGACGGATGACTTAGTTAAGATGTTGGAAGTCCGATGGATGAGGGGGGGCACAGGACCGCGAAAGGTAAAGATATTTAAATGGAGCTTATGTCTAGTAGCGGATGTCCATTGGCTGATAAGATGACGATATATTTTACACTAGTAAAGTCAAAAGTTAGCTATAAACTACTATTTAAAAAAAAATTACAATTTTTATCTTACAGAGATATGCAAGCTTCCAATGTCTATTGGGCACTGCCGTGGTTACGAAGAGCGCTGGTTCTACGAGTGGGCGAAGGGTGCGTGCGAGCCATTCGGCTTCAGCGGTTGTGGTGGTAACGGGAACAACTTCCGAACCAGGGATCATTGTCTGCGAGCCTGCAGGACAGTCACTGAGATTAAGAATGCTACTCGCGCTACTGGTTCCAACGGTAATCTTACATCTACTACACGAGTCTATGATCTTGAGGTGAGTAGGGCCTAGAGCATGCTTGACCGAGTTAGTAGACCTAACTAGTAGCTTCTGAAATAGCGATTGACAACGTAAGGCAACATTGCAGGTAACTTAATTGTCTAGTTCTCTTTCTAACTTACTTTACTGTTTCTTAAAACCTGCTCTCCTACATATTATATTACTTAACAGTAGATGATCGTAATGGTGAATTGCTGAAGCGTTTCTTGATAAAAAATGGATTTGTAGTAGCTAAAGTATTTTATATTTTAATTAAAACAATAGTATACCAAATCTACTCTTGTTTTAAGTCTTTTACTAGTGCTTTGGCGAATTCATAAGGTATCTGTCCTATTCTGAGTCTTCTGATATACTTACCAAGTTTTCCTTTTATCGCTGAAGGGGAACCGTGGGACGTGTAAACACTTTTATGATGCACTCTCTTAATTACTACTATAAATATTGTTTTTTTACTCACAATTCAAATTTGTCTCCAGATAATAAAACTGCAAATGAGCCAAGTCCCAAGAAACTGAAACCAGCGACATCTCGCAAAGATAACGAAGTAATTCAAAATGATATACCATCATTGTATAGTAAGTAATTTGTCAACGGAACTATCACACGTATAAGTTACAGTTTAGTTATATATATGCTTAGTATAGAACTGTATGAAGTCATCCAAAAAATTTTTGGGGATCTTAGGGAAGATGTACCTACTATAGAAACTCAGAATTAAGGAGCGGCCCACCGTGGCTGTGATCACTGTGCGCAACCCTTGTAAAAGTGATGACTTGGACCTTGTAATATTGGCAGGGGCACAATATTGTGTGTTCGCTGCGAAATCATTTGTCATAGTGCTTTAGTGTCAAAGGTCAACTGTTTGAGAGTATTGGGTTCCTCGGAGTTTTGCGAGTGTACTCGATGCGATGATACTCGAGCAATAGTGCAGTATTCCTATACTGCATAAGTGGCTCCCGTCACTTAGAGGACAAAAACCGGACCGAAAACGTGTCCTGAATAGAGCGAAGTAGTGTTTCTTCATAAATTCTGTAGAGCATCACAAGCCGCAAGGAATATTGCTATAACCTTTGGTCAGGCGCCTCTAAAAACCAGCTAGACCTCTGGAGTGCTCTGCTGTAAGTAATGGTGACATCTTCACTATTCTATTGGCGCATTACTCGCTACTCCCACTCTAGCAGAGTTCATCCATACCACATGGAAATGTGGTCTAGGGCTAGGGCAGTCTAGGGCAGGGTTATCAGTCTTATCAATACGTCTATCAATTATTATTTTTAAATTGGTCTGAATGACTCTATGGTGCCTGATGTTAAGCATCCAATAGAGTCCAAGAATGGCGAGCAACATGCCAGCTACAATATTTGTAGAGGCATGAATGTCTCCACTATGCGGCTTCAGAAGATGCTTTTTCACGCCAAAATTACCCAAATATGTATTTGGATCCATTGTACAGTCACGAGCAATAATATGTACACATTTTCGCATTTTGTAAACCAGTTATCTAAAGTTCTGCCAATCCAAAATTGAAAATTCGAAGATTAATTCAAAACTGTACGGAACCTCTTCTAAATTACGAATTCATTTTGATATTGTAATGTCTAGATAAACGTGCAGATAGTTTAGAAAATTTGAAAATGTGTACATATTATTGCTCGTGACTGTACATATTCGTAGCGCCTAAATATTTATACATGCACGCATATTTATTTATACTAAGTATTATTAATATTAGGTAGTACATAGTATATTTTCTTACATGCTTGCACACCATCACGCTTCTGATGCATCACAGGGTAAGCACAGTTGGTTATTAGTTGTACTTAGTTAATGCAAATTATTATTTTTATTTTTCTTGTTTTACATGCCAATCTGCGCCCATTGATAATTATCAATCAGCATGTCAATTCTCGTTCCTTAAAATTGTTAAAAATTCGGATAAGTTAGCTTTAGTTGTCAAATTGTCATACTATTACAATAGGTAAGACAGTTTGACAACTAAAGTTAACTTAACCGAATTTTTTAAGATTTTAAGGTACGAGAATTGACATGCTGATTAAATTGGTTGGGTAGTTCAGACATGGATATGTAAATAAATTATATGCATGCCATAGTGTCACAAGTCAATATTGCTTTTTTAACATTTTTTTTTCAAAAAATCCGCACCTGATTTAGTTTTTAGAGAACTTTACTAACCGGAAACAAACAGAAGTGTGGATAAGCCAAATACTACTATTAGTATAGAGGTATATTGTTTTAACATGTTCATTGCCTCAGAATTCAAATATAACCACCCGACCATAAATAGGGGTAGTGTTGGATTAAAGGAGATACTGCCATATTAGCTAGAAAATAAAAAAATAGAAAAGGAGTAGGTATTTCCGTTTTCATTAAAAATAAAAATCACACCTAGTTTTTTTAATTTTAGTTTTAATGAAAACGGAATTACTTTGCAAAATCCTTAAGTAAATATGTATATTATAACAGTTATCAAGGCTCTGGTTTTTAGACGGTTTCATAATGAAGAAAACTATTTGTGTGTTTAGTAGAGTCAAGCTGCGTCGTGGGCCCGTGGCTCGGATGGACCGAGTGCATCGGGGACTGCACTTACGCAATCAAGCTCAACTATAGAATCATTTTGGTGAGTAAAAGTAATTCGTTTTGAAGAGTCCATCAAATTTTATTGGCTATCTATTGAATAACTAAATTGATCTACATTTAAATTGATGAAAGTATTTTTTTATTTAATGTTATCTGATGACGTGATAAACCCAAGTAATGGCTTCAATTTTACATCCAATATTTCTTGACTACGAATAGCGACCACTTCCAGTCTATAAAATGGCGCTTATGGCACAGATTACTTAATAGGTTACTACATAACTTACAGTACCGGACTTCGCCAAGAATTATTTTTGGACTAATGCATTGTATCATCCTTACAGGTAACACAGATAAGTCCGGACCCACTTACACAATCATACAGAAAATTATGTATCAAGAACTAGAACAATGCTTTTACAAAACTTATGAATTACCCCGTTCAATATGAAATATAACATTGATATGTAACTGTCGATCGAAGGAATCCCATGCGTGTCGTAAAAACCGACTAAGGGACTATCCGTGAATATTATCTTCACGAAAAAAAAGGAGGAAAACTTGAAATTAAACCCTATACCAATCCGTTTAGGCAGAGTATTAGTAGGCCAAGAATCTCTCCGTCACGGGAGGAGGCCCGTCTCTGCAGTGGGACATTAATGGGCTGTTATGATTATCATGATGATCGAAGGAATTATAACTCAATGTATTTTTTCATGTCCCTACAGAATTCATCAACAAGCAAAGGCAAGGACTGCAGGCGACTGATAAAGAGCAGACCATGTAAACCAGCCGAATGTCGTAAATCTAATACAACGGACGAACAGACAAATTATTATGATGATTAAGAATAACTTGTTTAATTAACTAAAGCTGTACTCACAGTCGTTTAGTGGCTACTTTGATGTATGGATTAAACTCTGTATTAGGGAGTTCATTAAGTATGACCGTGAGAACGGCTGTTATATACTTAATAGCTAAATAGTAATTTCAATTTAAGGTTCTGTAACTAGCCTGTTAAAAAATAAAAATAAATTAAAAATATTTTTAATGTTTTTATTGAAGTCGTATAACTATGCTATAAATAGACTGACTATAGTCAATTTTAATCTACTATATAAAAATAAGTCGGGTTTTCCTTCCTGACGCTATAACTCCAAAACGCACGAACCGATTTCCACGGTTTTGCATTCGTTGGAAAGGTCTCGGGCTCCGTGAGGTTTATGGGAAAGAAAATTCAGGAAAAAATTGAACAGAAAAGCGGGAAAATAATGCTCGTGCGAAGCTGGGACTGGCCGCTAGTAGGATATAATGTCTATTAAACTTGACACAAAACCGTATACGTATTCTGTCTGGCTCCGAGGTTATAATATAATCTCTTCTTAGCGGTTATAAAAATCAGCTAAGTAAACATTACTTAATTATACAGTAGTAATTAATAGGTAAAATACTATAATACTTTATGACCTTTTTTATATGATGGGAGGCAAACGAGTCAGCAGGTCACCTGATGGTAAGTGATCACCGCCGCCTATGGACGGTAAGGTTTTAAATCATAGAGGAACGTTCAATCTGCAAGAGTCCCCTTAGTTTGATTTGCCCTTTTTTCTCTTTGACCACCGAGTCACTCAGTCATAACGAATACACATTACATAACCTAAACATCCAAGCACCTTATATTCCCTTGTCCTAAGACCCATTTTCTTATAAAAGTATAGCTTATGTTGCCATGTTATTATAGTGAATGTCAACATGGCATGTAATAGACAATAGGTAGATATTATGATAGTAAAATCAATGATATTATGATAGGAAAGTCAATGTTATTATAACAGTACCTACTTACACTAAGCAACTGGTTAGGTAAATTATTCCGGGCCAGACCCAATTACTTAAGACTTTGCATGGGTACTTGTGAAGCTGCATCTCATTCCCTACACAAGTCCACACCCATATTAATAAAAAAACAGTCACTTTGGAAAACAAACAAACAAAAACACATAACAATTTATTGCTTTAATTTGTCTGGAAACAGATTTAACAAAATTTGTACACAAAATCATTTAATCTTATAACAGGTATTTTCATTTATTCCTATCTTATCTTACTTATTGTACCTACAGACATTATTTATTTTAAAAGTCGTTTTAATTCAAAAATATATAATTTTTAAAAGTCTAAACTATTTTTTTAAACTTAATACTGTAAAGGAACATCACAGTCGCTTTGTACGTCATCACTTCTTTTTTTTAAACCATAGATTATACAATTTTCAAATAGGTTTATAAAGAACAATTCCTTACAATATATTGTCACATCACTTCGAAGCATACAAATAAACTTTTAATAAAATATTTATATTCATAGATTTCTTAAAAAATATATATATTATCTAATTACATCTTTTAGCTTATTAAAAATCGTCAATAGTTTTTTTTATGTTCAAAATTTCAATAAGGTAAATATTATTATAATAATATAATCAATCTTAATAAAGTATATAGGTAGTAATGTAATCAATCTTATTTTCAATCAATCATATTTACGCAGCCGACTCATAAACACAGTCACAGTACAACAGTACAACAGTAGCCTATCTCGGCCGAATATTTATTATAAATGCCTACGGCTGCGCGGTACGTACGTAAACATGCCATAGGGCTGCCCACCTCCAGCTTTTTAATTAAATTTACCTACTTTCCCACTCGGCACAGTCGCGACTGTTCACTCCGCGTGGCCACCGCTATCGTGAGCGTGTAGGTATAACTCGCGTTTCGTCCGTTTCTATGAAGTCGAAATACTGTATATATTTGTACTATGACACAGTTGAGTGACAAGTGGCTCACGAAGCATGTTTTTATTCATTACACTTTCACTATTGTAGGTTACGACTCTGATATTTACCACGATTAGAAATTTCGCCGCGCATAGCTACATTCTAACTAACTTCTTTGGTTGCTTGTAATACTTATAATCATAATATTATACTAACAGCCTGTCCAAGCACTCTATTTAGACATAGAATGAAAATTAATTTACTTTCACTACAAAAAAAACTACTTGATGAAACAGGAACTATTAAAACTCTAGATGTTATCTTTTGTGCAAAATAGAATTATTTTAATGACACAAAAGATATATTTTAACGGTCGAACATGGCTTTGTTACGCATTAAAATTAGAAATAGATGGGTTTGCTTTTTATTAATACTAATACTTTCTAGCTACTAAAAGGCAAGATTAAGTCTTTTATTTACCACGATTATCCTACGCATATGCTTATAGTGATCTTATCGTTGAAATATACTTATATACATTTGTAATCTCAATGTATGTTAGATTATATGCGAGTGATAGTGGGTATCGATGGCGGTTGGCAACACCTAGGCGCGGTACACTCTTTTGCACACGGACAGGAACACGCAAGATTTGCAAAGTCTACTAACGCCTTCTTCTCTTCATCTGTACCTAAGTGAACAAATAAAATATTTGAAAAAGATGCACTTAATAATTTAATTAATTTGATTGCCAGTTATAGTACGTAATTGTCGAGAACTTCTTAGGAAGTAATGCCTAGAGACAGGGATTTTGTATTTTTTTTTACGGACTCTTCACAGCGCCATCTGTTCCCAAAGTAAGGCTTAACCTGCTTGTGTTATGGGTAACAGAACAACGGATATTAAGTAGTACCTACTTACATACTTTTTTTTTTGTAACCACATGCATATTATACATAGAAGCACTCAGCCCAATGCAAGTAATCATAATGCTCATGCACACATTTGCATTGAGCGGGAATCGAACCCGAGACCTCTGCGTAGCAGTCATATTATATAACCACTACGCCACAGAGGTCGTCCAATTTCCTAGTTTGGCTTGCTGTCGGTTCTATTCTTGTCTTTGGTAGTGGTCAATACATCAGCCATGTTAAAAGTCTCCCCGAACGACTTAATTGCATTAAGGGCTATCAGTGTCATGGGCATGTCGTACTCGAATCATCTAAAACCACACAGTATTCTTCCTAGTTGCCATGTCTGCCACAGACCTCTAATGGATATTGATCGCATGTTTGCCCTTGCGATCTAGTCAAAGAAATAGACATACCTGAGAGGTACCTACAAAAGTAGTAAGTATACTCTACTTATCTCCGAGTGGTGACGGAGTAAGAATACAATATGTCACCACCCCATCTCATCCCATGGGTGTCGTAAAAACCAAATAAGGGACTATCCGTGAATATTATCTTTACGAAATAAAAAGAAAGATAACTTGAAATGAAACCCTATACCAATCCGTCTGGCCAGCGTGGTATTAGTAGGCCAAGTATCCCTCCATCATGGGAGGAGGCCCGTCCCTGCAGTGGGACATTAAAGGGCTGTTATGATGATAATACTCTACTTACTCTTACAGTCACTTACAAACGTATACCTAATAATTTACGTAATACCTAATGTAGGAAGTAAGCTATAATTATTATATATAAAATTATACAGTTTAATACATTACCTAACATAGAAGCGAGTGTAAACTCAGGTTGTAGAGTGACTAGACTAATTCCATGGCGTTTGAATATATCCGTAACTAATCCGGAACTCTTCAGGTAATCCTGCAACAATGTTACATTTATTAAGTCTTTATTACATCAATAGTTAAAAGGCTTTGTTAGATTTTCGTACAGTTTAAGAAATCAAGCATGGGAATTACAGTTATACATGATTTTTACCCTACGATTAATTAACACGTGTGGTGACGGAGTAAGAATACAATATGTTACCACCCCATCTCATCCCATGGGTGTCGTAGAAACAGACTAAGCTACTATCTGTAAAGGAAAACTTGAAAAGAAACCCTATACCAATCCGTCTGGCCAGCGTGGTATTAGTAGGCCAAGTATTCCTTTCGTCACGGGAGGACATTAGTGGGAAATTAATGGGCTCTTATGATTATGATGTTTAATTAAAACACTTATTCCTCACACAATTGGTACTAGACAACGAAAAACATGCTTATAAATGCACATCTTTGTAAATAATCTACATTATACATAAAAATCATCCAGACTAAAGCAAACATAGCTCTTTTGCAGTACCTAAACGGGAATCGAACCCGTAACCTCTCCTTATCTGCCAAAGATAACTACTACGCCACGGAGGTCGTGTATACTCATGTAAGCTCATGTATTGGCAGTTATACAAAAAAAACATTATATGAACAAAATTTTGTGAACAACGAAAGTCAATGCAAAAAATTTGAGGTACGAGACAACTCGAAACAGCATTTTCTGTAGTATTCGTTTCAGGCGAAACTTGGTCTCGTTAATCATATTTGTCCATTGCTTACCAAAAAGCTAACTCACATACTTCTCGTAATTTTCACTCTTCTTTTCTAAATAATATTAAAAAAATCTATTACATACCTCATGTGATTCATAGGCAACGTGTGCTGTGGCGACGACGCGGTCTCTATGCATTTGCCACACATGAAGTTCATGTATGGCCAGTACGCCAGGCACACGCAATGCAGCGGCACGCAGGTCACAGGCGCCGAGACCTTCAGGAACTGTTTGTAAGAGCACCAGGCCAGCTGAACGCACTGTTTACAAGAAAGTATATTGTTAGTTAAACTTTTTAAATTAAGTTTAATATTTTTTTTCCCGCAATTAGGGTCAATTTCCACTGTACACTGTACAATATTTTCGACATTTATCGGGATTTCATGATATCCCTAGGTATTTCGTGAAATCCCTGGTTTCCTCATTTCCCTGCGACATATAGACTAATAAAGAAACATTTGTCTCTAAATTCCAATGTAAAGTAAGGACTGGTTTAATAAATTATGAATAAGCTATGATACAAGGTATACCACTATATTTAACAACATTTGACAGATTGACGTTAGTGACGTTCAGCAGTATCTCGAATGTAATGCCATTCGATAATAAGCGATTTCGCGATTTTTAAAATTACTTTATTTTACACATTTGGATACTTACATCAACTTACATTATCATTTTATTATTGTTTCTTTCTTCTATGTTAAGAGAATTAGCCTATAGCTTCAAATGATAAAATTATAGTTAGCTTAGGTATTATTTAAAATACATAATTTATCGTGACACATTCGCGGGTTATAGCTAATCTAAAATATCATATTACATTTTATAAACGTATTATGAAGAGTTCAGGTTTATTCATAGCATTTATTTCTACCGATTATTTGTAATTTGTTTTATAATGGTGTTAATCGTTATGAGTGTCCATCACTAAGTAACTATGGTAACTGAAAAAAACATAGGTACGTCTATAAAATACAATATAATTTGTTCGAAAAATAAGCGGAAGTATTACGAAACTTCATGGACGTGAACTGTCAAAAAGCTAAACTTATGCTGGAAGGGGTATAGTCTAAATTTGGAGAACCACTCCACTTATGAGATTTATTACCACTATCTATTGATTCTCCCTTGGCTTTTTGCCTTGGGCTTTTTTTATTAGTTTATCAACATTATCGTAACAACCCATTCATGTGAGCTATTGTAGGAATGAACTTACTACTGTGAGCCATTAATGGGTTCCTTCAGTAACGAAATCTTAGCCTACTAAAACTCCAGGTAAGTCCTCAAAAGGATAAAAGAAAAGACGTCTCGTAAAGATCACTCGCGGACTTTTATACCATAAATGCCTCTGCGATTACATCACTGAGGTAGGCCTAAACTCTGCTTCTTCGCATTTTGACCTACTTCTTAGCGGGCACCCACCAGAGGGTTGCTTCTTACCTCAGTATCATATCGCTCATTGTAGAGTTTTACCCTCGTTATGAAATAATAAAACCGTAGATGATCGTCGTCTGTTTCTTAGTTACGGAACATTGTGTAACTAATTTGTGGTTGCGTCGCATTAGTATCGCCATCTTTGTTTCCACTCTAATAAACAATAATGATAGATCTTTGATTGTGGCTATATTGACAGAATATTTAGTAAACAAATACACTACTAAACTAGTTACAATACTGATAATACGTAAACTTATCCATAAGGATGAGTATGTGCTAAGCACTTGGATCTGAAGCAACGCTTGTAACATTTACATACAATTTTGATACTTGATAACCATTGCGCTTAAAGCCAAAACACGTTCATTGAATAATCTTGAAATTCTTCTTCAGCAGAAACCATTGCTCTATATTTTGTTGTTGTCAATGAAGTGCAGATAATTAACTTAAAAGATGTAGGTACCTGTTGTTGCATTATGAATACTTTTCCGGATTTAAAACCTGTGATGTCTGTGTTTAATTCTGTTTACAGGCAAGCTAGAAACGAAAAACTTTTATGATTCGAAGACTACTTCAAGTTCGTTTCTTCTGTATATACTTAGTTAAGTCAACCTTAGGATAATTATTAACTTTATACCTACTTAGAATATAAGATAAATACTTACTGAAAGGGAAGTTAAATATAACAAGAACGATGGCAGCACACGCGGAGAGCGCGGGGTCGGCTAGCCGAGCGGCTACAGGCTCCCATTCTGAAGTGAGGCCCGCACCCATTACGAACAGGCTACCTACAACAAATAATGTTATAATTATTTCAAAAAGCAGCACCTAAAAAGATATAAATTACAACGGTAAAACTTGTATATTGGTCATAATAAATAGTTAAAGTACTCAGTTAAGTTCGCTTATTTATGCAACATAATATCACGACGATAGAAGAAAATGATCAGAAAAACTTGGTCAACTTACACAAGGCTGGCTAGAGGAATTGCACGTAAGTTATTCTCTTTTATTTTAGTAGATCTAATGCAAAGGCACCCTTTTACAGAACCAACAGGATGAGAAGATTGGGCCACATTGAATTTTTAGTCAATCACCTCATTTGTGTCTCATTTGGGGACATCAACTCGCAAATGTGTGTTAAAGAATTTTTGAAATAACGTACTGTGTTTAACGACTGATTCTCTCATAGGAAATGTTAGAATACCTATCAGCTACAGAAGACCTCCTGGTCTCGACCATTGGCAATGTGCATTGGATTGGATGTTTTTATACAATATCTTTTTATTGACAATAAATATTTACGTTTATTTATTAGTCATCTGGTAGTATAGTACAAGCTCTACTTAGTTTGTACGACGTTGTATGAATGTGTGAATAACAATATTATTGTGTATGGAGATGAATGATCATTGTAAGTAGTTATTGTGGGTTTCATACAGGTCGTTATTGACCATTGTATAATAAATAAATAAGCCAAATAACCGCCTGAGAGATAATGGTTGAGATACTTGCGGTATTGTAGGTATGATATAAGTATCTTGTGTTATGATGTCATAATTTCATAGAATAATACATGGTGAAACCAGCCTATTGCATTCCTAAGGGTGTCCTGAAAGGCGATCAACTGTAACTGCAGTCAGTACCAGTAACAAAGAGAGAAAACTTTACTCAAAATCTGAGACCAAATCGTCTGACTCCTTTAGTTAACGTTTTTAAGACTTCTTTATAAATTCATGGCTATGAAAGTCCCCGCGACACATAGCTCAATCCCTAAAGCCCAATTTACACATGGACAAGTAGTTGGCGAGACGCGAGAGAGGGGGCTACTTCGTACTTAACTCGCCAAAAAATAGGATGGAGATCTATACAAATCAACTTAATCAACAACTTACTACTTAACTCGCTACTGTACTTGTCGATGTGTAAATCGGGCTTAATACGATAGTAGTCTTAGTAAATAAATAACAAACAAAACGTCGTAATATCTCTAGATGTAATATATTGTAATGTATGTAATCAGAGTGCTCTAATAGTGTCGTTATTCAAATGCGTTATTATTAGATACCTAATGGCTACGTTCTACAAGTGGTGGGACACGTGTTAACTATTTGCATCAAATTTGCCACGTCCTTTGTTTAGAAATACCACGTACGTTACCATATTATTATAATAATATTGCATACATATTCACACAACGCCAGTTCCAAATTATGTAAAGCTTCATCATAACAGCCCATTAATCCCACTGCAGGGACGGGCTTCCTCAAGTGACGGAGGGATACTTGGCCTACTAATACCACGCTGGCGAAACGAATTGGTGCAGGGTTTAATTTCAAGTTTTCCTTATTTTTATTACGTTAAGATAATATTCACGGATAGTCCCTAAATCGGTTTTTTTCGACAACCATGGGATGAGATGGGGTGGTGATACACTGTATTCTGACTCCGTCACCACACGGAGACGTAAAGCTTTCATTGAGGTTACTAGTACAGGCAGCCTCTGGCGTATTAAGGAGAGGTGGTCGTGAACTCTCTTGAGTACCGGTATAGGTTAAGACTATACTAGTTTCGTAAGACTCTTACTAATTTAAACCTTCCATCTTTTGGTGTCTTATTGCCTTGAAGAGGCTACTGGAGATCACCTATTCAGTGTAGCTATTTTGTCATGGTTTACTTACTGGCAATATCAGTAGGCGCGTGTGCCAGCACTGGTTCACCGGTTCCTGTCTTCAGTACTACTCCTCCACCTTCAGTCACGCTTAGACGACGACTGTAGCTCAACTCTCGACCTGTGGATAATAATGTATACTACTTTTAATATAAATCACACAACGCCATCTATTCCGAAACTTAGCAGTACTTTTACTATAAGTGAATATGTTTTATTTTTGTTAATGCATGCATATTACACTTAAACCTTCTCCGCGTGGAGACAGAGTAAGAATACAATATGTCACCACCCCATCTCATCCCATGGGTGTCGTAAAAACCGACTAAGGGACTATCCGTGAATATTATCTTTACGAAGTAAACAAAGGAAAACTTGAAATTAAACCCTATACCAATCCATCTGGCCTGCGTAGTATGAGTAGGCCAAGTATCCGTCCGTCACAGGAGGAGGCCCGTCCCTGCAGTGGGACATTAATGGGCTGTTATGACACCCAAACCATGTACACGGAAGATTCGCATTGAGCAGTTTCGGACAGCAGATCTTTCGTCTTTCATCGCATTAATGAATTGTAACCATTACCACAGCCATTACATCAGTGGTCATACCAGTTCAACGTACAGGTCGCTCGACTGATATGAAGCTTGACGCTTATCCATTTCAGATACAGAAACTCAGAATGCCTTTATTTAATATTATGATGTACCTAGGGATTCGTGATTCTTTAAAGGTGTTTTAAATTCTCTGCCATACCTTATTTCCTTGCAGCATATAGGTATGTATACATAGACTCTATGGTAAGGAGTAAAAAGTACATTAAACACCTTATTGTTATTAGTTTAACTATTATTATTTGTACATAACTCTTCTAATATAAAAGTGTATAATATCTGTATTGTTGTATGTAAAAGCGATAAGGCATAATGTTCGTAATTACTCAGCTATGTTATAACTAACACCGTATAATTAGTTACCATACCAGCAGAACTAAAGGTAACTTTAGTTTTTTATTCGTAATGAGATGGCAATCCTTAACAAAATTGATAGAAATAGCGAAAATTACATAAGTTTTAAAATGTTGAAAGTGCGTTTTGTACTGTAAATGTCAAAAAAGATGGAAGATAAAAAATAATGAATCTTATTCTTGATTCTGTATTATGTTATATAACATTTTTGACCGCGACCGCGTACCGGAAAGCGCAGGACAGGGACACCTCTCACACGGTGGACCGACGACCTAGTTAGGACGGCGGGAAGCCGATGGATGAGGGAGGCACAGGACCGCACAAGGTGGCAAGGAGGCCTATATCCAGCAGTGGACGTCGATTGGCTGATATGATGATGATGAGGATGAACATTTTGGAATTTGCATGCCACCTTTTGTTTATTCGGTAAACCATGGGTAAAATTAAAGTGCAATTTTCTCAATATGAAAAGACAAACATTTCTGCTTGAAATAATTTGTGAATAATGTTCCTCTTTAATTGATTTTTGGACGAGTAACGACCATAATTGGTATCGGGGATGACCAGGGAAGAATCGAGAAGAAAAAAATACTTAATGGAAAATAATAAAATGAACTAGAGGAAAAAGATTATGTAAATAAATTAATCTTAATCAGCCGATACCGATAGGGCAAGAATGATTGCGACGTATTTGTAGGCATGAAATGACTTAACTCCGTTATCATCACTTGGTCGGTTCGCTTCAGTGGAACATTAATGGGCTGTTATGATGATACCTTCTTACATAAGCTTTTCATTATGTCGCTTACTGTCCCTGAAAGTTTACCAGCTGCTGTAGCCTTTCTCCTATACACTATAACATTTTAACACTACTGCTTGAAGGTGGATTAAGCGGGCGCAGCATAGTAACGTACCAGACGGCCTCTTGTTTAAAAGTGGCTATTATCAGGCCATTTAGCGGTATTTATCAAACCATTTACCTCCTTACTCATAAACGCCTCTTTGATTAGCTTAAATTCTTACGGTTTTGTTTGGTACTTATAAGGTTGGTTTTTCTAATAAAAATCTCGCTAAACAATGATTAAATTTAAGAGGCGTTTATGAGTAAGGGGTTAAGAATTTAAGCTAATCAATTGACTAAAATTTAAGAGGCGTTTATGAGTAAGGGGGTTAATTTTTATGAGCATTAGTAATAACTGTAAGAATGTCAACTCTATAAGATTCATATAATATGATGTTTTTGTTCTCAATATAAACTATATTACAGGTAAAACAAATACCATTATGGTTACGTTATGTTAATGTAATATTATGTAGTTTATCATTATTATAAATGGGAACAGTTATATAACATACATAATACCTAACTACTTACGTCTTTATTATGGTTTAATACGTTATTGCAAAGCATTTGTTTAGTATTAAATAAAATACTGCATTTAGAGTCACGGTCAATGTAAATAAATGCAGGAACTTGAATATTTGAATTGCATTGGTTTGGGCGTTTTCTACATGAAGTAAAGTAAAAAAGTAATGTAATTTGTTTGTAATTTGCCCAGTAGGTCGTCTACAAACTAATTACTCTTAGTTTAGTACTAGATCGCGTTAGTATTACCTTAATAATATTCATCATAATTTTTTATGATGAATATATTTAAATTACTCTCTCTCTCTCAATCTCTGCTTTCCTTCTTTTCGTCCTACACTTTGACTTATCCTTTTACTCGCAGACAGTGAGTTTATACTTTTCCACATCCTTTCATATTATTTTTGGTCTACCTCTGGATCTTAGACCTGCGCTGAATGGAGCTCGAGAGTAAAATCTAGTATTATATAATTAGGGAAACGCACACATACCCACCGGGCAAGCTAAGGATTATTAAATAAATGCTCAAAGGTTTGACTTACCTGCTAAAAGCATATAATTAATAGCATGTAGCAGAAGACCGATAACAGCACTGCCGACGATGACTCTAGGATATCTAGGAGGCTGTCCATGTGAGGAGTGTACTCCTAGCTGCAGCGCGTTGACCACCAGGGCGAGGGCGAATGACGCGAAGAGCACGTGGACAGATAGACGGCCAACCACTTCGATTCTCGCCCAGCCAAATGTGTTTCTTAATCTACCTTCTCGACCGGCGCCTTCGTCTGCTCGTTCGTACTAAACACAGTCATTTTTTTTAAAGACATTATTAACGGACACAAATTGCATCCATGCACTAGACAATCATTTATCATCATAACAGCCCATTCATGTCCCACTGCAGGGACGGGCCTCCTCCCATGACGAAAGGATAGTTGGCTTACTAATATCACGTCAGACGGATTGGTATAGGGTTTAATTTCAAGTTTTCCTTTTTTTCATTTCGTTAAGATAATATTTACAGACACTAATGGGATGAGATGGGGTGGTGACATATTGTATTCTTACTCCGTCACCACACGGAGAATCAATCATTTATAGATCACACAAATAGTTTTCTTGCGCGGAATTTGAATCCGTGAAATCGTGTACGCCAGCCGTATACATGACAGACTTAATACCGCGGCAATTTGTAATTAATCCTACTTAATACAATTAACGGTGTCGTGATGATGTGGTACGAACACAAATAAACATCCTCATCTCATCTAATGAATATGAATAAGACTTAGAGAGCTAAGTCGAAGTCTTTACGAAAAAAAATGTTCTTAAGGGGAAACAATTCAATCGCAATTCCATACAAACAAAGAAAGTTAATTCCTCCTTCATTAGATAATAAATACTCAAAACTATAGATGAAATTGGTTTATCTCGTTATTATCTAGTCTTATTGATTAATAAAACAGTAAAAAAAATATTCATTTACAAGTTATGAGGCTTCAAAGTTCATAATTCTATGCACATTTTATGACAACTTTTAGCGTAATAAAATAGGATTAAACGTTTATAAAGGTAAATATATTTTGGGACTAGGAATAGATTATTTATTCGAAAATTCAAATAATTTTATATTGACTAGATACATTCTAAAGTTTGTACGCAGTTACCTTTTTCCCAAAACCATTTTAGGAAATTTTACCGTGCTCGTTTCCGCCATCGACATCTTGCATCTCGCCTCCACTATTTGCACCCCTCGAGTCGGCGGAGGGGAGGTACGACAGCGAGCCGACCGTCGTCGAATGTTACCGAATATTTTTTTTTAAACTTCAATAAACTTTAATTTATGTCATTTATGACAATTACGTATCGCTTGCCAGTAAGAAGTTTCGTAATTTCTTTTATTAAAGAGATCCAATTATTATCAGATGCATAACCAGTTAAATAAAATACCTACATCAGTGACATTCTTGACTAAAATCAACTGTCAAAATATACAATAGTCAATAGAGCATAGCTAAGGCTGTCACATTGCACAAACTGTATTTTTTTTTGTAATTCATTTTGTATTTTTTTTTTAATATTTACGTGACTCACCCCCGCCCCGGTATCTGAATGACTGATCAAGTGAAGTAAGATATTATTGTGTACTGTATGGAACCCCTATTAACGATGCACATGTGCACGGTCTAAAAAACTGCCTCAAGAATAAACAGTTTAACTTAAAAAAAAAAAAAATATAATGTTTTACGGTGTCATACCTACACCACTTACAAGATAAATTGATGTCTCGCTTGATGTGTCTTCCGCAACAAAACTTACAATAAAATATTTTTTAAAAACCCATTTTAGTTATCTTTATTTACTCCTGATTTATTACTTTTTGAGTAACTACCTACAGCTAGTATTAGTGTCAACCCTAACAATCAAGAAGAACAATATTTATATTTTGAACGACATTTTGATTTGTAATAAATACAATCGAGCGCGTGTGCGTGTGCATGTTTCTTACTGCTTTTCTATGAGTTGTTCTCTTTCTCACGCGACGTTTGGTGAAACAACAATGTTTTAGGCTTCGCCGACAGCTGAGTTGGTTTTGACAGAATGAGCCTTCTTAACGCCAAACCGGTAAAAGTTTATTTTAGTCTACTTAGTATGTAGGTACCCATTTATCGTTTGCAGTTTAGATTGAAGTGTTGTGTGTACTAAAAACTAATACAAAAGTAATAAAGTTATTATGTTGCAATGTTTTATTGTTTTACTATACAGCTATAAATTTCTCGAGATTATCACCACGTTTTGTTTGGTGATAAATTTATCGAAGGACAGGATTGAAGTTAATGACGTATTTAAATATTTATGTCCCTAGGATAAACCTCCTCCTGTCCTTTTTCTTTTTGGGATATTTTTTTTATAGAATTTTACCAATTGTTTGAATCATCGTTTACTTAAAATTGAAGCTACAATTAAAATTGTAGATCGACACAGACAAACGCCACTGTACTAAAAAACTGCGTTGTATTGTCCAATATAAATTAGAGGACAAAAACAAAACCAATCTACTACTCAAATCTACTTGTCTGTCTGTCTTGATACACTTATGACTTAAAAGACAAAACCTTTTATACCTATATCATTCATTGACAACTTTGAAACCAATACAAACAATGTATCATGTTCTTCCACACAAGGATTTGCATCATGCGGTAATCGAACCCGAGATGTCAGCTAAATGGAGAGATCGACATAAATATTGCATTTACGACATCTATTAGAAGAGATGGCGCGGCGTGGTAAAATATCATTTAAAAAAACCTCATACCTTATAAGCTATCAACGTGGTCACAAGCCCTACAAGCCGACATAAAGAATGGCAAGTATCGACGAGAAGGGTCGGTGAATGTGTGAAATGCGACGCAAACAAACGTCCACTGAAACCTGCGACTGCTAACAGTAACGCCAGCAGAGATCTCGGTGGTGGTAGCCACTGCAGCCATTCCTTCATCGCCATTTCTATGTGCTACCTAGAACAATGAAAAACATTATAAGTTATTGAAAGAATTAGTAATTGAAATTGGGATTAAGTAGAGTCTAAAACGCCATGTACTGCTATCCTTCCAAACCTGCTTTGTTTCCTTTTCCTGCACTATATCTGAATACTAAAGTCATTATGCATAAGTTTTCTTCCACATATTTTGCATGCATGCGTGTCTAAGGGTCTTTCCACACAAGGCTCGATCCCTGCTAACCCTTGGCTACCCTAGACATGAGCAGTTAAGTCCTATAGACGTACTATTTCACTAGCTATAGTTCCCTTCTACATTGACACAGTTACATTTGTATACTACTACACTCGAGAGCAAAAGTTCCGGGTCACTAGCATTTACTTCAATATCTTGAAAACGAATAAAGCTATCGTATTGAAATAAATTGAACTTTATAGAGAATTTAATAATCTTTCATTAAACATATAAAAACTTATTGATTGGCGGTAAGTAATGGCATTAAAAAAGTTATAAAAAAAAAGATCCATTTTTTTAAATCAGAACTTCTAATTTTCACTACTGTTTTTGCTTTTGTTTTTGTTCTGTCATAAAATGTATTTATAAGGAGTCATCCAGGTATCCAATAGTCATTATTAAAGTGGTAATTATGTCACTCACACCTGAGGAATGTACGAGAATCCTCACGATCCTGGAAAATGGGAGCAGTCAGCGAGAAACAGCAAGAATAGTCGGTGTATCGTTGTCTACAGTTCAGCGTGTTCGCCAGCGGTTTCTAGAAACTGGTTTGAACCTACGCAGACCAACAACAGGCAGACCCAGGTGTACGACGGCACGGGAAACGGCTCCTCCCGTGACGGAGGGTTACTTGGCCTACTAATAACCACGCTGGCCAGACGGATTGGTATATGGTGTAATTTCAAGTTTTCCTTCTTTTTATTTCGTAAAGATAGTAGTTACGGTTATTCCCTTAGTCGGTTTTTACGACACCCATGGGATGAGATGGGGTGGTGACATATTGTATTCTTACTCCGTCACCACACGGATAAAAATCACCTTCAATATAAAGATAATTCAATAAGGACAGTCGATAACTGATAAGCAGCGGTATCACTTACTGAGACGGCAATAATCCTTTTACAAGGTACTTGAGAGTATGTGCTACAGGTATGTTTATTATATTTATGTCAAATATTTAGTAGATATCTTGTATCAATAATAATATGTCCACTCAAAATATATTCACAAGCTATGCAATGAAAAATATGTCATGCATTTAACCGACTCCAAAATGAGGATGAGGTTAAATACCTACATACTTCATCCCATCCTATATACTAATATATCCTATATACCTACTACGAGTATACCTAATAAAATATTACCTATCGAAGAAAACCTACTTTGCATATTATAATCGATATCAAGATTCTGGTTAAAACAATGTTGTTAAGAAATATTCTTAAACTCATAGAAATACTCACAGGGTACACTATCAGTTTTATATAAGTTAAGCATAGTACCCTTATTGCATTCGACTGGAGCGCAACAGTTGCAGGAACATAGTAAAAGCACTATTACTTAGGTACTGATAATATGTATTGAAGAAAACTGTTGTCTGTCTTCCACCACACAGACACAGAAGCGAAATTTGTTGTCAAAATATAATATGTTTACAAACATTATAAATCCAATATGGCAGTAGTTCAATCATGATAATTAGCGAACTTGATCTAAACTAAACCAGTTGAAAGTCAGTGAGTGTGTCTCTAGGTCAATCATTAACTAGGGCAACTTTTTTGTCGCATGACCAGTTTATCTCATCAAACGTTTAAGATGTTTTGTACTGGCAGTAGTTTAAGTTTTTTTTCGGTACGGTTTTTGTTATCTTCTTACTTACCAAACCTCAAATAAATAAATTATAATTTTTATTATCTTTCTTTTTTCTTTCATGTAGGAATCCTCAAGATTGTGCGAATTAAAGAGAAAGAGTAAAATGAAAATGAAAATGAAATATATTTTATTTCATCTAAGTCACGTCAATGACATTTATGAACGTCGAAGTTTTTATAGTGATCACAGCACGTCTAACTTAACGGCTAAGTTTACTCAGGGTTCGGAACACGACCATGACAGAGAAGACACCCACAAGAAACTCTGCTGGGTTCCTATTGCTCTTTTAGGTGATCACTTCACAAATATTTTATTAAGAAAACAGGACAATTCAGATCCAGAGTAGGAAGGTAAAGTAGACTCTGGATCGGCTACTGAGTCTTGACGTTCGAATGATTTAAGGAGGCTCTACAGTAAAGTATTGAAAAACTAATTTAAAAAAATAATGATTTAAATACTGCTTATTTCCTACACGAAAAACATTTTGTTATAATTTTATCCTTGTTCCATTTATTTTATTTTGGTAAATAACGTATTTAAACCTATTTATCACTTTAATGCCTTGCGATAAGACTCAATTTCAAAAGAAATAAAATTTATAAATTCAATTAGTTACATCTCTAGTCAGTGTATACAGGTGTTGGTTAAGAAATTGACAACAAACAAATAACTGATTGAAAAGAAAATAATTTAGGCAATTTCAAGATTACTTCGTCATCGGCAGAATGTTCGGTTGACGATGGAGCCATTACAATACAAAAAAAACAAGTCTACTACACATAACTCCTTTGGTAATTAATTAACTGTGTTTTTCAGTGGCTCTTGATTAAGAAAGGTTTTAATTAAAAGATACTTCAATGTAGCTAACCAAATTAGCCACGGAATTTAAGAAAACACTAATGGAAAATGCATAAATTACTCTACGTACGATCACGTGGTTTGATATGGCACTAATTGGTCAGTGCCATGGTGTCCCACGTGATTCTAAGTTCAAATCTAATCTACACATTTCGTTTCACCTGCACCAGAACACAGGTTGACAGATCCAGTGATACCAAATTTTCGGTAACTAATGAAGAGAATAAATAAGGAACTCTACATGAGTACTAGCACAGATTAAGTCTGTACATGTGATTTCATACTCATACCCCCTTACTCATAAACGCCTTTTAAATTTAATCGAGGAAAACCAACCTTATACCAAACAAAACCGTAAGAATTTAAGCTAATCAATTGACTAAAATTTAAGAGGCGTTTATGAGTAAGGGGGTTATTGATTAAAATGATTGCCTTGAAGAAGCTTAAACATTATCGTAAGGTCTTTTTGAGATGGGTTTTCAGGAATGTTTATAAAATAATAGATAATCCATAGTTATTTGGATAACTTAACTAATCTGTTTGACCAACAAGGTCTGATCGAAAGGCTGAAAGAAGTCTGTCATACAATAAGACATTAATGGCCGAATCATACTAAAAAAAACTCTTAAGGTTTAATTATAATGGTAACCCGTTTGCTTAGCTAGAATCATTCTTGGGCTTGTTACCGTTCTCTTACAAGTGTCAAGACTAAATGTTGAATGTCCTTCTTATCAAGCAACGGAAGTTGGTAGTCAGCTACAATGATCTATCTCTGACAATTGAACATTCGTTTCACAGTACAGACAGATGCAGAAGTCTAGGTCTTTATTATAAGTAAGAATATCACCGAATAAGTAACACTTATTATTGCAGATGAATACAGCATCAAAAGCCCTAAGTAGAATGTGGTTAAGCCCGGGCAACTTTAAAATAAAGCTTTTTTTTTCACTTTTCTTAGTCATATTGGGGTTTCTGACAATTTGTGTATAATATTTCTTTTTTAAAGAATGTGGGTGCCGTGCACGAGTTCATAGATTCAAATTCCACCCAAGATAATTAACACAAAGCTCAATCCTTATTGCGGGAGTTGACTTTAAAAATAGAGAAAATACCTTTTGTCGCTGCAATTAGCCATCAGAGTCAGAGTGCCGAAAGCTAACGATAAACGATACAGTTTATCATAATCGGCAATCTTGCATTATCGTTTTCTCACTCAATATCTACTAGGTAAATTAGATTCATGGCCATTTCGATTAACTATTTCTCGATAAGCATTATAAACTTAATAGCTGATATTTATTACAATTATTTTACAGCTTTGAATTTGTTTAGTCTCTTAATTTTAGCTGAAGGCCGATAGGATAAGGTTTTTAGAAACTTATTTCAGTTCAGAAATATAGATGCGCTTTTCTTCCTCTCTTCTATATGATATACCGTGCCCTACAGGGTTGAATAATTGTACCTAACATTTTTTTTAAATGACCTGTAACTAACATTATGGAGTGCAATAAAAATGAAATTGAAGAAATAAAGACAACGGATGTTGATGACATGACATTACCCTGTCGACAACACTGTAGAAATGATGTATTAACATTAATTACCTTTTACATTTAATATCAAATTAACTAAAGTTATAAAACTAAACCATTCATTAAAAAAACACGTTAGTTCGTACGGATTTCCTTAAAAATGTAAGTTATATAAACACTTAAGTAAGTATTACGTTAAAGACAACATAGATCTATGAATGCTATGAAATAATATTCGTTATCAGACCGTGAAGTTTTATATAAATATACAGAAATAGATCCATTCATAACTTTATTATGAGGTAAAGGTTAAAATGTACGTAATCACAGCACAACCTTTCAATGTCCCACTGCAGGGGCGGGTCTTCTCTATTAATGAAGAGAAACTTCTCTTATAATACATTGCAAATTGGCTTTTGATTTTGTTTTCCATTTTCCTTTCACACCTTCGATTACCAATTGTCGATGTTTTATACGAAGAAAATGTTAATAGTTTATTTTCTCTTACTCGGATTTTACGTAACATAGTGCGTGAAAACTGTACTGCTGAACTTCGTAACCACAAGGAGTTAAGTAATTTATATTAATGTTATATCCCCCAATGAAAACATTTTCCTTATTTACAAGATATTCAGCACTGGCTCTACTTGGTTCATTGACCTACAATTAAATAGTAGTCTTATATCTAGTAATATAAATAGATAAGATAAACAAATAATGAAAATTAAACCTTGTGTTAATAGATTTACATTAAATATTAATGCGATAAAACTATGTAGAGTTTGATAATTCATGATAACGACTTGTACATTCAACGATCAATGAAAACTGTTATGCTGGAGTATAGGTCTTATTGCAATAGAGTAAGGTACTAAGTTGTGTATATTGATATGTCCTACTGTATGTAATACATAGGTTATTAAATGTGACGAAAGCAATGATTGTTGTATTGATAAAATAAGTAATACTGTAATTTACGGATAAAAAATCGAAAGCAATAAAGTTTTTCCTAATTTTTTTTGCAATCTTCCTTGTATTTTCTTATTTTATTTAACTTCAGCCACTTTACGCCTTACTAAACATTTCTGACAACAAATAACCGCTAAACTGTATTCTTTACAGCCTAAAAACAATTCTACTTTCTTCGAGAATCTTATGCTTTTAGCTCTACCTAGTACAACAAGCAAATCAATTATTTTTTCATCTTCTCCAATTGATTTTTAAAAACTAGTTCACGCTAAATTACGGAAACACAACAGACTATTTAGGTAACCGTGACAACAAAACATTTGCAAACCAATAATTTAGAAGAAGAAAAATACAGATCAATGCGTGGGTGATGTTTTTCTCGACCGTTGACATAATTTTCATTTTCATTGCTTGCTCTATTTACAAGGTCAAGATAAAAGACTATCGCAAAAATAAAATGGATAACGAACTTTTAATTACAATCGTAAAACTTCTTTAATGGTAACCCGATATTTATGCCCTGTTTTTACAGTAATTTATACCACTTCTTTGTTTCATGGGAACCCATCATTTGTTTAGTTTATATATAAAAACAATATGGCTTATTGTGTAATTCTTGTAAACGAAATTACGTCAAAAGAAAAATTTAAACACCAAAAGATTGTTAATTTTGTTAGCTCTAATTTGCATATATATTATTTTAATTATTTTATACGAGTAAAAATGTGCTGTTTTTCGCGCATGTAGGTACCTACGTATTTATTGTGACCTAGCTTAAAAGTAGGTACCTATTTGCATTTAGTTATCTTTAAAAACACTCGTATTTTTCGTTTCTTGTAATACTTGAATTCTAAACCACACCTTGAAATTAGTTATTAAAAGGTAAACTGAAGAATGTTTGAAAGTTATTACTACCTGTTATTACTTTAATACACAATAATTCGCTTCATCACTAGAACTGCAGAGAAACATGAATAGATTGTTATGTTGATATTTTAATACGAAAATTCACACGCTAGTCATAGTCAAACAATAACTTCACATACCGATGTTAAGCATATTCATACAGTTACGTATCTGTATTAACAATAAGTCATTCAAGTTAAGAGAAATTAGAAAGGTTAGTGAAAATGATTGAGGTTTTGTTGTTATGCTTCGACGCGTGCTATTACCACTACTTTACAGTACAACAACTCTACAATGTTTACCAAACAAATAAACATTTTGCCGGCCGCGTGAGTTCATATCAACTTCATCTGTACTCAAAATTCACTGTATATTTTCCACGGTTTTTTTTTTCTTTTTTGTTTTACGTAATTTTTAAACTATAACGAGTTGGGTAACGTAGTTTATTTTACGTACCTATTTTCTTACTGGTAAAGGCATTAAAGAATTTAATCTATACTAATATTATAAAGAAGTAAAGTTTGTGTGACTGTGTGTTTGTGACGTTGCTTGTAGGGGGTAATCTGTAGATCTACTTAACAGATTTTAAATTTCTTTCTCTGTTGAATAGTCCATATTTTATCGGGGAGTGTCATACGCTATATAGTATCACGCTATGACTAATAGGAGTGGAGCAGTAATGAAATATGTTTAAGAAAGGGACGCGTTTTTTTCGCCGCCCAACAAAGTGGGCACGGGTCAGCTAGTAAATAATAACGTTAGATTTTTTTACTATGGCTTGTATATGGGATTAAATATTTGCCACTCTATTATAATAGTAATAAAGTGGCGGACACAAACCACGATGAACTCGTGTTTCAAAAACTTTGATAAATTGTGCACTGATACTTCCCTGTAGGATTTGAACCCGCGATACGTCATCTGGTGTATTGTGCTATCGCGTATTTTATTTTTTACTTTTTTTTGAGTTTTTAGTATAAGTTTTTCAATGTGATTTCGTAGTATGCACATTACGTTACAATCTAGATCTAAATGTTTAGTATTAAGTTGATTGTATTTTTGATTGTAATGTGTTTTGTGCATTAAATAAATAAATTTTAAAAATATACAACCGAATTTAGAACCTCCTTTTTTGGAAGCTCGAATACAGGTGCAGGAATAAAGCCAAAAATTATTTAGTCATGAAATGACTTAACTCCATAATAATCGCTTTCCCGGTCCGGCCAGTAGCTTCTTTATACTACGTTTAAGGACCTGATATTATAGGAAGATGGGAATACGTGTGCCGGACATTGTACACAGGGTGTTTTGCGAATATTGGATAAAATTACTAAAATGTCTAGAGCCCTATAACCTACAACAAGCCGGAAGAAAATGTAGTAGGTACTTGTAAATACTTTGTTATGAGTATTTACGTTTAAATTTATTTTATTACTTAATTACCATTTCAAGACATCATTAAAACTCTCTTTTCATAATCACATAATCAATAAAATATTGGGTAGTCAAATAATTACATAAAAAATACATTTCTCCACAACGAAAACAAAAGTATCTAAGAAAGTAAGTAAGAATAGTATTTAGAAAATATCTCACCTTTTACTAAAAACGAACTGTTTTAATTTGATATAAAAACACAGCTATGAATATCACAACTCAATTTCAGTTAAATATGTCACAACACATATGTTTATAAAACACACGTTACGGTAATACAAACATGTAGCTAAGCTCTATAATATTATTTTTAATTTACGAACACATTACGAAAGACCGTTTTTAGCGAATGTGAGCTACGGGGAGCTTGGGTTGTTACTTCGGTGGCTCTCACGGTACTGATGGCAGTCGGCAACCGCACGCGCAATCTCCTTATCGACGAACCGCTCTACCACGATAAACTACCCATAAAATACCTAGTAGTAGCCAATCTACACTTAAGTAGTTAACGAATGATGTCGAGTAGCCATTATCACACGATTCCTTGTTATCAGTCAAGAGACAATAGATCCATTTGCTTAGTAAAATGTGTCACGACAATGATAACTATAATTAGTAATAAGTTTACTTGTGTTATTTAAACAATATCGCTTATTGATATGTGATTAAGTAGGTATTTAATGACTGTATTCGTTAGTGAACAAAATTAAAGATATTATATTAATTTCAAATAAACAAAATATGAAAGTGAATTAACTAATCATTTAGATGGTTTTATGCTTAATTATCTAATTGCTACTAAAAAGGAGCGCGTATGACTGATTAAGTTTTATTGTTTCTATGTGTATTATGTATGTTAACAAAAAAGTAAATCACTATGTTTCGAAGTAATAAAACCTTCATAATAAAGTTACGGTTGTATTCTCTGCTGTACTGTACTGATACTCTATAACCATTTACCTACCAAGCTCCAATTTAATTTTGAATTCATTGCTTTAAACTTTGATACTAATAGGCATGTGCGGTTATGCACAAAGAATATAGGATCACTCTATTTCATCCCAAGGGTGTCGTAAAATACACATAACCTACCAAACAACCAATTTCTGCAAAATGATATTTTAAACAAAACCAGACACGCGTGGTTAATGTAAGTCAAGTTTTTATTCATAAGAAAAACTGTCCCTGTAGTGGAACATTATGGATTGTAATAATTGCTAATGATAATTTAAAAGCATATTATTATGGGATTGATACCTAACGTCTTTCAAAATAGAAACAATGTTTAAGTCTAGCTACAAACGATAATGATGATTGCTCTACATTGTCTGTGTAAAATCTGCCTTTTCATTGGTTTTTAGACAAATATTTCCCGTCTTCAGGCTGGACCTAGTTAAAAACTATCTCCGAACTGATACCAGCTACCGTGCCAAGTATCATCATTGCACCTATAACCACTTAATTTGGACTTGGCATTAACATCGGACGCACGTACATGAATAAGTTATCATATTTAGCAATACAACAACTTTTAATAAATAATAGAGTTATAAGATTATTGCAAGATATTGTCACGGCCGGCCATCGCAATTTTCGCATAATATACAGCTGGCGGCAGCAAAAATTCATAAAAAAAATCATCTCAACTTATTTATTGCTCCTAGACTAAAATGGTCCCTATGAATTGTAATATTTTTTTGTGGTAAGCAATATTTTTACCGTGTAGTAACGAAGTAAGTATTTATGGTGAACATACCATTTCAAACCTTAGGTGTCATAAAATTTAGCTACGAGAAAGCCCTTAATAGTTCTTTATCATCGACCCTGTTTTTTTTCTTTCTTTATAAATAAATCCTCATTGCAGCACATCTACGGATTAAGATAGGACGCCTACATAAATGATATGCCTTTATAGAAATAGGACAAAATATTCTTATTTTGTTATAAATAATTACACAATAGTTTGTATTTGTATAGTACTTACCTATTGATTATTATTTTTTAATGTTTACTTAATTTATTTGGTTCGAGGTCTTTTCTAGATTAGGTATTATAATCCTATTAATATTACAAACGCGAAAGCTTAAAAGTATTACGCTTAAACGTCTGAACCAATTTGGATGAAATTTCGTAAGAAGGTAGCTGGCAACCTGAAATATTTTAGAGGCTGACCCGACGACAACAACCCAGACCAAGCCTTGCATTAAAGTGGAAATATATAGCATCAGTGTGGTTACGCTCTATTAGTACAAAAGTTTCATCTATAAGGTAAAAGCACCAGTGGCTGACAGGTACCCAATGAATGACTTTTTTGCAGTTAACATAAAATAATAAGGCAACAAATAACAATATTACTAAAAAAATTAGTTAAATAGACTACTAGTACTATATAAGATATTTTTGCCAAATTTGGCATCGATGGGATCATTATTTTTGTAATTATGAATTAGTTTTAGAGTGCGAGTGCTTTAAGTAAGACGTGCATCGCGATACTTATCTGATTTGTTAAGGAACTGTTTAGTGAAAGTGCATGTTATAGCCAGGATTGTATGTTATATAGGTAAGTGATTATTGAAATTGTTACATAATTAAACAAATGACAAATATAAACGGTTTTAAATTGATTTTATTCAATAATTTAGTATTTTAGAGGGGTGTCATTCACTGGGTAATCTTATAGGTGTTTAGTAGTGGATGACACCTATGTCATTCTCTAGAAAAAATAATATTTTTTAAAACATCATTATTATTGAATTATAATGAAGTAGAACATTATATTTTAATTGCCCTGTAAACAAAAAACTTTTATTTGATGATTGAGTAGTGCCTGACAGGGGTTGTCATCGACTGGTTTTCTATGGAGTACCAATGTATGACAGGTGTCATTCATTGGGTCAAGACTACAGTGTCATACATTGGTTTCAGTTATTTTGCTTTACAAATATGCCTCCAAGGACGTATAAATATAGTCTGGACGACGTGTTAGGGGCATTAGTCGAGGTATCGAAGGGCATGTCTATGGCTGCGGTAGCAAAGAAGTATGATATCCCACATATTACTTTGTTGTACAAAGTAAAAGGTAAACACCCAATCGAACGGCGCATGAGACCTACAAGCTACTTGATGATGGATCAAAATTCCTCATACTTCTCACCCACATGACAGTAGGTTGCCACCCACGACGATCTCCAATAGTTGGCCTATTCATACATTACTCTATAACTGGTTAGATACCTATGGAAATCCCTAAAACATCCTGTCATATACTGGGTCACCGATTTTGTTTTTTCATAGTCATACATTGGGGCATTCGAGATTTTGTCTGTCATCCACTAGTACAATTTCAGAGGTTGTGAAAAACTGAAATAGCTCAATAATAGAAATATTATTATACAATGTTTTATTCGTATATCATGGATGAAGAACCAGTTCATGCATTCGCGTTTGTTAGAAGTCGATAAAATTGATAATTAAGGAGATATGTGCAAAAATGTGTAAAATTCTTCCTTATAGAGTCATCCACTGGTGCATTTACCTTACTAGGTAATATTATAAAGAGGTAAAGTTTGTGTGTTTGTGACGCGGTTGTAGGGGGTAATCTCTGGATCTACTGAACCGATTTTAAAAATTCTCTCTGTTTTGAATAGTCCATTTATCGGGGAGTGTCATAGGCTATATATATATAGTATCACGCTATGACTAATAGGAGTGGAGCAGTAATTAAATATGTTTAAAAAAAGGGATCCGTTTTTTTCGCCGCCTAACAAAGTGGACACGGGTCAGCTAGTTGTAATATAATTTAGTTTTGTTAATTTTACCTGCAGTTATAGTTGAGTTTTCGTGCGGTCCAGAATCTTCGCCATGAATCCTGCATATCCCTTAACTTTATCCATTGTCTTTCGTACTTTTCGTAAAAATTCTAGAAGGTATTACAAAAAGGCTATATAGGTATTTAAAAAATATATTATTCGACATTTACGCACATCTTTTGTTTTAAAACTGTTCTTCAAGAATGTACAATGACGTTCGCTCGAGGACCGTCTCAAATTCATTTTTCATAACTAATTAAATATTTACCGTAACTTGGTACTATCTTAACGAAATAAAAAGAAGGAAAACTTGAAATTAAACCCTATACCAATCCGACTGGCCAGCGTGGTATTAGTAGGCCAACTATCCCTTCGTCATGGGAGGAGGCCCGTCCCTGCAGTGGGACATTAATGGGCTGTTATGATGATGATGAATTAAATATATTTGAAGTGAAATACTTAATTAGTATCGCCTCTTAATATAAAACCTTCCGTGACGGAGGAAATAAGGCCTAAAAATCATTGTGTGAAGTTCATCCCTCAACGGACTACTTATATTGACCGAGGGAAACTTACCTTCTAGGCTTGTAAGGTAGGCTGAAGCTAGGCCTAGACGGATGGATTTGTATACGCAAATGGACACAGGAATTAAAAATAACAATATTAATATAATGTCACTAAACATATTTACATATCTCCGTGTGGTGACGGAGTAAGAATACAATATGTCACCACCCCATTTCATTCCATGGGTGTCGTAGAAACCGACTAAGGGATTATTAGTGAATATTATCTTTAAGAAATAAAAAGAAGGAAAACTTAAAATTAAACCCTATACCAATCCGTTTGGACAGCGTATCCCTCCGTCACAGGAGGAGGTCCGTCCCTGCAGTGGGACATTAATGGGCTGTTATGAAACATATTTACACTACACCATCTAGTCCAAAACTAAGCTGGATATAGGCACACATATTTATTCTGCTGTCAAAAGATTTGCAGACTGCAGAAATATAATATCTTTGATTACCACCTCCATAGAAATAAACTTACTCCAAGTTCAAAAGGCATATTGTTCTTATAAAAATAAAACAACAATACCTTTTGAATTCCCTATTGTTATTATTTAACAATGTTTTATTCAATCGTATCTCAGAAAAATGATGACGTCAGATGTACAGCCTTTTTCATCATAACAGCATCCAACTGTAGTACCAGAAAGTTATCAATTATTTTCTTGTTCTTGAAATTTAAAATAAAACACTCGAAATACCTCTTCGAATACAAATTGCTGAAGAAAACTATACAAATACACCTAAAAATAAAATAATATATTAGTTCATTTATCTAATATTTTACTAAATATATACCTTCATTAATTATCTAGAATTATTAAGATAATAATATTTAGGTAAGCACCACAAATAGTACACGAGGCATTCGTACTTATGTAGGTACTCAAGATTCAAGTACATCTCAATTAGGTCAGTGATAAATATAATCCCTTTATATTACATTTTACATTATTATATTACTTCTTAAATTATAATCTTTACTCCGTTGTGTCGTAAAAGTCATATCAATTTAATCCGAGACGCGACGGCTTATGAACTAAATACTATCTTCTTAAACCTGTCTTGGAAAAACTTTTCGATACTTACTGTTTAAACAGTAAGCTTAGTCTTAAAACCTTCCTCAAACCCAATCAGATACCAAAGGTAGTTTAGTCAAAAAGAGACTGACATCACAAGCATGGACTTTTCGGTATACTCATGTGGAGTTCCTCCTTAAATGCTTTAGAATACAACTCGTCTCTTCCATACCCGTTGGGTAATGTAAGAAGCCAGTGGGTCGAGAGTTAAGAGAAGCCTCCAGATCCCAGCCATTCTAAAAATATTCACAATACTACCAAAGCGAAAAGATAAAAACCTTTTTTTTAAATTAGAAGTAATTTATGATCAACGTAGAAGACATAGATTATAGAATTACACATCGAATAAAAAAACCATCAAAGAGTGCACAGGTGCACCCAGGGGGAGTCAACTCTGTTCTACACAATGTTTCTATTAGGGCTGTTAGTCACGACAGAGAGAAAAGATTAAATAGAAAATGTTATGTCATTTCCTAGCAACCACCTAATACTTGTTTATATGGAGCTATCAACAGTCAACACTACAAGAAAAGAAACCGTTTATTTTGTAAATTCCTAAATATCTTGTAAATAAATGAAAAATCTCGATAAATAACAAGTTTATCCTGAATTAAAAACGTTGCACGAGCATCCTATTCCTTAGTTGAAGTGTTTTTGTGAAATTGCATCCTATTCCTTAGTTGAAGTGTTTTTGTGAAATTGAACGTTATTGACTCCAGTTCTGAGAAAGTGACTCCTATAGGGTTTTTGTTATGTTACAATGAGTTTCAATGTAGAGAAGAATGTTTCAATAAAGAATGTGAATATTTTTTATTATGAATATTATTTACATAAATAAATTGTAAAAGAAATGAAGTTTTTTATTATCAAATCCAACTCTAAATACAGTCATCCTAATTTAAACCTTCAACAAAATAAACAAATAGATATATTATATAACGCCCTAATAATGTATGGCGTAATATAATATATCTCTTTGTTTTTATTAAATAAAAAAAATAATACAATTTCCCGCGCTGCTGATTTTAACCGCAGTTTTGGCTCCCGATAGATGGCGCCGCACGCTTAGGAAAAGTTTCCTCACGAATTTTATATGAAGTTGACATTCTTCTCCTTTGAGTATAATTGTTCTGTGGGTGCACCATACTTTACTCTTTTTGATTCTAGTCATAGAGTTTAGAAAACATGATCGCCATTTCAAGTTGAAAACATGCACTAGAATGACCTTAAAAAAATAGGCATGCGGAACAGAGAATAGTGTTCTCTGTTTTACAACAAAAACAGAGTTCGGATTTGTGTCAAAATTTATGTGAAATGTTTACATAAAATAATATCGTTTTTTATAGAAACACAAAATATATCACTATGTCGAGTTCATTTCAGAGTCCTGTCAAACGTATGTATAATTAATTTGTTTAAATATTTTAACTATTTTTCTTGTTCATATTTTAACTTGTGAGTAATTTTTAGTTTAGCTAAATAAATGTGTTGTCGTACCTACAATGCATGAAGCAAATTCATGGGCGATTGTCATATTTCTAGTACATAGTATTATTATTTTATTATGCTATAAGCCACTAAACAAAAATTTTCAAAAAAGACTTAATCCTTTTCTGATTTTGTAAGGAATTTTGTAGGAAATTTAACGAAGCTGACGTGAACGTGTCTGCACTTAACCTCTTCATTGGCCCATTGTGCGTGAATGTTGGGAATGGGATGTAAAGTCATACAAATATCAAAATAATATTGGTTGAAGAGAGATCCTCTAAGAAGTCGTTGTTGTGTGTTTTCTAATTTACATTGAGTACATGCAGGTTCAGTACAAATATTTGTGGATCCGACAAACTATTCTCCTGCTTGTGAATTGAAACAGTGACTTAGAAAAAGGTAGATAACGAGATAGGCAGTCTAAATCGTATGATCTTATAAATCATTGTTAATAAAAAAGTTAATGAGGAATGAAGAGCAAGTGAGAGTTCAGCTCATGTTTTATAACCTGTCTATGCCTATATATGCAACAAATAAAAACTTGCTAAAGGTTTGCGTAGATACCATAGAGAGTTGACTAACAAGTTACGTTTTTCTTGGAGTGAATCAATGTAGGTAGGTTGAGGCTTAACTGCACTCAGTTACCACTTACCACCAGTTATGGCACTGTTCTTCTGCCTAGAGAAAAGTTGCAGTTAGAATACCTACGGACAAATCATTCGCATTTTTAATTCGGAACAATGAATTTTATACTACATCACTGATTAAACACTACCTTGGTTTTCATTGATTACATTGATAAATTGTGTACCTAATATATTTTAGATTAAATATCTTCGCATAATCCAAGGCCATCAATACTTGTGCTAATGTCAGGCAAATATACCCGTTGACGATAACGGTTTATAACCTTGATTTCCTACCCAAGGTTTTTGCTAACATTTTAAATAAACAATGGCTTGATAAAAATTCGCAAAATGAAAAATACTTTGTTTGTGATACGTTGATGTATTTAATAAGAATAAACCACAAGGATGCCAAACATTCATGTCCATGCGCGCAAATAAATATTTGCATTCGATTCCACGAATTCGGGAACTCTGCGGAGTTGTTACATGATGCCTGTCATGTCCATACATTACATGCCTCATTCCACAAAAGATTAATAATAAAAACAGGATTTTAGGGAAGTGCAATTCTTAATTCTCTTAAGTGATTTGAGAAGATAAAATTGTAGAAACACGTAACTTTATTTCAAAATTCATTCATTATCCAGAACAAAACTAAGAGGTTGGAGTAACATTCCACATGATAATAATTCAAGCTTTAAAATTATTATTTTTTGACTGTGGAATCGCCCCGGGGAGGGGTCTGTCAGACTTTACTGACTAAAAACCCCGAGCTCCCGTCTCTCACGTAGGTCATAGACTTCTTATTTCCCTGCACCTGACTAGTACCAATCTGAAGAGGAAGCGAGGTGACCAATCCCCTCACTCCTTGTTCTACATGCCGCCATCTCGAGTTCACAGAGTAGGGTAGTTTTCATACCTTTTTTTTAGAGTACGTCCTAAATTCGTACCATTTCCCTGTTCTTCGTCGACAGAAATTTCGAGTGCGAAGTCTCAGTGCTAGGTTGTCGTTGTTATGTATAAAATAAACTTTATAATATTGGCCTCGCATACATTCTGATTACGGACATCCTACAGTTATATTATATCTTCAGAACTTTAGTTACTTTTATAATACGAGTATTGTTGTGTTCCTTTTGTTACAGGTTTGGATAACAAGAAAAGATTAATGCCACGGTGCATAGCAGGGGACACGCGGTCGCGTTCAATTACCAACTTAAGGCGCATTAAGGTAGATATATTTTATTTTCTCATATTATTATTATATTCTAAGAAATGGGTCGATGTCCGCGACGAGCTTCTGCAGTGAACGCCTCAAGCAGCAGTTAAATGTTTAATTGATTATATTATTTAATAAGTATTAAAAGTCTGTAATAAACTAAGTATATATAAAATACATTTGGTTCGTATGTTCTAATTATTGTTTTTTTAATTGTAATACAGACTAAAATCGAACAGAAGAAAGATAACCGCAGATGTCAGAGCTGGTCCTCTAATGTAAGCAATTTTCTTAAATTAGGTTCTTACATAATGTAGTTCTTCTGAACCATTTTAGGTACAGACTCGCCAATTAAAAACAAATTGCATGTCAAAATGTCAAGCCCTATACCAATCCGTGAGGACAGCTTCTCTCTTTGTTTGAGTTTTGAGTTTGAGTTTTGTCTGGAAAATGCCTATCAATGCAGTAAGACATTACTATAATAGATCGCTATCAGGAAATAGGAGGTACTTTCTGCATTTAAACCTAAAACGGTTACAATTAATTTTGTCACGACTCAAAGCTGTGTCGTTATTATTTTTATTTACAAGTTTGCTTGTCTGCTTAAAAAATAATTTCATTTGTTTTACGACATGCTTCATTTTTAGGTCTCACGAAAATTATCAGAGACGGCATTCGAGGAAACAAATATTAATGCTGAACAACTATCAATGGACTTTGAAGGTAAACATACATACTTATATATTTTTTATGGCATAACAAGCCAAGAAAACCACGAAGAAAACACTCAAACCTTCATTTTTTTTGTAGAAACAGAACAAGAAATAGCAGTCCCACATTGCTTACTATTGAAAACATCACGAATGCTGGCATCAAAGAAACGTGATTTCTTGACCATGCGGAAAACTTTAATTAAAATGCAAGTAAGTAAAATATTTATTAATACCTATTGTTACTCAGGAAGGTTATGGAATTGGAACCGCGTACTAGAAGACAGAGGGTAGGGAGACTTCTCACTCGGTGAACAGACGACCATGATCGCCGGGAACACGGGACCGCGTCTAGTGGAAATATTTAGAGGAGGTCTACATTCAGCTGCAGTAGACGTCAACTGTTGTTAAGCTGTAAGGACATTGCACATTGTTTGACACTACGGAGAAGAATAAGAATTTAATGGCATATGAAATTTAGTATTCGTTTTGTCATTATCCCACTTGTCGGGCTACATGAGGTTACAATACACACGAAAAACTATACTGTTCCTCTGGTGTACTTACAGTTGCGGCAGTTTTTTGTTCAGCTAACCATCTTTACTCAGTAATGATACATTATTACCTTACAGAACCACTTTCTCTCAGCTTATGCTGAATTGGTCGAGTTGAAGAGTCGTACTGGTGTTATCTCTCCAGATCACTGGATAGGAGATGTCAGGGTACTCTCTGTTACTGGATGGCCAGCACACGATTTGCTCCTACTTATTAGAGAAGACTATGCCTATTTAAACGACGACATCGGCAGCATCTGTGGTAGATTAATCCAGAAAAATAAATATATTATTATAATTATAAAGCTGTAGAAATATCGCACTAATGTGACCGACATTGCGCTCAGGATTGCCGATTAAAGTGGCGGTGGGAAGGTCACAAAGCATTGGAACAGGCAGCCCACGGGTCAAAACGATTTTGGATTGGCGATCGCATATCGGAAGACGCAAGTAAAAGAGACCCCTCACACAGTAGACAGACAACCTACTTAGGGTAGCGGGAAGCCGATGGATGAGGGAGGCTCAGGGCCCGCGTTAAGTGGAAGTGTTTGGAGGAGACCTCGTTCCAGCAGTGGGCGTCATTTGACTGATATGATGATGATCATATGATAATAATAGAGCTAGAGAGTTTTGTAGAACTCAATAACCCCAGGAATACCTGGGATTATATGATCAGTGACTGCTACGCAGAGGTCTTGCGCAATGCAAATATTTGTGTAAATGAACATAAAACTTTGCATTGTTCTGGGCGTTTTCTATGGATAATAAGCATGTATTTATAAAAACAAGTATCAAATTAAACTAAGATATTGAATTTTGAAATCCTTTATAGGTGTGTAACTTCTGTAATCAATAAGTAAAACTTTTTAGATGAAACGAATGTATTTGTAGGAGCAAACGTGTTACAACAATTGTCGGCACAGCTCAAGCAAATACCTGATGACATGATGACAGTCTTTAACGAAATAATGGAACGTCGTGATGACATTATATCTATTTTCAAATATAAGCCACAGCGATGTGAACGAGGTGTCAGTAAATCAGTAAGTACTTAATATCAGCAGCCCAAAACTCCAATAATACCCATCACGATAGGAGAGGTCTAAAACATAAGATACTAATCTTATTCAACTATTCCCACCAAACACTGAGTGAATAGGTTTTGATGAATAGAATCTGCGGTACTCCGTCCGGTCAAATGACTGCCTTAATTATGTTGGCTAAGCAACCGCTACGCTTGGCACAACAGATTTGCGTATCGTAGCGAATATACTTACCCTTATTTCCCAAATACAAAGGAAGACTTTCTTAGACGTTGTTCAAGGATGGAAAATTTTATAAAATTTATGATGACATTTGATCCATATCTACAACCTACAGAGTTAGTCATGGATCAGAATTAAATGTCATTCCTTAGGAATAATTTCAATATTGTTCGTGATTGAACATTACTTTTAATGAACTTAATAAAATGTTTATTTTAGAATTTACAGTTTAAAACGAAACAAATGGAAATAGACGATCAATCGGAAAAACTTAACAAACTGGTCTCCGGTACAATGTCAAATTTGAAAGCTAAAATTACGAATTGTTTGACCCTTGGGAAGTAAGTCAATTTTGAAACATTTTTGTTTTGCTTTGTGCGTTCCTACTCCTACTAAGTAACTACTAATATTATAAATGCGAAAGTTTGTGAGGATGTGGGATGTTTGTTACTTTTTTACGCATAAACTACTGTAGGCTTACTCTTGAACATAATTTTAATTTCAATCTAATACCAATCCAATTACAATGTCAATTTTGAAGTCACGTGATTTCGTACTCTTGAAAACAATTTCGTCAACATTGGATTGAAATCGGGATTGGTTCACGATTATACTTTAAAGTGTGAAGTTAGCAACACATGACATTGGAGAAGTGATGTTCAACTACATACTAAATTGAGAAAATATTATTACTAAGGTCGATATCTGCATAATAACAATAGTAATAAATACAAGTTATGGAAAATATTATTTTAATATACGTTTTTTAGTTATTTATTATTATTCGGATCGAGAAATTAGCATTTCAAAAATTTTGTTTTGCTTGTGGCTGAATGAGACGGGTCAAAGACAAGTCTATTATAAAAATAGTTCCCCTTACTTGTCAAAAAGTAAATATCGCACCCTCAGTATTATAAGGGCACAATCCAAAAAAGTTGATTTTTGGGAAATCACGATTTAAGATTCTGGGTTCCTATAAAATACCTATTTTTTTCAAATTACTTGTTTATTATTTAAGTTATAAATGTGAAATTTGGCAGATTTGTTCTTTGGTAAATGCACTATAAATAGCAATAAGAGAAAACAATAAATTTGCATTAATTCTATAAATTACAAGTAATTAAAAAAAACATGCATTCAAGTTAGGCCTTTATAATACAAAAATAGGTGGACCGACTGGTCCCCCAGCTAGGTGGACCGACGACCTCATAAAGGTCTCTGGGTCGGACTGGATGCGGAAGGCGCAGGACCGAGTTCTGTGGCGTATATTGGGAGAGGCCTATGTCCAGCAGTGGACTGCAATAGGCTAGTTGATTGATTGTTGATTGAATACAAAAATATCAAAGAAATACTAGGACTTTTTAAAATTGAACCTATATATTATTTAAATCCCTGTCACTGTTTAGTTGTTAACCATAACCTTCTAGCAGTAAGAGCGGGCGCCGGGCTGGGAGAGTGTGAGAGGGACACAAATATATTTACCGAGTCGTTATTGTCCTTTTTCTCGCTCTGTCAGCGCTAACAGGTAAAGAATTCCATTTTATGCCCTTAGCATTTAAAATCTCAGTTTACTAAAATTTTGACTTGGCCCCTTATGTTACTGAGGGTGCGATATATTCTAGAATAATTCTATTAATTCTATATTAGTGTTTCTAGTTTAAAAAGCTTTGTGTGGCTTTGTGACCAAGTAAAGCTTGAATATTTATCATTAAATATATAATATAATATATATTTAACAAATAAATTATTTGTGTTGTCAAACAGTGTTCGTTATCATTCGGCGCCATATTTTATTTGGTACCTAAATACAACACACAAAGCGCAATATAGGTTTAGTTTGCCTTTCTTTTAAAGCCCAATCTACGTTTTTTTATGTAGACTAAATGATATCTTTACTAATAAGTCATATTAAAGATGTATTAATATTCCCAAGTCGACATAAAACACAAAACAATATGTAAAAAGTTACTTATTTGCTATTGGAATAATACCAATTTACAAGCAATCCGAACACAATTTCAACGCAATACGCAGCTGTCAAAATGAATTCAAGAGTACCATTTTTAATTCAATCACAATTTCATGTAGTTCAACAAATAGACACCTAATTTGAAAACAATTTGGCGCTAGTGTTGATTTCAAGAGTATGAAATAGCGGTAAACGTCATAATTCCAATCCCGATCGATCGGAATTAAATTCAAGAGTAGACCAGCTGAACGGATTTTGATGAAATTTGGAATATGGGTAGTTTAAGGTGTAAAATAACATTTAAGCTACTTATACAACGCGAATGAAGCCGTGTTCGTTTGTAAGTATTTATGGATGAAAGAAAGAAAGAAAATATTTTATTTAGTAAGTAACATTAAGGCACAGATAACAATAAATTTAACGTACAAGTTATTATTACAATCAATTTACAGCAAACAAAAAAATATTTAAAAACATAAGATTTTGATGATATTTTAGCTTAGCTAAGGATTATTGTTAAATGAAACAGTAAAAACAATATTAATTTACAAGTTACATTATGTTAAGTATTTATTCATTTTTTTTTTCTGTTGTCAGACTTCCTTGGATAGATAGAGAAGCAATAACAAAAAAGATAAATCGTCTAGAAAGGGAGAATAATTTATTAGAATGTAAACTTGAAAAAATTAAGAAAAGTTCAAATGATGAAGTTTGTAATTCTAACGTGCAAGCCCCATCTCAGGTACAGAATTTATGTTCTAAGAATCTCCGCCAATGTTCAGTCGAAACACACATACATAGGCTACTCAGAGAAGACGAAAACTGTTTTTGTTATCCATTTTAAGTGTATCAGCCTTGGTTTACATTTGATTTTATAATTGTTACTTAATCATCTGATAGCGAACCGGTTGATTTCTGTAATTTTAGTCTTGAAAATAAAATAAAGCATTGTTTGTAAACCCCACAAAAAAGGCCAATACATATATTAGATAGTTAATATATTACTTTGAAAATATTTGTTGTATAGCATGAGTCGGTTACGGATCAAGAAAAGGAGCGTTCCAGGCAGAGGTTAAAGACAGCTGAAAGTATGCTGCGTATAGCCCGCGCCCGTATATCGTCCTACGAAAGTCAGATCAAGAATTTGCTAATAGAAGTTGACTCAACCAAGAAGAAATACAAGGACCTCGAGCTACTCGTAAACAGTCACCCAGATGAAGTTATTATATAGATATTGTGCCTTCCTGAAATAATGATTGCACATTATTTTTAGTTTAGTTTTAAAATGTAGAATCACTGAGTTTCTTTTGTTGATTCAAAAGGGGGTATAGCATTTGTAGAACTCTATTGACTTTATAAGCTCTCAGACACGATAATTAGTTTTAAAAAGAATATTGATTTGAATTTCCCATGGTGAAGTCGTGTGTCCTAGTGATGTAGAGAAACTTACGCTAACTACATTGGTTAGTATAGAGTTTACTGCTAACTCTAGGCATAACATCTCCCTGTCATACTCTCTCAGTTGTCAACGACAATATACTCTTTTTATATGTACGGTCGGGGTATTTGCCGCTCGACCACCCTTAGGCGAGAATCGCTTGGCACGCGGCGCATGCGATACGTGGCACGCCCACGTATCGCATGCGCCGCGTGCCAAGCGATTCTCGCCTAAGGGTGGTCGAGCGGCAAATACCCCGACTGTACACACCTCAACAAAGTCTAGGGATATTTTGTATAAAGTTGTGAAACTCAAAAAAAATTGGTTTGTAATTTTGTTTTTTTTTAATTCTTTTGATGAAAACTTACTTTGTTAACCTTTTTCAACCATTCTAAATTTGAATTTGAAAAATAAAATTAAAAATAAAAGATTTACGCGGCCTAAACGTAGTCAAGTTCGAAAATTTCATTTACCAATAGTAAGTTTTGACTGCTTTTTTGTGTAAAATTTAAGTTTTATAACAATTTAAAACGTTTATTTCGAATAAATTATATTGTGTGCATCAAGCAGCGGTGCCATTTCATCAGAAACAAAATGTTATGAGCAGTAGGCATGCTCCCAGCTGCGGGTACTAAGCGGAGTATTTCTGAAGAGATTGGAACAATACAAAATATGAAATCAAGGTTATGGTCACGTTATCGTGCTACTGGTGAAGTGGCTGAAAGATACCACGGCAAAAAGTCTATTACCACTCAACGAAATGATCGATTTTTGCAAGTTCCCGCGAAAAGACAGCCAAATGTTACTACCATGCAGCTGGTTTAGAGGCTCCAGCTCTTGGTGGAGCCTCTTGCGGGTGACCAAACTGTCAGAAGAAGTCAGCATGAAGCCCCCCTTTATGCTCGCATACCGCTTTGTACTCCAGCACTACGCCGAGCGAATCGCGCACGACGACAAGAGTGGGCTCGTGAGCATTTGCTCTATAAAGATAACCTGTTATTTGTAGTGGTGTTTACACATGAGTCCCGGTTCGGTTTCTACTCGGATTCACGTAGAGAACGTGCTTGGCGAGTTCCTGGTTGTGATAGCCGTCTACAACATCCTCAGAAAATCTATTCATACCACGATGGAACAATTATGGTTTGAATGGGAATTCGTGTCGGTCGAAGAACAGAGCGCGTTTTGATCAGAAACACCATGACGGCTGAAAAATAACTTAACGAGGTGCTAGTACTAATAATCTACCCCCGTAGACTACAATTGGGCCAAATGTTCAAGTTCATGGACAATAACACCCGTTCGCATAAAGCGCGAGTGATGACGAGCTGGTTGCAGGAGCACGATGTATCGATTTTATGCTGAACCACTCAATCCCCTATCCTCAAAACCATAAAATACGCGTAGGATATTTTCAAAAGAAGGGTTTTGGTGATTTTTCCTGCATGAAATTGCGATGGAAGGGCAACTTCTTTGCATCCTAGTCGGACCTGGAACAATATACCGCACCAAGACCTGGATAACATAATAAAAGCATGAAAAACCATTGCAGGACCGTTATTTACGGTTTTTTTTATGTGCTGACTACTGATTACCCACATAACAGTTAAAAACAGATTAATTTTTGCTTATTTTCACTTTTGCTTAAGAAACACATTCATTGTTAGTTTCACTAATTTTCCAAGTTTTTTATTTATTTGAATAAAAAATTATTTATCCAAAAATAATTATTTTATTTAATTCTGGATTGTAGCCTGATAAATTGTCTTTATAAAAATATAAACATGTTGTATGCTATCTTCAATAATTTTGAAGTTAATTGAGTAAATACCAAATATCCCTAGACTTTGTTGAGGTGTGTATTTAGCTGACTGAATGTGGTCTTTAAAACTTATTTAATCATTTTTTTTTCCTTCCAAGTGTCGTCACAAGGACTCAAGCTTTGAAACGAGAACAAAGAAAATGCATGACATCTCTAAGAGTGCAGAATCTACAATAGAGACCTTATCCCAACAACGTAATGCGTTAGAACTTAGGTATCAGATTCGTTTAATATTTTGAAGTATGTTGTTACTGTTTTTGATTATAAAGAAATTTTAAGTATAACGGCATTAGTGACTAAATAACTTATGGCAGCTTGTATGATGTTTAAAGGAAACGGGTTATTCCTTTTATTGAACGTGAAATATTACCTACGACTAAAGGTTCATCCTTTGTCAATTGGCAATTAGTGTCACATTATCCCTAATTTCCCTCCATTATTGGTAGAGGCTGGTTCCTGCTAAGAGACACTTAAGTGTGTTAAAGCACCTATTTATAATTTGTAAAAACATTACAAACAATATCTGTAGGTATTCATAAAAATTTGTTTTAATCGCAGGGTAAAAGAACTACACGAGCTAGTTACATCTTCTAGACAAAAAATCGATACGGTTAAGGCAGAGCACCAAACTCATATCAACGCACTCCAAGATCAACTGAAAGAGCAGGTAAGTTACCTAAACGTAATACAAGTCTACGAACACCATAAATAAAAACAATATGAGCTGACGACATCCTCCTTGGCATAGGAATCATAAGTCCATGGCCGATAAGCAGAGGTCTCGATTCTCGCTCAATGTAAATCTTAGCGTAGTACCTAGTAGGTAATGTTTTACAGTTCACGAATACGAATTTACTTCCATTTTTACTACTTCCCAAGACTTATTTACTGAAAACGTGTTTTTAAAAGAATCGGGTTTGGTCGATTTACTACGTCAACCAATATGTCGTCACTTGATCGTCCTATCGATGGAACGACGGAAAATAACAATTAACCGTAGTCCCATTTGATAATGAGATTACGGAAAATAGTCTTTACTTCAATATCGCTTATCAGTGATCCCATTGTGCAGCCTTTTTCTCTCTTCCGGTGCATCACAGTCCATAATATCAATAAGTCCAGTGTATCATTACGACCAGTATAATTTCGTCTAGTTCATCAAATGGACCATAGTATAGAAAAAAGTAGAGAAGTTGTAAATTATATAATTAATTTTGGCAGGACACGATCAAGGCGAAATATGAAGAGCATATTCAAGAATTGGAATCAAAAATTAAACATTTGGAGGATACAGTGAAGACACTGAAAGAATGTTCACATTCACTGATTCAAATTGATCGTAAACGATGTTTGGACTTCGTCCCATCAACAGGTTAACCTATCCTAATTTTGAATCTTATTAGTTCAGTATTCAGCACTTTCAACTTCTTAAAACCTTTCGACTCAATATTTCAATATACTTCTTTTAATTTTTCATCTACAAAAGAAGTGAATTTGCTACATTAGTCAAATGCAGCCACAATGATCACAATTTTATAATATTACGTTCACAGTTTGTCAACTGTGTTCTAATTATTATCGAAATAACTTTTCTTATGATTTTTTGTTTATTTTTACTTTTAATTTCACATAACTTTATCTACTATTTTCTCTGCATTACACAAAGGCTGAAATAAGGCCTTAAAGCTTTAAGCCTGCCATTATGACAATTACAATTTTAATATTTTGTTAATTATTAATAAACAAATGCCGTATTATTTTGTTTTCCAGAAATGGAACCTACGCAAAGAGAAATAGAGATCTGGAAAGAGCTTCAATCGACTCGTCTCGCTTTATCTCAAAAGGAAACAGATTTAAATAAGTGTCGAGCTGAGAAGGACAATTTCCTTAACACGTTGAGTCGAATTGCGGTAAACGTTTTTCACTAAATTATAGATTTTATAATATTTTATCTTTGTCTTGTTATCCGTCACAGACTACTATGCTAGATTTTCTATTAAAGTCCTACTTTAGTTAGAAGTTTGATCCTATTAAGTAGTAGGTAGTATCCACAAGTAATATCTAGTATTCACAAAATTAGTAAACTAAACTAAACATGGTTAATCCATTTGGTTTTAGCAAGGTGAAGCTAGTGATATGGCAGAAAAAATTGCTATAGAATTATTAGACCGAGAGAAAACTATAATAAAACTGCAACGTGTTATTGAAGAACAAAAAGAAAACGAAAAATTAATGTAAGATCATTCATTTATACATTTCCTCTTCTTTGAACCATTGGTTAAACCAACATATTTGCCACACAAACAATGTATTGAAGCATTGGAAACTTGGCCCCTTCATTTTGACGCTCATTGCATACATACCATCGACGAGAAGTCATCATAACTTTTAAACGATCACGTTGTATGATTAAATATTTTAAACTTAAACTTGAAATTACCGCGGTGTGCTATTACCTTTATTTTGCTTGGCGTTTTATCACAGGTTACACTAGCAGTGGTCTGAAACTGACTGTCTGTCTTAAAATAAATAAAGGTTTGTTATTTTTTGCCAGGGAACGAGCTATTAGTCAATATGAAGACAATTTGTCAGCACTGCGCCTTGAAGTGCAAAGTTTGAGAAATTATGATTGTGCTACCAAAGAAACACCGTACCAGGATCTTCAGACCGAAGTATGCATTTACTATTCATTGATTAACAAATACATTTGTTTACCTAACTTTTAAGTGTTAGCAACTTCAGTGTTAAACATTATTTACTTTACATCGATTTTTACCATGGAGGCACATCAAATATTATCGCATTAGAGATTACTTTTTCTGATAGTATCATTGGCCATTGCCAATTCGCCAATTATTAAATGTTAATTATTCCTTTTCTATCTTTTAGTTTTACCAAGATCTTTGAATTCTTCGTACACATGACAGGTGAAATATTACTTATAATTATGATGTCTTCAGGTACTTGATTTGAGCATGCAAGTGACAAAGTTGTCTCGTGAACGCTCTGCTCTGGCAACGGTAGCAGCGTCCCGATCTCTAATGCTGGAGCGCCATGAGCGATCAGCAGAACTATTTGCGAAGACAGTTCGAGCGAGAAACAATCTTTGTCTGCTTCTAGAAGGTGAAACACCATCGGAGGAAGAACCTCGTGTAGAGGTAAGGAGGTTTTATTTGCCGACTACGTGATATTACTTCCCCCCATCTCGAACCTTTTGAATTTTGTATCCCAAAGGTTAGGAATTGGCAAATGTTCAGTTCTGGTTCAGGTAAGTAATCAGTACTCAATGACATCTAATGCTAACGATGGTAGCTAAGGTATGAATGGGGAGAAGCATGAAATTAAACTATAAGTAAGAGAGTGTTTGAACTGAAGAAAACTACTGGTTTGTCTTATTTGTTTTATACAAAAAAAAACCCATCTCAGAGATAATTTGTTATTATCTGAAGAATGACTTAGCTCTTTGCCTGACATATGCAAACGTGGCGATTAATCTGTTTATTTTTATCTTCTTGCCTTTTAGGACTAATTAACAATTTTACTTTTAATAACAATAGAATATTTTCCAATACAGATCACAGGGTCGCTAACAGCCTTGTTTTCGGGAGCAGCAAACACGTGGTCTTCATTACGTGCCGAGCGGGCGCGAGTACTGCACCTTGAGAGAGCCGTGTGGGCTCAGGGGTTACAACTCGACCGGATTGGACAAGCACGCACTCAACTAGAGTGCCGACGCGCCTCGCTTGAAAGAGAAATCACACGATTAAATCAAATAGCCACTGCCGAATATATTGTCTTACCTAATCAAAGATCTAAAGTTGTTTACACTAATTGTTCTTGATTGTAAAAACCTAATCAAAGATCTAAAGTTGTGTACACTAATTGTTTTTTAATGTAAAAAATTAACAGTACTCTGGCCCCTGTTATTTCAATAATGTAAACCTTGTTTTTAAACAAAATATATAATATTTGCTTGAATGGAATTTAAACTTTTATTTAACTGCTCACTAAATCTCAGGCCATATTTTTTTTACTTTTGAATTTTAATATTTGACAAGCTTCTTAACATCTGAGTACTCCAAAAAGAGATAAAAGATAGAGGGGGGCCTCCCCCTCGTTAGTCAAGCCACGAGATGATGCGCGGTTGCGGGGTGAGGCAGAGGGGGAAGGTACAATGAAATGTTCGCTCTCTGAGCGAACATTTACCCCGTAATATAATGCCGAGCTTAGATTTTTTAAGACTTGACTCCATAGAATTTTTGATTGCTAAGTCGTGACTTTATTGAATTGACTTTATTTGATAGATGAGTCGTGACGTCATCACATTTTGAACATAATATAACATAGGTTTGAACGGAACCCTCGGTGCGCGAATCACGCCTTTTTTGTCCGTGGTCCCTGCGATAGTCCCTGCAGGGACTACGAGCTTAAGAAATCACCCGTGGTCCCTGCCGAAATTATTAGCCGACTAATTAAAATACGTTGGAACATCATTTAGCGAATTTAATGTGTATTTTTATTATAAGAACAAGGGATATAATATCCAAAGGAAGGAATGGTATCTATGTAGGTATTGATACAATTATATACCTATAATATGATGTGTACATAGCTAGGTGTTCATCATGTTAAAAAAAACAAAAGACGTTCGTAAACTGTTTAGATATTGATGGTATTGGCAAAATGTACATTAGCTTTTTGACCTCAACTAAAATTTTTAAACTTAGTTTATGAATATCTGGTATTCGTGTGGTATGAGTGTTCTTTTTAAAAAAACGATGCTAATAATTTTGCCAGGGACCACGGGTATATAATTGTATCAATACTTACATAGATACATTTTAATTCCTTCCTTAGAATTTTTTATCCTTTGCTCTTGTAATAAAAATACAATTATATTGATTCGCTTAATGATGTTTCAACGTGTTTTAATAAGTCGGTTAATAATTTCGGCAGGGACCACGGGTGATTGCGTTTACCCGTGGTCCCTGCAGGGACGATTACAGGGAACACGGACAAAAAAGGACCTTTTTTGTCCGTGTACAATTACATACCGACAATTACACAATTATATACCCGTGGTCCCTGGCGAAATTATTAGCATCGTTTATTATATCCCTTGTTCTTATAATAAAAATACACATTAAATTCGCTAAATGATGTTCCAACGTATTTTAATTAGTCGGCTAATAATTTCGGCAGGGACCACGGGTGATTTCTTAAACTCGTAGTCCCTGCAGGGACGATCGCAGGGACCACGGACAAAAAAGGAAATTTACCAATTTCTTTCATGACAATTCACGCTCTTGTGTATGGATTGAGGAGCCACATTCAAAGTGTTACCTATATATTCTTTAAAATAAACAGTACTGGGCTCAGATTTCTAGTAGACACTATACACAATTGCTACATAATGATACAATATTTTCAAATATGTACATGATATACTTTCCGTGTTTCAGGTGGCTCCTCAGTTCAGACGTTTGGATTGAGGAGTTACATTCACATTGATATAACTTTGGACCTATTTTACTACAAATTTCAGAATTCCGCCTACATAATTATTTACTTCCCTACTAAATAAGGGGGAGGGTTTCCTTTTATAATCTGAAGTGGCTCCTCAATCCATACGGACGTCGCGAATCAGACTCGCACTAGACCGGTTTTATTTTTGACAGCGTTTCTTTATTTATTTATGCGATGCTCACTTTCATGAAATTATGGACATGTATCATATCTGTCCTAATTTGTGCTTTTGCGAATCTTTCTTTATGAGAATCGGTCCTGATGAGATAAAAGTTCAAAAGGCACGGGTCGACCTTACCTTGACTTATGACGGTAACACGAGTTTCAGGCGACTACATTGACTGCAAGTAAAAGTTTGACACTAGATACAACTTTTTAATGCCACAAAAGAATACAGAAAGAAAATGATAAGAAAATAAGACTGGAAATAAAACTCAAGAGATTTTAGATAAGTTTGTTTATTGAACTTATATTTGAATTTAATTTAATGATATTTGCATAACAGACAATACTGAAACTTATACATAACTTAGAGCCTATGGCCAGCTAGCTTAAACATCTTAAATCTTTTATCATCTCTGTATTGATCGAGGTTAAGCATGCCTAGGTTTTTAGACAAGAAAGAGCTATCATTAAGTTTAGTGTTTTTAAATAAAGGTTGTCCTTGAACATTGCGATATTTATTGTCTGTGGTAACATTGTTACGATTATTGACTTCAGGATCAGTTATCCACATGTGAGTATCGATATTCGTTATACCTTTTTTCCTATCTAGATTATCACCTCCTATATGGTCGACAAAACTACCCAAAACTATTTTAGCTGATACGGATTCACGATCACTTTGGTAAATAATTTTGTTGTTTGTACTATTGTCTGATTGGCGTTTACAAGTTTGAACGTCTCCAATCAAATTCTTATTACTTATCTCTTCAATCGTAGAACCCAGTTCTGCTTCAAGAATTTTTATAATATTGTCCAATTTATTTATAGGTGGTTCTTCTGTATGTGCAGCATGATAGCTGTCGTAAGCAGATAATTTTCGCTCCAATAATGTCACTTGATCTTGATATTTTCGCAACTGTTCGCTGTATTTGCGATTTTGTTCTTCTAATGTCAAAATGATTTTTTCTAATTGAGATATTTGTTGCTTCCTAGTATCCAGATTCGCAACAAGACTATATATTTCTGCCTTTTTCTCAGATATTTCTCGACTTAGCTGTAGACAAAAAACGAATTAGGTAAACTAATTTATCTAAATCCACTGCTAAGTTCACAGAGCATGTGGGAGACCGAAATAGAAAGAAAATAAGAGGCTTACTAATTATTAGTAATTTTATTTGATTCTTGTGTTTATATTGATAAAAAACCCTAAGTATTAGTATAGTTTTGGACTAGTTTTCGCTACCATTGTATTATAGATAGTAGTGCAATTATTAAGTATTTAAAGGAAAATTTTACCCAGCAATACTGGTCTCGAATCCTAGTGCAAGAGTTGTCTATTTAAGAAATAATACCCTACGACAAATTGATACATATACTAAAGCCAAACTCGATGAGAAATCTTTGTAAACAAACCATATATAACACACAGTCACGCAACAGTCGATGGCTGTTGCATGAATTGGCCGGCTGGACCGGTTAAGTATCAGTATTCGAACCGTGGCGTTCGTTTTGGCGAGTTGAGAGCGACTGAGGCCTTAAGTTCCTTTTTTTTTTTTTTTTTTTTTCTTTTTATTAAAAAGACAACTCCCGCACTAGGGATCATGCCCTGTGTCGCGGGGACCTTTTACACACATCAATTAACGGACACAAAGAACACTCAGACCAGGACAATAATTTGTGAATCTCACAAATTCTTGTCCTGCGTGGGGATCGAACCCACAACCTCTTGCACGGCAGCCGCTTGCACTACCGTCGCGCCACCGAGGTCGTCATTTTTCTCCTATCCTATCTCCTATCTAAAAGTTCCTTTCTATCCTCGTCCTTTTTCTCCTATCCTCTAGGCCATTGTAGTGGTGACCGCTGATCCCTCGCGAACACTTACCTCAAGTGTTCCGAGTACTACGGTCCCCGGCTCGTGATATTAAGTTCATATGACAATATTGATTGCAGTACCTATAACATGAGTATGTCGTGGATTGTCAAACAGAATGCTTTGTACTTTAGCCACCGCTGCGACTAGCATATTACCCTTATTATTAAATGTTGTTAACCTCTGCCTGTCAATGGCTGCTAAGCATCTGTTTGTTATTAAACATTTCCCATCGACTTTGACTTTAGTGTTAAGGAATTGCTTCTAAAAAGTGATAAATGTCAAAAATAGTTACATCCATATCTGCATGTGTTCTCATTTCCAAATTGTTTCTCAGCAGTTTTATTATATTATTCTGTTCCATTTCTTTTTCTGTCAATGTCTTTATTATACCGTTTCTATCTTCTATTTCATTTTCTTTATTAGCTATTGTCTTATTGAGCTCCTGGACCTGCTTTGCTCCTTCTGCTTGTTTAGCTTGTAGAAGTTTTACCTATAATACAAAAGACACTTAAAAAAAAAAGTAAAGTAACTTACCCCCGGTTTCTGAAACGCTTGTCAAACCATTGTTCAACTAACATGTATGTTAATATGATCAACTCTGCCAAATCAAAACTAAAGGTGCTCCCACATTACCGTTAAAAATGTTTAGTAACGTTAGCAAACATTTGTAAGCAAAATCACAAAAGATTAAAAATTGTTTTCATGTTAGAAAATACCTACCCCCGGTTTCTGAATGTCTAGTCAAGTCAAAATCAAGTAATCAAGTGTTAAAACTGTCATTTTAGTTCCTGAAAATTATAGTTTTGACACTTAATTAGTTGATCTTGACTTGATCAGTCATTCTGAAAGCGGGGGTTAGTAACGTTACAAAATACTTAGTCTATGGCACTATAAATATTTTCCTCTAGCTTTTACCGTTTGACATATCCAAAGAGTTTTCTTCTTTTTTAATAAAAAAATGAAAGCTATTCAAATGAGCAAATCATCTTCCATTTTCTTGTAGACGCCCTCAGAACGTAACGCACTGGGAGCCTATACCAGATTTAAATGTTATAAAATGTTAGTAAACATTTTCAATTAGTGTAGGAGCACTTATAACATGTAACAACATTTGTTAGTAAATGTTTTTAAGCTACATAATGTTTGAAGATTTTAGAACAAATAAACAGACGAAGGTTGAAAGAAAAGACTATAGTTACCTCTTCTCGAACATTGCTCACATTTTCAAGATCACCAAAATCATCTTGAAGCTTCGTTAGCTGACTTTTTAATGACAGTAATTGCTTTTCATATGTTGACATTTTATTAGCACTATAAAAATTAAAGAATATTAAAAGCCTACCAAACTCTCACAACAACACAACAAGCCCCTATATCCCATACCGTACAGTTATCAGCTCACATACTACTTATCCCGTGAATTATTTGTGTGATCCACAAATTAATGTCTTGAACCAAGTTATTGTTTGTGCCCATTAATTTAATGTATGTCTTATGCGTTATAAGAATTAAAACTGTTAAACCAATGATTCACAAACACGACAGCGTAATTATTACTATTATAAGATGAAACCAGTCTAATAAGGGTATTCGATAGATCAATGCATCTTAATTTACCATTCTTGTAAGTGTTTATCTTGAATTGAGAGTTTCTTCTCCAACTCCGCAATATATTCGTTTCGTGTTATCAAACTTCCCTTCTGCTTATCTTTCAACCGTGTTGTATTTTCTAAATCTTCCTGTTGAAATTAATAACAATAAAAAATTAAGTTCTATGTACTTTTTTTTTACAGGAATAATAGAAACTGTAATGAACTCTTTTCGGTAGAAATCGTATCTCTGCATGAAATTCAAGGCCCTGCTGTGTGCTGCATTTAAACATTACATTGACTAGTTATTTTTAATTAATGTGTACAAGGAGGCCTGGAATTCTTGGAGCATAGAATAAGAGGCAACAAAGGGATTCTTATCCACGGCTTCCAAACAGTTCAGCAAACTTGTCATCCTAAATAAGATGCAACGTCACTTCACTCAAAAGAGGTACCTTGTCCTCCAAAGTATAGGTCCCTAGCAGCAAGGAGCATGTAAACCGACTGATATTTTCAACATGATTTACAACGACTAGATGCCACTGGACACATGACTTCGCAACAGTTTCGCCGGTATACCGTGTCTCATAACGTGTTTTATTGCTTATCTCGTAAGTTATGCGATAAATACCGTAGAGATACTCTTTAGTTATTTGATTTTCCACAACAGGACAACTCGAGCTAGAATCTTGGAACTCATAGTTTAGACGGTTTGTCCGATTAAGCTCCGCACAAAAATGAACAGTTATTTCTTTATTTGTCTAACCATTTTGCTACTCAGATCTTTAAATTTTTAAAACAATAACGTACCTGTAGAAGTTTTATAGTCTCGCTTTTCTTAGCTAATAGTTCTTGATAGTTATTTACATCGCTATGCAATTGTTTTAGTTCTTGCATAGTTGACATTAGTTCTTTTTCACGCGGTAATGCTTTATCTGTAAATCAATTTTGTATACAAGTTAATTCCTTATTCGTCTTACCAATATTAAGATAAGTGCTAGTAATAAGCTGAAAACTTTCAAAGCAGTTGATGAAAAAACTGCTTAGAATCAAAACAAATGCAATTATTTAATCACTTCAGATACACAGTACGACTTGTTGCCGTGGCTTAATTTTTGTATAGTATTGTGTTTTAAAATCTTACCCAGTTGAGCTTCATATTCTTGGACTTTCTTGGCTAGTTCTTTATTTTTCATTGCAAGGTCATCTGACATTGCGTACGCAGCTGCCAATTTAGAATGAGCTTCATTCTTCTCAGCATTCGCTTCATGATATTTGTTTTCAATTTCATTAAGCATGGAAACAGTATTATTCAATTCACGTTTCGCCAATGTTAATGATTCGTTATAGGACTTTGACAGTTTTTCCAAATGTTTCTCTAAATCATCTTTCCTATAATTATATAAACTATAATTAAATAAACAGGTAGATTACAGGACTATCGGACATAACACCTTGTGTCCCAGGATACTATGCTTGCTGACTTCCATAACCTACAAGGCCCTTTTCTATTGCACTCAGGAAGTCACCAGAATGCAATAAAAAAATACTTGCCTTGGGCGTGCTCCAAAGATGCCTATCGCTGTCCTTTAAATGTGACTAAAACCTCGAAATCTCTACAACAACATGTTTATAACTTTATCGTGGAGTTCTGAAGTGTTGATCTTATCCCGCTTTTTAATTATGAGAACCATACGAGCACATTTACCTAGTCACAGTATGTTGATCGTGGCAAACATAAAACTCCTTTCTATGCATATGAATAAAAATGTGGATCAAACTTTTGGTACATGTGTGTTCTAACCTATAACATTGGTTCTTTTCAGCGAAGTATAAAAAAGCATGTATGGCGGGGGAGAAAGAATCACTCGACATCACTTTGACCCCATTTGTAAGAAACTTCTTCTCTTATCACTTGGTAAGTGGCCAACCTGGTATCGAAAGCATAGGCCTAGGACGTGGCTTAACGACTGTGTCACTGCGATGAAAACCGGGACTGAACTTGAAGACTGACTTTTTACGTACTTTTTACCCTCCGAAGCATGGAGATACACAGATTGCACTGAGGGGTCACCCATCTATAAATCTGATATTGCAACCGGCTATTAGCGCCTCCATTGATAAATAAATTACTCATAAAAGAAAACATACTCATTCTCTAATGATCCACGAGCTTTTTCGATTTCTTCTAGATGTGCGGTATTCTCTCGCATTGTTTCAGTTAATTTATTTAGTTGTTTGTCAAAGTCAGTGTTTAATTTTTCTTTCTGTGGATAAAATATTATCAGTTATATCATATCATTGAACAACAAGGAGAACTAAAGTGACCGACATAGCAATCAGGATCGCCCGGTTTAAGTGGTAAACATAGTACGAAGAACTGACAATCTTTGCGGCAGAAAAGTTCTGGAATGGCAACCGTGTACGGGAAGGCATAAAGCGGAGAGACCCCTAAAGGCCAATTCACACACATCAGTGAAGTCACAGTTCCGACACAGTACCGGCACAGTGCGAAATATTCTATCTTCATACAGTTTCTATGACTGCATCCCCCTTGTCAGTGTCAGTGACGACACAGTGCTTTCTGTGTCAGTGCCGGCGAACACATTTTTTGAACTGTAGCACTGATACTGAACTGAACGAACACGGCACGGACGGAACGGAATTGTGACTTTACTGATGTGTGTGAATCGGCCTTTACACGGTGGACAGACGACTTAAATACGACGGCGGGACACCGATGGATGAGGGAGTCACAGGAACGCGCAAGGTGAAGTTATTTGGAGGAAGCCTGTGTCCAGCAGTGAACGTTCATAGGCTGGTATGCTGAAGGTATCAGCTGGAGTCGACGGTAATAAAACGTTCTACCTGATTATCTAATTGTTGTACACTGCGTTCCAAGTTGCGCGTTTGCTGTCGTGCTGCTTCTAAAGCGGCTTCTAACTCCGCAGCTCGATTTGATTCTATTTTTAATTGGCCTTCCATCTTCGAGAAACGACCTCTTACCAAGGCAGTCTTACATTTTTCGTCTCTAAGTTGTTGTTGTAGCTTCTGGGATTACAAATATTATTTTGAACATTCATCCAATTAAGTAATTAGCTAAAAAAATCAGTCAATTTTGAATTCAATCAGAATTGAATACCTCTAATTCTTTTTTCGGTATCGTCGCTTCACAGTTATAAATTTGCTGTCTCAAGTCATCATTCTCAGCTCTGATACACGACAGCTCATGCATTTGTTGTTCAGTACGCAATTGCAACCCAATTGCTTCATTAACGGTTTTCCTGATGGTAAAAAAATTATTATGTAAACTCTTAACATATAAATACTTGAAGTCAGAGTTTGTCAGTACAAAAAAGTTCCAATACTTTCTTGAATAAATCAGTTTATTCAAGTTATATGTGGTACTTACTTAGTACAAAAAAATACAAAATAAATTACTTATTTCACTTTCAACTAATTTTGTTGAACTTCTTGCTATTTTCAGCAATTATTTATTATTGTACGAGTAAAATATTTCTACTTTCAAAACTATATTTTTGAAAACTAACTAAGTATTGAAGACTTTTATAAAAACGAAGTCACGAGCTTTAGCTATTGTAAATATTAAAGCATATACCTATTAGAATACTTACTGCAAAAATTCTACAACACAAAATATTTCCTTCTGAAACTCCGTCTTTGCTTGATCTAATGAACATTGAAGCATATCGTTTTCTGCGTTGAATTCTCTAACTTTTCGTTCAAGCGTCGATACGCATATGCCCTGTTATCATAATTCCATTAATTAACAGTATAAGACCAAAGGAGCATAAATGTTTCTTTTCAACTCCCCCACTAAAGATCAAGCCTTATGCCGAAGGGAGTTTTGCAGACACAAAAAATATTAAAGCTGAAGACAATAATTTTTGATCACACTAATAATTCTTGTGTATGATTTGAGTCCACGAACTCGAGAACAGCAGCTGCATGCACGCTTTACCACAAGGGCAGTAAAGTAAATAAATAAATCAGGCTTCTTATATTTTCGAAATAAGTTTATACTTGAATAGAGAACTATTTCTGAATAATACCTAGTTAATCATCATCATCATATCAGCCAATTGATGTCCTCTGCTGGACATAGACCTCCTCCAAATATTGCCGCCTTGTGCGGTCCTGTGCCTAGTTGCACTAACCGAAAATCTAACCCAAGATTCTTGCGAAGCGGTCATGCAGTATAGCTAATAGAACGCCAACGCCAGAGAGGTCATTTAAATGTAACATTAGAAACACTAATGATTACAAGTGAACTTTAAAGACTTATGTAATACAGTAGGTAGTAGTCCTATTCCTCGTTTTGGGCCATTTCGTCGACTCTACCAAAATGTCCACTGTATCAAATTGTCCACTCCGTCAAAATGACCATTATCCTCCTTACCTTTTCTTCTGTCAAAGTAAGGAACCAGTCTATTATCTCTTTTCTTTTAAGTAAAGATTGTTCGCATGTCGATATAAGTTTTGCTGGTAAACAATTTAATGTCTTCGTATCGATCTCTTGAATTTTTTGAGGTAATCCTGTTACAAATATATTAATGTTTATATACTTTAAGGATTAAGCAAGTGCCTGCAACGGCGAGTATCTGTGGGTGGGCGCAGGTGGGCTTCGTTGCGGGGACCCGTTGCCGCTTCAAAGAGACGGGATTATTTTGTTTACGCAGTGTCGATAATTCAATTTTAACGGTACTTTAAATATTAGTACAAGTTTAAATATTCACTCTAAATAGCGTAACTTTGCTAAGGGACATTAGCCTAATAGGAAAGATGAAGGCCAGCCTATGGACGTCCACTGCTGGACAAAAGCCTTCTCCGAATATTTCCACCCTGCGCACTCCCGTGCCTCTCTCATCCATCGGCCTCCTGTCTTTTTTATAAAGCTACATGTATTCATACAACCTTTTTACCTTTTTCATTAATTAGGTTGGTCCACCTCTCATCATTATACTCCTGGAGCTTTATCGGTGACAGACCTCCCAGCCTCATTATCTTCAGCTCATCTGACGATGGTAATATAACTCTCTTGCCCATCGCACTCATCGTTTTGTAAGCATTATGCATGTTTCTATATAAAGCCATTATCGAATTCTAAAAGAAATACATAATTTACTTTAGTATTTTCTAAATTTGCTTATATCTTTCTTTCGAGGCTCTCACAACAAGTTCTTCTACCCGGTTACATTATCTCGAGACCTGGCGTCGATGACGTCACGTTGCGTCGAACGTACCGTACTGATGCGCCCGTGGCGAGCGCGGGGGTTGAAAGAAGAACGGGACGCGAGGTTCGCATTCCAGCGAGGTCTCTAGATAATGTGACCGTGTAATAATCACTAATTCGTAAACAATAATGGCGAACCAAATCTCAATTAAGGTTTTCCACCAGAGTGGGGAAGATGGCTTTGCACCAACTCGTCAGCTGAGAAAAGAATTTAAATATATAATCATGGAAAATTGGCAAATGCCATCTTCTTTTTACCTGTCTTTTTGCAAGAGCATTCTTCCTCTCCTGAAACTGCTTCACAAGTAACTTCCAATTAGATAGGGATATATCTGCACGATATTCAACTGATCCTAGAATTATTAAAGGTTATACTTTAAGGCAATTTATTTTAAATCAAAGTTAAACAACAATAAAATAATAGTTAACTATATCGTTTGGGACCTCTCTCTAGTTCTCATTCCTGGTCTCTTAGTAGCGCTCTCCATCAGGTTGGTAGCAGTGAAATTATATAGTCATATTTCCGAATGAAAAATCAAAAACGAAAACCTTATTCCACTTGGTAAAAGAGTCTCTGAAGTGGGACATTAACCCCCTTACCCATAAACGCCTCTTAAATTTAATCACTGTTTAGGCAGATTTTTATTAGTAAAACCAACCTTAAACCAAACAAAAACGTAAGAATTTAAACTAATCAATTGACTAAAATTTAAGAGGCGTTTATGAGTAAACACAATAATTTTTTTTTATAAACACACATCACCTATAAAATTTGTCTTTGAATAATAAATAGTAGTACAATATGCGTCTAAGTTGGCCGGCTTGAAGTTGTTGCGAATAGCTACGCACATATCGTTTAGTATAGTGGAGAGCGTGCGGAACGAAGGTGTTTTTTTAGTTCCTGTCCATGGGCGAACGTCTCTAAAAGTTAACTTCAGGCCGGCCAAGTAAGATTGCGCGTGATGTGAGTCACCTGAATCAGGTGAGTTTGAGTTTGACATTGACATATCAGTGGTGTTCAACTCCAAATCTTCACATTTTTGTATTGTTTCCTGAAAAACATAATATCTTTTAATACACAGGTGTGACACAAAAAAGGTTTTAGCAGTTTGACGTGTGGTGTTCATGGCTATCTCTAGCTTCACAGTTCTACGCATTGTCCACTATCTCGAATCTATTTTGCTGCTGCCGCCAAACAGCTTAAGAGCTCCTTCAATTTAGCCGTTTCGTGCCGTACGGCTGCCGTGCGAACGACAAACGAACGTGAGTTTGCCCTTCGAAAAACGCACCAAAAAAGGCAGCCCTAAGGGTCGTAGTACACATATCAAAACGGAAAGGGATCGTCACCGCCTCGCCTTTACGACACTATGTTGGAATGGTGTTGGACTGGCCTCGAGTCGGTGTAATATGCGACGATTTTTATATGATTAAAAATGTTTTTGGCCGACAGTACCTGTATAAGAAGTGTATACTAGTAGGTAAGTATAAAAAGAAAATCTCAAATAATTTACCTGGTCTGGAAGTTCTCTAGTGGTGAGATAGTGTTGATGTGGGATTTGTTTCTGTAACTGTATCAAATAATATTATGTTATTTGAAAAAAAATGAGTATTTATTTAATATCTTAATACTTTTGTTAATGTTTATTTTTTAATAAAATAACTAGCAAATAAGTATTGCCTGAATCAATCATTCAAATGCATGTTTTTTTTTTTTTATTTTAAAAACCGTACTGTACCATTACTGTAGATAACAAAACTTCCATAAAAGTTTAATGCAATGCCACATGATATGTAACATGGTGTATGTAACTAGTAGGTATATACAAACAACCATAGAGACAATTTTACACGCCTGAACTTGTTGATTATTGTAATGGTGGCCACTTCGAACACCTAATATACTTAATAAATTTAAGTATGTGAAAAATAATGTATTTTATTTATTTTAGACATACTGTTTCTTAGAGATATTAATTGCTTAAGACCTATAGAATCGATATTTAAATACAAAAAGTATATTTAAGTTTATTTTAGCAAAACAACCAAGTTCGATTCCCCAGCTGGGTACAGTATCTTTTTCAAATCTATGGATGCAGTTTTTCTTTATATCAAAATCGGTGACATGGTTCCTATCTTCGTATGACTTATAGTTTTAAGACTTCTCATACTGAGCCACCCTGTATAGCTATCTGTGTCTCCTGATTTTGACTTTAACATTATGAAAAACTATGTAATTTACTTTACAATTTGGAAATACGTCGTTTTCTTTAAAACATTAATTTAATTTTAAAAAAGACCACTTATTTTTGTTTTTAATAAAACTAATGTTAATTTTACCCCCATTAATTTGACATAAGTATGTTAAAATATATTATTTATTATATTTACGTACGCCTGTTTAAAAAGACGTGTAAATAAAAAAACTGTTCAAAAAAGATTTACCCCCTTACTCATAAATGCCTCTTAAATTTAATCATTATTTAGCGAAATTTATATTACGAAATCCAACCTTATAGAAAACCGTAAGAATTTAAGCTTATCAATTCACTAAAATTTAAAAGGCGTTTATGAGTAAGGGGGTTAGTGCATATTTTAACTGTTACCATATTAGTAGCGATTGGAACCGTTATTACTCCTTTCCCAGGCTTTTCAGGCTTTTTCGGTGTAACACTAATTCTCTGAAAGAATGCACAGTAGTAACTTAATTATTGTAATTTGGATTTTTTAAGTCTAATATTACATATTATAGTTAAAAAAACATCCGCCAAAGTTTGATTTACCCGAAGATAATTATCAGAGGACTAATTAAATAATTTAGGCATCTTCCGAAGATACAACTTTTTACCTGTGTTTTGTAAACTAACTCTGCAGGTTTGAAGTTCTTGCAAATGACTGCGCAAATATTAATTTTCGAACTAAATGGCGGGAGGCATGGGAAGCGGGTGTTTTATTTTTACCTGTACATGCGCAAACTTAGCTGATAAGTAACTACAAGCCGGCCGGCTGAGTTTGGCGAGCAATATAGCGTTTAATTATGCGTCCTGCTGCTATTATTTTCTTATAACAGTGTCATTGTATCATAACAGTCCATTAATGTCCCACTGCAGGGATGGACCTCCTCCCATGACGGAGGGATACTTTGTCTACTAATACCACGCTGGCCAAACGGATTGGTATAGGGTTTAATTTCAAGTTTTCCTTCTTTATATTTCGTAAAGATAATATTCACGGATAGTCCCTTAGTCGGTTTTTACTACACCAATGGGATGAGATGGGGTGGTGACATATACTATTCTTACTCCGTCACCACACGGAGATTACTCCGTCACCACATGGAGAAGGTTAGAAGAAATTAAGTTTATAATGTAAAGTAATCTTTGTCTATCCCTATGGGAACAAGCCGCCAATTCACGTCTGTACTCGTATGTACCTAATAAAAAGTTTTCGTGACAATCACAGTTAACAGTTATGTACTTATACAAAATAATAAAATAAAACTCACTTTCAACGGGAATCGATCTCTCTCGGAGCGTACAGAACGTTGTGTTTGGACAGTAGATTTGACACTTATATCCTCTACCTTTGTTCTATTTACTGATTTCGATCTCAACTACAATAGAGATTAAACATTATTTAACTATTATATTTTGACACAAAGTGGGCTCCAAGCCCACGACCACGACCTAAGACTAGGTACGTAGTGCTAAAGGAAAAGAAGGAATGCGACGTAACTGATGAAGATGTCGAGGATAGAGCGAAGTGGAGGAGAAATATAAGAAAAGCTCACCCCACCACCATGTGGGATACATAGCTGGGAAGAGAGAGTGGGCTCCAAGCAACAGAAAGCGGCAGCGGCGACCACTTACAAAAAGATGACGGAATGAACTAGATGCCTTCGAAAATTGGCAAACAAAAGGCACGAATCGCAACATATTTATAAATGTTATTACGCCACAATGATCGTCAATTCATAAAATTATTTAGTTGAGTTTGTGTGTACATCATCATCATCATAACAGCCCATTAATGTCCCACTGCAGGAACGGGCCTCCTTCAGTGACAAAGGGATACTTGGCCTACTAATACCACGCTGGCCAAACGGATTGGTAAAGGGTTTAATTTCAAGTTTTTCCTTCTTTTTATTACGTAAAGATAATATTCGCGGATAGTCCCTTTGTCGGTTTTTACGACAACCATGGGATGAGATGGGGTGGTGGTGACATATTGTATTCTTACTCCGTCACCACACGGAGAACATAATTATCATCATATCAGCCAATTGACATCCACTGATGGACACAGGCTTCTCCAAATATTGCCACCTTGTGCGATCCTGTGAATCCTTCATCCATATACATTACCATTTTTACATTCCTCTATTCCTTTCATGTGTGTACAACAAACGACTAATAAAAATTAAAGTCAAAAAGAAGAAAAATGAAAAAAAGAAAAAAAAAGGACAATAATACTAAATGGAACAGAAATAATAAAGGAACAAACATTACCAGTCCATCATTACTTTTATACGAGTATTTACTAGCTGTTATTTTAGGTTTTGATGCCGGAAGCCTTTGTGGTATACGACATTTCGCTGATCTTTTAAGATCGCCAGAATTTTCATCTGCCAACAAAACAATAAAGTAGGTAGGTATGTCATTGATGATATTCATTTAAAAAGTTATTATTTTGAAAAAATATATTGATACACTCCTCTGTTTGCAAGATTTCAACTTTCGCAGCAACCTAACTGATCAGATATCCATACATCCATACTCCAAATATTGTTGCCTATTAAAACCTTGCTTGTCTCCGTGTCTCCCACATCCATCGGTTTCCCGCGCTCCTAGCTTAGAACTTATTATACGCTCAGTAAACAGTGGTTATGTCTTTGTGATAAGTTTTCCCTTCACATAACTATTAAAGGTCGTCACACATTACACCAACTCGACACCACGAGGAAGAAATGCACCGTTCCAACTTGAAGTATCCATTCGGTGTCAACGGGTCGACTAGGCGATCAACGCCACTGGTAGACAACTAAGCGTCAATGAGGTGTGAACATGTAAAACTCTGTTTAGCAACTGTACTGGGAAGAAGGAGAGAGGGGGACAGACGGAGAAGCAAGCGCTAGCTGTCAACTTGTTGGCGACTCGTGGCCGACTCGTCGGCAATGCGGGGCAAACGGGTCGGTGTCAGTCAATAGGTATACATAAAGTCGACATTTATCTTAAGTTTTGCAAACACGAAATAAAGCTTACATTACAATTCCATATTGTAAGTTGAGATAGAGTGGAGGTGGCGTCTAGTCGATGTAATCTGTGAGGACCTTAACTCGTAGTCTAAGGTCGTGTAAACAAGTTTAATTTTACCTGTATTCATTTCACTTGCTGCCACAGACATTATTTTAATACTTTTTTATGTATCCAAAATGTAAGTTGACGCGACTTGACGCGCGTTTTATTGTGTAACTTATTACAAAAATTTACAAAAACAATTTAGTCCTGTCATTAGTGCATTGCTATATAATTTTTTGATAGAAAACCAAAATAATGCACCATTTTCGATTTGCCTGAAACTAGACTACGAACGATGAATGACATAATAATATTGTTTGTTTGTACAGATGTGAAAAAGAAGATCCTAAATTCTAATTATACCAGCCAGTTCTTTTATTTATTTAACCAATTATTGCTTTTTTTTAAACTAGGTGCTGAACTTAAGAAACTACTAGCAGCTATAAACCCACGTAAGAAAGTAGGTGTATGAACTGTAAGCATTGATATGAACAGGTAAAAGATTGCAATGATGACGTCTATTAGTCATCTATGGTGACTGGAACTTATTTCCTAGTTGTAGGTATAAATGATTTCTAGAAGCAAAATATAAATAGGGACAATACTTTTTGAATACAATTTAAACTTATTTTTATAACTCCTCAAGGCGTAAAAGAAATAAACGCGGTAAGCGCCGAAAATGTCCAAAAAAGCGTAGCTTGGTTCAGTCCTCCCAGCATAAGAACTACTGATGGTACACATTAAAAATTATATTTTTACAAAATGCAACAAAGGTTGTTGAACTTAACAGGTAATTAAGAAAATCTGTTAATGGAAATTACTTACTTTTAGAAACTATTATATTGCTCTACTATTCCACAGATGACTAAAAAGTTTCCACGTATTGATAAATAACCACTATTTATTTGTACGTTGTTGTCACGTTGTACATGGTGTTTCGTAATCTCTGCCTAGGCCTACCCCTGGGGGTGTGATTGTACGTATAGGTACATACGATGCATGTAAGTGTGTATAATAATACTCTAAAATTATTTGTGTATACAAATGATTTTAGAGTATCTGTGTATAGACAAAGAGTTCGCATTTAAAAACCTTCCCTTTTTTTACCATAAATAAACACAAATGTCAATTGTCAACTTCGAATTTAGAACTCGAGTCCGCCTCCAATAATTACATTTCACACCATTTCAAAATTACTAACGTTTTTTATATTTATATTTATTTAGAGGTGTTTTATATTAATTAGGAAGAATTTACTATGACAAGTGCAGGGAAAGCCCCAAACGTTAAAACCTGTAAGTAAAACATGAATGTTTGAACCTGACATAGGTAAGCACATATTGAACGAAGAACTGTTTTTAGAATTTACATCACCAGGTATACATAGTGTGTATTTAGTCTTAACAAAGGTAATTCGGGAATAAGTCTATTAATAATAATACCTATGTTGATTTATATAGCCAATAGATAATAATAGTCATGAATAGAAGTCAGTTTTGACGTTTCTAAGTATTCACACACATCAACATAGTTCACCGTGAAGGCCATACTATATGTTTAGTTTGTTTGTTTTACCGCGCTAATATTTTGAACGTATTGTTACTTATAGCAAAGTATCAACAAAGGTTTTGTGGTGTGTAACATCACGCTACGGCGTATAAAGGTCGAGTATTATTGGAAAATGTTTAAAAACGGTTTCTAATTCTCAAATTACAGAATAAGAAACCAATATATATTCTTACAAGTACTTATGGTAGAGCATAAGAATTTGTTTAGGGATACTTATTTTATCAGAGGTATGAGCAATTGGTCGTCAATTGGCTAAGATGATGATGATGATGAGCAATACTCCATGTGAGACCGAATTTACAAGACCTTTACTTCAGCTACCGTTACTATAATATAGACGTTTATACTAAAGTTCTAATAGTAAATTATCTTGCATGTCATTCAGCTCAACACACCCCGCGTTTGATTCCTCGGTCAACTGCAGCGTCGGCGGCAAGAGCTGCTCGCAATGCTACCAACAGGAACATCACGCAGCTGTCACAGAAGCAGTTACCATCACGGACATCCGTCACCCCTGTTAAGGTACTTTACATTATTATTAAAACGAAGATAATAATAATATGCGTATCCTGTTGTTTTTATGACGCGGAAAATCGTCATGGAGCTCGAGGAGGGACAAAGGGCAGAAAGATCTGTTAGACTTTCCCCCCGTGTTCTGTCTGTCACGTAGAATGATAGCCACGAGAAACCATGACCTTATAGAAATGCAAAGAAGTGTCTAGTGGCAATAATTTTGTAGCTTAGCAATCATTAAACGCCTCGGTGAAGCAATGGTCACGACTGTTGTGTACGAAGCTAGGGATTCGAATCCCATGCAGGGGTTTTTGTACAATCTACTATTTATTGCCCTTTGCCTGGCCTTCTTCTTATCTTGTCGATCGCAACACATGCTTTTGGGTCAGTGTAAAACGATGCGAATAACTCGCCTGTGTGTGTAATGAGCCTGGTTGTGTGTAGAATCTTCAATTGTGTTACATGTTTGTAAAACTCTCCACAATATACGGAATTGCTAAAAAAAAAGGCTAAAGTGCAGGAGTGCGGATTTTTATTACTTCCTAAATAAATACGTGGTAAGTCAGACTTATCTGACTAGTAGTCAGCAGAAACTTACCAAGGCTCGGCAAATATTGTGGATCTCGATATCCCGTTAGTTTACAGGCCGAAATGGTAAACATCTGAAACTTGTTTATCCTTGACGTAGTCGTGTAAGCCCCTACCATCGCTATAAATTTTCTCCTATCACCTCCTGTGTATGCAAACCACCTTATCGTACTTCTCTCGATCCTCGTCACTACATCTTCTTTCACTTCGCAACGCTATCTGCTGTCAAAGCATTGTATTATTATCATTAAATCATTTCAGGGAAAGCATACCTCACCATCTCGTCTAAAGATAGAACCTGTAGCTGATGCCAAGCAGGTACGTTTCTATTAAGTTTTACATTATATTGCTGTAAAAGAGTCAGCTGCTGTACAAGTAAGGTGCAGACAAAGGCAGGACGGCAAAGCCCTTAACCACTCAAGCGGTTTTGACATTTGACAGTTATTGTCGCTTGGGCCGCAGTACTTTACGTTTTGGTCTTTATCTTCGAAAAATGTTTGGTTAATGGCCTACGTGGTGTTAAGTAGTTCAAGCTGCCCGTAGAACTCTGACGTGGCTTACGACTATGTCATTAACGACAGCTGGACCGACCTTAACATATTCTACAAAGCAAAGAGTCGCTCAGAGGACATACCTACTACTGAGGGAGCACCCATCTATGGAATAGCCTCACCAACGTTGCCTAACCAACCAGATTGTCATATACAGCGCGAAGAGAGCCTGTTTTGATCACACATATAAAATTCACTATTAGCATTACTCTTAAACTTAACTTAATCAATATCCTAACAGCTATTAATATGTTTTAGTCTGTCAACAACTTGAAGATAGTGGAACAAACAGATAATGTGAGTACACACTATTTAGTAGGTGTATACTTTTACGGATTAGCAAGTTTGGCGTATGTTCAACCTGACATTTTTAGGACCTTACCAAAGCATTACAAAATTTGATGTTGATTAACAGATTATAAGGGTGACTTCTTAAATCTTAGAAGGATTGCAAGTTACATGCCCCCTAATTTTTCACAATTACACGATGTACCCAACAGCCAGAACGGAGAATCAATGGAATGCTTCAAATCAGCTATAAGACGCAGACGTCTTCGTTGACTCCTCTCCGGGAGAATCACATTGAATAAAGTGTGGTCACTCAAGATCTATTTTGACTTTTGTTGATTTATATCTTACATTATTCTTAATCTGGAAATATTTTCTATTAAAAAGAATAAAAGATTCTAAAATGGCGATCGCGTACCGAAAGACAAACCCCTCAAAACGTGGACCGACGATGTGGTTAAGTTTAGGAGCAACAGATGGACCAATGAGGCTCATGGCATTGAAAGCAGCAGACGTTTGAAAGAGGCTTGTGTTCTTTTGGGTGAGATGGTGGTAAAATGAAATAATACCTATCGGTTTCTTTTATAACGATTCTCGTTATTCTATCTTTTCAAAATGCAATAAATGAAAATTGTAATGACTCAATCCTTAAAATAAGATATAGAATCAAAATATACCGCTGTGGTACTCATACTAATATATATTTAATTATTAAGTCAGAGTACATTTATTTTCTTTATTAAATCATATCATAATTATACAGGGTGTCCCAATACTCGACGTTAACCCAAAACCAGATGATAAAGCAAGTATTTTTTTTGTAAAGAATGAAGTCTTATTGTTATGAAAGCTAGAACAGCTGGTTTTTTTTTATTAAAGTATAGAGAGGCATTATTCAGGGTTAACCAGCAAAAACAAAAAATTCAAATGCCTATAACTTTACAACCATGCAACTTAGATTTTTTTTATTTTTCTGATAACCAGCGTGACTTGCTTTATCCCCTGGTTTCGGGTTAACGTCGAGTTTTGGGACACCCTGTATAAATCAAAGCATACCTAACTAGCTCAATCTAGTTTTTATTATTTTCAACTTTTTAAAATGATTAATATTTTTATACAGCCGTTACGGCCGACGGAACCTGATGCGTTTGTCATCGACAATGCGTCTACAGTAATAATTAAAGATACAACTGAAAATTATGATTACCCTGAGCCTGACATTGTTAATGATCCGGGGAAAGAAGAAATGGATCCAAATGGTAAGTTGTTTTGTCATTTAGATAAATGCTTAACTGTCTCAGTTTCGAAATAGTCGTGTATGCGGCTACAACGCACGAGGTCAAGGTTTTAATTTCTTACAAGATTATTTATGTCAACCAATAGAGCAAGTTGCGGCTTCGCTTCCCTCTTAAGTCAAACGTATGTGTGCAATTGTGCATAGCAATAACTGTTTGATTTGGTCTGGGTGTTTCTATCAAAAAAGTATATTTTAAGTGTCAATTTGTCTAGTACCCCATAGTGAAAGCCCTGCTTATTTGGGACTAGATAGCGTTGTTGAAACGTTTTAGAAATAAAAAAGTAAATACAGTGTCAGTTAAGAATGGTTATAGTTAATAAATAATGGCCATTTCGTTTTTTAGATCGGTTGTATACTGTTAAAGAGGGCAATGTATCAAACTCCCCTACAAGGTCTCATACTCCATTGAACAGCCGCCCGAATACACCTAAACTCCCATCGAGTAAACCACAAACACCACATTCATCAAGACCGACGACTCCAGCAAACAATTTGCACCGGCACACTACACCCGCGAGTCGCCCTAACACCCCACAAGCGCCAGCTACAATTGTGCCGCCAAGTTCAAGGGTTGGATCACCAGTGCACATGAACCATAATTTACCAGTGAATACAGAAGAAGCAGATATGAAAACAGTTTTAAGCCACAAAAAAAAGCAATTCCTTACCTTGAAGAAGGAGCTTGATTTAAAACAGGTGTGATGTTATTTATTTTTTAACCAGTTGGTTAGAATTAAGAATCAGTTAGATAGTGAAGACTAGTTGATTAAAAATTGTACGTCGTTTCGTACTTGTCTCATTGTAGTTGATAAAAGCGACTAAAGAACATTAGAAACGTATTATATTTTGCATTGAAGAAGGAAATGTTAAAACAAATTCTTTAGTAGTCTGCTTTTCCAGTATGCTATTAGAAGTTTCCTTTCTTTACTAATTGACGCTCATTCTAACATTATAACAACGATATGTTTGGTCCTTTGATGGCCAGTGCGTCTATGCCTTATCTGGCTCACCTGGCCACAGTTTACGTGGCCTACCGCTTTGTTCACAACATCAGTAAAAAAAGCTAATTTGTGTCTCGGAATTAATTTGAGATTTATAATAGTAGGTATACTGCGCTCCATAGCTCCTTGTTAAATACTGAGTTTTTCCAAGTTAATTGGTAATACTTAATATTTATTTATCTTTACAGCGAACAGTCCTAGAAGCATTTAACAATCTACGTGATCTTCAAGATAGATGGTCAAGCGAAGGCAATGCAGGTGGCGAGGGATTGGAACAACAGGAACTACTTATATTTAATGTAGCAGATTGGGCTGCTGAGGAGATAACTCAGCTTTGTCGTGATGTAGCAGCATCTTATACTACCGATGGAGCCATAGATCTATTAAAGAATACACAGATTATTGGTAAGAAAAAAGATTTATTTTATTATCTTTTGGCTAGAGGTTAACCTGGTGATGAGGGTTGTTTTAAGGACTCAGACGTGCTTATTGACTGTGTCACTACGACTGTTGGGACCAACTTTTTACCTGCCTTCCAAAGCAAGGAGACGCGCAGGTGAAATACCACCAAAAGGTCATCCAACTATGAAATGTGGTCGCTGACGATGCTTAACTAGCAATATCTTTTATAAATAAACAGTGATTACAATTGGCTTTGAGTGCCAAACAACTATTTAGTAACAATATAATAGGTCGGGGAAAAAGTCTTTTCGCATAACGTAGGTATAAACTTATTATAAAATTTCTTTGACTGTACTACTTGTGTCTGGCTGGTTTTGGTAACATTAAAAAGGTTACATTATAAAGAAAAGAAAAAAATAAAAAAAAGTTGTTTCCCGCTATTTTTCATTTGTTTTTCTCTCCGTAAAAATGAGTGAATCTAATGAAGAAATTCGATACATCTAAAATTTTATAAAAAAGGCAAAAATGCAACTCAAGCAGTGAAAAAAATTTGTGATGTTTATGGACCTGATGCAGTGTCAGTAAGAGTAGCACAAATTTGGTTCAAACGTTTTCAGTCCGGAAATTTTGATGTTAAAGATGCACCTCGCTCTGGTCGCCCTGTTACGAATAAAATGGACGCCATTTTTGAAAGAGTGGAGCAAGATCGGCATATTAGTAGTTACGATGTAGCTGAAGAACTGGGAATTGACCACAAAACAGTTTTGACCCATTTGAAGAAAGCTGATTATACAAAAAAGCTCGATATTTGGGTGCCACACGAGCTCACTCAAAGAAACTTAATGAACCGTGTACTCATTTGCGATTCATTATTGAGACGTAATGAAACCGAGCCGTTTTTTAAAAGATTGATAACTGGCGATGAAAAGTGGATCACGTACGACAAGAACGTGCGAAAAAGGTCGTGGTCGAAAGTTGGCCAGGCTTCACAGACTGTGGCCAAACCTGGCCTAACACGAAATAAGGTGATGCTGTGTGTATGGTGGGATTGGAAGGGCATTGTTCATTATGAGCTTTTACCGCCCGGCAAAACCATCGATTCTGATCTTTACTGCCAGCAACTGATGAGATTAAAGGAAGCAGTCGAGAGAAAACGGCCGGAATTGATCAACAGGGAGGGGATGGTCTTTTATCACGATAACGCTAGACCACACACATCTTTAGCCACTCAGCAAAAATTAAGAGAGTTCGACTGGGAGGTCCTAGTGCATCCACCATATAGCCCTGACCTTGCGCCTTCAGATTTTCACCTGTTTCGGTCTCTTCAGAATTCTTTAGGTTCTGTAAGGTTGACCTCAAGAGAGGACTGCCAAAACTATTTGTCCCGTTTTTTTTATCAGAAGTCTCAAAGTTTCTACAGTAACGGGATAATGTCTCTGCCCACAAAATGGCAGAAAGTTGTTCAACAAAACGGTACATATATATTGTAAATAAATGTAAATAAACTTTGAAAAAAATGTCTTGACTTTTCATACAAAAATACGAAAAGACTTTTTCCCCAACCTAATATTTATCAAATATTGTAACAAAAATATTATTTATTTTCTAGATGAAAGGGAGTTTTCACAAATTGATACGAAAGTATTAAATATACCAGCACATTTTTCGGAATTATGCCTCCGAGCTATTAACACGCGTCAAGAAGTTATTGATTGGGTAAAGGAGCTCCTTACAGAAACAGTAAGTGACCAACATAGCAATTCTCAAATCATCTACTATATAAAATAAGTCGGGTTTTCCTTCCTGACGCTATAACTCCAGAATGCACGAACCGATTTCCACGATTTTACATTCCTTGGAAAGGTTTCGGGCTCCGTGAGGTTTATAGCAAAGAAAATTCAGGAAAAATATTACAGAAAAGCGGAAAAAAAATGCCCGTGCGAAGCCGGTACGGACCGCTAGTATACTTACCTACATATAAAAAAATTGAACTGTCTAGTTGTAACATCAAACTCGGTTCTTCACTAACTATGGATGTAAACGCGATACTAATGCCAAGAATCATATGTATGAAATTGTCTGTTAGTTTGTTCCGAGTAATATCCGATACAGTTGTATTGATTTTTATGAGACATCTAGATTAATTAGTAGATTACTAACCTACTTAATGCAAATTTAAACATTTTTTTTTCACTTTTGCGAACCCATTTCATTGATGCCATAGATTGTCGTTGCAGTTTTTTGTTGGCAGTTAGTTGTTAATATTACAATTAAGGAGTTCATATCATATTTAAGGGCCTGTTAAAAAAATAATCGTATACGCTAATATTTGTGTCTTTGTAGAATAATGGAAACGAATGTATGGAACGATTCGCTCGCTACAATAACGATGGATTAGAACTATGTGAATCTCTTCGCTCGATGAAATCCTATGCAGGTGACGCTGTTAGCTCCATCAGCCAATTAGCCAGGTATATTATTTATTTCTATATATCAAACGCACATAAGAAACTACGTAATCGCGTAGTAGTAATTTTGTGTGATCCACATACGATTGTCTAAAGCCTAGGTGTTTTTTGTATCCGTTAAATTTGTGTTTATAAAAATTTCTGTAAGCCAGGGTAGGTATGATCCTAGTGCGGAAAGACTTAAAACAAAAGGAAATAAAAAAACTAAATTTTATCAGACTATATAGGTACTATATGATCTACAAGATTGTAATTCCCTTTTATTTTAACTACTTCTAATTTAAACCTCGGTGACAAGGCTGCCGTACGCAAGGTCGTGGTTTTGAATTCCATTTAAGACAATAGAGTAATTTAGATAATGTCTTGAGCCTGGATGATTTCTGAGTCCTTTATTTTCATGTTAAGGTCTCCACTCCCTTAGTATTTTTTTAAAGGACAACTTCCGGTTGTCTTGTTCTCTGTATGGTTTGGTCTAGTCTGATTTCAAATTAAATTACATTTCACTAAATACAATAAACGCCAACTGACAAACTTGAAGTCGTTGGAATTGCCTGCGCAAATTTCAGTTTTCGAACTAAATAGATAGCAGGGGGTGGGGAGCGGGTGTTTTATATGTACATGCGTGAAATTCTCTGATAGCTAACTTCAGGCAAGCCGATTAAGCGTAGCAGCACATATAACGTAACGTAAACGGAACGTCACCGTATTAACTCGAGCCGTTCAGTATTCTTTGTATGAAACTCCTTACTGCAACGCACACTAATCGGATACGTAACGTAATCGGATTTTTGACGTTTGACACCGAGGAAAAAGGCGAGGCGATGCCGATCCGTTTACGTTACGTTATTTGTGCTATGACTCTAAGTTTGCGCATACTGTAACCTACTTTAATATCTAGGCGAGCTGTTCAAGAACGCAGTGCGTTAATGGGTGTCGCAGAGTCTTTGGTGCGAGATATAGCACGACTACAGGAAGATCTACGTATGTGCAGTATCAAAGATGAAACAAATAATGGCCAAGGTTTTGAGGTAATTAGAAAATTAATTATTATTTATAATAGTTTCACACACTCATGGTGGACCGACCCCCTGTTTAGGACGGCGAGACAGGACCGCACAGGGTGAAATATTTGGAGGAGGGAAGTCTATTGGCTGATGTGTTAAAAATAATAGGTTTACACAGTCCTATTATTAGACATAATTGTAAAACATTTTTAATGCATCAAATGGGATACATAAGACAAATCGGCTTCAGCAAATTTCAATAAGATTTCGTTGGAAAATAATGTACCTAATATTTGTATTGACTCTGTACATTGATTGGTAAAGATGCAAAAAACGCCATTTATTTAATTTTCTACAGCAATTGGAGCGAGAATTGGAAGAGGAGCGTTCATCGCGTGTCGCCCTTAAAGATAAGCTGGGCACGGCAGAATCGCAACTGCGCCAGTCTCGTGGACGACTCAGTAAAATGGAACGTCAGCTACGTGAAGCTGAGGCGAACATTGCTACTCTAAATAGTACTATCAAGTCTCTGGAAGATCAGGTAATCTGACATTTATATTTTTACTACCTAAAGCGGCGCTAGATTAGTACTTCGAGTAGCTTAACTAGCGACCCGCCGTGTATTCGCACGGGTGCAATTCCTATACTTATGTATTAAGCATAAAACCTTCCTTTTAAATCACTCTTTCTTTAAAAAAAAACTCGAGGTTATAGACGGATGTTAGCGTTGCCCCGAAACGAGAGGTATACATAAAATGTTTCCTTCCCGAAAAAAGATACCGGAATCTCTATCACGGGAAATTATTCTTTTGAAGCTGGATCAAGACTATCATTTGTAGATATCACGAATCGTTATCTTGCGTGGAATTTGAACGTACGAACACGCGGACAGCAGCAAGATATCTTTGTCCAAGCTCAAAGCAATTATTTGAAGCATGTTTATTTTACTTGCTTGAGCTTTTAAGCTTTTGGAGTTTTGCTTCAGCTGCCATAAATACTTTATTGACAATTGCAGAGTCGACAAAAAGAAGTACAGTTAGAGGCGCGTGCTCGAAAGCTAAAAGAATCATTGAAGAGTGGAGAGTTTGCAAGTAATCAGCTGATTCAACAGCGTGACTTACTGCAAGCAGAGTAAGTGTCCACTCATTATATTGAGCTCGTTTATAGCCGCCATATACATTCAAACGTGTGAATCTAATATTCACCCAGACCAATGCAAACATTCATGTTCAATATTTTAATTAAATTGAAATCGAACCCGAGACCATCGCGTAGCAGCCACAAACTATAACCACAAACTCAGCTATTGCCTTTATTTTCTTTGGAATCTACGACTTAAGATTAAGTAAGATCTATTTAGAATGTCAACGCTTAAATCTACGTATTGTCAGGTTTAATGGAATATTATACTCTTATTGTCTAAACTAAACTAAACTATGTACTCGTAGCTGTAAGCCATTCAGTGAAAATTAAACTATCATACAGTCCACACGTGTGTTCACTCAAAAACCCAAACAACCTATTATACACCTTATTGCTTTGATCATATGGTCCAAAACGAACCGGATAAAAGTAGCCGGAGCGCTCGCGCCGCTAGAACAATAGCAGTCCATTGTAGTAAGGATTTCTCGGAAATAAGTTGTTTACTTTTGTGCTAGTGAGTGAATATTATTGTGACTTTTAATTTTAAATTAAAGTTTACAATGGAGGAACTTTTAGTGTATCAAAATGAGCTGCTGGATAGATTAAAAAACGCCGAGAAGAACTTTAAAAAGTCACCTAAAGACAGGATCAAGAGATCATACTTAGAAACGAGGTTAGAAACTTTAGAGGAACTTTGGAACGACTTTAAAGAAGGGCATAAACGTGTCATATTGAAGGTCACTAAAGACGAAGAAAAAGATGCTTCTTATTTTGATGAAAATGTTTATGAACAGTTTGAAGAGACTTATACATACTACAAATCGAGTTTAAAGGAAGCTATCTTGCCTTTTTTGGATTGTTCAAAGGTTCAAGCCCACGATTACCCTCAGACCTCGACACCAATCGGCGATCTACAGCCCTCTAAAGGTGAAATAAAGCTACCACGCATACAATTACCTACTTTTTCGGGTAAATATGAGGAGTGGCAGACTTTTTATGATTTATTTTGTGCCCTTATTCATAATAAAAAGTCTTTGTCGCCTGCTGAAAAGTTACAGTATCTTAAGAGTAACCTAACGGGAGAAGCGGAAGAATTGTTACGTAATTATTCAGCCACAAACGCTAACTACGAGGAGGCGTGGAGTGAATTGGAGTCACGTTACAATAACAAGCGTTATAATTGTAACGAAATTTTGAGAAAATTGTTTAACCAAAAATCTATACACACGGCGTCTGGAAGTACAGTTAAACAATTAGTAGACACGACTTCGACATGTTTAAAAACTTTGAAAAACATGGATATGGATACGGAGACCTGCTGGAACATGCTTATCAACTATATTGTTGTTACTAAATTGGATGCGGAAACAGTTACACAGTGGGAACAACACTTGAGTATAAGTAACAACTTCACACCCACTTGGTTGGAGTTACACGAGTTTTTGATTGCAAGATTCCGTTCGTTAGAAATGGCGAATAGTCACAAACCAAGATCGGTACAAGCTAGGCCTATTGTCAAACCTAAAACATTTCATTCGAACATAAGTAAGGACGGAAATAGGCCAGAAATTAAGTGTTTTCTATGCAGCGGTGAACATTATATATACCACTGTTCGAAGTTTAGCGGTATGTCTACTAAAGAAAGACAGGAGCTTATACAAGAAAGAAAATTATGTTTTAATTGTTTAGCTCCATCACACACAGTGGTCAAATGTCGTCAGGCAGCGTGTTGCCGGCGGTGTGGGCGGCGTCATCACACACTTCTACACTACGAGAGAGAAACTAACGCAGCGCAGCCCAATGAGAGTGAGTCATCGTCTACAGGTACTGTGAGCGCATCAGTGAGTGATAAACCTAATATTTCTTTTGATAAACATATTGTTACTAATTTTTCTAGAGAGAATGTGCAAACAAATAGTGTCCTTCTAGCTACTGCTCAGGTGTTAGTAGATAGTAGGAATGGTTGCAAATATGTTATAAGAGCTTTATTAGATCAAGGTTCACAGGCATCCTTTGTGACTGAGGCTACAGTTCAGTTACTTAATCTTACACGTAAATCTGTTAGTGGCTGGGTGTCAGGGGTAGGAGAGGGGCAAACGAGAATCAAACACATGGTTTCTTTTACTATGAAATCACGCCATAACTCTCAAGTATCGGTACGAGTAGATGCGTATGTATTGCGTTCATTAACAACACTGTTACCCACCACTAGTATTCATACCCCTGAGTGGTTAGATATGACAAACATGGAGCTAGCTGACCCAGGTTACGCTACACCAGGTAAAATAGACGTTTTACTTGGAGCCGAGGTATACAGTGAAGTTTTATTAGAAGGTATCGTGAAGCACCCCCAGGGTAAGTTGTTAGCTCAAAATACTTCCTTAGGTTGGGTTTTATCTGGTAGAATGGTACAAAATTCTAGCTCGGCAAGGAGAAACATCACAAGCTTACATATACAACACACAGAAGACGAGATGCTTAAATTATTCTGGGAAATAGAGCATGAGCCGGACACAATACACAAAAGAATGTCAACAGAAGAAATACGATGTGAAGAGTTCTTTAATACAACTACATACAGAGACGAAGATGGGAGATTTGTGGTAAGGCTTCCATTTAAAAGTGAGAACCCAACGTGTCAAAATGGTGGATCACTGAACATAGCAACTAAGAGATTTGAATTTTTAGAAAAGAAGTTATTAAAGAATGTGAAAATGCGTAACGAGTATCACAAGGTAATCGGTGAATATATGGAGTTAAAACATATGGTTCAGGTAGATAATAGTGACATCAACAATCCCAATGCAGTTTATCTTCCTCACCACGCTGTTATAAGAGAAGACAAAGACACCACTAAGCTTCGAGTTGTCTTCGACGCTTCTTGCAAAGGCGTTAATAAAGTTTCTTTAAATGACAATCTTCTTGTGGGTCCTAAACTACAACAAGACTTACGACATATACTGATGAGATGGAGAACCCACAAAATTTGTATTACGGCAGATATAGTTAAAATGTATTTAATGGTAAAAGTGGCAGACGAAGATACTAACTATCAGAGAATATTATGGAGATTTAGAGAAGAAGAGCCAATAAAACATTTTAGACTTCTGAGATTGACATTTGGGACAGCCTGCGCGCCATATCTTGCTGTAAAATCATTACAAACATTAGCTGAAGAAGAACAAGAGAAGTTTCCATTTGCAGCAGAGATAACAAAGTCGGACTATTATATGGACGATTTATTAACGGGTTGTGACTCGGAGCTACAGGCTATGACTATCTACAATGACATGAACGCGCTGATGAACTTAGGAGGGTTCAAACTACAGAAGTGGAGCAGTAACAATGAGAATGTTTTAAAATATATGGGAGTAAACAAACGAGTTGATAATGAACTTCCTCTTAAGGTCAACAGCCTAATAAAAGTACTAGGTGTCATTTGGAATCGTGTCACAGACAATTTTGAATATACCATCGTCATACCGGAACCTAGGCAGTATATTACAAAACGTCTCATCCTTTCAGAAGTTGCTAAACTATACGACCCTCTCGGGTGGATAGCTCCAGTTGTTGTTGTCGCAAAGATGATCATACAGAAGTTGTGGAAGACAAGATTGCAATGGGACGATACTATAAACGGAAAATTACTAGAAGAGTGGTTACATTATAGACATGATTTGATTAACATTAAACGCATTAGTATACCTAGATGGCTACATTGTTCACCCACAGCTAGGACAGAATTGCATGCATTTGCAGACGCTTCGCAAGTAGCATATGGAGCAGTAGTATACATGCGTGTTGTGGATGACGACAAAGTTTATGTTAATATTATAACAGCCAAAACAAAGGTCGCCCCAATCGAGAAACAACTATCAATACCACGGCTAGAGCTATGTGGGGCCGTATTGGCAGCAAAATTAATATTCGAAGTGTCACAAGTGATGAGCATACCTAAAACTAATCTATACGCCTGGACAGACTCAACTATTGTACTAGCTTGGGTAAAGGGCGGTGCAAGCCGCTGGAACACATTTGTGAGCAACAGAGTGTCTGACATACTTAACCTGTTAGATATTGAGCAGTGGGGACATGTTGATACAGATGTGAACCCCGCAGACTGCGCGTCCAGAGGTTTACAAGCGTCGGAACTGTTGAATCACGAACTATGGTGGAGTGGACCAGCGTGGTTGTCTGCAGTATGCATACACCCAGGTACTGACTATATTGAAGACACAACTGAAGAGGAGAAAGTTACATCTTTAACTGTGTTACTAAACCCTGATGAGACATTTATATGGAGCAAGTTTTCTAGCTTATACAAAATGTTGAGAATAATGTCATACTGTAGAAGATGGTTAAAACTAAAGCAATTGAAGAGAGAAAACAGAACTTTTACTAAATTTATTATTACAAATGAATTAAATGAAACTTTAGAGATGTGTGTGAAACAAGTACAAAACAATGAATTTAGTCAAGATATCAAGCTGTTGAAACTAAATGGATGTGTCCCTAGGAGAAGCAAGGTCCGTGCTCTTTGCCCAATTCTTGATGAAACTGGAATTCTAAGAGTCAGTGGTAGAATCCAGCAGTCACATACCGCATACGAAACTCGACATCCTATAATATTACCTGCTAAGAACCACCTTACCAGATTAATAATTAAGGATGCTCACATACGAACAATGCACGGAGGCCCACAAATAATGATTAATTATTTACGTACAAAGTATTGGATATTGCGAGTTAAAGATGAGACAAAGAAATGTTATCGAGAGTGCGTCACTTGTATTAGATACGCTACAAAAAATAGTTCACAATTAATGGGCCAGTTACCAGAAGTTAGAATTAAACCTGATAGACCTTTTAAATCGTCAGGCGTCGATTACGCAGGACCCATTAATATTAGATTTTCACCAGGAAGAGGAGCTAAGTCATACAAGGGATACATATGCTTATTCGTGTGTATGGTAACTCGGGCCATACACTTGGAAGCTGTAACAGATATGACGTCGAAGGGATTCATCTCAGCTTTCAGAAGATTCACATCGAGACGAGGCCATTGTAAAGATCTTTATAGTGACAACGGCACTAATTTTGTAGGTGCGGATAAACAACTTCAAGATATGTTTAATAGAGCAAGATCTTCAATCCCTGTTGAGATAGCAGAGTTGTTAACTTTAGAACGCACTACATGGCACTTTATACCTCCGCATTCACCTAACTTTGGGGGACTGTGGGAGGCTGGGGTTCGCAGTACAAAATCACATTTAAAAAGGGTAATTGGGGACACAACACTTACCTATGAGGAGTTATCTACAATGTTAACTCAAGTAGAAGCTTGCCTAAACTCGCGTCCTATATCACTTCTAAGCGATGACGCGAATGACCCCCTCCCGCTGACACCAAGCCATTTTTTAATTGGTGAACCTATACTGAACTTGGCTGACGAGAATTATACACAACAAAATATAACACCTAATGAGAGATGGCGATTAACACAAAAAATGGTCAATGATTTCTGGAACAAATGGTATAAAGAGTATTTAGTAACACTTAATCATAGATACAAATGGAATAAAAAGACCGCCGAGCCAGAAATCAATGACGTAGTTATCTTAAAAGAGGACTATGTACCACCTTGTAAGTGGTTATTAGGCAAAATAACTGACAAACATGTAGGTCCAGATAACATTACTCGAGTTGTGTCAGTCAAATGTAAGAACGGAATACTTAAAAGACCTGTGAGTAAAATATGTGTCCTTACCAAATAATACTGTAATCATTATTATTCATATCGTATAATGTACACAAAGATTAGAACGTAAGTATTTCTTTCATAACTTGTTTATTTTAACATTGTTTATATAATAAGGTACCTATGCTTAATATCCCTTTGTGTTTGTTTCAAGCTGTCCACAGTGACTCATATTTACAATAGTGTTTTATTCTAGAGAAGTAGGTTATTGCAAATAAGAATGTTTTTAAAATTATCTTAATATCAGTATCTTAAAATGTACCTACAATTAAAATAACACATCGTTTACCTAAACATAATGTTGTACGGTGGGCGGTTAAATACATTATCCATTTATATTCATAGACTTTAGAATAGTACCTATAGGATATAATTTAGTAAAATAGAAACCTGAAACGTGTACCTATCTATGTATAAAAAACTTTTGTGTTTATTAAAAGATTTTATTGTTTAGTTTTACACTAGGTACTTATTTGATGTATTACGAGTGGGAGTATATTATTATCTAGTGTATTATTGCTGTTAAAACTTAACCTATTAGTTTTTAATTATTACTAGAAAGAACAATGTCCTTTGGTGGGCGGAATGTCTAAACTAAACTAAACTATGTACTCGTAGCTGTAAGCCATTCAGTGAAAATTAAACTATCATACAGTCCACACGTGTGTTCACTCAAAAACCCAAACAACCTATTATACACCTTATTGCTTTGATCACTTATGCTCATATAACTGTTTACAGAATACAAGAACTCAAATGTCAAATAGATAATCTAAACGAAAAGCACAAAGTGACGATACAAGACTGTAATAATAGGGTGAAAGAGGAAAGAGAGTCACTTGAGAAGCAATATAAAATGAATCAAAATGAAATTATATCAAAATCTGATCTCGCCGTTGCAGACGCTCTTTCTCAAATGGAAGTATTGAAAATGAAAATAGCTGAATTTGAAAATAGTAAACCAAATCCAGGTAAATTTGAAACTATTACAGATTATGATTATGTAACGCACTGAAAGTTTGCGAGGCAACCCCAATACAAGTATAGGTACTCAAAACTTACTGGGGTAGTCTCAGTTCATTTATGTATGAATGGATTTTATGAGATACGATAAAAACATTTTTCATTTTCATTATTACTTATTAAACGAAAACGGAAGATTAACGCGACATGCTTTCACCTTTATTTTGCTTGACGTTTCAGCACAGGTTACATTAATATTAAAGGTTTCGTTTAATCGGTTTCGTGTTATGTCCAAGAATTTTTATTCAAATTCTTGTTGTTTGGAGCAAATATACCTTTTTTACTAACACTGTCTAAAGTCCAACAGAATACTTGTTCTAAGTCTTCGTAATAAAATTATAATGGACTTCTGTCAAATAAATTGGTTTACCTTCTCTTATGTCATCATTATCATATTAGCTAATGGTTGCCCACTGCTGGACATATGCCTCCTCAAAATATTGCCATCTTGCGTATCTTGCGTAGTTCTGTGCCTCCCTCATCCATCACTATCCCGCCGTCTTAAGTAGGTCGTCGGTCCAGCTTGTGAGGGTTCTCCCCACTCTGCGTTTTCCAGTATGCGTTCGCCACTCCAGAACTTTTCTGCCCCAACGGCTGTCAGCTCTTCGTGCTTTGTGCCCTGCTCACCTATACCCTTTTTTGTTATACACACAGAATATCTTACATAACCACAAAAATAAGAATATTTTTTCTTATGATGACTATCTCTTTACCATAACATTAAGTTCTACTCTACTTAAGTATGTCTCTTATTAGTAATTCACCCCACACTCAAGTAAAATATTGTACATTATAAAAGATGTTTTTTTGCAGATTTGCCAACTGAAAGAGAAATAGATCTCTGGTCTCAATTACAATCTTTGAAGGAAACGCTGCGGATGACTGAGGAAGAAGTGTCAGCGTGCAAACGTGACAAAGTTCGATTTTTGGAAACACTAACAAAAATAACTGTAAATATTTTTTTCTATTTTAGTCTGGGGTAATAATCCTACTGTGCTGGATTTTTGTATACACCCGAATTTAAAGTGATGTCGTAATGAAGATCTTGAATTGACTTAAAAAGTTATGAAGGTCAAAAATGTCTCGAAAATCAGTTTTTCCCAAATATCTCGCGACCTATTTATTGCTCAGAGGTCCATAACTCCGGAGCTCGTTTTCAAATGATTTCTTAGTAAAATTAACTAAGTACAAAAAATACTGTTATTGAAGTAGAGCGCTGAATCATGCCCAAATTGAAAGTGCTTTTTGACTCTTAAGACTATTCTGCTAACTATAACAATATTCTATTATGTTTTAATAAATTTATTAGATAGCCGCTCTACATCAAAATCGAAATTACCTAGTTACTGTAGATTTCCTTTCTTTTTTTCAGTCTATAGTACCAGATCATTATTTTGGTCCACCACGAGGTGACTAGGTACTTAAACACTGATAGACTTAGTATAATAATTACGTACGTATTTAAAACATTACTAACGTACGATGTGTTCCAGGACTCTGACAATAAGGTATGCATGCAACAGAAATTAGCAGCAGAATTGTTAAGCAAAGAAGAAATATTAGCAAAAATGCAGATGCAAATTAGAGAGTTGACAAAAACTATTAAATTTAAGTATGTAACGGAATAATTGGTAAATACTATATATTTTAATGTGTGTATAAAAGAATTGCCCTCAATAAATTAATTTTCAGTGAGCAAAAAGTATTACAATACGAGCAGTATGTTCGAGATCTTCAGGAACATAATCGTGCTATAGCTAATAGTAAGGATGATCCTGACGCCATGCATTATCCAGATTTACAGCAAGAGGTAAACGTTTGAAATAATCTGACACATACACGATAGTCTTTATATAATCCATTTGGTCTGTGGTTCGATAGTCTGTTGTATTTGTAGTTATTGTAAAAGAGACTAAGCTTCCATGCTATTGTATTTCAGTTCAGTGAGGTGCCAAAGTCCCAATCCCCATCAATACATTATGACGGCCTAAAAACAAGCCTTTTCACGCCTCGTTTAAAAGAACCAGGGTCAAAAGAAAATCGTTTGACGGGTTTAAAGGTTTACCTACTCTAATATCAAACACAAGAGCTTAAGTCTAGCAAAGGAGTTTTTTTGCTGTTACTTTATGATGCCGGGTCAGCAAAAAAATGCCAAAAAGGTTATTAGGTTTTAACATAGTAAATTCCTTTGACAGATTATGAGTTTGAGGTTGGGACTTCTTGAAGCAGTACAGCAAAAGGAAGAATTAACTGAGAAATTATTACAAAAGGAGCAGCAGTTGGAACAGCAGGACAAGACTTCTCGTGCTCAGGCAAGAGTTATAAAGGTTACTAAGTTCTTATAATGAATGTCGGTACTTTATTACTAAGCTGCTTCAAAAGAAGGGTTTTCTTTCAATGTCCTTACTCAGTGAAATCGACTATTACAGAAACTAAAATTATTGAGGCACTCACAGCCAGATTGCGATCACTGATTCATAAGTGATAACTCTGTAATAGCAATGTTGGCAAAGTCATCCTATAAATGGGTGACCGCTCAGTCGTATTTCATCTGAGCATAATTCTGTACTTCATTATGGTAAAGTATAATTTAAACTAAGCCAGTTTTGTTGTTGCAGGTGCGTGAGGAGTTGATCAATATGCTGAAGAACAAAGAGACTGAGCAGAGTCATGCGCTCACCTCTTTGCAGCAAGACCTTGAACATCGAATGAAAATCGTTGACGAAGTGAGATACGTGATTTATTTTTCAAATCAACAGTTCGCGCTAATTCAGTTGGCCGGTTGGGTGGTTGGTTGGGTTAGTTGTTGCAAATGGCTGCACTGATGTCATTTTTGGAACTTAATGGCGGGAAGCATGACCAGCGGATGTTTTCTTTGTTCCTGTATATGATCGATTTTCTAAACTTCAGGCCGGCCAACTTAGTAGGCGTGAACTGTATAAGTACCTATACCTTATCATCTTCATATCTGCCAAAAGACTCCTATATTGCTGGTGCCAGTCCCGTGCCTCGCTTATTCATCTGTTTCTTAAAATTTTCTACAGGTAGGTACGTTTGTTGAGTCTAGTAATTTCAAACCATCAACATTTCGAACCATCACTTACAGCTTTGTTCAAAACTAGTATCTCACTATTTCGCACAGATTATTACGTTACTAAAACTATTGACAAACAAATCAGGTGAACAAACAAATAGCAGCGAAAGCAGATGAAATCCAAGAACTGTTTTCAACGCTAGAGAACAAACAGCAGCAGATACATCGGCTAGAGAAGATAGTTCTAGCGCTAGAGGAGCAACAGCGTCGCGCACAGGCTCAACGAATGAGACACGAGGAGAAGATCGCCTCACTCGAACACATACTTGCTTCCAATGACAGCCGTAAAGAAAGGTTCGTTGCGTAAGGTTTATTTAATTTATTCCCTTACTACCTTTTGCCCGCGGCTTCGCTCGCGTTAAATTCGGGGTAGCACAGTTCCCCTTTCCTGGACACTGAAAAAAAAACAAAAAAAAGTAGCCTATGTTACTCTCCATCCCTTCAACTATCTCCACTTTAACAATCACGTCAATTCGTCGCTCCGTTTTGCCGTGAAAGAAAGACAAACAGACACACTTTCCCATTTATAATATTAGTATGGATGGTGGCAGATGAGCTCGCAGCCTACCTAATGGTAAGTAGTTATCGTCAGTCATCTATGTCAGAGCACACCCAGCCGCTGGCTACCTTAGACATAAGTCAGGACAGGGCTTTCCACCTAAACACAGTAAGTCGTACTGTAGTCACTAATACATATAAGGGAACCGAGAGGGCAGATGGTCCTGTCCAAAAAGAGTCCGCTAATTGCTAGTCCGCAGGCATTGCGAGTTAATTTTCTTCCTTGATTAGAACAATGTTGTTGTGAATAATATGAGTTATCTTAATAGTATTTTTTTATTGTTTCAGAAAATACCTGTTCTTCTGAAGACTGGTTGAAGTAAAATAATACAGTGTTGTCGTACTTAAACAAAAATGATAAAAAATGTTTTGGTAATTTTTGTGAAGTTTATTGTTCATTAAACTTTAATGTATAAACACACAACAGTTTACTTAATTATGATGTTAGGAACCTTATTATCATATTTGTTATATAGTTGCTTAATCCATAAGCAATTCGTCAAGTCAGCTCATAGTATTCAGCTTTTTTCTTTAGATAATTAAATTGATAAATTACTTTATCAATTGGTCTATCTCCAAAAAGTATGAGTTTGAGTTTCTACTACATCCGGTTAGTTCATCATATCCATGTAAAGGTCAGATGTGCCTTTATCATATGGAAGGATTTTGCATTTAGTAGGTACTGTTGGTTCCATTGGAAAGTTCCGTTGATAGGTTCAATAGAATCCACAAGTTCCGATAGTTCCTTTTATAAAATAGAGTCAAACATCAAAAGTGAAAGGATCCGATTGATATTGCGCTTTTTGATTAAGTAATTCTTGTTGACTTGGGTATATTTACCGATGTTGGTTGTTTGCCAAAGTTGTTAATGCTTCTGTATAATGCCGAAGACTGCTGGTAAATCTAACCCTTGTCTCAACTTCAAGGTTATCATAACTTTCGCATATTATTTCTTCTAGCGTTTCTGGCTTATATCATGGGACAAGATGGGGATTTACACGAATTGGCCCGTCGACATTACGACGTTTTTATTGTTTTATAGCATACAGAATACAACATGCTCTTTTTCACCATCATAATCGTGTGGTCCTATAAATAAATAAATTTTCCTCACACATTCACACAACGCCATCTAGTCCCAAACTAAGCAAAACTTGTACTAGACAACGGATAAACATACCTAAATACTTTTTTTGCAAAAACATACATTGTATACATAGAAAACACCCAGATTTGCATTGAGGGGGAATCAAACCCGAGACCTCTGCGTAGCAGTCATGTTATATAACCACTACGCCACAGAGGTCGTATGTGGCCGGACCACAGAAAAACACACTCATAATTCCGTATCTAGTAGTTTGTAGTTATTATAAAGGTGTGTCCAAACATTGAGCAGCAAGAGCGCGGCAGCAACACGCGGCATTCGTAAGACACATTTCTGTCTTGGTAATACAGGGTTGCCGCGCGCGGCAGCCGTCCTAATCACAGCGCGGCGGTCCGCATGCGGCGGCCGCGCTCGATTGCCGCTCAATGTTTGGACACACCTTAAGAGTTAAGGTGTGTCCAAACATTGAGCGGCAATCGAGCGCGGCTGCCGCGCGCGAACGTTATCATTGTTCATTCGCCGGCGATTGTATGTGCGCAGTACTGCCACGCAAACATTAGTTGGCTTTGTCCAAACTAGAGCGCGGCAGAAATGTGTCTTACGAATGCCGCGTGATGCTGCCGCGCACTCGCCGCGCTATGTCTGGACACGCCCTAAGTGCACATAAGCACACAAAAATAAAAACAAATTCAAATTCTATCAAAGTTTACTTTATTAATAAATCAATAATGTAGCAAATATTAATTATAATCTATGACATTAAAACCATTAGGAAACACATGGATAATAAAAAAAACTGCAGTATTTATTAAAGGCCTTTACGTGGCTCACTAGCGCCACCAATAGAAAAAAAAACATAATTCGCAAATAGATCAAATTAGATAAATATTGCAATATAAACAAAAACGGCCGTATTTTTTTTCGAATGCGAAATTTAACTAATTGAAAAACATTTAAAGTGTTGACATTGTGTTATACAAATACTATATTGCTTTTTCTCAAGACTTTGTTGACAACATTTTAGATTATTAATCCTATTTGTGAATATATTTTTTTTCTATTGGCTGCGCTAGTTAGCCACTTAAAGGCCCTTAATTCTTAATCACATTACAGTGTTATACAATTAATTCGTTTATAATAAAATTAAATAAGTGAGTTATAAATTAGGCAGTTCTTCCGACTCCAAATTATTCAAACAATAGTAAATAAAAACATTTTTATGAAGACTAGTTCTTTTCTAATTTGATTTATCATTTCTACAGTTACTATAGTTTGAACTACCTAAACATCAATGTTAAAACCATAACCACTTAATAAATATAATAAAATATTAAAACATTAATAAATATATTTGGTAATTTTCATTTGAAATGATACTCCATGGTAATCAAATGGTATCGGTAACCGTTGAAATCAGGAAATAAACAAACATGGATTACAAAAAATTGCACAAATAATTATAATTATAAAAATTTTGCAAACACGCGTGGTATATATGTCGCAGGGAAATGAGGTCACCAGAGATTTCACGAAATCCCTAGCGATATGACGAAATCCCTAGGGATATGACGAAATCCCGTTTCTACTAGCAAAGAAGTAGTTTGTAGGTTAAAAAACACAAAAGGATTCCAACTTCTATAGGTTAGATTAGGTTAGAACCGTGACATTTTCGACATTTACCGGGATTTCGTGATATCCCTAGTGATTTCGTGAAATCCCTGGTTTCCTCATTTCCTTGCGACATGTAATTATATCCCTTGGTCTCTATAAATATCACTATTATAGAATTATTACTTAATTGTCTATAATCACTTCTGAAATACAAAAGAGTGGCAGTACGGAATAATATAGTTACATAATATTATATCTTAACAACAACATGATACTGGGACCCTACTATCATATCTAATAATATTACTTCAAAATAACTATTCCGGAACATACTGAGTATGACATTCTTATTTTTAGCCATTCTATGGTTATCTAGTGAATGGCGTCATTTCAGAATATTACTAAACGATGGCAGTCATTTTAAATAAAATAATATATAATCATATTAAAGTAATTAATACAAAATCTGTAATACTTGATTAACAAAATATTCAATGTAAACAATGTATGTGTTACAGCCAAAGTAATAAATATTAATATTTTACATAATAACTAGCCATTATGTATAAGGGCTACTCAATTTAGATAGAGTGATAAATGTCGCAGAATTAATCACATTAACCAGCCATTATACATGTTATAGTACTGGCAAAAGTACAATATTAAGGCAAAAGTCAGAAACAGTTGGTTAGGTTAGGTTAGTATAGTGACCAAAGGATAGTAATACTATATTATTCTAGTTTTACATAAAAAAATGTTTCTTGTCCTTTGGTCACTGTACTAACCTAACCTAACCAACTGTTTCTGACTTTTGCCTTAATATTGTATTTTTGCTAGTACTATAACATGTATAATGGCTGGTTAATGTGATTAATTCTGCGACATTTATCACTCTATCTAAATTGAGTAGCCATTATACATAATGGCTAGTTATTATGTACAATATTCATATTTATTACTTTGGCTGTAACATATGTACCATATAGATGGGTACAGACAAATGTGGTTGAATTCAAACTTACGGGTGAAACGGTAGCTCATGCAGTTTTACAAAGAAATGCCATCAAAAATATTATAAGTATAATACATTCCTCACATATTCCTCACACTTTCACACAACGCCATCTAGTCCCAAACTACGCAGAGCTTGTACTATGGGTACTAGACAACGGATATACATACATAAATACTTTTTTTTGTAAATAAATTCATATTATACATAGAAAACACCCGGGCCAATGCAAACAATCATGTTCATGCACACAAAGATTTGCATTGAGCGGGAATCGAACCCGAGACCTCTGCATAGCAGTCATGTTATATAACCACTACGCCACAGAGGTCAGAATAAAATTGTCGATGAAATAAAATGCTCCTGTTTTCTTTCACCCCGAAAGTTGATTCACCTCGTTTCAAAATATACATAAATATGTATAAGAAAAACAGACTAGATTTTACCAAATTTTATTTTCAAACCGTTTCGTTCGTTTACTTGGTCTAACCTCGTTTGGGAAGACAACCTATACCTTACAATGACTCTCACTATAAAAAAGGCAATGAAATATCAATCGAGCCTTTTAGAATATTTATGAAATAGGTACTATACCTGCTTACTACATGATTTAAAGGAACTAGAAATATATTACTTTAAATGTTAGTACCTACTCAATTTATCTTATACCTACATCTATAAGTTTATTTACTAGAACTATTAATATTACTATTTAGAACTAATCTAAGTCTTTCCCACTTAAGGCGTGAGCGTTCTTTGGGTATGTGAGCAACGTTCACAACGCGTTGCATGCCGCGAGCGCGTTGCGTAAGCGTCACGTTAATGCCGTAAAATCATTTTAGATAGCATGTGCTGCCTGTGACTGATCGAAACAAAAGCTATAGTTGCGGATAGCGGTCGAATGGGTAAGAAGGTGACGCTAACGTTACGTTTTTATACACGTCGCACGCCCGCAATGCAAAACACTAGCGGCGCAAACGCGGCGTGAGCGTCGTTCACATGGCTAAAGTGGGGTCAACCTAAGGGTCGTAACACACGTTTCAAAACTGAATGGAATCGTCACCGTGTCAACTCGAGTCGTTCGGTATTATTTGTATGAAACTCCTTACTGCAACGCACACTAATTGGAATCGTAACGTAATCGGATCGCTACTGTTTGACACCGAGGAAAAAGGCGAGACGCTGCCGATCCCTTTACGTTTTGATATGTTTGCTACGACCCTAATACCGCCTCGAAACAGTATTATTACAATCATACACTTGATCTCACTTTCTATTAATATTTTGATGACGTACGCTTTGAGATGCAAATTTCTATAACTGGATACGTCATTAATAATTTTTAGACGTTCAGGTCCTGTTACGGACCTCCGTCGTAGTTAAGTGGAAAACTTCATTGATTTTTATTCAGGCGAATAACACCCGCTTCCAAGCAATAAAGTGCTATTAAGCTATAGTTCTATTATACTAAGTATTATATAAACAGGTGCCGTGTGGTGACGGAGTAAGAATACAATATGTCACCACCCCATCTCATCCCATGGGTGTCGTAAAAACTGACTAAGGGACTATCCGTGAATATTATCTTAACGAAATAAAAAGAAGGAAAACTTGAAATTAAACCCTTTACCAATCTGTCTGGCCAGCGTGGTATTAGTAGGCCAAGTATCCCTCCGTCACGGGAGGAGGCCCGTCCCTGCAGTGGGACATTAATGAAGTGTTCTGATGATATAAACGGGAGATTAACAAGGCATGCTATTTACCTTTATTTTGCTTGATGTTTTGGCACAGGTTACACTGGCCGTGGTCGCAAGCTCTCATTGTAATATAGAATGAATGAACTCATATATTTGACAATGACAATGTTTCGATAGTCAGCTTGCGACCACGGCTAGTTTTATAACGTGCTGCTTCCAATATCGGACGTAGCTGAAAACCATTTCCGAAATGATAAATACTCATAATTCTTACACTTCAATTTATGAGTGTGGTCTTTTAGGTGGTTCTTCAATAAGCTCCATAACATGATCAACCGCTTGAGGTCGTCCGTCGGGTCCAATTCTCGCTGGCTTCATAACACCCTGAGACACCAAGTTATCGAACAGATTCACCAGTTTCATTGCCTCGTACTCTTTCTGCAATCGTAAATAGTAGCGTTAGTCATTTTTATAATCATCATAATAGTTTATTCGTAAAGGAGGCGCTGACGCGAGCAGGTCCCGTAAAGGTGGATGTCGCGACTCACTATTGTATGATGGTCGTCGCGACGCTCTAAAGGACGGGTGTCGCGACGCTTTGTGAGACTACCGTCGCGACGCTTTGTGAGACTATCGTCACGACGTTTTGTGAGACTACCGTCGCGATGCTATATGAGACTATCGTCGCGACGCTTTCTAGGACGGGCGTCCCGTCACTCGCGAATCCTGCGCTCTAAGATTGACGTTTACAAGGCGTCGCGACGCATTTAAAGACCAGCGCAATGTGTATAAGTACCATAGCATATTTACCTGTTCCTCAGTCATTCCATCGAAAGGATTACTCCTCGGTGGTCTCGTGCACCCCACAACAGGGTCGATATGCGGCTGAGCCTCCAAGTACTCCTCAGTATCGGAGTCGTCGCTACTAGACGAGTACTGAGCACCGCGACCGCCACTTAACAGTCCCTTTTGAGCTAAGTGCCCGGCTGCGTTTCCGAAGCCTGTGTACTTCACCATACGGCCAACTGGAATTATTTTAAGAATTTATTATTAGCTGTTGCTCTGTGTGGTGATGGATCAATCATACGGCGGTAAAATATCAACGGGTGAGTAAAATTTGAAAATAGAATCATTACATATCTAATATTAATTGTTATCCATAACTTAAAACAAACCATGTCCCAAACAAGCGAAACGGTAATATCACAAAGAACATCGATCCAAGCTCAATAAAATAATTTGTGCACTAACAATTGGACAAATTATCTAGCTAAGACATAAAATTATTCTCTATTTAAATTACCTTTTTCCTTGCACAGAATAAACAGGAACTCTGCAACTAAATCCCTCACAGACGACACAGGGGTCGTAAGGAGTCTACAAAGTTGATTTCTGAGAGTGTTGCCCTTCTCCGGAGGTCTGGACACGTCGCGTAAAGGTGGCAACACCACTTGACGCAAATACTTCCTTTGAGAGCGACATCCACGAGCGCTCTTGTTCAATACTGTTAGAATTGGTGATAGATCCTCATATTGGTTTTTGATACTCTGTAAAAGATTTTAAAGTATTTTTTAGTGTTATAAATATAAATATTCCTCACACATACACACAACGCCATCTAGTCCCAAACTAAGCAAGCTTGTACTATGGGTAGTAGGCAATTGATAAATATACTTAAATACTTCTTTTTTTTGTAAATATATCCCCTTCGTTAGGTGATGGAGTAAGAATACATTTCTGAATGTATCATCACGATTCGCGACGGAATCAAAGCGTGATCGCATCGGGTAGTAACGGAAATGCCACATTTCCTTGACGATATGTTGTGCTTTAAGCCGGGTTCACATTTATCTGACGTGTCGTGTTGTGATGCTTTCTGTCGTGACGGCTACTGTTCATATTGATATGATGTGTTATGACGCGCTATGACGCTTTTTTGTATCAGTTCCGTCTTGGCTCTTAGCGAGTTCACACATTTGCAATGTTTTTTCAAGAAACTGTTCTTTAAAATCTGAATCTGAATCGGAATTCAGATTCAGATTTTAAAGAACAGTTGCAGTTATTGACATTGGTAACGCTTAAACAAAGAAATAGTAGAAGATATTGGGTTCATCCCGTAAATAGAAAAAGAGAGATTGCAGGCGAATTTCATCCTCTCGTTAAAGAGCTTGAGAGTGAAGCAGAAAAAATTCATCAGTATTTTAGAATGTCTAAGGCACAGTTTGAGGACATTCATCGTTTGATTGAAGAAGAGAGTTTTTCCATATCTGAAGCGTAAGTACACAACACTGGCGCGTGCACACTAGTCTGATGCGGTGTGACGTCCCGCTGCACCACCCCCCGCACCTCACCCGTCCTGACGCGGACCGGGATCGTTTGTGACGCGACACATCAGAAGCCGTCACGGCACAACACATTGGATAAATGTGAACGCAACTATATAAAATGTATGAAACCGATACCGTTCTGATGCATCACGACACGACACGTCAGATAAATGTGAACCCGGCTTTACTTGCACGCGACGCGCAGCGCGTAGCAACGATATCGTGATAATAAGATGACGACATGTCAAGTTAATGAACCTTGCCTTTACTAAATATTGTTAACCTCTTAAATGATCTGGCTGCATCTTGTATACATTGTCCTGACTGCCCACAGAGCTGCACAGAGAAAGACCTTATGAACGCTACTGACAAGGCAGTCACTGTGTCCAAATTCTGGGCTGGTTATGTCTAAAGAAAAAAAATCTATTTGTATATCGACATCGATATCTACGACTCGAAAGAAGAAGAAGATGATCTGGCTGCTGAACAATAACCTGTGCAACCTGCTACTACTATAGTACCAGTACTGTTTCTTAACTTAACTTCAATTTTATAATGACAGTTTTATCACTTACCGCAGCAGTAGTAAGTTTGTCCTGCAATAATAATATGAGAGCATGTAGTGCATCCATGTTGCAACCCTCATATTCATGTTCCGCCTTTTCATCTTTATTTAGTTGAGGAGTCAGATATGAATAAAACATGGGAGGCACACTGAAAAATAAAATATTATTATAATCATAACAGCCCATTATTGCCCCACTGCAGGGACGGGCCTTCTCCAGTGACGATACTTGGCCTACTAATACCATGCTGGCCAAATGGATAGGTTGGTATAGGGTTTATTTCAAGTTTTCCTCCTTTTTATTTTGTTAAGATAATATTCACGAATAGTCCCTTAGTCGGTTTTTACGACACCCATGGGATGAGATGGGGTGGTGACATATTGTATTCTTACTCCGTCGACACACGGAGAAAATATTATTATATTAATATTGTTTAGGATCGAGCAGAGTGGCGTTCTCTCGTGTCGGAGGCCAAGACACATTTTGGGTCGTTGAGCCGTAGTAGTAGTAGTAGTAGTAATATTGTTTAATTATACAATAATGAACCCCATATTGAAGGTTAGAGCATGTTTTAGGTATTAGGGTTGCCTGTATTTTTACATCTAAAAGTTATAAACAAATTATTTATATTTACATTAGCATGGATTAGCATGAGACAAGCTCAACCTCTTTTCATGATACCCATAACAGGATATAGAATCTTATTACAAATAGATAATCTTTGTATGGAACCACACCCTAGGTTAACAGTCACAGGCACAGGGATATTTTGATATGATGATAAGAAGTACATATTACAAAACAGAAGTAAAAGCTATTCATACCAAATGTTTGTCATTTCATATTTGATAAAGTAGCTTATGCCAGCGGCTTTACCTGCTTTGTATAGCTAGCTTAAATTCTATGCCCTAAACTACCTCTATTAAAAATTTCATTAAAATCCATTCAGTAGTTTTTGCGTAAAGAGTAACAAACACCCATCCATCAATCTATATGTCCTTACAAACTTTCGCATTTACAATATTAGTATTAGTAAGATACATACATTAAGAATGGTTAGTTTTTAGACTACAATATTATTTGGATATTATTACCTTGTCAATAAATTAGTGACATTGCTTCTGATATCCATCAGTTTCTCTTCATCACTAGCATGTGCATAAAGCAGTAGTGTCAGTACTTGCATTAATTTTAAGTACATAGTCTCTTCTGCCTCATTTGCTGGTTCATCTGACCCTGAATGTATCAAGTTAAACTGTGCCTTTAATAATGCACATACTATGGCCTGTTGGTTGTCCTTAAACAGTAAAAATATAAATTTTAACAATGGAATGATAAGTATAAAGAAAAAAAATCTTACTACATAAGCTACAGAACAAAGCTTGATTTTAGAAGTTCTATACAACTATTGGACAAAATTTGCCCTCTTTAAGTATACAGGGTGGCTCATTCAAAGGGGTCAGTATGGGAAAGTCTTAAACTATAAGTCATACGATGTTTTGTTCTTAGGAACCATGACACCGATTTTTATAAAAAGAAAAACTGCATTCATACATTTGAAAAAGATACTGTACCCAGCCGGGAATCGAACCCGGTTGTTTTCCAAAAATAAACTTATATTTTTTTTTATTTAAATACCGATTCTGTAGGTCATAAGCAGTAAATAACTCTATAAAACATTATGTCTAAAAAGAATAAAATGCATTGTTTTTACATACTTACATTTATAATAGTAGGTGTTCGATGTGGCCACTGTGCGTCGTTCGAGGTGACCCGATTTAACGCCTCTAGACTATTTCTTGTGGAATTACGTTAAGGATGAAATGTACAAAACAAGCTATGATAACTTTGAAGACCTTTTTGGTCAGCCATAAAATCAATTTTAACGCAAATTCACCACATAAAGATACAAAATGCAATGACATGATCGTTACCTAAACGTGTTGAATATTGTATTGAAAAAAAACGGTGTCCACTTTGAACACCTACTATGATAAATTAAAGTATGTGAAAACAATGCATTTTATTCATTTTAGACATAATGTTTCTTAGAGACATTCACTGCTTATGACCTACAGAATCGGAATTTAAATAAAAAAATTATAAGTTTATTTTTGGAAAACAACCGGGTTCGATTCCCGGCTGGGTACAGTATCTTTTTCAAATGTATGAATGCAGTTTTTCTTTTTATCAAAATCTGTGTCATGGTTCCTAAGAACAAAACATCGTATGATTTATAGTTTAAGACTTTCCCATACTGACCCCTTTGAATGAGCCACCCTGTATACTGAGCTTCAATTTCCATTTTCATTTATTAAAGAAAAATAAACTGTACACAATTTGGTTGTGTTATAACAATTTTAAAACTCTGATACCTCTAGGAAGCAATGGTGATCTCCTATAATCTCCTTACTAGCACCTGATGCCTGGTCTTTAGTCTTACTAGAAGCTTCAGACAGAATGTCATCCAAACAATGAGTCAAATATTCCACACCATGCTCATCTTTAATTTTAGTCTTTATATCCTGCCTCAAAGCAGTTAAAATAAATAGCAATTTCATATCAAACAACATGATTTCATCTTTAAATGGTATGTCTTTATATATTCTTAATCTGGCGATAAGTCCTTGAGCAACAGAAGTACAAGCACAGAGATCTCTAGCCAGTTCACTATTAAATGTTATATTGCAAAGACACTTCTGTGCTTCTATTGCCACATCTTTGTCAGCAGTTTTGAGTGATACAACAGATTCGTCCTCAAGACTATCACAGTTGAACAATCCAGCACATTCGATCAAAGTGTTAATCCATCTTTGACAGATTAAAGTTTCAAGCTCAGCTTTGTCACGGCTGAAAATAATAATGAATGTTTACTTTTTTGAACTTCCAAAATAATATTTTTTATGAAAAAGACAGACTCAGACCTTAAGATCCTAATAGCAGCTAGACATAAAGCATGAACTGAAGCCGATGATTTATTCTGTAGGTGTTGAAATAAAGCTGTCCACAGCAACTCTCTATTATTCTTTTCAGCTAATTTTGGAAATGTAAACACGCTCTCATTCTGTAAGAAAAACCAAGCAACACAACATATTATAGGGCACTGATTGTACATTAATATAAATCATGTATTGCACTAATTAAATTAACTAACTTTTTTCAAAAAAGACTGTAAAATTTGGCGAACTTTATCTAAGTTTGCGCTATTACTGAGAATTTCTATTTCGCTTTCCTCCATAGCGATGTTTGTACGTAAAACAGTGTACCGGCTTCTTTATTGTAACAATTAATTAGGTAAAAAACAGAGTATTATTAATAATGTTTTTATAAAACACCCTGACCCAGCTATTAAATTAAACACGAACACTGTCAAAACTGTCAAGCAAGATAATAGATAAGGCTCGTACACACGGCCGAGATACACTGCCGTTTTCGTTCGCAGCGTCAAAATTTCCTATATAGATGTGAATATTTTATTTATTTTATTAGCAGAGATCGAACAAATAAAAAATAAATACCAATACAACTTATAAACGATTTGTTTTTCTCTTTGCAGTTTTTGAATCGGATCGAATTCAACCATTTACAGTTCAACAAATCTAATAGATACAGTATGACGTTTCATATTTTTCAAACTGAAACAACTTTGTTCATGCGTACATTATTCAGTTTCGAAAACCTTTTTCGTAAAACCATAAATTTAGAAAGATTTTATTATTGTATCTAAAAATGTACAATTCTTAATATATAAATTTAATTAAAAACGTTCAAACAAAGCAAAATAACACATATTTACATAGTAAATAATATCTATTCTTGACCTCATTGCAAAGTCACGTAGTTAGGTTACTGCTCGTAGTGTTGCGACTCTTCGGATACACTTGTATGCAAGAAAATCGTTTACATATACGAAAAATCGTTATTATCGTTAGACACGTAACTAACTATTACTTATAACTAGTACTCGACGTGGTCGAAGGTGACGGGAGGCAACTTATTAAGGTCTTAGTAGTAAATAAAAAAAATCCTAAACATTACTTTTATTTAATTAATTATAATTTAAATAAAAGTAATGTTCGGAATTTTTTTTTCTCTAAAAGTACTAGATCTAATAGTAAGTACTGTTTATTTATTACGACTTGAATATAAAGGTAAACAACTATGGGGTCGTGTCAACCACAGACTAAAGACTGTATTTGACCTTTGAGAAATGGAATTAAAGACAAAATTCTAGAATCTACAAATTATGTCAAATGGTGAAATTTGACGTTGAAAAAATTACATATATTTAAATATAAGAAAGATAGTGGTTTGATCAAAGTAATTTACGTGTTTTCTATTTCATAAACGTTTAATGCTATTTTCCAGAAATTTTCATCCATATCAAAGTGTGCAATTGATGTAAAAACCAGAGAATTTGCAATATGTGGTGTTTTTTTTACAAAAGGTTCTACTCTTTACTAATAATGAGATTAATTATTAAAGTGTCTTAAAAATCGGATATTATCGTAATCGATTTCTTAAATTTCGGATATTATAGTTATCGATTTTTTTATCCCAACCTTATTATTCAATTTGTCAGAACTGTCATACCGTACCTATTAGATTTGTTGGACTTTAGTTCCTGTTTCAGCCACACAACCAATCTAAATTAGTGTTTTGGTTTTTATCACTTCACGTTACGTCATAGCACTTCGGACTCTGGCAGAATTGTCGACATCGGCATAGTTTGCTTTATAGAAGAAAGAAGAAGAAGAAGTGTCAAATGTCATGTTTACGTCAAACTCGAACAAAATGTCAATCTAGCAATCCGAACTTTAATATTTTGCACTTCGATTACCTTTTAATGAGAAGAGAATAACTTTAATTCTGCTAAAATTACTGTATTAAAGGCCTGAAAATGGCTGCAGTCGCACTAACCGGAAATTTTACCTCAAAGTTGAAACGTAAGTCTTATTATGTTGTACTGGACATTATTTATACTGATTACTCTTACATAATTTTGTAGAAAAACATTGTTATAGAAATATTCAAATCTTAAATGCTATCAGCACTAGATGTTAGAAGCGATTAAGAGTCCTAGTATTAAAAACTTTTCTGATTACAGTTGCTAAAGGCTCACTTGGCATTGTTTACGTCAAGTCCTCACCATACAGTAATGAGCCTAACCTAGCATCGTACAAACGGGGTACTGGAGGCCGCAGCAGTTTCAATGGGGTTGTGGCTACAGTGTTCGGTTGCACTGGGTTTGTAGGCCGCTATGTGTGCAACAAGCTTGGCAAATTAGGCACACAGGTAAGAAAGTTTCAAAATGTTTTTAGACAGAAAAGTTAGAGGAGCTTATTAGAGTTACAGATTGTGTATGAATTTAGTCAGTTTTCAGTGATATGTCCAATAAAATACCTTAAACTTCAGCATTCTATTAAGTATTTTCTGAATGTTTTAAATTAAAATATTTATCAACAAAATTTTGTCAATAATGTCTTTTCAAAGTCATATAGTTCAATATGCTGTCATAATAATTAAACTTTGTAATATTATATATTTAATATTCAATTATTACAGTAATAAACATTTTTATTTATTTTAGATGATCCTTCCGTATAGAGGAGATTTCTATGATGCCCAAAGATTAAAGGTTTGTGGTGATTTGGGTCAAGTGCTGTTCACTCCTTTTGATTTACGAGATGATGAATCCATTGCTAAAGCTGTTCAATACTCCAATGTTGTCATCAACTTGGTTGGCCGCGACTATGAAACAAAGAACTTTAAATATAATGATGTAAATGTGGAAGGTCCAAGGCGAATTGCAAGGTAGGACAATGATTGAAATTATTACTGTTACATTTTTAATTAGCACAATTAAAATGTAAGTATAAAACTTACAGTTAGATTACAATAAATAAGTATAAATTACCATAGAAAAGTGATAACTTAATATTACCAAATGTTGCCTTGTTTGAAAATAAAGGCCTCATAACCCAGAGCTTGGTTATGACGACAATTTCTTATTTATAGCCAATGTGTTATTCTGATTCATATTAGTATTATTGAAAAATCTTAGCTAAAATCATTTAGTGGTTTTTGGGTCAAAAAGCCTTATAATATTTTTAAATCAAGTATTTTTGTTGGCATTATTCTGAAGCATAAACTAAAAATTGCAGCCAAATCCACCCAATTTCTTTATATATATAGAACCAAGCTCATAATTATTACTAATTTAACAGGATTTGCCGAGAAATGGGTGTAGACAGGTTTATCCATCTGTCTTACCTGAATGCTGATCAGAAGCCAAAGCCTTTGCTAATGAAGAAACCTTCTGGATTTAAAACTAGCAAGTTCTGGGGAGAGTGCGCTGTAAGAGAAGAGTTCCCTACTGCAACAATTATCCGTGCATCTGACATCTACGGATCTGAAGATAGATTTTTGAGGTAATAATTTAAAAAAACCCCCAATCGATAAAAAGGAACATAAACAGAACTAGTTAAGGGCGCTGCAGACGCGCTGCCTCTGCGCGGCACTTAGCGGCAAATTTGAAGGCGCCCTAAGATAAATCTAAAGAGGCCAAACTCGATGTATTTACTAAAAGACATCCAGGCTTATGTGTCCTATCTCCGAGCCGTAACAGCAGACCAGCTCAGTGGTTCAAATTTCAGATCCCTCATATGCTTGCAAGTAAACTGAGCGTGTAACTTTCCTATCACACCTAACAAACGACCTGATGACCTGAACCGATTTCCACCAAACATAGCTGAGAACACTCTTGGCTGATATACTCTTCAAACAAAAAACACCACATTAAAATCAGATCATCTGTTTGGGAGCAACAATGCCACAGAAAGACATATCCACATTTACACACACACAGAGGACACATCAAACTTATAACACCCCGTCATTTTGCGTCGTTGGTTAAAATAATAATTATTCGCCGGGACTGTCTAAACATCAATTAAACAAACTCAATGAACGTTCAGGGTCAGTAAAATCATATTTTGTGAATCCGACTTCGTGAACATACCCCGTGCATATGCCCACATACCCCGACAGCCGCAACACCTTGATTCTAGAAATAAATAGTTAAATTGTTATTTTCAGGGTCTTTGCAAGTGCGTTACGTGTAAATGGAAACTTCTTGCCATTGTACAAGAACGGTATGGCCACAGTTAAGCAGCCTGTGTACGTTTCTGATGTGGCACAGGGTATTGTTAATGCTATGAATAACCCGCATACGAGATGTCAAATATACCAGGCCGTTGGGTGAGTTCTTCCACAATTTTATGGATTGAAAAACCAATTAAAAAGCAGCTCTAAATTGGGACTGTTACTACGGGCGGCATATTATAATACTTGCAGCTTTTAGTTTTGGTGGATTATCACAAAAATTCCCACTTCGTTGGGCGGCGAAAAAAACGCTTCCCTTTTTTAAACATATTTCATTACTGCTCCTCTCTTATTAGTCATAGTGTGATAGATACTTTAAAGACTATGGCACTCCTCGATAAAATGCCTATTTACCACAAAAATAATTGAAAAAATTGGTTCTGTAGATCCAGAGATTACAATGTCACAAACTTACAAACGCACAAACTTTACCTCTTTATAATATTAGTATAGAGTATTATCCATGTAACGATGGATTAAGAATACATGGTATTAATCAATAAACCAATTAGCCTATCGCAGTCCACTGCTGGGCAAAATGTCTCTCCCAACAAACACCACGGAACAGGGTCCTCCGCCCTCCGAATTTAGTCCGACCAAGCAATCTTTATGAGGTAGAATTAATTTATAGTACAGGATTAAGATTAAAATATTACTCCAACCGAAATGTTGATACTAAGAAAATTCATCTATCTATAGATACTAACATCGCCTTAGACAGATATTTTACGTTATTCGCGCATTATTTTAAAACTGAGATATCTTTCAAACAAACAAACGGTAAATTTTGTTTAAAATTAAATAAATATAATGATTAACATATTTATTTTGATAAGGGTCAATACCATATACACAAAATACCTTTACAAACAATGCATTTCTTTAAATCAAATTTGATTATTATAAAAAAGGTCGTAGTGAGTCAACCTTAGAAGATAGATATTTGCCATCGTTGACTTAATTGTAAAACTTTTTTAAAGGTACAATTCTCTAATACATCATTTCAGTATATCTCCAGACGTTTAAGCAGCAGAAGCAAAATAAACGTTTTTAAGCGTCCCTTTTATCAACATATTTCATTACTGCTCTACTCCTATTAGGCATAGCGTGATACTACGAGTAAGTATATAGCCTATGACACTCCCCGATAAATGGACTATCAAACACAGAAATAATTTTTTAAATTGGTTCAGTAGATCCAGAGATTACCTACAACGCACGGTGGGCTGAAAATCGGCTTTCATAGACTTAGGGATTTCAATTTGCAAGTGCTTGTTTTTATGTCGGATATCGCTTCTATTAGTCATTACTATGTACAAAAATGACACCCGAGTTAATTCTGCCCAAAAACGAAGGAAATATAATTTTTTTACGAAAAATTTGTATGAAGCTAGTATGAAAAATCGAATTATCTCCTAAACGGCATGTTTAACCGTACATTCCTTGGAGGTGGTCATAGTGCTAATTATTTATGATTTTTTGGTTGGCGATTGGACGAAAAATTTAATGCCGTTTTTTTTTTAAAAATCGTCAAAATATCTTTATTTATTTTTACATGTAAAACGATCCCTTTTAGTGTCCAAGTTAAAAAGTTCGATATGTTATTAACCCAAATATTAAGAACACACGAATCAAGAAAAATGAAATAAAAAAATTGCTGTTTTTGACACATTTATATTAATTTAAATAAAAAAAGATTATCAAATTATTATTAAAGTAACATATAAAGTTATATTATATACAAAATAATTTAATTTAAGGAATTAATACTACGCATTTGTAAAATAAAGTAAATTAAATAAAAATAAATAAAAAATATCATTAAATATTACAAAAAAACCCAAACACACTCAAATACAAAGGACATTGACCACGTTTCTATGAACGTTGGCCCAAATGCTGCCCACTACTAAGACATAGTTCATAATGGTCCTTAGACTTATACTAATCTGTAACCTAAAGCTTTTCGTAATCTATCCGAGGAGTATTTAGAAAAAAAATATTTTGTCTAGGTTTTACAGACGACAACAGTCACTATCTCATCAATGTAAAACCTAAACAATAATTATTATTTTGTTTAGTTAGCATCAGCTTATGGAGGCAACTATTCTTTCTAAAATAAAAGGTTGTATATTAGAAAATAATGTATTTATTATTATAAATAATCTGTTCAATCCTCATCGTCATCTATAATAATATTATCTAAAAATAAAGCAGGGCGCGTCACAGCGTCTTGGTGCCTAGCCCATCCCAAATACCAAACAATACACACCACGTGGCCACAACTGCCGATAGTTCGTCGTCCAGTAAAACATGAGCAGCAGTAGTGTGTAATGGAATCAAGACCCTGTTTATTCTCGTCAATTAAAATGAAGCAATGGTACACTTTTGACGATGTATGGCGGCTCTTTATGTGCGCACGAATAAGTAGCACATTGGTCGAGGGCATCAAAAAGACAGGTAGATCCGTGAGTTGACCGTTGTACTTCTGAACAATAAATGACTCTGTGGTACGTATATGCTCGCTGTAATAGCTAGGTGCGAGTTTTATTTGATACGTCCCTACAGCAAAGAGAGTCAATTGTTCAAGTGTTAACCTGGGAAAGGAAGGGTTCTCCGCACTCACAGAAATATTATCGAAGTTGACTCTGTTTCGGGTTAACCGTTTTTCGTCAACATACTCAGCTAAGTTATCGTCAACATTCAGCCTGCTTCTGGCTATCCTGATGTATTCTTGTGCATTTGCATTGTCGATAATGTCTACGTGAAAAGCATTAGTTATTGCTGCTGCGATTCTTAGGTCTGTAAAAAAGTGACTTATTGCAACATTGCAATATTCATGACGAAATATCTTAAAATCACGTTTTAATCGTCCGTTCACAATCTCAACAGGCCACCGGCAAATTGTGCACATTCGTGATTTATTCGCGTCAAATGTAGTAAGTTGAGAGCCTCTTCTAGGCTGTGATTGTGGCGTGATTGCGACATAGCCGCAGCTTTCTAACGATTCCACACTGTCGCGAAAACCTCTGTCCAGGATAAAGACATCACCTGAGTTCAACATCCAATGAATGACTTTATCTGGCCCATCAAGAAGGCTATTTAAAATGCTTGCGTCATTTGTAGTAGCAGCATATGGTCCAGTAACTTCAATAATATGTCCATCACGTGTAACCAACAAAAATGGTTTAAGTAGGTTCCTGTATTTGTGCATGCTATACGTATCTTTTTGAAAAGAGAAATTGGCACTCTTCTGTATGAACATATAGGTTCCATCACAAATAATAATGGCTTCCTGATTGTTTGCAAACAATGCAACAGGCACAGCGAGATTTCTTTGGACGATCTGCTCTAAATAGATCATAATAATATGTATATGTTAATCATCCTAATTAATAAAAAAGTTATTCATCTATGTAAATAATACTCTTCATTCTCTTGTTTTCGTTTCACTATCATTCTTCTTTTCACTTCAATATATACCTCATACCATCGCTTGGTATAGCTGCTACAACTAGCTGAGTGCTGACAGGTTTATACAGACAAACCGTAAGTATACTGACAACGCTACAGCACCTTAAATAGACAAAAATGCTTTTGAAGAAAAATGAGTTTTGTCAAGAACCCCGTGGATGTTTTTTTATTTTTTTAATTTTTATATATGTCTGGTGATGTAAGGAATACAATGAAAGTATTCCCAAACCTGGGCAGCACTTGGGCCAAAATGGTCAATATCCTTTACAAATATGTAGGTACATATATATTTTTTTTACAAATTTTCCTTATCACTCTCGTTGTCAGACTCCAATTCTGAGTCAGCATCCAGATTGGATATATCCAAAAACTCGAACTCAGTTTCCTGAAATTGAATTAAGTCGAGAGTTTCAGCAAAAAAGCTCTGCTTTTTCTTGGCATCTAACTTAGGCCTTTGTGCACTTAGCAAAGGATCAGAAGAAACAACAAGCATATTTAAAATGTCTTGATTAGAATCCTGCCTGCTTCTTTTCCGCGAATGATGTTCTCGAAACCTCCTAAAATCTTTGTTTCGAGACTCTGAGGCTTCTTCCGAGAGAGTCCCAATCGGCACAATATTATTTTTCTCGATTATGTCAGCCCCATGGATTAATAACTTATGAACGGTTGACGACATGTAGTACCAGTCGTATAATAATACGTACTTTTCTGCTGTTTTGTGAGCATAATCTCTAAATTTTATTATATCGACCTGCTCTCCAGAGGTAATTGCTTGTAAAATTACAGCAAATCTTTTGATGAGGTCTTCATCCAAACCGGTTATAGCTGCGGTTTTATTAGGAAACTCAAAGAATTTTCTTGCAGTATTCCCGTCATTGGTGGTTCCCGAGCCTTGTTTTACCATATCAATCAACAGATTGAGCTCATCTTTGAATTTATTTTGAATTATTTTCTTCCTTGTCTGTAGCATTTCTTTGTGCTCATCACTTCTCGCTGCCCACCGTTTGAAGTCGAGCCTGTATGCAATGTGTAACAGACATTCCATACAATTTATACGGGCGTGTAGGGATGACAAGCCAAACTCATACAGGTCCGAACACACAATTTTTGATGTTACAGCATCTAAGCGGTTCATTTCTGTAGGCTTTGCTAAGCACAGGTAGCACGATGCATTTGATCTAGCTTCAGAAAGGTAAGTGCAGACTTTAGCGTCGATCATCGTCATCATTAGTTGATGAGTCACCTTATTATTATTATTGCACTCTGTGGGGATAAGGGCCTCAATTTCTTCATCAATTTGTTTTTTCAGCTCAAGGACAACTGCTTCACTCTCCTTTACAAAAGTAAACTGAACTGGACGACAATACAAAACTGAGCATGGTTTTGGGTTCGTCCATAAAATGTTGTCTCCATCTATGAGTTTTAGTGGCACCAAGGAGGTCATGAAAATGCTCGAGTCATCTTCCTCACCCTCAATTTTCTGCTTGTATCGGCTTTGGTTAGAAGCACCATCAAATCCCCACTTGGATATCAGCTTCAACTGCTTGTTATGCTCTTCGTTAGAAAGGCTTTGAAGGATTCTTGTAACCGTGATATCAAGTAAAGCTTAAAGTGTAATCCTAGCCGATGAATCAGTAACTGTCACTGATTGCTTCGGAGGGTAGCAATCAAGCTTAGTTTGTTGCACTTTATAGTAAGATGGATAAATATCCTTAGCACCTTCCCGAATGGCAGCCTCACGCAACGTAATATATTGCCACTTTGAGAGTTTTAGCGAAAGAAGCAATCCAAGTGCCTTTTCTGGCGTAAATATGATTGTTATCGCTGGTTTCTTAAGCGTTTCATTTAATTTAGCGGCTACTTCAGGATTTTTCATCATGTATTCGATGACAGAGGCGATATCTCCATGCCCTTCTTCTTTTAAACGTGCTGCAGCTGCATATGCCAATTCACTGGAATCTTCGCCTGTGTGTTCATCAGATCTTCTCTTTTTTTGTTTACTTCCCAGATCTTTGAATGGTTTACGGGATCTTTTCGTCATTGTTTCAATGGACGTTGATGTCGACGGTTCTGGAGAGACTGAGGGCGCTCTTGGTGCCTTATCAACACTTGGTTCTTGATTAACTAAAGTTTGCACAAAACTCGGCCAATCAATATTTGCTCCCAACCAATTCTCGTACTTTCTCCTGAAATTATCAAGGAATCGGTTGGATTTCTGCCACCTTTGTAAAGCGGCTCGCGTAAATCTCCGACAAAATTCTTTGAGAACAACACGATCTTCGTCAGACAGGCAATCGCCTATGCGGGATAAAACTGCACTGAACAATACTTCATGATCAAATGAAGTACTCTCACTTCGTAGAAGAACAAACAAGTCTAAATTGGTGATTAAACTTTCCATTCTAAGATTTTATAGTCGCTGATTTAGTGTTAGCAGTTACACAGTTGTGAACAAATTAAATTATAAAACAAAACTTTAGCCCTTTTATTGCAAAACGCCAATAATTATTTAACTAGCCTCATTAGTTATCTCCTCATTAGCTTATCAAAATCTATAATTGACACTAACTATTCTTAGAACTCATAGCACTGCTAATTAACAAATTAGCTTACTTATCAGGAAATGTTGAATGTAATCCATAGTTGGCATTGTCGTGAGATATTGAAAATCATTAAATCACCTATTAAGACTCATTAGAAGACCTAATCAGTGTAGTTACTTAATTACTTCTTTTTGGACTCATTAGAAGAGTAAACAATTGGTCATTTGGTTGTATGAAAAGTTTTAAAACTCATTTTGTGTTGATAATTATCTAGCTCAAACATAGTTGTCTACGTGTGGGTGTACTATAAACCTCTGCCAACTCCTTCGAAAATATAGGAGTGATGCTATTTTATGTTATGTGTAGTTAAAAGTCCGTGTTCTTCAACATAAACACCAAAAGGAATCGTTTCATACGTAAAAACAAATAAAGATATTTTGACGATTTTTAAAAAAAAAACGGCATTAAATTTTTCGTCCGATCGCCAACCAAAAAATCATAAATAATTAGCACTATGACCACCTCCAAGGAATGTACGGTTAAACATGCCGTTTAGGAGATAATTCGATTTTTCATACTAGCTTCATACAAATTTTTCGTAAAAAAATTATATTTCCTTCGTTTTTGGGCAGAATTAACTCGGGTGTCATTTTTGTACATAGTAATGACTAATAGAAGCGATATCCGACATAAAAACAAGCACTTGCAAATTGAAATCCCTAAGTCTATGAAAGCCGATTTTCAGCCCACCGTGCAACGTCACAAACATACAAACTTTACCTCTTTATAATATTAATAATAATTGTTGCATATGTAAAAACGAAATTCTATTGATTTTTTAAAACACATCTCCGCTACGTACGTCTCGTTTTGGCTTTGATGGAGTGAGGGTATTAGAGCTTAAAATTAGCCTTTTATGTGTTAGAGAGGAACTAGCCGATATTATTTATATTTATTTAATACTTCTGGTTCATAGTAAAGGACTAACTTAATGCAAAGGAGTTTCTGCCAGTCGACCGATGTAATATAGTTAATTACTGGTAGTTTATTTTGAGTTTACCCTTTCATTGCGGTATGCGTTTCGACTGCTCGGCCACGGCACGCAAACAGAAAAAAAAATAGTCATGGATTCTGTCGAAATTTGTCGAAAACGAATGGCACAAACTAAAAATTTGTCGAAGTAGAAATAAAGAAGTTATAGGGGTCTAAACGTGGCCGCGCGAACGAAACGCGGAGGATTGCGCGGCCACGGAGATCTCAGCAACTACTTGAGCTAGAGATCTAATTCTTTTTGTAAATAAATGGCTGAATTTGTCAACAATTGTCGAAAAAAGAATCACAAGCCCTAGATCAATACTTTACTAGATATTCACCTCTGAAGTCATGGCCGCGCAATCCTGCACTTGTGATTTCTTTAATGTTGATTATTTCTTTCAAACTAAGACTTTAGACAGTAAAATTGGTGTTGACAGCAAGGTTTTAATTTGTCGAAACTAATGAAAGCAATAGACTCTACTAAAGTTTAGCCATATAGACGAAATCAGAGGAAAACAAAAAGTTCATGGCCGCGCAATCGAAACGGTACTTTGGATGCTGATATCTCAGTAACTATTATTGCAAGGATATTCGTGTTTACATTTATTTATTCTATATTTTAACCTTATTGTAATGAGATATCGTTTGATTCTCAGAACAGTTCTCAAGCCGAGTAATCTCAAAAATAATGATACCCTATACAATGTTCGAGCAGAGTAACCATAATTTCGATTTCATTAGGAAATTCCTTTCCGGCCAGTGTATGCTACAAATATTTGTAGATCTTAAACTATCAAGGAACTTTTGACTCCATTATACTTTAATTATTATTAAAGACGAAAGATTTTTAATAAGTAGGTATGTAGGTATCTGTACTTTTTAGGGTTCCGTACCAGTTTTGAAAAAAACGGAACCCTTATAGGATCACTTTGTTGTCCGTCTGTCCGTCTGTCTGTCAAGACCATTTATCTCAGGAACGCGTGAAGGTATCAAGCTGAAATTTTCACCAAATACTAAGGCTTGTTGCCTCTTAGTGCTGTAAAAAATTCAAAGTGCTAATCCTACGCAAACAAGAGACAGCCGTTTTTGTCGCAAAATTTAGAGGGGTAAGGGCAAAAACCTACAGGGTACTTCCAGTCTACCTACAAACTTGAAATTTGGCATGGAGCGAGGTCTTGTAGTATAGTCAAAAACTAAATGGCCTTATCACCTCTAGAGTTAATGTTAGTTGCATGTCATAAAACTATTAGGTTCAATATCGCACAACAAAACATCAGCTAAATCATGACGCTACTTTGACATATCAGTTCTCTTGTATTAGCAAATAGTCGTTAGGTATTTATAAAAACAAATAGTAAAGTCAACGTTATTGACTGTTACTAGAGCATATTTTCGGTAAAAAGTTTAAATCTAATGAATTTCTCTCTTTTTTACTTCTATGTCCATCCCTATCATTTCTTGCATGACGTCATTGACGCATATTTCAATTTAAAGTTTTCGTAATTTTATAATATAAAACAAATTAGGGTAAACCACCTAATCGTTAGAATTCTTACAATTATTGGCACTTAAGAGTTAAAAGTGAGTAAAAAGAAAGAAAACACTATAGATTATTCAAGTTCAGTATGATTATTCAAGTTCAGTATGATTATTCAAGTTCAAATATTATTTATTTAATATTTTTATTATATTTTATTTATTTCATGTGTCAACATAGCAACAATAAATTTATCAGAATCTTTTTATTGGCATTAGTGCCAATAATATTTATTTAATACTATTCAATAACATAATAATGATTAAGTATAAGCAAAGATTAAAGTATTTTATCATTTTATGATATTTTATATTTTAGTCTGACACGAAGTCCACTCTTAAGGTGCCAACAATTGGGTGGCTTACCAGCCAATATTTAAATTCTACATTTTCAGTTTTTCTGAAATATGACAAGCTTGTAATGTCACAAATAACAAGTGACTTTAGTTTTAAATTATTTAATGTTTTTTCATAGTTTTTCACATACATACTCTACGGTTTAATATAGTGACATTTGTATTGTGTTAGTAGATATTATTATTTATTACGTTGAAGTGAAAGTTTAAAATAGGTTGCACTTTTAATCTAAGCATAGTTTTGATTACGGTCAACCAATGACGTCAAGCTCACGCATAAATATTAAATAACGATCTTAATGAATTTGAATTATGATAGAATTTTTTGTCAAAACTGATAAAGCCATTTCGTTTTCGGGTATACATGTAATGGGAAAATTCCGAAAACCTTAAATTTTTACTTCAATCACATTATATTTTGATTTCATAGAATTTTGGCGGGAAAGCTGAGTCACGTGACCAGTGACGTCATAGAATTTTGACAGCTTTTGACAGATGGGACGTGACGTCATAGAATTTTTGACAGATGAGTTGTGACGTCACAGAATTTTGGCGGGAAAACATGACGTTACACAATTTTTGACAGATGAGTTGTGACGTCACGGAATTTTGGCGGGAAAACATTTTTTGACAGTTGTGTCGTGACGTCATTGAATTTTTGACAGATAAATCGTGACGTAACAGAATTTTTGACAGATGAGTAGTGATGTCATATTATTTTGGCGGGAAAATATTTTAGACACCCGTCACTTTGACAGCTGTCACTTTTGACATCTGTCACAGATGGGACGTGACGTCATATAATTTTTGACAGGTGAATTGTGACGTCACAATATTTTGGCGGGAAAACATTTTTTGACAGTTGTGTCGTGATGTCATTGAATTTTTGACAGATAAGTCGTGACGTCACAGAATTTTTGACAGATAAGTTGTGACGTCATAGTATTTTGGCGGGAAAATATTTATTAATAGAGCTGAGTCGTGCCGTCATTGAATTTTGGCGGGAAAAATAGTATTTAAACAGCTGAGTCCTGACGTTATCACAATTTGGCAAATAGGTTTGTACGGAACCCTCGGTGCGCGAGTCAGACTCGCACTTGACCGGTTTTATTTGTTATCGCCTTAGTTATTTTTCGTACATCGATCGCATGATTCTTTACGAACTTACTGTGTGTGTAGTGATATTTAAAAGATATTCTGTGCCGTGTAGCATTACAAGATTTACTTACATCCTGGTTTTATAACACCACATAAACATTTTTATTTACACCCATTGATATACCTATTATTTTAAAATAAAAATTGAAATGTAATAATTACTTTACAACAATTGGATAACCCAATAATTTACTATGATTAATAAAAAGGAATTTCTTAATGAAATCGAAATTATGGTTACTCTGCTCGAACATTGTATAGGGTATCATTATTTTTGAGATTACTCGGCTTGAGAACTGTTCTGAGGATCAAACGATATCTCATTACAATAAGGTTAAAATATAGAATAAATAAATGTAAACACGAATATCCTTGCAATAATAGTTACTGAGATATCAGCGTCCAAAGTACCGTTTCGATTGCGCGGCCATGAACTTTTTGTTTTCCTCTGATTTCGTTTATATGGCTAAACTTTAGTAGAGTCTATTGCTTTCATTAGTTTCGACAAATTAAAACCTTGCTGTCAACACCAATTTTACTGTCTAAAGTCTTAGTTTGAAAGAAATAATCAACATTAAAGAAATGACAAGTGCAGGATTGCGCGGCCATGACTTCAGAGGTGAATATCTAGAAAAGTATTGATCTAGGGCTTGTGATTCTTTTTTCGACAATTGTTGACAAGTTCAGCCATTCATTTACAAAAAGAATTAGATCTCTAGCTCAAGTAGTTGCTGAGATCTCCGTGGCCGCGCAATCCTCCGCGTTTCGTTCGCGCGGCCACGTTTAGACCCCTATAACTTCTTTATTTCTACTTCGACAAATTTTTAGTTTGTGCCATTCGTTTTCGACAAATTTCGACAGAATCCCTGACTATTTTTTTTTCTGTTTGCGTTCCGTGGCCGAGCAGTCGAAACGCATACTTCATTGCGTACACTTGAATTCTCTCAAATATATTTTAGTCGGTTTTAACGACGACTACACAATGAAATACGTCTTTGGCATTTTGTGTTTTCAGGCCATTGAATTAAGGCCTACATTATAACAAACGCTTTTTAAACTTTCAGACCTAACAGATACCTACTTGCTGATTTAGCAGACTGGATCTTCGCATTGATGCGTAAGGATGCTAAATGGGGTTACCAACGCTACGACATTAAATATGATCCATTTGTTATGGCTCTTAAAGTGATGCTTGTCAACCTTGTATCACCCGGATATCCGTTAGGATCTCTGCATTGGGAGCAACTTGAGAAGGTAATTATTACATACATTATACATAAATATTTTTTTCAAGCAGTGTTATCATGTAAGTAGGCAGAGACTACTAAGTTTAATTGATCCTTACAAATTAACCCCCTTACTCATAAACTCCTCTTAAATCAATTGATTAGCTTAAATTCTTACGGTTTTGTTTGGTATAAGGTTGGTTTTCCTAATAAAAATCTCGCTAAACAGTGATTAAATTTAAGAGATGTTTATGAGTAAGGGGGTTAGTGCTTACCTTTTCATGTGGCAGTGGCAGTACTTTGAGGACGACCGTTTGGTGTATCGTTGGTAGCATTGACTGACGGACATTGATCGGTCGATTACATTCTCAACCATTTAATCGATTCTACCCTTGATCGATTATCGATTCTAAAAGTATTAACAGAAAATTTATGTACAGTCTTACATTGGTTGACTAGACCGATAGAATTGTAGATAACGCTGTCTTTCTTGCATGAAGACCCGAAGGTCAACTTAAAAACATACCCATACGATTTTCTTATGGAAATATCACCCTGTAAAACAGACCTCCATTGTGTATGTATTTACAAATGAAAAAGAGGGCAGGGGATCGAAAAGTTGAACTTTTAAAAATACAATTTCTTTAACTTTCATGTTCATGCACATAAAGCTTTGCATTCAGCGGTTATCGAAGATAAAAAAAAACTTAACTTGCTTAACACTCAGAGACTACTACAACATTTTGTTATTTCCAGGAATCGACTACAGATGTAGTGAGCAGAGAATTACCTACGTTAGAAGATCTTGGCGTGTGTCTAACAAGGATGGAAGACCAAGTGCCATGGGAACTAAAACCCTTCCGCGCTTACCAGTACTATATGGATAAGATCGGAGAGTTCCCTAAACCTAAGGATCCTAAAATTCAATACGCTGTATAAAAGTAATGAACCGTGTAGATTGATTTAAATAAATTATTTGAGTTATTTAATACTGGTGTTAATTATTCCCAGTCTAAAGCATAATGACCTACTTTTTAAAATGATAGCTACTATGATTTTAAATAAGGGTTTTTTTAAAATTAATATACCTATCGACTCCGTGTGGTGGCGGAGTAAGAATACAATATGTCACCACCCCATCTCATCCCATGGGTGTCGTAAAAACCGACTAAGGTACTATCCGTGAATATTATCTTTACGAAATAAAAAGAAGGAAAACTTGAAATTAAACCCTATACCAATCCGTCTGGCCAGCGTGGTATTAGTAGGCCAAGTATCCCTCCGTCATGGGAGGAGGCCCGTCCCTGCAGTGGGACATTAATGGGCTGTTATGATACTTATCTATAGTTCGCGTGTTGTTATCTGATTACTTTAAAGAGATAGAAGATATTAGATAAAAATAGAATCCTTTGTTGCCCGTGGTCCCTGCGATAGTCCCTGCAGGGACTACGGGTAAAAGAAATTACCTCTGGTCCCTGACAAAATTTTAAGCAGACTCATTTAAATACGTCATAACATCATAGCGAATATAGGTAATGTGTATTTTTATTGTAAGAACAAAAAGGATATATCCAAAGGTAGGGGTTGAAGTGCAAGTAGATTTTAATATAATTAAATTATACTGCATGTCAATTCTCATACCCTAATATCGTTAAAAATTCGGTTAATTTAACTTTTAGTTGTTAAAATCTCACACAATAGGTATTCTTGTATTTATAATTTAATTTTTTTTTAAAGTAATGTAAGCTTAAAACTCTCCGTGTGGTGAAGGAGTAAGAATACAATATGTCACCACCCCATCTCATCCCATGGGTGTCGTAAAAACCGACTAAGGGACTAATCCGTGAATATTATCTTTACGAAATAAAAAGAAGGAAAACTTGAAATTAAACCCTATACCAATCCGTCTGGCCAGCGTGGTATTAGTAGGCCAAGTATCCCTCCATCACGGGAGGAGGCCCGTCCCTGCAGTGGGACATTAAAGGGTTGTTATGAGATGAAGCTTAAAACGGCAATCTTGTAATTTTTAAAGTGACAGTTCATGTAATCTTCTCCATTTAGGAAACGTCAAACTTGACGTTTATTTTATCATTTAACTTTATTTTTAACGAAATGTTTAAGGACCAGAATACCACTTTTAGATTAAGTATAAAAAGGTTTTAATTAAATAAATCTAATTGAATTAAATAATCTTGTTAAATAAAAGAACTCTGACAAAACAGAGGACGATCGAAAACGGTTCAGACATTCGGTAGCACTTCAACCCCTTCCTCTGAATAGGTACATCTTTTGATATTATAATAAAAATATACATTACATTCGTTAAATAATGTTACAACGTATTTTAATTACTCGGCTAATAATTTCAACAGGGACCATGGGGTAATTTATTTTACCCGTGGTCCCTGCAGGGGCTATCGAAGGGACCACGGGCAACAAAGGAATAGAATACCCGTAAGTGCAAGCGAGATAGATATATAGCAACATAATAACGCGATATCTATAGTCATGTTTGATCTGCAACACTAGCATGTGACGACTCTCAAAAAATCCATAATATAGGTACTTAGGTATTTAATTTATTTACTTAGGTATTTAGCTTCTTATCCCATGAGTGTAATAAAACTGCCAAAAGAGACTAATTCCAGGGGAAAGAGAACAAAACATGCTCCGAATTTATAGGCATTTTTGACATAATTTTCAGTTTTCTTTTTAATGGCAGGTTTCTTTATTGAACTAGATGAAAACAGTTCAGAAAGGAATTTAATGGTTGGCATGATTGTACCGATCTAGCGAAATGCTTATTAATACTACGTATTTAAAGTAAAAAGAAGCATTTAGCCAGATAACGCGAGGCCGTAACCTTTGAAGAACCTGACTTCCCAATACCATATCTAGGAAATGGGCAACTCCGAAAACAGTCTTTCCACAATTTTATTGTTTCGCCTTTGGAAAGTATTGATGGTCTATTTGCGCCAACAGGCTTCAAGTTTTAGCGACAGAATGTGTTCGTTAACGAGACGCAAAATCTCAGTGCATCTGTACAGAACATATTGTCGATAATAAGGAAAAAGGTAGTCATAGTACAAAACTTTATTCTGCTTCCGACAGCTCTTTATAAAACAAGTAACGCTGCACTTGAGTGAAGAAGAAATTCAGAAAAGGTACGAAGTTTTCGGATAGCGCCCTCAATTTAATCCTATTAATCAAATAGGTACAGTAAGCATCAACTATCTTCGGCGGGCTTTAGTTAACTATTAGAAATATTCGTCCCTCGCCATTTAGTTCCTAAACTGACGTCTATCGGTCTTTCCGTTTATCCACCTTATAGCAGCCATCCAAGGCGGATATTCGGAAACGCGTGTCCTTTTATCCATTTGCAACAACTTCAAGCCCGCCGAATTAGTTGGCGCGTACTGTAATAGAATATTTCAACCCTAGAATGTTGAGGTTATATTGCAGTTTAATGCAGGTTGCAGACCAAGAGCTAAATTAGTTTAGCTAAGATCGCATAACTGACACTGTTTTCCATACTTGTGTGCAGACCGCAAACTATGGAATAAGTAATGAAAAACAGTGTCAGCTACGCGAGCTAAGCTAAACTAACTTAGCTTAGTTCTTGGTCTGCCACCGGCATAAAGGTCCTGGCACATGATACCGGCACAGCTGAATCGAATTAGGCTACGGCTTGCTTTCAGCGCGAACTCAATGAACAAGCCTAGGACCTAGGACTTTCACGCAATCTAGTAGTTTCGTAGGAGACTCGGAGTCTGCGCATAGTAGGTAAGCATGTGCTCTGTAAGCACCTGGTCCACTTGCTTATAGCATGCGGGCTGAGTTGTATGGAAGCGACAAGAACGCTGACTGCCAGCCGTTGGCTTTTTCATATTGACATTAAAAAACATATACCAGCTTAGCTACACACAAATTGAATGAAAAGTTAATTGCTGGTTTGGACTTTGGAGTTGTGCCTTTGCTGTGTGCTGGTATGATATGCGATGACCTTAATAAGAAAGGTGTTATTGGGCGAAAATGGATTTTTTGGAAATGCACACACCGCAGGCAGCAGCGAGAAACGAAATATGTCTGCATTCATAGTGCAATATGGGACCTGAATATGTAATGTAAAAGTGAGGTATCGTAAGTTTGATTACGTTACAGAGAAAACGCCGCAACAAAGTGATACTTTAACGCGGCGTCTTCAGGACACATACGTTTAGCGAACGCCTACAAACACTAGCTTGCAACCACTGTAACAGCGAATGTAAAGCATTGTCTATTATAAAGTAATTATTGCTTTACACTGCAATCATAATAATTTGTACATTAGCCAGAAAATTAAATAAAAACAAAGAGAATATTGCGATTTTTTTTTTATTTAAACTTATTTAAATTAAGGAGCAGGCCTGCCTCGTCCAAATCCTCCTCTCTGAAAGCAAAAAGAAAACAAATATTAAATAAGTTATTTTGAAGCTAATGCTGAATGTCTATAGACTTGAGACAGAGGCAATAAGTTCTACGTGTCCAGTTCGACCGCGCGGCCATAGCGTTTTTTTTTAAAAAAAACCATGTCAATTTTTTGTAAAAATTTGTAGAAGTTGATTCCCAAAACCATAAATTTGTCAAAGATACGGTTAAAAAGTTATAAGGGTTTAAACATGGCCGCGCCATTGAAACGCGGCGAACCGCGCGGCCACTGAGATCTTTAAAACTAAGCCTTGTAGAGACCTGAAATTTACGCAAATGCAAGATTTAATTTGTAAAAAATTTGTAAAAATATAAAAAAAATACTCAGGTTTATAGTTTAAGAGCTATAACACTAAAACCGAATGGCCGCGCCATTGAAACGGTGGAGAAAACGCTATCGCCTGTATCTCGCTGAAAAAAAATCGCAGAGGTGTGTAGTTTATTGTAATTACCCAGATTTGAATTTGTCGAAACTAGGAAAAATACAACAAAAATTCCTAGGTTTATATTTCAGGAGCTATAAGACTAAAACGATATGGCCACGCCATCGAAACGGTGAATAAAACGTTATTTCGCCTGTATCTCGCTGAAAAAGCATCGCAGAGGTCTGGAGTTTTTTGTAATACCTAGATTTTAATTTGTCAAAACTAGTAAAAATACAATAAAAATTCTTAAGGTTATATTTCAGAAGCTGTAGAACATTATCAGTATGTGGTGCGATAGGGTGACCATGTCTTATTGTTTACAGAATACTTTCTACTTATTGTTACAGAAATTATAATTCAAGGATTCTAAATAAAATTAAAATGAAACCATAAATATAAAAACAATTATGTTTATTGCTTGAAAAGTCAATAATACAGTTACAGTCCGCGTGGACTTACGAAAAACTAGCCCTAAGATTGGTTTAAATGACGCAACTCCGCCCCTAAGCTATGTGATTAGTAATGCACACTATTGCATCTCACACGCGCCACCCCCGCGCGCCTCCGCAGGTCAGTGCGACGCGTACAGCCGTTAGTACTTATTATTCTGTGGTACAGCGACGTAAGCGTAAGAGTTTCGTTATCAGTGTGTCGTTGTGATGTTAACACGATAAAAAAGTGATCTACTGATTATTAAAATGTTCAGTTCGTGTGTAATTACGATTAAGTGTTGTACTGTGGTGTAACGTCAGTTCGGTAAATTATGTAAACAATTCAGCAGAAGTGATTAAGGTATGTTGCATTTAAATATTTTATGATTATGTTAGAGCTCTCTCTTTATTTGTATGGATGACCGTGTAGTTAAGATATTTTACTATGAAATATTTACAATCTTATGTATATGAACTTATATGAAATACTAAAAACTATCTAATAACTAACAAAAATAATAATAATATATAATGTTTGCCCTGCAGTGGGACAATAATAGGCTGGATTATTATTATTTAATGTTTTATTAAATCATATAGGTAATTAGAACTTAACTTAGAACATTTGAAATGATTGTAAATCATTTTGATTCCACATTTTTAAATAAGTACAATCATAACTAGCAGGGATGTAGATATATGTTTTTACTTTAAGCGTAATATTATATGAATGGAAAAATTACTAAAAAAACTAAAGTCAATCATTTGAAAGATATACACTTCCAAAGTCGTAAAATGAGCCCCCCCCCCCGCCTCTAACTTTTGAAATAATAAAGTTGGAAAAAAAAATTGATGTAAATGTCAATAAAAACTTTCAATGAAAACTGGTTTGAACAAGATACAATCATAAGTTTTTGAGATATAGCACAATTTCAAAAACCGCACACGTTACTTTGTAATTCATACAAACACTATGAAAAACAAAGTTAAGAGCAAAACTTTGCTTGTTACTACGGAACACTTCATGGGCGAGTCCGACTCGTACTTCCCCAGTTTTTTTTTGTAACTCCACTGGTAAAATCTCTCTTCCTTTTCCTCTCACTCATTATTTTACCACTACCTAACACCAAAATTTTTACATACGCAGACGATACAGCCCTCATTGCGGAGGGATTAAATTGGGCTACATTAAAATCAACCACGGAACAAGTATTAAATACCGTGATGAACTGGATGACCGATAATCTCCTATCCCTTAACTTAGAAAAAACCCAGTTCATTCCCTTTGCCATGAGGGCTGATCTCCAACCGCCGTCAACTTATGAAATAAAAGCTCACACATGTTTCACTGACGTCTTTACTTGTAATTGCTCCACTATTACACGAGCAAACTGTGTAAAATATCTCGGAGTCCAAATTGACCAGTGCTTACGCTGGCAAATACATATTGACTCAATTACTGCCCGCGTGCGCCGACTATTATATATTTTCAAAAAACTTCGACATACGGCGGGTAGTAAAACCGTCAATATGGTTTACCTTGCGCTATGTCAGTCTGTCATCTCTTATTGCATCCCGGTCTGGGGCGGAGCTGCTAAAAGTCTTACAATGCCCTTAGAGATCGCTCAGAGGGCTGTCCTGAAGGTGATGACTGCAAAGCCGTATATGTACCCTACTGACATATTATATAAAGAGTGTAAAGTCCTCACAGTGAGACAGCTATTCGTCCATAGAACTATAATTCGAAAACACTCAACTCGACCTGATAAGGCTCCGCCAGGTAGAAATAAGAAAATTTTTACTCCTATGTTTGCCAGAACAGCCCTCGCAAACAGACATTTCGCCGTCCTAAGCATCCGTCTGTACAATAAGGCACATAAGATTCAAAAAATCTTCCACCTTAGCAAAATAAATTGCAAAATGAAGGTTAAAGATTGGCTCATGTCGCTAAACTATAAAGACACGGAAGAACTCCTACATGGAATGGCTTAACACATATACACTCACTCACACGTATCCACACACATATTGCACACACAAACTCACGCACATACCCACACTCACACACACGCACTCACGCACATACCCACACTCACACATACGTACACACACACTCATATACATGCATACCTCCACATACACATGCATTTATATAGTATCAATGTATTAAATAAAAAAATTAAATTATCATTCATAAACGTGTATTGAGGCTACTTAGCTCCAATATCGAGGGGATTACTGACGTCTGAGATACAGGATGATAACCTAGTTTAGACGTCAGTGGATTCATACTTTTGTTGCACCTAGCTTGTATCCATCTCAGAGGAATAATGACATGGATAAGACAGCCTACAAGTTATTGATGTTAGTTTTTAAGTTCGCTCCTTTTGTATTAGGCTTACGCAATAAAAAATATATTATTATTATATTATTATATATATTATTATTTTTTACAAAACCAGAAGTACAATATTATTATTATTTGTTGTATTACAATTTAAAAATACACCATTAAAATAAATAAAATAATTTCTGTAACAATAAGTAGAAAGTATTCTGTAAACAATAAGACATGGTCACCCTATCGCACCACATACTGATAATGTTCTACAGCTTCTGAAATATAACCTTAAGAATTTTTATTGTATTTTTACTAGTTTTGACAAATTAAAATCTAGGTATTACAAAAAACTCCAGACCTCTGCGATGCTTTTTCAGCGAGATACAGGCGAAATAACGTTTTATTCACCGTTTCGATGGCGTGGCCATATCGTTTTAGTCTTATAGCTCCTGAAATATAAACCTAGGAATTTTTGTTGTATTTTTCCTAGTTTCGACAAATTCAAATCTGGGTAATTACAATAAACTACACACCTCTGCGATTTTTTTTCAGCGAGATACAGGCGATAGCGTTTTCTCCACCGTTTCAATGGCGCGGCCATTCGGTTTTAGTGTTATAGCTCTTAAACTATAAACCTGAGTATTTTTTTTATATTTTTACAAATTTTTTACAAATTAAATCTTGCATTTGCGTAAATTTCAGGTCTCTACAAGGCTTAGTTTTAAAGATCTCAGTGGCCGCGCGGTTCGCCGCGTTTCAATGGCGCGGCCATGTTTAAACCCTTATAACTTTTTAACCGTATCTTTGACAAATTTATGGTTTTGGGAATCAACTTCTACAAATTTTTACAAAAAATTGACATGGTTTTTTTTAAAAAAAAACGCTATGGCCGCGCGGTCGAACTGGACACAGTTCTACACATTTTTAACAGATAATGCAATAAATAAAGCATATTATTTAGAAATATTGTTAGTGGACCTATATAATAAAGTTGGTTTACTTGATTGTACTTATCTCGAGTATTACTGATTCAAATTGAAAAATTCTTTGCACAATAACGAATAGACCTTATTAAGGAAAGCCTATATTGTTAACACAGTTACAAACATAAGAAGGGTGTCTTTTAATAATCAACTTCTTAGTATTAATATATTATCTAATATGTATGTGTATTATTATCAATAATAAGTGTGTTATAATTGTTTACAGTAACAACCATGCACTGTTATACTATGTATTTACAAATGGTAAGGACAATTCAAATTATCTATATTAACTTCGTAGCTATGTAAATATTACAATTTATAGATCAGTTACAGTGAATGGGATGAGTTTGAGTTATGTTACAATTGATAAAATACCAGCAGTTAAATAAATGGTTTATGCTTATGCATTTGTACAAATATTCCACTATAGGGCTAGTTTTATACTATAAGTTTTGCATATTCATCATCATGTAACTCAATTGTATATATCTCTAACAAGGACTATAGGACTTACAAAACTACTTCACTTATTTAAAACATGCAAGTAATACAGATGACAGGTATCAAGTTGTCAGTCAAGAGTTTTATCTCTTTCAATAACATATTGCTCGTTAAATCTCCCCTAGTATACTGTACAACACCCAGGAGAAAGGGTAATGACATTATATATTCATAGTAACCACAAAAGGTTAGAGAAGAGTGACGAGTAGGTTAGTATTTTTATACTTTAGGCAAACAAAAACAATTTAAAACTTACGAATTCAACACCAGCAGAGCCAGGGCCAACATCAGCCTTTTTGTCTTGTGCAGCAGGTGTGGTAGGAGCACGACGATACGCCGAGCGGTCCTCTGCTGTGCGGGCGGGGGCGTCGGGCCTGCCGACTGCACCACGGCGGACTGTCTCTGTACGTACTGAGCGCTTCAATGTCGCTGGTACAATTTCAGGGGGCAAGTGGAGGAAGATACGCAGGTACTCGATACCTTCATTGGTTAGGTACCTAAAAAATTAAGAATACTTTATAAGTAAACATAACAATTATTAATTACCATGGTTCTTCCAGAGTAACAATGTTTCCTTCCCAAATGACATTATTTAGGTACAACTAAGTTTAGTCAAGTATAACTTAACTTAAAAACACAGGACTATAATTTGTATGTTGACAATGTTATATAGGGACTAGTTAAGCTATTGGTAATACAAACCAGTAGAAATGCCTCCATGCGAACTGTTCCTTGACGTATCCTCTGGATTTCAGGGACTGCATAGCCTTAATTACTTGGAGGTTAGGAATCTTCTCCAGATCAGGATGTTTAGGTGCATGGTAGTCTTTCTTGGCTACCATAACACCTTCCTTAAAAAGGTATTCATATATAGAAACTCGGTTCTGTTTGGGCATCAACATCTTGAAGCACTATCTAAAACAATACACAAAAATCACCACATAGGTTAACTTATCACGTTTAAATTGTCACTTGTCAACTATTTGAACAAAATAATTACAGGGCATCAAGCACAAAACAACAAATTAATTTATTTCCAACATAAAGGGCTTTTTAATTTACAGATTAATAAAATAAAATCAGATTTTAACGTCTGACAAAGTACCTTCCGCCTATTTTGACAAAAGAAAAAGGAATTCAGAACTTCACTTTGACAGTTGACGTTCATCAGCAACGTTTCGTTATAACGTAAGCTAGATCATAAGCATTTTAACAACCATAAACGTAATAAATACGTAGATTAAAAATAAGCGACAGGAATGCTCCTCTATGATGTTGATATTTGAAAAAAAATAACAAATCATATCAATAATTCTTAAATGTAAATAGGAAAGTAAAAAAAAACTCCACAAATATATATTTTATCACTAGTTGTATTGTAGTTAAGTTGGATAAGCCTTATCCTATAATATAATCTGGGTGAATTTATTCAGCAAGTTAACTTTTACTATTACTGGCACACTAATAAAAGTAGGGGAAATGAATCCCAAGAACTTTGTGAGCTAGTAGTAGTAATAGTTCATATTACTCTTAATTCATATTATTCATTTATTTGATGAATAGCCAATTAGAATAGGTACCTATTCTTTTAAAATATTCATTTTATAAAGTCGTAGTAGCACGAAATTATTCCTTATAGCGCAAATAATAACTTTTCCGACCCGTCTACACCCTTACTTCCCGAAGAATCTATTCCGGGATAGTTAAAGACAAAGATCGGCTAAGAGCTCAAGTCGGCAAATTATGTCTACTATGATATTCTAAAATGATCTGCTTTCCTTTTATTTATTCTATTCTGTGTTTCAAGGAACTACTAAAAAAAAGTAAGTACTAGTAAGTTTGTAAATTAATAATTTATGTTCTCTCCACCTCGACATTCGCAGAATCATCAGTTAATGATGAAGCCATATTTATCAAATAGAAGAAGAATACTTACTTTATGTCAAAATCAAAATTGTCATAATTGTCAAGTGAAAGTGAACCAATCCACCGCTGCGCTCATACACAATATTTTATCTTGAAAGGCTACAAATCTATTCATTTTAATTAGAAAAGTACATTGGTTTTCTTGTCTTTTTAGTTATAGTGTGAATAAAAAAGGGTGACATGGATTTCCAAAACCGCCCAGGCGGTAAAACTGGCGGTGGAGGAGTAGCGTCATGGTCCGAAAGTAATCGAGATCGACGTGAAAGACTTCGCCAACTTGCATTGGAGACTATTGATTTGAATAAAGATCCTTATTTTATGAAAAATCATTTAGGTAAGTAATTAATAAGTGAGAATTATTTAAGAATTGCATTCTAAACTATTTAACCTAAAACTTATTATACTTGCAGGTTCATATGAATGTAAGCTATGTTTAACGCTGCACAATAACGAAGGAAGTTATTTAGCTCACACCCAAGGTAAAAAGCATCAAGCTAATTTAGCTCGAAGAGCTGCCAAGGAAGCGAAAGAAGCTCCTCAACAACTTGCTCCAGAGAAGCCTAGGATAGAACCTAAAAAGTTTGTGAAGATTGGAAGGCCAGGTTATAGAGTTACAAAACAAAAGGATCCTGAAAATGGTCAACAAAGTTTACTCTTTCAAGTGGACTATCCAGGTAATCTTAATAATTAATTACTTTATTTCATTTTTAAGAAATTTTAACCACATACATTTTACTACATAAAACCAATTTTGGTTAAACTTTTTGCTTATAGTAAAGACAGATTGTATTTGAGATAAACTAAATTATGATTCTCACACACACAATGTATGATTGACAATGTCATTTTGTTGTTACAGAAATTGCTGAAGGTGTACAACCTAGACATCGCTTTATGTCAGCCTATGAACAAAAGATAGAACCTCCAGACCGCAGATGGCAATATTTGCTGTTTGCAGCTGAGCCTTATGAGACAATTGCATTTAAAGTGCCAAGTAGAGAAGTTGAGAAACATGACTCCAAGTTTTGGACCCACTGGAATAAAGACACAAAGCAATTCTTCCTGCAGTTTGCATTTAAAATGGAGCCTATTCCATTGAGAATGCCACCTCCCCCTCCAAAGATGTGGGAGAATCATGGCATGCGGCTTCCTCCTCCTCCGGGCACTCCATTGATGGGTGTGCCACCACCTCCTCCATTATTACCTGTTCCTCCCCCTCCACCCTCAATGTAGTATATACTTAATAAATATTTTATAATAAAACATTTGTTTTCATTTTAGTTAACATTTTTCTATACCCAAATGTTAGATAATAAAACAAAAGCTATAGACACACGCAACACTCCTGTGACGCTTGGCTCCTCCTTTCCCCAAACCTTTATCGTGATCAGTCATCTTGTTTGTTATAAAGTAAAACATGCACGAAACGTTCAACTAAGGCGAGAGCTGAATCATTAAGCACGTCAGTTCCTCAGTGAATCTGAATTTTGCTAAGATCTGGGACCATGCTACTGTCACTTCCCTTGCGGTTCTGCTGATGCGTTATACCTACCCAAGGCAACCGCGCCCCGGGCCGGGAGCACAAAACGACTTGAAGCCGTTTCTCCTCCCGAGTGAGTACTGACCGGATCGCTTCGACTGTGGCGGTTGAAAGGGCTTCTCCGCCACCCACTATTAGCACCTCGTGGAGCACAGACAGATCCACGTAAATGTGACCCTGTGTCGGTCTTTCGCCTCGCATGGCGCCACCGACAAAGCGAAGCAAGCTCTCTCGCTTTCAGGTCCCAAAGAAGGCACCCGGACAGAGCATAGAATCTTGCAAAACACTTTCTTTAACCAAGAGCGTTATGTTACGACTTAGAGTACCTAATTTTATTACTGCATAATGTTTTCTTCAGTTACTATATACGCAATCGTTCAATATATTTTTGATAATAATATATTATTATATAACGTTCCATTTAGCATAAAGTGTTGGGAAATGTGCTCCAGTAAAATGGAACGTTTTTAACGGTCAACGAGCTTCGGCGGGAGGGTGCAAGTAAATAATAATAAGTTGCGCGCGCGCAATCACCCCTATCCAGCCGTTTTCTATTGATGAAGTTTATTCATATTGTTAGTCTCCGTGTAACGACTATTTTGTTGGGACACACACCTTCAGGATTTTAAGTTTGTTGAATAAAAGTGTAATTTATATTTGTTTTAAATTAGAGAGATTATCATGTTTTCAAAAGCAAAACGATTTGAACCAGTTGGTAAGTTTTTAATTCTTATTCTTGTATTAATTATGAATTAAGTAATTCTTTATTGCAAATAATTTGTAGGAATATTATGTTGTACTCTCATTAGCCTCACAAAGCAAAAACTGCATTATTTGTTTACTAAGTATTTTAGTAAAATTATACTTGCTCTGCGTATAATAATGATTAAATTCACGTTATTCTTGTTTATAGTTCACATTTAAACTACGAGCTTTAATCTAAGTCATTCATCACTTCAAACAACGATTTTTGTGTAATAATATTGTGAAATACACTAGTTCTATCGTAGGTATATCTCCTTAGGAATGAATATTTATACTACGACAGATGCACACTCATAAGGCGCTATAGATTTGATCAGTAATGTAACACTTGTAATAATTAATAAAGACCTAAGTAGATAATTAAATTAACCTACTGAGTAACATTCTTAGGGCTTAGTATAAAATAGTAATAACATTACTTACATGAACTCATTGTTATACTTAGTACTTAATAAAAAGGGTAGCAGTCCATGAGTCCACCCACCTCATATAATCAATATAACAATTTATAATACATAACAGTAAAAAATGTTTCAGCCACTCCCAAAAGTCAAACAAAATCTGGACAAACCAAACAAGACAATGAAAAAACTAAATCATGTACCAAAGCGCCATCAACAATGGCTAAGATGAAACCTTTGTCAACCACAGCGTCTACCAAATATAACAGTGATGCGCAGTCACAATGCGGCTCTGTACATAGTGTGAAGTCGTTTGCTACTGTAAGTATAAGTTATTAACTAATATTAATTTGTAAAGGCCAGTTTCTTCTTGTCTTTGTCCCATTACAGGACTAGGTCCTCTGCTGCACTACACTCCATGTAAAGTCATCATCTGAGAGCAACTACTTTGTCCACATAAAAGACGATATCTTTTAGTTTCTTAAGGGAGTCTTCTAATATTAGACTTGTTAGAGGAAGTTGAAAGAGATTGTATTGAGTTTTCTTTTATAGTAATGATAATATTATAGTTGATAATTTCTATTAGTCTACATTTACTACAACCATGACACAACAAGGGGTGGTTATATTTAAATTCTTAGTCAAACCAACCAAATGGTTCCTGATAATTTATTTTTTTATTTATTTATTTTATTTTATTTTATTTTACAATTTTAGGAAAACTTACAGCTAGTAGATACAATATACAGGATAGAACATAAAAATGAAGGCCAATTAAAAGTTTCCACAGATAACAGAATGAGTAAATTTAAGTAGGTATATAAAATAATAATAGATGAAGGTAGACTTTTAATACTAGAAATTATGAGTTTTAAGTTATACAGCAGTAGACAGGTAGAAATAAGAAGGAAAATATACATAATTATGCAATATAAATATCTTTACCAAAGAAGGTAGTACATAGCGTTCTCTTAAGTTGTCTGTTACTGTCCGCGAATAAATCTAAATCAACACTCCGGCATGCCTTTACTTTTAATTAATGACAAGTTGATATCATTATTTTTATTGCTTTATTTATGTATATCACTGATTTACAGCCTAAACCACTGAAAGCTGCAACAACAAACATTTATAGAGCTCCTACTAGCCTTAAAAAGAAAACTGATCAAAATGGTAACAAACCAGAGCTTCAAAATGAAATTATTAAAGCTCAAGAAGTTGAAATCAGGTATTACTTTATATTGTATATCATTAATTTTATATTTATTGCCTATTTATTGTTTTAAAACTAACATTTTCACTTTTAATTTTAGGAACAAAGATCATACTATTGCTGAATATACAAAACAAATAGATGAGTTCAAAAATAAAATTTCTCAGCTAGAAAAGCAAGTGAAAGAGATTAATAACATTAATAAAATCGACAGACAACTTTCACAACTTAATTTAAATAAGGCAGAACAATGTATTGATAATAATGATACAATTTCCACCATCAATGAGTTAAAGGAAAGAATATTTGAATTAGAACAGATGTGTGAAAGATTAGAACAAGAAGTGACTGATAAACAATTAGAATTAAGATCTGTTGAGGAAGTTATAACAATCAGAGATAGTTTATGTCAAGACTTGCAAGAAAAATTGACAAAAGCTGAAGTTGACTTGGAAGAAACTTGTCAGAGATTTGAGATGGTTAAGGGTCATCATGCTCTTGCCTTAGAAGCCAATGAAAGCATTAGACGTGAATACAAAGTAGAACTAGAAACTTTAAAAGCCAAGCTGGAGGAGGAAAAACAATCAATCTTAAACAAATGCAAAACAGACCAAGAAAATATTAAACAAAAATATAATGCTATTATTGAAGAATTAAAAGATCAAATGATAAAAGAGAAAAATGAAGCTATGCTTGACTTCCAACAGGAGTTAAGCAATAAGGATAATGAAATGAAAGCCAAATTAGAGCAAGTAGCTGAAGCAACTCATGAAAAATTACGACTATGTGAGATACAATTTGAAGAGCGTAGCCAAAATATTCATGAACATTATACTCAACAACAGATAAAACTCCACACTCTAGAAAATGAAATGAAGGAACTAAAATATAATGTTACACTGCTTGAAGAAGAGAAAATTATCCTCCAAAAAGAAATAAGTCTTCTGAAATATGAAAATGACTCTCTAAACAAAGACAAACAAGAACTTGTAAAAGAAAGAGATGAAATCAAAGAGGAGTCTAAAAGAAAGATGATTGATTTTGAGAATGAAATTAATAAACTAACTGTAGAAGTAGATAAAGCTTCCAAAGAAAAGACCAAGTTTGAAACATCTCTTTCGGTAACAAGAGATATTGTGCAAGTGTTGACAATGAGGCTGAGGGAATCTGATAATGAATTAGAAGTTCTGGAAGACAAAGTTCATTCTTTAACAGATTCTAATAGACTGATAGAAAATGAGCTTGCTTCCTACAAAACTACTTTGAATAATACTGTTATGGAATGTAATGAATACAAAGAGGCCTTAGTCAATATTCTCAAATCAAAGGCGGCTCTAGCTAAAGAACATAATCGTATTATGGAACATAATGTATCACTAATTGAAAGCTTGCAAAATGTTGAAAAAGAAGCATTTCGTGAACTTGGTTCCATCAAAAATGAACTCATTGAAGATGTTGAGTTATTGAAAAAAGAATCTACTTCTCAAATACAGTTTCTTCGGGATGAGGTAAATATACATTTCGTTGTCAATGTAGCATTATATCTTTTACCACCGACATTTTATCATTTATGTATCCTAATCCATTTTTAATTTACAGGTTGAGAAAAAGCGAGTGTTATGTGAAATGGCCACAGAACAAGCCGGCCAGGCCATGGTTGCGGCAGAACAATCACGTATGTTACTGTCCCAGGCTGCCGCAGAAATAGCTCGTCTTGAAGCTGAAAACCAGTGCTTACAACAACAGGTATATTTATTTTTATGTTAAAACACTTTAGATTTACTTGAGTTTTGCTCATGCATATTTTAAAATCACGTTTACATTAATAGCGATATAACTACTATTAATATAATAGATCTAGTACTAGTTTCGCTTCTCAGTAAAGAATACCATTCTGTTCGAGGCAAAATAATCTAGCAAGGATCCTTGGCGTAACCTAATTAGTAAATGTAGTTATAACCAATATTGTTTGGTTTCCAAGGACTAATTTCGTCTGTCACAATATTGTTTAACTTAGGACATCATTGAAATTTTTTAAGCAATAAAGTTCTTTACTTAAAATATTCCTTTTTTTTCTTCAGATACAAGATCAACAATCTTTGGTTGTGGATCTATCCCTCCTCCGTCAAGAAAACGAAGAATTGACGATGACGGTGGCTAAGCAGTCATCAATTATAGACAAACTAAAGAAAGACTCTGAACAGATGCAGTACAAACCAAAATCGCCGTCAGTTATGCGAAAGACATCCAAAATTGGCAAGGAAAATCTACAAAATATTATTTCTCCACTCAGGGAGCGTAATTACTAATGAAACCATACGTTATGGTCGAGTTTAGCTTGTAAGAATATCACTTGTTTAAAGCTAATCATAGACCATTTAAATCTTTACGATATGGCAAAATATGGAGTGGTTATAGCTATCCATTTTTTTTTCAGAGAGCTGGATTCTCTTATTTTTATTTCAATGCTGAATGGCGTGTTTTTTTTAAATCATGGTTGTTATATTTAAAAATTGTTTCATTAATGTTAAATTACAAAATACTTAATTTTTTATTTAAATATAACGATTGTTCAATTTTATGGAAGTTTGATAGTTATTTCATCTGGATTTATTTATACAAAGAATATTTTATAAACTGTCCGATGTGAATGTTGGCAACTAATGTACAATAAATTGTTTTATGTACTTATTTAACTAACTATAATATTTATTGTAGTGTGTATTAAATTATTTTGAAACTTAACAAGCCTTTTTATTTTAAGTGTGAGTCTAATGTGGTCCACAACTTTATTAGCAGGAGATTTTATGCCTCTTACATAAAGGTACAGATTCCTTCGGGAATCAGAAGTATTAGGTCATCATAAGGCCCGGCGGCCACTGCTCACGCCCCGTAGCCTGCCGCCGCTGAGGCATCCTGCTAAGGCGCAGCCATTAGTTCAGCTCTGCGCGAATACTGTCCAGCTAGGAAACAATAGTACAACTGTGCATGTATCATTATATGATACAAGGGGCAGCAAATGGTTAAAAGAAACTAAAATAAATACTTATGGGGCTCACTAGCGTCGCTAAATGGAAAAAAATCTTAATTCGCGAATAACATCAAGGATCAATAATGCCAATATTGTTGCATTATAAACAAAAACAGCCGTTTTATTTTCGAATGCGAAATTTAACTAATTGAATAACATTAGTGATAAACAAATACTTTATTGCCCCGCCGACTTAGGCTCATAGCACATATAACGTAACGTAAACGGATCGTCACCGTATCAACTCGAGCCGTTCAGTATTCTTTGTATGAAACTCCTTACTGCAACGCCGTTACAATCGTAACGTAATCGGATTTTTGACGTTTGACACCGAAGAAAAAGGCGAGGCGGTGCCGATCCGTTTACGTTACGTTATATGTGCTATGAGCCTTAGTAGACGACATTTTGCATTATTGATCCTATTCGCGTAATATATTTTTTCAATACATTCGAAAGGTTTAATCTCTCCTCTAAGAGATTGCTTGTTCGTTAATACAGGCGCTTATGCCCGATTTACACATCGACAAGTAAGAATAAGAAGAGCTTTTTAATCAAGTTAATCAATCTAATCTCTTGTGGAACATGAACCTACACAGACATCATGTTAACTGATGTCATTAACTAGATGCGTTAGTTACTCTAACAAAATAATTAGTAGAGCAGAAAAATGCACAAATAGGTTACTTAGCGTCAAGTTTCATTCGTATGTTTTTGTATTAAAAAGATTACATCTACGAAAAACGGCAAACGTAGAGTAGGACATTCTTTGCTAGATGGACGGACTGAAGACCTCAAAAAGGTCATTGGTCGGACTGGGTCCTTGATGGCCAACAGTGGACTGCGATAAAAGGCTATCTAATCTACGACCTCCTAATCGACTTTTACAGGATAAGTTGGGCTCGTGAGATACGAAGTAGAGAACTTCGTTACATAATAATAAAAACAAAATTCAGTCTTACACAAATTTATTTTCATCAATTTACAAAATTACACAAAGTTGTACTTAAACTATAATTAGCGCTAGTGCAATAACTTAATTACATAAAGCATTTTGGCAACACAAGAGTAGGTATGTATTTCATTATGGAGATTATCTCCGCGCACTACAATAACGCATTAAATAACTTAATTAACATACACATTACGCTGTAAAACGTTTTACTTTCTTTGGATTGATCAGACTTTGTAAAATCACAATTATTTTGAGACAAATACTCAACTAAATAAGTACTATTATAATCAAATATCAGATCGAGCAGAATGCTCCCTTTATATGAGTTTAATGTTGAAGGGACGACACCGCCCTTATTATTGTACAGACTGCAAGCTGCCTATATACATTCCCCTCGTTTATTAAATCGTCTCGAACTTCCCACAATAAAGAATGGGCTGGTATTAACAATACAAACTATTATAACTATAAATCAAAACTTTTTGGTGTTGAAAGGTGGGACAAAATTTTAAAATACTGTCTAAGCGTAACTTTTATAAAAAGCAAGTCACACAAAATCTACATCTATTATCACTTTAATGGATACATTTAAACTTAACTTAGTTTTACGTACATTAAACGTAGATTATAGCTATAAACCATAAACTAGTTTATTTCACTGGTTTTCTTACTGGATTTATTCATAGAAGCTTTTGCTTAGTACCAAATTATTTAGTGCATTTTTGCAAATATATAGCTGTCTTTTTTGTCCTGAGGCAGAAAACAAGCCTAGTCTAGAGCAGAATAGTTTAGATTTTAGCTTTCAGATTTAGTTGGTTATGTAAACTAAGCATATAACTGAAAAGGGTTACTATTTATAGCTATAATTCACGTTCAATAAGTCACAAGTTTATATAAAAGTAGAAAAAAATGTTTCTAAAAAATAAAGGTAACTGAAAAAATTTCAATAAAAAAATACACTAATAATAATGTAGATTATCAGATCAATGAGATCGTTAAAATGTTTCAAAATGCAATGCAATCAGTCTCACCTATATTATGCTTACATTAAAAATGTATATTATCTCTATGGTGTAAAACACACAATATTACGACACATAAGCTACACGAGAACATTTATTACAATAATATCATGGATAAATTATATCAAAAATTTTGTACTTTGGGATTTTTAATAAATAATTATAAACATACAAAATGTCCTAATCAGATCATAAAAAAATCGGTGGTATTCGAATTAAATTCTTCGTTAACTTTCTATTACTGGGAAAACGTGCACAGACAAAGATTTATAAAATATTAATCTTACAAAATACTGGGGCAAGTAATATTATTACGAATTATGATATCATAATATTCAATAACAAAACAGCAAAATTTATACGAGGCGTCATATAAATGTAGGCGATAATAATCATTTAATTAATCGATGTGACCATACCTTGGGACTATATCTTCCCTAATAAGTAAATCACAAAGAGGGAAGCCATTAAGAGGAAGTAAATCTTGAGCGACTTGTATAAGCCCACTCTCAGGTCCGGGTAAACGACCATGCCAGACGTAATAGTAGAAAAGAGATTGCATAGCTGCCATAAACCTTCGTTGTTCTGGCACTTCAGAGTCAAATGTACCGAGAATAGCTTCTACGTCAGAGTTGATACCAGCGATCCTTGAACCTCCTGCACCACCCCCGGGGCCTGCACCCATCACTACATAGAGAGGGACGGACAGTCTCATTCTAGCAAGACTCACCAATGGGCATAAAGTACGAATAGAGGAGATTAGTTCGACCAAGCCTTCATAGCTTTTATTTACATGAGTAAATACTGAAGATGTTAAATTCTTGTCGCCCAGTACGCTTTCTTTTACCATTTGTTCGACATTATCCGAAGTCCAATTCAAGTATTTCATACGTAAAAGATCAGAATGGCTAGAATGTTGAGTGGTACCGAATATCATAGGTTTAAAAACTTTCTCTTTACCCGACAATTTAGCTGCTTCCCAGCTTTCGTAAGGGTGGATCCTTAGTAATTCACCGTCTAATACTAATAACGAATTTTTTGTTTCTCCAATTTTGGGTAAGCCACCAATATTGGATTCCAACCATATATCAGGTGTAAGGATTTCAGTGGTAGAAATTCGTCGTAAGCATTCAGCATCATTACATTTAGTCATTTCTTTAAATCTCGAGTTCATTTGTTGGGATTGTTCTAATGGTTCTCCCGGGAATATAACTGACGCCGAAGACAACCATACTCTAGAGTATAATTTCTGAGCTTGGCTGACTGTTGTTAAAGCTGCTGTTAAAGTCGCTCCTGCGCGATGACCTAGCAATGTTACTGATTCTGGGTCTCCACCGAAATGTTTTATATTCAAACGTACCCATTGTAGGGCAGCTAAGAGATCGCTCAGACCGTAATTACCAGATACGGGCGGATATCTACTATTAGATAATATATCAAGGGCGAGGAATCCAAAAGGACCAAGTCTAAAGTTAGGACGGACGAAAACAACTTCTTTGGTGCGAGCATACAGTGCAGATGGCTGTGCAGAACTAATACCTCCGGTCAATGAATTAGCTCCGATAAGAACTACAACAGGTAAGGGAGTGTCGTACCTTACATGTGGAGTGACCACATCAACCGTCAAACAATCTTCTTCACCAGTGATGGTAGAGTTTTCGAGAAATTGCAAGCAGAGAGGACCCTTAGTCCTCGCATCTAAAGTTCCATTCCAGCAATGAGAAATATTGTTTAAAGGTTGGGCATACGTAAATCTTCTTTCTTCAACAGGTGGAATGGCATAAGGTATGCTGTAGAATTTGTAAACTCCTTCATCCAAGATTCTGTATAAAAATTAAAATAATAAGTAACACAAAGTATAAATGATTAGTCAATTAATAAAATGTAAATGGTTATTTACCCTTCAACAGGTCCACAGCTTGTAAATGTTGTGATGAAGCGACCGAGGCGTAACGGACGTTCAAGAGGAGGTCCTGCTCTAGCTCCAATTACAATCCCAATGATCACTGCCAGTAATACTAGGAGGGTGATGCAGCAAACCACTATATCATCTACAAAAACATAAATAGATAATTAGGTACACATGTAAACTGCAACAAGTTAAGAAAATCATCAGCAAATAGTTATTTTTAAATGTTTATGGCTTTTCATTGAGAAGGCCATATCAGATTTAGTCAGGTACTGCATACTAGAATTAATGGCGAGGGTGAGATGATAGTGAAATGATTTCTAGCAACACACAAGGTATTTGGAAGAAAACATAATAAAATTGATACTAATGAATGAAAGGGAATAAAAAAAAACAATCCGATTTTACAAAAACATAAAATATGTGTATTAATATATATGTTTTAACATTGAGTGTAGATTAAGCAAAACAGGTTTCGAAGAAGAATCGTAACATACCATTGATTATTTAAGTCTGTGCCTACCTCAAGGGGAAATAATTATGATTATAATATATGTATGTATAATATGTGTTTTTTAATCTTACCTATGATAAATTTCTTTTGACGAATCCTTTCCCTAAGTGGTAGCTTAGTAGCCACTTTACCTTCCTCCTCCTCCACTTCCTAAAAAGAAGTCAATATTATATTGTGTCCTTGTTTATTAAACATCAATAGAAGTACTGATATTGGTGTATTGTGAGGAATAATGATTTTAGAATAGATTTTAAATTGATATAGATGGAGAGGGGTGGACAATAATGTTGTTGACTTTGTTAGTTATCATTCAATGACAGTGGGAATAATTTTCCCTGAGTATTTATATTTAAGTCTGTAGTTGATAAAAGCAATAGAGAGTAACACTGTTTTTTACTTTATGAACAATATTGGTTATACTCCTGTTGAGGATTCATAGTATTTAAGAGCTATATTTCTATAATAAAAGGAAATAAATATTATGTAAATTGTGCTAATATTTAGTGAGTCCTTTGCTTGGTCGACCAACTATAGTTAAATTGTAAACTTTGCTGAGGCATATAGCTACCTGTAGCTAATTATATACATATTAAATTTACTATGTTTATGGTAAATGTGTACTGTTTTCTTGTACATATAGCATTGAACTGCATTATTTACAAAAAGATCTCCCAAATCAAGATTTAATGCACTGTAAATAACTTACAGGTGTTTCCAATTTAACAGTTTCCATCCCATCATTTGGAGTATCCAACTTATCATCCAATGTTTCCATAGATGCTAGAGTAGCTTCTGCATTATTTGCTGAGCGTTTTTGAAAAACTTTAGGATATCTTATATTGAACAGCTTTCCTAGCTTTTTTGGTTCATCCTTATTTTCTGAAAGAGATTTTTCATTGACTGATGATTTACAATAATTGTATAAAATTATTTTTATTATTTGAATATTAACTTTATTGTACACCTGAATGTTATAAGTTAGGCACCAGTAGGTATGCTAATAAACATATTTACTTATAAACTAGTTATCACAAATGGCGGTCTTTTCACTTGAGGAGAAAAACACCTCTGTATATAAAATGTGTAATTTAATTTTGTGGTTGTGTGGTGTACTAAATAGTGCATGAAATAACAAAAATAATTGTATACTATTATTATTTTAGTATTTTGGATAAACCAGTAACTTGTATTAAGTCTAGCCAAAAAAATAAATGCATATCTTATTCATATTTATTTGAAATTTAAATAAAATTTGAACTTATAAATGTTTGTATCTAAAGGGATGTCAACCTTGTACCTAGAAAACCAGACATACTGCCACTGAATGCACAAACAACTCTTTAGTAAGTTAAAAAAAATGAATGATGGCAACAGCAATGAAAAAAAACATAGGTAAGTACAAAACAATTCAACTATTGTAAAAAGGATAAAATGAACTACTCATATGTTGAATCATTAAAAGATTTGATTTTATGGTAACCTAAAAGAATACCTTTTTTGTTTTATAAATAAATGAATGTGCAATAAAATATTCTTTGGATACAAGCATTTACTACAATATGAATGAAATGAGTTTTAGCGACACATACTTAAATCATTATTGTTTAGAAACTTAAAACATGCAGATTAGGAATAGCAAACTCACCTTCCCCTTCTTCAGGCTGATGCAGAAATTTCATCATCCTATTTAAAAATTGGAATCGTTGGCCTTTCACATTTGAACTGTCATCAGCTTTTTCATTATCAGTGTCTTTTTCTATAGCAGCCTCATCATCCTATAAAAGCATGTAAGTTAGACATCTTAATAGTAAAAAAAATATTAAGTCTGTAAAAATTAATAATGGTAACTTTTACTCACCTTTGATTTATCTTTGTCAGAATTTTTGGTGAAGAAGCCAGGCATTTTGATAGCCCCGATAGGTATAAACTTAGGCTTAACTTCGCGGCCATGTTCAGTCAAGTCGCCAGAAAGCGCAGCCTTCACAGGTCCGTCGTCTGCTTTCATATCAGTCAGATTTATGTTTACTTCGTCAGCTTTTAACATTACCTCCTTTTCTTCAGCCTCTATTTGCTTTTTATCCGGCGACTTATTCTCGTCGTCATATTCTTTGTTTATATCCATCGTACTCATGTCTACAAAAACATTTTATACATTATTTCATCATAAAATTGAAGCATCTTTCATTTAAGTAAGAAATACTTGGTAATACGATAGCATTTACAAACAATAAAATATGCAAGTAGGTGTACAAACAGAACAATGAGTATGTGAAAAAACCACCCGTGGAATCAGACAAGCGTTACTTAAATTTTACAATCGAAAGAGAATTTATTATTATTTATTTACTCACTTTTTACTGATATATCATAGAAAATTATTAGTTGTGGCACAATTCGTTGTATTAGCACAATAAGACCGGTTTATTTTATAAATTATGACATAAAAAAACCGCCCTGCAAAATGCCGCAAACAGCAAGCGCGGCCGCTTACTAATGTTACCAGTTCTTAATTATATTTTCCCCGCGTGTTAATGTCAAAATCCCAAAGCTCAACTTTGAAGTATAGGTTGTCTATAAAGTCAAGAAATTAAAGTTTGAGGAACTAAATTGTTCATGTGTCTGGCAACACTGAAATTCAAAATAGACTTGTACATGAGCTGTCATCGAGTAGAAGTTGCGGAACGGTTTTCATTTTGTGATTTTTATAAGTTCATTAATCTACAATAAACTAATACTGACTTACGAAGAACAACATAAAGAATGAGTAGAGTAAATCAAAGTGACACGTGGGAAGTGATTTTTACATTTATAAGGCGATGTTTGACGGAGCACGAAGCTGCTCAAATTTTATGTGATTTGGATGATATTTATGGGCGAACTGCAACTTTGATGGGTATGTAATCGTGTTACTGTGTTTTGTAATCTGTCTCAAGTAATATATTCACTCCATTTGCGATTTATAGACCAAAAACAGGCATTGCGTACATAGCATATTTTTAGGTAAGATTGTCATTGAAAGTAAGAAATATTGTAGTACGACCTATTCTGTTGATACATTCTCAGTTGCATTAGTATAATTTTTTGTAAATCAATGAGTATAATTCAGTCAAGATTTATCCCAATTTTGAATTTGAATTAATTGCTTTATGTCTATATTACGGTTGATAACTAAACTAAGTATGTCACTTTCGCATCAACTGGTCTGTCGACAATGAATAATTAATTGCAATATTTTATTATTTTTTTTATTATTTAGTTCTTAGTAACTCCATGTTAAATGATATCTTGTTAGTTAATATTTAACACTGAATAAATTTTAGTTAGGTATTGCAGTTATTCTTTCCATCCCATTCTTTGCCTGTATTTTGTGTCTAGGTATGTCTAAATTTATTGTAAATGTTCAATCAACATAACTTTTGTAAAATTTCAGGCTCCAACCAACCCTCAGATAGTTGCAGGTGATAGCTAGAACTGTGATGGATTTTAATTGTAGTCTTGAAGTTTTACGCAAAATTTTTAATGCAATAGGCCTACAAGAAATGCCCTAATAATATAAAAATCGAGATTTGCCTGAAAAACTAAGGAAATACATTATTTATCATTCTTCATACAAGGTAACCTTTATAATAAAGCATAATAATATTCTTTTGTATAGTAATTTTTCTAACTATTAACTGTATAAAACAGTTAAAATATTAGTTTCTAGCTATTTTCCCTTTCTACTCCTCTTTGCCCCCTATACGCCCCTCCAAATAAACCAATAATCAAATCTTTTTTAATAATAATATTAGTATAGTTAGTAAATCAGTAGTTTCCGTGTAGTGACGAAGGAAGAATACAATTTATCACCACCCCATCTCATCCCATGGGTGTCGTAAAAACCGACTAAGGGACTGTCCGTGAATATTATCTTTACGAAATAAAAAGAAAGAAAACTTGAAATAAAACCCTATACCAATACGTCTGGCCAGCGTGGTACCAGTAGGCCAAGTATCCAGTTATGATGATGATGAATTGATATGTAAAATAACAGAATATTTTATAAAATCATCACTAACAAGTAACTATTTATATTCCCGCAGGTCACAAAATGTTGGCAATTTCTAAAAAGGGCCTTCAGCAGCATCACAGCTGAAACTTGGAAAAACAGTTGCCATCGCGTCGAGAAGCTCGAATCAGAATACTACAAGAGAAGAGGCAAATACTGACGATAATAGCAGCAGCAAAGAAAGCTTTAGTGATGACGATGAAGGTGGCAACGAAAGTTATCTCAACATCGAATATTTAAAAAATCCTATGATGAACGCGATAAATAAATCTCCTTGTTAACTGTGTACATGCGTTTTTATTACTCTGATTCAATCCGTTATTTTATTCTAATACCCATACCATTCTAATAGGTGAATTTTGACCCATGTAGTTTAGGGTTGGTGTATGAAATCGATTAAGAGATTTATCGATTTAGATAACAAGCGATTAATCGATAATCGATTATTATTTATAGTTTAGTTTTTTAAGTTTGGTATACATGTGGCAGCAGCCATGTATGTAGTAGCAGCATTAAAATTAAAACCATAGAACATAATTGTTTTGCAGAAGTCAAAAATTACGTTATGGCTCAAAACAACTGTCAAAATTTAAAATGGCTTGACTATAGTGCATATAAAACAGAATTAAAACATCGTCATCTAAAATGTTTAAAGGGCTAACACTACTTTACTTCTATAAAGGTCATGTTATAACAATTATTCAAATTTCTCAATCACTTAGGGTTTCAACCAATGAAATGAATTATCTCATTATGAGTTGTGTGAATTTTTTACTTGAGTATTAGATATAATGTGTTTCAAAATTACTTATTTTATTTCAATACATTACTAGTATGAAAACTATTTTCTCAGACTAAATAGGGTTGCTACGTGTAGCACAGTGGCGGCCTCATTTATTTTCAGGACTTTATAGACAGAGTGTACTTAAGATGAATTATTATATAAAAAAATAAAAATGGTCAGGTATTTGTCGGCTACACTATATAATAATATATTAGCGGTTCTACACAGAGTATCCGAATTGACACGTACATTTCACTTATAAATATTTAGATTGATATTAATGTTTTAGTTTAACTGACAACAAGGTACAAAAATACCAATAAATATACGAACTTATCATATTTGTATTGTACCCAATAAAATTTGAGTATACAATTAAATTTAAGTAATTTTTATAGTTAATATTGATAATTAAATTAATGAGAACCATCAGTTGTTGTTTAAAAGACCCTTTGGCTGAATCTCTGTGGTCTATCTATACTACAGATTATCTGTCTGTAGTATTAGTTAGCCACCTCTTTTGGTGTAAGATAAATTATGTTCATGCTTGTTTAGTAGGTTATTGACCAGGTCGTGTTTATGGTTCTTCTGGTATTTATAATATTGTTTATAAACTCGTCCTTGACAGTGGCCATCTCTAGGTAGTCATAAAAATATTTTTATCTTTATTTCGTTTCTTTACTTGTTTGATTGAATTGTCCAGTACACATATCCATCTATAATTTATAGTTTTACGTATCGATTTCCTGAACAAAGATTTTTGATTTCTTTTTCTTTTTAAAAAGACAACTCCCGCACTAGGGTCATGCCCTGTGTCGCGGGGACTTTTACAAACATCAATTAACGGACACAAAGAACACCCAGAACCAGGACAATAATTTGTGGATCTCACAATTTGAACCAAGAACTCCAAATATGGGTGATTAAGTACGAATTACGATATTATTTTCTACAAAGTATATTTTTTAAATACCTTGGATAATACAGAAAAAATAATTATAGGCTGGGTATAAACGCATGTTTTTGTGGGCGGTCTTTTTGGATTCCTAGTACTTTTATAATAATAAATACTACATTGATAATAATATAAAATAACATAATTAGATTCCCAAGTAAAAGGGGAAACCTTACAGTGGTTAGCAACCTCAGGTATTTACTGTCAAAATTTGTATTGAACGAAAACAACATGGCGTTCTGTCAAAATTAGTTCCTCGATTTGCCTACAGGTTTCAGGGATTAGGGATACCCAATTTATCACTTTACTCTATGATTAAGGATGACCATGGATAACTAACTACCACAGACAGTATAAAGAATTTTTAATTCATAGTGTAAGAGAAACTTGCGTCCTATTCCTGAATAGGACTCCTACCTGATTCTGGAGTTAAGTATGAAGTAGAGTAAGGGCCATACCTCACCGAGATGCCATGGCGACGTGGCCAGCGACGTTGCCAACTAGATCAAACTGAGATGTATGACGGCTAATTCACTTGGCGACCAACTGGCGGCGTTGCCAAGTAGCCAGAGTAGCCAGAGTCGACCGCTCCGCATGCGGCGACTGGTGACGTTGGCTACCTGGCGACGCCGCCAGTTGTTTGCACGTGTTTGTATGCTCCGTCACTCACTCAGTCGCCAATAATAATACAGAGCAGTAATTTCCATTTACTGGCAACGACACTACCAGCCGCACTACCAGTAGTGTCGTTGCCAAATGAACGACACTACTGCCATTTTTTTGGATCAATTGTACAGTCGAGTCGAATCACAAATGAAAATAAGAAATATAACTCATTATTTTAAACTCTTTATCTTAAAACATAAATCATAATTCGATAAAAAAAATTGTACTACAGTACACAGCAGTAATATTTAGTGGACCTTCCCAATCATCAATTGATATAGCAGTAGCTTGTATTATGTTTGCTTAAAGTGAGGAAGCATGTGATGTTTTATATGTTGCCTTATTATTAATTGCAGTACCGGCATGGGACGTTCCATCAGGGTGGTTGGTGTAGAATATGTTACATCCTTTTATACTCGTAGCTGTCGTTTTTTTATCAGTCATGTGTGTCTCGGAAATTAGTAGGATGTCAATATTATTATGATAGATGAATAATTCTACTTTAAAATAATATTTGAAAATTAATTCTTCAATATTATTTATACCACAAAAAATAAACTTATTATGTCGGTGTACCTCGTTCGTAACCCTCCTAAACAACTTACCTACAATAATTCTCGAGATATATTTTATCAGATTGTACCTAAAAGTCAAAGACAGAGGAAGCTATATTCATGGAATCATTCAAAATCGACCCTGATCTGGCTTCTACCCAGATATCAGTTAAAAATAATGAGCTACATTCCATAATTTCATTTGTGATTCGACTCGACTGTACAATTGATCCAAAATAATGGCAGTAGTGTCGTTCATTTGGCAACGACACTACTGGTAGTGCGGCTGGTAGTGTCGTTGCCAAAAAAGGGTAATTTCCACGTCCATTCCTGACTGTGTCGAGACAGAACTGAATGTATTGGCGACGCGATTGGGCGACTCAGTCTGGCGACGCAGGGACACCAGACGTAGCCATGGGAACGTGGCTGGCCACGACGCCATGGCATCTCGGTGAGGTATGGCCCTAAAATACCACTCCTTACCAGATATACTATTAACGCAGTATTGGCATTGGGAACTTGGAATTTTATAAGTAAAGAAGTTCTGGTTATAAGGTTACGGGCTATTTTACATAGATAATAAAAACAATATTTGGTAATAATAATTTTAATATATTAAGATATAACAATTAAATAAAATTAGTGTTTTTCCAACGCCTTTTCCATAAGATCGTTAATGTGACCTATGAGACTCCTTGGGTCCATCAAAAGCCCTGCAGATACCATAGCATTGTTAAATAGCTGGCGAGCGACCATTTCTGCTAATATGCGATCAGTTGACAGTAGTTTATGTAGCTTTATAATGACTGGGTGCCTGAAAATTAAATAGTAGGTAGTCAGAGGTGGCTAAATCAAAGAGATCAAATCAAGGTTTAACTTATAAAACTTTGGAGATAAATTGCATTTAATTAAGTATAACGTGTTTGTTGTGTGGTGATGGAGTAAGACTACATGGTTTCTTAATGGCATCTCAAGAGTGACATAAAAGGCGACAAACGGAAAGTTCGCAAAAATGATCTCTAAATAAATCTAAAAACCCTATACCAAATTTTTTAACCAATATTGTATTAGGCTATGTTCATCTCCATCGGTTGAGGAGGGAAAATTAATCTGTCCCTGGAATGGTACATTATTGGACTATAATAAATTAATTATTTTGAAACTTACTTGGCATTGATTTCAAGTTGAGGCCTCAACAAAGCGAATCTATTTTCTTCACTAAGACTTTGTGCTTGAGTCCTTAAGAAGTGTCGTGCCGCGGCCATTTCTTGTACAGTGATAACGCAAGGATGCGAGTCCAGTTTCTGTGTTGTCCGTACCTCGAAGACTTTGCCAGTCAAAAATATTTTCAAGAAATTGATTACTTCATCTACTTGGGTCTTTTGAAGGGTATCACTTCCTGTAAATGATAATATACTGTTTAAATAGATGATAGTTTACTAGAGACACCAAAATCAGTACTTAGTATTTGGATAAGATTGAACAACAAGTAATATTATATCTAAATAATATGGTTTCAGCAACCTTCCAGTTGTACTAACAAATAAAAACAGCAATAGGTAAAGGGACAATTTAAGAGAAATTTTTACAAAACCACTTTGTTCTACTCTTGACATTTCACTTACTCAGAAGTAGGGTACACTATTGTTGCTAACCTTCTCAAAACAGATAAAAATGAGACCTGGCTTAAAAATGTTTTTGAATACCTACATTTTCAGAACGGGGTTATAAATCATCCAATACCATAATAAAGTTTGCAATTAACTAACCGATAATAGTATCAGATGGCTCAGAAGCAGGTGTCTGCATATCATTCTCGACGGATACCAATGTTTTATTATTAAACTCTTTCAATTCTAATAGTACTAGTTCATCATACATCTCGTAACAGAACAATACTTCTACATCGCGTTTCTTCATAGATTCATAATATGGCGACGATTCTGCTAATTCACGGCTGAAAGAAATCAAATGTTATTAAAGTACAGTAAGTGCCAACTTATTTGGCTGGCCTGAAGTTGTTGCAGATGGCTGCGCATATTTCTATTTTCAAATTAAATGGCAGTAGATGTGGGGAAGTGTTTTATTTTTTAGGGGAAGAAGATGTTTCTTGTGGGTTCCATGATGAATAAAAGATGAAATACGTAATATAATATACTTTACTGCTAGTTCTAGACTTCATTAAATACTAATAACTAAATATGTTATAACAACGACCTTGCTACATGGTTGTGGGAAGACGACTGCTGGGCGACGCTCATACAATCGCGTGCCTCTAAAGGTGATTTGTCAGCAGTCGCTCAAATTACAATGTTGTGTCCCTACAATTTGATCCTGTTATGCGCGAACTTCTATAATAGTTAGGTTCAGGTCGGCCAACTTATATGGCGAGTACAGAGGCTTTATTATAATATACATAAATAATATAATATTCTTCAAATAAGACACCATCAGACATGAAACGAAAGTAACATTAGGATTGCCTCTCTTAAGTGGGAGTGGGCAGACCACGTAGCAGCACACAGTGCACAGAACCAATGGTCGTTTGGGAGTAAAGGTTCTCAAATAGCGACCACATAACGAAAAGTGCAAGATGGTTAGACCCCTCTCAAGGTGGACCGGCGATCTGATATAGGTTGGGCGATGGGGGCACATGACACAGAGCAAGGTAAAGACATATTATAAAGGAGGCCTATGTCCAGACCTAAAAAAAATACAGTTTAAATAAATCGAAATTGAATTACCTGGGTGCAGCCAAATAATATATTGTCTTCTGCTCTGGCTTTTGACGAGAAATGTATTCAGAGAGTGAGGTCTTCACACCATTTTCCATTTTGGACGATTCAAATCTTAGCAGTTTCGCTATTTCCTCCTATATATAACAAAATAAGTATGTTGTAAAATTAGGTCTCATTAGAAAATAGTGGTTAATTTATTGGTGGCAAAAAAAAAAATGACTGTGCATGTGGGTGCAATAGTATGTACAGTACCCGGCCGTAAATATTGCACATCGACTTTTGTAAAGAGACAGTCGGCCAATTTCGGCTTCGTAGAGCATCATCTATATAATATGAAGTTGCGACTGGCATGCATACCCTTAAAACAAAGTATGATTTGATAGTGTGCGACAGAGATGACGCTCTACGAAGCCGAAATTGTCCGATTGTCTCTTTCCACAGGTCGATGTGTAATATAAACGGCCGGGTACTGTAAATATTTTTATAACAGGCAAACTCACCTTTTCTAGTAAATTCGGTGAGATTACAACTCCTTCTTTCAAGAACATTGAATAGTCTTTGTAAAATGCTTCGTATTTTACAGGATCTTTTTGTGCTGTATCCACCATGAATTTAAGGAAACGATTAGTTAGAACGGTTTTTAGTTTTCTGGAAAAAAAAAATAATAGGCTGTAAAATACAGTACAAGCGCCTCCATTTTAACTGTTAAAAGTCTTTAAACAGAGAAACACTGTAGAAGCTTTTTTCAATTATGAACATAAATATTACGTACAAAGTAATGTGCTTAAATGATGTTTTATCATGTCCTTCTGACCATCACAGTCATCTATAGATGACGCGGAGTGGCGGTCAAAAGGTAATTTTTTATATGGTAACTGAATATGAACTAAGCACTTCTTTAGGTGTGACAAATGACAGTGTGGCCTTTACTATTATCTTTTAGATTAATATTACTCTTCTGCTGTCTTACGGCTTAATTACAAAACACGGTATAAATGTTTTATATTCCTAAAGACACATAATACAATGGTAATTTGTTTACAGTTTACTTACACTATCAGGGCACTGTTCTGCAAGAGCTCCCTGCTCAGATTAAGTGGAATGTCTTCAGAGTCAACAACACCTGTAAAAAAACAATGCAAGTAACAAAAATAATTTAATTGAATAGTGTTTACAACGAGAATATAACAAAATGTTAAATACCCTATATATTATGTATATAGGATCAGTTGGGGAGTTTCTAAGACGAATATTTAAATTTTGAAACAGTTAAAAAGAGTAACAGTATTTTTAATTTACATACAACTTTTTTAAAGCAAAATGATGTTAATTTGATATATCTATTAAAAAAACTTTTAAAATAAATATTTTTAAAAACAAAACTCACCCTTAACAAATCTCAACCACTTAGGTAGAAGATTATCAGCCTTGCTCTTGATCAATATCTTCCTAGAGTACAAAGCCACTCCGATGTCAGATTCCCGTGACATTTCAAACAAGCCCGGTTTGCCTTCAGGTACATATAACACAGATCTAATACTTAATGGTACATCCGTTTTGTAATGGAGTGTAAATCTGGGCTTGTCATATGAATTACTTATATATTTGTAGAATTCTATATGTTGTTCCGCTGTAACTTCTTTTGGTTCCATTAACCAAAGAGGCTGCAAATTAAATTTATAGAATGTATTTTTAGTTTTCTATAGGTTTTTAAAAGTTTTGTGTTGTGGTGGTTTTTTTTATTAGGAGAAATAAAAGCAAAGAGATTCGAAAGGAGGAGAATCACATTGAATTTGTTTACCTTAATGGAGTTGACTTGTTCTTCATTTAAAAATATTGGGCTGCTCACAAAGTTGCTGTATTTTTTTATTATATCTGAAATAAAGTTAAAATAGTAAATTACGATTAATATGTTTTTGGTTTATCTATTAAGTAAATAAAAAATTTTGAAGGCGAATATCCGTCCTTAGTCCTTACTGAAGAAGGCTTATCGGAGTAGTGGAAAAAAGGTCTAAAAAAAATTACTGTCAAAATTTTGATAACATTTCATAACTAATTGACTGCCTTTTAAACAAAATAAAGATTTTCAAACTGGGCAGGGAGGATTGATTTCCGAAGAAAACAAGAAAAGTACAATACTGAGAACCCTTTCTTTCTGGTATCATCATCATCATCATATCAGCCTATAGACGCCTACTGCTGGACATAGGCCTCCTCCAAACGATTTTTCGTTGATTGATTGACTTACTTTGAACAGTCTCATCATCAGCATATTCTCGACAATCTTGTTTCAAGTATACAACGATTTTAGTTCCAATAGGTACACCATCTGCTTCTTGTATTTCGTATGTACCTGATCTGAAAATAAAAAGTATAAAATTTATGGTAAAGTTGTATTACGAATATCTTTTTGGATTGAGTGAGTTTTTAATTAAAAGTTTAATTTTTTTGATAAAAAATCACGCGGCGCACCTTGCGCTACACATTATGGCCTTTCCCAAAAGTGAAATAACGGGCAATAACGCACATAAATTGCCTTCCGTGGGATTCGCAGCTATGACCTCACGAACGGCAGCCGCATTATCGTTTTGCGCCGCTTTAGTTGAAGGCAAAGTCTTTATGAAGGAAACAATAAAATAATTAACAGGTTTTTTCCCTTTCTTCAAAAATACAATAATTGCATAGTAGTAAGCTTTTATGTTAGTTATAGAGCATGGCGGTTAAGATATGCGGCCATATCTCATAGAATACAATAGTTTGAAGTACATTCTGTTAGTACTGGAAATACTAGTTTCTTTTCATCAGGGTGCAAAAAAACTCTAAAACATGAGCATAGCCCTGTGATTTCACTTGTACCACTACTCTGTACAAAATAACATTAGCATTTTTACACCAATACTTCTAGATGGATTAGGCAGGTGGGACCTGGGTGATCTCTTGCTGAACAGACTTAACTATGTAGTGAATATACAGTCAATTGATAAAAGTAGCTTACCCATCAGAAGACCATTTGTATCCTTGCGAGTCAGTTTTACTACTCCTTGTATATACCTCGATCTTGTCTGCCACCATGAAAGCAGAATAAAAACCAACGCCAAACTGTCCTATAATGGAACTGGCTTCTTCTGCACCTTTCTTCTTAATTTCTTCTATAAATGACTTTGAACCTGAGCGGGCTATGGTTCCTAGATTTTGTGTAATTTCGTCTTTTGTCATGCCAATGCCTGAGTCCTAAAAGATTTATTAAAAAATATCATATTATTAATAATTAATTTCTAGCATAAAATTAAAACTGAATGAATAATATTTTCCTTTAAGAAAGAAAACACTGACTTTAAAATAGACTGTTGATATTGATTATAACACATAGTTTGGTTTACTTGTATTGCGTTGAAGTGGTAGACCCGCTAACCAGATTCCTGATAGTGAGCCGTAATCACAGCACAGTCAAGCCGATGACTATCTTAAAAATTAGACTTACACAAAGATCTAAACAGCTTCGTTTTTAAGGTTAAAAAAAATTTACGGAAGCCCTTAGGTATTACCTCTGACCAAATATTGTTCTTACCTGGAATGTAATAGTTCGATTTTGTTTATCTGTCAATAGTCTGATCTCCAAAGGTCTGTCTAATCCTTCTAGTTGTTCTGTTTCTGGTGTTGCACTAACACTTAGGTACCGGAACTTTTCCAAGGCATCACTTGCATTGGATATTAGTTCTCTTATGAAGACCTGTAGTATTAATTAAAAGTTGATCAGCTTTGATCCACATTAGAGTAATAATTTATATTAATGTTTTGTTTGTCTTTTGTAATATCTGTTACTGAGCATTCAGCAGCAAAGTTGTGTAGGATAGCAATACACTGAATTAATTTGATAACCTGGCTTGAAAAATAATTAAAAGTAATCCAATGGGATCTCAGATTTCAAAATCACACTTGTGCAAAAAACAATATCTTGCTCTTATGAGCATTTGGAGGTAAATAAATGTCCATCTGTACTGAGTGATCCTATCACATTTTGGACAATACCCTCAATCGCCTCGGAGTGACAATTTTTTTGATTTCGGTTATGACTATTTACAATTTTTGGTTGGATTGTACGAAACGGGACACTTTGAAAAAAAAATCTTTTTTTATTTCGAAATATGATAAAACGTCGCTTTTAAAAACAGATCGAAACAAAAAAAATAATTTTTTAAAAAATTTTGGACTTAAAAAAATTTGACCGATCAAAATATCATTTGGTTAGGTTATGTTAGAACTGTGACAACCAACGCGCGAAGGCGAGCGAGCGTAGCGAGCAGGCCGCGGCAGCGGCCACCAAGCGCTACATTCATAATATATAAAAAAAGTCCTGGCTCTATACAAAATCGATCAAAATTTTTTAAGTGTTTTTGCGTCCCGTTTGCTACTACAATAGGTAGAGTGAAATGTGAAAAATTTTACAAGTCCTGATTCCATACAAAATCGACCGAAATTTTTCTAAATCCAAAATTTTTCAAAAAAAATTTTTTTTTTTTATTTGCCTATCTGTTTTTACGACGACGTTTTATCATATTTCGAGATAAAAAAAATTTTTTTTTTTCAAAGTGTCCCGTTTCGTACTATCTGACCCAATTTTTTACTAAATGTACGTTTAGGTTTTGTTGAAAACTAAGATATGATGACACAGTACAGATGGACATGTAAATATCAATAAACTAAAAAATAAAATGAAGTTTTTTTAGATTTTTTTTTACCTCTTTGTCAGAATATAGTGACCTTGCAACAATATCAAGTAACATGCGTGTTTCAGCTTGAAATTCTCTCTTTTCTGAGGTACCCTTCAGTATTTCTTCACTCTTGGTTTCACTTGCTTCAGCACTGTAATATCTGATAGGCTGGAAACTTGCCAGAGGTGTGCCTAAAAGGCAGAAAGTAATATGTAAATTGTGGTGATAATCATGATCATGATTCGTGATAGATCTCTTCTCTTCATGTAAGTGTTGGATTTGGGACTAGGAGAGACAACATTATACAAAATAGTTACAGGGGTATTTACAACATGAGAATAAGAATAAGAATCAGTTTATTTGCAGAAAAACACTGTTACAACGGTGTTATTAAATTAATAGTACCAAGTGATTCTACCGTTAGGCATGCAAACGTTACATTAATAATTAAAGATATTATTATAAGTATGAGAATTTCACTTAATACAAACAATTTATAATAAAATTCAAATAAAATAGTACCTTATACAATGATAAACAACTTGTTGAGCCACTATTCTTCCCACAAGTGTCATTAAAATACAAAATATAAATAAACAAAAATGTATAATACAAATTAAGTAGTATATATAGAAATATGAATGCAGATGAACCCAAGCAAGTTGGTAAGGATGATAGAGACTACTCGCATGGTAGAGAAGAGTCTATGAAATGATAGTAATGTCATTTCATAGTCTCTATTATGCGAGATGTGTAATTTTTGTATTTTAAATAAAGTTTGTGAACTGTGATTGAGCTAAATTATTAGTTGTGGTGATGACTACAAATATTCAACCAGCATCTATGAAGTACATGTCTCTGATCACAAAACGATCATGTGCGTCTTGTACAGGACTCAAATCCCAAACCAGTCTTAACTGGACAGTAGCCGTACTTGGCATACTACCGAAGCGGCTTTTAAAATTGCTTGTATATTAGGTAGCTAACGATATGATATTATAATATTCGATGCATGTTGAATGACCTTTATGATTAAATTATACTTAATTAGAACATACCATTTAATTTTGTAGCTGCAATATAACACGATGATAAGTGTTTAGGTTTTTTTAATGAATGTAGAAGTAACCTCTTTGCGCATAATGCAGAATTAATTTTAACTCTCAAAGCCGACATAATTGTATGTTGTTAATAATAGATTTTAGTTTTTAATGCACTTTTATGGCCTTTTTATCTCTTTCCCCAAGTAAAATAATGTAAAAATAATAAGTACATACAATAGGTTCTATTCAATTCTTGTTTGATTATGTCAATTGTCAAGATTTCAAGAATGGGAGTCAACTCTGTTCTACACAATGTTTCTATTAGGGCTGTTATGTACGACAGAGAGAAAAGATGAAATAGAAAATGTCATGTCATTTCCTAGCAACCACCTAATACTTGTTTATATGGAGCTGTCAACAGTCAACACTACAAGAAAAGAAACCGTTTATTTTGTAAATTCCTTAATATCTTGTAAATAAATAAAAAATCTCGATAAATAACAAGTTTATCCTGCATTAAAAACGTTGCACGAGCATCCTATTCCTTAGTTAAAGTGTTTTTGTGAAATTGAACGTTATTGACTCCAGTTCTGAGAGAGTGACTCCTATAGGGTTTTTGTTATGTTACAATGAGTTTCAATGCAGAAAAGAATGTTTCAATGAAGAATGTGAATATTTTTTATTATGAATATTATTTACATAAATAAATTGTATGTACAAGAAATGAAGTTTTTTATTATCAAATCCAACTCCAAATACAGTCATCCTAATTTAAACCTTCAACAAAATAAACAAAGAGATATATCTAATGCCCTACGTAGGGCGTTAGGATTTATTTTTTTGTTTATAATAATTAAAATAACCATCAATTTGAATTTCCCACGCTGCTGACATTAACCGTAGTTTTAGGAGGGGTGCCAATAGATGGCGCCACACGCTTAGGAAAAGTTTCCTCACGAATTTTATATGAAGTTGACATTCTTCTCCTTTGAGTATAAATGTTCTGTCTGAGCATGATTTTGAAAGAAAAAAATATTTTCTGTCAGTCCTTAACTGTCACTGTCTTTTGTCAAACTTACTGTCATGTTGAATCATTTTCTTTTTTAATGTGGCAAGCGTATTAAAGTACCAGCTATGATAGATTCGGTGTCGGAACTTTTTATATATTCTGTCTCGCTCACTTCAACTTATGCCCGATTTACACATCGACAAGAACAGTAGCGAGTTAAGTAGTATTTTAAGATTAAGTTGATTTAAATAGAGTTCCATCCTATTTTTTGGCGAGTTAAGTACGAAGTAGCCCCCTCTCTCGCGTCTCGCCAACTTAACTTGCCAAAAAATAGGATGGAGATCTATTTAAATCAACTTAATCTTAAAATACTACTTAACTCGCTACTGTACTTGTCGATGTGTAAATCGGGCATTAGGCCCAACAATACCCTTCACAGCATAGATTAAGATAATACATATGAAAATTCACAGCCTCTGCTCTTTTCTTTTGGGTAATGGGTCTATAAGCAGCGGCCTGGCTGTGCTCTGGCATTGCCGAAGTCTATTCGGTAGTTACTACTTACCATCAGGCCACTCGTCTCGTCTGCCCCCTAAAAGGGTTTACAGCATTCATTCATTCATTAATCTCAGCTAATTGACGTCCACTGCTGGACATAGGCCTCCTCCAAATATTGTCACCTTGTGCGGTCCTGCGCCTCCCTCATCCATCGGCTTCCCGCGCCGTCCTTATGAGGTCTTCAGTCCACCGTGTGAGCATATTAGTAAATAATTGTTGTTACCAAGTTTTGTGGTATAGATAAGAGTGATGAAGCATTAGTACTGAAGCTATGATTTTAAAACGAGACGTAGTATCTTATAGGAGTTATATAAAACGATATAAAACCGCTATTCAAATAACTGCAATACGTTTTTTCATTAAAATGTCACGTGGGAGATTGTAAATTTGCAGCGATGAAATACTATCTACCGCATTTATCACGGGGAGTGCTCTGAGGAGTTGATCTGGACATTGTCCGCAGCTGAATTTCTCCACAGAACCACTTGCAATCGACTGTCTTACCATCGTCATCACCTTGATGGTTGGCGGTCATCCATTGTGCGATTTTCACGAAACTTCCCACCGCGAACAACTGTTTTGTGGAACAAGCTCGCTGCGACGATATTTCCGGACCGTTACGACTTGGGGAGCTTCAAGAAACGAGCGTACTCCCTCTTAAAAGGTCGGCAACGCATATGTGATTCCTCTGGTGTTGGTATGGGCGGCGGTGGTCACTTACGATCTGGTGACTTGCTGGCTCATTTGCTTATAACATAAAAAAAAATACATTGTCATTAAAGTATTTATACAATAAAATTAATATTAAAAGAAATTAATTAATTATACTTAGGCACTTGAATTATTTATTTGGATAATATAATTATACCTAGTTCCGATTGCGATCAATAAGTCCCATATTTTATTAGTTAGATAAAAAAATATTAAAATATGATTATTATTGAAAAGAAAATCATTAAAAACAGATGATTAAAATCATAATTATTGAAGCTAAGTAACTGAAAAAGAATCTATGCTAATGATTACGCTAGCATTATTCCGGAACGCGACAAACAAGCTCAAGCGTCAGTCAGTGACAGTAAGGAGGTTTGATTTCAGAGTTGTTTGGTTTGGTCATTCATTCATAGTAAATTGGCCAAAGGTTTCCCCGAAGTTTACAGAAATCTTATTTTTTATCTTATTTTATTTAAAGTTAGAACTGTAAATTTGTATTTTCGTATATCTCACAGTGCAGAAAAATAGTGGCAACGGACAAATTGTAGTGATTTTTGTAAAACTATTTCCGAGGTTTACTAGTTGTTCCAAAACATTTTATCATTTTGACGTGTTCCTTTAAATAATTACTTGTAAGCTGAAGTATAAGCTTTATAATCAAATGAATTGGCAAAGTGCTATTGTCAGAGACGTGTAAAGAATATTTATAGTGTTTAAAAATTATCAAATTGTAAGTGAAAACATGAATGTTGTGTTGAGGATGTTCAGGACGAACTGTAATTATTTTCTCATAGTGTTGTCACATTTGCGGTGCAGTACTTGAATACTGCACACAGTGAGCTAGAGACTGGTGTGGAGAATGAGGGAGCAGAGGTAAAGTGTAGGCAGGCACCGTGGAGCACCTGGTGGGAGGCGGCGGCGCGGGCGGCCTGCTGCCCGGCGCCTCGCCCGCCCAGCATCCGCCTAACATGCTCCAGCCCATGGAGGAAATGATCCTTCCACCCAAACGACAAGCTGTAGTTGATCGCTTGAGGTAAGCACTCAGTTATAACTATTATTGAAAACTAGCAGTTGCATTAACTGATAATGTATGTATGTATTCCGCTGGCATGATTATTCAATTGCTCTTGTAGTGCTTGGTTAATCTGTTTTTGATGAATTACTAAAAATACAATAAAATATTGTTTTAAATGTAATGTAAAAATTTTAAAAATTCAGTAATATAACACTTAGCAACAGTTCTTTTTTAAATTATAATAATTTTATAACAAAAGTGGAACACAGATGAATACCAAAGTCATCATAGGGTTTAGCTTTTTAATTCAAGGTAAGGAACCCTATAAATCTTGAATCCAGATTATTAAAGTGATTTCTTATGGGTTTTATTTTGCTACATTATATAAGAATACAATATTTGTTTTGGAATTGGAACAGTTGCCCTTAATCTTAGTAAGCCAACTCAGTCATTCATGGCTATAGACCAATAGAAGTTTAAATAATAATATATTTAGTTTATTATAATCGGTTTATAATTTTGTGCCTATGCAAAGACAGTAAAATTGGCTCTCTATTCTCTACCAAAGCCAATCCAAGTTTTACCATATAGGAAGAATTTATGGGCTTATTTGTTGATTTAATGGCTAAGGTGAAACTAGGCGCTTTACACCATAATGTCCATGAAAATGTTTGCCACTGAGACTTAATTGTGATGAATGATGACCTAACAAATTGTTTAGCTTTTGTAACATGATAATCTGTGTTGTGGCTTTATTAGTCTCAAGGCACAACTTAAAGTACCAATAACAAACCTTATCGGTTTGAATCGTTACATTTGAGCTCCCAGACTTTAGTACTTACTACAGACAGCACAGAACCTTTGAAAAATTTCATTAAGCGGGTACCAAACCCCAGACTTCTGTGTAGCATATGGACTAAAACCACTAACCCGTAATAGATGTAAAACAAATGCATATTGCTTCAGCCTAATTAGTTAATGAAACCATTAATACTCATAGTAAAGACGGCTTCATCTTTTATTGATCTCCGTTACTTAATGAAATTACAAAGTTTTATAGCTAGACACTAGACATTTGTTAATGTTACGATGTATTAGATATACAGAAACTCATTTAGTTACATAGTCAGCAATGTTGAAACTGTATTCATATATTGATAGTACATACATCTATTTGCGTATCATCGTAATCAATCAATCAATCAACTAGCCTATTGCAGTCCACTACTGGGCATAGGCCTCTCCCAACAAGCGCCACAGTACACGTTATAACGTATACATCACTATTCCATAAATTTCCTTCACCAGTTTCTGTAGATATTATAATTTTTGATTCCATGAAATAGCGAAATTCCCAACTTACCGATTTCCCTCGGCATTACCCTCTATGTCAAGCTATATGATAAGACCAATAGTGTGCGTCAAAAGACTTGGATCCGTATGTTCACCACTTTGCTGGTAAATATACGTAAATAATATTACGTATTTTAAAAGCATACTACTTTTTTTTAGTTGTACCATATTGTTATGCGTAACCCCTAAATAACCTCAAGCATAGTTTTTGTTTAACAATTATTTTGCCTTTATATAAAACTTATTTTACTTATATTCCATTCCAATTTATCAATACAAGGCTGCCTTCTACGAAATTGTTTTATTAATGTTATCGCGGCTGCTGATTCAGACAGCGAATAAATTAATGTATATTGCTGTAATCCTCAAAGGAAGAAATATCTAATAGGTATCTCATAAATATTATATCTTATCTTAAATCTAAATTCCAATCATTTGAAGTCCTAAGTTGATGCCATGGGCAAATGATCTTCGCGATTTGCGCATCTGAAAACAGTTTAATTCTGTCAATACAGTTAATGCTACTTGATATTTATTTTAATATTTATCAATTGCTAATCATTTCGTCCTATTATAATTTTATTCTTGTTGGTTTAGAGAATTACCAGGCACACAGAAAAAAGGAAGATTATACTACGATTACACCGTTTGCTTGGTACATACTTCGATATACAACAGAATCCTTTTAGTTGGCCGATATACTCATTGCATATAGCTTTAAAAATAAATTTACGTTACAAATTAATTAACCATTGTTTAAGTAAAGGTTAATAAAAAAATTAAACGCGAAATCTCTGAATAATCATAGATAGGAAATTGTGTTTGATCGAAAAATCAATGTCTCGAGTTCAAAATATCTAGCGAAACATTTGTAGACTTCTTAAATTATATTATTGTTCGTTTTTAGAAGTCGGAAACTGCTACTTAATTTTAAGTATATTATCATATTAGAACATCACAATATAACGCTTTTAATATGTGTCATATACATAAATCTTTGGTAATCTTACAGTACTAATATGCTAAGCGACAAGAGTTTGCATCAATGTATTATGAATGAGAGGGTCCAATAAAGCCAAGCCGGCTTATCGGTGCTAAAAGTTGCAAACTGCTATAGCATCTACACTGACACTTTCTATTACATTTCTAAGACCATCTATTTTAAATAAACAAAGCCAATCAAAACAAAGTTTGTTGTTGCATTCATGCGACAAAACTATCAAGACATTCCTTAGCGCAGCGGTAAGCGTTAGTGTTGCGCCTCGATAGTGTTGTGTACAACTTATGTTTGAAGAGTGCATCGTAGTTTGCACTCAGTGAAATTATGTCGGGGTCTCGGTGCGTGTCTAACGGTACTGGATAGCCAGTTGGCGGTGCATAAACGACTTACTGCATGCTTTATTTATACTGCAGACAATACATAGTTTATCGATATAGATTAGTTTTAGAAATTCTTATTAGATTATTTTTACGTGGCTTAATATTAATAGAAGCTATTCGCTGTTGTAATAGATAAATAATTGACAATAACATAACTAATAGATAAATTAACTTTCATCATCTTTTAATTGGCGTAATTGGGTTTTTGGCCCTGATTATAATTAAAATCTGTCTAACGTGAGCCTAAGTTCACATAACTATACTCATTCCCTGATTTCTACTGTATCTTCTGGAGGTGTATGAATGTAATGGTTTGTACGATTTCCTCGGGGTCGTATAGGCTTAGTAAGCTGTAGCTTGCAAATTGACGTTGATTCCTAGTTTTGGATAATAAAAGAAACATAGGATGAATCCATGTTTACTAAGTAAGTATCTCCTGTTTTAATCATGATCTTAACATAAATTTAGTAAGATTTATTTTCGTCCTTTACGGTCCATTAAATCTGGCCCATGATTAATGAATTTGTAAATATAAAGGAGATATCGCACGACGTGAAAGCCTTGACAGCATCAGCTAGCGACTGGTCCAATATATAAATGTCACGAAAACTTAACTCGTTTGCAATAAATATGTCTGACTTACAAAAGCACGACAAGTTAAGTAAAAGCTTGTAAAAATGTACAATATTGTAATACAAGAATGACGTTGGTTGTTTTGGTATCGATCGATAATGGCATCGTAGCTCGGGCGAGGGATCATCCCCCGTGTTAATGGGATCGTTTGTAGGGATACACCCTGATCGTCGAGACGGCCTCCTAACTGTAAAAGGATAGCTAGTGTATATGTAGACGCATACTAGAAGGCAGGCTTGGTAACACAAATAATAATACGTACAATAAATAATAACAAGATTATTTACTTGAGCCCGTAAGTGGAGAGTCCAATACAGAGTGTGCTGGACCCTGATAATGTTTTCTTAGAGGTTAAATAGTATGACCATAATTACTTGTGGGTAATGTAATAAAGTAATTGATGATCTGTAGTAAGGCAACATAACATGTTTATTACATGTTGATGAAGAGATTTTATTGATAAATATTTATTGATTTTAATGCGATTTTCATCGTGGTCGTTAACTTTAATTTATGGTTTATTCGGGTATCAGGAAGGAGTGGCGATCGATCATTGAGCGATTTTAATTAGAGAGAATAAACTTAATGGTCTTTTATACAGCTGAATGACGATATCTAAGATGGAATTAATAAGGCTGGTTTAATCTCAGAATTAGATATCTTTTGGTTTAGGATGTGGCGCTAAAACCAGTTGTTCGCTTCCGTATGTTTTGTAAAAATAGATAATTTATAATCATTTACTGCGAAAAGAAAGGCGTTGGCTTGTCGTGTCGCTTCTGTCTGTGATACTCCTTTTTTACCGAGCAATAGAGAGAGGCACACGGCTGTCGACATCTCTAGCGATGTTCAGACATCCTCAATATCACAATAGTTGTCAGACACCAATTCTGTAATCTTCCAAAAATCATCCAGGGATCACAGGATCCTTCCAGACCAATCAGTTTAGGGACAATATTACTAAACTGGTTGGTCTAGTAAGATCCTGTGATCCCTCTTGTGTGCTCGTGCTTGTTGACGGCAGAAATAGCTTACCATCAGAGGACCCACTTACTCATAATGCCCTTTAAATTAAAAAAAAAGGTATTTTCTTTCCCTAGATAAAATAACTAAAATCATTGACATAGACCATTGTGTAGAAATATTTCAGTGATTTTATTTGTTCTTAATACATTTTTAATGGTATGTTTAGAACTTCTATTAACATATGCAAATGCTAATTAATATACGTAATTTTATGTGTAGCACAATACTAAGATTACAAGCTAACAAGGTGCATTTGTTATCTGTGTGTGGTGTGCACGTCGTTTTATATTATAGTAGTTATATTTATAAAACATTGTATCAACTTATGCTTGGTTTGTTACAAAGATTTCCCTCTTTCTAGTCTTACCCCGGTTTCTGAATGACTGGTCAAGTCAAAATCAACTAATGAAGTGTCAAAACTGTCATTTTAGTTCCTGAAAATGATAGTTTTGACACTTGATTAGTTGATTTTGACTTGATCAGTCATTCAGAAACCGGGGGTTAGTCTGTAAACAGCATGTCAATTCTCGTACCTAAAATTCGGTTAAGTTGACTTTTAGTTGTCAAATTGTCACACTCTAAATAAAACTTTAACACGACCACAAAAGATTACAATTGCAATAGCAAAAACATGACAACTAAAAGTTAACTTAACAGAATTTTAGGAACGAGAATTGACATTCAGATTTTAAGTTTTGTTTCACATTTTTCATGTCTCATATCTCGAGCATTCTCGAGACAGAGAAAACTGTTTGCTTAATTTTTCGTTCGCTTAACTTATACCTGCTTCGTAAGATCTTTGGCATGGTTACGTGTAGTATGGGTACTGACAATACCGCCTTGGTGGCAAAAGGAGTTGCCCAGTGCCCTCGTGTTCCCTCGAAACAATTATTTGAATAAATACTTCATGTATATCCATTAATTTCAAGTCTGAAAAAGACTTCGCGATACAAGGACCAATCTCTAGTGCTTGTTTTTTTTAAAGACTTTATTTTCTTATTAAAATAAACGGATAAAACCCAGTAACTTATATCTGTGTTCAATATTAAAATATTACAAACTTCTATTTACATTGTCCGCGTTCGTATTCATTAAAATGCATTCAGGACACCCATAGACGCTAGGTAGAGTACGTACTTATGTTAAACTCTTGATCGATTTGTAACTTATCATCATACACATACATACGAATATATGACTTAATACTTTAGTTTCCCGGGGGAATGTTCTAGAAAATGCCTTTTGTCATTACAATAAATTGAGAATCTACAATATGCCAGGTATGTTACGAGTATGTACTAAAATTTTCTTTAGATTACACAATACAATTGAATATTAATCAGAAAAGCATTCGTTTATAACTGTAGTTGGCGTTGTTGAGTACGTAACAATCTCCTTCTTACTATGACTTAATAAACTCCTTTGCAAAAAAAACGGGCACTTACCAGTCATTGGCTTTTCAATGGATAATATTGACATATTTAGTATGGCATTAGCTTAGATGACTAGAAATTTCTTATTATCAATAAGAACATAGTTTTTAAGACTTAATTCCTGGAATTGGTGTTTTAGTCAATGTAAACAGAGAGCCGTGTTAAAATTGAAATTTTAATGTGTTTAATGAAATTAAGACTACGAGTATTTTTATGGTATTTTAATAAAAAAAGACAGTAAAAAATAAAAATTAATAACGAGTATGACTTCCCCTTGCACTGATTACGGCATGTAATCGTCTTGGCATGCTTTCCACCAGGTTTTTGATGGTGTCCTGTGGAATGTGTTCCCACTCAGCTGAGATCACACGCTTAAGCTCCCTGATGTTTTGTGGAGGTGGTTGGACAGATCGTACTCGCCTTTTTAGGAGGTCCCAGACGTGCTCAATGGGGTTAAGGTCGGGGCTCCGCGCTGGCCAATCCAAACGACGAATACCGACCTCTTGCATATAGGCATCTACGTCGCCAGAACGGTGGGCCCGAGCATTATCATCCATAAATATGGCATCTTCACCAATTACAGTCAGTGCGGGTTGTGCATGTTGACAAAGGATTTCTGTTATGTACCTTTGCGCATTTAGTGAGCCATTTTCAATGAATACTAACTCGGTACGACAGCTGGAAGTTACGCCCCCCCAAAACATAACCGATCCTCCACCATAAGGGGTGATTTCTTCAAAACACACGTCCGCATAGCGTTCCCCTGGTCTTCGTAAAACACGCCGACGTCGGTCCTCACCATGCAGACAAATCCGAGCCTCATCTGAGAAAAGTACGCTACTCCAGTGACTTAGTGTCCAAGATAGGCAATTTCTAGCGAACCCTAATCGCGCTATCCGGTGCTCACGGAGTAATTTGGGAGCCCGCGCTGGTCGTCGACTGCGTATATCAGCCGCTAAAAGCCTCCTCCTCACAGTCCATAGACTAACTTGTGCTCCTCGTACCTCTTCAAGGTTTCTTTTTAGGTCTATGTAGCTGCATCTGCGGTTCCTCAGCGCCTGAGTTACTAAAAAGCGGTCGTCTCGTGGTTGTGTGCAACGTTTTCTCCCAGAACCTTGCCTTCTCTGAACGGAACCTGTCTCTTGGTATCGAGCCCAGGTTCTTTGGACTGTTGAACGACTCACGTTTAACCGCTGTGAGACGTAACATTGGCTACAACCCTCCTCCAGCAGCGCTATAATTTTACTAGCTCTTATTGCTTTTTCTGCCATTACAATAGACACAAGGATATCTCTTTTAAGTCACAATAAGGCAGGATTATGCGATAAACATAAATTATTCTATTAAAAATAACTAACAGTTAGGTTTAGTTGCCTGATAACCTTTTAAACGAAATCCCGCGAAAAGTAAGTAAAAAGTTACAAACTGGAAAAGGGATTATTATTTTTAAAAACAGAAGTTTCGAATTTAGAACTAACTTTTTTCATACCCAGACTCTTGATTAAGTGCCAGTAATATAGTTTGGCGGTTAAAACCTCTTTAGACCTAAATTATTACCAATAATGTAGAAAAATCAAAACCGCCCGTTTTTTTTGCAAAGGAGTGTAACTTCAGTTTAAGAGCGGCTTAGCTGTACTCTGGCAACGTTGACGTCCATGAACAGCGGTTACCACTTACCATCAAAAGGCTGCTTGCTCAGCTGCCTTAAAAAAATTAAAACTGATATAAAGTAGATATATCCGTGTGGTGACGGAGTAAGAATACAAAGCGTCACCAACCCATCTCATCCCATGGGTGTCGTAGATACCGACTAAGGGACTATCTTATAAAACTTGAAATTAAACCCTATACCAATCCGTCTGGCCAGCATGGTATTAGTAGGCCAGTATCCCTCGGCGGCCTGTCCCTGCAGTGTGACATTAATGGGCTGTTATGATAAAGTAGATATAGAATACTTATCGATACATGACAGGTATTCTGTAAGTAATCATTTAACTAAACATCACTGCTAGGTTTATTTTTGGGATTCGTATAGTAAGTATAAACTTGCATTCTTAGACATACGAGTCACTGATGCGAGTGCTATGTAGGGATACTGATGCAAAGTAAGGGAATTTCAGATAAGTGAGAAGTATAAGGTGATGTAATGTCTAATCTATGCGCACCTTATTTTACATTTCCTTCCTATTACGTATTTTTTCTAATATTTAGTATATTACTCCACTAGTATTATATCTATAATATAAAAATGAATCGCAAAATGTGTTGGTAAGCGCATAACTCAACAACGCCTGGACCAATTTGGCCAAATCTTTTTTTTAAATGTTCGTTGAAGTTCAAGGATGGTTTTTACGGCGAGAAAAATTAGAATTATTGCTGGAGAAACCCTAAAAATAGCCCTTTTCTTTTTCCCATACAAATGATTTCTAACTAAAACGTAGTCAATTTGAGCTTTATTGCTATGGTATAAAGTTCATATTAAATTACAAGCACTCACTGTTGTCTAAGCTATGTAGGTGTGTTCCTAACGTCAAAGATCATATCTATTAAAACAATCAGTCGTCATGATATTACAGACTTAAGACAAAAGTTGAAATCTTTAATGGATTTCATCGTAAAACATAATATGTTTGGTGAGACACGCTGCTGGATGTATTCTGTGGAGTGGCAGAAACGAGGATTGCCACATGCACACATTTTGATTTGGTTGGTTGAAAAAATAAGGCCAAATGAAGTTGATGCAGTGATATCAGCTGAAATCCCTAATGTACAAGTAGATCCTGGATTGCATGAGGTAGTTATCAAAAACATGATACATGGTCCCTGTGGAACTCTTAATCAAAATTCACCGTGTATGATGGATGGTAAATGTTCAAAACGATATCCACGGACATTAATATCGGAAACAATTACTGGTAATGACGGTTATCCATTGTATCGTCGCAGATCGACAGCAGACAATGGAAAATCAACAATTGTCAAATTAAATCAACAAGATATTGAAATAGATAATCGTTGGATTGTTATATATTCACCCATTTTATCAAAGACATTCAAAGCACACATCAACGTTGAATCTTGCCATTCAGTGAAATCTATAAAATACATTTGCAAATATGTAACCAAAGGGAGTGATATGGCTGTGATTGGAATTGGTGCAGAGAATTCCAATGATGAAGTTACCCAATACCAAATGGGCCGCTATGTCAGTAGTAATGAAGCAGTTTGGTGAATATTTTCTTTTCCTATTCATGAGAGACACCCTTCTGTTGTTCACTTAGCTGTGCATTTAGAAAATGGACAAAGAGTGTATTTTACAGCACAGAACGCAGTACAAAGAGCTGCTCAGCCACCATATACTACATTAACCAGTTTTTTTGAGACATGCCAAAACGATGATTTCGCACAAACATTGCTATATTCTGAAATGCCAAAATATTATACCTGGAATCAATCCTCAAGGAGATTTATACGACGGAAACAAGGAAAACCAGTTCCAGGATATACAGATGTATATTTCACCGATGCGATTGGCCGGATTTATTCAGTACATCCAAGCAATGATGAATGTTTTTATTTACGACTGCTATTAGTCAATGTACGTGGCCCAACATCATTCCAACAGTTACGAACTGTTGATGGTGAATTGTGTGGATCCTACAGAGAAGCCTGTCAACGTTTGCAATTGCTTGAAAATGACGCTCATTGGGATCAAACTCTCAATGATGCTGTAATATCATCACACGCTCATCAAATACGAACATTGTTTTCTATAATCATATCTACATGCTTCCCATCAAACCCAATTGATTTGTTGATCAAGTACAAAGATTATATGTGTGATGATATTTTGTATCAAATACGGAATAGAATGGGAAATCCAAATATACAAATCAGTGAAGAAATTTACAATGATGCATTGATTTCAATTGAGGACATGTGCTTGATAATGTCAAACAAACTATTAATTCAATTAGGCCTGACCGCGCCCAATCGTCCAATGCATGACGCTTTTAACCAAGAGTTGTATCGAGAAAGACTGTATGATCTCAACGCTTTGAAAGAATTAATTCAAACAAATCTTCCACTGTTAAATGAACAACAGAAGTATGTATTTGAAACTCTTATGAAAGTAACAAATGATGATATGCAAAGCAATGAAACTCCAACCTGCAACGTTCCGAAGAACTCTGCAATGGCAAAGGTTTTGCAGCAATGTAAATTGATTGTTTGGGATGAATGCACGATGGCACATAAAAAATCTTTGGAGGCTTTAGACAGAACCTTAAAAGATCTACGGAGCAATAATAATGATTTTATTAGCAGGAGATTTTCGTCAAACATTGCCAGTGATTCCACGATCAACGCCAGCTGATGAACTCAATGCATGTCTAAAGTCCTCCAATTTGTGGAAACATGTCAAAGTACTTCATTTAAGCAAGAATATGCGTGTCGAGTTGCAAAATGACCAATCTGGAAACATATTCTCTAAACAACTCATTGACATTGGTAATGGCAAATTTCCTATAGACATGTTGACTGTGCATTAACTTTCCTCAAAGTTTTTGTCAGTTAACTCGATCAAAAGATGAACTTATTCAGAAGGTGTTTCCAGATGTTTCTCAAAATTACAGGAACCATGATTGGTTGAGCGAACGAGCTATACTGGCTGCAAAAAACATAGATGTAAATGAATTAAATTTCAAAATTACAGGCGAATTGAGGATATATAAATCAGTTGATTCGGCTACTAATCAAGATGATGTAGTCAACTATCCACCGGAATTTTTAAACTCGCTGGATTTGCCAGGATTGCCACCTCACAATCTTCAATTAAAGGTTGAATCGGTGGTTATAGTGTTGCGAAATATCAACCAACCGCGTCTTTGCAACGGTACACGGTTAGCGATAAAAAAATTACTAAACAATGTGATAGAAGCAACTATACTCAAAGGAAAGTATAAAGGAGAAGATGTTCTCATACCGCGCATCCCGATAATTCCGACTGATGTGCCATTTGAGTTTAAACGACTACAGTTTCCAGTGCGGCTTGCTTTTGCTATGTCTATAAACAAGTCCCAGGGGCAATCATTAAGTGTTTGTGGTATTAATCCAGAAAACCCATGTTTCTCACATGGTCAATTGTATGTTGCCTGTTCCCGTGTTGGAAAACCATCAGATTTGTTTATCTATGCGCCAGGTAATCAAACAAAAAACGTCGTATACCACAAAGCACTACAATGAAAATAATAATAATTATGATTCACATGATTAACAATGAAGCGATTACTTACTTTTAAATCCTTATATGTTTTATTTAATTATTTTTTATTCACAACGCCCTATTACCAGGGTGACGGTTCTGTTCAGGAGAATTTTTTAAAATACGTAGGCACAAAAACTGCCACATTACAAATCTTTTTGACAGGACGAAGTCTGTCGGGTCAGCTAGTTTAGTATATTTTATATTATATTTAGTATATCGACGGTGGAAAGGCAAAACGATTGAAACGCCACTTTGGTCGAAAATGAGTTTTATATGCAGTTCGATAGAGTTTTGGATTCTCTATCGATCTGTCTAGGTTAGAAGTCATTCTGACGCATTTTTTGGCTTTTCATTTAAGGTATAAAAGGGGGTATTTCAAAAATACCCTCCCCTTAAACGACCGTTTTTCGATACCTTTTTTTAACAATGTCAATAAATTGATATGAAAATATTGAAGGTGCCTTTTAAATTACTGACCAAACTTATTTTTTTACGAAGATGCCACATCATGCAATTTGCTCTTCCAAATAATTTTTTAATTTGGTCTTTCAATACTTTTTCCCCGCTAAGTTATATTTTGACATGTCGTAACACGTTTTCTTCCTCGAGAGTAAAGTAACAGCTACGGCGTTTCAGTTGTTATTCCTATCGTACTTTTTAATTAAGATACTAAATAAAAAGTTTATAATAAATTAAATTGTCTATTCCTTTACCACGAGATCAACTTAAGCCCCTATCCGAGAAATGCACATCATGTAAACTACATAACCGCGTATGGTCATTAATTCATTTTAACGACCTAAAAATATAAGAGACATCACTCATAAAACATTCTTCCATTTTACTTTTGTTTTATCAAAGGGAAATGAAGCATTTTTCCTTCTACGCCTTTTTTTTCATTTGGCATTTAAACTAATTTCGCCCTCCTGTTTTTGTGGAGGTTTTGTGAATGAATTAATTTGTCCTACCAACTTTTTTTTATTGATGGTTTATGAAGTGTTTTTCCCAACTCACTCAAAATGTCAGAAACATGATACGCCACTTTTTTCTTGCCTTATTGACTTTAATTAATTTATATTGAATACAAAACAAAGAGCACATAAAACTTGATTTACTTATAAAATTTCAAAAAAATTGGTTAATTAACAAAGAAGTTATGATCATTTTTGTTAAAATTTAAACTTTAAACAGCTCTTCTGAACAATTAGCCAAATGGCGTATCATTCGTTTTGCCTTTCCACCGTCGATATTATGCACCTATTATTTTACATTTCCTTCCTATTACGTAATTTTTCTAATTTTTAGTATATTTATCCTCTACAACTACTTATTGCCATTTCACATTGCAGCCTTTTAACTGCTTTGTATGTATTTCCTACAATGAAGCGAGGAATATAGGTCTAAAATATAACGAATTTTATATTCAGTTTTCCTTATTTAGCAGTAATTTTGTCCGAGCAAGGAAAAGGTTTTAAAAATTCGTAATTATTTTTAAAATATATTTTTAACAGATTTCTCTTAGCGTATGAAATAGTAATTTTGTAAAGTAAACATGATCATAGCCGCCCATTATTTCAAGGCATTATGTTATTATGAAGTTTTATGTAAATATTATTTGTAAACACGATCTGAGGAACGCCGCTAATAAACCAGAGTGTTAACTTCGTTATGTCATTTGTAAATATTAGTCAACTTGAAACTTGAAGAAAGATTGTTTGATAGTATGTCTGTTTATGACTTCAGGTGTGATTTGGTATAGTAAATGGGACTGATCTTGAGCGCTGATTGATACGTTTTTATAAACAAAGTACAATATTTCATTGAGACGCATAATCACTAAGTAGGTACTTAAAGAAAGGATTTGTTGGGAGTATTGAATAAGATGACATAAATAGACCGGGTGATTCAACTAATCATTTGGCATTGGCCAGACTGGTGGTGTGCAAGTTACGTCGCGTCGGCATCCTATGAAGGGTTGCTCTTGACGACAAAAAAGGTGGCTATTGGCATTTGTTTCTTTTTAAACGTTTAGCTTAAATATTAAGTTACAACTTTTGAAATTGGACCCTTTATTAATATATTATCGGTAGTTACAGCAGAAACAGTAAGATTATCACTTTATAGCCCTTAACCTCGTAAGAATAAATTATATGTACAGTATTTGGGCGATGATGCGATACGATGCGTATCCGTGTGGTAACGGAGTAAGAGTACAATATGTCACCACCCCATCTCATCGGTGTCGTAGAAAACGAGGGGACTATCTGTGAATATTACCTTTACATAGAAAGAAGAAAAACTTGAAATTAAACCCTATACCAATCCGTCTGGCCAGCGTGGTATTAGTAGGCCAAATAGCCCTCCGTCACGGAAGGAGGCCCCGACATAATAGAAGGGATTAAAGCCCTTAAAAAAATATTTTGTAAGTATCCCAAAGCGATACGTTTATCCAGAACTCTCAAGAATGTTTATGTTTACTATAATATTGGTGACATAGATGACATACAATCTTGAGTTATCGAAGGCGATGTTTGCGTAGCTCGACAGCCGCCACGGGCGCTCAGTGACTGGTCAATGAACTAAACAAAATCACCTACAGACTTACACTGGCGTCGCGTGTGTGTGACATTATGTCGTAGGGTCGTCTCGTCTGGTGCCAGGTGTTACTATTCAAAGATGTTTTTTTTGGTACTTGTCGACTAATATATAGCATTTTTTTTATCAAAAGCTAATGCTATTTGATTTTAAACTTAAATACATTGAAGATATGTTTCAAATTATTTACTAAGTAAAAATTATAATTTTAAGGTAAAGGGACTTTATAAATATGCAATTAATGGGCTTGAGTAACAAACAGTCCTAGAATAATAGCTTGAAGAGCATACAAAAATATTAGCATTGTTTGAATTATGTTTTTTTATGTTTTACTCTAGAATTAATTTAATCCAATAATACTTTGAAAGTGTTTTTTGGGTCAAAGTAGAAATATCACTCAGAACACGACAATACCGTATTTCTTTATATCCACTTAGTATAACCAAATTTAATGCTTGTTCTGTGCCGATAATAGCAGTCGATTTGTCGCTAATATAAACCTGTTTTACACGAGGACAAAATATTTGCCACTTTTGCCAGTTCATATCGTCGCACTGCAGCTTAAATATATACTATAATTTGTATACTAAAAAAAACGTGCCATGTTTTAAAATTTTTAACTTATACCCTTTCCACTATATTTAACGACATTTGACAGGTTGACGTTAGTGACGTTCAGCAGTATCTCGAATGTAATGCCATTCGATTGTAAGCGATTTCGTGATTTTTCAAATTACTTTATTTTACACATTTGGATCCTTACATCAACTTACATTATCATTTTATTACTGTTTCTTTCTTTATCTATGTTAAGAGAATTAGCCTATAGCTTAAAATGATAAAGTTATAGTTAGCTTAGGTATTATTTAAAATACATAATTTATCGTGACACACTCGCGGGTTATAGCTAATCTAAAATATCATATTACATTTTATAAACGTATTAAGAAGAGTTCCGGTTTATTCATAGCATTTATTTCTACCGATTATTTGTAATTTGTTTCATAATGGGGGTAATCGTTATGAGTGTCCATCACTAAGTAACCATGGTAACTGAAAAAAACATGGGTACGTCCATGAAATACAATATTATTTGTTTGAAAAATAAGCAGAAATATTACGAAACTTCATGGACGTGAACTGTCAAAAAGCTAAACTTACGTTGGAAGGGGTATAGTAACAAAATTGGCCACATAGGTAAAACGAGGCCCCAATTTAACTTGACCCCCTTGTTCGTGAATCAGGAATAGAGTTCGATTAGTCCTCCTTAAAACGCAGGAAAATAGTGAACCAATGATCATGACAAAACACTAAGTTTCTTTTTGGTTTAGTAATAATGTTTAAAAGTAAGAAGTTCCGAACATTTAACTGAAAACATCCCATAAAATATAGAAATAGGCAATTTTAAGCAATACCTAGTCTGAGTCGCATGATAGTAACATAGTTTTAGAAGAAAGTTAATATGTAGTACCAAATAAAAGTAATAAAATTCCCCTTCATCGATGAAGCAGACCTATCTCAGCAGTGCGACGTATAGTGTCTATATGATGACAGAATGATGATACGATTAAACATTAGTAATAATAAACGTATTCGTAAAAGTGTTGTAGTTATTCAGTTGTTTTCACTTGGCGATACAGCTGACTTTCAAGTTTAGCTATGAGCCAATGAACAAGCGTTTGTTACGTTACAACTCGTGATTGATAATTCACATTTTGTTCTTCCTGTTTGTTACGCCATTTGTTTTTGTAATTCATTCAAGTGGTGGGTAGTCAAACACAATAGTATACGATACACAATCGACGTTTCACGGTTTCCAAAACTGTTTTTAATTATTTTTATATTAAATTGTATGCTTTTTGACACAAAGATATGATTTTCTTTTAGTGTCTTATGCTTGTTGCAATGCAACCCGTGATTTATTAACGGTAATGAAAGTCGAGACACTCACTACGGTGCAATCATTCTAAAAATTCAGGGGAGAGAGAGGAAATTCTTTTGGAACCGTGCATTTAGACTCCACTGTGTGAGGATGAACTCCCTGCCGATGGCGAGCAGTGCGTTGATAGGTGGAAAAAGAACCATTCGTTTAACGTCGTTGAAGAGTATTTTCGGCAGACCGTTCCATCAGCAAAGGATTCATTCGTACTACCAACCGTCGGCCAATCATTTTTACGTTCAACTAACCGTCGTCGGTGCAGAGTGTATCGGAAAACCGTTCTTCGGTGAGGGGTATTTCGGAATACCATACGGACTTCAAAGTGGCCGTGGGCATTATATAGAACAATTCCTCAAAACACAACCCATTATACAGGCGGTAGAAAACTCATAATAGTCGAATTTTCCTATAGAAAAATGCTTACGATGTTGATGATGCTAAAGAAAATCAAATCAAATCTCTTAAACGATGGAAACATGCGCAGCACTAGAGACCGAGACAAATCTTTATGAGGATACTAGCTGACGCCCGCGGCTTCACCCGCGTGGTATAGGTAGCCTAAATGTTATCCTACACCCTAAGCTACCTATATTCCAAATTTCATCAAATGCCGTTCGGTAGTTTTTGCGTGAAAGATTAACAAACATTCATCCATCCATACATACATCCTCACAAACTTTCGCAGTTATAATATTAGTAGAATTAGTAGGATGTATGATTGTAGATAAACCAAAGCAGCATTGAAGGGACATAGGACTAATGGTTTTCCGTTATATCACTTGCTACAAGCTTGGGCACAAGGCATCAATGTATGCAGTATGGTGACAAAATAATTGTATTTAAGTTTCTTAACAAACTATAACAACTTTGTATATATTATCAATATACATACCAGAGTTGGCATTATTACATATGAATGACACTCACACCATACGTAGTGATGTATTGATAAGTATTAGTATCTGTATACGTACTGATATCGTGAGGTAGTGACGTGCGTCACTAATACTTAGCTGTTATATAATAACTACTTGTAACGATACCGTTGCACAATTATGCGCGGTTACTTGCTAATATTATTTTGTTCTAAAGGTATATTCTTGTAATTATATTATTATGTTATAATAAATAAGATTTTTTGTAATTTGCCTAACAATTGTTATTGTCAAAGGTTAACATTTCGTGTTGTTTAATTGGATACCAAAGTGTCAAATTAGACATTTATGACGTTTGGGGGGAATACGAAACACGAGATTGGTACTGCATAGAGTTATATGAGACAACGAGATTTGGCCCTTTTATATTTAAAGATATAGATTTTCAATTTTTTTTTGTTAAATATATAAAATAGTTTTTGTATTTTTCTAGTTTTACATACATTAGTAAAAATATTATCAGTTTACCTACAGACGTGTAAAAGATACGTAAATGCAGCCGGTTTAAATTTTTGTGTGTTATTTTAATTATTCATAGAGTGGCCGAGTAGTTAATAACACGCAGATACCCATTAGTTTTATTTTAATTAGCTAACATTATAATATCCGACTCATTAGATTAAGGTAGAAAAATCAACAAGTTCTTAATTGGCTCGATTACCTTACTGTTGCAAGGAAATATCGTATACATTTCCCGTTTGATTTGGCTTAGAGAGTAGATTATACAACGCTTATAGGAAAAGTACCCTGCTTGTTATATTTTACTTCTGACTATAGATTTATATAACATGCAAATTATAAAATACGTAGTACGTAAAATGTTTATGTATTTGAAAATATAACTAAGTAGCGACAATGACCTTGTACATTTCATAGCAATAATACTGATGAATAAATGAAAAGCTTCTTGTGATTTTTTTTTTATATAAAACCGACCGACTGTCCGCATTAACATTTGCTCAAGGTGACCGTGCTCGGGAGTTGCGGCTGACTGAGCATCGGTTGTAATATTTGTTGTTTGTTTCTAGTGTTGCCAGATTTCGCATGTACAATTTTTGTCACAGACTGTTTAGAACTCAAGAAATTTTACAGCAAAGTCTGAGTTGTAAAAAAGTATTGATGCTAGCTACTTCATTCACCGTTTAATTGACGGTTACATATTATTTTGATACTTGATATCGTATTTATTTTGATACGCTAATCAACAATGTGTTAATCTCTTGTCAATCAATACTAATATCGATTTGATGTTTGTAAGTTAATCGACCAATTAAACATTTCGTATTAAATCTGATCTTGTATTATTTTTTTATGACTTACATGAATATAATGAGTCGGACATTATCTGAAAAAAAAAAATGTCAGAACTTCTTTTTCTTCTGTTATGGTCGTTTCCTTTGCCATAATACATTGATTTATAAAAAACCCAAGATGCACATTTTCAAACAAAACTAACAGCCAAAAGTGTCACCAAATTAAAAATACGCAATAAATACGTATAGTAATATCGTAAACATATTTTTTTTTCAAATTCAATCTTACACGCATGACATAAAGTTGTATTTAAAAAGTAATGCACTTAGAGCAATAAAATTTAATGATTGACGTTTGCCGGTAGAACAACGCGATACTAATTTAAAAAAAGTGCAACATGCGCCTATTTGTTGCGGACGGTTTTGGGAAGTGGAGTGTGTATCTTTGGTTTTTTGTAAATCAATGCCATAATATCAAAAAGTAATAGGTACACGTATGAAATGCATTTGATCAAAGTACTTTAGTGATGTACCAGTACTATACTGGAAAGAAAGTCATATTTAAACTTTTCCTGGTCTCTTAACATCTTACTTATGAAATCCTTGTAATAAGACGATTAGTCTTACTTATATTTAACCATAATAATAAAATTTGCTTGTAATTGTTACAGACGAAGGATAGAAACATATCGTCGTAGGCAATCAGAGTGCGTGCCGAGATTCGACCAGTCATTCAGCGGGGCGTGCGAACAGCAGAACTTAGAGACGACCGCTCTCCAGAAGCGCTTCCTCGAAGGCAAAGCCAAAAGACAGGCCAAGAAGAGTGATCGCAAACCGGATTTGCCAGCAATCAGTGGCAATCTACACAGCAGCGTTGTACATGTGGTAAGTTACTATGGGCTTATTAATCTTCTTTGTATCTAAGTCTGCATGTTAAATCAATGTTCTTCCCGAATTTCACTATATTTTATATTAAAACATGCAATTGTACTTTCTGTCTGTGTCTTATACAAGGCTGCTGTTCCCGGGTTAGCTGTATTGATTTAAGGATCTCAGGAATTACTCATAGCTTGATAATCTAAATAACATACTGTCAATTATTTTACGTATGTATAACTGTAAATTTAAATACTGTTCAACATTTTATTAATATTATCATTTGACCCCTTTGGTATAAAAATGAAAGCCCTCAAAACGATTAACTTTCCATATTAAAAATCAAAAATTACTTGTTGTAATTGCTTGTTCTCTACGTTACCGTAAATAATGCAAAACCTCATAAGTGATAAACTTTGGAACAATGTGGTCGAAAACAAGTAATACAACTTTGTAAACCGGTTGTTCATACGTAGATACTTCATGGAGTTTATATTCGTCTATGTTCACTTGTGCTTACCGTTACTATCAACTGCTTGGATATAACAGAATCGGATATGCATATCAACTACTTTTACTCCACTGTTTCTACAAATGGAATGCGCTGCTAGCATTTGTATTTCCTGTAATACTGGGTCCTTATAACGGAGCAGTGAAATGCAACTAGGCGTCAAAACAAGTACTATTGCTCTAATGTGGGTTAAAAAATTGACTTTATCACATTGATGTTCTTCGCCTTTCAGACGGTGTCTAGAGCTAAGAAAGTAACACTGTATTTTCGGTTGAGGACAGTAGCGAAAGCATTTTTAAATTTTTGAACGTAAATAAGGGAACTTATTTTGAAAAAGTATTTCAGACATTCGGACGTGAATTGTACCTTAGCCTTAAAAGAACCTTGTATTTACGGACTTAAAACATACATTGCGTTCGAGTGGTTTCCTCGATTACCAAAGATTGAAGGTACGAAAGAAAAATATATTACTTGGTAGCCTTGCATCTATCGCTTGTTATAAGCGACTGACTTTACCCAATTGTTTCAATTTTAATTTAAAAACACTATAGGTATGAGCGTATTCCAAACTCATAAAAAAAGTGAAAATATTGGAAAGACCCGAGCCTATTTTCGACCCCGCTTTATTCTGGTTAAGGACTCTAGCTGCCTTGCCACTTACATAAAGATCATTAAGAAATCTTTCATTGCCTTGAAGAAATTAAGAGCCGATATTTCTCCATATTTCATTAATAACAAAAATCCTTACTTAATAGTTAAAAAAATGCACTTGTTTTTTCAGAGGATCGTTTCAGAGATGTTCTAGACTATATTGTACTAGGAGGTATTAGTCAACGGGTTCATATTAGACAGGATGCTCTTGCGGTCGGCAGAATATGTTCTAGAGTAACATTATTATCTTGTTGCTTCGGGTGCGGCTATATTTTTTACGGTCGGCTGGTTACCTGATCGCAATCCCTTTAGGGGAAATAATAAAATGTCAATAGTCAGGTCATTTAACGGGGACGTACTTATATTAGAAAATATTTTATTCTATCTATGATACCCTCTTGCGACGACGTAGGAACGATCGAATTTCGTACTTCATTTTAGAATTTTAAATCAAGTTTTACTAATTTCGTAGAGATTTTGAAACTTAATTTTTTTGAAAAGATGAAATTAGTGATATTAAAGTACGATTATATATTTTTTTAAGTATAGATTGGTCTGAAAGGTAATCAGCAAGATCCGAAGGTAGTTCTAAACACTATTCACAGAGGAAAAATTTAAAGGGAGTAAATGACCTGCAATAGACGGCATTTGGTAGAAAGATTATCTTACATCATTCAAAATCATCTTGGTCCGGGCGTTTCTACTTTGTTATGCAATAATGTCGTAAAGTCTACTTTTTGATCATGTTGACCAGAGATATAATTCTTTTCCTAATTACCCATATGGCGGTTTATCATAATACAGAAATATTAATTAAAGGTACTCTACCGTTGAGGTCATTAGGCTTTACCTCACGCTATGCACTACGAGACTGGAGCAGTAACCTTAACCCGGGGGTACCGGCGGCTAGTTATGCTTAATTATGAACAAACACGTTAATGAACACACCCGGCTCGCTATAAGAACATTGTCCTATAAGCATGTGTGTGTTAATTCATAGGCTGTGTCCTCGTTGTAGTAAGTATTCGTCGTTTTGAATGACAATTTTTGCGTTAGTGAGAATTTCCGTTTGTAATAGGTGTCCTAATCTGCTGTGTTAATGAGTGATTCAATGTTATTTCGTTCTTAGTCTCATTATAAAAAATATTTGACATAAGTGTGGAGGTCTTCTATGTCCTAAATTTCGTTGTTTCGTTCTCGTCAGAATGATTAATCTCCTACGCAAAATTATTATTTATAGGTGTGAATATAGCTTTGGAAAAATGTTGGCGCATGCCGTTTGTATGCTATCTACACCCCGCAACCGTAAACGGTAAAATAATTTCTGCAGCACGAGCTGCAACGACTTAAATACTCTAAGAAATGTGGTTAATGTTTGTTCTCTTTTTGGATAGTTTTTGTAGATATTTGTGAGTATTGTACAAACAAAACCCGGTAAATCCAAGATCTTATCGATAAAAAAAGTTAGTTCGTCTTATCAACAACGAAATACTCCGGACAAACTACGGCGAAAATGTTTGTTCCTTTGTTTGACCTAAATTACGTCATTGCCATGTCATGGACTGGGTACACAAGTTACTTTGACTAATACGTTTATGGACAGAAAATATATACAAACCTAGTAGTAACCTATCATATCATGTGTAAAAATAGTAGGGGTACGCGTCCTAATGTTGGCACTGCACCAGATTATCAGCACCCCAACTAAAACTCAAATTATAAGCTTTCTATTAATTAATTTCGGCTACCATTTAACAAACATTAAAATAAGATCCTTTTGGAATTATAAACTGATCCAAACACGACACTTTTTGAAAAAAAAAAGCGATATTTTTAAAAACGCGGGAACATGTCCTTCACATTACTTTGTTTTGACAGTTTCTTATGATCGTAGGTAAGTTCAGGTTTTTTTATTTTACTTTATTTTAGATCTTTTAGATAGTTTTTTTATTTTACTTTATTTTAGATCTTTTAGATAGTTTTTACTGAACCTTTAGGTTTTATTCATGTATAAAATGTTTTATAAGGCTTATCTGACAATGGAAATGAACGTTATCTTGATTTTATGTTCATAAATGAGGTGCTGACATCTGGGTTCAATTTTTTTGCGAATTGCTAATTATCGGCACTGGTACTGTTACATGACAAGGTGGTACGTAAAATTGTTTTTTTTTTTTTTTTTATTCTATTATTTGTTTTGGGGTTTTTATCCTACAGGATACGTTAACCCCATCGTACCTTCTTTCAGTATAGTTTACATTTAACTTAACACTAATAGGTAACTAAATACATATCTTATTTTAGTACATTTAACTTAAAACTAACACTGTATTTCTACTAAATGACAAAATTTTTTTGCAATATTGCTCCTAGGACTAGCCAAAATTGAAAAAACAAACCCTACATCTACAACATTCAGTCCAAACTCTCTAATTAATTCTTCCCTTTCTTTTTTATTCCTTACACATTCCATCAGCAAATGTTGTACATCCTCAACACTTTCACAAATAGTACAGTTTGGTGAATTGGATTTTTTCATTAAGTATGCGAACTTTGCTGATGGATAATGTCCGGATCTTAACCTTAAAGCTAACTTAATATATTGCCTACCTAAGTTCTCTTCTTCGAACCATAGGGAATGAGGAAGTATGGCTTTATACCATATACCTTTATTTTTTGATATTTCATTGAAATTGTTCTCCCAAGTATTAAAACATTTAATTTTATATTTCTGTATGTACTCAACAAAATCCGGTACAATGTTTAATTCGTCCCCTTCTATTGCTGCTAATTTTGAAACGCGGTCAGCCTCTTCATTCCCATATAATCCAATATGCGCTGGAACCCACTGTAACCTTACTTCAACACCTATTTGTTTTAAATTGTGGATAGTTCTCAATATCTCATAGGCTATCGATGTACCTCTGAAACCAGAGGCACATCGAGCCAAGAGTTGGTAAAATTGTTAATCCATATATTTTATTGTAACGCTTGATTATTTTATGCCTAGAATTCAATATTCTTGGAAAAAGTACTCTATGATTTCGGATTTCATATCCTGGCATGGTGCTGAAACTAACATTGCTAGTTATTTTCATAGTGTTGATATTATGATCAAAAGAATGTCTATTATTTTTTGGAATTTTTTATATTTATGTAATTATTTTTCTGACACTTCGGTTGTTAGGCTAGGTATAAATAAAAGAGATTTTACTATAAACATTGGATTATTTCGATTATCTACCTAATTTTATGTCTAATTTTAAGGTGCTGATAATTGGCTCAGTCAATGCCAATAATTGGCGATGATGGTGCCAGTAATTGGCGCCAGGGTCATTATTTAGTCAGACTCATCTAAATAAAATGTGTATGAATAATAACTATTTTTTATAACAAAAATCAATTATTTATTAAATAATGAACCAAGAAAGCATATTGTTATAGTTGTTATCATTATCATTACTGTGATAAACGATGTTAAAGTAGGACTAACTCTTAAAGTGCTGATAATTGGTAGCATCACCCTAATTACTATCATTCAATTTCAGACTACCTTTGGTACCTTCCCGTAGTTGTAACACTAGGTTCGTGTTTTACAAGCGTCATTTGCTTTGTAGTGCCAACCAGGACCTTTTGTTTTAATAAGCTGCTCAACTCAACTTGGTAGTTCCCCAAGCTTAGTGAGGATTTGAGGATTTATTATATTTTTCCTTCAATTTATAATTGTACCTAGAGATGTGCCGTTGCCGGCAATATTGCCCTAACTGGGAATATTGGTGGCAATATTTCCAGCAATATTGCCGCGAGTGGAAATTTATGGCAATATTGTTTAAATAAAAGTCAAATGGACTATAGCACCTATGTACAATACTTAAAATTAGCATTTCAAGGCTACGAGCTACATTGTACACTATATAATTTTGTTTTGAGTAAAATGCCCAAAATTGCCGGCATTTTTGGCAATGTTCCCGGTATTTTACTGGCAATATTGCCAATGTTGCCACACATGATAGTGAAAATAAGAAGTAACGACAACATTTCTATACAGGAATTGACAATCATAGTAAACTGAATAAAAGGCACAAATTCCAATCAATTCTTTAATATTGTACTTGTTTTTCAGGCTAAATTACATAAAAATAACTGTTAAGTATGTAACGAGAAATGTTGAAATGGAAATAGGTACCAAATATCTATACATATAAATAAAATTGGAGTGTCTGTTTGTGACATGAAATCCCCGGTTTTTTTACAATTTGCATGTCAATGTAAACACGATACCATTGCCGAAAAACACAATTTAAAAAATTTTGTCTGTCTGTCTGTCTGTTTGTTCCGGGTAATCTCTGAAGCCGCTGGACCGATTTCGATGGGAATTTCACAATTGGATTGAAAATTATACGGCGCGTAAACTGGGGTACTTTAGATTTTAAAAACTATTTAGGGTTACGTAGAAAAATATAAAAACGTTGAAAATTTTAACAATATTAATGGTTTTGCACAAATTAGACTCTATAAGGTTACGGAGAGGTAACTGATGGTATAAGGAGTAACTTAGAATACTTTTATTTAATGGGTCCCGCAGAAAATAAATTTAATTTTGATTACGAGACTTTCTAAAATTTAATGTAAGGGTTCCGCAAAAAAGATATCAATATCGAAATTATAGTCATAGTAATATTCAAAACCAGAGTCAAAGTCAAAAAGGTCAAAAGTCAAAATAAAAAAAAGTCAAAAGTCAAAATCAAAAAAGGTCAAAAGTCAAAATCAAAAAATGGTCAAAAGTCAAAATCAAAAAATTGACAAAAGTCAAAATCAAAAAAGGTCAAGTCAAAATCAAAAAAGGTCATAACTCAAAATCAAAAAAGGTCAAAAGTCAAAAGGTCAAAATCAAAAAAGGTCAAAATTCAAAATCAAAAAATGGTCAGCAATCAAAATCAAAAAATGGTCAAAAGTCAAAATCAAAAAAGGTCAAAAGTCAAAATCAAAAAAGGTCAAAAGTCAAAATCAAAAAAGGTCAAAATCAAAAAGACAAAGTAAAGTAAAAGTCAAAATCTAAGTCAAATTTAAAATGAAAGTCATAGTCAAAACCATCGTAGGCTACAATTTATAAGGATATGTGTGAATTCTTTAAAACTCGCAGACGAAGTCGCGGGCAACAGCTAGTCAATATATAAAATACAAACAATCAACAAAAAAATTTCATTCGTTCATTATCTGTAAATCACTATTTGGATCAACAACTCAAGAAAAACTCCTTTTCACGCTAGCAGAAGTCGAAGGAATTGATAAAATCTTTACCTGTGTGTGAGTGAAGCTGTTAACGACTTCGCCAAAATATTATTATTATTAATATTTTATGAAAGATATCCTTCGCAAATATAATTGAAGAATCATGATTTCATCTACAGTACTAATAAAATATAGTGTTATTTTGATAGGCAACATTGGCAATATTGCTGGGAATATTGGTATTTTACCGGGCAGTGGCAACATTGGGAATATTGCTGGGAATGGCAATATTGCCACTAGGCACATCACTAATTGTACCTCTTTCAGTTTGCAAATACGGCAAACATGTCTCACGTCATGCATGCAATATCTTAAATAACAATCCTGTTGCTCTGTAACGAATCTAAATAAAAGAGTAACATTATAACACAGTACGATTATACTTTTTAGTTTGTGTGAAGTAATCACATCCTTGTTAGTGTTACAGATCACGAGTTTGCTTTACACGTGTTTCTAACTATTTGTTGCCTTTTATAACGTCAATACTCAGCCAACCGCTCATTATACTCTTGCCTTATCGTGATTTTATTGAATTGTTACATACGTTATACCAATTTCTGCTAACTTATTATGATATTGGTCCATAATGTATATTTTGTCCCACAGGATTTTTCCGATGATGGAAACTTGCATTTTTACTCACTCCCTTTATCTTGGGTGCTTTAGAAACATTACTTATTTCTGTAAAAAGGTCAAAGACAGGCCTTCTGATATTGCTTTGTTTCATTAGCTAAAGATTAATAGGCAAAACTTGGTCATCTATAGTTTCAGATTTATTAGTTACCGACCTAAATCTAGCCGACGTTGACATGAGAATTTGCGGAACAACAGCTTGTTCTTCGGTAATGAACCCTATATCGTTATTTATTTTAGGTTTCACTGTTTTAGTTTTTCTTAAATACTCTTACCTACTGCAAATATCATCATCACCACAATTAAAACTTGCGTTTAATCTCGTATTCTGTGTTTTACTGTAGTTGCACTATTAACTATTACATGATCTTTTACAGTATAGCTTATAGAATTAGATGAAAGACTCTTTATCCTACGTTTTATCCAAATATTCGATTATGCATGAACAATAAAGTGAAAATACGAATATGCTCGAATTTTTCACCCATAAAAGCAATCGATAGTGATTTATACGTATACTACCCTTATCGCCTGGTTAAAAAACTGTATCGACAATATTTATGTATTTTTATGCCAATTTTGCTTGTAGAGAAACCCAATTGTATTGACAGGATATTTTTATACAGAGATGCAAATTATAGGTTTTAATATTGATTTTGTGGCCTTTTACGCTTTCATGTTGTCCATCCTTGTATGACTATTGATCACGCTGTGGTAACCCAATAGTTATATCAATAAATTTCATGCTATATACTGCTAAATTATCAGGCCCTCCTTTTTTTCTTCGGACTGACTCTTACTTTATAAGCATGTCTGTCATACCAAAGAACAGATTCACCTTATTGATTAAGACTTTCCAATGGATATATCGTACATTTTGTGCATTTATTCTTATAATATTTCAACAAATATTTCGTTTGATAATTACAACTGAGTGCATTCGTCGATGGAATTTGGTCCCGTGTTTATATTAATGTTAAGATGTTATTAAAACACAAAACGGCTCTCTAGTTCCACGTCGCTGTCGGGCTGCACAATGCGTGATGAGTAACGTTCAGTAGGTCGGAGATGGGGAGATAATTAGTATGAGCACGTGCTGTGTAAGCGCCGCTACGACATACCGGATGTAACTCGACTTCAATTGACTTGACCCTCGGGCATCGCATCCCGTGCCTCCGTGTTCTATACTTTACCCAGCACGCGACATCTAACGACCACTATCACATTATACTAAATGCTCCAATGAATTTGATCAGGTACTGTAAACAGGTCGTTACTTTTCTCTTTCATTCAAATGGCCAACGATAAAGATAGAAAGTAACATACGAAGTCGTTAAATTAGTGAGATACTATAATGTCGACATCATTTACCTGAACTTGTAAAGTTCAATAATTTAATAGTCAGTTAAAATCCTTGTGTATTAGAAAGTGTTACTTGTTTTAGTTCGTAACAATTGAATCGATGCCATTGAAGAATGACCTTCGTTACAAGAAAACATTGTCGGGGAAAAGTATGTCTGTTAGAATTACGTTAGAGGTACTATTTAGTGATTGGATGTGCATGCAACACTCCGTTAAGTAACGTTTTCTCAGTAGGTACGTTTATCAGCGTAGTGAAGCTTCCTGGTAGTGAACTAGTCAGGTAACGAGTTCGGATATTACTGGCGTTTGATCATGTACGTGTATAGGAACAGTAGGGCGGTCCATGGTTGTGCAAACTGCGCGAGTTTCACAACAAACGCCTCGCATTGTCTCGCGCCGCTCACCGAGACGACCTCCGAGTCGCTGCGCTGTTTTCTGACATATTTTATTAAGTAACTACATCTTACGTACTTGCTCTGCTGCGATGGATCAAATCAACTATTGCTTTATTGTTACGCCCACTCAGATAAAATGCATAACAGTGTGAAATCTGATTTGTAATGTAACAAACGAATAGAATCAAATGTTGACACTTTTGCCTTTCATTGCATATAGGAATTCTAAAACTTCATTAAAACCATACGCATGGAATACTTAAATATATCAAAATTAATAAATACTATGATGTTGCGTAGATACTTAGATGTCGCGTTATTGATTTTTATTTTACCGAAAATGTATCTTATTATTATCCGTACTATATCAGTATCAATTTGAATACATACATGTGTGGTAATCAGTTATTTTATCATTTTATTTCGTATCAAGCTATACTACAGAACAAATAGTACAGAAGTTTATCTCGTATACGTACTTCACATTTATGTCACTAATTGGCAGTGGCGCTTTGGTTGTTAACTATTGGAGCTTTTGTCTGATTTATTGTTGAAAATTATATAGAATAGAAATATACAGAAATATTAACTAAGATAATTTAGTTTAAATGTTAAATTACAAATTGGTCACTGATATTCTCTTGCGTCATTCGCAATCGCATTGGTCACAACCGGTCTTGAGTGACGTGTGCGAGCACTGTATCTATGTATGAGCGTACTTTCGTATTGTCTTCTGTTGTTATCTCTGTTTGGTGGCTGTATATAAACTCTTGTTATAAATATTTAATATGTAGGTATGGTAAATGAAAGCATATAGTTAAGATTTTCACTTGTAGTCTTTAAAACCAGATCTAATTTGTAAAAGGATAGGTCTGCAATTACCATCTGTACTATCGACTACACTTTCTATATAAGATTGAGATAAACAGTGAGCTTGTGGCACAACGCCCCTTAGGTACTTACGTGACTCATATCTGTATAAACCAAAAACTTATTTGTTCATTGGGTACAGACAAAATTATAGGAACAATATATTAGTCACAGCTAGGAGGTACTTGTTAAATTACTAATACGGCATCGGCGCCTTAGTGGTCACGTAAAATGTTGCCATGGATTAGATCTTGGTTTCGAATCCTAAGCAAGATATCTCTTTGAGCAGTTCACAAATGATTGTCTTCAGTCCCTGGGTCTGGCAGTCCCATATGCTCGCTGATTACTTTTTTATAGAATAACTATGACATAGGAATAATTGCACTGTTCTAAAAAATAGTTGTTATTTTTTCTTTCATAAATAATTAATCAATGGTCTTATAATTCGATAGAATATCGTTATCGATATGTTGCGCATACAATTATATTAATTTACTGCGTGATCTTCAGTTCCTTTGCACTAATTACTAAAGAAGTTACAAACGACAAATGGTCAGCGGTTATCTATCACAATTAAGCAACGCTAGACTAACAACCAGTTTTCTCAACCTTTAAAACGTTTTGTGTTATCGCAATACATTGTTAAAGTATTATTTTTATAAATATAATTATTAATTCCACTAAGCTCGTGCTCATTTATTGCCCATTAACGTGCAAGTCGCTTAATGACTGCAGAATTGGTTCGAAGTTTTAATTTACACTATACAACACGCCTCTGACACCTCTGCGTAGAAGTAACGAATTTAAGTGACGGTGACTTAGCATGACCATGAAAGAGCAGGTTTACGGCATAGTACCAGCTTTTTCAGTTATCAAATGAATGATAAACCGTCAAACAGGTATCAAAACAGTCGGTATTATCATTAGGCATTCACGGTAAATTAATATTGTTATCTACGACACAACTGCTGATAGTGGAAGGGCAAGTCCTGCTGTGAGTTTGTTGACTATGCTTTGACTGAAAGGTGACACAGAAATAACCTTCTATTGAGATCTAATCGGTAAAAACGTTCTAAAAAATTGAAACTGTAACCTTACACAGCTGACTGTTGCAGTCGGATTGGCCAAAGGACAGCTTGCAAAAGGTTCGACTACTGAAAAAAAGGCTTGATAATTTATTAAGGATTTTTAGTAAAATATGTCTGATTTATCGGAAACAGTCTTGGTATCTGGATTTTCCGAGGTTACGAAGATAAAACACACATACGTTGAATGCATAATTATCGTTCAGATAAGCCTGCTCTTTTTGCGTCAATTAATAATTTTCTTTTTATGTCACTCTTACATTCTTCCTTGGCGCGATCTACAGCTCTTCTACAGCATTCGCTTTTTACATGTTTCTGACCTGTGAGAAGTGTAACGATGGACAAAGGCGCCTATACTGCCTGGAGCTTTATTGTCCATCCTGATTCAGTCTATATTGTCACCTGATCAGTTTCATGATGCGTTTCAGTCAAAACACCGTGAACCACTTTATATTCGTTTTTAGCATAATAGTATCTTATCAGCTACTTTAACTTTTACCGTGTACCGCTCGCACGTATGCTTCCTACGAGGTGGTTCTAAAATTTTCTCAAGGTGGCGGCGGACAGCTAATATAAGAGCGAAAAAGCATAGAAAATTTAAATGATGATTATTGGTGGTTGATGCCTTAAATACATATTGAATTTAACAAAACATATTATAAAATGACCTTCAACCCAAACATCGATCATAACATGCCTTTCCCGCAGAAAAAATGCTGTTCTAAATTGCATTGGCGCGGCGTTAGAGAAAAATGTAAGTTTACTGTTGCGAACATTAGCTATCGCTTAATACACGTGATGTCCATACTCTGCAGTCTTGATTATATCATTTACCTACCAAGGTCTGTTATACACATATTGTTCATTATCAACAACACATATATTGTGTTTACGTTGTTGCATCGTGCAGAATCTCTATGTTATACTTCTAGCATTGTCATTTAATTAATTGATTATGTCATAGAGCGTTTTAGTTCACTGCGAATGAATTGATCGCTTCTTCCCTCGCTTGGCGATATACAAAACATGATTGATGAAATGTGTTTGAGTCTTTTTAAACTCCCGTAGGAAATCTGCCTGGATGCCTTTAAGTAGATTATGTCTATATTCTACTCCCAATATCTCCAAGTACCAAATTTCTATATTCTCTTTTGATTACTTAACATCTCTTTACTGCTTACCATCCTTCTCATTTTCACCAGTGACCTTCGCTTTTGAAAGTCGCCTAGACTTAATCTCAGATGATGAGGTTTTAGTTTACCCCTTTTCCCCTAGATCGGTACAGTTCTAAAATACGGCAATTTTAGCAATATCGATACGAATCAGCTGATGCCAGCTGTGCTCGTTTGCGATAAATAAAATTTCTTCTTTATCACTCACAGATACGTCAGAGAGATGAGTTGTTATTATCTTTTTTATCAGATTAGCGAATTGTAGTATTTGTGAGATATTTGGGCCTATTAAAATGCAAAGAATTTTACTTGATTTCCATACTTAACTCTATTTCAATACTGCGAAAATGTGACAAATAAAGAACATGCTCTTGATTAGACTATCCCTAATTATTTGAATAAAAAGGAATTTTGAATCCATTGAATGTAGTAAGAGAAAGAAATGATAATCTTTTCAAAGGGCTCACACAATCCAATACATACTATGCTTTTAAGTATTTCATGAATACACTAAATAGTTTGTAGTTAGGTTTATTTCAGCAATTTTTTTTAATCGAGTATTCGCCACCACTACAACACCCAACTTATATGTAGCAACATAGTGTATTAAATCTTTTGTCCTGAAGATGTCTTTAAAAGAAATTCATCTTACAAGTGTGGGTTTACGTAATCAGATTTTCTAAATTGGATGTGTGTATGTTTGTACAATAAATAGTATTGCAAGTAAAACTGTTGTAATAATTATATGCGGATCATTTTACATATTTAAAGTACGCCCATTGTCTCATGGGTAACAATATTTAAAGCGTTTTGTGTCGCAAAACAGTAAATTTAATAAACGTAATTTACTTCGTACTTAGTAAGTAATAACAGCGAGCCTTAAGCATCAATAGACATATTGATTTAAGAGAAAGGGTTGCTTCTAAATATAAAACACCTTAACAGTTCTTAAATGATCCAATGCAGGGATGGACCTGCTCCAACGATGGATGAAAAACTTGTCTACTTCTACCATACTCGTTAGATAGATTGGTATCTATGATTTATTTTAAGTTTTCCTTAGCTTGCAATGCCACTACACCTCTTGTATAATTTACCTTAGCAGATTTTTACAAAAAATGTTGACGACATATTTTCTATAAGTACGTCATTTAACTTTTAAGAGAACTTGCACTGCCTTATTTATATTATTATTTGGAGCTTGACGAAATGAATATTAAATTCAGTAAAACTAATCCTCAATTGCTTATTACTAGTGATAGCTAAAAATCCGTTTATCAAAATAGTTAAAGTAATATTATTATGCAACATATACAATGTATAGATGTGTACATAAAGTTAAAACACACTATATCACAGCATACAGAATAATTGCTGTTGTGTACTACGTATTCGTAGTCAATCAGCCTCCCCCTCCTTGATTTGGTACTTACGTAGTTAGATTAACTAAACTGCAAGGCAACTCAACTACGCAATATGTTGTGTTAATTTTATTATTTAAAATATTATTCTAATACGAACGTTTTGTAATAATGTAGGTATTGGCAACGAAAATATTGAAGGCGTAGCTATTTAGATAAGAAGCATGATTTACGTGTGTAAAGTAATCGTTTTATGTTGTATCTATTATGTAATTTATATGTAGGTACATCTAATCTATGTACATGTAAATATACATGAATAATGTTTATGATGTGGTACATGGCGTTTTGTAGTCACTGCATACCCCCACGAGGACATAGCGTGATTTTATGTATGTATGTGACGTATATAATTATAATAAAGGTTATTTAAGATACTCTACTAAACTAAGCTGCTACAGGTTTTATGTAGTTTTTTTAAGAAGCTCCTTGTTAAAAAAAACAGCGTTTTATTGTATTAGAGAGAGTGGTTTGACCATATTGATTATGTTGAGACTAATTTGTATATTTTTGTTGCAGCAACAAAAGTTCGGGTGCGGTGATTACGAGCCACCTGCAAAGATACAATGCGGAGCTGGCGCTGGTGGCGGCGGTGTTGGTGGCGAAGCTCTCACCAAGTTCTCTGTAGAAATTGTTCAACAATTAGAATTCACTACATCGGCAGCAGATTCGCAACCACAACAAATATCTACAAACGTAACTGTGAAAGCACTTGCTAATGCGGTGAAGACCTCTAGCTCCCCACCTTTACCGCAAGCACCACCGCGTGTACCAACACCACTAGACTGTGAGCGAGAATGCAAAGCCGAATGTAAATCAGAAGTAGCAGATGATGACTTCGTCGGTCTTGACGAATGTGCAGCTGCTCTCGAACGCGATGCAGCGTCCGCATTCCCAGGACTCGCCGATTTGATCGGCGAGGATGATGGCGATGATACGTTCGAAGATCTAATCACTGAAATATCTGAATATCCGGAATTTATGAAGGACTTTGATATTGATGGTGGAAAGCTTAATGGTAATATTGGATTAGAGCCATCGGAAGGTGAGCCCGCACCGAGACCTTACGGTGGTGGCGGTGAAATGTCGCCTGCAGCTCAGACGTTAAAACATATGGCAGAACAACATCAACAAGCTGCGGGTGGTGACTGGGCGCGGTATCGTGGCTACGGTGGGTACCGACCGCGGCCGGCGCAGCCTACTATGGACCACTTGCACATGACACAGCAGCAACAGTTGCATCTGACACAGCCGCATCATAATCTACAGGTAAAGTCCTAGATATCACTTTACTTTATTTTTCCATATTGATTTACACTCTTATTGATTACATGAATTAGGTAGGTAGTATGCTTTATTTAAACTTTGGTATTGCCCGTAATCTGCACATTGAAATAGACAGGTCTTGACGGAAACCAGTCTCTCTGTTTGTTTCATGTTGACCACATTTTGTAGTGGCACTCTGTGCATACTCTTAGTAGTCTTCTTCATCAATCTCTTGATATAAAAAGGGGGATGCTCCCCATTTATATGCCGAACTAAAAAATATAAACAACAGACATTTAGATCCCCGCGATTTCGCGGGTTGCCTTTTATTGTAGTTATGTTATCTTTTATCCATAATTATCAGTACTGTCGTATCTATCTTACTTCTCATCCAGAGACAACTGTCAATTTCTAGTAAAGTTGAATATATGCTAAAATAAGTGCTTCTTGACCGGAGCTCTATAGTGCATTGCACAGAAAAGAAACTACTTACTATGGAAACAAGAAATTGCAGGACCAAATAGAAGATATACCTCCTGTTTCCGAATGTCTGATCAAGTAAAAATCAACGAAACAAGAATCAAAACTCTTGTCAACTAACATTTTCAGAAACTAAAATTTGACACTTGACACTTGATTAGTTGATTTTTACTTGATCAGTCATTTGGAAACCGGGGGATAGCAACGAAGACCACTCAAAACTCAATTAATGTAATGGTTAGATCACATGTATATAATAGCTTCTGTCTGTCCGTTGTCGTACCTACACTTATTAGTACGTAGATAGGCGCCAATACTCGTGCCATATTACGATGTTAACTATTTATAGAATTGATTACCTGGCTTCATTTTGTATGAGCTTACTAGAATTGTTTTAGCGTTATTATAGATACATCCATGCATACACAAATGTGTTTTATTATAAAAACCAGTACCTAGTAGAGGATGCCCAATATTGTTCTGAAAGGCTTAGTTTCACACAAAACACAGGAGCATACCCGGACCTGCACCAAGTATTAAACTTAGAGATGCTCTTCTCTCTTATAGAACATTAGCTACGTGACTTTTCTTAGGCAATTTTACATATTTTTTTTAAGGATGATTGGATGAATGAACGTATTTTTATTGTTAAAATTATATACTACCTACCTTAATCAATGTTGCTTAAATTTTATTGAACTAATTTGGAAGCACATTTACACAAACAAAAAATCGAAGAATTGACTGAGGTAACAGGCATACAGAATTAAGAGCCTGGTCCTCGTATCTGAGTAAAAACATTGAAAGATTTATGCAAAGATAATTATTATGGTGACATTAGACTAATACTAGTAGCTGTAAATTGTAAATACACTTTATTATGATACTGTATAACGTTTGAGAAATCTATTGTACGCATATAACACGTCAAACTAAACATTGTCATTTAAAAATGTGTCTTATTGTCAGGTATTAGGGTATGCAGGGGGCTAAGTTCATATTATGTTGCTACGCACAAGGTTATTCAAAAACTTTGACAAACCGGTTTAAAATGTTGCAGACAGGTCATTTTTAGGTGGTTTTTTTAACAATATAGTAATTTTGAGACATATTAATTGGTGTACTGTTTCTAGTTGTGTTGACTTTGGTTTTTATTTATTAAATCAGAATAAATAATATTTATAAAGTCTAAAGGTGTCTTAGAGCCCACGAATAAGGGAGAAACTACGCAGAGCAATCGTAGGCGATGATTATCCCAAATTTTCTCCCTACATTGCCTTCTCTAATTAAATGAGAAAAAATAAAATAATTAGGATAAACATTATTTATTTATTTATTTAAAACTTATGTACAAAATCATGTACAAAGGCGGACTTAATGCCGAAGGCATTTTCTACCAGTCAACCTTAACATTACTTATGTCTTTTGTTACAATTAAAATTTAAAAGTAAAAAATTAAAGTATACTCACTCACATACAAGGTTATACCTACTAAGGACTAATCACTAAAGTATACTCTGAAAGTATTTGCTACTTCTACTTTTATATTATTAAAAACAGCTGCTTTTAATTTAATGGAGTCTTCGTTGATGAACAGAGTTTAGTTTAAGCTACTTACATACCAAATAAAAATCAAGAGAGACTGCCCAGTTCATATTTTGCACGTAGGCTTGTTTGACGCGGAATCTAAGACGCGAGAGCCGGGAATACCCGAAAATTATGACGGGAACTTTACCGGTAGAGACTGGGTACAGTCTAATATAATATGCTGTGTTTCACATCGTAAATGTATGAATCAACATACCTATCTATATTACTTTTTATTAGAAGTCGAAATAGAATTAGTCCTAATATCAGACCATCGGGTCCATATTGGCTCACCTAAAGTTCTTCTTCCGAAAATGTTTTTCCTAACGATTTGTAATCCGAATGATCACTCTTCCTAAAATTTTAAATCCTAAAGTTTTCATTCATACTATTTGTATTGCTACCGGCGATGTTCATAACACTCATGTTTCCGAAAATCGTTATTAATAATATCGTTACATAAATATATTTAAACTCCTAATGTTTTTTGTCATAACGCTTTTATCCCTAAACATTTTCACCATAATATTTTCTCTCATACTCAGAAAGAAATATTTACCAAGCGAAAGTAATAAAAAGGTTTGTTTTTATACTATTTCTTGTGATTTTACTTAACAACTTTTTACATTTTTACAATAAACCATTTTTTTTTAAATTATTGTTTATTAAAATTATTAGAATATTTTTGTCTTATATGAATGAAATCCATAAAACATGACTCGTTCACGGTTATGCTTATGGCCTGAGAGTTTACCGTAACCGTAACTAAACCAATAAGTAAAGGACCAATTCGGTTCTGGCACTTCGCCGGCCGCTGCCGCGGCACGCTCGCTGCGCTCGCTCGGCTCGTACGTTGGGGTCACAGTTCTACCATAACCTAAACCAAAAATTATGAATAGGACCCATTTCGTTTCTGGATCTTGACTGAATGATTGGAGCGGGACTCTGGTTTTGCTCTGGTCTTTGGTATATTATGTTATACCTACATGTTGTCAACAAAGTTACGCAAAATTAATGTATATTATTATTAATTATTATGAATAAAAAGAAATCTAAACAAAAAAGATATGACTTTAAATTATAGTATAAAAGATGGTTATGTTGAGAAAATATAGGAAAACAAATAATAGTATAATAGATGTTTATTGCTACTGAAATTATGAAGATGAATGCTTCGGATTACTAACATTAGAGACAAAAAAATTAGGAATTGCGATTGTTAGGAAGAACATTTTCGGACTTCCAATTATAGGAGTTGAAATTTTAGGTGAACTTTGGCGCACCCCAGACCATCTCAATACATAACCATAAATATATTACATTTTCTCAATTTACCATTCATACTTGATAAATGATGCAGGGAAAATTGTCTACCATGCTTTTCATTTAAGATGTAAGAATGTCTCTGATTAAATATCAGCGTTCGTTCCGTGTATGTTGTAACACCCTGGGTGAAATGAAAGTAGACAAATGGCATTGCCATTTTATCACTCTGAAAGAGCCGAATTATTATGGTAGCATTTCTAACTAAAATACTGCTTCGCATAAAACCCAAGAACCCTAATAACGCCTCTTTGTATTAAATACTCCTTTAGTAGAAACCTACGTCATTTAAGTTATCTACTTGAAAAAAAAAACAGATTGCAACATCCTTTGAAGCTTTGCAGTGATCAGTTAGTCAGTCAGAGCAAGCTTATCATATAAATATATGTATAGAAACTTAGATCAGTATTATTTATTGATATAACCTTAAATGTCTAAATGGCCAATAAAAAATATAATAAAACAATAAATGCATCAGCTGTACCTATATAGCCAGGCTAAGCTAAGCTGGTACAGACATTGAAACAGCTAAGTTTAAATTTTAAAACACAATCCTTGAAACTCGCGTTTAGTTTCCGCATATTAATAGAGCAATGAAACTTCACCTAACAAAATATTACGACAAATCTCTACAAAACGCATTCTGACGGGGAAAATGAAAAAACTAAAACTTTTTAAAATCTTTTATTAACCCTACAATTAATTGTCCGTGCTTCTGAATATTATAATGTGGTATCATTAAATAGTTATTTGTTTATGTAAACATAATAGTGTCTAATGCGCATGTAGCTTGAGGCACAAAGATAGTTTAATAAAACCTAGAGTTTTCGCTCAACTGCTACGTCAATATTTAAAATCCCATTCCATACAAAAATGCAAAACTTTTAAAAACATTTTTCCGCCGATCCGCCTAGCTATTACGAATATAACGACACCACGGCCGAATCTGTGTTGCTGTGTGATGATATCAAGTGACGTTGTATATAAAATGTATCATGAATTTAATATTTTTCCTGTAGGTATGTAAAATAATATCTTTACTTAGGTTAATAATGTTTAGTAATAATTAGTAAGTTGAATTTTTTGTGTAGTTACTCGTGACGTTGAAAAGACATAAAAAACAAGGAGTCTGGTGTAGTATCGACCGGGGTGGGATTGCGCGCGCTGATCGTCGCGTCGAAGGTACGCGTTCTATCGCGTATAGTTCGAACATAACGTGACGTCTATGCTCATGTACTTCTTGTATAACCATAGACAGAGATACCACTACACATCCTTTACTTATTCATCTTAGATTCTACATAACACCGTACTAATGTTCTACTGTTCCCCAGCAGGGACTAACCTCCTCTAGAGACCGAGAGAAAGTTGCAACTTCTTAGATTACGTACACTTAAAAAGTATTGTATAATAAAAAGAGTTATACTTAGTATTGGTTTGACATAAGCAAGTCGTGTAATGAGCGTGTTACTAATTACGCTTTTTATGTAATAGTTTATTATTCTTATATTTTATAACAGATTGTTACTGAGTAAAAGAAATATTTGAATTAACAATGAGCTGTTGCTAAAAGACTGTGAGAAGTCTCCCAAAATAATCGCATGCAAAGAACTACTTGCGCCTCTTGTCTCCGGCTTCTTTTAATCCAAGTTTACTTTCTAAACAATATGACATGTCAGAATTTTTTTTGATAGTAAAATTATGGGTTAATGTTTAGCAGCAGACGTCGGGCTGATGTATGAAGAAACACGCTTCTCGCGATGTCAATTATTGGTGGAATAGGTTCAGTGCGATTTCAATTCTCGCCTCGCCTCGCCTCGCCCCTCTGGTGGAAAATCAGCTTCACGCGGCATACTATTTACTTTTGTTTTGCTTGACGTTTCGGCACAGGTTAAATCTTGGTCACAAACTGTGATTTAGGTCATTTTGTGGACTTTTAAGAATATGATTGTTCGAAAAATTATAATGGAAAGCGTTTATCTTTCGGACAGAGTCACTTGTATATTGGTAATTGTAAAACACGCCAGCACTCTTTTTACATGCCCAATTACACTCATCATGATATCATCAAAAATATGGACCGGAAGTTAAATATAGGCCTTCTAAAAGTTTTCACAGCGCTCTATCTTATACATTTACATATAAAGGGTTACCTATTATATCAACAATATTTTGTGTACGAACAAGGTCCGTAACGAGTCAAGTCACCATTGTATACAAATTAATTACATGTAAGTTTTATTAAACACGTGCGTGTATTGCGAATAAGCAGATGTAAAGCCACATGTTTTACTTTAAGGCCGTGCCATTATAAACAAGGATCGATAGTACCACCAACATTAGTATGATTGTCTTGCAACATAAGTATGTATATTATACACTTACTTACATGTCGATATTGTAATCGTAATAAGAATTATACATAACATTTCACACAACGACATTTCATCATAACAGCCCATTAATGTCCCACTGCAGGGACGGGCCTCCTCCAGTGACGGAGGGATACTTGGCCTACTAATGCCATGCTAGCCGAACGGATTGGTATAGGGTTTAATTTAAGTTTTCTTTCTTTTTATTACGTAAAGATAATATTCACGGATAGTCCCTTAGTCGGTTTTGTACGACACCCATGGAATGAAATGGGGTAGTGACATATTGTATTCTTACACCGTCCCTACACGGATATTAGTCACAACGACATTTAGTCCATTACTAAGTAGAGCTTGTATAGTACAAGCTCTACTTAGTAGTACAGGTTAGTTGACAACGGATAAACAAATCTATACTTACATATTTTTTGTTGTAAATACATGGATAGGAAATACTCGGACCTAAATAATTGCGTGCATACCTACACAATCATTTTCATACACACAAAGATTAAGCGGGAATTGAACCTGAGATTCAGTGCAGCAGTAATGCATTATAAGCACAGCGCTAACTTATGACATTAAGTATTGATTACTGAACATTGTATTTGAATGAAGGCTAATTCTCGTAATGGATTATAATAAGATTCTGTTTCACATGCTCTCAGCGATAACTCTATTATCTGTGATAAGCTTTTGGCGTTGTCTGATTGGTTAAAAGATTGTCATAGTTGTCATTTTTGACGTTTGGAATGTAATAACAAGCGATTTGAATTAGATGAATAAATTTAATTACAAGAATCACCTTAGGACCTAAACGATTTGTTTTTATTGAAAAGTATTTCGGAACCATACACGCGCAAAGGAATAAATGTCAAGCAAGTAACGAAAAATAAAAAGGTAATGTAAAAGAAAAAAAACATGTAGATCTTATTGGTATCACAAACTATATTGATCGGGGGAGTGGTTTTACTACGTTTACTACGGTCGAGCTAACCGAAACGTGACTTAAGATTCTACGATTCTCTTAGATGTACATGTATGCACAGAATCTATATCTCAAGCCTAACCACAGCCAACCAACGGTGCATAGCCAATAACTGAGTTATACGTGATCTAAAGAGATAATTGCTCGGAATAGCAGGACATAAACTGGTACTAAATAAACTATTTAGTTTAATTGTGAAAGCAATTAGTGCTGTGCTGATAATGGGCTAAGATAGAACAGATTCTAGCTTCTTCGGTGGCGTAGTGATATCGCGTATGTAACACAAAATCTCTCAAAATTATTGATTAGAGTCATAGATTTAGTTCTTTAATTTCTTATAGTGAAAAGTCCTCGCGACACAGAACTTGATTTTTAGGGCTGTACTTTAAAAAAAATGATAAAACCTATATAATAGGAATTTGTCAATGTAATTTTTCTTAAAAATTCGCCAAAAATAAAATCTAACCATACCAGCTTATTACAAACAGTAGGTATATCATTCAGGAAATTTAGTTTCAGAATTGAATCACATTTAAAAATATATTCAAACGAAAATGTCCCTTATTATAAAGGATTAAGGTGACACGGTATAGCTTAATGTACTGCTGTATGCAATACAGTAAGTTAAAAACAATTTTATATTATACACCCACTCAAAACAAGGTTAAAGTATTCATAGAAGTATGACGCAGATTCTCGGTCCATATGTTATTAGAACAATATGTATCGCATTTAAATCTCAACTGTTTCGAAAGCAGTCGAGCACGGCCGATGACACTAGATATTTTGAATCGTATAAAAAGAGTAAGAGCCCGATTGCTTCCTGTAAGCTACCGACCACGTGTCCCTGTATCTTGTACTAAGTTCACATCAGCTGTACCTTTACAAATATTTTAATTAATGAATTTAGTATTATACTGATATCTTTGTATATCAATGGTAGTAATTTATTGAATGTAGATACAACAACTTCCCTAGGGTAACAGAGTCAAAGCCGACTAAGTTAGGACCTAATTAGATGATGTCCGTGGAAAAAAAGTAAGTTTGATACCAAACCTTACTCTAATACGCATAGAAAGCTTACTCACGTGTCTTTTGTGTTTTATCATAAAAATTAATTATTCGTTCTCCTTTATCATGAGATTTTAGGAACTCTTCTTAAAATGTATAGTAAAATTTATAAATTACGCACGGTTTATCTTGCCTGAATTTGACTGTTTGTTAGTTACATCTTTGTTAATACGTTGTTAACTTTAAAGATGTTTTGTGGTTAATAAAACTTAATAAATGAAAATATTTAATTTTCTTTTAAAACCTTATAAGTATATTTCTCTTCATTTTGGACACTGATTCAAAGTGCTTATCAAATTCTTACACATTCCCAAACTTGTGACGATTGGTAATACTCTAAAGTAAAATAAATTAATAATATATTTAAGTAAGTAGCAATTATTTTTGTTACCTATTGTTACAGAATAAGCGTATTGTTATGAAAATGGTAATATTATACGAATTGTTCAAATTAAGTGACGTAACAGTTACTTAGACTTACCTACTTAGTCTTAATACGGGTCATCGATTACGTAAAGAGACTTAAGATTTGTAAAGTAACGTAAATAAATATGGTTTCGCGCCCTATAGAATAAAAAATGTGACCTTTTCCAAAATTACAACAACAAACTTTCATAAACTTATAAAGAGTTTTGATTGTTTTAGTCAGATTCAAAGAAATGTTTACTTTTTAATTAAAACAAGCCGTTTCAAATGCTTCTGTATATTAACGATTTTTATAACCTTTAAATATAGTTATTTTTAATAAGAATTATTTTTAATGAGATTAAAAATGGCTTCTACCAACATTTTCAGTTCTTATTTTCTTACTGTTCTATGAAACAAATGTGTATAACTCGGCTTCGATTTTTTATAAATACTTACTTGCAAATTGTCGATTGCAGATTAGGTCGAAAGATTATCTATATATACACGAAATAATTAAGGACCAACAAAAATTTTGATTTCAAGAGTCTAATTCAACTTTAAATATTTATAGATGCCTATCTTAATAATTCCCGCTAAAGGATGAATGAAACATTACTGTAGTAATAAATTTATAGATTGATGTACAGTTAGTTTAGTGGGCGTACTGACGAAAGCGCGTGGGTTGCTCTATTTCCGCCCGCCAGGGCCCTATGACGAACCCAGGGACTTGTGACGTCACGTTTAACGTGCTCTTTACCTTTACGTCTTATAAGGTCCTGTATTGATCTTACCGGGAAAGTGAAATAAACAATAATACAATTTGTTTTATACCTGGTAACCTGTAGTTGAAAATGTTTGGGTAGAGTTGTATTTGATATTTTGCATAAAATTAAGAAGTAAAAAAAGTTGGCCTTTTTTGGCGTATATTGATGATATTAAGTATGCTGACTACTATTGTAAGCAGACATTATTAAAGAGAGTTAATCGCGGCTTTGGGACTTAAAAGATCAACTTCGTTATAAGTAGTGACAACTAGGTAATAATATATGATGCATACAAGTAAAGGAATATTTTTGTTACCTAAGATATAATCTAATTTTAAATCGTATCGAATTGTAACAGTTTTATTTATATACGTAAGTACATACAGTTGGATATTACATATCATTGTGACTGGTTAATGTCGGCCTACTCAATGAAATTATGCTCGGAATGCCAAACACTATGAAAGCATAATGTTAGGTAAACATATAGACAGCGGATTATTCATAACACTATAATTTGCGTATCCAGTATATTGAGGCTATAAGCATAGAGTAATTTTGTAGATTTCTTTTTGCCATTCACTTAACTAGAAACACAAACGTAAGAGTTTAATAGCAACTTTCAATCAGAAGCTTAGAAATCGTGTATTCGTTTTAAGCATTTTTACGTTTACCAAAATAAATTCTTTACTTAAAAAGAATATCGCTACCTGCTCCCTTATTAACAAAACAAATTTTTGGGGAACAAAAACGATGTACAAGCGGATAAGCGATGTGCCGTTAGTCCGCCCTGACAATAATAGAAACAACATACGGGTTAGTGGGCTTAGAACGTTATGATATTGTAGTGAAGGAAATACAAAATCGCGGGAGCAAGCGGACGCGACGAGATCCAAACTGGTTTCTTGTGCGTCGAGGCTCGGCCGGCCAACTTGTGTGACGTGTGCTCACCTCATCTGATAGACAGCTGTCGTCGTATTATGATCGTATAAATAACCGAATCTTTATTATCATTACTATTAATCCTATGTTATTAAGCGAAAGTAACTATACTTGTTAAGTTGTTGAATAACTTAATATAATTTTGTTAGAGCCTCTATTATATTCAGTGTATGAATGTGCCGTAGTAGGGACATGAGACCTAAACGAATTAGTTCTGACATTTAATAACTATGTTAGTGATGTCCTTGTATGCCTACATTTTGTACAGTTTCTGAACTCGAATATTCTTAATTCTGTATTAATGTAGAGGTCATCTTTAATAGAGTCTACCTAGGTTAATACTATTACGGTGGCCATTTAGTCCCTTCAAACAATAGTGAGCAAATTTACTTTGTTAGAATGAATGAGTACAATAGTGTGCTACTACTGATAAAATGCTATCAGGTTGTATTTTGTCTGTGTCTCAAATTGAGAGAGCTTTGCACTGAACCAACACAGTGCAGAAGCAGTCTCAATTTTAAATTACTAAAGCGTCGTATTTTCTTTCCGTCTACAGCTACAGTGACTACTTACAACTTTGCCTACTTACAATACGCTGGCCAGACACAGTGGTATAGGATTTTTGGTCAAGTATTTATTAAATGTGTATCTGTATTCTTAAAGACAAAATACAACTATATAATATAAATTATCCCATTGGGATAATAATAAACCATATTAACACAAAGTATAATTTAGCAAGTAAAGATCGTGATCCGACTAGGCGCCGCGTATCATGATAGCATGCCATTACCGAGGTGACATAAGATTCCTCGAACGTCACGTTATTAGGCGGTCGGTAACGGTCGATGTGCCCCGTCCTTCATTACTAATGACGTATCCTAGCCTAGAGGTAGCTCTGTTGTTTCGGCCTTTCAAATTATTTGTTACCTAATTACGTAACTTTAAATAGTAGATTGTTATACCATTTGTTAAACGAGTTTTTTTAACTGCTAACGTTTCGCAAGTTAGTATTTCGAAAAATTGTTTAGTTCGTTTGTAATTGTCTCAGTGGCTCGTATCCGTTTTAAGTCAGTCATACAATAAATAATGACAAAACTTAAGGCTTGCCTGCTTTTGGTGATGTAGTAAGAATACATAATGTCACCGCCTATATCATACTACGGGTGTGAAAGCTTAAATTATAAAAGTCACTTATATAAAATCAACATAACTGTAACATTTACAAGCTGTTGTTACCGAGGCAGCACTGTCAACACCGTAGCGTGAACTAGCTGATCCACTAGCCACAAGGGTTCCTTGAAATATGAAGAAGCGCGTGAATGGCAAGCGAAGATACTGTTTCCTCTGCTTAGAACAAATAAGAATGTGCTTAGAAACTTATCAAAGATAGAGCCATTTGATTTGTTCAAACTATCTAAACAAACCTCTGTAACTACAATTTTAAATATCATCATCAAAACCGTACGTAGAGACTCAATAGAGATTACCTTTATTGAAACGTACGGTCGCACTGGTTGCGTGACTCTACTCTCTCGTCGTCACCTGAGCGAGTACGGTTGCGTGCATAACGTCGAAAGTGCAACAGGCACATGTTTAAGGCTAAGCCACACCGACCGTGAATACGTGGCTTGTGTTCGTATTACAGTTGTTGTAATGCACTTTTAATTCATCAGTTTCTATAAATAAATGGAACTCGGTTTAATATTTGTTCTTTTTGGGGGTTCCATTCGACAAACGAAATAAGGGCCTGGAGAATTCAGTTTGTTTTATTGTTCAAAGTTTGGTTAGGACAACGTAGATCTGAATGTATCTACACACATCAAAAAAGTCTAAGCAACATGCATGATATTACAAATTTACCATTTATATTAATTTATTTTACCATTTATTTTAATTATAACGTTGTATTTTATTTTTAAAATAATATTTTTAGGGTTCTATGATGTAAAAATAACAGCTGTTTTCTTTATAAGTTCTTTTAATAACAGAAATTAACAATATTAGAATATACAGGTACATAAGAAACTAAACTTTTTTTTTACAAATTGAAATTTCTTAAGAAAATGAATTTATTGTGAAAGAATAGGACAATTTAATACAAAGTATGGCCTCCTCTGCTATTCAGAACTTGTCGGCAACGATTATTCATTGAATTAATGAGACTGTTTATGTCATCTTGCGGTATTCGCTCCCAATGGAATTGTAGCAAATCCTTCAGCTGTTGGGTTGTTGTCACTCCGTCCAAGTCCTTCAAAACACGTCTCTGGAGCATGTCCCATGCGTGCTCGATGGGGTTGAGGTCTGGCGATTGTGCAGGCCAGGGCAATACCTGGATGTTCTCCGTTGCCAAGTATTCACTGGTTCGCCGAGCTGTATGTGAACGCGCATTGTCATGCATTAACGTAAAATCGGAGCCAAAGGTTTGTGCAAATGGATGGACATAAGGTCTGAGAATATCCTCAACGTAATTTTCAGCGTTCATGTTTCCATTTACAAAAACGAGCTCAGTTCGCCTGTTCTTCATAATACCCGCCCATACCATAACTGTTGAGCCGCTGTATGGATGAACTTCCTGAACGCACCTGAGTCTTTCAGTATTTCCGGGTCGACGGTACACTCGCACCCTTCTTGTATCAGGCCTAAACCCGAATCGCGACTCATCGGAAAACATAATTTTATCCCATTGTTCCTGGGTCCATGTTATGCGTTCTCTACACCATTCATTTCGACGAGCGCGATTCCCGTGACGTATCGGTGGGCACCTGATAGGGCGTCGAGCTCGTAGGCCGTACTCATGCAGTCGATTTCGCACAGTTTGGGGACTTACATCAACACCACTTGAATTTTGTAGCCTCAAACTTATCTCTCGAGCGGTTAACATCGGCTGGCGTCTTGCAGTCAGTTGTATGTACCGGTCTTGCCGAGTGGTTGTACTCCTTTTACGGCCTGGATGCTGTTCAGCGGGTTCCCCTGTATTATTGTAGCGCTGCCAAAGAGAACAAATAACACTTCTATGAATACCAAAATGTCGAGATACCTGAGATTGATTACTTCCCGCTTGCAACTTCCCTACAGCTCTTTGCATTTCATCTGCCGTCAAATGACGTCGCTCCATGACGTAAAGAATATCTAACAATTCAATTTTGTCGCCAACTGTATTTAAATGGTTGGTAAAATTATAAAATCAAGACTAAAACGTAGCAATTAACATGCACTCAAATTCAAACAAATTCGCAGTCATTTGAATTTTATGAAAAAAAAACAAAACATAATCGAAATTTTTTTTACACACACACTACCTATACTTACCTACCTACCTACCTACTTTTACCTATACACTTTGAGTGAGTAAATACTTAGAAATTAATTAATATAAATGGTAAATTTGTAATATCATGCATGTTGCTTAGACTTTTTTGATGTGTGTATTTCCCTGTAAAATATTCATTGCTGTAGATTGCCTTCCTTCGGTCTCTGTTGCTACCTCTATCTTACCTATGAAGACTTGTAAACGTTTGAGACTATTGTTACAGTATAGAGCTACAGTTGCTCTGATATAAACTTTGAAATCCTAATCCTGCGAAGCTTACATAAAAGGGGCTGTCTCACATTACACATCGATGTGGCTACAATTACAAATGCGCATAGATAGTACCGGCAAGGCGAAACATGCGTTTTGTTACAAAATAAAATTATTTTTGTTTGTTGCATTGATGTAAGTGCAAACTAACGTTATTTCGAAAATATTAGAGATTTGTCCGAATATGGACTTGATTTCCAATTCAGTGTCGTGCGCATTCGATGTGGATAGGCCTTTATTTTTACTCAAGTTACATTACTAAAGTTGTATGCGAAATCCTTTTTAACGTGTCATCATTTAGTGTTATTGTATTATGTAATGGAGTGAATGTATTTACTAATAAATGTTAAGTAATTTGATTTAAATATACTTTAGAACAACTAAACCGGTTATGAACGTAGATGGTAGGGTTATAGGATGTTTTTACTTGCGTTTTAGTTTTATTGTAGTTAATTAAAGCGAAAGTATAGTTAACTTTTAATTTCATTAAAAGGCAGACAATAAATGGCAGTTACGTATCTTAAATTCCTCTCAAATTTTCTTTTCTCTTCATTTGCTGCTGCATATTTTCCATCACTACGGTTACCGTTAGAGAGTTCCCGAAGTGAGTGACTTTACTGGACTGACAAGGGAAAAAGACCTCTACTAAGGAACTGGAATTTAATCTCTGACTCCATGTAAGCCAGAAAAATCTTACATTTGAATTTGGATTGGACAAAACATTCAGGATGGCATATTTTAATGCAACCACTGAACTGCTACGCTTTTTCTGAACTTAAAAACCGTTTTTTACCACGGGCGGCAGGGTGTCGAATTAGCAGTGTCCGCTCTAAAGCTTCTCTCGTAATGGACGAAAAATATATCGAAGGATGCCTTAAAGAAATTGTTTGGAAATATATGAAATCGCGCCTGTCTAATTCCTATTTATTGCCTATTTCGTTTTTTTTATTCTATTTTTCGTTTATCAGGTATCAGCGGCCCAACACATGCAAGTGAACAGCGCGGGCAACGGCGGTCATGTCTCTGTAGCTGCACAGCAAGGAATGTACGCGAGCTTCCAACATCAGGGCACGCCATCGCCTCAACATCATCAAGGTAAGACAATCAAGTGGAGATTAATAAAACATTTAAAGAAGAATAGAATATTACATAATTCACACATAAAGAAAGGGAAAAAAAGAGATTCGAGAAAGGTACAGATTTACTTTCTTTACCCAAGAAAGATGTCCCAAACGGCTTTACACAAGGCCACTCAAGATCTTCAGGCAGATTCTTCAAATTAGTATTCAATTGTTTTGCTTAAATTATGAACTGATCTTCTATTTTTTATGTCAGTATACACCGCCATCTAGAAAGTTTAATAGTATTCTTTTATTACTTGATGAGTTATAACAATACTAAGCTTTATAAGTAAAATATTAGTGATTAGGAATACATTAATAGGTTTTATTTAAAGTTTTCTTTGTCTTTCATCTAGACTGTCTGTAGACTTTTCCACCTTGTAGAGTCCCACACTCGGAATCCACACACTCAAAATCCACATGATTCGATTCAGCTTTAATTATATTATGCTAGGTATTAGGCAACCCTAATTTTTAACATGCATAACATCATCTATGCTCTACGGTAGACTAGATTTTGAATACATACGTAATTGTACCGACAAGTTACATTTGCGTTACAAAAAAATTGCGTCCTCCATCACTACCCCTTACGTTTTTTGTAAAATAAATATTATTACTTTTGTTGTAATTTATTATGGGTCCCCTTCATGAGCCGTGATACCGTTGATATAATTTAAAGTTAGATAACGTGTTTTCCCATGAGAAAAATATTATATTTTCTGGCTTAAATTACGTTCAAATCCTATGTCACTGTTTAAGCAGCGAAGTTGTACAATATTTGTAATATGTATTCGATATTACAATGTATGTCATAACAATTTTTCAGGTATACCTTGCTATACTTTGTTTTGTACCTATCCAGTTAGTACAAAAAAAAAATTCTTATACATTCTCTTTGAATTGTTTACTTATGATTACTTCAGCAGACAGATCAGACATCCCGTTCTACTTGTAATGAAGGTATAGGTTTTTGCTAAAGTATGGCAAATCAGTTCTACAGTACACTGGACGTCGCGCGACGTCCAGTGTGTAGACGACGCGTCGTCGCCTGAAGTAAATAAGGCGGCTCTATCACATTTAAAAATTGCTTTGAGTTATTATTTTGATTCCGTGATGTTCTTTTCGTAACTCTTTTTTAGTCGAAGTGGTATTTCAGATCATAACGTTGCTATTCTCAAGTTTGACTGCTAAAATACCCTCTTAATGTTATGTCATAGTTTTCTGATCTAAATAATACGGTCATCTGACTATTGAACATCTTGTGGCAGGAAAACGGTTGTGTCAATAGCATCATTACTGTTATCGGTAGCATTATAAATAAAATTTTATTAAATAAAACACAATTACTTTGCAATATTTTTACACATAAATGATATAACTAACGTTATCTAACAAATAAACATTGTTTTATCTTTTGTGAGTAATGTATTTGATAATTATACTTATTATATTTTTAGCTCTTTTGTAAAATAGTACCTATTATAAGATTTTCAGTTTTGTTGGTCGACTAAAGCGCCGATTACACTAGACTACAAGTAGTGCACTACATCTTGTAGGACCATCTTCCATGTAATTGTTTTGGAAATGGAAAGACTATTATGTAGTGTCCTACAAGATGTAGTGTCCTACAAGATGTAGTGCACTACATGTAGTCTAGTGTAATCGACGCTTAAGTCTTCTCATAGCAGTTGCTTTGAACAATACTGAGTCTCCGGAAAAATTATGAATTATCACTACGGTGTAATAGACCGCACTGGCCGGATTATTACTATTACTGATTACCGTTTAACAAAAACTTAATAAGAGTAGGTAAACACAATATTTGATGTCACGGTTCCATCTTATATTTTGATAAATAATTTTAACCAAAACATAAATCAAAAGTTATACAGAAAAATAAAAACGTCTAAATTAGTATGGCTTCCATCGCTAAAAATCTCAAAATACAGACTTCCTCGTTCTAACTTTTTATATTATATTAACATTTCTTAATTAAAAGTTTGCGACCCTTTAACCTTTAATTTAATATTTTTTCGTTAAACTTAAAAACAAATGTTAGGTTTTCCTATTCTTTAAACCTTCCGCAAGGAAAACAAATTATGGTTTCGTCCTTGGTAAATATTCAAACACCATAAACAAAAAGTTCTGAAGTCCGTTCTGAAATTAATTAACTCAAAAAATACAGTTTCTGAAAAATTATGTTTTGATGTGTTGATAATGTTCTATGAAACTATGTTGCTACCGTTCTTGGCGTTTAGAGGAATTTGGAAAACTTTGGCTGTCGTTAGGAGGGTTTACGCAGCTCACTAGCGCCAATTGAAAAAAAATCATAATTTGGAAATGTTCTCTACTAAGTATTTAAAATTCAGCCGTTTTTGTTGCAAATGCAAAATTTAGCTATTTTAGAGCGTATATACTTAATTGGCTTTTCTAAATACTTATCCCCGTGTGGCTATGATTTGGTAAAAAGAATCAACTGAGAACGGAAAATCGGACTCGGAGAGTTAAAATAAAAGCTTACTTATATAAAACATAAGCAGTAGGTATAAACAAAATAAATGTAAGAGTCAGTTGAACAAGTTCAGTACGTTGATATAATCTCTATTTGAGTACACGTATCTGCGGTCGGTCGCGACTCATGCTAATGACACGCTGAAATGATGATTCAATTCCGGTTGATATCGACGATAAATTCATTCACTATGTACTCTGTATTCTATTTAAAGTATTGCCATATTATATTCAATTATATTATGTTGAGGAGTTATTTAAAGATGGTAACCGCTTATCTACATACATTCTTTGGCACATTTAACTTCGATAAGGCTTGTTTAAATGTATTGGAGTTATCCTTATCATTTTTGTCTCTCTCTTTCTCTTCCTGTTCTCGTATTATACTTAAAATATTTCGTTGTCGGTTCACTTTCTTATTTTTACGTAACATTTATTTTGCTTTTAAATGCCGACAACCGATGCCAAATTGTTTTGCTCGACATTGAGGAGGAGTTCGGTGCTTCATCAGTGAAACATGCCTCTATCTATACTAATATTATAAAGAGGTAAAGTTTGTGTGTTTGTGAGTTTCTGACGTTGTAGGGGGTAATCTCTGGATCCACTGAACCGATTTTTAAAATTCTTTTTCTGTTCACCATTTATCGGAGAGTGTCATAGGCCATATAATATCACGCTATGACTAATAGAAGTGGAGCTGAAATAAAATATATATAAAAAGGGGAGGTTCGATAACATTTTTTTTCGCCGCCCAACGAAGTGGGCACGGGTCAACTAGTTTCTGATAAAGCAAATTGCTTACATTACATGACTCAATAGTTTTTATTTAGCCAGTCTCAGATTATGTGCTTAAAAATAATTCTTCTTAAATTTACAAGCACAATTTGTCTAGTCATGCAGACCATTTTCCTGTCCTCGCTAGCTGCAAAACTAATCTAATCGTAGTTAAACTATGTACACTACACAGGTTTTAATTAAAATAAGCAATCTGTACTAGACCCGCGTCGTTCGGTGCAAATGATTGTGATCTAGGCACTAAAAGTCGCCAAGTATGCATAATTAAAAAACAAAGAAACATCGCGTGCTCAGTTTATTTTTCATAACACACATGCATTCTGTGGACGCGGCGTACATATGTGTGACGTCACCGCATAGTTGTGCTCTCAACAACAATCATGCTAATAACGTCTTTATTCAAATACAAATACAAATACAAATACAAAATGTTTATTTCTTCAACAAGTTACATTGTTCATTAAATTGTGATAGGAGCCTCCTTTTAGACTAGAAATTGTCTGTGTTAGGAGACTCCGCACTTCCATAACTTCATTACAATCTTAACACTATTGCATTACTTTACCTACTTAGTAATCTATATCTACATGTGTGTGTGTGTGAGTGTGCTTGTGGGTGAGCGTGAGTGTGCTTGTAGGTGAGTGTGAGTGTGTATTTGTCTGGTGTGTGATGTAGGGGTACGTTTATATAAATATCATATTTTTAATAGTAATTCAGTATCGTCATACGTAAGAGGTTTAATCCACGTTGTTAGTGTTTTCTTGCATTCATGCTGATGTTTGTCATGAATGTGTAATTTTTTATTAATTCTATTGTACAAGATTGCTGAAAGTTTACTATATTGCCTGCTAGCAAATGTTGTTTTTGTTCGTGGTATTTTAGCAACATTATCCTTGCGTCTCTTTAGAAATGAATCTCTATTATACGGCAGCTTTTTATGCTTTTTCAGAACAGCATAAGTGATAAATAGTTTTCTGACCGATAACAAATCGCTAATTCTATATAGATCTTCTGTAGAATGTCCCCTTTTTTTTAAGTACATAATTTTGATTAAGGCACGCTGCGCTCGCTCTAAATCTATAAACTTAGATTTTGCTGCGCCTCCCCACACTGGGATACAGTAAGTCAGTACGGATTGAGCGAGAGCAACGTAAATTTCATTTAAAATGTTTCTTCGTGAACCGTCTTTTTTAATTAGATTAGTTGGAACTACATGTCTTAGTGTCTTAAATATCCAAATTAGTTTTCTAATTCTTCCATTCATGTATTCAAGATGGGGAAACCAAGATAATCGCTGGTCAATTATAACTCCTAAGTACTTTGTGTGTGTTACTTTACGGATCGTTGGACATGAGCAGCTGTTATTTGGTAACATGTCACATGAGTGCACTTTGATGCTAAAGTCGTCAGTAGGCTGTGATCGTTTAGTGATACCAAAGCAAAGATAGTTTGTTTTAGTTGGATTTAATGTAAGTAAGTTGCCACTAAGCCAACTAGCAATTGTAGCCAAGCCCCGTTCAGTGTTGTGTCTGACATCAGACCAGCTGTCTCCATAGAAGACAACAGCTGTGTCATCACAATAAGAAAAAATATCTCCTTTGACAATTTTTAGCTTGCAGAGATCATTTAGGTACGCCAAGAACAGCGTTGGGCCTAAGACACTTCCCTGTGGCACACCAAACAACACTTCTGCTTCTTCGCTAGTGTAGGAATCTATTTTAACCCTTTGTGTTCTACAAGAGAGGTAATCTTTAAAAAATGCTAGAGGATTTCCTCTTATTCCTAAATTTTCTAGCTTGGTGACGAGGGTTGGAACAGAGACGGTGTCAAAAGCTTTTTTTAAATCAATAAATACTGTTAAGCATTTAGTTCCTTCATCCAACTTAGAAGTTATTACCGAGCTTAAGGCAGAAACAGCATCTTCTGTACTTACACCCCGCCTAAAGCCAAATTGATTAGGTGAAATTATTTTATATTTATTAAAGAATTTTACGAGTCTATTATTGGTTACTTTCTCGAGGATTTTAGACAGGGTAGGCAATACAGAGATGGGCCTATAGTTGTTGACATCGCCTCTGCTCCCCCCCTTGTGCACAGGAGTTATTAAAGATTTTTTTAAAGCGGTTGGAAAGATGCATTGTTTAAAACATATATTAATAAGGTGGGTAATGACAGGTACGACTTCAGTGCTAACAAATTTTAGGAACTTAGTAGTTATATTGTCCCACCCTGGGGCACTAGTTGATTTTAAATTCATTAAAATATTTAGAACTTCTTCTGTATCAGTGTCCAGGAGGACAAAGGAGTTTTGTGATACAGACGTAGTCTCTACATTAGAAATGTAAGAATTCGGTTGAATATTCTCTGCTAATTCTTGGCCAATTTTTACAAAAAAATCATTTACAAAGTTTACTGATTCAAACATGGATGGTTTTATATTTAATAGTTCAGTGTTTGTGGTTTTTTGTTTGTTAGTGTAAGTTATTGATTTTACGTTTTTCCAAAGTAGTTTTGTATCTGAGATTGAGTTTTTAAGTAACTCTCTTTCATAATTTAGCTTAAGCTTTTTTATTAATTTATTACAATAATTCCTGTACCTACAGTATGTTATTTTTAAAATTTTGTTATCTGGATCCCATCGGGCTGTTTTCTGTAATTTATTACGATTTCTTATACACTTTAGAATACCTGGGGTAATCCAAGGCTTTATTATTCGTTTATTATTAGGTATATTGTACAATGTCGTGCTATGTTTAATAGCGTCAGCCAAGTTTTTAATAATTAAATTAGCTAGTAAATTAGGTTCGTTGCAAAATAACAATTTTGAAAAGTTTTTTTCTTGTAGGTACTTTAGGGCTTGTTCAAAGTTTATTTTAGAAGTAGTCTTAGTTGCATATTATAGCATTGAGTTAATTTAATTATAATTATATTAATATTAATTATAGCATTGAGTTTATAGCATTGAGTTAAGTGATAGAGTGTGTGTAGAAGTAGTGTATGTTACCTATGTAGTATGTTGTTGTGTCCAATGGGAGGGTAGAGGTTGACGATCTGCGAGAATGCGCCAAGTCGCGCACCACCCATCCTGATGACATTAGATTGACGTTTTTATTGCATTCGTACTTCGTTTTGCATCTCGAAGAATGTATACAACAATATTTAATTTTGAAATGGATAAGTATCAAATGTTGCCTATTTTCCAAATTGCTTATTAGTAGATAAGTAAGCCTATTACTCTCACAGTATCACAGCAATATCTTGATTAAAGTGCTTTACAAAACGGCCTGACAAAATGACTCTTTCCATGACGCTTACATAAAAATAAATGACAACAAGAGTCGCGCCTTAACATAACCGTTTCCTGCCCAGTCAAGCCTCTTGGTAAAACTGGATGCGTTGTTATGCATAGATTCACATTACTAATGAGGTTCGACTACCCTTTTGTTTTAATTAACCGTTAAGCTATATCGGCCATATTCAATACAACCTGATGGAAAACGTGAATATAGTCCAGGAATAGACAAACTAATTTCCACCTGCTCTACATGATAACAAATTGGCTTTTACTTTTGGGAGTCGCGCCGAAGTCAACTGTGGAGTATGTTTGTATCAATTTTCACTACTAATGGGCGTTTTATAAGGGTATTGATGGATGTATTCTTTATAGTTTTTAAATACAAGTAAATTAGTTTTACTAATAACAACTTTTCGTAATGTTACAGGTAGTGGATGCGACACATATTCAGTGTCTCAGTCGCAGAGCATAAACTTCTCTCAGGCGATGCGCGCAAGACCTACAGGCCCTACACAGCAGCAAACACAAGGACAAGGACCTCCTCCTTTAGGTAAGCAACTAAGAGTGTTTATTATACTTACTAATGAAAATATATTGGTTTATCGTTTCCTTTCCGAAACTGATATTTCGTAACACTGTTTCCTTACTGGATATTAGTATTGACATTTCCATCAAATAGTTCAGTTATTTCCGAAGATAAAGGCATCAGGGAAACAGATATCAATAGGCAGGTATCGATTTTGCCAGGTGGAAGTAACAGTTACAGGAGCATCAAGGCCTATTGTTATGACATGGCTACGAGACGATCAAGTCCTTCGCCAGATGGAAACTTAAAGTTTACCATCAAGCGGGTAAAGAAAGGATCCTATTATTTGTATATTTTTGTTTTTTACTGCTAAAAGTTTCTCAATACTGTTTTATCTAATTCTACTAAATATCTTCCACAACCAGGTGTAGCAGCAGCAGGTATATCACGCGAGCAACAAGCCAAAATGTTGCAGCAACAGCAGCAACAGATGTTGCGTGCTCAACAGCAACAAATGCGTCCTCCGCCCCCTGAGTATAAAGCACGTTTCGTGAGCGGTGGTGTAGGCGCCGTGCCCAGTATGTCGGCGAGGCGACCTCCGCCGCCCGCGCCGCGACCCTTCCACCACACGCGCCAGTACGCGCCTGACTGGAGACATGTGTTCATGCAGCAACAACCTGCCGCACGTCAGCAGTTCCCGCATCATCATCAAGGTTTGTCTTGCTTTGAATAGATTTGGGTCTAACCTAGAACTATAGCTTTCTAGATTAAACAGACCCTAAATATTTTTTAATTGGCTTTCTTCTCAGTAGATCCAGTATGTTTTTACCTACGCTGTTACATATTGATTTCGACTTTGAACAGTTAGATGAAGTTTTATTTATCCTACATTGAATGTATATTCCGGCAAAGGGATGTTGCTTATCTTTTTCTCAGATCTTAGATATCCCTTGGCAAGAGTCGATTTCGTATTCTATTGAATGGAAATTTGGTGCACTAATATTTATGTTTAAAATTATACTGAATGTGTTTTACTCTATGATACTCTATTTAGTTTTAAGAAATGTGGATATAATCAAAACCATTGCCAATTACACAGTACTCCTATCTACGAGTAGTTTTATTAAACATGCTGATACTTTATGCCGCTATGTAGTATTCTAACTAACTATTTACCCGTTCCAGGTTTCAGTATGGGCTCTATGGGCGGCATGACACAGCAACAACAACAGCAAATGCAGTTGCAGCAGGCGCGACTACAGCAACAACAACAACTTATGCAACATCAGCAACAACGGTAAGCTAAGCTCTAGTAAAAGTTTAATCGGCTATCTTAAGCCAGTAGGTAAGAAAAATAATTCTAATACACTCATTGACTAGGGGAGATGATTAATTGATGATGAGTCCACATTGCCGCAGTGTCAAAAGACAAAGGTCTTCGACCAGTGCGTGATGCCAGTGATGACATATGGTACAGAGACGTGGTCGCTAACTATGGGCGTGGTCGCTAATTTACTTATTCATATCGGAACGTAAGCGTACTATTAAATTTATTTTGCTCAATAAAAACATACCACCTACTTGCTTTATTCAGTTTTTGATGGTCGTAGTATAAATACTGGAGATATCGACAAGATGACATTCTCCTACATTCCACTGTAAAAAGCGTGTTGTAATGATTGAACTCAAGGTACCACGTGGATCTTACTCGTACCAAATTTAGTTAGCTAGAGGATGGTAAATTTCCGTGTGGTGACGGAGTAAGAATACAATGTCACCACCCCATCTCATCCCATGGGTGTCGAAAAAACCGACTTAGGGACTATCTGTGAATATTATCTTTACGAAATAAAAAGAAGGAAACCTTAAGATTAAATCCTATACCAATCCGTCGGGCCAGCGTGATTAGTAGGCCAAGTATCCCTCCGTCACGGGAGGAGGCCCGTCCCTGCAGTGGGATATTAATGGGCTGTTATGAGAGGATAGTACATGCCATGTAGTATGACACGCGCTAACGCATTGTAACAAGGTCTTCTTAAAAGTTACGTTTGGCTCGTAAGTCCAAAATGCTCACAAATATTCCTTCTTCAATTATACGATGAAACCGGCTATTGCACAAAGTTTTAAATTAATAAAAGAAATGAATTTCGTAATTATCATGATTCATTTAAAAATTTCTAGTCACTAAACATTATACCTGCAGGTCAATTCTCGAAACATACTATTTAATTTAACTTAACTTTTAATTTTTTTAAATTTAATTTTTAATTAATCCAAAAGTGGTATTCTGGTTCTTAAACATTTCGTTAAAAATAAAGTTAAAATAAAGTTAAACGTCAAGTTTGACGTTTTTTAATGGAGAACTGTCACTTTAAAAATTACAAGAATGCCGTTCTAAGCTTAAAGTCTATTTTTTTATCTCGGACACTAAAATGACAACTACAAATGTCAAACGTAAAAATAATGTAGCCAGCTTGTAAGAAACAGTGCTGTCCTGTGTTTCGATTCGTGTTGTAATTATTGTAAAATATTTACGGTTGTTAGTATAGTCGAGAACTAAATGGCTTTATCACCTCTAGAGTTAATGTTAGTTGCATGTCATAAAACTATTAGGTTCAATATCGCACAACAAAACATCAGCCAAAGCATGACGCTATTTTGACATATTATCAGTTCTCCTGTATTAGCAAATAGTCGTTAGATATTTATAAAAACAAATAGTAAAGTCAACGTTATTGACTGTTACTAGAGCATATTTTCGGTAAAGCGTTTTAATCTAATGAATTTCTCTCTTTTTTTCTTCTATGTCCATGATCAAATGATAGGGATAATTTCTTGCATGACGTCATTGGCGCATATTTCAATTTGAAGTTTTCGTAATTTTATAATATAAAACAAATTAGGGTAAACAACCTAATCGTTAGAAGTCCTACATATGTTGGCACTTAAGAGTAAAAAGTGAGTGAAAAGAAAGAAAACACTATAGATTATTCAAGTTCAGTATGATTATTCAAGTTAAAATATTATTAATTTAATTTAATATTTTTATCACATTTTACTTATTTCATGTATCAACATAGCAACAGTAAATTTATCAGAATCTTTTTATTGGCATTAGTGCTAATAATATTTATTTAATACTATTCAATCACATATAATTTTCTTCCAAAATTAAAAGAGAATGCAGTTCTTGTTATAGATAATGCACCGTACCACACCAGGAAACTGGAGGCGTTACCTACTTCAAATTGGCGTAAAGAGCAAATACGAAATTGGCTACAATAAAAAAATATTCATTATGAAGAAACAATGTTGAAATGTGAATTAATCCAAATTTCCAAAAAGCACAAAAAAGTCTATCGGCCGAACCATATATACGATCCGTGTTTTAAGATTCCGTTCAAACCAAGATTGAACACGATCTTCAGATCGATCTTCGATCTGCGTCCATATATTCATTTGTCGCGTTCGGAATCCAGATGGGACGGCGGATTCAAGTCGATCCTTTCCCTCCCTGACTTTCCGTTATAGACATACTTTTGCGCGCGTTTTTTTTTGCACTAGTGATTCATAACACAATATAAATTACAATTGTGAAATAGAATATGTTTAAATACTTTAAAACATGATTTTTAAGGTACATAAAACATCCATTTCAACTTAATTTAATTTCAAAACATTTTTTGTAAGCATCAATAGTGTAAAATACTGCCGAGTACGAAACGTGAATCGTTTTTTCTAACATGTCACATCTGGTGCCGGTATGTTTTTGTTTGAATTGGAATGTATTGTATTAGTTCAGTTTAACATTTAAGAACCTAACAATAACAATAGGTATTCACTATTTTTAATTTTACTGTTTTGAGGTCACTTTTACAAAGGGCATTATTTCTATCAACAATACCTCCACTGCCGCTTTATTAATCCTAAATCTAATAGTAAAAAGTAAGTAAAGTAAACTCTGTTGTACTTTCGTACTGAACCTCTGCGACTATTCCGCTTTTCGCCACCTTTAGAATCAAATATCTCCATTAATACTTCCATATCACTGTCACTATCACCTAAAAATATTGCATTTGCCATAATTATCTACTAAACTCATAACTAATTTATTGCAAAATCCAAACTCTTTTTTGTAATCCAACGAATTCGGGGGATCGTAAAAACAGTTTACTAACAAGCCAAAATTAAAAGTCAAAATGAAAAGATCGAATATGTGGACCGAACAACTGTCACTTCCGAACAAATTTCAATCTCAAAACACGGATTGCCCCTCCCATGGATCGATTGTGAAAAAGGATCGTCAATGCAATCCATCGATTGAATATACGGACGCTTTATGCAACGAATCGATCGAAATTCGAGTTTCAGATTGTAATATTTGGATCGAGATCGCATATTAGGACCGGCCGTACGAGAGGTCTGTTGTTGATGAGATGGCTGCTGCACAGTGTGTCACTATTTTGCGACTGCCCCCTTACCACTGTGAGCTCAATCCAATAGAATTAGTGTGGGCTCAGGTAAAGGGACATGTCGCAAAGGATAATAAAACTTTCAAGTTGAATGAAGTACGAAGTCTTTTTAAAGAAGGGCTTCTTCAAGTGACCCCTCAGCGGTGGCAAGACTGCGCTATGCAGTCAGTTATTCAACTCGAAGACAAAATGTGCCAATTGGGTCATATAGTCGACGACATTTTTTTTATTTTATTTATTTATTAATGTTAACACGGTTTTACAAACCAATAACATTAACATACACCACAGAAATACACTATAAAAACAGTAAAACAAACGATAAAATAACTAAAGAAAAACAGGAATATTAAAACATTTACAAAATAAAATATATAAGAAAAGAAACAATTAAATAACTATTTATAAACTTTCACAAAAACTTAAACATACTTTATTTACAATATTAGACTCATCTGCGAATAAGTCACAATCAGGGAAAGCTTCCATGAGGTTATTGAGCGCTAAAGGACGCGAGGGATAGGAGACGATGCGCGGGCTACGGTACGGCATGCGGGCACTGAGAGTAGACGGTGATTACGAGCGCGGAGGTAGTTGTTCGGAACGTATAAACGAATCAGCTCATTGTGGAGATCGGGAGCATCAGTTATGCCTCTACATATTTTCAGCATAATGATCAGCTGATCATATGCTCTCCTAGTTTCTAATGTATTATACCCTAAACACCCTGTCAAATATTTGGTAGGATACAAATACGGATAATGACCTAGAGAGGATTTATACAGAAATCTCAAGAATTTTTTCTGTACCTTTTCGAGTAGTAGAGCGTATGAAGCCTCGTGTGGATTCCAGATACAGGAACTCATATTACACACACATTAAAATATTATTATTTTTGCACATTTAATATTATTATTTCCAAAAAACTGTATAAAATTTAATTTATCGTTAACTTATGATAATGGTGGTACATCACTACATAAATTGCACAAAAAAAAGGTAACAGTAATGATATTTTAGTATTCGAGATTAAAAAAACAACGTATAGTCTGTATTTAACGTAATCGGCGGAATTAACCTATATTTTATCGGTAAGTACCGGCTGTATCGCATCACTATTTATTAGTTGTAAAAAACAGGCAACACATGAAATGTCATTTTAGTATCTGAGATAAAAAAATAGACTATAGTTACAGTACGATTACATTACTTTAAAAAGATTTTAAATTTAAAATACAAGAATACCTATTGTGTGACAATTTGACAACTAAAAGTTAAATTAACTTAATTTTTAACGTTTTTAAGGAACGAGAATTGACATGCTGATTCCAAACTCTACTCTTAAATCCTTACGTCATCCTGAACCGTGCGTTGATATATCGTGAGTCAAGGAAAATAAATGTTGTTTAATTCTGATTTGAACAAAGTACAAACGTTTATCTAGATAAGATAACAACCAGGTGAACATAGTACAACAATCAATTCAATGTTATCAATAATATTAATATATTTCAATAAAAATATTACTTAATTTGTTAATTATAAATATGTATTACGTAAAAAAAATCTTATTCATATTGAAATATTTAACTAAGCAATATTTGTAATATGTAATGGCAAAGAAGAAATATATGTATACGCAAGTCAAAAATACATTCTGTAATACTTTTATATAAAATAGATTATGACGCAATTTTTTTAATGTAACCTAAAATCTTTAAACAATAACACGGTTTATAGTCTAACTTATTTTCCTGTGTAACTTATACTGTGTACGCAAAAGCTGATGAATGTATGCTTAACCCCAAACGGTATAGTAGCAACTGAGATATTCGTCGCTGTATTCATCTACATCATCATCACATCCTTTGAATTTTAGTATTAGGGCAACTTGTGATTTATTGTTATTGTTACATTTGCAGGTCTTCCAATCAACAACAGACGCCGATGTCTCACCTGATTATGCAACAGAATCAAATGATGAGCGTGCAAGGACAGGTAATTATACTCATACCAACCTGCGTGGAGAAGATCTCATAATAAAACCAATATAATTAACGTAATCTTTATTATTTACAGATGCCAAACATTCATATGTCGCAGTCCCAAAGCATGTCTATGCAACAGACAGGAATGGGCGGTATGGGTGGCGGCCATCAAGGCAGCCCTATGCAGAGTCAGCCCATGCACGCACAGAACAACCCCATGCAACAAAACACGATGCTATCACAGAACGGAGCCATGCAGAGTCAGAACGGTAATCAGCACACGTTCCCATCTCTCCACAACACGTCTTCCTTCACGGGACAAACTACAGACTTCAACCTTGACTTCCTCGACAACATGCCTTCCACGGACGCGAGCAATCTCACCGCACAGGAACTACTCAACTCCTTAGATAATTCCTTCTTGAATGACATACTTTAAATTATTAATACTATTACACTACTTATATGTGTGAACTTTTAGAGTAATATAATTACTAATTGACCCATTTTAAAGTCAATTAGACTTTATATTTGGGTAGTTTTGTCTACATAATGTGTTTATACTCTTTGAAAATACAAATGTATGACCAATATGGAACAAATTATGACCAAAGTTATAAACAGGAATTAAACTCTCGACCGCTGCTAACTCGACGCGTAAGTGTTCGACGGTACGACGCCATTTGATATTTTGGACCACGTTGTTTTGTAGTATATTTATTATGAAAAATATCAATTTCGTAGCGTTTATAGTTTTTACTATTGTTAAATAATTCCTTTGTAAATATTTTAATTTTAAAATGTTTGTAATAATAATATAAGCTAAATATTCTACAGATAGTTTCAGAGTATCCATAAAAACTGACATTATATATTCTTCTTAAGCTAATATTTGATTTAGCTGCGAAGTAGGCTAATATATATTTATTGCAGATTTTATCACGTAGTTTATAAGAGGAAAGCACAAAAGACAATATTTTATTTACTTAAAATGAATTTATTTATGATGCTACATTTGAACGAGGCATGTGTTTAGTTGCCAGTTTGTGTCTTAATCAAGATGTGCTCAATGTCGAGGTGATCAAAACTATTTTCTGAGAGTAACTTTAATTCATCAAATTGTAGTTTCGACCTAGTTTCTGGCTAGACGTTAACGTTTTCATCGTCACAATTGACTTGTGGTTATTCACAATGTTGAACGAACTTAACTAGAACAGTGCATTATAAAGTAGTCAGACAATCTATTGCTTTCCCAATCCTGACACTGGTAGAATAATCAAAATAAATAATATCCGTTATGGAGTGTATCCATAACAAAAGAATAGTACGGATATACTTATAGTTTGGCTGATGATGCAGAAATATTTTGTAAGCCAAGACGAGTCCAAGATTAAAACGATGATGTATAAAACATCATCGTTTTGACCTGTATTAATACTCCTTCTAATATACAGTTAATAAATAGGTTACGCAATGAAATCATTTAATTCATCTCCACAAATTACTTAATACAGTATACAATATTAATAAAGATGATAACTTGGTTTCCAAGTCTGAAAGTTTAATTTGTGGGAGATCTGGGGTCTAAACTAAGTCTAGACCTTGTATTTTAGAGCCCCAGGCTCCAAATCACATAGTTTTAATTAAAAAAAATTAAATAAATATATTATTATAACGTTTTGATCACCACGACCTTCAGCGCGATTACAATTATGAATTTATTTTATAAAGTAAAATCTACACATTGTGTTGTAGTTAACATATTTTTTTATTCATTTGCTTATATCTTTCAGCCAAATACAAAGTTTTAGTTTGTCAGATTTGGATAGGCCAATTCTTTATTATAGTGCAAAAATGTAAATTTTTATAAAAATAAGAATATATAATATTAAGATCATTCCTGTACCTAAGATGATTGTAGATTATACTGTGATGTCGGTCTCAATGGTCAATAGATAATGAATAGTATCAATTATTATAAATAGATTATTGTTATTGTTAAGGATCTCATGGTATCATTTTAGTTTTGGGGGTAATGAAAGATTCTGGAATCTTACATTGTTGGTTTCACTATTATTTAATAATTCAACGAATGTGTATATGTACTTGGTTATGTAGAATGATTTTTTTCTTTTACTAATTATATTATTTGAGATGCATTCAACTATTACGTTATTTAATTATTATGTAAATAAAACAAAATTGTTGTTAAACAACTTTAGTATTTTTGATCGATTTATACCCGATGTTGGGTATGAAGTTTAAATAAAATAAAATCATTATAATAGAACATGAAACATGTGACAGCCAGTATAAGGTTTAGCTCTCTTATGTAGTGAACAGATGTAAAACCAACTATTGTGAATGATAGCAACATTCCAGAGCCATTGTTAATAATGTTTTTAACTTTAGGACCAATTTTTGAACGTTCTTTTGAAAATAATATTGCATATTGAGTGACTGTGTTTTATTCATTTATTATAACCTATTACTAACGAACACAATATAAACTTATAATTAATATTACACGGAGTCAATTGCTTTAGAGATTAACTAACTGGGCGGACAATACGGACTTTATTGTTGTCTGATTATTTTTAATATTATGGCACATTTATCATAGTTTTTTTATTTTATATGATACAAAAACCAAACTTAATTTATCTAGGTTTTTAGTGGCTTATACACAAAACACAAACATACAATTTACAGGGTTTTTATTGAATAAACTGTAATAATAGGATCGGCGGCGTGGGGGTCCGGGTTTTTAAACACCTTACAGGAGGTTGCGAGTTTAATCAAACGCAGCACAAATGCGCAGAAAATAGCGATCTACAAGTTTTTATATCGAACCTGGTTTTTCTTGTGACCGTTAAATTAATGTGTAAAATCCGTAAGATTCATAGGGGCAGGAGTTGTCTTCAAAAACAAGTAAAAAGTCTGGCATCCCTGTACAGCGACCGCCAAAAGAAAAAAAGCAGCTCTTTGCTGTCGTATCTGTGTTAATCACCACATGATAGAGTCAGCCTGGTGCTTATACAAATAATCAGAAAACGTTTCTAATTTCCTCTCTAAAGCATTTATCTCCGTTGCTAATTCTCATACAACTTCATTGGGTCTGTTGTGAAAAATACGTGGATTACGTATTCTTGGGCTGTAGAAGTTATTAGGCTGTATATACTTCGCAGTTATGGGTTCATCGTGTACCCCATTAACTTTACTTTGATATATATTTTCATTCGTATTATTATCCAGTGATTTTATAGTAAAAGTTTTGAGTACTTGGCGACGTTTCTTTAAGCGTATGCAAGAGAATACTGTGCTCATTAATACTCCTAGTTTGAAGAGCGATACGACGAATAATCCCAACATAAGTACTATGTATTGCTGTTGATACCAATCGTCTAACACTGTGAGGCAACCCTGAAAAAAAAGAACACATTAAATTATTATTGTAAGTTTTGAAATCGGGCTACAGGAAAGGAACTGGGTTTTTACGAAATGACGGTGATAAGCACTCGTAATACCTATGATATTCAAAATATCAATAACATCTCTCCCAAAAGATGGTCACTGCTTGACTTAGGCTTACTTCAAACATCTCCACCTTCCCTGTCCTAATAAAGTACACTTGCGCATCGCGATTTATAATTCCACGCATGACATATTATTTGTTAGAGCATCTAATGATTGCTCTTGTGTCTATAGAAAAACCGCGCAAATAGAACGGGAGTTTGTTTCGGTGGCGCGACGGTTGTGGAAATAGCTGCTGCACAAGGTAGCGGATTCGATTCCCACGCAGGACAATTTTTTGTGTGATCCACAAATTATTGTTTTGAGTCTGGATGTTCTTTGTGTCCGTTGGAGTTGTCTTTTAAAAAATAAAAACAATGAAAAGCTACTTGTGTAAATGCCACTTACCGACTCATATCTAAAGTCCGGATTACTCTTAACTTCTTGACACCGCGACGCGTTGACCGGCGCAGGATTAAGATAAGAGACATTGTCTTCATACTGCACGCAGCAGCTGAGTGGTACGGACATACCACGAGGTCCTAGACGCCTTAGCTGCCATACGGACATGTCGTAGTTACGAGCGTCTGTCATACCGCAACATTGCAACTGGAATCATTGAAGTTTGATATAATAATATTTCTCAAACATACACACAACGCCACCTAGGCTGAGCCCTCAAACTAAGCTGAGCTTGTAGTAGACAACGGAAAAACATATTTAAATACCTAAATTTGTTTTTGTAAATACATATTAACAAAAACACCTATACATTCATCCAGCTATGGTTGGACCGGTGAGCAGAAATCGAAACCGAGACCTCTGTTTAGTAGCCACGAACTATCCACTACTACGTGGCGTAGTAGTGGATAGTTCGTAGTAGAGGTCGCCGAAGTAATATTAAGTACATAACATATTTTCTTTACTTATGTCTTCGGACATGTCAGGAGTCTTGAAACCACTTTAAAGACAAGAAGGCGACTACTTAACAAAAACATAATATCGTATGATATCGGTCCTTAAAACGTAATAGATTTTAAACTATCGCGATTTGTATACATAATACTATGTATTTTATACGGGTCTTACTCGCGGTATATACTAATTAGCCTAGATACTAGTAAGATAAAGGACGACTGACACCAGTCCCTCCGCGACCACGGCCCTTGTAAGTCGGCCGAAACGTTCGGAGAAAAACCTAGGTATTTATCTTACTAGTATCTACGCTAATTAGTAGTATACCGCGAGTAAGACCCGTATAAAATAGTATTACTTACCTTACCTAAAAATGTTATACCATCTGTTGCCTTAATTCCTGAACTGTATTCCCTTTTTTCTATCAGGGTCGGCATGGTCATATTGCTGAGTGTTTATAAAACAAAAAATAAGTAGGTATCACTAACCTCAGTCTGTGCAAGGTCTACAGCAGCAGTAAAATGTTCGTAGTCAGGTAACGCATAATATCTTTGTAGGGCACCTATGGCACCTCCTTTTGTACTCTGTAGTCCCAAACAACGAGGCCATATAGCTGCTATCACACCACAGGCACACTCGCTTAGTAGCATCGATAGCACTACTAGAAAATACTGAAATTAAAAATAAACATTTTTCACACATTCACACAACACCATCTCGTCCCACTATACACAGAAAACACCCAATGCAAACAATCATGTTCATGCACACAAAGATTTGCATTGAGCAGGAATCGAACCCGAGACCTGTGCGTACCCGCCATGTAATATAATGACTACGCCACAGAGGTTGTTAAAATTATACATATTTAGAAAACTGCCTACAGGTTACCTGCTGTCCCGCGATTAGATACAATACGTTTTTTTTTTTGGTTTCGCTGGGGTAAAATGCCTACGCATCCCCTCTCGTCGGGGGATGGGAGGGGTATGTGGGGCTCCCGGGGGGGACCCCCCAGTGCACCCACTAAAAGTCCCCAGCGGCACTCCTTCATCGCCTTACTTGGAGGGGGCCTGGGGAACCGGCAGAGCCTTTGCGTCTAGTCCCCCTCCAGCAATCCCCGCCATTACAGGCGGGCCCTTCTCTTCTTGAGAACTCTCCTTGAGTGCTCCAGCCCTTCTCACCCACATGGTGGTGGTGAGTCGTGCAATGGGATGAAAGGTGCAAATACCAAATAACCGCTCTTTATAAACTAAGCAGATTTTACCACACAACGATTACGGTGAAAACAATTATGCATAGTTAGTACAATGCAAACGAATGTAAAAGGAAATGATTGTTTGTTAGACAGACAAAACAAATAGCGCAGGATGGTAGGTACTGCGCTATTGCGGTTTGTCGATTAGTTTTATTCGTATAAAAGCGGAAAGTACACACGCCTAAAGATTTTAATTATATAGAATTTCATTGAGTTTCACGTATTTTACAGTCAAATTCATCAATATATTGGTGCTGTTAAATATAGTATTAAATCCTTGACAGTGTTATTTAATATAATAATGAGCTCGAGTGACCAATATATTAATGTACTCGACTGTACCTACTTATAAAAATCACGATACCGTGGAGAGAACATTCCAGAAAACCACATAATAAAAGCAAAGCTTTTACTTGTCTAATGACATAATCAAATTTTTACTTTTTATGCAAGATGCGTAGTAAAAGAAAGATGCGGTAAATCTTCGTCGTATCACACATATCAAAACGTAACGCCTTAAAAATGTAGTAAACAGACTAGCACGAATGTTCAAGCTATGTGAGCATTATTAGGAAGGGTCGTAAGTCCAAGACTCCCCACACGGTCGCAAATGATATTTTTAATTACAAAATGACTCGGTGCAGTCACGAATAATCCATGGACTTAGAGCCATTTGCCATGAACGAGCCTCCAATTATAAGTCAAACGTAAAATTTAAATTCACTCCTATTCCGAAAACTGTTTTATTTGCGTGAGTCGGCAACTTGTTGCTTTAACTATGCTGTTACATAATATGTCTACAAGCCACTCAATATCATAGTATGGACATGTAGGACATACCTATATCACTCATTTTGAATACCACAACACACCAGGCCAGGCCAGGTCTTATGACAGATATATTGCATACATAAGTACCTATTACAAAACTATGTGGATCTCGTTCACTCTTCTTAAGGAAGTAAAGGTAGGTAGTAAAGTCTCTATAATAAGTACATCTAATAATCCATGTTAAGACATAATAAGCTATGTAGGTAATCTCATGTTCAATGTTTGGTTATCTCCTAAGCACATTTTTGTATAGGTCTTTCAAAGTAAAGCATAATAAAAGTATTAGATATTCTTACGAGAGTTAATACAGCATATCCAGGCATGTAAGTCGCCCAGCAACCTAGTGCACCTGTAGCACACATCGCTAGACCAGCCGCTAATAACGCCAACGCCAAGTAGTAAAACGGTGGATGAGACAAGTCCCCATCAGGTGCGGCTAGGAGCCGAGACATCAATATCCTTTTCGAGTCACACAGCAACAGAAATCCACATATCACTTCCAGGAACCCACACGCCTATAAATGTTTAATACTATTTGTGAACTATGTTATGTATAATTACGTATTACGATGGACAATAAACCATTTTACTTACAAAGAACACCGTATTAAAACAACCAAAAACAACTTTAGCACTTTCATTTTTACACATTTCTACTAAATAAACATTCGAATTTGTTGACAAATTCAAATAGGAATGATCAGTAAAAAAGTGGTAGTGAATACTTTAACATGTAAAGTTAGTATGTGAATCAAACATTACGATGAATAGATTCGCCGGTTTTAGGGAGATACGCTCTGTTGATCAGGTGGGGTGACTGAGTATTAACGTATTTTTGTTTAAAATTAATGCATAAGTCACTCATGCGTGCTTAGCCATTTACACTACGGAATTACTGGTTCATTATGGAGTAGTATTTACTGCCTGTATTGCGACACAGTGGCATTATTGTAACAGTGGTATTTTAATTAAAACTAATAGGAAACAGTTCAAGGCGCTTTATTTCACTTATAAAAATATTTGTTAACAATTAATATAGTTTCGTATTAAAATTCAATGTCTTTCTTCTTAAAGGTTCCGCAGTTGACCGGCACGTTTGTTATGTCGTCCTGTTCTCTTTCCTTAGTCTCTTGCAATTCTGTAAAAAAGATTACATTTAAAGATATTTGGCTTGCGTATTCACTTTATTAGCAAGCTCTACCTTGCTAACTTCTTTCAGACCTTTTTTCAAAATGCTGTCTATTTTACTTGATATACCTACCGTCATACATTGATGTACTTACAAAAATTCATGACAATCGTTGGAGCGATTTAGGCCAGGCGCGCACTACGAGTTTTTCGCCGCGCGGCAGAAAAGCGCAGCGGTATAATGTCGCACTGTAATACTGTACCAAACAGTTTTACATTGTATTGCGCGCACTTGACGGCAGAGCCACCGTAGCCCACCAGTATTACTGTGCGACAATATACCGCTGCGCTTTTCTGCCGCGCGGCGAAAAACTCGTAGTGCGCGCCTGGCCTTAGACGCGAAAGCGTAACAAACAAACTCGCTTTTGTTTATTCACATAGTAATGCAAACGAACAAAACATGTTCATGTGATGATTTTGCTTGGGCTTCGAACAATTTGTTTGTGGGATTCGAACCCGCGAACTCGTGCAAGGGCAGTTTATTACCACAAATGCTACAATACAGCAATTATGTATCACTCTGTTATAGTTATAGTAAGTATGTCGCCATAATTGCAGCTTCAGCTTTAAAGGGAAAATTATTTTAGATAGAGATAATGATGATTCTCTATGAAAACAGTAGCATTATCACTAAGTTAATTTAAAAGATTAACTATTAAAAACACACTTACCAGGCGGCAAATGTAATTTCTCGATAAGGAACTTCTTCCTTTTCAATTTGAACGCCAAATCAAGGCTAGGTGGTACATACGGAACCAGAGAATACATGGCAGATAACTTAGTTATATGAAATAAGCCATGATAATCTTTATATACCGGATTTGTTTCACGACTTGATCCTGCAAACGATTCTATTCTCACTGCGTTATCTATTGAATAGAGAAGTCTGTTCATTATGTGGTCATCCTGAAAATATTAAAAAAAGGTTAAACTTAACTTCTTAATTGAATATCTTTATTTACAAGGTCTCTGGGTCGGACTGGATGCGGAAGGCGCAGGACCGTGTTCTGTGGCGCGTGTTAAGAGATGCCAATGTCCAGCAGTGGACTGCGATAGGCTAATTAATTGATTTACAAAGTAACACTTTGAAATGTCACAAGGAAAAATATCAGACAACCAGCAATCGACCCTCCTTGATGACTAGAGCAAAATTCGGAAAAGGATAACATGAATTTCTGGCAACTTTTTGGGAATATCAATCAATCAATCAAAAATCTCTTGTAACGATCTCGAATACTTGTAAAAGACGGCAAACAAAGTCACGTTGCTGGCTTTAGTTCTACTTACTCCGAAAGGTAATTTTCGCCTTATTTACAACACTTCACCTCCCTAAAAAAGGAAAATGAAAAGAAATATGTACTTACATCAAATAAATGTGCTGGAATAGTAACAAATGCTACAGCATTTGTATCTCTGAGCACAACACGTAAACAGTACATAAACTTGATCAGATCTTGTCCATAATTTACATTGGATTCATCATCACTATCCATTGCCATCCACAATGGTGACCCCAAAGATTGTATGCTGATTCTCAAAATGTTACTATTTTTCTTATTTCTACTTTTATATTCTTCTTTAGAAACCTTTTCTTTTATACTAATTAGTAACTTGTAATACATTCCATTTTTGAAACCTACAACAATACATATAAATCTAAAATTAATGGACACAAAGGATATCTAGGTTCAAGACAGATTATTATTAGATTACATATTTAGTCATCCTGTGTGGAATTAGACCCCATGACTATGTGTACAGCAGCCACTATAATGATAGATAGTGCAGTACTTACTAAGCAGCTGCTATAATCAACCTACCTGGTTTGAATCCTACATAAACTATTTGCAATAAACATTATTCCATTAATTCACAAAAAGCTTTTATGATACATTGTAAAGGGTACTTCAATCAAGTCATCTAGTAATCATACTTCATTAACTTAAATAAAATCCATACATCTACATAATATATTATGGAGTATAGTTTCATTTACCTAACTCAGTTACCTTCTACATCCAAATCAACATCCAGTTATTAAAAAATACTAACCATTACAGTGAACAGTATCCATATCCAAATTACAATAACTAATGTTGCCAGCTTTTATGGTGTCTAAGTCAATATGTTTACTGAGGTCAAAGTTATGTCCAAAACTAGTGTTGCTACCAAATGATGACTCTACTTGACTTAGACCTTCATACCTCCAAGCTATTTGCATCTTGTCTGTTTCATTCGATAGTCCTTTGATTTTATCTTCATGAGGAATATCAGTTGGTAACGGCAACTCTGTAACCTAAAACAATGTAATTGTATATCATAATAATAAAGGCAACCAAGTGTAGATATATACACTACCTTACTACAATGATATGGTTGTAGATATACACTACCATTCCCTTAATTATTTTACATATAATATTGCAGAAAAATATTATTATAATATTTATTACAAAAAACGTAATGACAACTATTACTTACAAAGTATTGGTTGACCTGTCACCGAGAACGGTCGGCTTCATACATTCGCTTGTTTCGCGAGTTTTTTTTTTTTCTACCCACATTGTGCAAAAGTGTTTTATTATGGAACCGGATTTTTTGTTACTCTGTGAGTAAAAACATTTTAAAAACTTAATCGTTTCTGACTACAGGAACAAAATGAACCCCCAAACGTTAGTAAAAAACCACAGTTATGCTACTGTGACACAAACCACCGCATTCCCTAAAAAAGACCAAGCTATTGTCATCGATGCCTTGGAAAACGTACAAATTAAGGATTATGCTCACGCTTTAGGAAGGATAATCGAACCATCACAGATCCGCTTTTTATCAAGAATATCAAACAATAGAATTTGTATATACGTTTCCTCAAAAGAAATTGCTGACGAGATTATTGATAACAAAAAATATATCACAGTTCAAAATCAAAAACTTCCCATCCGACCACTTATCAGCAGAAATAAACGCATCATTATATCCAATGTGTGCCCCATAATACCGCACTCTGAAATAGAAAAGAGATTACTAGACATAAATATTACTCCACAGTCACCTATCACTTTCCTACGTGCTGGTTTCAATGAAACGGGCTATAACCACATTTTGAGCTTCCGTAGACAAGTTTACATAGCCCCTGAGGACGTCACACGATTACCGGACACAATTTCGATTGATTTTGATGAAACAAACTATTGGATCTACTTCTCTTCAGACACTTTGACATGTTTTATATGCAAAAAAGATGGCCACGTAGCCTCTAAATGCCCAGATAAGACTCACAACGACATGAATACTTTCACACAAAACTCACAGGATACTACTCAAATAACTGAAACCCAAATTTTCAAGCGTCCACACCCAGCTACTGATGATTCTTCGACTACTACTGATGTCATGGAAACTGAAATAATAAAGGAAACAGGATTCAGTATGCATTATAATGATTACAATGACGAAGAGGATAGTGATAAAAGTTCACAGTCCAGCTTAGACGACAGATCCAAGAGTACTAAGAAACCCAAGACACACCACAGTGACCTGGAATCAATTCATCTGGAACACCTGGAGAACTTCATATCCGAATCAAGTAAAACATACCCCATAACTGGAGAACAACTTAAAAAATATCTAACTGACACCTATGGAGTTAAGGACATCTCAGAAATTACATATAGATACACGGATAACATTAGTGACTTAATAGAAATGTTAACGGACTTGATACCTAAAATCACATATCGCAGCGTTAAGAACAGACTTTCGCGTATTGTTAGTAAGCTAAAGGTCTTATCCCTCAAAAGAAATCCAAAAACAAATAAGTAATTTTAAGTAGATAACCTACACTTAAAACCACATTTCTTGCGTCTGTTGTTCCCTTTCTCATTTTTTATTTGGGTCTATTATTTGTTTTTTTTTTTAATTTCAATTTTTTGCTCTTTTAAAATGGCTAATACAAGTTTTAACCTGAATATTGTTCAGTGGAACTGTCAAAGTCTCATACCAAAATTAACCGAGTTGGATTCTTATTTAAATAATGAAAAAATACATATATGTATTCTTAGTGAAACTTGGCTTGAATGTGATACTCAAATTAAATTAAGGAGTTTTTCTGTATTTAGAAAAGACCGAGCAGATGGTTATGGGGGCGTAGCTATCCTGGTGCATCAGTCTATAAGCTGTATTCTTAAAACCCTTCCAAGTAACTATAATAATATTGAGGCTTTGTGCATTGAAGTTCATAACTGCAATAAACTTCAACATGTCGTAGGAATCTACTCTCCTTCTAATGTCACAGTGAGTGTTAGGGACTACCACGAACTTTTTAGTTACTTCTCTGAGAAAACCTTAATCGTTGGTGACTTCAACGCCCATCACGTAGCCTGGTCTTACACAACTGACACGAGGGGCAGGCTTCTGGCAGACACTAGCTCAAAACTTAATTACGTATTCCTCAACAATGGAGATTTTACCCGTTGCGCCAAGTTGAATGATAGTATAGTTTGTACTTCACCTGATATATCGTTTTGTACTGCTGATCTTTCACTCGATCTTGATTGGAAGGTCACTAACGAATCTTTCGGTAGCGATCATATTATTATCTCTATTATAACGCTAGATAGTAGTCAGAATAGCCTAGAATTGAAACGTAACATCAAAAAGGCCAACTGGGTGGAGTATACTCAACAGATTAAGTCTGCATGTAATGTTTTGGATTTCGGAGACAATGTACAAAGTAATTACGATAAACTCATAGATATAATTGAAAAAAGTGCTAACAAAAATATTCCTTTTGTTAAAATTGGTAATAACCCAAAAAAATTCAAACCGAAACCCTGGTGGAACCCTGATTTGTCAAAGGCAGTCGCAGAGAGAAGGCTAGCTCTGAAACAATTTAGAAAATCACGCACGGTTGAAAATTACTTAACTTATAGGGAAAAAATTGTAGCTGTCAGAAAATTAATAAAAATCGCAAAAAGAAATTCGTGGCAACAATTCTGTAATAGTATTGACTGCAATACTCCTAGTAGGGAGGTCTGGAGGAAACTTAGATGGCTTAAAGGTAACCGTAGTCCTAAAGACTACTTATCAGAAAGTACAGCAATTTCATTCGTAACAGAATTGACTCCTGATACTGTTTCTTTACAACCCATAGATTTTAACAATAATAATTTCAATCCAAATTTATTTACACTTACAGAACTAAATTTGAGTCTGAAAAGAGTAGACACATCGTCTGGTTTAGATTCTATCACTTATTCTATGATTAGTACCTTACCGGATAATGCTAAAGAATTTATTTTACACATATTTAATACAATTTATAAAAGAGGGGAGATACCTGAACAATGGCGTAGAATCAAACTTATAGCTTTGCCAAAGAAAAGTTCTGATACTATTAAATACCGCCCTATTTCACTCATTAACTGCCTTTGTAAGACCTTTAATTTAATGATCACTCGTCGCCTTGAACATCACTTTGAAAGTAACAAATTATTTAACGATAGTACTTTAGGTTTTAGGCGAGGACACTCATGCCAAGACAATCTTAGTAGGTTCATTGTAGATACAGAAACAGCATTCATAGAGAAAGGTTACGTTTTATGCGCGTTCGGAGACATAAGTAACGCCTATAATAATGTGGCAATTGTACCTCTTATAGACTCTTTAATTGAATTTGATGTAGATCCATTCCTATGTAGATATATTAGAGAATTTTTAAAAGAAAGAACCTTAGTCTATATGTTACGGGACGGTAGGGAAATAACTCGTACAAGCAGACAGGGTTTAGCTCAAGGTGACCCTATGTCACCTATTCTATTTAACATAGTTACAATTAAATTATGTAACAATCTCGTTAATACTACAGTTAAGGTTTCCCAATATGCCGATGATTTTGCCATGTATTACTGTAACTCAAATATTGACATCTGTGTTAATATAATTCAAACTATAGTCTATTTTTTTATCTCAGATACTAAAATGACATTTCATGTGTTGCCTGTTTTTTACAACTAATAAATAGTGATGCGGTACAGCCGGTACTTACCGATAAAAATATAGGTTAGTACCGCCGATTACGGTAAATAGAGACTATAGGCTGTTTTTTAATCTCGAATACTAAAATATCATTTCTGTTACCTTTTTTTGTGCAATTTATGTATGGTGATGTACCACCACTATCAACAGTTAACGATAAATTTAAATTTTATACAGTTTTTTGGAAGTAATAATATAAAATGTGCAAATTCTAATTTTAAACTCAGGTAAGTAAATGAAACAAAATTTATTTTTGGTACATAATTTATTTTTATTTGGCTGTAAGTACAATTAATCTTTGAGTCTGCATAATAAAATAATAATAATCTTGTTTCATAATAAAATTAATATATAATTCATAATTAAACATCAATTCTTTTATAGAAACGAATCACCATCCCTGGACAAGGTTATTCTTGTACTGATATTTATATGGTTTTTATTCTTTATTCGTTAAAAGCATGAATTTTCTTTGTAATATAAATATTGTTATGTTTCAAGCTTTATATTTTTGATATTATATTAATAGAAATATAACAATATATGTAATATAATTTCACTTTTTTAGGGACATGTTTTACCATATTCACTACAGACATTTTCACTTGGAAAAAACAACTATAAATAATTAAATTTACTACCTATTTTGTCATCACAGCTAACAGTCATTAACTGTCGATTCCAAAAGTATTTATAAATTGTTTTAATAAAACCGTATAAAGGGGGCAGAATTTTTTATTTCCCGAAACCCATACATGGGTCGGTCGATCCAACTGGGTTAAGTGCCAACAATTGTAGGACTTCTAACGATTAGGTGGTTTACCCTAATTTGTTTTATGTTATAAAATTACGAAAACTTAAAATAGAAATATACGCCAATGACGTCATGCAAGAAATTATAGGGATGGACATAGAAGGAAAAAAGAGAGAAATTCATTAGATTTGTAGGGACACAACATTGTAATTTGAGCGACTGCTGAGAAATCACTTTTACAGGCGCGCGACTGTACACACAGCAACTAATCAAGCTAGACACTCATGTACCTTAATACCTTGAAATAAGAAACAATTTTAAATGAGGTCGTCGTAATTATACAGGGTGTTTGGTACATCGTTTGCCAAATTAAAGTAGCTGATAGAAGCGGTCATTACCAGTCTTTCCTCACTCCCCTAGCTGGTTTTAACCTCAACATATTTTAGATATCGATGTAAAGCTATTTTTAAAAGAAAAACCCAATATTTACCATGAACACTTAAATTTAAAAAAAAAATTGTTCCGTGAGTCCTCATAATTATGTTTTGTTTTAAAGTTTAATACTAGGAGCATCAAATAAATTCATAATAGCTCACCAAAAACGTCAACTTTTTGTTTATTGACTTATTATAACTATAGAGACAGGTAAAATTTAAAGATATGATCAACTTCACAGTACAATAAAAAAATAAATAAAAGAGAGAAAGTTCTTCCATTTTCTGAATAAATGCCTTACTTTATCCTCTTTCCATTGGTATACAACATCCTATAAAATAGTAAATAGTTTTTCTACAAAACATGTGTAATACATAATTCAAAGTAAAGAAAACACGTTTGATGAATAAGCACAGGTAAATTTACTAGCTATAATTGCTATAATTGATTCATTCTAGCGTACTTACCTAGTTACTTTAGCTTTTTTTGTCACTGCAGTGGGTCTACCTTATCACATTAGAGTTAATTTTAATATAATAAAAGAAAAAAAAAGTCATCATTTACTATAGCGTCAATAATTACTTCGAATTATTTATTTATTTGTTAAGCACACCAACAGTATGTATGTTTATGTATTACACATGTTTTGTAGAGAAACTATTTACTATTTTATAGGATGTTGTATACCAATGGAAAGAGGATAAAGTACCTACCTCTTCTATCAGCAACTTCTACTATTTGTTTTTATAAATATCTAACAACTATTTGCTAATACATGAGAACTGATATTATGTCAAAGTATCGTCATGATTTAGCTGATGTTTTGTTGTGCGATATTGACCCTAATAGTTTTATGAAATGCAACTAACATTAACTCTAGAGGCGATAAAGGCATTTAGTTCTCGACTATACTAACAACCGTAAATATTTTACAATAATTACAAAACGAATCGAAACACAGGGACAGCACTGTTTCTTAAAAGCTGGCTATATTAGTTTTACGTTTGACATTAGTAGTTGTCATTTTAGTGTCCGAGATAAAAAAATAGACTTTAGTTTAAATGTTTTTACATCTGTGTTAGAGGAAATCGGTTTAGATGTTTCTCTTTCAAAGACTAAACTTTGCGTTTTTACTAGAAAATACAAAGTACCTGCTATTAGTATTCAAATTAACAACACTGAAATTGAGGTCATTAACAGTACAAAATTCTTGGGTGTTTGGGTAGACAGCCGCCTTAACTGGAATCGACATGTTCTAGAAACTGCCCAAAAGTGTATTTCATACGTTAATATTCTTAGTTCTATATGTTGCTCAAAGTGGGGTGTCCATCCAACTCACTTAAGAAGACTGTATATAGCACTGGTGCGATCTCGACTGGATTACGGATGTATAGTTTACGGAAACGCCAATCCCAGACTTCTTCAAAGACTGGATGTAACCCAAAATCAATGTCTCCGTCTTTGTGGAAGCTTTATTCGGGACACTCCAATCTTTACAATGGAAAGTGAACTATGCATCTCACCTTTAAATCTTAGGAGAACCTACTTGAGTGACAAATACTTCCTGAAACTTTCCTCTAAAACATCCGACTATCTTCAAGAACAATTAGAATTGATAGACGGCACACTAAATTTGGGCTCAAGATACTGGCGCAAAAACCAAATTCCTCTATTACTTGAAAGTTTCAGAAAGTATTCTAATTTACCTGTGTCAAAATTCGAAATTCTGCCCCAATTTTCGCTCTCTTATGATTCCAAAATCCTTCATTGGGATAAAATCATAGAGCACGGAATTTGCACCATTGAACATAAAGATCAATTATCCGTTTCCGATCTTAAACAACGTACCGATGACATTATGCATGCTCTTTATACAGGCTACGCACGGGTTTACACGGACGGTTCCAAAACGTTACATGGTTCAGGTTGCGCGTTTTATGATGAATCTGCGGATTTTGGGGCCAAATTTCGGATCAAATATTCATGTATACCGATAATGGGAGTCGAACTGGTAGCAATCATGGAAGCAATCCATTATATAGAGTCGACATCTTATCGAAAAATTGTTATTCTTACTGACTCGAAGAGCGGTCTACAGCATTTGCTAGGATGTGCTAGGGGCAACAGTGTGGGTAGAAACGAAGCTTACCTCATTATTAAATGTATACATAGATTGATACGTAACGGGGTTGAAGTTCGTTTGCAATGGATTCCATCACATGTGGGCGTAATAGGTAACGAGGTAGCAGATTTTCTTGCATCCGAGGCTCTAAAGAACGGTATCCCGCTTGACACTACCCCGCATTATACTGATCATCTTTCAAAATTAAAAATGGATAATTACATTCAGTTTATATCTTATTTCAATAACTGTTCAAAAACCAAAGGTATCTGGTACAAATCCATTGTAAACGCACCTCCACGTATACCGTGGTATTCCTCACTCAATCTCAACAGAAAGGATCTGGTAATCTGCTTCCGAACCCGAACATACCATCTTCCACTTAACAAATTCAACTTTACCATGAAAAAAAGAGACGATCCAAATTGTGAACGGTGCAACAGAGAGGAGGACCTCCTCCACTTAATTCTAGAGTGTAAAATCAACGAACATCCTAGGTTGGAACTCTTAAATGAAAGTCAGTGCTCTGCGGGGGATCTCCTCTTCTTTGTCCACCACATCTTGAGCTCAGGGTTCACTGCTAAATTTAGTGTTAATTTTTTAAGTTTTATCACACAGTCATTGTCCCTTAGATTCAAATATTATAACATTAATCCTTAAGTAGTAAATGTACCAATAGTTTATAAACCATTGTAATTTATTTTAAGCTGACTTAATCATATGATGTATGGCTTATTAAATAAATAAGATTTAAAAAAAAAAAAAAAAACTATTACTTACAATATCCTCAGGATTTTCATCAGCTGATGCCACAAATAAATCATGTTTGCAAGCTACTCCTTCAGCAAGAAAATACTTTGTAAGTATTCTACTATAGTTGCCTAATACATCTTCCTCTAGAAACAAAATATTGAATATTTAAATAGTACAATTATTAATATAACGCCCATGTTAGCATAATATAAAATTGTGAGATACATACCAACAGCAAATATACTGCCTGCTGGCAATCCACTACCTGAAATTATTATCTCGGTTAAACTAGTTGTATTTACATGTTGAATATATGTTTTGAGTACATAAAAATAAAACAGAAAATTATGTAAATTGTCGTAGCACTGAGAATGCAAATTTTGTCTCACCTATTACATAGTCGAGAGATGGAATACCTGATGACACAATCGGCAAGTTGTTTTTAACTTTTGTACCATTTATACTTATATGGCTGTCGCTTGCTTTATGAAAACTAGTCATGATTATAATCTAGTTGAATTTGATGCTTCAGACGTTCAAGTTATTATATTTAATTAAAACATTTCACCACATGTTTTTATTTTAACAAAGTTTGTTTTCAAATTAGAAATGACTTTGACATTTAAAAAGTGGGAATGAAAAATTATTCCTTGGACTACCAATGACTATAGAAAATAAAGACATGAACTAAAATGTCAATGGCAATGCAATTCATGCAATTCACATTCATGAACCACATCACACATATAATAAATACACTCAAACTATTTAACAACACATAACTACTGATAATACAAACACTACATCTACTTATTATTAAATTTAATTATTTTTATTATTCAATATATAAAAAAAAAATGTTAAGTAATGTTATACTCAATAAATTTTAATATTAAGTAATATTAAGAAAAACTTTTATATCAAATAGCGAGGATTAGCGGGGGGAGTTTATTGAGAAACTTTTATATCAAAGTGTCGCACAATAAACTCCCCCGGTGTAGGTGGTTTAAACCTGCCGCCCGGGGAATACAAAAAAAAAATGCAATGTACTGTGGTGAAAAAGGGAAATAGATTAAAACGTAAAGATTTAAAATATTTTTTACATTTTTGAGAGGACTATTCGCCATTTGCCGACTTTCGCAAAAAATACATTATTACAACAAAGAAATGGAACTATAAAAGACAACTTTACTTCCTCTGTCTTCTGGTCTCCGTCAGTTTGTTCTATTCAAAGAGCTCTTTAAAAAAACATAAATGTCATTAAAATTGTCAAATTTTGTTTTGTATCTATGGTATTTCTTGTTGATTGCCGTGCCGTGGCATTACATTTTAGCACATGGATTTTAATTAAAATCTAGTGAATATAATTCATAACATTAATTTATCTAACCGAGACGTAGTTAACATTCATCAAAATGCAGGGTCCTGCTGTTTTTATGGACATATCCCTTGAAGATCAAGTAAGTTTATGTCAAGATAACCTGTTGTAGTTGTAATGTTACTCCACTGATCCTCTCCAAACTTACTTCTAATCTGTATAATACAGGCTTTGGAGCTGAGGAAATATTTCAAGAGTCTGGGTGCTGAAATTGCTGAAGAGAAATCTCCGAAAGGAATTGAAGACGATTTGCACAAAATTGTCGGAGTTTGCGACGTTTGTTTCAAAGAGCAAAATGAAGCTGAGATAGAAGCTATATTAAATAGTATCGTCTCTATTATGGTGTCCGTAAGTACATTTTGCTATTTGGCTTAGTATCTATAAGTTATAAATAAACTAGAAATTTTAATAACATGAAAATTCATTTTGCCAGATTCCATTGGAAAGAGGAGAAAATCTTATTGTCGCTTTTAGTCAGAGATTGGCTAAAGCTCCAGGACCCAAACTAGGCGTGGTTGTGTTACAGTCGTAAGTAATACAATTTTATTTATTTGTGCTCTAATGTGTGTTTATGCTTTTAAAATAATATGTTCCTATATTTACTGTGACTATGCTAAATGGCAAAATGTCGAACTGCTTAAGAATACACTTTGTTTATTTTAATTGGTAGTTTATGAAAAAAATACAATATAATATATTATTTTACATAATAAACTTTTCAGATTATGGCGCCTATATAACAATTTGGAAGCTAACTCTCCATTGCGTTACCATGTATATTACCATGTAATAGAATTAGCTGCAAGAGTTGGATGTGTACGTGAAGTCTTCACTGGAGTAGACCAGCTAAAGAAAGAGTTTTCTGGTTGTCCACCCACTAATGAACAGATGCAAAAGTTATACAGGCTCTTGCATCAAGTATTAAAGGATCAAAACAGGTAAGGTTTAATTTGTTGTTTGCTCGTTAAAATATTGTTTAATTTGTAATGGTTAAAAATATCTATCAAATATGAAATAACTTACAAAATTGTCTACTTTAAAACACAAAGATGCAATAAATATTATGGAAAATTGATGCTGGAAGGGATTGAAGATAGTCATGCATTCCATGCATGTAAAGAATAAATCATATTTAAAAAATCCTAGATAGTACTAAAATATTAAAGCTAGGGATTGTTGCATCTTTAAATTACATATATTTTCTATTTTTCTTATTGTCTTCCATTGTCCTACTTCCTATTGAATCTTCATTCTATAGTTAAGTAAAACAAATTTGTATGTGTAATACAGAAGGTGTGGATAGGAAATATAAAATTGCTCTTATTAACTTACTCTTTATATATTTCCAGTGAATTGGCTGCTAAAGTAATGATAGAGCTCTTGGGCACTTACACAGATGAGAATGCCTCATACGCTAGAGAGGATGCTATCAAATGTATAGCAACGGCATTGGCAGACCCTAAAACCTTCTTGTTGGATCCTTTGCTGTCACTAAAACCTGTCAGATTTCTTGAGGGAGAACTTATTCATGACCTGCTTAACATCTTTGTGTCAGAAAAACTATCAAGCTATCAGAAGTTTTATACTAATCATAAAGAATTTGTGCATTCTCAAGGTTAGTTGGAATGCTTATGTTAATTTCATTACTATTTTTTTACATGTGTAAATTATTAATTTATGATGACAAAAAGGAAACTGCTTATATTATTTGTAACTAAAAGTATTGAAGGGGGAATGGATCCTATATCTATATTTAATTTGTGGCAATAAATGCTATAGGTTTAGAATATTTTATATCATGGCAGCCAAAAGATATCTACGGCTGTAGATATCTTTTGGCTAGAGATAGCTCTATTTCAAATGTTATATGCCTTTCTAATCAATTGGTTGCCCACAACTTTTACAATCACTTCACAAAGGGTTTGTCCATCTTTCAGTATAAGGTTGCAATATATTTTTTTAATACATGGGCTGTTTTATTTGTGTAAGCATAGCATCACCAATAGTTACCATTTTTATTTTACTTATTATGTTAAAATTTAATTAATTTCTTTGTTTATTTCTTCCAGGATTAAATCATGAGCAAAATGTAAAGAAAATGAGGATATTGTCCTTCATGCAGATGGCTGAAACAAATCCTGAGCTCACATATGATGAGATTACTTCAGAGTTACAAATTGATGAGAAAGAAGTTGAAGCTTTTGTTATTGAAGGTAAGTTTTGATTTTAATCTATATGTTTCAATGCAGGAATAAATTCCACAGTGATGTATGGAACCTTGTCCATTTAATAGCACACTGATTGTTGAAAATCCTTAAATGCTTGTAAATATAAAAGATTTCATCATTTATTTATATTCAAGATTTTATTTGTTTTATTATTAGATAGTACTAGTTTTAAATGGAGTTAGGTATGTTTTATGTGGTTAAATAAAAATATAATAATACAAAGTCATGTCATTGTTTCATGATTTTGGGTGTGGAAAGTAAAAAGAAAAACAAGAACTAGTGTGTGTGTGTGTGTGTCGTAGGAGGTAGGGGAGGTTTACTGATACCATTGTTACCAGAATTGCTTATTATAAAAGCTTTATTTTTCATTATGTTTTTTTTTTTTTTTTTTTTTTATTCTAATTTTTTTTTTTTTGAGGCTTTAAGCACATATTATGCCTATGTCAGCCTCATGGGATGATGCATATAAAAATTCTGGTATAAACAATGTTCCAGTTCATATATCCGTCCCAGCTATAGGGATAGCTGGGACAAGTACATAAACCTGAACATCATTACTGCTTCCACACTTAAAGGGTCAGAGAGCCAACAATTTATCTGTCCATTGGACATTCCACCACTACCTCCAAAGACTCTGTTGCGTAGGTCTACATTCCGAACACACTCCACCAAAACATGGTACAGGTCATCAACCATATTGCATGTACTGCACATCGGGGAAGGTTTAATACCCATTAAGTGTAAGAATTTATTTGTTGGAGTGTGACCGGAACGCAGTCTAAGCCCTGACACCAGATATTTCCTACTAAGTTTGCTATTGTCAAACCAGGGCGTCCATAGTGGGCTGCTTACGATGGTTCTGTACCAGACTCCAAGACCCCTGCCTACTGCCTGTTCCCCAAAATGGTATTCCCATTTCTCTAAAACTTTTTTTTTTATGATTGAGATAATTTCCCTGGCATAAGGCTTACAATCTAGTACATCTCCATTCACAACCGCCTCCTTGGCCAGAGCATCCACAACTTCATTACCTGGTAATTGTATATGAGATGGGATCCACTGGAGACTAATGGTACCACCTCTGTTCTGTATGGTGTGTATCAGTTGCAGAGCTTCATAGGCTATCATCATGCCTCGATTGCCCGAGGCACAATGAGCCAAGTGCTGAAGGGCGCTCTTTGAGTCAGTCAGAATGACTACCCGTGTATCCTTAGGCAACAGATCCACCACATACTGTAAAGCTTTCTTAACTGCTGTCAGCTCTGCCCTCATAATACAAATATTCCCATGCACCACCCACTTACAAGACTTGTTGCACTGAGGGTCCCACAGAGCCATTCCAACACCTTGTGTCATCTTCGAACCATCTGTATATATTTTGTAAAAGTCATAATATTCATTGTTTAGCATTAACAGTGACAAGTTCTTTAGTTCTACATCATGATAATTGTCTTTAGGACCCTCAATACCACGAATCGTATCAGAAATACAATTGGTATCTATAGCAGACACCCATACATCCAGGGAATACATTCCCAGTTTGGCAACTCTACAAACTTCAATATCTGTATATTGACTATATATATTTGCAAGAAAGGGAAAATTAATGTCACTGAATATGCTTTTTCTTGTTACTAAAGTTCGCAAAGCCTGTCCAATCTGGTTATTAGGAATTTCATTTAGTCTTAATATAAATCTGCTACCTAACCAAAAGCGTCGTACTGACAAAGGAGGCAAAGAGAGCTCACTCTCCATGACATAGACTGGGGTGCTACGGATGAAACTTCCACAAATTCTAAGAGCTCGATTTTGAAGAATATCTAATTTTCTTAAATGAGTTTTAGCACAACTTCCAAATATAAAGCTTCCAAAGTCCAATCTACTTCTTATAAGACTAATGTAGAGTCTACGAAGGTGTGTAGGGTGAACCCCCCAAGACCTCCCTGCCAGCACTTTTAAAATGTTTAAGAGTTTATAAGATTTTTCACAAATTTCATTTATTTGAACTCCCCATCTCAGAGCTGAGTCCAGCCATAAACCCAAATATTTCACCTTCCTAACACTCTGAACTACCTGTCCCTTAATAGTAATATTAACATTGATTGGTCTTCTAGTCTTTGTAAACACACAAACACTTGACTTATCCTCAGACACAAACAGACCGACCCTCTCCAGCATCACTACCATAAGATTTAAGGCAGATTGCAAGATAGTAACACTAGCCAATATATTATTATTCTCTACCACTTTATACAATACAAAGTCGTCAGCATATTGGGAAATCATAACATTATTAATACTATTCCCCATGTTCATAGTAACTATGTTAAAGAGAAGAGGTGATATAGGATCTCCCTGTGCCAAGCCTCTATTCGTTACTCTAACAAGACCTTCCTTCTCGTTCCTTAAATACAAAGTACATCTTCTTACAGATAAAAAATTCCACAGGTAACGACAGATATTTGTACTAACACCAATTTCTGTCAAAACACTAATTAAATATTTTACATTAACGTTATTGTACGCATTATCCACATCAACAAAGCAACAAATTGTGGGTGCTTTTCTACTAAATCCTAACTGTATATTAGTAGTGAGATTAGCCAGATTGTCTAAACAAGAGCGACCTTTTCTAAAACCAGTAACAGACACCGGAAGTAGATTTTGGCTCTCCACAAACCACTCCATCCGTTTCATAAGTATCATATGAAAGGTTTTACAGGGGCATGACATGAGTGAGATTGGACGCAGTGAAGACACTAATCCGGGATCTCTTCCTGGTTTATGAATTGGAATTATTTTAATATCTCTCCATTGGTCTGGGACTTCACCACTATGCAAAATAGTATTATAAATATATATTAACTTTTTTTTAGCTAAAACTGGTAAGTTGTATATCATAGAGTATGAGATGTCATCCGCTCCCGGGGAAGTATCCTTCTTCTTCAGGCAGTTATTGAATTCTGCCAATGTTATGGGTATATTCAGGGCTGTAGTTTGTATGTTTACAAAGTCAGGCTCGTCTTCCACAGCTGTATCTGGGGTTAGAGAGTGTAGAAGTTTGGTTGCAGTTACTGAGTCAACACCATAGTTATTGCGCGCGCCCCCTTTCATCCATCGCATCTTGCTCCACACCGTTGATGAAGACGTATCGCCATCAATGCTGGTACAAAATTCTTTCCATGCTTTTGATGATGCACTTTTGATCAAGTTTCTTGCTTGAGTTATTTTGCTTTGCAATGTACTATAGTTATCAGGTGTAGGGTTCCGTCGTACCTGGGCCAATGCTAGTCGTCTCTCTGCTACAGCTTTAGATATGTCCTTATTCCAATATGGTTTGGGCTTGAATTTAGATGTTGGATCGTTAGATATTTTAATCCAAGGGATATGTTTATCAGCCAATGACTGCAAAACTTTAGTAAACAGGTTGTAATCATTTTGTACATTACATTGCATTGGCACATCAAACACTGTTTTTGCCTCGTCTTTGTATTTTGCCCAGTTAACCTCTTTATAATTCCTTTTTTTACTATATGTCTTAGCTCTAAAGTATCCACAACATATGTTTATAATTACATGATCACTTCCAAGGGATTCTCTAGTTGCTTTCCAGCTTATACTAGTTGTAATGTCTGTGGAAGCAAAGGTCACATCCGGGGAGGAGCTCTGTATATGACCATTCACCATCTTTATTCTTGTAGGGGATCCATCATTCAGACAAATGAAGTTGTTTTCAAACATGGCTTTATATATAGATTCTCCTTTCTGGTCAGTTTTACAAGACCATAAAATGTGATGGGCGTTGAAGTCGCCAACTATAAGGCACTCTGAGGTGAACATACTAAACAGTGAGTCCCAGTCTCCTTGGTTAGTGACAGTAGAAGGAGGACAGTATATGGATATAACGTGCCTCAGTCCCTTCACATTATTTACGTCAATAATTAATATTTCTATTTGGGGATTGATGAAATTGTGTACCCTCTGATGAAAACAAACTGATTTGTGAACTACAGCACATATTCCTCCATAAGAATCTTCTCTATCTTTTCTAACAATATTGTAATTCTTAAACTTAAGCTGTTTTTCTTCTGAAAGCCATGTTTCACTAATAAAGGACATATGTATCTTATCTTGCAACATTAAATTTTCATATTCATAAGCTTTGGGTTTTAAGCTATTGGCATTCCACTGTAAAATATTCAGAACGCCATCTGGTATGTAATTATAATTATTACTGGCCATTATTATTGCCTATCAACTTCATAATTGTCTCCCAATTAAAGTGTTTTTCAATGTAAAATTTTATTTCTTTCAATACAAACTTAAGCAACATCTCTACTTTGTCTGATAGACTATGTTCAGATAGGTAAACATCTTTCATAAAAGTTATACACTTACATATAAGTGACTGCCTCTTCTTAGGGTTTTTCCTCTCCACATTCTCAGAGGAATTAGACTCACAGCTGCTATCCAGTGTTGTCTCTTTCTCTTGATTCCTATGTATTGTTCTTTTTTCCTTGCTTTTCTTTTTGGTAACCTTTGTCTTCTTTTTTGTTTTTTCATTCATTTGGCTGGCATCTGTAGAGCATAACAGCTCTCCACATACTTTTTCTTTTTCACTTTGCATACTTGTTGTGTTACCTATGCATATGTCTCTATATGATGGTTTATTGTATTCCCTGTTATAAAACACTTCACTTACATTAGCAGATTTTTCAATTACACTTTGACTTTTATTTACTTCTTGTTTCTCTTTTTCAATCTTGTTTTCCTCATTATGATGATTAAGTGCAGCTTTGTATGTGCAATTATTTATGCCCATATAAGAGCGGATTGATTTTTCTTTCAAAAATATTGGGCATGAGCTTTTCATCACTGCCATATGATTTCCTCTGCAGTTTACACACTTAAATGTTGTTATATCACAGTTTTCATGACCCCCTCCACATTTTGGGCATGTTTGAGATTTAGATGGGCAGAAACTTCTTATGTGTCCGTATTTCCAGCATTTGGAGCACTGAGTTACTGGGTATACATAGGGTTCTACTTTCAAATAGCTACCATATGCTTTAACATAGGGTGGTAAAGTAGATCCCTTAAAACAAATTCTAATTGATTCACTTTCAATCCATTTTCCTTCATCTGTCTTCCTTGAAAGTCTCTTGACTGCAAGAATTTCCACCTCACATTTAAGAATATCTTTTAATTCTTTTTCTTCCACTTCATAATCAATTTCTCTCACTACTCCATATGATAGGCTAACTTCATTAGTTTTCTTACATACCCACTCTTTTTGCTTCACTAAGTCTGAATTTAAAAATAACTCTGCTTCAGAAGTTGACTTGAATCTCAAAAGAAGTTTGTATGGATTTTTGTATGTTACTCTAATCACTCCCTTTACTTTTTGATTATTTAATAGTTTAGCCATTCCAAGTTGTTTCGGGAGTATATCTTTTCCACGGACAGCAACCTCACAAACATCAACATTTTCCTCTTCACCAGGAGGTGAGCAGGAACGACGTAAATTTCTGCGTTTAGAGACAACAGTAAAGCCATCATCATGCTGTTCAGTAGAATCTTCCCTTATTCTCTTGGAACGCAACATCGGGTCAGCGGCTTCATCTATATCTTCTACATTCACTTCAAGGTTATCCCATTCTAAATCTGTTGGTCTATTGGGAGAAGAACCTAGAACAACTCTTCTAATAGAATTGGGAGATAAATCCCTGCTCATTCCTGTAACACAAACTGTTTCTTCCTCCGATTCACTCATGATTATTTTAGGTTAGGGTAGTAAGAAAAAAAGTCTCTGTCTTTATATTGTAAAAAGTTTCACTAAATACACTGAATTCACATTTTTAATGATAAATAGTACACATTAGGTCTTAAATTACACTATTTACACAATTTCACAACCGAAAAACTTTATTTAAACTGTTTTAAACTTAAAGGCATAGAGGTCGTCTGCACGCAAACGCCGCTGACGCGAGACTGTGTTCATTATGTTCAAATAAGCTAGAGTAACATGGGTTTATCTCGAAACCTCGGGATATCACAGTTGGGAAGAATACTGTTCGGTTTCAGTCAATTTGAGCCCTCTGTGTCGTGAAATACATATGGAAATAAAAACTAGAGACTATACTACGAATTTTAATTCGATTCCAGATTTGACAATTTCAGTGTAGCAACGTTATGACAAGTATTAAATAGTGACGTTGCGAAATTATTCGATATGGAAATGAAATATTTCCGGATCGATTCTTCTCGTTTAAAATTAGTGGTATTTTTAGTTTTGACGATTAATTAACGATCTGAGACTTTTCTTTTATAGGTAATTGTGTGTGAAATGAATAAAAAACTAATTAAAAATTACTTTTTCAGTAACAGTGAAAGCTTTTCGTGGACGTTTTTTTCTTGGGGACAAGAAAACATCCACGTCTTTTTGTGATGTACTTGGCTGAGGATCCATTTTGATGGAAAACCAAAACAAATAGTTGACAAAAAAACTAATATCGATTCGCAATGAAATAAGATAGGTATTCGTGCAGTCAGGCTGGGAGAATGAAGCCGAATGACACTATAAACAAAATGACGATAGCTGCACGAGCGCACACAGGCTGCCAATACTAAAATCTATCTAGGCTCAATAAGTTTTGTTTTTAATATAAAAACATAAATTTTAACTTTTTATAAAATAGAGCAGCGATTACTAATTAATAAATTATTATTATGAATAATTATGTATTTATTTAAATAAAAATCAATAATTTAGTCTTTAATTGGCAAACTGCTGGCACACACACTTATTGTTTATCGATTTTTGTGTTCATCACTACACTATTATATGTGGTATCATTATTTCACAAAATGACAGTAGCTAATGTCAAATCAGGAATCGAATTAAAATTCCTACTATAGATCTAATCGATCCTTAAGTATTATTAAGTTATCAGGTTTTAAATGTGAAGATATTGCCCCCCCAGTGCTGAAGACAGGTCTGGTGCGCGCGCGGCTGGCGGGCGCGGCTCGCTCGGTGGTGGTGTCGCACACCATGCACCGCACGTTCGGGCGCGCGCAGTGGGCGGCGCTGCGCGACGTGCTGCACGCGTGGCGCACCAACGTGCACGCCGCGCACGCCGCCATGACCACCGTCGCCGCCGCGCAGCAGGAGCTTAAGCAGACTGTTCAGAAACCCGCCACATAATCTACCCACTCGATCACATTTTTACATATATTGCTACTAATTTTTGGATCAAAAGGCATATTCTCTATTTCATAAAATTCTATCTCTGAATGCTTTTAAAGACGACAAAGGTGTCTATGATTATCTTTTGGCGGAAATCCACAAACGTCAACTCTGACGTTTATGACATTCGGGTGATACTACGCGAGATTGATATTGCATTTTGATAGTTTTGATTTTGATATATTAATGAAGAACTTCCCGATACATGAAATTTCTACTCGTAAAAGTATTATAATATCGTGTCACAATATACTTATGTAGTTATTTTAAATCTGTTTTTTTTTTCTTCTGTAAAGCAAGTAATATTGCTTACTCTGTTATTTGTTCGAGTTATTATAGAGAATTTGGGAGTACACAGTTGCAAAATATGTAAAAATGTATTTGTATGTAGCCACTTTGTATTAATATACGGTTTAAACCAGAACTTTGTTTATTATTACATTAAACTTTAACATCAAACTACGTACACCGTGAAACTAACCCACGACATACAACAACATACTATTGATTTGGAAAATATTTGTTTCCTGGAGGAATGAGAATACTTAATATTAGCCTAAAAATGGTGTCACTATGCAGACAACTTATTCTATCTTGATCTTCCTTGGAAACAAGATGGCAAACTTAACATATATTCCCATAATAATTGTTTAAGTATAATTATAAAGAAGCATGATGAAGAACTTGCAAATTAGGAAACGGAAATATTGAATTAAAAACTCCAACAAATTGTCTATTGAAACATTATTACATTTATTGCTTGATCACCAATATTGTCCAAAACGCAATAACGAAAATAAGGTGTCAGAGGGTTAACAGTGCCGAACCAAACGTAGGCGCTAAATTTTTGACGTTTAGGCTACGTCCACCTTTTAAAATCTTATAAATTCGGTAGCTTGTAGTACTGTAAGATCCGTCAATATCAGAGGCTTGTGTAATTATTAGGACACAATTTTATGATATGCGCAAACAAAATAACATACCAGTTGGTAAAATAAGAAAATCCATCTTTAAAAAGTATGCCGCCTTCTGAATATCACTACTATGATGTGCTATTGTTATTTTGTCGTATATCATCACGAAATACGACAAAATAACAATAACACATCAGAGTAGTGAAGTAAATAGTTACTGTATGTACAGTATTTGGCAAATAACTTGGCCGGCCGGCCTGAAGTTAGCTACTAGAGATGTTTGCATGACAGGAACAAATTTTAATAATACAGCCCTTCCCTACGGCCCCCGCCATTTAGTTCTCAAAAAGAACTAAATGGCGGGAAGAAAACTGACATGCGCAGCTATCTCCAAAAACTTCAGGCCAGCCGGGCTAGTTGGCACTTAGGTTCTGTACACTAATTACCTATGGTATGTAGTACCTAGGAACCTTAGATTTACATCTATAAATTGAGATTAGTTCTGCGGATGATATAGTATCAGAGGGCGACAAAAATTTATAGAAGCTGCTTATCTATTCCTGTACTGTTTGATTGATGTAATGTAACTACAAAAAGCCACAAAAAAGAAAAGTTAGGTCATTGTCATTTGCTAATTTTGACAATGTCAATAAGGAAGTACAACAGAAATAGCTTAATTTTTTTATATTAATCATAGCACTAATATTAATAAACAATTAAGTAGGTAAAATAAACTAGTACTTGCATACGTGATTATTGAAATACATTAATGGATTATGGACGCAGACACTCTGAGTATGCTTCTATTGTGTTCAGCGCGTTCGTCTGTGTCTCTTTAAGCATGTTGCTGGGGTTGCATGCTTATTCGTACTTCTGGGGTCCCACACAGGAGACTCTAGATGGTGATCTGTCTGATATAAAATATGTCGTCTCGCAACTATCACGAAGCCTGACAGATGTAAGTACCAACTTAAGGTCTTTTTCAAGTTATATAATAATAGAGAAGTTAAGAAATTTAATTCTTAGCTATTAATTATGTGTGTACCAATAAATTAAAGGTCCATTTTGTATTAATTAAAGTGTCCGTTACACACGCTTTCATGCTTGTATTGGTAAGGCATAAATTAATCGCTTATAATAAAATATGAGTATCCAATGCAAACTATGCGTAAAATGTAGGTGCTATGTCTTCAATTTGCGAGGCCAACTATTAAAAGGAAAAGATGTACACAAATCTTACAAGTCAAATTGCCCTAACTCTGATTATGATATTTTTCATATTTATTCATGTATTATTCTCTAAGTTAAAAAAACTTTATTATTTAGAATAGCTTATTTGCTAATTACCTACATAATTTATTCCACGAAATAATGATGTTCAAAACCAGGAAAATAATATTTTTTCTACTCTGTAATAGATGGCGCTCATAAGAGCTTCTGTTTATTTTGTTTAGTTTCAGTACTAGATGGCACCACCTTTATGTTTATTTAATAAACAGGTCTTACTAATAAATTCGACCGTTTTAACTTTTAGTTACCATGTTTAACAAAGAGATTGATACCGATCTATCAATGTTAGGTGATTGTCCTAAAGTAGGTTTGTATTTTATGTGTGTTCATTGCCATTGCCAACATTGCCTGGGTGGCGTGGTCAAGGACTGTCTGTAATGGTATAGAGGTAAAGGTAAGCAAGTGTCCACCCATGATGGAAAAAGAAGAATTCTAAAAACTAAACCCCAATAATTAAGTAATTGTCTAGCGCTGGCTTTTTCTGATGTCTGGTTGCAGGTCAATCGTAAACACGACCTACTACAAGGCGAACTGGAGCACGTGTTATCTGTAATACCTAATCAGATAGATGGAGACCGAAAGCAGAGCAAGGAGGACTCTGAAGCTCTTCGTCGGAAAGTCCGCTACCGTCTTATAGGGGACGTGTATAACTACGATAGAAAGGTACTTAATTACATAGTAAATGAATTTATAAAAGTTTAGTGATCTTATCAATAATTGTAATAATTTTTGCACAAAGTTATAATCTGTATCGTACTTCAGAAGACATAAGGAAAAGACACCACACCGCTATCATTGTACCAAGCTGTTTTAGGAAGAGTTCGCAGATATGTAAATAGCAAAAAGGGTAGTTTGACAAAAAGCAGTGTGGCCAGTAAAGCAGTTGTAGGCCAGGTCCTTTGTCACTGGTGTCCTATTTAGCATGACTGGGTTTTTATGATGATACTTACTATGTATAAAAACATTAATCGCGCAAAGATGTTTGTTTGACAAAAATGTGCGCGAGACTTCCATCAATGTCGGCAGATAGGTATAAAAACAGTTAAGCCATGTGTCATAGTAAAGAAGAAGAAAGATACATATTATAATAACAAGAACATTTCTTTATTTCAGCATGTAGATTTCGCATTGGAGTCTGCAGGAGCGAAAATATTAGATACAGGAAATTCTGTAGATTATGTAAAGCACGAATCATCAGTTGGGTGGTTTATGCATACCGTTGTCGCATGGATGTGCAACGAGTGCCTTGGAGCAAGGGCGATTATACAGCCAGGAACTTTACCCGGCGAATGTTGGGCATTTACGGGGTCAAAAGGAGAAGTTACAATACGATTGCTTGGCACAGTACGAATAACGGGATTCAGCCTTGAACATATACCCGTACATATTGCTTCAACAGGGTAAGTAACCTATAGTTCTATTTTTAAGCTAGTTTGCAAGTTATGATAGTGTAGTGTAGTTAAAAAAACTATTGCACTGTAACTTACAATACAAGATCTAACGCACCGATCAAACGGAATGGTTAAGATTCGTTTGAAAGAAGGTGAAACGGGAGTACTTACGTAGAATACGTAGTCAACAAATTGGTCGTATCATCTCCCTCTAGGTTTGTGAAGGTGGTATAGGCTTGTAGCGCTTTAGCTTTTCGCTGTTGGTCGATATAAACAGAATAGACTTGCATAATCATACATCTTTAATATATGTACTTGGCCATGTACAGTCAGCCCCAAAAGTCAGCTACTTTTGTAATAACCGTGTTCAGCGTGTTATGGTCGTTTCGTATGTAAAGCTTATTCTGTACTCTTGCTGCGACACTGACTTGTGACATTTTAAGTGTTCAGCAGTTTTGGAATTTAAAATGTGTTTAGCGACTTTTGGGGCTGACTGTACCACATGGCCAAGATAGTTGACTTTTAACTTTTTTCTCATAGTGTTCAATTTTATCTAGGGAAATATCTTCGGCACCGCGTCTCTGTCAAGTGGAAGGTTTAGAACACCGCTGGGACCAGTATCCACATGACTTCGGAAGCTTCGAGTATGATAAAAATGGAGAGGCCATCCAAGATTTTGAGGTCCTTTATCCATCAGCTGTTATGTATAATATAGTGAGACTACGAATATTGACAAATTGGGGTAATCCCGTGTATACTTGTGTTTATCGGTTTAGAGTACATGGTGAACTTGCGCCTGGTCAAGGTCCTAAAATAACAGAAGTTATAGATGGGTCAAAAGAAAATGACAAAAAATAGCTAGTTTAAAGTCAAGTTTAATCCGCTTCTGGGTCAATTATTTATTAAGTTTATATGCCTTCAAGTTTTAAGAGTTATGAAAACTATATTATTCTTCTGGACAATTCAATTGTGCGTCATTGCAATATATTTTTAAGAAACGTTATTTGATCGACGACTATCGTTAATTGTTGAAAAATGACCATAATGTATCTATTTACTTATTACATTACATATTTTTATTAAGACAAGTCATCATTCTTAATTATTATTTTTCCATAATCTAGCTGAAATTTTTTACAAATTTTAAATTTTGAAGAAGTGGTCGATAAATGACGGGTTCTTAACGATATAGATATTTATCTAGATTGCGTTTTATATCTACATTAGTTGTATTTGGGTAAAAGTATTGTTAGATACATATTTCATTTTAAAATATACTAGGTACAGTCGACAAAGTTAGTGTTCCAGCTTCCTGGCACATGGCATCTACCAGTCGAAAGGTAGACTTGGATTAGTGACAGAGCAAACTTTATTTATTGATAGTACTATAGTTAAAGCGCTCTAATTAAAGTCTCTGATAAACACCACCAACTTTGTCGACTGTACATCAACGCAATATGAATAAGACTATAAGATTCACTTAATTCGTAATTTTTTTATCTTCACACAGAGATAAAATATTCCGTTCTTAAAAACAAAACTCTCTTGAATACTAGTGGTCCCAACTATATTATTAGTACCTACATATTATATTATTTGACTATTATGTTTAAAAAATTATTTAACTAATTTAAAATGAAAATAAAAAATATTATTTTTTTGTTTGAGACGTAATTAATTTATTATTTAATGTACAAAAAATAAGCATATTTTCTAGTTGTATTATATTTTTACGATTAAATGTTTTGTCTATTATAATGTTTTTTAAGGTCCCTTGTGTCACGTTCTAAGCTCTATGAGCTCCCTTACCTCTTAATTCTGGTCTGGTGATGGGCAGGTAGTTAAGTTATTTGTGGCAAACGTAGTATAGGAGACCCCATCTAGGTGGACCGAGCTACGACCTCTAAAAGGTCGCTAGGCTGGACTGTATACGGAAGGCGGAGGACCGTGTTCTGTGGCGCGTGATGGAAGAGGCCTAATGTCCAGCAGAGGACTGCGATAGTCTTATTGATTTATTATAGGTAATCATATTCTATATATTTCTTCGAGAAGGATTTGACTAACCTAATAACGTGAATTATGAATTAGTAAATATTTATATTAAGTAAGTTTGGAAATAAAATATTACATGACCATTGACCTGACCTAGTACTTACCTTAGACACAACATAATATGCACACATCTACATACACTGATAAAGTAGGAGGTGTATGAATGAGGGCCCAACTCCAAAAGTGTAAAGACTTCTCGTTTGGCTAATTTGATGTAGATTAAACCAAATTGTAAAATATTCCTTTTGTAGTCTAACTATCACTTTCGTATACAAATTAACTTGCAAAGGCTCATACAAAATTAAAAACAATGTTTATTAATTTTGTGTAGTATAATACAATATAGCCAGGTGCTGCTACCCAGTTAAAAGTATTGTGTTGCACAAAATGGGAGAAAGGCAAAGCTGTATAGATGTTAATCTGGGTGTCCGGCAGCGGAATACTATAAAACGTGTCCTTTGTGTAGTGGACAATAGTACAAAAAGACATAAATTAACATGAGCAAAGTGATCATGAGCCCCCGCGGCGTGTTCGCTAATGGGTTGACCGAAGCCTCGAGCTACCAAGCTCGGCTTTTGTACCAGAACATATTGTTGATGGACATTTTATTTAATTTATTGCTCCAAAAAGGATAACGTACATCTACCTGTGAAATATATTAACTATACTTTTATATTTTGCACGTTTTTAATAATAATGTTGATTTGGCGATCATTGTTCTATTTCTAGTTTCGGTTGTTGAATTAATTTTGAAGAGTCTCTCAACACCTAAGGAGATTCGCGTTATTAAAATAATGTACCTAGATCACCCATCCTGCTCACTGTGTGAGGCACAGATCGCGAAGGTGGAGGATATTTGGAGGAGCCCTATGGTCAGTAGTGAACATCCATTGGGTGATGTAAATGTATCGGAACATCGACATTGTCAATCCTTTAGGCCGTTAGAATGCCCCTGGATATAATCCTTCGTTTTCAGAATATTACATTCGTAAAACAATATCTACATTCGCAAAACACTTTTTTGAAAAACTCTTTTTATGTCGTGTAGAAAAAACTTGCACAGTATTACAGTTTTTATTTAACCGATCAGTATTCTCGCCGTCAGCTCTTGTTTATTAACTTTAAAAACATTTTGTGTTTTTTCGTTAGGTATGTATTATTATATTACAGGTATTAACAAGAATATTTGAAAAAAATAAAATTATTATATTATTTACCTTGAGACACTCGACGTGTCGGCCAGGTTACACTAGCCAATGGTCATGACTAGCAGGCTCAGCTCTGCTTCTAGTGTAACCGTCTAGGGTAGTTTAAACAATATGCAGAATACAGTTGTTATACTTTCCGATCATTAACTTGCTTGTACAGCCATTTTAAAGTTTTGACCATTAATTTTGTTTAAATTTCACACATCCACACAACGCTATTAATTTCCAAATCAAGTAGAGATTATTATTTCTTCTCCGGCCTCTATTTTCGTTTTCCATCAGATTCTGTAATATTGTGATATACTTACTTTTGGTTTAGTTTTTATTATATCTACATAATAAAACGAAACTAAATAGATCTATTCTTACCAGTTAAAAACTTAGCTGTACATCTCAATCGGTACACGTAAATGTTATAAGCAAGATTGAATCACTAATCAATTTGCATTATATTCCATTGATGTGTTGTGAAACTTTTATGTATTTAAAAAGTGTATAAGTTTTCTATTTATAAGCTTTAAGAGGCGATCTCTTAGCCTAATAAGTGTTTGAATACCTACACGGTACAATGTTACTTTGGTAAGTGCATTTGTATGTATATTTATTAAATAAAGATATTTGAAAATGAAAAAAATGAATGGTACACGTAAATAATTACATCATTACATGTAACTACTGTATTTCGTATAAAAGACAAGCATGAAATCGTGAGAGTCGATCCAATAATGATCGGTACGAACATTAAGGACACAATTAGGTCGGTGGTGAAGAACCGATTCTTTTCTTTAGTTCGTTCAATGTGTTTCCTTTTCTCTGACAAATAGTTGTAACTCGTAAAGGGTAGAAGCACCTCTCCATGAAATTTATCCTTTTCCCGAAGCACCGCCTACGTATAGTATTCAATATTAATGATGTGATCTTAGTTCAAATGTCTCTCGCAGACTTTGCTTGACATGTATTAATGAATGGCATTTGTGTTCTGAATCCTTACGTCTGCTCACCCATTTAGTTAGTCATGTAAAAGTTAACAATTGGTTAATGTCTATAGTTGTTTAGTTTTGTATTTGCACTTATTCATTTCTTTTATTTGCTTTTTCAAACGTTTCATGTCTCCGAACCATTTATGCTCTTTTTCTATAAAACGTTTTTTATACAACATAGCGAGGAGACGAACTAGTCGCTAAGCTGTTCGCTTGTCCATACTAGACACAGAATACTCATCATCTCAGACAATCAACGTCCACTGCTGGACATAGGCCTCCTCCAAGTATTGCCACCTTGTGCGGTCCAGTGTCGTGTTGTCAGAATACTCTGTGATTGATAAATATAAAGTTCAGGATGCCTCTCTCTACTGTCGTCACTCTAACACATGTCTAAGCTACTGTAAACTTCCACTTAAATATTTGTTTGTTACTCGGAAGTGGATTAAGCGGTGCTACGCAGAGCAAAAAGATTGGTACAGAGTTTCTTTTGAGATTTCCTTACTAAAAGGAGAATGAAACCTTCACTAAGAGTTTTGGGCCAAGATTAAACAGAAATGAGAGTATTATCAATTTATAGCTTCACACTTATCCACTCGTGCGCCCGAGCTCGCGGACCGCTAGACCGTCAAGCGCCCGCGCCGCGACTTCGACTTAACTGCGTTCCGCGCGTCATGCCGTTGCCGATATAAAATGTAATTACTCCTAAACTACTACAACTACAGCAAAATAAAAATTCCACTATAAAGCTAAAACTATAAGGCATCTAGGTATATTTAAATTAAAGTAGACCCATCAGCCCGAAACTCAAAAAAAAAATATAAAGTTGCAAAACTACGATAAATTTAGGCAAAAAATTTGTTTAACACGTATTTCCGAATCTATGGTATCATATTTCTATTAAATCATTACTGCCATATTATAGTAGGTTATATAAGCTTTATTTTGATACCAAATAAATAATAAGTGGGTAGCACAATAATTAAACAATCTACAAATACCCACATATCTGTAGCCACTTTTGCTAATAAAATTACGGCAATATGGCCGACCGTGCTAAATCTTTTGTTAGTTTTGGCAATCTGAAATCCAAGATAATTTTTTTTGAAGGAGATGGAAATTTCTGGTCTAAAGCCTGTACATTACTGTACAGAGTATGGATATGCCCTAAAAATCTTTTCTATTTTTTTCAAGTTCGAATCTTAATAAAATTGAGTAATTTTATTATTATTTTATTAAAAAATAGAAAAGATTTTTAGGGCATATCCTTACTCTGTACAGTAATGTACAGGCTTTAGACCAGAAATTTCCATCTCCTTTGGACTATGTTAATGTTACAATACAAAAAAAAATTAACTATTCATTTTACCATATATGATTTATGTGTAGTTAACCATAATTAATTTATCTTGTTTAATAATAACTACCTACGTCATATTTTATTCTTACACACGTTAAAAGTTCCAAGATTTTTGGCAGTTTTTTTAACCCAATAGGGGATAGAAGGATAAAGAATGTATTGTAGATATCACCAAAATATTGAACAATATTAATAAATGTTTCTAGTCTGTCGCTTGTGAAAGGCTGTGAATAGTAAAGGATTGCCGCGGCGATAGTTACTCTGTTCAAATTACTCACTGAACCGTTCTACGAGCTTCCGCTGTCTGTGGGTTGAGTTACTGGAGGACAGCGATTTAAATAAGGATTTAATACTAAATTTTGGTAAGAGACAACACGTTTAACAATTTTTGTATGATTATTGTTGTAATAAAATACCTACTCATGTTGAAAAAACTAGCCACATATATATAGCCATTTTCGATGTAATTACTACTGACCTGACCTGGTTCAGTATTGTGAAGTTATTTAAATACTGTAAATACCTGTACGGTCTTTCCTTACTTTAATTTATACTCGTACTGAGTCTCTGAAATATCCTATTTCTCTCAGCAATTACTTTATTTATATTTACTTTTTTTTTTTTCTTTATTTTTTTTATAGGGACACTTGTATTGTAAATTCCGAAATTAAGAGTCATTATGTACATAAGAACATTAATAATAAGCATACATATCTTCGTAAATACAGTACCAAATAAACCGCTTACAGCTTATACTTTAGACCTCACACCCCTTTAGATGCTGTGTGCGTAGGTGACGTCAAGGGATTCGTTTTAAATAGTCTCCAAAGGCATTGTTTGGGATACGCCTTTGTCCGGACACATTAGAAATACACTCGTGTGCGCATCGGTGGCTGCGATCAATGTAACCTTCAGGAAATACGATTTTAACAGCGAAAACATCGGAATTACAAGTCATCGCGACACACTCCGTTGCCTCCGGCCAAAAGGGGTTTGTTGTCATACTATTACGACTAGTTCTTGTGTGTTTTATACAAACAATGATACATAAAACCCATTTCTTAGAAGCTTCTTTTGTTGATCGTATACAGAAGGATTTTATTGTATCTAGAACTATTACTTAAAAGGGTTTAAATACAGCCTCAAGAAGTATCCAAAGGATTATCTGAAATATGTCAATCGATGTATTTGTTGATGTTTTGTAATGTATTATCTTTGACAGTAAACATACGTTTGTTAAATAGTGAGCTGGTTCAAAATTGTGATGATTTAAATTTAGGTTTTAATATTACCTGTGAGAATCAGTGTTGTCTGATTCTCACAGTCTCTCTACACGAATACAAATTGGTAAATCCGATACCAACCTGATTGGTAAGCAAGAAAGTAGACTTCTCTTCTTATATTGTTGATACCTTCGGAATCTATAATATAATATACTCGTATATACTCTAAATGTATCGAAATCTAAATCGAAATACCGTTGTTGTATTTTCCGTGCGTCGCCAACATAGAAGATTAAAAAAACATATCGTTATTACAAACGCTCCTTTACATTTTGATTACCTAGGAAATCAAAATCAAATCACGATCACTTGCCATTCATCAATAAATAACTATAAGGACATAGGCTAAGTAGCCTAAGTGTATAGTGATATGTCTAGAGGAATATATACAAAATGTATTTGAAAATGTAATCAAAGTTACATCATTAATCAAAATAAATTTATTTAAAAGAACGCGCATTATGCTACTAGCCTCGGTCACTTTCTAAACCATCAAATTGTGTAGTTGCCCACTCGCTAACCTCGTCCAACACATAAAAAAGGCTGCAAATAAAAGCAATGAAGAGTTATAACTCATTATATGAAGGGCGAAGGGTTCCCGGCAGGTATGTCCGTATGGCGCGATCAGCCCTTCATAATTTAGAAAAAGAGCCATTTATTAAACTAGAGCCCTTAGTAATTATTGGAGTCTATTTTCGACATATTCGCTACCTGCCGGCAATTTGCCATTCGCTCCTTTGTCTGGCGGTGTGGCGCCCTAAAGGGTTCTAATTGTAAATGCAGCGTGTAACCATTCCGCCTTTTATTTTGTAAATTTCTCTTTCGCGGTGGTTAGTTTGCTGGACGCAATATGGCGTATTTTTTTTATCGCGAGCAAGGGTAAGCAATTAAGTGGATACAACATTGGCTTTGTTCAGTTTTTGCGGTTGATCGATTATTGAAATTGTATTGAATTCTTATTAAATGTACTCGCTTTTGTTAATTTTCAAAGGATTTCTGCTTCCGTGGCGTAGCGGCGTGTGTGCGGCTGTGAAAGAGGTCGCGTGTTTGAATCCTACACAGGTAATTATTAGAACTATATACCTAAATGATTGTCTTGAGCATGGATGCCTTGTCCGGGCTTAATCCACGGTTCAAGAATTGTCTTTGTTAATCTATACTATATACTATCTATACTAATATGTATTATAAAGAGGTAAAGTTTGTGTGTTTTTTTTTTAATTTCAATTAACAAAAAAAATGATATAAGTAACTATGATTCGTTGTCCAGGACCTATTCTCAAACAACAACTCTACAAACTCTACTTAACTTAGGTTTACTTATATGCCATAGCGTGAATGTATTAGGAATAGGTATTATACTAAGTATAATTCACACACAACTTTCATGATAAGTACTGAAACCTAAATCACAAATAATCTATCATGAACATGATAAATCTCCATGTATTGACCAGTAGCGTCGTAAACTGACACGCCAGTGAACACCAAGCGTAAACAATGGCGCGGCGTCCATCTCGCTAGTTTGTGCACAAACAGAGATCGAATGAATATAACAACTCTGTTTGTACACGATCACGTTACGATAACAAATACCTACATTATAACGAGTATATTTATCGATGGTCAACCGATCACGATTCACCCCCGTCTCTAATACCATGCAGTTACTATGACAACGTTGCATTCACCCCTACACATTACACACGAGAGACCATAAAAAAATACATACAGAAAACGCGGATAACAGAAAACTTAGTCTCCCCGCGTCAACCCCGGTTCCTGTCGATTCCTACGTCCGAGTGTTCCCTTCTTTCAAACATAATTTATGGCTTTCGGGGAAATAAACATAAAAAATAGTAAAGGAAAAACGACAGCACGCACGATAAAAAAAGCTCGTCGTAAAATAGCGAGGGGGTGAGGGGTTATACCGCCCCGTCGGACTCGCGGCCTGAGTCACGGGCGGCAACCCTTCCGCCGCCGCCCTCCGCCCGACCCTCATACCCGGAGCAGTAAAGGGTTACGGCGTCTAACCCTCGTCAGTTTACTATATATGTACTTAGATATTGATGTACGTATTGTACACTAACGTATATAAATATATCTACTATTAACAGAAAATGGAGTTTTTGATTCCCTTTTTTCTGCTTTGATGGGACGATGCCGTTAAAAGTAAGTGTTATTTTAGTGATCGTTATGCTTGTTCTCAATATTTGGAAGTCTAATAAATGAATTATACGCCTAGACTTTTGCACTGTCTTTAATTAGTTACTTATACATTTTTAGAATCGTGTTTAAAGCAGGTATTATCGAAGTTACTATTTCGCGCACCAACGTAACTGCAAAAAAAGCTCTCCAGGGGTAGATACTAGTGGTCAGGGAGGTAGAGGGTTGTCCGAGATGGCGTGATAAACGTGGTCCGTAACGACAGTTTCATGTAAATGTTTCCCTCGAAGCACCGCTGCATCTCACCTAAGTACCTTCAAGTTTGTGTTTGCAACGGTTTTTTCCCCTTTTTGGAAGTTTTTTGCTGTCCTCCAATTTCTGTTGAAAATTTGAAGAGTTACTTTTTAAAGAAGATTTCGTTTGTTTAATTTGTTTGTTTTTGAAGAATGATCTTTTTATTTATTCAATTAAATAATATTTTAATTTTTCAACAACTTATAAGGTGTGGTTAAACTACTCTGAATATAGATGTCACTGTGAACTACGGAATTTACGATTTAGTGTCGCACAGTGGCGGACACTTCACACACTTAGGCAAAAGTCTGACCATGCGTCTATTGCAGTTGCAGCTCACAACCGTTACTATTAACCAATTAAACCGGCTTAATAATCAATCAATTTTTCAATCAATTTTTATTTATTGTTTCTCTCACATAGGTTTACAAAAATCTACATGTTAATGTCTTAAGTACTATGCTTAACTACTATGTGAGAGACTGGCGGCTGTACTAGGAGACCTGTATTACAGCTTACCAGCCTCTCCTAACTCTGGATAGGCGACATTATATTATTATTATGTTTTTGCTAATTTTTTATGTATTATGTTATCATGTTATATAATCTTGGAAGAAAGTGACAATGTGCGCGATTATGTATGAGTGAGTATGTTAAAAGAGTAAGTATGTATAGATGTGTATGTTGTTAATGTATGTATGTACTTAGACTGGTATTTGTAAAAGTGCTGACTATGACTAGTATGACTCTACCGCTGTAAATTTCGTTCTTAAACTTGTCTAATTATCCTTACAAGAACCATCCCCAGACAGGCACCTGTTATTATGCCAAGTATCATATTTGTATCTTTACCTATTAAGCGTGGCTGTGGTGTGGTAACATAGTGTACACAAACAGACACGATAGTGAAATGCTACAATGCAATCTAGTTTTCTTTTTCTTTCAAAATGGTCGTGTAATTCGTCAAAAAAAAAAAAAACCTTTCTACCATTATTATAATGGATGCGAAGTACGTTCAGTTTCACAACAAACATTTTTAAAAGAAACCAACAATTATTTTGTGTGAGCTTCCAAACCAAAAAGTTTTTAAAGAGCCTCTGCATAAGTGATATTTCTTAAAATATTCTGAAAACAATAAAGAAAGAAATCAAAAGATATATCTTTTACTTTGCGCTCTCAACTAATGGAACTATATGAAACGTTTTCATTACTTTTTTTTTTATAAAAAACCGTTTTTGTCTGTACTCTTGGGAGTCTTCAATAAAAGCTTGTGCCTATATAAGTTGTATCGGTAACTTCAAAGAGAATACGATGTCAATCTTGACTATGAATTGACAAGGTAATATGGAATCAATTTAGTATTTATTGTACCGATGCTATACTAGAATTATATCAGTTTCGCCCAAAAAAAGTTACCCAATCCTCGTTATCTCAATTTTCTTCTACGAAGTTTGTCAATAGTAATTTTAAGTAATCCTAGCATACTAGGTTCTTGCATATACCTAATAATTAACGGACATAGCGTACATTTAGGCCTAAGGGCCTTTACGTGGCTTACAAGCGCTGCCAATAGGAAAAAAATCATAATTCGCAAATAGGATAAATAATGTAAAATGTTAATAAAAAGGCTTGAAAAAAGGCGATAAAGTATTTGTATAACACACGCTCAACAATTTAAATTCTCAAAATTTAACTAATTGAAAATCATCTCAATTAGTTAAATTTATACTTATGTATTTTTCGGAGAAAATATCAAATTGAAATCTGAAAGACATAGAAAGTTCACACCAATGAAAACCTTCATATAAATTGTATGTTTGCAGTGAGCAAAGATTACATATGGTTGAGTGTCTTGCCAGACGAGTGGTTATATACACTTCTCATCAAAAAAATCGAAACAGTTGCAAGTTTGTGTTTTATAAGTATTATCTGAAAAATGTGTATATTTAGGAATATGTGTTATATGTCATTTAATAGGGAATTTAATGAGGTTTTCAAATAATGATGTTAATGTTCTAAATTCAAATTAAATTTTCATAGATTTCGTATTTTGTTTAACAAGTCGTATTTGCCCTGTACGTAGTTTGACGGAAAATGATAAAATTAGGCACGTAAATGAAAAAAAAGCTAGAAAACGTTTATTTATTGACCCGTTTCGCGCACCCAGAGTTCCTCGCTCCTCTTATTACTGCGTCCATGCGATGTTTACCCGCAAAAACCGCCAAGTGGTGGCATTGCGGAATTCTGGACTTAGTCAGGTTATTACGGCTGAAAGATTGCATCTTAGCCTCTCGTATTTTCATAGAATCTGCAAACGCTATCAAGAGACTGGTTTGTTCACGCACCGTTAGAGATCTGGCAGAAAACAGGTAACTTCTGACCGAGTAGATCGATTTATAGTAACACCTTTCTTACAAAATCTACGCCTTAATGTCTTTCAACTGCAGCAGCAGCTTCATGATGAACCTATGGTGGCTGTAAGTGACTCTACAATTAGAAGAAGGTTGAAGAAACGTGGACTTGTACCGTACAAGCCAGCAAATAGGGCGGAACTACCTGCAGATCATCGAAAAGCGCGCCTTAACTTTTTACGTAATTACCTAAATTTGTCATACATCTAGTGGAGCAAGTTCCTCCTTTCTGATGAGTGTAACATTGTATTGTATGGTAACGATGGAAGGACTAAGGTCTACAGAAGTGATGGAGAACGCTTTGCACCATGCAGGATTAAAAGAAAAGGCCATCCATGGGGGCGGTTCACGGACTGCTTGAGGAGAAATTCGTGGCAACGACAAGACCGAGTTTGTCTTTGTGTTGGGTCCCGTCCGCCCTTTTTTAACAGTCATAGGTACATCGAACAGTGTCTTGAACCTCTTGTGATGCCCTATGCACATTTATTTGACCTCAGTTAAACATTTATGGACGAGGATGCTAGGACAAACACCGCGAGCGTCGTAAGAAATTATGTTACTGAAGTCGATATCTCTATTATTGATTGGCCAGCAAGAAGCCCGGACATGAATCCGATTAAACATCTATGGGATGAATAAAAAAGACGAATTAGTGTAAAAGATCATGCCTCAAAAACACTTAGCCTTTAAAATGCAATCCAAGAGGAATGGAATAGAGCGCCACTGTTTTTGATCGTGACTCTCACCAGATCGATAAAAAACCGTACAGAAGCAGTAATGAGAAGTCGGGAATGGTATCCGAGTTATTAAATAAACGTTTCCTAGCTTTTTTTCATTTACGTGCCTAATTTTATCATTTTCCGTCAAACTACGTACAGGGTAAAAACGACTTGTTAAACAAAATACGAAATCTATGAAAATTTAATTTGAATTTAGAACATTAACATCATTATTTGAAAACCTCATTAAATTCCCTATTAAATGATATATAACACATATTCCTAAATATACACATTTTTCAGATAATCCTTATAAAACACAAACCTGCAACTGTTTCGATTTTTTTGATGATAAGTGTATAATACATATACTTATGTATTATGATAGTATGATACATATGTTATTAAGAGAGTCAGTATTAATATACATAAATAATTAATCATAATGTGAATGGAGTGAAAGAGGAAGGTCGAATAAAAGATGATAGGACAGATATGAAAAAAACTATAATGACGGCTGACTAAAGAGTATGGAAGCAAGAAACGAAAACAAGAAGATTGAGCGCTAAACGTTCCTGTCGTATTTAAACCGCTAGAACATATTGGTAGAGGATCTTCTACGTTGACCACACAGTTTTTTATTGCTTATGGCGGCAGATAAGTTAGCCTAGATGGGCGGTCCTGATGGTAAAACATACTTGCTGTCATGATATTAACGTCAGTAATGATTAAAGTCAGTAACGACAGAGCACAGCCAAGTAACTGCTATCCCTGGAAATTATAATTTATTTAAAACTTCTCCCGAATACTCAAACGCTAGTTAAATATTTATCGGTTTCTTAGCTACAAAGTAGCTCTTATCCTATACACAAACCACAATTTTAAGCAACGATTTATCTTAAATTTATTTGTACTTAAACGCAGACTTAGTAATAAATTCGTATACTCAAACGTTACTTAACTTATTTAGCTGTCAAATGACCTGACAAATTGATTAAAGTAGCTTAAAAACTTGAGAGTGGTCGCAAGGTCTCTTAAATCTCCAAAAAGTTAATAAACAAGTGATTATGATGATTCAAACAGTGGTTCAATGTCTGGAAATCAGTAAAGTAAGCGTCAGTTGCCGCACTAGCGGTAGAGTAAAAGTATACAGGCTGTTAAAGTCATTAAAAAATCTCTGGAAAACCTCAGTTTTAAACACATTTATAAATAAAATAATCGTCAGCAATATGCAGTTAAGGCGGCTTCAACGTCAATCGGATTCGATTGAGAAAAATATTTTACGCATAAAAATAGGTCATGATGTTTACAATCTAATATTGCTATAAAAAATCATCAGGCGTTATATAAATATTTTCACTCTAATTTAATGGACTTAACAACCCCTCTCGTCCCTACAGCTGACGATTATCGCATTATTAATCAAAGAAGTGTATTCATTCACCGAATTGTACATTAAATGACAGCCAAAACTTTGCATTACAAATGTTATTGCAAGATGGTTAGGTTCCGAACATGATAGCACAATATTAAATGACTTTCCTCTATGTGCACAGTTAGAGCGTGGAGATTTTCAAGCCATGAGACTCTACTTGGTTATAGCGGTTATCTGTGTCGACCGTACCTGCTATCCCCATTATAAAATCCACGGACACCAACAGAATAAGCTTACAATAGAGCCCAAATAAGCACCAGAAATCCTATAGAGGCTTTTTGGTGTACTATAAAGGAGATTTCCCTGTCTTCAACATAGAATGGGTTTAAAATTAATATTATTCCACTAGTTATTGTGGGGTGCGCTTTGTTACACAACATAGCGATGCGTAGGCGAAATGGGATCTTGAAGATGATTCACTTTCTACCGTAGAAGAAAAACCTGTAGGTACCACAGTCTAGAAGCCTTTATACTAATCAACATTTTATAACAAGGACTACTTTAATAAATACACACTTTTTTAATTATAAGTAGTTTTATTTATATACAACATAATTATACAAGATTATTATTTTCAATTTTTCCATTTCCATTTCTATTCTGTACTTATTGATTTCCATTGTTTTTATTATTTTTTGACTTCTGTTTGTGTTTCTCGTAAAAGTGTCGCAGTTGTTGCCATGATCTGAAGCCACTCACAGCAACGGCATTACAGTGCTGACACACAAATTCCCAGGTCTCTCGCTTCTTATCATGTAGCCGTTTATTTCCCTATTTTCTACAATATTTTGATATCTGGAAAGTCATTGTTGATTGAATTGAATCACAAACTTGCAATTTGAAAAGAAGTATGTTGAAATGTGTTCACATTAAATTGTCTCATTTTAGTATTACGTTCACATTTCACTCACTTTTTAATTATTTCTAAATGATTTCATCTCTTTTCGAAAGTAAAAGATTCTTCTTAAAAATTTTCAAGCTGATGAAAACTCGCGCTTTGTCGTGTTGTGTCAGTGTCACTGAGTAAACGTTTCGTTCTTTGTGCAATGATCGTGTCAATCATAGATAAAGATAATAACCCATTATAGGGATATTTAAAAATAAAGAACGGTGTAATTCAGTTTGTTTATTGAAATTCTAATACTTTATGTCTGAAAATTTCCAAGTGAATATTCAATTACAATCGTAGTATGCAGCACACAACTGATTATTCTTTTCCATTTTCTGCGTAAAACGAAAACACAGCATAGGGTAATTAAATTTGTAATTGAAAACATACTTTATGAGGTGAATGTTACCAGTACGCAAACATTTATCGGCTGTTTAGCTAATCAAAGATATGAATGACTTAAGTGGCGTTTGTGTATACCGAAAAAAATTTAAGGATCCAAACGTTTAGGAGGCCGTTTAATGTTAGACGATTTAAGTGACGTTTGAGTATTCGGGCGCAAGTTTTGTGTACTTATAAATTCTATTCAAAGTTTCCTTCTGATCGAGGAAGTTATGTTCTCTGATTATTAAATTAAACTGCAGTGCTATGCTTTCTGCATAATCGATAACAACAAGGTCTCAAAGCACGCGTTTCTTAGTGTACTATCGCGAGTCCGCGGAGATTGTTCTGAACAATTATTTGTACCTAATTATAATTCATCGTCAAACGTTATAGTTGTAGGCTAAAATTTTCTCTATCTCTCTTGAGAAGGTCTCATTTTTTCAGTAAGACATTAATAGACTGTATCAATTTAATTATTTTTCTATCAAAAATTTTATTCACAAAACTACGTTTTCTTTTCAAAAGAAAGAGTACAAAATCCGTAGTCAATATCTGGTACGTTGATATCTAACGCAAATAATATCTACGTAACATATAAGCTAAGAAAGTATTAACATAGATCCCCATATATTATGAGTTCTTTAAAATACGTATATATTGGAATTCTGTGCAAATAATGTGTGAGATCAGTAGGTCGTAGGACCGCGGAGGCCGTCGGTCGTCGGTCGCCGTCCACCCTAACATCACCCTCGTATTAAACAACCGCACACAAATACCTAGTTAAGTTTCCACTTTCCCTCCTGAGACTACGTATGTCAATATAAAATAGAAATGGTTTGTACATGCTAAGAATTAAGATGTGTTTTTTCTTTATCTGTTTTTTTATAAAATTAAGATGTAGTTATAGACTTAGTTTTAGGTATAGTTCAAGAACAACTACTTTAAATGTATCTCTTTTTAACGTGCGAAATCCTTTTAGAGACTTTTCATCTAAGATATATCCAAAAGATGGAAGAACGGTGTTACCCACTGAAAACCCACGCTTTTTTCTCTTTTCACAGATTTTCGCATATAAAGTTTATTTTAATAAAATGTTAAACTTTAATTTAGTCGCCTTTTAAGATACTCCCGGAGAAAGATAATGTGGTGACATCACCTTAATCCTTCACCACACAATAAATACAAGATACATTGCGTACAAACGGTACGCATCAACGATCTACTTTTTCGCAATCGTATTTATTGACCATAGAAAAACACACATGATGTTAATTTCCTGTTCGTCTCCACTCATAAGATATTTTTGTGGAGCCTTATTAAATCGATCCGATGGTATTAAAAATATTAACGTGATCTATGGATACGTTTATACAAAGAGTTTTTTATTTAAATAAAATTGCAGGTCACAAACTGATATTTGTTTATACAGATTACGGGTCCGAAGGTAATCGCTGTCAGCAGCATACATGCATTTTTTTGTCGTTAGGCGGGTATTAATAACGACCACTTTTATGCGAAGGGCCCTGGCTACTCCCCGGGCCACTACACTTATTTAAATTCCCGTTTTTGTACTAAATTTACATTACATTCCTTGCCAGAAAAGATGTCAAACTACGACAGGGAGACGTTACCGTGTCCCTTCTTATGTTGTAAATTGAGGGTCACACAAAAACCGTTGCGCCCTTACCCGGGCCCATAACGTCCAGCCGTCCGTCCACGATGACGTGAAAAACTACGGTACCACTTATTTTTTATTCCTTTGATGTCCGCTCGATACGATTAACAATTCGCGATTTTTTTTGGCAAAAATGTATTGAACACAGTACCGATTCAGTGTACGGTTTAAAATTTTGTAAAAAAATGTGAAATTACGAAGGGGACGATTATAAACACATGCGCGAGCGCGTCAAATCTTCAGCCGGCGTGCGCTCATACGTATTATGGCTTTTTTAAACCATCAGTAGCACGGGGGAAGAGATTTTTTAAAAATAAAAATCTACTTTTTAAGTATAAAACGTGTCCCCGCAGTCGATTCCAATTGTTGCGTGTCGGATGAGCACGAGTTCGATTTTATGTCTGGAAGGGATTTTTTATTACGTGGTGTGTGCCACGAGTCGGTGAGGACGTAGGGTGGAGCGTTTGATAGATAGGCATCGTCTTGGCTCTCGACACGCACAAACCCTTTGGCTGTGTATGTTTTATGTCACTCCAGCCGCCGCGGGCGTGACTACTTCTGTACTAATACACTCAAACAATATTTTTGTATTCCTTTGTGTGTATTTACGTAAGAGCTTTCTGTCACAATACCTTCGTTATTTACGTTGATACCAGATTTTTGATCAACTACTTTTATATTGTTTTTATACTCGTCATGAATACAAAAGGTCACGACGACGTATGGAATATAAAATAATCATATTGTTTGTTAGCATAAAAGATAAGACTGAGTGATGGTAATCTTTAGTATTGCCTGTACTGTACGGTACAATAACTTCTATAGACACATATTATGTTCTGTACCTAATTCTATAAGATATTATTGTAAAAGTAGTGTTCTAAAATAACTCGGTTTTAGTGTATTTATATTGCAGATAAGAGCTCTCTTTCACTATTTAAAGCGCTTTTGTACAAGAGTATCGAGTTGAATTTTGATTTTGAGTTTGAGCACAATGGTAATATCTACTAATCAATATTGAAGAAAATCTTATATTTTTTACTGTGAACTACGAGTATAAATTGATTATAAGAAATACCTAAGCAATGCATAGACGTAGGTTCTCGTAGGTCTACAATAAAGTAAGTTGTGATTGTCTAACAATTTTGTTGATTGCATTGTCTCAAACTCAGACTGTGTAGGGACAAATTAAAGATGTTTTTCAATAGGTTTCTACGGTTGACGATCGAAAAAAAACATTGATTGTTAACTTTATTTCTTTCATAAAGTACGTCATAGTATGTTGTGTAATAAACCATATACATTCGCAACATAGAATATTCATGAAAATTACACGCGGACCCGCACGCCCGCTTACTGATTTAAACCGTGTAGGTATATAATAAAATTCAGCAATAAAAAAGCTCACGAGTAAATCCAGCCGCGGTGGGCGACACCGAAAGAGGTGAACAAGTCACAACTACTTTTTACTCCCTTCGGAGGGAGGGACAACCCTCCCACTCACACACGCGCGCCCTCCAGAGATGAAAGTTTTGTGGGGTTAACACACACGAGCTTATATGAGAACAACAAACGGCGTAGTTGCCTAACTCTAACTTTAATTGTGTCTTTTCAATCGATAGTTTGTTGGGAACCGAACATCTTTCATTTAACGTCTGCTTTATGTACATACCTACCTACCTACCGAGGTCGGTGTCGTGATATTGTCTTTTATGTTGCTATTTAATTTGTCTTTATGACAAACGGAATATTGAAAAAAAACTAGAAAATTAAAATTTGATCCTAATTCTTGGCGGACATTGAACGTGGCCGTTAACACTTTGAAAGAAGACCTTAAGACCTATTTCTGGGTCTTAAGTTTTTATACTTTAGCACGGTTCCTTTCTCCGTGGTGTCTATGAATCTAGAATGAAATTCTTAACCTGAAACTTATTAATAAGTTTCAGGTTTTATTAGATCTTGCAACAATTTAAACTTTTTTTTATAATTCTAAAGCTGGCATCATTTACATTTCAAATAAAGAAACATAATTTCTCGTCCTCTGCCGTTAACAGATAGCGATTTGTAACGCAGCCATGTTTTTAATTCCCATGTAATGTTCAATCCCTTAACACACATGCATGGTACTCTTACTATGTATGTATGTGTGTGTGGAACATACGGGTAGTATGTGTGGCTCCCCCGTATGGTCCAGCCTCGGACCCTTGCAGCAAAAAAGCTTACAATTGCATCGACTTACTTTGCATAACCATAGCACCGACCATTGTTGAAAGCATGGGGTGAATTATGTAAAAATATTAACGTTACATAGTTACAAAGAGTTTGTATTCGGATTTCATTATAATTTTGTATTAATCGTACTTTGTGGCGTAATGGTTATATTCTATGGCCGATACGCCGAGATCTTGGGTTCAATTCTCGCTCAATACAAATGTTTGTACGAACGAACATTTAAGTTTGCATGGGTCAGGTTATCTAAGTTACTGTGTAAGGAATATTATATTCAATCAATCAAACTAGCATAAATATATTATTCCAGATGAAATGTTATTAATGTTTGATAAGCACAGCATTTATAAAATTTTTAAAGTAAAATTCATTTGTAAGGTAGGTACGACAACTCCATGTATTCAGGTTCTGCTTATAAGATTTCTCACTGTCCACTTGCTTCATTGTCATCCATTTATTTCAAGGGTGGTTCCATAACATTTTATTTTTTTTCACTCACAGTGTCATGTATAGCTTTTTGTGAGATAAGGCAGGATTAGTCAAATATGAAGTTTGGGTGTAAAGAACGATTGTTTAAGTTTCAATTTTATTCAATTTTATCAATATAATATAACAAAGTTATAGCTTATTAACTCCAAATTTTGTAATAAGACCCAACTCTACATTTGACTCAAGACGGGACTTTTAAAACAAGAAATGTATATCAAATCATGTTAAAATGTTGTTACAATCTAACAAATTGCTGAAATTACACATTCGAGATCGTTTTTCATACCTACAGCTTGTAAACGTGTCTTCTTCCTTTACCTGCTGAGATCTTGTTAACAGATAATACTCAGATCAATTCCACGAACATGATCGGATATTGCGATACCATTCAGACGTTTTACACCATATTACTATTTAACTAAGATCTTGATTTATTTCATTGACAACTTAAAGTTTATTCCGCATATTAAGTAGCCATACTAGCTCTACCTACCATGCAATATGCATTTGCTTGTGAAAACTGATTGCATAATTTGATAGCATAATATTTCATTCAACGAGTCTTTGTTTTTATCACAATGGACGCTTTACGAACCCATCAGTTTACGAATCTATTTAGGATTCCATAAATACGGAAATCGTCAGGCGGAATATTTAGTTTTGTCATCGATTACGCAAACTGTTTCAAGGGTGCGCTGCGCTATACTATTGTGAAAAAATATGAGAGCGTATATAAAAACTGATGCAGCTGTCGGGCGGCACACATGCGAATTGTAGCGAGTGTGCCGCGGCACGGAACGACGTATGTGCCTAGTGCGAGCAGAGACGTTGCGGCGTTGCACCGCGCGAGCCTGCCGCGTCATGTACGCCGCGACCCTCAAGCACATAGCTGGAAGGGTTCCGGGCACAATCCGCGCGCTAGGAAGGGTTCGCACGGACGCCGCCGACGCGCAAGCGCACGCGAACTCGCAAAAAACTCACACAATACGTACAACATCGCTGTTTTTGTTGTTAATACACTAGATTGTTCGTAAATTTCTTTCACAAAAAAATGTAATATCATCAACTCGTTCACGCCCGGACTTTTAAAGGGAGCTCTTTGAAGAGGGAACGAAAAATTGTTAAAAACTGGTAAAAAGTGGGTCAGAAAGGGGTGCTTTAGAAACTAGTAATCACTACCTCGCGTATATCGATTGCCGTTATTATACAGAAAATCCTTTTTTTAAAACGGCAGTTGTGAATTAGGATCTTTTATTATTATACTGATAAAATAATAAGTAAACCAGTTCAATTTTCTAACAAGGAAGTAAATTGTAATATCTTATTACAATTGAAAGTAGTTCGTGAGAAGCTTGGTTCCTAATATGTATTTGTAATTATAGGTATTGTTGTAGAGTTCTGACAATGGTATTGTGATATCAAAAGACAGTAGTTGCGATTATTGAACTTATTATATACTACTGTATGAGTAACAGATTTTTGTTTGTTTTTACTTACAGATTGAATAAATAATTAAATTTCTATTTAATTAATAATTACTTTCAGCAAGAAGGACAAGAAAACATCTACCTATAATACACACCTCAACAAAGTCTAGGGATATTTTGTACAAAGTTGTGAAACTCAAAAAATTTGGTTTGTAATTTTGTTTTTTTTTAATTCTTTTGATGAAAACTTACTTTGTTAACCTTTTTCAACCATTCTAAATTTGAATTTGAAAAATAAAATTAAAAATAAAAGATTAACGCGGCTTAAACGTAGTCAAGTTCGAAAATGTCATTTACCAATAGTAAGTTTTGACTGCTTTTTTGTGTAAAATTTAAGTTTTATAACAATTTAAACTTTTATTTCGAATGAATGATATTGTGTGCATCAAGCAGCGGCGCCATTTCATCAGAGAGAAAATGTTATGGGCAGTAGGCATGCTCTTAGCTGCGGGTAATAAGCGAAGTATTGCTGAAGAGATTAGAACAATACAAAATATGAAATCAGGGTTATGGTCACGTTATCGTACTACTGGTGTAGTGGCTGAAAGATACCACAGCAAAAAGTCTATCACCACTTAACGACATGATCGATTTTTGCAAGTTCCCGCGAAAAGACACCCAAATGTTACTACCATGCAGCTGGTGTAGAGACTCCAGCTCTTGGTGGAGCCTCTTGCGGGTGACCAAACTGTCAGAAGAAGTCGGCATGAAGCCCACCTTTATGCTCGCATACCGCTTTTTACTCCAGCACTACGCCGAGCGAATCGCGCACGACGACTAGACTGGGCTCGTAAACATTTGCTCTGCAAAGATAACCTGTGATCTGTACTAATGTTTACACATGAGTCCCGGTTCGGTTTCCACTCGGATTCACGTAGAGAACGTGCTTGGCGAGTTCCTGATTGTGATAGCCGTCTACAACATCCTCAGGAAATCTATTCATACCACGATAGAACAAATTATGGTTTGGACGGAAATTTGTATCGGTCGAAGAACAGAGCGCGTTTTGATCAGAAACACCATGACCTCTGAAAAATAATTTAACGAGGTGCTAGTACTAATAATCTACCCCCGTAGACTACAATTGGGCCAAATGTTCAAGTTCATGGACAATAACACCCGTTCGCATAAAGCGAGAGTGATGACGAACTGGTTGCAGGAGCAGGACGTATCGATTTTATGCTGAACCACTCAATCCCCTATCCTCAAAACCATAAAATACGCGTAGGACATGTTCAAAAGAAGGGTTTTGGTGATTTTTCCTGCATAAAATTGCGATGGAAGGGCAACTTTTTTTGCATCCTAGCCGGACCTGGAACAATATACAGCACCAAGACCTGGATAACATAATAAAGGCATGAAAAACCATTGCAGGACCGTTATTTACGGTTTTTTGATGTGCTGACTACTGATTTCTCACATAACAGTTACAAACAGATTAATTTTTGCTTATTTTCACTTTTGCTTAAGAAACACATTCATTGTTAGTTTTACTAATTTTTCAAGGTTTTTATTTATTTTAATAAAAAATTATTTATTCAAAAATAATTCTTTTATTTAATTCTGGATTGTAGTCTGATAAATTGTCTTTATAAAAATATAAACATCTGGTATGCTATCTTCAATAATTTTGAAGTTAATTGAGTAAATACCAAATATCCCTAGACTTTGTTGAGGTGTGTATTTATTTTACTTTACTAATTAGTTATGTTAATTACTCTTTGAATACTGGCAGCCAGTTGTAACTGGCCGCTGACATCTAAGAATTAAAAGTTAAACTAATGCTTAGCACTAAATTAAAAAATAAACGACAGCTTTACTTTTTAAAATTAGAATCACGTAGAATAACACACGGGCCATACTTATATAAAAAAGACAAAATTCAGATCGTTATCGATAATTTTTACCCCAAAACTTAGAAAAAATGAAATCTCAATCATTTATAAATTAGCTTCGCGGACAACTAGTCTGTTCATCCCTTTATCAGTTTTACAATCGGCCACAATAAAAGGGTACGGTTTGATTGTCAGGACAAAGCTTTTTATACTTTTTTTTATTTATTGTCACTTTACGATTTATGTTCCAATTTCTATGACAGATTCTATAGGCACACTGAATTACTATAATGGCCCTTGAAACCGCTAATAGAGCGAATGTACCTACTTTGAAGTTATCACTTAGTAATTTTAGGAAACAAATTAAAGCACTAATTTTATAGTAAAAAGGAGTTTTTAATGTGAAGTTTTATGGACGAATAGTAGTTTTATGCTAAAGTACACTGTGTACTTAGTAATTATAGTATGCATATTATTTTGTGTGTTTAGGTGTTATCGTGTAATAAAATGTAGATATAGAGCAGAGAAATAAAGGAACAAAGCTCGAAACATCATAGCAGCCTATCAATATCCCACTGATAGAACTAAGTAAGTATATACTAACTTCGTGACCAATGAGTCATGTACTCTTTTGGGGGTATACTCGTCTTAGTCAAGATACTACAAACACGAGTTGTCTAAGCTATCTCCTACATGTTAATCATGATACTCCTGTAGGCGTGTAAGTAAGTTGTATGTGCAGTCCACATACAACTTACAAGCCTACAGGAGTAATCGATACCATAATAATCATGAGTAGATACAAAGTATATCCATGCGGTGTACTTGAAATGATGACCACTGAAAACAGGTTAAGACATTACCACCCTCTTGAATCACAAGAGTCTAGAGTGGTAAATATTAGCAGACAGCACTAGATGAAAGAAACAGCAGTTTGTACCATCAGCAACATATCAGACAACGTTCACTTTTCTACTTTAAACGGTCCTATGCCTTCCCTGTGTATAGGTTTACATTTGTTATTGGCATGTTTCTGGAATTTGTTATTTTTTTGTTTGATAGATTTATTTAACTCATGTTATTATTATTTACATAAAAATTAATACCTACATAAAAATCTAATAACACTTCTGTCCAACTGTTTAGTCTCGTAAATCTGCACTTTAATCCAATTTGCATTCCAAAAAGGGAGAAAAAAGAAATTGCAAAGTCAACAAAAAAAGAGAAAGTCATAAACAAAAAACTCTTTGGTTAGTGTCGTTAATAAACAACAAGTAGAAACGATCAACAGTAGAATAGTCGATTTAACCGAACCCTTTTACATGTTGTATGCAATTATATGATGTTTACACGCACATTATTCCTTTACAACTCTTCCCTAACCCTTCCATTGTGGCTTTTTTGTGCGCGCACTTGTACGCTATACGCTTTCGTAATTGAGACGAATAGTAACATATGCACTATGAACGCGTAAAAAGCGTAAAAAAGAGTTCCAACGTTCAGGTGAGTATGAAGTTTCACTTTCTGTTTATTTCTCTATTCAACCCTTTTAAGTTTTTTTGAAAGGCACGCGTTGTTTAAAAAAGTTTAATAAGTTGGTTTTGAGAAAAGAAAGGGCTGCGAGACATTTTTTATCTGTTTACCCTTTTTGTTAGAGATGATTTATTTTTGGTTGTTAGGAGACAATTGTATTAAACGTAATAAGAGGCACTAATTTGTCATTTTGCTTGTATGTCATTTTACAATAAGCTGTAAATGATGGTTTTATTGGGTCTAAGTAAATTTTACACACTTACGTTATGTTTTATCAGTCTCAATGACCCTTTGCAGGGATGATCCTTCCTGCATTGGAAGGAAACTTAGCGTGCAAATACCTTGCGACAAATGTTTTGGTGTCTGTAGGTTTTTGTCCCCGTCATCATACGGAGTCTACGAACACCTAACGTTATAGTAACAACACCTAACCAACTCGATGTATAAACACATTGCATTATTATTTTAATTTATTTAAAATATTAATAAGTAATATCGACTTTCTTTTTTAACAAATGTAAAAAAATATCAGATAGTCGCGACAGTTGAGGTCCCAAATAACACTTTGTGGACACGGTTAGTTTTTTATAACGACACCTGTTGGTCTCCAGGATTATTGAATTTGATAAAACAACATATTGCGTTAATGTATATCAACAAAAAAGAGTTCAGTTTTTTTATAAACAGTAGAAAATGACGGTCGTGCGTCTGTAATGCCAGTAACTTATAACAATAAGTGAATCCATAATAACTATAATAAAGAGACTTTTTGCACACTGCAAAGGTCTTCTATTTTTAAAACAATAATTATTGTTTGTGGTACAAAAAAGCGTCAAAGAGCATTCGTTTCGTTCCTGCAAAGAAAACTAAAAAAAAATTCATAAAAATATAAAATACCTACTCGAAGTTACAAAAAAAATTAAGTAAAACATTTTAGTAAGACAATTTTTCAAATTAAATTAGGGTTTTATAATATTTCAAAATTACAGCAAAATAATAACAGTTAAAAAATCGTTTATAGGCAGATGTATACCCACATTACTATTCAAAAAAGATTATCGATTAAACACGATCCAATTAATTGATATCGAAACAATCGACTACACTTTGAAGGCACTCAATAGCTCTATCAGTATCCGTTCGAATTAGGGTTACAAGAGCCCACGTTTTTTTTCTTTACTCTGTTTATGTCTTACCCCTTTTTTAATCCGATTTCTTAGGCGCGTGTGCCGGTTTTTTATACATCCTTATAAAAAGTCAAATGCACCTTATTGCAGCCGTTAGGGTCAATTTTTTTTTGAGTTTCCGTCATACCGCGGTAGGTGGATATATTAATTAGAGTTGGATCGGCCTCGCGGGCTCCTAATAATTGTGAATGTTCATTTATAACTTTGTTAGCATAATTTAACAGGCCGTTGCGTGTACAGACAGATAATATCGTTTTTGGTTACTGTATCTAAGGGGTTTTATCAATTAGACGTCCTTAGGGTGGTCATCTACCGAAGCAGCTTTGTGTGAATCTAAATTTATCATGTTTAATAGGGTTAGCCGGTGGGAAGATTCAAATTAGTAGTTACAAATGGAAGACTGCCTGATTACTACGTAAGGATCACGCTGTAAGTTTATGTCTACCAGAAAGGTAGTACTAAAAAAAATAATTCGATCATTTTTCTGTTCTTCTATCACTAAAAAAATAAGGAAGAATAAATTTAAAAGCAGTTAAGCTCTGGAAAATACCTAATAACAATAATGTACATATACCTAATATGTAGCCGGAAGCACGTGACATTAAAAGAAATTTGCTCGGAATGGATCGTTTGTAAGGAAAACTGTGGAATGTCATTAATATTCAAAACGTAACTAGGAGGGATTATAAAATAATAGCAGTAATTTGGAGAGGCACGCGCCCCTCCCTTCCTCCCCCCCTCCCGGGTACCCTGCTACCTACGAGAGGAATTTCTTGATAAGATATGCATAGAAATATGTCCGCTTTATTACATTCTTTCAAGTGACTAACTTAGATTATAATGGCCAGTATTTGACTCTTTGTCTTTGCATGTTTTGATGAGATTTTAATATGTTGAACGCTTGAAAATCTTTAATAATTTTTTGCCTATATTAGCACTTATCGATAGTCTAGAAACATTAAAAAATGATATACCAAACAAAGTATTTACTTTGATAAAATGTTCAAAATGAATCTTCCTTTTAAAGCGCCTAAGAATGGGACCTAGTCTTCCTAATAGTTAACACTGATAATATCCTTCTCAATCGACGGGATATTCTCTATTTTAATTAGGTAACTGACAAATAATACAAGGTATCGCATTCTTTGGTTTTCCATTCAATTATAGCAGGTTTGTCAAAAAATAGAGTTGTAGTACTGCAGTACCAAAACACAATGGCATTGAAAAATACAGCTTTTCCTTTGCTATCCATTAACCTACTTCTTATATTGATCAAATAACAAGCTAATCTAATAATCTTATAATAAGCCTGTATTATTACGAAAATTTTGTCAGTCAGTAGTCTAAACTAACCCTATCATTAAAACCGATTATAACTGTAGTTTTTTTTTCAGTTATGGATGTCAACTGCTACAATTAGGCGGCTTCTAATTACCCCTTATTAGTTTTCCCCTTTTTAGAGGTAGCCAGTAATATAAATTAATTTTACTATTTCTACTTTGACTTTTGAAATGTATGTATAATTATAGGTTTGGTCCTTTTTTTTTTCTAAATTCGTGTTGTGTAACGTCTCCGTCGTATATAATCGGAAGGTTTATTTTTTCGTAGAAATTTGTAAGTAGAATAGAAATATATAGAAACGTGTAACTTAAGGTTTTTATTAACTGCCGTTTTACATAAAAAAAGAGAACAAAATGTCCAGCGAATTGCAAAACGTTTATGCAAAATGTGAACGTCGCTCGCCCTTCTGCGAATTTGAATATTGACACGAAACTGAAACACAAACTCTTTTTGTTAAGTAAAAAAGTGTAACAGATAATACAAAAGAAGTTATTTTGAAAAGGAACTGTTTTAAATTATATTCAGAAAACGACATTGCGAACAAATTTAGCAAAAATATGACGTATAAAACATGGACCCAATTTTTTTAGGAATCGTATTGTTTCTTTAGAAATATCATTATAAAGTAGCATTCATTGTTCTGAAGTAAAATGTGTAAAGAACACGCTCACCTATTGTACTCGTATTAACAGTTGAGTGAGTAGGACGCCTCGTTGTCGTAATATGCGAATGTCATAGCTTCGGACCTATAGATGACAGTTATTATGACGCATTTGATTGTTTTTGGGTGGCGTAATTTGGATATTTTTTGATTCAAAAGCTGTGTTCATGTGAATACTCAAAAAAAAATTAAGGCTAATTTAAACTTGTTACTGATTTCTCCGATCAGGGAAGAAATTAAGTTTAGCATACTAAAGCACCAACCGCAGTTATTGAAAAGCTTGAGTCCGTTATCATACGGCACGCATCGAAAGACACATCACGATTGGATATGTTGTACTTATAATTGAACAATGTCACACCTTTAAGCATCTACGGTAAAAAATCAAAATTAAATAAAAAGGAGATTAGTGAACTCTTGAAATAATTTACCTTAAATTTACATTAAAATATTAGATTACATTTTCTGGAAAGTAAAATTAAACTAATTCTCCGCATTTAAATATAATTAACATGTTTTTAAATAGTGTGTTTAGTTTAGTAGAAGTTCAATTTAATTTTTCTTTCAAGCACGTTGAGATCATTTTAATAAAATCTTTATTAGATTTAAATTATACTTAAACCAATATATTTTGACAACGAAATTTGATATTTCAGTAATTATATTTTCTAATTAATAGTGTGGTAGTAAAAAGGTACCTATATTGTTCATTAATTTACCACAAAACCACGTATTCTGTTCCTATTGGTACTTTTAAGTATTTAATTAAAATGGCCGATAAAGATTAAAGAAGCAGAACCATGGTGGGCGGATACAAAACTGTAGAAGCTTTTATTAAAGAGAGCCTTTAGGGCAAGTAGAAATTAAGTGAAATGGGAGACACGTCATTAGTGAAAGGTGAAATTATTTTTATGAAATTGTTTAAAAATGTATTTTTAAGTTATTAATTATAAAACGAACGATAAATATTAACAATATTATGATAGGTTTCATACCATCCATATATGATTGTAGTCTCTGAAGAAAATATTATGTTTTGACGTGGCACGTAGCGGGTCCATATTGGCTCACCTAAAGTTCTTCTTCCGAAAATGTTCTTCCTAACGATTTGTAATCCGAATGATCACTCTTCCTAAAATTTTAAATCCTAAAGTTTTCATTCATACTATTTGTATTGCTACCGGCGATGTTCATAACACTCATGTTTCCGAAAATCGTTATTAATAATATCGTTATGTAAATATATTTAAACTCCTAATGTTTTTTGTCATAACGCTTTTATCCCTAAACATTTTCACCATAATATTTTCTCTCATACTCAGAAAGAAATATTTACCAAGTGAAAGTAATAAAAAGGTTTGTTTTTATACTATTTCTTGTGATTTTACTTAACAACTTTTTACATTTTTACATTAAACCATTTTTTTTAAATTATTGTTTATTAAAATTATTAGAATATTTTTGTCTTATATGAATGAAATCCATAAAACATGACTCGTTCACGGTTATGCTTATGGCCTGAGAGTTTACCATAACCGTAACTAAACCAATAAGTAAAGGACCAATTCGGTTCTGGCACTTCGCCGGCCGCTGCCGCGGCACGCTCGCTGCGCTCGCTCGGCTCGTGCGTTGGGGTCACAGTTCTACCATAACCTAAACCAATAATTATGAATAGGACCCATTTCGTTTCTGGATCTTGACTGAATGATTGGAGCGGGACTCTGGTTTTGCTCTGGTCTTTGGTATATTATGTTATACCTACATGTTGTCAACAAAGTTACGCAAAATTAATGTATAATAATATTTATTATTATGAATAAAAAGAAATCTAAATAAAAAAGATATGACTTTAAATTATAGTATAAAAGATGGTTATGTTGAGAAAATATAGGAAAACAAATAATAGTATAAAGATGTTTATTGCTACCGAAATTATGAAGATGAATGCTTCGGATTATTAACATTAGGGACAAAAAAATTAGGAATTGCGATTGTTAGGATGAAAAATGTTAGGAAGAACATTTTCGGACTTCCAATTATAGGAGTTGAAATTTTAGGTGAACTTTGGCGCACCCGCACGTAGCACTTTTCATTCGATATTGTTAATAACTCTATGTGGGCACAGAGTAAGATTAAATAATGTTACCACCCCATTCCATCTCGTGGATTATAGTTTTCTTGAGAGTAGCAATCGCTATAAATACAGTAAGTAAGCTTAAAAAAAGTGCTTTCTTTCGGCAAGTACAATTTGGGTCGACTTTTATCCGGGTGTATACCTAGTCTAGCCATAAATATTGTTACGAAGAAAAAACATTTTTTTTTATTGCAAATAATATTTATTACTTTTACAGTGTGTTAGTTTAATACATAAATATAAAACAATTCAAAATATAAAAAGCTTATTCGAAGTGGTCTCCATTGGCTGCAACACAGTCCTTTAAACGTTGAGGCCAGTTATCAATAGAAGCACGCACTCTTTCCATGGGAAAATTCTTCACTGCCAATCGTATGGATTGTTTTAGGGACTCCAAATTATCATGGCGTTTAGAGCAAGCCATACTCTCTAAAACTGACCATAAATCATAATCCAGCGGATTAAGATCGGGACTAGACGACGGCCAGTCTTCAGCTCTGATGAAGTCCGAAACGTTCATTTCCAACCAAGACTGCGTGGACCGAGCTTTATGACCCGGCGCTGAGTCTTGTTGGAAGGACCATACTTGGTTATTGAACATGGTGTTGTTAAGGGGTTTAACTACCTTCTCAAGAATGGTATCTTGATACACTTGTGCCGATGTTTTGATACCTTTTTCACAAAAATATGGCTCAGTCACTCCTTCATAGCTAACACCCCACCAAACCATCACTGAAGTCGGATAATGCCCACGTTGCACTCTGTCGACTAATTGGGAAGCTTCCTTAGAGCTTTGAGCATAAATACGGTCATTTTGTTTGTTAAAATGTTGCTCAACTGTAAAGATTTTCTCATCCGTAAACAAAATTTTTCTGTGACCTCCCTTTGCGTACCGCTTCAGTAGTTGCTTCGATTTTACCACCCTATTCTTTTTTAAATTATCAGTTAAAAATGACCAGTGCGTCTCTTATAGGCTGCAAGTCCTAAGTCATCTTTTAAAATGCGTGACATGGTTCTGGGTGCTATCTTCATCTCCCGAGATAAAATCTTTTGCTTTCGGACAGGATTTCTTCGAATTCTTTCCCTTACTGCTTTGACCACCATTTTCGTACGAACACTACGTGGACGGCCAGATCTTTTTCTGTCACAAACAGAGAAGGTCTCATTGTACCTATTAATAGCCCGGTACACAAACATTTGACTAATACCAAGCGTATGGAGAGTTTTAAAAATTACATTCGGCTCCATACCAACTTTGTGTAATGCAATCACAGCGATTCGGTTTTCTTTATCACCCCACTCCATTTTAATATAGCAAAATATTGTACAATGTATTGGCGCCAAAATTAGAAAATACAATGAACAATCGTATAAAAATGACAGATTCCAAATTCAAATGTAATATCTTTCTTATTTTTAATTGTAACAGTATTTATGGCCAGACTATGTATAAAATAATTTCTAAAAAACATATTATATGAATATTGTGAATAGTACGTAAAGCTACAAATATAAAAGAATAACATAAATAAAATATACGTAAGATCTATCCTAGACTTATTATATTTGTTGAAACACCTCAATTCGATATCATTTTCCGATTTTTTACGACAAACTTTGTACAAACATAAGAGCTTGTTATCCCAAAGAAAATATGTAGCTGTAGGCATTCGGTGGCGGGATAGGCTGATCAATCATGGAGCCTACCCCTTCTATCCCGCCCAGTGTCGGCTGGCGGCGCGAAAACAAACGGTTGCCTAGCAACGGGCGGGGGAGTCGCCCACCGACGACTACCGCATCACTGAGCCCTACACATATCACACACATACACACACGCACACACATACATGTATGGTACACACATGATGCACAAACTTTGTTCTGATCTTACACCCTAGTTTTATCATTGAAGGCAGTTGCAACGTCATCAGATTAAAGTGTCTCTTTGTTTATAGTGTTTTAGGTTGGTTTGATTTGATTCTAGTTGTATTTCTTTTATATGTAGCTATTTGTCGGTATTGTAGACACAATAGTAAAACAATGGGTAGGTATAATATCTGATACACTGCACTGGTTAGAAAAAGTAACTATACTATTTTAAACAATAATGTCATACAATACAAATTGGTCACCTTTGCAGCGGTGTGTAGCAGGCATAGTCTGCGATGCCGGAAGCGCGGGTTTGATCCTTGCACAAGTTAAACATTGGGGTGTATGAACATAGTTGTTTGATTTGTTCTGTGTGTTTCTACGTATAACATGTATTTAAAACCAAAAGTATATGTGTTATCAGTTATATAGTATTAGAATCAGTTTAAGAATAAAATTGAAACATTTTAAAATAATGTACCTTCAAGAGAATCTTTAATTTAGGGTAGAAAGCTTTTGGAATAGCAATCTCATTCAGGAAGACGCTGGGCTGGTAAAACTTAGGTGCCACTTAAAACAGAATTTAATTTACTAAGTATGGATTCGTCTCTACTCAAATTAAAAGGTCAAATTACAAACATAGTTACGAGTAAATCCGCGCATAACAACTAGTAACATTAACTTTGTAGAATATACAATGTATTATACAATATATACGCACAGAAACCGAGAGATGACTCAGTATAATATCTAGTACAAACTTATGAATTCCGAAGTATCTCTACATTCACTAATACAGATCAATAAGACGCGAATATAAAAACGTAAGTAAACATAACGTCTAAAATGAGTTGTTATGTGTTCGTGTAATTGAGAACCGAAGAAAAGAGAGGTCTTGGCACGAAGCGGCGGACGCGGTGATCCATCATCCCTCCGCTGACCGACCCCCCCACGACCACCCACTCTTACTTTTCACTTTCTCTACATATTTTAAGGAGAATAAAACTTTCCCTTCACCCCCGACGCTTTTATTTTCTCTCTGGAATTGTAATAGAGTCGCGGGCTCAGTTCGTTTCCGCCAACATTTTGCGACAGTTCACGAATCTTAGTTGTCTTTTTATCGATGACGTTTCTTACGGACAAGCTCTAATGTAAAAATCTTATCTCGGACATTCTAATACAGTTGGGAGTTAACTTCACTTTACCCGCGTCAACATTAAGTTATCTAAGAAACGTTGTCATTGTGGTCCATTTAAAAGTTATAAATATGTTCAGATAGATGCGTAATACTCTTATCTATTTATCTTAGAAACATTGAAGATGCCTTTGATATGTTTATATTAGTTGTTTCTAAATTTGTTGTAATGTAAGTTGAAGTTTAGTAAATGATTAATATCAGAATAGTTTGTATTATTTCGGTGTGTAGGGAGATGCATTACAATGATTCGGCAAGAATGTCGTAAGAGGCAAACGTGCGTGGTCCGTCGAGCGTCAGGCAGCTTCACGGTATCTATAATAAATGAACGGGCGCGGGGGACGCTGACCAATGGTAGTCCCTCCCTCAATCAATATGATGGACTCGGTCGCGAGGGGACGATCGCTCACTGATTTTTTCCCTCGCTGACAGGGCTCGGGAGGACGCGTTTTTGCGCCCTTCATGCAGTCCACGCGAAGGGAGCTAGCAATTAATAAGTGTGTTGTAGAGACGAACCGGTCATTCACTATGCCTCGGACATACGGAATGTTCGTATAGAACATTTAGACTAACTTTGGACACTCCTTTTGCTTGTTCTGAGATATATTATTGTTATTGGATAATTTATCTTATAGGTAATTGATAATAGCCGCCTCGCAATCGTATGGCGTATAAATTACCCCTGAATTAATAAGTAAGATCCCTTTCCACTTTTGAATCCCTTGTACAATCTCTATTTTATGTGTAAATTACCTATTACTTTAAACACAAATTGAAAGTTAGTGTGTTTTGTCTCAAAACATCCAATAATTTTAATACACTCTTAGTTTATTCCTCCATTAAAACAAGTAATTTTATGAAAATATATTTTAATATTCGTCGAGAGTATTCTTATTCATGAAAAGCAATTAAAAAGCAATTAGACTAGATTGCTTAAAATTCATACTTCTCACTCAAAGTAAGCCTTGGCAAAATTCTGTTGAAAACATCTCGCAGTTTCAAACATCGAAATCTTAATCTAAGTTTAAAATTTCTTCGAGAATCGGCAAATTTTGCACTAAGTCATTAAAGTATAAAACTTCGGTCATTTCGCTGGCGTTGCTTAAAAGCCTTTTTAGGCGGAGGAAAGTAATCTTTCATTAGGAGAGGGAGGAGCTAAAACGGAAGTTCTCTTTGAAAGGAAAATTAAACGTCGGATATATCCGCGTGACGCTCGCTGAACGATGGATTTTAATTATGTCAAACTTAGTTTTAACTGAATTCAGCTTAAACTACGTCTTGCGATTAGGTTTGTATAGATCCGCGTAGCTGGAAAATAACACTTTGGTACTTTCACCAACAGAAGTAGAGATATATTATGTATGAACGTTTTAGATGAGATATACATTTTGAATTAGGACAAGGAAGGGGTACGCTATATAATTATTAAGGCTTGTTTTGTTTCATAAGTGCTAGTTAGCTAAAATAATATTTCAATTATTTTTATAATTTTATACATTTGAAAGCCTAGCTTAGAAACTTTCAGCTGGTAGCATATTTTATGATATTGTTTTAATGCTTTTAACTTTTTCGTTTAACCGAAATATAACTAAGTAAAAAAACAACTCCCGTTGTGAAGTTGTTTTTGTCACGCGCGTAACTATCAACTAAGGAAAGACTTAATTACGTAGTGACCAACGAAATTAATCAAACGTTTAGTTTTATAAATGATACAATGATAAATCTGCTTTAATATCATGTACGAAATTTATAAAAAAAACAAATCATACTATTTTCATCGCTCTAACTATTAGCTTATTCATAAGGTAGTCATATTATATGTTTCTCAACATTTATTTAACTGATGGACAATATCCCACTTTCATTACTTACTTGTATATCAAAGAATCAAAGACGAAAAGTTCAAAACTCATCTCGATCTGATTAATGTTCAACTCCATTAAAACTTTATTTGAGTTTAGATTAATTGAAAATAAATGTCGTATTTTATAATAGGTAATTCGAGGACATGTGACCATTACAAACTTTACCTTTTATTATAAAATATACAAAAAATACGACCGAATTGAGAACTACCTTTTCTTTTGAGAGTGAGTTAAAAAGTTTAAGTATACTCTACTAATGTGTCATCACATTCACATAGACAACCTGACACTCACACATAAAAACAAAAATCATATTAATAGTTAAATCCTACTACACAAAAAAAACATATTTCTGTCAAACAAAGAGGCCTGAAAGTAATCAATTATTTTAATAGGAATGTATAAAACGGCTATATTCTTCAACTGATAGCTATTTGAATGGGCTAAAAGGTGCGATAAATCGGGCACGCCTTGCCGAGCTTCGCTATGGAAATGTATTGCGAGTGGACTGGTGTTAATCAGAATTCAGTTGCCATTAATTTGATTAGGGTTAGTGGGCGCGGGCCTATCAATCCACAACATTACCATGTCGAGCTCTAGTAGGGCTACGCCACGCTTGTTCCGCTACCGGCTCGTACTGATAAGATTACTAAATTGTACCATTATTGTTGTGTATACGTTTACGTTTTGTGATAATATGCTTGTACTTTTTTGTAATGTTTCATAAATGTTATTGTCACGTAAATGTGTGTTTTGTTTTAATTTAAGATATCTCTATCGCAGGGATTTTAACAGACATCAAAACTTCTACGACTGCCGTAGAAGTCGACTAAAGGTGCAAATCTGCATTGACTAATAATAATTCAATTAATTGATGATCAAATCTTATCAATCGAAGGAAAAAAGAAAAATCTCAACAAGCCAAAAACTAAGCGCTTTTTTTTTTTAAAAAATATGTAAACGAAATTGCGTGTAATACCCTGAATTCGTCAGAATCATCTAATATATTAGTTAAAGAAATAGTATAAAGAAGACAGCCCTCAAAACTTATAAAATGTAATTTCGACCGATTCGTGTCCAGTACTTTTAGGTCAATTAGGCAGAGTCGCGCCCGCGTCCGCTAACTAATCACAGGCCACGCCAAACTTTATGCCGTGTTAATTTGACTAATGCGAGTCGGATTACAACAGTGATAAACTGGCCTGCCGTGTCATACACTCGCGTAAAGCCGCGGACTCGTCCATCATTCTTTTGTACTTATTATATTGTTTACATTATATGATTTTTAAAAGCTTTTACGTAGTGGACAATTATCTAGTAGTATTTTTAGGTTACGTAAAAGGATTAAAAAGTATACAGTACTACAGAAATTATGTTTTAAATATTCATTATTTATGTAGTCTTCGTTCTGTTATGATGACTGAACTACACTGAACCGATTGAGATCCTTGGAATGGCTAACAAACAGTAAAATGAAATATTTTCGTATAATATGTTATCAACGAATGCATCGGGTCTAGGCATTTTTGGTGTACCTAGCGACACAATTTGCAACGACAAATTGCGTTGCTGTGCTATTCTCATGGTAAAAGATTTCATAACATCTGCTTCGGTGGGTTAGCCATGAGTGACTGATCCTCTCATCGTACTTTTCTTTTATTTTAAACTTTTTGAACACAATATGTTGCACATAGACAAACTTAATTTCAAAGTCGTTTTCTACCATATTTTTTTATAAAGAATGAGTTAATTAATTTTTAATTAAACGTACAATCATAAAATAAGTTTATGAATGATAAATATAAATTAAATAATCGCTTGAGTAACAATTATGTAGCGGGCAATAAGGTGTCGTGTCCACGAGCAATTAGGTCGTGCTACTTAACCAATTAGTATGAAACAATCGCCCTCATAGCGTCACACGCGGCTGTGTGAATACGCCCCTATCAGTGCGCTTTTTTTACACCACTTTATGACGTTTTAAAAGGTACCTTATTAGACGATTATTTACAAAAAGAAAGGAAAATTCGTCCCAAAGTTGTAATTGGTCAGCACATAGGGGACAATTTATGTTACTGTTGCTTTAGAGTTATTGTTGTTTTGGGAGTACCATGACGTGTCGCTAATACATTACTTATTCAGTGTAGTTTACGTTGGCACGAGTTTTTTTGTAACAATTTTAATTCAATCAAGTTGCCGGACATTGTTTGGGACATATTAAAGCAATTTAGTGAATAATCCCCTTACATTATCATGTGTTTCGTGTGAAATATAACACACGGTTATCTTTTATTTTAGTTTTTTTTACTGTATGACTTTATGTAATTCTTATAAGCTTATTAAGTGAGGTTTGCTTAAGTCAATTTCTTTTACACCCCTTAAGAGTTTTATTGAGACAAAAATGCACTAACTGTCTGCCCACATAAACAATTCCTATATTAACTACTATTAGTAGACTAAGTTCCTTTTCAATACTGGATTTGACCAGGCCTTTAAGAAGAATCTAATTGCATGTATTGCATTCTACTTCCAAATTATTCTTCCAAATTTACTTCCAAATGACATTAATTAATATAATATATATATATATATAATATATTTATTTCTCTCAAAAAGGTTTATTAATAAATTAAATTCATGTTATCTTTAACAAAGGATTATAGATATAATTATGATTTAATTTCAAGAAGAGGTAGAGCCAACGTGTTTGGCAGTCATACTAACCCCAATAAAAGTTAAAAAGGCCAACTGGGCAACAATTAACTATTACATATTATTTTCTCTATAATTTAAGTTGCGTCCTTTGTGTCATAAATGTAATTTTTAGTATCATTTAACAAGGATATCGTTTCAATGATACTTAATATGTATCTCCATAAAAGGAATAAGTGATAATTTGTAAATATGTGTTCACAAATTGTACGTACTGTTAAGTACAGAAGTGTTTTCCGACTCTGTATCCATACTTAGACTATCATAATTTTTTTAAACTGTGTTTATTTGACTTTTTAAAATGGTTGTAAAGAAAATATAAGTCAAAACGTGTTGTTGTTTAGGTATATTTAGATTAGTAAAACTAAATTTATTAAAGTGAGTAAATTATGATGGAAAGAGTATTTTTTTTTAAATCAATGAAGACACTGGTAATAGAAGAAAATGACTACATACTATAAAATCAATTTCAACAATTCTATAAAATCAATTTCAACAATTCAAATACACCCAAAATTTTGTATGTAATTATAATTTAAAACAAAACGAAATGAAATCCGTGCGTCGCGTCGTCGCCTGACTTTAAATTTTGAATTAAAAAATGAGGCGACTTATTTCTTTTATGCTTATGTACATGACTGTACTAATGCAATGTGGTCGGTATCTTCAATTGAGAGTAGAGGGTGCCTGTACCTACTTAATTCATTTGTGGTCGCCATGCGGGAACATTTTATAACCGCTAGTACGTAATATCTACTATATTACTATAAATGTATTTAACATGGCTGTTTTAAATAGATATTTATCTGGGTAGGCGTGGTGTCACGAACATGGTGTTAAGTTTTATGATGGTTGTCTTTTAATGTCATTCTGCAAGGACATGGTGGCCCACTGCCTTGTCGGAGGTTTACAAACGTAAAGTTAACAGCATCATCAAAACAAACAAAAAAATTGTGCGGTAATGGAACCCGAGATCTCTACGTATCAGTTGTGTCGAAACACTTATATATCTTCTCAAAACTATAACATAAAAATATGCTGTATAATTCATTTACATACCAATTAATGTTGTTAACTTCACCAATTCTTTAAACCAGTATCTCTACATCACACATACTCTACACTACACCTAATAACCAATAAAAAAAACACACTACGAACCGCGATGTTAATCAAAATCGATTCAAAAAACGAATAAAAAATCTCTGAAGATAAGCCCCGCCTTGCATCTGATTGGTTGTTAACCCTACCACATCGAAAGGGTTATTAATAGTCCCCACTCATAAAGCGCGCGCGCCGTCAAACCACCGTCTTTTAACTTTTTTACCATTCTATTTTTTATTTATACGTTGCCACGTTTTGATTGGGTGAAAGGGTTAGGGTATAAATAAATCCGCGGCTTCATCTACTTGACTTTACATAGGGCGTTGTCGTTTTTGAAGTGAAAGGGTTGGGTTAATTGTCATTCTAAAAGGGGTTACAGGATGGGGTTAAATATAGGTACGTTTCAATAGTTGTGATGGGATATATAAAGTATTATGTACCAGTTTGATGTGTATGCTTTTGTAGATAGAATTTTTAATGTTAAACTTCGTATAATTGTTTGAATCTTATTATTTGTTTATAGTGTTAAAAATTAGAAGATATCATAGGCTGTGAGTATTTATTTATCAAAACGAATTTATGTGACTAAGAAGACAAGGCTTAACAGCTTCGTCAAAAGGATGTCTTAAAAGGCCTGTGTTAATGTATTATGCGTATTACCTATCTATCTTTGGCGACAGTATTCGGGTGATTCTTCGAGCCCAACATTTTCGATGTCTGGAGGTTTTTCTTTGTAACTAACAGACCAACCAAACTGCAATTATTTTTTAAACATAGTTTAGACAGTTACCTATCTTGCACACGTTATTTTTTTTTAATAATAGTTTTTTATATATTTAAAAAAAATGATTAAGAAGCGTTCTTCTGATTAATATGGTGTGTCCGTACCCCAGTTTCTTGAACGTTAGTAACAGTAACATTTTTTCTTAATATATAATAATCGATGTGCGTTATAAATATTACGATAGAATATTAGTTGTTTCTTTACACAAAAAAATTGGTACTAATATTTGCGATAGTTTTTTAATAAAAAAATAAATTGTGAGTGTCCGGCACAAAAGTCTGATTCATATTCGCGCGCTTTACTCGAACGTACCTAGCTAAGTACGAAACATCAGGAGATCCCTTCTAGTGCTGGTGGTAGCCAGGAACTCTGCTGACGTGGTCACGACGTTACATGCGGCTGGTTTGTGTTGTTGCGGAGTTATAAATGTAAATATCTGATTCATATTACTTTGATTCACCTGTGTTTCTGATTACTATGTTGGCTGTTATAATTAACTTAAATGGTTTTCAAACTTGAATCTGTTGGAAATATAATTCAATTAGGGACTAAAAGCCTATGTATAAATAGCAATCCTTAATTGTATACGTGTAGTGATTAACCGATGTTAAAAGGCAAAATTTTGATTTATATATACCTGAATTATATGTACCTACCTGATTCATACGGTAAAAATACTATATTAATCAGAATTTCACACATATTGTTAATATGGCGGCACGGATAATGATTAATATTGTCACGTTGTCAATGCTTCTAATAACTAGATTTAGGTGTGGTGATAATCATTGTGATTATCAACTGTGATTTTAATAAATAATTGACTCATTTTTATAACTAGAATTTCATTTTTGTTCCTAATTCTGATTTATATGACCTCAAAAATTTTTAAGTTAATTATCTCGAAAACCATTTCATAAAAAAGTGTGCCTTTTTCAGGCATTGTATATTAGGTTATCATCTTTGACAAAAACATGTTTTATAAGCCAAAATGTGAAAAAAAAAATTTGCCCATATGAATCAGACAAAGAATCGAATTTCGAAGAAACACCCATTCCAATCTCTTCCCAGGATTTCGAAAGAAGCGACTGAGACAACTTAACAATAATATGATTGGCTCTATTAACCAAAGTTTGTTGCGCCGCTTCTTCTCTACTAGCGCTTTGGAGGCGGTGGTAAAGTTTTCTAAACTTTGAAATGTTATAAACTTACATTAAGTAGTGTTAGATGACGTCAAAAAGATACAATATTATAGTACTTCTTTGAATAAATAAATGAATACTGAATACATACAAGAGCACCTTAGCGACGATTAAAACGAAGTTGAAGAGTTCCGCCATGTCCGAAATTAGTCGAGGAGGCTATCAGTAATTGCAGTGGAACTTTTACGAACTGCATCATCACGCATGGTATACGCTGAAACGGCATATCAGGGATAACTGTCGAATCCTCAAATTAAATAACATTATTCAATAAGCACGTGCGTACCAAATGACATAACAGTTAAAATTATTGCAATAACATCAGTCTGTATTAATCTACCGGCTTTTAGTATTAATCTTTGTTGATTTTACATTTATGCAAGTTTTATTATACCGAGGGAAAGCACAGCGGGCGAGGTGACGTGATGTTGAGGCGTACACGGGGATTACGGAGTTACACCTTGCTTGGTATGGGCGCTTCGAGAGCTTGTCAACGCGCTCGTAATACTCTCTGCAACATCTACATTTAAACGGATTAGAATTATGTTATTACTAGGTGACGCTTTTTATGTTGAGGTATATTTGGATGATGGGTTTTTTTAGTGGTTCAAGCGGGTGTTGCTTCTTTATAATCTATACAGGTTTTATTTAAGGGTCCTCATCCTACGGAAGAAACAGGTATAGACCACAATGGCTTAGTGGGTAATTGGTTTTGTCTTGTTTTCTATTGCACCAATATTTTAGTTTATTTGTTTTAAAATACTACTCCCACGACTGGCATGATGCTATGTACTTAATTTTGATATAATATTTATAGTTCGTGTGGTTTAAGTGTAATAAATAAGACTTAGTATTATGCACCTTGTTATATATTCACAATTGCGACAAAATAGAATCTGACTTAACATACTGTAACAACTTTTGACTCTGTTTTCCGTGAATAAAGAGTCATTTCATTTCGTTTCAACTCCCATTCGATACAAAGAACAACTTAATTGGGGATAATAATTTTTGATTGCAGAAATAGTTTTCTGCATAAAATTCAAAACCGAGACTCTTGCATTGCAACCGCTTACCGTGACACCCAGTTATGTAATTATTACTATGAAATCACCCTTAGCTGACTAGTACGACACCCACGGGACTAAAACAGATAGTGACATTCTGTGTTCTTAGTTAGTCCCCTCATAGTAATTATCATGTGTGATGCCATAAACAACCTATAATGTCAATAATATTCCAAGAGCTATGTAAAGTTTCAGTTATTGCGTATAAAATGCAATAAAATGTACTGGTATTAATTTCAGGACGTTTTTTTTAAAGTGGTGAAGTATAAGCAGTTGGTTCTATTTGGGCATTCATTAGTGAATAAAGAACAAAGATTTCTTTAGGTAACTTTAATTTTTGCCATGATCAAACTTAAAAATAACTATATATAACAATACTACTAAGATCTAAAAATATAAAACTGTTTGTGACTGCTTCGAGTACTTAGTCGTTTTAGTAGTAGATAAATTGCTTCAAAAACATGAACGAAACTTTGTAATTATATATTTTTTATCTCATGAAACCTAATTCTAGTTATTCTCGCTCTACATAATCAGATAAAAAAACTGAACTAAAAAATTACAGAGATACGATTACACCAAATCGAATGCCAATCATTTATCACGTCCTTCGAACGAATAAAATCGATTTATGAAACAAAAGATGCAATTAAATACGAAGGTAAACGATAGCAGGTTGGCAACAAAGAGACCGAAAGCAAATTATCTTGCCAAATCTTTAAATATGAGTTCCAAGATATATGTTTTGTCGCAGATACCCAAACAACCCTAATATTTCAAAGATCGTACGTCGAAAAACTGTCGGCTCCATAAATTATCTATTAGACGGCCATCACTTGACGTATCTACAATAGGCAAAGTTAACTTTTGTGCAACCGTATTGGGATTGAGGGCGAACAAAGTGAACGAACCCTTCCTCACCTGCATTCCCACGATATCTTAGAAAGTGCGTCCACGCATGGCGGGAAAAAAAATTGCGCAAATAAAATTTCACGTCAAACATTCAAATTTTTGTGTAGAAAGGGTCGATCGGGTGTTTATAGTTAAATAGAAACATGTGAGTTCGCGTGGGAACAAACTACTGACAATTATTATTTAAGCCGTTACAGTATTGACTGACTTATGGGTTATGTCTACAAATTGAACAAAGTTTTTTTTAAGTAAAACTGACAATTACTATTATGAGGTCATGGCCGAGACTTTCTTGGATTTAAATTGTCAACAGAATTCACACTAATCTCTAATATAACTCTAGATGGGTTTAATAGACTGTTAATGGCGAATGTCTAAATATCCATCTTAAGTTTGAAGTTGTCGATGAGATTGCATATTTCTTCCAGAGATGTGTGTTAGTGAATTCAGCTACCTCTACCCCTAAATTCTACATCCGTAAAACCATAAAAATACATTCAGATTTATCACATCAAATAAGAATTCCTCGTATACGGAATTTAATCGCATATTATTTACGATTAGGCCATGGAAGTGAATTCCACGTAGAATATAGAGATACAGATCGAAACTTTTACAATAATGATAACAACTTTACTGACAACTTATATTCATAGAATGCAAATAATTACGTAATCATTCGATCTTTTACTAAGGGAACATATTCCCACGTGTTTCTACTTAAAGTTCGCTAAAGGATCGCATCTGATAGGAGCCACAAAAACACGAAGGTCAGTGGAGAAGTGAAACTGCGCGGTTCTCGTATTGCATCGACCCTTTCACTTTCGATCTGTACCTGCGCTTTTTATTTTACTATGTTCCCGGAATCGCCTCCGTTCAAGGGACCGACCGCCGACTTGATGTGGCTCTCAAAGTTTTGCTATTAATGTTCCTAGTTGAATCCACGATCGTATTGACAGAATTTTTTAGTTCTGTAGTACCTCATTTCATTTATGTGTTAGGGTATGTTTTGTTCTTTGTCATTATATTCATATTTGACAATATTTATTAGTTTACGCTATTATGCTAATCAAAATATTTTAGACTTACTTTATTTATTTTGAGTTGCAAGGTTTCAGTGTTTATTCTTAACGAATAATTTCTCCACGTACCGTACATGGATTTGATGATAGGCCTAAACTTACCTTTACCTACCTAAACCGTTAATAAAAGTTGTAGGAAGTTTTGAAAATAAGAAATAAATGTAAATAAAAGAAACAATTACAATAACTTTGAGAAACATAGACCATTGCGCCGAATGGGCTGCAATATTTCGCAAATTCTTCTTTTACCAAAGATCCTAAAAATAAATCAAATGAATATGGGATGGTCACAAAAAATCGGGTTAATTACTCGCCTTTGGAGTATTTCAATGAAAGGATGTATCGTTTTTCACTAGGCATGAAGAAAGATGGTGTCAGTTTCTATCTTGTCTTTGGTTATAGACGAATTGGTATAGACCACATGAACAGATTCTCAGGTTTAATTTTTATCTGAACTTCTTCATCTAGTTAAACAAAAATAAAATTGAAATAAAAATAAATTACATTGTTGGTACAGTAAAATTAAAAAATAATTGACGATTATGACGAGAACGTACGTAGTAGCTACCTGTATCAGGTAAACCTATGTAATCTCGGGATTATGGCAACTTCATCCGCGAAATTTCTAGATTAGGTACATATAAGATAATCTATATTCTTATAGACCCATTATTTATTTGTACTTACTGCTTTTGGACCATGTCCAACTTACGTTCTTTACTGGACATTAATGTGAATAATAGCAACCTCATTTTATTCATGGGGCCAAAATAGAATATAGACATAAAAGGATTTTTGCACAATATTTAATTACATTTATTCAAATAGTTTTTGCGAGTAAATTTACCTAAATCTGCCTTTTGTGTTCAGGTAAACTACTTTTTTCTTTCTACAGCTTGTCAAAAGTAAAGGAAAATAAACTCTCTACAAAGAAGGTAGAGTTTAAATTGATTCTAGAATTTGTAAATGATTTGTTACCATTCGATTTGAGGTTGTAAATCGATATCGTAGTTTCGATCATTTATAACTCGCATTTGACGGCCAAACAAAACGAATGTTCAGTAAAAAAATATAGGAATGTCGAAGAGTGGAATTGAAGTATTATTGCAACACTTGCACTCTCGATGGCGTCTATTGTCGTATCCGATTACTCCGGTCTCCGGTTTCATAATCAATTGTTATCATACCTACACGTGGTTAAGGCAACTGGATACGCGGAAACAGTAGTTCAGTAAAACACCAGGTTATTAAATGGCGCCTTTGCTGTCATTAATATCATTTGTCAATTGTAAAGCTTCCTTACATAAAGACTATTCGCTAACTTAAATAAATAATAAATAAAATATATTAAATAAATAATCTTGAAGTTGAAACGTAAAGTCCTATGTGATCACGACTATCAAATAACGACAAATAACATGTAAAATGCTGAGTGAGCAAATCAGTCATAATTAAGGTATAACGATTCTATTCGAAACATGTAAGTGGTAAAATATTAGAAAATAAACAATTTTGCTTGTTTGTCTTTTTCTCTTTCACAAAATTTAAGTCATGAGGAATGGTGTAATTAATATTATAACTTAACTTAACGATAACTTTTTGATATATCTATGAAGTATAATAATTTTCTTAAAATACCCTCCTATTCTTATTAATAAGAAGGTGAACCCATTACGCTCTGTACCAAGTAAAACAAATTATTTTAAATGTTAACTACATGCTACTCTTTTTGTGTTATTTATACCTATTTTATAACATCAATAAATATTAACAATTGACTTTATGGTAGCAATATAGTAGTATTTTTGTAAATATAATAAAAACAAAAGATTGCGAATTCTTTTGTTACGTGTGGACTGTGTATGTATCTTTATAAAGGAACACCTATTGAAATGCATAATTACATTATCATTACCATTGAAAAATGTGCTTTGTTACCAGGGAATAAGATACATCTGAGTCTAGCTTGTACGTATGATATAATTAATGTTTGGAAAACCATGTTGTTTAAGCTTTGACTTTGTTTTTTAAGATGACCTAAACTGTCTTTTATACATAACCCCATAAGCGATATGAGGCAACGGTTAAGATTCATATTGTTAGGTATTTATTTGGCAAAGTCACATGCTTGCTTAGGGAGGGCAGGTACGATAGATACAACTTTCTTGGTGGCAATCAGTGTTATATGTCTGTAGACTGTCGTGTCCGAGTTCGTGGATTGAAATTCCACTTAAGATACATAGGGTCATGTAACGTACCTACGGACATTTTTGACTAATACCACTTTGAATCACCATATCTCTGTCAATAATTAAGGTACTTAAGTGGCAAATACTTTATTTTTTAAGGCATATAATCTTTAACAACTGAGTTTTATAAAGTGAAGCATAAGTGTTACTAGATATTTTTTATATATTTTATTCTAAAAGTGACTATTTGTCCTAAGGTACGTTACAAGTTTGTACCTTGGGACAACCTGGTGTGTACCTTGGGACAAAATAAAACAGGCATATTAAGTTAAGAGCAGTCTTGTAAGCAGCTCAAAAAATATGTTTTACTTAAAAATCTAATCTGAGGTAGTAGAAAAAATTAAACTAAATATCAACTACATATATAAATCTATTTTTCGGCTTTAACTATGTTAAATAATTCTTCAACCCAAATTCTTCGCTATTTTTCTTATTTTTCCTCCTTCTTTTACTTTATCTACTGCTAGTCTCAGGCGTTCAGGACTATCTGCATCTCTCTTGACACCAGCTTTACTCCGTGGCCCTATTAAGAAGAGTTACAAGGTATTATTAAACATTGCCCATAGTTACAAACATTGATTGTTCCTGGGAACGCGTCCCAAGGTACAAACAAAATCATGTCCCAAGGTACAAACATAGCAATAATTTAATAAAATAGTGTTATCTTGACTTTTAGGCTAGGAACTTGTTCTACTATTAACCATGCTGTAGAAAGAAAGTAACAACTGACATTATCGTTTTATCTTTTTGTCAATTATCTGCTCTCATTACAAACATAATACACGTCAAAAAACTGTAAAAAAACTTACTTTTGGCTCCAAAAAACTTAAAGATGTCCGCATAATTCGCTCGACGCCGGAATGATCACATAACTCACTAGTTTTGCCAAGTGATAAAAATACTATCCATATGATAGAATTTAATGTCTTCAATGTTGCTAGTTATTGGGATAAAATCAATGTCCCAAGTAAGGTACAAGCGTCCCAAAGTACGTTACATAACCATAATATTTATTATAAATAATTCTCTTAAGCCTTAAAAACTAGGACTGATATACGCTGTGATTTCTAAAAAGCGACATACGAAAAAGATAATTTAATTTCTCATATCCGTAATAAATACCTCGCTTAGAGTGCATAAGTGTTGTATTAAATATGTTGTATTTATTGTTACTTTACAAGACCGGCTTGTTGCCATACTCGAAGATCCTTCAGTAATCTTTGTCGGCATGTGTATATACTCCTTACAATGGGTACTGAACGGGTAATTTCACAGTGTAGTGGTTCCGATCAACGCTAGTAAACCATCGGTCCATTGCACCGCGAGACCGCAGAAAATTTTATGTAAACTAACAATTTGTACAAAGACTTGGGTAAGTGCTTTGATAATTGCAAAGGAATTGGATTGGATTAATAAGTTTTTATGAATGTTTCACGTCTGGAACGAGCTTCTTTTATATCACCATATCAGCCACATTCATAGCACTACTGGACATAAGTAGACCTCGTATAAATGCATACACTGCGCCCAGTCTTGTTCCTCCTTCATCGATTGACACTTTTATCAAATAGTCGGTCCATTGCTTACTATACAAAACTTAGTTTATGTTATGTAATACCTTTACCAAAATGACTTAAACAAACATAATAATTAGTTTTCGATAGGTTCGGTTGCCCCGGTCATGTTTCAAGCCAGATATGTCACCTACTTATATTATTCATTGTCTTCCTGAGCCCATGCTGTACACGTAGTTCATGTCTACACAGGTCTTGATCCCTAAATCGGGAATTATCTTCTAAAAAAAATATAGGTCAAAATAGCGATCTATTCATTCAAATATTTAGTAAAAAGGGCGCATCAGTCAATAGGCATATGTTAGTTAAATGTAACATTTCGCGCGGCTTCACTTTAACAAAACTGAAGCGAATGTAGGTAAGAAGGTTATAATCGAGCTTAAAGTGGGTTAAGCAAAAAGCGGCATATGTTTTATTGTAAAAAATCCTTTGAAAGGCATAATGTGCACGTGTGCGAGCACTCGAGTGCAGGCGAGCGAAAGTCTTCGCGTGCGATACACCACACGACACGGGTTAACTATTCACATTGCCAAATATTGGAACATTCTTTACAAAGGGAAAGATTAAAACTCTTCATATATACGAGCGAAGTTAAATTATTTACTGTTGGAACTTTAAAGAACATATTTCTTTGACCAGTATCCAGGTCAAAGAAAACTCAGCCTGCTTAATGTTGATACCAAATTGTGGATCAGGGCAATCGGTCAGTAGTCGGGCTCAGGCGCTTTAGTTTTCTATCACGCTCATGCATTCCGTTTGTGAGTGTTCGATATGTTTCATACATCGCCCTTCCTCTATCAGTTCCCTTTAATTCCGTCCATATGTATCTTGGACCCTCATTGTAAAAAAAACATTAGGTATATTCTTTTTGCCTGTCTTTTACGATGCCCTCGGGATTATTATAATTGGTGATGCCAAAAGATGTCCACAGTTAGATGTAAGCCAAATGTCTTTTGGTTTTTTGTATAACTTCGGGACTATTTGGATTGATAGGAATCCCATACATCATCCCGTGCTGAAATTATTTGTTCTTGACGGTCTAGGCATCTAAAATGTACCCAACTCATCCCGTAGGCTGCATGAAAGTATTTCCAGAATCATATAGTCGTTGTAAATGCTAAGGTAGAGTCCTTTTATCATTAGTCTATTGCTTCTTTACTGAAGTATTTTTTCAAGTATTCAAACTGTTAGCACCATCAAATTCATCCTCTAAAATACTTGTTAGGATGACATAAAAAAGCCAAGAAATTACCTACGTCATTCAGTTGTAAAGAAAACTTCCTTCTAGTGTAAGCAGGGTGTGAATACAGTGTGAATGTGTGAGTGTGAATAGTAAGTTTTTGTTTATATAGTAGTTAAGTATGTGTGTGCATGAGACGGCTCGCATATGGACCGGAGGAAGACCTCGCGGAATATCGCTCATCTTGTGCAATAATATACAGGGTTGCCACCTACGTCTTATCTTAAAGTTATTTGATTTATATTCTTTTATTAGCGGTATGTGGTTATAGTAGAGGTGGTACAAATATATCCACTTCATGCGAATGAACAAGAACGTTTGCATTGATTTGCAAAATGTATTTAGGTACCAATATTTTGTCTAGTACCTTTAGTACCCTTTATTGCCCGTGGTACTACCATTCGTACTACCAGTAGTAACACCGGTAATTAGTTTACCCGTGGTACTACTGCAGTTGAACAGTAGTAACAATAGTAAAAAAAATTACCCGTGTTACTACCGTAATAATAATAACAAAGTAACTACTTATACTGAATCAGCTAGTTGCAAATATACTCCAAGGTTTAGGACTAGATATTGTTTTTTGAATGTTAATTGCCCGAGTGGTTGCAAAAGTTAGAAGCTACAGTAATATTTTTTCTACAAATGCCTGTTTTGACATTGGGACTTAAAATGTGGCTATCCCTGATTCACAATGTGATAGCAAGGTTCTCATTCAAAGTTTCCAAACTTATTAGAACAGAAGAGTTTTGATTCACGCAAAAGCGTAGATAAATATAGTATAGTAAATAAGTAATTAAATATTTTTCGTTTGATGCTGACAACCCTTATAAAGGTTGCGTCGGATCCCACGGTTGTAACCTGAGTTGGGTGTCCGTGGCTTCCGTCCGGCTTTTAGCGGCGTCTCATCGGTCACCGCGCCCCGCCCGCTCATCCATTCTCGCACATATCTAATCAAACAATGTCTCCACAACACCTACTTACATACTCTCTATACATAACCGCATCTATTTCTGTGAACCCGTCGTATTCCTATAAAAGGTAGATAAAGGTATCAGATAGAAATGAAGTTCGCTATGTAGGTGTTAGATAAAGGAAGAATCAGCGAGGTGGGCATTCGGTGGTGACGGGCCGGGCGCCTCCCGGGGTCATTAATATTAATTAGGCGCGGTGGTGCCGGCGCTCAGGCTCAATGCGCGGCCTCTTTGCTTCTGACTCGCTGCGAAAATTAATTACTCGCAATCTTTATGTTCCAATTATAAAGGCCTTCGCAACAAATTAAATCTGTCCGAAGCAGGCCTCTTTTGAGAGAGGTTTCACTCTCTTTGTGGACTTGATAAATGTTCCTTTGCGAAAATTCTTTGAATTCAGCAAAATTTAGATATTTGACTTACCTAATTCGTTAAATTACGAATATTTTTAAAAGCAGTTTAAATTTCGATTATGAACTTACAACAATGAGACTGCAATTAGTTATTTCTGTTGGAAGTTCGTTATATTGTGAATGGCAATGTGTGTAATTGCATGTTGCGTATCGTGTGTGGAATAAAAGCGAAACCGATTCCGATATTCAGCTTTTGCATAAGTGTTCGCGACTTCCGCGTTTACAGAGCAAAAACTAAATCTTTTAGAAAAAACTACAAGTTTCCCTTTCATCGAGAACCAAAATATTTAACGGCGGTAACCGGATATCTTCGCATGCCTCTTGGAAACAAAGAAAAAACCACTAACGTGTTATTACGTGAAACCAACATTTAATAAGGTTATTTTTTATTTTACATTGGTTCTGGTTATCCATTAATTCGCGTTAGCAAAAAATATTTGGGTGTACCGATGCCTGGGCCGCATTTGAATAGTTCGTTGGCGCACTTATTGTTGTAGGAAGATGCGGAAATGGGATATTTTCTTTCTACAGAAATATAATATTATGTGGCTTTATGTTGACCCGATGCAAAAAGTTTACCTTCATACGTAATTGTTCAATGTTTGATGCAAGAATATTCGGTACAACAGCGTACAGACTACTTCAAAATATCTTAAACATTCATGTAGCATCTTTTATGCACATGTAAGAAGCATGTCTTTCGCGAATGTTAGAGAACCTAATGATTTCATATTTTTGTTTAAACTATACAGAATATGATGATACCATGGTACGAACTTTAAGTTAACTAGGTATATATTGCTGTGTAATAATTGTCCAGAAGGTAGGTGAGCTTAAAGTAAATTAAGGACAGTAAAATCCTCTGTGTTACAAAGTTGGAAGCCTTATATCCGTGGCAATTCCTACACTAGTGTAGAAGTTGCTTTTTTAATAAATTACTGTGAGTCTTGACTTACTGAACTCTTTACTTACAATCAAGTCAAGCTTTAGAGGTACCCTCTAGTTGCCGAAAAAATAGTCTCAATTATTTATCACTAGATGAGTTCCTCACCTTAGCTGTAATATGTGCTAAATACTGATTTATCCACAATTTAATCCGCAAGTAATGCACGTGTACCTCAATTCCTAATCTTGATAATGTAACAAAAAGTAAATTTTTAAAATGTCTGCCTACCAGTGTTGTCGTGAACAAAGTTCGTCATAATTTTGAGTGACATTCACCTACACAAAGGTAAATCTGTATTAAATGCTCTTTTCACGCTAATGTTTTGTATAACATTTTATTCAGTACGTCATTTTGGACAGGATACGGCGATTAAAAACCTCAAAGGATCAAGATGTCAATATTGTAGATATTTATATTGCAAAAAAATGCAATATTTTTAAAAGAGGTAGTAGTAGGACCGTGCAATTCTTAAATGGTGCAAAGTTTTATGTCCCAAACAGTTGGACCTTCCCCAATAATGTACATAATAATATATTGCGATCTGGAAAACGATACTGCATCCAAAAAGATTTTAATTAGCGTATATTTTTAATCATTAATTATTTTGCCTACTTATACTATCATAAGAGCCCATTAATGTCCTACTGCAGGGACGGGCCACCTCCCGGGACGGAGGGATACTTGGCCTACTAATACCACGTTGGCCAGACGGATTGGTGTAGGGTTTAATTTCAAGTTTTCCCTCTTTTTATTTCGTAAAGATAATATTCACGGATAGTCCCTTAGTCGGTTTTTACGACACCCAAGGGAAGAGATGTGGTGACATATTGTATTCTTACTCCGTCACCACACGGAAGATACCACTTATACCATGCTGGCCTACTACTTGAATTGGTTGGTTTCAAGTCTTCTCTTTAGGACCTAAGTCCACTTGTTTACTTAAAGTTTATATCATGTTTAAATTTAGTTAATGTAAAGATAGAAACGTTAAGTTAAATAAGTATAATATAAGCAGTGATTTAGCATTATTATTATGTATCTTAATTACACTACGTCGACGCGTGAATAGCTTTTTAATGTTATTTCAAACAAATGATTGTTATGGGAACAAGGAGGCTGGCAACAAAAACTAATCGATTTCCTGTCAACAACTGACCATAAACAAGTGGTTCTATGAGAGATGTGAAGTTGTAAGATTAATGAATTTACAATTGGACGTATTTATGCAAACGGGAACCAACCCACAAACTGGTCAAAATTGAACTGAGTATACAGTTTGCTTTAAAAATGCGCTCTGTACAATATGTGTAAAGCTCAAAGTAGTTTGACAAAAATTTCTTAACAAATCATCACAATAACAAAGTTACCAACTCTTCAAACAGTTATTTCTAAATAAACTATATGGATCCATGATGTATGGTACACATTTCAAACTTCAAAATCCTGGTTATTAATAATTCGAAAAGGAACCGTGGCACATGGTTACTCATAAACCACACAATTTTATTTTTTACAAGGGACCATGTAGTTTGGTTCCCGTTTGCAAATTTAAGTTATTGTTATTCTACATGCTAACGTTGGTTCATGTCACACGGTTCTGGGTTAAAATTATTGTATTTATTATTAATCAGGGATCATTGCTTAGAGTCTTGGTTGGGTTAATAAAAATAATATATTTTTAGCATATACATTTTTTTTAATTGTTATATTTGAATTTAAACTGTCTAAATTTTGAGATAGAGGATGTAAATAACGCATAGTTAGAACTTCTAACTATACGTTATATACTTCTTCATTTTTTATTATTTCGCTGGCCCCGGGCAATAAAGCGGTAATATAAAAAAACGAATTTTACAGGAGAAATAATTAAAGCTAATTTGACTATATTTTAGTGTACAATCATTCAAATAAAGCGTTTAATATCTCAATTGGACGGTAATTTTTTTATCTGTTATTTTTTTTTTTAAATATGTGTATTTCATAAATAATGGCTGAGATAATTATAAAAATGTATAATACAAATTATTTACGTTACCGTTCTAACTGTAACACCATTAACTGCTTTACAAATCGATCTTCCAATAATGGCCCGGGATGTAAGTAAATAATACAACGCCATTTTCACTTTTAATCATGAGCGTATCAGCCGGTTACCACCTTTTTCAGGGATTTTTTTTAATACTGTTCTAGAAGTATTATCCGCTAAACGCTATTTTAAAATCCTATTAATTATTTATATTTTTATGTAACTATCATTACAAACTGATTACAATATTAAATATACTATATTTTTTTCTTATTTAAGGCTGTATTTCATAATAATTATTATTTCTAATATAATATTACCACTAATACATACTTTTATGGTTAGGTACTAGTTGAGGAAGCATGATTTGGTTAAAATCAAGTTGGTAAAATTCCCTTGAACTGGGAGAAGTCGCACTTCATAGTTGAGTTGTTATATACTAGGTATGTCATCATCATCATCATATCAGCCAATGGACGTCCACTGCTGGACATAGGCCTCCTCCAAGTATTGCCACCTTGCGCGGTCCTGTGCCTCCCTCATCCATCGGCTACCCGCCGTCCTAACTAGGTCGTCAGTCCACCGTGTGAGGGGTCTCCCCACCCTGCGCTTTCCGGTACGCGGTCGCCATTCCAAAACCTTTCTGCCCCAACGGCTGTCGGTTCACCGCGCTATGTGCCCTGCCCACCGCCACTTTAACCGGGTAATTCTGAGCGCTATGTCGGTTACTTTGGTTCTCCTGCGGATCTCCTCATTTCTGGTTCGATCACGGGAAACTCCCAACATAGCTCTCTCCATTGCCCTCTGAGTGACCATGAGCCTTCTGAGAAGGCCCATAGTTAGCGACCACGTCTCTGTGCCATACGTCGTCACTGGCAACACGCACTGGTCGAAGACCTTTGTCTTCAGACACTGCGGTAATGTGGACGAGAAGATACGTTTTAGCTTCCCGAACGCTGCCCAACCGAGTTGGATTCGACGAGTGACCTCCTTCTCAAAGTTGGACTTACCTAGCTGGACTAACTGTCCCAGGTAAATATACTCGTCGACAACTTCGAGTGTAGAGCCTCCAACCATGATTGGAGTGGGTGCAACATGGACATTTGCCATGATCTTGGTCTTGTCCATGTTCATTTTAAGACCCACTTGTTGAGTGACTCTAATGAAGCCATCGAGCATTGTGTTGAGGTCGTCCATGGTCTCAGCCATGACCACAATATCGTCAGAAAATCGAAGGTGCGTGATATACTCGCCATTTATGTTGATGCCGAGTCCGTCCCAGTCCAAAAGCCTAAAAGCATCTTCTAGTGCAGCGGTAAACAATTTCGGGGATATGACATCACCTTGTCTTACTCCTCGCTGCAACTGGATAGGGCCAGATAATCCACCCTGGAGACAAACCGACATGGTGGCGTTTTCGTATAAGCACCGCAGCACTTCGATATACCGTTGGTCAATTTGGCACCGTGGGAGAGACTGGAACACTGCCCATGTCTCGATCGAATCAAAGGCTTTCTCATAGTCCACAAACGCTAAGCATAGGGGCCAGTTATACTCGTTGGATTTTTGTATAACCTGCCGCAGCGTATGAATGTGGTCTATGGTACTATAACCTTTTCGGAAACCGGCTTGTTCGGGAGGCTGGAAGTCGTCCAGTCTGCGTTCGAGACTATTCGTGATGACTCTCGAGAACAGTTTGTAGACGTGGCTCAGAAGAGTGATGGGTCTGTAATTTTGAAGAAGCGTTCTATCGACTTTCTTGAAGAACAGTACCACCACACCTCAGTGCCATGCCTGTGGCGTTTTTCCCTTGAGTATAACGGAATTGAATAGCCTCTGAAGAGCCTTGAGAATAGGTTTTCCACCGGCCTTCAGTAGCTCGTTTGTGATTCCGTCATACCCCGGTGCCTTGTTGTTCTTAAGTTGTCGGAGAGCATCACTAATCTCACACAGACTGACGTCCGGGATTTCTTCGGTATGGTGTCGCGTAATTCTAGCTCTAGGATCGGCGGCTAGATCACTAGGTGGCTGTGTTGTGGTATATAACTGTCCGTAAAACTTCTCAATCTCCTCTAGAAGCTCAGGCTTGGACGTCACTATTCTACCATCCCCAGTCTTGAGCCTAGAAAGTTGGCTCTGACCTAGAGACAGATCTCATGCGAACACTTTAGAGCCCTTGTTTCGCTCAATGGCTTCTTTAATACAAGCTGTATTAAAGTGCCGAAGGTCGCGAGTCAGTGACTTTGAGATCTGCCTATTGAGCCTCCTATACTTTTCAGCGTCGTCTGGAGACTGAAGTGCCATCGTACGCCTTTGCTCCATGAGCGAGAGAGTGTGGTCGGAGATCTTTTTTGATCTTCTCCGGTGATGGGTCTTAAAAGCACCGGAACCGACTGTACGGACAGTTTCCACAAACCTTTCGTGATATTCGTCCACATCAACACATTGGTTGAGGCCCTCGAAGCGGTTCTGCAGTTGGAGTTGGAAGTTCTCGGGGATTTGGACTGGTGTAGGCGGAGCGTAGACCTCATCAGCCGACTTCTTTCCAGCCTAGGATTGATATTTAATGTGCCTCTCACCATCCGGTGATCGCTTCCGGTTTTCACCGAATTGATCACTGAGACATCGTTAAATATATGGCGTTTTGTCGACATGATGAAGTCAATCTCGTTCTTTGTGACACCATCAGGACTAAGCCAGGTCAACTTGCGGCAGCTACGCTTCTTGAAGAAGGAGTACATCATAAAGAGTCCCTCCTTCTCCATGAAGTCCGTAAGCATTTGGCCCCGTGGATTTCTTTGTCCATATTCAAAGAGCCCCACTCTCCACTCCTTTCCACTTCTAGAGCCCAACTTAATAAATAACAACATAATAACATTACTATTACATTATGGAAGTAATGTGCGTAAGACGTCACGCGCTGCTCTGATACCGGCCGCTGAATCATGTCAATACTTGTATGAATTGTTTACATAAACACCATGATAAAAAGAAAGGGGTATTAACTTATGCGTAGGAGTGAAAGAGATGGTGTTCAGCGTAATGGTGGCTTACGTCGCTAGAGCTACAACAAATTTACGAGAAAAAAGGCGTAATAGCTTTTGCAAAATAAATGGTAGAATGATTACTTTGTATTAGGTGCTTACATATCCAAGTTTATAAATATTTATTTTGAGAAAAGCCGTTAACTGTTTTATTGTTTTTTTTTTTTAAAGAAAATAGTGTAAGGTTGTTTGCCGATTTTTTATTTTATTTTTCAGGAAGTAAGACAATATTACATAACTTAATCGTTTAATAATTTTCCGTACAATAAAGCTGTCAATGTCATTAAAAACATTTAAATATTGGCAAAAAAATCTAAAAAAAAAATGAGGCATAGATTGAAGGACAAGGAACTCAAAAACGAAATAACATTAAAAAGGGCGTAATAGTCGATTACAGCTTTATTGCCCGGGGCCAGCGATTTTATGTTAAAAGTACAAATCCCACAATGCAGCGTTAAGGCTTATAAAAAATTTAGATATTATGTAACAGTGTAACCGAGTCAGTAATTTATAATATAATTATTTGGAAATCATAGGTACGCTTTAATACCATAAATACTTACATAGTCTAACAGACATGATTACCAATACGTAAATAGTTAGTTACTTACGTTTTTGTAAGCAGATAGTATATCTGCCCCGCTAGTACCTAGCTACTGTCTTGGTTATACAGTTATATCTCACCATTTTTTGCTAACAGCAAAGCTCTGCTTCTCAAAACTTCTCAATTACTGTATTTGATTGATTTATTTATATAACAATAAAAATATGAAATGGAAAAGCAAGGAGTTTTATGGCCTTTTTCCCCGGGCCTTAAATGGGCCTGATGTTGACACGTTATCATCTGTGTCCTGGATGCGATTCGGTGATCTCTTTGGAGAAGGGGTCGTGGTTTTTTCAGACCCTCCACAATCGTGAGGTGTACAATCTCAGAGAATATTTTCTCAATGTGGACGCGGATATACATAGAGATGTTGTGTCAGTAGATGTCGGGCTTACTCCGCTTTGTTTGGCCTAAGAGAATTCGCCCAAACCTATATAATACATACTATCGATGATCGTAAAGAGGTATGGATAACCAAGAAGTTATATGGCCGTTTTTACCGGGCCTTGAATGGGCCTGATGTTGACACGTTATCATCTGTGTCCTGGCTGCGATTCGGTGAATTCTTTGGAGAAACTGAAGGTTTTGTATTTAGAATTATGGATGAAGTCGTAAGGACTAAGAAATATCGGAAATATATCCTGAAGGATGGGTACAGTTGACTTAATATGTTGGTCATGTTACTGACCCGGAGAATCACTCAGGCATATTGTTTCCGGTTGTTCCCATCTTGCGAATGATGAATACTTGCATAGACACAACCAAGTAGCCAGAATTATTCACCAACAACTTGCTCTTAAATATAATCTTGACGATGCAGAAGTACCGTATTATGAGTATGTACCCGACCCGGTTCTTGAAAATAGTAGGGTTACATTATATTGGGACCGTTCTATCCATATCAGCTTATGGACGTCCACTGTTGGTCATAAGCCTCCTCCAAACGCTTCTCCTGCGCGGTCTTGTGCCTCCCTCATCCATCAGCTGCCTGCCGTCCTAACCAAGTCGTCGGTCCACCGTGTGAGGGGTCTCCCCATCCTGCGCCTTCCGTTCTATTATGTTCTGACTATTGTTGCCAATTATGTGGTGACAGTTTTATATTGTGGTGATAGTTCGGTCAGAGTGCCGTGTAATGATAATCGATGTCACCATTCCTCATGACGAGAATCTTATGAATGCCGAAGAAGACAAACAAGACTTGGCTCACGAGGTTGTCGACATGTGGAATTTTGATCCGGCCATCATTGTTCCGATAGTACTATCGGTAAATGGACTTATTCCAAAGAGTCTCTATTAACATCCAAGGAGACTCGCGCTTGGCAGTTGGATCATAGGTCTGATGCAGAAGGCAGTTCTGCTTGACAACGGCACGTATTGTGATAAGATTCCTGGATCTCTAACCACCAGTAGCAAGGACAAGGACCAATCCTTGTACCCGATACTGGTGGGTCTACCTTTTTTATATTTTTATATATTACATTTTTATATTTATATTTAAAAATGTGATAAAATGGAAATAAAAATGTTCTTTTTACCCATAATAAAAGTAAATATATTTATTCAATAAAGAACCAACCCACACTATTGCTATATTGCAACAAGGAACCAGAGAGTTTTTTTTAAATAAAAACTATTTTTATCTTCAAGATGTATATTTTTTATACCTAAATGCATAGTACACATTAATTATCACAATATTGTAAAACAACCCCCTTATAATTACAGTTAACTAGGTTTCTTTGCATTGTTTTACGAAAACCTTTATTTTCTCAAAACTGTCATCGTGTGGGTTGGTTCTGGTTTGCATAAATACGTCCAATTAGATACGTCCGAATTGAAATGAAATTGGACTTTAGAGATCGGAAGTGCTTCTTCAATAGTGTGTATTGATCGATTGTTGCCAAAATGTACAAAAAGTGCGGCGTCCGCAAACTGTCCTGCAGCTGGTCTTCAATTTAAGTAATCCGATAAATATTTTTTTTTAAGTTTTTTTTTGGATACCGGACGTCAATCATATTGCTGATGTAAGTGAGTAACTGAAGTTACAGAGCGGTTTAAGATTACGCAAAATAATAATAAGTACGTTTTACTTTTTTACACTATGTCGGTTCGGTATGATGAGGGAGTAAAAATATTTACATGTTTATCCACCTCATCTTTTTCCGTTGGTGTTGTTAAATCCCGTTTACGCGGATGTCAGCATTGTTTTTTAACATAAGACACTCTCATCACAGCAAGAAGAAAAACGGTTATATTCGTGACAGCTGAGGTTTCGCAAGTCGAGAGTTTCGAGGTTTAGGTCTCGGGGTGGAAGTTTGAAATTGTTTTCATTCATGCACCGCAGGACCGTTGACCTTCGGAATTTCTACTTTAAAGTAGCTTGAACCCGTTCTTGACAGAATTTCTCATATAATTTTATTTATTAAATCAGAGATATGATAGAGTTAAAATCTACAACAATATTTCAATATTTCCCTTACAAAATAATACAAAACAAAAAAAATAAATAACAAATTTGTCTTCACCGTAAGAAGAAAATAGAAATGTCTTTAACAGTTCATTTGGTGTTGTATTGATTTGTGTATGAAATTCGACGTTTCGTACGAAGAGGGTTTGCGAGAGGTTTCGCAAGGGCTGTTTTGTAGATTGCGTCAAAGGTGTTGTCAATGGCAGGAGGCGAGGGTACACAGGTCCACTCGAGAATGTCCATCAGTGTTGCTAGTTCTTGACATTCTACTCGTACCTACACTTACATGTATTGCTATTTATGAATAAAGGTTTTGGTAAAAAAGGATTTAATATTATTCTTTTTGTGGGGTGTATTTTGCTCGTATTTTTAGGCACTTTATTAAGTTTATTTTATAAGTTGCTTTACTAGATTGAGCTATTCGAAAGAAAGAATAAAAAAACATAATGCAAAGCAAATAAAACGTGTTATAAAGTATTATACACATGTAAAACTAAAATATGGTTTGTTTTAGTAGGTACATTTAGGAGTACTATATCGAAATAGGTTTTTTAAGTGATCATTTTTGTCAATTACTTTTAATACGCTAAAGAAAAAAAAATAGCGTCTTTAAGTATTTTTGACAATATACGAATGATGGTACGTACTTTAAAACTGATCCTAGTAATTAAACTAAAGATAGTAGCAAAATAATAATTAAAAAATGTCAGTAGTACCTTTGTAAAGTCTGGCTGGTTTACAAAAAGTCTAAAAAGGAAAAAATCTAAGAAGGATTTAATGCGGTCATATTTATGTTAATTTAGGGACTTGCCAGAAATACTAGTATGTATGTTTTTTTTTAATTGTGATTTTATTTAGATGAAATTGTTACTTTTATAAAAGTATTTTAAATTGTAATTTGTAATGGACATTGTCAAAAGCAATATTAGGAACGAGATTATTTTTCAAATAACGAAAAGGTCCGTCTAACATTGATTGCCCTCTTCTAGTGAACAAGCCCTTAGCGCCACGGGAAGCAAATTGCTCCGCACGCCTCTCGTACTGACTTCTTGTATCTGTCATATGACAACTTATACCAAATTCATAAATATGTTAGCATATATAACTTTAATAACTTGGTAACACATCTCAAGAGTAGGAAACAACTAAGTACATAGTTAATAATAAGAAAACAGAATATCTTACAGATAAAAGGACTTGCAATATTGACCCCAAAGTTGTATTTTTTGACCAAAAAATAAAATGTAAAATTGTAATCTCACTAACAAAGGATAGTTTGTATAATAATATCTTTTATGCGAACTCGCACCTGGACATTTTATTTGTTGTTCGATGTCCACGGGTCAAAAAATATTCAATAGATACAGTCCAACGGATTCCCGTTAGATAATCGCGGGGTAGGTCACTTTTTATCGATATTTTTTGGTTTAAAAAAACGGCATGTGCTCGACAAATTATGCATTCGGATGCATCACAATAGCACGCGTCGTGGCGTTGTGCCACGAGGCCACGAGTGGCTCTACTATTATATTTTTTAAAAATTGCGAATTGATGTCAAGCTAAGCACCCATTGTACTCTGTGGCTTCTTTATTCGTTAACGATGACTTGCTTTAACTTATGTGGCTGAACTTGTAACGTATTGTCCTAAGTACCCTCTGACATGTTTTAAATACGAGGTCGTTTTAACTATTAGAACATCCTATCATATTTAACTTCAAGGTTATTAGTTAAAAATATACAAGGGGACAGTTAAAAAGTAAAGAATGTGTAAGTGGGCACCACTTTATCGTCAATTTATTTTAAGTTTATTTGGTTTAAACTGTAGTTATTATTATTTATGACGGGGTCGGGTTGCTCTATCTCTTATCGGATATGCAAGGTTATAGTTTACCTTTTGGTTTATAACCATAAGTTTTTCTTTCACGATCAATATTCCAAGATAACCGAAGAACACGTCCGTTGTTTGCATCGGACAAAGATTATAACGCTGAACTTATCGAAAGTTTGTACAGGAACATCAGAAAAAAAAGAACGTCGATGTTATTTTTGAATTTGTGCAAGGCGTTTGACAGCGGATGATACGTCGCGGACAAAAGGTGACAGCTTCGACTGGAAGGAGTGCGACAAGTATACAATAGACGCGAGATGTTTGAAAGACATTATGAATGGGATAGAAAGAAGGAGTGATCGAGCTGTGTCCGTCCGTGCACGACCGCCGGCCGACGACGGACTGTGCCCTACAATACCCACGCGATAGCATTAATCCTTTGTGAATGGGAACGTTACAAATGAATGCTTTACATAATGTACACATATGATGTTGCGATCTCTGACGATATTATACTCTGTAAGAGATAATGTTAACATTCATTATATTACGTTTTATTCATGCGATGCTATTAGTTTTATATTTGACTTTATTTACACATACATAATATGTTTTTGTGGTATCAAGAATGGTTTCTGACGTATCCGCAAGTTTATAGGTACGTACTTACTACTTGATTATAAATAAAGCTTTTTAGCGACAACGTGGTTTTAGCGCAGCAAAGAGCTGAAAAAGAAATTCAGATTTGATTCTAAAGAAAAATCAGTCCTAAAACTACTCACTTATCTGCAATAATACCATAATAATACAAATACAAACATTTAAAAAATTATATAAATAAATACCAAAATTTCAAATTTCAACAAAATCATTTCAATGCACGCAAATGTTTGATTTGGAATCGGACTTGAAATCTGCGACCATGACGTAATTAGTTAGAGACCACTGACGTGTATGGTCAATTGGTCACTAACAAACACGCCATTTCATCGAATATCTATACTTACGTATTATGAATATGTTTTGTATGTTGACCAAATAACACGTAACCGGTCGTAATGTTCAGCTGGGAAAAAACATAAATCCAGCTTTAGCGTTGAAATAAAAAGAGGAGTTCTGTAAGTGGGATAGTGTAGGATATAATTCACATTTATGCGGAGCGGCCGACGGTGCGTATCGAGTCGCCGGGATAGTTCGCAAGGACAATTCTCCCCGAGAAAAAGGGAATTATTCATCACACCCGGAAGGGGAGAGCCCGTGACGCAAGTATGGAATAGCCACCTGCCACACAACAAACGACTTATCTACCTACATTTCACCAATCCTTTTTAAATCAACGACTGATAGACATAGAGGTTATTATCGCGTAACTTCAACGTTATTTGGCTATTCTGATCAATTCCGAGGGTCCAGTTGACTGTTGCCAGTTGCAGAATCAAAAGTTTAAACGGGCGTCGAGAACAAAGGGCAGTCGGACAGGGCTACGCGACTAAGAATAAATATTCAATGCGAATCCTTTGGAGGCAATATTTTATACTTTATTCTTGTTCGATTGTCGTCCGCTCTCACCTGCACAGATATCTAGCGTAACGATACTCGTAAAAGCACAAGAATTTTATATGAGATGACACATAAATAGGGTTTAGATGGGAATAACGAATTTTTAGTGAAAGGAATCAAATCAATTGTTTAGGTGACTCATACTACCACTAACAGTGAAACGTTTTAATTACTATCCATTCAATTAAAAATCTGTCAATTTTTATAAACTGTTAATTGTATAGAATTGGGTATGAGACTAGGGTAGGTATATCAAAGTGTATTGCAATCTATTGATTACAGAATTAATTAAAAACTTTTTAATTGTTATTTGTTAAAACGTTATAATAATTTTAAACTTGTATTGTATTGTGAATGTACTCAAACGAGTTTGTAATCAATCATAAGATTGTTGTAACGGTATCGATACTTGATCAACCGCCCTTCTATTGTAATAAAGTAAAACCAGATTTTGTCCAAACTTTGTAACAATTTACATTAAAATCGCACACAAGTAACAAAAAAAAACTGGCTAAAATTCCCTTCATTGTGTTCGATTGATTCGTAACGGCCGAACGGGCTTTAATGTTAATAAAAATATTCACAATTTTTGTAATTTCCAAGCAAACGCACATCTGTCGTTAACACGGAAGGGATGAAATCACAATTGAATGCATTGGGCAATTTGTTTACTTAAGTATGACTATTTAAAACGTAAATTGTTTAAAACAATATTGTTAGTTAGACTTCGTAGTAAATATAAATGACTACTGGCTGATTTTTTCTTGTGAGTCTGGCCTTACTTTTTTATTTGCTGGTAATTTTTGTCGATGTCCATTGTCAATAATTGTTAAACTACTTCTGCAAAAAGTTTTGCAAGGCTTTATCTGCAATGTAACAATAAGTCCGGAGGATCGTAAAGCGTCGTTTGCTCCAGTTTACAAAGGTAGTATAACATTTTGCATTGTTTTCTGATAACAACGCAATAGGACAATTTATTTGCGCATGTCGGTACACTTTGTTCTAGACCCTTTTGTTTACTTTCGCTTTTAATGTTTGCTTTATGACGTCAAGTTACTAAAATAATGTAGCAACTACCTAAACATTAGGGATGTGTTTTAGTTTTAACTATTTATTATTATACTTTCGCTTTTTAATTGCCTTTACTTGGCCCTTAATTTATTTTTCAAGTTACTCATTTAGAATGTTATAGTAGATGATGAATAAAATATACACTTGTGTAGTGAATTCGTAGAATTAGTGCAATTTATAAATTACAATGTCGTCATAATGTTTACGATCTAGTTATGCATATCAGCACCACCCGAGTTAGATATTTCCCGCGAACTTTGAAAGAGACATACACCTTCTGTGGATTATTAAGACCTTGTCAAAAGTAGAGTCAAACATCTTGAACTTCAGTCGATTTCTATTTTAGACATCGCAAAAATACAGTAACAAAGATTAAAAGAAGTGATAATGCAAACTTCCGCAATAGTATCCAATGTTTATCTTACTTAGAATAAACATTAAGATAAAAGTAAAAGGGTTTAAACAATTGCTTACGCCAAAGTAAAAGGGGTTCTTAACAACAATCCTTTCAAACAATACGCCATCATTTTTGCAAATAACACAACGAGAGAATAAAAACGAAAGTGTTGCACGAATACCTTTTATTTCGTGAGTAAAGTGAGGCATCCTTGAATTCTGTTCGGCAAGGCTTAATTGTGGTTTTTCATCTTCAAAGAGTTGTTCCCTTTGATGTAAACGTGGTGTAAGAACGAACGAAACAAAGGAATTACTTTCGCTCTGGACTTAGATGTACACACTTAGATATGTATATTGTATTAAAACCGGAATAGGAACGGTGATATATGTCATGTATTTACGTAGGTATGTACTTAATACTTAACTAGGTAGTAGTTGCATACTTAAAAAAGCTATTGGTATGTGGTTCGCCATAGATAGGGACAGGCTCGCCATAGATAGGGACCGGTGTTCTAGGATGATGTCCAACCTTCATTAATTTGGTTAGTGGGACCACTCTTAAGGTGGATCTAGAAAGACAAGAGCGACCGATAGATGAGTGAGCTGGGTGTATAAAAGTGTTTGATGTCAATTTGACAATTAATGTCAAACTCTTTGTAAAATGTGAAGATTATTATCGATCACGAACTATTTAGTCATCTGTGGCTTAGTGATGTTTTAAGAATGTAGCTTTTTATTGCAATTGATTAATAGTTTCAATGAAAACAGGCCTTTTAAAAAAATACAGAACAAGTTACCGCCAAATAAAAAATAAATTAAACAGCTCTCGTATATCTTATCGTAGGTAAAGATAAATATCTTGCTAACAAAACAATCGTTTACTATAGTTTGCGTTTTCTATTAGACAGTCAATATCAGCAATCTTCATCTGTCATTAGGGCATGTGCATGCTCAAAGGACATAATTCAATAGTTTTTGAGTAAATTTACCGCAATTAACGAGGGCATATTGATCTTAGATAAGATGTTACACCTGCCTTGTTGGCAAACTTAATTGTTTATCCGCGAATAGAGGAACAAAGATGTGTTGTATCCCAATTTATAGTTAGCCTAGTAAAACAGAGGCAAGCATCCGAAACCGAGGCAAGGTGCCGCGGCGTGTGCGAGATAACAAACCTAAACATCCTGATAGATAAGGACCATGCGTTGAGAGAGAAAAGGACAAAAACATTACTTTTTTGTCTAAAAAATAGAGTTGCATTTATTTAAGCAGAGGATTTCAAACCTTAAATTTTGCAGCTATAAGGTTGATGTTGCCTTGTTGTATTCAGGCACGCGACAACAGCAGGTGGGACTGCAGTTAAAAAACTAAGAATATTTTTCGCCGTGCGTCGTCGTATTGTTAAAAATGGTGTCTTTAGTCTTGTTTGATTTATTGATGTTGATAATACGGTCAATAAATGCTTTACTTTAGGTCATGTTTTTTATACAGGTAATTAATGAATTAACACGTGGTTTACCTAAATATTTATTTATTTAATTACAATTAAGTCGATATCATTCTGATAATTATGTTGTAAAGAATTAATTTATAAATGTTAAAACTTTAGCACGGAAGTTGACTAGGTGAAAAAAGTGTTACAAATAAAACTAAGTAAGTACACTTTAAAAGGGTTTTACTATTTTAAAATAACGTGTACTTATTATAATAAAAAAAGCCAGAGATTTGTTATTGAACATTGTAGGTATTTGTTTGAATGATCCATAGAAATTAGAGTGAAAATTGACATTATTTTAATCTAAATAATGTCTTACGTATTGCGTTACTTACCTCAGTTTATTAAAAAACCGTCTTTGAATAATTACATTCAAAATTTCACAATAATGTAACTTAGAGTGTAACTATTATGCAACTTTTAATTACGTAGTTAGTTTATCACATAATTAACTTAAGTATTAAATAAAAAGTTACAAAATCAATCAATCAATAATTGGATTTTAAGTTTATGTTCATTTTTAAACATTTTTTTCTTAAAGACATCTCCGGTTTAGGGATCATGCCCTATGTCGTGGGGACCTAAACACACAACAATTTAACAGGCACCTAGAACACCCAGACTCAGGGCAATAATTTGTGGATCGCACAAATGATTGTCCTGCGTGGGAATCAAACTCAGGACCGCAGCCGCATCCGCTACTGTCGCGCCACCGAGGCAGTCTTGATGTTTATTAAATTTGTTTTGTTTAGGTACCTTACTAACCAGATATGCCTAGGTTACTCTATTTGCCGTAAAAGTAGAGTCAAAATGTAATCCAGCTAAATTCCTCTAAAACTAACGAAGTCTTATGTAAGCTCTCAATAAAGTTGCATTATTAGGATATCACGAAATTTCGCCAGATGGAGAGAACAGTAGAGGTGACTGCTATCACGTTATAAAACCTTCCTCTTTAATTTACTTGTACATCTAATTTGTAATTTCTAAACACGGCCACGGTTGTCCTATTAAGTTTCTTTCTGGATCACACAAGAGACCAAGCACGCGGACGGAGTATTCATGCAATACTTATCTATCTCTAAATCTTTCTTAAATCTGTTTTACAACACAAATATATAAAATATATAACTATAAACAAATTCTCTACAACATTTCTTAAAAAAACACTTCTAATTATAACTCTAAATAGGTGCAACTGCCGTTTATTTCCCCAGTAAAGACAAAAAGTGGCGAGTTAGGGAGACGCGTGCCTGATAAAAATAGTAAAGAAAGTATAAATAGAGAGGGAACAATAAAAAGTGTAAATTTACGTGGTACAACGTCGTGGTACGACACTTATGATCTTTATGTGTTGGCTTTGAGCTAATGATTGCTTCGGCTCTTGCATGAGTACTGGCGGTAAACATCACTCGACTTGTTGTTTTTTATAGAAGAGTATGGCACGAGTAAAGGAATTTTATGATGATAAGTAACTGTAAGACAACGTGGTGGTAGTGTTTCACGATTGTCGTAATTGAAAATGCGCAGATCATAAACTCAAACTCAAAAAAAATATTCAAAATTAATACAACTTTCGTTCTATCTTTTTTGACGTCATTTATACTACTTAATCTAAGTCTAAATAGATTTCAAAGTTTCGAAAACTTAACTACCGCCTCCAAAGCGCTAGTAGAGAAGAAGCGGCGCAACAAACTTTACTGCTGAATTTTCTTGACGTCATACATTTTTAACAGTATAGTTAACTGTAATTACGCGCTGCAACCATTGTATACCATACATAAACTTACAACCAAGGATTATAAATGGTCTCTACGAACATATAAGTAGGAAAACTTGACAAACCCTTCATCAATCCGTCAGGACAGATTGGGTACATCAAGGTACCAGGCGAAGTAAAATAACAGTAAAGGAGTATTCCTTCGGACATAACAACTCCTTGCATTTGTAGGAAGCCATCTTAATTAATAGTAGTTACAGAGTATCATCGCATGACTTAAATGTGTTAAGAAAGAGGATGTGGGTACTTATGAAAACTGTTGATTCATTCTTACCATACACTATTATATTACTATATAACTCGAAATTCATGTATTTTTTTTTAAATAACTGGATAAAGAGAGATCTGACCGATTACTGTCTCATAAAACGATATTATTTACCTATGTAATATTGTTATCAGACAAACTAGTCGTTGTAACTTAACAAATGTAGAAAAGTCAGTGATTTACCAAATTAATAATTTTAAACTTTATTTAACTTTATTATTCTGCAAAAAATTAGAGAATACGCACAATTCAAACAATCGTAACCGTTTACATGGCAAGTACGGTCATTTTAGAATATTTATTTGGAAGAAAAAAAAAAACTACAAGGTCCAGTAAAATAATAATTGAGTTTTGAAAATTAAATAAGTTAATAGAATACATTTTGTGCACCTAAGTGAGTTTGTAAATCGGAGAAACGTTAGTTTATTCGTTACTTAGAATTAATACGATTTCTTGTAAATTATAATAATATAAACCTACTTGTAAATTCTGCAAAATCATTATTTAACAACTTCAATTAAATCACTTTTAATTAATTTAATTGATTAATCTAACGATAATGATTGTATCATTATTATTACATAGTTTAATAGTTAGTTAATAGCTTCCCAGTTAAATTATGTCACGAACAGGTTAACGTCGTTTGTATTCATTTGTTAAATTGCTTGTTTTATTAACATTTTCCCATATTAAGCTTGAATGACTCATGCGTATGGGAAAGTAATGATTTCTTATGACTCTATCATCATATATTATTATTAAATGTTGGTTAAGAATGCAAAACATCGCCTTAACTTTTTGTCCAGCGGATTTCGTAAAAGTCAACTAAGAATGATTTTACTATAGTATTTTAAATTGTCTGGTTGTATTATACGAGTATGTATAATATTTACAAAAAAAAGCATACTAGCCAGCGGGTAAATATTTAATTTTTACATTCATCGTCCGGTACCCAGAAAACATAGTACAAGTTCGGCTTAGTTCAGCACTAGGAAGCATTGTAAAATGATGTGAGGTATGTTATAGTATTATATAGAGTCTATATAAGAAAATATCGGAGCAAACCCTTAGCTTAAAGCAAGCGATTCCTTAGTTTTATAGTAATAGCTGAAAAGTGGTTTGGTACAATTATTTACAGGGTAAGTATTTTGTTTTTTCCTGGTTAGGACTGTGCTTCCCTAGACAGGTCTAAAGGAGTATAATCATCAAAATTAATTTCAATTAATTTGCCGAAATTATTTGTCTTTCGCTCTCTCAGACTTATCATATTCAGTTTATTTCATAAAAAAAGAATATCATAACTTTGAATGTTTTAAGTGCGGAAAATAACTTTATTAAATTAAAGTAACTAGAGCTTACAATAACACAATACAATAGGTTTAACGAAGACTGCTCAAAGTACTCTAGCTAGGCGTATTATTATCATTAAACCATTCTGAAGAAAAATCGACAAGGGCAGCCCGTGTGCCAGCTTTTTCCTAACCCTAGACCGCAATTCTTCCTTCCTTCCTTTAAAAACGAATAGCATTTTAAGAGTTATGAAAATAGACCAAAAACAACTAATATTCCCCTCAAACAACATGTGCATTTACGATATAAATACAACAAAGTAAGCAGTAATCATTTAAATATAATTAAATGCACACAACATATATATATATATATACGAGTACAAGATAAAACAGAGTAGTTACCAAATTAGTAACAGAGAGAAAGCACCGCAGCACGGGAGCCGCTCGTAAAACATAAAAAGTGCTTATGTGGCGCTCACATCTAAAAAAACAAACGTCAGGAAGGAACATAATGTAGTAGCGACCATAAAAAGTGAATGCATTGCGTGCACGTGGAGTGCATAGGGGGACAGTGCGGTGCGGGGCGGGAGGGACGCACGAGGCGAGGGGAGGGGCGTAGGGGTGTGTTTACCGCGGGGAGGGGCGGCCGGTCTAAGCTCGCCGCTCGCTCAGCCAGCCTCAGTGTTGTGGTAGGTCACACCGAGAGCGCTCGCATCGAGTGCTTCAATCATTCACAATCGCGACACCGCGCTGATATGACATGTTATAAGTAATATCGCTCACCTAACAAAAATATTTTACGTATTAGAAATTAAAATAAAAGGACTTATAAACTGTTAATTGTCAGGCATTGCCCGATAAACTTTTTAAGAGTGTTAAATAAATGTATTTTGCCGTGTATCAGTTGTGAGATGGCCCTGTCGCTGCAGTCGACGCAGAATTCAAGAGGTTTGTGTTGTTTATTAATTCTGTGTTTACGGTCTACTGAATCTGTGTGAAGTGCATGTGTGAAAGTTTCAAAAGTTACCGGCGCGCGTGATGCGTGGAGAGAGCCCGTTGATTGGCTGATTATACCCCGCACTCCTCGCACACATGTGTATTTGCATTCAGCGAACTTTGCAGATTCAGTGGACCGTAGGCGGCTGAGAGCTCGTAGCGGTGTGCTACGTCTCCGCTACGACGCCGTAGCGCGACTCGTAGTACGTCTACGTGTTAAATATTGTGTTTTTTTATTTTAATTGTGTGTTCATAAGCTGTATGTTGTGATTTTGTAAGTATTTATTTTTATTCTAATCTGAGCATGTAATTTTTTCTAACATTCTAATGTTTCTTTCGTAGTTATTTTTATTTTGCATAATTTCGTTCTTAGAATATTATAGTATGCTCTAAGTCTACTTATAAATTAAAAAAATTCACAATATAAAGTTTATACCTTTCATAATTAATTAATTTCGTTTTTTAATGTAAATCTTTTTTTTTTACATCTCATTTATTTAAGTCGGCTTTTCTGTGTGAATTTGTTATTCATATTTAAGTAAGAGTTTTTCATCTGGCTAGGTCAAATTTTCGTTACGAGTATATAGATAAGTTATCTTTAAGAAATAAGATATTAGTAGGAATTATACTAATTACAAAAACAACAAATATATAATTTTAGTGATAATTAATCTTTTATGAAGTAAATAATAACAATAAACAATATTTATTTGTGATAAAAGCGTACGTATTAAATACTACCTGTTTATTAAAATTAGTTAGCTTACAGCATTTCTTGAATTTTGACATAATGTTTGGCTAAAAGCTAACCTAATTCTTTTAAAAGCTTAGCCTAATAAGCTTACAAGAAAGCTGGACTTATAGATTTTGACAGTTTGAAGTTAAGTATATTATTATTCAATTCTGGACTATATTCATGGTCTACTTATACCAAGTTCAGTACAGCGATATTGGTTTCATCATGATTACCATCCGTTGCATTATACCTGTAGTGAATTAGCGGTTTTTCTCAGGTTCCATTATACTGTCTAATAACGTTTCCTAATACTTCCTAAAAAAGTACGTACTTAATAGCCTAGAGGTAGCTTATATTTAAAGTGGGCCTTTTGTAGTGTATTTTAATATGCGATATTAGTAATAATTAGAAATTATTTTATTAATTAATCGCTTACTATTTTTTGTTTCGGTTTGTTTTGGGTTTTTCCTTTTATAATATATTTTTTAAGTAAAACACCTACTCAATCTAAACTATTAAAGACACCTCAGTTTGAATCTGATGTAATATTTTAGCACTTTTTGCAAAGATTATTCAAGCAGTAAACAAATAATTTAATTACAATGCCACAATGGTCGCCATAATTAATGTACCTTTAATTAATTAAATTAGACCATGCAGAACAATAACCGTCTTATTAGTAGGCCAAGTATCCCTCCGTAACGGGAGGAGGCACGTCCCTGCAGTGGGACATTAATGGGCTGTTATGATGATGCAGAACAATAGTAATTGCTTGATCCACAACTAAATGTTCTGAACTATGAATCCTATATGTCCGTTAATACCATGCCTACCAAGATCCCCGTTGCACAAAGCCTATGCTCTACTGTAGAAATTAGCTTAAAAAATGGTAATTTCAAAATGATTAAATAAATTTTAAACACACAAAAACTAATTTCTGAATAATAATATAATATTCTTTACACATTTGTGATCTCATTGATTGTTCATCTAGTCCCAAACTTAATGGACTAGACACAAACTACTTATCCTTCATCATAACAGCCCATTAATGTCCCACTGCAGAGACGGGCCTCTTCCCGTGATGGAGGGATACTTTGACTACTTATCCTTATTTTGTCTTACATACATTATTATATTTACAAAATTGGTGAGGTTACTTCATAAACACAAAGAAGAAGGAAAATAACTTCTTCCACTATCTTTGTGCTTTACACGAAACCTACACAAGACCCTATCCAATCTGGTATTCTAAAATTATTATAGAGAAACCCTTAGCTTAGGAGGTAAAGGTAAACCTCTTTGCCGCCGCTTAAAAAAAACTAAAAAAACTAATTAAAGAACATATTAAATCGAATTCATAAACAAACATACACAGGTATACACAAGGAAGCCACATTATACCCGCCCGTGTACCACGCATAACCCTAAACCGCCGAAACCGTACCAATTCTGTAATCTCTACGAGTGCGGTACGTACTTAACTAACGGCAGCTTCAGGTTAATCCTATTATCTACCGTTAAAAGAAATAAGGTCACTGTTGACTAAATTTAATTGTTCTTAATTATAACGATGTTTTTATTTTGGGTCATTATTGGACACATTTCAGGGACATTGCTCTCTCTGGTACATTTTACTACCAATTTTATCCAATTTTTTTAAGCCATGCCATTTTGTACCAAACTAAATAGATCTTGTATTAGACACAAGTCATAAAAGTATCGAATTTATAATATAAAGACTTCCTAATTAACTATTGTAAGAACATTATCTGCATTTGAAATTGAAAAAAATATTGCTAATTATAGTAATTATTATATTATCTACAAAATACTTTAGATGCAAAACAAATTTAGGGTGACCAATAAAGTATACATTTGATAGACTCGAAAATTAAAGTAACCTTGTGAATAGTCATCTCCATCTCTTTATCATAAAGTAATTTAATGCTTAAGAAAACATAAAAGACAATTAGCATAAGATTAACCTTAACACAATAATATGTTCCTAATTACTTAATTACTATTTTATAAGACATAGTAAAGTAACGAACGGTTACCATCAGTTAAATAATAAAAAATTGATAAAATCCATTTGATATTACAAGATTTACCACCCACATTAACTTAACATTAGTTTATTAAACATACGAAATGCATTAAACAATTTAATTGCACCCATATTATTAAATCCTTTTTCATCACCTTTACTATGCCCTAACACATGTAGAAACATTACAAAATCTTTAGTAAATACCTATTATATGCAAAAAAGTGATGGTAAAATGATACTGATGGCAAACATTATATAATTTTTACAGATCGCAGGAATTAAGAATCTATACCTACATACAAACTTTTATTACGAGTATAATGTAATTGATTAAAACAATAACTCACATAATAAAGAAATTGCCTTGCTTATCTATAAAAAGTAGACATACATACTAGGCACAAAATATGTAACAAAAAGTAAGCCTATGTCCCTAGTAGCAAGCTCGAGCAATAAGGACATCATTGACACGTCCGTTATCGACTGAACCCTTACGCAATAATGAGTTATGGAGTGGCGGCCGCAGGCGACTCCATAAAAGTATTGAATATGGGTTATTGACAAATATTTATGGCGTATAAAGAGGGGATAATTACAACTCTTTAGCACATAAAAAAGCTATGCGAGGAAGGGTGCGCCGAGCTCTTAAAATTTATCACCAACATTGTCACCCGACGGGCCCGACCGACTAATAAAAATGATACATTATGGCCACACAAAAAACGTACTCGATGTCTGATCTATTGTAACTCTAATAATGCGTGTGATATTACTTAATTCACTTAAAATTTTCCTAAAATATTTACAAAAGAAAATTATACTTTATGATACATAAAATAAAGTCTTTATTAGTTAATTATCCGTACCGTGAAACGAGATTTAAACAAGAACTTGTATCTGTTTACTTGTTTAAACTTTTACATTAAGCCTAGTCTTATAATTCTGTTCACATCACGAGTGCGGTTCGTTGTTCTCGTTCCTACCATAGCGAGGAATGTTATTAAAAAGTTATGGGATAAGCCTGTACGTGTCGCCCGTGACGCCTCCGCCTAATCACAAACTTTAAAATGATCTTATTATATTATATACTTTATACATCTTATCAATACGTATTATCGACAAGTAATTACCCGTGTTTTTATAACTTTATATTTGTATAAGAAGCTACTTTCATTTTGAATTTGTCGCTTCTTAATTTTAATAAAATTGTGCGAAAGCCTCGTGTCGGCACCAGCACAAGACAAAATATTTTGCCTTTTTCAATTAAGCGCGATGGCTGAGTCCAGAGCTCGGCCGGGAATTAATTCGACGGCTAAGTAGATAATGTAAGGAGCCCCTCTCCGGGCCGCCTCTTCACGCCTCGAGGAGAACTTTCAATTATGATTTTGTCTAATTTTAATTAAGTGCTCTCAAAAAGGCTTTTCTTCAACGAAATTAATATTTGAATATAATTTGGGCGGAGCGGGCGGGCGGAGTTTGCCGCTCGACGAATAATTAATTCCATTATATAGGTAAGTGGTCTGGTCGCTACTGAGCCGGCCGCGCGCCCTCTACCGCGACGCTAAGCAAACTCTTCAACACATTACAGTATTACTTACCTATGTTTATTGAAGGTATGTCCTCGCTCTAGTAGGTACTCTATAATAAAGTTATTTCTAATACTAAATGAATTAAATAATAATATGTAGATTAGGAGCGAGTAGTTGCGTTAGTACATTCGTACAGTTTGCGCAACAGGTCGGGGCGGAAGCGACCTGCAGCGGTGATTGCGACCAAATGTTTCCTTCAGAGCGTCTGGTATAGTTTTTGCGTTGTTTTTTGTCCTCTCTCGCTGATAAGTATGCTATTGATAGTCTCCAATGTTTTGTTTATTTAGGTCGAAACTAACTCGTAAAGGAAGTGATAGCAAAGGAACTACTCAAGTGCCTTCATAACCTTTATTTGATATTTTAAATAAAAGAAAGTAGGTTTTATATGTAGGTAAATAATACATATGCTTAACACTATTTATAACAGTAATTAAAAATAATTGCTAAGATTGAGGATCAAATAATTAAACATATATTTTGTATTGCGCAGGTGTATCGGTGAGACCGCTGGCAACGATGCGTCAGGAATCACTACCGATGTTGGCGGAGCGCTTGCTGGCGACCAGAGCCGCCGCCCTGGTAGCAGGTCTACCCGCCGAGCTGTACTCTGGAGCCCTGCTAGCTGCCTGGCCCCCCTCGCCCCCCGCGCCGCTGCTGCCACCCGCGGAGCTGGAGCGCGCGCGCAAGCGACGACGCACGCCAAAGCTCGACGACACCTCCGCCACCGCGCCACCCTCACCGCCCTCCTCTGGTTCCTCACCGGGCGCCGCCGACCCTCCTCGCGACAAACTCTTCACCTGCAAAGTCTGCTCACGCTCCTTCGGATATAAGCATGTATTGCAAAATCATGAACGGACACATACAGGAGAGAAACCTTTCGAATGCGGCGAGTGTCACAAGAGATTTACCCGAGATCACCACCTCAAAACGCACCTCCGTCTCCACACGGGCGAGAAACCATACAGCTGCCCGCACTGTCCTCGTCACTTCGTGCAGGTCGCGAACCTCCGGCGACACCTCCGTGTTCACACTGGAGAGCGACCTTACGCCTGTGCGCGCTGTCCTGCACGCTTCTCAGACTCTAATCAACTGAAGGCACACGCTCTAGTTCATGAAGGCGATGCACCGTTCGCTTGTCGTTGTGGCGCTCGCTTCAGGCGGCGGCAAGCGGCAGCGCTGCACAGATGTGCTAGCACTGGATGCGAGCCCGAGACGCCGAGTCCACCCGCTACGAGCGCCCCTGACTGGCGCTGGGACGAGTGGCCCGAGCAGACGGAGCCCGAGGACCTGTCGCTGCCGCGCAGGCCGGCCACGCCGGACTCGCCCACCGACCTCCGAGTGCACTCCGCGTAGTCCCCGCGCGTCACGTCGCGCGCCGCTGAGCCGGTATACGAGTTCCTCCTGCGTAGACCCCGCGCGCACCTCACTCACTTCGATGCACCCTAACTTTACATTTTAGAGACGCTCGCTGATAGCTCCACGGTCCTAGGTAAAGTCGTTCGTGTATAAATAACGTTATTATTATTTAACTAATTATCCCAACGGTCGATTTTTATGGTACACTTTTTAGTACATTTTTCTCGGTAAGACTACCGTCATAGCATAGTTAGGTAGTCGCCTATTCTTTTTTTATGTTTTTGCATTTGCAACATTCCTCATAAAAAGTACTTTTTTCATCGGTGTTACAGTTTAGAAGTTTATTGTTGTGCTATTTGCATAAACGCAAGGCGAGGTGAGGCAAAAACGAGATCGCTTTGTTCTTTTGTTTCGCAACATTGCTAAACTGCTAAAAGAACATATTATACAATAGATATTTTTTGATTTATTAGACAGACAATTGTTTTGTGATAAAAACTAGAAAAACCTTTAGTTATGCTTGACGTTATTGATTTCGAACCGGTGTCCTCCCTCGCGCTTAACGAACGGAAATTGGAATATGGTCTAGTCGGAGAAGGTCGCGACATTGGCTCATTATATCGGCGACAAAGGCTAGTTCACAAGCGGTAATTATTACGTATTGAGCTCAATATCGAGTTTCGACTGACAAAGCTGTCGCCATTGTGTGTGCTCTGATGCGTAGCGACTTACGGTAACCGGTTACTAATCACCCTTCTTATACTCAATTTCTAAATTTTTGATCAAAAGGTTTTAAAAAGTCAACGTTTTCGATATATTTTTGACGGTACGAGAAACTTGTGTTGGATCATTGGAGCTTTTGTAATTAGGTAGAGATATTGAATTGTGAGCGTCTTCTAAATAGGTGTCAAGATCGAAGTAGAGGTGTCCGCACGCACCGTGCTTCTGTACATAATGCTGTCTCTAACAAAGATTATTTATTATTTATCACTTAGTTGTAGACGTCTTGGTGTATTTACAGCAACTCAACCGTTACCAAAACGGTTACTGTTATTATTAAGTGTAAATATTTTTGTAGTAACGTTGTAGAGAAGTCGGCTGTTTCAAATATTTATAAAAAATATTATATAAATTGGATACTGAGACATCTCTCGACGGGCTGTGTACTCACTGTGAGAGAAGTTAATAAATGTGTTGTATTATGACGTAAGTCGGGCCGTGTACGCGATGTAGTGACATTGTTTAGATGAATATTATAGGTAGAGTGTTAAGGCAACAGTCAGATATATTTAATGTGAACATGTAAATATATTTAGTATTATGTTCATAACATCCCATACATGGCCCCGGTGTTGTAAAAGGTAACATTTTCTCGTTCTATACGAGATTGTTTGAACATTAATGCAATTTGTTCTACGGGTATTAGTTTCCTACTAGATGTAACGTTTTATTTTCCATGTTTTTAATATAATTTAATGGCATAGTAATTGTTTTGGACGTTTAGCGCACATGATTTATGATAATCGTATGTAATTATATAATTTGTAATTATAAAGTTAGTGTAATGTTTGTTGGTTATTCTTATTTTATTTTCTTTAGTCATGTTTCGAGACTTAGGGTGTTAGGTTTAACGTAGATGGTAACTATATATTTTTTCCAAAGAAATTATTGGTACAAATATAAATGTGTACAAATTTAATGATAAAATTTTGATTAGAAATCGTAATTTCATGTTGCAATGTTGTAATATTATGGTAGTTAGTGTAAAGTTAATTGGTCGACCATTATCTACCTCATTCGACTATACGATTTCAGTACCAGGGTATAGGTCCAAAGTTATTGGAAATATTTTCTATTGTCAACATACAAACAGCAGGTCTGTAATATACTTTGTAACACTTATTGGTGACCACGCATTGTCACTGTAACATTAATTTGAGACTGATTTTTATTCGTTATTTTGGTGATTTAATTACATTAAGTATTTTACCATTGGCATTTGTTCGCGACTGTACTTTCGTATACAAATAGAAACGCACACAGCTGTGAATGCGTTAGTGTGTGTAAATGCTCAAGAAAGAACTACATAATATATGAGAAAAAGTACAGACGTAAACAAAATGTTAATGTTGCAATTAATTTGAGTTCCTATTTAATTGACGGTTAAGTAATGTTATTTTGCTTGATATTGTTTATAGTGATTAATTAGCAGTGTGTTTCATATTCAGTGCCATTTTGTCTGCAGTTCATTATTAATAATAATAGTTAATATTGTAGTTTTGTTTAACGTTAACTGATCTACCTCATATTAAATCGACATACAGGTAATCGTTTAATCTCACAAATAATTCGAATTAATCCTAATTGTACAAAATATTATAAGATATAAATGTGACATAATTATGGTTCTATATAATTATATATGTATTTCTTTATCAATGTCCAGTACATAATTATTAAAATAAAGAGATGTTTGTTATTTATTTACTTTTTGTTCTTTATAACCTGGTCTTTATCATTTTTTAGTAAATGTAATTAGTACGCATAGCAAAAACTTTGTTTGGGACTAGATGGCGTTGTGTGTCTTAAGGGATCACAATCAGGAATGAAAGGGCTAAAATGAAATTTTAAGTGAAAATAGTTATTTAATAGGGACTATTCCTCACTAAGAATCTAAACATTTGATGCGGGACCTTTCACGTATATAAAATATTAAATACAAAAGACAGCCAGGCTCAAAACATCTATATAAGGTTCGTACAAAGAAATGTCCCGCATATGACTTTAAAGGCAGCGATACAGCGATATAATTCACAACAATTCAGGCAGAACAGATCAAGGGCGAACGTGGGCATCACTTTAATTTTCTTATTAAAAAATAACACCCAGACTTTAAACTAAATATTCACGGACATCTCTACACAGCGCCGTCTGTTCACAAAGTAAGCTAGGCTTAACCTGCTTGTGTTATGGGTAACAGAACAACGAATATTAGTACTTACATACTTTTTTTTTGTAAATACATACATATTATACATAGAAACACTCAGACCAATGCAAATGACCAATGCAATTGCAGACATTGAGCGGGAATCGAACCCGAGACCTCTGCGTAGTAGTCATGTTATATAACCACTACACCACAGAGGTAGTCAGGCAATGTCAACACGCAAACGGGCTTACTGCTAAGCTAATGGTAAGTAATCTGCACAACCTAGAGACTCAAGTCATAGAGAAATCTTAGACGCTTTGCCAACTTTAGGAAAAAGGAAAGAAAAAAAAATAGACGTTATCATTCCTGCACAGTATGCCAATATTCAGCATCTATTAGATTATTGTCTGTGTGCTACGTTTACTTCTCGCCCCAAAAGTTATAATTATCAGAATATAATAATATATACTGTCCGAGTGGTGACGGAGTAAGAATACAATATGTCACCACCACATCTCATCTCATGGGTGTCGTAAAAACCGACTAAGGGACTATCCGTGAATATTATCTTTACGAAATAAAAGAAGGAAAACTTGAAATTAAACCCTATACCAATCCGTGCTCCGTCTAGCTAGCGTGGTATAAGTAGGCCAGGTATACCTCAATCATGGGAGGAGGCCCGTCCCTGCAGTGGGACATTAATGGGCTGTTATGATGAATATATAGCTAAATAACAAAAACGTAAGAGTATTCAAGAAAATTTCTAGTATATATTATGCTCACATTCACAAACTTGAAGATCATCAGCCAAAAGACGTTTACTGCCAAGCATAGGTCTACTTGCGTATTAACTCGTGCGTTTGCCTATCGGCTATATATTACTAATCAAGATTAGTAAACTAATTACGTAAGACGGTATTTATGCGATAAATACACTCTCCACTTACTTGAAACGGCTAAAAAATTCAGAAACACAAATTGACATCGACGTAAAAGTTTCGAAGTCCTTGTAATATCGACGGTAACTGGCTTTTAACAAAACAGTACCTATATCTCATACTACTCTGTAAAGGATAAAATTATATTTTAAACTTTATGTCGTTGGGTTTAAGATGGATAATAGATTAGAATGTATCATAATGATATAGAAATCGATAGTTAAAGTTCATTTTACGCGAGTTAACTCAATACTCAATACTCAATATCTTTATTGCACTCCATATGTTACAAATAGGTGTTATGTTTAATATCACAGATACAATATGGACCCTATTGGGTATGGCACTTTAGAAGAGAGGAGGATGCAAGTTTTGAATAATATTATTATATTAAATTAGCAAACTTAGTTGTAAATATATATTTATTATATATTATATTCTAGGTATTCTTTTATACTATAATAAGTTATGTTTATTAGTATTTGTTTTGACTTTATAATTTGTTTTAAATATATTATCCTATTTAAGTATTATGTTTAAGCATACAACTGTATTAAATATGTAATTATTAAATATTTATAGAATTATTAAATGATATTTGTGTAATGTTTATTTCAATAAATGTATATTATTCTTATTTTAGGTCTGTATAGTCTAGATATTACTTAATACTATAATAAGTTGTGTTTATTAGTATTTGTTTTAACTTTATAGTTTGGTTTAAATATACTATCCTATTCAGGTACAATGTTTAAGCATACTACTGTATTAAATATGTAATTATTAAATGATATTTGTGTAATGTTTATTTTAATAAATGACATTTTTTTATTTTATTTTAGGTCTATAAAGTCCAAGTATTTAGTACTATAATAAGTTATATTTATTAGGTAGTAGTTTAGTACTATAATAAGTTATATTAACGTCTTAATATCATTTCATTTGGTGACAGATTTCTTACTACTAGAACCATTAAATATTTAAAGACCAAAGATCTTCAACACAACTCAAATTTACTTTATGTAAATGAGCTACAGCGGTGAAGTTATGACAAAGGCTCTCTTACTACAGGAACAGGTATAAAAAGTCTTACTTGTGATATCACTTTTCCCGGACGAATTGATAAAGCTTTTTCTATGAAACCCGTTCTTCTCAAAGACATTAAAAGTATAGTTTCTTCCTTTTTACGACATCCTCTAGAAGTTGACAATCATTTTTCATCCAAATGTAAAGAAGATTTGATACTACCAAAATTCTCTACAAGATTAATTAACCGAATGTAAAAAGAAAAGGTTCTTAATTCGCTTTTAAATTTTTTCATGTTATTTATTTACTTCAGGTATATCTTGACCAATTTAAAAAAAAATGTTACTGTTTCTTTGAAAAAGCAATTTAGAAAAGCCCCTAGCAAATTAAACTTACAATCGTTTTTAAACAGAAATAATGCACAGTAACTTGTGAGTGTTACGACTAGTACGCGGTTCCCTAGAACATTTTCCCAAAGATAATTTTATTTTGATGAGCCGATGAACAATTTTATATAAGTCTGTATTGGTAACAAGCAGATCGCTGCAATACAGAATCTCAGAAAAATGGTAGACTCTCGCGAGGATACCAATTTTCAATTTTATGTACCTAAGTATCGCAAATGTTTTTGAGAAAGGTAGAATTGTGTAGAAAAGGTGAACTAATAAAAAAAAATGTTATTTAGTAACACGATGACCTGAAAAACGAAGTCGTCATACATGATTACTAGCTATTGTCCTACAAAAATTATACCACCTTCAAGATAAAGCTCATAAAAAGAAAGAAAGAAACGCTTTGAACAAATCGAGCAATCATATTATTATCATACACACAAATAAATGTTTAACTTGTAGGCACGCTACGCCATCTATTATCAAATAAGTAAGTTAAAGTATTAAACTCCTTTCTAAAAAAAAGGGTCTAGTATGATCAACAAATAAGATCTCTATGTAGTTCAATAAAAGTAATTTGGTGTTAGTTTGGGATAGGCTCTCGTGAAGGTATCTACTAAGTAAGAAAAGTGTGTAATTTATCTAAGATCGGGCGTAAGTAATGAGTTGTCGCACTAATATAACGGCGTTTCTCGACGTATACCTACTATACTCACACATACGAACGTAACCCTCCCTCACTTTGTATGGGCTACCAAACGAAGTGTATGGAAAGGGCTTCTTTGTGACGTGTAATTAATTAGTTTTTAATTCTTTTTTCAGTTGTATTTTTTTTTGTTTTTTCATTTATATATTAGTAAAATTAATACATTTTTATTATATAAGTTTCAAGCTAACTCTTAATAATTAAAAATAAAGATTTAAAAAACTCTTGAATGTTTTTAAATAAATAAAATAAAAATTAGATCATTTAATTAGCTACTTTAATTAATTAAAATATTTATTTATATAAATTGTTACGCCGAAAATAAGCTAGCAAGCCTCCATAAACTGCAGCAAATAGTGAACTAATAGATGACAACAACATCACTACACTGTCAAAACATTTTTTTATTTACTTAATATTATTACAAACTTATTCCAAAACAACTCATCAACGTTTGAAATCTTTCAGTCAAAAACTCTTTAATAATGTAACTTAACCAATTCAAGATTACTAGAATTGCAACGCAAAAAATCTTCAATTTAATTTTCTTTTTAATTGTTTCAAACACTAATTGAAATAAATTAAATTTTAATTATTATTAAAATTAATATGAAAATTATTATGAAATTTATTAACACATTATTCGTTTTATGGAAAATATTATAAAAAAATATTTTTTCATATAGACTAATTAACGCTACGGATTACCCTTAGGCGATATGAGTAAGTACGCAATTACCTGACCGATCTCTATGCATTCTTCTAATGATTAATAGTGTTTATTTTATCTATACTAATATTATAAAGAGGTAAAGTTTGTGTGTTTGTGTGATTGTGTGTTTGTGACGTTGTAGGGGGTAATCTCTGGATCTACTAAACCGATTTTAAAAATTCTTTCTGTGTTTGATAGTCCATTTATCGGGGAGTGTCATAGGCTATATAGTATCACGCTAAGCCTAATAGGAGTAGAGCAGTAATGAAATATGTTTATAAAAGGGACGCTTAAAAACGTTTATTTTGCTTCTACTGCTTAAACGTCTGGAGATATACTGAAATAATGTATTAGAGAATTGTACCTTTAAAAAAGTTTTACAATTAAGAGACTCAAGATTGTCGTAAAACTGCTAGGGTGTCGTAAAATGATGAAGGGTGTCGTAAAAGATGGAAGGGTGTCCTAAAACTGCAAGGATATCGAAAAATAATGGAGAGTGTCGTAAAACTGTTAGGGTGTCGTAAAATACATGGAGCGTGTCGTAAAACTGCAAGGGTGTCGTAAAATGACGGAGGCTGTCGTAAAACAGTAAGGTTGTCGTCAAACTCCAAGGGTGTCGTAAAATGATGGAGGGTGTCGTAAAATGATGGAGGGGTGTCGGAAAGAGAGACTAAATGTTTTGCACTTAGTAGACATTGTTTTCTGCCCAGACTTAAGATTATATTCTTTTAAAACTTATATCTATACTTCTATACTTAATATTATAAAGAGGTAAAGTTTGTGTGTTTAGGCTATATAGTATCACGCTATGCCTAATAGGAGTAGAGCAGTAATGAAATCTATACTAATATTATAAAGAGGTAAAGTTTGTGTGTTTGTATGTTTGTGACGTTGTAGGGGGTAATCTCTGGATCTACTGAACCGATTTTAAAAATTATTTTAGTATTGAATTTATCGGGGACTGTCATAGGCTATATAGTATCACGCTATGACTAACAGAAATAGAGCAGTAATGAAATATGTTTATAAAAGTGACACGTTTTTTTCGCCGCCCTACGAAGTGGGCACGGGTCAGCTAGTCAGTTATAAATAGAATATGTGGAGCAGATACAGCCGTAATTCACGACGCGTCTCACGATACCGCCGCGCATAGCTGTGGGGACAAACGTACTGGAATCCGTTCGGTATTTATTAAATTAATCGCTCACCCAGCACCCACTTACTACCTCCACACAAGACGATTAGTTGTTGTGTCTTGCCAAATATATCCTTTATCATTGTTAAGAAAATAACTTATATTTATTACGATAAATGTTGTGGTAACGATGTTTAATGCTTTTTTAATCAATATATTTTATATTTTTAATAAATATCTTTTTTGTACGCTATGTTTTATAACAGCGTGTTAATGTGACACAGCAGGAATTGGTGGAAGGGTTTGGCCTACTAATAAAACGCTGGGCAGACGGATTGGCTTTAATATCAAGTTTTCATCCTTTGCTTCCGTAGAGAGAATCTATGAACTTTCCCTTAGACCGGTTTTATGACACTAAATCGTCACCTTAAAGGTAAAACCGACTAAATGACCAAATCTTCAAAATGAGATATCGCATTTTGAAGATTGCATAAAGAAAATGTCCTATCAAAAGTACATTCGTGCAAATTTCATCAGCAATGATATGTAGACTACTTACTTGACTTTCTATATCACTAATTGTTGTGTTTCTCGAGGCTATAATAACATCACACGAAAGAAAAAATGTCGTGTAACCCCCCCATTTAGTTGGTTTTACCTGTATACACTTAAATCATCCATATTGCATAAAAGCTGGCTGCTATCAAAGCATTATCTATCGTGCATAATGAGTTAAAGTAACTATTTTATGGTTCATATTGAGTTACACCTGTAAAACCTACATAAATCAAATGAATTGAAAAAAACTAAAATTTTAGTTGGTTTTACCCGTACATTAACTAGTCATAGTTCAAATGATGTTGCTAATTACTTAACAAACCTTTAAATTTACAACTATTTCGGCAATGGTCGCTGCTAGTGTTTTGGTATTTGAAATGTCCTACCTACTAAAATTTATTGTAACTACTAAAAGAAATAAAAAAACAGCATAAAAATTAAAAAAAAAAGGATAAGACCTGATCTTAGCATTCCATGGATTCTCCGTGCGGGTGCCAGGTCCATCGCGTGATAGAGGACGGAGCACTTACATAACAGCGTCTGGAACTTACGACCCAGATGTAGGTTTAAGGAGGCCCCCTTACAACGCATTAGGGGTCACCTTCACTGTCCGCTATGTTGTTTGACAGACTCACTGATCCCTAGTACTTTGTCGTGACGGTGCGAATAATGACCCCTATCCAAAAGCAGTTCGCAGCCTACCAATAAGTGTCTTGCCGCACCTATTTCTTTGCCCCATTCCGTGAATTTTTGTCCGTGATTTTTCCCCATCTTACAAGATTGCTTTGATTGGGGAGAGTCAATTGGAAGGCGTTGAGGTAGAATTTAAGTAATGCTGGTGACAGATGAATTTTTATCAGTTGGGATGGATATAAGACGAAATTGTAAACAATTTTGTCTTTAGATGTTGATAAGCCTTGCATTTTAGTGACTATTAGATGTTTGTAGAGTTCTGATGTTGTTTTTAGTTTCATCCCAAAGTTACTTGTGTCTCGATACAGCGCGGAAGAGTCTGCTTGAAGATTGAACTAATCCTAGCCACGATTTCAATGTTTTCGTCACTTTAGCATCTAGTTCTTTTAAGAGGTTCTGGTTTAAATCATACACGAGGAAAGGCCAATTGAGACGTGATGTTAAATAGTTGTCGTATATCCAGACTTTTTTTACGTTATTTATCGGATGATGGTCTACTTTTTCAATGTCGTTTATGAAACTATTGCCGACATCGTCTAGTACTGGAGAGCGACCTATAACGTTTATCTTTCCCCCAAAAAATTTAAAAGGCACGGTTTCTGATATTATTGAAACGTTTTCCCCGCCTATAGCGAGCCCGGGGTCATATGAAGTACCTATATCTCGTATTTCGCCTACCTAAACACAAACAATGTTGATTGTTATTTTATCACGTTGCCCACGGCCCACGTTGTTCTGGTATCTTTTGGTCTGAAATAATTGTTAGTCCTATTCTTTGTTGTCTATGCAGATCTTGCCCTACGAAAAATATTAGTTCTATATTTGAGTTTTGTTTACAAATTGTCACTCTATATGTCAATACTAACTAAATCTAGATAGTATCTTTTACTTGTAGATTACTAAAATTTGAACTAAAGAAACTTTAAGAATAAAAAGAGGTATATTAGAATAATATGTTTTATTCGAAGATGTAAAATAAAAGTCGTCGAATATGTTGCAATAATTGCTTTTTGGTATCAATTTTTATGAAAAGTCCTATTTTAGTGGTTATTTCCACTCACTATCTTTTTATCTACGTATTATATTGCAAATTGGGTTTTACCATTAGAAAGAGCACGATTTTCTAAGAAAAATGGTATATTTAACTCTATTTTGCAAAAATCGGCATTTAGTCGGTTTTACCTTTAAGCTGACGAAATTATTTAAGCTACATGTCAATTCTAATACTTTAAAATCGTTAAAAATTCGGTTAAGTTTTAGGTGTCAAATAGTCTTACCTATTGTGTGACATTTTGACAACTAAAAGTTAACTTAACTATATTTTTAAAGATTCTAAGGTACGAGAATTGACATACTTGTGAAAACTAATTAACAAATTTTAAAGAAATAAAGTTAAAGTTACTTGATAATTTACTGTACATAATCATGATACGACGCAAAATTAGTTAATAAACTTTTACGTATGCCCCATATTAGTATGCCAATAGTCTATAGTTAAATTAATACGCGCATCACTCGCATATTAGATCTTACATTATTGTTCTTGTTTGTTATAAAAACATCTCTTGCAAATGCTCGAACCTTCAAGTAAAAATGCATTTAACTCAAATTAGCGTATGACTCTACCTCATTTATTTACACTACATAGCATAACTTAAACATAATTGTCAGCTTATGGTCAAGAGAGCCTAGACAGAAGAATGTCGACTTGAATCAAGATCTTTGAAGGAGAATCTAAATGTGTTAATTTAAGAGCTTTCTATAATTCACCTTCCCCAGCTGATATTATATGTTATAGGGATTGGTCAGGTAAAGGCCTAAAGGGTTATCCTAGGCAGGATACTACGACATCCTCAGGGGAAGAAAGTGCGAACTGTGAAACCTTTCTGTACTTTATTTTCTTATCAGTCCTTTAAGGTTTCACTGCAAGACGAGCATTCCTCCACTGAACGAGGGAATCTGCCTATTAATAGCTCATTTGCTGGTCATACCCACTAGTAAATTTGCTTGGTTGACAGGATTGTTTACAGGTTTTGATGGTACTATGATTATCAGAGCATCCTTAGTCGCCTTTTACGACACAGACTTTGTATTTTAAATATATTTACATTTTATTTATAAATAATCCATTAGTTATTTACAAAGTAAATCAAGATTAATAGGTAAGTAATAGGCATCTTTGAAACAGTAGTCGCGAAACGCTCGGCTCTGCGAGGACGAGAGCGGGCGAATTATAATTTATTTGGAGAAGTGGCAACGAACCCCCCTCTCCCCCCTCCTACACACCGAGCCGCGCTTGCCGCCCTTCCTACCCTTTGCTTTCGCCCTTCGTTACGGACGGGATCTAAAAGCGTTGTAACTCTGTAATTAACATTTTTTTGTACGAAATTATTACTTTTATATTTAAATGTAATGATATAAATAAATATTAATTAATGGCTTATTTAAATTTTTTCACAATAAATTTGGAATAATTAAAAATAAGTTTTCGTATTACGTTTTTTTTTGTTATTAGTGAACTAAACACACATTATTTACTTTATTTATTGGGGAAAATTATGGTCATTTACCTAATTTTATAAAATATATAAAACATCTAAAAATATGTTGGTTTAGACTTGCATTTTGTGCTCGGATGTTGTTTTCCTAGTTCCCGGGACTCCTCGTATACCTCGAAGATTTTTTTATTTTTTTTTTTATTTTAAAAAAGACAACTCCCGCACTAGGGATCGTGCCCTGTGTCGCGGGGACCTTTTACAAACATCAATTAACGGACACAAAGAACACCCAGACCAGGACAACAATTATTGTCCTGCGTGGGGATCGAACCCACAACCTCTTGCACGGCAGCCGCTTGCGCTACCGTCGCGCCACCGAGGTCGTCAAAATATAGAGATAGATAGATAGATAGAGAGAAGATGGTAACCGTGGAGGTTTTAGTCAGTAGACCGGTCTATGGGAGTCTGACATAACCACCTCGCCGGCACCCCCAGGCGAGGATGTGTATGCTTAAAACATTTCCTCCACGTAAAAAAAAAAAAAAAAGACTTGCATTTTGTTAGTTTTTTTTTTTATCAGTGCACTTTGCAATTAAAACTTTACTAGTTTTAATTGCAAAGTGCAAGTAAGCAAGGCAAAAATCAAGAGCACTGTCTCTACCTGTATCATAAGGACTTAAGAGTCAAGTTCTTAATGTCCATGAAAAATTATTCGTTAATAATATTTTATATATTAATCGATATTAGGAAGAGACAGTAGTGTTGCACAATATGTATTTATAAATAAGCTTTTCATTAGGGAAAGTTAACAAAAGAAAGAGACCGATAAAATTATCTCGCCCACTTGTTAATGAAATATTTGACTCAATGTCTGTTTTTGTACATAATTCTTATTATTATTTTTTTAATTTATCTCGGAAAATTCAACGTGAGTTCATTTATGTTTTTTTAAACAAATGTTTCTCTTCTCAAACATAGCTTATACTTCTACATTTACAACACATACTTCTACATTTAAAAAAAATAAAATTAGACATTCGAAAAAAATAAAAAATATCTTTATTAATTAAGCTACAACGCTTGGGGAGTGAACTTTATACTTTCTGTTTTTTCTCTAGGTAGGTTGCGTTCAAAGGAGCTGGCGGGGTCCGGGGCGAGGCGACGGGGCTGCGGGGGGGAGGGAGGAATTAAGAGGGGGTAGTGGGGGGATGCCCGCCCTGGATACTGAGAGGAGTTTTAACCAATTAATTTTGTTCCTCAACGCAAACTCCGCTATATAATAAGGTATAAGTAGGCATTAACCGAGGCGCGCCGATAGCTAGCCGGGCCCCGCCGGCCGGGGGCGACTGCCTCGTCTCCTAGCCTCTTATAACGATGTTTTATTTCTTGTTAAGCTCTCTGTTTCTCCACTTTTAATATTTAATGGCATTTTCATAGCTCATTTTTTATAGCACACTTACAAATTCCTAACATTATTGATGTTGTTTTATAGACTGCTTTGTCTTCCGATCTAATGATTTAATTTATTGAATATCATTTGCATATTATACTTAAACACAAGAGACTATGAAACATAAGCACCGAGTGTGCATTTAACAAACATTTAAAACAATATTCTTTCTTTATTTATTACATTTATTTGTGATGTTAAAAACATCTCTAGCTTAATATTATTAGAAATAACAACATCGGAATACAACACTATACCTGCCATTCTATTATGTCAGGTGCGGTTGTTGCCCTTACCCTACCGACTTACCTTTAGGTGGTCTGTAAGAACCTTTCCCATCCTAAACAATAACCTATTTAGTTCACTCATTAACCTTTAGAAGTCATTATTTATATAATAATTTCATAAAATAATAAGTTCATTATAAAATATCAATGTCAATTTAAAAAACTTGACTAAAGTAACAAAAAAAAAACAATTAAAAAAGCTTAGAAGCCCACATCACACATCCCATAAAACTTTCACCTTTCTCTAATATTCGATTAAACAAAAACACAAACTCAGAAATCTTTCTTAGTACAGAAAAAATAATCCTTACATGGGACGTCAATAAACATTTAAAAACAACAGATCAAATAATTGCCATTCAAAGGGTTCAATCCTACAAGCTCGTACAAATATTATATGCGATCGTCTTTGCTATACCGAGGACAAAAGAGATCCTATGTTAGTAGACTTTTCTATCCAGGAACTCTATAATCACAATAACATGTTAATATGGTAAAGACTTATATCCGTGTGGAGACGGAGTAAGAATACAATATGTCACCACTCCATCTCATTCCATGGTTGTCGTAAAAACCGACTAACTAAGGGACTATCCGTAATTATTATCTTTACGAAAAAAAAGAAGAAAAACTTAAAATTAAACCCTATACCAATCCGTATGGCCAGCGTGGTATTAGTAGGCCAAGTATCCCTCTGTCACGGGAGGAGGCCCGTCCCTGCAGTGGGACATCAATGGGCTGTTATAATGATGGTATTAAAGACTTGTCAATACAGAGCCTAAAAATCTGTTGTCAATTCGCAAAAATATGGTTCTTTTATAAAATTTACGTTTGCTAATCATTGATTTATAAAAAACCCTAGATGCACATTTTCAAACAAAACTAACAGCCAAAAGTGTCACCAAATTAAACATACGCAATAAATACGTATAGTAATATCGTAAACATATTTCTTTTTTCAAATTCAATCTTACACGCATGACATAAAGTTGTATTTAAAAAGTAATGCACATAAAGCAATAAAATTTAATGATTGACGTTTGCCGGTAGAACAACGCGATACTAATTTGAAAAGAGTGCACAATGCGCCCATTTGTTGCGGACGTTTTTGGGAAGTGGAGTGTGTATCTTTGGTTTTTTGTAAATCAATGTTGCTAATGCTAAAGCAAACCCATTAACCTTTCGAATAAAGCTTCTATGTTTAATACAAAAGGAAATGTCAATAAATTTAATTATAATTATAACCCTCCCTAGCTTTGTATGAGAAGCATTAATACTATGCCACCTTGTTGGTTGGTGTATGTTTGTCTTTAAAACTACTTTGTAGGTTTGACACCTGTTTAATATACGTGCAACAAAAAAATAATATTTTGTCTGAAAATAAAATTGTTGTAACAAAATTTAGATAGTTAGGTACTTACATATTATATCTAAATATTAGTCTTATAAAACTTATAATTAAACCCTATACCAATCCGTCTGGCCAGCGTAGTATTAGTAGGCCAAGTATCCTTCCGTCACGGGAGGCACTGCAGGGACGGCCCGTCCCTGGGACATTAATAGGCTGTTATGAATGAAAAAAATAGTCTTTTAATTTAGCTGTAAGAAATAAGCTCTAAGCATTTATACTAACAATTCTTCATTATGATCTAATAGGTTCAAATTATTATCATTGCATCTTCTTAATATAGACTAAGAAAGGCTCGACAAGTAGGTATATTATCATCGTAATAAAAGAAATCTTAAAAACACTCCCTAGACTACATTTCTGGTTAGCTTGCTAGCTGGTCTCATTTACCTACTTCTATCACTCAATTGAACCCGTAACTGCAAACAAACATTAAAGGATTAAAAAGATACATAGTTCTTTGCCAACGTCATAGATAATAATCGAAATAAGTATTCTGCACCTTATCGTAAGGTCATTTAAATAAACCTGTCAAATAGTTATTAGGTACCGTAGCAATTGTGATCAAATGAAGTGACTATACTCTTGGAATTACGCAAAATATATTACCTTCACTTGTCAAACTCTCCTTAATATATTGACACACTTATACGTAATAACCAGAGAACCGCTAGTAACACCTGCCTCACGTGAAAAACATCTCTGTTGTCTAACGAACCATATGTCTCTACACTCGTGCTTTACCCGCCTCCTGTCTTAGATACAAAATATATAGGCATACACAAAAAATAACAACAGCTTCCCCTTTACCAATCCGTGACTAAACACTAAAAAGTATGTATACCCCATTTACCAGAAGCTAAGATTTAAAAATAAGTAAGAACGTACACAAAAACACCAGCGATCGCGCCTTTAGCTCGCGCCCGCTTCAATATGACGCACTTAAAAAACAATTCTTAACAACGGTATTGTGTTGTTAAAAAACATGAACGCATCACCCGAAAAAACAAACCGCAGACTAAGGTTAAAAAACAGAATGCAGCACGCGAGCGACTAGTGAGACACCCTTTCCCTTTTACGCGTCGCGAGCTACGGTTTTTTCTTTTAGTATTTGTGAGGGTTGAGTTTTTTACCACGATGCTACGTATAAATTAATAAACGAACGTGCTCATAATCTGCTATTCGGAACACTTTCGGCTTTGTTATTATTATATTTTTTTTATTTAGGTTGGTATTCATTTGTTTTTGTGGCAATGCGGTGGCGGAAACGAAGCCGCACTATTGATTACGTCCGCGAGGTGACAGGTGTTGCACATTCCATCTTGAGATAGCATTTTACAAATTATCCTTTTTTGAACTTAAAATATTAATTATTTCACGGCCGAATACTCAAACGTCTGTTAAAGTAAAGCGGCGCTTAAACTAGACTTAGAATTGATGGATTACTGACATATAATAGTTAATTAGTTATTAAAGGTAAGAAGCCATACAAATTCAACTTACATACACATAACCACTAAAAAACAAGTAAGTTATTTAAACCATAAATCAGCTATCATCTTAGCGGAATGAAGCCCACTGCTAGACTTAGGATACTATACGCGATCTTGTAAATCCATCATGCATCGACTTTAATTTTTTTGGTTCAAGATAGCATACAAAACTTTTTGGAATTGACAAACTCGAACTTATGGCAATGGATCGTCGGTCCATAAAGAAGTTTTATGTATAGTCATATTTATTCTATAGTCATAGTTCTGCACATCCTGATTTCCTTATTATGCCGAGAATATTACTAAATTATTATTATTAAACATTTTTATAGTATCATGTGTAACCCAACCGACATAAATACCGGAAGACATCACAACGGATAAGCTAATAATGTTGGAACCAAAAAAGAAGGTTTTTGTCGACATTCCATTGACATTTAACGGTGTTGCATCCGAATAAAGCTAAATATTTTTTAGTCTGTACTATTGCAATCTGCTCTTGAACTCTTTTTAGTTTTTTGTTGTTGTTATGAAATGACACAAATAAGAGTATTACGTAGATATCGCTTTTACAATGTGGTCTTGGCGATACGCAGACACCTTGCGTACAAGGTTTAACCTTGTATTCCCGGATTGATGCTTCAAATCCCTAAAATTTATGCGATAATCGTCATAACAGGTCAGAGTTTACAAAGTCCACACGAACGTTTGGTAACGGAGTAAGAATACAGTGTGTCACCACCCCATCTCATCCCATGGGTGTCGTAAAAACCGACTAAGGGACTATGCCGTGAATATTATCTTTACTAAATAAAAAGAAGGAAAACTTGAAATTAAACCCTATACCAATCCGTTTGGCCAGCGTGGTATTAGTAGGCCGTGGTACTACAAGAATACCTTTCAACAGACTGTTGCTTAACCGTTAACACCAACCAGTATAAGCCGCTTGCAATCATTAATGCATTTTTTTTATTTTTGTGTGTGTAGTAGAGTCGTCTTATGTATCTCACAAGAAAGAATGGAAATGCGTCGATGCAGTAAAGCAACAAGGGACTAGCAAGTATTTCTTCAAATCGCTAAGGTATGCTGAAATCTAGAGAAACATATTTTAACTTGTTTTATTCTTTTAAAGGTACGATAACAGGTTTTCGTGTGGTAACGGAGTAAGAATACAATAATGTCGTAAAAACCGACTAAGAGACTTTCCGTAAATATAATCTTTACGAAATAAATAGAAGGAAAACTTGAAATTAAACCCTATACCAATCCGTCTGGCCAGCGTGGTATTAGTAGGCCAATCCCTCCGTCACGACAGGAGGCCCGTCCTTGCAGTGGGACATTAATGAGCTGTTATGATGAACAGGTAGACTGTAACTCCATAATTGTAAGCAACATTCCTTTCTTTCATTTTTTAATGCTTTGATATGATGATAGTAAATAGTCTTACTTATAGGTATCCCTGTAATTTCACAAGCTCATTCAATAATGACGTTGAATAAATATTACTATTATGTTTTACTGAAAGTTTTTCTTCTTTTGGGCAAATTTTATTGACACAATTTCTTATAAATGTAACAAAAGATGATTTTGAGTGTGTATTAAAGAAATAGTATAGATATAGAGCTAAGCAAATATAATGTGAATGCATTGGATACGCATTGTTACTTGTGTACCCTGCACGTGTGCGGTACCATAGAGTTGACTCTTTTTTTTTTAAATATGTGACAATAAATTATTGCGCTCTGTTTACCCTTTGAATACAAGATACTTGAGAATATATACATTATTGGTGTTATAGTTAGTAAATAATTTTCTTTTTGTATTCAGCTATAGATTTTGGGTGACGAGCTAAAATAGTAAACCTATCCTACTCGCTTGAAGGTGTTTGTCTAAGAAGGCGACTAAAAGAGAGTTTAAGGAAAACTCTTTCAGTCAGCTTCTAAAACAACTATAAAGTGAGTAGGGGTGCAAAGCACAACAAACATTGCAAGAGAAGGAAACCTGACCAGTGTAGAAATAATAAGTTACTTTCTCCCCAACTTTGAAGGAGGCCCTATTTTGTGAATTTAAGAAAAATAAAGTTACTATTCTGCAAGTTTTTTTTACAAACAAAAGCCTCCTGGTTGCTGGATACCGTACTAGTTATTCAGCACGTGTATTTGATGTTTTCTCATTTTTAACCGACTCCAAAAAAGGAGGAGGTTTTCAATTCGGCTGTATTTTCTACTTGCCCACCCATCATCAAAAAGTGTTCAACCCTTTTTCGCATATTTTAGTTTTCCTAGAATCTAACTATACACAAAACTCTCTAGATCTTTTCAATGAATTATATCAAGAGTTATATTGCAAAAAGGTTCTACCATGCCACTTGAACTTGAAGTACAATAAAAAAACCTCCACCCGCGCTTCGTCACGCACAAGCGTTTATTTTGATAGTGACTTCTTGTAACCGCTGACTATTGTCATTTCGACATTTCATTATTGATTTTTACGCTAAATGTTACCTTTTCGAAATTCTATGCAATTATAGATTTCTTTTACCTTTTTTTGATGTATTAAATTCTTAACAAAAGATTATTATTATATATCGGCACAATGTCATTAATAACCCGTATGTAACTTGTCGCGATTCACGGATCATTTTTGTCCCCACACAGAAGATTCGCGAGCCACCAATATGGTAGATAGATCGAAATGCAAGTCATTTTATTGTATTCCGATTATTATAGAAGAGTAAATTATTTCTCTTACGTCATTCTGAAGTTATTTTATCCGAGGACGGTGACTCGCTGTATCTAGTGTAGGTATATATTCTTTATGAAATATGTAGTATAATAGGTACGGTTAAAGCTCCCGTATAACACGGTCAACGAAGATCTAACCAAGTTTACAAGGTGCAACTAAGCGCGGCTTGCGTAACGTATCTTAATTTGTTTTAAGTAGAACTACTTAAACACATTTTTAACATTTTAAAGGCTTGTGAATTGATCTATTAAAATAACGCGAAAGAGTTCTTCATGTTGGGTTCCCACAGCAGGTCCTAGTCCTCTCCTGTAATGTAGAGAAATTCAGCATACATTTTGGAACTATAAACAAACAGGTTGTACCTAGTTAAGCTCTCACGTCGGGTTTCAAGTTGATTGATTTTAAATTTATCGTCAAAACTACATTCGAGATCGACTCTTCCTCACACATAAGCTTATCTGAAAACTACGTTTAAAAATACATCAGTTAAAACATATTTAGAGTAAACTGATATAATCCAGATACATAAACACGTATGTGACAATGACAAACAAAGCCGTTTCCAGTGAACATTGCGCCAACATAGATACCGCTTAACACAATAAGAAAGGAGTATAAAACAGATTCGCGCGAACTTGTTTTCAAGGAAAGCATAATCCTTTAATCCTTCGAGTATCACTACCGGAGCTAGGAGCGGCGTTTTACGCCGACACAATATCTAATTGTCTCTCAAATAGTATACAAAGTTGGCCGACACCAAAAGAAGTTTCACAAAAGGAGTTTGTTTTCTTACGCTTAGCATTAGTTGTTTGTGTTACCGAACAGTAGCCGTTGGGTTTGTTTGCATTTAATCCGTTTGTAATGTCCTTTCTAACATGTTTTCATAATAGGAATAGAGGGTCTATTGCTAGGTTGCATACAAAATGACCGATACAAACATTCACAATAATTTTATTCAATATTCACGCGGATATCAAAGGGATCTCACAATTACTTTTATAAAGTCGTAGCTACTACTACCGATTCGCCTCAATTTAATACGAGTTTTAAATAATATGTAGTTACTGTCGACATAAAATGTATCTTTTATAATGGTAACAATGTAAGAATATATGGTGAATCCATCATACCTCAAGGAATTCGTAAAAGCTGACTGTGGTAAATTTCGCATATTATAGATTAGACACTTAAACATAAACTCTGTACCGAACCATCTGGCCAGCATTCAATTATTAGTAAATTGGAAAATAGAAAAGTGTTGTGCAAAAGCATAAAATCTGTACCTACTAATAAAAATTTCGGAAATACAAACGAATGGGGTCGGACTTGCTAGTCCTTCCGTCTTGCTAGGGTACCAGAGCCACGAAATTTGTCAATTGCTTTGCGCATGCTATGGGCCATTATTTTTCCCAATAATTTAATAGTTTACTCTTAATTAGCCTAGATGTCGCCACATTGAATGAAATATTGGATACTATTCTCTCTTTGTCCATTGTTTTTCGATTTATTTCAATAAACAATAATAGCACTCTTATGCTTTGTAAGTAATTTCATTAGTAATTTAATACATAAAGAACTGCTAATGGAAATCTATTAACATTTCTATGTACTCTATTCTCGTAAAATGAAAATGTATCGATTTTTTTTAATTTGTAATTGTTACTCATTTACTCACAACGCCATCTAGCTTAAACGAAGTAAAACTTATACAATGTTTTCTAAACTATTAATGAACATACTTGACTTACTTATACCATAGAATTGTAAATACAATTATGTAATCACACAGAACATAATAAACAATGATATTTATAGACACTAATGTTTAACTAATACCAGTAGACTTAGGCGACTTTGGGTTTGTACCTAGACTTTAGCAATATAAAATTACTACCATCATAAAAGAAAGCTCATTATTGGCCTACTGCAGGGACTGAAGGAAATTTAGCATGCTAATGCCACGATGGCGATGGTTAGACGAATTGGTTTTGAGAAATAATGTAGGTCTTCGTAGAAATAATGTGGCACAGGGTGTTAGGTGAGATGGTGACACCATGTATTCTAACTTGTTAAATACATAGAGTTTAGAATTAAATATTTTAACAGATTATACCTACCTAGTAGAGTAATCTCCTTGTGGTGACGGAGTAAGAATAGAATATGTCACCACCACATTTCATCCCATGGGTGTCGTAAAAACCGACTAAGGGACTATCCGTGAATATTATCTTTACGAAATAAAAAGAAGGAAAACTTGAAATTAAACCCTATACCAATACGTCTGGCCAGCGTGGTATTAGTAGGCCAACTATCCCTCCGTCATGGGAGGAGGCCCGTCCTTGCAGTGGGACATTAATGGGCTGTTATGATGATGAATAGATTACACCTAGTAGGTGTATGCGCATAGAAGGCCCAATACATAGGCATACGAATAAGTTTCTAGTTATAATCAGAGTGTTGATAGCTTTTTTTTGGAAATAAAAACAACTTAATAAACCAATTTTGATTTTGAAGACCAACTTGAAAGTATTTCCTTTTAAGCTTTTTGATTTTAGTTAGTCAAGTAATTACTGAGACTTAGTTACAAACATTTTGTTGTGGAGTCGCATAATAACAAAGACAAGTATGTCATGTTTTTTTTTCGTTTATTTATGTAGAGAATATTTACGAACTTTCTCTCAAAAGGCTTTTACGACAACCATAGTAGGTATGAGGTGGCTAGGTTACACCATATTATATTCTTATTTCATCAATACACGCAAATTTAATTTAAATTTCCAATAAAAGAATACGTTTGAATAATAAATCCGTCACCCGAGCCGTGACCCTATTTCGGACAAATCTAGATGTAATTAAAAAGTACTTTTAAAAACGGCTCGCCTTGATGAAACTCTATCTTAGCGAAATCAGATCTCGACTCACTCATGAAAAAAAGGTTCAAACTTTTTTTTTCTTTTTCTTGGTAAAAAGTAAGGTGTAGGTAAAATGGGGGCGGGCTCCGCAGCTGCCGCTAATTTTAGAATTGCGAATGGGCTGTGCTGTGCTTGACGGGTTGCTTTATAACAAAGAGTCTTTTATTCGTTAATCACTTTACGCTAATTACTAACATTAATTATTAAATAACATTTATCTGATGCGACGAGCTATTATCGGAGTCTCTTCGACAGGCAGAATTTGAAATTAAGTAATCCGATGAAGAAAGTTACAGACATAGCTTGTAGAAAAAGTCTACTCCTTAAGATCTCTAGGTGAAATAGCGAGATGGCCGTGATCCTATATCCTTATGCGACTAACAGACATAGTAGTTCCTTAAGACAACAAGCTCAAAGCAACCCATCCAGTACAGGTCTAATTGTCATTTAACAACCCACCCAATACTTACAGGTCTAATTCTGAACTAAGAGCTCTCCGTAATTAATTACCTAATTAAAAAACAAGTTCTGACTGAAACCGGAATATTAATACTTGATTTCTATTATCTATACTTCTATACTAATATTATAAAGAGCTAAAGTTTGTGTGTTTGTGAGTTTGTGACGTTGTAGGGGGTAATGTCTGGATCTACTAAACCGATTTTAAAAATTATTTCTGTGTTGAATAGTCCGTTTATCGGGGAGTGTCATAGGCTATATAGTATCGATCACGCTATGACTAATAGGAATGGAGCAGTAATAAAATATGTTTAAAAAAGGTATGCGTTTTTTTCGCCGCCCAACGAAGTGGGCACGGTTTAGCTAGTTACGGAATAAATACAAAAAAATTATAAAATTAAATATTTTTGGACATGTAAGGACATGTGATTTGGTTTTAAACTAAAGAAAATATCTGCTGCCTATCTAACATACAACAAAAACAACCTAATTAGGTATCACGCCTCTCTTCTTTTTGAAGTCGGCTAACTAAATAACCTCCTCCATGGTCAAACATTAAAGAGCTGATAAGCAATATTATCCTTTAACGCGTAGCTACAGTTTAATTTACCTAAGTACTGTACAAATGAGCATCGTATTAATGTAGATGTGTCCACAACAAGGTAGTAATTACTATGTAGTGGGTGTGTTCACTTACTTTATGTTTACATAGTACATTTGACATGTTTCTAAACTAGTCATTATATGGAGTTTATAAATTAAACAAATTGTTAGTTAAGTTTTCTTTACAAATTAATTACGTTATTGAATTACGTTTAAGTTTATATGTAGGAACTCGTAACTACAACTCTCCTTTAATTAAATAAGTTAAGTAGTAAGTATCAATAGACGTGCTCTTTTTTTGCACTGCAAAAATCGTTGCGCATCCTTGTAGAGTCTCAAGAAAATTAAAGCGGCATTTAAGAAACAGCAACTAAAATAACCAGAAGAAAATGAGAAGTAGCTATATCTTTACCCAAGTATCAGCATATCTTCCGCATGTAGGTAAATGTATTATGTGTATGTATTTACAAAAAAAAAGTATTTATGTATGTTTATCCGTTGTCTAGTACCTATAGTACAAGCTCTGTTTAGTTTGGGACTATATGGCGTTGATTGAAAGTGTGAGGATGTATCTCTAAACATTCATCATTCCATATCCAGAGGATTCTTGAGAATTTGAAAACGTCATAACAAATCCCGAGATGAGTCGTAATCAATCGCCTTCACAAGTTTTCTCTACATCGCTGTTGGAGTACCTTATTTACTGAAAACATATATTATAGCTTATAATTATAATGTATGCTATATAAGCTGTAATTATAGCTTATAATCAGCTGATAATTCAGCTGATTATAAGCTATAATTACAGTACTAAATCACTGAACAAAATTGAGATTTAATATCCAAACTTCAGAGCTAACTCTAAAGGAGATTTTAACCATGATTACCATAAACAAGTATATGTATTGTCCTTTCTATCTTTTTTTCACACAACCCAATTTCCAATCAAAGCACATGTTGTAATCTCAAACAACATTAAAACACATAATCAGTTCTACCCACACGTACCATTCAAGTTAAATTCGACACGAGCAAGTTGTAAGCAAAAAAACACAACGGGTAACAGCTTTAGGGGTAATATTTTTTATTCTAAAAAAGAGTTTAACAAAAGATAGATGAACAAAATATGTTGAACATAACGGGCTTGCAACTTGATAAGTGTTAACACCTTGATCAATATGGGTTATGGTGTTGCTGTGTTAATATGAAAGTACAGTTTTTGGCAAAAATTGCACAAAATGTGCTGCCGTTTTGTAAAATGATGCCATCCGGTTGTTCTAAATTGAAACCCGTATCGAAATTGAAGGGGTACTATTGGGGTTAATAAATACCTACTTACAGTTACATTTTCATAACACTTTTTATTTTTGCAAAAAGTGGAAAAGATTTAATTTAAATGAGTAGGAAATGAGAATAAGGTCACATTGGTCTTAAAACAGCTTCTGTAACATTTAATCAATCCCAAAAAGCGTTTTGCACATTAAAAATATACAGCAGCTACTTCAAAAAGGCGCCGTCTCTAAAAGATACAGACAAGCTATAAAAGATTTATCCATACTAATATTATAAATGCGAAAGTAACTCTGTCTGTTTGTTACTCTTTCACGCCTAAACGGCTGAACGGATTTCGATAAAATTTGGTACAGACAATCTTTAGACCCTGAGAAAGAACATAGACTACATTTTATTAACAGTCATATTATATTTTGATTTCATAGAATTTTGGCGGGAAAGCTGTGTCACGTGACCTGTGACGTCATAGAATTTTGGTCACGTGACCCGTGATGTCATAGAATTTTGACAGATGAGTCGTGACGTCACAGAATTTTGGCGGGAAAATATTTTTTGACAGTTGAGTCGTGACGTCATTGAATTTTTGACAGATGAGTCGTGACGTCACAGAATTTTTGACAGATAATTTGTGACGTCATATTATTTTGGCGGGAAAATATTTGATACCTCTGTCACTTTTGACGAAAAACTACTAAATGGATTTTGATGAAATTTGGAATATAGGTACAGTATGGGGACATTGATAATATGTTTGGTTTTTAAAGAAAGACATGATGTCCTCATACTGTAGTTTATGGTGTAAAATAACAATTAAGCGGGTAATACCGCGGGCATCAGCTAGTTTCTAATAAAAGAAAATCATAATACCTTTTTAACATAAAAATTCAACCTAACAATATATGGTAGCTTGCATGCAACAATTTCTACAAAACACCATACGTTGTCTATATCATGACTGATTAACAATAGATAATTTCACCAACCGATTTCATCGCAAGTAAGTCGAGGGGTTAAAACCGTCTATGAAACTATTGTTCCTAGCTTAAACTTAAGACAGACCCTACTGCCCAGCTTAGGTAGTATAGGTAAATATTCCTTATATCATAAATCCTGAAAATTTAAACTAACTAACTCGGCTTGCAGCTTTTGTATTAATATTTCTAGTTATCTCCCTTAATTAGAGGAGGCTCTATCTCTACAGTAAGTATAATATGATGATGATGAATTTCTGCAGATAGAGACGCAAATGTTTTTTTTACTTTAACCCCATACAATTTTAAGTGGCTTGTAAAAGACGTGAATATTATCTAAACGAAATAAAAAGTAGGAAAACTTGAAACTAAACCCTATACCAATCCGTTTGGCCAGCGTGGTTGCCATTAGTAGACCAAGTATCCCTCCGTCACGGGAGGAGGCCTGTCCCTGCAGTGGGACATTAATGGGCTGTTATGATCACAGATATATCTGGTTACGATGATGGGAAAATTGACAGATATTTCCTCTTTCAAAATACAATAAAACAAACTTAGGATAACCGTCTGTCTACTGTTAACTAGTACCCAAGTTTCTCTCAATCCTCGTACTAAATAGAATCAGGAACTCTAGTAAGGACTCATCCCTGCTTTGAACATTATCATTATGGCTAATGATTTATAATAAAAACTGTTTCCCTATCTAAAAATGTGAAGACATTTTTAGATAGGGAAACAGTTTTATAGCATACAACGATTGAAGAATCGTTGTATGCTATAAAACTGCAACATTATCTATCGATTGGTAACATACTGCATAATATTGTTAGCTTATTTAAATAAACAACACGACCTTGAAATAGTAAAAAAGAATCAATAATACTTGTGATCGCAAGTGCATTATAATGGCGTCAGCTGATCTCTTGTTAAAGGTCATTGCACTTTTTATTGTTCTCTGAGCAAACTCCATAGAGAAAAAGTGCATCAGTATAAAAAGCGTGACGGTCCATTATGAAAAAAATTCAACCCTACCGCCTGAGTCGCGTGGCAGGTACCCCATACACAACCCTTTAGAAGAACGCTTACAAAAAAATGCTCAGGGAAGCGAAAGGGTAAAAAAAGGGTTGATATTACGCATGCGTCCCGTGGGATCACTGCCCTCGTACTTCATTTTAAAATTTTGAATCTCACATTCTAAAATTTTGAATTAGCTTTTTTTATACGACTCGATCATATTTTTTTATTGACTTTTTAATATTAATTTAATGCAGGGAATCTGTAATGAGGGTTAATATTAGGGAGTAAAATAACGAGGTTTCAAAATGATTCATTTTGAAACTTTTGATATTAAATTACGCAATTTTGTTTTAAAACTGTGTTTCTACATAGATTTACTCTAATTAAATAAAGACTATCAAATTAAATGTGTTATGCTAAGGAAACATGCACTAAATACTTACAATTCCTAATACATAACTACAATACTCTTCCTAATGGCTAATTGTCATCCCAAGTAATCATAGTAGAGATGCAGTCATAATAATACAATCCAACACTGAAAAGGAAGTTAACCGACATTCTTATTTAGTCTTTGGTAAGATTTTTAACAAAATTATCTTTTAGCTACCTTTTTAAACCTGTGCATGTGATTATGAAGAAATAAACATAAAAACAATTAACTTAACTAAGTACGATAGTTCTAATAGTAATTTACTGAATGTTTCGAAACATTGATTGCCGTTTTACAGTTATTTTCGATTTAACTATTTTTTATTGTTTTGGACTGCGACTATTTTTTAAGCATCAATATCAAAAGAGTTCAAAGACTACTAGCACCTAGATGCTTATCTCAATATTTACGTCGTGAATGTATTTTTGCCACACCTCAAAATGTAGTAAGTAATGTGAATTTACCGATGTTTTTTTTTCCGGAACCTAACGGAATTACCTATTTATCATTAAGTATTGCATTAATTCGTTATTTTATTTTTAATCATAACGTTCAACCCTTTGCACTCGTAAAAAATAACCAATCTTGTAAAAGACAAAAAAATCCTCTCTAATTTGATACACGATGTATGGACGCCATTTTACATCAAATCATCATTATAAAGGACATTATTAAGAAGTTGCCCGAGGCTTATAATACATAAAAACACAATAGAAACGACAAACACACGTAATTCGATAATAACACAAACATTTGCAGGAGATACACGCACAAAGCTACCAAATACGAAGTGAAGCTATAATTAACAAAGATAAATATCGTTTATTACTGTTAGGAAAGTCGATTAGAAAAAAAACTACCCCTTTCACCCCACAATTTGTAACCCGTACAGTGGGCGCCGTCGACCGAGCCGACACGCATAAAAACTTACGAGCGCGCTCGACATTATGGAGTCGGCTTCTTATGGTAGAGACAAGTTACGCAAGCCTCAAAGGTAAATAATTTAATTAATATTTACCACAATTTAATCGTTTTAATACCCGTGTAGTTATTAATTATAAGAAAGGATAAGTATGTGTTGCTTAAAATTGGCATGGTCAAGAAAAATATTTATTTCTTATCCTATAAAAAATTTAGGTACTTTAGATAACGCTTTGATACAAAGTACGTAAATACATTATATAATTGCCCGTTTCATTGTGTTCTCCTGCAGCATAAAAAGTATGGCCAGTTTTATATTTTATTATCCTTTGAATGTCATGTGGTATAACGTAAGCAAAACACGATACATACAGCTGCTGAAAATCGTCGAAAATGGCTTAACCTAGCGAAGATGAGGTCTCCATATATTAAAGTTTAATTACCTGTTTTTATTTGTTTTTTTTTATTAACTGGGTTCAAAGGATTTTTTAAATCATTGTCAGCTATTTCGTTATTACTTATCCCGCAGCTAAACATGTAAGAAATGTATTTAATAAGAAGCTCACTCCTTACTAGTTTAACACCAAGGAAAAAATGTTACAGTTACATAACGCTTTTCCATAATAATAGAATCATTATCGAAAAACAGAAGAGCGGCCAGCTGATTTATTGGACGATAATGGTCGCTGTCATAAATAGCTTTTTTCTAATGAACGCTTTTTTTATGGCTGCGTGCACACACCGGGCTTACAGCACAGCTTTTTATTAATGCACTGTTACTAATTACGTATGCATGTTAGTTTTTTTTTTGTTATTGTTCTTTTTATACTTTACAAGATTCACCTTTTATTATAATCGAAAAGCAAACTTTAGATAAGTAACCGTGAATTTATTTAGTCAGGTTAGAAAATATTACTTATTTGTGATGAGAATTTTAACCATTGTAAGTCATTGTTAGGGATTTTATTGTTGCATTATTTACCTTTTGTATAAAAGTATTTTATTTATCTATTTATTAACTCGGTTGATTTAGATGTTTTTTTTAAATTAGGTATATTTCTATTTTTAACTGGTCAGGCGGTCTACTTGAGTATTTGTTTTATTATTTAAACATTAATAAAATAAGTACAATTCATGAACTAAATATTAAAAACTAAATATTATATTTGGAGCTTTTTAAATAATCTACTTATCATGGTCAAAGACAATTTATAATATACCTACTGAATGTTTTAAAAACATTCAGTCTATGGTCCCTACTATGTGAATGTTTTTATCTTTATAGGAATGTATGTAAATATAGTAAATATATTATGAGCTTTTAAATTTACTATGGGACTACATATTTTGTTTATTGGTAACGTTGAGCACTTACTCTCACTAAACCCCATACGCATTTTACATGACAATTTAAAACGGAATTCAATAATTTTCAAACACAGACTTTTAATTTAAAGTTAAGTAAAAATTTAAAGCTAAAAATGACAAAAGCTGGTTCTTAGTTAAAGAAGAAGTTTCTAATCTAATGAACATTGCTACCGACAATTTTTAACAGCTAAAACAATTTATACGTATATTAATATCGTAATGTAATTTATTTTAAATTAAAATGTTATAAAATGAAACTGTGAAGGGTAAAAATCAATTTGGTTTATAAAGAACAGATTGTTTGTTATCGAAGTCTCGCACACATGTTGTCCGACCTTGACTAATACACGCGAGTTGAATTGCAACGAGTCCTGTTTGTAATCTGTCCAGCTGTAGTTTTGTACACTCTGTGGTTAACGTTTAAGGTTCGTGATTGGCGGTTTTTTACCTGTCAAAATTTTATGTAGGCTTAAGTACTAGATTGAATCTATATAGACTGGCATCATCAATAAATTCATAATATGTAATTAAATCGCTCACAGGTATTTAAATTTCACATAAAATCAGTTCTTTGTACTATCTGCTGAGTTTGTGCGTATCTGGAATACATTGAACACGCGCGTAATTTTTCTTAACATTGCATCGCGACTTAAAACGACTTAAAAATTCAGCGTTTCCCCGTTGAAAAAAAGAGTTAATATTGATCGTAGATTTCTCGTCGTGGGGTGCAGCGGCCGGCTGAGTCACCCCACGGTTTTTTACTCACCCTAAGTTATATTTTTTGTAAAGCCCCCCTCCTCTCCTTCCTCCGACCCGCTTTAAAGGATGAGTAGTCTCTATGGAAACGGCTCGATCTAATTTATAGACGGGAGAAAGTACGGATTGCTTAATTAAGAATTTAAAATGTGTCTGCAAAGTAATTAATTATAAATTTTCAGTCCGCCAACTTAAGCGCGCCAGATAAAAATGCTTTATTTTTTTGTAATGACTCACATTTTCTGCTGTTGAGTTGTTGAGAATTTAATTAACGCAGGACAAAGAGCTTCTTAGAATAAAAAAGAATTTTACTTCGCGAATCTTTTTATCATTTTGTATTAATAGAATTTTAATTAAGTAAGCCCGGTGGAGATATGTAAAATATGAATAGAGATAATCCTTTATATTTAAATTTACGAATTGTCTCTATCAAATGATATTCGTTATAATAATAACAGATAGTAAAGTTGGTTGCATGTGACGTGTAAGGTTTATGAATACGCAAGGGTTGTTTAGCCGCGGTAGAGCGAGGGCACGCGCGAGTTAAAAAACTTTGGGTAACTGTGGGTCACGGCCGCGCGCGGAGTGCCTCTCAGTCAACGAGTTTTTGTGCTCTAGAACACCCGTTCATCACAAGTTACAAACGCCGGCGCATACATTATCTACTACTATTAAGTAAGTTTGTTTGTTAATTAATTATTCTTTCGTTTATTTATTTGTTTCGTTTACTTGACTTTTTTATAGTTTTTTGATTTTATAAAACTAACTCTACCACGCAGGCTAGGTTCATTGGTAGAGGGTTTATACCAGTTTCTTATTTTTGCGCGGACATGACGCTTTGCGGCTACTTGGAGGAAAGCTGGTATAACATGAATGTATTCTTAATCCGTCGCGTTACGGAGAACATTAGATGTTTTTAATTAGAATTAAGTAGGTAAAATAAATGGTTCATGTGCAACAATAGGTCAAGTTACAGGATTCTATGTAAGTAAAGCGATCAACAAATTTTAATAACGAGACTCGTGTAGCCTAGCTTAATGTCAAAGGCGTTTGCGCAGAGTACGCTGGCTCGTATATGGCACGAGCTGCCAATTTTTCTCATTGTCTTTCGTTCTTTTTGATAATCTAGCATCTTCTTTAGCCGCCATAGTGGAGACATTCATGCCTCTACAAATATTGTAGCTGGCATGGTGCTCGCCATTCTTGGACTCTATTGACTCTATTAGATGCTTCATCAGGCACCGCGTAGTCACTCTGGCAGGCCAATTTAAAAAAAAATCTGCATAGTACTTTAATCGTCACGCTGAGCTTTTAGAATTGCTTATTATATTTGTCAAACTTTTAAAAAATGGGCAAATATAACTAGTTTCATCATAACAGCCTATTAATGTCCCACTGCAGGGACGGGCTTCTCCCGTGACGGAGGGATACTTGACCTACTAATACCACGCTGGCCAGACGGATTGGTTTAGGGTTTAATTTCAAGTTTTCCTTCTTTTTATTTCGTAAAGATAATATTCAAGGATAGTCCCTTAGTCGGTTTTTACGACACCCATGGGATGAGATGGGGAGAATAATATAACTAGTTTAAACATATTCAATTCCATAAAGAACATGTCACACATCACTTGAACTAGCCAACAAAGTCGTTCAAATAAGACGCGAGTTCCGTTCGCTTTAACCTAACCGTAGGCACCAAATCCTTTTATACCTCTTTTGCCTTATCCTTATTTTAACGGAAGAGTTTTCACTTTTCTCGTTGGGTATCTCGAATTAACTAAGAAACGAGGTCTTCGTTTCTCACTATTCTTTTGGCCTTCTACTTCTCTACCCTTCGTTGGCAATGTTCCCCCGGTTTCTTAATTGCGGGTTCCTGCCTGGGACTGCGCAGGTTACTTACCATTAAGTGAAATATATGATATTCTAACTGAGAAGCGTGTTTAGGTAAAGCATAGGCATAGATCATGTATAATATATATTTCTTGTGTGACTTTCATTTACCGTAATTATTTAGCTCGTGGTACTCTCCAGCTTCGATCGTAAATCTAGATCGGATCTAAAAAAATAACTCATTATGTACTTAATTGTGTAGGCCTAAATCTATAGTTCGGTTTATAAGGTCAATTGTCAGCCATTATCTTTTGTCATTTCTTAGAAAAATCCTCCGAAGAAAAAATATTTCACTATCCCTAAAACTTATACACTGGAATTATTGTTAATTTAGGTCACGCCTTTAAACATAAGAACTGTTACAAAAACTATTTACGCTATATTTACTTAGCACATTTTTAAACATTTATAAATAACATGTTGTATTATGAGCTTTAATAAATACCTATTCTATTTACATGCATCGGGTTGACAACAATAGTTTTAATGTGTAATAAAATTAATTAACAAGTTTGTGAATGACCAAAAGCTCAAATGTTTTCCGAGTTTTCTACTCTTTTTAGTACAGAACTTTGACCCACGATCAACTCGCACTTGACCGCATAACACAAATCTATTTTACCAAACCCTACACATCGACAACAACACTAACTTAATAACTATTGATATATAAGATTTGCTGATCATAATAATTAGATCTTGTGGCAAAAAAAACAATGGCGACAATGCTACCTAATGAGCCATAAAGAAGAAAACGATACGTAGAGCAAGGCGTAGACAAAAAAGGGCGCGTCAGGGGTAAGTGCGGTAAGGAGGGAACGAGGCGAGGAAATGGCGGGAGAGCTAAATTAATTTGCGCGCTCCCGCCAAACAAAGGCACGCTAATGGAACGCGCCGAATGGAAAAAAAGCCACCGTCCGCTCTCCGGCGACTTATTTTTTTTTTGTAAATACAACCTTTGACTTTCCCAAATGAATAACATTACACCCGTCGAAGTTTGCGTAAGGTTGCTTTGTCCCTATTTAATGAGGAAGAAGAGAGCGATACTCACCACGCGTTTTAATTGTTCCCTCACAAACAAACATGGCTTCTGTTTTAATTATTTGGAGTGAAAAGTTTTGACTTAAATGTATTCTTTTGTTTGACGTTAACATTTCTTACAATAAATATTTATTGAACGAAAACAATGATATATATACAATAATATATTTATGCAAATACTTTAGATGGCTAAAGAGTTTTCTTTTATATACCTATTCAACACTGCGGTATTAAAAACTTACAGTACCTACTATTATTGCGATGTGAAAGAGAACAAATAAAAAATAAATCATAGTATTTTAGACTTAAATTTGACAAAGGTACAAACATTACAAAGCTTAGGAGTTTGTTTGTAATTTGTTGTATCTGTGCTAATATCAAGTACTACTGAGTCGAATTGAGAAAAATGTATTGAACAGTACCTCTCTCTAAAAATCTGCATAGCTTCACACTACGATCAACAGGAGCGAAGCATTTTTTAATAAATTGGCGTTAATTAATAATAAAATTCTTCAATTTCCAAATATAAATCATATTAATATGTAATTAACAAAATCGTTAACATACCGTAGTACGTACTCGTAGCACTTTTGTAGCGGCCCGTAGACACTGTAAAGATATTGTTTCTGTACTGATTTTGAAAGCTAAGTATCATCGGGGCGATGGTCGAGATGGTTTAGTAATTTAGTACAATTTTGATTGGTATAGTATAATTTATGTGACAATCAGAACAACGACCAATCATTTTTAATGATTATTACAACACCATACATAAAAACAAGCATCCGAGTAGTAATAATGTGGACGGTGTCAAAACTTTATCTAATACTATGGGTGTAGTAAAGTCGATTAAGACATAAGCTATCCTGACCAGGAGGGTTGATTTTTAATGTCGTTTCGAATTTTCTATGTCTAGTCTATTGTGGTTTACAAATTTCCCTTAATCGGCTTTTATAAATGTTGCAAGGAAAAAAAAATAACATTAAACACTTTCTTTTTTTAGTCAGTCACCACATGGATCGTACATAACAGACTTGGGAAATTATAAACAACACTAAATATACCTACTTATACCAGAGCATTCTATTAATAAGGTCTCTTGAACCTTCTATTACTTTTTATACACACCATAATGTATAAACAAATCGCGTCTCTGACTACTGAAGATATTCATTATCACATACAGAAAGCAATAATCGTATTAATATAATGTCATCTCATGTAGTTAGGAGGGAGCTAAATCAGTGGATCACAAGTCCTTATCATTGTCGTTTTGAGACGGCGGAAACAATGAGCGATTATTATCTTAATGTACCTGACCGAGGGCAGATTTTTGTCGCGAGATTATATTAATGTTACTAACATTAGTCAAAGGCATCAGGATTTATATTCTACGAATTAAAAGTAGCCCGTGTTGAAGACGTGAAATTAGTGGAATTCCCCTAAATTTATCAAGACATCAACGTAGGCTCGCGCTGCGCGAAACTTCCCAAATTTAAATTAGAGACGATTTTTACAGCTACCTCCCGCCAGTGGGGAAGGGGGGGTACTACCCTTTCCTTATAACGAGGAAGGCCTCATGCATTTTTATGTGCTTCTTTTTTCGCCGGCGTTTTAAACAAGGGGGTGAGCGTAGGGTGCGCCGGGGGTGAACTTTTTTATTCGCGTCTTGATAAGTTAGGGTTGAAATTAGACGTTCGAGTTTCGTTCGCGGAATTCATAATGACGAAAATTAATAAGTTTTTCTTTTGAGAGCCCTTCGAACTACGCCGTTCATAGAATGCTTGCAGAATGTAATATATACTGTTATCTGGCGTGACTTTCTAACATAAATTAATAACGTGCCCACAACACGTTCTGTTACGAAAATGTTCCAAGAAGAAGAGTTACAGTCATAACAGCAGCTACCTACAATGTGCGGTAAGGCTACATAGGTACATTTGGTACATAAATCGCTTAGGTACTGAAAATATAATCTTGCAAAGATTATCGGAAACCAAAGAAATCTAGCAGACATTGAAAGAAGTAAATGAAAACATTTTAGTGAAATACTTCACACAACGAACAACTCTAGCTAGTATAGTAGGTACTTATCCTAATACTTATAGTAAGTCATGTTGTTTCATACATGTGGGATGTTCTTCTATTTCTGCAGTTAATATTCATGGTGTAATAATCATATCAAATTATATTGCTAGTGAACAACAATTTTAGAAATCTGTATTTTGTAACGTAAATTGGAAACACTGGAGGAACACAGATCAGTTTATACCAGTGTGTGTAGATTAAGAATTGTAGAGCTGTGAAATAAAATTAGTAAGTGGCCTTAATTTAGCTGGACTACTGATACCACACAGGTTGATTAAGGGGGTTAGGTTTTGTATTGACATTGCCTTTTTTTGTTTTCAAACTGAGGAGGCAATATCTGCAAACCTTTGGCTTTTATACGGTATAATTTGGTTTAATTATTATATGTATTCTTACTGCGTCATTACACGGAGAATGCATGTATGTATGTGGAGCTAGTTGATGGATATGCCAAGAGATGAAAACTTCTAACAACAAATGTCTGGATTTTCTTTACTGTTATTGTAGAAAGTACGTCCATAAGGTGAGGGATTGATAATAACTTCATCACCACCCCGTATCATTCGACGCTATTGTAAAAGTTGACTTACATCGGACTTTTAAAACCACAGATCAAAACAGACATTAGGTAAATATCAAAATCATTTATTCTCTATACCATCCGTAGGGCACATTTATTTCTACTTCTAGAGATGATATGTACTTCCAAGTAATAGGTATGAAACGGATGAAAAAACTGAGTTTATATCCAACCAACCATACACGTTTGCCCATCCGTTCTTAACTCTTGCCTATAATTAATCGTTATTAAATAAAACAAGTATATTGCTAACTTAGCACTGCTTCTTCCACAGTGAAGGACTGCATGCATTTTTAGCATTAATTTACATTCCTTTTTTTATTTTATTTTGTATCTAAATTAATGCATTTTGAAATTAAAATAACGAGTGACGTGGTAATTATTTTAAAAATAAATTTTGCACAGGCGACCAATACGTAGCATTGGTGGTTACACCAATATTGTACCAATATACCTTTTTAGAGACAAAGTAATAAATAATTAGCGTGGATGGAATTCAGCTACACGGCAGAGGATTTGTCATACCTATACAGGTGCAAATTACATCAAAAGTTTAATAGAATGGAAGAAGTAACGCATGCCTGATACATAGGTAGGTTTTGTCTAAGTTTTTAAGTAAGATAACAAAGGCTTATATACATTGTGGGGAACTAGTGCCTGTACTGGGTCACAGAAGTTGTTTCAGGACACAAAGTTTCCACTCTAAGTACCTACATGTTGCATTATTTACATTCTTCCCTTTTTTACAAATAGTGAGCAATTTTCCATTGTCACAATTAACTAGGTAGGTATTTTATTCCAAATCATATACCTACAGTGTCATATTAACAAGCTTGTTAATACATATTGATGTACGTGTGTAATTCCCATAAGAGTCATCGGTGCGGCAAGCAACACGGTCGGACATGTACGTCCGAGGCTTACGGGCATCGCGCGCTGTGCACATGGAGACACTTGTTGAGCGTATGTGCGGACATGCGCACTCACCAACACTCATGTGTGACCTACCATACATACACAAACACGAGGTCTTACCGTCTGTCACTCCACACAAACTTTACTTCCTAAGTAAGATATAATTTTCATAATAAAAGCTCAATAAAATATAATGAGCACGTAACTTGATCAACTCTTAAGTTTTATAAATTATGAGATAAGAAAAAACATCAAAATATTCTTTTCAGAACGATATATTTCCGCAAATGAATGACTATTATATTTCATCAAAGTTTGAAATTGGAGGAATCAGCGAAGCACCGCGAAGTCGGATTTGTGCAATTATAAGAATAAAAGAAAGTCATTAGTCCAATCAATCTGTGCGGGCGCGGCTCCTCGAGGAGAGCCGGTGTAGTGGCGGGAGGCGAGTATTATAATTCGCGTCTAATAACATCGTTAACAACGCACATTAAAACAAAACAAACAGCGGTGACGGGAGCGGGCGCGGGAGCGGGCGGCGCCATCCTTCCTCGAATCCGTGTCATTAATTTACGTAATGCGTAGGTACGCGCTATCCCCAAATATTTAAGAAGCCTCCTCCGGGAGCGCCCGCTCCTCCACTATCCCGTCCCGCGGTCCGCCCGCCACCCCACAACCCGCCTGCCGAGAATTATGGCGGCCGCCTTGTAATTATATTTTTTAATTTATCTTCCTTAGCGAATACAATGGAGGCGCCACCCCGCCACCGGAGCGCTTCTTTCTCATGCTGAATATTGTATCAGGCCGCTGAAAAAAGGAAAGAACGCTTTAATTACAAGCGAGAGAGCGGCCGGCATTACGCGCTAAATATTTGATGTTGTCTCTTTCTTGTAGTTATTCTGTGTCCGCGGGGCGGCCGCGTCCTCAATAATTAAAACGCCTATTAACTCATTCCTCTTCAGGTGACCCCTCATTACGGTCCGAATAAAAAATGTCCTACTCACGGTACACGTATAGTGATTGCTGCCACCCTACTTAATTAATCCCCACTAAATAACCTATTACACATGTCCATTTTTAGTATTATTAATTCTCCATTATAAAACTTAAGTTTAGGTGATAAATTGTTAATACTTTTTGGTTTTAAAACGCTTTCTTCCATTCTTATCATTATCATACACAAATGTTTGTTAGGTAATCTTTTATAAATAGTCTTGTTATAATAGAATAATTTTAGGTTATTTGAAATAATAAAGTTATCGCCGTCTTATTTGAATACTAAAGCTTGTATTGACTTTTAATTTACACCATTTAAATTTAACGTAGCCTAATCGAGAACCACATAAGTTCATACCACCAGCTGTCACGCTGTAAGAAAATATACTTAAAATTTTCATCAGCTTTATTGCAGTAGTCAGTATCAATTGTTTTAACAAATTAAATAAATGTATTTCTTAAAACCATCGAAAATTTCAACTATTTCTAAAATGCATACCTACTATACTATAGTATAGTCAATAAGTATAGTCAAATTGTGAAGTAAAATAAACGAATTATTTATTTACTTCTATTCAGCGTAATAAACTAGCTTACAAACCATTTAGCACCTCGACAAATATCCCTTAAAAATAATTATAGAATTTAATATTAATTTAAAATGGTTACTCTTACAAAAATTTTACTAGTTCATAAAACTCTACCAAAATCAACCACATCGTTTCACACCGTGCTTGTCGTTATATTACATGAATGCTCTACTCCTGCTGTTGCATAATTAGTCGTCTGTATAATTATTTTATGAAGCCTAAACCCTTTTGCTATGAACAGATTCCTAAGAACAGTTGTTTTCATATCTCACAGTGATGTTTATTGAATTTATTGAGGAAAAACATAAGGTTTAAGCTTAAAAAGCGTTTCTTTTAAGCGTTTAAGGTTTAAGGCTTTTAATTCTATAACATTAAATCTAGTAAGTATTGAATGTAGATGTAGATTTGTTGCCTAAAAGCTTTTTATTACTAATCTGAACAGTTTGCAGTGTGAGCTGTGTAAAATAAAGGTAATAATAAGTTAGTCGTTAAGTAACAAGCAGTATCGATAGATAAAAACTCGTGTTGCACGAAAGACAAATAACAATAAATCCAATAATTATAGCCAATTAATGCCCCGCTGCTAGCACGGCTCTTGCCACAATGACGATGGTAGACTTGACTTACTAGTACTAACACTACACTGACCAGACTGATTGAATGAAATTTTCTTTCTTTTGTTTCTTTTTAAGATATTTTTATACAGCATGTCAATTCTCGTTTCTTAAAATCGTTAAAAATTCGCTTAAGTTAGTAGAGAATTGACATGCAGGTCATAACATTCTTTTATAGTGACAAACATAACTTAAGGACTTGTCACACTGGACGTATTCTGTGGTCTTCTATAAAGTCAACGTTGTGTTGATCTGTAACGGTGTGACAAATCTTAATCGTAATAAACTAATTTTTATGTGAAATTGATAATAAATTAAAAAAATTACTGACCAAAATTTACTAAAATAGACATTCTTCTAGTTCAGTAACGGATCTACAATACCAGCTCTAGCATCCTACTACCGCAACAACAAACTTATTAAATACATCAATACTTAATTAATTCTACTACAAATATATTACCGAGCATCAGATTTTCCTATGAACGTATCATAATACCACAGGCGTGACTTATTCACAATAAAGTATTAGCAAAGATAGGTTATCTTTAAAAGCAATACACGTGTAGTCGCGAGGGTGTACTCGTTGATTTATTACAGAACAACAGTCGCAAATTAAGGAGGATTCCGTCTCGCGGACACCCATAGCTGCAGTACTTAGCGCGAGGAGACAAAGTATAAAGTAGCACCCCCACCCACCCACTGAAAAACGTCTCTAATATTCTTTTAGAAACGGTGGCATTTACGGGCTATATTTTATCCTGAATTTGCATACGCTCCTTTTTTTCGTACCCGTCCTCTATTTTATGGGTGAGTATTTTTTTTCATCCGGGGGTTAAGATACAAAAGGGTAAAGCGTACCCGCACTGCTAATTAAATTGCACTGCTCTGAGTGCGTCGCATACGTACGACTCTACTGTCAGTTCCGCGATGTATTGTTGCTCGCGCCGCGCGCCGTCACTGCGACACTGTCGCGTCGCGACGTTTTTATTATAGCAGCACGACACATTAAACACAGCGATTAAAACATTAATATAACTGTACATTATTCCTGTCTCTGTATATTTTTTATTTCGTATTTCATTACTGTTTTAATACGAATAGGTATAGTCAAATTTAAGTATAAAAAGCTAGAGTTTAGAGATACGTATTGCTGAATAATACAATTTAATTAATACAATGATATTCTAATTAAAGGAAATTTTTCAAGTCCTAACAATTGTGATGATAATTTAACTAACAAATTAGAAGAAATCTTACCCTGCTCTAAGTCAAATTAGCATAATTGCTAATCAAATGTTGTAGGAGTAGCCGCGTCGTCGGCGTGGTCGCTTCGCGTTGTACTAATTACAAATTCTAATTCCCTCTCTTGTTTCATAGCCACTTTGAATTTGTAAATTATTACTTTAGCTTTAAGCTATCAAATGAATTCTCAATTCCCCATTCAGTTATATCTTAGTAGGTTAAATAACGTCCTCCGTTTTGTATTAATTTTAAGAATTATTTCTTTTTTACTACCTACGTTCTTTATGTTAATAGTTAGGTACTTACAGTCGACATTTAGGACTCGCGTTACCTAATTAGCTACACAATAGCGTTTTGTAAAGCATAAAATAAGGTACTTATGTAATTTTGAATGCACGGACGCGTAAAATTTTTATATAATTTTTACGCTCCCATGTCTCTTACCTATCAACAATTTCACAAAGTACGTACTTAAATGAATATAAAAATAGAAACTCAATAAGCTCATAACGTCTTGTAGGTATTAATTTACTGAAGAAGACACATTCTGTAGATATCTTCAAAGAATCAATGGAGCAATAAATAAAATTAAAACATGTAATATAAACCCAATGAATACCTATCAGTTATATGAGCTTACGAAGAGCCTGTAAATTTGTTTGAAGTCCTATAAAGAGGATTTTCTTGAAAGGAAAAATAACTCGTCAAAAAACTTAATATTAAAACATTTTCTGTGTACAGGTAGGTATTGGAGAGCGACGTAGCGAACCATTTTAATTCTATCACAAGTCTACTTATAAATAACACTGGCTCCAATTAAAAGCGTGCGACAGCTTTGAAAAGGGAATGAAGGAAAGTATAAGTACGAAGGTGGGGAAATGTGACCGTGTTTACGGAAAAGCTCCTCCGGCAAATATTATCGCGAGACGAGCGCGATCAAATATTCAGGCGGCGCGCGGAGGCGGCGAGGTGCGGGACGCAACCCTCTCCAACTTTCAAGCCCTTCCCTTTGCACGCCCTACACTAATTACGTTTAGAGTTCTTAAGCGAAATTACTTAGGCCCCTCGCCACCCGCGCCCGCACAACCCCGCGACCCCCTTCCGGAAATGAGGCGCGCTCGAAAAACAAGAAAGAGGAAAGCGTTATATAAGAAGGTCGCTGTCTTTCTGAACGTCCTAAATCTGGCCAATCTCTAAAAGATGTTGATGTAATGATTTTTTTTCTTCATTTTCGCGAGCCTTCTCTGTTCATGAGCGGTTGCTAAGTGAAAAGCAATTAAAGCACGGGCGAGTGATCTCCGCACCCGTCCCACCCCCGCCGCGGGAGGTACCACCCTCCAGCCTCGACACTCATTCGATCAACAACAAAAGATATTATAATAAACACCGTTTTATGCATTTAAACAACACTACTGACCATCTCACAACTATTGATGACATAATTCTAATACTATTTGCACTGGAGTTGGGTGCCTTTAACTATATAATATTTAATATTTTCTAGAATAAGTACCCGTAACTAGTGGAGTTATACAAACTACATAGGAGTGTGTTTCATACGGATACCTGTTGAGTTTTCTTATCAACATAGTTGATACATAAGTGTATGGGTAAGGTTCAAATGCTACAAATCGTTTACATCAGTTATTACCAACTATGCGTAGGTGGTAGTTAAATATGATATTACTCAGAAATTGATATTATAACACTAAGTATATCTATTTTATGAAATCTAACTTTTTGTAAGAATGTAAGTGCCTATAATATGTTTATTCAGTATAGGCTCTAACTAAGAATATAGATATTGCAATCCCATCTCATCATATACCTGATCACATAGTTTATATATATAAATTTGTGAAAAATCGTTTAAAAGAACTTAATTAATTCTTTTAGGAGGAACATTGTAAGCGCGGGCGTCAACCGCAGTCGTCTGAATTGTAAGCACGGCCGCTCGACACCGCGCTTCCGCACCTTTCAACTGCCACGGCACAGTTTAATTTCCTAATTCTCAAATATTCTCCAAAAACAAGACAGTCCTGGCAGACTTTATTATCTAATAGGAAGCAACGAACGTACAAACACTCGGTACGAAGGTACAACAACGCTGTATAATTTCCTGTTTCACTAAATAGCTTTGATGCTTATAAATGGATTTATACGACAGTTCCTTTGCTCTCCTCGTCCTACTTACCTCTAGTTCATCACTCAATTGCAAACTTTTGCTCCTGACAATTATTTTATTAGCAAAGAATAAGCAACGAGCCACTTCACTTAAAACCGTCGACAGAGTTAAGACTTAACTTGGTTATTGTACAAGTTTTACGCAAAATAAATTTCCTCTGTGTCCAACGGCTTAAATTAGGTAATGTAGATGGAGAATGGCGTCGCAAAATTACAAAACAAGAGAGGGAAACTTGCGGTTGTTTAATGAGATTTAAATAATTAATGAGCGTGCAAAATTGGTTTCTTTTTTCAGCGGCAACGGAGTGCTTCGGGGGCTACGATGAAAAACAAGTCATAATTGCAACCCCGACCGAGGACCGCCGGGGACAGCCTCTAGGTCGCGTCGCGCTCCTCGCTAAACATTACGCAGTGAGAGAGCTCACTCCGCGAATCATAATTTATAAAGCAAAACTTTTAATTGCCATCGTTATAAATCTCACTGAGGCAGCAATTAAACTTGTGTGCTGCTGCTTGTAAATTGAAAATTAGTTGTCATTGCCTGCGAGGAAGTATTGCTTGAGTGCTTTTAGGTAATGACGTTATGTAACTCTAATATACATTGTTGTCAAATCAACAAGAAGTTAATCATCAAATATGTTTATTAGTTATTTATTTATTTATATCTGTCCTTTATTTAATACCATGATAACTTTAACTTTATTAAACTGATTACGAATAAGCTGAATTCTTATTTTGCTGCGATGTTACAAATTAGACAGACTAATTTATATATGAGGCACCTAAATGCGAAACGCTTGTAGATAGGTACATGTTCTTACAGTACAGGTACAGGTTCTTTAATTTACCTCTTTAAAAAGACTATACTAAGTTTAACGTATTTTTTTAATCACTTATCTTTTTATGTGATTGAGCAATCTGTTTGCAAAATAAGTCCCTACATAGAATACATAGTAGATAAACCGTTAAAGAAGACATTCGAAATTTGCGTTAAAAATTCTAAATTCGAAAACATTCTCACGCAATTATCAACTGGTTTAGTTTCCCACAAAATCACTTTTCTCCTAAAATTTCTGTATAGTACAAAAGAAATAAGTAAGTATAAAGATTTTATCATAAGTCACGTATCAACTGGACTAAATCGTAAAAAGAGAGCAGAATAACATTTACATAATGTGTGATGTGGGCTTAAACCAATTGATTATAATGGTTCGACCGTTACTCCACATTACAGATGATTGCTTAAGAAATAAAACTCAATAGGAATGTCTTAATTTTACCTAAAAATGTAACTTTCAGTTGGTTGACTTTATAATAATGAAATTCTGTTATCGCAGATATCTCAACGGAATATGGAAACGGAACAATGTTCTTATTCAAATGTATGTGATTGACATCTCGCCGGGCGGTCATCGTGACGAACTGCCGTTTTGCAAGATTTGCCTCCCTTCGGCCAACCACCCTACCGCTATTGTAAATATGACCACGATCAAAGCGATTGTGATCGAATCCAAAAAAAAACTATTTAAATGATATTTACCAAAAAATCACTTTCAACAATTCCGTTGGGAATTTGAACTGTTTCTATTCTGTTGTATTACAATTAACTGGTTTTGAATTTATTCAATTATATGGAAATCAATGCAGCGAATATTTATTCAATAAACTGAAAGTAAATGGTTAGTAAGAAATATCATTTAAGTACATTACACTGAGTTTTAAATTTTCTATTTTATTTTTACAGTCGTTCGTCGTTCTAGAAATAATATAGTATCAATTATACCTAAACTAGAAAGATTGTGTTACTTTTAATTTCAAGAAAACTTATTCAAACTTGATGCTGTAACAATGAAGTGTACAATACCTACTTGAACTTTTGTCCAGTAATTAGTACAAAAGTTAAAATTAGCATCATATTCCAAAAAGAAAGTGTGCACCAATAGATACCCCTTACATTGGGTTCTAGTGTACTTTAAAAGAGATGTGCAACATTAGAGAGTTTGCCTTATCTACTTTTCTTTAAATTTTGCTTTAATATGCTGAAAGAAATTATTTTAGTAATCAGCGTCAATTCGCAGATAAAAGGAATCATTCTTTAGTTAAAAGGAAGCTACGTCAATGGCCTGGCCCAAAAGACCGAAAGTAGCTTCGTTACGAGTTTCTATTAAAACGTAAACCTACAGCTTAGATTAAGTCTGCGTCGGGATAGATAGACGAGCGAGATTTATATTCTTACTATGAAGTACTAACTCATATGAGTGCATATAAATGCTTACAGACGGCGTTATAGATATATAATTATAGCTGCACTAAAAGCGATGGTGTTTGGTTTAAACAAGTCCAAAAAGAGGCGGGGTTTCGTAATTTAGTTTTTAAATCGAAAAATATGTTATCACCGTGTCAGCCAAAACACAATGTGTTATATATAATGCATCAACGCACGCTTTGATTTTATAATCGGTTTTTAATTCAACCTACCTCACGCAACAAATTTGACATAATATTCATCATCATCATAACAGTCCATTAATGTCCCACTGCAGGGACGGCTCTCCTCCCGGGACAACGGGATACTTGGCCTACTAATACCACACTGGTCAGACGGATTGGTATATAGGGTTTAATTTCAAGTTTTCCTTCTTTTTATTTCGTAAAGATAATATTCACGGATAGTCCCTTAGTCGGTTTTTACGACACCCATGGAATGAGATGGGGTGGTACTGGTGACATATTGTATTCTTACTCCATCACCACACACAGAGAGAAAATATTAGTATTTAATAATTTAGTAAACTCTACAATTTTCATAATGCTAAAGAACAGTGCTAAGTAGGTATAACCGTAATAGAGTCAAAACGGATAACAAAAAACTGTGTAGGTACATATCAATGTTACGTTTACATACGTTTCTAGTAGTTCTAAGTTAAGTAAAGAAAAAACTTAAAACATTTACACCTCTAATTTATCACTTATTTGGTACAAAATAATTGCATGAAAGCAGTTGCAGATGTTGCAGACCGTCTAAAGCTCGCGTGCTGTACTTGTGCCACCCTAACGAAAACATTATTGTTAGTTCACTTAACAAAAAACGCGCCCAGATTATTTACCTCACTTTTTACCTTTTTTAAAACTTCTGTTTGACTTTTTTATGTGTATTTTTGTCGTAGAGCACGCGGCTATACCGCCTTTATTGAGATATCATTGAAGCGTTATAGATCGGTGCGCGTTCCATTGTCATTTAAACGTCAATGCTATTCATTCTTAATGTTTGTTTAAATGTAGATAATCTGTGGATTTCGATATTTAAAATATAATTTGTATCTCTTTTAGTGATATTTTATTCACATTTTTATTGCATTTCATTTAAGGGACCTTTGTTATGGACCTTCGCTACTATATTAAACATGTTTGTAAGAATGTCAAGTAACATTTCATACAAATGTTAGATACTTGACGTGATTTTATGTACCATAATTGTACCTGTATTTTGTTTTCCTAATTATTATTGTAATAATAATTTTAAAAAAAATTATGTTATAGATCGCACTACTGACCATGAAAAGAGGTCTAAGTAGTATTATTGATGTACTGACATGAACGTCGTAAAGAAAATATTCATCATTTTTGGGGCGCGACGGTCTCGGAAGCGGCTGCCGTGCCCGAAGTTGTGGCTTCGATTCCCACACAGGACGATTATTTGCGTGTTCTATAAATTATTGCCCTGTGTCTGGGTGTTCTTTGAGTCCGTTAAATGGATGTTTACCAAGTTCTCGCAACATAGGGCACGATTCCTGATGCGGGAGGACTAAATTCAAACCAATTTGTGATGATTTTCGAAATAAAAATGTAACACAACTGTGTTGATACCGATTATAATGTGTAATTTCCCGTTTATTATCTTTAAATGGATATTTCATAGTCATTCTATCTTTTACAAATAAAAATCGAATTAAAATTTTAATGAAATTTTATGGAACTAACTCTTGGAAGTTACCGTTTCAAACAAAAACAAAAAAAAATTAATAGGTCGAGGAAGGGCTGAGTTCTAAGGTAACAAACAGGAATGAACATCCAACCGAATTGAGAACATACTCTTTTTGGATTCAGTTAAAAATAGAATTTACGTATTTTAGTTTATTTTATTAAAACGAATAAATATATGCTTTAAGTAAAAACAATTCTAATCTAATGCCTTAATAGTCAAACTGTTGCCTGGATTACACTACAGCGATTTTAGGAGATGATGTCCGAAGCATAGACAGGACATCACGTCCGCTTTTCGCTATGATGCGTTATCATCAGCTTGCGAAGTAAAGTTCTCTTCTCTACGTAGTAACGCAGTTCAGCTAGGAATAAGTAGTTCACATTACATCTCCGCTTAATATCCACTAACGCTGAGTGGAGATCAGATGTGAGAAAAACGAATTAATTAGCTTTATCAAACACACCATCACAACCCAGTCCGCTTATCTCTCATTTCGGGTTTGGTTAAGTCTGAACCATATAGCAAGGAATTTTAAAAAATACCTAAGGCTTGAAAGTTTTAAAATGTTGTAGTCTGAACTGTGTTTATAATCCTCTATTTTCTTATACATACATTGATTTCAAAACATGTACCTACTACCTATACCTACTACCATTTTCAAGATTAGCGCCCGATTTTCACATCTACAAGTACAGTGGCGAGTTAAGTAGTAAGTTGTTGATTTGAATAGATCTCCATTCTATTTTTTGGCGAGTTAAGTACGAAGTAGGCCCCTCTCTTGCGTCTCGCCAACTTAACTTGCCAAAAAATAGGATGAAGATCTATTTAAATCAACTTAATCAACAACTTAGGTACCTATTAGGTACTTAACTCGCTACAAAATGAAAGTAAGTAAGTATACCTACAAACATTTTTATTTACATTGTCTGTGCATAATGCACTTTGTTTTTATTTCTGAGCAAATAACACAATCTTTAAGGCATATTATGACCGGTACCGGACCTCGCTAAGCGGGACATCTCCGAAATGATACATTTAATCGTGTCCAGTATCATCCTTGCATCAATAACATGTTGGCTAGGCCATCGTTACCAAGCATCAACCTATGAAAATAGTTATAAATCGTACGTTATAAAACGTAAATTACATAGCAGTTTAGTAAAGATGAAGATAGTACACGCACATATTGTGACCAGCTACTAACGCCATCTGTTGAAATTTAAATGAAATAATCTATTTTAATTTCTCCCCAAAAGTAACATTGGTTTTCCCTGATGTGATAGTTGTTAAAAAGGTTGATAAAATACTAATGCTCAAGGTAATCCATCATGCATTTACTCATCATAACAGCCTATTAATGTCCCACTAGGGACGGGCCTCCTCCCGTGACGGAGGGATACTTGGCCTACTAATACCACGCTGGACAAACGGATTGGTATAGAGTTTAATTCAAGTTTTCCTTCTTTTTATTACTTAAAGATAATATTTACGGATAGGGTCATAGTCGGTTTTTACGACACCCATGGTATGAGATGGGATGGTGAATGTATTCTTACTCCGTCGCCACACGGAGAGTATGCATTATTAACAAAAAAGTATAATGCAGCATTTTATATCTTGAAACTGAGGTTTATTATAAAAAAAGCTCATGGCTTATCTAGCTTGAAACCTGCTACTACCGTCTACTGGTTAACTTGGCCCCAGCTGGTAAGTGTAATAGTCTCCCAAAAGGAACCAGTCACGATGTAATTCTCCCACTCATTAGACGAGGATACGAGAGGTAGGTGTCTTTGTCGTTAGCCGGTAAAACTTACGATACTCGTACCTACATTAAGTAGCCCATGTCATTGACCTTGAGTTCTCCTAACCGTAACTTATCTAGATTGTCAAACTGAAGTGTCTATGTCAGTGACAAAATAGCAGTTTTAGGTACAGTACCTACGGAATCAGATCCTCTCTCTCGACACGAAGTAAGAAGAATATTCCAGGAGAATGCCCTGGCCCTAAGGAATGAGAAGTCTAAGCTTTTTTAAAAATTATTTAGGTAGGTATATTATAATTTCTAGTATTTATAATCCTCTAGTCTGTGGCATTTAAAAAAATATTCCTTTTACAAATAATGGATAATAACCCATAAATATTAATAAAATTACGAATCGTTGAATGTGTTTGTGACCTGAGTACCTGACGCAACAGTGCTGCCATCTCACGTAAAACATAATATCTTGCTACTTGCTCAAAAATACAATCATCAGTGTGTGCTACAGTAGCGTTATTTTTCAATTGAACTCGGCGATGATAAATAGATAACGGGTCGTCTTCACCAAAATATCTATATTTTAATCCCTCCTCTCGGTTATATCTTTTTTTAAGACATTTTGAGTATCTTTTTGATTTACAATGTGCCTGAGATCTTCGGAAGTGAGCACCTAAAAGTTGAAAATGTGAATTGTAAAAAGACTTTGCCGAAAGTGAAAAAGGCATTCTAACAGTCTAGCCAGGTTCAAGATCAAAAGTTTGTCGCAATCTAATCATCATCAACCTATTGACATTCTTTGCTGGAAATATTGCCACCATCCATAAAAAATAATCCATTTTTATGCATTTAAAAATCATCATCATCATAACAGCCCATCAATGTCCCGCTGCAGGGACGTGCCTCCTCCCATGACGAAAGGAATACTTTGCCAACTAATACCACGCTGGCCAGACAGATTGGTATAGGGTTTAATTTTAAGTTTTCCTTCTTTTTATTTCGTAAAGATAATATTCACGGATAGTCCCTTAGTCGGTTTTTACGAGACCCATAGGATGAGATGGGGTGGTGACATATTGTATTCTTACTCCGTCACCACACGGTTATTAGTAGTGTAGGAATTAGCATTTAAAAATATATTTGTGTTAATACATAATATGTATTAGGGTTTGCATGTACACTTGTACAGTATGTGTACCTGTTTTTTTATATAAAAGGAGACGATTAGACGGGCCCACTTAGTAGTAAGTGGTACCTAATCATAGCACATGGTCGTCGCCAAACCCATAGCCCAGCCAATGACTGAATGAAACCTATCTATAAAAGTTGTAATTTTCAGTATTTCTCTGTGTGGTGACGACAGAGTATAAATACATCACTACGAAGGATGGAGCAGACACTTCTCTGCTTCATTTAATGAGTGTTGTAGATATCGACTCAGGTGAAATTTGCAGACAATCTCTGAGGAGGTTAACTTGTGTTTTTTAACCTTTTAAATGTTCAAGATCGAACTCAAGAAAAAAAAGGGCAGACAAGTAAAAAATAAAACAACATTTTTTTTAATAACTTATTATAATTTATGAAATATTAATGGAAATATTTAGTATAAAAAACCCTTATTCATTGTGACACTGAAAGAATCAAAGAAATATTTTTTTAAAGTATATAAATAATATCAACGATTTTTATATACACTTAGTATCTATTAACACCGCAATCTAATTTGGCCGGCTTGAAGTTGTTGCGAATCGCTGCGCAGATCTCATTTGAGGAACTAAATTGCGGGTAGCGGATAATTTCTTAGTTTCTGCACCTACATGCACGAACGTCTCTGAAATCTAACTACAGGCCGGTCGTGTAAGATTACGCGTGTTGTAGAATAACATTTTGTGCCACCTCTTTATATAATTAAAAGCAAGTTTTTAATATAATTTGTCAGCAAGCTGTATTTATCGATGCTAAGTATTCATTGTATTTCTTTTCTTGTGCTAATTGTAACTTCTGTAGCTTCTTCAATAAACCTTTGCTTATCTCTTTACCGTCTTGGTCGTGTGTTGGTAAACCCTGGAATTGAACGAAATAACTTAATTGTTTATCATGCAGAGGCATAGTATATTTAAGCATCAGCAACCAGGAGATGTCGTAAACAGCGACTTAGGGACTTGTATTTATCAGTCAATATTTTAAACAAAGAAGGAAAACTGAATACAAAACCCGATGACAAATTGACCAACCTGCTTAGTATCTGTAGTTCAAAGTTTTCCAATCTCTGCAGGAGATCAGCTGTTATAGTTTTTTTTTTATAGATAACCCCAGCGGCCGGTCATACCATGTAATGCGGAGACTTTTACAAACATCAGATAACGGACATAAGAGAATATCCCAGCTCCAGACAATAGGACATCACATAAATAATTGTTTTGCGTGGGCTTCGAACCCACTTCTGCTTAAAAACAGTTATAATGAAACACAAAATAGTTAAATTACAATACATATATGTTCTTACCTTATCGTCAAACTTAGAATACTTGTCAGTTTCACGTTTGAACATTTCAACGGGAGATATTTTCTTTTGTTCCTCTTTAGCGCGTTGTGCCTCTAATAGTTCCTGCTTTTTCTTCTGCTTTTCAATCTCTAAACGTTTCTTCTCTGCTCTTTCCTTTATTAACTCTTCTTTGCTTACGAGCTTTACGACTGTGCGGTCTACAATTTAAAAGTGTTAAATTTTATTATTTTAATTTATTTAACAGTGAACAAATTAGTTAAAGAAACAGGGACTCAAGTGGTCAGCAGAAGAAGACAACAGATTTGTATTATGTCTGGAGCTCTAAATTTTCTCCATTGCCTTTCTGACATTTTATATTTATACCTAAGCTTTATAGATAGTTTACTAAAAATATTAGACTAGTACTATTTAAGATATTTTACTAGTACTATTAAATAGCTAAATTATCATAAGAAGTGCTGTTCACTTCTAAAAATCAACTAAAGTACTTTCTTATTTAATTACTAAATCTAGATCCTATTTTGTGATGAAGGAATGTGTGAAAGAATTTAGAAGTCTCAGTAAACTAATTTTTTTTTTAATTCTAATATTTCTGTAGGGTATGGTTGCAATGCATTAGTAAATTCCACGTAAGTCGATTGTGGATCCTTAAATAAATTGTTATGTTAGCCCATTCTACATCCTATGACTATTAAACAGACGCAGACCTTTCCAAAAGTCTCCTTAAGCTAGTCGGAAAGTTATCTTATTCAAAAGTCTAGATAGATGCATACCCTGTTTATCCTCAAGCCTCACTCCAAGCGCAGGCAGATCATCATCCCTTAGTACATCACACAGCGCCAACACATCCTTGGCGCCGGCCGCACGCGCCGCTTCTCTCACTCGAGACCTAAACGTGCTTAACGCTTCTAGGTACGGCATTACTGCTTCTTCTAACTGTAAATATAAAAGAAGTTACATATATTTGCTGAATTAATCTCTTATTTATTAAATAGTACTAAGTAAGTAAGTAATAGTATAATTTATCTTATGCTCGTACAGATAGCGCGCGAGTTGAATGCAGTCGGGGTCTAAGGTAAAGGGCGGGAGCATCTCCCCCCGCTATCCGCACGCCCCACCTCACGCGCCTGCAATGTAGTGCTGTGCCATCCTTGTCAACTATCGTACGTTTGCCATGTTATTGTGTTAATAGTAATACTACCATCGGGAACCTATTCTGTGTCCCGTATTTCCTTTGGGAACCTCTTCCCGGAATTCCCTCGGATCCCTATTCCCGGTCTTCCTGGAATTCCCTCGGGATCCTCTTCCCGCTCTTCTCTCGGAAACCTATTCCAGGTCTTCCAGGAATTCCCTCAGGAACCTATTCCCGGTCTTCCCTCGGGTGTCTTCCCGAAATTCCCTCGGGAACCTATTCCCGGAATTCTCGGTCTTCCCTCGGGAATATCTTCCCGGAAATCCCTCGGGAACCTCTGCCCGGAATTCCCTCGGGATCCTCTTTCCAGTCTTCCCGTAATTCCAGGACAGCAGGGGGCGTGTCAAGTTTGGCGGGGGGCATGTCCAGGAGGGCGGCCCTCGGGAACCTATTCTGTCTCCCGTAATTCCCTATTCCCGGTCTTCCGGGAATTCCCTCGGTAACCTATTCCAGGGCTTCCCGGAATTCCCTCGGTAACCTATTCCAGGGCTTCCCGGAATTCCCTCGGGAACCTATTCCAGGTCTTCCCTCGGGAACCTCTTCCCGGAATTCCGTCGGGAACCTATTCCAGGTCTTCCCTCGGGAACCTTTTCCCGGAATTCCCTCGGGAACCTATTCCCGTTCTTCCCTCGGGACCCTATTCCCGGAATACCCTCGGGAGCCTCTTACTTATAATCCATCGGGACCCTATTTCCGATCTTCCCTCGGGAACCTATTTCCGGTCTTCCCGGATTTCCCTCAGAAACCAAATCCCTATCTTCCCGGAATTCCCGCTGGATCCTCATCCAGCTCTTCCCACGGGACCCTCTTCCCGGAGTTCCCTAGGGAACCTCTTCCCGGAATGCCGTCGGGAACCTCTTCCCGGAATTCCTTCGGGAACCTCTTTCCAGTCTTCCCGTAATTCCAGGAAGGCGAGGGGCGTGTCCAGGTGGGCGGGGGGCGTGTCCAGGCGCTGTATAGAGCGTAAATTGTGTGCGCGTGAAGCGTAAACTGTGCATTCCACTTACAATAACTGTAGAGTATTTACAGTCAGTAATCGTTAGTTATTAATAAAAACACAGTTTAAAATATTTTAGTGAAAATGGTAAAAGTATCGATGAATAAATCTCTTATTTATTTATTTTATAGTAATAAGAAAGTCAGTAATAGTATAATTTATCTCATAGATATACGTGGTCGCTTTTCGAGAACTATTCTGTCCCATCGTCATTAGTCAGTTCTTCGTATTATGTCGCCACTTCAACCGTGCAAATGTGGATGCTCTATCGGTGACCTGTCTCATTTCTGGTCCCAGATAAATATACCTACTCGTCGACAACTTCGAGTGCAGCAAGGACATTTGCCATGATCTTGGTCTTGTCGATGTTCATTTTAAGACCCACTTATTGGGAGACACTACTAGGGTCATCCAGCATTGTATTGAGGTCCGCCTTGGTCTCAGACATGACCGCGACCCGTAAGCAAATGAAGGTGCATAATATACTCGCCATATATGGTAATGCCTATTCCGTTCCAGTCTAATGCCCGATTTACACATCGACAAGTACAGTAGCGAGTTAAGTAGTATTTTAAGATTAAGTTGATTTAAATAGATCTCCATCCTATTTTTTGGCGAGTTAAGTACGAAGTAGCCCCCTCTCTTGCGTATCGCCAACTTAACTTGCCAAAAAATAGGATGGAGATCTATTTAAATCAACTTAATCTTAAAATACTACTTAACTCGCTACTGTACTTGTCGATGTGTAAATCGGGCATAAGAGCCTAAAAGCATCTTCCAGTGCAGCGGTTAACAGTTTCGGAGAACACTGTGTCTTATACCTCGCTGTAACTGGGTAGTTCATAATAATCCATCCTTAAGACGGACCAACATAATGGCGTTTTCCGGCTCTTCCCTTAGGGACCTCTTCCCGTTCTGCCGACGAGAACGACTTCCCGGTATTCTCCCGAGAACCCATTCCTGATCTTCCCAAAAACCCTCGAAAACCTATTCCCAGTCTTTCTGGAATTCCATCGGGAACCTATTCTGTCTCCCGTATTTCCTTTGGGAACCTCTTCCCGGAATTCCCTCGGTTCCCTATTCCCGGTCTTCCTGGAATTCCCTCGGGATCCTCTTCCCGCTCTTCTCTCGGTAAGCTATTCCAGGTCTTCCCGGAATTCCCTCGGGAACCTATACCAGGTCTGCCCTCGGTAACCTATTCTCGGAATTCCCTCGGGAACCTATTTCCGGTCTTCCCTCGGAAACATCTTCCCGGAAATCCATAGGGGAACCTGTGCCCGGAACTCCCTCGGGACCCCCTTTCCGCTCTTCCCGTAATTCCAGGACGGCGGGGAGCGTGTTCAGTCGGCCGGGAGGCGTTTCCAGGTGGGCGGGGGGCGTGTCCAGGTGGGCGGCCCTCAGGAACCTATTCTACCTATTCTGTCTCCCGTAATTCCCTATTCCCGGTCTTCCGGGAATTCCCTCGGGAACCTATTCCAGGGCTTCCCGGAATTCCCTCGGGAACCTATTCCAGGTCTACCCTCGGGAACCTCTTCCCGGAATTCCCTCGGGAACTTATTCCCGGTCTTCCCTCGGGAACATCTTCCCGGAAATCCATCGGGAACCTGTGCCCAGAACTCCCTCGGGACCCTCTTTCCGCTCTTCCCGTAATTCCAGGACGGCGGGGAGCGTGTTCAGGTGGGCGGAGGGGCGTTTCCAGGTGGGCGGGAGCGTGTCCAGGTGGGCGGGAGCGTGTCCAGGTGGGAGGGGGCGTGTCGAAGTGGGCGGTGGGCGTGTCCAGGTGGGCGGGGGGCGTGTCGAGGTGGGCGTGGGCGTGTCGAAGTGGGCGTTGGGCGTGTCCAGGTGGGCGGGGGGCGTGTCGAGGTGGACGTGGGCGTGTCCAGGTGGGCGGGGGCGTGTCCAGGTAGGCGGGGGCGTGTCCAGGTGGGCGGGGGGGCGTGTCGAGGTGGGCGGGGGCGTGTCCAGGTGGGCGGGGGGGCGTGTCGAGGTGGGCGGGGGCGTGTCCAGGCGCTGTATAGAGCGTTAACTGTGCATTCCACTTACAATAACTGTAGAGTATTTACAGTCAGTAATCGTTAGATAATAATAAGAACAAAGTTAAAAATATTTAAGTGAAAATGGTAGAAGTATAACTGAATAAATCTCTTCTATAGATATACGCTGTCGCTTTTCGAGAGTTTTCATTTCGAGTTTTCGGATGCTTAAACGGCAGTATTTCAAAATATCGTTGGCCAACTTGCCATCACGTTTTGGTACATGTTAAGCTGGTTCCCATACAGCTTTAGACCACGCCCGCTTGAATCTCCCGATTACGTGTAATCTACAATAAGTTATCATGGTATGTCGATTTCTCGTGTAAGTCTTTTCACTGTGGACGTGTTCCGCCATTTTTCCTTTCGAAAGATTAATCATTTCCAATCGCAATCTGCTGACGTATAGAGCTAAACGCCGCGTGAGACATCCTTCCGACTGAGATATCACATGTTTCTGCTACGGTTATAAACTCTTAAAGATAAAGTCGACCACGTAAATACATTTAATTTCTGTCGTTTGATCGGTTTATTTGAGAACTAGAAACTTAATTTACATCGATTTTTTTTTCAATATATCATATTATTGGTAATAATACGCCAGCAATGACTAATAACCAGCGAACATACAAAAACTTTAATCGAATTGACAAACTATATCTAAAATAACAAAACATTAAACACATCGCTATACTCACACCAACATTACTAGCGTCTCCCACAGGGAAGCCGATCCCTCCCCTCGGTCCCTCCACAGCGCCGAACACGTGCAGTACGTCGGTGACGTACCTCGCCGCCGAGCTCAGCAGTGGGGCGCTGCGCGGTCCGCCCTGACGTAGGTACACGTGACATGCGCTCACTAGCTCACGTAATGCGTCTAATGCACTGCGTGTGTCTATGTTATCTAAAAAAACAAGAAAAAACATGATTTAATACGAAGTTAAGCAAATAATAAGCAAGAAATAATACTTGACAACTTTTTTTATTTAAATGTCATCAATCCTTATTCATAAGATCCCCAATACCATATACACGAAAAAAAACAATATCATTACTTTTTTTGGTATTTCTCTAAATGAACAAGAATTCCGCTTATTGTTTTAACTCATAACTCATGACATATTTTATGTTAAGGTTACTTTTCTATATTACATCGAAAACAATTCATAATAAAGACCATGAGTTTTTTAGGGGGACCAATAATATTACCCTGAAGAACTCCAAAAAACCAAATCAAATTATACTTGGAAAACCTTATGCAATACTCTTATGCGTTAATTTATAACAAATATGTCCTCACCACAAAGTGCAGAATGTACTTGTTCCTTCACAGTAGTTATTTTCGCTGCCAACACTTGCTCTTCAGCATTCCACTCACCGCCGGCACCCTCGTCGTATCCACTACGTATCGCATCTTTCACTGTCAGGAAAAACTCCTGCAATTTTATACATATTGTTTAGTAACGAATAAACAAATATTATTTTTTTTAACAGCAGAGCTTTGGCTCTACACCTACACCTTTATTTTACCTATTAGTTTAAGTATCTATGAAGAATTGTGCGTTTCTTTATTTATGTTATAATCTATGTAAGAAATATTTATTTTAAGGTATGCCAACTTCTGCCATTCACCTACACCTTCATCATGTCCATTTATAAGGGTTGTCTGGAAGAAATCGCTTTTAGCGATAAGACCACCCATGTACCAACAAATAGTAAATTGTTAAATATGTTTTGACCACCAGTTCTAACTTCACAAAAAGTATATAATGCGCTAGTTAAGCTACAGCAAGTCCTGCATAGCAATAACCAGTAGTGCTCAAATTACTTTACTGCGTTTACACGAATGGATATGGTAGAGTATGCATGCAGATTTCAATCAGACAAGCTTCTTGTTCGTAATGTTACTATCTAATATTTAAAAAAAACATTCAAGTAAGTAAAGAACGTAAATGAGACTCAAATGTGTGAAGTATTAGCATAAAAACCTGAACTGTTTTTAAACAAAAAATATGTTATGATTCCTTACATTAAACATTTTCTCAGTTTGAATAGCCATTTCCATAGTATTCTCGGAATAATCTAGAGTTTCTTTCCATCCATGCATAAGGAACCCTATCCTTAACTGTCTTGACGTATGTCGCTCCAGTGCTTCAGATATTGTCACAAAGTTCTTCAGACTCTTGGACATTTTACATCCAGCTATAGTCAGATGACCGCTATGTAGGAAATAGTTTACCCATCCTGGTTCATCGTAATAAGCCTGAAAGTAAATTATATTTTATAATATATGTTTATAATTTGAAGCTAATACAATTTTAAGTCAAATGAAATTTGGTTCAACCTCTTTATCTATGAATTCAGATGCTGTTGAACTATAAACACAGAATGGTATTACAGAATGTACCACCCGGTTAAATAATCTCGAGACGTCACGTCGAGTCGCCCGTACCATACGGAGGCGTCGTGGCGAGCGCGGGGAGGTGAAAACAACGGGGCGGGAAATTCCCATTCCAGCGAGGTCTCAAGATAATGTGACCTTGTAATATACTATTACTACTTGGTTTAAAAGAGTAGAATTTACCAGCATATTTAAGAATGTTAATAATATTTGAGGTAATTTTTGGTTGTAGTAAAAAAATACTAGTCTAATTTCCCTTGATAGGAAAAATGGCATTTATTGGCATAGATAGTTCTTTAGGGTATGAATCTAGAATTCATAACCATTTTAATACTCATAGCATGATTACCTACCTCACTCTGTGCCAACTCATTATCATGATGAGGAAATTTAAGATCAACACCACCAGTATGTATGTCCAACTTATTACCAAAGACATCGGAAGCCATAGCAGAGCACTCTATATGCCAGCCGGGTCTGCCTAAGCCCCAGGGGGACTCCCATGATGGTTCACCTGACTTGCTACGCTTCCATAATGCAAAGTCATTTGGTGAACGCTTCTCGTTTGCGTCGTTAGTAAGATCACCTTTGAACAAGAGAAAATGTTCAGGTTACACAGTTTACACTAATTAAATTGTCATTGCAGTGTCAGGGTCAAAATTTTGAGTATTCTAAACCCTATCCAATTCTAGCCAATGCTATAGAGAAGTTTTATGGATTTTTCACTGCCCAAATGTTTTAACGAACTTGTTAATTAAGTATATACTTAATCTATTATTCCTTGAAACATTTGGTTGTTGCATCAGTGCAAGCTTATTCGACAAACTAGTTACTCGAGTCTGAATCAGAAAGAACCTTTGCGATTTTTATATAGTTTCATTTCCAGAAAATAAAAGTATGTAAATATAATACTATCACCATTCATAACTTTAACTTTACAACACAAATATGTAAAGATATTCAACCATGATTCAATTATTGTATAGTTACCTTCTCCTTCCTGTAATGACTTTGTATCCCCATAAGCTTCTGGCACTAATCTAGCATAGTAATGCTTATCATTACCATCAAATTTACCAACACTGAAGTAGACAGAACCATTGGACTCATATGCCAAACCATTTTCTATAATCTTCTGTATAAATAATACTATTTGTGGTACATATTCACTTACTCTTGTTAATACATCTGGCGGTAAGACCTGCAAATGTAATATTAGAGAGAAATACTTTACAAACCAAACTTAAACATAAAGATATCAGATAAGTTCAAATGCAGATATTTATATTGTAATAAAACACACTTCTAATAAAACTAAACCATTTAACATTAACTAGGTATAAAGGTAGTCATAAAATTTTTAAACAGAATATAATTATTTAATATATCCTTGAAAACAGTCATTAATAAAACAATTTAGAAATTAAGTACCTTGGTCACATGATTGCAAGTGACATTATACATAACATAGAATAAGTAACAAAAGCATTTCTACTAATTGTAATTTGGATTTTGTAATAACACTGCCAAACTGCATCATTTATACTGAAAATGCATGGATGTTCCACCTACATAACCTTTAAAAGTTGTTTATAATTGATTAATATACTTACATTAAGTGCTTTCATATCTTTATGGAATTCATTCTCCCAATATTTAGGCAGTGCTGTAAATATTGCATTATCAGTAACATTCAATCCAAACTTGCTATCTAGCCACTCTGAAATTGGACCTTTTGCTGATTGTAAGAAGGCACATTTTGCTTGTGTTATATTTTCTGTATCACCTTTTTCTAATGCTGACTTAAGCGTTTGTACTGCAGCTGCTATGCTGCAATATATTAAACAAATACATGACATAAATATACATACTTTACAATACATTGTAAAACATAAATAATAGGTATAATAAACAAGTAGAAAGATAGCATCCATTGTGTTAGCAAGTACATTTCCTTTACTTCATAATATAGTATGTGTTTTTATGATTATTAGAAAATTCCTTGTTAACCCTTAAACCCTACCCGGGGGTCCAGTAAACCCCAGTGCTTTATTTTTTTTAAATATTTTAGCAAAATCGAAAAGCTCGATCACGTGACTCCAGGTAATCCTCGATGACACCTTTGGCTATCTTATAATTAGTCGTGCTTTCGCGCTAATGCATTGTAGGCGTAATTATGGCTGTTTTGGGGTTTATCAGACCCCAGGGTAGGAATAAAGTTATATTTTTGTGGTGTACTGATAGTTATACATTGGTTTCTGCTGTTCGTTCTGGTAATAAAATAAAAAGGTAAGATACATTTCTTGATGTTTAATAATATAGTAATAGTATTATTAGTTCATTTAACAAAAAAATGTCGGCATATTGTATTCTTTTTACATTTTTTAATGTGTTTTACGTAATTGTTTTGGTAAAGCTAAACAATAATAGATGATCAGATTATTGACTGGCTGCACAAAGAATATTCTAAAGAGGAAGAGGTGTTGGGTGTTGTGGCTCTTAACCGACTTCTGGAGATGGTGGACTTTTATAATAAGACGAAAATTGGTGTCGATTTGATGGACCTGTTATGTCACAAATACAGTAGGTATGTATGGTTGCCTGTGCGGCGCTCCACAAACTAGGGCCGACCTCTCATCATGTCCTGGATGCCCTTACACCTGCACTCAGGAAGAGCTAATGATTGCCAGCTATAACGCAGTCAGTGTCGCAGAGTTTTGGGCTACATCAATTTAGTCTAGTATCGTTTTGCCATCGATACGCTAAGAAGAAGAAGTATGTCTAGGAGGACAAAAAGATGGCTAATGGCAGTTTTTTATGGCCTAATCAATATAGAAGGTGTTAATTTATTTGTTCTACTAAAAATGGCTACAAAAAAAAAACAATGAAAAAACATCTCTTTCTAACAAAACTAGCCTTGGACCTCATTACCCGACAAATGGAGGACAGATTTACATGGCCTTCTTTGGCCTCAAATCTCCAAGACCTCCTATGAGGAATTTAAAAAAAGAAGCCTCTTTTGGTTGTCGCAGCTCCTGCTCCCATAGCAAAAAAAAAGATATGCTGTCTGCCCAACGGGGAAAAACCGGAAAACGAAGGTTTCCTGTGGGATGTGCCGTAAACCTCTCTGTGGTGAAGATACTGTGCCATGATGTGAGGAATGTGGCATCCAAAAAATAAAATGTTGTTTATAATGCGTTATAAAACTGTTTTTCTAATTAAATAATTAATACATTAAATTTGCATTTAATTTATTATTTATTCATGATTTAAATATGGGGTCTACGAGACCCCTGGGTAGGAATAATGTTTCTCCTAGGATGGGTAGGACTTAAGGGTTAAAATAAGTCATTAGAAGAACATAGCTTTAGCTAACATTTTCTGTAAAGTAATATCATGTTTCAAATCTAAACTAGAGTAAGATAATATACATTGACTTGACAATCTCTGTAGTAGAGTTTGTGACTGCTATGCAAAGGTCTTAGGTTTGATTCCTGCTTAATTAAAAATTGTGTTTATGAACTTGAGTCTTTGCATTGGTCTGGGTGTTTTCCATATATAATTTACAAAATAAAATTATAGAAGTATGTGTTATCTAGTACTTGTGAATAGGTAGAGGTAATGGTCCTCATATTACTGTTATTAAACATTCTGCATTACATTTTACACAATAGCATTGCAAACAATAGAAAACTCTTTAGAAATTTGTTACAGTTAGCAATTACAGTGCAAATAATAATAATATGCTGATTATAATATTTGATAATCAGGTTGAAACTTAGCAAATTATATTAAAATATTTTTTTTACCAAACTAATGTTTTCTGCATAACATTCTTCTTATCTGGGTCATCTGTTACTTTAAGTACATTTTCATAATAATTTATAACTATTGTTGCATCATCTACAATGTCATTCAGGCTCTTCTTTTCTTCAATGTACTTTTCATATAAATGATGTTGCCTTGCTCTTTTAATAATTTTGTCATCAATGTCTGTTATATTCATACAGTACAATATATCATAGCCAAAGTAATTGGACATAACACGCCTCAAAATATCAAAAGATATGTATGACCTGCAATAAGAAATGAAATAATTAACATGTAAGTTTAATAACAGTCCAACATTATCCTAAAGCAGAATCTTCCATCTTCTTAAATATAGGGCAACATGGGTTACAAATACAGTACTGTTTTTTAATAGTAGTTAAATTGCACTGAAAAAGTAAAGTAATTTTTCAAATAAATAATCTGTCAATAAACAATACAACTTTCTATGAGACATTTTAATATCCAATAAAATTTATAACATGTCAAAGTTTATAAAAATTACCTGGCGTGTCCCATATGGGAAGCATCATAAACAGTGGGTCCACAGCTGTACCAGTTTATACGATTTCCATTGGCACATTTAAATTCTTCTTTCTGTCTAGTTAAACTGTTGTAAAGTTTTAAAACAGGCCTTTTATCATTGTTTGCAGGTGGAGACCAATTAGGTTGGTTTCTTTTCGACATTTCGAGATCTTATATAGTCTACAACTAACCTCAACCGAATGATAAAAAAAATATTTGGGAAAACTTAACAAAACACTGAGAAGATGTTGTATACACTTTAAGTAAAGTTTAAGTATTTAAACCGCCACGTACTAACGCAGTAAAACTCATGCCTTTCTGTTGCAAAATAACATTTTTTATCGTAGTGATGACCTGCCACTGCAACTGACATAATTATGACAATGACAATTGACTTTGACAAACAACCCACAGACCAAAGAGTATCTTTCTTTTTTTTTTTTTCGAGTCCTAGGTTTTCTGACGTCGTTGATGTAAAATGTTAAAATCCATCAAACAAATTTCAGTGGGTTTGTGGTTGTCAGAAAGAATAATAGATTTATATGGTACACCGGCTGGGGAGTTCATGGTAAATAAGCAGCTGCGATAGGTATGATTTCGTCGTCCTTCTCTATGGCGACAGCTTCAGAATACCAATCGCCTCCTCTATGTGCCTAAAGGGTCGTGGGTGAGAGACGTAGGAGAGCAGATGATATATCAAATGTTAAACCTTTTCACTCTCTCTTGAACAAGGGCAACATTGTTGCCCCCCTAATAACGAATAATTTTCGGCACATGTTTTTTTTTGTGTGATAGGAGGCAAACGAGCCAGCAGTTTACCTGATGGTAAGTTATCACCGCCACCCATGGACACCCGCAACACCAGAGGAATCACAAATGCGTTGGCGACCTTTAAAAATGGAGTAAGTACACTCGTTTCTTGAAGCTCCCTAAGACGTAACGGTCCGGAAATATCGCCCCAGGGAACAGATGTTCGCGGTAGGAAGCTTCGCAAAAAAGGATGTGGATGACCGCCAACCGTCAAGGTGAAAACGATAGTAGGACAGTCGATTGCGAGTAGTTCTGTGGAGAAATTCAGCTGCGGGCAATGTCTAGAATAGCTCCTCAGAGCACTCCCCGTGATAAATGCGGTAGAGAATGCAAAGAGACCCTACATCCTATGTATAATGTCCTACAAGACTTCGCTTCATTCCAAATTTCTAGTTTGTAGGTACATTGGAAGTACCCTGTAGGTTTTTATACCCTTGCTCGTCGAAACGTAACCGGCGCGGCGACATAAACGGCTATATTCTCTTGATTGCGTTGGCTGAGAGAAGATTTTTTTATAGCACTTAAAAGGCAAAAAATTTCAACCTGATACCTCCACCGTCCACGCGTTCCTGAGAAAAAGGGTCTTGACAGACAGACAGACGGACAACAAAGTGATTCTATAAGGTTTCTGTGTTTTCAATATCGGTACGGAGCCAAAAACTGGTAATCGTTTTAAAGAAATATCAATTCACTATACTTTTACAAAAAGTGATAATAAAAATGGGATATTAATTTTATTATGAAATTATTTGATCCAACCACAGAAAAACGAGAAAAGCGACTTACTGAATACATCAGCAGCGGTTGTTGCGGTTCGGATGAATCCCTATTTTGCTTTCGAAACTTTTCCAATGCCTTAGCAGATGATAAAAAGTCTATTATGTTTACAAATTGACCACCAAAGAGAATGATATCCACAGAGAATATCTGCGTACTACAGATACCTACAAAAACACTGATTATAGTATACACATAGATAACTGGCTGTACCTACTTGCTGTACTGTATGTACTGTACCATTTCTACGCGTTTAACTGAACTGAAAGTTGCTATTATAGTGTATTTATAATTTACTAATTCTTGCGTTTTTTGCATTGTTTCCGCTGTCTCTTGAAATCGCTTAGATTACCATGGCCACCTGTGCTTGTAAATGCTTAAATATAAGTCTAGAAGGTGATAAACTTGAAGATAATGTCGATGTTGGAAGACTGGAGTTAACATCCATGGAACAAAGAGATATTTTTTTCAGTGAGGTACCGTCAATAAACATGTCTTGACCTTGACTTGTAGGAAGATATTTTGATTACCCAAAATAAGTGAATTATGTGAATGAAACCTATTCCGTAATAAAACTTGATGGTTTTTATTTTGAAAACAATAATATTTTTTATTATGTATTGTTTTTATAACACAAGTACATGTGCGTTTGCCAATGTTCTTCTCTCGTTTTATTTATGTTTCCGTTCTAGTCGGGTATTGAATATTTCTGATATGTATTCTTTATTTTATATTAGAAGGACTAAGGACAATATTTTACTTTACTTTTAAAGTAAATATTTTCGTAGGTTTAATTATAATTCGAGAATACCTTCCTAATTAGTTATCTTTTTAACTCATAATAGTAAATGTTGTTTTTCAGAAGCTTATTTCTTTTTCTATGGAGAGTTCTAAAACAATAGTAACACAGTCTGCGTTATTGGATCAACGCACACTGGGCAAATGGACCATCCACTCCTGCTTAGCTTGTGGCCAACTTACACATGCCATATCACATAATAAAAATGGACCCTATGCACTGCTTGTTTGTAAAGCTATTCAGGTCAGTATTCATTTCTGTGTATACCGTGGCAATATAATAACAACGACTAGCTAACTCTTGTAGGTCTTAGCAGTAGCTTAGACTTACAAGTTACTATAGAAATTCAAACTAACTCTAGTTTGACTAAACAACATACTAAAAGTTTTTATTATATCCTATTTAACAGTACGTCTTACTAACTTATTTATAGAGCAAGTAGTGACTGCTTCATATGCTTATGATTTCACAACTATGCCATGAATATCACAAATTATAAACAGTTGATAATATACAATCAAATACAGACTTATAGTGCGTAGCGTAGAAGTATTACTTTAAATTGATAAAAATGAATAACACTACAGTATAAAATACCAACTGACTACTAATTTGTCATTGCTACCAAAACGTCTTACTTCCGTGCCTGTATAGGTTGTTAGTAATGATAGATGTTAATACTGTAGGTCTGTCCTGCAAGTAAGCCATATGTCACAGGGACTTCAAACACACAATTCTAATGTAATGTTTCATGGTCCCCGAAGTATTATACCGTGCCATAAAATATTTAATTCAATATTTACACTTAGATTACTTAAGCATAATATATCATGAAGGAATAAGTTATTAAACCTGTTTATCAAGTTAATTGTCTTAAAATGCATGGCTATTAAGATATAGTGATTATAATATAATAGCTCTTCTGTGTTAGTTCATAATAAAATTAATGTGAATTTAGATTATGTAAAGGCAAAACTGATAATGTAAATAAATATATATAGGCAAGTGTGGAACATCTATATCCATTTATTTCCAAGATTACTAATTATGTTTCCTTGGTGAGTACTTAAAATAGAGAGGAGATGATATACCTTAGGAATTTCCTTTCATAAGTAGAAAACCAGGAAATATATAATAATAATAAAATTCTCTTAAATTCATAATATAATGCCGTCTAGTCCAATTTGGCTGAGGTTCTTATATCTACATTACTTTATTTTATTTTAAAAAAATCAATTTACTTTACAGTTTACCTACAAATTATCAATTACTGAGCAAAGTTTAATAAAAACCTTTCTTACATTACAGACCACACAGGAGCGGATAAATACTTTAAAAAAATTAAACAACTATTCACCAGTATTTAACTTATTAGTGCCAGAAATAACCAATGACATTGAAATGAAGGAGAACGTGGATACAAATAACCTCACACATAGTGATAAAAACGTATGGCTTCCAATACAACAAGTAATAAGTACGCTTAGCAAACAACTCAATCAAACGTTACAGTCACAGCTCGAAGCTATTGAAGAAACTGTAAGACAGTTTAGAGATCAAAAATATGCAGAGTTTGAAGCCTACAGAGAAAGAGGACAGAGAGATCATAAGATTTTAGCTAGGTAGTGTAATTTTAATTTTATAATAATTAAATATGAATATCTAATTTTTTACAAAACTAACAAACTTATGCCAGAGCTTAAAGATTAAGCCAACTTATATTGATTAAAATGATTTTATTAAACCTTAAAATAAATAAAATAGAAATGTCTTTTTTCAAATGTGTGTAAATGTTATGTAGCCTTCTTCTTAATTTATATCTATGTGGTTTCATGTTTTGATGTCCAAGCCACATGAATTTAATCTAAGTTAGAACAAAATTTACATAGTAAATAAAATATTAAAACTTATTTAATTTTCAGTATTATAAGTAAGGCTCGCAATAACTCAGAGCGAGACAACTGGAGAATTGATGCCTCAGTTGACAATGGACCCCCATCCCCCCAGCTACCTCCTCTACAGAGACGAAGACTTTCTTCTTTTAAAGATGCCAAAAAATTACAACAAAATATTTCTAAGGTAAAAAGGATTCTATTGTTTTTCTTTTTGAAAGATGATCAACAAGTACAAGAATTGCCTTTATGACAAAGTGTGATGCGACTGCGCAAAGTCGGGGGTTGGAATAACAAAGTTAATAACTTGTGTGAGTCACAAATTATTGTATGGAACTGAAAAAAGATGTATTTTATGTCAGTAAATTTAAAGTCTGCAAAAGTCACCGTGCTGCAGAGATTGATCTAAAGTATGACAGGTGCCTTTTTTTTAAATATAATCTAATGATTACTGATTCTGTTATTATACAAGTGAGAAGTGTTGAAGACTATGTTTAATTACATTATGGCAACCCTTTACATACTATAATATTCCTCCAATACCCCACTTATGGATGAATCCATCTTCATAAAGAAACAACAAACTTGGTCTGCTAATACTATATGCCTTTGACGATTTTGTTTTTAAATCAGCTCACAATTAAGGAGTTTTTTATGTCTTTGGTTCTTGTACCTCATTACAAATATAAATTAATAGAATAATAAAAATAATTATGTACTTTTTTTTTTTAATTACTTTTTTATTTAATTATTACTTTACATTGATGTTTGTAAAAGGTCCCCGCGACACAGGGCATGATCCCTAGTGCGGGAGATGTCTTTAAAAATGTTACGCTAATGTACCTACAAAAAAATACTTTGAAATATTTTATGAAATTATTAAGTACAAGTTGTAAAATGATATATTTATAAATGATTCCAGAATAACAGACCGGAAGAGGACTCGTTGGATGCGGAAGAATTGTTTGACATGGACGGGGGCCTAGACTCAAGGAACGACATGCACTCGGATAATTATGACTACGATTCTGACCGTAAGTTGACTTATTGACTAAATTTTTTAATTATCTTTTGTTGCCTTATTTTAAATCTTAACTAACATCAGAATCGTTTAGGCAGAAATTTAGGCATTTGTCTTTTCGATCAGTATTGGCGAAAAAAAAATTACAGTTTATAATTTTAGATTCTTCGTAATCTTGAAGTAGTAACTTATGTACATGTAGGCATTTTGTGTCATTTTTATCCACGGAAATCGTGCCAAATAACCAGTACCTAACAATTCGTCGTATATAAAGAGATTGTATTTTCTTAATACTATACCATGTTAAAGCCTCAAAATAAAATTAAAGCTTTTAGAAGTTACGTCTTTTTGATCATTATATTGCAATAAAACACTATTAATAATTTGTCAGTTTCATCCTCGAAATTTTATTAAAGACAGAAGACAGCGAGCGTGCAGGCGGGGTCGACGTGTAGGTACATGACTAGCCACTTGGCTCGTGCGGTGCGGCAGCGATTGCCTGCTCACATTGATCGTATTTGTGAATGAAAATACTTTAATCACACGATTTTGGTTGTTATACGTAATACGAATACGGTTAAAATCCATTATTAATTGATATCGGTAGTTCAATTCAAAATTAAATATGTCCCCTGTACTGATAGATATCGCCGTAGATAATGCGAATATCAACCTTATGAACAACGTGTTAAATTATATAATTGCCAGAACTGCAAAAAGCGCCATCTATGGACGACGGCGGAATTAACTCGAATTTTGAATCTGGTTTGGTTTTAGATTACTGACCAACGTCATATAATTATTTTTGCGCTACAGCAAAATAACTTTTATTTGAAATGAATGAAGGTTCACTCCCAGATGTAGGATCAGCTACATACGTTATTTTTTTGTTAGTAGTTTATTTATGTAAATTTGGCGACAGCGGTTCCCATAGTGAATTAGTTGTATTGCATTTCCACTTGATTTATGTTCCGTGGTAGGTATAGTTTTGATAATAATATGAAAAACGAAAACTAACTCAATAATCCATACTAATATTATAAATGCGAAAGTAACTCTATCTGTCTGTTACTCTTTCACGCCTAACGGCTGAACGGATTTTGATGAAATTTGGTACAGACAATCTTTAGACCCTTAGAAAGAACATAGGCTACTTTTTATTATAAAAAAAAAAAATTGTTTTATACAAAAAAATCCTGCGTTCTAGCATTTTGAAATTTTTACCAATGTGGGGGTGAAATAGGGGTTGAATTGAAGATAAGACAATAAATCTTGGTACGTAGGCTTTTTCTACAAACAAATTCCCAAAATTCGAACTGTACGGATTCGGAACGGGAACTACAAAGCCAAACTCACATTTACTTCTCTCTGACTCACAACAAATTCTGATTCTGATTGATAAAAACTAACTTTCCCGCTTAAATCTTAACTAACATCAGAATCGTTTAGGCAGAAATTTAGGCATTTGTCTTTTCGATCAGTATTGGCGAAAAAAAAATTACAGTTTATAATTTTAGATTCTTCGTAATCTTGAAGTAGTAACTTATGTACATGTAGGCATTTTGTGTCATTTTTATCCACGGAAATCGTGCCAAATAACCAGTACCTAACAATTCGTCGTATATAAAGAGATTGTATTTTCTTAATACTATACCATGTTAAAGCCTCAAAATAAAATTAAAGCTTTTAGAAGTTACGTCTTTTTGATCATTATATTGCAATAAAACACTATTAATAATTTGTCAGTTTCATCCTCGAAATTTTATTAAAGACAGAAGACAGCGAGCGTGCAGGCGGGGTCGACGTGTAGGTACATGACTAGCCACTTGGCTCGTGCGGTGCGGCAGCGATTGCCTGCTCACATTGATCGTATTTGTGAATGAAAATACTTTAATCACACGATTTTGGTTGTTATACGTAATACGAATACGGTTAAAATCCATTATTAATTGATATCGGTAGTTCAATTCAAAATTAAATATGTCCCCTGTACTGATAGATATCGCCGTAGATAATGCGAATATCAACCTTATGAACAACGTGTTAAATTATATAATTGCCAGAACTGCAAAAAGCGCCATCTATGGACGACGGCGGAATTAACTCGAATTTTGAATCTGGTTTGGTTTTAGATTACTGACCAACGTCATATAATTATTTTTGCGCTACAGCAAAATAACTTTTATTTGAAATGAATGAAGGTTCACTCCCAGATGTAGGATCAGCTACATACGTTATTTTTTTGTTAGTAGTTTATTTATGTAAATTTGGCGACAGCGGTTCCCATAGTGAATTAGTTGTATTGCATTTCCACTTGATTTATGTTCCGTGGTAGGTATAGTTTTGATAATAATATGAAAAACGAAAACTAACTCAATAATCCATACTAATATTATAAATGCGAAAGTAACTCTATCTGTCTGTTACTCTTTCACGCCTAACGGCTGAACGGATTTTGATGAAATTTGGTACAGACAATCTTTAGACCCTTAGAAAGAACATAGGCTACTTTTTATTATAAAAAAAAAAAATTGTTTTATACAAAAAAATCCTGCGTTCTAGCATTTTGAAATTTTTACCAATGTGGGGGTGAAATAGGGGTTGAATTGAAGATAAGACAATAAATCTTGGTACGTAGGCTTTTTCTACAAACAAATTCCCAAAATTCGAACTGTACGGATTCGGAACGGGAACTACAAAGCCAAACTCACATTTACTTCTCTCTGACTCACAACAAATTCTGATTCTGATTGATAAAAACTAACTTTCCCGCTTAAACCTCGCAACCGATTTTGATGAAATTTGTTACAGACAATCTTTAGACCCTGAGAAAGAACATAGGCTACTTTATATTAACAAAAAAAAAACGTATGTTCTAGCATTTTGAAATTTTTACCAGTGTGGGGGTGAAATAGGGGTTGGTTGAAGATAAGACAATAAATCTTGGTACGTAGGCTTTTTCTACAAACAAATTCACGAAATTCGAACTGTACGGATTCGGAACGGGAACTACAAAGCCAAACTCACATTCACTTCTCTCTCACTCACAACAAATTCTGATTCTGATTGACAAAAACTAATTCCACGCGGGCGAAGCCGCTGTTGGAAAGAAGATATCTCTTCTTAATTATTGATTACCTATATTTGGTTTTGCTAAGTGTACTTATTCACACTACTTACCTACCTATATTCCCTACTATAATACCTCCCTGTTCCCTAGTATGTCGCTCTGGCCAGTTTTTAGTTCAGTTTTAAATTAAAAGTAGATTCGAAGATCAATAGGTAAATAAAATAAGAATTGACTACGATATTCGTAGGTATTGAAATTGTGAGCGGCCGGCCGTCTGTCTGAGCCTAGTGGCTCGTCCCTCCGCCCGCACCTCGCTGTCGTACGTCACGTCGCAATGCTCGCGCTCCCTGCTCCTCGGATAAACTGTTTAATTTACTTTAAATTAATAAATCGTCGATGAAACTGACAGAAATTCACAATTTTTGTTTCTTAGGCTTTTAGGATATTGTATATGTAAATTCTAAAAACTTTAATATTTTTTTGATGCGTTGGTAGGCGTGAACTGCAAAAGATTAAATATCTTAAAATTCCGTGGTTTAATTTGACACAAATTTATTCAGCGGTCATATCTAAGTGACGTGAGGTAGAAAATATATATTTATAAAACTTATTTTTTTTTTGCTCCTTTTCTAACATTATTGTGCTTATGTAAGTTTTCCGTAGACGAAGATGACACAAACTGGGTCAGTATACACTCTAGGCTATCCTACACATGATACCACATTAATTTTCAACTGTTTTATTTTGTCAATTTTATAGCAAATTAAAATTATCTCAGAATTACGGAAGTGACTGAGTGCGGTGGATAGAAATGACACAAAAAACAAAATTACGTTCCTTCCTATTCATTACCTGTATACACAGGCAAAAAATTAAAAACTTTAGAATTTTTGAAACTTTTCACCTCAAAAAAGCCCAGCGCTACCCGTCTATACAGTGTAAGAAGTTTCTTGCGTTCTATGTTCTATATTTTGTAACTAAATACCTACGATTTAAATGTAAAAAAGTAATCTGTTTGCCTGAACATTTGTCAACTGAAAATTTGCCCTAAAAATATTTAATCTTGTCAATTAAACTTGATAATTGAAATATTCATGGGGAAGGAACAGAATAGCAGACCACAAAGTTAAGTTTGACATCTTTAAGAATACTTCTACTTTGTTCTTGTTATCAGTGTACAGTTATGTTTATTTCTCTGATTTGTTGTGGGTGTTGAGAATAAGTATTTCATATTTAATAGTATTTTATATATAATATTTAAATTAATAATATACTTTATTTAAATTCCAGCCGAAGACAGTAACGAGGGCGGTGTCCACATCTCACGTCCCCGCGGCGGAGGTCTAGAAGTGATCGCGCGTTCTCTTCCCATGAATATGCCAAAGTTTCCGAACGAACGTCCTACACAGAGAGACTATGATGATGATGTAAGTATTGTACATTATATACGTGATATTTATTCGACTAGTAAATTAATCGGCTAGTAATAAAAACGGCATTGTTAGGTTCCTACCAAGTTTGGATAGGTAGAGGACGGAACATAGCAGACAGTGAAGGAGACCGCTAACGCGTTGTAAGGGGGCCTCCTTAAACCTACATCTGGGTCGTAAGTCCCAGACGCTGTTACGCCAGTGTTCCGTCCTCTATCACGCGATGGACCTGGCACCCGCACGGAAAATCCATGGAATGCTAAGATTAGGTACTATTTGCTGAAGTTTTTATTCTGCTATTAATTCTTCTTTTCTAAAATACGTCGGTGACAAAGCAATACGAGGTCGTGGTTATTGACGTGATAAATGCTGGTGTGATCCGTAAATTGTTGTCTTGACTTTGGATATTCTTTATGTTCGTTAAGTACCTGTCTGTAAGATTACTCACGGCACAGGCGTTTCATTCACAGCCCATTAATGTCCCACTGCAGGAACGGGCCTCCTCCCGTGACGGAGGGATACTTAGTGCCAAATAAAAAAGCAAAATAAATACAAGCAAAAACTTTTTTAAGAGACTTTGTTTCAGAAGCGTAAGAAATCACAGGCAAAGAAAGATTGCTTATCATACAATGTTATAAACTGTATCTGTTTTTTTCGTCTACTGAAATGTAGTATGTTAAAATTGAATGCTGATTCTATCGAACAGTTGGGATTAGAGGTACAGTTATGTATATTTATTAAAATGCCCATTGCAGGAGGAGCCACAAGACATAGCGGCTAGTATCAAGGCGCTGGCCAGGTCGGTGCACGGGGACGTGTTCGACCTGCCTCGCCCGCGCTTCTCCACCCAGATCTAGCCATCTCTTGCACACACTCTCATTACATTTGTCTCACTCTGTATACGGACAACCGCTACACTAAGATATCTCGTCGAGTTGTGCTACACTACAGTGTATTTGAGTTTAGTTAGAACACCTGCCGCATTGGTGCTTTTATAATGTGATCACAGTGACCCTAAACCTAAATTGTGACTATATTATTACCTGATCTAACTAGTGACAATATGCTACATACATACAGATATATAACAGGCAGCTACAAATATATTATATATATAAATTATGTAATAATGTCTGATATTTGGGAGCTCTCAAACTATTTGATAAGATATATTATATTAATAAAAGTAGAAATTTAGAGGCTAAAATATAACTATAAGCAGAGTAATTATTGTAAAGATAAAACATCAAATCATTGCTAGATCCTGTCGTATTTATATTTTATAATACAATTTCTGACAAGAACATTTTATTAATTAATCGTATGTCGCGGTAGCTTCGGGCGTCCGTCAAGTTGGAAAGTAGGTTTTTTATTAATGATAAACAAGTGCAGTACATTAAAATTATTTAAGTATAGTCTCATGGGCTTCGTCATAATATGACCAGCAATTATTGCATTGTCAATTAAAACGTAGGAGTTGAAGTAAGAATATTAATGATATAGCTTCATTATAAAGTTGGAAAGCTTGTTGTAACAGTGTAATGTTAAATAACATAACCGTCTTAGAGTTAACAATGAATGGAATCTTTAAGTGCGATACCGTCGCTTAGTTATTAAAGTCGACTTAAGAAAACATGCCATATTAGTCTGAAATAATTTTGTGTCGGCCTTCTGTACCCATAGTACATAATATATGTACTCTGGGATGTGTATTGATGTCAGTGAGTTTTGTTAAATGTAAATATAATAAATTTTTATAGATGACAAGTAAAATATATAAATATGTATTGTTAACATCAAAGTCATATCCGTGTTAATAGACTTTTCTATTATTTTTATCTGGTGTTATCTTAATGATAAGTGAAAAGTGTACAAAAATATAACTACCTTGCATTTCTTACTAGTCTTTTAGGGTCACGATTATTTTTTCATTGTTATGATTATTTTTTTTCGAGTAGTTAGATTATTGAATCGCATACATTAAAGTAATCATGGAAATGTACATTATTATAAGAATATTGTTATTACAATGAATAACGAATACTATAAATAAAAAGTAAAAAAAAACTCTTTTGAAGATCATTTATTTTTATATCCAATATTTTGAATGTTTTATGTAAAAGAACAACAGTTGATATTGGAGTTGGCCTCGGTAAGCAGAAATGTATTGAAACGTAGATGTGTTTACTCTCTTCATTATTTTGATTTATTTTATAAGTTAGACTTTTATATTAAGTACATTTTCTTATCTCGCGTGTTATGAACAAGAAAAAAAAAATTTTTTTTCATGTCTTCCAATAGTACTGTTTTTTTAATAAAAGATTTTGGAATTGTGATTATTATTTCAGTCAGTTGTTTTTTTTATTTAAGCTTTTACTATAAAAATGTTTCATTGGTGTGACTTATATGAGATGGTCCTTGATCGTATGTATTAGAAGTATGTAATAAATATTGAACGTGAATTTAACTCTTTTTATTTATAATCGCCTACCTTTAATAGATTATACCTGTATATCAACTGCCTCGGTGGCCGCGGGTTCGATTCCCACGGAGGACAATTATGTGATCCACAAATTATTGTCTTTTGAATGTTCTTTGTGTCCGTTATGATTATAAAAGCGACACAGTCGTATTACAGTATGATTATAATGACGACCTCGGTGGCGCGCCGGTAGAGCCAGCGGCTGCCGCGCATGAGGTTGTGGGTTCGATCCCCACGCAGGACAATAATTTGTGAGATCCACAAATTATTGTCCTGATTCTGGGTGTTCTATGTGTCCGTTAATTGATGTTTGTAAAAGTCCCCGCGACACAGGGCATAAGCCCTAGTGCGGGAGTTGTCTTTTAAAAAAACAAGAAGAACAGTGCATGATACATTGTGCGGGAATTGTCTTTTTTTAAATTTTCGCTTTGATAAAGAAATACATTTTCAAGCAAAATTAAATTCTGTATTGTCCATCTTTAGAAGATTGATGTACGAAACAAAAACTGTTTGAATGTAGAGGTAAGTACGCAAGGTAGTCATCATAAGTGTTCTTTGCTCCTTTGCAGCGACGTGCATCTACCAGTGACGAAGAGATACTTCACAGAGATACCTACTTAGCCTACTTATAACATGCTGGACAGACGGATTGGGTTAAGTGCCAAGTTTTGATTTTTTATGCAGATACTTAGTTATACCCCTTCCAGCGTAAGTTTAGCTTTTTGACAGTTCACGTCCATGAAGTTTCGTAATACTTCTGCTTATTTTTCAAACAAATAATATTGTATTTCATGGACCTACCCATGTTTTTTTCAGTTACCATGGTTACTTAGTGATGGACACTTATAACGATTACCACCATTATGAAACAAATTACAAATAATCGGTAGAAATAAATGCTATGAATAAACCTGAACTCTTCATAATACGTTTATAAAATGTAATATGATACTTTAGATTAACTATAACCCGCGAATTTTATTTATTTATTTATTTCAACTTTATTACAAAATATCATTGTACATAGGCGGACTTAATGCCTAGTGGCATTCTCTAACAGTCAACCTAGGGTGATGCAGAGATAACTGAAAGTAGGTGCGTTCTGAACACTGATGAACAGCGAATGCGTCACGTTAAATTATATATTTTAAATAATACCTAAGGTAACTATAATTTTATCATTTTAGGCTATAGGCTAATTCTCTTAACATAGATAAAGAAAGAAACAGTAATAAAATGATAATGTAAGTTGATGTTAGGATCCAAATGCGTAAAAAAAAGTAATTTGAAAAATCGCGAAATCGCTTACAATCGAATGGCATTACATTCGAGATACTGCTGAACGTCACTAACGTCAACCTGTCAAATGTTGTTAAATATAGTGGAAAGGGTATAATAGTTTATATTTAGTATAGCTATTATCGATTCCTGTGGAAAGAAATGGACTATATTATTTTCTGAACTAATTCACTTTTCTATCAAATAAATGTATATAAGTCATATAATGACTAATGACAAAACAGTTCTTTTCAGAGCTCTTAACTATTTCTATTGAATTGAAGTGATTAAAGTCATAAACAAAACAGCTCTTATCAGAGTTGTTCACTATTTGTATTGAATTAATCTGTAGCAGCCACGGTAGCTACAGATCCGTCATACAGTCCATAAAAGATATACTGTAGGGATGCACCTCCCTCATGTATGGAGGCTAACTTGGTTAGATGACTCCGCGCAAGTCAGGTGGAGTGGTAGATATAGAATTTTGTATTAAGCTTCCATATGACTTAGTAAAAGTCAGAGAGGGGGTGGTACCACCCTGTGTTATTTTTACGGTACTTTAATAACAGGTGTAGTCCTTGAGTTTTTATCATAGCTATACTTATATGGGTCTATCGCCGCGCCGCCTGAAACAGTACTGTACACAGACTATGAAAAGTTTTATGGAAAGAAGTTTCGTGCTGTGGAACCGGAACACTAAAAACGTCCGTAGACACGGAACAAGTAGACATAGGACCTCCATTGAGTATTTATAAGTGTTCTGTGCACAGGGCAAAGAATATTGTTACTACGTGGCTTTTGTCTTTGATGTGACAACCGTTGCCATGGTTACGGCGTCACAACAAAGTTTACTCATATTTGCAGTGTGATAGAAAACTTTCGCAATTTAATTAATAAATAATGCTAAGCTCTCGTTATTATAGTGCATCTAGGGTGGGCACTGACGCGAAGCCTCGCACCGCCATGGTGGTAGATGAAGATGATGATTTGTACGCAGGATTTAATGATGTTGCACCAGCACTTGATACCAGAAACTTACGAGAAGATCAAGACTTTCAGGAGACACTTCGAACTGCAGGCATTGGTAGGAAGGGGCCAAGTCGGATGGGTACCGGGGTAAGCTAATTATCTTAATTTAAGTGTTTAATTAAATTAAGATTTTGTCTGTTAACATTGAGTTAAAAGGCCTATAGATGAATAACATAAAAATTTAAAACTGTAGTAAAGTAGGTTTCTACTCTAAGTAGGCATATAAATCAATTAGCTTCATGCAATAGGTCATAATCTATAATAAAGGTGACTACTAAAGTGTCAGAATCCTACGGATCAGCTCGACTAAAACCTCATCTGTATAAGGTACTCACTAATAGAGAGCCACTCACCCGCGAGATATGAGACCATCAGAGGCTGAGCTTGAGAAAGCCTTAGGGTTAAGAAACCCTTTGTTGCCATTTCAGGTCTTGCCAAAACACAATTTTTAATTAAGGTACGTCCATAATATTTGGGGGATTTACAACTAACGACTATTCTTACACTCGTTCATTACGACTGAAGCAGTGAAAAGAGAAGCTACTTATGAACTGACCAGAAAAGTAGGGTCTTATCATTTTATAAGTATTGTTTTTCCGGAAAGATATAACTTGTCTTGTTCTTGTTTTCCGTGTGGTGACGGCGTATGAATGCAATACCTATGTCACTACCCCATCTCAGCCCATGGGTGTCGTAAAAACCGACTAAAGGACTATCCGTGAATATTATCTTTACGAAATAAAAAGAAGAAAAACTTGAAATAAAACCCTATACCAATCCGTCTGGCGAGCGTGGTATGCCAAGTATCCCTTCGTCACGGGAGAAGGCCCGTCCCTGCAAAGGGGCATTATTGGGCTGTTGTGATAGGCAACAGCTTGTGCACTGCTGCTGTAACGCTAACGACCAATAGTAACGCCTGAAAGATAAAATCCTTATATCTAGTTCAAATGGACGCTAATAGTTTCTGGATAGGGTTTGCGTAAACCTCTTATCAGAAAACATGAACCATGATACCTAATTAAATGTAATCACAACAAATAATAACTAGAACATACAAGATGTAGGTAAATAATAGATTAATGTATTTTACCGGAACATCGTGCAATGATACTAGTTTAAAGCGGTATAGTAAACCAATAGATAAAAAGAACTCACCAAGTTATCGGGTCAAACTTCCCACCCAATCAATGATGAAATTTCATAATTGTTTTGCATGCTATGTAATACTTTTAACTGTTACACTATCAAAATCCAGGGGAAAGAAATTTCGTCACTTAGGGTAGAGTAAATTTAATACAAACAAGATACGATGGGGAATTCTGGAGAATAAAATACCCCAAACGAAATAAAGATAGAACAAACAAGATCTTTTCACCAAATTATTTTGAGATACAAATACCTACACGTTTAGTAGGTAAGCACCTACGCTAAACAGGCCAAGTCTTTTAATTACGGGAGGAATCCATGGCTCTACGTTGAAGGTCTGGTTAGCAAGGACAACAGCCTTCGTTAGCAAGGACAACAGCCTTCATAGCATACCTATATTAGTATAAAATTTACTACAAAACAGGAGCACCTAATAAATAAAACTAAGTACTTTTTATTGCTTTTCACGACTGATTTTGATAGTGGTTTAAACATTACAGGTGATGCGAGTTGGTACGGTAAGCGTCCGTGGCAACAGTTCGCGCGGCGCTACAGCAGCAAGGCCGGTCACCGCTGTTAGGGCGGCTGGATACACTTCTACTGTCAGGGATATACCTACTAGGGATGACGTCAAAGAAGACAGGTGAGACTATGTATATCTTGGATAGCAAAAGTAAAAAAATTGTTGTGTCAAAAGGAGGTTCGATTAACTAAGAATACACATACAAAACTACGTCAGCTCAACCCGAAAGTCAAACTACTCCGTGTTGTCAATGTCTAGATTTTCAAAGAATACGTAAGAACACTACGCCGTCTATCCCTGAAGGTGTCGTAAAAGACCACATGATTGCCTAAAACACAATAGGCAACCATGGAAAGGTTTTCTCTACTACTAGCAAAGTAAAACTCAACACAAAACAGTTGGCAAGCGATATTGGTTATGGTCATGGATAAGATAAGTGAAAGAAGAAAATTTCACAAACGCTATGCCGTCTGACGAGGCAGCGTAGTAGCTAAGGGTCCTACAATTAGCTATATTTATAATGACTCGTAATAAGCTAGTCTAAGTCTACGTTTGTTTTCATTATCTATACCTAAGTAGGTATAATCCATACTATATAATATTATAAATGCGAAAGTAACTCTGTCTGTCTGTCTGTCTGTTACTCTTTCACGCCTAAACGGCTGAACGGATTTCGATGAAATTTGGTACAGACAATCTTTAGACCCTGAGAAAGAACATAGGCTACTTTTTATTAGCAATCATATTATATCGATACCGGAAATATGAATTAATGTAAAGGACATTTTGGCGAAAATGAGTTATATATATCGTTGAATTCAGAATTTCCTGCTCTATCGATTGGTGTATTTAAAATCTTAATATCTCCAAAAAAATATCCTTTACAGTACATATTTTTCTTTAGCCACAGACAATTTTTTTTTTAAAAACTTGCTGTATATGACACGTTCAATATTTTTTTTTATAAAAACTAACGTAAGTCTCTTTGCACAAAGTATTTGGCACTTACATTAAATAAAAATTGAGAATATTTTACAACAGGTCACATACGTTATTGTATCATTTGAGATATTTTAAGTATTGTCTTTTACATTAGTGTTTCGTAAGAAGGTATAAAATACACGTCCCTTACATTAAAATTTGCCTTAAGTTTTCATAGTAATATTTATTTATTTTTAAACATTCTGCGAAAATGCAAACAATTATACATGCCAGTAGATAGCAATCATGCTATCCTTGAAAGAAAGATTAAATAACTTTTTATTTAGTTAAATAACATACGATGTTAGAGGGTGACAAAATGGACCATTGCATAGAGAAATAAACTGAAAGAAGAGACACAGTAAAGGGTAAGGAAAGGGCAAGAGCCTTGCAAAGGTTGTGACCAGTAGCCTAAACATATTCTTATCTTTTATGTATACGAAAAAGCTACCAATTACAGTTCTCAAGTATAATAATTTTAACAAAATATAATGGTATAGTCCCAAAGAGGTCATAAAACTATTTTTTGTTATCTTCCTTACTTACTTTTATTATAAGAAGCCGACATAAACCTATGGTGTTCCTCTCTCACTCATTAATAGCCATAATGCACGAGAAGGCTGGCTTACTCAAACCACCACTGCGGGTGATGGTCCGCGTTTGCGGGACCCAAAATAATGGAGCACAGCCATGCGCTTCCTCCTTAAAGTAGCGTACGTGGTAAACTACGCCGTCCTGTTTGGCCTGCAAAGACTTTGCGCCATTAGTTTATCTGGCCAAAGTTTGCCACCCGCAGGCACCGCACAGCTGCTGGAGGTCGTCTTTAACCTCCTATTACGCTTAGATCTGCGGGCTGAGAGAGATAAGTGACTGCTCGCCCTCCCCATTTGCCGCTTCCTTGACGGAAAACCGTATCTGCTAGCAAAGCGACGATGATACCCAAACACTCTCGCTTTGTACTATCGAATTGACTAGCTCTGGAAAGGTAAGGCTGCCCTGATTGCGTTGGCTAATTCATAGGGCGGGTTGTGCCACTATGTGCAATCTGTTTACGTATGGTGTGCTGAGTCTCGGCGCCGTTACTGTATCTTCTTTTATCTTTGAAGAGCATTACTAAAGATAAGCTTAATGACACTCCTACAATTTGGTTAAGTGCAACGCCAAGTACACTTAGATTTGCGCGTTTAGCACTAAAAGACTCCCATTTTGCCATAAGTTTAATAGCGGTAACTGCAGGATTAACTGAACATGTCAGCGATGAACCTTCGATACGATTTATACACGTAAGCCTTTCACCAAGAACAAGGAGCATCGCTACTTCTCCAGAGCAGCGGTATCTGCTTTACAAATCGCAGGCTCACAACTGTGGGATAGCTTGTAGGCGATTGAAGCGATTTTTCAAATTACTTTGTTTTACACATTTGGATCCTTACATCAACTTACATTATCATTTTATTAGTGATTATTTCTTCTATGTTAAGAGAATTAGCCTATAGCTTAAAATGATAAAATTATAGTTAGCTTAGGTATTATTTCAAATACATAATTTATCGTGACACCTTCGCGGGTTATAGCTAATCTAAAATATCATATTACATTTTATACACGTATTATGAAGAGTTCAGGTTTATTCATAGCATTTATTTCTACCGATTATTTATAATTTGTTTCATAATGGTGGTAATCGTTATGAGTGTCCATCACTAAGTAACCATGGTAACTGAAAAAAACATGGGTACGTCCATGAAATACAATATAATTTATTCGAAAAATAAGCGCTAGTATTACGAAACTTCATGGACGTGAACTGTCAAAAAGCTAAACTTACGCTGGCCCCTTCCAGCGTAAGTTTAGCTTTTTGACAGTTAGTTATAATATAGTATAAAATATTATTATGTAAATTTATAAATTATTAAAGTAACCGTTAAGATACCATTACTTTAAAAACTCTAAATATTTTAATTCTTTATGTCTTTTACATCAATGATTCTCATTATACGAATTCTTTCTTTCTTTCTTTTCTTTTTTAAAAAGACAACTCCCGCACTAGGGTTCATGCCCTGTGTCGCGGGGACCTTTTACAAACATCAATTAACGGACACAAAGAACACCCAGACCAGGACAATAATTTGTGGATCTCACAAATTATTGTCCTGCGTGGGGATCGAACCCACAACCTCTTGCACGGCAGCCGCTTGCGCTACCGTCGCGCCACCGAGGTCGTCAAATTCCTTTAATGTCCTTTACATTAATAGTCGCCATTGTACTTATTTCTTTTATGTCCCTTACATCAATGCTCTTCATTGTTCATCTAAAATTTTGTTAACGTATGTCACCCGTATTCAATGTGATTTACTGTAAAGGACATGCTATCTTTCAAACTATAGGTTTTATTAGTTTACTGTTATTTTAGCTGTAAAGAATACAAAAATCTAAGAAACTTTGTCCTAGACACTTTTTAAGTACAGTCACGAGCAAAAATATGTACACATTGTAAAATTTTCTAAACTATCTGCACGTTAATCTAGACATTAGAATACCAAAATTATTTCGTAATTTAGAAGAGGTTACGTACAGTTTTGAACTAATCTTTGAATATTCAATTTTGGATTGGCTGAACTTCAGATATCTGTTTTACAAAATATGAAAATGTGTACATATTATTGCTCGTGACTGTACAACCCATAGTTAAAAAGTTACAATCAGATTTGTGAGAAAGAAATCTTATTTTGGCTCTCCTGAAAACCTTGATTTTGTCCTATACATTAATTCATATTTCCGGTATCGATATTTTGATTTCATAGAATTTTGGCGGGAAAGCTGTGTCACGTGACCTGTGACGTCATAGAATTTTGGTCACGTGACCCGTGACGTCACAGAATTTTGACAGATGAGTCGTGACGTCACAGAATTTTGGCGGGAAAATATTTTTTGACAGTTGAGTCGTGACGTCATTGAATTTTTGAACGCTGAGTCCTGACGTCACAGATTTAAATTTTGACAGCTGAGCCGTGACGTTTTTGAATTTTTGACAGATGAGTCGTGACGTCACAGAATTTTTGACAGATGATTCGTGACGTCACAGAATTTTGGCGGGTAAATATATTTTGACAGCTGAGCCGTGACGTTTTTGAATTTTTGACAGATGAGTCGTGACGTCACAGAATTTTTGACAGATTATTTGTGACGTCATATTATTTTGGCGGGAAAATATTTGTTACCTCTGTCACTTTTGACAGCTGTCAATTTTGACAGATAGGCGTGACGTCATAGAATTTTTGACAGATGAGTCGTGACGTCACAGAATTTTGGCAGGAAAATATATTTTGACAGCTAAGTCGTGACGTCATTGAATTTTGGCGGGAAAAATAGTATTTAAACAGCTGAATCCTAACGTTATCACAATTTGGCGGGAAAATAAATAGTTTTGTACAGGACCCCGGTGCGCGAGTCAGACTCGCACTTGACCGGTTTTTTAAGCTGTGGGTCTGATATATCTAGAGAGCTTAAATTCGTAATTGTCAACTTATTTCATCATAACAGCCCATTAATGTCCCACTACAGGGACGGGCCTTCCTTGACGGAGGGATACTTGGCCTACTAATACCACGCTTGCAGACGGATTGGTATAGGGTTTAATTTCAAGTTTTCCTTCTTTTTATTTAGTGAAGATAATATTCACCTTATTTGTTAGGCACTAAAGTGACACACCTTTGCTTATCCTATCCTACTAATATTATAAATGCAAAAGTTTGTGAGGATGGATGGATGTTTGTTACCCTTTTCATGCAAAAACTACTAAATGGATTTTGATGAAATTTGGAATATAGGTAGTTTATGGTGTAAAATAACAATTAAGCGGGTAATACCGCGGGCATCAGCTAGTAACATTATAAAGAGGTAAGTTTGTGTCTTAGTGAGTTTGTGACGTTGTAGGGGGTAATCTCTGGATCTTGTGTACCGATTTAAAAAATTATTTCAGTGTTGAATAGTCTATTTATCGGGGAGTGTCCATTTAACGGGCTATATAGGTAGTATCACGCTATGACTAATAGGAGTGGAGTAGTAATGACATATGTTTAAAATGGGACGCGTTTTTGTTCGCCGCCCAACGAAGTGGGCACGGGTCAGCTAGTAGTTATATAAAAAACGTTATATTTTTCTTCGCTTACAGTATTGAGGAGCGTGTAAAGGTAATGGAGGCACGTATCATGACTCTCGTCGAGGAGTCGTGCATGCTCAGCGCTAGACTTGAGACTGATGATGATAATGCACCTAAGAAAGAAGACGTTGATCTGGGACAGGCAAGTTGAACTCGAAATGTTGTTTATTTTATGATTTTTTGGGAAAATTATTTATTACTTTTACTACATATAAATCTCATCCCATGGGTGTCGTAAAAACCGACTAAGGGACTATCCGTAAATATTATTTTTATGATATAAAAAGAAGTGAAACTTGAAATTAAACCCTATACCAATCCGCCTGGCCAGCGTGGTATTAGCAGGCCAAGTATCCCTCCATCATGGCAGGAGGACTGTCCCTGCAGTGGGACATTCATGGGCTATTAGGATGATGATGATGACGACATATAACTAAAACAAGTTATTTTGTCTAAAAGTCTAAATAAATAAATATTTTAAATAGATGAATGAATTGGATACATCATTTGGACGTTTTTTGGACGTGTAATAATTTATTGTCCTGGATATAGTGTAGTGTTTAGATAAGTAGAGGTTTTAACTTAAATTTTACCTAGCCTTGAATAGAGGTCATTTCAGCAGAATTAATCTTTTGTGCTCGTCAATTTTGCAGGCTTTAGCAAAAGCTCAAGAGGCGTCGGCATTAGAAAGGCAGCTAATTCGTATGCAGGAACAAGCTAATGTTGCTGATACACACAATCTTGATCTTACTTTTGCTGTAAGTACGTAAAATTATTATTAAAAAAATTCAGGGACCTGTTTTAGGGTTTTTTGAAGAATGAAATCATTGACTAACTACTTACTTATAAATAAAATGTTTTATTCTATCTCAATCATACCAAAAATCAGCTTTTTTAATGTACCTAATGACACCAAATCTGTAAGCGATATTTTAATGACCTCATGACTTTTTTTTCCAACAGGTTCTATGTAACTTGGCGGGACAATATGCTTTAAATGAAATGTATACGGAAGCTTTAAGTACATATCAGTTACTCACTAGGAACAAGCTATTTCCTCATGCCAACAGGCTTAAGGTAATTGACTATTGACTATTTAGTCCCTAAAACACAAAGATATACTACTACGAAAACTTTATTATCACCGAGCCCCATATTATTCGTGTGGCGACGGAGTAAGAATACAATGTCACCACCCCATCTCGTCCCATTGGTGTCGTAAAAACCGACTAAGGGACTATTCGTGATTATTATCTGTACGAAATAAAAAGAAGGAAAACTTGAAATTAAACCCCATACTAATCCGTCTGGCCAGCGTGGTATTAGTAGGCCAAGAACCCCTCCCGTCACGGGAGGAGGCCCGTCCCTGCAGTGGGACATTAATGGGCTATTATGAGCCCCATAATCATCGCGAAGTGAGAAAGAATGATAGGAGATTAACTAAGGAAATTAACAGCGTAGAAGTAGTAGGTAACGTGTAGGGAATATCCCTAGGTCTTCCAAGCACCTACTAGCGACGGATGTGTTTAAAGATATTGCGTGACTAGTTAATGCGTAAGGATGGGAATAACGTTGATAATATTTATGTTTGGTTTACAGGTTAATATGGGTAATATATACTTCAAAATGGGAGAACATCCTAAAGCACTGAAATTATACAGAATGGCGCTTGATCAAACACCTACAGCGGAAAAAGATTTGAGGTAAGAGTCACCTAAGTACCTAAGTTACGATTTCTATTTCTTTCGACGTAGACGTCGACGTATACTTAGATAAAGATCTAACTTATTAAACTTGTAATGTTAGGAAAATTAGTAAAAAAGATGAACGCTTGAATCGTGCGTCTTTCTCAATTTTACTATCAGTACTCCTAGAGTATGATTTTGAAGTTCTTCATTCTTTATATCCCAGAATGAAAGTGATGCACAACATCGGCTTGCTGTTAGTACGTATGGGGAAGTTCAGAGATGCAGTCACAAACTTTCAACATATTATGCACGAGCAAGGAGATTTCCAAACTGGTGAGTTATTGGACTTTTTTCTGCTTTAGTTTAAAAAGAGAAAATTTGACACGAATCACAATTCACCAATCAACACGTAATCCACATCAGGGACTAAGTGCGAAGACCGACCCCCAAATAACTTAGAACACAAATCAACATGATATTAAGTACTAGCTCAAGTATTCTTTGTCCTGTAGTGAAACATTAATGACCTGCTAACCTTTAATAAGAATATCATGTAAAGCTTTAAGAAAAACATCGATGCAAAATAAAGCATCTTATTTTGAAGAAAATTGGTCGTTGACTATGTTTTATTTGATTGCAGGTTTACATTTAGTGTTATGTTCGGTAGCGTTAAATGACGCAGAGGGGGCTAAGGCTGCATTCCATGCGATGCTAGATGTTGATCCACCTACATTTCACCAAGATATAACTATTGATGATGTAAGTACTTAACGAAATGCCGTCGCCGTTTGGAATTTTACAAGCATATTTTCTGCTGTATAATTTTCAGTTTGGAATTCGTTTAATGTAACTTCCTCTTGTCTTGCTGCATAGAGCTTTGGAATAATAATCCTGAAAATAAACCAACATTAATGTAAGCCATGCAAATTTAATTAATGGACATCAAAAATGCCCTAATGTAAATAAGCAACTTCTATTTCACTAGCTACTAAGTAAACCATTTCACTTAAACACAGTAACATTCGCACGGTACTGCTTGGAGATGTAATAATTAGGCACATCGACAGTATCGACCTAAGCGGCCTCTTGCTAAAGAGACCCTACCACTTTGTGAACCTCATGTTTAGTGTCCTTTGTTTCTAAAGGATATTGAGAATTCAGCTCTCAAATTATACGATTCATGATGGATATTGAAACCAATTTATAAACTGTAATGATTCGAGAGGCAGAACCATTACTATAAGTAATTTGTGTTGTGATGTAGGAAAACGACGCTTACGAGTGCGTAGTGCGTGACGTGGTTCGTGGGGACCGCCTAGCGAAGTGGTCACGCCGCGCCGCTGCACACGCCGAGCGGTGTTTAGCACTCGCCGCTGCCGCTGCTACTAGACAAGGCGATAGGTCAGATTCCGGGTATGTACTTGACATAATGATTAACTAGATATAGAAGGATATAGAAGTATAGGGTTCAAAGCAGAAGCCATACGCAATAATAATAAAGATTAGGTAACTAGTATAAATCTGCTGGCAATTACTATTTTAGAAGACATAATGTAAGGGTGTTACTTGGGTTATTGGAAGAATCGATTAGATCGATAGTTTCTGCTACACTGATCGATCATTAATTTCTACTACGCATCAGCATTAACCTCCGCTGATCGAGCGATTATAGAATCAATTGGTCGACGTCCATGCTTTATATGATAGAAATGAATGCCGTCGGTTGATGCCATCTATCGACGTTCGGCCGCTCGGTGTAGTAACACCCGTCATATTGCGATTTGACTACTTAGCTATTGCTTTTGATATTACAAATACGTAACATAGCTCTACCTACGTGATGATTTGCGCTTTGACCACGTTGCTATTGTTATTGACAATTAATACTACACGTGACGATTTGCGCTTTGTCCACATTGCGATTGTTATTGCCAAGGCTATTACACGGCATGCATTAGATATATAGATTTTGTACTCGTACTGCAGAGGTCCATCATGGTGCGTGGAGGCTCTACGAGGCTACGGCGGCGGTGCTGCCGGCGCGCGGCTAGAACTTGGCGCGGCGCTAGCAGGACTGCGCGTGCTGCGCCCCCCCGCGGCGCCTACTGCGCGACAAGCACTCACGAGACTCAAGGCAGTTGCACGTTCTCATCCGCAAGACAGAGTACTGAGAGCTGAGGCCAATGCTGATGCGGCGTTTGTAGCTTATGCTGTAAGTTATCTCCCATTCATCATAACAGCCCATTAATGTCCCACTGCAGGGACGGGCCTCATCCCATGACCGAGGGATACTTGGCCTACTAATACCACGCTGGCCAGACGGATTGGTATAGGGTTTAATTTCAAGTTTTCCTTCTTATAGGTCGGGGAAAAAGTCTTTTCGCATAACGTAGGTATAAACTTATTATAAAATTTCTTTGACTTTGAAATTTTTTTGTACTACTTGTGTCTGGCTGGTTTTGGTAACATTAAAAAGGTTACAATATAAAGAAAAGAAAAAAATAAAAAAAAGTTTCTTCCCGCTATTTTTCATTTGTTTTTCTCTCCGTAAAAATGAGTGAATCTAATGAAGAAATTCGATACATTTTAAAATTTTATTATAAAAAAGGCAAAAATGCAACTCAAGCAGTGAAAAAAATTTGTGATGTTTATGGACCTGATGCAGTGTCAGTAAGAGTAGCACAAATTTAGTTCAAACGTTTTCAGTCCGGAAATTTTGATGTTAAAGATGCACCTCGCTCTGGTCGCCCTGTTACGAATAAAATGGACGCCATTTTTGAAAGAGTGGAGCAAGATCGGCATATTAGTAGTTACGATGTAGCTGAAGAACTGGGAATTGACCACAAAACAGTTTTGACCCATTTGAAGAAAGCTGGTATACAAAAAAGCTCGATATTTGGGTGCCACACGAGCTCACTCAAAGAAACTTAATGAACCGTGTACTCATTTGCGATTCATTATTGAGACGTAATGAAACCGAGCCGTTTTTGAAGAGATTGATAACTGGCGATGAAAAGTGGATCACGTACAACAAGAACGTGCGAAAAAGGTCGTGGTCGAAAGTTGGCCAGGCTTCACAGACTGTGGCCAAACCTGGCCTAACACGAAATAAGGTGATGCTGTGTGTATGGTGGGATTGGAAGGGCATTGTTCATTATGAGCTTTTACCGCCCGGCAAAACCATCGATTCTGATCTTTACTGCCAGCAACTGATGAGATTAAAGGAAGCAGTCGAGAGAAAACGGCCGGAATTGATCAACAGGAAGGGTGTGGTCTTTCATCACGATAACGCTAGACCACACACATCTTAAGCTACTCAGCAAAAATTAAGAGAGTTCGACTGGGAGGTCCTAGTGCATCCACCATATAGCCCTGACCTTGCGCCTTCAGATTTTCACCTGTTTCGGTCTCTTCAGAATTCTTTAGGTTCTGTAAGGTTGACCTCAAGAGAGGACTGCCAAAACTATTTGTCCCGCTTTTTTTATCAGAAGTCCCAAAGTTTCTACAGTAACGGGATAATGTCTCTGCCCACAAAATGGCAGAAAGTTGTTCAACAAAACGGTACATATATATTGTAAATAAATGTAAATAAACTTTGAAAAAAATGTCTTGACTTTTCATACAAAAATACGAAAAGACTTTTTCCCCAACCTAATATATATTTAGCAAAAATAATATTCACGGATAGTCCCTTAGTCGGTTTTTACGACACCCATGGGATGAGATGGGGTGGTGACATATTGTACTCTTACTACGTCACCACACGGAAATCTAATATCTCCCATCAAAAGCGTCCAATCTTTTAATTAACTTGCCACCTGACTTCTAACTGTAAACATCTTGGACGATTAAGTAGGTAATATTTGCTGAATTTAATGATCTCTATAAATAATTGCGCACCACATGCCGAAGACGATAACGACCTTTTACAAGGTGAATCGACCGATCTGATAAAGGTTGCCAGCATTGTAAATGAGGTAGGCATAGGACATAGTAGCCATCTTTAGACCGAGGTTGGATAAATTGTCCATGACTATATTTTTTGTTTTGAAAGATCTATTTTTACGGATAAAGTGAAGAGATTAATATATTTACTAAAATATTGTTTAAATAAGTATATGTTATAGTTGAGCAACTGGTCAGAAGCCCGTACACTAAGCGAGTCCGCGTCCCGTGACGACCCGTACTCATGCGCGGCGCGAGTGACGAGCGCGCTGGCGGGCGCTCGGGCAGGCGCCGGCGACACGCTCATGTGGAAGCAAGCAGCCGACGAGCTCACTGCCGCTACACATCTAGACCCGGCCGACCTTGTAGCTGCACATAACTTAGGTAATATTATGCTTAATTAGGTAAATTAAAAAGAAATTACGTTTTAACACGTACCCAGTATATGGTACACGTGCATTGTTTTACTATTGTGTCTTCTGGCGGCACTGTGAAAGGGTTACAAGTTAAGTTTTTTATAGGACAAATCCAACTAATTTTGCTGGATGCTTGTTACTCTTTCACATAAAAACTACATATTGGATTTTATTTAAACCTTGCAATTAATGAAGATATTGGGTCCGATTGCGTTTCTCCATTGACTTTAATTAAGAACAACAAAATGAACTTAAATGTAAACTTAAATTTTTAGTACACCCATGTATTACCTTTCCTTTAAATAAGAACATACACTAAAATAGGGCCATCCTAAACTTAATTAGTGATAGTAGTTTTCTTTTTCCGATTGCGTTTCGTCTTATTTGACATTTGACTGACCTTATTTAAGTAGAAGCTGTCAAAAGCAGCCTTAAGTAAAGTCGCTCGAAATTTTGTGCGAGCTTATTTTAATTTATTTAAAATATAGGTATTTCTTGGATTTTTAGTAACAAAAATGTTTCCTATCAGTGTTATAATTGTGGAAAGAAGGTTAAATGAAGAACATCAACGGTAAAAGGGTTTAAATGTGTTAAAATTACCTAACTGAATGCCTTTGTTCTTTATAAAAAAGTGCCTCTTTTCTTTTTAGTTTACAGACAAAAGAAGGCTTACATATCGGCATATCAGAGATAATTCTGATCCGTTCGATGTGAATCTTTTTCCATGTTATAAAAACAAATTAAAAGATATCACAAGTAAACACGTAAAATAAGTACGAACGAAAGTAAGACTAACTTTGACGTAATACAGGCGGCGATGTGGTCGCTAAGCAACAAAGCCTATATAAATAAATTTTAAAAAACTTTGACGTAAAACATGTCAAATTTAATATAACAACACTCTTATTTAAGGTTGTTTTCATAGACAAAAGGAATTGGTAGTTTTTTAGGTCACGTTCTTATTTTGTGACATTCGCAATAGCTTTTATATAAGGACGTGGTCTTATTTTATAAATTTTAGTGCATCCTTATTTAAGAGCGAAAAGAAAGGCAATCGGACCCATTGTAATCTCTCGAAATACTAATTCAATTAATTGTCATGTATCGACTTAAACAACTGTATTGTTACAGCATTATCGCTGGAGAATAGTAATGAGCCAAACAGTGGTGCTGGAGCGGCAGCGCGCTGGACGCTGGTACGTAGCGCGGGCGGTGCCGGAGCTACGCTTCGAGCTTTAGCCGCAGCCGCGCTCGCTCGCACTGCCCACAGAAGTTTGCGTGACTCGGCCGCTGCTGAACACTGGTCGGTTTTATTTACGTACATGGACACTATCAATTATTGACATGATGGCTTTTATTATTTTTATTTGTTACAACAACGTTAAAGTTACTTATATTTTTTAAATTATTTAGGTACAGCCTCATCGGTAGCTGGGATGCTGGCGTGACGTGCGCTCTTGCACAGTTACATAGTGAAATGGGAGACACGCAAACTGCCAAACATCATTATCAGGACGTATGTTGATATTGCGTAACATGTTCTAATAAATCATAAGAGGTGAACGCGGTGTGCTATTTATCCTTGTTTGACGTTTCGGCACGGGTCTCAAGCTGATTGAGCTTCAGACCACGGCCAGAAGTATAATCTGTGCTGAAACGTCAAACAAACTAAACATAAATAGCACGATGCTTTAATATCCCATACACTTTTAATTTTACGTGGTTTTTTTCCTTGTAGGTGGAAGCAGTATGGCCATGCGAGTTATCAGCGCTTGAATGGCTAGCCAGTGAGGCTCAACCTGACACGGCAATCCAATATTACAGACGCGCTGCACGACTGCAACCTAATAACGTATGTTTTTGTAATTGCACATTTTTATCATTATATTAAACAAAAGACGACTACTTACTAACTACTAAAAAAAGTCCCTTACCTGCCGCGCGATTGTCAGTTCACCACTCATAAGGCACAAAGCTATAATAAGTGCCTCTGCCTCTCTCGCCTTCTGCCACATAAGTAAGAGTTAACTAAAAATGTGCTAAAATCTATAATACGTATCTTGATCTTACGCACGTACAATTAGCTTCATTACTTAACCTAAAAGGAGGGTGAGCAACTCGAAATAGTCTTTGGTCGGAACATCTAAGTAAGTACAGAGAAATAAATAAAATATCAACATAAATACGACGAAATTACTGGTAAACCACCTTAGAACCAAAGTGACCGACATAGTGCTCCGGATTGCCCGGTTAAAGTGGCGGTGGGCAGGGCACATAGCGCTGCCTTTGGGGCAGAAAGGTTCTGGAGTGGCCACCGCGTATCGGAAAACGCAGGGTGGGGAGACCCCTCACACGGTGCACCGACGACCTGGTTAGGGCCGGCGGGAAGCCGATGGATGAGGGAGGCGCAGGACCGCACAAGGTGGCAACATTTGGAGGAGGCCTATGTCCAGCAGTGGACTTCAATTGGCTGAGATGATGATGATGAACCTTAGAACCATGTCAGTGTCAGACGTCTTTACAAAAAGGCCAAAACTGTCTACTACAATTGCCCTGCTCTACATAATATATGTAGTTACCTATATTTTAAGAATAGCTTGACTTTTAGCTCTGCAGGTAAAGTAATACAATAGCAATTACACGCATATCATACGTATCATATATTACGTAGTAAGTAGGTACTACTATAGCTAACTGCGTCTTCAATACGTTTATTATAATAAGGTTTACTTACCGATTGTTTTACTTCAATTAACAATGCTTACTATAATGATGAATGATCAAAGAAATTACTTAAGGTTACATTTCGACCTAGCTTAAGGAAAAAGGTAATAAGAACATTACTTTAATCATTGATTTATTTTTAGTAGCCTATTTAATAACAAATAAAAAAATAAATTAGAAACGAATGCGCTACATTTTATCATATCATCATCATCATCCTCCTGCCCTTATCCCATATTCACTTGGGGTCGGCGCAACATATATGCTTTTTCCATTCATCCCTGTTTCCCGTCATCTCAACATTTACTCCTTTCCTAGCCATATCATCCTTCACACAATCCATCCATCTCTTCTGTGTATTTATGTGACATAATATCTTATTACGGAACTCTATATTGTAGTGTTGTACTTTACCCACTTTATTATATTTTTCAAATAAGTATGTACATAAAATTAAAGTTTTTACAGACCTTTTTAAATTGATTCTGTCATCTAACACCAAGAATTGACTAGGTACTTCTCGTCTGTGTTCTATCAACTTTATTTCGTTATTTGGCAGCCACAATGGGGATTGCTGATGGGGGCGTGTCTTCGTGCCAGCGGTAAATATCAAGAAGCTCTCACGTTATACAAGAAAATGAACACCAGGTTCCCTGACAATGTACAATGTTAGTATTAATGTTACTACGAGTAGTTACACTAATTAGAAAAGTATTCAAGGTAATCTGAATTTAGTAAGTATCGCCCGCACGTTTGCTCTTTCCGCATCTTTGCGAAAAGCTTCCTTCCGTAGGTAGGTATATGAGAGGTCCCTGCAGTGGGACATTTATTTGTTTTATACGGGGTGATACCCTAAACAAACTTCATGATGCTGATTGGTTGTCTTGACCCGAGCATTTTGGAATCGAACTAAAACCACAAAGAGCTCTTTCCATTTGTCAAAATGCACATGTTAGAGGCTTTAGGTAAACCCTCGAAAGAATCATTATAACAGCCCACTAATGTCCCACTGCAGGGATGGGCCTCCTCCCGTGACGGAGGGGTACTTGGCCTACTAATACCACTCTGACCAAACCGATTGGTATACGGTTTAATTTCAAGTTTTCCTTCTTCTTCCGAAAGAAATAATCATAGAGATCTCCAAATCTAGGAGCAAAAGTTTATGAATTATTGTCGCAGTGATTAAACATACCATGAACTATTTACCTTCTTATTTTAACGACCTACTAATAACGTACAGTATCATAAAGGTGTGGCTTGTGTGCTTTGCAATATATATCGCTGACCTAAAAATGTAGTTGTTTGTAATTGAATTATTTATAGTTCACCACAAATACAAAAGTAAGAAATATATTATGGTAGGTATAGGGGAGGTGGGCCTAAAACGGGTACGCTAAGGGAGAAGTACAATAAAAAGTCTTAGAAAAAAAAATTTAACTTCTATTTTTACTTTTCAAATATGTTATTAATGAAGAACCTAAAATAAGAACAAACATAAACATTGTCTTCATAATTTCAACAAAAACATAAAACTAAAAAAACCTTTAAATTACCCGTTTTGCCCTGGTGGGGTGCCTAAAACGGGTACGGCGCTTGGGCAAAACGAGTATAGAGAAATTATCGAGATCAATGGACATTACAATGAAATTTTGTTAATTAACTATTTCTATATTATTACTATTAATATTATCATTCATTATAAATCAACTTTAACATCTCAGTTAATAACTATAAAATTTAAGTTATTTCTGACAGCTGTCGAAGTAATAGGAACCTCTACCAAATGCAAAGCAAAGAAGGTACCCGATTTACCCCTACTCGTTCTGCCCAAGAGCACGTTTTAGTTTTTATACTTCATATCCTTAAAAGTTAAACAACTGCAGCTACAATTTTTTGAAGATAGCATAGCACAACACTAGCAAAACCATAACATAAAACTTTTGAAAATATATCATACACAATTTTTAAGTGAACACAACTATTCCAAACCAATATTTTTTAGTGGAAATAGCAAAAAATCATTTTTATATCTTGCCTTGCAAGCGCTTGTACCACTGTAGCGAGCCGACTGTATGTGATTCGTTGATGCTCGAGACACAACACTGCACTCACGCATTTGAAACTTTACTTACGGCGCGCAAATTAAAAAGCGTACCCGCTTTAGGCGGGGTACCCGTTTTAGGCCCACCTCCCCTAATAAGTAGGTAATAAAGGTAATTCGTAAATAAGTAATAAAAAATAAGTAGGTATTCAATAAATAAGTAACATGATCAACGTTCTTGATATTTTCTTAGGTTTAAAGCTGATAGTGAAACTTTGTGGAGATCAGGGACTCTCTGAAACTACGGCGTGGACACGGGAGTTGCAGCGAGCTCAAGCTAGGAACAAACAAAAGGACCAAGGTAATATAGGTTTGTACTTATTTGGTTTGTCTTTACTACCGCTAATTGACGACCTCTGTGGCGCAGTCGGTATATTACATGGGTGCTACGCTGAGGTCTCGGTTTTGATTCCCGACCAATGCAAATCTTTGTGTGCATGAACATGATTGTTTGCATTGGTCTGAGTGTTTTCTATGTATAATATTAACAAAAAAAAAGTATTTAAGTATATTTATCCGTTGTCTAGTACCCATAGTACAAGCTTTGCTTAGTTTGGGACTAGGTGGCGATGTGTGAATGTGTGAAAAAGAAAATTTGCCTGATTAAATGCGTCTTTAAGGGAGTGTTCACAGATATTCTCTAAGAAAACAAAGGAACAATTTTTCATTAATTACGCCTATGAACGATTTTCCCTACGAGGCAAGGTGACGTCCTACGAGATACTATTTGTACTTGTTTAATATACATACTTACAAGTAGTCAAACAAATTGATAGAGACTCTTAAAAACTTAAATTGATTACTGTTTATTACTTTATTGCATTTATTCCATTATTCTTTCTTTCTTTCAAATTACTTAGATACAAATAATTTTGCATCGCGTGTTGTTTACGTCGCTCGCGTCATACGGAAAAAAACATTGACCTAATTTTCTTGAAACGTAAAAAAAAATAAATGCGTAATGTGTTTATTAGATTTTTCTAATCTTATCTTTTAAATGAGATCAAACTGCAGCGATGAAGGAATGAGTTAATTAACAACACGCACATTTTAATAATACTTATCATTGAACTCCTGATTTTCGTGGCTGTTGTGTTACTTTTTTTTATAATTAAACTTACCGAATTAAGAGTTAAGAATAGCCGACTTAATCTATACGATGTATGGGTTTTAAATAAAGGAGATTTTAAAAATAGAGTTTAGAATGAATTATTGTATGTTATGGAACATAGACATCATCTCTGACTATAAACTTTTTCAGAAGAAACTACCCATAGTATAATTGAAAGAATGATACTGGCTCATTTGTGAGGGAAACCTTTAAAAACTATTAGATTTCAAGGAGACTCAAAGTCTCCGAACAGAGCATAAAGGTTGCCCAGGGGCGAAAGGTGCTTTAGTAGAATCTCTTGCGACGATCCTATGCATAAAAATATTTGACTAAGTACAACTTTGGTAGTATGAGTTGTTCATGACTTTGATTATAATACGAGCACGGATAATCTATTGTCTAGAGGATGCCGAGTAACATACATATTATAAAGTCAAAGTTAAAAACGCTTTAATCAAAATAAATACAATTTTCATTATTATTTTTTGACGTCCTTTAAAGTACTTAATCTAAGTTTAAATACATTTGAAAGTTTAGAAAACTTTACTACCGCCTCCAATTAATTTGTTCAAATTAATTTGTTGCAGTATCTGTTGCGTCAGCCGGAAGCATGTCTTCTGGGGCCAGTCAGTCACCGATAGATCAAATTAGAGGTATCGTACACACATCGTAGTAACTATTATCTATATGTCGTCATACAATAACAACTGAGTTATTTTGGTTTTTTATATTTGTCATGAGTTATTATTATTGTGTTTTTACATTTAATCGTTTATCAGATAAAAAATCACTTTATGATTATTTTTAGTCAATAATGAAAAATAAGCAGGTTCTTCTTTATGGTCAGTGATCCTTGAAGCATGCATATACCTGCAACTAGTTAATACAGTAGGTAATGTGAACATAATTAACAGTCTGTTTAGCGAAAAGAGAGCAGAATGCTCTTTTAGGCACTCACTTGGCGTATAAAACATGCCTTATAAGATATCTATACTAATATTATAAAGAGGTAAAGTTTGTGTGTTTGTATGTTTTTTTGTTTGTGTGTTTGTGACGTTGTAGGGGGTAATCTCTGGATCTAATGAACCGATTTTATAAATTCTTTCTGTGTTAAATAAGTCCATTTATCGGGGAGTGTCATGAGCTATATAGTATCACGCTATGACTAATAGGAGTGGAGCAGTAATGAAATATGTTTAAAAAAGGGCGTCGCCGCCCGACGAAGTGAGCACGGTTCAGCTAGGTAGTATTATATAAAAGAAGAACTAAATAGACTTTAGCTAGGGCAAGAAATTATCTCGCAATTTGTTAAGGAAGATTAATCGTTATGATGATTTCTGATCTATGATGATGATGGCTGAGATGATGATTTGTGCTTCACCCTTTCTTCCTCGACAAGCCAGTACTTTCGTGATGAAAGTTATTACGCGTAATATAAAGTAATTGCCGTATGATTTGTGCATAATATTACATTGTCTATGCAGGAGGTAGCGGTCGCGCAGAAAGTAATACGGCGGCACAATCCTCCGCTACTGAACGACGCTTGGACAGCGGTCTCTCACGGACTTATGCGTAAAGGAGTTTTTATTACTAAAGTTTTTATTATTTATTATCTACAAATTAGACCACTTTAAGCAAATAATCAATGTTTTCAATAAGCCCTGTAAGTGTTCTTAGTTCCATTATAATTTCGTCTGTTTTTTATATTTTGCGTACCTAACTATACTTATAAGTAAAGACGACCTTAGAGGCATTTTGAAAAGGGCATTGCAGTCGCCAGACTTGTTTTAGGACTAAACTATCTAGGTATAAGGTGTAATTGGGACAACTTCAAACTACTTGTGGATTAAAGTATTTCTTTCTATAAATATCTCCACAAAAATTAAAAACAATGTACACTTCTCATCAAAAAAATCGAAACAGTTGCAAGTTTGTGTTTTGTAAGGATTATCGAAAAAATGTGTATATTTAGGAATATGTGTTATATATCATTTAATAGGGAATTTAATGAGGTTTTCAAATAATAATGTTAATGTTCTAAATTCAAATTAAATTTTCATAGATTTCGTATTTTCAACCGACTTCAAAAAAGAGGAGGTTCTCAATTCGGTTGTATTTTTTTTTTTTTTTTTATTTTTTTTATTTTTATTTTTTGTGTTTGTTACCTGATTTCTCGAAAACGGCTAGACCGATTTGAAAAATTTTTTTTTTTGTTCGATTGGGTATACTTCCCATTTGGTCCCATTGTCACCAGATCTGGATCTGGATGACGGGATCCTAGAGAAATCGAGGGCATCTCTTGAAAATTGTAGGGACGCATTATGTAAAATGTTGTCATATACGTGCATCTCTGACGTCACTACCAAATAGTCAAGAGTCAGAACTGGTCTGATGCTGGAGACCACAGAGAGTCGAGGGAACAACTCAACGGCATATAGCAGCTACCTTGTGTTTGGGCTTATTTTAATTGTATTGATGAAAACTTTACGAAACTTGACACAAACATGATCTGATGATGAAGAAGACTGAGGGTCGAGGGAACTCCTCAACGGTATGTAGCAGCTACCTAGTGTTTAGGCTTATTTTAATTGTATTGATGGAAACTTTACACAACTTTACACAAACATGATCTGATGATGAAGACGACTGAGGGTCGAGGAAACTTCTCAACGGTATATAGCAGCTACCTAGTGTTTGGGCTTATTTTATTCGTATTAATGAAAACTTTACACAAACATGATCTTATGATGAAGACGACTGCAGAAATTTATTTAATACGAATCTTAGAAATTGTTATCAGCATGGTTTTTAACCGACTCCTGTTGAAGTCGGTTTTTTAATTAGAAAATTATGTTTAACAAGTCGTATTTACCCTGTGCGTAGTTTGACGGAAATTGACAAAATTAGGCACGTAAATGAAAAAAAAAGCTGACAACGTTTATTTAATAACCCGTATCGCGCACTTAGAGTTCCTCGCTCTACTTATTACTGCGTCCACGCGATGTTTACCCGCAAAAACCGCCAAGTGGTGGCATTGCTGAATTCGGGACTTAGTCAGGTTATTACGGCTGAAAGATTGCATCTAAGCTTGTCGTCTTTTCATAGAATCTGCAAACGCTATCAGGAGACTGGTTTGCTCACGCGCCGTTAGAGATCTGGCAGAAAACAGGTAACTTCTGACCGAGTAGATCGATTTATAGTAAGGTCTTTCTTACAAAATCTACGCCTTAATGTCATTCAACCGCAGCAGCAGCTTCAAAATGAACCTATGGTGACTGTAAATGACTCTACAATTAGAAGAAGGTTGAAGAAACGTGGACTTGTACCGTACAAGCCAGCAAATAGGGAGGAACTACCTGCAGATCATCGAAAAGCGCGCCTTAACTTTTCACGTAATTACCTAAATTGGTCATACATCTAGGAACAAGTTCCTCCTTTCTGATGAGTGCAAAATTGTATTTTATGGTAACGATGGAAGGACTAAGGTCTAAAGAAGTGATGAAGAATGCTTTGCACCATGCAGGATTAAAAGAAAAGGCCATCGATGGTGGCGGTTCATCGACTGTTTGAGGAGAAAATAGTGTAACGACAAGACAGAGTTTGTCTTTGTGTTTGGGTCACGTCTGCCCTTACTTAACAGTCATAGGTTCATAGAACAGTATCTTGAACCTCTTGTGATGCCCTATGCACATTTATTTGACCCCGGTTTGACATTTATGTACGAGGATGCTAGGGCAAACACCGCGAGCGTCGTAAGAGATTATGTTACTGAAGTCGATATCTTTATTATTGATTGGCCAGCAAAAATCCTGGACATGAATACGACTAAACATCTTTGAGATGAATAGAAATGACGAATAAGTGTTAGAAAACATGCCTCAAAAACACTTAGCCAGCTTTAAAATGCAATCCAAGAGGAATGGAATAGGACGCCACTATATTTGATCGTGAATCTCATCCTATCGATGAAGAACCGTACAGAAGCAGTAATGAGGGCTAGGAAAGGGTATACGAGTTATTAAATAAACATTTCCTAGCTTTTTTTTTATTTACGTGCGTCATTTTATCAGTTTACGTCAAAGTACGTACAGGGTAAAAACGACTTGTTAAACAAAATCCGAAATCTATGAAAATTTAATTTGAATTTAGAACATTACCATTATTATTTAAAAACGTCATTAAATTCCCTATTAAATGACATATAACACATAATCCTAAATATACACATTTTTCAGATAATCCTTACAAAACACAAACTTGCACACCGTTTCGATTTTTTTGATGAGAAGTGTATTATTCACAATCTATCTATATTTTTTATATATAAAACTCAAAGGTGACTGACATAGTGATCTATCAACGCACAGCCCAAGCCACTGGTGGGATCGGGCTAAAATTTGGCATGCAGGTAGATGTTATGACGTAGGCATCCGCTAAGAAAGGATTATGATGAATTCTACCCCCAAAGGGATAAAATAGGGTATGAAAGTTTGTATGAAACTTTGTCAATTTCAAACCGATAGGCTTGAGACTTTGTATGCATATAGCTACTATGACGTTGGCACCCCCTTAGAAGGGACTTTGATAAATTCTACCCCCAGGGGATAAAATAGGTGATGAAAGTTTGTATGAAACTTTGTCAGTTTCAATCCGATCGAGTTGAGACTTTGCATGCATATAGATATTATGACGTTGACATCCCCTTAGAAAGGACTTTGATAAATTCTACCCCCAAGGGGTTAAAATAGGGGATGAAAATTAGCATGAAACTTTGTCAGTTTCAATCCGATCGGGCTGAGACTTTGCATGCATATAGATATTATGACTTTGGCACCCTTTTAGGAAGGACTTTGATAAATTCTACCCCCAAGGGGATAAAATAGGTGATGAAAGTTTGTATGAAACTTTGTCAGTTTCAATCCGATCGAGTTGAGACTTTGCATGCATATAGCTATTATGACGTTGACATCCCCTTAGAAAGGACTTTGATAAATTCTACCCCCAAGGGGTTAAAATAGGAGATGAAAGTTAGCACGAAACTTTGTCAATTTCAATCCGATCGAGCTGAGACTTTGCATGCATATAGATATTATGACGTTGGCACCCCCTTAGAAAGGACTTTGATAAATTCTACCCTCAAGGGGATAAAATAGGTGATGAAAGTTTGTATGAAACTTTGTCAGTTTCAATACGATCGGGCTGAGACTTTGCATGCATATAGTTACTATGACGTTGGTACACCCTTAGAAAGGACTTTGATAAATTCTACCCCCAAGGGGATAAAATAGGGGATTACAGTTAGTATGAAACTTAGCTTCTCTCATGAACTGCATGTTTTATGTTGCTTGCTCACGAGTAATTTCTCTCAATAGCTTAATAGTTTTAGCGCCTAATGACAGATTAATTATCTATATCTATCTATACTATTATATAAAGCTGAAGAGTTTGTTTGTTTGTTTGAACGCGCTAATCTCAGGAACTACTTCTTCGAATTGAATTTAGTTTTCAGTTTTGGATAGACCGTTTATCGAGGAAGGCTATAGGCTACATATAACATCAAGATATGATTAAAAAAAACTCAAAAATTGGAGGTCCTATGGGCCTACTTAGAAGGTTCATGTTCACTCAGAGGGAAATGGAGAGAGCTATGTTGTAGCCTGACCTATGGGCCTACTCAGAAGGCTCATGGTTTCTCAAAGGGCAATGGAGAGACCTATGTTGTAGCCTAACCTATGGGCCTACTCAGTAGAATCATGGTCACTCAGAGGGCAATGGTGAGGGCTATGTTGTAGCCTGACCTATGGGCCTACTTAGAAGGCTCATGGTTTCTCAGAGGGCAATGGAGAGACCTATGTTGTAGCCTAACCTATGGGCCTACTCAGTAGAATCATGGTCACTCAGAGGGCAATGGTGAGGGCTATGTTGTAGCCTGACCTGTGGGCCTGCTCAGAAGGCTCATGGTCTCTTAGAGGGCAATGGAGAGAGCTATGTTGTAGCCTGACCTATGGACCTACTCAGAAGGCTCATGGTTTCTCAGAGGGCAATGGAGAGACCTATGTTGTAGCCTAGCCTATGGGCCTACTCAGTAGAATCATGGTCATTCAGAGGGCAATGGTGAGGGCTATGTTGTAGCCTGACCTATGGGCCTGCTTAGAAGGCTCATGGTTTTTCAGAGGGCAATGGAGAGAGCTATGTTGTAGGCTGATCTATGGACCTACTCAGAAGGCTCATGGTGTCTCAGAGGGCAATGGAGAGAGCTACGTTATAGCCTGATCTATGGACCTACTCAGAAGCTTCATGGTTACTCAAAGGGCAATGGAGAGAGCTATGTTGTAGCCTGACCTATGGGCCTACTCAGAAGGCTCATGGTCACTCAAGGGCAATGGAGAGAGCTATGTTGTAGCCTGACCTATGGGTCTACTCAGAAAGCTCATGGTCACTCAGGGGCATTGGAGAGAGCTATGTTGGAAGTTTTCCTGTGTGATCGAATCAAATGAGAAGATCCGCAAGAGAACCAAAGTAACCGACATAACCGGTTAAAGTACGACAAGCAGGGCACATAGCGCGATGAACTGACAGCTGTTTGGGCAGAAAGATTCTGGAATGGCGACCGGCGACAGCGCTGTTGTAGACGGCTGGAAGCCGATGGATGAGGGAGGCACAGGACCCCATAAGGTGCAATACTTGGAGAAGTCCTATGTCCAGCAGTTGACGTCGATTGGCTGATATGATGATGATGATAACTTTGTATGGATTAAACAAGTTATTTTATAATTTTATTTATTTTCATTAAGAATATGACGTGTAAAAAAGAAGTTTTGTAGGCTCCTTATTTTTACACACGCTAAACAAAAAAAAAAGCCTAATTAATCATTATACTTCTGAACGCGAGCGAAGCCGCGGGCTACAGCTAGTCATAAATAAACATACAGGTATGACGTAATAAATAGAAAATTCCAAAGTAAAAGAATTTACAAAAGAATTATGTAAACCACTGAATAATTTTATTAAAGTAAGTAAATCTAATGAATAATAAAATAATAAATTAATGTATAACAGTGCGAAAAGTTCAATTAAAGTGTATTGTTAATTGTGTAAAACGTGACATGACATTTACTAACAAAATGTAGATACGTATTAGATACCCTACATATTGATTACGGACGCGATATACGGCGTCATATACTGTAACTGCGCACCAGACAAACTAAAAACCTCAGACTGACGACCCTTTGAGGTCAGTCGTCTGAATATTTCATTCATTCTACAAGAACATGTGCGTATCACGAGTATATGTGATGCCTTATGGTGAACTTGTATTGTAATCTATATGACTTTAAAACAACAGATATAGAGAAAGAGGCCATAAAAGTAAGATGCAGAACTAATTACTGAAAGTCCCTGTGTTATTCAAATAAGGTCCTTGCGGTTAGGTTTTGCGGATGAATTTACTTGGGGCAAAGGCTTGCACATACAAGAACTTTATCAAGTTGATTGCGTCGAACACAAGCGCGTTCCTTTCTAATGTGTTTTTTACGACAATAACTGATCATAGAATTTCCTGCTTGTCTTTCTTTTATCCTAGAAATTGTTTATATAACTATGTAATTAACAAACATTTACAAACTGATTTCTGTAGTAATGAACCTACAAAATGTGTCTCGAAATAAACGAAATCAATAAAAAAATTAAGCATGTAAGTATTTGCACTTGCTCCAATGCTGCTTCTTTCGAGCTCTCGCCCCGATGCCCACACATTTTTATCCTTGTTTTGCAAAGGATATGGATAGCTAGAAAGAGAGTGTAGAGTTGTAGAGCGCTAAAGGCATGACAGATTGACAAATGTTTCTTCTTTAGTTTTTGTAGAGCATATAGGGTGAAGACACCATGAATTGTAACTTAAATATAATTTATTGGTATTTACCAACTATGTTATTTTATACAATTTCAGTTACTCTGCTAGTAGCGCTCAGGAGGGATTGCAGCCGGTTAATCGTTCAATAGTTCGTTCAGCGACCAAAAAGAAACAGATGGATGATTACGATGACGACTTGCCTCTACCACCTGAATAAAATACTTATTGTATAAACTGTAATTAGAATAGAACCTCTTTTTTATATTTACATGAATGTTAATTTATTTACATTTATGAATAAAAGGGAATGCATAAATGTTATCCATCTTTTTATTGTACCTTCATTGATTTCCTAAATAAAGTAATGATAGGCAGTATGACCTAATGATCGTTTTCCAAATAGGAATTATCTATTTATGTTATTTACTAACTTTTAAATGTTTTACTTAATGTTAATACTTATAGATAACTAGCGGTCCGTCTCGGCTTCGCACGGGCATTATTTTCCCGTTTTTCTGTTCAATTTTTTCCTAAATTTTCTTTGCTATAAACCTCACGGAGCCCGAGACCTTTCCAACGAATGCAAAATCGTGGAAATCGGTTTGTGCGTTCTGGAGTTATAGCGTCAGGAAGGAAAACCCGACTTATTTTTATATAGTAGATGACCACGAACTGAGTCACACAGAGTGGACATATTTGATGAGGCATATTGCCAGTAAAGTAGTGCCAATTTTTTTTTTTTTAAAGTTCTGTGTGGAGCACTTATAGGCATAGCGCCTATAAGTACAAGTTTTTTATTTGAACCAAAGCGATCAGAGGGCACTGGACATTTCTCCGTAGTTTTGACTGATTGAAGCTGCAATTTTCCCTGTTTGAAACAAACATTTGAACACCCTAATCAACCATGTGGTTTTAAAAGACTAAACAAAGTAATTGTCGTTTACAACTATACGAGAATTTTGATTTACTTGATATTTCATTGGTCTTTACTTCTCAACGATATCACTGTTTGCTTCAACCGTTGAACCTACTGCCACCATAATCCAAGCATGTTATAGTTTTATCATCAATTTTTAGATAAGAATCAATCAGTCTGATGTAGTCTCTATCATCACGGTAGTGCGTAACGTAAGTAGGTAAACACAGCAAAGGTTAAACTGATAAACGTAACATTACCGTGATCATGAACGGTAAAGTATGCGGAAGAGTGATTTTTAATTAACAATTGTTATTGTTCCTTGTATTATTAAACTAAACCGGGAACCTTTTACTGTTAGTTTAATACCTAATCAATATTCGCAAAGTGTACTGTTGTATCTATTTATAAGCAATTTAAAGGGCAAAGGGAACAAGGTTGTTGAAAGTATTAGGAAAAGTCAGCAGTATTTAGATATTTAGAAAAATATCCTATGGTATACAAACGGTAGACTGACGACCTATTTAGGACACGGTGCGGTAGGAAACCGATGGATGAGGCAGGCACAGGACGCCTATATATAGCTGTATGGACATCCATAGACTGATAAGTATGGTGATCAAGGAGGTCATCACCCTTCGAGACGAAGAAAAAGAAGTAGGTAGGTACGTTATTGAAAAAATCGTAGTATTGAAAAGCTAGGGAAAACAGAATTGTTCGATATTCATATTTCAAGTAAAAACACTTTCTTATACCAAGTGTTTACATTACGAGTATTTTCAACGTGCCAACTATATTGAACCTAGATAGTTGTGATCTACAGGTTATCCGTAACATAACAAACAACTCGAGAAACAAGTATATTTTTATACATTAAGTGAATGTTTGTACTTAGCATTTTTAAAACATTAGGTACGATTAGTGCCTAGCTACCTTACATTTTATTCGATTACATAGCTTACTAAAAAACAGTTTACTTACTTACTTAATTTATTTTTTTAAAGTTTTGATAAAAGGTGAAATAGCTACTGTGTGGTGGGTGAGCGTGGAGTAATCTTTAGACGGGTAATACTTTTTTATACGAGTATTTAAGTAAGTACCTAATGGAATAAAACCGTAGGTACACTATGTTGCAGGGACTTAAATAAATCACAATTTAATAGACTTGCAGGCTTAGGGCAATCGTACGTAAATCGCACAACCAATTTCACTAATTTTAAAACTTTAAATAAGCTGAAGATTAATCAACATTTGTGTAATGTTGATTAATCTTCAAATCACTTTCTTTCAAAATTAAAATTACTCTCTTTAAAAAAATGACAATCTGATATAATTAACAATAGGTACGTATAGGCGTCAAGTATGACCTTCTCGTATCATTACCCTGTTAGATAATGAAATCGACATAACGTGTAAAAGGAAATATCTTATCAATGTCTTGATTAATCACTAAAATATGTTAATAGAGTCGTCCTCGGCGCCTTTGAGGTGAATAATAAGCTAACAGTAAACACTGTCACCTGATCCATCTTGTTGTTTGAAGGCTTGAAGTGTTGCTGTAGCTACGCAGAAGATGTTCATGTGTCACGAGCACTTTTCAGACTTGAAATCAATAGACGCAAAGGACATGCAGTGCATACAATACGTGAACCAGACAAATACTTTTCGAGGCACAAACAATTTGTCGACCGAGATGAGGAACTGACGATGGTATAAAACAACTGAAATTATAGAATATCATTTATCCTAACCAACCTGAGGCAGGCAAGTGTTAGTACCTACAGGGAAGTTATCAACAGGTGATAGAATCAAAACTAAACCTTTTAATACCAAGCTGAGCACTGGTCAGTTTTACCATAGGCTTTTATAAGATCACAGGGAGCTATAGTGGTGAGATAAAAAGAGGTAGAGGTAAGATTATGAAATAAAAACGTATTTTTATATTTACAAAGAATGTATTTATAAATATATAACGATTCATACAGATTCTCAACTTAGACTAGAAAAATGCGTGTAAAATTACATTTATTTGTCTTTTGTTCATTGCAACTGTTGGCTATGAGTATTTCACATATAAATATCATTAGTATCATAGTTCGTATTTTCGTAATCGATGTCGTTATTGTCTTAGGAGATAAAAAAACAAACATCTATTAATGTCTATTACAAAGTAACAAAAAACATATATTATAACTTTTATACATTAACTCCCGTACTCATAAACGCCTATTAAATGTAATCACTGTTTAGCGAGATTTTGTTAGTAAAATCAACCTTATACCAAACAAAACCGTAAGAATTTAAGCTAATCAATTGACTAAAATTTAAGAGGCATTTATGAGTAAGGGGGTGAACGCTTATTAATATTAAACGTTAATTGAAAATAACGCGACATACAGTACGCGCCATCTAACTCAGGTTGCTTGAAGTTGTTGCAAAACAGGTGCGCAGATGTTAATTTAGGGACTAAATGGCGGGAAGTTTGGAGAGCGGATGATTTGCGGGAAGACTGGGGAGCGGGTGTATTGCGGGAAGTCTAGGGAACGAGTGTTTTGCGGGAAATCTGGAGAGCGGGTGTTTTGCTGGAAGTCTAGGGAACGGGTGTTTTGCGGGAAGTCTGGGGAACGGGTGTTTTGCGGACAGTCTCGGGAACGGGTGTTTTGCGGGAAGTCTGGGGAACAGGTGTTTCGCGGGAAGTCTGGGGAACGGGTGTTTTGCGGGAAGTCTGGGGAGCGGGTGTTTTATTTGTTTCTTTACTTGCGCAAATTTCTATGATAGCTTTAGGCCAAATTAGTTGGCACATACTATACCGTTTACCTGTTTTTGCTATCTTGACGTTACGACCACGCTTAGACACTTGCGACTACTTAGTACTTTATAGTTACGTGCTTGAAACCACAGTCAAAGTGACTTAAGTCGATACATCAACCACATAATTTAATATGAGGACTACGTAGTCTTCAAGAAAGCAAGAACAAGTAAATTGCTCTTCGTGTTAAATCCCGTTGGCATTCAATATTTATAAAAAAAACATATTTTGTTGTTAACCTTGGAGGAAAAATATATGTTATCTGTAAGGTTAATATGAAATCCTGTATTTTTATTATAGGCTACCCATAGCTTAGGAGTCTTTGTTGCCAGCTTAATAAATAATTTATTGAATATAAATCATGAAAAGAGTTTTCTCGAAACATTTCGAAATAGGATTGAATAATATCACATTATATTTTTCTCTCAATTATTACAGGGATTTGAAGTATTTAGCAATCAATTATAACGGTAGTTGTCTATTAGATTAAAACAACAAATAAATAACAGTTTATCTTAAATGTTTCACCCTAAATATACTTGTTACGTGCCGATTCTGTTCAACATTGTACACTAATATACCTACTTAATAGGAATACCTATATTAAATAGTAGACGTTACACTTCAATGAGTGTACTAGTCATAAGAACCATACTTAAATAGCCATTTAAAAAAAAATGAACTCTACATAGAGCAACCAATGAAAACAAGAGAATTTTTATAGTAAGCTGAATTCTCGAAATTTCTATCACATTGTTTACAAATAAGTAAGAATGAGCTTATAAGGTTCATTGTTAAAAACAAATGAATTAGGTATAAAGTCAAAATTTCGTCAGCCTTTGTCCTTTGCGATCTGAATAAATTAAAGAACGATAATAGTATTTAAATTAGTATTGTACGTAACAGAATCGACACATTTTACAACTAATCTTAAATTAAAATTATATTTACAGTTCTTCAATATCCGTTTACCAAATATCAACATTTGATAACAAAATAAAACATTTTGCAACATTGTTATAATAACTCGACACACAGTAAACTGTTCTATACAAGTCTGCCAACCGAGCGTATTATCAAAAAAATAAAATAAAATAATACCTATTACGTTCTCCCGACATTTTGTAGATAATAAATAAATAATATAAAATTGTCCACTCTGATAGCACCAGCGATAACAGTATATAGCTATATATTGTGGTACCAAATACGCAACATTTATACTCATTCTTCTCCTCCCTTCAATGTAACCTTAACTTATCGATAGAACGTTATCATTTAAATAATAATAACTTACGTTATCGTTCACATTTAGGCACAGAAAGTGTTCTTATTATTACTTAGCACTTTGATATGTATGTCCACAGTAGCGTTGGCACGGCTAGCTGTCGTCACAGTCTTTATTCACGTGTGGTTCACGTGCGCACGGCACTACGATATGACCCGAGCGTACGGGTGCTCTATATGACCGTATTGTATCGCCAATAATGTGTCTTTAATCCTCTGGAATACTGGTTGTGATTGCTTCATTGTTGGTACGTGGATCTGGTGTTCCAGGAAACCAACTCGACTTATTGGACTTATCACTACTGCTGTGCCAGCGCCGAACATCTCCAGTAACTGAAATTTTATAAATTGTTATTTTTTTGGCGAAACAATATGTCTTTTTTATAAATGCGCCCCGGATTTAACCTAAATCGTAATCAAGGACCGCTCAAGGAGAAAATATTTGGAGGTGAACTATGTAAAGTAGTCACCTTCCATTGGCTGAACTGTTCTATAAAACAAGCTAATGTAGGACAAGACCTCGTTCAAGTAAACAAAAGTTTAGTCTAGATAATAAGTTGACGCTTATGGTGAAGGTTCGGCCTTGATTATAACAGGTGAGGTAATAATCTCAATAATTATAAGTACCTAATTTAAATTACATAAGTTTATGTATCTAGTCTACGTAACAGTTAACTGAAACTAAATTTACTATCGGTGTGGGTGTGGGGAGTATCGTAAAAGGTGGCCTAGGGACTTCTACTTAATAATCAATTCGGCAAAGATGAAAAACTTAACAATTGCCCGATATCAACCTGACGAAACAGCAGCTAATTTTTCGCTACGTATGTGTAGCAAGCAACTGAGACATTTAAAAGATGTTATGAAAAATAGCGTCTAAACCTTTTAAAACTAAGTTTTTATTTTGCGACCTAGAGAGATTCATTCTTGCCAAGATTTGCTGAGGTGGGTGCTTCTATTTTTGTAATACGTTTCCTACAATGGACTACTTATGAAAGTATCTAGGGTTCTTTTGTGGTTGTCTAAGGTTCTTTTGTGCTTTCATTTAGCATCAGATTTTGTTTTCAAATTGTTTTTTAGCTGAGATAAGGTTTGGAGAAAAATTGGGCAAATTAATGTGTTTTAAAATGTAAGTATACTGTCATATAAGGACATCATCATATCCTTAGAAATCAGACGACATACTGTTTAATTGTGATGTTAGTAGTTAGTCGTTGGAATAATAAAAACAAACGCAATTTTTGCAAAATTGTAACAGACGTTAGACAGGAAAAAATAAATAATAGGAAAGATAAAATAATCGTGTTTCTAAAAGTAATTACTTATATGACGTATTCAAGAATGTTGTCACTGTATAGTTTACTGACTATAAGCAGTAGTTAAAAACATGTCACTACGTTCAGCCAATAAGGCTCTTTTAATCAGGCTTTACCTCCAAGTTGTTTATTGCGTCATGTTTGTCACGCTACAGTAATTACTTACTTATTTAAAAACATAAACCTTCCTCTTGAATCACAACATCTAAAGGTAAAATCCGCATTAAGATCAATTACGTAGTTGAAGACATATACCTATCTAATAAAAATGATTGTTTTGTGTGTAATGGCTTTGTGTCCTTTATACTATGTGTTGTACCTGTTGATTTCTTATTTAAAAAGACATCTCCCGAGGGACAGAGGCCTGTGTCACGACTATTATACTTAGACATGAAATTAATGGACATGGACAAAATCCAAGGTAAATACAGTAAAGTGCATTTCAAATAATCATCTTATGTTGGATTCGAACACAAGACTCATGCAAAGCAGGCGCATACCTACACGACTTCGCTTTGCAACCAAGGCATTTCTTTTATAAGTAATTTAGAGTAAATATAAGTTATTTTATAATACTTACTCGTCCTTGTTTATTAAGTTCGACAACTTTCTCCATGGTAACAACTTCTTCTTTAACGACCAAGTCGTCCCATTGACTCGCGAGCTCTATGATAGAGCGGCGCGTCACTCCTGGTAATATGAGCCCGTTTAATGGTGGAGTACTTAATTGTTTCTCTGCAAAGAAACATAACGTTAGAACATCTTTAAATTAAATTAATACCTGTAAGTTAATCTGATTTAGACGCCCACTGCTGGGCATAGGCCTCCGTCAAATATTCACTTTGTGCGGTCCTGTGCCTCACTCATCTATCGGCTTCCCGCCGTCTCTACTAGTCATCGCTCCATCGTGTGAGGGATCAGCAGTGTACGATGAATCTGATTTAGTCGACTTATTATGAGCAGAGTTTGATCGGTTGCCAATTCACTTTTTTTGCCAGATATCGTAAAAAACCGACCATAATCGTATCTTGTATTACAAGTGACTCGAAACCAAACTTATAACTATACACACTAATTCGCCTGGCCAAGTTACTGGAGTAGGTTCAACCACTCTCTCTTTCTTTCTGTTTTTTTTTTGGTTTGCCGTTATCTCTTCATATTTCTATTTTTTGACACAGCACATTCTTAGCTTAGGTAGAGGTATGTACAAGTATGTGAATAGTGCTGCTATTTTTCTGAATTCGAAAGGATTTTCAATATTTGAATAGAAAATTTCTTAATTTTACATATTATTGCATAACATTTTAAACAACCCACAACAATCAAAAGCACTGGATTTTTTTTGGTATTAACTTGTTTACCAAAACGTTTATCAAACGTCCGAGTTTGCATTAGGAAGTGGGGCTTACATTATCAATACTATAATGTGAAGTAAACAATCCATTGTCGTAGAAATGTAAAAGGACGTCAATGTGATGTTACTGACACTAATTCTTACTACAGATATCATACGAGAATTTACCGGTCAAAAGGTCGAAGTGACAACAGTCCGAGATAACATTACAATATGAACCGTTTCATATAATATTCATAATCAATAAATTAACCACAATACAATTTATTGCACAGGAAAAAACCTAACATAAAAATATAAAGAGGATAAGTGACCTAAAGTCTATTTTTTTATCTCAGATACTAAAATGACATTTCATGTGTTGTCTGTTTTTTACAACTAATAAATAGTGATGCGATACAGCCGGTACTTACCGATTAAAATATAGGTTAGTTCCATCGATTACGGTAAATAGAGACTATAGGCTGTTTTTTAATCTCGAATACTAAAATATCATTACTGTTACCTTTTTTTTGTGCAATTTATGTATAGTGATGATGGCGTCCGCGTGTCGTCCCTCGTATTTTTTTTAATCGATCCGCCGTGACTATTGATAGATATTATGTCGTTGGTTGACCGTAATCAAAACTATGCTTAGATTAAAAGTGCAATCTATTTTAAACTTTCATGTCAACGCAATAAATAATAATATCTACTAACACAATACAAATGTCACTATATTAAACTGTAGAGTTTGTATGTGAAAAACCATTAAATAATTTAAAACTATAGTGAACTTGTTACTTGTGACATTACAAGCTTGTTATTTCAGAAAAACTGAAAATGTAGAATTTAAATATTGGCTGGTAAGCCAACCAATTGTTGGCACCTTAAGAGTGGACTTCGTGTCAGACTAAAATATAAAATATCATAAAATTATAAAATACTTTAATCTTTGTTTATACTTAATCATTATTATGTTATTGAATAGTATTAAATAAATATTATTAGCACTAATGCCAATAAAAGGATTCTGATAAATTTATTGTTGCAATGTTGACACATGAAAAATAAAATATGATAAAAATATTAAATAAATAATATTTGAACTTGAATAATCATATTGAACTAGAATAATCTATAGTGTTTTCTTTCTTTTTACTTACCTTTTACTCTTAATTGCTAACAATTGTAGTACTTCTAACGATTAGGTGGTTTACCCTAATTTGTTTTATATTATAAAATTACGAAAACTTTTAATTGAAATATGCGCCAATGACGTCATACAAGAAATGATAGCAGGGATGGGCATAGAAGGAAAAAAGAGAGAAATTCATTAGATTAAAACGCTTTACCGAAAATATGCTCTAGTAACAGTCAATAACGTTGACTTTACTATTTGTTTTTATAAATATCTAACGACTATTTGCTAATACAAGAGAAACTGATATTCTGTCAAAGTAGCGTCATGATTTAGCTGATGTTTTGTTGTGCGATATTGAATCTAATAGTTTTATGACATGTAACTAACATTACTCTAGAGGTGATAAAGCCATTTTGTTTTCGACTATACTAACAACCGTAAATATTTTACAATAATTACAACACGAATCGAAACACAGGACATCACTGTTTCTTAAACGCTGGCTACATTATTTTTACGTTTGACATTTGTAGTTGTCATTTTAGTATCCGAGATAAAAAAATAGACTTTAGGTAAATACGTATAATATAGTTTTATTTAAATCTATACTTATTATAAAGAGGTAAAGTTTGTGTGTTTGTGAGTTTGTGACGTTGTAGGAGGTAATATCTGGATCTACTGAACCAATTTTTAGAAATTTTTAAATTCTGTGTTGAATAGTCCATTTATCGGAGAGTGTCATAGGCTATATAGTATCACGCCATGACTAATAGAAGTGGAGCAGTAATGAAATATATTTAAAAAAGGGACGCGTTTTTTGGCCGCGCAACGAAGTGGGCACGGGTCAGCTAGTAGGATAATAAATGGAAATAAAATATCTTTTTTATTGCTTGAAGACGGAAGGCTGGCAAGAGGTCCACCTGATAGTAAGTGGTAACGGCTGCTTATGGACTCTGTTATGCCAGGGAATAGCCAGGCCGCTGCAAACCTTGCCCCCAATTTTTGACGACATCTGTGGTGTAGTGGTTATATAACATGACTGCTACGCAGAGGTCTCGGGTTCGATTACAGTTCAATGCAAATCTTTGTGTGCATGAACATGATAGTTTGCATTTGGTCGGAGTGTTTCTATGTATAATATGAAGTATTTACAAAAAAAAATATAATTAATATTAATAGTATTTATGTATGTTCATACGTTGTCTAGTACCCATAGTACAATCTCTGCTTAGTTTGGAACTAGACGACGTTGTGTGAAGATTATTTATTTATTTATATTTAATTTAATGGTACGTTTAGTTCTTTTATTTACAGTAAAAGGTATTTCTTCTTTTTCTTTTTTAAAGACAACTCTCGCACTAGGGATCATGCCCTGTGTCGCGGGGACCTTTTACAAACATTAATTAACGGACACAAAGAACACCCAGACCAGGACAATAATTTGTGGATCTCACAAATTATTGTCCTGCGTGGGGATCGAACCCACAACCTCTTGCACGGCAGCCGCTTGCGCTACCGTCGCGCCACCGAGGTCGTCAATTTAAAGATGTAACAATCACTTAGTAACTAACTTTATTAAAAATGACTAAGTACTTAACTAAATTGAAAAAGAAAAATGTACTTAATAATTATATTATGGAATCAATTGATTTATTACGGTTTATGATCGGATACACAGAAATTGATTTACGAGTACAAATTGTAATCGATTGAAAAAAATCGATTAATTCAAACGATACGAATTGAAATATTCAATACATTGGATACACGTGTAAAAACTTACACTTTACCTAGAAATAATTAGGAATGATATCCATAAATTAAATATATGGCTACTTATACGTATGTTAAATGCAGTTTTAAAACAGTTCAAAAACCGCTACGTATTAGTAACACAGACTATCTTCAACCATTGACAGTTCTCTAGTCTCAAATTATGCAGGGTTTGTGTAGAGTAGAGTGTATTGTTTTGTACGGAAATCGAACCCACGACCTCCTGCTACTCATAACCACAAATTATGTAGGTATATCGTTTTAGAACTAATTAGCATTAGGTAACTCACCTCCTTGTTCATTGATATAGACTAAGAAAATATTCATCGCACCAACTTCAGTGAGCTCATGATTAGGTCCAAACAGCCACAATACTTGATGATGACCCAGTTTAGCGGCCCTCGCAGTCGCATCTGTCAACATGGTCACAATATCCTATATACCAGATAAAACCGGTTACCAGATAACTAATAACATTACTTACGATAACTTTATTGACATAAAAGAATGGTTCTATTTAATACGTATCATTGATAAAATTATATTACCAACAACGAGAAATACTCCTCTACTACCCTATTTCATTGCAATAAGGTATATTTTGCAATGTGTTATGCATTTCACCTGCAGTCCTATGTATAAGAGTCTTATTCTTTCACAAGGTGAATCTAAGGTCTATTCATTGAGGGTCAAGGTACGTATGAATAAAAACATTATAAATAAGCTTACAGACCAATTATTGTTATAGGCAGGACATTAAACATTGATTTATGTATCTAAGAGAAGGCTAAGCTTAACTAATGCGATTTCTATACTTATACATAAAGAAAATATATTTTGCTATGTTATTAGAGATAAAAACAAATTATTATCCTCAGCTATTCTTAGAAGAGATTATAGAGACCGGCAATACGCTGTTAGTGCAGTAGGTACGGGAGTAATCTTTTACAAAAAACAAAATAATCATACTAATGACAAAAATGCAAAATTTTGGAAGATACTCTTTCACGTAAAGATTACTAAATGAAATTTTACAATAATAAAGCTTATACATAAGAATAACACATCCGCTATAATATAAAATTAATCTGTGAATTATTCAAAATACTCAAACGAATTCGCGGGCTCGAGCTAAGCTAGTCTGCTATAATTTGAAAATGGTAAAACTAACTTGGTGCATAATGATTGTTGATATTACTCACCTATGGTTGGTCCATAATTTGAGCCGACTTTCCTATTGCCAACACCTCCAGGGAAGGCTCTTACTACATTAGGATCAGCGTATATAGAAACTGCACCGTCACTGCTGGCAGAATAATAAGCGCTTACTGGACTCAATATAACGAATAGTAACGCTGACTGTGGAGCCATTATACCTAAAATTGCCTGTTGACAAAGAAATAAATTTTATTAATTACAATGGATTTTAAGAGACCTAAAGTGAGAGTTTAGTGGTATTTTATATGAGCGTCTTTATGCTTCGCAGGACACGTAAAATGATAAACTAATTCTGGCTGTAGTCTTGCAATACAGTCGTTAGACTTCCTAAGATGACGTCACCAACCAAGGATAAAGAAGAAACCAACTTATAACGTAACGATTTAGTGGACAACTAGACGAACATTTCTGTTAGAGGCGTCACTATAGATTATATCCAAAAGTGGGTAGAAAGAATAACATACACAGAAAATGCTACATAATAACATCATCAAAATCACAATATTTGTATAACACCTGCGCTGGTCGATAGTTAGCTCGAGGGTAGGGCATAATAAATAAGTAGAATAACTGCATAATACATAACAGTGCAGAGGTTGATAGCATTATAAAATATAGGGAGGTCATTTTGCATGCCGTAAATAAATTAACCCGTTCCAAACTCAAGGTTTAATAAGCGGGACGTGAAAAAGGACCTGCGATTGTACTGCGTGGGTACAGACAGCAACATAACAAACTATTTTCTAAACTTTGGTAAAAATGTTAATTCGCTTACTAGGGATCTTGCCCGGACATATTTATTTTGGGGACTTATTGTACACGCAATCATCAATAAATATTTTGCGTGGGAAATTGTAATTAAAAGCCGAATACGTTTTGAATAGGTAGAGCGATCGCGTCAATAATAGTGTATAAGTTGTAAGTGACGGCAATCGTGCTTAACATCAGGCATACCGTGACTTAGCCAAGTCATGAAATAAAATAGTTTTAGAGGTGGAAGACATTGTAGAAGCATTTTATTGAGAAAAAGTCCTTAGGCTTTTATTATTCACACCCGACTCGTGTTTGGTACACGCTTTTATTGCTTATAACTGAGTGACTCTATTTATTGGTGTGCAAATATATTACAGCTCACTAATAAATATTTATTTCTTTGTTTCTATTACAAAATAGAGTTTATATAAGGATGCTTGACATAATTTAAAATCCTGTACTTTAATTTTCAATACTATCGTTTTCCTTTACATTTATTCCCCCATGATTATAGAAGTATTACTTACTATGATTTTATTAAACACATGAAAAAACACCAAAACAATCATGTTTTTCTATAAAAGCTTATCAATTTATAAACATTTGAATATTTAATTTATTGTTTTTTATTATTGATGATTTTCCATCATCTCAAATATTAAAATACTTTAATGCTGACGGTACGTTATCTTGTTGACAACATTGTAAGCAACGAAATCGAGTTTTTGTTTTACATTTTTGAGACTGATTGATCGGAAGCAATATTCTTCGTGTCCCCTTTAGGAAAGGGTCATGGTCTGTACAGTGGAAATCTCCTTTAAGAAATTTATAGGCATACTTGTGTGATTACAATGTTGCATGAAAAGAGACACGTGCTTTGCACGATCTTTTAGGAAAAGGTTACCATGTAGTAACCGGCTAAGAAGTAATGTCATTTCCCCAACTTATCCTGTACTTAACAGACATTACCTTTGCGAAAAAAGAAAGATACTCGGTGGTGGTAGAGGCTTGTGTCTCTACCACCACCTCGGTGAGAGTTCATCCATCGTACTATCCAGCTATTATATTTCATGAGTAATCTGTAGCACAGAATTATTATCTCTCACATAGAGTCTAAGTTTCATACGTGGAGGCTAGCTATAACTCTTACTATTTTGACGGGTTACATAGGTACTCATGGAGTTTCTCCTTCGTCTGTTTACTGACTAAAACCAAAGTTTCAATCTCTGACATAACTATATTCTGACGTTGCTCTACTTGTGCTAATGCATTCAATTTTATATTTAGTATATCGGTTACCTAATCACACTTAAATAGATGTTTTTAATTTATCTGAATATCATTAACTTAACCTTGAACTGATATTACCTACCTAATAGCAAAAATATAAGATAAGAGAAAATAAAAACATATTTGCGAAACTAAATAATCTATTCTATCTAATTAATCTATTCGTCCTATTGTAAATTTGTTTCTAAAGTATAGAACGCAGTTAAAACGGATTTGAACACAATTAGGAGTATAGTAGGTAAAGGTTAACGAATAAGTACTTAGTTACATAGCACTACCACCCTTTCTCTTCCTTGAGAGATAAACATAGCTATAGAGATCATGTTTAATGATAGTACATTAAGACTGATGAAACTTAGACTAGTTTCGCGAAGAGGGATTAGTATATTAATGTTTGGCTATAATATAAACAGTAACTACAAAATAGTTGCCCCCTTACTCATAAACACCTCTTAAATTTTAGTCAAATGACTAGCTTTATTCATACGATTTTACTTAGAAAAATCTTGCTAAACAGTGACGCATAAAAACCTTTGTGGTTTAAGCGGGTGTTCCTAGTTTGTAGTAAAAATTATTGTAATATTTTGATCAATAAATGAATGAATGAATGAATGGTTAATTGTTACAATATCATAATATCTCTTTTATTAAACAAGAATTAATATAAGTAATAGTTTATTTACAAATTATGCGGTCTTTACTAAATAAAAAAGTTCAACAAACCCTAATATAAAACGATACCATCCAAACGAACCAATATCGGCGTAGAGCGTATCAAGTAAGAACTACGCAGTAATATTGCCCTAAAAAACTTAAAAGTCTTAAAAGTTCCATAGATGCATTATGATGTTTAAGACCAGAGTGGCCAGTAACAGCACGAAAATAACTTTTGATTATATACTTTTATCATATTAATCACTATAGCTCCAATAATCGTTATAGCTGCAATAAAATCAGTGTTAACAGAAAGCGCTTCTGAAATAATTAAAACATTTCTTCTTATCAACACAGCTACGAGTGAAGCCTTATCTACGATAAAAAGTTTGCAAAAAAATAAAATTATCAATAAATAAGTTGTTATCATGAACGTGGTTACCCGATCATACCACTATTAACAAAATTAATTGGTTGATTATGTCATAGGACGTTACTGTTTTCATTTAACTTATGATTGAGTATCTTTGTTCTAGTCTACGTTTGTGTACATAAGTTAAGATCGATCATTTTATCTCGAGTCGAAAATAACTTTGCGAACATTAAGTACGACGTCAGTCTTATGCAAATATGTTTTGCCACACCCCTTTATAAATCAGCTCATTATTTTTACTGTATCCACGACTATCACTACGCAATAGAGGTCGTTAAAAATACATAGGTAGTGTCGTTTTTTCGCTTTATATAGTTACTCGTCAATTAGTTTAATAGAGCCATTTGTTCAGCAGATAGTGTCAAGCAATAGAAAAAAAAACACTTAAATTTAAGTAAGTATGTTGATAAAATTTGCAAGAGTTGTAAACAGGTTAACACCAACAGAACAACGAGGCTGGACACAATTAGTCATTACACTCATTGAACCAATGATGAGAGAAGGACGACACCTTCCTTAAAGTCGTTTAACCATCATTGTTCGTACCTATAGATTTTGCTCTTCAAATTCAAATACGAACTACGGCACTGAGTGCATCTAACAACCAGATTTAGACAAGAATGCATGGAGAAAGAGTTCAAAGAAATACAGGAGTGTTCAGCGAATCGAATGTGTTAAAGGACAAATAGCTTAAAACTCATTAAAATCAAAGTGCATGCAAATACGATCTTACCAGGAACAGTAGCATGCATCGCTCGCCTTTGAATGGTACATTAAAAGGCTGCTCTAATTTTTGCATTAAATAAACGCGTATTTATCGACAGCAATTATACTGCATTCCCTATGTTTCTATCTACGCTATCAAAATGGTATTTTTAGCACAGGTAATGACTAGTTACCAAGTTTGAATATTTTCAATGTCCATCATTTAACTGAATTTAACGCATTAACGGAAGTTTACTTTGTAAGTCTGCATTCTAGTTACTACCAGTTACTGTTAAAGATAAGATAAGTATATTCTTACCTCTGTTCCTATTAACGTAGGTCGTATATACAGAGTAGATGATTCCGAATGAGGTACCCATTCTTGATCTATTTGTATCAGCCTTGATATACATTGTATTAGTTCTTCACAATCAAAGGTCGGTAAACCTGATCTGGCTGCAGCTAAATTCATCCTTTCCATATTCAGTTCGGGCCGGAACAATCGTATCTTATCATCGACCCCCCTGTATGCTTTAAGTCCTTCGAACAACTGCAAAATATTTGACATTTGTTATCATACACACCCACACATGTTAGTTATCTTATAATGTACACATGCTTTGATAACGCGAGGTTCTGTGACATCAGTAGTGCTATTTTTCTTGCAAATTTATTAAGCGTTTTGTTGAATTACTTATATTTATTTCTTTCAGTTTCAATATGAACAAAACAACCCTAACGTAATGTTTTCAGAGCAACACTACTATAAAAGAATTTCGAACAGCGTTCGGGGTTTAAAATTAACGGAGCGCTGAACATGGTCTAATCGCTGCGTCGTTGAAGTCGTCTCTATACATTGTTTACTTTGGGATACTTTTTACAACATTTATCATATTTTTTATCGTGAATCATACTATGTAGGTAAACGATGTATAAGACCTATAAAACAACGAAAATAGCATGACTCTACCCCAACACGTTCGTTTCTATATTAAAATAATTATGCTCTTTCTTTTTCATTTTCATATAAATAATAAATTTTCATATAAATAATAATAAAATTTCATATAAATTCAAGTACATATAAATAAATAAATTGTTGAAACTAACCTGTATTGCATAATGTAGAGCCTTAGCTGCAGGGTGTATACTTAAATTTTCGAAAGGCATTATTTCTGGTTTCTGCCAACCTCCAAGTTGTTTGAAATAGTTTATTTTCATCATATGATCGGTGAAATATTTTCCAAAACCAAGATCCACTGCTTCAGGTTTTGGTGTTAATTGATAAGGTGCAGCCAGCCTTACTTGTAAATCTTCATGCTGAAAATTTATAACTTATTAAAAAAATGTAAATTAAAATAAAATTTAATGTTGGTAAATTAAAATTACATGTATTTTAATATTTTCTATCTGGCTAAATGGATTTGGTTTAATCTATGTAGCGCCTAGTAGAGTTGAAATGTAGATAACTATGAACTTAATTTCCTGAATAAAGGTTGATCTTCATATTGAGAGACAGAGAGAGCGGAAAACTCTAGTGGTAAGTAGTAGGTATTATCTCGGTGCAAACGTAATGGTTGTCTTTAAGCTTACTGTATGAATGTGTACTTGAACAAGCTGTGAGTAACCCAATCACTTACATGAACTCCGTATCCGGTATTCCTAATAATACTTTCAGGATACTGTATCTTTAATCGATTTAACAGTAAATAAAAATAATTTAAACACAGTTATTTACTATTCTGAAAACTATGTAAAGAGTTTCTCTGCTCTATCAAATTAGAAATGAAAGATGTGCAACAATTCGGATATCCACAACTTAGATGACAAAAAAATGGTCTGTACCTGTTTTAAAGTGGAAGGATACAATAGCTAGTGAACTTGTCTGAGTAGCCAAAAGAGGGTAGCGCCTTGGCATTTCTGACGTCAATGAGTTCGTAATTGAATGAATTTGTAGCAGAGTTCATAAAAACAATAAGGTTACATAAATTATGTATAAGTATTTTTACATACACATTTATTTAAAGAAAGTACCTATTATTTTTAACCACGCAAACTTACGTCAGACAGATATTAACCGACCTCATTTTAGTATTATCAAAAGTTTTACTTAAAAAAGATAAGCCTGGATCGTTTTAATGTACCTACCTAAATCTAGGTTATAGACTGGGTTTAGCAATTAAAACCACAATTCATCGTCTATTTATCGAACCACTTTAAAGTTCTCCTGAGAAATAGCTTGAATAAGTTATTTCAATATAGTAATTTTAATAATAAATAAATAAATAAAAAAAACTAATTGCAAAAATCAACTTGGTGCCTACTTAAATGTATTTGTCAGCTAATTTGTTACAACAGCGTATTGGCTGTTAGATATGTGACGTACGTATAACTTAATGGTTAAACATTACTTACTTATTTACTTAAATAATACGTAAAAAGAAAATAAAATGTCTTTGTGGATATACCTAAACGAAATGAAGCCAAGAAAACTAAAACTTGGTTCCTACTTAAATGTATTTGTCAGCTAATCTGTTAGAACAGTGTATTAGCTGTTAGTTAAGTGATGTATAACTTCATGGTTAAATATTACTTACTTATCTACTTAAATCATACGCAACAACAAAAAAAAATGTACTTGTTTATGGATATTTATCAAAACAAAATGAAGACAAGAAAACTAAAGTAGTACAAACCAATAAATGTATTATTCGTTCTCTAACATTTAAAAGTTTATGCTCTTTATTTTAAACAACCTCATTTGCAATCGAATTTAATTAGCAATTCTGTGACGGTTAAGACAATTTCAAATCACCTCTACTCTAGTAAACAAAGTATGTGTTTTTAGTAAAACACACGCTTACTCATAATCGCGTCTTAAATTTAATCACTGTTTAGCTAAATTTTTATTAGCAAAACCAACCTACTAAACAAAATCGTAAGAATTTAAGCTAATCAATTGACTAATATTTAAGAGGCGTTTATGAATAAGGGGGTTATAATTTTGTGTCATAAATCTGCTTACGAGATTGATACTCATTTCGGTTTCGGTTAATACTTATTTTGCCTACCTACTTATCTAAGTTAGATCCCAATGATTTTTTTTAGGTTCAGGTGATTCGTAAAATGAACCTGTGCCCAATCTATAACTATTTGTTTTAATAAACAATAACATAAACGGCAATTATAAATAAAATAAGAAAGTAAGTACACATTTTTATCTTTATCAGGTACCTAGTTTGACACCAGTAAGTATTTAACGATTACGATTGATATTATAATAACAGTTTATATATTGTTATGTAAACATTTAATATGCAACAGTATAGTGTAAGATCGTCAGAATAATTCATAGAGTCACGTGTAATCTGTCGTGTTTACCTCCTTTCATAGCATAAATCATGCAGTAAACTCCTGACTAAGAGATAGCATTATAGTTTAGAACTCACAAGAGTGCACATAAACAAGATAAAGGTTCAAAACATACATTCATCGTCAATCATCAGTGTGCGTTTAAAAACAATTTATACGTAAATAGTTTCGGAAATCTGACTAAGTATTGATGTATAAACATACATATTAGATTATGAGAGTGTTTATCACATATTAATTTTTACATCATTATATTTAAATATTAATGATGACGTATAAAATTATTTGTTTTTAATAAAGAAAACTATAAACTATTGTACAACGACGTAAATATAATAACAAGATATTAACGCGGCCAAATTGAAATAGCAATAAAGCTCTACCTAAACAAATTAGTTAACAGCATTTCTATTATAATATCAAATTCATGTCTAGTAAAGACTGATTTATATATATAGATATACAATGACTTAATAGTGTCGACCCTATGGTTATAGATCTATAACCTTAAGGAAAAGCATCCTTAAAAGTTTTTCTACGTATTCACCGCAGCTGTTATACAGGTTTGTCCTGTCCGTCAAGATTCTTAGCAAACATGCGATTAGTTAAGAAAAAGTAGGCTCGACTCGGAAAAGTATGGCCTTCAGATAAAATGATTGCATGGTGTAACAATTTGCGACCGTTGAATGCATACACGTAATGCATATCGTTATTACGGAACCCGTACAAACTTAATGGTATACCAATTTTCTTACTTTCGAAAAGTCATTTACCTACATAATAATATATGTATCGTACCTATATAATGTTTCACTAAGTTTTAGTCACCTACATAGGTGTACTTACTGGCTACATTTACCACCACTAAAGCTTATACAAATTGGAACTCTTACTTCGAATTAGGTATGTACCTACATAGTTGAGGGTAAATTAAATGCATTTCAAACCCCTTAGCTAGATGCTAGCAACTAATTACGTCGGGTAGTCGAAATATATTCACGAGAGCCAAAATTAAATGAAAATATAAACAAAAACATAGACTGGCTTTAAGTTCGGCAGTAGTTACCAATAAAGGGATTTATTGGTATTTGTATGTAGCCTTTCAAGTACTAAACTACCTACAGCTATTTGTTTTAGATATACATCTATCTAAAAAGATAACTGCTACATTAATCAACAATGATATTAACATTACCACCAACGTAGTTACATTTACCTTGAACGAAATTTCCGACGTAATATGGGGGCGTGGCTTCTCAGCGGGTGCGTTCACAGGGAGCACCACGTGGTCAGGCTGCGCCTGCGTCGCATTTTCTTCTAACTCTTTGTACCGTAATGATGAACTACAACTACGGATTGTCTGCAACTTGTGTTGGTTCTCGAAGATCCATTTTACTAAAACCTGTTGTAAATAATAAATAAAATAATACTTTATGATATATTTAAATGGTTCCCTGTTACATTGTAGGGAGAGGTCAATGGCAGGATACTGCAGCAAAACAAGTTTGGCAAGTGAATTTTCGGATGCGAGTTTTTGTCAGGTAGGTTCCTGTTTTTGGCCAAAATTGCTGGATTTAAGTACCTTGGAAACCAACGGGCGCACGGAATATAAATACTTAGTATAAGATTATCGTTAGCCAGTTTTTAACGCATGTTTCTGTTATCAAGGTAAAAAAATAGCATGGTTTTTCACACATGCGTAAATCATTGACAATTATTGTTACGATATCAATTCACCGTGACATAAAACATAAGAGGGAGGATAAATATATTGCATGGCGTTTAGCTAGTGGATAAAGTAACGGATGTTAGATCTAGAGGTCACGGGATCGAATCCAAGTCATTAGGCTGGCCGCGTGAACTAAGTAATACATACAAGACCTACGTATAAAGTTAACATTCCTAATTAACTTTATTTTTGCTATTCATTATCAGAACGTATTAATTTATTCCTAGTTTAATGATATCGTCGTATATACTCGTAAGTAATTGTTTTATTTAAATACTTAACGGTTTTCGTACCAGTTGTAATTGACTACTGATTATTTATCGACAAATGAATTTTATGTAGGTTCCTAATTGACGTGGTGATGACAACAGCGTAATTCAATATAAAATTTAGTCTAATTTTAATCAAAGAATTAGCGATATCTTCTTAAAAAATCCAAACCTAATGATGATAAGGCAAGTGACACATATTGCCATTATTTAAATTAATTACATATTTAACTACTTTTTTCCTTATTTTTATGACAAGATATATACCTACGAATTAGATCTTAGGAATTCATAAATAAAAAAATATATATATAAAATAAATAAGTACTGATCTAAAAGTTTTAGGTAAAAGCACTAAAATAACTTACCTTACTACGACGTATAGGCATTTTAATCACAAAATATTCACACTTAAACACAAGTTATTATACAATTTTATCACAAATCACTTTTTAATATTTAAAAATTAAAATATTAACGATAAAGTTCACTGTATAAAATACTGTCTATGTTCACAACTTGCTTCGAATAAACTGACTTCACTGGATCAAAGCACAAACATTTAAACAACAGATAAGATACGCTGACCTGCGTATGACGTACCTACTGAATATACATAATCTACGCGAATGAAATTATAAAATAATTTATATGATAACGCAGTATTAATCAAAATAATAGATTACGCACTGTGAATGTTATTCATTGAGATTACGATGTGTTAGTATATGGAAACAACACGACATGTACTTAGGCACCACGATACGTGGCTCCTTGTGGCGGCGGCGTAAGGTCGAATGAAATGCTTGTATTAGGTCGCCGAGCTTCCATTTCATACAAATTTAAATGAGATATGTTAATTTTCCTGGCAAATAAATGCGTATATACACGACACAAATTTACATTAACAATTATTCTGCATAAATAAACATTGACAAAAGACAAAATCGTCAAAATAGAAACCAGGAACAATTAGGTACCCACGCCTAAAGTATTTTTATTTGATATTAATATTCACCAAATTAAAACATTAGACTAATAAGGTAGATTACAGACGTTCCAAATTCATCAAAAACAACTTTAAATAAGTAAGTACGTACCTAATGTTAACTAAACTGCAGAATAAAATAAAATCGACGTAAGTCGAAGGATTGCTTTTATTATGGATCAGGCACAACGAATAAGAGTAAAAATTCAAGATTCTCTTTAAATGCAAGGTTTCTTGAAAGTCACTACGCTTTTAAAAACTCATTTTTGTTTTTGAGGTTTTTTTCGCCATTAGGAAATTTATTCCTGGGAATAATTTAAACGAAGAGAACGGGAGTATTGTGTGGCGAGTCCCAAAATGGTTCTAGGTTTTAGATTTTCCTAGTAGTTATTGGATCTCTCTGGCAAGTTTTTTCGTAAATGGGGTAGGTTTTTTCGTAATGGTGGTCTCTACATATTATGCGTATGTGTCTTTTTATGTTTATCAGTAATATTGCTGCCTACGAGAATATGGTACATACACGCAATTAATTCGTTTTCCATTTTACTATACGTTTTTAAAAGATTTGCTCTAGGAATACCTTGTGCAGCGGGGATTTAACAGACATCAATTAATTTAACGGACACTATATAGTAATTGTCCAGCGTGGTAATAGAACCCACGACCGCGTGCACGGCAGCCGGAAACGCAACCTCTGCGCCCCTTTAATTAAAACGTGTACCGAACGTGTCCGTTTCGATTGCTCGGCCACGGCAAGCAAACAGCAAAAATAGTCAGTAATTTTGTCGAAAATGAATGGTAGAAATAAGGTAAGTATAAGGGTCTAAACGTGGCCGCGCGAACGAAACGCGGAGGATTGCGCGGCCACGGAGATCTCAGCAACTACTTAAGTTAGAGATCTAATTCTTTTTGTAAATTAAAGGCAAAAACTAATGTGCTAAGCTATTTTCTGTAGATCTGATCATAGAAAGTATTATTTTGTGTTCTTACAGCACATGATAACAATGTGAGTTACAATGTAGAATAAGTGAATAAAGGTTTTGGCTTGAACTACCTTAACTGGATGTTAGGTAGGTACAGCTAATACCTTGCCTTTTTACGGAGGGAAATCCGGCCCCAGGGGCCCTCCCTGGGGTCTAACAAACTCTTAATGATAAAACCACCCCGGTGATACGTGTCTCACGTGACCGAGGGCCGCGGAAATCATATTTCTTCCTCAGCTTCCTAGTCCTGACCAACTGTGTAGTGTAGTGTAGTAATTAGTGTTATTTGGAGTATAACAAACAAGTAATAAATAAAACCTTTGCCTATTGTATTCGTGTTTAAAATACGCGGCAATCTGATACGCCATAATGTCTAGGAATTAGGGTAAAAAGTGGAAGTCATGAATTCCCGTTTTCTACTACTATAGATACTGCAGGAGTATTTTATGGTTTCAGATCATGCAGAACCTAGGCCTCATGGAATTAGGTAATTCATCATTGAGTTATTGAACATTTCTTGGTCTGGCGTCTTTACATACTACTCCACTTAATCCCATTTCTACGAAAACCAATCCAACTGGAAACATAGAGTTACTAGGCCTTATATCTCTCCATTACAACATAAGCCCATTTCTGCTAGGATATTATACCTAATGACCGAGTTTGTGAAGTTGTACTTACATAAGCTATCTTGTACAGTGTATGTAGTAATTTTTTGTTTTGTAGTCATTTTACTAACTAACAATTACTTATTTTGAATTTGTAACTACATTTATTATCTTACTTATTTAAATATTTCTAATGTGTACTATTATTTAATGTACTTCAGTAACTCTACATTTAAAATACTGTTTTATAGTTTTAACAATTTTATTATTAGTAGACATTTAACAAACGACTACTCTATAAAATAATTAACTAACCCCACCCCCTCCTCCATTTCCGAATGTCTGATCAAGTAAAAATCAACTACTCAAAGTGGCAAAACTCTTGTCAACTATCATTTTCAGGAACTAAAATTTGACACTTGTCACTTGATTAGGTAGTTGATTTTTACTTGATCATTAATTCGGAAACCGCGGGTAGGTATATCTAATAAAACCGACTCAAGCGGTTAAAATATTAAGTACGAAAATCTTCACGTTCATAAGAACGCCTTGCCATTTAATTCATAAATGCTTCAGTCTAAATGATAATTTAGAATACTTTGAATAAATACAGTATTTTGTTTTATGAAATAACAATAATATTATTCAATAGTGGTAACCTGTTTTTATTGTTCGACATTATTATGTGTAAAATTTTAATACGATAACCATGTATGACGTCAGTTTTGGCGTCAGTAACGGGTATATACAAAACAATAACAAACAAGTAGCTACCTATTTATCTACGATATTGTTTTTCTAGGAATACAAAACATTTGATTCTATATTTAGGAAAATAAACATTCGCATATTCTATTAAGAATCACTACCAGTAGATTAAGAGTTTACGCGGCTCTCTTTAGATAATATTGCATTTAAAAAAAAAACAACAGTATTATTTTCAAACGGGTAATTTAAGTAATTTAAAAGTGTTTACAGTGGTGAGAGAGACACGCAAACGCTCTTATGGCAGACAACCTTTTTCTTCAAATAATATACCAACAAAAAGATACTAGTTATTTTAGTTCAGGCATACGTAAAGCGTTGCGATCTTCATTTTTGGCGTGTTTCTTAAGCAGGTCCATTACTTCATTGTCATATTCCTTTGGTGTTGGATTCTTTTCAATCATCCAGTTGAAGATATCCCAGTCATTACTTGGAGAGTTAATTAATCTGTCATACATAATTGTTTGCTCTTCATTGAATTTGTCAAGATATTTCTTTGCGAAAGTGCTGAGTAACAGATCATTTTCCAGCATGCCCCTTTTGCGAGATTGGTAGAGAAGTCTGAAAAATACATTAAGTCACCTTGAGACATAGAAAAACAGAGTTTCTTTCAGTCATTTTCTATAAAACAAACAATCATTAAGATTTTTAAGCTACACAACAGATTTTAAAGCATTTTCTTTCAATATTAGACTGTAAGTATTTTATTATTAAAGTATGTACCGGTAATTAATGCTGGGAGCTGTTTAATATTTATTTGTCAGGTTAATTTTTACAATCTATTAGTTGATTAATATTGTGGACAGAGCAGATCTGGGAAAGAATGGTTAGCTAATTTAAAACAAATATAGTATAGGATTAGGATGAGTTCTATGTCTAGCAGTGGAAGGGTATATTTACACACCACAAGAGAATCAAAGTTTAAGCCAGTGCATAATGAGGTCGATGGAAACCAAGTCTAGAGTTTCATATTTTTTCTATTGCTTATAATTATTAACAATAATTAATTTTATCATATGTTTAAGATATTACCTTGCTTTCCTATCCTCCAAAGTCTGTGGTTTATCAATATGGTGACAAGGTATTTCTAAGAAACCGGGATCCACATCTACAGGTCTAGATGAATCACTGAAACGTGCAACACTAGGCAGCATCCTGACCATGTTGACTGTCTGAAATACATAAAACATTTTTTTAATACAAGTTAAACTAGGTAAAGGAATAGATGCATATTCAAAGGCTGATATGATAAGATCAGAGTCCTTGAACACAGATGAAAGGAGGTTTTTAAAATGAGTATTTTCATTCTTTCATGAATTTCACTATCATCATCATATCGGCCAGTATCTATTGGCAATTCTACACATACAACTACTTTAAATATTTCTCTGACCGGCCTTTCGTCTCCCTAAACAGATTGTTTTGATATATTGATACAATAATATAAGGTGCCATCAATGTTATTGTTGACACTTATACATAAAGTTAAAATTATTACTAGTTTATTTTGTAACTATAATTTGTAAAATTTTGCATGCCTACCTAGGTAATATATCATCATTATTATTATTATTAAGCCTTTATTTATTTCACAGCAATAAAGTTACATTATCAATCTAAACAAACTTATTTTTTTATTTTATTGTTGAACTTGTTTTTTATTACTGGGAATCCCTTCTCGGGTGAAGGCCTCCTCCATTCCCCTCCAAGCTTCGCGGTCTCTTCCCTTCCGTATCCAGTCAGGTCCTGCTACATGAATAATGTCGTCAGTCCATCGTTGGATAGGCCGACCAACATTCCTTTTTCCATCTGGCCCTTTCCACTTCGTTGATTTAACTGTCCATCTTTCGTCATTTAGTCGCGCGACGTGTCCTGCCCATCGCCATTTCATTTTTAAGGCGTGTTTCAGTGCATCAGTTATCTTCGTTCTACTTCTTATTGTTTCACTTCTGACCTTATTTATTTTATTTATTTTTAAGATGCTCCTTTCCATTCCTCTCTGGGCAGTCGTTATTCTATTTCTGATTTTGTTTGTGTATATCCACGTTTGGCAACCGTATGTTAAGCATGGTAGCAGGCAGGTGTCCATTACTATTTTTTTCATATTTATATTGTAGTCTCCCTTAAGTATTTCTTTATGTGCCCAGAATTTCTTCCATGTTGTATTTACGCGTCTTTCTACTTCTTCTGCGTTATGGAGCTTGTTGAATGAGACTTGCTTTCCTAAGTAAACATAGCCATTTACATATTCTATATGTCTACCACTCACTTTGATCGATATTTCGCGACTATTAGTAATTATTTTTGTCTTATCAGTGTTTAGTTCCAATCCAACTTTGAAGCTTTCCTGGGAGAGTGTAATTATCATTTGTTGTAGCTGTGTGGCACTTTCAGAGAATATGACGATGTCGTCAGCGAACCGTAAATGGTTTAAGTATCTATTACCAATTCTAATACTTTTTCCTGTCCAATTAATTTTTTTGAATACTGACTATATGGGCGCCTTCAAATTTGCCGCAAAGTGTCGCGCGGAGGCAGCGCGACTGCAGCGCTGCGGTCGCGCTGCAGTCGCTAGGTTTGAGAATGGTAGTGTTGTGTTTTAGTTTTACGATGGACTCAGACGAAAATACACTGCTCGTAGTGTTACTATTAAAAAGAAAAAGTATTCTAAACAACACTAGTCGATCGATGAACGAATGCGGAGACGCAGCGCGGGCGTAGCGCTGCAGTCGCGCGTGTTTATCTCTATGAATTTACAAAACAGCGCGACCGCAGCGCTGCAGTCGCGCTGCCTCCGCGCGACACTTAGCGGCAAATTTGAAGGCGCCCTAACACTGCAATAAATAATTTTGGTGATAATGGGTCTCCCTGACGGACGCCTCTTTTTATTTTTATTATTTCCCCTTTTTGCTCTAATTTCAATCTACTTGTACTTTTTTCATAAATCTTTTTGATAATTGTAATATATTTCTGGTTGATGTTGCATTCTTTGAGGGCTGTCCAGATAGCGTTGTGGCTTATGCAGTCAAATGCCTTGCTGTAATCTATGAATACTACATAGAGAGGTCTATTGAACTCATTGAATTTTTCCATAATCTGTTCTACGGTATGAATATGATGTATAGTTGAAAATCCAGAGCGAAAGCCTGCCTGTTCTACAGGTTGTTGGGAGTCGATTTCTTTTGTTATTCGACGGAGCAAGAGTGCACTGAAGAGTTTGTATATGCTCGGCAGCAAGCTGATCGGTCTGTAATTGGCTATGTTTTTTGGATCTCCTTTTTTGAATAAGAGCACTATATCGGAACTGCACCATTGTTCTGGCACGGTCTCTGTTTCGAGCACTAAATTAAACAATGTCACTATTAAACCAGCAAGAACAGTGCATCCTCTCTTTAGGGCTTCGTTGCTGATCCCGTCTGGACCAGGGCTCTTTTCTGTTTTCAAATGCTTTATTTGCATTATTACTTCATTCATGTTTATTTCTCCTACGTTGTTTTCCTTTCCTAATCCATACTCGCCTATTTCTTCATTTTCAGAGTAGTCTTCGTTTCTGTTATCTCTTCCATAAAGTTCCCTATAGAAGTTGGTTGCACTCTCTAGAATTTCTTTTCTTGATGTTGTTGTTTTTGAGTCCTTTTCCAGATTTTGTATCCAATCTTTGTGTATTGTTAGTTGCTTGTAATATATCATCATAACAGCCCATTAATGTCCCACTGCAGGGACGGGCCTCCTCCCGTGACGGAGGGATACTTGGCCTACTAATACCACGCTGGCTAGACGGATTGGTATAGGGTTTAATTTCGTAAAGATAATATTACGGATATTCCCTTAGTCGGTTTTTACGACACCCATGGGATGAGATGGTAATATATAGCAGAACTATATGTTTATTTTTAATATCTATAATGTCTTTTATTGCAACATAATACCTATATTTGCAAAATAAATATTCTATTCTATAATATTAAAGACAAAATTGTTGTATAAGTTTTTAAAGCATCAGTTTTAAGCAATATAATCATGCCTATTTAGTCATTAATTACAAAAAACTGTTTGACTGTTAATTAGTAAAAATATGATAGTTTTAAGACATTAATCACAGAAAAAGAATATAAAAGTAAAACCTATTGTGTAATTATAATTACTAATATTATAACATAATGTGTTCTTATTATATTGTTTTTCAATTACTTACAGCGTTTATATATTTATAATGGCGCAACATTTTGCGTAAATGGTTAGGTAATAGTATAATATTTAAAAAATAAAAGATAAATCACAAATAATTCCGCACTAGGTCGGCTGATTTTGACATATCTGACAATGGCACAGATTGTCACCTAAAAATTGCTGTGATGTACCTTGTACAGAGTATGTTATGTTTACAATTTCTTCCAAGAATCTTTAAAACAGGATTCAAAATAAGACTAGACAAAAAAAATTACACAATTAAAAACAAAATATTACAGTTTTCTTTGTAAAATACAAACATGAAAAACATAAAATCTTCTTTTATAGAAATATTTAGATATTTATGACCACCCTTCTAAATTGTCCGTTGCCATAGCAACTTTGTTTTGCTTTAGGGTGTGTTTTGACTTTTGCGTTTGAATCGAATTTGAATGGCTGTGCTGTAACTATGGTGTTATAAGTTTCTAGGAAATTCGGCATAAAACTAATAGATAGTTAATTTACATCATGTCGCATACGCGTTCGTTTGTTTTCAACACAATTGGTATGTACACTTGGATCTAAATTTTTACTCTATCTAATTTAGCATAGTTTCATTATTATACTCTTTGATAGTTTCCCTCCCACTGTGATCGATTATACTAACAGTTTCCTATAAGAATAGCTCTTTCTTACGTACTAATAAGCAATTATTAAGTTGACTGTAGTAATTACTGACATGGTAGTAATTAAATCATTTGTAGATAAATACCTAATGTAAATTTAACATTCAACTATGTCATTATCAAATCAACTTGGTTTGTATTATCAATGACTGCACATTTGGCTAATTCTTATTAATTTATTAAAAAATGAAATACTTTATACTAATGTGTCTATTTTATCAGAAGCAGTATAATAAGAACAAATTTAAAAATAACAATTATTAAAGTTTTAAAATAGTTACTACAATCGTTTATTTATTAAAATACTTTGATTGTACCTATGTGACTATCAATAAGAGTTGTTGCTATGTTTGATTTTGATATTATAGTTTTCATATCAACTAATTAAGTGTGTTTAAACTCTGGGCACATATATTTTTTTTCATTTGAAATCCAATGTCAATATAAAGCTAAAAACTTTAAATAAACCTTATAACTTGTTTTCTACAATAAATAAATAAATTTTCTCCGCCTCTAGCCTCCTGTCCCCTTAACTGTATTATTTGTATGAATGTTACAGAACACTATTACAACAAGACAAACTTGAAAGTTGATGAAAAATCTGAAGATGCATTGTCTGATTTTATCAACAATCCTCAAGCATTGATTTTACATAGCTTTCTGAATAAGGAAAATGTATACCTTTATTCTAAAGTAAGTAGATGTTTTGGTAACTTTAGGAATAAGCATTTATGTATTTAAAAGGCAAGGACTTGGTAACCTACTGATAAAGGCACATATCCAGTTTCAATATCACTATTTCGTGGCCTAAGATATTTCCTGGATATTAACTTAAATGTCTAGTGGCATGGCAGTTGCGGTATGTAACTGCAGTGCTTGAGGTGCTGCTTCAAATAACAAGCAAAAAAAAACAAATTAAAATGGGCCTGGATGTTCTCTGTGATTGTTGAATTTTTGTACCTTTCTAAGGGCCAGATTCAGAGACCGCACTTTGACTTTACTTTAGCAAAGTCTAGTTATTATCTCTGAATTTAAACAACATTAAAGTAATCTTTTCGCATGAAAAGTTTACTTTGTAGTAATAAATAATGAAAGTAAACTTTTTCATGCGAAAAATTACTTTAATGTTGTTCAAATTCAGAGATAATAACTAGACTTTGCTAAAGTAAAGTCAAAGTGCGGTCTCTGAATCTGGCCCTAAGTCCTCACAAGTCAAAATCATGTCTAATTGAAAGCAAAAATATAAAGATTTTCTTTTTATGGTCAATGTCTTATGAAATCTTATTTGCACTATTTGTAGGCAACTGTAAGTAAGTACCTTAATAACTGTTTCTATAACTGCTAATCAGACCAATAATTTATCATATCAAATAATTTCAGATACAGCAAGATAAAAGCAAATCTATTATCTTCTACAAGATTTCTGCACAAGAATTATTAGATGATGAGTCTGTAAGCAACATAAACATATTAACTCTATCAAGTAATTCTACTGAATCATTATATCAGATATGGAGACAAATATACACTCCTCTGTTGGCAGTGGTAAATATACTTCTTTTACTTCTCTAATTACTTAAAAACTATTGATTTTAAAGGTGCATCAACCTTCAGCCAATTGACGTCCACTGCAAAACATAAGCCTCCTCCTTGAGCCGATGTTGTGTTATTTTGGGCTGATTCTTGTCAACCGATGGCATTTTGTTGAACATTTGTTGTGTTTGCCATCAAAACTCATGACCTTCGTTAAAAACCCACCAGGACCTTCAGTTTTAAAATCGATGATTAGTCTACGGACTGATCCATAGATGATCCCAACTTGGCACTCTGGCATAAATAAGAATAACTTAAGGAGAGCAATAAATATTTGAGTTTGAGTTTTTAAGAATAATTTTACTTTTCAGGGTAATGATTTGTATTCTAGCAAATTACAGAAAAATATAACAGATGTAGAATCTAATTTGAGGATTTTAGCTCATGGGAAAGGTGACACCAATATTAACAGTTAGTACCTATTGTTTTTATTACAGAGTTATGTAGAACAGAATTTAAAAAAAATATGAACTATGGAAAAATACAGGTTAATAGCTTATCTATTGCATTAACTTCGTGATTGTATTGAATGTTATTTAATCTTTCAGTAATCATGACCGTTGATGATGAATTGGAATATTGGAGATCAATAGGAGAGAAAAAGGATTCTAATAAAAAAGAAAGAGAAGCTGCTTCAACTTTTATTGAACTATTCGAAGATGTCATTGAGGAAATCAGGTATTTTATTAGATACCCTCCCTGATTATTATTATTCTTACTTGAGGCGCTCTTGTCAGTGAGCTCATGGTATTATTACAAATCGTGTGCACCTACATTTTTAAACCCCCTGTAATGGGTTTAAGGTTGCTCCTCTATTCCTCCCTGCCTGTCTAGCGTACTCGTGTTCGCGTACTTTCCTCGTAACCGTTTACTGTGTGGACGACATTGCACTACAAAACCTCAACGGACCGGTATCCACGTCTAGAAAAGTGCTTAAAGAAAGTGAACTTGATAGAGGACATAGTCGCTTGATGTCGAATGATTGAAGTACCTACAGAGACCTTACAACAGTGTTAGGTCCATAATGCTACCAACCCATACTAACTCGAGTACTTATTCCGTAAAAGCAGATATGACTTATTGAGCAGATATACCTACGTTTAAAAGGTTTTTTTGCATAACAAACGCTAATTATTTTTACAGGATGATTCAGTCTAGTCCTATGGCTGAAATGAGAGAATCAGCAGAGAACATTGGTGGGATTTTGGACGACGTTTGGCGTCACACTACTGTACCATATAAACAAGATAGAATGGTTCATGTATTTGACATTATTGGTAAGAATTTAATTGTTTTAATAAGCGTAGTATTTATCTTTGAAGATTACGTGTATCTGTATCTGTCGTATCACGATCCCCGCATAAAAATTCCCTTCGACAAATGTGATTGTTTAAGATTTTCTGGCTTCTTTGTGGGCTGGCTCAAAGTGGGTAAAAGCTCTGCTTAGTTTGTGTCTAGAAGGCATTATGTCTAGATGCTTTTGACCAGTTTTTTTTGCATTTCGCGGTTTTTAGAAGTGCGACATTGCAATAACAGATTTTCTACTTTTAAAATTTTGAATCTCCAACTACAGAACATTTAAACGATTGCCGCGAACAATATAATATTTTATATTTTCAGGTCACACAATATGTACTACACTCCAAAACGCATTTTCCGACGTAAGCCTTTGGTTAGTCCACGGAGAGAGAAAGGATAGCGAACTTCTAAACATGTTGACGGAAAGTTTGAAAGTAATTCAAACTTGGAACAGCGCCTGTATGTCGTTGACAGAGACTTATTGGCCGAACTATGCATTACACGCGTGGCATGGCAAGCCATATGTGCCGCAGTTCTGTTTTAACTTTTATAATAGACTGAAAGAGGTGAGTTTATAGTTATGTTGTATATTACTCTCCTGGTTGTTTGTTACGGTACCCGTAGAGAAAAATTGGCAATGTGCCTTTTCTTGTATTAATTAGTCACAGAATCTAAAGCCCTATAAGTCCCTTAATTAGATTTTGTAGAGTGACTTAGACTACTATTAGCATGCTGGTTAGTCAATTTGATTTGTTGGCTTGCTTAAGGTTTTCTGTTTTAAGGGATTATTTTATAGTTTTTGAATATCCCTTATTATTTTTAATTAATCCTACTAGACAAAGCGAGTTGACTGAAGAGTTGAATTGTTTGTATAAATAGATAGTAATGCAAATAATATTTATATTCATTTTAGATTCACGACATAAGATCAATTCAAAGTCAATTAAATAAATTACTATCGAATAATGAGAGATCCGAGCTACAGACTAATCTGCTATTCTCACCGTTTGAAAGTAAGTTCACGCTTTATATTTATATCGTTGGCGCTATAATAGGCGCCTCAGAATGAAATTTAATGAAAATGAAATGTATAGATGGCGCTGTTTTCATATCTGTTTTTATTGCAATTTATATTTACAGGTATAAATATTTGGATATACAATGGTCCCAATCCTGCTTGGGAGACGGCTACTTCGAAATTTTCTTCAAGTTTACGACCAGCTGAAGCTAAAGTTGCTGAAAAACTAAAACCACGTTTACACAACATATCTACTAAACAGGTATTATTATAAGCGTTAATACTGATTATGTATAACATGAACGCAATTTTGTTTACAGATTATTCAAAGTAATTCTACCACCAAGTAACTTAAACAATTTCTATAAGGGTAATTTGGCAGTTATAATCTTGTAAACAACAAGATGAGGGAGCCATTGAGTGATGATTGAGATTTATGCGTTAAAAACATGCATTAAAATTGAGTTTTTTTGTTGCCTATAAAAAACGAAATCTTCAAGGTTCTAAAAAAATACTGCCTAGCTTTATTGACTTGTTACATTAGCCAAGTATTAACCGTTGTATTATTTACAAAAAAATGTTTTTCACGTTTTATTTCTAGATGTTATACGAGTTCATACGATACAGTGCTTTGATAGAGCGCCCTCTGGTGAAGAACGCGTTAAACAACGAGCTAGAAATATTCGTAGCGTCTCTTATAGCCATGTTGAAGAGTGTACAGAATCAAATAGATTCAGATGACATAGATTATAAGATGTATCAACCTGCCGAAATGTCTTCTGTTGTCCATCAGGTGCAGTGGGCTAAACAAATGGAAGCTAAAGTAAGTGGCTTTTGTATGCATGTAGGTATAGGTACTATTTTGTCAAGTTTATTTTTTTTACTGCCTTAGTAGCAAACCGGTCGTATATGCGGGTGGCGTACACGAGATCGTGAGTCCGAGTCCCGGTCAAGTTAATAAGTTGTGTGACCCACATATTCTTGGCAACGGAAGGCTACTTTAGCGTGTGGGATCGAGTTATGTGGCGCGGGGACTTTTACAGACATCAAATTAAGGAAAACAAAGAACATGCAGAATCAGGACAATCATTTGTGGGTCGCACTTACAATTGTGCGACCTTGTGCATGCCAGTCCCAACGACCGTGCGATTACCACCTAAGCAGGTTCAGAATGTTAAGGTTAGCTAATTATGTTCCTACATTAATTTTTGGTAAACCAAAACTTCTTCCATTTTCAGGTAAAAGAAATAGAAATGTGTGCTAATAAACATTTAAAAGAATTTGGAGGTAGTTCAGAGCTGTTGGCTCTAACCGCTAAAGTGTTAAAAGATCTCAAGAACATGTACACGCAGTTACATGACGAATGGTGTCGAGATTTACAGGTAAATAGTTCTTCCAATTAATTTTGATTGTGCTTATAGGTGATTTCAGGGTCTGGAATGGTGACCCTTCACAAGATCGACCGACGATCTGTTAAGGTTGCGGGCAACTGATGCATGACGAAGGCACAAAAGAGAGAAAGGGGGTAACGAGTGATGGAGGCCTATGTCCAGCAGTAGACGTATTTTGGACAACATGACAATGATTGTGTAACCATACGTTTTAAACTTACTATAACACTATTGAGACGCCATACGATAAAATTTGTAACTATGATTCGATAGGTGGCGCTTGACAAATTCAAGGTAGCATTATATCAAAATGTTTTTTAACGCACGGGACGCCGGAATATTCTTTTAGGGACTTATAACCCTTTTTATGACACTTATGGGATAGTATGGTATTTTGAATAGAAATATTATTTTTTCAGGCACAAGCCAAAAGTGGTTCACTACAAATATCAACGGATAAGCCGGTGGTAGAGTTCAGTGGTAGCAGTCGTTTGATGGTGGTTAATTTTAATCCGGGACTCGTTCGAGCTGAGTTAGAGGCCCGTATGTTATCTGCTTTGGGATTGGCACCACCTCCGGCCGCGGCTGGCTTAGCGGACCTTACTGGGGCATTGGCACGTGCTAGACCATTGCATCAGGTGCGTATTTAGTAGGAATTAGGGTAACGTATTAATATGTATTTTTTTATGCGGGCCTAGAGAAGAGAGAAAAAACTGTGAATCGCATGTACGGTTCACTACAAATACTTTATCTTTTTTTACCTTGATTATTATCTTTGTTCCAAGCGTTAGTATCAAAGAAAATAAAATTCTACAAAATGAATAAAATAGTTTAGAAATAGAATAGGCATTTTTTTGTATCTGTGTGTTCACATCAAACGTAAATCATTTTTAAAAACGTAAAAAAATATGTGTATCATTATGTTTATCAGCAGTCTAGTGCTCATAGTTTCCTTTTGATGAGTATAGGATCATTGTTCTTAATGAACTTAAGATTTTGCACTTCAACTACAGGTCGCGTCCTTCCACAACACACTAGGCGAACGTATGATCCCATCAACTCGTCCCATGATGCTACAAGCGGCTCTAGACTTGTCCAACTTAGTACAAGATCAGAAAGCAGTGTATTGGGACGATGTCGAACAGCTAGTTAACTATACTGAAAAACTAAAGAAGATTGTATTGAAGTTAGAGACACAGGTACTTTGCTTAAACTTTTCTTACGTTTGCTCTATTTCATCCATTGAGGTAATATGTACTACGTACTAGAGAAGATACCCCGAAGAAAATGTGTGCTCCAATTTTCAAGCTACATTGCGCAATACAAGTTTTGCACGGCGTTTTAACCCTTTACTGGTATTGGGGTCTAAATTGACCCCAAGAGCTTTTGATTTTATTCATAACTATGCAGTTTAAGTACCTACACTCTCGCGCATCAAGCAAGGTAATCCCATGTGGTCGCGGGGTGCGGCGGGTGACGGACGCTCGTAACTTACTTCCTACTAGGTACGTATCATGTTGGGGTCAAAATTGACCCCGATACCAAAAGTGTGTATTTTATTTTATGAGTTGTCTTGGTATATTTCATTATATTTACAGGACACAATCATCGCAATGGCGGATTATTTAAGTGATGATTAAAACTCTCTCCTTCTAGCTGATGAAGACAATGAATGGGACTCCGAAATTGTGAATGATGCCACAACAGCTGCGTGTGACCAAGAAATTATCAGTGATTGTAAAGAAGCTGAAGTACTTAGCTGTTCTGTTATAGCCGAGGAAGCTGATTCTTCGAGTACAATCAGTGAAGGGAAAAAGGATGTTTAAATGCTATAAAAAATGTAGAAAGTGTATGAATTACATTCAATCATACTGCAAAGTTGGTCAAATGTCAGATTATATGAAATTTTTATTCATAGGATATGTTTTAAGTTGTCAAATTTTTATTTGCATGTGATCTCAGAAGAAGTTTCTTATTTTTATTTTATTATTTGAAGAAAACGATTTTAATATAGAACAGAAAGTTATTTTTAGTTTTTATATTAATATCAATACCTAAAGTAGAGTCAAAGAAAAAAAATAGATGTTAGCAATTTTATAAATAAAAACGTGATTTCTTGTTAAAATTAGTTAAAAAATTATCTTATGTTTATAATATAAGTGCTATTTCCCTAAATAAAAGTAAAGTTTAATCCATATAAATGTTTTTAAATATTTATATACACATAATATGTCACTCACCTCATCGGGGTCACTTTTGACCCGATACCACATACGTTGCACTTTTTAACGACGAGCTAAGGGTTAAACGTCGTGCATTCATTTCACATAATTTTGCACAATATAGACTAACTAAATAGCTGTTAACAGAACGGACATATAGATTTGTGCCTAATTCAATACGTATAAATTAATAGTTTTTTGTCTTTTTTTTCATTACAAGTGGGAATTCACTCAAGTAAATTAAATGTGATTTTTGTTCAATTTCTTTAAATTTTTCTATATGTATAATAATACAATAATAATACCTACTTCTTATGGAACTTAGGTATATAGTTCTATTATATTATATTGACTAACTTTCAAGATGAACGAAAAATGTATTCTGACAATATAATAGCATAATGAGTTATTTTATTATAAATATTTTTAATATACTGAAAGTACAATACAGATTAGGTACAATAGTAAAAGATCTGTCTGTGGATGTTTATTTTGTTGATCTATGGTAAATATGTCTTCTCGCTACTAGGTTCAAATGTCGACTGAGACAACTGAGGTGCATGCACCTCAGTTAATGGAGCAAAAAATTTGTTCGGTATGTCATCTCTAGTACGTAGTACATATTACCTCAATGATTTCATCTTAAAACGTAAAACAAACCTTAAAAGTTTTAGGTTTTAAGGGGGTTGCAATAGAAGTATACGGGATCCTGGGGACACTTGATCCCCCCTTTTGTTTTTCATCCCTAATTTCCTTAGTGACTATCCATTTTAAAAGATATTGGTACCGAAACACGTCAAATTCATTTGCCTATAATTGATGTAAGACCCAAAGATATAAGTGCCTAAATTTAATAGTTATTTGACTAAAAGTCAAAATAGGGAATGTTTTCAAGTGTCCCGTATATACGGGAGAATTGATCCTGGGGGATATATCTCCTATATCTAGGTTCACATGATACTATTACTAAGGAAATAAATAAAAAATGTTTTTAGAATATGATAATCTTTTTTATATTGTTTTCAAAATCACATAACATAGGCATATCACACCGTCTCCATACATAAATCAATTGCTAAATGTGAAACTTCCGTTTCGTATAAAAAAAAACAAAAACAAGCTCAAAACAAAATTATATCTTCAATATTAAAAAAAATCAAATGTCTCGCAATCACACTCTGGATAAAATATAAACGTACTTAATTAAGATAAAGACTTGAAACACTGTCTTATTGAATTGAACCCAGGACATGTAAAACAAAATTTCAAATTACGTTTAAGCTTCATTTAGGTGTTCTAGCAAAATAATCTCTTCATCGATTGGTACTCTTTTTCTGGCACCTTCTCTTGCTTTGTATACTCTGGGCATATCGGTAATCTGAAATTAAATGAAAAATAAAAGATCCTCCCGGATCAAGTGTCCCTTAGCTAAGTGTACCAGTGTGTGAGCAGTTTGAGGTTATACACAAGAATATTTTCAAACGTCTGTTAGATTACCACTTTTCTACGGTACAAATCGCTACTTATATAGATAACGCCTCGAATTAAATTCATACACACCTAAAAGCCATATTTTCATTAATGTTTAATCATAATGTAAACTTACGGAAATTTTCTCTTTGCAACAACAAACACTCGGTCGTCCGCCATTTACAAACGCGTCAAATTTGACAGGTGTACCAACTTTAGAAAGTTAGCGGGTACCATAGACAACCGATATTGCCATTATAAAATTTAATATTACCTATACATGTTCTGAAAATCTCGTGTACCAAGTCTCCCTTAAGGGTCTAGTGTCCCCATGTGCCCCTAAATAATTACCTGCTTATTTTTAGTTTTATAAACTTGTCTTGACTTAACGTTTGATAAGTATTTTCGATGATGGATTCTCTTTGTTGAAATATTCATCTATTGATACGATGATATATAAATAATTAGCTGTGTCAAATTCATTTTTCTTTATAGAATACGTACTTAACTGGTCAGCATGCAGCTATTAAAAATATTGTACAACGATTGATAGATACAGAACTGCTATCTAAACAGGCTGAATGGAAAAAAGGTGTTAAAGAAATACGAGACATCATAGATATGGTTTGTTTCTTATATATAATATGTAGCTGTAAACCGCGACTTCGCGTGTCCTTCAGTTTTGAAGTCAGACGAGCATGTGACCCACCCTATGGTACAGTACCCGGCCGTAAATATGGCACATCGACCTTTGGAAAGAGGCAATCGGTCAATTTCGGCTTCGTAGAGTGTCATCTCTGTCGCACGAAATACAAGACAGTTTGTATCTGTTAGCAACTGTTAAGGGTACGCATTCCACAGACGTGAACTTGCTAGTGGGCGGAGCCTAAAAGATTGTTGTCGAAAACGTAAACGCTAATATTGCCCAAAATAATATTTACGGCCGGGTATTGTAAATGATCACGGCCGTTAAAAGACATCAGCAAGACCAGACCCTAAGCAAAGCATTGCCTACCCTAGACGCATGCTGATAGCGTATAGCCCTAAAATTTTACAAACTTCTGTACCCTTCACCATTAAAGGTATTATTTTTACACTACTGCTCGGAGTTGAACGGCCCCTTGCTGAAGAGACTTAACTAATTGTAAGTTTGTTTCATAATATAATGGTTTTTAAATTCGCAGGTAGAAGCTAACGGTTATAAGAATACAGAGTTATGGAGACAGCACTGGGACTGGCAGCTGTATAAAGCTCTTGAATATCAATACATAAAGACATTGCTCTCTTTACATAAACATTTTCCTAACGTTAAAGTTGATTTGGTACTGCGGTGAGTTACTTTTATTATTTTACTTTTATTTATACGCAAGGAAGTTTATCTTATTCAAAGAAGGGTAAAATTGATTTGAGAGGATACAAGAGGCTAAAATAAAAAATGATATTTATTTCAAAAATAAAAAAGAAAAAAATATTTACTAAAAAAAAGTATAAAAACTGTTATACTTTTTTTTAGTAAATATTTTGTTATGTTTGTTGATATTATGATTGTTTTTTAAAAAAAGTCGCACAACTCTCTAAATGTGTCGGTTGCGGGGACTTTTACAAAACATTTGCCTAGTAGTAGGTCAACTAATGACCGCCTGAGTCATGTCTACAAAGCGTTCTCTTTATTCCCAGACAGTTTACGCTCTTTACATCGAGTTCAGTATAGTAATTTCCCATGTAAAAAAGAAGACACAATGTACAACCAGGCTCAGGACAATTATTTGTGGATCGCACAAATTTTTAATTTAAATTGTTTCTAATTAAACTAAAACCCATTTTGTTAAATATAATTCCAGTGGTCACAGCGTGCGTGTCCAGCCAGCCATAGAGGAGCTCCGTGTACAACACTATCATCAACTACGACGGCTCGTGTCTATGCCTGCACTCTTCGTTGGAGTACAGACTAATGTCACTGAGAACAACACTATATTCAATAATATTGTTGACAAGTTAGTATTTTTTTTTGTACTACAAAGATCATTAGAAATATAGTTTAGGGTAATTTATATTTCTAATGATCTTCCAATTATGAATGGTAGAAGGTAACTGTCAGGTCAGAATATAAAACGAATAAACTGGGAGTGCCACAAGGTAGCGTGCTCGGACCGTTTTTGTTTCTAATGTACATCAACGACCTCCCACGTGTAACTAGACATAAAACAATATTATTCGCTGATGATACTACGGTACTTATTAAGGCTATAAATAAACAGACATTTGAAAAAGAAGTTAATGATGTACTTGCTGATATCATAACATGGTTAGAAAAAAATAATTTACAGATTAACCTAAGCAAGACTAACTTGATTCAATTTACAACATATAAACAAAGTAAGGAACTAATCAATGTTCATTATGGCGGTACTCAAATCGTAGAAGTGGACTCGGTTAAATTCCTAGGTATCTGGTTAGATCAGCATTGCAATTGGAAAGATCATATTGATCACGTGTGTGATAAAATTAATAAGTTTGTGTACGCAATTAGAACGTTGAGGATTAGTGTTTCTATAGATGCAGCGCTTAACGCATATCACGGATATGTATCGTCGGTGCTACACTACGGTCTGATACTCTGGGGAAACAGTGTAGATATTGAAAGAGCTTTCAAGGTTCAGAAAAAGTGTGTGCGAGCCTTAGGCGGGGTTGAGCCTACTGATAGTTGTGTACCCATATTTAAAAGATTTTATATATTGCCAATAGCATGTATGTACATTAGCGAAATAAGCCTCTTTGTTAGGCAATACCCAATTTATTTTAAGAAGCATGAGGATAGCATCATTAGACATACTAGACATAAGGATAGACTATATGTGCCTCCATGCAGACTACAGATGGTAAAACGCAGTGCATATATGAACGCTATTAAGGTTTATAATAAGTTACCAAATGATTTGAAAAAATTACCGACTAGTATTTTTAAGACACGTTTAAGAAAATGGTTGATTGATAAATGCTTTTATAATTTGAAAGAATATTTTGATTATAAGGAGTAGAATTTTTGATTGGCTATTATTATTTAACAATTTCACATATTGATGAAGGGTTTATTATTTAACGGATTTTTACAATTTAATAGTTTAATACAATTCAATTTAATTTTGTAATTCTTTATTTATATATTAATCTTGACATCTTCTTTTACACACCTTAGCATACGATATATTTGTACAATTCTATAATGCAATCAATTATTATGTTTAAATGTGAATTAATTTTAATTAAGAGAATAATGTGATGTAATGTTATGTACCTATTTATCTTTTGCACGCTTCAAATTAGAGGCAGAATGTACTGGATCCAACATGAACTATGTACCAACTATTGTACCTATATTTCTTGCAAAATAAATGATTTGTATTTGTATAATGAGTTCTAATGTCATACCAAAATTACATTTTTGGTGTACAGCTCAAGAAAGAGGTGTTATATATATCATTTGCCTTTTGAACACATTGATTAAAATTAACTTAAAAATCTCACTATACTTATGTATAAAGTGTTTGTAAAAAGAGATTTATTAAATGTTTTATTTTATTAACACGACATCTATTAATCATTTTTGTAGACAGTGTTAAAGTAATATAATAGTTAAAGTCGACGAGTAACAATCAATAGATGGCGTTACTCGTCGACTTTATATCCTCACACAATGTTACATCAGGTACAGCTATCCTAGTGCTTGGTCCGGGTGCGCCAAAGTTCACCTAAAATTTCAACTCCTATAATTGAAAGTCCGAAAATGTTTTTCCTAAAATTTTTCATCCTAACAATCGCAATTCATACTTCATAATTTCAGTTCCAATAAACATCTATTATACTACTATTTGTTTTCCTATATTTACTCAACATAACCATCGTTTATACTATAATTTAAAGTCATATCTTTTTTGTTTAGATTTCTTTTTGATCATAATAATCAATATTATGTACATTAATTTTGCGTGACTTTGTTGAGAACATGTACACACCTCAACAAAGTCTAGGGATATTTGGTATTTACTCAATTAACTCCAAAATTATTGAAGATAACATACAACATGTTTATATTTTTATAAAGGTAATTTATCAGGCTACAATCCAGAATTAAATAAAAGTATTATTTTTGCGTAAATAATTTTTTATTCAAATAAATAAAAAAATTGGAAAATTAGTAAAACTAACAATGAATTTGTTTCTTAAGAAAAAGTGAAAATAATCGAAAATTAAACTGTTTTTAACTAATCTGTGAGTAATCAGTAGTCAGTACATTAAAAAAACCGTAAATAACGGTTCTGCAACGGTTTTTCATGCTTGGATTAAGTTATCCAGGTCTTGATGCGGTATAATGTTACAGGTCCGTCTACACCTCAACAAATCTAAAAGATACAGTATGACGTTTCATATTTTTCAAACTGAAACAACTTTGTTCATGCGTACATTATTCAGTTTCGAAAACCTTTTTCGTAAAACCATGAATTTAGAAAGATTTTATTATTGTATCTAAAAATGTACAATTCTTAATATATAAATTTAATAAAAACTTTCAAACAAAGCAAAATAACACATATTTACATAGTAAATAATATCTTATAGTTCTATTCTTGACCTCATTGCAAAGTCACGTAGTTAGGTTACTGCTCGTAGTGTTGCGACTCTTCGGATACACTTGTATGCAAAAAAATCGTTTACATATACGAAAAATCGTTATTATCGTTAGACGTAACTAACTATTACTCGACGTGGTCGAAGGTGACGGGAGGCAACTTATTAAGGTCTTAGTAGTGAATAAAAAAATCCTAAACATTACTTTTATTTAATTAATTATAATTAAAATAAAAGTAATGTTTGGATTTTTTTTTATTCGCAGATTAGAGAAGTTTGTTTTGAAGTGGTGTTTTTTTACAAAAGGTTTTACCCTTTACTAATAATGAGATTAATTATTAAAGTGTCTTAAAAATCGGATATTATCGTAATCAATCTCTTAAATTTCGGATATTATTGTAATCGATTTTTTTATCCCAACCTTATTATTCAATTTGTCAGAACTGTCATACCGTACCTATTAGATTTGTTGGACTTTAGGATACAAAAAAAGTTGCTCTTCCATCGCAAGTTTATGCAGGAAAATTCATCAAAGCCCTTCTTTTGAACATGTCGTACGCGTATTTAATGGTTTTGAGGTTAGGCGATTGAGTGGTTCAGCATAAAATTGATATGTCGTGCTCCTGCAACCAGCTCGTCATCACTCTCGCTTTATGCGAACGGGTGTTATCGTTCATGAGCTTAAACATTTGGCCCAATTGTAGTCTACGGGGGTAGATTATTAGTTCTAGCACCTCGTTAAGTTATTTTTCAGCCATCATGGTGTTTCTGATCAAAACGCGCTCTGTTCTTAGACCGACACAAATTCCCGTCCAAATCATAATTGTTCTATCGTGGCATGAATAGTTTTTCTGAGGATGTTGTAGACGGCTATCACAATTAGGAACTCGCCAAGCACGTCCTCTTCGTGAATCCGAGTGGAAACCGAACCGAGACTCATGTGTAAACACCACTACAGATAACAGGTCATCTTTGCAGAGCAAATGTTCACGACCTCACTCTAGTCATCGTGCGCGATTTGCTCAACGTATTGCTGGAGTTCAAAGCGGTATGCGAGCATAAAGGTGGGCTTCATGCCGACTTCTTCTGACAGTTTGGTCACCCGCAAGAGGCTCCACCAAGAGCTGGGAGCCTCTAAGCCAGCTGCATGGTAGTAACATTAGGCTGTCTTTTCGCGGGAACTTGCAAAAATCGATCATTTCGTTGAGTGGTGATAGACTTTTTGCCGTGGTATCTTTCAGCCACTTCACCAGTAGCACGATAACGTGACCATAACCTTGATTTCATATTTTGTATTGTTCCAATCTCTTCAGCAATACTCCGCTTAGTACCCGCAGCTGGGAGCATGCCTACTGCCCATAACATTTTGTTTCTGATAAAATGGCGCCGCTGCTTGATGCACACAATATCATTTATTCGAAATAAACGTTTAAATTGTTATAAAACTTAAATTTTACACAAAAAAGCAGTCAAAACTTACTGTTGGTAAAGGAAATTTTCGAACTTGACTACGTTCAAGCCGCGTAAATCTTTTATTTTTAATTTTATTTTTCAAATTCAAATTTAGAATGGTTGAAAAAGGTTAACAAAGTAAGTTTTCATCAAAAGAATTAAAAACAAACCATTTTTTTTTGAGATTCACAACTTAATACAAAATATCGTGAAAATATCCCTAGGCTTTGTTGAGGTGTGTAGGTATAACATAATATACTAAAGACTAGAGCAAAACCAGAGTCCCGCTCCAATCATTCAGTCAAGATCCAGAAAAGAATTGGGTCCTATTCATAATCATTGGTTTAGGTTATGGTAGAACTGTGACCCCAACGCATGAGCCGTGCGAGCGCAGCGAGCGTGCCGCGGCAGCGGCCGGCGAAGTGCCAGAACCGAATTGGTCCTTTACTTATTGGTTTAGTTACGGTTACGGTAAACTCTCAGGCCATAAGCATAACCGTGAACGAGTCATGTTTTATGGTTTTCATTCATTTAAGACAAAAATATTCTAATAATTTTAATACAATAATTAAAAAAAAAAGGTTTAATGTTAAAATGTAAAAAGTTGTTTTGTTATCACAAGAAATTGTATAATAACAAACCTTTTTATTACTTTCACTTGGTAAATATTTCTTTCTGAGTATGAGAGAAAATATTATGGTGAAAATGTTTAGGGATAAAAGCGTTATGATAAAAAACATTAGGAGTTTAACTATATTTACATAACGATATTATTAATTACGATTTTCGGAAACATGAGTAGGTATTATGAACATCGCCGGTAGCAATACAAATAGTATGAATGAAAACTTTAGGATTTAAAATTTTAGGAAGAGTGATCTTTCGGATTACAAATCGTTAGGAAGAACATTTTCGGATGGTGAACTTTAGGTGAGCCAATATGGACCCGCTTGGTCCCTATGAAAAATAGAGATGCACGAATTGCTTTTTTACTAAAAGTGATTAACACGACATCTATTAATCATTTATGAAATCGTATTGTAAGTTACACATCAATAGAGGGCGTTAGTTGTCAAGTTTATAACCCGTACATATTATTTTACCAGGCATAGCTGGCTCGGCAACAAGGCCGTACAACAATTAGAGGCGGCACTATCTCAACTAGAACAGTGTTGTAGTGCATGGTCTCGTCGCGCCGCACTGGCGTGTCTGCCTGACCTAGACGCTCTGTGTGCGCAGTACCTCACCGAGCCGCTACACTGGGAGACTAACTTCAAAGCTTGTAAGGCGTACGGACAAGCTGTCGCGAAGATGACTTTGTAAGTTTTCAATTTATAGCCGTATGTACTCCGAATTTTCGACAACAGTACCAGTACTGTTGACATGATTTCAACAACTTTATTCTATTTAAGTTTAAAAAAGAAATCATATCATTTCAGTGAGGACGAGAAAATAGAATGGATCACCGTAGGTACAGCAACTCTGCGACGCGAATTCGAAGCTCAAGCTCGCTACCTGTGGACATGTCTGATGACGTCACTAGTGTCCAGTTGTCGCACTGACTCTACTACTATAGACACATTTGTTGCGTCTGCCACCGTCATGTTAGAGAACAACGCTTTGCCGAAGAACGCTAAGCAACTAGCTGAGATGAGCGCCACGCAACAAGCTTTACAACAGCAGATGCCTGAGGTATACCAGAAGTCACTTTTGTGAATCTATTTAAACCCAGTGCTCTGGGCCACTCAGATATAAGTGTTAAATACCGAGGTTAGTTCTTAAACAAGCAAAAGTCTCTTGCCCTGAGTTCCACATGTCTTGGTGTATGATAAATGAAGGCCATTGTTTTTGTGCCCAGTCTAGCTTATCACGCCACCTCGAATGTGGTTTGCCGCGATCTAGGAATATAAAAAATAACTTTAATTAATTCAGAGCCATGCAAAAAGTAACAAGATTTATTAAAAAAAACTGCGAGACTTTATTATATTATTTGATATATGACTAAAAATTCTTTACAATCTATACATAGATGGAGAAAACGGTGGAAGCGTTGAAACGCAAAAGTCACATGTTACGTACATGGGGCGGTGATACATCAGTCGATGGCACTATGAAGGAATGGCTGAAAGTACACGAACTTATGTTAAGTCAACAGAAGATGTTTGAGCACCAGGTAAATTCTTACTTTTTATTGTTGTAACTCCTACTACGTTTCTTTTCGCGTCACCTAAACTAGACTGAAAGAAAATGCCTTAGGTATTAAGTAAGCCTTGCTTGTATGTTAAGTTTGAAATAAATAAATTCAATAAAGCAATACTAATTATATTATTATTTTAATGTAGTAGTAATGTAGAATGATTTTAGTGGAGCAGATTTTTTCCCTTCATCTATCAAGAAATAAAGGGAATTCAAGGAGAGTAAGGAAGCCCCCTGCCATCCATAAAGTGACACACATAACTAAAACTACGAAGATCCATAATCAAGACAAGTTTTTGTAGATCTTATAAAAATTTCAATTACTAGCTTTTCACCAGCACTGCAGCGCCATCTAGTATAGTCGCTCCTAACTACTTATTACTTAAACTTGCAGGCGGAGATAGTAAAGTCAAGCTTGAGCGGTGATTGGGAGAACTTAAACTCGACTGTAGAAGCGTGGACATCACGTTGGAGTCAAGCAAAGCCAAGGCTAGAAGACACACACAACGTATTGTTTACTGAGATGCTCGATAGATGTCGCTCTGTCTTTGAAGCTAACACGCAGTGGAACAAGTTTGTCACTGATAGAGATGAGTTGTTGTAAGTTTTCATTATGTTTTGAGTATTGAGAAATCAGCTTTAGACCATCTGTCTTCAGGCAGTGTAAGGTAGAGACCGCAAAGTTAGCTAATGCAGGCCAGATCCCTTTTGCCAATGAATAGACAGTATATATTCTAATACGGTAGCAAGATTCCCCGTAGTATAACGAAGTATACTGGTGTCTCTACACGATCTCATCTTTTTGCTGTCGTATAAGACGAGTAGTGATCTCCGTGTGGTTACGCAGTAAGAATACAATATGTCACCACCCCATCTCATCCCATGGGTGTCGTAAAAACCGCTTAAGGGACTATCCGTGAGTATTATCTTCACGAAATAAAAAGAAGGGAAATTAAACCCTATAACAATCCGTCTGGTCAGCGTAGTATTAGTAGGCAAAGTATCCCTCCGTCATGGGAGGAGGCCCGTTCCTGCAGTGGGACATTAATGGGCTGTTATGATGAACTCTACGAAACACTACTAATTGTTTAACAAGCCTTCTAACTACATTTTAGTAAGTCAATTTTCCCTGTATCATTAGAGGAGGTCTGGCCCTGCAGCGGGAGATTGAATTAATAAGCAATTCTTGTTGCTTTTTATTGCCTTGTTCTTCTTATTTAAGCAAATGGATAGAAAGCATTATTCAATTTGTAATAGTGAATAAAACTTTTTGTGTATATAAACATTTACTTTTTGTATTTCAGGGCGGAATGTGAGAAATTTAATATGAAAATAACATTACCGGATACATGGGAACAAGCTGATAAACTTATGTCAGAGTATGTGAGTCTATGGAGCGCTTTACAAGAGTTTAATGAAGGTAGTTTCTTTACTGAATGACTTTAATTACAAATGTTATTCAAGTTTAAAAGTATTTTTTTCTATTCATGAATATATTATAAAAATTAATATAATTAGCAAATAGTGATTATATTTATACTATAAAAAATTCGTAATTCGCTTATAGGATCGCTAATGAAAAATGTTCTCAACTATGTTGGTATACTGGAGAACATTACAATTTTTGCATCAGTGTTCCTTTTTTGCGAATTACGATTTTTTTACAATTGGCAGCGCTAGTGTGCCGCGTAAAAGCTCTAATCTGAATTTAAACATTTATAAATATTATTCAACCACCAATAAATCGTTTAAAGTTGGTGTTACTATTTACATGTTGATATTATTTTAGATTTTGAAGCTATAGCGGTACAAGAATGGATTGTATTCCAGAAGAAACTCCATCTGATAGAAGAGTTTACCATGAAATGGAAAGACCGCCTCGAACCATTCACAACGGTTACTCTATTTATACAACAGGAACTGGATAAATATTCGGTAAGTACCTACCTACATCCAATATAAGGCGATTTCGAGAGTGACGCCGGCTGATAACAATAGCTTGAGAGTCTAACAAGCGTATAGTACTAGGGTCTTTAGCAAACCCGCTGGCTTGAATTATTAGTCTTCTCGCAGTCCTATTCATTCGTGAGTGAGAGAAGAACAACGTCGGTTTTAATCAGTCAGTACACCGTAGTTTCCAATCTTTTAGGTACTCCGATATACCTGCCAAAGGCGGTTGGCCGGCCTCTGGAAGGTTTTGGAAGGAAAAAGATGATTTCTTCGGCATTTAACTTGTTCGCCTAATAAAAACGCTCCGTGTTCGGGTTAAAATTCATTGCTAAGATGTTCTTTAATCTGTAAGATCATTAATGAATTACCTTTATAAGACTTTACTATTTTATTGTACTATGTAGTTTATCCGTGTGGTGACGGAGTAAGAATACAATATGTCACCACCCCATCTCATCCCATGGGTGTCGTAAAAACCGACTAAGGGAATAACCGTAACTACTATCTTTACGAAATAAAAAGAAGGAAAACTTGAAAGTAAACCCTATACCAATCCGTCTGGCCAGCGTGGTATTAGTAGGCCAAGTAACCCTCCGTCACGGGAGGAGGCCCGTCCCTGCAGTGGGACATTAATGGGCTGTTATGATGATGATGATGTAGTTTTTTGTAAAAAAACGGGTTGTGGTAAAATAATAATATTCTGTACAGGATTTGACGCCTCTGCTGAAGTATCTTCGTGGTAATGAGTTCACAGAACGCCACTGGAGAGAAGTGTTTAGCCTTCTTGAAATGGAATACAAAAAACCTGAAACTTTACTAGTCAGAGACATTTTGAATGCATCGGTCAACATTAAAAAGCATATCAAGGCTTTGCAGGTAAGTTACATTTTTTATTTTTATCGTTGTTTACACTCCACAAACCCGCACTCAAACATAATATACACATACACACACACAAACACACATACTCAAGGATAAAAGAGGAAGAAAGAAACAGACACAAGTGGCACACAAAGTACACTGAAAAAAGAGGACATGCAGAGCACAAACACGCCTCTTCTCCAACTGATTATTAGGGCTATAGGTACAGTCGCAATGTCAAATTGTTTTACTTTAAAACAAATAACTTCTAAAAAGGTTACGTGTTGCATTAATAAGATACTTATTGTACTTTAAACTATATAAAATGATGTTTTATTTTGTACAAGCATAGCCACATCATTCATTTTATTAATTCGTTTAGGTTTTTTTTTGCAATGATTTAATTTTGTTTCAGAAAATCTGTACGTCAGCTTCGAGCGAATTCGCAATAAGAAATGCTCTGAACGAGTTAGAGATTTGGTTCGCCGGTGCAAGGTTGACTATAACATACTACAATGATAAGTCAAAGCGCCCCACACCCATTGTCAAGGATTTCAAGGATATATTAAGCAAGGTAAGTTAATTTAAACTTTGGATGAATATACCTTAACCAGGTTACCTGTACCGGTAAGAGATCATATAAGCAGTGTGCAAAATGTTACTGTATGTATAGTCGAAAACGAAATGGCTTTATCAGTTTTGACAAAAAATTCTATCATAATTCAAATTCATTAAGATCGTTTTTTAATGTTTTTGCGTGAGCTTGACGTCATTGGTTGACCGTATTCAAAACTATGCTTATATTAAAAGTGCAATCTATTTTAAACTTTCACTTCAACGCAATAAATAATAAAATCTACTAACACAATACAAATGTCACTAATTAAACTGTAGAGTTTGTATGTGAAAACCATGAAAAACCATTAAATAATTTAAAACTAAAGTCAACTTGTTACTTGTGACATTACAAGCTTGTCATTTCAGAAAAACTGAAAAAGTAGAATTTAAATATTGGCTGGTAAGGCACCCAATTGTTGGCACCTTAAGAGTGGACTTCGTGTCAGGCTAAAATATAAAATGATAAAATACTTTAATCATTGCTTATACTTAATCATTATTATGTGATTGAATAGTATTAAATAAATATTATTGGCACTAATGCCAATAAAAGGATTCTGATAAATTTATTGTTGCTATGTTGACACATGAAATAAATAAAATATGATAAAAATATTAAATAAATAATATTTGAACTTGAATAATCATACTGAACTTGAATAATCTATAGTGTTTTCTTTCTTTTTACTCACTTTTAACTCTTAAGTGCCAATAATTGTAGGACTTCTAACGATTAGGTGGTTTACCCTAATTTGTTTTATATTTTAAAATTACGAAAACTTTAAATTGATATATGCGCCAATGACGTCATACAAGAAATGATAGGGATGTGCATAGAAGGAAAAAAGAGAGAAATTCATTAGATCATAACGTTTTACCGAAAATATGCTCTAGTAACAGTCAATAACGTTGACTTTACTATTTGTTTTTATAAATACCTAAAGACTATTTGCTAATACAAGAAAACTGATATGTCAAAGTAGCGTCATAATTTAGCTGATGTTTTGTTGTGCGATATTGAACCTAATAGTTTTATGACATGCAACTAACAGTAACTCTAGAGGTGATAAAGCCATTTAGTTCTCGACTATACATAGAAGGGTACAATAACATTAACTGGCTATGGAATGTAACACATTGTGTCCCTGGATGATGAGTTAAATACAGAAGCACTTTGAGCTTCTTATAGACAGAGTTCTTCTGCATCTCTAATGGACAAGCTTGAAGCTTTCCAATCGAGCGACTTATCTATATTAATTTAATATTATAAAGACGTAAAGTTTGTGTGTTTGTGACGTTGTAGGGGGTAATCTCTGGATCTACTGAACCGATTTTAAAAAATTCTTTCGGTGTTGAATAGTCCATTTATCGGGGAGTGTCATAGGCTATATAGTAGGTAACTAATAACGCTATGACTAATAGGAGTGGAGCAGTAATGAAATATGTTTTAAAAAGTGACGCGTTTTTTTCGCGGCTTAACGAAGTGGGCACGGGTCAGCTAGTATTACATATTGTATGACCGTATCACAAATGCTGACACCAAAGCTATATCTTTGCCAAGCACCCCTGTTTAATAAGTCATTCGTTTTTGGAGTTGTAATAGGAAATTACAAAAATAGCGCAGTCTAATTCACGCATGTATGTACGTGAATTTCACTGTTGCTAACTTCTATCCGGCCAAGTAAGATTGTGCGATCTGTAATTTTATGACTCGACCTTTTCATTGGAACAGATCGAGGAACAAGAATGGGTGGTGTCCTCACTGTCAAGCGGCGCGGGCGGCGAAGAGGCGTGTGGCGCGTGGCACTCTCGCCTGCGCGCAGCTCGCGCTATCACTCGCGCCACGCACCACGCGCAGCGGAGGTAATACTCTTATATTGTAATCCTTCTATGTAAATCAAACTCGGGACACAAACTACATAAGCATCAATACTTTACAGGAGAGATATAACTTTAATAATTTATTTTTCCAATATGTTGAAAACTAACTGAACTTAGTTACTTAAGTAGGTATACTTTTCTATAAGACCCAAAAAACTGAATGTTTAGAACGCTTACGATCAAAACATGCTCACAAGAATCGATACCTTAGTTATAGGTACGTATTATCTCAATTCAGGTTGTTTAATTTTGTTTATTTGCTGTGTGGGGTATCAGTCACATGTAACAATTATTTTAAGAGAGCATAAGAATGTGGATTTCTATATCTCTGATCTCCGACAATTCTGTGTTACCATATTTACTATACAGGGTGGCTCATTCAAAGGGGTCAGTATGGGAAAGTCTTAAACTATAAGTTATACGAAGATTTGTTCTTAGGAACCATGACACCGATTTTGATAAAAAGAAAAACTGCATTCATACATTTGAGAAAGATACTGTACCCAGCTCGGGAATCGAACCCGGTTGTTTTGCAAAAATAAACTTATACTTTTTCTATTGAAATATCGATTCTGTAGGTCTTAAGCAGTAAATATCTCTATGAAACATTATGTCTAAAATGAATAAAATGCATTGTTTTCACATACTTCAATTTACCTTATTAAGTAGGTGTTCGAAGTGGCCATCGTTTTTTTTCAATACAATATTCAACACGTTTAGGTAACGATCTTTTTTTTTCTTTTTTTATTGGTATTCGAACAGTCACACTGAAACGTTCTATTTTCAAATGAGGCTTAACTAAACAGTCTCTGTATCTGCAATATCTACATTACTTACATGGCTTTTCAATTGATTGTTAGTGTTTGATTAAAAGAAGTAAGCAGTTGCATCTAGATAATAATATTACTGTAGATAACAAAACTTCCTTTAAAGTTTAATGCAATGACAATGGCCACATGATATGTAACACGGTGTATGTAACAAGTAGAGGGGTACAAACAACCGTAGAGATAATTTTAAATACCTAAACTGTTGAAGATTGTAACAGTTCAAAGATTAGCCACTTCGAACACCTACTTACTATGATAAATTGAAGTATGTGAAAACAATGCATTTTATTCATTTTAGACATAATGTTTCATAGAGATATTTACTGTTAAGACCTACAGAATCGATATTTCAATAGAAAAAGTATAAGTTTATTTTTGCAAAACAACCGGGTTCGATTCCCGAGCTGGGTACAGTATCTTTCTCAAATGTATGAATGCAGTTTTTCTTTTTATCAAAATCGGTGTCATGGTTCCTAAGAACAAATCTTCGTATGACTTATAGTTTAAGACTTTCCCATACTGACCCCTTTGAATGAGCCACCCTGTATAATACTAAAATGAATACTATTTAATTACTTACAAAGGATTTGAAGTTATTGAAAGGCTCTATATAAAGCGCCTATGTAAATTATAATATCTACTAAATAAAAATATTGCATCTGTCATTGCTGTACGTGTTTAATTAACATTTTTCCACATTCTATTAGTTGGTGTTTTGTGCTTATGAAGGAAATAATCCGATCTTAGGCATTTACAAAAGTCTACCTTAGAATACGAATAAAGTATGGCTGGGGATATAGGTTTTCGGTAAGCAAGATTCAATCACAACAATTTTAATAAAACATTCTAACACGGCGCACATACATAACATTTCCTAAAAGCGTGCGATGATTGAGATCTGTTACATAGGTACCTACTACAATCCAACTTTACCCTATCACGTATTAACTTCTACTAAAAGAGATTCTACAAGCATAGTAGATAAATATTATTGTAAGAGAAGAATAACTCGAAACAAATGTTCATCCTAAACTCCAACGTGGTCTTATGTACAATCACTGTGATCTTTATAATCTGAATCCCAAAATGAACTGCCGTGGCATTACAATGGCAAAGTTCATAAACAAAAACACATTGCAAAAGAAAAAAAAAACAATACTTTTGTCATTCATACAAATTAGAAAAACAATTGCCAACAGTGTCGCTTTGCTTGTCATAAGTTTTATTTGGTAACCGAACACATGGGCGACAGATGTGCCAGCTATTTTGATCTAATAGTCAGCTTAGTTACCGAACGCATCGTCCTTTTAATCTTTTATGATGTGTATCTAAAAGCGTCTTGATTTTGTTTTGATATCAATACGTATAGTCATTCATAGATGATACTTTGATTTATCGATATTGATCTTTATACTAAAATTAAAGGCAGACAATAGCGTAGCAGATTTTTATGAATACTGAAAATAATTCGATCTTAGTACTTGCTACATACATTTTAATGCTGATAAGCGCTCGTAACGAAATCTAAAAGCTTAAGTAGTGTAGTCGGTACAGTTTTAACACTATAATACTGTACAAATATTGTTCTTATTTTGATGCATTTACTTACTTTGACTTAAACGTAGAACGCAAAAGGCATTCTGTGTAGCAAGTCCTTGTTCCTAAGAAGGGGAAATCCCGTTTCTTAATACCTATTTGTCATAGCTTGTAATAAAATAAACAAGTAATAAGATGCCTTTACCTATCTAATGATATTAAAGGAGTTAAAACAATATCAGCATTTAATAACTTGTCTTTGTTTTCACTTTCATTTCGTTATTTTTCTAGACCTAACTCAGATCGGACTTATTCCGTTAGACTATGTCTATATATTTTAATATAAGACACTCCAATTGACTGTATCGCTCCCAATGGAAAGCGCGAATACAGTCTAGGAATAGAGGCAATGGATGGGACCTATGAAATGTCTTTACTCCGTCACTCGCCATCTCTTTGCTGGTCTGACCTGATCCTAAACACGATGGAAATGCAAAGTTAATAGGGCTTTTAGCTGGAGTGTACCTACTGCGGTCGCTACCCAGGTGGCCATTAATTGACCTACCACCAAGCTTAAAAGTCAAAATGGTTACGCTACTTACGACGGTCACGGTATTGAAGTGGAGGCCTAAATATAATTAAACGCTAAAAATATATTTTAGATAGGTAGGTAGTGTATACGTGACGCAACGCAACTCAAGCTACCAGAAATGTTTATAATTATAAGATAGTAGAGATTGTGTTTGTGAGGATGTTATAGTTACTTTGATAACAAGGGGTCGTTGTCCTCAGAAAAAATGGCGTACTGTATAATTACTAGGACTTGTAACATAATAATAAACGTAGTGGAAGTAGTGGTTGTTAAAAGAGTAATCGAAAGAATACTAGAGTCATATTGCTAGCGTTCAAATCAGAAATGAGAAGAACCAAAGTTGTTTACCAGGACTGTCAAATTAAGGTAACAGTGGCTAAGGCACATACTACGTACGTAGAACTGATAACCGCTGAGGCAGTAGGTTATGTTCCGAAATGGCGACAGCAAACGATAGATGAGAGAGCGCGTGGAAATATTAGTAGAAGGAAATATTTTTAGTTTCGACTATACCACAGAAAAGTGGTAGAGTTAAAACTAATTTCCAATTATCTCTTCATCTTCTTTGATGTCCACGTAGAGACAAACTAAGAACATACATAGTGATATCTACTAGAAAACTACTTTGGTGGAGACTATCAAATTTTACAAAAAAAAAACAGATATTCTTAAAACCAGGCCAGGTCACGCTATATATTTTATCTCTAATGCGTGTATTTAAATATCATCACAGCGAAATAAAACAAAAGTATTATTTTATATTTTTTTTACATATAAATCATGCATCTATGTTTTATGCTATTACACGTTCTGATTCTTCTAACTAATGTAATCAGCGGACAAAGAAACCTTATACAACTGTAGAAACTCTTATGCTAATGCAAAAATGGCTCTCCTTTCGTAACGGTAGGAAAACTTTTCTAGTTGAAACCACAGGGCACTACCTAGTTCTTTACATTCCTATAACTACGTGCGAAAACGGAATGAAATACAAAATGTCACCAACTTATCATACCCAAATCTTTCATGAATACACGAATAAAGGCGTTCGTGAAAAGGAGATACTTGAAAAATCTTTTATTGTAACGTAATTTTTTTTCGCTCCTGCTCTACTCCTAATTGTTATCTATAGCGTGATATAATAGCAATCAATAATCCAGTAATATTCCAAACTTAAGCAACTCCATAATCCATATACGGAATAAAACGAAAGCTACCGGTATTAACTAGTATTATTTATAGCAGTGCAATGTGACATACTACATATAAGCTTTAAGCTTCATGTAGGTTATTTGTTTGGCTTCGGTTATTCGACGCGTCCGTAGGTACACAGTGAGGTAATACTTCAAATATGAATTTTACGATCACCTACTTCCTCAAGCCACATGATGTTAGGCTATTTTCAATTTGCAATACTGAAACAGTATCGTATATAATCAGATCAACTAGAATAGGTTATTTAATTGACTTTTAATGAAAGCCAAGAGGTTCCCATTTCAGTTGTATAACGTTTGTTATCCCATAACTCAGCCATTACTTGCCCAATTTAATATATATTTTTTTATATTTAAAGTGGAATATTTGCAAGTTGGTTGCTACAAATGTAGGAATCAGTGCAAACAGACCGCAAAGTTAGGAATTAGGGTTATTGTAAAATGCCTTACTGTAAAGTCTCTTCAAACTATGAAGGGAAACGTGATATTCTAATACCACGCTGTTTAGACACTCTATTTAGAGATCCAACACTCTACAATGGAGACTTTAAACAAAGAATATAAAAACGTTTGAATGGTACACAGCACAGTTTGTATTGTAGCACATATCTTTAACGGATCAGCATTGGAATACTTATCTGTGAACTTTGACACGGTAGCCGCCTTTTAATATGAACCCTTATCATACTTAAAGAGCGTTCATTCACAGCAGTTGAGAATTCCTAACTTATTTTTTTTGTTAACATCGTAACTCGTCGTAAGTAATAATGTTATCTTGTGTTCTATATATATTTTATTAATGTGAGCGGCGCGAACGTAGAGCTAGGAATAGGAAAGGTTTTATTAACGTTGAAGCCTGGACGTAACGTTGGAGGCCGACCACCCGCCTATGACAAAACATAGAGCATATTTAAGTTCACATTTTATGTAATACTTACATATATTACTCGTACCTTGAAAAGTTTAAGTTTAAATTTTAAAGTATGACCCAGGGAAGGATAGGATAGGTGTGTTGGACTGGACAAATATGGAAATACGGTGGACCTAGAGAAACGGTGGTGTTCATCCCTCGCCTATTTATAGATGAGGGATGAACACCACGGGTTTTTCTATGTCATTAACCTTTCTTATTTTACGAGAGAGTGTTATGAAATTGGATGGTGGCACCGTATATTTTTTTAGGTAGGTACTGTGTCACACGGATGTATAATTGAAACAAAACTATTATTAGTTATTATTATAGTATTTGAGGTCAGTTTTTTATTTAACTTATCATAAAATTTGTTCAATGACATTAGTACCATAGCACATTATCAACGAAGTTATCATTAAGTATATTGAAACAAACCTACACGTTATTTAAACTTATCTAATCCTTATATTCTAGAGAAATTGCCTGGGAAATCTCGTATTGGCCTTTTATATGTCTCTGGGCTAAGATGGTGTGCTGACGTAGTGAAATACAGGACATGGCAGTCACCACTTATGATTAGGGGTTCTCATTCTCGTCTGCTAACTTAAAGCAATAAAAAAGGTTGTCTTTACTTGTTTAGTATATGCATACCTAAATTATGTGTACTAGCGTACGACCTATCTTTATTCCACAAACCAAAATATATTGCAAAAGATAACACCGATAAAGGATTCCCTAGTTCGTCTATTTAAGTAAATATATCATTAGTGTTCTCTACGTTATAATTTTTTCTCAATTTAAAATAGTAGTTCTAGTCTTTGCACTGATAAAGGGTTATCGTAGTAACTGTTGAAATTGTAACAAGTTATCTGTCTGCTAGAGGCCGCTGGCTTTGACTTAACCGGTAATGACGTCACCCTTATATCAGTCAATTATATATGTTTTACGAGTATTGTTATTCTGGTTACTCAACTAAACTGTTAAATATTGTAATCAATGGTTGATATTTGATTGAAACTTTATGTATTCATTCATGTTTTGCCTCCTGGATGTTTCTTTGTGTCAGTTATAGGATGTTTGAAGTCCCTGCGAAACAGAGCTTGGATACTTAGCATTTGTTTAAAAACACAATAAAAAGTTTTTGCCGAACTTGCACAACCTATTAAACAATATTTTTTTATACGTAAAGCTTACATAAAAATGGCCAAATTTATACGTAAAATAAAGAAATAACTAAGTATATTAAAAGAGTTTATTTTTAAAGGTAAGAATTCTCATAAAATAAACTGTATTTATGTAAGTTGGTGTGCAATAAAGTATTATCTATCTATCTATATTACGCCATTTTCAGCCAGTTAGAAAGTGTTGGTTAGAATTTACTTCTAAGGCTTAGCGGACCCAAATCCTGTTTTCAGTTCAACGCTCATTACTTTAGACACGAACTCATTAGATAAACCTCTAAACTGCTCTACGTCTTTCATTATTATTATATCAGCCAATTGACGTCCACTGCTGGACATAGGTCTACGTCTGAGTTAAATACAATTTTTAATATAAATATTGTACTTATCACATTACCAATTCTTTCGGTAATTTAGATCGCGAATGTATTATCAGCGGCGGATGTGTAGGGCGGAAGGCCGGCTCTGACCAATGAGTGTCCATTATCTGACATAGCGTTAAATACTCTAAAGGGATCGGGCAATATTTATTATGATAATTTTGATTTTAATTATGAAAAATATTTAATGTTTTAATATCTTTACTAATTATTTTAGAAAGTTTCAAATTTGTTATGTGATGCTTGTAAAGACAGTAATAGTTAAGCGAAATTATATAAGGAAGCTTGTTGCTTTAATAGCAAAACAAAAACAAAAAGGGCATCCCGAAATGCGGTGTTATTTTTGTTGCTTAGTGCCCGTTTCGGAGAATGGAGCTAGCGGGCGCGGGCGGGAACGGTCGTCGCCTCGCACAGGACCGGACTACGTCTTCTAATTAATTCTAAAACTACTCCTAATGATTACAACATATAACTATTGCTAAACAAAGTAAAATATTGGTTGGGGCTAAAATCTATTTATTCACTTATTTAATTAACTAGGGACAGATTAATAGTTTGATTTATGTTGAAAGGTTTGCTTTTTTCTTAACTAAGAGGCCGTCACGAGTTTTAAAAGTATAGTTTTAAAGTAAAGTACTTAATTATATAGGTAAACATTTGCTACAAAAGATAAAAAAAACTATACTACTATACTAATACTATACAACTATACTATAAAATAAAACACACTACTAACTACTATTACAATAAAACTATACTATAAAATTCAGCTAAGTTAACTTTTAGTTGTCAAATTGTCTTGTATTGTATTTTAATGCTATTGCAATTGTAATCTTTTGTGGGCGTATTAAAGTTTTATTTAGAGTGTGACAATTTGACAACTAAAATTTAACTTAACCGAATTTTGGTACGAGAATTGACATACTGATTAAAAAAGCAAAGTTTCCAAATGAAGTACTTATTTAGTTTAACGATGATAGATCCTGCCTTATATTGTACTTGAATACCTAACCGTACAACATTAATTGTATATTAAAATATACCTACAACCGCAATGTTTCCACTCGTGTTAAAATTACAAATTTACCCACGCTTAATTTTGGATAACTTTTTATGAGCGAACTAAACGAAAATAACTGTATAAAACATTTAAATCTTGCTACTCTATTCATATAGTTAAAGCATAAAGCGGCATTATAAACCGAGAGCTTTTTGTTATCCACATAGACAAAGTTCGGCTCTGTGTATGTAGGGCAGCGGGGAAAGCGGGGGGGGGCGGCGGCGCGAGAGTGTGCCGGTCCATGTTGGCCTCAGTGCATTCAGCGGCGCGCGGAGAGCCTGTACCGCGCTATGGCTCTGAGCGCTTTGTTTATCTTGTCGGCGCTTATCGCTAGCGGCGCCGCCGTGTACAGTAGGGAGCGCGACCGCCTCCGCGCTGACCCCAGACTCTATGACCGTTCGTGTGAACTTAGTTCCTGTTACCCAGCCACTGGTAACCTGCTTATAGGTCGCGAATCGCGCCTTTTCTCATCATCCACGTGTGGACTGTACGGCCGTGAGCGTTACTGCATAGTGTCGCATTTGGAACCGAAGAAATGCTTTTGGTGTGATTCAACAAATGCGACGGCATTCAATCCGCATCTTAATCATCGGATACAAAACATTATCTACAAGTATTATCCAGGAACGCGAACAAAGTCTTGGTGGCAGTCTGAAAATGGCAAAGAAAATGTAACGCTACAGCTTAATATGGAAGCGGAATTTCACCTTACGCATTTAATAATACAGTTCAAAACTTTTAGGCCCGCAGCTATGTTAGTGGAAAGATCGTTTGATTTTGGAAAGACTTGGCGTGTATATCGGTACTTTGCACACAACTGTGATGATTATTTCCCTGGTGTTCCAAAACATACTCAACGTTCATTGACAGAAGTCGTTTGTGAATCACGTTATTCTGGTGTTTCTCCATCTACAGAAGGTGAAGTGATATTTAGGGTTTTGCCACCAAATATTAATGTGACGAATCCGTATTCTGAAGAAGTGCAAAATCTATTACGTATGACGAATCTTCGTATAAACTTTACTAAACTTCATACGCTTGGTGACGACAAACTAGACAATAGAGCTGAAATTCAAGAAAAATATTACTATTCTATATATGAAATGACAGTAAGAGGTTCTTGTTCTTGTTACGGGCATGCATCTCGTTGTTTACCTATGCCAGGAGTAGAATCGAAAAATAATATGGTACACGGTAGATGCGAGTGTACACACAACACTAGAGGCTTGAACTGTGAATACTGCGAGGACTTTTACAATGACTTGCCTTGGCAACCAGCTGTTGGAAAGACCTCTAATGCTTGCAAAAGGTGTATTTGTAATAATCATGCTACTACTTGCCATTTTGATCCTGCGGTGTACAACAAAACTGGAAAAATAAGTGGAGGTGTATGCGATAATTGTCAACATAATACAATGGGTGTAAATTGTGAACGTTGTAAGCCAAAGTTTTATAAAGATCCCAATTTGGATATTCAAAGCCCTGATATTTGTAAAGCTTGCGATTGTGACCCAGAAGGTACTACTGATCAAGAAATACTTTGTGATGACGAAACCGATGTTGCCAATAACAAAACCGCTGGTCGTTGTCTGTGCAAGACTAACGTAGACGGCGCAAGATGTGATAGATGTAGTAATGGCTTCTGGAATTTCGACCCTCTTAACCCTGAAGGATGTGAGTCATGTACGTGTAACAGCTTGGGCACTATCAACGAACGAGGCTGCGATGCTGCGACAGGAAACTGCTTCTGTAAGCGTCACGTTACTGGAAGAAATTGTGATCAATGTTTACCAGAGTTTTATGGTTTATCTGATAGTGATGATGGTTGTCAAGCGTGTGATTGCGATGTTGGTGGTTCATTAGACCGGGATTGTGATGTGATTACTGGACAATGTAAATGTCGGCCAAATGTTACAGGCCGTCGGTGTGACCAATCTATTCAAAACTTCTTCGTAGGTGCTCTTGATTCTATTGTTATTGAAGGTGAATCCAGTCAATGTGATTCACAGATAGACGATAATGCTATTCAAAGTCAAATTTGCCATGTAGTTATTAGGGAAAATTATCCAGATGGTAGGAAAGAGACATGGACTGGACCTGGTTTTATGAAACTTCCTGAAAGTAGTACACTTGTGTTTGTTATTAATAATATTAAGAAGAGTATGAACTACAATGTTATAGTTAGGTATGAGCCTCAATCTGCTTTGAACTGGGAAGAAGCTACAATTTTAATTAAGCGACCTTTACCTATAGATTCAGACTCGCCGTGTGCTAATGTGCGTCCTGATGATGATACTTTGTATACTAACTTACCAGCAAATCAACGCAGCGTATTGGTTAGTCCACCTGTGTGCTTAGAAAAGGATAAAGAAACCGAAATAAGAATTTATTTAGGACGTCAAGATGGCCGCAGTCCTAATTCTAGAGCTTCTGTTTTAATTGACTCTATCGTTCTCATACCCACATTTGATGATCTACCATTCTTAGCAAATAACAGTACAATGAGAGAAGAATTTGACCGTTACAATTGTGGTGATCCTTACTATTATGATCTTAATAGAGAAAATGTTCCTGAAGTCTGTAAGAGGTATCATGCTAGCATTGGTTTTTACATAAGAAACGGGTCTCAATCATGTCAGTGCGACCCTACAGGTTCAAAAAGTCATCAGTGCGATCGATACACCGGATACTGTCAGTGTGTAGAAAATATTGTAGGTGCTAGATGTGATCGCTGTGCACCAGGAACATATGGATTCAGTAAGTTTGGATGTAAGCGTTGTGATTGTAATAGCATTGGATCTTTGGATAACTTCTGTGATGCAACAAGTGGACAGTGTAAATGTAGAGCAAATACATATGGTAGAGCTTGTGATTTATGTCAACCAGGATATTTCAATTTCCCTAATTGCCAACAATGTGACTGTAATGGTCACGCTATCGAATGTGACGACAAAACAGGAGCTTGCCGAGAATGCCGAGATTACACTGAAGGACATCGTTGTGAAAGATGCGTGGAAGGTTATTATGGTGATCCTAGACTTGGTGTTGATATACCATGCAGACCCTGCCCATGCCCTGGCACTATAGGCGATCCCAACAAGAGTAGTCACGCAGATCGCTGTGAACTAGACCCTGAATCCAAAGATGTCGTATGTGATTGTAAAGAAGGATACGCTGGACCTCTTTGTGATGTCTGCGCAGACAATTACTATGGTGATCCTATTAAAGGAACGTGCGAAAAATGCGATTGTAACGATAATATAGATATAACTAAACCTGGCAATTGTGACCCCTATACAGGACAATGTTTGAAATGTCTGTACAATAGTGCCGGGGATCATTGTGAACTGTGTGCAGAAGGATATTACGGAAATGCTTTAGAAAAATCTTGTTATCAATGTAATTGTTCTGAATTAGGTACAAACTTTACTATAGGAAATTGTGATCGGAATACAGGACAGTGCAATTGTTTCAACAATGTAATGGGTATAAACTGTGATCAGTGTACCGAAAACCATTGGAGAATAGCATTGGGAACAGGTTGCGATCCCTGCGAATGTGATCCTATTGGATCTTTGTCACCGCAATGTAATCCTTTTATAGGAAAATGTGATTGTAAGCCTGGACACGGAGGCAGACAATGTGATCAATGTCAAGAAAACCATTGGGGAGATCCAAATGTTGAATGTCATGAATGTGATTGTGATCTATACGGCTCATTGTCACGCCAATGTATGCGAGAAAACGGCTCATGTATATGTAAACCAGGTATCGGAGGATATAAATGTGACATGTGTGCCAGAGGATATCTGGGTGAAGCGCCACAATGCTACGCTTGTGGGGAATGTTTCGATAACTGGGATCTGTTAATAAATGATTTACGTATTCAAACAGAATATGCTATTAGCAATGCTAGCAAGATTAAAGTCGTTGGTGCTACCGGAGCATATACAAGAGATTTTGAAGAGATGACTAAAAAACTTAATGAAGTAGAAAATATGTTAAATAGCGCGAAACAAGGGCAAACAACTGTTAAAGATTTGTTCTCGAATGTTACTGCCTTACAAGATTTATTGACTGAAGCTGATAAGAAAGTATCTGGCAGCAAAGAAAGTCTAAATGCTTTAACATCTAAAATCAATCTGGGTAATGTTACATTAGATGGATTGAGAACAAGCATAGAAAATTTAAAAGGAAAAACTCTTGAATTAGGGAACAACGCTACCAAGTTACAAGAAGCTAATCTAGAAGGTGCTCTTAATTTAACGCGTGAAGCTAAAGAAAGAGCTCTGAAAGCTGCAGATGAAGCTGAAAATGTGCAAACAATAGTTGCTAATACTGATCGCCAAATTAAAAACACTGATCGTCTTATTGAAATGCAATACGCCAATTTTAACAACACTCAAAACGAAAATGATAAGAAGTTAGATGATATTCGGGAACAACTTACGCAATTAGAGTCACAAATACCAAAACTGAATGAAAAAATGTGTGGTCAAGAAAGTGACTCGTGTGATATATGTGGAGGTGCAGGTTGCGGCAAGTGTGGTGGCATATCTTGCGATCAAGGTGCTGTAACTAAAGCAGAACAAGCCCTAGATTTTGCAAACAAAACTGAATATCGTATTAAGGAACATGAACTTACGGCAGAAGATTTGTTCAAATTGATATCTCAGGTCAAACAGGATACTATTGACGTACGAACACGCGCAAAGGAACTGTTTGAAAAAGCCTATGATTTTAAAAATGCTGCAGAACGCGTTACTAATGAAAGCCAAGATTTAACAGCAGAATTAAAAGAGTTCTTGTCAAATACCTCGAACACTCCCGCAGACGTTAGAACTTTAGCTAACGATATACTTAATTTGTCTATCAGCATTGAACCTAAAGAAATAACTGACTTATCGCAACGTATCAATGAATCTGTATCACAATTAACAAATATTGAAAATATAATAGCTGAAACTAAACCTGATTTAGATAGGGCGAAAGCTTTAAAACAAAACGCTACTGTAATTAATAAATCGGCAAACTTGACTCTAGAAATGGCAAACCAAGTTTTAGCAGCTTTAGATGAAGCACAGGCAGCACAAGATGCAGCTGAGAATGCAATTAATAAAGCTAATAATGATATTGAAGCTGCTAAAAATGATTTAGCACCTATCGCAACAAAGACGGAGGAAGCTCAGAAAAAAGCTAATGAGACAAAAGAAGAAGTGGAATCGTTACGACTTCGCTTATCAGATTTACAAAAGAATATATTAAAAATAGAAAGTGACGCTGAACAAGTGAAAGTAGAGGCAAATGATGTTGTCAATCGAGCTGAAGGTGCTGAACAAAAAGCTAGACAACTAAGACAAGATTTCAAACATACCAATATGTCTCTAGCTGAACGAGCCAGTCAAACCTCTAATTCAAGAGAACGAGCACAATTGTTACTGAAGAGAGCTACAAAGCTTGCGAGTGACACACAAATGCAGCTCAAGCTTTTAGCCAATATGGAGGATTTGTACAACTCTCACAACGAGCAATTAAATACGCTAGAAACTGAAATAGGGGAACTCAATATCCAAATGAACTATTACCTTTCTGAGATAACGAAACGTTCCGACAATTACAGATCATGTACTACGTAAACCAGTCGATTACAATAAAGTCGGTATCGTATACTATTTAAAAGCGATTCTTTCCGAAAGTTGTTATTGTTCCATTAGTGCCATCATGCTGTGTAATTGTGCAGTGTTAGTCATTTTCGTTATAATGATCATAATAATATGTAGTGTAACTGCATGTTGTCTGTATTATATTGTTATGAAATGTGTGTTGCAGGTAAACGTTGCCGTTGAATAAACTATCATATTTGTCGTTCTTAAAAACCTGAACATTATAGGCGAGCTAAAACCACTTATCACAGATAGATACAGAAGTAAATTTTTATACAAAATGCGTTAGAACAACGCACTATGCTCATACTCTATTTTGGTCCAATCAGTACCGGTGTGGGCGCGATAATCACAATGTTATATTTTATTCTTTAGCAAATTGAATAATTTATTTGATATTCCATTTTTAATATATTGACAACTAAATTGAGGCAATAAAACGATATTATCTGTGCATAAAAGCTGTCAACGTTAATACGAGCGCCGACCGTATGAAAAGTAAAGAACATAAATAAGGTTCACTTCTATACCTGTTTTGTGCCAAAGGGGCTAGCCCTTTTTCTTTGTCATTCGCATTTTACGCGCACTTTTGTTTGCAAGTGGTCTGTCGTTTTATGCTTCGTCTATTTTTTTCTGGTTTTTTAAAAATATGTTTCATGAATACAAACTATTTTTTAAAACATCTTTCTATTATAATTAATTGATATAAAATTACACATAATATTTTTAAACTATTGGACAGTGTAGGTTATCTTATTACAAATGAAATGAGTTCTTCAATTAGTGTTATTGTAAGTAAACACCCTATGTCATTATTTATATACCTATTCCAAAGAATTACTATATTGTATCTTAATTATATATAATGACATAATGTTGATTATAATTATGTATTTGTAAAAGTATGTAAACAAGCATTTTATGCCAATTCTAATTTAGGGATTGCTATTACTATTATTAATTGTAGGTAATTTATGTGGATTTATATATTACTTTTATAATTTTTTGCCGTAAAATAATTATTACATATAATTTTTTTTATATTTTCTGTGTGTCTGTCTGTTAAAAATAATACTTGTATAGCTTTATTTACTATGATTTTTTATACTGCCAACATAGTTATTAAGTTCTTAAATACAGTACCCACTGAATGACAAAAACGACAGATACAGTAGTCAATGCACTGTCATAATATTTTTTGTGACAAATTAAGTACATAAAAAAGTACATAAAAATAACTAAAAAGGAAATATGCCCGTTTTTATAAATAAATTAAATAATTGCCACTACTATGTATTTCGCATGCAATTGTATCAACATGATTATATCAACTTTTATTATGTATGATCTATTTATAAAAAGTTGTCACTCAAGAGATTGACTTCTCTATCTGTCTGCTTTGTGACTGATTTTACTGTTTTATACTTCTATTCTTTGAATGTTATAACTTGCAAATGTAAACTTAAATATAAAAAACACATTCCAATACATATTACATTATTATTAATACAACAAAATGTTCTTATTCAACTTTTAAATATCCCATTGGAAGGACAAACTTGCGGTAGTGATAGAGGGGAAATTATATTATATTAAGTACTTAAAAATTCGCTTACAAAAGAAATACATTTAATGTTATAGCTTTCTTCGATAATGGACTATGTTCAAACTGACTCTTCAGCTTTGTAGTATTACAAGTATCAGGTGACATAGCCTTTCTCGTATATGGCTTATTCAACACAAAAATAATTTAAATGCGAACAAGTGTGAACTATATTGAAAAGAGCTGCGAGTTCCTTCCAAATAATTCTCATGGCTCAGCTTACAGACAAACCTTTAGACTTTCTTAATTGGTATTCTGTATCCGAAATGAATAAACGGTTTGGTACTGTAATACTTTCTGATATTAGTTTATATCCTAACTCTACAGACAGATAAACATTGTTTTTTTTAACTTTATGTTTAAGTTTACATTGCACTTAATAACTTCTTACGAACTGAAATGCATTTAAAAATAGTCTTTATTCCAATTAATTAAGTCTATATTTGCTTTGAGACGCTGTTTTGTTTCCATAATGATATTGTAATATATGAGGCACCAATACTTAATTGTTAATAAAACCTTTCAACTAAATGTAACTTTGTTTCAATCCTATCATATAATTATGCGAAGAGTCGGAGACGGACTAAGAATACAGTCACTACACCATTATCCCAAACGACTAAAATGATAGCTACTTAACAGTCGAGTGTCTCTACTAAAGAACTTGATACACGGAGGAGACCTTTCGCAGGGGCAATGTAAGTACGTAAGACATTCAGACAGTTTTGCTTCTCCTGTAATAGGTATGCCTACCAAACCCCTTTTTGTGAATTAAATGTAATTTAATAATAAGGATATTCATATTAGATATTTTTTGTTTTTATATTTTGCTCCATTTGGTGACGGAGTAGAATATAAGGTGTCACTACCCTATCTCCATTTGTACTGTTTTTTAGGTGATAGGTATTTTTAGCAAGAGGGCGTTTAGGTAGGTTTCACCGCACTTTAAAAATTTTGCACACTAGTGCTTAGTGTGCAAATGTTAATGTGTTACAGCAGCTAGTAAAGTACTGTGGGAGTGGACATAATAGCTTGTGTTCTATAGTAGGCAGCGGATTCGCTATCCACTGGTATAGCTGACGACCATGAGCCGGGGTTACCACTTACCATCAGGTGGGTCACTTGCTCGTCTACCACCATAATTAAATATCTATAAGAAAACCAAAAGAAGGAAAACTTGACGTAAGCCAATCTGTCCAATCTAATCTTGCCTGTTATAAGGTAAATATAGTAGGTATTCTCTAGGAATGCCTAGAGTACAATTATAGTAGGTATTCTCTAGGAATGCCTAGAGTACAATTATAGTAGGTATTCTCTAGGAATGCCTAGAGTACAATTATAGTAGGTATTCTCTAGGAATGCCTAGAGTACAATTATAGTAGGTATTCTCTAGGAATGCCTAGAGTACAATTATAGTAGGTATTCTCTAGGAATGCCTAGAGTACAATTATAGTAGGTATTCTCTAGGAATGCCTAGAGAACAATTATAGTAGGTATTCTCTAGGAATGCCTAGAGTACAATTAATATTAAAATCTTCACAATCATTAATGAATTAAAATGTATGTGTTGCTACATACGTAAGTATATCAACTTATCTCCAAATAACGATGTCGTAGGTCAAAACACATTTTATATTTGATAACACTACATTATACATATCTAATATTTAGTAGTAGGCACCTACTACACACATATTTATCTATTCATAAGTATCTAACGGATCTTTTGAAATAGTTTACTGTAGTTATACAATTATAAACGTTATACGTTCAACGCCATCTAGTTCAAACTAAGCTGAACTTCACTCTAGAGGTGGGTACTATTATAGACCAAATTATCTTTTCTCTTTTTAAAAGACATATCCGGCTCTGTAGATCAAGCCTTGTGTTGCGTGGACTTAAAATAACGGACACAATAAACATCCAGGCTATAGAAAATAATTTTTAGGCTTACATTAATAATCATTTTACGAGGGATTCAAACCCGCGACCTCACCTTTGGCAGCCGCACACACAACGGCTTTCTTACTGAGCCATTTATATCAGTTTATGAAGGACATTGCTATTGAACTAATAAGAGCTTTTCGGTCTTAATATTTTACAATGAGTCCATTGTTGTTGGTGCTCCATTGGTCGAGCTCCAAGGAAAAACAAAAAATGTTAAAGAAAGAAATGTTAATCGTTGAAGTTACATCTCTTATACCCCTTCCAGCGTAAGTTTAGCTTTTTGACAGTTCACGTCCATGAAGTTTTGTAATACTTCTGCTTATTTTTCAAACAAATAATATTGTATTTCATAGACGTACCCATGTTTTTTTCAGTTACCATGGTTACTTAGTGATGGACACTCATAACGATTACCACCATTATGAAACAAATTACAAATAATCGGTAGAAATAAATGCTATGAATAAACCTGAACTCTTCATAATACGTTTATAAAATGTAATATGATATTTTAGATTAGCTATAACCCGCGAATGTGTCACGATAAATTATGTATTTTAAATAATACCTAAACTAACTATAATTTTGTCATTTTAAGCCATATGCTAATTCTCTTGACATAGATAAAGAAAGAAACAGTAATAAAATTATCATGTAAGTTGATGTAAGGATCCAAATGTGTAAAATAAAGTAATTTGAAAAATCGCAAAATTGCTTTCAATCGAATGGCATTACATTCGAGATACTACTGAACGTCACTAACGTCAACCTGTCAAATGTTGTTAAATATAGTGGAAAGGGTATAGGTCCATTCGGTCCATTCAAGCTGTAAACCAATTGCCATCAAAGAATTATCTTTGACGGCAATTGAATGACTGGTAGAGTCATTCCTATTTTTCTAATAACAAGGTAAAGGCCTACGCAGACCGGGACGGCATGGCAAGGGATTTTAATTTTTACTAATGGACATTCAACCTTACTCTTACAGAAATACGACATAAATTGCTATGCTTTAAAATGAAAAATGCCGTACGATAAAATCCCTTTCAATGCCACGGCATCATTTTAAAGCATAGCAATTTATGTCGTATTTCTGTAACAGTACGGTTGAATTTCCATTAGTAAAAATTAAAATCCCTTGCCCGTCTTGGTCTGCGTAGGCCTTAAGGCTGCTGCCTCGAATTTTGCACGCAGCAGGGCGGCGGCGGTGGCGCGGCAGTTACTTACGCGTACATTTATATGAAGGCTGTTCTCGAAATCAGAGGCGCGGGAGCGGGGCGTTGCGCCCGCCGCCGCCGCCATGCCGCCCGCGAAATCTGAGGCACCGGCCTTACTTTGTAAAAATAGGAATGACTCTACCAGTCATTTAACTGCCGTCAAAGATGATGTTTGATGGCAATTGGTTTACAGCATGAATAAACCGAATTGACCGGGACAGCACCACCGTGTCGTTGTGTTTTACAGAACGACGAACCGACGCGACGTATAGCAGCAGTTTCTTTTAATGCTGTGTTTCCCTCGTTGACTAAAGTACCTTACGCCAAACATGGGGCCTTTCAGAATATCAGCGCTATGGGTAACCATAGCACAGTGCTGAGAATGGTTCCTTTTTTGGTCTCAAACTGTTTCATCACTATATATATGTATTTAATTGTTTTCCTTTCTCATTTTTGTAACCGTGTGGTGTTTCTTTCTTACTTTATTTAAATAATAATTATATAAATGATACATTACGTGCAACCAAAGTAACCGCTCCCTCAACCAGAAATTAAAACTTAGTCAGTGTTAGTCTGTAGTCTCTATCATTCCAAACAAAAACTGCTGGGCAAAGACCTCTCCCCTAGACTTCAACAAGACTCGTTCCATGGCCAATGAAGGCCAGTGTTTAGCTCATCTCGACCCCTCTTACGTAATTAAAACTTACGTTTTTTCTTCCCCAGGTGGTTGTATTTAGAACCAATACTATCTAGTGACGATGGTGAATTAGGTGTCAAGTTCCGCAAAGTGGATCTTGGCTTCAGGCAGGTTGCACGTATCTTAGAAACGGACTCAAGATTATCTGCGTTACTTCAAGCATCGAGGCTACAACCTATGTTGGACTCTATAACTGAACAACTACTTGCTTGTCAGTCGGCGCTTAATCTCTACATTGATGTAAGTAACTAACAAAATTTATATTATGTGACAACGCCTTGGTAATAACTGATTCGACAATATAGTTCTAACTACCTTTCGCACTATGGATTGAACTGTGTTGCGGAGACTTTTGCAGACATCAATATTAAGGGACATAAAGAACATTCAGGCAAGAGGCAATCAATTGTGCATCGCCCAAATAATAATAATGTGTGAGCAGCACAGCAACCGCATACTCCACTCTTTGCCATCGGGGTAGTCAAGTACCTGCATATCATGCACAAACATGAGATTTCTGGAGCTCTCTTTTTTGACACTAACGCCCTACGAGAAAGCTCTTTGTAACCACTAAAATTATGTTTGCGGACCAGAAGTGATCGCAATACAATCTATCTGTTCTTTACTGTAAACAATCAACCTATATTATAGTACTTTAAACTATTTATCTAGCCTGAAGAGACTTGGAAACTTCCAAGACGTTCATTCGTGTTCGTTGAAATTTATGTTTGTAAAAGTTCCCGCGAAGCATATTCGCTAGTTTAATAGTAGTCTTTAAAAAAAGTTTTATCAATGATAGTAGGTATTCTATCAGTAATGTATAATGATGTGCTCGCTCTAATGATCACGCTTCAATAGTATTATTTTTTTACTTATCGCAACAACTTATCATGTAATGGGCCTACAGTTTTTGTTTACTTAACCTCATCTATCGTCCAAAGTTTCTAAGCAAACTTAGAATAACATATCTTTGTTATTAGTTTTATTTTTTACTGTAATTCATATTAGATATTACTGTATTGTTGTATATGTAATACTTACCATCTAAGGTATGCTCCGACAAATGATTTAATCAAATTATTTGCTTGAATTTTGTACGCGTACATGACGTCGGCGTCGGGCATCCTCCCCAGTATTATTACGTTGCCTAAGCAGATTGGTATTTTATTATAGGTCAAGTTTACCTTTTTTTTCACATAGATATTTTCACATAGATATTTTCTGAACAGTTTACCTTTCGTCCGTCGTTGAATATTGGAGACAAGAAACAGCGTAGGGCTTTCTAATCTACGTATTGTCGATAGCTGAGTTATTTATTTATGCCATTGCCTATTTATTTCATATTTAAGACAACCTATATTAATTCCATCGTATCTTTTCACTTTAGGAGAAACGTTCAATATTCCCAAGGCTTTATTTCCTAAGCGATGACGACTTGTTAGAGTTATTGGGACAAGCACGAGGGGGTGCTGATGGCAGAGAAGCAGTTATACAAACACATCTGAAGAAATTGTTCCCTGGTATCGTTGGTGTGCGCCTTGGACCTGGAGATATGTCTATTACAGCATTGTGCAGTCATTACAACGAAACATTCCAATTGGATCATCCTGTTGACATTGATTGCGCTGTTGAGGTAATGTAGATTGGTGTTATTAAACAGATTTTGTTAGAGAAGACTTGGTTAGGATGGTAGGAGAACGATGGAAGTGGAAGGCACAGGACCGCACAAGGTGGAAATATTTTAAAGCCATTTCCAGCAGTGGACGTCCATTTGGCTGACATGATGACGATAGAGATGCCTAACCTTATTAATATGCTGCAGAAATAAATAAAATATGTACCTTGTACTCAATGTCTATCTATATCAGCTCTTAATTCGAGCCAACAGTTTTTACGTTCATAGAGCCATAAAATCGTATAATACAGGTACCTCCTTTGACCAACCACGCACATTAATGCATGGCCTTCAATAAAGACTTCTGTTTTGTACGCCATTGGACCAGCAGATGGGCTAACATCTGTTTCAGGGTAAAATAACCAGACAAAAATCATAAATATAAGTAACATTTAAAAAACAATTGTCGTTTTCTGGGTATTACTTTTACATACACATGGATTAGACTCACTACTTGTAAGAATATCACAGATATCGTGTGTAATTTGATAAATTTTATAAATATAAGAGTTAGTTTCAAGTTTCACTGCTATATTTAATTCTGTATCATTAATTTGTCTTTCGTATTGATTATAGGTATGGCTGAAGAATCTAGAAACGGAAATGCGTTCATCATTAAAAAACATGACATTAAAATGTATAGTAACAAATTCTTTACAAGAACAGGATCCTTTCTCGTTGCCAACACAAATTTTATGTCTCGCACAAAACATACGTTTTACGGAACAAGTTGAAAGGGCAATATCTTCTAAGGAACTACATAAACTAAAAAGTAATGTTGAAAAGGAGAATTTAAATTATTCTTCTTCTGAGATTGACGATGAATGTGAACGTTTAAAACGTCAGGGGCTCATATTACAATGCGCTCATTATTTGTCTGTCATCAGAATTTTGATAGACAATAATGTCGTGTCGACTAGTGACTGGCTTTGGCAAAAACAGTTGAGGTAAGTTACTAATTATGATAAGATTATTTATTTATTTTTAATGAAATTTGTAAAACCTCGACCTTGAGTCCTTAAATTTAAAGTGGAGAAACAATAACCTTATAGTATCACAAGTTTGACTTCGGTCTATGCCACGCAATTTTGGAGAGCTTATGGTGGTTTTACGGTTGTTATATAAACTCTACATTTACTTATAAGTTTGACAATAAAACTTATAACCGGAAGACGATTGGATAGTGGACTTGGTTTCCATTCTACAAATATTTGTAAAAGACATGCTGCGCGTGCGGCATGTCTAGGCAGAGGTTAGGTAATAATTAGTATTATTACCTAACTGGAACTTTGGTTTTTCATCGAATCTGACGAAGGGTTCTGCTGGGTACGCACACCTAATAGGGACGCCGAAGAAATTTCCCCACAGCGTAACAATTAACACTAACTCTACATAGCAGTATTAGCATTACGAGTTTGCAATACGGTCACGGCATTCTATCGTTTACTTAGCACCTCACTTACCTATATCAATTCGATAGTCAAAAGTTATATTGTGGCATTCATTATGATGTTTTATATTTCAAAGCCTTGATGACGTAGCGGTCGCACAAGTGAATGACGTAGGTACCTACACAAGTTACAAGTTGTGGTTTCGAATCCCACGCAAAACAATTAAGTACTTATCTCATGCAGTATGATTCTTGATCCTTAATGTTCTTTTCGGTTGTTGTTTATTTGTAAACTATTGTCGGGAATTATTTTATTTCTAGAAAATCGAAATTAAAAATCATTTGTCTAATCTATACAAACACTTAAATTACTGTCAAATAGGTATTTTTCTGGAAATTACTTCCAGATTCCCACATTCGAATGTGGGAGTAATTTCCAGTAAAAATATATACTCGTAAAATGAGCGATTTATTTAAACATGATTTGTAGATTGATACCTAATAAATTAAAACAGAAACAGAAGTAACGCAATTGTGCGTGACTCTATTCTCTTGTTTTTTTTTTGCTTCCCATATAACCTGGTCTCAAGCTAATTGACCAGGGTCTTTGCGGTAACGTCAAACAAAAGTTAAAACTTATAAGCACGCAATACAATACTATAAGTTATGAATTATAGTGCTTTTTTACTATGTATGTGTTTTTATTGTTTTATAGATTTTATTTACTAAGCAATAAAGAGGTTGTTGCAAAAATGGGTTTGTCTCAAATATCGTATTCATACGAGTACCTCGGGGTCAACACCGGACAGTTTGTACGCACACAATTAGCTGACGACTGCTTTTATATTCTAACACAGGTAAATGTTTTATTTACATCGTATTCATTGACTCTATAATATATTTTTTTATGCATTGTAAACAAAGTAGTAATAATAGTTTTATAAGTACTTATAAAATCTATTTCATTCGATCCTTTCCTATTTAATTTGTATAAATAAACACTGAGAATTTTAAACTTAGTGCCAATGAAATGGTAAAAGTATTCAGATATTGTAAGAGATTTTTAAAGAATTGGATAAGTACCACTGTCTCCCCTTTAATTGTAAAAAAGTATCATCATCATAACAGCCCATTAATGTCCCACTGCAGGGACGGGCCTCCTCCCGGGACGGAGGGATACTTGGCCAACTAATACCACGCTGGCCAGACGGATTGGTATAGGGTTTAATTTCAAGTTTTCCTTCTTTTTATTTCGTAAAGAAAATATTCACGGATTGTCCCTTAGTCGGTTTTTACGACACCCATGGGATGATATGGAGTGGTGACATATTGTATTCTTACTCCGTCACCACACGTAGTGTAAAAAAGTATAAATAATTAAAATTAACAAGTATGAATAATAAATATTACTACAGTTTTTACATTTCAGTCGCTGCACCTAGGGTTCGCCGGAAATCCATTTGGTCCGGCAGGGACTGGCAAAACAGAATCTGTGAAAGCTCTCGGAGGTCTAGTTGGCAGATTGGTTTTGATATTCAACTGTGATGAGGTAATTATTACACTTTTAACGTTACGACTCATGTCTTATGATAGAGCGGTAGTCTGGCTTAAAATTGTGGCCAGACCACCACTGGGCCTTCAACAAACACTACAGCAAAACCGAAGCTTATTAACCATATGAAAGTTCTATATATTCTAGAGACCTATATATTCTATAGATCTATTCTAGAGACTTTAGTCTCTATCTCTCTGATTTCACGAACTATATAATAAGTAGAAAGTAAAAAAGTGTTTCTCTGCTATAAACGTCAAAGGAGTCACGGTTAACGGTTTAAAAGAGAGAGATAATATATACTTGTCAACTTTTAAGCACAAGTTACCTGTGTTGGCACTTCAAGCAAAAAAGGGTGAATTGTATGCCGCGTTCGTTACTGGTGGCGTCATTTTCAGAATGAAATTGTGATACAATAAGAATACATTAATAAGTATAACTAGGTTATGCGCGTAAATCTGAACTCTTATTTTTGTAGGTCTTATATAATTGACGTTTCGGCACAGGTGTGATAAGCATAATATAAAACAAAAAAAAGTATACCATTTACCGCATTATTTCTATATTTGTTTATAATCCCTATCATTATCCGTGTGGTGACGGAGTAAGAATACATGATAATATACAATACATAATAATGTCACCACCCCATCTCATCCCAAAGGTTTCGTAAAAACCAACTAAGGTACTATTCGTGAATGTTATCTTTACGAAATAAAAAGAAGGAAAACTTGAAATTAAACCCTATACCAATTCGTCTGGCCGGCGTGGTATTAGTAGGCCAAGTATCCCTCCGCCACGGGAGGAGGCCTGTCCCTGCAGTGGGACATTAATGGGCTGTTATGATGATTATAATGACCGTTCTATATTTGTTTATAATCCTTGCCTCCCGATGCTATCTTAAAAAATAATATAAATTCATTTAAATTAGATATAAAACCGCCAAAATAGACGTGTTCATTAAGAGTAATTGGCGTCTGTCATTACCATCTCTCTACAGTTGATTTCATTCTTAGAAACTTTGTTTAAGTACACTTCATTCATCATTAAGTCACACGAAACACATTGATATTGCATATAGGTAAGATCAATTGAAATCATAATGATGACCAGACGGTACCTAATAGTTAATGATTCTGCTGCGCCGAAGACCACAGTTTCGATTCCCGAATTAGTGAAAAAATTGTATACAGACATGATTGTATTTGATGAATTCAGTTTTCTTAAACAAATTTTCATTATTTTAATGTTATTTTATCTTTTTTTTTTGCTGCTTTTTAAAATATACATTGCAAATGTCAATGTTGTATAAGTAATATGATGTACATCATATAAATATTATAATAAAAGACACATTAAGATGATTAGAAAGCACTTTTTATCTCAAAAGATAACATAGGTTCAATGTCTACCTTGTTTATTCAATAAGAAACAATAAGCAGTTTGTCTCTGCAACTTTTACCAAGAATTCTCTCATCGCTCTGCATCCTGCTAGAAAGATCCTTATTTAAATATTGTTTTTAAAAATGTAATTTCTATTTAATAAAAATTCAAATTCCCTACTACGGATCGAGGAGTATGTCGCTTGTAATTACAAAATATTATCATTTCCCGGTTTGCGACTATGAGAACAGCTTGAATAATAATATCTCTAAGAACAAAAATTCTTCTCAGACTATTCTAATTCGGTGATTCGGTCAGGCTACGTTACTAGCTGCTTAAATAGAGATTTAATAAATACTATATAGTTACTTACCTATAGTTTTTTATTAGTGTGTGATCCAGAAATACATAGTTGTATTAAGCCTGGATTAAACATCCAGGCTTAGATTACTACTACTACTAATTACACCTATTAATCTATCTTTGTATATTACAGGCTGTAGATTCAGAATGCATGGGTCGCCTGTTAAGCGGCGTGGCTCTATGCGGCGCTTGGGGCTGCTTCGACGAGTTCAACCGTTTGACATCTCACACTCTAGCTGCTGTGTCTCATCAATTAGCTTCACTACTCTCTGCGATAGCCGATAAAAAGCCTGGTGTGGAACCTACAGCGATTCTTAATGGAAAACATGTATGTTAACATTCAGTTCTGTTTTAAATCTCATCCAGTGGATGTATTTATAAACCTCGTCCAAATTGAGGAGGTTTATGCCCAGCAGTGGACGCAAATTGGATGATATTGATGTTATATCTTGTGGTTAAACTGCGTGTTGGGGATCCTTGTTCTCTGAGTGAGTTATTGTTTTACTTATAAAATTAAAACTAATACGTACGAGTATTATGACAGACATAAATAAAAGACATTACAAAAATAAAACGCGAAAAAATTACCCTCCTTAAAGATCAGTCGGTTAAAAATACATGTGACTAGGCACTCAATAATATATTCTTTATTTGTGTAAGTGCAAAAAGTGTTTAATTCAATTATATGTTTATTGATCTACGACAACTTGTTCCTCTAACAAAAAAAAACTTGTTCATCGACATAAAAATATAGTGAGTAACTTGATGTAAAATTTAAATGTATCCGTTTTCCTTTTCGTTTCAAGACTCGTTTATCAAATGAACAGTAATTTCGCCATAGGTTATCAAGTCTTCGGTAGTATAGTGGTCAGTATCCCCGCCTGTCACGCGGGAGACCGGGGTTCGATTCCCCGCCGGAGAGATTCTTTTTGGACTTTTTTAATTTTGTTATTTTATTATATTTAGCATTTTTATTTTTATTTTGCACATTTTTTATGTATACAATATCAATTACTTTCAACCTTTTTATTTTCTTAACTCAGAAATCATTATATCGTATATTTATATGAAAAAACATAATTTATAATTATATTACCAGATACATCATATTTTTATACCAAAAATCTAGACTTGTCTTGTCACCTTGTGAAAAAAAAAACATGATCTTGTTACCGATATCGGGTATCTGAATAACGCCTGGTACAAATGTTATAGCAAAAACGCTAGATTGCATATTGATACATCATTTCTTCTCTCCTGTACTCTGCAGAGTTCATTGAGTACATCCATGATATAAATCATTTATAATAAAATAAACAAATAACTTGTTTTACAAAGATTTCAATTTAATTATTGTACAGGTCAATTTGCCTATTTAGCCAAATATGCAAATGCGGGACATGACAAGTAGGTAGGTATTTATCAATCTCACTTCTTGCTAATGATTACGTTACCCCACTATATTTTGCCGTACTTACAGCCAGATCATTTTATTTTTTATTTTATTTTAACATTCGGGCTTACAGCTATAATATACATGGACTTAAAAATAGTTACAAAACGCCAATAACAAGCTTCCACAGATATTTATTTACAGTGGATGATAACGAGTCTCTGAAACAGATTACAGTATCAGAGTGGTGTGGAGTAGCAGCGACAATGAACCCAGCCGGTCGTGGCTACGGCGGCAGACGCGAGCTGCCAGACGCGTTACAACGTCTCTTGCGTCCCATAGCCATGTTGCAGCCGCCACATACTGAAGTAGCCGCGCACTTGTTAGCTGCTAATTGTGTACCTGATTCACATGCCTTGGCTACGGATCTTAATAATGTGTTTATGCTTGCTAGGTAAGTCTGATTACAAAGTTTTTAGAAACATTCCAACAAGCAGCATACACAGTCACTGATTCACATATACATACATAAACTCACGCCTTATCCCATAGGGAATATTACTGAGCGCCAAATACCTTAGAAACCACCTTTGCTTTGTATACCTACATTCATGCATATCTTTATACATCTCCATTATTCCAGAGTAATACGCACTTGCCCTTTCTAAAGGATTTCACCTATTACGTCTCTGTAAGTCTTTATAGGGCGTCGCCTACCGACTACTTTACCTCACACTTTTACACTATAAAGGAATGTCCACGAACATTTAAAGATGTTGTTGACCATGTTCCCAGTTCCCTGCTAAGCTCCCAGCGTCACTACGACTGGGGCCTGCGTGCACTGAAGGCAGCCGTCACCAGCTGTGCCACGCTACTGCATCACACTACCGATGGTAACACGAGGCGGGCGAGAGCTAGACGTGTGCTGACTCTCAACAATATGTCCAAGCTTACCAGAGATGATGCTGACAGGTTATTTACCTTTCAATACTTTATACTGTTTTTATAGCACTTGTCCTAATCACTTTTAACATAACAGGAGGGATACGATGAGACATGACAGCGTGACATTGCGAAACGGTGAGTCTTAAAAAATTTGGAAAAGTTGGAATACTTTTTATCTTCTGGTGGCAATGTACTATGTAATGAAGACTTGACAAATGAAAAGTCTAAAAGACATGAAAAGAATGTAATTTACGGGGGCCCATGTGATCTATCATCATCATATCAGCCAATCGACGTCCACTGCTGGCCTCCTCCAACTATAGTTGATTCTAATAATATTTATGGCAGAAACGCCTAAACACTCGGTAATGCATACACGCGCTAATAGGTATACTATGTGTTAAGTACGTGAATCATAGCTGGTAAAAATAATAAAAGGAATAATTCTAATTCTTGATATTAAGTATAAATTGTACTTTTATTACTGCGTGCAAAGTGGCTACAATGCACCGTGTGACTGCAGTCACTTTGCATACAACAGTGAATGTAACAAAAATTATCATATTATAGGAAAAAACGTATTATAAGGCAAGCGTTTGTCTTTAGTTGCCTACTTATTTTACTAAAATATTTCATAAATGTTCGTAGATTTGAAAACATACTGTCGCTGGTATTCACTGGCGTGTCTATAGAAGAGTCAAGTTCAGACCCAATCAACACTGCTCTAGAAGAATCTGTTAACAATCTCAAACTTGTACACAATAAAGAACAGGTACGTTCAATAAGATAGGATAGTAAACTATTGATTTTATAAATAAACATAACATACATTATTTTGTGAAAACGCTTCGAAATTAGACTTATCTAAATGATTTTTTCCTAAATTATTTCATCGTTCAAAAAAGGAGAGAAAAGTTTTCTACAGAATCGAAAACACGTAAGACATAAGAAAACGTAAATATGATAAATAACGACTTATCTTCAAGCGGGACACAAGCTTGTTTATATAACTTTATATAAAACTAGCTGACCCGTGTCTACTTTGTTGGGCGGCAAAAAAATGCGTCCTTTTTTTAAACATATTTCATTACTGCTCCACTCCTATTAATCATAGCGTGATAGTATCACGCTATGATTAGCCTATGACACTCCCCGATAAACGAACTATTCAACACAAAAAGATTTTTTAAAATCTGTTTAGTAGATCCAGAGATTGCCCCCTACAACGTCACAAACACACAAACTTTACCTCTTTATAATGTTAGTATCGATAAATCTATCTCTAACTGTTAATAGAACATTCATCTATGATCATTACAGATTCAAAAATGTGTAGAATTGTATGAACAGTTGCAACAACGTATGGGTGTCGTTATAGTAGGACCGCCAGGATCCGGCAAGACAACAATCAGACGACTATTGAAATCAGTAAGTATATAATGACTGTGTATGTTTGTAACACTACTCCATGTTGCAACGGCTGCTGGCCTAATTTGAATAAAATTTATTGTCAAGTTAGGTGATACCATTGAATACTACTTTCAAATTGTTAATTTAATTTAGCAAGTAAATTATTAGGGAAGAATATTTTTAGTATTTGGCGATCATATGGAATGAGCATAAGAATTAATATTGAACGTCCGCCTGGCGTGTGACCACCAAAAAATTGTTTAGTTCATGTGTAGGTATACAAAATTAATGTATTAATCATGTTATGATTTTTTTTATTTTTTTTTTCTCAAGGCATTAGCACTTCAAGGCAAGAACGTAGTGGAGTACATAATATGTCCGAAAGCTATGAGTCGCGAGTGGCTTCTCGGCAACATAGACCACGACACCAGGCAGTGGACTGACGGCGTCATATCTTCTACAGCACTTGAAATATCTAACCAACCACCTGGTAAGTAATATAACAATAACTTTGACAAAAAAGTATTTCTATCAACCCTAATGTCTGCCTCTCTCTTAATTGTATAGACCCTGCTATCAATAATATAAAATACTAAAATGTACAAGCCTATAGTTATACAATCACCTACAGATTAGTTGTTACATTAGGTCTTTACCTATAAAATTGCTGTTTTATATGAAGATTTTATCCGAAGTTAGATTTTTCATACTAACGTTTTCTTAGATTTTTTAACAATTATTAAACATAATGGCGCACATTTAAGCTAACTATTGTATTTAAAACAAAGAAAAAATAAGTACCAGGGAAGAAGTTACAATTAAACAAATGGGAAAATCCGCTGTTTTAAATTGGTTCACAGGTGTGTTAATAATACAAATAATAATTATTTTTATTTATTATCCTTTGTTAGATATTGGTAATATCCGATATTACCTAAATAACAATAAAAAATTTATAAGCAATATATTTAAAAATAAAGTAAAGTCCAATACATATTAAGATCAGAATCTCGTATTGATTTTTAGGAGATAAAGTTAGTTATAAATATAATGGTTTTATGTGGGCCGATCCCGGCGGCACTGCAATGCCGGGCCGACCCGTGACGGGAGTGGAGCGAGCCCCGAACATCCCGTCGTTTTACAAAAATCAGTTTAATATACTGGTCCCTCAATGAGGGAACTTTCAGATATTAAGCTGAAAAGAACAGATACTACACTTTGATCTTAGCCAAAAGGCCGAGAAGCGATACCTATGCTAGACAAATCGAGGGAGGTCATTCGGCGGCGGAGAATCTTAACACCGACATTTACAAACTGACCTGCAGCGCCATCTAGTCTATTAAATACCAAACACATTACCAACATTCATAAGTGGAATTTATATTAGATTTATACCTTTGCATGACTTTTGTCCAAAAGGAAATAAAAACCTTGACCAAACCTACCCTTACAAATGGAATCATTTAAAATCTTACTTATTCAATCAAAATGATGTAAATAATCCAAAATCACATACCAACTTCACAATACACATAAACACTGACGCTCATATTACTTGTTTCAATATGTAAACTTAGTTTTATTTAAATATTTTAAGTTATAGCCTATAGAAATTAAACCATATGAATATAAACATTTAGTTTTGATATAAAAGTAATTAATATATTATTCAAAACTATAATCAATTTAATATATACATTTTAAAACTAATTTTCATTATAAAAAGTGCTCATAATAATTAATTGTAAACACAAAATTAATTCTGAGCATAGAGATAAGTTAGTCCCCATGTAGTACTTTCTTATCACAACAGATGGCAGTTTTTTTAAATATAACATGGTAACAACCTTACCTCAACTCTTGTCTTAAATTTATCCACCTCAGCTTGATGTATACATTTTCTTGTATCCTAGCCATAAATAATACAATTTTTCTTGTATTCCCTACTATTTAGAACTCTAATTTTCGTAACACTAATTGTAAACATTTAATTAATTCTGAGCATAGATAGATAAGTTAGTCCCCATGTAGTGCTTTCATATCACAACAGATGGCAGTTATTTAAATATAACATCGTAACAACCTCAAACCTCAACTCTTGTCTTAAATTTATCCACCTCAGCTTGATGTTACATTTTCTTGTATCCTAGCTATAAATAATACAATTTTACATGTATTCCTACTATTTAGAACGTGTAACTGGTATGAGCCTTTCTGTTCTCCAATGTTCCTGCTAATGTTATTTAGTTGTATGTAATGTAGATGGCGCTTCTTTATTTATGTTCAAGATATAGCTGTGTTTTCAGCCACCTAATAAAAGATCAAAGTGATTTTTCAAACACGGTTTAATGTCGAAGAGTTTTCCTTCTTATATTATGTTTTTGCGAGGTGGATTCGTATTGCTAGTTGTATGTAGTATGATCTAGTATTGCGCAAAATGAATCACTAAAAAGAAATGAATGAAGTATGTCATTTCCTTCGGTGAAGTAGTCCACTCATTTAGTTCAGTACTTCATTTCCTTCAGTAAATCAGAAGTAGTTGATTGAAGTATTAGAAATATCTATTGAATAGCGATGGGTCGTCGACGTAATCAACGTTAACGAAACTAGACCGTTTATTTGCGTCGATAAACTATAGGCCGACCGCTTATCTCAGTCCCCGCCTGCGGTATGAAAGGGACGAGGGAGCGGGGTAGCAGTGTACGTTATGGTAGCGTACACAAGAGCTATATCGAGTTGGTTCTATGTCAAATTAAATAAATTTTTACAAAAAAAAAAACTGACTTCAAAGACAAAAATTGACAACACTAAAAAGTAAAAAAATAATTAAATGCTGACCGCTTAACTCTGACCTCGCCTGCGGGGTGACTGGGGGGCGGGGAATGACGACAAAGGGGATCGCGCGGGGATTGCACGGGTGGCACAATTAACCATAACTTCCAATGAAGTTGGTATAAGTCGCAAAATGATCGCACCGATTATTGACGAGATTGCACCGATAATTTGCCATATCTTAAATTTCACTCTCTTTCTTCCTTGTTATATGTATGTCATCATTCCCCTGCCTGCATCAAATAGTTTTAAAAATAAGGACAGAGAAAAACAGAAATAAACCTGACAGGAGGGCGCTTTCGTGTTTGTCAATCTTCTTTCAAATTGTATGCCGAAAATTAGTTATTAAAAATACGGCATTACGGAGAGGTTTTTTTATTTTTCTGGTCAGGCTTTAAATTGTTTAACGCCTTTTTTCTCTAAGAAATTACGAATTTAAGTGGCAAGATGACGCCACCGTCTTTGAAATTTGAAAATTTTATAGAAGACGGACTAGCATGCTTGCTGCACAACCAGCTGTCACACGTCAACTGTGGTTGCTTTGTTGCTACACACGAGATTATGATGAGCCGGTGTATCTTCGGACACAAAATAGGTAGCCAGGCCAAGCAAATGGCATTCAATGTGTACGAATACTTTAGAAAAAAAAAAATTGGACCCAAATACTGTTGAATTTCAGCAAGATATTAATTTGAAAAAAACTGTAGCAGAAATTACTGGACTATCTGAAAAATCTGTCAGTAGGATTGTACAAGAAGGAAAAATTATTATCAATGTATATTTATTATTATTACTTATGTCAAGGATTCTCTGCAAAGTGCGTCTATCTGATAGTTCCAAAATCGTAACATAAAGAAGTTGTTAGCACAATGGGTGGTAACAATATTGTACAATATGGATTACTTGAGCCAGTAGTCATTCCAATTCAGCCTAGACTTAACCGGGAATATATTGAAGAAACAGGATATAGTGCAGCCGAACTATCCTCAATTCTTAATAATAATAATACTAGGCTAACTACAGAACAAAAATGTGTTTATGATACCGTAACAACAGCAGTAATAAACGAAGAGGGCATAGTATATTTTCTCGATGCTCCTGGTGGAACAGGGAAAACATTTCTTACCCGAGTGATTTTAGCGGAAATTATAAGAATGGGAAAAATTGCCTTAGCGGTGGCATCTTCAGGTATTGCAGCAACATTACTTCCTGGTGGCAATTTTTTTTGGTTTTAAATTGCACTCTAACTCCCGTGTGTGGTGTGTCATGCAATAGCGAAAAAAGCCAAAGTGCTATTATATTTCTATTGGTATTTCACTTGACACTGGCAAAATATGTAACTATGTTCATGATGCCATAATAAACAAATTATATATATACATACCTACATTGTTTTAAGACTAAATGTATTTAAAATTACTGAGTAAAGTTACTAAAAAAAATTAAAATATAATAAAAAAAGTTATTTTTTTAAAATTTATACTCTAATCCATAAACAATCAAAATTTTTATGTCATAATGTCGAAGTCATTTATTAATATAATCTGTAATTCATGGGCGCCATTCCATTTGCTTTGGTATTATTATCTTATTTCGTTGGCTGACACCGACTCCAAAAATAATAATAATATTATATAATTTGTAATAATTTGATTTTCTTTTAAAATCTACAAATAAATATATTTGTTATTTAAGAAATATCCTGAACAATCCTTTGTACAATAATTAAAAGAACCTATTCCTTAGAATATAAGAATTGCTGATTTAAAGTATATAATTATAACTAAAGTCTTAGAAAATATTTACAAATAATAACAATGTACAATCATTAATTATATATTAAAATCACAGTATAATCACATTTGGTGTAATTACAATAATTTACATTAAAACAGGTATGATTTAAACATATTAATTTTTAATAATCAGTCTTAGAAAATATTTACAGATAATAAGAACAATATGTACTAAGAGTTTTTTTAATTTTTACACTATTTACGCTACCATAACGGACATAATCTAGTCAGTATGTCAGTATGACACTAGTGCGATATCCTAGTCCGTCTTCTATACAATTTACAAATGTCAAAGATGGTGGCGTCATCTTGCCAGTAAATCTCGTACTTTCTTAGAGAAAATATGCAATCTAAATTATTACACAATTTAAAGCTACACCAGAAAAATAAAAAAACCTCTCTAGGTATTTCGATTGGTTTATGGTATAATTTAAATTTTTCCTTCTTTTTATTTCATAAAAATAAGCTAGCTAAAAATTAGAGCTGTGTTGTGATGTGATATAGTTCGGATCACAGTCTCTAGATGGCGCCGTTTTGCCAAAATATCAAGAGATCGCTCTCTCCTTTGTCCTCGCCCCGCGCGCTCCCCTATTACCGCAGGCGGGGTCTGAGTTAAACGGTCTGCCTATAGTCGATCGACTAGTTGAATTCGTCGACTAGTCTATTTCTTTAACTTAGTAGTTTTATGCATAAATTCGACTTATCGTTTGCGTAGAATGTGGACGTCGATTTGACAAGTTCGTCCATGGTATGCGTTTAATATTTTCGCATTTTGTTTTCTTAAATACAAGTTTATGAAACAAATCAAAATATACTTATACAGTTAAATTTTAAATATTTATATCTATTATTACCACTATATTTAATAATTAAATATACACAAAATTAATACAACAAAACTAAATATCGTGATTAAGCTATTGAATCCCGCCTTTATCACGCTCAACTTGTTATACTAAAATGTAGAATAAATAAAATCAAAATAAATTTTATGAAACTAACACAAAATAACTCGTTTATGTAGTTTGCCGCGCTTTTTAACTACATATCAACTAGTCGATCTTCCTACTCTCTCACACACTAATAAGCTGTCTATTTGCGTCCTTTTCCCTCAATTCCTCTGTTTTAACATGTTGATTCAACTTGTGCAAAAATCGATTCTATTGTCTGATGTTAGAGTTGTAATTTTAAAAAATGGACTATTTATTATCGTTGTATTAACCAACTACGTTTAGATGTCGTCGACGCAGTGTCAGATGACAGGAACGTTGTGGACTTTTAGTTTAGCCGTCGACTTTTCGACTAGTCCATTTAAGGTCAATAACCCGTTCGTCCTTTTACTGCTTGTAATCTTATGTTCTTTATTATTTCTGTTCTTTATATCAATTATTATTTATACAAAAAAATTGAAATTGAACACCCACTTTATACAGAATTTGTCACTAAAACAAAGATATAGTTATGGAGTAAAAATATTCAAAACTTAGAACAAATTTGATAAACAAACCTCGTAATTTGGTTTTCCGCGCTTAGTTCAACTAGTCGATTTATTTCCCTACTCTTTCACGCACTAACAAGATTTATATTTGTGTCCTTTTCCCTCAATAACGCATTGTTTTAACACGTTCATTCGACTTATACAAAAAGAGACTCTATTTGTTGTAAGTTAAAGTCTAAATAACTAACTAATATTAACCAATCACGTGTAGTCGTTGTCGTCCATTGTCAGTCGATAGAAACGAAAATGAACGACGTTTATTTATTTTAAGTTTAGCCGTCTACGGATTCGACTAGTCCATTGATAGTTGATAAACCGTTCATTCGTTAACTGCTCGTCGACCGTCGAATCAACTAGTTCGTTCATTCAACGCTCATCGCTACTATTGAATGACGTACGAATGAATTAGGTATTATTCCTTCCTTCAGTAAATCAGATATAGATATCGTATGAAGTAAGGTGTTGAAGTGAAGTATTTTTTTCGGCTATTGAACTAACGACGCGGCGTACTAATTACTATCGGTTTCATTTTTATATTTCGATTTTGCTTAATACATACTTCTTACTGGCTTAGGACTGTCAACCAAGTAAATATAACAATAATTTCGAATATTTGAGCTAACATAATTTAAAAATAGTTTTTAGGAACGAAACGATAGCTTGAAGTACTGAACTAAATGATGAAGTAAAGACACATTTGAAGGAGTAGTGAATGAGAGATAGGATTAAATTCTGAACTGAAGTAGTTCTTTTACTTCATTCATTCAGGATATACCCATCGCTAGTATGATCACCTTCCTATTTAATAATCTGATTCTTGATTCTTCACTATCGTTGCCCAATGAAATTAAATAAATACCTAATATCCCTAAACTTTGTTGAGAAGTTTAAGGATATTTGGTATTTACTCAAATATATTTAGTATAACTCCAAAATTATTGGAGAAAACATACAACATGTTATCATATCTGTCAAAGTAAAGTAACAAGTTAACATCGTAATAAATTTGCTCCTCAAATTATTTTCTATTTCTGTTTATAATCAACTGTTTTAGTGTAATTTTGTTGAAAAATCTAGTTACTATAATGTCATCTAATTATAACAAGTGCGGATGAACAATTTACGGACTCAATTTAAAACTATTTCGCCAAAATAACAAACAATATTGTGATAATAATTGTGTTTCACTGTGACGCGTAAGTGCTACCTTTTGCACGGCGCTAACGACGCTTTGGACGCGACCTCGCTACTTCAACAGCAACGGGAGTGGGACGGCAAAAATACTACGAACAAGTTTTGCATACCTACCTACGGCAATAATATTACTATCTTCATTTAATTGTGATAAACAGTAATTTGTTCTGTTATAGGCCGACCGTTTAACTCGCGTATCGCCTGCGCGGTAAGAAGGGAGCGGGGGCGGGTAACGCTACACACGGAGCCAATAATCCAAAGATTTATCTCGAGATAGACATTTGGTTTCACGTTGGTAAATAATAAAATAATAGGTATCTTTTTTTTAAGTATTTATTTTTAAGTTTTACAAATATTTTATTAATAGCTTCTGTATGCGTTTCGACAGCTCGGCCACGGCACGCAAACAGAAAAAAATTAGTCAGGGATTCTGTCGAAATTTGTCGAAAACGAATGGCACAAACTAAAAATTTGTCGAAGTAGAAATAAAGAAGTTATAGGGGTCTAAACGTGGCCGCGCGAACGAAACGCGGAGGATTGCGCGGCCACGGAGATCTCGGCAACTACTTGAGCTAGAGATCTAATTCTTTTTGTAAATGAATGGCTGAATTTGTCAACAATTGTCGAAAAAAGAATCACAAGCCCTAGATCAGTACTTTACTAGATATTTACCTCTGAAGTCATGGCCGCGCAATCCTGCACTTGTGATTTCTTTAATGTTGATTATTTCTTTCAAACTAAGACTTTAGACAGTAAAATTGGTGTTGACAGCAAGGTTTTAATTTGTCGAAACTAATGAAAGCAATAGACTCTACTAAAGTTTAGCCATATAGACGAAATCAGAGGAAAACAAAAAGTTCATGGCCGCGCAATCGAAACGGTACTTTGGACGCTGATATCTCAGTAACTGTTATTTATTTATTTATTTATTTATTTATTTTCTATGGAAGACTTACAGCTATTAGTACAGTATAATTAACAATTTGGTTTAACATTAAGCCAATTACAAGTCCTCACTTATAGGATCAGGTATTTTTTAAATTAATCATTGTGAACATTTGGTCAAAAACAATCAGCTTTAATTATTTATAGTGTTTGCACATAAAAAGAAATCGCAACTTAAGCACTTTCTCACCTGAGACACACTTGATGTAAAAACGTCTAAGTCAAACTGTTTACATGTCTTGTTCACACATTTGCTCGCACGCACTATAAATGAATTTTGCCTGTAGTTTGTTGAAGAAGATGGCACATTAAGCGGTGGGTTAAACCGCATTAGCTTACATGGTGCATTGAAGGCAATGGACGATAACAGGTCAGGACTATTTACTTCATTATTGCATATTTTTATAACTAAGGAAATATCTGTGATCTCACGTCTACAAACTAGTGGCAATAAGTGGAATTTCCTACAGAGATTGAGATAGTCTTCTGAATGATACGGAATCCCTTGATGATAACAGAGAAAAGAAATGAATCTTTTTTGTACACTCTCGATACGATTAATGTACTTATGGTAGCGTGGATTCCAAATTTCTGATGCGTACTCCAGATGACTTCTTACAAATGTACAGTAAAGTATTTTTATAGTTTTAGCCTGAGTGAAGCATCTGGATATACGCATGATAAAACCTAACGATTTAGATGCCTTAGAGACAATAGCGTCCACATGATTTTCAAAAGTGAGTTTACTGTCATGATACACCCCTAGGTCACGTATAGTATTTGATCTAGGCAGTAGTTGGTTACCAAGGGTGTATACGGTGGGTATTATGGAGCGTTTACGGGAATATGTAACAACTGAACACTTGTCGGGATTAAGATCTAATTTGTTGATTTGACAATATTCCTGGAGACTTAGCAAGTCTTTCTGAAGTGCTATCATATCTTGCTGAGAAGATATTGCCGCGTAAATTTTCATATCGTCAGCAAAGCAAAGTAGATTAGATGAAGTGATGCAGGAGCTGATATCGTTTACATAAACTATAAATAGCAAGGGGCCGAGTAAGGAGCCTTGGGGGACGCCACTTGGCATATTAAATGATCTTGTTTAAATCAGATTCTCTTCGTATTATAAATGATTTACAGTTGACGTTTTTTAATACATGAATTTTTCCATGTTTTACCCATACGTACTGATAGTTTTTTCCTTTTGCCGCTACTTTAACTTTAGATAACAGTTTTTTATATTCAACGCTTAGGTGATCATTTACATATACACGCTGGGCTGTCCCCTGGAAACCAATGTCAGCTGTAGATAAGTTCTTCTCGGTGCGCGCGGATGTAATAAAATCTTCCTTAACATATCTATTTAAAAAACTTACAATAATTAGTTTCTCGTTAGAATTGAATATAGGCACTCTTGAGATGTAGTTGATTTGACTCCTCGGGCAGTTAAAGTTTAGTTTGTGGGCAATTGCTTCAACAATCGTGAATAAGTTCTCTTCTTTTTTTGTGGGAACACCTTTTATCTCCACGTTGTTAAGACGAGAGCGTTGTTCACACGCCGATAGTTCAAGCTTCGTTTTTTCCAAGTTAGTTTGGAGACAGTTTACGGTATCTTGAAGCTTTTCAAGCTCGGATACTCTCGCTTCAATCCCCGATATTCTAGTACCGTATTCGTCCAATTTGTTGCTGGAGTACTCGCAAGTGGATTTGAGTTCAATTAAATCATCCTTGATCACCTTCATGTCTTGAACCAGTGTTGGCAGGGTGAGCAGCTGTCGGTTCATCTTACGAATTTCGGCCAGAACAGTTTCAATAGAAGCTGGCTCCGATACAGCGGCAGGAGCAGGCGACGGAATCTGACAGGTTGAACACTTCCACAAAGCTTGCCTGTTGGCGCCTAATCTTCTCCATCCAGTTTCGGAAATACCATCACAGCCAAAGTCCAAGTTCTTCTTGCAGTTACTGCATTGAACTCCGTCACTGTATTGTATTTTACAAACTTCGCAGGTTTTCATATTGAAATAAGAGTAAGTATAAAGTTTAGAATTATGTACAAAATGTTGACGATCTCTTGTTATGACCGACACGTACTATTCAAACGGCTGTTCACAGATGAATGTGTATTGCAAGGATATTCGTGTTTACATTTATTTATTCTATATTTTAACCTTATTGTAATGAGATATCGTTTGATCCTCAGAACAGTTCTCAAGCCGTGTAATCTCAAAAATAATGATACCCTGTACAATGTTCGAGCAGAGTAACCATAATTTCGATTTCATTAGGATATTTCTCTAATGGGAGACTATCTGCTCAGCCAGCGCACTGTCTCACCTGACGTAAGCTCTCTGCTCCGCGCACCCCTTTCACCCACCCGCTAACATCTTCCCCCGCTCCCTTCTTACCGCGCAGGCGATACGCGAGTTAAACGGTCGGCCTATACAACAATTGTTGTTTTGGATTTGATTCATAGCTATAGATTTATAATCTTATACATAAAACAACCGATTAATACATGGCTCCAATTCAATCTTAATTTGGATGTTGTGACAATAAAAACTCAAATGAAACAGACCGTTCCATAACTTGTATACTTTGCAACAAAGATTACCACTTTCTATGCTTGTCAATGCCGGAAATATCCTGCGACTCAGAGGCGTATAATAAGTGGAACTGTCTGAAATGTATCAAATTGGCCTCAAAAAGTAACTTCGCATTAAATTTCCCTCCTCTGTTAAAAGCGGTGACCAACGAAGACGTTAGGAAGATTGTTCAGGACGTTATCAAGAAGGAATGTGCAATGATGATGCAGGAGTTGAATAGTACAATAGTTGGCGTTATTAATAAACAACTCGAGCCGATTAAGATTGATATAAGGGAATCAATGAATTTCCACACTCTTCAGTTTGACAAACTTGCACAAGAGAACGAGGTATTAAAGGACAGCATTAAAAATCTTAAAGCAGAGAACCTTGTTTTAAATGTAACGTATGTTTACAGATGTATGGTCATGGGTGGTATGCGACGGCGACATCGACCCCGAGTGGGTGGAAGCACTCAACTCCGTACTGGATGACAATCGCTTACTAACTCTACCTTCCGGCTGGCGCATACAGTTCGGTGCTAACGTAAACTTCTTATTCGAGACGCACAGCTTGGAACACGCCTCGCCTGCTACTGTATCGCGAATGGGCATCATATTGTTAAGGTATTTATGTCATGTTTATACAATAGTTTTCGTAATGTATGCTTTTTCTAAATCGTTGAGTATCTAACTAAGCAGAGTTTGTTTTTTGCGCACGGAGCCGATTCTGCGACCGTCGAAGCACAGTCACCGATGCATTCAAAGGCAACTGATATACATTTTTTTGTACATGAATACATAAAGATATTATACAGAGAAACATCCAGACTAAATTAAATATCTAAATACGTAAGTGGCGTTATGGTATGCATGCGTGTAGAATAATAAAACTGAAAGTTTTAATCTTTAACAGTGACGATATAAGTTGCGAACGAGATGTATTGTCGAACTGGATGCAGAGAACAGACTTCGATAACGAAAACGTTAAAAGTGCACTGCCCTTGTTAGAACAGACTGTGAGGAAATGTATGCAGTGGATGGCTGATCATAAGTCTGAGCTTGCTATAAAGGTTCACAATATTAGTGTGGTGAGTCTTATTTTCTTTTTAAGTAAGTAGGTAATATAGTCCCGTGTGGTGGGGAATCTAGCAAACATCTTTCAACTGTCTTTTCAAAAATCACGTACGAGGTGAAATACATTGTATCCCACTGACATGTTTATGACAAAGTCATTTTTATTTACATAGTAAGTAGGAATACCTACGGCGGTTTAAAATAAACCATATTATAATTTTAAAACAGCCTCCGTGGCATAGCGGTCGTGTTTGCAGCTGCTGTGGACGAAGTCGCGGGTTCTAATTCCACGCGATTACTTGTGTGATCCACAAATTATTGTCCTGAGTCTGGGTGTTATCTGTGTCACAGGACCCCGCGCCACAGGATATGAAAAAAGTAGTTGACAATGTTCCCTCCCTCACTGAGAAGACTGAACGTTAACGTAACGACAATCATAGTCTGTAATGATGACCTACCTATATCGTGATTTATAATTGCAGGTGAAACAAATATTAACTCAATTTGAGTATATAGTAGAAGATACAATGAATATGACACGAGTGACGCCTGAAGAAATGGTTTACCTAGCTATCGAGCAAAGTGTTACAGACTTTTTGAAAGATAATGCTATAGACAGTTTTCGTGAAGAGGTACCTATGTCATTTAATAGAGATGTCATTTAAAAGATAAGAATATTTATAATCTTCATTTTTTTTTAACATACCTATTCGTATATTTAGTTAATTAAATTAGGTAGCTATATCTATAGTATAGTTTACGTTTAGAAACATTATAGGAGAGTTCTATAATGTTCTCAGTTTGTTTTAGTAAAAGTAAAGGTACACCCTTTACGTGACCTCTTTAGTTACTACTTTAGGTTATATTATTGTTATTAGACTAGGGTAGATATTTGGATACAGATTCGGTCACAGCTCTAGAATACAACTTGCTTTTTCTTTTGGTGTCTTCAGAGACAACAGTAACTTGAGGGTTAATTTTCATCTTACAAGCTTGGTGTTGCACCACCTAATTAGGAAAAAAATCTCCGTAAACGGTATGCGTTTGCGTGATTGTTTCTCAACCTATGCTAAGTATTTTAACCGTGAGCCACCAAGAAAACCAACCTAAGTAAAGTTCATCCCTCCCTACAGATGTGTACATTGTCGGTGTCGCCGGTCCCCGCACAGTGGGTGTCAGAGCAGTTGCTCATGTCGGCGCGACTGTCGGCGCGCGCGCCCGGCCTACGAGCATCACTAGCGGGCCGCGCCGCACACGCGCTTGTGTTGGCACCTGATGCGTGCGCTAAGAAGTAACTACTAAACTTTACATATTATATTATTTTTAGGAATATTAGATACCTACAATATTCTGTTACCTTTATTTCCCCTCACACGGTGGACCGACGACCTGGTTAGGACGGCGGGAAGCCGATGGATGAGGGAGGCACAAGACCGCGCAGAGTGGAAAGTTTTGGAGGAGGCCTATGTCCAACAGTGGCCGTCCATAGGCTGATATGAAATAGAATTTCTTTAAATTGGCAACGATAAGTCCCTAAAAACAGTAAGTACTGTCAAACCAGTGCTTGCGTAAAGCAACGTGATGAAATGAATGGAAATAACAATAGTTGACATAGACGGAGTTTTGACGCAATGTATCTCACCACACTACAACGAACCAATTCTTCGACTGATTTGTTTTTCTTGTAACTTCTTAATTTATTTTAACTTTTTTTATACATAATATTGTCTTTTTACAGTATACTGGCTGAACACTTAGCAAGAGAATGCAGCTCTACATTGATTACAATAGATTGCACGCCTATATTGGAGCCTGCTGACATCATACTTGAACTAAAGAGAGTAATTATGCTTTTTTGGAAATAATTAATTTAAGTAATAAAAAACAATTGGCATCAAACCCTAAACTAATAGGCCCCAGTACGTGTAAGACAATTTTGCCTCTATTATTTTTATCCTTCGTGGTCGTTTAGTGAAAATGCGTAAATCCGTTTACAAGATTGCCAATAGATAAGAACCCTTGCCCTTTTCCCACTTTGATTTTTTTTTGAGTCGGCGCATCATGGTGTTCTTTTCTACATGCTGCTAAAAGTTTTGGCTATGTTTTACGGCCGGCTGCCTGCCTGGCGCCAACCCTCCTTGGGTATGCTGTCGTTGGTGGTTTACTCCCTACCAGGAGGTTGACCCAAGGTGCTAGGTGGTATGCACCAGGTCGTGGTATCCCTTAGTCGCCTCTTACGACACCCACGGGAGGATGTGGGGCAGTCCTATTCTAACCGTATGGTAACCCTCATATTTATGAAATATTAATGCACATTTCAGAACAACCTAGTATGGAGTGGAGGCCGGGGCGGAGGTCGCGGTAATCGCGCAACACTAATGATAAGAGCTCTGCACCGCGCACGTACTGACGTGTGGAAATCTAAACCTATACATTCCTTCTTACTACAGGTATGTTCAACACAAAACTTATTAAAAATAAAAGATCAATCTTGGCCACGAGATGACAAATGTACATACGTTACTGGAAAGTCGTGTTTTAGCATGTTTCTTAGCGTATAACCTCTTAACCATTGCCTAATGATATTAAAAAATATGTTAGTTTCAAAATATACAATAGACAGTGACATGAATTTAAATCGCAATAGACCTACCGGGTTAACGATACGACGACTCAGATAGCCGAAGCGGTCAAGACCTCTGAAGCTACTGAAAAGATCCAATTTTGGATCCTATTGTTTTTTCGTAATTTTCTAGTTGTACCTAAGCTTTTTATTTGTAGCTAATTTTCATGTCTCTAGTGCATGTCTTATTTCAATTTCCATTGATGTCATAAATTAAATAAGAATAAACCGCCTGTATAACAACTACGAAGGGGCAGATGAAACTAAATAGGTTCCATTGACCACCGGGGTGGCAATCGCCACCTATTAGTGCCAACCACCGCCCCGGTGGCAAACTCGAAGGGGACAGATGGGAATAAAGCAATTAACGTACTTATATTTTAACATTTTAGTTGATCCAACACAACGGGTTTTGGTCCCGCGGCAGTGATGACGAAGGCGGTACTATACAGTGGTGGCACTCGGCACAGTTGCGAGTGTTAGCGACCACTACCGAGCTCTCCTCTATCGACCCCAGGCTTGCGGCCACGCTACTGACCACTTACATCAGGTACTAGACGATACAGTTAAACAGTGACTCTGAAAAAAATTCGTCATCATCATAATGTATCAGCCAACGAATAACGGAGGGATACTTGGTACATATTAGTAGGCCAAGTATTTCTCCGTCATGGGAGGAGGCCCGTCCCTGCAGTGGGAGATTAATGGGCTGATATGATGATGACGAATTTTTTTGCCACTGCTGGACACAGGCCTCCTTTGCGCGGTCTTGTGCCTTCCTAATTCATCGGTATGCCGCCGTTGTAAGATGGTGATCGGTCCACCGTGTGAAGGGTCTTCCCAGCTGCGTTTTTCTGTACGCGGCGCGGTCGCCATGCCCGGTTTGGGGCTGTCAGTTGTTCACGCGTTCCCACCGTCACTTTAGTAGAGCAGCGTAACCGACATTGCGGGCGCTTTGGTCACTTTGGTTTTCCTGAAAACTTTTGCTTGTTAACAATTTTATTTTAGATTCTACAACAAACGATAATTATTATTTATCTAACATAATGATAGTTCATATTTTTAATTTGTATTCTAGCGAGCCGGACGATGAAGAACTATCTGAAATTCTGACAACTTATTTGAAGAATGGTATCGGTAAAAATATACCAACCAATGAAATATCTAATCTGGCTGATAAAATATTAACGATGTATAAAGAGGTGAGTAACAAATAAGCAATATTAATGTTGAGCACCTAAATAATTTTGTAAGAAAGAAATGGATTCAAATACCGTGAAATGTAAAGAACCAATCTAACGGATGTGATGGTCATTTAGTCTAGGAACTATCATTCTTGGATCGCACAAACAAATTGTTCTACATCTCGTGCAGGGCATACTGCAACGCCACGCCTAGTTTCTTTACTCATAAATATTTCAATAATATTTTAATTCTGCATTTCAATTCTCGTACGACTAAAACATTAAAAAATCGGTTAAGTTAACTTTTAGTTGTCAAATTGTCTTACCTAATTGTGTGACTATTTAACATAACGTGAATTGACATGTTGGGTAAAATAATCGTATATCAATAAATGAGTATAAGCTAGCGCTGGAATGTTTTTAAAAGCCTTTTTACTCGTAGGTATATGATGAATGGTACTTCAAGTTCCGTACTAAATTTCATGTGCATATTATAAATACAATGTTTAATGAATATACTCTATATAAACGACGATGTGTGAATGTGTGAGAAGTATATAATATATTTATTATGTTAACAGGTAATAGAGACATTCTATGATCGTTCACATTACAAATGGAATGCATCACACTTGAGGAAACTGTGTGAAAATGTCAAGTGGTATTCACCGACAAATATGGAACAACTTTTAATGGTAACATTTTATTTATTGTTACATTTTCAAGATATCAAAGAAAAACAAAACTATACTAACTAACTATAGTCAGCCATAAAATTAGAAAATATAAAAATAATTTGATATAATTAATTTCTAAAATTATTATAATAGTCCGCTAAAATATTTAACAGTAAGAACATTATATAACATTTAGGAATTATTACAAATACCATTTTCTATTTTAGTGTAGATGGCGTTAGTGAGTCGTTGGATCACAACATTCAAAAATCCTTTAACAAATTTTATCTCATATTTCACAGGCAATCGGTGCAGAAGTAAACTTCATATTTAAGAACAGACTTATAACAGACGAAGAGAAATTACTGTTCACCTCAATATGTAGGAAACATTTAAAGGTTAATAACGAGTCGATGCACTTTACGTTTAAATTGAGAGGAGACGGCGTTTACTTGGAACATACCGATTATACGGACTGGTATCTATCTACACAGAAACTTATTAATCAATGTTGTAAGTAAGAATTGTATAATATTATATTGTAAAATATTATCCCATATAGTAGTCATAAGGACATAATTACCGACCTGGCTATTAACCAGATCTACTGCCAGGAGGGTTTTTGACTCTGATGGACAGAATGACACATAATGGGCAAAAGTCGTCGAGGACAAAGGCGTTGCTATATTTGTGGGATTCTATATAGGTTAAGCTTTCGGCAGGGTCAGCCTTAGAATTCTCCTAGCCAATTCTTTTTTATCATAATGTTTCTAGTAATTTAGACCTTCAAGGTCATCATGAATGGCTTTGGTTGGTTATGCAAAACAGGCTCTAACCAACGGTGATCATCTTGCACACCAATGATTTATTGTTTATAGAGGACATTGCATTGTTATGCAGACCACAGACCAGACCAAACTAGAAGGAAAGGCGGTTGTTTGAAGTTGGAGAATTGGAACGGGGATACAGTATACTAATGATGGGTTGCCGTACTGGATATCGAAATTCAATTGGTCGATTAACTACTGGTCGAAAAAACAATTTGGTTTAGGTTAGGTTAGAGCATTGACTAGTTGAAATGGCGTTCGGCGGCCGCTTCCACGGCACGCTCGCTTCGCTCGCTTGCGTTCGCGCTTTATGATCACTGTTCTATTGTTTATTTCAGTATCAGAACATGATCAAAATGTATTTGGTGACACTGGCGCTGAAGTTTGTTCGGAGTTAGCTGCACTTTGTCCGGCGATAGCAAGAACTGTACGTTAAATCATTTTTAATTCTTCGTAACATCATGTGTAGGAAGCTACTAATCTCTATGATACCCTCTATTTATTATAGATCTATTTGTAAAATCATTTGAGGCCTTTTTTTGTCATTTTAATACCGATTTATATTTAAACAATAAATAATCGAAATAATTATCTTGAAAAGAAATACTATTTATAATTATTGCGTTGTGGAACAATTATTTAAACAATATTATCTTATATTTAAAAACAAAGCTGTCGGCATATAAATATAATTTACATCAACAATAAGCTCTCAAGATTTAGTAACTTTACCTATGCACTAGATCCTGTTCTAACGTTTCCTTTATCTACTTGTTACCTAGGCAAACGGTGGTCTCCTAGTATGTATCGGAGCGGCGGGGGCCGGACGTCTAGCCGCCGCACACATAGTAGCCGCCGCTGTACCGGCTACTTTATACGTTATTAAACATGACAACCATTTTAATAATGTATTTAAAAATGTAAGTTTTTTTATATTTTGCATTAGTAAAATGTCTGTAATGTATTTACAATAGGTATGTGCAATTTAAGACGGCCGACTTGAAGTTGTTGCAAATGGCTGCGAGGATATCATTTTTGAAACTAAATGACGGGGAGCGGGTGTTTTCTTAGCGACTGTTCATGCGTATCTGAAAGCTGAGTTTAGGCCGGCCAAGTAATATTGCGCGAGCGGTATGTTGTAGTATTATCCGGCCGTTCAGAGAATGCGTTCCTGACACTTATCAGTTAGTCACGACTAGTGATGGACACAACATTATACCGAGTTCGTTACCGTTACTCCAAAATGAACCGCCGCGTTATTTTTATGATTAGATTTAGACCGTTTTAAATTGGCGGAATCATTTAAAATTTATATTTTAGTTCTTTACGTGGAAACAATAAAAGGGAATATTAATATAATAAAATTGTTTTATTTATTATTTTTTACAAAGTTACAATCTGTATTTCTATGGAATAAAGTACATTGAACTAAATGTGCGTACAGAATATTAATCAGACTCCGATTCGCTTGAGGAGGTGGTGTCTTCATCATCATCTTCGCCTACATGTATAATTATATTATTATCAATTACAGAATCAATCCTGATATCTCGGTCAAAATGTTCCATAATCAGGTTTTTAGTCTTTTCGACAACCTTTGCCCAGTCATCTCTTGTGACTTTCCCGCAGGCTTCTTTTAACAGGGTCATCATCTTTTTCGTGCTGAATGGCGGGGAAGTATTGTGGCGGGCGGCGTAACCTTTTATTTGAGCCCAGATTAGCTCAATCGCGTTATATTGGCAATGATACGGTGGAATTCTTAGAACGCGATGACCGTACTCCAAAGCCATTTCATCGATTTCGTATCGCACATTTGCCGCTTTATTTTCTTTCACTAACTTAATTAGCTCTGCTTTTAGCATCTGCATATTTGCGTCAATGCCTTTTGCTTGTAACCAAGCAACCATTTCTTCTTTTTTATTAGCTTGGGTAGGTGGTTTCTGTATTTGAAACGAGTGATAGGAGGCATTATCCATCAATATTACAGAAGGCTCTGGTAGGCTGGGCAAAAGCACGTTCTGGAACCACTCTTTAAATGTACTGGCATTCATTTCCTCGTGGTAGTCATTTGTGGTTTTTGATTGAAATGCCAGTAAAGCGTTCTCCACAAAGCCGTATTTTGCAGTACCTGCGTGGCATATTATCAGACGAGCCCCCTTACCCATTGGTACTTTCGACGTCGACGCTTGTGTATCATCCGTCCAAGAACGGGAAACCGTGTGATTGGCGTTTAGCCATGTCTCGTCAATGAACACGACATTATCCCAGTTATCAATTTTTTTTGCTTCTCTCAAGAAACTTATCCGTTTCAAAATGATGTCGTATCGTTCTAATAAAATTTTTCTTTTGTCTGTTTTTTTATACGAAAAACCAATATCTTTTAAGATTTTCGTTAAAGCAGTTTTACCCCCGCTAAACAGTCCAGCTTCTCTTAACGACGCCAAAAGCTTCATCCTGTTGAGATATTCATTTCTGGAATAGTAACCATATATATGATTTCTGATTGCATCGGCGTCAAAGGTATCAATATCTGTCACGGGTTTAGTTCTACGTTTCTTCTTCGGAGTACGTAAAATATTATCTTCCATGCCAGTAGAGCCGAACTTTTCTTTATTAATATTTGTAATCGTTCGTTTGCTAACTCCAAGCGCCTGAGAGACGCGTTCTTGTACTTTTTCGACAGGAACCAGGGGTCCGCCATTTTGCCGCTCCCGCTCAAAGTAATCTTGCAGCTTGATAATTAACTCACGGGCTCCAGTTTTCAATGTTTGTCCACGTTTAGGCATTATTATGCACCAAAAGTAAAAAGAACGCAATATAAGACACAATCAAAGTCAAATAACAACAGATCGCAAACACTTGAAGAACGTGGTCTATGCGCACGAAACGACAACAGACGACTGTTTCAGCGTCACAAAATGGCGGCCCATAACGCCATTTGGGGTTACCATTTTCAACCTAAATATAAAAATGCTACTTTGTATTTAATGTACTTTTATTTTTATATTTAATAAAAGTTATTCTAAAGTCCATTATTTTCAAATTCTTGAAAAGAAAAACAAAACGTATTATTTTATAAAGTATAACTGTATCGATAAGAACAGATTACGATACTATTATTCACTGTTATTGTTGGCACAGCACTACAAATATAAAGCGCTGACATAACCTTGTAATAGCGCAGTGTAGATTTAGAAAAATATTGTTTACCAAGTTATTTGACACTCAGTTTGACACAACATTATAACATTCATTAATTATTGATATAATAATGTTGTTTTAATGCTCATCAATAGTTAAAACGATAAACAACCAGCAAAAATATTTTTATCGTAACTGCAACGCCATTACAAAGTTACTGCGTCAGTTCAATCGCGACGTGTCAGGAACGCATTCTCTGAACGGCCGAAGTTTAGTATCTGTAGTTGTCAAGCCAAAAGTTTTATTAATATCTTTTATTAAAGACATGCCAACAGTATACATATAAACATTCGAATATACAAAACCACATTAGTAAATTGTCCATAATTATTGTTCATTGAGCATCAATCAGAATTGTACCTACTTGTACCAGGCATTGTCAAGTGCTCAGGAAGGTCGACGCACTCTGGTGCTCGTTTCTGCTGGAGCGGCACATGTCGCAGGGCTGGGCGCGCTGGAGGCTCTGCGCCGCGCACGCACCGCCGCCGCGCTGCCGCCCGCACTCGTGCCGCACAACAGCGGGAACACGCTGCTAGCTTGTATGTATCACTTTACATAACAAAAAGGATCCTATACTTATAAGAATAAAAAAACTAATTTAAAATAAAAATTACAACAAAAAACCCTTATTTGATACGACCAAGTGCTTTTTACTGTCACTACATCACGCAAGCGAATCTGCGAGCTAAACTAGTTGTACATAATCTTGTAGAATAAAGATTTTCGAACGAATCTAGGATCGACTGAAAGGATTTCCGGAGAAGGAATGTGGGATAAATTCAAAATAAATATGTCTAGTCTAGACTTACACTTTTTGCAACGAGTGATGACGATATTAACTCCAAATCACCAGATTTAAAAACAAGCTTATGAATTTTTTATTACACACCAAATCCCACAACCGTTTCCATCAACTTATACTATTTCATTCCAGCTATAAAAGAAAACCTCGGTATAATAATATGCCTTGACAAAGATCAAGAGAACTTATCAGAGTTAATGGATAAGTACCCAATGCTTTACAACGATGCGAACATCGTGTGGATAGAACGTTGGTCCGATGATACTTTACGTGAAATGCCGCGTTTGATCATTCAAAGGTACAGCGATTATGGACTGTGACAGCACTTTAAGACCATTGTAGCACTGTTGCACTGTGTTTAGTTTTATAAATATGTACCTTTGCACTGTAATTGGCGTATTGCTTATTAAAAAAGAAATAGTTTTGCACTGTAATGTACCTTTTACTGCTTTCAAGTATCATTGCACTCTAATTCATCAGACACTAAAAGTGTTTAAGTTTTATATTTTATAGACAGAGAGAGTGTATTCTTAACGTAGAGCCTAGAATGTTTCTTAGTACCTATGGTTTTTTGAGTAGTTGTATTGTAAATTAAAGGCGGTAAAATAAAGTGTATCATTAATAATAACGCCTTTCCAGGACTTTTCTTACAATTTTAAATTATTGTTAAACTAGCGGGCCGTCCCGGCTTCGCACGGGCATTATTTTCCCGCTTTTCTGTTGAATTTTTCCCTAAAGTTTCTTTGCTATAAACCTCACGGAGCCCGAGACCTTTCCAACGAATGCAAAACCGTGGAAATCGGTTCGTGCGTTCTGGAGTTATAGCGTCAGGAAGGAAAACCCGACTTATTTTTATATAGTAGATAATGATTTGAGTTCAAAATTAATTTCGTAAACTATTGTTAGTGTGTGAAAACTTTTGACTATTATATTCCTCAAAGAAAAAAGGGATGAAAATTGTGACTCTTTGTATCCTCAGCCCCACGGATCAAAACTCAGTGCTAAAATATATTTTCGTTAAATTTCAGATTGCTAAGAGAGAACGCTATAGAAGAATCAAAGGAACATTTAGACTCGTTGCCTGTAGATGGCTTCGTAAACATATACAAGAGCGTTGACGTAGAATGGAAACGTGCACCCTGTAGATACGTCAACTTTGTGAAGGCATACTACAATATTAATAGTAGGAAGAAAGCTGCACTCTTGCAAAGACAGACAATGTTAACGGTAAGGCTTTTAATTTTAGTCATCTTCATATAGGTTTGCCCTCACAGTAAGCTATTCATGGGCAATGAATGTACACTGTAGAGACAGGTATCCTAATGATAAAATGCAATTGATTTTCTAAATACCATGCTGCTCAAACGTATTTTTATAGGGTTAAATGTCAAGTTTTGTTAATGAAATAGTTCAGTAATTGCACGGGCACATAGGTCAGGAAACATTTTGAAGTATTAAAAATTAAAAAACACCTCTAGCTCTGATACAGCTTGCTAGCACTGAAAAATAGCTTATTACGAACTAAGTGCCCTTTTAGCATCACGCGCAATTTCGCACGGATCCGGATGCGTCCTGCAATGCCGCACGCGATCCGGAATGGCGCACGCATCCGCCCGCGTGCGTAGGTTAGATAGGTGCGACGGGTATGCTGGTATGCTGGCTTTAACAGGAATGTGTCTGCAGGCAGGACTAGAAGCCCTACGTCGCGCACGGGCCGATGTAGCCCGCTTGCGTGGAGGCGCCGCGACACAGGAAAGTGCGCTACGAGAAGCACAAGCTCGCGCCGCCACCGCGCTCGCACAGATCAGCGCCACTGTGCGCGCCAACACCGATCACAAGGACGAGATGAACGCGCTCAAGACCAACATGCAGATTGAGAACGACAAGCTGCAGATACAGTCAGTATTTTTTACTTAATGCCTGCTACACACAGCGCCGTCGTCATAAGCCGCTCAAAGCCGCCGGTCATCATTCCGGGTGGGACAGTCGCTTGGCTTGGCAGTGCCGCCAGCATGCCACACTTGTTTGTAACCCGTCGGCACAGCACAGGTGGCTGGAGGCTTTGTAAGCCACCGGGTAGTATGGCCGGCGGCACTGTGTGTAGCAGCCGTGATAAGAAACAAACAAAGGTTCTAAGTACTCTTAATTATCCTATAGACGAAGTTTAAACAAATAAATGACTTTATAAATGCTTTTATAGACTCCACGGTTTAATGTACATACATACTTTTACTTTCCAGGAAAAAAGAAATAGAAGCAGAATTGGCTTCCGTGGAACCAGTCATCGCAGCGGCTAGAGCTGCCGTTGGTGACATTCGGCCTGAAGCTCTGAGCGAAGTAAATAAATAACTTATCGTTATATTGTAGTAATATGTGGAAACTCCGTACGGACTTCATGACATTAAGGCCTGTCAGTGTCATGAGCATGTTGAACTCGAATCGGCTGCAACCACATGGTATTCTGGGATGAACGCCATGTGGTTTTAGTCAGTTCAGTGTCATATGTGTCGGGGGCTCCAGGTAATCCCTAGAAAGGAAAATCCTAGAGCCCTCCGATGCACACTATATACAAGTAACCTATTAAAAAGTCCCCATGTGCAACACTTAACTGCATTAATACTGAATTACTGCTTTACCTACTTAACTACATTGTAATTTTATAGGTAAGATCGCTCCGGGCTCCACCAGAGGTAGTACGGGACGTGTTAGAGGGAGTGTTACGACTGATGGGCATTGCTGACACATCATGGCATTCTATGAAGAGTTTCCTGTCTAAACGAGGTGTCAAGGAAGATATTAGGTTAGACTACAATTTGATGTTATAAGCTTATTTTTTACACGTATATAAAAGCTTTTTTATGTCAGTTTGCTGGAACTGGGTTTTTCCAGTGTTTGCGTGAAATGTAGACTATATAAAGACTCAAGGTAAAATATTTGCGAGGAATAGAAATATCGTTAGATACGAAATTGAATAAAAGCTGTATAGGTATAAACCCTCAAAATTATTGCACAATTATGTTTCACCATTGTAATGACATTTGAAGTAAGTATTTAATATGTGTCTTAATATGTTTTTTTTTGTCTGAATTCCTTAAGCAATCATTAATTTTATAAGAAACAATAAGGGCGTCCTACGAAGAACGATTAAGGTCAGAAGATTAGGAAAAGGTTAAAACATAGATTTTACCTTATTATCTGTTTTTATCGTGTTCAACCAGGTGTCTAGACGCGAGTACAATAAGTCCTACAGCGATAGCCAGCGTACAGAAGCTTCTCGAAACCCGCGGCTCATCGTTCGAGCCAGCGACAGCGAAGCGTGCCAGCGCTGCAGTAGCGCCGCTAGCGGGCTGGGTGCGCGCCAACCTGCACTACGCCGCAGCGCTGCAGCGCGTGCAGCCGCTGCAAGCTCATCAGGCGAGACTGCATAAGTAACTATATATTTTTGATTTACCTTCTATATTGTGAGCACGTTTTGCAAGATTGCAAGTAATTTTAAGGTTACCTAGAGAATAAGAGATTGACTATAACTAGAACTACTTAATACAAGGGAACTATCTGCTAAGAATAGGGCATGTTTTTATGCTTACGAGATACAGTATTAATATTTACCTTGGTTTAATAGGGTACATTAAAGTATTGTTACCTAAGCTAGATTTGATGCTCCATTTCATGATTTTTTCGTGCCGCTTGATCCTGTAATTGAGGATCGAACATTATTTAGGACTTCTGACCCAGATGTAATAATGCCTTGCGCTTTAGTGGACATCTTGATCCTAACAATACGATTATACAGCTTTCAGCATAGTTCAGTTATAGTTCTTTTAACAAATTGTAGAGGGATAAGTAAGCAATCAACTAAGTAGTAACTCTATGGTCAATTCTGATTACCTCATTTAAAAACTCTATTATCTCTATGAATTTTATAGAAACTTAAAAGACGCAGAAGAGCAGATGTCAGCGCTGTCCACAGGCCTGGCCACAGTAGAAGAACGCGTGGCCTCACTACAGACACAGCTAGGCCAACACACACGCGAGGCGGCCGGCCTAGAACTACAACTAACTAACGCTAATGAAACTATCACTAAGGCTACTAACTTACTTGACCAGTTAGCCCATGAGTACACTGCTTGGGAGACTGATGTGAGTTAAGTATTTTATTTATTTCTTTCATTACTGCAACAATGGCTATTTAATGATATAAATAATAGTTTCTCGCACATACAAACATCGCCATCTAGAAAATTAAGCAAAATTTGTACGGTCAGCTGCAAGGAAATCTAACCCACGTTAAGAATATAACAGCACGCTAAAGGGGTGAGATTTCTTTGCAGCTGACTGTACTATTGATTATTGTAAATTAAAAAGAAATCGGTCGAACTCACATCTACATTGAGAAACAATTCGCAAACACGCTACTTGCGGCGTGGCTGTCTAATTATTACTTATATAATATTTACTCATCTTGCTGGAAAAAAGTACATAAAACATAATAGGTAGCTCTTTGCTCTGAATCTCTGAAATAAGTATGGATGCAACTGTAAATCCAAATTACTAGAGACATTAAATCAGAAATTCAAACATTTACAGTTGGCGAGCATATCTATAGAAATATCACAGTTGACTCAGCGTTCTTTGCTTTCTGCGGCATACATTATCTATCTACCCGATGTTACTGAGCCTCAAGCAAGGTAATATACATGTATCTTGTTATATGTTTACTTATTAGATTATATTATTAGACCGATGGATGAGGGTGGCACAGGACCGCACAAATCTTGCATATATTTGGTGGGCTACGTCCAGCAGTGGACTTCAATTGGCTGATATGATTAAGATGATATTGATATTATGAAAAAAATATCTGACTGTTTTGACGTTCCTCTGCAAGAACGAATCTCGTCCAGTGATGGAGGCTAAATTAGCCGATTTTAAATCTGACCAGGCGATTTGGTATAGAGTTAAAATTTTCCATCGTTGTGTTTGCGGTAATAATATTTCACTAGCATTTCCCTTCGGCGTCGGTTTTAATGACACCTATGCGATGATATTATTTTTCAGTAACCACACGACCTCTTAACTTCAATTTTGTGTTTCAGAGAGCATGTATCAAAATGGTGTAATATCATAGATTTTAATGATGAGTCGTTCTCCATAATAAACTTTTTATCTTCAACCGAGAAGCAGTTGAAATGGGAGGCCGACGGTCTTCCGTCTGATACTTCAGCTATCAAAAATGCAGTTATGGTTGACCAGGTACGTTTATTAATAAAGTAGCTCTTGTTTAAGTAGCCGGGCTGAGGAATAAAAGATATGATGGCGAGCAATGGTTATAACTACCAAATATTACTATCTTTGCCAAGCTGCTGTGTGTGTAAATGTGGGTTGTGCTTGTGTGTGTGCATGTGCGTATAAATGCGTGTGTGTGTGTTTGGTTGTGTCAATATCAAATTAATTGTTATTTTTTAATAGATAATAATTATTTAAAAATCATTTCATACCTCCTAATCTAAAACAACATAAGTAAATCTTGTTTATATTAATTTGCAGTATTTAGAAAATCAGAAATGTGGTTTTACACCATTGATCGTGGATCCTGACGGTGGAGGTTTAACTTGGCTCAAGAACACTCTAGCCGGCTCTAATTGTGAATTTGTTGAACAAAACAGTGAAAAACTAGCTACTGCATTGCAATATGCTAACAGGTATTTTGTATTTTATGATTTTTGGTAAATAAAACCTTTAGGTGACCATGTCAGATAAGGTATTATTTATATAATCTTGTAATGTTGTATTTAATTTATGTTTTATTTAGCCTTCATTAACATACGAAGCGCCAATCGGAAGATATTTCATTATTGTTTTTTTTTTAAATGTCTGTTTATACCTTCGGCCGTCTTCGAAACTGATGGTTCGTAACAAGTTGCTGTTGAAGTCGTTTTCTTCCTAAATAATATTATCTTATTCACATTGATAAACGTTCCGGGATAACATGGGATGCCCTTTGATCTTAGTCAGTGACTACACATTTTCTCGACATTTCATAATAACCTTAATATTCTTTCATCTGTCCCAGACTATCTCGTACGCTAGTAGTAACACAAACGCACGACGTGTCCGAGCTACAAGCGGCGGGCGGTGTGGCGCGTCTGTTGCTACAGTGTGGCGCCACGCCTCGCCTAGCGCCACACGCGGCCGCCACGTTATCTCCGCTGTATTTCACGCCTACACTACATGCGCTCACTGGTAAGTGTATTTTATTGGTGCCTATATAAGAATACTTACGCTTTTTATTTTTGAAATTGGCAGATATTCAGTAATTTTTCTTGGTTACCGGGGTTCAACTGAATCAACTTTTGTTTACATTTTGTGCCAACCTTAACCTTATTTACTTAAAAAATAAGACCTCTATTCCTTCACAAGCGCTTTTAATCAACCGCCATTTTAAGACAAGACCAAACACTGACCGTGTTTCAATTATCAAGTAATTATTATTTACGATCTTACTAAATTTGTAATATCGTAAATAATAACTAAACTAAACTATTAATCCTAATTATTTTTAATATTGATTTCAGATCAACTAGTGCACTACGCTTTACAACAACAGAATCCTGAAGTTGATGCCAAATCAAAGGAAATAAAACTGAAAAAAGCAACATTACAAAAACAGCAACACGAATTACAAGTATGTTAGATATTTTAAATATTATATCATTGGTTTTGAATGAAGAAGTGGAAGTGGTATATAATGAAATTCCGCGGAAGAGCCTATGCCAAGTAGTGGTTTGATAGAGGACATTATTACTTCTATCTTTTGAAAAACTCGCACTAAGAGTTATATCTTATTTACTGAAGGTAAATAAGAAATACACTGATCAAATCTTATATTTCATTCACGCAGGAAAACCTACTACGCGAACTATCAAACAAAGCAGACATATTACAAGACGTAAACTTCCTAACATCACTGAGTAAGACTCGAGCCACAAACGACACTATAGCACAAGCGCTAGCGGAAGCGAGAGAGATAGAGGTAGCGACGCGCGACGCGTGCGTGACGTACGAGCAGGGGGCGGGGCGAGCGGCGTGTCTCGCGCTGAGCGTGGCGGAGCTGAGCGAGCGCTGGCCACGTGTGGCGCTGGCCATCGACTATGTACAGGATGTGTTTGTTGATGCCATCAGGAAACAACCGGTTAGTGTCACAATTTTTCTATAAAATATTCTATTTCGATTTAATAATTGGTAATTAATAGAATTAACAATTAATATATTTGTAGAAAAAATGTAAATCTCTTTAGTAAAATGGGTTTATTATGGTTTCATTGCTGTATACATCCAGACTATTATAATTCTTACCTTAAATTCTTTTGTACATTATGGAGGAAGTAAGGAATTGGTATTATTGATAATTTTGATAGTACATATTATGTTTGTCATTCAATGTATAAACCGTAGTTTATCGTTTTGATATGTCATAAAAAGTTCAGCTTTAATGTAAAGCAACGTGTTATTCATCTTAATGTTTTCTTTCTAGGATCAAAATAATTTAAATAACGACGAAGTAGTGAAGTACGTGACACGTAAGATAATAGAGCGAGTGTTGCTCTGTCTACACAAAAAGGATAAATACATCGTCGTGTTGCACTTGTTGAAGCAAGTGTACGAAGATATGATGCCTAATGAGGTAAAGTATTCACAAAGATCGTAATTTAAAACAGAAAAAAGACTTGTACCTTGTCTTTATGTGATCAAGGACTAAAAAAGTTTCAGAATTCGAACATAAAAATATCTAAAAAAGGATTTAGACTTAAATGTTTGTTGAAACTAAATTATAGACTGTAACTGTTTCAAAACAAATAAACAGTTTTATTTTTTATAAATACTGTGTATCTTACACGCGCATCGCTTTTGGGAGTAGGTAATCACGGTACTTACTATGTTTTGTTTGTTATTAATTTTGTTATTAATTTAAAGACATTGTGGTCTATATTTATAGCCATGTTTGTTTTATTATATTTTAATGTCACATTTTCAGCTTTGGCAACTATTTATTGGCAACTACCAGCAGCTTGAAGAGCCCGGCAGTTTGAATGAAATTAAAAAGAATCACGCTTGGTTACCAGAAGATTGCGTAAAGAAAGTTTTGCATGTTAAAGTAAGTTACTATTAGGTACTTCTTTACCCCCGGTTTCCGAATGGCTGTTCAAGTAAAAATTAACAAATCAAGTGTCAAAACTAGTTCCTGAAAATGATAGTTTTGACACTTGATTAGTTGATTTTTAACTTATAGTCAACTATTACTTTCAAAAGTGCTTAAGTATATACTATTTTTTTTTTAATCAAAAGTTTGTTGATTTCAGTTATATATTCATTTAATTGTTACTGACCGATACGACAAAATAGAGATGCAGACAATACTTCAATAATTATGAAGTGTAAAATTAATGATCTGTCATCCTACTGACTAAAACCTCCTTTGTTTGTGGCAAACAAACACAACGCCTGACTAGACGGAGGAAAACTTGACCTAACTAACAATAATATATTGTTAATAATATGCTGGCAAGAGGCTAATTAAGAATCTTTGTTCCTTTATAAGTTGATGTTACCACGGGATGAGAAATAGTGTGGACATTTTGTTTTTTCTTATTACAGATGGTGAATCAAGATTTATACAACCGAATGTGTTTAGACAACGAAAGTTTTTGGAAAGAGTTTCAACAATCAGGAGATACAAACTTATTGACCAAGTTAAAACTGAGTGCATTTGAAACTGTCGTAGTGGTTGTATCAACACGCCCTGATAGTGCTTACCGGGCTATCGTAGCATTCGTTGACCACGTACTAGGTAATTTCTTTTTATATCGATACAGAATTGAGAAGACCCAGAGGAGGGCTAAAGTTGATGTTATTTTTGGGCTTTTCGATTGCTTAATTGATATCTAATATGCGCAAGTCCCTAATTAATATTAGCCATAGGGACTTCTGCCTGATGACTCATAGCGTGACACGGCCTCTGGTCGATGTTTCCGACGACGACAGTTCGATAACCTCGGCAACAGCGGCAATATTCTCGGCAGAACGGGCGCTCCAGGACCTTTCTCTTAAGGTCTTTACTCTAATATGATAAGTCAAACGGCTCAGAGTTTGCCGGTTTCGGACCACCGGGGAATCTGCGAATTGATTTGTAAAAGTATAGCTACTATTATTTCGTGTTATTGGGGGGTAAATCGCCCCATGGCTTCACTTGTATTCTGCATCTGTCTAGTCCACAAAGTCTCAGTCACAGTCTGGTCGGCCATTTGCAAAAATAAGAGGATCTTTCAATAAGACGATTTCTTTAACCCTCTACTTCATATGGGCCCATATATGGTATGCCTATTTTATTGTTGTTTTATTTCCAAACAAATAATAATTAAGTCATTCCACATTGTTAAATCCAGGTAATGGTTAAGTAACTAAAAGAAAACGCACTCAGTTTGTCTATGATTTGATGACATTTAGGAAAAATTTTACTTTTGTGCGGGTAGTCAGTGAAACAAAAGACGACTGCCTGACATACATTTTTGAGTATCAAAAACAAAAACGAAATGTAAGTATTCAGGAAAAGTAAAATTATATTTCTAAAGTCAATACTTCCTTCTTTACCTATAAACAATGATTTTCTTACTTTTTACGTATTTACTATACTTTTCATCCACTTTTATGTCAATACCATATATGGGCTCATATGCAGCACGACGTAAATACGTTTGGACATATATGGTATTGTATGCATTCTGACTTATATTCATAACGAATAAAAAATTCAAGTGCTAATATTCTTTTAGCTTTTTTTCTATTGCCCTGTTTTCACTCCTGTTTTTTTTGTTTTTGCTTTTGTTTGGTAGAATAGGCTTTGTTTGTTTTTATGAAAAAAAAAACAAATATATGCTAATCCTATTGCGGGTGACGGTTATCTTAGTGACGACCGTGTGTTGGATTCCGATAGCAAAGTATCTTTTATACCTGTTTCATTCAGAAGACCCATTATTATATCTGAAACTGATGATAAAAGTTTGGATGAAGACAATATTCCTCTAGCAAAAAATGTGACTAAGAAGCCTCGCAAAACGTCAGCTGCTGACGGAATGGGACTCCAAACATCTGGATCCATACAATCCTGGCTACTTCACTTTCACGGGCGATATTGATCTGCCTTCATGCATTTCAGAGGTGAATACACCAGCTGAACTTTTAGTTTTCTTTTAATGGTGGTTCGCTGTCCAAACCTGATATACCCGTATCTTCTAAATGGATGACAAAAAATTCCAGAGCGATGCTAAGACATTCCTTTGGGCTGTGTCAGAACAGATAACATTGGACATTGGCCTATGTGGCAAGAAAACGTCAACATTGCATAGTATGTTCTATGAAAACATACACTAAATGTACAAAATGCAAAGTTTTTCTATGCTACAATGATAAAAGAAACTGTCTCGTTACATTCCACGACTAACAATAAAATATATTATAACCTCCTTAGATATTATGTAGGTAATGTTCCTTTTCTACTTAGTTATTGACTGCATACGATACCATATATGTCCGATCGAGATTTTGTCTAAGTGCATACGAGCCCATATATGGAATATTAGTTTTTTTTCTACATGAAACTACTTTTATCTTTTTTTTCGATTTTTTTGTCTTAATATTATTTAAATAAAGCAATATCCACAAAGAAAAATTTTTTTTTTCATCTCCTTAATAATTCATGCAGTAGAGGGTTAAGCCCACCTTGTAGTAAGGTTTTGAATTATAACCATCTTACATCCTGGTGCAGGTTACAGCGCGTGGCGCAGCGGTGCTCAGCTGACGGGCGCGGGGCGCGGCGCGGCACGTCGCGGTAGAGCGGCGCGACCTGTGCTGCTGCTGGCGCCGCACGCCGCAGATGCGCTAGCCGCCGCCGCCACTACACCACTGCTCACACGGGTACACGTGTACTGGTTTTACTAACTGTTACTTAAGGCGCGTTTCCATTATGCAAGTGCTTGCATACATGTATGACATTTTGTATTGACTTGAATTGCATACAAGTTGCAACTTGTTTGCAAGTTGTTGTTTCCACTATACAATTTGCATGCAACTTGCACCTTGCATGCAACAAACTTGCATAATGGAAACGCGCCTTTAGTTACCGATACCGAGTATGTACTGCAGTAGCGACGGCTCTCTCACATCCCGTTTCCGTCATGACACCACTCACGTCACACGTCGTGACGCCTCTCACGTAGCGCGTAATGAGTTGTTTTGATGATTATGAACATCATAATTTATTAAATCTACGCACGTAGTGATTACCTACATTAACAGATTCTCTGTTAGTACTTAGAAGGCTTAAATATTTAAAAAAAAATATATAATAAATAAAATACCTAAAATTTGTTTATTAATAATATAGCTACAGTTCCCTAAAGTTAAAGATGTAAATTCCAGGTTGGTATAGAACAAGGTAGGAGCGCATGGGAAGATGCGCTAGAGTCATCGCGCGGCGGCGGCTGGCTCGCTATAATGGTCGGCGCCTCACCCTTCACACAGCAACTGCAAGATTTCATCACAGCATACCTTGAATCTCCGGTGAGCACTTTGTTTAATAGTGTAGGTATATCAGAATGACGAGTGTACGAGAAAGATTCGTGCTTCTTTATACATTATTTAAAGCAATATTCTAGCATTGTAAAGAATGTTGGTAACATTCAAAGCTCGTACCCTTAACAACTTCACTGTGCCGCCACTCACAATTGGAAAACTATGCTAATGTTCATAAATAAATATATATAAATAAATGTAAATAAATATATGTCTCATAGGACAGTAGTTATTAATATCGACTCCACTATAATGAATGTTCTGAGGAGTTGTATGACCTTCAAAGGCGTGATTTAAGAAGTATTATACACTTCTCATCAAAAAAATCGAAACAGTGCAAGTTTGTGTTTTTATAAGGATTTTCTGAAAAATGTGTATATTTAGGAATATGTGTTATATGTCATTTAATAGGGAATTTAATGAAGTTTTTAAATAATAATAGTAATGTTCTAAATTCAAATTAAATTTTCATAGATTTCGTATTTTGTTTAACAAGTCGTTTTTACCCTGTACGTAGTTTGACGTAAATTGATAAAATGACAGACGTAAATAAAAAAAAGGCTGGAAAATGTTTATTTAATAACTCGTATACCCTTTCCGAGCCCTCATTATTGCTTCTGTACGGTTCTTCATCGATCGGATGAGAGTCACGATCAAATATAGTGGCGTTCTATTCCATTCCTCTTGGATTGCATTTTAAAGCTGCCTAAGTGTTTTAGAGGCATGATTTCTAACACTAATTCGTCGTTTCTATTCATCTCAAAGATGTTTAGTCGGATTCATGTCCGGGCTTCTTGCTGGCCAATCAATAATAGAGACATCGACTTCAATAACACAATCTCATACGACGCTCGCGGTGTTTGCCCAAGCATTCTCGTGCATAAATGTCAAACCGGGGCCAACAAAATGTGCATAGGGCTTCACATGAGGTTCAAGACACTGTTCGATGTACCTATGGCTGTTTAGTAAGGGCAGACGTGACCCAAACACAAAGACAAACTCTGTCTTGTCGTTGCCACTAATTTCTCCGCAAACAGTGCACGAACCGCCACCATGGATGACCTTTTCTTTTAATCCAGCATCGTGCAAAGCGTTTTCTATCTCTTCTGTAGACCTTAGCCCTTCCATTGTTAGCATACAGTATAATTTTACACTCATCAGAAAGGAGGAATTTGTTCCAGTAGATGTATGACCAATTTGGTAATTACGCGAAAAATTAAGACGGGCTTTTCGATGGTCTGCAGTTAATTTCTCCCTATTTGCTGGTTTGTACGGTACTATTCCACGTTTCTTGAACCTTCTTCTAATTGTAGAGTCACTTACAGCCACCATAGGTTCATCATGAAGCTGCTGCTGCTGTTGAAAGACATTATGGCGTAGATTTTGTAAGAAAGTTGTTACTATAAATTGATCTACTCGATCAGAAATTATCCGTTTTCTGCCAGATCTCTAACGGCGCGTGAACAAACCAGTCCCTTGATAGCGTTTGTATATTCTATGAAGAAACGACAGGCTTAGATGCAATATTTCAGTCGTAACACGCTGACTAACTCTAGTATGCAGCAATGCCACCGCTTGGCGGTTTTTGCTGGTGAACATCGTACGGACGCAGTAATAAGAGGAGTGAGGAGCTCCGAGAGCCCAATACCAACCATATTAAATAAACTTTTCCTAGTTTTTTTTTATTTACGTGCGTAATTTTATCAATTTACGTCAAACTACGTGCAGGGTAAAAACGACTTGTTAAACAAAATACGAAATCTATGAAAATTTAATTTGAATTTAGAACATTAACATTTATTTTTAAAAACCTTATTAAATTCCCTATTAAATGACATATATCACATATTCCTAAATATACACATTTTTCAGAAAATCCTTACAAAAACACAAACTTGCACTGTTTCGATTTTTTTGATGAGAAGTGTATATTATAGCAATATTATATATTATATATAGCTATTTAAAAGATTTAAGACAAGAGCTAACTACAAGGACTAATAATGGTGAGACTGACCTTACTATTAAATACATCAATGGAGTGCCAAAAATAATATTACAATCAAAAAACTAGCGGAATCGAGACCGAACCAAATACTACCAAATATCCTTAAAGCAAAGAACGAAATATCCTACCAAATACTGAACACATACAACGACCTGAAGTCAAGTAGTCACTCATTCAATTTCTTTTATTCAAACATAAGAAGTGTTTCAGCACCTGGAAAGTTTGATGAACTTAAGTGTGTCATAAAATCTATTAAAAACAAAGTACATTTCATACTTTTAACGGAAACGTGGATTAAAAGCAGTCAGGAAGCGGAGCGCATGCAGATTCCCAACTATACACATCAATATAACATTCGCACGAACAAAAGAGGTGGAGGCGTTTCAATATACATTCACGACGACGTACCATATGAACTACTCGAAGAAAAATACAGACATGGGAACAATTATTTATGGGTACACACGAGAAAATTTAACTTAGATATTGGATTAATATATAAACCAGGTGATACTGATATAACACAATTTCTGGACGATTTTGAGGTACAAATACAACATAAAAAACGAGCTATAATATTTGGCGATTTCAATATAAATATACTAAACAAAAACACCGCAACAAAATTGTACACAGAGATGTTAAATGAACAAAAATACAAAATCATTAATAAAATTGATACAAAATATGCAACACGAGCTACTACGACATCAAGTACTATCCTAGATCACATTATCACAAACGTAAACGACAAACTTTTCCACATGTCCATAATAGATTCATCAATGACGGACCACAAGCAAATAATTTTGAGTATGCAAAATCAGAAACCAGAACCACTTCAAAAAGTAACCTACAACTTAACCGATTACAAAACCCTATACAAACAGGCAAGCGAAGAGACATTTCAAAACAACAATAACTTGGAATATAAAGAAATTGGAACGTACATCACAAACCTAATAACACGAAGCACAAAAGAGAAATATAAAATACTTAATCTACCAAAACAAGATTGGATCAACAAAAACATATTAGAAAGTATAAACAAGAGAAATCTACTATGGCATAAGATGAAAAAAGAACCAAATAGTACCAATTTAACACTTTTTAAAAGAGCAAGGAATCAAACCACACAACTAATTGTTAAAACGAAAAGATTATACTATCACAACTTATTTACAAAATACAAGGCAAAACCTAAAAAAATGTGGAACTTGATTAATAATTTAACTAACAATAAAAGAAAATCTGACAGTGCTCCTCCAAATCTTTTATTCGAGAACCAACTACTAACTGATGGAAACGAAATATGTGAGCGTTTTAATAGTTATTTCGCAACGATTGGGCCTCATTTAGCTAATCAAATACCACAAACATCTCATAGAAACTTAACATACACCTTAACAAATAATAATACACAAAAAAATCAACAACAATTTTCAATCTTTACACCATGTAGCGAACAAGAAGTATCCAAAATTATAGATAAACTAGACTCAAATTGTAGTTCTGGCATTGACGGCATCAGCACTAAAGTTATTAAATGCATAAAAATTTCCTTACTACCAATTATCACTAGAGCTATTAACTACTCTCTACAAACAGGAACATTCCCAGAAGAATTAAAAATTGCAAAAGTCACACCGATTCATAAATCTGGAACAAAAAGCGATCCAAGTAATTACAGACCCGTTTCTGTGTTACCTGTTGTATCGAAAATATTTGAGAAGGTAATTTACAATAGACTTCATACATATCTAACTCAAATTGATTTCTTTTACAAAGGCCAGTACGGTTTTCGAGAAAAATCAAATACATTATCTGCAACCATCGACTTAGTAACTAAAATAAAAACAAATATCGACACAAAAAACATTGGACTAGGAATATTTATTGATTTAAAGAAGGCATTTGATACTGTTTCTCATTCACTCTTATTAAAAAAGTTACATAATATCGAAATAACCGGTAACGCTCACAAAATTTTTAAATCTTATCTAGAAAATCGTCTCCAATTAGTTAAAATAGGCAAATATAAAAGCGCACCACACAAAATTACTTGTGGAATACCCCAAGGCTCAATACTTGGGCCTTTACTCTTTTTAATATATGTCAACAACATCTGTCAAATAGCTTTGCACGGTGAAATCAGTCTATATGCTGATGACACATGTATATTTTATTTTGGACACTCACTCAACACAATCACAAAGTTAGCACAAGAAGACCTTAACACTTTACAAAGGTGGTTCCAATTTAATTTACTTACAATTAATACAGCCAAAACCAGCTATGTTATATTTAAACCTAAAAATAGAAAAATTGATAATTATACCCCATTAACCATAAATAATGTAAAGATAAAAGAATCTAGCGAAGAGAAATATTTAGGACTGACACTGGATAGCAGCCTAACTTGGCAAGCACACATAAACGGAATATGTTCTAAGCTGTCGTCTTTAGCAGGGTGTCTTTATGGCAATGTGAAATGTATGCCACTTAATATTCGTTGGACAATTTACGTCTCCTTAGTAAAACCGCATTTAGACTACCTAATTGAATTGTGGGGTACAGCAACTAAAACTACACTTAAAAAATTACAGGTAAAACAAAACAAAATGATTAAAATTCTTTTTAATTACGATTTTTTGACACCTACACGCATAATATATACAGAAACTAAGATAATGAATTTAAAACAATTATATTACTACAACACATGCATATTAATAAGAAAAATTCTAGACAATAAAATACAATCACAATTAACATTTAAAACTAAAAAAGAAATAGGACTACGTCAACTTCGAAGCAGTAACAACATAAATCTTACAAAACCGCGTACAAATTATGGGAAAAAGAATATAAGATACGAAGGAGCACAGTTATACAATAAGTTACCATTACAAATAAGAAAAGAAAATAATTTCACGAAATTTAAAAAACAATTAAAATATTTTGTTATTAATAAAGTTCCTCTAATTTAAAAATAAATCTAAATCCGACCCTGTATATTTGTCTTAGAAATTTTTACCATACCCACTTTATATGAATATGTAATACAATGTACTGTAATAAAAGTTCTTCTTTGATACCCGCATAAAATGTAAACTAATTATAGTTATCATACTCGTAGTATTAAGTGTAACACTGTTTGTTCGGAATGCTTAAATTATTATTTTTGTAATTATAAGTTAAGTTACTCAGTAAGTGAAATATTTGTATTTCTTTTGAGTAATAAAGATTCTATAACCATAAGTACATTTCATCTGTGTCAACAGAATTTTTGTATGTTTTGTAGCTCCCGATATGTCTATAGGAGCCAGCCGGGCCGTAAACGTTAGAATGGCTCGGCCCCTTAAAAAAAGCCTGTAATTTTTTAACAAAAGAGGTTAATTGAAAACAAATTAGGCTCATTTGTTTGGATCAAGGAGTATTCTATTGATACAAGCCTCGTTACCAAATTCCCTAAGGCCGGATCGGCTAGTTAGACTAAAGATTTAATATAATATTTATTAAGGTAGCAAATAAATATTATTTTAAATCTTTAGTCTAACTAGCCGATCCGGCCTTAGGGAATTTTGTAACGAGGCGACTACTTATAAAAAGGTATATAAATTATCTTTTTCATTAATATTCACTTGTTCTAGGTTGAGCAGTATCATGAAGAATTCAGGCTGTGGATATTGTCTGAAGACCGTGATATACCACCATTGATCTCTAATTCTTGTGTTAATATTATTTTAGAGGTAAAACACATTTTATTAAATTCATACACTATCTTAAATAACATTCTAGTACCTAGTAGTTGAGTATTAATTAAGTCTAGTTTTTATTTGAAACAGAATTTTGTCCTTCGTCATAAATATCAGAATATTTTAGAGTGATAATTATGTTTTAGTTAAACCTAGTTGGAATGACATCGGACCACGCAAGATAAAAATATTTGGAGGCCCAAGTTTAGCAGATAATATGATGTTGATGATGATGATGAAATGTTTTGTTATTTTTAGCCATTGATGTACATATTCTCCGTGTGGTGACGGAGTAAGAATACAATATGTCATCACCCCATCTCATTGCATGGGTGTCGTAAAAACGGACTGAGGGACTACTATCTTTACGAAATAAAAAGAAGGAAAACTTGAAATTAAACCCTATACCAATCCGTCTGGCCAGCGTGGTACTAGTAGGCCAAGTATCCCTCCGTTATGGGAGGAGGTTGAGATTAATGAGCTGTTATGATGAAGTACATACTTATTTACTGCAATATTCTGCTATTATTTCTAGTCCCCAGAGGGCGTTAAGAACAATGTGATGAGTACACTGTCATCGTGGGGCAAATTGAATACGGATATAAACACGGTCCGGCTTCACGCAGCACTTGCATTGTTCCACGCGCTAGTTCAGGAGAGACGCGCATATATACCGCAAGGTAATTAGATTAACTTTGATCTGTCTTTAATAATGATTGTTGTTGAAGGTAATCAATTTTAAGTGAACAAGATATTAATAACTTTTTATTAATAGCGCTCTCAGACATGTCATGTCTGCGAGTGTCATTGTGTGTGTAATGTCCTCTTTAAAGCGGTAGATGTAAAGTCTACATTTTTCCGCATCATTTTAGAATGCCGGTAATGGTATTAATAAGTAAAGGGTTGTTGTATGAATGTGTTGCTATGATGTACGCAGGCTGGTCGCGCTGGTACGCGTGGGAGTGGGGCGAGTGCGCGGCGGGTGCGCGTGCACTGCGCGGCGGGGGGTGCGGGCGCGGCGTGGCGGCGCTGTACGCGGCGCGCGTGTGTGCGCCGGCCGACGCGCGCGTGCTCGCTGCTCTACAACGTCGGTATCTAGACGACAGCGCGTTGGCTACCAACTGGAAACCTGCGCCTCTCACGCATGCGCTACCTAACTCTACGTCCTTGCAGGTTAGCTTCAAATTATGTTAGAAAAGAATATCTAAAACTATTACAGACTAGATTTCTGCTTATTAATATGCTTAATGTTCATGTAATGATGTGCATACGCTATGGGACCCCTATCGATTCAAGCATTACCCGCCAAGAACTCTTTAAAAATCGAACACTGCTCAAATTTATAGTTATCCGATTTAATATTCTATTCATAACTCTATGAATAGAGAACACTGTACCTAATGTAATATTCAATCGATGTGTGATGTACTTTTGCAAATACTAATGAGGTGTAATGTTAGCATTACGATTATCTAATCCAGCGGCAATTTTTAACAACAGCATATTTTCTGTTTATAGGATTACATTGTAGCCTTTGATAATCTACCGAACATCGATACACCAGCGCTTCTTGCTCTGCCAGCCAACTGCCGAGTGTCGTGGGAGAAAAGTACTGCCAATGATATCATTAGTGTACTGAAAGGTAAATAAGTCAATAAAAAGTAGAGTTTTCTTTGGTAGACAAATAAAAGCCTGTGCATGTGCAGACGAGATGTACTTTTAATCCTCAAAATAGATTCCTTACTATTACAGAATTGTATAAAACACACATTATGAGAGTCAACGTGGCGGGTGTACCACCGCGAATCACGTTGTACCACTTACCACAAAATGGTACCTAGCATCTACCAATAAGTATTAAGTAATTTCTAATTACCTAAAACTTTATTAGAATAACGTAAATAATTGTTGTTAGAACTAGCTTCGTAAACGCACTTCATTCAAAAATAATAAGCGTAAGCAAACTATAGACCGACCGTTTAACTCAGACCCCGCCTGCGGTAATAGGGGTGCGCGGGGGGCGAGGACAAAGGAGAGAGCTGTCTCTTGATTTTTTGGCAAAACGGCGCCCTCTAGATACTGTGACCCGAACTACATCACATCACAACACAGCTCTAATTTTTAGCTAGCTTATTTTTATGAAATAAAAAGAAGGAAATATTGAAATTATACCCTAAACCAATCGAAATACCTGGAGAGGTTTTTTTATTTTTCTGGTCAGGCTTCAAATTGTGTAATAATTTAGATTGCATATTTTCTCTAAGAAAGTACGAGTTTAAATGCCAAGATGACGCCACCATCTTTGAAATTTGTAAATTGTATAGAAGACGGACTATCTCACTGCACTAGTGTCATCCTGACATACTGACTAGGTGTCCGTTATGGTAGTGTAAAAATAAAAAAAGCTCTTATTATTGTTCTTATTATCTGTAAATATTTTCTAAGATTGATTCTTACAAATTAATATGTTTAAATCATACCTGTTTTAATGTATATATGAGTCATATCATTTCAAAACCCCCTAAAGTGCTTTTTCTTAAATGTCGACAATTCATGAAAAACGTCTTAAACTTACTAACAACGTTAATTCTGTACGATTTTTAACATTATATTATTATTGTAATCTAGCAATCCCAACAAACGTCTTTCTTTAATAAAAACAATTTGAAAAACGACGTTATTTGCAAAAATAGATTCGTTTTAGGGGACTTAGAAGTCAACTTTAGGTTTTAGTGAAATTTGAAAGTAACCGATACCGTTTTAGAGGGTTTTGAAGCAATCACTATTTTGAACTAGGAAGGTGTTATGCAATAAAATTGTAAATAAGACACAAAATAAAAAAGGCAATCATTTTTAAATTATTTCAAAAGAAATGGTTTTTCATTTTTATGTAATAATGAAATAATAATTATGTAATATTATTGTTATTTTTGGAGTCGGTGTCAGCCAACGAAATACGATAATACCTAAGCAAATGGAATGGCGGCCATGAATTACAGATTATATTATTATATGACTTCGACATTATGACATAAAGTTGTTGATTGTTTATGGATTGGTTTAAAAATTAAACAAATATTAAATAACTATTTTTATCATATTTAAATAAATATATTTTAAAATACATGTGTCACGTTCTAACGTTTTAATATACCTATTTAGTGACTGATTAAAGCTTTCCATAACTTTAGGTGTTTATATAGGTTTAACCAGCACCGTCAATTGAAAAAAATCGTAATTCGCAAATAGGATCAATAATGCAAAATGTTGTCTACAAAGTCGTTAGAAAAGGCAATAAAGTTCTGTATAACACATTCTGATCACTTTAAATAGACGGAGTAAGAATACAATATGACACCGCCCCATCTCATCCCATGGGTGTCGTAAAAACCGACTAAGGGACTATCCGTGAATATTATCTTTACGTAATAAAAAGAAGGAAAACTTAAAATCAAACCCTATACCAATCCGTTTGGCCAGCGTGGTATTAGTAGGCCAAGTATCCCTCCGTCACTGGAGGAGGCCCGTCCTTGCAGTGGGACATTAATGGGCTGTTATGATGAAGAAATATCCTTAACAATACTTTTTACAATAATTAAAAGAACCTATCCTTCGATTATAATTAAGTAAAAATAATGTCTGATTTAATGTTGCAAAACCACAATACAACTAATTATTTTTTATTTTTTTTATTTTTGTCTCTGAAGTCGGTTTTTTTTGTAAAACCTTATTTTATTTGGCATAGCAACCAACTCGATATAGCTCTTGTGTACGCTACCATAACGGACACCGCTACCCCGCCCCCTCGTCCCTTTCATACCGCAGGCGGGGACTGAGATAAACGGCCGGCCTATAGACACGGTTGTTTTATTTTTCATAAACTATCCAACGGTATGTGAGGTACTCTTTAGGTAAATTTTTTGGTTTAATTATATTTTATGAACAATGGTATAAGTAACAAAATATTATAGTACACCCGCCATATTGACATCAATACGGCGGGTGTATTTTAATTCCGAAATATTTTTGTTCAGAATCGGGTACTTATTTTTTAGACTTTTGTTCTTATTGGTACATGCTAGGTATCTTTTTATGGTAAGTGGTACAACGTGATTCGTGGTAGTACACCCGCCACTTTGACTCTCATCACACAATGTGTAAGTGTCAGTATTAATAGGATTTTTTATGTATTTCAGAATTAAATTCAACAGTCAGCGCTCTAAATAAAAACGAAAAGGTTACACCTTTAAAGTCCTTGCTTGCACTGTGGAAGAAGTTGATGTCTGGAAGTCCTTTCATAAAAGGAGAATACCAGTGTGAAAAGGTATCATTTACCGTAACTCATTATCATTATCAGTAACTCACTAGATGTTCTACTGTTTGGTCCTCCTCGCAGCTCTATTAGTAGGTATGTCATCCTACAGCTGCAGTGTTTTTACAACCCCATGACCTGTCCTGCTTTAAACGAGGGACGTCCATAAAGGGCGGTCATCACAATCCATCATATAAGCCGCTTACTCACCGCAATAAAAAAAAGTACTAAGCCACATGTTTCCTCTCCGACAGAGCGACACGTGTGGTCGCGGAGGGTGGTGGCGCGGCGTGGTGTGGAGCGAGGCGCGGGACGTGTCGCGAGCTGCGCGCCTCGTGCACGTCACGCTCGCTCAGCGCGCTCACACGCACCAACATAGCTTACATCATGTAAGTATTACATTTTTATGTTACTATATAAAAGTGTGCGAGTATATTATCTTTATGAAATAAAAAGAAGGAAAACTTGCAATTAAACCCTATACCAAGCCGTCTGGCCAGAGTGGTAATAGTAGGCCAAGTAACCCTCCGTGGTTGGAGGAGGCCCGTCCCTGCAGTGGGACATTAATGGGCTGTAATGATGATGATATAAAAGTAATAATTTTATTAATTATGTTTTGTCTGATTGTAATTAATAATTATATTTGTATAGACATGTGAAGAATGGCAGATGTTGTGGAGCGGTCCGTTAGAAGCGGACGTGTACGTACGTGAGCTCGGTGCTCGTGCACGCGCCGCACTAGACAGACTTAATGTTACCACGCCTCATGACTACATGCCTACTGGTTTGTATTATTTTCATGTTTTTTACATTCATTGATAAGTATTTCAGCAGTAAACAGTTTTTATTTGGACTAAATTAAAATGTCGTTTTGTAACTTCACACCCTCAGCTTTTATATTAGGTAAAAAATGTTTGCCTATTTTTCTAAGTTATTTTAATTTTCGTAAAAGACTTGGAATTCTTCAGACAAAAATTCTGTGATATTTTAAAGAAATAAAGCTTAGATAGACCACTTTTATGTCTTTGCTTTCCACAGAAAAATAACATTAAGTTATTTAAATTTTCTTAAGAATGTAATACTTAAATAATAATTGCAGAGATAGACCTACGCTCGCTGGTGCATCCGTCACGCATAGTACACGCGCTGCGTGCTCACACAGCCGCGCGCCTCAACTGTTACGTACACGCGCTCGTGCTCACAGTCAAGTGGGACTGCACTGTCACTGGTACGTGTGAGTTATATCACTATTTAAATTATAATATGATGTTAAAGTTTGTAATGAGAGTCAAACTTGTTGGTACATGCTAGGTACCTTTTTATGGTAAGTGGTACATCGTGATTCGCTGTGGTACACCCGCCACTTTGACTCTCATAGTTTGTAAGTATTGATGAATGTTTGTTACTCTTTCACTTAAAAATTATGGAATGGATTTTAATGAATCTTCACAGTAACATAGCATATACATCAGAATAACACACAGGCTACTATCAAGATAATAATCACTAGATTACAAACGAAAACGGCTTGTGCGTAAAAAAGAATAGGTTGCACCAAAACACAACGCGAACGCGTATAACAAATTAAATAATTTCTTTTAAATGTTTATTGGTATACCTAAACAATGTATGCGTTTCGATTGCTCGGCCACGGCACGCAAACAGAAAAAAAATTAGTCAGGGATTCTGTCGAAATTTGTCGAAAACGAATGGTACAAACTAAAAATTTGTCGAAGTAGAAATAAAGAAGTTATAGGGGTCTAAACGTGGCCGCGCGTACGAAACGCGGAGGATTGCGCGGCCACGGAGATCTCAGCAACTACTTGAGCTAGAGATCTAATTCTTTTTGTAAATGAATGGCTGAATTTGTCAACAATTGTCGAAAAAAGAATCACAAGCCCTAGATCAATACTTTACTAGATATTCACCTCTGAAGTCATGGCCGCGCAATCCTCCACTTGTGATTTGTTTAATGTTGATTATTTCTTTCAAACTAAGACTTTAGACAGTGAAATTGGTGTTTACAGCAAGGTTTTAATTTGTCGAAACTAATGATAGCAATAGACTCTACTAAAATTTAGCCAAATAGACAAAATCAGAAGAAAACAAAAAAATCATGGCCGCGCAATCGAAACGGTACTTTGGACGCTGATATCTCAGTAACTATTATTGCAAGGATATTCGTGTTTACATTTATTTATTCTATATTTTAACCTCATTGTAATGACATGTCGTTTGACCCTCAGAACAGTTCTCAAGCCGTGTAATCTCAAAAATAATGATACCCTGTACAATGTTCGAGCAGAGTAACCATAATTTCGATTTCATTAGTAAATTCCTTTTTATTAATCATAGTAAATTATTATATGCTACAAATATTTGTAGATCTTAAGCTATCAAGGAACTATTGACTCCATTATACTTTAATTATTTTTAAAGACGAAATATTTTTATTAAGTATGTATTTGTACTTTTTTGTTATCGCCTTAGTTATTTTTCGTACATCGATCGCATGGTTCTTTACGAACTTACTGTGTGTGTAACGGCACAAAATATATTTAAAATATATTTTGTGCCGTGTAGCATTACAAGATTTACTTACATCCTGGTTTTATATCACCACACAAACATTTTTATTTACACCCATTGTCATACCTATTATTTTAAAATAAAAATTGAAATGTAATAATTACACTACAACAATTAGATAACCCAAAAGCTTCAAGGTCTAATTTAAAGCAATTTTGCCAACGATTGCGCTAGAGTTAGCCACGAAACCAGGAGGATCAAGCGAAAATTAGCCTCTTGCGCTCTCACTCTAAGATTATGATTTCTCACTCGCACATTTGTTGGCGAGCGAGCCACCGCACCGGGCGGGACGGCCAAATAGTAGTGGCTTTGATCCAGTGTTGTCAGCCGTACGATTTAAATCGTACTCATACGACTTTTTGGTACGTTACACGACCGTGAACTCAAAATCGTACGCTACGTTCTTACCAAAATCATCATTTTCGTAACCAATTATGAATAATATTACAATAAAAGCATTGATTTACAAAAAACCAAAGATACACACTCCACTTCCCAAAAACGTCCGCAACAAATAGGCGCATTGTGCACTTTTTTTAAATAAGTATCGCGTTGTTCTACCGGCAAACGTCAATCATTAAATATTATTGCTATAGGTGCATTACTTTTTAAATACAACTTTATGTCATGCGTGTAAGATTGAATTTGAAAAAAAAATATGTTTACGATATTACTATACGTATTTATTGCGTATGTTTAATTTGGCGACACTTTTGGCTGTTAGTTTTGTTTGAAAATGTGCATCTTGGGTTTTTTATAAATCAATGAATAAAAGTTACATTTTTCAGTTTAAAACATCAGCTTTTCTATCAGTTTGCCTATGAAACAATGACATGATGTATCGCGCATTTTAATGTACAGTGTCTCTGTTGGTAGCCTGTTAATGAACATTATTCGGGTATTGATAAGCTGTGTTAAATAAACATTCCTTTTTAGTCATAGAAATATAACAAGTTTTTTATTTGATAATCCCTAGTAAATTTTACAGATTACATTAGTTGTTTATTTATTTATTTATCAATAGACATGTCAACATAATATTTATACATATAGACATTTAATAAAAAACACATTATTACATATTCTTCATATTATATAAACCTAAAAGAGGCATGTACAACACTAACAAGAGTAGAGATATCAATAAAGAGAGGTGAGCAATATATTTTTTTTATTCTAAATAAACCAAACAAAATAAATTAGGTATAATTAAACTAAAATCTAGGTATTCACAATAAAAGGCAAAATTAAAACAAATTAATTAAAAAAGAAAATTTAAATTTTAATTATCAAAAAAATTGGAGTTAAGTTACTCAAATGTTTTTAATATTTTTTGTCTAAAACTGGAAAAAGAGTCATGGAATAATATATCGACTTTACCATTCAACCTATTATACACTTCTCATCAAAAAAATCGAAACAGTGGCAAGTTTGTGTTTTATAAGGATTATCTGAAAAATGTGTATATTTAGGAATATGTGTTATATATCATTTAATAGGGAATTTAATGAGGTTTTCAAAAAATGATGTTAATGTTCTAAATTCAAATTAAATTTTCATAGATTTCGTATTTTGTTTAACAAGTCGTATTTGCTGTACGTAGTTTGACGGAAAATGATAAAATTAGGCACGTAAATGAAAAAAAAGCTAGAAAACGTTTATTTATTAACCCGTATCGCGCACCCAGAGTTCCTGGCTCCTCTTATTACTGCGTCCATGCGATGTTTACCCGCAAAAACCGCCTGGTGGTGGCATTGCTGAATGCTGGACTTAGTCAGGTTATTACGGCTGAAAGATTGCATCTTAGCGTCTCGTCTTTTCTTAGAATCTGCAAACGCTATCAAGAGACTGGTTTGTTCACGCGCCGTTAGAGATCTGCCAGAAAACAGGTAGCTTCTGACTGAGTAGATCAATTTATAGTAACACCTTTCTTACAAAGTCTATGCCTTAATGTCTTTCAACCGCAGCAGCAGCTTTATGATGAACCTATGGTGGCTGTAAGTGACTATACAATTAGAAGAAAGTTGAAGAAAGGTGGACTTGTACCGTACAAGCCAGCAAATAGGGAGGAATTACCTGCAGATCATCGAAAAGCGCGCCTTAACTTTTTACGTAATTACCTAAATTGGTCATACATCTAGTGGAACAAGTTCCTCCTTTGTGATGAGTGCAAAATTGTATTGTATGGTAACGATGGAAGGACTAAGGTCTACAGAAGTGATGGAGAACGCTTTGTACCATGCAGGATTAAAAGAAAAGGCCATCCATGGTGGCGGTTCATGGACTGTTTGAGGAGAAATTAGTGGCAACGCCAAGACAGATTTTGTCTTTGGGTTTGGGTCCCGTCTGCCATTTTTTAACAGTCATAGGTACATCGAACAGTATCTTGAACCTCTTGTGATGCCCTATGCACATTTATTTGACCCCGGTTTGGCATTTATGTACGAGGATGCTAGGGCAAACACCGCAAGCGTCGTAAGAGATTATGTTACTGAAATCGATATCTCTATTATTGATTGGCCAGCAAGAAGCCCGGATATGAATCCGATTAAACATCTATAGGATGAATAAAAAAGACGAATTAGTGTAAAAGATCATGCCTCAAAACACTTAGCCAACTTTTAAATGCAATCCAACAGGAATGGAATAGAGCGCCACTATTTTTGATCGTGACTCTCATCCGATCGATGAAAAACCGTACAGAAGCAGTAATGAGAGGCCGGGAATGGTATTCGAGTTATTAAATAAACGTTTCCTAGCTTTTTTTTCATTTACGTCCCTAATTTTATCAATTTCCGTCAAACTACGTACAGGGTAAAAACGACTTGTTAAACAAAATACGAAATCTATGAAAATTTAATTTGAATTTAGAACATTAACATCATTATTTGAAAACCTCATTAAATTCCCTATTAAATGATATATAACACATATTCCTAAATATACACATTTTTTAGATAATCCTTACAAAACACAAACTTGCAACTGTTTCGATTTTTTTGATGAGAAGTGTATTCATTACATGTACGCACTAAAAGAGTAATTTTATTGTTTTTTAAAATAAAATTGATAGTCTCCCATTAGAGGAATATCCTAATGAAATCGAAATTATGGTTACTCTGCTCGAACATTATACAGGGTATCATTATTTTTGAGATTACACGGCTTGAGAACTGTTCTGAGGGTCAAACGATATGTCATTAATGAGGTTAAAATATAGAATAAATAAATGTAAACACGAATATCCTTGCAATAATAGTTACTGAGATATCAGCGTCCAAAGTACCGTTTCGATTGCGCGGCCATAAATTTTTTGTTTTCTTCTGATTTCGTCTATTTGGCTAAAATTTAGTAGAGTCTATTGCTTTCATTAGTTTCGACAAATTAAAACCTTGCTGTAAACACCAATTTACTGTCTAAAGTCTTAGTTTGAAAGAAATAATCAACATTAAAGAAATCACAAGTGGAGGATTGCGCGGCCATGACTTCAGAGGTGAATATCTAGTAAAGTATTGATCTATGGCTTGTGATTCTTTTTTCGACAATTGTTGACAAATTCAGCCATTCATTTACAAAAAGAATTAGATCTCTAGCTCAAGTAGTTGCTGAGATCTCCGTGGCCGCGCAATCCTCCGCGTTTCGTTCGCGCGGCCACGTTTAGACCCCTATAACTTCTTTATTTCTACTTCAACAAATTTTTAGTTTGTGCCATTCGTTTTCGACAAATTTCGACAGAATCCGTGACTAATTTTTTTTTTGTTTGCGTGCCGTGGCCGAGCAATTGAAACGCATACCTAAACAATGATAGATTTTTTGTTGTGGATTGCATGCAGACACAAATTAATGCATCATACTCGGGACAGGGTACGAGTTAAAAGTAATTAATAATATTAAAATGAATGTTGTATTCAGATGAAAGCAGCGATGGTTTAGTGGTGGTAGGTCTACAGCTATGCGGAGCTGAGTGGCGTAGCGGGGCTCTGTGCCCTGCGGCTGCCACTGCTCCACCTTACATCACTGCGCCGCCGTTACGTCTGCGCTTTGTACCACAGGTAATTATACACTTTATAGGTATAGTAACCTCCAAGTATCTCGGCCGGCCTGAAGTTAGCTATTAGAGAAGTTCGCGCATGTACAGGAACAAATAAAACTCTCACTCACTACGCCCTTCCCCATTTAGTTTTATAACTTATATCTGCGCAGCCATTTGCAACAACTTCAAGCCGGCCATGTTAGTTAGTGCGTACTTTATGTACTTATAATCATACATAATCTCACGCCTTTTCCCCAGGACCTCTAAGCACCAAGTAATACGATCCTTAAAAACTGATCCGCAACCCGCTTTACATCCTGTTGGAACCTTAGGCGTAGTGTGAGGCGAACAATACCGCTGCTTTAGTTTTCATACTCATACTGAACCTACGATCTATGGAAATATTATGTCTGTTTACTACAGAGCCCCGAGTGAGTATTTCTATAATTACCACATATTAGGCTATACGTTAGAAACCAACAAACTTTATGCCCGAAAACTTTATATTAATCTATAATATTGTTTCCAGCAAAACGAGAGCGCCATCACGTCAGACAGCAGCGTGGACGTGCCCGTGTACAGTAGCGCCGCGCGACAACACGAGGTGTTCGTGGCGCGCGCCCCCCTCGCCTCGCACTGGGACGCGCCGCGCGCACAGCTACACGCGCCGGCACTCGTCGTGGCGCAGTACAACTAGAGTCGTAGTCGCACGTCGCTAGCGCAAGAGTGTGACGTCAGTGCCGCACAATAGCACAAGAGCTTGACTAAGTCAGTGCCGCACACTAGCACGAGAACCTAACGCTAATTATTATTCTTCTATAATAAGTGTATACTTACTATTTATTTATTTATTTATGAAGAGTTGCCAACATTTGTTACAAGCAGTAGGAACACATTCTTATTATAAAACTAAACAAAATGTAACAAATAATTATAGGCAAATACAACATGCTCTGAATAATCACTGCCTTATACTTACTTAAATACTAAATTAAATATAACTTATTATAACCATAACAATAGCATAATGTCTTAATTGACAAACATGAGTATTAAAAGAACCAGGAAAAACAAAAAAAAAACAAGAGATGAAAAAGAGGTTAAAAAGAGAGTTTAGAATTATTGGCATTTGGCCTTGTAAAATTTCAATAGTGTGGACCGAAACTTGTTAAACGAGTCTGCGTGGATATCCACCAGGTCACTACATTCATTTGCCAACCTAATAAGTCTTGGTATAGGTGAATTTGCTCTGAAAACTGTTCTACGTAGAGGCGGGTAGAAGGGGGTGATACGGTTACGCGGGTATCTTGCAGGCACACGTATTTTGATCCTGCTTAATATTTGAGGACTGTTAAAAATGTTATGTACTATCTTGTACATAAACATGCTGTCATTGAGGTCCCTACGATCTGATAACTTGATCATCCGAAACTGCTTTAATCTTTCAGTGTAAGGTATTTTTGTTTTTTTGGTTTTGTAAGAAAGGTGCCACACAAATCTTTTTTGAATACGTTTTAATCGAAGCGAGTGGACCGCAAAGTGTGGCCTCCAAACTACACTACAGTATTCCAAAATACTGCGTACTAGGCTGTTATACAAAATAATTTTAATTTTGCTGTCACGGAAAACCTTTACATTGCGTATCACAAATCCCAACATTTTAGATGCCTTTTTTATAATATTTTCTATATGAGGCAAAAAAGTGAGTTTCCTGTCCATAATGACACCCAAATCTTTGCTACTATAATTAGCTTACTATAATTAATTTATAAAAATAAATTCTACAAAAAATAACAAATATCTTCTTTTAATTTTCAACAATGCCTTATCAAAAGTTATATTTTCCTAGGGGTGTTTAATGTCATTTGACTAAACTATAAAGTTTACTTTATTATAAATCCCTATTAGTTCTTGATTAATTTCAGGGCCAGGTTTTGTATGAGAGTCAAAGTGGCGGGTGTACCACCGCGAATGACGTTGTACCTCTTACCATAAAAAGGTGCCTAGCATTTACCTATAAGTACTTAGGTCTAATGAATGAGTACTCGATTCTGAAATGGTAAATGATTCTGTAAATAATTGTTGTAAGAGCGAGCTTCGTAAATGCACTTCATTCAAAAATAATAAGCGTAAGCAAACTAGACACGGTTGTTTTATTTTTCAGAAACTATCCAACGGTACAAGTGTGTGTATTGTTTTACTTGAGGTACTCTTTAGGTAGGTACATTTTTTTAGCTTTATTATATTTTATGTCTAGTTTGCTTACGCTTACTATATTTGAATGAAGTGCATTTACGAAGCTAATTCTAACATCAATTATTTACGTTGACTAAAAGTTAAATGTTATTAATGAGTAATTATTAAGCATTTTCTAATTACCTAAAATTATATTAACACGAAATGTACATATGAATAGTACATGAAGTATTACATTCCTATAGTTCTCTTAAAATCCTATATATATTTATATCTGTGGAAGCTTGTTATTGGCTTTTTGTAACTTTTTTTGAGTCTATGTATATAAGAGCTGTAAGCCTCCCGAATATGTTAAAATAAAATAAAATATTATAGTACACCCGCCATATTGACATCAATACGGCGCGGGTGTATTTTAATTCCGAAATAATTTCGTTCAGAATCGGGTACTCATTTTTTATAGACCTAGATATGTACTTATAGGTACTTTTTTATGGTAAGTGGTACAACGTGATTCGCGGTAGTACACCCGTCACTTTGACTCTCATGGTTTATTGCCTTCGTTCAAATGCATTTTTGCAAAAGCGGTGACTGATGTCTGTGCATGGAACGTTACCACACGACGAACTTCAGCAGCCTAAACAACTTATCTGCAGGTTACCTGCGACCAGCGACATGATTTTATCGAAATAAAGTAATATGAATTCTAAACTAGAAATAAAATCCTTTACTTAGACGCTTTTGACACGATGTAGGTAATTTTGCACTATGCATACTTAATGTTAACAGAAGTGAATTTAAAAAAAGAGTCAGTTGCATTTGTGAATTTTTTTTATTTTAAAAATTAAATTAGTCGTGTCTGTAGACTTTACATAACTTAATTAAAACAAATTAGGAACATATTTATTAACCGTATTTTCAGTCCAATTTAAAAATCACAAATAGCTTCTTAGTGTGTGTGTGTAACCACGTAAAACCTGAAATAATAAAAAAAAAATGTACCATAAGTCAAATTACTGACTACCCCACAATTTTTTAAGGGTATTCTAGTACCTACCTTAAAATTATTTAAGATGCAGTCTTAAAGGTTTATCGCTTGCCATCACTGAAAGCTCTATCACTAAGCTGGTAAGCTTTCTCTAAGGAACTGACAGGGTCATCTGCAAGAAATAAAAGAGCAATAAGATTGAAGACTCTTTTTTAACACTATTTTAGGACGCTCGAGGCAGCATTTCCGTTTTATAAGAACATAGACATTAGATTACTTTTTAATATAGGGACAATACACACGATCGATAAGTTACATGATTCTAAAACTAAGCATTTAAACCTGCTTCTTCAGGTACTTCGTAGTGCGAACTAGTTGGAGTAGGTTATTTACGCCTAAATTAATCATTGTCAAAATTCTTAGGAGCAATTCTCGTAAAAAATAATATTTATATTCGAAATTTTTAAGGTTTCATCATAATCCAATATTAATCTCTTGTCGATAGACTCTAGAGGTCATTACCTAATGTCATATTTAACAATTCAGTAACCAATGAAACAACGCTAAATGCTAATCATAGACAAGTAGAGTTGCCGTTGACCAAAAAGGAATTATCATACATGATCAACAGATGTATCTAGTTGTAAAAGAATACTTACATTGAGGAACTATGCGAAATACGTATGTATCTTTCAAAATGTAGACAAAAATAGCGACGACAAGCAAGCCAGTCATTGCCGCGATTGTCCAAATATAAACACAATAATGTCTACTTTCAAACTGTAGCACTTCCTCGGACACGCACTTCCCTTTAAAACTATTTCTGTAGATGTTGACGTATCTGATCAAAAGAAAATGAAAGTAAGTATTAATTAAACTAAATGAACTTCCTTTGTTGACTTCTACGACATGCTGGTGTCACTTCCACCGTGTCGTAAGAGTCCAAAATTTCACATTAATAAGTAACCCCATCACGAGAAAAGTCACGTCACTTTAGTAAGAAGTAATAAAAATATATAGGTACGTAAATCTTGCGCAATCTTACTTGACCGGTTTGAAGTTAACTTTTAGAGTTGTTCGCGCATGTACAGAAACTAAAAAAACACTAGTTCTCCACCATTTAGTTAAGAAAGACATCTGTGTAACTTTTTGCAAAGAACTCCTTCAAAGCGGCCATCTTAGATTGCACGTACTGTAGAAAGTTTATTGAATATTTCCTTACCCCATGTAGCAGGGTCCACAGCTGTCCACAGATTTAATGCAAACATCATATTCTTCATGCACTATCGGTACGAAGCGGTTAAAGTTATGACAATCTAGACATGGGGTGCATACGTGTCCTCGTACATCACAGAAGTATCCTTCCGCACATTGAATATCTTCTCTGCAGGATAACGGCAGTGCATTCGCTAATGAACACAAATGCACTGTAGTCACCAACCTGGATCAAAAGAACTTAAAGTAACTATTAGCAAACAAAATTGACTGAAACATGGCTTCATTCCTACCTTACAAACAGAACTAGTAAAGACAAGCCTAACGAGCCCTCACTCGATGGGTTTTCTAAAAGGCAGTTCAGGGTTACGTGTCCTATCTTCGAGCCGTAACAGCAGACCGGCTAAGTTCCAAAGGACATTAGTATGACAAATGTCAGATGCCACATATACTTGCAAGTAAACTGAGAGTGTAACATTCTTATCACACCTAACAAATGACCCGATGACCTTGAAGACCTGAACTGATTTCCACCAAACAGCTAAGAACACTCTCGACTGATACTTATACCTTTCAAACAAAAAAAACGCATTAGAATCGGTTCATCCGTTTGGGAGCTACGGTGCCACAGACATACATATACACATTTACACACACACACGCACAGACACGTCAAACGTGGCGGGGGTTAAAAACAAGGGGGTTGAATACGAGTATTCCCGCGCCGCCATAAGTACCTATTTGCTAAATAATCATTTAGCATGTATAATAACTAGTCTAGGTATTCAGGGCGGCGCGGGAAACCGAAGAATGAGGGAGAAACAGAACCGCGTAAAGTGGAAAGACTCAGAGGTGATCCAGGAAAAGCCGTCTGTTGGCTGATATGACGATAATGATGAAGTTCCTACATAATATATTACTGAGAAACCAGATTTCGTATTTACCTAATATTAATGTAATTTTTCTAGCGTTTGTAAAAGAAAAGGTACTTAGGTAAGTATAATTTTGTGGCACATTTTTTCAATGTTTTGATTTTGTTAATTTTTGAATTGCTACAGAAAACAGCTACATACTTACAAAAACATTTTATTATTTATTTTAATCATTCTCCTTTTTTTCTCTGTATAAGTACCTATTTATTGCACTTTTTTGAAACTTATTATTCACTCTAATTGCATTCACTACACAAACCAACGCTACAAAACAAATCAGAAAGTAGAGCTCCACCAAAACACACTTATCGAGTCGAAACTCAAACTTAAAATAAAGATTGAGTAAACTTCTCCTTGCTGTTCTTCAAGTTAAAACATGAAAAGAGATGAACTTTGTTTTTGAAATATTGGAAATCAATCATGTTTAAACACGTCGGATCGGCACGTTCGGTAAGAGAAGAGCATCTTACTTAAGTACCTACTGAACTTTTTAAAAGAAACCTCTATTATCACGCTTCTGCTCATGTTACTATAACTTAAATTTTAATTTTAACTATTTTATAATAAAACAAACGCTTCTTTTAAATTCTTTGAGATAAACTAATGTTGTTATTTTTTTTTAAATAAATTATGATATCAGTTATTATTAGTTCTGTGTTTATAAATGAAAAACTATTTAGTACAATACTAACTTTAAAAATGTATCGTTAATACCCGTTAATATTAACGGATATTAACGCTATTTTTTTAAAGAGAAAGGGCTGTCTATTCATATTGTACTAAGTATTATAACAATATTGTTATACTTACTTACTTTATACTTAGTACAATATGAATAGACAGCCTTTTCTCTTTTTGTAAATCTAGCATCTACCTGTTCTGTCAGCCTAACTACATAGGTACAATCAGTGATTTCTTGATCTCGCTGGCACAGATCCAATGAAAAATACCTACATACCACCAATAGCATACCAGAAAGCACCAACCAACTCAGTCGGCCTTAAGCTGTGGTAGAGGACTGCGCAGATGTCAGTTTTCGATCTAAATGACAGGAGGCCGGGGAGGGGGCGTTGAATTTGTTCCTGTCAGGCGAGAACTTCTCTCTGATAGCTAACTTCAGGTTTCCAAGGTTTTCTCTATAACTCTATTTGACCACACGGGGGTCTCTTGTTAATCGATCATCAAAAATGAAGACGCACATATTATTATATACCTACTCTCTGCAAGGTTATATCTACATATAGTCTATGTCTCAAGATAGCTTTGACAAGATTTACCCAAAAAAAACTTTTTACGTTTTACGGTATATACTCGCTCCCCTCGATCACCAAGTCACTATTAAGTCGGACGTCTTCATAGGGAGACACAGACTCGTAGTGTCGTAGAATGGTTATATCCAAGGGAATCCGCGTAGGAGGATGAGACGTACTCGCATATAATACAAACGTCGTAAGAGGCGACATTCTCCTTGAAATAAACTCCTACACACAGTCTGTAAAGGTAAACTCTGCGACTTCCAGTAGGGGGTCGCCATTCGAGAACCTTCCTGTTGCATTGGACGTTGGTTTTGAGCTCTGTGTGCACACACCACAGGAGTGTAAGTCCATAAATATTTCGATGTACTCGCTGACATGATAATGACCTTTCACTAAATTATTTGGGAAATTTTAAATCCAATAAAACACAATAAATAGCTTTGCATTCCTCTTTATTCACTGGAGATTAACTCCCAACATTTAATAACAACCAAATTAATTTATATAAATACAAAAACAACATTATGTGTTAGTGCATATTTAAAATGTGTTCACAGCCTTATTGTAATAAGGCACTTCATTATAATAAACTAATAAATTTACATCTAGTGACTTATAAGAGAATATATATTTATATAAAAGTATTCACATTTATAACATGGCACCATATTTGATTCATATTAACTATGTAAATGCAATACATATAAGTATACATGCAAGTTTTAGTTCAAAAAGATTCATTGAGACGATATTCAGAATTGAGGCTCTTTATAACCTAACTCGATTTTGATTTAAATGTTACCATATTGATAAATTAATGTAAGATGTCTTGCTAAGTCTGGCCAGCAAAATCAAATTCTTTTTCATGAATTAAAAAGCCTATACACAGTAAAACAAACTTTCTTTCGATGTAGGCTTGTGGTATTTCAAAAAGTAAAAAGATTTTATAAAAATGTACAGTTAAACTTTTAATTTATAAATTTTAGTTTAAAATATATGAACCTTTTTCAGTTATTAAAAAATATTTTCAGAATCACACTAAAGAGATAGGTAGGTAACGTATAGATTCGTCTCTAAGTTTGTATTTTCCCTATAAAAAATCGTAAAAATTATTGTCTTTTATTCATTTAACTATGAACCAATCTAATAAAAAACATACATTGCTATCCCTTTTTTTGAACATATTTCTGTATTTTTAATTAAGTACATATTTCTGGTAAGGTATTTATCAAAAATTTACGACATTTAGATAAAGCTTTCCAAACTAACTGATAATTTATAAGTCTTCTCCGAATATCTAATGAAACTTTCGAATATCTACTAAAATTCAAAATATTTGACTTCCAACCAGGCGAGTCCCATTAACTTATTATTTAACTCGAATTTATATAAAAGAGGCATTAACGTATAACTTATTTAAAAGTAATTAGTGTAATAAAAGCACTTGGTAGATAAGAAATTTCTAGTAAAATGGGACGTCTATCAGCTCTAGTAACACCAGCAGCAGCAAGTATAATAAAAGAAAGGTAAGGGTAATAACCAACACAAGAGCTCCACCAACTAGCAACACTAACCACTATCGTACGGCGTAAAAGGATTGTATAAAGGATTTGTCATACTCGATGCATTCTGATGTATAAGAATATATATATAGTTCAAAGCGTATTTTGTTCGGAAATGACGCGAGCTGAATTCAAGAGATTATTATTAATTATTCAATTCAATTTATTTCTTTCACTTTGACCACAAGGGTAATTTTAATGTAATTTTGTTTGTTAGAATTCGTTCGTTTTGTTATGTTCTCAATTTGAATAGAATAGCAAGAGTTTATGACAATATTACATATAACAAAAATTACCCCTTTTACCGCATCGAGTATAAGAAACCCTTCAACTAAAATCAACTATTTCACTATTACATTTAAAAAATAAAAACTAAATGTACATTTAAAATTATCTTGAGTTTCATATCATAATAACATAATAAAGTAACGGAACGTCTCTTATGTAAAATATTTATAACATATTTTGTCAGTACAATAATTAATTACAGCTTGGTTCCGTATATTATTTGGCACTAAGTTAATTACGTTCTTAAGGGCTTCAAATGCACGGCTTTTTCAGAGTTGTTGTTTGGTTTAGGTTTACAATGGAACATTTATAAGGGCCTGGAACTTTAAACAGAAACCTGGTTGTACTATAGGACTACATATAGAAAGTACCACTATTAGAAGTCCCTATACATAGATCGTACGTTTCGTCGAACCATACAATGTTTCTATGATTAGACGAAACGTGCTATCTACGAATAGTGACTTCTGTTAGCTGTACTTTCTATATGCAGTCGTATCGCACAAACATGTTTCGATTTGACGTTCCACACCCGCCTTCATTAGCTGTTATGATGATGATGTAAGATAATGTGGCCTCCAAATGTCTAAACAGTAAAAATCTATCTTAAAATATTAAAATTAAAGAAAACATAAGATAATGACTATTATGCATAATAAATAAAGTGACATTGACCGTTTGAGCTTACTATAGACATAAATAAATTAATGGTAAACATTGTTATCATTAAAAGGCGATTATAAATGCTGGAGAGCGTCTAGTTACAAAAAATAATCTCTACACTGGAAGTATTGACAGTACAGCTTAGATAGGACCTTGTTAGAGTGAGGCTTGAAGAGAGCATTTAATACATTACTTGCTATGTTTGTATGGTAAGGCAGTCTACAAATTCATTCCAAGTAATGTATTAGTCTTTCTTGTACGTGTGGTGTAAAGTACATTGAGTATGTCAAAGATGGCTTTACACTAGGGCTGTTAGTACCAGCTGTAGTGGGCCAAGTATACCTCAATATATGGAAGATATTCGCGAAATAGGACTTTTATGTGGCTTACTCTAACTCATCTCATCTCACAACAACAAGGTAGCCGAGCCATTTAAAAAAAATCCGATTAATTAATTGATAAGACTATTGTAATTATTCATTTTAAGCACATTAGAACATACGAAAGCATTAAAACTAACGTGTTTTTTGTTAAACCTACCTCTTTCAATTTACTACCTATGGCTAAAGCAATAAACGCACGTCACTAAGTCCCTAACATTTCACTGTTTGACAAACAAAATATTATATTTTAAGATATTAATGAGAACAAACTTAAAAGTAATGCATAAACTTAATGATTTTATGTTTTCTACTATCTAACATTTACATTATGATTTCTTAAACGACAAATCTATTTTTTAACTAAATTTATTTTTAATTGAGCAAAATTTGTCTTTCATGATATAATTAATAATAATCCGATTCAAAATCAGTTTCACTTTTTAAATTTCAAAATATTTTTGCATCAAATACAATTTTAAATTTCAATCAAAATATTTTTATTAGAGATTATTATTAATATTGAGTAATCGTTTAAGCTACCACCTACAAGAGATCATGGTCTTGACCAAACAGATCTCTAATACGACTAAAGTGCATTACTATTAATGCACATACAATTATATCTACATCACAGTAAAACAGGTATTAAAACCTTCTTTGAGGAAGTTAAAAATCGAATAATAAACAATTTAAAAATGTTTCGAAGCTATTTTGTTCTGCTTATAAATTTTGAATTTCGCCTTCTATGGATAATGACAGATCCGTATTCAACCTACATGCATAAGTTGAAAGGGATCAGACACCATAGAAATATTTAAAACAAACTTAAAATTTAAATTATCATTTAAAAAATGGGACTTAATTTTTTGTATCATTTTCTGGGCATAACACATTGGGCTGGCAGTTGCTAATATAGTTTGATAAAATACAAAAGCTATATTATACACATCACGTATCTATATCATAGGTTTACCTTACAGAAATAAAAAAGTATTATTAGGAATAAAAATAACCTAAATATACAAAATCGCCTTTTGCTTCATACATATTTTTTTGAATTTTTAATATTATATCACTAATCACAATAATAATATGTTGCAAATATGTATATACAATTAATAATAAGATGAGTCTGTGAATAAGTAAGTATTATTATTACCGATTGGAAGACATTTAAAATCAAAATAAATTTAGTTTGCTTCGAGTTTTTATACCTACAAATGTGATGGTAAATCAAATTTTATAAAACAAAACTGACATTTAGGCGGCATAATCAAAACAATGATTAAGCCTTTAGAATAAGATTAAAAAGGACAGTCATAGCATTAGCATTATTAAAAATATTTTAACGTATATTTATACTTAAGTATCAACATAGAAGTTTAAATAGTTATCGTTTTGAGTATTACATTTTGGCAGTGGTTATTGATTGAACTGTACTACGTTGGTAACTTTTGTGATAATATTGTATGAAGGTCCGTTATGATTCCCCGGGAAGTTACCCGGAGGACTATCGTCGCCAGGACTGCTATCTTGATTGTTGTAGTTTGAATTCTGAAAATAAAACGTCGTAAAATGTACTTATGTAATACTCATTAGGTAATATGGTAGTTTTTTACTTCGAAAATAAATTATCCAACTTAAATGAGCGAGTTTCACGCTGGTCTTGTTTGCAAGCAGTAGTGTGTTAACCGTATTTAGACGGAAGGGTACAATAAAAAGTGAAATTACAGGGCTAAGAAACTCGTCTAGGGCGGACACGGCTGTGTCCACTTAACCCACCACCAAATCACACACACTCACATACATAAAGAAGTGATCCTCCTATCAAGTCATTCTTACTAATATTCTAAACGTGTAATTTTGTAAGTACTGATGGATGCTTATTGTACTGACGGTCAAACGCCTATAGTCTTTATCAGACAGGAAAGGTACGGTGACATTTGATCTTTTCCATGTTACTTAGTTTACTTTTGTAGAATTTAAAAATAAAAGCTATCAATTTATGAATCCGAACTGATAAAAAATTAAAAATATTATTTAGACGTTTATATATAATTAAATTATATGAAATATTTGTTTTATATTCCATCTTCAACCCTAATATGTAAAATATAAACATATAAATTTTAAAATCGTATGCGCGACTCTAATTTCAATAGAGATTGACACAATAAAATTGTTAAAATCGAATGGTTTTTTATAAAATTGAAATTATTTTTTTATAATCATAGAATTTAATATAATAATTTCAGTTGTCTTATAACTCAATATTAGTTTTTACGAGGATAGGCCGCAAGTTTTTTTTTGGCGGGATTCGTACGTCATAGCGATAAAATCTTGATGATGTCATTATTAACCTATTCACCGCCACGACAAATTGGTATTTCTGTGCCCTGTACGCCAAGCCCGAAAATCGCTTTAAATACCTACGTAAAAAGTAGGGATTCCAAAATTATATCGATAACAATTAATATTTAACTTTTTTGTCACTACTTTCCGGATAAATAATCAACCATTCATATATTAAAAATAACATTACAATATTAAATATTACGGCTTTCCACTCAAGTAGTTAGGAAGTTGTTAATAACATAAAAACAATGATTAAGATACCCAACAAATTAATTCTAGGTACAACACTATTCTCAGTGCTGATGTACCTTATTGTCGGGCGTAGCCGACATTGGCGCCGTCGACGAGCCTTTTTTAAGACATCGTCGCATGTACTTCAGTGGTGTACCATACAGTTATCGATCCTAGTACCTAAGTACCTATAATACAAACGCCACCCGATTTTAATTGTTTTATTTTTTACTCTTGTATTCTTGAAATTTACACTTACTTATTGCAATTTTGATTGTTAGTTAAGTGAATACAAATAAAACTATTTATTTACCAATCATTTAGTTTAATTGTTGAATTACCTATATTACTAATAATTATTTATAAATCACTTTAGTATAACGACATTTATATTCATAAAAAAGAAGCATTAATTATTTTCTCGTATTTAACCTAATTAATGGATCAATAATTAACTATATTAAAGTTGATTTCATCCCAAATTGTCCATCTGGCGCAGATGAAAATACTTTACCGTTAAATATACGTTACGAGAAAATTGATCAAATATAATTTTATACTATCATTTTTTTGTAACTTACTTTGATAATATCTTTGATTCTTACAGAACTGATTCCCTTAATGCATAAACAAACAAACCTATTATTTTGTATATTAGGTAAGTACCTACAGATTTGTCGGCAAACTCGCGTCGGAGCTCATGCGTGAGACAATAGGCATTTATTACTTGTCAACATTCGCACTAGCAGTGAAAGAGGGTTGTAAGACGAAATTTGCTATTTTTAACCTTGTAGTTATATTCATAAAGCAGAAATTGCTACAGCGATAATTTGTAAAAGTTTTGTTAAATTAAATAAGTTATAGATATCTATGGTGTTTCATTTGTTAATACTTACAAATGCATAATTATGTAAACTCTTATTAATTGTAATACTTTTTCAGTAGCCATTATATATTAGTACTTAATTAAAAAATATTCTTAGTTATTGCATATTCCCCGCACTACAAATTACTTCAAACGTTTACGACGTCACGAGTCAGTCGGCTGCACCCGACAATGGCGCAGAGGGGACTACTTATTGAGAGCTTGCTAGGGATGCGCATGATTGGCGATAAGGGAATATCGAAAATGTAAATACGCAGTTATTTTTCGGTTTTTAATTTAATATAATTACTTTTTTATCAGTGCTTATAATCGTTTAAGTTTTGTTACAACAATAAAAAAATTGAAAATGTAATGTTATTAAATTATCTATATTAAGTTACCTAAATAAATTTAGAAATATAATATAAATCATCATGATACTACATCACTAGCCGTCGGCTCTGTACGACATTGGCGTCATGGGACTTACTTTTTTAACCATAAATTATTAGTTTTTTATTATCAAATATTTAAATAAGGAGTATGTATTGTTGTCTACTGTATACAATTAAATAATATTTTGAGATTCAGCTTTCAAGGTATATCAATAAAATACATCAAAAGTAATGATTTCATATGTTTATTTTGCATGTTTCTGTGACCTGTTTTTTGTCGAATATAGACGTCGTTGGCGCTCAGGGCACGCTTTCTCATGTCGGCTGTAGCCGACATTGGCGTTCAAAAGGTTAAAAGAGGCCTGTGACCTGTGACCACGTAACTGCCGATGATTGGAAAAAACAAAAATTTAATACTTCATGACTGTGAGAGGAAGAGACGACATCAAATTAGACAATTCAGCAGATTTTCACTTATTATGTCATGTAAGTGACGACATCAAGCTGTCCATCAGATGAATCACGCATTGATTGATATTTAAAAAAAGGTTAGTTTCTTATTTTGCACCCATAATCGATTTATTCTTGTTTGTAAATTATATCGGTTAGATATAGAATCGGTATTTTTAAAAACGATTTTAGTGTTACTACATCTCTAGTAATGACAAATACTAAACGTCACCGTACCCATAAGATCTGAAAAATAGTATAGACCAATTTGGACCGTATGGAGGTAGCTAAGTACCCTGGGTTACGCTATAGACTTATCATTCTAAAAACGATATCACGCATTAGGTGCCGCTAGCAAATCCTAGTATATAGTATAAAAAGTACACTTACAGGTCGTACACACAGTCGCTTGGGGCGCGAACTATCTATGAGTGAGGTTTCTCTCGCCGCCGCTAACATGGCCGACAGATCTACTGTAGTTTCCGATGGACTTGTATGTATTTCACTTGTACTGTAATAATAAACAATTATTATAATAATTAATTAATGATCTCACATATTCATACTACTATTCCGTGTGGTGACGGAGTAAGAATACAATATGTCACCACCTCGTCTCATCCCATGGGTGTCGTAAAAACCGACTAAGGGACTATTCGTAAATATTATTGTTACGAAATAAATAGAAGGAAAACTTGAAATTAAACCCTATACCAATCCGTCTGGCCAGCGTGGTATTAGTAGGCCAAGTATCCCTCCGTCACGGGGAGGGCCCGTCCCTGCAGTCCATTAATGCGATGTTATGATGATGATGATTCATACTACACTTTGTAGTCCCAAACTTAGCAGAGAAGAACATCCAATGCTAGATATAGCTGTGATGATTCCACTACGCCCGTCTTCCACACTCATCCTTAAATACAGTAAGCGCCAAATTACTCAGCCGGCCTGAACTTGTTGCAGGTGGCTGCGCAAATGTCAGTTTTCGAACTAAATGGGGAGGGGGTGTTCGCGCAAACTTCTCTGACAGCTAACTTCAGACCGACCTAGACCTGATCTTATCATTCCATGGATTTTTCGTGCGGATGCCTGGTCCATCGCGTGATAGAGGACGGAACACTTGCCCTCGCCTCGACTATACTATATGTGTAAAACTTACTTAGCATTAACATCTCCGTTGTTGTATCCATTAGCCGACCACGTGCTTGCGACTGTAGGCTCGTCATGTCCGGGATCTATCATCTCAACCACTGTTGGAGTCTCGACACTGAAAATATAATACGAATACATAGACACCATGTTTCGCGTGGCAGCTATGGAAGAAAACTTAGCCAACAAACTCCACGCTTTTATTATCCTCTCAGCGGCGTCGACAACGCCCTTTTGACGTAATATAGCGCATCTGTCGCGAGTCGACGCGGGTTCTCTTGCGGTATTACCGCGTCACATTGAACTGAGCGATTTTTAAATTTGTATAGTAGGTATATTGTTGATGGAAGATTATGCAATAAGGATAAACCCCTTACCTGGGATGTTCTTCTTCCCTTTCATAAATGGGTGGATTGTAGACTCTGGCGTTTTGGTTGCCAGCCGCTTCCCACGCACCGGGTCTTCGTACAGCCGACGACGGCTTAATGAACGGTCCATCTTCTGCAACAACAATTAACATTGAGTTTTATTTCATTAATTATTTGAGTAAAATAAAACTAACATTTAATAAATGCTTGAACTCTTTATTCATTGTTGTTTGCTCTACAAATAATAGTAAATTTAATTTAAAACATTGGGTAGGTATAGATACTTAGTATGTTTTAAAAAAGAAAAATATATTATACTTGTGATGTATTAAAAATCCATATCATGCTTTAATAAGAAAGCACGGCGTGATTACAAAGTATTTGAGAGGCAGGCCTAAATTACAACGTCACAGATAATATTAATGTGTATTATGCAAGCTAGCATTGTTCCCAAACGGTTTGTGATATTATGTCCATGAGTTGTGTATCCATTGCTTAAGCTTACACAGACATTAAATAACTTCTTAAGCCCATGTTTTGTCCCAAAACGTCCAAAATACATGAACAAAACTATAAAAGAAAATAGTTATAAATTTTCTTACCTTCAAATGAGACATTTTCACCGTGTCCCATCTCATTGTGCGGTGGACAAGGTGATTCGGTCCGCACAGCTAAATACGGGACATCGTTGTAATGCGCCGGGGAATACGGGGGCGGGGCCTCCGGAGCACTGGCCCGGGTCTCCGTCACTATGTTTGTGCTCAGGGTACCACTCGGACCATTACCTACAAAAAAATAAGTTTGCGTTTCAATGAATGAGGACTGGCATAAGCGGCGTCGTAAAAAGGCCTTAAACGAAATAAAGAATAAATTAAAAAAAAGATATAATTAAAAAGTTGTTTCTGTGAATTGTAAAGAGTCTCCTTGGACATCTACGTAGTCTCGTGTAAAGCAGTTGCGTCATGGTTCTGAAGCAGAAGGCAGTACTTTATGACCACACATCGTGAGAAGGTTCCTAGTTCTACACCTAACTGCCAGTAAGTCGAACCTTGAACCCGATGCTAACCACCATTTTGTTAAACATTTTTGAGAAAAAATGACAAATCTGAACAAAGCTATTATTAATCTGCCTGTCCATCGTTTTAGAGGCCAGGTTTTCCTTTATTTGGAGCAGGTGGTCCGTTTCAACAATACATTTTCCTCCATAGGTACTTCGTTTATCATCGCCTTTCCTACCTAGGTTCATATATTTACACTCCAGAGCAGAAAAAAGGGGGTTCTTTTGGTTGAGGGCCATCCGCCCCACCACAGCCCGTGTAAAGTAGTAGCGGTCGTTAGAGACCAACTACTCGTCTCCTCACCAAAAAAAAAAGAAAAATGGGGTATCCTACTTCTTTGCATCGGAGTGGCAATGAAGTAAGTGCCGTAGTAGTCTAGTAGGTAAATTAACAGATTAGCAACGCGGTGGTTTCGGGCCTATTTATATGTGGACTTAAACTTTTTATTTACCTTATGTATATCTTCAATTTCCAATAAATTGTAAGCGTGTAAATATTTACAGAAATAATTAATAATACATTTTATTTGATCTAGGCGTCCCTTTGCCGACAAAGGATTGTCGGCACCTTTTTGAGGGTAAAGTTGCTGATGACAACGTTAGCTCTACGCGCGGTTTTTTTAAATAGGTCAATTAATAGCCTATCATATTGAGTTACTTTCATAGTAATTTGTAAATTCGTTTTGATTTATAAGGGGAAGCTCACTAAAACTGCATTTTTTTAATCAGTTGGTTATAGGTAATTTATATATTCACGCGCATAATGTGACTAATTCCAGTATGTTCTGTAACCTATGTATCTACTTATAAATAGGTATTTGTGATCATATCAACATACATATATGTCCAGGTTACTAATTACATTATGCCCTATTTTAGCCAATAATTAGAACGTAATTATGTACGTTTATACGGATTTTTTTTATATGTTCTAAGAGCTTAACTACTACGTCGTTTATCAAATGTAGTTGTATACCACAGTGCTCCAGGAGTTATTGTTTGAAGTCTAAAGGTATACCGTCCCCGTACAGAACATGACTGATTGAGACAACATCAATTCAAACTTTCTTTCTTAGTACGAGTATATAAACAAATCATATTTAATTCGTATTACTTATTTAAGGTTTATTCTACTAATATTATAAATACGAAAGTTTGTGAGGATGTATGGATAGATGGATGGATGACCTTCATGCAAAATTTACTAAGTGGATTATGATGAAATTTGGAATATATGTAGTTTATGGAGTAGAATAACACTTAAGCTACCTGTACAATGGGTAAAGCCGCGATCATCAGCTAGTACATAAATAAATTACTCACCACCCAATTTGAAATGCTCGAAGATTTCTGGATTAATACAAACGTAGACGATAATGCCAATCATAAGAGCGAGGAAGATCAATACAATACTGCCGATCCACCAAGCGTAAGGAGGTATGCCAACTGATTCGGCGCTCTCTGAGCCAGGCATCACACAGGCAGCGTTCACGTCTCCCATACGATCCACTACCAACCTGCGAAAGAGTAACAGTAGTATAAATATACTTAAAAATACATAAGAAACTGAATACACAAAACTATCAGGCACCAACCAGTGCAGAGCATGCGGTGAGAAAGACGAAACAGTGGAACATCTGATGTGTAACTGCGAAGCCCTCATCAGACAAAGGATGAAGCTACTAGGAGTGTGATATCCTCCCCCTAGTGACTTCGACAAGCTGCCGCTAGGCTTACTCATTTCCTTCGCGAAGGTGATTGAGGAAGCTGTGGGGTGGTGAACGGGGAACCAGCAGAAAAGATCCGATGGGGTCGAAGTGCATCCTGGTGGGTCCTGGGTCCCCGAAAAGAAGGAGCAGAAGATAAGAAGAAGAATACACAAAATGTCACTATCTCTTCTCGCCCTGTAAGAGTCGTAAAAGGCGACTCAGAGAAACTCGAAAATACAAAGCTTCGTTCCTAAAATGAAAGTTTGAATCCGTCTAGCCAGCGTGAGTTTAATGGGTTTAGTTTCCCTCCGTCGCGTCGCTCCGTCAGGAGGTCAGCAGAGAAGGGCCACCAAAAATCCTCTTAAATATGCTAGTAAATATACTAATGTTTTGGTTGGTAGCTGCTGATAAACAGTACAACTCTAACATAAAACTTACCCTTTAAGACATTCTCCACATTCAGCGACCGACTTAATGCAGGCATTAGTTGTGAGAGTTGTCTCTCTCTTAAGATCGGTACAGCTGAGGCATTTCCTACAAGAGTGGCTGTCCTTCTCGCAGTAATAACCTTCAGTACATTGATCCTCATCGCTACACGACACCGCCAGGCTCTCTGCGGCAAACAGACACGCCAAAGCGCCCACGCAGAGCGCCAACCTGGAAAAAACCGATATTAAATTAATATTGCGAATTTAATTTACATATTTCGTAGGTAAAATAATTAAGGCCTACACGACAACATAACAATTTTTTTTTAGACAACTCCTTCACTAGTGCTCATGGCCTGTGTCACGAGGACTTTTACAAACATCAATGTAACGGACACTTAGAACATCCAGGCCCATGACAATCATTTGTGGATCTCACGTGCCTTCATCAACCGGTTTCCTTCCGCCCTGACCAGATCTTCGCCACCATACGAAGGGGCTGCCGCACCCTGCGTCTTCTGGTCTCCATTCCAGTTTTTTAAACCCGTTTAACCGGTTTAAAGATATAAATAAAAAGGTATATCTCTTTTTACACGATTTAATTCTGTACGTGGGGTACACTATGTCAGCATACCTAATATTCCTGAAGTTGTCTTGAAATCTTGGGCAGAAGCTTCCAAAGACTAAGGGAGAAGAGAGTAAGAACTTCAACGAATTATTATCATTAAAGATTAGGATGACTTACACACTGGTACGGCGTACGTACCAATACGAGTATATTTTGTTCATAGTCAGACCTATTTTTAGTTCGCTCTTCTTACAATTCTCGCTACACACCTAATTGCTTGTTAGGTTACTTAATTTGCAAAAATCTGTCAACGCACGCCTTATTCATAATGATGTGCCAGAGATATAGTAAGCTAAGGTATTCTCAACCCTTTCCCTGTTCCGTGTATCTTATATGACACCTTCACATTGTAATACTTTTGTGCCCACAGCCACATCTTTTAAAGATGTAAGATAAAGGAGAGAAAATTCATGTTACTAGACCCGGTAACAAAACCAAAGACTTCGATCACATGCGTCTATTCAACATCTTTCATCAATACGAAACGATATACTAAATAAATAAAGTATTATTAAGGAAGTAATACCCCAAGGTTTTCCGTGTGGTGACGGAGTAAGAATACAATATGTCACCACCCCATCTCATCCCATAGGTGTCGTAAAAACCGACTAAGGGACTATCCGTGAACATTATCTTTACGAAACAAAAAAAAGGAAAACTTGAAATTAAACCCTATACTAATCCGTCTCGCCAGCGTGGTATTAGTAGGCCAAGTATCCGTCATGGAAAGAGGCTGGTCCCTGCAGTGGGACATTAATAGGCTATTATGATAAATATCCCAAGGCAAACATTACGAAAATCAAAGTTATCAAGATAAATACGTCTAAAAGTACGTGCATAAAATTTTCTTGATCTGTGTATTTATCTAATTATGATGAAGAAAGAGACAGACGCCTATACCTGACTTCGCGTGAAGAGTAACGCGTAGCCGCTTATTCACAGGACTATTTTAATTTAATCTAAATACAAAGCGCGCCTGATACAGTACGCCTGCCTCGAGGATCTAAATAGGTGATGATGCAATCGTTATTGACAACGGTTTCGAAAATTTAACTTCTATTCAATATAATATTATTAGCAGGTACTAATTCATTGTTCAATATGCAGAAACGAAATAGATGCTTTAATTATTTTTGGTATTAATACATTTAAATACAAATGAGGTCATCATAGGTGCTCAACCAAAATCTTACGCCCAAACGGTTGACAGTAATAGGCATAACCACTACTCAATACTGTTCTACCTAACTGCTATTTTAACGAGGACTTAACAAATTCAACAATTCTCTTATCTGAATCTCTCTATTTCATTCAAATCAAAAAATCAAAATATTTTTTTATTTGTCTCAAAAATTATTACATTACATAACATCATTGAGGCCACTCCAGTAAGTAATTAGAAATACTTGTGTTGGAGTTGCCTCGCTTCTTCCCTTTTTATGTATCCAGTTAGCAACAATTAGATTCAAAACAAAAACTATATAAAGAATTTAGTAAAAGATCAAAAATAAAAACAAAATAAGAATATTGTGTATGTGTATGTATGAGTGTCTGTAATTGTGTGTGTGTGTGTGTGATTGTGTGTGTGTTTATGTTCGTGTGTATGCTGTGATAATTAGCCATGCAATGATTCAAATAAGATAGGGGGAGAGTAAGCGTAAGTCATTTTTATACAATCCTGACTAAGATTGTCTCCGTTTCTTCGTATGTAAGCGTTTTTAGCCACTCTGTTACAATACACTTGCATTTGAATAAGACCATCGTATGAATTTTCAGTACTCTGTTTACTTTATTATAAATATATGCTGATTGAGTTTTGTATTGACGTCTAGCAAAGACCGTGTTTATTTTTTGGGATTGAGCTACAAGATCATTTCGCCTTCTATGTTGGTTATCTGGATTTAATGGGACGGTTTTATGTAAATATAAAGTTATATTTAGAATGTATAATTTTCTTATCGTTAATAGCCCACTAATTTTATATAGGTCATCTGTGGCATATCTATAGGGTTTAGAATACATGACTTTTATTAAGGACCTTTGGGCACGTTCCAGTTCGAGGAATTTTGTTTTTGAGGCTCCTCCCCAAACAGGTATGCAGTATATAATAACGGATTGTGCTAATGCAATATAGGTTTTATTTAGAAGGTCAGGGGACATCACATATCTTAGAGTTTTAAAGGTCCATATTAATTTTCTAATACGTGAAATTAAAACGGTGATATGTGGGTGCCATGATAAACGTTCATCGATTATGATTCCCAGGTATTTGATAGAATTTACCTTCTTAACAGCTAGACAGTTGCAATTTTGTACATAGTGGGTTGGGTTATTATTACATTCGTGGAACAAGATCTTAAAATCATTACCTGGTTTAGATTTTTGACTAGGCGAGAAGCAGATATAATTAGTTTTACTGATGTTAAGGGTCAAGAGACTAGTTTTAAGCCATCTATTAATAACCGTTAATCCTAGTTCCGCAGTGTGACCTACAGCTTCCCAAGTTTTACCACTGAAGACAACAGCAGTATCATCAGCATAGCAAATGATCTTTCCACTGCTTATTATTAATTTACATAGGTCAGTAATAAATACTAAGAACAGCGTCGGACCAAGCACGCTACCTTGTGGTACCCCAAAATCAACCATTTCCTCATCACTACAAATGTTTTCGATTTTAACTTGTTGTTTCCGGCCCCGAAGATAACTATCGAAAAGGGAGAGAGCGGTACCTCTTACCCCAATAACCTCAAGCCTTTTCACAAGGATGGGAACAGAAACGGTATCAAAAGCCTTTTTGAGGTCTAGGAAAACAGTTATGCATTTGTCTCCTTTATCTACTTTCTCAACAATTGTTGTTGTCAGAGCTGTAACAGCGTCTTGTGTACAAAGACCTTGCCTGAAACCAAGTTGTGTGGAAGATATTATGTTGTATTTATTTAGGTAACTAATTAGTCTTTTGTTTAATACTTTTTCAATGATTTTAGAAACTGATGGTAGGACAGAAATTTGTCTATAGTTATTGATATCATTTGTGTCTCCACCCTTGTGCACAGGCGTAACTAAGGAACGCTTTAAAAGATCGGGAAATATTCCTGTTTCAAAACATAAGTTAGTCAGTTGGCATTGGCATATGAGAGGAACCACAAAGTCTCTAGCTAATTTGAGAAACTTTATAGGTATGCCATCCCACCCAGATGCACTTTCCGAGTTCAGAGCCATAAGGGTTGTATCAATTTCTTTTAGGTCTGTTTCAATTAATACAAATGAAGAGAACTGATGTTGTGTGACCGGTGCAATTACCGATTCAGCCACAGTCTGATTCATAATTTCCTGAGCTAATGTTTTACCAATTGTAGCAAAAAATTGATTTACTCTGTTCAGAGAGTCGAGTGGTTGTGGGGTGATTTTTAATAGATGAATGTTTGTTTGATTAGGTTTTTTATAGTGAGTTATACTATTGATGTTCTGCCAGAGCTTTTTAGGATTTTTTATTGTACTTTCAATTTCGTTTTTATAATATTGTCTTTTAAGTTTTTTAACAAGATTAGAACAGAAAGTCCGATAACGTTTATATGTTACATTAATTATTACATTATAAGGGTCTTTTCTTGACTGCAGTTGCATTTTATTTCTAAGTCTTATACATCTGAGTGCCCCAATTGTTATCCATGGTTTGAGTGTACGCTGGGAGCTGGTAACAACTTTAGAATTTGCAAGTAGAGTTGTCCTGATCACGTTTATAAGGGTTTCAGCAAAAGTATTAGGGTCCTTGTATGAATTTAGAAGAGATATATCTGAGAGGACTAGTTGTTTATGAGCATTTTGAAAATTTGTAACAATTTTTATTTTACTATTCGATTTAGTTTGATGAGTGTTTGACAAGTTAAGTATAACTGTTCGGTGATCTGTAATTGTTGTATTTAAGACGAATACTGACGCCATATGATTAGACATTTCTAGCTTCAGTATCACGTGATCAAGGCAACTTTCCTCTCTGGTGGGCAAATAATGTCCAGGGAGAAACCCATGAGTGGACAGCATATTTAAATAATTTAGTCTGTTTGATCTCAATTGTGATGTTTCGGAGGATTTTTCAATCAAGTTAATATTTATATCTCCTGTAACTATAATGTTTTTATGCGAGGTTATTGTTTGTAAATGTTGATCCAATGAATTTATGAAGTTGTCCGCTGAGCTTTGTGACGGGGACCGGTAAATTCCAATTAAGATGAAGTCACATATAATTATTTGTAAAGCAGATGCGTTTATGAGATTAATTTCAGTTACTTTAGGCAAGTGGCAGTTTTTTATGTATACTACGACACCATCATTTTGGTTTAAAAATCTATTCGTAAAAAATAATGTATAGTTAGCTAATTCTGGAATTATCTTATTTTTATTTAATCTGCATTCTGTCATTATCAGTACATCAACATCAACAGCAAACTGAGACAAATTAATTTGGAAGTCATCAATGTTAGCATAAATACTTCTAATGTTTTGCGTTAGTACGTTTAATTTATGCCGTTTAATATCATGTTGCACGTAAGTAGATAATTGTTCAACATCAAGACTGGCCGAGTTGGCAATTTCAATATTATTCAATGTCTGCAAAGTTTGTATGTTTCTATCCATTATTGATTAGATATAAATTAAATAGTTTCACCCGATTCGTACGTGCGTGTAAGCGTCATTATAAAGTCTCCCACTGTATTTTGTGCTTTGTAAGTAATAAGTATGTCAGAAATTGAATTGTATTGTATTGATTGTGTGTAGAATAGCAGGATTGTAGTGTGTTGAGTGTTGTAAATGTGGTGTGTTTTTTGTAGTGTACGGTGTATTATGTATAAGATATGTAGGTAGGCATGCTTATCGCTATTATATTTTACATCAAATTCAGATTGTTTAAAAGTTGTAACAAAATAGTAACCCAGGGTAACAAAGTATAGCAAAATTAGTGATATTAAAAACATTTTTAAGTAGTTTATTTTGTACGCTAGTCATGCTCCCTGCATCAATTGGTGAACTTGTGCCTCGCTTTTTATGACAATGACACGGGTACTCTCATCTCTTCTAACGAGGACACGACCGTAAGATGTCCAACAATATTTGTATTGCTTAGTTTTTGACAAGTCACGTGCCATAAAGAAGAGACGAGCGGCCTTAGGAGTTAATTGTTCCAATACATATATAGGTACCTCTGAGTTAGTCTGTAGTCCAAGATGTTTAGCCTGTAGTTTATTACTATTTTTTATATTGTAGGTCTTGGCTCTTTTCAGTAGGTTAGTTTTTAGCATGGTGGAATTCAGTTCCAAAATAATAGGAGTATTTGAGACTCCTTCTTTTTTAACGGCCAGTCTATAAATATCTTTGATGTCACTTGCCTCCATTTTGAGATTGATGTGTTTGGTTAATGTCATCATCATGTTTACCAAGCCTTCAGTGGATTCGTTAGGCATTTTAGGTACGTTTTTAATTTCAATACAGGTTTTCTTAGAGATCCTTTGCTGATCTTCGAGCCTATCCTCAAGTACACTAATGTACTGGCGGTCCTTTTTCTCTTGTGACTCAAGTAAATCTATCTTCTTACGTAGTTCCTCGTTTTGACACGATAGATTAGCCATAGCACTCTCAATGTTACTGTTTGTTAGTTGTATTTCCTTTAGATTTGACGTAATTATTTTTAATTCATTCCGTTGTGTTGTTATGAAAGACGTCAGCATGTCTTTTATTTCATCTTTAAATTTGGTGAATTCGGTGGGTAGGTCTTCTTCCCTCAGTCTTTTTGTGCGCGGGGGGATGTAGTTTGGAGGGGTGCTGTGATCCATTTGACTGATGTTTGACTCAGAAAAGGATTTGTCCATCTTATGAATAATAAATTTTTATATTATTTGTGTATGAGGCCAGAAAAATAAGTTGGTTTTGCATAAAACGAAACGTATCGTTGTGCTTTTACGATTATGATGAAATACAGTAGTGACGTTTGACAGATGACAGTTGACGTAATAAGATTGATGTCACTCACGGTATTTCTGTCCTCTTCGCACTATGACTCCACGTATCTTCGCTTCTTATGCGCTCCTGGTACTTAGTAATAGATTGTGTTGATGATTTTTATAGTATTTAATTAACTATTTACAATTTAAATTTAAAATATGCACACGTCCACTCGCGTTCGTGATCCGGGGGAGAAGGGAGTGGATTCCTGAAAACTATATAACGGAGTCTAATTGAAGGCACCAGAATCAAACAAATGCCTTGAATGAGTCTACGAAAAGTAGAGACAAAAGAAACGGATACTCAGACTGCCACCGTGTTTAAGGAAAACCCTTATAAGTGGTTTTTATGGCAAACCAGCGTTAAAGTAGTTATTAGCATTAGCGAACCTAGTTATACATCATTACTAAACGAGCCTTCTCAAATTCTCAATTCAGTTTATAGTGAGACAATACCTGATTCAGATAACATTCAAGGTCATATTAGTCACCGTCGTCTTCAATTTTCGTTTACATGACAAAATATAGCATAAACACAGTTTTTTACGAATAACCTTGAGAAACGAATAAGAATAAAGTGTGTACCTACTATTAAAATCTTTGTGGGAGGATTGACGTGTAGTTTATTATAAATCTCATTGTTGATACTGTTTTGATTTGAAAACAGCAACATAGACATATTAAAAAAGATATATAATTAGGGTACGTTGCGTTTTCACTTAATAGAGTAAAGATATCTAATCAATGCCCTTACTCTGATTTCAGTTACTTGTCAAGGTGTATTGCTTGAAATTAAAAACAAACTAACTGAAAGGATGATGGGGGATTTTGTATGAACCCCGTCCCCACCCTACAACAGACATGGGATACATGTCAATTTGTTCATTGGGCACCCAAGAGGCCTAATGTACCTGTGTTAGTAGCAAAAATTATGGGGATTATTTATGATAATAAAAAAACTTTTCGATGTAAATGTATTTATTTGTTAACAAAAATCATTTTTTCACAAACAAAAGCATCTTTTACGTAATAAATGACCATTCTACATATATAAAAAATACTCGGTTCTGTAACTGAAAAATCATTCAGTAATAATGACAGTCTTAAGGTCAATTAATATACCTATTAACTCATTAGTACAGCCTAAAGCATGTCAAACGATACACTACTAGCAGTTAAGCTCTGATTCAGGGTCATAGCACATATAACGTAACGTAAACGGATCGGCATCGCCTCGCCTCGCTTATCCTGCGTGCCCATAAAAACACGGGGCTTGGCCAAAGTGTCAAGCTTGACGTGCTCTTGATAGTACTAACAATTATTACGTTATATATCTATGACAATATTATCAAGCATGTGTGCTGGTGCATTAAAGTCAATATGACGCCCTAACCCCATATACCATACAATCGATATTATGTGCGCACAACTTCCCACGGTGCGATTGCCTGTAAGACAAGTGCAGTACCAATAAGAAGAATAGCATGTCTGCCAGCCAAATCCCGATCTATTAAAATATAACTATAATAAATACGTGAACGGACATGGCGCGACTGAATCCGTACTCTGACTAGCCAAACGTTAGTTTGCAGGATATTGTATCGTGGTAAATCGTTTAACTGGTTATCACGATATACTTCTATATTATAAAGGCCATCGCGAAGGTGCACAGTAAGACTTGGCAAGCTTAATATGATAGCTCCCTAGCGCGAAAAGAAACACTTCATCTTCGGATAAACGTGGGAAGTCTTCGAAGTTAGGCATATTTGCTTGCATGGCTTGAAAAGGGACTCTCTGTCTGTTAAGATTTTATTTATTTATTTATTTTATTTTATTTTATTTTGGTACAAACAGTCATCAGTACATAATTATTAAATTACAGACTTAGCTTATAGACAAGGAGTACCCAAATGTTAACAGTTTTACAGTTAATAGCAAAATGCAAGCGGATAAACTGATATAATGCAATGCTTGTAATAAAGAAAAAATGCGTTATACATACATAATTGTTAGTAGAAGTAGCATCAAGTTCACGCGATGCACAATTTATTCATATTTATTTCACATATGTTATCTACTGTATAGGCACATCATTGGTTAACAGGAAAAGTGAGCATAATAAGTGAACATAAAAAAATAAGAAGTTTGTGTGTTACTGTGTCTGCTTTAATATTAGCACAAGTTTTGATTTAAGTGTGTCTAGAGAGTTGTTAAAGAGGTCTATTTCTTGGAATTGTTGATTGTATGACTTAAGCGAACGAGTAATGAAGTTGTTACATTGTTGTTGTATTTTTCATATGGACATAATCATGCAAAAGATTGGCCATGTTCATTCTAGAATGAATTATGTTTATGATCTCGTTGACGAGTCTGTTATCAACAGCGACACGATAATAGGCGTTTATTATGGCCGCTGCTATTTTGAAGTCACAGAACATATGACTTAATGCACGGTTAAAATACGTATGTCGCAACAACCTAAATCTGTTTTTAAACTTGCCGTTGACCTCCTCGACAACCCATCTACAAATCGTAACCAATCGAGACTTGTTTGCCTGGTCTGTTGTCAGCTGAGTAGCGTTCCGGTCTTTTGTAGGTGGCATGTGGACTTCATAGCCACAAGACTGGATATCATCAATGCTGTCTCTGAAGCCCCTATCTACTATAAAAACATCGCCGCTGTTTAAAAACCAATGAAATGGATTTTCTTCATTCATTAAAGACTGCATTATGGTAGCATCAGATGTTGTAGCCCGGAATGGTCCGAGTACGTCTATTATGTAGCCGTCACTGCTCACAATTATAAAAGGTTTTAAAAGGTTTCGAAACTTATGATGGCTGTATGATTGCCGCTGGAACAAAAAATTTGAGCTTTTTTCAATATATATGTACGTTCCATCTAATATCAAAATGGCTTTACTATTTTGCTCATCGCCAAAAAGCTCTTTAGGCAATAGTAAGTTCCGTTCTAGAACATTTTCTCTAGACTGATGATCTAGACCAAGATGTCTATTGACGAAATCTTGAGTTAAACATTCTCTCGCTATTTTTAAATGGTCTTCAAATGTTCGACGTGATATCCGAAACAATGTTGCTAACCGTTCATTGCTTTCACCAGTTTTTAATTTCGTCATATAGGCCCCAAGAACTCTCCGCGGCTGTCTGTGTCTCTCTGCTAAGCTTGGGGTTTCCAATAACATACTATTAAATTGGTCATTAGTTAGTCCAGACCAAAAATGAAAATCGTTGGAATCCAATTCAGTCGCGGAGTCAAAGCTTAATCTAGGAGAATTCATGCCTGTAATTAACATTGTTGTCATGTCCGAAACAAGCTCAGAGTTGAAATAATTAGTCACGTTTACATTATCCAGTAATTCGTCCCAAATAATATTGGACAAATAAATGTTCTTCACACAACCGTGCACTTGGTGGAAAATATAACTTGTAGTTACAAATGGCGTACAGCCTTATAGACGCGGGGATTCGTCTCAGATTTAGAGTTCTACAATGCCTGTATAAACAGGTTCGAGAAGAATTAGGAGCTCTTACGTATTCACGGACGAAGATTTGGTTTGGTTGGGCACCTTCTGGATCGTTGATAGGTTCCGGAGCAGGTACGATATTATCAACATCGACAATATTATTTTCATTAGGACGGTCTTGTGGAATGACGTTATTATTGGCTCGTTGACAACATCTGTGACATACAGCCATGATGTTATTGAACATAACCTGAAATAAAAAAAAACATTCAATGTCCTATAATAATACATATCATGATATATCGTAGGTTGCAGTCCTTATGAGCACGGGCGGGTGTATTTCTCCCTCCATAAAGTATACACAAGTAAGGTTGCCTGGAAGAGATTTCACATAGGCGATAAGGCCACCCATTGTACTTACTTGTTTTTGTCTCTTACGTTATTATAATATAGTTTGGTATGCTTTGTGGTACAATAAATAATTATCTATCTATCTACACACGTCTACACCAAATATCTCGCAACCCCTTAAAATCTTTTTTCAAATAACAACAATGATATAAAGCGTGTCACATACATACAAAGAAAAAAACAATATTTACTCACCTCTGTTAATCCATTTTGTACAATATAGTCAGACACCGCTGGTGAACTTTGAGGCAAAGTATCTTCCAAAATGTGTCTTCTCTGCCTTAGGACAGAACGCGGACACATAACACATCGGCGTCCTGTATCCATAATTATGCCAAAACGTTCTCAAAATCAAAGTCCTCTAACGTGCCAAGGTCAATTGCAGTGATATTTTATTTTATTTTATTTTATTTTCACATTTAGAAAGCTTACAGCTAATTAACAGTTTGTGAAAAAAAAAATGTTTAAGTTAAGGCCAATTACAAGCTTTCACCAACATTAATACACTTTTTTTCTTTTTTGTTATTAATTTGTGGACAGTAATACAAATACAAAAAGGATAGTTAAACAAGATCTACTAAATAAAAACATCTAAATAAGAGTTTCAACATCCAGAAAACACACACATAATAGTAAGTCTGCCAATTAGGTATGATTGGCGAATATGTCAGTACACATAATTTTTTTAAGTTTAATAACACTTGTACTAAAAATATCGATATCGACCCTCCGGCACGCTGCATTGAACATACGACAAGCTCTAATTGTAAATGAGTTTTGCCTGTAGGTGGTAAGCAAGGCGGGAGTGCTCAGAAGATCATGGCTCCGTAATAGAGCAGATGGTACGCGTAGGCCGATTTTGTTTACAAGTTCGGGTACGTCTACAGATCCGTTTGCAACTTTAAATAAAAATGAAATGTCCGCTATTTTCCTTCGCTCTTGTAGAGGAAGCAGATGGAACTTTCGACATCGTGTAAGATAATCTGGGAGATAAGTATTAGATTTATATTGTATATACCTAAGGAATTTCTTTTGTATATTTTCTAATCGCGATAGGTAGATGTCGTAGTTAGGGTTCCACACCTGGGAAGCATATTCGAGGTGGCTACGGACGTAAGCACAGTACAAAATTTTGGTTGTTTTGATGTTTTTAAAATCATTTGACACCCTAAAGATGAAACCTAATGCCTTGTTAGCTTTACACACTACGTTTGAGATGTGCGCATCGAATAATAGCTTTGAGTCGAACGTTATCCCCAAGTCCGAGATAGTATTAACTCTAGTTATTGCAGTACCCGACAGCGAGTATTGACAAGTTATCGGGTTAGGCTTGCGAGTAAAAGTACAGACGTAGCATTTGGAGACGTTTAGGTCAAGTTTGTTATTTGTGCAGTATACTTGAAACCGGTCCAGATCACTCTGCAGGTAAGCGGTGTCTTCATAAGAGCGTATTTTGGCGAGTATTTTCATATCGTCCGCGTACAATATTATTTTTGAGTGACGAAAACAGGATATGACGTCATTTATAAAAATGTTAAACAACAGAGGCCCCAATAACGACCCCTGTGGTATTCCTGAAGGAATGCACGTTGCTCTCGTCGACGAATAACCGTTCAAAACAACCACCTGACTTCTGTTTTCAACATAAGATGAGAACCACCTATACAAATTACCGTGTATCCCCATCTGTAATAGTTTCCGCTTAAGAATAAGATGATCTATTCGATCAAAACACTTGCAGAAGTCAGTGTATACAACGTCCACCTGTGATCTTTGTGACATGTATATTCTTACAGTCCGGTAAACAAGCAAGGGTCGTTGTGCGTCGTAAACAAGCCGATAATGATAAACACGAGAGTAGCAAATAACGAACGGGTGACGACTGAGACTACCTGGGTGATCGGGTGCGTGTGCGGCGATTCCCGGGGAAGTGGAGGCGGGGAAGGAGAGGGGGGCCTCCGCGCACGTCCCGTTGTTAAGTTCATACCGGTTCCCTGCACCTTTCTTTCTTTTATTGTACACTAAGTAAATGTATTAGTAAAAAGGAAAAAAATAAAATAAAACCTAACCCCCACATATTTGAAGAAAGTCGTCATAGTAAAAAAATATCTATTCTACTAGACCTTTCAAATGACACCTATTTCAAATCTGTTGAATGGTGGGGACGTTTTTTCCCATTGTCCTTTATATTTCCAATTATTCTGTATATTTTATTTTATTGACCTAACTTGAAACATATGGATAAGTTAAATATAGTACTCGTGTCGTCAAGAGTCATGGATGAAGTCCAAACATTAGCATTACAATGCAAAACAATTCATTAAAACCAACGTAATCTCAAAGCAAATGTTCAACGTTCGGGCAATCATGACAAAAAGTAATATTCACTGAAATCGTCTTTCAAGGTCTCTACGCCGGTAGAGAACTTGATTCACAAACCTGAAACCTTTAGTTTGTTTCACAGTGAAGGGAAATACAAAAAATGAGGACTGTTAAAATAAATTACGTAATTAAGTCTGAATCTACCTGAGTGACCGAAAAAAAAAGAGTTTCGGTGTTTCAGGAGGCACGTAACGCTGTCATGATTCATACATCTAGTCTTGGACAACCCAATGACATGAGTTCTGTGTCTTGCAGAGCCTTTAGAACCACGATGTTGAATTTTCAAAATGCTGAACTGGTAGTCAGTAAAAGTCTAACACGTGCTCTACATTTCAAAGTATTAGAAGTTATCCCCATAATGTAAAGAATAGTAATTAGGTCAAAGTAATTGAAACTTGACTCAAAACAAAAAAAATATCGCAGAACTCTCGTACTAATCCGCCTGGCCAGCGTATAAGTAGGCCAATGCTCCATGTCACAATCACAATAGAAGGCCAGACCCTGCAGTAGCAATACTCGATAAACACATAAAACTTTGCATGTATGCTCAATAAATGGATAATGCATGTATGCTCTACGCTGATATGAACAAAATGCAGTTACTTAACGAACTTGATACAACACAGATAATTACTAAGAATAATAATATTAACAGCATCATGCGGCTGACGTTCACAGGAACATGGCTGTTTTGAGCATGTCCTTTGTGTTCACTTCATATTTGTTACAATTCCAGACACAGGGTACCCCAGCGCGGTAGTTATCTCTATATTTTTTAATTAGATTAGATAGACATAACTAATAAATTATGTCTAGATAAAATTATCGAGTAAAGAAATTTCTAGAATAATACGAACAGCGACATCGAATGACTAAGTCTGGGTTAATAAGAACATTTGATAACACGCACATTAAGTTAGTAGATAAAGGTACTTAATCAAATATTTACACAATAGTTACTTTACCGTAAACAAGATTATTGCCTACTCTTTATAAAGATGATACCTAAGTGTGTTTTAACACCCCTTTAATGTCCTATCTCAACCCTTTTCACTCATAACAGCCCTGTAGAGACGGGTCTCTGTGAGTGAAGCAGAGAAACGTAAGAAAAATACAATTTTTTCCTGCTTCTTTTCGGTTAGTTGGTCCTTAGTCTTAGACGAGTTTACTATTCCAATGGGACCTTCCCAAAGCATAATATAATTATATCAAAAGGAAACATCGAAATACATCGAAATCAACCCTTTGCTCTACTTGGGAAGTACGTCAAGATTCCCAACATAAGAATGTATTTCGCCCATTGTCACCCTAGGTACAGTAAAATTGAAATAAGGAAGAGTTCATAATAATTTATTAATTGATATTCGCACAAGGTGGCAATATTTGGAGGAGGCCTATGTCCAGCAGAGGACGTCAAATAGATGATGATGAGGAAGATTCGTAATTAATCGAGTTTTACGATAGCCGTGGTACGAGATGGTAACATTTTGTATTAGCTAGTCAATATTATACAAAGTAAAGGTGATGTAGACAAAGCAAATACCGCAAAAGAAGGAAAAACTTACCAAGCCATGTGTAAATAGTTTTACTAGTTTTTGATGTATGTAAAATATTTATAGTACTGCTGATGATAACTCTACAATTCACACAACCAAAGGATATTTTCGATTTAGATATATTTTCATATAACTTGGATTTATAAGGTAAAAATTACGATTATCGTATTATTACCTAGAAGCTTCCTCGATAACAAAATCGTTAAATGAAGTTCTTATGAAATTACTTTTATATGGGCCTCTTTTTTGTGTTATCGGACATCGATGTAATGCATACAATACTACCTACTCCTATTTATCTTTCCTACAGATTATTTGTCCTAATATCAGCTAAAGAACGTTTAATGTCTATACCAAACTGCTGGCTTCAGAACCATCTAGTCCATCGACTACTCGTATTCTATACTATAGTCATTTAAAAAGCTATAAATGTGCCACTTCCCAGTACTTTTTCAGTGAAGGGAACGTCGTTGGCCTAATACACTCCTAGCAAGCAAGTCTCTCTCGAAGACATCTTTACGTAAGCGCTACGAGGTACCTATATCCTCTCATGATAAAAAAAAGCCTAAACCTACTTTAATTTGGTCCAAAAAAAATATTAATAGCACTTTTCTTCTTCCTTATTAGGGAAGGTTCCAAGACTTCTTGACTTACAGGAATCATAGTTATAGGATAAGTCCCATTATCTACTCAATAAAAGTCTTTAATGCTCCTAAAAGTCATTAGTATTCAGTCAGTTTAAAATTTAAACTACAATTTTCATTCTGTAAATCCCATGCATAGTGTTTTGCGCCTCCAGTAATGTGGAATCGCTGAGTCATAGTACCGGTTTGTTAGTGCCATGCGCGATGTGGTACGATTGAGAAGCAAAACGAACGAAATTAAAAATAAAACTTGTGTGCGTAGAGAGATGGCCGGTGATATACATAGGCATAGAAGTAAAGTTATTAAGTAAGGACGAAGGATTATAACACTTATGACGTGGTAACAAGGTTAAGATAAAAAAATGATGCAATATTGCGCAACTTTTAAATATTTACTGGAATGTTTACGTTGAAACATTTAAGTTGTCGTGACCAGCTTTTAATATTGTTGTAATAAATTGTCATAAGGTCTTTGACGAAGCCATTAGCCTAGTAGTCATTCTATGCGACTGCTAAGATTAGTACTTACGACGATTCAAACAGAATTAAGAGTAATTTGTATCACTAATATTATTTATGATATTGTAATATTTTTGAAAAGTAATTAGAGAATAAGTAAAATAAATTATTTTATAGAAGATTACCTATAAATATCCCTCGTGTAACAGTAGAGCAAGAATACGTCGTTCATGAGCACAAAGCAAAAGTAGTAAATTAGGGATTTTCCTAAAACTGATATGTAGCAAGATTATGTACATTTTATTTTTATGAGCATAATCAGAACGGCTCATTAAAGTCACACTGCACATGATATAAGCGGGAATATATTGCTTTGATTAGATTAATGTAGTGTTTCATGTCAAGGTTTCTTTCTTTTGTTTTTGTAGAGTTGTCTAAAAATGTTGTCTTTAGCGTCTTTTAGGACGCTCCTAGGATGATAAGAAGTCGTGACAGTATTATATTTATGTATTATCACTCTCTTACTAAATCGAGATTAGTAATATTAATAAGGGGAGACTCTGAACTTCTTACTAATCAAAAAAGTTACCAAACTTTAACCGTTTATCACAATCCACAACAGCTCTACCTTATATTTATAATGTATTGTATATTAATTAATTAAAGCTCTTTATTAAATAGGAAACAGAGATCGGCTGTGGTTGCTTACATATCGTTAGAAGGTCAACCAAAGAGTGATTCATAATACGTAATCTCATAAACGTAACTAGGGAATGCAATCCTGCCAGCCTTTCTTGCTATAACAACTTGTTGAACCCGCAATGATTCACACATTTTTGATTTTTACCTAATAACATCTCTTCGTTTATATCTGGATTACGAAGATTTGTATGTTATCTCGTCTCACACCATAACATACGTGTGTGCAAGTTAGTTAGAGAAAAAATAAGAACCTGACAGTGAAGGAACAATAAATAAATATATTCGCTCAAGCTGTAGCTTGAACCTCTCCTTTAGGGCATACCTTAAAAGAACGGCTCGTGGTAGGTACCTACCTAATACCTATCTTATCGACTCGACTCGACGAGCTGAGAAAGAAATGTTGAGTTTTATTCGGTACACTACACCGTATTTCCATCTTTTCGGAAGTCCGATAAACTTGATCTCTATAAGGACGACGTTAAGGTAAGCGCCAAATATAGCTAGTGAATAATAAAATTCCACGATCTTAAAGGTAAATAAGTACGACCACAAGATCTAAAATATAATGTTGATCATTATTGTTACTCATCAACGACTTCTCTCAACAACAATAACCGCAAGGCAACACGAAGCTATCAAAAATAATAGCAATTTATTTTATACTTTGTAAAGGTCGACTAATGAGCAATCATACGAGTCACCTGACGAAAGGGACAGTCTTAATAAAATCTAATTAAAGCACAAGCGTGTTTTTCGAATCACTTTTGTCGAATATAAAAATGAAGAGTTTCCGAAAAGGATCTTTAGAAAATAAACTTTTCCTGTCATTTCCTATTTCTTGTTTAAAGTCGGGACCGATTAAAAATGTAAACATTTTATTAGGACAGGAAACCAATCGGTCTGGCTGGCAGACTTGGAATTACCTAGTAGATCAAATTTTTCCACGATTTCCTCTGTAATGATGGAGATCTCGAAACGGTAACCGTACTTCGCCGGTTCGACCTAATTATACAGTCGTTAACGCGTAGCCTACCTCGGGTTCTTAGGGACCTGTAGAAACAAGCTAGCCTATTTATAATCGAATAATTATTTACTTTCCTGTATCAGCTTATTATGAACAAAACCTGACTCAGAGCTATCATTAGCAGATCCCAGTAAGTACAATCTTATGTAGGAATCAAAATTATAAAACAAGTTAAACATGCACCGGAAATATTTTGAGACAGATCTTTACGTAACGTAATCTTTTACGCGCAGAACATAAAGAACTGTCGGTGATGGTGATGTTTGAATTTGGATCTCCATAGTACCTATTGAGCTAATTGTCTACTTCATACTTACTGAACATCTTTATATATAAATGAAATAAATTATATAAAATTAAAAATAGCTGACGTTTGATAGGCATTACGTTACATTGTAATCTTGTCATAACTTGCGATGGGTAACTACCAGTATACGTTAATGTGGGTAGTTACAAAAGATTATGTAAATACAAAGTATCCTGTTTCGCATAAGACCAAGGTACTGTTCTTCCACTGTACCCTCAGGGGTAAAGCTCAAGGGTATATTAGGAAGATATTAGGAATTTTCCTAATTGTGAGTGACGTATTCGTACTTTAAAAAATATAGAATACATTTTTATCAACACAGCATACCCACTATGCTGTCGAACTTTTAGCTTAGAAAAGCAAAGGTCGCCGCGCCGTACTTATTGTACATAAAATACAAGACCGCAGCACTCGATTTTGGAAAGGATCCTTCTTCATTGGTCGCCGTAATCATTCGATATAGCGTGCATAATGCATTGTACGAAATAGCCTCGTAATATATGACGTAGTTGATAAGAATATTACGGATAAATAACAAGAAAGTAGGTTGAGGTAGTAATATGTGACATTCAATGGTCAGGAGCTAGGACGCGCGACATTTTTGTACTTTTCTATATAGCAGTGATATCCAACAAGGAGGCAGTGTTGATAGAGGTTGTGATTGCTCTCACCAATCTTTAGCTGCAGATTAATGTTTGATTGTCTTTAGCCTGAGCCAAAATAGCAGTTCCTATCTAGTCCAATGACCAAGATTATAGAATTGGACTGGAAAGAATGATCAATCAATACAGTACTAGTAGTAGTAGTATAATCAAAGGACCAAAGTATACAGAAATATCACATTGTATTTCTAATATAAAATAATTATTATTTTACTTAAAATTTGTTAATACACATAGGCATTACAAAGATAGAAAACTACCTGTTTGTTCAATACCTGACACAAACTTCCCTCTATTGTGTTTCATTCAAAGTGCTAAAACAATACTGATTAACTGCATGTAGCAACAATTTTCCATGTATATTGATACTTTATAAATATATTAATTAAATAAACTATATTAAATCAATACAATGGTTTCTATTAAAAAAAAATTAATGGATAGATAAATAATTTATGAAAATATTTTATTCTAATCTTAGGTATTCAACCCAGATTCATCAAATCGGCGTCACGGCAGACCACATAGGAAGTGGCGAGATGAGAAAGATAGGGCACAAACCACTGGCTTTTATGGGCCAAAGACCGACAGTTGTGGAAATCAAAGGCCTTTGCCCAGCAGTGGGATGATAGGGGCTGATACGATACGAACCTTAGGAAGCTAAATTAATTCTAAAAAATAAATATATCATTGAACCACCACCAGATTAAAATCTAGGTTTTTTAAAATTCTAATTTGGGTTTTATGCTTTTATGATCCATTTCTTAAAGATTTGATTTGATGAAAGGCTGTTAGGATTGCATTCGCTAAATTTCCAAAAGCCGATTAAATAATGGTTTAGCTTAGTTAGTAAAGAGGAACATAAACAAATACTTATAAACACGATATAGACGAGTTACCTACATAACATAATATTCTTTAGACCATAAATATGGATAGAATGATATAATTTAAAATAATTCAATCTATTTTAATTTATAACATAGATATGTATGATTGTTAGCAATTATCTCAAGTGCAACATAGCACATGTGCAGCAGTGAGTAATAGTTTGTATGATAATATTTGTTAGAAGCAAGGTTAATGATATGACTAATGTTTATAACTATAACTTCTGGATTTATACATTTATTAATGTTTGAGTCCTTTACTTGTTTTTAAACAATAATACTACTTAATATAAGTATTAATAATGCTGTTGCCTAAGTATTAAAAAATAAGTTAAGTAATTCATTTAGTTTTAATGTTGTATTAAGTTATTGTTTAACTAACAAGATGAGTACAAACTACTTTAAATTTCAATTACCTACTTAGTAATAAATTTAAAATATGCATTTTGTTATTTTTTTACTCAATAATATGAAGAATAAACATTATAGTAAAACAAAGGTAAGAAAAAATATTAAGCACCATCAATCAAACATAAATCAACTTGTCTATACCTGAAAATGAATGCATTTTTATACCATCACCTATCTCCTACTCCTACTACAATAGTTTATTGCTAAGTTACTATAATACTAAACTGCATAGGCTTCAGTGTACACAAACTGTAATAAATTCTTGTATCGGTTACATGTGGTCACAATATTATAATTAAAATTATTTTTATTATAAAAGTAAATAAATAACTTACCTCAACATTGCTTGTTGTTATTTCTCCAGGGATAGTAACGAAAAGTTACTCTTCAGCTGGAAAACACAGTAATTTAACACAAATATTAGGTTTAAATGTTGTTGAAACTTTTTAGTAACACACTATAAAATTGAAAGATATTGTAAATATAGTTTGTTCATTTACAGACACATTTATATTTACTATTACACAAGGAATACATTTTAGGAATATTTAAGACACGAAAACTTTTATTTATATATTTTTATTCTAACACAATATCGAGAAACAACCGACACTTCCACACGTAAACTTCGAACAACTGCTTTCTTCTAATTGAAAATCACCTCGTATCGTCTTCTGCTTGCTAATGTCAAAACAACAACAACAAATCCGACAAGTTGAAACATGTACTCATGTTCTGTCTCTGTTCATTTACATACGCTAAAAGAGAGTAGAATGATTTTCGCGATCTTTGGATTTTGATTGGTTCATCAAATAGCAAATCCAAACAATTGTCAATGCCAATATGACAGTTTTTAAATTTAATATCAGAAATCTAGTGATACAAGTACAAAAAAATTGCAAAAAGAAAATGTTGTTTTTATAATAACAATCATGGTATAAATAAACTGTTCTAAATAAATTCAGATTTGCAAAATACACTTTAGTCCTTGCTGAGTAGTCTTTTACAGTAACGCGTTGGTTTTTGGGATAACTCAAGTATTTAGATTGTTTTATGAACCATAACAATATTTCCGAACGAACACACCGATAATGACATTTGTTATTGATTGATGATATTTTGTGACATGATATTTTGACAGAATAGAGATAAGATTATTTTATTTATCATTGTTTGTGAGGAATTTGGCCTATTTTCTGTATAAGCGTGATCGTAGTACTTTACTTTTAATTGTTTCGGTATCTATCCAATAACACAAACTTAATTGTTTGTCGTATTTGACGTTTCATTGATGGAAAATTTAGAAGGCGGCGACAGCGACCAAGCAGAAATGGGAACTTCAGATAAAAATTCGGAAAGTTCACGATTAGTGACTTCAAATGCAGGAACAAGGCCGAGCTATATGAATATTGTCAGTAATATCTGTGCTGTTATACTTGTGGGCTTAATAGCTTATTGCTGTTTTGCTGACGGCGTAACGCTATTTTCTTTCCACCCCACGTTGATGACTCTGGGCGTAAGTATATTTTGCATCAATTCTTGAAAATAAATAGAGTCATTACTTTACCATATTTGTTAATGCCTTTTAATATTGTTTGCAGTGGATGGTAGTTATGACATCTGCAATAAATGCTGTAACCCCAGGTGATGTTGCTACTGAATGGATGCCAATTCGATTGAGAAGTGCTCGTCACTGGGTTTTGCAATTAGCAGGTGGTTCAATTATCTGCATAGGATTCATTATCATACTTACCAATAAAATTCTCAAAGGTTCTCCTCATTTCACTACACTTCACGCAAAGTTTGGACTGACATCATTAATATTCATGTGCATGACTATGTTAGGAGGCATAGGCGCCCTATATAGCTTAAAGCTTAAGTATTACCTTGCACCTATATACATTAAACTTATACATGCTTCAGCTGGGTTGCTCACTTTCATTTTAGGAATAATAACTATCTTACTTGGTTTCTTCTCTAGTTGGTGGAAATTTGGTGAAATATTGCGTTATGTAAATTTTGTCTTGGTTTTAATGATAATGGTTCTTACTATATTGAGGCCTAGTTTGAAAATATATTTTCGTCTAAAAGAAAGGATTGAAAACTCAAATTAAAAGTAAATAATGAAGAGGTTAAAAAAATGTATTCGTTGTAGTTTATATTTTGTATGTAGCGTTGATGTGATAATTAACCACAGTTGGTGAGGCATAATGAGTTTATTAAAAAATATATATTCAAATGAATATAAAGAAAAAAATTAAATATTTTGCTAGTGATTCATGTTTCCTGTTAAATATAAGTTTGTGATATTTTTTTTAAGCTAAACAATGCTGCTTTACAAAAGTTTGCAATGGTGAAATATATTACATATAAAGACATTTCTTTTATAATGTGTTTGATAAGTTTATAATGTTGTAATTGATACAAAAGAAACATTAAGTGGTGCTTATTTCTTTTTAGTCAATAATTTATGCTGATCTTGTATTTGATAAGTCTTAAATGCTTTATTTTTTGTTAGAAATAATATTTTGCATTTTAGAGTAAGTTAATAGATGAATATTAAAATAGATGTAGGTCATATTAACATGATAATAATTATATACAATACTTTAAAAAAATGTATATCACAACTAAAAGTATGGGATATCAAAATTATTATTTAGATATCCTGTAAATATAATTTTTCTACAAATATGTATTTACAATATTTTAATTTATATTTATCAATACCATTTATAATGAATATTTTTTTTATTCAGTGTGAGCAAGTATATTGCTACCTGATTTTTTTAATATGCACAAAATATTTTTTAATCTAAGGCAAATTCTCTCTATGCCAATAAATATAATATCTTTTTATCTGATGTTTTATATTTCATAATAATATATCATTTTAATATGGTAAATGTACTTTAAAGTAGAGTAAGCTAAATGTTAGAATTTGTAGATGTTTTTTATTTGTTGTCAAAATTTAATAACTGAATGATACAGAGTAATTTATGGTAGGTACAGGCAGTTTGAGACTGATAAGTCACAATTGAAGTACTGACAAATATCCAAAACTGGCCTAGCTGTGTAGTAAATTATATACTGATTGTTACCATTATACATACATAGTGCCAAGCTCTTTATTTATGTACTTAAGAAAGTCTATGTAGCTTAAAATTATTATTGTCTAATATATTTAAATACTTATATATGTTGTAGACATATTTAGCTCTCAATAAAGGAATCAGAAGAAAGTGAATTATTTATAATGTTGACCCCTTGAAATTTCCAAATAATTTCTAGATAATCATCTGATAATTGTAAGTGTAGAAAAATATTCTGTTCTCTGATTGTATGTAGCTCCACCACACCCATATTTTAGGATGGTTTTGCCGCGTTAACATTGTGCTACGTATTCCAAACGTTGTTATGTCGCGGCAAGTCGCGTCGTGGCTTGCTTTGCTCATGGGCAACACGCGAAGCTTAAGTGATCGCAATAGTTCAGTTCAGCACCTGAAGTAATTAATTGTAATAAGTAAGATGATAATGGGCTTAAATATATTTTAAGCGAATGGAAGTAAATATAAACTAGCACGTGTCTTAATTATTCCCCTAATTTTTTTTACAACCTCGAAGAAGAGAGGTCAATTAAATTTTGCACGTACTGATGTGTCTATTTAAATTGGATCATATACGAAAAGGATGCCGCGGCAATCTGTAGAAAGAAGCTCCAGCATTTCAAGCGTATTTAGGACTGACGAAGATTGCGTAGAGTAAGATAATACTTAACCGTGATGCGGTGTGTGCGTCAAGACGTCCAGTGGTAAGCGCCGCACCCAACCTCCTTAGGGCTGGCTCGCTGTGACAGACAGTGGGTGCTCGTTGTTCAGGAGAGATGTCAGTTTTCGAACTAAATGGTGGAGGGCCTGGGGAGCGGGTGTTTTAATTGTTCCTGACACGCCCAATCGTTAGCGTATAAATAGTTGGTGCCTTCTGTACTACTTTTGGTTGCAATTATTATTTCTGTGGAAAGCATATAGTCAATGAGCAGAAAGAATTAGTGAGAGCATGTACATAGGTACGCATGTTTCTGTCATGCGCAATCTTCACTGGTAACATCAGGTTGGCCGAGTTAGTTGGCGCTTATTGCACTAGTGCTAGTTGCTATAAATATTCCTGTAGGAACCATATAATCAATGAGCAGAAAGAATTAGTGAGAGCATGTACATAGGTACGCCTGTTTCTGTCATGCGCAATCTTCACTGGTAACATCAGGTTGGCCGAGTTAGTTGGCGCTTATTGCACTAGTGCTAGTTGCTATAAATATTCCTGTAGGAACCATATAATCAATGAGCAGAAAGAATTAGTGAGAGCATGTACATACAGCTTGTCTATAAAGTCAAGAAATTAAAGATTGAGGAACTAAATTGTTCATGTGTCTGGCAACACTGAAATTCAAAGTAGACTTGTACATGAGCTGTCATCGAGTAGAAGTTGCGAAACGGTTTTCATTTTGGGATTTTTATTATGTTATTAATCTACAATAAACTAATACTGACTTACGAAGAACAACATAAACAATGAGTAAAGTAAATCAAAGTGGTACGCGGGAAGTGATTTTTAAAGTAATAAGGTGATGTTTGCCGGAGCACGAAGCTGGTCAAATTATATGTGATTTGGCTGATATTTATGGGCGAACTGCAACTTTGATGGGTATGTAATCGTGTTACTGTGTTTTGTAATCTGTCTCAAGTAATAAATTTACTCCATTTGAGATTTAGAGACCAAAAACAGGCATTGCGTACATAGCATATTTTTAGGTAAGATTGTCATTGAAAGTAAGAAATATTGTAGTACGACCTTTTCTGTTGATACATTATCAGTTGCATTAGTATAATTCAGTCAAGATTTATCCCAATTTTGATGTTGAATTAATTGCTTTAGACATAAAGCAATTAATTCAACTTCAAAATTGGGATATGTTACGGTTTATGTGATGTTACGGTTAATAACTAAAATAAAGATGTCACTTTCTCATCAACTGGTCTGTCGACAATAAATAATTAATTGCAATATTTTATTATTTAGTTCTTAGTAATTCCATGTTAAATGATATCTTGTTGGTTAAAATTTAACACTGAATACATTTTAGTTAGGTATTGCAGTTATTCTTTCCATCCCATTTTTTTTTCGTGTATTTTATGCCTAAATTTATTGTAAGTATAATCAAATGTTCAATCAACATAACTTTTGTAAAATTTCAGGCTCCAACCCTCAGATAACTGCAGGTGATAGCTAGAACTGATTTTAATTGTAGTCTTGAAGTTTTACGCAAAATTTTAAATGCAATAGGCTTTACCTACAAGAAATGCCCTAGTAATATAAAAATCGAGATTTGCCTGAAGAACTAAGGAAAGACATTATTTATCACTCTTCATACAAGGTAACCTGTATAATAAAGCGTATTCTTTCGTATAGTAATTTTTCTCATTATTAACTGTATACAATAGTTAAAATAATAGTTTATAGCCTATTTTCCCATTCTACTCCTCTTTACCCCTATACGCCCCTCCAAATAAACCAATAATCAAATCTTTTTTAATAATAATATTAGTATAGTTAGTAAATCAGTAGTTTCCGTGTAGTGACGGAGTAAGAATACAATATGTCACCACCCCATCTCACCCCATGGGTGTCGTAAAAACCGACTAAGGGACTATCTGTGAATATTATCTTTATGACATAAAAAGAAGGAAAACTTGAAATAAAACCCTATACTAATACGTCTGGCCAGCGTGGTATTAGAAGGCCAAGTATCCCTCCGTCACGGGAGGAGGCCCGTCCCTGCAGTGGGACATTAATGGGCTGTTATTTATTTATTTATTTATTTATTTATTTATTTATTTATTTATTTATTTATTTATTTATTTATTTCATTTAGGTGCTTCACAGCTGACAATATCAACATACAGATTATAATAATACATACAGTACGCCAATTATGAAGAACACAATAAAAAAAAAAAATATTTCTTTAACAAGAGTAGACCGATATGAAAAAAAAAAAGAAAGATAACAGTAATACCTAATTATAAATGAAGACGATTAATTATATTATTATGTTGTTGATGTATCCTCGGGTATGATTGAGAGTGTGTGAGTGGGTGTGTGGGAGTGTAAATGTGTGTGAAAAAGTTTATATTTACCTTTATTGCCTTCTATAGCGGGTTTAGGTTTATAATTTGTATAATATTATTTTTGTAATACATGCGAGACATATTAAAGGGATCTAATGCGGAGAAGTTGTTGTTATAGATATAAGGAATTCTACTAAAAGGTGACATTTTTGTGTACTTTGTTGAAGCTGATGGTACGGAAAAAAGTGAAGTTTGCCTGGTACGTCGAACAGGGACATTAAATTTTATGTTCTCTAGTAGCTCCGGGCAGTCAAATTTGTTGTGAATGATATCGTACAGCATTAACATATCGGTTAGTTGGCGCCTGTCCTCTAATGTATTTATTTTATGATATTGACATGAATCTATGTATGATTGGTTTTTTATGTTTGATCTGAAGTTTAGGTGTTTCATAAATTTATGTTGTATTTTTTCAATGTTATCTATATGTATTTTAAAGAAAGGCCTCCAAATAACGCTGCCGTATTCTAGAATACTCCTGACATAGCTAAAATATAGAATTTTAAGACATTGTACATCTTTAAAAGGCTGACTGTTACGAATTACAAACCCTAGAGATTTGTACGCTTTGCTAGTTATTGACTCGATGTGGTTATTAAATGTAAATTTACTGTCCAGAATTACTCCTAAATCTCTAACATCTGAGGTCCGGGGAATCACTTTGTTGCTAATGAGGTAGTCAAACTTAATGGGGCAAATTTTCCTAGTAAAGGTTATTGTCTGACATTTTTGAATATTTACACTTATTTTATTATTTTTGTAGTAATCAGTTAACAGATTTAAATCCGATTGCAGAAGTTCGCAGTCTGCCGCCGTGTCAATTCTTCGAAATATCTTTTTGTCGTCTGCATATAACAGATTCTCTGAATGATTTAGGCAAGCTGTCATGTCGTATATGTATATATTAAAGAGTAACGGAGATATTAGGGATCCTTGGGGTACTCCTGAAGTGATATTTACGAAGTCCGATCTAAAGCCGCCCATGGCAACGGCTTGGCGCCTATTACGTAGATAAGACTCCAACCATCTCAAAAGGTCCCCCTTTATTCCGACAGCACTTAACTTAGATATTAATATAGAAAAATTGACACGGTCAAATGCTTTTTCTAGGTCAATATATATCACGTCAACCTGTGCATCACACATGTTTGACGTTATGTACCGGCTGAGCATTAATAGTTTGGTATTTACATTGCGTGACTTAACGAACCCATGCTGCGATGACGGTATACAATGCCGTGAAGCTGCATAAATATGTTCATAAACAATACTTTCTAACATTTTACTAAAGGTATTTAATATGGAGACTGCCCTATAATTGGCTATGTCTAATTTCGAGCCTTTTTTATGTATAGGAACTATTTGTGCGTCCTTCCACCTTAAGGGAAATACCCCATCGCCTAAAGATTTATTAAATATAATTTCAAGGGGCCTCATTAATCCGGCTTCACATTTTTTGACAAAAATAGCGGGTAAGCCATCTGTCCCGGCTCCCTTTTTAGGGTCCAGTTTGTTAAATATGGATTTTAAAAGTTTGTGGTTAACCTGTAGGTACTGAATGAACTGTACTGGCTTGAGGAGAATCTAAATAATTTCTGTTCTGGGTGACGTCGTCCGAGGGCTGAAAGATGCTATGAAAAAATACATTAAAGGTATTACAAATATCTTCCCCGTTTGAGTATGTATTACCTTCATAGGTCATATGACACGGATACCCGGAAGACTTACGTCGTGCTTTTATAAAGTTCCAGAACTCTTGGGGCGCTTTCCTTATTTGTGATTCACATCTATGTGTGTATCTGTCAAAGAAATCATTCTGAAGGTCTTTAACTCTTTGACGTAATAAAGAAAACTCCGCATAGTCCCTAGGATTTTTATATTTTTTCCATTTTTTATGAATTTTATATTTTTCCTTTATTACGTTAATCAAAGAAGGTGGGTACCATTTAGGATAATTAAACCTATTAGACAGCGGCCTAACTGTAGGGACGTACCGCTGAATCAAAGTATTTAACTTAGAATATAGCCTGTCAACCATTTCGTCTACACTGTCCGAATGTAAGTATTGGTCCCAATTCACTTTACAGAGTTCCTCATTAATACTCAGATAATCCGCCTTGAAAAACCTCCGGACTACGCGGGATGTACAACGTAGTGGTTTAAAATTATCATTAATTATATTAATTTCTAGTGGGATGTGATAGCGATCAATACCTACCAGTGACATGTCGCTTTGTTTACAATCTAAACTTAAATTAGAAATAACTAAGTCAAGTACGTTACTGCAACAGTTGGTGGATAAGTTGTGTTGAGTCATTCCAGTATAGTCCAGACAGTCAATGAGTTCGTTAGCTGATGCGCCCACGTCTGAACTAGTCGTGATTCTTACGCCGCGTCCTTCCGGCGTCCACGACACGAAGGGTAAATTAAAATCACCTATGACAAGGAAGCCGTCGTTGGGGCAAGTTGCGTGAATAGTTAAAAAAGAGTTTATAAAATCATTTAACATATTATTAAGGGAATGTGAGCTACTATGTGGGGGTATATAAACGGCGGCTATATGAATACTACGAAATTGGTTACCTGTAGACACTGTTAGGTGTTTGTTGGACGTATTTATTGTTATCCACACTAACTCTGCACTACCTATATCTATGTCCGTACGCGCCACAGCAGAAAAACAACGTTTAATACATATTAAGGTACCGCCGCCTTTACACATAGATGAACGATCAAACCTGAAAACATCATAACGACTATCACACAATTCCGCATCCAGTATACCTTCACATAGATTCAAGGTGGCGTTGGTTGTCACATTCATTTCGAGCTCCGTAATAATAATTATTTTAAATGTTTTAAATAAGTAATTCCATCTAGCATTATTATATAAATGAATAATATAGTATCATACACAAGTGCAAGTGTTATCTAAATTAAAGAACTAAAACAAAGCAAGAAAATAGTGATAGAAAGTTACTTAAAGATAGTTAAAGTGAGTGCAAATAAACTATAAACACAATCAAAATAGTGCGAAATAAATCACTAAAATTCATTGTTGAAACGTTTATAATTGGAATTAATAGTGTTGGTAGTGAATTAGACACAAATAAATACACAGTGAGTAAAGTGACATAGCAAAATCGTTGTTAAACATTTTTGCAGCATTAGTCATCATAACGGACTTTTTATCTGCTTTTGTAGAATAGGACTACCAATTTGACTTTAATTGCAAAAGTCTTCATAGCGTTGCTGGGAACTACTCTACCATACGTTACGGATGACCGAGGTTCAAAACCAAGCGTACACGAAATTGTCTTTTTGGACATTTATATCTTCCTTCCTCCTCGGATTCTGTCAAGTACAGACGTGTTAACAACAAATTTTGGTCAAATTTTGGTTCAAATTTTTAAGAAAATATTTACAATAAAATTCTGCGTCGTACCAGGAGCCCAAAACGCAGTAGATAACGTGCGTCTAAAGAGTGAGAACACCACCTGTATCGAAAAAGACGACGACACTCACGTAAGTCACTCTACTGTATTCGTCACACTCGCCACGCCTTCCTTGCGACGTCTAAAGCGCCTTACAATTTGAAAAGAGCAAAAGTTCACTGAGTGGTTAGTCTATCTATCAATTAAGGCGCTCCAGAATGTCACTACATCGGTCGCCTCCTCAAACAATGATCAATCAGAACGCCCCCATTGTGCATTACAACTCGGAGCCAGCCCTTAATATACAGGATATATCGGCATCTCAGAGCAATTTGTTAAACGCAACAAAGCGTCAAAAACGCGCTCTTGAAGAAGAACCCTCTTCTTCTTTATTGGAAATCAAAAGTATGTTCACAGAGATTTTATTAAAACAAGAACAAAAGTTCGAACTAGTGAACACTTCGCTTGCTGCAATTCAGACTCAAAATCTAGAGATGCAAAAATCATTCTCTGCATTAACTACTCAGCATCACGATCTTCTTACTAAGCTTGAAAATATGGGAAAGGAAAATTTTGAATTTAAAAATCGTATCAACACGCTTGAAAATCAATTAGAAATGTACGAAAAACATTTACGCTCTTCTACAATTGAAATCCGCAACATTCCCAAACAGGAGGTCGAGAGCAAGAAGACTCTTACTAATATTATTGAAGGCATTGGATTGACACTATGTCTTGATAGTCCGATTAAGGAGAATGAGATACGTAATATTTATAGATCTAAATCGGACACCATAGTAGTCGATTTTGCGTCAATAATTAGAAAGGAATCTATAATATCGAAACTATCCACATACAACAAGAGCAGGCGTGAAAAGAAGGAACCACAACTCAACACAGAACAATTAAAGCTTCCAGGTGAAACCCGTCAGGTATATTTATCGGAATATCTAACTACTAAAACTCGAAAGTTATTTTATATTGCTCGTCAATCAGTAAAAAATAAGGAACTCACTGCGGCTTGGGTAACATATGGAAAGCTATATATAAAGAAATATGAGGACTCTAAGCCCATTCGTGTGGAAACGGAGATAGATTTAAAAAAAAATGCCATGTGACTAGTCAAACTGAAAATTCATAATTCGTTTTTTACTAGTAGTTTTTTTCTTATTATCATTATAACTGTTGTATTTAATTGTTTACATTTAGTCTTGTTAAGAGCATGGAATACGAGTAAATATTTAGTCAAGTCCATAATATTAACTACACATTATACTCGTTCTGTTTGTGATATTTACACTCATGCACGGCTTTTAATAAAAAATGTTTTTTTTTGCTATTATTCTATTGTGCTTTTTTGCTATATCTTATATTTAAGTCTTTTAATGTCTGCTAGCTTTAAGTTTTATGAAATGGTTATAATTACCTTAATTTTGTATTGCAGAATTTACTACATATATACACACACACACAGATCAATCACACATACATACAAAGCAAACAAAAACAAAATTCATCTAACACAATCAATTCATAACACTCAGACTATTATGCGAATGCTTGGTATTAATTTCGGCTACTTAATTGCTGTCAATTTATCAGATCTAAGATTCCCTTTTCCTTGTATACCTTTTCACGTCAAACTTAGTGACGTGAATTATAATATACTAGCTGACCCGTGCCCACTTCGTTGAGCAGAAAAAAAAAAGCTTCCTTTTTTTAAACATATTTCATTACTGCTCCTCTCTTATTAGTCATAGCGTGATACTATATAGCCTATGGCACTCCCCGATAAATGGCCTATTTAACACAAAAATAATTTTAAAAATTGGTTCTGTAGTTCCAGAGATTACCCCTACAACGTCACAAACTTACAAACACACAAACGTTACCTTTTTATAATATTAGTATAGAGTATTATCCATTCATTCTGTCCGTGTGGTGACGGAGTAAGAATACAATATGTCACCACACCATCTCATCCCATGGGTGTCGTAAAAACTGACTAAGGGAATAACCGTAACTACTATCTTTACCAAATAAAAAGAAGGAAAACTTGAAATTAAACCCTAAACCAATCCGTCTGGCCAGCGTGGTATTCGTAGGCCAAGTAACCCTCCGTCACGGGAGGAGGCCCATCCCTGCACACGCTGTTATGATGATGATTATCCATGTAACGATGGATTAAGAATAGGTACATGGTATTAATCAATAAACCAATTAGCCCATCGCAGCCCACTGCTCAACCAAATGCCCCTCCCAAGAAACGCCACAGAACAGGGTCCTCCGCCCTCCGAATTTAGTCCGACCAAGCGATCTTTTTAAGGTAGAATTAATTTATAGTACAGGTATTTAAAATTAAAATTAAAATCTTACTCCAACCAAAATGTTGATACTAAGAAAATTCATCTATACCTAATAACATCGCGTTAGACAGATATTTTACGTTATTCGCGCATTATTTTAAAACTGGGATATCTTTCAAACTAATAATCGGATCTCATCGCTGTAAAGGACAATATTGTTTAGAATTAAATAAGTATAATGATTAACGTATTTATTTTGATAAGGGTCAATACCATATACACAAAATACCTTTACAAACAATGCATTTCTTTAAATCAAATTTGATTATTATAAAAAAGGTCGTAGTGAGTCAACCTTAGAAGATAGATATATGCTATCGCTGACTTAATTGTAAAACTTTTTTAAAGGTACAATTCTCTAATACATCATTTCAGTATATCTCCAGACGTTTAAGCAGCAGAAGCAAAATAAACGTTTTTTAGCGTCCCTTTTATAAACATATTTCATTACTGCTCCACTCCTAGTAGTCATAGCGTGATGCTACATAGCCTATGACACTCCCCGATAAATGGACTATTCAACACAGAAATAATTTTTGAAATCGGTTCAGTAGATCCAGAGATTACCCCCTACAACGTCACAAACACACAAACACACAAACTTTACCTCTTTATAATATTAGTATAGATATCTTAAAATTGATTTTGTAGTATGGAAAACTTAGATACATTAAACTTAGATCTGGACTCAATACAAGTGGCTAAAACCTTAACCTGTGACATAGAGAGTGTCAAAGGTCACATATATAATAACAATAATCGTAGTCTTAACGTTTTGTCCCAAAATATCCGTAGCATTAATTGTAACTTGCCCAGCTTCTTAACTTTCCTCCAAAGATCTGAAATAGCCTGGGATATTCTGGTTCTGACAGAGTGCTGGCTCCCTTCTGCAAATACTATTCCCGCACTAGACGGTTACTACCACTCTGCCACAACTCTAAACAGATCACAGAATGAAGGAGTTGTTATTTATTACAGCCAGCGCTTAGATATTGTTTGTGAAGAGATTACAGTCTCTGACGCAAATTGTCTTGTTCTAAAATTGGAACGGGATACTTGTATAATTGGACTTTACCGTCCACCAAGTCAGCATAATACTACTAATTTCTTAAATTCTATAGACCTATTTCTTGCAAGCTTGAAAACATTTAAAAACATTTTTCTTTGTGGCGACATTAACATCGATATAATTCCAAACAGCCCAGATCCGCGCTCTTACAATTATCTTAACATATTAGCCAGCCACGGCATGCTCCCTGGCCATACGTTACCGACACGTCAAGGACTAACATGTCTAGATCACATGATCATTAAAACTAATATGGATACTATATGTTTTGTTATTGAATCGGCCACCACTGACCATGAATGTGTGGGTGTGAGTTGTAGGCGTAAATCTCGGCTGAGTTATCTAAATAAAACATATTGCAAAGTCAATTTTGAAGGACTAGACAGAGATATGCAAAATATGAAATTTCAGTCAATTTTAGACAGTCAAGATGTAAACGTTTGCACTGAGCTATTAATATCATTTCTCTCAACTGTCATAGGTAATAATTCCAAAGTTATTAAAACCACCAACAGAAAGCTGATTACGAAACCGTGGATCACTATAGGACTGCTTCGTTGCCTGAGAAACCGTGATAATTTATATAAAAAATTTAAACGGAACCCAAGCAATGAATTAATTAGGACAACCTACACACGGTACAGAAATTTCTGCAACACCCAAATAAAAAAGGCTAAAAGAAGATATGAGCGGCAAGAAATTGAAAATGCTAAGGGCAATAAAAAGCAGGTCTGGAACATAATTAAGGAGATTTGTGGAGTCAATACTAGAACAGACCATTCATCCTGTCTTCTGAAGTCTAACAATCCACACTCTGATATAAACCATGTTAATGGGTTCTTTGCAAATGTTGGTGCTGACTTGGCTAGGAAGATACCATTACCCAAAGAGACGCCGCCAACCACACTGAATAATGTACACCTTTCAACAAGTCCGCTCAATTCATTCGCCATCCTACCTACAGATGACACTGAGATATTTTGCCTTATCAAAGGCCTAAAAGATAACTGTGCAGTAGGAATTGACCAAATAAGTAACAAAGTGATTAAAAGGTATGTGAAGATACTCACTCCACTAATTACACATCTATGTAACTTGGCAATTTCTACAGGCGTCTTTCCTGACGCATTTAAAACTGCTGTAATAAAACCCATATATAAGGGCGGAGAAAAGGACTGTGTCAATAACTACCGACCCATATCTTTACTTCCGGCTCTCTCCAAGGTCTTGGAGCGTCTCTTAAATCAGCGTCTGATCAGATTTTTGGAATCGAATGCACTCCTCTCGCCGGCACAATTTGGATTTAGGGCTGGCAAGAGTACTAACGACGCAGTTCATGAATTAGTGAACTCAGTTGTTTCCAGCCTTGATGACCGGAAAAAGTGCGTTACTGTGTTCCTTGACCTTGCGAAAGCATTTGACGCAGTCTCTACTCCACTCCTTTTAGATAAACTGAATAGACTGGGTATTCGAGGAACACCGCTTATGTTGATGAAAGATTATCTGACGGGGCGAAAACAACGAGTTAGGATCAACAATATCCTGAGTGATGAACTGACTGTTAGTTGCGGTGTACCTCAAGGAAGTATCTTGGGGCCGACTCTCTTCCTGGCGTATATCAATGAGCTTTGCCAACTTCCTCTCCTCCAAGGTAAAACCATCGCTTTTGCCGATGACGCTGCCTTATTTTTTAGTGGGGATAGTTGGGAAGAGGCTTTTGAGATGACACAGAGGGGCCTTAACCAGGTCATTGACTGGCTGCAAAATAACAGACTAACGCTTAACACATCCAAAACAAAGTACATAACCTTTGCAATTAGATCTGATCTCCTACCACCTCCATCTTTTTCGGTAACTGCACACAATTGTCAGTTAGCCGAGAATGGTTGTTCTTGTCCAGCCCTCGAAAGAACCAAAGACATAAAATATCTTGGCATAATAATAGATCAACATCTATCCTTCAAACCGCACATCCAGGCCCTCATCCCAAGACTGCGGAAACTTATATTCTTGTTTAAAACGCTCAGACATACCGCCGATCGCAAGACAATCAAGATGGTCTACTATGCCTTATGCCATTCCTTGGTAGAGTATGGCATTACTGCATGGGGAGGTGCTTCCAAAACACACATAATTGAGGTAGAGAGGGCACAACGTGCAATACTCAAGGTTGGTGCTGGTCTCCCTTTCAGATACCCCACAGTGGATCTTTACAGGGAGTGGGAAATACTCACGGTACGTCAGACGTTCATTTTACGTACTATTATTAAAAAGCACTGCGAACTGCAATTTGATCCCAATCTCCTTAATCATCGAAGAGTTAGGGTGTGCCCCAGCATCCGCTTTAGAACGTCCTTCGCCCAAAAATTTTTCTGTTTCCTTGGAAATTACTTATACAACAAATTAAATAAAATTCTACATTTATACCATCAAACTAAATATAGCTGTATCAAATCATTAAAATTGTACTTAAGACTGCTTGACTACAATGAAACGGAAAATCTTTTATTGATCCTCTCATAAAATCACATCATCATCGCATTATAATCACACTCTTATACTTACTCATACACTCTAACATTCACTATCTTTCACTCCTATACATTTATGCACAGTAAACTTACATATAACTCTTTCAGTAATTCTGTATTACGAATTTACCAATTAAGCCCATTTTTTTATTTTTTTTTATTTGTTTGTATTACTTATATATTTATTTATTTGTATATTTTACAGATTTATTAGATTAGATTGTAATTTTCTTTTCTCTCCTTTATAAATCTCTGGTTTGTTAAATTTCTACTTTAAATTGTAACCGAGGGTGGGTCACTGGTGACCTGTAACACAGGTTTTTTTACTTAACCTACATCAGGCACCAGTCTCTCACATAGGTACTATTTTTAAAAGAATGTCTCAGCTACTTAATATATAAGACCTATTGTGATGAGAAAATAAACGAATTTATTTATTTATACATAACCAACTTTCGGTGATCACAATAATATCAAAGTCATTTGACTCAATATTACGGTAAAACTGAGGCAATTTAGTCCTTAACCCGCGAGTATTTTGATAAAAAACTCGTAACTTTCGCGTAGACATGACTAATAAATTATTTAATTTACGTATTATTAGTTATATTGATAAAAAACTTAAGGAGGGTGGAAGTAAAAATATAACAAGTTTGTAGTAGCGCACGAAGTTACGTTATTATATTTTATTAGCAAATCAGGTGTTGTAAACCTTTTGGTTGTGTATTGAAAGTGTGTGTATTTATAAATTATTGTTAAATTAGTATGATGAGTATTATGATTGTGAGTTGTGTGTATTAGTAAGACCCGGGGAATACATACCTAACGATCCTAAGTAGAGAGTTTTTTTATATCTTCCTCCGAGTTTATTTTTTGAGGTGGAGATGTATCGTTGGCACGCATAAAAATTGCACAGTTTTTTATCCAGACATATTTGATATTTAATTCTTGAGCTCGTTGATGGCAGTTGTTAAGAAGAATTTTGTTGGCTATGGTTAAATGTTCATTAATAAAAACTTTTGAGGAGTTTCCCTCAAACCCTAAATCAGTAGATGTAACTCCTTTGCTTTTATTAATTTTTCTGAAACTAGAGATGATATTGTCCTTGGCCCTTCTTGTCCTTAACTTTGCGACTATTCTTCGTGGACGTCCAGATTGTGAGTGTAGTTGTTGTACTCTAGTTACAAACTCGATGTCTTCAGCTATGAGATCTGCGTTGACCATTGTTGCAATTTGAATAAGTATTTGTGATAAATTTTCGTTTGGTCTCTCGGGGACTCCGACTACTTCTAAATTAAGAAAGCGGCTTTGTTGTTGTGATCGGTTGTATTCTAGTTCCATAGTTCTGTGTTTATTTTGTAGGTCACTTATTAAGCTATTCTGTTGTTTAAGACTTTTCTCTAGTTTCACGACACGATCCTCATAGGACTTTGTAGTTTTAATTAGCTTATCCTGTTCAGCTTTTAACGAGTCCACCACGCTCAGTTTTAATTCAATATCGTGTAATTTAGTATTTAGTTCTTCTATGACTTTGCTGCTGAACCGTAAGTTTAAGTCGTTAACCTCGTTACGTAGTTTCTCGACAAGTTCAGGTAGGTTGGAAAGCGATGCTAGTACTGTTTCGATTTTGTGAAGAGTTGTGTGTTCGATCTTGTTATCTTCCAAGGTCTTGCTCTGAGTCGGGTTTCTCGGTGAGTTTAACTGTCCGCTGGCTTTGCAGTCGGGGCAAAGCCATGACGCCTGTCTTTCAGCTCCGAGTCTTCTCCAGCCTACTTCAGATAAGGCAATACAGTATAGATGATACACTTGCTGGCATTTGAAACAGTGGGCTCCGTCTTGTACCCTATCATTACATTTTTTGCACTGAAGAGTCATCCCAAAGGTTGTTAATCCCTGGCGGTACTGTGAGTTGGTTATGCTGTCTCGCTCCCTAAGTCTGGTCGCACTACTCACTTAAACACGGTACGGATGTTAAATAGTCTTATAGACCCGGCGCCAAATTAGTTAAAGTGAGTTCTATTATAAGGGTAATGAAGTTTAAATTTGAGTGACACAGTTATTTATATTTTATATAAAGTTTTGAGATACGTCTACTCTCGTCGCTTGCGACGGTGTATGATGATTAGTATAGTTTTAATTGATATATAAAATAACAATATTTTATTAAATTATCACTAACAAGTAACTATTTATGTTCCCGCAGGTCACAAAATGTTGGCAATCTCTAAAAACGGCACTCAGCAGCATCACAGCTGAAACTTGGAAAAACTGTTACCATCGCGTCGAGAAGCTCAAATCAGAATACTACAAGAGAGGACGTCACCTGTGGGGAAATACTGACGATAATAGCAGAAGCAAAGAAAGCTTTAGTGATGACAATGAAGGTAGCAACGAAAGTTATCTCAACATCGAATACCTATTTAAAAATTCCTATGATGAAAGCGATGAATAAATCTCCTTGTTAACTGTATACATGCGTTTTTATTACTCTGATTCAATCCGTTCATTTATTCACTAATACCCAAACCATTCTAATAGGTGAATTTTGACCCATGTAGTTTAGGGTTGGTGTATGAAATCAATTAGGAGATTTATCGATTTAGATAAGCGATTAATCGATAATCGATTATTAATATTATAGTTTAGTTTTTTAAGATTGATTATACATGTAGCAGCGGCCATATAGTATCAGCACTAAAATTAAATCCATAGAACACAATTGTTTTGCAGAAGTCAAAAATTACGTTATGGCTCATATAAAAATTTTCTTATATTATGTTACTTTCTATGGCTCAAAACAACTGTCAAAATTTAAAATGGCTTGACTATAGTGCATATTAAACAGAAATAAAACATCGTCATCTAAAATGTTTAAACGGCTAACACTACTTTTATAAAGGTCATGTTATAACAATTATTAAAAATCTTAATCACTCATGGTTTCACCAATGAAATGAATTATCTTATTATGACTTATGTGAATTTCTTACTTGAGTATTAAATATAATGTGAAATTACTTATTTTATTTCAATAAATTACTAGTATGAAAACTATTTTGTCAGTTTAAATAGGGTTGCTACGTGTAGCACAGTGGCGGCCTCATTTATTGTCAGGACTTTATAGACAGAGTGTAGGTACGCCTGTTTCTGTCATGCGCAATCTTCACTGGTAACATCAGGTTGGCCGAGTTAGTTGGCGCTTATTGCACTAGTGCTGGTTGCTACAAATATTCCTGTAGGAAGCATACAATTAATGACCAGACAGAAATAGTGTGATCATGCACATACGGCAATGTTGTTTTAATTTAATTAAGTTTTTTAATGATTTGCATAAGGACATACCTAGTAGGCTACAGGGTGGTCACTCATAGTTGGCAGACAGAAGTTGTTAAGTATTGCACGTCCTTGTGATTTCATTAGGTAGCTACTTCACCCCTACTTATAAACACAGTAACATTTTCACCCTATATTTACTTAAGTAACGGATTAAGCGGGCACAGCGTTAGTACCAACTTAGACCGCCCCTGTTGTGGAAATATAGTGTGTGCAAAATATCAGAACAAGAAAAAAGAGGTCTAAAAAACGGTGAAGACGAAGTTCTATTCCATCTAACCAATTAAATTCTCGCGACTTGCTGGTTTTTTTTTTAATTTCTATACTACGCTTGAAGGATTCAATTTCATCAAAATTAAAGTTGTCTATTTGTAAGTCTATTTCATTCACATATTTTTGATATTTTTATTTGCCAGCTACCTACGAAACACTTGGCACGTTTATCATGCAGAGTAGGTAGTCTTTTCACTCTTTTCTGTTTTTTACAGGCCTACCATGTTTGAAATCTTTAACTTAATGGTGGTTTTGTAGTTTTTCAATAAAATAGTTCAATTCGGAATAAAAATCAATTTTACATATTTTATTTGTATAGGTTGTATTATTTTATCATATTCTTTTTGGGATCCCTGTTTCCCAATTTTATTATGATATTTGTACGCATTTTTAGACTGTTCTTGTAATTATTATTTATTTGTCATTTTAGAAATGTCAAAACCATATTTTTTTAATCAGTCACTGTCAGTCAGATTTGAATTTGATTTCGGAGAGGTTTTGAATGTGTTTTCTCTTATTAATATATTATTTTAAATGAAACACAAGTGTAGTAGACGCAAATATTTGATATATTGAGTAATATTATTATCACAACACGTTCTTTTAATTTAACAATCAAGTTGTCTGTGTTAAATAATACGACTTTGTAAATACGCGCTGAAGCACGTGTATCTGTTGTTATCATTACAATATTACTAGGAAAACTTGAATTGATTTATATTTGGGAACAAAAAAGGTATTTCATTTTTGAGTAATGTAAATGTAATCACAACATGTTAACATGTTCTTCGATGATGCCATTATAATTTGAATGATGCAATATATATTTTTTATTTAATAACGAAAGTTAAATGAAATTATACTATTTTCATTTTTAATAACAATATTTTAGCTCTCAACTGTATAAAGGAAATTAAATATAATTAACAATGGCACATTCATCAGAGCTCGGTACAGGAGGAAGCATAAAAAGTGGTGTAATAGATTTTACAGCTGGTTCTCTATGTAAGTGACCATAACTGTTGTATTTATTTTTTATTGCCAAAGCAATACATAGTAAAACAATTATATTTAACAATACTTATCAAGATGTGACACAACTTTCTAAATAAAAATAAAATAAACATTATTATTATTCAAACTAGAGCATAATTATATAATTAAATTTTAATTACTTTTTTAAATTAGCTGGAATAGCTGTGGTGTATGTTGGACAGCCACTAGACACAGTGAAAGTAAAGATGCAAACATTCCCAGATCTTTACAAGGGCATGTATGACTGTCTGAAGCAAACACTCAGAAATGATGGTGTCATCAGAGGCTTATACGCAGGTACAACACCAGCCCTTATAGCAAATATAGCTGAGAATTCTGTACTGTTTGCTGCATATGGATATTGTCAGAAATTTGTATGCAATCTCACTGGAACTGAGGTAAAAAGTTTATTTCTTTTTTAATCTTGAGGTTAAAGAGGGGTTCTTAAAATGTCCTGAGTGTAGAGAAACTGTATAATAATAATATTTATAAAGTAAAATGAAACTGTAATAAAATAATGATTTTTTCTAAGTTATAAACTGTGTAGTAATGGAATAAGAATACTATGTTTTAGCACTATACCTCTCATGATTATAGTGCTTGCTATTTTGATAGACAGATGAGAGGCTAGGGGATACTTTGCTAGTATGGGGTTAATCAGATAAATTTCTCTGTCACTTTAGGCAGAAATGCATTATATAAATAGCATTTTCCATAATAAAAAAGAACAATTTTTTTCCTTTATAAAAATAAAGAAATACTTTATGGTGTAATATTGGGAGAAGTATAATAACTAAAGTACATTGAGATAACAATTATCAACAAGGTTAGTAAAGTCATCAGGCATAATGTGTTTATTGAACTGATAATATGTAGTATTTAATCTATACATATAGCCTTGGTCAAGAGTCTATTTTATATATAATTATATTCTCTTTATTTACATTTTTCATAATTACATTTTTAAATTGTTAAATATAAATTAAAAACATTTAAAAATATAAAAAAAAGGTAGACCCACCAGCATTGGGTACAGAGATCAAGGTACTGGTGGTTAGGGCTCCAGAGATAGGAACCTATGTATATTTATTATTATGATAGTGGGAAACTAACAATTTTAGGTGAATGCCATGATATTAGTGGATTTTGATAGATGCTCAATTGCAAATTTATTTCTCAGTCACAATTTCAAAGAATGAAAATTTCATAACTGGGCACTGCTAATACCTTATTTCTGCAAGTAATAATTGTATACACAGCAACTACATACTAATAAATATTTTTATTTGTCCATAGAAAGTATCACAGTTATCAGCCCTGGGGAATGCGACAGCAGGTTTTCTAGCAGCATTCTTCTCATCATTTACACTGTGTCCAACAGAACTGATCAAGTGTCAACTACAAGCGATGCGGGAAGTTAGTGTACAAGGCCCGCAAACAGTTGTACGATGATTATTTTGGGTATTTCTTTGTTATGTCTATTAATTAGATTTTACTAAGCAGTACTTAGTTTACATTAATGTTCTTTTCTTTAAATTTATTAATACTTCTTACAAAAAAACTCTCTTTTGCTTCATGTAAAAATATAATAGGGAAATAATACTTATTACAAGAATTTTAGATTTTGGGAAATTGTTGAAGTTATATTATCCTACTGATCATAGCAGTTATAGAAAAGTAGGATTTACTTATACTGTTCTTTATTATAAATTTTTAATCTACTATTAAATGATAAATGTCACATTTAACATTAAACAATAACAAAAAAAACTCTTGATACCTTAATTATTGCGTGAGATTGTATCGAAATTATGATAAACAATTATGGATATATACTTTTTGAAGGTCTCTTTGTTTAGCAATAATAGAAGCAAAAACGTAAACGTTTATCTTGTAGTATTTTTTGAAAACTTATAATATACTCATAACCTTCTTGGTGCTGCTGAATCAGGCCCTGCGCAGACGGCACACTTTTTGTGCGATCGAGTCTGCGGCGCACAAAAAGTCTGCCATACATGGCATATGTTTGAGTCTTTTGTGCGCCGGACTTTTTTCGCGTCCTGTGCGTTACTGCTTATAATTGCATAGGTTCTATTTTCACAGACTAAAAAGTGCGTCACGGATAGTCTGTCGTCTGCGCAGGGCCTTAAAATCGACACCAGCAATTTATACTACGCTAACCCATAAAAGTGAACTTTACAGTAGACGCGTTTAAAGGAATAAACGCGATAACTTTTATACTAATAAGGATATTGATTTGAAATTTTGTATGATTAATATTTGATTTATTTATAGTTAGTTCACATTTATATTTTTCCTTAATTGAGTATATTTTTTAATTTAGTGCAAGTTAGCCGTATGTACCCCTAATTCCACAATATGATTTTACGCACTACGCACGTCTAACTAGTAGTCAGCGTAGTGTATTACGGGCGGTCACAGTACGAAATAAGTGTGATTTTTATTGCTTTACATTGCTTACTCTAAAATATATTATGCATTCATTTTAACTTAAGCCTACATTTAAAAATGTGAAATATGTTGTCTATAAAGTATTTAACATAGTTTTATACGAGAAATTATATGAAACATACAGTCGCTAACTAGTGCATGGCCAATCGAAGAACGAAATCCGATCGGGCTACATTACGCTAAGTAACATTTAGCGTACGCTAAGTAACATTTAGCGTAGTGTTACACGAACTTTAAGCAAAGCGGCTAAAACTTACAAAATAATGTAGTAAATTATATAAACCATATTTTATATACTTTAACATACAATATAATATTTAATAGCACATTAAACTTACCCCTTATAGCAGTATAAATCGGAAGCTCTACCTTTTTATCAACACTCCTCAATGAATATTTTACCTTTTTGGTAAATTTCACTAAATATTTAGCTCGTTTTTGTGTCATTTTTGTAAAAATACACTAACACTGTTAATATTTAGACTAACTTATAACAATAGTTCTATTAATTAGCATTATATTATTAAAGTGTTTTTTTTTTATAAATAAACCGCGCACTTCCATCTTATAATGCGACAAGTGAAGTTAGCGTAAACTAAATCGAGCGATTCTAAAAATTACCTGTACTTAGCGTTGTATAAAATTTGTAACTTCGTTATTTTTGTATTACTTCATGATTTTTTTATTACAAATAAAATAGCACATTTTAAGCACTTTAGTGAAAAAAACGTATTTTCCTAAAATTCGAGTTAGCGTAGTATAAATTGTTGGTGTCGAAATCACAAATTCAATTCTATATTTATGTTACAATTATGTAAGTACCTAAGTATCTTTAAGCAGAACAGCAAAGCTTTTACGTCGCTTATGTTGCAGTGACGTAATTCTTCCACCTTGTATTTTTTACATAAAGGAAATGCTTAAAAGTTGAAAGTGGTAGGAGATGGCGCGATTGCATTATAGTTCATTGTTTTCCCCCGACTACGTGCTGGTGAAGCTGCCGTGTGAGGGACGTTTTGTCATACCTTCGGGATCAACAACCATAAAATAGCTTGTTTTAAATACGTCGTAAGTTGAACGAGGCCTACTAACAACCTCCTTCTAACAAAGTCGCGGTTCTGTATTTCAAAATCGCGCATTTCAAAACTCCTCTATTTCTAAATCGTAGGGTAGTAGGTATATTCGTCATCACGACATAGATAGGTAATAAGAATACTTTAATCTATTAGAAATGTTTTCATTAGGTTTAAATAATTGTAAACACCTATTTGAAAATAAATATCAAATAGATTTTACGTAATATTTCTAACATCATACATCGTTTTACTATCACTTATCATAATAAATGTTTACTAATATTTGTTTAGGGTTTCCTATCTTATTATATTACGCATTTATTATCATAATTGCGTATAGTTTTATTGTGACCATGAAACTTATCATAGTATTGCAAACTTGTTAGTTATTCTATATATTTATTCTTCAGATTAAAATAACTCCGTGGCAGTTGACTCGACAAATATTTAGGAACCATGGCGTACAAGGTCTCTATCGTGGTTTGGTGCCCACTATGCTTAGAGAAATGCCTGGGTACTTCTTCTTCTTTGGTGGATATGAAGGTGGGTACAAAGAATTTCGGTAGGTAAGTACTTTTTTATCAAAAGAAATGTATCTATCAAACGAAGACTAGCTTCCGCCCGGGCGACTCCAGTAGGTACCTACCTAATTTATTTTCTCGCATTGTGGCCCTTTATCTCACACCTTAACAAAGTCTAGGGATATTTGTATTTACTCAATTATATTTGGTATTACACCAAAATAATCTGCGATAACATACAACATGTTTATATTTTTATAAAGGCAATTTATCAGGCTACAATCCAGAATTCAATAAAAGTACTTTTTTTGCGCAAATATTTTTTTATTCTAATAAATAAAGAACTTAGAAAATTAGTAAAACAACAATGAATGTGTTTCTTAAGCAAAAGTGAAAATAAGCGTAAATTAATCAGTTTTTAACTGTTATGTGAGTAATAAGTAGTCAGTACATTAAAAAACAATAAATAACGGTCCTGCAATGGTTTTTCATGCTTGGATTAAGTTATCTAGGTCTTGGTGCGGTATATTGTTCCAGGTCCGACTAGGATACAAAACAAGTAGCCCTTACATCACAATTTTATGGATGAAAATTCATCAAAGCCCTTCTTTTCAACATGTCCTACGCGTATTTTATGGTTTTAAGATTAGGCGATTGAGTGGTTCAGCATAAAATCGATACGTCGTGCTCCTGCAACCAGCTCGTCATCACTTTCGCTTTATGCGGACGGGTTTTATCATCCTACGGGGGCAGGTTATTATTATAGCACCTCGTCATTTTTCTGCCGTCATGGTGTTTCTGATCAAAACGCAGTCTGTTCTTTGACACACTAATTCCCGTCCAAACCATAATTGTTCTGTCATGTTATGAATAGATTTCCTGTGGATGTTGTAGACGGCTAGCACAACCAGGAACTCGCTAAGCACGTTCTCTACGTGAATCCGAGTGGAAACCGAACGGGGACTCATGTGTAAACACTACTACAGATCACAGGTTATCTTTACAGAGCAAATATTCACGAGCCCACTCTAGTCGTCGTCCGCGATTCGCTCGGCGTAGTGCTGGAGTACAAAGTGGTATGCGAGCATAAAGATGGGTTTCATGCCGACTTCTTCTGACAGTTTGGTCACCCGCAAGAGGCTCCACCATGAGCTGGAACCTCTACACAAGCTGCATGGTAGTAACATTTGGCTGTCTTTTCGCGGGAACTTGCAAAATCGATCATGTCGTTAAGTGGTGATAGACTTTTTGCTGTGGTATCGTTCAGCCACTTCGCCAGTAGTACGATAACGTGACCATGAAACCTTGATTTCATATTTTGTATTCTTATCTCTTCAGCAATACTCCGCCTAGTACCCGCAGCTGGGAGCATGCCTACTGCCCATAACATTTTCTCTCTGATGAAATGGCACCGCTGCTTGATGCACACAATAGCATTCATTCGAAATAAACGTTTAAATTGTCATAAAACTTAAATTTTACACAAAAAAGCAGTCAAAACTTACTGTTGGTAAATGAAATTTTCGAACTTGACTACGTTTAAGCCGCGTGAATCTTTTATTTTTAATTTTATTTTTCAAATACAAAAGAATGGTTGAAAAAGGTTATTAAAAACAAACCAATTTTTTTTGAGTTTCACAAATTTATACAAAATATCCCTAGACTTTGTTGAGTTGTGTAGGTTTTATTCGGTAAACCGCATTTCCATCTTTCCGGAAAATCTAAACATATAGGTACCTACTTGCCTGGACCAAAGGCGAGTGTAAGTCCTCTGAAGGTACATAACGATAACAAAACAAAATCGCGGTATCATCATAAGAGCCCATTAATGTCCCACTGCAGGGACGGGCCTACTCCCATGACGGAGGGACACTTGTCCTACTAATACCACTCTGGCCAGACGAATTGGTATAGGGTTTAATTTCAAATTTTCCTTCTTTTTATTACGTAAAGATAATATTCACGGATAGTCCCTTACTCGGTTTTTACGACACCCATGGGATGAGATCGGGTGGTGACGTATTGTATTTTTACTCCGTCACCACACGGAGAGTGGTATGCGTGCGGCTAACGGATTCAAAATCCACGCAAGACAACAATTTGTGCGACCCACTAAATATTGTCGTCATAAGCCTGTCTTGCTCTTTTTGTCCATATACTCATAGTACTTACCTATTATTTGTAAGTCCCCGTAACAAAGAGCATGATTTTAAATGCAAGTAGGTACTTGCCTTTTTATCCCGAATAAACTAGGGTTGCCAAAACCATCATCCAATGAGATAGTGCGTTAGTAGTAATTGCTTATAAACTATTGTCAAAAAATGCTTTTCAGGTGCAAGAGAATTTCTGAAGAAACCAGGCCAGTCTAAAGACGATATAGGTTTTGTCAGAACTATGGTTGCTGGAGGCTTCGGCGGCGTTATGTTGTGGACGGCTATATTCCCTACTGATGTTATTAAATCTAGAATGCAGATATCTAACGAGAGCCAGAGATTCCATAAAGTATTATTCGATATTATTCATAAAGAAGGTATGTTTTAATTTATTATTTTAATAAAAAATAATCTAGAAACTTTAGTGATTGACTAAAATTTCATAATTTTGCTACCTATTTCCTAGTAAAGTAGCAGAATTAGATGAGTTTTGGATTATTTTTTTTCAAGATGCGAAAAGCATTTAGAAATCTTGAAAGACTAAAGTATACACATAGCTTTTCATACTGTGCGACATTAACGACATCTGGTGATATTTTCTATCCTTAGTGACGGATAATAACTCAATAATGAAAATAAAAGTTATTATTATTAATAATAATAATATATTATTTTTAACAATAATAATAATACTTTTTAATTACAATTGTACTGATTTTTGTTTATTACTTTTTTACAGGTGTACTTGCTCTATACAATGGACTAAAACCAACATTAGTAAGAACTATTCCAGCGACGGCCGCTCTTTTCGTTGTCTACGAATATTCAAAGAAAGGGATGCGTGATTACTTTGGTGACTAACCTCCTTACGTATTAAAATCATAGACAAATATTTTTTTTGCATTTATGTTTATAGGATAGATATAAAATACTGTTATTTTTTTTAGAAAATGCTAATTTTAAATGTTATTTTTACACAAGTTGATGATGTAAATATAAATGGTTATTTTAATTTGTTTTTTTTATTACATTTTTGTTTACATTTCTTTATGCAGTCTAAACAAGAAATGTTTGTATCAACACTTATGTAACTCGCTTTTCAGCGAGAACTTTGCGCAGGTAAAGTCATAAAACATCCTTTGCTATTCGCAATAACCGCAAACCGGCCAACTTGTAGTTATGCGTATTGTACATAGACTGGGTCGTGATGTCGATGACACAAAAACTTATATGATAGGTGATGATACTTTGGCGATATGAGATAAGCTCTTTAGAATGTCTTCGGCAAGTTAATCTAAGTAAAAAATACCTACATTCCACGGGAAGCCAATGAATGAGGAAAGCACAGTATCGCACTGGGTGAAAATGCCTGGAGAGGGGCCTCCCGGAGGCCTATGTCCAGCAGTGGACGTCCATAGGCCATGATACCTAAGTTATACAAATAAGCTGAAATCTACAAACATTGTGCTTCATCATAACAGCCCATTAATGTCCCACTGCAGGGACGGGCCTCCTCCCGTGACGGAGGATTACTTGGCCTACTAATACCACGCTGGCCAGACGGATTGGTATAGGGTTTAATTTCAAGTTTTCCTTCTTTTTAATTCGTAAAGATAGTAGTTACGGTTATTCCCTTAATCGGTTTTTACGACACCCATGGGATGAGATGGGGTGGTGACATATTGTAATCTTACTCCGTCACCACACGGATAGATAAACATTGTGCTTATTGGCCTATAGTTAATGAATTTAGCACTTGAATCGATTCTAAACTCTGATCTCTAGATGCAGATGCAGCTCATTCCAAAGAAACACAGATTACCTATATAGAGTTCGATGCGAATACTAATGAAAACGGGTTTTAGCAACAGGAGAAGCTTCTAGTGTAGCAGGTAGGTAACGTTAAAAATAGAAGTGTCTGTTATCTATCATAAATACCTGCACATTTTTTTAATAAGTGTGAGCGTTTATAGGGCTTACTAGCGCCGCCAATTGAAAAAAAATAATAATTCGCCAATAGGATAAATAATGTAAAATGTTGATAACAAAGTCTTGAAAAGAGCGATAAAGTATTTATTTGTATAACACACTCTCAACACTTTTGATTATAGGGTGATGCTACCAATTATCAGCACTTTAAGAGTTAGTCTTACTTTAATATCGTTTATCTTTAGTGATAATACTGATAACGCCTTTAACAACATGCTTTCTCGGTTCACTATTAAATAAGTAATTGATTTTTATTATAAAAAATTGTCTTTATGCATACACATTTTATTTAGATGAGTTTGACTAAATAATTACCCAAACACCAATTATTGGCACCATCATCACCAATTACTGGCATCGACCGAGCCAATTATCAGCACCTTAAAATTAGACATTCAATTAGGTAGATAAATGAAATAATCCATGTTTATAGCAAAATCTCTTTTATTTATACCTAGCCTAACAACCGAAGTTTCAGAAAAATAAATAGGTAGGGGCACGCGTCCTAATGTTGGCACTGCACCAGATTATCAGCACCCCCAACTAAAACTCAAATTATAAGCTTTCTATTAATTAATTTCGGCTACCATTTAACAAACATTAAAATAAGATCCTTTTGGAATTATAAACTGATCCAAACACGACACGTTTTGAAAAAAAAAAGCGATATTTTTAAAAACGCGGGAACATGTCCTTCACATTACTTTGTTTTGACAGTTTCTTATGATCGTAGGTAAGTTCAGGTTTTTTTATTTTACTTTATTTTAGATCTTTTAGATATTTTTTACTGAACCTTTAGGTTTTATTCATGTATAAAATGTTTTATAAGCCTTAACTGACAATGGAAATGAACGTTATCTTGATTTTATGTTCATAAATGAGGTGCTGACATCTGGATTCATTTTTTTTGCGAATTGCTAATTATCGGCACTGGTACTGTTACATGACAAAGTGGTATGTAAAATTGTTAATCCATATATTTTATTGTAAAGCGTGATTATTTTATGCCTAGAATTCAATATTCTTGGAAAAAGTACTCTATGATTTCGGATTTCATATCCTGGCATGGTGCTGAAACTAACATTGCTAGTTATTTTCATAGTGTTGATATTATGATCAAAAGAATGTCTATTATTTTTTGGAATTTTTTATATTTATGTAATTATTTTTCTGAAACTTCGGTTGTTAGGCTAGGTATAAATAAAAGAGATTTTGCTATAAACATTGGATTATTTCATTTATCTACCTAATTTTATGTCTAATTTTAAGGTGCTGATAATTGGCTCAGTCAATGCCAATAATTGGCGATGATGGTGCCAATAATTGGCGCCAGGGTCATTATTTAGTCAGACTCATCTAAATAAAATGTGTATGAATAATAACTATTTTTATAATAAAAATCAATTATTTATTAAAAAATGAACCAAGACAGCATATTGTTATAGCTGTTATCATTATCATCACTGTGATAAACGATGTTAAAGTAGGACTAACTCTTAAAGTGCTGATAATTGGTAGCATCACCCTACATAAATATAAAAAATTCCAAAAAATAATAGACATTCTTTTGATCATAATATCAACACTATGAAAATAACTAGCAATGTTAGTTTCAGCACCATGCCAGGATATGAAATCCGAAATCATAGAGTACTTTTTCCAAGAATATTGAATTCCAGGCATAAAATAATCACGCTTTACAATAAAACATATGGATTAACAATTTTACATACCACTTTGTCATGTGACAGTACCAGTGCCGATAATTAGCAATTCGCAAAAAAATTGAACCCAGATGTCAGCACCTCATTTATGAACATAAAATCAAGATAACGTTCATTTCCATTGTCAGATAAGCCTTACAAAACATTTTATACATGAGTAAAACCTAAAAGTTCAGTAAAAAATATCTAAAAGATCTAAAATAAAGTAAAATAAAAAAAACTGAACTTACCTACGATCATAAGAAACTGTCAAAACAAAGTAATTGGAAGGACATGTTCCCGCGTTTTTTAAAAAAAATGGCTTTTTTTTAATCGAAGAATGTAGTTTGGCCCAGTTTATAATTCGAAAAGGATCTTATTTTTCATTTCTTTAAACGGAATCCCAAATTAATTAATGGTAAGCTTATAATTTGAGTTTTAGTTGGGGGTGCTGATAATCTGGTGTAGTGCCAACATTAGGACGTGTGCCCCTATATTATATTTGCGAATTATGATCTTTTTTATATTGGCGGCGCTAGTGAGCCACGTAAAGGCCCTTAATGGACACAAAGAACATCCAGACTCAGGACAATAATTTGTAGAACGCATGGAATTGTCCCGCGTAGGATTCAAACATCTTGTGCACTGCAGCTGCTACCGCCGCGCCATCATCGAGGCAATCAAAATTCCAGTCAGTGTTTAGGTGAAAGGATTCAGTAACTATATTACAGTCAATTACTTTAGCTCTGGTATTGTTGTGGTCTAAGAACCACTTAAAACTCAACACCAATCTCAGCCCAGTGTGATATACCTACTTATGTGGACTATTTTCTCTTCGATTCTAGAGGAAAGATTGGCCCACTTATACCATTCCTACATTGATATTAAGGGGCAGCGAGGAATTTGGGTGGTAGTGGAAAAAGGGTGTTTTCTTTTTGGTGTGATTCATTTCCATCTACCTACAAAGTATCCTTGGAATGCTAAGACATGATCTTACTATAGGTAGGTACCTACCCCCGACGATACAAGCATTAAATTTGGTCGAACCACGAAACATAATGAGACGCGAGATTGAGTTACCTATCTATGTAATTATACTTGTTACAGGCCAGCTTGCACAGTCGGTGGTCATGCATGCTCAAAAGACTATAGTAGTCTACATTATGAACTAAGACTACAGAAATAACTAAGTAAAGATCGTTTTCTTGAGTGCACGTATAGGTATGCTTAAAAATAAGTTGGTATGTTTCCGGCATTTTGATACAAAAACTTTAAACTTTTGGGCGAGGTTGTACAGTCACGAGCATAAATATATTACTATGGGCAGGTTGGCAATAACATCTGACATTTCAATGAGTTCAATAATATCTCTCTGCACGACCGCAGCATAAACATCTGATCACTCATTGGCAACATATAATTCTGACAGGCCACAAAGCAAAAATATGTGACGCGCCACTTTTCTCAAAAATATCTGACATGTCGTCTTGTGCAAATATATCTGACATTTGATAGTTTCTGTATTTCTGCAATAATTGGTGTGTTTTCCCAGTAGCGTGCATTAATATCTGACTTCAATATGGCGGCATAAATAGCAACTACCTTTCTGTTATTTAAATTTATTAGATAGTTTGAGTATTTACATACAAATAGTTGGTTTATATTATATTTATTTATTTTAATAATTAAAATGAATATTATTCCCATTTATTTATTTACTTATTTCAAATAAATATTTTTTCATGATTTGAATGTATGTAGTAGTGGTAATAACATCTATATTCTAACATAATATGTATATTTTATTTGTATAAAGTATAATAATAACAATATATTAAATAATAAAAATAATAACAGGGAAATAATAAAAATAGTAATTATACCTTCACTGTTTTTATCCATAAGACATTAATATTTTGATACTATTATTATTCGTAAATAACATAACGATATTATTTATTTGTTATTGGTCCTATTTAATATTCTTTCTGTTATACATTGGTCCTACTTTTATGTTATTAGTCTAAAACCTTCTTTGTTAAATGGACTATTTATGCATAAAAATGATTGGAGACCCCTCACACGGTGGACAGACGACTTGGTTAAAGAGGCGGGAAACCGATGGATGAGGGAGGCACAGGATCACGCAAGGAGATATTTGGAGGAGGCCTATCTTCAGCAGTGGACGTAAATTGGCTAATGCAATCTTTTAATATAAATGGAACCAGTAATTTTTTGATAACAAGCCGTGATACTGACTGTCGTAGAGACTGTTATTCCATGACCACTTTTAGGTTAGTAGTAGGTAAACTAATGGCCACCATACACTTAAGCCTGAAGCCTCCCTAAATGGTTTCTACTTGTTTCTTGTTGGGGATTTAGTCGAACATCCAGTGCACACATGTAATCAGAATAACAAAGTAATTAATTAATTTCGTAATTCGTTGCATCTGTTATTCTGACTTGGTTCATATCAAGGTATCTGCTGCAGGATAACAGTTTAATACACAACTCTCACACAGTTCGTAAAAGGTTTCATGCAAGAACTCATACGCTAAAACTCATAGATTTTCCGCCCAGGATCACGGACTTAATCCTATATAAAAATTGCGGGGTTTAATGTTCAGCTATGAGATCAATCTAAGGTTCAAACCACAACACAAGGTAAAAACGGTCCCTACGACAATTAGTCTCACGGCTTGTTATTAAACAAATTACTGGTTCCATTTATATCAAAAGATTCCAATCCAATCCATTAGCTAATGGACGTCTGCTGGACATAGGCTCCCTCCAAATATCTCCTTGCGTGATCCTGTGCCTCACTCATCTATCGGTTTCCCGCCTCCTTAACCAAGTCGTCGGTCCACCGTGTGAGCGGTCTCCAATAATTGTTATGCATAAAAGTCCATTTAACAAAGAAGGTTTTAGACTAATAACATAAAAGTAGGACCAACGTATAATAGAAGGAATATTAAATAGGAGCAATAACAAATATAAAAATATATCGTTATGTTATTTACGAATAATAATAGTATCCAAATATTAATGTTTTATGTATGAAAACAGTGAAGATATAATTACGTCCCTGTTATTATTATTTATATATTGTTATATATACTTTATACAATTAAAATATACTTTATATTATTACCACTTCAAACCAAATCATGAAAAAATATTTGTTTAAAATAAATAAATGGGAATAATATTCATTTTAATTATTAAAATAAATAAATATAATATAAACCAACTATTTTTATGTAAATACTCAAATTATATCAAATAAATTTAAATTACAGAAAGGTGATTGATATTTATGCCGCCATATTGAAGTCAGATATTAATGCACTCTACTGGAAGAACACACCAATTCTTGCAGAAATACAGAAACTATCAAATGTCAGATATATTTGCACGAGACGACATGTCAGATATTTTTGAGAAAAGTGGCGCGTCACATATTTTTGCTTTGTGGCCTGTCAGAATTATATGTTGCCAATGAGTGATCAGATGTTTATGCTGCGTTCGTGCAGAGAGATATTATTGAACTCATTGAAATGTCAGATGTTATTGCCGACCTGCCCATAGTAATATATTTATGCTCGTGACTGTACCGAATTTATTATAGAACAGCAACTACTAACGATTAATTAAAAAAAAACTTACCAGAAAGTTTAAAATCATAGAAAAATTGAAGATGTCAGAATATCAATAACATCCGAACTTCAATCAAACTAAAAGGGCACCTAACCTGTGATAAATTTGAATTAAAGTCACAAACAAGATCATCGCAAGCTAATGTCATCAGACGAATATCAAGTGCAAAACATTTATAGATATTCCCGGAAATCATACAAAAGAAATAGAAGATGTGCCCTCGATGATGACGCCAGTACTCCAGAAAATGTTAACGTAGACGGGGCAGAGGCCGCACCGCACACTCTCCAAAAAGATTTGCTGTCTCCTGCCCTTGGATATAGCTGTGATTTAGAACCTGAGAAAGAGTACACAAATATCCTACATAAAAAATGTCCAGTTATTACTCTAGCTCAACAACAATTAAATAGACTCCTTGATGAAACCGATAAGATATTCTATGAAAACCCGAGATGCTGCAGGTTTATATTGTTTATTTTTCTTATTATTATGTACGCTTTACTAATTTACAAGAATGAAGATTTTAAGTACAAATCTGATACTATCCGAGGGTTTCCTGGAGAAATTTGATACCTTGTTATTGATATTTGCCTATTAGGTATTACGACTACATGCTTGGCACCTACATAAATTCTTGTTAATAGTTCTTAAAGCAAAAATGTACAAAGTTCATACACATCCAACGAAAATGCTCTTTTATGATATGAAACGTTTTCCTTTTACGATTTCGAATTAATTTAAAATGTAGGTAAGTATCCATTAATTTAGCATTGGCCAGATTATATTTAATTCACTTGATTTTAACCTAGAAAAATCTGAAATTATTATACATTTCAAATATTATTCAGTGATTTTTTTGTTTGTGTCCTACCTAAATACCTAACTTTTGATAGTAGTGTTGTACTTGTAGGTACCTATCACTTAACGATTTATCGTTTAGATTATAACGAATAAAGGTCAAGAGTTTTATTCACTTTCTAAAACTTAATGCTGGACCAAGTATAGACTATAGAATACCTACACGGTATAGTCTGAGTACTCCAAAAAGAGATAGAAGATATTGTATAAGAATAGAAGACACGTAAGTGCAAGCAAGATAGATATAGAGTAATGATGATGATAATGCGATATCTATCGAGGTATAATATAAAATGCCTATTCATCATAAATACCTACTAGGTTACCTACAGACCAATTGCAACGAAAGTAAACATGGCAGATGTGAAATTTACAATTGCATTGATTTCACACTGATTCTGGCCTCTGAGTTGAAAAGGCAGACAACATTTTTTAAATTAAATACCTCGTTGGCGCGGTGCGGTGCGGCGGTCGCGGTGGTGGCTGACGTGCACCCGTTGCGGATTCGTATCCCTCGCAGGACAATTCCTTGAGCGATCCACAAATTATTGTTTGTGTTTCGATGTTCTTTGTGTCTCCATTCTATAGATAGGTTTATGAAGTCCCCACAACACAAGGCTGGATACGGCGCGACTCGACCTAGCCCTAGTGCGGAAGTTGTTATTTAAAAATATACTTACTTGTAATATGAGCGATATTAGGTAACCTAGTAGATACCTAAGTTAACCGAAATCTTTAGAGTACGAGACACTAAAATACCTATACCTACCTACAGTATTAATCTGCCCAAGGTAGGTACTTACGTAAAAGGAGGATATTTTATCGTCTTTTTATGCGAGTAAAAATATAACTAGCAGATTTTTTTACACGAAATAGCATCAAATCGGTAGGGTAATGGCATAGTAGGTACAGTTGTACTGTGGTAAGGGTAAGCGCTACCAGATCCATATCACAAGCAGTAGCATACAGTGGTTACAGTTATACCTACTTATCTAAAGCTCATAAGGGCACTCTTTGCCCTATACTTGTCATCCTAAAACACAAGTTTTAAGCCATACTTATAGCCCCAAAAAATTCATTAGCTACTGCGAACTAAACACAGTAGGTACCCCTACCTAAGCTTTTGTTCACGACTTCTTTGAGGAGTCCTAGACAGCCTCGTACTCAAGAGTCCTAACAAACAGTAAAATCCTTCATTATTTTTGTTACAGATCCGTAGACGATTTCATGTGGTTGTGTAAAACATTTTTGAGTGAAGATAAAGTTCGTTTAATTTTATGTGCATTCATTATTTTGTCTTTTTTCCTCGGTGTTTTCTTTGGGGCAGCGTCTTGTGGTACTCACCTTGGACGTTTTAGGAGTCCCATATTACAATGTGTTGACAACTTCTTTATTCCTACCTACTATGGCCGCATAGAAGATTCGTATAGAAGTATTGTGTGAAAAAGTAAAAGCCCTTAAGTGTAGGAGTTTTGAAAATTGTTAATTAATATTTATGTAAGATTAGTTTCTATTTGTTTTTAAATGATCTTTGTACCTACTTTAAAGTGTTCACGCAACCTCTCTAATTTAGTTATTACATTTTATTTTTGTTGCCTAGTTTTTATTTAATTATCTTTATTATAAAGACTTAGTCCTATTGCCAGGGGATAAGTCTCCCCCATTTGTGACAGGAATATCAACCCGCAGATATACTGCGCTGACCATACTTGTTGCTATTGGTTCTAATGCCCGATTTACATATCGACAAGTACAGTAGCGAGTTAAGTAGTATTTTAAGATTAAGTTGATTTAAATAGAGTTCTATCCTATTTTTTGGCGAGTTAAGTACGAAGTAGCCCCCTCTCTCGCGTCTCGCCAACTTAACTTGCCAAAAAATAGGATGGAGATCTATTTAAATCAACTTAATCTTAAAATACTACTTAACTCGCTACTGTACTTGTCGATGTGTAAATCGGGCATAAGGGCGCCTTCAAATTTGCCGCTAAGTGTCGCGCGGAGGCAGCGCGACTGCAGCGCTGCGGTCGCGCTGCCGTCGCGCTGCCGTCGCTAGATTTGAGAATGGTAGTGTTGTGTTTTAGTTTTACGATGGACTCAGACGAAAATACACTGCTCTTAGTGTTACTATTAAAAAGAAAAAGTATTCTAAACAACACTAGTCGATCGATGAACGAATGCGGGGACGCAGCGCGGGCGTAGCGCTGCAGTCGCGCGTTTTTTTTTCTCTATGAATTTACAAAACAGCGCGACCGCAGCGCTGCAGTCGCGCTGCCTCCGCGCGACACTTAGCGGCAAATTTGAAGGCGCCCTAAAGCTGTCCCTGCAGTGAGACAAGTTGAAGAGCTAGTAAAAAGCAATCTATTAATGAAGTACCTACATAGTTCCTTTTAAAAACAAAAGTGGTCTGTTTTTTACTATTCAGTCGGAAATTGGTGTGATACACAAGAAAGCTGCTGTCGTAGCACGTTTTCAGATTGTTTACAACAAACAATGAGGATTTGAAAATACTGTACTGGGTGTGGGCTGGTACCACCTAGCCCCTAAGCCGTAATGAGCCCGCGGGCTGACTGAACCGTTACTAAGCCCGCGGGCTGACTGAACCGTTACTAAGCCCGCGGGGCCAGTTGAAAGTTTAGTGAGCTGAATCGCCCACAAAATAAAATCGTATGTGTATAATCGTATAGTATAAAAATACTACTACTTACCTATAAATATAAAGATACGATACTAAACTAATCACAGTAGGTAAGTAATCGTTATTCCGAGTTAATTCAAAATTCTACTATCAGACAGTAGAATAGCACCTACACATTACTCCACACATGCAACACACCCCCACAATCACTTATGCTACCACATAATCACACTACCGTCAGCTACCTTTATCTCTTCCTATCTACTACCTCAAAACACACAACTCAAAACACATTAGTATCAAGTACGTGTTGCTTACATCTACACTTGCAATACCACTCGCTCAGAGTGACGCCTCGCGTAAAGTATTGTCTATTTACTCACTTTTTAATATGCATTCATGGCTTTACTTAACGTTTTACAAGAAATTGATAATTCTGCAACTATTGAATGTCACTCAACTGATCTCATCGAAGAATGTAAGCAACATCTACAGTACTCACAGAACGACCTCACAATACTTACTTTTAATATTAGGAGTTATCAACATAACTTTGCTGACTTTTCATCTGCTCTCAAACGCTTTAACACTGATTTTGACTTGATTATTTTAACCGAATGTTGGTTAAGTGAAGGCTCTATAATCGAATCTCTGCCTGGGTATACAGCAACTCGGTCTCAAGCCCAAACGAATAAAAGCGGCGGTGTCGTCATCTATTTAAATAATAAGTGGGATAACTACTCAACTCAAACCTTTATTATAGATGCAGACAGTCTGCTCATAATACTTAATCGTAATATAGCTTTACTAGGAATTTACAGAAAACCTAGATAACTTTTTAACCAGTCTTGACAAAACTCTAGAAAGTTTAAAAAAATATCCTATAATAATTGTTGCTGGCGATATCAATATTGATATAATAAACAAATCATTCAATGCATACACAGACTACTTAAACGTCATGGCAGCCCATACTTTGATCCCAGCTATAACTAAACCAACCAGAAATAGTGCCTGTCTCGATCATAAATATTTATTAAATCGCCCTTTAAATGCTCTGGCATAGTTTGTAAATGCTCAGTAACGGACCACGATATAGCGATTGCCACTACCTCTCTCAACCAAAAACTTAATAACTTTAGTACACCCCGCTACAAACTAAAAACTGACACTGAGGCAGCGGCCGCAGAGCTAAATAAAATATCTTGGTTAGAAGTTTTAAGCGATAAGTCTACAGACTCTGCTGTCAATTCTTTTATGGATATTTTCACAAAAATAATTCAAGCTCACTCTCACAAAATCAAAATAAGCCGAACCCGTTTCAACATTAAACCATGGATTAGCCCTGGCCTTATTAGGTGCATGCGCCACCGAGATAGCCTACACCTTGAAGTCCGTAAGTTTCCTCATGATGACATGCGACGACTAGTTTACATCCGGTACAGAAACTTTTGCAACAATATATTAAACAAGTTAAAAACTGAATATCACAGTAATAGAATACAGACAAATCAAGATAACCCTAAAAAACTATGGAAAACTCTTAAAACAATAATACAGCCAAACTCTAACAATAACAATCCCTTAATAAGCAGTAGTAAGTATCCTTCTACTGCTCTAAATAATTGCAATTCTTATTTTACTTCGTTGGGTAAAGATCTGTCGGACCACATACTCTCGGACCTTAATGAAACGCAGGAGTCTCTTGCGGCGAAATACAAACGACATACTTCCCCTAGCTCTTCTTTTTTCTTCCATCCCGCTAACCATGAAGAAATTGACATGTATATCTCTCAACTCAGTAACGACAGCGCACCTGGACCCGATCAAATCAACCCACGTTTAATCAAAGACTTGAAAAATTCCATTATTAAACCCTTTACCCACCTTATTAATTTAAGTCTAAAGTCTGGCACTTTTCCCGACCGCTGGAAGTCTGCAGCAGTTAGCCCCATTCATAAAAGTGGTCCAACAGATTTACCAGATAACTACAGGCCCATTGCACTCCTTGATATTTTCTCAAAAATTTTAGAAAAAGTAGTAAACTCACGATTATCTAAATACCTAGAAAGTAACAAATTTATTTCAGACAAGCAATTTGGTTTTAGAAAAGGAAAGTTCACCGAGGACGCAGCTAGACTATTAACTAACACAGTTGCTTCGTCAATAGAAAAAGGAGACCACAATCTAGCAGTTTTCATAGACTTAGCAAAAGCTTTCGACACGGTGTCAACTGTCTTACTACTTAAGAAATTAGAATCAGTTTGTGTCAGGGGAAATGCGTTGCAGTGGTTTGAAAGTTATCTTTCAAACCGCCGCCAGTTTGTTAAGATCCAGGATACTACTAGTGAATCCCTCCCTATTACATTTGGTGTCCCGCAGGGTAGCATTCTCGGCCCAACCCTGTTTACGCTTTACATTAATGACATAGTTGAGCTCTCTCTCCCAAACGCAGATATAATATCCTACGCTGATGATACTGTAATTATATTTCAAGCCTGCAATTGGGAAAATGTATTTCATCTCGCAGAGAGTGGTCTCATTGTAATAGCAAACACCCTAAAACAAAATCTGTTGACACTCAACGTAAAAAAAACTAAATACATGACATTTTTCAAAACCCAAGCTTCCAACCCACCTAACACTTATAAACTCAAATTTCACACCTGCAACACAAGAACTTCCCCAATGCAATATACTCGTAACTGTACATGTCAACTTTTAGAACGAGTTAAAACCTTCATTTACTTAGGTATCTCTTTGGATGAAAATTTAACATACAAATCCCATCTTAGCCTATTATCATCTCGTGTGAGGAAACTTATTCATGTTATGAAAAAACTTAGAGACGGGACCCCTCCTCACGTCCTTTATTTAGTATTTCATGCACTATGTCAATCAATTCTATAATACGGTATATTAGTGTGGGGAGGTGCCTGTAAATCTTCGTTTATTAATATAGAGCGATCACAAAGAGCGGTCCTTAAGGTAATGCTTAGAAAGCCTTATCGCTATTGTACAGATTTACTTTACAAAGACCTTCCTATACTTCGAGTCAGACAACTATATATTCTTAAAGCTACACTATTAATTCACAAATCAGTAAAAAATAGACCTGACTACCAGGAACTTATTTCTAAGCGAGTCTTCTCTATACCTATTCCCCGTACCACATCTTTGTTAGCCAGACATAGCTCTTTCTTTCTGCTCCCCCGTATCTACAACGTAGTTAACAAACAGCTTAGTATAGTTAATCACTCACTCTTCTCGTGTAAAATACTTGTCAAAAAATGGCTTCTAGAAATGTCATACCTTGAAACTGAGGCAATTTTAAAAGGAAAACCTTTTTAGACCCACTGACAAACACACACTCACTCACATCCACTTAAATACGAACTCACACATCCACTCACACACATATACACACAATTACATAATATTTTAATTTTGTTTTATAGTCTATAATTATTTTTTTAAATAATAAGTATAATACAAATAAAGTCATATAAAACCTTTGTAACAATGATAGTTATCAAGCATCTATAGCACCATTTACCTATGTCAGAACTCTGGTTTCCAAGATACAAGCTACGGCTTAGTTTGGAAACCACTGTCCACATTTAAAATAAGTCACTTTAGTATATAGTTTACCGTGTAATAGTTATGTAAGTTATCTTAAGATTTAAAGTGTAACTTTCTGTTGGACAAATAAATAAACTTATAAACTTATAGTAAGTAGCAGATTTTTTCCCCTTTGATCGAGACCATCACGAGTGCCTCCCCTGATAGCGGCCCCCGGGAGAGACGTTCCCGTTGTCTCTCCGCTAAGCTGGGGAGACAAGACATTATGTAAATGAGCTGATAGCTGGGCTCAGCAGCAAGCGTGTTGGTTGTTGGATTGATGGCATCTGTGTCAATAACCTGAGCTACGCAGACGACATGTTGCTCCTGGCCCCATCTGCTAGCGCAATACGAGAGCTTTTACTCCTATGTACTAATTACGCTTCAAGTCATGGTCTGTTGTAATAAAAGTGTTTACATGATCTTTAAGGCCGCCGGCAAAGCACTATCCCTAGAGCCAGTCATTACACTCAATGGACAGGTAATGCAAAGATTGACACAATTTAAATACTTGGGACACTGTGTGACTGACGACCTTAGGGATCATGCAGACATTGAGCGGGAACGCAGAGCTCTAGCTGTGAGAGCTAATATGTTGGCACGTAGGTTTTCTCGTTGTAGTAAAGAGGTAAAATTAACCTTGTTTAAAGCATACTGCCAAACTTTCTACACGAGTAGCCTGTGGGTTAGTTACACGCGGGGAGTACTGGATAAGCTGAGAGTTCAGTACAATAACAGCTTTAGAATGCTTTTGGGCTTGCCACGTTTCTGTAGTGCATCGGACATGTTCGCTCAAGCTCACACTCATGACTTTTACGCCATGATTAGATTAAAGACAGCGTCACTGTTACAAAGAGTGCGGACAAGCTCAAACAGCATTCTGAAGATGTTATCATGTAAACTTGACTCACCGATACTGCAACACTTTATGCGAGTACTGGTGAGGCAAGAATAAGATGTTTCAGTTTTATTTTATTGTATTGTTTATTTTATTAATTTATTTTTTCCTTGTATTGTAATATTTTTATGTGTTTACTAACATAGTATATAAGTATCTCTGTAACTAACCTATGGACCTATGAAGTCTGAACAATAAATGAATTGAATTATAACGCACTTTTTAACCGCTTGCTTTACCTTCGTGGTTAGTGTTAGGTCCTAACCACGACTCTTGGTGTGCATTAGTCTACTAAGACAACCTGCCGTAGCTAGTGCAGAATAAAGGCTAGATGTCTCAATGCCTCCCTAAGGAATTACATCTATAAACACAGGCAGGATGGAATTAAGATTCGATAGTCTCACACGCGGTGACCTACGTGGGCTCCTTTGAGTATAAGTGTTCTGTGTACGTGGGCGACGACGAGACGTACGCGATCAAATCAACGGCGCGTAGGTATCCTACTTCTGTCCTATGTGGCAGTCATGTGCATCTGCATTGAGTGTCCTTTTTTTCAAGTTTTAGTAAAAGACGTGAGATTTTTGGGAAATTTAGTAAAAAATAGTAAAAACTTATAGCACTAAGTAAAAAAATAGTAAAACTTGAGTTAAGCCTGTAGTGACCAAAAAACTGGGACACTCAATCCTGACATTTGAAAAATTTTGCATCGTCTTAATCTCAGAAAGTACTAACTATTTTATAATAATTTATTTTTTACAATTTATTTGAGAATTAGTAAAATCTTTTATGAAATTAACAACTTGCTAAGATGTGATCTTACAGATTTATATCGGGTCACTCAATTCATTACCTGTCTGAACTGAGTGCCCAGCAAAATATAAGTTTAATCAGGGAATTAATTATTGTAACACTTTTATCTTATAGTTTGACTATTAAACAAATTCGTAAAAGAGAAATAATGGCTCAAAAATGTACCCTTGAAAAATAGACGAACATTGAACTTTTTCGCAACGTTTGAACTGAGTGTCCTATATATGAGGCTTTACAGATTAAGCTAAACTTCGTTCATTGAAGCGAATCAGGTACAAAAATTTTACTATTTTTTTATTAAAAAATTAAATATCTTTCGTTTTTCTAAATGTTATACTTTATGAGAAAGTCCACTTTTAGTGTTTTCATGCATCAAATGGTTGTAGGGTGACCATTATTATTGTGTTTAATAAAAATCGTACTGTATATTGATAATGTGTTTTATTTATGTAAATTATAATAAACGAAAAAATGTTTAGATTACTTACAAGATAATTTAAAGTTTTAATTACTTAGATACTTTTTTAAATATGGTTTTATAGTTATTTATTTTCATAATTAGTATAAGTAATGCCGTATGATAGAGTATGTAAATAAATGGGTTCTTCTGTAGAAGAACAAAATTTTACCAGCAAATCATCATAGGAAATCATACTGCCATTTAAAAAACCATGCCCTCTATAATGACCGAGATTATATGGCTGCAACGCTGGAATATATTCTGTGACGCCTAACAATTTGTAACATTTATTTTTTAAACTAATTGTTTCGGGTAAGTCCTTTAAAATAACTTCGGCTGTCCCGTTTAAATCGAATGAGATCAAATTCGAAAGCTCATAACTAATGACTTCCTGATTATAATAATTACATGAGGCGCAGACTTTATTTTCATCGCTTATACAAATAGCGTCTTCTAAGCTGGTAATACCGAATATTTTAATCATATCCATATTAATTGGCAAAAATACCACCTCTCTAGAAACCTTGGAAGATGTGCACAATTTGTTTAAACATTGTTTTGTGAAAATTGCACTGGAGATGGAATTTAATAAAACATTTTCAAAAATGTATGTAGCATTACAAGCACAATCGACAGTAACGACAACACCTTTTTGTTCTTTTCGAAAATATTGAAGTGCTATGCGAGACCTATTTTCATAAACATCTTCATGTGACCGGCTATCAGATAAATCTTGAATATATTTTGCAATCGGTGCGTTTTTGGAAATATCTATAATATCCTTTATATTTTGGTTTCTGTTGTACCCTATACACAAAATATACATAACAGAATCTAGGGCACAGGTATTAATTAATTTAATTTCACTGTTATCGTTATGTATTGAACTGCTTAAGTTACCATTTTTCATAAATTGTATACTAATCTTTTTTGTTATCGATTCGGTGAATTTAGCCTCTCCTCTCCAATTTTCGCTAAAAGATGGTTGGTCAGAAAATATTGAATCTGTAGGAAATCGTTGATGAGTGGCACATTTTAAAATTTTTCTTTTTTTATTTAACTGTAATTGATTATTACGTTTTCGCTTTTTACTGATTTTAGTTACGTTTTTTGTTCTATTGTTAGTAAGATTTTGACATAAATCGTTTATAGCAATTTTTAGTTCTCCATCTAAATTTTCAAGATGAATTTTTATAAACTGATCAATCCTGTATTTTGATACTTTAGATTTAAATACTAGTTTCTTCAAGGTTTTAAAACAACTTTCAGCTGCTGATGAAGATGGGGCCTTATTTACTGATTTGAAAAAAGGACATAATAAATTAGACCACAACGGTAATTTATATAATAATCTCTTAAGTGTAGATATAAAAGGCGGATAGTAATAAGAATTTTCGTTGTCCGGTGTTCTGTTTTTTTTATAGGAATCTACTAAACTGTCAAACCATGTCATTAATTCCGTGCTTTCCAATTTTTGTAGTTCGTCTTCTTCAATATTTTCTTCTACAATCTCTTCTTTAATTTCATTTTTCACTGTAATAGTATCTTCAGTCACGTCTTCGATATATTTATCAAGGCGTGTTTTAGCCTCAATAGTTTTAGCCCTTGCAGATATATCATTGATATCATATCCTAGGCAAATATTCACAACGTCTTCAATGATCGCTTTTGCAACGTCAAATTCTTCACATTTCTTTATAAGTAAAATACAATATATATAAAAATATTTTACACGATTGTCTGTAAGATCTTTAAAACAGGTTAAATTGTGTAATGTTTTTATAAAATGACTTGTGTCAAGCCTAATGAAAGTATTCGGTAAAGTTGTGTTTTTTCCTTCCAAAACAGAAAACAGATGCTGAATGTAATCTCTGGTACTGTTGTGCGATGTGAATGCTTTAGTATTAGCCGAAAGCAAAGCAGATGAATCATCAGTGATTACTTCATGGGGCACGTCAATTACGTCACTCATCCATTTTTTTAACCAACTAGAAATTGATGATCCACTATGAGAATCTGTGATCATTTGCAGAACTGGTACGGATTTTAGTTTTGGATGACCAGTTATGAGTCCAATGTACAAAAATAATGTTTTTGTGAATTGGGAACCGTCCGGCATGTATATAGTCTCGAAAAAAGAACCTGTTGCATCAACAGTAATAGTGACTCTATCGAATGTATTGTAATACTTTTTATAGTATTCGATTTCTATATCTGTCCAATAGTAAACGTAAAAATTTGGATGGACATTAATTTCACGGATAGCACTTCTGAAATTTGAAGTTTTAGCCATAATTATAAGTGATGTCAAAGTATTTCGATGAAATAAGTCTCCAATTTTATCTTCACATTTGATTTGCCGTAGAGCCGAAAGAGACGGCAATACTGGCGGCTCCTTCATCTCATGTACATTATGAGTAGAAATCAGTTTCGAAGCCATTTCGTGCCTAATTAAAATAGCTGGTTTGAATTTTAAGTTTTTAGCTATTTGGTATCTTGTATATGGCGTAAGTTTAGATTTTTTTGATGGCTTATGTTTATATGTTTTTTTTATGTTTTGTACACTACAGAGAAATGTTTGTATCTTTTCAGTCTTTTCTAAACTTGATACAGCTATTCGTGCAAAGCACTGACTACAATGGCCTTTCAATTTAATGCAATCATTTTGAATCATGCTTTTCTTGAGAACCCACGTACACGGTAATTTGGAGTTTGACCATATTTTCTGTTTCACCAAGTCAGACCACTTATATTTTGGTAAAGTTTTATAAGTCCGATACTTACCGTCTTTTTTTTGCCTGTGTGCGTTCAAAGGTGTAATTTTTTTCATATCATATACATCTACATTAAAGGAAAACATTTTACTTTCTCCACTTTCAATTATGTTTTCATCTTTGGAAGGAATGATAACTGGGGTTGAAATCATTGAACTACGATTACTATCATCTGATGTTTTATGCTGTGGTTCTTCATCATTAAAAGTGGCTGGCTTTGCATACAATTTTTTAAATGCTATGTACAATGCCATCGGTGTCATCTTGGCACCCAGTTCCTCAGCCATGCTAGAAAAGACGGGATCATTATACTTAATATTAGGTCCAAGGGCCTCGGCATATTTTTCAAATATCTCTTTTTGTGTTTTCCTGTCTACTTGCGGTTTGCGACCCCTCTTTTTTATAGCTTGACACTTCCTGTAAAATAGTCAATATTATTTGTATTAAATGTAAATATTTAGGGTAGGAATAAAGTACCAATAACAAAAATAGAATAAGTACTTTACATCAAAATATTAAATTTACCGCCTAAAATACCAACTTTCTACTACTCCTGCCCGAAAAAACTTATGTACCTACACAAGATAACAGGTTAGTCATTTTTATACCCCCTCAACAGCGGGGCCACTTTTTGTTATACTGCGAATTTGAACTCTAGTCAATTGGAATAAAGTTCACATCCTCTAAAAAAATAAAAATCTAATTTTTCATTTTTTAATAGGTAAATATAGGTATTTACCTATTAAAAAATGAAAAATTAAATTTATTTTTATAAAAAAAACAAAAGTAAAACAATAATGAGTAGGCCCATTATTGTGTTACTTTTGTTTTTTTTTAATTAATGATAAAAAAAATACTGTTTACATTTTGAAAGTGAAAAATTCTAAAAGTATACTAATACCTAAATAGTCACTTTTCCATTAGTTTCCATGCTCAGGATTTTAAACGTTTCATATACTGACTTTTAAGTGTGAATCTATTTAAAAAAAATTATTCAAAGCAAATACTTCATTTTAACAATAATAGGTATAGGGTACTTACATCGGTATCGCAGAAGGAAAACACTGATGATAAATAAATTAATACTGCACTAATAACTACTGCACGATTGCACTGAACTTAACTGCATTCGATATTAGCACCAAATACACTAATCGTTTTATGTGAATGCCGAGGTAATGTAGGGTAGATGAAAAAAAAACTGTCCAGTAAAAAAAATTAATTATGTATACCCTACAACCATTTGATGCATGAAAACACTAAAAGTGGACTTTCTCATAAAGTATAACATTTAGAAAAACAAAAGATATTTCATTTTTTAATAAAAAAATAGTAAAATTTTTGTACCTGATTCGCTTCAATGAACGAAGTTTAGCTTAATCTGTAAAGCCTCATATATAGGACACTTAGTTCAAACGTTGCGAAAAAGTTCAAAGTTCGTCTATTTTTCAAGGGTACATTTTTGAGCCATTATTTCTCTTTTACGAATTTGTTTAATAGTCAAACTATAAGATAAAAGTGTTACAATAATGTAATTCTCTGATTAAACTTATATTTTGCTGGGCACTCAGTTCAGACAGGTAATGAATTGAGTGACCCGATATAAATCTGTAAGATCACATCTTAGCAAGTTGTTAATTTCATAAAAGATTTTACTAATTCTCAAATAAATTGTAAAAAAGAAATTATTATAAAATAGTTAGTACTTTCTGAGATTAAGACGATGCAAAATTTTTCAAATGTCAGGATTGAGTGTCCCAGTTTTTTGGTCACTACAGGCTTAACTCAAGTTTTACTATTTTTTGACTTAGTGCTATAAGTTTTTACTATTTTTTACTAAATTTCCCAAAAATCTCACGTCTTTTACTAAAACTTGAAAAAAAGGACACTCAATGCAGATGCACATGTGGCAGTCTGCGACGAGATGCGACGGAATTATGTATGAACCTTGTCGCGTGTAGCATCGCGTCGCATTCGTAGGACACCGCGTTAACAAACACCCACACAGATAAAAGGGTTCTCTGTGTATCGTAATATTTGATTACAATCCCCAGACCAAACGAAAAACTTCATTGGATCCTCTTATGGTGCATTACGATTCGCAAGGAAACAAAAAGGGGAGGCAATTTGTCTTTGAACCATCATTCTCTTTTTATACTTGACAAAGACTATGATTAGCTGACCATCTCTTGTCAGTATTTCGTGACACATGCAAATTTTGTCTTATTTTGTTTTAAGAATGCTGGAGAGCCTCGCCCACGCCGACTTATTGTAGCGATGCAGTCGAACATTAAATAAAGCACGACAGCATCACTACTAATATGCATGGTCTCGCTTCTGCATTGATGGGACCATCCCACTACAAAAAGTTGCCGTGGGTGAGGGCCCTAAAGTTCTATGCCACTAAAGTTAGTAACCAGGCTTTAGTTTTCTAGATTTTATAGCACTAGACTGTTTAATAGTTCTAAATTTATTAATTGATAAAAACTTAGGTTTAAATTAAGGTAATAAAAAGATTATTTAGCTAAGCATTTCTATTGAAAATTTTAATAAGTAATTAATAAATTTTATGGATTTAGCAATGCAATGTTACTCTATGAACAAGTAATACAAAATATACAATCATAGTGATAAAAATCTGTTGTTGTATGTGATAACAGAGCGGTACTTTTAAAAAAATCAAAACTTCTTTCACTTAAGTCCATTTAATTCTTTTTCGAATCGGACAAAAATTAAATAGTTACAAACTTACAACATATTTAGTTTATTAATTATATCTAGACAGTGAAATCATAACACTACAGATTGCATTACTACTTCTCTTCACACCATTCATTTTCCTTGCGAACTTGGTCCTCCTCAGCTGCTGTGAAATCATTTTTTATATTAAATGTTTTGCGTATTTCTTCTGGTGTCTTACCTTTTATCATATTAGCTACTGTTTTGCAAGTTACATCAAGTAATCCTTTTATGTCTAAATAGTTAGCAGCTAAAATGAGTTCAAAGAGTGTGCCCTGATCGACTTTTAAAAAGTCGGCATCCCATGAAGAAATATCGTCTGTTCTTTTTTCTTTATTTTCGTCATCTTCTGGTAATGGTGGGTCATCTTTGTGGTATGTAGCCCATTGAATTACTTTCTTGAGTATAGCTGAATTTACATTAGGCAATGGGACAACTTCCTCCTCGTCGTCTTCCATGCCAAGATCTTCCAACATGGTCTTTATTGTCACAGAACATTTTGCTATTTCAACGTCGACTGTGAAGATTTCACTGTCTGAAGATTGTAACTTAATATTCGGCATCTAAAACAAATAAATCTTGTTACTTGAAGAATATTAGGGCCTGTTTTGGTGCCGAAAAATGGGACGCCATTTTACAAAGTAGGCACCCAGGTATTTTATAAATAGTGCCTCCGACAGACATTTGATTCTAACAATATTAACTTACTTTGAAATTCACGATATACAGTTGAAACACTAAAAGACAAAGCTTCCGTAAGCTGTTATTTAACCAATCAGAATTAGATTTACAAAATATTTACACAAAGAACAACGAATGCAAACTCAACTCATACATCCATTTTGATTTTGAGATTTTAATTTGACTTGACAAGTTATTCAGTAGGGAAGTACCAAAACCAAACTAACGGTGCTCGATATTTTTATAACAGTTATATTTTATTTACGGCGGGTTACTTAAGCCGTGTAAAACTGTAACAAATTTGCCAATAAATCAATGATATTAAATTTAAAAAAAGGTAGATATGTATGTTATAAGCGCGACCTTTATGAAGATGCGAAAACGAGTCAATTGGAACATCTTTTTTCATATTTTGGGGTGCCAGCCGGAACATAAAGTAAAAAGTTTTACAGTTAAAAATGTCATTGTGTGTTTACAGACACTGATAACTTTACTAAATTAGTTTTATATAACGAATTTAAAGATTTATTCTTATTTTAAAATAAATGTCAGTTGGAAGATGAAATGAGACAGTAAAAGAATAGAAGAATATCGTTTATTTCTAAGTATATGGTATTACAGGTTGTTACACATAAAATGGTTCAACATACACTACCGTGTTCGGTGTAGAAATATTGCACTTAATTACTAGGTATTTTCAATATTAATTATATTATTTAACATCACATAAATACTTCAGAGACAATGACAAAAAAAAAACAATATAAAAACATAAACAATAATAGGACATTAAAATATATATTTTGTTAGTCTACTGTACCTACTGCACTTAAGCTAGCAAAAGCAAATAGAATGAACCCATTGGTTTATTAAGTAGATTCATTATTTGGCATTTGCTTTATCTTCATTCGTTTTAATAATCGCATTTCACAGGTCAGCATTTAGCAAATACTAACATCAAGCGATTCCTTTTATATCAAATTTTACGTTTTATTGGATGTTTATTATGATTTATTCGTTTTTTTTTGTTAACACTATAATAACAATAAAAACCACAGTTCAGCATGACCGATGTATTAAGGACGTCAGTGCACGATGAATGGATGGATCATATTTTATTACATTTAAAAGATTCACATATTACATTGCTAAAAAGAAATTTCGTTTTTAATATAATATAAATTGTAATAAACTAGTGCATTGAATTAAAACTAAAAATATAAGCAGTCAGCTTGCGACCACGGCCAGTGCAACCTGTGCCGAAACGTCAAGTAAAATAAAGGTAAATAAAATTGCGCGTTAATATCCCGTTTATATAATATTTAAAATAATGAAACGCGATAGTTTAAAAGTTATAATTATAAGCAGGAAGTCTGAACAGTTATATTTTTGTTAATGATTTTAACAGCCTGGAGCCTGAACTTATGTCATAATACAACTATAATTTCAGGTCATGCACAACGTTATACATAGTTTACACCCCTTTTGAGCGAAGTACCTAAATTGCACGATGCCTGTGAAGCAAATTGCCTAAAACGCCAAATACCTGAAACTCGAAGTGCCTAAATTGCACAATGACTAAAAACTTTATTTGCCTACAAAGTACTATAACAACAATGTTTAATGCCTAAGAATGGAAATGCCTAAAATGAAAGTTGCCAGCATAATTATACAAGGTATGGTGCATTCAGTACAGTCGTATGGGTTTACCACTTATGACAATACTTGTAATGTAGGTAGGTCTCGGATTATCTATTAATGTCTATAGTAGATAAAAGGACAAAAAAAGGAACTGAAAAGTTTATTGAAATTTTAAATAAATAAAACAAAAAGTGTATCCTTATATAGTAACTTAAAATTAAAAACGTACTAATTTAATCTATTATTATTTGTGACATAAAATTTATATTATAGCGATGCTTTTAGTTGTCTTTTAATTTTATAAATGCTTTTGAGTGCTTCAAATGGCGATAAGCTCCCTTCGCTTAGCTTTTTGAGCTCTTGTTTGTATTTTCGATTAAATATTATGTCCATTTTATTGCGGTTGTTAGTATTAAATAACATATATTTTATTTTATGGTTCTGCCAGTTTGCTTCTTGTAACAATTTTTGGAGAAATCTAATAAATGTTGAATTTGGAGGTACTCGGGCATTAAATCGTCTATGCCATCCTTCCAGACCGTTGTTTGTTCGTTGTGTCTCACTTGCACAGCATATCATTTCCGGTGTATATTTTAACCATTGCTTCTCGTAGTATATTATAAACTTTTGTAATTCTTCTGAATCCGTATAATTTTGTTTAATAGCATTCCACGCTTCCAATATACGATCTGCTGGCATAAGTGGTATGTTACTTGACAGAGCAATAATAATTCTACCTTCATTGGTTGCAGTTAAATTAATTTTCTCAGCATTTTTCCATAGTGCCTTAGTAAAATGGTAATAACAACCGGTAATATGTACACCAGGAAACACTAACTTCATTGCTTGTACTTGGGCTACTTCAAAATCACATTTAAATTTTGTGATTTCTATATTGAAATTCTGTTTTATAAGTTCATATAATCTGATGTAGGTATCCTGTTGTTTATTAGGAAGAAGTGCATATATGACTGGTACAATATTAACGGAATCCTCGTTGCTACCCAAGTCAACATGAATGGTATACAGTTGATAAAATAAAGGAATTCGCTTAAAAGTCCCATCGCCAAAGTATTGTAGTGATGTGTTACACACGTTTTTTAAGTATTTTCTTGTAAATGAAGTAGAAAAAACCAAAATCTTGGTGTCTCTCTCACCATCTTCACACACCAAAAAGTCAAGGCCAATAATATCTGGTACTAAAATAGTGCCCGGGTCAATATCACTCAATTTCCTATATTCAGTTTTTGCTGTTTTTAAAAAATTGCGTCTAGCTCGTAATAAACTGTCCTTTTTGGATTTAAAAATTGGCATTTTGTCAAAATCTTCATCCACAGCTGGTTCATTTTCGGAAAACACCCTTTCAAATATTTGCTGCACAGGTTTAAAACTTTTGCAAACCTTTTCTTTACACCTTTCTATCAGAACCTGCACTTCATTTTTGGCCAAATTTCTTTCACAGGCGTGTCGGGAGGGGCCACCTGTCAGCACTACATCTCTGGCGTTATTAAGCTTAATCGTAGCATTGCACTCTTTTCTGTTAGAACACCTCCAAAGGCTGCTGCCATCTTTATTTTCCTTATTCAAGGTGTACCGATAACCCGAGAATAGTAAGGTCCTTCCACCTTTATTGTTTGTGACAAATTGTATCACATCCATTTCGTAAAATATGATTAAGTAAACTACGCAAATGAATCCTTTTAGAGTCAAGAGCATAATGAAGCTGTCATACGTCAATTCGATTGTTATTCAATGATAATGAATTTGAAGTGTCCAGTAATAAAGTAATTACAACTAAAGAGTCGCAATACTTATGTATGAGTCAGAATTAAAATGAAAAATGATGTTTTGAAATGTTGTCAATTGGTTTCATGCTTTGTAGGCAATTAACTAGGACCGGCGTTATACTCTGTAGGCATTAAACAACATAGGCATTTTGCTTTGTAGGTATTTAAACCTTATAGACATTAAACTTTATAGGCATTCTGCGTTTTAGACATTGATTTTAGGCAATTTGCTTCACAGGCGTTTACACTATATTTTAATATCACACTTTTATATTTACAGTTGCTGTGGTCATCTTGCTTAGTTTCCAACTCAATGATTGATTTTATCTGCAATAATAGCAATTTACAGAACAATCGATATTTCGGTAATTCTATACAAACTCGACGGAATCCGTAATCGAGCTTTCAGAAGTTGACTTTTTTCTACATCACTACTAATGAATGGAGCTCGCTCACGAAAACATGGTTGTTTTTCAGCTTTCCTTGGAGAATAATTTGAATTTATTCATTTTTGTTCAGTTTCAATCCCTCTTAGATAATTATGAATTAATTGAATAGAATTAAAAATTTAATAAATTGTTATGCTTAATATATGTAAATAACCTAGCGGTCAGCGTCTCGAAGTGGTTCTAGATAGTGAAGTTGTTATTGCAATTAATCATGAACTTTATGTACATTCAATGATTTAAGTAAGTGAAAATAATAGTTAAATAGTTCATCTTTATTATTTTCTATGTTTTATTAATGAGTATTTCTTCGTGGAGTATAAAACAGTCTCAATAATTTGACGTGTCGGTTTTTGGTTTTCGTGCTCGTCCGCCATGTTTGTCCTTTTAAATTTAAGAAATTGAGAGATTGTATGGGTAATAATAAGAAACAGTTTACTATTAATAAGAATGTTATCGTTATATTTTCTTTGTTTTATTCTGAAATGTTGCCACAGAACATTCATATTAATTAAAAATGTATAATGTGTTGTCTGACTACAGTGTTCGCGTCCTTTGTTGTTCAGGTATTCAGGATGGTTGTTGGATCAGCGTCGTACCCAGGGAGGCAAGTGCTCCACAAAATGCAACCAATGGGCATGACTCCTCGAGAGTTATCCGAATACGATGACTTGGCTACAGCACTTATTGTGGACCCTTACCTTGGCATAACTTCACATAAAATGAATATTCGATATAGGCCTTTAAAAACAAATAAAGAAGAATTGAGAAGTATTATAAAGGAATTTATTCAAACTCAAGATTACAATAAAGCTTACACAAAATTAGCCAATGGAGAGTGGATGCCAAGACATTTTAGCAAAAATAAACATCAACAAAGCAAGTTAAGAGAACATGTTAGTACTTATATATTAAAAGTATCATACATTAACTATTTTAGAAGTATTGTTTAAATTCCACATTTTGACCTAATACCTTTTTTATTGTTTCAGATTTATCGTTATTTAAGAGTGTTTGATAAGAAAGCTGGATTTGTAATAGAGCCTTGTTATAGATATTCATTAGAAGGTCGTGTAGGGGCTAAGATTTCAACAACCAAAAAATTTTTTAAACATGAAAGAATTGACTTTCTTGTTGGCTGTATTGCTGAAATGACTGAAGAGGAAGAAAAACAGTTGCTTCATCCAGGGAAAAATGATTTTTCTGTTATGTATAGTTGTAGAAAAAATTGTGCACAGTTATGGCTTGGTCCTGCTGCCTATATTAATCATGACTGCCGACCTACCTGTACTTTTGAAGCAACTGATCGTGGTAAGGCTTTCGTTCGTGTATTAAGAGATATTGAGGTTGGAGAAGAAATTACATGTTTCTATGGAGAGGACTTTTTTGGAAATGGCAATTGTTACTGTGAGTGTGAAACTTGTGAAAGGAGAGGTAAAGGAGCATTTTCTGTAAAAAATGGACACAATGATGAGCAAGCTACAAGATACAGGTTTAGAGAAACTGATAATAGGATAAATAGAACAAAAGCTAAACAAATACAGAAAAGTGAGAATGGCAAGAATCTTGAGAAAACTAGAATATCTAGTAGACAAAGTACTGATATAGTGTCCCCTCTGAGTATGAAAGAAATGAAACAGAAAGGATTAACTAAATATGATGCTGAGCTTTTAATAGCTCAAGGCTGTATAGCAGATGTCCTTGATGGGGCTGTTGGTAAGGAAGTTCAAGGTAGTAGAGAATCCTCAGCTTCAAGTAGAGGGGAAAGGTTAAGAAGGCGTACTGACAGCAGTAGAGCTACTAATGGCGTTATAGTTTCTAGTAATAATGTAAAAAGACGAGCACCACCCTCCCGCTGCTGTAGTACCACTAGTTCACGAAGCAGTCGTGATTCTCACACAGGTATAGTATTGAGAAGTCATAAACGCTTACTTGATACCTGCATGCAACTTTGTCCAAAAACAAAAGTAACACCTAAACTAGGCACTGAAGTGAAATTGGAAAGAAATCATACAACAAAAGAAGAAACTGATTTAAATATTTTAAATACCAGTAAAGTAAATATTAAAACTGAGCCTACTACTGATAGTTTGAAAGAGAACATTGATACTATTGAAATTACTAATACATACATGGATAAAGCAGAAATAAAATTTGATACAAAGGAATCTCTATTGCAAAGAACAGAATTTAATAGATCTTCTGAAGAAAATATTGAAACAACTGAAAATGATTCCAAAGTTCAAGAACAAATTGTAGAGACTAAATTTGTGAATGACAATGCTTGTGTGAAAAGTGAAATATATGATTTTAGAGAAAATGTGAATCCAAGTGAAACTAAAGATAGTAAATTGAGTATAAGTCAAAAATTAGATGTAACTAGTAGGCCTGAGGAACCAAAAAAAGAAGCCGACACTGGGCCAGCATGGTTGATAGATAATTCTAACAAAAGTAGTGAATGTCCATGTACTCCTCCCAGACGAGGTCTGAAACTAACATTACGGGTGAAAAGGAGTCCTGTAGTTGAAGAGGTGATGGATTGTGGCAATCCAACTGAGGCGACTGAGTATGAAGTATTACGACTAGAGGGTGTTGACCCTGAGACTGCCCGGCGGTTGAAGAAAAGGAGACGGTCTAAAGAGCGTCATCGTAAACACAGCCCAATCCGTCCCCTGCCTCCCATGAAGCGCTTAAGGTTAATTTTTGGTAATGAAAGTCGTACTATTGATTTGCCTACTGCTATGTCAGCAGACTGACAGCCGCAATTACCTTATGGTTATTTTTCCACCGTTATTATTCAATTATTAGTTTAATTGACACTGATTAGGATTATGTAGTATTTATTTTGGTGAGGTGATGTTCTGACACTGAATGATTATGATAATGCATCAGATGTAATTTGATGATAATATGTGAAATATTTTTTAAACCAAATAATTCAAATGTCATTCATTAGCGCGAATTCATTTCATTAGTTCCCATGTGACAGGTGTTTTTCTATATGAGCAAATAAGTATTATATTTATTTTGTTTCTTGAAGTTAATTACATGTTTGTGTAGAAAATATTGGAATTTATTTAGCTAAAACCAACATTGGATTTATTTGAAGAAAATGAATGTAGTCCTGGTTGTGCATAAATACTGCCATTTGGTAAGAATGTATCTAAATTTTAATAATTGGGACTTACCATTTAATTTATAAAATAAAATAACATACTGCAGGTAGATCTCATTGCATTGTATAATTTATTTTTCCTTGTATCTTATGTCCTAACGAATTGTGTATATTGAATGTGGTATGAAATTTCAATGAGCATAGTAAAATAAAGTCTCTAATTAAAAGTAATAATTATTATTAGTAATATCTAGTGGTAAATATTCAATTTGAACAAGAGCAGGGGCTCAAGAGATTCTTTCATTTTATAATAGTAATTTGAGTATAGTTTGATGATCTTCACATTATAATAATTAACAAAATTTTGTTTTAAAAATTGTTAAATAAACAATAAGGTTGAAATAAATTTGGAAATTCACCATGTATGTGAATGACATTGTTAATATGTACAGGTTCTGTTGATTTTATAATATAGGTTCAGGGGGAGTAAAGTAGGAACAATCAAGTGTTATGCATGTAAAAAGCTGTTCAGCAGATGTAGGCTCATAGTTTGTATATAACAGTAAATTAATTATTAAAATGTTGAAGATGTATTTGGTATAAAAAATGTGGCAACTTTTTGGAGTGTAGGTACATTTTATAAACTGATGCTATATTAAAAAATAATTTATCTGAAAAAGGCTGAAGTGTTTTATGTCCGTATCTTGTCACCAATTCAGTCTTTGTGTTTAACCATATATAGAAACGATAGACTGAATATAAAATAATGAATTAGTTAATTGATATAGTTAATTATGCAACAATCATGTGAACCAATATCACTAATGTAATAATGTTTAGTATTATTTATAGAAAAATAAATATATTTTACTTTAATTGATTTTGATGTACAGGACTGGATTCTTAAATATATCTGGGAGTACCTACCTCTAAGAGTGGTCATTTTTACAAATTGTAGAATAATTTGTGTATGTACTTTATTTTACAAATATTGGCTGTATTAGGAAATTGATGCACCTAAATTTGCTATGTGGCTGGAATGGTTACTCTGCCTCATTGTAACTAAATTGCTGGTTTTGCAACTAGCTATTGTGATATTCCAATTGGGAATAGTTAATGTAAGAAAACTGTAAGTTAGACAAAAACAAGTTGCATATTGTTGACCATGAAATATTTTTCATTTCAATAATATTATCACAATAAATTGCCTCAAGTTTCTTTCTACAAATTTGTTTAATTTTATCATCTATAAAACGCAGGTAGAAAATTTTCCTTAAAAAATAAACATTGGTATGGTTTACAGGTTATTTTACTATCTTTAACGATTTTTATTTTCATTACAAAAATTCTGAAATTACACATTATAAAAGATCACACGAAATTAATAACGAAAAATTTAATTCTTTTGAGTTTATTAACAACTTAATGCAATATTGACATTGGTATGCCCATTTCAAAATGACAAGTTGTGACTTCAGGAGTGAGATTAGGCAAAGGCAGAATGTTGTTTAGTGTCCATACCTGAAACAAAACAAGAGATATTAAAACATACTGATAACTACAATGCATAAATTATATATTCAAACGAAATACATATATATCTTAGATGTTTATTTATATTCTTATATTGGGTACTTTTAGAAAATTAAAAGATTCAGTACTCACTTTTGGAATTCCCATTCTCTATTATCAAGTGGACAAACTTGTCTTGTTTTCAGCCAACGTGAGATACAGTGGAAATGGAAAGCATGCTGAAAAGTAACAAGAATTATATATTTATTCATTCATCAAATTGTAATGTTATTATTAATATAGTGCTGTTGTGATTCTCACATTACAAACACCCCAAGCTACTGTGCACTCTTCACTGGTAGCCGATGCCTGGTTTGCCTGACATTCTATACACAGATCCATTATGTGGTTACGGCAAATAGCACAGTTATCGACCACGATATCTGTAATACAAAGAAAAGCAATACTTAAAGTAAACTGTCAATTTGTCATTAGTACATCTCGTCATTACGGAAATGTAATATACGACCAACATTACTATTATTTTTCTTAAAATACGTACCCCAAGCCCAGAGAGCGACAGCATTCCACTGAAAACAAATATAAAGTTAGGTAAAACAAAGACAGTGCACCGTTACAATGATGAGGCGTTTATCAATAGTTACCTTTTTGACTTCGAATCTCTTTTTATCACCTTTGCCACTGCTTGAAGAAGCCATTTCGACTTCTTCTTCATCTACATCCATTACTGAAGCCATGTTTACCGAAATACCTTATTTTACAAGTTTAAAAATGAGAAAATAATGTAATTGTACACAAATTTGACAGAGATGACAGCGTTATAATTGAAGGTTATGTACGGCTGTCAATATTTTTCACCTAAGTTTGACACATGGGCCTTTGGCTAAGCAAAGTTTGTCTGGTTTGAAGTCTGACTCACAATGTGCAAGTCTAATTGGATTTAACATTAATACGGGGCGAAGTCGATTTTCATTTAATGTGAAATAATGTACAATAGTAAAAAATATGTAGCTTGGATGTTACGAGATATTGTATAGTTTCGCTACAGATTTATCGAGAAAACTAAAATATCTTTAAGCTTGATATAATAATTATAATAGTACTAAGGAAAGAACAGCTGGGCTTTAGTTTTTATTGTAGTAATCATAGAGTGTCGAGATTAGATGGCACTGACATTTCAATACATAACTTTGGTACAGTTTTACAGGATGGTCTTGGTCTGCCTATATTGGGTCAGAGCTTCCTGTAAGGACTTGGAGGTTCTTGAGGTATAATAAAACTTTCGATTGCTTGAAGTAGAATGCGTGTGTTTTAATAAAAATCGTCGCCTTATGTACAAAAGTGTGTAAACATGTAAAACCAATAAAATATAAGAAAAACAAATATTTACAAAATATAAAAAATGTATAGCCAATCACAACTCAGATTGTAATCACGCCATGCGATGGGAGCGACACGAAGCGGCGATGGCGCGAAATGTCGAGGCGCCGCCGAGCTCCGGCCTGCCGGCCAGCCTTGCCTCCGTGCGTAGGTTATAAATACGACCCGTCGCTCGTACTCGTATATAGGATCACGATCGCTCAACGTAGAGCTCACACGGCTCGCGAAGCCACAACAACACGTCCGCGGTTCCGTCCTTGCCGTCGAGGCCGGAATACGCGCCGCGTTCGCTCCTAGAGGGCGTGCCTTTTAGTCAGTGACGGTCCAGGCCGAGGTACGTACCCCAAAGGGGGTGCCCCTGTGGCACGTTACTTAAATGTCTTTGGTTGAGGGCCATCCGCCCCACCACAGCCCGTGTAAAGTAGTAACTGTCGTCACGTCAGAGACAAACTACTCGTCCTCAAAAAAAAAAAAAGTACTCGTTCCTTCCTACACTCGGGCGCGGCGTTGAAGAGGGACGGACGTCGAATATTACTGCGTATGGTTCGGCGCGTGCGGCGTGCGTGAAGACTGAAAATTGTATTATCAACTTGAAGTCTTGAATTGTTATTGAAGAATATTCTGGCTGGCTGCGTATGTTTGGGCGACGACGTGCGTGAAGATAAATATTAACTTGAATAAAGAAAACCGTTGTTCCTTGTACAGAAGTCGTACACAACGGTTCTTATTAGAACTGATTATTATTTCTATGATATAATAATCTAAAAGCCATTTACAAACAGTTCTTTTCAGAACTACTTCACTTTTCTACAAGTGATTAAAATGTCATAATCATAACTCACTGTTTCTATTGACTTAATCTGTATTAAAGTCATATTTAAAAACAGCTCTTATCAGAGCTAATCACTATTTCTATGGATTAATTATGTAGCAGCCACTTTTATGAATTATGAATCTTTACGAAATAAAAAGGAGGAAAACTTGAAATGAAACCCTATACTAATCCGTCTGGCCAGCGTGGTTTTAGTAGGCCAAGTAGCCATTCGTCATGGGAGGAGGCTCGTCCCTGCAGTGGGACATTAATGGGCTGATTATATTATTATGATGATGATGAATCTATGTTCGTATTGTTTTATACCAAAAATACGATCAATACTTATACTCAAAAACTGCATCATCATCATCGGAGTTGCATATAGGTAAAATGAAACAAACTGATAAAACAACCTATGTAATTAATTTTTGGTCAAATTAGATGTGATACAAAAAATTAAAGTGGGATATTTAAGCTATATGGTGATTTTTAAGTTCTAACTCATCTATATCGAGAATGTTGGCACCTCTTGTACGTTTGTATGAATTTTTCCATATTTCGTAAAAGCACACAGTTGCTTGAAATCTGTAACATACGAGTAGTGGCACTGATACATGGGTTATAAGAGTCCAAGCCCAGACACCGTAGAATTCCATCTGTAAAAAAAATGCCTGTGTAAACTTTGGTTTGTGGCTACTATGTGTACAGTCAGCCCCAAAAGTCGCTGAACACATTTTAAATTCCAAAACTGCTGAACACTATAAATGCCATAAGTCAGTGTGGCAACAAGAGTACAGAATAAGCTTTACATACAAAACGACCTTAACACGCTGATCACGGTTATTCCAAAAGTAGCTTTACCCTAGTATTTTTAAAAGTAACTGTACACTAGTTATTCCAAAAGTAGCTAAACACTAGTATTCCAAAAGTAGCTGAACACCTAGGATTCCAAAAGTAGCTGTACACATGCGTCAATTCGTATTAAAACCTACTTTTCAACCGACTTCAAAAAAGAGGAGGTTCTCAATTCGGTTGTATGTTTTTTTTTTTTTTTTTTTTTTATTTTTTTTTTTTGTGTTTGTTACCTGATTTCTCGAAAACGGCTAGACCGATTTAAAAAATTTTTTTTTTGTTCGTATTGGTATGCTTCCCATTTGGTCCCATTGTCACCAGATCTGGATCTAGATGACGGGATCCCAGAGAAATCGAGGGCATCTCTTGAAAATTGTAGGGACGCATTGTGTAAAATCTTGTCATACATGTGCATCTTTGACGTCACTACCAAATAGTCAAGAATTAGAACTGGTCAGATCCTGGAGACCAGAGAGAGTCGAGGAATACCTCAACGGCATATAGCAGCTACCTTGTGTTTGGGCTTATTTTAATTGTATTGATGAATACTTTACAAAACCTTACACAAACATGATCTGATGATGAAGAAGATTGAGGGTCGAGGTAACTCCTCAACGGTATATAGCAGCTACCTAGTGTTTGGGCTTATTTTATTCGTATTGATGAAAACTTTACAAAACTTGACACAAACATCATCTGATGATGAATAAGATTGAGGGTCAAGGGAACTTTTTAACAGTATATAGCAGCTACCTAGTGTTTGGGCTTATTTTAGTCGTATTGATGAAAACTTTACACTAACATTATGACTGTAATTGTAGGTATGGTTTAAGACTTAATAATGAAGTTCTTATTTGAATTTAAAATAGGAATTAATACCGGATTATAAATAGACTATAAACAAATTTTTGAATTGCATTTCATTTATTTTAAATTATTCTTTAGGTACAACAAATTGATAACAATAACTATTATATTTATTTGATTTATTTTTATGTCAATTTATTTAAATTATCAATTTAGTGTGCATGTCGCACAATAAATTAATAATTTTTATTACTAATTAACCACGCCGAGACGGTGTGGCTACGCTTTTCGATGTTCTCCCTATTTAAAACTTTTTTCATGTAGGTCCTTTTTTGTGAAAGCTGATTCTTATTTCTTACGTTGTTCACTAGTCTCTTTTGAAATGGCATTGGAGGTAGATTTCCTACTTCGAGAATGGCGTTTATTCCTTTCTTCGGTTGTCATCGAATCGAACCCGAGGCGGGCGCGTCAAGTCTTGTGACCTGTGACGCGCACCAATGAACATACCGCGGCGGCGCCCGCGCTGCACTCTCCGCGCGCCCCGCGACCGGACGGTGACCGGTCCGCCCGCTACCGCTCGGCGCTCAGTCGCAAGCGACAGTGCGAGACGTAGACCGACGGCGAATGCACGTTCGCCCGCGCTTCATGCGTACGCAATTAACTCGATCTCTAGATTTTAATCTACATCTTGTTTTCTACTCCTATATACTCGTAGTCTAAGCTACGTCTAGCTAATCTACATCTTGTTTTTTATTCTTGTATAACTTAACTTAACTTCAGTGCTGTGAACTTAACTAACTTAATAACTCTGTATTCTCTTTCATTCTGTGTCATTAAGTAAATAGTCTTGTAAATAACCGTCACGTTTTCTTTATCACCTCTACAGTCTCATACAATCAGCGCTGTCTCATGAGCAGCGCGTTTCGTAGGTCTACCCATATTCAGACAAAATAATGTCCCACTGCAGGGACGGGCCTCCTCCACTGACGGAGGGATATTTAGCCTACTAATACCACGCTGGCCAGACGGATTGGTATAGGGTTTAATTTCAAGTTTTCCTTCTTTTTATTTCTCAAAGATAATATTCACGGATAGTCCCTAAGTTGATTTTTACGACACCTATGGGTTGAGATGAGGTGGTGACATGCATTCTCACTCCGTCACCACACGGATTTATAGAATTGGAATTCACTAAAAATTTGAAAATAAAATTGATTTTTACAAAAATAAAAACCGACTTCAAAAACACAAATTGCACTAAAAAGTAAAAAATAATTAAAGTCTATTTTTTTATCTCGGACACTAAAATGACAACTACTAATGTCAAACGTAAAACTAATATAGCCAGCTTTTAAGAAACAGTGCTGTCCCTGTGTTTCGATTCGTTTTGTAATTATTGTAAAATATTTACGGTTGTTAGTATAGTCGAGAACTAAATGCCTTTATCACCTCTAGAGTTAATGTTAGTTGCATTTCATAAAACTATTAGGGTCAATATCGCACAACAAAACATCAGCTAAATCATGACGATACTTTGACATAATATCAGTTCTCATGTATTAGCAAATAGTTGTTAGATATTTATAAAAACAAATAGTAGAAGTTGCTGATAGAAGAGGTAGGTACTTTATCCTCTTTCCATTGGTATACAACATCCTATAAAATAGTAAATAGTTTCTTTACAAAACATGTGTAATACATAAACATACATACTGTTGGTGTGCTTAACAAATAAATAAATAATTCGAAGTAATTATTGACGCTATAGTAAATGATGACTTTTTTTTTCTTTTATTATATTAAAATTAACTCTAATGTGATAAGGTAGACCCACTGCAGTGACAAAAAAAGCTAAAGTAACTAGGTAAGTACGCTAGAATGAATCAATTATAGCAATTATAGCTAGTAAATTTACCTGTGCTTATTCATCAAACGTGTTTTCTTTACTTTGAATTATGTATTACACATGTTTTGTAGAAAAACTATTTACTATTTTATAGGATGTTGTATACCAATGGAAAGAGGATAAAGTAAGGCATTTATTCAGAAAATGGAAGAACTTTCTCTCTTTTATTTATTTTTTTATTGTACTGTGAAGTTGATCATATCTTTAAATTTTACCTGTCTCTATAGTTATAATAAGTCAATAAACAAAAAGTTGACGTTTTTGGTGAGCTATTATGAATTTATTTGATGCTCCTAGTATTAAACTTTAAAACAAAACATAATTATGAGGACTCACGGAACAATTTTTTTTTTAAATTTAAGTGTTCATGGTAAATATTGGGTTTTTCTTTTAAAAATAGCTTTACATCGATATCTAAAATATGTTGAGGTTAAAACCAGCTAGGGGAGTGAGGAAAGACTGGTAATGACCGCTTCTATCAGCTACTTTAATTTGGCAAACGATGTACCAAACACCCTGTATAATTACGACGACCTCATTTAAAATTGTTTCTTATTTCAAGGTATTAAGGTACATGAGTGTCTAGCTTGATTAGTTGCTGTGTGTACAGTCGCGCGCCTGTAAAAGTGATTTCTCAGCAGTCGCTCAAATTACAATGTTGTGTCCCTACAAATCTAATGAATTTCTCTCTTTTTTCCTTCTATGTCCATCCCTATAATTTCTTGCATGACGTCATTGGCGTATATTTCTATTTTAAGTTTTCGTAATTTTATAACATAAAACAAATTAGGGTAAACCACCTAATCGTTAGAAGTCCTACAATTGTTGGCACTTAACCCAGTTGGATCGACCGACCCATGTATGGGTTTCGGGAAATAAAAAATTCTGCCCCCTTTATACGGTTTTATTAAAACAATTTATAAATACTTTTGGAATCGACAGTTAATGACTGTTAGCTGTGATGACAAAATAGGTAGTAAATTTAATTATTTATAGTTGTTTTTTCCAAGTGAAAATGTCTGTAGTGAATATGGTAAAACATGTCCCTAAAAAAGTGAAATTATATTACATATATTGTTATATTTCTATTAATATAATATCAAAAATATAAAGCTTGAAACATAACAATATTTATATTACAAAGAAAATTCATGCTTTTAACGAATAAAGAATAAAAACCATATAAATATCAGTACAAGAATAACCTTGTCCAGGGATGGTGATTCGTTTCTATAAAAGAATTGATGTTTAATTATGAATTATATATTAATTTTATTATGAAACAAGATTATTATTATTTTATTATGCAGACTCAAAGATTAATTGTACTTACAGCCAAATAAAAATAAATTATGTACCAAAAATAAATTTTGTTTCATTTACTTACCTGAGTTTAAAATTAGAATTTGCACATTTTATATTATTACTTCCAAAAAACTGTATAAAATTTAAATTTATCATTAACTGTTGATAGTGGTGGTACATCACCATACATAAATTGCACAAAAAAAGGTAACAGTAATGATATTTTAGTATTCGAGATTAAAAAACAGCCTATAGTCTCTATTTACCGTAATCGGCGGTACTAACCTATATTTTTATCGGTAAGTACCGGCTGTACCGCATCACTATTTATTAGTTGTAAAAAACAGGCAACACATGAAATGTCATTTTAGTATCTGAGATAAAAAAATAGACTATAGTTGTATTTTGGTTTTACAACATTAAAATCAGCCATTCCTTCTACTTAATTTTATTCTAAAGAATAGGTTCTTCTATTTATTGTAAAAAGTATTGTTTAAGATATTTCTTGAAGAGTCTGTAAATATATTGATTTGTAGATTCTTTAAAAGATAATCAAATTATTACAAATAATGTAATATTATTGTTATTTTTGGAGTCGGTGTCAGCCAACGCAATAAGTACGATAAAGCTATACAAAACTTTATTGCCTTTTCTAACACACTCGAATCACTTTAAATGGTTTTTAATTAGATAAATATTGCATTTAAAACAAAAACGGCCGTTTCATTTTCTAATGCGAATTTTAAGTAATTGTTAGTCTTTAGCCTGTGTGTAACACGACGCCATAATGTTTGTTTAAATATTAAGTCAGAAATAAAAAATGGTAGGTATATAAACTATCGTGGCTGACACCGACTCCAAAAATAACAATAATATTACATTATTTGTAATAATTTGATTATCTTTTAAAGAATCTACAAATCAATATATTTACAGACTCTTCAAGAAATATCTTAAACAATACTTTTTACAATAAATAGAAGAACCTATTCTTTAGAATAAAATTAAGTAGAAGGAATGGCTGATTTTAATGTTGTAAAACCAAAATACAACTAATTATTTTTTACTTTTTAGTGCAATTTGTGTTTTTGAAGTCGGTTTTTTTTTTTTTGTAAAAATCAATTTTTGGATATTATATTATGACCTATTTATAAAATAAATTAAAAACTTTTAGAACAAATAAGTTTTGTCCACAGAGGTTTGATGGTTAATACAACCATCTATTATCCTGATGCTTCTATTTCTGGGTGGTTTAAAAATAACTACGAAGTCCTTCTTACCTAACCTGTCCTAGTCGGGTAACTAACATTTTCATTTACCCTCAGAATATCTGTAATCATGTATTGCAATAGTTTTTTAATAAAGTAAATTATTATATATTAAACTGTTACTATACAGAATGAATCTAAATTGATTAAGATTCCTAAGCACAACTTTTAAAATAGGTACGACTCTAGTGGATTAAGAGAACCTACTTATTCCAAATAAGCTACCAGAAAAGGTAATGCTCTATAATTTCTCTAATCCTTTTGACCATGACTACAGGTTGCGTAATATACTAAAATATAAAAGCACACATAGAGAATAACTGGGTCAACTACTTGTAGGGGTTTTAGTAATGAATAAACTTTCTTCCCACTATAACTGCATAGGCAACATCGTGAATTTAACTAAGCAAACTTTGTTGTCGAACGCAATAACTAACTGTACGACACGGTTAATAGTTAAACAAATTTATATGAGGGACTTAAGGTCAATATTTTGCTTGAAATAAACAATCAAACAAGAAAACATTAAAATTAATAATAATTCAGGGCAATGAAGGTAGGTATATATTTGCCTTCAAAGGGATCTTCTAGGCAAATTTGCTTATGTTGGGTTTAACGTAGTAGCTCGTAATTATCCTCTCCTAAGGACGGGCCTTTGACGTATCGGTAGGTATAGATTATAATTATGATAATTTCCTATAGCTTTCTAGTTTGTTTCTAGTCCAATTTTACAATACCTACGAGAGATCGCCCGAAGAGCTATACCTACCCTACAGTTGGATATTAATAAACTCGACTATAAAACAGGCATGGTGGAACTGCTCTTTTGTATCAAAGTAGTCTTTCTCTGGTATAGCCTACGTTTCCCTAAGAACACTAATATTCTACTTAAAACTAAGTTTATTAATTAAGTCAGTAGTCATAAAAATATATACCTGTAAAGGATGAAACTCTGCCCTTGAGTTTTTGACACGATTAATTAGCCAAAGAGCAAAATTTCCGACTAGAAGGAACGTGATGAGTTGCCGTCCTGGTCTCTGACGGCCTGTTCCTCTGCACCGTCGTGACCAGGAGTCTAGTACTAATAACGTCTGGCAAGAGCTTTGGATGACAGCGCATAAAGGTGATATAATTCTGTTAAAAATAAAAAAAGTTTAAAATTTTAATTACAATTTGTATTATTTCTCGCTTTCTTAGGTCTTTCGATAGGATTTTGTGGTGATTAGAAATTTGTGGCACTACTTGGTCAGTTTTTACACTCATAGGATACGTTGGGCTTGGAACACCCTCGGCATTCTAACTCCGTCACCTAATTTTATTAGAATATACTGTTTCTTACCTTGTCGCTCGTGTTTCTTCCGAGTATCGTTTTATAAGGAAACCAGCTCCAATTATTTGAAACAAATAGTACAGATATACTCCACATTGCGTGATTAGCAATAATGAATGTTCTAACGGCATTGTTGATACAGCTCGCTTTAATGGTAAAGTTCTCATACGTTGTATGCAAGCTCCTGAACTAATTGTCATTACTAAAAAGAGAATAGACTCCCAAATATTGATCTGAAATAATACAAGAAAAGTTAACAAAATAAGTAACAATTAAACATCACCGAGTCTTATAGAAATTCGTATTTGAAAATGCTGTTAGTCTTGTCAGTAAGAGGTGAGTACCATGGGAGTGAACGCTCGTGATAAACACGGCATTTATGTGATGCTAATTCAGTCTCAATCCGGAAGCCTGAACGCATCTTCCAGTTCGGCGGTAAACAGTTTCGGAGATATATCATCACCTTGCCTTATTCCTCGCTGCAACTGGATAGGACCCGTTGATCAATACTGGAGGTGAAACGACATAGTGACGTTTTTGTATACAGCGTTGGTCAATTTGGCTCTATTGGAGGGTCTGCAGTTAGGTTAACCAAGACTGTGTAGAATGCCGATTATTCTAAATTAACATTTAGACATACAAAATCAGTAAAAGTGTACCTGTAATAAAGCTAGCTCCATATGCTCTTCTTTCTGAAAGAGTCCATTGAATAGCATAAGGCTGACTATAGTACCGACAAGTACTGCCATTCCCATAAATAGACCCTTATGTGCACTACCGCAGTCTACTGAGAAGTGATTGTGTGATTTAGCTCGGGCACAGCACTGGCCCTTATTGTGAGAAGCTGGTGTAGATGTCTGGGTTACCGGTTTCTGAAATAATAATTGTTTTTTTAAGGTGTAGGTATTCGTGGGATGATAAAAGAATACATAATTTTCAAATAAAATATTCTTGTTTTCTCAGACTATGTTTAAATTAAGAGGCAAATTAAAGAATTAATTATATTCTTTAATTTTCCTCACAATTTACGACAGGTTTTTAATAAATCACTCTTTTGTTTTAATTTATAATTCAAATTCATTATTATAGCTATAGGCCGACCGTTTATCTCAGTCCCCGCCTGCGGTATGAAAGGGACGAGGGGGCGGGGTAGCGGTGTCCGTTATGGTAGCGTACACAAGAGCTATATCGAGTTGGTTACTATGCCAAATAAAATAAGTCTTTACAAAAAAAAAACCGACATCAAAGAAAAAAAAATGGCACTAAAAAGTAAAAAGTAATTAGTTGTATTTTGGTTTTGCAACATTAAATCAGACATTATTTTTACTTAATTATAATCTAAAGAAAAGGTTCTTTTAATTTTATTGTAAAAAGTATTGTTAAGGTTGTTTCTTGAAGAGTCTACAAATAGGTATATTTATTTGAAGATTCCTTAAAATACAATCATATTATTACAAATTATGTAATATTATTGTTATTTTTGGAGTAGGTGCCAGCCACAATAGTTATATTCCATTTTTTATTCCTGACTTAAAATTTAAAGAAATATGGCGTCGTGTTATACACAGACTTAAGACTAAGATGAGAAATAAGTACGAATCAAAGACAATTACTTAAAATTCGCATGCAAAAATGAAACGGCCGTTTTTGTTTTAAATGCAATATTTATCTAATTAAAAACCATTTAAAGTGATCAGAATGTGTTATACAAAACTTTATTGCCTTTTCTAACGACTTTGTAAACAACGTTTTGCATTATTGATCCTATTCGCGAATTACGATTTTTTTCAATTGACGGTGCTGGTTAGCCCCATAAACACCCATAAGTTATGGAAAGCTTTAATCAGTTACTAAATAGGTAAGGTCAGGTGGGGTAAGTGAAACGGCGGGGTAACTGAAACACCGAAGCCCAACAAGAAACTATGGCGTTTTTTGGCTAAGCATAGCAGTCGATAAAACAGGAGTGACCAAGTAGTTGTAATGCTGTAATACCGATGTCCCTGCGATCTTTCTAAAAGTTTATATCCATAAAACAAATTTGACACTTGTCAAATGACAAAACGCGAGTTCGACGCTGTTGAAGTTTTAGCTCGTATCATGGTGTTTCCTTGTTGTTTTTATGAAGATTTTTTACTGTAAGTACTATTTAATATATAGACTTCATGTTGCAATAGTTGTTTATGTCTTAAAACAACAGAAAATTGATTTAAATAGTGATTAAATTTTTTAATTTAAATCATAGCGAGTGGGGTAAGTGAAACAGTGATTCTGGGGTAACTGAAACATATGGCCCACATCCCCCATGTCAGGGATCAGCAACATTCTTTAAAAAAAATACTTAATTATACAGACATGAATGCAGTCTAGAGATATTGATCGAATTAATGTGTATTTAGTTAATTTATTATAACTTTTGTTTTTAGGTCATGTACTATATGCCTCGAAATTACACTCGAAAAACTGACACAGTTGCTTACTCAATTGATGCGGTCAAGAACGGAACAGTGTCAGCTTATACAGCTTCGAAACATTATAGTATCCCACGGTCAACCATAGTTAATCGCATTCAGGAACATAGGAGTTTGAAAAACCTTGGGAAGGAGTACAATTTTATCACATGAAGTTAAGGAGTTGTTGGCTAATAATCTTTATATTATGGAAAAGTGTGGATTTGGATTAACAAGAAAGGCAATCTTTCAAGTAGTTGGTGAATATGTCAACAAAAGCCGAAGATTTTTCTGAAATAAAAAAAAGGCAGTCTGTTGAATATCCCAGTAAAAATGCGTGTAGACCTGATATTATACTCGTATATCCATACTTCGACTTACTGAAGAATACTATCAATGAATTAGATTTGTATGATAAACCTAGCCTAAATTTGTTTAAATAAACAAATTAGATAAATCAAGTTTTAAGAGTGACATTCATTTGAAGACGATAAATAATTTAAAAAAATAATAAATAATGAATAAATAATATGAAAAATAGTAGAACATGCTTGATTTTATTTTTAGTTTATTACCCCTGACTACCAATACTATGTTTCACTTACCCCAGTTTCCATTTTTTCGTTGTATATTGAAAATTAAACCGTATTATGATTCAGTAATACTTAAATTAGAATGAATGCATTTGAAATGTCATTTTAGTTATTAAAATAGGTCAATAACTTTAATATTTACAGACATTCTGATGACAGTTTCACTTACCCCGTTATAGGGGTAAGTGAAACAAAAACACTGTCTACTTTTATTTGCTAATTACGTAGTTGGTTGCATGACTAGAGGGCCTGATGTTATGTAACAATAAAGGTGATTAAATCAAGAGTACGAAGCACCTATCCCTATCCGAAATGAGAATCATCCTAATGAGCTATGGGTCAACATGTATAAAAAAAATAAAGTATGTTTCACTTACCCCACCTGACCTTATATTAAAATTTATTAACGGTATATTAAATAAGTTACTAAATAGGTATATTAGAGCTTTTAGGTAAACGTTTGAACGTGATACAGGTATTTTAAAATATATTTATTTAAATATGATAAAAATAGTTATTTAATATTTGTTTAATTTTTAAACCAATCCATAAACAATCATAATCAATCTAACTATGGGCCTTCTCAGAAGGCTCATGGTCACTCTGAGGGCAATGGAGAGAGCTATGTTGGGAGTTTCCCTGCGTGATCGAATCAGAAATGAGGAGATCCGCAGTAGAACCAAAGTAACCAACATAGCGCTCAGAATTGCCCGGTTAAAGTGGCGGTTGGCAGGGCACATAGCGCGGAGAACCGACAGCTGTTGGGGCAGAAAGGTTCTGAAATAGCGACCGCGTACCGGAAAGCGCAGGGTGGGGAGACCCCTCACAAGGTGGACTGACGACCTAGTTAGGACGGCGGGTAGTCGATGGATGAGGGAGGCACAGGACCGCGCAAGGTGGCAATACTTGGAGGATGTCTATGTCCAGCAGTGAACGTCGATTGGCTGATATGATGATAAACAATCAACAACTTTATGTCATAATGTCGAAGTCATATAATAATATAATCTGTAATTCGTGGCCGCCATTCCATTTGCTTAGGTATTATCGTATTTCGTTGGCTGACACTGACTCCAAAAATAACAATAATACAACATAATTTGTAATAATTTGATTATATTTTAAAGAATCTACAAATAAATATATTTGTAGACTCTTCAAGAAATATCCTTAACAATAATTTTTACAATAATTAAAATAACCTATTCTTTAGATTATAATTAAGTAAAAATAATGTCTGATTTAATGTTGCAAAACCAAAATACAACTAATTATTTTTTATTCAGGGTGTTTGGTACATCGTTTGCCAAATTGAAATAGCTGATAGAACAGGTCATTACCCGTCTTTCCTCACTCACCTAGCCGGTTTTAACCTCAACATATTTTAGATATCGATGTAAAGCTATTTTTAAAAGAAAAACCCAATATTTACCATGAACACTTAAATTTAAAAAAAAATTTCTTCCGTGAGTCCTCATAATTATGTTTTGTTTTAAAGTTTAATACTAGGAGCATCAAATAAATTTATAATAGCTCACCAAAAACGTCAACTTTTTGTTTATTGACTTATTATAACTAATAGAGACAGGTAAAATTTAAAGATATGATCAACTTCACAGTACAATAAAAAAATAAATAAAAGAGAGAAAGTTCTTCCATTTTCTGAATAAATGCCTTACTTTATCCTCTTTCTATTGGTATACAACATGTTATAAAAAAGTAAACAGTTTTTATACAAAACATGTGTAATACATAATTCGAAGTAAAGAAAACACGTTTGATGAAGAACATTAATCGTAATTATTGACGCTATAGTAAATGATGAAATTTATTTTTCTTTTTTTATATTAAAATTAACTCTAATGTGATAAGGTAGACCTACTGCAGTGACAAAAAATGCTAAAGTAACTAGGTAAGTACGCTAGAATGAATCAATTATAGCAATTATAGCTAGTAAATTTACCTTTGCTTATTCATCAAACGTGTTTTCTTTGCTTCGAATTATGTATTAATATATTATTTTTTATTCAGGGTGTTTGGTACATCGTTTGCCAAATTGAAATAGCTGATAGAACAGGTCATTACCCGTCTTTCCTCACTCACCTAGCCGGTTTTAACCTCAACATATTTTAGATATCGATGTAAAGCTATTTTTAAAAGAAAAACCCAATATTTACCATGAACACTTAAATTTAAAAAAAAATTTCTTCCGTGAGTCCTCATAATTATGTTTTGTTTTAAAGTTTAATACTAGGAGCATCAAATAAATTTATAATAGCTCACCAAAAACGTCAACTTTTTGTTTATTGACTTATTATAACTAATAGAGACAGGTAAAATTTAAAGATATGATCAACTTCACAGTACAATAAAAAAATAAATAAAAGAGAGAAAGTTCTTCCATTTTCTGAATAAATGCCTTACTTTATCCTCTTTCTATTGGTATACAACATGTTATAAAAAAGTAAACAGTTTTTATACAAAACATGTGTAATACATAATTCGAAGTAAAGAAAACACGTTTGATGAAGAACATTAATCGTAATTATTGACGCTATAGTAAATGATGAAATTTATTTTTCTTTTTTTATATTAAAATTAACTCTAATGTGATAAGGTAGACCTACTGCAGTGACAAAAAATGCTAAAGTAACTAGGTAAGTACGCTAGAATGAATCAATTATAGCAATTATAGCTAGTAAATTTACCTTTGCTTATTCATCAAACGTGTTTTCTTTGCTTCGAATTATGTATTACACATGTTTTGTAGAAAAACTATTTACTTTTTTATAACATGTTGTATACCAATAGAAAGAGGATAAAGTAAGGCATTTATTCAGAAAATGGAAGAACTTTCTCTCTTTTATTTATTTTTTTATTGTATTGTGAAGTTGATCATATCTTTAAATTTTACCTGTCTCTATTAGTTATAATAAGTCAATAAACAAAAAGTTGACGTTTTTGGTGAGCTATTATGAATTTATTTGATGCTCCTAGTATTAAACTTTAAAACAAAACATAATTATGAGGACTCACGGAAGAAATTTTTTTTAAAATTTAAGTGTTCATGGTTAATATTGGGTTTTTCTTTTAAAAATAGCTTTACATCGATATCTAAAATATGTTGAGGTTAAAACCGGCTAGGTGAGTGAGGAAAGACGGGTAATGACCTCTTCTATCAGCTATTTCAATTTGGCAAACGATGTACCAAACACCCTGTATATTATATATGTTATAGGCAATGTGTATAATGGAGGTATTCTATACAATACCTAGGCAATGTATAGAATACCGGGGTCGTTCAGGCAATGTATGAAATGAAATTCAATGTTGAAACTATTTTACACATTGCCTAGGAAATGTATTGAATACCTAGGCATTGTATAGCAGTGGCGAAGGGTCCATATAACCCGATTCCTACCGGCTTACCTTTGCAAAAACATTGTTTATTAAACAATTATAAATCAATGACGTAACATCCATTCAGTACACAAAATTAAAAAACAAAAAAGTTTTCTCTTACCTACGTAAATCGCAATATTATGAAAATTATTTACGTACTCCTAACGCCATCTATTATTGCAACATTGTCAACTAATGGCGCCGGCACAGAGTACATTAGATATATATGGCGGCGGTAAGCCGGTCTCAAAAATAGGAATCGAGTATAAGCAGACAGTACAAAAGTCGTACGCACACATGCAAAAACATGGCATTTTATCTTAGTGTGTGAGCGTCGATATAAGGAACGATTATTGAATGAATAAGCCGGGATTTTTCGAGTTACTTAAGGAAATGGAATATTAATATATTCGTTCGTCGTTGTATTGACCAATCAAAACGATGTAAGAACGAACGATATTGTATTCATTCATTTTGGTCAATGTTCATTGCTTTGCTCAATCATTATTCATTTCCCACCAAAACAACATTTTGACATTCCTTATTGTTTTTGTTTCACTCAGCTATTATTTATATTTTAAAGTACTTATTGCAAATACATTAGAATTCTCTGTTTTGTGTAAAGTAGTAATTACTAAGTAAGTATAGTTTATGTTTGTGTTATGAGTGTTGTGCATTGATTGACATTATTAATATTGTCATAGTGCTTTGGGTACCCTACTACATTATTGTAAGTACTTTTACTTTATTGTTATTACTTTAGTTTGTTGTTATAATGGCAGCGTTAATAGTATTAGATTGTTGACTAATTGATTATTTGTTGTGGAAGCAAAAATTCTTTCTTGCAATTAAATAACGAAAATAAGAAATACAGACATGAATGTGGAATACAAACGAGACGTTTCGGCCGCCGCCCGGCGCAATGGATTTACGATATATTTTTATATTATTTACATCTATGTATTTATGAGAAATATGAGTGGCTTAAAGCTTGCAGTTGTAAATTAAATAGTACGTTTTGTTTTCCTTGTTTCTTATTCTCAGATTTTAAAAGTTAGTGGAGTCATTTATCTAACTCATCAAAGAAACATGTCCAAACTGAGAAACATATTCGGATTTGAATAGCTTTACATGAGTTCGGGCCAGAATATTTTTTTACGAATACGTAAAGTACATTTATAGAAAAGTAGATTTCGAAATAGATAATACTTAATATTTAATATTAATACAAAGACACTGTAACGGCCTCGTCGATGGCGCGGCGGTCGCGGTAAGCGGCTGACGTGCACGAGGTCGTGGGTTCGATTCTCAGACAGGACAATTCTTTTTGATCAACAAATTATTGTCCTGAGTCTGGATCTTGTTCTTTGTGTCCGTTAAATTGATGTTTGTGACAGTCACAAGTTTTTTTCGTTCGGCTTACCTTTTATAAAAATTCACCCTTCGCCACTGTTGTATAGAATACCGGTTGAGGCATATGTAATGTATGTAATCTGCTTTTCTTCTCTATAATTTAGTTAGATTATATTTAGTTGCTACCAGAAACTTTTATTTTGGGTCGTAAGACAAAAAACACCAAGATTACAACTTCTGTAGGTTAGGTTAGGTTAGAACTGTGACCACGCGAAGCGAGCGTGCCTCGGCAGAGGCCGCCGAAGTGCCAGATTTAAATTGTTTACAACAAAAATTCTAAGCTATTCTAAACAATGACATTATTAATTAAAGCAATATGATCATTATATTATATTATTGCAATTGAAAAAATACATTGAATGTTCTGAAGAAAAAAGTTCTGAAAAGGAAAATTATGATTATAAACGTTTCTTGGTACAAACAGTATGAATAAAAAATATATGATCACTAACGGTTATGAGCTCCGTTGGTAGTAATAAAAATTTATGAATAAAAAAATTATGAAGATTGATTATTATGAACACAAAGCGTTAGTAAGGCCAAAAATATGACTTCGAATTTTATGTAAGCCAATATGGACCCGTAAATAAGTATATTAAAAGCACTTATTCTTAACGTGGTTGTCCATTATACACATTGCCTGACGCGCTTCAGGCATTTAATACAATACCTAGGCAATGTATGAAATTAATCTTATTATACACATTGCCTGATCGTTTTAGGCATTGTATAGAATGACTAGGCATTCTATACAATGCCGGATTATACACATTGCCTATAATATATAAATTCAAACAGGTATGATTTAAACATATTAATTTGTAAGAATCAATCTTAGAAAATATTTACAGATAATAAGAACAATAATAAAAGCTTTTTTATTTTTACACGCTACCATAACGGACACCTAGTCAGTATGTCAGTATGACACTAGTGCAGTATGCTAGTCCGTCTTCTATACAATTTACAAATGACAAAGATGGTGGCGTCATCTTGGCACTAAAACTCGTACTTTCTTAGAGAAAATATGCAATCTAAATTATTACACAATTTAAAGCCTGACCAGAAAAATAAAACAACCTCTCCAGGTATTTCGATTGGTTTAGGGTATAATTTCAATTTTTCCTTCTTTTTATTTCATAAAAATAAGCTAGCTAAAAATTAAAGCTGTGTTGTGATGTGATGTAGTTCAGGTCACAGTATCTAGATGGCGCCGTTTTGCCAAAAAATCAAGAGATAGCTCTCTCCTTTGTCCTCGCCCCCCGCGCACCTCTATTACCGCAGGCGGGGTCTGAGTTAAACGGTCGGCCTATAGTTAGGTAATTACACTATAGTTTAAATACTTACAGAACCAGGAACAGTACAAATATCATTCCAAATAACAATAATAATGATCGAGCATAGCAGACTGTATTCCACTCCACACGGCCTCAAGTAAGGATTGACACTTCTTATCAATGGAGTGATCATTTCCGTTACATTACACGTCCATGTTTCATTAGCTGCTGTAGCATTATTTAAATTTAGAATCAAGCTTTCATTTGAAGATAAAGAAACATTTTCATCCAAGGCAACATTTATGTCTGTGTTGTCAATAATAAAATAGTTTGGTTCCATACTCATGTTTGTATAACCGACGTAAGGAGTTCGGTCATATGCTACTGCAATTATATCGTCTCTAGTTTCTTGGACAACCACATTAAGCCATTCGCATACGTTTGTAGCTATTAAATGCATTAAACCAAATCTGTCGAGTACAACTCCTCGCATAGGATCTAGAATCTGTAAAACATACAATATAAATGTAAAACGAATGTTCACACAACGCCATCTAGTCCAAAACTAAGCAGAGCTGGTATGGGTACTTCAACGGGTACTTAAATAAGATTGTTATTAATGATAAAAAAATTGCATAGACCAAAGAATATGACAAAAATGATCAACGCTGTTGTCGCGCTCGCAAAAAAAGCAAACGGGAACGTTGTCTATGTCAGAAAAACACAAGGAATGGAAAAGGCGGGAAATGTAAACACCAGCGATTTCCAAAAATATATTTAAATTACCTACATTATTACATGATAGACACATGAAGTTTATTCATGATGCAAACGTCATCACTCAACATCTAATTGATGAAACATGATTAGATTGATCATGATATTACGAGTATATGAATGGTTTATAAGGACCTTGACCGGAGATATATCAGACTCAACTTATAATAACGGTAACACAAAACTGCTAAAGAATAAGTCACGTCTACTAAGTATGTTATTACGTAGAGTGTTAATAAGTAAATTAGTTAGCGAACGCTTCCTTGTATCTATAACTCTTACTTTGACATAGTTAATACGAAAAAACCTGTCAAAATAAGGAGTTAATAAACATTTTTTTCCTAATTAAAACGTATACTTACTCTAAAATCGATTTTTTAAATAAATTAAAATAATAAATATGCAATTTCTTTTTCCCAACACTATCTATTCTTAAACTGAGGAAAGCTTATACTGTAGGTACTAGACAGATGATAAACATGCTTATATAGGTAGGTATATTTATTTGTAATTACACAGAAACACACAGAGCAATGCAAGCAAGATTAGTATTGAACGGGAATCAAACTGCGTATCTTACCGATGCAGTTTTTACGAGATACAGCTTTACCTCTTTGTTGTTTTAGTTGCGTAAATAGCAGGGGTCGTCATTAATGATCGGTTAAACTAGTCACGAGGCTTAGCTAAGTAACCTAATTAGTGTAAGTACTTACATCAGTATACGAGAATATGAATACAGTTTGTGCAACTAAAAAGGCTATCCTTAAAGCAGGTTTGATAGCTACAACAGCCATTTGACAGTCTCCCGTAAGATCAAAGTATCCTCCGAATTGTAGGCATGAGTATATAATAAATCCAACACCGAAACCCGCGACTCCCATGTGGAGATAGAAGCTTCCATAGCGAGTTCTTCTTTCTACAAAATAATAATTATATTTCATTAATAACAAGGCATTAATGTCCCATTGCAGGGACGGACCTCCTCCAGCGATTAAATAAAATTTGACTAATACTCTTTTCACTGGCTACAAAACGGTACATTTGCCATGAACAGGGATTAAACTCGAGAATTCTGAATTCATTTTACCACAGATGTCATAATTTAATAAACTATCTCTACATTCAGCAAGCGATAGCATAGCGATGCCCACCTAGACAGTTTAATCATTTAAAGCTGAGTATAGTACTAGTATCCGTGTGGTGACGGAGTAAAAATACAATATGTCACCACCCCATCTTATCCCATGGGTGTCGTAAAAACCGACTAAGGGACTATCCGTGAATATTATCTTTACAAATTTTATTTCGTAAAGATAATAGAAGGAAAACTTGAAATTAAACCCTATACCAATCCGTCTGGCCAGCGTGGTATTAGTAGACCAAGTATCCCTCCGTCACGGGAGGAGGACCGTCCCTGCAGTGGGACATTAAAGGGCTGTTATGATGATAGTACTACTAGTGTCCTTATAAACCAATTTTTTCAAACGAAAATTATTGTGGTGGTTGCAGTACATCCCTTTCAAGGCATGCCTGTTTCGAAAGATTTTCTAGTTTTTGTCGTTACGTAATAATATTATGATTGAATATCCTTGTATCAAGGTAACTGTCCCTGGCGAGGCTATGTATAGTCTAAGTGTCATCTATGCAATCTTCCTTTGAAGTGGTTTTATATCTTCAAGTTTGTAATCACTTAAAATTCCAAAGATTCCAAAAAAGTACCTTCTTTCAAAACATTTAGCTAGAGCATAGAGGGATTCGGCCTCGGAGAAATTATTATTCAACTTAGCTATCCTTATTTTTGTAAAGGTTGGAAATGTTTTGTATGCCGTCCCTCCATAGTCGGGAGCGAGTGAGAGGGAGTCACCCAAATTCGCCACCCTGGCTGATGATGGTTCGCCTGGAAATATACCTCTTCCCATCGTGTGCCACCGTGACCCTTACACATCCGTCTTCTGTCGCCCTGACCAGGTCGTCCGTCCTACGCCCGTGTGATGAGCCTGCCAACCTTGCTATAAGTATTGATAATTGTTACTCACCATCTTTATCTCGTCTTGCAATTCTTAGATGATAAAATGTGTATCCCAAGAAGAGCATGCTGACTGTGTATAAATACATTGTAAACATCTGAAAGTATATTATTTTTATTTATAACTTGAATACATAACAATAAATTACACAAAAAAACATATTAGGTTGGGGAAAAAGTCTTTTCGTATTTTTGTATGAAAAGTCAAGACATTTTTTTCAAAGTTTATTTACATTTATTTACAATATATATGTACCGTTTTGTTGAACAACTTTCTGCCATTTTGTGGGCAGAGACATTATCCCGTTACTGTAGAAACTTTGGGACTTCTGATCAAAAAAACGGGACAAATAGTTTTGGCAGTCCTCTCTTACAGAAACTAAAGAATTCTGAAGAGACCGAAACAGGTGAAAATCTGAAGGCGCAAGGTCAAGGCTATATGGTGGATGCACTAGGACCTCCCAGTCGAACTCTCTTAATTTTTGCTGAGTGGCTAAAGATACGTGTGGTTTAGCGTTATCGTGATGAAAGACCACACCCTTCCTGTTGATCAATTCCGGCCGTTTTCTCTCGACTGCTTCCTTTAATCTCATCAGTTGCTGGCAGTAAAGATCAGAATCGATGGTTTCGCCGGGCGGTAAAAGCTCATAATGAACAATGCCCTTCCAATCCCACCATACACACAGCATCACCTTATTTCGTGTTAGGCCAGGTTTGGCCACAGTCCTTTCTGTGAAGCCTGGCCAACTTTCGACCACGACCTTTTTCGCACGTTCTTGTCGTACGTGATCCACTTTTCATCGCCAGTTATCAATCTCTTCAAAAACGGCTCGGTTTCATTACGTCTCAATAATGAATCGCAAATGAGTACACGGTTCATTAAGTTTCTTTGAGTGAGCTCGTGTGGCACCCAAATATCGAGCTTTTTTGTATAACCAGCTTTCTTCAAATGGGTCAAAACTGTTTTGTGGTCAATTCCCAGTTCTTCAGCTACATCGTAACTACTAATATGCCGATCTTGCTCCACTCTTTCAAAAATGGCGTCCATTTTATTCGTAACAGGGCGACCAGAGCGAGGTGCATCTTTAACATCAAAATTTCCGGACTGAAAACGTTTGAACCAAATTTGTGCTACTCTTACTGACACTGCATCAGGTCCATAAACATCACAAATTTTTTTCACTGCTTGAGTTGCATTTTTGCCTTTTTTATAATAAAATTTTAAAATATATCGAATTTCTTCATTAGATTCACTCATTTTCACGGAGAGAAAAACAAATGAAAAATAGCGGGAAACAACTTTTTTTTATTTTTTTCTTTTCTTTATAATGTAACCTTTTTAATGTTACTAAAACCAGCCAGACACAAGTAGTACAGTCAAAGAAATTTTATAATAAGTTTATACCTACGTTATGCGAAAAGACTTTTTCCCCGACCTATTATAAATTATTATTTTTTAAACAGAAACAAAGTCTTTTCATTTCTAAATTAACAAAGGGAAGATAATTGAATCAACTAAAGATATTTTTTTCTGAATTTAAAATAGAAAACAATACTACAAAGTTCAGAACGGTACGAATGAAAATCGTAGATCTGTACGAAAACAATGAAAACTTAAATGTAAAACCTTATACCTATGCTTCCGTGATAGTACCCTACTTACTCGTAGAACTAATTTCGCGAATTAGACCCATCTCTACATTGAAACATTAAAGGGCTGTTACATAATAATAAAAATGTTTAAAATTAGGTACTCACATCAGACGTAATATTGGTAGATACTTCATTTTGTATGGTACTAGTTACAGGTAAAGCTACTCCTAAAACTATTAATAATTTTGCATAAAACGCTGACAATACTACAGTCATCGATTCACTGAAACAATATGATATATCGCATCAATTATCTAAAACACGAAGCCAGTGAAAATTAATTTGATGCTAACAAAATTAATAGAAATTGTGGCAGAATGCTTTTATATAAAGTAGGCTTTACGGATATAGAGAGGTAGGGCACTTGATAATGAATAAATAATTATAGTAGTCTATTAAAACACAAGAAAAATTTTGTATGCAGATGTCACGCTGGTCAGACGTCTACTATAGACGATTAGTCTATTTAAGACTTTATGTAACATCGTCAAAGGTGACTTTTGTACAGACTACGCTCATAATACCTTATACCAATGTGTTTGGTTGGTGTGACACGGCTTGCAACTGGGAATGCAGTTTAGAAATTAATGCAACGGATTGAAGACATGACTTTAATCTATTTCTTTGTAAATATGGGTATTTTGAACAACTCTATGCCATTGTAAGGAAGAAACGTTTTTGCCAAAAGATATTAGGGTGAATATTTCATTTCGTGCATATTTGACAAATTTCAAAAAAAAAAAAAAATCACGCCGAGTTATGTTCTTTATATATTTTTTAAAAAGTATACAATTATTATATCTTAATTATATTGAAGGGACAACAATAACTCTTTTATCTTTAGAGATTTTGACGATTCTAATTTTAGTGAAAACGGTAATGAGATTTCACAAGTATGGTAATTAGATATCAGACAACGGTAATGAGGAAACTAAAATGGTAATTAGAAAAAAAACAAAATGCTTGAAAAATCAACCTTTTATTGCAATATTAATATTCAGTCTTTCATAGGAACACTAGGTATAGACTAAACTAAAACTATAATGAAAACAACATTATTAAAACAGCTTCTACTATAAAATAATCACATTGCTTAAAACAAATTGGTATTCAAAAATCACATAAGAGTTTTTTAAGTATTACTACTAAAACAACACACTGTTAATGTTTTTTAAACATAATATTATCAAATAATAAAGGTAAATAATAAAATCATAAAACGAAATAGCAACAAATAATATCAACATTGCTGTCTTTAACAAATAAAATAGACAAAACTTCTTTGTAATCTGATTACTCATTTAAAAAATGACAAATTATTTATGGGCTTATTAACCCCATGAAATGTTTATGTACCTTATTTAAATGCAAATAACTTTATTTACAAATTAAAGAAAAATTAAATAATAATATAGGTACCTATTATGTCTATCAAAATCTTTCTCATTCAAACAATAATTAAGAATATCGAATCATTTTCATTTTAATGTTACTAATGAAAGTATTTCTTCTTTGGAAAAATATCTAAATCGCTATCACTATCGGAATCATTGTTATTGAAAACTCGATGTCTTAAATCAAGGGAAACTTTAGATGATTTTTGACTTACAATATCGTTCTTATCATTTTCGATCACAATACTATTTTCAGAGTTGTCGAAGATACTATTTATTCTCTTATTATGAGATATTTCAAGTATATGATTGATTGGTAACAAAACAGGTGTGTAATTAGCATCAGGAGTTTTTTCAATGACTACTTGAGTAGTTACCGAACAACCACCAGCTCCCATTGGGGACGTGGGTGGCGATTGGACATTTATATATGGTTCGGGAACTTGTAACAGATTGTCGTCTATATTAATGGAAAAAGTGCGGTTAATTTGGCTGTCATCAAACAAGCCAGAAAAGTTGGCTGTAGCATTGGAAATGTTGTAGTCTTGTACCATTTTACTTATATCTGTATATATTTTATTATCCGGTATAATATCAGACAGCATAGTCAATTCAGTATTGCTTTTACAACCCGGAGTCAACAAAATGTTGGAGTGGATAATTACATTGGGTTCTTCGATTAGAGGGCTTTCATTTTCTTTATCATGGTCTACACTCTGTGATCCATATTGTAACAATCCAACCAATTTTGTATGTATGCAGTTTTTATCACTGCAAACAAAACAACTTGCTTCCCTGAATATAACTTCATCATTAAGCTTGTGCCATAAAATTTGGTGTACTTTTAAAGCTCCCTTCAGCGGTAGTAGCTCAGTTTTAGGAATGAGCAAATCTTTTTCGTATATTTTATATTCATCAACAACTATCACTTTAATATTTTGTGTATTATTTGTTACGATCTCTACAAAAGAATCTAGTGTAGCAACATCTTTACCTTGAGCAACAGCAGCATCGGCTGTGCGTTTTAAAGTCGTTCCAACTCCATCAGCTGCACCTTTTCCGTGACCGGACTCAGAATAATTCCATGTAATCTGCCTTAGACTAGCTAAGTACCAGTGTAATTTTGTGATAATAAAGAACATGGTCTTGTTTCTATATTGAGAGCTGGGTGAATCCGACAGAAAATGTAAGGAGGTGATCTTTTTATTCAAAGTTGCAAGATTCTCGAGCAATGGAACTATATGCGCCCACACAGCTGCAGCATCGTGGCGAAGATTTTTGCTAACTGTACAAAGTGAGTTAGATATACACTTTCCTGCCTCAACATGATAGATAATTGCTGTATGAAGAGTCAATTCATTTCTGGTGCCACCAAAATGAAATGATTGCACTTCTGAGGCATATTTTAAGGAGTAATTTTCACTGAAGTCAATATGAATAAGTGCTTCATGTTCCTTTAAATTGTTCTTAAGATCATTAATAGCTGAATATTGCCATCTTCTAGTTCCTTCATGTTTGACAAATATAGAAATACTCTTTTCAAATTCTGCAATAGCCTCCTTCGGTGATACAGTTACATTATTTTTTTCTATAATTCTCTTTTCTTTATTTATGCCTTTGGATACATAAGTAGATTTTTTTGTTACCCATTTTTTAAATGTTACTGATTTGGCATTATCAAATTCCAAATAATTCACTTTCTTATCGTAACACAATTGACATCGTTTTAATAGGCATTCTGTTTTAGAGCATCAAAGAGTTTTAATTACATCATTAGGAGTTTTCTCAAACAAAATATGTCTTTTGTTCAATTCTTGAACTAAAAACTGCATATTTGCATGTATTTTGCAAACACAAGTATCCCTTTCGTTGACATCGGGAATAAGAACCCAAAACGGCCTTTGTTTACAGAAAAAGGAATAACTTACTTTGCAATGTATTTCTTGAAAGATCTTGTGCAGATTTTTTAAAGAATCTAGTAAGTATCGCTTTTGTTTTTTATTTTTATCTCGTGTAATGACTTCTTTTCTTCCAGATGTTGCCCTCGACACATCATCGCGTTCGTAAAAGTGTTGTATTTTGTTCTTAATGATTTGGTAGTGCTGATCTGCTTTTACATTTAATATATTTTTATCTCGGACACTAAATTGTTTTATTTCTGTTATTATTTTATTATTTCTTAATATCGTCTTGTCTCCGATAACAGTATCGCTAAATTCCTTCTTGTCTTTCTTTGTAAGTTGTTTGTAGTTACACTCCAATGTCTTTTTTATTGCTTCTCCAAATAAAATCTTTTTTTTTACTTCTGACCGTTTTGTTTTATCATTTAGTAGCTTATTTATTTTAGAATTAGGACTCTGTAGTCGTTTTTTTAATCTTATAATTTGTCTCTTGTAACTTTCATTTTTTTTCTTCAAATCATCTATAATTGTATTAAACGCTCTTGTCTTATGTTGCATAATATATCTTAATCTTCGTAACTTCTTCTTTAATTGGATTACAGTAGTTGCCTCTTCAATTTGAGAAGTTGATGGTTGGGTATTTTGAGTTTCAACTAAATTCGGAAGCGAACTATGATCTTCTTCAAAGTAAATTACTGCCTCATCTACTCTAAGCGGATCTTCATTATCACTACAGCTTGGAGTATTGTCGTTCATAACTTGAATGCCACGTTTAAATAATACTTTTCTTTGGTAAAATTTATTAAAATTGTCTCGCCACTTTTTTCTTTGTTCTCTTTTTCCTCTCTGAGTCATATCATTTATAGTCAAAATTTTTTTTTGTTCTTTTCGCTTGAGGTATCTTTGGTGTTCTTTTTCCTTTTCCATAGCGTAAAGAGCTGGATCTGATTTTATATTTTCGTACCTTCTTCTGCGATCTAATTTTGCTTTTTCAAGTATTTCTTTTCTTGTTTTTTTTTTTCGTGGCATTGTGATCTAAAAAAATATAATAACCGTAACTACAAATATTTAATAAGAACATATACGAAAGAAACATAATAATATGTACTGTTTGATTTTAAATTTCGCGATTCAAATACATTTTACTACTTTTTAGTTGGGTCTCACTCGCGGTATGATAACAGCCCATTAATGTCCCACTGTAGGTACGGGCCTCCTTCCGTGAAGGAGGGATACTTTGCCTACTAATACCACGCTGGCCAGACGGATTGGCATAGGGTTTAATTTCAAGTTTTCCTTCTTTTACTTCGTAAAGATAATATTTACGGTTAGTCCCTTAGTCGGTTTTTACGACACCCATGGGATGAGATGGGGTGGTGACATATTGTATTCTTACTCCGTCACCACACAGATCACTCCGCTACCACACGGATCGGTATATAGTTGTACATAACCTAGCCACTCGCGGTATATAGTTGTACATAACCTAGATACTAATAAGATAAATACCTAGTTTTTTTTCGGTTTGCTCGCCCGAAACGTTGGAGAAAAACCTGGGTAGAAACGTTGGAGAAAAACCTGGGTATTTATCAAATTAGTAACTAGGTTACGTACGTACTATAAACCGCGAGAAAGACCCGAATAAAAGTAATACCTATATGTACTTTTTGCTACCTCAATAAACTAGGTAAACATTTTTATAATTACCATTCGTTTTTCCTAATTACCATTCGAACGATAAAGAACGGTAAATAATGGTAATTATACCCCTTCCAGCGTAAGTTTAGCTTTTTGACAGTTCACGTCCATAAAGTTTCGTAATACTTCGGTTTATTTTTCAAACAAATTATATTGTATTTCATGGACGTACCCATGTTTTTTTCAGTTACCATGGTTACTTAGTGATGGACACTCATAACGATTAGCACCATTATGAAACAAATTACAAATAATCGGTAGAAATAAATGCTATGAATAAACCTGAACTCTTCATAATACGTTTATAAAATGTAATATGATATTTTAGATTAGCTTTAACCCGCGAATGTGTCTCGATAAATTATGTATTTTAAATAATACCTAATCTAACTATAATTTTATCATTTTAAGCTATAGGCTAATTCTCTTAATATAGAAGAAAAAAACAATGATAAAATGATAATGTAAGTTGATGTAAGGATCCAAATGTGTAAAATAAAGTAATTTGAAAAATCGCGAAATCGCTTACAATCGAATGGCATTACATTCGAGATACTGCTGAACGTCACTAACGTCAATCTGTCAAATGTCGTTAAATATAGTGGAAAGGGTATAGAAGAACAGTAATTAGAATTTCAAGTATTTTCGAAAAACAAACCCTTTTTTTATCGGATAATGACTTGATTACTTCATTATAGCTTAGACAATAATGTATTAGATACACCTGACATATAATTATTATAAAAATCATCATTTAATTACCTTAGAAAACGCCAATGGTATGTAGGTATATCCTGTGACAATTCACTATCCGCACGGGTAAACTAAAAATTACGTAGCCACAGTCGATCTTTCACGCGTGCGTGCAGCTTGACAGTATAGCAGCGACTGCCACCGAGTAGTTCTTGTTCAGTTTACGGCACAATGGCGCGTAAATACGAAAATATCAGACCAACATGGTGGTCGAATGGTAATGATGAGTGAGTACAGGGACATTTTTCAAAGTCGTGTGTAACCAGTTAAATTTGTTCTTTCATGAACAATAACTACTTTACAATATGAATTGGCTAATCTATTAACTGAAAATATATTTAACAAATGGTTCTTCCAACAGAATTTTTACGTATGATGACTATACCCCTTCCAGCCTAAGTTTAGCTTTTTGACAGTTCACGTCCATGAAGTTTCGTAATACTTCTGCTTATTTTTCAAACAAATAATATTGTATTTCATAGACGTATTCATGTTTTTTTCAGTTACCATGGTTACTTAGTGATGGACACTCATAACGATTACCACCATTATGAAACAAATTACAAATAATCGGTAGAAATAAATGCTATGAATAAACCTGAACTCTTCATAATACGTTTATAAAATGTAATATGATTTTTAGATTAGCTATAACCCGCGAATATGTCACGATAAATTATGTATTTTAAATAATACTTAAGCTAACTATAATTTTATAATATTAAGCTATAGGCTAATTCTCTTAACATAGATAAAGAAAGAAACAGTAATAAAAAGATAATGTAAGTTGATGTAAGGATCCAAATGTGTAAAATAAAGTAATTTGAAAAATCGCGAAATCGCTTACAATCGCATGGCATTACATTCGAGATACTGCTGAACGTCACTAACGTCAACCTGTCAAATGTCGTTAAATATAGTGGAAAGGGTATAGTTTGTTAAAATCTGGGAAAAGGGACACCGATGGTAATTAGATTTTCGGTTTGTTTTTTAAAATTTGATCTATTTCTAATTAGATACAAGATATTTTAAGGGTTGCACATAATACAATAATAAGTTAACTATATAAAACAATATTGGTTATGGGTTTATTTAACGTTTAACATATTCTTTATCGTCCGACACGTAATATGCACGAAATGAAATATTCACCCATTACTACAACTAAATGGTTTTTTTCAGGGTTGAATGAAGATAAATAAGGTTCTTACTCGCCATGTGAGAGTGGTTTCCTTTGCGGTAGTGCAACAGCAGGAATATGTTCAGTACTAGAGCCACTACTGGCTGGCAATATGACGCTAAGACGAGGTAATGAGTGTGGTGGATGCTCTCTGAAATTAAAAAAAAAACATTAAAATTAAACAATTAATTTAATCTTGCAGTGGCCGGTATTTTATCTTGCCATTGTTTGTCTATGATAAAAGTGCGGTTTAATTATCTGTAATGTGTTTTTTAAAATGTAGGTACAAAATAGGGGTATTTTTTTCTGATTTACTTAGATTTTCTGTTGAAGAATTTTATGCGATTTAAGTCCGTCGGCTACCTAGTCTCTAAGATTATCCTTTCGAGGATTTACAGAGAATTAGGAAAAACATCATGTGATTCTGAATGGCTCAAGTTGGAGTTGTCCATGACTCTGACAGCGTCAGAACTATAGGAATTCCCACACGTTAAAAAAATTAAAAGGCATGAGGTCTTTTCAAAAGGATAATAATCATATGAAGCATTATAATAAGAAGTACGTGGGGAAAAGGCGATAAAAATCAGATGTATGAAAAAGTGACAGGTGGAAAATATTTGGATAAGGCTTCAGTCCAGCAGTGAATGGATGAGGTACGCGGTATCTGTAAGTGACCACTGTAAGGTGTTATGAAAGAAAAGTTTAGTATAGGAAAGACAATGAATAAATATTATATTTGACGACCTCTGTGGCGTAGTGGTTATATAACACGACTGCTACGTAGAGGGGTCGGGTTCGATTCCCGCTCAATCCAAATATTTGTGTACTTGAGCATGATTGTTTGCATTGGTCTGAGTGTTTCTATGTATAATACAAACCTCAACAAAGTCTAGGGATATTTTGTATAAAGTTGTGAAACTCAAAAAATTTGGTTTGTAATTATGTTTTTTTTTTAATTCTTTTGATGAAAACTTACTTTGTTAACCTTTTTCAACCATTCTAAATTTGAATTTGAAAAATAAAAGATTTACGCGGCTTAAACGTAGTCAAGTTCGAAAATTTCATTTACCAATAGTAAGTTTTGACTGCTTTTTTGTGTAAAATTTAAGTTTTATAACAATTTAAACGTTTATTTCGAATGAATGATATTGTGTGCATCAAGCAGCGGCGCCATTTCATCAGAGAGAAAATGTTATGGGCAGTAGGCATGCTCCCAGCTGCTGGTACTAAGCGGAGTATTGCTGAAGGGATTAGAACAATGCAAAATATGAAATCAGGGTTATGGTCACGTTATCGTGCTACTGGTGAAGTGGCTGAAAGATACCACAGCAAAAAGTCTATCACCACTTAAGGACATGATCGATTTTTGCAAGTTCCCGCGAAAAGACAGCCAAATGTTACTACCATGCAGCTGGTGTAGATGCTCCAGCTCTTGGTGGAGCCTCTTGCGGGTGACCAAACTGTCAGAAGAAGTCGGCACTAAGCCCACCTTTATGCTCGCATACCGCTTTATACTCCAGCACTACGCCGAGCGAATCGCGCACGACGACTAGACTGGGCTCGTGAACATTTGCTCTGCAAAGATAACCTGTGATCTGTAGTAGTGTTCACACATGAGTCCCGGTTCGTTTTCCACTCGGATTCACGTAGAGAACGTGCTTGGCGAATTCCTGGTTGTGATAGCCGTCTACAACATCCTCAGGATCTATTCATACCACGATAGAACAAATTATGGTTTGGACGGGAATTTGTATCGGTCGAAGAACAGAGCGCGTTTTGATCAGAAACACCATGATCGCTGAAAAATAATTTAACGAGGTGCTAGTACTAATAATCTACCCCCGTAGACTACAATTAAGCCAAATGTTCAAGTTCATGGACAATAACACCCGTTCGCATAAAGCGAGAGTGATGACGAGCTGGTTGCAGGAGCACGACGTATCGATTTTATGCTGAACCACTCAATCCCCTATCCTCAAAACCATAAAATACGCGTAGGACATGTTCAAAAGAAGGGTTTTGATGATTTTTCCTGCACAAAATTGCGATGGAAGGGCAACTTTTTTTGCATCCTAGTCGGACCTGGAACAATATACCGCACCAAGACCTGGATAACATAATAAAAGCATGAAAAACCATTGCAGGACCGATATTTACGGTTTTTTTACGTGCTGACTACTGATTACTCACATAAAAGTTAAAAACAGATTAATTTTTGCTTATTTTCACTTTTGCTTAAGAAACACATTCATTGTTAGTTTTACTAATTTTCCAAGGTTTTTATTTATTTGAATAAAAAATTATTTATGCAAAAATAATTCTTTCATTTAATTCTGGATTGTAGCCTGATAAATTGTCTTTAAAAAAATATAAACATGTTGTATGCTATCTTCAATAATTTTGAAGTTAATTGAGTAAATACCAAATATCCCTAGACTTTGTTGAGGTGTGTATGTATGTATTTAAAAAAAAAAAATTTATTTGCATAAAAAAAGTACTAAGTAATATCCGTTGTTCTGTTCCCCATAACACAAGCAGGTTAATCCTAGCTTACTATGGGAACAGATGGCGCTGTGTAGAGATGTCCGTGAATATTAATTATTATACCAGTAAATAAATGTTGCATTGCATGGACGGACTGCCTTTTCCGTATGGTAGAGACTTGATCGTCTGAAATCAAGCTGGTCACTAAAACTACAGGTCGATAAGAACTAAGAAACATATTGTAGTATTTTTATCTATGTTGTTTTATAAGAAACGACAACTTTCTCATTAAACAGTTTTAATACAGAATATAATTACAATTATAATATCCTCATATGAAGTAGGGAATCTAGGCCTATTGATAGCTGGCCTGATGTATTCGTATAGGGTTTTCTGACAAAATAATAACTTCGAACTTCCTAGAAAGGGTTGTGAGTATGTATGTTTCCTTCGTCTCCGGCAATGACTATATTGTTCCTAATGCAAAGCGCGATTTTAGTTCAGAAATGAATGTAAAACCTAACCTTAGCAGAACACCATTAATCTCTTAAATTTTAATTTTAAGACAACCGATAAACATGCCTGAAAGTATATTAACTCAAGTAAAATCAAAAAGTAAATAATATACACAAGGTACATAGACCTGTTCTCGATTGATCGTTACACTTAGTTGTTTTGTTTTAGCAAGCGTTTACTTACTAATAGTGGGGTTTTAATGAACCGCTCGTCGACTCACCTTTCATCCTCAGGCACGGATAGGAGAGGCTCCGATCTGTCCCGCCAATCCTTCGATGCATTTTGATTAGATTTCTCGTTATTTTTCGTCATCAAAGCTTATTTAATTTATAGTTAAAATTTTCTATTTAATATTTTTAAATATGTAAGTAAAATATGTATTACTTTTTGTTTACTTTAAGTATGTTTTAGTTAAGAAGTGCACTTTGAATTTTAGTTAAGAACTGCACTTAAAATATGTTAGATAAATATGCATTTCTTAATATGAAGTCAGATAAAGACCGCACTTATTAACGTATATTTTGAATATCCTATTTGATATTATTATAAAATATGTTAGATAAACATATGTATTACTTTGAGTGAAGCAAGTTACAGACTGTTTAAAGATTGTACTGCGTGAGTAACACTGTGTGTGTAAGTAATTAGTTATTGTGACAGGGTTGTGCTTCATATAATACTTTGTATATTTTAGTTTAGTGTATATGGCGGCATTGTCCCTTCTCATATTAAGGTTGAACGTTGTAGAGTAAGTAGGTGATAGTTGTGGTTTTTGCCTGCTACGCAGAGGGTTTGAGTCTCTATCAAATAAATCTTTGTGTGCATAAAATATAAATGAAATTACATTTTTAAACTTAGTTTTCCTTTCATTTATAAATAGAAAAAATCCAATTAAACAAACTGAATTCATTTAGAATAATACTGATTGTAATACTCATGCAATGTTATTTACTTGTATGATTCAGATATTTCATAAAAACCAAATTCCTTTACCAATTTTTATGAACATTCTATGGGATTTTCAAATTTGATCAGAAATTACTCAGTTCTGAGTTAACAAACTTTAAAAATAAATACTAACTAACGAATTGATACAATCCTTCTTGTTTTGGAGTTAGTTAAAAACAGTAGCGAATGCTCTGATGGTAAATGTTTAAACCTTGCATCAAAGTTAAAAATCAAATACTTACTGCGCGTGAAAATTAAATGTAATAAAACTTAAACTCCAATTAAAAGAAAATACCAACTCATCTCTTCTTGAGAATTTCATTAAAGTCGACTAAAGGAAAAGTTACAAATATCTTTATGTCTAATACAATATGTCACCACTCCATCTCATCCCATGGGTGTCGTAAAAACCGACTAAGGGTCTATTCATGAATATTATCGTTACGTTATATTAGGACAATAGTGGACTGTTATGATGAGCCATTTTACCATTAAGTTTAGCTGGTATGGTATTAGTAGGCTATATACGTGTTATTCAACAAATACTAGAGTCTTTCTCGGTAAATAAGACTTCTTCACATCGATTTCAAACTAATAATAAAATCCGTATATTTTCCAAGCTGCATACTCGTATATAAAATCATTTCTAACGCTCTAGAAATCTTTCCTAGATAGAGGACTAATTAATCGCTTTGAGATAAGAAGAGGGGGTGGCACTAGGTAGGAGGGGGGAGGGGTATATCTGCATATATATGCCAGCCTCGTTAGTAAGACCGTCTGAAAATGACACCGCCTTTGCTAATTACCCACGAGGACAACATCTTACTCTAACCAATGCATATCGCAGGGTATTAATTTGTTTAGCTTTATTTTTCCATAGCTTCTAATTACCGGATTATTTACAGTTGAAATTTATTTAAAGTTAAAGGTAACTGTATTTTATATGGACCTGTGTTACAGTGATGTTTTTATATAGATAATTTCACCTTCTTCTTTCGTCAATTGTGTCAGAAAAGTCAGACTATAATCACCGAAATAAAGGAAAATTAACATAAAATGCCACCAACTTGGAACAGCAACGTTAACCATACTATAAATTAACATATCTTTCAAATTTAGATTAAGTAGTGTTAGATAACGTCAAAAAGATACAATATTATTGTATGTACTACTTTGAATAAATGAATGAAACTGAAACTGATGAAACTGAAACTATCTTTACATCTGAGGACTACTAAGTACTAGTACTTTAATTCTTCACATAATCTAATACCAACTCCTACTAGCAACAGTCATACTCATGAAAAAGTTGTTGTCTAAAATAATAAGATATCTTTGTTTCTTTGTCTTTTAAATAGATCACTCACGTTCTAGACTTCATGCCCTATGTTGCGTTAATACTAATAATTGCCTTGCATATAGTATTAACACGCGGCATTGAGCATGGCAGCTACATACCACAATCGTTACATTTAATATTAATAAATAAGATATTAAGGTAATAAACATGATTTAAATCAAGCATCTCTAAGCGATAGATTTTATATTTACGTGGACAGCTTAGAAGCGTTACTACTTCATGAAATTATGTCATGACTACTCTAGGTGGAAATAATAACTAGCGGAGGCTTAGACCAGCAATACGCGTTAATTGGCAGATATGATGATGATATTAGGACAATAGAGATGAAAAAACCAAAATAAGGTTCTATTGTCTAGTACCTAGGTATAGTAAAAACTCTGCTTAGTTTGGAACTAGATGCAGTATTGTATGTTTTCCCAGATTTAAAAACAGATTTTTTACAAGTTTGTTCTAATCATCAAAGACGTTTATTTACAAAAGAGGTTTATGCAAACTCCTTTGTATTTTTATGTTTTTCTAATGTAGGCCATTAGTACCTTTGATAATAATTTGTTACAATATTTTGTTTTTTATCTTCTCTGTCTGTTTTGTACTATTTACGAAAATATAAATGTATATTTTTTTATGTATTTGACGTAAAATTAGATCTATTCGGCTGCTAAACTTGTTTAGGTTACAACAAAATAATAAAACAAACATCATAATAACACGTTTTTTTTTTTTTTTTAAATTTAATTTTATAGGCTTTGTCGCTTAGCGACCACATCGCCTAATTGAAGAAATCACAATAATTACAATTTAAAATTACGTAGGTACAGATTACCTTAATTATTAAGAACTATATTGTACTAATTTATAAAGGTCCTTAGCTATTTTAGATGTTGGTTGTGCTAGAATACAATTACAAACCCCTACATCCAAGACATTATATAATCCAACAAGATAATTTCTTAACCCTGAGTTCGAGCCACAAACACGATTATTACGATGCAGATAAAGTGTCATATTGTTAAAAAATTGACAACATACTTTGATTTTTTTTACCCAAAGAATTAAATGATTAACGTTATTCTACAATTTAAATTCTTTTTTGGAATTATAAAGCCCACGTCATGAGTTGATACTGTTTTTTTTTTCGTTGCATAATATACGGCACAAATAATAAAACTCCGTTGGGCCCAATTAAAAAAGAAATTTAAACTATTACACAATGTTACGGTTATTGAAAACATATTATTTTAATAAATAAATAAGATGAAACCATGAAATTAGGTGAGGAGCAAGTAAATATTTTAAAAATAATATTTACTCTTTGCTCAGTTAAAATTATAGTATTGTTTGAATAGGATTTAGTGGTAATTCACGTGATCAATGTTCAAATAAATGTCCAAGTTTTGTTAAAATATACATTTATGCACAACTAGAAGCATATTTATGCACTTTACTTTGGTTTTAGAAAAAAGACCCATGTTCTCCGTGTGGTGACGGAGTAAGAATACAGTGTGTCACCACTCCATCTCATCCCATGGGTACCGTAAAAACCGACTAAGAGACTATCCGTGAATATTATCTTTAGAATCTTTACGTAATAAAAAGAAGGAAAACTTGAAATTAAACCCTATACCAATCCGTTTGGCCAGCGTGGTATTAGTAGGCCAAGTACCCCTCCGTCACTGGAGGAGGCCCGTCCCTGCAGTGGGACATTGGTGGGCTGTTATGATGAGACCCATGTTCGATCACGCTAATTTCGGTACCTGGCTACGGTAACAACCATTTGATTTGGCTGTGGTAACAAATGCATTGAAGTATCTGTGGTTTTACCACTATTCTTAGACTAATATCTAAATTATGCTAGTTATCATCTTTGCACCTAACCGTTTAGCGTGGCGCTACTACTAGCGAATAAACGTTCGGATGTAATTACGCATGTATCAGATAACTATATGTAGAAGGAAGTTTTCTTCTAAGTGCTAGTTACATGTTAACATAAAATTTTGATAGGTGGCCTTCAAATGTTGGTAAGGCCCCAGGCAATGTTAGGTCGATTATCATAAAAATAACTGGCAGTAAGTTCAGATTTTTTTATCGTAGGAAGGCATTTAGCCCGGGACAATTACAATCATCCCAGAAAGATATTCTTTTTTTCTTACAATGGCCCCATCGTTTACTAATGATTCTGCCAACGTCAGAGAAATAACATCCAGATTCAGGACAATAATTTGTGGACAGCAAGAATAATTGTCCTGTGTTAGCAGCAGGCTTGCTGTAGCTTACGCGACCGTCCGCGCTACCGAGGAAGCTCTGTCACCCATGAACTAGTTCAAACCTGCTGTGCCGAAGTTTTCTCTCCAAGGTAGTACTGCATTGTCGTACTGGGTGGTAGTGATGAGATCCGTGCTCGAAGTTTATTTGTCTAGAATCTCGCCTCTCTGGTCGCTTTTATAAAAAAAAAAAAAAATTTGATATTTTAATTTCTGTCTTTAAGTATTCTACTTATAGAACGGTTTTAAAGGGGAACAATTTCTATACATTTTTACTATTTAGAAAGAAGTTTATTCAGAAAATATTCTGGCATCATATTTACTGCTTGTATATTAATTCCTGTAACAAAACAATGCTAAAATAGTTGGAGATGGACTCGGTGCAAAAGATACAAAAAGTACACGCCGTGTTTCAGTCCGATTTACGGGATAACCTAAATCTATGAGTAGTGAAAACCTAGCTATTTTTTTTATGTCCAAAACATTTTTGGTTACTAAAAAAAATATGAATAAAAGCTAACTTAACTTTAATGTATGTCAAGATATTTTTAAACAAATCATTAAAAATAATAACATACCACTCAATGTCTTCCTGTATAATGTCCTCCATAGCTGTCAAACAAAACACTATGCAGAATGATTAGCAAACGAAACGTGCTCAAAACACTGTAATCTCGAGATAGCGTTTATCTTGACAAGAGTTTAACTGTGAGACTATAATGCTAGGTGACGTAGTATGTCTCGAGTATGAGTAGGTTTTGTAGGTGATTAGTGATGAAGTTTTAGAATTTTTAATCAACGTTTATTATACTCATAACAGGGGTTTTTCAAGATAGAGATACTTATATATGTCGCAGGGAAATAAAGAAACCAGGGATATGACGAAATCCCGTTTCTACCAGAATAGGAATGCTCATATTTTTGTTTGTAGGTTATAAAACACAAGGATTCCAACTTCTGTAGGTTAGTTCAGGTTAGAACTGTGACCATAATGCACGAAGCGAGCGTGCAAGGTATTTTCGACAATTACCGGGATTTCGTGATATCCCTAGTAATTTCGTGAAATCCTTGGTTTCCTTATTTCCCTGCGATATATAACTCATGCCTTCTTCCTAACGCATGCCGAGGCTACTGAGCGCTATGTACTAGGCCCTGTATACTTACAAACCTGCCTTGCTTCATCACATAGGTACATATCTTCTTAGATTGCAATCCTTTTTTGTTAATAGTAGAAGGCATCTTCTACTCTAGAGATCGGACCCTGTGAAGTAGGACCTTCTACAGATGTGATATTAGCAGAAACAAAGTACAACTAATAATTTCTGATTAGTAAAAATAATTGTACTGCATACACGACATGATCGCTTTCCCACTGAGTCTAAAGCGCCGATTACACTAGACTATATTATGTAGTCTAGTGTAATCACATGTAGGACAGTGTAAACAGAACGTCCTAACACTAAAAAGTTAGGACGTCCTTATGTAGGAGACTACATTCATGTAGTCTAGTGTAATCGGCGCTTAAGTTGAAAAAAAAAGATTGGGTTGAATGAGATGAGATTCAGTGGTGCCGGTGTGTGTATGTTTGCTTATAATAAACCAGTAGATACTATCATTGAAATGTTTTATATTTTATTGCTTTAAAAGAGTACCAAATGGTGGACAATATTAAATGAAAAATGATATCCGACATATGTCCATAACGACCAGGTTTACAGTTGCTAATTCTAGGAACAATTTTTATATTCACAGTTTTAAAAATGGCATACGATTTTTTAGTTTGAAGGCCTCATTCAAGATAGATTCTGTCTTATGCCCAACATAGTTAACCCAGATTTATTGCCAATCAAGTGGTAAGTAGCCATTTAATAATTATTTTTTATCATTATGACATATACAATAAAAATAAAATAAATAGACCTAAAGGGCCAATCTCTTTGTACATTTGAATGTCGTGGCTGTTGCTCAATGTTCATTTAGATGACGAACTGGGACAAGTTAGGACTTAGGGTGATTAAAACACTATTTACAAAACAATTGAACAAATATATATTTTAATTATTTATTTACAAATCTTTTATCTTATTGATATAATATCATTGAATATCTTAATATTTAGATATTAATGTTTTTTAAGTACTATAAACTAAACTTAACATTGAAATTAAAGAAATCCTTTTTCCCCACAATTGTTGTCTGTATCACGGAGATTTTTACAATTCTTTACTAAACAGAGTAAAACTAGCTAACTAACTATCTATTTTTAGTAGGTAATTAGCACAGCAGAAGTTGTAATACTAATATCAAGTTTTGTAATATATCAAGTTTATATATTTAAATACAAAGGTTTATTCTTAAAACAATTTTTCCATATTTCGAACAAGCATATTGTGGAATGAAACCTGTAGAATATAGCAAGTGGCATTGACAGATGCGTAATTATTGTCCAGGCCCAAGGGCCGTAGAACGCCAGGTGTTCAGGACGAAATTCTGCACGATTCTGAAAATAAATATTATAATTAAAATGATTTAATTTAATTTATTTTATCATATTGGTACTTCAAACTACCGTGTGGTAATAAATCGGTCGTTATTTCGGCGGTATGAAGTTGCAGACATCAGACAGATTGAAAGGCATTTTGACAAAAAAGGGTTTTGATATTGGACTAAAATTCATTTTGTGACACCATATCACCCTATTGGTGTCGTAAAAAGTGATTATAGGCGATGTGGTCGCTAAGCGACAAAGCCTATAAAAATAAAAAGTGATTAAAGGGAGAAGCTGTGAAAAAGAAAACTTTGACACTAAACACTATCCCAATTTATTCACACGTCGTATTATCAGAAATCTTTTAATGAAAGTCTCATCAATATTGGTCAAACCGTTTCGGAGATTAACTCAAACAAACAGACAATTTTTGAATTAGTTTTTGGCATTGGTGTCGTGCTATTCTTAAGTAGCTAATAAAAAACTTTAAACTAATGTTACAAACAGGCACCACAACTAAATAAATACTTATACTTATTACCTTTTCCAAGGTATTAATAGCCCACATAGCCATGTTAGCAACAAGTAGGAAAGTAACAAGCTGTCGTCCTGGCTTATTCCGCCTCTGTTCAGATGTGCTACTTCGACGCCACCATGCGTCTATTATGAATAACGTTTGTATAATCGTCTGAAATAGAAAAAAACACAGAAAATTTAAAAAAAAAGCACGTTAAATGGCTAACTAATATGTACGCCTAGACATAAGAATGGCGCATTTGTTTAAAACACAAGATAGAACATACTTTTACTAAGTAGAAACAAAAAAAGGTTAGAAATTAATATTTTAGGATCAGCAAATCGATATTTAGCATCCCTGCAAACTCTGTTAGCCACTACAGCCCAAAATTTTTTTACAAAATTGCTGAGCGTCTCGTCAAAATTAAGAAAAAAAATTATTGATAGTAAGTAATCACTTATCTAGGGAAGTTTTCGTATTTTTTGTTATTATTAGTTACCTGATTTAGAGATAAGAATTCCGAGAAGAATAAGGTTAATCCTCCACTGTTTTTGTGATTTTGTGTATGATGGCTTCCTACCATACTGAACATGCAGTATACGAACATTCCTGACTGCGCCAATATTAACAGGAATGGGTCTAAACTAAGAATCGCTGAAAACAATAAAAAATATTACTAAAAATTTGAAATTTGATCAAATAAATATAAGAAAATGTGGGTCTGTAATAATTCTACAAAAATAAAACCAAAAAATATACATTAAAGTATTTTAACCAGTTCCAAAAAATGGGGTTATTTAACTTAAAAAAATATGTTATCATTTTGAAATATACTATTTACTAGTTTGAGTTAAAGTAATTTTATATTTAATGTTATTAAATACCCAATGACTTACTTTGAGATTTCCTTTTATACGCTAACGCTCGCATTTGTATCAATGCAGTTATTGATGCTACTATTGACACCGAATAAAGAATCAACTCGCAAATATTAACTTCAAATATTGCATCCTGAAATACACAATACAGTTTTAAACATCGAATTAGTTAAACTTCAAAACATATCTAAGTTGTAGCTCATTACCTTAGCCTATGGTCAACAATTAAAAAAAAATATTTTCATAACTTCGTCACAAACAAAAAAATATTATAATAGTAGGTCTAAAATGTATGTGATTGTAATTGAAGAAATGTTAAAAATGTAACCCAAGTTCTAAAGCTGCAAAGCAGTAATTAAAACATAAGAATAATGTCCCAAAATAAAAGAAATAGTTTATTAAATTAATTACATAAGCAATGCTAAAGAAAAATGTCAAAAAGATAAACATTGGATTAAATTATAAATTAAGTATCAATGTCAAAATAGGGCTCATAATCATAAATCATAATAAAAAAATGGTATACTTTACTATCATAGTGTTAGGGTTGTTCGCCAGCACGAAGAACATGATAAGCGATATAATAGTGAATACTATAACAAGTATTCCTGCGAAAAGACCTCTGTGTGCGTGAGAACAGTCCACTGAGAAGTGATGCAGCGCTGTTCTACTGCCGTGAGGAGAACTTACTCCCAGCATACCGGCTGTAAATAAATTGAGTATTTACTTTTATGCCGACTTTCCCGTTTTGTCGACTTTATGGAAAATATGATACATCGATTACCCTTATGCCGAATTTTCAAATTTCATTGATTTCAGTTCTTTTATACCGGCTTTCCCTTTATGCCGACTTTTATAAGTAATCCCTTAATAGGCTTAGAATGCCAACAAGATAAATTATCTTCGTTTTTAGAACCACAATGCCGACTATTTGTACAGTCGTGTGAAAGACTGTCTAGTAAATATTGATTGAAACAAAAAATATTATTCTTGAATATTATTTAATTAAAATAACAAAAACTAAAATCATATCTTACGAAAAAAAAAAAATTAAATACCATATATACATTAATAATGAACATTTGCGAGTCTTATCAAACATGTGTCTATTTTAATGTTGCTGGTTAAATAGTCATCAACTATTTTATGGTAGCGCCTGTCTCTTAATTTGTATTTATCAAGTTTTTTTTTAGAGATTGGCAAGTATGTCAATTTACTTCGAGCAGCGTGGTCACTGTGGACGCTCTCATCCTTCAATATTTTGATTAGAGCAAATACTGATATCTTTTTAACTTTAACTATTTTATTTAACCGGGCATGCCAACTTTCAACGGCATTAGTAGTGCGATGTGGGTTAGCGTAACAGCTAACTACAGGCAGCACTTCACGGTTCATCCAGTTTTTTACAAAATAATCTATAAATTGATTCCAATTCGTGTTGTTACGGGTAATTTCGAAGTTTATACTATTAAATCCTTCTGGAATATGTTGAACGGGTAAATGGGCTAAGGCAGTATATAAAGATATAATTTTTCTATCACCATCTTCGTTTAAATTATATTTTTTAGCATTTCTCTGGAGTGCTTGTGAAAAGTGGAAAAAACAACCTTTATTTAAAGCATCAGGAAATTCACTTTTAAATGCGTTCATTGCAGGAAATTCATAATCTGTTTGATACAATAATGGTTGAAATTGAGGCAAATGATTTTTTAATAACCTAAATAATCTTTCATACGTATGTTGTTGTTTATTAGGCAGAAGAGCAAACACAAGCGGAACAATAACTGTTGCATCGCTATCGCTCCCAACATCTCCGTGTATGGTGTATATTTGCTTAAAAGGGCGAGGCGCACATTTAAAGTTGCCGTCTCCAAAATAATGCTTAACATATTTTAATGTTTCACGACTTTCCATGCTGCAAAATACAATTATTTTATTGTCTATCCCATCTTCAAATAGTAGAAAATTTTCTCCCAGTTTTGAACTCATTTTCACATCGGCCACAGTTTTGAAAACTGTAGAATAAACTTGTAAATATTGCCTCCTAGCCCTATACAAGCAATTTTTAATGGATTTAAATAATGGAATAACACCATCATATTGGTGATTTTCTTTGTAATCCCTTACAAATCCATCATAGAGTAGTGGTATTGGTCCCAAATCGTCGCACACAAGTTTTTTTAGTCCAAATAAAAATTTTTCGATTTCGAACTTGCTCCAATCAGGTTTACATACGTGAATGGACTCCCGCATTACAGTACCATCCTCTTCCATCCACGTAATAGATCCAGAACATTTTCGATTGGAGCATCTCCATATTTGCGAATTATCCTTATTTTTTTTTTCTAATGTAAAACTGAACCCGTACCGCCATAGAGTCCAGCCACCCTAAAAAAATATAGTACATAGTTATATTCGACCCTTCAAAGAATAGGTACAATATTCACCACACAAAAATAAAAAAAACAAAAAAGCTTTGTGTGACCACGGGCAGTAAATTAATTTGGCTTACCTTTTTATTGTGAAAGAAAGTTATATCACCTGAAGTTTTACTCATTTTAAAAATAAACGTATTTATATTTTATTAGCATGCCACTAGCCAAGAAAATAAATGACATTTCACAATTTTTTTTTATCTATAAAATGACATTTAACAAATGAGTTCGTATCACAATTAAGTAAAAAGAATGAATCATATTTTTTACCCTTGTAGGCGTCGCATTTAATTATTTGTTATAAAGTACATATTTAGTATAGATTAATATTGCGTTACGTAGGTACGTGACTGTACAAAAATCGGCAAACCGAAACAAATATACTATAATTTTTAGAAGTTGTCAAAACGGTAACTTTGTTTGAAATAATTAAAAAGTCGGCATAAAAGGACTAAAAATAATGAAATTTGAAAATTCGGCATAAGAGTAATCGATGTATCATGTTTGCTTAAAGTCGACAAAACGGGAAAGTCGGCATAAAAGTAAATAACCATATACACCTGTCACTCACTAGTCAATACTGTTCGTATTGGGACAAATTAAAAGTACAAGGTGTCAACATCGCATCTCAACCTGTAGCTGTATTAAAAGGCCACAAAGACTTCTTTTATGCGTGTCGGGTTTTTTTTGCCAACTTTTAACTTCTTTGGCAACAAGTCAATTATGTAATTATAATGGTATTATTAACTTTATTATTGAGAATCATCATTAAAAAGTCAAAATATTACCAAACTGCTGAAGAATCTTCTCAGGGGTCACGGAATTATTGCGTGACTTATTCTTAATATTAAATTTCTTTTCGAAATCTTCCGGAGTACATTTAACCTGAAATATACGTACTGTATAAACATCCAAATCTTTAACAAACACTATGACTTAAGGAATTTTGTTATACAAACTATTTTAATTACCTCTTTCCACATTTCATATAAGATAACGGCACAGATGAGAGAATATTCAATAGTACAAGGAAATAAAAACGGCGCTGCATTTTGAAGTAGAGCACCCATAATATTAGCCCGACGACAAGGAAAAGCTTCGGCAACATGTATCGTACTGTTTCCTTGAGATAATATTGTATGTTCAAGATGATGTATTTCGTGTTTCGTTTCTTCAACCAATACATACAACCATTCACATAAATTCGTCGCAACCATATGCATAAAGCCGAATCGTTGTATGAGTTTGAAACTGCCAGATTCGATATCTTTGTTTGTTAGGAATATGAACTGCATTTGTCCCAATGTTAGAGCCATACGTAAAGCAGGTGTTATAACTGAGAGCACGTTCCGGCATTTATCTGTCATTTCGAAATATTCGCCTAATTCCAAACCGCTGTATACCATTGAGCCGATGCCGAAAGCTGCAAAGTAACGTTGGATGTTATGAATTGTCGTCGCTTTATATTAAAACGTTTGGCACATTATAAAGTGACGGCAGTGGATAACGTGATTGATTGATTCATGTATTTTTGTACGTGCATGTTATGGACTTTTTTCTTATATATTTAAATTTGAACTTCTTTAACTAGATGCTCATCCGTGTGGTGACGGAGTAAGAATACAATATGTCACCACTAAGGGACTTTCCGTGAATATTACCTATACGAAATAAAAAGAAGGAAAAATTAATCCATATACCAATCCGTCTGGCCAGCGTGGTATTAGTAGGCTAAGTATCCCTCCGTTACGGAATGAGGCCCTTTCCTGCAGTGGGACTAGATGCTACAGCAAGCTTACATGTATTCGGGGATTAAAATACTATGTGCGGTTGCTTTAAGCGTGCTTAGAATGTTCCTACAACAACAGATCTCTGTCATCTCCATCGGTCTATTTACCAGCCACAACGGAAGAAGTTTTAGTTTTTTACAAACTAAAACCTTTAAGTCCTTACGATTAGCCTAAGAACGTGACCATATTACCCGTGAATTAAGTAGATGATTTATTTGCCTGTTCACCAATAAAACAATGCAATAAAGTACCTAACTAAAAACATAATACTAAAAACTAATTTACCAATGCCACCCAATCTCAAATAAAAACTGCCGTATCTAGAAATGCTCTCTTTAACTTTTAGTTTCTCCGCAGGTGTACTCTTTCCGTTCTTTTCCTCCTTAATTGAACCTTCTGTAAAATATAATTAAAATGTCTAAATGTTACTCGTTAGAAAACACATGTGCCATTTAAATTTTACGCTACATTTATACAGGATTGAAACGTTAATAGAATGCAAAACTAAAGGAAGTAATATTCTTTGCCTTTGTAATTATGCAAACAAATGTGATTTTAATGTCTCATTTTGTTAAGCAAATGTGGTTAACTACTTTAGTTGATAGATATATCTTATTGTTTAGACTACCATTGTGTTATTCCTATTGTATTAATAGCTTACCGTAATCATGGATAATTAAGTTTACAGCTTTCTGTCGCATTATGTTTATGTATTGGAATACGACGAACATTAAGGATACTAAGTAGAGATATAGATAAAAACCCTGAAAATAAAAACATATTAAAATATACAAATATAAGAGAACTAGCGGCCAATCCCGGCTTCGCGCGGGCATTATTTTTTCGCTTTTCTGTTGAAATTTTTCCTGAATTTTCTTTGCTATAAACCTCACGGAGTCCGAAACCTTCCCAACGAATGCAAAACCGTGGAAATCGGTTCGTGCGTTCTGGAGTTATAGCGTCAGGAAGGAAAACCCGACTTATTTTTATATAGTAGAATATTCAGGTTGTATGGAAGATATTATTTAGATAAATCAGCCATTTGTAAATAACCTGTTTACGTATTTTTAATTTGTTATGATTTAAATGGGCGATTAAAACATATTATTAATTATCGAAATGATATATTCATTCATTTATATCAGTAGTACCATACACATCCACGGTTAGCCATAGACTGCCTCCACATATTTTTACCTTGTGAAATTTTATACTTCCCTTATCCGTCGTTCTCCCGCCGCCTTGAGCAGATCGAAGCGGTCGCCATTCTAGAAGCTAAGCTTAGCGTCGGTCCTTTGTGCGTATAATAAAATACATAGTTCAAATAAAAATAATTCATACATATTTTTACCTGATAATATCCGTCAGATACACCTTCAGCTATGACTTCAGTTACAGGAAAAGCGATCCCGAGTACAACCAGCAGCTTACAATATAAAGCTGATAGTGCTTTACTTATTGCTTCACTATAGAAAACAAAAAGTTAAATAGTTAAGACATTAGACAGTTCATTTGGCCTTGGCTTTTCAAAAAAGGTCATACATAAACACGTGGCTTCCAAATAACGAATATTGAATTGTATAGGTTGTTTATGACCTCAAAGTAATGGGAGCAAAGTCGCGGAACAATAGTTACGTATTTTAAAAAGCATGAAAAATATGGAGATTTTTGTATTTAGGTTTGAAATCAGGTACCACTTTAAATAAATGAGACAGGTACTTCATTTTGAAACAACCAAAATACTTATTTACCAAAAAAGCGCGATCGCAATAAATAGTTCAAACCCTCTACGAAAATGATTTTGAGATTAAATAAAAACAGCTGATTTCATTAGGTTTGCTCTCAGTGACAAGGACCTTGTCTGATTTAGCCAATCAGACAAGGTCTACTAAACTGTCAAATTTGATATTAATAACGTTTCAATGATATTAATGACATAACATTAAGTTATCGGGGTCGATTCCCGCTCAATGCAAATCTTTGTGTGCATGAGCATGATTGTTTGCATTGGGCTGGGTGTTTTCTATGTATAATATGTATGTATTTACAAAAAAAAAGTATTTAAGTATGTTTATTCGTTGACTAGTACTCATAGTACAAGCTTTGCTTAGTTTGGGACTAGGTGGCGTTGTGTGAATGTGTGGGGAGTATTTATATTATTATATTATAATATACAATTCTAAACAAAATATAATTACGTGTGCTGCCTGTCTGGTCAAACAGTATTGTTCACAGTAAGAACAGATAGGCAGCATCAATGATACCCACGTCCACGTGACTAGGTGACCTATTTCTCTCATTGTTAGTTAACATGACACTATTATCTACTTCTCTGTCTTTGTGTTACAAGCTTTAGTTTCCGACTGCTTAACTAGCATTTAAAATCAATTTTCTGAACAATATGTTTTATAAGACTGTTTACTGTATTAACATTAGTGTGCCGTATTAGTTGAGGAAAAATGTGGTCATTCTGCAGTTCAAATTGTGTCGTTAAGATTTGACAAGTCTGTAGTCTATGATTAGCGTTTACCGTTGTCTGATTGGTTACTAAACTGTCAAATTTGACGTTAATGACATTAATGACATAACGTGAAGATACAATTTAAACAAATACAATTACGTGTATTGCCTACTTGGTCAAACAGTATTGTTCACAGTAAGAATAGATACGCAGCATCAATGATACCCACGTCCACGTGACTAGGTGACCCTTTTCTCTCATTGTTAGTTAACATGACACTATTATCTACTTCTCTGTCTTTGTGTTACAAGCTTTAGTTTCCGACTGCTCGACTAGCATTTAAAAGCAATTTTCTGAACAATATGTTTTATAAGACTGTTTACTGTATTAACATTAGTGTGCCGTATTAGTTGAGGAAAAATGTGGTCATTCTGTAGTTCAACTTGTAGCGTTAAGATTTGACAAGTCTGTAGTCTATGATTAGCGTTTACCGTTGTCTGATTGGTTACTAAACTGTCAAATTTGACGTTAATGACATTAATGACATAACGTGAAGATACAATTTAAACAAATAAAATTACGTGTATTGCCTCTCTGGTCAAACAGTATTGTTCACAGTAAGAATAGATCCGCAGCATCAATGATACCCACGTTCACGTGACTAGGTGACCTTTTCTCTCATTGTTAGTTAACATTACACTGTTATCTATTTCTCTGTCTTTGTGTTACAAGCTTTAGTTTCCGACTGCTCGACTAGCATTTAAAAGCAATTTTCTGAACAATATAAATATTAATAGACTGTTAACTCTACTCGTATTTAAAATTATGATCGGGTAATTGTTCATGATTCTCAACTCTACAGTCTGTATAATACTATTTTTACGGGTCTTACTCGCGGTATATACTAATTAGCCTAGATACTTAGTAACATAAATACCTAGGTTTTTCTCCGACGTTTCGGCCGACTTGCAAGGGCCATGTATACAAATCGAGATAATTTAAAATCTATTTCTACAGTCTATGCTCAGTATTTAATGTTGTCTGTAACATTGATGATGTAGAGATATCAAAATTAGTTGAACTTCTTTTTGGCCGTAGGAAATATTTTTCTCTTTAACTCTAAAAACAAGCTCCTATTTTAAAAACAGTATTAAAATACGCAATTTAGTTTACACAGAGATACTCCAAATTTGTAAGGTGACAACTAAATAATAAACCATTTTATGACATTTCTAGAACCAAATGAGAAGCTTTTGAAATTAAGTTCTGAAATTGATGGTAGAGAGATAGAGTAATGTTTGAGTTGTCAGGTAATAAACATTTCAAAAGTCTACATACGATACAAAAATCTCCTACTCCTTTAATAGTCGGTTTAAAAGTCCTTTGACAATCCAACTTTTCACCACTGCCTTTCTATTAAAATCTATAGAAACCATGCCCGAAACACAAGGTTTTATAACGAAAACATTATCACAATCTAATTACATTCATCGAGTGATGTTTGTACTGAATGTTCTCGATGGCATTGTTGCCGTGTCTATCTATTAACAAATAAAGGGTGTGCTTTTGAATTGTGTTCAGAGTATTGTCTGCTTCATACAACATGACGTTATCCGTATGAATATTATTTACGTTTAAATAGCTTTCTACGTGTCTGCTTATAATTAAGTATGGCTGTCTTAATGTTATGTGTGGTAGATCTTTTGGTGTAAAAGATTTGGCTGTGAAAATGAAGAAATGATTCTAAGAAGAACAAATATCAAAATTATGTGTTTATTAGCAATAATCTTAAAATGACGAGCGTTCTGCAATGACGGACGGAAATGTGCCTCTGCAGAGACGAGGTTTCGCTACTGAATCAAAAAAACTAAATCACGTTTAGTTAAGAAATTATTAGATTATAAAAACAAGGTAACGTATAGTAATAGTAAAACATAGTAGAGCGGTTGAATATCCCACGTCAAGTATGTACAAGGTTGCGGTGAGCGAGCTGCACATAGCACATGCCGCGTGTGACGCGCCTACTGGGGACAGCGACAACCTCGTTTATTATCCCATAATACAATATCTCATTCTAATGTTATGTTTCTAGAACACATGCTTCTATTTTTGAATTAAAGAAGTTTGTTTAAATGGAACATGTTTGAATTTAGAAAAACAGTTGTTGTATCAGATTTTTGTTGTCCTGTTTAGATAAGTTTGTTTGAAAATGGAACATCTTTTAATGGTGTTCGAAAAACAGTTTTTTTTATAACAGTCTGGAAAGACGAGCTTTTGACATGGATTTTGGGAAACTGAGTTTGATAAATAATATGTTGCCTAGGCGTAAGCGTAACCACATATGTTTTCTTATAATTGAATATCGAATAGTGTCAAATACGATTTATTTTAATAAGGGCGTGGGTCACATCAGTCATGTATAGATCAAATCTTGGTCGAATATATACTACCTAGGCGAGTTGGTATAGTGTTTTGAATAAAGAATGTGTCCACTTATACCAACATACAGAGAGTAGGTGTTTTCTAATTGATTAGTTTTTTATGTTTGTACCACAGAACTAAAGTAATTGCTTGATATGTGAAATAGTTTTTTGTTCAAAAATAATAAGCTCCTTAGAGTCCGTTTTTATCACTAAATTATTATTACCTTACACTTAAGTTAAAATGCGCTACATTACGACACAGTATTATAAGTCCATCACCATTCACCATAATAAATGACATTGATATTCAGACAATATTCGATTGAGCATAATTCCCGTAGCATCCACGTAGAACTTTCTCTGACGACAAAGCTACGAATACCTTTAACAAACATTTATATGTCTACGAGTTGCTACGCCGTAGCACCCTCTACGAATATTTACAAAAGGATTTACTTGAGTTTTGATTTATACTTGTGATAGCTTTCGAAAATAAATGTATAACTTCTGTTCTAAACTTGGGAGTAAAGTTTCTCTCGTGGTTTTCATTTTATATGAACCGTTTGCATTTAAAATGTAATGTATTGAGTATAATGTCACTGCTTTTAAATGTTTTGGGAACATGTTTTGTTGGAAAATAGGTCTTATTACAAGGCATTTAAGTGATAGGCCTAAGGTTAAAAGCGTGCGTTGGTATAATATTCTAAGGTACATACGCAGAAAAGTTTTTTTTTGTATGTGGTATGTAGGTACTTACTTTTTATCGTTTTTCTTTGTGTGAAAGAGTTTTAAGATTATTATGACAGAACTCCTTGTTGCAAACTTTGTTTTTTATGTATTAATGAACGCCATTATCAGTTTGGTTTATAATGTAAAGTACAGTCTGATTAATTTATCTGTGAACTAATTGGTGTCACTGTCGTCGTTTCAGTGTTACTAAGAAAGTAATTGACACTTGACAAATACAGACCGTATTTACAGTTGGCCATTTTAATAGGTCTCATTTGAGATGTCACAGAAAATTGTAACCCTAACCTTGTAATAGCGGATTTGAGCGTGGAGATGCTATGGGACGGGAGGCGTCGTAGCGCTTTTTAAAACAGGCATCGCGTCTCGACGCTTTATTACACCGGGCGGCGTCGGGACGCTCTATAAGAACAGCGCCGCGACGCTCTATAAGGCCAGCGCCGCGACGCTCTATAAGACTAGCGCCGCGACGCTCTATAACACCGTCGCCGAGATGCTCTATAAGAACAGCGTCGCGACACTCTATAAGAAAGGCGTCGAGTCGCGACGCTCTATAACACCGGCTTCGTGACGCTCTATAAGATCCGCGACACGACGCTCTATAGGACAGATTCCATAGAAAGTAGCATTCACATTGAGGGTCGCGTCACCCGTCCCAGACGATCACCCATCTCGACCACCACATTTATACATTGTTTTCTAAAATTTCTAGTTATACCTAAGTTAATTTACGAATATTTGTTTAGCACTGTATATAAAGAGTACGCGCATGTATGACTCGCTAAATAAACGATGACGAGGCCCAATCTGTTTGTAGGATCGTGACAAGTGGCGTTCTGTCGTCTCTGCCTACCCCGGAACGGGATAAGGTGTGAGTATATGTATGTATGTATAAAGAGTACTTACTGTCCTAATATCTCAGCAGCCGAAGGTGGTGTTTCATGTGACGTAGATGTCATAGAAGCTCTCGAGTGAGGAGTTAGTTCAGATAGGAATCGTCTCTGAGTGGCAGCACACAATGCTAATGCTTGCGATGGACGACGAAACGCTGCTATTATAGCTGATGGACGTCTGTAAACAATGCTTCTATTATAATATCTGTCGTAATTTATTAATTTTCTCTGTTACATTATCTCCGTAAGGTGACGGAGTAAGAATACAATATTGTCATCAACCATCTCATCCCAAGGGTGTCGTAAATTAAAGAAGTAACCTACTAAGGAGTCCCTTAGTCGGTTTTTACGACACGGATAGTCATCCATGAATATTATCTTTACGAAATAAAAAGAAGGAAAACTTGAAATTAAACCCTATACCAATCCATTTGGCCAGCGTGGTATTAGTAGGCCAAGTATCCCTCCGTCATGGGAGGAGGCCAGTGGGACATTAAAGGGCTGTTATGATGATTACCTTGTATTTAAATTAGCAGCAAGTTTCGACTCTATATCGGTGGACATTCTTCGACTGCTAGGCTGTGAGTGTGCTTGTTGTATGAGGGGGTCTGCCGGCGTGCCCAGCATTGCTCTCGTCCTTTCTCGCAGTCTACCCAAGTCGGAGTATGATGAGTCATCGCTATGGAAAGAAGAGTTCGAGTTTTATTTCTTTAGCAATTATATTAACAGTGTTGAGTTTTAGGGGGCGAAAATGCGTGGGTTAATTTTTGTATTCTTAGTCCTTAAGCGTGCCAGATGAAACAGTACCTACAAGTGAGTAGACGAGGTATATCGTCAACACAAAGCACTCTTGATAGACTGTTTGACGTCATAAAATATTTTCGAAGCTTTTCGCTACTATCTTCCAAACTAAATACTAAATCCCTCTTTGTGCATACGTTTCATAGTTCCCACTATACTACAGGCTGTTCGAAAATAAAACGTATGTTCAAAAATCATTTGATTCGTGATATTGGATTTGACAGTTTATTTTTTTTTCTAAATATAGGACATGGATAGAAGAAGTGCATTGATATTGCGTTTGACTGTTTTGTTAAATATTTTGTACGGAATTACTGGTTGATTTAAGTACTAATAGACTTATTATCCGTACTGCGATGGGATATAATACAAAGTGTTACAACCTCTTTAGTTCATCAAATGATTGTTAAAGTCCCTGCAACTGTTGTTGTGTAGAAGTTAACTCTTGAATTCATTGTCTTTTTTATGATAAATTATCATTAATAATTTATAAAAATTACTCCGAGTCATGGTTAGAGTTTGAATCACTTACCACGATTCAGTTGAGTCTCGTCGAAAAATTGAGTTGATTTGCTTCAGTTGTGATTTAAAAAGATGCCTCTGTTGCAGTCTCGATAAGATAAAATAAATATATTATGTAAAATAAAAATAAAAAAAAACATCTGTGTAATTTTCTAATCATTGTCCTGCTTATCACAGTCTTTACATGGCTTAGTATTCTTAATTCTTCTAATTATAATTATTTCTATGAATAGTTAAGACCTTACAACCAGTACATCAAATATTTACAAACATACTGTAACATGAAAATTTAAAGAAACGTCCATATACTATAAGGTGTTGCATTGAACTATTTCGATGTAAGTTCTGAGCGCAAAATCTCCAAAATGTGCATCCGTTCGTCGGAAATGTCTTCCTAAGCTTCGTTGTATCCACACTGAACCTATTTTGAATATCGTACCGTACACTCAAAATATTGACATACAAAAAGTATTTACTGTAAGAATATATACTTTTATATAAATATAACTGTCTACCTTTGACAAAAGATTCACAAATATCTCAGTGGAGTAGCGTGACTGTTAAGCCCGATTTACACATCGACAAGTACAGTAGCGAGTTAAGTAGTAAGTTGTTGATTAAGTTGATTTGAATAGATCTCCATCCTAGTTTTTGGAGAGTTAAGTACGAAGTAGCCCTCTTTCTCGCGTCTCGCCAACTTAACACGCCAAAAACTAGGATGGGGATCTATTCAAATCAACTTAATCAAACAACTTACCTACTACCTAATGCCCGATTTACACATCGACAAGTACAGTAGCGAGTTAAGTAGTATTTTAAGATTAAGTTGATTTAAATAGATCTCCATCCTATTTTTTGGCAAGTTAAGTTGGCGAGACGCGAGAGAGGGGGCTACTTCGTACTTAACTCGCCAAAAAATAGGATGGAGATCTATTTAAATCAACTTAATCTTAAAATACTACTTAACTCGCTACTGTACTTGTCGATGTGTAAATCGGGCATAACTCGCTATTGTACTTGTCGATGTGTAAATCGGGCATCACGCAGAGGTTTTAAGTTTCTTAATACTGCCTTGGTGGTCGGTCATTTTCCGCGTAAAACTTTTGAATGTAATAATATAATTTCTCTCAAAAGACATACCACCATGCGTTCCTGTGCACTTTTTACCCGAACCAGTTTTATTCAGGCTTTGGTCCACCGCGTAAGATTTCTAATATTTACTATTAAAACTGTTTAATTGTTAATATAGCGTTGTATGCAATGTGCAAAAGCCTTTGGATTGGTTTGAATTTTTATGGCTACTATGCTTTTCATTTTCAGGAGAGGATCCTGAACGGGCTTCATGGTCAAGGGCATGTCAAAAACGAACCGACTAAAACATTACGATGACATTGGGGGAGGCTCCAAGAGACGATTAGTCGTATCTACTGTTTATGTATGTAATAAAATGAAGCTAATAACATATTTTTATCAATTTTCCATAGTATTACACTTAACGATAGCTAAGTCATTGTTTGAGGATATTTGATAAAAACTGTACATGAGATATTTCATAGCTTTTATTTCTAATATTATCCTACGTAAAAAAAAATAACGTGAGTCTCTGTTTAGGTTGCAAAATAACTAATTAGGTCGAACATTGGTCGCGTTTGTGGTTGTTGTGAAAATTATTTGTGACACAAAATGATAGTCCCGAGCTAGTCAATGTCGTATGTTGTTCACTTTCATTATGTTTTGCTAAAAAGAGGTCAAGCTTTCTAGTGTGGAAATAAAAATAAAATGTACTGATGAGCTATCTCCATGTGGTGACGGAGTTAGAATACTATATGTCACTAACCCATCTCATCCCATGGGTGTCGTAGAAACCGACGAAGGGACTATCTGTGTATATTACCTTTACATAGAAAGAAGGAAAACTTGAAATTAAACCCTAGACCAATCCGTCTGACCAGCGTGGTATTAGGAGGCCAAGTATACGTCCATTACGGGAAGAGGTCCCTCCCTGCAGAGGGACATTAATGGGCTGGTATGATGATGAGCTAGACAGGGCATAAAAACACGGACCTTCATTGACTATGTACCAATACATGTCGAAGTTAAAGGCTGACAGTAACAAGCTACCTGATGATGAGTATTCAAGAGAACTCTTTAAATATTTTCTTTTATTAATCAGGTTTGTCGCTGATGTAAAGATGTTTTTCTTAAATATTCTTAACATGGTTACTATAGCGATTTCTAACCCGAATAAACACATTATATTATACAAAGGACACTAGCTTAGTTAGAGATAATTTACTGTTACCCAAGCTATAAGTATTCACGCAAAAGATACGATAAAAATTTTAGAAAATGCCGTACTCGATTGTAATATCTAGCATAGTCTGCGGCATAAACTACACGCGCAGAAGATCCACTCTTTTAGATAACAGATAAAACTGAGTCACGAGACAAAGGAAAATTCTTTTTAAAAAAGAAACTTTAATTAAATGGTTAGCATCTCTTTGTTTATGATGCGTACTGGCTGTCTAACGTGCCGACATATCCATTTCCCTGACGCTTTTTTTTAAATGCGTTGTTCTCTTTTCAATTTTTCCGCAGTTTATAGTCGGTACAACCACCATTTTGTTTTTTATGCAGCATTTAGAAATACTACTTCTAAGGATTTTTAATAAATAAGCAATATAAAATACAATTAGCAACATAAATACCTATTGTATAATTGTTTATTTTACTTTATTACTTTCGATTCAATTTAACCATATTAACGCCGACAAGCAAAGAATTTATTATAGCGAAAAATTTTACCTTCGTGTCAATTCTCGTTCTTTAAAATTCGGTTAAGTTAACTTTAGTTGTCAAATTGTCACACTCTAAATAAAACTTTAACACGACCACAAAAGGTTACAATTGCAATAGCAAAAAAACAAGACAATTTGACAACTAAAAGTTAACTTAACCGAATTTAAAAGAACGAGAATTGACACGAAGGTAAAATTTTTCGCTGTAATAAATTCTTTGCTTGTCGGCGTTAATATGGTTAAATTGAATCGAAAGTAATAAAGTAAAATAAACAATTATACAATAGGTATTTATGTTGCTAATTGTATTTTATATTGCTTATTTATTAAAAATCCTTAGAAGTAGTATTTCTAAATGCTGCATAAAAAACAAAATGGTGGTTGTACCGACTATAAACTGCGGAAAAATTGAAAAGAGAACAACGCATTTAAAAAAAAGCACGAGAATTGACATGCTTCTTAAAAATTAAACGGCGTAATCGTAAAAAAAATAGTTATCTGATTTTAAAAATTACAAATGGAAAAATGCGAAACTGTGACATCATTTAATTAATGAAATATTATATTTTTTTTATATCCAAACTTAATAGTTATATTACAAAAAAGTTGGAAGCTATAAACTAATAAGCATACCTGTCATTGTCATTCTCTTCATGTACGGTATCCATGTCTGTGATAGTGACAGCGGGATGCATCTCGTTGGCCTCACACAGTGGGCTTCTGTTCACTGGACTCATCTACAACACAAGGATAAACAGCGGTAAATCTCATGGTGCACTTCTGTTACTCACACTAATTACATTACGGATTACTTGACTGATATTACGGTCATATAGAGCAAGACCTATGGTACTAAGATTAAGAACGTAGAAAACGTTCATTGATGTTAAAAAATAAAGATAGAAAAGTTTCAGAAATACTTTTATTTCGACTCTACTTTTCCATTTTTTCCCCACCGCCAATGTTTTAAAAGTTTGTAATTCTTTCTACTACGTCATAAGGAAAAAAACGAAAAGTCATTTCTATTTCACATTATTTCATAATTTACAAATTTTAAATTGCATAGTCATCATTGGTGTGTGGCTAAAGTCCGCTGTTGGTAAATTATCTGAGTGTCTTTATTAATGAATTTAATTTTTATTACTTATGTGTTTATTGAATGGGAATTGAAAACGGGAATTTCATACCTTATTCCTAAGTTTTCTTTTACGACACCTACAGAATGAGATAAGGTACACATGTTTTAGGTACAATATTCCCCTCTAATGATTTCTCTGGCGATGTGGTCGCTAAGCGACAAAGCCTATAAAAAAAAGATATTCCTCTCTTGACAATACTGGTAAAATATATTATCACAATAATATTATCATCAAAATTGTCTAGAAGTTAAATGTTTCTGATAAAGAAGCAGTGGATTAGGTTATTGAACTTTTTAATACTCTACACAATTGTGATATACCTAAGTGTTGGAATTGAGAGGTAGATTCCCTGACTCAAAAGCGTCGACATATTTAAGTGTTCTGCATTACAGCATAGATAACGTAATCTACCTATGCATGCGTCTGCTATCTACGGCAAGGTAGGGGGTCTCGAATCATGCGCTTAACTGTCATCTCCATGATCCAAAATTGATTATATAATGTGATATTAGATATTTGAACAACTATGGCGCTTATATCAGTACTTTGTCGACTATTCAAAATCATTCGATTGTGTTACATGAAAATGTCTCAGGTAATAAAATTAAAAAAAAACGCAGTACAAGAACATTACGTTGTACTTTGCAAATCTCTGTCGGAATGTAAATACTTTTACGAAGATGAACAACGTTCTAAAGAGACTAAGAAGTCCGATCAGAAGTCACATGAAGATTCCAGACAGAGATGTATCTTGACTCCGAGTTATTTCAAGACTTACGCTATGAGGTTTTGGTTTCTGGTGCATTGAAGTCTATTTGATCTTCCAATTTTTCTTTTAATTAAATTAGTTTTTTATTCAGGAAATTAGTGTCATGGTCAGTGGTTCCCCAAGGTTTCACTGTTATTCCTGGTTTATAGAAGTCACAGTGGCGGGAATGTGGGTAAAATTAATCGCATACATCGGGTAGGATAAAAGTTAACCTTATCATCATCATAACAGCCCATTAATGTCCCACTGCAGGGACGGGCCTCCTCCCGTGACGGAGGGATACTTGGTCTACTACCACGCTGGCCAGACGGATTGGTATAGGTTTAATTTAAAGTTTTCCTTCTTTTTATTTCGTAAAGATAATATTCACGGATAGTCCCTTAGTCGGTTTTTACGACATTCATTGGATGAGATGGGGTGGTGACATATTGTATTCTTACTCCGTCGCCACACGTAAAGCCTTCATGGGATGAGATGGGGTGGTGACATATTGTGTTCTTACTCCGTCACCACACGTAAAGCCTTATCATATAAAAAGATTGATACTCACCTATCTATTTGAATATAATATACGCTCAGTTTCTTTCTAGTATATTTTTTCATTGCCAATATTGACCACAACACAAACAGCGTTATAGAGCACAAAATAAAAATCTCTTTTAGTAAATGCGCTTTTTATTTCACCATATTTTTATTTGTAAATAAAGTATCCATTCAGAGGACCGTCCTCGGTCGTGGTAGGCTTACACTGAACACTAATATATAGACGCTATTTACATTGTGTACAGTCGGAAAGACAATTATGGTTTTTTCAGTGAATAAAGTGTGTCCATACATATTTATATTTCTCTTTTGTGAAAGAAAACGGTGGAGACTAATTATTTACTCCGGCTGTTATTTTGATTCTGACCACAATCTTCACATATGAGGTATCATCGGTAGATAGGAGACAGAAAAAAAAAGACAAAATCACATTCGGATTGCAAGTTACACGTATCATAGTTACACGTATGGCATAGTTAAGTAACGCCTTTTCAAACAATAAGGTGAAATTCTATTTCGCTATTTATTCACACATTCACCCAAACAGCTAAATTCTTTTGGTTGTAGTTCATAGATTAAATTGACTACGACCACGGATACTGGACTACGGATAAACCATTTTAAATAAATAAATAAATATTACTCACACATTCACACAACGCCATCTAGTCCCAAACTAAGCAGAGCTTGTACAATGGGTACTAGGCTTTTTTGTAAATACATACACCCTGTACATAGAAAACACCCAGAACAATGCAAACAAACATGTTCATGCACACAAAGATAGAAAGAGAAAGAGAAGAGAGCGAAAAGCAAAATTTTATATTTAAATACTTTAATTTTGTAAATACGTACATATTATAAAGTAAAAATAGCCAGGACAATATCAATATTAATGTTAATGGACATAATGATTTGCATAAAACGGGAACCGAATCCTCTTTATAGCAGCTTCTGGGTATAACCACTACGTCACACATGTTATCAAATTTTATCTTATCATTTTATCAAAAAAATTGCATTACAGTTACGTTGCCGACTGTACATAGTATACATTACATTATTACGTAGATAACTATAATCCTTTAATGTTTGTTTGGTTATGGCTCTCAATGTCCTCCACTTGAGACTAACACTTGGTGCTGTCAATTGACTGATTAAATTGTTATGTACCTATACAAGTACAGTCACGTGTATTAATTTAGGACCCATTTCCATCAAATGTTGTTTGCACATTCATATTGCAATAAGGTCGAAATTTGAGATCGATAATGTTGAATGAAATGTCAAGATGACACCTTTGAGTAGGTATTAAGTTAGGTATAATATCTTATCGAATCGACCCTTGAAATGAAAACCTCTTTGTAATAGACTATCACTACGGTTTTCTAATTATGAACATAATGTCTTCTTCTTCTAATTTGATTATGTCAGTGTCAGTCAAGAAAATTTATTACTTTTCTTTGCTAATATACATAATAATTATAATTTTGTAATTATTAAAAATGCTTGCAGCTAATCGTGAGCAAATAAGACTTAGAATTATTGATTTACATGAACAAGGAATAGGCAATTAAATGTGACACGAAACACAGTTCGCCGTTGGATTCGACGTTACGGGGACGAAGAAAATCTTATAGATTTACGGCGAAACAACCATCGTCCGCAAGTTATAACGCAAGACGAGAGCCTCCTGATGCAAAGGAATATATAATGGATGCCTTTACGCCAGTGAGACATTTTGCGGAAACATTTGAAGTTCACCCTTCAACAGTTAGAAGGCATCTGCACAATATGGGACTACATCACTTTCGATATAGCTTTCAGTGATAGTGTAAGGTAATTCCGCCAATGGCAAAATAACTGGTAACAACTACCTAGCAGCTAATATTCGAACTATTTAAGCGGTTTAAATATTTGAGAATCTTAAATACTGTCACACTAATGATTATTAAAACTATTGGTAACCACATAAGTCAACAATAGCCCAAAAAAAGACGTTTTGTTGTTTCGCAGACGCTAAATGCGGTGTAACAAACTGTGTTTTCGGCTATAAATAATATTTTAATAGAAAATTCACTGATAAATCGTCATTTTTATAATATTTTTGGATTCTTTAGACCTTTGCCAATATCCGTATATAAAAATTACATCATTATATTATTTGCACAAATGTTCTTTTGCTCGTAATATAAAAGGATATCGAAAATCGGTCCTTACCAAATTCACTATAAAATGTTTGTTAGTATGTTCTGAACGCACCATTACGGTATCTTGGATGAAGTGTCGCGACGTGCTCTCTGCCAGCTCCCTGTCTATCGTCGTGAACTGTGGTTGTGACTCGAATTACGCGGTGGGCAGGTGTTCTTTCTCAAATATATAAAAAGTGTCCTCTCCATCAAGGCTTTATTATTAAGGTAAGTAAATACTTTATTTTGTTAATTCCTATGGAAAGTTATATATAGAGGTGCAATTAATCTCGGCATAATGATTGAAATCAATTAAGTCGTAATTAAGTTAAGTTATAATAGAAAATGTTCTAAATGTCCTTACCACTACTGTCCTTACCGTGTCAATTTGCAGGGTACGGTAAGGATATTGAGGTGACGGTAATGACTTACTTTAAGCAAGCTTTTTTTTTCTGGTCAATAGCATATTTTATACGTATGTAAGTAATTATTTATGATGTTAAAACTATGCCTTTTCAACTAATTTATATAATTAATTTGGGATGGAAATTTATTGCTTTTTTAAACAACTGTTTTAAAATAATGATACTCTTTGACATCGACGCGCAAACGAATGCCACGGATCTAGTACATAATTCTGGCTTTTTCTCTTTGTTCTTTAATAACTAGTTCATGATTCTAGACAGTACTAGATCAGTGGTAGGTTACTCGATGTCAATGAAATTCTCCTTAGCGTTGTCATGCTGTCCCTGCTCTTGTTTTTTTTTAAATAGCATGTTTGTTTACAGTCAAACACAAAAATGCCGAAGGCGTGTTCATCAGCTAGCAAAGAAAGAAAGAAGGTTAGTAATGCGAAACGATATGAAATACAAAATTGAAAAACATTACAGAAATGACAGAGAGAGAAAAAAGAGCGAAAAGGAAGCAATATAGAATTAATTTTTATTCACTACTAGTACTAGATCTATTACTAGTATTATCTCGTATTTATATATTAGTATTATCTCGTATTCTTATATCTAGTATTATATTTATTACTCAGTAGTAAGAGATCAATTATTAAAGTGGCTTAAAATTCGGATATTATAGTAATCGATCTCTTAAAGTTCGGATATTATAGTAATCGATTTTTTTTATTCCAACCTTACTATTATTCAATTTGTTTGATGACTATATCGAAGCTGATAGAAAGCGCGAGTACAGTCCACAAATGAAGCCAACGGATAGAAGTCTAAAAAATAACTTCAATCCGTCGTCATCATCTTGCCGGTTTCGGTTTCGGTTCACACTGCGTTTGAAGGACCCAATATCATACGATGGAGGAAATACGTGAGCCGGAAGCTGGTTCCACAACTTAATGGTTCGGCATAGGAAGGAATTCCCTAACCTTTTGGTGCGAGCCGATATCCGACAGACCGTCTGAGTATGACATCGCAAACCGGCACTAGTGGTCCTATTATGAAAAGGGGACGGAGGAACAAGATCGAATATCTTTTCAGAGTACTCTTCATGGTACATGCGATAGACCACACTAAGAGACGCGATATCTCTGCGAAGCTGTGGCGACTCCGCGTGCTTCGTGACCTGGGGTCATCAACTATGCGGCACGCATGTCGCTGCAGTCGGTCTAGGGCTTCCACGAGATACTTGGCAGAGCCATCCCAAAGATGCGAACAGTACTCCATGCTGCTCCGAACCTGCGTTTTGTAGAGCAGGTACCGCTGCTCCGGAGTGAAGTATCGCTGCACCCTATTCAGGATGCCAAGTTTACGTGAAACTGTGGTGATTACTCCTTCGACATAGTCACGATTGTTTAGATCATGTCGAAGGTTCATCCCTAAGATGTTTAAGTTAGTCTGCAGCGACAGCGTAGTGCCCTGAATAGAGGGTAGTGGTAGAAAGGGGGACTTTTTAGTGCTAAACGCGCAAACCTGTGTTTTTTCGGCGTTGAACTCAACTAAATTTTGGGAACCCTTCACTGAGACTTGCTCAAGGGCCCTATTGAGCTCATCGACAAGATGTTCCCTGTTCCTCTTGAGGTCTTCCCGGTTGCTCGAGGTCTGCATATGATAGAACAGATGAAAGCAAATCATTGATATGCAGAAGGAAAAGAGTGGGTGACAGCAGGGGGCCTTGTGGCACACCGGCATTGACTGACACGAGCCTTGACATGCCTCCGTCGACTAGAACACGTATTTTTCGCTCGTGCAGGAAGCCGGAGATCCACTCACAGAGATGGTTGGGAAGACCATAAGCCGCAAGCTTGCAAAGGAGGCCACGAAGCCAGACCCGATCGAAAGCCTTGGCGATATCCAGACTTATCACCAAAGCCTCGCTCTGCTCGTCGATAACGTCACCCAAGAGGTGCAATTTGTCAGAACTGTCAAACGGTACCTTTTAGATTTGATGAACAAAAGTAAAGTTGATTACGTAAACTTGTTGTTTTATTGCTATTTCCATGTTGTCATTTTATCAGGACCAATAAAATACTATAGGAACATACTAAATATTTCTCTATAATATCTATCTGGCTTGCACGGGTCTTCTATTATTATATAATATCTTCTATCTTTTTTTTTGGGTATTCAGATGATAACGAGCATCCATAATAGGGAATATAACTGCACTATTCTGACGCCAGAGTGCGGCACTAGCACAAAACGTAAACAAAGGTTTGACAAGTCGAAGAGTAAATAAATAACTAAATTCTATAAATGGCTCAAAATTTGCTGTAAGTTAAACCACAAAATAAAACTTTGTTTGAGTTTCGCAGAGTGGTTACAGTGAGAGTTCTCAAGTAACAAAATTACATTGGGCGCCATGACAGTTTGTTTATGTGCTAGTGACTCCCTCTGCGCCAAGCTTTGCGTAATCTTCCATATTAAAATTGTTTCGTTACCAACGGTCATTACCGTGTTAAGTATGTCCTCACCGTTCACTCAATAACTTATATTTTGTAGACATTAAAAATAAATATATTAGTGATAACAACTTATTTGTGGATTTTCTACTAATTGCAGTTATCTAATCTTAATAATTAAATAATTTTGTCCTTACCGGGATTTTTGAGTCCCTACCATTTTTTAAAACGTTAATTAACACCGATACGTTTGACATAATTAGTGTAAACGCAAAGTATAATATTTGTGATGACTGTGGCAATGCATTACACTTATTTTTAAACAAATATCTGACATTTTTTTCGGATCCATCGAAAAGCGTGATTTGGCGGAATTACCCTTGTTTGCTGCACCGCTAACCATGTAGTTTATATAATTGTCAAGATTTTTTTTTTGTCCTAAGTATGAAGAGTAAAAAGTTGTATTTTATTAAACATTTCTACATTAATTAAATATATTATTGACAATCTAATATTGTTATTTTTTATTTATAATAATATCATATAAAAATTATATATATAAATCCCCTGTCACGATCTTTGTCCGCGTCGGACTCCCTAAACCACTTAACCGATTTTAAATAAAATTGGCACACCGTGAGCAGTCTGGTCTAACTTGAGAGATAGGATAGCTGTAGATTTCAGTCGGTATAATCCAAATTTCCACGCGGACGAAGTCGCGGGCGACTGCTAGTTATTTTACGATATAATATGTTACAAGAAGTAGGTAACCTAAACCCACTAAACCTTAGTAATAATTATTACTCGGAAAACATCGAAAATGATCGCCAGCCCTTGCTCTAGTTGACGTCGTTGCCCGGTTACCCTAGGTTAGCCCTAGAAACTAGTTGTCGATGGTAGGTAAACATTATGAGAATAAAATATCAACTCCTAAGTAACGTAAGTTTGCTACACGATATTCAACCTTAGGTGGGTCCTAAATTAATACACGTGACTGTACCTATGTATTGATATCAAAGGAATCGACGGTTAAATAAATATTTATAATATTTTATTGTAATCATCATCTAAGTAATGTCCCATTGCAAGGACAGGTGAACTTCAATGAGGGAGGAGATGTTTACTTATAACACGCGTTTTCACTTTTTTCGTCGTTTTCTGAAACGGATTTTACAACACACATGACAGAAGATGGGCAGTGAAGCCAAGTATTCTCCGTTACCACCACATTTTCATCTCTATTTTTATATTAACTGACTTCAAAAAGAGGAGCAGCTTATTAATTACATTATATTTTAAGCTAGCCTAATAGTAATTTTATCAAAATAAACAATTTCAAGTACTTAATGTTTAAGTTCTAATCTATAAATTAAGAATGTGTGTGAATCATCCATATAAATTTAAATGCGTTACTAATAATCCATATCAAATTGTTTTTTTTTTAAATTATACTACGTCAATTACGTCTATTTAAGCTAAAGATGAGATTAGCATTAAGAGGGAATCATATCTGAAACTTCAACTTTGTCTCATTCTACGAGTATACTCGTATACCTAAACCATAAATCTCATTTTAATACGAAACGATCAGGTATATTAAAACCAATTGCACAGTATCCAATGGGCAGCGATAGGGGAAAACTGAGTCTGATATTTTGTTTTTCCTTATTACTCCAGTAAAATAAGCATTCAACCTCGGAATGGAAGCGAATAAGCTGTAAATTTGCACAAACCTTTGTTTTGGTGTACTAATGACTGGTAGAAAACTCTCATATAATCACGTGTCTGCGTCACAAGTTATTCAAGGTCCAAAGTTCACGAAAATCAGTTTTTTCCAATTATATCGTTTTCTATGGGAAATACGTACATTTATTACAGGAATACATTTAATGGCATTATAAATATTGTAGATCATAAAATTGTCTACAATCTTTATGTCAAGCATTATTTTGTATCATGAACCGTTTTCGAGATATAGTTCAAAGAGTAGAGTGCACGCTACAGGAGCGTGCACTCTACATAAAGAAATCATGTGAAATGCGGTGCTAGTTTGTATAGTTTAGATATAGTTAACTATGAAAAATTGATATTTGGATAAATATACAATTATTATTATTAATTTATATTATTATTTTTTTATTTTTGTACGAATGTGCGCCCGCCACTCGTTGCGCTATATCTCGAAAACGGTAGGTGATACGGAAAAATGTTTTGAACAAAAATTGTAGCCCATTTTGTGTAGCGTATTTCCCATAGAAAACGAGATAATTGGAAAAAACTGATTTTCGTGACCTTTGACCTTGAATAACTTATGACGCAGACACGTGATCATATGAGACTTTTTCACCAGTCATCAGAACATCAAAACAAAGGATTATTTATGAATTTACAGCTTATTCGCTTCCATTCCGAGGTTTGCCCCTATTTTAGCCTTATTCGACTGTACTATATAAAAGACTAGCTGACCCGTGCCCACTTCGTAGGGCGGCGAAAGAAACGTGTCACACAAACTTTACCTCTTTATAATATTAAGTATAGAAGTATAGATATATGTTTTAAAAGAATATAATCTTAACTCTGGGCAGAAAACAATGTCTACTAAGTGCAGAACATTAAGTCTCTCTTTACGACACCCCTCCATCATTTTACGCTACCCTCCATCATTTTACGACACCCTTGCAGTTTGACGACAACCTTGCAGTTTTACGACATCCTACATCATTTTACGGCACTCTTGCAGTTTTACGACACCCTTGCAGTTTTACGACACCCTTGCAGTTTTACGACACCCTTGCAGTTTTAAGACACTCTTGCAGTTATACGACACCCTTCCATCATTTTACGACACCCTAGCAGTTTTACGACACGCTCCGTGAATTTTACGACACCCTTCATCATTTTACGACCTTCTAGCAGTTTTACGACACCCTCCATGAATTTTACGACACCCTCCTTCATTTTACAACATCCTTGCAGTTCTACGAAACCCTTCTATCTTTTACGACAGCTTTCATCATTTTACGACACCCTAGCTGTTTTACGACACCCTAGCAGTTTTACAACACCCTACATGCATTTTACGACATCCTAGCAGTTTTACGACACCCTCAATGCATTTTATGACACTTTCCATCATTTTACGACATCCTTGCAGGTTTACGACATCCTTCCATCTATTACAACAACCTTCATCATTTTCTGACACCCTAGCAGTTTTGCGACACCCTCCATGCATTTTACGACACCCTCCATGCATTTTACGACAACCTCCATCATTTCACGACATCCTTGCAGTTTTACGACAACCTCCATGCATTTTACGACACCCTAGCAGTTTTACGAAACCCTCCATCGTTTTACGACACTCTTGCAGTTTTACGACAACCTCCATGCATTTTACGACACTCTAGCTGTTTTACGACACCCTTGCAGTCGGACAACACGCCCCATGCATTTTACGACACCCTAGCAGTTTTACGACACCCTCCATCATTTTTCGACACTCTCCATGCATTTTACGACACCCTCCATCATTTTACGTCATCCTTGCAGTTTTACGACACCCTTCCATCTTTTACAACACCCTTCATAATTTTACGACACCCTAGCATTTTTACGACAATCTTAAGTCTCTTAATTGTAAAACTTTTTTAAAGGTACAATTCTCTAATACATTATTTCAGTATATCTCCAGACGTTTAAGCAGTAGAAGCAAAATAAACGTTTTTAAGCGTCCCTTTTATAAACATATTTCATTACTGCTCTACTCCTATTATGCATAGCGTGATACTATATAGCCTATGACACTCCCCGATAAATGGACTATCAAACACAGAAAGAATTTTTAAAATCGGTTCAGTAGATCCAGAGATTACCCCCTACAACGTCACAAACACACAAACACACAAACAAACAAACACACAAACTTTACCTCTTTATAATATTAGTATAGATAATGATCTTAATTACTTCTTCACAGTATTTAGCGTAACCTATTATAATGTTTTTCATTTGAATCTACTTGATATTTCTACCTTTATTCCTTCTTAGTGCAAAATAATGTTAAGTAGCTATTTATAATTGTTTATAACGGTGAAATCGATAACTGATAACGCATGTGTGTTGGGGGGGTAGGAACCAGCCCTATGACGTAGGTAGTCATACATGTAGGTACCTACGTATTGCAGGTGTGTTGTATGATCTGATGACCTAGATACCTTTAAACATAAATAGTAAGGCTATCTCTGTGCAATGTTATGTGGTTGTACAGGTTTTGTTTTCGTGTACCATATCATTTGATTTCTAATTAGTAGTAGTTAAAAAGGGTTAAAGGAAATGAGCCTTTAAAAATCATTGTTAAAGGATAAAACCAATGCTAATTCGCTTGGCAACGAAAGTACTAGTAGGATATTTTTTCCTTTATCAATTAACATATGACTAGCACGGGACTGCGCTCGTGTTTCGAAAGAGAGAGACTGAGTTCTTAATACACCCTGTAAAGTGAGAGGTGAGTCTGTGAGGGGAAATATAATGATTCCGTATATCAATAACCCTCATAAGAAACCCATTGAGATCCATTGCGTTTCTGCTCACCAACATTTTGCAATAAGCTGTCCCATACTAGAAGCTTATTTATGTAAATATTAAATTTCTTTACATTTGGTTTGCATTAAATTTTAATTCTATAATTTTGTTTTTTTTTTTAAATTGAAATGTTAGATAATTTACTTTCAATGTCTGACTTCTTGCCCTCAAATTTTGTATAAGTATTATTGCATGTTGAGTTATAATTATGAATCTTAGGGTTCTCTGCAGTGTTTATGAATCTTATAAATAAATAATTATATATAATAACGCAACAAAAGTAGGAACAATAATAATAATAAAATCATTTAAATAAAAATATTAAGCAGTTTACTACGTACGACCGACGCGACGCACCATAATACAATTTTCCACATCACACGTCCCCTTTATAAGATTTTATTTCATATTCAAACCAAATGAGAAGCAAGGGAATATCGTTAATGTAAAAATGTTGGTCTTTTATTCTTTTTCATAGACTAAAACGCGGGTAAAAGGCGTTATCCATGTGTTGACGGAGTACGGAAATGTTGTCACCATGTTATCATATACCTCTACCATGGGTTTCATAACAGGCAACTATGGAAAGCCACGCAGATCTACGGAAATAAAAGAATGTTTCTCTTTCTCTGTTTCTCTTCATTTCTAAACGAGGCCCGTCCATGCCGTGGTATTATCTCAGACAAGTATATAAAAAAAATATTTAAATATTCCTCACACTTTCACACAACGCCATCTAAGCCCCAAACTAAGCAGAGCTTGTACTACGGGTACTAGACAACGGATAAACATACTTAAATACTTTTTTATTGTAAATACATACATATTATACATAGAAAACACCCAGACCAATGCACACAAAGATCTGCATTGAGTGGGAATCATCGAGTATCATCTGAATATTATAAATTCCCTTATAGTTTTTCATTACCAAAGAGTAACTCGAATTTTATTTTAATGTACTACAAAGTGTAAGATTAAATGGTGAATTTGTTTGTCTTGCGTCCGCCGAGCGGTCCGCTTTAAGGTTGTTAGGTTGTTGAATAAGTTTCTGAATTAAGAGAACTGAAAGTTTTCTCATCTCGAGATTACAGCAAAGTGTTTACCGTTTGGCTGTAGGACGCGGCCACGGTGCGACACCCCTCCCCTGTCGTCTAGTCACGAACTAACCCCGCGACACCTACTCGATATCGATACTATTTGCTTTTTCAATTACTTTTAATGGCCGCAGTAATTAGTTTGACATCTGTCAGTAAGGTCGATACTAATTTAGTTTAAGAAATCTGTAATGAAAATAGATTAATTTAAAATACTCGTTTGTTTTTCAATTAGTTTTGTCTAGTTGTCTAGTATTATTAGATATCAATAACATAAAAAAGTACATAAATTTTTCATTATTACCTGAATACTGAATGGAAATTACATGAGACATGGTTAAATCAAGACATGATGAGATGTTGGTTATGTTATGATAATGTTTTATTGCTGCAGCTGGTAAAAAGTATAATTGACGAAAATATTTGATATTGAGTATTTTATTGTTTAATTTTTTAATAGCATCGGTGGCATGAAGGTCAGATCATTCTACTTTCCATGATGCAGCGGGTTTTAGTTGTAAAGTAGCGCACCTATTTATGCGATCCACCAATTATTGTCTTATTCTTAGATGTTATTTTTACACGTTTAAGAGTATTTTTAGAGCATTGGCTTTTCTTTAATATAGATATCATGGGTCACAGCCTTCTTCACCTCAGCAACCAACAGAATAACTGTTTTCTTATAAGAGTATACTAGGTATATAACAGTAAAACAGGCAAACTAGCTGCATTGAATTAAAATTTGTCATATTATAATCCTCTAGATGTAAGTTTTGTATTGTGAAGGAAAAATAAAAATGTTATTTATTTATTATTTATTTTATTGAAACATCGACAAAATATCGTCACTAGCGCTAATAATGTAGGTATTTTCATAAAATATTTGCGTGAGTGTATCGCACCTGATGCTAAACGATGTCGCTGCACTTTAAACTCAAGCTCTGATTTACACAAACACCGACCACTAACAAATAAATGAAAACTTAGACTTATTCAAATGAGCTTTTTTCTACATATTAATAATTTAGTTTTGTCTCTGCTTCAAGAATATTCATGTAGCATAAGTAGAGGTAACATATTTCATAGGTTTTGTTACATTTTTTAAGTCTCATGTTTAAGCACTCCATGGCATTATACGAGTTTAAATCCTAAGGAAAGATTATATAAAAAGTCACATAACACATAGGTATTCTAAGCGGAATAAAAACATCACACTTGCTTCATGTATCCATGAATTATATTGTGAAATGAAAATAGACAATTTGCAATTAAATTTTCGAGAGGGATACTATTCAGTCCAGGGTGTATTACCGATCGGAATTATGTGCCGAATCGAATATATCCCTCATAGGCATACTTCAATCTATAATTCCGTGAATCCGTCTCATTATGAACATGAAAATTTGCATGTGTATTTTGATGATCACGTGTTTCTGAGTATTATAATTATGTGTTCTAAGTATCTATAAAAACAAGTATTAAGTAGGCTTCTAAGCTAGGCTCTTGTCAAGTACCTGCAGTACAAGCTACGCTTAGTTTTTTAGACTAGATGGCGTTGTGAGAATGTAAGGGGAATATTAACTTATTATTATTTTAAAGATTAACAAACATCTATATAAGTGCTAAATCTTTCCTTTAACACATGTATTTTATAATTTATTTATTTTATTATTTATCAATAGTTGTTTATCAACTGAACAAACTGTTTATCTGCTAAATAAGGCCAGGCGCGCACTACGAGTTTTTCGCCGCGCGGCAGAAAAGCGCAGCGGTATAATGTCGTACAGTAATACTGGTGGGCTGCGGTGGCTCTGCCGTCAAGTGCGCGCAATACAATGTAAAACTGTTTGGTACAGTATTACAGTGCAACATTATACCGCTGCACTTTTCTGCCGCGCGGCGAAAAACTCGTAGTGCGCGCCTGGCCTAAGTATGTATATAAAATTTAATTTTTCAGGTTAAATGGCCGCCTGTTGACGTCACAAAAATGAAATGCGCAGAAAAGTTATCAAATTTCGTGATTCTTATATTTTGGTTTGATCACGAATTTTGATCATCAGCTTATGTTTTGTTGTATATTTGATAATAAATAGATGGTCGGTATAACGTCGAACACTTATTATCGCCTTGAATCGTGATCTATATTCATTTACACCTGGTATTAGTTGTTGTGTTCATACTTATATATGAGTAGCATATAACATTGTTGTTGTAAATTAAAAGAAAACTATTTTACACTAGATTGTTATGTTTGCTTCTAAATTGTTTAGTAGGAAATATAAACAATGATACCAATCTAACAACCTCCATAGCGTAGTAGTTAATGTAGGTACATCTGCTAAGCAGAGGTCTTGAGTTCAATTCCCGCGCAATTGAAGTCTTTGTATAATATAAACATGAGTATTTGCTATAGCCCGGGTGTTTTCTATGAATAAAATCTTTTTATTTACTACAACTCTCCGTGTATTATACATTCTCTCCGTGTGGTGACGAAATAAGAATACAATAAGTCACCACCCCATCTCATCCCGTGGGAGTCGTAAAAACCTACTAAGGGACTCTTCGTGAATATTATCTTTACGAAATAAAAAGAAGGAAAACTTGAAATTAATCCGCCAGCGTGGTATTAGTAGGCCAATTATCCCTCCGTCGTGAGAGGAGGCCCGTCCCTGCAGTGGGACATTAATGGGCTTTTATGATGATTTACTACAAAAAAAGTATAGAAGTATGTTTGTCTGTTGTGCAGATTTTTTAGTTTATTGGGTTACAGGACTCAAGTAACTTTTGAAAAGAGTTTTTAGAAGCCTTACAATAATGGTTGGTTGACGGTAGTGTTTATACATATTTTTAATTAATACTTTATTTATAGACGCTTTTATGTATAAAGTTAAGAAGACCAAAAAATACTGTTAACCTTTCAAACTTCATCAAAGTAACATTTATTTTTTCATCGTATTCGTAACTTAGTTATAAGGACTAGGAGCTTTAGAATGTATTAATTAATTATGTTACGAATTTTGGAATGTTATATAATTAACCAAACATGACCCAAACGTATCACACAATAGAATGTATAGAACTTGAATCGCAAGTGCATCTACACAAACCGACTTCGTATACAGGTTGGCCACTGTAGAGCAAATATGTGTAAGTGGGGATTCAGAGACGCCTTTCTTCCCCAATGTGACTGCGGCCAGAGCAATCGATGTTGCATCTACTGGTAAGCCCTTTGTGCTCTGAGCGGTGTACGATGGCCGATCTTTACGCGGCCACTCCAAATGCCATTGAAGTGACCGCTCACTATTCAAAAAATGTTTGAGTTCTCGACCATTGACACGAGAGAAGAAGAAGTGCATCAAGTTTGAGTCGCGACAGCGAGAGTCAGTTCTGAGATAAAATATTAAGATCATTTTAGTTACTCTGAGTGTGCTCTTTTACCTAGATGTTTTGGGTGTGTTATTGTTATTACTTTTGTCTTTTCTTCTGTAGTTTAAGTTTTTTTGCAGCCATTGTAATTTTATGAATTGATCCTGTGTTTCATCAGATTTAGGTATATTTTTAATCATTGGGACTTGAAGGTAGGAAATTATACCATATGAAGAATCGAATAAATGCTACATAAATGCTGGGTGGTAACCAATAATTTAAAAAAAAACATGGGTAAGATTTACAAAAATTGCACACTTTTTAACATAAAAACCTAAATAAATGATTTATTCTTTAAGCATATCTATAGAACAAACTTCTAAGTATTAATTTATTTTTAACTGTTTAGAAGAAATATTAAGTTTTAAGACCTTTGCTCAAACATTAAATTAAACCAATAAATCAGCATCTAATTTTAAGTTTAGTAGTTAGGTACATTTTTCCCTACTAAATAATTCGTTTCTAATCAATAAATTGACAAGAAGTTAAACTAAAATGAGATTTTTATACAGTATGCCTAAGAGCGTTTATAGGGCTCACTAGAGCCGCCAATTAAAAAAAAAACATAATTCGCAAATAGGATAAAATAATGTAAAATGTTGATAAAAAGTCTTGAGAAAAAGAAAATAAAGTATTTGTATAACACACTCTCAACACTTTAAATGTTTTTCAATTAAATAAATATTGCATTCGAAAAAATAACGGCCGTTTTTCGAATGCGAAATTTAACTAATAATAGAGCACTCACCTTTGCCATTGAACAGTGTCACTGCACAATATTTTTACTAAACAATAAAAACAATGTTATTACATTATTTAAACGACCATGTTCTTCGCGGTGGATTACGATATAAATATGAGTTTACAATATAGTTCAGACCATACGACGTCGTGCAGACGCTAATTGCTTGATCATTCTTACAGCACGATCTACTGTAATTTCCTTATAAACATTACTGCTGAAAAGTAGTTTTTTTTTAAATATCGACAAAAATTTGATGCTTGTAGCAAAATTTAAGGTTTAATTTTTCTAGGTAGCCCACACAGAAGCATGATTCCTGATGCGTTGGTACTTTAGCTGCTGAAAAACTCACCTCGATGTTCAAACTTAGATTTTATTTGGCAAAATTTGATGGCATGCTTTGGTCATTAATTTATAAGTGCCCGTACTTGTGCCTGAAATGATAGGTTTTTAGGGCTTTAATATCTATATATATCGTATACATAACGTATATGCTAGTGGAATTAAACGTGAGTCATCATGTAACTAAATGAAATCTCTTTCTCCCATTGCCTAAATATTTTTAATTATTTCATTTAATTAAGTTCGTTGCACAAAACTTAATGTTTTAGTTTTGTCGGTCCTGGTACATAAATTACATTTTTATGAGAAAATTGCTGGGAAGTAGGTGGGGACATATTAGCACATTGATCGAATCAATCAAATAGCGCCTTCGCAAATTCACATAGCAAGGGTGAGTAATAGAAGTTTTCATCATCAGAAAATTCTTGTGACAAATACAAACATTAAAAAATATATGTTTACGAAACTACTACCTACAGATCCTACTTCCTACTAATATTATAAATGCGGAAGTTTGTGAGGATGTATGGATAGATGGATGGATGTTTGTTACTCTTTCACGTAAAAACTACTGAATGGATTTTGATGAAATTTGAAACATAGGTATTTTAGGGTGTAGAATAACATTTGAGCTACCTATTCAACGCGGGTGAAGCCGCGGGGATCAGCTAGTAATTCATAAACCTTAGAATACTGTCGTGGGGAGGTTTTTGACGCAGTAGTATCAGTTTTGATTCCCGCTCAATGGATATACCTACGACTATTATTGAGCATTCATCAGGAATGTTTGCATTTGCTGTGGTGTTTTATGTTTATAATATTGATAGGTATTTCTTTATGTTTATTTAAATCATGTATTATTTCACTATGAATTAATTTAATCTATACATATTTTTTTCCAAATTAGTTAAGTAACTTGATTTTATAATTTATAGAATTTCTGTGGAATGTAGAGACATATGTCACAGAAGTTCTATAAATTCTGGAAACTGTAACCACCTATACTCCAATTGTTTAGGTATTTAACTAAAGGTAAACAAAAAATGACAAGTCACGGATGGCGTCTGTGAAAATCCGACTGAATTGTATGACAGTCAAAATTGTTGCCGCGCTATCATGCAAGCTTACGTTTTAATTTAGTCAAGTTCCCAGCTACTGTTTACCTTTAGTTAAGTACTTAAACAAATTGAGTATAGACAGGTAGTTACAGTTTTATTGGAACTAAGAAGATGTAATGAGAATTCTAAGCGAGAAAACACGTTAAACTTATGTGACAGATACGGAAATATAATAAATAATCTAACAAAAAGTCATTCTGCCAGAACGTACGTCGATCAGTAGTCTAACATCCTGTGGAAGGAATAGCACAGGAGATGAAAACACAATCAGAGACAATACTGCGTGCGAGGACAAAACCTATTAAGGAAACAATCTAGACACGGTGTCCTGTTACTTGTGCTCGTGCCTTGCATAATATCCTGCACATAGGTATGCATTGTTCTAATTTTAACATACATAATAATATTATATTTCGAATAATTGTGAGTGTGGTGACGGAGTAAGAATACAATATGTTATGTACCCCATCTCATTCCATGGGTGTCGTTAAAACCGACTATCCGTGAATATTATCTTTACGAAATAAAAAGAAGGAAAACTTGAAATTAAACCCTATACCAATTCGTCTGGCCAGCGTGGTTTAGTAGGTCAAGTATCCCTCCGTAATAGGAGGAGGCCCGTCCCTGCAGTGGGACATTAATGGGCTGTTATGATGTTGATGATGATTACGAAGAATTTGTTTAAATATGCTGTATTCATGTACGTGTCATTTTATTTTACAGTTGAATATAATAGGTAATATATTTCTCACCTATCCATATAGTGCAATGTGCATGATTTTGGTGTTGCATAGTTAAAATAATTATAATTATTTTATATATAATTATATATTTTACAAAGAAGCATTTTAGTTTGTGTATCTGTTGTTTGCGACCGCGTTCCAAAAGATGCAGAGAGAAGGGCCCCTAAGTGGCAGACAGACGACCTGATTACGGCGACAGGAAACCGATGGATGATGTAGCGTAAGATCGCGTTAACTGGAAATAATCGAGGGAGGCTCACAATGGAATTGACATAATAAATAAATAAAATAAAAAGCCTTTTATTTCACACCATTAAAAATGCAATACATTAGAAATAAAACATACCTACACACAACTAATCATAAAAACAATAAATTATAAGAATAACCTAGAAATAGACTGATTCATGAATTTTGTTTAGAAAACTGCATAAATCAGAAACCCTGATTTTCTAGTAAAATAAATAATAAATTATATCACAAAACCAATTAAATTAAGTAAATTAAAAACTGACATATACTTACATTCCTACTTAACTAATACATATGTTTCATTCAAGTAAAACCAAAGTATACAACGTAAGATTACAAAAAAAATAATTTCCTTGTTTTATTTTTAAATACACATTTATTTTGGTACTTTCCACGTGACTGAAAGTCCGTATCGTGAAATGTGACTGGTTTTAAATAGCACTTTATAAAGTTATACGTGAATAAAAACTTTGTTTTTATAAAATTTTATGTTTTATTAACCTTGCCTTTGATGTATAAATAAAACTGAAGTATTTGTAACCCCAAACTAACCATTTCTTACTGATTGCATAATCATTTGTACATATAACAGTTTTTTTAAAATCAATTTCGGGTTCCGTATAAAAAGCAGCATTAACATTTTATTTACTGGTCTAAGCTTTTCGTGACGAATAAGGAAGAAGAAGAGCTTCTTTCACCAGACAAAACCTTCTGATTACTTTTTTATTTCGCTTAGGTGTAAGACGAGCAGCAATACCAGAGCATAACCAAGTCCCTGCCTACCCTAGGCAAAGTTGTAAAGTCTGAATGTATAATAAAGTATTTTGACAAGTTCAGTTTTCTTAAATTAATAGGGGTTGATGAAAATAGAATTAATGATAAATGCAGAATTTGGAAAATATTACCGGCATGTAATGTGGCTATATTTATTATTATTATAGCTAAAAACTCCACCACCCTTTGTAAAAAATAACAAAATGTAATGGCACATCAAATTACAAAATCGGAAAAGCTGTTCGCCACAGATTTTTTCGTTTGATGGACGAGCCTCAAAATCTACACTTTTGTTAGCAAAGAGCTAGCTTTGCACATAGTGTAGAATTTTTTGACATATCCATTTGGTTCTGACAGCGAGTGAGGCATAGTTTACAAAGGTGGAGGTTTTTCTACTTGCCGTTTAGTAGTGTTCAAAGAGCTTTGCTGTCGCGCACAACGTTCATGCGTTGCACTTCGGATTTGAAGTGTACTCCTACCTTTATAAAACATTATTGAAAAAGCCGACAACGCGTTCAAGTTGTATATACTGTTGTACTTCAAAATTAATATCGTGATTGTTTAGCATGCGGTTATTAAATTTATATTTTACTTAGCAGGCGAATTTTATTTTTTGTCAAAGGTAACTCACGCGGTAGAGTTTTATTCCTGAGTCGCTGGGAATGTTCCTATTTGTTTTTTTTTTATTTTTATATGATGGGAGGCAAACGAGCCAGCAGGTCACCTGATGGTAAGTGATCACCGCCGCCCATGGACACCCGCAACACCAGAGGGATCACAGGTGCGTTGCCGACCTTTTAAAAGGGAAGTAAAGGGAGGAAGGGGGAGGAGGAAGGGGAGGGGGAATGGGCTACCGGACTCTCACTCACCGGAAGAAACACAGCATTTTACGCCGATTTTCTGTGAGAGGGTGGTATTTCACCGGACGAGCCTGCCCATGCGTGCCGCAGCCAAAGACTGACGACATGGCTCTACCACGAAAATTATTACTATTTTATTCTTTGTTCTTCTATAAACAGTGATCACGTATGTACGTCTAACTTAATGGATTAATTTATAGAGAGCTCAGAACACGGCCATTTCAACTTCAACAAGAAACTCTTCTTGGTATTTGGTGCAATTTAGTCACTAGTTTAAATTAAAAATATTTTTTTACCTCTATGGCACAGTGGTAGTGGTTTAGTACATGCCAGCCACGCAAAGCTCTCGATTTTCGCTAAATTAAATTCTTTTTGTGTGCATAAACATGAATGTTTGAATTAATCCATGTATATATTTAAATTAAAAAGTATTTAAGTAAGTAGTCTAGTATAAGTTCTACTTAGTGGCCAAGATTTGATAGTGTTAATGTGTGAAGAATATTATATTGTATTATTATGTAAGCCCACGAATGACCCAAATTTCAAGCCCCCTGCAGCTAACGACCCCTTTGCAAATTCCAAGCCCCTACTCAATGATTAGGAACGAACTGATGGTATACAAAGTCTTTTTTATTTTATTTATTATTAGGTTCACCAACAGCTATTTACACTAAAACAGTTCTTCCTTAATTAGCTACATTTAACATTGTAAGTGTAATAACTACTTAAAGGCGAACACCGCATGCATTAAGTGTTTACAACTATACTTTTAATAATATTTACAAAGATAACTGTGAATTAAGTAATTACATTTCTCCTAATATAAACCAAAACCAAGTAAGTGACATGCATAAACCAAATTAATACAAAAATATTGCTTAACATTATATCATTTATGCCTTGTTAAAAACTACAACTGGCCTCTTAAATGGTCACGTATACTTTGGCGGAAAGACAACAGTGTATCATGGTGTATATCAACGAGATCACTGAGACTATTTAAAGTCCTACTAAGTCTAGGTACAGGCGAGTTAGAACCCAGCACAGTAGACCTAAGTGGCAAAGACAGTGGCGTTATCCGGTATCGAGGTAGTCGTGCAGGCGCGGTAAAGCGAAAAAAGAAAGTCTTTCAAAGGTATGAAAAAATTTAATAGTTTTTGTGTAGATTATATTTTGTCCTTTTTGCAATCTTTTTCATTAGGGTTTCGATGTCTTGTTAAAGTCCATAATCTTGTACGGAAAATAAATTCAATACCTGATATTATGTTTCAAAATCAGCATTTTTCCTTTTTATAATACCCTATCAGAACCTGTTATAAAAACTCAGAAAGGTTAAAACACTCTAAATAAACGAAACTTGTAAAATTTCAAGTAACATTTACAAAACGGAATAAAAAAGAAATTTCATTGCACGTTGAAAAAGCTTTTATGATTCGTATTCATCGGCTCTATGCTAACTTATTCGTTAAAGCTAAATCCAGTAGATGAATAGAGCGGTGCACGTTGATACAGAGAACGTGTGCTCCCTGCCATCACCTGACTCTTCGCCAATAGGCTGAATGCAAACGTGCCGTCGTCCAATTTCACGCGCTAAATTGTTCATAACGGAAGTTCATATCCGGACGTCGAGCCGCCCTGCGCTTCGGGCGAGATTAAGCGGTAATTACCATTTCCTATGACACAGGACGCAGACAGTACCAGAGAAGAAGTGCTTTCTACCCAGAAATGTTTCGACTACGACTGAGAATGTAACCACCATTGTTACCCTACATCGATTTGTTGTACAAGTAAATACAAATCGGAAAAATGAGGTAAATAAAACTCGATATTTACAGACCTAGTATGCCAATAAAAGCCCTTCGCAGAAGACATTTGCGGGATTCGCTAGTCAAATGCGTGTATAAATTGAGTGTATACCATTACTGAGTCGCAAAAACTGATTATGTAGGGATTGAGAGGAGTGCGGGCTGGATGGCAGCGCGCGCGCTTCTGCCTCCGTTGATATGATTGAATAAGCGAACACGGTACTCTCTAATGAAACATATTGAACGTGTATCGAATCACTTAGACGCGCCGGTGCGCTCCTGCACTCTATATTTGGGGCATGTCAACAAGCCGTAGGTGAACCTTGCAAATAATATTAGGATGGAGTCTCGTTTTAAGAGAAACAATAAATTGAATTAACTCCACCAACTTTGAACGTCAAAGGAGAATAAAAAATTCAACTTCATTTTACGGAATATAATTTCACGCGGCATCAGCCTGTCTCCTTTGTGTCGCTTAGAAAATATTTACGTAAATCTGTGCCCCGTATACCCACAAAAAGGGAGAATCCTAATTAATTCATTAATGTCATTATAATTAAGATATTCGTGGCATTTAATGTGCATTACTCTCAATCTTCTCTTGCTTGGTAACGTTTTTACTGAGTCATTTAGACCTCGTTACGGTTATGAATAGATGTTATAAACGACTTTGCAATTTTGTATAAGTCTGTACCTTCCTAATTTTTAAAGTGGACATTTCTGTGGTCGTGGAATTTTATTCTATATGAAACTGAATGTTCTGTTTTGTAATCAAATAACAGTTATACTTATGTTAAAAAAACGAAATGGGCATATTTTTAAAAAAGATTATTTTTGTATCTGCGTTTACAACTTTAAAATGTTAAAGGTTAATTGCTTAAAGTTTTTATAACTTTATAATATTATACACAATATTTAAATATAATTGAAATAAAACTGTAAAAAATATAGTATTATTATGACTTCCTGTAGCCTTAAGAATTGACCGATTTTAAAGTCAGAGCTGGCATTAGATTCGTTCTTATTTCTTTTGTAAGTTTTTATGATATAAGTAAGGCTTTATGATATTTAAATTAAATTATAAGCTAAGTTTTTATGATTTCTTCTTATTAGAATTGGACTATTGTTTGTACTATGGCGTAAACAACAAAATATTAACTGAATCCTAATAAAAGCTTTTGACAAATACTTTTGTTTCTATAAATAATATAATTGTTTTAATGTTTGTTAATTGCTTTTGGGTAAATAAGCGTTATAATATGTAGGTAGTCGTTGCTTCTGGGATAATTATTTGTAGTGTATCCTTTAGAAATATAATTTTCCGTTAGAAATAACACGTTGGATTTCTTGGCTTATTTGGTAAGATTTCTTTGTGTATGGAATATGACTGTTTTGTACAAGGAGGAAATATTTGGAGGAGGCCTATGTATGTCAATTGGCTGATATGATAATGATGACTGTATTGCATACTTGACAATAACTCTTTACCAATTAATCCGCCCAGCGTGGTAGAAAATTAAAAGATACTACTCGTATCTCTACGATAGTTAAAGAATGTATACTTGACAAATGCTCTTTACAAATCAATCCAGCCATCATAATATTACTAGGACAAGATCCTCTGTATCATAAAATAAAGCTTGTCCCTGTCTGGCCAGCGTGGTAGTAGTAGGCCAAATATCCCTCCGTCACGGGAGGAGGCCCGTCCCTGCAGTGGGACATTAATGTGCTGTTACGAAAATGCTTAAATTAATTTTACCTGATATTGTTACCTAGTTACTGTACGAAATATTAGAGTTGACATTGAGTACTAACACACGTTAGAATATTATCCACAAACCAGAGAAGGTGCAGAAGTCAATTCACAAAAAATACTCTAATATAATATTAATTCTAATTCTAATATACATTTGACGACCTCTGTGGCGTAGTGGTTATACAACATGACTGCTACGTAGAGGTCTCGGGTTCGATTACCGCTAAATGTAAATCTTTGTGTGCATGAACATGATTCCTTACATTAGTCTGAGTGTTTCTATGTATAATATGTATGTATTTAAAAAAGAAAAAGTATATAAGTATTAATTAATATCCGTTGTTCTGTTACATAACACAAGCAGGCTAAGCCTAGCTTACTTTGGGAACAGATGGCGGTGTAAGTAAAAAAAAAAACAAAATACTGAATCTACTAAAATGCTACGCCACTAGGCAAACTGCCTTGGTGGCAAGTGGCAAGACGTCGCGGTAGCAGCTGCAGTGTACGTGGGTGCGGGTTCGATTCCCTCGGAGGACAATGTTTGTGCGATCCATAATTTATTGTCCGGAATCTGTATGTTCATCATAACAGCCCATTAATGTCCTACTGCAGGGACGGGCCTCCTCCCGTGACTGAGGGATACTTGGTCTACTAATACCACGCTGGCCAGACGTACTGGTATAGGGTTTAATTTCAAGTTTTCCTTCTTTTTATTTCGTAAAGATAATATTCACGGATAGTCCCTTAGTCGGTTTTTACGACACCCATGGGATGAGATGGGGTGGTGACATATTGTATTCTTATCCCGTCACCACACGGAGTAAACTGTATGTTACTTACTTTCAAAACATGATCTAAGTACGATTTTATCCTTAAAAAAATCTGTAAAGGTCTCTAGACTTATCCTTTCTAGGACTAATCTAGCAAATGACAACCAGAAAATACACAATGTAGTTTTATTTGGTACGAGTCCGAAAAATACATGACAAAATTTTTGTTCAATCCATCATTTTATATCATCCAAAAGCTTGAAAATTTTGTGCACATAAACTAGACTACTGTCCATCTATTTTGCATCTTACCTGTCCTTATTACATGACGTTAGTATACATACATAGCCGTATATATTCCTAACTCACCAGTATTCCGCAAATGATGATCACGGTCGGACAGATGCTAATGATCCCATTCATACTGATCTGCATTGATATAGACGTATTATTAGTTGAAACTACAAGGTTCAACCATCTACCATTTGTCATTGAGTATTCGATTGTTATCTATTGATAGTATTATTGTCTAATCATAGAGCAATAGCTGATTAATTGATCAATCGTGATGTAGTTTGATTGTAATTATTAGAAATGGGTATGGTAACTTGTTGATTGTTCGGGTAATGTAGGCTTCTGTTCAGCTTAGTGATTTTTTAAAGACACGGCTGTATCCCCTGCTGTTGTAAAATAAAGGCAACAGATGGTAATCTAAGAACAACTTCGCCATCAAAATATACATTTTTTATATCTAAAAAAATATATATAAATAAATAAAAAAAAGCGTACTAAAAAATTTGTAACCCCGCAATAAGAAAGCTCGTATTCGGGCTTTAACCATCCAGTCTCAGACCAATAACTTATGGATCACTTACACAATTGTCTACCTAGGTTTTAGAATACAAACCCTACAACAACACGACCACAGCGCCTCCATTCATTTCCTCCAGTGTAAGGTTAAATACAAAATCAATACAAATCATTTGTTACAACATCAAAGTCTTTGTTTCTGAGAAAATGATTATCAAATTAATTGCAATGCTTTGCGCGTTGATTGTGAAATAACCTTTCCTTGTACTCCCACACACGATATACGTAATTACAATATTATGGAGCTTGGTAACTGAAATAACCGAAATAAGAATAATATATTTATTTTTATCAAAATACACAAAGTTGTTTTAATTTTGTTAATATTTTTTACAATGGTTATACTATCCTATATCATCTCTTAGCTCTTATGCCCGATTTACACATCGACAAGTACAGTAGCGAGCTAAGTAGTATTTTAAGATTAAGTTGATTTAAATAGATCTCCATCCTATTTTTTGGCAAGTTAAGTTGGCGAGACGCGAGAGAGGGGGCTACTTCGTACTTAACTCGCCAAAAAATAGGATGGAACTCTATTTAAATCAACTTAATCTTAAAATACTACTTAACTCGCTACTGTACTTGTCGATGTGTAAATCGGGCATTAGGGGTCATTTTTAGTCGCAGTCAGTTTCCAAATATTATTTCTACGAAAACAAAAGAAGAAAATCTTGTTTTAAACCATGGTATTAGTATGATTAATTTCCTTTCCTCACTGACGACCTCTGTGGCGCAGTCGGTATATTACATGGCTGCTACGCAGAGGTCTCGGCTTCAAATCTTTGTGTGCATGAACATACCTAATTTGTTTGCATTGGTCAGAGTGTTTTCTATGTACAATAATATGTATGTACTTACAAGAACAAAAGTATTTAAGTATGTTTATCCGTTGTCTAGTACCCATAGTACAAACTTTGCTTAGTTTGGGACTAGGTGGCGATGTGTGAATGTGTGAGGATTATTTATTTACTGAAGGAAATATGACATGACCTGGACATATGATCATAAGTCGTTGTTCATGGCCTAACTTCATGTTCATTAATTTTATATATTAAATTAATTATAATACACGTCAGAAAAGTGATATGATAAATCTTGAATGAGTTATGATGACCAAGATAAGATCTAAACTGTGTTACGTGTGTCAGTGTACTGTCATAATGGTAAGGGTCGCTTTGTTTGAGCTACACTATGTACTTATTGTGTATCAAAGCTGGAGAAGGTATCTTGTATGTAATTTATATAGCAAAGTAAAATGAATGTTTGATACAAGAAGCACATGTCACGATAAAATTACGGAAAAGTATTTTCTATATCACATCGTTTTGCATTGTCAGGAAAGTTTAAAACTTTAACAATCTAACTGTGTAATGCAATAAATTTTCAGATCTGCATTATAAAAAAGGGTTTTCATGTTTTAAAAAAAAGCATTAAGTAATTTTTTTACATTATTCTATTAAAAACATAACTTTAAATATATTTTATTCAGAAATAAATAATTAAATGTGAGTGCATACACAATATTTATTAAGTATCTATTTCTCGAACTAATTCTTATGACGAAAATTTCTTAGATAACGTAGAATCCATTGTCCGAACAATTAAATAGTCACCTAGCGTATTTATGTTAACTTGGTTTTGATCTTTTTCACCTGATCTTCTAATACAAGTAATCTTAAATGTAACAAAACGTTAGAAATTAAGTAAGCCTAGTTACCTAGCTATAGCTATAGACTGCTGCGTAACCATTACCCTTTGTTTAGATTTAGCTAACTCGTTTAATTTACACTACACAGCAGTGTTTTGTACGCAACTGATTAATTAAATTTGGAAACTATCTAAATGCTTCCCTCACTGTACCTAAAACAATTTATTTTGAGCTACCATTAAACAATTTCTTATAATGTACGTATTCATTTATCGTTGTTCCACATGAATAGTACAGAAATCACCGCTTGCCATTTACACCGGCTACAGTCAATGAAATGAAATAGTGAAAAAAATGATTTGGATATTCAGAGAGCGAGAAACGAATGGCCACCCAGTCACCCAGTTATTGTCGGCTTCCATACAGCATCCAAATGGACAGCGCTCGTTCAATTTCGATACTTTTACAACACAATAGACTTGAGTAAGGCGTGTTCAGTCACCTGTCAAATTAAAAAAGCACTTGCACAAACTAAACTATACGTAGGTAATGTACACATTGTCGTATTGAAAACGATAGAATGAAGAGCTTTCATTACATGTTACTTCTTATATTATTATACGACTATGTTCCTGAGGATTATACCTGTGCCTTGTTTGACCATTTGTGTTGGTATTAATTAAAACCAAGTCCAATTATTATACATGAAAGATAAGACTGAGTTTCTTGGCCATTTAGAGCTGACACTGTGGAAAATTATCCGTGTGGTGACGGAGTAAGAATACAATATGTCACCACCCCATCTCATCCCATGGGTGTCGTAAAAACCGACTAAGGGAATAACCGTAACTACTATCTTTAAAAAACGGCAGCGTATGCGGTAGCCATGCCCGATAATAATTTGAGTGGTTCTCAAAATTGTCATAAGCCAGCCATGTACTACATACATAAATAAACTAAAGCCTCATTCCCATGCTGCAGGCAGAGATTCATGATAATCATAACAGCATGTGGAAGAAGAAGACATCCTGCGCCAACTACAAAAAAAAGAAGGAAAACTAGAAATGAAACCCTATACCAATCCGTCTGGCCAGCGCAGTATTAGTACGCCAAGTATCCCTTCGTCACAGGAGGAGGCCCATCCCTGCGGTAATGTCCCAACATTAGTGGGCTGTTATGATGATGAAGGGCAGGGGAATGATAACATACATGCCTGTCGGTTTTCACTTTGGTGTCCGTTAATTTCATATTAGTCCCCGCGACAAAAGGCTCGATCCCTAGTACGGGAATTGCCTTAAGAGCTGTCTTATAATAGAAAGAAAGAAAATTTTAATTTTGTTGCACACAAGAAAAACATACAATAAATGAATTTAAATATAAAACATAAATGTAGAATATAATATACAGCTCAGCTTGTAGTAATTTGCGAAAGTGATCGTAGTTTTACAGATATTTTCTCTTTCATAAACTTGCTTTACAATAAAGGCTCTTTTCTTGATACTAATTAAAAGTATTATGCAATTAATATACTTACTCGTACTTGTTATGAAAAGGGATTGAATTTCCATTATTATAGAGGTTTTATCATCTCAAAAACCTTTTTTGTGTTTTCTTTCGTGTTTAACATTTTTTGCTATGTCTTTACTGAGATTTGTAATACTTACTTCTGTACATGTATAAAAATCATGAACCCTATCGTTCTACGTAAGTATCCCATTGTAGCAATATGCCTTTTTCAGCATTGAAGGAATTTGATTAAATAGATTGGAATATCGTTTTATGTCAAAACTTCTTTTCTTTGTGATAATATGTACACTAACTTTTAGTAGGCTTTCAATGTGATGGTATAATTAAAAACGTAATTTTTATTTACATTCATCATCATCATAACAGCCTATTAATATCCCACTGCAGTGACGGGCCTCCTCCAGTGACGGAGGGATACTTGGCCTACTAATACCACGCTGACTAAACGGATTGGTATAGGGTTTAATTTCAAGTTTTCCTTTTTATTACGTAAAGATAATATTCACGGATTATTTACATTATTCTACATTTTTACTTACGAATAAATAATACAGATCCACCAGCATCGGGTATAAGGACGAAGCTACTGGTAGTTAGGGCTCCTCCCTAGATAGCAGCCTCCTCACAATACGTCCCATGTCGAGCATTACTGCCTTCTGCATGAGACCTATGATTCAAGTGCCTAATGCAAATCTTTTAAGGTGGTGATAGAGACTCTTTGGAATAAATTCATTTACCGAAAATACTATGGGGACAATTGCCAAATCACACAATGTCAATTCAATGGTCAATTCCACATGTCGACAATCTCATGAGCCAAGTTCAAATATTTTGTTTGTTTGTTTTTTTCGACTTTTACAAGATTCTTTTAGATTTTCGTCGTTTTATTGCTATGGTTAAGATAGTATTTTTACTGGATATATCTCTACTTCGTTGTCAGAACGAGCTAGGGTAAATTAATAAGGCCCAAAAACAAACAAGATGTAGGTATTTTAAGTACAACTAAGCTCACTATCAAGAAAAACTTGCCTTTGTAGCAAAGCGGACGTGTAGGCGACTGACGTGCACGAGGTTGGCATTTCGATTCCCACACAAGATAGTTATTTGTGCTATAAACATTTTAATGATTTGAGACTATTTCCATCCCTAGAGCGACAGTTGTTTTTTTATAGAAAAACGTATTATGTATTAAAGAGGTATTATGCGTTTCAAATAAGAATGGACGTGTCAATGACCTCTATCTGTCAAAGTTCGATTAAAAAGTACGGACGCCTTAAGAATTTCTTTGGATGAGGCCACAATATAGCGCAGGGTCATGCACATTCTTATTTTGAAAAGCATAGTACTTAACAAAGCAAAGAGTTTTTGAGCTCCGTGTGTAGTTTTAACAAACTTTTGACTTTATGACTAAGTTTTAACAACCTTTTTACACAATAAAAACTCTTAAGTCATGACAAAGTGTCCGTCGAGGAGCTCTAATATGTAGCTTTTATAATGTGGGAAAATCTTTATCATATATTTTAGCAAGAAATACCATGATATGATATTAGTTGTCTGGTATCCTAGTTGAGGCTTGGCTAGGGACTTTAGATTATGACAAGACTGAGCAACTATTAAAAGTTGTAAGTTAGACTAATGCTATTATGTTACCTTTCAATAGTCCTTCAATTAAAATATGGTACATGATTTTTATAATTTAATTTTCTATTTATCGTTATATTCATAGGATAATTATTTCAGATTCGTACACACCCTCTCACACACACACACGTACATTTCCACTACACACACAGAGAGGTTCAGCTACATGTTATAACATTATATGGTAATTGTTTAATCTATGTATATTAAGTAAGTAGTTTTAGCTAGAATGTAAAATTTATAAATGTTCGGGGAGTGGCGCCGAAAGCTGAAATACAGGTTTCCACCTAGTTCGGCAACGGATGCTGTTTTTCAATTGTATAGATAATTTTCTCTAGCCTATGTATAAAAACACCTTGTAAACCAATTTACTGAAATAAATAAATTATTATTATTCTCTTTATTTACATTTTTCACATTAATTTACATTTTTAAATATAAATATAAAAATAAACACATTTAAAAATATAAAAAAAGGTAGACCCACCAGCATCGGGTACAGGGACTAAGCTACTGGTGGTTAGGGCTCCAGAGATAGGAACCTATTATTTTATTATTATGTTTCTTTATTTACATTAATCACATTTAATTACATTTTTAAATATAGATATTAAAAATAAAAACATTTAAAAATATAAAAAAAAGGTAGACCCACCGGCATCGGGTACAGGGACCAAGCTACCGGTGGTTAGGGCTCCAGAGAGAGGAACCTCCTCACAATACGTGCCGTGTCAAGCAGTACTGCCTTCTGCATCAGACCTATGATCCAACTGTCAAGCGAGAGTCTCCGTAGATGTTGATAGAGACTCTTTGGAATAAGTCCATTGACCGAAAGTACTATCGGAACAATGATCGCCGAATCAACATGCCACATGTCGACAACCTCGTGAGCCAAGTCCAAATATTTAGTTTGTTTGTCTTTTTCTGCTTTAACAAGGTTCTCGTCATGAGGAATGGTGATATCGATTATCATTGCACGGCGTTCTGACCGATCTATCACCACAATATCTGGCTTATTGGCAACAATAGTCCGGTCAGTGATGATAGATCGGTCCCAATATAATGTAACACTACTATTTTCGAGAACCGGGTCGGGTACATACTTATAATACGGTACTTCTGCATCGACAAGATGATATTTAAGAGCAAGTTGTTGGTGGACAATTCTGGCTACTTGGTTGTGTCTATGCAAGTATTCACCATTCGCAAGACGAGAACAACCAGAAACAATATGTCTGAGTGATTCTCCGGGACAGTGACATGCCCGACATATGTCAACTGTACCATCCTTCAGGATATATTTCCGATAATTCTTAGTCATTACGACTTCGTCCATAATTGCAAATACAAAACCTTCAGTTTCTCCAAAGAGATCACCGAATCGCAGCCAGGACACAGATGCTAATGTGTCAACATCAGGCCCATTCAAGGTCCGGTAAAAACGCCCATGCAACTCCTTGCTTTTCCATACTTCTTTACGATCATTGATAGTATGTATTATAGGTTTGCGCCAATTCTCTTTGCCCAAACAAAGCGGAGTAAGCCCGACATCCACTGACACAACATCTCTATGTATATCCGCGTCCACAGAGAGAAAATATTCTCTGAGATTGTACACCTCACGATTGTGGAGGGTCTTAGCACTTAAAAAACCACGACCCCCACTCTTTCGTGGAATGTACAATCTCATTACCGAAGAACGCGGATGATGCATTCGATGTGCAGTCAGTAGAGTTCGAACTTTTCTATCCAAAGTTTCTAGCTCAGTCTGTTATTATTATGTTTCTTTATTTACATTAATCACATTTAATTACATTTTTAAATATAGATATAAAAAATAAAAACATTTAAAAATATAAAAAAAAGGTAGACCCACCGGCATCGGGTACAGGGACCAAGCTACCGGTGGTTAGGGCTCCAGAGAGAGGAACCAAAGAGATATAGAACATTATTATTATTATTATTATGTTTCTCTTTTCCATAATACTCTGGTCTATTGGAGACCCGGTTCTTTGGAAGGCATACATCGGGCCGAAGCCAAGACGAAGAAGCCCTTTAAGAGATTTTTAATCTGGTAATGGATACACAGGGCAGATACCATCTCTGAACGCACAATATGATACACCCAGAGATGGTCCCTGCCGAGTGCAAAAACTATTGTAGTGCATCTGTAAGGATGCAATAGAAATTTAAATAATAGTCTATGGATTATTATTATTATCCATAGTACGGTAATATGTGGTGTTAAATCAGGAACGCATTATTATATAGGTAGAAGGGAAAAAGAAAACAGTAAATACGTAATTATTTATTTATTTCTTGCAAATTCTTTATGTACGTGCGTGTGTATGGTTATTTGCGTTAAGTTCGTAGTTGCAAGGATGAAACTAGGAACGATGATAGGTATCAGTCCTATAACATTCTCATTAAATTAACTATCATCATCATATCAGACTGACTGGCATTAGCATCCTTCAAATACTTTCACCTTTTGCAGCCTTATGACTTCTGTGCCTGGCATCCCCTCGTTAATCAGTTGCGAGTGGGGAAAAGTTGTGTACATTGCGTCTTCCGGTAGATAGTTGCCATTTCAGAACCTTTCCGCTTCCGCCCCAACGGCTAATAGTCCTTAATTTATTCTTGTAAATGAACTATCCATACAAACATATTATTCGAATAAGACCAGCTTTTTCTGAAACTGCGATAAAAATAACAAACAAAGAAATAAACACTTTAACTTTTTATTATAATTATCATAGATATCAGAACATTATAAGTATAGTCATTTCAATAGTTTTATTCCATTAGAAGTGACATGAGCTTACATCCAGCTGGAAATTGCAACAGCATGTCAATTCTCGTACCTTAAAATCGTTAAAATTTGGTTAAGTTAACTTTTAGTTGACAAATTGTCACACAATAGGTAATAATTTGAAAACAAAAAGTTAACTTAACAGGATTTTTAACGTTTTAAAGGTACGAGAATTGACATGCTGGTCAAAAAATTACGTACAAAAACAATGGCGTATCAGGTATTTTGATCATATTCTTCTTTAGGCTCTGCTACGGTTTAACTAAGTACCTTGATGTCAAGGCGGTAGTGTATCTGTCACAGCCAAAGTAATAAATATGAATATTATACATAATAACTAGCCGTTATGTATAATTGCTACACAATTTAGATAAAGTGATAAATGTCGCAGAATTAATCACATTAACTAGCCATTATAAATAATATCTTCAAAGACTCAGATAATGTAATAAAACAAGTAGGTAAAGATGACTAGATTATATTTATATGATACGGAGAGGTTGATTTATCTGTGGTTACTATTTATATAAGGATATATTTACCATAATATACGAAATCGTATATTACCTAATCGTCTTTACCTATAATACTTGTGTGTCATAAAATAGGGTAGGTACTATAATTGTTTAAATATCCTATTTTTTCTTGCTATAAAGAAAGAAAGAAAGAAGAAAGAAATTTTTTTTATTTGACACTATACATTAGGTACACAACAAAAGCAATTAAAAATACAGACAAGAATTATTTAAAAAAAAAAGACACAATAATAAACTATAGTTACTTAGGAGAAAAAAAAAACAACAATAGTAATAACAAATAACAAATTACAGCCTTTGGTGTGACCCATCAGTGTCAAATGCGGAAACTGCTCAGTATAAAGCTACGAGAGCCAGAGGCGCCTCGCAACACTGGTTTTCAGCAGTGCCCGTAATATAATGTGTGAGTGACTTCACGGCGCTGGTCTCCGATCCCCACCCAGTAAAATAATTATTGAAATAAAAGTAATAAATAAATAATAAAAATATACTTAAACAAAATACACATGAATAGAATTAGTAACACGAAACGAACACGGAAAGTAGATAATAATATAAAAGTACTTATTATAATATTACACTAAGTACTAAGTATAATATTACACTAAATAAAGTAATATGTCCTAAAATAAAATATTAAGCCAAAAGTCAGAAACAGTTGGTTAGGTTAGGTAAGTACGGTGACTAAAGGACGGTAAGGTTAGTACGGTGCTAGAATATAGTAATACTCATAATAATTAAGGTAATAATTAGTTGGTTATACCGTATTTATTACTTTGACTAACTTTGATCAGCTATTATAAATAATATCTAGATGATGTGATTAATTTATCACATTGTCTAGTCAATTTGGATATTATTTATAATGACCAGTCCTTATGTATAGTATCTATTTAATTACTTTGGCTGTAACATATCCATCTTCCATTGAGGTCGTGGATTCGAATACTGACACACAGTGGACATACATGTTATTTACAAAAAGAGTATAAGTAACATTATTAGTTATCTAGCTGAACTAGATGGCGTTGTGTGCAGTGTATAAATACACTGCACACAACGCCATAACGTTGATCTAGTTTCATTTTCTTCATTTTTCTTTTAATCACTTTTTCAGTTGAATTTCTTCATTTAGTGTTGTTTCCCGCACATTTTGCAGGTTTCGTCGACAACGAACCAATTTAATCACGGTTACATTATCGCGAAGCCTGAATTATATGCGGTTTTTTGTGACTTCTTGAGTTGTTTGGTTTTCAGTAGAATATAGTCCAGTAATGTCATTCACCTAAGTATTTCGCGAAAAAATAAATACATACATATATGTCAGTGATAACAAATGAAAATAAATTTATATACATACTCAGGTTCACTAATACGATATTATTTGTAATTATTACTATGAAAATAGTCAACGAAATACAAGTAGTTATGTTTAAAAACCAACATTTGCTAAATTATTACTTATATATTATTCCAGTTCATTCAAGAGCTGATGGTCAAACTCCAGTAGTGAAGAGTTTAGAAGATCAAGTCCTATATATCACCAGATGAGCTGTTGTTGACCTGAAACATAAACAATATCTTTAGTACCCGTTGGAAGCAAGACATATATATTTCTCAATCACTACAACAATCCTAAACTATACCGACTGTCCACTAGAGTAATTGGGACTAGATGGCATTATGTGTAGAATCATCATAACAGCCCATTAATGTCCCACTGCAGGGACGGGCCTCCTCCCGTGACGTAGGGATACTTGGCCTTCCAATATCACGCTGGCCAGGCGGATTTGTGTAAGGTTTAATTTCAAGTTTTCCTTCTTTTTACTTCGTTAAGATAATATTTACGGTTAGTCCCTTAGACGGTTTTTACGACACCCATTGGATAAGATGGAGTGGTGACATATTGTATTCTTACTCCGTCACCACACGGACACACGAATCACGTCTGTCGTACAAGATTAACGGATGTGTAGAATATTATAAAAAAAAAATTAAGTAAATATACGTATTTTTTCTAGTTAAATCAAACAACCATGTTTGGCACACATATAATTATATCTGTTCTGATAAATAACAGACGTATGAAAACAAATACTAATAATAAGTGTTTTTAAAACCAATGTTTCCTAAAAAAATCAACTAGTGGGTGAATTTATTAGTTATTTAACAAATTCTTTCTTTATTTTGTAATGAATTTATGAGCTGAGTTTCGAAAGAACCTTCAAGATACTGAGGAAGATTCCTAAGTAGACTATGATTAATATTCTAGGAAACTGTCTCGCTATAAATTTAATTAAAAATGGATAGGTGGGTTATTAATTTGTCAGTGTCTTTGTTAAGTAAACGAAGGGGTTCATATCAGCAAGTTAGCTTTACTATCAATGTTTTTCTATTGAAAGTTTGTGGTAGTGGATAAGAAGTAAAAATGTTACTAATGAATGTCCTAAAAGTTTAACTTTGGTATTATGTGTTATGAAATTAAACATACAACTCTAGTAAATTGTAGAAGTATCGTTTAAACTCTGTCTCGAACATCAGGTAGGTGCTTCTCTGTTTTTCAATTTATTAAAAAAACAGCTTTTACGATACCCTCAGAGCTAAAATATATTTAGCTTTCTTGACCAGATATAAGGAAGATTTCCTAATTAACTATAACATACATACAAAACTCATTCATGTGATAAACATCCAAGACGCGTACAATAAGTAGGACAGTAACAATTAGTTGAACAAAGAGTTTGTCTCCCCTGTCATCCGTCTGTCGTACAAGATTAACGGACGTTTAAGCATTCCCTCCCGCAACAGATGACCAATTGTTCGTTCTCCCATAACGGTAGCTAAAAGTTTTCCCATTTATTCAGCTCTCATACGTCAAGTAAGTCGGTATGGGTGGTGCGGGGTGCGGTATACAGTGAGGGAGGAATGCGGCGGCGGGCCGACGCGTTCCGGCGTGATAAGGCGGGCGAGCCTATTGTCGCGGCGTCGGCGCACGTTTCCTCCTCTGCCGTCGAGCCTACCGTATTGTTCCCTAACGTAATGAACAAACTTATTCCAGAGGCTAATTCTGCAAAAGCGTACCCGACTGCCGAATTCAGTAGCTTCAACCTTATCTCTGAATTGTCAACTTGTAACATTACACGCACGTCGAGTCGTGACGATGTAAATATAATAGTATGGAACCCATCGGCCCAGTTTTGTTTGAATAGTGTTAGCGATGTATTGAGTATGTGTACTCACATTAGCACAATTTGGTGAGGGGTTGTTTGACGAAAGACCCTGTTTATATCAAGATTGAAATTTAGTTAAAGCTTTATAAAGGGTAATTGATACGTTTGTTTTGACATTCATGTGTAAAATATATTTCGGTTTTCGAAATACCTTTTTTATTTACGAATATTTGAAGCGAATAATTGTGTCGAAAATTTAATTAGCATGGAATGTGTTGTATTAATTAATTTTACAAATAAGAAATATTTGTGATGTTTATTTTAATTTCTCCAAACTTCAATATTGTGTCCAAATGTAACATAATAAAAGCGCACAAATACTTCCCAGATCTTTTAAAATAAGTAAGTACTTACGTACTACTAATATTTTAATGTGCGATCTAAAGCCCGATTTACACATCGACAAGTACAGTAGCGAGTTAAGTAGTATTTTAAGATTAAGTTGATTTAAATAGATCTCCATCCCATTTTTTGGCGAGTTAAGTACGAAGTAGCCCCCTCTCTCGCGTCTCGCCAACTTAAATCGGTAAAAAATAGGATAGAGATCTATTTAAATCAACTTATTAAACAACGTACTACTTAACTCGCTACTGTACTTGTCGATGTGTAAATCGGGCATTAGCTATCAAAGTCAAGATACATATTTATGCTATGTGCTTTAGTTTTCATTACGTTAATACAAGATTTAAATTAGAAGACATTTACATCCTTAAATGTTAAAACAAACTGAGATGTTATTACATAAGTCTTGAATCAACTGGAACTACATTAATTAACAGCTACCGTCAAAGGTTAATTGATTGTCTTATATTTCAGTAAACAAATCCTCCTTTGAGATGAGACAAAGTACAATGTCATTGTATACCTTTCGCCATTTTATACCTATCCCTATTCAGTCTAAATCTTCATTGTAGAGATAAACCGTTAGCTGAATACACAAATAATATTTTTATTAATGGTGTGAGGTGTCCTCGTAAAGAACTACCCGGTTTCCTGGCCGTATTCTAAGATACAGCCTACCACCCTCACTCAGACTCTTCGCTTACGTATTATGCATTCTCCATGGCGCCTAAATTTCTTATTCATTCGAATACATTCAAAAATATCCTATAGTAGTAGCTCTCCATTTTCAATGACGAAAAAATTCGAGACGAGCCGGCAATAGCTCCGAAGGGAGAAAATCGTATTTCGATCGAAAAGAGGGGCAAATCTTTTATGTAATATGAGATTGTCATCGCGATTATTACAGGCAAATAGAATACGCCGGATCAGTAAGTAGGTTATCTTTCTTGCTTCCTTTGGCCGGAATCACTTTATTGGATGTTGTCGGGGGTACATGCTTTATTTTTGCGATTGTCACCTTTTATTTAAATAGAAATAAATATTATTATTGTTAATATAGAAAAACCATAAGCTAAATTAAAATTCTTGTTTAAAACAAAACCTCTCTACCAAAGGCGCTGTAGTAATGTGTAGAAATCGAAATCTTGTATCCCTGCTTCCTCTGTTTGCTACCACAATCTTAAGTTTCTTACAGGAAATTGATGGCCGTCTCAAAAAAAATAAGCTAGTTATATATTTTTGGCAAAAATGTGGTTATCTTTATCACAGTCTATTGGTAAATTAATGTCCATTAGCAATGTTAATTAAGTAAAGAATATAGGTTCTGAATGCTAATACTCGTAATCATGTTTCTTAAATTCGCAAACGGTAAAATTTTAACACTAACGATGATTAAAGCACGAGATTGAATGCATTTTAAAGAAATGTTATTCCGCGAATTGCCTTTCTGATTAGTTGTTGTTCCAACATCAAAAAACGAGTTAAGTGACTGAATGAAATGAATGGTTGCTCTTCTTTTTACTTTAGGGGAGAAATCAAAACTTTTATCGCTCGTCGAGTGACATCAATTTGTAAGGAAACGCTTCCCCGTCGTAGCTGAATTACTCCCAAACAAATACCTGTCGCTGGCTTGTTGTAAGTTTATAAAAGTGTGCTCCACCGTATAAAAGTTTTTATCATGTAACGATTTTCAAAAACCATTTCTATTTTAACAATATTCCGTGTAACTAGCGTGAAGTTAGAATATTGATGCATCGTCTTTTATGCATCAGAGCTTTAATTGCGATTTGTTGGAGTTGAAAGTCGTTCTACGAGATGCAGTACACGGGAGCAGATGTGCGGAAAAATCACAGATTATTAGCTAGCTCAAGCCGGGAGCGGCGGCAACGACATATTCATATTTAAATGTCACGTTGCGAATGCAACCCGTGAGAATTAACTCATGTGTGCTCGAATACGCGGTTGCCTTAACTAGGATAAAATTTGTCGAGCTAAAGAAATACGCCGTTTGTTTTGTATGGCTTCTTTCAGTCTGCAACCTTTATAAAGAGATGAAATTAATTTTATAGAATGATACTGTCCGTACGTGATTTAGTTAGACAATTTTATAGAAGAAAATTTAAGGATAAGAGATATTTTTAAGAAATTTCGTTTAGAAGTAGTTGCAAATATTATGATAGATACTATTTCTTTTAGTAAATTAAGTTTAAATTCTATTTCGTCGGACTTTTTACTTTTATGCAAGCTATTGTTTCGAGTACGGTTTAGAGGGTTTCCAGGTTCTAGAAAGAGAATGAAACCCTCGTAGAGCGCAAAGTTCTTTTGCACCTGTTATGAACAAGCTAAACCTTTCCACGTGGCATTGATTCGTTCTTATGTACATCAAAACAGAAGTTAAGTAAATGAAAGGTCACAAACTATACCAAAACCTGCAAAAAGTTCCTACTTCAATATAACCCTGTATACGACAATTTTCTTTTATGCGACTACGAATCCATTTTTCCTAATATAAGAAGCCCTATTGAAGTAGAGATTAAATTTTTCATCAGATATTTGAAATCTTTTCTTATATTGGTGTTGCACCGACTGTACTCATAACTTTTATCATGTATTTACGGTAGATTATAGTCCAGTCAAAATAGATATCCAGTTTGCATTAATTCCCAACAAGCTGGATTTTTGTGCAGGCCTTGAATACGTCATTACAAATGATATGTCAAAAGTCCCCATTGATCCCGCTTGTGCGTTGTTTTTTATTCGAGGTCAAAGGTCACAAATTTGCGTTTTTTGCGTATATCTCTGAAACAACGAGAGCTATCGAAAAATAGTTCAGACAAAGTTTGTAGACCATAAAATTATCTCCAAAAAATATCTCAACACTATTTTCCTACAAGGCATCGCTTTCGAAATATCGTGACTTTAGAGCGCAGGAAAGTCTTATTTTCGACTATATGCACACACTAGCTTTTTCCCGCGATTTTGCTCGCGTTTATAAATATTATGAAAAATAAGGCTTATTTTAATATATAGTAGCATATGCATGCTTGGTCTCAGCCTAATCGGTTTGAAATTGACAAAGTTACATACAAACTTCCATCCCCTATCTTATCCCTTTAGGGATAGAATTTATCAAAATCCTATCTTAGCGGGTGCCTACGTTATATCATCTATCTGCATGCCAAAATTCAGCCAGATATGTCCAGTGGTTTGGTCTGTGCGTTGATAGATAACTATGTCAGTCAGCTTTGAGTTTTATATAAATAGAAGATTTCCGCCCCACCTCTGAGAGAGATAAGGCCATTCTTGCACCAACATTGAATAAAATACAACAGTACATTGAATCAAGCTCAAAAAAAAGCACGGCGCTTTTTTTTAACGTGGTTTCTCCAGTAGGAATACTCCTACCACATAGTGATCTATCAACGCACAGCCCAAAGCACTGGACAAATCTGGCTGAATTTTGGCATGCAGGTAGATGATATAACGTAGGCACCCGCTAAGAAAGGATTTTGATAAATTCTACCCCTAAAGGGATAAGATAGGGGATGGAAGTTTGTATGTAACTTTGTCAATTTCAAACTGATTAGGCTGAGACCAAGCATGCATATGCTACTATATATTGAAATAAGTCTTGTTTTTCATAATATTTATAAATGCGAGCGAAATCGCGGGAAAAAGCTAGTGTGTGCATATAGTCGAAAATAAGACTTTCCTGCGCTCTAAAGTCACGATATCTCGAAAGCGATGCCTTATAGGAAAAAAGTGTTGAGATATTTTTTGTAGATAATTTTATGGTCTACAAACTTTGTCTGAACCATTTTTCGATAGCTCTCGTTGTTTCAGAGATATACGCAAAAAACGCAAATTTGTGACCTTTGACCTCGAATAAAAAACAACGCACAAGCGGGATCAATGGGGACTTATGACATATCATTTGTAATGACGTATTCAAGGCCTGCACAGAAATCCAGCTAGTTGGGAATTAATGCAAACTTTAATCATAATTTAGTCTATTTTGACTGGGCTATTTGTTTTCTATTTTAAAGAGTAAATTATGAATCTTTGAAAATAAAAATTCTGTTGAGGTGGTGAAAACATGTTTTCTTTTTCCGTCACCACAAGGAGAGTTGCAGGTAAATAGTTACCCCACCCTCTCTCTCTCATCCCATGGGTGTCGTAAAAACCGACTAAGGCACTATACGTGAATATTATCTTTACGAAATAAAAAGAAGAATTACTTGAAATTAAACCCTATACCAATCCGTCTGGCCAGCGTGGTATTATTAGGCCAAGTATCCCTCCGTCATGGAAGGAGGCCCGTCCTTGTAGTGGGACATAAATGGGCTGTTATGATTATGATGATGACTTACCCTACCCACACAAAGTCTTTACCTGAAAAAATATAATAAAACAGGTAAGTTCAATCTATTTCGTACATAAGCACTGAAGATGTAAATAAAATTATTTGCAAGAGAAAAATTGTGTTCGCAAACTTAATTTGGCGCGAGGGGCAATCGTTTTCTCGTGTTTTTTCTAGACAAGCTCGTCTTCAACGATAATTGTCGGATGTTTTCGTGTTCTCGGGCGTTAGCTAAAGATTTCATCATGGACCGTAATTATATATTTTTCTTAGCCATGATTACCAATTGATTAAAATTTAACGTGATTTGACGTACTAAGAACGAAGACTAACCGCAGATGAGAATTTTGAGATATCAATTTATAGTAGAAAAGAAGAAAAAAGAAATAACGCTGTCATCACATATTCATATTCACATGGACATATCGGACTCGCTTGGGCTAGAGGTACCACGCTGCAAAAAAAATTTAACTAATTTCGTTATAAAGCAAATAAATAATATGGAATGTAAGTCAATCCTCAATGAACAGCATGAACGTACCTATAGGGAATATTATTTGGTTTTGCAGTCAGTTTTTCAATAAACAAATAATCATAAAATTATTAATATGTCAACATACTAAACTGTGTTGTACTCGTATATATTTCAAAAACAAACGTTCAATAAATATTTAATATAAAGTTAAAAAACTTATAACAAACAAATACAAAACATTTTAGAAGTACATTTGTACATTATTCATTTGAGTCGCGACCGCAACGAAAGCCGTATTGTTTTGTCCCATCGATAGACAATAAAAGAGTTACACAATTACAAAAAGAACACAAAGATTCTCTCTTAAATTTTCCAACTTTAATACAAAGGGATAAAAATGTTGCCAGCAATTTTGTCGGAGAGTCAGAGACTCAATCCCGTGCCGCCCCGGGAAGCTAAACCGAATTTATGGTTTGAAAATTAAACTTAAATTGGATATTTCCGAGGTTTTTTATATACATTTGCATTTAGTTATTAATTAAGCTCAAATGAAATTCATACGGAGTGTATTAATTTATGTTTATGTAATTTGTATTTTATATCGTTCGTGTTTTTTTTATGCTTACGTCGTTTTTAACGTTTACGATGTTTTTAGATTCAGTCACACATTCCGAATGCTTTATAGTGGCTATAGTTTAGTTAATAGTGTTTTGTGCATTTACATATTTTATTAGGTTTTGTGTTAAGATTCGACGTATTTGTTTGATAAATTATTTTTTTGTAGATGTAGCAAGATTCTGTCCTTAGGTTTGCTACAATACTTTTTTATATTTTGAATGTGTAGTAGTAAGCTTGAAACAAGCAAATCATAAAGTAAAATTTTAAAGCTTTTGGTTAGCGACACTCAGCTACCTTTTTATTTTGATTTAATGAAATATGCTGTATGGTATATGATTTAAAGCTCAAATTTAAATGACAAGGTAAACTAAGTGCTGTATCGACGAGTTCTTCTTTCAGTTATAAAATATTTAAATGTGGTTAAAGAACTAACTTTGGAAATACACGTGAACTACCTCTCGGTAAGGGGAAAAGAAAAAAAAACTGTTCAAGATTGTCGACAGTGTTTACATAGCAAGGCTTTTATCACCCCTTTTTATAGGGAAAAATCCCTGACACATATTTAAATAAGCAAACAATACCGAAGCCGAGAACAAACAGAAATATATTGCTGGAACTTTTATTTTATCTGTATTATTTTTAATTTTATAAAATGTGAATTAAAATATTTATCCTATTTTTCTTTGTATTTTTATGCCCATGTGGGAAAGGGAATAAAATACTTCATCATCGATTTTTGTACCATCTATGTCATATTTTTTTTCTAAAGGATTATATAAAATCAAATTGAAAGAAGGTCCAAGTTCAAGGTTAGACCAAATAATTAAATTTTAAATTTAGGATTAGTTTGGTTATAATATAAAGTCATATGCACATATTTATAATAAGCATAGATTTATGTACAAACATATGGCGGAAGAGAGAGCGTTGCTCGCATATTGAATTCTAAAAAAAATTGCTGACCAGAATTAAAAGTAAATATATTTAGCTTTGAAAAACTTCAACAAAGTCAATGAAACAGATCAGCCACACTCAAAGGTTTACGAACCACCAAACAAATGACATAGGTAGCATCACAGACGTAGTGAACATTACAATCGCCGCCGGATCGCAATAATGAGAGAGAGGGACGCTCCATTAAATATAAGAGAGCTTATATTTCTACGGTCAGAGGCGATTGCTGGCTGTAATTGTATCCGTTTCATCTCTACTGACAAATAATATGCTGCATTTATCCTTTACCTTTGCTGTTTCCTATCTATAATTTACTTCAAACGATTTAACAGTGCATTCTAGTAGCCATTTTAGATTTGCATCTTGAATGAAGTTTTAATAGTCTGTAATTTGGCGAGCATATGTCAGTTTAAAGTGGAATTGGTTGTGTACTAACTAGTCGGTGTCTAGAGACAAAAGTTTGTACTAAAAGACGTCGGGCGTCGTTTGGCCATAGAAGCCACAACAGCTGTTTCAAAGTTTCGAACAGTTTAATTAGTATTTAGTAGTTTTTGAAGTGTTTTGATAGTTTTTTTATTATGGTTTGACTTGTAGAGACAAAAATAAGAACATTTTACATAATACGAATTGGGTAGCTTGTTTAGTTGTCCCTTTCTCTAGCTTCTTTCCTCCACTGGACGTCCCTGCAGTGGTACATTAATAAAATGTTTTGTAGTAATAATTATAAAATACACAATAAAATGGAAGAGCAATATTAAATAATAAAAAATAATCGTTCTTGTTATAAACAAACTTTGAAAGTATGCAAAGAATCTGATCTTTAGTAATATAAAGTTTATGATTGTTAATTAATTAGCGTAGTAAATTATATAATTTAATTATGTTCTTTACTCTATTGTTAGCTTGCTGGAGTTTTTTTATACTTATTAGATCAACGTGCTACTTAACTATATTTCTCCGTATGGTGAAGAAATAAGAATACAAATTATGCCACTACTCTATCCTTTTACCTTAGCCGTAACAAAATGGAGACAAGTTAAAAAAAACTTGTGACTAGATAACATTATACTGAATACCGTCTACAACCTATTCGGGATTTACCTGTAAAGCCGTCCTCAATGGATGTCGTCGCGTAATAAGCTCAACGATGGCCTATTACAAGGCTTGGATAGAAATTCATACCGAACGAAGTATCAGTATCGATATTATTTTTATAGTACACTCGGTATATCGAAAGCTGAACAATTGAAATCGATTAGAAATAGCGAGTACTGGCCGCAAATTATAACAATTGTTCGAATCGAATGCTATATTCCATTTTCAAAATTTTAGATAACGTACGTGTTATTTTTTTATACGACCTCTTTTGTTGAGGAATTACTTAAGTTCTAAAGGATTTTTTTTGTCTGTCGTTTCCAAGCGGTTAGAGGTTCTAAGTAAACAATCCCCTTTCTTCACAAGGATAAAAACGACTTAGCTAATGGTGTTATTTCATGGTTCCTGTCTGGTGTTACTCGCTTAGAAATTTTACGTCGAAGTAATTTTCCTTTGCTTATTAAAAAGATTATTCTATTGAGGAAAGTTTGACTAAATTTTACTACCTGTAGGTCTTATTATTTTCCCATTGAGCCAAAAAAACTACGACTCATTATATTCCCAACTAACTGCATTGCCAGGTCGGCTTATCGGCTTATGACGATAATTACTTAAAACCATAACTTAAATTTAATATTTTATTACTTAGTAAATAAATTAACACCAAAATTTCGACCGAACCAATCAAATAACACAATGAACAAAGCGTGGGCTGTCATCATGTTATCTCCCTCTTAAATGAGCCGGCTGAGATTGCTGTAATGTCGCCATATTTAATTGAATAAGGCTCGCTTACATTTTACGACATAGCGCGACGAGGCTGCAAGCTAAAGCCGCGGCATTAATCTCCTAGCTAAAATCAATTGCCAAAAATTGTATTTACCTTCTCACTATCCCTACAATTTTAGACCTTATTATTATGTAGTAAGTCATCTTTTTGCCAGACCGTTTTTCGCGGAAGGAAAATTATATCAAAGTAAATTATTTCCTCGTTTACTGTCGTTTGCGAAAGTGCACATCTCTTTCGCTTAGTTTGAGGTCTGTTGTGAGTTTTAGGTGGTACACTGAAGGTTCATTTTTGTGTGACTGGTTTTGTAGCAGACTTTTTATTGAGAAATTTATAGAGCGGCGTTTAAGAGCGTCACCGTCTAACTGTGCGAGGTAGAGGTTGGGCAGACTGCCTGTGCCGACGGCGGTCCCGGTGAAGACATCTCGCTGCCCCTTTATTGCTTGCCTCAAATTAATGTCTCGACCTCACACCGAAGGATTTTCTACTTTGTGGTAAACGTTTAAAGGATTTTATTACGCAAATATTTTATGAGGAAAGTAACAAGTATTTATTTTGATAAGTCTTTAGGGTTATCTGTTTTATTAACATTTAAGATTACATTAGATTATGGAAGTAAAAATGTTGGCCGTGTGTTGACAGAGTAAGTATAAATTTTATTACCATTTCACCTGCTTCCTCTGTAGCCCTAGGCCGATAGTTGCGCCGCTAACCTAACCTAATGCCTTCCACGTAATCGGTAACAACCAAGTCATCGAGCACGCGTCTTCATTTCTCTACGTGGTAATGGTTCCATGTTGAACTATTACACTGTGTAACAATCTTTCAGCACATAAATTTCCTCCTTCTTATGATCGGATTCCTCAAACCAGACAAGAAATCGCTTCAGCAGGAAGTCATTTCAAAGCTACCACCTGTTGTCCTCAATTCTGGAAGGTACATGCGCTACCCTATAATAGTCCACGACTTTATTGCCGAGTTAAAAAAACATTAACTACAGTACGATACATACATTTAACATATACATACATACCGATAATACTATACTTTATTTTACTATACATACATACAAGTATTCAATATATTGGTCAGTTTGACGTATAATGAACAGGGATGGGTTAAGGACTTGCGGTGTTTGGCTGTTAGTAGTTAATTTTCCGATTAGTTTGTTCAGTAGCCGAGCGAGCGACCGCTTGTCGATATTGCCCAGTTGGTTCGTCAATATTAACGTCATATTAAGCATGTAAAGTCTGTCTTTTGTTACCGTTTTGTTTCAAATTCATTAGGTTAATTAATTATTGTTTATACGTTATTTAAATGGCTGGATGAGACAGGCATGTGACCGAAAGGAGTGGCCTGAATTTGGTGAGGTCTAAGTCCAGCAGTGGAACACTCATGGCTGAGTGATACGTCATTACAATAATATTTACTCAATAATTAATTCTTTATTGCGTTCCACAATGTTTATATAGGTACAAGATGGTAAAGTTAATAATGGTTCAAATTGTGGACCCTTTCGGGCACAGCATAGTGTAGGAGGGAGGAGGAAGGGCGCTAGAATTTTACTTAAAATAAATATTTAATAGGGGATGCGTCTCTACCTCACAATATTAAGACTCATTGTCATGCCACGCGTACGCTATATTCGCAATTGCTTGCAAATATAGCCTAATCTTCGATCTACAATATTCGATTCACAGCCAAAGCGTTACACTACAATAGCCTTTGCATCTGGTGGAGACTAGGTATCTCAAGGTCCGTTTATATTGTGCTTAGACGGTATCCACCTTGTGTATTATATTATGTCTTCCAAAGGGTCTCTACGTCTCGTCTTTGGCAAGAGATCCACCACCCAGATGAATGTTTTCCAATGATCCGACACAGAAATACTGAAGGCACTAAAACAATTACTTCAAACAAGCTATTTAACCTTAGCGTATGTTATAATGAGATTACCTAATGGTAATACCACTGGTTAACAATTTCACTGTCCCTCCAATAGATACAATAGTAAAACAATGCAAATGTTCATATATGACTCATGGGACAGTTAAGTGGTTAAGATGCTTTAAGAACAGCACTATAAGTAAGACACTGTTAAATACACAAGACTATTTATAAGATAGATATATCTATTCTTTTATGTAATAAGTATACGATATTGTTTATACTGGTATTCAATACGCCTCGAGGTATCTGCGTTTAACGTGTCTATAAATGAACAAGAAAAACATTAATGTGTAATATATTTTCTCTTACTTTGTCTATTACAAGATTATGTTTTTTTATTTATTATAATAGCCTATGAGAAATTATTATTGTGGAGACGCGCCTTCTGCTGTTATGGAGGAAAACTTGTCTTCTTAGTACACTACACACGATGACTTGGTGTTTTTGTTTTAGGGAACTTCAATTATATCTCAAACGAAACAAACCTCTTTAGTCTTTTTTTATAAGTCGCTTTTTACGACAAACTTTAAGCTTTATTTGTATAAAAATAATTCATTTTACTAACAGATGTTTATTAAAAGTTTCACTCGCAATAAATAAAGTCTTATTATATTCTTAGGCGGACAATCTCGGTGATATATAAATCATTTTTATTGTGCTGTCGAAGGGTCGAAGTAATGGCGAAGTCGAAGCTAAATTGGGTCGACTCTTACAATAAACAGATAATATCTTATACAACAAGTATTAACTTAGAAATGTTTGGATATTGATTTTACATAATCACTTCATTTGTCATCTTAACAGCTCATCAATGTAGGGACGCTCACAGCTAGCTGTTGTAATCACGATGAAGCTGGTTAAGCAACGTTAGCGAGGTCATTCTATAGGTGACCGCTCAGTGGCATTAATTTGAGTGTCATTGTGCTTATCTTACTCTGCAAAAGTGAGTCCTAGCTTTTATATCTGTACTTACTCTTAACATATTCTGCAAAAGGGAGTCCTAGTCCTTTATATCTGTGAGCGCTTGCCTATTTAAACTAAGCTTTGCTTAGTCTTAACTAGATGGCGTTGAATAGGAAACGTTATATTACATTATTCAATTTACAAAACAAAGATGAAATATTCAAGCACACATTTATGTACCTATATTATTTAACAAATAAACTGTCCTACATTGTATCTCCCTTCAATGCATGTGAGTAGGATGAAATGAGCCGTGTATAGTAACGTAGGAACCAACTACCGTAAGTAATAACGCAGGCTTTCATTGTTTCCTGGGAGTGGACAATGGCGCACGCTTCTTTACTACTACAATTGAATATTTTGGTTCAGTTTATATACTATTGACTTTGGTAACTAAGACCTAATGGGCCGGAAATAGAGTAATAATTGGAAACAGTTTTTAAAAAGATCAGACTCTTTTTTATCTGTAAAAAAATAATGGAAAACTGAGCCTATACGGAGGGCAATTGCTGCGCCTATAATGGTAGTAATAGTAAAGGTTTTAAGTAAGTGTAATGGTCTATCCCTTTTTCTTTTTTAAGTGACAGGTAGCTTAAAAATAACGTATTATAAAGTTAGTCATACAAAAACTGTAAGCAACTGAACTATGTTTGCTGTGTCAAGTAATAATACACGGTGTTACAACTCCATCTTTCAACTTAACCCTTTCCCAGTGCAGTGTTCCGTATATGGTTCCCGTGCATTGTTTTGATATTGTGTCTGCTGGCGGCACTGTGAAAGAGTTAAAAGAAAGGCCCAAGAGATACCTATTAAATCTACGAAAACAGAAGATGGAAATCATGACATGTAACCTTGTATCAATCCATCTACACTAATTAAATAAATAAATATTCCTTACACATTCACACAACGCCAACTAGTCCCAAACTAAGCAGAGCTTGTTGGTACTATGGGTACTGGACAACGAATAAACATACATAAATACTTTTTTTGTACATACATACATTACATAGATAACACCCAGACCAATGCAAACAATCATGTTCATGCTCACAAAGATTTGCATTTAGCGGGAATCGAACCCGAGACCTCTGCGTAGCAGTCATGTGCAATAGCAATACAAAAAGCTACCAACGTAATCAATAAAATCGATTTTTTAACCACGTTATAACAATAAAACTTAACCATTATACTTTTTTAAAATGCATTATAGAAAAAGGCTCAATACATTTTTCTTATTACCAAAGAGGTTGTTAAAGTGTTTGCAACTAGAATCTCTTCATAGTCTCATTCGAGTAAAAGTTTATAACAAAGACGTGTTTTATTCACGAATATCCATTTCACTTATAGAGTGACAGTGGTTGAACGGTTATCTCAATAAGCTTTTTCGATATAAAACTAGTATAAAGGAGGTTATTTGGTTCCGCAGGCAATAAAGCGGTATTATTCGCGGACAATGAAAATTGTGCACTCGACGTCTGACGCGGTGGTCGTCCATCGTTCAGGATCATTTTGCCCCGTTAACTTCAAAATATTATTTATTAAATGTTTCAAAAATGCTATTTTTACAGATTTATTTATATTTTTTTTAAAATAAACTGGATTTTGGAACAAGCTGGATTCCGTCCCGGTCTCTCCACTACTGATCACTTACAAACTATCAATCAAATAATTGAGAAACACCATGAATTCAATCTACCTATTTACATAGCATTTATAGATTATTCAAAAGCTTTTGACAGCATAACTCATTCTGCCATATTCAAATCATTACATGACCAAAATATAGAACCGACTTACGTAAATCTCGTTCAAGCAATATATTCCCACAGCACAGCTTCAATAAGACTACATTCAACCGGTCCTTCATTTCCTATTGAAAAAGGTGTCAAACAAGGAGACCCACTTTCTCCCAAACTTTTTAATTGCGCAATTGAAGAAATTTTTAAAAGATTAGAGTCTGATTGGAAAGGAAGGGGTATTGAAGTTGGTAAAAAGCGGTTAACAAACCTACGCTTTGCTGACGATATAGTCCTTTTTTCTACCACTGCTAAAGAACTAGAGTCAATGATACAACAACTCAGTGATGCAAGTCTCGGGGTTGGACTAAGGATGAACATGTCCAAGACCAAAATAATGACAAACAGTACAGAAAACAAGCTTCAATTAAATGGAGAAGAAGTCCAGTATGTCCATGAGTACATCTACTTAGGCCAGTTAATCTCTTTCCAGGCTCGACAAGATAAGGAAGTCGAAAGACGAACCGGTAACGCCTGGAAGGGTTTCTGGAGCCTAAAGGAACAAATGAAAGGAGAACTCCCGCTAACACTAAAGCGAAAACTTATGGACATGTGTATTTTACCCATATTGACGTACGGAGCTCAAACTTGGTCTTTGACTAACATCCAAAAGTCCAAACTCGGGGTTTGCCAACGAGCCATGGAACGTAGTATATTAGGTGTCAAATTAACGGACAGAGTCCGAAACACTACACTGCGTTCCAAGACACAGATCACTGATGTTGCCTACAAAGCGGCCAAACTAAAGTGGGACTGGGCTGGCCACATTTGCCGCATGCCTGACCATCTATGGGCTAGAATTACCACCGAATGGTGCCCAGATGCTTCAAATCGGCGTCGCGGCAGACCACGTAGGAGGTGGCGAGATGAGCTAGATAGGGCACAAAAACACTGGCCTTCATTGGCCAAGGACCGACAGTTGTGGAAATCAAAGGGAGAGGCCTTTGCCCAGCAGTGGGATGATAAGGGCTGATACGATACGATACGATACGATTAAAATAAACTCGTTTGTTGAATATAAACTATTTATATTAACATTACCGCCATACATGATATTTTTTGTAATAGGTTTAAAAATTGACTCAAATTAATCTTTTGTTAAACTTTAGTAAAACAGTGTTCTAATTATATTCATACTCTAATCCTAGTAATAGGTATTATAAGTTTGTGAAGGATTTATAGATGGATGGCTGTTTGTTACTCTTTCACGAAAAAACTACTGAATGGTATGAAGCTTGGAAAATAGGTAGTTTAGGGTGTAGAATAACATTTAGGCCACCTACACCACGTGGGTGAAGCCGCGGTTTCACCCGCGTGGTATTTAATCAAGATTAAAAGTATAGGCCGACCGTTTATCTCAGTCCCCGCCTGCGGTATGAAAGGGACGTGGGGGCGGGGTAGCGGTGTCCGTTATGGTAGCGTACACAAGAGCTATATCGAGTTTTTACAAAAAAAAAAACCGACTTCAAAGACAAAAATTGCACAAAAAATTTTAAAAAAATTAGTTGTATTTTGGTTTTGCAACATTAAATCAGACATTCTTTTTACTTAATTATAATCTAAAGAATAGGTTCTATTAATTATTGTAAAAGGTATTTTTAAGGATATTTCTTGAAGAGTCTACAAATATATTTATTTGTAGATTCTTTAAAATATAATCAAATTATTACAAATAATGTAATATTATTGTTATTTTTAAAATTTAAAGAAATATGGCGTCGTGTTATGCACAGACTAAAGACTAAGATGAGAAAGTACTACGAATCAAAGACAATTACTTAAAATTAAAAACCATTTATAGTGATCAGAATGTGTTATACAGAACTTTATTGCCTTTTCTAACGACTTTGTAGACAACATTTTGCATTATTGATCCTATTTGCGAATTACGATTTTTTTCAATTGACGGTGCTGGTTAAACGCCCAAAGTTATGAAAAGCTATAATCAGTTACTAAATAGGTATATTGATACGTTTGAACGTGACACAGGTTTTTTAAAATATATTTATTTAAATATGATAAAAATAGTTATTTAATATTTGTTTAATTTTTAAACCAACCCATAAACAATCAACAACTTTATGTCATAATGTCGAAGTCATATAATAATATAATTTGTAATTCGTGGCCGCCATTCCATTTGCTTAGGTATTATCGTATTTCGTTGGCTGACACCGACTCCAAAAATAACAATAATATTACATAATTATTATTTCATTATTACGTAAAAATGAAAAACTATTTCTTTTGAAGTAAAATCATTTTAAAAATAATTGCCTTTTTTATTTTGTGTCTCATTTACAATTTTATTGCATAACACCTTCCTAGTTCAAAATAGTGATTGCTTCAAAACCCTTTAACCCAGTTGGACCGACCGACCCATGTATGGGTTTCGGTAAAAAGAAAATTCTGCCCCCTTTATACGGTTTTATTAAAACAATTTATAAATACTTTTGGAATCGACAGTTAATGACTGTTAGCTGTGATGACAAAATAGGTAGTAAATTTAATTATTTGTAGTTGTTTTTTCCAAGTGAAAATATCTGTAGTGAATATGGTAAAACATGTCCCTAAAAAAGTGAAATTATATTACATATATTGTTACATTTCTATAAATATAATATCAAAAATATAAAGTTTGAAACATAACAATATTTATATTACAAAGAAAATTCATTTTTTTACTATGAAAATCACTGTTATTTTGCTGAATATCTTAGGAACCCATACATGGGTCCGTCGGAACAACCACGGAATACGAAATTTTCGTAAAATAATATATTTTTTAAAAATTTCTAATTGAATTCATTATTATTCTATGAAATATTGAATGAGTTAGAGAATGGTAATGATCCGATTCTAGAATACATCACATTTGACCACCAGATAACTCAAATGCGGTTGATACTGACGAAGATTCTAGAGAAGAAAACACTTCGATTCAAGCCTGAAACACTTGCGAAAATGAGACCATGGTTTTTTCACTGAATCCTGTTTTCCAGGAGAATGAGACTATGGAAAAGACGTTTTGCATTGACGATGCTATAATATCTTTATTACAGAGGTCACAGTTGTTAGCAGTTCACAGGGATATCTCGATCAGGCCGGGTTTTTTCAATCAAAATCGATAATATTATTTTAAAAACTGTAATAAGTCATAAACTTAATAGTAATACATTTGATTTAATTATAATTATTTAATTTATAATTTTATTTTAGTTGTAAAAACGTATTATCAAAAAGGTTAAGACATGCCGACCGACCCATACATGGGACATGATTTTCCAGCTTTTCCAGAAGCCGCATATTTTTTTTATTATTTTTCCCGAGCTACTGGGACTATAAAAAGGCATATTTGTAAAAATCACTAACATCGAAGCTAAAAATAGTTTCAGGCTTATCTGGGTTAAAACGGTATCGGTTACTTTCAAATTTCACTAAAACCTAAAGTTAACTTCTAAGTCCCCTAAAACGAATCTATTTTTGCAAATAACCTCGTTTTTCAAATTGTTTTTATTAAAGAAAGATGTTTGTTGGGATTGCTAGATTACAATAATAATATAATGTTAAAAATCGTACAGAATTAAGGTTGTTAGTCAGTTTAAGACGTTTTTCAAGAATTGTCGACATTTAAGAAAAATCACTTTAGGGGGTTTTGAAATTATATGACTCATACATATATACATTAAAACAGGTATGATTTAAACATAGTAATTTGTACGAATCAATCTTAGAAAATATTTACAGATAATAAGAACAATAATAAGAGCTTTTTTATTTTTACACACTACCATAACGGACACCTAGTCAGTATGTCAGTATGACACTAGTGCCGTAAGCTAGTCCGTCTTCTATACTATTTACAAATTTCAAAGACGGTGGCGTCATCTTGCCATTTATACTCGTACTTTCTAAGAGAAAATATGCAATCTAAATTATTACTCAATTTAAAGCCTGACCAGAAAAATAGAGAAACCTCTCCAGGTATTTCGATTGGTTTAGGGTATAATTTCAATATTTCCTTCTTTTTATTTCATAAAAATAAGCTAGCTAAAAATTAGAGCTGTGTTGTGATATGATGTAGTTCGGGTCACAGTATCTAGATGGCGCCGTTTTGCCAAAAAATCAAGAGATAGCTCTCTCCTCTGTCCTCGTCCCCCGCGCACCCCTATTACCGCAGGCGGGGTCTGAGTTAAACGGTCGGCCTATAGTTAGTAACATCCGCGTGCTGACGGAGTAAGAATACAATATGTCACCACACCATCTCATCCCATGGGTGTCGTAATAACCGACTAATGGCTAACGCAGACCTGGACGGCATGGCAAAGTATTTTAATTTTTACTAATTGAAAGGGATTTTTCAATGCCGCGGCATCATTTTAAAGCAAAGCAATTTATGTCGTATTTCTGTAACAGTACGGTTGAATTTCCATTAGTAAAAATTAAAATACTTTGCCATGCCGTCCAGGTCTGCGTTAGCCATAAGGGACTATCCGGGAATTTACGTATTTACGAAATAAAAAGATAAAAAGAAGGAAAACTTGAAATTAAACCCTATAACAATCCGTCTGGCCAGCCTGGTCTTAGTAGGCCAAATATCCCTCCGTCACGGGAGGAGGCCCGTCCCTGCAGTGGGACATTAAAGGGCTGTAATTATAATTATAAAAGTAGTTATGTAATTCATAACAACTGAAGTTAATTATAACTAATTAATTAATAAATTCCTTGACATTACGGAATTTCATTTGTAACGTAGAACGCATTCGACGAGGTTAAATCACTAAGTGCATTCAACAATAGTATCAATGAGCTACACTTATAAAACTAGGTTCCGGCGTTGCATTGTGTATTTCGTAATTGTTATATGGATATGGAATATTCATGTCACGAATCTATTATCATAGTTTTAATCTAATTATTGTTAATACACGATTTTTTTATAGAAAAGCACACACACAACATTTAATTAATATCTTATCTCCATATGTTTTTTAGTACAACCAATTCTGCAAGAGATCACATTTTTCTAAAAAGGCCGCCCATTGTTGACTTCTTAAAAAATAATTTAACTACTTATTAAAACCTCTAATACCATTGCACCTTCTCTAGCTATGAAATAATCGTGGCCTACAAAAATCTAAATGGCAAGGTCTGGTACAGCTAAGCGACAAGTTTTTCTTCTTTATCACAGAGAAGAGTATTTACGTAGATTTCTTTAGTCGTCTTTTGTAACACCCAAAGCTTGAAATTATCCGTGTGGTGACGGAGTAAGAATACAATATGTCACCACTCCATCTCATCATCATCCGTCACGGGAGGAGGCCCGTCCCTACAGTGGGACATTAGTGGGCTGTTATGATGAAAGCTTGAAATATTCAAACAGGTATTCAAATTCAATAGAAACAAACAACAATATCAAACCGAAAACGGAACAGTAAGATCGTTATTACGAATCAGTCAAGTGCATTACTCCAAAGATTTGTAGGTGAGGGTGCAAGGGTCGAATGCGATGTCCTAACTAGCTCGTTAGCTATAGAGGTTGGCCCCAGACAATCAGTGGCGAAGCCTCGACAGCTAAGATTACAGCAAACGGCCGGTTAAATACTCTATCGGATCAAATTTAGTATATAAGTATTATTTACGAGAAAACCGCAGCATCTGAAGTAAGATTTCCGTCTTGGATATAATTTCGAGGAGACGTTATTGGTTAGCAGATAAAATGTACTGTAAGATAAACGAGAATTAATTTCTGGTCAATGGGAAACATTATTTTAATATCATTGAGATATTAATAATATTCTTGTTAATTTAATTTTAGGTATACAGATTACGTTTGGTTTATTTTAAAATCTCTACCGCTGATTGAAATACATTTCATGGAAGTGTGTATATTATTGTAAAAGATTTCAAATATTTAGTATTTAATTTAAGAAATAATAACCTTTGACTCTAACTAGTCCTTTAGTTTATTACAAAATTACGTGGAAGCTGCATCCTAACTATAGATATAAATCAAAAGTTAATATACTTAATATATTTTTATCAACCATTAATTATGAAGCGTATAAAATATGCTCATTATACATAGATTAAATTTTACCGAGAAGAGCTTACACAAAAATAAAATACCTGTAACAAAATAATTACATGAATATTATATTTTCAGAAAAACAAAGAACCGAATTAATTATAGAGCTAATAGATTATATATTACACGATAAATTAAAATAATAATTAAAAATATATACCACGAATAAATAATCTGGTAAATGTCAGTAATGAAAACAAAAACCTCAAGTTATAAAATAAAATTATCCTTTATCGTATATTGCAAAGATAAAAACGGACAGTGCAGTATTTTGATGAAGCAATTTCAATAACCGCATGGCCGATTACCTACTTTTATAGGGGGATTAAACAGTATTGAACGTGTAACTGAGTTCATTTACCAAAGCGGCGGACACAATGAGACGTGGAAATCTTAAAAATCCTTTGAATGCTTTCCCCCTTTATATTATCGTAGAAGTAATTGTGGTAGAGTTAGAAAGTTAACCGGTATGAGCTCGGCCGTGAAAACTCATAATCGTTATTTCGTCTGCGGACTTTACAAACTGTAACCGACGCGAATATGATCTCGGCCTAGACTCATTTGCAGTAATAAGCCTTGTCTTAATCTTATGTAATGTTTTGTTTAATATAGGATAAGATTTTTAATGAAAAGAAAAGTGTATGCAGATTAGCAAATATTTCTTTATTTATGACTGTTAAATGTATCTACTACTTATTTACTTATTTTATAAACAATTATGTTCTTTTTCATATAGTTATAAAATACCTTATAGTTATAAAATAATCAGCAAATGTGCTGATTATTTTATAACTATAAGGTTGAAAATGTCTTGCCAGAACACTAAAATAAAGCATTATATAAAGATTACCTATTCATAGAAATCAATAAAAGATAAAGTCTTCACCATAACTCTTAACCAGCTTTAAAAATAAAACAATTTAAATCTCAAATCTAAATATATCCAATTGGAAACAAATTACCAATGACATGAACTTAAAGGCTACTCTCATTTTCAATGTAGGTACCAATTTCGATCTTCGATTTTGAAATGCTAAACTTATCGAATCATAGTCCATAGGCTGTCATTTGCCGCAGTAAGAAAACAAAAAAAGGAATTGTATTAAATTAAAAAAGTAATACCTATAAAAATGATTAGAGAATCTATCCAGCCAGTTCATAACTAACAATAAAACAATATACAATAAAGGAAAGTACAAATCCAAATAAAACCTCATTTCTAAAACAAATGACCAATTGACAATGATATGAACGTAAAGGCTACTGTCGTGTCCAATGTACCAATTTCGATCCTCGATTTTGAAATGCTAAAGTTATCGAATCATAGCCCATAGGTTGTCACAGATGACATGTAGCGTAACGCAGTATGTGGAGGCCTATTCACGCCAACACGTCCTCTCTATGTCGTCTATGGTACGTGTTCACAATACTCAGTCTATTGAACCAAGCAGAATTCGATCAATCTAGTCGAGAACTGCTTTCATATGCCAGTTGGGTATGTAATGATTGTGTGAACGTTTCATTGTGCACTTTGTATTAAATTTTCATGTGAGTCTTCTAAAAATGGTGATTTACTTAGTTTTATGTCAAATAAAAAAGAAACGCATTACGTTTTACAGTAATATTATGAGTAATTTCATTGTAAAAAAAAACTTTATTTGAGTAAGTCGTCCATTGAGGCTATTGTATTTAATTTAATAAAATGTGTAAATGTAAAAAAAATTAAATATAAATTATTTTCACGATAACTAATTAGAAAAGCGAAAACAAGCCTAATAATCATCATAACAGCCCGGGCCTCCTCCCGAGACGGAGGAATACTTGGCCTACTGATACCACTCTGGCCAGATGGACTGTTATAGGGTTTCATTTCAAGTTTCTAGTTCTTTTTATTTCGTAACGATAATATTGACGGATAGTCCCTTAGTTGGGTTTTACGACACCCGTGGGATGAGATGGGGTGGTGACATATTGTATTCTTACTCCGTCACCACACGGATAATAATAAATTAGTCTTATTAATAAAAATATTGTTTCTACCAGTGTCTATAGATAAAGTAAATAAAAAAAACTTTTGTATGTCGTTACTGTTGTATAGTTTCTAGAACAAGGATTTTGTAGAATTTGTTGTATTTTTCATAATCCACCAGTAAAGTTAGTAATTGAATTTAAAAAAACCGGTGAAGTGCGAGTCTGACTCGCGCACCGAGGGTTCCGTACAAACCTATTTATTTTCCCGCCAAATTGTGATAACGTCAGGATTCAGCTGTTTAAATACTATTTTTCCCCCCAAAATTCAATGACGGCACGACTAAGCTGTCAATAAATATTTTCCCGCCAAAATACTATGACGTCAAAATTGATCTGTCAAAAATTATGTGACGTCACGACTCATCTGTCAAAAATTCAATGCAGCACGACTAAGCTGTCAAAATATATTTTCCCACCAAAATTCTGTGACGTCACGACTCATCTGGCAAAAAATCTATGACGTCACGCCTATCTGTCAAAATTGACAGCTGTCAAAAGTGACAGCTGTCAAAGTGACAGGTTTCAAATATATTCCCGCCAAAATAATATGACGTCACAAATCATCTGTCAAAAATTCTGTGACGTCACGACTCATATCTGTTAAAAATTCAAAAACGTCACGGCTCAGCTGTCAAAATATATTTTCCCGCCAAAATTCTGTGACGTCACGACTTATCTGTCAAAATTGTATGACGTCACGGGTCACGTGACCAAAATACTATGACGTCACAGGTCACGTGACTCAGCTTTCCCGCCAAAATTCAATGAAATCAAAATATAATATGATTGAAGTAAAAATTTAAGGTTTTCGGAATTTTCCCATTACATGTACAATAAGACCTTGCTTCATGCCAAATTTCAAGTTTGTAGGTAGACTGGAAGTACCCTGTAGGTTTTTGCCTTTACCCCTCTAAATTTGCGACAAAAACGGCTATATCTCTTGATTGCGTTGGATTAGCACTTTGATTTTTTTACGGCACTAAGAGGCAACAAGCCTTAGTATTTGGTAAAAATTTCAACTTGATACCTCCACGCGTTCCTGAGATAAATGGTCTTGACAGACAGACGGACGGACGGACGGACAGACGGACGGACGGACAACAAAGTGATCCTATAAGGGTTCCGTTTTTTCAAAACTGGTACGGAACCCTAAAAAAGTTAAAACTAATACCTATACGTTATTCCGCTTTCGTGCACACGGTCATGAATTTAAATCTCACGCAAGACTATTAATTATGCAGTTTATTATTAAATCCTAGCCTAAATGTTCTGCATCCATACATTCAAAATAATATACAAAACCCTAAAAAAATTAATGCGGAACTAGTTTTGATTTCCGAAGAACAAGGTTTTAAAAAGGTACTTAGTTTATTTTAAGATTACCAAAAAAATTACCAATAAACCCACCTCATTTTTCCCGTTCGATTACCTGGAACATATTTGTTTCATAATCATTAGCTAATACAAAAAGTCTTATCTGACACAAATATGAGAGAAAGTTTGATTGGATTCAAATTCATACGGAGAGCTGTGAATTCGTCAAAACTCATTAAAAAGTAAATAGGAATGTCGCAAAACCAATCAAATACCTACCTTTATAATATGTTTGTGTATTTTTTATTTATCAATATTTATTTATTGGCTGTAGCTTGTTAGTACAAAATGTTTGATTACTTTTTGTATCAACATCATTACATTTATATTTTTAACGTTTTAAATCGGTACCTATTTACGAAAATAATATATTTGTAGTATACTTATGTATCTCAATTAAATAGATTAAAGCAACTTTTTTGACCGACCCTAAAATATATTAACGACTAGAATTTGTTTTTAAGTAAATACGACTAATTTTATTTTGTACATTGTAAAAGATGGTTAAGGAAAAATTTATACTATTTTTAATTTCTCTCAAAATGTATTAAAAGATCTAAATGCAAAAAAAACATAGCTTGTTTCTTTTAAGAATTAGAGTCAAATATAATTAGGTTCTAAAGAACAGTATATAAAACTACGTTACGCTGCTTTAAATTAGACTAAATACAAATTATGATGAATAGCTAATGTGTTTCCAAAACTTTATTCCATTTTACAAAAAGGGTGTGGTCAACAAGTCACTACCAACATAACTCAATAACTAAATTCATCGATAAACTGAAATAAATAAGCCATATTGTTAATAGAAGTAGGCAATAACGACCACAGGCAATTGTGTCAGTGAATGCATTTTATGATACCATAAAAGCGTACATAATAAAAACACTACCTAAGTATTCAGTGAGTGAAAATAAAAATGGGGACGGGTTTGTATACAGTTGGCCGTTGAGTGGCTCTGTTATGGCCTACTGTTTCATTACTAGATGACTCGGCCGATGGGTGAAAAGCTGGAATTTCCCTTTGTTATAAAGCATTTTGCTTCTGTCCAACGCTGTTAGTTGATTTTGAACTCGAATGTCATCTACAATGAGGTCATTTCTCAATCACAGGTGTTATTCATTAATCAATCTATGGCCGCTTGGGAGTTTCATGTTCATCGCAATCATAATGTACTGTTTTTTTTAGATGCTTAATTGTTTATTTAGCATAATGAGCTTTTATTTGACTTCGAAATAAGGATGGATATTTAGTATTTCAGCTTTGTACTGTATAAAGTAATTTTAATTAATTTGCTTACCATAGAAGAACCCAGTTTATTAGATTAATAAAATAGTCGGTATTTAAGTTAATTGTAACAAATTATGCAATACGTTTTTTAATTTTTAATTTTAATAAATAAATCAATCGTTAAAAAAAAGTATTACTTAATACGATGTATTTTTAAAATGGTAAATATAAAATAATTAGAATATTTTCTTTAACATTTTGACTTTTAATAATCAATAAGAAATTATTTATAAGTATTGGTTACAAGATTTTTTTACTTTAATTCAATAAATCTTACTTTAATATACCTATATAATAATAAACTTATTTACTTAAAAGATAAGTTTTATTAAAATTATGCGGCGGAGTGATTTTAGCTAAGATTATACCGTCCCAACACAGATCAAACAAAATTTAATATCAGTTTCATAGACGGGGTAGATACGGCTCTTTCAATGTATTGACAAATTGTGTCCTTAAGGTTTATTATGATTATTTGATGAATCAGAAGAGCCTCTTTACTACAAACGTATCGACGCTAATAAATCTATTCTATACAAAGTAATAAAATGTTTTTAGACTTCTTTCTAAAGTAAATTTCATTTACTATGTCTAGCGTTTTGTTATGTAATAGTTCTATACTTTCTACATATTACAGTATTGTAATAATAATTTATTAGATTAAATTCTTAGAGTCTGTTGTAACTACTGTATGATAGGACAGGCTTAACAACGTTACTGTAATTTTATGAAGATAGGTGGGATTATATGTATACTCTACTGCGTCGGATCGCAGCAAGATCGATCCTTTACAAGTTTAACTGTAAAAAAAACTATAGCTACCGAGAGCTTATTTTACTTATTCTCTACTAGCGCGTACCAAACTGAAAATACATGTAAAAATAAGAAGCCGGTATACACCGAAAAAAAATCCATAGAAACAAAACCTCTTATTTAATTTTGATGGTATAGGACTGGCTTATACGTAGTAGCTTATTAGAGGATAAAGTCTATTGTCCTCTTCAAAGTTCGAATTTTTATCATAGACATTGGTCGCAATAACGCCATTCATACAGGCGGAGCCGCAATTTCCAGTCAATCCATAAATGGGCTTCCACTTTCAATAAAGTTTAATATAAGCTTGATGTCCAGACAGTTAAGTTATCAAATTCCTGTTAAGTAATACCTGGACTGATTTTGTTTAAATTGGAGGTAGCTGACATTATAGATTAATAAGTAGGCTTCTTATAATCTATAAAAAACAATTTTTGAGAGAAAATAATGTAATATTTCTAAAGAAAGGATATTTATGCGCGTGGATAGTGGGCGCTAGCTAGTTGAATAAAAATATTAAATGATAAAGATTTAATAACACTTAATCTTGTTTTTGTTTTCTTTATTCGAATCTTAATCATAAAAAACTCTTTCTTACAATGATTTTTTATAAGTCTTATTTATTTTACTTACTTACATTTTAATCTTTAGAATTCTTGACATCTTAAAGTTTTTGTTCATAAAAAAATAATAGCTTAGCTAATAAAATACTTGTGAATATAGATCGTCGTGTAAAGCCTGCGCACACGTTTACGTCAGACCGGAAAAAGAATTGCGTCGGATTCTTTCATGAGATCTTAACGTCATCGGCTTCATTTCGCGATTATGTTCGCTTGATATAGTCCTATTTATAACGCGTTCTATAAATTTTCATTTTATGAGAGATATTGTTGATATTAATCCCCTCACACATAAACGCCTCCTAAATATAATTACTGTTTAGCGAAATTTTTATTGGTAAAACCAACCTTATGCCAAACAAAACCGTAAGAATTTAAGCTAATCAACTGACTAAAATTTAAGTGGCGTTTATGAGTAAGGGGTTAGTTTCTAGTCTATATAGTCTATTTAAGTATAGTTTAGTATAATATAATGAAATTATAAGGTAAATTCATAGTCGATCTAGGTCAGGTAAATTCTATGAAGCAACTGAAAATTCGATAGGTAAAATCAACGTTCGACCGTGGGAGGTTAAACCTAACGTGATTATAGCCACTGCATGACGAACTTTGCTATTAGTTACTAGTAAACTGACCCTAGGGAAATGTTACTAATATATTTACCGTGATAATATTTAGGTAAGGTATTAAGGGGAATTGGCTTGGTAATTTTATGCTTGGCAGATGGTTTAATTCTGGGATTTACTAGAATAATTCTTTGTTTTACTCTCTGTCGTTTCTACCCCTTGGAGGGATGGGGGTGTGGCGTATAAACCGACAATGGAAAATTAGCAGATGATTTCTCTGCGAAAATAAATGACCTAATAGCCACAACCGTCTTTGTACCTATCTTCCCTCCTTGAAATGGGTCAGGCTAAGGAGTGGGCACATTTTAAGGTAGTCTAGTCGGGGGCTACGGAGGAATTATGGTTTCGCGCGGCCCCTAGCCTTCGTGAGAGACGGAAGACTGGGAGGTTTACGTAAAATTATGTCAAAAAAGGGTGTCTTGTCTGTAAAATATGTTAGTACCCTAAGTTAAAATTCTGATTAGTGTGTGACTAGATGACATTGTAGAATTGTGTAAAAAATAATATTCTATAAATGAATATTATCTTTTTATTTTATTCTCATTAACTTTGATTTACCAGCCAGTGCTCAGTAAAAATTATGAATTGATAAGTTTTTTTATAAAAGGAGTATATTTTTTTTAATAAGATCTTTTTAATCTCGTGTATCATATATTATACCCTTTCCACTATATTTAGCAACATTTGACAGGTTGACATTAGTGACGTTCAACAGTATCTCGAATGTAATGCCATTCGATTGTAAGCGATTTCGCGATTTTTTAAATTACTTTATTTTACACATTTGGATCCTTACATCAACTTACATTATAATTTTATTACTGTTTCTTTCTTTATCCATGTTAAGAGAATTAGCCTATAGCTTAAAATGATAAAATTATAGTTAGCTTAGGTATTATTTAAAATACATAATTTATCGTGACACATTCGCGGGTTATAGCTAATCTAAAATATTATATTACATTTTATAAACGAATTATGAAGAGTTCAGATTTATTCATAGCATTCATTTCTACCGATTATTTGTAATTTGTTTCATAATGGTGGTAATCGTTATGAGTGTCCATCACTAAGTAACCATGGTAACTGAAAAAAACATGGGTACGTCCATGAAATACAATATTATTTGTTTGAAAAATAAGCAGAAATATTACGAAACTTCATGGACGTGAATTGTCAAAAAGCTAAACTTACGCTGGAAGGGGTATAGTACCTCTTTATGAGAGAAATGGAATTTAAGCGCGCTGGCTGGAAAAGTTTGAGGATTCTAAATTTTTTTGAAAATGTAAAAACGTAGTAAAAATTGACTCGGGTAGAAATTTACTCTACTATAAATTGTATAAATAAAGTAGCGTGGTAACGTTATTTATTATTTTACTGTAGCTTTAAGTCGTATAAAATGCTATGAATGGCTGTTTTAATCATTTTCTAATTAAAACAACGGATATTATTAAGTACGCAACTTCATTTACATAGATTAGACTAAATAGCTTTTACCAATTCTGATGAAAAACGAACCTTTTTCACTGAATTGAAATATCCTCTTTGATGTCGATTTAAAAAATGTCTAATTTTAATATGCATAGACCAAAATATTATTAACTTATAGTTTTTGTCTAAATGTTATTTTTTATAACTTATGCAATTTAATGTAATAAAAAAAGTAAATATTTAAACTGCTTTAGTACACAGAAAATAATTTAAAATTAAAAACAAAGATAATAGACACTTTTAACATTCTCTGCAAGTATGACAAATAAAAAAAGTTTTAAATGAAATTTGAATGAACATTACATAAAATAACATTTTCAAAATAAGAAACTCATACAAAATAATATCTGTACAATTTGTACCTAGAAAAACAAAATGACATAATAAAAATTGTAACATTTGTAGAAGGTATAAACGGCCACATGAGCAGAAAAATAAAGCTCATTTTACGTTATAACGAAGTGAGTATAAAGTAATTTAATGACATCATTGTGTATTAAATTACAGCAGAGTAATCACTGTGTTACACATGATTCCTGCGTTATTGTATTAAGTAAAAGAACATTTTTCTTCATAAGCCTGTTTGTTGAAAAATAATGAGAAAATTATTCATTAAGTTTTCTGGTGCATTATTTTTATAAATAGCTGTAGAATACGTATAAATTGCTTCTATTTTTATATGAGCGTAATTATTTATAGAAAAATATTGAAAGTGATAAATCCCTTACGTAGGAAGTCCAGTGGACGGATTGGAAGTAAAATTACTAAGCGTTATAATCAAGACGATCAACTTTATATTTTCCAAGAACAAAATTGATGCTAATAAAACCGAGGTAAAGGTGTATGAATCACACTTCTCAAGATAAATTGCTTTTTAATCGAATGAAACGTTCACTTACCTAGCTTACCCCGAAGGCAGCTCGAAGCTCGAACGATGTACCGTGTTGTAGTCGGGAGCGGGACACGACCTCACCGCTCTACCCTACAACCACAACTGATTTTCCAGCGCGAAAACTTCCCTCGAACGCGTCATCACTCACCCCATTCCTGCACCGGCCAATCATCTGTGGGCGACAATGGCGATGTCTGCCGGTGGCGACCGACAGCCCCCGAACGTTGGGGTGGCGATTGGATCTTTTAATCTGAAACGTAAATGCATACAAAAAGAATACGACGGAGTGTAAGCCACCTCGCACGGGATGTGAGCCTGAAGTGAGGCGCGCAACAGGTAAAGCTTTTCAACCGCAATCTGGACTTTCTTTACAAACTGTTTATCATCTGTCAAGCGGATATTTAAACAGATAGATGTTTTATAATGATTTTTTATGATTTTCTCTCTGTGTTACAAATGGTTGATAGGTTTATCTTACAATTTTAGAATGCATTACAACAATACAATTTTTCTTCTCTTCTTTTCATGTAGTGACGGAATAAAAATGCATAGTGCTCTATCTTATAGGCATCCTAAAAGCCAGCATTTTAATTACTACAGGAAAGTTCGCAAATATAAGTTCTACAATTGAATTGGTTCTTCTCTATTTCAAGTTCTCTCTGGCCAAATTCTATTTCTGCTTCTTCACTCTTCATGTTAATTTTTAAAATATATATGTAAAAAGTCTGTGAGTGAGTCATATTTTAAATTATCTAATTTACAATTCTAATTATTTGTACAACGCATATATTAGTAGGGTTGAATATTTTGTTGCTCGAAAATTTTTGATTTGACTTGAGATGAATCATAAAGCATACACAATTTTTTTAAATGGCCTTCTTTTTATTAGTTGAATATTTATCTTACATAACAGGCGTTATATTTTCCTTGTGGTAATTATCTTTTTAAATCTGATTTGCTGTTACTTAATAGAGAATTGACAATAAATATATAAGCAACAAATATTAAAAAAATATGAAATGCTACCAGCTCTTTCGTCTGGTGGGTGTTATATAACGTAAGGGCATTCGGTGACGGGAATCCGTTTGGATAGTGGAAGTAGCGGACTAAAGGATCCTGCATCTCAGAAGTAACGTAACATCTCAGAGTCAACGTTTATCTATACTAATATTATAAAGAGGTAAAGTTTGTGTGTTTGTGACGTTGTAGAAGGTAATATCTGGATCTACTGAACCGATTTTAAAAATTCTTTCTGTGTTGAATAGTCCAAATAGACCATTAAATATCGGGAAGTTTCATAGGCTATATGTATAGTATCACGCTATGCCTAATAGGAGTGGAGCAGTAATGAAATAATGTTTAAAGTAGTGACGCGTTTTTTTCGCGGCTTAACGAAATGGGAATGGGACAGCTAGACTATACTATTACGCTGATTTAGATGAAGAAAAGCATGGTTTACTAGGTAGAATAATAAAGACATTACGTTTTGCAGCTAATTAATTGTTGGGGCAAAATTTATACCGGCATCTAGGTAAACTATACCTACCTTCAGTATTGTCAATAAGTAATACATTTATAATTAACTAAAACACCACCAAAATCCCATAAGCAAAGCAAGACGTGTCGTGTTTACACAACAAACCTTTCAATTAGAATGTTTGGGACATACGAGTGGGCCATTACATACTTGTTTAATTCTTGACCACGAGAGGCATAATCTAAGTTGTAAACTAAATCTTGGGCCCCGTCTCACATATCCTATAAGCCGGGCTCTCTTACTATTTGAATGTTACACGAACAACCACGCATTAGTATGCACATTGCGTACTCAAACCTTAGCATTGGACCTTAAGCGCCTCTATTCTATACCACTTAATCGCACCCCTATATTTTTGATATAAGATTTGTTGTCTCTTGAATTTTAGTTAAGAACATGGATTATAATAAATTAGAATTCTGAACTTAATTGAAGTTACAGGATGTTAGTTTTCAAATGCTGAGACGGGATTCAACTATGGACAAAAACTTGGAATTTTAATACCACAGTTAGCTTAGCAATAACGGTATCTCTGTATAGGGCTTCAGTACATTGAGCGGGAATCGAAAGCAAGATCTCCGCGTAGCAGCCTAGTAGTAAAACTACCTTCTCATAGAGTCGATTTTAGGCACTGTGTGAATTTGTAAGAAATATAACATTTTTTAACTAATTATTTATACCGACTAAGGGAATATCCGTGAATCTTTGCGAAATAAAAAGAAGGAACACTTGAAATTAAATTAAGCCAGCGTGGTATTATTAGGCCAAGTATCCCTCCGTCACGTGAGGAGGCCCGTCCCTGCAGTGGGACATTAATGGGCTGTTATGATGATGATAATTTATTATAAAGTACAAATAAATAAGGCAGAGAATAGAGGTATATGATTAAATGCAAAACAGTACCTTAATTAAAACAAGCTTTAGTTAGTAGTCGTAATATTGTGGTACAGAATAGGGAACCAAAGCGGCGTTGCTGTTCAATTTGTGACCGGGATCTTAGGATACGTTCATATTGTGTATTACAACCAACACGGAATCATTATGGCCGACTGAATTATGGAAATATGGACTCGAATTTACTTGGAACTGGTATTTGTGCGAATGAAATCTATTTTCTATTATATTTTAGCTTGCTAATTAATTATTATGATTCTTTTTTGTGATAATCGTAATTAACCTATGATATTTACAAGTAATAATTATCATTGTCATCACAACATCCTATTAATGTCCATATAGTAAAGAAGGGAACTTTGGCTACTTTGGCTAATTATACAACGCAGGCCAAACGGTCTTACTGTCTTAAAACTATCTATACTAATATTATAAAGAGGTAAAGTTTGTGTGTTTGTGACGTTGTAGGGGGTAATCTCTGGATCTACTTAACCGATTTTAAAAATTCTTTCTGTGTTGTATAGTCCATTTACTGAGGAGTGTCATATGCTATATAGTATCACGCTATGACTGAAAGAAGTGGAGCAGTAATAAAATATGTTTAAAAAAGTGACGCGTTTTTTGACGGGTAACGAAGTGGGCATGGGTAGTATTATATAAATCTGTCTAGTCTAAAGTGATGTAAGTAGGCAAAGTTTACTCTGTCACTACAGGAGGCTCATCCCTAAAGTGAGACAATAATAAATTACTATGTTTTTCTTGTCTAAAAATGTTTCAAATATAACTGGAGAAGGCCCATCTTTATTTTTATTTCCATATAATTGTGATAAAAGAAAACAGGCAACTTATAAATCTATTTATATAAATAATAGTAAGTATAAACAACAACAGTAGGAAATTGTATCTCCATATACTAAACGTAGTACTTTCCATCAATAAAAGCCTAAAGCCAAACAATAAGTGTACACTGATACGTTGAAGTTCTGAAGTACAATCAACGGCGAAAGTTATATACTTATAATTTATTTGTTACTGGCCACCTTTTGACTCAGAATTGGCCGTTTAAAGTGGCCCATAGCACGCACAACCTATGACCGGTGGGGTAAAGAGTTCTGAACTCGAGACCACTTACTGAAAGACGCAGAATGGGCAAAACTCTTACAAGGTGGATGGACGACTTGGATGAGCGAGGTACAGCACTGCATAAAGTTGAAATATTTAGAGGAGCCCTTTGAACCTCTGTTGCATGTAATAATGACGATTATCTATTTGAGTGTAAGCAAAGTAAGCTTTTGTGTGAGTAACAAAGTATAGTTTTAAGTTGTTTTTTTTGTTCCTAGATTAAAAAAGTCTGTGAAAGTTTCCTATAACATACGGTAGTAATATGAAAACAAAAAAAATATCAACTCATTATTTGTAATTTTCACTTTGCATAAAATATTGTTAACTACTTTTCGCTACTGACTGTACGCACTTACCTATCTTGATATAGTTAGTGGTATCTGTAGGCTCCCTGTTTCCATTACTATCCGCTGCGAATATTTAGGTCTACGAGACTATTTTATCTGCTACGATGTCTACGGCTCTACGCCGATTAATGAACTTTAGGATATTGTAGACTTGTGGCTTAGAATAATATTGAGTGACTTGGAAAAATATCTGGCTATTAAACAAATAAAATTAAATCACCAATTAAACTACTTACAGCTTATGTTTGTTTATTATATGTCGAAATAAATCTAAAAATAATGGACAAAATGTGAAACTCGAGGCTGAGTTTGAACGAAGTGAAGAAATAAATGTAAATATATTCAGCTTACGGTTTTAGAAATTATGTGCCATGTATGGCACATAATGTCAAAATTGACCACATGTGTGTATCTACTTTAATAAACTTTTAAATACGATAGCACGAGTAATAGCTACTATAAAATAATATATTACGAAGAAAGACAGATAATTAGATAGGAAAGATTACCAATTAAGAACTTACTAATCAGTATATAGCCAAATATGTTTATGACACTTGTCATAAATTTAAAAAAAAACTTTTTATACTAATTTAAGTAAATAACTTTATAAAAAAACATGATGATTAAATAGTGTCAGTAATGAGCGAGGTAGTGACCTGACGTCGAAGGCTGTACCGCCAGGAGGCAATTTAAAAATTTGTCCCAAGGCGTCGCCTAGTTGTCTATATTATGTGGGTGAGATATGCAGGGCGCCCGCCGCGTAGCGTCCGCCTCACATAGACCTCATAACGTTTAGAGTTGTGCACGGTAAATAATTATATTTACGTGAAGCTGTTGCTAGCTATGATTGCTACGAAAGATGCCCGAAAATTATGGCACTACGTAATAATAATAATGTTTTTGCGGGAAGACGCAGTGTGGGGAGACCGTTGTTATGATGAGCCTACAAACTAGCTAGAACGGCGCGGGAAGCCAATGGAAGAGGCAGGAATGCGGAATGTGGAAATGTTAGGAGGAGACTGATGTCTAGAAGTGAACGTTGGTCAGCTCATATGATGATGAAGATACACTAAATAATTTTATCGTTATATTGATACCTGCACGATAATCTCAGCACTTTTATCAGATAATAATTTAATAGTGTGTTGACAGTTAGAAGTGCTAATTAAAGCACTTTATACACCAACACATTTAAATAGGTTACGACTGCTATAAGAACTAGTAGGAAGTAGGTAAGAGAAGTAGGATCCCGCCCCCGTAGGCCATGCTATAATAATTTACATTCACAGGTGTTTTTTTTACAATTTTCATTAAAGCCAGGTCTATTTTATTATGTGGTCTATGTAGTTTCCTGCGCCAGGCTCGCAGGGAGGAGGGCGCGAAGTTGACTTGATTGGAAACCCTATTCCATATTTATTATGGGCCTATTTTGTCATGTTTATTGACGCGCTGTCGTTATGTAACTCTACGTTATTAAGAGAGTTACAAACTTACATTGTTGAATAACTGTATATAAGTACTGGAACTTTACTTTAAAGATTAGAGACGTTTAGGCTTAGGACTATCATTTGTGGATCGATTAAATAATTTTCTTAACAGTATATTTTTTTATGAAACGAAACGTTATTAACCGCAATTTTTTTTTGATTTAAGTAGTTCTTTGTTTTATGTAACTGTAATTACTATTTATCTTCTCTTGGTTTTATTATGAATGTGTGGGGATCTGTCTTGGGTGAATCATCAAATATTTACTCGTGTATGCCGTATATGTTATTGGAATGAAGCATTATCTCATGAAGTAGCCCTTAGTTCGCCTATAGGCAGATTATTGATAACAACTATATCCTTTTTCCACTCCATGTGACTATTTTTTTCACTATGTCATCAAAATTTGCAAAGAAATTGTTAATAGAACGTAAAAAATATGAAACTGAATTAGTTTTTGTCAAAATGTGTGTTAATTTAGTGTCTTACCTCGTAAATTACCTCAACACAGAATTATAAATAGATATTCCTTACACATTCACACAATGTTATCTAGTTCCAAACTAAGCTAAGCTATGGGTTCGAGACAACGTTCAAAAGATTTGAGCGTAACGAATTTAATCTTGCCTTTCTTATACTCCAATCACTTGGATAATGTACTCTTATATTTATACATAAATCTCCGTGTGGTGACGGAGTAAGAATAGAATATGTCACTACCCCATCTCATCCCATGGGTGTCGTAAAAACTGACTAAAGGACTATCCGTCAATATTATCTTTACGAAATAAAAAGAAGGAAAACTTGAAATTAAACCCTATATCAATCCGTCTGGCCAGCGTGGTATTAGTAGGCCAAGTATCCCTCCATCACGAGATGAGGCCCGTCCCTGCAGTGGGACATTAATGGCTGGTATACATATAACTACATAGTTTATATATAATGTTGTCTGTCGTAGAAAGTTGCATCATGTTTATTAGTAAAGTTTAAACGTGCGTAGGTTGTTATGTCTCTACACACATTTATTAAACTGATATTATATTAGTTTGTCTTAAACAAATACGTCCGAGAGATATATTTTAGTTTATGTGTCTTCTTCTTATGCAAACTGTGGCAAACTTAAAATAAAACTTGAAAAACAAAACCCTATATTATTCAGCATAATGATGTAGTACTCTATTATGGCCTTATTTTAACAGTTAGAGCACAAGCACATTATTTTATATATAGACTGTCCAAAAGTGATGAACAATCTTAAATATCAGCGTCCTGAAATTAGCCAAGGCTTGTATTTTAACAAATCGCAGTTCAATGTACAGTTGCAGGTCAATTATAAAAAAACTGACTATTTCATAGTAAGCTTAGAATGAACTTCTAAGATTGATAATTTAGGTAGCAATGGTTGCCAAGTAATATATAAGTAAAGTTAATTTATTAAGGGCTACATGATGATTCTTAGTCTGATTTTAACAAAATAATCATTTTTGAAACTACGTATGTTGTACAATCGTTATTAAAGTGTTTTTAAAAATACATACGAATTAAAAAGACCTCCTCTTTTTGGAGTTGGTTAAAAAAAAGATGAAGTACAAATTATGATAGTAGTAAGTAGTGGAGTATATGTAATACTTATAAGATGTTTGGTTTACAGAAAACACTTAATGTGAGGTCGAAAGTCTATCAACAAGCGAACAGCGAGACTTGAAGGCGGAACAGTCTCTGTGCCTCGTTTACCCTCTGATTTATACTTGACAATAAGATTATTATAGTAGAGTACATTTTTAATTTAATGAAATAAAAATGTCTACAAATCATGTCTCTAGTTAAGAGTATTTATAATATATTATCTCGTTTTTATAACATTGCTGCGTGGTATTACAGTGGCAAACAAAGTATCTAAATGAGCTCTTCGTGTGTAGTGTGTGTTGTGTTTTATAAGTTTGGTTGACAAAAGGAGAAACTGCGAGTAAAGAGATCTGTATAAATAAAGAAGATGTGACAAGAATAGATAGAAAATATATTAGGTTAGTATGGATGGTTTGAGGGTATGTATTGTAGGAAATTGTTAAAAAACGTTTTCTAATAATTAATTTAAAGCTAAATTATCAGTCGCTTACGGTGTGTTATCGATACAAGACGGTGACATTTTTACGCCACAACGTGATGATGAAGAAAAGCACATATGTGCGGATGGCAGTACTTCTGCTTATAATTAAGCCACTTCTAGTTTACTCCAACAAGTTATTAAACTAGTACTTGTGTAAACAACTTTTAACTCCAAACAGGATAAACTTACTAGCTTTCTGTTATGCGCGACCCGTAATTTATGGTTTAAAAAAAAAGATTATTTAGTTAGACTAAAGATATTATTGTGCTTAATATTACAAAATGAACTTATTTAAACTTATTTAATATATTTTAAATTTAGAGAGCCGAACGAATAGACAAAATCTTGGAACTCGACTGACTGTCCAGAATGACTTACGTCCAGTAAGTCATCCTGTTATATTGTTTATACAATATGATCATGCTAAGTCATCTTTATTACAAGTATGTCTGGCATGTGTACCCTACACACATATGGTATTACAGTTCGTTTATTTTCTTTCACACATAATGGTATCATTCCCGAATAATTTACAACATTTTTGCAGCAAAGGGGATCTCATAGCTTAGCACTAGTTTATCGAAATACTCAATACTCAATACTCAATCATTTATTGCATTCCACAATGTTTCATTTATAGGTGTAAGTAAGTACATATCAGTATCAATTGTAGACCCTGTCGGGCACAGCAAAAGGTAGGAGAGAGGATGAAGGCGCCAATAAATTAAATTAAAATCTTGTTATTAATATAATTCTTATGTGAGATTTGTGACAGGTGATTTTGTGTGAGTGTTGTGTAAAAGTATGTTGTGATGTAGGTGTGTAGGTTAGATTAGTGTATGTACACAGTCTTTGAATTAGCTTTTAATAAGTATATTGAATTCGATAATTCGAAATAATTATAAATCAAATAAATAAAATAAAATTGGGAAATGTCAGTAAAAAAAAAAAAAAAAAAAAAAAAAAATTAAAATAATATATAAGTAGTTAATAGATTAAGCCGCGTAATATCTCATTTAAGTACATAATGTCTAAACCAAAAAGGCATCGACAAAATATCTGTTAAAAAAAACTGATACAAATATTAATCAAATAGTCGGCAAGCAAACTATCTCATGCAAACACAGCACGATGCGCCCGGAAGCGTTGTTAAGGGCATTATTATCCGGACGGTCGCGCTGCAAATAAATCGTCTGCCGAGCGCCCGCTCTTTCGATTATCTTCAAATCTTCATTACACCGACGTATGCTCCACGCCTCTTACACACAACCTACTATATTGAAACCATCTAAGGATTACAGATTTATGAGGCGAATTACATTTTTATACCACGATCTTGAGTTAAAGACTTGTTGAATATTGTTTTATGGAAATTTTGAAGATAGTGAACAGTTTCACTTGTTTTTTTTTTCATTCTTTCTTGAAATATAGGCCTTTGCTGTGCTTTGACATTGCTGAGGTCCATAAACAACGATTACAAGCACCAGGACAGCAAACAGTTGACCAAATAAGTGGTAAGCCTCATTACAGAGTTCAGCAATGCCAAACCACAACCAAGTTGTGGCCTACCCCTGATTTAAAACTATCTTTTAACCTCGTTTGAAGAACGATAAGTCAAAGCGTTCGGAAAACACCATTGCTGGATGTTTATTCAAGAGCCTAGTACCTACGTGACAGGAAAGTAAGCTGGAGATATACTGTTTGTATGACATGTCGTTACGAGTTCAGCTGCCGTAGCTATGATATTACGATACCACGAAATATTAGAATAATATAATATACTGTAATAAAAATACTTTATTTTTTAAACACTTTGTACAAAGGTACAAATAAGATACATTGTAAACTATTAAAAACATTAACAGGAGCCAATAAACCAACTATATGGAAAAAAAATATGGAATGCTTCAAATTATTGAGTTCAACATAATTAAAAACCTATGCAAAATTAATTTACCATTACCGAAGCCTGAGCACATTGCATAATGTACGTATTAAACCTTACATCTGCAAGTAGCAGCCTTTAATAGCGTACTCGTATTATTATGAATTGAACATTTCAAGAAAATTCTTAGGAGCATGTTTCAAACTCTATGAGGCAATGAAAGTTCTGTTCGATAAGAAACTTTTAATGAAACACGGTTAGTTAATCTTTATACAGAATGTTTTTCATTAAGTTCAATGTTAAAAATGTTGTTTAGATATTTTGTGGAATGTTCGAGAATATTTTACTTAATGTTGTTTTAACAATGTCAAGTGGGTATTACTTATTTGTTGTTTTATGTATATAATATGTTATATAGACTGTTTTTGTAGACGAGATGAATAGCTGTGATCTTTCCGGGATGAAGATTAGAGAAAGATTATTTAATTTACATCACGCCTGGTCGAAAATATTTTTAGAGGTCAGAGTTTTATCATTATTTATTAGTGCCCTCTGCAGTGACAGGCCTCCTATTGTAAAGGGAAACTTGGTACTACTCGTTTCAAATAAGAATGTGCATGAGCCTTTAAACACTGAATATAAATAATCAATTATTTCGCATATTTATTAATACCACTGTGTAGCAAGCATAACCATAACGATAACTGCTATGCCATAGAGGTCCACGTTACTCGATAGTAACGAAAATTGGCACTATCTCTTCATTAATCATATAAAATCAAAACAACAACAACTTTAAAAACGTTTAACTTTGCACTAAAACTTGAGAAAGTTTAGTAATTTTATTGAAATGTCCGCAAAGGCTTAACAGGCGGTGCGCCGGCCGGATATTGATTTACTGAGGCCAATGGAGCGACGTTCCGTAGTCTGGCATACATCAGAACATTAGCTTTGTGCGTCAACATACTACCTAATTAACTTCCTCACTGTTTTGTAATGGAACCTGAGTACAACGTCATTATAGAAACATATGTTGCAGAATTTATTATTACCTACATGTTTTAGAGTAATTACTTTAGTGAAAATTTTGTTACAAAACTGCTGGTATAAGTATACAAGTATCATTATATTCTATGTTCTAAAGAGCGCAGTAAATTATTTTTAACACAATAATAGGGTACATTGTTATATCACTGTTCCATATCAATTTATGTACTCATTGGCAAATTTAGCATACACCTAATCCATATATTATTTGCAAAACTTTATCTCTCTGCTTCTGTGTGACATCATCATCATCATAATAGCCCATTAATGTCCCACTGCAGGGACGGACCTCCTTCCGTGAAGGTGGGATACTTGGCCTACTAATACCACGCTGGCCAGACAGATTGGTATAGGGTTTAATTTCAAGTTTTCCTTCTTTTTATTTCGTAAAGATAATATTCACGGATAGTCCCTCAGTCGCTTTTACGACATCCATGGGATGAGAGGGGGTAGTGACATAAATATTGTATTCTTACTCCGTCACCACACGGATATTCTCCTCTGTGTGTGTTTGCGATTAAATGGTACTTATTCGACTACAATATGATTTTGAATGCTCTTCACAAAAAACTCAAAGACGTTAAGAATCAAATAAAATCGTGCCTAATCGTGCCTAATCAAATTAAGCATGTATAACCCTATAAACTTAATCCTATACAGATTAATACATCCACTGACCAACAGGTAAATATACTGTGGGAACATTCAGTCATTGAAACGATATGAACGTTTGATATCAAATGAATAACATCTGAGGCCCGTTACAAATGGATGAGTCTCATATGCTATAACATGCTATACTCGCAATATGTTTGCTAACATACTATTTGATCGAATCACTGGATGTGGCGTTTCAATTAAGTAATGTGCTGTTAATTATTTGTTTGTCTCTGTATTAATTTGTTTGAACGGTTTACTTAATAGTAGTGAGTACTGAGAATTTGTTTCCTGTTTAAGTCGTTAGCTGATGGGTATCTTCTTGTGTGTGAAATAATAGCTATTAACTTGTATATTTGTATGCAAACAAAATCCAGCGTCATACCCTTATTTAGGAGTTTCTGTCAGGGCTACTTCTAAAGCATCACCAAAATCATTTGAATTTGAATTTAAATACTACAGCGTGGGGATAATCCCGTAACTTTTTAAATATTCATACATTCCACTAACGAATCAAAGGTTAATTTCCCGCGATTCTGCCGTGTACGACTATCGCTCTGTGCTACAGACACTTTTAATATTACAACATTTAAAATACAATACCTAAAAAGAAGTATAAAAATTAACAAAATTAAATAATTAAAAACAACCTTAAAACCAACATGTAAATACACAAACAATAATTAAAAACACTTCCTAGTTCCACGACATTAGCCCGTACGGCAAAGCGGGGTGAACGATTCTCTCACTCGAGAGATCACCTGAAAATGTACCACTTAATAACTCACATCCTCTCGCGGTTCACTGGGCATCCGTTGGATCGTCACATATCTCTAAATATGGCCGGCGAAGCGTGCCGGCTGCACGTTTACAACACGAGGATTAAGCTTCCACAGTGAGCCGGTATTGTCACATCAGATACTGTTTATTAAAATGGTGTAATGATTTTGCTTTTGGTCTTTTATGAGGTATTAAGTATACGAATTTAAAAAAATTTATTTTGTTTTTGCTATTTAATAGCTGATTTTGAAAGGTTTTGGACGTTTATTTGTCTTTAAATAAAAACGTTTTGACATAACTTTTTAAAAAGGCGATGTAAAAGCGCTAAGCGACAAATCCTATAAAAATAAAAAAATAAATTAACTTTTCAAAAAAATCTTATCGCCCCTTGAATTCCCAACGTTATTTTAACCCTCGCCTAGATGCGAAGGGACGCTTAGCTAACTAACATTACGATTGATGAAGAGTTTAACAATCTGTTTTAAGTTCGTTTTTAACTACCATTTGTTCTATGATCGTTTATTTTTTTAGTTAGCTTTATTATACCCACGGAAGGGTTGGTGCCAAAATTTAGAAGGACAATTTTTTCACAGACTGGTAATTAAATTAATATTTATGGTCCTTCAAGATGTTGTTACAGACTCCGGTGTCTACTGTACAAAAGACTGTGTCATTAATGATAATGAAGAAAATACTTTTTATGCTCAATATTTACTTAACTAAAATAAACTACGTGTATCTATTGAAGAGTATAATAATATTCATTGGGCTCGGCCAATTTTCCGGGTGAGCGGCGACGCGTCTTTGATCAGGAACGACTATGCCTCGAGAATAGTCAAATTGAAGGATTAAATACGGAATTTAACATTATCATTTTATTATTGATATTATTTATTAATATGCTTATTTATTTTAACGAGAATTTAAAAAATCTTGGCTGTGAAAAAACTAACTCGTGAATTTTATGGAGTTGAGATTACGTCCGATTCTATTTTGCAATGCTAAAAACTTAAACAATAAGACTAGGTGTTCTTGTGTTATAATATACTACTATTACTTATTAAACTAGAGTATATTCAAATGTGATACATACAGGAGAAGAATAGTAAAATTCTCAAAAAAGTTTTACCGAGGGAAAATAGACATACAACTACAATGTTAGAGAACAGAAAAGCGTCACCTTGTGCATGGAAAGAGCCTCGACAAAAATATGACACATATATTTAAAAAATATATGTTAAACAAATAATCTTATAAAATCTTAACAAAATAAAGAACACCCTACTTTATTATAAGACAAGTAAGTCAATAGGCATTACTAAAAGCATTTTCCAAAATACTTGTTCCCTAAAGTAATTCAATTTTACACCCCAAATAAGTCGCCCGCAAACCCTTGTTGATCATTCACCATTTATCTATGTGTGTGGTAAATATGTTGAAGGGTTTGTCACTAAAGGGTTGACACATATCTTGAAAGGCACCTTTAAAAGATTACTTCCAGTGTGTTTGCTTGTAATTATGCACACCGTAATGACTTGCAAAAGGCTTGAGTGTAATCAGCTTGCTAGCTCATTTAGTGATCGATTTAGGAATTATTGAGGTGTAAGGGTAACATATTGTACTTTCTAAATTATTTTGGAATTATTTAAGTAAATAAAAATAAAAAAATGTTTTATTCGATACCAAAAAGATGAGGCGTTAATCTAAATATGTATATCTATAAGTACCTTTTTTGTATGAAAGGGTATATTTTCAAATTAGTCCTAATTACTTATGAGTAAAATAAAATCAAGGCATTTATAATCGATAATTAAAACATGTATAAGCGCTCTGTTTAGTGTCGGTTTTTTAAATCGTAAATACGATTCACAACATATTTTAATAATACTTATTTTAATGCAAACAAAGGTCTTAATTCTTAACTACATTTAATAAAATATGTTTCGTTAAAAACCTCCAATACAAAATGATCATATTTTTATAATAATATGATATTGTTGGACAGCACTTAGCTTTTAGTATAAAATTGCCGTAATATATTGAATCTGTATAGATTGTCATCATAATTTACTACATTTTATTTTACGAAGAGAAAAACTTAGGCAAGTAACTACTTTATTTTCTATAAAAACATTTTGTTAAACGTTTTAAGAATTTTCCTTTTGAATGTGTTGAACGTTCTTGTATAACACATTTTTGTATTTTTTTTTACTTTTTATCTTCTTTAAGGGTTATGAAGTGGTAAAAAGCTGTTTGTTTAGGTATTATTGTACAATAACATTCCTCACAAAATGATATCTAAGCCAAACCAAAAACAAAGTAACTATTTAGAACTTATGCAATAGGTATCGCTATACAGGTAATCCCTAGACAGCGAATAACCTTTTTTTTGCTACATGTATTTTATACATAGGAATCTTCTACCATAAGGTTACTGATAAGTTTATTCATTGATTTACCAGGAATGAGTGCCTTGCTATGCGGATACCGTGCGTTTTTTGTTTCCCGATTTCACATAAAATCCCACTATCGAAGCCATGTATTAATTCGTGGAACTATAAGGGACTACTAAAGCGAATAACTATTTTTTGTATCTTTTAGTGTCTGCTGTTACAGTTGTACCTACGATTTTTTTTGAATACATGATTTTAGATTTATTAAAGGTACTGTGTTTTCAGTTATTTTTATTTTACGCTGTAGTGTAAACAAAAAACCACTTAGATTTGAATTAATAACAAATTATCTAAATAGACCCTCCTCTTTATGTCATCGGTTAGTAATCAATCAAAGACACAACTTACCTCTCAGTAGCTAGTGTTGTAACATAGCAGATTGCCTCTCGACGTCTGCTGTAGTATTGTCGAGAACTCTTAACACTCTCACTACTAATACGATTGATCTAGTGCTACTTCATTTGACGTAAGGGTCCGTCAACCGATGTTCATTTACTGTTGGCTTATTGGGTTTGTATTGGGATTTTCTAATACACTTCAAGGGACTACTAGAATTTATAACATATTTTTTAAATTAAAATTTAGAATACATATACGAAGTTTTTTGTGTTCGTTAATTTGATATTTTAAAAAAACATTGAGCTTTAAATTAACAACAATAATAATATAACGGAATAGAACCTCTTCTATTTACAGGTAGTTAATAATCAATCAAAGGCACAACTCACCTTTCAGTAGGTAGTGTTGTAACATAGCAGATTGTCTCTCGACGTCTGTTGTAGTACTGTCGAGAACTCTTAACACTCACACTACTAATACGATTGATCTAGTGCTACTTCATTTGACGTAAGGGTCCGTCAACCGTTGTGCATTTACGGTTTGCTTATTGGGTTTGTATTGGGATTTGCTAATAAACTTCAAAGAATTACAGGAGCTGATAAGTTCTTTACTGGAGTTAATGACTATCATTTTTAGTTAAATTTTAGATTCATATAAAAAAGACATAACTTAATTGTTATCATTATTTTGAAAACACGAAAACGCGCACGGCATCTACATATAGGTACGTACGGCTTATTTGGCACCGAGGTAATTGAAATAAAATAATATAAAGCTGAAAGTTATTAGGTATATTAGTTTATGCTTTCAGGGCTACTGTGTTTAGTACTATTCTTTCCAATTTAATTCAATAGTACTTTGACTAAGTTTTAGAACTAGAACCGACTTATGAAAGTATGAAATACGTTTATAAATGATCGTAACCAATCAACTCTAAATTTATTTTAAATGAAAAATATTAATGCTCAATTTGAATGGAAAATTAGTTCTTTTCATGGATGACAGACTCGCTTCCGTATGTGTAGAGTTTTATGAATTTTTTTAATGAATTTAAAACGCTATTATTTACGAATAAACAATAAAAAAAATCACAGATAACGTAATACATATTTTGTAAAAAAAATATTTTTGAATTTTTTAACTTTACACTGAGGATAGATAAAATCGAAGTCCAATCACAAAAAATAAAAAACACTTACACTAAAAAAATACACTGACTTTAGTTGTATGAGATCGCGTGCAATACTGGTGGGTAACAAAGCGCATGTGGGCACACAGCACACAGGTCACGGGTCGCATAGAATGTTCCGGTGTACAGAGTCGCACCCTTCCGGTGTGCGCTCGCGCCGATACATAGAGCGTGACCGAATGACCGAACACACATCGCCATCATAATGTCCTATTGTCATCTAATAAATGGAGTCTAGCTATCTGTAAAAATCATTTCATGCATAGATAAATAATGTAAAGTTTAAGCCTTTCAATTGAGGCTCTTTTGGGATTATGGTGTTTTTTGGTCGAGTAATTTAATTTTAATACATGGTTGTTGATATGAAACAGTTTACTTAACTATTTATCCAACTATTCACATCAATTATCATAAACCCAATGTCATGCTTCTTAAGACATTGAGAGTTTCAAACGGGCTTGAAGTACCATTTGCCCAGATGGGCAAAATAAAAGCGACGGCGCTCTTCGAGGTTGGCCGCTGTTAGTCGTTTCCCTTACCTCCTCTTAATAAAACTAAAACTTTGTGTAGTGTGGAAATTTTGCTATAGAATATTATACTAAAAGAGTAAATTAGTTACTGAAACTACAGAAAAATGTATGCATTTGCCGTAGTGGTGTGTATTAAGCAATTATTTTACGTACTAAAAATAATCCTAATATAAAATCAGTTAATGTAAATTCCAAAAGTAGATAAACATAATAGCTTTCCTTTAAATCCTTTATACATTGGAGTTAATTGAAAATTTTACAAAATAATATTGAAATTAAGTGACTGTGCGGATAATTATGTGGTTTAATTTAATTAGCCTATGAGTAAAAGCAACTAAAAATAATTTTAAAATATTTACATGAATAATACGAAAATATTCGTAATACACTTATAAATCAATTTTGCGTTCGGTAGAAGCTTTTATGATCCAATTAATGTATACGATTGAGGGTAGTTTAAAACAAAGGGGCATTAATATTAATAGTGACATGGTATATGTATGTAAAGGCATATGGAGGCACCTGAGCTGGAACTTTAAAATATTATTAACTTTAAATTATGCCTCAATTGCAGTTAAAATGTTATCAATTCTTTAATGAAACTTACATAGATGAATTACTTTATATAGGTACATCAATATGCCGACTAATGCAGATATATTATCTATGGTAGTAAAAGATGCCGTAAATCCATCATCTTCATCTGAAAAGTGGATGTCTGGATATATATAAACCTGGGCTCTAATTAGTTGATCTATTATCACAACATAGGATTCCCTTCAGAAGTTCGTAGGGTAAGCAATTTGTATTCTAGAATAGTGTAAAAGTATTGTTTACCAGTGCTTTTGCTATGCCAAGTCTAATATACTAAAGTAATGTAAATTCTCCGTGTGCTGACGGACTATGAATACAATATGTCACCACTCCATCTCATCCCATGCGTATCGTAAAAACCGACGAAGGGACAATCCGTCTTTATGAAATAAAAAGAAGGAATACTTGAAATTAAACCCTATACCAATCCGTCTAGCCAGCGTGGTATTAGTAAGCCAGGTATCCCTCCGTCACGGGAGGAGGCCCGTCCCTGCAGTGGGACATTAATGGGCTGTTATGATGAATGTAACTTACAAGAATGACTGCCAAAATATTGTACCTAATATAAAATACACGAGTAAAAGGTCATTGAAGCATAGTATACCTTTATCGACCGTCGTTCACGTGTTCAAATTTTGTCAATAAAACTCGGTGGTTATTCAGAAGAGATCGGAAACAATTAGACAACAGTGGCATTGCTCAGCCGACCGTATATCCGTGTGTCGTGATGCCCTACTGATTTACTAACGAATATTTTCCAGCTTGTCCATGGAAACAAATTAATTGTATGCCAATTTAAACTGTATTTACATGCAGTAAAGGTAGATTGTTGAATAATTGCAATATCCTTTTTTATTACAACCTTTTATTTTAATTTAACCAATGATTTTGGATGTTGGTTGTTTTATGAACTTTTATTGATGGTTCATGTGGTTTTTTGTTTATTGTTATAGTTATTGTAGCATAGTTCACTATAGCTCTATGACTATTGAAATTAGTACTTCTAGTTATTCTATAATTCATATAAAATTTAAATTGCTTTAATACCTAGTAATAAATTGTGGACCCACGAACTAGTTAGAACGGCGGGAAGCCGATGGATGAGGGAGGCACAAGACCGCACAAGGTGGCAATACTTGAAGGAGGCCGATGTCCAGCAGTGGACGTCGATTGTCTGATGATGAATACCTTGTAAAAGGTATGCCTACGGTGTTAATTTACATATTGGTAACCACTACTTATAGACCCAACTATACACAGTATCATTTTCATACTTCTGTTGGAGCTGCCATAGCGGTGATATAGACCGAGATGGCATCTTTCTAAAGAACCTTAAATAACCTCCATGTCAATTCTCGTACCTTAAAATCGTTAAAAATTCGTTTAACTTTTAGTTGTCAAATTGTCACACAATAGGTAAGACTATTTGACAACTAAAAGTTAAATTTTAACGATTTTAAGGAACGAGAATTGACATGCTGATTATATAAGCTAGAAAAACGTAGCCTTACTTGTGGAGCATAAATAGAATCAAATCAAATAAAACAATACAACAACATACATCACAAATGCCTAAAATCAATTATTTATTAAATATTTTACACGAGTCTCTATGATGTTTGTATAAAAGTTCAATATCAGTCCCTTTAATTGTATGCCAATTTAAACTGTATTTACATGCAGTAAAGGTAGATTGTTGAATAATTGCAATATCCTTTTTTATTACAACCTTTTATTTTAATTTAACCAATGATTTTGGATGTTGGTTGTTTTATGAACTTTTATTGATGGTTCATGTGGTTTTTTGTTTATTGTTATAGTTATTGTAGCATAGTTCACTATAGCTCTATGACTATTGAAATTAGTACTTCTAGTTATTCTATAATTCATATAAAATTTAAATTGCTTTAATACCTAGTAATAAATTGTGGACCCACGAACTAGTTAGAACGGCGGGAAGCCGATGGATGAGGGAGGCACAAGACCGCACAAGGTGGCAATACTTGAAGGAGGCCGATGTCCAGCAGTGGACGTCGATTGTCTGATGATGAATACCTTGTAAAAGGTATGCCTACGGTGTTAATTTACATATTGGTAACCACTACTTATAGACCCAACTATACACAGTATCATTTTCATACTTCTGTTGGAGCTGCCATAGCGGTGATATAGACCGAGATGGCATCTTTCTAAAGAACCTTAAATAACCTCCATGTCAATTCTCGTACCTTAAAATCGTTAAAAATTCGTTTAACTTTTAGTTGTCAAATTGTCACACAATAGGTAAGACTATTTGACAACTAAAAGTTAAATTTTAACGATTTTAAGGAACGAGAATTGACATGCTGATTATATAAGCTAGAAAAACGTAGCCTTACTTGTGGAGCATAAATAGAATCAAATCAAATAAAACAATACAACAACATACATCACAAATGCCTAAAATCAATTATTTATTAAATATTTTACACGAGTCTCTATGATGTTTGTATAAAAGTTCAATATCAGTCCCTGTCAAAATGGCCGCCTTGGCGCATCTGTCCAACCGTATTCGCGTGATTTATTGCTTATGTGGCGCGTGTCATCAAAACGGCAATATCTTACGAATTATGCATGAAAAGTATATAAAATAATACCTTGTTAGAATTGTGGTTAAGTAACCTAATGTAATATGTTCAAAAATGTATGTTTCCCCTTTTGATTTTTTCTAAATTCTATGGGTAAAAGTGATAGAAGCGTTTTTTTCCCAGAAAGTTGAATAAAAAATTGAGTAAAAAAGAAATAAAGCATTTATTTTAGTAATTATTTATTTTATTTACACGAGTATAACATACTTTACAATAATAAATAATAAAAACACATGTCTTCTAACATTTTTTGTACACCACAACCTTTAAAATAACGTGGGCCATTTAAGACGACCCGAAACACGTACAAAAATTAGCACATTTTGTACTTCAATACCGACGACTCCTGAGGCACTAAATGTTTTAAATCTTAACTTACCCTATAGTTTGGTCTTTTTTCTTGTTATAAATAGTTTCAAATATAAAAAATATTAAGTAATTAAGATATAAATGAAGTATCACAAACACTTGAAAAAAATGACCTCAAAAAGATGCCCTAAAACTTTTGCATTTGTTACGATCTTTTTTGCAATTTATTTAGATGTATGTGTATATTCCTAAATTTAATAACATTTTCTACATAAAAAACAAAAGAAAGAAGATATCTTCTATACAAAAACATGTTAGAAATTAACAACTAAAACATACAATTTCGCAACAAAAAGTACCAAGAGTGACATACTACCAAGCTAAGCTAGTATGGATATGCAAAGTGGCGACTTCTTTAATAATTGTAATCATTGACATAATTAATGAAAATGAAATACAAATGAGTTATTTAGCCTTTTTTTTAATGAATGTTATTATTTAAAAATACTTTGACATTTAAAAAATATTTCATTTACTCGCACACCTCTACCACGTCGGGGACCGCGAGTGTTTGGTCGTCTTTTTTCACATGCGTTAAAATAATAAAATCAAGCACAAGCACAAACACAAAGAAAATAAATAAATAAAAATGTTTATTTCCAGAAGCAAAAAAATCAAAAATAATAATCCACACCAAAAAATAAAAATTACGCACACTGGCATTCCCAAAATTGTATCCATACTAAATAAAAATATGTTTATTTCCAGAAGCAAAAAAATCAAAACAAATAATAATCCACACCAAAAAGTATCATAAAAATTACGCATTCCCAAAACTGTATCCATACTACTTAGCCTGTGCACGAAAATGGCGGATTCCCTGTCAATGACCTTACGAGCAGTGATTGTCCCGCGGCCTCCAGGTGGGCGCGAGATTTATGCGTTGTGTTTCTATTAGATTTACGAAATATTCAGTCAAAATTACACAAAAATAATGATTGTTACGTTTGTAGAAAAGTATGTCAATGATATTATAACAATTTTTACCATTAAAAAAGTACTTTTCATTCAAATCAATTGAAATGAATAAGAACATGGTATCAAGATGGCGATCGAAATGGCAAGCAATGTTTAGTAAAATGTAACAATTTATGTACAAATCCTTATCTAATGTGTTGTGTGTTAATAGAAAAGTATTTATTACTTACCCAGTCATGTTTTTATTTAATATCTCCTTTCAAAAACACTTTCAACTATATCGTTTCCGCGCGTAAATATAGCACAATGTGTCACGGAACGAGCAATTGAACGGACTAAATGTATTATTATTTCACAGCGTCTATGGTTCGCTTATGACGTATGTGTGACATTATTTGCTATCTTTGTTTAATTATATGCACGTTGTATGATTTAGAGAGAGATGTGTATACATTTGCTACGGCTTTTTCGATTCTAAAGTTATTATAACAACTGCCACCTCCTCGTGGTTGTGGACAGACGTGCACTTTTTGACAGCGACCACGAGGAGGTTTTGGACAGATGAGGGGTTAACCAATGATTTTGGATGTTGGTTGTTTTATGAACTTTTATTGATGGTTCATGTGGTTTTTTGTTTATTGTTATAGTTATTGTAGCATAGTTCACTATAGCTCTATGACTATTGAAATTAGTACTTCTAGTTATTCTATAATTCATATAAAATTTAAATTGCTTTAATACCTAGTAATAAATTGTGGACCCACGAACTAGTTAGAACGGCGGGAAGCCGATGGATGAGGGAGGCACAAGACCGCACAAGGTGGCAATACTTGAAGGAGGCCGATGTCCAGCAGTGGACGTCGATTGTCTGATGATGAATACCTTGTAAAAGGTATGCCTACGGTGTTAATTTACATATTGGTAACCACTACTTATAGACCCAACTATACACAGTATCATTTTCATACTTCTGTTGGAGCTGCCATAGCGGTGATATAGACCGAGATGGCATCTTTCTAAAGAACCTTAAATAACCTCCATGTCAATTCTCGTACCTTAAAATCGTTAAAAATTCGTTTAACTTTTAGTTGTCAAATTGTCACACAATAGGTAAGACTATTTGACAACTAAAAGTTAAATTTTAACGATTTTAAGGAACGAGAATTGACATGCTGATTATATAAGCTAGAAAAACGTAGCCTTACTTGTGGAGCATAAATAGAATCAAATCAAATAAAACAATACAACAACATACATCACAAATGCCTAAAATCAATTATTTATTAAATATTTTACACGAGTCTCTATGATGTTTGTATAAAAGTTCAATAACGTAACAACATTTTCCACTTTGTGTATTCATTTTGTGATAAAATTACGTTACAGCAAAATGTCGTCCATGTGATTTCCTACAAAAAAATAAAATAAATGAACGACAAGTCGCTTTCCTCTCTTACTGTAGAGCTATAAAGAAATATCCTGTTTTTTTTAGCTCTGTTTAATATTATTTTACATTAGGTTAGTATTAGTTTCCTAGTAGTAGAAATAACACCCTGGATGCCTGAATGAGAGGCGCTAACTAAACGATTACTTCTTATTACTTCGAAAATTTTATAGATATTGATTGTTTCACCATTAAGTGGCAACTTTGTCTTGTAATAAGTCAACATTGTAATTAATTTTCACAAAATCTCGTTTAACCAGTTTGTTAAATACAGGCGAGCAATGTTCGCACTTTTTTACTTATTAATGTAGAAAAGCTTTAAAAATTTTTGAAGCTGAAGCGGAGCTTAGAAGTCCTGAGTATCTGTACTGAGATTTCTTCCTACGAATTACGCCTTTTGACGCACAATGACCAATAGTACAATGTATTTTATCGCAATATGACACATTCGCATATTGACCTATTAGCATTTAGACTAAAACGCAAAATGACGCATACGTGAAAAGACTTATACGTATAATGACGAACGGGAAATACGAATTTAGACATACACGCAAAACGTCCAAAACGCATAATGACACATAAAACTAACAATACGCATAATGACCAATACCAAATCATTTATTGTCATTAAACACGAAACAAGAAATACGCTGTTAGGTCAGCCAAACAATACAATATAATAAATAATAGTCTATGAATGGGGCAAAGAAAATAAAAAACACGTAAAAATAAACGGTTTATTAATGGATATTTTTGAACTACAAAAGCTAACTTAAAAGTAACTCTGAAGTGACTCTGGTAATATTCTTACAATAAAATAATAATCATACAATACGTCTCAGCCGCGAAAACACTATCTTCCTAAGATATTGCAGAATTGGTGTTAATTTTTTTGACTGCAATTCACGCAACAAAATAGACAGCTTCATATCAAAATCGATATCACATTTTCGAAATAACGATCTTGAAATTTCATGGTCATAAAATTTTGTTTCATTTTTAAGTTTAAGTTTTTTTAAGCTGTTTTTCCTTTTTGGTTATTCACGAATTTCATTTTGAATTAGTATAGTAAATGAGTAAACGTCGTTATTCTCTTTAGTACAATAATAATTAACTATAGGGAAAATATTAATGACAAATGCTATTTTATTTCCTTTTACGCGTAATGTAATGAAATGATACTTATGTCATGATAGTTTTTTTCTAGCAATACCTATTGGCCAGTACCTACTTTGTATCATAACCTTGTTGATTGAATTTTTTTTGTTACAGAGAAGCTTAAAAATGTAAACTTACTAACACGACTAACACGCAACGTGTTAGTCAAAATGCTAATAGGTCAATATGCGAGTGTGTCAAATTGTGAGTTGGTCATTATGCGAGTTTATTTGCTATTGGTCATTATGCGTTTTGGTCGTTTTGCTTAGGCGTCATTATACGTGTTGGTCGTTATGCTTGTGTGTCAATATTCGTATTGGTCATTGTGCGTCTAAAGGGAATTACGTCACTGTTGCTTTTTCTCTACAAGTGGTACAAAATAAACTAATACCTGAAACACTATAACCATCAGCATACATCAAACAATACAACAGCCTAATCGAATTTCCGTAGCACAAGGAGCCGTGTAAATTTATGTATCAGGTACAAAGGTTAGGTATGCATACGAGGTTCTTATGTACCTGTGGCTACATAACTAGTTTGTATCTCGGTCGTCAGGTAAGTGCCACTGTACCCGACTGTCCGAGTACTTAACCTAATATTCGGTAATTGCATTAGGGGCCGCAACATTAATTAACGTGGGCTCTCAGTTGGTCAGCTAAGACGCTGCGTTCAAACGTGATCTGCGGTTGAATATCACCACATACATAAGCACGGGTAATTGTTTTGAAGTTGTGATTTATAGATTATGTATGTAATGTTGCTGATAATATGTAATTAGGCAATAGGTTATGTGTAAATGTTGTTAGCTTTTTCATGCTTAAATACTGTATTGTTTTTGATGAAATTCAATGTGGGGGTAGCGGATTCACTGGATTAATATTATAGGTTTAATTTTATCTTGATAAAATATGGTGTTTCCGTAGTATGGAAAAGAAATTCCAACAGCTATAAAATAGATTTAAAATAAATGTCTATGAAATAACCTTGGAAGTATTACCTACCCAAGAAATGCGGTCAATTTGTGATAGAAATTAAAAAGTATAACTTAAAGGTACACATCCTCCTTGGTATAGAGTAGCTTAATAAGAAAAGTTAGCTGCCTGATATGTAGAAAGAAAAGCCAGGAGGTGAGAAATACTAGAAAAAATACAAACCTTAGCTACCTTTAGTAAAAAACAGTGTAAATAACAATTTAGCATAGTAAGTAATAGATTCTAAACGCTTTAGTTAGGAACATGCAGTATGTAAATATTTGTTTGTCATGGTCATGTTCGTACAAAGCTAAAACAGAGTTTTTTCTTTTTTTATTGACAATCCCGCACTAGAATGTATGTACAATGTCAACAAAAACAAATTTTGTTGCTCTTAACGACCATTCGGAAATAGATTTCGACATTTTGGCCTTTTTTACTGGTGATAGGTAGGTTCTACAACCGTCAAGGATGTTACCCTTACTGTGGCCACTTAGCGTGTTTAGGAGGGAGGGTAGAGTAGCTTCTTAAATTACTATAACCTATAAAACTAAAACTTAAATAAAAGAACTTGTGCCTCAAAGCGACGAGAGGTATTTATAAAGCAATTAGTTTGCTGCTTCTGATATGAACAAGTACCGAGCTTTCCATAATACATGTTAGGCTTGTTGCTATAGGTTTAATGTAAATAAAAAACCGTAATAAACAAATAACTTAATGAAATAAAAAAAACTGCTTTATCACTAACGTAATTTAATTATCAAATATTGACAAGTATTTTGCACTGCTCTGAAATGCGTTATTACTGTTAAACTTAAGCTTAAACATTTTATATTTATAATCTAAAAACCTTAGTACTCTAAGCTATAAATCTTTATTGCAGGTTTGCTATAACAAATCGAAATAATTATAAAAGCAAAGCAATGAAAAAGGTCCGACTCCTTGACCAATCCAATCTTCGCTAACCAAATATTATGCCCATTATCATGTAAAACTTATCCAGAAAGATGTAGTTTCAAACTCTGCCCCAAACATGAAATTTTCTTTTGCTTTTTAAATTATTTCAATAAGTATAGTTCTCTGTTGATAACTTTCTACATAATAATAATTGTGTATGTTTTATTTACGTAAATACATCGATTATTTAATGTTCTGATCCAGGTTTATACGCAGAGTCCCAAATATCAGCAAAGCATACACTCGAATGGAATCTAAAGAACATAATAAGAGGAAGGCTAACGTGTCCTAATATTGTCCATGCTACCTTGCCGTAGTAAGAATATCTTTCATCGAGACTTTCAGGAGATTTATATGAAAATGTGTAGAATATCCACATAGCTACATTCGTGATTAGTAGGAACATTAGGATTTCTCTTCCTGGCTTTCTTCGGCGCAGTTTCTTGCTGTTACTGCAGCGACGAAGCCCGTCCATTATGAGAGGCGTTTGAACTATCACTTGTACAACCTGAAATATTTTAAATAATATTAATTACTTTCTATACATCATGACGTCGGCAAGCTCCGAGCTAAAAAGACTTGTACTATGGATTCTTGACAGCTAGTGTAATATAATTTTTGGATATTCCAGTCAATGCAGTGAAGTTTACTTCCGAGTACATAAAAAGTTGCAGAACAGGGAACTACATACGTAGCATCGGGTATTATTTAGGAAATATTATATTAAATTTTCATTGTGCTAATGATATGTTTTTCGTTAATACTTTTACAATACACATTTCTTTTGTTTTGAAAATCTAGAAAGAAACATAATAAACTTACCATAACACTGTAGTTAATAGTCTTAACAACATTAAGTATGCTTATAGTAGCAATCAAAGAGAATACAGTTTCCATAAAGAAGGCCGGCAGACAAATGAACAGCAGTACATCATCCAATAGAGATATTGGATGTTCGTTAATGTCCAGTTGACGCATTTGATTGAAAGCTACTAATGCAGCGAATAACATTAGCACGTGTAATCCCAGTTCTGTACAGTCGTTTAGTAAATAGCCGAGTTCCACGAAATCACTGAAAAAGAAAAACATTGTAATAATTAATATCAAGAAAATACCTTTAAAATTTCACGCTGAATTTTTAACACAGAAACAGTTGTAAGCCATTCGTAATTTGTTATGTGCAATGCAAACTAATGGTATTTATTAAAAAATAATACGGAAAAAAATTATACACATACTACGCCATTCCCGTTATGTATTTTATTTATCAAGTCAGAAAATCTATCTATCTCAAGTAGATTTTTTCTAAATTATTTTTTAACGAAACTTTTACGTGCACTATTGTACTAATTGGTGGTTAATATTTCATAATTACTGCGAATAATATAATAAAACAAGGTCATCCGATTAGCTGGTCTTTTAGTAAATAACATTATGAATCCGATCTCCTTGATTTTATATAACGAACTCATTAAAAACAACAGTCAGATGTATCCTTAACTTAACACATTTATAAAAAACTAGCTGACCCGTTCGTTGGACGGCGAAAAAAACGCGTCCCTTTTTTAAACATATTTCATTATTGCTCCTCTCCTATAATTAGTCATAGCGTGATACTATATACATACAGTGACACTCCCCGATAAATGGACTATTCAACACAGAAAGAAGTTTTAAAATCGGTTCAGTAGATCCAGAGCTTACCCCCTACAACGTCACAAACACACAAACTTTACCTCTTTATAATATTAGTATAGATATAGATAAACTACTTACTCATCAACGCTGCTGAAGACAAAGCCGATGATCAGCATTCCTGATATGATCACCATGACGATCAGACCAACAAACAGGCCGCGGTTTGAAGCATGACAGTCCGCGTATATCACCAGGTTACTTGTGAAGTCGTTGTCTTCATTTGCTGTTGGGATTCTGGAAATTAAAAATAAAGGCAACGCATAAACTCTTAATCTTTTGATGAATGATGTAGGATAAAATTAAAATATGTAATTATTCTCCGTGTGGTGTGGAGTAAGAATACAATATGACACCACCCCATCTCATCCCATGAGTGTCGTAAACACCGACTAAGGGACTATTCGTGAGTATTATCTTAACGATATAAAAAGAAGGAAAGCTTAAAATTAAACCCTATACCAATCCGTTTGGCCAGCGTGGTATTAGTAGGCCAAGTATAATGGGCTGTTATGATGAAAATCTTCCAGTCCCCATTGACTCGACAGGGATGGACGGTGCAATACGATGGTTGATTTTCATTTCACTGTATATACAGTCAAAATTCATAGCCGGACAAATCCACTTTTGACTGAAAATAACACTCTTTTAAATTTGTTTTACCGTAGTGAAATTATACGACACATGTGAAGGCGAGACTTAATTACGATTTAAACTAATATAACTTTACCTGCACATATGATAATGATCATCTACAGTTGAGTTTGTTTCAGATTGCGTGTTGTCTTCATTGTCACAATTACCTATGTTGCTCCAAATAATATAATACACAGCAACTGCAATACAACATTGATTAGGTAAATAACAGTCAGAAGAATGTAGTGAAAAAACCTTTGGATAAATGTCGTAAAAACTCTACCTACTAAAATGTATATGCAGTAAACGAACTCTGTGGCGTAGTGGTTATACAACATGACTGCTACGCAGAGGTCTCGGGTTCGATTCACGCTGAATGCAAATATTTAAATAAACATGATTATTTGCTTTGGTCTGAGTGTTTCTATGTATAATATGTATGTATTTACAAAAAAAAAGTATATAAGTATTAATATCCGCTGTTCTGTTACACCCATAACACAAGCAGATTAAGCCTAGCTTATTTATTTATTTAAATAAATAAGTAAGCTAGGCTCAACCTAGCTTACTTTGGGAACAGATGGCACTGTGTAGAGATATCCGTGAATATTTACTTATTCATGTATATGTAGGTCATACATAAAGTCAAGCTCTTGTTCCCAAGGGGTATGCAAAAATATTGGAATGCCATGACAAACCTGCTTTAATTGATCTATATTTACACATAGAACGTCTTTGCACATAGAACGCACATTTGCACTAAACGGAAATCAAACTCAAGACCTCTGTGTAGCCGCCATAGATTATATCCACCACATCACAAAAATCATCAAAACAATAATTATAACCCGTGTAATAAACACGGTAATTAAAACAGACAAAAAAAAACGAAACATATTTTTTCCCATTTACAATTTTCATATATTTTAAAATGCAGAAAAGCCATACAGAGTAAAATTCTTGCAACTGACAGTTCATAATGAGAACATAATTGGTATTGTCAGTTATACGTACCTATAAGAATATTAAACTCCACACTGAACGGGTAAAGGTAGGGCGAAAAATTTTCGAATATTGAATTAATGGCTACCGGTGCAATGCAGTTCGGGTTGTACAAATTGCTTACGTCAAGGAACCTGTGGCTTGCGTATGATCCTGAAATAATTACACAAAATGCTAGATTAGTTGTTGATAAAGGTTAATTAATGTAGTTAAAGGTGGTTTTTGTTGAGAATGATATTGATACTTTATTTTAAATGCTAGCGACGAAAATGTAATTATAAGGTACTGCACCAAAGAAAATGTATTTATAATACAGTTTTCTGAGTAACTTTGCTTTTTTAGGGCCTACGCAATATATTATGAAGTATTACACATTTCGCACAAACAAACCAAAACAAAAAAAAAACGTGTAATTCTGAGAGAATACGCAAAAAATTAAAAGAGTTGCAATGACAGAATTTTGTAACATCTTTTCAGTTCTTTCGATACAATAATCAAAGGTATTAGACGTGAAAATGATGGCAAGAGTCTGGCCAAATAAATGACTCTCACACTGATTTCCGAATTACTGAACCCAGAATAACGTTACCACGAAAACACGCAACACGGATAACGTTACCACGAAGACGCAAAATACGTGATTGCAGGTTTTCGTGGTATCGTTATTCGTCATTGCATGTTTTCGTGGTAACGTTATTCTGGGTTCAGTAATTCGGAAATCAGTAATTCACCCTAAATAAATGGCTGAAAAACGATCTAATAAGGTACTTACTTTGTTCATCTAATCTTCTATACAATGTATTAAATCCCTCGTACTCGTCGTTGCCGTATTGTGAATTAGCGTAAAGTGTTAATCCTAAGACAGTTTCACGTACGATTGCTGACACCCAGAAGCAAAGACTTGTCCCTATGAGGTGCATAAAAGCTAAATGCGCCATACTCTGAAATCCAACAAGAATATAATATTAACACTAGAATTTATGGGACTCTCTGTCATGTGATTTGCATAACTGTTCAGGGTATTGCGGTCAATATTTTTTGGTTATCAGACACCGTAGTAATTAGAGTATACGCTTACTCTATCGGAGATGACAGTTTAATTCTGGAACAGCCATTTAATTAAATCGAGAGACATAGAAACAAGTTTGAAGGTCGAGGCAGAATTAGAGGAGTGACTATCGCTGATTTCATTTAATAATTAATTTAAAGCCTACTTAAATTTATAGTCATTTGTTTGTTATATCTACTTGAGTCATTGGTACATTGGTTTAAATAATATAATATAATTAGGCATAAATAAATCGTATGGCTCTTATGGTGACAGCTTAGGAACATATAGCGTTACTTCTATCGTTCTTAAGAGTCAGCTAAGGATTGACATTTCAAGAGAGGATAAACAATTCTACTTAATCCGTCAGTCAGTATGGTTTAGCAAGCTAAATTTTCTTGAAACACAGCAAGCGGTCCATCTGTGGGATCATGATGATCCCAAACTAAAAGACGACCACTGCTAAACTGAAGTCTTTACAAAACGTTTCAGCGATGTTTTATTTTAGGATAATATATTTTAACCTATTTAAATTCTTTACTTTCAACCTAGTTAGTATAAACAATTTATACCAACTACATCTTATACAGTTAGTTTACGAAAGCCAGTAAAGGTCAAGCCGCAATTAACTTGTTGTGGGAGTCGAATGTGGATTGAAAATTGTTCTTGTTAGTTCTATTTTTTCAACTAAAATGTTCTGATTGAAATTGAACGTGTCTTGTAGCTCGTTTTAGTTCTTCTATTAAAGCGAACGTATTGGAAAAGCTGGGGTGAAATAATATGTGGGTTTTTGATGGTTTTGTTAATGATCAGTATGCTTAGTGTAAGTTAATCAATAAGAATATACTTACCCCATTACTCATAAACGCCTCTTAAATTTTAGTCAATTGATTAATTAGCTTAAACTCTTACGTTGTTTGGTATAAGGTTGGTTTTCGTAATAAAAATTTCGCTAAACAGTGATTAAATTTAAGAGACGTTTATGAGTAAGGGGGTTAGTTTTTAATTTTAAATCTGACAAAATAATGATTGCTTATTATTGTCACTATGCATGTTGTGTATCAATATGTGTCGCAAAAAGGGTCCCACTATATTTATGAAATTTTTTTTTCAAAATAAAGCAAAATTAATGTACTTAGTTACAAAAGACTTAGCCTAAATTTAGAAAAAAAGAGTTCTTTTTCGATTTTGGACTCTTTCCCTCCTTGAATTTTCATCGGTTTTGTATGGCGCTGGGACAAAAAATTTATGTAAATTTTATTATTTTATCGTATAGATGCACGGATGCGATAGGGTGGTGACATATTGTATTCTTACTCCGTCACCACACGGAGTTATAATATAACCATCATAATTTCATAGTCTCTATTATTATAATTAACTTATTTCACATTACCTGCGCTCGTAAAATGATGACGTTGGAATACTTGAAGATGAAGTACAGTTGTAGGAAACAGTAGAGAGGTATCATGATGTCCAGCACCACTTGGAGAACATTTACACATTCATCGTTATCTATCTCCTCATCTAAAAGATATCCGATTTGTACAGCGAATAGCAGCATTGAGTGAATCAAATGTCCTAGAGCGAAACCTAAAAAATAAAATTGTTATTAAACCTTTTTTCTTTAAAAGAAAGTCAGGGCTTGCGATTTTATATAAACATGGATGCAATGGTTCAACATTTTGGCGTTTTTGAATCACACAAATAACCCTCGAGTAGATTCATCATAACAGTCCATTAATGTCCCACTGCAAGGACGGGCCTCCTCCAGTGGAGGAGGGATACTTAGCCTACTAATATCACGCTTGCCAAATGGATTGGTATAGGGTTTAATTTCCTTCTTTTTATTTCTGGCTGTAAAATTATTATTCTTATTCCTGTCTGTTTGTGTTTATAAGTGTTTGTCTATTTGAAAAAGTTTTAATAAAATAAGTTTAAATATTCACGGATAGTCCCTTAGTCGGTTTTTACTACACCCATGGAATGAGATGGGGTGGCAACACACTGTATTCTTACTCCGTCACGAATGTTCGAGTATATTGTATTACATTAACTGCCTCGGACGCAACGGTTGCGCATGCACCTACCCTGCATGACACATGATCTACAAATTATTGTCTCAATGATCATGGTGTCCGTTAAATTGGATCCTGTGAAATTCCTCGCGAGACTGGGCCGTGGCTGGACTTGTAAATTTTTATTCTTTCAGAATAAAAATCATAAAAAATCTTGATAACTATTGAAAAACAAGGTATGATTTCTAGTAGTTACGGAATTGTCTTTTGAAAGAAAATAATAATTATATTTAGGTAACTAGGTAGTTCTTACCAGCCGCTCCTAGCTTCAAATAAAAACTTCCTGAATGCCTGCCTTGACTGAAGCAGTATTCGTGCTTCGTGGGTATGAGTATGGGTGGCGGCATATTTGGTGACCTGAATGAATCTGGGGTCTGGTCACCAGGTGAATACGCTTCCTGGAAATGGAAAAATAGGTTTATTTTAAGACGACAATACAACAAAAGCACATAAAAAGTAGCAGTGTTACAACTATTTTTCTTTCATAATATAAAAAATTATAATATAATATTTTTTAAAAATTCAAAATTAGTACAAAAATATGTATTGGATAATTTAAAATATAAAACAATTTAGTAGACTTTAAACAATTAATAACTTATAAAAAAAATAGGATCGTGATATATACATTTAGGATACAGTATTGCAGGGCTAAATGTAACTCTTTGTCTGAATAAGGCCAGGTTTCCACGAAAGCGGAGAGGAGAGGAGAAGAGAGGAGATGTGTTTGAATAAACCAATCAGATTTCGTTATTTCCACATCTCTTCTCCGCTTAGTTTCGGTTGCGAAATCTGATTGGTTTATTTCAACACATCTCCTTCCTTTCCTCTCCTCTTCGCTTTGTTGGAAACCGGGCCTAAGACATTGGTTTCGTGCTTAAGAGGACTGGTTAAACCTCAGGTAGGCCCTGCTCTTAACCTCTTCTAGTGGTCGCTATACTCGTAGAAGCCACGTTATACGATTTTGGTCGTGGTCTAAAAGTACCACTAGTAGTATTATACAAAAGTAAGTAAGTTACTTAATGTTACATGTGGATACCCGAGTATCCACATGTAACACATTGACGGTACATGAATGGTGAGAAAATGATTTGGGTAAGAATCCAGCATTATAAATAAATGGTTGCAATGACCCTGATATTTTTAGATGATATAATATAATAATATTATATCATATAATATTTATATATAATATAATATATATATAATGATATTTTATATTTTTACAAGAATATTTAAAAGATGTCAAACTTCTACTACAGCTTTGCTTAGATTTGGTCTAGATGGCGTTAATGTGTGAGGAAGACTATTACGAGTATAATTGTTAATAAGAAAAAGTTAGTAAACAAACCCAACACTAAACACTGTACTATCTACTTTTACCACATTCTTACCAATGTATAAGACCAGGGAAATGCCAAATGGTAATGTTTAGACATTGCTGTTGATTTTAAATTTCTAAAGCTCTCGCAGATTCGTAGATCTGGAGGGAGGCGCATTACCTGCTTAAGATAGTAAAGTAACAGAATTACAAGCATGAAATGAAATGAAAGGAAATGAAATATTTTTTATTGTAACAACAAGGTGAATACAATTATTAAGTAAGTCCTGATTCCCAAACTAGCGCGAGCTGTATGTTGGGAGTCAGTTCCTTCCCATAGATATGGAAACAACATAGGTATTTCCATTAAACTATTATATTTTTAGTTGGCGACCTCGGTGGCGCGCCGGTAAAGCCAGCGGCTGCCGCGCATGAGGTTGTGGGTTCGATCCCCACGCAGGACAATAATTTGTGAGATCCACAAATTATTGTCCTGAGTCTGGGTGTTATATGTGTCCGTTAATTGATGTTTGTAAAAGTCCCCGCGACACAGGGCATGATCCCTAGTGCGGGAGTTGTCTTTTAAAAAAAAAAAAAAAAATAAGAATATAGTTAACTTAAAAGTAGGTTCATATACAAGGTTACTCGTATAGACAATCTAAATAAATTCTTTACTTAAAATGATTCATAGAAGAGTTTTAACAGACTATAAATCGAATTATCATCTGAGCCTTAAAGCCATATCATTTCTCTATATCTATCTCGCTTGCACTTACGTCACTTCTATTCTTATAAAATATCTTCTATCTCTTTTTAAAATACTCAGATAATAACGTGTTTTCTATAATTGAGAACCTGTAGATTTCTAATTGTTTATGAAGAATGGGTGTTAGGAAGTTAATGGCGTATGAATATGCGTGTCCTTTCTGGCTGTAAAATTATTATTCTTATTCCTGTCTGTTTGTGTTTATAAGTGTTTGTCTATTTGAAAAAGTTTTTGAATACTAGGCTATCTTGATCTTGTCGAAACATTGAGTTGAAATATAATGTATAAGTACATAAACTTATTTATTCAATTTTAATTATTTTATTCCACTTCAAACATTTTATTCTATTTTGAACGAACGATTTACTTATAAAAACTTTTTCACAAGTTTTACATTTGAAATCGTTTTTGCAATAATTAAACTTGGCTTAGGAGTACAGAACTTCTAAAGGACTAAACAGATTCTGATGTGGTTTGACCCCCAGATCACAAAAGAAAAAAGTACAAATGGTAAACTCACCTCTTGTTTAATGAAATATTCTCGAATATTCTCTTCGTGTAATGCTTTGATTTTGTGATTTTTTACAGCTATAGATTTGTACCGACCTATATCTATTATTATGTACAAAAGGTATAAAAATCCAACGCCGCACAGAACAATTGAGTATATCTGTAAATAAAATGAAAAAAACAATTGCATTACGTAAACAAGATATAAATGTATAAAATTAGTTTAAAAAGACAGTTGATTGTGCTCGTCTGACGATAAGTTTCAAATTCGTCCATACACCAAATGCCAAAAAACGCGGTGCTTTACAAATAAAATCCAGAGTGCCTCTTTACTACGCCCTTTCCCTTAAAACAATAATGAGTCCCATAGCCCAATAGTTTTACTAGCTAGCTTTTGCAGTTGGTCTCTTGCTATTGCCTTTTATTTTACAAAATTTATTGATAATTATCAAACGTCGAGATTAACGCAGCCCGCTATTCATCTTTATTTGACTTGACCTTTCCGCACAGGTTGCACGGCCATTCGAACTCATAATGAAACGTCAAGCAACAACATGTAACGTTTACGTTTGAAAATAATTATCATTAAAGAATCCTATAGTTTAACAAGGTATGAATTTCTCATGATTCACAACGAAATCAGGCAATTATAAACTGTATAGTCAATTATGTAGCTAGAACATAGTTGTAGTGTTATATTCCTATAGCATAGTTTAAACATAACCTTAGATACATAATTGGTCTACCTCGGCTAGATACCGCACTATCTAAAAACGATAGTTCTGTGAATACGGCAACTTTATTGCAGTGTGTGTAACTCAATATTCAACGATGATAGTGTAAGCCATTAGGTTGCCAGTAGTTCAAATATTGCTAGAAGTGATGTCTTTTAATTAGCTGCCAGTCTCACATACTAATTTTTATATTGTTTGTATTATACCCCTTCCAGCGTAAGTTTAGCTTTTTGACAGTTCACGTCCATGAAGTTTCGTAATACTTCCGCTAATTTTTCGAACAAATTATATTGTATTTCATGGACGTACCCATGTTTTTTTCAGTTACCATGGTTACTTAGTGATGGACACTCAAAACGATTACCACCATTACCAAACAAATTACAAATAATCGGTAGAAATAAATGCTATGATTAAACCTGAACTCTTCATCATACGTTTATAAAATGTAATACGATATTTTAGATTAGTTATAACCCGCGAATGTGTCACGATAAATTACGTATTTTAAATAATACCTAAGCTAACTATAATTTTATAATTTTAAGGTATAGTCTAATTCTCTTAACATAGAAGAAAGAAACAATAATAAAATGATAATGTAAGTTGATGTACCTAAGGATCCAAATGTGTAAAATAAAGTAATTTGAAAAATCTCGAAATCGCTTACAGTCGAATGGGATTACATTCGAGATATTGCTGAACGTCACTAACGTCAATCTGTCAAATGTTGTTAAATATAGTGGAAGGGGTATAGCTGAAAGTCATCCATAATGTAACAAATAAATAAATATTCACGGATATCTCTACACAGCGCCATCTGTTCCCAAAGTAAGCTAGGCATAACCTGCTTGTGTTATGGGTAACAGAATGACGGATATTAAGACTAATATACTTTTTTTTGTAAATACATACATATTATACATAGAAACACTGAGCCCAATGCAAACAATCGTGTTCATTCACACAAATATAAGATTTGCATTGAGCGGGAACCGAACGCGAGACCTCTGCGTAGCAGCCATGTAATATAACCACTACGCCACAGAGGTCATCGTGAAATAAATAAATAAAAGCTAGTGAAATTGCAGGGCTACGGGACTAAACAGCTGTGTCTCAGGGTGACTTGCGTAGAGCTTTATATTTAGAAAACAATGATTATATCGGCGTCTGGTATGGAGTATGGATAAGCGTTAAAGATTAGTCTAGCGACTTTTTTCTCTTGTCTCTATCCCCCTTACTTATAAAAGCCTCTTAAATTTTAGTTAATTGATTAGCTTAAATTCTTACGGTTTTGTTTGGTATAAGGTTGGTTTTCGTAATGAAAATCTCGTTAAACAATGATTAAATTAAGAGGTGTTTATGAATAAGGGGGTATGTCGTATAAAAAAAGTTATAGCGCTGAGTTTATTATGTAATACTTGTTATAATTAGCTTATTGCATTCATGTAAACGATTTAGTCATAACAAATAAATAGACAGATAGCTGACAATAGATTCAAACTATTTCTTATTAAAACTAAAATATATTTTATTTACATAATATATCTATTTGTGAGTATAGTGCAAGATATTTGTATAGTTACCTCAGCGATTGGTAATTCTATGAACGAATCAGTCAAATATATTATTAATCCAAGCGTCACCAATAAAATTGCATACATGCAACTCAGTATTAATGTCAAATATTTTCTGAAACAAAAGAAAATAACGGTAAACAATGAGGTAATTACCTAATAAAACATACTTATGCCCACAACTCATCTAGCTATTGTTAACTTAAATGTAAATAATCACAGGAATCGAGTCAAACTCACATTTAAAATTAGCAAGCGCACATACCTATTTAGGTACGTCTTTAACTAAATTTATATTAACTACATTAAAATGCATTATTGTTTTAAGATATTAGACAGAATCTAAAAAAGCCGCATTGCCAGTCAATTCTCGTAAATCCTTGCACTAGAAGAAAGAGCTTGCTGCAATTATGTAGGCAAAATTTAATAACCGTCTAATACCACTCCAATCAGATGAGCTAAGAAAAGTTGTCTGTAGTTTTTAGTGAATAAAACATTTATTAGAACAACCTACACTGAAAAAAATAGTGGCCAACTATAAAAAAAATACAGAAAAAAATAATATAATATGAAAGAAGGTTACATACTTTGTTTGCTTTTTATTATCGTCAGGACTTGTAGGCGGTGGTGCATGAGTTTCCACAGAGCGTATGGACTGAGCGTCCATCGTAGCCACGGACCTCTTTCTTGGTGTGCCACTACCTCGGAGATCATTGGCAGGCATGTATAAACGATAACTGTCTGAAATTATAATGATATCAGAATTAAAGACCTTTCTAATTTAAACAATTAGACAATCATCTTTAGAAACAGATTCGGGGGAATAAACAAATCTATTGTAATAAGAGTATGAAAATCTGACGAATTCGTAATTCGTATTTTGAAATGTGATATTTTTTGAATGAAGTTATTGTATTACGGGTGATAGAATATCGTCACTATCTTTATTAGACTTAGATCATAGATACCCAGGCACAAATTCGAAAACTGCCGTGAACATAGGCTCTCGCCCGAAGGATATTTCAAATTTAGAATGCTCATGGCATCGCTAAGGTCTTTTTTTTTAAATATTATGGGAGACAAACGAGCCAGCATGTCACCTGATGGTAAGTGATCACCGCCGTCCATGGACACCCGCAACACTAGAGGAATCATAGATGTGTTGCCGACCTTTAAGAAGGGAGTACGCTCGTTTCTTGAAGCTCCCCAAGGCGTAACGGTCCGAAAATATCGTCTATATAGGTCTCAAGATAATAAATAATAATTTATGGATTGCACAAATAAATTGTCTTGCGTGGAATTTGAATCCGCGACCTATTGTTCTGTAGCCTCTTATACAACCGCTTTTCTACCGACGCATTTATAGACTAAGGAATTACTTCTACGAAACAAAAGAAAAAAAACCATAATAATAATATGCTTTGCTTTAGTGTGTGTATCAATTCGTAATTAGTAAGTAATGTGATATAATATTCCTGACACATTCCTCCATCTAGTACTAAATTACTAGACAGCGGATAAACATACTTAGATGATTTCTATTTGTGTATAATATGTTTAAAGTATACCCTCATCTTCGTGTGGTGACGGAGTAAGAATAAAATATGTCACCACCCCATCTCATCCTATGGGTGTTGTACAAACAGACTAAGGGACTATCCGTCAATATTATCTTTAACGAAATAAAAAGAAGGAAAACTTGAAATTAAACCCTACACCAATCCGTCTGGGCAGCGTGGTGTTAGTAGGCCAAGTACCTCTCCGTCAAGGGAGGAGGCCCGTCGCTGCAGTGGGACATTATTGGGATGTTATGATTGATACCCTCATAGAATACCCCTAGACCAAAGCAAACACACAAAGATTTTTATTAAACGGGAATCCAGAAAATTCTGGTAGAACTTTGATAAAATAGGTTTACATGTAAGTAAATGGAATTAAGTGAGTATTTATAATCGTTATCAATGCTCTGATGTGTTTGAAAATTCCTTTTTTGCTACCATTGACAAAAAAGAATTTCTTAGTCTAATTATTAAACTAGATAAAAAAGATGGCTGTATAAAATGGGAGCAAAACAATAAAAGCAGTCACATGACTCGATTGATAATATAAAATTAATTAATCTCTGATCACATGACTAGCACATGTGATAATAAAATAATAATACAAAGGTATTTGTGTTCAATATGTGATAGGAAGTAATGTGGCACGTTATCTGATAAGCTATTGATACTTTTTAACAAGTTTTATTGCTCTTACAGTCTGTCCATGTTCGAGTACCAGAATCTGCATATTCCAGTGATAGAGCCTACATGCTGGCCAGACGGCCTCGTATAGGGTTTACGTCCATTTAAATATTCCTCACACTTTTACACAATACCATCTAGTCCCAATCTAAGCAGAGCTTGTACTATGGATACTACACAACGGATAAACATACTTAAATACTTTTTTTTTGTAAATACTTATTATACATAGGAAAGGCCCAGACCAATGCAAACAATCATGTTCATGCACACAAAGATTTGCATTGAGCGGGAATCGAACCTGAGACCTCTGCGTAGCAGTCATGTTATATAACCACTACGACACAGAAGTCGTCAAGTCCATTTAGATTTCGTAGTGATGATATCAGTTATATTTCCTACTTTGTTTTCTTAGGGTTAAGATAGAGATGAGTGAAATTTTCCTTGGTCGATTTTTACGATACGTATTGGATATGTTTGCGAAGATTTAGTATTTTAGTTATGTATAAGCGTCGTAAAGGATATCTACCGTTAAAATGTTTTTTTCTTAAAATTAATCATTACACAGAAGAATAATCATTTCGTTAGTCGATTTTAATTAGATAGAGAAAAAATATAAATACTAGTTAATTCTTACTTAATGATTTTGAGTCCCCATTTCTGTAGTTGGCATTCAAAGCACTTGGCGAGAGTGGACTATTCCGTTCATCTGCAAAAAATAATAAAAGTCCAATGAAAACAACACAAAATAATGATAGCCAGTTCTCAGGAAACTTCTACAACTCTTCCATTTTGATGAAATTCTTTGTGAGTTCATAAACTATTTACCTTTTCGAGAATATGGTGCTGATTCCGATCAAGTTATTAGATACTAGCTGACCCGTGCCCACTTCGTTGGGCGGCGAAAAAAACGCGTCCCTTTTTTAAATATATTTCATTACTGCTCCACTCCTATTAGTCATAGCATGAATTTTATAAATTATGACACTCCCTGATAAATGGACTATTCAACACAGATTTTTTTAAATCGATTCATTAGATCCCAGAGATTTGGGTATACCCCCTACAACGTCACAAACACACAAACTTTACCTCTTTATGATATTAGTATGATTAGTATATTTACCTTTGCGAGGATATGCTGTTGATTACGATCAAATTATTGGATACAAAGAGCATCCAAACCATGAACCATCATTTGTGGATCGCAAAAATATATTACACCTTAGCACATAGAATTCGCCCTTGCAGCTTTGCCGCAAGAACAACTTTGACCAGTTAAATAATATAAAACAATCATGTATACATATTCACACAACACAATCTAGTTCTAAACTAAGCAAAGCTTGTACAACAGCTAGTAGACAATAGATAAATTTCTTTATTAATTGTTTTTTGTATATACAATATGCATATTTTACTTAATATGAAATAGCTAGACTAATAATGCAAGCAAATATGTTGATACAAACAATGATTATGAACGTCAGAACATTTGTAAAATAAGTATCTTGATGAAGCTTGATGTGAATAAATTTTACACCCACAGACCTAACTTGTAGGATGGCATGCGTACATTTTATACAATATGTCTTTTAATCAAAAGAGGTACACTGGATTTCATTAAAGGTACACTGTTGGTACTATCTTTGTATCGATAAGCAGTTCATTTCTAAGGCTTACACTCGTGGTCTTAACATTCTTCAAAGATCACAGCAGGAATCGAAACCGAGACCTCTGCATCGCAGCATGTACATTGTACATACTATTATTAATACAGTCAGTATAACCACTAAGCATCATGGACCGCCAAATCTATGTATATTGTTTTTTGAAAGAGTGTGTTTATTAGTCTATTTTATACTTACTAATAATACTAATAGGAGTTCCTGCCCCCGTATCATCTCTATAAGGTAAAACAACACGCGGCGCCTGTTTTTCGCTCGCAGAATCCTGTAATAAACAAAGTTACATTTAAACAGAATACCGATTCAAATTCCCTATACATGTAAATTTATATATACGAGGTCCTTCCGGAGCTAAAAAAAAAGTGGTGGAATATGGACATCGAAAGCCGTATGAAATCCGATTAATAACTTTATTAGCTGCTTGTTTCTCTCGATCGACACCATTCTGTATTTCACTATAATCCCATTACGCTGTTCCACGTACCTCTGCAACGAATTTCGGCGAGCGTTGTAAACGATATATGAAAAAAGAACCGCTTTGTATGCAACGATACTTCGATGTATTGTTCGGCGGGATTCCATTAATATTTCCGATATGATGCTATGGTGGCAATTTGATGTATATGTTACATTTAAAACTCATAGCCGGTTAAAACCACTTTTGACTGCAAACCAACAATCAAAAATTGTTTTGACCGATACACCGTTTTGACCGACCACTAGTTTAAATCCGTTTTGACTGTTTTTGTGGTTTTAACCACCGACGTTTGTCAAATCCACTTTTACTGCAAGAAATGAAGACGTTTGTTAATTAACATCGGTTAAAAGTAGATTTAACTCAGAATAACATTCAAATAATGAGTGTTTGTTTTATTGTGTCTTATTTATTGTGACCTGGCGGGTTTTTTCCCGTGTAGGTAACACCTGGCGCTCGACGGCCACTACAAAAAATAAATAACTTAAGAAGTGCTCTAGAGAATCGGATTATTTTAATTTAATTTTTTCCCTGTTCAAGTAAGTATTCCTGTAACATGCACAACACAGTAAAAGTAAAAGAACGTAAATGCCCTCTAAAACTTTAAAGTTTGAAAACGGGGGCGCTCTTTTAAAGAAAACAATGATTTAATTAGGTACATTAAACAAGTTTTTTTGTTAATATCTTACACAATTCTGTGAATAAATAAAAATCATAAATAATGACGTCAATATTGTTACAACCTAAGAACCCATGAAACATACCATATTAACATTACATCTCATCATCATTATTATAACGAAATATCTTTGCAAATCAGACAATTCCAAAATAAAGTACGCTCATTTAATCAAAAACGAAATAATTAACACATTGTGCTAAAAAATAGCAAAGATTACACAACATAGTGACGTATAAGTATTTATGATTTATAAACATACGTGTTAAGAAAACAATACATAACAGAGAGTTAACTTATCAAACCAGAACTAAACGTCACATATTATAACATATCAATCAAAACGTAGATTAAAATTCAATTAACATTGATTGTATACAAAACGGTTAATGAATATTTCGATTGAGCGTGTTTTAAAACTTTAACAGTGGATGTATGGGAAATAAAAAGTGGAGATCGAATTTTCATTAGGCGAGGCGTTGGGGCGGCACGGTGTGTCCGCACTTGGTATTAACAGGCAGGGGGTGAGGATAGCGGGGGTTGGGGGGAGGTGGATGGGTGGGTGTATAGGGTGGCGCTCGGCCGGCTGGACTCAAAAGGTTTACAGTTGGCTGCGCGAGAGTGACCCGCCTCACAAACACGGCCCGTGTTCACCGGTCGACGTTATGGAACTGTTGCTATGCTTTTACAAGGTTATTATTAATTTATCTTGTGGTATAAAATTTTTGATATACTTTATGTTGGGTTTATCTTTATGCTAAGTTTTATGTGCTATAAGTAGTTATCAGCTTTTTTCTGTACACTGTAATTATTTAACTCTTTCGTGTTCTAAGAATATCTTTATCTTGACATTTAAATACCTGAAACTTTAATAAATATTATCTGGTCTTTTTTTTTTTTTTATTTTTCTTTTTTTTTTTTTTAAAAGACAACTCCCGCACTAGAGATCATGCCCTGTGTCGCGGGGACTTTTACAAACATCAATTAACGGACACATAATAATATAACACCCAGACTCAGGACAATAATTTGTGGATCTCACAAATTATTGTCCTGCGTGGGGATCGAACCCACAACCTCATGCGCGGCAGCCGCTGGCTCTACCGGCGCGCCACCGAGGTCGGCCTCTGACTAACCTGAACGGTTTGGATGATTCACAAAAAACCCAATTTTCGTTGTGATAAAATCTTAATTAGTTAATTAATTTTGATAAAATTACTATGGGAACAAAGTTAGAATAGTATTCTTTATTAATTTTTTTTTGTCTGTATTAAATAACTTTTTCAAACCAAAATAGTCCTACTTAAATGCGCTTAGCCTGAACTATGAGTACTGCAATAAGATGATATTAATTAATTTTAAAACTCTATTTATTAATATAATTCTATAAATAAAAATGGTAAGTAATTTTTCCATTAAATTAAAAAAAGTATCAGAGTAGGTCAATATTATTTCTCAAAATAAAAATTGTAGGCTTATCCACATTACTCTTACGTAGAAATCATTACAACCCATTGCTTCCATATATACGAATTCGTTGTTTAAACTACAGTCCAGGCTTAAAATAAATTTACTTTGAAAACAGGCCAAAACACCCTGTTGCAAATACTGTTATCTCTTTTAAAAAATATGTTATCTTTTTTAAAAATAAAGACTAATATTATATTTACGCTTCATTATCTCAATATTAAGATAATTATAATCATAATTAATGACGTGGCGTCGGTTTAAATAAACAAATTTTGATTTAGAACTAAATAATTGTAATGCGACTTTGACCGTGAATAGGTTTCCACCTTTGGATGATAGATACAAAACTAGTACCTACACGTGGTTTTAAAAATCAAATAAAGATACAAGATCAAATATATTTATCTAATGAAATAACTCTCCGTGTGGTGACGGAGTAAGAATACAGTGTGTCACCACCCCATCTCATCCCATGGGTGACGTAAATACCGATTAAGGGACTATCCGTGAATATTCTCTTTACGTAATAAAAAGAAGGAAAACTTGAAATTAAACCCTATAACCAATCCGTTTGGCCAGCGTGGTATTAGTAGTCCCTGCAGTGGGACATTAATGGACTGTTATGATGAATGAAATAACTTTTTAAATTCCTACTTTTAAACTTATAAATAATTTGATTAATGAATGCTGTGTACGAGTATAGATAGACATAATTGGTTTGCAGACCTGACATTATATGTAGAAATCTCTACATATAAATAATTATAAATGTAGGTATAAGTATTTTTGGTTTGTAAGAAATTATTATGTTTTGGTACCAAATAAATAAAATAAAATAAATATCTTTCTGTGGATTCGAAACCGCGACTTCCTGCACTGCAACTCACCTGCAATCGCAACTCCTGCTTACAAGGAAGATTCTATTTTGTTTTCACTTGTCATTATTTTTTATCTTCCTCTCTTTGATATTATTTGTACTTACTTGCCGAAGCGGAATAGTTAAGTAACTCTATGCCAGATAAGAAAATGCAACTAAAAAGGGTTTTTTGTAACTTTGTGAAATTATTTATTGTTTAAAAAAGTAAGTAAATCTTCCGCTTTCTAACAAAACCCAAGAACAGAAAAAATGTGGTTTTATAAATATTTTCACTACCTCAGAATTCTCTATTAAGTCCTCTTGCCAGCGTGGTATCGGTAATCCAGTCATAAATAAAGGAAGTTTTTATCTGTATTGGGACATTCATAGTCTGATGATGATATCAACAACAACGGGGAAAACCCATAGTTGTTTATTAATATACTATGTATATTGATAAATTAAATTTTATCTATTAATATGACTAAAAAGATAATGTAAAAAAAATTGTAATTTTTATACGATGGTCAGATGCAATGTTTCCGCTTTTAATTACTTATAACATTATTTATTTTATCATTCAATGCTACTTCGAGTATATCGGAAATGTAATAAAAATAACACGTGTTAATAATATTATATTAAGTCCTTGATAGTCAGGCTGTAAGGACAGACCCCGTTAATGGAGTTTCTCCAATAAATACAGTTGCAGTCTTTGCGTTTTATACCATTTCTCTGATGATGGAATGAATGGGTTAGGGATAAAATGGATTTTTATAAGTTAGTATTGTTTGTTATAGGACGGAAAATTTTGTAATCATTATTGTGCTTTGGTTTTAAGTAAGATTTAAAATTAACATGGATTAGACTGACTATTTTGATTAATCATTCTTATTAAAAAGATCACTCTCGGGTTACATTTTCTGTATCGAAGAGACACTGCGAACATCAATCTAATGGACAAGTAGATTTTACAGCCAAAGAAAAAATATTACTCTATCGAACGTCTTGCGCGAATCACGAAAAGCAATCCCATACAGAGCCTGCCACACCTCCAGGAGAGCTTTATGCATAAAAACTGTCTAAATCTTTATCTTAGTCATAAGAGATCTTAAGGAAACCTCTTCATATACCTAATATACAATATAGCAACAGGAACATAAGCAATAAAAAATTAAAAATAGACAGTATAAAAGTAATAAACAATAAAAATTATCAATAAATTATCGCGATAGGAAAACCCTTTATTAGATATGATTGTATCAAAACAATTTTATTGTAGTTACTCTGTACATTATATTTATCTTTAGCGTATAATGAGACTGTAATGAGGTCTTATCAAGCCTTAAAACGCCCTACAGTTGAGATCTCCAGTAATGGAAAAAGTACCTGCTTTTGCTATCATATGTTGTAGATGTCAATCCTCTTTTAACCACGGGATGAGAACCGTTTCTCTTCTTCTTAACAGCCCATTAATGTCCCGCTGCAGAGACGGCCCTCTTCCCATGGCGGAGGGATAAGTTAGCCTACTAATACCACGCTGGCCAGACGGATTGGTATAGGTTTTAATTTCAAGTTTTCCTTCTTTTTATTTCGTAAAGATAATATTCACGGATAGTCCCTTAGTCGGTTTCTACGAAACCAATGGGATGAGATAGAGTGGTGACATATTGTATTCTTACTCCGTCACCATACGGAGAGGAAAGCATATTTTATTTCATGACTACATTGAGTCTGATATAAAATGCATATAGTTCAGTAATGAAGACGGTAACTAAAAATGGTAGTTAAGAAATGACCTCATTCTGCCGCTTATTAATCTAAACAAACTTGTTACTTCATCATTACATCATTTAACTTGATCATTAAGATCTTATCAAAATCATGATGACTTGATATACAAAACACCTGCATAAAATACTAAAATTCATTTCACCTAGTGGAATTTAAAAATTAAATATTTTTTATTAAAACCTTGTCACGGGTTTTCAAACCCAAATCACTCAAACAAATTATTATCCTGAGCCTGGCCTTTCTTTGTGTTAGGTATTAACCCCCTTACTCATAAACACCTCTTAAATTTTAGTCAATTGATTAGCTTAAATTCATACGATAATAAAAAAAAAATCTTACTAAACAGTGATTGAATTTATAAAATGCGTATTTGTATAATGTCTCATGTTTTCCGTGTGGAGAAAGAGTACAATCTCATCTCCCAATTTCATCTAACGAGACCTCATAAAACTAAAGGAACCTTTGCACGTACGCTGCACGTACGTACTACTTTTTACGCATACAAATTATGTATAATATCCATGTAGCTAGTGTGATATTAGTTGGTTAAGTTGCCCTCTGTCACTTGAAGAAGTCTGCATTAGGCCTCATGTATTCGTTAAAGTAAACATGCAGCTTATACACATAACTTTAGAAGTTCTTTTGATGTGTTAACAATACGAGTTATGAGTGCAATATAAATATAAATTGCATGTAATTTAAATATTTGTAATCAGTTTTTGATCTATGTGGAATGCATTCATGTGAAAATGCCGATAAAGATAATGCCTACGACTATGACATGATAAACCTTTTTATTTGATGTAATAGCCCATTAATTTCCCTTTGCAGGGGCAAGCCTGCATAGACTATAAGCGTGTTTTAGCGTATATTGCATTGGACAATTGTATAAGGGCGAAGGAAATACTTTTTAGAAGCCCTTTCACGAATTTGTAAAGGTCTTCTGAGAAGTATTTCTTGTTTAAATTTTCCCTAAAGTTTCCTTTTAAGCCTTCTCTTAGTCGTCTTTTACGACATCCTTGTAACGAGAAATTATGGCGACACCATGTCTTACTTCGTCTTCTAAACATTTTCAGATTGCATAAAGAACATTTTTTATTTGTATCGGATTTGTGTCTGCGTCTCCGAGCATGATTTATTGCGACCACTTTTTGTTTTTATTTGTGTAGGCAATACTTTATGTATACCTGTCGCCTTTGGGTTATACAAGCAGGTGATGTCGGACTATCGCAACCGCCTAGGCAAACGATTTTACTGGCCAAACGGATTGGTATAGGGTTTAATTTCAAGTTTTCCTTCTTTTTATTTGTTTCTTTTATTGGTGTTAAAATATGTATCGGCGTGGTCATAAACTAAAATAAATAAATCATAGTCTCGTGAACGCCTAGCCTCGGATGTAAATAATAATCTGCGATAGTTAAAGAAGAACAGTTATAGTTTTATTTATCGAAATAAAACAGAGAAGCATTACTAAGCCAAGTATATAATTTCACAGGCGGGGAAAAGGGACTTAGGAAAAGCCATCATGATTTTAAATGAATAATATTATTGTTTTATTAAGCTCATTGCGATATCAAAAAGTAATAAAAATAATGGATGAATCACTTTATTTTTTCATTTTATAATACGTCGTGTCTTGCATGTGAAGCGCGTGTACTGTCCTTTCTAAGAATTCGCCATTATTTCAATTAAGTTGTGTAAAAAGAGCTTATAGATAATAATGTAGTACGGATTATTTTTTTATTTATATACATCAGAATCTGTTTAATGTGTCTTTGCCTGTTTAAAAAGTATCAATCTAAGTATTCTAACGAATTATTCAATGTTACCTTTTGTAAAATTTTAGCTGAAATTTTAACTTTTTCATGAGTCTCTTGTTTTTTTGGTTTGTAGAGCTTTATGTATATTATATTATTAACTATTTTAGGTCACTGAAATAGTCTGGGCAACATAAATATTAGGTGAAATCTACCTTATTTACAACAATTGAATGTAGTATTAAAGTTTGTACATTTCAAACTATTGAGTTGCATGCTTGTAATTATTGAAAGTAAAGGGGAGATTAAAACGCAACTGGCTATTTACCTATGGTCAGCCGAAACCTGTGCCGAAACGTAAAGAAAATTACAGGTAAATAGCATTCCGAATCTCGGAATCCGAGTTAATCTACCGTTTACGTTAATTAATTATAAGAATTATTTAACAATTTGTATTCTTTTACTAGCAACACTAAAAAACAGTAGTATCTGTAAAAGATATATGTTTTTATTCTTTTACAGAGAAATCCCGCACTACGTATCGAGCTCTGTGTCGCATAGAGTTCATCATCATCATAACGGCCCAATAATCTCCCACTGCATGGGGACGGGCCTCCTCCCGTGACGGAGGGATACTTGGCCTACTAATACCTTGCTGGCCAGACGGATTGGTAAAGGGTTTAATTTTAAGTTTTTCTTCTTTTTATTTCGTAAAGATAATATTCATGGATAGTCCCTTAGTCGGTTTTTACGACACCCATGGGATGAGATGGGGTGGTGACAGATTGTATTCTTCCTCCGTCACCACACGGAGAATTGATTATTAATTATTAATTTTTACTTAACATTATTCCTTCGCAAATAATAAGAGTAAAATTTAAAATCCTTATCTAGTTAGTCGCTTTAATCTTATTTTTGTGATTTAGTTGAGATTACACATGTGCTACTTATATTTAGTTTGCATTAGTAAAATTATCATTTAGAGCTAACGGATTAAAAAGAATTATAGTGATGTTCATAAGCTTGAAGAAATTCCTTATTTATTATTTCCACCAAAACATGTGTTACTTTACATGGTTTACAATTTGTAAATAAAAGAAGTTAAGGACTCATACGCATTTTTTGTCGAACATCACAAAATTAAACAAAGTTTTTGATTTACGTCCCTTAAAGGCTTATTTCCCTATTTATTTATCAAAACACATGTATGAAATTATATGCTTTAAACTTTAAAAATGATGTTACATTTGATTTTTCAAACAACAAAACACCTTTTCACCCCTTTCTGGTTTCTAATAATTGATTTTTAGTAGTAGTTTTTGTCATTTAATGCGTTAACGATCACAATTTTAAGTTTCTAATAACCCCTGGCGTTAAAAATGTACTTAGTCGAAATTAGTACTTACAACCTACAATTTTCAGAAATACTAGTAATAAGTATTTTATTTTACGGTCACTGTACCTTTACATGTTTAAAACATTGTTAATATTATTGTACGTCTCAGCACAATATCTGTTTCTTAGTTAAATAAATAAAGAAAATAACTTACACTTCTTTCAAGATCGTCAGCATACATAACATTTCTCGGCGATCGTTTTCTTGCGGCTCTTGCTGCTGTGGCTGTTAAGAAGTTCCCTGAGACAGGACCGGGTTGAGACATCGTACGTCTTCGCTCTTGATGATCATCCACTGAAGAACTATTTCCTATTGTATCATTTTGTACCTGGGGATAAGATATAAGGAATATAAATTCACTGATTGCTAACTAAAAACCAAAAACGTTTTGCCTCTAATAAAGAAGGAAAATATGACCCAGAAGGCACACATTCGGTTAATGTGTGCCTTTTGGGCAGCATCATATTAGTAAATAAAATAGAAAAGTATTCTACCCATGAAGACCACCCAGAGAGGACCCAGTACAAAAGTAATTAACAATGATAGTGAAAAGGTCATTACAATGTTTAAGAAATGACTTTTTTTTTACCTATTTAGAAGATAGAATTAGTTTATCTTAAAGCCGATGGATGATGTAGGCACAAGACCGCGCAGCGTGGAAACGTTTGGAGAAGGCCTTTGTCCAGCAGTGGGCGTCTATAGGCTGATATGCAAAGCGTGAGAAAATGGGAGCGAATCTCACGTTCGGCTATCATTTAAGTGATCCACAAATTGTTAGCCTGAATGTTCTTTATGTTTGTTAAATGTTTAAAAATCTCCGTGACACAGGGCAGCGGTCACTAGGATTTAAGACGGAACTTTTTACAAACGATAAAAAATGTACAGTTTCAGTGAAAGTTATCACATAACATGGAACCAGTACTTAATGTAATGTATTTGTTTTCCTATTTAATAATAACACCTTAAATAACGACACCTTTAGGGGTAGGGACATCACGTACTGTTAGGCTATCCCGAAACATGTAATCCTATTCAAATATTAATATCTGCATTCAAGTTCGATCTCATAAGACCGTGTGTATGACGTTATATTGAGTGGCGCGCGTGTGTGTGTTTGTGTGTGTGTGCGTGTGCTTGTGTGTCTGTTTGAGTAGTGTGTGAGTTTACAATTAAACAATGTAACGTACACCAACTATTGATATTATGCTGTAAGATGGACGTTACGCTTGTATAGGTATTATGGTTCCAGAAACGGAGGTGTTGTACTAGTGGCCGATGTAAGACGAATTAATGCTTGGTTAGACAACTATAAGACGTTATGCTTGCGTTGTAAACAATAATAACAATCTAACAATTGACCTTAGATAATTCAAGTTTCTTTAAAAAAGGATAACTCTCGCCCTATTGACCAAGTCCTTTGGACTATTATAAACAAGAAATTAGCAGACATATAATTGGGCTTCCAACAATAATTTATAGATATCACAATATTTTTTGGTGTGAGAATCTAACGATCGACCTTTTGCACAGTAGGTGTACAGAAGGGCGTGCGCTGTGTCACCGAGGCTGTTTAATGGGCAGTTTTTATGTACCATTTGCCCGACCCGATCACCATATCTGTATCGCTAGCATGTACATGATCGCATATGTGAACAGGTGATGATACGCGTATCATACGATGCTTGATACGTGATACGCTGATACAGATCGGGCAAATGATACAGTCTGGATCTGGCTTAATAATACATTCTAAAGTTACCGATTTCGGGAAACACGCCAGCAGGCTGTGTATTCATATAACCAATTACGTCGGCCTAATGTAATGATATTCCGAGAGCTCAGCTACCCATCGTGATTCGAAGAATCACTAAATGCCAAATAATTCTACAGAGTGACTCTGCTGACAAATTCTCCCGCTGCGTTGTATAGTAAACGATATATACAATGATGTATGTTAATAAGGAAAAGGATTTCCAAAAACGTTCAATTATGAATAAATTTTTAGCCTGACATTACAAAGCCCCAAGTAATTTCAAAGTGCTGTATTAAATACATTGAAATTTGTGAAAATTGATGAGCAATAAGAAGATAATAAATAAGGGTGTTCTTTGTGTCCGTTAATTGATGTTTGTAAAAGGTCCCCGCGACACAGGGCATGATCCCTAGAGCGGGAGTTGTCTATTTAAAAAAAAAGTAAAAAAAAAAAAAAAAAAAAAAAAAAAGTAATAGTGACTATTTTGATCATTTGCTTAGACAAATATTCAGAGGACTAACTAGTGCAATTAATCCTGTGGCTTCCGTAAAGCCGGCTAAGGAGGGACTACTACTTAACTGCAAACTAACAAATCCGATACCAAATCGTCTGGATAGTTCCGTGGTTCATCTTTATTACTACATACAAAAAGCCCGTCCTAATAGTGGGAAGCTATTAGTGGCGAAGTGTCCATATAACTCGATTCCTACCGGCTTACCTTTGCAAAAACCGCCTAGCATTCCTATTAATCAATTATAAATCAATGACGCAACATCCACTCAATACAAAATAATATAATTAAAATAAAAAAATATTCTCTTACGTAAATCGCAATAATAATACATAATTAAAGTATTAGTAATTTTCTATATAATTATTTACGTACTCATAACGCCATCTAGTAAAGGTTGTCAACTAACAACTTGTTATGGCTCAGTCAGAGAGTAAAGCGCGCATGCGCGAGGCGGCGGTAAGCCCGTCTCGAAATTAGGAATTCAGTACAACAGAATGTATGGAAATCGTACGGTCACGTGCAAAACGTTGACACTTTGTCTTCGTCGATCTAAGGTACCCTATAAGCCGGTGGCCACCGGCTTATTGACAAGGATAAAAGATACAACTACAACATTGCGAGAGCGAGAAAGCACTATTGCAACCAGTGGACCGACCAATTCAAACGAAGTTTCATTTCACGTTACTTAATTTGCCATTGACATTCCTTTTTATTTTTATCAATTACCTATTTAAATCTAATAGAAATCAGATTTTCTTCTGAATTTTCAGCTTTTAATTATATTTATTTGTTTTTATTTTATTTATTCTCTCCATCTTGAATTTGGCAGAATCATCGGTAAACGATAGGACCATTAGAAGAAAAAACAGAATTATTTATTTTCTGTTATGTTATATTCAAATTCGCTTTCTTGTTTAAAGTAGTAACAATTAGTATGTTTAATTATTTATGTTTGTGTATTAAGTGTTGTGCATTGGTTGACTTTATTTTTGTCGTAGTGCGTTGGGTTGGGATCCTATGGAATATTTTTGTAAGTACTTGTTTGTATTATTTATCAGCAGATTTAATAGTTTGTTGTTTTATGGGACACGTTAATAGTGTTAGATAATTATCTATCCTGTGTGTGTGTGTGTGTGTGTGTGTTGTGTGATAAAACATCATTCTCGAAATTAAATTATGAATATAAGAAACGCGCGCTGTTTGGATTTATTGGCGCACTTTGGGGCGCGCCGGCGCTGTGGATTTACGAAACATTTTAATACAATTATCTCAATTCGATACGTTTATGTAAGTGGCTTACAGGCAGTATTCTCAGATTCTAAAAGTAAGTATGTAGATTGATTTAGGATATAGCAATATAAACAATTAATCTAAATTGATCAAAGAAATCTTTCAAACAGAGAAACATTTTCGTATTTGTTTTGTATAACTTTTTACATGAGTTCGGGACAACTAAAATCGAAACATTTTCTCACGAATATAAATATAAAGTAGAACGAAAGTCCACGGAACTTCGGCTTCCCTTTTATAAAAATCCACCCTTCGCCACTGGAAGCTATAGCATATGTCCGTGTGGTGACGGAGTAAGAATACAATATGTCACTACCCCATCTCATCCTACGGGTATGAGTGTCGTAAGAACTGACTAAGGGACTAACCGTAAATATTATCTTTATGAAGTAAAAGGAAGGAAAACTTGAAATTAAACCTTATATCAATCCGTCTGGCCAGTGTGGTATTAGTAGGCCAAGTACTCCTCCGCCACGGGAGGAGACCCGTCTCTGTAGTGGGACATTAATGGGCTGTTATGTTATGACGATAGCACATAAAATTTGAATACTTACACCAGGATCAGGAGCTGTTGTCGCCACATCTGCAGCTTCATCTTCACCAAACTGCTGCAACGACGTCTCGGAATGAAACTTTTTATTACCTAGTTTACTCCTATTTATTATTTCATTTAAAATTTCCTTTCTATTTGTCCCAGTGTCCGTCATTTTTGCAATTTTAACGTTTTAATTTGTATACTAAAATTATAATTTAATTAATCACTTCGGACCGACATATTTGTACACTAGATAATACGTAATAAATTGCAAATGAATTAATATAAAATTGTGATCGGTGTCCGTTATCATGTAATGATATATCTATAATAAATGGATAATTATCTGATGTTGGTACTCATACGTCACATGCTTCCTCTTTGTTCAATTTTACATTTGATTTGAAAATGATAAAATTAATATCCTATTATTTATTTGTTTTAAATTGACCTTCGCTAATGTTGTGTAATTTTTAACTTTACGGAACAGTGTATGGTTTTGATAAAGATAATTCGTACATAAAGTTGTCATGAAAATTGTGTCGAATAGAGGGTAATAGGGTACGAGTGTCTAGGTTAATGCACTAGCATTAACCTAGACACTCGTACCATGTAAAGTTTTTTACAAATGAAAAGTCTTTACACGCCTGTGGTTCATCCTTCACCATTACAGAGTACATTTTGTAATTTCGTGTTATTATAAAATCGCTTTTTCAAACATAGTACCAAGAATTTAGCCAAACGCGCAAGGGAATAGTTTATTTAATACCATCATTACAGTTCCGTGCCTATAGTAGCCGAAAAAAAAAACTTTATCCGAAAAACATTTTTGAAAATTGTCTTTAAAAGCAATGTTAAAAATGAAAAGTCCCTTGCCCTAAAGTTATCACGATAACACTAGTCGTGAGTGCGTCAACTGTTATTGTAAACACCAAGACGATGACTATTTCATACAGACATACCTACCTATTTCTCACTGACCTATATTTACGTCACAGAAGTCACTGTAATCGGTTATTTATTTATTATTAATTGTAAAATACAAAGCTAGTTACTGCTTGTTGTTTTTGTAGTTGTCTTCGGGTGAGTTGTTTATATTGTAGTCGTTACAGAAATTTAATATACTGGGAATATAAAAATCTATATTTACAGCTATGCTCTATAAAGATATGGTATCAAAGTAGACGAAGTAATGTAGTTTACGCTGCACCTTCTCGTCTTTAACATCTTTTAGACTTGCAACTTAACCTGACACAACTAAAATGTGAAGTTGATATTTTAATACTTACAGAATGCTGGCTAAACCCTTACAAAAACATCCCGCATTTGATAAATTACACTTCTTTTCAAACAAATCAACATATTAACCAATGTGACGGAGTGGTTGTTTACACTAAAAATAAACTATTAGTTAAAATTAAAGAACTAAAACTAGCTAATGCTACCGGACTGGAGTTGAAAATATTAAACCACACCATACTGTGTATTTACCGGTCTCCATCATTCACAAATGCAAGTAATTTCATTATATCTCTCAATAATTATCTTGAAAATACTACCCATAGTAAAAACGTTATGATTTTAGGTGACATTAACATTGACTTAATTGTTTCCCCAAACGAAACTAATCACGAAAGAAATAACAGATTAAATTATTTAAATATGTTATCAGTTCATGGTCTTTTATCTTTACATAACTTACCAACGAGGGGGGACAGTTGTCTTGACCATGTCTTTTCAAGCCTTGAAGAACTAAGGAACATAGCCTTTACAGGAGTTATAAATACAACAGTAACAGACCACTATCTTATTATTGTATCAATGGCTAATAAGACACAACATAGGAACCCTCAAAGGTTCAAAACGATAGTAAACTATCAAGAAGCGCATAAAAGTTTAATAAATATTGACACCTCCTTCTTTAATACTTTCAATGATCCTGATACATACGCCTTTGCGTTGATAGAAATGGTACGGTCAGCTTTAATATCCAACACTAGAAACTTAATTATCACAAATAGCAAAAGGGCAATAAAGCCCTGGATAACCACAGGCGCTTTACGGTGTATTAGACTTAGAAATACTATATACCTAAAATTAAAATCAAATCCTCATAATCAAATTTTAAAAATTACATACAAACGATATCGAACCTTCTGTGGGAATCTTATAAGGAAACTAAAAAATAAATACAATAGGGACAAAATTAAAGCTTCTGTCAAAAACCCTAGGGCACTCTGGACAAACATAAATAATATCACACATTACAAGCCACCTAAAATCTCAAATATCGACTTACTTAAAACCAAATCGTGTGCTGAAGCTTCAGTCAATCATGTTAATGAATATTTTGTTAATACTGGACGCACACTGGCTCAAAACATCTCTAATTGCTATGTGCCTGCAAAACCAAGTACCACACACATAAATAATCCGCACTCTTTTGTTTTGTTAGACACCTCTGAAGAGGAAGTAGAGAAAACGTTGATGTCCTTAGACTCTGACAGTGCTTCGGGTTGGGATGGTATTACCACCCTTTTCCTAAAACAAGCTAAAGAGATCTTAGTACCATTAATTAGTCAACTTGCAAATCTATGTTTTCGTACTGGAACCTTTCCCTACCTTCTTCTTCGAGACGACGTTAATAACTATCGGCCAATCTCAGTGTTGACTTCCATTTCTAAAATCATTGAGAAGCTTTTAAACACTAGAATAGTAAACTTCATAACGAAGTACAATATCTTGTCTACCTCTCAATATGGTTTTAGAAAAGGAATGTCAACCCAGGATGCTACCTTGGAACTTGTATCTGTTATAACAAAAGAAGTAGATAAGGGTAACAAATGTCTTGTGACCTTTCTTGACCTCAAGAAAGCATTTGACACCGTCTCTGTCCCTATACTTGTGCGCAGATTGGAGAGTATAGGATTTCGAGGCTTATTCCACTTTTCCCCGTTGGATGATCCCCATTGATGGGGATTAGTGAACTTTTTGTTCACTATTCCCCGTTGACCCAAAATTTTTATTTAATGGGGATAAATGAACTAAAAAGTTCAATAATCCCCATTAGGTAGGTAGGTACGTTAAAAATATAAAATATATGAATCATGTTACACTTATTAATTAAAAATATAACTTTCTTATACCTAGTAAAATCACAGATAGAACAATTATTAATTTTAAATAAAAAATATAACTTTCTTATCTATACTTCTATATAAACTCGAGAGCAAAAGTTCCGGGTCACTAGCATTTACTTCAATATCTTGAAAACGAATAAAGCTATCGTATTGAAATAAATTGAACTTTATAGACAATTTAATAATCTTTCATTAAACATATAAAAACTTATTGATTGGCGGTAAGTAATGGCATTAAAAAAGTTATAAAAAAAAAGATCCATTTTTTTTAAATCAGAACTTCTAATTTTCACTACTGTTTTTGCTTTTGTTTTTGTTCTGTCATAAAATGTATTTATAAGGAGTCATCCAGGTATCCAATAGTCATTATTAAAGTGGTAATTATGTCACTCACACCTGAGGAATGTACGAGAATCCTCACGATCCTGGAAAATAGGAGCAGTCAGCGAGAAACAGCAAGAATAGTCGGTGTATCGTTGTCTACAGTTCAGCGTGTTCGCCAGCGGTTTCTAGAAACTGGTTTGAACCTACGCAGACCAACAACAGGCAGACCCAGGTGTACGACGGCACGGGAAGATCGATATTTAGTGAACTCTATGCTACGAAATCGGTTTCTTACGGGAACAGCACTGACTCATCATTTTTTAGGACTTGGTGGAAGCATCCCTTCTGCTTGGACTGTAAGACGGCGACTTGCTGAAGGTAATTTGAAACCATTTAGACCCGCAAATGGTCCGAAACTCGAGAGACACCATCGTATAGCAAGACGAATTTATGCACGCGAACACTCGAATTGGACGATTGAAAATTGGTCAAATGTCATATTCTCGGACGAATCAAAATTTATGCTGTATACACACGACGGAAGGGCAAAGGTGTACACAAGACCAGGAGAAAGATTTATGCAAGCCTGTATTGAAGAAAAGGTGTCATACGGTGGTGGTTCGGTACTCGTGTGGGCTGGAATTTCTGCGGAAAGCCGAACAGAGCTTGTACTGATCGAAAACGGTACTCTTAATGGCGTAAGATACGTGGATGAAATCCTCAACGAGCACGTCGCTCCATTTATGGCAAGACTTGGTGAGAATGCCATCTTTATGCAGGATAACGCCCGTCCCCACACTGCTCGTGTAGTGCAAGACTACCTTGATGAGGTGAATATTCGTCCCATGGTGTGGCCAGCACGTAGCCCCGACCTCAACCCAATCGAGCACGCCTGGGACGAGCTCGGACGACGGGTAAGACAACAAGATCCTCCTTTAATTACGCCTAGTGACTTGAAACATGCATTGGTAGAGGAATGGGAGAACATTCCCCAACAGTGTATTAGAAACTTGGTGTACAGCATGCCAAATCGCATTGCAGCAGTCCAGACAGCACATGGGGGTAATACCAAGTACTAAACCGTGTTAAAACTACTTGTAAATATAAAAAATTCAATATTTTCAGTTTTGGTTTTACAAGCAAAATGACGCCATTTTTAATTTGTCCTTTTAAACATAATAAAATAAATGGTCAGTAGTAAATGTAATGCATTTTATTTTAGTGACATTAAATTGTCTATAAAGTTCAATTTATTTCAATACGATAGCTTTATTCGATTTCAAGATATTGAAGTAAATGCTAGTGACCCGGAACTTTTGCTCTCGAGTGTACTTATATAAAACTCAAAGGTGACTGACATAGTGATCTATCAACGCACGGCCCAAACCACTGGAGGGATCTGGCTGAAATTTGGCATGCAGGTAGATATTATGACGTAGGCATCCGCTAAGAAAGGTTTTTGTTAAATTCTACCCCCAAGGGGATCAATTAGGGGATGAAAGTTTGTATGAAACTTTGTCAATTTTAAACCGATCGGGTTGAAGCTTTGCATGCATATGCGGACATACAAAAAAGAAACCGCTGGTGTGGACGGCTGGAAGCAGGCCGATGCCTTCCGGAACACAATGTTGAATTCTCATAATGTTGAACCCATAATGTTGAATTCTCAAAATGTTGAATTTCAAAATGTTGAATTCTCAAAATGTTGAATCTCATAATGTTGAATTCTCAAAATGTTGAATCTCAAAATGTTGAATTCTCAAAATGTTAAATTTGCTAAATGGTGAATTGTCAAAATGTTGGATTCCTTGAATTTAAAAAGTGTTTTAGTGCTGTAATTGTGGTTAAGTTTTTCAATCACTTAAGTTTTTCTAAACAGTGCCCAATCGTTATTTCACCATTAATGAGTTCCATTTGGACCTCCTGTATATAATTATCGCGATTTATGCTTTTTTTTGTTTTTTCCGCTATACCTTTATTTTCAGAAACCCCCAATGCAAGAACTTCGTAATACGATGCATCTTCAGCCAACGCAGTGAGGAGCTTCATAATGTTGGGTTTCTTTATTATCACACGCTTTTTTATTTTATTATTCCATGCTTCGACTAAATTCGTAGTGCGATGAGTCTGTCCAAATACACACCACGTTTTAATAAAATCATCTTGTAGCCATTGTTTGAGCATGTAATTTCTAAACTCCTTGCTATTATCGTCATTTAGGGCTTTGAGAGGCAACATAAAACCAACCCGCAATGATTTTATCTGATGGTAACAAAGCCAAAGCAGTGCTAAGTGCAACTTGTCTTCTGGTTAATTTATCTTTTGTTAGTTCGAGTTGTTTTCCTTTCTTCCATATTGCCTGGGTGAAATGGAAATAACAGCCGCTAATAGATATATTTACAAAAACACTTCGCATTGCGTTCATCGGAGCCACTTCATAGTCACATTTAAATATTTCTGGATTCCAATCAGGTAAAGCCCTGCTCTTTCCCTACTCAGTAGTTACCTTGAAAACCGAACACAAAGGGTCAAAATTGACAATTTTCTCAGCGATGAAGCAAGCGTCACATTTGGTGTTCCGCAGGGTAGTGTCCTAGGCCCGACGCTCTTTTTAATATATATTAATAACCTTTGTAACCTCAATAGCGTCGAGGGGAGGATACTGTCCTACGCAGATGACACCGCAATTATTTTTGTAGCTGAGACATGGGATAGAGTTAGATTGAAGGCTGAGAGAGGCCTGGCGAGCGTTGGAGTCTGGCTTAGTGAAAACCTGCTTACACTTAATACTCTGAAAACAAAATATGTATGCTTCGGACCATATATAAACTCACAGCCATCGCCTGATTTCCAAATTAAAATTCATTCCTGTAGCGGTCCTTTATCCTGTAATTGCAGCTGCACGGTAATTGAGAAAGTTAGTAGTATTAAGTATCTGGGGATTGTTGTGGATGAAAGGTTGAGCTGGTACCAACACCTTGAACTAACCATAGGCAGGTTGAGAAAACTCATATGGGTTTTTAAATCCCTAAGACATGTGATGAATACGGAACTTCTGAACAAAATATATACTGCTCTGGCCCAATCTGTAATCATTTACTGCATTTCGGTGTGGGGAGGTGCGGCTAAGACACACTTCATTGGATTAGAGCGAGCGCAAAGATCATTAATAAAGGTAATGTATTGTAAACCCTTTAGGTTCCCTACTGAGTCCTTATATGAGGTTTCTGGGCTGCTCTCAGTCAGAAAACTTTACATATTATATTTGATACTTAAATATCACAATACATTACCTTTCGATCCCGCTAAACTTAGGAGAAGACGTTGGGATCTAGTTGCTCCTACATACCGTGCACGCACAACATTTGCTAGTCGGCAAAATATAGCACAAGCCCCCCGCACGTATAATAAAGTAAATAAAATTATTAATATATACCCTTTAAAATCATATGACTGCAAGAAAAGGTTAATGGAATGGCTGTATTCTCTTAGCTACGATGAAGTAGAAAATATATTAATTACTTTGAAATAAAATAACGAGTTTATGTGTAAATACTTATATTTAAACAGACACATTATGATTAAGTAGGTATATGTGGCTCACTCAAACACACCCAGACACACACGCACACCCACACACACATACATACATACACACACACACACGCATAAAACCTTTACTGCACTTGCTAATTACATGCTTGCCTCAGACTTCTTATTATTAGTTACTTTACTTTTCTTTATTTTAATTGTATAATTTTAAATTAATGTTATAGGTTATTATTGTAAATCGTATGAACATGTCTACGTAGGAGGAGCAGGATTTTCCCAACACAAGTATCTTCTGATTACTTTCCGGGAAACCCTGGCAACTTATTTGTAAAGATTTACAGAAATAAACATATTTTTAATTTTAATTTAATTTTACTATATATTGATATTCTACTATATCTAGACATTATCGGTAATAATATAAGAAAAAATAAAACAATCCTCTTTATTTGAGGCAATCTTTTAAAAACCGTCCATCACCTTTGAACCAGCAGGTACGTGTGTCGGAATCCAAAAAGGAAGTGCGGCGTACAGCTACTTAACCCAGTGGAAGTGTTCTGCCCTTCACAAGAACATATTTATACCGCTGATATCAAAGGTAAATACTTACGTATAATATGTTTCGCACTCAATAACGTTTATATGTGTACGTTTTATATGATAAATAAAATGATAAGGATCTATCATTAACTTGAGGTTATTATTCTAAACCTATCTATAACAAAGATAATAATTCATAGAATAGATCTCTATCTAAGAAAATTTATTAGCAACAATGCCAGCAACATCCCTACCTTTATCAGCCACCGAAGAAGTCTTACTGAATGTTTAGGTCCTTTTCGCGTATAGAACGAAATTTAGCTAATAATTATAATCTGTATTACAATTAAATGTGCAGAGATCAAAGTTTCTACTGGAATTTGACTCGACTTTCTATTATTATCTAGACTTATACAAAAACTTCGAAATGAGATAACACACACATCCATAACAAATTAAAAACACTTTTTCCTTCACAGATTCTGATCCTCTTAACTGTTTAGTTAATGTTCTTAGATACCAATACACGAGCAAAGCAAACAGAATTTTTGAATCGAGTTGTATTTATTAAGTAATACATGAATACATAAATCTAACAAAAAAATACATCAAACATAATCACATCTACTGCATAACGTATACAAATCATCTCTACCTTGTTTCGTTTAGATAAGTTTTCAGACATGTAAGTTTGACAATTTGACTCTACACTTTCTGAAATCAGGTAGATAATTATCTGCCATCACCTAAATCATTATAAATGTTATTTGTCATCTGTAAACAAGAGTAAACAAATGATTAATATTTAATCTATAATTAATAATATTTTAAAGAGGTAAAGTTTGTGTGCTTGTGACGTTGTAGGGGGTAATCTCTGGATCTAATAAACCGATTTTAAAAATTCTTTCTTTGTTGAATAGTCCATTTACCGGGGAGTATCATAGGCTATATAGTATCACGCTATGACTAATAGGAGTGGAGTAGTAATGAAATATGTTTAAAAAAGTGACGCGTTTTTCTCTCCGCCCAACGAAGTGGGCACGGGTCAGCTAGTTAGAACCCTTTATGATCACAATGTCTACACTGTAAAATGACTTTGAAGCAAAATGCCTCTAATCAATATCTCTAAAGTATTTTGACTTATTTGCAATACATCTGTATTGCTTCTTGCCTATGCAGCATAATGTCTCAAAATTGAAAACGACTTTAAAGGATAATACACAATACGCCATAAGGACTAAGAATCAAAACGACGATAAATCAAATAATCATTATTTTTATTTGTGAATTATTATAAATGAAATAAAATGTTACTTTTAGTGACGTTATATACCGTTAAAATAATTATATTAATATTATTTACAGCTTTAAAGTCAAAATTTTTATTATATAAAATCAATTTAAATATTCAAAAAGACAAACAGATTTTTATGGTATATAGTTAAAAACTCAACCGCTTTATATAAAGCGGTTGTATTGTTAATTTCTGTTATTAAAAGAACTTATAATAACAAAGCGACGTTCGGTTTTCGTTATATAACGAAAACCGAACGTCGCTTTGGTATGTTACCATAGCGACCGCAATAATAAAATATAAAAAATTTAGATTATACACACATCAAAAAAGTCTAAGCAACATGCATGATATTACAAATTTACCACATATATTAATTTATTTTACCATTTATTTTAATTATAACGTTGTATTTTATTTTTAAAATAATATTTTTAGGGTTCTATGATGTAAAAATAACAGCTGTTTTCTTTATAAGTTCTTTTAATAACAGAAATTAACAATATTAGAATATACAGGTACATAAGAAACTAAACTTTTTTTTTACAAATTGAAATTTCTTAAGAAAATGAATTTATTGTGAAAGAATAGGACAATTTAATACAAAGTATGGCCTCCTCTGCTATTCAGAACTTGTCGGCAACGATTATTCATTGAATTAATGAGACTGTTTATGTCATCTTGCGGTATTCGCTCCCAATGGAATTGTAGCAAATTCTTCAGCTGTTGGGTTGTTGTCACTCCGTCCAAGTCCTTCAAAACACGTCTCTGGAGCATGTCCCATGCGTGCTCGATGGGGTTGAGGTCTGGCGATTGTGCAGGCCAGGGCAATACCTGGATGTTCTCCGTTGCCAAGTATTCACTGGTTCGCCGAGCTGTATGTGAACGCGCATTGTCATGCATTAACGTAAAATCGGAGCCAAAGGTTTGTGCAAATGGATGGACATAAGGTCTGAGAATATCCTCAACGTAATTTTCAGCGTTCATGTTTCCATTTACAAAAACGAGCTCAGTTCGCCTGTTCTTCATAATACCCGCCCATACCATAACTGTTGAGCCGCTGTATGGATGAACTTCCTGAACGCACCTGAGTCTTTCAGTATTTCCGGGTCGACGGTACACTCGCACCCTTCTTGTATCAGGCCTAAACCCGAATCGCGACTCATCGGAAAACATAATTTTATCCCATTGTTCCTGGGTCCATGTTATGCGTTCTCTACACCATTCATTTCGACGAGCGCGATTCCCGTGACGTATCGGTGGGCACCTGATAGGGCGTCGAGCTCGTAGGCCGTACTCATGCAGTCGATTTCGCACAGTTTGGGGACTTACATCAACACCACTTGAATTTTGTAGCCTCAAACTTATCTCTCGAGCGGTTAACATCGGCTGGCGTCTTGCAGTCAGTTGTATGTACCGGTCTTGCCGAGTGGTTGTACTCCTTTTACGGCCTGGATGCTGTTCAGCGGGTTCCCCTGTATTATTGTAGCGCTGCCAAAGACGACAAATAACACTTCTATGAATACCAAAATGTCGAGATACCTGAGATTGATTACTTCCCGCTTGCAACATCCCTACAGCTCTTTGCATTTCATCTGCCGTCAAATGACGTCGCTCCATGACGTAAAGAATATCTAACAATTCAATTTTGTCGCCAACTGTATTTAAATGGTTGGTAAAATTATAAAATCAAGACTAAAACGTAGCAATTAACATGCACTCAAATTCAAACAAATTCGCAGTCATTTGAATTTTATGAAAAAAAACAAAACATAATCGAAATTTTTTTTTTACAACCAGCCAGTATGTCATCAATAACAAAAAAGTTTACTTACCTATACACTTTGAGTGAGTAAATACTTAGAAATTAATTAATATAAATGGTAAATTTGTAATATCATGCATGTTGCTTAGACTTTTTTAAAGTGTGTATATTATTAGGACTGGTGTTTCTTCTATCTTGTAAACTGTTATACTTTCTTTCTGTCTGTTACTCCTTCTATTACTTCGTGTGTGTGGTGTACATATTAAACTTTATTCTACTGTGAACTTTAAACTGTTTCTTTTCTATCTACTACTACACGCACCTACATTGGTGACCCGACGGAGCACGATGGAAGACAGCGTGAAGAATACTGCGGCAACCGAAGGCGAGAAGCGGTTAGAGACATTTCGCGTGGGCGTACGAATTCCACCTTTCTACCCCGAGAAGCCAGCTTTATGGTTCGCGCAGATGGAAGCTTAGTTTGTCCTGTCGAAAATCAAGACGGACGAAACTAAGTTCTTTTACATCACAGGCAACCTCGACCCACAATACGCAGCAGAGGTCGAAGACATTGTAAGTTACCCTCCACCTACTGATAAGTATGAGAAGTTAAAAAGTGAACTTATAAAACGGCTTTCTGCTTCTCGTGAAAAGAAGGTCAAGCAACTACTCATGCACGAGGAGCTTGGCGACCGCAAGCCTTCACAATTTTACCGCCACTTGCTTAACCTAGCTGGCCCTGGCGTCCCGGAGGAGTTCCTGCGAACAATATGGACGAGCCGTCTACCTAACAGCACGCAGGCGATAGTAGCTTCACAGTCTAAAATGGCTTTATGCGAATTAGCTGAGTTAGCCGATAGGATACACGACGTCGTCGGTACCCAGATGGCAACGACCTCCGCCATTATTTTGCCATCGCCAAGCACACCAGGTAACACCATGTCATCTGAGATTGCTGCCCTAACTCAACAAATGAAGGAGCTCGCGGGGAAGGTAGAAAGAATGTCCCGGCCCCGTGAGCGATCTCATAGCCGAAGACGCGATCACCGTTCACATGATCGTGCATCTAGGTCGCAGTCCGAGTACAGACGACACCATCAGTGCTGGTACCATCACAAATTTGGAGAGCGGGCGAGAAGATGTGTCGAACCTTGTGACTTTCAAAAGGCGGGAAACGCACGGGGCAATCAGTAATGGCGGCCGATGATTGTCCGAGCACTAGTCGCTTATTCGTCACCGATCTACAGTCTAAGACGCAGTTTTTGGTCGACACAGGCAGCGACCTCTGCGTCTATCCCCGATCAGCCTTACCAGGACGACGCGAGAAGACCAGCTATCAGTTATGCGCAGCAAACGGCACACCGATTAATACATAAGGTTTTATAAATACAAAACTAAACCTAGGGTTGCGCCGCGACTTCACCTGGCGATTTATTGTAGCGGACGTTACAAAGGCGATAATAGGCGTGGATTTTTTATCTTATTATAATTTAATTGTTGATTGCAGGAATCAACGTCTAATAGATAACTCCACTACACTATCGACCGCGGCTTCACCTGTCAAACATACGGACGGCATTTATTCCGTAAAGGTAAGTCTTGGTAAGTCCGTCTATCACAACATACTACGGGAATATCCCGACATTACTCGTCCACCCGGTATACATCGCACTATTAAACATAATACAGCACACCATATCAGAACTACACCCGGCCAACCTGTATCCTGTTCACCTCGTAGATTAGCTCCAGATAAATTAAAAATAGCAAGAGACGAATTCGAGTCCATGTTACGATGTGGTACTTGTCGTACTTCTGAGTCACCATGGTCGTCACCTCTCCATCTTGTCCCTAAGAAGGACGATGGTTGGCGTCCATGTGGCGACTACAGAATGTTAAACGCGAGGACCGTTGCCGATCAATATCCAATACGGCATATCCAAGATTTTGCTCATAGTCTTTCAGGCTGTACAGTCTTCTCCCAGATTGACCTGGTTAAAGCTTATAACCAGACTCCAGTCTACCCTGAGGATATCCAGAAGACAGCCATCACAACACCATTTGGCTTGTACGAGTTTCCGTACATGACTTTCGGGTTACGAAATGCTGCACAGACCTTTCAGCGGTTCGTAGATGAAATGCTTAGAGGCCTAGATTTAACATACGCTTACCTTGACGATTTTTTAGTCTTTTCAAAAGACCACGCCTCCCACGAGCATCATCTGCGTCAACTTTTCACCAGACTCAAAGACTACGGTATGGTCATAAATACATCAAAGTGTGTCTTTGGAGTATCCGAGGTCAATTTCTTAGGGTATCATATATCAGCTCAGGGTACCAAGCCGCTGCCATCCAAGGTCGAAGATATTCAGCAGTATCCAGCACCAAAGACTGTGAAGGAACTGCGGCGATTCCTGGGAATGCTTAATTTCTACCGCAGGTTTATACCTAGCGCTGCCAGTGAGCAAGCACCCCTAAATGCTCTTTTAACAGGTTCTGTCAAGGGGTCACATCCAGTTAACTTTTCACCCCTGGAAGCAAAAGCATTTAACAACTGCAAAGATAGTCTTTGCCGTGCAGCATTGTTGGCTCATCCTGACTGCAACGCTCAGTTGGCGTTGGTCACGGACGCCTCTGACAAAGCCATTGGTGCTGCCCTTCAACAGCTTACAAAGGGATCATGGGAACCTCTTGCATTCTTTTCGCGTAAACTTACTACAACGCAAACGAAATATTCCCCTTATGATCGCGAACTGCTTGCCATTTATGAGAGTGTAAAGTACTTTCGTCACATGTTAGAGGCTCGCAACTTTACGATCTATACCGATCACAAGCCCCTCACGTTTGCTTTCCACTCTCATAAACAAAATGCTTCCCCAAGACAGTTCCGCCACCTGAACCTGATTGCCCAGTTCACAACGGACATCAGGCACATCTCAGGCAAAAACAATGTCGTGGCAGACACTCTATCTCGTATAGAAGAGATAGCTGCGCCGGTGGACCACGATACCATTGCTGCTGCTCAGCGCGTAGACGCTCAACTTAAAGATCTGTTAGCAGGCGAAACCTCGTTGCGTCTTCAGCAGGTAAATATCCCAGGTTCACAAACTAAGCTGTACTGTGATATCAGTTATCACAAGTCAAGACCTTACGTTCCACAGGAGTTACGCGAACCCATATTTACGAGTTTACATTCCTTGAGCCATCCAGGTGCTAAAGCCACCACTAAACTGGTGGCTGAGCGGTATGTTTGGCCCGGGATGAAGAAAGACTGTCGTGAATGGGTACGAGCTTGTTTAAATTGTCAACGCTGTAAGATAACGCGCCATGTCTTTGCGCCAGTAGGCACTTTTAAGTTACGCCAGTCAAGGTTTGCTTTTATTCATATTGACCTGATAGGACCGTTACCACTGTGTCAAGGGTTCCGATATTGCCTCACCGCCGTCGATCGTTTCACACGATGGCCTGAGGCAATACCGCTAGCGGATATTACCGCTGAGACAGTGGCTAACGCCTTGTTAAGCGGCTGGATTTCCCGCTTCGGCTGTCCTACCGACATAGTCACGGATAGAGGAAGGCAGTTTGAGTCTTCACTATTTAAAAAACTATCCGAAACTGCTGGTTTCAACCATCGTAGAACCACAGCCTACCATCCTGCATGCAATGGCCTAGTGGAGAGATTCCACCGCCAGCTGAAGGCTGCTATCACTTGCCACGCAAAGGACAACTGGGTGGAATCTCTTCCACTAGTACTCCTGGGCATACGCAGCGCTTTTAAGGAAGATGTTCAGTCTTCCGCCGCTGAATTAGTGTACGGTCAGTCTCTCTGACTACCAGGAGAATTTTTTGACCCTGAAGTTGATGACACCGTAGATATGACCGAGTATCTGTCCAGACTTCGTAGTTTTGTCCGTAGTCTACAACCATCACCAGCGGCAAGGCACAATAGTAAATTTAAAACATTTATTTACAAAGATTTGAAAACCACGTCTCACGTTTTTCTTAGGGACTGCACCACTACTTCTGGTTTAAAACCTGCCTACTCTGGGCCCCACAAAGTCCTTCAAAGAAGAGACAAGTATTTTAAATTGCTTGTGAATGGGAAACAAGTTTCCGTATCCATAGACCGTATTAAACCGGCCTACATATTGAGAAACACTGACACAACTCATTTACAAACACCACACAACACTTTCAATAACACACAATCATCATCTAACACTTACAGTAACACTCATCGCCACATTCCTCAGGCGGATAACCAAGTCTTACCTCTTCCGAATGATGACGTCATAAAAAAGACGCGATACGGACGTCGTGTAAGGTTTCCCGACTATTATCGACCTTGACGGTCTCTGGAGGGGGGTGATGTAGTGACGTTATATACCGTTAAAATAATTATATTAATATTATTTACAGCTTTAAAGTCAAAATTTTTATTATATAAAATCAATTTAAATATTCAAAAAGACAAACAGATTTTTATGGTATATAGTTAAAAACTCAACCGCTTTATAACGAAAACCGAACGTCGCTTTGGTATGTTACCATAGCGACCGCAATAATAAAATATAAAAAATTTAGATTATATATTATTAGGACTGGTGTTTCTTCTATCTTGTAAACTGTTATACTTTCTTTCTGTCTGTTACTCCTTCTATTACTTCGTGTGTGTGGTGTACATAATAAACTTTATTCTACTGTGAACTTTAAACTGTTTCTTTTCTATCTACTACTACACGCACCTACAATTTATTACTGCTTATTTATTTCCTAAAGTAGACGAGTAACAGGTTTGTTCAAATAAATGAAAAAGTAGATAAACTCCGTTTTCAAACAGCCCTTTTTGCAGACGACACGGCTATTTAAGCCTCTGGCACCTCCCCTCCCCCTCGACATTTAGGTGACTCCAATCTGCGTCCAACGCCCTTATCGATTGGTTCCAGAAATGGAGGATAACAGTCAACCCCGAAAAGAGTCAAGCGGCAATGTTTCACAAGAAACAAAGCCACAAGACCCTCTCGGCAGAGACACCAAAAGTCAAGATGTTTGGCTCCCTGATCCCTTGGGCGAGAGAAGCCAAATATCTTGGACTACTCGACGATAAACTCTCCTTCCGTCCCCACATAAACATGGTTCGCAAGCTGGGCTCGTTTGTGATGGGACGGCTGCACATGCTCCTCCGGAAGGAGTATAAGATGTCGATCCGAAACAAGGTTAGGTTATATACAACTTGTATTAGACCAATTATGACGTATGCGTGCGTAGTTTTCGCCCACCTTAAGCCACACAGGGTCCATAGGTTACAAACACTTCAGAATAGGTTAATGCGCAAAGCGACGGGAGCACCGTGGTTCATGCGTAACGAGGATCTTCACATAGAACTCGAGTTGCCGACTATCCAGCAACACATGGAACTCTGTTCCCGTCGCTACTTTGAAACGGCTGCCACTCACCCCAACCAACCAGTGGTTGAGGCGTCCGGGTACATCCCATCTAGATCATCCAAAATTCGTAGACCTAGGCATTATGCTCTCAAAGAGCCGGATGATAGGATCACGATCGCTCAACGTACAGCTCACACGGCTCGCGAAGCCACAACAACAGGTCCGCGGTTCCGTCCTCGCCGTCGAGGCCGGAATACGCGCCGCGTTCGGTCCTAGAGGGCGTGCCTTCCGTACGTCCTGTTAGTCAGTGACAGTGCAGGCCGAGGTTCGTGCCCCACAGGGGGTGCATTTTCGTGTTCTGGTCATAAAACTACCTACTGAGATGTTTTGCATTTTAGGTATTTTGGATTTCAAGTCATCTTCATTTAAGACGTTTGTCTTTAAAGTCGCGTTACTTTGTAGTCTTTTTACTACAAAGTCATTTTCATTTAAAGGTGTTTTAGTACTAAGTCGTTATGATTTGAGGCATTTTGCTACTTAGTCAATATGCATTTTATGCGTAATCCTTTAAAGTCATTTTACAGTGTAGACATTGTGATCAAAAAGGGTTAGAACATATTTTCCGTAAGGTATCGGTTCAAAGAATGAATGCATAACCTCCCAATGTCATCCCATGACTGTCGCATAAATAAACTTAAGAAAAGTACATGATTTTGTCTTTACGAAAACAAACAGAAGAAAGAAATCTTGATTTATAACCCTTTATTAGTCTGTTTGGCCATCGTGATATAATTATATTGTGTTTACCTCCGTCAATAAAGGATACCTGTTCTTACAACAGGACTGTCAAATATGCCATTTTTCGTCTATTTATAAGTTTAAGTTGCGGTATTCTTTATAGACGTCTATAATTCAACGAAGTTGACTTTGTAGTTAAAATATTTTTTTACTTCTTGGAGGTGGCAGATAGGTAAGCGGCATTGTACGATAGTAAGTCATAAGCGCCGCTAATGAACATAAATTGTGTCTGAGTATAGCAAAGCTACCCTAGAAATGAGCTATCATAGCCTTTTGATTTTACTAGCTACTGTACTCTGCTACTACTCTCCGTGTGGTGACAGAGTAAGAATACAGGTTGTCACCACCCCATCTCATCCCATGGGTGTCGTAAAAACCGACCAAGGAATATCCGTGAATATTATATTTACGAAATAAAAATAAGGAAAACTTGATATTAAACCCTATACCAATACGTCTGGCCAGCGTGGTATTAGTAGGCCAAGGCCAAAAAAAAAAAAAAAAAAAAGTATCCCTCCGTCATGGGAGGAGGCATATCCCTGCAGTGGCATTAATGGGCTGTTATAATGATGAGCTACTTTACACTTTTATCAACACACAGTTACATATTCAGTCTCCTGTTTAGATGTAGACCCAGCCATACCAGCCTAGACAGATTCTAGCTAAAGAGTCCTAGTTCTCTTTGTAAAGCTACCTGGTAATCAAAAAAATATATATTTTACATTACAACTTACCGAAGTTAAAGTCTACTCGTTCATAAGTTTGCTCAAAACAGTCTTAAGTTCAAGTGAGAATTGTGAGACAGGCAATGCTAGAGATTCTTGGTTAGATCCACTTGACTTCTCATTTAAGTAGTAATCTGATGGCACTACAAACGCTGACTTCTTGTCGCCAGGAGCATCCATATTCATCAGATACGGTGGCATCGGCATTTCTGGATGTTTTTGGAGCCATTTATGGAATGCCTTTGTTGAACTGTAAACAAATATTTTATTGAAGTTAACATAAATAAAATGTTTTGTTACAAAAGACGTTCATTGGGCGTAAGCCTTCTTCAAATTTTAGCAACGCGCACGATCTTATGGTTACCTCATGTGTCAGTCTGCGATATACAGTTGCCATGCCAGAACATTGTCGTAAGCTACTCATTTGCATAGATTGCCCATGCAAATGAGTAAAAAATCTTCTACGCTTAGACGTAGAAGATTTTTTGACACGAAAACGTTTTTTCTTTCCTTCCATATTTTTTTTACTAATTCATTTTATTAATATTTTTTTCTTTCCTCTTGTCAGAAACCGGCGATAAGCCAGCAATGACATCAGTATAGCCGGAGTTCACTCTACTGAGGCTGGCTTACACTATTATCGGCGATCACAAGTGGTCAAATTAAAAGTCACGCAATCAAGACTCTAAATAAATAACTTACGTAAGGTGCTGTATGTCCTCCCATACATAGGACATGCTTCGTAATTCCTCCGGTATTTTAACTGTATGCCATGCAGCAGCAGTATTGTTTTTGGGTGGAACATGCTTCATCTTATGAGGAAGACTTGTTGCAAAGGCCCTGATGTGAGCCGGGCTGGTTTCCGCATGAATATCAAAGTTTATTTGTCGCTTGAGAGCATTCTGACACGATGCCTAGATTAATCAAAATACAAGTTATTACTTTGCACAAGTAATTAGTAATATACTGTCAAGAGATTAGCAACATATTTTAGTGTTTTCTCTAAAAATATGATTTTTTATGTTTGTTGCCTCAGAACTCAGTTTACTTTGAATGAAACCTTTGCTTGAGTATATAAGCTTCCGAGCGCGAAAGTGGTTTCAGAAAAAATAGAAATTTCATCATATTGGTTGAGTAATTAGCTTTCAATCATAAAGCATAATTAATCATTTATATAAACTAAATTGCCCTAAAATAATTTGTATAAAATTAAGTCCCTTTCCTTCTCATAGCAGGACCACTCGGGCGGTCTGTGATGTCATAATCAGGTCTTTTATATCGTCTCAAACCAAAAGAACACAAAATCAACGAGGTACTGATGTAAAGTTGTTTTTTTACTATTATTCTTTGCCTTCATTTATAAACTGTATTCGCGCTTACCATCAGGTTCGATAATCCGAAAAGAAGAAAGACAATGAAAAAAATTGGTACTCGATGCGGGACTCGAACCCGCGTCTTTGGACTAAATGCGTCCAGCGCCATGACCACTAGGCCAACCGAGTAACCGACTCGACTACCAAATTTAACCATTGCTTTATACGGCACCGGGCGGCAACTTAGAACTCAACTGTACAACGCCATCTAGGCGCGACAGCCGTAAACTTTCAATATTGCAATTGAAGAGTATACGTAATGGTTTTAAGTTTTTTTTGTATTAAATTACATATAATATTTACCTATAAAGCTTAGGTATAACTAGAAAAATCCGAAAAGAAGAAAGACAATGGAAAAAATTGGTACTTGATGCGGGACTCGGTTCCGCCGGTTCGGGAGGTTCGATAATAGTCGAATGCTGCGTCTTTAAAAAAAACTACGCATATAAATAGTAAATAACAATAAAAAATAAATCATATTACTTGTCTCGCATTAGTGTAGTTCGCAATGCTCTTGAGTACGCAAGGAATAATCCTCGGATTGAGAACTATGCCCCTTGAGGCGTGCTCATCAAACCACACCTGCAATTTTAATAAATAGTTCATTATACATGTATTAATCACATAAATTTAACAAAAGGTATACATGTATATTTTTTATATAAATTCCAAAATATCCCATAGAAATTTAGGCTACCATCTCCATTACCATTCACGACTCGAGTTTACTAATATCTTGGCAATGTCAAGGATTTAACAAAATTTTGTTTTCAAATACTACCCTACAGTTCCTTTCCAATTTTCTTCCAAAACAAAAGGTTATATCACTAAAGTAATGAAACAGAACAAGGATTAAAAATATACAAAAGTCGTAATACCTGGAACAATGATTCTATGTCTTCTGGTCTTTTAATTTCACTCTTGAACTCTACGTTACCCAATTCTACCCACCAATCATAGAAGTCCTTTGCGATCTAGAAAAACAAACCATGGATTAACTTTCGTTTTGTCTAATAGAATAGTGAAAATTACCAAAATATACAATAACAAATATACATACAAAAAAAAGAGTTTTTAATTGTTGTGCGTATGTTTTGTTTTCCGTGTGGTGACCCATCTCATCGCAAGGATGTCGTAAAAACCGACTTAAAGGACTATCCGTGAATATTATCTTTACGAAGTAAAAAAAAGAAAAACTTGAAATTAAACCCTATACCAATCCGTCTGAGTACCCCTTCGTCACGGGAGGAGGCCCGTCCCTGCAGTGGGACATTAATGGGCTGTTATGATTATGTTTTTAATAGATTAGCATTTCATCATCATCATATCAGCCAATTGACACCTACTACTGAACATAGAAGAACCTTGTTCGGTCTTGTGCCTCCCTCATGCATCGGCTTCCCGCCGTCCTAACTAGGTCGTCGGTCCACTGTGTGAGAGGTCTACACATACTGCGTTTTGAAAGTGAAAGATGGTTTGTGTGCAGGATTCATTAACTAGTCAAGCATATACCTATTCTCTCTGCTAATGTTTTGGAGGAGAAGAAACATACCTTTATCTACCTTTAAAATAAGTAGCTTTACCTGTTTCGTCAAAATTTCTGCTCTTTTGCTGAATTCATCGGACGCAGATACTTCGAAAGCTTTTTGCTTGTAGTGCGAATCCCATTTGATCATATCAGTTTCTGATTCATTACACCAAAGCATATCAAAATGCGGATTGTAAACTTTTTTCGTTAGGTAATTTCTATAATGTTACAAAAAATATTATAATTAATTATTTTATAAGTTAGTATTTAGATGGCAAAAATATATCTTTAGCTAATAGAGAAACATAATTACTTTTTTTATCATAATTATTAATCATATAAGCCCACAGATCAAACCTAAAAACCATGTTAAGGCACACGAATAAATATTAGCACGTTTCCACCTGGTGTCGTGACATGTCTTAATGACTGCGTCCCTACGACGACAGCCAGCGACTTTTTACGTGCCCTGTAAATCAGACAATTACAATTACAGTTACATGACAGATAAAATCAATCTTACTTTGTTTCAAATTTCCTACTGTGCTGCACAACCAGATCGTCGTTAGAGAAAGGAGAAGTTGAAGAGTCTATTTCATAAGCATGCTTGGACATAGATGCAGATCTTGACATAGATTGCCCCATTGCTGTCTTCACTGAGAAAGTTTTTGTCAAAATGGTAGAAAGAGACTTTGGTCGTTCCAGTTTAGATGTAAATGATTTCAATGATTTCAGTTTACTCTTCTTTCTCGTTGTGCTAACTGATCCGGATACAACAGATGTAGCTGTCCAATCTGATTCTTCTTCAACAACATTTTCTGGCTGTTCTTCTTCAACGACAGGTAAACCGTAGTCACTCAACGAAAACTCCCGACGTACTAAAAACTAACAATACAAGGCTGTTAACAGACTACGAATACAAGCTAAATAGTTATAGGTATCAAATTTTCAAAAATTGATCTGAAATTAGAAACAGACCAAAAAGATAGCTTGGTGACGCAATGCCCTCAAAAAAGTGGAACTTGGTTGCCCAACCCCAGTGAAAGGTTCGTAGTGTAAATCCCTTAAATATTACAGCTGAGAAGAACATAATGGGTTTAGGTTATTTGACGCCGACATGCCCATGACACTGACATCCTTCACAGCCGATAATGCATTGAACATTCTTGTAATTCAAAGTTCAAAAACGTATCTAATCTAATCTACCTACAACAACAAGTGCTGAGACAAACTTTTGATTGGCATTTTATTGACGATAGCCTCACTAAATATGAGCGGCGATGAACTGAAAATCCATCAAAATAGTCAACTTATAACTAAAAAATAATAACATCTTACATACCGAGTGATCAACCCCAATCCTAGACATGTAGTAAGTTTGCGATGGAACTATCAACGACGGATCAGATTTAGGCTCATATTCCGTTATTTTTTCAGGCAGTTTGAATATTTCTACGATCCTTTTAAAAATAACAGGTCCCACTAATTCTCTAACCGTTTCCGCCTGCGTTTCCCAAAACTGAAACAGTTTTTTTTTAAGATGTAAAAAATATTTTATGTAAAAACAAAGTAAACAAATACTACCTTACATGAAGTTATTTTTTATTAGAGGCAACTTTAACACTATTGATCATGCCCTGTGTTTCGGCAACTTTACAAACCTCAATTTAGGGTACTCAAAGAACATCCAGAATCAGGACAATAATTTGAGGATCGAACAAAGTGTTATCCAGCGTGGGAGACTAACTAAACGGTACTAAAACAAACCATTGCCTTCCCTAGGCAGAGGTTTTAAAGACTCATGGCCCTGTAATTATACCCCTTATACGGAGCTACTGTACCATTTCACTTAAATACAGCAAAATTTGGGTGCCGTAAAAACCGACTAAGGGACTGACCGTAAATATTTTCTTTACGAAGTAAAAAAAAGAAGGAAAACTTGAAATTAAACCCTACACCAATCCGTCTGGCGAGCGTGGTATGGGTAGGCCAAGTATCCCTTCGTCGCGGGAGGGGGCCTGTCCCTGCAGTGGGACATTAATGGGCTAAGTAAATTGGATATTATAAACGAAAAAAATAGATATTTAGATTACCTTCAACAATTTATCATTATACCCTTGCCGCTTGTCCAGTTTGGTGTATGAGGGCTAGATTACCTCGTTCCTAAAAGTTTACTCGAGAAGATCTCTACAGTGAGTCATACGGTGGTGTAGTCATTTAGTAGTTATAGTTGATGACTGCTACGATAAGGTCTCTGTTTCGTTTCCCGCTCAAGTTTCCGGCTCAATGTATATTATCTTTGTGTGCATGAGCTTGTTCCCTTCTGTATGTATGTATTTTTACAGAAGCATGTTGGCCGTTGTGTAGCAATAATAGTACAAGCTCTGCTTAGTTTAGGACTAGATAGGTCGTGTGAAGCAGAAGACGAATGATTAAAATACTTACCTGATCATCTTTATATGATAATTCTAACGCTTTTACAATATTCTTCCAATGAACTTTGACCGATGCCTCGTTTTGTTCATAACGAGATGATGTAATAACCCTTAACTTTTTAGGTTTATCCCATTTTTTAACGAGGGGACGCTTCCCACAGGGCATTGTGATGTAGATATTGCGAATTTACGAATTAATATTTTATTGAAATATTATTATATTAGTGATAATTAGCAAATATAATTCTATAAAATATTCTTCTTTTATGATCAAAGAATGTCAATTTTTTGAGATCTTTGACATTGTCTTTCATAAAAAATAGGGGTACTTCCACTCTATGGCCATCACAACACAGATTGTCGTTTGATAATAGGAATTAAAAACTATGAATAATAAATAAACTTTTATTTTGTACAGTTTATTAACAACCTTTTATTATATTTACACAGTTACAAGTAAGTTTCAGTTTCTTATTCTAATTATAAGTACAGCGCCATCTCTTAAATTAGACAGGAACTGCTTCAATTATATTTCTCTCTCCCGCCCTCCGTAGGAAAATTTATACCGTGCTCTACAACAACACACATTTGCAACACAAATTGTTTCGAGGAAAGTTACAAGATGGCGCTCTTATAAAAATGTATATGTACATGTTTTTTATGCTCACAGTCGAAAAATACATTTTAGTTGGATTTTTATTAATATGAAACAGGCTAAGTATATAAAAAGTAATAAGTTTCATTTCAAGAGTAATTTCAATTCGAATAGACTGATTTTGTAATAAAAATTAGTTCTAATTGCGTTCCATTCACAAAATTACTTAGTACGAAAACATTATAAACAAAGTGACAACACATAATTATAATTTCTTGGAACATTGTTTATTATTGCACCATACCTATTTGTTTGTTTTACTCCGTCTAAAGGTTGACTGATAAACAAAACCTGTCCCAATAAAAGCGCTTATTCACGATAGCACTGTAGGTACTCAGTGTTTAATATATTAAAATAACTTCAATTAAGCAGTTTATTCTAACCCTATTTTTTCTGCATCTTCTAACGTATCAGGTACTTTTTGTCCTCTAGTTTCTGGTTGAGTTAATACTAGCACAGCAGATATAATAGCTGACACAGCAAACATCATTGACGGTATACCAGACCAATACACCATTAACGGTGGAGTAAGTGGCGCTACAATAGATCCAATACGACCTAACATAGAAGAGAAACCTAAAAATGAATGTCTATTCCTAGTTGGGTACAATTCTGCAGTAAACAAATACAATGATGTCATTACCAGACCGATACAGTACTTACCAGTTAAATATAAAAGTAATGATATTACATAATAATCATTAGGAGTGAAAGCAAAAGCCACACAACATACTCCGCATAAGAAAAATCCTCCAAACAAAGTTATTCTTCTACCTATTCTATCTAGTAACAATACTGCGGTCCAAAACCCTGGAATTTCAATAGCTGCTATTGCAATAAAATTTAAATAAATGCTACCTGACAAAGTAACTGAATTTATTGATAATCCGTAGTATATAAATGTTGTTGACATCCACAGGAAAGGTGTAGTACAACAGCGACGAAGAAGAACAGGGGATTTTATAACGCGGTATATAATATTTTGCTCGCTCAAATTTTTATTTGCTTCGAGCTGACGAGGTATGGTATTTAACAGAAAATTCATATTCGCATCAGAAATTTGATTACCGTTTAAACCAGCAGCATATTCTAATGTCATCTTACCTTCTTCTTGCTTATTTTTGCTCAACAACCAACGATAACTTTCAGATAAAATCCAATAATATGACACTATAATAAAAACTGGTATATACAGAACTAATGTAAGGGTTCTCCATGCAGGAATGAAAAATGCCATTATACCAAGTGTAACTTGACCTAAAGCAAAACTACTGGAAATTATTGCGCTTGTTCTAACACGATACTTAGGACCTACAATCTCAGCAGCCAATATATACGCCGCACTAAACGCTCCTCCACCTAATGCTATTTGTAAGAACTGTAATGCTGTATACATTGCAAAATTTATTGAAAAAGATCTAATCACTCCTACTAAAGCGATGTTGAACGAGAAAAATATTATTGACAATCTGCGTCCTAACCTATCTGATATGAAACCGGCAATAACAAGTGCAACCATTCCTCCAGCACTATTTAATGTACCTGGTAGAGCTCTTAGCCACTCTTTACACTCTAAATTAAAGTCAAAAACAGCTGTATTAGTTCTCTCGTACACGTACATTTCACATGGTTTCGTTGTGTTTGTGTCAAACAGTGTTGCCGGGCACGTTTCAGTAGTATCGGGCGACACGGTGTTATCAGTAGCATTTCCAAAGCGATAACAATTATCGAAGCCGGATGTTGTACTCGGTATAGCTCTTGATATCCACGTTGGAGCGAATTCTGGTTCGCGGGCGTCACATTCAGGTATCAAACATCTGTGAGGTAGACTTCCGATGGTAAATATGTAATCTGTTGCCATAAAACCACAAATGAGAGCTGGTAGCGCTACTAGAGCAATCGTGATCACCTGAAATTTTCCAAACTCTCCCACTTCACGGTATAGCACTGATTCAAAGTCCATATCGGGTACACTATCACTATTTCTTTTATCCATATTAACCGATTACTAATATATTCAAAAAAAGCCATTAATATGATAATATAAATATTCTTCTTGTTTTATATAAGCTGATAGACAAGTGTTATCATAAATGCAAATAAACGTTATCTCTATATCTAAACCACAAAGAGGCGAAACTAAAGACTGCTTGTCTTTGTTGTATCGCACGTTACAGTATTGTACTCAATCAGGTGATGTCGATAACGTCGAAATGACTACTAATGTATTAGAGTTGTTTCAACTCAGTACCAACAAGCGCCAAGATTTAAATTGTATTGAATGTGGTTTGTGCCAGCGATACACTTGAGAAAATGTGGCTATAAATACCTGGGTAACACGTGATGCATTACGAGTCTCGTGAAATATAACGTGCTCTGGCACTACGTAATAGGTATAAAGTATAGTGCAACACAATACTTATAAATTATTCTGTTTACAATTTTTAGAGAAAATATTATTCATTTATACGTTGTAAAGTAAAATAGTCTTTGTGTAAAAGTATAAACTTTAGTCGTCTTTTATATTTTCTTTCCACAAAGTAACAACATCCATACATAGGTACTTACTAACTATCGCGCTGGTAATACTTAAAAGAAATAAGGTTAAGTAATACCTGTCTGAATCAAGGGTACAAATAGCTAGACTATTCATGTAAAAGTATTTAGATCAATATTATTAGAAGGTGATAGATTATAACTATTGAAAGGCAAATAAATGATAACAAACATTTTAGATCTGTGAAAAATATTTAATAAAAATTTTACAAAAACTATTCATAAAATTTAACAATTTACATTATATCTCATGAACTCCTAATTACTTAGATAATATTCAAACAAAGAACAATTAATTTATGTTAATATACAGAATTTAAAAAATAATTAAATTAAAAAATAATGAAATTATATTATACCTACATGCTTTTTGGATACTTATCAATGGTATTTCCTCACTTCTTATGCTGTACAACGCCAGAATGTAATTCCTACCTACTCTGAACCCTTTTTATTCTGACCAGCCATGAGCATTGTTGTTACATTTTTTTATTGCAGTAAATGGCGGTAGATGAACACGGCACACGCTGGCGCGCGATGGTAAGTGGTAAACCCAGCTCATGGACCCCAGCAATACTAGAATACAGTCAAAAGAACTCACGATTTCAAATTTCACAAACTACTGCAATATTTTCAAGCCAATTATATATTAAAGGAGCACAGCAGCAGCTGTGGGGTCGATCTAGACAGCCTTTTGCAGAAGAGATCTGGGTGACAATATCATATATACATATACTACCTACATTTTTATTAATCAGTGTATGGTGTATTGTAATTTCATAGATAGCGTGATGGCTTTCTTATCTAGATGAGCGGAAAAACTGAGGTTGCAAGGTTAAATAGGTTAAAATTATCATCAAAATCGATATATTGTGGTTAATTAGAATCAGCTATTTCAGATAATTTTCTATGTATTACTTCTATAGGTGGCGAAGTGGCTTGTGTAACTACTGGGATGGTGTGATGGCTTTCTGGTTCGTAGGTTTGCCTCGCGTCTAAGACTGCTGTATCAAAGAGGCCAAGGCTACTTAGGTATGGGGCACGACGGTATTCAGGGTGATCTATCATCCAACGGCAGTATTCTTTGACACTCCTAGGAAAAAACACAACACGTTATGGAATGAAATTGTTATGATTTTTAATCAAAGTTTTTCCTTTGCACTTTTGATTTTGTTGTTGTGGGATAGCTAACTATAACAAAAACTACAGTCCGTTTCTAAAAAAAATACTCAAATATTATCTCTGAAATAACCTTTGAAACTACTTAGTAGAGTTTAAATTAAATGAGTTCCGCGTAACGCAATAATATAAGACTGAATTCAAAACCTCATCCACGTTTTGTCGTCGTATAAAAACTTAAAAACAACTTACAAACGTTGACTATTACTTAACACAAAAAAACTTTTCAAGGCGAACACACTGCACTTGCAAAAGATATCTAAAATCTATTCCAACTTGTTTCCCCCGGGATCTTAACGGACATGTTCATAAAGAATGCTTACCTTAAGTTCGTAATTCCTTCCCAAACCGTTTTCAAAGTCACGAGGTCTCTAGGCACGTGTCGGGATGATCGCCACATTTCTTTTGTATTATTCTTTGATGCAATGTACTGATCGTCTCGTGGTAGACTTTGACTAAAAGCCTTGATAAGGTCTGGCTTCTGTTCTGCTCTTAAATCTTTTTTTATTTCACGGTCTAAAGCTGCTAGTCGTGATAGCTAGGTGTTAAATGTTTATAAGGTTTAGAAATAATTAATAAAAATATATAAAGATAAATATTAATCACACTGGGTGCTTATGACCATAAACCGAGTGATTACTCACTCGGTTTATGCTGCAATATTGAGGTCGCGGGTTCGAACTTCACACTGAAGTTCTCTTTGCATATCCCTATTCTCGTGAGATGTGGATGGATTTAGTGTCCTAAAAACGGGCATTGTAAAATCATGTAATTAATAATAAATATTTTGACTATTACCAGGGCAATATTTAGATACAATATAAATACTTTTGTAATAATATAAAATACCTGTGGGTTTCCAGTAACGTTAGCAATTTTGTCGTCCACGCAGGGCAGCTCCTTAGGTATCACCCTCAAGCTTCGAGCTACGTGTGTATTGAACTCAATCTAAGTAAGACAAATAATTTATAATTAACATTTTATTCAAATAGGGTTGCATTATATATGGTGCATGAGACACTATGCAAGTCAATAGTATATGAAATCCACAAATTGTTTTCCCTGAGTTGAGATGTTCTTTGACTCGATGTTTGTAAACTCCCCTCGAAACGGCATGATACCTCGTGCAAAAGTAGTTTTTATTAAAAAGGAATGCATCAATTTAAGATCATGAACATGGGAGTAAATACCATTTGTCGTCGTTTTAGTTATCGTAAAAGTTACCTTAATAAAGCTTAGTTAAAAAACTGCTACATCAATGTAAAGTTAGAAATAAATTTAATTCAAATACTTGCTTGAAACAACTCTTTAATAGCTTTTGGTGTGAATAGCTGTGACTGCTGGTCTCCTCCTAGTTCTTTCATGTACTTACAAAAATCGTTAGCAATTTGTGCCAGCGATACACTTGAGAAAATGTGGCTATAAATACCTGGGTAACACGTGATGCATTACGAGTCTCGTGAAATATAACGTGCTCTGGCACTACGTAATAGGTATAAAGTATAGTGCAACACAATACTTATAAATTATTCTGTTTACAATTTTTAGAGAAAATATTATTCATTTATACGTTGTAAAGTAAAATAGTCTTTGTGTAAAAGTATAAACTTTAGTCGTCTTTTATATTTTCTTTCCACAAAGTAACAACATCCATACATAGGTACTTACTAACTATCGCGCTGGTAATACTTAAAAGAAATAAGGTTAAGTAATACCTATCTGAATCAAGGGTACAAATAGCTAGACTATTCATGTAAAAGTATTTAGATCAATATTATTAGAAGGTGATAGATTATAACTATTGAAAGGCAAATAAATGATAACAAACATTTTAGATCTGTGAAAAATATTTAATAAAAATTTTACAAAAACTATTCATAAAATTTAACAATTTACATTATATCTCATGAACTCCTAATTACTTAGATAATATTCAAACAAAGAACAATTAATTTATGTTAATATACAGAATTTAAAAAATAATTAAATTAAAAAATAATGAAATTATATTATACCTACATGCTTTTTGGATACTTATCAATGGTATTTCCTCACTTCTTATGCTGTGCAACGCCAGAATGTAATTCCTACCTACTCTGAACCCTTTTTATTCTGACCAGCCATGAGCATTGTTGTTACATTTTTTTATTGCAGTAAATGGCGGTAGATGAACACGGCACACGCTGGCGCGCGATGGTAAGTGGTAAACCCAGCTCATGGACCCCAGCAATACTAGAATACAGTCAAAAGAACTCACGATTTCAAATTTCACAAACTACTGCAATATTTTCAAGCCAATTATATATTAAAGGAGCACAGCAGCAGCTGTGGGGTCGATCTAGACAGCCTTTTGCAGAAGAGATCTGGGTGACAATATCATATATACATATACTACCTACATTTTTATTAATCAGTGTATGGTGTATTGTAATTTCATAGATAGCGTGATGGCTTTCTTATCTAGATGAGCGGAAAAACTGAGGTTGCAAGGTTAAATAGGTTAAAGTTATCATCAAAATCGATATATTGTGGTTAATTAGAATCAGCTATTTCAGATAATTTTCTATGTATTACTTCTATAGGTGGCGAAGTGGCTTGTGTAACTACTGGGATGGTGTGATGGCTTTCTGGTTCGTAGGTTTGCCTCGCGTCTAAGACTGCTGTATCAAAGAGGCCAAGGCTACTTAGGTATGGGGCACGACGGTATTCAGGGTGATCTATCATCCAACGGCAGTATTCTTTGACACTCCTAGGAAAAAAACACAACACGTTATGGAATGAAATTGTTATGATTTTTAATCAAAGTTTTTCCTTTGCACTTTTGATTTTGTTGTTGTGGGATAGCTAACAATAACAAAAACTACAGTCCGTTTCTAAAAAAAATACTCAAATATTATCTCTGAAATAACCTTTGAAACTACTTAGTAGAGTTTAAATTAAATGAGTTCCGCGTAACGCAATAATATAAGACTGAATTCAAAACCTCATCCACGTTTTGTCGTCGTATAAAACTTAAAAACAACTTACAAACGTTGACTATTACTTAACACAAAAAAACTTTTCAAGGCGAACACACTGCACTTGCAAAAGATATCTAAAATCTATTCCAACTTGTTTCCCCCGGGATCTTAACGGACATGTTCATAAAGAATGCTTACCTTAAGTTCGTAATTCCTTCCCAAACCGTTTTCAAAGTCACGAGGTCTCTAGGCACGTGTCGGGATGATCGCCACATTTCTTTTGTATTATTCTTTGGTGCAATGTACTGATCGTCTCGTGGTAGACTTTGACTAAAAGCCTTGATAAGGTCTGGCTTCTGTTCTGCTCTTAAATCTTTTTTTATTTCACGGTCTAAAGCTGCTAGTCGTGATAGCTAGGTGTTAAATGTTTATAAGGTTTAGAAATAATTAATAAAAATATATAAAGATAAATATTAATCACACTGGGTGCTTATGACCATAAACCGAGTGATTACTCACTCGGTTTATGCTGCAATATTGAGGTCGCGGGTTCAAACTTCACACTGAAGTTCTCTTTGCATATCCCTATTCTCGTGAGATGTGGATGGATTTAGTGTCCTAAAAACGGGCATTGTAAAATCATGTAATTAATAATAAATATTTTGACTATTACCAGGGCAATATTTAGATACAATATAAATACTTTTGTAATAATATAAAATACCTGTGGGTTTCCAGTAACGTTAGCAATTTTGTCGTCCACGCAGGGCAGCTCCTTAGGTATCACCCTCAAGCTTCGAGCTACGTGTGTATTGAACTCAATCTAAGTAAGACAAATAATTTATAATTAACATTTTATTCAAATAGGGTTGCATTATATATGGTGCATGAGACACTATGCAAGTCAATAGTATATGAAATCCACAAATTGTTTTCCCTGAGTTGAGATGTTCTTTGACTCGATGTTTGTAAACTCCCCTCGAAACGGCATGATACCTCGTGCAAAAGTAGTTTTTATTAAAAAGGAATGCATCAATTTAAGATCATGAACATGGGAGTAAATACCATTTGTCGTCGTTTTAGTTATCGTAAAAGTTACCTTAATAAAGCTTAGTTAAAAAACTGCTACATCAATGTAAAGTTAGAAATAAATTTAATTCAAATACTTGCTTGAAACAACTCTTTAATAGCTTTTGGTGTGAATAGCTGTGACTGCTGGTCTCCTCCTAGTTCTTTCATGTACCGACAAAAATCGTTAGCAATCTGAAAACACATAAGAAACTTTTAAAACTACAGTGACAGAAACAGTTGCTGTTGAGAGAAGATGAGTTTTGATGGCCAGAAAAGTACAACATGTAATTTTTAGCTCTGTTTCTTTTGGTCTTTAAGACTATTGCTAGACTAATTAATAAGCATTTTATGGTATACTTTGATTCCTTTTTTATACCTAAGTCATCCAAATGTCAACGGTGAGCGCAGCTTACTTACGCATCAAGGTTCGTGTGCCTTAAGTCTATTATAACAAATGAACATCATATTTTTAAAAAAGTAAATAAATTACCCTGTTAGTAAGATCATCAGCTTTTTTTACAAGACTCTTTTCATCTTCTTTCTCCGGCTGCAAATATCTTGTTTCCCACGTTATTTGTTCTCTCTCTGGTTTACTTAATAACTCTTGATGGATATTTGGCTTATCATCTTCATCACTAAAATAACAATAAAATGATATTCTTTAAGCATTTACACAACGCCACCTAATCCTTAACTAGGAGGAGCTTGTACTTGACAACTGATAAAAATACTACCTAAATATTTTTGTAAGTACATGCGTATTCACAACAAAGATTTACATTAAGTACTACATACAAAATAACTAAATATTTTACCTATTTACGTCATAAACTTCCGCAAAGTAAAGTCTGATTCTATTATCTTACAATTGTATTTGTTTATTTACAGTTTACAAGCAGCTGTTACGCTTATTGTGAGAATACACAAATGATAACTGTTTAATCCTATAGGCCGACCGTTTATCTCAGTCCCCGCCTGCGGTATGAAAGGGACGAGGGGGCGGGGTAGCGGTGTCCGTTATGGTAGCGTACACAAGAGCTATATCGAGTTGGTTCTATGTCAAATTAAATAAATTTTTACAAAAAAAAAACTGACTTCAAAGACCAAAATTGCACTAAAAAGTAAAAAATAATTATATGCTGACCGCTTAACTCTGACCTCGCCTCCGGGGTGACTGGGGGCGGGGAATGACTGGGTATTGCAGCAACATTACTTCCTGGTGGCAATTTTTCTTGGATTTAAATTGCACTCTAACTCTCGTGTGTGGTGTGTCACGCAATAGCGACAAAGCCAAAATGCTATTATATTCCTATTGGTATTTCACTTGACACTGGCAAAATATGTAACTATGTTCATGATGCCATAATAAACAAATAATATATATACATACCTACATTGTTTTAAGACTAAACATACTAATATCGGTGGCCTAATTTGTTAAACTGCTAAGTCCGTTTTTACATAGTTTACAGGAGGAAAAAACTGAATAATTTCTTTATTTGTTTGGCAATCAAAATTCTGAAAATCCCGTTGGTGCCTATAATTTTACTTGTTATTTTAAAGATATAATTAGTATAACTTGTACCCAATTGAGAAAATTCAAGAAAATAATTATTTAGCAGCTTATCAAAATAAGGTTTGAATTTGATTAAGGACTTGGCAGTTCATCACTTAAGTTTATTATTGTATGATTTGAAGATTAGTTAGTTGTACGGTGAAACTACTTCAATTAATTATCAGAATATTCATTAAGCATTATAAAATAAAACACTTCCAAATTACACAATAAAAATTAAAAATCATAACACTTAGTCTTCTTTAGGAAACAGTATTATAAATGATAGACTTTTTGCATAAACTACTTCTACTTACAAAGTCTTATTTTAAAAACTGTAAATGATAACTTGGTTTCATTTACAGTTCTTAAAATAAGCTTTTTTCGAAATATTAACAGGAAAAGTGATTATTGCAATGATATTTTGTTCTGGACTATTCGCAGGCCACAACAAAACCTCTGTACTCGCTTCTCGGTGGGTCTACCTTTATGAGGAAGAGCATTGCCGTGCATAAACTTAATCACTTTACCTCCTTCTTCACTTAACCTACTCTTTGTGCAAATGGCACCACATGGAACCTAATGACATCCTCAATTTAAAGTTGACCTGATGCTGTGCCTTCATTTAACATTACAAGGTCTGTTCATCCGGTTAGGCTAATGCCTCCCTTCACCAAAACATTGGGCCCTCGAATCTGTCACTTTCGTGGAAGCATGCATCGAAACATCGCTCATCATCTCTTCTCCACACCCTTATGCAAAGGTTATCAATATAAAATTTGTTTTACACTCGCCTATAAAGGTAACAAGCTGCTATGGCTCATGGCCCAATTCAGATACTACCTTGCGAATCTTAATCGGTTAGCACGATGAGAATGAGTTAATGTAACCCGCATTTCTTGTCTTCTTGTGAACTGCTGCTTTTATTACAATCGCTTTCTGATAATTTGATGACCTTCAAATCCCTGATCTTCAATATCTCTGTTGCCCGGGCACAGGCGACTTTGCAAAGTGCGGGTTACTTTTAGTTACTTTACTTACTTTACTTTTCGTTTAGTTACTTTTTCACGCGGACAAAGTCGCGGGCACCGCTAGTTTCAAAATATATTTATTTAAATATAATATGTATAAAAAGTTATTTAATTTTTTTAAAATTTATAAAGTAATCCATAAACAATCAACAACTTTATGTCATAATGTCGAAGTCATATAATAATATAATCTGTAATTCATGGGCGCCATTCCATTTGTTTTGGTATTATCTTATTTCGTTGGCTGACACCTACTCCAAAAATAACAATAATATTACATACCTACTTAATTTGTAATAATTTGATTTTCTTTTCAAGAATCTAGAAATAAATATATTTGTTATTTAAGAAATATCCTTAACAATCCTTTGTACAATAATTAAAAGAACCTATTCTTTAGATTATAAGAATGGCTGATTTAATAATTAAATATAATTTATAACTAAAGTCTTAGAAAATATTCACAAATAATAACAATGTACAATCATTAATTATATATTAAAATCACAGTATAATCACATTTGGTGTAATTACAATAATTTACATTAAAACAGGTATGATTTAAACGTATTAATTTGTAATAATCAGTCTTAGAAAATATTTACAGATAATAATAACAATATGTACTAAGAGTTTTTTTACACTGTTTACGCTACCATAACGGACATCTAGTCTGTATGTCAGTATGACACTAGTGCAGTATCCTAGTCCGTCTTCAATACAATTTACAAATGTCAAAGATGGTGGCGTCATCTTGCAACTAGAACTCTTACTTTCTTAGAGAAAATATGCAATCTAAATTATTACACAATTTAAAGCCTGACCAGAAAAATAAAAAATCCTCTCCAGGTATTTTGATTGGTTTATGGTATAATTTCAACTTTTCCTTCTTTTTATTTCATAAAAATAAGTTAGCTTAAAATTAGAGCTGTGTTGTGATGTAATGTAGTTCGGGTCACAGTATCTAGATGGCGCCGTTTTGCCAAAAAATCAAGAGATAGCTCTCTACTTTGTCCTCGCCCCCCGCGCACCCCTATTACCGCAGGCGGGGTCTGAGTTAAGCGGTCGGCCTATAGTGCATAATAATATATAGTAGTAAACTCATTATATTTGATGAGATAACAATAGTGATTAGTTCAGTTAGTTATGAGGTTTAAGTCAAAATGTAGGCAACTATCTTAGGAACGAAGTGTAAGCAACGTGGCACATGGCAATTTGGCTGTGTTGAACCTGCTGGAAACCACCTACAGAGACAAGTACATTTCATAAATTAAGGCAAGAGATGGAAGTTATGAAATGTGTTCATATCGTCTCTCTTACTTTGCCGTTCTGACGACACGTGTGCGCTGGCTGTTCAACGGCCATCATCGGTCATCCCCGAACACGATATAAAATAAATAAATATTCCACACACATTCACACATCACACTCTAGTCCCAAACTAAGCAGAGCTTGTACTATGGGTACTAGACAACTGATAAACATACTTAATTTTTTTTTGTACATACGTACAATATTATACATAGAAATAGACATGACGAGAGAAAACACCCAGACCAATGCAAACAATCATGTTCATGCACGCAAAGGTTTGCATTGAGCGGGAATCGAACCCGAGACCTCTGCGTAGCAGCCATGTAATATACCGACTACGCCACAGAGGTCGTCAAAGTTAAATATGCAGCTGCATAACTTATTAGACGCCTTATACTTAACTATAAAGTAGTCGTTACGGATTGTGTCTATTAAGTAACATACCACCAAGCTTCAGAGATAAAAGTTAGTCTCAAGTCCCATAGTCCCCTCATACGACATCCCCGGTAGAAGCGACGAAAATTTGCTGTAGGGATAGTAGGGTAAATGTCAAGTTTTTAGGAGAGACAGAGTTGAGTTATAAAGAGTTTTTAGAATTTTTTGCCAAGCATAACATACATCATGTTCTACATAATCGATTGGTGGCACAATTTATTCTTATTCCGTCACACGGAAAGATCTATGCAATAATTAATGTTGATTATCGCCATTACAAGAGTGATGTTAAGACAGTAGTGTACACAACAAATATTGCCATAACTTTCTAATCTTTGAAGTAAATATAATTTTATAGTTATTGTGCAATCCCCAAAACATTTTCTTGGGCCTTGATGTACTGTTTGTCCCTTAATTTCATATTGTAACCTTCAATTCAAATGTACCCGCGGTACAGGGCTCTCTAGTGCTCATTCATTATCTTTTGTTATACAACTAACTTAACTTTGTATAAAACTAGGTAGCTGACCCGTGCCCACTTCGTTGGGCGGCGAAAAAAACGCGTCCCTTTTTTAAACATATTTCATTACTGCTCTACTCCTAATAGTCATAGCGTGATGCTATATAGCCTATAACACTCCCCGATAAATGGACTATACAACACTGTTTTTTTTTAAATCGGTTCATTAGATCCAGTGATTACCCCCTACAACGTCACAAACACACAAACTTTACCTACCTCTTTAGAATATTAGTATAGATAAAGTCGGTGTTTATAAAACTTGCAAGGATGAGATGGAGTAGGTATAGCAGTAATCATACCTTGAGCTGTATTCCACATCAGTATCCGAATCCAACTCCTGTATTATATGGAGACATTTTCTGTGAGAGAACTGCGGCTCCTTTATTCTTCGTCGAGGTAACTGTGCTGCTAATTTTAACAAAAGTGAACAAAATTAAAAAAAGTATGGTAAAAAAAATATAGTGAGTTTATAATCTACTTTCATGTCTTCTTAGGTTTAGAGTTAAATTCACCTACTAAATAAATATTGGTACGAATAAATAATTATTGGGTTAATCAAAAATAACAGCTACAGAGAATATTCAGGCTTAATATAATAATATAGTGTATCCGTGTGGTGACGGAGTAAGAATACAATATGTCACCACCCCATCTCATCCCATGGGTGTCGTCAAACCGACTAAGAGACTATCCGTGAATATTACCTTTACATAGAAAGGAGGAAAACTTGAAATTAAACCCTATACCAAACCGTCTGGCAAGCGTGGTATTAGTAGTACGTCCCCCGGCCCTGCAGCGGGACATTAATGGGCTGGTAAATTGAATATAATAATTTGTTCATAACATAAATATCTACTCTACGCGATAGATTCCAACCCGCAATTTGTGCATGGTAGTTGTAAACACGAAATCTTTGGCACTGAGGCAGGTAATGCATAAAATATTTTAAAGAAATGGATAATTAGAAACTTATTAACGAACCACTTAGTTTGTCTTCTTGCTTGTTTTCAACTGTTACCACTGGTATTTTCAATGTAGCACACACTTTATGATATACATCTCCTGGTAATATTTCTGCTAAGGCTTTGCTTTCATCTAACTAAAAAATAAAAAAATTCAAAACGTAAATTAACCAGTAGGTACTTTTAATTAGCATGTCAATTCTCGTACCTTGAAATCGTTAAAAATTCGGTTAAGTTAACTTTAGTTATCAAATTGTCTTACCTATTGTGTGACAAAATGATAACTAAAAGTTCCTCTTTTAGGAATCCGTTAATAAAAGTAAACTCACCGCGGAATCAGTGCTCTTATTCAAATGATCAAGGACCTCCCTCCAGTATTTTCTGTTAACTTTAACATATTCAGCAGGAGAACTTGTATCATTAACCTTCATTATCTTGCGTGGTTTCCTTCTTTCTGCATAAACGCTGTCGGTATCCATGTCGTATGCAGCTAGGGCATGCCCACATAGATTTAATAACAGCTACCCACGGCATGCGCACGGCTGCAGTGTCAAACCATTCAGTGAACTAATGCTCACGGTTTCTGTATAGACCACGGTATGGCTAGATAGTGCATAGATTTAATGCATAATTTAAATTATTTTAAATCAGTCGATTCAGATTACATCAGTTTGATTAAACAAAAAAGCTTTTGAACTATAATAATCAATGTTATGGAAACAATAACATTTAACATTCTACAATGTGTAATTCGCTGGGAATTCAAATGATTTTAACTTTTAATATGCAATATTGTGCAATGTTTTTACGAAAATTTTAAAAGTGCAACTGTTTTATGACTAGACTAAATGTACTGTAATAGAGAATTAAATTAATAAATATGAATTAAGTATTTGCTTATTATTAGTTGGATCATTGGTTGATCTTTGGGTACTCAAGAAATACTATTTCTCTACTGTCCACCTCTATGGCCTTACTAAGTCTACACCAGCTGACTCGTATCCATGAGTACGCCACAAACACCCCACTACGTTGGTTACCATATCTACCTCAACCCGAGATACTGTTTTAATTTTTCAGTAACTTGAATAATATACAGGTGAACGAAACTAATGTTTCATACTTAATCACGCGAAACAACATTAATTCTTGGTGTAATTTGGCGCATACGTAGACGTAATCAAATAATGTGAGGCGTCTAATTGCTATTTTTTAAGGATTTATCAATAGATGGCGCTGTTAACACTATTTAGTGCATATCCGTTTCTGTAAGTATAAGTTATATTTTCTACAATGGTTTTTTAGTTTGCCATAATAACCTTTAAGTTTCCTTATATAATGTGTGAAGTGATTTTTACAAACATAAATTAACGAACGATGATATAAGAATAATCAGGCTGAAGTCAATTATTTTCGAAACCACGACCACGTACACAATAGCCGCATACATGACTGCTGCGCCACTACGGCTCTTCTGGTAGTTAGAGTATAATACCTTGTAAGTCAATTTTCTTTTTAATATTTTATCTATTATGCTAAATACTCTCATCTGTGAATACCTACCAAAAAAGAGTTAAAAAGACATAATTTATTTTAATAATTTCACAACTTCATGCATTTTAGTTTAAGTAGAAAAATAAAACACATACAAAACATCTCTGGGTTTATATTTCAGTGTGTTTGAAATTTAGTAGAGCAGTGTCGCCTCGATCACACAATAAAAATTCATTTCATTTCATTTCATTTCATTATTACCTTGATTATTATGAAAGGTATTATTACCTTGTAAGCCCAGCATATACATAAATATTTTCTTATTAATATTTTGTCTATTATGCTAAATATTTTACTAATTTCACAACTTATGTAGACAAACATGCATATTAGTTTAAGTAGAAAAATAAAACACATACATAACATCCCTGGGTTTATATTTCAGTGTGTTTGAGATTTAGTGGAGCAGTGTCGCCTCGTTTGATCAATAGTCGCCTGGTCTCGCCGCCGCTCTACCAATGTATATACTTACAGAATACTATTTTACTAAACCAGTACAAGTTTAATAAATTACTTTACATGGGATATTCTGTATAGAAGATGTGGAATAATAACGCACGTTTCTTTGAATATTTGTTATCGATGTCCGTTAACTGAGTTATTTTTGAAAGATACCTATACCCTGATACCGATTAATTATATGAAGTATTTATTTTTATTGTTTCCTATTGTACTCTAGAACTTAGTAATTTATTGACAAAAAAAAAACATATTTTTTGTTCTTTTAAGTTGGTGCATTTATTTTTATTTCTACAAATAGTTTAGTATTTTATTTCTGTGAATCTTCTATGAAAACGAAATAGCACTTATTTAAGCTCATAAAAGAATTTATTATCTCAACTATGCAACCCTAGTTTTGTTTAAGTAATTTGGTTTGATTTAATTTATTTAAAGTTATTGAAAAATAAAACGTAAAGAAAAAAAACTAAATGCTTGGACACAGTTTATTTTTTAGAAACAATGTTTAAAAATAAGTACTTATAAAAATAAACTATTTCTTTTTTACAGTGTATACAAAGTCAAAACTCTCATCAGTAAAAAAATTCAGCAACTTAGGGTTACTTTTAAGAATCTTTTCTACGGAATTTCTTCGCCTTTTAAATATTTCATCAATATTTTGAGATTTCTTTAAATCATCAGACTTCAAATTTTCTTTATCAAGACATGAACATATTGGTATTGATATTTTCTCTTCTTGTGGCTCATATTGTGTTCCAATGTGCTTTGATTTTTCACCGGTACTAGCAAAATGTAGTTTTTTCGTCATTATATCTTTTGGTTTAAATAGTTCCAAGTCAATATTCGCAGTAGGTTGATTTCCTAAGAGTTCTTTTACTCTGTCATAATTATCCTCTGTAAAATCTTCGTATTCTTTCAAAGACGGAAAAGAATAGTGCTTCATCCAATCTTGACAGCACCTAGCGGGGCATTCATGTAATATTTTAACATCATCCATAATTAAATTATCAAATGATTCAAGTTCTGGAAGAGATATTGATGGTGACATTACCGTTAAAGAATCTTCTGTATCGTTGGTCTCAGATTTAGGAACCATATCACGACATTTACAACGTTTAGCTTCTATAAGGTCAGCTATTTCTTGATATCGGTCACACCGTGCATATATTAACTTCCTATATAAGCATATAGCTGGCAATTCAGTGTCAGTCAGAGTTTCTCTGCTACCATGTGACGAAGGAAGCGATTCATTCTCATCGCCAACTACAGAAATTGGTTCCTTATCGCAAACTTGATTTTGTTCTGCTTCCTCGAATTTAAAGTAATTAAATTGTGTTTCATCAACTAAAATTGGATTTGTATTCATAGGTGATTTTTGTATTTCGTTTAATTGTAAAACTAAAATTTTTTCTAAATCGAGTAAGAAAGCAGCCTGCTCAGGTAGCAGTTTTAAACTAAAGCTGATAAACTTTGTAAATAATTGCAAGATTTTTTTTATTTTCTCTTCCCAGTTTTTATTAACATCTGAAATATGCCTTTCTTTTTCCCTTAAACTGTCTAAAAGCGCTCTACGTTCTTCCAGTTCTTGATATTTTTCTGTAGTTTCAATAGAATTATAAAGATCTAATATAAATTGTTTTGCTCTACATTTCTTTCTTTCCGTACACAACATATACATAGTACTAGTCGTAGTTTCTGCTTCTAAGTGTCTAGAAAAAGCTTTTAATGCATCATTCCTGTCATAAAGTGCTCGTTTTACAAGACGGTTCTTTTTACAAGCTTCGTTCTCTAAAATAAGCTGGTAATAATGTTTTATTTTAGTCACTTCTTTTTTGTATTTATTATCTAAGAAGTTTGTAAGAATATCTTTTTCTTTTGCTAATTTTTCTTTTATTTCAATGTTGAGGTCTGTTATTATACTTGCAAACGCAGTAATTTTCATTTGCGTTAACTCTTGTCGTACATGGTTTTCCAGTTCTTGAAGGGTACTTTCGTAAAATGTGTTCATTTCCTGCTTTAACATTTCAAGTTTTTTGAAGAGTTTCTTATTAAATTTTTTCTTTATATTTTGGTTAATTCCCGCTAGTTTGTCTTTTAAAATTTTCATCCAAACAAGTTTCACTGGTATCTTTGAATTCGCCACATCTTCTTTAAATTTATCATATTCTTCTTGTTCTATGTAATTACCTATCGCCACAATTCCTTTATGAGCCTTGCCTCTTGTTATTTTTGAAGTAAAAGGTGGAATTAAATCTACAACACCTATCAATAAATCACTAGGTGATTTCCAGTTATCTCCAGTATTATCTGCAACGATTTCGTGTGTTTCATTTTCTTCTCGACTCTTTTCTTCATAATCGCAATAGTTATTGTTGAAATATGTGTCAGCGTAAGTACTAGTTACAGGCTCACCTGCAAGAGAGTGAATAAAGTTTTCTTTTTCCATATTCAAAATAAATAAACTAGAAGAATGTATCAAAAAGCAATAAAAAATATAATTGTATTATATTATAAATGAAATATAAAATAAGAATACAAAACCAACACAAGAAGCTAAAAACTTAAAAAGAATAATTTATGTCATCTTAATGTTTACTTTTTCAAGAGACTTGCCTGATACTGCTAAAGTCTATGGTATTGAATAAACTATTTTCTTCGTTGTCTTTATCAACAAGAAATATATAATAATAAATAAATATATAATACTTAGTATCATAGAAACAGGACCTCAGAGTCAAAAATTTATTAGAAGAACAGCACGTACAAAGAAACTTGTTTGCATTACTTTATTTATCATAGTATTATTATTTTAATATCAGCCTGTGGACGTCAGTATGTGACATAGGCCTCCTGAAATGCTTGGCATTTCCACCGTGCGTGGTCCTGTGCCTTCCACATACATCGGCTTACCGCGTCGTCTTAAAAGGGTTGGTGGTCGATCGTGTGTGGGTGGGGTCTCCCCACCTTGCGCCATTTAATTATTAGTTTAATATATTTATTTTGTTTTTTTCAGAATCCTTTCGCACGTGCCATCTGACCCTCTTTCTGGTATTTCAGATATGTATCGCAGCTGGATAATTTATAAAAAATAATTTATGACCGGAAAAATTGTTGTCTTGCATGGAAGCGCTTAAAATTGTATTTAAGTACTACTTCATGTTGCCATCTCATGATGCATAATCGGCCTTTGTGGCACAGTGGTCGCTGTATTTAGCTGCCGTGCACATGTTCGCGTGTTCGAGTCTTACGACTGATACAAATATTTGTACTAAACAAGACATAATTACTACTGCGAAATTCTAAAACAAATACCAAAATAAGAAAATACATAATATGTTATGTTAAATCGCTAGCAGAGACGCAAGATACATACAAAAGCTAATTTTTTGTCTAAACCAAAACTATACCTGAATAAATCCTTTACGTTCCCGTTGTTTTAGTAAGTTTTTTATACTTAAATCGTAGCAAACAAACTAAGTAAATGAAATTAACATGGAAGTACTGGTATTATGAAATAAAACGAAATCAAAAGATGAATGAACTCTTTACGCTAAAGTTACCAAGTTTATTCAGACTGTACAGTTGTGTCAGATTTCAGGGGAACTAGCGCTTAACACAATATTATGGAATGGCAAAACGTCAACTTAGCATAACACTGTTTAACTTCGCCCGGCGATAGTAAAATTGGAATAAAAGTTGAATGGAGACTGTCGCGTAAGTCAAAGAGCATTGAAAATAAATGTGCAACACTCTTTTGTAGTTCGTGTTCTTAGAAATACAATTATAATATTGTAATAGAGGCGATAGCTGTTCGTCAAGAATACTAAACCGTTAGGTTTGTTTTTCTTATTTCCTTTAAAATAATTATATACTATTAATAATTAATATAAGCAAATGTGCTTTTAGCATTATTGGTAATTGGTTTATAGTTTAAAAAATAACCAATTGGTATAGAATTCATCACATTTTTTAAGCTCTGAATTTGCGTTATTTTAATAGCCGTAGTATGTATAGGTACACTCAAGGAATTTAATTGTTTAGCAATTTGCTTAATTTTGAAATCGGTCAGGTTACTATTTACCGACTACAGACGACGGATGACGAACCCCGACGTCTTGGGAGTCGTAAAATTAATTAGACAAGGTATATATACCTAGCCTTGTCTATCTATGACAGACAGGTATTTTGTGTTAAAATAAAATTCTTCAATTTTATATTGTTGACAGACCAAAGTTAAGTCAAACTAAACTAGACCTCATCTACCATCTCCATCAAACAGTATCCTTAGTCCGAGTTTGTGTCACTATTAACAATAAAGTATATCGAGTAGCATTCGCTGTTCTGATTGGTTCAATGCATTGTATTGATAATACTGTCAAAATTTTATTTTTTACTCTTTGGACAGAATGGTGGAAGTTTGTAAACAAAGAAGTTTGAAGTGCAATTCATACTTATTGGTTATATTTTATATTATGTCAATTTTGAGGTGTAATATCTTTCAAATTCGCTAGGATTATTTTGGTATATAATACGACTAAATTACGTAGGTTGTGTACCTGCTAAACAATTAAATTCCTTGACCGCACATACAAAGTAATTGGTCTTTACCTATGAAATTGCCGATTTGTATGGAGATTTTTCATACTAACGTTTTCTTAGTTTTTTCAATAATTATTAAACTTAATAAAATGAAATTTGGTATTTGGTTAATCATAAGAAAAAAAAAATAAGGGAAGAAGTTACATTTGTTTAAATGGTAAAATCCGCTGGTTTAAATTGGACCCATATTAACAGGCTTATTTCTAATAAAAATAATAATTCTTTTTCTTAATTATCTTTTGTGAGTTGTTGGTAATGTCATGTTTTTTAAAAATTACAAAAATAATACAACCAATCTATGTTTTACAAGAAAATATATGCTAAAGACTGCGGCGAACAAAAATGGCAATTTCATAGGTAAAGACCTATTATATTATTAACTGTCAATTTAAAAACCTTTTAGTACAAGTTTGGAGTAAGATGGGTTATAACACCTTTTAACCCTATTCGTCAACACCCGTACCCAAGAAGAATACTAAGCTACTCGATAGCTTATATTTACAAGCAAATGCAATAATAAAATATGAATAAGTTGTTGTGTTCATGCAATGAACATTGCTAATATACAAGCCTCAATTATTCCTTCATTTAGTATCGATAACTTTGAAGAAGATGATTTGATCAATTGCACAATACCGAAGACATGATCTATTGTATTTGTCTACTGAATCACGCAAAACAGAAGTCTTGAAACTGTCAACTGTTTGTGTTAATTCAAGCGTATAGATAAGGACTTGTTTTACTTCATCGATCTGTAAATAAATGGTTGTATACGTTTTATTCGTTTGTTGTTTATCTGCTTATACCCTATCTGCATATACCCTGGCCATTTATATTTGTCCAGGTTCATTATATAAATGTTCCCGAGAGCGAAAAGGTAAACAGAGTCGTTGGTAAAGTGTTCTATAGACCTATATTCTATACGACGCCTTCTAGTAAACAGAGCTTGTACTATTGACGTGTTATGAACAGACCTATTTATTTTCTCAATACGTAAATACTCGTATTATATAAATCAATTAAGTATACAAAATGCATGCAAATGTTTGGCTAAGGTGAGGATGAGTTAATTGTATTGGTACTTAGTTCTTCTTTTTAGCCCTTGACTCATAAAAATTTTTACTCAAACGTAAACTTTAAAATCAGCGGAATCTTTTTATTGAAATTCTAGGCGATGTGATCGCTAAGCGACAAAGCCTATTTAAATAAATTTAAAAAAAAAAGAAAGTATTTTTCTTAGCTACAAGAGTCTTGGTATAAATTTCAGCTTTGTCAATACGTGCTTCTAAAAAATGGGTCTAACAGAAGGACATCAAAATTATCCGTTTATAAAAGGCGTCAGTTTTTTTCTATTCAGACTGAGCTCATACAATTGCATAAACTTATAACACATTCCGTCTTATTACAAAAAACTAAATAAAACTCAGTTTAAACCAGGTTCAGCTAGCACAGGCTTAATTTTTAAACTGCAGTCTAAATGTCACCTTAATACAAATCATAAATAAACCGTGGCTTTCTTATAACAGCAATTAGACCCTAGCTTAAATAAACAGTCACAGATTATCCAAAATATTGCTTGATCATTCATTACATCATTCGATTATAACGTTCCGTACTACTCGAGGGAAAGCTTATTGCTAAAAAATTGATAAATTTAATTACATATCAGCAATGAAATGATAATAATTTATATATTTAGTATAAATATATAACATTGGTTATTAATGATTACCATTTATTATTCTAGGGCCCTGAAATAATAAGCATTTTCATAACTCGCAATGTTAAATATAAGACGTAGAACGGAACAAAATAAAGAAGGTATTATCATCATTAGGTACCTATTCGGGCATCATTTGAAATACGAGTAAGATGTCAACAATATGAAAATAGTTTGTATGTGATATGGTAATCGTTGTAGGTAAAACAAAAATACGTTTTAAGTAGTTTAAAGTTTGCTCTTTTCTCAACCGACTAAGTAGGTTTTTAGTTGTTTTGTTTGTAGGTGTTGTTGTGGCCCAGCTTTGTAATGCGCAAACCTTGAATTTCAGGGGACAAAGTACATCCCCGAGGGTCGTGTGATATTAACTACCAATAACTCCAAAATTTTTTAGTACTTAATACGTTTTCTAAATCTATAGGTATTTTTTTCTAAAATCTTTGGATAATTCTATAAAAGAATCAACACGAACAAGCTCACAACTGGGTCGTCGTCTTTCTAAAAGTTCAATATCTTCAATAACCATGTCGATATCCATTTTGAAACAAGTCAACAATATTATAATACTAACACATTACCAATAGCAACGCTAACCTCAAAACAACAACTTTGACAGAACTGTATGTATTTAGACCATGGTCTATAGTTTAAACTAGGGGTCGATTAGGTTTATCTTTAAACCTGACATTACGCCATGGTTTAGTGTTAAAACTGATTTTGTAATAACAAATTTCAAAAACAGTGGTTTTGTGACGTAATAATCCGTGTTTTATAGTTAGACCGTATTTTGTAATAAGGCCGAAAGTGTTTAATAAAACCATAATTAAATGATACGAGAAGAGAAGTAATGTAATGTTGAATGTGAACAACGCTAGGTATGCGATGAGACGCGTCTCCCTCGTCAGGCTGACGAGTTAATAAGTTAACTTGTTACGGGACTTGTGTAAATTTACCTTAACACCCAATATACCAGCTCTCACGAACCCTTACATTATTCTTAGCTAACGATGTAATTTATATATGATTGTTTGTTGTATGTTTCATTATTAAGTTTTGGGTGTTTATGCTTATTGGTTTCTACAATATGTGATTCTTGCATCGGAAGTAATTGCAAAATTAAAAGTTGTAGAGTTTGAATGCTTTGGTGGCGCGACGGAGCCAACAGTGGCTGGCGTGCACTCGAAATCGAGTCCCACACATAATATAAATTGTTTGTCGGAGCCATAAAATTAAATAATAGCCGTGAGTTTAAATGATCATTCTGTATATTAAATTAATGTGTGTAAGTCCCCGCAAGTATGAGCTCAAAAGAGGTTCTATGCCGAGAGGTCAAATTTTTTGGAGGACAAGGTCTTTTGGGAGTAGCCGAACGGTTGTATGTATTTCACCTAACTCGTTATTGCAAGTACCAAATATGCAGTTGTCTAATACTCATAGTAACTATACATACTCAAATACATTTATTAAAAAATAGCTGACAGCAATGTGAACCCGCATCATTTTTTATTTATAGCAGTTCTCAGACTAATATACGATTATCGTAACCTTTGTTGTACGTGATCCTACCGGTAGGACCAAAGGCAACAAAAGTGTCATAAGCATTTTAGCCATTTTTTTATGGTTTGCTCATTACATGGAAAAAATATCACTAAATGCTAATTGGCGTGTGTGGAAGTTCTTCTGCACCTTCTTGAGTCTTGTTATCGTATAACAAAACCCGTTGAGAAAATAATTAAAATAAAATAAAGAAGTTTAATAAGCCTTTGTACTACCATCTACTACATTATAATTAAATAAAATAAACAAATAAGCTTTTAGAAAGTAACTTAGTTTACGGTGTAAATGAAATCGAAATTTTCATCAGTAAACATTTTCATCAAGTTAGGATTGCTGTGGAGGATTCTGTTCAATGAGTATTTTCGCTTTTTCATTATTTGATCGATAGTTAGATCAGGAGTTCCCTCACTTGATTTTATCTGTCTTGGCAAACCATCGACACATGGACACAGTGTTGTTGATATAATATCTTCTTCTTGCTGTTCATATTGTGTTCCAGCGTGGTGAAATTTCTCTTTAGTTGAAGCAAAATAATGCTCTTGAATTACTATATCTTTAGCTGAAACTAGTTGTAAATCTATGTTCTCAGCACGTTGATTTCCTAAAATTGCTTTTACTCTGGTGTAATTTTCCTCAGTAAAGTCTTCGTATTCAGGCATAGATGGAAAAGGATTTTTTTTCAACCAATCTTGACAGTATCTTGCAGGGCAGTCATGAAATATTTTTGTATCGTCTAAAATTAAATTTTCATAAGATGATTCAGGTTCTGGAGTGGATACATGTGATGATATTGGTGTAGAATCTTCTTTAATTACTACCGGTTCCGGTTTTGTGCCGTGACATTTACAGCGTACATTTTCAAGAAGTTCTGCTACTTCTTGGTATCGGTCACACTTAGCATATATAAACTTTCTGTATAAGCGTATAGCCGGCAGTTCAACCCTTGAAGGCAAAGTTTCTCTGCTACCATGTGAAGAAGGAGGCGTTATACTAAGATCACCAACTATAGTAAATGGTTCCTTATCGCATATTTGCTTTTTTTGTTCTGCTTTCTCAAATTTAAAGTAATTAAATTCTGTTTCGTCTATCAAAATCGGAGTCGTCATAGGGGATTTTTGTATTTCATTTAATTGTAAGACTAACATTTTTTCTAAATCAAGTAAGAAAGCAGCTTGCTCAGGTAGAAGTTTTAAACTAAAGCTGACAAACTTAAAAAATAACTGCAATATTTTCTTAATTTTTTCTTCCCAGTTTTTATTAACATCTGAAACATGTCTTTCGTTTTCCCTTAAACTGTCTAAAAGTAAAATACGTTCTTTCAGTTTTTGATGTTTCTCTTCTGTTTCAACAGCATTGTAATGATCTAATACGAATTGTTTTATTCTACATTTCTTTCGTTCAGTACACATCATATACATTGTACTAGTCATAGTTTCAGCTTCCATTTGTCTATTGAAAGCTTTCAGAGCATCATTTCTGGCATAAAGTGCTTGTTTCACCAATCTAGTTTTCTTGCAAGCTTCGTTGTCTAGAATTAGTTTGTAATAATGTTTTATCTTTTTTACTTCTGTTTCGTATTTTGTCTTTAAAATTTTTGTAAGAATATCTTTTTCTTTAGCTAATTTTTCTTTAATTTCAGCATTGAGATCACTTGTTATATTTGCATATGCACAGATCAATATATCTGAAACAGTTTGTCGTACATGGTCTTCTAGACCTTGAAGTGTATTTTCGTAAAAGTTATTCATTTCTTGCTTTAATATTTCACATTTTTCATTCAGAATTTTCTCATATTTTGACATCACACCTTCGCGTACTTGCTGTAGTCGGTCTTTTAAAATTTCAGTCCAAACAATTTCTTGATCTTTTTTTAAGCGATTAATAGAGTTTTCAAACTCTCTATATTCGGCAGTAAGTAAATTATCGCCAATGGCAAGAATACCTTTATGTGCAATGCCTCTTGTTATTTTTGATGTAAAGGGTGGGATCAATTCTATTTTACCTATCAATAAGTCGCTTGGTGACTGCCACTCGTCTGTATCAATACCAGTAGTTTCCTTGAGTTTTTCATTTTTTTTATCGACTTCATCTTGATACTCGCAGTGTTTTTCGTTTAAATATGTTTCGGCGTATAAACTAGTTAAACGTTTACCTTTAAGAGTGTGGATTATATTATTTTTCTCCATGTTAAATTAATTACAAACAAGATTAAAACTTAAATAAAAACCATCGAAGAAATATTTCAAAGTGTCGTTTCTAACGTTAACAAAATATGATTTGTTATTTTTATGTCATATTTCTGTAGCCCTGTGTCTATGGTATCGATAAAAAAAACGTGTGAGTTTCTATAGGCTGTTTAGAAATGTTGTAAGTTATGTCAAGGCACGTCAATCCAGCTGTTCGTATAACTTTGGCAATGGGTCATTCATGGTAAACTAATGTAAACTAATTGATGGTAATGTTGTTTTTAGAATTCAATTTTTCAAGTAATACCTGACATTCCTCGATAGTCCGTGAGTGTCCTTAGTGTTTCTAATTTTTTTTTATGTTGTATTTCATTGCCAATTATAGTAGGGCCTCGACCCGTGGACAATTCTAACACCCTTGTGCTTGAAAACGATGAGTGTGGTTCTAAAATTTTGAATATTCTAACATTGAGATCAGTCAAGAATGCATAGGCTTAGCAGCACCTGAGATGGTTTTAATTTTAGAAGCGTCTATTTAACTTCAGTGATAGCTGTTGCTAAGAAGGATCTGGTTTAAATTACTAGTCTGCCAACATGGTCTTTTATCATTTTCTACAAGACCATCCTACCAACATTCAATCTTCATCAATTTATAATTTAACAACAAAAAAAAGGTGAAAATAAGCTATTTTAAAAATATAAAACTACTTCTAGTCAGACAGAAAAACTGGAGACATAGCTCTTAAACAATAACACAACCCTTTAAACCATTCACACCCGTCGTAAAAAGCTTAACTAAGCAGACGGTTAATGAGTTTTCTGGCACTTACAAAATAACTGTTTGGTATTCAAATAGGCGATCGTGTCGACGGCCTACCTGTGATTAGCGGTGGTGATGTAAAGCGGTCTGAAGCCCCCACCGCTAGATTTAATTAAATACTTCCTTGTACCACCCACCTACCTACTATTTCACTTTATCTACTGCTCGCTTTATTGCTCTCTAGCGCTACATTGTAACCGTGTAATCATGAATATACGTTTATTTAAGTGTTATATAAAATAGAAATGGCCGTATTGTGATCGGTTGAGAATAATTGTTTTCACTTCATTTCATACTGAAGGTGTTTTCCTTGCCTGTCAAAAATAACTTCAAATTAGACCAAGACTCCTTAATACAGGAGTACCGATACCTAAGATAAGCTAGAGGTCCAGGAGGCATAGAGTATTATTTTCTAGAAAAATATATAGCATAGCTTCATAGTAAATGTATCTATTACTTTGTATATTTACTACTTTATTTTGTATTACTATACAATCTGTAATCTTACATTTGCAGTCAATCTGTAGTATTTTTCAACTATATCGAAAAAAACATTATGAATCACAAAACACAATCATCTATTTGAACCAAAGATTTGAGTGCTTTACCAAATTTTTATAAATTGAGCTTACTAATAACAAAAAGATTAAATTCTTCTTCAACAATAGTTTGTGTAAATTAATCTAAAATATAATATGAAATAGCCCCTGAACGTTCTCGTAAAGCAATCATCAATGTAGAAATTCTCTCACACGAATGTGTTACAATAAATTACAGGCATATCTCGAGTTCATTCTCATTACGGATGCGGCAATGTCCGACGGAGTTTTGTCATAATTCAGTCTCGGTTGAAATTATTTCCGTTGGGTCTGATGAGAAAACTAGAGGTAGAGAGCTCGAAATGTAAGTATTCGCGCAACAAGCCGTGGAATAACGACGGGACATATTTCATTCTTAACGAAGTTAAATTTCCGGGAAGGTCCTGTAAGAGCGTGCGTTACTCTGATAAAAGGCTACAATGAGATTTTGTGTTTGTGTAACACTTTAGTATTCATAAATACATAACGCACCAATAAACCATGACAGATTTATGTCATCATGCTGTTGTGATGGAAAGAGTGAATGTAAAATAGTTATTTTGTGTAAAAATAGGTGTAATTTAAAAAAAACATAAACAACTCTTAAGCCCGTGGAAGTTTAAAAGGAGACAAAAAATTAAAACTTTACCCTAGTAGGAATAGGTCAACGCCACTGCGTTGTCAGGGGAATATACTAAAACTGTGAAACACCTTCCGAGTTCAAGTGGAGTTCTCGCCAGTCAAAGAATGAGAGACCTGGGAACTTCACACCTAGATTCGGCAGATTTTTAAGTATTGCTAATGGTATCAGTCCTTCGTTTTAAGAAAATAGGGCGATATTCGTATCGCAGGATATTCGCGCTAGTGGAGAGCTTATAGGCATTTCTGTCTTTCGTCATGTTTTTAATATTTGTTTCTTTCGGCTTACGAAAATTAGGTAATCTACGGTAACACAAGTTTCATAACTACAGAAAAAGTAATATTCATATCCATTATCTTAAAAAAATAAATGATGTAAATAAAAAAAAAAGCTTCAAAAACAAAGTTAAATCCTATCTGTCGAAAGTTGTAAGTGCCTATCACGTGCTTATAATAAAACAACGTCCATAATTCAGCGAGAGGTAACAAGTTGGATTGTTTTCTACACATCATAATAATATCGCCAAATAAATCTTTAGGCCGCTTATCTGCCGTCAAACTTAATTCTCATGCATAATTCATAGCGTCGATTCATGTGAAGAGGGAAAGTTGGTGAACTCTCGATACCTGAGAAAACTGACAGCCCTCGGATAGTAACTAGTAGCACCTGGACTTTGTATTTTTGTTTTTGTTATAAAGTTTTGAAGGTTTTGATTCAAATATTTTGTTGGTAGTTTCAAAATTAAGGATGTTTTGTTATAGGCCGTAGTGAAACGTATAATATTATGTGTGATGGTAACGGAATATGATACTTATTGTTAGCATCCCAGCTTATCGCCTTTTACATGAACTATCATAACAGCCCATTAATGTCCCACTGCAGAGACGAGCCTCCTCCCATGAAGGAGGGATACTTGGCCTACTAATACCACGCTGGCCAGACGGATTAGTATAGGGTTTAATTTCAAGTTTTCCTTCTTTTTATTTCGTAAAGATAAAATACACGAACTATGAAGAGTCGTAATTTGCGAATAACGGTGTCTACTTAACACTCAATATTTTAGAATATTGCCTATTCTAAAATATTGAGTGTTTTTGTGGTTCGTGGTTTTTGTGGTCGGTTTATGTGAAACAAATTCAAGAACAAGACAAGAAAAACAATAATTCTTAAACTTGTTTTTTGCGTAGATTTTTCATAATAAAAGCGTTCAGTTTTTTGGATGTTATGTTGTCAATTTTATAAACAGACACTAGGCATTAAGTCGCGAAGACCATTTTAGAGATTAAAATATTAAAGGATAAATTAAATCATCCAAGTTCTAGGCAATAATTTCTGAATCATGACACCACACCCTTATTAACTGGATTTATAACTGACTAGCTGACCCGTGCCCACTTCGTTGGGGGGCGAAAAAAACGCGTCCCTTTTTTAAACATATTTCATTACTGCTCCACTCCTATTAGTCATGGCGTGATACTATATAGCCCATGACACTCTCGATAATTGGACTATTCAACACAGAAAGAATTTTTTAAATCGGTTCAGTAGATCCAGAGATGGATAATCTCTACAACGTCACAAACACACAAACTTTACCTCTTTATAATATTAGTATAGATATAGATTTAGACCGATTTGAGTTAGATTTATGTGAAGAGGGAAAGTTGGTGAACTCTCAATACATGAGAAAACTGACAGCCTTGAGATAGTATATAGTCTATATAGTATAAAGTAATTTAGACAACAATTTCTGAATCATCACACCACACCCCTATTAACTGGATTTATATCTGGTTGAAAAAAAGCAAACTCTCATTTTCATACATTCAGCCAGTAAACATATGAATGTGCTTCGCTGTGGTGATAAGTTGACGGGGATTGAATCCCATCACGTGCTCTCGATCGACGCGACGGCACATTCACGATATTCAATTTGTTCAAGTGCATGAAAACACACCAGCCTAGCAGATTTACTACGGTGAACTTTTGTTTTACTACCACTAGTAGTTATGTCGTTTTCGATTCATGAATGAGAGAAATAGATTTTTATTTTAATGGTTTTGTATGTCCTATTATTACTAATTTGTTTCTCTGGCCCAGAATAAAATACATCTAACATGTTATTTAGTTAAAGTAGAAGAAAATCTTAACAGGGAACTGATACTAACGTAATGTCTGTAGGCTACTTTACCTATTTAAAGCACAGTCATACTGTCCATCACACACAAGTGATATCTCTGTCCTTACACAGGGATATTCAAAGGCTGGTAGAGATGTGCCCAATTAATTAAAAAAAAAGAAAAAAAAACACTTCCTTTTTTAAAATTAAAGTTCTGTAATTTGCAAGCTCAAAATGCATTATTTATCATGTAATTTGTCAGAGCTGTGCAAGAAGGCATCGTCCGTAGATATGACGTCACAAATATGAAGGTTCTTTATCTATGAGCTGCACGCTCTGTTTTCCACTAACTTAATAGTTAGTGGAAAAGTTTGTTGTAATCAACAAACTTGTTTTCTGTAAGTATGAAATATTGTGCTGGATGTCTCTGTAACGCAACGACATTGCGTCCCCTCGAGCGAACGAAGAACTGATGTTCTATTACGTCTACATCTTGTATTTATAACAACAAGATAACATTAATCATTATGTTATGAATACTTTTTTATTTATAGCTATTTATTACTTTTGACAGGTTGTCTATTGTATGCCCGAAAATTATATGCCATAATATTCGTATGCCCGAATCTCTTTTGCCATAATTTTATTAGACATAACGGCAAAAACAGCTCGAAGGAAACCCGTGCCAATAAATATTATGGCTAAAGACGATTATGGCAAACAATATTAGTATAAATAAAATTATAATAAATATAATACCAGCTCATTAATATCCCACTGCAGGGACGGGCCTCTCTCCTCCCGTGACGAACCTACTAATACCACGCTGGCCAGACGGATTAGTATAGGGTTTAATTTCAAGTTTTCCTTCTTTTACTTCGTAAAGATAATATTTTCGGTTAGTCCCCTAGTCGGTTTTTACGACACCCATGGGATGAGATATGGTGGTGAAATAAGGAATCATAAAGAAAGACAAGCTCCGAGGTGGCAAAACGGGCGCGGATGCGGTTGCAGTTCACAAGATCGTGGTTTCTACTCATGAAATGAAGAGGCAATAAAATAATATCTACCATTTTATCAAATCGTTTATTAGGAAATAACGCGTTTTGAGGTTACCAATTCTCTTAGTAAAAATCAAAATTTATAATAATAGTAAAAAGAAATTGTAAAGAAACTAAATCACAATATCCATAACATATAATATTATTCTTTCTGATGTCTTGTTACAGAACCCTGTAAGATTAATCAATTTTTTTTTCTATGCAGTTCCAAAACGAAAAATACAAAAAAGAAAAATAACGAACCAGGAGACCATCAGAATTCGGCTTCATTTATTTAAACTGAAACTCAGTTTATTTGCTGTTTTCTATAACGTAGGCTGTACCGCTTTTCCATTTTTTCCGTAACGAATGTCCACAATTTTTGGCAATATTTATTTTAAATATTTTCCCCTCAACAAAGATGAAAAAGTTTTGATAGCTTCATACATTGAAATAACATAGCAAAAACTGTAAACAGTCATGTTGTAGGTAGTTTGAGTTAAATGTATAGTACATCGATACGTGCGTCCTATGTACTGCATTTGAATTCAGAACAGCGACTCCCAGGAAAGAGTTTTAGTATTTGTCGTGTGCAGTTCAACTGTCATACGGAATTGTAAATTTATTCGTCTGTTTCTTAGTGTTCTAGAACTACTTTTGAAAGATGGAATAATTTTTGAAAGATTTTTTTTTTTACCGAAGAGGTAAAATAGAATTTTAGAAGTTGCAGTTTACATTTGAAATTAATCAATTTTTTTATTTACTTTACACACGGCAAAATAAAAAAAAATACACACTTAGGGGAACCTGGGGACACTTGATCCTTAAGGGAGACTAGGTACACAAGATTTTCAGAACTTGTTTGGGTAATATTAAATTTTATAATGGCAATATCGGTTGTCTATGGTACCCGCTAACTTTCTAAAGTTGGTACACCTGTCAAATTTGACGCGTTTGTAAATGGCGGACGACCAAGGGTTTGTTGTTGCAAAGAGAAAATTTCCGTAAGTTTACACTTTGATTAAACATTAATGTAAATATGGCTTTTAGGTGTGTATGAATTTAATTCGAGGCGTTATCTATATAAGTAGCGATTTGTAGCGTAGAAAAGTGGTAATCTATTAGACGTTTGAAAATATTCTTGTTTATAACCTCAAACTGTTCAGGGTACACTTGATCCACTTAGCTAAGGGACACTTGATCCGGGATGATCAAATGTCCTTTAACTACTTTTAACTTTTATTTTTCAATTAATTTCAGATTACCGATATGCCCAGAGTATACAAAACAAGAGAAGGTGTCAGAAAAAGAGTACCAATCGATGAAGAGATTATTTTGCTAGAACACCTAATTGAAGCTTAAACGTAACTTGAAATTTTGTTTTACATGTCCTGGGTTCAATTCAATAAGACAGTGTTTCAAGTCTTTATCTTAATTACGTTTAAATTTTATTCAGCATGTCTATTCTCGTTCTTTAAAATTCGGTTAAGTTAACTTTAGTTGTCAAATTGTCACACTCTAAATAAAACTTTAACATAAGCTCAAAAGGTTACAATTGCAATAGCAAAAAAACAAGACAATTTGACAACTAAAAGTTAACTTAACCGAATTTAGGGTACGAGAATTGACATGCTGGGTGTGATTACGAGACATTTGAGTTCTTTTATTATTGAAGATATAATTTTGTTTTGAGTTTGTTTTTGTTTTTTTAATACGAAAGGGAAGTTTCACATTTAGCAATTGATTTATGTATGGAGACGGTGTGATATGCCTATGTTATGTGATTTTGAAAACAATATAAAAAAGATTATCATATTCTAAAAACATTTTTTATTTATTTCCTTAGTAATACTATCATGTGAACCTAGATATGGGAGACTTGATTACCCAGGACCAAGTCTCCCGTATATACAGGACACTTGATACCATTCCCTATTTTTACTTTTAGTCAAATAACTATTAAATTTAGGCACTTATATCTTTGGGTCTTACATAAATTATAGGCAAATAAATTTCACGTATTTCGGTACCAATATCTTTTAAAATGGATGGTCACTAAGGAAATTAGGGATGAAAAACAAAAGTACACATGTAAGTATATATTTTTTTAATTAGATCAATCGTGACAAGTGGCGCTCTGTCGTTTCTGGATACCCCGGACGGGATAAAGCGTGATTTTATGTACGTATGTATGTACGGCAAAATTACAATAGAGTATTATGACGATTCTCTCATTTCGAGCAAGTTGAATAAGATTAAAAACGTTTATTAAATCTTCAGGAACCCTAATTTATCAAAGAGCACATCATTTCGTTATATAAACTAGCTTTATCGTCGAAAACTAATTATTAAGCAGTAAAGGCTCCGTCATTTGGTAATTAAACGGAGACATTGTAAAAGCTATTACAAGAATTCTTGTCCTTATGATCATACATTTTGAAGATAATTTTTATTGCATTGAATTTGTAGTGGAACTAGCGTTTTAACTCATGGTAATTAGTAACTGCTGATCAGGGATTTATTCGGCCTACACTCGAGAGCAAAAGTTCCGGGTCACTAGCATTTACTTCAATATCTTGAAAACGAATAAAGCTATCGTATTGAAATAAATTGAACTTTATAGACAATTTAATAATCTTTCATTAAACATATAAAAACTTATTGATTGGCGGTAAGTAATGGCATTAAAAAAGTTATAAAAAAAAAGATCCATTTTTTTTAAATCAGAACTTCTAATTTTCACTACTGTTTTTGCTTTTGTTTTTGTTCTGTCATAAAATGTATTTATAAGGAGTCATCCAGGTATCCAATAGTCATTATTAAAGTGGTAATTATGTCACTCACACCTGAGGAATGTACGAGAATCCTCACGATCCTGGAAAATGGGAGCAGTCAGCGAGAAACAGCAAGAATAGTCGGTGTATCGTTGTCTACAGTTCAGCGTGTTCGCCAGCGGTTTCTAGAAACTGGTTTGAACCTACGCAGACCAACAACAGGCAGACCCAGGTGTACGACGGCACGGGAAGATCGATATTTAGTGAACTCTATGCTACGAAATCGGTTTCTTACGGGAACAGCACTGACTCAACATTTTTAGGACTTGGTGGAAGCAGCCCTTCTGCGTAGCTAATACGATAGCTTTATTCGTTTTCAAGATATTGAAGTAAATGCTAGTGACCCGGAACTTTTGCTCTCGAGTGTATATTGTGGTAATATAGGCCGCTGCCTGCTTTGGAAGAAATGTTGTCTCTAAAATGTGAAAACATTGAACAAGGACAAGTTACAGCATTCGTAAATAAAAGCTGGTAGTTCATTACAGAGCCTGCAGGGTGTTAGTATACAATCTGATCAGGTAAAAGTGTCAGCGTCGTAAAAAACGACTAAAGGAAGAGCTAGTTTGGAATCTGAAACAATTTAAAAGGGATTTATTTCATTATTACACTCGTATAGAACAATATTATCTTCTAGGCTGTGTACCTCTTTAGTAACTATAATTACGTTTTCTGATTACTGGTACAAAACCTACAACATAAAATAGATAGCATGTTGTTATTATGTTGTATAAAATCTACCTAAAGCGCACGAGAAGAAAACTGTTACAATTGTTCCATTACCAATATCCCTTCCCATTCCGAAATAAGGGTGCAGTTTCCCTTGATAGTCTCCAACTCCCCTGAGATTATGCATTCAAGCAGCATATTAATAAGACATTTAGACAATGTACCGTTAACAATCACACAAGAATATTTTCCTAATACAAAGTCCGCTCACTTATTGGAGTCGCGTTGTTATTGCTACTAGACACGGCACTGTAAGGTGTTGCTTATAATTTCGCTGGTGTAAGATTGCGCAGTAATGTAGGGTAAGGGCTGTTAGAATTGCTGTATTTCCTTAATAGTCTGCATTTACCCTCGACGACAATTTGTGACAAGAGCGTGAGCTAAATTGTCGGCAAGAGGAAATAAACTAATTTACTTATATACGACATTCATAAACTAAAGCCTTAGTTGAAATACAAAGTGAGCACTGAAAAGTGAATAATGGTATGAGACGGTACGATGAACAGTTCTGTTTAGCGTTCTTGTGTATTATTTAAGGATATGCGTGACTAAGAAATTATTTTGATGCTATTAATTATCAGTTTTATGTATGACAAACTTTAGATATAAAATCTGATAATTGATTTTATGTTGGTATCTAATATTATCAAAGTTTTCTAATTAGAGTGTTCCTATTTAAGTCGATGGGCTTATTAATATATTATTTTTTAAACTTGTGATGTTATCTCGCTCCGCGATCATATTAAGTCGCTAAAACAAAACTTAAAAAGTGATAAATAAAAGAAAATATTACGTGCAACTTTTTCGAGTGGTCGCGTCTCGTTCCATGGGTACCTTAAAAACGTCATGAAACCCAGTAAGTACTCCTGCCGATTATGATTTTTTAAAATATTATTTAATCAATTTGATAAGTTTCTATAAGATAAACTAGAAAGATTACCCACTCAAACAAAACATTTTTTTTAAATGGGTATAATATTTTATAAAAGTTTTTTATATAACTTTTTTATTAAAAGTATTAAAAAAAGTTGGAATTTGTCCTAAAATAAGTGCACACACGAACTCTACGAGCATAAACGTATTTTTTTAATTCCAACAAAAAATAATCACGTGCGACGTCTTAAATCTTATCTCACATTAAGGAAGACAGTCGTTGTCTCAGAGGTATTTTATTAATGAATACTTTTAAGCGAGCACGTAGTTAATACTTACGTTAGGATTTTAATGAAACGTATCATAAAACGTATCATTGTTGCTAACGTAACGTAGTCTAAGGCATTAATTTAATACGTAGCGTTAAAACTATCGCTTGAAGCGGATTAGTGGTGCAGTTTATACTTGCATATGCATTGCAATTTATGTGGACACGTACTTTATATTATGTTTATACCCAGGCCTTGTTTCTTTGGAGGCCAGCATAGACTTCAAACTATCAATCATGTATTTACCTTCGTTTTGTAGTAATACCTACTTCAAAACGAAGAGGCAGTTCTTAATTTGCCTTTTTTATGCTTCAATAATTTTGTTGACTAGTTGTAAAAGTGTATAAATACACTTTTACAACTAGAAAGATTTTTAGAATTTAATTGTAAAGTACCATTTTAAATAAATAAATTTATTTATTTAAAATGGTACTTTACAATTAAATTCTAAAAATCTTTCATGTAAACAAAACTTTGCAAGTGGTATAAGTGATATCAGTATACTGGTTGGAGTCGGTTTTAGAATTTTTATGATAGTTTATTTTTATTATTAACCGACTTCAAAAAAAAAGGAGGACGTTCTCAATTCGGTTAATTTTTTTGTGTTTGTTACCTAATTTCTCAAATACGGCTAAACCAATTTGAAAAATTTTCTTTTTTGATTCCAATATGGCGTTTATGTATAAAAATGGGTGCGATTAATCTCAAAGATACATACTCGTACATGTACGAAAAAGATAAGCTTTGACTGGACATACCGGGGTGTACCGTCTTTAAATGTCAGATTAATTTGGGTAACAATTCTAAATTAACCGAATGACACTTTAGAATATTAATCTGAGTAATAAACGTTGGTATCGAAATCTAAGCGAAGAGAGATCGTAGTGGCATTTAGTATTAAATAGATGTGTATGTAGGATCAAACGTCTGTAGTAAACGCTTGCTCGGAATGCGATTCTCTGAGCGGGTACCTACTGTCCGTTTTGGTTGCATTACATTAGATTAGACACTGCTCGCATTCCTAGCGCTTTAGAATCATTTGATTGTAACAATATGTCTTTGATAAATGGTGTAGATATAACTAAGTTTATGATGCTTTGGTTGATTACCTGTTGTGAAGTGCTTGTAGTCTATGGCTGAAAGAGGTTCAATTCCCGTTTAATACAAATCCTTTTTGCATGAACATGATTGTTTCCTTTTTGCAAACTATTGAACTCTCTATTCTCAAACAACTATTCTTTCAAGATTTTAGATCCGGAGAAAACAAATAAACTGACCGCTAAAAATATTCTATGTTTGTCCTGATTTATGCATTTGAATAATACTTTATTCCGATTTGATTTATACATTCTATAAAATATTGTGTATAAAATACTATGAATTTGGTGTTTGAAATAGACACATCAGTTTTATTTACATGACATACCGCATGCTGCAATCAAATATAATTATATTGGCTAATAGAAAAAGTTGAAGTTCATTTAATAGACTTAGTGTCGCGAACTGCGGTACACTGTATGGCTTTCAACAGTGCAAATTAATTCGAACTATTTCTGTAGTCGATAAAATTTATATTATATCTGGTACAAAGCCAATTATGATCCTACATTGTACTGGAGCTGTACGTTATTTCGAGTAAAAGTACTTAAAGCTTAATCATTCAAGTCTTTATTATGGTTTTGCCTAGAGGAAGAAGGGGTTAATATAACCATAGAAACTGTCTCTGTGGTGCTACAGTCGCGGTATCGAAGGAATCCCACGTACAAGTTTATGTGTGTTTCACATACGTTTGTCGACAAATGCAAACATGCAGCAGGAAGGAAACACGCTCATTAGTAATACATTTAAATTATATGTAATTACTTCATCACCACAAAAGCATTACTGCAAGTCACCTTAAAAATCCTGACTAAAGTCACCAAAAATAATTATTTAAATAAAATGTAAAACAGAAGACCATAAAAGATCAAAGTGAATAATATGAGTTGTTAATGTCCAAATAAGTGTGTTAATTTTATTGGTAAAGGGGAAGGGGGGGGGAGGGAAGGGGAGGGTCAGTGACGTGACTTCTGACGTCATTTCTGACGCAGGTCGGCTTGAAGACGGTCACTCGACAATTGAATCATAAAGCCACACGTGACCCTCCTGCACTACATTGTTTTATTTTATTTTGTTAAATACTGTTCTGTATATGTTATCTTTTGAATAACAAACTGTTGTTGAAAAGCATTGTTGTTTGTATATATTGTAGTCGGCATGTCCAGGTAAAGTTTTATGTTATCAGAATAGTAGTTTGGTAATGTATAACGGTGTCCGAAAACTTGTGTAAGGTTCACTTCTTCCATTTTTTATAAAATTCTATTTTGCGGCAAATGAAGTGCAAAGAAAAGCTACACTCAGGACACAAATATCGCAATTACCCGATATTCGAAATTGCAACCTCATAATGGCTGTTGCATACACTACTATTGTTATTTGAAAACATTGACCATTGACGCAATCAAATGATACCTATTAGAACATACAACTACATATTGTAAATTAACCCCCCAATGATAGTCTTCAAAATATCCACATACCTAAATATCAAAATCAAGTACAATATAAACCTTTATGCATTATTTTGGTAGGTATCTTAACGCGCAATCCTCAGTAGTACAGGTGATATAGCAACAACATATCGTATAATAATCCCGGCAGCTTGCAAGTGACGTAATCAAATGGTGTCGGTGCGAGAGTCCTAATCGAGGCAGACCACGCTCGACTACGTCACATCGGACTAAGGAGCAAGAGCCACACAGATCCAGATATCTGTTGAATTTGTATGTCGTTGTCAAACTATGATTTATTGTGATGTTGTCATATGTTTACGTTTATGAACGATGCAGGAAATGTATGCGTGTTTTTAATGCGTAGATCAAAGTATTAAGGCATTTAAAATGGTTTTGTAAATGTTTATCATCTATTACACTGTATCATTTATTTTGTAACTTAATTTTTATGAATTAACGTTCAAGCATAATAAATAACATCTAATTAATGTAAACTAGCTCACAGAAACACTCATGGGAAAATTTCCTTGTCTAAATTGTTCGTAACACAAAAGCTATAACACGAACCCTTCACAACCATAAAGGTTCCAAACTTCAAACTTGGCACACACCTTGTCTCTTAAATGCTCGTCGAGAAAAGATTTTCCTAACTTCGACCAATAAAAATGTCAAATAGTATGACCTCCTTTTGCTATCGCCATATATAGTTTAGAAAGTTCTTGTTATACTGGTTTTGGGACTACACCTTATTTCACGGGAATGTAGTCGTGGCTAACAGCTGGTTTATGGATAAAAGGATTCTGCTAAATGATATGCATTCGTATAAGTTATGAGAATTACATGATTTCTTATAGTCTTGTAGTTTTTGGATTAAGTTTTTGGATTATTTTAGTAGAGAGTGTAAGAACTAATGAAATAATGACGGATTGTGGTTACAAGCAATAGTACTAGTACGGTATTTGTTATACTTTAATTTTAATACAATAACTTTCAACACAACAGTTTGCTGCGTTAGTGCCGTGCCACACTAAGATCATAATCATCATAACAGTTAATTAAAATTCTATTGTATTGACACTCGTTTAGTGACAGGCGAAAACTTAGCCTACTGATACAATGTGCTTTCTTTTTCTTATCATTATTTATCAGCAATAGCAAAACACACGTTTAAAGAAACTCAAACTTTTCTGGATAGGGAAATATTACATAAAATTTTTACCTATGAAGCTTTGGTATAACTAGAAAAATCCGAAAAGAAAATGTCGCGCCTAGATGGCGATGTACAGTTGAGTTCTAAGTGGCGGCCCGGGCGGCGCCCTATAAAACAATGGTTAAGTTTGGTAGTCGAGATGGATGCTCGGGTGGCCTAGTGGTCATGGCGCTGGACGCGTATAGTCCAGAGACGCGGGTTCGAGTCCCGCCTCGAGTACCAATTTTTTTCCATTGTCATTCTTCTTTTACGGAAATATTATGTAGCTGTTTTATACGCAAGCAAATAATATTTACAAAGGACATCCAAGCCCAGGACGTAAGTATGTTTAGGTATCGCACAAATAATTGTACGATAAAATCTGCTACCGCTGATCACTACGTCAAATCATTTATATCTGCGTGATTTGTGAAAAGCTTTTTGATGCTCACTTTTTTATGTTCCGTCAGAAATGGTTGAAATCAAAAGGCTGGCAAATAATACCTACCGTATAACTAATCCGCGGTACATGCGCGGTATATTATTTGGAAATATTTTATGATTCCGAGTATTTTCACACAAATGTAAAAAAAAAAAAATATTTATTGTTGTAACGTTGTTTTTAATGAATAGTTATATTTTTGTAATCTGTGCTAGTCAAAAGGGACTGCTATATCAATATAAAAATACTGCTCTACATATTCAGTGGAACTATTTAGAATTCGGCACATAGAGAGTTGTTCATCAGACCAACCAATTAGTATATAACAAGGCATGTAGTTTAGTGTCTAACTTTCTCAATGATGGACGGGAAATTGGGCATATTAATACCACGCTGATGCTGGCCACAAGTATTGGTAAATGGTATGATGACAGGTTTTCTTTCTTTTGTTTTCATAGAGAGAATAAAACTACTGTTAATTTTTTACGACTTAATTATAAAGGTAAACAACTATGGCGTCGTGTCAACCACAGACTAAAGACTTTAGTATTTGACCTTTGAGGAACGTTTAGGAATCAAGGACAAATTCTAGAATCTACAAATGTCAAATCGTGAAATTAATTTTTGTGTGAAATTTGACGTTGGATAAAATTACATTTATTTAAAATTTAAGAAAGATAGTGGTTAAATCAAAGTAATTTACGTGTTTTCTGTTTAACAAACGTTTAATGTTACTTTCCAGAAATTTTCATCCATATCAAAGTGTGCGATTGATGTAAAAACTAGTGAATTTGCAATATGTGCTGTTTGTTTACAAAGTTAATCAAGTAAGGACCAATACTCTATAGGTACTATGTCTGTGACGACTTTTTGACGGCGGTATTGAGTTGGTACAATAACACTGTGTGATCTTACTCCGTCACAGCATCGAATAGTCGTAGATAATTTTGAGATATCACAGATTATTAATTCTTAAACTAACTTGCAGATTGCCTAGCTTTGATAACCTTTAATTAGGTGTAAATTACAGAGTAATAAATCATTCTGACGAAAAGTGTTTTGCCTACAGTCACCTATTGATGCAGCTATAATGAAACGTTTACATACAAAAATATTTTTCACTAAACAAATCAATATTACAGCCATAAATAATAAAGTCGTTTAGAGTATTGGGCTTATATATTTCTAAGCAATTGTCTTCTCGTTTTGCAACAAATTTATATTGTCAACGACAGGAGGCGTCCGCTTCGAGCCCTGTAGCGGAGGGAAAAGCAAGCGCTTAGAGCGTTGTCCCCATACAACATATTTCACTACATAAATCATAACTTTATTTCCTCTCGCTCATGGATGCCGACTCGAGAAGGGAGGTGTCTTTGAAATGGCTTTAAGAGTTCCCGCACGGCTGTACCGCAACAAAGGATGCCCAAATTCAATTAGGTGTAGATGGAACGTGGAGACTTGTATTACTTTTAAAATATTCACTTTTGTGCATCAAGTATATGTTTTCTGTGGTTTTGTAATTACATGGGTTTTTACCTTAGTTTTTTCTATAAAACTTCTACTTGTGTTCTTACTACTATCTAAAATGTCATTTAGTTGTAATAAAATAAAGATTATTTAGTACAGTTTATTGATACTGATTTCAAGATAGGTATTAGAACATCAACTAACCTTCAAAACATCTAACAAATATCTTCAATACATTGTTTAATTACAAAACAGTAATTAATAATGTTGAATCGACATGTTGGATTTATTGTGAAGCACAATGAGCCTGTGAACAGTCATGGCTAAAGTTTAATTAAAGATTCATGATAAATTGTCGTTGGGAGCTGCATTCTCGCGACGTCTCCCACGTGAAGAACACTAAGGGTTCGTTCACACAGACCGGCTCCAGCATCGGCGCGCATTTTTCTTTATACACAGAATTTATTGTAGACTCTTGGAGCTGGTCGGATCGTAGACTAAGACTATTTCACATAGACCGTCTGTTGCCTTTTTGAGCGAGAAAGAGCATGTAATCGGAGCCGAACGGCTGCGCGAATGAACGAAAGGATATTGTGATCGGAGCCGGTCAGCTCCTCTTATTATTTCAAACCAAGCACGTTCAAGCAATTCGCGCAATTCTTAATAACAAAAAACCAGTACACAAGCAAAAATAAACTGTACTACAAATACTTAAAACTCTGTTTTCAACTTGATAAGAATCTTGCTTTCCGCTCCGAGCCGGTCTGTGTGAACGGACCCTTACTGGGAACACTTAAATAACTTAAGATAGAAACCTTACAATAAATTCATGAGACCCCGTTCCCCCTTTGTTTTGTCTGCGCGATGTTTTAACGCGTCTAATTGGCAGGAAATACCGCTAAAATGATCGCAAATTAGTAAGGTGCGTTATTGTATCGTGAGTAAAGTTAGAATTAGTGGAGAAGCTACTGTTTAATTATGTTTTCAGATGATTAGTTTAGGATGCTGGAATTTTAGATGTAAGTGTATTTACTTTATTTTAAGTGAATAGGAATAAGAGAAAACAATTAATTCCACAAAGCAGTATTAGCAAGTATTATCAGTTATCAATATGAGCAGTCTTAGACGTATATAGTGGCAAACGGCTAGTTAGATAGAAAAAGAAAGAAGTTAGTTTTATATTAAATGCTATTTTAAGTAAATAATAAAGAAAAGTAAATTAAATGCCTTTAATTGGCCTATTAAGGACGGAGCTAAACATTATATTTTAATACAACGCTTGACACGCACTTTCATATACGAGTACTTAGTTTACCTTTATTTGTTCTGGTGAAGATATAGGTTTTGAACTTTACTTTAGTTTACTTTTGTGACAGTCGATATAGGGATGGTGGCATCATGTATTATCACTCTGTCACTACTCGGATAGCGTTAACAAGCCTATTTTAATTAATCTTTCATCTCAAATATTTTTTATCCATTAATCGCACAATCAGCTGCTTGTACATTTAACAACAAGAAATATCATTAAACCAGTCAATAGATCTCCACTACTGGACATAGATCTCCTTCAAATATTTCTACTTTATACCATCGGTTTTTCCCACACTAAATATGTCATCTATCCACTGTGTAAGGGGTCTCTCCACCCTACGCCTATACCAAGAAATATATAAACATAATTAGGGACTGACGACAAAATAACATCATCTTAATAGGCTTAACAAGTCAATGTCAAGGACAACAATATAATATGACTTGTTTTGCCTTCGGTACATTGCTGTTCTAATTCCAACCAAACATGGACAAAGGGATGTAGCCTCAAGCATTGTAATAGCAACAAGGAAATAAAAATATCTTATACAGTGAACTAAATGTCTACCACAAAGGATTGCGCTGAATTTTAATTTCTAAGTATACGGCTTGTTGTAAGTACTACGTAGATAACAATGCGGATTGCATACATTGGTTGGTTGGTAAGCATTGCCAAAAGAACTGTAATACGAAGAGTAGTTATGCTTATGTTTGAATATTTTTCACACGTTGTAGAAGTAGGTTGTGGAAGATCTTGATTGTGTTTTTGTTTACAGTAAAGTCAAACCAGTATCTATGTATTCTTAACATGCTTAAGAACGCAAGTTGTGTGATTTACAAATTGTAACTAACTTGTGTTGATTAAGTTTATGTGCCATTTTCATTATATCATTTTTAAGTATAGAATTATTTTTTGGTGCCAGTTTCAACTAAGTTCCAAATATATAAATCTCTGATGCTGCCAGTACGATGGATCAGAGGTTATTTGCACATCCTAATGCATAGCTAGATATATTTCACTTGGTTGTGTTTGCAAAAACTGCCTTTAAAACCAAATTAAATGATGAAAGTTTTCAAGTTATGCCGAGTTCGTTTTATAATAAAATTACTTGTATGTGTCAGTTTCCACATTGAATTCAATTATGAACTTTTTGAATATTTCATACCTTGTGAGAAGAATTGCCCGTTTAATTGATAGTTGACTTGACAATATTTTAGTGCTTGGAAAAAGTAACCAAAGGAGTGCTTATGGGTGTTTATATTTATCATCTTATCGCCGAAAAGAAATCCACAGCTAAAAATTGGCATCCAGAAGTTTCAGCTGCTCGCTATGATATTCCTCTCTAAAAAAATCAAAATGTCAAATTCCCGCTACCTACATTGTCGGTACATCTCGTGAATGATTTGCGCATTGTATGTCTTCTTTTCACGGTTTTAATTTAAGAACTTATTGCCACAGGGGCTGTTGGTTCTGCATGTTATGTTCTCTGCCCCGTGCCTCGTAAAACATGTACAACACTACGTGATTTGTTGGTACTTTGGTTTTCCTTCGGATCTTCTGAATATTATTGGCTGCAAAAGACGTAAGACTGAATAGAACACTATGTACTACTCGTAATAGCTAGATTGTATAGAAAAGGGTGGTTTACTTCTGCATACTTAGCATAATGTAGACTTTTGACTAATTTGATAGCCCACATGCGTTTCATTTGTATGAAGTATGTGCTTACAATTCAAATGATTGCAATTGTGGTCGGCAATTAGCTACCATAGCAAAGATTATTTATTACTGACATTTTGGTAATTTAACTGCGCTTATGGTTTATTGTATCTGTAACAGACACATGCTTTATTTCTTAATGCGTCAGTTATTAAATAAAACCTTATCAAAAATCGAACAGAAAAAAAAAAGGTTTTTTTTTTACTCTTGGGCCTAATGATGAACCTGTAAAGGGTAAAAAATAGAAAAAAAAATTAAAGAAATTGTTTTCGTTGACGTAATATACTCATGACGCATATTTACTCATGTAATCCATAATTACATATATTTACAACAATATCAACAAACGGTTACATTTATACTAATATACATTTACCTATTCATAACAGATTATCTATACATCATTTTATATAAATTCTCTAATCAAAATCTATACAGTAAAATGTTCTACTTGTATTGCATATAATTGTTTAATAATGTTCCCTATGACACGTAGACCAATAAACATACCCTTTTAGCCGAAAATAAAACTTAATTACAATTAATTATGTACATTTTGTAATCGATATGTTCGTACTTTTCGCTTACATTTTGAGTTGTACGAGAATTGACATTATTTAATTCAAATAACTATGTACAGTACCCTGCCATAAATATTGCACATTTCCGACAACAATCTTTAAGACTTCGCCTACTAGCAAGTTCGTGTCTGTGGAATGCGTATCCTTCACAGTTGCTAATAGATACCAGACTGTTCGTATTTCGTGCGATAGAGATGATGCTCTACGAAGGCGAAATTGGGCGATTATCTCTTTTCAAAAGTCGATGTGTAATATTTACGGCCGGGTACTGTATATGAGTGTAATTATTTATATTTAAAATTCAAGCAATAACCAAGCCCTTTTTCGTTTTGTTTCTGATTGTCTGAACACTATCTGTGGTGATAAATATGTTGTCAATTGTAATAGTTAGGTATATTAATTGCATAAAAAATCTAAGGCATGTTGAGACGATCAGAGTTGGATTTGAATAAGGTGAATCAATTGGTATATTTATAATATTACTAGCTTTTGCCCGCGCTTTTGCTCGCGTTAAATTCGGGGTAGCACTGTTCCCCTTTCCTGGACACAGAAAAAAAAGTAGCATATGTTACTTTCCATCCATTTAACTATCTCCACTTAAAAAATCACGTCAATTCATCGCCCCGTTTTCCCGTGAAAGAAAGACAAACAGACACACTTTCCCATTTATAATATTAGTATGGATCATGTGGCAAACGATAATCTGAGCGAATGTTGATGTCTCTGCTTATACTTTCCGATGATCAAATAATAAAATGAGTATGTTGGGTGCTGGTGGCATCGGATGATATGTTTTTTGATGTTAACTATTCACGTACATTTAATTCGTTAACAAAAATGGCACATTCTATCTGACTATAGTTTTTTTAGAAAAGCCAATCAATCTGGGAGCTCACATTTGGGAATAACCGAACAAATTATGCTTCATTCAAACAGAAATTGATGTTCATCTTTGTTCAGCCAATCGTTATTCTAAACGCGATCCCAAAAGGCACTAGCTTATTATAATAACAATAGAATTTGAATTGATATTTTTTCCAAAACTCGTTTTAAACGACAATAATTTGACAAATTATAATGTATACAATCTTCGTAGTTCAATTCGTTTACAATGCCTACTTCTTAATTAACAAGCATTAGCAGACTCCATCTAGACCATTATTTAATTTATACACAAACACGGTTTGCTTTGCGTCCGATCTGATTTAAAAACAGAACAATTCTATTGATGGGTCTATTATAAGGCAGATTTGGCACAGATATAAATGACAAACAGGTAAATAGCTTGAGAATACGCTAACTAAACTTTTCTTTTGTAAAGCTGAAAGATGACATAAAATCGACTATTTTTCTGATGGCAATCTGTATGGGGTTCATGTTAAACACCTTTTGAGGCTCTTAGAAGACTGACACTAAAGCTGTTGCTGAAACAGTTCAAACGATGCATGTAGGGAAGCAGTTAAGTGCTTTTCTTTTTTGATTCACTTTTACTAACAACCGTCATTGCGTAGGAGTTAGCAAAACATTATCCTTAGGTCTCGGTTTATCGATACGATATGACCTTCTTAACAGTTATGGTGGGTGATTTTTTATCATGAGAATGTTTTTTTATAAAAAGACACAGTATGTGATAGGTCTAAAATATTGTATTGATATGTTAAGATTCCATTAATACATTTGTGAAATAAAAAATCAGATCGGACACTTTGTAGGGGAAGGTTAATAATATAATCACAAGCTTCCAGGATGTGCTCAAAATGTTTTAAGATAGTTCTGCTCTAGGTTTGTACCCTGATATATTTCGAACTAATCAGATCGAGATTGAAGTAATGAAATACCTATGTTCACCCTTTACCTTTTTTAATTCAATAAAGACGCAAATTCGGTATGTAAAGTAAAATTTTACCTATGTCGATTCCAAAACCATTTCCAGATTTTGGATCGGTAAGGAATAAAAATTAATAACATAATTTTAGCGCAAAAATCCACAAGATGGTGTTCATTGTTACAATTATACATGAATTAATTTGTCTTTCATTTGATCTCTAAATTACGTCATGCGTCTGGCCGAACAGAAGTTTGTATCTGCCTTCCTTGATCAAGTAATCCAGCCGTACGTATGACGTCATCACAAGTAAAACTTAAAATATTTATTAAAAATAAACCAAAGGTTGGAAACCAAAAATACTCAAATCAGTTGTTTATAATTAATAAACCTTTGTAATAAAAAAATTTATTACAAAGGTTTATTAATTATATATAATAAAGAATTTGACGGATGTGTAACTACTGTTGAATTCTTAGATTGCATGCTTTATGAAAAAGATGAAAGATCATGGTGTGAACGTAGCTATCAATCAATATTTATCCAAAACGGGGTCTAAATAACATCAATGAAGACAGTCTACTAACTAATTATTTTAATCTCGTTGTAGTATTACATTTAGAGAATACAGCCTCCATATAAGAGGAACGACATCTCTTAATTAACAACAATAACATTATTTTCGACGCAAAATATGAAATTCGTGATAAATAGTTAACTAAGCACAACCGGCCTGAGACCAGACAACATAAACTTTGGGTACTAACACTCGCTTAAATTATAACCAAAGCATTTAATATAGTGATATAAGGACCATTTTTCGTTAAGATAAAGTGACAGTGTACAGAGTAATTAAGCAAAGAGGCGTATTCAAACTGTCAATTTTAATGTAAATCGAGAAAGTTTAAAAATAAATAAGTAGCCTCTGCCTTGGATGACGGTCATCCTTGTTAAAAAGACAAATACACTGGCAGATATATAAAATACACAAGAATTGAAATGACCATTTATATGAAGATGCAATGATTTGGTATAAGAACCTTTAGGTAACTCAAACGTCAAAGCATCACAAATCACTGATAAACAAAATGGTCCTTATATCACGAATAATATTTTCACTTGATTCATTTAATTTCAACTAGAATAAATAAATTCACCATTTACATCGCCAATGCCTTTGACCAAAGACATACACATTTACTAAAAGAAATATAATAATCTTTTTTTATCATAATTACATCTATTAAATAATTAGCCCTAAATAAACAATTAACAAGCGTCAATGAACGACATTATGCACAAGATCACAATTTAAATTCATCATCGACATATAAGGCTTTCCTCTCTGGCTGCACAGGCGCCGTGTGGTGGTGCTAGGAATAACTTGCCGTTAGCACATGCACAGAGCTGGTAAATGTTCTGGTGATGTGGGTCGTGCCCGTGTGGAGACGATGGAGGTAGAGGAAGCGCTGATTTTAACTTCGGCATGAATATGCTCGGTGCGTCTAACCGAATCTGTAAGAGATGATTTTTTATATTAATTTGATGTTGTTATCTTAATTATCATTAAAAATAAAAATATCTACTTTATCCTATAATAGCTGACCCGTGCCCACTTCGTTGGGCGGCGAAAAAAACGCGTCCCTTTTTCAAACATATTTCATTACTGCTTCACTCCTATTAGTCATAGCGTGATACTATAATAGCCTATGGACACTTCCCGATAAATTATGGACTATTCACAACAGAAAGAATTTTTAAAATCGATTCAGTAGATTTAGAGATAACCCCCTACAATGTCACAAACACACAAACTTTAACTCTTTATAATACATATTAGTATCACATGTATTGCATTTGATTCCTAAACAATCTAGCAACCCGAAACAATACCAGTTTGTTTTGGGTGACAAAGAAATTATACTCAGAGTAGAATCTTTTTTTAAATAATAAAAGTATACGAACTCTTTAAAAAAAGTCCTAACGTAAAAGCAACAACCTCAAATTTAAAAAGAGAAAGAGCTTCCTGTCAAAATTTTATGTAACGGTAACGACGGGTCAGTATAAAAAACAGCAACCTATCAACTACATCGAAAACCGCTTACAGGAACTATGTATTTTCTGGTTCGCTGTAAACTATTTTATGTAAAAATGTTTCTAAACTATTAGCTTAGAATAAATCTGATGTATTGTGATCTTCGTTAAAGTAAGTAGGTACCTATATAGAATATAACAAATAAATGATAAGCGAGAATACTTGTCATTCTATAAACCTATCTGCAGGTTTATTAATCCCGAAAGAATGTTGTTTTAGTTGGTATTAAAATATCACTTCCCGGCAAATGTGCAAGACTTAAATAGGTAGTTCCATAAATTGAAACGAATGTGGTTGGTTATTTATCCGTTTTAAATTTTACTAATACTTAGATATATTCAAAGTTTGAATAAAGTTTAAAAAAATCCAATGATACATGTAATGATAATTAAAAATAAAACCGGTCAAGTGCGAGTCTGACTCGCGCACCGAGGGTTCCGTACAAACCTATTTATTTTCCCGCCAAATTGTGATAACGTCAGAATTCAGCTGTTTAAATACTATTTTTCCCGCCAAAATTCAATGACGGCACGACTAAGCTGTCAATAAATATTTTCCCGCCAAAATACTATGACGTCAAAACTGATCTGTCAAAAATTATGTGACGTCACGACTCATCTGTCAAAAATTCAATGACGTCACGACTAAGCTGTCAAAATATATTTTCCCGCCAAAATTCTATGACGTCACGACTCATCTGGCAAAAATTCTATGACGTCACGCCTATCTGTCAAAATTGACAGCTGTCAATTTTGACAGAGGTTTCAAATATTTTCCCGCCAAAATAATATGACGTCACAAATTATCTGTCAAAAATTCTGTGACGTCACGACTCATATCTGTTAAAAATTCAAAAACGTCACGGCTCAGCTGTCAAAATATATTTTCCCGCCAAAATTCTGTGACGTCACGAATCATCTGTTAAAAATTCTGTGACGTCACGACTCATCTGTCAAAAATTCAAAAACGTCCCGGCTCAGCTGTCAAAATATATTTTCCCGCCAAAATTCTGTGACGTCACGAATCATCTGTCAAAAATTCTGTGACGTCACGACTCATCTGTCAAAAATTCAAAAACGTCAAGCTTAGCAGCTGTCAAAATATATTTTCCAGCCAACATTCTGTGACGTCACAAATCATCTGTCAAAAATTCTGTGACGTCACGACTCATCTGTCAAAAATTCAAAAACGGCACGGCTCAACTGTCAAAAAATATTTTCCCGCCAAAATTCTGTGACGTCACGACTCATCTGTCAAAATTGTATGACGTCACGGGTCACGTGACCAAAATTCTATGACGTCACAGGTCACGTGACTCAGCTTTCCCGCCAAAATTCAATGAAATCAAAATATAATATGATTGAAGTAAAAATTTAAGGTTTTCGGAATTTTCCCATTACATGTACACTCAAGGAATTTAATTGTTTAGCAATTTGCATAATTTTGAAATCGGTCAGGTTACTATTTACCGACTACAGACGACGGATGACGAACCCCGACATCTTGGGAGTCGTAAAATTAATAAGACAAGGTATATATACCTAGCCTTGTCTATCTATGACAGACAGGTATTTTGTGTTAAAATAAAATTCTTCAATTTTATATTGTTGACAGACTAAAGTTAAGTCAAACTAAACTAGACCTTATCTACCATCTCCATCAAACAGTATCCTTAGTCCGAGTTTGTGTCACTATTAACAATAAAGTATATCGAGTAGCAATCGCTGTTCTGATTGGTTCAATGCATGTATTGATAATACTGTCAAAATTTTATTTTTTACTCTTTGGACAGAATGGTGGAAGTTTGTAAACAAAGAAGTTTGAAGTGCTATTCATACTTATTGGATATATATTATATTATGTCAATTTTGAGGTGTAATATCTTTCAAATTCGTTATGATTGTTTCGGTATATAATACGACTAAATTACGTAGGTTGTGTACCTGCTAAACAATTAAATTCCTTGACCGTACAATAAGACCTTGCTTCATGCCAAATTTCAAGTTTGTAGATAGACTGAAAGTACCCTGTAGGTTTTTGCCTTTACCCCTCTAAATTTGCGACAAAAACGGCTATATCTCTTGATTGCGTTGGATTAGCAGTATGATTTTTTTACGGCACTAAGAGGCAACAAGCCTTAGTATTTGGTAAAAATTTCAACTTGATACCTCCACGCGTTCTATTTACATTGTGTTTACATTCATGAATAGAAAAATATTTAAACAGTACGTTAATTTGTTCGTAATCTCATAATTCCATCCCAAAATTTGAGTACTTGAAAGTGTTTCAAAGTAGTAACTATGTTAGTGACAGTTTGCTTTAGCTCACCGAACCGGCGACGGATCTGAGTCGGAAAGTAGTCAGGCAGCTGGCACTGATGTCGCCAGCTCGAGACTCGAGCACAATGTTCTGTGCCGCGTGCATCTCCAGAGAACGCGTCGGTGATTCCAAACTGTATGGAAAAATTAGTGATTAAGTTTTATTTTTTGAGAATTTTGAAATGGTTACAGCTAGTTGCAATTGCCACTTGGCTTAGGCAGTTCAAACAAAGTGGTTGCGTTGTCTTTCAAGGTGACTGTACAAGGAGGCTGACTGTAAAGTTTTTGGTGACTATCTTGGTGTCGAAGTAGCGAATGTAGCTGTCGTGAGATTTTTATGGGATCCACAAATGGTTCTCTTAATGAGCCTGGATGTCGGTTGTGTTCTATAATTTTTGCAATAATTCTCGACTACGATCTATGGCTTAATAGGGAGATAAGGTCTATGCCATATTGTCGTCAATTAATGCTCAAACTAATATAATGACTGGAATGTGTTCCACTTTCCTAAAACATAGATCTAACGATCCTTGTCCCTCTACCCGGGACAATTATGGTATTTAAAACAACAACTTTTAAAATACGGTGGTATCAAAACAGTGTATGAAAAAATACACATAAAAATACTTACATTAATTGTTTTGACGGTGGTGCCTTAACTACTGGCGTTTGCGCTGCAGATTGTATGGTAACCCCAGCAGGACTAGTTATCGTCAATGCATCGGCACCGACTATTACAGAGTCTTGTCCAGCGCCCAATAGTAGCGCCCCTCGGGCATCTCGGACCTCTAGTCGCCCCACGTTCACTTCGAAACGGTCGTGACCTAAGATAAAATAAAAAATAAATTAAAATTGTTTTTTTGCACCACACAATAGTACGTTACAATTAGGTACTTAACTTAGTAAAGTTAACATAAATACAAAAGCACTTCCAATAACCGAAGATGTTTAAGAACAATGTTAAAACATGCTTGAAAAAGCATAACTTTTAATATTTTATCGCTCTTCAATTATTTTTTAACGTAAACGAAAGATTTATAAGGTTTATGTATCTTTATGTTGTTTGACGTTTAGCTACAGGTTTTACTGATCAGTAAAACCTGTAGCTAAACGTCTAATCTGGCCTTAAACTCTGACAGGTGATTGCATGATCATGCAATCACCTGTCAGAGTTTAAGGCCAGATTGAGATGGTGCTTACTTTTAATATTCATATGCTTCTTAAAACGGCTGAATAATATTTATTACGAAATTGACTAATTACACAGACCAATAAAATTATGTAAAAAATGCTCCTAGAATCTTTCAACGAACGAATTTCGTGCTTATTCAGTATTACTTTTTCTTATTCGGACAATCGAAAGTCCTATTTGGTCACAAGGGAAAAACTTACGGTAGATTTTTAACTTCTTTAACAATTAAAATAACTTAGATATTAGTTATACTAACCTAGAAATAATCTACTCTGTAGCATCCCATGTGAATCTCTCGTAGAAACTGTAAAATTTCGCGAGGCTTCCATGTAAATTGGATGTCCTCGGCGCGATTTGATCGTAGATGCAAATAACGAATCCAACATCAGTGCTTGCCCTAATAGTTGTAACCCACCAGGTACTATCCGAAGTTGGCCCATTCCTTCCTGAAATATTATTAAGGATTAGCCAAGAAAAAATTTGAATTAAAATTTAGACATTGAAAATAAAATTATTAAGTATATAGTTAGGCAATAAAATTAAAGTAGTTGTAGTTAGTGACGTAGTTTAAGATAAAACTACACCAAAGTGAAAGTTTTTTTGACGACTTGTTTTTTAAGACTGGAATTAGCAGGGCAGTCTGGATTTACTGACTGTTGACTGGTGACTGGAATTACTAGGGACTACGTTCAGTTTTGCTTCGTCGCTTGAGCTGAAGACAAAATTGAAAAAAAAAACAACTACACCACATATTAAAATAATCACCAAATCATCATATTTTCATTATGAACATAATATGTTAACATAATAGCATTGAAAGACTGCTGAACATAGGCCTTCTCCAAATATTTTGATTGTATTAAAATAATATTATCTAGCAATGTTTTCCATACTTACAGAATTAAAATCAAGTACTTTAAGCACCCACAGCGTGAGTGCTAAATTGATTATCATCATAAACATAAGCGCCATCACAAGTATATACAGACATTTCTTCCTCCAGCCATAGATGCCTACTTTAAATTGACTGTTATAGCTGTTCCTGATCGAATCCGCCTTTGTATCTCTTCCGGTATTGTTATGCAGGATCGGTTCTGGAGTGATCTTGTCGGCGTAAGGTATTCTGGAAGAAAAATGGTTCTTTAGAATAATAGGCTGTTTGCATTAGAACAATAGGCTGTTGGATGTTGTCATTTGTTTATTGTAGTGGGTTTGCTTGTTTTTTTTTCATTTCAGGGTAATGAGTTTCAAGTAAATATCTTGATGTTAAATGAGATACAAACTTAGTGTGCTCTGTGGTGTACATGACTTTTGCGTAGAGGTCTAGTACCATGATATACAAACTCTGGTCAGTTTCACACTAGATGGCGTTGAGTAAACAAATTATTAAATGCGTCAGAAATAATATTAGTAGTTATTTAGGAAAACTACTAATATTTATGTGTCGCTCAGTATTTATTCTACAATGTCGATAAATTTATAAAAATTAATTGATTTAACACTGCAAGGATGAGCCTTTTCAATGACGGAAAAAAAATTAACCCACAAACGCCATGATAGCCAGACGGTATTAGTTTTAAGCTTAGTTTGAATGTACATAGAGCCATAACATTCTGCAATGTGTATGAATTCATAGTGCAAAGTTTTATATCGCAAATCCAACGTTCCATACATCGTTTAAACACGGTTAGTATACGGTAGTGTCGTAATTAAACAGAGTTTGTTCGCAATAAATAACGTCTATAGCTTCACTATAAATATCAAAATGTTGAAATATTGTTTTATGGTTTATTTTATATCATAGAGCGGGTTTCACGACTTTTAAGGTAGGTGTACTCCGCTACATCCCGTTTACACTCGTGTATCGAGTATACCCTTAATTTAATTTGGAAGTTCCAGAATCAGATAATTGTATAAGAAGCTGATTACACTTGTCGGTTTTTTAATTTTTCTAAGAGTAAAAAAAGGTTTTTATCACAGCCATATAAGGAAGTAGAAACCTGTATCGACTGCTTGTAAGTTGTGAGACAATTCAGACTTGTATGATTTCTGGACTGATAATTTACCACCTTTCTCGCTCTCATTTTTATTCTTCCTTTATGCCTCTGCCGCTAATTGCTGCATTTTTTTTGCTTAATATTTATATCATCATTAGGTTAGTGGGAATAGACTTGATTTTTCATTTTTTTTTATACCTTTTTATAACATTAATACGTAATGTTATAAAAAATGTCGGCGAATCCAGATGCCCGGGAAAACTCGAATGAGTTTAAGTGGCATCTGTAAAACAACTCTGTAATTGTTAAAAAGGTATACTTAAATAAAAAATAATTTTACTATCGATAGTTTTCATCTGAGAAACAGCATCCTATCGATTGGACCATCGATAGTATCGACACCATCCACCATCACCATAAAATGCTCTTTAGACAGACTATTATAAAAGACCCTTTACACGTACCTATATAAAAGGGAGCGTTAGTGTCATAGTCTGATGTACTAAACATTATGCAATGCTCGTCCCTTGCGTATTGATACCATTTTATTTTTTACTTTCTGAATGTGTAAAATTCTCTTTTAGTTTTATGCATGTATTCCATTTATTGTTTTGTTTTATTTTTATTCTTGTATTTTTCATGGTGTCTTAAAATAATATTATTCTTTTGATTCCGTAGAGATGACGATTTTTATTTTAAAAGTTAGTTAGTGTTAGCTTTAAAAAGGAATCTGGGTCGAACTGGGTGAGGAAGGCATCTGTGGTGCGTGTTGGGAGAGGCCTATGTCCAGCAGTGGGACTGCGATAGCCTAGTTGATTGATTAATTGATAGTGTTAGTCTGTATTATCTTAAGGCATTCATGATTTTAAAAGTAATTTAACTAAATTGTCTCTACTTTGGCCAGACGCATTGTTCATACCAGCCCATTAATGTCCCACTGCAGGGACGGACTTCCTTCCGTAATGGAGGGGTACTTGGCATACTAATACTATGCTGGCCAGACGCATTGCTACAGGGTTTGATATTCAAGTTTTCCTTCTTTCGTTTTTGTAGATGCTAATATCTGCAATCGTTACATTACTCGGGCTTAGCGACACCCATGGTTTATGATGACCATGTATTCTAACTCAATTACCACACGGAGAAAAACTCTTTGTATACGATGGATATTAAAAGAAGGTATTAAAAATAGTATATTTATTTCACAGCAAAATGGAAAAGCTTATCACGAAGCAAAAGTCACAAGGAAGATTTGTTAAAGTGCGGCGATGTTGTATCAAGTGTCTCTTAATGGAGGCTTGGCACTCGCCGTATCGTTGCAAACAGGCTGGATATTACATTTTATTTTACTTTAGCGTTTACCTATTTTGTTATAAGAACTAAAAAACTAGTTACTAGATGGCGTTGTGCAGTTTGATTCATATTATGAGAGCTAATACTTTTTGATACTCTTTGATTCTATGTAAAACATTGGGCAAGTTTGTATAACAAGGCAAAGGCGTCTTATGTAAGACTACTTTAAGGGCGCAAATCTAAATTTTATCCTGAGTTTCACATTTAGGGTCGTAGCACATATAACGTAACGTAAACGGATTGGCACCGTATCAACTCGAGCCGTTCAGTATTATTTGTACGAAACTCCTTACTACAACCCACACTAATCGAAATGGTAAGGTAATCGGATTTTTGACGTTTGACCCTGAGGGAAAAGGCAAGGCGGTGCCGGTCCGTTTACGTTACGTTATATGTGGTACGACCCTAAATGGTACGAATCATAAGTTTTTCACTTTCATTGCAGAACAATAAACAAAGTAGATGTTTTAGAAAAAATGTTTGACAACAATTAAGTTCACTATATGTAACCATGCAGGTCTAAAAAAATAGTTCGTACTGTAAAAGTTGTCAATGTCAGATGATAAAAAAGGTATAATTATTCACTTCATCTTTATAAGCAAAATATATCTCTATTACAAAACTTAAGTCCAAAATTTACTAACACAAAACATATTTCAAATAATACGTGTACAAAACCCGCATATATACGATATTCGTGAAACTGACCAACGTCAGCTCATAAATTTACAAGGATTCTACCACGACAAGGCAATGCACACTGAAAAATTCTACCGTCTCTACCCATGTAAGATATATTCACAATTGCAACACTGAAGTCTCCGTATTACCTCTCAGAGATTCTTTTCGCCTTTACAAAAGCTCTTGCTTTATTACATGGATAGGACTAAATTTGGTTGTTGTTTAGGTTTTTTATCTCGGAAGTCAGTTAATTTTAATATATTAAAAAAAACACTGTTTAATTTAGGTTAGATTTTAGGAATATTTCAAATGATATCAAAATTAGTTCAGTAATTTGATTTTTACGAAATCACTTTATTTGGTTGTTGTTTTTTTAAAGTTTGTTAAGTTAGAAATTTTGCTTTTATGTTTATATAAATGCTTTTTTAGATAAGGTAAGATTTAAGGGTAATTCAAGTTAGTACCATATAATTTCTTCAAAAATATTTAGTAATTTCGAATACGCGAAGTCAAGTTATTGATGCGGAATCGTAGTTGTCAGAAAGTATAAGTAAAAATTAGTTCAAAAAAATATGAGACATGTAATTAAAGCAGATAAATGAAGGCGTTAGTCTTATGTTTTTAAGTAAATTAGTATTGATGTAACATAACATAAAGGGAAACACAAAGCCAGGCAAAAACACCGTCTTTTACACTAAGCAATGTATTTTAAACCTACATGCTTAACAATACTACACTCTGTTGACATTCAGAGTGCATCAGACCACTTGGGATTACAATCTTGACACTTCACCTACACGTCTTGGATTATGTATTGTGGTAATTTTAGATACTTAAAGCTCACTTGTTTTAAATCTATTTTGCTTTACGAATGCTTAATCTTATTTTGTTCTAAATGTACTTAGCTTTATGAATGCTTGATTGAATACACGTGAACATCTTAATGGGAGAATGACCGTTGTCTACGTAACTTACAATGCTTGGCAAGGAAAGGTTTTCGTTTTTATTTAATGATTACAATAAGTGAGGTATTATGACGTCTAGATTAATGTATCAGGATCCCATATGTAAAGCAAGGGAGAGAATAAGAGAAACTTGTCCTATCCTTCCACACTGTTCACGAGGATAGAATGACTACAACAGCTGAGTCCTGACGGCATCGCAATTTGGCGAAAAAATAAATAGGTTTGTACGGAACCCTCGGTGCTCGAGTCAGACTCGCGATTGACCGGATTTATTTTTAAATGAAATAAGACATTGGTATTGCGTATATATTGTTATGCAGTTATTAAAACACCGTGTGTTTGATCTATCAAACCAATTTTTTTTAAATATATTTAGATTTTATTACTAACAATTTAAATAGGTAGTTGTACCTACAAGTAATAATACTAGTACAGTATTTGAATAATGGCAAGCACATATAAACTTGTAGATTTATTCATACTTTAATATGATAATTTATAAAGCTCTCCTATTTGATATTACAGTGGTCTTCTAAAACGATTATACTTGTCTATGTAATATTTGTGTACTGAAAGATATTTATATATTCTGCGCGGTAAACGAGTAAGAAGAAAAGTAACCGAGGTCTTGAATTGAATTGTGCACCTAATAATAAGTGGTAGCATGAACATCAGAAATTCCAGAGTAGAGCCAAGACGCTGTCTAGATAAAACAATTTTTGTAAAAATAAGTATTTGGCCAGACACAGTGGAGTGGTTTATGGACTACTATACATTGCTTTCTCCGTGTGGCGACGGAGTAGGAATACAGTGTGTCACCACCCTTTCTCATCCCATGGGTGTCGTAAAAACCGACTAATCCGTGATTATTATCTTTACAAAATAAAAAGAAGAAAAACTTGAAATTAAACCCTATACCAATCCGTTTGGCTAGCTTGGTATAAGTAGGCCAAGTATCCCTCCGTCACGGGTCCCTGTAGTGGGACATTAATGGGCTGTTATGATGATAATGATACATTGCCTTCTTTTCCAGACTATGTTTACTTTTCATCAGGTTTGACATGCCGTGTTTAAAAAAAGTTATTAAGTCTCATCTAGCACTGTAATATCAATAACTACTGCATCCCTCTACCTAAACAAAGTAATATTTTCAAACTATTTTCATCCTAGACCTACAAACTAATGTATTAAAATGGTAAAATGAAAAAATAAATACATGTATAGTCGAAAACGAAATGGCTTTATCAGTTTTGACAAAAAATTCTATCATAATTCAAATTCATTAAGATCGTTATTTAATTTTAATGTTTATGCGTGAGCTTGACGTCATTGGTTGACCGTAATCAAAACTATGCTTAGATTAAAAGTGCAATCTATTTTCAACTTTCACTTCAACGCAATAAATAATAAAATCTAATAACACAATACAAATGTCACTATATTAAACTGTAGAGTTTGTATATGAAAAACCATTAAATATTTTAAAACTAAAGTCAACTTGTTACTTGTGACATTACAAGCTTGTCATTTCAGAAAAACTGAAAATGTAGAATTTAAATATTGGCTGGTAAGCCACCCAATTGTTGTCACCTTAAGAGTGGACTTCGTGTCAGACTTAAATATAAAATACCTATCATAAAATGATAAAATACTTTAATCTTTGCTTATACTTAATTATTATCATGTGATTGAATAGTATTAAAGCGCCGATTACACTACCCTACATGTAGGGCAGTGTAATCGGCGCTTTAATAAATATTATTGGCACTAATGCCAATAAAAAGATTCTGATAAATTTGTTGCTATGTTGACACATGAAATAAATAAAATATGATAAAAATATTAAATTAATAATATTTGAACTTGAATAATCATACTAAACTTGAATAATCTATAGGTAGTGTTTTCTTTCTTTTTACTCACTTTTAACTCTTTAGTGCCAAGAATTGTAGGACTTCTAACGATTAGGTGGTTTACCCTAATTTGTTTTATATTATAAAATTACGAAAACTTTAAATTGAAATATGCGCCAATGACGTCATACAATAAATGATAGGGATGGACATAGAAGGAAAAAAGAGATAAATTTACTAGATTATACCTAACGTTTTACCGAAAATATGCTCTAGTAACAGTCAATAACGTTGACTTTACTATTTGTTTTTATAAATACCTAACGACTATTTGCTAATACAAGAGAACTGATATGTCAAAGTAGCGTCATGATTTAGCTTATATTTTGTTGTGCGATATTGAACCTAATAGTTTTATGACATGCAACTAACATTAGCTCTAGAGGTGATAAAGCCATTTAGTTCTCGGCTATACATGTAGAACAAAAATTCAATAAAAAAGGTTAAATCTGTGCGAAAATGTAGGAACATTTTTATCTCTCCGTCCAGTCTTTGAACACGTTTGGAGGGTTTACTCGGCATTAGAAAGCAATTACAGGAATAATACCTAGCGGTTGAGTTGCTATTTTTTTAACCAAACGATGGGTATAAAGGAGGTTTTAGCTTATTATTGGCTGTTTGCTTTACGTATATAGTTATACTATAGATTTGTTTTTGTTTTTTTTTGTTTAATTTCTTATGGTTTGCATCGTCGAACTTTGTTAAAGATACTTATTCAAAGTAAGTAAGTTGTCTGATCTATTAATTACTGCCCTCGTGATGCAGTGTTTGATTCAATTGTTAAAATTCTCTTCGTTAAGTATCGGCAATACTTTTAAAAAAAATCATAAAGTTTTATATAAAAAAAGAAAGAAAAAAATGAGTTTTTGGGTTTTGTTTATTTACATTTCTTTTCCTGCCAAAGACAACATAACTTTTAATTTCTATAATCAAAGGAGAATGTTTTTTTTGGGCTAAAAAGTCAAAGTCTGTCCCCAGGTCACCAACTAGGTTCATTACAAAGATTGATACGTAAACAACATTTTCATCTATGGAACCAACAAAATTCGTCCCACAGAAATCTAGATATCAGCTGTTCAAAAAACTAAAAGCCCTGTGGCACTCCAAGCAGTTACAGTCTGTCCCCAGGTCACCAACTAGGTTCATTACAAAGATTGATACGTAAACAACATTTTCTTCTATGGAACCAACAAAATTCGTCCCACAGAAATCTAGATATCAGCTGTTCAAAAAACTAAAAGCCCTGTGGCACTCCAAGCAGTTATCTACTAAAAAGTCAGTCTGTCCTCAGGTCACCAACTAGGTTCATTACAAAGATTGATACATAAGCAACATTTTCTAACGGTAATAACTGGTTGTTAAGAGGTAGGGTATACCCGTTTTTTTTTTTGTTTCACTGGGGTAAAATGCCTATGCATCCCCTTCCGTTGGGGGACGGAAGAGGTATGTGGGGCTCCCAGGGGGTTAGGCAACCCCCCAGTATACCCACTAAAAGTCAAAGTCCCCAGCCGCACTCCTTCATCGCCTACATGGAGGGGGCCTGGGAAACCGGCAGAGCCTTTGCGTCCAGTCCCCCTCCGGCGATCCCCACCATTACAGGCGGGCCCTATCTAGGCATACCCGTAGTCGAACTAATTACATATATATATGATGAGTATATATATATATATATACTCATCAATGCAGACAATATTGGGTTAGAAGCCATATGTCATTATTACTGCTCCTGGAAGAGTGGCAGACGTACTTTGGGAATATGTTCTCATGTTATATCTATTGTATGGTTCTTGGCATGTGCACAATACAGTAAAGCATTAACCATCCAGCACAATCCATGGATGCCTAGATTGTACCCTACCTCTTAACAGCCAGTTATTACCGTTAGAAAATGTTGTTTACGTATCAATCATTGTAATAGACCTAGTTGGTGACCTGTGGACAGACAGGCTTGTTAGTAAATAACTTTTGCATGGAGTGCCACAGGGCTTTTAGTTTTTTGAACAGCTGATATCTATATTTCTGTAGGACGAATTTTGTTGGTTCCATAGAAGAAAATGTTGTTTACGTATCAATCTTTGTAATAGACCTAGTTGGTGACCTGGGGACAGAGTGGCTGTTTAGTAAATAACTTTTACATGGAGTACCACAGGGCTCTTAATTTTTTGAACAGCTGATATCTAGATTTCTGTGGGGCGAATTTTGTAGATTCCATAGAAGAAAATGTTGCTTACGTATCAATCTTTGTAATGAACGTAGTTGGTACCTGGGGACAGACTGACTTTTTAGTAGATAACTGCTTGGAGTGCCACAGGGCTTTTAATTTTTTGAACAGCTGATATCTAGATTTCTGTGGGGCGAATTTCGTTGATTCTTTAAACATGTAATAAGCTCAATGGTATAAGTCAATGTACAATGGTTACAAACGTGGGGGCAGCAATTTTTATTTTAGCCCAAAGCTCCTAGTAAAAAAAACATTCTCCTTTAAATCATTAATTAGTTCCTTAAGTCAACGTCGAACAACACGTAACTCTATGACTTGCAAAAGACGTCATATAAGTAAAACAATATCTTATTAATAATTAACCAGCACAATGTTAATACAGATTAATTGTAATCTTCCGCTAACAATTAGTTAACATTACAATGTGTCGGCAAATGTAATACTATTGCATTAAATACATAATAGAGATAAAAGGTAGAAATGGGGTGAAAATCTAATAAATTCTCAGTACGGAAGCGTAAACGATGTACGTAGAGGCACGTAGCACCGACTCGTAGCACCGTAGACCCTGAACTCGTAGCTCGTAGCCGGAGGGGAGCGTACTGCAAATGAGCCATATTAATCATTCGCCATCACCTCGACTTTTAAGCTTTCGCGTCCAGATTCTGGTTAACAAGGCAATGTTTTTTTGCCCCCGACTTTGCCTGAGTAGTATTTAAGAGAATTTACACAATCCTAACGGCCTAAAAGGTGAACTTAATGCCTCAAGGCATTATCTACCAGTTAATTTCATTTATCCTACTAATATGATAAACTACAAACTTCATGGATGGATGTCATATGTTATATGTATACAAGAAAAATAATTAATAAATGGAGATAATAAAATAGTGTTCCTACCGAATAAATAAAATGGTTGTCAGCAAACATTGAGTCACGTAAATATTTTGTTAAATGGCTTGCAAATCTGTAAAAGGAAGGCTTTGTATATATTTATTTTTTGATATTTTTTGTATTTTTATTCGGTTTACATGGTCTGTCTAGTGACGTTTATTTGATAACTTTGATACCTGCGTAAGAGTGGAGCAAAAATAAAAAATATAACTAAAAATTACGACCTATAAAGAGGTAGTGTTGAAAATCTATCGGTGATCCGCAAAGGACTTAGGTTCAATTTCGGTTTAATAAAAAAATTAATACCGTAAAAATATAACTACCCTGCAAAATAAGTTCACTTAAATAATTACACCAATCATTACTGCCAAATTAACCGGAAACGTATTTCTTCACGAATAAAATATAAACAAATGTGATGAGTTTAAAATACATACAATAATATATCTACTTTTTGTATAAAATCATGTTGATTCCATTTTCATTTTATATTCCAGGTTAACAAATAAAAGACTGATATTTAAAAATGTATGATAAGTACTTACATATTTTTTTATTTACAATTCGTAAAAGCACAATCCCGATGATTGTTATTGTTAAAGTACGTGCGGTATAAAGTAACGTGTTATAAAAATGGTCCACCATTATAACTGACTAGCTGATTCCGGCGGCTTCACCCACGTTGTATAAGTAGCTTAAATGTTATTCTACACCCTGAACTACCTATATTCCAAATTTTATCAAAATCCATTCAGTAGTTTTTGCGTGAAAGAGTAACAAACATCCATCCATGCATACATCCTCACGAGCTTTCTCATTTATAATATTAGTAGGAAGTAGGATAGGACCTTTTATAACCAGTTACTAATATGTGGGTATGGTTTTTTAAGCCGCTGATGTCGTGAACAAGCTGGGTTAGAAACTCACGCAGGCATTTATTTGTGAGATCCACGAATTATTGTGTTATGGTGGACAGAGCTGGAAGAGATCTTTGTTATATAGGTAATGGATGACTTTTGGCCGATACGATGATAAATTTATTCATAAAACATTAGTTTTATGTGCATTTAAAATTACAATTAACAATGCAAGCTACAATAAAATTAATAAAATGTCACATTATTTGCTTTTATAACATGGTTGTTATAAAAGCATAATCTACATTTGTGACCAAATTAGAACGTAATGAGAATATAATTAATAGACACGTCGAGCAATAGCTTTGTAAATATGTGTAGCGATGCATATTGTTTTGTGTTAACTGAATAATTAAGATTTAAACACACAGTACCTAATATTTAGAATACATTAATACATTTTTTGTGGTATGATTATAGAAGTATTTTTATAAAGCTTTGGTGGTTGCAAAAGCCTAATAAACTACATTTTATTAAATGATTATTTTTATAATCAATTATTGTTTTAAACACACTTGTTCTCTATATATATTGCTAGCTTATTATTATTTTTAAATTCTCAGACTAATGCATATAAGATTTGCATTGAGCGGGAATCCAAACTCTGCACAACAGCAGCTATAAACTCTACACCACAGAGGTCGAGAACATAGTAACATTTTATATACAACGTAATTATCTTGCTTGGGCTTTGAACCTACGACTTCGTGTACGGCCTTTTTTGTACAGGTTTTTGCCTCCGAAGCAGCTGACTTACCACACTTTACAGCTTTGTTAACTTTAATAATACATATTGTTTAATATGACCTATCCTAGATTCCTAAATCAAGCAGATAGGGTATTAAATAAAATAAATAAATAAATAATCCTCACACATTTACACATCGCCACCTAGTCCTAAACTAAGCAAAGATTGTACTATGGGTACTAGACAACGGATAAACATACTTACTCGTAAATATTTTTTTTTTGGAAAAACGTACATGTGAAAACACCGGGACCAATGCAAATAATCATGTTAACGCACACAAAGATTTGCATTGAGCGGGAATCGAACCCGAGACCTCTGCGTAGCAGCCATGTAATATACCGACTGCGCCACAGAGGTCGTATTATAATAATATAATAATATAACGTTTATTTCAGGCTGCATAGGCCCATAGAAATATACCTTATAGACTAACATACATAAAACAATATAATATATACCTTAATGACTAATATAAATAAAATAAAATAACTTCCGGTTACTTCTTTGCTTCTTGTGGAATTTGTCCGCGGAAGCGACGGAACACCACGTTCTGCGGCCAGAAGTTAGAGTCCATGACGTCATGCAGGTAGCAGTTCGCTATTCTCAACACGAACGCTTTGAAGTTCACGTTACGGTGAGACTCCAATAACTGCACCCTCGGCCTGTACTTCAACTTCTTGTAGACGTACTCCACGATGTCATCTACCTCCGTGGTGTAATGGAGGCGAGATATATACACCGGAGTATTCGGATGGGCGGCTCTCAGCGTCACCGTCGGTGCCGTTCCGCAACTGTTCTTATTAGTCTTCGGGCGGCAGCGCTTCTTGTTTCTCACCGTAGTAAAACCATCAGTAGGTGCCTTTTCAAGCACAGGCTTCTCTACGGGAGTCTTAGGCGTGCTCGCTGAAATCAGCTGACCCGATGACTTGCTTACACGTGCCACGGTACGAGGAGACACCGCGGGGGCAGGGGCAAGGTTGTGCGCCGTGTCGTCTGCACATTTTGCAGTTTCAGCGATCGTCGGCGTTGGCGACAAAACTGCTGACGCGTAGCTTGCAGTCGATGTGTCGAGGCGACATGCACCTCGGCGTGTGTTTATGTTAACACAGGTCGGTGACCTAGTTGCTATAGTTGTATTGTTGCGCAACTCGTCGAACTCTTTTCGCATAATTGCCACGGTTGCTTCGGATGTCTCCAGCTTCCGTTGCACATCAGCTAAGCTTGCCTTCAGAAAGATGATGTCCTTCAGAAGGCTTGTAACGTCGACGTGGTCAAAGGTGACGGGAGGCAACTTGCTTAGGTCCTTCGCCACAAACGTCGGCACGTCGTCAGGATCCGTTTCTTTTAGTAGCGTGATTATGTCTTGAAGACTTTTCTTTGTCCCGTCACGCCGGCGGGACACCATCTGACACATAGTTATTACATCTGACATATAGTATTATGACACATAGTTATTTATAAACCTCTAGATGATATAGTTTATGTGTGTGCGCTAATTGAGCGTTTGAACACATTGGTGTGAGGCCGGAATACGCGCTCGCCGCACATTCGTTAGCAATATTCCACTAACGAACCAGACTAATGGCTGTTAAGTTGAATAACGCAGCACTTTACGCCACGAATACCGTACACACAACCACTGACACATGTTGACGCGATGTGCACGCGTGGGCAAAATATTTACGAGGTTTGCATGAAGAATTTTTTTTTCTCACACTTTCACACAACGCCATCGTCCCAAACTAAACAGAACTTGTACTATGGGTTCTAGACAACGGATAAACATACTTTAATACATTTTTTTTGTAAATACATACATATTATACATAGAAAAGACCAAAACCAATGCAAACAATCATGTTCACGCACACAAAAATTTGCATTGAGCGGGAAATGAACCCGAGACCTCTGCGTAGCAGTCATGGTAACTAACCACTACGCCACAGAGGTCGTTATATTACGTGGGGTTGTGGGTTTGAATCCCGTGCGAGATATTTGTGAGATCTACAAAATGTTTACATTATGTTTGAGTAACTACTTTGTGTCTACTGGTAAATTTCATGAGCTCGTCACTTCAAAGAAAAATACTTATTATTGTATCCCATTCACCATATCAAAATGTCCCACGGCCATGATATTAAATGGATATTGTCTTTCTTTCACCAAGATTTAAATGAAGTTTTATATCTACGCTCTATTTATCCCCAACATGATGTAAAGTTAGACGTCCCAAACCCTAGACTTCATTCAAATATTGTAGTCAGTTTAAAAAATATGAACTTTAAAACTTTCCGCCAGCCGCTCGACGTTTCGGCCAGGTTCAGTCTGCTCTTGACCATGGCTGGTGTAACCTGGCCGAAACGTCGAGCGGCTCAAGGTAAATTATTAAAGTGTTTACTAAAATCTATACGCGTTAATACTTGTTAATATTGTTATAATAATAATTTTAAAAATACCTCAGTATGAACTAAAACTAAAATTTTTGATAAATACATTGTTAAATACTTAATAGAATATTCAGAGAATGCCTCATATTCGTATATACGAATCTATTGCCCCCAGCTTTCGAAATGTTAACGCAATAGAAATGGAGAGTGAGGTAGGTCACCACAAATATTATGTGATTAAACCGAGACCTAGTCGATAGAGTAGGTTGAAAACTATTCGGTTTGTTAGTACGACGATTGAGATAAAACTATTAGTTAGTTAATGAAATATCTTAATTTACTTGTGATCTCTATTACTATAGGCCGACCGTTTATCTCAGTCCCCGCCTGCGGTATGAAAGGGACGAGGGAGCGGGGTAGCGGTGTCCGTTATGGTAGCGTACACAAGAGTTATATCGAGTTGTTTACTATGCCAAATAAAATAAGTTTTTACAATAAAAAAAAACCGACTTCAAAGACAAAAATTGCACTAAAAAGTAAAAAATAATTAGTTGTATTTTGGTTTTACAACATTAAATCAGACATTCTTTTTACTTAATTATAATCTAAAGAATAGGTTCTTTTAATTATTGTAAAAAGTATTGTTAAGGATATTTATTGAAGAGTCTACAAATATATTTATTTGAAGATTCTTTAAAATATAATCAAATTATTACAAATAATGTAATATTATTGTTATTTTTGGAGTAATGTGACAGCCACGATAGTTATATTCTATATTTTATTCCTGACTATAAATTTAAAGAAATATGATGTCGTGTTATACACTGATTAAAGACTAAGATGAGATATAAGTACTACAAATCAAAGACAATTACTTAAAATTCTCATGCGAAAATGAAACGGCCATGTTTGTTTTAAATAAAATATTTATCAAATTAAAAACTATTAAAAGTGATCAGAATGTGTTAGACAAAACTCTATTGCCATTTCTAACGACTTTGTAGACAACATTTTGCATTATTGATCCTATTCACGAATTACGATTTTTTTCAATTGACGGTGCTGGTTAGCCCCATAAACGCCCATAAGTTATGGAAAGCTTTAATCAGTTACTAAATAGGTATATTAAAACGTTTGAACGTGACACAGGTATTTTAAAATATATTTATTTAAATATGATAAAAATAGTTATTTAATATTTGTTTAATTTTTAAACCAATCCATAAACAATCAACAACTTTATGTCAAACCCCGGACTCATAAACGCAACTTAAATTTTAGTCAATTGATTAGCTTAAATTTTTACGGTTTTGTTTGGTTTAAGGTTGGTTTTGCTAACAAAAAAACTCGCTAAACAGTGATTAAATTTTAGAGATTTTTATAAGTAAGGGGGTTAATGTCGAAGTCATATAATAATATAATCTGTAATTCATGGCCGCCATTCCATTAGCTTATGTATTATCGTATTTCGTTGGCTGACACCGACTCCAAAAATAACAATAATATTACATAATTTGTAATGATTTGATTATTTTTTAAAGAATCTACAAATATTTTGAATAAGAATGTTTTGAAAAAAATAACATTTCATTTAGTTACTTAAATAAGTTTTTGTTTAATTTGTGTAGTTTTAAGATATTATATTGCTATAATTTGCATATCCGATGTGGATAGACTGTTGAGAATAATGTATTCATACACTAACACCTGATATACACAGTTTTGCAATCTTTGTCTTTAATAAATATATTTGTTATTATACGAATGGCTGATTTAAACTATAAATATAATTATAACTAAAGTCTTAGAAAATATTTACAAATAATAACAATTGTACAATCATTAATTATATATATTAAATCACAGTATAATCACATTACAATAATCACAGTTTACATTAAAACAGGTATGATTTAAACATATTAATTTGTAAGAATCAATCTTAGAAAATATTTACAGATAATAAGAACAATAATAAGAGCTTTTTTTATTTTTACACGCTACCATAACGGACACTTAGTCAGTATGTCAGTATGACACTAGTGCAGTATGCTAGTCCGTCTTCTATACAATTTACAAATGTCAAAGATGGTGGCGTCATCTTGGCTCTAAAACTAGTACTTTCTTAGAAAAAATTATGCAATTTAAATTATTACACAATTTAAAGCCTGACCAGAAAAATAAAACAACCTCTTCAGGTATTTCGATTGCTTTAGGGTATAATTTTAATTTTTCCTTCTTTTTATTTCATAAAAATAAGCTAGCTAAAAATTAGAGGTGTGTTGTGATGTTATGTAGTTCGGGTCACAGTATCTGAGATGGCGCCGTTTTGGCAAAAAATCAAGAGATAGCTCTCTCCTTTGTCCTCGCCCCCCGCGCACCTCTATTACCGCAGGCGGGGTCTGAGTTAAACGGTCGGCCTATAGGTACAAGTAATTTTCAGACTTCAGTCCAAATTTATTTGAAATGAGTACCTACCTATATTATTTTTTTTTCTGGCAGCTATAAAGTGTATTTCATTTTTTTAATGCACATTATCGTTTTCGAAGATGACGTATTTGGACCAGTGTGTGTTCCCAGCGATGACGTAGAGCAGAGATTTGGTCGAAGACTGTTTATGTAAATAAATAAATAATCCCCACACATTCACACATCGCCACCTAGTACCAAACTAAGCAAAGCTTGTACTTTGGATAAACGTACTTAAATACTTTTTTTGTGATAATACACACATAGAAAACACTCAGACCAATGCAAACAATCGTGTTCATGCACACAAAGATTTTCATTAAGCGGGAATCGAACCCGTTGTTCAAAACCGTGTGTTTGACTAGTGCAAAATACGTATAAAAGTTTAGTTTTGTTTGTCCCTATTAAGAAAAAATTACAAGTGTATGATACTTGTAGCGCCAAAATTAAACAAATTACTGAAAAAGCCACAACACCTCAAACTTTGAATAAATTCTAAAACTGTGTCTTATTACAAAGAAATAAGGTACACGGGTTTAGATATGAGGTACTAGACTGATGAATGTTTTAAGTGTGTATAACACGATAATATTCTATTGAGAATTTATTTGGCGATCGAATTTGATGTGAATGAACCCATAAACATTGCTGCCAACACTACAAAGTTTAAGTTCTAGACTATCCAGGCAAACGTGACTGCAAAATATAGTATTTTGTGTATTTATCTCTTTTCTTTTCTAGGGATAACTCTTGATAAAATTCTATGTCTGTTGTACAGGGCCTTTTACAAACAGAGTTTTGTCGTAGAAAACTGTCACCTTAACTCACATCTATAATTTGTGTACGTGTGGTGACGGAGTAAGAATACAATAATGTCACCACCCCATCTCATCCCATGTGTGTCGTAAAAACCGATTAAGGTGCTCACCGTAATTATCTTTACGAAGAAATTAAACCCTATACCAAGTCGTCTGGCCAGTGTGGTATTAATAGGCCAAGTATCCCTCCGTCACGGGAGGAGGCCCGGCCCTGCAGTGGAACATGATTGGGCTATTATAATGAAAATTTGTGGAATGCAGAAATACTTTTCCTGTATGACAATCAAAACAATGTCATTTCCGGCTGCCATCCAAGGCCACTATTCTACCGAGGTAGTTAACCTTTAACTGGTGACATGCGGTCTCACAGGCCGAGCGGCGTCAGTGATTCGTCATTACACCCCCTTCCCCGTGCTTCATTTGTTTATACTCTCGAGTACCTTCAAGTTTAGTCCCATTTACGACATAGAGGAAGAAAGTTGCGTCGCACGGACCCAAATAGGTAAGTTACAGTGATTTAAAGTTCGGCAGCGGCCTCTCAGGCACGATGTCACCACTCACGTAACTAAATGTAAAAATTTTCATTATTTGCTTTCTTCTTATTTTTACAGTTATTACTACAACATGGACAACTGTGAACATTAAAAACAGAGGCGCAGGGAGTCGGGAGTAGTGACAAGCACTAGAACACAATGTTAAATTGAGGAATGGTTGGTACAGGAAGATTTAAGTAGTTCGGAAGCCGAAAACGTTCCCGAAAATTTACACCCGGAGCAAAGTGATCATAACTCGGAAACGGAACCAAGTAATTCTGAAGATGACGAACCAGTAAGACACCACACTGTGAGCCAGAAGTCAACTTAGGACAAACGGTCTTCCGGAAGTGATAGTGGAGATGAACCTCTAATAACATGACATAAGTTTGGCCATTGTCAATTTTGTCAATTCTATTTTTTTATTTCAGTTTAATTTTTTTTTAGTTAATTACTATGTAATCTTTATAATAAAAAGTGTTTTTTAATTAAAATGTTGAATTTTAATTTTTGTTATTACTAATTATTGATCTCATCTATGTTTGGTTGATTAAAAATATTACTTATAGCTGTGATGCCAAGTTCCTAATAAAAGTTATATTTAGAGTAAACTTATTTGTTTTATTTTAACCAGTAATAGTTGATTATACTATTTTTAAATACCATAATAAGCTACCATACTTAATTTCCATGTTATAGACCAAACACTGCAGCGGCTTCTCAGACCGCACGTCACCAGTTACGTTACATAATAACCATGTCACCAGTTAAAGGTTAAAATTAACTTTGACACATAGTTGTGGTGGATCATCACGCGGTCGACTTGATGGTAGCTATCAGAGCCTGATGGAAAAGGTTGGGACAAAGTTACACATGGTGGAAATAGTTGAAAGGGGCCTAAGTCCAGCAGTGGACGCCTTTTACTTAATCCTGATAAAAACAATATAAAATATTTCTACACAAATCGATCAATATTTATGTTATTCTGAAATAAACAAGTAATAACATAGTGTCGCCATTCTCACCAGTCTCAGTGGAATAAACACAATAGAACTCGTCTTCACAGGCGATCTAAAAGGAGATGGAAACTTCTGGGCTAAAGCCTGTACATTACTGTACAGAGTAAGGATATGGCCTAAAAATCTTTTCTATATTTAAATAAAATAATAATAAAATTACTCAATTTTTTTAAGATTCGAACTTGAAAAAAATAGAAAAGATTTTTAGGGCATATCCTTACTCTGTACAGTAATATACAGGCTTTAGCCCAGAAGTTTCTATCTCCTTCAAAAAAAAATTATCTTGGATTCCAGATTGCCAAAACTAACAAAAGATTTAGCACGAGACTAATAAGTGTGAAGCTATAAATTGATAATACTCTCATTTCTGTACAATCTTGGCCCAAAACTCTTAGTGAAGGTTACATTCTCCTTTACAGCAGATTTCCTCACTATACAAGAATGGATACAAACTAATTCAGCTTTACTAAAAGACTGAGTACTAATATTTTAGGAATGTGTAAATTGTTCATGTGGTGATGAAGTAAGTATACATGACAATGTTTGCAGGCAGTTCAAGGTTCTTATAACGTCCGACAAGGCTCAATGCGACCGCAAGCAACAGTGTAGGTCTCTACCAACACAGTTGCTTGTACGTATTGATTATATATTTTTACGTTCATTGATATGCAGATCAAAATGAACAACCGTAAAAAGAGCGTAAGAGAAACAAACAATAGAACCACCCGCGGCGTTCCATTCCAGTGATGTCCGCGTCTTCTACTAGGCTCAATGTAACCATATTCTTGTATTATTTTTATGTTATTTCTCCAGCGGGATATTGTTTGAATGTTAGGATATAAATGTTGTTTATTCTATTCTTCTTTTAGATAATTTAAAGAGTTCATTGTCTAGCAGCACGCCTTTTTCAAGAGTGGTATAGAACCCTTTCATATATCCACTCGCGTACAAAATGATTCCATAATAATTAATGATAACATAGGTCATGCGACATTTTGTGAAATCAGAAACAAAAATAGTTCAAAAGTCTTTAAGCATGTTAATAAATAATACCCAAAAAATAATACCCATTATTTTTGATAAAAGTATTTTAAACATCTGTGTCTTGTTAGACCGTAATAATAAAATTCACAGCTCTCAAGGTGACACCTAAAGTAAGCTGTGGAAGCTCAAACGATGAGAGAGCTATAAATTATAATTTCAATTTGCCAATGACGCATCGCTAAGACTGAAATAAAGCACCCTTGCTAATAATAAGTCTCTTGTTAAATTTCTCATAACATTCAGTTTATCAGACACGGTATTGGGAATAAATGATTTAGTAGGCCTCTACTGCTATTTTTCAATCCAATTGTTATTTCAATATAACCGTATTCTTCTTTTAGTGTTGTTATATAAAGAAAATACAACTACAAAAGAAAATAAACGCTAATAATGTAGGTCGCTGACGTGGCTAATCGACTGCGCTGACCGTGGAGATATAGCAAACGTACTATTTGTTTTATAACAGGGATTTCATGTCTCACAGCCGTGGGAAAGCCCCTTTCAATGACGGAGGCAAACTTGTCTAAAAAACCTACTAAGACCACACTGGCCAAATAAAATGGTAGATTGATTTCGTAACAAGTTTTACTTGTGTGATCCACAAAAGTTGTCTTCACCCTCGATGTTTTTTATGTCCGTTAACTTGATGTTTTAAAAGTCCTTGCGACACTGGGTTTGTTTCCTAGTGCGGAAGTTGTTTTAATAAGTAGGTGTATGAAGTTTCATAGCTAAGTAAATTGACGCCATTATTTCCAAAACGTAAAATGTGGTTTGTAACAATATTTACCAAACTTATCATTACGTATTTAAATGATCAAATTATATTTAAGTTACGTACATTTCATAAATGCAGAGGATGTTTAGCGTGAAGGGTCGACTGTTGGTGGTTGCATGCAGCAAAATGCAGCGTAGTGCTCCATTATGTGGCCCATAAATCAAGTGCATTGAAATCTCCTTCCTCCTTCGTGTCCGTGAGCCATAGTCGAGCGACGGATATTTGAACCAATGCGCCGCCGAACCGACAACAGTATACGCCGTACTACTTTGTTACCTAGCTCGCTGTCGGTATAGTAAATGGTACTGATCTTGAGCGCTGATCTAGATGGAAATTTTATGTTTACTTGTTATTTTCTTGTTGAGTTGTATGCGTGGCTATTGATTATCTCGATCAATCGTAGCCTACAATATAAAGTTGTTTATTTGTAAATTCAGGACATCAAAGACACAACTTTATCTAGCTGCTAGAACATATTGATGTAACAAGTTTTATTAAATACTCACAAATTTTCTCTATAACTAACTCAAACTTGACTGCGTCTCTTGACTACGTCTAGTATAAGCCATAATTTTAATCCACACTAATTGTTAATTTTTCAATAATTACCGTCGTCATCAAACCAGGCATACGTCTATCGCTTCTGAATATTAAAAACGCTCAAATTGTACAGTAAATTATCTCTAAATGATACGCCCCTTTTTTTGGTTCCCACAATTTTTACCAAATTTAAAAGAACCAAATGCCCGAATATCTCATATCCTAAAACTTTAACCCATCACAACTCATATGAACTACCAATAATTCTGTACATATTCACATACATAAGTATGTTACATTTAACCAAGAACATACATAACTACAACAAACTTATGAAACATACTATAGTAGTATGCCACAATAGACTTGACGCGTCCAAGCGGCATTTCGGTAGATATTCATTCACTCACAACTACTCAATGGCTTTCGCATGTTGTAATCTGAACGAAGGCTATTCTCTACTGAGGTTATATTTGTGTCGTGATCAAATTGTTCGCTATTGGGGAGTTTAGGCAGTCATTTACATAATAAAAGTGCTGTTTGTACTTAATGTGTTTTTGTGGAATAATGAACTGCGGTAACTGGGTGTACGATAATATACAGTTTTGTGGTAGTTTTTTAGAAAACCTTTTTTAAATTATTTGTAATGCAACTATGAGTGCTAGCATGTTGCTGTTCTATATTGTAGCTGGCATGGTGCTCACCATTCTTGGACTCCGTTTGATTCTTAACATCAGGCACCATAGAGTCATTCTGGTAAGCCAATTTAAAAAAAACCGAGAAGTTTTTTTAGTAAAAGGCTTCTTTCTTTCCTTCTCAAGGAAAAATTGATAAAAACGGAAGTAGTTATGCCAAATTTCACGTGTCACTAAAGGCCTATATTTTTAGTGGGATATTTAAAGGCTGATTAAAAAAGATAAAGTGAAATCGTCCGAAACGAGAAGACATGGCAAAAACAGATTTTGAATAATTTCAAATTAGCCTGATTTTCCGCTCGTGTATTTTATTATACGTCCCTACTCAATGACATAGAGCGCAGGTTATCCAATGCACTCGGATTGATTGACCACAACACGAGTTATTTTGAATAGGAGGTCCATTTAGTCCCTTTGATTGGAACATATTCTTATTACGTTTATAGTTTTATTACACTAATTTTATCAGTAGATGATAATTAGAACGAAAGTTTAACTAAAGCTTAAGTAGTATTTAAAAATGTTTGTTTTAGCTACTTAATTTACCAACTTGAATCCTCAATCAATGAACACCAAGTGTCATTCTTTTAATTTTTTTATTTAATCAATCTTAATTCTGGTAATCATGTAGGTTAGTGAAATACGCACAAACTGATATTTTTGATTTTTTATTTCGATTTGTTGTTTTGACAGCAAAAAGACAGTATTGAGCTTGGTGCAAGTCATTTCGCGCCTTGCACCAAGCTCGATACCAGTGTCCATAAATAAAGGAAACGGATGTTCTACATAGACTATTACCACTACTACGCAATAGAGGTTATCCTCTTTATTAAATACTAAATAACATATTCAACAACTATAATAATTGAATAATGTTTTTGTTTAAAAAGCATTAGTTAAACTAATGCTTTGAATACTGTTACGTGGTCACAACTCAATGCTGAACAACGCACAATATACGTGGATTAGCAAACTCTCTATCACATTGGTCGTCAAAACGTGTGTGTGAATACAGGATACTCATTCGAAAATGGAATGCCTAAAATCATGATACGTGATCCTTGCGTTTCTAACTTTTTTTTAACGATTTTAATTTGAAAAGCGAACTAAATTTTTACCTTACGATGTTTTTCTTGAGCACAAAAGCTGCTTAAAGTAAAAGATTAACAACCTCTTCCATATTTGATTTTTACTAAACCTAACTAAGCGTCGTAGCACATATAACGTAACGTAAACGGAACGTCACCGTATCAACCCGAGCCATTCAGTATTCTTTGTATGAAACTCCTTACTGCACCGCACACTAATCGGATACGTAACGTAATCGGATTTTTGACGATTGACACCAAGGAAAAAGGCGAGGCGATGCCGATCCGTTTACGTTACGTTATATGTGCTATGACCCTAAGTCTGACTGACTATTGCAGAAAAGCAGGGATGCGTAGCAGAAAAATAGAGCAATATTAAAAAGGTTGGCATTACATTTCTTCCAGCGTGGTTTTAGTAAAAAGGCCTTTCGCTGCAATCAGACCATTTTTATTATCATTATAAACCAAAACATTTATTATTACTTTAAACTAATATCCAAATTTACGGAGCTTCAAGCTCAAATGAATTTTGTATGACTTTTAACGTACCACAAACCAGTGTATACTATTTTGTACACGAAGAGTTTCGTCAGTGATTTACAATCTCCGAGAGCTTTAGGTATATGAGGTTAGCAAGCATAAATTAATTTTCAATTTCCCTTTGACGTTTCGCTGAGCCGGCCGACATGTCCCAGGCAAGGTATTAACCCATACATGACACTCGCTGCCTATTCTATGCATCAACTGCTACTGCATACTCGTATTTATGACTGCAACGTTCCAACTATTTCGGTATCAAAATATCGTGAAGAACGTTTTAGGACTGCATGGAGAGATTACGGATTTATTTTATCGTAAAAGTTACTGTCTCGAGACGCTCATTAAAATTCTAAAGACATTAATTTAAGAAAATTAATTTTGTTTGAATTATATAATTGTTTAAATGAAATAGGTTTATTTAAATATCGAATATCATTCTTCAATACTGGTAATCCAAAAATATATTTATCGATAATAAAAAATGGCTTGGTACCATAAAGTGACTTTTGGCTTTCTTATATTTTCAATCGTAATTTATTTGACAGTTTTCCTGAACAGGCTACCAAATATTCGCTTTTTATTAGCATCAGTAGATTCTAGAAAAAATGCGAACATTTGGGAGCGAGACAGGTAAACTGTTAATTTTGTAAAATTAAGAGCTTTTGTTGTAATAGAATAGAATAAGATTATCTGTTCCTATTTTTAAATTAGATAAATCAAATGATGGCGTCAGATCAGTACTAAATATACCAAATAAAATATCCGTAAGAACTAAAAGGGTCACAATGCAGCGTACTGTTTACCAACACTCATTTGGCACATACAAAAATATGATGCGACCACAGGGAGTAAGGGTCGTCGTACATGTAACGTTCTACTGAACGCACTCACGGGACGAATACCAAAAAGAGTCGTAAATACTCCCGACGACGCTCACTTATAAATTAGGATCATAAAGCACTTGCCGAACTTTGTTGGTTGTATGGCGATCATAAAACAATGGCGCCCCTGAGGGGATTGACTGATATGGTTGTGTCACTCGTTATAACATCGCTTTTGGAACCTTATCACTAGATTTTTTATTAATTATTATTTCTATAAATACTATTATTACTTCTATTACGCACGCTTTTAATGATAGATTTAAAGTTTGACGACCTCTGTGGCGTAGTGGTTATAAAACATAACTGCTACGCAGAGGTCTCGTGTTCGATTCCCGATCAATGCAAATCTTTGCGTGCATGAACATGATTTTTTGCATTAGTCTAGGTGTTTTCTATGTATAATATGTATGTATTTACAAAAAAGTATTTCAGTATGTTTATCTGTTGTCTAGTTTCCATAGTACAAGCTTTGCTTAGCTTGGGACTAGATGGCGTTGTGTGAATGAGTAAAAAAGAAAAGAAAAGCAGAATAAATAAATATTTAAATAGCTTAAATTAGTAATTTGGACTAAGGTACTTGCGGTAAATAAGGGCCACCTTAATCTAAACCTAAATAATTTCTATAAATAAAGGAATATAATTAAATATTTTATATCACGGTAATGTTTATTTTAATATCTGCATCAGAAAGTACTATTACAAATATTTTCATCTCAATTAGGCACAGTAATCATGATTTTAACCCTAGATAGCTAACGTTCGTCAAAATGACGAACATGCCATAATTATCTTTCTTTATCTTTCTAACGTTTTTACCTACACGTTTGCCAATTTAAACCAACTTAGTGAACCCCGAGGTGCATCGAAAGCTGCAGATTGTGTTCCTATAAGATGAGGCGCATGGCAAAGAATAATTGTAACAGGTGCAAAGCTCCCATTTGTGGTGAACATACAGTTGATTTAGTCCAACTTGTGCCAAAAATATCTAAATATTTTATATTTATTTAATGTTTATAAACCTTAAACTTAATTATTTAAGAAGAATAAAAAAATTCTCATAATTTAGTCATTATAATATTTAGAGTGCCTTTTTGATTAAAAAAAATATGGGTCATTAAAAAAATGTGATTTAATACTTAAGAGTTACATAACATTTACTTTTGTATTAATTATTTTTAATTTATACCCTATATTTCCCTTCAGTTTAATAATCTTAATTGAAATCTAGTTTTAAGTACATAAAAATCTCATTTTAAAAAATGGTTGTCAAAAAGTCGAATGGTCAGCAGTTTCGGAAGGTTAGCTATCTAGGGTTAAAAACCCTCTCTATGGCACTTAATAAACGTCGGTAGTTTTATAAGGGCCAATTTTTAATTCAAATATTAAAAGAGTAATCAATAGAAAAAATATTGTTTTCAGTTTCATTTGACTTACATTATCATTTGGCATTAAATCACGCTTTTAACATTACTAAATCAAAGGAAAAACTAGCAATGGCTCTTAATAAACTAACATAGCAAAAACATGTCATAAAAACCTTTTTTATCTATAACATATCGTCAAAATAATCACAGAAGTAAACAATGACTTTGTAACCTTTTTATATACTATCTGTGAAAATATCAAAACTAAAACATTTTTTTTTATAAATAAGTAGTACGGTTTTAAGTTAATTAAAGATATTAGGGATGATTTATGATACAAAAATAATAACAAATACATGCTTAATAATAATAACAATCGTAGGTATCAAAATAACGAAAACTATTGAAATTTGTTTAAATTAATTTACATTTTATATGTATAATAAGGGCCGACCTATGTACTCGCCTCGAACGTGGCCCGTATTAGCCCCTGCTAATAGCATGATTGAAAGCGGTAAAAAGTATTGTATTTATTAACAAACATAATATAACTAACCTTAACTAGCCCACACAATTGTATAACATTCACACGGCTGTATTTTAAATTAAAAAAAAAATGTTTTGGCAAGATAAAATTATAGTGGAGCTGCGTTGTATAACACTCTCAACTGACTCGTGGCTACTGGTAAGATTAAGAATCGTGTGATGACGCGAGCTCGGATCTTAGCTTTCCTATTGGTTATTTTTATGCATGTGTAAATGTAGGGTGCTGTGATCATTAAAAGTGTCATTTTAAAGCAACGGCTCTTGATACCCACCGGCTCTTGTTACCCGCAGGTACCTTAGTTGACATCCATTATTTTACGTCTTTTTATCTAAAAGAACCAGCGCCACTGACAATACTCCCACCAATATAATAATGATAAGTATAACTTACACTTTGGTAATTCAATGATGTTTCGGTTACGTGAAATAAATCGATAAAAATAGAACCTCTTTATAACTTTCCTTTACAACCGGATCTTAGAACAAAACTGTGTCAATTTCAGTGTGTCTTATAACCATGACAATATAAGTCATTATAAATGAATTCCACACAATTATATGAAAATATGTTCTATGATACTCGATTTTATATTTCTTTTCAATTTCATAAACTGCGTCAATTTTTAGTAGCATACATTAATAGAGTATCTAAGATCAAGACAACAAGTTGTATAATGCACTATCAAAGGAATCAACCCTGTGACTTCCTGCATGGACACAACTACTGCGATCCTCATGCAACTCAGACAGTAAGTCCACACTTATAACTGCCATTTAAATGACATTGTTATTAAAATAAAAGCTTATAACAATATTTCTTTACACGCATTATTATTTCAATATGACATCGACATAACAGTTCAACATTGTAAACAAATATTTTCAACAATAACACAACAGTACAAAAGGCTATGGCTACAAAAGTAACATGTTGTGTTTAATATAAATATTATCTAAAATATACATTATAACGTTTCTCTGAGAGTATAATTTTGATTGATTTAATTAGTACATTGAATGTGAAACAGTGCACCGCCAATCCATAACTATATTACAATACGAATGAAATGATTCATTATGTCTGACAGTATTCCATCAATTAACATTTCATGAATTGTACAATTTAATTATGTGTAAATTAATAGATACTCTGCTTTATAATTTTATAATTAATCCTATTTCTCTTCGTTTGGATTCAGCTATCATAGACCTATATCTATCATACTAGGTATAAGTGCATTAATAGCAAAAACGATAACATCAATTTGATATAAGATATTTTGATTTATTTTTAAATAATTGCGATCGAAATCGATGGAATTAATTTTAATACATTAAATTTAAACCCTTTACATCACTAAAACTACTTAGTTATTTCAAATTCTAAAAAAAATACATTATAGTAGGTATTATAATTATAATCTTATAATTCCACTATAAAAACCGATACAAATGGTAACAGAGCAACCTCCTATTTAAACTAACTTTGCCACTTAAAAACTACATTCACAAAATTTAAATCCAAACTCAATTATAATTTTAATGAAACTGTTACGCGTTACAAAGGAATAGACTAGATAGAAACTTCATCTGTCACTATTTCAACGTCTTTTGCCGCCATCTTAATGTTAAGTTAATTTTCTAGTGTTTCGTATCTAAACTTAAAGGTTAAAGCAGGGCAAGCATTTAGACAGGGCGGTTTGACGTCTCCTAGACTGTTCAACCTGTATGTGAATGATCTGCTTGACGAGCTCGGTAGCATGCGTGTTGGATGCCGTGTGGGGGGGGTTACTATTAATAATATAAATTACGCGGACGACATGGTGCTCCTGGGGCCGACGGCAGGATCGGTTAGAGAAATGTTAAGAGTATGCGAGAACTATGCAGCTAGACACGGACTTGTTTATAATGTAAGAAAATGTGAATACATTGTGTTTAAGGCCGCTGGTGTGGCCCCTGAGTATGTGCCAACTTTAACACTTAATGGCTTAAATATAAAGCGAGTGACTAACTTTAAGTACCTGGGGCACATTCTTACTGACGACCTTAAAGACAATGTGGACATTGAGAGGGAGCGCAGGGCACTGGCGGTCAGAGGGAATATGCTGGCGCGGAGGTTTTACCGTTGTACTAATCAGGTTAAAATAACCCTGTTTAAAGCTTATTGTCAGGGTATGTACACGGGAAGCCTGTGGGTTGGCTTTACCAAAAGATCGCTGGAGGTCCTGCGTATCCAATATAATAATGTATTCAGAATGCTGTTGGGACTGCCTCGTTATTGTAGTGCGTCGGAAATGTTTGCTATAAATCGAACCGACGACTTTTATGCGGTTATTAGGAAGAAGATCTCGTCCCTAATACAAAGACTGCGGGACAGTACCAACAGTATTCTGAGGACAGTGGCGGAGAACATTTATTCTCCTATTTTTAAACGGTTTGTATGTGTGATGCACCAGTAATTTAAAATTTAAAATGTAATTTAAAATGTATCCCAATTATTATTACTATTTACTAACATTAATTATAAGAATTTACTAACATATTGGATCATGTTGTCTGATAATAAAGAATTTTAATTTAATAATTTAAAGCAACTTAGCCCAGTAAATAAGCATTAAAGTAATATCTAAATACCAAAATTTAGCTGATTAAAATTTAACGAAATAGGTTTTTCAATATTTCACTTAGTCTTGATCCTAATACCAGCTCCTAGCCATGCTCTTTTAAAAATACCTATATTTGTCCTTTGGATTATACATTTTTGTCACTTTAAAAAAAAAATATATACAATAATATATCCAAAAAATAAATTTTGAATCACACCATTAATTGTTTTAGACGGTGCTTAAATATCCAATGTCGTGCTTGACAGCCACAATATTTTCCTTGCACAATACACGTAAATCCATGTACTCGTAGTGTATAGAAATACTCGTAGTAGTACACTTTTGCAGTGGCCGTATGCCCCTCTGCTTTTAAGTTTAAGCGAAGTAAGAGGTTTGACAAGAAAAAAGGAAAGTGACCTTTTTATTCAGCAGCAGATGTAAAAGTTAGAACTCATCATTTCGAGATCGTGAAATCACTTGGAAGTAATTCGCGAAGGCGAGTTCGCCGCAGACGCTTTACTTACAGCACTTGAAGTTAGTTTGTACAAAGTTGGACGAGAACGACACTCATATAGTCCGTAACGACAACTTACTCACTTTTGCTCACTTGGGACTTAGCACTCGCAGATACCGAGTGGATTTTATATGTATGAATATTGTATTAAGTACGTGTAGTTATTTCAATTATAGTGCATTAAAATTTAGCTCGGTGACTAGAAATACTTTTATCTGAAATCTGCCTTGCTATCCTCTGAACTTAATTAAATTGGCTACGAATTTGGGATAAGTATATTTATAGGTTTTAAACTATCCATAACATTATTATGACAACGCAGTGACGAACTCCTATAGTAATGGAGGGAAAATTGACTTACTTACACTGCACTAGCCCGACCGATAGCTATAGGGTTTAATATACATCTTTGAGAATATTATCTGCTATTTTTTAAAAGTCAACAGAGACATTCGTTTCGGGTCTTATCCCAAGGTTTCCTTCCTTTGTGTACAGATCTGCTACCCCTTGCCCACTGCCATTTAGGGGGGGAAAGTATCAGGTGTTAATAAGTATCAAATAAGTACTTGGCTACAACACGAAAAGAACCTCAGACAGATTTGAAAAACTGTTGCATTTCGAATTTACTTATCATATTGTAGAATACAAAATATGACAGCTTTAATAAGAAAGAATTACGTTCCAATTCACGCTTGCACCACCGACGACGTCATGTACATAGGAATTCCTCTAAAAGTAACATGTGTGTAAATAATTCAGGCGATGCGAAGCTTGCTCCCTCGAGCTTTGGTCGGAATACCAACATCTGATCTGTGATTGCGCACGATAAATCTATTCCTCTCAGCACTCCGATTGTTGTTTATCCCTTGTAAATATTCTATTCAAAATAAATTTATTCTCGCTTTATTTAACAAAAGACAAAGCAAATAATAAAATAAGTTTGTGACTTTTATATTTTTTTTTGAGGAAAATAAATCTTATCTAAAACTATCTGTTGCAAGCGATTTTCCTATAGTAGATTTGCTTTCTTGGTTATTGTAAGCAAATTTTGCATGTGTCCTATCATATGCAAAGGTTTCATGCCATGTTAAAGTTTTGTTAAATCGATTTATTGGTTATTTGAATGCCTAGTATAAAACACGGTGGAGTCATGGTATTTCATCGGAATAAAAAGAAGCCTTTGTTTTAAAATTAAGGAAGTTCCTTTCCATTCAGGAATCCAGCTTCTTCTCAACTAACGTTCCTAGTTATACTCAATTCTGTGATGAACTGTTTGTAGTGTAGGCATCCTTAGTGTCTAAGTTGTTTTTTTTTCATTCCAGAATTGTTATTTCCAGACAGGCCAATACGAATATATAAAGCAAGCTAAAAATGTTTCAATAGTAGTTGTTCCATGTTATTTAACGATAAGATACAAGTATGGAAGATGGTAGTCAGATGTCTATTGGATGCTTAACATCAAGTACCATAGAGTCATTTTGGTAGACCAATTAAAAAAAAAAGACCGCTCAGAAAGTTGAAGGACGACCTGGTCAAGAAAGCATAATTCAACCTCCTCCAAACAGGACTAAAACCCAACACAAAACTTAGACAAACAACAAACAATAAGATGATATGTAATGATAAAAAGGCTAGCAATAAAATGTACGTATGTAACGTTGAACCGCTCTGGGTAGCGAGCAAACAAGCTAAAGCCGTGTGAATACGTGACGTGCAATACAAATCGCAATAGCTGGACTCCAAACCGTAACTCGCACGTAAACATTGTTATTTTGACAATTATACCTACAATAAGTGTGTGATTACATATTGTGTCAGCATTATGCTTTGATGTGGAATCAACGAAATGATAGATGTTTTGCTGCGCCTATTTTTAAATGACGCGACGGCCGACCCGGAAAGGACTGTAGTATTTATTTATTAAAGTTTTTTCATAAAGCTCACATATAATTTATTTAAACAATTTAAAAACATTTTTTTTTCGTTTGAATGGTGACTTTCAAGTGAGCCCTATAGAAAGCTTACAGAACGACAAAACGTCGCACGAATACTTAAGTATCCAACCTCCATTTTCAACATTTTACACCAGAGACGTTTTATTGATTAGTTTAAGCAAATAATATGATTTTAAAAAAGTTTTATATTAAAAAAATAGTTAATGTGTTAATGAAATGATATATTACAAAATAATCATTAAAAAGTCAAACAGTTATGTTTATTTTCACAATTCTTTATGGAGGTTGAGCAAATAAACACATAAATAATTATGCAATTGGAGATAGACCACTACCGGGGTGGAGGTTGAGCATTTTGCATTCGAATATATTTAGTACTTAAGTGCCCTATAACCAAATACAGTGTGTTTGGGTATCGTGGTAAAAAAAAATAACTAGTTAACTTGCTATTTATTATTAAAAAAAACACAGAATTAAAAAAAAAAACACTGTTTGATATATATAAAATACAAAATACAATATTTTTTTGTTTTTGTACCGATACAAGATCGTTTACTTCGCCTGGTATTGTTTATGTTGTCTGATCCTGTCAAAACCTTTTTAATTAGAGATTCCATGAAGGCTTTGTCGTCAGCTTTCATATATTTGTAAGTACTTCTAATATTTTTTTTTTTCGGTTAGTGTCTGATTTGAATTAGTCCTAGTATTTTTTTTTTAATTAGTTGTATTCTCCTTTTGTCGGATTCTTTTTTGGTCGGATTCTTGATTCATCGTACGTAATGTCAACATAAAATGAAACTATGGTATTACCGTGACTCCACTTCTTCATTTCAATATGTACAATAAAAACGACATAAATTAAATACAAAACGGTGATAATATCATACCTATACGTATAAAAAATTATTAATATATTGAGACTATTTAAACAATTTAGAATTGATTTATTTTTTCAAGAAAATTAACCTTTTTTTGACGATTCTTTATGTTTTCATAAGGAATTCTTTAGAAAAAAAAAATAGTATTAATCTACTTAGCTAGCATCTAACATCATTGCGAACACAAAGCGTAGGTATACGTCAACACAAAACTACCCATTTAATGCTTAGAAATTTACCCATTTAACAATTAGAAAACATGCAAGTAGCAGGTATATTTTGACAGTCATCGCACAAAAGCAAAATTTTTTATTATTATTAGTTATATTTTACAACCTTACGAAATGTTGAAAACAATCTGTTCATTTATAAATACGTCACAATTTCATTTAAAGATTTAATTAAATCTGAAATTATAAGAATTAAATTTAAACATCCTGTACTATAAGTTAACGATACGCAGTAATAATCTACAAAGAAATGTTAACAAAAATACAAGTTACCGATTCTTTTCTATAGTTGTGACTATATTTTCCGATTAATATTTCGTCACGGACATTTGGGGTACTGTTTTCTATTAAAATTAATACTTTTTTTCTATATTTCGCGTTATCTTTTACTCAAATGCGTGCGAGCACCAGCTTCGTCACAAAAAAAATTAAATGGCGGCGTATTGCGTCATCAAAATGCGATGTCGTGATTGGTTACCTGTGAGGAGATTGAATACTTAAGCACGCAATCGATGTTTGGATGCACGTTTGCTGTTTCTCTACGGACTTTGAGCAATTAAGCATGAAGTTTTAATTCTCTTGTGTTAGTTTACAAAAACTTAAATTCCTTATAATTAATGTATTTTAAGTCCAAACAGCAAGTATTATATACCAATCGAACCGCAATTTGATCCTTAATAAAATTGCATTAAAAAGTGAAATTCGCCAAAATGGTCGGTTGAGCAAATAAGCATTCAGGCGACGAAAAAGTAACGATTTGTATTCTATTTTCTAAAATAAAATTCCTGTGTATTATACAACTCAAGACAATTGAGCAAGTGTTATAGTTGGTATTAACCAATTAATTAATCGTTACAATAGAAAATCAAAGTAATTTTGTAACGTGTATTTTTTTTCCAAACATTTTGCGGCCCACCCATGCGTGGCGTTTGCAGGACACATTTTTCTAGTTTCTAGTTAGGACGGCGAGAATTCCCGTGATCATAAAGCGTGCCGCACCTAGAGCACACATCGCGCATTCCATTTAGAATCAGCATGCTATTGATAAAACTAAGATAAAATAAAATTTTATTTAAAGGTTCACTTAAATCTAAAAACATATTGCGGTGAGAGGCACACTAGGCGCAGCCTGTTTCGTGACTATTAGGCTTACAAATTACAGGACACAGTGAACTTAAATTGTACAAAAATAATTCAAAACAAAGAATGACTTTTAAGGATTCCATAACTTTTTTAAATAGCCAGTAATTTTAAATACGAATCAACCCTTCCTTGTCCATTTCTGTTATAAAATACGTCCTTACACTAATACCAAAAGAATGTTCGACCGCGGCAGGTAGATAAAAAGGTTCGCACGCACGATAACCGCTGTATGTATAGATAAACTACATACAGATTTAGGGCATTTATTTCTGGACTTTTGTTTGTGACATCTATACTAATACTAATATTATAAAGAGGTAAAGTTTGTGTGTTTGTTTGTTTGTGAGTTCGTAACGTTTTAGGTTGTAGGGGGTAATCTCTGGATCTAATGAACCATTTTTAAAAATTCTTTCTGTGTTGAATAGTCCATTTATCGGGGCTATATAGTATCACGCTATGACTAATAGAAGTGAAGCGGTAATGAAATATGTTTAAAAAAGGGACGCGTTATTTTCACCGCCCAACGATGTGGGCACGGGTCTGCTAGTCTACATATAAATTTGTAGCTAGTATTGTCGTACACACATAGTTCCCAAGAAATAGTAACATCTATGAGCTAGACTAGTCTTGAATGAGATTAAAAGACAAATATTATATTTGCAATGTTGTTAGACATTTACTGCAATGATTTCTTAAAAAAATTCCCCTTATATGTAAATAATTTTGTCATAAAAACCAGATTGTAATTCTTACGCAATTTCGTATAAACATTTAAAATTCTTTTTGAATTGACGTTTAACCACGACATATCAAATCCAACACAGAACCATTTTAAACAAACAAAAATGGAAGTGACTCCTTTCTGAGATAAAATATTTAATTTACAAAAAATAAACATAACGTCCCCTTTTTGGATCGTTTAAAAATAAACACATATTTAACTGCACCAAGGAAAATAATAACACATAACAATTTGCAATCTTTTGTGGAGTTCGATTCGAGTAATCAAATAAACCGCTACTGAAATGATTTCGTGATTCCAAATATTTTAATTGACAAACAGAAATGGGAAAATAGCGCTTAAATTGTGCTTGCATTTGCTGGATGTTAATTCAATGAATAAACATCACAGCAGAACAACATCAAAATCCACTTCCTACTTGATATAGCGAGGCCTCACTTAATGTGCAATCAAATTAAAACATCGTATTTTTATGCATACGAGATATGATTCACAGGTTTGTGGGAAAATCGATAACCGCAAATAGCTGTAGTTGCGTTGCTCGCTTAGTGGTAGAGAGTGTTAAAGCATACCTTAGACGATGTCCGATGTTGACGAATAGGATAACTAATTTTAGATGATGCATAACACATAAACTTATTTATAGAATGAAGACAAATTTATGAATCACATCAAACAAATATGAATCCTTGTATCATACTTTTATTAGTAACAATACCTAACTTTATTAGACTACAGGATTCACAATATCAAAAGCCCAGTTTGCGTGACTACACATAATTATCATGAAAATGATCACGTTTACTTGTACACTATACATTCAGATTTCATAAAACAAATTGTTGGTTTTACTAAAACTTTCCTACAATTGTATTAGTTCAAAATTGATCGCTAATGTTGTTCGAAACATTTTTGATCGTTAACCTAATTTGTACGTGTGATGACTGATTAAGTCGCCGACATATTGTAACAGTGTCTTTTGAGGCGGTTGAGTGACTTGATGATCTGTAGAAGTCACTGTCTACGAGTAAAGGAGTGACGATCATTTATAGATTTCATAAACAACTGCTCTGCGTGGGGACTAAAATACTATAGTTGACTGCTGGGATCAGTCATCCATGCTCATCCAAAAAAACTGATTAAAGAAAAGTTCGCAGAGAAACAAGAATATTTAGATAAACTATGTGATGAGCATCTAGGTAGGTCCATTAATCTCTGGAAGAATTCTAGTTTGAATCCAGATTTATATTAAGAACCAAATCTTATTCTTGGAGCCAAGAATAACATTTAGAGAACTACTAAGTAAACAAGGCCAAATTTCAACTCAAGTTGCAGATTAAGATAAAAATATACCTTAATTGAAACTGTACTTTGAATAAATAATATTTGAACGCGAAGTCGTTTATATGAAACATAAAGTGTTTTTGTCGAATCTGTATCAACAAACGTTTGCTTGAACAGAACATAAAATTTACATGTACATAAGTTATTTGCGCCGGAGGTGCGTCGGCTCGTAAATCTCGCGACAAGGGGATTTCTGTTTGTGAAGTTTCTTTTTTATTTCCACTTTATCTGTGTAAAGCAAAGGACTGTGAATACTCAGGCGCAACTCACGAACTCGCTCAACTTCAATAAATCAATTTGTGCACTTACCCGTACTTATAATGTTCTCAGAAAGTGAAGTTCGGTACGTGTCGAGACCGACTCTGAATATGTTAGAATTTCATTGCCTTACGTTTGTGAGTTACGTTCTGTTTTATATTACACGATACTTATGAAATATTACTCAAACGTTCTTTTCTATTTACATAAAACGTGTCACGATGTTATTTTTGTACAATAAAAACGAAAAGTAACAACAAATTTATCAACAACAAGTCTTTAAAATCTGCCTCAGTTAATTCTTAACTAAATTAAGCCTTTTAATAGTCTTTAAACAATTCAACCCGAAATAAAATAAGCGTCGCAAACGGTTTGTCCGGCTCGTCGTGTCCATTTTGAATCACAAAGTTAGATGTGTTTGTCGTTCTATTTTAAACACGATAACGCCAACTTTCCAGTCCTCGAAATGTGAATACCTTGTTGCGAAAATGTGACTAACGGAAACTGTGTACAAGTAACTCGACTGTCCTTCGGCAGAGGCACACATAGGGGATACAAAGCGCATACAGAGGCTCACACGCCCGTGCAACCTGCCAACACTAGCCATTCACATTTCTTTATTATAACAACAAACAACGTTATTCACTTCTTACCCACCCTTTACATTTATTTTACATCAACAAAGGAACGCTAAACTAGGTAAAAAATGAGGTTTACGCGACTCTATAGTTTTAAATTAAAGCATACCTGTAAAGCTCGTCATAAAAAGAGTATTTAGTTGCGCTATTGTTTTTTTTTTTAAATTGTATTCGTAATTACACTTCTTGCTAATAAAAATGATCGAGATGACACGTGCTTAATTAAAACATAATAGAATCAATGGAATTCAAATTATTCTAGAACGTTTTGGCGGGAACATGATGGGAATTTGATCTGTTATTTCAATTGCTTTTAAATTGTGTAAGGGAAAAAATAATCGAGAAACATTGATGTACTTAGTTAGTTTGTTTTACTAAAACAGCTATATGGACAAAAACCATTATAAATATAGCTTTTTCACAAATAAAAACGAGTTTTGCAGAGTCTCTGTGCCGTGCTGGAGGTGCGGGTTTGAAATCCACCAAATAATATTATTGTGCTATACAAAAAATATTGTCTTAAATATTCTCATAATATACTAAACGTCCGCCAAGTATTGTCTTTTGTAATTTCTCAGCAGCCACATATGCAACTATTACGTTACATTGATAAATTGACATTACGGACAAATATCAATAAACTTAATCGAAATATCTACATTTATTTTGAGTATGCTGATAACGGATTAAATATAATAAATGTTACAACCCATTTATATTTAGTGGGTGTCGTAAATACTGATTAAAGATACCTCGATTGCGATTCAACGATGGGTTAAAAAAAACTCTAAACAAATCCTAATTGTATTTATTTACCTAGCAGTAAGTTTAGGACTATTTAATAATTTTACCTTACCCATACAGCAATAGGTAAGTTATTCTCGGGTTATATTAATAAATGGTTTGAAACTTATCTTAAAGTAACAAGAGACTATCGTTTTTCTGATCTCAAAGCTTACACTCGTAGTCTAATACTATCTGTCAGTTATTTAAAAAAGGATTAACCGTTTGAAATAAAATGTAAACTCAAAGTATTGAAGAATAGCATAGAGAATAAGATAGTCATAAAGTCTGTAGAATGTAAATGTTTTTGTAAAAGTTCACTCGATTGGATCTCCTTACCGCGTTAGAACTTTTATGCACTTAATTTATATGAAAATTACTTTTGTTAAGACTTGACATGTGATACGTTTTGAATTTATAATACATATTTTTTTTTAAAGATAATTTATCTTGTGTCTGAATTCCATTATTCATTTCATTTATTTAAAATAGTCTCACATTCTTTTTGACAGAGTGCTAGGTAGGAGGTGAGTTAAGAATTATGTGTTCTAACCCATCGTAATCACGGGCGTAACTAAATATAATATTTTCTTCTCTGTATTCCTTATTTATCTACATTTTGAACTAATTACTACATAGTATAAAACAAAGTCAATATAGCTGTCTTTTCGTCCCTATATATGTTTTTATCTTTAAAACTACGCCACATATATATTATGAAGCGGTTTTTTATAAATTGAAAGAGTGATTTAAGAGGAAAGTTTATAAGTATGCTTAATATTGCACCCCTACGAAGGCAGGGCCAGTCGCTCGTTACGTATAACTTAGCACTTTGTCAGTAAAAGGATCCAATCAATTGATATATTTATATAAACAAACTTATGGAAAGATAAAGTTCATTGTAGGTATGAATTTCTTCTAGTAGGAAGGTTGGTAGAAGTTAGCACGAATTTTTTTTTAGTATTTTGTTAGTGTCTTTGTCACAAAATATTGTAAAAACTGTTTCCAGGCGATTTTTTATGGTTCATCGTATTAAAAGTTTAAGTTTCTACCGACAGTGACACAAGGTAGAAACTTCACTTTTGCAATGATTTTGATGATATTTATTCGTTTACATATTTGTATCTTTTACATATAAAATAATTAAGTCTCTCTAACGATTATTTTATTATGTTAATCATTATTTTCTTGCCCACATTATATAAATTCTATGTTATTCCTTTTTAAAATCAGCGTTTAATATGTTTTACTGATTGTTTTATTAAGCTGTATTATGTTTGTTAAATACTTACACAATAAAATAATTAATTTAACAAAATAATTATTTTATAAGGAACCCTTTGAGCTTCAAATCGTTGTCTCAATCGTTCTGAATATCAAACAACTCAAAAACTTAAACGCTTGTGTTTTGTTTTCTTACTTTTAATATAAAATTGTTATTCTCCACAAAAAAAAATATATTTTGCCGAAAAGATGTCTTATAAAAATATTACTTCCTAAGGTCTTAAGGGAAATAAAAATAAAATTAAGCAAAACTCTTAGCAAAAATTATGTTTCCGTGCTTTGAATAAAAATGTCCGCGAATAACATAAACATTACAATATTATTTTAAAAGAGTCAGGCTAAATTAACAGGAACAAAAGTAAGGGAGAAAGTTAACTTTACAGTTTAAATTAATGAAGATTACAAAATTCACGGCCATTGAGTTCCCCGCCTCGTCGAACCTTTGACTCTTAAGTTGCTTGTTAAACTAAATTGAGAGAAATAATAGGACTCATTTGTTTGGTTTAAAGGTTTCCACTTCCAGTAGGGCCCGGCTAAGGTTATTATTTTACCGCATTCAAAATGTCCGATAAATTAATTGTTATGTTAACTGAGGAGCATCAATAACACTTGTGTATAACGTTTTGATATTATTTAATTGTTGACCTCTGTGGCGTTGAGGTTATAATGCATCACTGACTGCTACTAAATAGTCTCATGTCATAGTTAAGTTAGTTCCATAATAACAGCCCATTAATGTCCCACTGCAGGGACGGGACTTGGCCTACTAATACCACGCTGGCCAGACGGATTGATATAGGGTTTAATTTCAAGTTTTCCTTCTTTTCACGAACAGTCCCTTAATCGGTTTTTACGACACCCATGGGATGCTATAGGGTGGTGACATATTGTATTCTTACTCCGTTACCACACGTAGTAATAGATCTCTAGGCGTAGGTATTTGAGACGGTATCCATTTTTGGTTTCAATGCTATATAGGCCTCCTCCAAATTTCTTCTGAGCTATCCTGTGCCTCTCTCATCGAAAAATACCTATTTAATTTTAAATGTAAACATAAGAACACATGTTTTGGTTTTAATGTAAAATTCTGTCATTCACAGTGTAGTGTACAGTAAAAGCAAATATTATTTTACTAACTAGAACGCCCACCGTACCTTTTTGCTGGAAAATTGCCTGCGTTCTGTTTTGAATCATTTAAGATTTTAAGTCCGCACAAACTGTACTTTTCCATTAGTATTAACTGGCAAAGCTTTGCAATATTTCTGTTATTCTTTGTATGATTAATTTATTTTAATAAAGGATCTAAATGATTTATTGTAATATTTTATTATAGATTTTTATTATAAACTGTCACTATACTGTGTTGCTAAAAAATAATAATACTTTTATCCCTTTAAAAGTTAAAAGAGTAAAATTTTAAAAAGGTTTAACTTTTTTTAAGTAATTGGCATCTTCCTCTCTTCTAAACTGCCATACCCAACAGGGTCCATATTGTATCTGTGATATAATAAGTACCCTTTTAGTAACATATGGAATGCAATAAAGATATTGAGTATTGAATAATTAAAAGGTATTGAACTGCGCCAAAAATATATACAGAAGTATTTGTGTTTCATTAAGACATTGCAAAGTACGCAGAGTAGTGGATTACGTACAACTTGCTAATATGGGATGTATTTTATGTGAACCGTATTTGTGGAGTTAAATCTATTTCATTATACCTATGTTATGACAGGTTTCAAATAAGTGATACCCATCACACCCTGTAGAAACGTAGTCTAAACTAAGAGTAAAATCATACATCAATAAACTACTTGAGAAGAAACTTCAAAATAAACCCTCTACCAATCTGATTGGCCAGCCTTGTACCCTAGGCCACATTCCCTCCATAAAAAGGAGATGCCCGTGCCCATCAGTAGGACTTTCATGGCTTGATATGGATGAACTGTTCTAGCTAGTCCTGAACCAGAACTAGACAACTGTATAAATTATACTTTTTAGTGTAAAACTGTATTTACATTTATATTTATTTGTATTATATTTATTTGTATTAAATAACGTAGCTTTTACGGAGCCTCATACTCAAATTGCGACAACGCTCCTTAAATAAAGAGTTGAAAAACTTACGAAACTCATTAGTGCGATACTCTGAATACCGACCGTTATGAAAAACCTAATAACATAGGTACGTCTTTGAGATAGTCTAATGAGCTTACAGTTAAAATGTAAATAAAACAAGATTTTAACTTACTTCCGTCCTTTATGATCAGTATAAACAATGTGGTTTCTCGCAGCCGGAGTCTGGCGACTCCTCCCAATCGCGTTGCTCTCCATCATTCCCGTAGCATGCTCCCGTGTCTCTCACAAACAATTCTGTGGTAGAACACAGCCGCGAACACAGCTCAACTGTCCGAGTCCTCAGTTAGTGGCCGCTTGGGTGAATTACTCCGGTACGTTTAACAAGTTCGGAAGGCTGGCTTGTTAGAGCGCATTCGCCGACGCTGTATACACAGTTTCGACTTCTTAGCTGTGAAAGTTTCATTCGCTCTGTTGATTTTGTTTGTTAACATTGTCCTGTCCGAGAACTGTTCTAGATTTATCTCCTTTGAGTTTGTTCACTTTGGAAAATTAAAGTTCTTTTATAGAAATTTACTTTTAAACTGTCATTTTTTTATTTGATGTTTTACGGTATAATTGAATCATTAATTGTTCTTCTGCTGAATAAAATATAGTTATTTTGACATATACGTTCTTTTTAAAAATAAGAAACTAAATCACAGAAATAACTGACTGATTAACAGAATTGTATACTTCTACATACAGCGGTAATATACTCATGCACTATAAATTTATCCTAATACTTCCTAAGTCAACACAACACAATACATTCATGTCAGAGACAAACATATAATCCAGTACATTGAAGGGCTATGTACCTGTATACTTCAAGTATATAAAACTGTTTACATAAGTACTTATTTATCTTGTACGGGTAGGCGGAGCTTGGGATCGAGGCGGGCTTATTTGGAATCGACAAGGAGGTGGAGTAGAGTCATCTACTTATCAATACTTTTTACATTACGGACAATAGTCGATTTAATTCAACGTAATGCAATTGAATCGGAATTATTGTTTGTAATAAACTGAATTAGTAAAAACAAATTAAGAAATAAAGTAATTAGTAAGGTTGAAATGTTTTCTCATTTCATAAATTATATTTCGCAAGACAGTGTACAAATGGGCTTTAATTAACTGGGGAATGTCGGCGAAACGGCAAATATGCTAGGATTGCCCCTCGCCCCGACTGCTCCGCTCGCCCAACGGACATGCTTACTACGATTTACATTCGCTCTTATTTATTTACACGATACACAAATTAATTTAATTTTGTTACTTGAATTGTTTATATGTTGTTCATGCAGGGTTGTTAGGCTATTTTTAATATATTTTGTTTGTGGTATTTTACTACAAAAGTGAGTACTAAGTTAACTATACTATGTTATTTGTTTTTTAATAAATAATTACAATTTAAGTCTTTAAGTCCTAATATTATGTGAAAAATATATATACTTAAATCACAAATTCAATTTATCTTAAGAAATAAATACTTGAATAAATCTGAATAAAAATCATAAGTCACTTTAATTAATTTGAATAAAATATCTATGATGCTTTAATTAATTTTGATAAAATTAATGCTCACTTTAATAATTAAAATTTAGGTTCATTGTTACTTATCTCAATCTGAACATATTTTTTTCGAATAAAATGATTAAAAAAAAATCTATATTATTTAATTTAAATTTTTTAAGTTGAATAAAAACAAGGCACCTTAGTAAATTTGTATTTAAGCATTATAGTCTAAGTAAATTTGAGTCTATAATATTTTGGTCAGTTGCCTGAATAAATGTAATTTTAATATAATTTTCTAGTCACCGAGAACATCTGTGTATTTATTGCATTCTTATTAAATATTAGGTTAAATGCCACTATTATTTAAATAACCACGCTATATTAAAAAGAACATAGTAATCACATTAATTTAGCAAATTAATTTTACAATAATTAACACTAAATAAAAAATAAAGCATAGGAAACCATTCTCCCGCGTCACGAACTAAGTTACGTACGCGGCTCGTTCACAGGCAAAGTGTACCGCACACTCACCTCCAAGGCTCACAGCCGACTGAGCTCTGCACTCATTGCTCTAAAACATTATCCTAGCGAACGAACACACGCCAAACAAATACTATCCTTATTTGGTAGAACCTAAAGACTATATTAGATAGTTTACTCTTTCAAAAGACTCTACAATGGAGTGAGAATTCGAGAGAAACGTTACGAAATTCTAATTCTTCGTATGCCAACATAATGACGGGTTTAGAACTGTAGATGACAGGGGGACAGTCAAAAATTTCAGTGAGATGACGAGCTTTCAGTGTAAGAAACCTCTATGCTTAAGATCTGAGGGTTCATATTGCAGGTAATGGGCCCACGAGAGAGGCGGTCGTAAGGCTTTAGGGGTGGCGCGTAAAACAGGCGCATGCGTAAATCTCCTGAATTATTTCACAAAGTCTCAACAAAGTTGAACTGATTAGTGTCTGAGTCGCAAGAAAAAATATTATCGACAGATTGTGCAAATAAAATATGTATACGTATTCCTAAGAGGTTTTAAACAAACATTTTTCAATTGTTAAGTAGGTATTTCGTTCTTGTTTCTTTTCTATTATTTTTTTTAAGTTACATGTTTTAATTTTCACGGAATTTCAATGTGGTCTTAAATTTATTACTTAGTCTTATTTCTAATGACGGTTGCTTTTAAAAGATTATTCAGCTCATTACATAAATTATAAAAAGAATTTTGTAACAGAAATTAGATGGCATAGACGTGATGTCAAAATAATCAAAAGCATTTTCGCAATATTCGAATTTGCAAGAGCAGTACACTCAGAGGAGACATTTAGGCCTTTGCTTCCCACTTTTAATTTTATTTCAAATTTTTCCACTCAAGTGTTATGATAAGGATAACGTGATCTAATTTCTCATAGTTAGATTTTATAAATTATCATTATATTATATACATCTCAAACAATTTCTACATAATAATGCAATGCCCCCAATAAAATTTCACTGCATGCATTTTATGACGAAAAAACCACATTAATAGATTTTGGTCATAAATTGCGCACAAAGTTTTTTTTAACAGAACAACAAGACGAGAATTGCTCAAAAATTTTTGTTGCGAGTTTATCGTTCATGCGATGTTTTATAATGAGCAACAACAAAAAAAAAGATCAAAATACATATTAAAAGAATGTTATAAAACTGAAAAATGGTCACGTGGCGAGATGTACCTATCTCACAATATGAGCTTTGTTACCGCTTTGTGCCGCCATTTCTTGTGTCACTGCATTGAATATATCGGGTGCTCTCCTTTGTACAACGAATATTGCTCGTCTTTTGTCGAAATGAACGTTACCTCCCCAAGAGTTGTTTCAGCAAAGAATTTTGCGATTGCAAAGTAATATTTCCCCTTAAGAATTTCGATGTGTTTCTTTCATGTCGTAGATGACTTTACTTTAGATTATATTGTGTCGGAAAATGTTATTCTAACTTTGATTTTCTATATCAATGGTTCTTTCATAACTTGTTTGAAAACATTTTGACGACACTATCAATCATACCTTTGCATTTTCTCTTTCTTATTGCATTTTTGTATTGGTATAGAATGTTTATTTTGTTTTACATTATATTTTTATTTACTTTGTACAAAGCAAAGTTATATTTTATTTTATTTATAAAAGACCTACTTTAGTGAAGGACAAATATTTAGCTAACAAAATCTCATTAAAAAGTAGGAAACTATTATTAATATGTCGTAATGATGACAGCAGAATAAGAACGAACTCTACATAAATCCAGTGCCATCACGGGCCAAAAAGTCTCCAACAATTTTTAACTGTCTTGATGGCAAATTGAATCCCATGCAAGACAATTGTTTGTTTGTTTTTTCATTTAAAAAATCACGAGATCTCAGACTCATGGTAAGGTTTTAGCCATAACATGCGTCTCTTTATTATAATAAAACTTAAAAAAAATTAGAGATGCTTTTTACTTTAAAAATTGGTATTTCATAAACGTAAACAAAATTGCGTGTCATAAATATTATAATCGGTATCAACGATCTGTTTTTTAATTTTAAAAATATCTGTTTCATTAATAAACTTGGATTGCCCATAACCATTTATATAATTTCCACTTACCCCATCTATACTTAACTTTTTTGCGCAATAAACGAGACAAATCTTATTAAGAGGAGTGCTTAATTTAGACAGAAGCATTTCTAAGATAATTAGAATTATTATTGTGTAGTATCCTAATCCGTTGTTTCAGTAATTGCATTGGCTTTGCCGTTTCAAGTCCAATAACTATCTGACCACCAATTAGAGTAGGATTAGCGACGCGGCCGCGGGAAATGGTCCTTTAATAATATACTCTTGAGATTGCTTGTTAATTATTTGAAAGTTCTTTCTCACTACGTTCATTAAATCGCACGAAAAAGACGTTTAAAGTAATCGCATTACTTGGTTGTTATTTTGTAATATCACTTTATGTAAGTGGTATCTTTTTTTAAATCCTATTATATTATTGTTTAGTATGATTATAGACTATCGGTCTGTGTTTCTTTCACTCTATGTAAATATTAAAATAAAATTATGATTTTTGTGTAATGTAATCAAAAATTATATATTTATTAGTTACTATAACTTAATATTGTAGTAAAACTAAGGATTTCTTGAAAGGTGACTAAGGGACTTCTACTAAACTTTCAGTTTCGCTAAGTTTTTTACTGAAGGAGGCCCGTATCTGCATAGATACTTCACAAGCGAATATAAAGGGAACAGTTTTTAACTAAACATTCATTTAAGTTTGTGTTGCACCTACTGCACTATTTCTCAATGTATCACCGAGTAAGCAGGTTGTAGAACTTACAGGTCTGTTATAAAACCTGTGCTGTATGCGGTACACGTTAGTCAGCTACGTTAGCACGATACAAAAGGTACATATCAACACGTTCGACAACCCTTACATACAGTCTAAAAGAATGACTAACAAAAATCACAGTGCCTCATTCATTTTCCAAAGAATCAGGAAAATGAATAATAATAATAATAAAATGTTTTATTCTCACCATAGCATAAAAACATAAGCACACAAAGTTATTTGTTTCTTGACAAACTTAACACTAGGCACTGTTAAAACAAAAACAAAAACACACAAGAAACACTAAATACAAAGATACTATGGTGGGTTGATACCTGAACTAGGAGAATCCTGTATCTCAGGTTATCAACCCTCCACCCCTTGCAGTGATACTAATTACACTAATAAAATAAGAATACATTTTTAAGAGTAACATTTCTTTAGGTGGGTAGTTTACAATGCAGTTAAATGTAACAGTACATGCTACGGAATACAACTACCCACGAAACTAATAAAATAAAAGTGATTAAAGTACTTGGAGTATGGAACAAGTAATAAGTTATTATTGTTGACTATAGTAATAAATAAAAAATAAAAATATTATGTTGATTATCATAATATTGATGTTAATTATAATTAATGAGCTAAATATATCCATCTCAAATGCAACATAACAATAAACTTTATTTCTCAACTTACATAATGCCATAAGTTACATTTTTCTTAAACGGATTAGATTTTAGAGGTACAGCGAAACATAATTTTTTTTTAAATAATTATTAAGTTCTAACAGACTTGTGGCGGGTTGGTACCTGAACTAGGAGAATCCTGTATCTCAGGTTACCAACCCTCCACACCTGGCAAAATATCTAATATTATATGTGAAAGGAGATTGTGAAATAACGTGTGTATATATATTGTGTTTCGGTTGTGTGTGTATGTGTGTGTGTATGTGTGTGTGTGTGTGTATGTGTGTGTGTGTGCGCGCGTGTCTGTGTGTGTATGTTGTGTGTGTGTATGTTGTGTGTGTATGTTGTGTGTGTGTGTATGTTGTGCGTGTGTGTTATAGGTGCATGTAGTGCGTGTGTGTGTGTTGTGAGAGGGTTCGTGTGGTGTGCATCAGGGTTAAGGTAGGCTATTGCGGTTGTATGCATGTATTGTATTACGCGTGTGTGGGTGTATGTCCATGTTAGTGGGGGAGGAATTGAAATTCATGTTAAGTGGAATAGAAGGATATTTTAGTATTATAATATTAATCCTTATAAATAATCCTTACATATTCACACAACGCCACCTAGTCCCGAACTAAGCAAAGCTTGTACTATGGGTACTAGACAACGCATAAACATAGGTAATCAAATACTTTTTTTTGTAAATACATATTGTACATAGAAAACACTCAGACCAATGCAAACAATCATGTTCTTGCACACAAATATTTGCATTGAGCGGGAATCGAACCCGAGACCTCTAAGTAGCAGCCATGTAATATACCGACTGCGCCACAGAGGTCGTCAAAATTAGAACATCATTACTGTGAGATGCCGGAATAAGTAGCAATCTTATTATAATTTTTATTTCCTGTCGTCATAGATAACTAAGTGATTAATAGTGAAATAGTGATAAGCGGATATTACCAGAGCCAGTTCAACCTTCATCACCATTTGATATATCTTCTTATAGTATTTCGTTTCCTCGTAGATCTTGGCAATAACTCTTCTACTTATTTTCATAACTGTCGCATTTACATTACCTTGTGTACACCTGTCTCGGTAAATCAAAGATGCAACGAGATCTGAATAATAGAAACACAGTTAGTGTGTTGACGCCATGATAAAACTACGTGTGAAGGATTTTTTATTTCGTTTATTGTTGGTAAATTGTGCAAGAACTTCTGCAGCAGCTTCTTGCTGGATCTTGCTGATGCTAACTAAGTAAAGCTTGTACTATGATGATTCATAGTACAAGCTTTACTTAGTTTGGGACTAGGTGACGATGTGTGAATGTGTAAGAATTATTTATTTAACTAAAATGTTAGCCATTAGGCAACGGCTTAAGAATATACCTCGCCTCCCATATTAATATCTGTTCGGTTTATAAGTGTCGAACTCGTGTCTAGTAAACTTTTATCATTTTTTGAGCCGTCTCCGAGATTATTTTTCATACTAAAACTAGATCCTCAATTAGCTTGGGAAACACTTGTTCCTCAACTACTGAACCCCGCCTTTTAGTTAGTAAGTGTTTGGGGGCAACTGATTCCAGACAACATGTTAAAACGACCAAAAACTAAAATAAAACCAAACTATAAATAAATTTAACGCAAGCTTGTTTGTACATTTAATAGTCCGTGTGTATATTTCCAACCACGCTGAACCAACTGGTAATTAAGGCCGGATTACAGACGAGACCCGTCCACCACTACTTACTGTTTACAACTAGATTTGAAGACAAAGGAAATAATGTGGCCAACAATACGTTTAATTAACTGCAAATAGTTACGTTCCAGTTAATGTGGGCGATGTTACTAAATAAATACTTGCCATATTACCCCGATATTGGGGACTGAATGTATTTTCGGGGCAATTATAACTTTAGGTAATAACTACCTAATTGCAATGTAGTGGTAAGTGGACAACTTGAAGTTATTATTTTGTTACTCTTTGTGGTGACATTGTGAAGTTATACCTATACCATCTCATCCCGTGAGCGTTGTTAAAGAAGGCTTAAGTTTATAAAAGGTTTTAAGTTTTACTTGATTGGTTTAAGGGTTGGTCTTGGATTTATTGTTTGTTTTTCTTTTGAATTGAGAAGAAAAATTAATCAACCATTAAAATGATGGACTCGTACTACGGTTCAGTTAGTAATTTTACAAAATTATAAATTTTTAAGTGTCGAACTTGGCTAATAATATTAGTAATATAAAATTGTAATTTATAAAATTGGATAGCTCTTAATTAAGATGAATCATTTAAAATAAAACCGGTCAAGTGCGAGTCTGACTCGCGCACCGAGGGTTCCGTACAAACATATTTGCCAAATTGTGATAACTGTTCAAACTCAGCTGTTTTAATACTATTTTTTCCGCTAAAATTTTATGACGTCACGACTCAGCTGTCATAATATATTTTCCTGCCAAAATTCTGTGACGTCACGACTCATCTGTCAAAAATTCTATGACGTCACGCCCATCTGTCATACTTGACAGCTCGCTCCTTGAATACAAAAGGGCCACAAATAAAAAATAAAATGAAAATGGTTTTATTGGTAAAATGACACCTAAATCGACTATATTTTATATTTAAAAAAAACACCCATCATTTTTCTTTATATTTTGGCCACACTGACAAAACGCCCTTTTTGATTTTAAGCACTTTGATAGGTAATGTCAGTGCAAAACCGCCATTTTTTTAGTTACGTCCTGACATTCAACAAGAACGCTCGTCAGTTCCGTAAAAAAGTGCCACAACACAAAATACGTCTTTATTGCATTAAAAATTTCAGGTGAGTCTACAAAATAGCCATATTTTGGAAAACGACCGTCTTGCATTCTGAGATAAGTATTTCAAACTTAGTCATATTATGATACAAAAGTGCCATATTTTAGAAAACGTCCATTTTACGTTCTGAGATTCGTATTTATTAACATAATATGTAAAACAAAAGTACCATATTTTTAGAAACATCCGTTTTGCATTCTAACATCTTTACTTTGTTATTATAATTATATGTAATACAAAAGTGCCATATTTGAATTACATCCTTTCTGTATTCCAATATTAGTTGACTTTAATCATGTTTTTTAATACAACACTAGCATAAATTAAAATACGCCCTTTTACCATTGAGATATACTGGAAAAAATTATAATTTTTTGAAATTTTGTTGTCATAAATATAAATTACTTTTTTGTTGTACATTTTGTTCTGTTGTTATTATTTCAGTGATGTTCCGCTTAAATGTTGTTATTTTACAGATTACTTGAAAATGAGCAGAGCACGAAAAATATTAATAATGGCAACCTTAAATGTATCAGAACAAAGCTCATTACCTGTCCACAATAATAATGTGCTAGATTATACTACCTATTAATTCTTCAGATACAAATTCTGTAGCAGATAGTCAAGCTGACCTTAATCTATCTATCAATATTGGACAGCGAAGACAGTGATGGAAGCTCTGTAACAAATACCAAAGTCACAAATAGGCCAAAAATAGTTTTTGGGCAGAGTGACTCAAGTAGCGACACTGACTGTCGCTTGATGAACATCTTGAATTGACAATCTCAAAACAACATCAAATCCCGATTTTTCTGCAGATGACAGTTTAAGATCCTAATTTTCTACCATCTCTTAAAGCATTTTCCGATTCTGAAGGAGATGTACAGTCAACAGTAACATGTACCCATTACATGTACTATAAGACCTTGCTTCATACCAAATTTCAAGTTTGTAGGTAGACTGGAAGTACCCTGTAGGTTTTTGCCCTTACCCCTCTAAAATTTGCGACAAAAACGGCAATATCTCTTGATTGCGTTAGATTAGCAGTTTGATTTTATTACAGCACTAAGAGGCAACAAGCTTTAGTATTTGGTGAAAATTTCAGCTTGATACCTCTACGCGTTCCTGAGATAAATGGTCTTGACAGACAGACAGACGGACAACGAAGTAATCCTATAACGGTTCCGTTTTTTCAAAACTGGTACGGAACCCTAAAAATAACAAAGCCTAAGCATTAGCGAACGTTGACTTTTTACCAAGCATTTCATACCCACATTTAGTAATCACTTTCATCGTAATATTTCCGCCTTATGGGGTATTGAAATCACTTTGCCTAATTATAATTGGTGAACGAGTGTGTTTGGCGGCAATCACAACTTTTGCTTATAACCACTGTACCACGGTATTACTAAACTTTGATGCCTTGAATATCGATGTTATGTATTTATAAGTTTATTTAAGTTATTTTTAAATACGAAAGTACGATATCATATCGATGTCTTCATAATAGCCCATTCATGTCCCACTGCAGGGACGGGCCTCCTTCCGTAACTGAGGGATACTTAGCCTACTAATATTTATCGCTTTACGGATTTGCAATAAAATTCTAGGAGCACGCTGATTAGGCAGATTGATGTAGGGTGTATTTTACTTTTCTTGCAATGACGACCGCGGTGGTGGTTCGACGCACGGTAGCGCAAGCGACTGCCGTGTACGAGGTCGTGGATTCGATTCCCACGCAGGACAATTATTTGTGCGATCCACAAATTATTGTCCTGAATCTGGATGTTGTTTGTGTCCGGTTAAATTAATGTTTGTAAAAGTCCCCGCGACACAGGGCATGATCCCTAGTACGGGAGTTGTCTTGTTAAATGAAATGAATTAGGTAATATCTAAATCATTTCACACTAAATTAGAATTACTGATACACATGGAATGGGGCTCCGTGTGGTGACGGAGTAAGAATACAATATAACACTACCCCCTCTCATCCCACGGCTGTCGTAAAAACCGACTAAGGGACTACTTATCCGTGAATATTACCTTTATGAAATAAAAAGAAGGAAAACTTGAAATTAAACCCTATACCAATCCGTCTGGCCAGAGTGGTATTAGTAGGCCAAGTATCCCTCCGTCACGGAGGCACGTCCTTGCAGTGGGACATTAATGGGCTGTTATGATGAATACACAAAAGAACTCGCAAACCAAATCAACTACCATCCTCACAATTGTTTGACTTTCGCGGGGCGCGACCTTCTAGCAGACACATTTATACACTAACTGATCGTAAATAATTATCAACATTAAACCTTCTCAATAAATATAATCTAACAAAAAACACAATTCCTCAAGCTTTTAATCCGTATGACCTCTCAAGCCATTCTATTCATAATAACAGAAGTATTGTAAGTTGTCAATAATATCAATAGCAAATGTTAATACCGTTCGGTAGAATGGTTGTAGTTGTTTATTCTAGTCACAACGTCTGCTACCCGCAAATAACAGAAAGAGCAACTCCTCGGGGCATCGCTTTAGCTTTTCAATTTCCCTTTCGGAATTATTCGTGCTAATCGAATACGACCGTCGGGGACTCGGGACGCGGTCGCGATGATTCATTCATGAGACTAATGTAGCTATTCTACTTTACTATCACCTATTATTGTGGTCAATGATCTATGTGTGTATGAGGATGTTGAAATTGCTATTTTGTAAACTAATTTTGCGACTCTATGTAGGACTTTCCACTCCTTTTTCTTTTGCTTTAAGATAATTTTTTGTAGCAAGAGTGTTTTTTATGTTTTAACTACTCATTTCTATTATTCTTTCATTCTTATCTCCGAAATCATCTAGGAAAGTTTAATGCTTTGGAAAATAAATATTTGTTGTATTTTTTTTAATACGTACAAGTTATATTAACGGTCATTTACTTGTTGTGCATAATCTTCTCTTTACGTTAACATTTCTATGAACGTGCCCGCGATTCAGTTCAGCTAACTATGCTACAATAAATACTTTTATAAGAAAAGGAATAATATGTACCTAGCCAGTATCTATTTTTTTTGTGCGAAAGACAAATATAGATTTGTCTTTCGCACAAAAAAAAATAAGAATTTTTTTCCTAAATATCTTAATGCTGAAGCATTGAAGAGAAAACAAGAAGGAGCAGATTGTTATGGTCATTAACATAGGTTTATGTCAACTAATATTAAATTATATGTTAAAACTTACAAATCTGTCTATAAACTATAATTCGACACCAACAATTTATACTACGCTAACTCGAATTTTAGGAAAATTAGTTTTTTACGCTAAAGTGTTTAAAATATGCTATTTTATTTGTAATAAAAAAATCATGAAGTAATATACAAAAATAACGAAGTTACAAATTTTATACAACGCTAACTACAGGTAATTTTTAGGATCGCTCGATTTAGTTTTCGCTAACTTCACTTGTCGCATTATAAGATGGAAGTGCGCGGTCTGAAACACTTTATTAGTATAATGCTAATTAATAGAGCTATTGTTACAAGTTAGTCTTAATATTAATAGTGTTAGTGTATTTTTACAAAAATGACACGAAAACGAGCTAAATATTTAGTGAACTTTACCAAAAAGGTAAAATATTCATTGAGGAGTGTTGATAAAAAGCATGAGATTCCGCTATATACTGATAAAAGAGGTCAGTTTAATATGCTATTAAATATTATATTGTATCTTAAAGTATATAACATGGTTTATAGAATTTACTATATTATTTTTTAAGTTTTAGCCGCTTTGCTTAAAGTTTGTGTAACACTACGCTAACTGTTACTTAGCGTAATGTAGCCCGATAGGATTTCGTTCTTCGATTGGCCATGCACTAGTTAGCGACTGTATATCTTATAATATTTCTCGTATAAAACTATGTTAAATACTTTATAGACAGCATATTTGACATTTATAAATGTAGGCTTAAGTTTAAATAAATGCATAATATATTTTAGAGTAAGAAATGTAAAGCAATAAAAATCTTACTTGTTTAGTACTGTGACCGCCCGTAATACATTACGCTGACTACTACTTAGACGTGTGTCGTGCGTAAAATAATATCGTGGAATTAGGGGTATAAACGGCTAACTTGCACTAAATTAAAAAATATACACAATTAAGGAAAAATATAAATATGAAATAACTATAAATAAATCAAATATTAATCATACAAAATTTCAAATCAATAACCTTATTAATATAAAAGTTATCGCGTTTTTTCCTTTAAACGCGTCTACTGTAAAGTTCACTTTTATGAGTTAGCGTAGTATAAATTGTTGGTGTCGAATTATGATAACATCAGAGTACCAACAATAATCAGTCGACTACTGGACACATCGTTTTATTAAAAACAAATCAACAAGCAATTCAAAACAGTATCATCTATCTCTATTCCTAACATAATCAATCACATAGCGATCACAACAAATAAACAATGTCTATAGAAAGTTGGAACGCATTGTTCAATATGAGTAGTAAGTAAGGCGTTGCATCGCGATGCAACGGGCGTCGGTACAAATGATGAGGAGGTATTGTCGCAGCATTAATGAGCGCGGCCGGCCGGGACGCGGAAGAGGAAAATTAAACTCCTGGGCCCCGGGCTTGTGTTCATTACTCCACACCCGATTACTCCACCGCTGTTTGTGAATACAGACCTAAAGTATCACTGCTAAAAGAGCCGCATTCAAACATTTGAATTAGAAACTGTATTAATTAGTTCGCAACTTTAATAAATAAGTACTCAACATTTTATACATGTTACAAAGTATACATTTTGTTGAATGAATACGTAATTTTAAAAGCGGAGTTTGTCTCTATTTGTTTTTCATTTTGTTCTTCAATTGTAGAAACATAAACTCCGTGGGGTATTGCTTTAAGATTTCAATTTCCTTTCCGGAATTACTTGTACTCTAATCGAACACGCGTCAGGGGACACGCGGGGCGGTGGGGGGCGCATGGCAGCCGCAAATTACTACGGCACTCTGCGTGCGAATGTCTAAAATGTATTATTAAGATATTTACAACGGCACTCTTATTGCGGTTGGGGTTAATGTCTAATGACCTTTAATTATTTATTCTTTACTGATTATCGATCTTATTGTTACTTAAATACATCCTTATAGTACTTTAATACATTGGAGCTATCTACAAACCTTAAAATCTTTAGAATATAAAACTCATTATTATTTCAAATGACCCTCTGTTCGTTTGTTCGTTCATTTGTGTAATCAGCGATCGTTTCGAATGCTTTTAGTTTTAACAGTTCTAAGCCAATTATAGTACTTAGTAACCTAATTAAAGAGATCGACTAGACTTTAAATAGGGGCATAATATAGCTTTATTCAGGAAAAAAGGCTTTCAACAGTAGAAATAGGGAACAGACAATCCATAGTGAGACATTTTTGAGTACACAAATCAAATGTTTTGTTGCTGTCTTCTGCTGGACATAAATGTCTCATAACATGCGCTATCCATTTTCCGTATTCACTCTGAATCTTTATAATGTTAACTATTCTCCTAAATTAACTAAGTTGGGTCATAATAGTATAACTATTTTAATAATCACAAAACTTCTTACCAAGCAAATTATAGTAATTGAATCGAAATAATAGATATAAAATAAGTTTTTATGCATGGTACAGTCAGTAAGTAATGGGTGTGCGCTATACGGAGGAAGCACGACAGCCGACTGGTGATTGTAAAGCGTTCACAGACGGAGCCTATTCGATTTCACGGCTCGTCGCGTCCGATATTTATTGTCATCGGTGCAGTTGTACGACACGGGGCCTAGTCAACCGCGTTGAAAAATTTCCATTCCCGAATTCGGACGGAAAACATTCCGATACTGAACCGAGGGAATGGTTTGGCTAAAAAAAATCGTGTGTCCTTTTCTACTTTTTTCTGGTTAAGAATGTTGAATGAGTGTATTGGTTACCTGGATATGTGGATTTTACAGATGTTTGTGATGCTAGACCTACTTGGTGGTCTAGTAATTGAATCCTTTCTTGTAAGATAATGAGTTTTACTTAGTTATGACCTTTATGAGTATTTTTTTCTGTGTTTATGGAACACATAGTAGACACAGATAGCATCTTATCAACCTAAACTCCTTTTACTTACTTACAATTTACTGTACTGTTACTAATTATAAGTTTTACAATAAAATGTATTGTTTATTATATGTTTTATTTATTGTTATTATAGGTTTTACATTATAATTATTACAAAAAAATGTAACTTTAACGAATGACGTAATGTTTAATAATTAGGTATTTAGTTTTGATTTCTCGCAGATAGATTATTATGCCGTATAACTAAGAAGACATAATTATTTTAATGATTAAGCTTTATAATATAGATTTTTAAAAAAATATACAAAAAAGCAACATAGAAAGGTAGCTTTTCTGTGTTGCTTATACAACGGCTTGTTCTTCGTAGACAAGTTATTCGTTAGTAGGCAACTAGGCGACACCTCGTCTCGTTAGTAAAAAGTGATGTTAGATTTATCACTAGACACCATGTATCAACCTGCACACGACACGGAAGGCCCCTGGAGCCTTCCTGTACAACCTGTCACACCTTACTACTAAAATGATAACAAGACTACATTTTCACACTTGAAAGTATGCTTAATTTTAGACGATACTAATTTATTTTTAAACTTTATCATCTATTTGTAATTTTTTTTTTAATTTTATACTGCACTGTAGACAAACAATACTAAATAAAAATAGGTAAAAAACTTTTTAAGTTTAACGGTTTTATGTTAAACATACATTGCAATGTTTAAAATAAATGTACTAAAAACCAATAAATAATAAAATAGATACAGTCGTGGAAATTATAAACATATGCATAGACTAGACTTAAATAAAACCGTGGGGCACGTACATGGAGTGTATAACTATTGAAATTTCCATGAGCAAAAAAATTGTAAGAAATTTCCTCACCGTCTGCGGGCCAACTGCCTAACGACGAATTAAACGATTCTTCTATCGCACATTAAGTCGATAATTTGTAGACAATTGACGTGCCCCACGGTTTTATTTAAGTCTAGTCTATGCATATGTTTATAATTCTGTGACTGTATCTATTTTTTTATTATTTTTTGGTTTTTAGTACATTTATTTTAAACATTGCAATGTATGTTTAACATAAAACCGTTTAACTTAAAAAGCTTTTTACCTATTTTTATTTTGTAAATGCGAGCACCATTATTTTTGTACAAATTCAATACTGCAGAGTTATGGTCGTTAACTTGTTGATTTGTGGGGTATACCCTTAACGCTTTGTCTATTGCAAACTCATCACTCGTGTCTTGAAGAAGTCTTCCCATTAAAATACTAAAATGTTGGGTTGTTAGCTCACCGACTCTCAAAGCATTCAAAATATCAATAAAAGTCTGGTCACCTATTTTCAGTTAATTCACACAGCGTGAATAAACGCCAGAGATGTGTAGCTGGTTGGAGATGTTCTGGCTGTTTGAAAACAGGTGTTCCTGATCGTTTTATAGGAGGCAGTTGTAAAAGATCACCGTAAAGTAATACGTTTACTCCTCCAAAAAACTCATTTTCACAGTTCTTAATTTGCCTTAATCGAGCGTCCATCATGCATAACATTTGATAAGATGGAAATCTCGTCGACAATCAAAAATTCTGTCTGATGCCATTGTTGCCTCATTATTCGCAAATAGTTTCCGGACAGTGGTGACATACCTGTTATGCGACCGTCTTTCTGTACAGGCAATTTTAAAGTACTGTGTATCGTAGCTTCATTTATTAATCTAGCTGCAACTCCTGTTAGTGAGCAGACTTTAGCCGCATCCTTTGCGTAGCACCTATTATTTTTGTATCTCGTAATAACTTTAATAGAAAAGTCTTGCCCACACCAGCTCATACTGTAAAGAATATTTTTAAACGTTCTTCAGCACCTGACATTTGATTTTGTATGGACTGGGTAACTAATGTAAAAATTTACTTTTTGTCCTGCATTTATAGACTGCTTAGCCTGTAAGAACTGGTCTTCATTAATTGGCAAATAAGGAACTTCTTCTTCATGGTCTAGTTCCATCGGCTCTGCATGTTCCAGTATCTGAAATGCGTGTACTTGCGCGAATGCATTTTCAAGCTGCCTGTCACGTTCACGATATATTTCCAAGCAGGCGTTTGTTTGTCTTAAACAAATAAAATTTATGTTACCAAAAAAAAAAATTAAATAAAGAAGCGGCGGCCATCTTAGATTTAAATTTTGCATAGTAAATTGTATTCGACTTGTTGAGACCTTTCATTTGATACCCATGTTGATGGGATTGATAAAACCTAAGTTATCCGCCATCTTGTAGAGGCCGCCATCATGGATTTTAATTTTATTTAGTACATTGTATTCTACTGGTTGAGCACTTTCATTTGATACCCATGTTGATGGGATTGATAAAAACCAAGTTATCCACCATTTTGTAGAGGCCGCCATCTTGGATTTTTATTTTATATAGTACATTGTATTTTACTAGTTGAGCACGTTCATTTGATACCCATATTGATGGGATTGATAAAACCTACGTTATCCGCCATTTTGTAGCGGCGGCCATCTTGAATTAATAATGATAGTGAATAAACATAATTGTATTGTCACCAAAATTCAAAGTGTATACAAAATTTCAGATTATTTGGTTGACAGGAAGAGGGTGAAATTTGAATTACTAAATTTGACCCAAGAATAAAACAAACGGGGTGAGCTAAATAAAACCGTTTAAAAACAACAAATAAAAACCTATTTGTTCGCATGATAAAAAATAATGTATATCTATATACACACATCAAAAAAGTCTAAGCAACATGCATGATATTACAAATTTACCATTTATATTAATTAATTTCTAAGTATTTACTCACTCAAAGTGTATAGGTAAGTAAACTTTTTTGTTATTGATGACATACTGGCTGGTTGTAAAAAAAAAATTTCGATTATGTTTTGTTTTTTTTCATAAAATTCAAATGACTGCGAATTTGTTTGAATTTGAGTGCATGTTAATTGCTACGTTTTAGTCTTGATTTTATAATTTTACCAACCATTTAAATACAGTTGGCGACAAAATTGAATTGTTAGATATTCTTTACGTCATGGAGCGACGTCATTTGACGGCAGATGAAATGCAAAGAGCTGTAGGGATGTTGCAAGCGGGAAGTAATCAATCTCAGGTATCTCGACATTTTGGTATTCATAGAAGTGTTATTTGTCGTCTTTGGCAGCGCTACAATAATACAGGGGAACCCGCTGAACAGCATCCAGGCCGTAAAAGGAGTACAACCACTCGGCAAGACCGGTACATACAACTGACTGCAAGACGCCAGCCGATGTTAACCGCTCGAGAGATAAGTTTGAGGCTACAAAATTCAAGTGGTGTTGATGTAAGTCCCCAAACTGTGCGAAATCGACTGCATGAGTACGGCCTACGAGCTCGACGCCCTATCAGGTGCCCACCGATACGTCACGGGAATCGCGCTCGTCGAAATGAATGGTGTAGAGAACGCATAACATGGACCCAGGAACAATGGGATAAAATTATGTTTTCCGATGAGTCGCGATTCGGGTTTAGGCCTGATACAAGAAGGGTGCGAGTGTACCGTCGACCCGGAAATACTGAAAGACTCAGGTGCGTTCAGGAAGTTCATCCATACAGCGGCTCAACAGTTATGGTATGGGCGGGTATTATGAAGAACAGGCGAACTGAGCTCGTTTTTGTAAATGGAAACATGAACGCTGAAAATTACGTTGAGGATATTCTCAGACCTTATGTCCATCCATTTGCACAAACCTTTGGCTCCGATTTTACGTTAATGCATGACAATGCGCGTTCACATACAGCTCGGCGAACCAGTGAATACTTGGCAACGGAGAACATCCAGGTATTGCCCTGGCCTGCACAATCGCCAGACCTCAACCCCATCGAGCACGCATGGGACATGCTCCAGAGACGTGTTTTGAAGGACTTGGACGGAGTGACAACAACCCAACAGCTGAAGGATTTGCTACAATTCCATTGGGAGCGAATACCGCAAGATGACATAAACAGTCTCATTAATTCAATGAATAATCGTTGCCGACAAGTTCTGAATAGCAGAGGAGGCCATACTTTGTATTAAATTGTCCTATTCTTTCACAATAAATTCATTTTCTTAAGAAATTTCAATTTGTAAAAAAAAAGTTTAGTTTCTTATGTACCTATATTCTAATATTGTTAATTTCTGTTATTAAAAGAACTTATAAAGAAAACAGCTGTTATTTTTACATCATAGAACCCTAAAAATATTATTTTAAAAATAAAATACAACGTTATAATTAAAATAAATGGTAAAATAAATTAATATAAATGGTAAATTTGTAATATCATGCATGTTGCTTAGACTTTTTTTATGTGTGTATATAAAACTCAAAGGTGACTGACATAGTGATCTATCAACGCACAGCCCCAACCGCTGGAGAGATCTGGCTGAAATTTGGCAGGCAGGTAGATGTTATGACGTAGGCATCCGCTAAGAAAGGATTTTGATGAATTCTACCCCCAAGGGGATAAAATAGGGGATGAAAGTTAGTATGAAACTTTGTCAGTTTCAAACCGATCTGGCTGAGACTTTGCACGCATATAGCTACTAAGACGTTGGCAACCCCATATAAAGTACTTTTATAAATTCTACCCCCAAGGGGATAAAATAAGCGACGAAAGTTTGTATGAAACTTTGTCAGTTTCCAACCGATCGGGCTGAGACTTTGCTTCCATTTAGCTACTATGACGTAGGCATCCCCTTAGAAATGACTTTATTAAATTCATCACCTATGGGGATAAAATAGGGAACGAAAGTTAGTTTGAAATTCTGTCAAATTCAAACCGATCAGACTGAGGCTTTGCATGCATAGAGTTACTATGACGTAGGCATCTGCTAAGAACGTATTTTGAAATATTCTACCCCCAAGGGGATAAAATAAGCGACGAAAGTTTGTATAAAACTTTGTCAATTTTAAACCGATCGGGTTGAGGCTTTGCATTCAAATAGTTACTATGACGTAGGCATCCCCTTAGGAAGGATTTTATTAAATTCAATCCCTATAGGGATAAAATAGGGAACGAAAGTTAATTTGAAATTTTGTCAAATTCAAACTGTTCGGGCTGAGGCTTTGCATACATATAGTTACTATGACGTAGGCATTCTCTTAGAAAGGATATTTACAAATTCTACCACCAAGGGGATAAAATAGGGAATTAAAGTTTTTATGAAACTTTGTCGATTTTAATCCAATCGGACTGAACACTTGCATGTTTGTATGTATATAGTTACTATGACGTAGGCATCCCCTCAGAAATGATTTTGATATTTTCTACCCCTATGGGATCAAATAGGGGATGAAAGTTTGTATGAAACTTTGTCAATTTCAATCCGATCGGGCGGAGGCCCTGCATACATATACCTGCTATGTCGTAGGCATCTCCTTAGAAACGACATTAAAAATTCTATCCCCAAGGGGATGAATAGGGGATGAAAATTTGTATGAAACTTTGTCAGTTTTAAACCGATCAGGCTGAGACTTTGCATGCAGATAGCTACTATGAAGTAGGCATCTCCTTAAAAAGTATTTTGATAAATTCCACCCCTAAAAGGGTAAAATAGGATGAAAGTTTGTATAAATCTTTTTACATTTTCGAATGATTGAACTGAAATTAAACATTGGAGCTACTATGATGAAGACGCCCGCTAATATAGGATTTTGATCAATTCAGCCCTATATATTGGGAGGTCACGTCTCAGCTGCCAAAAAATCTATGAAGTCACGACTCAGCTGCTAAAATTCTATGACGTTACGACGAAGTTGTCAAAAAAATTCCCGCCAAAATTCTATGACGTCACGCCTTATCTGTCAAAACTTCTATCTAGCAAGCTGTAAAAAAAAATCCTGCCAACATTTTATGACGTCACGACGTACGTAGCTGTCAAAAAAAAAATACCGCCAAAATTCTATGACGTCACGTCTCATCTGTCAGAATTTCTATGACGTCACGACTCAACTGTCAAAAATTCTATGACGTCACGAATCATCTTTCCAAAATTCAGTGACATTACGACTTAGCAACTCCACGCATTCCTTAGAAAAAAGGTTTTGACATACAGGCAGACAGAGGGACAACAAAGTGATCTCATAAGGGTTCTGTTTTTTTTTAAACATAATTTATAATAATACTTTTTAACGCGAGCGAAGCCGCGGGGAAAAGCTAGTATATATATAATAATATGTTTATCAATTATTATCCAGTATTCGTAGTATGAGTTCTAGCTAAGGAATTAGTTTCAAATTTATAATTTTTAATCCAGCCTGCATTGATAGGCTAACTTTCATTTGATACCCCCATGTTGATGGGATTGATAAAATGGTCACCAACCCCGCGCGCGGTGCCGTATTAGATAGACGTGTTTTTATGTGCTCCGTGATTAAAATTCTTAAAAAGTGTATTAAAGTCCTATTCTAGTTTATTCTTTATAAAATTATTAAAGTATAACAGTTTATCGTTTTGTTGAAGAAAACCGCATGCCAAAATAATAACAATTTAAAAAGTTATGGCTGTTTTTAAGTTAAATAGTGCATCGTCCTTGACCTAGGACAACAAAAAACATTAATTCGCGCGCTGTGACACGGCGCAAGGACTGAGTGAGCTGCCCCTGCCGCCCGCACTACACCCGCACCCCTGACACCTGTGCACACCTGCATGCTTGTAAGGTCATTGACTTAATTAATAAATTACGAAAATAAATTGATATTGTAATAATTACACAGTGTTTGAAATAGTGAATTTTTGACTGATTTTTGTATTTGTGTGTACTCGTATATTCAGTGTTATAATAAATATGGAGTGCCAAAAGTGTAGAAAAGTACTATCCAAAAAGGGATCCCACTTTCTGTGCCAGGGTCAGTGCCAGGGAACGTTTCACAGAAGCTGTGTAAAGGGACTGGCAGCGGATCTGAAAGCCGGTAAAGACCGTATTTATTGTAATAACTGCGAGGAAGATGAGTCAGAGTATGAGGAGCAAGAAGATGATAGGCGCGAACCTGATAAAATACTTAAGGAAATACAGAAAAATGTGAAATCTATACCAGGGCTACTAAAACAATTGGAGGGTATTAAAAATAGTATGAACCTTCTTTCAGAGAAATACGATACGTTATTATCGGAGCATGAAAGATCTAAAGAAAAAATCCATAAACTCGAGAAAACTGTTGAAAATCTTAATAACGTATGCACCTACATGGAATAACGTACAGTGGCTATGGAACAGAAACTGCACGATTATGAACAAACAACCCGCAAACAAAACATTGAGGTTGTGGGTGTTGAAAAGCTACCTAATGAAAATGTACTAGAAATCGTTCAAAAAATAGGTAAGATACTCGAAGTTAGTCATGATGACATTGAATGGGTACGTCGTAATCACCCACGAAAAGAAGGAGTTAAAACCTCATCCATCATTGTGGGCTTCAAGACCTCCGGCACCCAGACTCGCGACGCATGGCTTGAAGAACGTCGGAAACTAGTTAACATAACGAGCGATAAGATAACTCGTGGTTCATGTACCAACAAAGTCTATGTTAATGAGGATCTTACCAAGGCGACCCGAACCTTGCTATGGAACACAAAACAGGAGCTGCGCAACACCCATAAGTTTATATGGGTTAGCAAAGGGAAAATCTTAGTTAAAAAGCAAGAGGGCGATAAGGCAGCCTGGATTAGGTCCGAAGACGACCTTCGGAATGTACTCCGTTAGTACTACTACCAAGGTACCCCTCAACATTTTTAATATTTTTAATTTATTTATTTTTGATTTTGTTATTTGTTTAAAACTATTATAAAATTCACTTTTTTCGATAATATTGTAACAATTACGGATAACGATAATGTTAACACTACTGAAATAGAAAATTTAAATGTATGGTTGTCCTCGCTTAAAAATAAGTTTCAATTTTGTCTGTTGCATATTAATATTAGGTCACTAAAAAGAACTTTTACGAATTAATGAACATTGGATAGCAGTATAAAACATATAGATGTAATTGTTTTAACTGAGCCAAACATAAATTACTCTTTGCTAAGCCTTTATAAAATACAAGGATTTGATTTACATAGTTATACACGCGGCGAGCGAACCGGGGGTGGCGTGCTAGTATATATACGCGAGGCATGGCCGGCGCGAGTAAACGATACAGTGCAAATGCGTGGAATGAAGTCGGCTGAGTGCGTTACCCTTGTTTTGGACGAAGGTGGTAAAACTCCGATATACTTGATATCTATTTACAGACCCCCTAAAATTAATAAAAAGAATAAAATAAAAGAATTTCTTACAGAATTACGCAGAATACTAGAAAGTTTACCACAAGATAAAGTCATAGCTCTCTGCGGGGATATAAATATTAACTTGTTAAAAAACCAGGATAATAATGTCATTGAATACGAAAATTTGCTAGCAGAATTTGGATTAATTAAATGTATAAACAAAGTTACGCGTAAGGAAATCCTCCAAGAAAAGGTTGTCGAATCATGCTTAGATCATATTTACATACGAGCACCCTTAGCTACAATTAACTCCGCTGTAATTCATAATAAAATATCAGATCACTTTCCTGTGGCGGCCGTGGTACAGTGGGATCGTGCCCAGTCCGTACCTAACAGCTGCCAGGGCCGATGGCGGCAGGGCGCTGCCCGCGTCGACGACGATACCCAAGATAATATACCCACTATTTCTACCCCGGGTCGTACTCGCCGTGTGCTTGACAATCGAATGGTTCGGGATCAATTATTAAAGACCAATTTCAATAATTTAATGTCTATTGAATGCCCAATCAAATTATATAATGCTCTTAGTAAATTGTTTATTAATGTATATAACGACTGCTATAAATATGTAACTGTGGGTAATGGTGTCAGAAATAAGAGTTGGATAACGGATAATTTGAAAACTATGATAAAAGAGAGAGATAGACTATTTAGATTGTGGTGTAATGACCCAAAAAATATGATAAAAAGATTAGAATATACCAAGTATAGGAATAGAACTTTTAAAATATTAAACAAATGTAGTAACGATTATGATAGGCAAAGTATTATAAATTGTAATAAAAATATTAAAAAAATTTGGCAAAAAATAAATAATTTACTAGGGAAAGATACAAACTCATTAGACAATTTGATACTTAAAAATATGAGCACACAGTGTAATACGCAATTTATAACCAATGGGTTTGCAGCCTCTTTTGATCAAGAGATTCAACAAATTAAACATGTATAATGATAAATGGCTAAATAGGGATAACTATGTACTCAGAACGGACAGAAGTATGAGATGGCAACCAGTTAGTGATAATTATGTAAAAAAGGTTATTAACAGTATGAATGCACGGAAGTCACCTGGAAGCGATCAAATACGAATGTCCGATATTAAATTAGTTAATGATAAAATAAGTCCCGTGGTCGCCAAGTTGATTAATTTATCGGTTGAACAACACACCTTCCCGGATAAACTAAAAGAGGCTATAATACGTCCCATCCACAAAAAAGGAGATAGAAAAACATACTCTAACTACAGGCCAATTGCTATATTATCTAGCATATATAAGATAATGGAAAAATGTATAGTTAATCAACTCGGTGACTATTTACAATCAAATAATATAATAAACAAATGTCAACATGGTTTTCAGAAAAATAAAAGCACTAACACATTGTTGTCTAATTTTACGGATGAAATTAATACTTAAAGATAAAGATAAAGATAAAGATAAAATTTATTTAAAGGTCCACTTAAATCTAATTACATATTGCAGTGAGAGCCACACTAGGCGCAGCCTGTTTCGTGGCTTTCAAACTTACGAATTAAAGGACACAGGTACACAATGAACTTAGATTATACAAATACAATCAAAAAACAAAAATAATTAAAACAAATAACTAAATAAATGTGAATCAATAGTGTTGTATGTGTGTGTGTGTGTATGTGTGTGTGTGAATGTGAGTGTGTGTGTATGTGTTTGTGTGTAAGTGTATAGGTATATTACGAAATAATTCTAAGCAGTCTTTCAGTCTCATTGTAATCTAAAGTAAGCAAAAAGTTATAAAATTTGGGTAGAGCCTCTCGCATTGTGTCATGTCTTACATTACATTTTTTTACTATTTGATTGTATAAATAAGGGAACATGTGTATTGGGAACCTGTGTGCAAATGAAGTATTTACGAAAGGGGTAGGTAATCTAAAAACTCTTAAACTCAACATGTGTGTGTAGTCAGGGGAAATTAAAACAAGTTTGTGAGTGTGACTTGCTGCTTTCAAAATGTACAATTTCCGAACGCTTAGTAAACCGGCCTCTTGATAAAGATTTGTAGTTGGATACATAATTGGCTTTTTTAGCATAACTTTTAGTACTGCTCTTTGAGCTCTCTCTAAGACAATTAAATTTGAAGTTGATGCGCCACCCCACACACCTATGCAATACGTGAGCACAGATTGGCAAAGAGCTAAATATACGCTCTTTAAAAGGTTTAAATCAGCGACTTCTCTTAGCTCCCTAAAGACGTAGATGAGTTTCCTAACCCTTGCCGATAATGCAGTAACGTGATCTTTAAAGGTGAGCCTCTCGTCAATCGTTATGCCTAAATACTTTACAGACTTAGCTCTTTGCATCAAATTACATTTGCAACCGGTATTCTCTTCGGTATTGAGGTTCCTATCGCAGGTATGAACGGGGATATCTTGACAAAATTTTGGGGTTGAAGCAATTGTTTTATGAAAGCACATAAACTTTGTCTTGTCCGAATTAAGGGTCAGCAAGTTTTGACGGAGCCATTTTGATATCATTGCCATTCCAAGTTCAGCTTTCCTAAAACAATCGCTCCAAGTACTGTCATTGAATATTACTGCTGTGTCATCTGCATAACAAATTATCTTAGCGCCAGGTAGAGTTAAGTTAGCTAGTTCATTGACGTAGAGCAAGAAAAGCGTTGGCCCCAGCACACTGCCCTGGGGCACACCAAAAGAGAGGGAGCTCATGGAACTTTTCCAGGAATCTACTTTTACGCATTGTTGTCTGCCTGTAAGAAAGCTCCGAAACCATTCCAGTGCCACTCCACGAATTCCAATGCTCTCTAAGCGCCTAATTAAGATGGGGAAAGCTACCGTATCAAAGGCTTTGGCTATGTCTAGGAAGGCTCCAATGCATGCACGTCCGTTGTCGAGATGTGTGACAATTTCACTAGTTAAAACGTTGATTGCGTCTTCAGTTGATTTCTTTTTTCGAAATCCGAATTGTGAACTTGATAGTATTTCATTCTGTTCTAAGTATTTAACTAAGCGCTTATTTACTGTTCGTTCTAGTATTTTTGCAAAAACCGGAAGCAAAGATATTGGTCGAAAATTGTTTGGTAAATTTGCTGGTCCACTTTTATGTATAGGGACTGTAACGGTATGTAAATTTAAGTTACAGGGTACTTATCTAAACGAGAAGAAGTTTGTTATTGCCATCTTTTTTGATAATAAAAAAGCTTTTGATACCTTGGAACACAGTACATTACTTAACGCAATTGAGGAATGCGGGGTGAGTAAACCACTAAATGAATGGTTTGGCAACTACTTAACTTCGCGCACTTACCGGGTTAAAGTCGGGGAGACATTTAGTACTGAAAGGAACGTCAGTTGCGGGGTGGCTCAGGGATCTGGATGTGGACCTGTGTGCTATTTAATGCATGCAAATAGCTTGCCTGGAGTGCTGCAGCATTGCTCAGCGCACATGTTCGCTGATGACCTGTGCATACTCCGAGGGGGGACTGACCTAAGCGAATCTTGCCGTTTGGTCCAACAAGATGTGAACGCGGTTGTTAAATGGTCCCATGATAATGGCATTATTATAAATACTGACAAAACGCAGTTTTTAATTATTCATTCTCCATATTTACCATTAAAAGAGCCTCCATCTTCGTTGTTTACTCACTCATTTAATTGTTTACACAATGACTTAGTTAATTTTTTTTTTTTTTTTTTTTTTTTTTTCTTTAAAATGACAACTCCCGCACTAGGGATCATGCCCTGTTTTGCGGGGACTTTTTACAAACATCAATTAACGGACACAAAGAACACCCAGACTCAGGACAATAATTTGTAAACCTCACAAATAATTGTCCTGCGTGGGGATCGAACCCACAACCTCGTGCACGGCAGCCGCGCTACCGTCGCGCCACCGAGGTCGTCAAATTATCATTGTAAAAATTGTAAAAATTGTAATTGTAAACCTATACAAAGATTAAAATGTGCAACTTACTTGGGTGTTAAGGTCGATGAACGCTTTTCATGGTCCGAGCATATAGACTTTATTTGTGATAGACTCAGGGTAATACTAGGTAAATTTTATAATTTAAGTTACAGGGTACCTAAAGGAACCCTAAAGGTTTTGTATCATAGTTTAGTTGAGTCGATAATGGATTATGTCAAAGTCAAAGTCAAAGTCAAAAACGCTTTAATCAAGATAAATACAATTCTCATTATATATTTCTTGACGTCCTTTAAACTACTTAATCTAAGTTTAAATACATGTAAAAGTTTAGCAAACTTTACCACCGCCTCCAAAGCGCTAGTAGAGAAGAAGCGGCGAAACAAACTCTACTGCTGCATTTTCTTGACGTCAATTTTTTTACATTGTAGATAACTGTAATCAGGCGCTGCAACCATTGTATACCATACATATCCATACAACGAAGGATTTTATTATAAAATGATAAAGGTAGCGTCATGCAGGTAGTACATAAAAGTGGGAGCACCAAATCACATCCATAAACAATTCAGTAATAAAGACGTCGCTCAGCCAAATAACCCTTTAGGTAAATTATTAGAAGTGAACCAAAATGTAAATTGATTAATGTCAAGGTCGACCAGTCACCCCATGCTCTCACCATATGCTCTCGACTGCTATGGACTTACTTATAAATCATATATAGATAAACTCGAAAATATCCAATTAAGATTTGTTAAATTACTTGTCGATAAAAAAACTAAAAATAAATTTAAAAATGATTATCAAAAACTATTTAAAATATGCAAAATACTACCTGTCAGACTCAGACATAAATACCTACTTGCAATAAATAACCACGGCAGGCGGGGGCGTGATCCATTGTTGACACCAGTAAATAACATTTATAACACCAGAGCGATGACCTCGGGTAAATATGTCGTACCTAAAGTAAACAATGTGTATGGAGATCGTACCCTTAGAAAGCGTATACCCTATATATTAAATAGTTTACCTAATGAAATAGCAAATGAGCTTAACAAAAAGAAATTTAAAACCGAACTTAAAAGCTATTTATTGGATAGTTTGCCCTAAGTATATACTAAAAGTAATTAAGTATTTATTAAATTGTTGGTCTTAAAAATAAATAATATGTTAAAATAGTTTATTAAAACAATGTTTGTTAAAATAAGATAATGATATTGTTTGTTTAATTAAGATCTCACAGTCAAACTGTATATTACACAGTTTTGTGGGACACAGTTTTATTTTATAAGTTTTTAAGTACCGTATATTTAATAATAAATAATAAATAATAATAACCCCAATTATTAAGTTTAATATAAATTTTTGAAATATCAACCTCTTTTGTCTGGACCCTCTATGAAAATGATAATAGTTAACCGCCCTATCTAACGGGGCAAGCAATTTACGGGGTTATAAAGCGGTCGATCGACTCGCCAGAGAAGGGTTAACTACCGACCTCAAGTCATGTTTGGCCGAACAATTAAACCGGACAGAGTCTGCATTAAAAAGCTGCCAATAGCCTCGTCAATTTTATATAGGCTATATCAGTCATTTTCAGCTGAAAGCATTATATGTTAATTTGGTCATCTAAAGAATATGTTTATACAGTCCGTGTCCCGCTGCAAGGATGGTCTTTTGGTAGGCTAGATCTTCTTTGCGTCCAACGCAAAAATGGTTTCAGATTATTTAGAATATAAAAGAATGGATTCCATCCTTCTGCAAGTAGCAACTAGAACCTTTTAATAAACACCTTTAGAATAAGCTTCTTTAATAGTTCTGTACAAGTAGCGCTCTTCGACAAGAAGAATAGTCGTCATGGTTAAAACGACCGCTGTGCTCGATTAATATACCTACTTATAATAATATACTGTGGGATTTAACAGCTTATGTTTTGAGCTGACAAGATATTTGTTTTTAAAAAAAGATTAGCATTCTTACTTACTTGTTATAAACAAGCGTGAAGTTTACCACCACCTATATCGAATGCCTTAGTTCTATTCCTTACCAAATCGTATAAAAAAGTAAATTATTTAGTTTCATAACATCAGTATAGATAACATTAACTCAATTGTGTTAAAAGGATACAACTAATTGGTGCAATGCGAGCTCGGTTGGTATCTTTTGTTTTAATTCAATTGTTTCGAAGCTAATGCACTCTGTAGAGCAATCTTAACCGTGTCACAACTGATTATGGTTACTTTTAAGTTTATATTACTACATTACATTATGTTGCTAACTATCCTTGGCTTATTTCGTATTTACAATTTTGTAAATGAATTGTACCTACATGCCTTTTATTACTATAGCGTTTTATTCTCTTTATTTACATTTTTCACAATCTTTTATATTTTTAAATATAAAAATAAAAACATTTTAAAATATGAAAAAAGGTAGACCCACCAGCATCGGGTACAGGGACCAAGCTACTGGTGGTTAAAGCTAGCCAATTGACGTCCACTGCTGGTCATAGGCCTCCTCCAAATATTGCCACGTGTCTTGTACCTAATGATAAACCTATTTATTGATAAATATTTAGTATTAACGACGAGTCTATGTCACAGAGGAGAGGCAAACATATGTGTCCACATACCAGTCTATTTGATTTGGCCTGGGTGTTTCCAATGTAATTATCTGTAGTACCCAAGGTACAAGCTCAGCTTCGTTTGGTATCTGACGTTGTGAGAATTGTTGTTATAATATTACTAATACTGCTAAGTAAACGTTTTTAGTCGCATTTTATGACAAGCTTAGGCTAATAATAACATCATAACAGTGTCCAACAGCCGCTTAATACTTCAGGATAGACATGGTGGTAATACTCTGTAGAGTATGTCACCACACAGACAAAATAATATGTCCACCTAAATAAATAAATAAATTACAATCTTTAATTTAAATTTATACATCGCGCGTTATAATACATAAAACGTATTTATTCATTAATAAAAGTGTCTCAAACAAACGGAAAACAATTCATTCATAAAAAGTTTCTCTCGAGTACATTTACGACGTTTTCACGACTCATCTCTATTCGAAATATTCTATTTTTACTAAGTCTTTGAGTTTTTTAATTTGCTATAAATTCTAAAGACTCGCGGATGAATTCAAAAGGATTTATTTGGTGGTAAAACAATGCTTATTACGGTGATTGGCGTAAAAAGATTCAGAAGTTCTATCATCATAGCCTATTACTATTCCGTAATAAAGCAAAAGACTGGAAACTAGACTACTAGACCGCGCCGAGTGGAAACTTTTGGAGGAGGCCTATGTCCAGCAGTGGACGTCCATAGGCTGATATGGATGGATGGATGGATGGATGGAATAAAGCAAAACGTTTTAGTTCAAACTTGGTCTTGAGCATTATTTGGCAATTTTTCTTTCCTTACTTGTCGATCATTTGCTTAAAACATTGTCTGAGTGCTCTTTAATATGCCTACACTTGTACTCTTGTACACTTGTACTCTTTGGCGCCACTGCCGCAGTGTAAACATACAGCTCCGTACTAATTTAAATTAAAAATAGTTAATCTTAAAAAACTGCAAATATTTTAACATCAAAGTGCTTAAATAGTCATAGTGTACCCGTGATATCATTATCAGCGCATGAATATAGACAGTAACATATTTGTGCATGAAGACATCGACTGATTTATCTCACGAAATACGCAAAAATACATGCAGACCATCAGTGCACGAAATTAATGGACACAAGTGAGTAATTAAAATGTCTAAAACATAGCTGTTACAAAGTATTATAGACAAAAAGTGATAATCTCAAATGTGTCAAACCGTTGTGAAAATTTTTTTAAATATCCGACCACTTTAATTATTTTGCTTGCTACTAGATGTCATTAGTTGCATACGAAAAGGCCGAAGTTTTATAAAAACGCCATCTATTGTCGTAAGTTAGAATCAACATCAAACGTTGCTACCTAAGCTATCAACTAAAATAGCGACATCAGGTGGATAACTCAGATACTTTTACGAAGATATTGATCCTTGTAAGTCAGCATTAAATTATACAGGCAACTTACTTGCTGATTCTACTAATTAGGTATAGAGGGCGTTAAAAAAATGGACAGAGAAAATAATGTTACTTTAAGGAAACCTCTAATACGTTCTAAGTCAATTGAAAGAATGGACACAAGCACATCTTTAAACTCTTCATACTCTGATGAGATACTGGGCAGAAGTTTAGACATATCCAGTCACGTTCTTGCATTATGTAGAGACGAAATGAAAAGTGAAATAAACACCCTAAAATCTAATTTGGAGAATACGCAACATGAGTTAGAAAATGTTATTTTGGAAAATTTAGATCTTAAAAAACAAATTGTTCAGTTGTCACAGGAAATAACAGCATTAAAACAAATATGTAGAAGCCCTTTATCTTCACTTCGTAAAATTCCACATACAAGGAATTCTCCTGCTAAACGTCGACTCACGGACTCTTTTGCTGATAGTTCACGTAATATAGAAGAACCCACGAATTCGAAGGAACCCACGAATTCGAAGGAACCCACGAATGCGGAGAACTCGGGCAAGTTACTTGAGCCGGAATACATAAACATGGAGAAAAAAACAGCTAAAAAGAACACCAAGCAGAATCCACTTCCAAGCCCAGATCAACTTGGAAAAAATAATATTAAGACTATTAAGACTACAAAAACTTCACAAAGTACTCAGTTGGGAAATAAGAAGGCTTTTATTTTTGGAGGTCAAGAAGGCTCAGGATTAACAAAAAACCTAATACGCTCAAGAGTTCATTCTCGTTACTCAAAATACCAGTTTTCCTCATTCATAAAACCAAATGCCACAACCCAAGAAATACTAAATAGTAGTAAACATTATACTATATCAAAACGGGATAGAGTTATATTGTCTATAGGACAGAATGACTCTAACCCGTTCCTAATTGAGGCTGAACTGTCCGCTTTTCTTAAGGCTTTTAATTGCCAGGTATTTATAATAAAAGTATTTAAAAACAAACATTTAAATGAAAATAAACTAAATTCTCTCTTACGTTACATTTCAAAACAATATACACATTGCACATTCATTGACATTGACTATGGAAACCAATACGAGCATAACTACTGGAATAATGTTTGTAAGCATATCAATTCTGCTCTGGATTTAGTTGATTACAATCAGACATTTCTAGTGCAAACAAACAAAGCTGTGTCTAGGCAAAATGCATGCTGGTGTAAGGGTGGGACGCTCCCGTCGCACTCTTCCTCAAAACTAGCTCACCAAGATCACATAGTCTCGATGAGTGATCAAAGCACGCAAACGGAATCAGGTGAAATGTTTTTTCGTGAATAACACTTCTTTTTTCATAAATAACAATGATTTTCTTAGAATTTTACATCAGAATATTGCGGGTTTGCTTAGCAAACGGCATATATTAGAGTTAAACCTTAATGAACTTTTAGAAAATAAAAAGGATATCGATATAATATGCTTAACGGAAACTTTTATACAAAAAGGTCACGAGAGCCTAATAAATATATCAGGTTACAGCCTGGCAGCTTCCTACTCTAGACAAGCTAAGCAAAAACGAGGAGGGGTATGTATTTTAATTAAACAGGGGTTACAATACAAACTACTCGCATCTCTTACAGACCTTTCGGTAGATAGAGAATTTGAATGTTGTGCCATAGAGTTAGTCTCACAAAACATGTTAATTATCTGCGTGTATCGTACACCGGATTCAAATTACAAAATTTTCTTTAATAAACTTGACATTTTATTATATAAGGTAACATACAGGTTTAATAATAAAAAGATTATATTAACGGGTGATCTCAATATTGACATACTACAAATTCATAAAAAGGAGACAAAGTACTTAATTGACATAGCAAATAATTACAATTTACATTTTCATATAAATCAGCCTACTCGAAGGCACTCGTGTATTGATCACATAATGAGCAATATGCCTTTTGCAACGGGTGAACTGTTGCCTCTTGAAATCTCGGATCACAATACAGCACAATTACTTAACATACCCATTTCAAATAAGGATACTACACTAACGGAATACTTTATTTATAAACGTGATTATGCGGTAGAATATATGCAAAAGTTTAAATTGTATTTGTCGAACTTATCTTTCGATGATGTTTTTAGCAACAATGATTTTGATTCAGCATTTCATACCTTCTACGAAACGTTCTCGCTTTTCTATGTATTGTGTTTTCCTAAAGTTAAAATTAAAATATCGAACAAAGTGCGTAGCTCAGGCTGGATATCTAAGGGTCTAAGAGTTAGCTGTAAAACAAAAAGATTGTTACGTTACAAATGCTATGGACGTACTACTGGGAAGGACGCTATAATTAAATATAAAAACTACACTAAACTATTGCGAAAATGTATAGATCAATCTATTAAGCACAAGAATTTTAATTTAATATCAAATTCAAAAAACATTTGTAAAACCTCTTGGAGACTAATAAAACAGGAATCGGGCTCTATATTAAAGATGGATACTATAAAAAGCATAAACACAGACGGTCAACTATTACATGACCCTTACCAAATAGCAAATGCATTTAATGAACTGTTTTCTAACTCAGCCGTTGTGTCTTCTAGCTCGTTACAAATCACATGTAAAACTAATATAAGCAATAGCATATTCTTAGAACCTTTTACCTGTCATGAAATCTTTACAATCATAATGTCTTTAAATAACACTAACTCCGAGGGTTATGACGAAATATGCACTAAAATATTAAAATATTGTGCACAAGAAATTACTCCAATACTCACACATCTTGTCAATCATTCGTTTAGTGTTGGACGCTTTCCTCAGCCTCTTAAACTCTCCATAATAAAACCACTTTTTAAGAAGGGAGAAAAAACATGTTTGCATAATTATAGACCGATTTCATTAATCCCAGTTCTGTCGAAGATATTTGAACTAGCAATGCATAAACGGTTGACTAGTTTCATTACTAAACATAATATTCTAAAGCCTCAACAATATGGTTTTCAAAGAGGTAAATCTACTACGCTAGCTTGCTATGATTTGGTAAATCAAGTAATCGAGAACTTAGACAGTAAAAGGAAAGTAGTGGTGGTGTTCTTTGATATGAAAAGGGCGTTTGATCTTGTGTCCCATGACCTACTATTACAAAAACTTGAACGGTATGGTATTAGAGGTCCAGCTTTAAGTTGGCTTCAAACATATCTAGTAGAAAGAAAGCAATCAGTAATAATAGACCATATAAATGATAAAAAAGAGCTAGAAATATATAAATCACGGTTTTTAACGAACAGTCTAGCTGTACCCCAAGGCAGTGTCCTTGGCCCTTTATTATTCTTATTATACATCAATGATTTACCTGAAATTACCTCCAACTCATCTATATTATTCGCAGATGATTTTTCCGTGATTGCGTCTTGTGAAAAAGATTATGACATTAATCAATTTTCATTTGACATTACTAATACAATTAATAATATAATGGCATGGCTAAAAAATAATAATTTGCAAGTTAACCTGAATAAAACAAAATTCATTCAATTTAGCACGTATGGTAAACCGCATAAAAACATAAAAATAGAGTATGAAGATCAAGAAATTGCAGAGGTCACTAGTACAGTTTTTTTAGGATTTCATTTAGACAATTACCTGAATTGGAAGCTCCACGTAGAAAATGTATGTATAAAAATCAATAAATTTGTGTATGTACTTTACAAATTACGCAAAACTTCCACTGAACATACAGTATTAATGGCATATCACGGATATGTGTCATCTGTCCTAAATTACGGCCTCATACTGTGGGGTAACTCGACTGAGGCGCAACGCGCCTTTTTAGCGCAAAAAAAATGTGTTCGCGCTATTCATGGCATACCACCATGGCAGTCTTGTAAGCCTCTTTTTACAAGCTCTCGCATTCTTACTCTACCCTGTATGTATATCCTAGAGACAGCTAAATTTGTTATGCAGCACCCTCGCTTGTTCACAAAAGCACGAGACTTGTACCCTCGTAACACGCGAAATCCCGACAGAATTGTGTTGCCTAAAATACCTAGAACGGCTATGTACCTTAAGAGTAGTCTTGTTATGTGTGGACGTATTTTTAATGCACTGCCTGGTAGTTTTAAGGAAATGCCTACTCGTCAATTCTGCACTAAACTCAAACACTGGTTGACTGATAAAGCGTTCTACTCAATAGAAGAATATTTTAGATGTGTAAAAAATGAAATGTAACAAAGTACTACAGCTGCATTTGCAAATGCCTAACTAGCTGTAATTGGTTCTATTTGTAACTTGGTCTATGTGTATAATCTGATGTAAAAAACTTGATATACTTAATAGGAATGCATTTTATGTATCTCATTAATATTTGCATGTCACAATCTGACAAAATGTATATGGCTCCAAATCTTATATCCATCCTATGTACCTACATTTTATGTGAATAAAGTTATTTTATTTTATTTTTATTTTATTTTACACCTGATCCTGTAGTTCGAACGTTTTTCTATGATAATATCATCATAACAGCCTATTAATGTCCCATTGCAGGGACGGGCCTCCACCCGTGACGGAGGGATACTTGGCCTACGAATACCACGCTGGGCAGACGGATTAGTATAGGGTTCAATTTCAAGTTTTCCTTCTTTTTACTTCTTAAAGATAATATTCACGGATAGTCCCTTAGTCGGTTTTTACGACACCCATGGGATATGATGGGGTTGTAACATATTGTATTCTTACTCCGTCACCACCACACGGACACATAATAATATTATTTTCATTAAACAGTAAACTACTTACGTACTTTCTTTTAGTGTACATTGTATTATCAAATTCCGTTCTATTGCACAATTTCTTCATTCACCGATGTAATGCCTGACTTTGTACTAATGTAAGCAGCACATTGTAACGTTCTACTTAACGTTCTTGGCATTTCTACGCATTTCATTAATGCTACAAATGTAAGGTTTACATTGAATAGAAAAATATTCTCGTCGGCAACTCGGCTTCCAACCGAAGTCTCTTAGTCGTCTTCTTCATAACAGTTAATATAACTAGGAAAAAATAAACACCTGACACATTAGAGCTACGCATATAGCCAGCGCAGTTTTGTTCTTTATGTAGAGTAGGCCCGTGCTTAAATTGAATACAAATTCAAGGGATGCTAGAATGAGACTTGTTAATAATACAAGCACTGTTTAGTTTGAATCAATTTAAAATTCCTTATTGTTTATTATATAAAATAGTTTTTTATCATTGCTACAGAAAACAATACCTTGTAACAATAATTTTAAAAAGCATATTAGCATACAATCAATAGTAATAAGAACAATACAATCGTAGAAGCACGATGTCGTACGAAACGCCAGATGAGTACAGAGCTAGAGTAAAGTACATGTGTGCTTAGCTAGTGCAAATGTCGACAGTTGCGATGCGTGGCAGTGAATACGAGGTCCGCATCGTGCCGCAGATTGAAAATAGCAGTTATCTTACGATGTGAAAAATGTTTGTTTAACCTGTAGAACACATAAACTTTAGGCGGCGATGAACTGGCCAGCTTACTCAAGCTGTTCTGCAGAGTTAGGACAGTCTTAGTTCCGTGGTTTTGGACACCCGTTATCATCATCTGTTTAGCACCCGCAGGAACGAATCGACTAGTACTATGATTTTAACTATTCTGGACACATACCTTGGATTTTACCCGGCGCACAACTGTCTTTTCTCTCAGACAGAATTTTTTAAGAAGCCACCACCCAAAGTAAAAAAATTGTACAAAGGTAACGTGTCAAAGGTATAATAAATAACAATAAATATTATTTTTACAAAATACTCTAGGAATCAACGATTTGTGTGTTTTCGAAGATCTTAATTATAGAATCGAGCGCGGAGCATCTGGTATGAGAAACAAAATCTTCAACATTGTGGTATAGACAACTGTTTTTTTTCTACACTGTGTTTGTTGCAGTGTTGACTCGCCGCCGCCGGGAGGAATATGTTTAGGTACGTGATTACCGCTTCGCTTAGGTTAATCATTCCCTTTATAGCCACTCTTGTTAAATACAGTTCCTATCGTTGTCTCTGTTGATTTGTATTCGAACCTCATTGATCATTAATTGACTTATTAGCTTCAGTTAACACGATTGCTTAGGTATGACAATAATGTATGATACCATTGTATGTAATTGTATAGGCACGTGCATTCGTAAGTAGTATTGTTGAAGACGTAGATTTGGTTTTTTGGTGTCTAGTTGTGCAGGCATAAAAGAAAGATAACACAAAACCTAATACTAATCCGTTTGGTCTGCCTAATATCCTTACTTTAAGTATTCTTGCGTAAACTGAAAAAGCCCTGCAGATACAATGCTGAATTTTGCGTCCTATTTTGCTTCGCTGACCATTAAGTTGGAATACTCGCTTAGTTTAGTATAAAGTAACAACTGCGAGTAACTATCTGCTTTACTTCCTCCAAACATTTTTGAAGCTTAAAAGATTTTAACAACGGCTTGTAGACACTTTTGTGGAGTGTAGAAAAAGACAAATGAAAGTCTAGCTCTACTGAGAGATTGCTCTGCGTTATAGAAATAATTAATTTCATTACAATTTAATTAAACGTTAAACTCCGTGTGGTGATGGAGTAAGAATACAATATGTCACCACCCCATCTCATCCCATGGGTGTCGTAAAAACCGACTAAGGGACTTTCCGTGAATATTATCTTTACGAAATAAAAAGAAAGAAAACTCGAAATTATACCCTATACCAATCCGTCTCGTCAGCGTCGTATTAGTAGGCCAAGTATCCCTCGGCCACGGGAGGAGGCCCGTCCCTGCAGTGGGACATTAATGGACTATTATGATGATGATTAAACGAAATAACTTGGACAAAAGCCTAAGCAATAAAATCCCAAATGCAATAAAACAGTACAGAATACAATAACTCAAATAAAATAATCAAGTAAATTTATTACTACCTTCGAGACAATAATAAGAGTAGACGATTCACTTACGACATGATTAAATTATCATTGCAAAGTCAGACTGGCTACATTCAAAGTTATTCTACGTTCATCGCTTCGAAGGGATTATGGCGAACGTTTTATTATTGTAATAACCAAGATGTTTAATGTTTTTATATATAACATACACTTTAAATTTAAGTAGTTTTTAGACGTTGATTAAATTCTTATTTAATTTAGCTCTGATATTATTTATTATCATCTAATGAAATATTTTATCCGTGTGATGACGGAGTAAGAATACAGTGTGTCACCACACCCCATCTCATCCCATGGGTGTCGTAAAAACCGACTAAGAGACCATCCGTGAATATTATCTTTACGAAATAAAAATAAGGAAAACTTGAAATTAAACCCTAAATCAATCCGTCTCGCCAGCGTCGTATTAGTAGGCTAAGTATCCCTCCGTCACGGGAGGAGGCCCGTCCCTGCAGTGGGACATTAATTGACTATTATGATGATGATTAAACGAAATAACTTGGACAAAAGCCTAAGCAATAAAATCCCAAATGCAATAAAACAGTACTGAATACAATAACTCAAATAAAATAATCAAGTAAATTTATGACTACCTTCGAGACAATAATAAGAGTAGACGATTCACTTACGACATGATTAAATTATCATTGCAAAGTCAGACTGGCTACATTCAAAGTTATTCTACGTTCATCGCTTCGACGGGATTATGGCGAACGTTTTATTATTGTAATAACCAAGATGTTTAATGTTTTTATATATAACATACACTTTAAATTTAAGTAGTTTTTTGACGTTGATTAAATTCTTATTTAATGTAACTCTGATAGTATTTATTATCATCTACTAATGAAATATTTTATCCGTGTGGTGGCTGAGTAAGTGTATCACCACCCCATTTTATCCCATGGGTGTCGTAAAAACAGATTAAGGGACTATCCATCAATATTATCTTTACGTAATAAAAAGAAGGAAAACTTTAACTTTTACTCTGTGTCTTATAATAGGTATACTAACATAGTCTATAAGTTATATTGTTACTAACACTATGGATCAACAATGGTCTGAAAATAAATGATTTTTATTTTATTTTATTTTTTATTTTATTTAAATTAAACCCTATACCAATCCGTTTGGCCAGCGTGGTATTAGTAGGCCAAGTATCCCTCAGTCATGGGAGGAGGCCACTCCCTACAGTGGGACGTTAATGTAACTCTAAAATTATTTATTATCATTTACTAATGAAGTATTTTGATTTGTGCGGCTGCAAGCTTATGAAACTGATAATCATTCAATTATACTTCTTGTATCATTATTACACGGTAAGGTATTGTCTTATTGCAGGCACGGAAATCTTCCAATGACGGAGGGAAATATGACCTACTAATAGCAGGGTGAGCAGACGAATTGGTTTATCTCGATTGAACAGGTTTTCTTTATTTTGTCTTCGTAAATATTATATTTAAAATTTTCCTTAAAAATACACTTTTTACAACTCACGTGGCATGATACGGGCTTGTACTCCATGTAATTAACCCGTAACCCATTTTTGTCCTTCTGAAAATACTATACTAATACAAGGTTCAATAATACTGACATGATTTTCAAATCTAGCTTATTCGTTCTATACGACATCCGCAATCATAATATATCAAACATAGACAAACGGTAGACAAATTCTCTTCCTCCCAACAAAACTCAGAACCCTACAAAGATATAATTTCATGAGCATTATCAATCAACCGTCACTCATAAGCACTAGCATTAAATTGCTTGAATATACACTCAAATTGCGTCAGTAATAACACAGAAATAAAATATTATGTCGTTTCAATTTAGATTGTAACGAAGCCGGCATTCTTGGTGGCGTTGAAAATAAATTATTTTAAAATTTAAGCTCGTGCAAAATAATGTTGTTAGCCGTTTTCCGGCGAGATTACGAACTAATAACATTACAAAACAAGCTCTTTTGTTGGTAAATTATGCATGCACTCTCGGATCATTACCGATGTTTTGCTGGCCCCTGTTCAAAATCTTACGATTGCTTTTCAGAGTAAAATCTTTCATGGTTTTAATGTGCGCAGTCATTTAGTGCAAAGCTTATTAATTCAACAAAATTAATTGAAACAGTGTGGTTTAAAATTTTGAGTTTTGTTTGTAAAACTCTTTATTGCTTGTTTTAGTAATCGTTTAGTAAAATGGTGTTTGGTGCTTTTGAGTTTTACGTGTGATGAACATGTAAGGAAAGCAACAGATTTTGTCAGAACGCTTTCCCTTTTAAACCTCGTGTGGATGTAAACAGAGCGATATAGTAAGAGTTATACCTAGTACTAAAATCATGGTTTTCTTTAGGCTAAATGTACTTATAATCGGTATCTAATCGGTATATAATCGGTATAATCGGTCGGTAAAGAGATGCTTGAGCCTTGACTTCTTTAGTCACTCAAATTTGCAGCAGTGATTTTTATTTTATTTTTTTTTGGTCCCATCGGGCAATCTGCATTTGTGTATATTCATTTTTTTGTCTTCTTTTCTTTCTGTACTTTTTGTTAGCGAGACTGTTTACACTTTTCTTATTATGTTTTATATAAGTGAAAACTTGTTATTGGCTGTCTGTTACCTATAAATGTTCCTAATTATGTTAATTTAGCTGTAAGTTTTCCATGTAATAAATAAATAAATAATATATTTGGTTAGTAATTTTTTTTGTAATATTGTTATAGAAGCTTGTTCCAAATAAATATATAAAATGCTAATTGATTTATCTTATTACAGTCAATTTGATTTATTTTATCTAGTTTAAAGACTACGTCACAATCATAAAATAACATAACAATACAATATAGAAGGTCTAACACACGAGTATCAAGCGTTGTCCCGCCGGGAGAGAGCGGATTAGTGCGATCTTTTCCGAATTGAGGTAAACATCCGAGAGATACTCTCCCTAGAGTCCAGACGAGGTGAAGCTGTTTGCTACTACTCAATCCTATTACTTCTCATTCGCTAACTACGCATGAGTAAATAATATTTAGCTACCTGCGTATAGTAGAATAAGGTTCAATTTTCATTGTAATTAGGCATTTTTGAAATGTATGTTTTTAAAAATAGTTTAGTTATTTGGTTTTTACATAAGAACTCTACAAACTTGTCAATCATCTTGTGGAAGTATTCAACGACATAATTTTGACTTTTAAGCTATATCTCATTGCTCCTAGTTTTTTCGTGAACAATTTAGATTCAGGCATTATACTTTACAAAATTTCAAAATACACATTTCCATATAAATCTAGGCTTTATAATGTACATCAAACGGATTTTGCCCAAAAACGGCAATACCATGTTAGGTGTTTGATTAAAATATTTTTATTTACATGCTCTGTACGCAAAACCCATCTATATTTTTTCGCAGTAATAAAAATATTTAGGTAGGTAAGCTCGGAACATTAAAGTAAACAAAATATTTTTTTTTAAAGCAAATATCTGATTACAAAAAGTTTTTTTTGTAAAAGCATTCTAAACATACCTAGTAGGCTAGGGCGAGCACAAGCCTTGATACGCAATATCATACATACACAACTATCTCATTACTTTTATCTAAATTCAATACTCTCTTTATTCACAACCAACATTAAAAGAACAAAAAACTCTACAGCGTTTATGTAAATCGATACGAATTCGACATATGTACATCGAAGTTTAAAACAAATAATTTGCATTGAGATCGCTTACAATTCTACCCAGAACTGCTAAGATAAAAGCCAGAGAAATCCTCGCGAGAGCTCAAATTCTTCGAGCGCAGTGGCGAACCGTCTTTGCCCGACGGGCGGTAATAAAAACGGCTTAAATAGGATTTTAACCGCGAGTTCCCCGCCTTAATTAAATTGGATTTGCGAGTGAAAGAAATATACGTGAAAAATTCGTGTCGATTATGTCAGAGGAACGAGTTTAAAATCCCTTTTAGTAAGCGGATTATGTTTGTCGCCCAGAGATTATATTTGTATTACAGTTGTTACAATACGAATACTTTTGATGAACGTCTTAAGTCTTAACGACGAATGAGAGCTTCGTAAAGGCACATGTCACAGGATGTAACATCTGTAGCTCTCCAGCGAGCACGGCTCGACGCATCACGTAACAAAAGGTGTTTACTACACCTTTCTTATAGCCGTACGCACACGTACACATGTGACACATACTTCAACAAATACATGTACATAACAAGCTAATATTCAACATTATATGCACTTAATCGCTTTTTCATGGTACTGTACGTGCTACTAGAAATATTAAAACTCTGAAATAACGCCAGTAACAGCTGCAGTAACGGGGTTTTAATTATCACTTACAACGCCTTTCAGCCGCGGAAAATTACACCCATAAACCATTTAGAACAGAGACTAGCTAAACGATTTAGGATGCCAGTTATTAGAATGTGGCGGACTGTTTTCTGCTTGACGCCTCGTGGTCGAATATTGAAGATAAGGAAATAAAATGTAAGAGTTCATCAAGGAGGTTGATTCAATTGCGGTGAGCTTAAACATTTTGGACTGCTGTTAGTAATGCTACAAAACGAACAATAATAGATTTTAATAATATTTGACCATTTTGTCAGATTAAGCTTTGATACACTAAAAATAATTGACTTAGTATTTATAGCTATATTATTTCTCCTATTTTTGTCCTATCTAAGTTAAGTAACGATACAAAGATACGATTCGGTCGCAATTTTAATCTAACCCTAAACCTAGCCAAGTTTCAATTTAGAGCTTAAAGTATTATTGTTAAGCCTACAAATTGAATAAGTAGTGACCGGTTTCTAATAATAGAACCTTTTATCGTCTATTTAAAATGACGAAAGTGCAAAACGATCTATTACTCTAAACAAAAATAATTATAATTGTATAAATAGTTTTAATTTATTCTTTGTGCAAAGAACAAATCAAGAGACATTGTGTAGCAAAAATCTCGTAATAATGTTTTAAATATTGTAAACGTCTTTAACGTAATCACATTGATTGTTAAATTCGTTTATATTTATCGACAGCTTGACTTGTGGCTAATTAAATCAATGGAGGTTCACTATTGAATAATATTATCCCTCAATTAACATTCGAGGGTCGATTTTTAAAGTAGGTACAAAGGCGAGCCGGTGTAGGCAATAAAATGGCTCGTCCCTTATCCGTCATTCAGCCCTTAGAGATTTCTTCTGGGGGAATAATTTACGTTGATCGCCCGAAAGGGGAGCGTAACTGCCTCACTGAAACTTTAAGCTTTCACTCAGAATGGTTGCGATTCGCGGTGTTTCAACTTTAAGTAATAAATTGGCTTCGATAGAATACGTTGCGCCGTAATATCAATCTTAAATTAGTTCCTTAATTTGCATTCCGGAACGAAAACTTTAAGATAAAATTATTACTGTGCGTAAAGCAGGTACACCTAAGTACTTTATGTTGCACTACAGAGAAATGTGTTTACTATCAAACCTTAAACGATGAAAAGTATTGATTCTGCCCTGTCATACAAACGGCCTCATAAAGTAAACTATTAACAAATTTAATAAAAGCAAAGTATTTTATTCACAAAGTATTTTTCTGTAAAATTAAGCGTGTAAATAGTAATTGAACGACTGGTTGAAACACACCCGCAAAAGGCTTCAAAGGCTTTATTCACGTCCATCGACGCGTGACGTCGTCATCGCCACCCTTTGCATGGTATTTAAAAAAAAGTTGTGCATACCTTGTACCGTGTTCATAACAAACTGAGAACTATTCATATTTTATAAAGTAAAATCGAAAAGAGATTTAAGTATTTAACATGCTAATAATTAATGAGACCACGCTGCAGACCACCTATGCAATGGACTGATCAGGTTAAATCCGCAGTGGGGAGCGACGTGACAGACTGCGCCAGACAGTCTACATACAGAGAGAGATGGCGGGAGATCGTGAAAAAAGCTGGGTCCGCCACTAACACTAACGCGGACGCCTCATTGTGACCACGACCGCTCTGCTAAGGGCGAAACGGCTGATAAGAAGAAAAATAATTAATGTAAACTTGAGTGTGTTTTTGTGATTCAAGTGAGCCAGGATTACAAGCGTGGCTTCGGTGTAAAGTACCGATTATTATCATCGGTAGTCTCTGAAGAAAAACAATCATAATGGAGATGTTGGAAAAACTCCTCTTCTGACAATGCAAGCGACTTAAATTGGTTACACAGAAGCCACCACGTGTTAAATAATTACGGTGGATTATATTATGTATCCTCACTAGGTCGTCGGCGGTTAGCCGATGGATGAGGGAGGCACAGGACAGCGCAAGGTGGCAATACTTGGAGGCGGCCTATGTCCAGCAGTGGACGTCGATTGGCTGCTATGATGTATCGAGGTTTATAAGTTAGCGAGTGAGCTATAATCACTTACGTCCAATAATTTCAACTCAAGCATCAGATCCACGTAGTAGGTATATCTCTCTAACAAATAACTGTATGATTTTCAACTTTTACAAGACAAATTGTAACATTTTGCATTACTATAATAATACAGTAATAGATAGATCATTACATTCCTCTATCACGCAGTTTTAAAAAGAGTTACCATATAACATCACGTCTGAAATCTAAGCTCGAAAAACCAGAAGGGGTCAAACACAGTGTTGTTTTCGTAGCGGTATGTCACAAGGGGCGCCTTTTTTTCCTAACAAGGCGTCGCTTGGGGCACACCACAGCCCATAGAATGTTAAATACTCAACCTCGTTAGTAAACTTTCGGTTTCTCCAGTACCTTTTTTATTGTGTGGTAAATAAACTGTTTAGTTAATGCTTGAATGTTGACTAGAAGCTTTTTTGTAGTGTCAAAATAAGAGTACATGGGTTCACTATCAGATCTAAAACCAAGGGTGTAGTAAAAACTGATAAAGGCAAAATTCAGAACACTTTACATAAAATCCTGCATCAATTCACTAGAACGTCGTGGTATTAGTAGGCGTCATAACAGCACATTGATGTCCCACTGCAGGGACGGGCCTCCTCCCATGACGGAGGGATAATTGGCCTACTACGTAGTAGGCGTATACTAGTAGAATAATAATGGCCGTTATGAAGATTTAAATATTAATAGATATTAACTTTTCGCATCGCATAGTTCTTCAAACGGAAATAAATTATATTTATTTTTATTAATATAAACTTCGTCTTCAAATTCTTTTCATCTATCAATAATAAAAAATGCCTATTGTTACATTAGCCAGTGCAAACGTTATCAAACCATAAGTATTGAGGCTTGTGTTATCGTAAACCCATAAAAGGGTGTGTGGTGGGCACAGTTCTACACTAATTCCTCTTTACGAGCATCGATGGGTCGACTCGATATACCCCATGCCTATTCTAACCTTTTTCCTATTGTCGTTACAAAAGAGATCATCCGAATTGGGACAATTTTCTATTTGAAACTGTAATTTTATTTGATAAGTGACTTGTTATATGTTTTATTTGAATATTGAGTTATACTCCAGTAAAATAAGCATTCAACCTCGGAATGGAAGCGAATAAGCTGTGTAACGACTGAACCTTCTCTAGGCGTCATTGTAGCGGGAAAGAAGTTGTTTGAGGCCGACGACGTGGGTCTGGATGTAGGGTGACCTCTTCGCTCGTTCCTGGACCTACTTGTTAAAAAAAAAATCGGGCGCCGTTGTCCTGGATCGTCGTCATCGTTGCTCTCGGATAGTCTGCGGTAGCCATTGGCCTTCTAATCTCAAGGCCAGTGCTGAGGATCCATGTGGCCGTAGGGTGTGGTATATCAAAGAAAATCCGCACGTGCTTCTTTGTATAATTTATTTCATGCTTACGTGGAGGTTATGACAATATTTTCTTAACTAACAAATAATCTTGAGTTACGAAGTTACATATTGAGGAACGAAAATTATATTATACAGTAACGAGCTAAAACAAAAGAAAATGGCTGGTTAGCATGGCACGTTCGAGAGCGTCATCTCGATGGGGCAAAATCCATCTCAATCTTATTACTTACCTGCTAATGCAGCTCGTTTATATTGATTTCAGGACATGACGTCCGTATATGTTTATTTAAAAATTATATTTTACTAGAAGGATCCAAATTAAGCCATCTTGCTCGGCGAACAAAAAGAAAAGTGAAGTGACAGATGACAACCGCCAAACGTGACAAACCAACTGACATTCAACTGACATTAAATTTTTAGATTTTGAGTATACAGCCAGACTATTTTCTTAAATACTATTTAAATTTTGAGGTCATGTGACGCTGTCTAAATGACATCGTTACATTTCCCCCTTACTAAGATTTTATAAAAATAACGCAAACAAAGTTATTTTTATAACAACAACAAGCATAACTAAAAGAGATTAAATGTTCTACAAAAGAAGTTTACTTATACAAAGAAATTTACTAAGTATACAAAAAGGTTTACTATACAAAGAAGTAAAACAAAAAAATTATCTAATTAAAATTAGACAAAACCAAAAGGTCTAAAAATCTATCCTGAAATTTAAAATTTAAGTATTATTTTCTAAGACACAGTCTAAGAAATAATAGGGACTAAGTCAAAAAAAAAAAATTTCAAACAAATTGAATTATGATCTATGGAATACAACTGATTTAATGTACTAGGCACTATCGCCGCACAATAAATAATCGCATAGACATATTAAAAATAGAACTAGTTACTAAAATAACTTCAGTCTAACACAGTAAGTATGTAAGTCAAAAGACTCAAAACAAACAAAGGGATGATCTATGGAATACAACTGATTTAAGGTACTAGGCACCATCGCCGTACAATAAATAATCGCATAGAGTCAAAAAAAAAATAACAAACTAGAACAATTTACTAACTGAACTAAGTCTATTATAAACTAATATAAGCCAAAAGACTTAGGAACTAACAAAATTAATGTGCTATGGAATACTACTGATTTAATGTACTGGGCACCATCGCCGTACAATAAATAATCTCATAGGACAAAAAAATTGTAAACCAGAACGAGTAACAAAACTGAACTACGTCTGCTTTATAAAATAAGTCAAGGGACTTATACCAAAAAAATAATGTGCTATGGAATACTACTGATTTAATGTACTGGGCACCATCGCCGTACAATAAATAATCGCATAGGACAAAAAAAGAACGAGTTACAAATAGGAACATCGTCTGCCCTTCAGTCAACAGACTAGGGAAAAAAAAACTTTACAGCAACGGCTGAAAGCGTAACCACAGAGCGAACAACTGTCGTCTGGTAGACAAATAACAAAGCAAAGGCTTCGTCTCAAATAATGTGCTATGGAATTCTACTGATTTAATGTACTGGGCACCATCGCCGTACAATAAATAATCCATAGGACAAAAAAAAAATCAGAACGAGTTACAAAAAGGAACTTCGTCTGCCCTTTAGTCAACAGACTAGGGAAAAAACAAAACAAGTAGGAACTTGCATAAAAACACCAACAGTACGAGGAAACTCGACTGGGAAAAAGAAAATAGAACGATTGAAATCGTTTCCTATTAAAGTCATGTCCGTGTATTAATTCTAAAAGACATTAAACTAAACACAGAACATAAAAACAAACAAATAGTTAACAATTACCAACAAAAGTTCTATCTCATTGAACTAATCAATAGGACAAAATCTAAAATATAATACAAGTTATCTATTCTTTAGATCAACGGATCTAATGAAAGATAATTTAGGATCTTCAAAGGTTTATAAGATCTATAAAAACAAAACAAAAGGATTTAATACCTTTTCACAAACAACAAAAGATCTTATAAAGTAAAAAAAGACCCCAAAAAATAATATAAGATCCTATAAAGTTAATAAGCACAACAAATCCTTCCTTTCTTGTAAGCTAAACTACCAAATATTATTTTCCAAAAGATAAGCCAAATACAGATACCACTATAAATTTAAATCACAGATCCTTTCTCTTGTTTCAGTTACCTCATACTTCATCATTCAGTTGCGGACCTATCATTCATCTCTCATTCTTCATCTTACAACTCCGCTAATTCTAAAACGCACAAGAAGAACCAAGTGAAATTTGATTTAATAATTTTGAATAAAAAGTTAAGAAACCAAATAAATAAGTTATTTATTATGCATTAAGCTTTCAATATGTCTTTAATATGGTATCTCCCTGATGTGTTTTTATCTACATCACGAAGTAAATAAACATTATTAGAAATTTTATTCTCTATTTTACATTTTACAAATTTAGGTGCTAACTTGGAAGAAAAGAAATGAGGTGCGTTGGATTGTACAAAGTTTCTTCTCCATACAATATCCCCAACATCATAGGAAATGACTTTTCTTTTTAAATTATAAATTTTGGCATTCTTTTTATAAGATTTAGCCAAATTACTAACCACTTTAAGAAAAATATCTTTAAGTGAATCTAATAAGTTACCATAACCTTCGGGTTTGGCAATATCTATATTGGACAAATCGTCCAAGGAAGAAAATTTATGTAAAGAACCATCTAATATTATTTCACGACCATACATAAGAAAATTAGGTGTAAAACCAGAAACTAAATTAACAGTACTATTTATAGCGACTTGAACATGTGGAATAAATTTACTCCAAGTTCTATGATCATTTGATACATAACATGAAATACAGGTAACTATCGTTTTGTTGAACCTCTCTACCGGATTATTTTGAGGAGTATAGAGTGTATTATAAAATATTTTAGGTATATTATATCCTTTCAAAAATTCTACAAATATCTTGGAAGTAAATTGAGTACCATTATCGCAAACAATTATTTTTGGACAACCAAATTTTAAAAATATATCATTCTCAAGGGATTTTATAATAACTTGAGATGTAGCACTACGTAAAGGAAAAATCCAACAAAATTTAGAAAATACATCGACTACAGACAAAATAAAGTTATGACCAGAATATGAACGAGGTAAAGGTCCTACTAAATCTAAAGATAACATGGTCATAGGTCGTTCAACTAATTTAGGATTACTCATTATTCCTAAAGGAGGTGAAGTGGAATGTTTGTAAGCTTTACAAACTTCACATTTACTAATATATTCTTTTACATCTTTAAACATTTTTAACCAATAATAATGTAGTTTAAGTTTTTCTATTGTTTTATGAATTCCAAAATGACTAGAGTTTAAACTATCATGATTGTCACGAATAGTATTCAATACTTCCTCACGGGGTATAACTATCTTCCATGCCAAATATTGAGACAAATTATTTTTTTGGTTTAACATATTTATAAAGAATATTATTTTCTACTTTAAAAGTTTTAAATCTAGAGGGATATTTTTGACAATTTTCATACATCTTTCTATACCATTGATCATGAATATCATCAGACACTAAAGTTATAACACTAATTTCTGCTCGAGATAAAGCATCAGGAACAGTATGAGAACTACCTTTTTTATGAATTATATTAAATTTATACTGTGATAAACGAGTAGCCCACCTAGCAAGCCTACCCGAGGGATTAGAAAGATTTTGTAACCATTTTAAACTAGCATGATCTGTAACTACAGTAAATTCAGTACCTTCAACATAAGGTCTAAAATGTTCAATTGATAACAAAACAGCCAATAATTCTCTTTCTGTAACACTATAATTCTGTTCAGCTTTGGAAAGTAATTTAGAAAAATAAGCTATAGGATGGGAATGTCCATCTTCATCATCTTGCATTAGAACACTCCTTATCCGACATAATGTAAGATTATATCAACAAAACTAAGTAAGTATGTATCTCACATAGAAATCTAAGCTCAAAATAACAATATATAACAATACTTCTTTATGAAAGTATTGAATTCACAAAATAATGTACATACTTTTGTACATAACCTCTAAAACAATGTATCATTTGTCTAATTTTAAGTCAAAACAACAAGAGAATATATCTTAATAATTAAAACTACTTACAGTTTCTCTTCGGCCGTGAATCTATGTCTATAATGTTAACTTTTACCAAAAAAAAAAAAAACTAAAATTGTCACTTAAGCACTACGGTCCACTTATTTTCCACTATTCATGTTCCTGTTCTTGGCGACATTGTAACGACTCAACCTTCTCTAGGCGTCATTGTAGCGGGAAAGAAGTTGTTTGAAGCCGACGACGTGGGTCTGGATGTAGGGTGACCTCTTCGCTCGTTCCTGGACCTACTTGTTAAAAAAAAAATCGGGCGCCGTTGTCCTGGATCGTCGTCATCGTTGCTCTCGGATAGTCTGCGGTAGCCATTGGCCTTCGAATCTCAAGGCCAGTGCTGAGGATCCATGTGGCCGTAGGGTGTGGTATATTAAAGAAAATCCGCACGTGCTTCTTTGTATAATTTATTTCATGCTTACGTGGAGGTTATGACAATATTTTCTTAACTAACAAATAATCTTGAGTTACGAAGTTACATATTGAGGAACGAAAATTATATTATACAGTAACGAGCTAAAACAAAAGAAAATGGCTGGTTAGCATGGCACGTTCGAGAGCGTCATCTCGATGGGGCAAAATCCATCTCAATCTTATTACTTACCTGCTAATGCAGCTCGTTTATATTGATTTCAGGACATGACGTCCGTATATGTTTATTTAAAAATTATATTTTACTAGAAGGATCCAAATTAAGCCATCTTGCTCGGCGAACAAAAAGAAAAGTGAAGTGACAGATGACAACCGCCAAACGTGACAAACCAACTGACATTCAACTGACATTAAATTTTTAGATTTTGAGTATACAGCCAGACTATTTTCTTAAATACTATTTAAATTTTGAGGTCATGTGACGCTGTCTAAATGACATCGTTACAGCTGTAAATTTGCATAAACCTTTGTTTTGGTGTACTAATGACTGGTAGAAGTCTCATATGATCACGTGTCTGCGTCATAAGTTATTCAAGGTCAAAGGTCACGAAAATCAGTTTTTTTCCATTATCTCGTTTGCTATGGGAAATACGCATTTAACATCATTATAAATATTGTAGATCATAAAATTGTCTACAAAAAATATCTGAACACTTTTCTCCTATAAAGCATCGCTTTCGAGATATCGTGACTTTAGAGCGCAGGAAAGTCGTATTTTCGACTATATGCACACACTAGCTTTTTCCCGTGATTTCGCTCGCGTTTATAAATATTATGAAAAATAAGGCTTATTTCAATATATAGTAGCATATGCATGCTTGGTCTCAGCCTAATCGGTTTGAAATTGACAAGGTTACATACAAACTTCCATCCCCTATCTTATCCCTTTAGGGGTAGAATTTATCAAAATCCTTTCTTAGCGGGTGCCTACGTTATATCATCTACCTGCATGCCAAAATTCAGCTAGATCTGTCCAGTGGTTTGGGCTGTGCGTGCGTTATTAACGTGGTTTCTCCAGTAGGAATACTCCTACCACATACCTAGTGTTCTATCAACGCACAGCCCAAACCGCTGGACAGATCTGGCTGAATTTTGGCATGCAGGTAGATGATATAACGTAGGCATCCGCTAAGAAAGGATTTTGATAAATTCTACCCCTAAAGGGATAAGATAGGGGATGGAAGTTTGTATGTAACCTTGTCAATTTCAAACCGATTAGGCTGAGACCAAGCATGCATATGCTACTATATATTGAAATAAGCCTTATTTTTCATAATATTTATAAACGCAAGCGAAATCACGGGAAAAAGCTAGTGTGTGCATATAATCGAAAATACGACTTTCCTGCGCTCTAAAGTCACGATATCTCGAAAGCGATGCTTTTTAGGAGAAAAGTGTTCAGATATTTTTTGTAGACAATTTTATGATCTACAATATTTATAGTAACGTTAAATGCGTATTTCCCATAGAAAACGAGATAATGGGAAAAAACTGATTTTCGTGACCTTTGACCTTGAATAACTTATGACGCAGACACGTGATCATATGAGACTTTTCTACCAGTCATTAGTACACCAAAACAAAGGTTTATGCAAATTTACAGCTTATTCGCTTCCGTTCCGAGGTTTGCCCCTAATTAAGCCTTATTTGACTGTACTATTAACTATTTTTGACTATCTATGAATTTTACCTTTACATAGAAAGAAGGAAAACTTGAAATTAAACCCTATACTAATCCGTCTGGCCAGCGTGGTATTAGTAGTTCAAGTATCCCTCCGTTATGGGAGGAGGCCCGTCCCTGCAGTGGGACATTAATGGGCTGTTATGATGATATATATTTTATACCTGCAATCTTTCAGTTTGCCGGCCTTACACACTATTGGGATACGTTGGGGAAGTGACACCGTGTGAACTTGCCGTCACCACTCGGATTTAAAACATGGCATACTGTTTACTTATTAAGCCTCTCCCTGTCCCGTATGTCATTATGATTTACGGGATAGCATACGCATTGTTTTACTATTATGCCTACTGACGTAAAAGACATCATATTTATAACACATCGCCATTATATTATAGACCACAAAAATATTAAAAGCTTAGAATATTTTTTGCTATTAATTTGTTTTATCGAATACAGAGGAGCAAAGGTTAGTATAACGTACGTTAGCTCTCAAAACCTAGAGCTTTTATCATGTCACCATAAAGGAGAGTGCAGTGGTCGGTGCAGGTTTGGCGTTAATTCTTGTTTACGGCGAATCGCTTTTAGTGGCTCTGTTCAAAGCGCGTCGACGCCACCCTGCCGCGCGTGAGCCTCGATAGATTGAATTCACGCGTCTGCTTCGACGAACATACCACTACATAAACACGACAAACGCTCTGGCTAAAATAACACCTAAATTTCAACAAATAAACAAAACATTCTTACAAAATTTCTAAGCATAAAAATGAACAAAAGGACATCGAATACACCCTTTATAATTCAAATTTTTTTTTAAACTCCCAAATGAAAAATAGCATTCGAAAATATTTTCGTTTCTAATCCCTAATTTAATATTAATTTATAGACGAAAATCACCGTCTCGCCGTCATCGAGTTGGAAAATAACGGAAGTCTTTAAAAGAATAAGGCGGTGTTTTGAAGAGGTCGGAAAAACAATTAATCATCTTGCTCTTTTATGGATGTAAAGGTTGGAGGACACGATTGTTCTGTAATACCAGGGTTGTTCTTTTGTTGTTATAAAAACCGTATATCACATTCAAAACGTAGACAATATAATAGTTGTTTAAAGAGCCTGTCGGCAACTATACCTATTATTAAACGTTTCAAAATAATGTGAAGGAATATTCCGACCGTGTTTAGATAATACCACTAAATAATGGAGTCCGCGATGCGCATTAATATTGAGGTAAATCTTATTAGGACCATCTAAACGGCGCGATAATATCATATTGTTTTGAAACTCACCATCCGCGTTGCCTCTCTTATACTCGAAAGGGTTCTCATCCTCAGGGACAACCGATGCCTCTGAATATTCATAGTATTATCACAAACCGACTTACAGAACTGAGCAGCCTCGTAAATACATAATACCTCTCATTTCGAGATAAGAATCATTTAGGTAGCTTTATTGTTTGTGTATACTATATTATACTAGCTAGTCCATGCTTCAATGTACCCCACGCAAAGTATTTGCAATGCTTAGTGTGTACCTCGATAGGTAAATTATTACCAAACAAATAAAGTAGCTTTTTTAGTTTCACTGTAATAAGTACCTAATAGAAGCATTAAATTACGAATGAGTTCTTTTACGTTTTCTTTAAATATTTTATTGGCAATCTGTTCGTTTAATAGAGTGATCATACATATAGACGTAGCAGTAGGTATGTCAAACATGACATCATATGATTAAATGCTTTAGAATCGGATCGTCTACGAAGCAAAATGTCTATTGATATTTTAAAAAAAATAAAATAATAAAAAGGTTTATTTGTCACAAAAATGCATACAAATTAAGTACATAAAACTGAAGCTTAATCTAAGAGACATGATTGCAGAAGACACAAATATTACTGTTAGCTGTATTCCAAACTAGGCGGTTGCCTGTATTATGGGAGACAGTGAAATCATAGTTATATGACATCACGGTACGACTATACAGATATGGGTTATAGCCTATAACCTTCCTCAATAAATCGACTATGGCCCAACAATCTCAAAATAGACCTTTTTGTTTTATCAATTTGTTCAAGGACGGAGAATAACGCTAAGGTACATTACGTCGAGAATAATAAGTTCCGCAAGGGTATTGATGAATAGTTTACTTTTCCTTCGGCCTTTCATTTCTTCTGCAATTAGAAATTGAATAAACTATAATGTAATAAGTGTACTCATTATAAATATTATAAGTAACCGGAATATTAACTCGCCATGCTAGTTACCTTTATTTTGATTGATGTTTCGGTACAGGTTTCCGTAATCTCAAGCTCTACTTCATCATAACATCCCACTAATGTCCTGCAGGGACGGGCCTCCTCCCATGAAGGAGGGATACTTGGCTATTGGACTAGACTAGTAATACCACGCTGGCCAGACGCATTGGTACAGGGTTTAATTTCAAGTTTTCCTTCTTTTTATTTCGTAAAGATAATATTCACGGATAGTCCCTTAGTCGGTTCCTACGACACCCATGGGATGAGATGGGGTGGTGATATAATGTATTCTTACTCCGTCACCACACGGAGAAAGCTCTACTTAATAAAATATAAATAAGTATGTTTTCTTCGTCATCCCTATACGTAGTAAACAATAATTCATGTTATGTATCGGTAAAGAGTCGTAGGTTTTTAAAGGTTTGTGTGGTGTTATTGGAAGTAGCTTTCGCGATCTAATTGTTGTGTTGATTTCCCAAGAGAGAGGCTTCTGCGGACTACCTCAGACGTTACAATCATGTACCTGCCTACGTGCAAGGTAAACAATTATTTGTCCAAAAAATTGTTTTGTTTGTAACCACTGTGTATTGGTTTATAACTTAATTGTAGTTAGGTTTGGGTTGTGTTGTCAAAAAGTAGCATTGTAACTTATATGGTCATCTTGTAAGTAATTGTGTTGTATTTGATTGCTAACTGCAGTATTAAAACAAAATATGTAATCATTATCATAACAGCCCATTAATGTCCCTCTGCAGGGACGGGCCTCCTCTCATGACTTGTTTAAATATGTACCTAATGTTCATTACATAATATTATGTCAAAAGACGCACGCTCAATACTTGCTTTGAGTTTTTAAGGGTAGCTTATTTTCGTTAACTCGATGTTCCTAATTAAAGTACAATAAACTAAAATAATAAGAAACTTATTTTTTTTAAATAACAATGATTGTATAACCCACACAAACAGAATCTCGTATAAAATCTCGTATAATACAATACAACATATATGTACAAAATTTAAAACACCCACAAAAAACCCCAACCATTAAAAAACATGACACATACTTAATAAACACGATCAAAATGTCCATATTGAATGATCCTTCGCATTATTCCGCGTCAAAAGTATCACAAACTGTTGTTAATTCCGTCCTAATATCCACAACAACCTTTACACGGCTGTCACACCAGCACCGATATTAAGATGATGGATAACACTCATATAAAATGAATAAGCATTATTTACGACTCTACGTGTGTGTTTATAACGTTTACTAGAAGGTTAAGTGTAAAAGAAACCACTGTAACTATTGCAGACATCAAGAATTTCCTACAATACAAATTTAAAAAAAAACTTTTGTTTATCTTTATTAGTTATGTTAATTACAGATTGTTGATATTTAGTATCTAAGCCCCTATTAAATAATTCTGTTGAAGCTAGTGAAATGTGCCCGGACGTATTATCTCGTACTGTAATGTGCAAATACAATAATAAAGTACAGTACTTTGACTAAACTAAAGATATTATTTTAACTGAAAATAATTATTAAACGCAAAATTAATAAAAATTCTCCGTGTGGTGACGCAGTAAGAATACAGTGTGTCACCACCCCATCTCATCCCATGAGTGTCGTAAAAACCGACTAAGAGACCGTCTGTGAACATTATCTTTACGTAATAAAAAAGAAGGAAAACTTGAAATTAAACCCTATACCAATCAGTTTGGCCAGCAGCGTGGTATTAGTAGGCCAAGTATCCCTCCGTCACTGGAGGAGGCCCGTCCCTGCAGTGGGCATTGGTGGGCTATTATGAAAATATTAAACGTAAACGGAACATTGAACAATGTCTGCCTAGTATAGAAAAACTCTATCCAACGCACCTCATCCCAGCAATGAGTGATAAAATACCTCGCTAGAATGCTTTACACATTCCACATTCTATTGAACGTAACATCGAATACATTTAAATATTTAAATAGATGTTTATCGATTTATTCCAATTAGTTAAATACGAATGTTGTGTGTTCGATATTGTACATGATTTGTGGTTTTTGCTAATTCTTTTTTTAATTCACCGCCAAAGCATTGACACTGACATAATATGCCATTTCCATCTATATTATCTACCGACACTCGTTATTTGAGCATAAGCAAGTTAGGAATCAAGATAAAGTCAACTTGACCTCCTTGGAAAACTTTTTTAAAATTGATTCAGCGATCATTAAGAAGGTGCTCAGGTAACAAACAGAAATAGAAATTCACCTGAATTGGGAACCTCTGCCTCTTTTTAGAGTCAATTAAAAACAAATCTGCAGCCAACAGATGCTTAGTTAACGCAGTGATGTGCCATGTTATAAATAATAAATATAACAAGGTTCAGTTCATGTTGTGACGATATGTAGAGAACGTGCGCAGAATAAATTTTTGTTCATAGAACCATTTTCAATTTCACGGCTCAATCTTTGTGTGCTCGGGGTGAATATGTAAAAGGGCATTCGTTGATGTCAACAAAGTGTAATGGTTTCGTGCTAGCGCTCGCTTGATCTATGAGTTAGAATCCAGACCAATCTGAATTGAAAAAAAATATTACACCCACCTGCCTATGAGCACACATTCATTCGTTTGAATTTTACCGTGTGCTTGTTTGCTTGGACATAAATCTTTTTATTTGTTAATCTAATAATAATTACTAGTATTTTACTCTAGATGCCCTTAAAGATCTTACTAGTTGTGCTAGTACTGACGGTCCCACAGGCATTCAAGCAATACAAATTTCATAGCAACTTACCCTAGTTTCTTTACAAAACTAATTTAACCAAACCAAACTAAAAAAAAATAGCTGAAAAAAATTATTGAAATTCTTCTTCTTTCCTGCGTCTTATCTTCTAAAGGTGCAGGACCGAGTTCTGTGGCGCGTGTTGGGAGAGGCCTATATCCAGCAGTGGACTGCAATAGGCTAGTTGAATGATTAATGCAATTCTTATTATGTAAGTACTTATAAAATTGATATGTTTTCAAGTTTATTTTCATTGTGTCACATTAATTAGCATTGTGGTAATAGAGCAAATTTCCTGTCTCTTCAGGAGACTATTCTCTGCTAATCTGTTCACCAAACATGAAAGCGACCTTTTCCTACAGTGATAAAATAATAGTTTGATACAACTTAAGAATTGTATCAGACGTAAGAAGTTCTTACAGCCTATTATTGTTCCGCTGATAAGGAAGACCTTCCTGCTGTCATCGAAAGAAACTTGGACCACTCAGCGAAATTTCACGTCTCGTCTTTTATATGACTTCCAGAATTATTTTTCAGCGATTTTCGCGAAACTTCCTACCGCGAACAACTGTTTTGTGGAACAAGCTCGCTGCGACGATATTTCCGGACCGTTACGACTTGGGGAGCTTTAAGAAACGAGCGTACTCCCTTTTAAAAGGTCGGCAACGCATCTGTGATTCCTCTGGTGTTGCGGGTGTCCATGGGCAGCGATGATCACTTACCATCAGGTGACCTGCTGGCTCGTTTGCCTTCTATTACATAAAAAAAAAAAAAAATTAGTTGGTGAGGTGATGGCATGTATTATAACAAGTAGTCGCCAAAGTTAGAAAGAAGTTTATGTAAACATAAAAAGAACTAACTTAAGTAGAAGCAAAAATGAAAAGAAGTTTATGTAAACACAAATAAAGTGCTAACACAACTAATTTTAGAAGTAACACTTGCAGTTTTTCTCGTCTCCTTCCACCATTTACAACTAGGTATTGACAGATACGCTGATGTAGTTTAATCAATCAGTGTCGCCTCGCTTTTGCCGTAAAACGTTAATTGTTGATTTAATCTAACATTGCTTTTATATATCGATTTTAAAAATACAAATAATGTTTACTTTAAAATTATAAAATACAATTATGTCAGTTATTAGGAAGTTTTAATTCGTGACATTCAATGTATGGCATTGTACTAGAACCCTTACTACACACTACTACAGCGATACACAAAAACTTAGCCAACTGACAAGGCAATAGAATTTATTTCTTATACACGTCATCATATCAGCTAATGGACATAGATTTCTGGTCTCAGGCCTCCTCTAACTTGTGATCCATTTCAGAACATTTCTGCTCACGGCTCCCAGTTCTTCACGCTACATGTACACCGCCATATTAATAGAGCAATCATAAGCGCTATGATGGTCACTTTGTAGTATTAATTTTATAACTATTGATATCATTACACAATTGAGTACATGTCATTTTATTGAAAAATTACCCATACAAGTGTCAAAAGAAACGTGAATAAGTAGGTAGTTGAAAACGTTCAGAGCGTGGGCAGGGAACGACTTTTGACAAATTATTTAAGAACGTGTGTTAGGGGGACGTGCCCTATTATACGAATGATTGATAGTGTTGATAGCGAGCCGACAAACGGTGCCTTTTTAATCTTTTCTCGAGTTTAACATAAAAGTTTTGTTGGAAAACGATTTCCCTTTTTTATATTTCTTGCAGTTTATTGTATGGTTTGATACTGTGTTAATCGAGTTTGAATACAAACATATTTGATGACCGGGTAGTTCAGGGTAGTTAGTAAGTGTGCATGTCACACCGGAGAATACGATCAAGTGTATAAAACTTTTACTTACAAAAACAAGGTTTTATGAAAAAGGTCTGCATATAATAAATACATACGAAAGACACCCACACATGCTAACCTAGGAGCGTCTTTGGTAACATTTTATTATATTTTAGAGCTAAACAAAATTTTTTTGAATTTAGTTGTAAGTCACGATTTGACCCTGTATTATTTCTGGGTAAAAAATATACTTTGAGTGCTATGCCATACGAACTCATGGCTCGGTTATACAAATTTAACCATAGCTTTGCAGAAAGTAAAAGGAAATGAAATAGGGTTTTCTTATGGAAGGTTCTCATAGTAACGCTCTTTATGTTATGTTAGACCTACATTACAGGTGCTAACAGTAATTGCTTACTGGAATGAATAGCCTGCCGTTCTACCAAAGGAATAAAAAATCTATCACACACGTCTGCCCTGAGTCTTGTTCCTTGAATAAGAAAATTTATAAAATTGCTGAGGCTTAAAGTCCTAACTTCATTTCATGTAGGTACCCAAGCGATACTACAAGCGCAGCGAATGCCCAAATCTTCACAGTTGTGTAACATAATTTCAATTTAAACGACGAAAATTGCCGCAATATCAAATTGTTAAACTTTAAATTTACATAAAAATTTGTTTGTAAAAGTGTTTAGTAGTACGCGTGGTATTAAAAAACTAATTTCTCACTCTCGCCTGCCTCTGAATGAACTATCTCACAATCTGTGAAGCGAAGCCTGCGTTTGGGGGGAGAATTTTATAACGTTCCCACTTCACAATAATGAATTGGCTGCATAATTTAAAATGCTGCTAAGTTTGGTTTTAACACGCGTTTCTTTTGCATATTTTTAATACGTAGTGAAGCTAGAAATGTAGTTATGAATTTACATATACGTCTTTTAAGATAGCTAATTTAATTATAATATAAATCCCACATCTAATTCAAAAATTCATTCTTGGACTCTAATGGATGCTTAACATCAAGCACAATAAAATCATTCTGGTAGGCCAATTTAAAAAAAAAACGAAGGAGGGTTTTCACAGTGGGTACTAAACATCCTTACGGTTAAACATACTTATTGTAATAGTATATACTTTGTCTTTGTAACTACTTACATAGAAATTATAGATAGAAATATTCAGACGAATGCAAGCTTTTATGTTAAAGCACACAAATACTCATGTTCTGACGATATGCAACTGCCTTGCACGAAGTCTCACGTTTGAAATCCATGGCTACTTTAACTATTACAGAATTTACTATTATTAATCAGGAAAAACTTATGCATTTTAACAAACACGCTATAAACTAAGTATTCTGTATAAATCATTCTGTTTTTCAAATCGTACAAAAATAAAAAATAACTTACATGATTAAACATAGATGCAGTTACTAAAAGAGAATTACGTTAACTACACAATTTCAATCCTGTTCGTTTTGTAACCGTCGAAAAGCAACTTAACTCCGGCACAAAGTAGTAGTGTTGATGGATTTTATGCAATTTTCAGTATCTATCACATCCAGGCTGCGATGCCTGGAACCCGTTGGGATTAAGTTCGATCTTTTCGCAATACTTACAGGGTAAACAGATCGGGTGGGCCTGCCGATACCACCCTCCTTGTTGCCTCAACGATAAAGATAACAGTCTTTTGCTAAATACGAAATTTCGTATTTAGCAAAAGACTGTTATCTTTTTTCAAAAGACTGATATAATTATATCGCAGACTGCATTTTAGAGTATAGTGGCATTTTAATGAGCTCGTCATATTCGTCAAAAATAACTAGACGTTTTGGAGAAGACGTGTCTTGAAATGAAGATCCCAATTCGGTAAGCGTAATGTAGGACGTGTCCGTGTGGTGACGGAGTAAGAATACAATATGTCACCACCCCATCTCATCCCATGGGTATCATAAAAATCGACTAAGGTTAGACCCTTAAAAAATATTATCTTTACGAAGTAAAAAGAAGGAAAACTTGAAATTAAACCCTATACCAATCCTGTCTGGCTAGCGTGGTATTCGTAGGCTAAGTATCCCACCGTCATGGGAGCACGCCCGTCCCTGCAGTAAGACATTAATGGGCTGCTATTAAAGGTTTGACTGACTGGTAAATACTTAAACCCAGTCTCTTGAGTCTGTCCTTGTTTACACGAAAACTTTCTTAATACTAGTAGTGCCTAGTAGTAGTTACGGATACATGTAGTAAATAGTACAGATGACAGATCAATATCCTATAGCACGAGTCACAGTGCGAGAAAAACATATTTTTGTAACCGCTTGTAAGACAAAATAGTTTGTATGAGTCAGCGTGTCGCCGGCGGCCGAGATCTTCGGCCCATATGTGACCGTGTTCTACTCGTATACCCTACTTACTTACAATAACAAATCATACAGACTACTCTGTGGACAAATTAATATTATTTTTTAAACTTCGATTTAAAAAAAAGTAAGAATTAAGAACGCTGTGGTTTGAGTTATTATTGACTAGCTTTTAATTGAGGCATATAATTGGGCTGTTCTAAATTTCAATTAAAGAATGAGGGAAATAAAAGCTTGTTACTACTTACTTAGTTTAAAAAAAATACTTATCAATTAAAAAAAAAATTGGGATATGATCTTCAAGCAAAGACAAGATTAGCTTTTTATTTATATTTGGAATAAAGGTTCTACATTTCATTATTTACATTGTATTTTCTACAGTAAATTTTATAAATACAAACAAGACAACAACTAGGTAGTCTTAGAGAAACACGTCCACATCACAGCTCTCTTAGCTTAAGAGCATTGTGTCAAGGATGTAATACAATAAAACCTTATTTTTGTTCTACAGAAAAGAGTAAATTCCATATTTGATAAAGAAGAAAAGATAAAATCGGATTGAATCGGAGATTTGTAATGGCTAATCACGGAAACCATGAACGGATTTATTGGATAAATTATGTTATTTGCTAATTAAAATACTAAATTTAAAACCAGAAATTTGACACCGATAGTAATTCTGTGTGTAATAACTTACGCAAATTCGTTTACATGGATGATTTTTTTTTTGACGACCTCTTTGGCGTAGTGGTTATATAACATGACTGCTACGCAGAGGTCTCGGGTTCGGTTCCCGCTCCATGCAACTCTTTGTGTGCATGAACATGATTGTTTGGGACTAGATTGCGTTGTGTGTATGTGTGAGGAATATTTATTATTTACAGAAAAAAAAAGGTGCCTGGTAAAAAGGTAGTCAAAGTTAGGTGTTAATTTGTCGATCACACAGTTAATTAATTAGTTAGCGTTAATTTTGAGTGGGTTCGAACCCGGGATTTCCTCCACGGCATCCACATACTTTGTCACCGAGTCAGTTAAATTGTGATTAAACAATTAGAATAACAGTAAACCAAAAACCAAACTCAAATGTCCGCCTAACAAATACCCTTCCAAGCATTCGGTTAATAAAAGATGATATATTCACATAATACATCACAAATGCAAGTTGCATTAGCAATAATTCCCTGGCCACCAAAGAGAACCATTATAACAGACTAAACAACAGCAAAAGCAAAGTTATATACAGCCACATTTAGGATTAAACTCTACTTGGAAATTTGTATTTGAAAGGCACTTCAATTGTTCAGCTCAGTTTTATGAAGGATCTTTATTGAAGCTATTAAAAAGAGAATCGTTTCTGAATAGGAAATAGGCTAATTCGTTTTTAAATGGCGAAAGATGAGTAGTATACTTGGTTATCTTTTGCATGTTCTTTGTAAGGTTACAAATTGCGCTCTTATGAGATACACACTATAGGAAACACCTGACGTCAAGAAAATGCAGCAGTAGAGTTTGTTGCGCCGCTTCTTCTCTACTAGCGCTTTGGAGGCGGTGGTAAAATTGTTCTAAACTTTGAAATGTACTAAACTTAGATTAAGTAGAATCAATCAAAAAATATAAAAAGAAGGTTGTATTAATTTTGATAATATATTTTTGACTTTGACCGTTATTGAACTGCTTTGGTTACGTAGCTATTGCTGGAAATATCTAAAAGGTATATAAGGATTGTAAAGAGTGGCGTAAGCTTAGGGAGAACTATGTGTAGCACTGGACTCCTAATGGTTTAGGGCGAACAAGTGCCGTCAGTCACGATTAAAATTGTTATCTTCGTAAGACAATTATTTATTAGCGCGAGTCACACATAAGTGCCCTGAGCCTGGTGTATTTATTTTTATTATAATGTTTTATTTTATTTTGTTTGGGACACTTACAGCTGTACTATAAATAGTACTTAAAATTAGTTACATATATGCCAATAACAAGCATCCACATATTAAAATGTTACCAATTAAACAGGTGTATTTATTTTTATTACAATGTTACCAATTCAACAAAAACTCCTATTTTGATTAAGTTAAAAACATAATATTGTTAAGGCTAGAGGTCGACCACATACGTTAGGGAATGCAGACATATTATCTTTATGAGTATAAAGTTACTTGCTCACACAACTCTAGCGCTCGTTTGCTAACCACAACGACATTTGCTACTATTGTTTTATTCAACTATGTACCTACATGTGTACCAGTGTACCATTCATATTGTTATAATTTATAATTAAAATAACGGCACTAAAACAGAGTATTGATAAACATTATCATCATAACAGCTCATTAATGCCTCACTGCAGGGACGGGCCTCCTCCCGTGACGGAGGGATACTTGGCCTACTAATACCACGCTGGCCAAACGTATTGGTACAGGGTTTTGTTTCAAGATTTCCTTCTTTTTATTACGTAAAGATAATATTCACGGATAGTCCCTTAGTCGGTTTTTACGAAACCCATGGGATGAGATGGGGTGGTGACACACTGTATTCTTACTCCGTCACCACACAGAGATAAACATTATAGTATGTTAATTACATTTAATTATGTGTACTTAATGGTTATGTCCTTAACTGCTGCGCAGAGACCTCGGGATTGATTTGCTCTTAATGCAAAGCTTTGTATGTAGGCACATGAACATGAACTTTGGATTGAACTGGGTCTTTTCTTTGTATATGTTATAGTCAAAACTCATAACCGGTCAAAACCACTTTTGACCGAAAAAATCAGTCAATAGTGGTTTTGACCGACGTGCTTAGTCAAAACCCTTATTGACTGACGATTGTAAAAGCTCTGCTTAATTTAGGACTAAGTGACATTATGTGAATGCATGCGGTATATTATTATACTTAAAACTCATCTTTGTTTACCTTATAACTTCGTGAGTTATTTTTGTATCTTAAAAAAAAAGACAACAAAAAACTAAAGAAAGAAAACTACAAAACTTTTAAACAACATTAAGCTTAACTTTTACATCATTTTTTACTTTTACATACCTATACAAACAAAGAAAAGAGTTTGTTTTTTATCACTATTAGGTTACGATGATTGATATACAAACTTTACAATGTGGGCACACATTATTGACACGGCCAGTGATGGATAGCGAACAAAAACTGTGTTTAAAACTTCATAAAATAACTTTTTTGGGTCATCGCTAATAAATTACTGATAATAACTTTTATGACACATATTGTTCCAACAATATACTTTGTCAATGTTCATATAACTCGTTGATATTCTACTGTAAGGATGGGCTAATAGGTCAGGGCACGATAAGCCTACCTTGCCTATGAAGGGTAAAATCTCTAAATAAAACAAGACTAAGAAACTCGCATGACAAATAGAGTTGACAGGATGTAGGGTGTACTTTTACTCTGTCACCAAACAGAGTGGGCATTATTTTAAGCAATAAAATGTTATGTTAAATAGCCTAGTTCAAAAATATAATCATATTTGCAAAAACATTTATAACCATACTTGACAATTACCGTAGCACACAAGCATCAATAAAACTTGAACCTGTCGTACCTAACGTACGTAACCAGTGTCATTAATTTATAACAATTCAAACTAAATAAAACTCACAAATAAATATATATACATACAAAGCTAACACGCCAGCTCTACGTAACAATTCATTCCACACAATCCCTTACATCTGAATTCTTAATGAAACAAAAATTGCAAATGTCATGCCATATCTCCACCAGAACCATGAATACTAAAGACGCCATTGTATATCGTTCACGTGTGCAAAATTGAGTCTGTCACTTGTAACATAAAATGATACTAATACGTCATACGAATACGAAGAAAGAAAGTATCATTACTGAAAGTAATTTTGTGATATACGTACACAGATATGATGCAACAATAAATCATTGAAATCTGATTTAAAAGAATGATACGCGTCGTCAGAAAACAATTGGAAAAACGTGACCGTAGTTCGATCTCGCGGCGAGGGCGATCGCAACACGTCGCGAGCGCTCAATGCATACTAAGTAATGACGGCAGTTTCAATTTAACCTCCCCTTTGCTTTATAACATATTTTAAAGAAAGAATATTCAATATATTTGAATGTATGTAGTTGTCTAGATGTAACTGCTTAGAGAACAAGCAGGTAAACAGTAACAACGTGGTAAAGTTATTATATTTTTATTCACTATCACAAAAGCAATAATTTAGCTTTTTTTTTTAATTTGTGGAGAAAAAAGTAAGTTCTTAGGTGACAAAAACTAAAAAAATCACAACCGAATTGAGAATCTGCACTCTTTGGAGTTAATTAAAAATGATCAAATACAAATAAATGACATTTTGGCTCAAGTCAATCATTGACCAGATTTATGATGTAATGTTTAGTCTATCTGGCTGCCACGACCAAGTAACTTACAGTCTAACTGGAATGCTTACGGTCAAAAAAATCCGTTCCTAATTTACAGCTGTATGAGTGGAGTGTGTCCCTCTATAAACGAGAAACTATCATTTAACTTACAGTTGCAAGAGAGAGATGCAATCCCCCTTTGTCGTTGTCCTTGTCGGAGTATTTTTCCCTTTCATGTGATATAAACTTATATACCTAAAGCTTATGTTGTCAGTAGAAATGTACGATTTTATTTAAATCAATCAATCAATCAACTAGCCTATTGCAACTAACTAAAACTTAACTAAACCTAACTTTTATTTAAATTGATCAAATAATAATTACTGAGTTTTGAGGTTTGAAACTTGGGCTTATAGATTCAAACTTCATAACTCAGAGAATTATAGAGTGCCAGTACCAGTAACAAAAAACTATATCATGAGATTTTTTATCAAAGAAAGCCATGTACAGAAACACCAAGTACTGTTTTTTTTATCATACTGTTGTTAATGAAAAAGACTATGATATTTTTATTCTCAATACTGTATCTATTACTAATCAACCCACTTATTATTTTCCCGTCAACATTAACCCCTCTGAAATTCGAACAATTTTCATTTTAAATTACATCACGCGGGCATTCATTACCTAATTTGAATTAAATATTTGTCAGGCGGAACTCAGGCAGTGTAAACAGGCAGTTGTTTAAAATTAAAATTTAATTATGTATTTGTTTTGAGACATTGCTGTCAAAAATCGATATTGCCAGACAGTTTACATTTTTAGATATTTTTTTGTGTGAAATGTGGACATAGTATAAAATTAGCTCGATTGCAAGCCTCCTACCTTGAGGTCTGTTCATATTTATGCAATCTGCCGTCCATGAGGTTGCGGGTTCGAATAGCACGCAGAACAATTTTTTGTGCGATCCGCAAATTATTGTCTTGAGGTTGGACGTGCTTTGTGTCCGTTAATTGATGTTTGTAAAACCCTCGCAACACCGGGCATAATCCCAAGGTAGTGAAAATGTTAGTGGAAACAGTTCGTCGCACGAATACTTAAGTGTCCAACCTCCATTTTCAACATTTTACACCAGAGACGTTTTATTGATTAGTTTAAGCAAATAATATGATTTTATAAAAGTTTTATATTAAAAAAATAGTTAATGTGTTTATGAAATGATATATTACAAATAATCATTAAAAAGTCAAACAGTTATGTTTATTTTCACAATTCTTTATGGAGGTTGAGCAAATAAACACATCAATAATTATGCAATTGGAGATAGACCACTACCGGGGTGGAGGTTGAGCATTTTGCATTCGAATATATTTAGTACTTAAGTGCCCTATAACCAAATACAGTGTGTTTGGGTATCGTGGTAAAAAAAATATAACTAGTTAACTTGCTATTTATTATTGAAAAAAACACAGAATTAAAAAAAAAACACTGTTTGATTTATATAAAATACAAAATACAATATTTTTTTGTTTTTGTACCGATACAAGATCGTTTACTTCGCCTGGTATTGTTTATGTTGTCTGATCCTGTCAAAACCTTTTTAATTAGAGATTCCATGGAGGCTTTGTCGTCAGCTTTCATATATTTGTAAGTACATACTTCTAATATATTTTTTTTTTCGGTTAGTGTCTGATTTGAATTAGTCCTAGTAATTTTTTTTTTAATTAGTCGTATTCTTCTTTCGTCGGATTCTTGTTTGGTCGGATTCTTGATTCATCGTACGTAATGTCAACATAAAATGAAACTATGGTATTGCCGTGGCTCCACTTCTTCATTTCAATATGTACAATAAAAACGACATAAATTAAATACAAAACGGTGATAATATCATACCTATACGTATAAAAAATAATTAATATACTGAGACTATTTAAACAATTTAGAATTGATTTATTTTTTCAAGAAAATTAACCTTTTTTTGACGATTTTTTACGTTTTCATAAAGAATTCTTTAGAAAAAAAAATAGTATTAATCTATGTATCTAGCATCTAACATCATTGCGAACACAAAGCATAGGTATACGTAAACACAAAACTACCCATAATTTAATGCTTAGAAATTTACCTATTTAACAATTAGAAAACATGCAAGTAGCAGGTATATTTTGACAGTCATCGCACAAAAGCAAAATTTTTTATTATTATATTAGTTATATTTTACAACCTTACGAAATGTTCGAAACAATCTGTTCATTTATAGATACGTAACAATTTCATTTAAAGATTTAATTAAATCTGAAATAATAAGAATTAAATTTAAACATCCTGTACTATAAGTTAACGATACGCAGTGGTAATCTACAAAGAAATGTTAACAAAAATACAAGTTACCGATTCTTTTCTATAGTTGTGACTATATTTTCCGATTTATATTTCGTCACGGACATTTGGGGTACTGTTTTCTATTAAAATTAATACTTTTTTTCTATATTTCGCGTTATTTTTTACTCAAATGCGTGCGAGCACCAGCTTCGTCACAAAAGAAATTTATGATGGCGGCGTATTGCGTCATCAAAATGCGATGTCGTGATTGGTTACCTGTGAGGAGATTGAATACTTAAGCACGCAATCGATGTTCGGATGCACGTTTGGTGTTTCTCTACGGACGTTGAGCAATTAAGCATGAAGTTTTAATTCTCTTGTGTTAGTTTACAAAAACTTAAATTCCTTATAATTCATGTATTTTAAGTCCAAGCAGCAAGTATTATATACCAATCGAACCGCAATTAGATCCTTAATAAAATTGCATCAAAAAGTGAAATTCGTCAAAATGGTCGGTTGAGCAAATAAGCATTCAGGCGACGAGTTGTGAAGTTAAAGAATTTTCAATTAATTTAAATCTTTTTTTTACAATAAGTTAATATCGACATCATATTACTGTGTAAAGGATTACTTAAACGATAACAATGCTTGGATCTGAATTGTCCTGTTTCCTTAATCTATACTTATAATAAAACTGTAGAGAGATCAATTCTGTACATTGAATATATGTTAAAAATTAATATTGGAGGATGAATGGTGATCGATACTAATGCCCAAAATGCAATCAATAAATTTTTTGTCTGTCTGTCTGTCTGTCTGTCTGTCTGTCTGTCTGTATGTGCACGCATGGGTCAAAAACTACTGAAGGCATTTTAACCAAACTTGGTACGATTGTAGTCCATACTCCTGGGCAGGTTATAGGCTGTATAACATAACGCTAAGACACATAGGAGCTGAGCAGTGGCGAAAAATTTGAAGCAAGTCGGTTGAAAAAACGCGCGTTCGAGCTCTTATCATCGCATACGTTGATCATGCGCCAAAAATATGTATTACAAAAATAATGGTCTTCAAAAGATGTACAAAAAAGTCCTTCATAGTTTATATCTATCTTTTATATATTAGCCACAATAACGTGTTTAATCGTTAGGGTTTTCTTCAAAGTGTATTAAATACATAAATATATTGTAATTTGCATAGACATATCTTTTTCAAACTCCCATATTTAAAAAGTACACTTTAATATCTTATTCATAAAAAAAAAATATAGAAATCGGTTTATAAACACACAAGATATAGATGAAAGAAAATTTCCAAATGTCGCCGCGCCAGTATGAGTACGGCTGTACGGTTGATTTTTGTTTAACGTCCGAAACGGCCAACCGGTGCATCTATTTAATTTCATTCACATTGACTCTTAATGCGAACGGACGTGGTTCTTATTGACTCTTCTCGGAATAAGCGCGCTTTAGATATTAAAATACATAGATACGTAGTTTTTAGGTATTAAGTTTAAAGTAGGTAATCTATCTTTCTATACTATAATAAAACTGTAGAGGTCGAAATGTCTGTTCTTTTCGAAAATTCAGATAAAAATTATATAAAAAATCTAGAAAAAAGTCAAAAAGCAACAACACTACACACTTGCAATTTTTAGAATTAATGTCTATCTGTCTGTTTGTTACCGCACATCTTTAAAACGAATTAAAATATAATCTTAAGACCAATACATTGTATTGTAGCCTTTCTTATTAGGCTTAAACTGAGGTATGTTTCATCAAAATCGGATAAGTATTACTCGAGATATCGCTAGATCTCTTTATTAGAACAGTCCAATACAAATCAGGGGTCATGAAAAATGGATTTGGTTCAATGTTGAATGAATTTAAATTTCGTTTCTTTTGTTCACGAGATGGCGATACCAGTAGTAATCATAAAATAAATGAGTTTTTAAATAACTATTTTATTATTAAGTGCTATTAATAAGTTATTCCTTTTAAATGTTAATAAAATTAACCATGAATCGTATGTGTAATATCAATTATAAGTCTTATTAAATTAAATCAATTATAAGTTTACTTGATTGTATTTTTGTGTTTTTCGTAATTGAAACGCAATTTAATTAAATATAAATTGTATTAGTAATCTATTAATCTAAAGTATCAATTATTCTTTTGGTATTAATTTAGTTTAAACTGTAGTAGTTACTGATCAACGTAAAAGTATCAGACTCCACCTGTTTTTATTAATGTAAATAAATACAAATACAAATTACCTTTAGTTAATCACAGGTACAACACATGTGACAAAAATAAATAGTCTTTCCCTGTATTGCTAATATTGGCGTACAAACTTCATTTTTTAAAGTTAAACTATACCTATACTTAATCATAAATATTAAATAGAATTAAAATAACATTCCTTTTCTCACAATCTTATTAACTGCAATTATAACACACTTATATAACTATTTAATATATTAATAATATATGGGTATAATATAACAGACAACATAATAAGTAACACGTTTTTTCTTTATAAAATCATTTTACATATTATTGCTATTTGTCAACATTAAAAAAATACAAAACTGACAATAAAATATAGAAATACAATCACAAAACATTAAATTATTATTCAAAGTGTTTGTGTTTATTTTATTAAGTAATTCTAAAATACTGCACGCAGTTTATCTATAGATAATATTAATAATATAGTCGAGTCTAAGGGCCAGATTCAGAGACCGCACTTTGTCTTTACTTTAGCAAAGTCTAGTTATTATCTCTGAATTTGAACAACATTAAAGTAATTTTACGCATGAAAAAGTTTACTTTCATTATTTATTACTACAAAGTAAACTTTTCATGCGAAAAGATTACTTTAATGTTGTTCAAATTCAGAGATAATAACTAGACTTTGCTAAAGTAAAGTCAAAGTGCGGTCTCTGAATCTGGCCCTAAGTTTAGTCAAATATTTTTTGCTAGATGGTAAAAAGGTGTTAGGTACAATAATTTATTTCAGCATTTTTTTTACAAAAGACAAATCCCACACTAGCCTTTAAAAATATCAATTTAACGGACACAAAGAACATCCAGACTAAGGACAATAGTTTGTGTATCACAATTGTCCTCCATGGGAATCGAACCCGCGACCTCATTCACGCCAGCCATGTAATGCGACCGCCGCGCCACCGAGGCAGGTAATTCTGCCGCTCCATAACGTGGCGTGCAAATGTATTCATTCATAATTAATTAGCGATTATCCGTGTGGTGACGGAGTAAGAATACAATATGTCACCTCCCCATCTCATCCCATCGGTGGCTTAAAACCGACTAAATGACTATCGGTGAATATTATCTTTACGAAATAAAAATGAAGGAAAACTTGAAATTAAACCCTATACCAATCCGAATGGCCAGCGTGGTATTAGTAGGCCAAGTATCCCTCCGTCACGGGAGGAGGCGCGTCCTTGCAGTGGGACATTAATGGGCTGTTATGATGAAATAAGCGATGTCATTTATTTTAACTTACAAATTTGACAACAGATGGCATTGTGCCTGTGACGTCATTTTCAGTATCGCAGTGTTAAGATTTTCCTTGAAAGAATGAGGTTCGCTCATGTCTTTCGAAATGACACATGTATTAGAGAGTTGTATTATTCGAGCGAGACGCAGTCTTCATAGATCTGTCTTTGTAAAGGTCTGTTTTTGAAAAGGTTTTGGTTCGTTCGTTAATTTAACAATTCGTTTGTAGGTATATCTGTTTGTTATAAGGTTTAAAAAACGATTTTTAGTATTAAATCGAATTGCGAAGTAAGTAACATCCGCCACGCGAACGAAGTCGCGGGCACAGCAGCTAGTAAAATAATATTTGTGAAGTGATCACCAAAAGAGCGATAGGAACCCAGCAGAGTTTCTTGTGGGTGTCTCCTCTGACATGGTCGTGTTCCGAACCCTCAGTAAACTTAACCGTTAAGTCAGACTCGATACCGTTGTATCTTAGATGAATAAATGACTTTTTTTTTGTTAGTTTGTTTGAAACATAAACCAGCAACATACTGATTAAGGTTAAGCGAGTATTTTCCAATATAAATATTATGTAATAGCCTATTTTTTTGCTTAAATATTTTATTGATAGTTACAGCAGCGCCCGGCTATCGTAGAAGGTATGAAAAGTAAAGTGTGACATGCGTGAGATTGATGTTTACAATGTGAATGCTCTACATTTTATTTTTAATGCACACAATCACGTGACACAAGATTTATTCCTAAGATAGTCTGATGTTTTTACAACTTTCTTTTTTTTATCTAGTATATTCCCTTTTCAAAAAAAAATCCATAGTAGCCGACTTAATCTATATGATGTATGGCTATCTATACATATAATAAATCTGTAGAGAAGTCAATTCTGTACTTGAAATATATTCTCAAAATAACTATCAGGGTGTGATTAGTGATCGATACTGATGCCAAAAATGCAATCAGTACAATTTTTGTCTGTCTGTCTGTCTGTCTGTCTGTATGTTCGTTATAGAAACAAAAACTACTTGACGGATATTGATGAAACTTGGTACAATTATTCTTCATACTCCTGGTCAGGTTATAGTATACTTTTCATCACGCTACGATCAATAGCAGCAGAGCAGTGAAGGAAAATGTTGGTAAAACGGAAGAAATTAGAATTTTTAAGTTTTAGGTAGCTATTAAGGTAGGACATGTAACTTAGGTTATTTTGTTAGGTATGTTAATAAGCAAGAAAGAAAGAAAAATGATCGCTTGAAAGCCCTGAAAAAAATTATTGACAAAAAAATGTTTTACCCTTTAAGAATTTTATATACATAAAATATAAACATTGCAATGAACATTGATATTAAAATTTCATCAGGCGTTTAAAAAATGTAAACTATTTTTTTAGAGCTTTGAAGCGTCTGTTAGGTAAAACGGCCTATACTTTTCATCACGCTACAGCAGTGAATGAAAATATTGGTAAAACGGAAGAAATTAGAATTTTTAAGTTTAAGGTAGTGATTTAGTTATGAAATCTAACGTAGGTTATTTTGTTAGGTTGGTTAAAATGAAAGAAAAATTATCGCTAGAAAGCCCAGAAAAAAATTATTAACCATTTTAACTCCTCGCAATAGTCAGGCATATGAGATTAATAAAAAAATACCGTCGAATATACAAGTGGAAAGTAAACTTTATTTTTCAATAAATAGAATGGTCGATGAACAAGAAACCACTAATTACCCTATCGACGGGTCCTACGTAGACTAGACAAAAATAAATAGTCTTTTCCTGTATTGCTAATATTGGCGTACAAACTTCATTTTTTAAAGTTAAACTATATCTATACTTAATCATAAATATTAAATTGAATTAAAATAACATTCCTTATCTCACAATCTTATTATAACTGCAATTATAACACACCTAAATAACTATTTAATAATTAATAATATATGGGTATAATACAACAGACAACATAATAAGTAACACGTTTTTCTTTATAAAATCAATTTACACATTATTGCTATTTGTCAACATTAAAAAATACAAAACTGACAATAAAATATAGAAATACAATCACAAAACATTAAATTATTATTCAAAGTGTTTGTGTTTATTTTATTAAGTAATTCAAAAATACTGCACGCAGTTTATCTATAGATAATAATAATAATATAGTCGAGTCTAAGTTTAGTCAAATATTTTTTGCTAGATGGTAAAAAGGTGTTAGGTACAATAAGTTATTTCAGCATTTTTTTTACAAAAGACTAATCCCACACTAGCCTTTAAAAATATCAATTTAACGGACACAAAGAACATCCAGACTAAGGACAATAGTTTGTGTATCACAATTGTCCTCCATGGGAATCGAACCCGCGACCTCATGCACGCCAGCCATGTAATGCGACCGCCGCGCCACCGAGGCAGGTAATTCTGCCGCACCATAACGTAGCGTGCAAATGTATTCATTCATAATTAATTAGCGATTATCCGTGTGGTGACGGAGTAAGAATACAATATGTCACCTCCCAATCTCATCCCATGGGTGGCGTAAAACCGACTAAGGGACTATCGGTGAATATTATCTTTACGAAATAAAAATGAAGGAAAACTTGAAATTAAACCCTATACCAATCCGACTGACCTGCGTGGTATTAGTAGGCCAAGTATCTCTCCGTCACGGGAGGAGGCGCGTCCTTGCAGTGGGACATTAATGGGCTGTTATGATGAAATAAGCGATGTCATTTATTTTAACTTACAAATTTGACAACAGATGGCATTGTGCCTGTGACGTCATTTTCAGTATCGCGGTGTTAAGATTTTCCTTGAAAGAATGACGTTCGCTCATGTCTTTCAGCATAAGTTTAGACGCAGTCTTCATAGATCTGTCTTTGTAAAGGTCCGTTTTTGAAAAGGTTTTGGTTCGTTCGTTAATTTTACAATTCGTTTGTAGGTATATCTGTTTTAGCGATGGGTCGTCGACGTAATCAACGTTAACGAAACTAGACCGTTTATTTGCGTCGATAAACTAGTCGATCGACTAGTTGAATTCGTCGACTAGTCTATTTCTTTAACTTAGTAGTTTTATGCATAATTTCGACTTATCGTTTGCGTAGAATGTGGACGTCAATTTGACAAGTTCGTCCATGGTATGCGTTTGATATTTTCGCATTTTGTTTTCTTAAATACAAGTTTATGAAAAAAATCAAAATATACTTGTACAGTTTAATTTTATTATTACCACTATATTTAATAATTAAATATACACAAAATTAATACAACAAAACTAAATATCGTGATTAAGCTATTGAATCCCGCCTTTATCACGCTCAACTTGTTATACTAAAATGTAGAATAAATAAAATCAAAATAAATTTTATGAAATTAACACAAAATAACACGTTTATGTAGTTTGCCGCGCTTTTTAACTATCAACTAGTCGATCTTCCTACTCTCTCACACACTAATAAGCTGTCTATTTGCGTCCTTTTCCCTCAATTCCTCTGTTTTAACATGTTGATTCAACTTGTGCAAAAATCGATTTTATTGTCTGATGTTAGAGTTGTAATTTTAAAAAATGGACTATTTATTATCGTTGTATTAACCAACTACGTTTAGATGTCGTCGACGCAGTGTCAGATGACCCTCCGGCGCCAGGGGTCTACTTCTCAAACTGTCTATTTCTCATTTTGACTACTTTTCGTGGAGACAACTTCGCAAATCGCCTACTTATCAAACAGTCTATTTCGCATTCCGCCTACTCTCAAAGAGACCACTTCGCAAACTGCCTACTTGTCAAAGAACGAACTAAGTACTAATAAATAGAAAATTGTTCGTTACGTTGTGTATTATATTATTTTTATTAACCAAACAAACTTAAAATGAAATTAAACTTAAATTGTAATGTAATAACAAAGAAAAACTTAAAAACACTAATAAACCTTCAATCGCATGCAAACAAAGAAAAACTTAAAAACACTAATTAAATTTTAATCGCATATAAACAGTTTTTTGTAAATATTCTATAATTGTTATTTCGGTAGCTTCTAATTGGCACACGTGTTTTTCTAATTTTTGATCAAATTGTATATCACAGTTCTTGCGGTTTTTTTTCAAAGGGTGGTACAAACATCTTTGAATTTCAAAATTGAAATGTTTTCCCTCTTTGCGCAGTTTATGAACAAATGAGAAGAAAGTTGGCTTTTTAGGTATCCTGGCATTTAGACGCCTATGCCAACCTTCTAGAACATTTGTTGTACGATGCAATTGGTGTGCACAACTCAGGATCTCCGCAGAAACTTTTCTCAGCCACTGGGATTCAAAGTAAATTTTGAACTCCATAATCGGATTAGTAAGCTCTGGGACATTATTCAAAATAACCCTCCACCCTTCTTCGATTAAATGTGACGGCAATAAAGGCAAGTGTGTGGTCCATCTTACCATTTTTCGTCCACCATGGCCTTGTATTTTTAATTGCTTATACTTTCTCCAAATGGCTTTTTGAAAATGATAGTAGCATCCTGTTACGAGTACCTTACATTGTGGATAAACAGTCTGCACAGCGTTTATAACCGCACTTTCAAAAATCACATTTGAAATCTGTTATCTCTACCTTTAATTTTTCTTTTAGGATCTCAAAAAAGCGTGTATATGTTATTTCACTTTTGTTAGGTAACATCGCATAAATAATTGGTTTCACGTTAACACTTTCAATTGTGGAACCCAAATCAAAATGGATAGTGTATAATTGATAGAACGGTGACGGTACACAACGGAACGTGCCATCACCATAAAATCTGCCAGGTTTTCCCTTTATCTGTTTTTTCGCCAAGGGTGTAGAGAAAACTAAAATTTTTTCTATATCACCGTCTTCACAAATTAAAAAATTCTTCGCCAAACCGCTAGGAACGTAAACTTCCTGGATGTTTGAAAATATTAAACGATCGGTATTTAGAAATTTTTTTCTGGCTCTATATAACGTATCTTTTACTGACAAAAATGATGGAACACAGCAATCAAGTTTTAAATGTTCAATGTTACTTTCATAAATTTTTTAGATTGGATCAAAATGGAGTATCACAGACATCGCTTTTTGTTTTTTCTATAGCCAATAGAATTCTGTTTCTGTTTAGATCGGGAGAACACGTATGAGGGTTCTTGTCGCTTGATCTGAGGACTTTAGTTTTGGATTGGTCTAATGTAATGGTACTACTGCAGCAACTACGATTGGCACAGCGCCACAGTGTACTGCCAGACTTGTTTGTTTTCAAAATTTTTTTTTGTTTGTTTTTCAAAATTGTACCTGTAGCCTTCTTGTAACAAGGAAAGACGACCGACTTGGTTCTTAGTAAATTGCAAATCCATTACGTACACAGTAAAAATACTATTCCCTTTTATTAAACTAACGCACTGAATACACAATGACATTGATATGACATTATTTCATCTTATTTGTCATTAAAGGAAAATAAATGAAGGATATATAAAAAATAAAGTGGCCAGTAATTTCCTCTAGCAAGGAGGTAACGAATGTGCATTCTATTGCTATTATGTTATTAACTGTCCGAAGATGACATTAAAGAAAAAAGTAGTCAGTTTGCGAAGTAGTTCAATTGAAAAGTAGGCGGAATGCGAAACAGGCTGTTTGCTAAGTAGGCAGTTAGCGAAGTAGTCAAACAGAGAAGTGGGTAATGATGCGAAATAGACAGTTTGAGAAGTAGACCCCTGGCGCCGGAGGGTCAGATGACAGGAACGTTGTGGACTTTTAGTTTAGCCGTCGACTTTTCGACTAGTCCATTTAAGGTCAATAACCCGTTCGTCCTTTTACTGCTTGTAATCTTATGTTCTTTATTATTTCTGTTATTTATATCAATTATTATTTATACAAAAAAATTGAAATTGAACACCCACTTTATACAGAATTTGTCACTAAAACAAAGATATAGGTTATGGAGTAAAAATATTCAAAACTTAGAACAAATTTGATAAACAAACAAACCTCGTAATTTGGTTTTCCGCGCTTAGTTCAACTAGTCGATTTATTTCCCTACTCTTTCACGCACTAACAAGATTTATATTTGTGTCCTTTTCCCTCAATAACGCATTGTTTTAACACGTTCATTCGACTTATACAAAAAGAGACTCTATTTGTTGTAAGTTAAAGTCTAAATAACTAACTAATATTAACCAATCACGTGTAGTCGTTGTCGTCCATTGTCAGTCGATAGAAACGAAAATGAACGACGTTTATTTATTTTAAGTTTAGCCGTCTACGGATTCGACTAGTCCATTGATAGTTGATAAACCGTTCATTCGTTAACTGCTCGTCGACCGTCGAATCAACTAGTTCGTTCATTCAACGCTCATCGCTAATCTGTTTGTTATAAGGTTTAAAAAACGATTTTTCAGTATTAAATGTAAGTAACATCCGCCACGCGAACGAAGTCGCGGGCACAGCAGCTAGTTTTTAAATAAATGAGATTTCAAAAAAAAAAAATCCATAGTGATCAATGGCCAGGAATATTTTTACAAGGATAGGCAATACGTTAAGTTAGAAGAGGGACAGATAATGTTTTTATAATTACTCTACTCTTGTCTGAGGGTGATGAGTGTAGGGACGACAGATGAGAGCTAATTATCTTTAAATACCCAGCACTAGTGAGTATAATTATAAAATATATGCAGACTATTTATCTATGGAGTTGTGTATTGAACAGACATAAAGACTCTGTTGATTGTATTTTTGAATTTTTTATTATTTCTTTTTTTATTATATGTATTTGTGAACGTAGACAGACATTTGTATTCTTTTAGGCAAAACTGTTAATAGATGGATCCAGGACGTAAATAGGCGGCGGAAGGTCAGTGGATACAAGAGGCACAAGAACGCGCCTCGTGAAATTATTTGGAAGAGACATATAAGAAAAGAATGATCTTAGTTTCTTAACCACATTCTTCTCAGCTCTACTTAGTCACCCGTGAAGTAGCGGTAGTTTTGCTAATATTTTATTTTAAGGTTGTTGACGACCTTTGTGGCGCAGTCGATATATTACAACTCAAATCTTAGTGGTCATGAACATGTATGTTTGCATTGGTCTGGGTGTTTTCTATGTATAATATGTATGTATTTACAGAAAAAAAGTATTTATGTATGTTTATCCGTTGTTTAGTACCCATAGTACAAGCTTTGCATAGTTTGGGACTAGATAGTGTTGTGTGAATGTGTGAGGAATATTTATTTATTTATTTTTATTGTTGAATAGATTATTTTGCAACCTAAGTAAATACGACATTTGATTTGAGGTGATTGGTTTAGAAAACAGTGAAAAGTAAAACTTTTGTTTGTTTTCTAAACCAATCACCTCTTAAACAAACAATTTGAAAGCTTTAGATTAAGTTCCATATCGGTCGGCATAAAGCCTATTGTTCCGGATTGTGTAGAGTGCGAGCCTGCTACGTCGTAGCGCTACGGCTACAACTGCTACGAGGCTACGACACACTCGCACTCGGATGCTACACATGAATGCAATCAAGTTACATTTGTCCAAATCTAACCGACTCACTTTAATCTTTTGTTGACTGAGAGCGGTTTAATGGTGTGTTTTTGGTTTATTATTTTATTAGTTTATTTATGTTATATTATTTTATTAGTCGATTTTTACGACACTTTAAGATAAGGTAAGGTTTGAATCCATATTATGTGTATTATTGTGTGAAGGACTCGATTCACTAAACATACCACTAATATCTTCTTAAAAACCAAACAGAGAGGTGGTAAAAAGTAAAAAACTCGATTAAGTATAATAAGGTACCTTATTATAATTGAATTTCCTTTAAAGTATGAATATTTCCCATAAAATAAATATAAAAACAAAATCCTTGAAATCATAAAATCCGTAAAAGATATCGATTCTCGATTCATATAAAATACTCGTATGCTCATTCGATTATATAATTTAGGCTCATGCTTAGTTATTACGGTCATAAGAATTTCCTTTGTAGATTCCTTTACAACACAAAGGAGATAGTTTCTTTACATTTTCCTTTTTATTAACAATATTACAATGTTTTTATGCACTAAATATTCACAAAGAATATTATTAAATAAAAGAATGTTCACGCTGTAGTTTAAAAGAATTTTTAAGTAAGTTTTTATGCAAACGGTCTAATTATAGTAGTCTGTTAGTACGGAACGATACATGCAAAGTGGTTCGAAAATTTAAAAAAATGTTATTCTTGATTGTAAATAATTTGCTATTAGTGACGTCAATACTAAACCAACACAAAATAGATTCTTGTTTTCTGACGATTGTGACTCTCTTCAAATGTCATAAACCAATCGTCAAGGTGCGAGAAAAAATCTTCTAAAATAGAAATTTCCCGGCTTACTATAATTTTCATTAGTTGAACTAAACATAAAAAAAAACAATTTAAATAAATCACGATATTTCAATTACATATTATTTTTGCCTATAAAGCTTAGATATAACTAGAAAAATCCGAAAAGAAGAAAGAAAGACAATGGAAAAAATTTACACGCGAGGCGGGAATCGAACCCGCGTCTCTGGACTATACCCGTTATGGCGCTGGACGCGGGTTCGATTCCAGCCTCGAGTATCAATTTTTTTTTCCATTGTCTTTCTTTCTCCTTTACGATATTTCAAATCACAAAAAAAATCATGATATTTTGACAGTGTCAATACTCGTCACAGAATCGAATTCATAATGAAAAGTACAAAATACAATAGTAAGAAACAAATACATAATCAGCTTTGCGTCGATTAATATCATGATGGCCGCCGGCACAACCCAGCTGCTTTCTCGATATTGCCAACACAAAGAACTAAATTACTTCCTCCATTTCTTTAAGAACTCTTTGTTTTAGATACAAAGTGGTCTCCCTTCTTGAATGTCATGCTCAACTTGCTGTTGTTTTTATGTTTTATAAAGTATAATAATTATAAATATAATGAGAAACATTTTAAGTATACATTTTGAACTATAGTGCCACAGGTGTACGTACGACTGCACGTGTTCTAAGTTCTGTGTTTGAATACCGAAGAGGACAATATTTTGTTATTGTAACTAATCAACGTACTCTTGAAAACTCCTTTTTTCATCCTCGGACGAAGGGGGGGTCCCAATCTTGATGAGCGCAAATTTGCAACCGGTTGCTAGCTCAACAAGGTCGAGGCCCAGGTTGAGTGCCTGTCCGGTAATCAATCAAGGCAAGGCTCGGGGCGTAGTATACAATTATTATGATCCCTCGGGCAAGACTAGGTAGTATCCTTCCCGCGGTGCCTCCTGTTAAGTACATGCTTCCGATATAGCAGGTACGACCGAAGTACCAGTCGCTCCCGCAGAAATCTCCAAACCTATCCTATCCTAGTATCCAGTCCATTTCAGCTGCTGCGATGACGTGGCATGTCGCCAGCGGGCCCCTCATCCGCACATAAGGATGGGCGGCGGTAGAATGCCACCCGCGTGTTTGTGCCGTGCGCGGGGACCCGTACACGGGAGGAAAATGAGATCCTGGTAGGTTGAGTGGAGCAGCGCTCTGCAACACGCCGCTTTGGCTCAGGATTCTTCCACACGGGAGGTCGCGGTCTAGCCGGACCGCGATCAATCGGCTGTAGCGTCCAGTCAGATGGCCGCGGGTTAGGTCACCGGCACGAGGGGGTTTGCAGTCGGCGGGGCACGGTTTCGAAGACTCAACGGTTGGGGCGACGTCACTGGCAACGTGCGGACTCGTGGGCAACGCGTGCAGGAGACCTATATTCAGGTGGTAGCTCTGGTGCACCTAGTGCATCCCCAGGTTGAGGGCTCCATGGAGGGTGGAGAACCAACTGGATGAAGACCAATCGTATCGGTGTGATGGATTTAAGCAAACCGAACAAAAAGGCTGAACCCGCAAGGGATGACGCCAAAAAGGGCAGCGGTCGAGATCACTTGACCCAGCCAAAAAGCGCTGAAAAGGCACCTCCTCTGTCAAAGGAGTTGGCGCCTGCAGCGAGGGGAGAGCGCTACATGGGGAGAGCGCAGTCAACGAGCGCTGGGAGGGCACCTCCTCTGTCAAAGGAGTTGGAGCCGCCAGCGAGAGAAGGGCGCTACAGGGGGGGAACACTGGTAGGCGCTGCGAAGGCACCTCCTCCTTCAAAGGAGTTGGAGCCACCAGCGAGAGGGGGGAGATACTGGGGGGGGGACCATGTAGGCAGGCGCTGGGAGGGCACCTCCTCTTTCACGAGAGTTGGAGCCCGCAGCGAGGGGGGGCGCTATTGGGGAGGGCAACCAGCGCACATACGGGTACCACCGACTGGGACTTCCGGGCGCGGCATGGGTAGCCGGGATGAGGCCAGGCCGTCCACATCTAGGGATGAGGGCAGCGGGCCAAACTTCGGGCCCCGCGCTGCGTCTGGAAGAAACAAGAGGAGGTACGAGTCCAGGAAACGGGCCTGGAGGGCGGCTCAAATCGGCGAACGGAGGGAACCGCAGAAAAGACAGCTGGAGATCAGCGGCGAGTCGTCCGTGGCGGGCGGAGACTGCAAACGGACAAAGGTGTCCTTTGCAGAGATGCTGTCGGGCGAGCGGCTGGCTCTTGTTCCGGCGAAATTTCCGGCTGCCAAGCTGCAGCAGGTACATGCAGGGCTGGTGGAAAGGCTGCTCTTAACAAGCCTTTTCACGGCACCAGACCCGTTGCCCAAATTCACGTTGGGCAACATAGTGGGGGGCGCTCTGCACATAATGTGTGCAGACAAGACGTCCGCTGAATGGGTGAGGTCGACGGCGGAGGGGCAGCGCATCGACAACGTGCGCGTCAAGGTGCTGAGGGCGAGCGAGCTGCCGAAGCCAGTGAAGATGGCCTGGAAGACCAAAATCACGGGGGTCCAGGACATCAAGCTGCTCCTCGGCCTCATGCAGAGGTATAACCCACAGCTCAACACGGAGGAGTGGAAGGTGGTGGACACTCTGGTATATGCCGGGGGTACCAGGCGCATTATATACATGGACCAGGAATCCGCGGCATATATCAGGGAGTCCGGTTTCTGTCTGCACACAGGGGGAGACTGCAGCACCTTCAAATTACTAGAGGATGCTGCAGCCAAAGCGGAGGCAAAGGGTAAGCCAGAAATGGCGCCCGATGCCCCTGCCACAACGGACAGGAAAGATCCTGTCAGCAAGGCGACTTCTGCGGACCAGGCAACGGTCGTGACGGAGAGGCGGGAGACCAGGGCGGGGTCGACAGATACACTGTCGATCGAGCCCGGGGATCTGGCTGACCTGGCAGATCTGTGCCTGGAGGACCAGCTGTCGCCAATGTTGGAGGAGGAGGAGACCATGGAGTTCAAGGAGAGGGAGGGGGCTGATCGCAACAAGGTCAGCACCCCGAAAACAGGGAACCTTTAACACCATGGGTCTAAGGTTTGTACAAATTAACCTCCAACATAACAAGGCGGCAACAGCCCTTCTGGCTAAGCAGCTCAAAAGCGACAAGTTCGACATAGCCCTTATACAGGAACCGTACTGTTACGGAGGTTCTGTAAAGGGACTTAATGGAACAGGTGGAGTGATATACCACACCCCTTCCACAACGAACGTGAGAACATGTATTTATGTAAGGGATGGCATTAGGGCAATACCTCAAAATGTTTTCTGTTCAAGGGATCTCACCACCGTAAAGATCCTGAAAGGTAGGGCAGGGAAGGCCCTCACCATCTCAGCGGCCTACCTGCCCTACGAGGCCGCAGACCCCATCACTGAAGAACTTAGGAGTCTAGCGGCCCAAAGCAGCCACAACACCGAGCTCATAATAGGCTGCGATGCAAATGCACACCATGTCATCTGGGGGAGCTCAGATGTCAACAGGAAAGGTGACAAAGTACTGGATTTTGTGGTAAGTTCCTCTTTACAATTGTTAAACCAAGGCAATGACCCGACCTTCGTCAACTCGAGACGAGGGGAAGTGATTGACATAACGCTAGCTTGCAACAAAGCCAGCAAAAGCATAAGCGAGTGGCAAGTATCTGACGAAATCTCACTGTCGGATCACAGGTATGTATGCTTCAAGTACAGTGATGATATCAGTATCGAAACCGTACACAAAAGAAACCCAAGACACACGGATTGGGATTCATACAAAAGGGATCTCAAAATAGAGCTAGGAGACCCGAGAAGCAGTCTGAACTCGATCATAGACATTGAATTCGAGGCTGACAAAGTAACAAGCGCTGTAAAAAAATCCTGGGCAAATAATTGTCCAGAAAAACAAGCAGTTGCAAAAAGAACACCATGGTGGACCCCGGAACTAGAAAGACTAAGGAGAGAAACCAGAGCGATGTTCAATAAAGCAAAGACGTTGAACAAATTCGACGAGTATGCTAAACAGCTAACAACCTACAGCAAAGCTGTAAGGAAAGCGAAAAGAAGATCGTGGAAAAAACACTGCGATCAGATAGAATCTCTACCACAGGGAATGAGATTAATAAAGGCTATGGCGTCGACAAAGTCACATCCACTAACAACAATAAGGGATGGAAGCGGGAGAATGACTGAGACAGGCCTAGAAACTCTAAAAGAGATGTGCAAGATACATTTCCCAGGCTCAAACACAATTGAGCACGAAGCACAATCCAACTCAGTAAGTCAGGCGGAACAGGAAACCCGCACGGACAGGCGAAACTGGGACAGTGCAAAGAAGGTAGTAGACCAGAACAAGCTGAGATGGGCAATATCAACATTCCGGCCATACAAGTCGCCAGGGCCAGACGAGATCTACCCCATCCTACTACAAAAAGGAGCGCATATATTAGTACCACATTTGTGTAGACTTTATAGAGCGTGCCTAGCGTTCAGACACGTACCACGTGACTGGAGGAAAATAAGAGTAATTTACCTACCAAAACCTGGAAAGGAAAGTTACTCCGAGGCCAAATCATACAGGCCCATTAGTCTGTCATCATTTCTTCTCAAAACGTTGGAAAAGCTGATCGACAGATATATTCGTGATGGACCGCTACGCAGAAATCCACTTCACACAATGCAATGTGCCTACCAACCGGGCAAATCGACAGAAACGGCGATTCACCTGGTAGTAGACAGAGCGGAAAAAGCAATTGAATGCAAAGAGATATGCCTAGCAGCATTTCTAGACATTGAGGGCGCCTTTGATAGAACATCATACGCTGCTATCGAAGACGCGTCCGCAAGACATGGCATTGACCCGACCATCTGTGAATGGATAGGGAACATGCTGAACGGCAGAACGATGACAGCAGCGCTATTGGGAGAGGAGCTAACCATCACTGCCACCAAGGGATGCCCACAGGGAGGGGTACTATCACCGTTACTTTGGAATATGGTGGTGGACTCCCTCCTGGAGGAACTCAACAGCGGACCAGTCAGGACCGTAGGATATGCTGATGATCTAGTTATCCTGATTAACGGAATATTCCCGAAAACAGTAACAGAGATCATGAGGGAGATGCTGGGGAGGGTAGAGCGCTGGTGCGGAAGGCAACAGCTCTCGATCAACCCGAGCAAGACGGTAATAGTGCCGTTCACAAGGAAGAGAAACATCAACAACTCAATAAATCTGAGTCTCTTCAACCAGGATCTAATGATCTCAGAGCAGGTAAAGTATCTAGGACTCATCTTAGACAACAAACTAACCTGGAAGGAGCACGTAGAGTCTGCAACAACAAAGGCACACAGAGTGTTCGGTATGTGCAGATCCACTTACGGTAGGACATGGGGGTTGAAACCCAAAGTCATGCTGTGGGTGTATACAATGATGATCAGACCTATAGTGCTGTACGGAAGTCTGGCATGGTGGCCGAGGACAAACCTTGGCACATGCAGGGAAGAGCTACTAAAGCTGCAAAGGTTGGCCTGCGTTGCAATGACGGGTGCATTTCGGACCACCCCAACCGCTGCAATGGAGGTCCTATTAAACCTAACACCACTGCATCTCGCGGTCCAGTCGGAGGCAGTAAGGGCACTCTACAGACTAGAAGGTCTTGGACTATGGAACGACACCGGAAATAGCACAAGACATACAAAGCCAAAGTTATCTAGGCAAGTGGAAGATGCAATCAACATGTGCGGCGACCAGATGCCAACAAGTTACATCTTCGAAAGAAAATTCAAGATCATCATTCCAGAAAGATCTGAATGGTCAAAAGGACTCGAACCACCAGATGGTAAGGGTAAGATATGGTACACGGACGGATCGAAGATGAGCACGGGTACCGGAGCAGGTATTTACACCAAAGACTACAGTAGTAGCACAAGCATGGGTAAGTATGCGACGGTCTTCCAGGCAGAGACCTACGCGATTACAGCATGCGCACAAGAGAACATAGATAGCGGAGTGAATAACGAAACTATCTATATTCTCAGCGACAGTCAGGCGGCACTCAAAGCCCTAACAGCACCAAGAGTCACCTCTAGACTCGTCAAAAATGGTATCCAGGCCCTGAACAAGCTTGGAAAAACTAACAAGGTGAGACTGGTATGGATTCCAGGACACAAAGGTTACGTCGGCAACGAGAAAGCCGATGAACTTGCAAGGGAAGGATCAAGCAGGAGTTTCGACGGACCGGAACCATGCGTAGGTCTTTCAAAAGGTACGTTCCTAATGGCCGTAAATGACCAAACGACACAGCAGCACTTATCAGAGTGGCAGCAGTCGGCTGGCATGAGGCATTCAAAGCTCTTTATCACAGGAGCAAATCCGGGCAGGTCCACAAAATTGTGGAACCTAAGCCGCAGACATATCCGACTAATAATCGGTATGTTTACAGGTCACCTTCCTGTCAACGATCTGTTGATGAAGATGGGACTATCAGGCACCAACCAGTGCAGAGCATGCGGTGAGGAAGATGAAACAGTGGAACATCTGATGTGCAACTGCGAAGCCCTCACCAGACAAAGAATGAAGCTGCTGGGAGTGGGACATCCTACACCTAGTGACTTCGACAAGCTGCCGCTAGGCTTACTCATCTCCTTCGCGAAGGTGATTGAGGAAGCTGTGGGGTGGTGAACGGGGGACCAGCACAAAAGATCCGATGGGGTCGAAGTGCAACCTGGAGGGTCCCCGAAAAGGAGGTGAAGAAGATAAGATAAGATCCTCGGACGAAAACAAAAGCAACACACATTTTGCTTTTTTGATACAAAATTGTAAGTAATAGGATAAACAATGGGAAATGGGATATACAAAGATATTTCGTTTATTTTAGTAATATCTTTTGTATTTTGTAAATTTAGAGACATTAATGTTTACAATTCTTTAACTAAGATAACTAAGCATATTCTAAACGAAGAGTACCTAAGCCAGAACTAGATTGCTATCCTCGCCTGAAAAACAAGCGTGTAACCCTGGCATTTTGTTTATTGGTAACTCTTGACTAAGTCAATAAAAATACAATGTCAAAGGTAGACAACCATAAAGAAAAAAAAACGTTTTACAAAGTATATACATTTCTCAACTCACAATCCCAAAGACTATGTAAACAAAATTTAAATATCGAACGAAGTATTTAAAAACATAAATTCCAACGTTTAGTTAGTTCAACTTTGTATTTGGCACAAGACGTTTTGATCGTAAAATGTCTATCGATTTGCCACTTGGTAACTATAAAGTGAAATTTAACATAGAATAACAGTTGAAAATAGTCGGTCGTGTTCAACGAGTAGGAGTCACGTTGGTACCGTGCCAAACTATGCATGCAGGGCTAATGTAATTGTTTGCTAGTAGGAGGTCTAATGCACTAGTAACGACTGGAGTATCGCATCTACGTTCCTTTACCGCCGTATGAAAATACTCACATAAATATTGAACCCGAGGCATGCATGTGATTTGTACACAAAATTTTGTACTATAACTTTAAATGTGCATACAATTTTATGGTTTATTTATGTTTCGTATACACGTTAATCGTCTTGCGAAGTACCTTCTTCAAATAAACTGTACTTACATTGTACATCTATACAATGTTAAACGAAGTGTTGGTCGGTAACCTCAAAGCCAAGGTTAATTACTGATTGCATGTGAACAATATCTGGAATTTCTAAATTAATTATGATAGGACTTTCACTTGTAGATGGTTAATTTGATGGTGCGTAACTTAGGATACTTTATTTTTTTTAATTTATTTCTATATGCAGGAAAACATCATGTACAAAGTATTAAAGGAGAAGCAACCTGTATAATCAAGTCATAATGAAAGTATAACTCAGCACAAACTCTAACTACTTAATATTATTATTCTATTTATTAACTCCGTGGGGCTAGCGCAGTATTAGTTGGCTCTGCAGTAGGGCTGTAAGAGGACTATAATTAAGACACAAAATCTTAATTGTACACAAACAAGGGCACGTACTCTTTAACTGCTATACTACAACAGTTATCATACTATACATAGTCATACTATACTAATTATTGTGAACTAAAAAAACCCCCTCATAACTAAGCATGGAGTAAAGAAACAACCACATAGAAGTAAACAATAAGATGGAAACAGCAAACAAAAGCGGACCCACCTTATCCATAACTCATAAAAATGTTCACGGAATTCAAACATTTACCTTTTCGTGTAAGCAAACTGCACCAATATCAAATAACTTTACCTACTACGAACTAAATGAAGATCACAGTTTTAATACAAGCCATGAAACCATTCCTTTTTAATAACGGTACCCACTGCTATTAACTTTTATAATTAAACATCTAATATTAGTATAAGGTTTGAGCGAATACCTTATAAACTGTGCATAAAATGAACGTAGTAATAATTAAAATAAAATTTTATATAATATACTAGCGAACCGCCCTGGCTTTGCACGGATGGAATTCGTATACTCTGCAATATTATGCATGTATTATACATATAAACCATCCTCTTGAATTACTCTATCTGTTTAAAAAATCTGCTTGAAAGTCTATTGTGTAGTTTTAAAGATTTAAGCATATATAATATGGACAGACAGACGGTAACAGCGACTTTGTTTTATACTATATAGTGATATAAAAAAGCTATGTATATATTTGTAGGAGAAGCGGTACTGAGCAACTGACAACATGGTATTTTCATTAGGTTGCATTAAGTAAAAACTTAATAAAGAGTTTTACTAAAGAATTTCTAATTAGAAAATTTTAGCCTTTCACGACATAGCAATATTTCAGCCTCGTGAAGGTATTTCCAATAAAGGACTTTGCCAAGTCATAATTCTTCAAAGTTACGTGTAATGAGATGTGGATATTACAGCATTCTTATGAGATTTAGATGCTTCAACACAAAGCGGGGACGAGCCGTCTCGGAGCGAACTTGGAGCTATAAAAATACACTGTAATGAGCTTTCTTGCATACCTACATACATCAATATTAAAGTGTTAAATAAACTCGAATAGCTACTTCAATTGTTAAGAGGTATGGTGTTGAAAATGGCGCATAAATTTTCTTCTGAGTTAACCGAAAGCATTAAGAAACATAAATATAAATTGCATTACTCGCTTACATTTAATATAAATGTAAACTGAGTATAAGATTTATAACGACCTTTCGGGTTATTAGTTACAGTTCATGAATGTTACACAGAGGTCTCAGGTTCGATTCCCATTCAATGCAAACCTTTCATTCGTCTGGGTGTTTTCTATGTATAATATGTAAGTATTTACAAAAAAATAATTATAAAAGGATGTTTATCCGTTGTCTTTGACTCATAGTATAAACTCAGTTTAGTAGTTAGTTGCAAATACATATTATATTGTTTTCATATGTAACCTATTTATAATAGACTTAGCGCACATACGGGTTCACACGTAAAATCAAAGCTTTGTTGTGGTGTATTATCACTAATTATGTCAGCAAAGTCATGAAATTTACAAGTATCTAAGTGTTTTGCGGACGTTTTCATGTATTTTTATGAAACTAACACATTAAAATATTTTTTATTATTTTTTATTATCTCAATGTTCATCTATGAAACATTTATTATCATTTATTCGTAGTTCTTTAATACGACATAAAGTTTTTTAAGAGAACACCGAGTGTTCCATTATTTTCCAGGTATGAAATTATCCGGCACAAAGAGTATAGAGTCGTCTGAATACATGGATCACAAAAAAACACTGTCTTGCGTGAGAATCAACATCTACTACACAGTACTTTAAAAAAAAACTTTTTCTTGTAAAATAGCCATAACATGAAATAAGTATCCATCTTTAGATATAGATAGTATCAGTGATTTTCATTGTAGATTCCTAGTCGTTTCTGATATAATGCCTTATTAATATGATGATGTACAGAGTCAGTTACCAAATGGCAGGCCAGACAATTGTTTTTTATTTTATATTTCATTTCCTATACACTATTATTTCACTGTTAAAAAGCTATATCTTGTATCACAGTCCACAGTCCATTACAATCTTTTCCATTTAACATAGCAGTTATAATTTTAAAATTTAACTCTTTAGATATAGATAGTAGGTATGTGAGAAGTATTATCGACAACGCGATATGTGAAATTGACACCCATGTCGGACGCCATTGCTTCTGATTGGATTACGTTGGAAGCCCGTCACAGCTCCGATGGCTAGCTCAAACGTAAAATTATGACCACTTTCAATAGTCGACTTTCCAGACGCAATTGCATACTTCGACGGCATCGTGTAGATTTGGTCGCTTACTATTCTATGATATTATGTAAATTTTGGCAAATCCTTTAATAAAGGTGGTTATATTATTTACATATTGACTCTTCGTTACAAATTTGGATTGTAACCCATACTAATACTATAAACGGAAAAGTGTGTCTGTTTGTTTGTCTTTCTTTCACGGCAAAACGGAGCAACGAATTGACGTGATTTTTTAAATGAAAATGAAAATAATTGTAAGTTGAGATAGTTGAAGGGATGGAGAGTAACATAACCTACCTTTTTTTTCTGTGTCCAGGAAAGGGGATCAGTGCTACCCCGAATTTAACGAGAGCAAAGCCGCGAGCAAAAGCTAGTCTTATTATAAATTCTTAGTCTTGTTAGACATAACTTTTCATTATTATCTCATTGCAAGGACCAAGTCTCCATCAGTATCAGACGTAAACTTTACCTACTTTTACCATGCTAGCCAGACAAATTAGCATAAGGTTTTACGTATTATTTTACTTATTTTTATTTTATAAACCCCTCGACAACCTATTAAAAGAACTAGGACTGCCGAGAACCTCAGTAAGCTCTCTACTATCACGAATGTCCAAAACGGCATTGTTAGGTTCCTACTAAATTTGGATAGGTAGAGGACGGAACATAGGAGACAGTGAAGGTGACCGCTAACGCGTTGTAAGTGTAGAAGCTGTTATGGAAGTGTTCCGTCCTCTATCACGCGATAGACCCGGCACCCGCACGGAGAGTCTATGGAATGCTAAGATTAGGTCTTATCCTTGAGATAAAAGATATTTTTTTCTTAATAGTCTTTACGATATCCTTGAGTTTTTGGGTCTTACACATAATCTGCATGTTAACTACGTGAACACCTTCCATCATTCTGCTATGCTCAGACTTTAATCCCATTCTTCCTGGAATTACGACTTACGACCTGATAAAGAGCTTTGAAAGAGACATTACTCATTTCCTATTCTATTATAAAACTACAACTTGCCCAATCTATAATTGTGTTTTCGTTCAATACATTTTATTGAAATATTGATGTGTGTAGAAGTGCACAAACAATATCTTGGGTCCTATAGAGAGCAACCGGCGAGTATTACGGTACCGTGATCCTCTTACCGTGATGGTACCACTATCGAAATGTTTTGTTGCACCACTATAACGATTTTGTATCTAGTTTTTGTTCTTTGTATTTCATTTAAGTATTATCTGTTGGAAATTCTGTGAAATGAACGTTTGGTTTTCTAGTTAATAGACAGAAAAAAAGTACATATTTATTTGTCGCGACATATACGATATGTAATTTTGACTTATGTTATAATTATGACAAAGGCTTCACAATACCATAAGGCACTCAGCATTATGGTGTTAGGAAAAAATACGTGGTAGTCATTGAATTAAAAAGTAAACAAGTTTTTGCACTATGTTCCTTTTTTATATTCCGCGATTTGATTTGTCCATGTAATTATATCAATAAAAACAAAAGAAAGTAAATTTACTAAAACACTATACCTACCTATTCGTTATAAGTCGTTCAAAGCACAGGCTTTATGAAAATACTCCCTTAAATTACGTGATCTACAAAGAATTTATTCGAAAGAACATTTAATATATTAATACTTAAACTTTCATATAAATATTATCGAACAACTATTTACTACGTTCGTTCACTACAAAAACTCTATTTTACGTTACAATAAAATCACTTGAGGTAGCAAAACGTTTTCTTATGCACCTGTTTAAACAAGGGGAGATTTAAGGAGTTGGGGCCGTCTGCCGATTTATGTTAGGCATGTAGTACTGGCGATGCACGTACTCTCTGTAAATAAAACAGAGGAGGCTTTTAATACTTGGTATTATTTACGGGGGCTAATAACAGGCGAGGTGGCCACCAACTACTACAAAACACCGCCTGCTAGACACCCGGCTAGAATATTTAACGGTTATTTACTGATAATCTTGCCTAAATTAGACTACAACTTGGATACTGTTTCAAAGTGTATTTTTTTAAAGACTTAGGAACTCCTTTCGTATAAATTTTTAGGTAGTGTTTTGTTTTTTGAATTATCAGCCTTTTTTTAAATTTATCTGTGTTCTAGAACCTATGTTGTTTGTTGTAAGTCCGTTGCGAAGGCTCTGATATTATTTAAATACAAATTAGAAACATTACTTACGGTAACTTACATGGAATTTACGTTATGGCTACCTCACAGTTTCGCAAAACAGTGGAAAGATTTAAATACTGAGTGCGCATTGTGAATTGATATGGATTAATAAAAACAAACAATTTACGAATGCATAAATTAAGGAATGCATATTCCTTTTTTAAAGATTCCCTACGGAGGTCATGACTATGAAGGAGGTATTCATACAAACCATAGTCTTTAAATATTAAAATATCGTTGAACAAATTATTAAAAAAAATTTCAAATCGGTCTAGCCGTTTTCGAGAAATCAGGTAACAAACACAAAAAAAAAAAAAAAAAAAAAATACAACCGAATTGAGAACCTCCTCCTTTTTGAAGTCGGTTGAAAATACATACTTTATGTAAATCTGTCTATTCAAATTAAACTACTATTACCACCTATTTACACAGATGTAAGGATTATAAAATTCTTCTTAACTTCATTCTACCTTATTCTGTTTCTACTACTATTCTAATTCTGTTTTAATGCACATAAAACAATTTGAAAACAAAAGTATTAAAGTAACAATATTAAATTCAATGAAATATCTTAGGGGAGAATTATCTTTTATCAAAAATACAGTGAGCGGACAGAAGCAACTGGCAGTTAAACGATTTGTCGGCGTATTAATAAAACGATTAAACGAAGCTCTCCATGGTAATCTGAGAGCGACGCGGCGCGCGGCAGATGGCCACAATTCCCAAACTTTGATGACGACGCCGGCATCCACAGACAAGAACCAACCGACGATTTGTAGACTTTTGTTGCCGACTACTTACATTTAAAAGGAACAAGTTGCTCGAACTCCTTTTAATTTTCGTTAATCGAGGTTGCTACCCGCCTCGGAACTTAATGCGCGGAACTTAAAAGCTTCACATTAAAATACTTCGACCAAATCATAGTTAGTCTACAGACAGGTAATGATAGGCCGATGTTCGTCGACGTCAATACGTGTCCGTCGTTTGATGACTCGTTAAAATAGCTTCCTGTGTTATTAAGTGCAGGAAATTGTGACTCCTCCAGCGACACACCTACCAAAAGCTAACTGCTTTCACTCTTCCCTACGTGTCTCTATAATCACCTCAATAACTGCCACGCGTCTACATTGAGGGAAATCAAAACACGCTACAAACATAAATACATACTGTAAATGAATATTTAATAGCTTTACCGCCGCCAAGAGGGTAATAACAAAATCCCAAAATTAAATGTAACCCCTTAATTTTTATCTAAACATGTAAAACTGTCCTTTTGGTATGTGGAAGGATAAATCCACGCCAAAACGGTAAATGGTGCTTGAGGCAATATCTCGGCAACAGCAGCTGTGAAGTAATGGCGCCGACACTTTACGCGATGCGATTACGACCACCTAAACATTCATTACAAGTAATGTCCGTCATTTATCTGTCCTAATCACTGTGTGAGCGCCCGCCCTGCGCCTGTGCCCCGTAGATTATTTTTAAAATAGGTAACGTAAACTAACCTTGTGTCGAGTCAACATAGTATTTACTAAACATATGTCATAAATCAAAAAAATAAACAAAACTAAATGACGTTGTATTCGATTACTTTGTTCTTCAAGGACATTTCTATAAGCCTAGCAGATGAACGCTAAATGTTTCACGGTTTAATCAAGCCCCTGCTATCAGGCAAGACAAATAGTTAGCTCATCTGCATCTATACGAGTCGGAGCCGCGGCAACCAACAAAGCATCGATATTTCACCCTAACCTCTTTACGGGGATAATGTATCGAGCACTAAACCTTTCTCCTATACTATTGGTAATAAATTAAACCGTGCATTTTATTATCCGGTTAGTAAAAAATCATAAGTATATAAAGCCGGCTTAAGCAAAGCGGAGATCAGTCGGCTAGTGCTCAATCGCGCTAATAGCAAGAACCGCAAGCGCAGTCCCCGGGGACATACTAACTAAATATGTAATGGTTATTCGAAGCGGTCTCGCTACACTTAGGCTCCGTTCAAATTGACCAGATAAAGTTACGTGCACACCTCAAATTAACATTCTCATACCTTTAGCTCTCTACATTTGTGATGTTGTAGAGGTCGTTGTATTTATGTACTGTTGTGTGAGTTTGTAAGTATTGTTTGAGTATATGTCGATATTTTGTTAAAGTAAATGTTTTATAGAACAATATTCAGTATTAATTTGGTTTAAGTCTGTTCAGTACAGTGTCACAAAGCGTAATATAAACGCGTGGCGCCCTCAAGTTCAAAAGAATTTCGTGAAAGTGCGAGTGCAGTAAAACAACTTTTGAGCCTTATTTTCTCGTTCCGAAATTGCAGTGGGTTTAAGCGAGATTTCATTTGTATGGAAGCCGGTATAATCTGGAATAATACCGCAGTAGCGGCGTGGGCCTTCAAAGACGCCACTCGTCCGCGCGCCGCTTGCCGCCTGTAATGAGTTTTTTTTAATGCGCAACACATTCATGCACCATGTCGAGTTTCACTAGAATTAATGTAGTGCAAATGCTCTTTATAGCAGCATACGATTGCTGAATAAAATACTTAAGCGCAAATTACTTTTAGCTGAGCGTAGATTTATATTAATAACTCTAATTTTATTAATAACATTTTATTATCTTTTAGAAATGAACCATTACAGTCGTCCGCTCGTCTAGTGTAGGGAATGAAATCCAGCTCAAGCCGTCTTGATTACTACGACCCGCCCGCCCGACGGTTCAGAATTGGACGGATTATGAGGAATTTAAAGGGCGATGACAATTTGAATATGAACAAGAAAGTATTTTCTAAAATTAGATTAATTTTCTTTTCATTTGATACAAAGAGTTTTTATTTGTGAACGTATTTAAATGACAATGATGTTTCATGTAATCTGATTAGGGTTACTTTGTTACGTAAGTATGTCTATTATAATAAATTATTTACATACTTACACTTGACGATACGCAATTTCCATTTTTAGGGTTTTACTATTATACTTTTTATTCACACAATGTGTACTTTTCATTAAATAATCTTTTAAAATCATTTTATACTATTCAGGGTTGAGATGAGTTCAAGATAAACAAAAGGTTTTTGTATAAAGGGATGAAGTTTGTAGATTCTTCCATCTTATCCTACGCACGAGGTAACCAATACTAAGTCGATAAGTAAATACGCTATTCTATGATACAATAATAGCAAGTATAACAAATATGATATCGTATTAACGTATCTATATTATGTAGTATAGCATATAATACAAGTAGTAGTACACTTCCCTTGCTTTCACCGTGTATCCCTCGAAAGAGGATGCGAGCTCAGTCTTTGCTCCAGGCGACGCGACGCCAGTAATTAGCAACGCTTTCCTTCCGCTAGTGCAGCTACCGTACAACCTTCATAGTTTGGACCCCCTTATGTTTATGTATTACTGTAATGAGTAAACCTACAGACTTCTACGTCATTAATGTATTTTTATATTTAATGTGAGATTCAATTTAAGAATATACGTTACTTTGTTTGAGACGACATCTTATCCCAATAATAGTACCTACTCATAATATATCTACGCTATGTTTAATACAAATTTGCTATTTTGATATAGATTTGTTGTTTGTATTGAATAGACTCCAAAATTACTGAACTGATTTCAACAATTCTTTCACCAATATAAAAATACATTTACAAAGATACATATTTTCGAGTAACATAATTAAGCTAATTTGTCCTAAAACCTTTCAGCGGGCCAAGTTCCTTTTCTTCGTAGAAATAGCCTTTTCCATGCATTGACACATGAAAAAGCTATTATGATGCTCTATAATATTGGCATCTAAACAAAATAATAAGAACCAGTAAGAAATGTTTAACATATAAACGTCGTAGGTACTCTACAAACTTCTAAATTATTCCTTACTTATACACATATATCCATACAACAAAACAGTTTGTTTGTTGTAGTTACGCATCGTACGACGTGATTTCACTTATCCCAAATTGATTTTAAATCGCTTTTTGTTTGCGCATTCAATCCCATAGCAATTTTTCAGTTAGGGAAACAATCTAATCCAAGTACCACTGCCTTCTCGCGTAACGTCCCATAGGGAATAATTTAAAACTTATTTTTTCTTTTTTGAAACATTAAAAAAGTTTGCGAATGAATAGTTTATTAAAAATAAAACTAGACGCGAGACTTTTGTCGTCGTCTTTTTGAATTAAGAAATAGTTTATGGTCTGTCTCGCAACTTGCTATTGAAGGATCTGTTTTAAACGAAGAAGATTTTATACTCAATGAGTACTTCAAAGAGCATTTTAACCCAGATACTCCTACCAGGTGTTATAACACCGATTAAATGACTTTAACAATACCATCAAATTAAATATACAAACAGCGAATAGTGATCACAATTTCTCATTACATCTTATTTAGTGCATGTGCATAGTTATTTGCGTGCTGAAAAAATTGTTATATGAATTGAATTTTATGGATTTTTGCTCAATTAAAAAAAGATATGTGGATTTTTTTCAAAATCAAAACTAAAAGCTACTTTCTCTGTAATTATTGTATAGTAACCTAATAATATCGTCCTGATTATGCAAACTAATGACTGTTAGCTATAAAATGGCAAACATATTTATATTGTATTTAAATTTGTTTATCTTTTATAAATAAAATTCTCAGAGGTGTTATAACACCTAGTAGGAGAATACACGTCTATATCGCTTTACTACTAAATGTTAGGTCACTGCCAGAAAAATCATTATGTTTTCAGGAAATATAAGATAAATTAGAAAAAATGAATGATGCAACACATTTTCGACGAAGTATAGTCATTTTTGGGTTCCAGGTGGTCAATTAGGGGTTAACGCTGAAGTACATTATAAAGAAACTACTTCTGACTACTATAAATATAACGTCTTATATCCAGTTTCTTATATAAGAGAAGTCGTACAGAATCTCCGTCCCACCTATAAAATTCTACTGTACCTCATTCAGCTCCTGTAGTCTTTCTTTCAACAAGTGGTACTGCCTTTGCAGCGAGAATATCAAAGAAACAGAATTATCCAAATTCTTACCCAGAATGGCAAACTTTGAGGGTCCGAATAAACTACAGCCACCAGTATAATATTATTCTGATGCCATGTTTGGTGATGATGTCGTTGATATGCTGTTTTTGTTGGTATGTCGTTTGTACATTTAGTATACAAACTTATACACTTGCCAACAGAGAAGTAGAATATTGTCACAAGCAATGCATTGAAATGATTCCTGGCTATCTTTTTGTTTAGTTGATGTGGTCCATCGAAGAGGCATGTACTGGGAAAGTTATCAGATACTATTTTTGCACATATAAGTAACGCTCTTTCACGAGATCGATTACGTAAACATATTCACTGCTGTGATAATAGACCAAGTGGTGACAAGTAATGGCTAATTGTTGAAAGTGAGACCTTAGTTTGGTGTATGGAACAAAAATTTCTTACCTATGGCTTTTATAGAATTATAGTATCAATGAAGTAGTAGTGTCTTATTATGGGAGCCATTGTTACACGCAATTTATACACCCTATGGCCCTAACTTGTAAAATTTGCAAACACAAATCTATTTTGTGTAAAAAATGTTAGGTTTATTTTCACCCTAAGAGCTGCTTCATAACTAAATTAAGGTAAATATGAACTACTTTTATTCTACCCACAATATAAAACTGTATAAAAGTCTAACAAAGATTAAAAAATAAATCAAGTGTATAATTTTGTCCAAAATATTTCCCATAGTTCCCTACTAGCCATAGTAGCCCATTCTCCTACCAGGTGTTATAACACCGATCATTTTCCAGATTTCCCAGAGGAGTAGGATTTTTTTTTGTATTTTTCCTGAAAAGTTAGTGACACTAATACCAACATATCAAAAAATTACAAAGATCTGAGACCCTAAATAGTTTCAGGAGTATCTGGGTTAATATTATTCTTTCTTAGTTATGTAAAATTTGATCTTGTAGACAGAATGCATAGTATATCTTCCCCACATCAAGTAAAGTTTTAATAATAAAGGATAAGAAGTATGTCCTTTTGTTACCATTCTTATCATAATACATTTTTCGCATTTGGTTCATTTAAGCAATTGCAGCAATAACAAACTAAAAAAATATATAAAAATTAATAAATTTATTAGGAAAAATCAAAACTTAATTAAAAATTGTAGAAGTATTAACAAAAACATTAAGAATTGTAAACATAGAATGGAGTCTGTCAAAGAATTAAGTTTGTACACATTAGAGTTAGAAAATTCACAAAAACAGCATGAAGCTGAAACACAATTACTGAACACAAAGTTACAAAAATTACAAGATTCTCTTAATTCAGTGACAAGTATGTATGACAAATCACAACTTATGATTAGGGAGTATTCACTGGCAATGGACAAACTCATTGAATCAACATCACACTATGCTGACCGTTTTGCCTCACTTGAAGACAAAACTAATTATAACTGCAACCGCTGCACTTTGCCATTGTCATTGAATAGTCCTGAGGTGTCGAATCTATGTATATCTAATCACTTGTGTGATAGTTTCGATACTATAGGTTGTGATGTTTTGAGTCAAACATACATATTTAGTGATGAAATAGGAAGAGATATGGGCTCTAAGTTAAGTTTTTACATGAAGGGACAATCATTTATAAACTATTGTACTCCTTCAGCATCCTATTGTGACATTATGAAACAAGTAAGTAATCATAATTTTGTGAAGGATGATAATTTAGTTATTTTAATAGGGGATAGGGGAAGTGTAACAAAACAGGAGCTCATAAAATACTGTGAATCATTAAGTAATTTAAATGTAAATAAGATTGTTTTGTATACACTGCCCTATTGCAACAACTTGCCAGATGCGGAAAACAAAATTAGATATAATTTGAATTTAACACTACATACTATTGCATGCTATAATGATAAAATTAATATAATTGATATTAATTCTATTTTTAAAAACAATTATTATCTGACAAAAGGTAAGCATAGGCTTTCCAACTATTACAAAAGACAAGTAGCATCCTCGCTACATTATTGTATTGACATTTCAGCCAAGAACTTGGCTACTCAAACTGCTTTATTTGAGCAGTCTAATAACAGTATGAGTGAATCTAGTCAGGATAGTCTATATCCAAATAATTTAAATTAGATTATAAGACAAAAGAGGCAATCTCTTGCATTGACACATTTACATTTAATAATTTTAATTCAGATCATAATAATTATATTAATTATCCCTCTGTCATTCAAAAAAATATAAATTTACAAAATAAAGATATTAGTCAACAATTGATTGCTTTATCGAGAATCGAAATCAATCCCAAGAAAACTAAAGACATTTGGGGGATTTCTGTACCTATTGTTAAATCTATAATTGAAGTTATTATACCTCAGCTTGTTGTTATATTTAATAGTTGTTTAGATTGTGGAGTGTTTCCTGATTTAATGAAAATTAGTAAAGTGATTCCTTTGTTTAAATCAGGTAGTTCATTAGATCCCTCCAATTTTAGGCCAATATCTGTTCTACCAATATTAAGTAAAGTGTTTGAAAAACTTATTTTAAATCAACTACTCAAACACTTTCATGATAGCAATCTGTTACATAACAAACAATTCGGTTTCACTAAAAGCCGATCGACAACTGATGCGGGTGTAGCCCTGATAGAAAACATATTTGAAGCCTGGGAGGAGTCGCATGATGCGTACGGCGTATTTTGTGACTTATCCAAGGCGTTTGATTGCGTTTTACATAACACATTAATAATGAAACTTTACCACTACGGTGTAAGGGATGTGGCACTCAATTTAATTTCATCCTACCTTAGTGGCCGGGTGCATAGTGTAGATATAAATGGAATACGTTCCCCTGGATCAATTGTAGACATAGGGGTACCCCAGGGATCCATATTAGGGCCTTTTTTATTTTTGGTTTACATAAATGACTTACCATATATGGTAAGGGACAATCATGGTATAGTATTGTTTGCAGATGACACATCCTTAATATTTAAGGTTAAGAGACAGCAATCTAATATTGACGATGTGAACAATGCTCTTGATAGAATAGTCAATTGGTTTAGTACAAACAATTTGCTACTTAATAGATTAAAAACAAAGTTAGTTAGATTTACACTTCCCAATGTAAGGCAGGCTAAAACTATAGTTAAAGTAAACAATGAGGAAATTGAATTAGTAGGTAAGACAGTATTTCTGGGCATAACTTTAGACGCTAAGCTTCAATGGGGCCCACATGTGGAAGCTCTGTCCAACAAACTTAGTTCTGCCGCCTACGCGGTTAAGAAAATTCGCGCATATACGGACGTTGAGACTGCCCGCCTAGTCTACTTCAGCTATTTTCACAGTATAATGTCTTATGGCATACTATTGTGGGGATGTGCTGCTGATATTGAGACCATCTTTATATTGCAGAAAAGAGCTGTCAGAGCTATTTACAAAATGGGACCCAGAGAATCACTTAGGGAGAAATTTAAAGAAATAGGTATTTTAACTGTCTATGCACAATATATTTACGAAAATCTGCTTTATGTTCATAAAAATCGTGATAAATTTCATAAAAATAGCGATTTTCATAATCTTAATTTGAGAAATAAAGATGACTTAGCTGTGCCCAGCAGCAGACTCCGAAAAATAGGTAGGTCGTTCTGTAGCACCTGTGTACGCTTTTATAATAAACTACCAAAAGATGTTTGTAACATGTCCATTAATAAGTTCAAGAATTATATCAAGCCTAAATTGTGCAAAAAAGCTTACTATGATACATCTAGTTACCTTAATGATAAGAACCCATGGATATGATGATGCTCCTAGTCGTAAGATTACAATATAAGTTTTAGAGTAATATAATGTACCTCTAAAAATAATGTACCTTTATGAATTAAGACTCGCGGAAAATTACTTTGGTCGATGTTAAATGGAGGCGTCCCTCTGCCATTTTTATCTTATTTCTTTTTTGTTGATATTATTGTCAGGACTCGTCATGCTCACTAAAATGTCATTGCTTGTGGTGGCGTGGGGGCCGGGTCAATCCCTTCCCTACAATATGGCGAGGGGGTTGATGGCTGACCTCTGTGTTATACTCGTGAACGGGTGCTACTTGGGGTGACTGGTCGACCTTGACATTAATCAATTTACATTTTGGTTCACTTCTAATAATTTACCTAAAGGGTTATTTGGCTGAGCGACGTCTTTATTACTGAATTGTTTATGGATGTGATTTGGTGCTCCCACTTTTATGTACTACCTGCATGACGCTACCTTTATCATTTTATAATAAAATCCTTCGTTGTATGGATATGTATGGTATACAATGGTTGCAGCGCCTGATTACAGTTATCTACAATGTAAAAAAATTGACGTCAAGAAAATGCAGCAGTAGAGTTTGTTTCGCCGCTTCTTCTCTACTAGCGCTTTGGAGGCGGTGGTAAAGTTTGCTAAACTTTTACATGTATTTAAACTTAGATTAAGTAGTTTAAAGGACGTCAAGAAATATATAATGAGAATTGTATTTATCTTGATTAAAGCGTTTTTGACTTTGACTTTGACTTTGACAAAAGATATATCTGTTCCGCTGCCGCCGGACTACAACAGTGCCGGAGGCAACATTACTTTATCCACTCTCTTTTTCTACTTCAATTTGATTCGAAGATCATTTCTCAAGTATCACATATTACATTTAGCATAAAGTCATCATTTGTACACAAAATAACACTATGAAATGAACATTACACACATGAACATTATTTATTACATGAATTATAATTTTAATAATTAAGTTTAATTAATTAACTCTACGGGCTACCGGGTAAAATAGTTGAGAGCTACGGAAAGGTTTCTACGAAATTCTTTGTTTACCTAAACGCCAATTTGCCTGCGTCTTTTATATTTATGTTTATTTGTGTCTAGTACTTGTATTACAACCCCTGTACTACTTAGTATGCTTCTAGATGGCGTTGCCCAAATAATAGAAACAAACCTGCAACCTAGATAGCTAATACAATTTGTTAATTTGTTTCCGAGGGCCAACGCAGTACAAATGCGAAGAGAGGTGGAAGCTATTCATAATATTGTAATAACGGTATCCAACAGCAGTTATACCATGGTTAAACGTTTTACTACGGTCATTATCTACCCGGTGAAAGGATATGCAGGCAATAAATTTAACTTTGCTACCTACACGCGTAGCTAGTTTTATTTTACTGTATTAGCGGTTTATAAAAAAAATATTACATAGAAATAGAGTTTGTTTTAGATAAATAATAATTGACAGCATTATCTTGTGAAAAGCAAATAATGTAATTTAGGTATTTATCCCACAACGCTAATTAATTAGTTCAAGTTATGCAGACTTTTTATGAGTAGGTACTAGACAAGTGGTAGAATGCTTTTATTTTTAAATACATGCGTTACTCCTCCGTGGTTTGAAGGTCTTTTGACCTGTGGAGATGTCCCTGGGTAGTGATTAGGTGAGTCTCTCTCAATAATTACGTAGCATATTTCTGTTCCTTTTAATTTTCCTTAAAAACCCATTAATATCCCACTGTAGGGCCAGGTTCCTCGAGTGACGCAGAGAAACCTATCCCATAGAGTCAGCTATGCTAAGCTTCCCTTCTTTTTTTGTTGTTGTAGATATCGTTTTAAATATAAGTTCAGTAATAACTCAGTGTTTATTGTCGTTAATCGTATCACCATTACACAAGGCGTGGACCATACACAGTTAGTAACAAAAATAAAACGAAACAACTCCTAATAAATTGAAGTACATTCAGCAAACGTAGGTATCATCTTTCTAGTGGTATCTTTATACTAAAATAGATATCGCAATGATCGCATAAAGGGAACGCTCCTTTCGTTCAGCAATAAAGAGACCATTTAATCGAAGCTTATCTGTACGGAAGCATTCATTAGATAATTGCACCATTACTAGTGGACTCCGCCTATTTAGATACTTTATTTATTATACAACTTATTAAAAGATATCTGTTACTTTGTTAATTAATTGTTTTTGGGTTAATACGACTAGAAGGAACCCGTCCGTGTGGTGACGGAGTAAGAATACAATATGTCACCACCCTATCTTATCCCATGGGTGTCGTAAAAACTGACGAGGGACTAACCGTAAATATTATCTTTACGAAGTAATAGGAAGGAAAACTTGAAATTAAACCCTATACCAACCCATCTGACCAGCGTGGTTTTAGTAGGCCAAGTATCCCTTCGTTACGGGAGGAGGCCCGTCTCTACAGTGGGACATTAATGAGCTGTTATGACGTTACTTTGTTAATTAATTGTTTTTTGATAAATTTGTATCAGGGTAAAGGGGTAGTGTGTCTGTCTGTGAAGCCGAATGTCTCTGTTTTGATCCCCGCATGTATCAGAATTGTTCGATTGAATTACACGTGTGTCAAATTTCTTTTTCTTTTCTAGTTGGTGTGTAGGCTTGACAATAGATGGATAATACTGCATTTATACAATTTCATGCAAGAAATTTCTTATAATAAAAAAAATCATGTAATACCACTACTCCACACAGGTTGTCTAATTATCAAATGTTTAATCAAAGAGCCTATTCCAGAGCCTAGATATAATAGAACCTACTAACCTTTTACGTTTACTTGACTGATAAATACATTAATGCTACATGTTTTAAATAAGAAAGATATTAAAACAAAAAAAAGATTAAGTATATTTAATTAAATAACTCTCGCCTTTTTGAAATCGGAAAAAAACAAAAGCCCATTGTTCCATACAACAGTGGAAGTATACAAAATTAGTTTAAGTATCCAATAAAGCGGAAATATGTAGTGAAGATGTATTGGGGAGCGGAGTATATATCCTAAATCAACATTGTATAACAACTGTTCGGTGTAAATGTCTTGTAAATACGATAGTGAACAAATATAAGAGGCGCTGTTGAGATACGACTCGACGGTACGGATAAACGAGCGGCCCAAGCCTTTTGTGTGTCTACAAAAGTAATGTCATAACTCATAAATCTGTATTTTATATCAAAAATGTAATATCGAATTTGTTTTAATAGTTAGGTTTAAAATCCTGATTTAGTAGTAAAATGTTAATTGTAAGGGTGCGGTGACTATTGTCACTACGCTTGTTACGACGTTTATCCTGAATTTCGTCGTGACGTCATCCTTACGTCATCCGTACTATGGTAGACCCTTGTCCTGAATATCATTTCGACATTCATCCTAAATATCATCGTGTCTGTCGTGACCCTAAACTCTGTCTCTCGCAAGAACCGACGCTCGTTCTGATGATCGCTAGAACGCTACGCTCTTCCCAAATCCCGCATCAACGCTTATTACCTAAGTAGTTAGCCAAAACCCTGAACTTCAATACAATACAAAATTTGTAGTACAAAAGTCAACCTTATCAAGTCATAAACACAGTACATTGAACACTACCACAGTAGAATCATTAAAAAAAATCTGATAGTTTTAACGAAAACAGCGTTGAATATATTGCAGCAATATTAAGTAAGCAGTTCAAAAGTGGTGCATAGCAGAAATAGTAACAGTTTGAGTACGGCATCGCATCGGTGCGGCGACGGTACGGCACAGCCGCTACCGAACGGCAGGTGGCTTAAATTACCGCATTTGTTACACGTTTACATGAAACTGTATCAATATTTCATGCGGATTTACACCCGCTATCGCGATGGTTTGCATTTTGCTATCCTTTAAAATATCTACGCAGGTTTTGATAACAACCGGCAATAAACACCTTCCTATGCTTTAATTTATAACGTTCACGATTTCGTTTTGCGCTGTTTACTGTTCAACGTTTTAGAAGTTATATTAGATGTAACTTTACGTATAAGTAGATGTATTCATGTTTTATTTGTAAGAAGTGTTACGTACTTACATGTATTTTGTTATTTTTTATTAAATGGGAAATGAAAGCAGTTTGTTATTACTTTGACAGTGGTTTTTAACCTAACTGACGTTACGTTTAATATTAATACTTGTAGACATGAACCGCGATAATTAAACGGTGAAGAAGTTTAATGATATTGACATTTGATTTGAATTTACGTGATAATAATAATATAGGTGAGAAAATGTTTCTTACCTTTTATATTATAATTTATAAATAAAAAGACATGAGTCAAGGGCGCAAGCAACTTGTCCAAATGAAGAGATCAAACATGCAAGAATCTATAACTTTAAATAATTGTTAATTTTAAAATTAATTAATTTGGTATAATCAATTTTAGTTTAATTAACGCATTTATTCAATTTTAAGATAGTATTTGAATAATCAGGATAGTGTAGATTTTCTACACATTCAACTTTCATCCATTTTTAGTTTTAAATCTCCATTTCATCAGATTAATTCTTCACAAGTTGTCGTAAAACAATGAAACTCAAAGTAATATAGCAAAGTATTATTTCAATAAGACGCCACAGAATCCCTACAATGACAACTCACTCAAATGTAAACGTGAACTATTTCCATAAGAAAGGCATTGCGAAAGTTTTTCAATTTTCAAGTGACGCAGGTATGATGGAGAACTTTGGCTTCGGACCCACCGCGGAGATGCAGCCATGTTGTGTGCCACCAAACTATTGTTTTACGACAACTTAGTATATACCATTGTGCTAGATAGCAAAGTTTTGTTTTAACAAATTCAGGTATATGGGACTTATTACTTTTTAGAATTAAGGATTTGGCTTTTTGAACCTTTTGCATCAGCTTTATTGGTTTGCTAAAAAGACTTAAGCGAATGTCAATTAATCACGGTGTTTACAGGTTACTTTTAAATAACATCATCATATCAGCCGATGGACTGTTAGCGCACTGCAGAATATGCGGAACTAGTCTTGATCAGATTTCGACTACTTAAATTCAAGATAAACAATTTAGATAACTTTTATCCTAAATTGTAAAGGTTTTATAGCTATTAAACGGTAACAAACATTAAATAAGATGTCCGCCGATTGAAATGCAAACTCACGATAATTCAAAAAACCTAGTTCATAATTGGAACATAAATAAAACGTTCCATCTCTTAAAATATCTTTGGTACGTTCTAACATTGTCGTGGAGCCCACTTTTATTTAAATTGATAATAGGTTGCGGGGTATACGACGTAGCGAGGCGGGACCTAAGCGACATTATGCAGTATCACGCGGGGATCATAGGGATTGTTTCCTAAAACAGGATTGAGTGGGGTACAGCGTCTGAATTAAGAAGAAATTCAACAAATCGCATTTGTTTCTATTTTTATGTGACAATGTTTTGATTTTGGTTAGTAAAATATTCGATATTTAAAATAGCAGGTTCTTGATGCTTCTGCTTCTTTATGTTCTGTCCGTGTCTCGACGGTGTAAGAATACACTATGTCCTTAAACCAACTGATCTCGTAGGTGTCCAAAAGTACGCAGCTCGTATAATGGAAGGTACTAAGAACGATTTTTAATTAACTCCCTTCCGTCACTGGAATATGCCTGTACTAGTAATAGGATAATCTACTGCAATCTCAATTCAGTTAAATCTAAAGTTACTTATGTGTTTCTCACTTGTGGAATGTTAGATTTTAAAAACTGATAAGTGATTAGATTTTCTTTACATTATGTTAAGTAGCTTAACCACCAATTTAATGATCATCACACGTTTACGTTGACATATTGTATTCTTACTCCGTGTGGTGACGTAAGAATACAATATGTCACCACCCCATCTCATCCCATGGGTGTCGTAAAAAACGACTAAGGGACTATCCGTGAATGTTATCTTTAACGAAATAAAAAGAAGGAAAACTTGAAATTAAACCCTATACCAATCCGTCTGGCCAGCGTGGTATTAGTAGGCATCCCTTCGACACGAGAGGAGGCCCGTCCCTACAGTGGGACATTAATGGGGTGTTATGACACGTTTACCTATTCTTCAATCCTCCTCCTCTAATTCAGCAACAAAATCAATGCGACTTATTAAGATATCATCAAAGTTCTCCAAATAGTTACAAAAGTAATTCTAATAGTTTATCTACAAAAACCACAATCTTCGGACTTCACTCGCATTCCCATTTTCTCTTTTACTTATCTAAAAACGCCGGCACAGATGTCCCCGGGGGCTGACATTTATCAGCCCAATAAAACTTGTATGAAAACATTCACTGACATCCAATATGATTTCATCGCACTCCTCAAAAACTCCCAAAAAGGACATCAAATATTTTTGGACCTTTCGTTTGCTACTTTGTTATGGACACCTAAACTTTTATGTTAAAGTTCAGTACCCGTATTATCTTTTATATTTGGAGTCTGACTTTTGAGCAAGACGTTTGTGATTGTTAAAAATAAATATGTAACAACAAACAATTGACTATCAAAATTTGTTTATGCTTTCTCTATTGTTTTAGCTTCAATGTGATCCAATGAAAATCGTGTTTAGTATTATAATTACCTATGCATTTATTATGTATCCGTGTGGCGACAGATTAAGACTATAATATAGTATCACTAACCGTTCTCGTCCCATGGGTATAGTAAAAGCTCTACACAAGCAATTTTAGGAAAACCTGACATATAGCCTTACATACTAATCCGTCTTGACAATGTGGTGTTAGTTGGATAAGTTTCCCTCAGTAACTGAAAGCGGTCGCTGCAGTAAAACGTCAATGTATTGTTATGAATCATTTAAAAAGTTTAAGCTTACATCAAAATGTGAAGACAATATTTTTGAATGAACGTTTGTGTGCGGCAGGTAGACAAAAACAGGCGGGCCAAGCGCTACTACCCCGCACGAAGGTTGCTCTATCTTTGGACACTCTTTAGGGTAACAGATAGGTAAGTTACATCTTCAACTAAGTATGAACGATATGTAGTTATTTTACGTAAGCTATATACACCCTAACTTCGTTAATATGGTTTTTTTATCCCCTAGTGTATCTCTATCAATAGAAGAAGTTCTCCGAAAGCGTTCACCAAGTCTCTGATATCATTCCGTATTTTGTTCATTTTTTCAGTTTGTAAATTCATGTTTATATAGCATAGGTACTGCTATTTTTTTTCATGTGGTGCAGGAGTAAAAATATACGGTGTCAGCACCCCAAATCATCTCAAAGATGTTAAAAAATCAGGAGGAAATTATAGAAATATTATCGCTACAGAAATAAAGTGAAAACTTGACACAAAGCTGTATACCAATCTGTATCCGTCACAACACAACAATGCTAAGCAGAGATTACAAATAAGTAAAAGAAAACCAAAACTTTACAAAATAAAGTAACGAGCACTAAGTACAAGTATCTACATCAAGAAACTCAAACATTTATAGCGTAGAACAGTAATTCATGCATGGCTAAACACGACAGAGACCCGCCGATAAATCTAAACGTCTTCCAAAATTCAATAGTCGTGTATATGAAGCACGTACTCGTAGCAGCGGGCGGGTCGCACAGCGGTATCACGGAGATAATTACTATTGTCAGGGTCGTGTCCGCCTTAAATATTTACAAGTTTATATGAACGTGTCAGCTAATGACACGTTAACGTTAACTAGACTTCATAATAGAGAGGAGCCCAGCTGTATCCAGAGCGTTGTCGAGTTATGTCCCGCGCGAGACAGCCGCCCGATTAAAAATGCAACACTTCAAAACGAAGCGGATTCGGCAGCGGCGTCGCTCGCGCATCGCATGCCAGTGTTATTATAACGCTGGAGCAGACAGCTCGCTCACATGTTTACTTGTGTCTCAATAAACATACGTGCACAAGATGCATACAAAGTGCCAATCGTTTATGTGAAAACCGATCTAAAATTAAAGTGAATACATATCGATCGTAAGTTCCATAGTGCAATCATAGTGCTAAATATTACTGCAACAGTTTCCAAAAATAGTGACACAAAGCCAATTTACCTAGTTTACAAATTTAAACGTTGACGCGCCATTTATTTTTAAACCATCGACATCAGATCGATCGCAAGGCAAGGCTGGTACATACTGACATTCATAAAACAGAAACGCGGGCAGCGAGAGACAGGAACTCTGCAAACATCGGTATTTTATTTACGTGGAGAGCACAGCGATACTCGTTCCGCTTCTATTTTCGCACTATATCGTTTATTATGAGGGGCACGGTGACGGCGGCGGCTTGGGCGCACTGAGGGCGGCCGACGAGCGGCGGGCGCGAGTCGAGCGCAGGCCACTTCACTGCCTGATATTATATTCTGGAGCACGCCGCCTCACCTCGCTTCGCGCCAGATATTTCGAGTGTTACTTCCACCACCTATGAATTTACCTAGTCTCAGTCACAGCACACGCCCAGTGCAGCCGGCCGCATTGCTCAAATTAATGTTTATCTATACTATCACAGTTGCACTAAAGTTTTGTTTTAAAGTCCCATATCAATGATTAACCAGAAAACGTCATAGTGAACATTTTAAGTTTGAAATTGAATTAATTAGCTTCGTGCTCTATGTGTTAATGAAGTGCGTGAAAGACTGTTAAGTAATTTGCATACTAGATGTCCTGCAGTAACGGTTATGGCGGGCGTTTTATCACTTCTGAGTGCACGTGACAAGGTATATGTTTATTTCACTTGTCCAAGTACTTGTACTGTCTAGACAGTCTGTACGGGTTTAGACGTATTCTTTAGAATGTAATCAAACGTGTAGTAAGTAGTTCGAATGCAAACGTATAATTCTCCTAAAATGAAAACATTGTTAACTGTTTAAACAACATACTTTTGTTAATGCATTTTGCATTTGGCCGCTTAAATTACGTATAAGGGTAATCCTTATAAGTAATTTAAACTGGCTTTGGTTAACAGCACTAACAATGATGACTTTTATGTCAATTAAGACACACAATTTTATGTCTTTGTGTGGTATTACCCCACCTTCAATCTATAGGTTTTAGAACATTCATAATCTAGCTATACCATAACATACTATATAATATGAAAAAACAAGTGATATCTACAAGTAATATAGCCGACTAAGGGATAGTTTGCAGCAAACTACGAGAAAAAAAAGGAAAACCTCATAACTCTACGACAATCCGTCTGGCCAGCATGGTATTAAGAGGTAAGAGGGGCCAGAGGACCATCAATAAATCATTACAATTATAAAAATTCATTTTTATAAATATTACCGCCAAACCCAACTAGCAAAATACCCTTATAACAAACGGATTATACAGCTATAATACTTGTAGTTGTTATATAGTAGCAAAATTTACGACAATATACCATGTAAAGGCATATTATAAGAGGGTTTGGCTATACTACTTTCATTCTTATAACTCAGTCATGTACTCGTTTATAAAGCTGAATTATATGACAACTATAAAGCCTCGTACAGAAGTTACTCTTATAACTGTTTATTATATGGCTAAATGGTCATATAATATACAGAGTCATATAAAGGTTTAAATGATGTCTTTTTAAGCTTATTACAGTGGTTTATATGATAATTATAAAGTTTGGAGTCTCATAAAAGCAGTTTGTACAGTTTTTATATAACAAATGCTTACTTGTTACATAAATGACCCGTAAAAGTGCATAAGTAATGTAAAGATCAATTATCTAGCCGCAATAAGAATATTACCCTAATAATTACTTTATTATTATGTTTTATATTACTTATGTGCGCCATTTTTAACAAGTGGAAGATTAGAAGTACCTAGTAATTATAATATTAATTCATAATAAACAAGGATGGCGGAAAAAATTTAAGCGAAGTAGAAAGAGGGTGGACAAAAAATATAAGGCTTTGACAAAAACGCGTACATTGCTTTTTCTACAATAGAAATTAATAAAGAGGAAAATATTAGTGGTTCCGTACCAAATTAAAATATAAGAGAAATGTTTAGTTTACCACAATACTCCTTTACACCAAAACTTGAACATGAATACAGTACGGCAGAGAATAATGAAAGTGATACTGCTAATGGCAGGAAAAATTATATTATAAAGCTAAATATAACTAAACTAAATATTGTACCAGTATCTGTTTTTATTCTTTTAACAAGTTACTAAATTTATTTTTATTATATTATATTTATATTATTATAAATTTAGTAACTAAGACGCAAAAAAATATTTGGGAGGCTTACAGCTATATTAAAGATGGATTCAAAAATAGTTACTAAACGCCAATAACAAGCTTCCACAGATACAGATTTCTAAAAGATATAATTTTAAATAAAATGCCAACCACCAAACCACGATTTAAATAAAAGACATAATTTTAATCGAGATGTATTTATTTTAAACTTAAATATAACTATTTAACAATGAGGGGTACTTTTCAGACGTATCTATTTATTGAAGATCACTTTACATTAATATTATATAAGAAAAATTCACATTCGTCATCAGGGTAGTGATCATAAACTGTGTATTCACTCACAGTCTTTAGACCAAAAAAAGTTCGATGTAATATAAGTCCCATTTCTTCAACATTGATGATGAAATGTAATGGTATGTTTGTGTAAGTAGAATGATCACAATTAAAGCATCTCTCTTAAAATAAAATAATTTTATAGCCAAGGCTATTTTTGACTGTTGCAGATTAAAATCATCTCTTTACGATCCACGTCCATGAAAACAACCATATTTACAGCGATTCTACTGAAAAAAACGAAAGATGTGGTTATGGTTTTCTCAGCTACTTTAGGGAACTCCGAAATTACTCAATATGGACGACTTTAGCTTTATAAATTTACTTTTAAAATGATATTGGTTTTATAACCCCCTTGTAGGTGTTGTAAAAAATGCTTTTACACTTGTAACAGCGGTAACCAAGACATGACAAATAATTATATATTTTGAAATGCATATAAACGAATAATTCAATGGGCCCCTTAAAAATACATCAAATATCATACCACACTTTACCGTAAATAATAATTTCCATTAGTTTTTTACTACTTACTACCTAAAACCACCAACTCCAAGCATATTATATTATATGGTAGTACTTACTTTTGACAACTCAATTGCGAATAGAAATAAAATGTCTTCTAAAAATCCAGTTCAATCACTTGAACATAACAATATCAAAAAGCTGCGACGGCGACTGATAAGAGAATAATTTCTCCATAGATGAGTTAGATAATGCAGCTATAAGGATATTGATCTTGTAAAAGTCTTCTATGTAATCAATATAAGTGTAATAGATCTTGTAAGATGCTCTTATAAACCTTCTACAAGAAACATTTGCTTTTTATATGACCACAATATAGCTACTATAAGGTTTATATTCTTATAAACTGCGCCTAAACCCACGCTTATAGACGTTTATATGACCTTTATAAGTCAATTTTTTTTGGCTTTATACACCTTAATATGACAAGATTTTGCTACTTGGGAAGTGTCTATGGTATTTTGTTGAACAATTAAACGTGATTATGGGAGATAAATTAAAAATAGTTGGCCTATGTCCAGCAGTTCGACGTCCAACGGATGTTAAATGATGATTAAATGAATATAAGCGACATGTGATCGTTTCTTCATTTCTCACTGGCTCAATGGCGTGGTTGTCGCAATACACTTTTGTCGTGCTAAGGTTGCGAATTCGATTCTAACGCAAGGCAATAGTTTGCAAAATCGACTATTTACTGTATTCAGCCTAGATGTTTGTTAATTTCATGATGGTATGCGACCTAGCAACGGCTTGATCCCGTTGTGAATTACTTAGTAAAGGAGTTGATTGAAAAAAAAAATTTGCCATTACTTTTATTTATTTAAACAGTCCATATTAAGCTGAATTAGAGACGTAAGTTTATGTATGAATGCACATAGAATAGTGTAGCACAATAAACCTCAACCTACTTACGAACTCCGACTCTACAATATAATTATAATACAGCTTATTTTACGGTGCTGTGGCAGATTCAAAATACAAAATGTGTCCGCCATTTTGGATGAAGTCTACTAAGGGTGACTAAAATAAACAAATAAGCCTTTTCATCATCATAACAGCCCATTAATGTCCCACTGCAGGGACGGGCCTCCTCCCGTGACGGAGGGATACTTGGCCTACTAATACCACGCTGGCCAGACGGATTGGTATAGGGTTTAATTTCAAGTTTTCCTTCTTTAAAAAAGCATTTTATTATCATTTAATTTTTTAACATTTTTGTATTCATGGCTGTTTTAGGTTTTTATTTTAAACGCACTGAATTACTGTGTGGATATCCTTGTATTATATGACATTGCATAATTATAATCAAGTCTCAAGGCACGGGATTTGAAGTCAATTTGGTATTTAGAAAACTATGTCATCACATAGGTAACTAAAAACTTTTGTTTAGTCGTTTTTTACTACACTCAGAGAGAATGAACTGTATCTCAAAAATGCAAATGAAATAAAGTTAATCATTTTCCAATTTTTTTACACAAACTCAAAATACATCACAACGAAAAGGCATATTGATTTTGTAAGAGACCTAAAGGCCTATTGTATTATATGAAAGCATCTTCACAAAGCGTTCTAGACCGATGTGATGTAGACTACGATATAACCACAAAGTGTACAAGACAAACTAAGCTTTATGCATATACTTTATTATAGGTATTTACACGAATTTTCTTTGTACAAATTCGTTGGAAATCGTTTTCGATTAAATTTCGAAATATTTTCGTATAATTCTGAAATCAAACTACACAGCAGGAAAGAGTTTCTTTAGAAGATATCCGGTTTAAAAAAGTTTCTTTCCTTTTACAGTTGGCTTTGGCAGCACCTTCAAAATGAGATGGAGTAGTGTGTTCGTAGTCTAATAAAAGGCTCTTATCCCGTGTCTTTTCACACCAGATATTGTATCTTTTTCTTCACAATGTTCTCTAAGTCACATTTGAACCTTGTAAGAAGCAGGCGGTGTCTATACGGTGTATATCCTCAAACTTAAAAATAAATTAAAATATTCCGTACAGTAGTTATACAGTTTTAGCTCTTAACCAAGGCGTAAATATACTTTCATTCAATGGTCCACTGTCTTTTTAAGGCAATATTTTTTGTCAAATAAAGACCAGTTGTATAAACATCTCTATAGGTAGGTACCAAAAACAGAACCGTTATAACTGCAAACCACTCATGAGTACCTACAAAAAGTTTAAAATTGGAATCTGCGAGCATATTTAAAAACTGTAGGTATCAGGTCAAATGAACTAGTTTCATAATAACATAAGTGCTATTCGTTGTCGTTGTGATACTAGTCATTCATAATTAAGATGTTCAAATAAAAACTTTAAAAATAAAGTTCAGTTGTTCCCAGTTTGGACGGTACAGAAATACCTACAAAAGATTTTTAGTTTATTTATCGCCTACTAAAAAAAGAGGAGGTTTACATTCGGTTAAATTTTTAAAAATGTTTGTTACCTCAGAACTCTAGTCTTTCTTGACCAGTTTAAGTAAATCTTTTGTTTGAATACTTCAAACCTTCGCTGTTAGAAATTTCCAAAGAAATGTAAGAATTCTGTGAAATTATTTCAATATACTAAGATGCTTATTTTCTGGGGTAGCACTCCAGTCGCTTCCAAGCGCCCTTCGATGCATAGTTTTGTGTACAATATCCTGTAGAATTTGTTGTAGCATAGTCACTGTTTATTGCAAGCTGATTAATCAACGCTTAGTCCCTTAGTTTAAGTAGGTACTCAAACAGAAAGACTAGAACTTCTATATCTTCTCTATTTTCAAGGTCAGAACCACGGAAGAAAAATCTAGTGAAAATGCAATACAACTAATTCACTATGGGAACCTCAGCCAAAAAACAAATAAACTACTAACAAATAATATGTGTGAAGTGAACCTCTATAAATAGAAGTTATTTTGCTGTAGCGCTGAAAGAATTACGTTATGTAATCTAAATAGATTCAATTTTCGATTTAATTCCGCGTTCGTCAATAGATGGCGGTTTTCGCAGTTCTGGCAATTACATACTTTAACTTGTTGTTCATAAGGGTGGTATTCGCGTTATGTATTACCTATGACCTAAGCGACAAGTTAGCGAACCAGCGCTTATTAGTGACACGCGTACCACGCCTACTTAGCACTTCCACTTGATTCTTTCTTCCGTGGTCAGAACCACTCCTACAATTCCTTCTATCTTAAAATTAAAACAGATAACATTAATGGTTATTGTCATTATTGCTACTGACAGGTCTCGGCTCTGAGCAAACTTTTGTGTACATGGACATAAATGTTCAGGTTGCTCTGGTCTGTACATGTCATTTGTTACAATAAAAAGTTTATAATTTCGATGTTTATTAGTTTCCTAATACCAATTACTACAGCTTAATTTGAGAGAAGATGGAATATGTAAAGAATATCATAAGAGAAAACCAAATACCTCCGTTTATACATCGAAATCATCATTGTATATTCTAGAGCAGTATCAATGTTTATTAAAAAATTTCCTATCCCGAGAGAACAGCGCCGAGACAAACGACTTTGATATTTATGTTCCTCTTTATAATATATATTTTGAAGCCTAAAATGATGTTCGGTTACAGAGTACTACATACAAAATAAACTTAATATTATCGACATAATATTGAATGCTTTGATGCACTTTTATTTATCGCATGATAACCTTTTTTTCTCATTCTTGGAAGTGATTGCCTACTACAACCATACGGCAACCATAGCTCAACTATTGTCCCATCTCAAGTCATGCTGTGTAATGGCAATGCGGTGGGGCATTCGCTGCGCCTTGATACTCCGAGGAGGATTGGCCTTCAATCTATCACGTGCAGCAACTTTCTTTCGACGCAGATTTTATTTATTTTATTTTATTTTACAATTTAGAAAAGCTCATAGCTAGTTGATATAATATACAGTATTAAGATGTAGGTTAAAGCCCCTTTTTGACCGCCAGCATACCTAAAGTAGGCTATAGTAGCCACTACTTCAGGTGAAGACTAACTCTTTGCCCTTCTTTTGCGGCTCAGCTCATATTACTATTGGTAAATTTAAAAAAATAGTGAATTTATATAACAGCTTTCTTCTTTTGCTGAAGAAGTTTCTACTCTTTATGACAAGCTTCAATATAAATATATAAAACAAGACTAATAGAATGATAAATCATCATAGCAGTTTAAACCCTGCAGAGCGGACCATCTAAACTTTATCTACAAATGCCATGCTGGTCAGACGGATTGATATTAATAAAATAATAATAATAAAAATCATTTATTTGTCATAATAAACCTTAACTATACAATTTTGAATTTCATCAGGAATTTGCTTTATTAATCTTTGTTGGACCAACTTAGCTTCTATTTAGTTAAAACGTACGTTGCATACCTTAACTGCGTTACCAAAACTATTATCAGAGGTAGGAATTAGATAAAGTTATTTATATTTTTGTTTCCAAATGTTGATATTAATATGAATTATCTCCTGCTTTATTTATAGGTAATACCATGTGAGAGTATACAATTATACATTAATTTATTATACAGTCTTAATCGAATCGTCATTCACCTTTTTTTTATAAATACGCGTAACGGCGCTTGTACACGCTAAGAAAATTTGCCGTGTCTACGCCAGACAAGACAAATCTTCGTGTAGACGTCAAGAATTTTGTCTTTTTCGTACACGAAGACTTTTCTTGTCTTCCGCAGACAAGACAATTCGGAACGTGTACACGCCAGGATTTTTTTCGTAGGGCGCGCAAGTAATAACAAGTGTGATCAGTGTGAGTTTCCTTTAGTAAAAATGTTAACTAGAAAGCAAACAAGTATGATACCCTACTACACCGCTCCCCGCCCCTCCGCAACAACGTTCGCCGTGTCTTGTCTTGCGCAGACAAGAAAATTTTCTTATGCATCGCCGGCGCTGTGTACACAGGTCGTGCTTAGAAACGACACGAATTCTTGCGTAGGCCCGGCGATTTTTCTTACCGTGTACAAGCGCCGTAAAAGTAAATACCTTGTTATTTATTTAATAAACCAAGGATTTTTCTTATTAAAATTAATCTCGCTGTTTGAGGCACGTCTACTTTATTCTTTTGCTGTATAAAATCATTAAAAGCAACATTAGATAAATAGCAAAAGAATAGCGTAGTATAATTGCTGGCCAAGGTATTGAATCGGTATTAATTTTTCACGTCATGAAATGGCCATATGTTTTTAGATTTTTAAAACATAATCGATAGTAGGTAGTCTTGCGACATCATCCTCTAATTTAGTTGTAGATCATAAGCGTTTTAGGAGTTGGCCAGGGCTCACTGAGTGCACTCTATAGTTCTTGGCTAGGCTTATACGAGTCAATATTGTGTTAAAATGGGTGGTATAAGTCCCCAATTGACCATTTTCAATCGATTAAATAAAAAGTCAAGTCATGACAGTTGAAAAACAAAAGACACCTTCACAATCAGTCTATTAATTTCGTAAGTAGAAAGTAGCATGTACAAATACACAACCTCGAGAAAACTTCCACCACATACACCACACTTTTTTGTTATTAAACGTTAAAAATACCCTGACGAGGCAGCCAATATGAAAACCTCACCAATATTAAAACAGCTGTTAAAACAAAACCATAAAAAATATATCAGCCCATGCTAAAGTCAATTAAGAGAGGATTTTTGTTAAAAATGTTAATAACAACATTCGGCCTACTTAATAAATGGTATGTTTTTCGAAAAGCTCCAGTGTTATATTCATTAGTGGGTGCTCGCTGTGCCACGTTCATTAGTGTACAATACTCTGCTTTATCTGCAACTTCTGTCTCGTTCCTACCTTGTTTTTCATTCAATTACAAGCCAACTAATTGAAAAATCACACTGAAGTGAATGTGAACGGGGTGTACAGACAATAAGTTTAACTAGCTATGGTACTGACCTAACTACTTGGTTTTATACGACTTTTAGAGTATTAATCCTTGCAGTTCTGTAATGTCGTATAGTTGGGACGGGCTTATAGAGTCATCATCATCATCATAACAGCCATTAGGTAATGTCCCACATCAGGGACGGGCCTCCTCCAGTGACGGAGGGATACTTGGCCTACTAATACCACGCTGGCCAAACGGATTGGTATTGGTTTAATTTCAAGTTTTCCTTCTTTTTATTACGTAAAGATAATATTTACGAATTGTCCCTTAGTTGGTTTTTACGACACCCATGGGATGAGATGGGGTGGTGACACACTGTATTCTTATACAGCGATGAGGGGTAATTATTCCCAATAGTGCTGACCAGACAGGTTAGTAGAATATTTATTTAGAATTTTCCGATATTTGGGATCACGGTACAGTGTATTTCAAATCTTCCTTAATCAATAAGTAGGTATAGAAATCATAATTCAAGCTGTGTTTATTAATAATCTAGAATGCTATTACCTATTATTCTGCGGCAGTACTAATAGTACTAAAATGTTTTCCTTCTATGAGATTCCTTTTATGTATCAAGAAAGTAGGTACGAAAACAGTCTAACGAGTGATTTATTTTTGAAAATTTCTGGAATTTTAAAAGCATTTTGTACGAGTGCAGGTGGTTACATCCACGTGGCCCAAGGGTACTGCATCTATACGAGTCCTAAGCCTAACTTATTGCTAACATATATTTCTCCATTCTTTGTATTGAAAACGTAAAACTTTTGTATGTAAAGATGTTTTATTTTGGACTATCTTAGTGTAAAACTGTATTTTAGGTAGGTATTAATAGTAAAATTGTTTGATAGTTAAAGAAGAATGGGCAGTTTTATATGGGGTGCGTCCCATGTGTTGTAACACTTTGTGACCTATATCATCTGAAAGATCTCAGCGAGTGCTATGTTTTATTGTATGGGCATAACTCCGTATCTCGTGCAGGGAAACTGTTATAGGGTTTTTAAAAAATAATAAAAATAATTAAAAATGTCTTAACTAATTGGTTTATTCATAACTTCTACTAAAGAGATTTAAAGGTAGAGCCTACTTTGACCCAACATCCTCTCTGTGACCATTGTAAACGCAGCGTTGAGAAGATTGGAGACATATAAAATGAGTTTTACGGCGGTCCTTCTGGGTAGAAGAGTTCTCAAGCTTTTAGGAACGTTTGCGCAATTACATGGACAAAGAAAAAACAGCTCCCTATGCTTCCCGCCATTTTGTTCCAAATATGACATCTGCTCTCTGCGTCCCAACCTTTGTAACATATTGCGACTAGCATAAACATGTTCACCTACATTTTTTTTTCCTATAAATATATATGTTTTTCATTAAAATTGTGTGCAGGTCAAAAGTACTGAGCTGTTAATGATAAAATAGTTTTTGTATCAAATAAGGCTTTAATCGTACTTTTTTTACATTTTGTGACACGGAAACACATTACCTATACTTATTCCACTTATAATAACTGTAGACAATTTACAGACAGTAATCGTTAGTTTAGACCGTTATTAATAAGTACACAGTTAAAAATATAATTACAAGTGAAAATGGTAAGTTATCGCTAAATAAATCTCTTACGTAAATGTTACGTATAATGTTAGATACGTTATAGAGTTGAGGTTGAGAAAATAAAAATCCTTATTTTCTCTACATAGCTGTTGATGTTGATAAGGTTGTCATAATATAATGACAGTATAAATATACAACTCCATTAAATAGACCTGTTTTATTCACATATCTTTCAAAATATATTGAAAACACGAAAGTACAGCTCAGCAACAACACTAGACCATGCTTCCAGCCCCAGCCAATAGGCGTCCATTGCTGGAGATGGGCCTCCTACAAATATCTTTACTTTGCCGATCCTGTGACTACCTTATCACTTGGCCCCACCCCGATATCACGCGATACCGGTCGCTTTTCGAAAACTTTTCTGCCTCATCGTCATTTGTAAGTTCTTCGTGCTATGTCGCCCCTTTAACGGGCAATCCTGAGTGCTCTATCGGTCACTTTAGTTCTCCTGCAGATTATCTCACTTCTGATTCAATTGCGCAGGTCAACTCCCAATAAAGCTCTCTCCGTTCCCCTGTAGATGACCAAAAGCCTTGTGATTTGACGAGTGAACCCCTTCTCGAAGTTGGACTTATCTGGCCTGATTGTCCCAGGTAAATATATTCGTGGTCAACTTTGAGTGTAGCGTCTCCAACCGTGATTGAAGTAAGTGCAACATGAAGATTTGCCATGATCTTGGTCTTGTCCGTGTCCATTTTAAGACCCACTTATTGAGAGATACTATTAGGGTCATCGAGCATTATATTAAGGTCCTCCTTGGTCTATGACATGACACCATTTTCGTTAGCAAATGAAAGTGCGTGCGTGCGTGATATACTCGCCATAATATTGATGCCACTTCCGTTCCAGTCTAAGAGCCTAAAAGCATCTTCCAGTGCAGCGGTAAACAGTTTCGGAGATATTTAATCACCTTGTCTTATACCTCGCTGCAAATTCATAGTTCTTGATAATTTATCCTCGAGACAAACCAACATAATGGCGTTTCCGTATACTTTAGCACTGCAGTATTATGAAATATCGTTGGTGTACTTGACATCGTTGGAGAGACTGCAACACTACACCAGTAAGTTAATAATGGCATCTACACCAAGCGCAAACTTATTTGACCGACCTGAAGTTGTTGCAACTGACTGAGCAGATGTCATATTTGGAACAAAATGGCGGGGAGCATAGGGAGCTGTTTTTTTCTTTATCTATGTAATTGCGCAAACGTTTCTGAAAGCTTGAGAACTCTTCTACCCAGAAGGACCGCCGTAAAACTCATTTTACATGTCTGCAATCTTCTCAACGCTGCGCTTACAATGGTGGCAGAGATGGTGTTGGGTCAAAGTAGGCTCTACCTTTAAATCTCTTTAGTAGTAGTTATTAAAAGACCAATTAGTTAAGACATTTTTAATTATTTTTTTTATTTTTTAAAACCCTATAACACTTTCCCTGCACGAGATACGGAGTTATGCCCATACAATAAAACATAGCACTCGCTGAGATCTTTCAAATGATATAGGTCACAAAGTGTTACAACACATGGGACGAAACCGCCCATTCTCCTTTGTTTTTTTTTAATTAGGCCTAAGTGAACACTTGGGCAATAGCTTTTCGCCATTCTCCTTATCATCGTCATCATCAAATTAGTCAAAAGATGTCCATTGCTAGACACCTCCAAACATATCGCATAGACATCCATTAAATATATCCTCCCTCATCCATCGGCTTTCCTCCGTTCTAACCAGGTTGTCTGTCAACCCTTTGTGCGTTGTTTAGACGCATAGAGCTTGCGTGGTAACTAAACTACACTAAATTCTCCACACTTATATCAGTAACTAACTGTAATTGTTTTATTACAGAACTAATGTGAATATCAATAAAGATACTCTAAGACATTAAGATGAGTGTCGAAGACAGAGGTCCAAGTGCAATCCGTGGATGGGGCTGCACCCCCACAGGGGACCGCCCACCATCAGTCACCACCGAAAACACCAGTAGTTGCTTACCATCAATGTTCACAACAGGATGGAGAAGAACAATATTATATGGAATACTTGTGTTTCTAATGCTTTTAGTGTTCCTAAATATTGCATTGACCTTATGGATCATTGGTGCCTTAAAATTGAGCATGGTAAGATATTTTTATTTATGTATTATTGTTATACTCGTATAAATGGTTTTATACCCATATTCAAGATCGCATCGATGTCCCACAACGGAAATCTTTGTGTGCATACTTGACGGCTCAAAAAAAGCTTTACATCCATCCTCACAATGGAACATTTAACGACTGGTTAAGATATATTTCTGGATTAGTTTAACGGTCTAATTATTTGTGTTAATACAGAACTAATGTGTAAGAGTAAGAAGACAAAACATCACCACCTTATCTAAACCTGTAGATCTCGTAAAAGCAAAAAAAGGGAATAGATTCGTATATTTATAAGTATTATATCATTGCAAAACCTAAAAGAAAACTTGACACAACACCTTGTTGGAATCTGTTTCAATACTGTGTAGTTTATAACACACATTTCCTTCCATCACTATAATAATGAAGTCCCTTCATTCTTCATTTAATCTTTAAGATATTCAAAGCATGTTTTTTTACAGAATGGTATCGGCTCTATAAGAATAGTGCCAGGAGGAATTCAAATAAACGGGCAAGCGTGGATATCAGACAACCTAGTCGTTTCCACAATCACATCAAAAGTTGCTCAGCCCATTACGCTACATTCACACCGAAATTTCACTGTCAAAGTTGGTGAACCAGATCGTGTGGATTATTCTAAACTTTTTATTAGTAAGTTCTATTTTTAAATAACTTTAAAAAGAGGAGGAGGTTCTCAATTGTGTATTTTTTTGTACCTTAGAACTTAATCGATTTTTGGCCAAACTAAAACTAATTTCTTGCTAAAGCTTTTTTATTTTAAAACATTAACATTTAATACGTGTTAACGTAATCTCTATATTGGCCAAATAGAGATTTAATAAAAAATATTTTAAGTAATTAGAATTTTCTCACAAAAATATAGCATTACTTTGAATTATCAATCTAAATCCTTGAATATTATAATCGGTTCTAATCTTAAATATTATTAGTGTATTTTTAATTAGAAATTAATTTTAGCTTCTATATTAATTAGAAAATTATAAAATCAAATAGATCATAAAATAAGTCTATGAGTTTAGCCAGGATCGACCCGGGAACCTTGTAAAAAACTACTTGCCTATCTTACAAGCCATGGTTTCATCAAATTTATGCTTATATTTGTAGAACGAGACAGCATAGAGTTCAGTGGTCGTGCGATGAACGTGCGTGACTCTCGAGGAGCCAACGTGTTCCATGCGAGTAGAGATGAAGTGCGAGTGTATGCCGAGGCTTTGGCTATGGATGGGCCTGGAGGACTGAGTGTACGCAGTGCTGTTCAAGTACCTCATGTTCATGCACCACCAGCTTCTAACTTAACGTATGTATACATTTTCAGATCTTTAAGAGCAAACAATAAAATGTTTTACTGCCTTGATCTTACCGTGGTTGCAATGGCGGTTGTGGTTTTGATTCCCACGCTGGATTATTATTTGGGCCATACACACTCTTGTCCTGAGACGAAGCATGTTATTAATGGTAACAAATAACTGGATGTTATTTGTATCCATTAATAACATGCCTGTTAAAGTTCATGATACACAAAGTAAGATTTAAAGTCCGTCACTGTCTTTTTAAAACTAAGAAATAACCAATGTAGATTCAAAATATGTAAACAAAATAGTACTATTTATATAACAGTAGTACGAGCAAAATACAACAGTCTGAGTCGAAACCCTATTGTATTACACATATCAAAGTGTATGTAACTATGTGGGGAACTTAGTGTAGCGAACTGCAAGAATGCCAAAATGTTGTCATTCCCGCTCAACTGTTAACTTGGTTCAGATACATTTTATTATGATTAAGATAAAATAAATTACGCAGGCAATGAATTTAAATTATTAAAACATTTCAAACTATTAACGTAGTGGTTTTAGTGGATGATTGTTGCGCAGGGGTCTCAAATTCGATTCCCGTTCAATGCATTGTGTGCATGAATATCGGTGTTTTCTGAGGTACTATTAAGCAAGTTACATATTATTTTTTCAGGTTAGAGTCCCTTACACGTCGGTTAGATTTAAGGGCACCTCAATCAATATACCTTGAAAGTAGAGCTGGAAGTATAGATATTACATCGCACGGTAATATCAAATTGGACTCTATCGTTGGAGCTGTAAGTATCTAAAATCATTGATCAATTTTATCCATGTTATTTATGCCTTTGTCTCATTTTGATCTTAGGTCTCACTTACCTATAAACTGGAATAAAGTTATTAATGCTCTGCCAAAACACAAGTTTTAAAATGTGTTTTTTTTTTGCTAGCCATAAGCGGCCCACTGAAAGACATAATATGCCTCCCTGAGTTCACCCCACTGTCATAAATATTAATATGATATTTTTATAACAATATTATATTACAGATAAGAATCGACGCACCAAATATAATAATCAGTCATCTGAAACAAGCAATAACGACGGATAAACCACAGAAGAACGTAAGAAGCACGAAGGTATATCAACTCTGTGCATGTGCCTCAGGAAAGTTATTCCTGGCTGCACCAGAAGTACCCTGTGTAGCTCATGACGACGACGTTGAGTTATGCCGATGATGATGTTACTTCTTAGCATATCTTATCTAATCTAATCTAATCTAATCTATCCCACAGCGCAATGGGATACGACATTAAACTTAAAATAATTTTATATAGATGCAAAATTAAGACAAAACAATTTTCTTTTTTATCTATACCAGAAAATAACAGCTAATATAAATAATAGACTACAAAAAATCAAGAGCTTTTTTTTATATTCAAAACCATATGTATTTATCTTCTGCATTTTTTAGGTTATATTCTGTGTGTGTTTTATTAAAAATCTATTATCACCCACACGTACTTAACTTGTTTTAGATACAAAGCCAGAAAAATATTGCACATTAATAAGCATTTATTTGTTCAAACTTAGTTAAAATTTTATATACTTAGTCATTATAATTAAAAACTTGAGTTCTAGTAAAATGTGAAAGAAAGTTATTCTTGATGAGGCAAATCAAGAGTAAAATGAAATTATTTACGTAATTTAATATTAGATAGAATAATTAATCATAGTAAATAGTAGAGCTAGACAGGTACATAAAATACCTCAATTTTCAATGTTTGTTCACCTTATTTATTTCCTTTGTTTGGATGAACTCTTCTAGAAATTATAGATATTTTCCAATTAAAAATATATTTTTAATTGATACTTCAAAACAGTTCTAATTAGTTTAGCGAAACAAATGAATAGATATGTATATTAAATTACATATTCAAATACGGTTCTGTCGTGTATTATACAATCTTTTTTGTGAATAGATGGAATTTTTATACACTTTACACATGATTTATTGAAAATGAAATACGTAAGATAGTCGTAATACCTACATGTAAAATAATATTAGAAAACAATGGCACTTGTAGAATGTAATTTCGGCCTTTTGAATATTCACAGGACTTATGATTAGACGCCTTAATCGTAATTTAGTAAAAATGAATAGTCGTAATTAAAAATATAACAAATTTTACTTACTTATGTAACAGTTAACACTGAAAAAATGCACACAATAGTAAAACATTGCAAATGAGTGCACTGTTGCTTAAAGTGTTAAATGTGATAAAAATAAATGAGTATTGCATTCTTAATTATTGAATTTTTGTTATTATGTTTTCTTTTATAATTGAAGAATATATACATCAATATATTACATACATAATACATAAAATAAAAATATTTGTATTTTTACATTAGATGAGAATAAATAAGCGAAATAAATTCATTACATAACTTCCTTACATTTTATAGTAGATGTTTGTTACATCAAATTTAACGTATTGGAATTCCATACTGTATAAATATACCAATGTATCGTTACTACAATGCGTCTATACTCCATTTGTTTAGGTATTTAACTAAAGGTAAACAAAAAAATGACATATTTAACTAAAGGTAAACAAAAAACGGATGGCGTCTGTGGAAATCGACCGAATGAAATAACTGTCAAAATTGTTGCCGCGCTATCATGCAAGCTTACTTTTCAATTTAGTCAAGTTCCCAGCTACTGTTTACCTTTAGTTAAATACCTAAACAAATGGAGTATAGTTATTAAAATATGTAAATTTACACTTTGTCTATGCCATCATGGTGTAGTCTATTATTTAAGTTCGAATGGAATTAAAAGTAAACAATTTGATTTAAGGTTTACGCAGCTAGCCTTAAACCTAAACTATGCCAAACGCAAATAAATAGCTTTAGAAGTGGCCAAAGTTGAATTTTGACTCAAGTAATGTTATTAGAAAATGGAATTGTTATGTGCCTTAGCACAATAATTATTTGTTTTAAAAATAAACTGTGACATATTGCAAATAGATAGTAAGGTAACGCTCAGGTAGAGAAGACAGCAGGCAATGTTTCTCATCATCGAAATAGAGATATAAGAAAAAAAAAATAACTGTTAATAAATTTTAACTTTAAAGAATATAAGATCTATTATTTAGTAAATATACATATTTCATTAAATAGTCTTTTGTGTTTTATTCTGACTGCATTTAACAACTTATAGTGACTTTCCTCGTACCTAATGATATCCTTTTATAATACCAGACCAGTATGAATCTATAAATTTACAATATTCGTGTACGTGGTATAGAGAGGTCGTGTATGTGGCCGCTGCGTGCGAGGTAGCGAGTCCGAATACGTCACACACTATACAAAAAATGTCAAGCCTGGGATACTACGGAGCAGTTCATCATAATCAGCCCATTTAATATCCTACAGGGACGGGCCTCCCGTGACGGAGGGATACTTGGCCTACTAATACCAAGCTGGCCAGACGGATTGGTACTGGGTTTAATTTCAAGTTTTCCTTCTTTTTATTTCGTAACTTAGTCGGTTTTTACGACACCCATGCGATGAGATGCGGTGGTGACATATTGTATTCTTACTCCGTCACCACACGGACATAAACTAAGAAAGAATGCAGACAGATGATGAGCCAGCCTAATCAGAAGTTATTAAGTCTCTTAGCCATGTAAATTCACCAATACTACTGCTATTATGTACGCACTACATCCTGGAGGTAGATAAAGTTAGCACAGGGTCATCCCTCCGAACCAGAACCGATCTAGATAGCCTTTTACTCAACCTAGTTAATTCATAAATAATAAACAGTAATGTTATTTTAAAACTTAAATAAGAAGACCAAAACATACAAATACTTGTATAGAAAATAAGATAAAATCTGATGTGAGAGGATCAAACATTATCTGTGGTCGTTTTCTCGCGCGGATTTACGCTTGACTCGTAACGTCTCGATTGAAACGCATAATGTCTGTCATTGTGTAAACAAATCTGCATTCTATCAACGCATTTAATTTTAAGAAATAAGAAGAATTAAGAGGCCATTATTTGATATTATTTACATAATTTGACAAAGCTAAAAAAAATATGGAATTTTGATGACCTAATGCCAAGAAATGAAATAAAGTACTATGTAAAACACACATTACCCTAGGCCTAGTATTTTCTTTATAATGATTACATTTACTTTAATAATATTATTATAAAATTTTTGCCATTTTCTGAAAGGTGATTTCATTTAAACGCTTGAAAGAGTAGCTTTAAGCTATATGAAATCAAAAAATTTTAAAATAATTTATTTTTAAAAAAAGTTGTTTTTCTGTTACCTATTTTTATTGTAGACCTCCGCCTCAATTTTTCTCATTTTTAGGACTTATACAGATTAGACTTTAGTTTAGAAACGACATACAAACAAATAGAACTGCAACCAATAGCTACTTAAATTTAAATGAGAAATCAATACACATATAGCAGTTTACTAATTCTTAACTAGTCAGGGTATAAAATCGCTAGGGAGTGATTAGTGTGGTCGGTATGTGTACGAGGCGCGACCGCCGCTGCTTAGTAATTAGAGCTAGCCGACCACGGACAGGCCACGCTAATTGAAACCGCAAAGACAACGTTTTGTTGCAGCTTTTTAGCGTTAACGAGACCTAACATTACGATTGCGTTCTTAGAATTTTGACTACTTGGCTCACGTATTTTGTGGGTGGTTTAATACCCAATAAACCCTGATTACAACCAAGCTACGAAACGATATATTTCTAAGTGATAATGTCATAATGTGAGTATGACTTTTTCCGTAGTGGTGTCGGAGTTTAGAGAATAGTGTGCCACCCATCACTCGATGTCATTCATTCAAAGGAGGCTAATCGCAAAAGTAAATGAAAAATTAAAACTCCTAAAATTTCATCCATCATATTAGCCAATAGTCTTGAATAGTTTACTGCTGGTGAGGGACACATGAGCCCGTTATGCACGCACGCGATCTTATTCTGTTTTCATTCCCTGTCCATCAACAACAAACTTAAGTTAGATAGGGAATACTATAGAGAAGTGAGAGGGAAAATACTATAGAGTATCCCTACTCTCACTTGTTTGTTGTTTTTAAAAGGTTTCAATATGGATTCTAACGTACAGGAAAATCTATATCTTAAACCTTTCTGCGCCATGGGCCATAGGCAACCTAAAACGCTATGTCCTACAATTTTTCTCTTGATTTGTACAAAAACAAAATTTAAAATTGGCGCATTCTATTTACAACCACGTTTATTTTCAACCGACTTCAAAAAAGAGGAGGTTCTCAATTCGGTTGTATTTTTTTTTTTTTTTTTATTTTTTTTATTTTTATTTTTTGTGTTTGTTACCTGATTTCTCGAAAACGGCTGAACCGATTTGAAAAATTTTTTTTTTGTTCGATTGGGTATACTTCCCATTTGGTCCCATTGTCACCAGATCTGGATCTAGATGACGGGATCCTAGAGAAATCGAGGGCATCTCTTGAAAATTGTAGGGACGCATTATGTAAAATGTTGTCATATACGTGCATCTCTGACGTCACTACCAAATAATCAAGAGTCAGAACTGGTCTGATGCTGGAGACCACAGAGAGTCGAGGGAACAACTCAACGGCATATAGCAGCTACCTTGTGTTTGGGCTTATTTTAATTGTATTGATGAAAACTTTACGAAACTTGACACAAACATGATCTGATGATGCAGAAGACTGAGGGTCGAGGGAACTCCTCAACGGTATGTAGCAGCTACCTAGTGTTTAGGCTTATTTTATTCGTATTAATGAAAACTTTACACAAACATGATCTTATGATGAAGACGACTGCAGAAATTTATTTAATACGAATCTTAGAAATTGTTATCAACATGGTTTTTAACCGACTCCTGTTGAAGTCGGTTTTTTAATTAGAAAATTATTCAGTATAAATAATATCAAGATGTCCATACACAGTATAGGGAAGATGAGCCAAACGAGCACTCCTTGAGACTTGAGTTTTATTTGTTTGCTTTATCCTTCGCCTAACATAAAAGGAGCTGTGAACTGTTATGTTTATTTCAGGGGACTTTTTTAGTTACGACTCAATAAACAAAGACAATCGAGTCTGAAATATTTATTTGTTAACTTTTTTATTTTTCTGTTTAGATTTTAGAATTATCAAGAACTAGCGACCCGCGATTTTCACAAGTGCCGTGTAACAATTGGCTATGATCATTTGCATAGTCAATTCTTTATGACGAGACCTCTCTATTAGTTTTACACAAATAAAAACTAGTCACAAACAAAAAAGCTCCGATGCCGCTCTAACTAGTGAAGGTTGTTATTGTTAGTACTTTTTCTTTAGTATTTTTTCTTGATCTCTTTCCAGATAAAAAGCTCTGAAACACTGGCTAATCCCCTTACTGGCTAATAAATGTCTTAATACAGTACACTACTAATATCATGTAGGACATAATTACGGATTCTTTGGATGTCAGATTGAATGACATCTCCGTGTGGTGACGGAGTAATAATACAATATGTCACCACCCCATCTCATCCCATGGGTGTCGTAAAAACGGACTAAGGGACAATCCGTGAATATTGTCTTTACGAAATAAAAAGAAGTAAAACTTGAAATTAAACCCTATACCAATCCGTCTGGCCAGCGTGGTATTAGTAGGCTAAGTATCCCTACGTCACGGGAGGAGGCCCGTCCCTGCAGTAGGACATTAATGGGCTGTTATGATGACATTGAATGTCAAGTTTTACTTCTCTTGTTTACTGCAAACCATTGTATCTGTAAACTTTGCCGGTTGGCTTACGACATCTTTACGACGAGATCCATCATTGGTGGAAAAGTCAATAATATCATTACAAAAAAGCTAATTATTTTCTGAAACAAATCCCAAACGTTATTTACTTACGTCAATACTTAACGACAAATTAATATTATCTTCACAAAAAACATAAAGCAAAGCTAAATGTAAATTATTCTTAAACATTGCTCTACCACGATAAATATATTAACAAACATAAATACACAAACGTACATAAAAGATGTTGCTGAAGATATAAAAGTGTAATGAGGACGCAAAAAATGTAATTTTAATTTTATCCTTGCCACTTTTTTTCCACCGTTGGTGGCGCTTAATCATAATCACGCCCCAGCATGATAATCTTACGGTTGTAGCTAAGAATGAAGAAGAAAAAGACATACAGATTATTTTTTTCTCGACATAATTCATTTTGACATGCATATTTGGGTCTTTTTAAACATAATTATGTACTTTTGTTGTGTGAAATGTATAATTTTGTTGTGTACAGGTATTATTTTATTGTTGAAAAAAGTAAATGAGATCGACGTTTGTTTTAAAACTTTTGAATGGATTCTGAATGGTCAATATCTTCCTAACGGAGGGATGACTAACAAACTAAGCATAGCTTGTAGTATGGCTACTGATAAATCGAATTTGTCACAAAAAGTATGACTGTGTACCATAAACCTCATTAACAGGTTGCACACAATAGTAAAACAATATACCAATGATTCTCTGTGTGGTCACGGAGTAAGAATACAATATGTCACCACCCTATCTCATCCGATAGGTGTCGTAAAAACCTACTAAGGAACTATCCGTGAATATCATCTTTACGAAATAAAAAAAGAAGGGAAACCTAAAATTAAACCCTATACCAATCCACTTGGACAGCGTGGTATTAGTAGGCCAAGCATCCCTCTGTCATGGGAGGAGGCCCGTCCATGTAGTGGGACATTAATGGGCTGTTATGATGATACCAATGATACACGGAACATGGAACGGGTTAATGTAATTAGCGTAACATTAAAGCCATAAGTGCTATACTTTGAACCACTTTATGTGATAAACATTGATATTAATAATGAGCATAACTAACAAACTATTGCATGTAATAGTTATGCAAGCAAGGAAGTAAATAAATATCAAATTTGTGATAAATTGTAACATTTGGTAGTAGGTACGCGGATGACAAATATGGCAGTTAAACCCACCTGGCTGTTATACCTGTCTGCAAACAGTATTTACGTAATACCGTATAGTAAGTTTTACATGGAAATATGGAAAAAATACATGAGTTGTTACGTGAGTTATAAAGGTTTATGACTTTTTTCTAAATGTAAAGCTGCTACGTAACCGAGAGGTTGTGGCCTAAAATTCTATACAGGATAAGTAAAATCTTATTCTAATTATAACTAAATAAAATATAAATAAATAAATATTCCTTACACATTCACACAACGCCATCTAGTCCCAAACTAAGCTGAGCTTGTACTATGGGTACTAGACAACGGAGAAACATACATAAATACTTTTTTTTATTTGTAAATGACAAAAATCGATATTTTATTGCCTTCTAACCGTATTTCGTAACCTTGACGAGGACGAAAAGTTGCCTGCCTTGGACTATCCACGATAATATCGAATTGTCCTGTGTGGCAGAAACTTAAAACATTAATTTAACGGTTAAAATCCAAACTGAGAACACTGCGAGTAGTTCGAAGGCCTTACTTATTGGACAGTAAAGAACAATAACATGTAACATGTAAAGGACCATGTAAAGAATAATAAAACAAAAGTAAAGAAAAAAAAAACAAAAAAAAACTTAATCACATTTTAAAGATATTTAAGTAAAGTAAAAAAAAAACTTTACTTTTACTTTACTAGTAAGTACCCATGTAAAGAATAATAAAACAAAAGCAAAGAAAAAAAAACAAACAAAACATAATCTAATTTCAAACATATTTAGATCCACATCTCAAACACTTATAGTTTCCTATCAGAAAACAAGAGAGAGCGCATCGCCAACAAATAGTGAGTTAGGGGTCGTTCTGTTTGGTAAAGTTTTTATACTCTGTGTGGCGCCCGGGGTCACATAACGAGCACCTGTGTACCTCATCTACATAATGTGGACAAGTCGTTCAACTCGCGCTGGACACTTTGTATATGTATACTACAGCTTATATAGGTATATACTGTTACTTTCTTTTACTTTAAAGATTAGAATTATTCTTTAGAAAAGCTAATCATTATTGTTACAGCTTGTAGAGAGTGGTGAAAAGTCGAGAAATGATGGATGTATAAGCGTGATGAAAATATTTGGATATCTTTAGGGTCAGCAGTGGACGTCTTTCGACAGAAATGTATTTACATTAATTTAAAACCAATTAAAAATTCATCTTGGGAGGACTGGCCTGGATACTTGGCATACTAATACCACGCTGGCCAGACGAATTGGTATACGGTTTAATTTCAAGATTTCCTTCTTTTTATTTCGTAAAGCCAATATTCACGAATAGACCCTTAGTCGGTTTTGACGACACCCGTGGGATGAGATGGGGGGAATTAAATAATATTGTTTTCAAAATAGTTTTCATAAAACTTTACTCAGTATTTATATATAATAAAAACAGTAACTCGTACACTTCTCTTCTAGCCTGTATCATTATTTATAATCCCAATAAAAAGAAATAGGATAACAAAGAAAAACTTAGAAACATATGCATGTCGTACGTAATGGTAGGTGATCAGATAAAACGTAGCCTCACAGCCTTCAGGCTGCTGTAGGGAACGAATTTAAAAGGTATCCAGAGAGTCGTAAAGAAACTTGTGCCCTTAGCGACAAATGAAACAACGGGGAAAACGGAATCTAACATAATACAACAACTATAATAGTCATGTCGTAGAGCTGTACACGGGAGGTAACACGACTAAATTAAACTGTATGCAATATGTAAACATTCACTTATTAAACCATGTAATTATTATGCTCTCGTGTAGCTTTACGTAGAACAGAATAATTACGCTTAGGTATATGTTTCTATTTGCCATACATAGCTGTTTAGGTAAAAATTTAGTAAAGTTATCAGATTGAAATTTACTTTAAAAAATAGATCGTTAATAGCTTTGCTTTATGTTTCTTGTGAAGATAATAATAATTTGTCATCGAGTAATACTCCAGTAAAATAAGCATTCAACCTCGGAATGGAAGCGAATAAGCTGTAAATTTGCATAAACCTTTGTTTTGGTGTACTAATGACTGGTAGAAAAGTCTCATATGATCACGTGTCTGCGTCATAAGTTATTCAAGGTCAACGGTCACGAAAATCAGTTTTTTCCCATTATCTCGTTTTCTATGGGAAATACGCATTTAACGTCATTATAAATATTGTAGATCATAAAATTGTCTACAAAAAATATCTGAACACTTTTCTCCTAAAAAGCATCGCTTTCGAGATATCGTGACTTTAGAGCGCAGGAAAGTCGTATTTTCGACTATATGCACACACTAGCTTTTTCCCGTGATTTCGCTCGCCTTTACGTTATACCATCGCCTACGTTATATCATCTACCTGCATGCCAAAATTCAGCTAGATCTGTCCAGTGGTTTGGGCTGTGCGTGCGTTATTAACTTGGTTTCTCCAGTAGGAATACTCCTACCACATACCTAGTGTTCTATCAACGCACAGCCCAAACCACTGGACAGATCTGGCTGAATTTTGGTATGCAGGTAGATGATATAACGTAGGCATCCGCTAAGAAAGGATTTTGATAAATTCTACCCCGAAAGGGATAAGATAGGGGATGGAAGTTTGTATGTAACCTTGTCAATTTCAAACCGATTAGGCTGTGACCAAGCATGCATATGCTACTATATATTGAAATAAGCCTTATTTTTCATAATATTTATAAAGGCGAGCGAAATCACAGGAAAAAGCTAGTGTGTGCATATAGTCGAAAATACGACTTTCCTGCGCTCTAAAGTTACGATATCTCGAAAGCGATGCTTTTTAGGAGAAAAGTGTTCAGATATTTTTTGTAGACAATTTTATGATCTACAATATTTATAATGACGTTAAATGCGTATTTCCCATACAAAACGAGATAATGGGAAAAAACTGATTTTCGTGACCTTTGACCTTGAATAACTTATGACGCAGACACGTGATCATATGAAACTTTTCTACCAGTCATTAGTACACCAAAACAAAGGTTTATGCAAATTTACAGCTTATTCGCTTCCATTCCGAGGTTTGCCCCTAATTAAGCCTTATTTGACTGTACTATAATGACGAAAGTAAATAACGGTTAGGATTTGTTTCACAAAATAATTCGTCTTTTTGTAATTATGTTATTGACGATTCCACCAATGGTATGGATGGATCTCGTCCTAAAGGTATCGTACACCAACCAGCAAGGTTTACAGATATAATGGTTTGCAGTGAACAAAAGAAAAATAACACGTGTGGTGACGGAGTAAGAATACAATATGTCACCACCCCATCTCATCCCATGGGTGTCTTAAAACCTACTAACGGACTACCGCGAATATTACCTTTACGAAATAAAAAAAAGAAAAACTTGAAATTTAGCCCTATACTAATCCGTCTGGCCAGCGTGGTATTAGTAGGCCAAGTATCCTTCCGTCACGGCCGTCCTTGCAGTGGGACATTAATGAGCTGTTGTGATGAAACAAAAGAAGGAAAACTTGACATCCAACGAATCCGAATGTCTAATAAGATATCAATAGCGTACTGATGGTCTGATGAGACGCCAACTATGAAACACTAAGTCTACGTATTTCATCAAATAAAATTACCTACAACAACTTCAAGAACACAAAAATTTTAATACAATCACTAAAAAATTGCGTAAAAGTACCATTAATAAAAGTGTCAATCATTTTCCTGCTTACTCCCTCACAAACATCAGTCTTACTTAGCAAAGTAACTTAGTTAATTTTGTTTTTACGAGAAATTACTGTGCCGCACAGGTGACACGCCTGCTAAATAAACTTTGGACTAAACCTCAATTAGTGGAGAAATATTTAGCGTCACTTCTTGTACTGTAGATTTTTTTAAATAATTTATTATTAAATATATTATTGTGGTAATTGGAATCGACTTTTAGATGTAATGTTATAATAGTTGTAGGTACTAGCTCATTATTTTTTAACTGCAGAACCTTACCTCTTCAAGTGACGGAATGTTATTCATGTAAGAATACAATGTAAATATATTTATACAACTTTTAAATAATATTGTTTATTCTCTTAAACGTGTGGTGACGGAGTAAAAATACAATATGTCACCACCCCATCACATCCCATGGCTGTCGTAGGAACCGACTAAAGACTATTCGTGAATATTATCTGTATGAAATAAAAAGAAGGAAAACTTGAAATTAAACCCTATACCAATCCGTCTCTCAAAATTCCTTACTCGTAAATACAACACTAACTAGTCCTAAACTAACCAGACATTCTATTGTAGGTACATACTTATCTACTTATAAACATACTTACTCGTGTAGTTATTCTTTTGAAAGTAGGTACATAATATACATTATACATATTACATACAAATACAATGCAAACATTATTGTTCATACATACACACTAAAAATTTGGATTTATCGAGAATCAAGGCTAAGTAAGCAGTTATTTTTGACGACTTCTGTTGCGTAGTAGTTATATAACATGACTGCTACGTAGAGGTCTCGGGTTCGATTCGATTGCATGAATATGATTTTTTGCACTGATCTGGGTGTTTTCTATGTAGGTATAATATGTATGTATTTACAAAAAAAAGTATTTAAGTATGTTTATCCGTTATCTAGTACCCATTGTACATACAAGCTTTACTTAGTTTGGGACTAGATGGCGTTGTGTGAATGTGTAAGGAATTACATTTATTTTACATTTATAGTTACATACAAACCACTGTACCACATATTTCGAGAAATAAATAAAAGAATACAACTTATAACATTGCATTCAATAAATGATTTAGTATCTTTTGTTTATGCAAATGTATTAGAACGCGTCGGTACCTCACCGGCATTATATGGCAATCCCACTTTGTCAAAGCACCGACTTGGCTGTTATTGCAAAATGTTTCACCTGCACACTAACGGAGCGTACCGGTACTGTAATAACATTGACACAAGGGAAATTCAAATGTCGAACTATTTGCGCATTTGCTTGGCCCAAAATGGAATTTCTTTGTTACTACAAACGATAAATATTATATGAAGGATGTGACAAAGAACTCAAAAAGGTTACATTTTTATTCTGACATATCAAATATTAAGTATTTGTAGGCTTGTACTTGTTACGTAAATACGCTTTTATGTGAAACAATAAAGTTTCATGCTGCCTAATATTGTTAAGAATTGAATAAACGGTAATATAGCTCGTAGAATCTTTAAACTGAAGTGGCAATGGGCTGGTCATATCGTAAGAACGATCTATGGACCTTACTCCACTATGCTTTCTTGAGGTTGATGTAGGATTGCAGACCACAAATAGATGAGCAATGATCTTTCTAAGGTTGCAGAACTGAACTGAATGTTGGTTAAGCTTCCTTTGACTACTTCGGTGGCACAGCGATTGTGTACTCAGCTGCTGTATAAGTCGTCGCGGGTTCAATTTCACGAAGGACAATTATTTAGTCAATTCACTAATTATTGCCCTGAGCCTTTGTATCTATTAAATTAATGTCTAGGTATACAAGTAGCCGGACACGTACATTTTTTACTTATTTTGGAAAGAAATTATTATTATTCTTTATCGACTTTTACAAAGCCCACTAGACATGACATGTCACAATGTATTCTTTATCCTGTCAACACACAGTAAACAAACTATAACTTAAAAATTAAAAGATGGCTGCAGAAAGTGTAATAGTAGGTAGTGGTAAATGTTTTATATTAATCAAGGCGCGAGTACAATCGAATGATTAGCATTTATATGAGGTGTTCGTACCGCGACCGCGCCCGACCACGCCACGGTCGTATCTAAACGGCTTGTCTTTAAACACTGTTAACATTTTATACATTTCTTTTGTATTTCTTTATTAAAAATAACTTTTAAGTCTTAGTGATGGCGGACTTTAAAAATATATAATTGCTACCACAAATTAAAACGAAGCTGAAAAATGAAATATCATCGCTTAAACTATTTCTTTCAGTAATAGAGCCTAAGAAGTAGTAATTTAATAAGTACCACACATAGCTTAGATGTTCTTTGAATCCTTTAATTTAATGTCTGTAAAATTCCTAGTAGGGAATTATTGTCCTTTTAAAAAGAAAATGAATCCAGAATTAGTTCTACTACTTACTTTTTCAATGTAAGTGTACCTATGTGGAAAGTCAATGAAGACACGACTAATACAGCAAAATATTTAATTCTTCTTCGAACGCACATGATACATAACAGAACTAATAATTGAATGATGTTAGTACAAGGCCTATTGGAATCATAACATGACAACTCACAAGCTAATATGGGATTACCCTAGGATTACCTAATCGCTACATGAGATATTGCGAACTAGTCATATTAATCTAATTGTTAACTGACTACGTAACTTCTACTGCAGAATTCACTCATTTTCTGACTCTTAATGAAATAGGTACATTTTTTTTTCATTTACTTTTATTTAAATTGGTTAAGAAATAACTCAGTTCTGCGGTATGAAATTTTTAACAAAAAAAAAAGCAACAAACACGTTGAAAACTTCCCCTTCTTTTTGAGTCGGTTTAAATACAATTGCATAAGTATTTTTATGAATTGTCAAGTATGCTTAGTACAAGCTCTGTTTAGTTTGAGAATACTTTAAATATTATTACTAGATTACTACTAATACGCATTCAGTCAGTCTTTGAATGGGTATCCTAAATGCTTATAACGTAAATTTTTTTTTGTGGATATGTTAGTCAATACATATTAATATAGGGATTAAAACGACATAGCTGTATTGTTCTCAAGCACCAAAAGGTATAAAATTGTCAAAGAACCAAACAGACATTCTATAAACATAACATTAAACTTGTACAAAAAAGTGTTTGTTTTATTCTAAGAAGAATACGAGTAAGCAGTTAAATATCTCGTTAAAATGAGCAATGAACTTTTACGTCTCATTGGTAATATCGTTACGCCCGTGTTACTACAAACACTTATTGAAAGTGTTCTTAAGTGTTGTCCTTTTATGTAGCTAGTCCATAAATGTTTGATAGGGCCATCTAAGAAAATCTCTGTCTCCATTCGTAGAGGGTCTGGAGTCAAATAAAACTGGAATCCCAAATATTATTCCGCGACATTTTCCCTGTTCGTTCGATGTGAACTTTTATTTTTATGCCCTTACGTATTCTTATCAGTGTAGAGACACACACCCGGAGAGCTTCTGACATACTGACTTAAATCCTTTACCCAAGAATGTAAGTTTGTCTTGGATTACAGTTTTTTTTTTTCTCGAATCTCTTTAATATTATTGTGGCAATTTAAGGATTTATCGTGAAAAGGGACGACGATAAGACTAAATCATACTTTATATTGTTGTAGTAGGGAGATAGATCTTACAAGTTGCTTGTGGTATATAAAACACTACTTGTTGTTTTATGAAAAACACTAAAAATGATTTTAGAAATAGAAACCTTTGAACTGCTTTGGTGGCAAAAATGTCGTGTTTGCGGTTGTCTTGCACGGGGTCGCGGGTTTGAATTCCATTTAAAATGGTTAAAAGATTTATTTGTGCTAATCACAAATGATTGTTAGCAACACAGATGGACTTTGTTTTAGTTAATTTTACTCACAGGACCCACGAAACATCTCTGTTGTGGGTATTATATTAAAAAAATATGTTGTTCTTACAACCAGAGTTTAATTGTCTTGTAGGAGTTGGGATAAGCGACTGACGCCTAAGAAGAGGGGGTTGTGATCCCATGCTGAATTATTTATGGTATCCATAAATGTTATTTCTGAGTCATAATGTGTTTTGGAACTTTGAAATGCATGTTGTCTTAAATGCAATAAATATATAAAAATAAAATAGTTAGGTTCTTTTTGGTAATGTCTTTGATGACAAAAGGCGAGGTTTTGACAACATTATAGCTGTTGTAGTCCTTGGATGCTACACATAGATCTTATTTTATGAACTTAAGAATTATAATTTATATATTCATAGCAACCCCTATACATATTAATTTTAAAATAGGTTAGTATCTTAGCAATACTCTGTCCTAAAGCAGGTCGAGTGTGTGCGACCTTTGAGTCCAGAGTCCACTAGATCATGAAGGCGACAGGCGGCACTAATATAATTTAGCTCTTGCCTACTACTACTAGTTGGATACAGAATTAATATATCACTCACTGAGACAAAAACTATGACGTCAGAGGTTGTAGTATTACTCTGTTTTTCTTTTTTAATAAATAGCTTTACCGCTTTGTTAGTTAGGTAAATGGACAGTTTTTACTGTATATGGTGAAGTACTAAGAATACCACTATCGTAAAACTGTTTAAGTTTTTTCGACACCATTGACACGAAAGAAGAAGGAGTAAGAATACCAAATTATAACATTAGACTTACTACGTCTTCTATTGTATTTCTCGATATAATAAGTCTCTATGATAAGAGACGTCCTCCTGAGCGAAACTTAACTTACTTGAAGCTGGCTTGTTCAGTAAGATTTCGTTCTTCGGAGGATACAACAAGCCGGCGCAGCGCGGCGCGGTCGTTGGTTCAGATGGTAAGGAGGTCTCTTTAAACCTATATTTGGTTTAATAAGCTACACAATGACATCTTTAAGCACGAATTAATCATAGAATTTGAAATTTATATTATTGGCTTAATAAATTAACAATCCAAACACAAAAGTGCAAACACGAAGAACACCAGTAAAATGTAGCTATTTCAATGAATGTCGCAAGGAAAACTGAAACGTAATACAAGTAATATAGAGGTAAATTTCAGCTTGTAATTTTCAACATGTTTGTTTAATAAGTGCGGAGTTTAGAAATGAGGTTCTGTTGGTTTGAACTCGTCACATATTTCAGTAGCGTCACCTACCTCCGTATTAGTATGCCAGACCACAATAACCGAAGTCGAATCACAAAAGATTTCCGGAGCGCGCCTTGCACAAGGGATGAAAGCCAACATTGTGTAATCAGAAGGGTCGCAATCTCACCTCACCCCCCGTACTGTGTCGAACACAGCTTCATCAACAAGGGCTCTTTCTACTCATTGTGACATTTCACTTCTCAATAGAACGACAATGCTGTGACCGCACCAAATCACGACAAACATACCAATTTTTTTTGGTAACATAAGGTACTCTACGAAAATGTTGCTTTAACTTTTTATGCAGAGGTGGTCTCGTCTTTGATTCCATTGCAGTGTATACAACTTTGTGACATCATCTTTATCGGCATTAATATTGTAACATTGTACATTACTGGTTGGATAAGTAAAGATATATTGTACGTACACAATATGTATGTGTAAAGACGTAACTGCTAAAAATACACGGTGCCACCATTCCGTTTTTTCCCGCGCTGTGTTTTAGGTTGGGCTGTGCGAGTGGATACAGGATGAGTAACTTCTTTAAGGGACACCTTTAAGGTTCTTCTTCACTATTCTTTTACGCTTGGATTCTTCTCTCTATCCAATTATCTATGAAATAAGATAGCAATTAGAACAACGACCACTAGAATGGTTTTACCATGTTATACTATTATTATTGAGTGATACATATATTGTTTTATACTAAATACATAGCCACATTGATAGTAATAGATACATTAAATTCAACTACACACGACGCAATCTAACGTACTCTGATAAATTGGCCCTCGTTAATCAATGAACTATGAAACTAAATATCATCATACGACTACTCATCAAATTCTGCAAAATATGATACCTATTCTACATAACATTGTAACTTTAATAAATACTTTTCAGTATAAAATTAACTACATCACGCATAATTCTAGTATTGTTCTGTATTTTGAAGTTTCTTCAACTCCCGACTCTTTCTTTTAGCTTAAATTCATTGCAGGTTGAAACCTGACACCATTAAGGTGCAGGAGGTGCATTCTCGGCAAAATACTAGTTAAGATTTTGCCGAGAATGCACCTCCATAGCTTACACTTTTGACAGGTTGATCCTGGCTTTCAGAAGTCACAACTGTGGGGAAGTGGGTGGGATTAATCCCATACGTACTAATAAACACAATTTATTGCAGATACGTAAGTAATAGAAAGTCAAGACATATATCAGCTAAAATTTACAATCACTGGATATTTCATTAATACGAGTAGATTACCATTTTACAGATTATTTTTTTTTAATTTTTTTTTTTATAAATTGGCCTACCATACTGACTCAAAATTAGTAATTATGAACTAGAAAGGAAATCTATATGTTCTGATCTAGGCATTGTTCATGACCATAAACTATTGTTTGATGAGCATATTTCGCCAGCGCTTTATGAGTTTTTCTGACAAATTGTCAGAAAAACTCATAAAGCGCTGGGTTTTAAATTCCGTTGTACGGAAGAATTAGAGAACATGAAAGCTCTGAAAGTTCTTTATTGTGCGTATGTTCTTGGAATATGGTTGTCAAATCTGGAATCCTCAATACGACTGCTACATCTCTGATATTGTAAGGGTTCAAAGGAAGTTCATTAGATACCTGGGGTTCAAGTTCAATCTAAGAGACTTACCTGACATTACCTATTAGCTACGCTGTGTCAAGTTATACTTATTACCGTTGTATGTCCAGAGTAATATTGCTGACATGTGTTTTCTTGCTAATCTTGCTCAGGGTAGGGTTGACTACCCTGAGCTTTTAAGTGAGCTTGAGTTAAAAACTCCTGTTAGAAGATATAATCCCTTACTGTACGTTCCCGTATGTCATACTCGCTACAGGCAGAATAGTTACTTGCCCAGAGCATTCGTTGATTTTAATAAATTATGCCGTGACAGTGATTTAGACTTGTTCCTAACAAGTTCTATTAGTACGAAGAATAGCTAAAAAATGACTTTGTATCTACTGTACCTGCTATTCTCTCTGATTGTTAGATTGACATTCCTAAATTATTTTAATATTTTCATTGTGTACAGCTTAACTACTTTTTGACAGATAACACTTATCAGTTTTCTGTTAAATCTTTATATATGTGAATTAACTTTTCTCTTTAGTTCTGGTACTTTCGTTTGTGTAAGTTCAACTAATTTTTGAACATTATACCTAACTTTGTAAGTTCAACTCAACTTAATTTTTGAATACTATAACTTAAACTAAAAAGTTTTCTGTCATTAGGGAGATGCTTGTTATTTGCATATCTTAAACTAATTTTAAGTTCTATTTGTATTATAGCTGTAAGCTTCCCAAATAAAATAAAATTACTTCGTCTACATAAAAAAGCTACACCCAGCAGCCTCCAATGTTTAAATATACTATCTTGTATAAAGCAAATATGCTATCTTGCTTCTTAGAAGGTTCTGCTTTCCAATCATCTTCATAGCCTAATAATAATACAGGTGGTAAAATCTGGAGTGGAAGACCATCACAACGTAAGGCTATTGTTTCTTCACGAAATTCATAAGCGAAGTTAACTAAAGGTATGTACATAAAGAATGTAGTTTCGGTCAACAGTGCCATGATTCTTACAGTGCCAGTGTCCTTATTAAGGAAGGTTTTGGGTACGATAACATTATCATCTCATCACTACCAACAGAAATACGATACAAAATATGAAATCGTATAAAATTTAAGGGATCTATTAAATTTATTCAAAGCTGGCGAAGCAGTGTACACACCTAGTATTATTATAATAAATATACATCATGTAATTGCGGTACATAACAGATATCCGATGAAATGTCATGACCTGCCTATCAAAAATAACGAGCGAGATCGTACGCAAGGTGCAGAAACGATAAGACCGCAAATACGTGTAGATACGTTCGATGTAAATTATGATATTTTTATAGCAAGGAACACGTTGACACGCCATCAAATCCACACACTTTACCAAATCAATTCCAACAGTTACTGTTATGTTTCCAAGTGGATGTTTGTGCAAATTTCCACGACGTGTGTGACAATATCGCGGCTACGTTTATGCTCCGCGCACCCTACGAAAGCGCCCCACAATAGTTTCACGTTTGAATTTCTTGAACAAACGTTATTACTGCTCCAATAGCGAAATGTTACGTTGAAACAATTCACAATAGCGGGAACTTCAATGTCAAAGGTAGAGAAGATTGGCTCGGGAATACCAATGCAAGAATTTAAAAGAATATAGGTAGACAGTTGTAAGTATTCTACGTGAACGTAAACAATATTTGAATGTATAAGTTTATGTTTTGTTTTAATAACGGACGGCAAAGGAACATGTATTTAAATCTCTGATGTTCTGCACCTTGATTATTAAAGCTCATCGAAATGAATAATACAAACATATTAAGCAAGTGAATCCTTTAAGCTGCGTCTGTGAGCGTAAAATCATAGGTTTGCAGAGAGAAGAAAGGTAGGTAAATAAAAGTAGTGTTACTAATGTTATGAACAAAAAATAATAATAAATAATAAAAAAAAAAAATAAAAGACTGACCAAGAAAGAAAGACCTTTAATGTCAACATTCTTAATTACTTAAAATATACATTTCCTTTATAAAAAATAGAACAATCTTTATTCAGGAAATGCTTGGAGACGCTACCTAAATGTTATATTGTTGAATTACAGAAACATGACACTTCCTTTGATTTAAATACCTTATTACAAACATAATAAGTACTCACAGCAATTGTTAAATCACATTACTATTGCATCACAAAAAGGTTTAAAAATCATAAATCAGACCTCTCTCTTTCAATATTGTTACATCCAACACTCGTATGTCTTTATAATGTGTACAGAACACGGCAATGTTTGATGTTTTCATTTAATAACAACGTTGTAAAGGGTGTCCTGCGATGACGCGTCACTCACGCACAGAGCCCCCTGTATAGCTCGGAGGGTCACTACACGTATCCCTCTATTCCCACAGCTCGTTATTGTTTCATATAAACCACGTCATGATTTTATCTTCACGTTAATTGGGTTAAAGGTCAACATTTTAACATTGAAAAGCTATTGTTTTATACATAATTTAAATGGGCTTTTTGTCAAAGGGTTTTTGTAAATTTGATTGAAGGCTGTCTTTAATTGCTTTTTATTTTGCTTTATTTTCATTTTGGGAGTAGTTCCTACTAAGTACAACTAAAATACAGGTTTTAAACGTGATCTCGCAAAAGCAATTGAGGATATGAAAACCCATCTGGTTATTTCATGTTTTGACCATCTTCGTGCTGAATGTTCTACAAACACCAAATAAACAATAGCTTTGTTTGTTTCATACTTAAATAACTTAACATAAAAAGTTATTTTTTTAAATTTAGTACGGGCCAATGTAACTGTATCGAACCTGATGCAAAACGCAAAAACAGTCCAGAAATGAAGACGATAATGTAACTTCACCGTCGTCCGCATTGTGCTGGTCTTTTACCATCGCCTTAAGGCAAAAAAAAACACAACAATTCATTTAAAAGTAAACTAGAATATGAAACTTAGAATTAATTTTAATTCCAGACGACTATAAAATGCGGTAAAACGTTAATAAAGCAAATTATAAAAAGGGCAAGTTTGTATAACAAGTACAGTAGTAGGAAAGATACTCGTAGCATACTGTAGTCACCCGCCGGCTATAATTAAGAATTCAAAATGCCTCTTTGTGATAGAGTTAAGTCGTTAACCGACGACAAGATTCTAATTTATTATATTAATTGTATTAAATAAGTTACCTATTGACAAAGAGTCTAACGAGGTAGTTAGGTGTTGCCACTTTCAAATTCTTTGCTCATACAAAGAAAATTATACCTGTTAATGCCTAAATTGAAATTGAAACCCTACTTTTACTAAGATTCTGTCACAGAAAGATGGAATATGTTTTCAATTATTATAAATCTGTAATTAAAGTCTATTAAATCTACTCGTGAGCGGTAGCTCATTATTATTTTTAGGATGTCATAATCGTATGTATGTACAATGAACACGACATAGGAAGAAGGACTATAAAACGTCATATACTCCAATCCTTATATACCTGCCTACTCACACACTTCAGCTCCCATTGTTATCATTTTTAACTAAATGTCGCTGAAATATAAAATAATATCATTTTTCTCAAATCCATAGAACACCCTAATAATTACAGTACGAAATGGCAACAAAGCCACAAAAATCAAAGTCCAATAACCATAATATGATGTAACCAATAGACATATGGATGAGGGTAGATAAAAACATAAGTAAGCACGTAGCTAATGCGAAAGGGGCTCATTACATTGTGTTGACACCGACAAATGCCCCTTTACATATTCTTACTGAGATCCCGAAGATTGAGCCATGAAATTGAAAACGATCCCTTTGAAGAAATTTATTCAAGGCACGAACTCCTCTCCCACTCTGCTACGAGGAGATTTGCTCGTTTATTTTTATGAAATTATTAAAGATAGAGTTCATTTTGTCTTTTATAATGATTTGTTGGGAATTGTACAAGTGGTTTGTGTGTTAAATTTTTGATTACTTTGTGCATATTTTAGTTCTTTAAGTAGTAATGTAATCTCAAGAGTTAATAGCTCGTAAATAAAATGACATAGTATATTATACACCCATCCTCTCATATCATGGCTACCGAAGTAAGCATTTATCCATTGGGTACAAACCTACTAAGGAAAACTCACCATTATAATAACATAATATTCCTAACACATTCACACAATGCTATCTCGCCCAAACTAAGCAAAGCTTGTACTATGGGTACTAGACTATTGATGAATATAATTAAATACTGATTTTGTAAATACAACATATTCGACATTAAAAACTCTCAGACCAATATAAACATGTTAATGTATTTTGTATTGAAGTAGAATTAAAACCTGTGCGTAAAAGTTTAGTGCTGTAACCAAAGGCCGTTACTAAAAGTTTAATACGATAACAGAACATTATTACCTGGAATATTCAGAACGTATTAAATAGACCAAAACATTCACTCAAGTACCACTTTTCAAACTAACTTGGTAATAACAAAAAAACTACTCAAAGTGCTCAATAGGGACTATTTTAAGCTTTTAACTTGCATTTAAGTTGTAAGAATTATGAAATGGAATTGAATTGAACTAAAAGTTTCACAGAACTATGAGTTTTAAGACTTTTTTAAACTGAAAGTGAGTATCTAGTTTTTAATACACATGGTACATAAAGTAACACTTTATTCCTTATTTTATTAGGAAAAGAAGAGTCTACAGTCTATTTTATTTACGATTTATACTTATTCATTTAATGTATTAATATTGCAAATTAGCATAGTAGGTACATATAAAAGGACATTTTCAAATTTTATAGCGTCATCAAAAAGTAATAAAAAAGTTAACAAAAATTTCCCAAAGAAAGTTGTCTCAATTTAAATAATCATGTAACGGCAGGTGCAATGTTATGCTGTAAGGAGATTTATACTTACTATGTACTTAGTTAAAGTAAGCTTATTATGATAAAAGACAATAAATCCAAAATTTAACCTGCCGTACTTGTACCGTGATTGTCATAAAAACGGACTTAGGGAGATACTAAAATCATAGTTTCAAAACTGGGAATGAAAATTTTAAGTTGGATTACTTATTTTAAAAAAAATATGCTTGCATCTATTGACGTACGGGACTTTAAAAAAAAACAAATCAAGAAAAAGTATAGTAGTAGTAGTAAAAAAGTATAGTAGTAGTAGTAGTAGTATTCACAAGCCAGTCTCAAACACGTAATGAGGACATCTTACACTGATCTACTCTATCTATATATATAAAAATCAATGCCACTTTTCGTTGTAATTCCATAACTCAAGAACGGGCTCACCTATCCAAACCAAATGCTTAGGATTTGGTCGGCATATTTAGTAGATGGTTTATGTGAAGTTTGCACAAAATCGGTCGAGCGGTTCCTCATTTGTCACATTTTTTGTAATAAATGAATTCAATAGAAACTTTTTTCACAGAAACTTTTTTGAAGTTTTGTTGACAGATAAATTTCTTTTCACATAATTGCATTTGCAGTGCATTCATACAAACGGTGAGTCCTGAATTTATGTGTACTTTTCTAAGTTGCCGTATATGATTTCACATGGCATCATATGCGACAGCTTCTTGGGAATTTGTTTTTTTTTTGTTCTAATTTTTTTTTTCGATTTTTAAGCGAAAACATATGTGCATACGGGAAAAATGCCACCAGCCAGACGAGCAAATATAGGTCGGCGAACGCGTAATGCAAATGATGTGGCATTACTAAGACGATCACAGACTGCAGATGAACGCGCACAAGCTAATGCATCGCAGCGTGAACGTAATGCACGCAATGGATTTGTTAACCCAGTACCTGTACTGAATCTTGCACGGCCATCACGAATACGTCGTGCTGTTTTGGCTGAAATGATGCGTGCTGCTTTTAATTACAACAGTCAGATTGATTATAGTATGTATGGATACATTGGAATGATGGACGCAATATGTCCACATTGTGATGCGGCTAACTTTCCAGGTGAAACGCCCGGCATGTGTTGTGCTAATGGCAAAGTGAGATTGCCAGCATTAGAAACTCCACCCGAACCATTGTATTCATTTATTTTTGGGACATCGCAAGCGTCGAAGCACTTTCTGAGTCATATTCAACAATACAATTCGGCATTTCAAATGACTTCTTTTGGTGCAACTAAAATTATTAGAGATAATTTTATGCCGACGTTTAAGGTAAATACTTCAACAGGATTATTCCATGTTTGTATCAATCTGAAGCATAAAGTATATTTAAAAAAAAACTGATATAAGATTTACCTAAAATTGTATACATGTTACAGATTCAGGGCCAGATTTATCATCAAGCTGGTTCGTTATTGCCATACCCCGACGCTGATCATCAATTTTTGCAAATTTATTTTATTGGTGATGAAAATCGTGAATTGGATCAACGTTGTGCAATTGTTTCGAATACAAGACGAGAAATTATTTGTGAGCTACAAAGGTTTTTCCATCAGCATAACGCATTAGTTCAATTGTTTAAAATTGCTCTCGATCGTATGCCAACTGATAATCACAAAATCGTAATAAGAGCTGATAGAACACCTTTTGGAGAGCATGCAAGGCGATTTAATGCACCAACAATTGATGAGGTTGCAATTGTAATTCTTGGTGATCAGTTTCAATCCCGTGATATTGTACTTCATCGTAGAAATGAGCAATTGCAACGTGTTTCGGAACTTCATCGTAGTTACGATGCATTACAGTACCCAATATTGCATTGGAAAGGTGACGATGGTTACCATATCAATATACCAATGATTGATCCACGAACAGGTAAATAATTGACCTATTTTTAGTGTGTTGACATTTCATTTCTACAACTTTCTAAAGTCACATTTTGTAATTATTTTCAGGTCTACATATACAGAAAAAAGTTAGTGCCATGAATTTTTATTCGTATCGATTGATGATTCGTCCACAAGAACAAAATTATATCTTAAAATGTGGTAAACTATATCATCAGTACATCGTTGATATGTATGCCAAAATAGAGACTGAACGTCTTAATTTTATTCGTTTCAACCAAGCATAATTAAGATCCGAAGAATATATTCATTTGCAAGATGCGATAGCGAATGATGCTAATGTTAATGACATCGGACGTTTAACTATATTGCCATCTTCGTATATTGGTAGCCCACGGCATATGAACGAATATGCACAAGACGCAATGTCTTATGTACGAAAATACGGTCGACCGGATCTGTTCATTACATTTACATGTAATCCGCAGTGGGATGACATCAAGAACAATTTATTTGAAGGCCAGTCGACAACTGATCGTCATGACATTACAGCACGTGTTTTTCGGCGAAAATTGAAAGCACTTATGGATTTAATTGTGAAATTACGTGTATTTGGAGAGGTGCGTTGCCATATGTACTCCATCGAATGGCAAAAAAGGGGATTGCCGCACGCACATATATTAATTTGGCTGGTAAATAAAATAACTCCGGATCAAATCGATAACGTTATATCAGGTGAAATTCCTGATCAAACTGTTGATCCTGAGTTATTTGATGTTGTCGTTAAAAACATGATACATGGTCCGTGCGGTGAACTAAATATGAATTCGCCATGTATGATTGATGGAAAGTGTTCGAAACGATACCCAAGACAATTGACTTCAGACACAATAACGGGCAATGACGGATATCCGTTGTATAGACGTAGATCACCTAATGATAATGGCAAAACGGCAACCATTAGAATGCGTAACCAGGACGTTGAAGTTGATAATCGTTGGGTGGTTCCGTATTGTCCATTATTATCGAAAATATTCAAGGCTCATATAAATGTGGAGTATTGTAATTCAGTCAAATCCATTAAATATATTTGCAAGTATGTAAATAAAGGGAGCGATATGGCTGTTTTCGGTGTAGCTGGTGATAATAGAAATGATGAAATTACTCAGTATCAACTGGGGCGCTATATTAGTAGTAATGAAGCTGTCTGGAGGATTCTGTCGTTTCCAATGCACGAAAGACATCCTGTGGTTGTTCACTTAGCTGTGCATCTTGAGAATGGCCAACGTATTTATTTTAATGAAGCAAATGCATTGGAAAGAGCAGCACACCCACCAGCGACTACGTTGACAGCTTTTTTCAAATTATGCGAAACTGATACATTTGCTAGAAATTTGTTATATTCCGAAGTGCCTCAGTACTATACATGGAATGTGTCTTCAAAAAAATTTCAAAGACGTAAACAAGGAACAGCAGTCGATGGGCATTCAGGCATTTTCAAAACAGATGCAATTGGGAGAATGTATACAGTACATCCAAACAATGCTGAGTGTTTTTATTTGCGATTGCTATTAGTTAACGTCAATGGCCCAAAATCATTTCAAGAATTAAGAACAGTCGACGGTCATTTGTGTCAAACATATCGTGAAGCATGTCAACTCTTGCATTTGTTGGAGGATGATGCACATTGGGATTCAACACTTAATGATGCATCTACGTCAGCTCATCCACAACAAATACGAATGCTATTTGCCATTATATTATCGACATGTATGCCATCAAATCCACTTGAATTATGGAACAAATATAAAAATTATATGGCAGAAGATATTTTAATTCGTATGCGTCATCATGCAAGAAATCCTGATTTGTTGATTACCTTGGAAATGTGCAACGAAGCTTTGATAATAATTGAAGATATATGTCTAACGATTGCAAATAAAGCATTAGTACAATTGGGTATGACCGCACCAAATCGTCCCATGCATGATTTGTTTGATCGTGAATTGCAACGTGAGCAGGAATTCAACTGTAATGATTTGCGTTTATTTGTACAATCGAATATAACCAAATTAAATATTCAGCAAAAACATGTATATGATACAATCATGCAAGCCGTTTCCAATAATGCAGGTGGATTATATTTTTTGGATGCACCTGGTGGCACAGGTAAAACGTTCGTTATATCATTGATTTTAGCGACTATTCGATCAGATCAGAAAATTGCACTAGCACTTGCATCTTCGGGAATTGCTGCTACATTATTAGAAGGTGGTCGGACCGCACACTCTGCATTAAAATTGCCATTGAATGTACAGGTGATTGAAACTCCAACTTGCAATATATCGAGAAATTCTGCTATGGCAAAAGTTCTGCGATTAACGTCAATTATTTTATGGGATGAGTGTACAATGGCGAATAAAAAATCACTAGAAGCATTCAATCGAACAATGCAAGATTTACGTGGTAATCAACAGCTTTTTGGTGGTGCTTTGATATTACTTTCAGGGGATTTTCGTCAAACATTGCCTGTCATTCCTCGATCAACTCCTGCTGATGAAATAAATGCCTGCTTGAAGTCATCAGTTCTTTGGAGATATCTACAAAAATTGACACTAAACATTAATATGCGTGTTCACCTACAAAATGATCCAGCTGCCCATGAGTTCTCAAAACAATTGTTAGAAATTGGTGACGGCAAAATACAAATCGACAGAACCAACGGATTGATCGCTGTACCGAACAATTTTTGTACAATTGCGCAATCGATAGATGAATTGATTGAATGTGTTTTTCCGAATATTGTTCAGAATTACAGAAATCATGATTGGTTGACAGAACGCGCCATTTTAGCACCGAAAAACATTCATGTCAATGCCATTAATTTTCAAATTCAAGCCAAACTGCCAGGCGTAGTCACGAAATATAAATCAATTGACAGTGTTATGAATCAAGATGAGGCAATGAATTATCCAATTGAATTTTTAAATTCATTGGAGCCGGCTGGTATGCCACCGCATTGCTTGAATCTGAAAGTTGGTTCTTCGATTATATTATTGCGAAATATTAATCCACCAAAACTGTGTAACGGAACAAGATTGGCAGTGAAAAAGTTATTGCCAAATTTGATTGAAGCTACGATCTTAACTGGTAAATCAAAAGGAGAAGTTGTTTTGATACCGCGTATACCTATGATTCCAACTGATATGCCTTTTGAGTTCAAACGTTTACAATATCCTGTGCGTTTATCATTTGCGATGTCCATCAACAAGGCCCAAGGTCAAACACTTCACGTTTGTGGTGTGAATTTGGAGGAACATTGTTTTTCACATGGCCAGTTATATGTTGCCTGTTCCAGAGTCGGTACCCCCAGCCGTTTGTTTATTTATGCTCAAAATGGAAAAACAAAAAATATTGTTTATCCAAATGTTTTGGATTAAGTGTGTTGTAAATAGCTAGCAATTGATTTCGATTTTAAATAAAATATTTTTTTGATTAAATAAATGAATTTGATGTTCCGATTTGTTTATTTTATTTCACTTTATACGTAGCGAAGCACGTACCGGGCCGCTAGTTTATTATAATTCAAACTCAAAGTACTCGTAGCTATGAACACAAGCCATGTGTTGTGGGTTAAACACGGTTTACTTTCGTTATGCGGTTAAACGTTCGGCGAACTAAACTTTTGTACTTTTTCACAAGCGCCACAGCTTGCCAACCACACGTTCTATTCCTCGAAACTCCCGCTGTCCATTATCTCCACGACCGAATTTGTTTTAAATTTTCTCGCCACTTAAAATAAAAATACGCGCCCCATGTGTATTTAGTGAGTCGCTTGTAAAAGTTTAGTAAGCACTGGACAATGTTTTCATTTCAACAAGAGAAATTATTAACAGTCGTTGATTTAGAAAAATGGTTTCGTTTTTAATTACAAACTCATTTACTTTCGAAAACGAGTGTTTATCTTCTTTTTTGGAGTTTATTAAATTCAAGAGTGCCAGTCAAGATCTTTAAAATGCTCTTGAAGCAATCAAAGGTGGTCCTGAGTACTAAAGCGCGACTCGTGTTAGAGCGAAAGTGTGCCACATCAAAACACATAACTTCGAATGTTTCCCATCGCGCTGCACGCTTATACGAAAATATTCTCTCTGTGGCCTTCATTATTATAATTATTTATTTATACTTCAATAGATAAAATTTGACAAATTTTAACAACTCCAAGTGATAAAAACTTAGCAGACAAGTTGGCATTAAATAAAATTATTTCACAAAAACATACAGGCGAAAAATATTAATAAAACTCTTTTTCTTTCGCAATATACAAATCTAAAACCGACCTTTCCGTCAAACTGGCATATAATGACCCTATCATATAAAGAAGCAAAAATATCGCGAACGCAATTCGTCATGTCATTATGCAACGAAAGGGCGAACTTTACGAGTATAATAACGTGAGATCTTCTGACTCGGCTCATGAATGGTGAAATGTTCTTTATTGTACGATGTTTTATGTGAACGATTAACCTTTTAATGTTAGCCGACCGCTCTATATGAAATAACCTATTGAAATCAGAAGCCGACCGCGGGATTTTCACGATATCTAAGTGCTTATACTAATGTTAACTGCAGACACAAAATATTGCTCTAGCTGGTACAGCCAGTTTCAAAAATGTCAGCTTCATATATATTAAACTAGCGGCCCGGTACGTGCTTCGCTACGTATAAAGTGAAATAAAATAAACAAATCGGAACATCAAATTCATTTATTTAATCAAAAAAATATTTTATTTAAAATCGAAATCAATTGCTAGCTATTTACAACACACTTAATCCAAAACATTTGGATAAACAATATTTTTTGTTTTTCCATTTTGAGCATAAATAAACAAACGGCTGGGGGTACCGACTCTGGAACAGGCAACATATAACTGGCCATGTGAAAAACAATGTTCCTCCAAATTCACACCACAAACGTGAAGTGTTTGACCTTGGGCCTTGTTGATGGACATCGCAAATGATAAACGCACAGGATATTGTAAACGTTTGAACTCAAAAGGCATATCAGTTGGAATCATAGGTATACGCGGTATCAAAACAACTTCTCCTTTTGATTTACCAGTTAAGATAATTCATAATTCATAATTCATAATTCATATCTTTATTGCATTCCATAGTTTACATAGATGTTATGTTATAATATAATTGTTCAGTATGGACCCTGTCGGGCACAGCAACATAAGAATAGGAGAAGATGGCTTATATCTAGGCTTAATAATATCTTAAAACTAAAGAATTTAAATCTATAAAATAACTATTTCACATAATATTTACAGGCATTACACTTACGAGGCAATTAACCATAAATCCTTAAAAATTAATTCTTAAAATAATAAGTACACAAAAACATAACTCTCAAAAGCACAATACAAAATTCGCTTGAGGACTTAGATTAAAAGGCATGGCATCGTGTCGACCACAAACTAAAGACTTAGTCTTTGATCTTATGAATAAAACGAAATGTAAATAGCTACAAATGTCAAACGGTATAAGTAGGTATTTAATTTGTATGTTTGGAAAAGTTTTGATGCTGGAAGATAAGTATATCTATTTAAAATTCAGGAAGATATTGGTTAAATCAAAGCAATTTAAGTATTTTATATAGCACACAAACACATGTACAACGCTACATAACATAAATTTCCATTCACGTCATAGTATGCGATTGATGTAAAAACCAGTGAATTTGCAAAGTGTGTTGTTTGTTTACAAAGTTAATCTATGAGGTGACCAGTTTTATTATTGAAAATGTATCCACCATTATGTTTCATACTATAGATGCACATATTATAGATGCACAGATAGCGAGGTGAGATTTAATTATTTCATTTATCTTCTAAAAATTCTTTAATTGTGTAATAGCTTTTTTGAATGAGGAACTGTTTTAGGAGGCTGTTAAATTTATTATTATCTTTTTCTTCTTTTATGTCTTTTTTAAGTTTATTGTAGATTTTGATGGACATTACTAAAGGGCTGTTGGAATGTATGGCCAGTTTTGACGAAGGTAGATTAAGTCTGTCTTTATGCCTAAAACTATATACGTCCTGTTTCTCTTCCCGGGAACTATAAAAATACGGATACTTCCTAACAAACTTACATATTTCAAAAATATATAGGCTTGCTACAGTCAATATTTTATGTTTTATAAAATGCGGTTTACAGCTATCTGTCTGTTCTATATTTGCTATTATTCGTATTAACTTTTTTTGTATGGTAAATACAGTATGTGCATCAGTACTATTACCCCAAAGTATTATACCATAGCTAAGGCATGAATGGGCATAAGCATAGTATGTGCTTACTGCTGTTTGGCTGTCAGTGGTTTTTTTAATTTCATACAAAGCATAAACAAATTTAGAAAGTTTAGCTCTTATTTTTTGGATATGAGATTTCCAGTTAAGGTGAGTGTCTATTGTTAAGCCCAAAAGGTTAAACTCATTTACTTGTTCTAAGTTAAAGTTATTAAAAGAAAAGGTAATATTTAAAGGTGTCTTTTGATGTGGGTGGAAGGTAATTAATTTTGATTTTGATAGGTTTATTTCTAAATTATGACTAGCCATCCAATCTACTGTTGACTTGAGAAGGCTATGTATTTTGTCATTTACATTATTTTTATTTTTACAAAAAGTAAGTAGGGAGACATCGTCGGCGAATAATACACAGGGACTATTTATTGTTTTTGGAAGGTCGTTAATGTATATTATGAATAAGAGGCACCCTAATACACTGCCTTGTGGTATTGATGCGTTTACTGTTTTCGTATCTGATCTGACTTTTTCTATTTCATTAGTGTTAACGTTGAAGTATTCTATTTCAACTAACTGTTCCCTATCTTGTAAATATGATTTAAACCATTTGTGAGCGTTTCCTCTAATTCCTATGCCTTCCAATTTTTCTAATAAAATGTTAAAAAGTACTTTCTCGTAGGCCTTGGTCATATCAAGCAGTACTCCTACTGCATAATCCTTATTGTTTATCATATTTGTTGCTTCCTGTATATATTTGTAAACGGCCAAGGTTGTTGATTTTTCCTTACGAAAACCGTTCTGGCTATCATCAAGTATTTTATATTTTTCACAAAACGAATAAACACGGTTACTCATTGCCTTTTCAAAGATCTTAGATGCCGTAGGGAGGAGTGCTATAGGGCGATAGTTATTAGGATCTGTTTTACAGTTTTTTTTATGAATTGGCTTTATTACTGATTTTTTCAATTGTTTAGGAAAAGTTCCTTCTTCAAAGGACTGGTTAATTAGAAGATAAAATGGTAAGGTTAGTTCATCTGCACATTTCTTTACTAAGACTGGTGGGAGATCATCTATTCCATAGCTAAATTTATTTTTTAAGTTTTTAATTATTTTATTTACTTCATGTGGGCTTACTGAACTTAAATACATAGTGTTTACTGTTGGGCAGATTACAGGTGCTCCTGTTGTTATGCTATTATGTGGTTGGGTTGATCCACCTCCCATATCCGCGAAGAAGTTGTTAAAAATGTTTGCTACATGTTTAGGTTCCTCTATTTTAACATTCTGAAATTCTATTTTTATATTTTGTTTATAATTTTTTTGTTTAGTTTTTCTTGTTCTTTCGTTGATTATTTTCCACATGGTTTTTACTTTATTGTCTGATGATTTTATTTTATTTATGTATTCTAGTTTTTTTGCTGTTGTTACTGTTTTTTTCAGGATTTTTTCGTAATTTTTATAATATTTTGTTAATATAGAATTGTTATTTTTTAGTGTAAGGGTCTTGAGCAGTCTTTTATTTTTGCAAGATTTTATAATTCCTTTTGTTAGCCAATATTTTTTATTATTATTTTTTATTTTAATACGTTTCTCGGGGATACATTTATTTAAGGTTTCATATAATATATTATTAAACGTCGTGTAGTTGTCATCGAGGTTTTTATTAGCTGTTATGATTTCATTCCAATTCAGTCGATTTAATTCGCATTTAAATTTGTCTATATTAGTTTCATTAAATATTCTTTTTTTTATATACCTATAATTTTGTTTCATATTATTTTGTAGTTGTATATCCATGTGTATAATGACAGCACAGTGGTCTGAAAACCCTAATTCTTCTACAGTGGTATAAGTTTGCCTATCATTAAAATTTGTGAATATTATGTCTAGGCATGTAGATGATGATTGAGTAATACGTGTAGGGTCTTTTATTAGTTGTCTAAATCTATGTTCTGACATGAAATCTAAAAATAAGTTTGTTTTTAAATTATTTTCAAGAATATTAATATTTAAATCTCCACCTAGTATTACATTGTAGCTTAGATATTTATTATTTATATAATGCATGATTAGTTTTATCTGTCTATTAAATACTTCTTCCTCTCGTTTATTCCAGTAAATAATTACTATCACAATATTTAGTTTAGTTAATTCTACTGCACATACCTCTATACAATACTCAATGGACATATCGCCAATATCACCTATCTCTCTATGTTCTATACAGTCACGTAGCAAGATGCAGACACCGCCACCTCCTCGCGCCTTTCGGCAGTAGGATGACGCAATTTTGAAGCCGCTGAAGTGTAGAGTCTCCAACTTGTCCCGCGATAACCATGTCTCACATAGACAGATAGCATTATAATTAGGGTTTTCTTGAATGAAGGCCTCTAGAATATGTTGTTTGTTATAGATGCTTTGAATATTTTGGAATAGGATTTTAAACTTTTGGTCAGTAGTTACGAAATGTATTATTCACACTATCTTGGTAGTTCTGTTGGTAGTTTTTACTGGTATTATGATTCATTTCATCAATTATTTGTAGTTCGTGTGTTGTTGTGTTACTTTTATTCTGCTGTGTAGTAAAGTTTTCAACTGTTTCTTCCTTTGTTGTTATTAGTTTGCCATCTATAAATAATTTGTTGTTTTTTAATATGGCGTATTGGCCATTTTTTCGTGCATTTTTCATTTTATCAAGTAAAAGTTTTCGTTCTTTTTGTTGATTTTCATTTAAAAACTCAGACACATGTACTCCAGTTCTTTGGAAGCAGTGGCTGTTTTCAGTAATGTATTTTACCATTCTTTTGCTTAGTAATTCTATTACCAAAGGTCTATTTTTAAAAAAATTTTTACCCATCCTATAAGTCTCTTCTATATATCCAGTTAGGTCTACTTCCAGGATTTCATAGAACATGTTTATTATTCGGTTAATTAATTCATATTCAGATTCCCTATAGTCTTCATAAAAACCAAAAATAACAATTTTCTTGGAATTTTCTTCATTTTTATTTTTAAAATTTTGTAGTTGATTTTCACTAATCTGTGGTAAAGTTTTGTAATTTTTAATTTCATTTTTTAAAGTTTCGTTTTGTTTTTGTAGTTCTTTAATTTTTTTATTAATATTTTCTATTTCTTGTGCTTTTATATCGTTCTGTTTAAATAACAAATTAGTTTTTTCTTCCATGTCTTCTTTGAGTTTAGTGATAGCCTTATTAATTTCAATTTGTATTGTGTTTTGAATGTCTAATATTAAGTGAGTATTATTTTCTTTTAAACGTTGCATTATGATTTCACTCAAATTTTGGAGTGAAAGGGTTTCATCTTTATTTCCTTTTTTTTCAGCGGGTAAGGTGTCACCTAGGAAGCTTAGGTCCTCTAATGTAGTGTTATTTTGGTTGGTAGATTTTATTCTCTGTGTTATATTATCCTCAGTAGCCATGTTCTGTGTAGGGGACTCTATGTATCGCTGTCGTATGGGGGTCTCTAAATTAGTAGTTTTAGGTGTTTTGCATAGACAGGCCTGGCAATTCCACAACTTTATTTGTTCTATTGTCATATTGTTATAACACACCTTTGTGATATTGGCACATAGCAAATCGTATTTTTCTTTGCATAGAGAACAGGCAAGGCTTTCTATATTATTAATGCGCTTTCTACATCCAGCACATATTGACGCCATTTTTTATAATTTTGGAAAAGCTAAATGTTAGGTCTATATCTCTTTACAAATAGAGTATATTATATATAGAACAACGCCCTCTGTTGGTTAGTAGTGGCGTTTAATTGATTTGTGGGTTCAATCAATTAGTAGCAATTGTATTTCGCGCAGTTATCGCTAGATGGCGTTATTTCAAACTTTTTATTCGATGATTTGCACTTTTGTAGCTATTTTGTTTTACGTATTCTTTTAAATCTTTTGCATTTCCTACCTTTTTTTTTGCGCTGTTTTGGTTATAGTAATGTTATGGTAAGTTTTGCACTATTAGGAACTCTTTGTTTTGTATATGTTTAAAATTTAAGTTTGAATGTAGAAGTCGTTGACACTATTTACTTTTCTTATATTGTCTTTTATCACTTATTTAGTAAAAAGATTATGTTCACTGCACTTTTTGTCGATGTACGTCCACAAAGATCTTGGATTTATTCACTTTTTGTCACTGAATACGCACTTTAACTATTTTTAAATTTAAATATACGCAGAGCTAGTTGTTTACTTGCGCACAGCAGCGCCATCTCTCTGATCGTAGCTTCAATCAAATTTGGCAATAACTTTTTCACTGCCAATCTTGTTCCGTTACACAGTTTTGGTGGATTAATATTTCGCAATAATATAATCGAAGAACCAACTTTCAGATTCAAGCAATGCGGTGGCATACCAGCCGGCTCCAATGAATTTAAAAATTCAATTGGATAATTCATTGCCTCATCTTGATTCATAACACTGTCAATTGATTTATATTTCGTGACTACGCCTGGCAGTTTGGCTTGAATTTGAAAATTAATGGCATTGACATGAATGTTTTTCGGTGCTAAAATGGCGCGTTCTGTCAACCAATCATGATTTCTGTAATTCTGAACAATATTCGGAAAAACACATTCAATCAATTCATCTATCGATTGCGCAATTGTACAAAAATTGTTCGGTACAGCGATCAATCCGTTGGTTCTGTCGATTTGTATTTTGCCGTCACCAATTTCTAACAATTGTTTTGAGAACTCATGGGCAGCTGGATCATTTTGTAGGTGAACACGCATATTAATGTTTAGTGTCAATTTTTGTAGATATCTCCAAAGAACTGATGACTTCAAGCAGGCATTTATTTCATCAGCAGGAGTTGATCGAGGAATGACAGGCAATGTTTGACGAAAATCCCCTGAAAGTAATATCAAAGCACCACCAAAAAGCTGTTGATTACCACGTAAATCTTGCATTGTTCGATTGAATGCTTCTAGTGATTTTTTATTCGCCATTGTACACTCATCCCATAAAATAATTGACGTTAATCGCAGAACTTTTGCCATAGCAGAATTTCTCGATATATTGCAAGTTGGAGTTTCAATCACCTGTACATTCAATGGCAATTTTAATGCAGAGTGTGCGGTCCGACCACCTTCTAATAATGTAGCAGCAATTCCCGAAGATGTGCAATTTTCTGATCTGATCGAATAGTCGCTAAAATCAATGATATAACGAACGTTTTACCTGTGCCACCAGGTGCATCCAAAAAATATAATCCACCTGCATTATTGGAAACGGCTTGCATGATTGTATCATATACATGTTTTTGCTGAATATTTAATTTGGTTATATTCGATTGTACAAATAAACGCAAATCATTACAGTTGAATTCCTGCTCACGTTGCAATTCACGATCAAACAAATCATGCATGGGACGATTTGGTGCGGTCATACCCAATTGTACTAATGCTTTATTTGCAATCGTTAGACATATATCTTCAATTATTATCAAAGCTTCGTTGCACATTTCCAAGGTAATCAACAAATCAGGATTTCTTGCATGATGACGCATACGAATTAAAATATCTTCTGCCATATAATTTTTATATTTGTTCCATAATTCAAGTGGATTTGATGGCATACATGTCGATAATATAATGGCAAATAGCATTCGTATTTGTTGTGGATGAGCTGACGTAGATGCATCATTAAGTGTTGAATCCCAATGTGCATCATCCTCCAACAAATGCAAGAGTTGACATGCTTCACGATATGTTTGACACAAATGACCGTCGACTGTTCTTAATTCTTGAAATGATTTTGGGCCATTGACGTTAACTAATAGCAATCGCAAATAAAAACACTCAGCATTGTTTGGATGTACTGTATACATTCTCCCAATTGCATCTGTTTTGAAAATGCCTGAATGCCCATCGACTGCTGTTCCTTGTTTACGTCTTTGAAATTTTTTTGAAGACACATTCCATGTATAGTACTGAGGCACTTCGGAATATAACAAATTTCTAGCAAATGTATCAGTTTCGCATAATTTGAAAAAAGCTGTCAACGTAGTCGCTGGTGGGTGTGCTGCTCTTTCCAATGCATTTGCTTCATTAAAATAAATACGTTGGCCATTCTCAAGATGCACAGCTAAGTGAACAACCACAGGATGTCTTTCGTGCATTGGAAACGACAGAATCCTCCAGACAGCTTCATTACTACTAATATAGCGCCCCAGTTGATACTGAGTAATTTCATCATTTCTATTATCACCAGCTACACCGAAAACAGCCATATCGCTCCCTTTATTTACATACTTGCAAATATATTTAATGGATTTGACTGAATTACAATACTCCACATTTATATGAGCCTTGAATATTTTCGATAATAATGGACAATACGGAACCACCCAACGATTATCAACTTCAACGTCCTGGTTACGCATTCTAATGGTTGCCGTTTTGCCATTATCATTAGGTGATCTACGTCTATACAACGGATATCCGTCATTGCCCGTTATTGTGTCTGAAGTCAATTGTCTTGGGTATCGTTTCGAACACTTTCCATCAATCATACATGGCGAATTCATATTTAGTTCACCGCACGGACCATGTATCATGTTTTTAACGACAACATCAAATAACTCAGGATCAACAGTTTGATCAGGAATTTCACCTGATATAACGTTATCGATTTGATCCGGAGTTATTTTATTTACCAGCCAAATTAATATATGTGCGTGCGGCAATCCCCTTTTTTGCCATTCGATGGAGTACATATGGCAACGCACCTCTCCAAATACACGTAATTTCACAATTAAATCCATAAGTGCTTTCAATTTTCGCCGAAAAACACGTGCTGTAATGTCATGACGATCAGTTGTCGACTGGCCTTCAAATAAATTGTTCTTGATGTCATCCCACTGCGGATTACATGTAAATGTAATGAACAGATCCGGTCGACCGTATTTTCGTACATAAGACATTGCGTCTTGTGCATATTCGTTCATATGCCGTGGGCTACCAATATACGAAGATGGCAATATAGTTAAACGTCCGATGTCATTAACATTAGCATCATTCGCTATCGCATCTTGCAAATGAATATATTCTTCGGATCTTAATTATGCTTGGTTGAAACGAATAAAATTAAGACGTTCAGTCTCTATTTTGGCATACATATCAACGATGTACTGATGATATAGTTTACCACATTTTAAGATATAATTTTGTTCTTGTGGACGAATCATCAATCGATACGAATAAAAATTCATGGCACTAACTTTTTTCTGTATATGTAGACCTGAAAATAATTACAAAATGTGACTTTAGAAAGTTGTAGAAATGAAATGTCAACACACTAAAAATAGGTCAATTATTTACCTGTTCGTGGATCAATCATTGGTATATTGATATGGTAACCATCGTCACCTTTCCAATGCAATATTGGGTACTGTAATGCATCGTAACTACGATGAAGTTCCGAAACACGTTGCAATTGCTCATTTCTACGATGAAGTACAATATCACGGGATTGAAACTGATCACCAAGAATTACAATTGCAACCTCATCAATTGTTGGTGCATTAAATCGCCTTGCATGCTCTCCAAAAGGTGTTCTATCAGCTCTTATTACGATTTTGTGATTATCAGTTGGCATACGATCGAGAGCAATTTTAAACAATTGAACTAATGCGTTATGCTGATGGAAAAACCTTTGTAGCTCACAAATAATTTCTCGTCTTGTATTCGAAACAATTGCACAACGTTGATCCAATTCACGATTTTCATCACCAATAAAATAAATTTGCAAAAATTGATGATCAGCGTCGGGGTATGGCAATAACGAACCAGCTTGATGATAAATCTGGCCCTGAATCTGTAACATGTATACAATTTTAGGTAAATCTTATATCAGTTTTTTTTTAAATATACTTTATGCTTCAGATTGATACAAACATGGAATAATCCTGTTGAAGTATTTACCTTAAACGTCGGCATAAAATTATCTCTAATAATTTTAGTTGCACCAAAAGAAGTCATTTGAAATGCCGAATTGTATTGTTGAATATGACTCAGAAAGTGCTTCGACGCTTGCGATGTCCCAAAAATAAATGAATACAATGGTTCGGGTGGAGTTTCTAATGCTGGCAATCTCACTTTGCCATTAGCACAACACATGCCGGGCGTTTCACCTGGAAAGTTAGCCGCATCACAATGTGGACATATTGCGTCCATCATTCCAATGTATCCATACATACTATAATCAATCTGACTGTTGTAATTAAAAGCAGCACGCATCATTTCAGCCAAAACAGCACGACGTATTCGTGATGGCCGTGCAAGATTCAGTACAGGTACTGGGTTAACAAATCCATTGCGTGCATTACGTTCACGCTGCGATGCATTAGCTTGTGCGCGTTCATCTGCAGTCTGTGATCGTCTTAGTAATGCCACATCATTTGCATTACGCGTTCGCCGACCTATATTTGCTCGTCTGGCTGGTGGCATTTTTCCCGTATGCACATATGTTTTCGCTTAAAAATCGAAAAAAAAAATTAGAACAAAAAAAAAACAAATTCCCAAGAAGCTGTCGCATATGATGCCATGTGAAATCATATACGGCAACTTAGAAAAGTACACATAAATTCAGGACTCACCGTTTGTATGAATGCACTGCAAATGCAATTATGTGAAAAGAAATTTATCTGTCAACAAAACTTCAAAAAAGTTTCTGTGAAAAAAGTTTCTATTGAATTCATTTATTACAAAAAATGTGACAAATGAGGAACCGCTCGACCGATTTTGTGCAAACTTCACATAAACCATCTACTAAATATGCCGACCAAATCCTAAGCATTTGGTTTGGATAGGTGAGCCCGTTCTTGAGTTATGGAATTACAACGAAAAGTGGCATTGATTTTTATATATATAGATGTATAATGTAACCTAAGAGGACAACGACCAGTCGGAGACGTAATGCAAGCGCAAACAGCAAGCGATTAACTTCGGACTGCATCGTCTGCAATGATCCTAGCCGGGCGGCCGCGGCGTGCAGAATGTGACCCTAGTGGTGTTACAAACCGAAGAAAATAGTCTGATATTCACTCTAGCACAAAGTTCCAGTAGTAAATGAGTCATGGTGCTCTGCACGAAGGAGAATATCTATACTAATTTGACATTAAAACGCACTTAACACTTACACTCAAAGGTAAAAGGAGACTCCCAGAACACAAGCAAAAACCGGCTCAAAAAGAAAAAACAAAATTGTAAATTACTTGATAAAATTAAAAGTAATTGCATTTCGAACAAATAAAATCTTTCAGCCATTAACGCTTTCGAAAGAGGTCGTTATCGTGTAGCAGTAAAATATCTAATCAATCAACCTAAAATATATAACACCTATAAATAAAATGCGTAATTTAGACGTTTTGTGATGAAGGATCCTATCTTGCTGTACTACGGACATGTTATATTGAATGCAGGGCGGTATCAGTGCACACCAGCCAAATAACCTACTGCTACATATACACTGAACGATAATTGAACATGTTCGGTTTAATGAAGTCTTCCCCGTATTGATAGTTTACGTAATATCTGAAGAATATTGGACATAGATACAGAGTGTACATGATAATAGCGCATTAATTTTATTACATAGGGTATAATTTTAATCAAAAACAAAAAAGTCATGGAAAAATTCCTATCTGTTTATGAGATATGATATGACCATTACAATTTTTCAATTGCTTTTACTTCTTTTCGCAATAAAACCTTAAAACACTTAACTGAGCTAAACTTTATAGAAATGACGTATTTGTTTAGAAGATATCACAAATTTTTTTATTTTTTATTAACCAGTTCTCCAGTTGACCGAATTTCCAGTTGGTCGAATGTCCAGTTCGCATAATGTTCAGAGTGCCAAATGTCCAGTTGGCTGAATGTTCAGTTGACCTAATGTCCAGTTGGTTGAATGTTCAGTTGGTCGAATGCCCAGTTGGCCGAATGTTCAGTTGACCTAATCTCCAGTTGGTCGAATGTCCAGTTGGCCGAATATCCAGTTAGCCTAATGTCCAGTTGGTCGAATGTTTAGTTGGCCGAATGTACAGTTTGCATAATGCTCATATTCTTTTAAACTTTCGACCAACTGGACATTGGGTAATATTACCCAATGTCCAGTTGGTTGAAAGTTTGGTTGGCCGAATGTCTAGTTGGTCAAATGTCCAGTTGACCAATTAAGGTTTAGATTAGGTTCGAGTGATATCTCGAGTTACTAAAAAAAATTTCATTGTCTTTCTTCTTTTCTAAACCGTTTGCAATTTCCGTCTTTGTTACAAGACTTTTACATGTGGATATTAAAGAAGTCAAAAGTATTGATTTCCATACATGAGTGCATATTTTATAACATTTCGTGCGAAGTAAGAGATCTTGAAAACCTGATTGCTAGTATTGTGTCTCAAAAGCACATTGTTGATGAGAGAGAACTCGTACGAGGATCTTCAATGCTTGCAATCTTGAATATGAATAATTTTATTATAGGTTCTGTAATGTTAGTTTCCTTACACCTTACCTTAGATATTTGTAATTTGGGGTAGAATAGAATGTGTGCTTAAACGTGACAAATACACTCAAGAGATAATCGTTGGTCGATCGTCTTGTCACGTTCAAGTATACCATGTGTGAGGGTGTAAGTGGTCCTTTCAGAAAAGTTGTCCGTTTTGAAATCAAAGGTGGTCATTTCTGGAAAGTGGTAATTTTGTGAGAGTGGTCATTTTAAGAAAGTGGAAATTATCAATCTAAAACCAATAAACAAAACCAATTAAATGTCTAACTTACAAAATTAACAATGTTTTTAAAAGTAGGTACGATGATAATACGGACATTGTAAAGGGGTAAAGAAAACTTCATTAGCCGCATGATTTGACAAGAGCAACGTGATCTGGCAGTATTCATCAAAAACAAATTAAGTTGCTACGTTGTTGTACTCTCCCCTAGGTATTACAGGACAATTTACGATTTACAAGAGTGCAATATCATGGAAGTTTGTTTTTTATTTTACGGGAGAAAAATGAACGTTATGTTTCTGCCTTCTGGAGCAATTCTTAAAGTATTATGTTGCCTGCTGTGTCACCGGATAGTGACCATGGATAGCAGAAAAAAAAGAAAAGTAAAATCGTTGAATTTGAAATTAAATACCATATTAATCCATCTAGTACCTATTAATAGGCTAAATGTCCCTTGTTACTGAAAGAGGACTATCCCTTCATAGGTTGTTATAATGATTGTCATCGTGCAATGTTTTCTAATATCAAAACAATAATTTATAATGTTATAGTAAATTAATGGATCAAATCAGACGTTACATCGCTCGTGTTCCGATTGTACGCGGCATGAGCGCAATGACACGTTCAAAGAGAACGTGCCGCGCGCGTTATAAACATATTTATTTAATATTATAGGATTCACGCTATTGGCTGCCTATACATAGTACATTGCCAGATGTTGCATTGATTAGAGTGTGGATGAATATGAGTGAAAAGTGGTTCGATCCGAAACAAAGTTAGGTTATACACTACTAGTATTAGACCCACCATGACGTATGCGTGCATAGATTTCGCCCACCTTAGGCCACACAGGATCCATAGGTTACAAACACTTCAGAATAGGTTCATGCGCAAAGCGACGGGAGCACCGTGGTTCATGCGTAACGAGAATCTTTATATAGACCTCGGGTTGCCTATTATCCAGCAATACATGAAACTATGTTCCCGTCGCTACTTTGATACGGCTGCCACTCACCCCAACCAACTAGTGGTTGAGGCGTCCGGGTACATCCCGTCTAGATTATCTAAGATACGTAGACCTAGGCATGATCTCGAAGAGCCGGATGAGAGGATCACGATCGCTCAACGTAGAGCTCGTTTGCTCCTAGAGGGCGTGCCTTCCGCACGTCCTGTTAGTCAGTGACGGTCCAGGCTGAGGTTCGTACCCCAAAGGGGGTGCCCCTGAGGCACGTCACTTAAATGTCTTTGGTTGAGGGCCATCCGCCCCACCACAGCCCGTGTAAAGTAGTAACTGTCGTCAGAGACAAACTACTCGTCCTCAACAAAAAAATAAATAATTTTCTAATTAAAAAACCGACTTCAACAGGAGTCGGTTAAAAACTATGCTGATAACAATTTCTAAGATTAGTATTAAATAAATTTCTGCAGTCGTCTTCATCATAAGATCATGTTTGTGTAAAGTTTTCATCAATACGAATAAAATAAGCCTAAACACAAGGTAGCTGCTATATACCGTTGAGGAGTTCCCTCAACCCTCAGTCTTCTTCATCGTGAGTTCATGTTTGTGTAAAGTTTTCATCAATACGAATAAAATAAGCCCAAACACTAGGTAGCTGCTATTTACCGTTGAGGATTTCCCTCGACCCTCAATCTTCTTCATCATCAGATCATGTCTGTGTAAAGTTTTGTAAAGTTTTCATCAATACAATTAAAATAAGCCCAAACACAAGGTAGCTGCTATATGCCGTTGAGGTGTTTCCTCGACTCTCGGTGGTCTCCAGGATCTAACCAGTTCTAACTCTTGATTATTTGGTAGTGACGTCAGAGATACACATGTATGACAAGATTTTACACAATGCGTCCCTACAATTTTCAAGAGATGCCCTCTATTTCTATGAGATCCCGTCATCCAGATCCAGATCTGGTGACAATGGGACCAAATGGGAAGCATACGCATACGAACAAAATAAAATTTTTTCAAATCGGTCTAGCCGTTTTCGAGAAATCAGGTAACAAACACAAAAAAAAATGAAAAAAATACAACCGAATTGAGAACCTCCTCCTTTTTTTGAAGTCGGTTAAAAAGTGAAAAGTGGTATCATATATATTTAATTTTACAGCCACAGCTTATATGTATAAGTATAGGATAGGTGTGCATCGCCCATGGTCGGCTGAGGCAGAATCGCTGTAAAACTTCTTATACGATTTATGCTCGACACCTCCAGATTAAGGGGAACAGGATAACCATAAACACCCCTTAAAAATATGTTACAATGTGCAAATTGCAATTTAATATTTTATTGGTTATCACGAGGATAGATAATGAGGTTTAAAGGGTCATTTGTTCGTTAAAAGCTGTATAATGTTATGTTAATTTCGTTTTATTATCAAATTATCTGGCTTTTATTAAATACTGAAACTATTACTTTCGTCGAAAAGTTTATTAATCGTTGACTAATGAGTACTCACAGCTGAAATAATACTGATTATTATTTTTTGAGTGACTTCTTATCTTTTTTCTAAGTTCTAGTTCCGGAGTTTTATTCTCCTCCACTTTGTAAATATACAAATTAACTCCCCAATCGTACGGATGTGCAAAGTTATAAACAGTGCAAGCCATCGAATAGATTTACATGCTGACTCTGTCCCTAAGCTAAAAGTTGCATTAATTGATGAGCTACCTGAACAATGTATTTATATACCTAAATGTTGAAAAATCTTTTATTTTTAAGTTACCTTATAGTTACTTTGTATAATTGCATGTGGTGTTTACCTGTAAGTGTTTGTTACACTATTGTTTTTTTTCTTTTAAGCACGTGTAATATTGTATATTTTTGTGTAAACAAATGTTGGTGAACCTATTAAATAAATAAATATACGACAGGAGAGATTTTTTTATCGTTCTTCTAGTAGGTTGAAGATGCATTTAGCTGGAGTACCCTTTGCACCGATGTCCATGGCATGAATAGAAACCTCTTTTGGTTATCTCATTCGTTAAGTCAAGGTATTTGTTCGTCGTTAGTGCGTGAACTGTAGAGTTGTTGCTTTCCTTCGATACGGTAATAAAATGCTAGAAAACTACTATTGATAAAAAAATAATTCCTTTGAGTAATTTATAAATATACCGTAAACCAGCCTATTGTCGTAACTTTTTAAATTGAAATACAGATAAGGGTAGTGCATCACACATAATGTTGCTTTGTTTTAATTTTACGGTCTCTCGCACAATACATATCGTTCCGGGGCCAGAACTTACACTTTGAGCTATATTACTATTCTATAACATACTAACGAATGCTTATAAAGATGTTATTATTTGCTTATAAAAATTACATTGACCATTTGGAGCAGACAGGTGGAGACTACGAATAGGCAAACGTCGGGCACGTTCTGGCCCGATTGTCGACAACTAGGCTTTGTATGAGACAGACTGAGAACTAAAATGAGTGGTGCGAACTAAGGAAGCCCTATGTGCAGCCGTGGTGTGTCACTCATGGCCATGGTTGAGAGAAAGTATGTAATGAGTGATGAATAATATCTCATTTACACATATTTTTTTGTTTTAAGTTGGAACCTTAATCTCCTTTTGGGATAGGTACTCTTGGGTTAACATGGGGTGGTGACAGCCATATTAGTTGTATAACTTATGTGTACAGTTTCCTTGGATGTAAGAAATGACTTTAAGAAATTGTTTTGTAAAAGCAGATGGGGCAACAAGAGCACTATGCTTTTATTGTTATTAAATTCTAAATAATATGGTGACAGTGTGTATGTAAGCTTATCTTATATACACAAACATTACAAAAAAAAATAGTTCGCATTGGATATTTGGCACTGACATGATACATTTTAAAAGATATTAGACTTGTGTTAAGTTTCCAAGAACAGTTGTGTTTTTTGTCAACTTTTATATCACCCATCTGACGAAATGGAGCAGTGACCATAAATTTTTAGGTACACTGTCACCACAATAAGAACCTTAGTAATTTAATTTAATTTTCTCACAATACTTGACTTGGTTCACCTATTATTTTCTCATATTATAGTAAGTACTGAACCTTGCCACGTGAGCGTGCTACAACCTCAAATTTATTACGTAGTACCACCGTAGCTCTACGTTACGTCTACGAATCTTGTACGTTTCTCTACTTACCTAGTACCTACTACAAATTTATTTATTTATTAAAACTTTATGAAGTTGTACAATGGCGGGCTTAATGCCATAAGGCATTTTCTTCCAGCCAACCTTAGGATGATGCAGAGATAATAAGATGGTAGGTGCATTAATAATAATAATAATATAATAAGTTTATTTATTTTTCCTCACAATACAAGATATTTGATAATGTACATAAATTGCTGAAACGTAGGTAATTACAATCTAGATTGTGAGGACTGGTGTCTGAAATAGGCGGTAGCCTGTACTACAAATCACCAGGCTCACAACCCCGTTGCAAGCTCAACAAAGTCACAATTTAAGTAAACATGTACATTTTTAAATTAACAGTGAAAGACATTAGAAAAGTAACAATGTTGTATAAGTATAACAGTTAAAGGAATTTTTAAACATAAGTAAAAATTGTTTTTTTAAATGACCAATTAGCAAATGGGGCCGTATAGGTATGGTTCTTATCTTCATTAAGTATGGAACAATAATTGTATGTGATGAATATATAATATGTGCACGTGTGTGTGTGTACGTGTGTGTGTGTACGTGTGTTTGTGTGTATATGTGCGTGTGCGTTTGTGTGTTTTTTGAGTGCTCATCATGAAATAACTAATTTTTCGGTTTGATCGTAATCTAAACTTTTTAACCATTGGGTAATATTCAATTTACAAGACGCTTTTGTTTGAGTATAAATATCTAAAATACGATTGACTTTATTGTATAAACTAGCACCTTGAAAGCAAAAGAAATGATGTGACTGAGCTGTGTGAAATCTTTTTTTAACGCAAACTCTGTCATTCCTACGTTTTGCTTGATGCATTTTAGGATCATAGATTAGGGTGGAATGCTGTTTTAGTACCGTGAGGAGCACAAATAGCTGTCGGACAGTTAACACACCGCATTTTTTAAATAGATCCACTGTAGGATACAGAAATGGTAAGAAGTGACCAACCTTTAGAACAGCTCTCTGCGCTCTTTCTAATTTGATTAAGTGTGTCTTAGCAGCTCCACCCCAACTAGTAATGCAATACGTAAGCAGGGATTGACAGAGTGCAAAATAAACCGATCTAAGCAAATTTTCGTCAGCAATATGTCTCAGATTTTTGAACACCACAATTAGTTTTCTAACCCTATTTGACTGAAGTTCGATATGTTCCCGAAAATTCAATCTACTGTCTATCTGAACACCTAAATACCTAATTGAATCAATGGCTTGAAGTGCAGGACAAGAGCAATCCATGACACCTGGAGAAAAACAATTATGTGCTATAATGGAGTGTGAAGAGATATTCTTAACAGGTTGTCGTAGAGAGAAGGTTATGTATTTAGTTTTCTCCGCGTTGATGGTTAATATATTGCTATGTAACCACTTTGACACAGCATTAAATCCACATTGAGCATGCCTAAAAACTTCTTCCCAAGTGTCCCCGTGAAACAACATGACTGTGTCATCAGCGTAAGTAATTATCTTAGTGTGCGGTAATTGTAGTTGACACAAGTCATTAATATAAATCAAAAAGAGTGTTGGTCCTAAAATACTTCCTTGGGGAACGCCGTAATGAACAGGTAACTCATCACTAATATAGTTATCTATTTTAACTAATTGCCTTCGATTACTTAGGTAACTTTCAAATAACTTGAGTTGAGTATTTCTGATACCAAGACTTTCCAGTTTGTTCAACAAGATTGGGATAGAGACCGTGTCGAAAGCTTTGGCTAGGTCTAGGAATAAGCCTATAGTCTTCTGTTTGATGTCCAAATTATTAATAACAAAATCAGTCAAGCTGTGAACTGCATCAGCAGTTGATTTGTTGCGTCTAAATCCAAACTGTGACTCAGATATCAGTTGATTACCTTCCAAATATCTTACTAATCTATCATTAATAAGGCGTTCCAATATTTTAGATACTGTTGGAAGAATAGAAATTGGCCGATAATTATCAACACAGCCTCTATCCCCACTCTTGTGAACAGGATGTATTCGAGCAATCTTAAGCGTATTTGGGAAAATACCAGTGGAGAGTGCTAAATTTAAAATATAAATTAATGGTGGGATTAATATATCCTTATTTGATTTTAATATTTTAGTTGAAATCATATCTACCCCAGCCGCACAGTCGTTTTTAAGGTTGTTTATTAGACGTTCCACCTCACTCGGATCAGTTTGTAATAAAACGAAAGAATTACGATAAGGTTTAGTGATGGCATTAGGTGTGTAATTAGCGCAATTGTAGATTTTTTCTGCGAGAGACCTGCCAATATTTGAAAAAAATCGATAAAGATAAAGATAAAGATAATTTATTTGCAAAAACATGTGTGTACATACAATAATTTGATTACAGCATGAAGGATGTTACAATACATAGATATCTTTGTTCTGACATGTTTGCCATACAATGGCGTGCAAATTTTAAAATAGGTATGTCATGAATTTATTTACATACAAAGTAATGAAATTTACATAGTTAAAATTAGATAATCACAAATTATGGCAGTCAATAATAATTAAATCAATAATAATCTAAACCAATACTAACAAAACAAAAAGAAATACATTAAACAAAACATACATTAAATATCATAATTATTTGGTGTCAATCGTGTCATTTAAATAATTTACTACATTATAATAGGCTTTTTTAGCTAAGAACAATTTAACTCTTTTTTTAAACATAACCAAATTCATTTCTTGCCAACTTTTTGGTATTTTGTTATAAATTATGGGTGCCATACAAAAAAAACTCTTATGCATAAGTGCTGTTTTTGCCGTATGTAAACATAGCTTCATTTTATTACGGCGATTTCTAGGACATACCGCACGCTATAAATAAAAGGGTATTAAGTCTGAAAAACCGTTTTTTTTTTATTTTGAATTCGGAAACCTAATTTTTTTCTCTATAAATTGGTAAGAAAATAGTATTTAAATTCCAAATACTTTTTGAAATATAACGATACAATTCTTTCTTGACTATTTATGCACCCTATTTTCGAGATAGGTAAGACAGTCGCATCTTAGTTGATTCAGTAGCCGGGCATCGTTCGTGGCTGTCGCACGTATCTTTCTGAGTTACAACCCGTCCAGCCGTCAATATCGAATCAATCTATAAAATTGTAAGTATTCTAAACAGTATTATGTAAAGTTAATACCTTATTGCTTGTTAAAATTGATACTAGTTTCATGTTTTATTTTGAATAATACTGTCTTGCCTGTTCAATATAATATAATTTGGTAATTTTAACGAAATAATATTAAAATAATACTTTATAGCTCCCGATTTGCTTGAGATAATTCTGTACATCTTGTCAATTGTATTTTATGGTTGCAAGTTTCAAGTAAAATACTACCTTTTAAGTTGTTATTATATTTTTTCTTTTTTAAATTTTAGTTATAATCAAAACAATGAAGCGAAGTAGGAAGGCTGGTTTAATAATGAAAGCAATCAGCAATCGCCTAAGTACACCGGACAGTTCTTAAAATGAAGAAAACAAAGACCCATTTGCTCATTATCATCATTTCCCTGCCCTTATTCCAATTTTATTTGGGGTCGGCGCAGCATGTTTTTTTCTTCCATACTGTCCTATCGGACGTCATCTCACTAGTAACACTCTTCGCAGCCATATAGCTTTTCACACAATCCATCCATCGTTTCTTTGGTCGTCCTCTTCCCCTATATCCATCCACACACATGTTCAGCACCTTCCTCACTACATGACTCTCATTCCTCCGCATAACATGCCCATACTATGACAGCCGGCTGCCACGTAATTTTTCGGCCGCCGGTGCCACTTTCAAATCTTCTTACATACTCATTTCTTACTCTATCTACTCTCGTAACACCACACAGATTGTCTTTCATTCATCCCTTTTGTGGCCAACTCTCAGATCCATACAGGACGGCAGGTGTAATCATAGTTTTATAGATCTTCCCCTTAAATTAAGGGGACTGGGTCACAGATGGTTCCCGTGAAGCAATGACCTGCTGCCATTTCATCCATCCTATGTTAACTCGGTTCTTGACCGCCCGATCTACTTCGCCATCGCTTTGAATGAAAGAACCATGCCGTTAAGCGCTGTGGCTTCAGGACTGCCAACGCTCTAATCTGCTTTGGATCTTAGGTCCATCCTCCCCAACCAGAACAATGTAATCGGCAAACACTGCACCAGGGTGCCATTTCCTGTATGCCCGCCGTCAAGGCGTCCATAATCAGTAAGAGGTAAGGACTTAAAGCCGACCCTTGGTGCAAGCCTACCGCCACACTGAACTGGTTGGAGTTGCAAGACGATCGGACGTATAACTGGTTTGTCTTTACATAGCACGAATTAACTTCACATACTTCCCAGGTACAACTCTTTCATGGCCCACTTCAATACTTCTACGAAGACCCATTTGCTGACAGTGACAACAGGGATCTAACGTATGTCCCTAAAGTATCACATTTGATTTAATTTGATAGTTTTGTTACTGTAGGTACCTACATAATGTTGTTAAATTATGTTTCTTTCATATTGAGTTTCTTTTTTATTATAACTAATTATGATACTAAAACAAATAGAATTTCTAGATTTTCTAGATGCAATCAGTATTTAATTTATTATAATACCAAGCAAAAAATATCAACCAGAAACAACTTGGTCAAACGCCTAACTTCTGCGTCTTGGGGGGCAGCCCCACATGTTGTCAGGACTACGGGTCTGGCATTGTCCTACATGGCAGGAGAGTATGCGTCCGCGGTATGGCACCGTTCGGCTCACGCAGGTATGGTCGACTCTGCCCTGAATGAAACATGCCGTATAATAACTGGCTGCTTGAAACCTACCCCATTGGTCAAATTATACTCATTGGCCGCCATTGCTCGACCTGGTGTTCGCCATCAGGTCATTTGCGAAAGTGAAAGGAAAAACAAGAGACCGACCCTCGTCATCCACTTTACTCGCACAATATACCCAGGGCACGCCTCAAAAGTCGTGAGAGTTTTTTGCGACACACACGTGCACTGTGCGGTGACCCCAGTAAGGCTAGACTGGACGGGTGGGCCTCAAACTTTGCACCACCGGCGGACTTCATTCCACCCGCCGAACATCTTCCACCTGGTTTCGAGGAGCAGTGGCGATCTGGAGGTCGCTCAATAGGCTACGTACCCAAGTAGACCGCTGTAACTCTAACCGGACTAAATGGGGTTATCTGAACCCCTCCTATAGTGGATGTGGGTGCGGTTCTCTCGTCCAGGACATGGAACACTTCCTATCATGCCCAATGTGCCCTGCCACCTGCACACCAGAAGACCTAAAGAGTGCCAACGATAATGCTGTTGCTGTCGCTGGTTTTTGGGCAAAACACATCTAAAATATATTTGAAATTAGACTTATTGCCGTCGAAACGAAGAAGAAGAAGAATTATAATCCCTTAGCCATGTAGGCAAAAGATAATTTCTGTGCTGCTTAATATAGTATCAATATTAATTACAACTGGTTATCGAAATAATTTGGTAAATTTTGGTTAAGCTAGAGAGTAGCAAGTTAAACTTAAGAGCTATTTGAACTGCTTAAAGGGTATCATCTTTTTCTGTTCCCATAAAACTATTAATATAAAAAAACTGTTATAGATACACAAACTAAACTTAACCAGCATAAAGAAGGATAGTGTACTTTTAAATCTAGAGATAATTTTAAATATTTGAGTAAGTAGTTCCGAATCTATGATTTTTTAAAACTTCAATACGCGATATCTCAAAACAACGTTTTCGAAATAATACCCTTTTGTTTGTGACGTGCGATACATCAGCCATGCGAGGAAACAAGCTAGGGTTAGATTTGACGAATATTGCGACTTCTAGAATATAAAGAGATGGTACAGTCAGTATATTATATCTCTTGAAATAGGGCTCACAGCTATCAGTTGGTTGGAGATTGAACATACCCCTGACGCACCTCTTTTGAGCTTTAAAGATAATTTCTTTGTTCGTTGAATTACCCCAAAAGATAATCCCGTATCTGAGTAAAGACTCAACCAACCCGTAATAGGCTGTCAAAAGGGTGTCAGTGTTGACTATTCGAGAAAGTGAGTATAAAGCATAGGATCCACTACAAATTCTTTTCTGTAAATAATCTAAGTGAGCTTTCCAGTTTAAATTCCTATCTATAACTAATCCTAGGAACTTAGTATCGTTAACTGCTTCAATTTTATTATTATTATTTATGTTAATATTTATTTCAAATGTCAATGGGCGCTGACTAAAATGCATAATTAATGTCTTATTAATATTTAGTTTTAAATTATTGTTATCTAACCATGCTCCTATTTTATGAAGTGTATCAATAATGTCATTCTCGTACCTTTCCTTACTTTTACATGGTATGACTACTGTACTGTCATCTGCGAAAAGGGTCATGGGATACTCATTTGATTGGGGCAGGTCATTTATGTATATTGTAAATAGGAGAGGTCCCAAGACACTTCCTTGAGGAACGCCGTAAACAACAGATCGTTGTTCAGATGAAAATACCTCCTCTACTGTTGATTTTTTATTTATCCTACTTACTCTTGTTATTTGCTTCCTACCCATTAAGTAAGACTGAAAAAAGTTCAAAATTTGTCCTCTGACACCATATTTTTCAAGTTTTTTTATTAAAGTGTCATGTTGGACATAATCAAAGGCCTGTGTCATATCACAGAATACCGCACAAACTGGATTTTTCGTATCCATGTTAGTGATTACGACATGCAAAAAATCGAATATAGCCATATTGATCGTCTTATTTTGTCTAAAACCTTTTTGTTCGTTGCATAGAATATGGTTTATTTCCATATAAGAATTAAGTTCTTTATATATAAATTTTTCAAATATTTTTGAGAAGCCAGGCACTAAAGATATGGGTCTGTAGCATTCCATTTTAGCCTTGTCATTCTTTTTAAAAAGCGGTTTTATAATGGCTGTTTTAAGAGCATCTGGGTATATACCTTGAGTAATGCTCAAGTTAATAATGTGACTTAATGGCCCACTTATTTCATTAGCTACGGCTTTCACTACTTTTGTACATATATCATCATACCCTACACTGTTTGTGTTCTTTAATAATAAAGTAATTCTTATTATATCCTGTGGCAGACATGGTGACATAAACATGGAATGTGTCCTACTTTCTATACATTGCGTTACTTTATTTCCAGAACCCATTATTGGTAAAACCTTGTCCACAAAATAGTCATTAAAAGCGTTTGCAATTTCCGCAGCGTTGGTAATAGTTTTATTATTTAATTGAAGCTGGTTAATTTGATTTATAGGGACGTTATATTTTTTACGGTTTATTATTTGCCATGTTGTTTTTGACTTGTTATTGGATGTATTTATTTTGTGATTATATTGGGCCCTCTGTGTTAACCTTATGATTTTGCGATATAATGTAGTGTAATTTATCAAATGGTTTTTATTTTCAATTGTAGGTTTATGTCTGTACTGCCACAATAATTTTCTTTTCTTTTTGCTACAGTTTTTTATTCCGCGTGATACCCATTTTTGCTTTTTTATTATATTTATCGTGGTGTAAACTTCAGGAAAACACTGTTCATATAATAGGTGAAAAAGGTCTTTGAATGAATTATATGCGTATTGAGGGTCATTACTTTCATATGTCTCAGAAAAGGACAAGCAACCCAAATAACTTTTAAATTTGACGATGTTCTCCTCCGTATACTCTCGTCGCAATATTCGCCAACGACTACAAGAACCTAAAGTTTTAATTGGACATTCAATCAATTGAGCTGTATGGTCAGATAAAGCGAGTTCCAATATTGAGACCTTACAAGATTTGTTGAAATTATGAGCGAAATTATCAATACATGTCCCACTTTTAAGGCGGGTCGGTTGGTTTACGGCTAGCTTTAAATTAAAATTCATTAATAAATTTTCAAGATCTATATATATAAAAATCAATGCCACTTTTCGTTGTAATTCCATAACTCAAGAACGGGCTCACCTATCCAAACCAAATGCTTAGGATTTGGTCGGCATATTTAGTAGATGGTTTATGTGAAGTTTGCACAAAATCGGTCGAGCGGTTCCTCATTTGTCACATTTTTTGTAATAAATGAATTCAATAGAAACTTTTTTCACAGAAACTTTTTTGAAGTTTTGTTGACAGATAAATTTCTTTTCACATAATTGCATTTGCAGTGCATTCATACAAACGGTGAGTCCTGAATTTATGTGTACTTTTCTAAGTTGCCGTATATGATTTCACATGGCATCATATGCGACAGCTTCTTGGGAATTTGTTTTTTTTTTGTTCTAATTTTTTTTTTCGATTTTTAAGCGAAAACATATGTGCATACGGGAAAAATGCCACCAGCCAGACGAGCAAATATAGGTCGGCGAACGCGTAATGCAAATGATGTGGCATTACTAAGACGATCACAGACTGCAGATGAACGCGCACAAGCTAATGCATCGCAGCGTGAACGTAATGCACGCAATGGATTTGTTAACCCAGTACCTGTACTGAATCTTGCACGGCCATCACGAATACGTCGTGCTGTTTTGGCTGAAATGATGCGTGCTGCTTTTAATTACAACAGTCAGATTGATTATAGTATGTATGGATACATTGGAATGATGGACGCAATATGTCCACATTGTGATGCGGCTAACTTTCCAGGTGAAACGCCCGGCATGTGTTGTGCTAATGGCAAAGTGAGATTGCCAGCATTAGAAACTCCACCCGAACCATTGTATTCATTTATTTTTGGGACATCGCAAGCGTCGAAGCACTTTCTGAGTCATATTCAACAATACAATTCGGCATTTCAAATGACTTCTTTTGGTGCAACTAAAATTATTAGAGATAATTTTATGCCGACGTTTAAGGTAAATACTTCAACAGGATTATTCCATGTTTGTATCAATCTGAAGCATAAAGTATATTTAAAAAAAAACTGATATAAGATTTACCTAAAATTGTATACATGTTACAGATTCAGGGCCAGATTTATCATCAAGCTGGTTCGTTATTGCCATACCCCGACGCTGATCATCAATTTTTGTAAATTTATTTTATTGGTGATGAAAATCGTGAATTGGATCAACGTTGTGCAATTGTTTCGAATACAAGACGAGAAATTATTTGTGAGCTACAAAGGTTTTTCCATCAGCATAACGCATTAGTTCAATTGTTTAAAATTGCTCTCGATCGTATGCCAACTGATAATCACAAAATCGTAATAAGAGCTGATAGAACACCTTTTGGAGAGCATGCAAGGCGATTTAATGCACCAACAATTGATGAGGTTGCAATTGTAATTCTTGGTGATCAGTTTCAATCCCGTGATATTGTACTTCATCGTAGAAATGAGCAATTGCAACGTGTTTCGGAACTTCATCGTAGTTACGATGCATTACAGTACCCAATATTGCATTGGAAAGGTGACGATGGTTACCATATCAATATACCAATGATTGATCCACGAACAGGTAAATAATTGACCTATTTTTAGTGTGTTGACATTTCATTTCTACAACTTTCTAAAGTCACATTTTGTAATTATTTTCAGGTCTACATATACAGAAAAAAGTTAGTGCCATGAATTTTTATTCGTATCGATTGATGATTCGTCCACAAGAACAAAATTATATCTTAAAATGTGGTAAACTATATCATCAGTACATCGTTGATATGTATGCCAAAATAGAGACTGAACGTCTTAATTTTATTCGTTTCAACCAAGCAAAATTAAGATCCGAAGAATATATTCATTTGCAAGATGCGATAGCGAATGATGCTAATGTTAATGACATCGGACGTTTAACTATATTGCCATCTTCGTATATTGGTAGCCCACGGCATATGAACGAATATGCACAAGACGCAATGTCTTATGTACGAAAATACGGTCGACCGGATCTGTTCATTACATTTACATGTAATCCGCAGTGGGATGACATCAAGAACAATTTATTTGAAGGCCAGTCGACAACTGATCGTCATGACATTACAGCACGTGTTTTTCGGCGAAAATTGAAAGCACTTATGGATTTAATTGTGAAATTACGTGTATTTGGAGAGGTGCGTTGCCATATGTACTCCATCGAATGGCAAAAAAGGGGATTGCCGCACGCACATATATTAATTTGGCTGGTAAATAAAATAACTCCGGATCAAATCGATAACGTTATATCAGGTGAAATTCCTGATCAAACTGTTGATCCTGAGTTATTTGATGTTGTCGTTAAAAACATGATACATGGTCCGTGCGGTGAACTAAATATGAATTCGCCATGTATGATTGATGGAAAGTGTTCGAAACGATACCCAAGACAATTGACTTCAGACACAATAACGGGCAATGACGGATATCCGTTGTATAGACGTAGATCACCTAATGATAATGGCAAAACGGCAACCATTAGAATGCGTAACCAGGACGTTGAAGTTGATAATCGTTGGGTGGTTCCGTATTGTCCATTATTATCGAAAATATTCTCGATATAAATGTGGAGTATTGTAATTCAGTCAAATCCATTAAATATATTTGCAAGTATGTAAATAAAGGGAGCGATATGGCTGTTTTCGGTGTAGCTGGTGATAATAGAAATGATGAAATTACTCAGTATCAACTGGGGCGCTATATTAGTAGTAATGAAGCTGTCTGGAGGATTCTGTCGTTTCCAATGCACGAAAGACATCCTGTGGTTGTTCACTTAGCTGTGCATCTTGAGAATGGCCAACGTATTTATTTTAATGAAGCAAATGCATTGGAAAGAGCAGCACACCCACCAGCGACTACGTTGACAGCTTTTTTCAAATTATGCGAAACTGATACATTTGCTAGAAATTTGTTATATTCCGAAGTGCCTCAGTACTATACATGGAATGTGTCTTCAAAAAAATTTCAAAGACGTAAACAAGGAACAGCAGTCGATGGGCATTCAGGCATTTTCAAAACAGATGCAATTGGGAGAATGTATACAGTACATCCAAACAATGCTGAGTGTTTTTATTTGCGATTGCTATTAGTTAACGTCAATGGCCCAAAATCATTTCAAGAATTAAGAACAGTCGACGGTCATTTGTGTCAAACATATCGTGAAGCATGTCAACTCTTGCATTTGTTGGAGGATGATGCACATTGGGATTCAACACTTAATGATGCATCTACGTCAGCTCATCCACAACAAATACGAATGCTATTTGCCATTATATTATCGACATGTATGCCATCAAATCCACTTGAATTATGGAACAAATATAAAAATTATATGGCAGAAGATATTTTAATTCGTATGCGTCATCATGCAAGAAATCCTGATTTGTTGATTACCTTGGAAATGTGCAACGAAGCTTTGATAATAATTGAAGATATATGTCTAACGATTGCAAATAAAGCATTAGTACAATTGGGTATGACCGCACCAAATCGTCCCATGCATGATTTGTTTGATCGTGAATTGCAACGTGAGCAGGAATTCAACTGTAATGATTTGCGTTTATTTGTACAATCGAATATAACCAAATTAAATATTCAGCAAAAACATGTATATGATACAATCATGCAAGCCGTTTCCAATAATGCAGGTGGATTATATTTTTTGGATGCACCTGGTGGCACAGGTAAAACGTTCGTTATATCATTGATTTTAGCGACTATTCGATCAGATCAGAAAATTGCACTAGCACTTGCATCTTCGGGAATTGCTGCTACATTATTAGAAGGTGGTCGGACCGCACACTCTGCATTAAAATTGCCATTGAATGTACAGGTGATTGAAACTCCAACTTGCAATATATCGAGAAATTCTGCTATGGCAAAAGTTCTGCGATTAACGTCAATTATTTTATGGGATGAGTGTACAATGGCGAATAAAAAATCACTAGAAGCATTCAATCGAACAATGCAAGATTTACGTGGTAATCAACAGCTTTTTGGTGGTGCTTTGATATTACTTTCAGGGGATTTTCGTCAAACATTGCCTGTCATTCCTCGATCAACTCCTGCTGATGAAATAAATGCCTGCTTGAAGTCATCAGTTCTTTGGAGATATCTACAAAAATTGACACTAAACATTAATATGCGTGTTCACCTACAAAATGATCCAGCTGCCCATGAGTTCTCAAAACAATTGTTAGAAATTGGTGACGGCAAAATACAAATCGACAGAACCAACGGATTGATCGCTGTACCGAACAATTTTTGTACAATTGCGCAATCGATAGATGAATTGATTGAATGTGTTTTTCCGAATATTGTTCAGAATTACAGAAATCATGATTGGTTGACAGAACGCGCCATTTTAGCACCGAAAAACATTCATGTCAATGCCATTAATTTTCAAATTCAAGCCAAACTGCCAGGCGTAGTCACGAAATATAAATCAATTGACAGTGTTATGAATCAAGATGAGGCAATGAATTATCCAATTGAATTTTTAAATTCATTGGAGCCGGCTGGTATGCCACCGCATTGCTTGAATCTGAAAGTTGGTTCTTCGATTATATTATTGCGAAATATTAATCCACCAAAACTGTGTAACGGAACAAGATTGGCAGTGAAAAAGTTATTGCCAAATTTGATTGAAGCTACGATCTTAACTGGTAAATCAAAAGGAGAAGTTGTTTTGATACCGCGTATACCTATGATTCCAACTGATATGCCTTTTGAGTTCAAACGTTTACAATATCCTGTGCGTTTATCATTTGCGATGTCCATCAACAAGGCCCAAGGTCAAACACTTCACGTTTGTGGTGTGAATTTGGAGGAACATTGTTTTTCACATGGCCAGTTATATGTTGCCTGTTCCAGAGTCGGTACCCCCAGCCGTTTGTTTATTTATGCTCAAAATGGAAAAACAAAAAATATTGTTTATCCAAATGTTTTGGATTAAGTGTGTTGTAAATAGCTAGCAATTGATTTCGATTTTAAATAAAATATTTTTTTGATTAAATAAATGAATTTGATGTTCCGATTTGTTTATTTTATTTCACTTTATACGTAGCGAAGCACGTACCGGGCCGCTAGTATATATATAAATTTTAGATTAACAGAACGGTTTTTTGTTAGTTCTCGTAGTATCATTTCTAAGATATCCATACATACTGAAAAATTAGTTACATTTGGCACTCTATAAATACATACCAGAATAGTCCTACACTCAATAAGTTCTACCGCACAGCATTCGAAAACCCCTGGTTTAGACATTTTCGCAATTTTTTGTATTTCTCTCCATTGATGTCCACGCTTGAGCAATATACAGGCGCCACCACGCTTAGAGTTTTTTCGGCTAAAAATGGCAGCAAGACAATAGTTTTCTACAAAAAGATTCTTCTCATATCCTTCGGGCATAAAATGTTCTGTTATGCATAATGCATCCACAGACGTCTTACTATCTAAAATCTCATTCAAGCTAATTGTAAGATATTCACATTTGGAAAGAAGACCTGCAATGTTCTGATGCATAACAGTTAAATTCTTAGTTACGAAAAAAATCTATGTGTTTTGTCGGTTCAGCACTTATTTGATTGTCATCAACAGGATAAGTAAGTTCGTTGATTAAATCTAGTAAGTCTCCGAAGATAGTACGTAGTCCGGCTTTATTCATTTCTCCAGAGTGTCTGTAGAACATACTGTAATCACATTTTAAGTTCAAGTTGCTGTCTAATGCAATTGCGTACTCGTGGTTCATAATATCTTGGTACAACATATTGTTAAAAGCTTCTACTCTAGTATTGAACAGTGTTGTATGGTAACCAAACTTATAAGTTGGTAAACATATAATTATATTTGTATTTTGTATCTCTTTTAGAACGTTTCTTAAGTATAGAATAATATCGTAATAGTCATTTGTTGTTTTGAAATCTTCTTGTCCTAATAATATTATACAAAAGTCGTTCATATTGTAGTTAATCAACTTTGTTTTTAGTCCACGCACTAGTTCTTTTGTCGTACTATGCGGTTTTAGATAATGAATTATGTTGTAGTTGTTGATAAAAGTTTTTTCTGCTATTGCGAGTAAACTATTTCTTTTATCTGTACTTAATATACACAAGTTGCGATTTACATTTTTGTAGGATTTCTTTGCACCTTTGTAATTATTAGAATCATATTCATATTGATTTTTGTTAGGCTTAAAGTCAGGACTTTGTTTTTCCGGATTAATTGTCAATTCCGTCTGTGTTTCTTTATTGTTACAGATTGGCTTTTTTGTTTTCGTTGGAGTATTTTTTATCGTTGGAGTATTTTTTTTCGTTGTTGCTGGACTACTTGCCACTTTTTTTAGCAAATCATTCTTTTTCATCAATTCTTTATTAGCTTTTTTTAGCTCATTCACTTCAAGGGATAGCACATCTACTTCGTTATGTGCACTACTCAGCTCAGAGGTTAACCTATTTATTTTGTCTTGAAGTTCATTTATCCTCTCATCATCATCAGACAAATCAGGTAGACTAGCGTTTGTATTTACTGAGCTATCATGTACAGTACTTACATCGTGACCATTTGACGGATCAGACGTTGTCCTGCCTCGACGAAAAGTAATGTTTTCCAAAAAGCTATTCATGATGTTCCAAATTACTAAGCTTTGATTTTATTAAAATTATTTATTTATGTATTTATTATTTATTTAAGTATTATTTATTGAAAATAATGTCAAAATAATGAAATAAATATTTTTCAAGATAATGTAAAAAAAAAAAAAATGTCCAAAAAGAAATCTTCATTCACCTTAGGATTGATCTCAAGTCGTCCCCTACGAAAGGCGACGAGTTTACGAGTCAACTAAAGACCAGTTAGAATAATCGTCGAAATAAGTGATTGTATTATACAAATGTGCAGATGTACTAAGCGCTAATGAGATCAAAGTCCATTTTCATTGTTAACCGTGAGTTGTTTAAGTACAAATTTTTGAATTTAAAACGGAAAGTTTTTGCACTATTTATTGTTATTTGCACTTGTTTTCACTCAATCACAATAAAAATTTATGTCGTTTAATAGAACTAAAGTCACAGAATGTTATTGTAAAAGTTTCTCGTTGTGTTATACACTTTTTGCACAGTTTTTGTATTTTATTTACGGAAGAAATAACTAACACCACCCTTATTAAAGTTTATTTTCATTCGCAGAATAACACATATTGTACTGCATGCAGACAGTCACTAACACAGTCACAGATTAATTAAGTGTTCTTTATCACATTTATTCACAAATAAAATAATTTTGATGACTTTAACTATTTTAAAAAATTAAATAAATAGGAGCTCAGTATGAAGTCGTGATTACTTAAAGACGCCACCTAGCGGATTCTCTCGATTCACATTATTAACTGCTTGCGAAGGGTCCTTTTTATTTAACAGTTCATGAGAGCTTTCCTTAGCTTTAGTAGTGTATGTTATTGATTTTACAGTCTTCCAAAGTTCTTTATTGTTATTCTTAAATTTTTCTAGTTGAAGTTTTTCATAATTATTTTTTTTAGTTGCAATTGCAAGGTGTACTTAATATGACAAATATACTCTTTACAAATTTGAATGCTTTTATGTTGCCGTTTGACACAGGAATACTGTTTACCTGTGAAGTTTACTACCGCAATGAAGCGACCGATGTATTCATCTTAAAATCTATTGCCCAACTTTAACAATGATAGGATATTTGACTTATCCACCACTATTTAGTGATACAAGTGGTAGATAAGTCAAATATCCATAATATATTGTTTACTCACAGTGGTGAGTAAACAAGTAAGTGGTAAGTAATAATAACATATTTTACAATAATCATACACAGATTCAAACAACGCCATCTACAATTGGTAAAGGTATGACTTCTGGAAAAAAAAATATAGGTACTACAGAACATAATACAAAAAAAGGGATTGTATTATGCTAGCACAGTGGACATTTATGCGGCTGCTGCGAGTTCAAAACCTAAAACTCCTATTTTTATAGTCCTTATATTATTGTCTCGACTCTGTATTCGTGCTTCACGAAGAATAATTCAAATACTTTCGTTATTTATTTCTTTTTGTGATAAATGACAATAAAAAGTTCAAACTCCCAAGTCTCCTAGCACATTATATATTAAAGCAGAAACACTAACTAACTGTATTTTTCAATTACAGCTACGTCGAAGACTTAAAAATTATTCTCGAGGATTCAGACATGTATGAAGCGTTTAGCGATAAATATTATTTAGGTACTTGTATTTATAAATAAAAAAATAAAAAGCCTTTCATTAGTGCAGTGGCAAAACGTGTTAATGTCACTTTAGTCCGATATGCCCTGGACCCCTCTATAGGTGAAGGCCTCCTTCAGAGATTTCCACTCGTCGCGAATTTTCGCCATGGTTAACCAATTATTCAAACCGACACGGTTTCTCTTTCGTCTCTCCACCTTGCGTTAGGACCACCTCTGCATCTGTGACCATTTATTTTGGTCTCTCATTTGTATTTACCCGCCATTTAATGTCCCTTTCCCGAGATTATGTAGGTAAGGAAAGTTGCCTACTACGTGCGTTGGCACGAGCGGATTGACATACAAGATTGTTGATCTTCCCTGTTCTGCACATTGCACTGTAAGTATCTCTAATAGGTATGCCACGGTTATACAACGCCAACGCCCAAATTTGAATTTGTAAATTCGTAAATAGTTTTCGATTAAGTACCTACTATCTTGGACTCGTCAAATACTTTTTTAACTAAATTGTTTCAGGTAAAAGTTACCAATTATTTAATTTCGTTACCTTTCACTCCTTCATTATATTAGTGGAATTTTCAAGTAAATAAATCGACTAAATAAAACTAGTAAACATTGTATATTTATAATATGTAAATCGCCCCCGCTGCAGCTGTACCGTGCGCGCGACCTGTATCGCCTCACTAGTGTCACCTCCAAAGACCCGCCATCGGATAAATAATTCCACTCGCGCTTATCCACTTCAACTAGTACTAAATTACGTTTGTAGTGGCGTCTAGCTCGGTGCAATGTACGATTCAACGTGGCGACCTGTTCACTTTTTGCTTGTTAGTTAAACCTATCCGCAAAATTATTACCTATCTCAACTAATATTATACGAGTTGGTTGTTTGTTTTGTTTAGAATGGTGTTGTTAAACATTTTAAGTAGGTATTTGTTTTATATTTAACTTCTTTTAACATTTAATTTATATGCAAAGGCAGGTATGCGCGTCTTTTGGCTACGGAGGGAACCTTGGACACTAATACCAAGCTTGCGAAGTTTTACATCATACATCATGGTAAATCTTATTAAGGAAAACTTGATAAAAAAATTAAGGAAAACTTTAATATCGGCGAACTTTCCCTAAGTCAGCTTTTACAACAACCATTGGATAAGATGGTGCTAAAACAATGTATGTACTATTTTTCCATCACCACCCGCGGTTGCCCCGGAGGCACGTGCACGAGGTTCGAGTCACACACAAAATTGTTACCTATTTGTGTAATCCATAAATTATTGTCTTGAGCCTGAATGCTCTTTGTGTACCCTAATTCCAGGTCTGTCAAAGTCCTAGCGACACAGGGGTGTTTCAAAAGTGCATTAGTTTACTTTTAAAAATAAAATTAGCGTTATAGTTATCATCTTGAAAGTGGGTTAATTCATGAATTCTGTGTGTACCTAATTATAATATTTATGCTTATACTTTTATAGATAGAACGTAAAATAGATAACAAGGTAGGTAACATTACAGTTCAACAAATCTAAAAGATACAGTATGACGTTTCATATTTTTCAAACTGAAACAACTTTGTTTATGCGTACATTATTCAGTTTCGAAAACCTTTTTCGTAAAACCATGAATTTAGAAAGATTTTATTATTGTATCTCAAAATGTACAATTCTTAATATATAAAGGAGAATGACCAAAAATGTATGGAGCTTGGTCCAAATATCCACCACTAACGAGACCTATGTAACATAATAGTCAACTAAATACTGAGTCATTATAACTAGACCGCAACCAAAAATATGCTGTCTGTTAAAAGTTATGACTAAATGAAAAGTCATACTTTTTACCTTTTTATACAAAAAATATAGTGAATATCATTCTGTCCGTTGGATATTTTGAACTTATCTACGCATGTCGAGAAAACACAAGAATTCTGCACAATATTTTTTTTTATTTGTGTTACAGTTTAATATAAAACTCAAGCGATTAAAAATTAACATTATTTATGTCAGCCTTCATCAACAATGATATTGTTTAGATTAGCAGCTGGAAGCCTAAACGTGGGTTGATGTCTTGCCCACCCAAAGTACCAAACAATTACCATTACATGGGCACAGCATCCTACAGTTCCCATGCCAAACAAACATGAACAATAATTGTTAGAAATTGTTTCTCGACCGTGTATCATTACATACGTATAATACAATCTTGCACGCGCGTGTCTGGATTGAATTCTTGCGCGTAGCAACAAAGCATGTTCAGGTTCTATGCCGAATTCAACAATATTATTAAAAACACCGTCTCTTGCTACTTCAATGTGATATATGCCATTGCGTATATGTTCACTATAGTAGCTACGCGCAAGTTTTACATGGTATGTCCCAAGTGCAAACAATACTAGGTCTTGGTGTGTAAGTATAGGGAACTCATCTGCTCTGATAACATCGGCTTCCATGTTACGGAAACTAGCCCGCTGTCTATTTACATTTCTTTGGGTAACATATTATGCACTTAAACGATTTGGTTCGTGCACTCTCTGTCTAATAATTCGCAAAAATTCGCTTGCATGCGTGCTGTCTTCAAGCAACACATGTAATGCATTTATAAGTGCAGCGGCCACCCATCATGTGGCTCATGGCGCGATTAAAAACTCTTGTCTAAAGAGTCGATAATCGCGTTTGAACCGTCCGTTGACGACTTCGACGACCCAGCGACAAATCATCAATGCGCGATTTTTACTTGCCTCTAACGCCGATAGCTGGTCTTCACCACGCTGTTTGCTTATAGGCATATGGGCCTCATAACCACATGATTCCATGTCTTCTATAGCGTAGCTATTTGTGCATAATTACAATGGATTTAAATAAATAGTCAAGTAAAACAAAATTAATATATTGATACTTTTCATAAAGTCGTAACTTTTTACTGACAGCATATTTTGGTTTGGTGTGATACTGAAAAATACTCTGTATTAAGTGGACTATAAGTCAACATAGGTCTCGTTAGTGGTGGACATTTGGACCACTACTGGTCATTCTCTTTTAATTGAAAACTTTCAAACAAAGCAAAATAACACATATTTTCATAGTAAATAATATATTATAGTTCTATTCTTGACCTCATTGCAAAGTCACGTAGATAGGTTACTGCTCGTAGTGTTGCGACTCTTCGGATACACTTGTATGCAAAAAAATCGTTTACATATACGAAAAATCGTTATTATCGTTAGACACGTAACTAACTATTACTCGACGTGGTCGAAGGTGATGGGAGCCAACTTATTATGCTCTTAGTAGTGAATAAAAAAATCCTAAACATTACTTTTATTTAATTAATTATAATTAAAATAAAAGTAATGTTTGGATTTTTTTATTTATTCGCATATTAGAGAATTTGCAATATGTGGTGTTTTTTTTACAAAAGGTTCTACCCTTTACTAATAATGAGATTAATTATTAAAGTATCTTAAAAATCGGATATTATCGTAATCGATCTCTTAAATTTCGGATATTATGGTAATCGATTTTTTTATCCCAACCTTATTTTTCAATTTGTCAGAACTGTCATACCGTACCTATTAGATTTGTTGGACTTTAGTCTTGTAACTTATAACTACAGGATCGCTTTGGAAGTTAGTATCAATTACGTTCCTAGAATTCTATAAAATATTGCGTCTGCCTCCGAGCCAAGGTATTTCAATAAAGCCAAGATGATTTTAGTCATTTATCTCATTGCGGCGGGGCTTAAAGGAGATATATGTTACTAAACCCGATTACCCCTTAGAGTTTCCCTTGTGTTCAAAGAGAATGTATTGGAGCGGAATGTTCCACGTCAGAGGTAAAAGCAAGTATTCATGTTTAATTTCATCCCGTATGAGTACGTAAAAAATCTTTTATCTGGACCCGAATTCTTAAGAAAGAATTGTTTTGTAAGTATCCTACGTCGATATTTTGTAGGTACTTAAGTTGTTATTAATATGGCAAGTAATATTACAAGTAAGCGTTAGGTAAAATTTTTAGTTGAGTTTTATTTTATATGGGGAATAAGTTTGATTCACATACATTATACTTAGGTACAATTTTATACAAATTGCATATTATTTTTTTAACCTCACTTCTAATTTTCGTTTTTCTCATACCTTCATAGATTCGGCCTTGCTCGCATGGTAAAAGAGTAGGCAGAGACTACAGAACACCATGTAAGTACCTACTTACTACGAAGGAACATACAATCCTTACAAACTTCAGCTTTTCTTTTTCTACATAAGTAAGTACATAAAAGTTTCATACTTTCTCCCTCGTTCATCCCGAGTGATATGCACTTGCACTTTCTGAAGGACGCCACCAAATACATCGCTTTAAGTCTTTCTAGAGCGCCCCTAAACGACTTACCATCTATTTCGTTTGCTTTTTGTTTTAGTACTTAGGTACTTCTATAAACTTAACTTAAGTAAACGGGACTTTAAGTCAGATAGCAAATATAGCAGTGGCTACCTCTAGAAATTTTAATAGAATTATCTCGATTAGTTGGCGATTTTCTTTGATTTTTTGGTAATTATGAACTGAATAATTTGAAACATCTCTAAAATCTGTACCGACACACTTACGTCTTACGTTAATCTAACTTGCCAAATTGTTATTTGTAAGCGAAAAATAAAAAAGCTGTTTTAAAACAAATCTCGAGACAATCACACAATTTTATCGCAAAACAACAAGCAATTGTAATCCCTTGCGTGCCTTGTTGGTGGGAATTAACAACTTAGATTGGTACGCCGTTCTCTCGCCGCTAATAAGGTGAACTCTTTATCCTGACGGCTAACAATTCGTTTACACTTTCCAATACTCACTCTGTTAGTTAACTGTTGCACGTTCACAGGATTATATTGTTAAATTTTATAAGAAATTACTTTAAAGATTTATTAAACCTTGAATGTCCTATATAATTCTTACATGTGATGAGCAAGTGAGAGTGATACGTAGGCTAAATAAATATGTCAACAATAGGTAGGTATACTTTCGTTTTTAATATCTTTTTAATAATTCGTTTTTTAATAATTCCCCTGTCTGCCTTGGATCGAGTACAGACACCAACATTCAAGTTTTGTCATCTAACACATTGGGTAATATTACTTTGTCTGAAGATCTCGTCATTAAAGGTCTTAAGAAACTAGACAGAAACAAAGGCCCTGGCTCGGACGGGATACCCTCAATTTTTGCTGTTAATTGCGCCAATTTTTTGGCTTATCCCTTAACCTATATTTACAATAAATCATTAGCCACCGGTACATTTCCTTCCGCGTGGAAAAATGCACTGATAGTGCCTATCTACAAATCGGGCGATGTCGAACACGTAATGAGTTATAGGCCTATATCAATTCTACCCGTTTTCGCCAAGCTATTCGAGTCATTATTACTCCCATTTATTACCTGGCAAATTAAACCTATAATTACTCTAAATCAGCATGGCTTTTGTAAAAGTCGCTCTACTACAACAAATCTTATATCTTTTACAAATGATCTAATTGCATCGGTAGACGGCGGCACACCTGTAGACGTTGTCTACACAGATTTCTCAAAAGCATTTGACAAGGTTAATCATGACATTCTTGTTCATAAGCTTCAAATGTTTGGTATTGATGGTTCTCTTCTGAGTTGGTGTTCGTCATATCTAAGAGAACGTACATGTCGAATTGTAATGAATGGATTTACTTCCGAGCCATTTATGGCGTCCTCGGGCGTACCACAAGGATCGCACCTGGGCCCTACGTTTTTTAATATGTTCATCAATGATATTATTACGTGTTTCCATCATTCCCGTTGCTACTTGTACGCAGATGATTTAAAATTCTCAAAATCTATAAACTCAGCCGCCGATAGTAATCTCCTTAAAGATGACCTAAACCGTCTTGTAAAATGGTGTCTCGATAACAAAATGACTTTAAATAGCGACAAATGTTATCATAATAATATGCAATTTTCTCGAAAAAAAAATTCTCACATTGCTACTTATTATATCCATAATAACACAATAAAATCAGTTGATTCAATTAAAGACCTAGGAATTACTTTTGATAAAAAACTAAGATTCGATACACATATTAATAACATAACTTCAAAAGGGTACAAACTTCTTGGATTCGTGGTTAGAAACTGTAAGGATTTTAAAAATGCATCAACAAAAATAAATACTTATAATAGCATAGTTAGGTTAGGTCTCGAGTATTGTAGCTCCGTATGGTCACCACATTACGAAGTCCATTCTATAGTGTGACCACAGGAGCTGTGCACCCCCTGCGGTATGTGCGGCGAGGTGGGGGACGAAGAAAAAATAGGTGTCCGTTATGGTAGCGTACACGTGATAGTTCTGATAGAAAGGGAACTTTTTTTTTGATAAATTCCTTATGTAAAAAAAATGCGTGAAATTCTGACTGAATTAGTGTAGGTAAATGCTTTATGCGAATTCACAGTAGAATATGTCAAAAATCCATGTTAATTTATGTTCATAGTACTGGTACAGATAATATGCTCACAAGTGATTTGAATATCTCGAGAACTACAAAACATAGGTACAGTAATTCTGTTAATGCATTAGAAATGTAACCCTGAAATAACGCCTGTGTAACACTTTATTTCAATACAAAATTCAATATTATAGGAGATATTAACGGTTCTTAGGGGCCGGGCTGGAGTTATCTCATTAGGCTATAATATTAAAACTACAACAACTATTTTTTTTAAATGTAGGTACAGTCTGTCTATAAAGTCCTGACAAAAAATTAGGGCACCACTGTGCTACAGCGTAGCAACCCTATTTAGTGTGACAAAATAGTTTTCAAAACAATTATGTTCAAATAACACACTACACTATTAGAGCACTTATAATACTAGGGCATTTCTTATAGGTAAGCCTATTGCATTTAAAGTTTTGCGTAGAACTTCAAGACTACAATTAAAATCCATCTCAGTTCTAGCTATCATCTGCAATTTTCTGGGTTGCAACTCAAAATTTTACAAAAGTTATGTAAATTGAACATTTGATTATACCTACAATAAATGTAGGCATAATCAGAAACAAAATACAGGTAAAAGAAGAAAAATGTTATATACGTCTTTTTTACTGTAGAACATAATTGTATTTTGTGGGGGAGAAATATAGAAACCATACATTTATTTCTTTGGCCGGCCTTGCCTGTGTTTACTAGGAGTTTCAAGCTTTTCATTATTTTTAAATCTGTTATTTTTAAATATAATAATTCTAATGGAATGGAAACAATAACTACAATACCTAACTAAAATTTATTCAGTGTTAAATATTAACCAACAAGATATCATTTAACATGGATTTACTAAGAGCTAAATGATATAAAATTTAATAAAATATTGCAATTAATTATTTTTTGTAGACAGACCAGTCGATGCAAAAGTGACATAGTTTAGTTATCAATATAAAGCAATTAATTCAAATTCAAATTAGGATAAATCTTGACTGAATTATACTAATGCAACTGATATAATGTATCAACAGAAATGGTCGTACTACGATTTTTCTTGCTTAATGCCTGTTTTTGGTCTCTAGATCTCAAATGGAGTGAATTTATTACTTGAGACAGATTACGAAAAACAGTAACACATAATACCCATCAAAGTTGCAGTTCGCCCATAAACATCATCCAAATCGCATAAAAGTTGACCAGAATCGTGCTCCGCTAAACATCGCCTTATAACTTTAAGAATCACTTCCCGCGTGCCACTTTGATTTACTCTACTCATTGTTTACATTGTTCTTCGTAAGTCAGTATTAGTTTATTATAGACTAGCTGCAAAACGCGACTTTCTCCGCGATTAAATTTGAAATGAAATAAAAAAAACTTGTATAATTCATACAAAGTTTATTCATCATCATCATATCAGCCAATCGACGTCAACTGCTGTACATTATGCCTTCTCCAAGTATTGTCACCTTGTGCGGTCCTGTGCCTCCCTCATCCATTGGCTTCCAGCCGTCTACACCAGCGCTTTTCGGTACGCGGTCGCCATTCCAGAATCTTTCTGCCCAAACAGCTGTCGGTTCTCCGCGCTATGTGCCCTTCTTGTCGCTACTTAAACCGGTTATTTCAGTTACTTTGGTGCTCTTGCGAATCTCCTCATTTTTGATTCGATCACGCAGGGAAACTCCCAACAGAGCTCTCTCCAATGCCCCTGAATGACCATGAGCCTTCTGAGTAGGCCCATAGGTGAGGCTGTAGCCTCACCTATGATAGCGAGCTATGTTGTAACATAGCTCGCTCCATTGCCCTCTGGAGTGACCATGAGCCTTTTGAGTAGGTCCATAGGTCAGGCTACAACATAGCTCTCTCCATTGCCCTCTAAGTGACCATGAGCCATCTGAGTAGGCCCATATAGGTCAGGCTCCCACATAGCTCTCTCCAATGCCCATTGAGTGACCATGATTCTTCTAAGTAGGCCCATAGGTCAGGCTACAACATATCTCTCTCCATTGCCCTCTGAGTGACCATGAGCCTTCTGAGTAGGCCCATAGGTCAAGCTACAACATAGCTCTCTCCATTGCCCTCTGAGACACCATGAGCCTTCTGAGTAGGTCCATAGGTCAGGCTACAACATAGGTCTCTCCATTGCCCTCTGAGTGACCATGAGCCTTTTGAGTAGGCCCTTAGGCCCCCTAAATTTAGAAAAAATGTTTTTTTGTCATAGCTTGATGTTATATAGCCTATAGCCTTCCTCGATCAATGGTCTATCCAAAACTGAAAACTAAATTCAATTCTAAGAAGTAGTTCCTGAGATTAGCGCGTTCAAACAAACAAACAAACTCTTCAGCTTTATATAATAGTATATAGATTAATGAACTAATAAAAATCAAAAATTTGATGACTTTATAGACATATCTGTAATATATTACATTTGATCACAAAGTAACAAAAATGTACTCATATATTATTAAAAATATACAGGTGATAAATAAGAACTCACCCCTTACTCATAAACGCCTCTTAAATTTAATCACTGTTTAGAGAGATTATTATTTTAAAATCAAACTACCAAACAAAACCGTAAGAATTTAAGGTAATCAATTAACTAAAATGTAAGAGGCGTTTATGAGTAAGGGGGTAATCTATATAAAGTAATTCCTAGGAATACTGTAGTGTTAACGATTTCTAATTCCTCATCATTAATCTTAACAATTGGAGTTTTTTTTTATTTATGCAGAGTTTTTTAGCATAGTAAACAACTCGATATAGTTCTTGTGTATGCTACCATAACGGACACCTACCTGCTGTCACGAGTTTTGACGGCAGTGTCATAACAATTCGAACATTATATTTTTCTTTAAGAATTTCATGTTCTTAGAGTATTTGATACATTCCGCTAGATGTCATTTTTCTCAAAGTTACATTATAAAAACACAAATAATGTTCCTATTTACGTTTAAAACTATACAATAATGTAAATACTTTCTTGGAGTTTAAAAAATGACTGTCTTTTAATAGAAAACTGCTACAGCCGCTCGTGTAGCGACCTGTACCAGCCAAATAACTTAAGTATATTGCGTCAGATGTCGCTAGTAGCTACATCATAGACTGTTTATTCTATACCAGTATATAACATGTACTCTATATGTCCACCCCCCTCTCGCCGCGCGCATACCTCAGGAGGTGCACAGCTCCTGTGGTCACACTATAATACGGTCGAACGTGTACAGAAGCGTTTTGTTTATCATCTTGCGTACCAAAGTCATAAGGCAAAACAGCTCTCTTCTTATAATGACCGTCTAAACCACAGATATCTGAAAAAAGGAGATGTGCCCTGAATGTCATTTTGTATGGAAACCTAATGTCGCCAGTTTTATTAACACACACAGCTATAGAATATACGAATAGACTACTGTTCTCAGTTACATCTAGATTATCAATAAACGAAATACTCTGTCTCGTTTTTCCTTGAAATATCTCCCTTACACGATGTCACAGCGAACCAATCAGCGCTACTATATTTAAACAAATAAAACAAACTTCAAAAAGTTTAGATAGAAGAACTACTACAATTTAAAACTACTACATTCAAAAAAATTACATTTATGCTAGGCGTTGACCTTATCGATAAATAATTAATAAAATTTATCGATAGACAAGACTTATATTTTATTAAAAATTAAATACTTATCATATAAATAATAATTACTTTTTTATGAATATGTATAACATAATAATATATAATTGTACAATACTTTTGTAAAATAATATTGTGTGTATGATCGTACATGTCGTGAAACAAATTAATCCGAGAACTGATGTCGTAATATCGCAGATTGAAGGAACTCAAGCGTCATACTTCTTTTGCGTCCTTATTGTCGCAGCAGTTTGTAACATTTTGACTGTTGTCATACAAAATTAACGCTCTGTGAGGGAGAGCTAGCGATAATTTATAATTTAGCGTGTACAGTTCATTTATTCAAGCATGAGCACGCGCATGCCAAAATGCACGAGCAATATTGCGCCTAGTTAAATTAAAACAATAGCATGAATATAGGAATTGATAGATGAACATTTAGACTGATTTAAAGCAAATCTGATAAAGCCAGTTCAAAGCATGTGTGTGCTAATAAATGGATGAACGTTAAAAAAAAACTTTCAAAACCACTGTAATCAACATTTTAAACCTTTATGTTCTAGAGTACTTACTCCACCTTTGATCTAGGTTATTATTTCAACATTGTAATACTTATATTGAAATAACATAATTTAACATTAAAAAAAAAAATTTTTTACTAAACTTTATAAATCTTTTACAATTTAAAATTCCTACAATACACGACTTTTTATCGAAAACGATAGATAGTCGTAGTCATGAACGGGTCGTCACTATCGTTTGGTTGTTAGAGCGATCATGGTTATAGTGTGACCACAGGAGCTGTGCACCCCCTGAGGTATGCGCGGCGAGGTGGGGGACGAAGAAAAAATAGGTGTCCGTTATGGTAGCGTACGCGTGATAGTTCTGATAGAAAGGGAACTTTTCTTTTGATAAAATCTTTATGTAAAAGTAATGCGTGAAATTCTGACTGAATTAGTGTAGGTAAATGCTTTATGCGAATTCACAGTGGAATATGTCAAAAATCCATGTTAACTTATGTTCATAGTACTGGTACAGATAATATGCTCACAAGTGATTTGAATATCTCGAGAACTACAAAACATAGGTACAGTAATTCTGTTAATACAGTAGAAATGTAACCCTGAAATAACGCCTGTGTAACACTTTATTTCAATACAAAATTCAATATTATCGGAGATATTAACGGTTCTTAGGGGCCGGGCTGGAGTTATTTCATTACGCTATAATATTAAAACTACAACAACTATTTTTTATAAATGTAGGTACAGTGTGTCTATAAAGTCCTAACAAAAAATTAGGGCGCCACTGTGCTACACGTAGCAACCCTATTTAGTCTGACAAAATAGTTTTTAAAACAATTATGTTCAAATAATACTACACTATTAGAGCACTTATAATACTAGGGCATTTCTTGTAGGTAAGCCTATTGCATTTAAAGTTTTGTGTAGAACTTCAAGACTACAATTAAAATCCATCTCAGTTCTAGCTATCATCTGCAATTTTCTGAGGGTTGGAACTCGAAATTTTACAAAAGTTATGTAAATTGAACATTTGATCTACAATAAATTTAGGCATAACTAGAAACAAAATACAGGTAGAAGAAGAAAAATGTTATATACCTCTTTTTTACTGTAGAACATAATTGTATTTTGTGGGGGAGAGCAGAAATATAGAAACATACATTTCTTTCTTTGGCCGGCCTTGCCTGTGTTTACCAGGAGTTTCAAGCTTTTCATTATTTTTAAATCTGTTATTTTTAAATTTAATAATTCTAATGGAATGGAAAGAATAACTACAATACCTAACTAAAATTTATTCAGTGTTAAATATTAACCAACAAGATATCATTTAACATGGATTCACTAAGAGCTAAATGATATAAAATTTAATAAAATATTGCAATTAATTATTTTTTGTAGACAGACCAGTCGATGCGAAAGTGACATAGTTTAGTTATCAATATCAACCGTAATATAGACATAAAGCAATTAATTCAAATTCAAATTGGGATGAATCTTGACTGAATTATACTAATGCAACTGATAATGTATCAATAGAAATGGTCGTACTACGATTTTTCTTACTTACAATGAATATCTAACCTAAAAATGCCTGTTTTTGGTCTCTAGATCTCAAATGGAGTGAATTTATTACTTGAGACAGATTACGAAAAACAGTAACACGATTACATACCCATCAAAGTTGCAGTTCGCCCATAAACATCATCCAAATCGCATAAAAGTTGACCAGAATCGTGCTCCGCTAAACATCGCCTTATAACTTTAAAAATCACTTCCCGCGTGCCACTTTGATTTACTCTACTCATTTTTTACATTGTTCTTCGTAAGTCAGTATTAGTTTATTGTAGATTAATGAACTAATAAAAATCACAAATTTGACGACTTTATAGACATGTCTGTAACATATTACACTTACTTAGTTGATCACAATGTAACCCAAATATACTCATATTTTTTTAAAAATATGCAGCTGATAAATAAGAACTCACCCCTTACCCATAAACGCCTCTTAAAGGAGAATGTTTCTTTTACTAGGAGCTTTGGGCTAAAATAAAAATTGCTGCCCCCACGTTTGTAACCATTGTACATTGACTTATACCATTGAGCTTATTACATGTTTAAAGAATCAACAAAATTCGCCCCACAGAAATCTAGATATCAGCTGTTCAAAAAATTAAAAGCCCTGTGGCACTCCAAGCAGCTATCTACTAAAAAGTCAGTCTGTCCCCAGGTACCAACTAGGTTCATTACAAAGATTGATACGTAAGCAACATTTTCTTCTATGGAACCTACAAAATTCGCCCCACAGAAATCTAGATATCAGCTGTTCAAAAAACTAAAAGCCCTGTGGCACTCCATGCAGTTATCTACTAACAAGCCAGTCTGTCCCCAGGTCACCAACTAGGTCTATTACAAGGATTGATACGTAAACAACATTTTCTTCAATGGAATCAACAAAATTCGTCCCACAGAAATCTAAATATCAGCTGTTCAAAAAATGAAAAGCCCTGTGGCACTCCAAGCAGTTATCTACTTAAAAGTCAGTCTGTCCCCAGGTCACCAACTAGGTTCATTACAAAGATTGATACATAAGCAACATTTCTTTTAAGGAATCAATAAAATTCGCCCCACAGAAATCTAGATATCAGCTGTTCAAAAAATAAAAGCCCTCTGGCACTCCAAGCAGTTATCTACTAAAAAGTCAGTCTGTCCCCAGGTCACCAACTAGGTTCATTACAATGATTGATACGTAAACAATATTTTCTAACGGTAATAACTGGCTGTTAAGAGGTAGGGTACAATCTAGGCATGATACTATCCATGGATTGTGCTGGATGGTTAATGCTTTACTGTATCGTGCACATACCAAGAACCATACAATAGATATAACATGAGCACAATATGTTCCCAACGTACGTCTGCCACTCTTCCAGGAGCAGTAATAATGACATATTATGGCTTCTAACCCAATATTGTCTGCATTGATGAGTATATAATAAATATATATGTGTAATATGTAGTTCGACTACGGGTATGCCTAGATAGGGCCCGCCTGTAATGGCGGGGATCGCCGGAGGGGGACTAGACGCAAAGGCTCTGCCGGTTTCCCAGGCCCCCTCCATGTAGGCGATGAAGGAGTGCGGCTGGGGACTTTTCTGGGGGGTTGCCTAACCCCCTGGGAGCCCCACATACCTCTTCCGTCCCCCCAACGGAAGGGGATGCGTAGGCATTTTACCCCAGTGAAACCAAAAAAAAAAAACAACCAGTTATTACCGTTAGAAAATGTTGCTTATGTATCAATCTTTGTAATGAACCTAGTTGGTGACCTGTGGACAGACTGTAACTGCTTGGAGTGCCACAGGGCTTTTAGTTTTTTGAACAGCTGATATCTAGATTTCTGTTGGACGAATTTTGTTGGTTCCATAGAAAAAAATGTTGTTTACGTATCAATCTTTGTAATGAACCTAGTTGGTGACCTGGGGACAGACTGTAACTGCTTGGAGTGCCACAGGGCTTTTAATTTTTTGAACAGCTGATATCTAGATTTCTGTGGGACGAATTTTGTTGGTTCCATAGAAGAAAATGTTGTTTACATATCAATCTTTGTAATGAACCTAGTTGGTGACCTGTGGACAGACTGTAACTGCTTGGAGTGCCACAGGGCTTTTAGTTTTTTGAACAGCTGATATCTAGATTTCTGTGGGACGAATTTTGTTGGTTCCATAGAAGAAAATGTTGTTTACATATCAATCTTTGTAATGAACCTAGTTGGTGACCTGTGGACAGACTGTAACTGCTTGGAGTGCCACAGGGCTTTTAGTTTTTTGAACAGCTGATATCTAGATTTCTGTGGGACGAATTTTGTTGGTTCCATAGAAGAAAATGTTGTTTACATATCAATCTTTGTAATGAACCTAGTTGGTGACCTGGGGACAGACTTTGACTTTTTAGCCCAAAAAAAACATTCTCCTTTAATCATTGTTTAGCGAGATTATTATTTGTAAAATCAAACTTATACTAAACAAAACCGTAAGAATTTAAGGTAATCAATTAACTTAAATTTAAGAGGCGTTTATGAGTAAGGGGGTAATCTGTATAAAGTAATTCCTAGGAATACTGTAGTGTTAACGATTTCTAATTCCTCATCATTAATCTTAACAATTGGATTTTTTTTATTTTTATTTATGCAGAGTTTTTTGGCATAGTAACCAACTCGATATAGCTCTTGTGTATGCTACCATAACGGACACCTACCTGCTGTCACGAGTTTTGACGGCAGTGTCATAACAATTCGAACATTTTATTTTTCTTTAAGAATTTCATGTTCTTAGAGTATTTGATACATTCCGCTAGATGTCATTTTTCTCAAAGTTTCATTATAAAAACACAAATAATGTTCCTATTTACGCTTAAAACTATACAACAATGTAAATACTTTTATGGAGTTTTAAAAAAAATGTCTTTTAATAGATAAATGCTACAGCCGCTCGTGCAGCGACCAGTACCAGCCAAATAACTTAAGTATATTGCGTCAGATGTCGCTAGTAGCTACATCATAGACTGTTTATTCTATACCAGTATTTATCATGTACTCTATATGTCCACCCCCCTCTCGCCGCGCGCATACCTCAGGAGGTGCACAGCTCCTGTGGTCACACTATAGCAACCACTTGTCATACGTAATATCGTTGAGCGAATAGTTCATTGCTTCATAATTATATTCATTGAATGACTAGTTTAGACAACATTAGAGATGCAATGTATATGTTACAAAAATATTATAGTACTTAATTGTCCGAACATGAAAATAACATAGTGAGGACATCGAAGATTATTTTTTCATGATTTTAGAGGTAAATACAATAAAATACATGTACTAACATATGGTAAGTGATTCCATTATTAATAAAGTTTTTTTTATTGCTCTTATTTTTACAGGCAACCACTGAATAACTCGGCATTTTATATGTTATCCCGGTCGTTGTCAAAACACAGCTAAACCTAGGTGACAGACATTTTTAGCTATATAATCGTTCTAATCATATTGCGTTTTGACGAAAACCCCGTCATAACATTTCTCCTTTTATTTAGATTTCTGTGGTCTAAACTTTTATGAAATGAAAAAGCTTAAGAAGAGAAGAGAATTTCTGGATCAATTATTGTTGTATAAAATAGCTAATAACGTGTTTGACTGTCCACAGTTGGTAACAAAATTGCGTTTCAACTATTCTTATAAATTACCACGTAAAACTAGATTTCGTCTTTTTACTCCTACACGCATGCATAGCAACCTGGGCCTTAATTCTCCATTAATTAGAATACAAAAAGCATATAATACTATCTCGATCGCAAACAACTGCGATTTGTTCGCGCACAATCTTGTAAAATACAAAACAATACTAAAGACAGTTCTCTAATGTGTGTATTCATATTCAAATTCAAATTTTAATATAATAATATAGTACATAATATAACAAATGTCTCCATCTATAAGCATACTTTAAATAAATGTACCTGTAATGTTAATCCTCAATATCTGTAGTAAGTATATACCTAACCAATGTAATGTTATAATAAAAATGTTTAAATATTGTATAAAGTAATGCATGCCGTGGCAGCTTGTAAATGAAACAGCACTATTGCCAGAGTCACTAAAACCTGTTTTGATGCTTTCCTAAGTGTATGTTTTGTAAGTTGTCCTCAAAAATAAATAAATAAATAAATCTCTTCGACAGTTTTACTACGCTATCTTAAAACTCTACACTCCGTTATACCGTAGATATCACTTAACTGCACATTGACTTACTAGTAGATTAGTTTCTCATTGGGATAATATATATTTACAAGATGTATGGCTGCCCTGTGTATCACACTGGTTGGCTGCGTATGTTTGGGCGACGACGCACAGTGGTCGACGGTGTATGAGAGCGAGGAAATAATTGTTTGCGGCTGCTTTTAGGTAGTGTTTTTGGGTTTTAAGCCAATATAATTATGTAATGATGTTATTTCTATAAAAATATATAATCATTATTCAGTATTAGGTAAATATTTTAGTTAAATAAAGAGATCTTCTAGGAAATTAATTAGTAATTAGCTTTAGAAATGAAATGAACTTTAAATGTTTTAAGCAATTATCATTATGTAATTATAATAAGTAATTACTTTAATAAAATGATGAGTTCTGTAAAGAAATGTAATAAATCATTACCTTTAGAAATGAAAAAAATCTTATTATGATTTAAATAATTATTATTTTTAGAATTACATATCAATTTACAAAGCTACAATACCTAAATAAATATTTAGTATATATATACGAAAGCAATACAAGACCAACATTAAATAAATAAATAGCTTAGAAAATCCTCATTTTTCACATAGAAGATTTTTAGCATCCTCATCATACAATAAAGGATCAGAAGAAGTAAGAAGCATTCTGATCACATCTTCATTTGTACTTTTTCGAGAACATTTTCTAGCATGGTGTAACCTGTAGCGTCGATAAACCTTGTTTCTGGCTTCTTGCGCTTCCTCAGTTAACACACCAATTGGTAGCATTAGAGCTGATATAATTTGAAGGTTAAGCCCACATTTTGAAGGTTCACATTCTTCTTTGTTTGGTGAATCCACTGTTTCTGTTTGCAATAAATTGAATGTAAGCTTGAGCCAAGCATCGTTAGTTTTTTTATAGGTTGTTTTATTTCTAGCCGCTTTCTTCCACTTCATTGAAAAAGCAGGAATGAATGTTTGGCTAAGATGACGGTAAATTTGACGTAATTCGTCTTCACCGAGATCTGGGAACTTGATTTTAATATTTTCCAAGCACTTATGCACTTCACGGTTGCTCGAAATTAAAATTTCAACTAATACTTCATAGGAAATGTTCAAAGCAGCCATGTTAGTATTTGAGTGTTACTTTCTCAAAATGACAATATAGAATAACTTAAAATGCATGATTGCACGTCTTTATATACTTACTAATAGATATATTTGTTAATTACCCTCATTAAAAGTATTTTCGTAAACCTCACATTTTCTAGGCAAAAAACAGTACTTAGGTTATATTAACATTTCTCGAAAGACCGCAAATTACCGCAGCTGATATTACTAATGAATGATCCTGGGACTTGTAGGAATCTTTTGATATACAATTGACCAACTCGCAGGGACCCGCAAGACACTTATGAGCTTTTTAAGAAGTGTAAAATTAAAAAAAGAAGTCATTTTTTATAGAATTTTTTTTTAAAGGTATGAAAGCATTTAGTTCGTAGTAAACTAAGAAAAGTAAATCTTTAAGTCATAAACTATCAAAATTCTAAATAAATTTTAACGATTTAGCGCTATGTGTTGTAATATAATAACCTAAAGTAACCACCAAATTCTTACAAAAACGCCCAACGCGGTACATGGTCTGCTTTAAACATAGTTTGCCATTTCTATAAGTACCCTATTGGATTAATATATTGTGGTTCACTTAATTAAGGAGTTTATTTAATGTAAATAAAGTTCAAATTTCATTTCATTGACATCGAAAAAATACAATTTTTTCCGCCGATCGACCATAGTGCGACGTGCGTGAAGATAAATATTAGCTTGAATAAAGAAAAACGTTGTTCCGTGTACAGAAGTCGTACACAACGGTTCTTATTAGAACTGATTATTATTTCTATGATATATTAATCTGAAAGTCATTATCAAACAGTTCTTTTCAGAACTACTTCCTGTTTCTATTGACTTAATCGGTATTAAAGTCATGTTTAAAAACAGCTCTTTTCAGAGCTAATCACTATTTCTATGGATTAATCTGTAGCAGGCCACGGCAGCTACAGTACTCCCCTTCTAGCGAAAGCGTACCGGCAGTTTGATAGTGCGACCGGAGCGCGTCGTATTTGCTTGCGAAGGTCGCGGCGTTAAACTCCTTGCAGGTACTGGTACAGGTTGCTTGGTAACGTTGGTAAAGGTAACAGGTTGCTTGGTAACGTTGGTAAAGGTAACGGTTGTGCTTGAAGGTAATGGTAAACTGGTATCTTGTGGTTCTGTTGTGATGTAAGCAGGCTTCAGCCGATCAATAGAAATAGTGGCTTGCCGACCAGGTAATTGTATACAGTAGGTCTTGTCGGTGCGGCTTATAACTCTGTAAGGTCCATCGTACGGAGGTTGAAGAGGTTTCTTAACTGCATCCACTCTTACAAACACGTGACTGCAGTTTAGTAAGTCACGGTGCACAAAAACTTTTCTATTATTACTGTGGTGCATGGTAACAGGTTGAGGTTTGTTATCTTGAATAATTCTTCGTAAATTTTCTACGTAAGTATAATCCATAGTCGAAGGTGTGGAGATATTATTATTTGTATCGAAGAAATCACAGGGAAGACGTAAGTTGTATCCGTAGGTAAGTTCGGCGGCGCTCACGCCTGTATCGGTGCGTAAGGCGGCGCGTAAGCCGAGTAGTACTGTAGGTAACTCGTCGATCCATGTACTTGTGACAGACAGTTTTGCTCGTAATGAAGTCTTGAGAGAGCGATGCCAACGTTCGACGATTCCGTTACTTTGAGGATGATACGGTGTAGTTCTATTTTTCTTAATACCCATTGTCTTCATTAAATTTTGAAAAAGCTCACTTTCGAACTGACGACCTTGATCGCTTGTCAATGTAGTAGGACAACCGAATCGTGTAATCCAATGCTTGCTTGTAGAAAATGTCGGCGGTACGAACAGCTGATATTTCGTCCGTAGGTATAGCTTCGGGCCATCTAGTAACACGATCGACCATCGTAACTAGGTAGCGATGACCTCGAGCGGTTGTAGGTAGCGGACCGACAATGTCAATGTGTACGTGTTGAAAGCGGTCAGTTGGCGGGAAAGTTGCGATGTTTGTTAATGAATGGCGTTGCGTCTTGCTCCTTTGACATTCTATGCAGTTACGAGTCCATTGATTAGCGTCTATATTCATTGACGGCCAAAAGAATTTTTGTGTGATAAGCTTTCGAGTAGTGCGTATACCAGGGTGACTGATGTTATGCACGCTGTTGAAAACTTGACGTCTGTATTCTTCTGGTATATAGGGACGTATAGGTATAAGATGTAGATGTCTCGCAGAATAACTTGATATCGGTGTTAGGTAATGAAATCTTCATAAGCTTGATATTAGTGTTTGGTAATAATAATTGTATGTTGCTGTCCTTTTCTTGCGCTGTTGCTATGTCGCTGTAGTTAATCGAGCGCGGGCATGTTATTGTTTCTATGCGGCTCAGTGGTGTCCGTGACGGTAGCGTACACAAGAGCTGTATCGAGTTGGTTACTATGCCAAAAAACTCGGTGTAAATACTGCCTAATTAGTGTAAAAATAAAAAAAACTCTTCCTCTTTAGTTTAGGAAATAAACACCATTTTCAATGGGTACGCCAGCGTCACGATCAAGCTAGCGTACCCATGGCCGTACTCGAAAACGGCTAATTGTAAAGCAACAGAAGTTACACACAAAAACTCGGTACTAACTCTGCCCCCGCTATGCAAAATTTCATAACAATTGCTCTTGTAGAAACAGAGATATTGAACAAGACTTTTAAATGACAGCGTTATGGTAGCGTACACATAATAGTTCTGATTACTTCTGATAGATAGGGAACTTTTCTTTTGATAAATGCTATATGAAAAAATTCGGCGTGAAATTCTGATTCTATTAGTGTAAATACTTTATGCGAATTCGCAGTGGAATATGTCAAAAAATCTATGTAAAGTTCTAGGAACAAATGTATTGACGTACAGTAGCGAACAAAATGTATTCGTGAAATTATAAACAGAGATATAGCGTTATTTGCTAATATAAGCTAGCTTGATTTGTTCTGACATAAATATTAAAATGATTAACTACCTATTTATGTACTTGACTGTAAAAAGTTGGTTTGTCTGGAATGGAACATTTTCAAATGCTAATGTGAAATTCATAATTCATAATTTCTTTATTTGCAAAAACATGGTATTACAAGGTGTAGTACAAAAGTGGTTGATCTACATGTTTCGTCCAACTTGGGCATGCAAATACTTAAGATCTAGCTAATACATAATATCAATTAACTATAATTTTTTACATCTACACACATACATTACATATTATTATTTATTTATAAAATAGAATTGTGTGTCAGAATTAAAAATAATTAAATGCGATGGCAGATTACAAAGGTAAGTCAATGTCAATAATAATTACTAATTGTTATACAAAAAAGGAAGAAATGTCAAGTTTTTTTAAAATTTAAAAATTCTGTTACGGAGTAAAATGTCTTCTCGAAATTCTTTTAACGATTTAACAAATTTAGAAATAGACTATACCTACTTAATACTTTCTCCTTCGCGCTTGCACGTCTTATGGCAGCTAACATGATCGGGGGGTGAGGATAAGGGGTGAGCGGGGTAAGGATGCGCAAAAAAACCCGCTCACATAATTTCCGTTGTGATGTGATTAGTCGGACCCTGTTGTGATGTGTTGTTGTTTTTTTTTGTGGCAGTGAATTTATTAGGTAAGTTAAAAATTTATATTATGTTATAAATTTTAAAAATAAAAATTGTTATTATTTGTAAATATTTTCTAAGACTGATTCTTACAAATAAATATGTTTAAATCATAACCTATTTTATGGTAAATTGTAATTATTATAACAAAACATAAATAAATCATAACCTGTATTACATTTTATACATTTTATATTGTAACAATACCAAATGTAATAAATACTGTGATTTTTAATATATAATTAATAAATGTACAATTGTTATTATTTGTAAATATTTTCTAAGACTGATTCTTACTAATAAATATGTTTAAATCATAACCTGTTTTAATGTAAATTGTCATTAATATAACAAAACAGAACCTAATATAATTATACTGTGACAAAAATTGTTGTTTTTGGCAAAACAAACGTTATTTTTATGATAAAGCTACTTATTTGAAATTTTCCAATTATTTCATTTTCTATCAGGGCTATATCTAGAAATTAATAAAGTGAATATACTCCTAGTTCAGTATTTCATCAGTTTTAATTCTGTATTTTAAAAAAACTTGTCAAATCACTTGTGAGCATATCTATACCAGTACTATGAACATAAAATAACATGGATTTTTGACATATTCCACTGCGAATTCGCATAAAGTATTTACAATAATAGAGTCAGAATTTCACGCCGAATTTTTTCATATAGCATTTATCAAAAGAAAAGTTCCCTATCTATCAGAAGTAATCAGAACTATTATGTGTACGCTACCATAACGCTGTCATTTAAAAGTCTTGTTCAATATCTCTGTTTCTACAAGAGCAATTGTTGTGAAATTTTGCATAGCGGGGGCAGAGTTAGTACCGAGTTTTTGTGTGTAACTTCTGTTGCTTTACAATTAGCCGTTTTCGAGTACGGCCATGGGTACGCTAGCTTGATCGTGACGCTGGCGTACCCATTGAAAATGGTGTTTATTTCCTAAACTAAAGAGGAAGAGTTTTTTTTATTTTTACACTAATTAGGCAGTATTTACACCGAGTTTTTTGGCATAGTAACCAACTCGATACAGCTCGTGTGTACGCTACCGTCACGGACACGGCTCAGTGCGTCGGCTACAATGTTTTGTTTACCGCTCACGTGACGTATGTCCGTGGTAAACTCGCTGATAAACAAAAGTTGTCTCGTGCGCCGTGGAGTTTCATTATTCGATGAAATTTTTGACATAGCGAATGTTAATGGCTTGTGGTCGGTGAATATGATAAGATTTCTTCCTTCAAATGTTTTACGAAAATGTTTTATAGATAGGTATATTGATAGTAATTCACGATCGTAGGTAGAATATTTCTTCTGTGCGTCTGTGAATTTTTTTGAATAATAGCCGAGTGGTTGCCATGTTTCGTCAATGTATTGTTGTAATGCGGCTCCGGCTGAGTGATCGGATGCGTCTGTGAAGAGGGCTAGCGTTGCGTGGTGTGATGGGTGAGCAAGTAAAGCTGCGTTGATAATGCTTGCTTTACATTGCTCGAATGACTGAGTAGCTTGTTCTGTCCACGTAATTTGTGTTTTGTCCTTCTTTTTAACATTATGTAGATATGCATTTAATGGAGCTTGTACGGATGCTGCGTTAGGAATGTGATCACGATAGAAGTTTAACATTCCTAGGAATCTTCTTAATTCTTCTATCGTGTTTGGTTTAGGGTACTCTGTAATGGCTTTTATTTTGCTTTCCGGTGGCTTGATACCTTCTTGAGACACAGTGTGGCCGAGGAATTGTACTTTAGGTTGCCCGAAGTTGCATTTAGCGGGATTTATTGTGATGCCGTAGTCTTCCAATCTCTTCAGTACAATTCGTAGGTGTTCTCGGTGTTCGGTTTCGTTTAGGCTTGCAACTAAAATGTCATCGATGAACGGGTAAACGAATTCTAGTCCTCTTAGTACTTCGTGGATATAACGTTGGAATGTTTGACCTGCATTCTTCAAACCAGGGCACATGCGTTCAGGAACCACTTTACAGGATGGTCACCTATGCAGGTTCAGAGCTTCCTGTAAGGATTTGGAGGTTCTTGAGGTATAAATAAAACTCTCGATTGCTTGAAGTAGAATGCGTGGAAACTCGAACAAACCCATCGGCGTGATGATGGCTGTCTTCTCTATATCTTCATCCCTTACACTTAGTTGTTGGTAAGCGCATTTAAGTCGATAGTAGAGAATATAGTCTTGCCGGATAACTGGTGAGTAAAGTCTTTGACTCGAGGTACCGGATAGCGGTCAGGTTTAGTTATCGCGTTCAACCGGCGGTAGTCACTCTGATGTCTCCGTTGGCCTTGGGGACGATGTGCAGAGGTGATGACCACGGGCTTTTACTAGGTCTGCATAAGCCTTGTTCGATCATATTTTCAAACTCTTTCTTCACTGTCTCGTAACGATGAGGTGGGATAGGTCGAGCTCTGCAGTGTACTGGTGGGCCTTCCGTTTCTATGTAATGCTGGACGTGTATATAGGAGCTTAGTTTCATAGATGTTAATCTTGTAATGCCAGGAAATTGTGCTAATATGTCGTGGTAAGATTGTGACATATTAATACTGCGAACTGTAGGTACATTAGATACGCGCAGCTGAGCGTTAACTTTTAGGTTAGTAACGCCGTCGATTAATCTTTTGTTTTTTAAATCGACGATTAGTTGATGATGCTTGAGGAAATCGGCTCCGAGTATGGGTTTTGTGACGTCCGCTACTATGAACTTCCACTTGTATGGTCGACGAAGGTTGAAGTTTAGTGTAAGTGTTTTTTCACCGAACGTAGCTATAGTTGTATTGTTCGCCGCGTACAGTATAAAAGGTAATGGTTTCTCGACTTCTCCTTTGCTTCTTGGTAGCACGGATATGTTGGCACCCGTGTCGACTAAGAAACATAATTTTGTTGTTACGTCTGTGACAAAAAGGCGGGAAGACTGTTCTTGAACGTGGGTGTCCGCCTCAGCCAACGTTCGTTCTAGTTTTCCTGTTTATTGTAGCTACACGGTGCGGTACACAGTCTTGCTTGATCTTTAAATCTTCTGTGATAATAGCAGACAGGTGATGGTGATGCTGACGACGGCGACGCTTTGAAATGATCACGTGACCGACTGCGTTGACGATGAGATGTGTAGCGGCTGCGTCGATGATCATGGTAATGATGTTGATTTTTCTTTAACTCGGCGGCTTCTAGAGATAGTTTTCTTATTTCATTCATAAGTACCTGTGTATCGGAATGTGGCTGTGGTACGGTTTGCGGAATAATAATATCTGCGACGCTTGTTGACGGATGTATAGCCGCGGCTTCCCGTGACTGTTCTATCATCTTGTCGGCTAGTAGGGCTAGTTCTTCAAGCTGTGTCTTCGTACTGAATGACTCGCTGACGGCGAGGACTGAACGGACGTGGGCTGGTAGGTGGTTGGTCCACATGAGACGCAGGGTGTCGTCGGGGACTTTGTCTCTGGCGAGATTCCGCATGCGACGAAGTAATTGCGTGGGCTTCTGGTCTCCTAGCTCCATGTCTGACAGAAGCTTTTGAAATTGCCGGCTGTCAGATTCCTCGTACGAAGATATGAGTCTCTCCTTTATGGCGTTGTATTGCTCTTTTTCCGGCGGGTTATAAAGGAGGTCCATGATTTGCTCGATGTCCTGTCTCTCGAGCTGTGCTATGACCATCTGGGCGAGCTGAGCTTGGCCTTTCTTGAGGTCGTTCGTGGCTGCTTCGAAGCTGATGAACCAGAGTCGTGGTCGATCGCGCCAGAATGGTGGGATGCGCATGGTGAGAGAGATGCCAGCTGCTTCGGTTTTCATTGATGAGCTTGATTCGCCTTCCATAATGACGATAGGTACTGACGAAGAATTATTTTGAGCAGGAAATATTTTGAGCGCTTGCTTGCAGAAATTCTTTTCTTCGGGGTCACCACTTTACAAGATGTATGGCTGCCCTGTGTATCACACTGGTTGGCTGCGTATGTTTGGGCGACGACGTGCGTGAAGATAAATATTAGCTTGAATAAAGAAAAACGTTGTTCCGTGTACAGAAGTCGTACACAACGGTTCTTATTAGAACTGATTATTATTTCTATGATATATTAATCTGAAAGTCATTATCAAACAGTTCTTTTCAGAACTACTTCCTGTTTCTATTGACTTAATCGGTATTAAAGTCATGTTTAAAAACAGCTCTTTTCAGAGCTAATCACTATTTCTATGGATTAATCTGTAGCAGGCCACGGCAGCTACATATATCTCATGCCCATGATATCTATCGTACCTGCAATTGTTCAGTGATCAGTGTACTAATAATGCCGCGTTTAGTTAAAGGACTGGTAAAAGGAAGTTATTCTGATTTTTGTGGCATAGTGGGGACCAAGTCTAGGCAAAGCGTTTTAATTTTTAGTACGTATGTATCTACGCTTGCAAATAACAAGTGCCTAAAAACATAAAGCGCCTAATAAAAATTATCGATTTAAAAATAACGTATTAAATTCTTTGTCTACATGGAGTTGGACTGAGAATGCAGGTCGCCACTCATTTCTACCCGGAAGTGTTATAAAATGCGACTTCTAATACATGCATAACAGTTAATACAGTCTAACAACAGCCAAGAACTACACGTTATCCAATCTCAACCTGTCTGAAGACCTACCTACTTGTGCTACCTACTTCCAAAGGGCCACGAGGTCAATGTTCAAATCAAATCAAATTTATTCATAAATAAAATAAAATATTACATAACAATATAAAGGTATGTTGACTGGTCCCAAACTAAGCAGAGCTTGTACTATGGGTACCAGGCAACAGGCATACATACTTATATTTACAATAATTTATAAATACTAATTATAACAATATAGTGTATAATAATACAATATTACATAATTTATCAATGTTGACTGGTCCCAAACTAAGCAGAGCTTGTACTATGGGTACCAGACAACAGCCATAGGTACATATTTATATTTTAATTTATTTATACCTACTAACTATAACATATATTAATATGTGACGTAAAAAATAAAAACATATATTAATAAAACACAATAAATACAAATAAATTACGTCACAGTGCGATCAGGTGGTACTTGTCCGCGAAATCGACGGAATACCACGCCTTGCGGCCAAAAGGTCCCCTCCATGACGAGATGCAAGTAACACGACGGAATCCGAACCACGAACGCGTTGAAATTTACGTTGCGGCGCGCGACTCTAACAACTGCACTCTCGCCGTGTACTTCAACCTATGGTGGACGTACTCCACGATGTCCTCAGCCTTTGTGGTGTAATGCAGGCGTGAAATGTACACCGGGGTGTTTGGTTTTGCAGCACGGACATTGATATGTGGCTCCATAGGTGCTGTGCCGCAGCAGTTCTTCTTGGTTTGCTGGCGATGTTTCTTCTTTTGCACAGTCACGAAGCCATCATTATCGTTAGACCGCTTCTTGCTGTTATCTCGCAATGGCTTTTTACTGGCGGTAGCCCTGGGCTCATTAACTAAAGGAGCTCGAGGGGTCGCGCAGTAAATAGCCTATGTGACGGGAGCGGGGCGCGCGTAGCTTCGTGCGTCACACTCTGCATCTCTGACGATGCACCGTGACGTGTGTTTACACGCGCCGATACCGGTGACCCAGATGCTTTGACACAATTACGCAACTCATCTAGTTCGATGCGCAACTCTGTCACGTTTCTTTCGGATGTCTCTAACTTCTTCTTGACATCCGCCAGACTAGTCTTCAAATCTGCCATGTCCTTCAGCAGACTCGTTACGTCGACGTGCTCTAAAGTAACCAGGGGTAACTTTTTCAAGTCCCTAGCTACAAATACGGGCACACGTCTGCGGGATCTGTCGTCTTGAGCAGTGTGATGATGTCCTGCATACTTTTTTTAGGTCCGTCACGTCTACGTGACACCATCCGGTTCTCTTTATTTAGCGATCGAAAAACCAACAACTTAGCAGCCGCGATTTCTTCCTCGCTGAAATTCGAGACACAAAACTGGAGCGTAGATTCTTCTCCTAAAACGTCTAGCTTCTGTTGTACAAAAGCCAGCACCTCATTCTCCACAAGTTTATCACTCATGGTGAAAAAATACACTTGCGTCGGCTCGCGCCGCGCTAAACTAATAATAATTAATTAATACTATTTACACGTCCGACTCACAGCGCTGACGATATGTGAATGTTGTTGAAGTGGTCACTACTTACGCCACTTAACCAACAAAACATTGTTTAGCAGTGGCTGAAGCGGGTTCATTACCTTGAGTTTCGATTTTTTATCAAGGCAGAGGTTTACAGATCTTGTGTTAACACTCCGACAGTCATAGAAAGAGTGACTTTGGATTCATAATAAATAAGGACTTCGTCAGGATGACTCCTGTGTCGCTTCTTATTGGGGGTGCAGAGAGTAGAAATTTTCAGCAATTAGTATCAGTAAAACATGTTAAGCAAAAATCAGGCAAGTATACATATAGTCATTACATTTAAGTTCACAGCACTTCAAGGTTCTTGTACTTAAACAAAAAATTGACAATAGGTACTTTACTTATTTATTTAAACAACAATCAATAAAGTATTAGCGCCACTTACGTTTATTTAATATTTTTCACAATCTGTATGTTTGTTTCGTCTAACTTTTTATCAGTGTACTACAAGAGTTGTGTTCCAGTGACTTATTATCTCATAATAATGTCCCCTTGTCCCTATCAACTCCAAGAGAAAAAGAACAAATCTAGTTCAAAAGGCAAGTAGCACTAGCCTGTTCGAATCTTGAGTCTAGTGTCCAGAGCCAGAAAAGTCATACATTAAAAAATAAACAGATAACCTCTAACACAATAATAATAAAATCTTTAAATTCCTGAAAATTTGAGTTAAATCTAAGTTAGACTTTAGATTTCATTATTCTGTTAAAGAAGTCATGATGATGCAGTTGAAACTGAGTTCCATTTTCTTCTTTTGCTTATTTAGTTATGTGGTAAGTTACAAATACAATGAAAGTGACAATAAATAATTATAAGTGTTAAAATTATTGTATTAATAGAGTTTATAAAATTTCAGGTATGTATCGACTATGATAGTTGGTTAAACATTAAAATAGAACATAACATAAACTGTAACAATGAAAAGTTTTGTTCACGGGGCAATATAGCGTTAAAAAGTATTCGCGCAGGAGCTGGTGCAGTCATAGATCAAATACCTTTTACTAAAGAACACATACAGGCGCTAAAGGTAAGGCAGTATGATAATTTCGTTATGTTCATAGGCCAAGTTATTATTCTCTTTTTAAAAATCGACTTCCACCTTGAGTATCCCAATTTGTATAGCTTGTTACCATAGTTTCTAGAATATATTATAAAGAATAGTCTTGTATGCAATTCATTACATAGTTCCTCCTTTATGTCATGACCACCATTACATCTGTAACTCTAACTCTGCACTTATCAGATTATACAGAGCAATACAAAAGAATAAGCAGTCCATAAAATCTCTAAAGTGTCAAGTAAAATACCATAGCACATTTAACTTATTTATCAATACTACTAAAGTACTGTTTTTCCAGGAAATTGCTGAAGTAGATGGGTTCTATACAATGAAAACCCTTGTAACCTCTGCAGACAATACCAAAGGGACAGAGTTCTTGTCCTCAGTTAAAGCAAGCCATTTTCTGATTAATGGACTCTCTGATGTAATAAATGCTTGGGTGTTACCTAATGGTGCATTGATGGCTGTTAATTTCCAAGTAACTAATTCTACTCACTCATTGCAAAAAGGAATGAATGGCTATAAAGTAAACTCTAACTTTTATCTTCATTATGTGGAGCAAGCTCCTGTGTAAGTATAATTTAAAAGTTTTTTATAATTTAGAGTGTTATAATGGCAGATGAATTATTCTTAAAAAGGTAAAGTAAGTATAAGTTGGCAGAAGGATAGTTTGCAGGTATTATCTCTATGATATTTAGACAGAAGGAAAATTTAATATTAACCCTACCCTACCACTCTATATGTTAAGAGTAGTATTAGCAAGCCAATATTGGCCTGATTATATTTCAAAGTTGCAAAGTAAAAAACAACAATTATTTTACAATGTACCTATGTACATAATGTAATGAATATTTCTTGTGATCAACATTCAAATTAATTAACTTTGCATTTCACAGCCCAGATACAGCCACATACATACAAAAGTTGGAGCGTGAGAGAGAAGCCCGAGAAAAGGGTGATGTAAAGGACAACCGCTCATTCTTAGCTAAATATGTAAGTTTCTTTATTAACATTTTATAGTAATACAAGAGCAAATTGTTTAATTTTTTTTATTGATATATACTGCTTAACATTTTGAGTGAGCTCGGCTGACAGACATCTTGTGGCTGCCAAAATAACATGTGCAGGGGTCTTCATAGGTCATACAAAAGCTCTCATTGTTGAATTAGCCAGCCAGCCAGGCTGCCAGCTTTTTCTACTATAAAATTGACATAAATGAAAACAAAAATTAATTTTTACTATTTTTTTCTTTACAGTGGATGTACATTGTACCTGTAGCAATATTTGTAATGATCTCAGGAGCAACAAATCCAGAACCTGCTGCACAAGGAGCTAGATAAAAATGTACTCACGAAAGTGCATATTCGTAAAATGTCATTTTTATGATATACCTATAAGAATAGGTACTAAGATTTGGTTATGAATGTATTAAACAAATTAGTAGTAATAACACAAAACTGCTTAGTAGTTATAATGTAAATTGTATGTATTTACTTCATTTTGAGAACCAATAATAAATGAAATTGTGTTTACAATTTTACAACTGAATCTTATATAACTTGTGCTAGCATTAAGCCCAACCAAAGTAGTCTGTGTAGATTTGCTTCTATATCTATCAATTTTGTAAGTATCGTTTGTAAGTGTGAGTTGGTTTTTATTGTTAAATAGTCCTATTTATTTAAATTTTACCATTATATTAAGGGAAATTTATCTACTTTAAGTAAGAGGCATCATTGAATGTATAGGTAACAGGTAAAATGTTCATAATATTTATTTATGTGCGTGTGCTCTGAGGGCCACTTTCTCAAAATCCTTTGAAAACATGCTTAAGATTTAGTGAACATTCCAAAAATATTGTGAAAGTTGGAATCAGATTTTGTGAACATCAAATACGCGAGTTATAGGCTTTAAAGTTGGACCCTCAGTCCACACATAGAGGATTGAGGGTCCGCTTGTACCGGGTAAACTAAGGGCACTAAAGAAAAAGTGTTTACGCCAAAGTTTAACGTGAACCCAAACAAAAATTATGAGAAAATGAAAATTTAAGAATATATGGTATTATTTTCTATATCTCCGTTCAAAATTGGCCCTCAGGCGAAAAATTTAAACGCTAATTATAAAAAAACCATAAACTTTTTGCTACTTTTTATAATCTTGTATTATAGGAAATATATTGTGAAAATTCGTGAAAGCAATAACAGATCACAAAATCATGTTGTTAAAAGCTATCACCTTGTAAAAATTCGGACCCTCAATCCTCCACTTTTTTGTTTTCGTTTTTTGTCGCTAAAGTATGATAGCTAGGAAAATTACAGAAGTACCTCGTTCTGTAGAAAACATTGTGCAACAAACTGATATAATCTGTTAATAACAATAATTAATTATAATAAAAACGTCAAAGCTACAAATTTTAATATAACCTCAAAACTATTTACATAGTAAAAATAAAGTTGATTTTCTTATACAATAAAATGTATTGCTTTTTAACGGAATGGTACTGTATTTGTTGCACAATTTATTTTACAGAAGAAGGTACTTCTGTAATTTTACTAGCTACCATATTTTAGCTACAAAAAAACGAAAACAAAAAAGTGGAGGATTGAGGGTCCGAATTTTTACAAGGTGATAGTTTTTTACCAACATGATTTTGTGATCTGTTATTGCTTTCACGAATTTTCACAATATATTTCCTATAATACAAGATTATAAAAAGTAGCAAAAAGTTTATGGTTTTGTTATAATTAGCGTTTAAACTTTTCGCCTGAGGGCCAATTTTGAACGGAGATATAGAAAATAATACCATAATAATATTATATTCTTAAATTTTCATGTTTTCATCATTTTTGTTTGGGTTCACGTTAAACTTTGGCGTAAACACTTTTTCTTTAGTGCCCTTAGTTTAGCCGGTACAAGCGGACCCTCAATCCTCTATGTGTGGACTGAGGGTCCAACTTTAAAGCCTATAACTCGCGTTTTTGATGTTCACAAAATCTGATTCCAACTTTCACAATATTTTTGGAATGTTCACTAAATCTTAAGCATGTTTTCAAAAGATTTTGAGAAAGTGGCCCTCAGAGCACACGCACATTATTTATTTTCAAGTTTTTTTTAGCTACACTTAAATACTAGTAGTGTTCTGGTAATTTTACATTGGGTAAGAAAGTTGATCAAATTGTTCATGAGTTTCATTATTAAAATGTGATTGTTAAATACAGACTTATTAATTGGAATTCAGTATTTTATTTTACTATCCTCAAATTTTAATAATAAAAATACCTGTACTTATAAGTCTTTAGAGACAGCAGCAAATGCAATTGTCAGATGAAAAAAGAAATCTAGTGAGAAAAAAGTTTCAAGTGGCAAAAAAGTTACCCTTATGTGAATAAGGGTATGCAATGAATTATGTTAAATGTCCCTGCCAAAGGAAAAGTAATTATTTTGTAACAATTGGGTACCATGATAAAATATTTGTGATACCTCTGTGGATTATATAATAATACTTATTAGAATATTAAGTTAAATCAGTGTCCCAATAAAACATCTAATAGGATACAAAAATCAATTATTTATTATACTTATCTCTCTTAAAGTAACAATGCAAATCTTATAACATAAAAACTTAAACAGAAAAGCAAAATAACAAGTATTATGCACCAATTTTCTCAATTTCTTCAGCGTCTTCAATGTCAAGCAATTGTATCTTTTTGCCAAAGTGATTTTCAATTTCCTTACAAATACCCATTGTTTGAGATGAATCCACTAAGTTGATAGCAATGCCAGCCTTACCAAAGCGTCCAGTACGTCCAATTCTATGTAAATATGTTTCACAGTCAGCTCTCTTTTCAAGATCCATAGGCATGTCAAAGTTGACTACTAATGTGACTTGTTCTACATCTATTCCACGGCTAAGGACATTGGTGGTAATAAGTACTTTTTCAAGACCTGCTCTAAAACGATCAAGTACTGCTATTCTCTGCTCAACAGTCAATTCACCTGACAGCACTGCCACTGAATGTCCATCCTTTGACATTCTCTCTGATAACCAACTAGCTGTTTTTCTGGTATGACAAAATATGATTGCCTGACCAATTGTAATCACACCATAAATGTTACAAATAGCTCTATATTTTTCGTCTGCACTCTTGCATTTCACGTAATATTGCTTTATATTATCCAATGATTCTTCTTCTCTTAATAATCTAATTATTATAGGATTGGGTACAATAATTTCAGCAAATTCCATAACAGCAGAATCATAAGTAGCAGAAAAGAACATCATTTGGCATGTATTGGGTAAACACTTATGTATCCGAATACATTGATCTCGATGGCCTTGTCTGTCAATCATAACATCAGCCTCATCTAATACAAACACTTTTATTTTGTTCATATCAAACATACCAAACTTAACACCCCAGTCAAGCATTTTTCCTGGAGTTCCAATAATAATATGGTCATTTATCTTAGTCCCTCGTTGAACTTCCTCACCTCTTACAGCATACTTAAGTTTAATTTCAGGACAGAACTTAGCCATTTTTGCTGCAACTTCTCCTGTCTGTATGGCAAGTTCATAAGTAGGACTCAAACATAGCACTTGGGGGTAATTTTTAGAAGAATCCACTCTACTAAGCATAGCCAACACAAATGCAGCAGTTTTACCAGTACCAGACTGAGATTGTGCTATCATGTTCTGTGGGGGATCAGCCAAAAGTGTAGGTAAGGCGGTCTCTTGAATTTTAGAAGGTGCATTAAAACCCATTGCATAAACACCTTTCAATAAGTTTGGTTTTAAATGTAAAGCTTCAAATGTTTTGACAGAATATAATGGAGAATTAGGATCTTTTCTTTGAACCTCTATGTCCAACTTGGATTCAACTAATCCTTGTCTTATTATTTTCATCAAAAGCGATGTATCTGCCGAATTTGAGGCATCAGGAGATTCTTCAGTCTCTGGTGTTTGATATCCATCTTTTTTCAAACCTAATCCAGCAATTTTATTTGTAACTTCCAATTCTTCCGCTTTTTGGCCCCATTGATTCGCCATTTTGGTCTGAAATTTAAAACAAAAATAGTGTTAAGTTTAAGCTAATCAAAGTTATTACTGGTTTTCTTTGATACTAAAATGGCTTATTATCCCCCTATTCTTCCTAAGAAACTAAACCAAAATCATGGAAGAAAACAAAGGAGAATGTTCACGTGATTATTAGGCTCGTATCACAATATCTAAATTACAGATCCCTTTATAATGTATGATTTAAAAGTTTACCGGCAAGAAGATTAAATGTGTCACTTGAAAACGGTGTAAAAGTTTAGAAATTTACAACGTACATAAAATAACCAAAATTCTAATTACAAAATTTGTACTTACGGTTTTTCTAGCTTAACTTAATATTGTGTAACTTGTATTACAGTAAACTTTACGCGCTATGGTCAATTCATAAACTTATTTCGTTATAAGCTGAAATAACGCAAAATTTTATGCAAACTGACAATGGCAGCCCGCAATTTTTTTTTTTTTTTTTTTTTTAATGGCGATTCTAAGATTACGCCAATGACCAGTTAAAATAGTACTTTTAGTAGACGAGCAAGGTAATCAAAATTTGTTGTTATACATAAATACGTGTTATTCTGTGCTGTACTAAAAAGGCAGATATTAATTTAAGAATATAAACAAGAACAAAGAATAAAAATGACAAAACCATTACAGTTTTATGTTGTTTATCTCTATATAGTTACATAAAACATATATCGCGACTGGAAAACGAAAATGTCTAAACGACCATTTTCATGAAATTGAGTTATATACATATTTGTAATCAGCGAATTTTTCTTCGTCGATCTGTCTAGGTTAGACAACGATCCGAGCACTTTTTTGGTGCTTTAGCAAACCGAAAAATCGGTATTTTACTGCTATCGACGTGTCTAAAGCGACACAATTATTACGTTTTTACTAATCATGACTGTTTACACATTTTTGATTTCACTTGTTTACGCATTTGTCAACAGTAAGCAATTTCACTATAATTTATTTTGTTAAATATAAAATGATTAGCATTATAGGCTTTCTGTAGTTACTATAATTTACGGTTTGTTAGCAAATTCGCTGTGAAATAAAAATAATTAACATGGCTTATTAGAAAAACCAGCTAACGGAATATGAAATGATAATGGCGGTTAGACAAAATGTCTAACCTCTAGCTTCTATAAAATATTGTTTTTTGGCACTTTAGTAACATATCTGTCCAAGCATTTACACTTTATCATTTTTTATCTTTACATTTTCATTAATGTTAGCAATTTTACGATACTTTTTCATATAAATAAAGAGTTTATATAAATAAAGATTTTATATAAATATAGAGTTCAATATTGGCTTTCATGTACCAAAAATGTATAAAATATGAGAACACCACAGGTGATTCCATGGCTGAAGAGATGAAACTGCATCTACAAGACGAAGAGGAGACATACGAAAGATTTAAGATATTTTTAGACAGATTTAATTAAAAGACAAATCAATTTTATGTGTTACTTTTGACTTGGAGAAAGTACTCAACACCCCCACGGGGAGAGAACATGTTACTATATTATAGTAGAAAGCCGACTGTGTTTAACTTAACTTGCTATGAGTCAGTAACCAGAAAAGGCTATTGTTATTGTAAAATCAGAATAGCTATATTAAAAAATCAATGCCAGACAAAGCGCAACTGAAGTACTCTATGGCTGTTGGTGCTGAAACTGAATTTGCTGTTGGTGCTGAAACAGAATTTGGTGTTGCTGCTGAAACTGAATTTGTAACGATCACACTCAGAAGCGAAAAACTTGTACAAGTCCTGTTTAGTAATATCAAAACCGAAATACAACGATTTGCTTAAGTTATGCACACACAAGACAATACCAGTTATGTATCATAAAGAATATAAGAATTTGCGGTATCACAATAGTGTTATTGAGGCTTTGCCAGAAAGTGATATTAAAGATTCTGATTCAGATTGGTTTACTTAAAGAACTTCTTGTTAAATTTTATACTGTTTTGAGATGTTTTCTGTAATTTTAAATAAAAGTTACTTAATTATGTTTTTAAATTTTAATTACAAGTGCAAAGTGATGAGACTGGCTAGATACGTTGCTAAATTGATTAGTTTGGTCTTAAATTAAGTAACTACTTGTATTAAAAATGGACATTTCGACGTTGGTTAATTAATGTCATTTATAAGGACGAGCTCAAGCCTATACCACCGCTGTTTTAAATTTTATTTTGTAATTATTTACTTCAAATAAATAATTTGAATTTTTATTATCCATTAATTTAAATGTTCTAAATACCCTTTTATAGGAACTTAGAGATAATTTTTGAGTTATTTGCATTTTTATTTTATTTTAGCATTTTAGACTAGTTGTTTTAGATTTTATACTAACATATTAGTAATTTGAGGATTATTTTCATATTAAGAACATTTACTGTTAGCCATCTAAAATGATTCTGAAGTCGAATATAAAGTTACGTTATTCTTTTACTTTTATTATTTTAGGCAAAATATTAGCAATTAGCGTTTATTTATATTTGAAATATATTATATTCGAGCACTTCAGAGATTTTTACCTGACTAACATTTGAACAAATTCTGTCTAAAGCGACACTATCTTCTAAAGAAGTAGACCGAAAATAAAATTTAATTACTTGGTAAATAGAAAACAAATAAATGAATCTACACTGTAAATTTTTTGAATGTGTGTCATTTATTATTAAAGTTACGAATTTTTTTCGAAAAAAAAAAACTTAAATCTTCTCTCCTGAAAAGTAGGCAAAGTGGAGATTAGACATTTTCGTTTTCCAGTCGCGATATAAACGGTGAATTAGAATACGTAAGAATATTATTAAAATTAACAGGACGAGGTATACGAGAGGGAATGTAATCATAGAATGAAGAGCGCATTAACGGACATTGGAAAAAAATATGATCAGGGGAACCTTCATCTAAACCACACTCACACATCGAGCTGTCTTTGATCCGTAATTTAGCAAGATGAACGTTGGTACAAGCATGACCTAACCTCAATCTACACACAACTGATGTAGATGTTTTATTAGCTTCTCTAAATTTATAAAACCAAGGCTTCATTGGTATGTCCTGCTGGATGGAAGCATAGTGTCGACCTTTATGTATCTGAGTTTTAACCCACACAGCTTTCCATTGAGATGTTAACCTTAATTTTGATAGATTTACAAGATCTTGTGGGTAAGTCTTATATTGACTGAGACAGCCCAACGCAACAGCGTCTTTTGCAAAGGAATCAGCAATTTCATTACCAGTAATGCCCTTATGACTAGGTATCCATACTAAAACAATCTGCTGATTGTTTAAAGCACATCTCCAAAGAATATGCCTAATATTTAAAATTAAAGGTGATACATTTTTTGCACGAATTAAGTTTGAGAGAACAGACAATAAGCAGCTTTTCGAGTCAGTAAAGACAACGGCTTTGTTGATATTATGCGATTCGATATAAAGTAAAGCCTCTAAAATGGCTATTGCTTCGCCCGTGAAAATAGAATTAACACAAGGACTTTTAAAGTTTAAAATGATCTTATATTTTGGAATCCACACCGCAGATCCAACGTTTTCATTATCTGACATTTTAGAGGCATCAGTGTAAAAAATGAGACTATCATTCCATGTTTCACTAATTATTTTAAGGAGTTGGATATTGATGAGAAGGGGATCATCACTTAGATTTAGATTAAAAACTATATTTGGTTGATACAAAATGGCTTCAAAAGGAATTTCATAAATAGGTAACATTTTAGATGTAAAGTTTTCAAAAGGCAGGCTTAAATAAAAAGAAAAACTATTAAATAAGGGAGGATAGTTCTTACGCACCCAATATCCACCTGCAGAGATACAATCCGCAAGACAGTGTAATCTCGCGATGAGCGGGTGATTAATATTATAAGTTAATTTAAGAAAAAACCTATCAGCTAAGTACTGTCTTCTTAACGATAAAGGAGGGTCAACACACTCTACTTGAAGACCATTAATAGGAGAAGATTTCATGGCACCAATAATTAATCGCAAACACTTTGCTTGAATTTTATCTAACAACATCAATCCAGATTTGTTACAAGGTTCTAGTAAAAAGCTACCATAGTCCAAATGACTTCTAACTATAGCGTTGTATAACAATTTTTGACAGTAAGGGTGAGCACCCCACCAAACACCAGAAAGAGATCGTAAAATATTTATACTTTTTTCACACTTTTGAACAACATATTGAATGTGATCAACACCCGAAAGTTTAGAGTCTAAAATAAAACCTAGAAATTTAATTTTTTCTTTAACAGGAATAGTTTGATTCCCAAGAGATATAGTGATAGCTGGGACAGTTCGTCGACGGCTAAAAATAACAACTGAACTCTTAGGGATGGACAGTTCTAAGCCATTGCCTAGAAGCCATTCTTGAAGATAATGTAGAGCAGAATTTAGTCTAGATACAGACAATTTATCAGCCAGAACATACAGACTCAGATCATCAGCAAATTGTAGAATCTGACAGAAAGAATTCACAGACAATTCTAAATCATAAGTAGGTATATAAATTATATAAAAGGGGACTAAGAACTGACCCTTGAGGAAGGCCCCTCCAAACCCGTCGAGCTGGGAGACAACCATTATTAAAAGAATTGACAATAATAGACCTGCCACAAAATAAATTAAAAATATAGTTGGCTATTTTCATTGGGATGTTCAGTCGTAGTAATTTCTGACGTAAAACTGACAATAATACATTATCATAAGCTGCTGCGACATCCAAAAATACCCCAACGCAATACTGATTATTGGACATTGCTACGCGTATATCAGACGTGAATTGACGTGATAATACTAAGACTATCCATTGTACCCATGCCTTTACGAAATCCAAACTGAAATTTTGATAGTAAACCCTGACTTTCCAAAATATATTCTAGTCTATTTTTAATCAAATGTTCCATAATTTTGCCCATTGTACATGACAAAGCTATGGGACGGTAGCTTGCAGGATTCAACTTTGGTTTACCGGGTTTCAATATAGGGACTACTATGTGGGATTTCCAGTCCTCTGGAGGGGTGCCAGAGTCGAAAATCAAATTAATAATGTTTAAAAAGTATGATTTTGTTTTTGATCCAGCCTTTACCATAAAAGAGTAAGGGATGCCGTCAATGCCAGGGGAAGAGTCCTTTAAGTAATTTAAAACTTGCGAGAGCTCATCAGAAGTAAAAGGACCGCTAAAGGGACCCGAAGAAAAAGGATCATCCGAAGTAAAAACTGTTGCCTCATACAGCGATGGAGCTATGGGAGGGGCAAGCCTTTGTGAAAATTCATGAATCCATATATTGTCATCTTGTGATGGATATGGATGTAATGGAGCCATGACTTTACGAAATCTTTTAATATTGTTCCAAACAAGGGACACTGGAGTACGTGGGCTAATATTCTCACAAAATTTACGCCATCCATCTTTTTTTTTCTTGGCCAATAACTGTACTGTCTGCGCAGCAACTTTTTGATATTTTAAAAAATTATCCAGGGACATAGTAGAGGAATATGCCTTTTCAGCCTGTTTTCTCTCTATACACGCATCAGAACACTGTTGATCCCACCATGGAGGAAAATATAATTTCTTCCTTGGGGGTTTTTTACGAGGAATACTCCTTTCAGCTGAAGAAATAAGAGCATTTTTAAGAGAGGTATATGAATTATCTACATTTGATGGATAAGGTATGGGAAGATTACTGATTTCTTGATCAGTAAAGACTGAATACATTGGCCAATTTGCTTTATTTACATTATATTTAAGTCTAGGGTTGAATGTGAGTTGAGAATGGCAGAATGAATTAGAAGAGTGGATGAAAATAGGAAAATGATCACTACCAAAGGTGAACGGCAAAGTTTGCCAACTAATTAGGGAAGAAAAATTAGGCGAACACAGAGAAATATCAACGGCACTAGCAATATTGCAAGTAGGACGCACTCTTCGAGTGGGAGAGCCGTCATTTAAAACGCAAAGGTTAAGTGAATCAATTATTTCAAGAAGTCGTACCGAAAGTGAGTCAGATATGTGCGACCCCCACATTTCGTTATGGATATTAAAATCCCCCAAAATTACGATGGGGCTTTGAATGTTGGAAAAAAGATTATATAAAACATTTAAAATATGCAAAGAAGGTTTGGGAATATATACAGAGACGAATGAAATACCCATGACTTGAACCGCAATGATATTAAATTCACTACAATTATGTGTCAAAGGTATGTGAGAACAGGAGACAGACCTTGAAACCAAGAGACAGACTCCTGCATGACCATCATCCCTATCATCCCGGAAACAAGCAAAACCAGGAACTCTAAATAAAGAACCAGGCTTAAGCCATGTTTCCTGGATTGCGATGACGGAAGGCATGTATTTATTTACTAAATATATAAGTTCCGATTTTTTATGTTTAATGCTACGACAGTTCCATTGAACTATTCTTGGAAACGAGAATGTTAAAAGGCGTCAAAAGCTGAGTAAGTTGAGACCTGAAGTGGTCTGAGAGCTGAGAGTCATTTAAAAGAGGAAGAATTTTCGTTAAAATAGATAATAAGCTATGAAGAAGATTATTAGTATCAGAATTTTGATCTATTGGAGGATAACATGACCCATTATTAAAGGAAGACGTAGGAGTTTGTGTGATGTTATTATGAGCTATTCTATCAAACCCATGAGTAGATGCTGGAGAAGGAGGGGACCGAGTAATGAAGGAAGTTTTTCTGTAAGAAGAAGTTATAGGGCTTGAGCGAGGGGAAGACGAGTTTACAAAGTTTGAAGAAGTTTGAATTGGCGATCTTGTGACATCAGCAAAAGACTTCCTTACTTGAGGAAGCCTAGCCGATGCCTCCAAATATGATATATTGTCTTGAGACATAACAATTTTGATTGACTTTTGTCTAGAATGTTCAGGACAAGAAGGATCTTTAGAAGTGTGCGGTCCTAAACATAAGAGACAGGTAGGGGGACTTTTAGAACAAGTATTTCCCTCATGGGCTTGAGCACATATGTAACAGCGCGGACTTGAACGACACTGTGCAGTGACATGGCCAAACCTACAGCACTTAAGGCACTGAATAGTAGGTAATATATATTTTTCAATTGGCAAAGAATTAAAAAAACAGTAAATATTGTTAGGCAACCTTTGGCCACTAAATGTGAGAATTACTGTAGAGGTAGGAGTATAAACTGGAGATCCTTCTCTTGTAGATCGTCGTGAAATTCTTCGCGCCTTTATAACATTACCAAACCCCTGAGGAACCTCGATGGCTTCGACGAATTCCTCCAGGGACCACTCCGTAGGGACATGCCTCACCACTCCCATGCGAGAACTCGAAAAACTTGGAATAATAGCCTTAAATTTTTGAATAGTAAGGGCCGGGTGCACTAAAAAATTGTTTGCCGCATTGGCAGTTTTAAATTGAATGGATATGCGGTTCCTTCCTACGCGTTTTAGACCATCTTTACAAATTTCCTTAACTTTATTACCAAATAAGAATTTTCCAAAGGTTACTGGCTTTAAAACTGCTGAAATATCCTCAGAAGCCTTGGATACATGCACAATAAAAGGACCTAAATCAGTGTCCGAATATGTGAGTGGGTTTTGTTCGAAGTTAGGATGTAGGTATATAATAATTTTGAATTGAAGAAGAAGGAGAAGAGATTAATTTTTTAGACGGAGATGATGAATCATCACAAGATTCCGCCTCAATATTCCTCTTACGTGTCGTCGTAGTCGAAGGTTGGTTAGAAGAACCTCCCCCCCCCGGGTCGGGGTCGTCCATTGCGTCGAAATACACTATGAAATAAAATTAAAAAAACTTACTCAGTGCAGGGAAAAATACTCTGAACCTTTTAAGTAAAAAATTAGCACAATTAACACGAAAAATTCAATAATTTAAATGTCAATTTAAATTCAAATGAAAAAACGCTTGTGTCGCCACCAGTCGAATCTAATCTCCAGCCCGCAATTTCAATTCTAACAAGTAATTACAACTCGATCCATGCGTCATTATGTCATAATGACATTCATATGTCAAAAACAAATGACATTAATTCTTAAGCTTGTTACTTTTTAAAACATGATAAGGATTTTACTGTTACAGTTATAACTTTTGGCATAGGTACTTTGCTAGTTTTGCCGCGCATGAAAAATGATGTCATGACTGCACACTCGTTATTATACTTATACTCGGGCCAAAACCAATGTAGAATGTTTAATGACAAACAGTTGCCTAGCAACAATGTCATTCCGTTGCTAAGCAGGAGTTGACAACATAAATTTATTGAGAATATTTTTTCACAATCTTTCCACGCGGTTTTACCCGTGTCAAATTTTGTTTTGCAAAGTAGGCCAGCTTTATATACTTGTCCATCATAACAGTCCGTTAATATCCCACTGCAAGGACGGCTCTCCTCCGGATAGAGATATTGGTCTTCTATACCGCTGTCCAGAGAGATTGGTACAGGCTTTTATTTCGAGTTGTTCTTCCCTCACAGCAGAACTGGCTCCGATACCGGCTAGATATTTCTAAGTCACTTTGTTACCCACGAGATGAGATGGGGTGGAGAAAACATTTATGTGTACAGGTGTAAGTAGCACTACATGGACCTTGTGGTACTACCTACCCATCACACATAATTTAATGTCCAAATATAAAAATAAACAGTATGCTTATTACGAGTGGTCAAACAATTCGTAAATAGAGTTTCATCTAGCTAGACAAAGTAACATATACCTCGTTACGATGAAACTGACAGCTTACCAATACATTCATAACTCGTAGCTTGTATTGTGGATGCTTAATAACAGATAATACTTTGTTTATATGATATACTTACAATTTACTAGAGTATTGTCCTGGTGTGGGAATCGAACCCACAACCTAATGGATACTACAACATTCAGGAATCACATACTATAACCATTATACCAACAAGGCTTTAATGTAATAAAAAAAGAAGGGGGTTTATTTTGCACTTCATTAAATAAGGTATTATAAAACAAACCGCATATTTATAATCGACACCCATTTATTTTTGAACCAAAAAGTAAGTACATCTTAGTCATCATCAGACGAAGTAGATGAATTTGAAGAAGAATCATTTGTATTAATAATAAAGGGCTCAACCATTTGATCCCACATGTTGTCTGTAAGACCGTCAAGGTCGGCCATCCTTCTCTCCTCTTTAACCACATGCTCAATGCACCTTTGCCATGCTGTAGGGGTAATATCATCCATGGCAGTTTTAAGTAAAATTTTTATGTCTGCCATTTTAAAAGTTGTATTCTTTCCTGCAACATGGCCTTTTACTTGCCCCCAGATCATTTCAATTGGATTTAATTCACAATGATATGGAGGCAATCTAAGAAGGTCAATACCATGATCCCTGGCAAGTTTATCTATTACATATTCATTATACTTTTCTCTTTCTGGTTTAACTAAATCAATTAAATCTCGTTTAATCATCGTGGCTTCAAAAGCAATGTTTTTTTCTGTTAACCAGCTTTGTATGTTTATTTTTGTCCATGCCATTGTGGGTATCTTTTCGGAGCGACGTGAATGATAAGGTGCATTGTCCATTACGATCACAGAGTTACGCTCAATTTTTTCAATTATTTGACTGAACCATTCTTCAAACATTTTCGAATTCATCTCTCTATGATAATCTCCATCTTTTTTGCTTTCAAAAATCAGATCCCCACCTTCCAGGAATCCATCTTCACTACCTTCAAAAAAGAGACATAATGTATAGTAATTACACCATTATAGTAATTAATTTATGAGCTGGTAAACTAAACTAAACGATTAAAAATTATAATTTTCATTTAATATTCTTAAGTTAATATTTGACAAAATAGTTCAAAAATAGTGTCCTAATAAGTATACAAATCATTATAAGTATTAAATTTTATTTCCTTTATAAAAAAATGAAATAAAATTCTTTCTTTCAAGCAATTATACCCGTACATTGAAAAAACATTGTAATTAAATATATATCACATACACACAATAAATGACAAATTAATTTATTTCTTATTGAAATGGTTACACTAAATTAAATTAAATAGAAACATTATATTTATTAATCCAATGAATTTATTAAATGAAATTATTGGTCATGTCAAACTAAATTATTAAATTAAATTGCAATATTATTATTATATACCTACTAACGAATTTATAATACAACAATAAAATTCATTACAAAATCTCTACAGTTAAATTAAAAATAGAAAATAATAATATGTTATTATTACATTACTCTTTTCACTTCAAGTGGTTTTGCCCTATTATAAAACCACTTAACATTTAAATCCATTTCTGGGGCTATTGTATTAGTAAAGATTTCAGCATATATATAAATAAATATGTATATTAGAATAGATCATTACTAATTTGTAACGCTTAAAATACTTACCAATATGGAGTATTATTAGGCGTTTTCCTTTACCGCTTGGTGCTTTTAATCCAGTTGAAAGGCCTTGTCTGTGTGCCTCTCGAGATGATACTATGGAGCCGTCCTGCCACACTTTGGACTTGGTGTGACCTAAAAATAAAAAATAAAAGTCATACATTTTATTATAAGTAGCATCTTTATGGAAATTATAGAATACTAACAAGGAACTGTGAAGCCTAAACAAATAAAGTATGGAGTTGTGTGTGGGTCACAGAATTTTGGTTTTTCATAACAATTTTTTAACCTTAATTTAACACAAATATTTAAATTTATACAATTTGTTGATGGTTGTTTATAACATTATTAAATTTGGCTGAAGTTAAAAAAGTAGTAAGTAAAGTTGAATATAATATATACTATTAATATCTTACCTTCATTAAGCCAGGTTTCATCAAGATAAAATATTTTTCTATTTTCCTGTCGATAGTTTTGTATTTTCGACAAATAACGACGGCGCCATCTCACAATGTCACCTCTCTCTATTAAAGTGCTCTGTCTGGACCGTTTAACATATTTTATGTTTAACTGTTTTATTACCTTTTGAAAAGTATAGTTCTTTTAAAGTTTGGTAAACTTTCGTCTTCATTTACCGCTGCTAAAACCTTAGCAACTGTGGGTGGTTCATTACGAAAAAAGAATTCGTGAAATTTTCTGCGAATGCCACCAAGATCGATATCATCAAGACGGTCGATTATTTTCGTTTTCTTCTGTGTTGGTGTTGGAGAATCCACGCGTTTTTTCTCTTTATACTCTTTAAGAGTGTTATAAACGGTAGCCAGACTAACACCTACCGTTTCTGCCGTCTTTTTAGTGATTTCTTTGCGGTATATATATTCTTTTCTGTCCATTGCAGACTCTTCAAGAAGCTTGTATATATTAACAATGACAGTTTTTTCCGTCGAGCTTAAGGAACTTTGCTTAGCACGTTTCTTCTTTGGAGAAGAAAATTTCTGCAGGTTTTGTAAGCCACTGGGACCTGGCGTTTCCCGGTCACTCATTGTAATAAGTGACAAAACAAAACGAAATAACAAAAACTTAACAAATAACTATAACAAAACTTAACAAAATGGAAGAATAACAGTGAAAACAGGGATAACTACAAAAACTCAGGCGCACCTTGTAAGCAAAACAAACAAGTAATGGCGGACGTAATTGCTACCGCATTATGTTGCTGCGTTCCATTTCACATTATTGTCGTACAGAAAAATTTAATAACAAAAAATAAAACTTATACGCCATAAAAGTGCTACATAACATTTTAAGTAAAAATATTTTGTAAAAAAACTTCAATTCCAATTGAAATAAATTGGATTTTCATTGAAATAATTTTTTTTTTGTAATTTTTATGTAAAATGAAATTTTGTAGTAGCGGAACGCAATCATTCGTATCATGGCGGGATATGGTGTTGTATAATGCAGTAAAAATGAAATGTTAGTTGTTGCCTTATGTTGAAGAACAAACTTAAGTCTTCTTTATTAGTCGCTTTATATAAAAACTTACAAAATGTTGATACTCACTGAAAATATCTTGTCAGTACCAAATAATAGGGTTGTAAGTAGTATACAAAAATTTCTGAATTGTTTACGATAGAAAAAGTGCTATTTTATACCAAGTTACGTTAATTTTATAGGTTATATAGTTACTATATAAAAAACCAAGTACTTGAAATGTAAAATATTGACATAATAACGTATAGTACCCAAAGTTTGATTTTTTCATATGCGATGAAATTGTGGCAGCCCTATAACAGGTGATTTGTGGTTTGTTATTAAACATTCTACATTGAGTTTGGCCAGAGTATAGTAACTTTGCCGGCGGTAGTGCATCGCTGGCACTGTGTGTAGTTGCCATAAGGGTGGAGGAGCCATTTACCTTTATTTTGCTTAATATTTCGACATCTGCTACACAGTAGCTTCAGTAGAGACACTAACGATTACTTTTGCAGCAAAAGCCAGTCTTCGCTGTCCTAGTTTACACAGGTTATCCGATTTCATTCTTTATTTTAATACTAGCTGATGCCCGCGGCTTCACCCGCGTTATATAAATTAAATGTTATTCTATACCATATACTACCTATATTCCAAATTTCATAAAAATCCATTCAGTAGCTTTTGTGTGAAAGAGTAACAAACATCCATCCATCCTCACAAACTGTCGCATTTATAATGTTAGTAGGATAAAACCACAAATTCCGCACTACGTCCCGGGAACTTTTACAAACATCAATTTAACGGATACCAAGAACATTCACAATAATTTTTTTTATCAAACAAAGACCTGTCCTGCGTGGAAATCGAAACCCCGACCTCGTGCACGACAGCCACTTCTGCGAACCTCGCACCACCGAGGCACTCGCGAAAGCGTCTTCGAATTTTTTCATAAACAAAACCGTTATGTAAGGGTCTGATGACAGTCGAAACACTTCGTTACAAAGGTGAATTGAACTTTATGGCCCCGTGTTTTTGCCTATTACTATGTTTGCTTGACTTTCGAACTAGAGGTTATGCCCTGTTTCGCGAGGACTTTTACAGACATCAATCTAACGAATACAAAGAACATTCAGACTCTGTATGGACCGTGCAAAGAACTACCCTGCGTGGAAATCGAACCCGCGCCCTTGTGCACGGCAGCCGCTACGGCAACTGCCGCGCCACCGATGCAGTTAGTTTGTAATTAGAGTACTTCCTGGGTTAAAATATTGTGGAGTTCTACTAGGTTCTTCAATAGCTTTTGGTTAGTAGAGATCTCAAGGATTTTTTATTATATATGTAACTAGATATTTATATAAATTATGGTAATAAGTAGATATATGTATAATCTATTTACAACATTTGAGTAAGTATAACAACAACAACATATAAAGAAGAGTAAAAATAAAACACAAAGAATATATTATGTATTTTATAATTTACTTTTAGACAATAAATTAACAGATGTACCTCACGTTGAATGGAAGAAATAACAACATTATAATATAACCAAGTTAAATGTCTAAGAATAGTTTTCTGGGATGTCAAAACCACTCCAATCAAGCTCCACAGATTTTCCAGTGCGGGCACTTTCCTCGGCTGCTGTTGCAATTCTACTCACTGCCAGAGTCTGGTAGTCCGTTACTGACATTGGCACACCGTCTATGAAATAAACATTTAAGTTAAATACTATAGAAAAAGTTAAGAAACTTTTTTGCTACAGTAGGTTCCTATACTTACTATTTACAATATCAAGGAAATGCTCCAACTCTCCCTGGTAACCGGCCTTGAAACGCGATGGGAACGAGTAAAATATGGGACTCGTCTTAATACCTTCATGGCCGATAAGAGTTTCAGTAGAATGATAAGGCTTTTCATTTTCAACTTTGATCATACCTAAAACAACAGATGTTTGCTTATTGTTTATTTAAGTATACAATTAATTATAACTGATAGCATATCGTGCGATTTTATTACAGTAATAAAAATTATTGATCAATAACTGGGTAGGTACCATCGATTATGTATTACATCATAACATAATAAGCTTGATAACCTATGTGTTTTGTGTCACATAATGATGACTATTACATTTATTTAAAATTCACACGACCGCGCCTCTGCCAATAGCACCTATAGTCTCCACATTAATAACGATAACATTTTGTTTATTTCATCATCATTATATCACACAAAAGAGGTTCACTGCTGCTAGATACAGGTTTACTCTCAATATTTTCTCAGGGTCTCACTAAAATATTGACCCCCAACCCAACTCATTTATCATGTCGGTTCATCGCGTAAGGGTCTGTCTACTCTGCGTTTTGCGGTTACGATTCCAGAACCTTTCTGCTCTATCGGTTATCGGTGCTGCGTGGTATCCTGCTCAATGGCCACTTTAAACGGGCAATCCTAAATGCTATGGTTCCCCTTCATAACCAACTGTGCTAATTGCTAATGCTAATGCTAATTAAGATAGGTAGGTACTAGAGATGTCGGTGTAAACACACCGACATAACCGTGATGAAATTAAGCGGAAAATCATTGAATTTTTTGTTATAAACAGCCAAATTGATTACCTAGAACCACGCGCGCAACAACTTCTTAATAAATAATATATACTTCCTAACCTATCTTAGGAGCAAGGGTAGATTAACTTTTTTAACATTACCTTTATTTCCAAAAACTTCGATTCTTTGATCGTATCCGTAAGCTGAGAAACGGCTATTGTCTCCTATAGCAACTGTTCCGGATGGGAAGGTTAGCAGGAAAGCTATTGTGTCGAAGTCATCAATAGCCTTCACTTCAGGAATGAGTGCACTCGCAGAAGCCTGAACGCGGCAGGGTAACTCTCCCAATACCCAGCATGCCATATCGAAATCATGTACCAAACAATCATGGAAAACTCCACCTGTAAGTATAAAATAATTTAAATATTAATCACTCATACATTGAAAGTAACCATGAAGTTATCTTTCGAGTTGGGAAAGAGCGGTTTCTTTTGCATGTTCTGCAGTATAAAAAAAAACCTATTGAATTTTAATAGTTACAAAATTATTTATATGTAAATACATACTTATTATACCTATTTGCTCAAAGAGACTTGTACTATTTAGTCAAGAAAGCCTAACTTTTTTTTTAAATATCGCTCACCAGATGTCTTCAAATATGCCACAGAGGGCAGAGGAGAATCTCTTGCCGTAAGTTTCATGATTTGCACATGTCCAACTTCTCCTTTTCTTACTCTCTCTTTTACGTTTTTGTATGACGGGTCAAATCGCCTGTTGAAGGCAGAGAAAAGTACGCGGCCTTTAGCCTTAGCGGCTTCATAGCATTTCTTAGTGTCTTCGATATTTTCAGCAATTGGCTTCTCACAGAAGACGTCCTTGTCATTGGCAATTGAATTCACAACTATGTCGTGGTGGGTCCATGTTGGAGAAGCGATGAAAACTATTTTAACGCTATAAAAATAAAATAATGTTGTGTTAGAATGAAGACTTGCAATAAGTAAATTGCAGTAGTTAGGTAGATTTCATTAGAACTCATAAAATACGAAAATACGCCAATGGTAATTTTTCAACTCTGCACCTACCTACCTCATAATTTATCATACCATCTTCTTCCATAAAGAAGACATTGAGTACCTAATACCTTTTATCTATTCGGAAAAAAACTACAGTTTACGGTTTCAGTTTATTGAGATTATACATATGACCATATTTTGATTGCTTTCATGAATCCCTGATGCACCATGTTCATGATCTGTCGTATAAGTAGATCTGTATTTAAGAGAAGGGAAAAAATGTTCGCTTACCTTATGTCTTTAAACTTAAAGAAGAAATGATCCTAATCTTATCTACTTACCTATAATGTTTTCATAGCTCTTATAACAACTCACCTGGCATCCTTATAGACTCTTTGAGCTTCGCTAGACGGTATAAAGACGACTTCATCACTCAGATTCCAGTATTTCTTTAAATCAGCGAACTTTTCAACAAAGTCGTCTACAATGTATTTCAAAGTCACACGTGGATTATTGATAAGGCTGGATAAGTGGATGGAGCCAGCACGACCAAGACCAAATATGGCTGCTCCAAGTGGCTTGTTAAAGGACTTGGAAGCATGGTTGGTGGTTACATTGTTTACATAGCTGAAAAATAATACTTTTGTTTTAAAATAGTAAGTACCTAGTTTAATACTCGTAGTAGCACCCGTTTTTTGTGTGGAACGAACTAAGAATACAGTGGCCCCTTGTATTCTTAGTCCGTTCCACACAGAACATGCCACCCCATTAATCCCAAAGAAAATGTGAAAACATCTAAGAGACACAACATCTACTTAACAATCAGTACCTAGCTCTATCAAAGAAGAAAAACTTTATACAAACCCGTTACCTACCGCCAGGCCAGATGCCTAATCAAAATGCTGCTCAATAAAAGCAAGTGTACCTAAGTGTAAATCTGCCAAATGCCTAACATAGGTAGAACTACTATCGAGCACTAAAAATTTACGTAAATAACTATAGAACCAATTTTTTTATCTTTTTCCTCATTCACTTAAATCAAACATGACCTTCACCTTCCATTGCTGAATATGAAACTCATGTAGATGAATGAGAAAAAATATAGGTAGCTAGTCTATTATTTTATCGAATTTCCGTAGTTAAATTCGATAAAATAATAAGATAGCTACCTATATTTTTTTCGAAAAAAAATCGTCCTTAGCGAATCTGCTGGAAAGCGCGAAAGAAGTCCAAAAATGAATGTATTATACTTTTGTTTTGTCTTTAAGAGACATATAATAAAGAAAAGGTAACTCCTTTTTCTTGTTTCAAGGAGGTACTACCTAGTAAAGACCGAGACCTACTACCTAGTAAAAGATAACTAATTTACAATCCTAATGTCCAGAGAAATCGACAAAAAATCGACAAAAATCGACATCGAAAAATCGACAAAACCCTAGACCAGTAAATAAAACTACTTTAAAGGAGAAGGCCCATTTCTGGAATGGGATATTTAAGTTACACTGCCTCGGCTCAGTGGGAAAACAATCGTGTAAGCGGCTGCCGTTCGAGAGGTTACGGGTTCGAGTCCCAGGCAAGATAATTATTCATGTGTACGCAAATTATCATCCTGGGCCTGGATGTTCTTTGTGTCCATTAATTTTATGCTTGTCAAGCCCTTAGGGACTTTTACAATAAAAAAGTAACCGCGAAGCAGGGCTGCGCATTTGTCTTTTAAAAAATTGAAAGCTAGAATGAATTCTTTTGTCTATTTAGATGGAATGGCAAGGACTATGCCATAGCTAACATAAAAAACAGAACCATTAACATCTAGGGCCAGATTCAGAGACCGTACTTTGACTTTACTTTAGCAAAGTCTAGTTATTATCTCTGAATTTGAAAAACATTAAAGTAATCTTTTCGCATGAAAAGTTTACTTTGGGAAGATTACTTTGAAAGAAAGTAAAGTCACGACTCTGAATCTGGGCCTTATATCTCGTTTTTGTGTCAAAGTCGTACTTTCCTTCAAAGTAAAGTCAAAGTGCGGTCTCTGAATCTGGCCCTTAGACTCACAAAAATTTTGAAGATATCAACAAACGTTCTACTAAGTACGTGGAAATCAAACCCATAGCCTCTTGAATTGCATCCGCGAACGTGATAACTATGTACTAACTATTACACCTACACTTATATTACAAGTATTATTAAAACATTAGAATACTTACTTTGTGTGAAAATAATCTTGTTCTGGGTACGTCTGTGGGAGATCGTAGGGAGTAGGTCCTGCAAACTTTTTAGTAGCCATTGCAAAAACTGGAAAATGAACTGTTTACAGTGTTTACTCTCTATTTAAATGTCAATGCTATCTTTATTATAATCCATTAAATACATAGAGATATTGTAAGAGAATTAAACAATAAACTATAATACGAGATATGATAACAAAGACACCCAGCAAGATTTTACTTTATAAGCACACACCTCTTTCATTTTCCTTAATCGTAATTTTTACTTTTTTGTTCTTTTTAGTTAATAAAATTAACTACAATTATATTAAAAACAAAAATCTTTCGTCAATTATCTACAATTTTAATAAAATAATTTGTTACAGGTTCTTTAGAATTTTCCTGTTGTAGTTTTCCTACTTTAAAATTCAATCTGTGAAAAATGTTTTGTTTAGATTTTAGCATAGGTATAAGTATTATATTTTTGACTAAATTCATAATGCGAAGTAGGTACCTATCTACATACGAGTAGGTACCTATATGCAGAGCCCGAAATCTTGAAGATGCAAGTTAGGTTTTTATTTGCATTTTTCATATGTCAATCCAAGTCATCTGTATTATTAGAGTTAAATATTAGGGAGCCCCAACATTAGCTGGCAGACAAATTATTAGTAATAAGTAGTTTATTATATCATTTATTTCAAATTTCATTTAAATTGCATTTTATATATTGTGTCCCCATTTTAAAAAAAAAATCTGTCTACTCACACAGGTAGATAGGTACTGCTTAGCACTCTTCGCTTGTAATGAAAGATTCGCACTGAATATCTTCAGTATAAATTTTCCCAAAGCTCAAAGAGGTCGTGAAAGCGATAACTCGTAGAGTTAAGGCTATGGATCCACTCACTCGTATCCTAAAAATATATGATAAAAATGGCCGTAGATTTTATGCAAACACGAGATAATTTTGAAGAATACTAAACTTCTACACCGCACGTATCAAGCAAGCTGACAAACTAACTAATCATGTACCTACTTACTTTCAACTACTATTATACCTACTATATAGAGTTAGGTATAACCTATAGTTACCTAATATTACTTATTTGGATTGCGGATTCGAGTACCTACTTTTTAACCAACTCCAAAAAAGGAGTAGGTTCTTCAAAGAAATAATTGTCTTTTTTATGTTCGTTACCAAAACTCCGTCGATTTGAATAAATAAAACATTTTTTTATTTGAGAGTTTATTTAAGAGTAGATAGGTAAGGTATACATTTCGTTTGGAGCTATAGAAATTTTGTCAATATAACTTTAGGACCATATGGCAATGTTAAAAAAATGTTGGAGTCAGGACTGGACTCTAAGCAATCTAGCAATCATCATCATCATCATAACAGCCCATTAATTAAAAAGGACGGGCGGGCCTACTCCAGTGACGGAGGGATACTTGGCCTACTAATACCACGCTGGCCAATCGGATTCGTATAGGGTTTAATTTCAAGTTTTCCTTCTTTGTATTACGTAAAGATAATATTCGCGGGTAGCCCCTTAGTCGGTTTTTACGACACCCATGGGATGAGATGGGGTGGTGTGACACACTGTATTCTTACTCCGTCACCACACGGAGAACTCTAAGCAATAGTATGAAAATATTGGTTTGCTTTGATGGAAAGGTACAGTAGCTGGGTATTTACATCGCTGGGCTATGAGACTTAAAGAGCTTCTGTCTAAGGTTTAAAGCGGCTTAGCTGTGCACGTGTATCGCTAATATTCACGATCGGCGGTTACCACCTAACCGCAGGACGGCAAATTGCTGGTCTGCCACCTTAAAGCAATAAAAAAAGTTGAAACGCCTTCTGAAGTGCTTACAAAAGCGGCTCCCGTACTAATCTGGGGCTTCACCCTTCCTTGGAGTGTAACAAAAGTGCAGGTTTCTTCCGGAAGGAGGAGGTAAGTTTTCAGACATTGTAGCTGTAGCCAGTCAGCGTATTATCCTCTTCATATATCATCAGACCGGCTCGGAGAGCATCGGCGCGCATTTTTCTTTTCACACAGAACGACGCTTGGAGCGGAGCCGACAACTATTTCACATAGACCGGCTGCAGCTTTTTCGGGCGAGAAAGAGCATGCGATCGGAGCTGATCGGCTACGCGAACGAGAAAAGTATGCGATCGGAGCTGGTCGGCTTCTCTTGCTATTTCACACCAAGCGCGTTCTACTCGAACTTCTTAATGAAATAAGCAGAGCAGATGCAAAAATAAACCTTATTACAAATAATAAAATCTCTGTTTTCAACGTGATAAGAAACTGCTCTCCTCTCCGAGCCGGTCTGTGTGAAAGGGCGGTAACAGCTCTGTAGCTATCAACGTTGCAGCATCATGCTGAGACTGGTCCTAGTTTTACACCTCATGTGACTTTTTATTATGTTTTTTGTAATTTTAATATTCTTGTATTGTGCAGTGAATTGCAAAATAAATATTTATTCTTTCTTTCAGAAATTACTTGTCAAAAATCAGTGACAACCCGATTGTGTGACTATGTGACATGTGTCATATCTCAATAAAATAGTGGGCTGTTCTGGCAATTTTCCCAACTTTTCTGTACTTTATTATTATTCTAAGGTAAATAATAACATAGTATAAACAAACGCTTTATTCCTATTATTTATTAATTATAAACAATCTAACAAATTTGGAAAGCCGGTGTCGATGTTATTAATTAGTAAAAGTGTACAACAAATAATGTTTAATAAAATTAAGTTTTTATAACGGTCAGTTAAATCAGTTGGTTAAAACAATTGCAAGAAAGACTCTAAAGACATCTCTATCATTAGCTAGAATTTATTAACTCAAACATACAGATTTTGACATAAATCTGTGGCAATAAGTAAATAATAAAATGTTTACAAAATCGCAATATGTAAACAACCATACAGATAACTGAGACTCTTTATTTATTTACAGCCTCCCTTAGCCATACTAATAAAGTTTTAGGAGGGTTAGGGTCATGATTTTATTAATATAAATTATATTTTACTTTTTAGGGTGTAGCTTTAAATATAAGCAAACATGGAAGAAGTTGACTCAATTATTATACATTTTCTACGTCAACTGAATGTGTAAGTAACTTATTTACAAAAACATTTCATATAAAATACCAACAGTCCAATTTAATACCATTTATTCATAAATAGACTACACATAATATGAGCTTCTCAATTTAGAGTTGAATTTAAATTAATATTGACAAGTTTTCTTTTTCAGAAACATTGACGAATCAATCAAAATCATAACAGACTTGCCAATCCATTGTATAATAGAATCAGCATCAACATGTCTAAATGCTATAAATCCTGCTGTCAAAGTTATCAAAACATTACCTCCTGGTATTTCACATAGGATTGAAGTTGCTTCACAAATTGCTTCTGTATGCAAGGTACTATATTTTTGTAAGATATTCAACACTATGTCTTTACTTTTTAAAAGGATATGTAAGGTTTGAGTATTAAAATATTCCTCATACATACCTTTTTCTACTATTGCTCATAAATTATATTGATACATTTTAATTTTTATAGGATTTAGGGTATAAAAATGATGTTGGCTATCAAACATTCCTATATCACAATGAAACTGAACTGAGGCAAGTTTTCATGTTCCTGATAGAGAGGTTACCGAGTGAAGGAAAACAGGTGACTTCAAACATACCATCGGTTAACACAAAAACTTTGTTCATGCAAGATTTGGCTCTCAAAATTGCTGAAGAACTGAAATCTATGTGGATACCTCCTTGTTGTCAACCAAATAAGGCTACAATAGGTGATAACTGTCAAGCAGGTAATTCTTTAGTTAATTTAATGGTTTTTACAGGATTGCAATTAGTGTGGCATTAAGTACCCAATATCATGTCTCATATGTCTGGACTAAATACCATTATGGGTCGAAAATAATAGTACAAAGTCTTTTAAAAAACTTCTACACCAATCTACTTGGCTAATCTACTCTAATTTTAAAATACACTGTAATTTAACTAATTAAAATAATAAATTATTTCTTTCAGATGTCAAAACAACTTCAAGTCAAATAAGCCTGACTGATGACGAAATTATAGAAAAGCTTATCAAAATGAAAGAATTAAGTAAGACAAACATATCCATTCAAACACTTGCCACACAAGAAGAAGAAAAAAAACAAGAAGCAGAGATTATAGAGGGAGAGTCTGCTGAATCAAAATATACATCAGATAAGAGTCTCAAGGAATTAAAAGAAATGGCTATTGTTTTAAGGCAAAAATTAGATACTTTAGAAAGTGATAAAAATGTCATGGAGGTTGAATATTCACGGGTAAGTTAAGTATTCATAGCTATTAGCTTATTAGTGCATTAGTGTCTCCCTTTTTGGTAGGACCTCCTCTAGGGGCAGAGAAAACTTGACCTAATACTAAGCTATCCATACCACTTGAATAAGGCATTATTTTGGGTTTGTTGTTACGGACAATTTTATGTTTTTTTAAAAGCCTTTTAGACGGCTTTTACAACATCCACTTTCACCAGGTTTCGTGACATTTTCTAGTTCTGTTCATTTCTTAGTTCTGGTCACCGGAATTATTTGTTCAAAACACAAATCTGCTAATATTAGTGTGAATTGGAGGTGGAAGATAAATAGCACATACCTACTTCATTATTCTCAAAATTAAATTATTATTTTCAGGCGCAAAAGTCTTGTGAAAGGGCTGAAGCTGAACTCAAAAATGTACAAAACATTCTAAATAGTATTGGTATAACTGATATTGAATCAGAAACTGTGACAGATGGTCTGATAGAGAAAGTTGAGAAAAATATTCACATGTTACACAGAAAAAGTGAGGAACTGACGTCAAGGAATTTATCTCTGAAAGTTGAAATTGATAAGATAAGAAATAACATGGATTTGTCTGAGGTAATTATAACACTGGCATTTATTAGGCTAATCTAGTTTATTCTTAACTTGCTTTATGTATATAAATAAAACAAGAGATGCTAAATATCTTGAAATGCCTCACACAAAAATATTATTATTGTAAAAATAAAAACTGCTCAACCATTTTTATAATTTAGTTTTTTTATAATTAATTTCCTAATTCTGATTCTTTAATTCTTTTTGAAAGTTATCAAATATTTAATTTAATATTTTTTATTAATTAAACTTGTTAGATTATATGTGATGTATATATAAATAAAATATTTAACAATATATTTTTCAGTCTGAGAGAAGTAGGTGTCGGAAAATATTAACTAACTTAAAGGAAAATGCTAAAATGTTAAGAGAAGAATATGACAAGAAAGAAGTTTTAAAAAAGCAATTAAAGGATAGTTATGAAAAACTTAGAGGGGGTAACAAAAGGTAGGTAATTATCATAAACTGCCATTAAAGTTAGTAAGTTGACCTCCTCCATTGATTACGAGAAAACATGGCTTTCCTAAAAATCATGATGGCCAGAGTCATGGTCATATTGGGTTCTATATAAATGTTTTATTTAATTTGCTTTTGTAAAAGTGCATTTTTACTTAGTCGGTTTTTATGTGACCCATAAAATGAGATGGCATGGTGGTGGTTATAAGGCTAATTGGTCTAAGCGACATTAAACATATACGACATATTTTATTAAGTACTTAGCTGTGCTCTGCCATAGGTGATGTCCATGAGCAACAGTCACCACTTATCATAAGGTTAGCTGCTGATTGCTCGTCTGCTAGTTTAAAAAAAATCGTAACTTTATAACAGCCTATTAATGTCCCACTGCAGGGACTTGCCTTCTCCCGTGACGGAGAGATACTTGGCCAACTAATACCACGCTGGCCAGAGGGATTGGTATAGGGTTTAATTTCAAGTTTTCCTTCTTTCTATGTAGAGATAATATTTACAGATAATCCCTTAGTCGATTTCTACGACACCCATGGGATGAGATGGGGTGGTGACATATTGTATTCTTACTCCGTCATTTATGGTAATAGTATAATTTCGTTGTGTAAACTTGGCTTACAAGAAAATACTAAATTGATTGTATTTCAGATCAATATACACAAAACGTATATTAGAAATAATAAGTAACGTTGATAAACAAAATATGGAGATTAAGAAGATACTAGATGACACTAGGCAGTTACAGAAAGATATTAACACTTTAGAAGGACAATTAGATCGATGTTTTTCTATAGCAGATGAAACTCTCTTTAAGGTAAGGCATAAATACGAAATCACGCTTTGTTTCCATAGGGGTCTACCCCGACAACAATCTTTTAGACTCCGCCAACTAGCAAGTTCGTGTTTGTGGGATCTGTACCCTTAACAGTTGCTAATAGAAACCAGACTGTTTTGCTGCATTTCGTGTGACAGAGATGATGCTCTACGAAGCCGAAGTTGGCTGATTGTGTCTTTACAAAAGTTGATGTGCAATATTTACGGCTGGGTACTGTACATTTCCTTGTGTATTTACAATACATCATGGTCTATAGAAAACACTTTATCATTCTGAGTACTTCAAAAAGAGATAGAAGATATTAAATAAGAATAGAAAACGCGTGGGTGCAAGCGAGATAGATATAAAGAAATGATATGGCTTTTAGACTCATATGATAATGCCATATCTTTGACAACCTCTGTGGTTATATAACATGACTGCTATGCAGAGGTCTCGGGTTCGATTCCCTCAATGCAATTTTCTGTGTGCATGAACATGATTATTTGCATTGGTCTGAGTGTTTCTATGTATAGTATGTCTATGTATGTATTCACCAAAAAAAGTATATAAGTATATCCGTTGTTCTGTTACCCATAACACAAGCAGGTTAAGCCTAGCTTACTTTGGGAACAGATGGCGCTGTGTAGAGATGTCCGTGAATATTTATTTATTTATCTATAGTACCCCTTGTACAAATGTACGCTTCGCTTGAACATATTATTTAGCTATTTGTAATTAAAATATACATTTTCGCAGGATGCAAAGAAAGATGACCAAGCAAAGAAAGCATATAAATTATTGGCATTATTACATTCAGAGTGCAACACCATAGTATCGTTAGTAAATGATACTGGCACGTTAGCAAGAGATATTGTTGACTTAGAAGAAAATATAAAGACCGAAACAGTTAAGAGAACTGAGGACACATTGAAGAAAATACAATTAGATTTAACTAAAATGCAACAAGAACATTGACATTACTGCTAAGTACATTACGCGCAACCTTACTTGACCGACTTGAAGTTAACTGTCAGAGAAATTCGCGCGTTTACAAAAAGGTATTTAGTTATAAAAATGCCATTACGCAACCAGTTACATTTTGTTATTAATTATTGTACTGGAAGTCTTTTTATTTATTTATTATACTACTCTGCTAGATAGTAAGCATTTATTAGACAGCCACGCTTACAGCCGTGTCGTCGTAGTGACACAATCGTAATGCCACGGCTGAGGCCTATGGGCATCTTCAACTACTGTCGACACCAGACCCCGCCTTAATGACCATGGTTCTATGGTCAGGAAAAAGCGAAACCTATGCAATGTGGGTATACGATAAAGAATGTAGAATATAAATTAGCTTTTTACATTATAAGTTCCTCGGATCCTATTTTATACACCTTAATAACGGAGCGTAGGTAATAACAATATCCTTGGATTAAAATAAATTAATATATTATTTACTTCTTTACTTTTATTTTTAAACCTACGCCCACTACAACAGATAACGCCCTACGCCTACCTCAACAGTTAACACACTACCCCCACCTAAATAGTTAACGCCCTACGCCTATCTCAACTGGTAACGCCCTACACCGCACATTAAAATGGTAAAGCCCTCCTAAGGTCCTACCCTAATAGTTAACACCCTACGCCTACACCAACAGGTAACATCCTACGCCTACCTCAACAGTTATAAAGTTATTACTAAACACTCAGTAAACTTCCTTCTTAGGGTCATATAACGTAACGTAAACGGATCGGCATCACCTCGCCTTTTTCCTCGGTTTTTTTTTCGTCAAAAATCCGATTACGTTACGTTTCCGATTAGTGTGCGTTGCAGTAAGGAGTTTCATACAAAGAATACTGAACGGCTCGAGTTGATACGGTGCCGATCTCGTTGTACTAAGACCTCCTTAATCCTAAATATTGTCAATGTCGCAATCGCAAATGTTTTAACTCCATGACATAATGGACGGAGAATCCTTGGAATGCTAAGAATCGGGTTATTTAAATGGTAACATACGATAGAAAATAAATTTAAATCGACTTTAGCAGTACTAAAATGGAACTACAATATAACTTCGGAATACATTTTATTACTCGCATAACCGTATGGTTATTAAACTGGAAACCATAATAACAGACAACTGCTAATAATATAGAATTGTAGCATTGTCGTCAATGCACAAAAGATGCATAAGATTGAGCAGTTTTTTAACAATATTTTGTAATTTTGTTGTATATAGCATTATGTCTGAACTTCTTATTCTTTCTTTAGTCTGTTGCTAACTTTGAGTAAGTGTTCTGTGGTTGCTAATGTCACTAAAGTCAAATGTCAACAAAAGGACAAGGAGGAGCCGAATTTTGTGTGGCTCAGACAGATTATAACCTTAAAATCAGGAAAATAAATATAGCAAAGGAACTTTAATAGTTTATTTTTAACGCCGATATTAGTATTATATTTATTGGTATAATCACACAATATGTTACGTAGTTGTCGTCGAGTCACCGTTTTAAATAATTTATGTCCCGTATTCATCCAAAAGAAGACTTTTTTGACGAATGATTACAAGTGCAATGATGTTTGGACTCAATTAAAGACATCGCCTATTTTAGACAAAATAAATGTTCACGACTTCTATAATATCGTCGATCAAAATTATTCTTCAAAAGGTGTAATAAGCGCTATTGATGTCGATATTTTTGCTAATGCTGTGAAAGATCCTATACATCTTGAAGAACTCAAGGATCTTCTTCACAAACTCAGACTATCAGCTGAAACAGGAAATACTTTAGAATCTACTCCACACGCTACTATAAGAAATTATCTGCAATTTGGGGAAGTTGAAGAGTTGATTGGAATATTAAGAGATCCATTAAACTTTGGTGTTTTTCTTGATGATTATAGTGCCAATATTTTATTAGACAGCTTATTAAAATCCTCGAACTATGCCCTGGCGGCAAGAGTGGCATCTCTTATAATGTTACAAGAAGAATTTACTAATGACATAACTTGTTCTTTATGCCAATATGCTTGTTACAAATATATTCTCAATTACACTCCACCAGAACCTGCTCCACCTGTAGAGAAACCCAAAAAAGTTGAAGAAATCAAAATTAGAGTAAAATATCTAAGAAATCCATACTTTGATGATCATTTTGATCTTAAAGAAGTTTTCCCTTTATCAGGTAAAACTCTGGCATGGATTAGCGAGAAAGGTACAGATAACCTTAATAACAATTTACAGTTGATTGGGTGGTTAATTTACAAAAAGTATGATAAGCTATTATCTCTATGCCAGAAAATGAGCAAGACAGAAGGATTTAAAGTTTACAAAGAAGTTATAAGCTTAATAGAAAGAGAGAATACCACTGTAGAAGCTGAATCAAAAGCTTTGCTTGAAAATTGTATTAACATCTTAAGCAAAACTGAACAAAAGACAAATGCAATTGAAGAATCTATTAAAATATCTATTGAAAATTCTATAAATAAGACTCAAAAAAATGATATAGAGCAACAGAAAAAGGTAATTATTTATAACATCTATCAAAATATTTTTTAATTAAAACAAGAATTTAAGTTTTTTTTTTTGCCCTTTGCATGTGATTGATGAGTAAGCTTATTATTTTAGATAATAATATATTTAAATTATGATATAAAATAATATTTATAAACAGTAGTAGTGATAAGTAAATTGTATCTATTTCAGTTATACCAATCATGGTCAAAAATAAGAGAAGATAAACTTGAAGAACAAACCAAACGGTTAGAAAGAGTGCGCCGTGTCCAACTTATTGAAGAAAAACAAATAGAAATGAAGGAACATGAACAGAAATTGTGGTTCTTTGAAAATGAAGAGAAGATTGATCTACAGATTGAAGAGAAAGAGAATCTCGTAGATACGAAAGTAAAGACTAAGACCAGTAAAATAGTTGACGATAATTATGTACCACCTGAAATCTTACCAAAAAGAAAATAAAATAATATACGATAAATAGAAATAATAGTTTAAAATGAATTTTTTTATATTAGCCAGTCATTTCAATCTTGTACTACTAACTTTTCTGACCACTGTGGTATTGGTAAACCCAGTTCCCCATAAGGATATGGCGGGGCTAGGTAGGCGAAAAATGATAACTCACTGCATTCTAAGTGCGAATAGGATATAGTGACATGTTCTACAAGAGGCTATATGGATCTATTCTAAATTTCCTGCACTCTATTCTCTAATAAGACTTTTCTACTCTACTTGTACAGGAGAAGGTATTGATTTGCAGTATTGGTTGCAGAGCAAGAATACAAGATTCCTTTATAATTTGACTGTACTCTGCAGTCTCCCATGTTTATACAGAAGATACTTTTACCTAAAATTAAGCATTTAATTTTATTTCTGTCCAGATTCTGTACCAAACAAGCTGAGGATAGCATTAGCTAAATTTGAAAGTAATTGTTATACATCCTCACAAAACAGGATTATTTTCTCTATTTATGTATAGTGGTAATTACAGAAAATCAACTCATGAAAAAAATGACCAGTATTAACTTGTACTCCATATGTCATTTATTCGCCCAGGTTAACAACATAATCTAAAACTGTCCATACACATGCATCACATTTGCCCTTTGGCTTAATATTAATTCTGAGGTAATATAAACAACAGTTTTTAGAATAAAAGATAAAATTCAAATGAAAGGTTTAATTAAATTTTCTATTACATAAATAACTTTTGTACGCTAATTATAACATTTTTACTTATTGATCATTTTCAAAGTCAGCAGGATTCTTACGGCTCAGGCGGTGGTGTTCTCTTTCAACACCTTCATAAATCAGGTAAGCAGCAATGAAAGCTGAAACAAACAAATTAATCAGTTAATTTCATGAATCTACAAATACTTTAATAAATGTGAATGTAACTATGATTACACTAACTTCTTCCAATGTGCATTTTATCAACATAAGTAATTTAAGGAGGATCTGAAAAAAGATAATTTAAAGGAAAGCAATAATTTTATGTAACATTTATTAAGAAAATTCAAATTGGTCATACTGAGACTAGCATCACCGGGCAAGTCAAGAACCAAATTATTCAAAAATATGGTACATGTTTATAAGAAAACTATAGAGGATAAAAATAATACAGCAAGAATATTTTACTTATCAAAAACACTAGAGTCTGTATTGAAACAGTCATGTGGAGTAAATTGACTGTAAGCATATCCAGATTTGTAAGTACTTAAAAATGACACTTCAACATTTTAATAAAATTATAGAATAAGAGTTATTCAAATTATCACTATCCAGAAACGGGGTCTTTTTCTGTAAAACAGTGTAGCATTAAAATACACACAGTGAGCTTGACAAAATGTTTCAAGGTAAGGTAGAGCTGAACTGTACTAATGAAATGTTGAGTAATTTGGTTACTTATTTATACACTTTATAGTATTTTTTGGAAAGTAAATACTTACGTGGTGCTACCCTAAGCACGCTACCGCGGAACCTACGAAATGTGTTGGGGAATCCATTAGAAATAGCACCTGCAAAAGCACGCTGTTCATGTGGAGATAGCCTATAGGTAATCAACCCGCGAAGTTTAGCAAGCTCTCCAAAATGCTTTCCCATATTTCTATCCTTGCTTATTTAATAGTATTCGATCAAATTATATAACACACAAAACTACCAGCAAGAAAATTCAATTCTTCTTCTTCTTCTTTTTGTTAAATATGGCTTCATCATTATCTGATGATTCTGCCAACGTCAAGGTGGAGAGGAAAATAATTTAAACTGGTTGACCAATTGAATAAATTTTTTAACATTAACTTACTTGGTGATTACAATAAAAAAAACATATTTATATACAAAAAATAAAATAATCAATACACATTACTATGACCTTACTAAGCTATAAGACAATATGATTAATAGAAATGAACCTAGCCAGAATATTAATTAAAGGAGAATGAGCCAAAGTTAAAAGAAAAGGAATGTTTATAGGTCGAGGAATATTTACAGGTAGTAGATCGTATAAAGGAACAGACAATCTAGGGCAAGAAAAAAATATATGTTCTAAAGTACCTTCTTCGAGACCGCACTCACAAAGAGAATGATCCCTAACCCGAATTTTAGAAAGAAAAACTGGAGAACAAACAAATCCCAGGCGTAGGCGAATTATGACCGAGGTCGAATGTTTGTTAATATTTTTTTGGTGGAAAAACCAAGGTCTGGGCGGCAAATCAGGTTGAATGGAACCAAAGAATTTTCCTTTTAATAATTTTGAAGATTGCCACTCTTCATTCCACGAATTAAGTAGTGATGATTTGGTATCAGAAATAAGATCACGAGAGTGACAAAATTTATATGAGAAGATCCCTGTTTGAATAGCTGTTCTAGCACACGAATCCGCCATTTCATTATCAGATATACCTACATGACTAGGAATCCATGCAAGAACCACATCAATTCCAGCCAAGTGACATCTATGTAATGCAGATTTAATGTTTAAAATTATAGAGAAATTACTTGATGACCGAAAAGGATTTTTTAGCAAATCCATAAGGCAACTCATAGAGTCAGTTAAGATTAAGGATTTTTTAAGATTGTGAGACTCTACGAAAGATATTGCTTCAAAGAGAGCAATAGACTCGCCAGAAAAAATAGAGTTTTTAGGGTGTGACATAAAACTGAGAATTATTTTAAATTCAGGAATCCATACTGCAGAACCCACTGGACTGTCTAAAGACAATTTAGAAGCATCGGTGTATATGGTTACCCAATCCTTCCAATCACAGGACAAGATACTATTCATTAATTTATTAGCATTAAGGGAAGACTTACTAATGCCGAAATCCAGAAGAATTTGTGGCTGAAATGTTAGGGACTTAAAATTTGTTTCAAAAAGACACAAAACAGAAGATGTCTTAATGGGTACGGATTGATTTTTAAAACGAATGAGCGATTTAACCAAAAGAGGATAAGGCTTATTTGTCCAGTAAGGAGAGGTATTAACAAGATTGTGAAGTGAATCAATAATTGGAATAAGAGGATGACTGCTGAATTGCATGACCCTTAACATATATCTATCAGCTAAAAATTGTCGACGCAGATGAAGAGGAGGCTCTAAACACTCAACTTGAAGGGCATTGATTGGAGAACATTTCATTGCACCAGTAATGATACGTAGGCACTTAGACTGAATCCTTTCCAGTTGGGCCAATGCAGTTTTGTTACACGGCTCAAGCAGAAAGGACCCATAATCAAAGTGACCACGAACTATAGCATTGTATAACAATTTTTGGCAAAAAGGATGGGAACCCCAGCGAACACCTGAAAGAGCCCGCATGACGTTAACTCCCCTTTCACATTTCTTGACGATGTAATTTAAGTGTGGTAAGCCTGTTAGTTTGAAATCCAGAATAAAGCCTAGAAAATTTGCGTTTTCTACTATTGGAATTGAACTTCCGCCAACTGAAAGACAAATATTAGGGATGGAGCGTTTGCGAGAAAAAACTACTGCATTACACTTTGAAGGTGAAAGAGAAAGGTGATGATTCTCAAGCCATTGATTTAAGTAAAAAAGAGCCGAATTAAGATTAGATGTAGCGTTGGAAATGGAAGACGATACAGACAATATAGCCACATCGTCGGCATATTGAAGAATCCTACAAAATGAAGAAACTGCGTGCTCAAGATCAAAAGTGTAAATGTTATATAAGATTGGACTAAGAACCGACCCCTGCGGAAGGCCTTTCCAAATGCTACGAGGGGGTAACATTGCTCCTTGATGCTTTACTACAATAGAACGATCCATTAACATACAACAAATAAAATTAATTATTCTCGCAGGAATACACAATTTTAACATTTTCTGTTTAAGTAAAGGAAGATAAACATTATCGTAAGCAGCAGTTATATCTAGAAAAACCCCAATAGCATCCTCGTTCTTTGAAAAAGCTATACGAACTTCTGATGTAAACACACTCAGGCTATCTAAGGTGCTTCTTCCCTTTCTGAAACCAAATTGGGATGAGGAAAGCAAACCTTTACTTTCAAGGAACCATTCCAATCTATTTTTGATGAGATGTTCCATAATTTTTGCAAGCACTGAAGACAAAGCAATTGGCCGGTACGAAGCGGGGTCCTCTGGATCCTTACCTGGTTTTAGAATCGGTACAATGACTTGAGTTTTCCAAGATGAAGGAATAATTGCAGAAACAAAGATATTGTTAATAATATTGAGAAAGATGACTTTGCAAGCTTTTGAAGATTTGGTAATAAAAGAATATGGTATGCCATCAATGCCAGGCGAAGAATCTGGTAAATGATCAAGGGCACAAGTCAATTCAGAAAAAGAAAACGGTTCGTTAAACTCTTCTACCTGGGATACAGGAACAAGAAGGTTCGAAGAAATAAGACAATTGTGTTCTGGAACTGAAGGTGGAGCTAGTTTACAAAGAAAACCAAAAAGAAAAGAATTCTGATCATCTTTTGTGAGCGAGGAATCATGTAAGCTCTTCCGAAAAGCTTTTATGTTTTTCCAAACAAGTGAAATTGGAGATAGGGGGGACAAAGACTCGCAGAATTTGCGCCAACCAAGAGATTTTTTAGATGAAAGCAGCCTTGCAGTCCTAGCAGCTGTCTTTTTATATGTCAAAAAATCAGACATAGATAGGGAGTTTTTAAAATTAATTTCTGCTACTTTACGTGAACGAACGCTGGCTGTACATTCTGCGTCCCACCAGGGAGGAGAGGCAGAAAAGTTGCCAGTCTGATTTTTTAAAGGAATACTAGAGTCGGCAGCTGAGAGTAAGAAGGATACGAAAGAATCATAGATAGAGAGAAAATTATTAATATCTAATGTTGGAATGAAACTCATAAAATTTTCTAATGTGATTGAGAACTGAGTCCAATTGGCTCGAGATAGCTGATATTTACATAAGGGCTGAACAAAGCGGGAACTAAGATGAGGAGAATTGGACTGTAGATATGATATAACTATAGGCAAATGATCACTACCAAACGAATTTTGAAGAACTGTCCACGTAACTTGTGGAACTAAAGAAGGAGAACAAAGGGAAAGATCGGGAACACTTTTATTTTGAGAAGGAGACACTCGACGAGTCCCAGATCCGTCATTTAAAACACATAAATTACAATCATCTAATAAATCTAATAAAAATGAGGCACATGAATCGTTATAATGTGAACCCCATAGGGAGTGTTTACAGTTAAAGTCACCTAAAACAAAAACTGGGGAAGGGACTAAAGAAAGCAAAGATTTAAGGTCGGAAAATATATTAGGATGAGGATGAGGAATATAAACTGAAACAAATGATATATCCAAAGTTCTCACCGCTACGATCTGAAAATTTCTAGAGTAATTTGGTAAAGAAATTTGATTAAAAGAAACATTTCTATTAATTAATAGAGCACAACCAGCCTTACCATCAGCTCTGTCGTCCCGAAGGCACGAATATCCAGATACTCTAAAACATGTTTCAGGTCTAAGCCATGTTTCAGACACAGCAAAAACGAACGGCTTAAATTTATTAATCAAAAAAGTAACATCGTGTTTATTCCGACGAATACTTCTAGTATTCCATTGAAGGACTTTGTGATCCATTATTTAAATTATTACTTGATAATACGGTTAACAGTTGTTCAACGAGAACGGAAACATTGTTCGGTAAAGCATCCGAGAATTTCGAAAGAATATTTGCTAACGAGCAAATAAGGAGTTCTACTAAGTTGTCATTAGGTGTAAGCATCGGTGTAGTTTCTAATGAGGAAAGAAGGGCACACCCATTGGGTTGAGAAGAAGGAAGAGATGTTATTATATCATTATGAGAAACTTTATCATAAGATTTACCTAATTTGGAAACGGGACGAGGTGAAAGTAAAACAGTTTTTTTATATGAAGTGGACGGAATGACTGGAGGAGAGCGAGACCGAGAAGTAGAATGGACTGATTGAAGAGAAGGATTAGCTGCTACTTCAGAAAACAGCCGCTTAGGTTGTGAGAACCTAGCGGATGCTTCCATATAGCTTATATTTTCTTGGGACATTACCGCTTTTATAGACTTTTGTCTACCGTGCTCGGGACATCTATAGTCAGTTGCCTTGTGGCTACCACCACGACATAAAAAGCAGGAGACATCAGAGTCTGGGATAGAACAGCTATCCCCAGGATGAGGCTGTGCACACTTGAAACACCGAGGAGAAGATCGGCACTGTTTTGCAATATGACCAAACCTACAACAGTTTCGGCATTGTATTGTAGGAAGTTGATATGTAGTAACTGGGAGTGAGGTGTGAAAACAATATTATGTTTTGTGGTAAATTTTGGCCTAAAAACGTCAAAACTACTGAATTAGATGGAGACCATTTTGTCTCACCATCTTTAATACCTTTAATGTTAAGGCGTCTAGCCCTGACTACTTCTCCATAATTATCTGGAGTTGCTATATTATTAACAAGTTCCTCCAAGGACCAATCCGTTGGTATATCACGAACAACTCCCATTCGAAATACTTGATATCTTGGAATGTACGCCTTAAATTTGCTTGTCTCCAATATGTTTGAATAGCAAAAACTATTTGCAGACGTGGCAGAATCAAACTCAACAGAAATTCTGTTGCGTCCTATTTTACGTATACCGCCTTCTTTGATTCCGGAAATTTTATGTCTATGCATAAATTTTGCGAAATTTAAAATTTTAAAAATGGCGCCAGAAGTAGGCTCATTTTCATTACATGATACAAATACCATAAATGGACCTTTGTCACATTCCGTGTATTTTAACTTGGCATCATTATCGTAGCCAGGTTTAACAAAGACAGATTGAATAGATTCACTAGGTGATCTATTCTTTTTTTCCTCAATCAAATCAATATCTGACGGGGCCGCTCTTTTAAGAACTCTTGCAGGAGTTTTACCTCCGCCCCCATCTGGGGGCTCTTCCATTACTACTAATAAATAAAAAAATTAACTTACTCCAAACCAGTAACAAAAATAACAACTAACATAAATAACACTATTTCACCAAGTAAGAATTTTATAACAAAGAAACCAAAACCATGCACTCTCCACCAAGCGATGACTCCTCTTCCAAAATACAGCATTACATTTTCAAAATTCAATTGAGTGAATGATAATGATTTTGTTTTGACATTATTGACATAGATGTAATATTTGACACATTTTGCTATTTTAATAGAGTTTAAAGTTCGGTCTTCACGTCAGCGTAGCATAGGCTGATTTACACAGGGTCAGTAGACAAGTCAGTCGCAGCGCCAATGTTAGACATGCGCAAAACATTACTTTGAAATGCCATATCACATCACATTACATTACGCGGAACGTAATATTACTTTGTGATATTACAAATGTGATATGTATCACAGGAGTTCGATTCGCCGTTCTATTCATATAATATTGATTGTGATACATATTTAATTTTGTAATAAGTTATATATATCATTTTATAGAATTACAAGTTATTGGTGGTATTTTTAAATTTATTTTTTTATATTCTTTTATTCTTTTTTTATTCTTTTTTAATAATATTCTTATATATTTTTTATAACTTTTTTTATTTTTTTTTATTAATTACAAGGATTTCATTTCTATTATTTTAGGGCATATTACATTTTTTTTTTTAAATCTTTATTGGACAGAAAAGGGCTTATTCACTTTGTGAACATGTCGCCCCATATTACAATTTATAAAAATTATTTAGAAATAAAGTATTATTTTAGTCGTTAAAAATCCATACGTAAGAACATTTTTATACACATAATACAAAGTAAGCGAGAGAGAAAGATTCTAAGATTTTCAATTTCGGACAATAATCATTTGAAGACTGCAAGCTAGCATTACATTACGCGGACTTAAGATGTGCCAGAGCCATGAGCGTATAGCGATCGAGTAATGTTATTAGATTACTCGATAGCTATACATTACATTACGTGATGTGATGTGTGTGATGCGTAATGCATTAGTGTGTCGCGTAATGTTTAATGTGATATTACCCGTCCGAGTAATATTACTTTGTGATATCAAGCGCATTACTTACACATGACATGTCGGCGCCGCGACTGACTTTAACTGTTTACATGAAGTAAGTGCGTTTCTCACGGTGAGCACACGTGTGTGAAGTCAGTGGGAAAAATGAATTCGCGAAAACAACTGAAGCGAAGATTTAATTATTTGTTAAAAAAATTATCAATTTTGCTGTTCAATGAGTTAATAGAAATGGTAGAAAATGAGATAACTAAAAATAAACGACCATAGGTAAGAAAATGAATTGACGATAGAAACGAAACTGGTGGCTCTGCTTTGTTGCTGAAGCAATTGCAATTTGAAGATCCTGCGGAGTACAAACTGGCTATGAGGACTTCATTTTGAAAAAAAACGTGGTTTAGAGTAACCACGTTTTTTTTCAACGCAGCGGCAGTGACAAGCACGCAATGACTTGTCTGTTTACACGGGGTTTATTTGGCTGTCACGGGGGTGCGCGGGTGGCGGGGGGCGCCAACTGACTTCAAAATATTCGTGTGCGAATATTCAAGTCAGCGCTGACTTCAAGTCACTGTACTGACTTCAAATCAGTTTACACGGGCTTTTTTTCGAGTCAGCACTGACTTGCCTCGAATTTGAAGTCAGTTACTGACCCTGTGTAAATCAACTGACTATACCCCTTCCAGCGTAAGTTTGGTTTTTTGACAGTTCACGTCCATGAAGTTTCGTAATACTTCCGCTTATTTATCAAACAAATAATATTGTATTCCATGGACGTATCCATGTTTTTTTTAGTTACCATTAGTGATGGACACTCATAACGATTACCACCATTATGAAACAAATTAGAAATAATCGGTAGAAATAAATGCTATGAATAAACCTGAACTCTTCATAATACGTTTATAAAATGTAATATGATATTTTAGGTTAACTATAACCCGCGAATGTGTCACGATAAATTATGTATTATAAAATAATACCTAAGCTAACTATAATATTATCATTTTAAGCTATAGGCAAATTCTATTAACATACATAAAGAAAGAAACAATAATAAAATGATAATGATGATGTAAGGATCCGAATGTGTAAAATGTAGTAATTTGAAAAATAGAAAAATCGCGAAATCGCTTACAATCGGATGACATTACATTCAAGATACTGCTGAACTGAACGTCACTAACGCCAAGCTGTCAAATGTTGTTAAATATAGTGGAAAGGGTATAATGAATGAATAGCACACACAAGAATAGTAAAACATAAATTGAAAGAAGACGGTTTATTTCGCACCACCTTAAACGATAACGTTTATAATTCATATTACTTACAAAAATAGTTATCATCTTAATATAGAGATGACTTTCTCAATAATGATTGTGAACAGTAATATTATATTTCCTGTGACATACATAGTGTATTTTTTCTCTCCTAGAACCAACTTATAACACATTATCATATTATTTTAGATTTACAAGCAATAGCCAGCAAAAACTGCGCTATTTCGAAAGGTCTTGGTTGCCTTATGAGTGTATATTCATTAGACGATCGATGTTGTGAGATTTTAGGTTATCACGAGAGTAATGTTTTGATTGTCGTATTTCAGAGTATTCCCATTAAAGAAAGTTTTGATATGTGCAGACAGTAATCTAGAGATCATATGGCATAAACTGATATACATTTCATTGCTATACGCCACAATTTGTGGTGGGGCAAATTCGACCAACCAAAAAAACCGTTACTGTTCCTTTATGGAGCTAATTTACAAGAATAATGGTTAAACCTAGAGACTAATATCTGTTGGTTTAAATAAGAAACGATGTTAAATTAAAGTAAAACTTCAGCACAGCTTTTATTTAATAATAAAAATCGTATGTTTTGGCAAGAATAATACTTTTCGCTTAATTTGTTATGTGTGACCAACGGAAACTTACCAATGTTTTCCACTTTCCATTCCCTTCCTGCTTTTTAATCTCTTTAAAAAACTGCTATTTATTTTAAAACTGTGAAAAAAACTATTAATAATAATTTCTGAAGGGCTGAGTGGTCTCTTTGGTTTTAGATATCCGTGTATGTATAAATAAACTGTTTCTTCCGTGTTTAAATATGATACAGGAAATAGAAAATATTAAAGCAAGTTTAAAATAATTATTGAAAGCATCAACAAAATGAAGCAAAAAAATTAGAACCCCAGTTTCATTTTTAAATGGACTCCTCATATAAAAGTAAGACGATCATTATTTATTACTACAATCATCGTATAGGTATATCATTTTTGGGGAATCCCTGAAAATGCGTTTCGTGTTCTAGCATTTGCAGTGTTGGATTTCGTACTATAATAGTAGTATTTGTACTACATTTTAATGATTCGTACTACATACTATCACAGTCATAAGATAGTACGAAAAAATACTACTATTTTTTTCAATTAACATGACCTCGTACTCACTAACTAATTTTGGTTTATTTATTTATAATGGCAACATTGGAAGACAAATCACGTTATGAGAGTCTGCTAACGGGGATTCCCCGCACGAACTTCTGTCTGTGTGAGTAGGATGGATATATTTTCGGTACGTAAGCGTGACAGAGATTTGAATATTGCCTGCATTATTGGCTGACGTTGAAGTTATCATACCTACATAATTACCTTTTCAGTTATTTTATAGTTTTTCTGTTATTTTAAAATATTATATAGTTAGTAAGTGATTAAAATAAATAAACAGTTACCTTTTTGTCTTACGTTTTTTATTTATTTCCATGAAAAACAAAACGTGCTTGACGGTACTACTATTTTTTGGTAAATACTACTATTTTAACGGCCATAGACAACAATTTTCTGAACGCCTAATTCCAACACTGAGCATTTGGTCTGAGGTTCCGGTTGAGCATTTGGCCTGCCTACAGGCAGGCTGTCTTTTTACCTCAGGACGCGTGCATTTTTTGTGAAACCGAGTCGTATGTCCACTTACACGGTATCCGTTATGTTTGAGTACCTCCTGAACATGTCCCAGCTCCTGTCAAAGATGTTCAGGGTCACAGAGGTCATGAGCTGTTTTATAGTGATGTCATCACGGATTGCAAGTGAGGTGGTGGTGTGATGTTGTAGGTATCAGTCCGTGTGTATGGGCTTACGGTATACATAGTGTGCCAGGGTGCCATCAGGATGTCAAGGTGACCATCCAGGAACGACAACGACCTGTCCGTCTCCATTTCATAAGTAAAACTCATGTTTGGTTGAATGGAGTTAAGGTGGTGCATATACCTACATACTTCCTGTTGACTTCCTTTAATGATGCAGTAGATATCATCAACATATGTCTTCCAAAGTCTGATGGTCTGTGGATTTTGAAGAAAAGGCGTTGCGCCTAGGCAACGCCTTTTCTTCAAAATCCAGAGATTAGCTAGTATCGGGGATACAGGACTGCCCATGGCGACGCCGTCTTTACGGAGGTAATATTGACCTTGGAATAGGAAGTAGTTGCCATCTAAACAGTTGTGAAGTAGATCAATATAGTTAAACGGCATCTCGCTGTCTTCTAGTTTGCCCTTGACATCGTCCAGACACTCCTTTATTTTTTTTTACATTGGTGGTGAGTGCCTCCACATCATAACTCACCATTATGTCATCCGGTTTCAATAAGAATAAGAAAATAAGTCCGCCTTTAAAGACAAACGCAAAAAATACCTATATAATCACAGACTTTTTAGAAAAGAAAACAACTAAAAATAAATCATCAAAAAGAAAAATCATTTCACAAAAGTTAAACAATAACTAGCTCTAGTTAATGTTAAACTTTTGTCATTAAGTGTACCTACAACATTGTAACTAAATAGCGCAGCAGGCGAATAGCTCTAGTTGGTCAAAAGCTCAAGTTGGCGAATAGCGCCAGTTCGCAAAACGAACTAGTTGGCATACGACTCCAACTCCTACGTTGACACTATATTGAAATTGAAATAGTAAAAGATTACATTGGGTCGTTCAAGTATTAACGTGAACAGATTACACAGAAGTCACCAAACGCCAGTCATATTTTTGGACGCTGTATCACACGACAGTGGTTCCCTACCCAGTCAACACATCTACCTCTATGCAAATGGCCTTGCCCTAAAAGTTCTTACATTGCCTCTTACGACCACCGAAAGAAATGGGCAAGCAATTCGTATTCTAAGGCCATGCCATAAGTATAACAAAACTTTGGTTCTTCCTCATGGTCAAACTATTTTGTCTAACTGAACTGTACTTAGTAGGGTTAGGGACACAAAACCGGCGTCCGGTTTGATTATAAAGCAAAGCAACGCAAATGGCAGACTTTGGTATGAGTTGTGCACTCTAATATTTGCTTCCATTGGCTGCATTCCAGACAACAAATAAATGATCAAACACCGTAAGCGTTGAGTTTGCGATACATCTACGGCAGTTTTTTCTCCTGCGTGGAAATCATAGACTATCGTCTGCGCAGGCCATTTAGTTGGCCAGTCGGATTTTATGTTAAGTTTGCCTTCTTTTTTGATATATGGTAGATACCTATTTACTGTTTTTTGGGCATCCCTTAGTCCCCTTTAATGACAACCTAGGGATGTAAGAGATCTTTGACGCCTGTTTTGTCTATAAACACAAAGAAAGTATCAGGTAAAATAAAATATAAAAATAGTTTTAAAAATATTTTCCTTTATGTCAAAATCAAAGCATTCTTTTTACATACACAAATAAATTTTCCGGTATATTTAGATACACAAATAAATTCATTCCAGTTAGTATTTTATCTTAAAAAAATTTGAAGTACACAAAGCAACATTCATATACCTTATTCACTTGTAATAGGATACATTTCCGAATGAAAAGTATATAGTTTAAAGTGTTGCTATGCATACCAAATCAAAACTTTTTAAAGACAATAAAAAATATTAAATGTAAATTTAATTATCAAATTAATAGATAAGAAATTAAATTTAGTCACCTAATAGATCACGTTATGGTAAAATAAGACAAATTGTTTAGTATTGTAATACTATGTTAAACAAACCTTTAAGTTTTATTTTCTGCTGAAGTCACATTATAATGGACACATCATTTACACATAATAAAGTGTACTTTGAGTATATTGTTACATATTAATAAAAATACAGTAGCAAATGTAAATAGGCTCACATAGTATCATACACCATATGAGTTAAAATTTATTATATACAAATTGCATTGTTTTACAATCAATAGATAGAATAGATATCTACAACAATAGCAGCTTATTAAACTGCTACATGGAAATCCTGTTTTTAAACCAGCTCAAATGTATGTAAGACTGATTTTTTTGAGATGTTATATATTTCATTTAGTTATCAATCTCCTTATCTAGGTATTACAGATGTATTATGTTAAACAATATTCAAAGATATGAAACAAATTCTACTTAGGCCCATTGTAATAGATAAGTCCAATACTTGTTGCTTTATTACTCTTGCTTTTCACAATTTTACACTTTTTGGCACATGTTAATAATAAAAATGATTGTTGTTCCCACAGCAGGAAATCCTATTTTATAAAGGACAGACTGAAAAAAAGGGTAGACTTTTTCTGCTGTTCTCTGAATTTATATCAGCAATTGCATATATACATACTAAACTAACATAGTAAATAAAATTCAACTTAATCATAATTCAGAATGTTAACACATTCCCAGTGCAGTGTACCATATATGGTACACATGCATTGTTTTACTATTGTGTCTGCTGGTGGCACTGTGAAAGGGTTAACAGTAATGTATTTTATTTATATGTCAGGATGAAATCTATAAACAATTTCATTAATTGATGATTAGGTTCTGTGAAAATAGCATCAAGAATTACATAATTACCCAAAATCTAATAGTTGTGTAATAGTTTAAATTAATGTTAACATTCATTTTATTCATAAATTAATTATATCTAGAAATATGCATAAAAGTATACAGGCAGTTTACCATTATTACTACTTACAGTCTAGCTTGTGTGGATGCAGATAATAATTACATTCAGTTTCAAAAGTGTCATGGAGATCATATTTAGGGCCAGATTCAGAGACTGCACTTTGACTTTACTTTAACAAAGTCTAGTTATTTTCTCTGAATTTGAAAAACATTACAAGTAATCTTTCGCATGAAAAGTTTACTTTGGGAAGATTACTTTGAAAGAAAGTAAAGTCACGACTCTGAATCTGGGCCTTATATCTCGTTTTTGTATCAAAGTCGAACTTTCCTTCAAAGTAAAGTCAAAGTGCGGTCTCTGAATCTGGCCCTTAGACTCATCACAAACTTAGTAATTCAGCCATTGTTCCAAACTTGACCATTTAAGTAGATATTTTATGTTTATATATTAGAAAATAAATAACAAACATCAAATGGTGATGATACACATGTGAGTTAATGCTGATTCTGTAGCTACATATTGTTTACTATCATTATACCACTATAATTACAAAGGCACTAAGCTGTATCCAATCTTGTGCTATAAAAAACAAAATATTCAATTAGTATGAAAAGATTTGGTATTACAATGGAAGCTCAAAGTTATTACCATTTCAATAAAACATAATACAGTTTAAAATTGGCCGGTGACATTTTGCTTCAAATTCATGAAGTAATTCATCAATATCATTATCTAAGTCATCACTTTGAGCCATTTTTGTGACCATGTCACTAATCAAAAATGCACCAATAGTTGCCTCTTCATGATTATCTTGAATATCCATATTAACTACATGTACGGGTTGATTGTGAACAGATCTTCGGGAACCAAACCATTCTATCACTTGATCGTAGACTCTCTCTTCACATGTTATAATGACATCAAACCTTTCTGGGGATACTTGAAACTTCTCTGGATAAGGCTTTATTCTTCTGTTCCTGTCTAACATGTGCAGTATACCATTCTGAGTGTAATAAGATTTATCCTTTTCTAGCAAATCATTGTAAATATCGTCATACGGAAAACCAAATTCGTAACAATTAGGTCGATCCGCAGAAGCACCAGGGAGTTTAACCTTTTCGCCTGTTCCGAACGACTTCACTTTGAAACCTTTCTTTACCAAGAAAGCATGTGCTTCCATACTGCGGTTCATGTTCGAAGAACAGACTACCGCTATGTATAAATCACACATGGTAAACAATCGCAAATAATTACTATTTAGTGTATTTGTACAGCAAAGTAAATCACGAACCTACGACTAAAGCGTATTTAATTAGATACATTTGTTGATATCCCATTATTCTACGCCAAAGTTACACCAAAATGAAAACTTTATTTTCAAATATTTTTTTATAATTTGGCGATGGCCAATTATTTTAAAATTGAGATTGAAATCGTCGTAGTAATTTTTTTTGCCACCGATACTAATTTTTTTACCAGTTCCTGAATGAATGAAATGAATGATTAGAATTGACATTTTACTTTTTTTCTTCAGCGTAGTCAATCGCCGACATATCTTTTATTCTGCCAACATATCAGAAGCTATGACACTGTATAACACTTTAAATCATACGTTTATATCTTTTCATCATATTTATTAAAGCCTATAATAAATTAAAAATCATACGTTATATCTTAATTTTGGTTGAAACTCTTACTAGAATATCTGCTTATTGTCATGATACAGTCATAATTTACAAATAAACAGCTCTGAAAGTTATTCTTACATAAAAGGAATCGGTGGATATCCTAGTAAATAGTTTGAATTTGGTTCTTCCTATTTTATCAATTATAGCCCCACGGGCGGCGGCAGCTTGTGTTGAGCTATATTGAACTGCGTGATGATGCAGCTCTAATTCTATTGAGTCCTTATTTAAGTAATGGTTTAATATAGTTGATCACCAGAGTCGTCGAAAGGGCGGACCCTGTCCTCTAAGCTAAGGCTGTAAAATATCATAACTCCAAGGATATTTTGAATTCTGAATTACCAGGAACTGAGGCCTCGGGCCTCGCACACTACACCTTTACGTAGTATATTAGCTCTTCACAATTCCACGCCTAAGGTTATTTTAGCTCAAAGATACGATTATATAGACGTAAGATTTGGTAAATAAGAAACAATAATATTATCAGCAAATAAATGCAGTACTTGTTTAATTTCATCTATTTTTTTTATATTTATAGACAGAATAAGCACTTATGTATATTAAAATATCAGTATGTATTTTCTATTTTAAATAACTTATTATTATGATTTTATTAAAGTACATTAACACTGTACAAGACTACTACTTTAAACATCTCAAAATCGAAATAATCTCATCATTTTATTGCCTTGCTCCATTAGTTTCAGATAAAGTTCAATTTTGGACAGTTGAAAATGTCACAGCACAGTGCATGACAGTTGATGTCATTGTCATTATGACAGTGACAGGCTCATAAAATTGATTTCATTCAAATTGGTTATACTTTTGTTACGCATGGAATACTGTTTGTAATTTGATTATTTACTGTTGTTAATTGAAGAAATTTCAACATGAATCAATGGTTTAAAAATCTCTTCAATGTTAGTGCTATGCAAATAAAGCAAGTTAAAACTATTCATACAACATCTTCTCTTTCGGCGTGGTCCAAGTCAGATGAACCGAAGAGGTTTCTAAGACATAATAAAAAAGTATATCCCCCACAATCACCTGATGAGGAACCGAGAGTTGCGGTAATATAAACTTTTCTAACTAGTTCACTGTATATTTATAAAAAAGATCCGTTCTCCTGCTGCCTCTAACATTATTACTTATGTGTACTTAGTTGTGGCAGTGGCCCTTGGAGTTTCGTACCTGCAATTTAATTATTTTATATTAATATAGCTCAATTGTAATAATATTTCTCTTTTTAGTTTGTATGTCATCAGAAAACAAATATTAAATACAGTCCTGAAAAACTATGGTATATTGCTAGTTTTGTAAGAGGTATGACTGTTGATGAAGCTGTTAAACAACTAAGTTTTGTCCACAAAAAAGGTGCTATTTATGTCAAAGATGCTATACTCGAAGCTCAAGCGCTAGCAGTTAAAGAACATAATGTAGAATTCAAAAGTAATCTATGGGTTGGTGAGTAAATTGAGACTATCATTAATAAATTTGTAATACATCTTATATCTGTTTGATATTAACTTTTAATGCTGCTAGGGTACCTTCCATATATTCCTTACCAGAAGCTACTTGAGTTCCTACCTCAATAAGTTTAAATTCCACTATATAATGCTTCATTTATATTGATTTTATATACTTTAGGAATATAAGTAACATAACCCAATCAATAAAAAAAATGTTAGTTATGTTTTACCAAGTATTACATAAAATTCAATAACGACAGAGTTATTTTGTTGAACCATTAAACTTTATAAATATAAAAACACCCCCACCTTGGCCTTAATAAAAACAAGTGTTACACTGTTTCAGCTGAGTCTTTTGCTGGTAAAGGAATGGTGATCAAAGGAACTAGGAGACATGCAAGGGGAAGAATGGGAGAAGTCAGATACCAATACAGTCATTACTTTGTAAGACTGGAAGAGGGAAAGCCTCCTTTAGATTATTATAAGAAAAATCCACAAACACCTCAAGAGCAACTAGAAAGTTGGTTGGAACAAATGAGAAAAAGAAAGATCACAAATTCATATTAAATTGTAAATAATTTATTAAAACTTTAGAAATATATAATAGCATAGTTCAAAATTTATAATTATTTCCTAGTTTACCTTACTAAATATTATTTATGGTCATTTATTATGACGCGATTTACACCTTAACATAGATAGTTACTCATTTTTTAATTTATGTGATGTTTTGTGTCCTCATAATACACTTATAACTGATTAGTTATACATTTATACAATGTAATAACTTGGAGGTTCTATTAGTTCGATATCACTGCATAGTACATATTTAGGAAGGCCCACATGATTCCAATATCCTCTATTATATTAAGATAAACAAAAATGCTGTGTACACTAGTACATGATTTATTATGGACTGAATTTAGATTGATAGACCTGAAAGGTAATTCAAACCATACATATTATAATATCAGTATTGATTTAATACAAGTAAAACAAACAACCAAAGACTAATTAATAGCAAAAAACAAATAAAACTGCTCTCCAACAAACAAACTGAAAATTACCCCTGAGAATAATTATTTTTATATTTAATAAGAAAATACCACATGAGTATGCCTTTTCTTCTTAGCCATAGACCTAGGCCTAATCTAGTCGATTTTTTACAACATTGCTTATCAACTTACTATTATGAAATATTGATTTAAACTACTTTATTTACTAAAACTATAATTACTTGAAAATGTTTGAGGTAATACAGCTGTTCTGCAGATAGCTATAAATTAAAAAAAAATCTGTGGTACATAATTTTTAAATCTCTATTTTTAATCCTTGTCTATGAGGATTCTACAGTGTAGGTGTGTGAACAGTGAATTGAAAGAACAGAGACATGGTCCATAGAGGTTTCAGTCTTCTCGTCATAAAGTTACTTTAATCTATCTACTGTGCACTGTGGTAATTTCATACAGACTTAACTCACCTTCTCACATCTCTTGGGTGGTTACTAAACATCTGGGTTTCGCTGATATCGATTTAAGTTGGAAGTCCAGGTCCTTTTTAATAGAGCCTGGTTTAAATAATATTTTGGTCAGAATAGTAATAGCTATAACAATATAAACTATTCAAATTAACTACAAGGAAACAGAAAAAAAATATCATCTATCCATTTTATATGTGACGAAAAAGTCGTTCACGCAATTTTATTAGGGTTAATTCTTGATATGAAATCCTATGCCGAATGGAAAGTAAAGTTCCTGCCTCATTGAGATATGAGACCATAAGCACTATTTCATACTATTATTTGCTAAATATATCCTAAGTCTGTAAGAACTTTGAGCCTTGATGAAAATTGGATTTACCCATAATATCCAGAATAATTTTAACTTTATCTATTCTTTGATGCTAACTTTGAATTTTTATACTTCTATCGCTATATCAATGGACTTTTGAATCACGCAAATAACAAAGTAAATTAAGAACAGTCATTTGTGCCGGGTACAGAAATGAATTATTGTGGTTCGAACCCATATTTCATTCAGCTGCATCGATCACTAGTCCATAAAGTTTTTATATGTGTATAGTACAATATAGTTAGTCATAAATAACAGATTAGAATTTCACAAGCAGTTATCATGTTGGCAGTAAAGAGCAATATTAGCTTAAACCATTGCAACTTAAGTTACTTACGTCACATATTAAAACAAAATTAAGTTTAGAAGCTGATAAACTTCAACCGAATAAAGGTTTATTATTTACATATATGCTAAGCTACCAAAAAGCAATACCCTGATAATACTCTCGTCAATTTTAAGCCTTGGAATGGCCGTTAGTACCATTAAAATGTCAATTATGTAAAAAAAATACTAAAATAAATTCTTAAAACTAAATTATAAAAATAATCATACATTCAGTGAACCGCGAGCTTCAGTTTTCTTCTTCGGTACATAACCGTATAAAAATATGGAGCCGATTACGCACATAGTGCCAATAGCGAATTGTACTGTTAGTTTAAAATCAAATATATACATGGAGACAACACAGGATATAACAATAGCGACGGATGTTGCGAAACCCTTCAATATGTTATCAGCATATTTGACCACAACAGCAACTATAAGGCCTCCTGCCGCTTGTAATATGACTAGATACCAGACAAAACCGTCAAATCCTTTCAACAAATTATTTTGCACGCCTTCGTTTATTAGATATGTTATTGTACCGAATGGTAATGATAGTAAGCTAAGTTGGACATTTCTCATCCAGACCTGGAACAATATAAATATTTAATTAGCTTATTTTATTTTGTATAGTCAAAACAACAGTCGTGTCTCGGAGATTTAAGTATGTATCAAAACTTTCTTAAAAGCGTGCTCTCTTCAACTTTCGCTATCATCATTGAACTTTCATTTTGTTGCATCTAATAATAGAATTGTGTTAACAAATGCAACGCCAATATTAGATTTGCCTTTAGGTATTTCAGTTCTACTTTCTGTCAGTTATGGTTATAATTGGGAGAAGCATTGGACTGCGATAGGATATTTAATTAATTGTTTGATATTGCTATAATCTTTAATAAACTGCAATGACATTTATTATCTTTCGCCTCTATTTTGATATTAAACATTTCCGCCAAAATCTAATCAACGAGATAAGACGAATAAGTATTACAGCACGCGCTACGCTTTTAACAGTCATTGCGGAAGTATTCAAGATTAAAGGTAAGATATTAAAGGTATTGAGTTTATTTCTTTGCGTGTGAAAATCCCGAAGGGACTTGCCAACACTGAAGGCCGTCAGTATGGACACGGATTCAAACCGACTAAATCCACAAATTGTTATTCCCATTAAAATTCCAGATAAACCCTAGAAAATATAATCCTACTACATTCACTTTTGAGTAGGTATCTATGCTATGACTCGTGCCTTAGGTGAACTAAACAAGACACGGCGTTAACATAGCTCGGGGCAACACCCCAAACGCTAGCACTGCACCAGATTATCAGCACCCCCAACAAAAACTAAAATTATACGCATTCAGTAAAGATACTATAAAGACTTTAAGGTTCAGCCTCACCAAACGGCTCGCATCGGCCAGTATCGAAAGCTGGCCGGACGTCGCCGGATGACCTTCGCTTCTTTTTAGTTTCATAGTTTTAAGCCTTGAGTACAGACGAGCGCATTCGGCGGTATTCGAACGTATGCCGGTAGACATACGTACGCAGATGGAGCCGGTCGCGGTATGTCACCGTCTGTGTTTACCCTTGACTTGGTAATATAAACTTTAAACACAGTATACAAGATTTAATTTCGTTTAAAGATTGTAAAATTCATTTCGATGCGGGCCAGTTGGTGAGGATGGACCTTTAGGTACTTGATACAATTTTCTGTGCTAAATGTAACTAACAACAACTGACTTAACGACTGCAGTATTGACAACGACAGCCGGTCAGGCTTTTTACGTGCCCTCCGAAACACGGAGAGCATTAGATGAAATATCACTGAGGTCACCCATCTATGGAATGTCCTCGCCGACGACGTTGCATAACCTACGTTATCGTGTATAAATCAGTGATTGCAACTAGCTATGATCGCTAATTCAATATCACTTTATACATCACTTCCGATGTATACCTAAAGTGATATTGAATTAGGTATTGCCTATCGCTGTAGATACAGACGTATACTTAATAGTATTTGTAAGGCCTTATCTGATAATGTATTTCTTTTGTTAGTAATTATGCTAATTATATACTTAGTAAAGAGTATAATAATGTAGTAAGATTAATAAGGTTATGTCTAATGAGCGTTAAATCACGACCGTACAACAATATAAACATTACTGAAGTAGGTAGTTATTGAGATTAGTTTAATTACTTCATTAATTAACACTAATATTTTGTACTTATGAGGGTAAAAATTGTTCCAATACTTAGTTAAGCTATAAATTTTAAGCATTGTAAGTTTAATATTAATAACATGCAAAGCTATAGTTTAAAACTTGATGTTTGTGGACAAGTTTATTGCTCTGAACGGGCCATTTTAAGAATTATTCAGCTACTGAGAATTTAATGACTCAATGATAACAGAATTCATACACCAACATTTTAACGCCGCATTAAAAAAGAGCCATTAATTTTAAAACAACTAATAACAATTTAAATAAATAAGTGTTATCAATCTGCTGAATAAACTAATAAATTAATTAATGTAGACAGTTTATTCAGCTGTAATAATATTGGTGCATATGAAAGTCACTCGTTATTTATGACATGTAATATACCTAATCTACTTTGACCTTATTTTGTCCTTGTATTTAAGAAAACCGAAGTCCAATGGTAGGTTTTACAAAGAAAATGTATTAGGTACACTGTATGTATTATGATATACCATCATACAATACAGTTTCAAAGGGATCTCGCTTGCGTTTAGCGTGCACGAGATTGCGGGTGTTGAAAACCAAGCAAGATTTTTGAACTTGCACTACTGCAAGGGGACTCATCCTTCCCTCCTAATATCTCGCTTTACAAACATGAGAAGGTATTCTTTATAAAGAGGTGGTATTGAACCATTGTTGTCTACTTAACGCAGAGTCACTGTCATACATGCAACGTACTTACCTAATTCTGCATCTATCAGCTAAGATTAGGAATTATCGACTTTTACTTATCAATAACTAGTTGATGCCCGCGGCTTCACCCGCATTAAATAAGTAGCTTAAATGTTATTCTATACCCTAAACTACCTATATTCATCAAAATCCATTCAGTATTTTTTGCGTGAAAGAGTAACAAACATCCATCTATCTATCCATACATCCTCATGAACTTTCACATTGATAATATTAGTACTATACACATTTCCTCTGATCCATTCCTACTTATATTTAACCTTTCGGAACATGTCATCCGAATGTCAAAACACCCGTTCCCAAAATATCCATTTCAAAATAACAGTTTCATAAAATGACAGTACCTATGCAAAAATACTCATTTCTCATTGCATACATGCCCCAAAACATCAGTTTATAATGACACCCTTTTATAACTAATAGCCTAATTCTTAGTACTTCCGTTTATCACTACATACATAAGAAAAGCTTAATCACAGGCTTAAGTAAATGTGTGTCACAATAACTAAATTATAGTATTAATATATCAATTCAATTTAGATCAACTATTATAATAATACTATTATAAACGGGTCTTACTCGCGGTATATACTATAGCCTAGATACTGGTAAGATAAATACCTAGGTTTTTCTCCGACGTTTCGGCCGACTTGCAAGGGCCGTGGTCGCGGAGGGACTGGTGTCAGCGGAGCGTCGTCCTTGTGAAGTGCGGGGAATAGAATCTACCCACACTTTGTTGACATTTGTAAACATCATCACAGTGTTGCAGCTCAAAAACCGGGAGACGTCATTAGTGTAGTGTGTCGAAATACCTAAAATACGGCGAATACTCAAAATGTCAACAAAGTGTGGGTAGATTCTATTCCCCGCACTTCACAAGGACGACGCTCCCTTTTATAATAGTATTATGTATACAAATCGCGATAGTTTAAAATCTATTAATATTATAATGCTGTTTAAATTGACCCGTTTGACATTTTGTTTATACTCTCTCTCAGTAGTCGGTCCCTCATGACTGAGGATCGTGGTCATCAGCGGATGTGGATGATTTGCACCGGCTTCCGATGATCTGCCTCCACCGGTGTCTGTTCATCGCGTCTCGGGCAACAGAGCAAAACGTGGTTGATGATGGGCCTCTCACTTGATCGCTCCATCTGGTTGGGGAACGTCCCCGTGCTCGTTTGCCCTCCGTGTTCCCAACAACGATAAGTTTTTCGAGGCTCTCTTAACCCTTCTCATTATGTGGCCAAAGTAGGTTAAAATGCGTTGCTGGCAGATGGTGGAAAGGCGTGTTTGGATACGTAGCTGCAAAAGTATCGATGCATTGGTGCGCTTGGCGGTCCAGGGTATCCTCAGCATGCGTCTCCAGCACCACATCTTGAATGCATCAATTCTTTGCCGTTCTCTGGCTCGTATTGTCTGTTTTTGAAACGAATAATTAAGGAAAAGGTGGTGACGGGAACGGATGTTTTGGGATTAGTTCTTTTCGAGAAACTGATATCAAACCAAATGTTACTTTTGGGAAAATTGCAATTTGGAAAACGGTTGTAATGGGAACGGATGTTTAGGGAACGGGTGTTTTGACATTCGGATGACATGTTCCGAAAGGATATTTAATTAGATATCCCGATCTGATGACATTAATACTTGATGTCATTGATAAAAAGTATCGTAGTGACCTAATATTAATATTACCTACACCTCAACAAATTTAATATAATATGACGTTTCATATTTTTCAAACTGAAACAACTTTGTTCATGCGCACATTATTCAGTTTCGAAATCCTTTTTCGTAAAACCATAAATTTAGAAAGATTTTATTATTGTATCTAAAAATGTACAATTCTTAATATATAAATTTGATTGAAAATTTTCAAACAAAGCAAAATAACACATATTTACATAGTGAATAATCTCTAATAGTTCTATTTCTCGACCTTATTGCAAAGTCACGTAGTTAGGTCACTGCTCGTAGTGTTGCGACTCTTCTGATACATTTGTATGCAAAAAAATCGTTTACATAACGAAAAATCGAATGTATCACTTTCAAATTGTCAATTATCGACACGTTACTGCGCGATCGCATAAATCACTTATTACATAGGTACCCTAAAATAAATTAATTTAAAATTTTTAAAGTTTTTGAAAAAAAAAAAACTAAAAAGTAAAAAATAATCCTTTATTTTAACTAGGTACACATTTATCATCATCTTACTATATTATTATATCTCTATGTTTTGTTAAAAAAAAATGTAAATATTAATCATAATTAAAATAAAATAAATTTTTAGAATATTTTATTATTCACTAGTAGTACTAGATCTAATACTACTAGTAAGAGATCAATTTAAAGTTTCTTAAAATTCGGATATTATCGTAATCGATCTCTTAAAGTTCGGATATTATAGTAAACGATTTTTTTCCCCAACCCTATTATTCAATTTGTCAGAACTGTCAAACTGTATCTTTTAGATTTGTTGAACTGTAAGAGCATATATTTTCACACATTCAAGTAACTAAAACAAACGCACCGTACGCAACTAGTACGCGCAATCTTAGTTGGCCGGTTTGAAGTTAATTGCAGATATCATTTTTGATACTAAATAGCGGGTAGTGTGGAAAGCGAGTTTTATCTTTGTTTCTGACATGCGCGAACTTCTCTGAAACTTTACGTCAGACCATCCATAACGATTGAGCGAACTGTAGGTATTAATGAAAAATAATAATAAAAAGGTATACTCACAGAAATGTCAGATTCCTTCAGAACCTTTTCAAAGTATATTCCAGCGAAACCAGATATAAAGCAAGCTGCCAGTGCTGAACTAAAACCTAATAACTTAGATTGATTCGCTTGCGACGCATCTGTGGGCTTCACTGAATTAGCAAGCTGGACTAACGCTACGCCAGCTGCCAACATTGCTAATGCACACCATTGCCATTTCTTTAGCTGCCTTTTTAAAACAAGCACAGCAAAGAATGCTGTTGTCAATAGTTTTAGTTGATAAGTCACCTAAAATGGAAACAATATTATTAAGTATAATTAAACTATTTATTTAAAAACATGGGTACAATTTTCTAAAAAAACTGGTTCCTAATTAGTAACAGTTATCATTAAAGAGTACCTATGTTGTGTAAATTTTTAAACTAAGTGTTGCATCTAGAACATAATAACGTTAGTTTAGTAAAATATTATTCATGTCATTTAGTTTACCTACTAACGTTTTATTACAAAAGAAGCCATTACTATCTATCTCTATATGTTGTATGTTCGGTTCACTGCTGGAACGAATCCTAGGGATTTTACAAACATCAAAAATTACGGACACAAAGTACATCCAGATACGTCTATAATTTGTGGATAGCACAAATAATTATCTTGCGTGGGATTCGAACCCATGACTTCGGGCAACGCAGCCGCAAACACGACAGTTTTGCCACCGAGGCAGTTACTATGTCACGCTTAAGGAGACGATAAAACTTTTTACACATTACGATAAACGTTACAATAAACTCTTTAAATTAGCATACAATTTGTAACTAATTAGTAAGATTAGTAAACTGTAATAGTTACCTGATACGTGGCTGCATCTAAATTAGAAGCCGATACATAAAGTAAATTGTTCTGTACTATATACAAAAATGATGGCACACATACTCTTAATGTATCACGCACATTTAATATAACTACATTATACATAGACTGTACTCCTTTTTTAGCACCTCCCGACTCTTGTATTACAAGGCACACACATATAACTAACTTAAATATTTCTGCCATAAGTACAGCTGAAATAAAAATGAAATATTTGTAGTTTAGGCAACCTAACACAAATCGAGCGACGATAATGGACCTTCGACTAGTGAAGATCAACTGGTCTATAATATCGTGTAAACCGGGATGGTTTTAAAATTTGCTTTTCATGAAAAAGTATAAGTACATTTTCTTTCTACTTGTGTTCCACGTGATAGTGAGGTACCAAGACTCTGAGTATTATCAAGACTTAGCTAGCTAAATAACAGCGTGGCCTCAATACTAAAAGGTCATGGGGTCCGTAACGAAATCAGAAGATAATCGAGCTTGAATGCAAATAGCTTATACCTAGGTATATAGAATTAGAAAGCATAACGAATTTAAAAGGTACCGGCAGTCTATGTGAACTGTAATTGATTGTTTTATTATGTATGAGAAAAACGTACAAACGTTCAATAATTTACCGAAAACGACAACAAATAAGCGTTGTGCACTAAACAGTTTAAGGCGGTTATCACACTGCCACGCACCACGCTGCATCTTGCGTGGATGCGTGTTCTAACGTTGCTTGTAAGTACCTCCATTTGTATAGAAAACACGCGCAGTCCAACACACAGAAAATGCATCCACGTGCGTTCATGCAGATGCATTTTCTAACAATATATTTTAAATATTATTATATATTTAAAAACAATATTTTAAAACAGATTGTTGTAAAATATTTCATAGTGTCTGTTCTTATCTAAACAAGCAGAAGGCCAAATTTCGTAAATACAATAATGGCAAATACGTGTAAGTAGTTGATAACTTGTCTAATTTCCATTTCGAGCGCACCAACAGACTTATGTGAAAATTACATTAATTTGTAATAAATTTATTTATAATCATGCAATTATTACAAATTGATTCTTAATGCGACTGCATGCATGTATACTTAATTTTGATAATAACAGCTCTCGCTCTACAGATAAAGGAATAAAAGGACAATTAGGCTAAGGACAATTATTTAAAGATCGCACAATAGTCTTGCATGGATTTGAACCCGCGACCTTGTGTATTGCAGCCGCCTATACCAACAGCTACACAGAGATAGTTGTGAAAAAGTAATATGTATAGTAGTAATTTATATCTCAATGATTTAACTAAAACAGAGAACAACTATTCAATGTTTAAACCTCACACCTCTTTTGTCTCACTATAGTTTTAAAAGCAATGGTTTTTGTATAAAGTATGAGGTGATATTATACATGCCATCTCTCATGTAGTATAAATTAATAACATAAATATTTTTTTACTAAATGTAACATAAGAAATCTATATTATAGGTATAATAGGTTAGTTATTAAAACATTTACTCTATTCACAAGCTATTGTATAATCAATGTAATGAAACATAGAGGTAGGTATATTACTTAATTTAAAATATTAAAAGGATTACAAGAGAAATTTTCTTACCAGCTGCTGAGGAGAACATGTCAATCCCCTGCCTTGTACGAGCATATCGCATACTAAGTCCAAGAGCTGCATTTTGTAATGTTAATATCACTAAGCTAATGTATCCTGAAAAACATTATTTAAATATAATTGGAAACTATAAATAAATTATTAAAAGTTATGGACAATTTTGTTTTATTTCTTTTACATAAAATATTAATATTTAACTTTTATGAAATTGTATTAAAAAGGTATTATATTATTTTAGTATGATAGAATAGATATTAAATGTTATATTATATTATAAGTATGGTATCTATAGTACCGTAATTAATTCTTCTACTATGTTTATGTGTTTGTGATTTTTTCGAGTCCCCGTCCATTTCTTCTAAATTTAATTGTGTTGCCGCTGTTGTGTCATCTAACTCTATATCAGAAGGTTCACTGACAACTTGTTCAGTATTTACTGTTGGGTCGTCATTCAAATCAGATGACTTCATAGGAACCTAATGATAACAACAAAATATTACAATAAACACTTAAATGATAAAACTTTACAATAATTTGATTTATTTACTGATTGATTTATCTAATCACAGAATTCCAGTTAAATATAATTTTTGATCATAGTCTAATCTGACAAACTTGAAAGTAAGTCATTTAATAAAAGTTTAACTGATAATTATGTAGTGTAAGTAATAATTTAAAATTATTTAAACAATTTTTTACAGTATTTATGTGACATAAAGTTTATTTAATTTTTAACAAACTTTTTAGATATCTGTACTTAAATTAAATTTTTTCTCTACATTCTGTATTGTAAAAATGTCTTGTCTTTTGCATACAGACATAATTACAAAAATATTATGGAGAATTTTATGTAAAAGTGCACATTATATATTTTTAAACGTCTAAAAAATTATGTTAGAAATAATATATTGTAAATAAACAAGCTAGATACATTTTGTTTAAAAAGCAGTAGCAGGGAGTAGCGTACAATACAATATAAATTAAAACACATTACTTACATAAAAAATAGCTCAAAGCATTCATTTTTCTAAATTTTTAATGATTATTATTTTGTACCATCACCAATTAAAAGGATACATTTATTTATGCAATATATTAAACATGCGAATAATAGGTAAATTATACACTTAGCTGTACATTACCAGAGTAACGAACAATCACCTATCAAAATATTAAAATAATATAATTTAGCCCACTAGCCTCACTTGCAATACGATAAACACAAATTATTGTTGACGTCGGCACATTATCAGCCATAGATTAAAAAACAGAAACACTGCAGAGTGCAGATACCAAGAATCATAAATGATGTGGAAGGCTCACGTAAACATCTCTCCAAAAATAAAAAACTATTAATGAATCCATGCCATGCAGCAGTATCACAAAACGTTTTATTTGAGTTATAGTTATAACATGAATTATAAAAACAATATACAGGGTGTCCCAAAACTCGACGTCAACCCGAAACCAGGTGATAAGGCAAGTCACGCTGGTTATCAGAAAAATATAAAAACAATTCTAAGTTGCATGGTTGTTAAGTTATAGGCATTTGAAAAAAATACGCAAAAATTCACACCCTGTGACAGTCTTTTCACTCCTGTTGTCACAAATCTTAACTTTTTCCAACTTTTTTTTTTGCTGTGTTACCCTGAATAATGCCTTCTTAAACTCTTATAAATATTTTAAAACCAGCTGGTTTAGTTTTCATGTCAATAGGACTTATTTCTTAGAATAAAATTTATAATGAAATAAAGCCCAGTTTTAACTAACTGTAGTGAAAAAAAAATGTACTACGCGAGTTTGGCAAGTTATGCCAAAAGTTGGCGCATTTAGTATGGATTCCAAAATGGTATAATACTTGGTAAATTATTGCTGCTATCATGGACAAAAAAATACTTTTTAGTTAAATTTAGGAGCCGATTCCAGCGCTGAATAAGTTAAACGGCTAAGTAGTTGAGCCAGAAAGAGTCACCATATCAAGTGAAAAGTAGTAGAAACTGTAGGTATTAGTTAAAAGTGCCAAAAAATACAGCCCGTATTTTAAAAAGACACAAATTACACCCGTACCACGTTAGTACAGCTAGTACAAACGCAGCTGTGACAACAGGAGTGAAAAGACTGTCACAGGGTGTGAATTTTTGCGTATTTTTTTCAAATGCCTATAACTTAACAACCATGCAACTTAGAATTTTTTTTATATTTTTCTGATAACCAGCGTGACTTGCCTTATCACCTGGTTTCGGGTTGACGTCGAGTTTTGGGACAACCTGTATATAATGTTTCACTTTAAAAAGTACAACGCGAGATGTTAAATCTGCTCCGACGACTTTCACATCCATTTTACGGCAACAAAGACCAATTTTTCGTCAATAAAAAAACCTAGAATGTATACACGGGTGCACGAACGTATACTATAACAGGACAGCGCACTGCCAAAAAACAAACGAGCCGAAAGAGAAGTTTAGAGTCGTAGTGCGTCCTTTTCTATAGGCCGACCGTTTAACTCCACGAACGTATACTATAATATGTCATTTTCTAGTAGGGTATGCATAAAATATAATTTTCTCGGAAAGTCTGCCATGATATTTTTCTTTAATTATGTAGGGATGCTCTACAATGCTGTAAAATAGATTGTCAGTGCGGATAGGTTCTACTGCTGCCGACGACTGTAGGTGTGATTTAGTTTTAGTTATTGGATGGGATTGCCAAAGGAAATAAAACAAGAAATTATTGACAGAACTTTATTAACAACTAGCTATTTTATAAATGATTATTAATAAACCGGTCAAGTGCGAGTCCAACTATCGCACGATGGGATGATACTGAAGTGACCTACCTATCTTAAATTATCTATTTGCATTATTGTAATACCTTTTTATTTAGTACGAGCTGTAAACCGCGACTTCGTTCACGAAAAAAATGTACAAAAGTTAACCATTTTTTATTTTGCGGAACCCTATAAAAAGGCCTATGACGTGACATAACGACTGTATCCTACAACGACAACTGGGACCGGAGTTTTGTCCCCTCCGAAGCACGGTCAAATGAAATACCACTGAGTGGTCGCCCATCTATGGAATGATCACAACAGGCTGTAAGTAGCTGCCGGAAAAAAATATTTTAGAAAAACAACATTTTATTCTGTGGAACCCTAAAAAAAGAAGCATTAGTCCATCACCACCATCTGATGTCAAACATCGAACAATTATATTAATTTCGGCTAACATTCTTAACGCAGTAGAAATTAATTGTGCCTGAATTTCAGCAGATATCTTATCTACAAAAAAATATCCTATTGGACATTTAAATTTTTTACAGTGAAACGATTTGAAAAACTAATACTTCTGAGGCTAACTTCTCAGCATTAATGGGAACGATACCACCAATATCTATTTTACCCCACCATTTGTCATTTTTTTCGTCATATCTCTTGATTGACATTGAATCAAATATAAGAGCTACATTAATTATATCCTTAGACTGGTCTGCTTTCACTTTAAGAAAATTAAAGACTTCGGACATGAATCCTACATTACAGTTATGTGTTGATAACATTCTTCATAAAGTTGCAGGGTGCGGAAGACTGATTTTATTTCTTAAAAACATGTAAGCTTTTCCTGAATAGTAGTACAAACTCAAAGCAAATGACTTTAAGCCGTCGCTGTATCTAATTACTCGGCTAGATTTTGTTTCATTTATTTTTTCGTGAATATTTCCAAAATTCAGTTCGATCATGTCTTTTACTTCCAAGTAACTATTACATTTCTTTTTTATTAATGAAAGTAATGATTTTAGGTTATTAATTTTACTATTCCGCCTTTTCAAACGCTGAGATAGAATTTTGATATCCCTTTTTAATTTCTTTTTTCGAGGTGATGATACTAAGTCATCAGTTTGAATAGATTTTTCCAATTTTTGTTGTATTTTCTGCTTTTTCTCAGGAGGTTCCGAATGTTCCGATGTAGAAGGTTGGAATAATGTTATGTTACTAAGAACATTAATAGTCTTCTCAGCAGCAAAAACCTAAAACAATAAATTAGATAAAGTGACTTTAAATAAAAAAAGAATTAATCAATTTACAAAGTATTTTATAATAATATTATATTGTTTTCTGAATAAAGAAAAAGTTTTGAGATTTTGAACCAGCGCTAAAATTTCACCGTAATAATAATAAATAATAATAAAATAATATTTCACCGTAATAATCAACTTTTTATGAAGAAAATGTGGTACCTGCTTACCTTTGGAAATACCGACGGCATTGCGTTGTTTTTCAAACGTTTTTTTGACTCGCTGACAAAATCTTCATCTTTAAAATGCAAGTTGCATACAACTGACGTTTTAGTTAATTCTCTGCTACAGACTCATTCTTAGGAATCCTGTACAGCAATAAAATTTACATGAAGTAAAAGTATAATATTATCCTTTTTTGCGCGATAGTGTGGTCACTCTACTTCAAACTAACGATAAATCTTAATAACTGACTTACCTATGGAAAGATACGCCACAACCTGGATACCATTCTGTTTTGCAACCATTCACGCAACAAAAGTGCACCATTTTCACACGAAATACGTCAAAATAACACAAAATCGCAATATGTGCCGACCGAAAGGTTTTAGGTTAGCCTGACGTAGGGGAGGTGGACCTAAAACGGGTACCCCGCCTAAAACTTAAGTTTTTTTTTGTAAATAAAAATAATAATAATTGCATTGCATCCTTTGAGATGCACTACAATAGTTTTTGCACTTGGCAGGGACCATCTCTGGGTGTATCATATTGTGCATTCAGATATGGTATCTGCCCTGCCCATTACCAGATTAAATATCTCTTAAAGGGCCTCTTTGTCTTGGCTTCGGCCCGATGTATGCCTTCCAAAGAACCGGGTCTCCAATAGACCCGAGTATTATGGACAAGAGAAACATAATAATAATGCATTTATTTGTCAGAATATGGTTACAGAGATATTAGGTATAACAATATTATAGCGCCATGATATTCTGCTGTTTCCAGCGTACAAATATTTGAAAACATTTAGCCTTATTTAAATTAATTGGAAATATAATTAAAGGTACATGTCAAATATTGAAACAAATTCTCGTCAGTAGTAAGTCATATACATTTGTCATGAAGAAAGTCTTTAGTACAATAATATCATTTTTCAATAAGTAATAGAAATAATTTATTTTTGAAGGTGGTCAGATTCAGACATTTGTAAAAATCAGGTAACTTGTTATAAATACGGATTGACATGCAATACACATTGTTAGAAAATAGGTTGATTCTTTGTTTTGGTACATTTAGTTTATAAATTCTACGACTAGCTCTGGTTACCACGTCATTGTGTTTTTCAAATAAATATCCATTTTTATGTACAAATATACAGGTTTCAAATATATATAAAGATGGCAGTGGCAGGATCTTTAGTTTTTTAAATAATGGTACACAACTATCGAGTGGCTCTGATCCACAAATTGACCTAATACATTTTTTCTGTGCTTGAAAGGCTCTAGTAAACTCTACGGAATTACCCCATATCACAATGCCGTAGCGCAGTACAGATAATACATAACCATGGTAAGCCAGCAATGCTGCGTCTGCGCCTGCCACACTGAATAGTCTATGTAGTACATACACAAACCTGTGAATTCTCGAGCATAAATCGTCGATGTGCGCTTTCCAGTTGCAATGCCTCTCCACCACTATGTTTTATGTTTTTGTTGAAATTATAAAGATAATGTTTATGTTTGTTCTTATTTTAGGTTCTTTCTTAATTACATTTTTGAAAAGTAAAAACAGAAGTTCTAATTTTTTTTCTAAGACATTGTACTTCTCCCTTAGCGTACCCGTTTTAGGCCCACCTCCCCTATTGTTTTTGTCTAACGACAAATTTTGAAAGAGGTAATTCTACAAAAAGTATCAATGAGCTTATTTTTATTATATGTTTCGCCTATGCACATCTACATAAGTGTAAAAAAATGTATCAATTTATAGACATATTTTATTGGTCAATATTAATTAAAACGTACTATTTCCGATTTTGAGAAATGTACCATTCTACCACAACAGTTTTTATTTTACACTGGCATACTTGCTAGACAAGGACGCATTACGACTTCAGTCCTCTCACTTGGCTCGTTTTTCTACTTTTACAATTGATAGCGGAAAAGTAACCATATGTCTATCAACTTAGAGATCAAATTTGTAATCAAAAGAAATAGTAGTAATGCCCGATTTACACATCGACAAGTACAGTAGCGAGTTAAGTAGTATTTTAAGATTAAGTTGATTTAAATAGATCTCCATCCTATTTTTTGGCAAGTTAAGTTGGCGAGACGCGAGAGAGAGGGCTACTTCGTACTTAACTCGCCAAAAAATAGGATGGAGATCTATTTAAATCAACTTAATCTTAAAATACTACTTAACTCGCTACTGTACTTGTCGATGTGTAAATCGGGCATAAGCGATCCAGTTATATAGTATACGTCCGTGCACGGGTGAGACAGCTTTAGTTCGAGATGTGCCGTTTGTCGCTACCATCGCTCCGCCATCTTTATTGTTAACTGTCCTGTCAGTTTAAATTTTTGAAAATTAAAACTAAACTAAAAAGTAGCTGTGGTTTTCACTTGTCACAAAGTTAGGTGAACTTTTGTGCCTGTCGTGGATAAGTTTGAAATTTTCGTGGTTACTGGTGTTTTCTCCTAAAGTCTATTTTTTTATCTCGGACACTAAAATGACAACTACTAATGTCAAACGTAAAACTAATATAGCCAGCTTTTAAGAAACAGTGCTGTCCCTGTGTTTCGATTCGTTTTGTAATTATTGTAAAATATTTACGGTTGTTAGTATAGTCGAGAACTAAATGCCTTTATCACCTCTAGAGTTAATGTTAGTTGCATTTCATAAAACTATTAGGGTCAATATCGCACAACAAAACATCAGCTAAATCATGACGATACTTTGACATAATATCAGTTCTCATGTATTAGCAAATAGTTGTTAGATATTTATAAAAACAAATAGTAGAAGTTGCTGATAGAAGAGGTAGGTACTTTATACTCTTTCCATTGGTATACAACATCCTATAAAATAGTAAATAGTTTTTCTACAAAACATGTGTAATACATAAACATACATACTGTTGGTGTGCTTAACAAATAAATAAATAATTCGAAGTAATTATTGACGCTATAGTAAACGATGACTTTTTTTTTTCTTTTATTATAAAAATTAAATTAAAAATTAAATCTAAATTCTTTAATTTTTCGAAGATATTCGTGACGCCATGAAATGATATCTTTTCGGTCGATTAACGCGCTACGTCGTTTTCTGGTCATATATTTAAATTGCAGGTGTTTTAATATTTTATATAATGTGCTTCTAGAAAAGAATGGAAGTTCGGGGTCTTTGTTTACAACTTGCAGTATCTAAAAACAAAGAGTTGGTTAAAGTAATTATGTCTTCAAGTAATAGTTTCATTTTATTCTAGTTTTAACGAATAAAGAATAAAAACCATATAAATATCAGTACAAGAATAACCTTGTCCAGGGATGGTGATTCGTTTCTATAAAAGAATTGATGTTTAATTAAGAATTATATATTAATTTCATTATGAAACAAGATTATGATTATTTTATTATGCAGACTCAAAGATTAATTGTACTTACAGCCAAATAAAAATAAATTATGTACCAAAAATAAATTTTGTTTCATTTACTTACCTGAGTTTAAAATTAGAATTTGCACATTTTATATTATTACTTCCAAAAAACTGTATAAAATTTAAATTTATCGTTAACTGTTGATAGTGGTGGTACATCACCATACATAAATTGCACAAAAAAAGGTAACAGTAATGATATTTTAGTATTCGAGATTAAAAAACAGCCTATAGTCTCTATTTACCGTAATCGGCGGTACTAACCTATATTTTTATCGGTAAGTACCGGCTGTACCGCATCACTATTTATTAGTTGTAAAAAACAGGCAACACATGAAATGTCATTTTAGTATCTGAGATAAAAAAATAGACTATATAATCGGCGGTACTAACCTATATTTTTATCGGTAAGTACCGGCTGTACCGCATCACTATTTATTAGTTGTAAAAAACAGGCAACACATGAAATGTCATTTTAGTATCTGAGATAAAAAAATATGATAATATTGATACATTAACAGTTACTGTCAGAGCAGGTATTTTTTTATCTAATAAATTCATTTGTTGTATTACTTATTCACAATAACTTACTTGGTTAAATTATTGTGTAACACATACTTAAATTTTGGGAATACCAAATTCATACTTGTTGTTTCTAATTTTCAGATGATGTCAATTGTCATGAACACTCATACTCATCATGTTTGGGCATTCAAATTGATTCCAACAATTTTCCGGAAAGCATAGGTAAGAGAATATTTCATTTATAATTATTTCTATTAGGTATGGTGCTGTATAATAACTTACGAGTATGATGGGAGTCCTCCCTTGCTTTCTATATAATAAAAGTTCTGCGAGGTAAAGAGACTAAGCCAGGAGTCCTAGAGACTTTATACCTAACTTTGTGGGGAAGACAGCGCTCACATTTGCTGTCTGTTACAAGGGCCAAAACAATTTAGCAAGCTAAATTGCCTGTATCTCTAGTTAGTCTTGTCTCAGTAGATGAGTGTCGATGGAAATGGATGATGATAATTACTAATTAATTATAATATTAAAAAAAACGATATTGTTAGAAAAAAAAAAGATACAAATTATTTCATTTCTTGTATTAAAATTGTTTTTATGTTCTCTTTATGTAATGATGTTGTTGCTTTTTGTTTAAATTTTGAGTTTTTAAATATGCCACTATGTAGTAGGAAGTTTCCTGTAAAAATGGTAATGTGTAGATATAAATAAATAAAAATAATTAATGATTAAAATAATTATAGAATTTAATATAACTTAATAAAATGAAATGAAAATTAATTATTTGCTAATATTTTTTTAATTTTGTTTGTTTTTTTTTATTTAGAACCAAAGACCCTGCCTGTCTGGCAAGATCAAGAAACAATGCCAGTATTAAAACGAAAAGGTATGTAAATTTAAAATAAGTAATTTTTTTAATTTAAAATTTAAACCCGTGTGGTGACGGAGTAAGAATACAATATGTCACCACCCCATCTCATCCCATGGTTGTCGTAAAAACAGACTAAGGGACTATCCATCAATATTATATTTACAAAATAAAAGAAGGAAAATTTGAAATTAAACCCTATACCAATCCATTTGGCCAGCGTGGTATTAGTAGGCCAAGTATCCCTCCGTCACAGGTGGAGGCTAGTCTCTGCTGTGGGACATTAATCGGCTGTTATGATGAAAATTTAAACTGCTTTAACCAGTTAATTCTGCAAACTAACCTCCGCCAGAGTCCCCCCAAAAGTGGCAACAGTTGAATTTCTATGGTGTCTGCAAAACCGAGCTTGAAAGGTTAAATATTATAATTATATAACAGTAAAGTAAATTATTTTTTTATGTTTACAGCACCATCTTCAGCAAAGAGTCAAAAGTTGAAAATCACAAGATATGTTAATCAACAAGTTAAAATTGCCAAGCAAGGCTTAAGAAAATCAGGCATGGAAAGACTAAATGCGGCTCAAAAACTGTTAAAAGATCCTGGATTTTTATTCAAATTTGATGCGGTAACGGAAGGTAAAATAAAGACAATTAAAATAAGTTGCGTTTTATTTTATTACCAACTAGCTGACCCGTGCCCACTTCGTTGGGCGGCAAAAAATAGATCAAGATATTACTAGTATAGATTATGAATTAAATAAAATTATATTCACTACATACCTGCATAATCGATAAATTAGGTACAACACTAGTAGACTAAACTCCCTGCTTATAATTTTGCCCATCCCTAGTCAAAAAGCGACTGCAGCGACAAACGGCTAATTTGGAAACTCGTTAATTTTCACTCTGTACGTAGTACTAATAAGTAATCTGTGAATATATAACTAAAAAAAAACACTATTTATTAATTACGTGTAGCGATAAAAAGTATATTTATTATCGAAAATATTATTAAAAATATAATACGTCCTCTTTTAATATCACGAATTCACGACCAGTCATGTCATTGTTGAATTTTATTCAATAAACATCTCCCATCTCATCATGGCACAGTCGCGTTTGCGAAGGTAATACCAATTAGACTACGGACCGCGACCGCGGCATGGCTACGTGGACTTTAGTGGGTATACAAGTGCGACCTTAAACTTTAACACACTTGCCCGTCGGGACTCTCGGGACAGGTACCTACATAGAACCCTACACTAAAAAACAGCGTGGTTTTAGTAGAATAATTTTTCCTAAGTCATCGGGTGGGACGGGTTCCTATCATCATAACAGCCCATTAATGTCCCACTGCAGGGACGGGCCTCCTCCTGTGATGTAGGGATACTTGGCCTACTAATACCACGCTGGCCAAATGTCATCATCATTCCCCTGCCCTTATCCCAATTTTATTTGGGGTCGGCGCAGCATGTCTTCTTCCATACTTTCCTATCAGACGTCATCTCACAAGTAACACTCTTCGCAGCCATATCGTCTTTCACACAATCCATCCATCGTTTCTTTGGTCGTCCTCTTCCCCTATATCCATCCACACACTTGTCCAACACCTTCCTCACCACATGACTCTCATTCCTCCGCATAACATGCCCATACCATGACAGCCGGCTGCCGCGTAGTTTTTCTGCTACCGGTGCCACTTTTAAACTTCCTCTTACATACTCATTTCTAACTCTATCCGCTCTCGTAACACCACACATTCCTCTTAACATTCTCATCTCTGCTACATGCAATTGTCTTTCATTCATCCCTTTTGTGGGCCAACTCTCTGATCCATACAAGACGGCAGGTCTAATCATGGTCTTATAGATCTTCCCCTTAAATTTAAGGGGAATGTGGGGGTCACAGATGGTTCCCGTGACCTGCCGCCATTTCATCCATCCTATGTTAATTCGGTGCTTGACCGCCCGATCTACCTCGCCATCGCTTTGGATGCACGAACCGAGATACCGGAAGTCGGAGCAGACTGGAAGGCGCACTCCATCAAGCGCTATGGCTTCAGGACTGGAGAGACCGCCGAAATCGCAGAACATGTATTCTGTCTTGGTTCTGCTGATTTTCAAGCCAACACTCTCCAGTTTCTGTTGCCAACACTCCAATCTGCTCTGGATCTCAGGTCCATCCTCCCCAACCAGAACAATGTCATCGGCAAACAGCATGCACCAGGGTGCCTCTTCCTGTATGTCCGCCGTCAAGGCGTCCATAATCAGTAGGAAGAGGTAAGGACTTAAAGCCGACCCTTGGTGCAAGCCTACCGCCACACTGAACTGGTCGGAGTTGCCAGCAGACGATCGGACGTATGTACTGGCTTGCCTGTACATAGCACGAATTAACTCTACATACTTCCCAGGTAAACCTTTCTCTTTCACGGCCCACCACAACACTTCTCGAGGCACCCTATCATACGCTTTTTCGAGGTCAATGAACACCATGTGCAAGTTCTTGTGGACACGTCTGTACTTCTCGCACAATTGGCGGAGTGCAAAGATGGCGTCCGTTGTCCCTCGACCTGGCATGAACCCAAACTGGTTTTGGGTAATCTCACTCTCTTCTCTCAATCTTTTCTCTATCACCTTTTCCCATACTTTCATAGTAGGTATGTGACATGAGCTTAATTCCTCTATAGTTGTTACAATCCTGGACATCCCCTTTATTTTTGAAGATGGGTACAAGCGAGCTAGTACACCATTCTTGTGGGATGTCTTCTTCATGTAACAACTTATTGAAAAACGAAGTCAGCCACATACATCCTTCATACTTTAACACCTTCCATACTTCAACTGGTATTTCATCTGGTCCCAAAGCCTTTCCATCTTTCATACTTTTAACTGCTGTTATAACTTCATCCACGCTAATTTCTCTTACCAATCCCTTATTTACATGTGCCTCTTCGAGTATACCATTCCAATCATTCTCTTCGTTCATAAGCTTTTCAAAATACACCTTCCATCGCTCTTTTATGTCATCATCTTTACACAATACCTTACCAGACTCATCTTTCATACATTTCATAGGTATTACATCTCTCGCTCGCCTTTCTCTCACTTTCGTTATTCGGTAGAGTTCTTTTTGGCCAATTGGGCTATCCAGGTTCTCGTATAACCTCTCCTGCGCCCTAGCCCTGGCAACTGCTACCACCTTCTTTGCCCTCTTCTTGCATTCATTGTAAACTTCCTTTTTGTCATCTTTCAAACTTGCATTCAAAATTTCTTCACCCTGCCATTCTTTAAACGCCAACTTTTTCTCTCTTAGGGCGTTTTGTACCTTTTCATTCCACCACCATGTATCCCTATCTATCAGACCTTTACCTTTCGACTCTCCACACACATCTTTTGCGACTTCTCTTATGCACTTTGCCATCTCACTCCAGCATTTATTTACAGATTTTCCTTCCATCTCACTCATTTCCGTCATCTTGTCCACAACTTGACTTCTAAACATACTAGCACATTCTTCCTTCTCTAACATACGCCCTCGTGTCTTTGGAGGGGGGCGGTTTTTCCTGTTTTTTAGGCGAGACACTTAGTTTGACCTCCAAAACAATCAGTCTGTGTTGGGTAACTAGAGCTTCGCCTGGCAGCACTTTGCAATTTTTGACACAGCATAGACTCCTTCGCTTTATTAGGAAATAGTCTATCTGTGTCGCGTGGTGGCCACTTTTGTATGTTATAAGATGTTCCTCTTTTTTCTTAAACCACGTGTTTGTTATAGCCAGGTCGAAGGCACAGGCAGCTTGTAGCAGTGTCTCGCCGTCTGCGTTTCGGTTACCGAATCCCCAACCACCATGCACTCTCTCATATCCAACACTCTCTCTTCCTACGTGTCCATTAAAATCACCACCTATATAAACTTCCTCACTGTCCTGCACATTCATCATCAAGCAGTCAAAGTCCTCCCAAAATTTCTCTTTTACGCTCTCCTCACAACCTGACTGTGGTGCATATGCACTTATTACATATAAAGTGACGCCGTCCACAGTCAGTTTAACCGCTATCAATCTATCATTCATTCTTTTAACATCAACCACACTTTCTTTCAACCTGTTATCTAAAACTACCCCCACACCATTTCTCTTGCCGTCACTACCACAATAATAGAACTTATATCCTTCCCCTATCTCTCGAGCCCTTTCACCCTTCCATTTTGTCTCTTGCAAACACGCCACGTTTATCCTTCGCCTTTTAAACACATCCGCTAACTCTCTTCCTCTTCCAGTCATCGTTCCCAATTTCCCACATTCCAACTCGCACACTTCAACCTTAATTCTTTCACACTTTGGACTCGCCTCTTACGCTGGCCAAATGTATTAGGTAGGTTATTGGTATAGGGTTTAATTTCAAGTTTTCCTTTTTTTTATTTCGTAAAGATAATATTCACGGATAGTCCCCTAGTCGGTTTTTACGACACCCATGAGATGAGATGGGGAGGTGACTTGGTGACATATTGTATTCTTACTCCGTCACCACACAGAGATATAGGACAATAATAAATAAATTCCTATAATATGACACATTAATGAGTTGTTGCTAGAACAACAATAAGGCTCCCCAGAAAAAACACAATAACATTTTGTTGGGATCTCGCACACTTTATTTACGCTGATAAGTTTATGTAGGTAGACTCGGCAACATAAGAACTTTTACTATCGTATACCTACCTTAATATCCCGTGTTGTTAAGTATAGTAACATTCCTTACTATCCAATTAACTGCATCAGTAAAAAAAAATTAAAACAAAAACAAGGTAGGTAAGTAATAAAACCATTATTTTTATTCAAAAAATTTATTGGTTCTCGAAGGATCTTTTACAAATATAATTAGCACTGATTTATTAAACAATTTTATAAAAACCCGAAATAGGTACAGCAATAAAACAATACGATACCTACATAGCTAAAGGGTAACATGAAAGGGATCACAATCATAAATAAAATTAAAATAAAAAAATAACGCGTGTAGGATAAAACAAAAAATAAAAACATAACATTTCAAAATAATTTATAATGATATTAGTCAAAAGACGTCCTAATCCAGCTAATCCTAAGTATTCAGCAGGAGCATTTAAACTCAATGTACTTCCAAATGCTTAGAAGTACTTATAACATTTTATAAAATGTAAGTATTTATTTGTTCACATTTTAAATATGATTAACAAGGTGATAACAATTTACAAAGCCCGCAGCCGATGATAGTTAAATACCTATGTCATACCTACATTAAGTTTAGTTAAGTTTTTTGACACGTCACACGTCGAATAAATTTATGATAAGATTTCATGTTTTATAAATAAATAAATAAATAAAATAAAATAGTTTTTATTTCGAACACAGGATTCATATCATGTTAGTAACAATACACTTAGGACTATGTTAGTAAACAAAAACATTCTTAAATATTAAAATTATTATTATTTTGTTACCAATTGTACGGTGGACATGCATCTACACATACATTGGTTCAAAATAGGCGAGTCATACCTTTCGGCAATCATTCGCAAAATACTGTTGGAGCTGGCCCGAACTCTATAGAGCAAGGAGGCTGTTTTTTTGCGCCATATTGCAAGGAAGTCATTTGTATGGCTTTGTGCGAACATACCTGATGCACTACAGAAGCGGGGCAGCCCCATCAGCATTCTATAGCCATTATTATATAGGACACGTAAAGCGTTGATGGAGCGCTGCGTATAGCTCGTCCACAGGCTGCACGTATAAAATACTTGGCAGTAGGCTTTAAACAAGGTAATTTTGACTGTCTCACTGCAACGTGCAAACCTGCGGGCCACCATGTTACATCGCACCGCCAACGCTCTACGTTCCCTCTCGATATCAGCTTGGTCTTTAAGGTCGTCGGTAACATAATGCCCTAGGTATTTAAAATGATACACTCGCTTATGCTCGCATTTATTAAGTAATAAAGGAGGTATAGATTCCGGGCATTTACCACCCCCGGCCTTGAAAACCAAGTACTCACTTTTTTTGACATTATACACTAACCCATGGTCAGCAGCGTAATGCTCACAAGCTCCAAGTAACTCCCTGAGCGCCTTGATTGTGGGACCCAGCAAAACCATATCATCAGCATAGCTAATGTTATTAACGCTTACATCGTCAATACGACAGCCAATTTTTTTGTTACTTAGTTCCACAATCAAGTCGTTGATGTAAACATTAAAGAGCTTTGGAGATGTTATACCACCTTGTCTCACTCCACAATTCAGTTTAAAGGAGGCAGAAAGCTTACCGGCCCATCTCACATTATTTACTTGATTGTGGTACCAAAACTGAAAAATACGCAACAGCTCTGCTGGCACTTTTCTCTCCCGTAGCTTTTTCCACAATATATCATATGATACGAGGTCAAAGGCACGGGAGAGGTCCAGGAAACAAGCATAAACAGGTGTTCTACGCTGGGTGTAATATTGTACTGTATGTTTCAAGCTTAGTATTGCTGTTTCAGTGGACAGCCCAGGTCGAAACCCAAATTGGGCATCATGTATCTTGAGTAGAGGCTCCAGCTGAATATCCAACAGCCTATCGAGTACCTTTGCCATGACGGTAGCTAATGAGATGGGTCGGTAATTACATTTGTCTGTTACATCACCTGTCTTGTTTTTAATTATGGGTACAACAATTGTTTTCATTAAATCACCGGGAAGGTATGAATGACACATGCAGAGTGAATAGAACATGGTCAGAGTTCTAGGCAAATGAGGCCCAGCGTACCTGAGGTGTTCGATGCTGAGACCATCATGACCAGGAGACTTACCAGTCGTCATTTTACCAATAATCTTGCCCACATCTTTGGCGGGAAAACGAATTATATCATCCTCACGACAGACCCCAGCATCGACCACCTCCGACGGATGACCAAGAGGTGACTCTAATTTAAAATGTTCCACAAACATATTCGCAATACTTTCAGGCTAATCAGCCCCCCCCACACTCACAGGAAGGCTAGGTCTGGCATTCAGTTTACTTGTGGCTTTCCAGAAGTGCTTAAAGTCCCCACCCTCACGATGTGACGCTATTATGTCTAGTTTAATTTGCTCCTGGTGATTTTGACACCATTTAAGTTTATTTTTAAATATGTTGCGAGATAAACACATTTCCGCGTGAATAAACCCTGAGGTAGGTTTATTGTGTAAGAGCCAGTTCTGATAGCCAACTCTAGCCCGCATGTGAGCTTCCCGCACATACCTATTCCAGCCTACAATCTGTGCCTTGTGTTTATTAGGTCGACGTTTAACATAAGTCTGTGTGGCTGCTTCAGAGAGAACGTTAACAATATTTTTATACATACTGTCTAAAATTTGCTTGTGTTCATGATTATCACAATGAGCATTATTACACATACCTAAGTCCGGGGGGTACTCGATCAACCGTAATCCGCTGTTACATAGTCTAGTATATTCAGTCATCTGACCATTGTCCCTCTGACCCCAAATTATTTGATTACAAGGGGTTTCCACAATATCTGTTATTTTCCTATTAATACTTAACCTACAGTTTATAAACATAGGATAATGGTCAGACCAGAAAACATTATGTACTATACCAATATCTATTATTGTCTGCAATGCAGATTCAGTAACCACACAGTGGTCTAGCCATCGCCTACAGCCGTGAGCTTCACTAATATATGTATAGCTATCAGAGTCAATTCCTAATTTTTCAATATCCGCACATATCAATTGTTGCTCCGTACAAAAGTCTAAAAGTTCATAACAAAAAGACTCACCAGGATGACTATTGTAGTCCCCAAGTAAATAGGCCGATTCAACGTTCTCACTATCGATAATCGCGCACATTTCAGCCAAACATTCAGTGAACTCCGTTAAGTTTTCATTACAATCGGTCGGCATATACACGCTAAACACTATTATCGAAATATCACCGATTAACGCTTTAATTGCCACTAACCGCGCACTGACACACTCGATCACAGTGACCGTTTTGAACGCTTGTTTACGCCACAAAATAGCAACGCCACCGAAAGGACGACCTCTTAATAAATCAACTGAAAGATCTACAGCCGATTTGCCCGTATAGGCAAAATCCTCGTGTATGCTGCCGAGGAATGGTATGTCATAGGGCAGCAGCCAGGTTTCTTGCAGTGCGACTATATCAGCTGATTGACATAATGTTCTTACATCTTCAATAGACCTTTTAACTGACTTGCAGTTGAAACTGATTAGTTTTGTTGTATGATGAGTGACTGAATCCATAGTAGTTATTTATTTATTTGCTGTAACATGCTGTTGTGTGCCATTCTTTGCCTTAAACTTATCACGAAAGAAACGTCTAAAACTTATTCCATCGGGCCAGAACGTATCATTTAGGAATAGGTACGCCTATTTTGTTTTGTGAAACGTATAGTTTGTACGAGTTGTATCTTTTTTCAACCGATCTATTTATTTTAAACAGTTCGACTTCTTCCTGCGTTTTTTCTAGTATATAAGCCCTAATATCGCTTTCATTAGTATCTTTGCATACATTGGAGATGAAAATCGGCAGTTTTATTGAAGCCGCTTTAAATTTACAATCAGGCCCAACCTCCGCTTTTCCTGTCTTTCTACTAGCTACGGTTTTCTTGTGCTTTTTCGTCACAAGATGCCATGGATTGTCGCCCCCTACTATTTGTTGGCACTTTTCACTCGTATTATCCTTTGGACTCAGTATACATTGGGTATCTCGAACCAAAGTCACACAGTATTTGTTTACATCTGAGTTTGTGACATTTTGGCTAATGGTAGGGGTCCTGTAAGGTTCATTCACTAGTTCAGCGTCAATATGCTCCGTCGCATCGTTGCCGCGCCTGCCACCAATAGGTGCGATAGAGACAAAGGTAATATCGCGCTCCTCATCCGGCGCGGTCGCCGCCGCGCAGTCAGCTGCTGGATTACCGCCATTCATATTTTGTGGAACCGTTAAAACTTTGTTTCATACCTACATATTGCGGTAAAAAATTTTTGGTGCAATTTATGGATGATTTAGGTGAATTATCTCTGCTGGGGGACTTTTCAACATACTGCTGTAGTGCCATAGGGCCACTATCAAAAGAGTCGCCGGTAAACGCACCGCGTTTTTTATTGACAAAATCAAAGTTATTGCATACTAAAGACGCCTGCTTTAAATTTTCTAAATCAGTCCTTAGCTCTTGTAACTGATCCAATGGGGCACACTCAGTTCTCAAGGTTCTTAAATCAGATTGCAATATTAAAATATCTTTCAGCAACTTCGTCGCGTCTATGTGGTCAAAGGTAACCGGAGGAAGCTTCTGCAGGTCTCGCGCTACAAAGATGGGTACCAACTCAGGATCAGTGCTTTTCAATAAACATATTATGTCATCGATATCCCGAGCATTTTTGCCTTTGTTTTTCCGAACTTTACGCTTTGAATTCGAAACCGAATCAAATAGTAACGTTTTTGCCGACACTATTTCACTATCTGAAAAACTATCACTACATATGCGGATAAGGGAGGCCTCATCCATCACATCCGCCTTATTTTGGATAAACGCGAGTAGTTCGTTTATCACTATATTACAGTTCGCACATTTAATTACGTTAGACGCCATATCATTACTTATTTAAAACGCTGCGTGTGCGCGCGGCAAGCGTCAGCCGGTAAAGACTTTCCCATACTGCTTTATGCAAGGGGAAAAAATCCTATGTATATTTATTTTGTACTAGCTTTGCAAAGCGTAAATATCTTGTAAAATTATCACAAGTATTATGACTATTCTTTTTAAGACAATACAGCTTTATATCAACATTATTAATATAATATACATTCACTACATTATTTATAAAATAAGTATAAAATATCCGATTGATTGTGACATATCGGCATTCATTTCATACTTATGATAGACTAATTTTACCTCACCTTTAACTTATACAATGCTTACTTAGACTTATACGAATTACTTGGAATGTATCGAAAGAGATCCTAATTATTCACAAAAATAGTTTTGTTTCTTAAGCCTCCACCAAAAAAATTGAAACTTATACTAAATAGTTTAAGATACAATAGGTACATTATAAAAAATGTGTTATTGCGAGTACAGAATCAACGCTTAAATATAATTAATATCATTGATAATATTTGATCATAATATCTAGGTAATAATATTTGGGTATTACCTTGTTTATACCTATAGTAGTTTGTTTTATTTGGACTTAACCCCCAACTATGTTCTTATCTCAGATAGTCACAGAACCATTCTGTGATCTCACTAAAGTTGCATGTGTCGTTTTGGACACGACCGCATCTAATTTACACAGTACAGTGAAGTACTTGAAGCAAAAGCCCCACACAAAAGTGGTTGACAATCAATACAAATTGGCAATTCTTAATAGCAAAGTTAAAATATTTAGATCTTTTTACACAGGCAAAATTACAAGGGTCTTTTAGAAAGAATGTATTTAATTATGTAATAAAATATGTACGTCAAATGAATAGGTAGCATCTATTATATTATTTAATATTTACACAGCAATGTCAAAAATGTGATAAAGTATTCAACAACAGTAATATCTTCAAGATAGATAGTTTAAATAGTTCAATAGTCAATAACCATATAAAAATAATGTGCCTGAAAACGAAGGCAAGTACCTAACTCAAGGAAAACATAGATCAAAAAGATAAAGGTAAACAAAAAAAAAGATTAACACATTCTTAAATGTAACTGTAGGTTAAATGAAGCCCTTAAATCTTAAAAAAATCCAAATACCACATTTTAATTAAATTACGTATTTTATGGATACAACTTACAATAATTATAAAAAATGACATAGAATATATAAGTATCTAAGAAAACAAATTTATATAACTTACGTAATCTGTAAAATGAACTAGATTTAAATTTACTCGTAATATAGGTAAGCTTAAAACTATGTACTTTGCCGTCAACATGGGTCAGCCGCACAGAAATCTGACACCTATTAAACGTACAAAAGAACGTCAATGGGGGTGATATTTCTTTGCGGTTGACTGTACCTTCAAAAGTTTGATACTATACTATAAGATGCCATGCATCTATCACATCAACTAATTTCTTTGAAAATTTCATCTTTCAATTCAAAATATTTGTTTAATCGAATTTCAGCATACCTGGAATTATAAAATAATTTTATAAAGAACATAATTATATACTAAAATCTTTGTGGCGTCTGAGTAAAAATTCTAGATGCCACCACCTCAATTCTTCCTGCGAGAAGATAGCAAGCAAAAAGATAGCACATTGACCTGTGGAAAGAGACAATCGGTCAATTTCGGCTTCGTAAAGCGTCATCAGCTCTGTCGCACGAAATACAAACAGTCTGGTATCAACTAATCTAATCTATATAGCTAACAGAAATTCTATAACTAACCGAAATTGGCTGATTGTCCTCTTTACAAAAGTCGATGTGCAATATTTACGGCCGGGTACTCTAAGGGATATTTCGCTGTTATTAGGTATATCTACGAAAACAATGTATGTAAAACTTGATGTTAAGCTCTATACCACAATGGCCAGCGTGGTGTAAGTAGGCCATGTTTCCCTTACCCACTGTAGGAGCACATTTAAAAAATAAGCTTATACAATAAAGTATTCTAAATCGAATTTTTGGTCTTGATAATGACGAACTAAGTTATAGCACTTTTGTTTTTGGGGTCAACAAAACCTTTTAAAACATATTAAAAAATGGTGTACTTTACCTCATAAAATCAAAGTCTATACTAGAATGTTCGTACTGCACCAGCGCCCATATTCCCCAAAGCAAATGAGACAGTAACGTCATCTGTCTAACTTCTTTGTAAACTTTATTTATTTCTTCTTCCGTAGGTGTAGCTTCATTTAAATATTCTTTTAAGTACACTTTTATCCAATTTAATTGGTACTCCTTAGAAGGGTATTTGTTGTAATCAATGTCTTCAATTGATATTCCTGGAAAATTATACAAACTCATATAATTCTTAGTTATAAATCGATTGCTGCAAGTTTAAAAGAACCTACACTTAGATGTAGGTTCTTTAAGGATCTTTGATTTACAATACATTTAATAAAATGAACCATAAAACCGGGACCACCTTCACAAATTTTTGAAAAGTTTAATTAATTAATCACTTACTGAGTTAAAAGGCCTGTAACGTATCATTAAACTCAACGAATTACAAATTCTATCGAAAGTCCAAACGCAGTTCGAATATTCGTCATGTTACCTAGAGCTAATAAAACACGGTAAAAAACGCATTATTTCTACTTAAGTAACTGCAACCACTCTGTGGTTGCGTTAACCAACTTGGTAACGTCAATCACTTGTCAATCTATGCGGACTGCAAATACTTTGCGCCTTAGGAACAAATACTACTATTTGTGGGGAAAACTGAAATAAAACCACCGACATGTCAAGTTAAAATGGTTTCTTTAAATGCCAGTTCTAAATAAATAGATTCAAGTACTAAGTAGGTAGCGCTTTTAGAAAATTCCAGAATGAATGGTGCATTACTTTCATTTTCACATCCCTACGCTAGTTTTTGAATCTATAATATATCTTTTCCAAACCACATCTTGCTTTAATAAAAGACAACAAAAAAGAACAGTCTTATTTCTAAACATTTAAGTACAGATGATGATACTCACCCACATATTCATTAAAATGATTAGCTATGTCGAATGCTTGATAATTATAAGCAGCATATTCATAATCAATAAGTGATATTGTCTCCTCATCTCTGTTGTAGATAACATTTCCTAGAAGCAAATCATTGTGAGCAAACACAACAGGACTGCCTGTATTTGATAGAAATGATTTTAGACGTTCATACTCTATCCTTAGTTTAGTAATAGATTTGAAACTATTCGTGAATCTAAAAAAAAGATATTAAGTTGCTGTTGTTAGTTTTAATTTTTTTTTGTCGTAGGGTTATTAAGCTTTTTAATTTCGATTAAAGTTTTTACCTGCTTTGTTTAGTTTCGGTTGAAAATGGCTCTGGGACCAAAGCCAAAAACTGCTCAATTTTATCCCAAACAAATGGCTCTTTTACTACCTGAAAACAAAATTAGCAGTTTTGAAGATACTTATAGGGGAAAAGTTGATTTTTAAGACATAACACTTAACGTTAATTTTGGACTAAGTATAAAACTCTCTTGAGTTTGTTTAGAACGGATTTTTTTGGAGCTGAATGTTTTTATAAATAATTACACATTTTTACATCGCTTCGATGTTTGTATATCACCTAGGATGTCAAAAAAGGAGGTCGATTAATGGTCTTCCGAATTGGCAATGGATAGTGCAGCTTGCATCCATAAAACTAAGACATAAAGCCAACGTTACGAAAAGCACGGGCTTTTCTAAAGTTGGCTATCTGCTTTGCCAAGGAAAGGGTAAGGTTTAGCAATGAGATGCTGGATAGTCTTCTCAACCGTGACAGTATGGTTAAACCTTTATGATTATATGATAAACATGACCCAGAGATTGATCCAAAGCTAAGCCTGACGATGGCCTAGCGACGTAATTGATAATTTTGTAATTTCAGTTTGTAAATTATCTAAAAATTGCGTCATTTGTTTTACAGCATTAACTTTAAATAAACATGTTTAATTATTCGATCACTGTTTTTGATGGTGTTAATACCTAATGCTATCAAGCCATTTTTTATGTACTTTATATTTACAATAAAATAGCCTATAAGTATACGTTTCTTACAAGAGAACTGTTCTATATTTATTGGGTTTGGATATTTTTAATATATTAACAGCTAATTACAGATTATTTTGCGTAGCCGATCTAAACTTACTGCCCATAGCAAGGACGAAATACTATACCGATCTTTAGCGTTTGCCCTCGATGTGAAAAATCATATAAAAATATTATTTAAGATGTGCTTCGAGGCAGGAAGGTTTCGGCAAGTCGGAAAAATAAATATGTTTGCCATCCACCCGTTGTTGGTCTTACTTAGCTGGAAGATGTGATAGGTAAAGCTGCAAAATTCTTAATTTAGGTATCCACCTAATTACTTAACCACAAGGCCAGATAAATATCATAATATTCATTTAATTGATCAGCGTTTAATTCTAAATAATATAAACACAAGAATACATTCATTTTACACAAAACCGGTTGGGAACAAATAGATAAGATAAACACTAATGAGCGTAACAATAAATGTAATTGTTTACGTAGATAACATTTAACTTAGACGGATATTGTGACTTTTAAACTTACGATTCGACACATAAAAGCAGCTACTCATAAATTCAGATATTGTATATACTTACGTAAGTTAGTACAAATATAGCTTTACGTATTTTTTTTAACTATGAGCCACCGGATGGAAAAATGCAACTAGGAACGGGTTATAGTAACCCGTAAGTGCTGCTGCATTAGACCCCAGTTGCGATTTTCCCAAAAAAAAATAAACCTAATAAAATAGAAGTTTTTACAGGCAGTGTAGGTTTTTTTTTCGGGGAACAATGCAAGTGAGGGCTAATGCTACTAACCCGTGGTAACTGTCGCTCATAGACGCCAGCAATGACAGAACACACTCATGCCGCTGCCTACCTTGGAATTAAAGCTCTCTTAAGCCTTGTTTGCCGGACAAGTCATAGCGGTCGGGAAACTGGTCATCTGGTATTCCAGAGCTTACAAGACATAGGAAAAAAGAATGATAGAATGAATGGATGACATTGTTTTCTGGTGGTATGGATGAACTTTGCTATGAGTGCCAACAGGCAAACAACATGATCATCTTGTCATCATGTTGTATAAAAAAATTATGGAAGACAATGAAAGTGCAAATTATTTCATACAAAAACTAAAACAATACCCAAAATACAATAAAAGAAAAAAAAATTTCATCATTTACTATAGCGTCAATAATTACGATAAATGTTATGGATCAAACGTGTTTTCTTTACTTCGAATTATGTATTACACATGTTTTGTAGAAAAACTATTTACTATTTTATAACATGTTGTATACCAATGGAAAGAGGATAAAGTAAGGCATTTATTTAGAAAATGGAAGAACTTTTTCTCTTTTATTTATTTTTTTATGGCACTGTGAAGTTGACCATATCCTTAAATTTTACCTGTCTCTATAGTTATAGTAAGTCAATAAACAAAAAGTTGACGTTTTTGGTGAGCTATTATGAATTTATTTGATGCTCCTAGTATTAAACTTTAAAACAAAACATAATTATGAGGACTCACAGAAGAATTTTTTTTTTAAATTTAAGTGTTCATGGTAAATATTGGGTTTTCTTTTAAAAATAGCTTTACATCGATATCTAAAATATGTTAAGGTTAAAACCGGCTAGGGGAGTGAGAAAAGACGGGTAATGACCTCTTCTATCAGCTACTTCAATTTGGCAAACGATGTACCAAACACCCTGTATATTATGTAAAAAATAATACTTACATTTTCTCCAATTTCAACTTTGTGCATCTTTGCCAGTTGTTTAGCCACTAATGGCCATATTTTGTCATCTATTACTGAATCAACATCCAGTGTACATCCAGGATAATATTCATAAGCAAGTCCATTATTAAATATTCCATATATTTGTGGTGCAAGTCCAAGAACATTTAAAGTTTTGATGTTCCTTAAGTCAAATATTGATTTAATTTATTAATTATGATACAATATTTTAATACATATCATCATAACAACCCATTAATGTCCCACTGCAGGGACAGGCCTCCTCCCATGACAGAGGGATAATAATAGGGATTTTAATACATGCTTAAGATGAACTCACAGCTGTCCTGTTTAGTGGGATGAGAGATGGGTTTACAAATACATACAATATTTATTTTTAATATTTTCTATATTTATAAAGTTAAGTTATCAATTGGTGGCAAAGCAGTTGTAATATGGCTGCCATGCATGAGGTAGGGAAATTAATATTTGTGTGATTCACAAATAGTTGAGCCTTGAGACTGGATATTCTGTGTGTACATTATTTTCATGTCTGTATCCCTGTCCCTAGAGCAGGAGTTTTTTTTTAAATGGGATAGAGCAAGCATTAAAGTAATCACCTTAATGATACTTATCAGAATATAAATAAAAGATAGATAAATAGGCAGACATAGGTAACTAAACGGTTTTGCATCAGATTAAGTTATCTGTCACTCAGATTTAACCCTAGAAAGATAACCTACGCCTCAGAGGCGCCTTCAATTTAATGAAAGCACTGTATCTTTCAAATGAGCGCGCATAGTTAGCCAACTTTTTTTGTCAGCTCAGCTGCATGTGTGGAGCGTCACGGGACGACTGTTGCTACGCAGTAAGTACCATAGTTTTCAAGTCATGCTCAAGGAAAACTAATAAGTAGCAGATGACAGATTTTTATGGCATACAGAACATGACGTTTATGAACTCGTACGTGATGTATTGTTATAATGTATAATGAAAAAATGAAAAGCCTCTGAATAGAAGATTACATTTGAAAAAGGTAAGCGTCCAATTGTCCGAACCATGGATGACGTCTAGACTTGAGGCGCCAACTTTGACAAAGCGTTTGCGAGATAGTTTTACTAGTATCGTGTCAAAACATTGACTAAAACTGTATTTTATTATTTGATCATTAATCACCAGAGGTCGGAATTAGGTAGAGTTATTTATGTACTTGCATCGAAATGTTGATATTAATGTGGACCTTCCCGGGATTTCTGATGAATAATCCCGGGATTTCTAATGGACAATCCCGTGTGGCCAACAAACAAATAAATAATAATAAAAACCTCAGAATTAGACCAATAAAACAAAGATAATTTATTAACATACAGTTTTTATTAGTTTACATTAATTTACAATACAAATTATTAATAGTCTTAAGCAAATTCTCATAAGCCTATTTCGGGAAGTTTTCCTTATTCAAACGGCCCATCGGAATCATTTTCCTTGTCAGATTCATTACCAGTAAAATTTGAAGTGTTCGCTTCCGACTCTGTATAACTTTTGTGAGAATTAAAATATATGACCATTAGCTTTTCAATATTTTCTGGCTTCAATGAATTTCTCCGAACGTCTAAAATCCATTTGTACATTGAAAAAGATCGCTCTACGTCAACTGAGGTGAGGTTAGCAAATTTATACAATTCCTCCTCCTCGTCATCATTAGTGCAGGAAGAAATTTTTTCTGCTATATTTCTGATAATGTCCAAATCAGGATTCCTATCCATGACTTTTTCCATTTTATCTTTTAAGCTCTCGCAATTTGCCCATATCAAAGCTAATCTCACTGCATCAAATATTTCAAATGATTCCATTAGAGAAAGATCGGATTTCTGAAGAGATGTCAAAGCTGTTGGTATAATTGAAAAATTTTCGTAAATACGAGACAAATCATCTTTAATGTTGTCGTTATTATTAAAAATGTTTAAACTATTCTCTATTGATTTTGCCTCTTGACCATTCAGCACCGACAATACAGATTTAATTTCATCGAAATGCTTAGCGTAATAAAATGCTGCATCAAGCCAAGTACCCCATCTGGTAATTACAGGTGCAGGAGGTAAAGGTAAATCCGGACACATTTCTTTAAAGATTTTAATTCTTTTTGGTGCCTTCAAAAAAACTTTTTTCAAATTTGAAATTAAACTATCGACATTAGGATTCTCCTTTCTAATCTGCCCCGCAACAAGATTTAGAGCATGGGCTAAACATGTGAAATGCAACATTTTAGGAAAAGTTGATTTTAACATTCTACCAGCTGATATCATGTATGCCACACTGTCTGTACATAACATTCTAACGTTATCTAGTTTGCTCTCAAATGAACTTCCCCACATATTTTTTAAAGAATCTTGAACAAATTGTGATATCGTTGTTCCATTTACAGTGTCTAGCATTTTACATGCCACTAAGTAAGGCCGATGGTTCCTACTAAGTTCTAATGGTCTCACCAACAAATGTACCACAGCTCGTCCTAAGAAATCCGTAGTTTCGTCTACTGAAAGCCATAGCTTTTTATCTACAATCTTACTTTGCATCTCTTGTATTTTGATTTTAAAAAGCTGATCCAGGTAAACTTTTCTCAATAAGGATTCACTAGGTAGAGTAATATTTTTGCAATTGCAACAAATGTACTTTTGAAAAAATGTTTTAAATGCGTTGTTGCTCAGTTGGGACCACGGTATGTTACAAAGAATCATAAATTCGATTAAGTCGAAGTAAAATTCTAAAGGAATGTGGCGCTCTTTCTTCGTGCCTTTATGTACTGCTCCTTCTACATGTTTTTTGACGTTACTCTGACGAGTCGCACTCAAATGTGCTTCGCATTTGGAACAGTAAATTAATCCACTTGCATGGTCGTAAAATAGCTCCGGATTATCTTTGATCCACTTGTTGATGGTGGCTTCTTTGATTGAACTCTGCGCCATGGTAATATTTTTAATCTGGAGCAAAATAATAGTCAATCTTAGAAAACCGTATGCATGTGTTTGTAAGTATGTGAGAGATAGGTCACAACAGTTGCGTAGTTTAAAAGATCTAAGCGTGCATAAATTCATACAAAGAGACAGACGGCGGGAAGCGTAGGTACTTTGTTTTATACTATACTAGTTGGCCCGGCGCGACTTCGTTCACGCGTTGTCCTACCCTTACCCAACAACCTACCCTACACCTACCTAAGAACCTTCTCCTAATAATAAGTACAAATACAACAAAAAAAGAATTAGTGAAATCGGTCCAGCCGTTCACGCGTGATGCCGTGAAAACGGAAAACGGGTTTCATTTTTATATATTTAGATATAGATTTATTGTTATAGCAACTATAGTAACATACATTACGTATAAATTTAAAGTGTCTGCTTCTACTTAGTAAGCGCAAGGGCACTAAAAAACACCGATAAATAATGCTTATTGATTCACTGTACACTCCTTTTCGCTCAGTCTTTGGGGAAAGAAGCTACTTTGGGCGTAAACCTGTTTTGTGGATAAAATACAAATCGAAAAATTGTATATAGAGTTTTATTAAACTTTAGATATGTTTTCTGGTGCCACTGGGCTTTCAATTACTGAAAATTGAGCTGATTTAGGAGTTACGTAAAGAAATAAATTAGTGACGCTAGTTCTGCGTACTCTTCACCTTAATGTAAGTGGTCAAAGGGATATTCGTCCTATTATAAACGTTTTTCCCATTCGATATGTAGTAATTGTCACTATTTAATATAAATACTATAAACGCTTGTTCCAGAAGTACATACAAGAACGCTCGAGTAGGACAGGTTTCCGTAATAATCACATAAACACATTAATTAATAATTAATCAGTTTAAACCTAAAAAGAAAATCTGTAAAAGATTACCAGAAAAATTAATTCCAATCGTTAACCATATAGTCAATTAAAGCAATTAAAAAAAGAGTCCCGTATGTTAAGCTTCTTCAGTAGCATTTGAAATCATTGCTACTTTATTTTAATTGTATCAAAGAACATCTTGAGTTAAACAACACCGATTTTATGACAATATAACAAACATTCTACATTGGGAAAATCTAATGTAAAGGACATTTAATATAAATATGAACAATAAACTTACCAAGTATATCACCAACTTCAAATATCCAATCGTCCAATACAGTAAGGCCAAATCAAAGTCCGTTAATGCGTGCCGAAATAGTCGTATTAAGTAGAGTCCAGAATCCAGTAAACAATCCAGGGTCAAACAGGATTCACCACACAAAACACAATAGTAAACACGTGTGCGCATTCGACGAACCGAGGTAAGCGAATGAGCTGTGTCAATAAACCGATTTATTGCTAAGATATAGTTTGAATGCGTTAGAAAGAGATACAATGTCAGTGTTCCGCATTACCGCTATTGTTTCCTTTTGTTCAAATTTTGCAACTTCGAGCATCCGATGTCATTGATGTAAGTGTGGCAACGTCGCGCGTGCAGTAAGTAGTTTAAAGTGTGTAAAAGTAAATATGTAACTTTTTATTTAAATCGTGGGATATTTTTCTATTTTTTTAATTAATCCCGGGATTTGTAGCATATCCACTTTATTCTTTCGCTGTATGAAATCAGTGTAAGTACATGAATAACTCTACCTAATTCCGACCTCTGTTAATCACACATTAAAGTTAATCAGATAAATAAATACAATCAGTAAGTATTAAATGAAAAAAAAAATCATGAATATATCGTGCGCCTCTGAAGCATATGGTTATCTTTTCTGTACTATAAAATAAGGTTATCTTTCTAGGGTTAATATGTTTGATGGTGCTTTGTTCACTTTAAAAACATTCCCACAATAAGATAATAAGTTGTAAAATGATTATTCTGTAATTATAGTTCATTACCACCAAGAAATTAAGATAAGATAATGTTGACAGATGGAGTTACATTATGATGTATAAAGAAATATCTCAATATACAAATGGTGTCATAGACTTGAAACATACAATAAAAATATTTTAGAATCAGGTCAAGCAATAATTTTAAGTTATTCATTCATATAGATAATTTGATTAAAATATGTACGGTCGGGGTATTTGCCGCTCGACCACCCTTAGGCGAGAATCGCTTGGCACGCGGCGCATGCGATACGTGGCACGCCCACGTATCGCATGCGCCGCGTGCCAAGCGGACCCCGACTGTACTTACTTGATTCATTAATATTTCTATGACAGTCATTGAACTGAGTAAATAAAATAGTATATAAATATCCTCACACATTCAGTACCTATATAAATTAGAGTAATATTATAGATATATTTTGATATTCTTAGTTATTACATACCTGATTTCTGCAGTTCGATCAATGAATAAGTCAGTTTTGTTGCCATAAATACGAACTAGTATAACATCAGCTTTATCATTTGTATCCATGTGCTTACAAGCTACCAATTTATTTGTAATACCATCTGTAAGAGACTAAAAGAAAAAAAAAGCATTAGTGAAATTCTAAATTAAAATATTCTAATAAGTTTAAATAATTTATATTAACATCAGTATTCACTTCTTAGTATTTACTTAAATAAAAACACGTGATTTTACCTTTAGTTTAATATTATTCGGAGACCAATTGGGTTTTATAACTTCAAGTAGTTTAAGCACATCATTGTCTAAATCATTTTCTTTTATATCGATAGGAACAAATATGTCACCAGCAGCAAGGCAGATAGACGACATATTTAATTCTTCAATTATTATATTTACCGATAGTACTAACAATTGGAAATATTTAAATGGTGATAAAAAAGGTGCTAAATTATCACTACGTTTATCCGATTATTACAGGCTTTATTATAACTCGTACTCAGCACTAAACACGTCTATTCTACACATTGTTTGTGCTAGTTTAATAAATGAGCATTTGCTTTAGTCAGATGACCATGTTTTATGTAATAAGGTTGAACTTTTGAACAAGATAACAAATACAAGGTAACGATTTCGCATTGGGTCAACAAAATATTATTACATCTAACATGTCTTGTCTGTTATGTCAATGTAATGTCATAACAAACAATTTAGTCATGTGTCAATGCGGCCCAAAGAAGTTATAGCAAGTAGAATGCTAAGAATTGCGAGCGGCAGCGGGGCGGGTCCATAGTAGACGTCTCGTTTGCTAGCCCAGAGGCCTGGGCTAGGGAGTCGAGGATGATAGACGGTTCCGTCGACGTCGAAGCGGAGGTGGAGTGGTTTAGTGTGGCAATGGCGCAGATCTGTGACGCGTCCATGCCCCGCGCCCAAACTCGGTCTGCGAGGCGCCAGGTGTATTGGTGGTCAACTGAGATAGCGCAACTGCGCATCGCGTGTGTGAGGATCCGACGCCAATACACAAGATACCGCAGGAGACGTCAAAGGGACCCGTCCGAGAAGGCCACGCGATATGAGGCGTACTGCGCGGCAAAGAAGACTCTGTGGCTGGCCATCGGTGACGCCAAGAGGCGGTCGAGAGAAGAGCTGCTCGGGGCCCTGGATAGGGATCCGTGGGGGCGCGCGTATCTCATGGTTCGGGGGAAACTCCGTGCATGGGCCCCGCCTAGAGATGGGCAATGATAATAATCCGGTTAATAACATTTGGCTAATAATCGATTAAAACTCAGTTAATAGCAATTAATAGCCATTATGGAAGTTAACCCTGCTATTATCGTTTATTTAAGTGATTGAGAATTTTCCTTCATGGTTTTCAGGTTTAGGACTGTCAGATTAAACTTAATTTACATCATCTTTGTGGCCCATATAATAATTTCAATCACATATTCACATTGATTTGTAATGATTAGTATTGTACTGTCTATTTAAACGGACTTGCTCTAAAACGTAAACAAATATGGCGTCTTGTCAACCACAGACTAAAGACTTTAGTCTTTAATCTTTGAAAAATGTATAGGAATCAAGGACAAAATTCTATAATCTACAAATGTCAAATCATAAAATTAATTTTATGTGTGAAATTTTTCGTTGGAAAAAATTATGTTTATTTAAAATTTAAGAAAGATAGTGGATAAATCAAAGTGATTTACGTGTTTTCTATTGCATAAACGTTTAATGCTACTTTCCAGAAACTTTTATCCATATCAAAGTGTGCGATTGATGTAAAAACTAGTGAATTTGCAATATGTGATGTTTGTTGACAAAATAAATCAAGTAAGGATGAATACGGTATATGTAGTTAGTCTTTTTTATATTCCTAATAAATTGTTTACGTATTTAGGATTTTTTTTAAATATTTGCTGCTTAAAAATAATTATCAGTCTAATTACTGCAAAAAATACTAGATTCTTCAAAATATCCTTCGATCGGACGCTAATGGATCTATTTCTGGTGTGTTAAGAAAAACAGGTAGGTACATTACAGTCACAGGTTATTTCGATTTCTGATGTTGGAAAGAAAGGTTCCGAATCGATGTGGAAATCACTTTCCATATCTATACTAGACGGTCTGTTTTCCAAGTTCCCTACGTAAACGTATCAGTCAGTCGATATTCATAATAAGAAATATTCCTCACACTTTCACACAACGCCACCTAGTCCCAAACTAAGCAGAACTTGTACTATGGGTACTAGACAATGGATGATAGATAATAGACAATGGAAAGATACTTAAATACTTTTTTTTTGCAAATACTTACATATTATACATAGAAAACACTCAGACCAATGCAAACAATCAAGTTCATGCACACAAAGATTTGCATTGAGCGGGAATCGAACCAGAGACCTCTGCCTAGCAGTCATGTTAAATAGCCACCTACGCCACAGAGCTCGTCTACATACACTTACAGTACCCGGCGGTAAATATTACACATCGACCTGTGGAAAGACACGGCTCCGGGGTAAAAACACAGCTCCAGGACCCGATGGGGTACCCGGCCGTGCCCTCGTCCTCGCTCTCCAGGCCCTAGAGCCCCGGTTGAGAGGACTCTACACAGCGTGCCTAGAGCAGGGTCAGTTTCCCGCGCAGTGGAAGACTGGACGTCTGGTCCTGCTCAGAAAGGCCGACTCGCCGTCCGCGTACCGGCCTATAGTGTTGCTTGACGAGGCGGGCAAACTTTTTGAGCGAATTATCGCAGCTCGCCTCGTCGACCATTTGAGTAGGGATGGGCCGGACCTAGACACAAGCCAATACGGGTTTCGGCACGAGCTTTCCACTGTGGCCGCCATCACGCGGGTTAGAGTTCTGGCGGAGGAAGCAGTCTCTCGGGGCGGGGTGGCGTTGGCGATTTCCTTGGACATCTCCATCGCGTTTAACACCCTACCCTGGAGCTGTATCAGGGAGGCGCTCCGGTATCACCGGGTGCCTTCATACCTCCGCCGCCTTATCGGGGCCTACTTGGCCCAGAGGTCAGTCACCTTCGCGGGACGCGACGGCTACGGCCGTCGAAACATGTCGTGCGGTGTTCCGTAGGGGTCGGTCGTCGGCCCCCTTCTGTGGAACATCGGGTACGACTGGGTTCTACGAGGCGAACTACAGCCGGGGGTTGACCTAGTGTGTTACGCCGATGACACACTGGTCATGGCCCGGGGGAGCTCGCATCAGGAGGCAGCGTTGCTGGCCACGGCTGCGGTTTCACAGGTGGTGAGCCGCATCCGGCGCCTGGGCTTGGAGGTGGCTCTCAGCAAGTCAGAGGTGCATTCCATGGCCCGCGGCGGGCGCCGCCACCGGGATCACACATTGTGGTTGGGGGGGTCTCGGATTGGTGCTCGACAGCCGGTGGACTTTGGCCCCTACTTCCGCCGGCTGGTGCCCAAGCTGATGGGCGCTGCGGGCGCGCTGGCGACGCTGCTGCCCAATCTGGGGGGACCGAGCACTGCTTGTAGGCGACTCTACGTGGGGATCGTGCGATCCATGGCCCTATACGGGGCCCCGGTGTGGGCTGGTGACCTGACAGACCGCAGCATCGCAGTTCTGCGAAGACCACAGCGCGTGATGGCTGTCAGAGTCATCAGAGGGTACCGCACGATCTCCCACGAGGCGGCCTGCGCACTGGCCGGATCGCCGCTGGGACCTGGAGGCGAGAGCCCTAGCGTCACTTTATCGGTGGCGCGAGGCAGAGCGGTCGCGGGGCAAAGGATTGACTCAACGCCAAATTGACGTACGTCGGTCTGAGCTCCGCGAGGTCCTAGTGGCGGCATGGCAGGATAGGCTTGAGCACCCTTCTGCCGGCCACACCACAGCTGAGGCGATTCGGCTAGTGCTACAAAGCTGGCTCGAGAGGAGGCACGGCTCACTGTCGTTTCGTGTGACGCAGGTGCTCTCGGGGCACGGCTGCTTTGGGAAGTACCTGTTCCGCATAGGCAGGGAGCCGGACGCACGGTGTCACCACTGCGTCCAGAGTGGAGAGGACACGGTGCGGCATACGCTCGCAGAGTGCGTAGCTTGGGAGGAGCCGCGTCGCGCCCTCGCCTTAATGGTAGGCAGCGACCTGTCGCTGTCGGCCGTGGTCAGCGCCATGGCCGGCAGCGCGGCTTGCTGGGACGCGATGGTGACCTTCTGCGACACAGTCGTGGCGCGGAAGGAGGCCGCGGAGCGGGAACGGGAAGCCTCGGCAGACCACCCGGCCCGCAGCCGGCGCACCGGGCGCAGGAGGAGGGCAAACAATGCCCTCTTTCGGCCACCCTAAATGGGTCCAAGAGCGGCGGACTGTTTAGTCCGTCGCCCCTCCACTCCATGGACCCGAGATGGCGGCGCGTAGTGTTCCACGCGCGCATCCCCAGGTGTAAGGGGAGGAGCACTTCGCTCCATCCTCGAGATGGGGTCCGCTAAGGAGCGGGCCAGCACTAGTCAGGGGCTGCGGAAGAATCATGGTTTCCCGCGGCCCCTGGCACACGTGAGAGACGGAACACCGGGGGGTTTTAGTCAGTAGAAGTCTGACAGAACTCCATGAGGATTTCCCCCCGAGAAAAAAAAAAGTAGAATGCTAAGAAAGAACAACACAAACCAATGTGCCAACACTGCCAAATGCACAAGTATGTGTTCATCACTGGTGAACCCCGTTCACATTCACATGGCTATAGGTTTTTCTTTTAACAATAAAAATAAATGTGGCGTTTTAAAATACTAACTTAGTTCTGGAATGAATTCAAAACGTTTTCCATTCTAGATTGACACAGAACTTCCTTTACTATATTAATAAGTTATACTTTTTCCGGTCCATGTTCGCCAGAACCTTTTTATCCCATTGGTTATCAGCACAGAGTACATTAGATTATATATTTATGGATATCAGAATTCTCTCGCGGTGGACCGGCGACGACCTGATCAAGGAGGAGGGAGACCGATGGATAGAAAGGCACCAAATTGCGCGGGGTATATCGATACTGTTAAAGAATGCCTGCAGTAGACGTCCACCGGCTGTAAAACAAACAAACCTGTGGACCAACTAAAGGCCTACGCAGACCGGGACGGCATGGCAAGGGATTTTAATTTTTACTAATGGACATTCAACCGTATTACCGTACTATTACAGAAATACGACATAAATGGCTATGCTTTAAAATGAAAAATGTCGTGCGATAAAATCCCTTTCAATGCCAGGGCATCAGTTTAAAGCATAGCAATTTATGTCGTATTTCTGTAACAGTACGGTTGAATGTCCATTAGTAAAAATTAAAATCCCTTGCCATGCCCGTCCCGGTCTGCGTAGGCCTATATTCGCACAAACCGCCAATGCCTACCATTTAATTTTGACTCGAAACCGTAACTATAGTGTGACCACAGGAGCTGTGCACCCCCTGCGGTATGTGCGGCGAGGTGGGGGACGAAGAAAAAATAGGTGTCCGTTATGGTAGCGTACACGTGATAGTTCTGATAGAAAGGGAACTTTCTTTTTGATAAATTCTTTATGTAAAAATAATGCGTGAAATTCTGACTGAATTAGTGTAGGTAAATGCTTTATGCGAATTCACAGTGGAATATGTCAAAAATCCATGTTAATTTATGTTCATAGTACTGGTACAAATAATATGCTCACAAGTAATTTGAATATCTCGAGAACTACAAAACATAGGTACAGTAATTCTGTTAATGCAGTAGAAATGTAACCCTGACATAACGCCTGTGTAACACTTTATTTCAATACAAAATTCAATATTATCGGAGATATTAACGGTTCTTAGGGGCCGGGCTGGAGTTATTTCATTACGCTATAATATTAAAACTACAACAACTATTTGTTTTAAATGTAGGTACAGTCTGTCTATAAAGTCCTGACAAAATATTAGGGCGCCACTGTGCTACACGTAGCAACCCTATTTAGTCTGACAAAATAGTTTTCAAAACAATTATGTTCAAATAACACACTACACTATTAGAGCACTTATAATACTAGGGCATTTCTTGTAGGTAAGCCTATTGCATTTAAAGTTTTGCGTAGAACTTCAAGACTACAATTAAAATCTATCTCAGTTCTAGCTATCATCTGCAATTTTCTGAGGGTTGGAACTCGAAAATTTACAAAAGTTATCAAATTGAAATTAGGATAAATCTTGACTGAATTATACTAATGCAACTGATACAATGTATCAACAGAAATGGTCGTACTACGATTTTTCTTACTTACAATGAATAATTATCTAACCTAAAAATGTGCTATGTACACAATGCCTGTTTTTGGTCTCTAAATCTCAAATGGAGTGAATTTATTACTTGAGACAGATTACGAAAAACAGCAACACGATTACATACCCATCAAAGTTGCAGTTCGCCCATAAACATCATCCAAATCGCATAAAAGTTGACCAGAATCGAGCTCCGCTAAACATCGCCATAAAACTTTAAAAATCACTTCCCGCGTGTTACTTTGATTTACTCTACTCATTGTTTACATTGTTCTTCGTAAGTCAGTATTAGTTTATTGTAGATTAATGAACTAATAAAAATCACAAATTTGACGCTTTAAAGACATATCTGTAATATATTACATTTGATCACAATGTAACCCAAATATAGTCATATTTTATTAAAAATATGCAGGTGATAAATAAGAACTCACCCCTTATTCATAAACGCCTCTTAAATTTAATCACTGTTTAGCGAGATTATTATTTGTAAAATCAAACTTATACCAAACAAAACCGTAAGAATTTAAGGTACCTAATCAATTAACTAAAATTTAAGAGGCGTTTATGAGTAAGGGGGTAATCTGTATAATGTAATTCCTAGGAATACTGTAGTGTTAATGATTTCTAATTCCTCATCATTAATCTTAACAATTGGATTTTTTTTTATTTTATTTATGCAGAGTTTTTTGGCATAGTAAACAACTCGATATAGCTCTTGTGTATGCTACCATAACAGACACCTACTTGCTGTCACGAGTTTTGACGGCAGTGTCATAACAATTCGAACATTATATTTTTCTTTAAGAATTTCATGTTCTTAGAGTATTTGATACATTCCGCTAGATGTCATTTTTCTCAAAGTTACATTATAAAAACACAAATAATGTTCCTATTTACGCTTAAAACTATACAATAATCTAAATACTTTCTTGGAGTTTTAAAAAATGACTGTCTTTTAATAGAAAACTGCTACATCCGCTCGTGTAGCGACCCGTACCAGCCAAATAACTTAAGAATATTGCGTCAGATGTCGCTAGTAGCTACATCATAGACTGTTTATTCTATACCAGTATATAACATGTACTCTATATGTCCACCCCCCTCTCGCCGCGCGCATACCTCAGGAGGTGCACAGCTCCTGTGGTCACACTATACCAACCTTGTTAATTAAATAAAACCTTAAAACAATTTGTTTATCTATCGGCTGTTGTAAGCAATGATATTATATTAAAAAGAGGTAGATACGTCATTATGCTGACAAATTAATGAAAAAAATGTTCCTTTCCTAATAAGGAAAAGTAACGCATGCGCAATTTTGCTTTGCTTTTTTTTTTGCTAAAACGATGGACGTGTAGATACATAGTTAAAAATATTATGACTGTGATTTAAAGTAAACTTTTAATATTGTAAATAAATAATAATTACTTGTGATATAAGATCGCTTGTAATTAATTACCCTTAAATTGATAGTTGGTGCTGTGTCAAACACACGATGGCATTGATATTCGTTTTTCTCACCGTATGTTTGTTCTATGTTTTGACCAGCATTCAGTCAGATTATTTTCTTTGGGTTTTCATACCGCTCCCGCATATAACATATTTATCTAGGTACCTCTTTTTAATATAATATCATGGGGTATAAGCATCCAAAACTTTTCAATGAAACCTTCATAGTAATGTATAACATAATAATAGAGAAAAATAAAAAAAACGTGAGAGAGGTTTAAACTCTAACAAACAATGTTATGTTTGTTTTTGAGTGACTGGTAACTGTCACATTAAGGATATAAAGACCAAACATACAATATTTTTAACTTGTTTTAATATCATGGGGAAGCATTTTGGAGAATTAAGTACTCTTAGGGGCATAGTATATTATGTACTTTCACCTCACGAGCAAAAACCTTTGGCTGGGTGGCTTGACCATGGACCTAGAAATCTGATTAGAAGGTTTTCAGCACGGTGGTGGACCTACTTACCAAGTAAGTAGCAGTATTTATCTTAGGCCAGATTTACGTAGGTATACCTACTTAGTGCAAACTCGAATCTAGATAATAAATAAGTTTCTCAATAATAAATGGCACTAATATAATAGTACAGTACCCGGTCGTAAATATTGCACATCGAATTTAGTAAAGAGACAATCGGCCAATTTCGGCTTCGTAGAGCAGCATCTCTGTCTCACGAAATACAAACAGTCTGGTATCTATTAGCAACTGTTGGTATCTATTAGCAACTGTTGAGGGTACAGATCCCACAGACACGAACTTGCTAGTGGGCGGAGCCTAAAAGATTGATGTCAAAAACGTGCACGTTTAAATTGCCCAAAATAACTTTGGCGAAAAGGTTATACGTACAAATAAATTATGAAGTTGCGACTGGCATCATAATTAGTTTTAAGGGTACCCTTAAAACTAATTATGATTTGATAGTGTGCGACGACAGAGATGACGCTCTACGAAACCGAAATTTACCGATTGTCTCTTTCCACAGGTCGATGTGCAATATTTACGGCCGGGTATACAGTACCCGGCCTTAAATATTGCACATTCAACATTGCATTTATGGGATGTGAATATGTGTTGAACTAATTGAACAACTGAATGCTGCTAAATTAGCAGTGTCTGCTGAGTTACTCTTGGCGCTTTAGCTGCTTCATTAAAAATGACAAATTGTTTGTTGAAATAAATTTAAATTCTTACCGTTGAGATTTTTTTGAGGATTTTAACAGCTGCAATCTATATGATGCTGACTGTACCTAAGTGTAATGTATACCTAATCATTATTACTCAACATTACATATACTCTTTATTTAACACAGGGCTCGTATTTAAATAAATAAAAATCGTTTTATTTCTTACACAGATAGTAACAGATAATACAATAATTTATACAAAAAAACAAAAGAAAAAGAGTATTGTATCGTGTCATCACACCTGTGCAGAAAATAGGACCCTACTCAGCTTAGATAACATAATGCTGATTGACAAGCAGCCGCTATAGCCAATCCAATCAGCGCAAAAAATACGTACCAATTTACGTACCATGCAATGGTATTGCACTTTAAATTAAGAGAATTTCAAGTTATGAATAGTGGATAAGCTTCACCACCTGTACATTTATGCACTTACTCACTTATTTTGTTAAAAAACTAACGGGTTTTACAGGACGAAGTAAACGGACAGAAACAAAGTAGGTATTCCTTTAGGTCAAAAAAAATTGCAAGATGTTAAAACTGTGTAAAAACTAAAAAGTGCTTAATTAAACATAAAACTCTCAATTATCTCTTATGTTTTAGTTGCAGTTTTAACCTATGTAGTATACGAAGGTGTCGAAACAACTTTTCATCATAACCAAAGAAAAGATCCAAGGGATTACATCAATGAAGTTGATCCAAATGCTGATTAATAGTTTTATCCACAAGCCAAATTTAAACCGTGAACAACAAATAGACGTCCTTTTATCTTAATGACAAATTGTAATGCGATTTTAGAAAAAATAATTGTTCAGTTGTTCATTTGAATGTAGGTAACCTATAAAAACAAAGGGAATTCTATTTATTGTGACACCCTAGAGAGTTAAGGCAGATGTTCAAAGGATTTGTCACAACTTGCACGCATCGGTGATCGGTCCTAACAACAGGGACCGTTGCCTTACCTTCGGTAACGGTGCCAACTTTGATAAATCAGCTCGCTATTTATTTTAAAATGATAAATAAAAAACGTAGGTACATGTAGTACCTACGTTTTAGGCTGTTGTTAGGACCGATCACCGATGCGTGCAAGTTGTGACAAATCCTTTGAACATCTGCCTTAACTCTCTAGGGTGTCACAATAAATAGAATTCCCTTTGTTTTTATAGGTTACCTACATTCAAATATAACACATATTTTTAAATTTTGTAATGTTAATGATTTTTATTATTGAAATAATAAAGAAATATTACTAAAAGAATATTTTACTTGTAGTTTTACACTTAAAACTAACCGTGTTTACGTTTATTTGAGGAAAGGAAAAGAGTATTTTTTTTAAGGTATGCAGTTATGGAAGATGCGAAGTTCTCAAGAGGTCGGAAGCTATCTAATATAATTTATTCCGCGATTCTGAGAAACAAAAGAAAAGTATAAAATCGTAGACAGAATTGGACGTGAGCGGTCCGGCGTCGCTACCTTCTGGACCACGCTACCGTTCGGCCCATCAGCCTCACGGGTTCCGGTGGTTTTCCCCACAGAACAAAAATCAAGTGGAAGTGCTAAGTAGGCCACCTTTAGACCCCAAAACTTCTTTCTACTTCGACAATTTTTGGTTTGTACCATTCGATTTCGTCAGAATTCCTGACTAATTTTTTTTCTGTTTGCGTGTCGTGGCCGAGCAATCAAAACGGAACCAGCACCTCGTTTTATAGCAGTTTTTATCAATTGCTCGAGAATTTCGGGCGACAGTATCTCGCACTCTCGTTGTCCAGCGTCTCGGGCATGTTCACATAAACACGGGAGTTCAAAAAATACCAAAAGTCTGAAACGGTTAAATCTAGCGACCTTGCAAACCAATCCCAATATCGTACCCGACGAATGGCTTTGGCGTATTCCTAATAATAAGCATCTCTGCCAAAAAACTTTATTCTGTCCTGTGCCTTCCTCATCCATTGCCCACAAGCTTTACCAGATGTAACATTACTTTGTAACTAATCGCTTTCTTCCGTGGGTGTGTCTTACACGCGTTTGGCAGGCAGCAGCAAATGCACTGACTGAATTGGTACAGGAATATGCGCAGGTTTTTACCAAAGGCCTAAGGTATATCCGGCTGGTGCCTGGTCGATATTCTCGGCAGAAACAGATGTGACATTATCAGCCATTTGCGCAGCAAAATAAGATCTTCCAATAGGGTGATTTCTTTTGGCCCACCCTGTAGTAGCTCTGTGCTAGTTGCCAGATCCACACCAATCGATCCAGCGAGCGGCAGGAGCGCGCTCCACAGGAGCGTTTGACGTGAACTTGTCTCGCGCGATCCAAACTGCGCGGCAGGATCGCCCGCTCCTTGTCGCGAGCAAACCATCAGTTGTCGGTTTTTGTGAGTAGCACACAGGCGCCTCAGGCTTTCGGCGCGCTCGTTGTAGACGTTTGTGTGTGGAGCGCGCGATCACTCATAATGGAAAATTTTTAAAGTCTTTGCCTAATATCCCTTTACAAGGAACATAAATGCTTATGGGATCCATTTCGATGGATCCATGGCGATTTACTAAATATAAGAATGTAGGTTGTTGCTGCCACAGCAATTCGACGGCGTTGCTGAACGTGTGACTCCATAGCGACCGAATGTTAAACTGTTCTATAGGCGGATCAGTGTGGATAGCATGGAGCGATCTTTAGGATCGCACGTTTCCAAAACTGAAACTGACCAGTGCAGCGCGCTCCTGCCGTTCGCGATCGGATCGTGCTGGGCGTTTAGTGTGGATCCGGCAATTGACTATACTAACATAAGAATAGTAATGGTTATTTTTGTCGCAATGCATAACTTTAATCTTCATTATGCAATCAAATTGAAACAGGATTTAAATAGAAAGACTAAAATGTTAAATTATCCATTTACTAAGCTTCGATGCACATAACATATCAATGGTTTTAAATAATTATTACAAATGTATAGGATAAAGTACATATGTAATAATAGTATAACCATTCAGCAGATTAATAATATTAATTGATGGAATCATTTTGTGTTTGTTCTGTGCACTTCACAATTACCGTGTTACCATCAATGGGTATTTCAAATTAAAATAATAAATCTTATTTTGAAATATATGCAACTAAAAGTAAATCGTACTATGAATGGACACCACATAGCATGTGACAATATTAACATACCAGAAATGAATGACTCAAATTTAGCACTTGTTTCTTGATATCTTTAAAAAATTCTAAAAACTTTACTTACTGTTAATGTGCCTTGCTATATAGTGTCTGTTTTCATGTGATGAACTTAAAGTATATCAATTTAAGACAAATAAATACATGTAATCACAGTGCATTTGTATCTGTTCAGCTGAATGTAAACATTAATTTTCACTTTGGAATATGTAAGTACAAAACTATGTCCTTATATTGAAACAAAGTTGTGATGTCCCAGTTTAAAGAAATTTATTAAAATAAAATCATACATTGGTCTTAAACCTATTCACCAATTATATTAGGATAGTATAACATATTATTGTAGAACAGATTCAATGTTACATGATGGGGACATCGTTTTACTAATATTATATCTGAAGTTGTTAAATGTTCAGATTTTCTTGATAAACAATTTGGAATTTTGGTATTAATTAGTTTAGCTGTTTTCTAATAATTATTTTATAAAGTTAACCAAATAACACGAAAACTTAAATTAGTCTTGCATGAGCACACAGATGAAATTAAATATCTGAGTTTTTTTTTTATTACTTTCGAAGCCAATACAATATTTAAAATAATTAGAAAGTAGAGGGCAGCATTTACATGTTTACAAAATTACGCTACTTTTTCCTGTTTATCTAAAATTTATCACAAATCCGCAAAAATAGTTTATTGCCAACAACTCACAAAACGATTTCCACCATACATTCTTATCACAGGGATCACATTATTCATGTTTACTCAACACATGTACAGTCGGGGTATTTGCCGCTCGACCACCCTTAGGCGAGAATCGCTTGGCACGCGGCGCATGCGATACGTGGGCGTGCCACGTATCGCATGCGCCGCGTGCCAAGCGATTCTCGCCTAAGGGTGGTCGAGCGGCAAATACCCCGACCGTACATAATATACAAACATACTTGGTTCAAGTGTCCGTTTACCGATAATTAATTCGACGACATATACTATTGTTATTATAAAGGACTAGATGTAAATCGCTTCGTAAGTCAGAAGACATTAATTATCATAATTATTTTTAATTCCATCTTTATACATTTCATGTGCTCATTAGGTATTAATTTATTTGCTATAATTATAGTTATTCACTAAAATCAATTTTATCACATTATATGAAATAAAATTGCGGGTTACACAGCACAAAAATGCATTAGGTAGGTATACAAAATGTAACCAAAAATATAATTAAGTTAATACTATTTATTACTTGAGTTATATTATGTGTCAACAATTTAAATGACGTGCCTTTGAAGTCGTTCGCCTGAAGAACTAAACGGGTACGTAAAAATATTGCAATAAACAAAAAATAACATCAAAAATTACTAGTCAATGTAGTATTTGAAGAAAAATAAATATTTACTATTAATTTATTTCCGAGTGTTCCTCGAGGGCGGACAACGCGGTTATCATAAGTCTAAATAATAACCCATCCAGCGTAACAAGTATGCCACATACATATTTGTAACGAGTGTCGTTATGTGTAGATGGAGTGTCATTACTTATTATTATGATGTATGTATGTGCATATAGTACTAAAGTGATATTTCACTCAACATCCATTTGTTCTTGTGTTTGTTGCGCATCGGTAGGCGTGTTAGATTCTGGCTGGCCGTCTCCTGCAGTGGGGTTAGCTGGCGGCGGGGTTTTTTCTTTAGGTTTTGGTTTATTTAAGATAGGATTCACAAGATTCTCGAAGTTCTGGAAAAATAAATTACGTGTAAGTTCAAATAAATTTGTATAGTTCAGGTTGCCAAGAACATTTTTGCAAAGTGATTAAAGTGTATTAAAATGTATATTATGTGTATTTAAATTAAAGTATTTTTTTTGTGAGTAGCCTTATTTTGATGAGACAATCAACAATTTTGTAGAAAGTCTGTACAGTGATAGCAGAGATAAGGGGGACACAACTTTTCGATTTAATGTATCTCAAATATTATACATAAACATATTAGTAGGACAATATAACTGAACTAATACCTAGTGAATTAAGATAATGTAATAGGACTTACTTGTCTCTCCTGACGTATCTGATGAGTTGTGATGGGTGGTGGTTGATGACGCGGCGTGTGCGCGAGCGACTGACGCGCGTTCTCGAGCCAATTTAACGCGTTCTTTGCGGCCTCTGCTACTTTTTGTACGTCATTCTCTGCCAAGTGCGCGTACTTAGCTTCACCAAAGCTAAAAGAAAAATAGTTTGATTAATTAATAATGCTATCTATGCGTGCCCAGCAGATGATGGTGATATCAGGTCTTTTGTGATTAATGTTCTTAAATGCGCAATCCTTTCTCAAATTATGATAAAATTATACATAGAACCAAAAGCAATTCTAAGTAAGACATAATTTAGAAAAACGAAATGAACAGTTAATCTAGTCTGTGAAATAGACAAAACATATGTGATATAAGAATTGCTTTTTGTTGTAAACCATACAATTGTGTCAATTGAGTTTATAAGCATAACTTAAACGAAATTTTACTTACTTGAACAAGCCAACAGCTTTATTAGCTAATTGAATAACTAAAGCATAGTCGTCAAGTGCTCCGGGGCGAAGCTCGAATTCCAAACGCCTCTGCTTGATGGGTTCACCTTCAGTTTTTAGTTCCGTTAGCTTGTCGCTGTAAACCTGAAAGTAAAAATATGAAATAAACCAATGGGGATACTTGACAATTAAGTTAATTGCTTAATATTTACAAAAAAGGACTACATAGATAGATCAATCAAGACATTTAAAAAAATCGAATATCTTGAATAGGAATGAGTACTAAAAATATGTACTATACGATATTTATAATTTAACCCCCTTACTCATAAACGCTTTTTAAATTTGATCACTGCTTAGCGAGATTTTTATTAGTAAAATCAACCTTATACTACACAAAACCAAAAAATTTAAGCTAATCAACTGACTAAAATTTAAGAGTTGTTTATGAGTAAGAGGGTTAGTGTGATGTGACAATCATTGTATGAACTTAATACATAATAATATAGAATGATTGCATACCTGTCTATGTTGATCTTCACCTTCATCATACAACCACTGTTCAAGAGCGTCTAGTTGACTGACAAGTTTACTGCGCTGATCTTCCGCTATGAAGTCATGTAAAGTTTCACCCTCAGACAACTTGCCGCGTAGTTCATACACATATTCCTCCAATGTATTACGAGCGTCTGCTCTTTCCTTCTCTTGCCTATCTTGAGCTTGCATTTTACCCTATAACACAAAACAGACATTGTAACTAAATAATCCTAAGAAATGGAAAAAAGTAATACTTTGGTTTACTCTAACTAATTATTAAAGGGAATGAATGGTATATGGTTATATAAATAATTGCCCTACATTCTTTATACCAATTATAAAAAAATACGAGGGTAAACATACAGTACAACAACCTACACTTATAATATAATTATGTTTTTTATTTTATGATGCTGGTTATAATTTTTTCCATTTATTTATTATTCAATCAAATCAGCCCGATAGATAAAAATAAACAAAATTAGTATAATAAATTCATTGATAAAATGTAAAGTTCTTAAGAGTAATAATACATAGTACAATTTTAAATGGCCATAAAAAAAAAATTAAAATTACCTCTTGTTCCATATAGCTATTTAGGTCATGCTTCGAGTAGCCATGTGTTTGTGCGTCAATAGGCAACTCAATAGTCTTCACTACTACTTTTTTCTTTTCTTTTGTTTTGTCCTTTTTGTCATCAGTTTGCTCCTGAAAGTAAGCACAAGAGTTCAAACCTTTATAAAAGAAACAACTTCCCCACCACCATCACTGCTTGGATATTATATTTCAATCTAAAACTATTGTCAAACACCATTTGGACTTACTTAATTTCCAAGCAGTGAGGTGACCCATTTGCATTTACTACATAAATAAAAACTACAAAACTTATTTAATGTAAAATAAATGTGTAACTTCTCCAAAATCCAAGTATCTGTAGAACTAAAATAGTAAAAAACCAAAGGAAAAAATCCAAGCTTGAGAAAAACATGCGTGGACACAGAAGATAAACTCTAAAAGAAACAGAAACAAGATAAGAGGTTGTACTGTGACCTCATAAAACGAATAGTGCAAATGGGACCTCAAAGAGGGTGGGGATGAAACAAAAACAATGATGTTTGCTGCCAGTTATAGCTAAAATTATGTGTTAGAACATTATAGAATAAGACAATGTTGGGCTGCCATCTCACTATTGGACATCTAAAGTATAGAAAGTTGTATGTAAAGTATAATTTCAAAATAAGTATAGTATTCGAATTAATTTAAAATGTAAAAATAGAGTTAGAAATTCCAAGCACTTAAATTACTTGTTTTACGACAAGAAGCAAACAAACACCTAGCTTACAATACAACATGAATATTGGTTATAAAATTACACACCAAATACATATTTTGTGCTGAAACAGGTCGCGTCGGCGCAGTGCCTGAGAGGTATACATCCTCAGACAAATCACTTTGACTGTTTATTATTTATCTGACTTACTTAAAAGTAAATGATATTTAGCATAAACTATATTCCGACCTTTATTTCATTTAAGGCGTATATTAGAGGTGAAATATAAATGAAATTGTTAGAATAACTAAAACAAACAAGGTAGCAGACCCGACATAAGACTCAGTATAACAATTATTTCAAGGTAGTTACGACAAATTAGACGGGCAACAAACAACACGGGAAGTGGAAACACGCGCTACCGGACACGTACCCCACTGAACCACGATCCTACTTTCTGTGTCCACGACTGTTTTTGTTGAGGCTCCCCCTTCATTTCGTCGTCTCTCACCTCTTTGTTCTCAGGGCCGTTTTGCTGTTCTTGACTGCCGCCATTTGTATCCATAGCCGCATCTTGACCCTGACTCTCATTTGCATTCTCCATTTCTATACTTTCATTCTGAGCAGCATCCTGTTTCTTTTCAACGAGGGATGCAGAGGCTACTGTTATGATGCCGTGAATGTTCACTCTGACCTTTACTTTTACTTTTTGTGATTCGCCTTCAGATGTAGGTTGGATGTCTCTGATCTGCCATTGGCCTGTAAAATAAACATGTGTTTTTGTACTGTTTGCAATATCAATATTACAGTTCATATAAGTTATGTTTCACACATATTTAATGAATAAAAGAAATGTGAATTAATGAACACATACCAATAAATTGATCAGGGAATGGAATTTGATCAGAGTAGTAAGCGCGAACAGAAAAAGTTTCCTTTCTGTAGAATGTTAACATCTTTGAGAATGGTGCAGCATGGAAGGCAGGGAATACCTGAAATTTATGATGAATTGTAAGTTACAATGAATTATATGATTATAGTGATTATTAAGTATGAAAAAGTGAATCAAATATTGAAGAAAAAGTTTATTAAAGTGACAATTAATGTACAAATAAGATATCATGCACAACAGATCAAAATATACAGGTGAAGTTGGACACCATTCAAATATTTCTGGGAGTTAGGTACTTATCACAAAAAATAAATATGTTTTATAGATACAGAAATCACGCAAAGTGAGTTCCCGCAAGTTATGTTTGTTCAAGTTTATATTACGACTTTGTATTGAACGACGAACGAAATACTAAAAGAAAAAGTAAATAACCATATTATCGTGCAAATTTATGTTTCAATGATGATAAAAAGATCATTCTGAAAATTATTTTCAGACAAGTCAAAAATGAGCACAAAGAACATCCAAACGCGGGACAATAATTTGTGGATCACACAACTAATCCTTTTGTACCCGTGACACCACCGTCTTGCACCACCCGGTGGTGTAAAGGGTATTTTTTAATACCCATTACACTACCAAAAAGCTGCACCACCACCGGGTGGTGTAAAAGGTATTTTTCAATACCCATTACACTACCAAAGAGCTGTCCTAAGTTACTTTGGTTTATGTACCTGTTAATTATTTATTTATCATTGTATGAATCATTATTTTGTCTGCATTTTAATGACATTGAACTACGTAGTGCAATAAATGCATTGAAACTTCTGGTTTTTTAATTTAAAATTAAAAAGCGAAATATTCTTTAATAATAAGTCCCCAAATGCTAGCACTGCACCAGATTGTCAGCACCTCCAACAAAAACTCAAATTATGGGCTTACCATTAACCCGGCCGGAGGCGCGCCATTATTTAGAACACAAACTGTCGCTACCGGGTAAAAAATACCACAGTATATATATGTAATTATTATAGTCTAGGTATGTATAATTGAAAAAATGATAAGAAATAGGGAATGTAGGTAATATAAAAGAAATAAAAACATGGTAAATATTTTAGTTTATGTTTATTTAGACTCTAAAACATGCAAATTAACTTCAGATAGAAAAACAGTAATTTTTTTCTTATATCAAATAAATTTATAACAAAAGTAGTTTTGTTCTCTTAATTATTAGTAAATTGAGATCAATTACAAAAGAATATAGTATATTCATCATAAAAACATAAAAACAATCAACATTTCTTATTAGCTTCTTACATAAAAGACTCATTGAACTAAACATATTATAAGGCACTTATTTATTAGGAACTTTGTAATCAATATACTTTTATAAATCATATGTTTTACATAGACTTATTTTTTTGGTAACATGTATCACATATAGGTACAGTATGCTCACGACATATCTTTTTAAAACATAACTGGCACTCTGTCTTGGTTTTTCTGTCTTTTTTCCACGGACATACCGAACAACGAGAAGAACTTATGTTGGCCCTTGATCCAGATGGACGTGGTTGATCACTTTGCTCTTCATGGTCACCTCCAAGTATAAATTGTATTTTAGCCTTTATAAAAGATGGTAAATTAGTAATAGTAGCTCTTTTTTTAATTTGCGGCATCACGAGGTGCAATGCTAATTCTTTCAAGCAATCGTTCCTTGGTGGCATTACTTTGTTTTGTCTTTCAGTATTTGCTTTTGTAATAATATAAGCATTGATACCTGCCATATTCAAAAGTCCAAAGAAAATCACTAGAGGCCAACGTCTTGTGACTCGAGATACTGAATATGTGCCACATAATTCATCGACCACATCAACTCCACATTTGTACCTATTATAATCTGTGATGATTTCCGGTTTACGAGCGTCGCCTGTCGATTCATCAATCTTAGCGTCATGATGCATAGTTGAGGCCATGAGTACTATTTTGCCTTTCTTTGGCATGTATGACATCAAGGTGCAGTCTTCTTGGAAACCGAAAAGTGAAGAACGGACATCTCTATTTTTGGATACAATAAAAAGAGGAGGAATTTGTGGTTTGTTTTTTCTAATAGTACCCAAGGCTGTTAAGCCATAATCATTGAGCAAGTCATAAAATAACTGATAACTGGTAAACCAGTTATCCATTACAACATTTCGGTGTGATCCTCTTATAGGTTCTACTAAACGTTTCACGACATCGATAGCAGCATTACTGTGATCGTAAGGGCCTTCATTTTTACCAACATATACTTCCATATTATAAGTATAGAATGTGCGAGCATCGGCTAACATTAAAATTTTTATTCCATATCTTCCTGGTTTGCTTGGAATGTACTGAAGAAATGGACAACGACAGCGAGTTTTCTCTAATTTTTCGTCAATTGTGACGTGTTCTCCAAGGGAATAATATTTTTTTATATTGGTGCTGAAATCTTCAAATATCTCGCGGACTGCTGTAAGCTTATCCTCCTTTCGCCTCTCTTGACGTGAGTGAATGTTATCGAAACGGAAACATCTTAGTAAAAAATGAAAACGCTTCCTGGACATACTTGCAATGCATAAGTCTATGCCGCTGCCATCTTTTGCCCAGATATCTTTAGAATTAAGATGCGCACTTCGAAGCTTTCCTGTAAAATATAGCAGTCCGAAAAGGGCTTTGACCTCTACTAAGTCTGTGATTTTACAATCACGATCTCTGGAATATTTGCCCTGCACACCAGTTATATATATATTTGTATAATGAACAACTTTTTCAATATATTCATCCGGAAATATAAGTTTCCATGCGTCTGAAATGCTGTTGCAATTTTTACCTTCACGAACTGGTCCTGGTAAGTGCGTGATTATATTATGTGCTCTGGTGCGTCGTCGTTGTGAAGGCTCTGCGACTTGCCATTCAGTCAGATTATCTCGACCAATGTACCTTCCATGTCTCAAGTTGGCTAGTGGTACGTCATCTATATCTTCTCTATCAAATCCTGGCACATGCTGGACATCTCTGGCTAAAGGCACCAACACGTTTTCTCCATCTTGTTCAGAGTCACTTTCGTGTTCACTATAATGCTCTGTTGTATAATGTATAATGTATAATGTTCTGTTTCTGAAACCTCTTCTTCTTCGCTGTCCTCATTCTGAAGAATTTCTTCAACTGTGAGGTCTCTTAAATAGTTACTACCCATTATAATCACCTGAAAAATAAAAAGTTATTAAAAAATATTTAGTGCATAAACAGTCGCTACTGGGTAAAAAATGCCCATACTCACTTTACACGTCCGTATGATCCAAGCGCGCGGCGTTAACTGAAGGATACGCGGGGAGCGCGTTCTGCATGTACCTCTAGGAAGCTACTGAGAAAGACAGTGTCTGTAAGTACGTGAGTAAAAAAATATGACGGAATTTCATATGTCTGTGGTATTTTTTACCCGGTAGCGACCGCTGCCGGGTTAATTAATTTGGGATTCCGTTTAAAAAAAAATAAAAAATAAGATCCTTTTGGAGTTATAAACTGGGACATTATTAGTATTTTTTTTGTAAACGCGGGAACATGTCCTTCAAATTACCTACTTTGTTTTGACAGTTTCTTATGATCGTAGGTAAGTTCAGGTTTTGTTTATTTTACTTAAAACAGTTAATGGTGGCACAGCACTATTGTTTGGTAGTGTAATGGGTATTGAAAAATACCTTTTACACCACCCCGTGGTGGTGCAGCTTTTTGGTAGTGTAATGGGTATTAAAGAATACCCTTTACACCACCAGTGGTGCAAGACGGTGGTGTCACGGGTACAAAAGGACAACTAATTATGTTGCGTGGGATTCGAGCCCGCGACCTCGTGTACTGCAGTCGCCACCGTGACCCCTGGGTCTGACCAGTCAGCTGATTATTATAATATACATACCTCCATATCACCGTCCTCTCCCTTAGCAGCGTCCCAGGCCAGGCGCACCGCGTAGGGCTGCACGTCGGCCACGCTGAAGTCTCGCACGCGCACGCCCGGCGACAGCACGGCGCACTGCAGCGCGCAGCCGCGAGCCACCGCCTCGTCCTGGAGTACACAGTACGTTACTTTATAATATAGATCTTACTACAATCCTACACACTCATAATAATGTTTGTGTGGATTTCCATGGTGAGTTTTTGTAAAGGATTTTTTTAAAGTGTGTTTTTTTCCATTATCTACAAAACTGAAGAAATTTTATGTTACGAATTAGCAGTGCGGATACCAGTTTCTCACAAAGGACCATTTAATTTAAAAAAAATGTTTACTAATGTTATTTGATTTGACAGAGCTCACTTTAAATCAAGAGTTAGTGGAACAATAATTTGACAAGCGTTTCAGAAACCGGGGGTAAATGTTACTACATAGTATATTAGATAGTACGGTCAAGGAATTTAATTGTTTAGCAGGTACACAACCTACGTAATTTAGTCGTATTATATACCAAAATAATCCTAGCGAATTTGAAAGATATTACACCTCAAAATTGACATAATATAAAATATAACCAATAAGTATGAATTGCACTTCAAACTTCTTTGTTTACAAACTTCCACCATTCTGTCCAAAGAGTAAAAAATAAAATTTTGACAGTATTATCAATACAATGCATTGAACCAATCAGAACAGCGAATGCTACTCGATATACTTTATTGTTTTAATAGTGACACAAACTCGGTCTAAGGATACTGTTTGATGGAGATGGTAGATAAGGTCTAGTTTAGTTTGACTTAACTTTGGTCTGTCAACAAAATAAAATTGAAGAATTTTATTTTAACACAAAATACCTGTCTGTCATAGATAGACAAGGCTAGGTATATATACCTTGTCTAATTAATTTTACGACTCCCAAGACGTCGGGGTTCGTCATCCGTCGTCTGTAGTCGGTAAATAGTAACCTGACCGATTTCAAAATTAAGCAAATTGCTAAACAATTAAATTCCTTGAGTGTACATATAATTAAAACTATATTATAGGTAAATCAAAAATAGAAAACCATAATTTTCCTACCTGGTTCAAAGTAGTAGAAGCATGCTTGCTGAAGACTTGTTCAATCAAAGTTTTGACTGCAGGAATTCTGGTAGATCCTCCGACAATCTCAACTGAATGAATGTCCTCAGGTCTGAGTTCTGAAAGAATTAAATTGATACAATAAATAAATGTTGAAAACAAATACCTACAAAACATCTGTTTTAGGGAAGAAGTAAGATTCTTTAAGTACTATGAAGCTATTCAGGCAGGCCCTGATTAATTTTCTTCTTTATAATTTATGACCTATGTAATGTGAAACAGGCCTACTACGGAGCTTATTAAAGTAGTATTGGTAGCTGCACTGGACAGGACACTACTGAACAGAGCCAGACACTTTTAACCAATAGAAATAAAAAAAAATAGTGTATCATAATATAACATTTTAATCATCCATACTAATATTATAAACGCGAAAGTAACTCTGTCTGACTGTCTGTTACTCTTTCACGCCTAAACGGCTGAACGGATTTTGACGAAATTTGGTACAGACAATCTTTAGACCCTGAGAAAGAACATAGGCTACTTTAAATTAACAAAAAAAATCAAAATTCAAATTTTTACCAGTGTGGGCGTGAAATAGGGGTTGAATTGAAGATAAGACACTAAATCTTGGTACATAGGCTTTTTCTACAAACGGAATTCCCGAAATTCGAACTGTACGGATTCGGAACGGGAACTACAAAGCCAAACTCACATTCACTTCTCTCTCACTCACAACAAATTCTGATTGACAAAAACAAATTTCACGCGGGTGTAGCCGCGGGCGGAAGCTAGTCTACTATAAAAAATAAGTCGGGTTTTCCTTCCTGACGCTATAACTCCAGAACGCACGAACCGATTTCCACGGTTTTGCATTCGTTGGAAAGATCTCGAGCTCCGTGAGGTTTATAGCAAAGAAAATTCTGGAAATTTTTTAACAGAAAAGCGGGAAAATAATGCGCGTGCGAAGCCGGGACGCGCCGCTAGTTATAGAATAAATTCCAACTTACTAGCATTATGTAAAATGTCTCTGAGCGCTCTTTCAACGCGTGAGAATGTCTCAGTACAAATTTGTTCCATCTGGGCGCGTTGCAGATCACTGGATACATCACGCTCCTCCATAAAGCACTCAATATTTATTGGTAGTCGAGTGCTGTTCGCAGACATCTGCTTTTTAAGCTTTTCTACTTCTTGCAGGAGCCGCAGGAAAGCTCTGAAATTTTAAATTTAAAACCTGTTTATGGTACTCAGTTATAGTTGATAACATTGAGCAATGGTAGAATTGATTTCAATGTCAATCAAAAGTTTTTACTATAGTGATAGATGAATTGATGGTAAGTCATTAAGTCAATGTCGATCTCCATTGAATGTCATCATCTTTTTTCGATTAATCAATAATGATCAATCGCTCGCTCGACCTCAATTTCATGTATAAACACCCTCAGGTAAATATTTTCTATTCTTATATCACTAGGATAAGTTGCATCTAGCTTGTACCTAAATAAATATAATAATTAAAGTTAATTACGAGAGAGTAGGTAAGTACTTCACTAGTATAGAAAAACAAACCTTTGATTTTTCCTAGCATCCAACTTATATTTAGTTATAAATTCTTGACAGAAGTGATCAGCAAGGGCCATATCGATGTCCCTTCCGCCACATTGCGGGTCTGATGACGTCGCTAGAACACGCAGTTTGCCCTTGTTGAAGGCACATGCAGACACCTAAAAACAATAAATAATTTTAAAAGAAAATAAGATTCCCTTTTTAATATTTTAATTTAAAAAAAAAAAAAATTCAATCACCCAAATGACTGGACCGATTTGAATGATTTTTCGTATGGAGGTAGCTGCCACACTGGATTACCATTTACGCTAATTTCTATCCCAAAAACGACTTATACGCAGGCCGAACCGGACGCGAGACAAGTAAGTAATAATAAAGACTATTGTAACAAGCTCATACATACCTGAAGTGAACTATGACCAAAATCAACAAAAACGATATTCTTAGGCTTTTCTTCAGGGGCAGGCAAGTCTTGCTTATAGATACCGTAGGCTAGAGCAGTTGCAGTTGTTTCATTCATAAGGCGGAGTACATTCAGTCCTGCAAAGAAAAATAAATAATACCTAGAATGACTTATTTAACAATAAATTTCATAGTTTATAAAATAGTTTCTATAAAATACTTTTTTTACTGTAATTTCTAACTGTATATTTTCTTATTTTATGTTAGATATATTCTATATTCTATTTCGAAACATTTTTAATCATTTCTATAGATTTAAAAACATCCTTTGTAGAAGTGAATGGAGAGCTTTTCTAGGCTCCCTGTAGGTTTCTCCAGTCTAGTTTTCAATGAGAACATTGTTCATTAATTGGAGAGGAACATTAAGGGGATACATTGACAAAATGCACTATCTTTCATCAACTACTACAGGAATATGAAAAGACCAATGAAGCTAGAATTTTGATATAGGTAAATTGATACCTTTAACTAGGCTATTGTAATTACGAAAACGCGATAGCTTGATTTTGGCTCGATCATATTTATTTTTGAAAACACCTCTAAAAAAACAGGTTTTTGCATATTAAACGGAAAGTACACTATCATTATGCATATGAATTACTCAAATACATTCGTAACATCAATATTAGTCTTACTGTAGAATATCATTAACATAACTAAAACCAATGACTTTTAATTAAGAAAATAAGATTTTAGCAATATCACAGCTCTCTGGATCGTTGCGGGCGCATCGCAATTTCAGACCTTATACCTACTCGTTAACGATTAATACAGAATGAATACGGTCGACGATTCAGTCGGGCGATGGCCCTCTTCGACGCCGGACCTGTGCATGTCGACTCACCGTTCGTACTAAATTTTATCGCGTAATTTTTAATCGTAGGTAAAATATATAGGTTAGGTTTAAAATATTTATACCTAAGTTTTTATTAATACTTTGTTCTCTTTTATAAGTAAATAATAGTATTATTTTATAATAGTTATTTCGATAACATTGGTTCGTAAAATATTTTTGAAGTTATGTCTTTTATAAAACTTAGGTAAAGTTCGCCATAACTCAACTAAGTACCTAGTTACTGTTGACCCTTTTGATAATGCAAGCGTTTGTTTATATAAGCGATTTTAGACTATATGCTCAAGTGTAATAAGTTTTATAACCGTTTTCGTCAAGATCACGTAATTGAAACGGCCTCAGTGGCGCGGGCAGTGCGGCCCGGTCGCGGTAGTGGCTTGCGTGCACGAGGTCGCGGGCTCGAATCCAAGCAAAAAAGTTGTTTGAGCGATTCACAAATTACTGTCCTGAGTTCGGATGTTCTTTGTAAAAGTCTCCTCGACAGTACGTAGGAGTTGTGTGAAACTGAAAAAATCAAAGAAATAATATTACTCACCTATTTTATTTGCAAGCTTAGGTAGGTAGGTACTTACTGATAAGATCTAAATAATACTTTTTACTTTCGCGGAAACTTTTACAAACATGAAACAAACGAACACAAAGAACGTCCAGACTCAGGACAGTTGTTTGTGGATCACACAAAAAAATTGTCTTACGTGAGATTTGAACTCTCATGCACTCCACCGCGGGAACGTTTACAAACATGAAACAAACGAACACAAAGAACGTCCAGACTCAGGACAGTTGTTTGTGGATCACACAAAAAATTTTCTTACGTGATATTTGAACTCTCACGCACTCCACCGCGGGAACGTTTACAAACATGAAATAAACGAACACAAAGAACGTCCAGACTCAGGACACTTGTTTGTGGATCACACAAAAAATTTTCTTACGTGAGATTTGAACTCATGCATTCCACCGCGGGAACGTTTACAAACATGAAACAAACGAACACAAAGAACGTCCAGACTCAGGACAGTTGTTTGTGGATCACACAAAAAATTTTCTTACGTGAGATTTGAACTCATGCATTCCACCGCGGGAACGTTTACAAACATGAAATAAACGAACACAAAGAACGTCCAGACTCAGGACAGTTGTTTGTGGATCACACAAAAAATTTTCTTACGTGAGATTTGAACTCATGCATTCCACCGCGGGAACGTTTACAAACATGAAACAAACGAACACAAAGAACGTCCAGACTCAGGACAATTGTTTGTGGATCACACAAAAAAATTGTCTTCATTTTTATTCATTTTTACACAAACAAAAAGTAGCAACAAACAACAATAGGCCTATCGCGAGAAGCGAGTGTTTTTATTACAAAGTTAATATAATTATACTCTATTTCCTAAGCAATACGGTTATTTTACATAAAGATTTCAATTTTTGCCTCGTTTTCCCCCTCTGGTGGAAAATCACCTAGAGTTCAAATCTCACGTAAGACAATTTTATTTGTTCCATCCACTAATTATTGTCCTGAGTCTGGAAGTTCTTTGTGTCAGCTAAGTAAATGTTTGTATATACCCCGTGACACAGGACAATACATAGTGGGGCTATTGTATTTTTTTTAAAGTTCTATTGTTTTGCGTGAGATTCAAACCCGCGACCTCGTGCACTGCGACCGCTACCCCGAGGCGGTCAAATTATTTTTGTGATCCCCAAATCATTGTCCTGAATCTGGATGCGCTTTGTGCCTTCATAATACCTTGCGCGGGTGTAAATTTAAAAAAAATAGGGGCTACATGTATAAACATAATAGACCGGTAGATAGGTTTTTCTGTAACAGAATTTTCTGTTACCTACCGCGGACTGACGTCACAGTATAACCAGTAGTCAAACTGGGCCGAATATTTATTATAAATGGGTGCGCGGTACGTAAACAATAGTAAACATGCGATCTACTTTGTGTTTCCATTTAGTTTTGTAATTGTAAATTAATACTTTTTATTTTTCTATTTTATATTTAAATAAATAGGAAGTGTTCTGTAAAAAACGTGTTGTTTTATGATTGATACATTTAATTTAAAGAAACATGTATATGTTTGTATTTATATCCACCATGTTTGTGATATAAATAAAATACTAAATTATAATATTAAGAAGGTACAGTCAGCCCCAAAAGACGCTGAACACATTTTAAATTCCAAAACTGCTGAACACTAAAAGTGCCATAAGTCAGTGTCGCGGGTATTTCAGAAGTATCTGAACACTAGTATTTCAAAAGTAGCTGAACACTAGTGTCTATTATGTTTACTCGTTGGAATAGATACATAATTTCAAAACAATTCACTGAGATTCGATAGCCTTGGGTATAGAACACTCGACTTTGATGAAGTAGACGTGCGTTCGAAACCGGGTTGTGCCAAGTATTTTTTTTGGTTTTTTATTTTTTATTTATTGTATTTTATCTCAAAAAAAACAAGTAACTTAAATTCACCGTCACTGTTCACAGGTATTTAATAAAGTTACAATATTATTTTTAATTTTTAATTGAAAACTAAATAGTATTTTTATTTAATTTTTAATTTAATGAAGAATGATCATTATGACTTTAAATTGTATGAGGAACATTTTCGGAGATTCGATGATATGAGTTGAAATGTTATGTAAGAAGAAGCGCTCCCTGTTGTGCGACATTGAACTTAATAGTTTTATGACATGCAACTAAAATTAAGTCTAGAGGTGATAAAGCCATTTAATTAATTAATTAATTAAATTATTTAATTTAATTGTCGAATATACATTATTTCGTAAACGAAGTCGCGGGTTACAGCTTGTATTGAATAATAATAGTAGAAAACAAAATAAGAAAAAATAAAAAAACACAAAAAGTAATCCGTTCCTCAGGAGAGAACCAGAGCTGTTTTCTTTTCACCCAAGCTCTATACAAGCAAAGCTATCGTGTTGACAACTGTTTTGATGAAATTGATAATGTAGTATTCCGCTTTGAAATTGGCTTGACTTTTGTCTACTGTCAAAATCACTCACTACAACTACACTGAAACTCGACCGCAGATGAGCGACGCAGCGGGCGACGTTGCCGTTCAGTCATGCGCGGCTCCCGTATACTGCACGAGTTGGCAACATCGATACTTCTGAAATACCCGCGACACTGACTTATGGCACTTTTAGTGTTCAGCAGTTTTGGAATTTAAATGTGTTCAGCGACTTTTGGGGCTGACTGTACTTAACAAGTCATTCAGTAAAGTAGGTACAGTACCGGGCCGTTTATATTGCAAATCAACCTATAGAAAAATACAATCGTTCAATTTCGGCTTCGTAGAACGTCAGAGAAAAAGTCGATGTGTAATATTTACGGCCGGGTACTGTATTTATTATATTGGCCATGTTTGTTTGAAATTGAATTTATCGATAACCAAAACCAAACTTTAAACAGGTCTATTAGATCTATTCTAACGTCAAAATAAAGGCATCGAGGTCACTTTATGGATGGGTGACCAATCCATTCAAAAAATGACATCGATGTCATTGCTTAAATTTACCTAGATCAAAGTGAAAGACACGCATGGGGTATTACATAAAGGGGGGCTAAAGTTTATTTTCTTTCTTTCTTTCTTTCTTCTTTCTAAATTTTCATTATTATTGACCTAAGTACAACAAACCGTTTTCGTGATAAAAAAAAATACTATATTATAATATTAAATACCTAAGTCATTTAGTAAGGTAGGTATTGATATCAGCCATGTTTGTTTGAAATTGACATATGAATAATATATTTAGTTTCAAATTATAACACACAGTCCGCTCGTTACTGCGGCACAGTAGCGACTGTTCCCTCCGCGATCGTGAGCGTGTAGGTATAAACTCACGTTTCGTCCGTTTCTATGAAGTTGAAATACTGTATATATTTGTACTATGGCACAGAGCGATAACGTGTCCTTGAGGGCCGGCGGGACGACGACGGCGCACACGGCGCGGCGGCGCGCGTGAGCGAGAGTATATCCGTCTCATTCGCGCGCCGAGGGGCGCGCCCCTCTGGCCACGGCCGAATTCAACTCGAAAATTTTCAAAGTAGCGTCTTAAGAAGAAACTAAGAAGTTTATAGTATAACATCGTCGCGACAATAAATACTAAAAGAAGTTTAAGAAAACCGTGTAATTAGTAAAAAATTTCAAAGGCCGCGCCGCCACTATAAAGATGCTAAATTATTTTACTCAATCACGTAGGTAATTGTTTTAAAAATGTAATACGGGCATTGCGTGCGACTGTTGTTACTATTACATTCCTGCTATTTTAGGGTATACTAGACCTTTTTTACCAATTAGCCTAAATACTGAATTTCTAATTAAAAAACATTAAGCCTTTGACCTTTCAAACTTATTCTACCAATTTAAATATTGACTATTTTAACCTTTCACTGTTGTGAAATAAAAGTGCTATTCAACATAAGTTACACATTAAAGAGCTTAACGAATAATTTTAATCGAACAAAGCAGAGCGTATTGTATTCTGGACAACTGAAATTCCTAATTTAACTCTTTCGTGTTTCATTATAACTTATTATTTATAACTACACAGGTATTAACACGATTAATTTTGAGGCTCTCTAAATAGTAGTACGGACAATTAAAAAACAAAGTATCTTTTCTGATTATGAATAAATTAAGAAACTTACCAGCAATACTTGCAGCATCGAGCAAAGCATTTCGCTCAGCGTTTGTGAAATAACTAGGCACAGAAATGACACAATCATTTATCGGTGTCTGCAGTGCTGTGGCAGCAACATCTTTTAGTTTTGTAAACAGCATGGCAGTTATCTATAACATAATGAAAATATATAAACAAAAATGTTATTTTTATTATTGTTTACACATATTTAAAAATTCGTAATAGTTGAAGTGACAAACAATACTTGCAGATCAAACAATACTTGCAGATTTTCTAATTAAAGTAGTTGAGATACTTGTACAGTATTTTTATATACTTAGTAATAATCAAGACTATGAATTATTTTAACACAGACTTAACTAAAACTGGTCCTACATTTTAACAAATAATTTGACATAAATTGTCTGAGTAATTTCCAAACAAAAACATATTTAAATTGAAATATGTATTAATTACCTGTTCCGGGCTAAAAACATTGTCTTCACCAAGGTAGTTCACCCTAATACCAATACCACCATCCGATCTTTGTTCAACTTTAAATGGAAAATGTTTAAGTTCTTTCTGAATATATGGGTCATTATATTTTCTACCTAACAGTCTCTTGAATCCAAATACAGTGTTTTTCATATTTGTAACCATCTGATTTTTGGCAGCTACACCTAATATTCGGTTCTTTGATGAGAATGCCACACATGATCTGAAACAAACATAGATCATCAAAATCAATCTGCAAGTCAAAATATTATTTAAGATTATAACAATCCTTAAATGTTGTACTGCAGGGAAAGCCTAATATAAGGTGGTGGTAAACACTTAGTTGACTGATACCACTGGCTACATGCATTTATACAGGATTGACCTCTTTTGTTTTTGTAGACATAATATATGTAAACTTTTTTCTTGGTTTGATAATATTTATTCTCAGTTCATTACTAAATAGAGATGTTGTAATTTACATACAATACGTTAATAGGTACTATTATGCGTAAACACCCCAGAACCCCTTCCATTAGATGTAAAATACACCATTGCACATCTGTTTACACTTATATGACTAACTTTAATTGAAAACTTAATGACTAATTTTAATTAAAAACAATATTAAAAGCTATGTAATTGCAACAGTTACTTCAACTCCTTACAAATTTTAATAAAATTAATTTGACTTATGAACACAGGGTCTTTACAGACTTTAAAGCATACACACAAGTCCTGCCTAGGGTTTAAACTACTTCACGAAGACGACACTTTAGCTATGCCAGCTGCATGGTGAAGTGCAGTTGTACAACATAGAACATCCATGTTGTATCTTTAGGATCATAACAACATAGCTGTTTTAATTACATAGATTGGGCTCAACCAATGCCTGGTTTATGTAGAAGATCCTGTATGCCACCTCCTAGTTTTTATTACAAGGTCATGCTGAACTTAAGCTTGGGTTTTATTAGTTATTTCAATAATTTCAAAGTCAAACTTGGTGATTCTAAAAGTAACAACAGTAGGTTTAACTATGAAATCTGTAGTCTTAATTACATCTGTATCTTTCTCAATTTAGCAACAAAATTGAATCATAATTTGAATTTCTGTTGTGTTATTGGTCAAATACTTAGCGAGCGTGTAACAATTTTTATTCTCTTAATAAATTAGGAACTTTAGTACAGAATTACATATCAGTGTTACCATACCTTCTATCTTCAAGTGTACAACACTTGAAACCAACAGAAATACAGCAGTTTTAGCAAATGACTAGCGTAGTTTGTGGGATGGTGAAGTATAGGTAATGATGTATTTCTGGTACTTGTTTTAGGCTAAATTAGGTTAATGTTTACTTGTGACTTGTGACCACCAATAACCATCACCTATGAACACTTTGATAGATACGACTGAATCCACCTAAGCAAATCCCCTCAAATGCCCAGCCTATATAGTTTCTTTAATAATATTAAATGATCCATGCAATCAAATGACCAAACGCCTTCTCAAAGTCTGTATAGATGACATCAACCTGTCCTGAGCTCTCCATTTCACTCAAGACATAATTAGTTAAGGTTGCCAGATGCTGATTATCAGGAATGCAACGCGATAGACCCGGATAAATGGCGTCATAAATAAGTTTCTCAAATAGTTTACTAATTGTGTTAAGAACAGATATTGGGCAATATGATTTGGATCCTTTTTTGAAAATATGTGTTATGTGTGCCATCTTCCATGTCTGTGGAAACACACACACTCCTGTAATGAAAAGCATTGCTATAGGACCTGCCAAACTCTTAGGACAGTTATACAAAAGAAACGCCGATTTTCAATGCTATATGTCAGAAAATTCAGTTTTAAAACAACTGCTGACAGAATATTCCAGGCTCTTCTAAATAAATAAATTACAATAATAAGTCAATAAGGAAAAAAATATCATTGACAACTTCATAAATGGCTTATTTATAAATGGATACATATTTGAATTGAAACATGTCATAAGAGTCTTGTGAGAACAAGATGCCTGTTTTAATTACACCTATTTAGTCTTTGAGTAAAGATCAAAACCTAATAAGGAGGTTAACCTAATATTGCTGAATACAAGGCTAAATTTTCTTTATAATATATCAAGCTAGGTTAGCATCAACCAAGTATGAATAGTTCTTCTTTTAAAGTTATTTGAAAACATTTGAAAGAAGGATTTGTATGCCTTTGTACATAAAGTACCTTCTGCTCATAGTGAGACCCTAAGCTTTTATTGAAAATAAATATATGCATTCCACATGTGATGGGACGGAGGTTTCCAAGTAATATAACAAACAGTTTACTTATATAGCTATCAAAAACTTGGTAAAACCCTATCTAAAACCCTCGCCATTCAGCATTCAAACGCTGTTAGGGTATAAAGAATCTTAACCTTCATTATTTACTAGAATACAAGGCCAGTCAAAAACAAGAGTTATGAATTATTTTTAAAAGGAATTCTTATGAAAATACTTGTATCTTATTGATGTATACCATTCTGCTTGAAATGTATGTGAATAAAAGAATAATATCGATTATTATTTCAATTAAATGCACAGAAGGTTTGAACATGACAAGCAAAATAGTCAAATCAGATGTCTCCACTTCAAATTTAATTGTCAAGTAAAACATTCCCAATATATACAAGATTTTCATTAATTATTAGAAAAACGTTTTCTACTTACGGAGTACCTCGTAGACTGTAATCGTTGGCTATTGTCTCAATACCACCTGCTTTAGCCACAGCGATATAACATGATTCATTGCCGAAATCAATACCAATGACGGACATAGCAGCCATTGCTAACAGAAATTTGTCTCAATTTTAACAAGAACAATTAAATCTTGAATATCTTCCGAATTACACGAACAGAGAAAACACGTTGCTGAACTCTGAAGTCGACAATCGATCAATCTTTCGTACAAATGCCGGTTATTGCCGCATAGTTTCTTTTCATTCGCGGTCGTACCCGAATTTTCTAGAAATGTGGCCAATAGTGTTGTGCTACAAGCTATATGCAGAGACTATTTTTCTTCAACGACTCGTCAGTTTTTAGTCGATTTTGATAACGATACTTGTTAAATTCCCTATTTTCAAATTAAACAATTATTTCTCGAACTTAAAAGAATAATATATTATGTGAAGACAAAACTTCCTGATCGTGAAAATTAATTAGACAGAGTACATTATTATCTAGGAGAAATCTCATTACAAATAGGAGAAAATGTTTCTTTTATATTTAAAAGGTAGGCTACAATAAGGTTAAAGTACATGGAAGGAAGAGTCACAATTTCTAACGTAAAATGCCAGATTATTTTTATGCGATAAGCGCATTCAAGAAAACATGAAAAATAAAATTGCATTCGTATCTACACTGGCGAACAAAAAATCGACTCACTTCATACTTCTCATTCCAAGGGCCCCAATTTTAAAATTTAGACCTAAATTAGGATTTAAGTCTAAATTTAAAGTCTAGGTGCTAGCTTTAAAATTAGTGTATATAATATCAACTTGTACTCATTTTCCATAAAAGAGGATAAACTTCATGAGCCCTTAAAGAATTCAGTAGGATTTTTTTTAAGAAAGTACAAATAAACATTTAATAAAATCTTTATTTCAGAATCATTCTAATGCCTACTGTTACCCTCCCTAGACCTTATAACTGCTTGTAAGCGGTTCCTCATGCACCCAATGGGCTGCTTCACTCTTTCCTGTGGGATGCCGTTCCATTGTTCTATTAAAGCTGCTTGAAGGTCAATTCTTGAATCTGGTGCAGGATTTCTAGCCCGGAGTTTTCTCTTCAGCTTATCCTATAAATGCTTAAAGTTCAGACTACGAGCTGACCAGTCCATAACAGTTATTTATTATTTATTAATTCCTTATGTTGACCAATATCTGGTATTAATGCAAATAAAATGAGATGTTGGAAGATATTATATTGTAGCCATTAATGTGCCTACAATGATGTGCGCCACCAAATTTACAATTTATTTTTAAATATTATGTTAAAACATCGGCTCAAAAAAATTCGATATCAAGCCATACGATTAAAAAAAGTAAAAAGGTCACCTTCATCTCGAATTCAGCTGTATTTGACGTAAGTCGTGACGCGTATAATAAAATTAAATATACTCTTTGCGTTTATTTATCGGAGTTCGTCATTGTTGAAAGGTTTTGAATTCAAAAGTACCTACACGCTCCAATAACTATTGTCAGTTATTACAATCGATTAACTTCGTATCACTTACACAGGTTTATAACAATATACTTCTCATTATGAGTGGAGAACCTCAAGCAAAGCGGACCAAAATGAGTGCTCTCGACCAACTTAAACAATACACTACTGTGGTGGCGGACACCGGCGATTTTGAAGGTTACAATAATATTTTTTTGATTGTAGATTATAAATTAAACGTGTTTTATGGTTGTAATGTAGAATTATATGAGTTACATATAGATTTTTGCGAAAATATTAATCGTACTCTTTTAGCCCTTGACATCAAAATGAAGGTCAAGTTATTAGATACTTTCATATTACAACTTAATATCGGCTTATTGGAAGCTGGTTATAGGGCAATATTTAATTTAAAACCCTTTTAACTGTATTGTAGTATTAATAAAATGTAAAAATATGCTTCTAATTGCCTAATAGTTGGTAAAATAATTGCTATTCAGGGCACAATTATAAATTCCTCTAGTATTATATTATTCATAAAGTACAGTCTGTAACTGTCTGATGTAGTTTAAATACATCATTGTTTTTTATGTTATTTTTACTGTATTCAACAGGCAATACTTAAAACTTAAATAATGCCTCTTGGTTTCTAATAGTTTCATACTAAGTTTGAATGGAAAATACATCTAAACTTTTAAAATATTAATTAAATGTAATTAATTTAGACCTAAAGTGTTATTCTTTTAAAAACGTAAAGGTTAGCACTAGTAAAATAGCTAATCCAATAAAAGCAGTAGTCTAAATACTTATTAAAAAGAATGTAGTAATAATTCTATCATGAGCTGGACTTTAGTATTAGGACAGTGAGCCTATTGTATTGTTGTTAGCTAGCTACATGAGCCCACAGTCTATCTGTAGCCCCATTGCTGTATTATTTACAATGAAATTCTGAAGTGGTCTTATTTCTGAGGATTATTGTGTTCACTCATTTTAATTGATACTTATTCACTTTACAAGTATTTGATAGGATTTTACAAGATTGTAATCTTGAGAGTCCTTTTTGCTGTATATAATAATGTAATTTAAATATATATAATAAATATTATAATTTAAATTAATGATATAAAATACTCACTTCAATTTCAAGTTGTGTAGAATATTTTTGGATGAAGTGTAGAAGCACAACCCTTGTGACTATTAATTAGAATATTTGAATAGGTGTTATATGTATCAAGTAGATTAAGGCTCTAGGGAGGTTACAACTAAACATTAAAACAACAGCAAAAACTAAATCAACATAATATTCATAGTTAAAATGGTTATCTAATATAATTGTATTATACAGCAGTTTTCAAAGGATGTAGATGATGTGTAAATAGAGCGCTTTTCTTCGACATTTTGTATCAGTTAAACATACTTATCTAAAACAATGCACTTAAAATAGAATATTATGTAATTGCTCAATGTAGAACATAATCCTACTTCCTACTAATATTATAAATGCGAATGTTTGTGAGGCTGTATGGATGGATGGATGTTTGTTAGTCTTTCACGGAAAAACTACTGAATGGATTTTGAAATTTGGAATATAGGTAGTTTAGGGTGTAGTATAACATTTAAGCTACTTATACAATAGGGGTGAAGCCGAAGGCAGCAGCTAGTATGTGATAAGCTATACATAAACTTACTATAAACTAAAGAAATTGAAAACCTTTTTATACTATCCATTTTTATGCTTATTATGGCTGTTGTTTATAAATCAAAGAGTATTTTAATTAAATAATTAATTTGCATGTTATTTATATTGACAGCTATGAAAGCTTACAAGCCGACAGATGCCACCACCAATCCTAGTTTGATACTGTCCGCTGCTGGAATGGAGCAATACCAGCATTTACTTGATAAAGCTATCAAGCATGCTAAAGAGGTTGGAAGGTATGAAATATTCTTTTATTATTAAATTTGAAACTAGAGACGCCACAATTCGAAAAATATTCTATACTTGTATACAAACATCATGTATTCACTATTCTTATTAGGATGTACAAAAAAAAAATACTCGTACATGTGATAGTTTTAAGAACAGATGTATTCTTGATGCACACCTTTGGGCAAAGACATCGTGCGAGCACGCGCGTTTCTGCCAGTAAAAGTAACAAAAAAGAAAATATTCGTTTGTGTTCTATCACATAATATTAGTACTTGTTGTGACCACACGCCCGCTTAAAGCAGATTCAGCTCAGAAATTATAGTATAGTATGTACGATTACTCAAAGGTATGGAGTAACACAATATAAAAACTGCTTCGTCATTTATTTCCTGTAAAAATATCTTATATCAATAATATTAGTTGTGCCTAATCATTCTGATAAAGGAAGTAATGACCTTGTATTGAACTTACGTAACGTTAAGGTGTAGGTAACACATTACGGCCTCGGGGGCGCGGCCGATTGGTGTACCGGATGCCGTGCACGAGGTTGTGGGTTTGAATCCAACGCAGGAAAATTCTTTGTGTTATACACAAATTATTGGTGGTTGATGTTCATTGTGTCAGTTAAATCGATGTTTGTAAAGTCCTTGCGAGACAGGGGAAGAGCCCTAATGCTGAAGTTGTAAAGAAAAGAAGAATACTGTAGGTACTTCTCAATTTCATTATTATTTTTCTGTCGTTTTCAGCACAGTGGAGGAACAAGTTTCTGAATCTTTGGACATGCTCAGTGTCCTATTTGGATGTGAAATACTGAAGATCATTCCTGGCCGAGTATCAGTAGAAATCGACGCTAGGTAGGTTTCAATAAAGGATGTTTCTTTTGCAGGACATAAAACACCCAACATAATACTCTACGCATATAAAAAATATTTACGAAAATTATAATGACCTCTGCATTATGCATGCATAGCCATGAGTTGCGGGAAGTTTAAAGTTCATTAGATTGTTAGATTACTTAACTCATATAAAAGACGAATTTCAGGTTCAGAATACCCTTTCCAGTATTATTCAGATTATAGAATTGGTCAAATCAAATCAAATCAAATAATTTTATTTGTGAAACATGGGTAACATACAGGTCTTATTATACATAAAAATTTTGTTCATACCATGATCCGCCACTTTGGCATACAAATTATTAATAGGTAGGTATAGTCGAGAACTAAATGGCTTTATCACCTCTAGAGTTACTGTTAGTTGCATGTCATAAAACTATTAGGTTCAATATCCCACAGCAAAAAATCAGCTAAATCATGACGCTACTTTGACATATCAGTTTTCTTGTATTAGCAAATAGTCGTTAGGTATTTATAAAAACAAATAGTAAAGTCAACGTTAGTGACTGCTACTAGAGCATATTTTCGGTAAAACGATATAATCTAATGAATTTCTCTCTTTTTTCCTTCTATGTCCATCCCTATCATTTCTTGTATGACGTCATTGGCGCATATTTCAATTTAAAGTTTTCGTAATTTTATAATATAAAACAAATTAGGGCAAACCACCTAATCGTTAGAAGTCCTACAATTATTGGCACTTAAGAGTTAAAAGTGAGTAAAAAAAAAGAAAACACCCTAAGTAGATTATTCAAGTTCAGTATGATTATTCAAGTTCAAATATTATTTATTTAATATTTTTATCATATTTTATTTATTTCATGTGTCAACATAACAACAATAAATTTATCAGAATCCTTTTATTGGCAATAGTGCCAATAATATTTTTTTTAATACTATTCAATCACATAATAATGCTTAAGTATAAGCAAAGATTAAAGTATTTTATCATTTTATGATATTTTATATTTTAGTCTGACACGAAGTCCACTCTTAAGGTGCCAATAATTGGGTGGCTTACCAGCCAATATTTGAATTCTACATTTTCAGTTTTTCAAAAATGACAAGCTTGTAATGTCACAAGTAACAAGTTGACTTTAGTTTTAAATTATTTAATGGTTTTTATGGTTTTTCACATACAAACTCTATAGTTTAATTAGTGACATTTGTATTGTGTTAGTAGATTTTATTATTTATTGCGTTGAAGTGAAAGTTTAAAATAGATTGCACCTTTAATCTAAGCAAAGTTTTGAATACGGTCAACCAATGACGTCAAGCTCACGCATAAACATTAAATAACGATCTTAATGAATTTGAATTATGATAGAATTTTTTGTCAAAACTGATAAAGCCATTTTGTTTTCGACTATACATTAAATCAAAACATTAAGATTAATAGGTATACATTCCAATAAAATTACAAAAATATTTCATTATTCATTAAATTAATGTCATCATAATATATCAACTAGCGGACAACACAGACAGAAAATTTGTTTAATGTCAACGGATTAAGAAACATCTACAGAATTCTAGGAAATAAAAAATCATTAACCGAATAATAACAATTGTGTATAAGAAATTGAAATAATTTATTTTTAAAAACATGAATGTTGCTACTATCTTTGATGTCTTTGGGAATCTTGGTTTCCGTATTATTTGTGGATTATTACAAACTGACAAAGATCAGTTATTATTTGTGATCGTATTTAAATTCGATCTTAGTCACCTTTCTTATCGGTAAAGATAAAATAAATGAATATCTGTGTGGAATCATACTATGTGTACAATATGTGTAGGAACTAAATGAATTTATTAAAGTCTTTTCAATGTCAAGTATTGATTGGTATTAAATTAGGTTAGGTATGCCATTGTGTGCCCATAAATAGCGTTTTTATTATATTTAATTAGATATGTTTCATTATTTTATCTTAGGCTATAAATAGTTTAAATATGAAAAGTAAAAGTATGTTTTAAAGTTCAGTAAAGTTGTTAAGTTCTAATAAGCATTCTATTATGAGGATTGTCTCTAGCCAAAATGGTACTAGGTATCGTAAATAAAAGTAATCCTACTTCCGACTAATATTATAAATGCGAAAGTTTGTGAGGATGGATGGATGTTTGTTACTCTTTCACGCAAAAACTACTGAATGGATTTTGATGAAATTTGGAATATAGTGGTAGGTCAGGCAGTAGAATAACATTTAAGCTACCTATACAACGCGGGTGAAGCCGCGGGCATCAGCTAGTATTACCATAATAATACGTACACATTCATACAAGCAGAGCATGTACTATGCGCTACTTCAAATATTTACGGGAACCTGGGGACACTTGATCCCCCCTTTTGTTTTTCATCCCTAATTTCCTTAGTAACTATCCATTTTAAAAGCTATTGGTACCGAAATACGTGAAATTCATTTTTTTTTAATTGATGTCCCCAAGGATTAAGTGCCTAAATTTCATAATTATTTGACTAAAATTAAAAATAGAGAATGGTATCAAGTGTCCCGTATATACGGGAGACTTGGTCCTGGGGTTCAAGTCTCCCATATCTAGGTTCGCATGATACTATTACTAAGGAAATAAATAAAAAATGTTTTTAGAATATGATTATCTATTTATATTGTTTTCAAAATCACATAACATAGGCATATCACACCGTCTCCATACATAAATCAATTGCTAAATGTGAAACTTCCGTTTCGTATTAAAGAACAAAAACAAACTCAAAACAAAATTATATCTTCATTATTAAAAGAACTCAAATGTCTCGCAATCACACCCTGAATAAAATTTAAACGTAATTAAGATAAAAACTTGAAACAATATCTTATTGAATTGAACCCGGGACATGTAAAACAAAATTTCAAGTTACGTTTAAGCTTCATTTAGGTGTTCTAGCAAAATAATCTCTTCATCGATTGGTACTCTTTTTCTGGCACCTTCTCTTGTTTTGTATACTCTGGGCATATCGGTAATCTGAAGCTAATAAGTAGTTAAGGGACATTTGATTCTCCCGGGTCAAGTCTCCCTTAGCTAAGTGGACCAAGTGTACCCTGAACCGTTTGAGGTTATAAACAAGAATATTTTCAAACGTCTGTTAGATTACCACTTTTCTACGCTACAAATCGCTATTTATATAGATAACGCCTCGAATTAAATTCATACACACCTAAAAGCCATATTTACATTAATGTTTAATCAAAATATAAACTTACGGAAATTTTCTCTTTGCAACAACAAACACTCGGTCGTCCGCCATTTACAAACGCGTCAAATTTGACAGGTGTACCAACTTTAGAAAGTTAGCGGGTACCATAGACAACCGATATTGCCATTATAAAATTTAATATCACCCATACAAGTTCTGAAAATCTCGTGTACCTAGTCTGCCTTAAGGATCAAGTGTCCCCAGGTTCCCCTATTGAAAACATGCAGACCAATCAAATGTATGTGTGTATGTTTAATTATTTCAAATAAGTGAAAGATATAGGTATACTTATTAGGTTTGAACAATTCTATTCCTGTTCTTAAATATTTACATTAATACGAAAACAAAGATAATGATATTAAATGTCGTAACTATGTACTAAGTACTAAATTTAATTATAACATCAAAGTGAAATGTTAAATAATGTAATAATTATAAATATTTGCTTTTTAGATTATCATTTGATAAGGAGGCGAGTATAGCGAAGGCAACGAAACTCATCAATTTATTTGCTGAAAATGGTTACAAGAAAGATCGTATTCTCATTAAGCTGGCTTCCACTTGGGAAGGAATTCAAGCAGCCAAGTAAGTACTTATTTACTTTTTTTAAACATTTACGCGAATACATAACAAATTTAGTCGCTGTTTAGCGAGAATTTTATTAGCAAAACCAACCTAATACCAAACAAAACCGTAAGAATTTAAGCTAATCAATTGACTAAAGTTTAAGAGGCGTTTATGAGTAAGGGGGTGTGTGAAAAGCAGAATGGAAAGATGTGCATTACTAATTACAAGAGACCTTCCACTAGGAATCTAATTCTGTGTTGCTTTAAAGAACATCCAAACACAGTACCATTAAGAGTTAATCGCACAAATCCATTCTTATATGATAAATGGGAAAATGTATCTGTTTGTCTTTCTTTCACGGCTAAACGGAGCGACAAATTGACGTGATTTTTAAGTGGAGATAGTTGAACGGATGGAGAGTAACATTGGCAACTTTTTTTTTGTGTCCCGGAAAGGGGAACAGTGCTACCCCGAATTTATCGCCAGCGAAGCCGCAGGCAAAAGCTAGTTGGTAATACTTCTGTGTGGGATTCGACGAAATCTTTACCTCTTGCAGATCCACTGCCATTTACATCATCTAATGCAGTCAATGAGGCCAAATAACTGATATTATGAGATCCTTTTTTGGATATTTGGATTAATTTCTTCTTATAGGGGCGGGTTAGATGCAATATGGTGATTACTATTAATAAAATATGTATAATCGCAATTGAAGCTTGGGATGGGGCCTAAGTCCAGCTTTGGACTACGATAGGCTACCTGATGAGACTTGAAAATGTTGACTATTATCTTGGAAGATGATGTTGTACGTCACCCACGGGATGCGAAGGGCTGGTCACAATATGTATATTTTCTAATTATTGTTAACGAATTAGAGTATAGCTTTTAGTAGCTCTATTAACAAATTCATTGTTGTTTTTTTACAGAGAGTTGGAGAAGAAACACGGTATCCATTGCAACTTGACTTTGTTGTTTAGCTTATACCAAGCTATTGCATGTGCTGAGGCTAATGTAACTCTCATATCACCGTTTGTTGGTAGAATATTGGATTGGTAAGTGTACATTTTTATAGGTTTAATATTTAATTTTAGTGATTATCTTTTACATATTAAGCTAGGCTTCCAGTAACTTAAATAATACTTATGTAAGTATAGGAAATAGGTACTGCCTTTAACTTTAAGCGCACTTTTAGCGCTATTTTAATGTACTCTTTCTTTGTATCTGTGTTAAAAAAAAAACTCTCAAACTTGGTAACGAACATACTCGGTAAGAAACATACTTTTGACAGACAAAAATATTATCTATAATAGGATCTAAATAGTATAGGATAATTTTGGGATTACTATTTTTATGAGAATCGAAACCGCGAGTAACCATATCGTTGTCTTTACAGGCATGTCAAGCATTCAGGTAAGAAGTTCGAAGGCAAGGACGACCCAGGAGTAATATCCGTGACTCAAGTCTACAATTACTACAAGAAGTACGGATACAAGACTCAAGTGATGGGAGCATCGTTCCGTAACTCTGGAGAGATTTATAATCTCGCCGGATGTGATTTGCTTACCATTGGACCTAAATTCCTTAACGAATTGGCTGCCACTGAAGAAACTGTGAAAAAAGTAAGTTAATATTGTACACAAAGATTCATTTAGCGCCAGCTCTAGTGGGTCCATAATATGAAGTCACAATTGACATTTTGTCACTTTTAGCTTTATAGTGAGGTAACGTTAAAGATTAAGTTGTGGGTGATACAATAAGATAAGATACGCGAAGAATACGCTAGTACTACTGCGTATAGTCCTTGCTACGACGCACTAAAAGCAATTTGTGTGTTCTTACAACAATTTGATTATAATTTATTCAGTTTTTAGATTTAAACCTAACAAAAATATGAAATTTATCTATCAGTTTTCGTGTTGTCTACGATAGGAAGCACCGTGAATATGAAATGTAAAGCGGCGACCCGCTTCCGTTCCAATGAGCACTAAAAAATATCATTTAATTATTTTTCATTCGTTTCAGGTATTAGACCCTAAACTGGCTGCACAATCTGATTTGGAGAAAATCTCGCTTTCTGAATCAAAATTCCGTTGGTTCATGAATGAAGATCAAATGGCCACAGATAAATTATCTGAAGGTATAAGAGCCTTTGCTGCCGATACAAGAAAGTTGGAGTCTCTTATCAAGACCCTGCTTGCGAAAAAGTAAAAGAAAATCAGAAAAATTATGGGAAATGGTGAAAAAATGGTGCATTAGAATTAAGTGAAATTTATACTTAAGATAAAACCTTTTTGATGTTTTTTTTATTTACTGTTTTGTTTTTTTTTTACTATTTTAAATTTTGTTAGTCTTCCTATTTTGAAAAAGGGACCATAAAATTGTTTATACATTCCAGTATATTTGGACTTGATTTTATACAGTGTATATTGAAGGGTATATTAAATTGTTTCTGAAAAATAAGTGTTCCTTTATTTGACAACCTCATGCATAATTACAGTAAATTACTACGCTCAATCCCAATTTTTGTATGCAAGAACATAAATGTTTGCATTAGTCACATTTACATCTAAGTTTGCCAGCAAAAGAAGCAAACCTGCATGTAGCAGTAGGGATAAAAAGAGGTAATCAAGGGCGTCTCATTGGTTTAACTTTCATAGACATACATTGGTCCAGCATAAAGAAGTAACAAACATACAAACATTTTCTTTCCTTTACATTATACTATTTATCGTACGGCAAAACTGTCAGATAAAATATTAACTTGAAATTAAACTCGATGACAAGACACCGGTCTTTGTATGCGTCTACCGTTCTCGAAAACGCAGGCTCAAACTCCATGCAGAAGAAATGTGATTGTCCTAAGCCTGGATGCTGGTATGTCCGTTAAATTAGACGTGTGTGTGTAAAACAGGTAGGGTGGGTGATTAACGTCCGGTGTCTATCTACGCCCAGGTAGCAGAAAAAATATAGAACTATTCAATTAATATTCCAAGCACACATAGAATAAACCCATAAGTAACCGCGAGGCGAGCGGGCGGGCGTCGCGCTCACGCCACTATGCGTGGCAGTGTGGCGCAGCGCTGCCCAGGATCGGACACGTACCACGCTGTTGTAAAAAATACTGTAAAGAAATCGTAGGTGTTTTATGTGTTTTCACAAAACCCAACCGTAACCCATATTCCAGAAGCCCAAAAACTGATCCCTGGAGAACACCACACGACTAGATTGGTGTCCTGGTTCAAAATTTAAATATTTTCATTTTTAATAATTATTTTAATTATTTGCTTGAAGGATAGTGAAGAGCAATATTGAATGCAAAAACTTAAAAGCTTCTAAACAGTAAGTATTCAATAAAAGACCTTATCACGTGTGACCTACATATGAGCTGATTGTCTGACCGCACAATATCCTTCACCGTAAAGGCTCGTAATATCATAACCGCAGCCACCAGTGTTCCTTGTTGTTACAGCAAACAACATTGTACACAAATCGCAATAAAACTTATAACTGATAAACTTCTATACATTAACGTCGTCATTTTAGAAAGAGCTTTTAAGTGTAAATTGTAAGTAAAAAAGAAATAGAAAATGTAAAGAAGATATTCTCCGTGTGGTGACGGACTAAGAATACAGTGTGTCACCACCCCATCTCATCCCATGGGTGTCGTAAAAACCGACTAAGGGACTATCCGTGAATATTACCTTTACGTAATAAAAAGAAGGAAAACTTGAAATTAAACCCTATACCAATCCGTTTGGCCAGCGTGGTGGACCAAGTATCCCTTCGTCACTGTAGGAGGCCTGTCCCTGCAGTGGGACATTAATGGGCTGTTATGATAAAAGAAGATAACCTTAGTCCCTTATAATACATAGGTTTTCTTCAATAATATATTTCATTGGGCTTAAGTAACAGACAATCTAGCGGCCCACTTCATACTTAGTACCTAAGTGACAGTCATCGCCACTCACGAGACGTATCTATGCAATGCCAGGGGAGATATAAAACACAGGATTCCAATTATTTCACACCTTTAGAGATTTACACCATAAAGGTTTTAAAAACCTGTACTAGAAAAGGACCCTTAAACACATAGGTAATTACATTATGTACTTACTAATTATTGAAAGTTATTCTCAAGTGACTACACTCTATGATATAATTTTAATAGCATGTCGTGGTCAGGAGGTCTCATGAGTAAACAAAACAGTTAGGTTTTAATTAGTAGCAATATCATTTTCTGAAATTAATTTAATCCAAAATTCCTAATGAACTAAAATAAAACGGCCTACTAATTTGTGTGCAGGTCTGTATATAGGTACCTATAAAACCTCGTTTTATTGGAATCGCACACCCTTCTACGCTATAGAATGAGGGCTGCGATTCACTCGATATTATGGTATTGTCTTGCTTATCTATCTCTCTTTTTGCATGAGTATCATAGCAGTGCGTGATTGTAAAATAAAGTAATTATTAACCAATATAAATTGGCTTGACTTTTTGTCTTTAGCGCTCGCATGTTTATTGTCATTGCTTCTGCTGCCCCATTTGACGTTCTCGGTGGCGCGGGCGGCGCGGCGGTATCGCAAGCGGCTGCCGTGCACGAGGTCGTGGGTTCGATCCCCACGCAGGGCAATTATTTGTGAGATCCACAAATTATTGTCCTGAGTCTGTGTCCTGAGGGTGTTCTTTGTGACCGTTAAATTGATGTTTGTAAAAGTCCCCGTGACATAGGGCATGATCCTGAACTGAAGAACTGTCACACTTATGCGGCGTTCTACAAAGGAACGGATATAGTGGCCTGATTAAACCACCCAGGCACAAAGAAAAACAACCGGATTTCAAGGTGGAGAGGCAACCAGCCTTTTTACCGTATGTCAAAGGAGTGACAGATAAGATCGCTGTAGCTGCCGTGGCCTGCTACAGATTAATCCATAGAAATAGTGATTAGCTCTGATAAGAGCTGTTTTAAATATGACTTTAATACAGATTAAGTCAATAGAAACAGTGAGTAGCTCTGATAAGAGCTGTTTTGATAATGACTTTTCAATCGCTTCTTATCATAGAAAAGTGAAGTAGTTCTGTTTGTAAATGACTTTCAGATTATTATATCATAGAAATAATAATCAGTTCTAATAAGAACCGTTGTGTACGACTTCTGTACACGGAACAACGTTTTTCTTTATTCAAGTTAATATTTATCTTCACGTCGTCGCCAACATACGCAGCCAGCCAGAATATTCTTCAATATTAATTCAAGACTTCAAGTTGATATTACAATCTTCACACACGCCGCACGCGCCGAACCATACGCAGTAGATCGACGTCCGTCCCTCTTCAACGCCGCGCCCGAGTGAAAGAACGAGTACTTTTTTTTTTTTTAGGACGAGTAGTCGGTCTCAGACAACCATTACTACTTTACGCGGGCTGTGGTGGGGCGGATGACCCTCAACCAAAGACATTTAAGTGACGTGCCACAGGGGCACCCCCTTTGGGGTACGAACCTCGGCCTGGACCGTCACTGACTAACAGGACGTGCGGAAGGCACGCCCTCTAGGAGCGAACGCGGCGCGTATTCCGGCCTCGACGGCGGCGAGGACGGAACCGCGGACGTTTTGTTGTGGCTTCGCGAGCCGTGTAAGCTCTACGTTGAGCGATCGTGATCCTATCGTCCGGCTCAGCATGCCTAGGTCTACGTATCTTACTAATCTTGAAAGGGGATGTACCCGACGCCCCGACCACTAGTTGGTTGGGGTGAGTGGCAGCCGAATCAAAGTAACGGCGGGAACAGAGTTTCATGTGTTGCTGGATAGTAGGCAACTCGAGGTCTATTTGAAGATCCTCGTTACGCATGAACCACGGTGCTCCCGTCGCTTTGCGCATGAACCTATTCTGAACTGTTTGTAACCTATGGATCCTGTGTGGCCTAAGGTGGGCAAAAACTACGCACGCATACGTCATTATTGGTCTGATACAAGTAGTGTATAACCTAACTTTGTTTCGGATCGACATCTTAGACTCCTTCCGGAGGAGCATGTGCAGCCGTCCTAACACAAACGTGGCCCGCTTGCGAACCATGTTTAAGTATGTGGGGACGGAAAGAGAGCTTATCGTCGAGCAAAACTCCAAGATATTTGGCTTCCTTAGCCCAAGGGACCGGGGAGCCAAACATCTTGACTTTTTGTGTCGCTGCCGAGAGAGGCGAGTGGTTCCGTTTCTTGTGAAACATCACCGCTTGACTCTTTTCGGGGTTGACTGTTATCCTCCATTTCTGGAACCAATCGCTGAGGGCGTTGGACGCAGATTGGAGTCGCCTAACTATCGAGGGAGGGGAGGTGCCAGAGGCGTAAATCGCTGTATCGTCTGCAAAAAGGGCTGTTTGCACACCCGCAGGCCGAGGGATATCTCTAGTGTACAGAGAGTACAGAAGGGAAAGAACGAGTAGGTACGAGCGACGGGTCGTATTTATAACTTACGCACGGAGGCCAGGCTGGCCGGCAGGACGGAGCTCGGCGGCGCGCCTCGACATTTCGTGTCGCTTCCATCGCATGGCGTGATTACAATCTGAGTTGTGATTGGTTATAAATTTTTTATATTTTGTAAATATTTATTTTTCTTATATTTTATTGGTTTTACATGTTTACACACTTTTGTATATAAGGCGACGATTTTTATTAAACCACACGCATTCTACTTCAAGCAATCGAGAGTTTTATTTATACCTCAAGAACCTCCAAATCCTTACAGGAAGCTCTGAACCTGCATAGTCAGACCATCCTGTAAATCGCCAACATATTAAGAAAAATGTCTATAAAAACTATCTTCACTCCCTTGAATAAAGTGTCACAACATCTCCGCACACCGAAGGACAGTTTCTCCTTGGAACAACCGGGTGTTTATAAGATTGACTACAGTTGCGGTTGTTCGTATATAGGACAAACCAAACGAACAGTAGCATGCCGCATCAAAGAGCGGTCAAAAACAACGAGCAGAAGTCTGCAATCGCGCAACATTTACTGCAGTCGGGTACAGGCCACTGGATTGAGTTACATAACCCTCAGATACTTTCGAACCCCACTATATACCAAGACTGGTGAGAGAAGCGTTTAAAATTAATAAGTACCAAAATTTTAATCGCGAAGATGGGTTTCAACTGTCAAGTATCTGGCGTCCAGTGTAGTGGTTAACCTATGTATGAACAAAAAAGTGAGTGCAAATATCGGAAACTCAACAACTTTATACATGGTAAATATCCCGATAGTTCGTTTAAAATTAGTGAATGTGACCATGACAGTTTAAATAATTATATAAAATAGTGTCGTTATACAATGTGGTAGAATCTCTGTCTTTTTCAGTAGTCTGACTTAATTACAACTAAAATATTGTATCTAGTATGAATTTCTGATGTCGTTAGCGAGAATTCACGTTGAAAAATTAGTTAGGTACTTAATTAAAATGTCTAACTATTTAGAAGCGCAACAGCGCGGATGCTGTGATATGATGTAGTCTTGACTGAATATTGGATCTTCAAGGTAATTACTTTATTACGTATTAAGGTATACTGAGCATATTGCACTGTGACCTTTAAGAGTGAATACACACTTAGGATTTATATTAATGACTAGTTGACCCGTGCCCACTTCGTTGGGCGGCCAAAAAAACGCGTTCTTTTTTTAAACATATTTCATTACCGCTCCACTCCTATTAGTCATAGCGTAAAAATATAGTTAAATAATTTCTTTTTGTAAATACGTACTACCATGACCATGCACATTAATATTACCCGGGGATTGTACCCGCTCCCTCGATCGTTATCGATGTCGATGTATACGGGTCAAGGAATAAGACCTCTTCTTAGATTTCTCATCTGCTGTTGCAAAATGTGAAACAAAACAAAAAAATCTAACCAGTGCAATAGGTATAACTAATTGAATCTATACTCTTTACTAATAAATTATCGAACCTTATTCTTGACTCCGCCACATCTTGTTATTGAAATGTTTTACGAGGGAAAAATACTAGCAGCTTACGTTCACCAAGTTTGCTATTAAGCTTAGCGTTAGTGTAACAAAGTTCTCTAATGCTTCTGGTATCAAACGAAATAAGAAATAGTCCGCCAGTCGACAAAATAATATAGGTATAGTAAGTATATACAAGAAAAATATACTGAAACTGATCCATAGTGGTAAAAAAATCTACTTTTTGATTAAATATTAAGAACATTTATTTTAGAATATTTAAACAGAGCTTTTTTCTATTTAATTTGATATGTTAACCAAGTTTCTCCATTTGGTAAAAGCCAAAAGGTTCTTTTGGTTTAAGAAAAATGTCTATTGAAGTTACCATAGTTAAAAATAATGTGTCAAAATAAGTACCTTTAACCCATTTTCATATCTGTGGTTTTCAATTATTCATGCATTTACTTGCGATATCTAACGAGGAATATATCATTAAAACTATAAAATACTAATAACTAGTGTTATTTAAATATTAACTTGGATAAATTGGTGTTTAAATAAACCATGGACAATATAGTTACATTTTGTTTTGGAAATGTTAACTTCCCTTGTGATTCGTCGCATCGATCCCACCTTCTATTGTATCTCCTATTGTTTGGTTAGTAATTTATAAATAGGAATATCTTGGTAACATGAGAACCTAATGTGAGCGACATTAATTAACATGACATCGACATACACGTAGAGTGTCGTATTTACCCGGGAACCGTTAATAATTAATTAATAACTTAGGAAATTGTTAATCTGTTTCATGTCTCTTTTCATATCTTCTGAGGCTGTGATATATGAGTATTGAATACTGTCATGCAGGGTGTACATAAGTATGGTGCATAAATTTTAACACAAGGTATAAGTAGGTACCTATTATTTTGCTAAGCAAAAATAAAAAAAAAACATCGAAAAATATCCATCCGTTTAGGAGATATGACCATTTGAAGTTTTATTTTTTTAACGTCTTTTTACCATGAAACCTATTGGAACGAGTAGAGTTGCCGATAATAAGGTTGACGTTGATATTATTTTTGTTTATGGGTAAAATTATGCCCTACTTCGTGTTAAAATTACTGGACCATACTTATGTAGTGTGTGTAAGTAATAAGTGTATATTGACATGTTGTAAACTTGTGAATATTTTCAAGAGACATTACGAATTCAAAGGTAAATCAATGAAGGCCTTTGCAAAGCAATCATCTACCGTAGCATTAAAGCGACCGTAGCCCAAGAAATTAAAGCACAGACGTAGACGTCTGTCTCAGAGGGAATCAAGAAAGAAATGATGTAATTTCGATAACTTCCTATGAAACGCTCTTGTGGTACTTAAAAAACTTTTGTTAGTTCTGGCAAACATTGTATTAATATGCCAAGTTAGCTTAAGGAATGCTTAAAAGGTGAAATGGTGCGATTTGGTGTAACACTGTTAGCTTATAATGTTTATTAAACAAATAAATTATGAATTAAAATAAAAAAAAACCGAGCGTAATGTCATTGAAAAGAAACTGTCCACTTGGCCAGCTCAGTATTAGTAGGCTACCTGTATTAATAGATCTGTCATATCGTACACGGACACTAAAGTCTGGTAAAAGATCTATTTATGTTTCTTGAAATATACCTAATTGTGTTTCTGAACTTTGGCTCAGGAATAAGTGGTTACTTATACGCCTACAAGATGGTAACAATCTTTGTAGAATATTCTATAAGCATTGTTTCAAGCTTATAATTGAAAAATATTCGTAGTGTTTGGCGTTATATTATAACCCGATGTCATAAGATGTAAGCCGGTACAGCAGACATGTCATTCAATATAAACCTGTCAGGCTATATATGGAACTTTCTTACATAATACATCTGCCATTTGCAATATTTTTCGCTTTTCAAGATGCGTGTCAAGAAATGTTAATATTATTTTATTTGTATGTTAGTTCATAATATGTAACTATATGTTTAGAGGTGGTAGAGCATTTCAAATTCAGCATGAATTTACCGTTTTGTATAAGTTTTTCCTCTGTTTGATGTAGTCAGAATCGACGTGTCACTAGCCTAACTCATATAGTGGCTAATAGTAGAGACACTGGTAAGGCTTTAAGTACCTGGAGTTTAACTACGTCACAGGAGGAAGTCTGAACCTACAATGAGAGCAGATACTTATACATTCAGTCAAAAAAGTATCGGGAATGGAAGATTTGTTTATGGTTCCAAATTCAAATTTTTGTTTTTTTTGTTGTTGTTAGATTGGCACAACTGTTTTCCATTTTGACGCGGAGTTTGAGTAGCTTCTGTTATTTATATTAAATACAGTGCTGGTTTTAGTAATATCATATCTAGTGTGTATTGCGAATTTCAGAATGGACAAAAATATCGAACAAAGAGTTTGTCTTAAATTTTGCATCGCCAATGGAATTTCGTGTTCGGACTCCCTGAAAATGTTACAGAAGGCTTACGGTGAATCGATTTTATCAAAAACACGTGCTTATGAGTGGTACAAAGCGTTCAAAAGCGGTCGAGATGTGATGGAAGATTTGCCTCGCTCTGGTAGGCCATCAACGTCTGCAACTGAAGTTAACATCGCAAAAGTGAAGGAAATAGTGACTGAAAATCCTCATTCAACTTTGAGAGAGATAGCCGCCGAACTTTCTGTATCTCACGAGTCGATCCGTACCATTTTAACTAATCATTTGGGTATGAAACATGTTGCCGCTCGGCTAGTCCCAAAAGATCTGAATTTTCTTCAAAAAGTTAATCGCATGAGAGTCGCTGAGGACATGCTAGAACGAGTCAAATCCGACCCAACATTCATGAAACGCATTGTTACTGGTGACGAGACGTGGGTTTACGAGTTTGACATGCAAACTAGTCAACAAGCTTCAGAGTGGCGCCTTCCAACTGAACCGAAACCGAAAAAACAACGCCAAAGTCGATCAAAAGTCAAAGTCATGTTGACTGTTTTCTTTGACTATCGCGGTGTTGTGCACTCTGAATTCTTACCAGAAGATCTAACGGTAAATAAAGAATATTATGTGAGAGTTATGCGGCGTTTAAGAGAGCAAATTCGACGAAAAAGGCCAGATTTGTGGAAAGAAAATTCTTGGATTTTGCACCACGATAATGCGCCTTCGCACAAGGCCATCATTGTGAACGAATTTTTGACCAAACACTCAACAAATACCATCGAGCAACCACCATATTCACCAGATATGGCTCCAGCCGACTTCTTTCTTTTTCCTAAACTCAAATTACCACTTCGTGGCACCCGTTTTCAATCGGTAGAAGACATAAAGGAAAATTCGCGGCGAGAACTGAACTCAATTCCGGAAGCAGCGTTTAAAAAATGTTTTGATGAATGGATTATTCGCTGGCGTAAGTGTATAGTTTCTGAAGGAGCATACTTTGAAGGTGATAAAATAAATTTGGATGAATAACAAACATTTTGTGTATTATTGATCTTTTCCCGGTACTTTCTTGACAGAGTAGTATAAGGAATTCTTAAAATTGTGTAGCAAGGTAAACTTTTTTTATTTTATTTTTTTGTTGAGGACGAGTAGTTTGTCTCTGATGACAGTTACTACTCTACGCGGGCTGAGGTGGGGCGGATGGCCCTCAACCAAAAAGGCATACTTTAATTTAATTGCAAAACTTAAACTAAGTACACCACGCTGCCTGGCCAGACAGGTTGACATCTCATTTTATCCTTCTTTGCTACGAACACATGCTTCCCTTTATTTGCTTTTTGTTATATCCCGAGATGGGTTAGGGTGGTGACACTCTGTATTCTTAATCCGTCACCGCATGGATAATATCCTACTAATATTACTGCTTAATATAAAAATACTACGTCTAATGAGAACTATATGTAAAAAAAAACAGATTTTTCTAAAATTCTTACTTTATCCTAATGCGATGCATATACTAACCCGTCCAATACTGCCGTCATAAGGAAAAAAGACGCATCTGACATTTTTATCAAAATAGAGATAATTATATATTTGGCATCAGTAAGAAAAGGCCCATCTACCAGTATTTTTATATTTCAGTTTCAACAAACACAGCCGTTAAAACTGTCTACTAAATAAGACACATTTGCAATAGTAAGTTAGATTTGCTAAGAAAGAAAGACGTTTCTGCTTAAATGCGTCTTTTCAACTTATGAAAAGTTAATAATAAGTTGAAAAGACGCATCTCAGTAAAAAATATCCACTGATCCTAAGAAGAAAAGACGGTTCTGAGTAGATGTGCCTTTTCATCCTAGTATCAAGAAAAATAATCAGGCGTAAATAACTAAACTTTAAGTAAACCACCTTGATAAAGATTTTGTATAATTGAATTTTGTTGTCAATTTTTGATAACAGCAGGCCTACAATGTTTTGGAATACACCTAGATTTATCCTAGGTTTTTAATGATCAGAACTGGATCATGGATAATTTTCAATACGAGTTGTTACTAGACATTTTAAGAAGTCGATTTCATCAGGGTTCCATGGACAAAAACCACAGCCTCTGAAAATATTTTTATCATAACAGCCCATTAATGTACCACTGCAGGGACGGACCTCCTCCCGTAATGGAGGGTACTTGGCCTACTAATACCACGCTGGCCAGGCGGATAGCTATAGGGTTTAATTTTAAGTTTTCCTTCTTTTTATTTTGTAAAGATAATATTCACGGGTAGTCCCTTAGTCGGTTTTTACGACACCCATGGGATGAGATGAGGTGGTGACATATTGTATTCTTACTCCGTCACCACACGGAGAATACACAATACCAATACATACAATACCTTGTGGTACCGTATACTGAAAAAATAAATAAACCCCAATCCGACGGAAATGATGCTCTGATCTCCGCAATCATTCTTTTGATTAGGTAAATAATCATAGGTGGGATAGTTACACCACTGGCCGAAAAAGAAAACATAACAGTTAAACAGGACTTTCCCTGTGCATGATCCCCCTCATAGTCATTTTTGCTGCTTTCTTCTGCCAATACTCTTGTATTTTTGGGAAAAACTTGAATGTTAGTTAGGGTCTTCTAAAATGTTGAAAAAGTCATTTTCTGTTAAGTGTTGTTTAATTTAAATGAACCACCGCTTTATCTTTGCTTAGGAAACATTAGTACTTGCTGCTGTAACAGCTTCTGAAGTCCTTATGGATAGTTCTGGGTATTGTTTTAAAAACACCAGGTTTGCTATCGATAAAATAATTTAGTCTAAGTAATATTTTTAATTCAAAATTGTTCTACACTTAATAATACATGTTCTTTCCTTCTGGGAAATCCTTTTTTAGAGCATATTATGTGTTCTGTTAAGATTGAATTAGATCCTGACTAGTACGTACGTAGACTTTACGAACAAGCAGTTATGCCGAAATTGTAAAGTAGCCTGTGGCACTCGAAACTTAGTCACCGCAGTTTTTTAGGCATTCCATTTCGTACTGCCTTAATAGCTTTTAATATACCGACATCCGTGTATTTTTTTTAATAAAACGCTCTACCTCTGCTAACTTTTTTATGTAGGTAACTAAAATCCAGAAACTAATTATTACTAAGTAAGAAAGGCGTTTTATAAATTACTAAGTTGAAAGGCAGTATCTGACCAAATGCGTCTTTTCATTGTAGTATAACGTATTTTAGAGTATTTTTTTTACTACAAAGAAAATACTAAATGTAATTTATTTAATAAATATTATTTTATTTTTAATTTGCATATAATATTCCCATAGATTAAGTACTAATGCACAATTTTGCCCAGCAAAATTATATATTTTTTAATTATCCTTGTCACAGCATTTGTTTTCTTTTCAAAAACATAAAACATTTATTTTCTCGGTTTCACACTTTATGTAGATGCGTCTTTTTTCCGTATGACGGCAGAATAACACATAGTTATCGTAGCCAGTAATAGTACTACAAGCCCGTAGTAGTACCGCCGCCTACGTCGTCCTATTATTAAATCTGGAACATGACCACGGAGAAATTTTAAAGTGCATAAAGAAATAGAAGCATAGTTTGTTAGTTGCACTTTTATATTCGAAAATTCCTTGAAAGTCCCAGTGAAGGGACGGGCCTTTATTATTGGTAAGGTAAATAAAATTAATAAAATAATTACACTAAAAAAAAGAGAAATTTAGCTTACTATTGGTGTTGTTTCTATTTTTAAAGATACTTGATTAAGGTTTCCCTTTTTAAGAGCGTTTATAGGGCTCACTAGTGTCGGCAATAGAAAAAGAATCATAATTCGCAAATGGGATCAATAATGCAAAATGTGGGTAACGAAGTCTTGAGAAAAGGCAATAAAGTATTTGTATAACACACTATCAACACTTTAAACGTTTAAAAAACTGCTTTTTTTTTAAAATGTTTTAAATTGTATTTGGTGAAAGTTTCAGCTTAATACCTCTACGCGTTCCTGAAAAAAATGGTCTTGACAGATAGACAGACAGAAAGACGGACAACAAAGTGATCCTATATGGGTTTCGTTTTTTTTCAAAATCGGGACGGAACCCTAAAAGTATAAGTTTACTCTAAAAAGTTTCAGTCATGTCTTGTCATGCTTAATAATTCGTAGTAACAACGAAGATAGTAACCGTGACGTAAATCCGGATCAATTTTCTAAACGTGATAGTTCTTTTCATTTGTGTATTAAGTGCGTACACGGTTTAAGCTTTAGAGTGCTCTCTGGTTTTAAAACTAAATGTATTTTCCGCCTGCCCGTGTCCTTAACCTTGGTAGTTTTACAACCGATTATCGATTTTGATGGAATGGTAGTCTGCCGATTTGGTGTCTTGTTTATTGCTTTTAGAGATCAAAATATTGAATTTGAATGTCATTATGAACATTTTGTAAAATTAGACTTCTACATACCTTAAAAATGTTCATTTTACCCGCTATTGAGCTTTCCTCAACAATTACAGATTTACGTCAATCTTTATTCAACTTGCTTGCAGTTGCAAGCTCTTTATGTACAAGAAGGCAAATAGGAAGTATATATCATTGGTCATCAACTTTTTTTATCCTCAAGCGACCTCTGCGTAGCAACCATGGATTATAAGTCCTATGGCACAGAGGTCGTGGAAAAAACTCCTAAAACGCTCAGATAATGCGTCATTAACAGACTTGTATAATAAAGTACTCATAAATAGCTCATGAAGGATGAAGCTGTTTTGTCAGTCTACGTGAAAATATTTATATCTGCACCTTTTGACAGAGGCGTGGGCGTCATTATAATCCCTGTGGTATTCACACAAGTATGTATAATACGCTGTTACCTAAGCGTGTAACCTTTTTGTGTGCGGTTACTATGTAATAATCATATAAAATGTTACTAGTATAATAATATTATAATTCACTCAGGTAAAGTTATCAATATTTTGTGTATACACGTGCCTGTATTTGACAATAGCTGTAAATATAGGTACAGTCTGCTCTACATTATTTCTTTAAAGAAAAAAAGACAAGTCCCTTATGAAACATACTACCTTTTACTTGCAGTAATTGTGTTTGTTTTCTTTAAACGTAGCTCCAAGGATGCAAAATTCAATTGACCTCGCTAATAAGCAAATATTTACAACGAAGCTCTCAGAACTTTAATGTAATGTGCTCGAAGTTTGTACACACTGCAACACATCAAGTTAAACATTTTTATTTGAAATTGTGTCTTATTTCAAGGTATTAAGGTACATGAGTGTCTAGGTTGATTAGTTGCTGTGTGTACCTATAGTTAATGTATCGTAGGTATATACTCATCTGTGTTTCAAGATCGGCAGGAAAGAGGAAATTATTAGTTGTCGGATATTACATTTACCTTGAGAATGTGTCTCGAGAGTCACTACAGAGGTACAATGTTGTTTCCATAGACGATAAGTTGTCTAAGAGGAAATTAAGAACCGAACGTGGTAGGTTTGTTTACAGCCAGTTAGTTTGTTAGAAAAAGTTAATTAAATACAATTGTTTTTCTTTATTTAATTGTGGTTGTTTAAAAGTTTAAAGATTGATATGATTTTTTTAAGAGTTTAAAAGAGTAAGAGTAAACATTACCTAGAACCTCACTATACCTCACAAGACATGATCTCATACCATGGATTCAGAGATCCATTAATCTACAATTTCCTGCCTAGCTATACTATCTTTGTAAATTCAGCAACCAGTTTACTTAGAGCAAAAAAATACCATACGGGACAATTAATTTAATACCATTGTTCTATTATCTTTGTCCCTTCATTTATATAAGTATGAAGGTAAGCATTATTCGCCACTCATGGACAGCAGCAAGGCATCCCTGCCAATGCCAACCCTGGAAGTAACGCTCTTAACTTTCGGGAATTACGACTGCTGGTAGATCATTCCAGACACTACATATATACGTACGTGTAATTTGTTACCGCTATCTCCGATGAAAAATTTAGCTTACACACAAATAAGAGTTTATCACTTCGTAGTATTCTCGTGAATTTACTCGCATGTTGTCGTTAAAATTCATTGAAAGCTCTGTAACAAACGGCATTGTGCCAAAAAGTTCAAGTACTTACTGACCTATTGAATAGTAGTACGTTACTGCCAAGGAAATACCTGTTGTTTCATTGTTTTTGTATCTTTCTGAGTAAATAGCTATGAAAAGTTTTTCTAAAAGTTTTTGAACGTATCTAAACAATGAGTTAATATTCTTAAAATTCAGTAATTCCTTTCTTATTACCTTGGCTCTATAATACCTAGAAGGTATTATTTTACTTTATTTAATACTAGCTGACCCGTGCCCACTTTGTTAGGCCGCGTGAAAACGCGTCACTTTTTTAAACATATTTCATTACTGCTCCACTTCTATTAGTCATACCTATGACACTCCCCGATAAATGGACTATTCAACACAGAAAGAATTTTTAAAATCGATTCTGTAGATCCAAAGATTACCCCCTACAACGTCACAACTTTACCTCTTTATAATATTAGTACAGATTTATAAGCAGTAAAAGTCTTAAAACACAAAACCATTTCACATGTTTTATTAATTCTAATATACATAATGTTATGTGGTTTTGTTTAATTACAGTAAAGTTGAGTAAAGTAAAATAATGGGGAAGGCACACATAGCATATCGAAGATACAGCCTACGTGGCGGTAAGGAAAAACGAAGACGCAGAGATTGCAAACTCCTCACGCGCTGGACCGATACATGAGAGGAGCACAGGAGGTTAGTGAGATAATAAAAATAATAAAAAATATTAAATTTTGGCATATTAAAACCTGTTATTGAATAAATGAGTTATAAATCGCACTAGAAGAACAGATTTAAAAATTCAAGTTTCATTTTCCAACTCAATTTTTCACACAAAAATTGTGGAAAATTGTTAACCATTCTCCGCTTACTTGACAGACTGGCAGCTTTAATTATACGGCCTTTTGAACTGTAATTTCTGAATCGGCGCGGAACGTAAGCTGACCTTTTTGTTAAAGCTCTGGCAGAAAAAAAATGTTTATATTTTCTGTATGACTATTGTTAAGAAATAACTTAGACTATCGGTCTTATAATTTGTGCGTATCGAGTAATGGGAATGTTAAGTTTATTGTTTTATTACGTTGTTGTTTCAACTGTAATCTCTACTTTAGTTTTGCTTTTAGTAGAAAGAGGGCAAATACTTGTAGTTAAATTTTTTTAATAATAACATTCTTTATTGTTGAAGAAACAGCGTAATTAATTTAACAGGTTTAATAGTCAGGCTATATTTTAGGGAGACTTTTCCTACCGTGCTTGTCTGATGGATTGGTACAGATTTTATGTTAAGTTTTCCTGTTTTTGTTATTGTAGTGATAATATTTGAGAATTTGCGTGAAAAAAGGAATTAGAATATTTAGTGTTATACCCCATAGGTATCATGAAGTCAATAGTATGTATGTGTATGACGATAATGTAATAAATCTAAGTATTCGGTTATTAGGTAGGACACTTTGAAGGGTACAAAACTCAGTGAACCATGTATGCTTGTGTCGAGGTCTACAGGAGAGAATGACCCTGAGACAATAAGACTCATCTCGCTTCACATATGTTTAATTTAAAATATAAAATTCTTACGTTAAAGCAAAGAAAAATGTATTTAAAATTTTGGACAAAAATTAGTTTAATTTTATTCTTGCGTTTGATTTTTTATTATGTCGTGTAAACTAGAACACATAAAATGCTTAACGAATAATTGTTAAATGTATTGTGCAACGAGAATCAAGAAATTTCCATATTATGATGTAGTGAAGAAAATTTTCACAAGGGGTATGAAGAGGAGCACGGGGTGCAGAGGCGCGGCAGAGGCTTGATATTGACCTAGATGTTCATTCAGAGTTCGGTCGATGCGAAACTTGACATCTGCGCGTTCCTGCGTTTTGTATTTTTCGATTTAATGTTCACTTAACAATCTCGCTTTTTTTGATTTATTTCTTTTAAATAGCCGTGTTTTATTAACTATTTAATTTATTTTATAAATACTGATGTTTTTCTCGTTCGGTCCATGCGAGTGTGATGTTTTGTGCGAATCTCAGTATTCGTTGTGTCGTCGATTCGGTGGTGGCTGTCGATAAGGTTTTCTAAAATGAAATATTTCCGAAAATAGTCTGAGTTTCAATAATATATTAAAATGGAGAAGATGGCAGATACCAAAATAAAAATATCTCCAACAGAGAAGAATAATTCTACTATGGAAAAAAGCATCCCTGATGTGAGTACCTAACGTATCTATTCATTTATCAATGAATTTAGTGAATAATTTTTTAATGATGTATACAGTATAGTAAATTAAATATTCAGTATTTCAATAGTTTATACTATTTTTTCGTATAGGTCATAGAAGCTCTACGTGAATTAGGCAAATTCATAAAGTAGCTTACTCGCCATAATGACGGCGCAAGGTCGAAAGCCGTCCTATTTGCGAATGTCCTCATTGTCATCAGCTGTTTAAGAACAGTTTGTAGGGCACATTAATAATTAATCTAGCTTGAAAACTTTTCGTACGGTAGACAAATTCATTATGTTTATAGGTAGGAATAATTTAAGAAGCTTTTCTCTTTACGGAATCTCAATCTAATATGTTTCGGTAAACGTAGGTAATCAATATTACGTTACTTTGATAATTAGATAACTCATAATTATAGCCTTTTAGTGTACCACTGTACGTAAGTACCTCATACACTGACGAACAGTATTACTTAGCTTACGTATTATGTACCTGGTTTGATGTATGGTTTGTTATGACCTTTTCATCAATCTCTCGATATGATGATAGCTACTGTGTTATTCGAATCTCTCTTAATCGTTATTACGAAACCCCCTTAAATGGAATGGAAGAGCTGGTGACGTTTTGTATTATTATTCTTTTTAGGATACACTGGCCGTGGTACGTGGTAAGCTGATTGATTGAGTGTACGGCCAGTGTAACCTGTGCTTAAATGTCAAGCAAATACATAGCATGTCGTATTCATATGTTCGCATGCAACGAGATAGTAAAAATTCTGAAATATTCGTTCTTTCGCAAGGTGAAATATGAAGGGTATATTACTTTGCTTTACCAAGTTATATAAATATTATGCCTGTATTGTCAGCCATTTTATTAGGAGAATTCCGAGAGATAAACATTTTTTGATTCAATTGTGGACCATTTCTTTCATCAAAAGATAAATCCTTCTGTATTTGGCATCTCTACTTGGCAGCGTGGTGGCCAGTACCAGCGAATATGAATAATTTTCGGATACTTTTATATTTTTTTAATGGTTGACATTTAAAATCGGAGCAAATTTTTTATTTACCAAAATATAATATTAAAGTTGTCAGTTTTAAATCTGTACGTTTTTAGTTTTAGAATTAAATATTGTCAATGACAGATAAATAAGAATAAAGGAAAACTTGACTCAATCTTGTATTAATCTGCCATCAAAGGATCAGGTATTAGTGAACCAAGTTTCTTTTATTACTGGAACAGGCACGCATCCCTTCAGTAACACAGGATACGATAAAAGCAATATCTTTGTCGTTCTCATAGTTATATTTAATTTTCGCCAAATAGATTTGGATATAAGTATATTTAATTATATGCCTCGTGAATTTTTCGCTTATTTAAGTTGGCATGTTATTCAGACGAAAATGTACAAACTTAAACTAAACTAATTATTATATTAGGTTGGGGAAAAAGTCTTTTCGTATTTTTGTATGAAAAGTCAAGACATTTTTTTCAAAGTTTATTTACATTTATTTACAATATATATGTACCGTTTAGTTGAACAACTTTCTGCCATTTTGTGGGCAGAGACATTATCCCGTTACTGTAGAAACTTTGGGACTTCTGATCAAAAAAACGGGACAAATAGTTTTGGCAGTCCTCTCTTGAGGTCAACCTTACAGAACCTAAAGAATTCTGAAGAGACCGAAACAGGTGAAAATCTGAAGGCGCAAGGTCAGGGCTATATGGTGGATGCACTAGGACCTCCCAGTCGAACTCTCTTAATTTTTGCTGAGTGGCTAAAGATGTGTGTGGTCTAGCGTTATCGTGATGAAAGACCACACCCTTCCTGTTGATCAATTCCGGCCGTTTTCTCTCGACTGCTTCCTTTAATCTCATCAGTTGCTGGCAGTAAAGATCAGAATCGATGGTTTTGCCGGGCGGTAAAAGGTCATAATGAACAATGCCCTTCCAATCCCACCATACACACAGCATCACCTTATTTCGTGTTAGGCCAGGTTTGGCCACAGTCTGTGAAGCCTGGCCAACTTTCGACCACGACCTTTTTCGCACGTTCTTGTCGTACGTGATCCACTTTTCATCGCCAGTTATCAATCTCTTCAAAAACGGCTCGGTTTCATTACGTCTCAATAATGAATCGCAAATGAGTACACGGTTCATTAAGTTTCTTTGAGTGAGCTCGTGTGGCACCCAAATATCGAGCTTTTTTGTATAACCAGCTTTCTTCAAATGGGTCAAAACTGTTTTGTGGTCAATTCCCAGTAACTACTAATATGCCGATCTTGCTCCACTCTTTCAAAAATGGCGTCCATTTTATTCGTAACAGGGCGACCAGAGCGAGGTGCATCTTTAACATCAAAATTTCCGGACTGAAAACGTTTGAACCAAATTTGTGCTACTCTTACTGACACTGCATCAGGTCCATAAACATCACAAATTTTTTTCACTGCTTGAGTTGCATTTTTGCCTTTTTTACAATAAAATTTTAAAATGTATCGAATTTCTTCATTAGATTCACTCATTTTTACGGAGAGAAAAACAAATAAAAAATAGCGGTAAACAACTTTTTTTTATTTTTTTCTTTTCTTTATAATGTAACCTTTTTAATGTTACCAAAACCAGCCAGACACAAGTAGTACAGTCAAAGAAATTTTATAATAAGTTTATACAGACGTTATGCGAAAAGACTTTTTCCCCGACCTATTATTTTAACTCATTTCTTCAGCACCCTCGGGATGTCATTTTGCTTCTTCAGGCAGCAGCTATTCGTATTGTGTGTTTAATTAATTGCCTTGGTGTCAAAAACCAATCTACGCAACAAAATAGTTAATTTGTTGTACCTATCCACAAATGATTGTCTTGGGTTTACTTTGTGTCCGTGAAATTCATAGTGGTAAAAGTCCGCATAATATAATTTCTTGTGCGGGAAGTGGGTAGCCTTTTTAAAGAGGAATTTTTAATGTAGGAAACTTTGGGGAGATCGTCCACTTACCGTCATTTACCTCAGGTGTTTCATAGGGCCGAAAATGTTTTAGTACGGATGGTTTTCCGTCAAACGTCATAGTTTTCTTTACTCACGAGAAGCAAAACAATACTTGAGCTTCATTGCTAGAAATACATTGCTGGTCTACATCGACTGCGTAGTGACAGAGTCGTAGTGATAGTTAGCTTAAAGCCAAGGTTCTGATACCTTGGTTTTAGGCGAACTATTATATACCTCACAATGAGATCCTAGTTGTGGATTATTTTTCAATAATAAAATGTGGCCATGCATTTTTCAACATCTATGCTTAGTGAATGTATTACAATAATCCTTTTTTTTCCTTTCTAAAAAGAAACAACTGTCTCTGGATTGATCCCTATATCGTGGGAACTTCAGGAGTCTTCGGGAGTCTTCAAATTAAATTAAGGACACAAATTACAAACAAGCATACTAAAGACAATTCCTTCTGGATCTAACTAAAAATTACCTTGCGTGGGATTGGGACAAACCCGTGACTATGTTCACGTAAAATAGGTGTCAATCCTTACCATCGTGCTCATATATTATACTAATGCATACAAAAGTACCTCATGTGTAAAGGTATCCCAACCTCAACCTTGCTGAACTAAAGCATCCATCCTTAAGCAGAATTAACCATCCCGACAGGAAGTTGCCCTTGACATCCTACACCACGATCTACAACATAGTAATAGAACCTTACCTGTACGTAAGATGGTGTTTCGTATCAATTTACATTTTTATTAGGTTTCGACACAAAAGTTTTCCGTAACTTTTTGTTTCAACTTTTCGTAAGTATTGTTTTGATATATTATATGTATTCATGTTTTTGGGTTCCGTTATTAGTAATGAAATTTTACTTTTGCTGTTGTTAGTACGAGTATATTAGGCAGACAACTTAAAGTTCATCTTTTGGAGCCATATGTTATACACATCACATGCAAGACGTCATTAAAATATTTTTGCCGACATTTTTAAATGTGGACGATTTGTTCTCAAGTCTTATTAAATTGTGGGCATTCTTAATCAATAGACATTTTGCTTTGTAGACCTTTCGTTTAAAAGGATACCCATCGTACGGTTAATTTCTGACCGCGCAGGTCAGAAATTAACCTTATTCGCTACTATGTATATTAGGAAGAAGTTCTCCTTAGTAGGATTATTCTTTAAAATTGTGTACTGGCTACAATGGTGGTAATTTAGTTAGATGCAACAAAACGGTGTAGTAGCTCGTTGCCACAGTCCTTTAAAGCTATTAAAAATTAAAAACCTGCTTCTTATTTTCCAAGACTATCTTCTGTTTCGTTGTTTTAAGTAAGAATACTTAAAACAACGAAACATTTTCATACGGTTTGCTACAGAACCGTACACTGTGCGTCGCACAAACCGCCCTTGACCGGTTTTGTGTGTTAGTCGAGCTGTTGTTACAAAAGTTTCTTCGTACAATATGTTTGGGTCCGGCGGTAACATTTTCGCAGGTACTAAACATCAAACATAAGAGTATACTACTATTAGGTTGTATAAATAATACGCTATTTTACTTTTTGATCACAATGTCTACACCGTAAAATGTGTTCCTGAAACGGTACCTACCGGTCTTGTTGCCAATTTCCTGAATCCTTGAACCGATGCGAAGACCAAGATGTACCTAAGCGTATGTTAATTAACTTGAATATCAGAAACGTTTTTGCAGTAACGTCTATGTATACTATGGAAGCCATATATAGAAACAGTCAGAAGACTAGACCTTTCCTTTTTACTCGTTAGGTTCAGTGTTGCAGAGGACCAACTACTTATCATAAGTTGAGTAGTTACTAAAAGAAATAAAATAAAATACGCGTACCTTTATTATTGTCATTGATTTATTAAAACCACATAAACAAATGTATTCGGATAACATTACTAATGAAAATACTTACCACAGGTTTTAAATGTTTCGACCACAATAACGCTTTGACGTTTCTACCGAGCAATTATAATCGAGATATACGTTTAGGTTAATGGCTATTCGGCTCAATAAACATTTTCATAAACATGTATGGAAATTTGTACATTATTTTAACAACCTTACTCGAAGTTAATCGAAAATTCTGTACCAATCAAATACACGCGAGCTGAGGCCGGCTAAATTGTATGAAAATCCATTTAGTGTTACCATCCGATCAAATTACTGTAAAAAATTAGCCGACAAGTTTAAAATATTAGCACAGAATTTATTTTAATAATTAACTTACACCTACAGAACATAACTTTTACAAGCCTACGTTTAGCGGCAATCATTGGCTGGGTTGCACAAATAATTTTGTCGTGTGAAGAATTTAATCCATATCAACTCATCTAAATTGCAAGGGTGTTGAAAAAGACGACTAAGTAGGGGACCTTTACTTGACAGACATTATGACGCGTCAGGGACATAACGCGATTGAAATTTGGTTGGAGGCTAATTATTCCCATGCTGCCTGACCAGAAGGATTTATATAAGTACCTACTAGTAATCTCAGAGGTTTTTGTTGAAACACTTTGAAAACAATAGTTTGAGCGGTGAGGACGATATTTACCTAAGCTAAAGTTCTGTCCGTGTGGTGACGGAGTAAGAATACAATATGTCACCACCCAATCTCATCCCATGGGTGTCGTAAAAACCGACTAAGGGACTATCTTAACAAAATAAAAAGAAGGAAAACTTGAAATTAAACCCTGTACCAATCCGTTTGGCCAGCGTGGTATTAGTAGGCCAAGTATCCCTCCGTCACGGAAGGGGGCCCGTCCCTGCAATGGGACATTAATGGGCTGTTATGATGATTATGATGAAGTTCTTTATCTCCTTTAAATGATATTCTCTTGTGATACAGGACTTGATCATTAGTGCATAAGTAGGTACTTACTCATAATTAATAAAAAATAAATGCTGCATTTCCTAAGCTGCTTATATTACTATAGTTTCTGTTTATAATGAAAAAAGTTTGCACCGCAACATATGAATGTTGAACTTGCGTACGTATGGCGCAATACATATTTACAAACTCGTAATGGATAAGTTATAGTTTACATCTGTAATGACTTTCTATGCGGTTCTGGTGTGGTCCAGAGTGAAGGGATAGTCGGATGGATCTTTTATATGAGTAAAAAACTCCGTAATGCTGTCTGATATTGTACATAGGTGTAGCCGTGTAGCCTAAATGATTTTTCTTATTTTGATTATTGCCAGGAGATTGGTTTTTCCAAATCTGTCATTTTCTTTTGATAAAATTCGTTGGGTGTCCTACAACGTAATCTTTTCCGTGGGGCCCAATGAGTCTCATGCTCATGCATTATGTATACAATTTCACAGTTTTTTTCTCTGGTCGGACACTTTAAAAAAGTAAAAAACCCGGGTCTTAGTTTTAACTTAAAAGGTACAAAAACTATTTCCAGCGCATTAAAGAAAAATAACTTTTAAGCTTATACGCGCAACTTTCAGCCTGTGCGTAAAACAATATGGCGCCGACTAAAACTTACTTAAGAATTAATTTAAGAGTTTTTCGTAAAAGGAAAGGGATGTTTTGATTATTTTTAGGAGAGTGCTCTAGAATAGCGTAATTATAATTCATTTAGGAACACAAAGGTCTACAAATCCGATGAGGCAGAAAGGTTTTAGGACTTACACAATAAGGAAAATATAGAAAATTATTGCTAAAATAAAAGACTACAAATATAAACAAATAAGTGTGAGATTCGTTTTGTAGTCCCATTATAGCCTTTTACTCCCGGATCTAAATGGGATATGCAAGCAATTGTTTGAAATCAAGAAAACGCAGCCTATATCTCTAATAGATGTCACTACCACAATTTTACTTCATTAAAGTTAAGTCTGTGAGGAGCCTCTGCTGTTCTACATAATAGCAAACTTTTACAATCTGTGGCGACAAACAAGACAATCTGATTCTACTTCGTTTTAAAAAGTTTTGACAGACGCTTTTACAAACAGATTGCGTAAGAGAAGGCACTCAGGAATATATGCCTGCAACACCGGAACTCGCGCTATGCTATAACACCATCCCCGTTCAAGTCAAACTTTCATACATAAAGTGACTTGATGCCCTACTTAGTATGTGATAAATATAAAAATAATTATAAATTTAAAGATTTCCTGAAAGTATTGGTTCAAGCGTATTAAAATCTTTTTTCTCTAAAATAAGACTTGATGTTTTCCTCAAAACTTAGTAATTAAAGACTTGAACAATTTATAAAATCAGTTTTGTTTTCGTCGTGGTCCTATTTAGTCAAGTTACTTAATGGTTAAGATTTTTTTTTCTATCAGGTAAGTACTAAGTACTGTATTCCCAATACAGATGGAATCGGGTTGGAAGACATCGGTTAGTATTCGCTTCTCGCAATCACTTCACAGCTCTGACCTCACGTGATCTTAGCTGTATCGATCTGTAAGTTTGAGTTTTTACACTGTTTGAGGGTTTTTCACTAGAGTTCAGTACGGTGGACGGCCATAAGTAGAAGGTTGAAAAATAAGTAATAATGGTCTCTTCCCGAAGCCTAGCATTAGTTGATTATTCTTTTCTTCTGTTTTCTTCTCTTAAACGGTGTAAGGAATATATTCTCTCTATCTCTATCTCTAAACAGTTCTGAGGAATATAGTTTAAAGTAAGTTGACCCTTTGGGGTAGCACTGTTTATTTACGTGTCCATAAAGTTTACGGGTGTTGGCATCGAACAACATCAAAAGGTTTCGCAATATATACCTACATTATTAATTAGGCTATAACTGATACGCCCACAGGAAATTCAAGCTACGTACGTACTAACGTTGTACATAGAGTCTATAATTCAATAGAATTAAATATTTACTTAATTTCAAAATATATTTATCTATAAATAAATAATTTTTTAAATATTTTTATATATTTATGGATATGGATCCATGTGGTGACGACATATTTATTATACATTCATGCAACGCCATTTAGTCCCTAAGCAGATGTTGTACTAGACAACTACGTTCTTGTGCGCATACGTAAATTATTCGGTTTGTAAATTCTTACAAACTTTGGAGTGTTTGGAGTGTTATCAGCTTAATGTTATTTTGCGATTAAATCAATAAAATCATTCTGTGGTTACCATTATGATTAATTTACAATGCAAACGTCAAGAAATATTCTTTGGTGTGGTCGATACTGCGTGGTAATTGATGTATTGAATTGAAGCAGAAGGTTTTAATTGTTGATGTTATTGCAGCAATCTCAATTTGTTTGTAGTACAAATTGCTAATGAAAGGAGCTTTAAGCTACTTATTGTAGCAACATTGAACGCCAGTTGCAATCACTGGTTAATAAATATAAGACAGATTACTTCAAGCTTTTTATAGTTATTCTGTAGATGGATTACCACTCAGTACATCTCCTTGTTAGTCTTAGCGCATCAATGGCAAACGCTACTGTGTACTAAATTAATGTAGCCCAAATCTCTGCGACACTGACTGTGGTTTCACTGGCAACCATTAGCTCTTACAGGACACCTGGGATATAATGAAAGGTGGGTCATTGTTTTGGGAGCCTATGCGTTATAGGCAGCTCAGGTCGTCGTTCTTTGTTACACATTACATCAAAACGTCTCCGAGTATCAGAGGTCACGTAAGAAGTAGGCCCCGGGTGTTGTCGAAATGTTAGCAGTTGTTGAACTAAGTGAGAGGCCTAAGGGTGGATTAAACCATCTTCGTCACTTAACCATGTGATTAGTAATAATTGCAGTTTCATCAGTTTCATTCATTTATTCAAAGTAGTACAATAATATTGTATCTTTTTGACGTCATCTAACATTACTTAATCTAAATTTAAAAACATTTCAAAATTTAGAAAACTTTACCACCGCCTCCAAAGCGCTAGTAGAGAAGAAGCGGCGCAACAAACTCTACTGCTGCATTTTCTTGACGTCATAATTTTTACATAGGAGATCACTGTAATTAGGCGCTGCAACCATTGTATACCATACATAACCAAGGATTATTCAATTATAAAGGTAGCGTCGTGATGTAGGTAGTACATAAAAGTGGGAGCACCAAATCACATTCATAAATAACTATCCAGTAGTAAAGACGTCGCTCAGCCAAATGACCCCTTGAATAAAAACTCAGAAGTGTATTACAATGTAAATTTATTAATGTCAGGGTCGACCAGTCACCCCAAGTAGCACCCGTTAATTAACGTTAACCCGTAATAACGCAAAGGTCAGCCATCAACCCCCTCGCCATATTGTAGGGAAGGGATTGACCCGGCCTCCACGCCACCACAAGCAATGACATTATAGTGAGCATGACGAGTCCTGACAATAAGAGCAACAAAAAAAAAAAAAATTAGGGGAGATACAAATGGCAGAGGGACGCGCTTACTTCACATCGACCAAAGTAAATTTTTCTGCGAGTCCTAATTCATAGACCTATTTTAAATCCAGGCATCCCGGTCACTAACATAATTCTCAAGAGTGTAATATCCTTTGGCTACTAAACAACTTTTAATTTTTTCTTTAAATGAAGTAATCGGTAATTCTAATATCTCTACAGGTACTTTGTTATAAAGGCGTATACTAAGTGCCATAAACGATTGATGTACTTTGTGTAAACGGTAATGAGGGACACACAGTTTATGTTTATTTCTAGTATTTACCGTATGAATATCGCTTCTTTTGGTATATAAATGTATATTCTGTCTTACATGCAATATACTGTTATAAATAAATTGGGAAGCGACGGTTAAGATACCTATTTCCTTAAATAATTCTCTAAGCGATTCTCGTGCTCCAAGCCGATAAATGGCACGGATAGCTCTTTTCTGTAAAATAAATACACTTTGTATATCGGCAGCTGTACCCCACAATAGTATACCATATGACATAACGCTGTGAAAATAGCTGAAGTAAACTAATCTAGCTGTATCTACGTCTGTCAAATATCTAACTTTTCTAACAGCGTAAGCAGCTGAGCTGAGCCTCGCTGATAAATAAGATATGTGCGCACCCCATTGTAACTTCTCATCTATTTTTATACCTAGAAACATTGTGGATTGAACAGCTTCCAGCAGTTCACCATTTAAAATTAAACTTGGGCCAAGGTTTTTAACATTTGGTAATGCAAACTTAATACATTTCGTTTTCTTTGGGTTAAGTACAAGGTTATTAGCAGTAAATCATTTAGTTACTTCTGTGAGTGCATTGTTTACTTCGTCAAAATGCGTCCTATTTCTATTAACTTTAAATATTAAAGATGTATCATCAGCGAACAGTACAACGTCACAAATGTTTTTTAAATGGTAAGGTAAATCATTAATGTACACTAAAAACAGAAATGGACCCAAAATTGAACCTTGCGGCACACCCAACGTTACGGGCAAGCCTGAGGACCTCGAATCTTTAACTTCAACATATTGAGTCCGACTACTCAAGTAGGATGAGAGAAGAGCTAAGGAAGAATCCTGCAAACCGTAATGCCTAAGTTTGTGTACAAGCGTTTTATGACATACGCAGTCAAATGCTTTTGAAAGGTCGCAGAATACACCTATAGCGTTGCAAGAATTCTCCCAAGCATTATAAATTTGTTTTAATAAAGCTACGCCTGCATCAGTGGTGGAACAACCCTTTGTAAAGCCATACTGATCCTTATGCAGTAAGCTATTCTGCCATTTAATTTCTTGGTCAATTTTCACACAGTAATTCCGTTTGCCTAATTTTCCGTAACCCGTATACTTACCAATTTTAATGAAATCCATTTTGGGGTAGGTATACTCATTCAAATTTTTTTAATTGGTCAAGGTTGATGTAGCTCATATTTATGAATTCTGTTATAAATTAATTTGTTTAAATACAATCAGCCTTCATCATAATACATATTAAAATCGTAGGAAAAATATAAGAATTATTACTTAATAGATAATATTGTCTTGCAATAACATTCTATAAAGTTATATAACTAGCATTACAAAGTAATTGCTGCTTTCACTGACCTTAATAAAGCCTTTGATATCATTAGTAGGGACTGCAAGATAGGACATCATTAGATATCATTAGTTGCCCGCTTACGTTGGAGAGTCCTTCACATCTTACAGAAACTAGCAAATTAATTTAATAAATAATCCGAATAATACTTTGTTTTTATAGGTCTTAGTGTAAAACTACCACAGGGACGCGTCCTTCTTCCCATGCAATCAGAATCTCTAAAACAATAGATCGATACTTACAGAAATAACAGTTTATGGTCAATTTGCATAAGAGCTATGTGTTAACATATTGGAGCTACGGAAGTTTCAAACTGGATGTTATTGCATATACATACTACATTCTATATTAGGTTTTTCGACCTCGGCTTGTTCGCATCGAACAATATCCCTAGAGGCGGTGATCAATATCCCTGTGTGTCTATGCAGCAATCATATTCATCAATAGGTTTAATAGCATGTAAAATAGGTTACCGTTAATATCAAAGGTTCGTTTTACAGTATCCATCGTATGTGTACTCTGAGTTAAATTGATATTTTGCAGTAATTTATATGGAGTGTTTTATTTATTGGTATATGATTCCATTACAATGTCTATAGAGTTTGTATCAATTTATTAATTCTTAGATGTTGTTCTTTTGGTATTAGGTATTATGTTATAGCTACATGTAGGAGCCAATAAGATTACTGACTTCTACCTTTTCTCAGGGTAAGGAAGAATTAAATCTCGATGAAACAGAAGAAGATGCCGAAGATGCTGAACCAGAACGTGGGAATTGGACAGGGCGCTTTGACTTTCTTCTATCGCTGCTGGGCTACAGCGTAGGACTTGGCAATGTCTGGCGATTTCCTTATCTATGCTATAATAATGGTGGAGGTAAGTATTATTTCTAAATTATCTGTTTCGAAGTTTTATTTAAAAGAGTTCAACGTAAAGTAGACTTTTCACAGCGCTTAATTATCCACTTTTTTCCTGTTAAGGTTTAATGTGTTAAACTACCGGGAATTAGCCATAAATACAGTCTAAGATAAGTTTTGTAGCTCTCCAAAAGCTCTGGGATATTAATTCAATGTATTACTTTATGTGGTCAGTTCGTCATTGCTTAAGCTGCAAAACTTCAAAAGGGTATGAACTCCTAATTAAACCTTAATAATAGAGGTAGGCTTTTGCCTAGTGTCAAATAAAAGGAAGTATGAAAGTCTACGTCTAAAATAGCATAAAAATCTTTTACACGAATTAAGTATGTACTTATAAAAATCAATATTAAATAAAATATAGGGCAGTCTGGGCTGTCGAGCCGCTCCTAACTAATATTCTTTTATAGGCGCGCCAATTTTTATGTTTATTGATATTTAGCTTATGTTCTTGGCCCAGAAGAGCCTACACTTTGTGTTAGAGTTATTTTGTATTGTTTTCTTTACAGGTGCATTTCTTATACCATTCACGGTAATGCTTATAATAGCTGGCTTACCTCTAATGTTCATGGAGTTATCATTCGGCCAATATGCAGCATTAGGCCCTGTTGCAGTCTACAACAAATTCTGCCCATTATTCCAAGGACTCGGATACGGCATGGTTATTGTCTCTTGCATTGTTATGCTGTACTATAATCTTATCATTGCTTGGACTATATACTATATGGCTGTGTCATTCAAGAGCATATTCTACCAACTGCCATGGCAAAATTGCGATGCTGAGTGGAGTACACTACGTACGTATATATATATATATTACTATTTTTTTATGATTAAGTAGGTTGTCTATAGATTTGGAAGGTGTTTTCCCGGTGTACTCGTTATTATTGTTTTTATTTATTAATAAAAGCCCATTGCGTTTCCATGTTATACTTTTCTCACGCATTTATACTAACTGACATCGTAAAAATAAACAATACATACCAGCCTGATTGGATAAGGGATTAATGTTAAGTACTTCTTATTTAATTTCCGTAGAGACATTATCTGCATTCTTTTCATTTTGACACCGATGGAATGATTTTGTGACGTAATACCCAGTAGTACTCTTTAATTTTGAGGACCACTGAGAAAATTAATTTACAAAATGTTTAACAAATTAATAAATGGTAACCGTTGTGACGTAACACTTAAAAGCTTTTTCCCGATATCGTCTCCGTCATTCAATATAGCAATTTTTTTGTACCGGGAAATATTTTTTCCCTACAGCACTTTCGATTCAATGAGTTTTCGAAATAGCTTACGGTTTACGGTTAGAAACCGATTTTATCATTCGTATCGGAACGATATCATTCAATAGACTTTAGAGTTGTCGTGCAAAGAGTTAAATTAACTTTTATCAAACTTTTCCATTATCTACTTGACGTTTTACCATTTTAGATTGTTATTCTTACGAAGAAGCCGACAGCTGTGAAGCAATCAACGGCACATATTACTTGAGACAGTGTTACAACCAAACTTACTCCGTAACACACAATATTGCTGCTTTAGCTAACGGTTCATATAGGAGACCACCAGCTGAAGAATACTTTACGTAAGTATAACAATCTATACTTATAATAAAACTGTAGAGAAGTCAATTCTGTACATTGAATATATGTTAAAAATTAATATTGGAGGATGAATGGTGATCGATACTGATGCCAAAAATGCAATTAATAAATTTTTTGTCTGTCTGTCTGTCTGTCTGTCTGTCTGTCTGTCTGTCTGTCTGTATGTGCACGCATGGGTCAAAAACTACTGAAGGCATTTTAACCAAACTTGGTACGATTGTAGTCCATACTCCTGGGCAGGTTATAGGCTGTATAACATAACGCTAAGACACATAGGAACTGAGCAGTGACGATAAATTTGAAGCAAGTCGGTTGAAAATGCACTTTCGAGCTCTTATCATCGCATACGTTGATCATACGCTAAAAATATGTATTACAAAAATAATGGTCTTCAAAAGATGTACAAAAAAGTCCTTAATAGTATGTATCTATCTTTTATATATTACCCACAATAACGTGTTTAATCGTTAGGGTTTTCTTTAAAGTGTATTAAATACATAAATATATTGTATTTTGCATAGACATATCTTTATCAAACTTCCATATTTCAAAAGTACACTTTAATATCTTATTCATAAAAAAAAAAAGTTATAGAAATCGGTTTATAAACACACAAGATATAGATGAAAGAAAATTTCCAAATTTCGCCGCGCCATCCAGTATGAGTACGGCTGTACGGTTGATTTTTGTTTAACGTCCGAAACGGCCAACCGGTGCATCTATATAATTTCATATAGATGCACCGATCAAACCTGAAATACAGGTTTTACCTAGTTCAGGTAACTAAAATAAATGTGAACTAATTATGTAAAATTCATATACCATGTAAATTCTAGCCCATAAGTTTCCTGAATAAACATTATCTTATCTTATCTTATCTTATTTACATTGACTCTTAATGCGAACGGACGTGATTCTTATTGACTCTTCTCGGAATAAGCACGCTTTAGATATTAAAATACATACATACGTAGTTTTTAGGTATTAAGTTAAAAGTATCTATTTATTTAAACTATAATAAAACTGTAGAGGTCGAAATGTCTGTTCTATTCGAAAATTCAGATAAAAATTTATCTATAAAATCTAGAAAAAAGTCAAAAACCACGAAATTACAATTTTTAGTATTAATGTCTATTTGTCTGTTTGTTACCGCACATCTTTAAAACGAATTATTATAATCTTAAGACCAATACATTGTATTGTAGCCTTTTTTATTAGGCTTAAACTGAGGTATGTTTCATCAAAATCGGAACAGTATTACACGAGATATCGATCTCTATATTAGAACAGTCTAATACAAATCAGGGGTCATGAAAAATGGATTTGGTTTAATGTTGAATGAATTTAAATTTCGTTTCTTTTGTTCACGAGATGGCGTTACCAGTAGTAATCACAAAATAAATGTGTATGTAAATAATCTATAACTATTTTATTATTAAGTGCTATTAATTATAAGTTATTCCTTTTAAATGTTAATAAAATTAACCATGAATCGTATGTGTAATATCAATTATAAGTCTTATTAAATTAAATCGATTATAAGTTTACTTGATTGTTATATTTTTGTGTTTTTCGTAAATGAAACGCAATTTAATTAAATATAAATTGTATTAGTAAGCTATTAATCTAAAATATCAATTATTATCTTGGTATTAATTTAGTTTAAACTGTAGTAGTTACTGGTCAACGTAAAAATATGCAACAGACTCCACCTGTTTTTATTAATGTAAATAAATACAAATAAACTTTATTAGTTAATCACAGGTACAAAACATCTGACAAAAATAAATAGTCTTTCCCTGTTTTGCCAATATTGGCGTACAAACTTATTTTTTAAAGTTAAACTATACCTATCATCATAACAGCCCACTAATATCCCACTGCAGGGACGGGCCTCCTCCCGTGAAGGATGGATACTTGGCCTACTAATACCACGCTGGCCAGACGGATTGGTATAGGGTTTAATTTCAAGTTTTCCTTCATTTTTATTTCGTAAAGAGAATGTTCACCGATAGTCCCTAACTCGGTTTTTACGCCAACCTGGGGATGAGATGGGGAGGTGACATATTGTATTTTTACTTCTTCACCACACGGATAATCGCTAATTTATTATGAATTAAATTTGCACGTCGTGTATGTCAGTATAAGTTTAGAAGCAGTCTCTAAAGATCTGTCTTTGTAAAGATCTGTTCTTAAAAAGGTTTTGGTTCTTTTGGAGTATATTCTTTCGTTACAAGGTTTAAAAAACAATTTTTCAGTATTAAATCGAATTGCGAAGTAGTAACATCCACCACGCGAACGAAGTCGCGGGGACAGCTAGTAATAAATAAAATCATTGTTTCGATAGTAGGTACTTTCGGTTAATTCAATAATTCCAAAGAGTCTCTATCTAACACCATCTCTAACACCTAAGGCTCGCGGCAGGTGGATCATAGGTCTGATGCAGTAAGTAGTACTGCTTGACAAGGCACGTATTGTGAAGAGGTTTCTCTTTCTGTTTTCGTTTCTTTTTCTCTTTCTTGCCCTAACTACATAAGCGGATTTTAAAAAATTGCTTCCCTAAATTGTATTTAAAACAACTAATTTATTTTCAGAAACCAAGTACTGGGTCTGTCATCAGGCATTGAAGAGACAGGTCAAATTCGTTTGGGAATGGCAGTTTGCTTGTTTACTGCTTGGCTAATTGTATTTCTTTGTCTGTGCAAAGGTGTACAGTCTTCGGGAAAGGTATGTTTAATTTTGTATTATCAATTACTCACTTTTATTTTCTATCATTTAGAATAGGCATTACATAAGTAAATTAGGTTTGGGAAAGTAATTTAAAACATTTATCGAATTTATTAACTCGAACTAAAGGTCCAGATCCAGATACTATAAGACATAATAGCTAGACATCTAAACTTTAAACTATAAAGGAAGACAGGCTTTTATTAATCAAACAACACACTGAGAATAAGTTAAAACAAATCATGCTATAAACAACATACATACTTAATGTTTGTTCCCTTACACATTAAACAACGACATACTAGAATTAACACTTAAGTGCTATTTGCTTTGATGTATCGCCAATTATCGGCCTATCGTGTGGTTGTGGTTGTTTGATTGCTTAAACTGATCGTTCTTGGCATAATAGGCGTATTAGATAAATATAAGATTATTATATATTCGTATCTATTCATAGCTGACCTAAAATTGGTTTGTACGAATGTTGAAAAAACTTTTTTTTTTAAATTAGCTTCACTAAATGTCTGACTCATTCGTTGACCTCCCATTTAAGCGTTGTCCCACTGCAAGCAAGGTCTGCTAACTCTATAAATATGTCAGTCGGATTCGAGAATCTTTCTATCTCATAGAATGAACATTTTGTGCCATTTCTTCCTTGCTACTTCTAATCCCAAAGTTGGCCACATTTTGTCTCCTCATTTCTCTTAGCTTAATAAATGGATAAAGTAGGCAGTAATGGAAACAATGTACCTAATTGGTATAGCTTTAATGTGAGAAACAGCCGTCCATGAAGGACAGGGTTAAGTGTTATAATTACATTACGAGATTTGATTACATACTGTCATGTAAATTTAGTGATGTCATTACGACGTTGTTCTCATTTAATTGACAGGAAATGCTCTTATTATACTCAGATTACATCATTTATCACATCGTAAAAACACTGATTCTTTCGCAATTTGTTCCGTGCATCTTCCGAGGACCGGTTTAAAGTTATATTTTAGGTTAATTTTTAGTAATTTAGAAAGTAAAAGTGTCTCTGTACTAGTTAGTTAATTGAATGCAGTTTATTATTTTTCTTAACTAATTTAATTATTATAACAATGCCCCTTTTGAAGTATAGTTAGACCTATAGCCTTTGTGATCCTGCCTTGTGTCACGCACGGGATTATTTACAGACGTGAGCTTAGCGGTAGGTATTAAAAGTTCCGCGGCAAATCTAAGCTCAAGATAACAAATTTTACTAAAATAAGTGAATAATATGAAAACAAGGTGCTATATCTTCATCTAATGCCAAGGGTGTCGGTAAAGAAATCCTAAATATCTGTCAATGACTTAAGCAAAGAACTATTTACATTTTGCATAAATGATTACCTAACCACAGATAGTAATCAACTACACAATAGGTACATTTATTTAAAAAAAACAATAAAACACAAATCAAATAAAAAACATCAGGCTTTGGTCACCATGTGCATGCATAGAAATGCATGCTGTCATATCTACAACTGTTTGTAAATATGGATTGTAACGTAATAATCTGTTAACAAAAAGACTGCAACAGATTACAATGAAGTACCTCTTAGAGAAAATAGTAAGTAATTTTGGTGAAGAATTACTTACAATTATGATGACTTTAATGGCGCCAAAATTGCAATATTTGGAGGAGGCCTATGTTCAGCAGTGGACGTTAATTGGTTGATAAGAAGAAGAATGGTGTCTACCTATTTTCTGTGTAGAGAGGGGTGGAACACGAACGCCGTCTTGCTAAGACATTGCTTGACGAACAATACCGTATCTGCGAATGAAGCGCGGCTTCCCATGCACTCTCGCTTTGGACGATCGATTACTTTATCGATTAAACCAGTACCGGAAGCTAGAGGCCCTTATTCAGGGTGGCTACTACACCTACTATGATAAATTAAAGTATATGAAAACAATGCATTTTATTAATTTTAGACATAATGTTTCTGAGACATTTACTGCTTAAGCCCTACAGAATCGATATTTAAATAGAAAAAGTATAATTTTATTTTTGCAAAACAACCGGGTTCGATTCCCGACTGGGTGCAGAATCTTTTCCAAATGTATGAATGCAGTTTTTCTTTTTATCAAAATCGGTGACATGGTTCCTAAGAACAAATCTTCGTATGACTTACAGTTTAAGACTTTGCCATACTGACCCATTTGAATGAGCCACCCTGTATATACTTTATTATACTTCAATCAATCAATCAACTAGCCTATTGCAGTCCGCTGCTGGACATTATTATTATTACTTAATTTTAAATTATTATAACTAACATTAACAATTCATTTTTGTTTTAGGTGGTATATTTTACTGCTCTGTTTCCTTACGTGGTGTTGGTAATATTGTTTTTCCGAGGAGTGACTTTACCGGGTGCTTCTACTGGTATAATTTTTTATTTGACACCAGACTTCAGCCAGCTTGCCAATGCTCAGGTACTAATTTTAAATTTCATAATTAATACTTATTGATTTAAGTTCATAGGTTTACTGTACAATTTGATGTTTACGTAAATTATGACGACGTACGGTCGACTATGAGATATAGTGTGGTATTCTTTTCTTTATATAAAGTCTTACGTATTTGTTCCAGGTGTGGGGTGACGCTGCCGTACAGATATTTTTCGCACTGAGCCCAGCTTGGGGTGGTCTCATAACATTGTCATCTTACAACAAGTTTTCTAACAATTGCTACATGTAAGTAATATTTTTGGTTCTATCTTCATTATGAAAAATAAAACGATTTAGCACACATATCAAAATGTAACGGAATCGGCACCGCCTTGCCTTTTACCTCGATGTCAAACGTCAAAAATGCGATTACGTTACAATTCCTATTAGTGTGCGTTGCAGTAATATTTTATACAAATAATACTGAACGGCTCGAGTTGATACGGTGACAATCCCATTCCGTTTTAATATGTTTGCTACGACCTTTAGTCGCGCAGCGGTTGGGGTCTTGGGGTTACAAGAGATCGTGAGTTTGAGACCCACGCAGCAAAATTGTCCTGAGTTCTTCGTGTCTGTTAAATTTATGTTTGTAAAGTCTGTCTGTGTAAACTCCCGCATTACAGATACCACGTAATGTGGGAGTTGAATTTAATCCTATAGGTACAAGCTTATTTAAAAAAAAGTCATAAAACCATAGTTAACTACAAATCCATTAACTAAGTAAGTACTATTCATTTATTTAAATGTTTCATTTGTTTCAGAGACTCATTGATAGTTGCTGTATCGAACATAGCAACATCGTTCTTCGCCGGCTTAGTAATATTCTCCGTGATAGGCTTCTTGGCTCACGAACTGAACGTAAGCGTCGACCGGGTAGTCGATCAGGGAGCTGGCCTTGCTTTCATCGTTTACCCTGAAGTTGTCACCAGACTACCTGTCTCACCACTTTGGTCTATACTGTTCTTTGTTATGTTGCTGACTCTTGGCTTGGATTCGCAGGTAAATAGAAATAGAAAAATCATTTATTTGCAGCAAAACATACAAAAATAAAACACGTAATAGCTACAACAACTTACGAGTATATCTAATTTTGCCGGAAAACAGTCTCAAGTCAGCAAGTACTGGCTAAAAATAACCAGCGCTGGTCTTTCCTTGAGACTGAATAGACTTGATAGATGTCGTGGTACTGAAATAAAATGTGTTACGTGTGCTTTGCATTTTTTAACAATCAAGTAAATCTCGGATCCAATAATAATTAATTTTTAACCGCTTCGGAAGTCTGCTGTGCCTGATTTCGCTGTTTGAAATGAATGCTATCTACAAATTGTTGTCTTAAGCATCTTTTTACTTTGCGTCCTTTTTATTTATGTTTGTTATATTCCCCAGCACATAGACCCCTATTGTAATGTCCATCTTTGCAGGAAGTCCGTGGCCTGCTATGATGATAAGGTGGTTGGATCAAGTAATAAGTATGATTAAATTAATATTTAACAATGTTTCAGTTTGCGCTAATGGAGACGGTTACGACGGCTATTCTTGATCGATTCCCTAACTACCGTAATAAAAAAGTGTGGGTAGTATTCTTTGTCGCTGTTTTTGGATATCTTGGAGGACTAATCTTTACAACTAATGTAAGTATTTACCGTTTTTGTTATATTTTTTAATAATATCGAAGCAAAAAAAGATAAATAATGAAAAAAATATATAACTTAAGCGATGTAAGCTATCTATGTTTGAAAGTCCAATCAAAATCGGTTTAGCCATTTTCGGAACAAATAGAAAGACCGATATTATGATTATGATTATTATGATAAAATAATTGTCATAAGAAGTTAGTAAAAAATATTGGGTTTCATGTTACAAACAGACACTATTCTATTTCTATGTTTAGAGATAACAAAAATTGTATTTAAATATATAATTTACGTACATTTATAAAAAATGTATTATTTTACGTTTTTCCTTAGAGGATTTGGTTATCTATAAATCTTCGTAAGTGACAGTGTATACTGTTACAAGGTTATCGTAACTAGGACCATTGATTTTCATCTCATTTTAGTTAATTTTTAACAGACTTTTCATTTTCTAAATGATTTTCAGAGTGGCATGTATTGGTTACAACTGATGGATAAATACGCAGCGAACTGGTCTGTACTGATAATAGCAATCGGTGAATGTATTCTGATCGCTTGGATATACGGAGCTGAGAAGTTTTGTGGCGATATCCAGCGGATGATCGGTAAACAATCCAAGCTTTGGGTATTCTTTTGGAGTGCAATGTGGCGTTTGATAACTCCTGCTGCTCTAGTGGTATGTTATTTTAATATAATTATATTAGTATTACAATGGTATTAAACGTGTGGTGACGGAGTAAGAATACAATATGTCACATACATCTTATCCCATTAGTGTCGTAAAAACCGACTAACTGGGACTGTCCGTGAATATTAATTATCTTTACGAAATAAAAAGAAGGAAAACTTGAAATTAAACCTTATACCAATGCGTCTAGCCAGTGTGGTATTACCTAGTAGGCCAAGTATCCCTTCGTCACGGAAGGAGGCCTGTCCCTGCAGTGGGACATAAATGGGCTGTCATGATGATGAATGGTATTAAAATAAGGAAGTTCCTATCTTTGGTGCACTAACCACCAGTAGCTTGGTCCTTGCACCTGATGCTGGTGGGTACAGTTTTTTTTATATTCGTATGTTTTTATTAATGAATAAGGAATTCAAAGCCTGATTTTGATACTATTTAATTCAAATGTAGACAAAAGTTTCGGAATTAAGTAATCTATATACCCAAGTACCTACTCAGTTTCTTGGCTCAACTACCCAAAATGTGTACTAACCTCCGCCAAAAGAAAAAACCGCACTTCACCTGAACGTTGGCTACTTCTCACCAATGGATATCTAGAAACTCCTTCTTTAAGGTTAGAGGTTAACTATAGTCACTACTTATTTCCAGTGGTATCTCCGACAGGTTTATCTTCTATCATTTTAACCAAATAGACTCTCAATTAAAGTAAACTAATGAATTCTCTTTCAGTTTATTCTGGTGTTTAACTGGATTGAATACAAACCAGCTTCGTACGGCAGCTATGTATACCCAATGTGGGCAGACGCGGTCGGTTGGACTCTTGGTGTGCTTCCTGTCGTTGTTGTGGTATTGATGGCCGTTGATCAGATCTGTAGTGGCCCGGATGACCTCACTATTATGGAAGTAAGTAATACTAAACCTGTTGGCTGGATTTTGTTTTTCACAGTGCATATTTTTTTAAATAAAAAAACCGATTTCAACGCTGACACTGATTAAAATATCGTATATTTTTATATATATCGTATTCATTTTGCATTATTTGAATGAAATTGTATTGTAAGGAAATGATTACATAATATTCTAGCCATATCTGACAAATCTGAAAAAAACAAATGATGAAACCACATTGTCTGTTGCAGAAAGCTCGTGTGCTGGCACGACCTACTGATGATTGGGGTCCAACAGCGACGACCTTGGGAGTGCTTCGTCCTGAGACAGAGCTGTCGCCTCCAGTTCTGCTCCTCCACGGCCGCCCGGTGCTTCGGGAGCGCGGCGCTTGACCCCCGCATACACATCCGCTTGTTGCTATGCGGAAGGTAATTGTTATCTTATACATTGATCCCTATTTATTAACTGTCCATTCATGTCCTAAATCAGAGATGGGACTTATCAAGTGAGGGAGGGAAAGTTAGTTTTATGCGTATAGAATAATGATAAGAATTTTTACTTTATGTTGTCCATCTTTTGTATTTATAAACATAATAAAGGCTTTTACGACACGATGAGTTGGTATTCACCATCCAGTCAGTGGTAGACTGTCTATCTTGCTCCGCCACTAAACGGAGACGTGTTAGTTAATAAATTTCGGTTTTTACTAAGCCATTTTAATTGAAAATTACAGACATCTCAAGATGGCGGTGACAGTACTTCTATTACAAGTGGAGTAGACAACGATATGAAAAAAGGAGGATTGATAAAAATAAAAAAGACTTCAATAAAAAAGAAAGTCCAAAGTCTCAGTCACGAATCCGATGATGCTGTTATCGAACCTCTGTTGCAAAAGGATAAGGATAAAACAGATTCTACAAACCAAAGTGCCAAATTTGATTTGATATCACGAATGAAGACTGACTCATCTACTGAACGAAAAAGCGACAAAGAAAAACTTCTAAAGGATGATAAAACACGAAAAACTTCGTTACCTTATTTACGGAATAACATAGACACAGTCATTTCAATTCCTAGCTCAAGTGTACTGCCAAAAACCACCGGCGTAACGGCGCCGCTTCATAACCATATGAACACGAATGTGTTTAGCAACCACGATTCTTTAAAAGGCATTATTACACCTAAAACTCAAATACTTGTGGAAATTGACAGTGGGAAGAAAACAAATTACAACCCAAGTCCACTGATTTTCACAACTGCCAAAATCCATACGGATAGTAAATCAAAAAATATGGAACCTCTTCAAGTAACACCTGTACCGATATTATCAACTATAGAAGTAAGTCTACTGAAAGGAAATAGTGGCAACAGTAAGAGTGACGTTTCAGGAGCAGTCACATCAAATATAAGTACAATGTATACTAACGTGCACAAAAATAGTACAAAAGAAGAATCAAAATCAACTCTTCCTGCAATAAATGCTACGTTGGCAAATAAAATGAATGATTGTAAGACTTTTAATGCGACTAATACACAGGCTACTTCTTTGACAAATAAAGACATGACGTGGGGTTTTGGGTCTGTCGACACTAAAGACATCAAAAATTTACCGAACTTTGCAGCGCAAGGTGATAAAGATAAAACTGGTAAACAGACTCACACATCTTTACCTCAATCTGTAAATGAAACAACTTCTATTGCTACAAAGCCATCTACATCGATTGTGACTAGTAAACCAATAAATTTACAGGCAACTGTTGCAAATTCCACGGCAAAAGACTTGAAAGGTTCGTTAGAAATTGGAGATCAAGCTAAAAATAAGGATAATAAAGCAGCTAATAACAGCATAAAGTTTGAAACAGATTTAAACAAAAATATTAAATCTGGAGAAACTCCCAGCAATACATCAATCGACATTAAAAGTAACGATACTTTAAAAGACAAAAGTGTATTAAACTCAATTCCTGGTAGTACCAAACAATTGCAACGTCAAAAAACAGCTATAGATAAAGATGACTCTTCCTCTAAATTAAAATCAAATATTGGTAAAACTAATAAAACCAATGAGTCGGATATTAATAAAAAAGATGGTGACACTGTTACGGCTGAATCAAAAGTCATAGGACAAAACTCATCAATACAGTCAAAAGAGAAATCAAAACCACCAGATTTAACTTCAAATAATGTAAAAAACCCTAATTTAAATAGTGTTTCTTCCCCTACATCTTGTGCTTCTACAGCTCCAAAATCGGCCGTAGTACATTCTACTGTACCTGTCAAGCCAACGACGATTAACACTTCAAAGGAACCATTAGCAAAACCTACTGATACTAGAACAGCGAACACAGTCAATAATGTGAAAACGTCTGAAAATAATATACAAAATACCACTGCAACTACATCCCCAAAACCTCCAATCTCAAGTGGAGAAAGCAGTAATCCTTCATCTAATTCTAAACCGACAACTGCTACAAAAATACCAACAATATCTTCTACAGTATTTGGAGAAAAACCTGCCACAAAGACCGCTCCCACTAAGACTCCTGAAATACCAAATTCACAGGAGCCAATTAAAATTAACAAATCAATAGATAATGTTACAAAAACTTCAGCAAATATAGGAAAAGGTACAGTGGCGAATAAAAGTCCATCAACTTTAACTGGCTCTAATAAAACGACATCAGGAATAACAAATAGTGCAAAAACGACACCTGGAATAACAAATAGTGCAAAAACTCCAAATGAGTTACCGGTAAGCGCAAAAAGTACACCAACAACTAATACTTCAAAGAACGCCTCTTCTACAAATAATATAAAAAGTGCTGTAACAGCTAATAATGCAAAAGGCGGGACCGCACAGACGGGACCTGCAAAAAATACTCCAAAACCTAAGAGCAATATAAAAAATTCACCTACACCAGTGAGTTCCGTCAAAACAACTAATGTGCCAACCAGTGCAACTACAAAGCCCTCTACTGCTAAAGGCAATAAAGCAACATCTAAGGTTCCATCACCTGCAGTAAGTACAACGTCGTCAATTGCAACACCGGCTACAGGTACAATATCGACATCAACATTATCAAATAAGAAAGACGAAGCCAAGTCTACAGAACTCAGTAATGGCAATAAAAGTATGAAAGCTTAACATTTATTGCAGTTTGGGTTTTTAGAAAGTAAATCAGCCGCTCAAACCATAGCTATAATTACAAATAATTTCTATTGGTGTACATTTATATTTTATTGATTCTATATTTGTAATATTTGTGTATTGTATATCTACTCCGTACAATATATTCAACAGCAGCATCATTTATACTAGAATGCACAAAGCACACGTCGACAAAATATTATATAGTTGTAATCCTGACTTGCTCCGTGTCAAATGTAGCAGGTAAATAGTTTGTTATAAATAGATGTATATAATACTTACTCGTACGATAGCTAGAAAAATCTGTGAACGGGAAACGTGTTTATAAACAGGCACATTTTTGAAATAAGAACAAACCAAAAATGTACTGTAACTTTCGTTATTATGTGTTTTAGAATTGGTTGAGATTGTATAATTAACACATTTTGCTCAGTAATACCTTCCTATATGAAAGGAATTGAAAATATATACAAAAACTGTTAAGTACCTACTACTGACATTTCTTAATGAATTCAATCCCTAAATGTAATAATTTTACTATTTTATGATGTTAATTGTATAAAATACAGAGCAATACTTTGTGTATTTGAAATGTAATACGTTGACAGAGTTACGTGGTAGGTTAGTGGTGCTAAGATATAACAATATTTTTCATAGACAATATTGTTATTATATTTTCGATACCATTTAGAGATGATTACCTAGTTTCATCTCACATCGTCAATTTATAATATTATTATTTTATTGTGAAATATCAATATTTGAGATCAAACCTTATATAATGTTTCTATCTATCAATAGGTCCTACAAATTTATTTATCAAATACGAGAGAAAAATTATAAAAAGCAGGGTAGCCACAGATAATACAAGAATTATTTAAGTAAAATACATTTCAATAAATTAAATTAAATCAAAATTAAATTATATTTAGAAAAATCCAAAACGATAAAGTGTTTATTGTAACCTATTTAATATTATGAATTTAATAACATAGTAATTTAACTCTATCATTTCGGTATAAAATATGGAAATGTATTGTTCTTGCAAAAATATATACCTAAGTAACTAAAGTTTTTAAACAATCATGGCATACTTACACCTACAAGGCTACAATGTGTTATACGAAAGACTACAAAAGTTAAAAATTGAATTGGTCGACATGGTTTTAAACAAGCGCGGATCCAGCCCTCAAAAAAGGTTGTGGTCACAGCTACTAGAAAATCGGCTAAGTACGAGTCGGTGCATGAACATGCTCATTAACAATCATGCAAGTCGTTTATGAACTTTTGAATTAGATTATTTCCTTTTTTCTGAGCATCAGGACTTTGGCCTTAGGAATGGATATAAACTTAGGAGGAAGTCGGACCCGATTTCTTCAAATTAAATAGTCAGTTTCGATCCAAACCTATTTCAATCAATATCTTATATTTTTTTTCTTTTTTTCTTGTAGCCTGTAAGCCAATATCGGGTCACTAGACTGGGTAAATAGTTGTATCAGAAGTAATGTAAGTGAGATCTGCAGCACGATGGACCGATGACTTAAAGAAGGTGGCAGGCAGTGGATAAATGCGGACTGCCCAAGACCGGGATGGTTGGCGTCTCTTGGGGGAGGCTTATGTCCAACAGTGGACGCGAGTGAGCTGAAAAAAAAAAAAAAAAAAAAAAAAAAGTGAGATCAGCAAGTGAAATCCACCAGGCGAGATTTTGATTATTTTTTACATATCAAACGACGAATACGATTATCAAATTAAATTAAATGCTGGGTACATTTTACAAAAAATAACTTTATTTAGGTAGTTACTTAAATTACAAATTCAAGCTTACGTTTCTTTTTTGCGAAAACGTTGATAATGTCATCGATATCCAGGTTCACATCTTTGTGTATATTTAGGAGAGCTAGCCCGGATAATCTTTCCTGTGCCATTGAGGCACGCAACCAAGATTTTATTCTGCGAAGAGTAGAAAAAGATCTCTCTGCGGTAGCTACAGTTGCCAGTATTTGTAAGAAAATTTTTATGTTAGGGTACAAATCTTGGTCGCATGCTTCTTCGAACTTAGCCGAGAAATATGGATTGTGAATATTTTGGATACACGATCAAGTTGATAAACCCTCAACTTCGTTCATAAATCGCGTTACAAGCAAGTGAAGATTTTCGATTAGCCCTTTTTTTTATTTAATTAATTGTTTTCTAAGGGATAACCGGTCGAAAAAAATTAATTCACAGTGAAATTGGAAAGCCACACCCTTCCCATTAACAAAGATGTATGGATATTAACATTTTAAGGTGACAGAATGACAAAAAAAATCTTTTTTGTTGTCAAAACTGCTCTGGAAAATATTCTGATAATAGGGCACACCCCGCGGGGTGTGCAATAATTTCATTAAAATTTCATAAAAAATAGTCAAAGTAATTTACTCTTTATAAGTAATCTTTTTTTAGGTTATGCTAGGTTGCTTACGTTTCACAACAGTTTCAGCACAAACAAAAGTAGGTACTAATTAAAGTCGGCCAGCGCCAGTTAAGTAGCGCAACGCACCCCTTGCTACGCGGCTCGGAAGTTTTGGCGGGCACGGCAATAAGTTGACAAAAATGTGACATAAGCCATAACATGTCAGCGTATCGTCTATATGGCTCTTTGCTGCGTTCCGAATCACGCACGTAGCATGATTGATTGTGTTTTTTAAATTTTAATAAGGCATATCGTTTATTATCATCAGTCTATCGATAGCAATAGTCCATAAAAGTTTGACGTTACAAGTCTATTAAGGTTGTGGGCATGCCCATCGTGCCCACAACGGTGGATCCGCCCTTGGTTTTAAAATAGTAGGTGTACTCCGAGATACATCTTGCAAAATGACTTTTTGAAATGTTTAGTCAAAATTAAAAAAAAGAACAGATTCTTATTCTATTCATTTATTACAGTGTTTATAAACCCCTTTTTATTTTAAATATTATGTACAACTTCCTAAAATATGCATATTATTTATACTTAATAGATATATATTTTTAACGAAAAAATTATACCAATACCTCAGTTATTTGAAGTCAGTCACTTTTTTATATTTCTAGTCATATGAAAAAGTTAATGTTATTTTTTTTAGCAGTGCCAAATAATACTTAGGCGCTGCCTCCACGGGCGATAAAATCGCGGCGATATTATCGTCGTGCCACGTATTTCTATATACTCTGTATGAATCTGTCTCTACACGGCGCGGCGATGTTATCGCGGCGATTTTTGTTCAGACTCGTCGCGATTCTATCGCTCGTAGAGGCAGCGCCATAAAGACGAAAGCAATTTTTTTTCTTTTAATTTGAAGTTTATATTTTATTAGTGATGAGGTTTTATAATGACTAAAATCTACCATTACAGTGCGATTCGAACTTTATGATTGCTCGGAAAATTGCGCAGAATGATGTTTCAAATTCAAATATCAGCTACTTATTCAAATTAACTCGATTTTACACAAACTGTGTATCGCGCCGCGCTGCGCGCTTTAGAGCCAAACCCACCAAACTCTATGCAGAGCGTCATAGAGTTTGGTAGATAGAGATACCTGGTCATTGTGAGCTTTAACGTCTCATGCATAGAGTCAGTCTGTATTTACTTATACCGAAATAAAAATAATACTACGACGTCCATCTTACAAGATTGAATCCGTCTACATTTGCACAAATACTTTTTTCCTTTTATATATCCTATATCCCATTGAATTCCTTTTTCACTAGGATATAGTTTTAATAGATAATTTAAAAGAAGAACGCCATGGTTCATGACGAAGTACTATAATATAGTCAAAGACTACTGTTACTTTTCAATCGCTTCGTGTAACGAATAATAATTTATTTGTATTAGGAATTTAAGTTTAAAACTTTCACAGTTGTTCTATATTTTTCAAATTTCCTTGTCAATAAAAAACCTTTCCGCTGTTTATGAGATGTGATAGAAACCTTCGCCTTACAATAATTCTATAGTTATTAGATTGCATAAGATAATGTTAACATTTTTTGTTTATATTGTCTTTATTTTATGGTAAACAAAATTGTAATTACATTTCTTTTATAACGTTACCGATCTCGCGTCATTTTAACGCGACCGAGATTATAAATGTTAAAAAATACACTTTATAATTTTAAATATAACTTCAAACAAGGCCAAATGTTGATCATAAAACACCAGAGTTGTCGCTGAGAGCATAAGGATAATAAAATTACAACAAATGTAAAAAGAAATCACTCATACTAAATGCTTCCCTTTTCTATCGCAATTAGTTAATAATTTATAAAATATCCGAATTCTATATCCTAAAACGCTGCCTTACAAAATAAATAACCTGACCCATGAGTACAAAATGGCAGCTATTTCCTATAAAAGAAATGTATAAGATATTTAAAGAAATTTTATGAAAGAATGTTTGTTTGTGAATGAAATAGATTGTAAATCGCAAATTCATCTAATTATTCAAAACTCTTTATTGTTATTATAATGCAATGTATAATTTGTAGTAATATTTGACGTTGTAACTCCTTTAATTCTATTAATGAATTAAATTCATATAGAATTGTGACTTAGTCGACGTCATTAAGAACACATTAAAATGCTGTCTGTAGTGTCGACTTAACTAGCACTAAGTAATAAGTTATGTTGCACGACACCTTAACTCTTATAAACTAAATAATTACAAATGTAAGTAGAATACAAAATTATAATTATGTTGAATATTTTTAGAGTTTAGAAGTTATACGTAGTTAGGAATGTATTTTTTGAAAGTATCAACTAACTAGCCAATTGTCTAATTTGTGTCTACTTCTCTTCGTGTTTAATATTTATTGGAGATCTGTATACTGTTACTAAATTATTGAGTTAATAGTGCAAATATGAGTAAAGGTAATTAGATGCTTTGAAAGTATTAAGTGTTCTTTGCACTGTTCAATATATTTCAATTCAATTATTAAATTTGCGTAAGTAGATACCGTAAATAACTCTAGCCGTATCAAGTTAGTAGTATAGAATCGTCGTTTAGACAATTTATTCAAATTGTAGGATTTAGGACATAAGAGAAATTAATTTAATGTTTAAATTAAGTTGTTATAATTTTTAGAAGACTTTATTTTGATAACTACCATGTTTTATCCTGTAGGAGATGGTTTTATAAATAAACTTACCTGGAATTTATATGATTATTGTAAACGTAGTTCACCTATTTGGTTTTTGAATAGGTACCTACCCGTTTAGTTTCCCCGGAACGCCTGATAGGGTAGTTTCGATATGTAGATTATGGGCTCATACTAGGGAAGTCCTTACGAAGGATGGCAGTCCTCGCGGATGTCAGATGATAACAGATTAGAAGAGGAGGTGACGACTGTTGCTAATAATAATTCACCGATACAGGGCGAAGGGATATTGGGTATATGATAATGTCTAAGATACGTACGTATGTTTCTACGAGACAATTAATGAGCCTAATTGAACTAGAATATTGTTGTTGAACTTGATGTATTTTAGAGAATTATTGATCAAATCGATGTTATATAGATGTTTATTGTAAATATTAGCTTTAAATGAAGCCAAAGGATGTGTGAAATGGTTTAGAGTGTTATAGAAGGCTGTATTTTTGGGTGATATTTTAGAAAGGATGGCATCATATCTTTCATGACATTATATAAATAACAGGAAATAACAAGAGTTATGAGATGAGAACAGAAAGAATTGGTAATGATGTGATAATGATGGATTTTAGTTTTAGTGTTGTTGTGCTATTAATAAAATATGTTCAAATGTGGTTATTTGTTGTTTTATTGTCACTACTTTATATTACCTATGGATATAGGATGAAGGAATGCAAATAAGTCTTTTGGAGACAGAGGGAAAAGTTGCCTAATTATACCGTGCTAAACTGGTACGCTAGTTTAGTTTTCTTACGTGTTATCCGACTCTTACAATTATATCATAATTGTAGAGTCTTTCCTAGTCAACTTTCTACAATAATCACGGTACAAGGAGCGACTATCTCACTTCGTATTATGCCCGATTTACACATCGACAAGTACAGTAGCGAGTTAAGTAATATTTTAAGATTAAGTTGATTTAAATAGAGTTCCATCCTATTTTTTGGCGAGTTAAGTACGAAGTAGCCCCCTCTCACGCGTCTCGCCAACTTAACTTGCCAAAAAATAGGATGGAGATCTATTTAAATCAACTTAATCTTAAAATATTACTTAACTCGCTACTGTACTTGTCGATGTGTAAATCGGGCATTATTGCTTAAAGTGTTTTTCTAATAGACAAGTTGATTTTTAAAACAATATTTTGAAAATACTGTTTGAAAAATGTTAGCCAGATATTTAATAATTGTAACTAAAAAACCGGCGAAAAACTGAAAGAAAATCAAAGTCGAGGTCGTTTAACCGATGGGTCATTTCATCGAAAAGCCATTTAACCGATGGGCCATTTAGCGCTATATAACCATAGCGCTCGGTTAGAAAAATCCACCGGTTCAATGGCTTTTCGATGAAATAGCTCTTCGATGAGTTGGAGTCATAGAAAATGGCTTTCGCAAAAATGTTTTTCGATGATGAGAACAAAACCCTATGGGTGGGTTGTGTATCAAGGTGTTTAGATAAGAACTGGGCACAAGAGTAATTTAATTACATTTTACCGCCAAAAATCGTACCGCGGACAACGGTACAGGACATCAGACCAAAGACGTGGACAGGTGAACATGCTTTCTTTAAATATTATTAATTTACGCGGTCTTGGGTAATTCAAGTGTGGATTTCTTTCAATAACAGAGGAGAACTTGGTCTTCTAAAACAAACCGACCAGGGAAATTTCTAAAGGTTTCCTTTGGCGTTTTTCTTAACTAAATAAGGTGTTAAGTTTATACTTTAGTAGGTCCTAACACGCAAATGTTTATGATTTTGTTATAACTTATTTTCTATTTTTATTATTTGCATTAATAAAGTTAAATCTAGGCCAAAATATAGTAGGTATATGCCACCAATAGGTACATTAGAAATGTATAATATTAATCTGCTTAAAGTTGTCTAGCTTTATATTTTTAATTAAAATAGCTTTCTTTTACAAAATATTATGATTAAAATATAGCCAATAGTGTATATTATTATAAGTTCTGTTTATTAAAAAAAAATGTAACTCCGTTTCCTGGCTTAGCAGTGGCAGTTATATTTTAAGCCAAGTTCCAAAAATAAATAAAATTTTAACAGAGTCAAGCAAGGTATAATAGGTAGTTAATAATTATGTAGTTGCATAGAGAATTTACAATAACTTATTTCTTATGTTCTCTAAGCAATAAATTATACCTAATTATTCCGCATTATATTATTTCTTTCCGTTCTTACAAATCAATCTACCTAAAAGGTATTTAAATCTAGGTGACCAACATAATACTGCTTCTACGTACTTCCTTAGACTGCGGTATGTCTAAGGAGATACCAACTTACCAATAAAATAAATATTTGGGTTTTAAATGTTATGCATCGCGAGTAGGTGGCCTCTTCTAGTCTGCAACACGCGTAACATGAGTAATTAGCATCGAAACGAGCAGCTAGGCAAAGGCTTTTATCGTCGATGACGTCCAACTTTCTTTAACTGCTTTTATTTTTTCTGTCATTCGTGTCGGTTAGCCGCCGTGCGCGCACGTCGCGGATATTTCGTTCGCTCGCGTCCCTCACTCCATGCCCTACCGCTAGTGGCGAACTTCGTAGCCATAGCGGCAGCCGTCCCCGTCGACATTGCCGCCACAAACGAACCGTGAATACTATTTCAAAATCCATAAAATAATCTAATTGGACAAGTTTTGTGTTTAAATTTATAAAAAGTGAAGTTAGTGAAATACATAGGTAGCATTAACATCTTTCGTACACTCCAGTGAGATGAAACTGAGCATTGCTATTATGTTTTATTGTTTTTACTCGAAGTGAATAAAATCAAATTTTGAACAGAGGTGAGTTTTTAGTATTTTTATTGTTTTTTTAACTTTCTAAATTCAACATTTTAATCTCTAACCGCTAATTTTAATATGACTGTTTTTTGTGAATTTAAATTTTGGTATGTGTATATCGTCAGAAAATTTTGGTACTTGAATAAAAGTGTCAAGATCATTTAAAATAAGAATATTATCAGATACTATTTTGACTTTTCTACGTTGTTGTATAATACTGTCACTCATGCTGTCATCTTATCTGATGACCGTTAAAACTGTTATCCCGAACATTAGGTTATTATCAAAACACCTGATCGATCTGTTAGATAACCGAAACAGTAAACGCTTTCTGACCACTTTTTTACATTAGAAACAATGAAACGCACGTTTAAGTTTGCCTTCCGATATTTATAAAAAAAAACAGTTATGTTGACTGGTTACGACTGGTTTATCAAATCGAAAACAAGTTTAATATCCTGGGCTAGCTAGTTGGCTGTTGAATTTCTCTAAGAATATTATTTTTTAAATACCTAATACATTTTTTCTGTACGATGGGTTTCTGATTATTTATTATATTTTTAAAATTAATGTAATCATGATAGCCAAAAGATGTTTATGGCTGGATTATAGGGATGGATAGGCCTTTATTGTGGTGACGGACTAAGAACACAAAAGTTCACCGCATCTTTTCACCCCTCTATTGCCGAGATTCTGATTCCGATTAAGATTATTCAAGCATACTATCATTGCCAGAGAAAGGTTACTTTGAACTGTTTACCAATACGCTTGGCCAGCGTACCTACTGAAGAAGGCCTGTCCTTGGAGCAGGTCGGATGATATACCACTTAATTACTATAATAATAAGATTCTCAACCATGTTTTGCATTCTTTTACTGTAGTAGAATATTTCTAAGTAATTTTGTCTTCTTCTATAATATTATTTGATTCTTACTTGGCAATAAGCATATAGCAAAGTTGGACCATAAAGACAAACAAAAGTCTTTGTCAAAACTTGTATACCTTGTGTAAGCCTACGAAATATTGATTGTCCTAACTAAATGATACATTTTCAATAACGAGCTGTATAGTCGCAATGTCTTACCAAAGTTATTTCAATGTCTGCTCAATACGGTCACTCAGATAACTAACTAGTTTGGGGCGTTACTACAACGACTGATTTCCACATAGCCGTAGCATTCTTGGTCATAACAAAAGATACAGTAGCCACTGATAACGAAAACTAAACTAGAATAATGAAATCTAATTCTACTGCGAAATAAATATAAAGTTACAAGGTACTGGGAGAATTATAAATAGTTATTGATGTAGAAAATAGTCAAGCGGCTTTTACTGAGTTATATGGGAGCGTGTGAATTGAAAACGTCAGAGCATCGTTGACTAGTCCGTTTACTCACTTTCCACCCATTCATGGAGACTCCAACTTTTTTCTAGCGATTTCTTACGGTCTCTCTATGTTTATGTTAGATTGATAGCTTTCTTCTTTGTTTGTATTGTTCAATCAGTTTTATATGAGATGTTGAATGAATGTATAATGCAAAGACAACCAGAAGATATTTTATTGTACATTTTTAGAATACTACAGTTTTAAAACAATCAAAGTTTGTATGTAGTCTTGATGGTGTCAGCAGTTGCTTTGCATAAGGTCTCGGTCTCCGCAGTAGGGACAATTGATTGTGCTGTTCTCCAATATCAGTTCTGGATGTCCCTGTATGCTTTACATTGATGTCTATAGAAGACCCCGCGTTACAGGGCTTGATTACTTATTTTGTTTTACAAAAGACACTGGAATAAAACTGCAGCAAACCTGATGGAAAACGCGAATACCGACCTAGGATAAAGGTAACGCATGGTATTCAAAAAAGGACTTTAGGGAGTAATTCGTTTTAGATAATAATTTCCGGCCCTGTTAGTGTCCACTAAACACAAGGGATCGCCCTGTTAGTACGATCCCTTGTGTTTAGTAGAACTCATTAATGTTCTCTTTAAAAAAAGTGTTTGCCCTAACACACTTTACAATTTTCATTAATTTATTTAAAATCGTTATTATTAGGAAAGGTTAATATAACCGTTAGTTAAAGAAACAAACAACAGCATGCGAGAAGGTTCATAATATAGACTGAATAACATTTCATTTAACAAACTCTGATTGTTTTAAAACACCTGCGGGCAAGACCTACGTATTATTCAAGCGCGATTGCATTACTTTACATTATAATGAAGATGAACCCGAGATTTGCAGTCATATCAAGATGTTTGATTGTGCAAGATTACAGACCGCAGTCTATGCTTTGTACAACTATGGACCTATCTTACACAGATTACGTAGCGGTTACGACGCGTCAGCCTCATTATTGGGCTAGAAATATTTCAACATTGTCTAATGATAGGAAATGAAGCTGTAGTTAAGCCGCTCCTGGATTTATCAGTTACCAGTTTGTATCTATGAGGAGTATCGGCCAATATAATCGGTGAGGCATGCGGCCAAGAGGTCGGAGGCGGTTAATTGGCGAGGAGTCGCTACGGCCGGTTTGTCCGCCGCTCGTTGTTTTATAGCATTCCGAGTCTTGTAAGCTAGCATCGATACACTCAAACACCATTGCTAATTTTGTTAAGTGGCACATTCTACTCTTTTTTTGAAAATTTACATTTTGTAGGTACCTAGGTACCTGTTAGAATTTGTACTGGTCTGTATTTATATCGACTTGTTGAGACTGTAATACAATATAGTGGCGTGTCAGCCGTACATGAATGAGGCTTCCTTGGCTTAACCGGAAATTAATAATCCCCTCGATACCGAGTCATGAGTTTTACCCTAAAAGTTTTAGTTTTGTTACCTAGCAATATCGATCTGTTGTTGTTTTTTGTTCGTCGTAGCATGTTCGTTGACTTTCAAAGCATGGGAGGTATGAAAGGATTTATTACTTTTTTTATTTATGTCCGTAACTGCGAATAAATTTACGTGGTGGTATGATTGGTATGATTTTATATAGTTAATGTTGAGGTTTTGGATTCAAATCACACGGAAAACAATTGCTATATGTTCCACAATTGATTGTCCCGGGCATAGATGGTCTTTGTGCCCGCTAAAGTGATGCTTGTACCAGGAGATGATTTAAAAAAAATTCTAAACACGATTTCATTTAAAAAATAAACAAAATAAAGAAATCTCACAATCTAAGTCGTTTACATTCAAGAGTAAAACAGCAATAAAAGAGAGATTATCCGTGATCTTGATACTTACGTGGATTTGGTTGGGGCCGTTGATCTCAAGCTGACGGAAAAAAGAGGGAACAGTTGTCGACCGGGGCGGCGGGGATTCACGGTCGAGTGGTCTTGCCACCTGCGTCACACTGTACTTACCACCCATCACATAGTTTTAGTATATTTGGTATCATGTTTAGAATAGAATGTAAACAGTATATTGCAATAGGTACATTTTTTCCCTTAGTCGCTGAATACCTTAAGGTATTACCAGCCTATACCCAGCCTGGAATTTTTAAATTAAGTATTTATATAGGTACAATGGGCAAGGAGTATTTTTATTGCGAATTATATCATTTAGATTAGGTTGATAGTCTAAGAGTTAACACTCGTCTTAGTCTGGCACTAGTGTAAATGTGTTTGAAGAGTTATCATCATTATTTATGATAACATCAAATTATTATCCCATGGCGAGGTCGTGTTTTTTCCAGTGACGGAGGTATACGTGGCCACGCTGGCCACAGGCGTCGAATTATAAGTAGTTCAAGTTTTACTTTTTTTGTTTCGTAGAGATGATATATATTTTATTGTATTTACAAAAGCCTCTCTGTTTCAATTAACATTCACTCTCCTTTACCTATCAAAGTTAGCTACTGCTAGTAACGCAGGGCCTCTAACTTCCGTAGATACTTTAACATAAGGTGATCCTTAAACTAGTTTAAAGACTTCTGTCAATAGAAATAACCAAGTAACAGTTACATCGTGACCTGAATTCGGATAAAGGTTTTATACCGGTAAGATGCTATTATAGTTCTAACTGAAAATACACAGTTTTTATATCAACTGGCGTAGTTTATTTCAAATTGGTATTTGGACAATTATTTGTAATTTTTTACGTCTATTGTAGAATTGGAGAAATTAATGTACTGAATGCGCAATCTAAAGCCCAATTTACACATCGTAAATGATTCGGTTATGTTAACTTTTAGTTGTCACACAACAGGTAAGACAATTTGACAACTAAAAGTTAACTTAACCAAATTTTTAACGATTTTAAGGAACGAGAATTGGCATGCTAGTTAAAGTTTTCACGGATGCCTGTGCAGTTGTAATATTTGCAAGTTAATGGCTGAGAGTGTAGGGATCGGCTGTTTTCTTTGTTCCTGTACAAGCGCGAACTACTCAGATAGCTAACATAAGACCAGCTAAGTAATGTTACGCGAACTGTACAATACTTATTTTGAAATATGAATGCACGTCTTAAATGTGTAATTGATTAAGCCAGTAAAATTAATTATTAGGCAATGATTATAAGTTAAATTAATAATATTGGCAAATCTAAATTTATATCCATTACCGTGACCGTATCTTTTTTCTGTAGTCTGCGGCTGTGAATAATAGGTTGTATCGCATCACATCGCAGTTACTAAAGCAAGCTTATTGCTAATCCACAGCTGAATACGTAAAATATTTACCTATAAATTGATACAAAATTCTGTTTCGAACGTTCAGATCACTGGTATTTGCCCAATATTACTTCTATTAGGTAGAAAGCATTTTCAGTCTCTCTAGTTACAAATATATTAAATAATCCTTAAGTTTGATGATATAACCCATCATGATACTTTATAGGTAATTGTTAGTTTACCAACTCGTTTAAAAACAAATGAACATCTGCCCAAGCAACTGCCAGAAGGTTACACGGACAAAATAATTTTGTAGCAAGTGTAGCTTTATGCAATTCTATTAGACTTTCACTTGCACGATTCTGTCATATTGTTGAATGGTTCGCTTTATCAGGTGAATTTGATGGAGACGCTCAAATATTTCTGTTTTTAACTTCACTAGCAATTCGCTCTACGTTAATATTAACTCAAATTAATTCGATGTTTATCTAAAAATAATTTTATTTTTGTATACTTAGATAAGTAATTGGCTCCTTTTATTATAGAAAATCGCCTCATGGAGTGATTGGCAAATAATACCGAGTTATTTGTGACATTTTCATAGTACCTATTTCACAAATGCGGTATTTAGTGTTTATAAGTTACGGCTGTTCAGGTCAGCTTAATTATTTCTGGCTATGATTTTTGATGTGTTTGTAATTATTAGGACAAGGTATGAATTTGCATGAAATCAGCGGAAAATATCGGATAATAAAACCGTTGTTTCTAGTAGATCTCAAATAATACAAAAGCTGTTTAGAGTTGCAGTGTTATCATTAACTAGCTGTTGCCCGCGGCTTTGCTCGCGTTCAGAAGTATTATGATTAATTAGGCTTATTTTTTGTTTAGCGTGTGTAAAAATAAGAGATCTACTAAACTTTTTTGTACACATATTCTTAATAATTAATCTGTCATTAGGCGCTAAAACTATTAAGCTATTGAGAGAAATTACTCGTGAGCAAGCACCATAAAACATGCACTCCATGAGAGAAGCTAAGTTTCATACTAACTGTAATCCCCTATGTTATCCCCTTGGGGGTAGAATTTATCAAAGTCCTTTCTAAGGGGATACCAACGTCATAGTAACTATATGCATGCAAAGTCTCAGCCCGATCGTATTGAAACTGACAAAGTTTCATACAAACTTTCATCACCTATTTTATCCCCTTGGGGGTAGAATTTATCAAAGTCCTTTCTAAGGGGGTACCAACGTCATAATATTTATATGCATGCAAAGCCCCAGCCCGATCGGATTGAAACTGACAAAGTTTCGTGCTAACTTTCATCCCCTATTTTATCCCCTTGGGGGTAGAATTTATCAAAGTCCTTTCTAAGGGGTACCAACGTCATAGTAACTATATGCATGCAAAGTCTTAGCCCGATCGTATTGAAACTGACAAAATTTCATACAAACTTTCATCACCTATTTAATCCCTTTGGGGGTAGAATTTATCAAAGTCCTTTCTAAGGGCGTGCCAACGTCATAATATCTATATGCATGCAAAGTCTCAGCCCGATCGGATTGAAACTGACAAAGTTATGTGCTAATTTTCATCCCCTCTTTTATCTCCTTGGGGCTAGAATTTATCAAAGTCCTTTCTAAGAGGGTGCCAACGTCATAGTTACTATTTGCATGCAAAGTTTCAACCCGATCGGTTTAAAATTGACAAAGTTTCATACAAACTTTCATACCCTATTTTATCCCTATAGGGGTTGAATTTAATAAAGTCCTTTCTAAAGGGATGCCTACGTCATAATATATACCTGCATGCCAAATTTCAACCAGATCCCTCCAGTGGTTTGGGCTGTGGGTTGATAGATCACTATGTCAGTCACCTTTGAGTTTTATATATATAGATGTGATGGTATGAATATTATATTATCTTGAAACTTGACTTGAAATTAAACCCTATACCAATCCGTCTAGCCAGCGTGGTATTAGTAGGCCAAGTATCCCTTCGTGCCGAGAGGAGGCCCGTACCTGCAGTGGGGCATTAATGGGCTGTTATGATGATTATGAATATCTGACCTTCTCCAGTGACGGAGGGAAATTTGGTCTACCAATACTATACATCGGTCAGACAGATTAGTAAAGAGTTTTATGTCAAGTGTTTCTTCTTTTGCTTTCATGGACAAAATATCTGGAAGGGTGAGGTTCTCAATTTTGTGGTATTGTTACCTCAAATATCAGTGATTTCTTCAGCATATTAAAAAGTAACTTTTTTTGAAAAGCTTTTAGGTTGATCTCTTATAAGTAACAGCGTTTTATCTTTAAACATAAATAATGGTAATACTGTGAATCACCAAGTAAACGAAATTGCATATAATATCCGTAATCAAAGTTCTAATCTTTCGTCGGTTTTTTAATTACATAAATATCTTTAACAACAGTTACCGATGTAATATTAAAACAAAGATATTTAAAATTAAATAATTTCATAACATGGTGACTTAATTTTACTATAACTGTTTCTCAAAACAAACAATGGATTAACGTTACGTGAGATTATAGTTTGACACCGATGTACGTAATTGACAATTACCTAATTGAAATCGACGTTACGAATTTATTTAAGGGTACTAATATAGTTACTCAAGTATAATACTAGATACACTAATTAATCTACTACTTATACTAAATTACTTAGGTTACTAAAACTAGCAGTGGCCAATGCACCTAGGAGTAGCAACAGAACGAGTTAGTATTAAGATTGTTGTCAAATTGTCCCTCTCTTGTTTTCGTAGAAATATGATATAATATTGTGTGGTGGTGACGGAGTAAGAATACTATATGTCACCACCCCATCTCATTCTATGGGTGTCGTAAAAACCGACTAAGGGACTGTCCGTGAATATTATCTTTCCGACATAAAAAGAAGGAAAACTTGAAAATAAACCTTATACCAATCTGTCTGGCCAGCGTGGTGTTAGTAGGCCAAGTATATGATGATGATATAATATCTGCTTTACCTTAAGCGACTTTTACGACACCTGTTGGATGTAATAGTATTTTTAGCAAGAGGCTGTCTCTGTCGTCGGTACGATCGCTGTGCTCTTTTAATCTAGGAAAATTTAACTGTCTTTGAGTGGAAGGGCATGGTTTCTGGTGAAATCACAGGGATATGAGACCCAGCTTGTCTAGGGAGGAAATTTTATCGACAGATGTTCAATTTGGTTGTATTTTTATTTTGTTTAAAGTTTGCCTTCTCAAATCTTAAACTTACTGGACCAATTAAAAATAATAATTGTTTTGTTTACTTCCAGTGATTCCATACAATCTCAAACGTGCTATTAACTTTCTCTACAGTTCCTCTAGTTGTGTACTTAGATGTAACATTACAAGGGTTTTTATGTGGAAGCATTGTACTATGAAACATTGAACTCTCATGAAAATATAGGCCGTTATTTTCTCGTGACTTGTTAAACACAGGCAAGCAAGAATATACGGATAGAGTTTTAATCGTTTATATGGTTATTTTACTGTTTAGTGGAGAAACTTCTGAGCCTAAAGAAACACTGTTTTTAAGCGGTATCAGTGATTGAAAGGGAATATGCATTCCTTCTAATTTCGGATCATTGCAGAAAGGCTTGGAAATATGTTTGGTAGATAGGTACTTAAATAAATCCGAATATGTGTGTGTAACGAATATTTAAACCTAATTAAAACATCTTTTTTTCTTTTTTCTGTAGCATAAATCTTTTATGTCGGAAACCAGCATTTAATTAAGCAATGATATAAGTATTTCGTCCTGGACAAATACCTAAAATCCATGTTTCATAACTAAGAGTTGATGAACCTGTATAAAAAATTAAAAGCTAACAGATTAAATCTAGTAATAGATGTAAGGATTTACCTAACCAATCACACAGTGTTAAAGACCGTAGCAGAGCCCGATTAAATTAAAAAAACAAAAACATTATTTGACTTTTTTATTGAATAGTAAGTCTTATTTACATAGATTTACTGTCGTATGTCGTGTGCGGTGCCAATGAGAGTTGCAACGAACATTTGCAGCGAAGCAAGTTGCGGGAGGCACAGTCACAGCAGAGGTCATTGTACCGCTCTCTGAGGAGGCTGCACTCTAATCCCTGCCCCTCACCCCCGCCATGTTACCTCAACTGACACTCGCCAACTTGCATCCCGCATACTTTATCTATTTAAATTATTATAACTATTGTTATGCGTATTCCTAAAAATACGCGATTCTATTTTATGGTCTATTTTTCAATGGATACGTAAGCCTGTCACAATTGTCCTAGTAGCTAGATTAGCTATCGTCAAGCCATGCTTCCATGTGGTGACGGAGTAAGAATACAATATTTCACTATCCCATCTCATCCCATGGTGTCGTAGAAAATATCTGTGAAAGTTACCTTTACATAGAAATAAGGAAAACTTGAAATTTAACCCTATACCAATCCGTCTGGCCAGCGTGGCATTAGTAGCCCAAGTATCCCTCCGTCAGGGGAGAAGGCCCGTCCTTGTAGTGGGACATTAATGGGCTGTTATGATGAAACCATGCTTGCCACTAAACCGTTTGATTTGAACAACTCTCGCGACCAGATTGGAATTTACGAGTAACTACAGGATATTAATAATAATATGCTTTTCATCAAATCGTAAATTAAAACATTAAATGCCGTAGACAAAATATATTTTAATAGCTACAATAATTTATCTATTTCTTTGAGAGATAATTAAAATAGAATGGCACCGCCATTCTATTTTAATTATTTTTTTATTATATTTATTATATTATTTATTTATTATATTAATTTAAATAATTAAAAGTCTAATAGCCACTCTCGGAATTAAGATTTAAAATTGAAATGAGTAAAAGTAAATTTTAAATGGGTGAAAATAATGATACTGACAGACAGTGACAGACTAAAAGTACAAGAATGCACCACCTATTCTCGTCTAATGGTTTTCGAAGAAATGTAACTTGTAAGCTCGTAACTAAACCTGTAACAAATGTTCATCATAACAGCCCATTAATGTCCCACTGCAGGGACGGGCCTCCTCCCGTGACGGAGGGATACTTGGCCTACTAGTATCACGTAGGCCAGACGGATTGGTATAGGGTTTAATTTCAAGGTTTCCTTCTTTTTATTTCGTAAAGATTATATTCACGGATAGCCCCTTAGTCGATTTTTACGACACCCATGGGATGAGATGGGGTAGTGACATATTGTATTCTTACTCCGTCAACATACGGAGAAGCAAATGTTAGTGCTTAGATTATTCCCTAGATTTCCTTGAAGTGGTTTCCCATCAATATTAATCTTGAAATGTGTAACGAGTATTGTTTATCATACTAATAGTATCCAATCCAGGATCTGTGATTGTGGAATAAGCAGTGATATGTTTTTTAAGCAGAGTTTCAACGTTGTTTGTTGTTTAACGGACGAGCCTTTTCAATGTTTCGTAGGAAATAAAATATAAATATTAACAATTTGTCTTCAATATGTGTACGAAATGAATGAAAGAATATTATTCTTGATAGAGCATTCCATTCCGGTCTAATACTGTCAAAACATCCGCCGAATGGTCACGCATATGAGGAGTTAATTAGCCGTTTAGATAACTGTTCATGTGTATAGGTACACAAGGGAATACAAGAGTTTGGACGCATCAATATGAAACTGTTGAAAAAACATCACTTGTTTTCGTTTGCAAATGCAATGTAAGCGAAGTAAGTTTAAATCTTATATATATAAAAGAAAGTCGTGTTAGTTACACCACTTATAACTCAAGAACGGCAGAACAGATTTGACTGAAAATTGGTAGGGAGGTAGCTTAGAGCCAGGAGAAGGACATAGGATACTTTTTAGGGTTCCGTAACGATTTTGAAAAAAACGGATTTAAGTCGTGACGTCATAGAATTTTTGACAGATGAGTCGTGACGTCACATAATTTTTAACAAATGAGTTGTGACGTAATAGTAATTTTGGCGGAAAAATATTTAAGGCACCTGTCACTTAGCAGCTGTCACTTTTGACAGATGGTCGTGATGTCATTGAATTTCTGACAGATGAGTCGTGACGTCACAGAGTTTTTGACAGATGAGTTATGACGTCATAGTATTTTGGCGGGAAAATATTTTTTGACAGCGGAGTCGTGCCGTCATTGGCGCTATGTGAAGAAACTGCAACTGACAACAAACATGAAAGTTACATTGCTTAGTGATATATCTGCTGAATATTTCTCGGAGCAATTGCTGACTATTGGTAATGGTCAAGTACCTGTCGATGAATCGAGCGGCTTAATATCATTTTCAAATAATTTCTGTAATTTAGTATCATCAAAAGACGAACTTATTAACAATGTATTTCCAGAAATTATTTCTAACTACAAAAATAATGAATGGTTGAGTGAGCGAGCAATTTTAGCGGCTAAGAATAAAGATCTAGATGTCCTAAACTACATAATTCAAAATAAGATCATTGGAACAATGCATGCATTCAAATCTATCGACTGCGTCACAAATGAAGATGAAGCCACCAACTATCCAATTGAATTTTTAAACTCTTTGGACGTGCCTGGCTTACCACCGCACAATTTAGGCCTAAAGGTTGGCTCCATAGTAATCATGCTTCGAAACATAAACCAGCCAAAACGTGCAACGGTACGCGTGTGGTGATTAGAAAATTGATGAACAACCGATATGCCGTTTGAATTTAAAAGACTTCAATTTCAGATACGTCTTACATTTGCCATGACTATCAACAAATCACAAGCCCAATCCTTAAAAGTTTGTGGTTTAAATCTAAAAAATTTATGTTTTTTTCCATGGTCAATTATACGTGGCATGATCACGGGTCGGACGGAAGACCATCTGCGTTGTTTGCTTTTGCGCCTGATAATAAAGCAAAAAATGTCGTGTATCACAAGGTACTTAAATGAAGAGCAACCTATGTACTAAAATACAGAAATAATTTATGAATGATTAATTTAATGTATCTGAATGTTAATTAATTAAATGCATATGTAATATGAATGAATAATTAAATACCTATAGTATTTTATTTTTTTTTGTTTTTGTTTTACAATTAAAGAAAACGTCTGCTTATTTATTGCGATTAAGGCGGAACAAAGTTCGACGGGTCAGCTAGTTTTGAATAAGAAGTAATAAAGAACCAAAGAAGGTTTTTTTGGTATGAAACCTACTTTGATGAAATTTATGTGATACAAACTTAGAAGCATCAGACCAAATCTTAAATGTATCAGGCCAAGTATTTAAAACCTGCGTAAAAGATTATTCGGTAGATAGACCTAGGAGGCCGACAAACCTGCTCGCTTAACCCCGGGCGATAGACATACTCTAAGTATTTTAGAATAGCAGCCAAGAAGTAGGCCAAATATGGACACAATCGCCAGTTTTGTGTTCCTTGTGTAGATATTCCGTAGTCTCCTTTTACCACATCCTCCAGATGAAATAGGGTGATTACAACAATGATCAAACTGCCAATATATTTCTGCCAAAAAAGGTAACTCCAACTTTGTTACAATTTTCACAAAAACAAAACGGAACATTAACTTCCTACTTTGACCTTAATGTGTTAATTTTATATTCGAACAACATTGAATATAGTACCTGCTGCTTTGTTATAAATTTGACGAGTAAAGCTTACATAAATAGAATACTATTAGACCTTTTATATTGTGTTGTAGTATGATAATGTCAAGGGGAATTGCGGAGATCGTTTCTTAATGCCCATAGTGTATAACAGATGAAATACGTTTTATCGTGTACTTCGTAAGGTATGGTGGTGCTAAGTTTTTCTCATCTACTCAAAACTTAAATTCCTACAAAACATTCTTCTTTAGTACTTAAGCTGTGACTTTGACTTGAGTAAAGGGATTTTGACGACTGTACTGCTCAGGTCAGATGGATTGCCATAAGTTCTCTTGTACTGTCCCCTAACTCCGACTTGGTCAATACAAAAAACGTTTTCAAATACTGTCTTTCTGATCCTTAATGTTTCTTTTATTTTCGAGCTTTGTCGGCTTTTACGTCAATTGCCGAGTAATAAAGAAGTTTAAAATAAGGTATTCTACCAGTAAAACTTCTGACGATAATAATAACGGTACCAAACTTTACTAAAAGGTAAACCAAAAACATTCCACGAATCAATTAAGTACAGTACCTTGAATGCAGTATTGCGTTATGCATCAAATGCCGAGAACAAATAACAAGCTCCAAGAGTTTCTTGATCTCTGACAAGATACGCAACATGCGATTGGAGTTTTAGCAGTTCATCAAAACAACAACACCTTCCAAAATTTATTATTTTTGTTTATTTTAAAGCACTGTCAAGCATTTACAAAAGATATTTAATATTATGATTCTTGATAGGGATACATAAGGCATACGACAAGGAACAAATAAGGAACACATTAATCTGGACGCTTGTTTCACAAGGCGAAAATTATATCTGAACACACATGGTGTACCATTTTAAAACCTACGAGTACGATGGTCGCAGCAAAATGCATAGGCGATTTTAGTGCAAGTTAATTGGCGCTGGAAAATGAATGGTTAAGATAGGATAGTGTGCTGTAGGAGTAGGCTAGACTATACCTAAAACAAGTTTACCATGACCTATTTTTTTTAAATCCTTGCGTACAAGACCCTTTAAATTAATTAGTATCATTTATAATTTTAAGCGGCCACAGAATTTTATAACTGTATTCTGACACACATAAACTGTTCAAATAATTTAAATTACTTACTTAAAATTAACATTCTAGATTTGTGACGTAGAGCTACGATTTCGGTTTCATCTATTAGTAAATAATATGCATTTATGCATAAAACTTAAAATGAAAACGCAGCTCATATAGTCCTCATAATAATATAAGACTTAGAAAGTTATAAAATATTTTATTTTCATTTACGTTTTTATTTTGACTTGGTTTCATTCACAGAAATTTAATGCATTCTAAATGATGATTGCTCATTTAGAATGCATTGAATTTGTTTGACTTGTTTACTATAAGTTTCCTACTTTAAGCACTTCTTTTTGATATGTTCTATCGAGTACGTATTTGTTTTCAGTTGATTTTTAACCTTTTCCCTGTCTCGTGAATGATTATGATACATTCAAATTGTTTTTTCTGTTGTGTATAGTTGCCACATATTTTCCTACATAAATAACATATTTTTCTTATTTACAGCGCAAAGATGTACTCCACATCGACGGCGTCCACGACGACGTCTGGCTCTGGTCGCGTAGCGGGCGCGGCCACAGGCGATCGGCGTATACGCGTAGTACGCCTCGTGCGTCCCCGCAGAGCCGCACCAACATACGGCTTTGCACTCAGAGGCGGCAGAGAGTACGCTACCGGATTCTTCGTTTCTAAAGTTGACTTCAATTCTGAAGCTCATCAGCAAGGATTGAAGGTCAGATTTCTATAGACATTTCTTTGAGATATTGTTCGTTGTATGGCTCATGTCTTTCATGTGTTCTATTATAGATTAACTTTATATCTAATATAAGCCCGCGTGGCCTAAATTTGGCTAAGAGTTTAAGGCTCGTCATTGCTGTAAAAAATGTTATGGATTCTTTTGGGAATAAGTAGGAAGGAAATAAAAGTATTGGCCTTTTCTATCGCAGAAAACTCTAAAAAATAAACATGTTTTCATTTATTTTAGCTAATATTACCAATTGCAGTGGTCCCGATGTCTAAAACAATAATAAAAAATAGAACATAGGTTTACTGCAGTTGTCTAGCACTAATAACTTGTTTAGTTTGTGACTAGCTGGCGTTGTGTCAATATGTAAGGTATTTTTATTATAATAATATAAAAGAAATGGTAAAAACATGTGTATTCAATAAAGTTACGCAAACTCAGTCTTTTTATAGGGTAAATAGTAGATACGTTATCAAGAACTGATATCTAGGTATTCAGTGATTCATTTTTCATTTCAGAGCAATATACTACTATCATATTTACAATCCTTTATATTGAATAGCCTCATATCATTATATACGACCCAATAAATTTATTAATACCTTATTTGAGACAGGTATTCATATAACCTATTGAAAATAAAAATCTATATAAAAGTCCTTAATCTGATAAAGGAGAATGAAACCTTCACTAAGAGTTTTGGGCCAAAATGAAACAGAAATGAGAGTATTATCAATTTATAGCTTTACACTTATTAGTCTCGTGCTAAATCTTTTGTTAGTTTTGGCAATCTGAAATCCAAGATAATTTTTTTTTTGAAGGAGATGGAAACTTCTGGGCTAAAGCTTGTACATTACTGTACAGAGTAAGGATATACCCTAAAAATCTTTTCTATTTTATTCAAGTTCGAAACCTAATACAATTGAGTAATTTTATTATTGTTTTATTAAAAAATAGGAAAGAATTTTAAGGCATTTCCTTACTCTGTACAGTAATGTACAAGGCTTTAGCCCAAAAGTTTCCATCTCCTTTGTCTGATTAAATGAGAGCGGTTGCCATAACATCTTCGTTTGCGACAGATTTCACATACAAGTACTTATGATTATTTCATATTTCCGTTCAGTCAATTACATTATTAAAAGTAACTATAACAGCGTAATATACCATTATATTATTTTGTACCTGAACCAAAGTTCAAAGGCATGAACATAGGTATGAAAGAACCTGCAATATAAGATTCTTTACCAATCTGTTAGTAAGAATACCTATATTATAATCCCTTTGATTAACGTTTACGTAATACCATATTCTTTTGTTTATTGATGTCATTACATTACATCGCTGAGGAATGACGGAATCTTAGCGAAATAATTTAATATTACAGTCACCCAGTCATATAAGTCGCCATCTATGTTCAAACTCCAAACAAAGCAGAACTCGTACTGTGGATATTGAACAAGTGGTAGTTACATTTAATTTATATATGTATAATTATATATTTATATATGTAGGGCAATTAGGAAACCAGGGATTTCACGAAATCACTAGGTATAAAACAAAATCCCGGTAAATGTCGAAAATGCCGTTTCTATTAGAAAAGAAATGCTCATAATATTTTTGTTTGTAGGTTAAAATACACAAGGATTCCGCTTCTGTAGGTTAGGTTATAAGTATCACTATAATGAACAAGGGGAGCGACCGAAACGAGAGTGCCGCGGGAGCGGCCGCCGAAGTGCTAGGCATTTTCGGCATTTTCCGGGATTTCGTAATGTTCCTAGTGATTACGTGAAATCCTAGGTTTCCTCATTTCCCTGCGACATATAAATATTTTATAGTTTAATTAAAGAAGCGACACAATAAATCAAATAGTCATGTCACGCTTGCACGCAAAAGTGCGTGCATAAACGCGGTGTATATGTTCAGCTTACCTATCACTTTTACTTGAGATATCGAAGTTAAAATACACACATCAAAAAAGTCTAAGCAACATGCATGATATTACAAATTTACCATTTATATTAATTTATTTTACCATTTATTTTAATTATAACGTTGTATTTTATTTTTAAAATAATATTTTTAGGGTTCTATGATGTAAAAATAACAGCTGTTTTCTTTATAAGTTCTTTTAATAACAGAAATTAACAATATTAGAATATACAGGTACATAAGAAACTAAACTTTTTTTTTACAAATTGAAATTTCTTAAGAAAATGAATTTATTGTGAAAGAATAGGACAATTTAATACAAAGTATGGCCTCCTCTGCTATTCAGAACTTGTCGGCAACGATTATTCATTGAATTAATGAGACTGTTTATGTCATCTTGCGGTATTCGCTCCCAATGGAATTGTAGCAAATCCTTCAGCTGTTGGGTTGTTGTCACCCCGTCCAAGTCCTTCAAAAGACGTCTCTGGAGCATGTACCATGCGTGCTCGATGGGGTTGAGGTCTGGCGATTGTGCAGGCCAGGGCAATACCTGGATGTTCTCCGTTGCCAAGTATTCACTGGTTCGCCGAGCTGTATGTGAACGCGCATTGTCATGCATTAACGTAAAATCGGAGGCAAAGGTTTGTGCAAATGGATGGACATAAGGTCTGAGAATATCCTCAACGTAATTTTCAGCGTTCATGTTTCCATTTACAAAAACGAGCTCAGTTCGCCTGTTCTTCATAATACCCGCCCATACCATAACTGTTGAGCCGCTGTATGGATGAACTTCCTGAACGCACCTGAGTCTTTCAGTATTTCCGGGTCGACGGTACACTCGCACCCTTCTTGTATCAGGCCTAAACCCGAATCGCGACTCATCGGAAAACATAATTTTATCCCATTGTTCCTGGGCCCATGTTATGCGTTCTCTACACCATTCATTTCGACGAGCGCGATTCCCGTGACGTATCGGTAGGCACCTGATAGGGCGTCAAGCTCGTAGGCCGTACTCATGCAGTCGATTTCACACAGTTTGGGGACTTACATCAACACCACTTGAATTTTGTAGCCTCAAACTTATCTCTCGAGCGGTTAACATCGGCTGGCGTCTTGCAGTCAGTTGTATGTACCGGTCTTGCCGAGTGGTTGTACTCCTTTTACGGCCTGGATGCTGTTCAGCGGGTTCCCCTGTATTATTGTAGCGCTGCCAAAGACGACAAATAACACTTCTATGAATACCAAAATGTCGAGATACCTGAGATTGATTACTTCCCGCTTGCAACATCCCTACAGCTCTTTGCATTTCATCTGCCGTCAAATGACGTCGCTCCATGACGTAAAGAATATCTAACAATTCAATTTTGTCGCCAACTGTATTTAAATGGTTGGTAAAATTATAAAATCAAGACTAAAACGTAGCAATTAACATGCACTCAAATTCAAACAAATTCGCAGTCATTTGAATTTAAAAAAAAAAAAATAAACATAATCGAATTTTTTTTTACAACCAGCCAGTATGTCATCAATAACAAAAAACTTTACTTACCTATACACTTTGAGTGAGTAAATACTTAGAAATTAATTAATATAAATGGTAAATTTGTAATATCATGCATGTTGCTTAGACTTTTTTGATGTGTGTAGTTCCTTAGTCGGCGATTTTTTTTTTTAAGTTCGGCGAGTACGACGATTTTAAAAGAAATACGGTGATATATCTTGCTCTCTTAAAAGTGGCAATACTTGGAGGAGGCTAATGTCCAGCAGTGGACGTCGATTGGCTGATATGATGATCTTGCTCTCTTAGTACATGACATCACATTAAAGATTTAAAAAATCTTATTTTTTTCATTAAGTTCACTTTAAAGAATTTAAAAAAAATTAAATGTACGCAACAGGCGTCAACTACGTACCTACATCTTACAGCGTTTGCTTAATATTATACACACATTCTTTGACCTAAAGACACTCAATTCTATTTAAACTTTCGCAAAAACGTTAATCTTACATAACAAAAACAATTATAAATAATGACAGCCATTCATACCTAGCAATAAAGCTTGTTATCGATAAAACAAACACAATTCCATGGAATGTTACAATGATCAATACGTATAGGGAAACATTCTTCTTGTCTTTGCTTACGTTATTGTGCCTAGATTGTTTTGTCTGTTGGGCAACTTATTGTTTCTTTACTTCTTACGTGAGCAAAGGGAAGATTTAATCTCCCGTAGTTTTTTGTAGGTAGTACCTACACGTTCTCACGGTGGGCGAATGTCCCACAGTAACTAGCGGGCGTTCTACGGCCTGGCTCGTGCGAATAAGTCTGCTCACAATTAAACAAGCAACTTGCTTCTGTACAATTACCTACATCCGAGGCTGTATTACTGTCGCAACTCACATTCTATTCTTTTAGACGCTCACGTAACTACTGTATCTTTTGCCACAATTTAATCTCATACTTATGTCCATTAACTCAATGAGCAATGGTCCCATGCATGTGGAATTGTAGGTCAAACACTTGATTACTCAGTTGTCGTGAACTGCGGTTGATGTATTGGTTAACAGACAGGTGCTTGAGGAAATTACCTGCCGCGTTCTTGTGTTGTTGTAATGAGTTGTATTATTCTCGTATAGAGTTCTGTAATATTCATTTATGAGGTTTGCGGTTACTACGTAATCTGTGTAATTAATAAGTAATTAATTGTACTTATGTGTGTAGGTAGATATTACAAATAATAGTTCAATGACTATTTGAACCACAGAAATAAGAGAACGTTTTGTTTTTACTTTGTTTTTTTTTTCAAATTTATTATAATATTAAGTATAAAGTTGATTTTACGCCTTTCGGAACATGTCATCCGAATGTCAAAACACCCGTTCCCAAAACATCCGGATGACAAATAAATGTAGTGTGTAATAAATACTCAAAAACAATTATTTAAACAAATAGTGTTCAAATTGACAAACGATAGAGCTGGGGGACACGAGTACCTAATAATATCATACCAATCGAAGGAATTTTGATTGATGTTTACGGACTAAGAATGCATGGATATTATCTTCATAGCAGCCTAAGACATGTCATGTACGAACATAGGTAGGTCTAGATACACCAATACCTACAAATCAAGCTTGCAGAAACCACAATGGGGACACTAATTGGTATAAAGCTTTGTGTCAAGTATTCTTCTTTGCTAAAAATAGGTACTGCCACTTTTATAGTACTAATTTAGGCGACTTTTATAACAAGCAGAACGGGAGAAGGGAGAACGAGAAAATCCTTCGCCTCATTGATAATCTATCAACGACAAAAGCCATATCTTATAATTATAAGCGTAAAGCATGGATGTGTTTTTTATTCATATTTTTACATAATGATGTTTTATTTACACAAGTAACACATGCGTGCGATAGTCTAAACTCATACAACGAATTAACAACTATTACGGCAAAGTAAACATTCGCTTTCATTTTGTTCTCCGCCATCAGTTTGACTGTGTAAAAGCTATGGATTTTGTTGTCATTTTTATTTAATTATTATTTGAATCGGCACAAAATTAAATATTGATTCCGTCATCCCGTAGTAATTTAAAGCTTTTCTAAATTTAAAGGATATTCGGATATTAGGGCTATTCCTAATATTCGAATCGTAGACTCCACGGATGACCTGTAACGTAGGAGTGCTTTGCGCTTATCCAGAAAAGATGCAGATCCGAATCCTGCTTCTACATTCAAATTTGTTTAACGTCACTTAATAAATGGACCAATCAACACAAAAGTATTTATTCAATTCGATGCTTCGATGCAGTAGCTTTTGAGATTGTAAACTCGGTAATCGGTAATCTACCGCCATCCACCGAGCCATAAGTCGATTTAGCAATTTAGCAATATACTTAGATCACATAGAATTGAATGTTTGAGAATCTTCTCATGAGATGGTCTCTCATGTGAAGATTCTCTAATTCATTGAATAATATTATTGAATAATAAGAATACTATTTACAATATTTTTTTCATAACATATCTACTGTGTACAATAAAGTAACTTCGTGAGAAATTATGTCAGTGTACGCATTACAATACATAGTTAGTATATAATACTAATGCATAACTTTATTGTTATTCTATATTACATGTACATATTATATACAGCTACGTTATTTAGAAAACATCCATGAGTTCATTGAATTTTGCTATTTTTCGTATACCTACCTACGCGACTTGGTTAAGAGGAAATCATTCATTTGTATTCTATAGAAATATGTGACATTGAATCAAATTAAGTTTTTAATAATGACGAATCGAGTATATAGTGCTAATATTGTTTTAATAAATCCTATGTATTTAGTAACTAGATACGATATTTTTTTACCAAGATTTACATATACTATGATATGGATGATGACTCGGTGGTAAAACTAAATATTTCTTAGTCTGTTATCACACCAACAATTAACTCGTTACATTGAAAATTTATTAAAATTTCTCTATGCGAATACCAGCGGGAATTTGCTGGTAATACTTTTGGACGGGAAACTTAAGTTAATTATGCCTTAGCTATTTACCAGTAATGATTGGCTCTAGGAACCAATAACCCTAGTAATTATTATCGCTATGAACTAGTATTATGTTACACACAGTTTGCAAAATTAAAGGTAGGTAAATTTAATATTTTCTTTGAAAGTGGTTTCTTTTCCTATCTCACATTTCCTTTTCGTTTATGTTCGTACCATGTTGATCGGTATGTATGTACTATTAAAGTCCGGGATATTTTCGTAAAAGTAAACTAATAGGTACATAGATCTTTTTAAATAGACTCCCGCTAGACTTTGTCTATTAAGGACTTAAGACTTAGACCATTCAAGAGGGTTCTGTTCACTGAATTATTCAGCATTCCTTTCTTAATTGGGAAAGCAAGAACGGCAAACATTCCTCAAAGCAAATCTAAGCATCAACAATCACAAAGGGCATATCGTCGATAACTATTCGCTATTCGCAAGCAAATACAGTCTTATACCGCCTGTCAGGAATTGTTTACCTACTCGCGTAAATGCATAACTACTTAAATGTAATTAAACTTGTTATACTTAATGCATTTTCTATCACTCAGGTACCAGTACACACAGGTCGCCAGAATTACCAAAACTACGACATTCTACAAATGCAAATGTTCCAAGCTTAAAATGTCGTCAGTCACGACCAATTACTATAACAACTTACACATTACGAGTAGGTCTATTTAATAAAAAAAAAATACGCGAAAAAAAACGTTTAGAAATTGCAACAGAAAAAAAAGCGAAACGTTATGGTTTTCTGGTCAAGGTCGACTTAGAATTATTTACCTATCCAAATACTGAGTTACGTTTTATGACATTTCTTTCACAATAATCGATAACGTGGAAAATGATTAGGTAAGATTGTAGGTATATTTTTGCATACACGTTTTACCATGAAGATTTAATTACAAAAACGTGATTTACAAGGACAAAACTATGAATATAAACAAAATAATTCACCTTAGGTTACCCGTCTTGGGTAAGGATTGCTAGCCATGACATCGCGGTCTCAAATTATTGGGCAAGGATTTATGCATTTCTGCTGAGGCTGGAAAAAGTGTGAAGTGAAAAAACATTATCTTACGCAAATATATCCTTCCTATAAGAAAATTCTATATCTGTAAGTAGTAGTTACCGGGACAATCAGCTTCTCTAGTAAGGCAGTTCTCTTTAATTTAAAGTTAAAATTGAAATAGCAATTTTCCTTTCCATTTCAATAGACATTAGTAGAATCTTCACGAATGTGCCCGCCGTCTTAATTAAAACATTTAATACAAGAATGCACATACTTACATATTATTTGCAAGCGTTACAAAACTTTTCACACGATTACTTCCTCTACAAAAGAAGTTACGAAAAATGTATTTACATCCGCTATTATTAAACATCACAATGAGGTGTTTCGAGAAATTGCCGAAGTTCTTGAGAAACGTACAAACTAAATAAGCTTAGAAATTACTTTGTTATGTTGAACCATTCTGTGTAGATGTGTGACGCATTTGAGATGTGGTCGAGAATCATTGTAAAGATGCATGTGGGTTACACAGGATTTTGTCTGTAAGAGTCTGGAAAGAAACTCGCTGCCTGGCTTCTAAAAAAAATATTTTAGATTAAAGTAAAAAATAATTAAACAATTAGTTAAAAATATGTTTTTTTATATCGTTTAAAAACTTAGGTATACGAGCAAGATGGTTCCATAAAATTTCGTTAACAAAAATTTAGCCTTACTGTTTTTTAACTAACTAACTATTAAACATCCTTTACACAGAGAAATCCTATATGTCCTTATCTACGTATATAATTTATAATTTTCCTCTTATTTTAATATTATGTAGTTAAAACTATGAGTTAAAACATTAATAATAAGTAACTTTCTTTAAAAAACTTTTCGAGAGCTGTCAGAAGCAGGTGTTTAAGTAATTATTACAAACTACAGGATACAGAACTGTACTGAGTATGGTATTTAAACATAAGCCAATGCTACTTCTATGACACGCACTAACACAGGAAAGTGTCGTTAAATTGGTGCAATTATATGACGATTTTTTAATGTTTGTACCCATGAGCCGGCTGTGGTTCGTTGTTCGTATGTCCAGTGCGTGAGTCATTCAATTATTTTACTCTACACAACTACTTTCTACTTAGCTTTCCGTTTACCTGTATTCACTTAATACTTATTTTGTAATATTTGCTAAAATAGGAAAATGATGAACTGGCTGTCGGAAGGTTCGTTGTCTGAAATAATAATAATGTAATATAACATTTTAGTAAAGTATCAAGTATCCCTCCGTCACGGGAGGAGGCCCGTTCCTATAGTGGGACATTAATGGGCTGTTATGATGATGATGATGAGAACATTATACAGGACCGCACAAGGTGGCAATACTTGGAGGAGGCCTATGTCCAGCAGTGGACGTCGATTGGCAGATATGATGATAATGATCATTTCTCACCCTTCACACTATGCCATCTAGAACCGAACTAAACAAAGCTTGTTCTTAGTAGGAACTAGAGACTGACTTTTACATAATACGAAGTATCCATGACTATTGTAGAGTCGTATTATGTCCAGAAACAAAATATTATTTGAAGGATATTTAATACCGAGTATAAAAAATAAATATAATAAATGTTTAATAACCTAAACAATAATAAATATTAAATAAAATAAATATAAAGTAACAGTAGCAGTTTTATAGGCGACGTAACTTATTTTTCTTTAGAAATACACGCAATATGAGTAAATCGAGCCTAAAGGAAAGTGTTATTGCATTATGTTAATAGCACGAAACCTATTGGTGATACATATACCTATTTCATCATAACAGCCCTTTAATGTCCCAGTGCAGGGACGGGCCTCCTCCCGTGACGAAGGGATACTTGGCCTACTAATACCACGCTGGCCAGACGGATTGGAGCTATTTAAGTCTCTTAAAAAGTAATATATACCTATTGCTTTAATATCTTTATAACAAAGAATGTCTCCTATCAAGATTTCGCCAATTATTATTTTTTTTACCTTTTGTGATACAGTGTTCCACTTCTTAACTTACCTACCGCGGCGTGATTATGTATAAGCTGTGTCATTAACTTACTTTGGCGCTGTAATTGCTTCTGTTATATTATACTTGGTTCTTTGGCGATTTTATTATGCGAGTGTTATGCACGGGTTTGATTCCCACGCAAAATATTTTTTATGTTAAGTACTCATATAGGTACGATGTTTGTTAAAGTCCCTGTCACAGAGCAATATACCTAGTGCGCCAGTTTAGTTATATATTCAAAGCAGGTCATGTCCTTTATTTGTAATCATAAGTGTTACGCTTTATACGTATTTTTATTAGGTACTAGCTGCTGTACCCGCGACTTCGTCCGCGTGGCGGATGTTACTTACTTCGCAATTCGATTTAATACTGAAAAATCGTTTTTTAAACCTTATAACAAACAGATATACCTACAAACGAATTGTAAAATTAACGAACGAACCAAAACCTTTTCAAAAATAGACCTTTACAAAGACAGATCTATGAAGACTGCGTCTAAGCTTATACTGAAAGACATGAGCGAACGTCATTCTTTCAAGGAAAATCTTAACACCGCGATACTGAAAATGACGTCACAGGTCCCATTAATGTCCCACTGCAAGGACGCGCCTCCTCCCGTGACGGAGGGATACTTGGCCTACTAATACCACGCTGGCCAGTCGGATTGGTATAGGGTTTAATTTCAAGTTTTCCTTCATTTTTATTTCGTAAAGATAATATTCACCGATAGTCCCTTAGTCGGTTTTACGCCACCCATGGGATGAGATGGGGAGGTGACATATTGTATTCTTACTCCGTCACCACACGGATAATCGCTAATTAATTATGAATGAATACATTGCACGCCACGTTATGGTGCGGCAGAATTACCTGCCTCGGTGGCGCGGGCGGTCGCATTACATGGCTGGCGTGCATGAGGTCGCGGGGTTCGATTCCCATGGAGGACAATTGGGGTATTGTTGTACACAAACTATTGTCCTTAGTCTGGATGTTCTTTGTGTCCGTTAAATTGATATTTTTAAAGGCTAGTGTGGGATTTGTCTTTTGTAAAAAAAATGCTGAAATAAATTATTGTACCTTTTTACCATCTAGCAAAAAATATTTGACTAAACTTAGACTCGACTATATTATTATTATTGTCTATAGATAAACTGCGTGCAGTATTTTTGAATTACTTAATAAAATAAACACAAACACTTTGAATAATAATTTAATGTTTTCTGATTGTATTTGTATATTTTATTGTCAGTTTTGTATTTTTTTAATGTTGACAAATAGCAATAATGTGTAAAATGATTTTATAAAGAAAAAACGTGTTACTTATTATGTTGTCTGTTATATTATACCAATATATTATTAAATAGTTATATAAGTGTGTTATAATTGCAGTTATAATAAGATTGTGAGAAAAGGAATGTTATTTTAATTCAATTTAATATTTATGATTAAGTAGGTATAGGTATAGTTTAACTTTAAAAAATGAAGTTTGTACGCCAATATTAGCAATACAGGGAAAGACTATTTATTTTTGTCAGATGTTTTGTACCTGTGATTAACTTATAAAGGATATTTGTATTTATTTACATTAATAAAAACAGGTGGAGTCTGTTGCATACTTTTACGTTGACCAGTAACTACTACAGTTTAAACTAAATTAATACCAAAAGAATAATTGATACTTTAGATTAATAGCTTACTAATACAATTTATATTTAATTAAATTGCGTTTCAATTACGAAAAACACAAAAATATAACAATCAAGTAAACTTATAATTGATTTAATTTAATAAGACTTATAATTGATATTACACATACGATTCATGGTTAATTTTATTAACATTTAAAAGGAATAACTTATTAATAGCACTTAATAATAAAATAGTTATAGATTATTTAAAAACTCATTTATTTTATGATAACTACTGGTAACGCCATCTCGTGAACAAAAGAAACGAAATTTAAATTCATTCAACATTGAACCAAATTCATTTTTCATGACCCCTGATTTGTATTGGACTGTTCTAATCTAATAAAGAGATCTAGCGATATCTCGAGTAATACTTATCCGATTTGATGAAACATACCTCAGTTTAAGCCTAATAAGAAAGGCTACAATACAATGTATTGGTCTTAAGATTATATTAATTCGTTTTAAAGATGTGCTTTAACAAACAGACAGACCGACAGATAGACATTAATTCTAAAAATTGTAAGTGTGTACCTAGTGTTGTTGCTTTTTGACTTTTTTCTAGATTTTATAGATAATTTTTATCTGAATTTCCGAAAAGGACAGACATTTCGACCTCTACAGTTTTATTATAGAATAGATAGATAGATTACATACTTACTTTAAGCTTAATACCTAAAAACTACGTATCTATGTATTTTAATATCTAAAGCGCGCTTATTCCGAGGAGAGTCAATAAGAACCACGTCCGTTCGCATTAAGAGTCAATGTGAATGAAATTATATAGATGCACCGGTTGGCCGTTTCGGACGTTAAACAAAAATCAACCGTACAGCCGTACTCATACTGGCGCGGCGACATTTGGAAATTTTCTTTCATCTATATCTTGTGTGTTTATAAACCGATTTCTATAAAAAATTTTTTATTAAATAGATATTAAAGTGTACTTTTGAAATGTGGGAGTTTGAAAAAGATATGTCTATGCAAATTACAATATATTTATGTATTTAATACACTTTAAAGAAAACCCTAACGATTAAACACGTTATTGTGGCTAATATATAAAAGATAGATATATACTATTCAGGACTTTTTTGTACATCTTTTGAAGACCATTATTTTTGTAAAACATATTTTTGGCGTATGATCAACGTATGCGATGATAAGAGCTCGAACGCGCGTTTTTTCAAACGACTTGCTTCAAATTTTTCGTCACTGCTCAGCTCCTATGTGTCTTAGCGTTATGTTATACAGCATATAACCTGTCCAGGAGTATGGACTACAATCGTACCAAGTTTGGTTAAAATGCCTTCAGTAGTTTTTGACCCATGCGTGCACATACAGACAGATAGACAGACAGACAGACAGACAAAAAATTTATTGATTGCATTTTTGGCATTAGTATCGATCACCATTCATCCTCCAATATTAATTTTTAACATATATTCAATGTACAGAATTGATCTCTCTACAGTTTTATTATAAGTATAGATTTGGCTTTTACAACAACGGAATTTTTGAATTTCGTGTGTTTATATTATTAATATTTACTCAGTCACCGAATCTAGAACTAGGAGTATTAAATAACAATATGTATCAATAAACAAACAAACAAATAAAATACTGGCTACTACCTCTACCGATACTAAGCCTTTTCCCCTTTCTTTGAAATCAGTTAAAAATATTTAGAACCATAAAGTACTTTTACAATTGTAAACGGTGGGAAATCTTAGTTTAATCTTACGTCATCTTAAAAGCCTATAAAACGTTTTATTACTAGCTCGGAGGAGTTACGGAGGGCAAACCAAACTAACCTACCTACAGTATCTACCATACTAGATAGATGAACCTTCGTGCTTATAAATTGTATACGTAAACAGAAAATTAACACTATTACTTATTTCAGAATTTTTAATCGCCTTCAAAAAGAGTAGGAGGTTCTTTTAATTCACTTGATTTCTTTAAAGTTACCTCGGAACTCAGAAACTCTATCTTTTTTGATCAATTTATACAAATGACATCAAAATAAGTTAATGTAATTTGGTTTTTATATACCTAACACTAACCCGTGCCCACTTCGTTGGGCGGCGAAAAAAATGCGTCCCTTTTTTAATCATATTTCATTACTGCTCCTCTCCTATTAGTCATAGCGTGATACTATATAGCGTATGACACTTCCCGATAAATGGACTATTAAACACATAAATAATTTTTAAAATCGGTTCATAAGATCCAGAGATTACCCCCTACAACGTCACAAACATACAAACACACAAACTTTACCTCTTTATAATATTAGTATAGAGAGATAATACGAAATTATTTTTGTCACAATTTCTAATTATATCCTAGTTTACCAATATTTTAGACTCGAAGTTTATTGTACCTGTCTAAAACTTGCAAATACTTACTCGTAGTTGCAATGTCATTTTTTTTGACATTATAACCCCTGTTCACGCCCTAAGGAACTCTGCCTAATGCTAGTTACCTCCCTTTTCATGTAGTATAAATTTAATAAGACAACTTAGATTAATTCAAACATAATAGCGTAACGTAAGCCGGCCTATACTTGTAAAACATAATTATCGCAAGTCATATAGGTGATCAAACCAGGAAATAATAGAATAATAGATTGCTTTTTGTTCAGTAAGTAAGTACATAGTAGGTACGCATTCTTTACATTGTTATTCTAAAATATTTTTAAAATGTAAGTACGGATGGATAAGTTGATGTGGTGTTGAAGCCAACATTTATAAAAAGATTCTTACTTTGAACTAAACATATTGACATATGCAGCCTTTTCTGCTGACTTAGCATGACAGGACTTCTCAAAGAAATTGAAATATTGCATAACCACCACGCTTCTTATGCCGGTGTTATAAGTCGTAATATAAACGAGTGTCGGCCGAAAGTCATTACTACTTGCAATCAATGGCCAATGGCCTTCATTACACTTTCTATATAGGGGTTTCGTTATGGCTTCTTATTCAATGTAAAAATTACGTTTTAAATCTTTTGAATTGTTAAAGATTACAGTACAGCTATAACATAAGTACTTATCAGTAAAATTACGGCACTTTTTTATCAAGATAATATTATTCTAATAAAGATCTTATGCCATAGAGACCCGATGAAATTAATCAGAAAAAGAGAACTTGTCAATGCAGAAACACTTTAACAATTTCAATATTAATAAATTGATTATCATTATAATTAATCTTACTATTCATAATAACAGCTTCCACAAATCTGAACAAAAGGCTGCTCGTAGGTCGTAAAGATATTGCGTTAAGGAACTGCCCATTCTGCGTTAACATTTATCGAATCCAATTCTAATAAAGGTTCCTAAATACTGCTAATATCTAAAGTACATTCTTAGTATTATTGCAAACTAATTTTGTCTCCCGAATAGACATATTGTATGCAATGTATCGTAATAACAGTATTACCGCACTAGTGCTCACAAGTCATTTCATACATTACTTGTATCACACATACATAATAAAGTAAAAACTCATTAATCACGACGATTCCAAAAAGAAAGCGAATTTATTTCGGAGGGCCGGGCGTCAACGTGTCTGGCGTTCTTTTAATACGTCATCACAGAAGGTAGCAAAAACGACGAGTTGTTAACGAAAGTCCGATCGAAAGTTGTTCGATATGTGGGGCACAAAGCGACCTGTCCGGCTTCTTTTATCGCGCACGCCAACTAAATGCGTGATGAAACTGATGAAAGTACTTATTGGTACCATAAGGTACTTGTACTTCCTCAGCCCTTTTTTATTATTTTATTATTAAACACTGTTGTGAATTATCTCTATTTTAAAACTGATTATAGTTTCTCGTCTTAATTATTGTATTTGTATCAATTTCGGTTAATTAAAAATATCGCAGAGGTTCTATTTTGCTAAGTTAATATGTTTAATGTTCATATTATGATCAATAAAAAATTACCATCGACAAAAACTAACTAAGTAAGTACTTAAACTACATAAACAGCTTAACTAAATGATTAAATTAAGAAAACCGGACCAAAAACCGTAGGGCGAAGTTGAAAATTATTTATTTTCTACTTCATGCATTAATCATAGGTGTACACAAATAATAAGCCTAACAGGCTAACTATTTCGCAACACTGCTTTTGAATATTTATATTATTCCGTTTTACGCATAAGTACTATTTAGGAAAATTAATTTTCGTAAGTAAATATTATTAACATTAAAAAACAATTAAAAATTTTGCCGTTATAACTTTGCATCATTGATATTATATTATGTAACATCACACATTCTTAAAACACCCGTCTAGCCCGTAACTAACCAGAACTTGTATTTATAATTCAAGACAATTGATAAACACACTTACCTACCTGTGTCATCACGATCGCTCAACGGAGAGCATACACGAAGAACCAAGTTTACGCATACAATTATTTGTTTTTGACTCCTTGCCTTTGGCATATTATACATCGGCGTGGTTAGTATGTCTATAGCAACAGCACGCTGCATTTTATGAACTGTCCAAGGTGCTTAGAAAGCTGCACAGAAAAAGTCCTCATAAACGCCACTGACAATGCAATCACTGTGGTCAAGTTCTGGGCTGATTGTATTTGACCACCGATGGTACTGCATTGTGTGCCTTACGACTCAAGATAGGAAGAAGAACAGCACGCTACCTAATAGTCATTAAACAACAGACATAGTTACCAAATTTCCAAAAACCAAATTTAGACAAATCACAGGACTCATTATATACAGAGCATCATTAGCCAAAATGTAAAGGGAAGTAGGTCACGGCTTCTGTTCCTGATTTGCTGTCAGATAAATTGTTAGGAGATTACATAACATGGCAGTGTTTAATTGAGTGTTTAGAAACACGAAATTGCATTATAATTTCCTGTCCATTACATTAATCAGTAATTATGAACCAACAAAGTCTGTTTGAATAATTAAGTCGGCCATATCATACTTATCGTTAAATTATAATTATAGTTATATACTCAAGGAAGTTGTGCTAAATACTATAGAAGATGTTATTACCCCATATCATTCTGAGAGTATAATATACCAGTTGAGAGTCAGCATCTATGGATTAAGTTTGCTATAAGGCGAACTGTTCTTTTAAAAGTAACATGGAAAAGGCAGGTCCCTGCAGTGGGTATTTCATGGGCCTGTATGATAATATTTTAAATAGTAAATTTCTGCTAATAAAATAGAATTAATTGTATATCGGTCATCGAAACGTACGCTGCATAGTGCATGCTGCATCTTCGCTTAGGTACTATACTTACTTTACCCATACCTCGTTGCCAAATCTGTCTATTGCTTTATCGTATTCGTGAAAAAATAAACTCATAGAGGGCTTAATTAGGTTAATAAATGCAAATATCCAAAAAAATTGATAATACCGTAAACAGGGGTTACTTTGATGTTGTGGGGTAACATTGATCGCTCAATTTTCTTTATTATAGCAGTGGTTTTTTCGTGCAAATGAAGCACCCCATATATGGGAAAAACCTGATAATGGCTAATACTATAAATCGGTCATCCTTCTCTTAGCACATTCAGAGAAAATGAGTGATCAATGTAGCCCCCTACTTATTAAAGTAACCCCATTCTACCGGTACTTAAAACACCAGCGACCATGCAGCAGATTGCCTTTTATCTAGAACAGTTGCCAATTACAACTGATTGACAACTACGAGTAAGCCAGTTAATACGCACAATACGTCTATCTAAACTCAATACTACCTTCTTTTTTACTTACCATTGAAATCTTGCGACAAAAATTTGTTCAAATTAAAAAAAAAGTCGCAGTTCTCTTTGCGCGGGATTGCAGTGTGTCGTAACATTGCTCTAAAGCAATAACTACACGTGCCCAGTTCATTGTGTTTCGCCACCTGAGAAATTCTTTACTAACTCACAACAATTTTCTCGTAGTTCATGTAAATTACGTTTTGCTACATACCTAAGTACGTATGTGTAATGTATTGTAATTGACAAATGTCAACTTTGACGTACCTACATCTTTCGTAAACAGGATGATGATGTTTGGGGGGAGAATGTTTTTGGTGGGTGACCCGTGCGTTTCTTTTTTTAACATATTTCATTACTGCTCCACTCCTATTAGTCATAGCGTGATACTATGTAGCTTATGACACTCCCCATTAAATGGACTATTCAACACAGAAAGAATTTTTAAAATCTGTTCATTAGATTCAGAGATTACCCCCTACAACGTCACAAACACGTAAACTTTACCTCTAATACTGATAACAGTCAACATTATTTACTGTACATTTTGGCCTTTTTCTAATTTTATCTGTAGGTAATAACTTCTGGCCTAAGTTATGTATTACCGTATTATTATGTAATACGCGTCGCCTCTTTAGAAATCAATAAAAAAAATCTTAAATACATAATTATGTATACCAAAGCCTTATGCCTATTCATAAATTTTTGTCTAAGTCATGATTTGTACGTCTTTCTAAATGTAAATATTTGCATATTACAGGTCGGGGACCAGCTGGTGAGTGTGAATGGATACCGAGTGGACGACGCGGTGCATGCCGAATTGGTGCATTACCTTACTTCACAGTCACGACTCAAGATTAAAGTTAGACGTAAGTGAACCATTGTTACATGAACACCGCGCTTATTTATGTCTTAGTTCCCGCTAGACGGAAGTGTTAGATGTTTTTAGGTGGTATTTTGTAAGGTAGACATATTAATTTTCTATAAATTAAGGTTGAAGACTATAAAAATGTTTTTTTCTTATTCTGTATTTAATTAGGAGTTTTTATTCATGAGAATACATCAAGCCCCAAATATTTTCTGGAAAGGAAAGATCTACAAAAAGCAATGGAAGAGTTTCGATAACGAGACTCGAGGCTTAGAAGTCTAAGGTGTCGAGATGTGAATCCCGTCTTAAGCTTTTTTAATATACGAATTACTTATGTTTTTTTAATCCAAGCAATCCTAAGTTTTACAGGTCAATTATGTGCAAAATATTATAATTGTCATAAATATTAATAGGTACGGGGCTTTACACTTTAGATCTCTATTGAGAGAGTTTAGCAATGAATCAATATCTATCCTTTATATGAATCTATAAATCTAGTTAGCAGAGTATCTCCTAAGCTAGAAGCACATAAACCTACAAACGTAATGATGTTAATATGTTTCTTACTTCAATATTATGATCTATTAGATACTGACCTATACTCTCTGATAACGGCTAATACTCAAGAAATGAAAGCTGTCATCATTAACTGATCAATCATTTTATTATATCAGAGACGTTCGATGGAATGAGAATAGGATATTTATAATATTTCCCAGACATTCACACAGGCTCCATCTAGTCCCAAATGAAGCAGAGCTTGTAGGTACTGTGGATACTTGACAACGAATAAACGTAGTTAATTACATGCTTTCTTTTATAAATACATTCGTACTATACATGTTAAAACAGGGTCCATATTGGCTCACCTAAAGTTCTTCTTCCGAAAATGTTCTTCCTAACGATTTGTAATCCGAATGATCACTCTTCCTAAAATTTTAAATCCTAAAGTTTTCATTCATACTATTTGTATTGCTACCGGCGATGTTCATAACACTCATGTTTCCGAAAATCGTTATTAATAATATCGATATGTAAATATATTTAAACTCCTAATGTTTTTTGTCATAACGCTTTTATCCCTAAACATTTTCACCATAATATTTTCTCTCATACTCAGAAAGAAATATTTACTAAGTGAAAGTAATAAAAAGGTTTGTTTTTATACTATTTCTTGTGATTTGACTTAACAACTTTTTACATTTTTACATCAAAACCTTTTTTTTAAATTATTGTTTATTAAAATGATTAGAATATTTTTGTCTTAAATGAATGAAATCCAGAAAACATGACTCGTTCACGGTTATGCTTATGGCCTGAGAGTTTACCGTAACCGTAACTACACCAAAAAAGTAAAGGACCAATTCGGTTCTGGCTCTTCGGGCCAGGCCACACGGCGCGGCACCGCACCGCACCGCATTACTCCTGCGGTATGGCGCCGGAGCGGTGCCGGACGTACCGTATGGCATACCATACATTTTTATATGTAGGAAACCGTTGCGACACGGCTCAGGTGCGCCGCGTCGGAGCCGCACCGCACCGTGTGGCCTGGCCCGGCACGCTCGCTGCGCTCGCTCGGCTCGTGCGTTAGGGTCACAGTTCTACCATAACCTAAACCAATAATTGTGAATAGGACCCATTTCGTTTCTGGATCTTGACTGAATGATTGGAGCGGGACTCTGGTTTTGCTCTGGTCTTTGGTATATTATGTTATACCTACATGTTGTCAACAAAGTTACGCATAATTATTGTATAATAATATTAATTATTATGAATAAAAAGAAATCTAAACAAAAAAGATATGACTTTAAATTATAGTATAAAAGATGGTTATGTTGAGAAAATATAGGAAAACAAATAATAGTATAATAGATGTTTATTGCTACAGAAATTATGAAGATGAATGCTTCGGATTATTAACATTAGAGACAAAAAAATTAGGAATTGCGATTGTTAGGATGAAAAATGTTAGGAAGAACATTTTCGGACTTCCAATTATAGGAGTTGAAATTTTAGGTGAACTTTGGCGCACCCGTTAAAACATTTAGAGCAGTGCAAATATGTCATCTTGTTTACATCCTCTCTGTTGATAATATTAAGAGGAAATTCAGCTCAAACTATTTGATTGATTTATTTGATAGTCTCACACAGTTTATATAAGGACGGTTTTAGGTTTTTCTTCTTAGCAAAGGTCAATACCGTGGTGATAAACATGATTTGCTAATTGATTATCCTGCCTAGAACTCGACTGCACGACTTGATACATGGTATCCGCTAATCGTGATCGCGAGTCAGTTCAAAGACGGATCACCAAGGATATTAGATAGTGACATAATGTATTCATAATCAGTCAACACATGAACGACTGGTTTATTAGAATTAAAAAGTTATATAACGATGCGTGCAAGACGATAGGCGTTGCCGTGTCATCTAACAATAACAGAGCTAAAGTTATGATAATTAATCATATCATGTAAGACGCAGCCGGTAGTCGAAGCACTAAGCAGAAAAGTACAGAAGTCAAGATTCAGTAGTCAATAGACTCTTCACTTTTCATCCAGCCTTACTAATAAGTAGGTATTGCGCTAGGGTTTGCAACTTGGCATAGTATTTAATTAATTATGTTTTATTATTTAATTATGTTATCCATTGTCTAGTGTCCATAGTAGAAACCTTGCTTTGTTTAGCTGGAATAGTGTGAATGTTTGAGGAATACGAGTATAATGCATTAAAAAACATTTTGGTAAAGACATTTAAATTTGAAAAAGAATACTCATGCCCTAGAGATCAAGCCATGAGTCGCAGAACTTTACAAACATTAAATAAACAGACACAGAACATTCAGTATTCAGAAAGTAATTTGAGGACCCCATAAATAATTTTCCACGTTGGAATCGAAACAGCGACCTTCGTAACGGTAGCAGATGCGACTGCTTTGCAACCGGCTCAAGAAATCATGTAATAGAGGAATGAATAAGTTGCTAAAGCGAACTTTTTATATGGGTTGACCGGTCTGAGATATCCGAATGTCAGCGAGTGGTGACCATGAGTCCAGTTGCTCGAGCATACTTAATAGATAGACTTCTGTTTCATACTTACCTGTTTTGTGGCAGCAAAGATGTTTTTTATACTACACGTGAAAGTTCGTGGGCGTTGGTTATGGAACATTGTCTATACGTTTGTTACGATTGCGTAAAACGAATTAAGACAAATTATTTATTACTTTATTTTATTTATTAATATTAATGATAAATAATAATATTCTATCTGCCTAAAATTACACACACACATACATTTAATTTATTTAATAGGCATAAACGATTAATTAATTAGAAATTATGCCTTGTGTGGCTAGAAATTTTACTACTCTATAATAAAATTAAGACAAAAAAAGCTTAGTACAGCTAGATCGCACAGCTACAACGTTCAACTAAATCCCCCTGCGTGGAATTCAATCACCAGACCTTGCTTACGACAGCCTTATACCACAGCTGCCGCGTCGCTCAGGCACCCAAATAGGGATATCTATCCATTAAATTAGAAATGTGTTTTTATTACAATACCGTAGCATAGAGAACAAAACATATCGTGTACTTACACTCACGGGCGAAGATACGAGAGAGACTTTCAATTTCATACGGTTTTTTCACAGTTTATTAACAAGTGTTATTGTTTCTATTACAGATGTGGGAATGTTGCCAGTTAAAGAGTAAGTATAAAAACGGGGAATACACATACATGTATTATATTATATATTATTATATTCTCCATTTGCTAAGTAATCCTTCACACATTTATAACACGCGATTAACCTTGCAGAACTTGCTTTATGGACACTATACTTTCTTTGTAAATATTAATGATATCTATTAGTGGCGAAGTGTCCATATAACTCGATTCCTACCGGCTTACCTTTGCAAAAACCGCTTAGCATTGTCTATTAATCAATTATAAATCAATGACGCAACATCCACTCAATACAAAATAATATAAAACAAAAAAGTATTCTCTTACGTAAATCGCAATAATAATTACAGTAATAATAATTTTCAATATAATTATTTACGTACTCATAACGCCATCTTGTAATTAAAGGTTGTCAACTAACAACTTGTTATGGTTCAGTCAGAGAGTACTTAAAGCGCGCATGCGCGGAGCGCAGTAAGCCGGTCGCGAAATTAGGAATCCAGTACAACAGACTGTACGGAAATCGTACGGTCACGTGACACTTTGTATTCGTCGATCTAAGGTACCATATAAGCCGGTGGCCATCGGCTTATGACAAGGATAAAAGATACAACTACAACATTGCGAGAGCGAGAAAGCACTATTGCAACCAGTGGACCGACCAATTGTAACGAAGTTTCATTTCATTTCACGTTAAGTACTTAATTTGCCATTGACATTCCTTTGTTTTTATCAATTATTTAAATCTGATAGAAATCAGCCTTTCTTCTGAATTTTTAGTTTTTAATTATATTTATTTGTTTTTATATTTTTATACGGCTTGCGTCTTGACTTTGGCAGAATCATCGGTAAACGATAGGACCATTTGAAGAAAAAACAGATATTTGTATTTATTTTCTGCAAATAGGTTATAAAATTCGCTTTCTTGTTTAAAGTAGTAAAATTTGTATGTTTAATTATTTATGATTGTGTATTATGTGTTGTGCATTGGTTGACTTTATTTTTGTCGTAGTGCGTTGGGATCCTATGGAATATTTTTGTAAGTACTTGTTTGTATTGTTTTCAGCAAATTTAATAGTTTGTTGTTATAAGGGACAGGTTAATAGTGTTATATTATATTGACTATCCTATTATGTGATGTGCGATAAAACATCATTCTCGAAATTGAATTATAAATATAAGAAACGCCGGCGCTGTGGATTTACGAAACATTTTAATACAATTATCTCATTTCGATACGTATAAGTAAGTGGCTTACAGACAGTATTCTCAGATTCTAAAAGTAAGTAAGTAGGTATGTAGAATCATTTAGGATATAGCAATATAAACAATTAATCTAATTGATCAAAGAAGTCTTCCAAACAGAGAAACATTTTCGTATTTTAAGTTTATGAGTTCGGGACAACTAGGTAAAATCGAAACATTTTCTCACGAATACCTATGAACTACAGAATAATAGTAATATAAAGTAGAACAAAAGTCCACGGAATCTTCGGCTTCCCTTTTATAAAAATCCACCCTTCGCCACTGATATCTATACAAAAGCACCCAGACCAGACCAATGCAACCATTCATATTAATGCACACAAAGCATCGAACCCGAGACCTCTGCGTGGCAGCCAATCGCCTCTGAGGTCATCAAGGAAATCATGGCTTGAATGATAGATACTGGGTTTTTTATCTTCAGTAATGTACTTTTTTATATTCCTTTTTGTCGTCTTTCATTACATCCACGGCGCGAGATAACCCTTCTTTCTTGTCCTGTGTCTTTGGAACATTATATAATGTTATTCCACCTCTTCATGAACAACTATTCTTGGGGTTACGGACAAGTAAATAATACTTAATGACCAAAATGTTTTAATGTTATTGTCTATTTACAGCAAAGTACAAGAGCCACTGTCATGGCAGTTCGTGTCGGAGCGTACCTCGCTCGGTTCTGACGTGTCTTCATCACCAACGCTCTGTCACGACACAGACAGACTCACAGACATGAGACTGTCCATACTGGTGCCGCCGAGAGCGAAGCTAGGATGCGGGTAAGGAGCTCTTTTCAAAAGTATTTCGTTAAGGTTCATCGTAACAACCCTTTAATGTCCCACTGCAGGGACGGGCCTCCTCGCGTGACGGAGGGATACTTAGCCTACTAATACCACGCTGCCTGGCCAGACGGATTGGTATAGGGTTTAATTTCAAGTTTTCGTGCTTTTTATTTCGTAAAGGTAATATTCACGGATAGTCCCATAATCGGTTTTTTGACACCCATGGGATGAGATGGGGTTGACATATTGTGTTCTTACTCCGTCACCACACGGAGAGAGAGAGAGATGTTAAGGTTCATACAGGTACAAAAGCTAGACCCCTTGTATCTTTAACTGTTGTAATAAGTTACATTTTATACAATGAAAATTCTTTGGTGCTTGTGTTGTTGTACGCAGAATAAATAGATTGGAATTGTGACTTATGATAAGCTATTTTTCTTACAGACATATGAATATAATTAAGTGGACGTTAGCATTTCTCCGGTAAACATTGCACATAAATTCAATTCGTATTGACATAGCTTACTTAACACGTTCCCAGTGCAGTGTACCATATATGGTACACGTGCATTGTTTTACTATTGTGTCTGCTGGCGGCACTGTGAAAGGGTTCATATTTAAAACATGTGACAATGCTGGAACAGGCAATATATTTATATAAGGAAAGAACATGACATAATAAAGTCCGAAATCATTGGAATTTAATCCAGTAGTTAACTATTGTAATGATAGAATTATTTCTGGTATTGTAGCTATGTTCTTCAGGAATTTAATCACTCAGTAGTGTCAGGAACATCTTAACCTCTATAGTTTAACATTATAACCTTCAATAATCACTGATTATTTCACAAACTAAGCCTCCTCAGTACAACTACTAAGAATTCCGTAACAATGTAGTAAAGTATGCAATCTCCTTACTTCTTTGAACGGGCACTCCTCTTGCTTTCCCGTTATACGCAAACAATTGCCCGGTGACGCCAACATCGGGTCGTCATAGCGTAAACTCACGCTTTGTTCCCATGAGGGTACGATTCTTGTAAACTTGCTTTGCTATACCCATACATATCGTCTTACATACGACGGGTATGTAAGACGATGTATTTCAAGTAGGTAGGTATTGTTCTTATAGAAGGGTTTTACCGATTTAGTATCTTCTTTTGTTGATGTAACTGCTTCAATGGCAAAGCGGTCGTGGCTGGTGTGCTTAGGTATGGTGTACTAAGTCGCGGGTTTAAAAAGATAATTATTTGTGAGATCCACAAATAATAGTTTTCATCCCATATGTTCTTTGTCTCCATTAATTTCATGACTGTCCTCACGATAAGGGGTCGATCCCTACGGGAGTTGTCTTTAAAAAAAAGATATTTTCTAATTTTCCCTTACTTTTCCTTCGCTAATTTCAAAATGACATAAAGACTATATTCCTCAAACATTTTACATAATTTTGTTCCAATAGACTGGTCAATTATGTTCGAAATTTAATATTATGCAATATGGTACCTATTATACAGCTTTTACCGTTTACATAGCAATTTATGTTCGAAAACAGACAATTAATTTACAAGCATATTGCCCAACGATGCGATGTTTCGACATAACAACGTGTATCCTTTCAGACGAAACGTGCTACTCGGAAGTTTTCGATTTAGTCTATTACCTGTATTAATAAATATAATAATGTATATTTAATAGTATTAAATTTTAAATATAGGCTATTATAAATAGGGCTATCTATTGTTGTAAATTTGAATAAGTAGGCTATGGACTATGCAGAAAAAGTTGTTTGTAATTGATACCTACCGTTTTGATAGTGATGCTCACCCCTTAGAACCCCAGATCCTAGGGCATAATGTTTTTGTGTGGTGTATTTGTGCAGGAAGTTACGTTAAACAACAGTAAAACGGAAAAGAGGATCCAAATTCTATGATGTGATGCCATCTGTTGAGTCCCATAGATCATTATATTTACTAGCTCCTTTTACCTATTCAAACAAACCAACACTTGCATAATGCTAGTTGGTGAATTAAGCGAACACAGTGATGCTACCAAGCTAAACAGTCTTACATTGAAGAGATCTAATCTACTACAAGGAAAATCCTTGAAAACTGATGATAAATCTCATCATAACAGCCCATTAATGTTCCACTGCGGGCCTCCTCCCGTGACCGAGGGATACTTGGCCCACCAATACCACGCTGGCCAGACGGATTGGTATGGGGTTTAATTTCAAGTTTTACTCGTACTTCGTAAAGATAATATTTACGGTTAGTCCCTTAGTCGGTTTTTACGACACCCATGGGATGAGATAGGGTGGTGACATATTGTATTCAATGGTAAATCTAACACTGTTAAAAAATATTAATTTTATCTTTCCAGAATTTGCAAAGGTCCCGATTGGAAGCCGGGCATCTTTGTACAATTCGTACGAGAGGGAGGCATAGCACGCGAAGCAGGTCTTCGACCCGGAGATCAAATCTTATCTTGCAACGGTTTTGACTTTACCAACGTCTCATTCAACGATGTAAGTTATGTTTAAAAATTATATATAAACCGGTTATATACTAGTTTGACTCCTACGCCGTTTACCTTTAATTTCAATTGGTTTTGATAATTTTATTTAGAATATATAATACATTTGACAACTTAGTTATCCACGCTTTGAATTATGACGAACTGAATACAAAATGTGAATTCCAGAAATAAGGAAAAGTTTCACAGATTCTAATCATTCCATACAGTAAACGAATAAAGTACGAAACAATTCATATCAATGCATAGATATATGTCTGCTGTTATGTTCAACACGCGCTTAATTTACTGTTTTCTATAATTTCAGGCTATAGCAGCAATGAAAGCGACTGGTCGTTTAGAGCTGATGATACGAGAAGGTGCTGGCACGGAACTCGTGTCTCCAGAGAGCTCCGGGTACAACAGTTCGGCTTCTTCTGCCGCGGGAGAGAGGAGCCCCGCCGCGGTCGCTTCTAATGCACCGCTAGCGCCACCTGCCGCACTAAGACGAAGACTTGCCAGTGTCGCTGAAGAAGCTGCTGATCGTGCTGACAGGTACAGTTGTTAGAATAGATTCTTATGATTATTGGATATATCTGTGAGTCAGCCACATACTACCCGGGTTCGATAATAGATCGAAAACGCCAAATGTGGCAATATGTGATTATATGCCGTGTCTAGCTTAACAGGTTTAGGCACATAGTTAAGCGATCTCTTTTCATCACCCGTTATGCCAGCTCTTCTTTATTGGTTAATTCTAAATAGAACAAATAGTTTCATATCCTTAATTTTCACAAAATACTATTTTTTTACCTATTTTTTTATTTTTTATTAAAGTAGGAACAACAAACAGCTACATTATAGATATAATACAAATAATATTCTTAAACTTATAAGTAAACAATAAATACTATAGATAAACTATGCTAAACAGACGGGTTGATATTGAATTATTGAACCTTTCGTTCGTGAGTGAGACGAACGAAAGGTTCAATAATTGTCTTGACCACTGGACCGCCTAATCTCTCTCTGGGTGCACGGCTGATAGGTACTTTAAACTAAACCTATTTCTATACTAAGCCTGAACAACAAAGAGGTCGGTCCTGAATCTAATAAGAACTTTTTCACTAAATAACTAAGTACTAAATAACTAGGAGTAGCTCTAGTATTGTATTGTGTAGATAGGGCTAGTACTGTAAATAGGGGTAGTTGGTACCTAATTATTTAGTGTTTCTATATTTTTGTACTGGTTTTAACACTTTTGCAACCATCATCTAACCTATTATTTTCTTTTATTGCAGGTTAACCCTGAACAGACTGAAAAGACGAACTTGGGACAGCTTAGACTTCAACTGGAAGAACGGCGACATACACAACTTCGACGCACCATCCGATATAGAACCCGATTACGACTGCCCAAGTATACCAAATAATCCTCACACATACGAAAATAAAAGTAATATGAGAACTAAGAATAAAAAGGAATATGTAACAAGTCCATCTAATAGGACTATTATAAATTTAACAGAAGATGGAGCCACTATACAATGTTCTTACGATAACCAATCTCCTAGGAAAACTGCGTTTGCAACTAACCATACGAATAGGGATAACGATAAGAAGACTATAGTAGTTGAAGTTCATCACACGAGTACCACAACTTGTGGTAAAAACGCCTGTAATTATCCACCGCCTATGCTTAATGACTGCAATTCTGATTCGATTAGTTTGGCTAGTTCTGCCACATTATCAAGTGCCATTGCTGAAGAAATACAAAGAAGAAAATTGGTAAGTTCTTTAACCGGTTTTCCCTGTCCCGGGTTTTATTTGCTTACTAGTGCTCGCGACTACTTCTGCACAGGATGACCTTGGTAGCGCGGCGGTAGCGCAAGCGGCTGCCGTGCATGAGGTCGTGGGTTCGATCCCCACGCAAGACAATTATTTGTGAGATCCACAAATTATTGTCCTGAGTCTGAGCGTTCTTTGTGTCCTTTAAATTTATGTTTGTTAAATTCCCTGCGACACAGGGCATGATCCCAGGTGCGGCAGTTGTCTTTTTTAAAGAAAAAATAGATTGAAAAGGATTAGGATTTCGAGAAAATATATGTACCTAAATTGTTGCCTATGTGTTATTCTGATCATTATGCAATGTTATTGTTAAGTTTAATGACAATCCATTCTGTAGATAAACATTATATAAACGGGATATTAACGCGCATTTAATTTACCTTTATTTTACTTTACGAAACGTCAAGTAAAATAAAGGTAAATTAAATGCGCGTTAATATCCCGTTTATATAATGTATAAGGTAATGAAACGCGATAGTTTAAAAGTTACATTCTGTAGATTTTACGGAAAAGCGTTTATGTATCAGCAGGATGATTTATTAGATACTAGCTGATGCCCGTGGCCTTACCCGCGTTGTATAAGTAGCTTAAATGTTATTCTACACCCTAAGCTATCTATATTACAAAATTCATCCAAATTCATTCAGTACTTTTTGCGTGAAAGAGTAACAAACATCCATCCATCCTCACAAACTTTCGCATTTATAATATGAGTAGGATTAGTAGGAAGTAGAATTAGTGGGAAAGGAAGTAGGATTCACATTGTTTTGCTTTTGAGTGTACTGACGAGACAAGCAACCTGTTATGAGACGCAGATTAGATTATAAGTATTAAGTATATGTCAGATGCGTTTTTAGATAAAAGTAACACTCGTATATTGCGATACAATTTTACTTTTGGCTTTTTTTCCAAGAAAACATTAACATTGACGTTATCAGTGTTGTAAGATAGATAATATTGGACATAAACAAGTAAAAAGTTGTTATTCGATTATGAAACATTTATTTATTAACACAGAATGATTTTAAAACTATATTTAGTCAGGGCTATATTTTTTAAATATAATCTGATTTATCTGTTTACCATTGCCTATTATGAGATCATTTCCAAATCGAATAATAATTACTTACTATTAATTTATCTTGACGAAATAAAAAGAAGGAAAACTTGAAATTAAACCCTATACCAATCCGTCTGGCCAGCGAGGTATTAGTAGGCCAATCATCCCTCCTTCACGGGAGGAGGCCCGTCCCTGCAGTGAGACATTAATGGGCTGTTATGATGATGATGAATTTATTAAGAGCTTCTAAGGGTACCAGGGCAACATTACATACTTTGTAAATACAAGCATTAATATAAATAGAAACACTCTGAGTAAAACAAATAACTATGCTTATGCAAGCAAGAATTTGACTTGAGCGAAGTTTCAACCTGCTATTTCCATCATGGCAAGCAGATTTTAACCTAACCATTTTAATTAATCAAATTTCAAATTTATTTATTGTTTGCAGTACTAATAGTACAGAATATATTATATATGGAGCTCTAGATCCTACACTAGGATTCCCTGTGTTGTTGTGTCTCTTTCATTCAGTTTAATACTAATCTTACAGAACTAGATAATGAAATTAAATTGTAGATAGATAATTTGAAAAACCAGATTCATATAAATATAGGGAGACTGGGTATGACCAGAAACCCTCTTGGAAAACTATAGATAAGTTATGTTTGTTAATATTATAATTCAATCAGAACAAGAAGAAAGTAAACTCGGAGAATATACCACCGCCTGTAACAAAGAAACCAGTCACACCCAAACCTCAAGACGAGAAGAAGAAACAACACGACGCATTGATGGACGAATTCAAGAAAGTTCACCGTAAGATGTTCGCTAATCAAGAGAATGAAACAAAAGAAGATAGTACTGCTAATAGTAACGAAGAAATGGTAAGTGATTTAAAAGGTTTTTATTTAGACTATATGAGGTGGTGCTCCTAAAATCATCCTCGTAATCGACGTCCATATTAGAATTTTATGCTTATTCCACAGAAACATCATGTTTTAAAATAATGAATACGAATAGGCTTTAATTAAGACGTTAACATACACACAAGGCGGCAATATTCGAAGGAGGGCTATGTCTAGCAGTGGTCGTCAATTTGCTAAAATATAATGAAGATGTAACTAGGCTGTATGCTTATATAAGTCCTGTACATTGCATGCGTGTTATGGTTAGTGTTGGACGGGACTCGAGTGTTTAAGTCCTAATTTAGCGACTGGACTCATTTTGACAGAGCTCGCAAGACTGTGACTAAAATAAGTCCTGAGTTATGAGTCTTAAGTCCTTTTATTGAGTCCTAATGCAAAAAGACTCGACTCAAAGGACTGAGTTTTTATTGTAAAACTCCAGTTCTTAAATAAAACTAAAGTCATATTAAAGAACTTGAGTTTTTCAAAGAAAATTGAGTCCTCTTAAGTTTTTTGACAAATTACTTATTTACAAATACTCTGTAACCAACTTATTATTACACATAATAATAAACGAGATTATACGTGATTATGCTAAGTTAGTTCAGTATTTATTGCTTAAAATCTAATTAACAACCTATAGCCTGTAAATGTATATCAACAGAATGAAAATATAACTCACTTTTTTAAAAAGATTGGAGCTCGCATTGAACTTGAGACTTAAAAGTTTATTTAAAAATAATTATTGTTAAAAGACTCGAGTTCTCAAGTCATATTGTGAGGACTCGTAAGTCTTCTCACTGACAAAAAGGCTTGAGCTCTCATTTATGAGTCCAGTCTCCAAAAATCGAGACCAGTCCCTAAATTACGACTTAAAGAACTCAAGTCCTGTCCATCACTAGTTATGGTGCTTTGGTGCGGTTGGAGAAGTCTATTATGGGCGCAGTACTTACTTATCGTGCCGATGTCAACATTTTACATCGTTTTGACCCCACTCTCACGAATAGGGTTTGGCCGGCCTTTATAAATGTCTTCAAGACACGATTCGGGGTTCGCTGGACATGTAAATTTAATAAATTGCCGATCGTCTGTGGAGATGCGCATGATAGCACCGTTATTGAAAATGAGCCCCAGAGAAGTCTCAATTAAGACTGTTGATCTCGAAGCTCAGAGAAGTGCAGCTGCGATGTGACTACACATTACACAACACACCTGATCGTTCTAGGATTAATTATTCCTGAAAATGGTGTTATTTATATCTTACTTTTAAAGAATTAACGAGCCTTAACTTACCTACCTTACTTATTAACGATTGCTCCTCCACCAATTTTTGTCAGGGGTTTATGACCGATCACAGAACATAATATGTTTAAAGGTAAATCAAATTGACGTCAACTTTGGGCCCCAAAAGTCCCATTTCAATGTAGTTTGCCACGTCTTGTACATGTCATAGTTTAAAGTGCCATTTATTTACTTTAAAACTACCTCGATGCCTCGTGGACGAGGTGGCGAATTCGAACTCTGCGCAAGAAAATTGTTAGTGTGTTCCACAAATGATTGATTTTCGCCTTGACCTCGTTTATGACTATTAAGAAAACAAATGTCCATTTGAGACATGGCTATAGTATGGGAGTAAAGTCAAAATAAAACTAGCCTCTTACAGTACGAAAAGAGAGTCCACGAACATACCTTATACTTGTCTGTGTCAATAAGTTCCACAACCTAATAATATTTACAAGCCCTTTCCGTAAAGACCAATATTATGTTCAGATAATAGTATGCACAAAAAGCACGCTTTCAATCATTGATAACGATATTCGTTATGTAGATAAACACTGATAATGTATTACATAACACTCCTATTGAGCTTTGAAAGTAACCTTGATACAGGAATCACCTAACTTCTAGAATCTTCGCACAGCAGCTCTACTTATTATTATAGTGTTATTAGTAGCCAATATAGTACTTCATCATCATCATCATCATATCAGCCAATGGACTGGACAAAGGTCTCCTCTAAATATTTTCACCTTTACGGAGCGTTAAAAAAACAAATCCCAGAAATATTTCGTGCTCTTTGAAATAAATGCCACTAAGTGGTTACCCGTCTATGGAATAAACACGCTGAATTTGCTCAACAAGTGTTGTTTAGCAAAAGGCGGTTGGAACTGACTGACAGCGCCTTCGCTTATTATCTAAATTAGAAACGAGTGAATATTGTTATCATACTAAGTAGGTACGCGACAATATCAGTACTTAATGGTTTTGTTGTTAGGAAAAATTAATACTAACTAACTCGTCTGACCTTCAGAACAATATCGATCGGCTGATTTATGTAATTTTGTTTTTGTATGTATGTACACATGAAACCTGAGGATTGTTGAAATAAAACTATTGCATCTGTGACGTATATTGGTGGACATACATTGCTTAAAACTGTTGCTATACCGGAAAGTTGTCAAGACATGAGACTATGATATTCTACAGATACTAGAAATGATAGAATGAGGGAGATATAGAAATCTCCGTGTGGTGACGGAGTAAGAATACAATATGTCACCACCCCATCTCATCCCATGGGTGACGTAAATATTATCTTTACGAAATAAAAAGAAGGAAAACTTGAAATTAAACCCTATACCAATTCGCCTGGCCAGCATGGTATTAATATGCCAAGTATTCTTCCGTTATGGGAGGAGGCCCGTTCCTACAGTGGGACATTAATGGGCTGTTATGAAGAAATGAGGAAAAACTTTTTACGTTTTATAACATGAACCTAAAACAAATTAAAATACGAAACAGAAAAGGGAAATATTAGAGACGGAGGTTTGTTGCCCAGTACAGCAGAGTGCGCTACTATTGTATGTTAACACAATACTGTAGCATTTGAGTTAATATCAGAAATATGTCCAACGTAACCTATTCTGATCGAGTCGACTACGTATTTAGGTATAACTCCTTACTTACTTACATATATTCGATCATTTGTATTCCGCATAATGGCAGATTTATAAGCTTTATAAAGGCAAAGTACACTTTAATCAAAATAGTAAAATTCGTTCTATCTTACTTAATCTAAGTAAATACATTTTAAAGTTTAGAAAACTTTACCACCGGTTCCAAAGCTCTAGTAGAGAAGAAGCGGCGTAACAAACTCTACTGCAGCATTTTCTTGGCATCGGTTTATTACATAATAAAAACTATTGTAAGAGCTATATTTTTATAGTTACCATATTCATACCAATAAAGACATTAATTGATTAATCATAGTCTTAAAGTGGATAATACATAATATGTACTCGATGTTATATGGGTATAACTACCAATCAATTCTTTGGGAAATTAAGCACATAAATTCAGTTAAAACATAGACTCGGTAAGCGATTATAAACAGAGAGTTATACACTAGTTTATACACTAAGCCTTAATTTTATGCAAATAACTCCTTGGGTAGCGAAACGTTATTGCTAAGTTTGATGATTTATTGAGTAAGTAAAAACTACCAATTTAAAACAGAATCGAGCGGAGTATTATATCCCAAACTGAATAATAGAGATGTAGAGCCAGAATCTTTGTAAGACTTTTTACAGTATAAACAATAAGTACTTGTTCGTAGTAATCTTAAACTAATAAGCTTACTAAAGTAAAACTATGACAATTCTGACAAAGCCTTGTTCCGAAGGAATATGTGGACCGGATTTTGTACGTTTCTTACAGCGAATGCTTTCTTAATCTCATTGACTCTAAGAAGCCTTCTCTTTCATGTGCCTACACCCAGCGGGATCCCCTGTCTGAGACACTAATGAATGATGCAGAAAATTAGATCTGGATATGTGCTACTGAATTATGCAGAAAACAGAATTTGTTCCGTATAATAAACGGAAATATAAACTTTTCTAACCGACCTCCAGCCAGCGGAATATTTACCAAAATTAAGTCTGGGGAACTTTAAATTGGTATTAACTTTTAGTTCTGTATTTTTTCTGTTTAACAAAATAAAAAACATACTTTTAATGCCCTTACTTCAGCCACAATCAAGCTGAAATGAAACCTCCAGTCAGCGGACTTTTTCTTTCAGGGACATTTATTAGGGAGATTATTTTGTATTCAACCCACTTACTAGCTTTCAAATTCTATACTTTTAATTTTTATACTAGATGTACGAAAAGGTAATTTGAGTAAAATTATAGTCGTAAATAATTTAAATGTTATCAATTTAGTGTAAAAGTTACCAAAAAATGTCCTTGAACGAAAAAGTCCGCTGACTACATTTACAGCCTGATTGTGGCTGAAGTAAGGGCATTAGAAGTATGTTTTTTTATTTTGTTAAACAGAAAAAATACAGAACTAAAAGTTAATACCAATTTATAGTTCCCCAGACTTAATTTTGGTAAATATTCCGCTGGCTGGAGGTCGGTTAGAAAAGTTTATATTTCCGTTCATTATACGGAACAAATTCTGTTTTCAGCATAATTCACTAGAACATATCCAGATCTAATTTTCTGCATCATTCATTAGTATCTCAGACAGGGGATCCCGCTGGGTGTAGACACTTTTCTCTTTTCTCAATCAATTATCTCTTTTGCGTCCTGCTGCCATCCGTAACATTGTCATTACGTGCATACCTAATAACAAACATTTTAGTTTAACTTATGAACAAAATAACATACTACATTCTTGTACCAAGTAACCACATCTTTATGCAAAGGAAAAACAAATCTCTCTCATAAGCCTGTTTTAAAAACAGAAGTCTTGTTCTACAAGATAAATACTATTTACCGGACGCTTAGTACCTTCTTTAATAACACTTAATCGTCTTTCCTATAGCCACTAGAGATTGAAATACTCTAAAGCTATAAAAAATAGATCTTATATATTTAGTTATAGAGTTGGTTATCTAACGAAGGTATTACTATTATGGAAAACCAGTTTAGGTGCGTAAACTCATATCCCATATTAAGACTTCGTGTTTTTATATTAATGATGTTACAGATAATTTTAGCTGTGTTGTTTATTCTCTGAGATTAAAAAAAAAAGTTAAAATAATGTTTTGTTTTATTAAAATAAAAATACTGGTCATTGTCACATATAGGGGTTTCTTATTGTCTCGATTTAATAACCATTTATTAAATCGAGACATTAACTAGCTATTTATGGGAACTGTAGGTAGTTGTAGGGTCCTGTTAGGAAATACTTTAGTACCGTGCCTTATGGGACCTTATGCGTAGTCAAGCCTCGGCTTGGACTGTTACTGACTAAACGGACATGTCGAAGGACGAATGAATGAGATTTTTTAGTAGACCTAAATCAATACTAATGAAGTTAGAACTGCGTTAATTATTTTGATAGAAACCTGTTTATAAACATAATCGCACAATTAGCTGTTACTAACATTAAACACATTCCTTAATCTGATTTTGTTGTGAGTCTTTTAGATTTCAGACTCCCTATTAGGTACCATTTTTTACCAGCACCCATTAAGCCCGATTTACACATCGATAAGTACAGTAGCGAGTTAAGTAGTAAGTTGTTGATGAAATTGATTTAAATAGATCTCCATCCTATTGTTTGGCAAGTTAAGTACGAAGTAGCCCCTTCTCTCGGGTCTCGCAAACTTAACTCGCCAAAAAATAGGATGGAGATCTATTTAAATCAACTTCATCAACAACTTACTACTTAGCTCGCTACTGTATTTGTCGATGTGTAAATCGGGCTTTTGTATTAAACGACTTGTTTCAATATGTTTAAATAGGTTAGGCCTTAGAATCCTTTCAGACTAAAAAAATACAAACACTTCTTCTGAAGATAGCGAAGAAGATAGAAGTCATTCATAAATACTTCTTTGTAGCAACCTCTTCGCTACAGTGTAAGTTACAGTTAACGTTAAGATTTTAGGAAATCTGCCAAAACTTTACGCAATACTATCATAAAGTTATTACATCCCATTTTATTACAAAGTCAATTTTACACGAAAGCTTCATTAAAAAACTAACTTTTGCTATCCGTTTTTAAGGAATAAAATCAAACGAAACTAGGTCACTCTAGTTTTGTATGTGTTCATAACACAGAGAGGAAAAATAACAAAAATCTCACTGAATTCCTAAAGACATTATAATGAACGTACATTTTTTGTCTTTTATATAAAACTAGCTTCCGCCCGCGGCTTCGCCCGCGTGAAATTAGTTTTTGTCAATCAGAATCAAAAATCATTTACTTGCTTTGAACATAGGTACCTAATATATTATTATGATGGTATTATAACTAAAGTAAAAATTATGAGATCCAGTACTTACATTCTACCCTAAGACATGCAAATTAAAAATCACAAAATCATATATAGCAATAATAAAGAATAAAAAAAAAACATAAAAAAAATAAAATAAATCGCATTCAAAATCAAATACAAAAATAATAATAAGAAATAACATGTCAAAAACATTGAATTATAAAGTCACTTTTACAAATAAAAAAACAAAAAGAAAATATAAATAAATAAAAAAATAAAAACAAAAAAATAAAAATAAAAAAATAAAATAAATAGCATTCAAAATCAAATACAAAAATAATAATAAGAAATAACATGTCAAAAACATCATTGTTGTCTGTCTTTCTTTAAAAACCAATCATATTATCAATGTCCTCATACTGTACAAACCTATTTATTTTCCCGCCAAATTGTGATAACGTCAGAATTCAGCTGCTTAAATACTATTTTTCCCGCCAAAATTCAATGACGTCACGACTTATCTGTCAAAATATATTTTCCTGCCAAAATTCTGTGACGTCACGACTCATCTGTCAAAAATTCTATGACGTCACGCCTATCTGTCAAAATTGACAGCTGTCAAAAGTGACAGAGGTATCAAATATTTTCCCGCCAAAATAATACGACGTCACAAATCATCTGTCAAAAATTCTGTGACGTCACGACTTATCTGTCAAAAATTCAAAAACGTCACGGCTCAGCTGTCAAAATATATTTACCCGCCAAAATTCTGTGACGTCACGAATCAGCTGTCAAAATTTAATTCTGTGACGTCACGACTCGGCGTTCAAAAATTCAATGACGTCACGACTCAACTGTCAAAAAATATTTTCCCGCCAAAATTCTGTGACGTCACGACTCATCTGTCAAAATTCTATGACGTCACAGGTCACGTGACCAAAATTCTATGACGTCACCGGTCACGTGACCAAAATTCTATGACGTCACAGGTCACGTGACCAAAATTCTATGACGTCACAGGTCACGTGACCAAAATTCTATGACGTCACAGGTCACGTGACCAAAATTCTATGACGTCACAGGTCACGTGACCAAAATTCTATGACGTCACAGGTCACGTGACCAAAATTCTATGACGTCACAGGTCACGTGACACAGCTTTCCCGCCAAAATTCTATGAAATCAAAATTTAATATGATTGCTAATAAAAAGTAGCCTATGTTCTTTCTCGGGGTCTAAAGATTGTCTGTACCAAATTTCATCGAAATCCGTTCAGCCGTTTAGGCGTGAAAGAGTAACAGACAGACAGACAGACAGACAGACAGACAGACAGACAGAGTTACTTTCGCATTTATAATATTAGTATGGATTTTCACATTTTGGTGTTATTCTTTGCACAAGTTATTTAGGTTTATATAACATTTAGTTTCGAGACAATTGTCTTACAAAATTAATTGGGCCACTTCGACACGAATCATTTATTACTACATGCTTATGTAACAATAAGAAGTTATTGGAGCGTTACTATTTTTCACAGTTAAAATTAATAACTATTACATGTACGTATTCATGTATTCCTATAAAAAATACATTAATGTCACCTAAGTGGATGTTTCACAATAACATTATGCTTTGCGTAATGTTTGGTTTAATACCTTAGCAGTCCGTAAACGTCCCATTATAGGGGTGGGTTGAGAAGAAAAAAACTTGGCCTAATTAAGCCTCGCTGGCAAGCAGCGGTGGTATAGGTTTTGTTTTGTTTCGAGTTTTCCTACTCTGGTTATAATAGCTCACAAAGTGAGAAGTGGTGATATTTTGTTATATTAGTCCGTTGCCCTACCCATAATAACTATATTATACCATAATATACTATAAAATAAAATAATCAAGACAGATAATGGAATGCATATCGAAAAAGTATTTCTTCACATCTTGCTTTACACATAGTTCTAGATATTGTTTATCTGAATGTATTAAGATAAGCTGTTAAAGTGAAGTAACACCAACATCTTGCGATTATCACAAATGGAAATAATACGCAATCGTCAATGATAAACTTTTTTTGAAGTATTCTGTTTATATCTTCATAATAATCTGTTAATTTCTCACTACAAATTACATACAACTCCTAGGCCAGACGGATAGGTAGAGACAATTTTATATCAATTTCCCCTTTTCATTTTTAACCGACTTCAAAAAAAGGAGGAGGTTTTCAATTCAGTTGTATTTTTTTTGTTTCTTACCCGATTTCTCGAAAACGGCTAAACCGATTTGAAAAATAATTGTTTTTTGTAGAGATAATATCAGACTATTTAACCTGTGTAATATCGTAAGTCCCGCTATTACGGCACTGATAGGATAAGAAGAGGTGATGAAACCGTAATGTATTCTTTCTCCGTGACCACAAAATTGGAAATTTGTAAACTAAAGCCGAAAAAACCGACTAAGGAACTATCCGTAAATGTTACCTGTACGAAATAAAGGAAGGGAAACTAGAAATTAAACCCTATACCAATCCATCTGGCCAGCGTGGTATTAGTAGGCCAAGTATCCCTCCTTCACGGGAGGCCCGTCCCTGCAGTGGGACATTAATGGGCTGTTATGAATGAAAAAAAAAGTAGTCTAGATAAACTAATTCGAGTATCATTATAGATACGTATAAAATTTAAAGTCACGTTAGGCTACAATCTTTCCAGCTAAATAACATGACAATAGATTTATTGTGAGATTGATTGCCGCGGTTTCTTGTTCACGTTATTAAACCAATGATACTTGACCCTAATGTAAGCTTATTGCAACTTTGTTGTCTCAAAATTACTCTCATTAGTTTACTTTCTTTATAAACATTATCATTAAAAAAAACAAGAGCGCAAACCTCAAACATTTCTACAATATAAACGCGGTTAGAAAACAAGACGCGTTTCAATATTTTCTTTAAGTACCCAGTTAAATGGTTATTAAACGCCATGTTACAAGGCCTGACTTACAAAACAAAAATTTTAATACAACTAAGTATTCAAATTAGACACGGTTCTACGGGTATCGTACGTCACTGATTTGGTCTAACGATTCGTATCTTAGAAACAAGCTAAAATTGTTAGTAGTTTTCTATCTAAAGTTCGAATCGATACATGTTTTATGTATCGAGACGAATTTAAAAATGATTGCAAGAAATAAGCATTAGGTAGACAACGTAGTGTTTCGTTCGATAATGTTTTGCACTGATAACGGCAGTGAGTAAGCAACAAGCGATTGCCGAGGGGCACGCCATCGGTGTTCATGTAATTGCTGGTCGGGCGCACAATCTTGTTGCACTCGCCAGCGTCGGTCGCGCAAACTGAACGTAATCATTGTTTTAAATCTCGCGATTTTCCACGCCGCCACGGAAAAATATTATTCGACCTTGCCGCGTTCTATAAGTACTTATTATTTATGCGATTTTCATGCTACATTCAAATGTTAATTATAATTTCGAAACATTGTACGACTCTACAGTGTAAAATCAATGTGATGTGCTGATTTGTGTGAATTTTTGTTTGTTGTTTATCAATATTAAAGTGTTATAAATATGAAGAATAATACAAATTCTAAACCCTTGTTTATATTACAGTGCTATGAAGTAAGTTGAGTATGAATATTGTTCTTATTCTTATTGGAGCGAAACAAAATAAGTACTCTGTAAGTAAGCTGATGCTTGGCTTACATATTAGAAGGTGGATTGTATTAGAGATCTTGATCTGACAACGTTATTATAGATACCATGTAAAAACAGTCTAATACTACACATCGCCATGACTCGTTCTCATTCCATAAACATCGCGAAATTCTATTACGGAAGTTAATTGAAACTGGTGATATTGTAAGAGAAGAAAAACTTGCACCAAACTGTAGCTATACCAATCCGTCTGCCAAATGTGGTATTAGTGAGTTCAAGTTTCACTTGACAGAGATGCAGCCGGTTTGTCCCTGGTATCTCGTTATCCCTTTAATGCCAACATTAAATTGCTTATAACAACACTTTTACCCCCTTACTCATAAACGCCTCTTAAATTTAATCACTGTTTAGAGAGATTTTTATTAGGAAAACCAACCTTATACCAAACAAAACCGTAAGATTTTAAACTAATCAATTGACTTAAATTAAAAAGACGTTTATAAGTAAGGGGGTATGTTTAATTTTCCAGTCAGTATCGTATGTTTCATAATATATTTATCTATTTTCTGTCTACTGGTAGCGCAGCTAGTCTATTAAAACCTTATTACTTAAAACAGTTTTAAGTAGGCAAAATTACAGTCGTCGTAACCACTGCTTCTTACAAAGCCTTTCAAACCGGCATAAGTTCTCCCTGTTGTAAATTTTATTAGCAGTAAAGTTTTAAGTAAAGAAAATATTTTATTACCTTACACATTTTTATTACATCCGATTTCTGTTCAAGAAGTTTGCCCATATAGGTATACTTATACATGATTAAAGAGACAATAGCGCCGATTACACTAGACTACATGTAGTCTAGTGTAGATTCTTGTGAGTAGTCTTGCCCTTTTATCATCATGTAGTCTAGTGTAATCATAACACTAAAAAGTTAGGACGTCTTTATGTAGGAGACTTGTAGTCTAGTGTAATCGGCGTTAATGTCGTATCGACAAACTTAAGTTACGCATGCATTAATAATTGCACTCATGATGGCGAATGTTCCAGGACTTGTATGGCGTCGCTCTACCTTCACCCTTCTGGTGTACGTTGCCGTAGTAGAATAGCCACTTCTGTCCCTTCATGAACCCAAAAGATTGGTAATTCATTCCCATGTCGCACAATAAAAATGTGGAATAATCGTTCGGTTCGTGTATATCCTCTATTCGTCCTCACACTTCTTGGACTGTATTGCAATCATCACTATAAAAAAAACTTTATCTATTTATTATTATATCTTAATACTTAAGATCTGAACTAGAGATATTAAATTCTGATTAAGTGTATCATCAATATTGATTGCACTGTGTAGTGCAATACTTCTATCTATACATGGTATAAAATAAAGTCGCTTTTTCTGTCTCTGTGTCCCTTTGTATGCTTAAATCGTAAAAATTACGCAACGCATTTTGATGCGGTTTTTTTAATAGATAGAGTGATTCAAGAGGAATCAATGTATATCACATACATAATATAGTAGAGAAACCCATATAAATTTAGTGATTTCTAATGAAGCTGTACTTAAACGTTGTTTAAGGACATTCTGTAGTAGGTGCCCGTGCGGAGCCGGGGCTGGTTGCCAGTATACTTTTAATACGAGTATGCTATCTATTTATAGGAGTAACTAGTTAAACCACGATCGAACGAGTAACCAAAGAAATAGCCACAAGAAAAAGATCTCTCCGTATTATATTATTATCCATTTATCTGTGCTTGATAGCGTCAAAAGATTAATTAGTATTAACCTTTAGGTACATAAGTTATTTTCTTAAATCAAATCTATGACAAAATGAAAAATCAATGGAACACGTCAAATAGTTATTTCCATTTGAAACTGTATAATGTGTTGATGTAAAAATAGTAATGCTAAGCATAACAAATACCAAATGGAAAAGAAAATTAAATGATGAAAGTAGATAACGTTTCTTATTAGTTTTACTCGTATATGCACATGAGACAAGGTCTGCCTCCACAACAAGAGAGAGAGGAAGAATTTCCTTAAAAATAATCTTCTTTTTACTTAAATAAATAAATATTCCTCACACATTCACACAACGCCAACTAGTCCCAAACTAAGCAAAGCTTGTACTATGGGTACCTACTAGACAACGGATAAACATAACTTTTTTTGTTAATACATACATATTATACATAGAAAACACCCAGACCAATGTATACAAAGATTTGCATTGAGCGGGGATCGAACCCGAGACCTATGCGTAGCAGTCATGTTATTATAACCACTACGCCCCTGAGGTCGTTATTGTCTTGCGATACTACTACAACTTTAGATTCCTATTGCAATGAGGTGATACCTATTATTTTAGATATACATACTTATTTATTTATCACGAGGGAACTGATAAACAAAGAAACTATACCATTAATGGGTCGATCTCCAAATCGGGCGTATTCGTGTGATCGCTCTGGTGCTTTTCAGATCTTGATATTTTGTGGTAATTATGTATCTCATTGAAAATAATGATATTAAAATACTACATTTTTACTATTGGCCTCCATTTTTGACAAACAGTTATGGAAATATTTAAGTTCAAACATTTTCGCGTCCAGAGCAATCATGATAGGCGCTAGAGCGATCAGAAATGGTGAAACAAAAATAATAAAATTGTTTATATATTATTTATTTAGTCATTTTTAGTCTTGCATGTTACAAGATTATATAATTTTATGTTTAGGGGATATATCTAGAGCTTTTTGAGAGCTCATCAGTTGGAAACTTGTTCATTTTTAGGACAGCGTACCGATTTTGAAAAAATGGAACCCTTATAGGATCACTTCATTGTCCGTCTGTCTGTCTGTCTGTCAAGACCATTTATCTCAGGAACGCGAGGAGGTATCAAGCTAAAATTTTCTTCAAATATTATTAGTGATGAGACGTGACGCCATAGAATTTTTGACAGATAAGTAAGTCGTGACGTCACATAAGTTTGGCAGGAAAATATTTTTTGACAGCTGAGTCGTGACGTTATTGAATTTTTGACAGATGTGTCGTGACATCACAGAATTTTGGACAGATGTGTCGTAACATCACAGAATTTTTGACAGATAAGTCTTGACATCACAGAATTTTTGACAGATGAGTCGTGACGTCATAGAATTTTGGCTAGAAAAATAATATTTAGACAGCTGTGTCGCAGAGTTTTGGGCTACATTAATTTAGTCTAGTATCGTTTTTGCCATCGATACTCTAAGAAGAAGCTGAGTCCTGATGTCATCACAATTTGCGAGAAAGTAAATAGGTTTGTACACACTTGACCGGTTTTATAAGGGTTCCGTACCGATTTTGGAAGGATCACTTTGTTGTCCGTTTCTCTGTCAGGACCATTTATCTCAGGAACGCATAGAGGTATAAGCTGAAACTTTTACCAAATACTAAGGTGTGTTGCCTTTTAGTGCTGTAAAAAAATCAAACTTCTAATCCAACGAAATCAAGACATATAGCCGTTTATGTCGCAAATTTTCGATGAACTAAGGGCTAAAACCTACAGGGTACTTCCAGTCTACATACAAACTTGAAATTTGGCATGAAGCAAGGTCTTATAGTGCATGTAAAGGAAAACTTCCGAAAACTTGAAGTTTTGACTTCCATCATATTATATTTTGATAATTTCGTCATAGTCATAATAATTTTAACAGCTGAATCACGTGACACGCGACGTCATAGAATATTGGCGGAAAAAATTTTTTCAGGGGAGTCGTGACGTCATTGACTTTTTGACAGATAAGTCTTGACGTCACATAATTTTTGACAGCTGAGTCGTGTCATTTGTCGTTGTAACAATCTGGTATTATTACTTAAAGTAGTTTTATAACGTACAATTATTGCAAAATATCACCGCTCTGGTCTTTTGGACAGAGCAATCATAGCCATAGCGATCAAAAAAAGTCATAAAAGTATTAATATAGCCCAAAATAAAAACAGTAGAAAGTTGTGTTTATGACTCATAAAGAACATCATTACTATCACTTAATTCACTTAATAAGCACATTCACAACCTTACTACTTAATTTAAAAAACATGCCATATCAATCATCAAATTCTAGAACCAAACCCAGATAAATCATAAACTTACCTTCGTAAAGTGGGAGCGCGAGAACGTGGCTCATACGTATCATCCTCTGAGGTTAGACCACTACACCCACTACCCCAGGGAAGGGAAATACAGTTTCTATTTCGTAAAACGAGGGATGAGCGCGATGTTTTACTCCAGCGCAGAGCAATGAGATAAAATGCCAGGTCATGACGGTAAATTCAAATTGTGCCAAAAATATTGTTAATATAATTTAAAAAAAATTATTACAATGAAGATTAACTATTTGTTATGTAATAGAAAATAACATCGGACATATGAACCTTCTCAATAAAAAGTTACACAATGTTTTCTCATTCAATCGGGAGTTAGGTCAACCCAGAGCAATCAGGATTTTAGGGTTTAGGATTTTTTTTTAAATATTTATAATAAACTAATTCGTAATTTCAGCCCTGCACCACATAGATTAGACACCAAACTGTACATATAAAAATGTAATGAAAACATTTATCGATTTCAAAATGGGTTTCTCCAGTCCGACACGATAAAAAATGCCTCTGGAGATCTACCATATGTTTTGTGAATGAAGCTAAATAAAGTTATACTTACTTAGTACTTACCTTACCTTTCAGATACAGAGTTCAATATACTGATGTCACTTTTGTCGGGCATTCTTACGTCATTGTGGCTGTTCAATGTTCACTCACGTTTTGTATACCTAAAATTGCTTCCTCTTTATACATGCCTATTTAGATCCTTAAATACATGCCTATTTAGAAACAATAGCTTTTATCGAAAATAAACATTAACTTGAAGAATACTACCTTAGAATTTTTCCAAACAAAAAAATATCCATTTCAATTTCAAAGGTACTCTACAACAGTACAGTGTAGAGTACCTTACTTCTTATTTCTGTGTCTCTTCGCTATTCGAGTTTAGCCGTCAGGTCTGCATATTCGCGATGGCGATGCCTGTCCTCTCTCTGACGTTATGAAGCCTAGACTTTATCCTTCTTCCAGCTTGCCATACACAGTTTCATAATTCTGACAAAAACAAATATATTTTAGCTGTTTACCTATTCTACCTATTTATTTTTACTTGTGGCATGGATACATGGAGAAAATTAAAAATATAAATAAGTGTAGATAAAATTAAGAATATTAAAAATCTAGATCTAAATAAACTATTACGTAGGTACTTATTGTTTGTTTTCGTAGTTACTAAAAAAGTAATAATATACCTACTAATAACGATTGTAGATATAATTTTATAATCATAGTTTTGACAAATAATAAAAGTCTACCTGTTGCTATGGCCGGTGAACGTAACCTCAGGCTATAAAAATTATTAAACGTGATTTTCGTTAATAAGTGTTCCATTACAATAATTAATGCTCTCGTAAAAACAAGGAAACAATAGCCTTTAGTGTAATTATTTAAACGTGCTTACACCCATTCATCTAATAATAGCTATGTTAAACTACTGCTCACTGAAATTATGCTTAATGAAGAAAATTACTTTAAAGGGATAGCTATTAAAAACTCTCTGCTAGAGAATAAATAGACTGTATATCAATTAGTGTCGTAAGCAAAAGCAAAGATTTCTACATCACTGGACGAAGAACGTATCACGTACAGTAGGGCTATTTTATGAAATTAGTCATAACATGTTATAATTATTCTTATTAATTTATTCTTTGTATCCCATAGTGACGGAGTAAGAATACAATATGTCAACACCCCATCTCATCCTATGGATGTCGTAAAAACCGACTAAGGGACAATCCGTGAATATTATCTTTACGAAATAAAAAGAAGGAAAACTTAAAATTAAACTCTATACCAATCCATCTGGCCAGCGTGGTATAATCTAGTAGGCCAAGTATCATTCACGGGAGTAGCCCCGCCCCTGCAGTGGAACATTACAGGGCTGTTTTGATAATGATGATGTTATATTTAAAAACATTGATTTAAAATAATTGATAAATAATATACCATTCCCAAATTTTGTTAGCACTTCCGGTTTAGTCCGCCAACCGTAAGTGATATTAGTCCAAAGATGATATGATTAGCACCGCAATGTCATACCTTTACTCCATTAGCACCGAGGAAGTACGTCATATCCTAAAATATCCTATCTTATGATATGACACATTCATTGACAAAATGTAATTAATTAAGGATTCATTCTTTTTAATCGCCTCATGCACTCGCGTTTGATAAAATACTCACTACACATTCACGTAACGCCATTCTACGCCAAGAAACGAGCGTACTCCCTTCTTAAAGGTCGGCAACGCATCTGTGATTTCTCTGGTGTTGCGGGTGTCCATGGGCTGTGGTGATCACTTACCATAAGGTGACATGCTGGCTCATTTGCCTCCCATCAAATAAAAAAAATCTAAAACCAAGCTAAACAGAACTTGTACTACGGGTACTAGGAAACGAATAAATTATATACCTATGCTTTTACACTTTTTTTAATTATACACACACACATCCAGACCAATGCAAATTTTCTCATCCATCCATACAATCAAACCCTTTAATTTTGCGTAGCAGTCTTGTTTTACCGCCATTACGTCACAGAGGTCGTATGGCGTAAGCATTGCACTATTCGGAATCAAGTAAAGCCTACATACGTTCGCGGGATTCACCTTTACCGGTTACGCGTCGATATCTACGTATTAAACATTATAAAAAGTTCTAAGATTGGAATGTGCGATTTTATTACCTGCTGACCTTACTCACGGTATTATAAAATTATAACTTAGGCATTATATATGCAATTTTAGGTTTTAACTCTTAGTGTGTTGATAAAGTGCACTTATTGTATTTCTACGTTATTTTTTACACTGAATTTTATTCTGACATGTATACTATTTATCCCGTCGCATTCTTTGTAGTCGACATAATGCTCTACAAAAACAAATGATATATAACTATAGACTAAGCTTATCATAATATGGTTATTATTCCACTTTTCCCCAAATCAATGCGGAAAAGTGAAATAAGCCCCCATCTGTCTCAGCATGGTATTATTAGGCCAATTTAGTGTTATTGGAGGAATTCTGTCCCTGCAGTGGCTAGTAACGATTGTTATCTAAGAATATTCCACTACGGCAGTATCGAGTATAGACAGAACACTTTGCATGTTGCTCTATGAGAACACAACTTTACAATTTCCTACAGCTAAAACACTGGTCACTGGACACCTGTCACACAAAGATAAGTTTTCTAACAGATAGTGTCGTAAATATGTTGTGATCTAATTTATACGTTATAAAGGAATGTTATCGTACGTAGAGTTTGATAAGACAGGTGAATAAGATTTAAATTATGAGTAAAAGTGATAGAAAATAAATACATTTCGTTTTGTGTTGACCTTGGTGGTAAACAGTTGGGGGAAAAGTCCCTGTATCAAAAGACAATCTTAATCGGATTTACTCAAGTGAAAAATGCGTGCCTTTAATAACACAGGGGTCACTTAATGGCGTGGGAAGTACATAAAAACGAAATAGTCTTAGCAAGTGCTCTATATAGCGATAACATTATTTAATAATGTAATAGAGGAGAGAAAATGACTTTAAGGTAAAAAGAATAAGGATGGGAAATTCCAACATTCTCACAAATCATTATTCCACCGCCTAATATGGTAACTCATAACATGCGTGCTTTTTATTTCTTATCCTTACTAAAGGCTATAAAGGAAACTTAATACAATATATTGTTCATATCGACCAAGTCTCCATAGTCACGATATAGTAAAGATGCACGGGCTCCTACTCCCACAAAACTCTACCTTTTGCCAGTAATGGTAAATTCTCTTTCAAAAAACCACCAATCATTATAACCCACAGAAATCTAAAGATATCTGTGTTATAACCCCTATATTCTATACAATATTACGAATAAAGCTTATCATATTACGTAAATATCAGCAATCTCATATACGAAAGCTATGTATGTACAAATGAGTTAATAGTGAGTAAACACGTTAAGAGCAATTATCTAAAACATAACCACTTAGGGCTACGTTTTTAACGCACATTAAGCAGATGTTTGCTGTGGCTTTTTGCTGTTGTTGAATACCTCTATTACTACTCTTTCATCACTAATAGTGGTCAAAGTTCAAAGTAATATCATATTATTGATTGAATGTCCATCGCAGGAATGGCCTTTGCCGTTGATGGAAACTTGGATTACGACATTGGTTGGACAGGTAGGTAAAAAAATGGGTTCGACAAATTCGGTCAAACTTTCCTTCTTTGGTAAGAATTATGATTGGTAAATAGGTATCCCTTTTGATGACCTTAGATAGAAAGGATAGAAAGGTTCGGAAGACGTAAAGAGTGGATAGTGGACCTGGTAAATGGATAAGATAGGCACAAAAATACACATTGCTAAAAAAGCCTGTCTTGTGCTATTAGTTAGAGGAAATATCGTTATATTATGTTACTGTAAACACAAAGACAAAATTTAGGTAAAACTGGTTTTTATTATGTAATTTCAATGACTTTGAAAAACTTTACAATATAGGGGTTATTACTTACTTATTACGGAAGTTGTTAGATAAACACAAAAAACACAAATTACAAAATTGTTACGTCGATTGACCTACGGCATTAAACGATACACTGTTAGATACATGTAATTTTAAATCAATTTTATTGCCGTACAAAATTGTATATTTTCTGGGTGATGACGGAGTTAGAATACAAGATGTCTTCCAACGTATCTTCGTGATGTAAACTAACTAAGTGAAAGTTCAAAGATTTTCTCTCAAAGAAACCAAAAAAAAAGTCTTAAGATAAACCTCTAGGTATAAGCAACCGAATGTGTCCGGTTTTCCTTCGTCAGTGGAGGAGGCATTAATAATAACATAAGGCTTAATGTCCCGTTGTAGGCCTGACCATGCAATGGAACATTAAGGATATAAGTAGAAAAATATGTGTGTGTCTCATACATAATGATGCGTCGACAACAAGTTAATTAAAATGTTCATTTTACGAAGTTTAATAATTATTACAAATAACAATGACCTTGATTCTTACATACTTGAAGCCAAAAATATATTATTTGTTTAATTCTTAAGCAATAAACGTAAAAAACATCACAAATACTGAATTAGACAACCGAAGCGTCCAACACAGCTCATTGTAGTGGTTTAAAAAAGTAATATTGAAATAATCAAATACTTATAAGTTTTAAGAGCGTTTATAGGGCTCACTAGCGCCGCCAATAGAAAAAAAATCATAATTTGGAAATAAGATAAATAATGTTAAATGTTGATAACAAAGTCTTAAGAAAAGGCAATAAAGTATTTGAATAACACACTCTCAACGTTTGAAATGTTTTTCAATTAAATAAATATTGCATTATAAACAAAAACGGCCGTTTTTTGTTCGATTGCGAAATTTAACTAATTAAAAAACATTTAAAGTGTTGAGAGTGTGATAGACAAATACTTTATTGCCTTTTCTCAAGACTTTGTTATCAACATATAACATTTTTTATCTTATTTCCAAATTATGATTTTTTTTCTATTGGCGGCGCTAGTGAGCCACGTAAAGGCCCTTAATCTATCTCGTTGCTTAAATAAGTATGTATAAAATAATATTAAAACGTAAATTAACGCGGAATGCGATTTAACCTTTTTTGGTAGACAGTTTGAGATCATTATAACAGCCCATTCCTACTGCATGGACGGGCCTTCTCTGTAATAGACGGATACTTAGCCTACTAATACCACGCTGGCCATACGAATTAGTATAGGGTTTTATTTTAAGTTTTCCTTCTTTTTATTTCGTATAGTTAATATTCACGGATAGTCCCTTAGTCAGTTTTTACGACACCCATGGAATGAGATAGGGATTTGAGATCATGACCAGTGTTAATTGTTCCGAAACGCCAAATCGTAAAATTCCCTGTTGCGTAAAAAGTACGTAATGCAGAACTTCTCCAAAAAGTACTCAGTCCATGCAGTTTCGAACAAAGGTTTCTTACGAACAGCACAGACTCAATTCAATAATAGTGAAAAATTTATTAAGAAGACTGGAAAAGAGTAGGAAATCAGATATAAGATCTCTTGTAAAAATATAACAGCAAACTCTTTGTGTGGTCCTAGGCTTCCTTTATTGATTGGACTTAAAAAAAAAATCGCCATGACCGGGTTGTCTATCCATACTCTGTAGTTTGTCTTCCAGTGCGCGGTCCCATAAAAATTTACTCTTTCTATCTTAAATGTCATAGGAACCACAAAGACATTCCATCAGTCTATGTTTACAGATTTATAAACTTTCGACACAGACTACAATGTTCTTACTTATTTTGGTACGTTTTGCGTTCTCAATGACCGTGACTGCAGTCATCGTATCGTGACGTATTGCAAATGTAATTAATATTCAGATATACGTTCTTCTTATGCTACTACTAAGTATATAACTAGTTTTTGCCGTGACTTAGTATGAAATACTTTGGTCTGTTCCCCATTTCCACCACTCCTATCCAATTATTCGTCAAAAGATTCAGTTTTAAAAGATCAATTCTATGGAGATTGACATTTCATCAGAATAGGTGTGTTTAAAAGTTTTCAGTGTGATACCGGAAGACCCAATCTTGAATTGAGAATGCTTTCTAGATGACCCAATAGAATGAGTTGAAATGAAAATTATATCGCCAGATTTCATTGAGTTTTATTTGTTCATTATCCTTGTATCATACTTACACGGCACGCACTCATAAAATTACTAGATTAAATTAGAATTCGCAAATAACCTTCGCATTGTAATCACTTTCAAACTAAATTACAGTAACACCCAAATTACTTTAATTGTAATTACGACAAAATAGCATAATATTATGTTGATTTGCTTCACCATATTCATGAGATCGTAATACAATAGTAAATTGCATTCAATCACATCATACCCTTATAATAATAATAAACATCCCATTTACTTAGTTTGCCATCGCATCCATAGTGTTGCACAACAATAGTCTTTGCACCTGGCAGAGACCAGGTGTATTATATTGTGCTCAGAGATGGCATTAGCCTTGTATATCCATATCCAGATTAAATATCTTTTAAAGGGCCACTTTGGCCCGATGTATGCCTTCCAAAGAACCGTGTTTCCAATAGAACCGAGTATTATGGAAAAGAGAAACATAATAAACATCCTATTGCACTACTGTACCACCGTTTGTGATATTCTTTGACAGTATAAGAATAAAGCTTTTTAAAATATGTACGCCACGCTTTTTCAACAATTGAAGTAGGTTTGCATCAACATACTAGATAGGCTGACGAATTCTTTATCATTTTCTCATCTTTTTTCTCTTTTAAGTTTCTAGTTGACGACTTGCTTGTGCGGCTTTCCTCTGTCAGATATCTATCTGTATTTTATTGATTGATGTTGCCATATCGCTCTAGATATCATATTTTACCATATTATTAAGTATATTAAAATTAAATAAAAGTTTTATGAAATACTTTCTGTAATGAATTAAGACATTAGCTTACATCAATCTTTATGCTATTGGAAACTGTAACAAAGTCAAATTAGTATGTTGGCTTGAGTTACTTGGCCACGTTCTTCTTAAAGCCGGTTTAATATAAGTTTTTTCACCTTATACAAGTTTAACCTAAGTTTAGATTAGATACTTTGACTGCAACCTGAACAGTTTATCGGATTACGTATGGCGCTACAATTGATCCGCATAACGTAATCATAACTTCCATGATACCGCATAAATACACTTCCATAAACAATTTCTTTTGTTCCAAACCACATTCAAGTTTTATAAACGATACTGTAAACAAAGACAAGTCACAGTAAAAAGGTTATTATCTTTACAGGATCGTCAGCAAACGTTACCACTACGTAAAGTTGATCCGCCGACAGAAGTGAAGGCGAATAACCATATTCTGCCTGCAGCTGCTATTCCTAATGACATCCCGCCTCCTCCACCGCCGGTGAGTAAAATATAAACTACTACTATTATTACAGATCTACAATATTACTAGCAAATCACATGACTTCATCATCAGTCATTAAGCATAGGTTTATCAGCACATGGTATTGCTTTGCTTTAATTAGAGCTCCTAAAAATATATTTTAAATTTTCCAACTATCTACCTGAGTGTCATATTGGTTGTTTTCCCATGCTTTAATTATGTCTTAGGTACATGTATCAAGGTTTTGCAGCAATAGGTCGGCTTAATACAATTTACAAAAAGCTCTAGCTTTACCGGAAGAAATTACGGGACCTCCCTCAAGGAATTCTTATTTTTCATATCATATTTATTACCACAAAGATATCATAAAAGACATTTAAGGAATTTCTACTAAGCAAACAGTATTAGCATTAAACCTAACCTCAAATCCTATATCCACACTAATTGAGGCCATGCAGTTGGTTTATAGACAGATAATAATGATTTGCTTATCAGTCTTGTTTTGCTTAGCTTTCTCCCTTAGTAATAAATAAACATATACTTATACCGTATTCATTCTTACCTGATTTATTTAGTAAACAAACACCACATATTGCAAATTCACTAGTTTTTACATCGATCGCACACTTTGATATGGATGAAAATTTCTGGAAAGTAGCATTAAACGTTTATGCAATAGAAAACACGTATATCACTTTGATTTATCCACTATCTTTCTTAAATTTTAAATAAATATAATTTTTTCCAACGAAAAATTTCACAGATAAAATTAATTTTACCATTTGACATAATTTATAGATTCTAGAATTTTTTCCTTGATTCCTATACATTTCTTAAAGATCAAAGACTAAAGTCTTTAGTCTGTGGTTGACACGACGCCATATATGTTTACGTTTTAAAGCAAGTCCGTTTAAATAGACTATAGTTGGTGCTAGCTTTACAAGACAGTATATTCGATTTCCACACTGAACATTTTTGCATTCTGTAATGCGAACTTCTTAAAATAACAAATTCTGTGGAGCAGGCATACGTAAGTCAGCATAAAGTCTATGTAGAAATTAATAAACCAGTCGAAGTAGTAGATGATATTATGCAGAAGGTTGTGAGGTCGGGGAAAACATGTAATACTTATGAGGTCAAAGTCACATACATACGTAAGAACTATACACATATTTTATGAGCATTTAATACATACAAACTTACATTTTATTTGTTTTAAACTAAAGCAGGTTTTGCATGCGGTTAGTTTACGGTATACGTCCATTGTACTCATTTACTTAACAAGTTTTAGTTCAGCACTTCGAAGAGTGAGCACTTCAATGCTAAAATAAACTCTTCCTAAAGAAACATGTTCCCTACTGCGGTGCCCGACCTTAAACTCCCTTGGCCACTGAACATTTTCAACTTTGGACAGTTTCTATCTTAAAGCTGTAGGATTCTTTGTAGATAGTTGTAGAGCCTGAGCGTTTTTCAATAAAGAGAAATGCAGTTATCAGTTAATCAAAAACAATTGTGATATATGTTCCAGATGCCTACAACAAATGGCCATCAAAATGGGAATCACAAAACAATGACAGACCTAAAACCATTAACGAAGTCGATTATGGCAGACATTGTGGCGAATTCGAATTTGAAAAAGAACGGTATAAACAGGACGCCAACTCCTGATTATACTAAAAAAGTTGACAAAATAACTCCGAATGGAATAAAAGATGAAAAGGCTGAAATGGATTCACTGGAATCATTTAAGTTGAAGAACCCTTCGAATGGGGTACCAAAGCCTCCATCTAATTACTTCGTGAAAGCTCCGAATGGAACTGCAACTATGAAGAAACATGCTCGCCCTGTGTCTGTTACTATCGGCGAGTACGCGTACGGAGGAGGGAGCAGACGAGAGCCGACTAAATTAGATTTTCTTAACGGAGACAAAACTGATGGGGCTCACGACGCTCAAGAAGTTTCCATATCAAATAGGCTACAATCAGAACTAGCTTTAACACTATCTAGATCTAATTTACGTAAGAAGACTGAAGCTTTGGTAAGTTAATTAAAATGATAAGTATCTGTGATTATGTGAACATGTGATTATATGAATTTTGACGAAACAAAGTCTTCAAGGATCGTAGCGTATCGTACATGCCTCTTAGTAGTCTCTGGCTATACCTACCCATGGGAATAAGGCATAAGTTTATTTATGTATTATTTTAACCAAGACCCATAATATTTTACCAACCTCATAACATTTTGATGAGATTCCCGTCTGGGTTCCGTTTTTAGCTGGTAGTATTGCCTTTGTTTAGAATTTCTCTTCTCTTACTGTAATAATACTTTTGAAAAATTGTTTAATAAATAAATAAATAACTATAAGTTTTGTTAATAATAACTATAAAAAATAAATAACTATAAAATTGAAAAATGGGAAATTAATTATTTCATTATAAACATTGTAAATCAATGAATATTATACAACATAAATATGACATTTTATATTCAAATTCCGTAATAACTCGGACATCAACTAGGTAGTCATTCCGCGCAAAAGCAATGTCTATTGTAATTTATTAGTTATAAATGAATCACTTTTCATAATTATAGTACCTAGTAAAGTGTAGATTAATACTTTTTATAATACAAAGAAAACCTTAATTAATTCAGCTATTCACGTACAAAAACCAAGACTATGAAAAATTAAGTTCAACTTATAATTTTAAAGAGCAGGACAATTCTCGAAACATACTATTTAATTTAACTTAATTTTTAATTTATTTTAATTTAATTTTTAATTAACCCAAAGTGGTATTCTTGTCCGGTAAAGTAAAAGGTAAAATTAAGTTAAATGGCAAAAAAGAGTTAAATAACAGAGTTGCCAGTTTACGGTATACAATTTAAAAGATTGGAAATTTTAATAGATTTTCTAACACGCCATATACAGAAATAAAACATTAATATATAAATCAACTACAGGAAATTATCTTCGGTAAATTAAAATATTATAAGTTCCGTAAAATTCTATTCTAAGAATAAAAAAAATGAAAATCAGGGTCTTTGAATGTACTATTGCGATATCCCTAACTTGTTTTTCCCGCTCGATTCGCTTCCCTCGCGCACGCGCACTGCCGCTCCTAAAATAAAGGCAAAGGTTTGACGTTTCTTATTGACAAGACTACCCATGTTAGCACGAAAATGACATGAACTGTCACTTTAAAAATTACAGAATAGTTACAGTACGATTACATTATTTTAAAAAGATTTTAAATTATAAATACAAGAATACAATTGTGACAATTTGACAACTAAAAGTTAAATTAACTTAATTTTTAACGATTTTAAAGAACGAAAATTGACATGCAGATTCTAAATTTGAAAAATACACCGTAAATATTAATTTTAAAGAAGTATTTCATTTTATAGAGTAGGTATATACTCGTACAAGCACGCATGGAAATTTACGTACCTATTGGTCAAGTCTTATGTAATAGACAGTAAGGGTTGAGTATCTGATGTGTGAGTACTGACGTCTTTATATTGTTGATCAAGATCAATAATTCATTTGTTGGATCGATTCTGAGTTTGGTATAAAATGTTCTTTAACAATCCAGAAATTTATTTCAAAATTAAATACCTGTAGGTACCTAGTTAAAAGAAAGTTATTATTATTTTCATTTACTTTCCTTGAATTATTTTTACGGTACTTTAGCACTATCAGCTAAGGTGTAAAATTCACAATAATTACAACAAATACAAATAAATACTATCAAGACTACAATCAGTCGTCAAAGTTCCTAATTGATTACGCGCGCTTTATAGCTTGCTTATGAGATACTCCAAGATCAAACAAAAACAAAGAACACAACAATCATTTACGGCACTTTTTATTAATTCCAGGATAAAAGAAGTAATGCTAATGAAGGCAGTGAATCGTGCAAAGACCAAAATTTCCACGCTAGATATGGCAACAATTTGTTACCATTACCACCCTCTGTAATGATTCCAAAAGTTACTATTTCTAAATCAAAACCTTGAAAAATTTGCAGTTAAGAAACATTACATTTACATAAGTACCTAGATGGTTCATGAGAATGTTTGACACTAATAAGATACGGACAAATGCTCTAAGATGTATACGTTTTTGACTGTTTAGACCGACAAAAACGCATAGATCTCAGGCAAACTGTTCTTATAATTATTTTGTTTACAAAGGGTCTTTATCTTTGCTGAATTCGCGAATACGATTAAAAGGCTAACGACCTTTTGTTAATAAATAATTATTAAAAGATAAACACTATAATGCAAATGATATGCATGATTTGATTACACAAATTTCACGTTTTAATTACTTAGTTTTGGTGACGGTGATTCTGTCTAAATCTATCCTTCAAAAATCACAAAGCACTGCATCCCTCTTGAGCGTTGAAATTAGTCCCAAGAAAGTACAATACATTAAATACCTAAAATTAATCTATTTAATGGCATAGTTATAAATATAGTGCCTACATGTTGCGCTACCAGAGTTTGTAACGTTACCAACTCAGCACAAATGGGTTAATCAATTTAACACTGGCCGGTTTTATTTGATTTTCAAAGTCTATTCTTTCAGTTCTTGATTTCGTCTATTCGTAAAAATATGCTAAATTATGTTTTCCTTACAGGCGGATGCTAGCCGTTGATGAACCAAGTACCTACTGGATTTTATTTACTGCACTAGTTCTGCAACAAAATCGTCTAGTGAAAATTAGGAAATTTTGGTTACAAATGAAAAAGTCGACCAAAGCTAGTTAGGTAGTTAATTTATGAATTTAATAAAATGTATTAGTATATTTTGATAGTGCCACCCAGTTATTGTATGGACTATAAAATATCGATAACCGCATACGAATTTAATGTAATATTGTACCCATTAGAATGTGTTATATACGTTTAATTTTTATTTTAGATTATTGTATCATGTCTAAATATTATTGAGTATAATAAATTGTATATCTGTGGAATGCCTAAGTCAAATTAAATGCTGGTTTAGATTAACAGCTGTTGTATTATTTTATATTTACCTATAGATAAACCGATGTGTGGACCTATAGATAATCCTCCGTGTGGTGACGGACTAAGAATACAACATTATGTCACATCCGGTTTTTACGACACCCATGGGATGAGATGGGGTGGCCATCTCATCCCATGGGTGTCGTAAAAACCGACTAAGGGACTATCCGTGAATATTATCTTTACGAAATAAAAAGAGGGAAAACTTGAAATTACACCCTCAGATATCTGTGCCCTATACCAATCCGTCTGGCCAGCGTGGTATTAGTAGGCCAAGTATCCCTCCGTCACGGGGGGAGGCCCGTCCCTGCAGTGGGACATTAATGGGCTGTTATGATGAAACCGATTGACAATCCTACTGATTGGGCCATGGAAGACTTCCGTGGGTTGAGGCTACCGCGTATCTTTACCTATGCCCATTAATTGAAGCAACAAACAGCTAAATGACAATTTCAATCATATTTACTAAATACTTAGTTAGCTAATTGTTATTTTTAAGTAAGCATTAGCAGACATACCTTATCGATAGAGTCAGAAGTCAGAGATACCACTACCTAATACTATGGAACCGGTCCGGTATAACAATACCTATTATGGAACCGGTCAGTGCACTCGGTAATGGGTCAACCTACCAGGACTACTGGTCACCCATGAATTTATTTATATACCTACGTCTATATACCTACCTATAGTAAAATTAGTTATACAACGTATAATATAGCAGAGGTCGACACCATTCAATTTTAGCTGACTATAAATAAAAGAGGCTGGTTCTCTATAATATACTCTTTGGTTAGTATCTACACTATTCTGTGTTGACAAGAGACATCAAAACAATTTTTTCTATAATACCTATTTATATTTTCTTTTCTTACTATTATTTATTTAAATAAAACTGACGATGAGCAATAATTTTTCCCGCAGTAGCGGTAAAAACGGGTATAACGAAAGTCTGAAATGTAAGCTAAATAGACTATCCCATAACTTCCAAAATACGGTATTGATAGAAAGCCTATTTCAAGAAACAACTAGGGATGGTAAAATTAGCATACGCGATGTACGCCTTGGTAAGTTAGCATTTCTTATGCGCGGCTTTTATCAAACAAGGATAGGAAGTGTAAGAAACGGTTACAGCTTGGTGACCAGGCTTAAGACATGCTTAGATCTATTTACATCTTAAAACTCTTTGACAAAGTTTAAACATCTTAAAATGAAGTTCTTATTTGTTCGAATTTTTCTAGGTAAATGAGGGTAGATGGTTATACGCTATGTAGGTGACTGATGACTCGCTGCAAAGTCTCGTTAGGCTATATGTGGGTCGCAAGTCATAGACACTTTCATGATACCTAATAATTATTTTTCCAATACAATGACTCAATGGCCTACCCGCACGAAAAATTCCTGGAATGCTAAGAATCAGGTCAAGTGAATAAAACCTAAAGAACTAAACATCGTTTTTTAAATTATGTACCTACCTAAGTATACCCACCTGTGTGTCTCTGTAATATAAATAATGTATTTTTAGCTTTGACTTCAAATGCATTCGTGATTATTACTGATCAAGAAAATACTTCTGCGCCAAGTTGTAGTAAGGTACAAAGCAATGATGATCATCAAGAATTACTTGCACTGTATCCATGGGAGTCGGTGAAAATATTAGTTTTTAAAAGAACCAAAAGACAATGTATCAAGGCTCTCTTTAATAATAGCTTTGCAAGGTATTTTGAGCTGAGGGAAACACCGAAAATGAAGGTAGGTAATTTCTTGTTGAAAGGATTTTAAGAAGTCATGGAATGGTAAAAATCAGGACTAAATCTTCATACATTTACTTACCTACAAAAAGCCGTTCCAAACAAAGCAGAGGTGTTGTTTTTAGCAAAAGCATGCGATTATTTTCTTACGCTTACGAATTTTGATTAAGGGACCAGCAAATGTGTCAAAAAACGCTTCTCCGTAAACACTCTCATACAACGCCATATATTTGAATTCAGTGCGGGCCGCCCCGCTCAACGCCACGCCCGATGCCCCGCGTCTCCGTAAACGAGGCTAAAGACTAATATGTATGTTACAGCCAAAGTAATAAATATGAATATTATATATAATAACTAGCCATTATGTATAAGGGCTACTTAATTTTGATAAAGTGATTAACTCATTAAATTTTACCTTTTAACTGGCAAAAGTCAGAAACAGTTGGTTAGGTTAGGTTAGTATGGTGACCAAAGGACGCACGAGCCAAGCGTGCCGCGGCCGCGGCCGGCGAGTGCAAAAAGCATTTTTTTATGTTAAACTAGAATATAGTACATATTACTATATTCTAGCACTCGCCGGCCGCAGCCGCGGCACGCTCGCTTCGCTCGCTCGGCTCGTGCGTCCTTTGGTCACCATACTAACCTAACCTAACAAACTGTTTCTGTCTTTTGCCTTAATGTTGTATTTTTGCCAGTTAAAAGGTAAAATTTCAATGAGTTTTGACTAACACCGATGGTCAAAACCACTTTTGACTGAAAAAACCAGTCAAAACCACTTATGAGTTTTGACTATAACATATAACCCGAACCCGTTTCGAACCGATGTATTATCGAACTAACAAGATTCCGAACTAACAAGTAATCGTACTAAGATTTTTCGCAATAAGATTTTTCGCACTAGCGTTACATCGCACCAATAAAGCATCAATGTACGATAACGTCGTAGGTACTAATAAATGATCGCGATACCGTGTTCGATATAATAAAAATCGAACTATCAACTTTCGCAGTAAAATAGGGAACCCATGGCTCTAGTTAATGTGATTAATTCTGCGACATTTATCACTTTATCAAAATTGAGTAGCCCTTATACATAATGGCTAGTTATTATGTATAATTTCATATTTATTACGTTGGCTGTAACATGTATACTGAATAGTCACAGAGCAATGCGGATAGCAGCTCATAAACGTGCCAGTGTGTAACGTGTAGGTACAAATTCATAGTTTTAATTCCCCACTAATAAGCTTAAGCGGAATACGTAAGTAGTTAAAAGTAAACCTAGCCGTATTAGTAGTCGCCGACTTACTAGTCCTATTACTGGAGAAACCGTCCTTGCAATAAAACATAAGCCTAATAAAGAAATACTAGATTAAACATGTATCAGACTTAATACTATAATGTCCGTTGTAGATTTTTTGGAAGCTTTGGTGTCATTACGTGAATGAACTAAGTAATTCGAAGAAACGGTGGCCATTCACTATTGAAACAAACAGCGAGCCCAATTTTTTTAATCAAAAAATCTGTAAAACAGAACACGTAGAAATATACATAGTAAAACGCAACGATGATGTAAGTGATTCTTTTGCTTTATCTACAAATACATGAAACTACTAATTTCGAATTAAAGTAAATATTACTATTGTAAAGGAACGTGAGAGGCTAAAGTGGACGGACAAGTATTTGTACCTGGGATCATTACGAGCAAGTGAAGATAAAATAAGACCTAGACCCATGCCAGGTTTAGGCAAAACGGAAGATATAAGACTATTATATTTAAAACCACGATATTTTGGATGCTGGGAACAATCTGAACATTGGGTGCAATGTGGAAGCTCAGAAATTACGTTTCAAAAACATAGATGAAAATTAAATATATTCATAGCTAAAGACGATTTTGTTGTTTTTATTGTTTAGTTGCAATTGGCTTAGGTGTTCCTAAAGTATTAACTTTAGGCAACCAAAATTATCAAAAATTACAATTTAATCGTAGTTCCAAGATCCTAGTTAAAAATATCTTGGGATAGCCTACATTTGGAGTCAACGCGGCGATCACGCGGCGTTCCTGTCGCGGTCTTGCCCCTTTGCCTCGCTCACATTCCCTTCAGATCCAACTCCCAATTCTCCCCTTGGTAAATCCCCTAGGAGAGACATCAGGATTACCTAATACCCGTGCCGGTATCGCTACTGGATTTTTTAATATGTAGGTACCTATATTATATGAATGAACTTCTTGTAACACCTGTTACAAAACGTTAACGGAATGTAATGATTAGTGATGAAGTTCCTCCGCATGTGGGTAATGTAGAAAATTCGAATTTTGAAACCTACGATTGTACTCTAGTGTTTATTATTATTTGTCTATGTACAGTCGGCCCCAAAAGTCGCTGAACACATTTTGCATTCCAAAACTGCTGAACACTAAACATGTCTTAAGTCAGTAACGCAACAAGAGACCAAAATAAGTATAAACTGAAATAAAATAATCGCGCATGGTAATAAGTGTCAAAACTGTCAGATTAGTTGATTTTGACTTGATCAGTCATTCAGAAATCGGGGGTTAGTCTGCCTAAAAGAAGTTCTATCTAATACGATTTGATATGTGTTTACTTTTGTAATACTAGTGTGCAGCTACTATTGTAATAGGGGCAATTGTCCAAATCTTGGTACTGCACCAGATTATCAGCACCCCCAACAAAAACTCAAATTATAAGCTTACCATTAATTAATTTAAGATTCCGTTTAAAGAAATGAAAAATAAGATCCTTTTGGAATTATAAACTGGGCCAAACTACATTCTTCGATTTAAAATTAGCCATTTTTTTAAAAAAACGCGGGAACATGTCCTTCAAATTATTTTGTTTTGACAGTTTCTTATGATCGTAGGTAAGTTCAGGTTTTTTTATTTTACTTTATTTTAGATCTTTTTTACTGAACCTTTAGGTTTTATTCATGTATAAAATGTTTTATAAGGCTTATCTGACAATGGAAATGAACGTTATCTTGATTTTATGTTCATAAATGAGGTGCTGACATCTGGGTTCAATTTTTTTGTGAATTGCTAATAATTATCACATTAGCCGCATGCCTGACCATCTATGGGCTAAAATTACTACCGAGTGGTGCCCAGATTCTTCAGATCGGCGGCGCGGCAGACCACGTAGAAGGTGGCGAGATGAGCTAGATAGGGCACAAAAACACTGGCCTTCATTGGCCAAGAACCGACAATTGTGGAAATCAAGGGGAGAGGCCTTTGCCCAGCAGTGGGATGATAAGGGCTGAAACGAACGAACGAACGAACGAACTGGTACTGTTACATGACAAAGTGGTATGTAAAATTGTTAATCCACATTTTTTATTGTAAAGCGTAAGTATTTTATGCCTAGAATTCAATATTCTTGGAAAAAGTACTCTATGATTTCGGATTTCATATCCTGGCATGGTGCTGAAACTAACATTGCTAGTTATTTTCATAGTGTTGATATTATGATCAAAAGAATGTCTATTATTTTTTGGAATTTTTTATATTTATGTATTTAATTTTCTGAAACTTAGGTTGTTAGACTAGGTAATAAAAGAGATTTTGCTATAAACATTGGATTATTTCATATAAGTACCTTATTTTATGTCTAATTTTAAGGTGCTGATAATTGGCTCGGTCGATGCTAGTAATTGGTGATGATGGTGCCAGTAATTGGTGTTAGGGTAATTATTTAGTCAAACTCATCTAAATAAAATGTGTATGCATAAAGACAATTTTTTATAATAAAAATCAATTACTTATTTAATAGTGAACCGAGAAAGCATGTTGTTGAAGTCGTTATCAGTATTATCACTAAAGATAAACGATATGAAAGTAAGACTTACTCTTAAAGTGCTGATAATTGGTAGCATCACCTACTAGTGTGCAGCCACTTTTTTAATAGAAATCCGCTACTTTGGGAAAACTAGTGTTCAGCGTTTTATGAACGTTTTGTAAGTATACTTTGAATGTGTTCGGCGACTTATAGGGCTGACTATGCCTATATATTATACCTGAAACCCTAAAAATGGTAAATATCCCGATAGTTCGTTTATTATTAATACATTATATTCTCTCTTCATAGTGGCAGAATCATTATCTAACAATAGAGCCTCAATATACTGGAAAAACAAAACGAATAGTTTATTTTTATCTGTGACTGCACTACTGTCACTGTCACAGTGATAGTGTTACGGTCACCTGTGTGTGGCTCTGTGGTTGTTTATAATTTATATTTTATAACCTGCATAACCTTAAAAAGTACAGCTATTTCATTGATGGCTTTTATGAATTAAAATTTAGGTTTGTGCATAGTTACAAGAAGTAAAATGTCATTTTTTTTAAGATGTGTACGAACTTTAGCTTATGCTCCTTGTAATTTTAAGACAACGGCATTGAGCACCAGTGCTCCACCTAAACTTTACAGATATTTTCACAAAGCTTCATGTTTACGGAGTGAAGTGTACCTGGATCATGAAAATCAATATGCGTACAGTATATTACAAAGTAAAGGATATGTCCATAGCTTTAATAAAATCCTTGAAAATAAAATTTTGGACGAACAACAATTCAAATCCATGTTGGAATTAGACTGGTTAAAAAAGTCCCCTGAAGAAATTTTTCACACTTTTTCTTTGTTTTCTGCTTATTGTTTTGAACATAAGCTATGTATATCCAACGAAATGTTTGATACATTCATTGATTGTGTAACAGACAATATAAAACATGCAACAGATGAGCAATTGCAATATTTATTTTATGATCTAAAAAAGTGGCCACATCCATTTTCAATTAAAGCTCGGAATTATATAGAAGTATGGGTTGCATTAGATGATGAATGCATAAGTAGATACAGAAATTGGTCACATGAAAAAACATTGTCATTTTTAGCCCATTTCTATGTAATAAATGCTATAAGACACAGTGACTTTATATTCAAGAGCCTCAATAAACTGGCATCTAAAGCAAAACAACTTAGACCAGAAGAATTAGTTCAGACCCTGTTTTTTATTGGACTATGGAGAAAGTCACCATTTGACATGCACAATTTAGAACTTGAAATAATTGAACATTACTCCTCATTTTGTATTGATGACCTGGCAATAATGTCTATGGGATTTTTCAAAAGTAAAACACCAATAAGAGATCGAGCTTTAGTTTTAAATTTAGTAAACTCAGTTATTAAAAATGCAAAAAATATCAATGAAGTTTCTTTGGCTTCTTTATTGAAACTAATTCGGTATTCTACAAAGATGACTGTAGATAATAGAATTCATAGGCTACTTGATACATTACAGCATGAAGTTCCAAGATTGTCATTGATGTGTAATGTGCATATAGCTTTATTAGGAACTACCACAATGAACATGCATAAAGAATGTCTATCTACAATAGCTGATAAAGTGATAAAATCATTACCTGAAACAAGACTTAAGGATCTTGAAAGATTAGTTTTAACTTATGCCACATTTAATTTTATACCTCAAACCAAAGATTGTTTTTTCACAAAAATAATGGATGAATTAAGAGATCCTAAAAGGGCAAATGAAATTAATAAACATGGTAGAGCATTTGCTTGTTGCATAGCATATTTGACAATTTTAAATATATATCCAGAAGACCTGATTAGCAAAGTATTTACTAAAGAGTTCCTTGATATCACATATGGAAAGTATGCTTATAACTATGGTAGAGAAATTTTGACATTGCATTATATAGCAGAAATTTATTGTAAAAATTTAAAAGTAAAAAGACTTGATGAAAAATCAGCTAAACTAATGTCTAAAAAATATACTGATTATATACCAACTGAAGAGTTCCAAAAGCAATATAACATTACAGAAAAAATGGTTATAGATGTTGTAAAAGTTCTCCGAGAATCTCGTGGTGGTCCCCAATTTGTTGTTGGTGAACATGTTTTACCTTATCATCAACGAGGAGGTAAGTGTCCACAATTTCAGCACACTAATTATTCTATAAGACAATTCAATTATTCTCAAACAAGTTAAAACAGAATATAATTCTTATTGTAATTAAAAATAATATCTTCTTGTTGTAAAAAATCCAACAAGCAGGAATATGAATCTATTCCTCATCCGAAGTAATCTTGGCCTATTAGCACCAAGGAAGCCTAGACTGAGACTGGGCTGACTTTGGTTGTGATTTATTTATAATCCAAGTTTAATTCCATACCACAAGAAAATGAAAGTGTTAAAATTTAAAAATATATTTTATTAATTACAGACATACTAATATGTGATGATCATAATGGAGTTCCAGTGGACATTGAGACTGCATTTCCACCTAAAAACTTTGGTCTCATTCAAAAGCCGCCTAATGATTTAATTTGGACTGCATTTGTAATATCTGGAAGGAATGCTTTAATACATGGTACTGATAATCCAACTGGCCATTATATCAGTAAAATTAGAGATCTTGAAGCTATTGGATATAATGCTACTCTGGTAAGCTTTTAAATCAAAGTTCAAACCATGGCTGTGTTAATCGCCTTAAACATACATGCTACGGTCTACCGGAGAGGTCCATCTGCACAGATGACAGGAGTACATGCACACACCTGCACCATACCTGTGCGTACACTGTACGGTGTCACTCGAAATAATCGATTTTCTGTCTTGCGCAGGTGGGCCAACATTATGGTATAACCAGAACTATTGAATGAAAATTATATCACCTACTACAATTTAATTAATTTATCAAACTGATATACATTAATGAAAATTTTGTATTCCCAACAATGTTAACTTCTACCTTAACGAGAAAGAGACCTTATTAAGTCTGGTATTGTCCCACCATTTAACTTGAAAAAAGAAACTAATATTAATTACGTGTACCTATCAAACCGTATTGTGCTTTTAAGAAATAAATATTTATTATTATTACTTGCTAACCAAAATTATGCAGGTAGTTTTAAAAAATGAATATTTTTATTTTTCTAGGTACCGTGGAGCATATACTCAACCTTAGAAACAACTCAAGACAAAGTAGATTTTCTTAACACATTAGTACAAAACAATAGAAAAAATAAAATTAGAAAAATATTATAAAGTATAGTTGTTATTTTATTTCAATCATCGACCCCAGTAAACACAATAATGAAACAATCTAAATGTATCATAATAATATATTTATGATCCACAGTACAGTGAAAGGGTTAAAATATATGTACAGTAGGTACCTATAGTTAACAAGGGAGCATCAGGCTGTTCGCCTTCCTCAGACAGTGGATGACTGGTTTTTTGTAGGAAAAAATAAATAGAGCAAAGCACACATCCTAGAAAAATTTGACCAGAAATAAAGCAGCTGCATCAAATATGCCTGCCTCGGTGGCGCGGTAGTCGCGGACGCGGCTGCCGAGCACTAGGGCCGTGGGTTCGATTCCCACACACTCGAGATAACGCTCTTCTAATCTGTATCATCCAATTTTAGGATACTTTTTTTGCTAGGCGAACGCCACGCCCTGAATCTAGCTGATGTTCTTGATGTTTGTAAAACTTGCCATGACCCAGAGCATGATCCCTAGTGCGGAATTGACTCTAAAAAAAGGAGTTTAATTTTTGAATCGGCCTCATTATCTCTCCTCCGTCCTACAAAAAGTGAAGTGGGCAAACAGAAGTAAAATACTTTGTGAAAAGTCTTAAATAAATAGAAATATTACCAACTTAAAGAGTTACTTAAGAGCAACTCAACAACAAACAAACGCTTTTAATGTATTTATAATTATTTATTTGTCTAATTTCGCACTTTTCTACCAGCTCGCTATTTCGCTGATAGAATTTGTTACTGAAAGATTTTTAATGAGACAATGCCATGGTATTTACTTTATTGAAATTTATTTTTAATAACATTTTTAATACCTAGAAATTAATGCAAACGTGCTAGCTATATATAGTATTATGAATAGCTGTCTCGTGGGTTGGCATTGTGTAACCAACGAAAAGATAAAAAAACGCGAAAGTTTGTATGTATGGGTGTTTGTTACTCATTCACGCTTAAACGGCTGGACCGATTTGGGTGAAATTTCGTTCGAACGTTGCTAGCACCCTGGATTGCAGAATAAAGTATCCTGTCTAAAGTATTACCAAAACGACATCAACGCGCGTAGAGTTTGAACCCTACGTTTAAAACCCAAACTAGTAAATGACCACTCATTTACAAGTAAATAAAGTTACAAAGCTTCGCGATTTTCATTAAAAACACGACAAAGTGCTAGCAGGATCATAATCCGAAACCATTTTCAAGTCAAGTCTACAATAAATTTGTGTAACACTATGTTTTTCTAGAAATTTCGAGAGAGTATTGGAATTATTAGTTTGTTATATTCCGTAATAATCGCGGCGTAACAGCTAGTTTACCTACTTCATATAAATGTATCGCTACATAAATATTGTAGACAAAAACGAAATAAGAGAATGTAAATTTCAAATACATGATAAGATTGCGTCTAGAATATTAACCATGAATATGAATGAAAGCACTAAATAAAAGTCTATAAATGTGCGCAGTGCCTGGGCACTACGCCAAACCAAAGTTACCCGGATCGAAAGTTACTTCAGTTCTGTTTCAACTTGTTCTATCTAAACTGGCAATATTATTTTAGTCTATGGTAACGCATCCATCACTGTCCATCACGTCAATCAGCTTGCCGTTGCGCGGATAAAACGGTGTTGTATCAATTTTCGCGCCCGGTTCCTATCGACAGATAATACGACGTTGAACGTTAAATAAAAACAATTATAATTTGTACATCACGCTATGTTTATCCAATTGATTTGAGTAATATAGCGTTTACTCTCTACTTTCATTATGTCTCAAACAGAAGAAACTATGGAGGTTGCTGATGTTGGGGAAAATTCAGTAAGTTTCTTATAATTTAATTTATACGTATTCTTTGTCTATTTTGGATACTATAATGCTATTCATTTGTTACCAGAATGAATCCTCTAGTGATACTACATCATCGCGTGGCAAAGAAGGTGACTTCGAAAGTAAAATTGAAACGGATCGGTCAAAACGTTTTGAGTTTTTACTAAAACAAACTGAGATTTTCTCTCATTTCATGACAAATGCTCCCAAGACTGGTAGCAGCCCTCCAAAGCCTAAAGCCGGTAGACCTAGAAAAAATAAGGACGTGGACAAAGACTCTGGCTCAGCTGGCGAGTGAGTAACGAACACAAAACTAACCTTTACTTTGTTATTTTATGTACTATCATATTATTGGCTACATTGCCCATGTAAATGTTATAATTCACACGGAGTACAGCTTCATATTTTTAACACAATAAAAAGATTTTAATATTGCATTATGCTATTATAATTCACCTAACAAGTCTTTCAAAATATGTTATTTTGTGTATATATTACAACCAATTTAATATGTATATGAAGGTTTAAATGTTATATTTATAATACATTTTTATGACATTAATTAGAAAGAATGATTGGTAACTATAAAACTGCTTTATAATAATATTACACACATCTTTGTTATAGCATAATCTTCCAATAAAGATAATACGTACCTTGGTATTAATTGAATTTACTAGCAAGACATTTCTTCTATTGCAAAAGAGCTTTATTTTTTATCAGTATTTAGCAATATCAATCTAAATCAGTGTTTGAATAGAAAATTCGAATTATAAAATTAAATGACATAGGTGTAACATACATCAGTAAAGTATTATTTTTGCATGGTAATTATGTTATAAATTGCCCCTGTTTTATAGCATTGTAATAGTAATAAAATTATTAATAATTGGGAAAGTTAATTTTTAAATGTATGTTTCAAATTCTAGCCATCGACACCGGAAAACAGAACAGGAAGAAGATGAAGAACTTCTTGCTGAGACAAATATTAAAACAAAGACTATATTCCGTTTTGAGGCATCACCACCATATGTCAAAAATGGAGAGATGCGTGATTATCAAGTAAGAGGCCTAAACTGGATGATATCCCTGTATGAAAATGGTATTAATGGTATCTTGGCAGATGAGATGGGTCTGGGAAAAACATTACAAACTATATCTTTATTGGGATATATGAAAAACTTCAAGTAAGTCAATCCAAACATATATTTATTTTTTATTAGTAATAAGTGTATTGTGAATTACTATTTAATTTGTTTTAATATAATTTTATATACATATTGTCTTACATTAGGATAAGCTGCAGATGTGCTTTTGAGTATTTTTGTGACTCTTTGAACAAAAATTATCATTATATATAATCTTTGTATTAATATTACAGAAATATACCTGGACCTCATATTGTAATAGTGCCTAAATCAACTTTGACCAACTGGATGAATGAGTTCAAAAAATGGTGTCCTTCTGTGAAAGCTGTTTGTCTTATTGGTGATCAAGAAACTAGGGTATGTTTTTGAATATATTATTATGTAATCACTAATCTGTGACTTATATTTATTTGTTGTATGCAGCAACTACTGAGAGTGAGAGTTTATACTCAAATACTTAATAGATAATAAGTCAGTATTAATAAATTAAATAGTTTTTTAGTTTGTTAATTTAATTATATAGTGGAATTATAGTATAGGTATTAAATTAAACTTATAATATATATGTCGCCAGGTGGCTATCTGTATCAGTTTCAGACTTCTTCAAGTAGGTAAAGGCTCGAGGTATTTTGGAAATAAATAGGCATAACTCTATTAAGTTACATTTTATAATCTCTTTTCTTATTTATTGAATTACAAGTAAAGGTACTTAAACAGCACTATAGCACACGAACACTATAGCAGTCCGTCACACTTTATTCAGGATCGACCACCAGCCTCACGGGTTCGGTGGTTTCTTCCCGTTTTTATGACGTTCTGCTAGAATGACGACTCCTGTCATTCTCGTCCGAACATTTTGAATGTTTGTTTCATAATTCAATACGAACGTTCCTCCTTTAACGTTATCCAATAAAAAGGTTAGATTGTTTCACGGCGCCAGGGATGCGCCTTCACGGCCGGACTGACAATCGCCCGTCCTCGGGCGTATACATTCCTGCAAATACAATACCATTACTCAAGGCATCAGGCTCGTCCAACTTGACACGAGTCAATGCTTCTTACTTTCCAGCCAAAATCTCTACAATTCAGCATCAATAAGTGAACTGAACCCATACATCCCTTACACCTAGCGCTAGCCACCAGCGCAGGCTAGGCCTGGACTCACACACAACGCATACGACCCAACCAGGCAACCCTGCTAAACTAGCTACAAGTCAGGGTCTACATCTCTTCCCTGGATGTTGCGTCCCTACTGCTAGCCACTAGCAGCCCAGGACCCACAACCACCCAGCACAGACCTTACCTGGGTGTTGCGTCCCCTTAACCAACCCAAACAAGTGTGGTCTGGGTGGCTCATCGCCGTCTACCAATAAACTAGAAGTGTCAGTATAGTAAACACTTTTTCTACAAATAGTCTCAAAATAATACTGTCCTTTTATGTTCCTCTTTACTCTTCCTCAGAGAGCAGTCGAGAATACATTTCGACTTCACCAGGAATAAGATATTTTGTTGACAGCTACACATCAAGTGCTCCACCGTTTCGTCTTCTTGACCACACGCTCTCCCTGTAAACATACAGTCAGATATAAGACTGCGGCTTAGGTTCAACAGCTTTTTTTTTTTTTTTTGTTTTGTTTTCTTTTTGTGCTTTGGCAGTATTTACTTGGCGCTTCCTTAAGGCTATAATATTGACTCGCCTTCACATGACCGTCCTGACATTCACACGTCCTCGTGTGAGCTACCTCAAGGAGTTCAACGACAGTCGAACCACAAAAACTATATTCTTATTTAGTTAGTATTACTTGCAAAACAAGCATCACTCAGCCGACAAGCACTCTACCCACACCCTCATGGTGCCCTATCCAACAACACAGGACTCAGGCCACTCTCATGGTGCCTGATCCAACAACACAGGACTCAGGCCACCCTCACGGTGGCTGATCCAACAACACAGGACTCGGAACAACGTTGAGTGTGGGTTACCGTCCTTATCAGATAGCGGACAGCTTAATACTCCATCACGAGTTTACTCAATAAAATACTGCAAAGGACATACGGTTCGACACGCGTGATGAAATAACTCCTATTAATCTTGAACCGACTTGACTTTAAACGGACCTTGGTATATTTATGGTACTAACTTAATGTAACAGCGTAGCTTAGCAGTGGTACACGCCAACAAAACAGACTTGTAATAGTATAGCACATTGTAACAATATAGTACTTACAGACATATTGGACATCAATTATTGTCCGCCCTTTAATCTTACCTTATTTTTACCCAACTGTGTTATGTAGCATAATCGTCATCATTACCAATTAATTTTCATTCCCTAGTATCGATATCTATTTTCCTTGTCGTGTCAAACACAGACATTACTGTATTGCTGAAATCAAAAACACTTTAAACATTGGCACAAAGCCGCCATGAGTCGCGCGGCATGATCACATTCTTCATTGATCCTCTCCTTCAGAAATCCATCTAATTTTGTCAGAATTTTCCCGTCGGCAAAGATGGCGTCTTCATAGTACGAATAATCGTCATAAAATTCTTATTTTGTCGCTCAAGCGGCAGTTGCCATTTTTCATAGGTATAACCACGATTTCAAACACGTGGTGTGGTGTCTCGGATCCCACTTCTGATGTCGCCAGGTGGCTATCTGTATCAGTTTCAGACTTCTTCAAGTAGGTAAAGGCTCGAGGTATTTTGGAAATAAATAGGCATAACTCTATTAAGTTACATTTTATAATCTCTTTTCTTATTTATTGAATTACAAGTAAAGGTACTTAAACAGCACTATAGCACACGAACACTATAGCAGTCCGTCACACTTTATTCAGGATCGACCACCAGCCTCACGGGTTCGGTGGTTTCTTCCCGTTTTTATGACGTTCTGCTAGAATGACGACTCCTGTCATTCTCGTCCGAACATTTTGAATGTTTGTTTCATAATTCAATACGAACGTTCCTCCTTTAACGTTATCCAATAAAAAGGTTAGATTGTTTCACGGCGCCAGGGATGCGCCTTCATATATTATGTTTGGTTATGAAAGTTCGAAATATGTGTAATCATAATTAACAACTCATAAAAATAGATAACTTAAATACTTTTTTTAGTAGTAGAAATATTTACAACAAATTAGCTTGTCTTGTCATCTTCAACATAGGAAATAGATAAAAATCCACTTTGCCTTTTTTGTATCAAAATTATATACAATTACACAAGCTAATATATTTACCTTATATTTTACAGAATGCCTTCATAAGAGAAACCTTAATGCCTGGAAACTGGGATGTTTGTATCACTTCCTACGAGATGATTATTAGAGAAAGATCAGTATTCAAGAAGTTCACTTGGCGTTACATGGTTATAGATGAGGCTCATCGAATCAAGAATGAAAAATCTAAACTTTCAGAGTTACTCAGGGAGTTTAAGAGTATGAACAGACTACTACTGACAGGAACACCTTTACAGAACAATTTGCATGAATTGTGGGCTCTACTCAATTTCCTCTTACCTGATGTATTTAACAGCTCTGATGTAAGTAATGCATTACATAATTATTTAGTTGTTGCAAGTGTAAGTAAGTTCATTTAAACATAATAGAATAATTATAATTAGTGTGGATAAGTCGTTCGACTCTAGTTTTTTATGTCTATTTGTTAAATGTTTTATTAAAATTATAATAATTTACCTGGAACTAATTTAGTGCGGGACTTTCTGTATATGAACAAACATTTATGTTATTTATTTGTTTTATTTCAGGACTTCGATTCCTGGTTCAACACCAATGCAGCCCTTGGTGATAATCAGCTAGTGTCTCGATTGCACGCTGTTTTAAGACCGTTTTTGCTTCGGCGCCTAAAATCTGAAGTAGAAAAAAAACTAAAACCCAAAAAGGAAGTGAAAGTTTATGTAGGATTAAGTAAAATGCAAAGAGAATGGTATACCAAGGTTCTGATGAAAGATATTGATGTAGGTAAGCAAATGTATATTTTTTTATAATAACTCAGCTGTATAGTTACAGGTCTAATCTAATTAGAGAATTAGAATCTAGTTAGGCATAGTAAAGTGTGCCCTACACTTACAACACAAGTAAAATATTTGTGTGCCAGAAAATGCCTGTATTTTTGCTATTTTATGTAATTATGTCTATGCTATATTTTGTATAGATTAATATTTTATTTATTAATTATATTTCAGTAAATGGAGCTGGTAAAGTTGAAAAGATGCGACTGCAAAACATTTTGATGCAGTTACGTAAGTGCTGTAACCACCCGTATCTGTTCGACGGAGCTGAACCTGGCCCACCATACACAACAGATGAGCACCTTGTGTACAATTGTGGCAAACTGGCTATACTTGACAAATTACTGCCCAAACTCCGAGAGCAAGATTCAAGAGTACTCATATTCTCACAAATGACCAGAATGTTGGATATATTAGAGGATTATTGCCTTTGGAGACAATATAAGGTAAGGACAGTTTTGTTTATTAATTGATAAAAGACACACTTCTTCATCTTTGACATGCAAATACTGAAGATCATTGATGAAATTACTTGTCATTTGTAGGCGACGAAATCCCTTGGCTGAGATATAGCTTAGCTCAGGGTGTTCCTAAAGTTTTTTTAAATACCATAAATTTTTACATTTATATTGTACAATATATCTTATCACAAGGGATACAATGATACCTTTGTATCCCACATAAGGATTTTTCGTTTTATCTAAAATATTTCATATAAAGTGTCTTCTTACAGTATTGTCGCCTTGATGGTCAAACGCCTCACGAGGACAGAAACAGACAGATTGAAGAGTACAATGCAGAGGGTAGTGAAAAATTTGTGTTCATGTTGTCAACTCGTGCCGGAGGTCTCGGTATTAATTTGACCTCTGCTGACGTCGTCATTATCTATGACTCGGATTGGAATCCCCAGATGGATTTGCAGGCTATGGACAGAGCGCATCGTATTGGACAGACTAAACAAGTATGTGTCTTTTTTTTAGTGATAAACGCAAAAGTTTGTATGTATCAATGGATTATTTTTTACTCAATCACCATTAAACAGCTTTACCCATTTGGATAAAATTTTGTATGGAGATACCTGCCACTCTGGATTAACATAATAGCTACTTTCCATCAAGAAAACAACACGGGCGCGAGCCGGAAACAAATATTTTATTTCAGTCTATATATTTTTCAGGAGTTTGTAAAATTAAACTAATACCAATGCAGTACATCCGTAACATAAAATGAACTAGCTATAACGTAATTTTATTTCAGGTGCGAGTATTCAGACTTATAACGGAAAATACAGTTGAAGAAAAAATTGTAGAGCGTGCCGAAGTGAAGCTACGGTTAGACAAATTGGTGATACAGTCTGGTCGTCTTGTGGATGCTAAGAGTCAACTTAACAAAGATGAAATGCTTAACATGATTAGGCATGGAGCTAACCATGTGTTCTCATCTAAAGATTCTGAGATTAGTGATGAAGATATTGATACTATATTAGAGAAGGGTGAAAACAAGGTAAATATATTACTTATCACGCTTTTCCTGTTTTTTTTTTTTGCTGACTTTTTAAATGTAAATTCCGCCTTACGTCGCGGCTTTCGGACTTTAATAATATTAAATTTACGAACACAAAGAACATCTTGAGTGAAGATAGTAATTTGAGAATCATACTACATATATCTTGCGTGGGATTTGAACCCGAGACCTCGTGGACGATAGCCGTATAGAAAACCGCTTTGCCGCCAAGGCAGCTAAATAAAATGAATATTTTTTTCATAAGAATATTTTATTAACTTACATCTTTTAATTTTAATAGACTGAAGAACTAAAGCAGAAACTGGAAAGCTTGGGCGAATCTTCGTTACGAGCATTCTCTATGGACACACCTGGAGCCACAACGGATTCTGTTTACCAGTTTGAAGGTACTATGATTAATTTGTTCATAACGAAACTTGAAACTAATAATTAAAAAAATACTAATACATGTTTAAACATCTAGTATTAAAAAAAATGCTTGACAACATTATTCTCTATTCTCTAATTTCTTTTTGTTTAGGCGAGGATTACAGAGAGAAACAGAAAATTATACCCATTGGTAGCTGGATAGAGCCACCTAAACGTGAACGTAAAGCTAACTACGCAGTGGACGCCTACTTCAGAGAGGCTCTTCGTGTCTCTGAACCTAAAGCGCCTAAAGTACAGGTGAGAAACATGATTCAAAATGTTCTTTAACACCGAGGGCAGGTCTTGCTTACGCCCCCTCCAAGTAAAAAAAAACAGAAACGTATTGTGTCAAAAAGGTGGTTGCAAAATTATGTAGATCGAGATTTATTGATTTGTAAAAAGATAACTCTCGCCCTAGTGATAATGGCCTGTTTCGCCAGGACTTTACAAACATCAATTATAATGGAAATAAAGAACATTTTGGCTCAGGACTATATTATGGATCACACAAAGAGCAGTCCTGTGTAGAAATTAAAACCCCAAATTCTTGCAAGCCAGCGCTTTCGCATTATTATTGGTATTGCAAATTAAATGTTTTCAAGAAGATTCTAAAATAATATGTTATCTTTGTTTAGGCACCGCGACCTCCTAAACAACCGATTGTTCAAGATTTCCAATTCTTCCCGCCGCGACTTTTCGAGCTACTCGATCAAGAAATTTACCACTATCGTAAAACTCTTGGGTAATATATATTTAAATGATTCATTTATACTTATATTAATGTAATGTAAAAAATATGCTTTAAGTAATATTTCTTTTATAGGTATAAAGTGCCTCGCAATCCTGAGTTGGGCCCAGACGCGTCCAAAATTCAAAGAGAAGAACAAAGGAAAATCGACGACGCTGAGGCTCTTTCCGAGGAAGAAGTACAAGAAAAGGAACAATTACTTACACAAGGTAATTTAATATTTTTAAATGTAAAAGCATTCTTGTTTTCTATAGTCACACAATATGTATGCACCATGCAGCTGGCCAAGAAATAGAGTTAAAGCGCACCCTGAATAACTGATTGTGTAATCTATATATGATAGCCCTGTGCTCGGATGTTTTTATGTTTGTTAAAGCTCCCGAATTTAGTTGACTTGATAAAATAATCACAAGTAATTTAAGCTAGTATTCTTTATTTGAATTGGTGTTTCGTTACAGGTTTCACAAATTGGACAAAAAGAGATTTTAACCAATTCATCAAAGCTAATGAAAAATATGGAAGAGATGACATTGAAAACATTGCTAAGGATGTGGAAGGCAAGACACCAGAGGAGGTATTTTAATTTACTGTTATGACCGAAAATCTACTTTGCGAAAGAAATCGTCACTAAATAGTTCGTAAAATAATATTGTAGCGATACCCATCCTCTTTATAATCTTACCACTGGGGACCGGCTGGTATCTATGAGATGTAGAGAGATTTAGTCTTCTAATACCACAATGTTTTGTAGATATTTACGATTTTTTCTTCATTCAGCTTTTGTCACAACACCCACGATAATGGGGTTTGTGTGTTCTAATCGGATAAAACTATATTACATACTAATAATGTTCTTAACCGCTAGGTTATGGAATACTCAGCAGTATTTTGGGAGAGATGTCACGAGCTACAAGATATAGACAGAATTATGGGACAAATAGAAAGAGGTGAAGCTAAAATACAACGTAGGGCGTCAATTAAGAAAGCCTTAGATGCTAAAATGGCTCGATATAGGGCACCATTCCATCAACTTAGAATTTCATATGGTACTAACAAGGGAAAGAATTATGTTGAAGAGGAAGACAGGTAATTATTTTGTATTTTTTTTTTTTACAAAATTTTATTTAATGGTTTACTTCTTTATTTTTTCATTTATGTCTGACTTCTGAGGCGAGGTATCTCTACCTCCAGTGATAAAAAAACTATTTGACCTACTTACACCACAATGGCCAGACATATTGGTCAAAACATTTTGTCAGGTTTCCCTTCGTAGAATTTAGTAAAGATATTCATCATCATCATCATAACAGCCCATTAATGTCCCACTGCAGGGACGGGCCTCCTCCCGTGACGGAGGGATACTTGGCCTACTAATACCACGCTGGCCAAATGGATTGGTATAGGGTTTAATTTCAAGTTTTCCTTCTTTTTATGACGTAATGATAATATTTACGGATAGTCCCTTAGTCGGTTTTTACGACACCCATGGATGAGATGGGGTGGTGACACACTGTATTCTTACTCCGTCACCACACGGAGAAACGACGGTAAAGATATTATGTTAACTTTTATGACATCCATGGAATAAAATAGGGTTGACAAAATACTAAACCATTAATTTTTTTAAAATAATTCCGTATTCTGTGTGATTAACAAACGGTAAACAACTATTTCTTGTATTACAGATTTCTCGTATGCATGTTGCATAAATTAGGTTTTGACAAAGAAAATGTATATGAAGAGCTCCGTGCCGCTGTCCACGCTGCGCCACAATTCAGATTTGATTGGTTCCTCAAATCAAGAACAGCCATTGAACTACAACGCAGGTTAGTTATGCTGATAAAATCGCAATATCACATTATATGACCATTGCTTCATCCTAACAGCCCATTTGTGTCCCACTGCAGGGACGGGCCTCCTCCTGGGACGGAGGGATACTTGGCCTACTAATACCACCCTGGCCAGGCGGATTGGTATAGGGTTTAGTTTCAGGTTTTCCTTCTTTTTATTTCGTAAAGATAATATCCACGGATAGTCCCTTAGTCGGTTTTTACGACACCCATGGGATGAGATGGGGTGGTGACAAATTCTATTCTTACTCCGTCACCACACGGAGTATTGCTTATTTTGACTAAAATTATTTTGATAAACAATGTTGAAATAGGTACCATTCGTAGCTTTAAAAATGAGATACGATTATTCTTTATCACAAAAGCAAAAATATGTCATTTATTTCTTCTTACTTAAGTTGAAAAGAAGTCCCTTATTCATCCTTTACAAATTTGGGTTGAGGTGCAACAACCAGTGTTCTCAGTCCGTCACCACGTTATAGATCAACATAACATGTTTTTATTTTACCTAAATTTATAGTTAAAACATTGAGTTGAAGAATTAAGCGCAAATATTTACGATCGGTGAAAAGGCATGTTTTTAAATGTTGCTCAATGCTATTCCAGATGCAACACTCTTATCACGCTGATTGAAAGAGAAAATCAAGAACTGGAAGAGAAGGAGCGTGCTGAAAAGAAAAAGAAGAGTGGTAATGCAAATCAAAATACTCCCGGTGGTAACTCTACTGGTAAAGGAGCTAATACGAGCAAACGTAAAGCTGATCATACTCCCGACACAACCCAGAAACACAAAAAGAAGAAGAAATGAACAAACGTAGTTGCAAATGCTCTCTGATTCCAATTTCTTATGTAAAAGTGAACACTGCATTGATCAATAAATTGTCATTAAAAATTATGTTGTTTGATTTTAATAATATTTTTTTATTATTATAAATACATCAACTTAACAAGAAAACATGTATTAACACAACATGCATGCTTGCATTAAGAATACACAACTAGATAGTCGTTTCTGATATGCATGATGATTGGATAGTATAACTAATATGGCCTGGTAGAAGTGTGATAATCGAAGGCCAGACCACACTTTAGTACTCAGATGCTATACTAAATTACAAATAATTTTTAGTTTTTACCTATAAAGCTTAGGTATAACTAGAAAAATCCGAAAAGAAGAAAACAATGGAAAAAATTGGTACTTGTCTTTCTTCTTTTCAGATGGTATACCTCAAAATAATAGCTACCTAAAGACTACTTTCATCAAAATATATAATATGTCGGAGTACTTAATTTGATTCATAAACAAAGCGCAGCACGCCGCTAGAGGCGACACTGTCGCAATGACGTGTACAGCTAGCTTCGTGCTACAACGGAGACTAGGTGGGGCGCGCCGGAGGGAGACGCCAATCAGTTGCAGTTTGACTTCGGTCGTGATCGGTGCTCCTTACTAGGAACCGTTACCCGTTTTGTTTTGTGTTATTTCGAATATGGTGTAGTGTTCAGTGTAGTTAAAGTGTTACTTCGAGTTGACCGATCTATCGTAGAACGTGCCATCATAAGCTAAGGCCGACATCAGAATTGGGATGAACGCATGTAATTAAGGGACCTTTAAGCCCAAAGTTTGATACGGTGACAATAAAAAATTTTAGTACCTCAAGATATCTTGAGGTACTTAAAATATGCACATGTCGCAGGGAAATGAGGAAACCAGGGATTTCCCGAAATCACTAGGGATATCAGGAAATCCCGGTAAATGTCGAAAATGCCTTGCACTTCGGCGGCCGCTACCGCGGCACGCTCGCTCGCCTCGTGCATTGTGGTCACAGTTCTAACCTAACTTACAGAAGTTGGACTATTTGTGGTTCTTAACTTACAAACAAAAATATGAGCATTTATTTTCTAGTAGAAACGGGATTTCGAGAAATCCCTGGTTTCCTCATTTCCCTGCGACATATATATTCCGATGAAAGTAGACTTTAGGTAGCTATTTTTGAGGTATAGCATCTGAGTATTTTAAAGTGTGATCCCGCCACAGAGTATCACATGGGCTAATAATAATCTAAGATTAGAGGTCACTATACCCTTTCCATTATATTTAACAACATTTGACAGCTTGACGTTAGTGACGTTCAGCAGTATCTCGAATGTAATGCCATTCGATTGTAAGCGATTTTCCGATTTTTCAAATTACTTTATTTTACACAATTGGTTCCTTACATCAACTTACATTATCATTTCTCTCTATATCTATGTTAAGAGAATTAGCCTTTAGCTTAAAATGATAGTTAGCTTAGGTATTATTTAAAATACATAATTTACCGTGACACATTCGCGGGTTATAGCTAATCTAAAATATCATATTACATTTAATAAACGTATTATGAAGTGTTCAGGTTTATTCATAGCATTTATTTCTATCGATTATTTGTAATTTGTTTCATAATGGTGGTAATCGTTATGAGTGTCCATCACTAAGTAACCATGGTAACTGAAAAAAACATGGGTACGTCCATGAAATACAATATTATTTGTTCGAAAAATAAGCGGAAGTATTACGAAACTTCATGGACGTGAACTGTCAAAAAACCAAACTTACGCTGGAAGGGGTATAATATACTCACCAGGAAAGATATATACCTAAATAAAATTGCCATTTTATTATGTAATATTATTTATTAAACATATATTCTTACAGAACACTTCAGGTTTCTTCTACTAGTCACTTGAACAAATGAGCTATGTAGTTTCATGATGACACAAACAAATAGTTTTATTATTTAGATTTCACCATGTTTCCATAAAGGATACATACCAATACTTATCAAAAATTATATATAGACATCAATTTCAAATAAGCACCTACTTATTATCCCTAATGCTTATCTCTAACAAAAATATATTTAGAAACAAAAGAAAACAAAAAAAGACACTTAGGGAATGCTAATTTCAGCTAAATAAGTTTGATACAGTCGACAGTAATATTTAGAAATATAATTACTCGTTCCGTAAATATTTTGGCGGGAAAGCCCTTACTTAAAGCACGGTTTCACGGCAAAATAAATACATTATTCTTTGGACGTTTTGATCTTGAGCCAAACCATATGTAAGTACATTAATTCACTTATTATACACTACCGACCCTTACAAATATGTAACAACTTTGAAAAATATTCATTGCTTACATAGTATTTTTGTTACAAATTTAATTATAGATGCAATACAAATGTCAAAATGTTAATAATTGTCCATACAAATGAAATATTCTTAATTAAATGTAAAGAACAAAATCTACAGTATCTTTGTAATAATTATGAGTTAAAAAAATATGCAAGACAAGACTGACCACTGAGTTAATAATGTGCCATGAAATTAAAGAAATAATCTATGGTTACCCTATGTATTAAATACCTACATGTTTCTATTATTAACATGTAGTTAAGGAATTAATGTAACAGTAAAAAGTTTTTAATTACAAATTGTATTCTCAAAAAATAGAACTTGTTAGTTGTCTTTTTAAACAATTTGTAACAGGATAATGCATAATTATAAATCAAATACCTAACTAAATATTTTATTCCTAACCAAAGGAACATTTTACTAAGCAATTATGATTTTCAGTAGGGACTCATGTGAGAAATCTAATGCCCCCTAAATTAACCTTATTAGTGAAACTATATATAACTACATAGTTTTATCACAGCTTTCAATTAATATACTTCTATCATTTGATATAATCAGGTACGAACATAACACATTTCTTCAATAATTACTCCTTCAATTAATCAGACATTTTAGTAGTACATAAAGTACAATTATCAATATCCATACATCAAGGTGAGTTCCCATTTTCAATATTATCTTGAAAATTGTTAACATTATTTGCAAATGGTGCTCCTAAGCCATACAAGTGTCCACTTGTACTTTCAATATTGCCATCGAAAAATATCTGAAATATGAGAAAACAAAATGTTGAAACATAGTCTAGTCTAGGCTTAGATGACATTTTATGCTTTTTTGATCTTACCTCTTTGATTTTGAAAAAGGCCATTCCTGTGAGATGTGAATCAGAACCAGCCTGATGTTGTGGCCCCACTCTTCGCAATTCTAACTGGTCAGCAACCTCCTGCAAACCACCTTTTAAATTCTTGCAAAGTTTCATTAGGTACTGAAAAACATTACAAAAATAAATTATTATACCAAAGTAAAATATGATTTATGGAATAACTGTACATAGAATAATGTTATTTTAGTTTAAGGTAAGTGGGAGTAAAAGTTAACAAGTGTGTTAACTTTAAATATTTTTTGATCCTAACAGAATAAAACTTTTCATTTTAGTTCTAAGTAATTTAGCTTATGAGTAATTTTAAAAGATTTTTGTATATAATAATAATGTGTAAACTTACTTTAACATCATAAACTGTTGGAAAATACAATCTGAGACTTTCAAAGAAATCATTTTCTTCCTGTGGCAGATTCTGATCGGTCAGAATTTTGAGTAAATAACCAAAATCATATCCAGAATGGAAGCTTAGCCAGTTAATGTTGTCCATAAGAACTATACCTGGAAAGAAATTACTTTTATTTTAGTTCGTACTACTCTAGAGGTCAGAAGCAGGAAACTTATTATTCTCCATTGCATTTTTCAAACCAGTTTAATTTACTAGGTGAGGGTAACTACGTTAACAAATATTCACTACTTTATTAGTAGAATAAATAGGTCAAAAGAAGTTTATTTTAACAAAAAACCTTTCTAGTGTTTGTCCTACACGTTATATAGGATTCCTGAAGGATAATATTTAAAAAATGTTACAAACCTGATGACATAAGTAGCTCTGCAAATTCTAAAGGTTCAATTCCATGTTCTTCATGTTCCCTGAATTGCAATCCAGAATTTTGTAACAAATCAATTGAATCTTGGGCATACATATCTTCTCTGGAAACAATGCTTAAAAGTGACATTATTCTTAAAGTTGGCTAAATTAACAACAAATTACTTTATACAATACTCACTGCAAGTTAAATTTAAAATTAAACTGCCATGTTGTACATCCCGGTGGAGTCTTTCCATTTTCATCCATAAAGGTAAGACCTAACTGGATAATTCTTAACAGGTCTACATTACATCTAAAAGTAAACTTATAATTTAAAAATAAAAAATATTAAAATAGACTGTTTTGTCAATAGCATCTTTCTTTTGTTGAAATTATTAACAACATATAAATTTAAGCACAAGCATCCTGCTTTATCTTAGTCTAACTCTACACCCATGAACTTTCCCTTATGCCCGATTTACACATCGACAAGTACAGTAGCGAGTTAACTTGCCTCATTGGCGAGTTAAGTCACTTTTTGCGTGTGGAGGGCAAAAGCGAGTTAAGTAGTAAGTTGCCGATTAAGTTGATTTGAGTACAGCTCGATCCTATTTTTTGGCGAGTTAAGTACGAAGTAGGCCCCCCTCTCGCGTCTCCCGCACCCTGCCAACGAAACTCACCGGCTCGCGCACGCCGTGTAGACAGGCGAGTTTAGTACAGTTCACAAGTTCTATTATTTATTTTTGTCTGTTTTTCTATGTTTAATGTGTACGGTCGGGGTATTTGCCGCTCGACCACCCTTAGGCGAGAATCGCTTGGCACGCGGCGCATGCGATACGTGGGCGTGCCACGTATCGCATGCGCCGCGTGCCAAGCGATTCTCGCCTAAGGGTGGTCGAGCGGCAAATACCCCGACTGTACATACTTAACCCATTTATTACCACTGTGCCAATTTGGGAACACTTATTAAATGAGGGTGTTTAAAAAACCTTTTGACAAAAATTGTCATATTGTTACATTAAGTAGCTGTTAACAGTGTGTTAATTACGTTATAGTTTCAATTTACAAGAAGTTGTCGAAATATTATTATTTTTGAAGCTGTTGAATTTAATCATTTGGAGGACAGTTCAGGTAAGCTAAATTTTGGTGCTATTGTGTAATGTAGACCGAGAAAATTGAAAATGTTGATATTATTTTCATGAAATAAGTACATAACCTACAACTCCATGTCATTTTATCACAGCTTTTTATTCCTAATATAAAAATATAGGGATGCAAACATAAGTGTACCAATTCGGGAACACTGGCTATAAGGGGGTATAATAAAAAATACTGTTCTTTTGGATTCAATATGCATCGTAGACATTATTATAGTAAATCCTATAACTATAAGGGCTTACAAAAAGCAGTAAACAGAATATTGGATGATAGTGATGATGACTTGGAGTATGATTTGACCATCATCCCACCAGATCCCAGTGTTCTCACTGATGAAGAAGAAAGCGATGATGACGTGCCACCAACTACTCTTCCGAATCGACGTTCCAGAACATAGACAAGTATTTGTTCATACTGTAGGTGTTCTTTCTGACAACAAAGATAGCAGCAATGACGAGCCATTATCTGCCAAGTCAATCAAGAGTCAATGATCAAATATTACGGTCGTCATACAGCAAAGTTATTTATTCGTGGGAAACCCTTACGGTTTAGATATAAGAATTGAGTTGCAGCAAGCTCTAGTGGATACTGATATAGTTTCGACGTATATTGTGGGAAAAGTACAACATCTAGCCTTTGCTTTTTTACAACTCGAGAACTCAATGGCTCTTTAGCCATTGGGTTCTCGAGTTGTAAAAAATCTACTCGACAAATTACGCACAAACTCTTCAAACCACAAAGTCTTTGTCAACTTGCTTTGGGACTTGCGTCAGTAAGGCTATCGTATTCGTACTACAGAAACTTTACACGAAAATCGTATCAAAAAAGGCATGGGCGGACTAGATCAACTCGATCAATCCATTTCTTCTTATAGTATTGGCATACACGGTAAGAAGTGGTGGTGGGTATAGTTCACATACATGGTTGACAAGGCGATTCCTAAATGCCTGGGGCGTTTGCAAGTGATCTGTAAAGAAGAGCCAATGAACCCATTGTTGTTTCGCCGTAGTATCACCAGATTTTGCCTAAAATCATCGCCTCATAGAAAAGTGGGTCGTCCTTCATCATCAAAATGTTGAAGAGCTTAGGTTAGACGGCAAGGGACATGTTCCGGAAAAGCTCTCAAACAGTGTAAGAAGTACTGTATGCCATATGCCATCTTAGATGTCGTTGGGGTTGCAGGAAATGTAAAAAAACACATTGTTTTAATAAAAACATGTTTCAGTAATTACCATACATAAGAGGCCACTGTACCAATTTGGGAACACCCCTGTAAAACCCTGAAAAATTAATATTTTTGATTTTTTTATTTTTTCATTTATTTGTGTATATGTTAATTCCTAAATATTAAATAAATTAATAAAAAATGTTTACTTGTTTCGGTTTGGCTGCAAATGGGTTAAATACTTTAAAAAATACTCCGTTGTCTAGTACCCATAGTATATGCTCTGGTTAGTTTGGGACTAGATGGGGTTGTGTGAAAGCGTGAGGAATATTTATCTGTTTATTATTCTATACTTTTCAATTAAAATTTCATTTTCAATGTGTTGTGCAAGTGTTAATACTATTTCTCGTATAATACCGCGTAAAATGGTATTCAATGTCCATTTTATCTATTAAAACAACCGTAAACAATCTAGGGCGACGCACGCACGACGCGACTAGTCTTCGTCTCTGATCGGCAACTTATGAGCTGTACTCGCCTACGTGTGAACTGTACTTACTACTTACTAGTTAAGTCTATTTTTTTAACTCGCCACTGTACTCGTCGATGTATAAATCGGGCATTAGTCTGCTATATAATTATAAAGCCATAGCGAAATAATGTCTTACTGAGAACAAAACAATCAAAATTCTACTTCCAAGTGCCTATAGGTAAATTTATTTAGTGTGCTTTTTAAACTCTAAAAAGGATTTTTCTAAAGGGAGGTCTTTTCATAACAAAATATCTAATAAGAAGAATTTTATGCTGATAAAAGTTATTAGTATTATAATGATATGTTTTATAGTGAATATTTTCTGCAAATATTTGGTTACCTTAAAAGTTGGTACTGATAGTCAGCAGTAGATCTGAATTCTCCAATTGGCCTAGCTACAACTCCTGGAAACTCCGTGTCCATTGCTACCCAGTGGTACTTCTGTACAATCTAAAATAAAAATAACGTTTGAATTTTTCGATCTCAGGGTTGAACGAACTACTCAAAATCTATGAGGTCCTGAAAGATGGAATAATGTACCATTACTGTAGACTTGAAATTGCAAAATGAAATTAAATATTATATGTAGTGAGTTTTAATTAGATTTAGTTAATTCATATTACATGTTATCAACAACTGAAAGAGCTTACCTGTCTAATAACATGAAATTCTTCGTGGAGATTATGATTCCAAACATTTTTAATGGTGCAATCTTCTTTTATAGCGTTGGACAATATTGACCCGAAACTAGCGGCAGGCATTTGAAATTATATCTTTCTAAATTTGCTTAGAAAAAATAATATCCGAGTCTGTTTTTACCGGAACCCAAAGACAAGCCGGAAAAGAAAAGACAAACAACTGACAAATGCCCTGAAAGAGCCGAGCTACTGTCAAAATATAGAAATAGTCTATGATAAAATGTGGTAGTGTGGTGATAAATGATAATAGTTTACTAATTATTCATGGTGCACAGTCATAAGATAGAATCGGTTTTATGCATGCAGCATGATAAACTCGGACGTAGAAAAATAATTAATATATAGATACAGGGGTTTTTCAAATGTATTTTATTAAAGACTGGGGACTTAACAATACAAAGAATACCCAAGCTCAGAACAATAATTTATCGATCGCGCGAGGAGAAATTAAGAATTGTCTTGCGTGGGATTCGAACCCGGAACCTCGGGCAAAGGACAATTACATGTGTGGAACTATACTAGTCCTCCAGTCTGGAATCAATTTTTTTAATTAACGTAGTAGTATTTTTTCGGAAGTTTCAGAGTTTCTAGTTAGGATAGCTAAGGAGGAAGAAAGGTAATTGATTCGTGGCTAATCCTATCCTTATCCCACAAAGTAGGCCAGGCTCATTGATTTACAAAAAACCAAAGATACACACTCCACTTCCCAAAACCGTCCGCAACAAAAAGGCGCACAATGCACTTTTTTTAAATAAGTATCGTCGTCTGTTCTACCGGCAAACGTCAATCATTAAAGTTTATTGCTTCTTGTGCATTACTTTTTAAATACAACTTTATGTCATGCGTGTAAGATTGAATTTGAAAAAAAAATATGTTTACGATATTACTATACGTATTTATTGCGTATGTATGTATAATTTGGTGACACTTTTGGCTGTTAGTTTTGTTTGAAAATGTGCATCTTGGGTTTTTCGTAAATCAATGGCCAGGCTACACTTTTTATGGTAAAAAAGTTTTTAGGTAAACGTTGTTTAAGTTTATAATTTGTTCACCAGATGTCGTGAATAAGAATTGCTATGTCGCTAACTTTATTCTTGTCCGGGTCTAGGACCAAATAAAAAATAAAGACGTAGCGCTGCGAAAAACAAAACTACGCCTCGCTCTATACATACAAGTTCACACGCACACATTTACAACCCAAACTACGCCTTATCGGTCAGCGCTATTTTTTTATTTGGTCTGGAGGTTCGGGTATCACGAAGCTTCACTGCAGCAAAGATAATGCAAATAGTAAGTCTGCTTGTATATAACTATCTGTTTTCAAGCCGTTTTAAATAGCAGCTTGCAACAACTTCAAGCCGGCATGATAGTAGGTGTAAGTACTGTACATCGGTAACGAACAAAACAGAACTTTAGTTTGGTAGGATCTTAAGAATCGCGTTTATTGAATTCGTCCAATGTATTGTCTGATGATTTAGCGTCATATTAATTAACGGAGAATTTGGTTTGCAGTACTTAATAATATCAATATAATTATTAATATTGCTGTTACTTAAGGATGATATTTCATAGATCCTTGTATTAGCTATTCACCGCGCTATTGCCTTCTTATCCGAATTTGTCCATTGCTTTGAGTAGATCCAAGACCCCATTGACTCCCAAATTTCACTCAAACAAGACAACGACATCTAGGGTGGATGGCAGCGATAATATCGTTGTCAACAGGAAATGAAAGTCAATCTTATAAATCGAAAAGTAAAAATTATATTTTACGATTACAAAAAAATATACGAATTATGATGGAATCTTAAAGTAAAAATAAGTCGTAAAATAATTCAATAAAACCTTATGAAGAAATAATAGTCTTAAATCTATAAATTTATATAAAATGTGCTAAATATTAATAAATCTAGGCTAAAATCATTATTTTAAAATGTGTAATATAAACCTGAAATGTATAATTTACAAAATAATAAAGGATGCAATTTATCTACATGATGTTCATTTCATTAGTGAATGTCTCAAATTTCACAAATTTAAAATACAAATCGAATTATATGGTATAACAGTTTATTCACAGATGTAAATTGGTTACTGAGGTAATATCCAAACTTCACACATTTTGTATATTCACATCACAAGATGGCGTTGATAGTCCACTCGATGACACTGAACACATGCGGTTAAGGTGTCATGCACGGGCTCTCGCCTGATCAGGATGAATTACCGTTTTCACCATTATCTTGAAAGTTATTTACGTTGACGGAAAATGGCGCTCCTAGCCCGTATAAATGGCCACTAGAGCTTTCGATGTTGTCGTCAAAGAATATCTGAAAAGGAAATATTGTTATAAATACAATCTCTTGTAAGATACAAATTAAATTTTAAATAATTTGTGAGAGTTAGGGATTTTGACTAAGCACATAATAATATACAGTTAATTAACGACTCATCATGGTAGTCTACGAAACATTTAAATTACTTCTATAGGCACCTATGAAAAAAAAAGTTTATTTTAGAAATGCAGTCTATGCAATCCATAGATGTGATCCAAAACAGGTACTATATACTCACCTCCTTGATTTTAAAGAACGCCATTCCTGTTAGATGTGAATCTGATCCTGCTTGGTGCTGTGGTCCCACGCGGCGCAGTTCCAGCTGATCTGCTACTTCTTGCAGTCCACCTTTCAAGTTTTTGCACAGCTTCATTAAGTACTAAAAACAAAAAAAATTAAAGTTTAAACTACATATTATTATAAGTTCTATCAGGACAGGAACAGAGTTCAAAATGGACATTTGTGAAGCTATCTGTTTATAACTATAAGGCTGATTGCAGATTAGTAACTTTAAAACTAAACAACAAATTTCATACATTCAACATAGTTTAACAAATTCTATGCTAAACTAAAAAGATAAATACTCAAATAATTGTAAGGGTATACATACCTTAACATCATATACAGTTGGAAAATATAATCTTAGGCTTTCAAAAAAGTCATTCTCATCTGTGGGTAGATTTTGATCTGTAAGTAACTTTAGTAAATAACCAAAATCGTATCCAGAGTGAAAACTTAGCCATTTTATATTGTCCATAAGTACTAATCCTGAAAAAAGAAACAAGTTTTAAATATAACGCTGTGTCATAGTATAATTAACTGCAGTACTTCTTATGTAGGTACTGTTTCTTAAGGTTGTATAAATACAAGAAGCAGCTTTTCCGATAAGTATTGTATCATGTCTCCCTACAACTATAACATATTTTCTAAATGAAGTATTGTTCTACAAAATCTAAAACTAAATACCAACCAGATGACATAAGTAATTCTGCAAATTCTAGAGGTTCAATACCATCCTCTTCATGTTTCCTGAATTGAAGACCAGAATTTTGTAGTAAATCAATTGAATCCTGCGCATACATGTCCTCTCTAGAAAACAAAACATACAGAACTTTTAAAATAAAGCTTAAGTTTATTGTTTTTAATATTTTAACATGAATTAAAGAATGTTATCACATTTGATTGGTAGTGACGAAGCTGTGGAAGTAGTAAGTATGGTATATCAGAAGCAATGGTTCGGATAGTGATATAATTTCATACTACTCTACTTCTAGTTTACTACTACCTGTTTAACATACAATCATGAATTACATCAACATCAACCACTAAATTGGAGTATGTATGTATTAGTTAAAAGCTTAATAAAGCACTAAAGTTGCATTAAATACTTACTGTAAATTAAATTTGAAGTTGAATTGCCATGTAGTGTATCCCGGAGGAGTTTTACCATTTTCATCCATAAATGTGAGCCCTAATTGTATTATTCTTAGGAGATCAACATTACATCTGCAAAAAAAAACAAAATGCATCATAATAATTGAGAATTTTTTTTTATTTACTATAATGGGCATTGCCCATTTTTATCCAGTGTCTAAATTAATATAAGATAAGTAGGACATGGTCTGGTGATAAACATAGCATACAAAATGTCATCACCTCTTCTAGTATCGGCTCATAAGACAAACATAACACCATAGATAAAAGCTTATACAAAACCACCTGGCCAGTGTGGTACACAAAGTTAAATTCCTATGAAATACAACAATAGTCTAAAGATCAATTAGCAAATGAGCTCTTGAAAAGTATGATTGGAATTTGTTATTGTTTTATTATTGCGTAAGGAATTCAATGCCATTATAATAGTTCTTTGGAATGTAGGACATTGTGGATTTTCTTAGTTATTTTAATTTTTAAATACTAATATGTTAAGCAACTAGTCACCTCCTAATTTCCTGCTGAAGTTTCTAAAAATGTGATTAAAGGCATCTCTAAAGTGCTCCATTCATAGGCTGTTAAAAATACAAGTAGCGTCACAGGCTAACCCATGTTCTACCAACTATCTATCATGAGTTGAGGCAAAAGCCAAATTAATTACCTTAATAGTTGGTACTGATAGTCCGCTGTAGATCTAAATTCACCAATTGGTCGAGCTACTACACCTGGGAACTCTGTGTCCATAGCCACCCAATGATATTTCTGGACTACCTAAAAAAATTAAATAAAATATTAATCATACAACACTTAAACATATCCCTTCAACTGTAGCGTCCATTTTGCGCGATTTTGCAGATCTGTGGTGCCACTTCTGAGTGATCCCCAGAAATGGAGCCGGATGTTAGAAACATGCCCATGTCTAATAAGTAAAAAACGGGTGCTATATGAAAGGCATGTTGTTGATATTGTTATGAAATAAGCTTACTTTAAAAGGATGGTTTAGTCCGTTTTTGTTTAGCTATTTTTGATTAATTCTAATTAGAAAACAGCATTCATGAATTTTTACCTGTATAATTTAATAGTTGTTAAAACTTAAAACCATTTTTCCAACAAGTTTTTCTATTATTTACATGAATATACTATATTTTATCCAATCAATAAAAAAAATCACCCTACATGGTACAATTTTTTTTTTATAATGTTTACAAAATCGCCTCATCTGGTAGGCGACCCAAACGCACGGACAAAAGAAGCGCAGGTAACAGTTGAGAAATATAGACATTAAATCATTATAATAAGTACCTGTCTTATTATTTGAAATTCTTCATGTAGATTGTGATTCCAGACATCTTTTATACCACAGTCACTGTTCCCAGGAAGTTGTGACAACGAGCCGAAACTTGCAGCAGGCATCTGTAGAACGAAAGCATATTTAAAGTCTTATACAAACTTTAGGTACAATATATGGGAATTGCTAAAAGATTCAGTACAGTATTTTGGGATAATGTTCAATAATAATCCATAAAAATGTTAACTGATGACTGACTCCATACAATTTATAGACAAATAAATAATGTTACCAATGTTGACACAATCACACAAACCCATATTCACTCATTAAATATTCCTTGAAATGTAGTTAATAATACATAATTGATAAACACACTTATTTACTTTTTTTGATAAATACAAATAACAAGTAGATCAATGCAAACTAATGTTCATGAGCACAACATTGAATTGTCTGTTTTGAACCCCAAACAACTGTTAACAGTCACATTCTTTACCACTATTCAAATTAAGTAATATTACTAGTTGAAATTTATTGCTTTGTAATGGTAGGCAAGTCCTATACCAACAAACACAGTCTGCAATATGTTGACATAATAAGTTGTTCATTTTCAACTTTTAAAGACAAGAAATATACAATTTACTAGTAATTAATTTGTTAAACAATTAGCATTGTTATTGTTTTTAAGACAATTTGCCACGTTTAATAACAAGTATTGCAAAGATTGCATTTCATTAAGATGTTGATAGCATCTTTAGTTCAATATTGTATGCAACATACCTTGTATCGGTTATCTGCTACCAAATGGGCAGATTCTTCAGTTGTTTTCGACGCCGTGGTTTACGATTTGTTCTAAACTTCAATATAATTTTGAACTATTGCTTATTTCCTATTTGATTGTTGATGTTAAGAGGTTACGCTTACGCTTCAAATACGACCATTCCAACCACAGCTTGCCTAGTTAAAGCGGGTGGGAAGCAGCAGCTAGTAAAGGAATTAACGTATTTTTATGGCTATATTATTCGCTATTGAATGGTAAAGGCTACAAATCTATGAAAATAAAAAATAAATGAGATTTTTGTTGGAGTAAAATACGCTAAAGCAATACAATCCATTTTTTATAACTGACACATTACATTAGAGTTTAGTGATGTCCATCAATGTTCGGTTTACATCGATCACGAAAAATACCGTTGGATATTTCAGAGTCGATTCTTCACAGACACATTCGTATTAAGTTTATTAAAGTTAATGAATAAAAAAATGCTATTTATTACCGTTAAACTAAAATTTATCATCCTAATATATTTATATCCTGGGCTAATTATTATAATTAAAAATGAAATGTATTTACCAACTTAATGAACATTGTACAAATAACTGTATTGACAACATTGATATAAAATCTGTTTATGGCAATAATAAAGTCAATTAGAAATTGTGACGTAAGCTTATTTATTACATCACAAATATTATTATTATCATATTTTATGTAGTCATGGATGGACACAACTCTACAACTTTTCACAACACAGTTATAAGTATCAATGTCACGGCAAAAATAGTAACTAATAATGATAGACCCGCCATTTTTTTTCATCATTTCATTGAATTGTTGATAGTTCTATAAAAAAGCTGGTGTTGCTAGTAGTAAGAGCATTTTTTAAATAATTCGTAAACGTAAGAGTTATAAAATTTTTATTCTAGTCTGCAACTGACTTTAGTTAGTACCTTAGTGAGGACATGAATATTTTATACAATTAATCCCTCCCACTGATTCAGATTTATTAGTACTTCTTCTTTATCGTTTGGTTTGTGACCAACTCGGTGTTGATAGTTCTTTATTCAAGATAGTGGATGAATGACTGTGTCAGTACGCCGGCAGCCGGGGCCGACTTGTTACGTTAGTTCCAAATCACCGAGACGCTCAGATTCACACCCTTCTATGGAATTACCTCGCCGACGTTTATTCATCAGCATTATTGTTTACTAATCAGTTAGAGCAACTGTATGCGAGCGCCCCGCATTAATGACATTAAGTCTTAAAGCACCGAGCATGATACTTACTGAGCCCGGGAGAAAGCAGAAAACAATTTGGGACCTAAGGGGTCCCAAAATTTTCAGAATGATTAAAGCTACCGTGTACAGAAAGTCCATCGAACAAACATGGACATGCAGAGAGTGAACCGGACAGAAATACCGGGGAGTCTCATGTATTCCGGGCAAAATATTTTATGAAACACCGTACGCGTTGAGTTCGTTGTTACTCCGCGGGCGCCGGGCGGCGCGGCGTAGTTTTTATATGTTTTTCTCCGCCATACACAAGTGTCTGTCGTCTGCGCGGGCCATAAGAGAACTTAGGACAACGAAAATGTTAAGCTGATTTCTCAAACTTTTCAAGTAATTAGTTTCGAATCCCATAGGACACGTTCTAATTATCTTTTCAGAATACCATGCAACGCTCATTAGGTCACAATGCCAGTAACAATAACTACAAAAAACCATGTTTTTTTTACGTCTTTTATAGGTTTGTCATCCATCACAGCATCAACACGGTGTGGTCTGGTGCACACGGTACATCGCATGTTATTTTGAGTTTACGAGGCTTTGCCTTAATAAGGATCTAAAAACAAATCATGAGGTTGAAGTTACAGGGAATTTCTTCTTTCTTCTTCGAAGAAATGGAAAATTCTTGGCTATAAACATTTACTCTGTCTAGATAGATGTAGGGTAAGCTGGTCGACAATGAACCACCTAAAAGTTTAAGAGCTATAACACCACTGTTATGTGTCCGAATTATATAATTTTTACTTCTTACTGTAGATAATTTAACTGGCTATGCTATGAAGTATTATTTTTTGACTTAAATGCCATACAATTCTATAATTATTATTATTTTTATTTTTTGAGAAATGATTTACTGTGTACACCGGATGGCACTCTATGAACCGGGGGTTGGTTAACAATGAACCATGACAATAGTTATGTCAATGGTGGGATTATAAATAAAGTTAAGAAATAAAACTATTTTATTTATATTAAATATATATTTCTATCACATAAATCAACAACTTTTTTTTTATTTTGTAATCATATATCCATATCCTTTGCTGCTTTTCTCAAGCTTACTTCACCGGTAAGATATAGTTTGACTGAGATCCTCTTTTTCCTTGCACTTCTATTTAGTGTTGTTCTCCCCATACTAAAATGTAAAAAACATTTTTATAATTAAATTTACAACAGATTAAATCGGTTAAAATAAAGTTGATTCAATAAACCGTGGTTAAAATATTAGCGGTACCAGTGGTTCATAGTGTACTCCCTCTAACTTGTATTTTTTGTATTTTTTTTTGTATTTTTATTTTATTAAAAGTAAGTTACACATTGGATACAATATTTTATCTGCCAAACTGTATAACAGTTTGTCGGCAGAACTGAGTCATTCTGTACCACCCCTTCCTAATCATATTCACGCTTTCGTGGCTACAACAACAAAAACGTGGAGCGTAAAGAAATAATTTAAATGTAAAGCGTAAGAAATAAGTAGCATAACTTGCAAAATGATATAAATTAGCTAATATTAACACAAGTAAAATAAGACGAAATTTAACTTACGTAATTTTTTCACAAATTTCGGCGGAATAATACAAAACATGAACGCACACGTGCGCCTGCACCACTAGCTCGCCGTCAACTGGGGTGGGACGAGCGCCCCTATAAGCCCTTATAAACTATATAGCACTGAATGACAACGTCACATTTCTGAGTTATTAGCCTGATTCACAGTGATGTAAATAAAAAGTTAACGCGGTAACACTGTTTTTTATTGCTCCACATAAATAAATTGAGAACTCTCGCAAAGATCAATATTTATAAACAAGCAATACATAATTTAAAAGCTGGTGAAGTGACCATTACATTAATATAAGTTTGTAATCACAGCTACAAAGAACGAGTGAGTAATCATCAAATACATTTTTATAATATTTTGTAACAACCGCCGACTCGTCGCCGCTACCGCTGCTACAGCTACCCACACAGGCGAACTCATCACACGTATCCAGCACTTTCATCGCTTTACCGCTAAATAGACATTAGACGGATAAGGAATATATTTGTTTTATTTGATAAATTTTTTTTTTTTTTTTTTTGCTTAAACTTTTTATACATAATTCTCTAATATGGCAACTATGGTCGGCTCGTGCGCGGGATGCTGTAATAAAATCTTGACTAAAGATTTTTTGAGCTGTGCTTTTTGCAAACACAAGTATGACCTACCTTGTACAAATTTGAATGAAAGACGCTTTTCCGCCATGACTGCTGATCAAAGGAACAAATGGAAGTGTCACGGGTGTCGTGCGAAGCAGCCTAAGACTGATAACAGCAATACCCCACTGCCTCCTGATGACGCAACGGGTAAATCTAGAATAAGGGACGATTCTCCAACTGATAATATCACACAACGGAAAAAAACCATGCCTCCTTTCTCGTCCATTGACGATAGGTTGGACTTAAATTTAGTCTCAACTATTATTTCGAAGGAAGACGTTAGGGCGATAATTAGAGAGGAATTTGGCCTCATGCGCTCGACTCTAATACAAGAGCTTAGCCAGACTCTCAAGCAAATGGTACAGAATGAGGTACGTACAGAATTTAAATCCATGAAGCAGGAGATATTAGCGCTGGAAAATAGCGTAAAGTTCTTGGATGAAAACTATGAAAGTGCTAAAGCAACGATTTCTACATATAAAGATACAGTGGGCAAGCTGCAAAAAGAGAACGTCTACCTAACGCAAAACGCACAAGATTTGCAAATGAGATTTCAAGTTATGGAACAACACAATCGAGTCAATAACTTGGAGATACAGTGTGTACCCGAGTACAGACAGGAAAATCTTATGTCTACTATATTGCAGATTGCCAAAGTAGTATCCTGCGACATAAGAGAGACCGATATTCATCACTGCACTCGCGTAGCTAAGAGCAATAAGGAGGATAAGAGACCTCGCAGTATAATTGTTAAACTTGCTACTCCAAGGCTCCGTGATGCATTTTTGGCTAGTACTATAAAGTTTAACAAAACTAACCCTGACGATAAAATTAATACTGGTCACCTAGGCATCGGAGGAAACAAGGCACCAATCTATATTCTTGAACATCTGTCGCCTATGAATAAGAAACTACATGCCGCTGCCCGGCAAGTGGCCAGAGAAAAGGGATTTAAATTTGTGTGGATAAAACAGGGCCGTGTCTTCATGCGTAAAACTGAGGACGCTGAAGCTATATTTATTAAAGGCCAGGACACCCTAGACAGGTTACATTAAGTTCTATCTATTGTATCTTCTTGTTTATTTGTTATATCTTATCTGTGTACTAAATTCAATCAAATTCTCTGATCTAAATGTATATTACCAGAATGTCAGAGGCTTACGAACTAAAACTCATGACTTTCTGACTAATGTAGCTTGCTTTAATTTTGACATAATCATCTTGTCGGAAACGTGGCTTAAAAGCTCCATATATAATGCTGAATTATTTGATAACCGTTATACAGTGTATCGAAGGGACCGGGAAACAACAGGTTTTCAGGGAAAAAAAGACGGTGGCGGCGTATTAATCGCTGTCTCCAATAAATTCTATTCTACCCGTTTTGCAGAAGCGGAAAGCCAATGTGAAGACCTATTCATTAAAGTTGAAATAAGTCCAAATAAATATATTTACTTCTGTGCAGTTTACTTACCACCACCTTTGAATAAAGAAACACTTGAACAGTTTTTAGACAATTATAACCGCGTTTCCGACAATATGGAGAATGTTTGCCTTGTCGGTGACTTTAATTTGAGCTGTATTTCATGGCACTGTAACGGTGATAATAATTACTGCCAGCCTACAATAAATCATAACTTTCCAATCTCACAAACACTATTAGACTTTATCTCACTCAACAATCTTAAACAATATAATAATGTAACTAATAAAACAAATAAAATCTTGGACTTGGTTCTAAGCAATACGGATATTGCAGCAGTCACTAAATCCCAGAACTCATTAGTAAACATTGATACATATCATATGCCATTAGAGATAACTATTAGTTTAAAAAACAAAACATCTCTAAAAAGCAACAATATTTTAAAACCAAATTATTACAGGGCAGATTACGATTTGATTAATACTAAACTAAGCGAAACGAACTGGGAAATTGAATTCGGTAAATGCCAAAGTGTAAATGATATGGTAGCAGAGTTTTACACAGTTTTAAATGATTTGACGGATAAATATGTGCCGAAATCCAAACGCGCTCGGGGTAGGCATCCACCATGGTTCAATAAACAATTGATTAGGCTAATGAACGAAAAAGGCAAGTTATTACATAAATTTAGAGTCTTTAAAAATCCTTTGGACGAAATATCATTAGGAATTTTAAATAAAAGATGTAAAAAGTTGGCGGTTGCTTGCTATAACACTTATATAGAAAAAGTCGAAAACAGTATTATAATAAACCCAAAATTCTTTTATACCTATGTGAAGGACAAACGTCAAAGTGAAACCCAAATACCTAAAAACATGGTTTTAAATGACATTAGTGCAACGAAGGGTCCAGAGATATGTAATTTATTTGCATCATATTTCTCTTCCACATTCACTCCTCCTACGCACACGAATTTGCGCAAAGATACAGAATACCTTGCCAATACTACTGTTGCAAACATACACATTCCGCAGGAGAGTATCTGTAAGCAGTTGCGAATGCTCAATGTTCATAAAGGCGCCGGGCCAGACGGAATATCACCGTACTTTATTTCAAAGTGTGCCTCGTCTTTAAGTTTTCCCCTTTACCTTATTATGAATAATTCATTAACAACTGGTACCTTCCCGGCAAAGTGGAAAGTAGCAAAAATAGTTCCCATTCACAAAACCGGCAAAAAGGAACACATTTCTAACTATAGGCCTATTTCCGTTCTATCAGTGTTTGCCAAGGCATTTGAGGCTTTGATCTACCCTTTATTGAAGAATCACACGCGACAGATCTTTATCAATGAACAACATGGTTTTATCGAGTCTCGTTCAACAAACACTAATCTCATCACTTACCACAATGATTTAGCAAATGCAATTGATTCTGGTAATCAAGTGAGCGCTGTTTACATGGACTTTTCTAAGGCATTCGATAGAGTATGTCATAAAACGTTACTGAACAAATTGGATTCTTACGGTATATGCGGTCCTCTTTTGGAATGGTTTCGGTCTTACTTGTCGGATAGAACGCAGTATGTCGTGGTGAAGGGCTTTCAGTCTAACACTCATACCACTACTTCCGGAGTTCCTCAAGGATCTCATTTAGGTCCCTGGCTTTTCAACGTGTTTATCAATGATATAGTTTCATCTATAAGATACAGTACGGCCCACCTTTTTGCTGACGATTTGAAAATATGTAAAATTATAACTGATCCACTGGACGGTGACATGCTGCAAAAAGACCTTGACTCAATAAGTGTTTGGTGTACTTTTAACAATATGTCCTTAAACATTGAGAAATGCAGCACTATCACATTCACCCGGAAACATAATCCAATAAAAAGGCAGTATCACATTGATGGCACAATTTTGCGGGAGGAAATAGAACTTAGGGATTTGGGAGTAGTTTTTGACTCTAAGCTGACTTTTGTACCCCACTATGATAATATAGTGAACAAGTCTTCAAGAATGCTTGGTTTTATAATGCGCAACAGTCGACTATTTCGCAATCCTGCTGCAAAAATTGCAATCTATAACACCTACGTACGGAGTCACCTTGAATACTGCTCGGTGGTCTGGTCCCCTCACTACAACATACATAAGTTGAGAATAGAACGAGTACAAAAGCGATTCTTAAGACACCTTGCTTTTTCGTGTGGGTTGTACAAGCAACTGCCATCTACTAAAGATAAATTGAGTCATTTTGGAATGGATAGCTTGTCATGTCGCAGACAATATCAGGACATGACCTTTCTGTACAAAGTTTTAAACAGTCATATTGACTGTCCATTTCTTTTGGAGTCATTTAAACTACGTGTTCCACGTCGGATACCTAGACATACACAAACCAATGCGGGTTTGCTGCAACCGCCGTTTGCCAGAACCAATTTAAAGCAATTTTCCCCTGTAAGTCGCTTGTCGAGAGCTTACAATGATATTTGTGGTGAACTGGATGTGTTTGGCGATAAGCTATCCAAATACAAAAGTGTTGTTTTGGAGTTGTTGAGACTAAGAGATATATAGGTTTAAGATGTTTGTAATTTTAGCGTAATTATCTATTTGTTTTTCCATTTTTTTTTTTCCTTATTTTATGGATATACTTTTTGTTTAATTTAGTTCTTAACTTTTTGTGTGTTTTTAAAACAAATCTTACCAGTGTTACTTTTAGGTGCCAACTTAAAATGTTATGCATTTAACTTTGTTATAAGTGTTAGATGTTAAAATGTAAAATGTAATTTATTTATTTATTTATTTATTATTCGGTTCACCAACAGCTATTTACACTAAAACAGTTCTTCCTTAATTAGCTACGTTTAACATTGTAAGTGTAATAACTACTTATAGGCGAACACCGCATGCATTAAGTGTTTACAACTATACTCATAATAATATTAACAAAGATAACTGTGAAATAATTACATTTCTCCTAATATAAACCAAAACTAATTAAGTGACATGCATAAACCAAATTAATACAAAACATTGCTTAACATTACATCATTTCTGCCTTGTTAAAAACTACAACTGTCCTTTTAAATGGTCACGTATACTTTGGCGGAAAGACAACAGTGTATCATGGTGTATATCAACAAGATCACTGAGACTGTTTAAAGTCCTACTAAGTCTAGGTACAGGTGAGTTAGAACCCAGCACAGTAGACCTAAGTGGCAAAGACAGTGGCGTTATCCGGTATCGAGGTAGTCGTGCAGGCGCGGTAAAGCGAAAAAGTTTAAGTAACTGTGGACAATCAATTTTGTTGCGAAGGATTTTGAAAAGCATTACGGCGTCTAATGTATATCTTCGATTTTCAAGTGAATCAATTTTGTAATACTTAAGCCTTGCTAAATACGACCTCTCCTTTTTTGTTCTGTACTCAGAAAAGGAAACATGCCACAAAAATCTTTTTTGGACCCGCTCCAAGCGTAGACATTGTACCGCGTAATGTGGCCTCCAAACAGGACTGCAGTACTCTAAAGTACTTCTGACAAGGGAATTATAGAGGGAAAACTTGACGTTACGCTGATAAAAATCTTTGCAGGTTCTTACCACGAGGCCTAAAGTCCTTGATGCTCTTTTAGTAATACACTCAAGATGAGGCACAAAGGTCATCTTACTATCGAACAGAACGCCCAAATCTTTAATTATATTCAATTTTTGAATTTCCGTTTGATCAATATTATAATTATGATGAGTAATTTTGGTCTTCCTCGTAAATGTTACATGAAAGCACTTCTTCTTATTCAAACACAGATCATTCTTATTACACCATACGACCAACGCATCTATGTCCTCCTGTAGAAGCAACGAATCTTGAGCAGATTTTATTACTCTCAAAAACTTTAAATCATCCGCATACATGAAAGTCTTGGAATAACGAAAACGTTCCGGCAGATCATTAACGAAGAAATTGAACAATAAAGGTCCAAGGTGTGAGCCCTGAGGAACGCCAGATGTAATCCTTCTGTATTCAGATTGGTGGCCGTTAAGGACAACATAGAATGACCTCTCCGTCAAATATGAGCCCACCCAGTCGAGAAACGAATTACATAAACCATAAGCTGCAAGTTTATGACATAGATATTTAATAGGTACTTTGTCAAAAGCCTTGCTAAAGTCGGCGTATATAACATCCACCTGTTGACCAGAATCAATTGCGTCCAATACAGTTTCAGTGAATGTCATCAAATTAGTACAAGTTGACCTGCCCCTAACAAAACCATGTTGACTCTCATTGATGCACAGCTGTAGTTGTCTCTGAAGATATGGACATACCAGTGATTCAAAGGTTTTCGCAAATGTAGACAGAATCGAAATAGGTCTGTAATTAGACACAATGTCATCATTATCAGCCTTATGAATTGGAACAACTTTCGCCCTCTTCCACTGGGATGGGAAAACTCCTGAAGATAGAGACTTATTGTAAATAAGAAGCAAAGGCTTAGTTAGCTCTTTAGCGCATGAAGAGATAAACTTAGGAGGAATCCCATCCGGTCCGGCTCCCTTATTCACATTCAGCTGTGACAGTTTTTTATATAGGGTATCAAAATCAATAGTAGGAATTGTCAATGGCAGAACATTTTTTGGTAAATCAAATGAGAAGTCAAAAGTAGCATTGCAATTGGAGGAATCATAAACTGATGTAAAATATGTAGCAAACATCTCACTAATGGTAGAGACATCACATGAGGAAGTTCTGCCATCACCCATAGTAGCTGGATACATACTAGTTCCGCCCCTCTTTGCCTTAATGAATGCCCAAAACTGTTTTGGGTCGCTTTTAATATTTTCTTCTATCTTGGTTATGTATTGAGTATATTTTTGCTTGTTAAGATTATCAAAGCGTTTACTTAATAATGCTAGTTCCACGGCATCCAGAGGGTTTTTATATATACTGTACCGACGTCGAACTCTGTTTTTTTCATTAGATAGTCGCATGAGACCTCGATCGAACCACGGTGGACCTCTGTTTTTTTTACTAGGTTTTGACAATGGCACATATAGATTAATCGCTTCGTTAAGAATATTATAAAAAATTGTAGTCATTTCATCAACGCTCAATCCATGAAACATAACATCCCAGTCATGATCGCTAATGAAATTTTTAATTAGATCCAAGTTGGCTTTATAAAAGTTTGGTCGAGATAAATCATCATTGTAAGGTAACTTTGGCGTATAAGAATTCAAAATAACTACTTCAATGGGGGGATGTAATTTATCAATTACACTGAGAGCATAAGAACTTTTAGTTACAGTACAATTAGACATTGATGTTAGCACTAAATCGAGCACTCGTCCAGAAACATTAGGAACCTTATTAATTTGTGATAACCTGTTAGCGTAAGTGAAGTCAATCAGTGTTTCACACAAGGTAGGCATCTTTTTAGCATCATGGCAATCAAGATGGTTCCAGTCTATTGTACTGAGGTTAAAGTCACCAACAATGCAAATCTGAGAGTCACTGATATTAAACACTTTATTGCTTGAGTTCAAAAACATATCAAGCAAGGAACAAGTAACAGGTGGTGGCAAATAAACAGCACAAAGAGCTAAGGGTTGTTTACCGCCGGCCCCAGAGATATCCAAACTCACCCAAAGATCCTCGCAGGAGCTCTCCCAGCCATGCATCCGTTTAGATGAAATTTCTTTAGAAACAGCAATCAATACACCGCCACCGTCTTTACCACCTTCCCTATCTCTTCTATAAACGACATAATTATCACTAAACAATTCACTACTTAGTATAGATCCATTAAGCCACGTTTCGGTTAAAATAACTATATCATATAAATTTTCTGATGAATTACGGTAGAAATCATTGGTCTTGGTCCTCAGACCCCTCGAATTTTGATAATATAAAGTTATAGAGTTACTTTTAGTGATTTTATTGCGTTGAGGAATGGCAAAAGGCATTCTAGAATTTATAACAAATTGAGAAATTTAAAAAAAAAAAATAAAAAAAAATATATAAATATTTGAAAACGAAAACGATATACAGGTACAATACAACAAAAGAACACAATGTCCTCAATAAGACTACAGCAACTTATTAAGACAATCTGAGCTATTAATAACAATGTATTTAGAATCTACTTCCTTCCTTACATAAATTCTTCCTCTTCGCACCCACACAAATCTGTAACCCTTCTCTTTAGCCTTCAAGCGTGTTGTAATGTGTAGGGCTTTATTTGCAGGAGAAAGGTGCTAGAAGAGCCTCATGCATAATGCTCCTAACCTCATCAGATGTGACTGCCGTCCTCGGTGCCGGCGAAGGTGCTACCGTCTCCGGCGAGCATTGCGGAGAGTTAGTAGCCGCTCTCTTGCTACCTCTTGTAGTCATCACGTTTCTAATCGCGGTGAAATCCTTTTTGGCGTCCTTTAGATCTGGTGGCGTTCGCTTGGTCTTATTCACCCCCACAAATGGTGAAGACATATCAATCCGCGCTAGGTACAGGTGCAATTAATTAACTTCTTTTTTTTTTTTTATTGTTATTTTTTTTTTTTTTTTATTATTTATTTTCTTTGTTTATAAAACTGGCAGCACCGGACAAAAAAGCTTGTATCCAAACTTCACATTTGAAACTGTCAGCCGTAACGTCACTTGATTACATTCACTCAAATTGTCAAATGTCAAAACGTATAATGGTTAAAAGCAACAATAATGTTTTGTCCACCCTCTTATAAAATAAACAAATACACTTTCTTCACAATTAAATCAATTTTAAACTAATAATCTGGTGTAGGATTGTCCGTATAACAATGTCATATCTTTACTGGTAAGTTCTTTATATAAAAATTGCACTTCGACACTGTTTGAAACTGTTTTGGTAAACAAGTCCTTTACAAAATTACACAGCACTTTCTTAACAGTTAGTAGTTTTGACAGCTGATTTGAATTAAGTAATAACTACTGATTGTCCTTAATAAATAAAATAATAAAAAAATAATAAAATTCACTCTGTACCTCTGATTCACTGTCGACCACTCTACCCTACTTATAGATTACATTCATTCTCCGACTTCAAATATGCTAGACTGCACACTCGCCGTCTTAATAGTAAGTAAGTAATGGCTGACTTTTACAGCGAACTTAACCGATACCTACTATATATTCAGTAAGTAGCTCCAAGGAGGAAATAAAAAGGGAACAGTGCAGTAAGGAAAACAGTTTCAGTATCGATCTCATTAAATTCAATCTTTATGACTTCAAAGACAAAAGTACTAAAGTTACTTTCCTCTTTTGTAGTGACGACGCGGCAAAGTGACCGAAACGCCGCGCCGATGTTGACTACGAATACAGTTTTGCCGAGGACGAAAGATGGATAAAATTTTCCTGCCTTCTTCTGCTTTATGCCCGTCTTAGTATGTACTTATAGTACTTACGTTTGAACGGTTCTCTTGTTAAGACAGAAGGAAACACTAATTAGTTTCAGAAACTGTTCTTGTTAGTGATATATTAGTTTAATTAGCAAAATAAAATGACTCTAGTCTGCCTTATCATGAGTTCATGATAAGGCAGACTAGAGTCATTTTATTGTATTTTTTTTTTTTTTTTTTTTTTTTATTTTTTTTTTTATTTTTTATTGTAACACCTGCTTTCATAAGATCGCCAGTCTTGATATTCCTAGTGTCGCTTCCATAAGATCGCCAGTCTTGATATTCCTAGTGTCATTTGTTTTCCGAGGCCTAATTTAGGGCATTTTTATTTTCTCCTTATTACACAGGCATCCCGTCCGCAAAGGGTAGGAAGGGCCGAGGCATATATCCGGTTGGCTGAGAGCTACACAGTCAAATTAATTTCGTTTAAAAATTAAAATTATGTTGGTAGATAATAAAGAGTATAGTACAGTAAAATACTTAGTAGTATGTAGTAGGTGTGTAGTTAATATGACCTATGTCCAGCAGTTGGAAATCCATAGGCTGATATGAGTTAAAGTTATTAAATTTGTCTGACCTGAATTTTTTTACAAAACGCTTTTATTCTCTTGGTTTTATTAACGTTTTATAGAATATTTGATTGGTAGGGGATATTGTATGCCTACCAAAGATTGTATTGAATTAGTTACCAACATCAAAACTTAGCGTTGAACTTAACTGAGTTAAAACCAACTGAGCGTCGTTGTCCCTAACTGGGTGAAATCAAATCTCCTCAAATATTTTGCCCAACAGAGTAGGTAACCGAAAGCTTAATCTCGTGCAAATTAATTCAGTTAAAGTGAATACAAGTTGAACTTCGTAGCTCCGAGCCGTTATAACAATGGTTAACAACATAACAACAAATGTTCTTTATTTAATTAATCAATAATAATTAATGTATCGTTATTTTTGTTCGACTGTAATAGCTCATTCACGACTTTGGTCTTAGCGGCAAGCGGCGCGTCGCGAGCGGAGCGGCTTAGGAACAAAATGCGTATTCGACTATTCGTCGCTATGTGCTTCGTACATTTCCATACTTTTGATCCCAACGCTTGCCGCTCCGGTCTTAGCTGCCGCTGCAGCGGCAAGGTCGTGGTGGATGAGCCGTAAGAGTAGTAAGTATGTAGAATGAGCCCGTAGATATACCTTCTTAATATGCTAGACCAAGACTCTATATCTGTACGATCAAATTATATTATGATAACAATAATAATAACTTAAACATTATACTTAGTTCTCACCGTGAATTCACAGTGCATGTCACGGTCACGTCGTGAGATAGATGTAAGAACATTGGCGACAATGTTACACTCTGAAACTCATGACACAGATGCTATATGAGCAGTTTTCTTCCAACGCGTTTTTGTTCACTCCCATCTTCTTCGTCTTTACCACCTACAAATTCGATTGAACCTGTAAGTAACAGAAAACACTATGCAAAATTTCATTTATGGTTGCCGGAACTTCCGTCAGCTACTTGCAATCTGGCTAAGAACCATCTCTGCAGTGATTCGTGCCAAGTATCACCTTGGACTTATAGGTAACCATTTAGCGTGATCGTGCTAACCGTAATTGTAACAAAGCAATGTGGTAATGCATACATTGTACAAGCTCATATAAGTATGACGAAGTTATCATAACAAAAAAAGAATACCCGTAAGGTCAATTGACAAAATTCCCAAAAAAGATTTTTAAAAAGACAAATGTATACCTACTTCTGAAAAGAAAGAGAAATTTCAAGCTACTTTTAATAACCCTCCTAATTAGTTCAAAGGGGGGCTAAATGAACAGTTAAATTTCTCGCGGCTTACCCTTCGAAACAACTTCAATAATTTTAGCCGGAAACTAATTAAGGAAGAATTGAAAAGAATGTTATTTCGTGGATCACCATTTACCACATTATGGTAATAAGATCGAGGGATTTTTTAATAAGCGTAGGGGAAGGAACATTTCTAAAATTGTTTGCTGAGTTAGTGAAAAGTTTTGTATTTACACATTACATTAGGTTGTCTTTCAGCAGTGATAGACCTCCCTTAGTGTCGGTGATAAGGTTGGTTGCGGCGTTGACGATCTATTCTCGAACCGTAGCGTCTCTCAGGTCCTCCCTATGGTATAAGTATCTGGGCACAATGGACGGGACAGTAGGTAAATGGGCCATGTTCTGAGTTCATGTCCCAACACCCGGTAACCCCACCTAACAAGGTTGACTTACTAATTTTATTATTACGATCACCAAACGAATTGACATCAAGTTTTCTGACAAATTTGTCTTTTTCTTGTTTTCGTAGTGATTAGAAAAGACAGCCTACAACATAGTTTTTTTAGGAAGTTCTTAGTTCTACATGAACAGCTATTTATGAACATAATAATATCATGCTACACGGAACATAACATAACATCTGTGAAACCTATGGCAATTAATAGCAATTATATAGAATAGCAACTTAATCTCTGTTATAAAAAACAGCCCATTTAAAGTGTATTAATTATGCAGCGACACGGCCTTGCGTCGTCATAATACTACTTATACTTATCACATCTGAAATAAAAGTCCACAATGGGCGTACTTTATGTAGGCTGAACACGAACTCGTATTTGAATATTTTTTTCACACTTTCACACAACGCCATCTAGTCCCAAACTAAGCAGATCTTGTACTATGGGTTGGGTACCAGATAACGTATAAACATACTTAAATACTTTTTTTTGTAAATACATAAATATTAAACATAGAATTAAAGGGTATACACGTTCCCAGTGCAGTGTACCATATATGGTGCACTTGCATTGTTTTATTATTGTGTCTGGTGGCGGCACTGTGAAAGGGTTAAATTAATCAATTGGCTGAGATGAATGAATTAATTATTAAAAAGGTAACCAAAAGAAGAGCTTGATGACTACATGAAGCTCTTTTTTTGTTTTTGTAGAGATCTACGAAAATATGAATTTTTCTTTAGACGACTTGTGTGAAACGCATGAAATGAAATAGGGTTGTCACGTCATATTATCTACTTCACTATCGACACAGACAGCTTTGTGGAACGTCTTTATAAACCTTGCTTTACTATTATTATCTTGGTTTATGAGTGGTATTTAAGTTAATCTGAACTTTAAAACCCCAATAAACCTCAACCTAATAACATTAGTCCATTTAATGTCTGTTCCTTCAGTTAAGAGCACCTGTGACTACATAATGCATAACCCAATTTACTTTTACCTGACCTTTAACAATGTGCTGACAAAACTGCAGTTTGACGTAAGGACTTTAAAATTTAATGTAGATATACAGAGGCCATGAATGCGCTATTTCTGTTTCCTATCTATGAATTTCCCAATTTAGGTAAATTTAGATTAAGTACTTAAAATGTTCCTCATGCCTTACTACAACGCAATCTTGTATTTAGCAGAGCTTGTAGTATGGAAAATTACTAGACATAAAATAAACTTATGTGAAGCTGACACCTACAATTAATTATAATTTAGGCCATTTGAACTCCATTTAACGTTAACCAAAATCTTACATCTATATCTATATCTATACTTAGGTAAAGTTTGTGTGTTTGTGACGTTGTAGGGGGTAATCTCTGGATCTACTAAACCGATTTAAAAAATTCTTACTGTGTTGAATAGTCCATTTATCGGGAAATGTCATAGGCTATATTGTTTCACGCTACGACTAAGAGGAGTGGAGCTGTAATGAAATATGTTTAAAAAAGGGACGCGTTTTTTTTCGCCGCCCGACGATGTGGACAGTGGGCACGGGTCAGCTAGTTTAAGTATACATTAGCTCTATCTGACTTCTCTATCGTTTGTGCATTAATAAAATTCATACTATCGGAGCATCAGATGCAATTAAAAACGAATCAGCACATACGTGGCAAGTTGGTTTTGTGTAGTGGAGGATAAAAAAGAGTGATTTGAAAATGATTTGGAAATCGAGATGGTGCTATAATGTGTTGTGTTTCAATAGGACAAGTTACCCTCCTTCTTAGAAAAAGTCGAAGTAGAAAAACTGTGAAAAACAACCAATACGTACGGTAAAACATTATTAAGGACTTTGGTCATGAACTGCATAAACGATTAAGCTACATCTCAAGCCTTTAGATGAGACACATAAAATAAAGAAAGGTAAGCCGTAAAAAAAATTGCCGCCACTTATTGTTGATTTTAGAGATGTGGCGTACAGATAATTATAGACCAATTTCTATATTGCCCGCGTTCTCCAAGATACTTGAGAAGATTATGAACAGGTCCTTGGTAAAATACCTAGAAGACAATAAGCTTCTCTCTTCCTCCCAATATGGTTTTCGCTCGGGATTGTCCACCAGTGATGCTATTCATGAACTAACTGGGTTCGTTTCAAATAATCTCGACGTAAACAAGAAAGTTGTTGTTATCTTTATGGACTTGGCTAAGGCCTTTGACTCGGTCTCCGTCCCACTTTTGGTTAAGAAACTGGAGCGCGTAGGAGTTAGAGATACCCAATTGGATTTATTTTCCGATTATCTATCTAACCGCTACCAACGAGTCAAAATTGCAGAATATATTAGCGGCGACCTTCCGATTGACCATGGAGTACCACAGGGAAGCATACTTGGCCCTACTCTATTTCTGACATATGTTAATGAGCTCTGCGACTTAAAAATGCCTAACGGGAGAATCATTAGTTTTGCAGATGATACCGCGCTTTTATTTGAGGCAGATACGTGGCAGGAGGCATTTAATCGAGCACAGACGGGGTTCGGTATGGTTATGTCATGGTTATATAAAATTAGACTTGCCTTAAATGTCGACAAGACCAAATATATCTGTTTCTCGATAAAAAGTCCAACTTATCCTATAGAAAACCTTAAAATCATAGCACATAAGAGCACATGTCCATCCAATGCTAGTTCCTGTTTGTGTCCAATTTTACAGCATGCTGTTAGTGTAAAATATTTGGGTGTTGTTCTAGACAGATCACTCAACTATAACGCACATATTGATCTTCTTGTGGGAAGAACAAGAAAATTTATTTATTTATTTAAGAACCTTAGACAGGCTGCAGATAAAAAAGTTATTACCATGGTATACCAAAGTCTCTGCCAATCAGTTATTACATACTGTATAACAGTATGGGGTGGAACCTCAAAGACGATTTTATTAAGACTAGAAAGGGCTCAAAGAGCGGTTCTAAAAGTCAGTAATTTTCTACCTTTCTTGCATCCCACTGAATTGGTCTATGAACTCACCGAAATGTTAACTGTTCGGCAACTCTATATTCAACACACGGTTCTTCGACAACATTCTCTACTAACATACAACCCTTCATTACTTGAAAATAAACGGCGCAAACATGCGGTTTGTCCTACATCTCGTACAAACACTACCTTTCAACAACATCAATTTAACTTTCTTGGAGCGTACCTGTATAACAAGTTGAACAAAGTCATAACAATCTATAGGCTAGCCAAAAAACCATGTAAAGTGGCACTATATAGGTGGTTAAAGACACAAAGCTACGACGAGACTGAGAAACTGATCATCATCCCTCGTTAACTTTAACACCACTACACCCGTATACACCAACCCAAAACCCTTACTCTATCACACACGCACACACACAAGGCCACGCAACGCAAGCACACACACCTTATAAATACGTTACATACCCTTACTTCTGTTTTTGCTTATTGTGTACTGTACTTTGTGAAAATATTGTTTCTATATTTTATAAGAAAAATTTATTTTAATTTTGTATTAATATACTCGTATTATTCAATGTAATTTTAATCCGAGGTGAGGGCCTGGTGATCCGTCACACAGGGTTTCCCTAGTATGGACACCAGACCCTCACAAAGATTCAATGATGCTTCCATTATGTAATGAAAATGTTATATCTTTGTGAAGAGAAATAAATAAATATATTATATATATATATATATATATTATATATATTTTTTAACTATGTTTTTTGTACACACACATTCTTAGTTGAACAATTAGTTATTGTAGTTTGATATTTGTAAAAGTGCTAACAATACTGTTAATAAATGGAATGCATCTTCAAGTAAGTACAAGAAAATACTAACACAATCTAGTCAAACACGAAGTTTCTTGGTGTTTTTGAAGCGTGCGTGATCCTACGTCTCTACTTTTATAATTATTTTACTCAAGTCTTAGTAAAATCAAATTAGTAAATATTCATACACCATCCATCATCGTCTTCCTATTATATTGTCTACGAAATCTATTTTTATAAACATAGCATTTGATAATAAGTACATTATATTATAATGCGTATAATATTATAGAGAACTGTAAAAGAACTTTACAGTATTTTCATAATCTCTAACTTTAATAGTACATATTTATTCATTGCAATAGCTGTTCTATGTCCCTAATAAAATCTTTAGCTTAATATTATCTTTGTCATAGTTTAATCCAATGTGCCTATGTACGTATTTTGTATATTGTTTATGCATGTTTTAATTACATACTTCTATTACATACTTTTTAACAACACTGATTTCATGCTAGCTTTAAGCTTGTTTGGAAGAAATCGCCGGCTAGCGAAAAGATCGTCAAATTAATGTATTCTCTGTATGGGTTATTCTAGATCAAATTTAAATGTAATTTATTTAAAGAGTTTAATTTAAATTTAATAAAACATTTACTAACTACTGGATGTGAACTTTATTGGCGGTTTGGTTGAACGAGTTTGTATTTCGAATTCGCCAAAAGGCCGGCCGTCAGTCAGTAGCGAACTCCCACGAGGGTAGGTCGTTTCAGCGGTGTTTCAGAGCTCGCTTGATATAGGCGCTCGTTAACTTTGTTGTAACGTTTGACGGAACTTTTGAAATGTGATTTATTTTGTGAACATTATTATTGTTTATCAGTGTTTTTTTACAAGTTAATTGGGATATTCATCGACGGTAAGTTTTGTTTAAAAGATACTTTACGAACTAGTAAATAAATTTGATGTTTACTTATTTAATAAAATAATTGTTTATATAACATGAGTAATAACGTATTATTCACAAACGTAGTGTTATTATCCACAAAATATTTTGTGACCAGTATTACACAATAACTATTTAAAATTTTCATTATACATTTTCCTTAATGATATAGGTAGTTATTTTAAACTTCTTTGATCATAATATTTAAACAAACGACAGTATTGTATAAATCAAGTTTAGAGTTACGTACATTATTTATAAATATCGTGAAGCCATACCCCAGTGAACTTGCACTTATGTGTCATATTTGCTGAAAGATTAAAGCAAATTCTATTGAATATTTATTTTCTCTTTATTACATTTGTTAACTTAATAAGTCTGCCAGTTTACTTTTGTTTAGGTACATAATACTTTTTAATAATAGGGTAACTTAACGTTAAATTCGGAAACTATTTATACTTAAGTACTAGGTACATTTGAATAATTCACATTTTGTGTTTTACTGCTACAATGTGCAATGCAACACCACAGAAAATTAATTAAATTTTGCAAAATTTTAATTAAATACTTATTAGCATATAGACATACAAAGAAATAGGTATATTTTTTCTATTAAATTATAATAATATTATAATAAGGTAATAAAAGTTTAATAAGCTACTGTGAACAGTGCAATGAAGTCAATAAACTAAAAAGTGTATAATAATTATCTCCGCTTATTAATTCACCTGCTAGTAGGTATAAGTGGGACCAAGATGGAATTATACCCTTTCAAACAAATAAAGTTTTATTTATATTGGCAAATAAGTTACTTACTTATTTCCTGCGGTCACTAAAATTAAAATTAATGTAACCAAGCTAAGGAACTATGAAGCTAGCTAATAAAATAAGGTACGGTAAGGTACTATGTGTAACTGTTTTATGCCGATACATTTGCTTAGATCAATGTCATCACTCTTCATTCAATGGGGGTCACAAATGTCGAATAAAGGACCTTGTAAGAATAATATTGTAAGAAAAGGAAATCACAAGTGGTATTAGGAGGTTGTAGCCCATTATTTTTAGAGGAGGCTACTCCCTTCCGCAAAGAGGCTTTAAAAAGTATGAATTTAATCCGCGAATTTCACAAATAACAATGCCGTTATTACGCCGTATATCAAATCAAAGAAACGAAGAAACTATTTTTATTGAGACGTATTACAAACAATATTAAAATAAACATACCAAACACAAGAATAAGCACAAATTGTCTGCACTACCATGTTACATATTTACGTCTGAAAAGGCTGCATCTCAGTATTTGTTGCGACAATACCGTCACAACGTTGGTTTTCAAGCACCTGTGCATATTTGTGAAAGGATTTTGAGGTTTGAGATAACTTTATTCGTATAAGAATACAATATATTCACAGAAAAATACAGAGTGTATTTACACGTTAGCACAATGTAATTTAAGAGACACATTCTTTCATTTTATTTAGCAATTCTAGTATTGCATAAATATTATAAAAGTAACAATGTTGTTCAATTCACCAATACTTTTACTCAAATTTTCTATTAAGTTTTCCTCTTTCTGGGATAAAGATTAAAACGGTTTAAGGATACCTGGATCCCATCATACCAGTAATAGCGGTTAATTTTACAACCGGAATAATATAATATAACTTACGACGATCGCGTTCGATTCCCGCTCAATGCAAATGTTTGCCTTAGTGCATAGGTAAACATTATAAACCTACTCTACGTTGAAGTATGTAAATAAAAACACAGTATTTGAGAAAAAATACGACACGGTTTATGAGTAAAGTTTAAGTAGCGTATAACAATAATTTCTTTTAATACCTTGGTAGGAGTATTTTGTGTTAGAGCGCTCTAGAGAATTGTGTACCTATTTCCGAACCTTTTGGTTTATGGACGTAATTTCGTTTTGTATTGGGCCGTTATTCTACACGTCGACGTCTCTCGCTCGTCCTTTATGTTGTATCACATTTCATATTAATGAATTTAGGCCGTTGATTGCACGTCATTATATATTTGAAGGGAGTTTTCTGTAATTAATGACAATAGATACATTATTAGTATTTGATTGTAGAGTTTTTTTAGTCATACTTACGTCCACAGATAGGCTCTTAATGCTGACGATTCCTCCTCCAAAAGGAGATCTAATAAAACTTAAAAAAACTTTCACACTTCGGATAATAAGTAGGCATTTGTATATGTTACTTTTTTTTTAATATTAAAAAGTATTTAACCTACAAACTAGACGTCGTTGTTAGGGAAAACAAGTACCAAGAAGATAATGGCGCATAATAAAAGTAGTTAAATAATAATATATTTTATATCTATGAAAATCATTTCTTTTGTGTTACAAATCAGGAGTTCAGTTCCGGTAAACAGTGCCCTCTCCTCTCTTAAAAAGAGTTTTTAAGTGAGATTGCTCAAAGCAAATTTTTGTTTGCGTAAAAATAATTTGCATTGTTTTGAATGTTTTTGGGCATAATAAGTATAACTAGATGTCTGAATTTTGTAAGAAATATTATAACAGTTATTATTAAATAGTCAGTGGAATATAATCGTCATTATCATATAGCCAATCCACTTCCACTATTGGACATAGGCCTCCTCCAAGTATTGCCACCTTGTCCTGTGCCTCCCTCATCCACCGCCGTCCTAACTAGGTCGTGCGTCGGTCGACTGTGTGAGGGGTCTCTCCCACCCTGTGGAATATAATCAGTAAGGGTTCATATACGCGGAGTCCTGAACAAGCAGACAGTTCTTAACGCTCGAGCAGTTGTGTGTTGTGACTCAAGTTTGCTCTTACGTGGCCTATCGCTTCTCTATTGGAATGTTTACGCTCAGTACCTAGAGCTTAAATCGATTACAGACTGCAGTTACTCAGTCTATCCGTTTCATAGAGAGCCCAGGTGCCAGTAAATCCCTTGAGCCTTTATAGAGGATTCGCGTATATTGTAGCATTGGCTTTCTATCGCCTGTACTATGGCAAGCATGCCAAAGAACTATTGGAACTGATACCACATTTCATACTTCTATGCTGTAGATCGATAACAATGCGGGGTTAGCAGTTCTTACATGAGTGAAACAGTTAGAACTCGCTACCAGCATGTGTGTCGTGTAATGACCTCGGTAAACTATATTTTTGTTATTATATTAGTACTACTAGCTGATGCTCGCGGCTTCATCCGTGTTGTATAAGTAGCTTAAATGTTATTTACACCCTAAACTACATACGAGTATATTCCAAATTTCATCAAAATCAATTTGGTAGTTTTTGCTTGAAAGAGTAACAAACATCCATCCATCCATCCTTACATACATTCTCACAAACTTTCGCATTTATAATATTAGTAGGATTACATACATATTACGAGAACCTACAATATTTACTGGTACATACTTACCTATATTCTTATCTTTCCTACGCAGGAAATGATTGGTTGACCGCGTACTACGGGAAAACGCATCGTGCGGTCACCGTTATCTGTTTATGGCTAGTAAATTGGACATTACTGAAATGTGATTTATAGGCAGAATCGAAGTTTGATATGAAATATACCTACTTCAGCTTCAGAATCATGTAAAAACTGCAATAAACTAAAAAAAACGATTCATTATTTATATTAATTTTAATGTAAATTCTTAGATTCCGCCAATAACTAGTAAAATAGGAAGGAAACTTTGTTAAAAATATTAAAATCTTATTAGTAAATGTCTTTGTTCGAAAAATTTAAGCTCTATTGAACGGGTTATATTACAGTGCTTGGTGAATAGTTGGTGCCCCCACGAGGTTACCCTGCTCTTTTCTTGCGCGCCCTTCAAGAATTTCCGGATGACGTTGAAAAGTACAGAATCAATTATTTTTGATAATCTTATTACTGTGTAAACCCCATGAACAAAAAGATAAAAATCACATATTACATTGCCAGTTAAATAAAAACATTTTAAATAAACTCATATTATTTACAAACTTTGTCTAATATGAAATAGGAAATCTAATATCTATGATTCAAACGTCTAACGTTAAGTCTATTTAGCTAGCAACAGGGAACACCGGATATTAGTATTTGTTCTAGAACAGAGTGCCTACTGCACTTGTTAGAAATTGCACGGGACAGCTTGTTATGCTGTTACGTACACGCTTATCGATTTTATCTGTGACTGATAGGTCTTCATAGTTAATGAAATAATTATAGCTCTGTCGCTCTTCCTAATCACTTTAGCCTTGATATTACTTGTTTAGTATACTAGAAACCAATGTTATGCATGCTATTGGGTATACCAATTAAGAGACATGTTCATCGTCATGTTGTCAGTTGTGGATTGTCCTCGGTTGGGTATAATCCTACTCCAAACTTTCCTGAGCAACTCGAAATCCTTTATTTGTTAATAGGTAGGCAAAAAGGATGTTATCGTTTAGTACAGTCGGGACTGGGTGCGTTTAAGCGTACCTTAAAATTATTGGTCTTGGAATTTTAGATAGAGCTTTCAGAGATTTCTCCCTTCTTATTTGATTTTAGAGTAAGTAGTGCTTTCGTAGGGTAACAAGTATGGACACTGTTTTTTATGATCTGTATTGTAAGATGAAAACTTTTTAATTCTGGATAATAATCCAGAACGAAGTCTATGATAAAGATAATACAGAAAGCGTATAAGGTTGGTATCAAAATCAAAAAAGGAATGGCATAATACAGTAAGTAAACCTAACGAACAAAACTAACCAATTTATAAGTGTTTAGCTTTGAAAAATTCACACTTAATTAGCTGTTATTATTATTTGAGTTGACCTTTTGATTAGTTCATATTGTATGCCTTAAATGTTTTAGTATTTCCGTGCCTTAGAGCACGCAAGCTTTCATATCGTATACTTACTCGAAACATTAAAATTTACTTTACTTTGTAATTTGATAGTGATTTTAATTTTTTATTTTTTAGGTAAGGAAACACGATAACTTTAGTTCTTTTTAAATTATAATATTGTTTTAATGTTTTAAATGGTTATGTTAAACGTGCCAGTAAAACGATAAGAATTTTTTTTTCAAGTTTAGTGTCGCAGAGCTTCTCAAAGATATTGTCGTGAAGTAGTTTGGTGTTCAAATTGTAGTAGGACCTATAACATAAACTTTGCGTTCAGTTTATAACGTACTCTGTTTTCATAGTGAAGTAACTTTCTCCGTTAGTCGACTTTTACGACAGCAACATGATGATTTAGAGGGCTGAAATTTTATATGTTTAATCCGTCACAATAAGTACCACAATAACAACAGTGAAGTTTATTGATAATAACAATATTCTTTTTATTCGCCTGACAGAGAATAAAGCTGTTCATGCTTAATAAGGATATAATATGAATATGTTCGAACCTTGTACCTTGTAACCTAACCCAATAATTGACCTATTTAGAAGATAATGTGTCATTATTATTTGTGGGTTCTGTTCCCCCGGAGAGTTTTAGGCTATTGTGAAGTCAGAAAGACGGGAAGTCAACAATTAACCAACCATTTTTATAGTCAGTTGTTTTGGGTTACCTACCTACTATTAAATAAAAGTTTTTTTTTACATTATTCTTATAGTTTAAATACTTTTTGAAGTAAAACATGTTAAAAGAATAAAAAAATACAATGTATTTCTCATATAAGACATCAATTAACACAAAACAAAATGTAGTTATAAAACTTTTGTTATTTTAAACTGTAACATTGCCAAAACTGTAACAATGAACAGAGATGAATGGAACTCTAGATATAGCAGCGTAAAGGTTACAGTAATGACGGGCGTTGCCCGGGAAAAAAACTGATTGATTGATTGATGAAACATCGTTGTACTTTTTTAAATAGATTGTTGAGGTTTTATTCTATTTTTTTACTGCTTTTATCTTGTTTAACATATAAAAATGTTTTAATATTGACAACCGAAGTAGTAAGAGACTCCTGCGGAAGCATGGAATGCTAAATGATTATCATCATCATTACTGCACCATGGGCTGCTGGGGCTTCCTATTGCATGGATTCACTTGCTTCTGGGCTGGTGAGTAAATTGGCTTACTGATACCTCACTGACTGGTATGGGATTTTATGGCATTTGTTTTAGTAGAGATTAATATCTGTTAACTTTGTCTTAGTCGAATTTTATGACACCCATGTGAAGGGATAGCGACATCGAATTATATTCTTACTAGGAACTCTATAAATCCTTTAAAAAATGTTCTGTCTATCTATATTAAACTAACTTATAGTTAAAACAAATACAATACAATTTATAGTAGGTACGGTTTTTTTAGTGAAAACAAATATGTTAAAAACCTTTTCTTTGCGTGTTAAAAATATCTGCTGACATAAGTATGTCTACAGATCATTAATATGTCTGCTGTGAAAATTGTTATATATGAGCATAACAGGTGGATATTACTTTGTTTACATCTTTTCTTTTGTTTTTCAATGCAATTAATCACGTCACACAATAAAATCGTAAACGTAAAAGTATCCTTGATGTTGGTAGCATCATCGGTAAATGATGGAGCCATTTTAATCAAAAGAAAACATTTTGTATTGATGCTGAACGTGATGAAACTAGTTTTAACATTGAAGTGTATAGTAAAAAGATTTAACAATGTGTAAATCTATACTAATATTATAAAGAGGTAGAGTTTGTGTGTTTGTGACGTTGTAGGGGGTAATTTTTGGATCTACTGAACCGATTTTAAAAATTATTTCTGTGCTGAATAGTCCATTTATCGGGAGTGTCATAGGCTATATAGTATCACGCTATGACAAATAGGAGTAGAGCAGTAATGAAATATGTTTAAAAAACGGACGCCTTTTCTTAGCCCCCAACGAAGTGGGCACGGGTCAGCTAGTAACATATAAAATCATACGTGCTAATCTTCTTTCATAACTTTAGTTTGAGTTAAATAAGTAAGACTGAAAAAAGTAGTCAATTTTCGTATAATTTTACGTTTTACCTACTTATCACATTCACCTACGTGTGGTATGCTTATAATTAACATGTTTGCGTGTGATAACGTGAAATGCAGTGATATTAAAAGCACCATAAAGTTATAGATACAATCAAAGTACCTACTCAATGTTTATTATTATCAGAATTACTGATAGAGATAATTTCTCTATTAAATTGCATTACAAACCAAAAAGTAATTTAAATCATTATAACTTAGTAGATTTAGTAATGAATTTTGGTTTTACATACCGAGGGCAAGGCATTCAGACATCAATTATGATGATAAGTGAAAAACGCCGTGGGAGCCACGATAGTTTGCTGAATCTCGTGGATGATTAACTATACTGAGACTGAATGTTCTTAAGAGTCACTATAGCGTGAATCAGTCAAGCCAAGCGGTGCATTACTGCTATAATTACAATACCACAATTTAGTTTTCTTTTATTATTTAACCAGCATTTACGATCATACCGGCCTTCTTGGTTAAATTCCAAGATTTAAAAAGAAGATTTTCCATATTTAAAATGTAAAGTCGAGAAGTGTAAGTGTAGCGATGAAGCACAGATAATAAACATTTGTATTACGGCTATCTGTTGTTGAGTATCATGAATGATTATTTGCAGAAAACAGACGGATAATTTTGTACCATGACTAAAGGAGAGCAATTTTAGAAACGACGACGGTGAGTAAAACATATTTCAACGCTACTATTCTCACATACATTATGTATGTACGTACATATAGCAACATATCAAGCTAGACCTGAGTGTACCTTAATCCATTATCGTAAAACACATCTTCGAATGAAACTGTCGGTATAGAATATCTTCTTGTATTGCTGTATGCCTGGCTCGAACCTGTCAAAATATTTTATAAAGAAGTAAATCATGAAAGTTCAAAACGCATTGCGCCACCTTGTCGCAGCCATATTTATGTAAAAGTCGACTAAGGGAAAAATGCTCCTTTCGTCTTCCCTATTTCACCTCACCTTTATAAAATATACTGTAACTTGCAATTTGTACCTTACGGTCTTGAAAGCATGAGAAATATACTGAAAAAATAACGCTTTTATGTTTTTTGTTCTTTTTATGTATAAGAGAGTTACTTAGCCATGTTTCACCCTCACCCTTCCAACAGAATCACACGTTGTAGGCTTTGTTCCATAATTGGACAGTATGCTCCAGTACCTACTCACTTCATGTTATTCATGCATGTAAATGCGTTCTGTGATTCATGTTCTAAAAAACAAAGTAGCTTTACCTTTTGACATTGTTATACAAGAAAACAAAAAAGGAAAGATATTTTTTTTTTCTTAATATATTTTTTTTGTTACATGTTATTTATTTTAAGCGCAATGTTACTTACCTCTATAGCTAGTGTTTACAGTAGTGCTTAATCCATACACAAAAGACAATATAAGACCTAATCTTAGCATTCCATGGATTTTAGTGACCCTTAGATGTTTGTAGAGTTCCGATGGTTTTTTTTAGTTTTATTTCAAAGTTATTTGTGTCTTGATACAGAGCGGAAGAGTCTGCAGATTGAGCTAACCCTAGCCACGATTTCAATGTGTTCAAACTAAATACTAAGTATGACATAACGAATTAGGTAACAAGAATTATCACTAAGATGTCCCAATCCCAATTAACCGTGGAATTAAATGCGAGCGGTATACCAGCTGAATCACTCTGTAACTTGTTAAAAAAAATAGTACTTCCAAAGTTTTAGCAAGCTCTCTCAACAGGTCCAACTCTGTCTACGCACTATTACGTCACTTTTTACTATCATTACCGTTAAGTAATTAGGTTTTTATGTATTCAAAACTAAACGTATTTTAGTTATCTAAGTCTAAGTTCTAAGTTATTTGGGGTTGGTTTCCGCACTTAGTCCTTGAGGTGGACCATTGTACGTGAGGGCACTTGTCATTCCAGCCAGCCCACCTCCCTCCAAAAGCGTATAAGGTGTCTTATCTTGTTTAGGCATTCTGTGATTGATTTAGGGGCTCCTAGTGTGTCTCTTCGTATATCTGCGACACCCGTGCACTCAATGAGCACGTGTGATACTGTTTCCTCTGCCTCCATGCATGCTCTGCACAGGGGGCTGTCTGTTATGCCTATGGTGTGAAAGTGTTTATTTAGCGAGCAATGACCGGTGATGGTTCCAGTCACCAGCCGCAGGCTATTTCTGTCCAGACGCAGTATGCGCCTGGTCAGTTTGTCGTTTAGGAATGGCATGGCTTCCTTCGACTGCCTGCATCCTGGTGCTGCTGACCAGTGCTCTTGTGTTTGTTTACGGGTATACTCTTGTAGCCAGCTGCGAACTTGGCTGAAGGGGATGGGTGTGATAGGCTCAGGTCCGAAGACCGTCATATCAGATCCCCTTCTTGCTAGTGCGTCAGCCGCATCGTTTCCCGGTGATCCACTATGTCCTTTTATCCATTGCAACGTCACTGAGTTTCCATTGGAAGTCGCAATCCGCTCTAGCGCCTTGCGGCATTCCAATATTAGTTTCGAAGTGACATGGGTTTTATTCAAAGCTTTGAGTGCCGAAGCGCTATCGGTTATTATGCGGATTCGAGAGTTCGAAATCCTTTTTGACTCTATAGTATGGGCTGCCAGGATAATCCCTACGCATTCCGCTTGGAATACGGTGTTGAATTTGCCCAGCGGTTGGGATAGGTTTATATTGAGTTCGCTTGAGAATACCCCTGCTCCGGTGCCTGAGTTTGTCTTGGAGCCGTCGGTGTATATTCTGAGCTCTTTTGGGATTGAGTAATCTCGTGATTCCTCTACATATTGTATGTTGTAGTGCTTATTGAAGTTGAACTTTTTCAAAGTCCTGTCGTTGGGGGATGTCAACATGGGTTGATAATTTATCATTCGCTGACGTATACGTGTGTGTTTAATTCTGGAGTCATTCCCCAGTGTGTCCGTATTTTGGAGTCTAAATGTCGCAAGCGCTGCTTCCTCCTGTACAACTAGGTGCAAAGGTGGCAGCCCTAGCATAATTTGAAGTGCGGCTGTGGGTGCGGTTCTCATGCTGCTTGTGATAGCCACGCAGGCATATCGTTGTACTTTTTCTAGTGCTTTTTGACCGGTAGCCTGGTCTGTTCTGGGCCACCAGACCAGGGACCCGTATGTTATGATCGGTCGGATAACTGTAGTGTATAACCAGTAAGTGGTTTTGGGACTGATGCCCCAATTTTTCCCAAGCAGTCGCTTGCATTGCCACAATGCTATACTGGCTTTTGTAGTAATGTAATCAGTGTGTTTAGCCCAGTTCAGCTGTTTGTCCAAGTAGACGCCCAGATACTTGGTTTCTGATGCTAGGCTTAGAGTGGATCCGTAGAATTGTGGTAATTGTATGTTTGTCAGTTTCCTTTTTTTAGTGAAGAGGATTAGTTCTGTTTTGGTAGGGTTAACTGTTAGTTTGTGCTCTTTGCACCAGTCCTCTACTATTTTCAAGGCTTGGCGCATTAGGTTGCACAGTGTGTTTTCGTGGGTACCATTTATAATGATAGTTAGATCATCGGCGTAACCCACGGTGAAGTAGCCTTTGTCATTTAAACGGTGTATCAGGTTGTTCACGACGAGGTTCTTTTTCTTTCGAGGGTATTTTAGTTATTGATACTACCCTAAATTCTAATTATGTAGAGTGTTTTTCTATAGAATTTATTGACCTTGACTTTATTCATTTAATATACACAAGGCACATTATACCTCGAATATACAAATAATAATAGTTACAAATTGGGAGTCTAAACAAAAACCTGCCGATGGCAATGGCAGTAAAGTAGAAAGCGACATTGGCAGTTGACCGAAATTAACTTTTTTACATTTTACTACTTGATCACAAAAGTAAGTATTATTTATTTTTATACATATTAAGTTTTTAATTTTTTAAAGTGCTATTTTGTAGTAAAAAGTCCCATTGTATAGTGTTGTCGCCATATTATAAAGACATCTGCACACATTGTATGTACAAAATAACGAAATACACACGGACATTATTTATCCGTATAAACATAGTATAGTATACAATATGTAAACAAAGGTATCTTTTATATGATCTCTTTGTCATAGACGCGGTGGTTATCTTTTTTAGGTTTAGTAATACCTTGTTTCAAAATATATCTCGTCGTATTTTAAAAATGGAAATATATAATCTTCTAGCTGATGCCCGCGGCTTCACCCGCGTGGCCTAAATGTTATTCTACACCCTAAACTACCATATTCCAAATTTCATCGAAATCCGCTCAGTAGCTTTGCGTGAAAGAGTAACAAACATCCATGCATCTATACATCCTCACAAACTTTCGCATTTATAATATTAGTAGGATAAAAATCGTTAATTTAGTATCGTTATCTTCTTCAAAATACTATTTAAATTCTAATTCGAAGAAGCTAGCATTTATCTTGTAAAATTTACCAAGCTTTCCGCTTAAAAGAGTTCGTCTGAAAGATAGTGGCTATCTAGATATCCATTTCTACTTTGCTGTCATCGATACTATCTCTTCTACACAACCTATGTAGTAGTAGGAAAGTCAGCCTTCTTGCAAATGTTTTTATCACGCGTAGTCAGGGCTACGGTACAGGTACCTGTCTCTTTTTTCAACCTTTCACCTTAATCACCTTAATTACATAATCAATGACTGAACCTGACCTGATTTTTTTTTGTATAGGTAAAATATATCTACAAAACTATTGCATGTTCAACTGGCAGTATTTCCTTTTTTTGGTAACACTGTTTCAACAGACATAATAGAGCAAAGTATAGTCCACTCGTAATATCAAAACGCTTAACAATACCTTTTCAAGTTTAAAAAAAGTCTAAAGTGTAGTTCTTTAATATAAACTTCATCAGCGTGGTATAGGTAGCTTAAACTAGCTATACTCCTAATTTCATCAAAATCCGATCAGTAGTTTTTGCGTGAAAGAGTAACAAACATTTTCTTCTTCATTCGGATCTTAAACGAAGAATCCATGGAATTATGAGACTCAGCTCCAATTAAATAATGATTACTTAATCGGGAATAGAGGTTTATGAGTTAATCGAAGGGCGCTGCAGTCTGTGATTATTCACATCAACAGAAGCTTTACATTTTTGGACTATTGCCAAAAATCTAACAACGACTAACTAGTGTGGTGATTAAATAGTGAACTTTGATGTCATGGCTTCTTCTGTGTACTTATATGATCGATTAGATAAACAATAATATAGCTCTACCACATCATAATTATAGGGTTTTGAAGTGTTAGTTGTGCTTAAGAATTTCAAGTAAGTTTTAACAAAGTAGGTAAGAATATATTTTAACGTACACATAAATACCTACAATAAAATATTTTGTTATTAGTGATGTTTATTAAATATCGGATAGGTAGTTATCCATTTAGCAAAAAGATAAAATATCAATCTGGGGGTATCCTAAAGGATTATTACATTATCCATACGGGAAAACAAAAACTCATTCGCTAGCATTAGTTTCCTGTTATTATTGGACGAGATTCTACGTTGATTGCAAGTTTAGTTTTTCTTATGAGTTATTTAGTTTAGTTGGAATGCCACTTATAGGACAATGCAAATTGTTCTGATCGAGAATTATGATTAAAAGGGCTCTTTCAATCTAGATTTAGCCGTCTCGTGCCGTTCGGCTGCCGTGCGTTTTTCGAACGTAAAAAGCAATGTTCGTTTGTTTTCATAATTTGAAGGCTAATTGAGCCCTTCTAATCATAATTCTCGAAGAAAAAAAAAACTTTGTAATTAATGCACTATTCAGTTCCTTTATAATGTGATCTAAAAACCGTAAATTTTATTATGCTAGTTTACATAATAGACGATAATACTAAGAATGGCGGGCTTTGTTTAATTCAGGTGTTCAACAAACGTAGACTATCTTCATAGAACAACTAAACTGCGTAATAATTGTGATTTATTATAATTAGAATAGGGTGTAAACATCGAAATAATAATATGACATTCTTAAGTCTTCATAAATTCCGGCATTGACTTAAACATAATAAATTCAAATACTTTTTTACGATCCTGTACTAAGGCATTACGTTGTCTATGGGCGAGTCTTAGGGCCAGATTCAGAGACCGCACTTTGACTTTACTTTAGCAAAGTCTAGTTATTATCTCTGAATTTGAACAACATTAAAGTAATTTTTCGCATGAAAAAGTTTACTTTCATTATTTATTACTACAAAGTAAACTTTTCATGCGAAAATATTACTTTAATGTTGTTCAAATTCAGAGATAATAACTAGACTTTGCTAAAGTAAAGTCAAAGTGCGGTCTCTGAATCTGGCCCTTACTCATTCATAGACAACGTAAAATTTTAAGTAAGTACTTACTCATTATTGTTATTTATTTATGTGTTGCCCATAAAACATGTGTTCACTAATTTATATAATGTATTCTGCACTAAGATTGCACTGATTGCATGTGATTCTGCACTGCTATTAACTGTAAAACTGTTAACATTTGGGTACTCCTTGTCTATAAGCTAAGTCTGTAATTTAATAATTATGTACTGATGACTGTTTGTACCAAAATAAAATAAAATAAATAAAAATAAATAAAGATTTCATATTTGGCTATGTGTGTTGAGATAATGTATAGGAATACCTAACTATTGTTTTTTATCCACAATTATTAAACTAAAAGTAGTGAACGTTATTTTATTATTAATTTTAATGTTGTTAGTAAAATAGCTACGTTATATTATATTAGTACCTTTAGTTCACTTCAGGTCTAATAGGACTAATATTAACTGTGCGCACAAACACTTGTCCATCGTAACAACTGTGAAAGTCACTGTGTCACTCGCAGGTTCAATAGGTAGTGTTATAGCCGAGAATAGCCTACGTTAATAACGTAGTTAGGGCCACTGAAGTTGCTATTGTAATCTCACCCTTATTGCTGAATAAAAAGGTTATGCTTTTAATTGTATAGGTCACAATGTTTATTAAGATGCCCTGTATATTGTCAATATTCTATAAATAAATCGAATACTGACTACAGATGTTACATCTTATCAAAGCTTTTCACTTAGTTATTAATTAAATGATAAATATTTTTTGTCGCAAAAATGTTACACACATTTTTCTGATGAATCTTTCTAGATTCAGTTATTCTATAATATGCCTAAGGACGTTGTTGAATTTGGAGCTTTTAACATTTACTGCTTTTAAAAACTGGTCTTTACAAGTTCGGAATGGATAAAAAAAATATTATAAATGTTTGTATGTCTACTTATTTTTCTGACTATTCGCATAGTTTTTTTCGTATTGAGTAGGTAACTTAGACTCAGGGTACCTATTAGTCTCCTCACCTTTGATCTTTATCTTATTGTACGCTAATTTAATAGTTATTAAAAATTAATTGATCGTATATTGAGCAAATTAATAACTTTAAGCTGTACTTTCATCTTTTTACTAGTAATTCTTGCTAAAATTAATTATAACAATTTTAATTAGTGAGCTTTTGTATTAAAGCTTTAGATAAAATAAAAGTACTTTTAAATTTATAAATCTATTAGGATTTTAAACAATAATAACCTTATACAGACAAACTAAGTCACCACCGAAATTCATCAAGGTTTTGTCATCATGGTATGTTATTCCGATGGTGTAATAAAAACCATTAGTTTTGTTTGATTCGCATCGTTCAGAGGGGTTTATACGAGTAGATAATAGTGCGATTTAACTTAAACTTATTTTTTACCTAAGGGCAAATGTCTTGACAATGAACGTTCTTAGTGTATTTACATCTATTATTTGTAATTACAACTCCCCGGGACACATTTATAACTTTACTTTTCTTTAATGTTAAAATAATGAAGAAAATTGGTATGCAATAGTTAAGACTAATCGCTGACCAATCTCTAAACATAAAGTAAAAAAAAAAAGAAAAATAAACTTTTTCAAAATATTCCCACTGAGATTTATTCGTTCGAAATTGAATTTGCTTAAAATTTAAAACACCACACAGATAATATATCAATCCAAACTAGAAACTGACTTTAAATCGCATAATACGTCTGGGAATAGTTGAGAATAACGAAGCTTAGAGGATTTGAGTTAATCTAATCATAATATGTATATCAGTCGCTCGAACTAATCTAGACATCTCAAGTTTATTCAGAATGCTTTTGTATCTCTAACATCGAACCTTTCTTTTTTCAAAAAGGATTGAATGGAAACTCCTTTGGGAATCAGTTTGTGAGACAGATTTTATAGCCTCTGGAGACAAGGACAAGACCTCTAGATGTCCCAAGTCTGGATGTTGTGTATGAGTGTGCATGATAAGCAGTGACTTAAAATCATAAGTTTGTCCAGAATTTGGATGCCACATTAAATAAAGCTAGGCTTGTAGCATGTAGAGCACCAAGTCTCTTAGATTTTATAATGATAGTTACACATTCACACACATCGCTACCTAGTCCCAAACTAAGCAAAGCTTGTACTATGGGTACTAGACAATTTATAAACATACTTAAATACTTTTTAATACTTTATTTTTTTTACTTAGATTAGATTAGGATATACTTAGATTAGGATAGTAGATTTAAAAACTACCGAAAATTACTGAATTTAATCTTAATTCCGTATAGTTTTTAGACCGGTATTGAATTTAAATCGTTTCTGCCTTAAAAGTTATGAAGAAAGTTAGTAGTTATAAAAATAAAAGTAAAGTAATAATAATAAAACTCGCAATCGTCAGTTTTAATCGATAAAGTTACAATTTACTGCACTTTTTTACATATTAGTGATGCATAGCGCTTGTGGTTTCCCATGGTTAATTGACGTCGGTTGTTATGTGTCGCCATGTTGTCTGTTCCCGATGACCTCATTGCACGCCAATTTATCGGAACTATCTTTATTCACTCTGTAAAGTAAAGTTTGTGTGGTGATAAAGTAAGATTACATGGTGTTAACAACTCATTTTATCACATAGCTTTCGTAAAAGCTGCCTATAGAAAAGCTCGCAGGTATTATTTCTACGGAAAACTTGACTTAAAATCCCATGCCAATGAATCTAATAAAAATGCTATAAGCTAAGTTTTTCTGCATCCCTGGAAGCTCATCCCGCCCCATGTCAATGAAATGAAAGCTTGATTTATAAACAACTAGCTGACCCGTGCCCACTTCGGTGGTCGGTCAACACAGAAATATTTTTTTAAATCCGTTCATTAGATCCAGAGATCCCTACAACGTCACAAACACACAATCACACAAACTTTACCTCTTTATAATATTAGTATAGAAGTATAGATGAAGATTGCATCAAATACGTGCCTCTTTAGAACAGAAATTGTATACCATCCTATTGGTTAAAACTTGTTTTCGATACGTATTCAACATCTTTCTCAAAGAGCCTTAGTCAAAGAGCAGAGGATACCACATTATATACTGCAACTACATCTAAGGATTACCTACAAGATTTTATTGTATTCGTTTTCCCAAGAAAATACTCTTTACATAGTACCTACTTGCTTTATTCGCTTTCATTAATCATTATAATGTCAACACAATGATTACGTAGGTATGTTGTGTATATTGATATTCATTATTTTGTGCCTTCACCAAATAATGGCTTGGTTCAGTTTCAGTTACGACAAGTAACTAACATGCCGTAATGCCTATGAACATTAATTACTGTCTACTAACAGCGTGTTAGATCATTACCCTTGAGGCGTATTATTATATTAATAGCAAGTGATAATAATATAAGTAAAAAGTTTAATTACAATTGGACCTTCAGGGAGTATAATTCATTACACTTTTGGGACATAAATAATTAGAGTTTTGGGATGATCGAGGGTATTGTTTGTCTTTTCGTTTACACGCAAATAACTACATTCCGTTTATTTTGTTATCTATGTTTCAGATTGAATTCGATGAGATATGTGCTCTACATTGTCTTTTCTTACCCGTGTTTTACTAAAAGTCTAGGTTTCATTTACAGATGCATAATTTTACTTATTTTATTAAGCGATAATTAGTTTATCCACTCGTCTGGCAAGGCGCCTGAAAACTGCTCCAAAAAAAAACGTTCATCTGGCCAAGCGCAGGAAAACTGCGTTTTGACAAGGTCAAAACATCGTATTACTTTCGTGCCATTTAGAAAATAAAGTGAATTAATCTATCTTACATTGTGTAATTTAAGTTGTACAAAAATCTTTATTGAACGTGGTATGTAACACAGATAATAAAATAACATCAAACGAACAAACTTTTTAATGTTTGACTATCAAGTTCTACATTGTTGCAAAAAGTAGTTTTACGTTCGTTCTAATTCTAGATTACGAATTCAAAATTTCAAAATGAATTCGCTTCTTGATTTGAATAAGAACTTTGTAGAGGTATTTAATATACATAAAATGTTCTTTAAATTAAATCAATTGTGTGCACTGGCTCCATGTTTATTATCTTTGTTCAGCCAGCTGTCTTTAAAATTGGATTAACTCCTCATGGCCGGTAATAAATAAGTCAATGTAAACAGTGTGGCAACTATAACTTTATAAAATTTTATTATACTGTTTGTTTTACAATAAACATTGTTTTAGATTCGATGTTAACTGTCATGATAGTCTAGATATATGAAACATAAGGCACACCTCCTTTCATAATGTTACTGCTATAATAACTTTTAAGATTTCATAAAATTATGTGCTAACGTTCTCTTCTTAACAGTTTTATAAAATGCAGATGTAATTTTTAAATTAACAGTTACGTTACCTAAAAGTCCCCCTGCTAGGACAGGGCAGCTTCAGTTATGAAGTTAAATTTAGTCTATTAAAAGCACGCTGATATAAAAAATTCTCGTCTTTTAGTCTCAATTTCTCCTTCTTTAATTTACGAAGTTAGTAACTGCCTAGCTTTAGTTATGTTTTTCATCGGAATGAGGTAAGTATTATATTTTTAATAAAAGCATAAACTATTGCTATTGTTAAAAATTTAAATAAATTAAATAGAGAATTTAGTTCCGGAGCATTCAGATATAAAGTTATGTCGGCATTCGATTTGAATAAACACATAAATGTTCGACGTGAGTGATACGTGTTGTTCGTACAGACGAATTCATTTGGAACTCACAGTTATCTAGTCAGATATTTCAACTGTGTTGTGCATTTTCAATGGGCCTTTTTTTATTGTGAAAATTTTAAACAATCTGCAGAATTTTTATGTTATGTTTTGTACACACGTTGCTAACATGCTTGAGAAGACTTTTTACAATTAAAATAAGAGAAAGATTATTTACACTATTAGACATATCACAAAATACCTTTTAGTAAAAAATGGGTACGTATAAAATATATAAAAATTACTGACTTTAAAAGGCTATTTTATTATCCCTGATGTTTGTAAAAACGCATAAATTGCTTAGGCTACAACTTCTTGCATTATTTTGTGCAACACACCATCTACAAGAAACATTTAATAAATAACTGCAAGTATAAATATTCTTGCACAAAAAGATTTGCTATTCTACAAAGAAGCACTTTAACCAAAGAGTGGATCAGGTTATTTTAAAAATAAAACTTTTGAAATTAGAATTCGTTTAATATTTTCATACGAAATTTTTCGTAACTTTCGAAGGAGGTTTACCCTACTTGAGTAAAGTTACCATCTTATAAAATAGTCTATGCTTGTTTCTTATATAATAATATCTGCGTGGAGTGAAGGATCAAACTTTGCTCGTTAATTTATGAGTCGACTATACAAATTAGAAAGTTCCTCGATGGGATTAATTACGGTTAGCATAATTGCTGAAAGTGAAGACAGTAATGTGACAAAAGATATTTTTATAACTTACTGTCTTTATCGACAGACTTTAGGTGGTTTAACTTTACAATGTCAAGCAATGTTGATTCTCGAGTTTTTATCAATATATCTACTGCAGGCGGTCAGGCGACCATTTGCTGTAGATATTTCTATAAACTCGAGTGCTCAGACAAGCTCAGGCGGTCCTATTAACTACGTAGCTGTCTCAGTAAGCGTGACAGTCGTGGTATGTGGTTGATATATGTAAGGCTTTTGGCTCGAATTGCATGCAGTAGATCAGCTTGTGCGATCCGCAAATGATTATCGTGAGCCTCGATATACTTTGATTACACTTTTTTTAAGTCGTTAAGTTTTCCTTAGTAGAAATAATATCTGCTAATTTTACCTTAGGTTAGTTTATTGAACCACTGAGATAAGGTAGGATGGTGACTTGAAGTACATACTCGTATATTCCTGCTCTAGCACACAAGGAGTGGTGAAATACTAATCTTTTTTCAATTTAAAGTAATATCGATTGTCAAATCTATATCAAACTAAGATTAAAACATAACAATTTTGTAATATTGGCGATGTATAAAAATAGATTGTTATTTATAACTAAATATACTCGTAACACAAAGTACTTAGATATAATTTAATTTACCTTAATTGGATGAAAATGTATTAGACAATTTATTTGTGTATTACTATAGGATCGTACCGGTATTAATTAACAAGATATCGTGTGAAACCTTACGAAAATTAGGTAACGGCTTCAAGAAAATGCAAGATGAAGGTGAATATTAATTCCGTAATCGACAGCGACCTCTTTGGAGTGCTTATACAATTTCGGTAGAGATTCAAATTATTATTACCTGGGTGGTATTTTGATACCAGCTAGGTGTACGATTGTGCGTGGATTGCATCGCATTCGAGGAACCTTCTGCTCCACCAGTGACTTGGAGAATAACTGGTCACTCATCCATAATTGCTAATTGGAAAACCTTAACGTACTAGTAATTCGCCAGCCAAATGGACTCGTTTTCGGCTTTTATTTTAAAATTTCTTGAAATAAAAGCCGGATGATCGGCGTTTACAATACTTTGGGATAAGACAAAAGTATATGATATTGTATTATATTAATCTGTCTCTACATGAACAAAATAATGAGTATTCATAAAATTATCGGTAAAAATGATATGGGTTTTTATATCTGTGACGAACAGAAACGTTGGCTTGTTGAAACCGCATCTAAATTACAAAGTTCTTAAGTATTTTCTTTTTGAGCGTTCATAAGAAAACTCTTAGCAGGTAAACTGAGGTTAATTGGAGAGGATTTTCGATTGTATTGCTTGTTTCTTACGCAATAGGATAAGTACTGTTTAAATTTAATTGATGGGGTAATTTTTATTCAAATGTGATTCATATTGAATCTACATTGAGGACTTTGTAAAGATACTTCTGAACCCTCAGACCAGAGCGTGGTAGGAGAGTACCTACTTAGAGATGACCTTCAGCTATAATGAGAGGCTTGTGGACGGTTAACTTTGACGTTAGTAAAAAAAGAAAAAGCGGAAAGCTGTAGACCAGAAAAGGAGCTATTTAGAGAAAGGACAAAGTCTTACTTCACTTTATCGTAATCGGATAGGCAATCCATCACATTCCTTTAGGTTATGTCGCTTCTCGCTCCCGTAGACCAACGTAGATTTTAAAATCAACTGATTTACTAATAAAAGTAATGAATTATGTTTATTTCAGACTTAAAGAATATTTCCTTTTGTATTTTAGAAATTAATTGGTTAACGCTCCCAACTATTTTGGCAACAATGATTGGCATCATTATTTAAAACAACTTCATTCATTAGTTTATATTATATCTTAAACGTAAAGGGAGCAATCAGAGATTACAATTACATTAATATATATTTGGCAAATGACCTGTCTCTTTAACGGAGTGAGGTTTGATATCCTTTTTATATGTGCTCAATGTCACGAGAAAAGCGATGAATTTCTCAAATTGTTTTATCTTCAAATAGAATTAACAATGTTTATTTTTATCATTTTGAAATGCTAACAGTTACAAGATCCTTTTTTAAAATTACTGGTGCTTAAAAAGAGTATCGGTTTCTTATTGTATTATGAATTTCATGTTTCACATGATTTATTTGAAATTTTTAATCTTCTGATCAATTTCGTTGGGGTCCCAAGATGTTTGGTCCTTTTTACGAGGCATTTCTTAAGATCCTAGTTAAAACTATTACAAAAAAAAATCCTGTATTAAACTAAACTGCACTTGTTCTGTTTGGAATCCTACGCAAAGGAAGTTATTGAGCCTAAATTTCAAGGTTGTAAGACTAAACGTGATGAAGGACTTCATCGGAACAGGAATCGTAAGTAAAGGTTATACAACTTATTTTGTATTTCATTTACTCCACATTGTTGAGACGCATTAAATAATATTATAAAAGCAATAAGTAAATACACACTTATATGAATGCAATCTCATGAATAAGTACAACAAATAACATAAAAAAAATCTTGACGCAGTATCTATAATGCGGATTTTCTTAATTATAATAAAATGTCTCGTTCTATGAAAGCATACTTCCCACCCACACAAAGCTAACGCGATGTCTAGCGAGAAATGTGAAGTCTGCGAGTTTTGATTGTTGCTCATAGAGAAGATATTTTTAGTCTGTTTCCGTAGAATTGGGTATCTCGCAATCATAATGTTGCAAGAGACGAGTCATGTTGTTTATTGCATTATATTTTACGTGAATAACTTTCCATTTCCCTTTTTCCTTTCGAAATGTTAACGTTTTGTTACAAGATTCTGTTTCGAATTTTTTTTTCATGGTACTTATATAGGGTAACGATTTCTAACTACATTATACATACAAATAAATAAATAAAATTCATTAATTACTTACGGCAATCCTTATACAATCCCGAAATATCATTTACAAACTAATATAATTAAATGCAGTAATTTATTAAAAGGAGTAATTCATAATGTTAGCCTATTAACAATCCCTCGAGCTTTCAACGTTCTTACAGACTGATACCTAATTAACTCGTCGCCTGACCAAGGAAATTTGGAAGTTAAGGAACAATTTGAGGAATTTATTGATAACTAAGCTAATGCAAAATCTGTAATAATCATGAATTGATATATTTTGTTTGAGGTTTTATAAAGAGAAATAACATTATATTTCAGCAAGGCGAATAACACACAACACACTTACTAGCTATATTGCAATCCATACAAAATTTTGTAGAAATGGCTATAATAAATTCAAATAAATAAAAAGCATTTTCAACACATAATAACGAGACTTGGACATCCGTTAAAGAAGAAATATTTTAAAAATATATTTATTTATTTACATACAATTAAACTTCATTCAGTTATTATTGCTATTTGTAACTCATTCGAATAATGTCATATTCACAGTATCGTTTATTTTTGGTGTTTGAGCGAAGAGAGCGTTGACTCAGTGAGATTACAATTTAAATATAGGCGGGGGCGAGTTGCCAAATCATTGGGGAAATGTTCTGACCCAACAACGTTACTGAAGAATTTCATACTGCAATTGTTTCTTTAATCTAAGGAGAAAGAATTTTGATTTAATAATTTATGTAGATTACATTTAACTTTGTCCGTGTGGTGACGGAGTAAGAATACAATATGTCACCACCCCATCTCATCCCATGAGTGTCGTAAAAACCGTCTAAAGGACTATCCGTGAATATTATCTTTACGAAATAAAAAGAAGGAAAACTTGAAATTAAACCCTATACCAATCCGTTTGGCCAGCGTGGTATTAGTAGGCCAAGTATTCCTCCTTCACGGTAGGAGGCCCGTCCCTGCAGTGAGACATTATTGGGCTGTTATGATGAATTGTTTCTTTAATCTAAGGAGAAATAATTTATGTAGATTACATATCTCTTCCTTGGTAATTTTAGCACTAATGCAAAGATAAGCCTACTAAGTAATTAAGTATACCTAAGTTAAACCCGTTAAAATTCGTCTGTCCAGTTTGGCTTAGTTATGCTAAGTTTCTCAAGGTCACTTAAGAAAGAACGTTCTTGTTGTGGCATGGGCTTTTATAATAACCGGCAAAGAAGATATTATTGCAATATAAAAAGCTTATATTAAAATGCGTTCCGTATTTAGTCTCATTATATCTGAAGCACTAGGAAAATACCTTTTGAATAAGTGTTTGAAAGGCATCCTTTTAATTTAAAAAAAACATATTTTATTATATTCCTTTTAGAGCTTATGAGGATTCTTTTATAAATAATTTAAGTATTTTGTTCGTATAAAAAGCACCTACTTGAGTCTACTGTAGGGAAATAAAGTCCATTACAGTTTTTATATACAAACCATATGCTTTTATTATAGAATAAAGTTTCTAAAGACTATTTTTTCTTCTTCATTCACTTCATTGAAATCAGCTTAAAGTTAAAAAAATATAGAAAAACACGTAAACTACTTATTGGATGAAACAGATAATCAAAAAGCCAATTCTCAGAATTGTTTTATAAAATCCTTTTTCGTGTTTTAGCGACTAGTATCTATGATTAACCATTTTCTTTGTTTGATAGGATACACTAATATTTAAAAGAGATAAACAAAGAAAGGGAGAAATATTTTTTTACTGTTTGGAACGAAATGACATGAGTTTGATACGCCATTTGAAGTATAATTATTTTAATAATTTCCTCCCTGATCACAATTTGTATTTTAACAAGACATGAGTTTGGTTAATCAGTATTATTAAGTAGTGTTAACATGTACCTCATCATACGCAGCATGAATGTCGTGCTACCCTACGACAGTTCTTGGGTGCCATCTAACTAACTTAGATTGAACACGCTTGCTTTTGCTATAGCATTAATTAGGCAATTCTAAGTGTCATGATAAGACCATTAACGTCTCGCTGCAGGAACGATAAGAAACTTGTTATAATTTAACCTGCATGTCAAATTGTCTTACCTATTGTATGATAATTTGACAACTAAAGTTAACTTAACCGAATTTTTAACGATTTTAAGGAACGAGAATTGACATGCTGGACTTGACATACCTACCAAACTATATTTTTTGACACATTGTATTCTTATTTATTTCACTAAACAAATAAATTATAAACGTAATCTTCAAATATTTATTAATTTAATCTTTTATTTATTTTATACATAAATTAATGACTTTTGTATAAAACTGTCTCATGAAATCTCTCTATTAATTGGTTTAACTATTTAGCAGAAGGCCTCGAGCTTCTATTTAAGTTTGGCCAACTTTAAATTAGTAGTGATTGTAATAAATAAATTAAATAAGATCGTTAAGTGTTTCGTTTAATTTATTCTATACCTTAAGTACAGTCAGTATTAACCAACTTGAAATTAATTCTTTTGTTTCATGAGAAATTTCCATTTGGCATTATTCTGTCTGAGAGAAATTAAGTCATCCTTTTTAGGTCAAGTGTAGAACTTTTATCAGCCTGTAAATGCCTTTCTGCAAAGACGACCTTCTTGATATGAAGGAGGTAACATGACCAAGCAATACTATGGTGTTTTAGCGGATTAGTATAAGGTTTGTTTAGAGTTTTTCTTCTTTGATCCCTACGACATTTCACGAAAGAGATCGCGTGTAAGATCGTTTTGATACTATCATTGTTAAATGTTTATAATACAATAAAATTCCTAGTCTACTTTAATATCTTTTGTTAATTCATTTATCTCAGCAAATAGTTTATAACGAAGTTTCAAACTGTTGTAAAATAACAATAATAAATAAATCTGTAACATTAAATGTTTTAAACAAAAACTTCTTTGATATCTAGAGACGTTGCTTTGGAAGTTTCGTAACTAGTTTACAGTCAGAACTGGGTGTAGGCTATGTTTTATCGTTATAAACGATCTAATTACGTCTATTGATTCAGTAAACTCGCAATTAAGACGTTGGTTTAGCAATCTCGTTTAAGACTTTAATTTGCCAATCTTGTAATATCGACTAAGATTTGGTTTTTATAGTGACTGCAGCACACCTGATGTTAAGCTTAATTCTAGCCCAAGAACAAATGAACAAATAAATAAATATTCACGGACATCTCTACACAGCGCCATCTGTTCCCAAATTAGGCTAGGCTTAACCTGCTTGTGTTATGGGTAACAGAACAACGGATATTAGTATATACTTTTTTTTTGTAAATACCTAGTCTAGCCATAAATATTGTTACGAAGAAAAAACATTTTTTTTTATTGCAAATAATATTTATTACTTTTACAGTGTGTTAGTTTAATACATAAATATAAAACAATTCAAAATATAAAAAGCTTATTCGAAGTGGTCTCCATTGGCTGCAACACAGTCCTTTAAACGTTGAGGCCAGTTATCAATAGAAGCACGCACTCTTTCCATGGGAAAATTCTTCACTGCCAATCGTATGGATTGTTTTAGGGACTCCAAATTATCATGGCGTTTAGAGCAAGCCATACTCTCTAAAACTGACCATAAATCATAATCCAGCGGATTAAGATCGGGACTAGACGACGGCCAGTCTTCAGCTCTGATGAAGTCCGAAACGTTCATTTCCAACCAAGACTGCGTGGACCGAGCTTTATGACCCGGCGCTGAGTCTTGTTGGGAGGACCATACTTGGTTATTGAACATGGTGTTGTTAAGGGGTTTAACTACCTTCTCAAGAATGGTATCTTGATACACTTGTGCCGATGTTTTGATACCTTTTTCACAAAAATATGGCTCAGTCACTCCTTCATAGCTAACACCCCACCAAACCATCACTGAAGTCGGATAATGCCCACGTTGCACTCTGTCGACTAATTGGGAAGCTTCCTTAGAGCTTTGAGCATAAATACGGTCATTTTGTTTGTTAAAATGTTGCTCAACTGTAAAGATTTTCTCATCCGTAAACAAAATTTTTCTGTGACCTCCCTTTGCGTACCGCTTCAGTAGTTGCTTCGATTTTACCACCCTATTCTTTTTTAAATTATCAGTTAAAAAATGACCAGTGCGTCTCTTATAGGCTGCAAGTCCTAAGTCATCTTTTAAAATGCGTGACATGGTTCTGGGTGCTATCTTCATCTCCCGAGATAAAATCTTTTGCTTTCGGACAGGATTTCTTCGAATTCTTTCCCTCACTGCTTTGACCACCATTTTCGTACGAACACTACGTGGACGGCCAGATCTTTTTCTGTCACAAACAGAGAAGGTCTCATTGTACCTATTAATAGCCCGGTACACAAACATTTGACTAATACCAAGCGTATGGAGAGTTTTAAAAATTACATTCGGCTCCATACCAACTTTGTGTAATGCAATCACAGCGATTCGGTTTTCTTTATCACCCCACTCCATTTTAATATAGCAAAATATTGTACAATGTATTGGCGCCAAAATTAGAAAATACAATGAACAATCGTATAAAAATGACAGATTCCAAATTCAAATGTAATATCTTTCTTATTTTTAATTGTAACAGTATTTATGGCCAGACTATGTACATACATATTACACAAATAAACACTCAGCCCAATGCAAATAATCATGTTCACGCTCACAAATATTTGCATTGAGCGGGAATCGAACCCGAGATCTCTGAACGACTAGAACCACTACGCTACAGAGGTCGTCAAACAAAAAAGACAAAAGGGGGACAAAGTTATCATCTTGCTAATAAAATAATCTTGTCTAGTTATTATAACAACTACAGAACAACAAATCTATGTAGACATGTATCTACGTAAATATAAGCAGGAAAACATGGCACAAAATCTTTATCAGCAACTGTTTTCCTCTATAGCTTGAGGAGTATAATGTTTCTAGAGTTAAGTATAATATCTGTTAATTTATTTGTTGTTTTTTATAATATTTTAGTATACCGCATAAATTTATTCGTGTTTTTTCATGCATAAGGGTCATTTATAAAAATAAAACACAAGTGCATCTAAAACACTAGCTGATGCCCGTGGCTTCACCCGCGTTGTATTATGTAGCTTATATGTTATTCTACACTCTAAACTACCTATAGGTACTCCAAATTTCAACAAAATCCATTCAGTAGTTTTTGCGTGAAAGAGTAACTAACATCCATCCATCTTCACAAACTTTCGCATTTATAGTATTAGTAGGATAATACAAGGGTGTTTGATACAGTAGTTGATACTACTATGCGTTTCAAATAAGAATAGGATCGCACTTGCTGCCAACTTTATGTGGCAACTGTCATTTTAGTACGACCAACAAAAAAATTCGTAAAATAATTTAAATAAAATTATTTAGCGTTGAAAATTCCGAAAGAAACAGATTGTTTTATTCAACGAAAAAATGTTATTCGTTTTTTACCGTTTTATTTGTTTGTTACATTGAAACAATAACATAAAAAACCTTACGAAAAAAACCGGTTTTATTGAAAATTTTGCAGTTTGTTTCACATAGAATCTGATTGAAGAATGAACGTAGCTATAATGCCATAAGTGGTGTGGAAGAATTGAATTCCAATTAAATTTAATTTATTTAAAAATTTATATGACATATTGAAGTAAAAATTATTAAAATTTTGTGTTTATTTTTTTCCTACCGTACATGACATTCATGAAGTTCGTTAGAAATGCGAAACAAGATGGCGCTTTGATAGTCCTATTCTTATTTGAAACTCATAGTAAATTAGTACTTTTACCGTGCTAGTATTATTATAATCATTTATCACGACTACAAAATAAGAAAACACATAGAGGACAAATACCAAAGTCATAATAAGTTTTTAAACAACTCGTCTCGCTGGGACTTTTACAAACATGAAATTAACAGACAGAAAGAACATTCTGATAATAATTTGTGGATTGGACAAAACAACATAGCCGCGACCACAGTACAAGCAGTAATCTATCTCGGCCGAATATTTATTATAAATGCCTACGGCTGCGCGGTACGTAAACATGCGATAGGGCTGCCCACCTCCTGCTTTTTAATTACATTTACCTACTTTCCCGCTCGTTACTGCGGCACAGTCGCGATTGTTCACTCCGCAAAGCCACCGCTATCGTGAGCGTGTAGGTATAACTCGCGTTTCGTCCGTTTCTATGAAGTTGAAATACTGTATATATTTGTACTATGCCGCGACTATGTGCACGGTAATTAATTAAGGGGTTAATTTAGGAAGGTAGATTAGTCAATCGCTGCTGGCCTTTTATTGTCAACCAAAACGATCGCAACCAGTTTTACGCAGCATTTACCCCTTTACTCATAAACGCCTCTTAAATTTTAGTCAATTGATTGCCTCAAATTCTTACGGTTTTGTTTGACATAAGGTTGGTTTTAGTAATAAAAATCTCGCTAAACAGTGATTAAATTTAATAGGGGTTTATGAGTAAGGTGGTTAGTAACTATGTACTAAGTTTATATTAGTAGACATGTTATACAGAGCGATGCATTACAGGGAAATATACTTGAGTGGTACCATTAGTGGCGAGTGCGATGGCACGGGCCAGTGCTATTAGAGCTACTGTGGTACATCTAATAAGAGATATCGAAGGTCTGGACCATGACCGCAATAAAGATAATGGAAGCAAGCGTTACTTTGAGGTTACTTAAGATTGTGGCTTATATTTTTTATTGTATACAGGAGACGGTAAAATGATTCAATCGGACCTTGGGGAAAGAGCGAATACCATTCAGAAAAAGCATCTTGGCGGCTTTTGCGATATGAAAGTGTCTGACATAAATACAAGTGAGACACAGATCACATTCTGACATACTTAAGGGATGACGACTACTAAGTCGTATGATTATTCGTCAGTGAAAATCTACGTCATTGTAGTCAATGACGTAGGTTTTCACTAATACCAACAGGTAATACTAAAACCAATTAATTATTATTACCGCTGACCACTGACGACGGCTTTGATCAGGCCAGCAATGTGGTGGGGACGTAGTTAAGTTCAAGGCTTCTCATTCTAGGACAGTATTCTCGCTTTCGAACGCCATAAATATGTCCGGGTCATTATTATAAAACTTCTACAAGCCCTTAGGTAGTAAAGCGAATTGATATTATGTGACACCTGAACAATTGAGACAGCCATGCTTGAATCGTCCATCTCAAAAGCACTAATGATCAAAGTGAAACCACCTCAAACAGCGTCTAATGTTGCCACGTGTCTATACGTCACGATTGTGCCGTGTCGGTGTCCCTGTGTCCACAGACGTTGTGTTATATCGAGCCTAATAAACTCTTTGATCTAGTGCACACTACTGCACACTGAACACTGCTGTATTCTCATTTGCATCCTTATGAATATTCATTGAATGCAAAATTATAAATTCGGTGAATTCAAGATGTTATAACTGTATGAGGACGGAATGAGTTAAATGGTTTATTAATTTAGGTGGTAAATTCGTTTAGTTCTTCTCGTTCAATTACTCACTGCTGTCACCGATCAAAACTATATTTTTCGGGCTAAAATACTAAGAATACGCTGCGCTAAAGGAAGCTACTTAAAATGATTTTTAAAACCTAGTAAGTAGGATAGTTCGTCAGCGCTGACTGCAACTGCATTAAAGTCAGCGATTAATTAAAGACTTCCAACGAAAACAACCGAATTGAAATACGTACATCGACATCGACGCAATGCCTGGTAAATAACACTAATCACCACGCTTTCTAAGAGATAATTCACCTAATTATCATTCATTAAATAACTGTATTTATATGACCACATCATATATCTCTAAAACGTCAAACATCAGCCAGACACTGGAATAAACTTCGAGAGTATACTAAAATTTAATTTGTTAATAGAAATACAATGATGTGGATTATTTTGGTCGTCAAATTGCATAGGTGTTTAATCGATAACTTTGGTAAACTGACCCATTTCCGATGCTTAAAGTGTAACTAACTGTTCATTAATGTGCATGCTAATTTCGGCTCTAATATTCATATCGCTTTAAAGTGGAGCAGTATTCGTATGCACGAACAAATAACTAAAATTAATCTTTATCATAATCATTTATCACACATAACAGCTTGTTTAATGTTAAATGAGACTGTAACTTCACTGAAGAAGAAAACTGTGACGCTGACGTTGTCATATCCGAATAATGAATAAAAACCCTAAACAAAACTTCGAGAATTTCTCGATTTAATTACGAAACTAATACTATTTAGAGCAGAATAGGTTTTATGTCAAATTAAAGTTCTCAAAGAAATAGTCATATTATTAAGTAGGTATGTTAAAATAACTTTTGTTTAGAACTATTGACATCAGTATTAACGAAGTAAAACAGTTTACAAGAACCAACTAACTTCCTTTAACCAAGTTATGGAACTAAATACGTAGACAGAAATTGAATAAATTCCAATAAATAGATAACCTAAGGCTTTGCAAAGATTGAATACAAAGTCAATTTAAATGAACTAAACGAAAAACACCGACCGTGTAATATTTATAAAAGAAAACTTATTTATTTTTATTTATTGCTGGCTTGAGAAAGAAATCTTTTTGCCGATTACATTTTTTTCTTTTATTGCGGAGAAATTGCTTTACTTACAGGCAGCGGCTCTCGAGTCAAGACGGCGTTATTTTATTCATAGAAAACTTTTTCAACTTAAGCGTGTTGTCGAGTTGTTTTACAGCTGACTTATTGTTTAAAGGTCAATTGCGCAATTAAAAAATGATAATTTTGGCCATGTAAATTTGTATGGTAAGACAATTCAACAAATTAATGAATCCATACCGTCGTAATAGTCGTCAAAGATATTTAATCTTTTTATAATTATAGAAATTCCAAACGAAATGACACTGAATTTTAGAGGTGTATTGAATTACAACCAGATCTTCAGCTATCATAATTTGCATAAATTTAAAGCAAGCCCTCATAAGGATAACTCTACAGTCTTCCTTCGGACAATGCTCGCCACAGTGCCATTGCGATCTTATCAATGTGAAAGGCGTGTGACGGCTAAGCTCCGCTTCTGTGGACGCATGCCTGTAACACGTCACGCTGTCAGGAATTTATCGACTAAGCCCTTTCGTACCCATAATTATTTCTTGTCATGCGGTAAGTATAAAGACAGATATTTCACAAAGAGAAAAATAGCCGTATTTGTAATGCTAGACATGAGTTGGGCAAACATAACTAATGAAACAATTCCCGCCCACAGAATTCCTTGAGTTTTTCTTCTTGGAAGGTAATCTATCAAACGAATAGTTTCTGACATTGAACAGTCTAACATTAAAACCGAATAAGATTTTATCGATTTGGTACGATAATTCTTTCGTTTATTTGTGTATCGATTCACACGATTATTCATGAGCTTTTCAATGCGGAGTGTTTACCAGTGTGATAAATTCTTTAGGTCGAATATCGATGCCGAATTCCCTTAGGTTCATGTTCCCATTAGCTGCATGAATTTATTCTGTATGTACGACGTAACTTCGATCTTTTTAAGCTTTATGTGAGCACTTACGTTAGTTATTTGTGATTGAATAATGAATAGGCTTGACAAATTACTATGTTTGAGACTTTATGTTGCCATTACCTAGTGATTTATTCTGAATGAATAGCATGTTTGTAATTAATTAAAAATAAATAGGAATCCAACTGACTATAAATTTTACATAAAATCTAATCTTAGTAAACCTCATTAATAATTCCATTGATGCTGTATTTATTAGATTACATGTACCGCATGGCATGTGCAGCAGTGGTACTCCATCGCTTTACAAAAGAATAAAAATTAGAATCAAAGATAAAAAAGTACGGAATAAGGACATCGGAAGAAGTGCTTGTGTATTGGAACTAATCGGAAGGTAGCCTAAGTAGCATGCTATATCGAGTGCTTACCTAAAAAGATGCGGGCTTAAGCGCTGAATTAGACTTCAAATTTTTCCTTTTTTTTTAAATTACGTGGCTATCTTTCATACTGTTTGGTATATTCCCTCATTAGCAGCAAGATTGCGTGATGTCAAAATTTACTTAGCCAAGTACCACCCCAATTATAAAGATAATGTAGTACTTGCTGTAAAAATACGAAAATAAACCCGTAGCTTAATGCTAAAAGGGCAGAAATATAAAAAAACATTTTTTAAGTAGCACGCACTTTTATTTAATGATGATAGCAGAGAAAAGGTAAACCATAAACGCGTGTAAATTAAATATAGACTAATCATTTTATACGTCAACGTGCATACCTTCTTCATCTCTATTCCATCAGTAAAGTACCTTCTTGGATAAATTGTTTGTGACAAAGACAGGGATAACAGCTACTAAATAGATATTTGTTTAAAGATTTAGCACTAATGCCACGGCTCTTGCAATTCGACTGCTCTTGAAAAACCTTTGTACTATCCTATCCATCTAATTAAGAAAATCGTAAATCTACGTGAAGTTCACACTGCTCGTCTCTGTTTTATTTCGTTCCTTTATTCTAACAGAGTGATGAATATGTAAATTGTACGGCTCTTGTGGAATGGCGGCAATTTACTCAATACGAATGTTGCAATATTCTCTCTAATTATATTAACACAAGTTCTATATTTTAATTGGCGAATATTAAATAGATTTTACGAGGTAGGTGATTTAATTTAGCTGGAGCTTTTAGCCTTACAAAGTGTCAGGTAATCTAGGAATACTAAACTTTATTAAGCGTAGTGCTGTCCAGCGAACTAATTGACTATGCTAAGTGGTCTCTTACTTATTTGTGCTCGTTTTTATGTCACTAAAAGTGTTAGTTGATTTATATTGTATATTTTAATTTGATTATAAAACTATGTGCGTTTTAAAACGAAACAATGTTATTGGGATTTTTTTTTAGTTTTCTCTGATCTCTTTGCTCATAGGTTACTCATAACGACTATCAATTTATAGTTAAAACACCTTTATTTTTTAATCAGATCATTCTTCCAAAACTACCAACCCGAAGAAGGTAAATACTCCTAAATTACTATCGATAACCCAGCCAGGTATTGATCTTGGCCGTCGTTGCCTATGATTGATAAACCGCAACGTCCTTTGTTCATTTAACAAAGGACTTATAATTAATACGTACAATGTAATATACACCTACACGGTCTAAGCTTTTTATTTTAATGGTATGATTTGAATGAAAAGGTAAGACTTGGGGTAAATGGGTTTCGAAAAATTGTATATTAAAATATTGAACTTAGGGTTTTTAGTTTAAGTATCATACATACACATGGGGAGATGAGACCAGGAGAATATTCTGAACTCGTCATCAAGCTTAAAGTAATAATTAGCTGTTGTATGATCAAAATTAGCCTTATGCCTATTATGTCTTGGTACTTACTATCTCTTATTTAACTTCTGCTGCTAATAGCTTTAGTAATTTACCCCCTTACTCATAAAAAAAATCTCAAATTTTAGTCAATTGATTAATTAGCCTAAGCTCTTACGTTGTTTGGTATAAGGTTGGTTTTCGTAATAACAAATCTCGCTAAACAGTGATTAAATTTAAGAGGCGTTTATAAGTAAGGGGGTTAATGTCTGCCACGATAAGCCTAATTAACAATCTCTGTCATTAGCAAGCCTCAGATTAAAACAAGTAATTATTAAAATATCTGGACAGTGACTTACAATTTTTGGAAATTACAAAATAAATTACGCTCCCACTAATTAATTCTAAGCAAAATTAAGCTTTAGTATAAAATTAATAATCGGTCATACCAACATAATAATTTTAGTGATTAATTACCGTTTTATATCTCATCTGTTAACGAACAGTTTCCTTCTTAGAATTTGTTGGAAGATTTTATAATACGAAATAGGTTTTACTAGTCATTATTACCACCAACTTTGGAGCTAATTTTCATAGTGCGTACATTTACTACTAATTTTTATTATAGTGAACAATCTAGTATTGATAGTTGGTCAAGCTGCCCTTAGTCTTCTGATGTTTTTAACACTTTATCATAACAGTCCATTAATGTTAATGCAGGGACGGGCCTCCTCCAGTGACGGAGGGGTACTTAGCCTACTAATAAAACGGATTGGTATAGGGTTTAATTTCAAGTTTTCCTTCTTTTTATTACGTAAAGATAATATTCACGGATAGTCCCTTAGTCGGTTTTTACGACACCCATGGGATGGTTAGAGCCATTACAGGGGTGGTGACACACTGTATTCTAACTCTGTCACCACGTTTTTAACACTTACCGGGACATAATGGGACATACTTCAGAAATGGCAAGTATGTAGCACTTGAAACCAACGTGATGTTATGAATGTAGTCGAAGCAAAGCATGTTTGTAAGGATCGTACTACTTGTCGCTTAGAAGGGCGTGAGTTTATGTCTCTATGTAAATGTAATTACATTAGTAATTTATTTATGATATCTTCACTCAGATCGCTCCTCAACAAACCAATAAATCTACTTGTAACAATAAAGATATCAGAGTGACATTTTGTGCGACAAATCGTGATTTTATTGTCGCTCGTCCTGTCCAATGTTTCACTACTGATACAATCTTGAACTGAAAATGTCCCAAACCTGATAATTTATGTATAACATTATCCTTTTTTATAATGACACGGGAATATGACCGCATCAATCTTAATAAAAAAGTGTGAATACAATCCAGGATTGAATACAAAGAATCGTAGTCAGAAGATGACTTTTCTTCTACTTTGTCGCCACCACTTTGCCCAAATGGTTTTTCGCACTTCTAAACCTAATTTATTTCTGCCTATTCCTGAATACCGTATGAGAAATCATTGTGTTTCTATAAGATCTAACACTAAGTACATACATACAGAAAACGCAGGCACCTTCTTTTTATACTATGTAAATAAAATGCATCGTAATGATGACTATGGTTTCTCTTGTTCAAAAAGTTCAATATTAGTAAGAACGGCAATACATCATTACATTTCATTTGAAAATGTACCCTATCATAGAGGATTAAGGGTATAATTGGATGTAGAAATATGTGTTGTTGTGTGTACGAATAACAAAGAAACGACTTTCGTATCAAACATAAGTTTGTTTACGTTGAAATTTATTTAATTGTCTTAGCTTCTTGAATTAATATCGATAACGTTTTTATTGCTGCATAAAGTATATTACAAAAACAATATTAATCATTTCCAATCGTAAATGTCCAAAAATATCATCAGAATATTATGAAATCACCTACAGGAGTTGCGAGTAAATAAAATTTTATTGGCACTTATCAATTAAGCTCGAAAACGCAATTCATGAGTCATGAATGGACATAGTTTATAAAGGTAGAATTAAACCTTAATGAGACATGTAGCTTCGATGTAAATACGAACAAGGCTTCTGTGCAAAAACCTCTTAATTATCAAAAAGATTGTGCAAGCATCAATAAATGTTTTGGTGTCAAGACCATCGTTTGGGCAGCAGTGGTAGGCACCCACCATGTACGCGGTTACGATGTCGGGTACCATGCAGTTTTTAAGATTAAAGAGATCTTACACTCAGAGACCATTATTCACTATCATTAGAGCTAAGTAGTCTGTCCATGCCACAGAAATATGCACTAGCACAGTTTATGGGCATATTTTTTACGCCCATAAACTGTGTATGTATTTTGGCAACAATCATTTATTTATGACACTATACAAAGGTTAATATTTCATGTGATATTCATGCTATTTGAAAATAATAACTCTTGTCTTTTATGACTTTAGAGCTGTAACATCGTAAAAATATATACCCGGAATCCATATTCTATCATGCATTGTAGGGGTCAATGTTCTGCAAGGTCTATGTAAAGAATAATATACATAATATGTTTATTTTCTTATAACCAACCTATTCATGGAAATCTAAAAGTAAAGATGAAGTACGTTTAAAAATATTTAAGACTTGGATAAAATGATTGATGCCAAAACATTTTATATCAGTTCGTTTGCCAACGAATACAAACAAAATATATATCAATTTGTTAATGAAATAAATTTACTAACATTTATTATTTTACTCTACTATAAAGTATTACTCTATAGCTATATTCATGAAATTAGGTATTTTTAATTCCATGGAGTTAAGACTAATTTAGAAGTTTGAGATGACATTCAGTTCGTATCCTTCACTGGAGTGTCATAGGATTGTAACATCAACAAATAAAACTATGGCAAATGTAAACTGTTAAAAGCCTCAAAGTTTCCCCTATTTTTAAGCAAGTGGTATATTGTTTGATCCACTGTTTTTGGCTTTTTAAATCACTTGATTATAATATTCGTTATTAAAATTGTTCCAATTCCCTTGATGTTTATTTATTCATAAATATTAAAATTTTATAATCTGTGACTGTACTGTAAGAACAACTTGACAATGTAATCTTAAACCTAAACGACAAATTTAATTATGAATGCCTAATATTAGGAGTTCGACGATGAGATAAGTTTATTTGATACAGGAATTTCTTTACAACAGCTTAGAATTTCTCAAAGAAAACGAATTATCTCTTCGCCCACCCTTTCTAAGCGTTGAAACTTTCCCTCAAACTTTTTCGTAATAAAGTACAGAATGATTGAAGTCAAGAAATACTTTGCGATCGGCGCAATTGTTTCTGTATTAAATTGTTACATGTACGAAGACTTTCTTTTATATTCTTGGAGATAATTTGAGATGTTAGAGCAATTTATTTATGTTCATATTTTCAACCGACTTCAAAAAAGAGGAGGTTCTCAATTCGGTTGTATTTTTTTTTTTTTTTTATTTTTTTTTTTATTTTTTGTGTTTGTTACCTGATTTCTCGAAAACGGCTAGACCGATTTGAAAAATTTTTTTTTTGTTCGTATGGGTATGCTTCCCATTTGGTCCCATTGTCACCAGATCTGGATCTGGATGACGGTATCCCAGAGAAATCGAGGGCATCTCTTGAAAATTGTAGGGACGCATTGTGTAAAATCTTGTCATACATGTGCATCTCTGACGTCACTACCAAATAGTCAAGAGTAAGAACTGGTCAGATCCTGGAGACCAGAGTGAGTCGAGGGAACACCTCAACGGCATATTGCAGCTACCTTGTGTTTGGGCTTATTTTAATTGTATTGATGAAGACTTTACAAAACTTTACACAAACATGATCTGATGATGAAGAAGATTGAGGGTCGAGGCAACTCCTCAACGGTATATAGCAGTTACCGAGTGTTTGGGCTTATTTTATTCGTATTGATGAAAACTTTACACAACTTTACACAAACATGATCTCATGATAAAGACGACTGAGGGTCGAAGAAACTCCTCAACGGCATACAGCAGCTACCTTGTGTTTGGGCTTATTTTAATTGTATTGATGAAAACTTAACATTATGAATGTAATCGCAGGTGTGGTTTAAGACTTGAATGAAATTCTTATTTTAAATTAAAATAGGAATTAATAACGGATTATAAATAGACAAAATTGTTGAATTGCATTTAATTTATTTTAAACTTATTCTTTATTTAGATATAACAAATTGATAATAATAATTATTATATTTATTTGATTTATTTTAATTTTAATTAACTTAATTATTATTACCAATTAACCATGCCGAGACGGTGGCTACGCTTTTCGATGTTCTCCCTATTTAAAACTTTTTGCATGTAGGTCCTCCGTTGTTCACTAGTCTCTTTTGAAATGACATTGGAGGTAGATTTCCTACATTAAAAGGCGTTTATCCCTTTCTTCGTTTGTTTCATTCAATCGGCGCTGTCTCATATAAGCAGCGCGTTTCGTAGGTCTACCCATATTCCGACAAAGTAATGTCCCACTGCAGGGACGGGCCTCCTTCTGTGACGGAGAAATACTTGGCCTACTAATACCACGCTGGCCAGGCGGATTGGTATAGGGTTTAATTTTAAGTTTTCCTTCTTTTTATATCTCAATCTCTATTCACGGATAGTCCCTTAGTCGGTTTTTACGACACCCATGGGATGAAATGAGGTGGTGACATATTGTGTTTTCACTCCGTCACCACACGGATTTATAGAATTAGAATTCACTAAAAATTTAGAAATAAAATTAATTTTCACAAAAAAAAAGAACCGACTTCAAAGACAAAAATTGCACTAAAAAGTAATAAATAATTACTTGTATTTTGATTTTACAACAATAAATCAGCCATTATTTCTATTTAATTTTAATTTATAGAATAGGTTCTTTTCATTAAGTATTGTAAAAGTATTGTTAAGGATATTTCTTTAAGAGTCTGTAAATATATTTATTTGTAGATTGTTTAAAAGATAATCAAATTATTACAAATAATGTAATATTATTGTTATTTTTGGAGGCGGTGTCAGCCAACGGAATAAGTACGATAATACCTAAGCAAACGGAATGACGGCCATGAATTACAGATTATAAATGACTTCGACATTATATTTGTTGATTGTGTATGGATTAGTTTAAAAATTAAACAAATATTAAACAACTATTCTTATCATATTTAAATAAATATATTTTAAAATACCAGTATCACATTTAAACGTTTTAATATTATATTTAATAACTGATTAAAGCTTTCCAGAACTTAAAATAGATTAGATTTAAAGAAATAATTCGCGAATAGGATCAATAATGCAAAATGTTGTCTACAAGTTCGTTAGAATAGGCAATAAAGTTTTGTATAACACACTCTCATCACTTTAAATGGTTTCTAATTAGATAAATATTGCATTTAAAACGAAAACGGCCGTTACATTTTCGAATGTGAATTTTATGTAATTATTAGTCTGTGTATAACACGGCGCCATAATATTTGTTTAAGTTTTCAGTCAGAAATAAAAAATGGTATACTTAATAATAACGATCGTGGCTGACACCGACTCCAAAAATAACAATAATATTACATTATTTGTAATAATTTGATTATCTTTTAAACAATCTACAAATAAATATATTTACAGACTCTTAAAGAAATATCCTTAACAATACTTTTACAATACTTAATGAAAAGAACCTATTCTATAAATTAAAATTAAATAGAAATAATGGCTGATTTATTGTTGTAAAATCAAAATACAAGTAATTATTTATTACTTTTTAGTGCAATTTTTGTCTTTGAAGTCGGTTCTTTTTTTTTGTGAAAATTAATTTTATTTGCTTTGACGTTGGCTTTCATATTTTTTGGCTCGACAATCGACTTTTACTTTTGTGGCTCGACATTGGCTCCATATTTTTAATCAGGACAAACCATATTTTTTAATATATGGTTTGTCCTGCGCGGTATTTCGCACTTATTTACAGTTGCAGCCGCTTTCATGATGGCTGCGCAACCGATAATAGTGGCTGTGCTGAAACTGTGTATGTAGAAAACGATTATACTTTGAAAGTATTTAATAAAATGCTTTACATCAAAATTATTATTTGATATCTATTTTTAAGCTTTCGTATAAAACTATTTATTGGACAATTTTAAAGAGGTTGGTATTAGGTTTTTTCATCTAGTTATCATAATGATAATCAAAGTACGCCAGTTCTTCCTTATCCGACTATGTATGTAACTGAACCTACTCCCATACGTATGTTATTTTATTAGGATAACCTTTCTGGACTGAATCAAAGGAGTATAATCATGAAGTCTCACAGGGAACTTATAACCATGCGGGCATTTCCGATCATGACTTACAAATGTTCAATAATATTTTAGACGAATATCAAATACCCATATATCCGAGCAATTAGTCGAGTATTCTATTTATTGCCAGCATTAGGTAATCGATATCAGACTATAAATATCCTTATGGAAATCACTAGCTATAGTGAGGCGAAGTAACTATTTGACTCATTATATATAGACATATTAACTTATAGGTTATAAGGTGTGTTGTTTTTTAAATTCGAGACTGCATTATGGCCTTCATTAGAGGAATGCTACAACGTAGGTTTCCTACTAACAACGAATACTGCAATTAAGGGTTATAGAATTGCTTAATGTTGATTTAAGACAGTTACAGTAGTAGTATTCTATATTTCTAGTAGAAATAGCTGCCGAGGCAGACCGCGAAGGGGCTGCCGTGATACTCTAAATGCCTGTACGAGAAACTTACCAAAGATCGCCAAAAATAGGAACACTTGGAAAGCATTGAGGATATCTTTGCCCAGCAGTGGGACTTAATAGGTTATATAAAAATAAAACATGAATCATATAATCCATCCTTTACGTTTATGACAACAAGAAGATTAGTTGACTAAATCCTTATACAGAGCTAAGTAAATCCTTATTTATGAAGTTTTAGTCGCGTAGGTGTACAAGGGCTTTGAGGTTAGGCTGTAATAGGCTTGTTGAAACTGTCTGTTGTGGACTTGTTATAAATAATGTATTTAATAATATCTTACTCAACTCGTTTTTAGACACAATATCCGCTTTATTTGTAAAAGTAGCGGGATGTAGATGAATGTGCGAGGTATAGGTAATATATCGCAGGGCCGTGTAAACTTTTGAATTGCTAACCTTATGTGATAGTAAGAACTTAAAGGTAAATGCTAAGGTCGTCGAGGCACTGGCCGGTAAAGTGTTAACTACGAATTCGATACGAAGAAAGAAGAAATTCTCTTACCGACCCTTGAGCCTAATGTTAAGTTCATGGTTTGTTTGGCCATAGGAAGTAGCTGCTGAACTTAGCGAGAGAATGCATGATGAAATCCATGGTACGTAACTTCTGCTCAGAGATCTCGGTTTTGGCTCCCGTCAATTTGACGACCTCGGTGGCGCGATGGTAGTGCAAGCGGCTGCCGTGCAAGAGGTTGTGGGTTCGATCCCCACGGACAATAATTTGTGAGATCCACAAATTATTGTCCTGGTCTGGGTGTTCTTTGTGTCCGTTAATTGAAGTTTGTAAAAGGTCCCCGACACAGGGCAAGATCCCTAGTGCGGGAGATGTCTTTTTAAAAAAAAAAAAAATTATAAGAACATGTCTCTATGTTTTTACATACGTCAAAATCTCAATTCGTCTAGTCATTGCACTGTCAAGTTCTCTTATGGTCAAATTACATTTTATGACAAATTCTCTTTTCGTCAAGTCTTTCGTTCGTCCAATTATATTTAAGTCAACGCCAAGTAGAGTTGTCAAAATAATTTCAAAAGTTGTAAAAAAAATTCTTTATAACCAAGATAAATTAGCCAAACACTTAACGACGGTAGTTTTTCCTAACATTAGATTATTTATTTCTTCTTCGATTTTATGATCTTTAATCATAACTTCCTTTGGGCGTTTCTTATTTTGTTTAGTCTTAACTTTTTGTTCGTAAAACTTTGCTTCCTTTTTCAGAGTTTTGATAAATAAAAATAAATTTTCATTATCTTCAACCTTTAGTTTTAGCCTGTTATGCCATGCTTCTAATGAATTTGTGGTTCTGTGTCTCTCGTAGGCACTCTTGAACTCCCAGAATCTATATGAAAAGTAAAAAGAACGACGAAAAGAGAATTTGTCATAAAATGTAATTTGACCATAAGAGAACTTGACAGTGCAATGACTAGACGAATTGAGATTTTGACGTATGTAACTAGACCCGTTTATGGGTCTCTACATAACGCACAGCTTGTACTATGGGTAGTACAAGCTGTGCTTATACTTGAAACTAGATAGTTGTAAAAAAAGACTCACATTTTATTTTTTAATCTGAATTATCAGGCAACACATTTCCTCTAAGTATAATTAAAACTCGTTTCCCTCTCCCGAGTATACTTTGCTAATAGAGTTGTAAATGTGTGTTACGTGTACCAGAAGTTTGATTAAACTTTAAAGTTCTGTCGTAATTTAATTTAATGTTTGTTGTGGGGAGTCCCTACTTTGTTATAAGTACAGGTCGTTATTAGGGTACTCTTAACTTAGCGCCACAAATAGCTAATAGAGGGTAGCTTATGCGGTATACTGCTGATTATAGTGAGTGGGTTCAAAGCTAGTATCATCATAACATTACATTAACATACCACAGCTGACAGGTCCTATTCAGTGACGGAGGTCACTGCCAAAGTGCCAACTAATACCATGCTGGCTAGATGGATAGATTTGAAGTCAAGTCCTTCTTTAGTTTTCGTATAGATTCGAGACAATATAAATCTAAAGCAACGCTTCTGTCTAACATGGTATCAGAAGGCGATATCAAAATGTTTTCCAATAGATACTTTATTAAACTTGCTAATGGGAAATAATTTAACGCTATTTTTGAATATCAACAATTATTTTTATTCCAAGATACTACTCGAAAACTGTCTTGATTAACAAGCTGAAGGTACTTCCATAACTGCACGTGGTCATCTCCGTAGGCCGATGTTTATATGGGCTAAGATATAATGGATGGCAAGTGTCTCATAATTAATTAGTATCTTAAAATAGATTTAATTTGTGACACGACTTATACAACCCACGTGTGTAATTGATCGTATAATTACTGTAATTGAAATAAAAAGTGTTAAGGGCAATTATTTTTTTTAAAGCACGCTACTAAATGTAGGTAATTTAAAGCTCTTTACGATCTTAACTTTAACAACAATGTATAGGAATTACATAAAGCTTCTGATTAGTTACTTTAATTATTGATAACATACCAATTTTTCATGACACACCTGTTTATTCTCATAGAGCTTATAATTGTCCGGTTTCCTTTGTCCGAGGACATAAATGATAGCATAGCAAGCTGAAACGATAGCCGTTTGTGAAATGGCGACCTAATATAGGAACATACGATGTGGTTAGACCTCTCACAAAGCGAACCACCGAACTGAGAAAGGCAACGCAGCTTGTCTGTTCTATGTATGACGTTGGCAAAAGATCAAGCATGGTGGAAATGTTTGGAGTTGGTCCGTGTATTTTTACAATAAGTGGCATAACCAAATTCTATAAATTAGTTTCAAATGAATCTGCGTGTGGATTATGAATACAGAATGTAACCAACTTCTTTCAGCTATCATAAAGTCGTACTTAGAATGTCGATAAGCCTATTTTTAAATAAATTATTATATATAAATGAAGGGGAAAAACATGAAAATTTTGTTACAAGTAGATCTGCCGAAAGTAGACGATATCTCAACAAGATTTACAAGATCTTTTTTATTTATTAAACTTTAAACATTGAAGCTACATTACTTTTCCACCTCCATTACATTAAATTATAACAGTTAGAAATAAAAAGAAAAAAAAAAATAAAAAGTTTTTATTGACACAGAATATTTCACAATAAATTACGGTCTTACATAGTCACAGAGAAGTGTATGACACATATGGTACTGATACTATTTCCCAAACTAAGCCAGGGCTTGTACTTTGGGAGACAGTGTTCAGTCGTGGAATATTAAGTAGGTACCTAGTTTTATAATGCACAAGGTTATTGCGAAACGATGCCGCTGTAACAAACTTAAACTTAAACATTTCTACAGGAGCTATAATTGAGTTGTTTAAAGTATTTATATAAGGTTATTGTTTTATAATTGTATATGCGTGAGTTTGTGTTGTGTATGAGGGTGTGTTAATTTGTGTGTGTGTGTGTGTGTATGTGTGTGTAAGGATGTGTTTAGGTGTGTGTGTGTGTGTGTGTTTGTGTGTGTTGTGTGTGAGTCTGAGTATTATGCAATGAATGTAAGCAGATCTTCTGTCTTTTGGTAGTCTAATTGTTGGAGCCATTCAGAGACTTGAGATTTTACTTTATGTTTACTCATTCTTACAATATCCAGATCTTTGTTTATCCTGTTATATAATTTAGTACTTAAAGATTTAAATTGTCTTTTGGCAAAAGATGTCTTATTGGGGACTGCACGGCATACATATGTTTTACTGCGTCTCTTTGGATTGGGTATGGGAACAACACTGTGCTTTCTCAAAGTCGTCTTGTGCACAAAGAGCTGTCGAACGGATAAGACTTTGCATTCTTCATATAACTTTACAGTGGGGTACCTGTAAGGTTTTTTGGTCATAACCTTTAGTACCGCTCTCTGTGCTCTCTCCAGACCGATAAGAAGTGTCTTGGCCGCCCCACCCCAGACAGGAATGCAGTACTGGATGATGGATTGACATAAAGCCAGGTAGACTAATTTGAGTGTATCATACGAGGCTGAGTTTCTGAGCGTTTTAAACGTATGAATTAGTCTCCTTACTCTAGAGATCACTGTTTCTATCTGCCTGTCCCACCTCAGTCCACTATCCATATGTACGCCAAGATATTTGGCACATTCTACACGCGTGATTAGTTGGCACGTGCAGGCGTCTTTAGAAGAGCAATGATGGGCTTGAATTGAGAAATCGGAAGGAGGCAGGTGGTTTTTTCTAATTGAAAAGGCCACATACTGCGTTTTTGGTACATTCAGTGTGAGTAAATTGTTTGTAAGCCAGTTCATGACTTTGGATAGTGAGTGCTCAGCTGTTTCCTTAACTGCCTTCCAATCTGTACCAGAGACAAAGATAGCAGTATCATCTGCATATGTAAAGATGGTGGTGTTAGGAAGGGAGATTTGGCAGAGGTCATTTATATACAGTTGAAAGAGGGTAGGGCCCAAAACACTCCCCTGTGGCACGCCGTAAGAGACAGTATTCTCATCGCTTAGATAGTTTGCAATCCTGACTCGTTGCTTTCTATCAGATAGGTAACTTTTAAAAATTTCATGAGCGGGGCCTCGGATGCCTAGTTTAAATAATTTAGCTAAAAGTATCGGGACAGAGACTGTGTCAAAGGCTTTTTTGAGGTCAAGGAATAAGCAGACGCATTTTTTCTTGTCGTCTAGGCTTTCAACTATTGTATTTGACAAATCCAGTACAGCATCTTCGGTTGAGTAGCCTGTTCGAAAACCGTACTGGTTATCAGCTAAGATTTTAAAAGTATCTAGGTATTTTTTTAACGCCCTGTTTAAAACTTTTTCTAAAATTTTTGAAAGCGTAGATAAAACAGCTATTGGTCGATAGTTATCGACACAGTCTCTGTCGCCGTTTTTAAAGATCGGATGAAGTATAGCTTTTTTCAAAGCTTCGGGGAACACTCCGGTTCTAAGGGCAAGATTGCAAATATGCGTGATAGGCGGGATCAGAACGTGCCGGCATTGTCTAATAATTTGTGACGAGATTCCATCCCATCCTACAGCACAGTCAGTGCGGAGCTGCAGTATTATAGCCTCAATGTCGGGTTCAGTAACCTCCATGATGCCAATTGAGTTTGCTGGACTGTTTAGGGAAGTGAGGTCAACAGTTAGTGAAGTTGGAGTGTCATTGGTAACAAGTGTAGTAGGAAATTTTAATGCCAAATTTTTACCTACATTTGCGAAATAATTGTTGACACAATTAACAGAAGTTACGGGGTTAGATGATATTTTTAGAAGCTCTGTGGGACTTATTTTATTATTTTGAGTATTTGTTATATTTTTTATTGCCTTCCAGAGGGCTTTGGGGTTTTTGCCTGCGTTATCTAGGAGCTTCTTCTCATACTCTATTTTTAATTTCCTTAAAAGACCGTTACAAAAATTGCGGTAACGCGTGTATGTTTGTTTTAAAGTCATGTTGTTAGGTCTTTTTTTCGTTCTAGTATGTAATCGGTCACGATTTATTATGCAGCGTATTAAACCCGGTGACATCCAGGGTTTTAGGATTTTGTCTTTTTTGGCTATTGCTGTTGTTTTTGTGTTGTTTGTTATAATGTTCGAAACAATGTCGACAAAAGAATTTGTTGCAGTATTTGCATTATGTTCTGATAAAATATTTGAGAAGTTCACGGTTTCTAGGGTAGATTTTATTTTAGAATGATCTATATGAGATCTCATTCCGGCTGGTTGACGAATGTATTTGTTATATTCGACTTGCAAAATGATGGGAAGGTGATCAGTTACATAACTTTCTAATACTAGTGTGGTAGATGTGAAATTGGGTTTTGTGAGAAAATGGTCTAAGCAAGAATTAATTCTCGTGGGAAAAGTATGCGTTGGAAGAGGCGTTTAAGAAAGGTTTATTGCCTATTGTAACATAGACTTTATTGCGACTCCTGTACAAATTTAAATACATCACGTAGTAGAAATACAAAGGACATAATATAAATGGATTTCACAGTACGTTTATGAGGTTAAGGGCGCCTTCAAATTTGCCGCTAAGTGTCGCGCGGAGGCAGCGCGACTGCAGCGCTGCGGTCGCGCTGTTTTGTAAATTCATAGAGATAAAAAACGCGCGACTGCAGCGCGACTGCAGCGCTACGCCCGCGCTGCGTCTCCGCATTCGTTCATCGATCGACTAGTGTTGTTTAGAATACTTTTTCTTTTTAATAGTAACACTACGAGCAGTGTATTTTCGTCTGAGTCCATCGTAAAACTAAAACACAACACTACCATTCTCAAACCTAGCGACGGCAGCGCGACCGCAGCGCGACCGCAGCGCTGCAGTCGCGCTGCCTCCGCGCGACACTTAGCGGCAAATTTGAAGGCGCCCTAAAACAAATGTTTTTAATTCCTTGCCAGAGCGTGGGCGTATAAGTGACCTATGCAAACTGTTACGAATTATCCGCCTATTGTGATGCAAATCCTTGGTTTAAGTTTACTTTATACTTTTTTAAACGTATACCTACGTTCAGGATATTTTACAAACGATGTTTACTTTTCCACTCTGTCTTAGTTGAATAATTAATAGTATAACATAAACCCCCTTACTCTTAAACGCCTCTTAAATTTAATCACGGTTTAGTGAGATTTTTGTTAGTAAAACCAACCTTATACCAAACAAAACTGTAAGAATTTAAGCTAATCAATTGCCAAAATTTTAAGAAGCATTTATGAGTAAGGGGGTTATGTAAAACTACAATATTGCCGTGTTTGTTGAAAATATTTATTATCTAGCGCCAAGGAAGATTTAAACTCAATACTCTACGTTTTCAAGTACCAACAGTTAAAGGTCTGCTTAATTTGAGACTAGATTGTTGTGTGAATGTATGAGTTATATTATATTGATATTAAACTATAAAATTATGATAGCATTAGGTACTCAATGGAGTGTTACTGTATAATCTGTGGTAACCTATATTTTAACTCAAGCGTGCATAATATTATCTTTGGTGTCATTGCCAGGTATCACTCAGATGAGTCATAATGTTCTTGAATGGAACTATTTTAGTAACTCCTGCACTGCAACAACGTTGGCCGATACAGTACAGAGATAGGCGTAATGTTCACACTCACACAGCCACACACGGTACACTTTCCGTTTTCATATGTGTGCTACGACCCTAAATCATAAATGTCGAATAAAGTACCTAGCTTTTGTATATTGTTAGCTAACGTATGTAATAATTAAACTACACCCAAAACATAATAGATTCTAGAAACACATGTCGGCAATATATTACAAGGGTCTGAGGTATTACCTAGCAACCTGGACAGTTTAATGATATTGGGAACTGTAATATTGTTTATGAAACTCATATGTTACAAGGGGTTTCACAGCCCTTTAAGTTAAGTGAACATCAGTCACAGGCCATATTAGTTTACTTAACTAAATTTTCTTAATAGTTTTGGGCATTTGATATTTAATAAGTCGGTGTTACGAAGTAGAAACACAATGGGTAGAGACCTTGAGTTTTGTGTTGAGACGGGGAAAGTCATAAAGGCCATGGTAGACTACTTACCCTACAAAATAATAGCTCAGAGCATTAAGTTTACTTTACAATAATATCATGCAACTTGCATTCAGTGTGGATACGTTCAGACTTATCTACACTACGTACTATAATAAGCATAGATAACAACTAAAACTGTTACTATTCTAAAACTGTTTGAGGTTCGACTATTGACACGAGAGAAGAAGATAATAAAATAGTGCAATATGCTGTGCAGTACCTTCATTAATCCAAAAAATTATAATATAAAACTTGACCCTTTCACAGTGCCGCCAACAGACACAATAGTAAAACAATGCACGTGTACCATATATGGTACACTGCACTGGGAACGTGTTAAGATTTCCCCTTTAGGGTTCGTTATTTTTCTTGTTTCGAAGGAAAGGATAGTAACAAATTCCGCAATTTCATTTATCAACGATCTGCTAAGACTGTCCAATAATAAATCAATCTTGTCGATCGTGTGCACACTCTTCAAGAACCGCGGTTAACTATGCTTGCTATATCCTACAAATACTTGCGATTTTTAGTAGGCTAAGTATCCCTTCGTCACGAGAGGAGGCCCGTCCCTGCAGTGGGACATTAATGGGCTGTTACGATGACTTGCGATTTTATGTTCTTTATTTTTGGCTGCTTTTGCTTTATACTGCTTATAAAAAGAAGACGCGGACTTCCAAATTCAAAGTACTTTCGATTTCGAATCTATAGACCTAGCAGATGATCTATAATGCTGACTTGCAATTTATATCATGATTTCGTGAGTGCCTCTGTTGAGTTGATGTCATCTCTAAAATGGTTTGTTAACGTAATGTAAACTTATTACTTCCCTCTGATGTTATAACTAATGTTTGAGCAGTAATTAAAAAATAAATACAAGTTCGATTATCTATTGAGTATAGGTTGCTCGTTTGCCGAAAACCAGAAGAATGGTAACAATTATAATATTTTTAATGAGATATCAACATACTTCTAGGTACATCATTTGCCGGACATAACATTGATCAACTAATCTGGCTTAACACTCAAGAAGGCTGATGGCCAGTACAAATCCTTTTATACAAACTTTTTACTTCTATCCAACTTTAAAAAGAGTTCAACATTATTACATTTCGCTTGGAGTCGTACTTACATAGAAAACTTTCCATCACATCTAAACTTCATTTCCACTAGCTCCTCTACAACTTAATCAAACAGGATCAGCTCCAAGATTATATTAAAATATTTCAATCTCAGTTTCTGAACTGAGAACTTTATGAATGGAATAGATTATAGAGTATAGAATGTTAATCTCAGGGATCAGGTGTCGAAGTTTGTGAATAGGAATTTTAATTTAATTTACTATCCACAGCTGATGTAAGCCTTCTTGTTGGAAATTCAATTTTCAGGATATAATCCCTGTATCATGAGAACTTAACATACTCTCAAGACACATCTAAGCAATAACTTGTCAAGACGATAAAATAAAAAACTAGTTAATTTATCTATTTCATTGCTAATCTATTTTATTATATTGATTGCATTTTATTTTAACTATTTGTGAAGCACTAATAAATAAACGAATTAGAATTAGATAGTTATCTTCCTACTGATAAATTCAATTTAGTTTTTTTATTAACACAACTTTTTGACGTCAATTTTATTTTTCCTAACCTTACCTGGGTATTGCATCGTATCTTAATAAATCTTGCTAGGTGAATCCTTGTCAAAGAGAAAATATTTATTGCTTTCATCAAGGTACAGCCCTGTATTTATCTATAAGTACATAAGTAGGTAGATTTCAATAAAATTTAAGTGTCTGTTTACATCATTAAGCCAATGCTTTTTTACTAGCTGCATGTTAATGTAAGTTTATTTATGTAAGACACCGAAGCCAAAATTGACCTTACTTAAAAATATTTTTTGTGTTTTCAATGTGTAATAAGTAGGGACTGTTTACAAAAGAAAAGTGTAAGTATGTTTATACATTATCTAGTACTCAAAGTACAAGCTCTGCTTAAATTGGGGCTAGGTAGAGTTGTGTAATAGACTGAAAAGTATTATTGTTATATCTAAGTCGACTTTTACGATTATCACGGGAGGAAAAGTTACATTTTACGTTCTTAGTTCATCGTCTCATAGTCTAGTATCCACAAATGTTATGAGCGAATATAGTGCGATATAATAAAACTAAAACCTAAAGTGTCAATAACAAGATACGTTCACAGACTATCAATATTTTATTGTCACATAACCATAGAGACGTTTATTACAAAGAGTAATATTTTTTTTATTAATTAGTCCTTGACAAATTATTATGATATTAATTACTTTTCCTGACCTTCCTAGAGCTATGAAAGAAAGTTATTGTCTACGTGTTAATTGGAAGTTAGATTGGAATCTTGTGTAAAAGGTTATGACGTAATCTTTAGATACGTAGGCTAGGTGGGTAAATAAAATGCATAAAAACGTTGGAAATGTAGTAGGTAAGTGGAGGCGCAAGTTCTAATTACAGATAGGACAATTTGTGTGATCCATTAATGGGCCAATCTCCAAATCGGGCGTATTCGTGTGATCGCTCTGGTGCTTTTCAAATTTTGATATTTTTTGGTACTTAATTATGTTATCATTAAAAATAATGATAATAAAATACTACATTTTTGCTATTGGCCTTCATTTTTGACAAACAGTTATGAAAATATTTAAGTTCAAACATTTTCGCGTCCAGAGCAATCATGATAGGCGCTAGAGCGATCATAAATGGTGAAACAAAAATAATAAAATTGTTAACATATTATTTATTTACTCATTTTTAGTCTTTCATGTTACAAGACTATATGATTTTATGTTTAGGGGATATATCTAGAGCTTTTTGAGAGCTCATCAGTTGGAAACTTGTTCATTTTTAGGGCTGCGTACCGATTTTGAAAAACGGAACCCTTATAGGATATGATACGCGTGGAGGTATCAAGCTAAAATTTCACTAAATATTATTAGTGATGAGACGTGACGTCATGGAATTTTTGACAGATAAGTCGTGACATCACAGAATTTTGGCGGGAAAAATAGTATTTAGACAATTTGGCGAGAAAGTAAATAGGTTTGTACGGAAGCCTCGGTGCGCGAGTCAGACTCGCACTTGACCGGTTTTATTAGGGTTCCGTACCGATTTTGGAAAAACGGAACCCTTATAGGATCACTTTGTTGTCCGTCTGTCTGTCAAGACCATTTATCTCAGGAACGCGTAGAGGTATCAAGCTGAAATTTTTACCAAATACTAAGGTCTGTTGCCTTTTAGTGCTGTAAAAAAATCAAATTTCTAATCTAACAAAATCAAGATATATAGCTGTTTATGTCGCAAATTTTCGATGAGGAACGGCCACAAACCTACAGGTTACTTCCAGTCTACCTGCAAACTTGAAATTTGGCATGAAGCAAAGTCTTATAGTGCATGTAAAGGAAAAATTCCGAAAACTTGTCCTCCGTCATATTATATTTTGATAATTTCGTCATAGAATTTTGACGGGAAAATAATTTTGACAGCTGAGTCACGTGACTAGTGACGTCATAAAATTTTGAGAGATGAGTCGTGACGTCATAGATTATTGGCGGAAAAATATTTTTGCAAGTGAGTCGTGACGTCATAGATTTTTTAAAAGATTAGTCGTGACGTCACAGAATTTTTGACATTTGTCGTTGTAACAATCTGGTGTTATTATTTAAAGTAGTTTTATAACGTAGAATTATTGCAAAATATCATCGCTCTGGTCTTTTCGACAGAGCAATCATAGCCATAGCGATAAAAAAAAGTCATAAAATCATATAGCCCAAAATAAAACAGTAGAAAGTTGTGTTTACGTCTCATAAATAACATCGTTACTATCACTTAATTCACTTAATAAACACATTCACAACCTTCCTACTTCATTTAAAAAACATGCCATATCATAATAATATAATCATTAAATTCGAGAACCAAACCCAGATCAGTCATAAACTTACCTTCGTAATGTGGGAGCGCGGGAACGTGGCACACACGTATCGTCCTCTGAGGTTAGACCGCTACTGCCGCTACCCCGGGGGAGGGGAATAGGGTGTCTATTTCGTAAAACTAGGGATGAGCGCGATGTTTTACTCCAGCGCAGAGCGATGAGATAAAATGCCAGGTCATGACATAAATTTAAATTGTGCCAAAAATATTGTAGATATAATTTAAAAAAAAAATTACAATAAAGATTAACTATTTGTTATGTAATATAAAATAACATCGGACATATGAACCTTCTCATTAAAAAGTTACACAACGTTTTCTCATTCAATCGAGAGTCGGGTCAACCCAGAGCAATCAGGATTTTAGGGTTTATGATTTTTTTTTAAATATTTATAATAATAATTCATAATTTCAGCCCTGCACCACATAGATTAGTCACCAAACTGTATATAAAAAAATGTAATGAAAACGTTTACCGATTTTAAAATTGGTTTCTCCAGCCCGACACGATAAAAAATGCCTCTGGAGATCTACCATATGTTAGTTTCGAATATTGTTAAGAATAAAGGTCGAAAATCGCTATACAAAATACCTAACTATCGATTTTCAAAATGGCATAATAATCCGAAACAGCTTTTTCAAAAAACGACACTTTCTCGAGGTATTTTTTACTTAGGTACTTGTACTTTTATTTTGTTGAAAGAGCTACGAGTAATTCAATATACTCGTACCTACCGCTACAGCGTTAAGATTTATTCGTCTAAGTAAATGTATTTCCTCACTTCTATTCCCAATTCCTGGGCACTATTTTTTTGTATTTTTTTCTTTCAATAAAAGAGAAAGTTCATCCAGACAGCATGGTGTATTAGTTTCGTGACTAAACGGATAAGGAAAATCTTAACGTCAAACAAAATTATAAACATAATTTTTCTTCACAGATATTTTTAAATATTTCACCGAACCCTATTGTAACTGACCTTCACCCAGTTATAACCTCAGTTATAACTGCTTTATTTCTGACAATGTAATCGTTCTGTCTCGGAGGCATCCTAAAATTTATTGTGAGTATAGCCGAGATTGCGTTGTAAGGTCCCCTTTTACACGTTTAGTACATACGTTATTACCCGAATGGTACTGAAGGAAAACGAAACCTATTATGATTGCGTTTTTGTAACCTTTTATTCGTTTTATTGTGACTTTGGGAGAAGCCTAGCCTAAATCGTATGACCGATTTTAAAGTTATCATTTTAGTTTTAAGTAATTTTTTGAAGTTACTTGGAGATTTCGATTTTTTAAACTAATTATAGGTTCTGAAATGTAAAAAAGAAACAAGTTCATAAAAAAAGAAATACACTTGTTTGTTGGTATTTTTTTTAAATTATATAATATATAGGCAGGTACTTCTATCCCCTCAGGAGCAATTTACCAGATTCTCAATTCATCAGATTCGCAACTCACCAGATTCTCAAACCCTCATCTTATACAAAATGTCTTTCATAAAAACGTGACAGAGTAACTTTTACAGTAAAGCAATTGGCGTACTTTATCGGTCTAAGTGCTTGATGTTAACGATGAGTTTTATGTGCTTACATTTAAGAATTTTCTGTAAATAGTCCCATAAAAGGAGTCTTTTATATTATATACACTTCATTTCCTGTTAGATTAGATTCAAGAGCTTTTATTATACTTGATGCACCTACTTTTATCTATACATTTTTTTGATATTGTAAAAATCTGTCTTTTGAGAATAATGTGTACTTTTAAAAATATTGCAAATCCAAAAAAAAATGGAAAGGTTCGACGGCACACTACTTATAGCGCGGAAGTTATTTTTAAGAAAAATCAAAATAAGAATAACAAATAAACTATCATCATAATGTCCAATTGAAAAGACCTCCTTTAGTGGCGCAAAATAATTGAGCCTGATTAGGAAGACGTTATGATTAGTTGTCCAAACACACCTATGAAGTAGACGTCCTCTGGTCACCTATTGTGACACCCTCAGGTTGAGATGGAGTAGTATCTTTTTAGTCTGTGACCACACGATTAAATATACCTTCATAATTTTAGGGACAAAATCTCAACCCATTGATACGTAAATAATTCAACAGTCAAAATGTCAAATCTATTTATAATATTATGCTTCAGTAAATAGGTCAGATGTACAAAACTTCAAGTCTATTTTATCGAGATCGTCTATTCAGTCTGTTTATTAATAAATGTTTATTAACATCGATTAATTATGATTTCTATATTAATATAGATCAGTACCTTTGTAATGACAGGCCTATAACTGTAGGTCAAGTAAAGAGGAAAACTAGGCTTACAGATAGCACGATAATAAAACAGGTTTGTGTCAATTTTTCCTTCTTCGCTTGAGATATTAACTAGAAACTATGACCACTGTCCTATAATAAATATATATGTATACTTACACGATTGTTTTTTTAATTTAGTTAATATCTTACCCACTGTCCATATTATCGATTCGTTATTAAAAAGTTCCTTCAAAATATGCTGATAATTAGGAGTACAAAGCCAAAATAGTGCGTTTGTTTGGCATGCGTCTCTGTCACTGTAAAAAATGTTCATTATTTTTTTGAAGACCGTAATGTAGAGTCATTCCCTTTGGAAGACATTACAGTACAGTTATCTTATCTGTGGCACAGAGAATGAAATCGCGTCTCTCATTTTCGTTTCCTCACTCGTAAGACTGAGTCGGTAAATAGACGGAAAAGGGCTTTTCACGCCATTTACGATACCCTAAGGATGATATGTGTCGATGAATAGTTATTAAACTGATTAAATAAATAAATAAATAATAATCTTCACACATTCACACAACGCCATTTAGTCCCAAACTAAGCAAAGCTTGTACTATGGGTACTAGACAACGGATAAACATACTTAAATACTTTTTTTTTTGTAAATACATACATATTATACATAGAAAACACTCAGACCAATGCAAACAATCATGTTCATGCACACAAAGATTTGCATTGAGCGGGAATCGAACCCGAGACCTCTGCGTAGCAGCCATGTAATATACCGACTGCGCCATAGTGGTCGTCAAATTTGTTAAAGACTATAAATTGTAACAGTTCACTAAATTCCCGGACATTATGTTTCAGAACTAAAGAATGTTCAAGAAAGATTTATTATAATGTCTGACCAAAAATACCCCTATTTAATCCGGTTCACTTACATACATCGCATAACCTTTTGTGTGAATAAAGAGACCCACGCTTTTATGTTACTCTAGTCTATTCCAGTCTACTTTAACTTTGGTTAAAAGGTCTGTTATTTATATTCATAGTTTATTCAACTTTGTTTATTCAATTCTGGAAATTATAGTAAATGGAAAGGTGGTTCTTGTGTTACCTGCATGATAGCAAATAATTACAATTCACAATTCGTCTACCAGTATAAATATTTCATAAAAGTCTCATCATCATAACAGCCCATTAATGTCCCACCGCAGAGACGGGCCTCCTCCCGTGACGGAGGTATACTTGGCCTACTAAAACCACACTGGCCAGACGGATTGGTATAGGGTTTAATTTCAAGTTTTCCTTCTTTTTATTTCGTAAAGATAATATTGACGGATAGTCCCTTAGTCGGTTTTACGACACCCATGGGATGAGATGGGGTGGTGACATATTGTATTCTTACTCCGTCACCACACGGAGACATAAAAATCTGTTTAGTGCTTATTTAAAAGTCGATTTTGGTTGTCGTCTTAGTGACAGAGTATTTAATTAAGCAGTTTCAGAGACCTACTACGGGCGGGTTTAACAACACTTGACACCCGGTTAGCCCCTAATCAAACGATAAAGAAGAACAAGTGCTTACCTATTTAAAATTATTGCTATTTACATGGTAGCTCCATATTTTATTAGAAAATCGGTCTAGCCGTTTTCGAAAAAACAGGTAACAAACACAAAAAAAATAAATACAACCGAATTGAGGACCTCCTCTTTTTTTTGAAGTCGGTTGATAAAAAGTAACCAATTTTTCTTTACTTCTTTTTGTAAACCAACTATATTTTGAACCAACAGCTTAGCTACATGTACACCAAATCAGAGAATTCGAGTCAGTTTAAAAACTGATTTGGATCATTGATAGCGGTGAACGAAACAAGGTTAATTGAACCAAAAAGTTTAAAGAATAATAAAGTACTTAAATGTGTCTACGTCACTAGGTATTTGATGGATGACGGAAAGTGTAACAAGACATACAAAGTTTTAGTTTTTTGTAAAACAATTTTGTTATGAATGTACCTCAAAAGTTAAAGAAGTTACACAAAGTCTAGGCTATACCTAAGTTTTTGAACTTTATTATTTTAATAATAACCTGAAACTTCACTTTTATACCTTTTTTACAATTTAGTACTTGTATTCTATATCTATTTGTTACCGTTATCATGTTGTATGCTGTACAAATGATGAAATCAAGGAATATAGCCAAGCTGTGTCCCCGATGACTTTCCGATCCGCCCACTTACCGTGACATGAGTAGCCCAAGCGTCTGTCCATCGCTGCAGGAAGCCTTTACTGGGATATTAATGGGCTGTTAAGATGGTACAACAGAAACTATAAAATTATGTTTACTAATTAAGTATTCCATAGTTCAAACTCTGCTTAGTTTAGCACTATATCGCAATCATAATCATCATAACAGCCCATTAATGTCCCACTGCAGGGACGGGCCTTCTCCCGTGACGGAGGGTTACTTGCCCTACTAATACCACGCTGGCCAGACGGATTGGTATAGGGTTTAATTTCAAGTTTTCCTTCTTTTTATTTCGTAAAGATAGTAGTTACGGTTATTACCTTAGGCGGTTTTTACGACACCCATGGGATGAGATGGGGTGGTGACATATTGTATTCTTACTCCATCACCACACGGATAATATATCGCAATGTGTGAGGAATATTAAAGTCTATCTTGCAACAAGCCGTCTTTAGTACAAAAGAATAGGTATTTGTTAAATCCCTACGCGATCTCTGTACGAATTGGAAGCTAATACAAGTGAGGCGGCACTTTCATTAAAACATCTCACGCTCCTAAACCAAACAAAGTTAACCTTATAATGAACATAAAATGTAGTAAACGATTGAGACGTGTTCACAATCAAAATAACTTATTTTACAAAAAATTTATATGTTTACCTTTTACCTTTGATAAATATAGACTTTTGTTTTGAAGCTAATTAGGATATAAGGCTTTTGCTCATAAGACATTTTTTTCTCTAATCCTTACAAAATGGTTCGCAGCTAGCTGCATCACTGCTGGTTCGTAAATGAAAAAGCAGGTTAAGCTACGCCGGCCACTTTATTTTATCAGTGGCATATCATTTGAGAACTCTGTAATACAGAGAGCACCTAAAATAATTGGTCCTGCTTGTACACTGTACAGTGCAGTCAACTTTAAGGTTTCTCTCACAGGTATAATACACTTTCTCTGCTGTAAATTAATAATTACTTCGTTAATCCTATTACCAGAAACACCACAAAAATCGACACTACGCAATGAGGTTTATTAAGTCCAATATCGAATACAATTAATCAAGTCGAACGTTTTATTCAAATTTATCGAAATCCGTCAGCTTCCCAACACAACTGTATTGCAGTTCCCCCACGTAACAATTGTTCTATAGCCAAATTGGCTATCCGATGTATTGAAATTTCAATACGTGACAATCGATGTGTATACAGATATCTCAACAATTCGATACACGTTTTTCACCAATACGATGTTTGTGTTGATTGGTGATACACAATGGTTAAAAAGCTTAGTTTGACTTAGGGATTATGTAAAAAAATGCCATAATATACAATGTAAAAACTCAGTGTTCAATGTATTGAGCTCAGAGTGCCATTCGCTAGATAGAAACGTTTATTTCATTTAAATAGAACATATTACATATTTTAAGTCTCTTCATAAGATAACTTACCTACTTACACAAAACAAAAATTAAATAGCGCTTATTTACTGCTCTTGTCAACTTTCTCAAAGTCTTATAATTCTTATTGCTACTGTGTTCTTCCACTTAAAAACTGTATGTTAACACATTACCCCTTTGAGGTGATTAAGGCGGGTATAGCGGAGGTAAACATGCTAAAGAGACCTACAGTTAGTAAACACGTAGTCACCCATCAGTACCGCTTAGAATAAATACTCGTAGCAGAAGTACCCGTTTCTGTGAGGTGACGCAATAAGAATACGCAATGTCACCACCACGTCATATCCTAGAAAGAAAAGATATTGTCCCCTTAAAACAAAAGTCCGTGTCTATATTATGTCTATTATAATATATATACTTAGTTGTTCAAATTATCTGCGCTGCGGTTACTAGAAGAGGTTCATCTATACAACAGGACATAATGCTGGGGTAGCAAATCTAACATAATAGTTAAAATAACATAAAATAGGTAATGGTTGGAACGTTTCGATGTAAATAGAGGCTGGTCATGGTCGTAAAACGTGTTTAAATGGTTTGATATACCTATCCAGTAATGCAGGTGTTTGCATGCAGTAAATGCCTATTTTCATTAGCCATCTCTTTTATTCGTTGTTTTAGATTAGATTGGATACGATTTTTTTTATTTTAGAGCTGTTACTTGTTAAGGAGTTATTTAAGACTTTTCAAAATATTTAAAAAAGACTATGCTTGTAATTTAAAATCAAAATTAGCTGTTTGTTATAATTCATAACCACATTTATTCAATATAAAATGCGTGCCGTAAACCAACATTGGTGTTTATTATGTTTGTATCGTACACATTTTTAGGTCTAGTAGGAACAAAGGCGCAGAAATGAATTTCAGTCAGATCAAAAAGTGGCCAATATTAGTACAAATTAGTGGCTCTGAGATACGATTTATTTATTTCACCGCATCCAGAAATATACAATCACAAAAAGGCGGTAAAAGAATAGTGCTTTACTTGATTCTATCTGTCACTGGCAATTTGTCCAATAAAAGACAAAGTAAACTATTCTTAATTTAAAAGCTAAGGAAACGTCAGTAAGTTAGTCAAGCCCTAAAGTACTGGTATATTCAATGTGGCTGCCAGCTTTATCTTCGCAAAAGAGTATGCGTTTGGAATTTAAAAGAAAATATTTAACATTCTCTTAGCGGTTTATTACTTCTTTTTTAAAATCTGCATTTGTGTTTGATGTACTTGTGTAATACAGTACTGCAATTTATCAACCTCTTCACGAGGCAGGTCAACAGGCGACTCTGTTAAGACAGTGGGAAATCGATGTAAAAGTAGATAACTTAAATATTTTAACAGATGCCAGAGGCATATTTGGACTTACAATGTTTATATTGAAGGTCTTAAGACATAAAAATAAACATGTAAAACATACCTACATGCCATCTAGGATAAAATGTTAACGTAAGATAAGATTCTAGGGATATAAAAGTAAATCGGGCTCACGACCGAAATTCAAACGCGGCTTTCACAGATAAACTTAATACGTATAGCAACCTTTTTGTGATTGGCCTATTTTTGTCAATTTTACGAGCTACGTCACGTTAAATGTTTATAGCAGCCATTATTTGATTAATACATTCACCACATGGGATATTGTTAGTGACTAACTAATGAATATTTTATAGTTTGACATTTTATGATATATTGGAGGATAAATGGTTATTTTTATTATGGATATGTCGTTATCGGGGCTTTAATGACCCACTGCAGAGCAGGCTTTTAGACTATATTGAAATTGTGAGTTTGAAATGTTTTACGATGCTAGTCATTTTGCGATGGACTTTCGCTTAAGATTATTTCTCGCAATTATATTTTTTGTATACCTGGTAATTATTCGGTGTGGTGACGCAGTAAAATATGTAGATGACGTCAGTGATTTACCCCCAGGGATACCGACATCTTTATATCTTCTTAATACCCCACTTTTGTCTATGTTTCATTGATTGTTATTTTTTTACAAGAGTAAGAAACTAGCAGCTGATTGTTGTTCAGTTCTTTTAAACTCAGAAACCAATTTTATTACTGAAAGCGTACTACAGAAACATAATTCAACATTTTAACAAAGCCACAATTATTTTGTCACGAAATCCTATTTAGAGAAAACGTCAAATTACTTGCGATCAACGAAATTGTTAGGTTTTCGAGACCTCCATTCCGTAGCTACGAATAAATTTGCCGAGAATAAAGGCGTCAAGAAAATTGTGAGGAATGTTTGCTTTCCCCTTTGGTTTTCTGTGATACCTATCGTAAATTTTATAGGTCAACTTTTTTATAACTCTTTTATTCCTTAACGACTATTGTATTTTTGACTATTTTAGTTGTTTTGTGCGTCATTTCTATCGAAGCAAATCAATGGGTAGGAATAAACCGTTTCTTAAGGAGTTCCAACTAGTGATGGACAGGACTCGAGTTCTTTAAGCCGTAGTTTAGGGACTGGACTCGATTTTTGGAGACTGGACTCATATATGAGAGCTCAAGCCTTTTTGTCAGTGACAAGACTTACGAGTCCTCACAATATGACTTGAGAACTTGAGTCTTTTAACGATAATTATTTTTAAATAAACTTTTAAGACTCAAGTTCAATGCGAGCTCCAGTCTTTTAAAAAAAAGTGAGTTTTATTTTAATTCTGTTGATATACATTTCCTGGCTATAGGTTGTTAATTAGATTTTAAGCAATAAATACTGAACCTAGCATAATAACGTATAATCTCGTTTATAATTATGTACAAGAATAAGTGGGTTACAGAGTATTTTTAAATAAGTAATTTGTCAAAAAACTTAGGAGGACTCAATTTTCTGTGAAAAACTCAAGTTCTTTAATATGACTTCACTTTTATTTAAGAACTTGAGTTCTAAAATAAAAACTTAGTCCTTTAAGTCGAGTCTTTTTGCATTAGGACTCAATAAAAGGACTCAAGACTCATAACTCAGGACTTATTTTAGTCTAAGTCTTGCGAGCTCTGTCAAAATGAGTCCAGTCGCTAAATTAGGACTTAAAAAACTCGAGTCCCGTCCAACACTAGTCCCAACAATTAATTAGTTTTTAGTCTATAAAGACAACTTACGAACCATGGATCATAGTGACATCATGGGGGTTGTGCTATAAGACATTTTAAAAATACGCCTAGAATGCCTAACGTTGCTTAAGTTTTCTGTAACGCCAACAAGGAAGTCACATTAAGGATAATGATCTATTTATTCTTATTAAAAAACTACATAAATATTATTTTTTTTGCATAACTAACACTTATCCCAATACAACAGTCTCATTACTAACAAGTAAAACATAAGGAATTTTCCTGTTGCAACTGATAAACCGCATATTTTTCTAAGATAAATTATATTAAAGTGTCGTGGGTACGACTGTGTAATTACTTTCAATTGACATGAGGATAAAATGTTTATTATTGTGACTAGATATGGCACTGATGGTAGATTACGTAGATTTAAACTAGGTCTTCACCAACTTGTCTAACTGATTCTTGTTTTTATGGGGCAAAATGTTCATAAAAATTTAAAAGAACAGAAAAAAACGGATAAATACCAACCATGCAAATATAGGCCACCCTAAACTAACTCAGGTTTTAATATGAATAATGTACATTTAATTTAGGTACCTTTGTAAGGCAAAATGTATTACCAGTGTAAGGCAAAATGACTTGTACTTTAACAAAAGTACTTAAAATGAAACCTTTGAATAAATGATAAAGCTCGTATGTTTATTCTCTACGATGTAGAACAAAGTGGTACTCATATATTTGGTAGGGGTGACTTGACTTCATCGTGAATGGCCTCATGTGAAACATTTGGTAGGGGTGTTACGTCACAGTGACGTAGGTGACCTTACATTTCGGTTACTACAGCATCTACGTCACGACTGCAGTGACGTTGTAGATAAGGCAGTTTACTAGGTATGATAATGCTTAGAAGTTTTGCTTGATGGGAGCCCAACTAATCAATGCCAGAGACCACTTTACAATTGACCTTATAAAAAAAATTACTTCAAAAACAACACTTATTGTTAGTGTGTGGGTGAAGTTAGCATCAAAAATATATTTATAAGTACTCAGGGATACACAATTTGGTTACTCAAATAGTATAAGAACTTGTTGAGGATTTCTTCTCTTTGCCTAAAGACAATCTCCTTATCCCTATATGGCTTTGTTAATTATAACATTATTAGTTACCACCTATTACTATTATATTTATTAAAAGCAAACTTTAAGTATCAATACCAAATAAATAATAATAGAAAAGTTTGCTGCAAAACAATGTAATATTTATATAAGTGTTTGTTTGTTACAGGTATCTTCCAGTCACCGTAACTGGGACATGTAAACATATTATCTTACGTCATCGAGTAGTCACAACGCCAGTCAACATTCCTAAATCCAGACAAAACGCACCACGATGTACTCGGAAACGAAAAGATAAAAAGGGTTGCAAAAAGGACAGAAGTCCCACAATGTTTTCTCTATCTGAGGGATGTGGCTGCGTCAGTTTCCGTGGAAGTCGCCGTCCGCGTTCTCAGGGCGACGACTCCTCGTCATGTCGAAGTTCAGAGATAGAACAAGAAGTACCAAAAAGGTTAGGGAAGAGAGTACTCAATGGAGAGTGTACCATAAAGGCTTTAGCTCCTTTCCTGAGGTTTTGGAGACGCGATGACGTCAGCATGACGAAGGCTGAGAGAAGTAAGTGAATATTAATATTGATTAGCTTTTTATTTTTTTGTTATTCCAATCTGTTTCGCGAAATATTAGTAGTCACTTACGTTATTACCGCTTGTTTGTCAGGCAACCTAAAGCAATAAATAATACCTTAAGATCTGCATACCCCTTTCTTTATGTATGATTTCTGATCATCTTATATAATGTCCTTTTTAACATACCGATTTTATAAAAACAATGTGAAACTGTTGATACTTTCAAAGACTTTTATCTTGGGTTTCAAAATTCATGTTTGTAAACATCTCTATTATTCGGTTTAAAATGTAAAGTACAAGAAAATGAAAATATCGCTACGTGAGTCGACCTCACAAAAGGTTCGAAAACAAGAGTGTTTTCGCTGGTAGATTCATTTTTAAACTTACGTTTAAATTCACATTATACACTAATACTAGGGACCCTCTCTGGCTTAGTACTGGTGAAATGCTAGTAATCTACAATATTGCATGCTTTATACTTATAAAGCTTCCTCTTGAATTACTCTATCTAATATAAAAAACCGGTTGAAAATACGGTGCGTGGTTTTAAAGATTTAAGCATGTAATATAGGGACGGAAAGACAGCGACTTTGTTTTATAGGTTCTTTTTAAAAGAAATCTCTGTGATGAAAAGACATTCTACGTGACTCTGCCTGTTCAGAATTCATACACTGTAACTTAGATTTCCACTAGTATTTCAGTAGCAGATAATAAACATTCTATATTCATTCTCTGCACAGAGGACGTGTATTCTTTGGTTATGCATAGGAGTATGTCGTTACATTGCAGCTAGCGATTTAACAAGTAATTTGGTATAATCTTATAGTTATTTAGTGCAGAATGCAGTGCAGAATTTCTAATGTGTATTTTTTATTCACGATTGTATGAAATAGTCATCATAACATTTCATAGTCCCACTGCAGGCACAAGCCTCATGGCATAACTTGAGTCAGGCAGACCGAGAGATATAAAACCCGATACCAAGCCCTGTGGCCAGCATATTATCTGTAGGTTAGTTTCTAGTTTCCTCTTTTGATGAAGGAAGCAGAATGAAGAAGGTGAATTATCAATGTTTACATAATTGAGTAGATACTATCATAACAGCCCATTAATGCAGGGACGGGCCTCCTCCCGTGACGGAGGGATACTTGGCCTACTAATACCACGCTGGCCAGACGGATTGGGTATAGGGTTTAATTTCAAGTTTTCCTTCTTTTTACTTCGTAAAGATAATATTGACGGGTACTATAATCGGTATAATATTATGGGTCCTTACGTTCACAAACATACTGCACACGAAGGTTCTCTCCTACTTACTACTTTTAGTCTACTATGTTGATAGCGTAGTTTTATTAACAAAGATAAGTCTAAAATCACTCAATAGTTTGCGTCGATTGCAATGCTCAGCAACATCGTTTGACGACACAGCTTAGCTTACATAAGTACAGCACGTACAGTCAAACACTAATGCTTTTCAAGATTTTTTGCAACTGTGATGGCTTCTACATAAAGTTTTCATTATTTTTTTCGTATAGATATTGTTTGCGATATTTCCTCCAGTTTGCTCTTATGACAACCACGGATGATTCGGTTAGTGACATCACGAATTCTAACCATTCAACAGTTTACGTCTTTATTTCGTGATAAAATAAAAATATTATATAGATTTACAATATAGAAATATTTGTATCAACTTATGTACCTGATTGTACAAACGTTCAAGGTGGCCTAACATAAATTGGATCTCAGTCTCAGCTATTAATAAATACAAGAGACAGGTTAAGGTTTCCGTTGCGTATTAAACACCAGGATAAAAGGTCACAACACACTGTGTTTAGCCTTAATTTATGAACGGTAATTCGTTTATTCAGACTAGGCCTTTATACGTGTTTGTTTAGTTAAAAGTGATCTTTAAGTTGTGCTAAATAGAGCCGTATTTGAAGTGTGTTCCTAGATTATAGGTTTGAATAGTTATATTATAGTAATACGTTGGTGGTTATACTGGCGGTGGATCGACAAATATATAGAATGAAAGATATTTAGAAGATAAATACATGTTTTCTTACTCAGTCATCACACTGAGAAACTCCTCTTCATTTGATTCTAACTAAAGGCTCTGCTTCTTGTCAGTATACCTTTGTCAAACATATAAAACATGACATTAAAAGTCAATGTCTTTTCTCTAGCATAGAGCAATGTTCCTTTTTCAAAAATAAAATTTATTATTAACTGAAGTCTTTATCTCATTGAAAATAGAATACAAAAAGCTTGCAACGAAATTATTGTTAGTTGTCTGATGCTTTTTAAACCTCGCGATAAGGGCAATGAACTGTTGATTCAAGTGTAAAATACAGTTTTATAACTGCAATTTCCAGGATCGTCCGCGAGATACTATCTTTTATATGAACTAATAATAAAGACAACGAACTTCATAAAGAGTTCAATGGTTCGACATTTCAATTTATTACAATATTTCTTGTTTTAGAAAATTGTTTATTTTACTTCATAGCTTTTTATAAGAAAATAAAGCCAAGTATAGTAACCCTACGACTTTCTATTCAAAGTGCTGATCAAATCCAATTTTGACTCAGTGGCGAGACTACTGAGTAAAAGTGAAGAAAGTATGATCAACAAAACGAAATATACTTACATTACCTTCAGCGCAGGCTCTATTAGAACATAATGGTTAACATTTTTCTAGTGTAGGTACATCATCCCTCTTATCTTTAATGAATACTTAAAGATTACATCTTGTATACTCTTTAGTTCAATTCAATATGTTCTATGATATTAACAAACAAAAAAATTAATAAAAATATTTCCTACAGTGACTTAACAATCTAAGTTAAACTTTTCAGTAACTTCCGATGAGATTCAGGTTTTGCTATTGCCCAAAAAGACAGTTTTGCTAAAACTTTCTGTAATATCTAAGTTACTGCAGTGACGACTTCTTTGGAGAAATAATGGCCTGGTCTTGGTATTTTCTATTTGTTACAAACATTCATGTTCATTGAGCGGAAATCGGACCCGTGACCTCTGTCTAGCAGGCATGAAGTATAATTTCTTAGACCCTCGTTAACTACCACAGTTAACTACGCTACTAACTATATCTCTGTAATTTGATTATCTTGGCACTATTAATTAATTATGGTGAGTATTAATTGTATTATGCTTGTTACATCTCGACTTTCATTAACTCTATAGGATAGTAAAGAGAGGTGCCATTTAGACTACTTAGTCAGTTACCGCAAGAATAATAATAATTTAATAATATGAACCCTTACAATTAGAAGTAATTAGAGTTAAAAGGATTGATCGCGTTGCGTACCACTCAATTTCATCTACCACTACTTAAGTCCTATTAGTCAAGAAGTAAGTGCGTGAATCTATTTTTAAACCACAATGTGACGTATCTTAGAGCGTTCTCAATTACACTAATATTGTGATAATTTATATTTGGACTCAGGAATATGGCTATTATCGAACCTGAATAATAATAGTTTATTTAACTAAAATCGACTCAAAGAACATTGCTAGCGATTATAACATCAACGTTGTATATTTTACATGAAAGTATCACAAAGTTTCTATATTTTTGAGATAAAACCAAACTAAATTATTTGATCCGATTTAAGAAACTTTTCCTTCTTTTGAAGTCAGTTAAAAATATTGTATCATGTTGTATTGTCACCTCACCTATTGCCTTTAAAAAGTTAATTACAGTATTAAATTTTATTTAAAAATGTGTCTTATAAACAAGGGATTAAGGTATTATGTGAACTATAGGTAGGCTTCCACAGCTACGCGCTAACTAAAAACGACTCAAAGAACATTGCTAGCGACGGACCTTTAAGCTTTCACATTTGTTATTGTCCGTCCGGAAATTAAGTCAACTCTACGAAGATGATACGGCCTACACGAATTCTTATTCTGCACTCGTATTTTCCTGTATCTCAGCAAACTGACACCCGTATGGGGTTGAACGAATCTTGGACGTAATATATGATGTGCTGTGACTGACGGAGGTTCACTATTTATGGCTTTAATAAAATAGTTTTCAACCGACTTCAAAAAAGAGGAGGTTCTCAATTCGGTTGTATGTTTTTTTATTTTTTTTTTTTTTTATTTTTTTTTTTTGTGTTTGTTACCTGATTTCTCGAAAACGGCTAGACCGATTTGAAAAATTTTTTTTTGTTCGTATTGGTATGCTTCCCATTTGGTCCCATTGTCACCAGATCTGGATCTAGATGACGGGATCCCAGAGAAATCGAGGGCATCTCTTGAAAATTGTAGGGACGCATTGTGTAAAATCTTGTCATACATGTGCATCTTTGACGTCACTACCAAATAGTCAAGAATTAGAACTGGTCAGATCCTGGAGACCAGAGAGAGTCGAGGGAACACCTCAACGGCATATAGCAGCTACCTTGTGTTTGGGCTTATTTTAATTGTATTGATGAATACTTTACAAAACCTTACACAAACATGATCTGATGATGAAGAAGATTGAGGGTCGAGGTAACTCCTCAACGGTATATAGCAGCTACCTAGTGTTTGGGCTTATTTTATTCGTATTGATGAAAACTTTACAAAACTTGACACAAACATCATCTGATGATGAAGAAGATTGAGGGTCAAGGGAACTTTTTAACAGTATATTATAGCAGCTACCTAGTGTTTGGGCTTATTTTAGTCGTATTGATGAAAACTTTACACTAACATTATGACTGTAATTGTAGGTATGGTTTAAGACTTAATAATGAAGTTCTTATTTGAATTTAAAATAGGAATTAATACCGGATTATAAATAGACTATAAACAAATTTTTGAATTGCATTTCATTTATTTTAAATTATTCTTTAGGTACAACAAATTGATAATAATAACTATTATATTTATTTGATTTATTTTTATGTCAATTTATTTAAATTATCAATTTAGTGTGCATGTCGCACAATAAATTAATAATTTTTATTACTAATTAACCACGCCGAGACGGTGTGGCTACGCTTTTCGATGTTCTCCCTATTTAAAACTTTTTTCATGTAGGTCCTTTTTTGTGAAAGCTGATTCTTATTTCTTACGTTGTTCACTAGTCTCTTTTGAAATGGCATTGGAGGTAGATTTCCTACTTCGAGAATGGCGTTTATTCCTTTCTTCGGTTGTCATCGAATCGAACCCGAGGCGGGCGCGTCAAGTCTTGTGACCTGTGACGCGCACCAATGAACATACCGCGGCGGCGCCCGCGCTGCACTCTCCGCGCGCCCCGCGACCCGACGGTGACCGGTCCGCCCGCTACCGCTCAGTCGCAAGCGACAGTGCGAGACGTAACCGACGGCGAATGCACGTTCGCCCGCGCTTCATGCGTACGCAATTAACTCGATCTCTAGATTTTAATCCACATCTTGTTTTCTACTCCTATATACTCGTAGTCTAAGCTACGTCTAGCTAATCTACATCTTGTTTTTTATTCTTGTATAACTTAACTTAACTTCAGTGCTGTGAACTTAACTAACTTAATAACTCTGTATTCTCTTTCATTCTGTGTCATTAAGTAAATAGTCTTGTAAATAACCGTCACGTTTTCTTTATCACCTCTACAGTCTCATACAATCAGCGCTGTCTCATGAGCAGCGCGTTTCGTAGGTCTACCCATATTCAGACAAAATAATGTCCCACTGCAGGGACGGGCCTCCTCCACTGACGGAGGGATATTTAGCCTACTAATACCACGCTGGCCAGACGGATTGGTATAGGGTTTAATTTCAAGTTTTCCTTCTTTTTATTTCTCAAAGATAATATTCACGGATAGTCCCTAAGTTGATTTTTACGACACCTATGGGTTGAGATGAGGTGGTGACATGCATTCTCACTCCGTCACCACACGGATTTATAGAATTGGAATTCACTAAAAATTTGAAAATAAAATTAATTTTTACAAAAAAAAAAAACCGACTTCAAAAACACAAATTGCACTAAAAAGTAAAAAATAATTAGTTGTATTTTGGTTTTACAACATTAAAATCAGCCATTCCTTCTACTTAATTTTATTCTAAAGAATAGGTTCTTCTATTTATTGTAAAAAGTATTGTTTAAGATATTTCTTGAAGAGTCTGTAAATATATTGATTTGTAGATTCTTTAAAAGATAATCAAATTATTACAAATAATGTAATATTATTGTTATTTTTGGAGTCGGTGTCAGCCAACGCAATAAGTACGATAAAGCTATACAAAACTTTATTGCCTTTTCTAACACACTCGAATCACTTTAAATGGTTTTTAATTAGATAAATATTGCATTTAAAACAAAAACGGCCGTTTCATTTTCTAACGCGAATTTTAAGTAATTGTTAGTCTTTAGCCTGTGTGTAACACGACGCCATAATGTTTGTTTAAATATTAAGTCAGAAATAAAAAATGGTAGGTATATAAACTATCGTGGCTGACACCGACTCCAAAAATAACAATAATATTACATTATTTGTAATAATTTGATTATCTTTTAAAGAATCTACAAATCAATATATTTACAGACTCTTCAAGAAATATCTTAAACAATACTTTTTACAATAAATAGAAGAACCTATTCTTTAGAATAAAATTAAGTAGAAGGAATGGCTGATTTTAATGTTGTAAAACCAAAATACAACTAATTATTTTTTACTTTTTAGTGCAATTTGTGTTTTTGAGTCGGTTTTTTTTTTTTTGTAAAAATCAATTTTTTTCTTATATATTATATTTTATAACAAAAATCAGAAAAACGTATAAAAACTACTGCTTTTACATTCTCCATTGTGGTGACAGAATAAGAAATATACAGTGTCACTAGTGCATATTCTCGTGGAATTTAGTCGCCGAGTATCGTCAACTTTTTTCCACTTTGGAAGCGTCTGTCAAGCAAACTATTCGGTTTAAAAAAAAATGTTAGGAACCTCAAAATCATTTTTGAAGATTGACCCCATGAAGTGTGTGTTGAAAAAAATAATTTTGTATTTCAGTTTCAGGTAGGCCCCCAATATTTATTATTATTTTTGCATCAAAATCTTAATGCGGTACCATGATTCAACAGTATCGGAAAAAAAAGGACATATTTAAGGGTTCCGTTTTTTGCCATTTGGCTACGGAACCATCAGTCGCGAACTCTCATGACCACATCGAACTCGCATTGCAGACTAAACCGGCTTTAGTTTTTGTAGACAGTAATGAAAAATCTTCTAATAATGTCCACCTTCCACAAAGAATGAGCGCTACAACTAGACCTGTACGACTAAAACAAACCAATTAATAAATTATTACACATCGTGTGGCGTCATAGGGCTTCAAGTAAATGATAAATTTATAACAGTTCCAAGGTCCCACAGCTAAGAACGGAAGGGTCTTATATATAACTTTATTAATACAATGCTAACACGCATACGTGTTTATAAAGGGCATAATTACGTGTTTAAGATTAATAAAATTGAATTCTTTATAGCTCTTTTCAAGTCTTAAGCTTTTTCTTCTTAGCCATCTTGCAATAGTTATTTGTATTTCTAAGAATTGTATTTAGCATCTATTTTTGTAATAAAAAAAAACTTAGTAAAATATTAAGGGTTTGAACTAATCCAAGCACTTAGGGCCAGTTGATACTCATCATAACATCCCATTAATGTCACACTGCAGGGACTGGCCTCCTCCCGGGACGGAGGGATACTTGACCTATTTGGTTTAATTTCAAGTTTTCCTTCCTTTTATTTCGTAAAGCTAATATTTATGGATAGTCCCTTAGTCGGTTTATACGACACCCATGGAATGAGATGGGGTGGTGACATAGTGTACTTATTCTTACTCCGTCACCACACAGTTCATACTACTGATCGATAAAAGAGAACACAGGTTAAGCAAATTTAGCTAGGTCATTCTAAAGATATCAGTGAATGCTATTTCATCTGAGTCTCCGTCCTTCGGAATACGGAAATAGTCTGTTCCAGTTATTGAGTCGTTAAAACATGATAGGCCTAGAAGCGGCATGGATTAGGTACTATTTAGAATAGGTTAGTCACTAACCTTGACAATAATAATATGTATAACATTTACTGTCCAAGAAGAGGTTTTAAGTATTTTAGTCTGAAATGAAACTCAAATTTTAAAATCTATTTTTAAAAAATCTGTGTAAAAACTTATGTATATTAACAAGTTATACGAATTGTTAAAGTACTCAAAGCAAACGATATAGTTAAAATGTATTTGTAATGAAACTTAAACTAAAATTAACTTAAATAACGTTGAGAAATTTATACTAGTTTGTTACTTTCGACTTTTCCGTAAACAGAAGATAATAATATGTTTGTTGAATTTACCTTAGTCGCTTTTTACGATATCCACGAAACGGGGCTGTAATATTTTGTAATCGAGTAATTTTATTCTATTCAAGTTCGTCACTACACGGACAAGTGACAAATTGATTATTACTTTAATGAATAGAGTAACAGGAACAGCGGTTAGTTTCCAATAATCCAAAATATGGCGCTTAAATGATTATGGCTTTATAATTTATGTAGTTTAATCAAATCATTTTAAACTTATAATAGATCTGATCTAAAATGAATGGATCAATCTATCGCATGATCTATTCACGAACTGAATACTGAGTTGGACTATTGACGTGATGTTAAAAGCTTGAGATTTGAAATCAACGAGCGTACTTTTATACCAATAACAAACGAACGAATAAAAAGTAAAGGAAAAAGTTCGTTTTGTGTACTACGTAGAGACAATGTAGAGATATCAACACGGACATTTATTATATTTACCCAGCAAAACATCATCATAACAGCTTATTAATGTCCCACTGCAGGGATGGGCCTCCTCCCGGGACGGAGGGATACTTGGCCTCCTAATACTACGCTGGCCAAAAGGATTGGTATAGGGTTTAGTTTCAAGTTTTCCTTCTTTTTATTTCGTAAAGATAATATTCACGTATAGTCCCTTAGTCGATTTTTACGACACCCATGGGATGAGATGGGGTGGTGACATATTGTATTCTTTCTTACTCCGTCACCACACGGACATGTATGCGGCACAGAAATATTGTATGCGAAAACGAAAACCACGTGGTAAAGTGAAAGTCATTCCATTCGACGACCTCTGTGGCGCAGTGGTAGACTAAGGCGGCTACGTTAAAGTCTCCTGTTAGATTCCTGCTCGATGCAAAGTTGTTGTTTGCATGATCATAAATGTTTGCTTTGGTGGGGTATTTTCTAGACTTCTTAGTGTTATTATTAATTAGTATTATTACTTAGTACATTAATATTCCTTAGTTTTTCCAATTAAAATTAATTAAAATCATTGCTAGAAAACCGTAACTATACACAAATCCAGTACCAACCCTTCTGGCTAACATGGTTTTAGTAGGTACACCAAGTTTCTGGTCCAGATTTTACAGTAGATTCTAAACCGAATAATTTAGACTTACAATAGAATATCCAACGCTTTACTTCTCCTCTATTCACGTACTGAACATTGAGTCCGGTTCTCGACGGTTTGTACTAAACTTGATATTTGGAATCAAAATGCGAATGACGTTTCAAATAAAGATAGAGATTTCTACGAATAATAAAAGAAAATGTTACATTCCGCGAAAACTACATTGAACACAGTGTTTACATTGTGTTTAATACACAAACATATTCTTTTGTGTCCACAAAGAAATAACAGAAGTTGTTTGATTATAGAAATCTTAATACGCAACACACATAATTACGATTTTATAAAATAACTGTTAATTAAAAACAACGATCAGTTAAGATGTAAAAAGAGTCGGATGAAAATTGAATTAAACTTTGTCTGAGTCTTCGCATGGTCGTAACATACACTATGCTAGTCCATCTGGGCAGCGTGGTTAATGGTGACCAAGTCTTTAAATACTGACGTAAGTCAGCAATGGGACGTGTAATGTCACACGAAGAAGTATAACTTATAAGACATACTAACGACTGAAATTACATGGCTATAAATAAGACTTCTGTCTAGGATAGTCTGTGGTGTGGACAGGAAAGTCCGTCTAGGGTGTGCTCTGCCCTCTAACAGCTGGTTACTTACTGGTTTAACATAAAGCATTATAAAAACCAACAACTAAAAAGTGCCTAATTGCTATTATAATGTTCTAAGCGCAATTTACAAGCTTAAATTAGAATAAGCTCAAGGTAGATGTTACTAGGCTAATTGCTGGTTATTACTAAACATAATTATCTATGAGTAGCGGAGCACACGTGTGTATTTGTACCAAGCGATTAGGTACATGAGAGTAATAACGTAATAGATAACTACCTCACACAACGCCATCTAGTGTAAAACTAAGCAAATATTGTACATTGTCTTAATCAATATCAATAAATCTTTTGAAAAGACAACCCCCGCACTCATGCCCTGTGTCGCGGAGATTTATAAATATAAAACGAGAGTTGTATTTATTAATTTTGAAAATATATTTTTGACTTTTATAAAAACGGACTTTACCCAAACTCAGGACAATAAAATTTGTGAATTGCACAAAGAAATTGTATAGGAAAATTGTATGTATGAGGATTCCAAACCGCGAATCATACACGGCAGCAGAAAAGAAGACTGCTTCGCTACATGGGCAGTTGTAATAAGTGCAACTACTTAATGGTGTATGGGAGACATACTGTGATTTGATAAGTTAACATTTGTTTGCTAATGGATGTAGATAGTGACTGCTATTTTGAGCACTATAAAGATATTTCAACGACCCATATTTTAATGATTGTGGTCGTATCGTGTCGCCGCCTTCCTCCTCCACGCACCGGAAGGCGCAGGGTGGGGAGACCCCTCACACGGTGGACCGACGACCTGGTTAGGACGGCGGGAAGCCGATGGATGAGGGAGGCACAAGACCGCACCGAGTGGAAACTTTTGGAGGAGGCCTATGTCTAGCAGTGGACGTCCATAGGCTGATATGGAATGGAATGGATGGTATCGTGTCGCGATAAATCAGTGTTTAACCAGTACTTAAAATCATAACTGGTGTTCGTTATTACCTCAGAATAAAATAATTTCTGGTTCGGTTTGTATATCTAAATAGTTCGTTGTGTTTGGTTAAATGCCTTACTAAAAGGTAATATTTGTATAAAATAAAAGTCAAGTTTTTAAAGTACGAGTATAGCAGCAATATCTGTGATGAATTAATATTATTATTTATGTCTTTCAGTAATGTCTAAGTTATGTAAGTAAATTATATTATATTGCTTGAAATCGCAAAAATACCGTTTTTCTTCCGTGACTGGGTAAAGTTTAAATTTACATGCAATGTTTGCGTACCTATTGTGCTAGGCTAAATTGCACCCTCCACGTTGATAAAACTATCAGTTTGACACAAGCATTTACACCCTAGTTTGTTGTTCAATCGTATCTATAAGTTTACGGAACATGTGAAGAATGATCTAAGTCGGGCGTAAATCCGCATTAATGTATTTTTTTATATGACTATGACCGCGCAGAGTGGAAACTTTTGGAGGAGGCCTATGTCCAGCAGTGGACGCTCATAGGCTGATATGGATGATATGGATGATATGGATGATATGGATGGATGGATGGATATGACTATGAAATTACTGTGTAAATTGATCATTATATGAGTTACAAACAATTAATGAACGTAATCAAGGTAGGTGTTGGTTAACTTTGTTGATTTTGAAAGACTTCTCCCGCTTTTGGGATTGGAGCCATGTGGAGCGGGGACTTTTACAGATACGAAGTCAAAGGAAGGAACTTTCATGGTCAAGACAATCATTTGTGGGATACAAATAACAAAAAAATGAAAGTCAATCATTAAAATGTTGATCACACAAATCATTATCTTGCCTAGGATTCGAATCCGCATCCTCGTGCACGCCTCGAGGCAGTTAAAAGGCAAGCAGTAATCATCATCATAACAGCCCATTATTGTCCCACTGCATGGACGGGCCTCCTCCCGTGACGGAGGGATACTTGGCCTACTAATACCACGTTGGCCAGACGGATTGGTATAGGGTTTAATTTCAAGTTTTCCTTCTTTTTAATTCGTAAAGATAATATTTAAGTCCCTTAGTCGATTTTTATGACACCCATGGAGATGGGGTGGTGACATATTGTATTGTTACTCCGTCACCACACGGATAATATTTAGTGATATTTCATTTCAACTATGTTTGAGTAAACCGCACGAGAAATGTCTTTTAGTTAAAAATAATGTCGGAGTGGTGATTACACAGTTAATGCCCTACCTGTATTTTATTAAGTGAAGATAGAAGATAGAATGTGGCTTGACTCGTTAATACGTGCGATTTGAAATTGCTGTTGTTAATTTTGACATCGCGATAGTTACTTTGCAGTATTAAAAATGGCACTTGATATTTGTCGCTTTTTGATATAGAAAAACTAACTTTGTAGGTTAGTTCATTGTTGGCTGTGTGTTAATAGTCACCTTACACAATTATTTTAATAGTAGTTAATGGTATTAAATATTTACACTTTTAATCTAGGTATAATGAAAATTGTTTTATTTAATCAATCGATATTTTAAACCATTACGAGTTTGAATAATTTCAAATTAGTTATAAAAAATGTATATTTTAATACAATATAAATTATTTTTAATTGTGTCCACATTTTACCTGTCGTATTTTATCTTTACTTACTTACTTCTAAAAGTAAGTACTCTAGAATATTTAAGACACAAACTGAACCCGATAAAGCCTCAATTTTATTTCACAGCTTAACCAAAACCGTAAACATAAACGCCGACGGAGATAGATCCGTTTAACATTCAATCAATTTCATCCCATTTATCCTTATGATCCGTAACCAATTTTGCTCCTCAAACTTTAAAAAGCAAGATGTCACCAAATATCTTTTGAATTTATAAGGTAATAAGGTATTTATAGCTTCACGTTGCGTTGCTACGATAAAAAACATCCCATGGAAAATTGGCTTCTCGAATTTGCAATTCAGAATATCGAATATATGCGGCAATGTTCGACAATATGACGGTTGACATCGTTCAAGATTGTGTTTGCTTGAAGGCGAGCAATATGTGGATAATCTACGCAAATATATACGTACACAACTGATTATATTATTACGTTGAATTGATAGGGATGGGGATTTAATTAAAATGAATTGCTTGAGAATTTAATCTATGGATTTGTATCTGTGAGATTGGTCTTGAAAATTACATGCTGACTGGTATAACACGAGGTTTTTGAACTTATGTGGTTAGGTAGCTTTTTGAATTATATTTTATTAAATTACATTTAAAAACAGAGTGAGGTCTTCAATTACGTTGCAAACTCACTAATGTATTGATGATTATTATAAAAAAAATACTTTCTTTAAAAGTGTATGTTAGAAGTGAAACCTTATTTTAAGAACGAATGGGTTAAAGCACTTTTCTAACACCTAAGTACTTTTCGTTTCGTTACTAAGCTTGCTAAATCGCTAATGGCCCTCACTCTAGCTCAACTTTTACATTTCTGTTTTAATTTTCTTGCCTTACTATTGCACCTTGGTTAACAATACTAGCCATATAGTTATTTGTATTTTTCTTCTTTCTTATCCCAGCTTTAAACATAAAAAGTAAATTAAACGGTAAACCAAAGTAACGATAAAATTTTAAAATATAAAGCGCTTTACGAAATGGGTCGCAATGCCATAAATTGTTTCGTTATAAAAGATTAATTGCAACTGGGTGAAGTAGGATAGCTACAGCTGTGTCCTTCGGCACACTTTTATATCTATTTCATGACATATAAAACTGCCACAGTCTGTGTATGATGTCCGAGCTGAAGAATCTATTATATAAAATATATTTACTTTCTAAATATAAATGAAAACTAAATCGATCTCCACCAATTAATAGTTTACTAAAATCTTTTTTTTATCCTCACCAGTTAAGTGATTCCAACACTTAGGCTGTGCGCAGACTTGGAACACGACAGTCTTAAGACAGACTATTGCTTTACAATATGTATGCTCGCTATATACCGTTGAGGAGTTCCCTCGACCCTCTGTCATCTTCAGCATCAGATCATTGTTGTGTAAAGATGTGTAAAGTTTTTATCATTACGAATAAAATAAGGCCAAACACAAGGTAGCTGCTATATACCGTTGAGGAGTTCCCTCATTTGTCTGTGATCTCCATTATCAGACCAGTTCTAACTCTTCATTATTTTGTAGTGACGTCAGAGATACACGTATATGACAAGATTTTACATAATGCGTCCTTACCATTTTTAAAAGTTGCCCTCGATTTCCCTGGGATCCCGTCATCCAGATCCAGATCTGGTGACAATGAGACCAAATGGAAAGTATACCTTTTCAAACTAAAAAAAAAAGAATTTCAAATCGGTATACCCGCTTTCAAGAAATCAGGTAACAAACACAAAAAAAATACAATCGAATTGAGAAACTTCCTTCTTTGTTTTGAAGTCGGTTAAAAATATAGTAACTTTCGAAGGTAAATTTCCAGGTTGATGCAAAGTATTGCAAAGATAGTCAAAACCAGTTATAATATTAAAAAAAACTAAATATTTTGATAGGAAAATGCATCAGAGTTTTTATCCCAAGATTTGGATAAATACTCGGGTAGGAACGAGTGTTTATGAGTATTTACTCAAAAATGAGTTTTTATCCGATTATAATTCCATCACTGAACACGTGGTCATGTATGCCGAGTATAATCCCATCACTGATTATGAGACAAAACAGTTTTGTTTTATGTGTGCGACGTATCGTAGTCAAAACTGTTTCGTTTTAGTTTTAAGACAGACTTGTCTATATGAGACAAGTCAGTCTTGAGACAGTCTAGTCTCCAATGTGCGGTCAGCCTTATTGTCTTGCTTGCCAAACTTCCCTGCTGTTGCTAAATAAAGAATCTGTTTTCGTCGAGACGGGCAATCCTAAGCGTCACTTTGGTTCTCCTGCTGATATCCTCATTTCTGAATTGATCATGCAGGGTAATGCTCATAGTTCTATCCATGAACCTGATAAAAGTTAATTTCAATATAAAACTGAACATCCTCTGAATCTGTTCGTCTGATTCAAACATCTGATGATAGCATTGTATTCGAATGGTAAAAACCCGTTAGGAAAAGACCCATTACATAATAAGTTGTTAACTCTCCGCGTGTTGATAAAATACTTTCGAAATTCAACGAATTTGCATATTGCATACTATTTATAATCTTATTAGCGTGAAAGCAGTAATAAAGTACAGTCTTCCGGCGCACGTGTTCACTCCTACCTATAACATCAAGTCCTTTGAAAATACTGCAAAGAAGTAAGTCGCTAGACTAATGTTTGACAAGGTCAATAAATTAAAATTATTTATTTTAGACAACGTCCTTAATGTTAGTATTATAAATAAACTTATATGACTAGTATTAGATTAAAACATAAAATATATAAAAAGGCACTACCAATACGGGTTAAGGTCAAAAAATGTTAAATAGAAAAAAAACCGCTTTCCACTTCATTCGTAAATTTTAAATATAAAATATTTTCGAGTTTTTAAAGATAATTTGTGACCGTAATAAAAACAGACATCAGCGTTGGACATGTGAGTGATTGAGAGTTTTAAATCCATTTATAACTGTCTAGTAATTTCGGGTTCGTTTGCCTTAGTTCTACTAATTCGTACACAATTAGAGTCTGGGGTCACTGGTGCAATGCTCCACGTAATAGCACGATACAATTTGGTGCAGAAGGTCATTGAAACTAGAAATCTCGTATGTGGTTGACTTCTCATACCTGCGATCGGTGTTAATCTAGGGTTGTTAATTTAAGTTTAGCTACAAAAAAACGCCGTGGTTATGTCATTCATATTATTTGTTTGATTTATTGTTGAGACTGAACATCATATTTCTGTGAGACTGACACAGGCATAATTATTTTAATTTAATAATTTTGTGACTTTAAAGCAGCAGACAAGCACGAGGGCCATTTGTGGTGGTCACGAGTGGAGCGCTTGCTTGCTTTGTAATTTGATTTCTTTATCTCTCTTTGTTTTGTGGTAGTAGATATACAATGTACCTATGCAGGAACCGTTGCAATTCTATATTAGCAGAAACTGCATTGCAGTTTGTTACTTGCTGTGTAATGCAAATAGAATGAATCGATTGTCCGTGTGTAGTGACAGACCAAGAATGTCATCCCTTACATCCCGAGACTACTAAACGTTCTTTTAATATTAATTAGGCCATTTGCATTAATAATACTTTTGTTACTGAAGAAAGTATTTTTAGTAATTACTTAATATCAAATTTATTTTCATTCCATCCGAAAATACGGCATTACACCGGCAATATCTTGATGTTGATTTCTCGTCTGAAACAAACAGAATTATCGTATAATGTAAGTAAGCAGGTAGTTTAGTAGGCAATACAAATACAAATACAAATTCCTTTATTCACAATAAATAGGGTATGTACATAAAATGTAGGTGACATAATGTGGTTATAAACAGTGCTTTGCCTATTTAGCTGTCAATTGGAACAGCGTGTGATATAAAACTATAAAAAAAAAAAAAAAAAAAACTATGAACTTATAAACTAGACAACTACTAAAACTAAATGAAAATAATTTATTTAATTTTTTATTCTACATGTTTTAGGAAGTCGCTTACAGAGTAGAAGGTATGATGTAACAACCAGGCACTGAAAGTATTTATAAATTTATTAAGTGTCAACTCTTTAATATGTTGGGGAATTTTATTATAGATTTTGATACACATTGCATAACAGTTACTTTGAAATCTATGTGTTCTGGGAATCACATCAACTACCAGCCTGTCCTGGTTTCTTAAATTACTTCTTTGTGCCATTTCTTTGGCTTGCCTAAATAAATTTGGATTCTGTTTAACGAATTTACCTATCTCTAGCATGTAAAGACATGGTAAGGGAAGAATCTTTAAAATTTTAAAATATGGACTGCAAGATACATCAGGAGCAATATTGCAAATGGATCTTATGCATCTTTTTTGTGCAATAAATACCTTCTCTATATTTGTACCATTTCCCCAGACGATTAGGCCATATCTGAGTATAGATTCAGCATATGCAAAATAAGCAGTACAAGCTGTATTTTTATTTGCCACTTTAGTTAGCTTGTACAGAGCAAATGAAAAACTGTTGACCTTGTTACAAATCTTATCTATGTGTTCTTTCCAGTTCAGTTTACTATTAATGACTATGCCAAGGAATACTACATTATCTGACTTTGGTAAGATCTCGTTATTAAATGTTATACTTATGCTATGTTCTTTAAAATTTGTTGACCGCAATACTGGGGTCACTACCCATCGAGGTATTGAGTAAATAATATTATGTTATTGCATACTATTGATTTTCTTATATGAAAGCGTTTGACAAATCAGTTCTAATAGATGAATCAGATCTAAATAAACATAATAATCTAAATAAATATAATAGTAACAGTAAAACTTATTGGTTTTTCCATAATTTTGATTTTTTTTGTGTTTTCTTGAAACATGTATTGAACTTGAACTTCATCATGTATGTTTGTTCTGCATATTTCTTAGTTACTAGGTGTAAATACTAACTTACTAATTCTTCATTGGATGACCATCACGTATAGCCAAATAATTATTTACTAAAAGTTTGAAAGACCTGATGGCATAGAAAGGAGAGCATACGCGTTCCTGAATTTTCCGGTAGTCGGTTTTTACTACACCTATAGAATGTTGGGGTAGTAAAGCGCATTCTAACTTTGTCAATAATGTGAGAATTCTTGAAAAAAAAGACTGACGACCTCTGTGGCGCAGTCGGTATATAACATGGGTGCTGCGCAGTGGTCTCGGGTTCGATTCTCGCTCAATGCAAATCTTTGTGTGCATAAACATGATTGTTTGCATTGCTCTGAGTGTTTTCTATGTATAATATGTATGCATTTACAAAAAAAAAGTATTTAAGTATGTTTATCCGCTGTCTAGTACCCATAGTACAAGCATTGCTTAGTTTGGGACTAGATGGCGTTAAGTGAACGTGTGAGGATTATATATTAAGCTTTTTTCAAACCAGTTCAGAAAAGATAGCCAACTCATCTTATTCATAATATTTATCATTACATTTACGGTAAACATGTAACACATTCGCTAAAGAAGATTTTAACCGTTCTGAAATTGATATAAACGTTAGGAAAATTGTGACCGTTGGGACGTGAGCCTTCTATAATAGGGTAAAGAGCCTCGCCCTCTGACGGGGTTCTTTAAAGGTAAAGGTAAATTCGTTTTAGCGGAAGGTAGAGGCCATGTGAAATACAAACCCGCATTCAATTGTAACAAGCTTTAGCGTTTCAAAGTTTAGTTTTTGGTCTTTATTTTTCTTTTACTAAATGCTTTGACAAACGGTGCAAAAAGACTCGGAGCAACTACTTATAGATCAGTTCAGCTTTGTGCATTATATGGATTAAATCAAAGGAACCAAACTTTGAATTTCCCACTGCAGTAAGTAAACTTGTCGAAATAATACCACGCTCTGGACCAGCTAATAACATTTTTCCCGGTTTTATTCAAGACCCGAAGCCCAGCCCAAACAAAGTATCAAATATTCGCGACTAATTTTGTGATTTATAGTGTAAAGAGCTGCAACTGCATTGTGGCAAACCACGTATTAGCTATGCTACATTTTTAGCTATTAACTTTGCTTTATAACTAAATATAGCAGTACGCAGTCTTCAATAGAAAATACAGCTTAAAACATAAAATCCAAACCAATTACATCTCAATTCAAGTTGACGTCATCGAATCTAAGGCACGTAACAGATAAGTGACTTGGTAGTTGCCCAAGTTGGTTAAGTGGCAAGTAGGCTCGGTTCCTAACATCATTATTTAGTTTGGCTACTACGTTGATAGAGTTAATTATGTTTTGTACAGGAGAAGTTATTCGGAACAAGCAAAACTATTACGCGACTCACTTTGATATAATTAATGTTTGTTGACTACCATTTAATTAGTAGATAAGTTAAATAGGATAAGGGTTTAAGTGTTTTTGTTATTTGTTCAATGCGTTTTTTGTAGATTAGAGACAGGTTAAGTTATTTCAAAAAAGATGTCGTCGTATATTTTTATTCGACTCATCTATAATGAGGATTATTATAACTTCCTGCATCATTAACTCTGTGACCAATTTTAAAGTTTAAGGTGCCATTTAATACCATCTGTTTTAGTCGGATCACAGTCGATACCACACAGAGGTTCAATTACGATTCCAGCTCTATGTAGGTAAATTTTTTTACCCATGAATAATTTTATTGATTTGTCTGGAGGTATAATATTTACGCAAAAAGTATTGCGTAACGTTTGTATGTTGAGAATGAATGGTTTTGTAACAGATTATGAAATACCAAACAAAAGTATAGTTAGAGTTGTAAGTTCATTTAGGTCTAAATCTTGTAAAAACATCAAAAATCTCACAAATTGCAACTAATAAACCATTTGCGATACCAAAAAACAATGAAGTACAAACTAATTTAATAAACTTAAATAAAATATGACCCTACCCCAACATATAACTGACGCACCTATTTCGTGCGGTGTTCCCATAGAATATCTTTTGTTATTTTACACGTTCATATGATGATACGATTACGGCACCTGCTTGTTTACCCATAGCAAATAAAAATAATATTTTGGAAGAAAATAAGTTACGCAGTAGAAAAATATTCAGAAAAGTAAAAGCTTTGTGTACCGGGAACTTTTAGAGACCGAATTACTGGATACTAAGAACTTCATTGCTCATGGTATTTTTAGATCGTGAAAATAATTTATCTGCAAGGAATTCTTGCACATGATTTTGAAAATGCATGTAAGGTATATTAGGTAGTTATCTTCTATCTATATTCTTAGGTTTAACTGACTAAAAAAGACACTAAAATTAATTAGTCACATTTATTTAGTACTGCTCAATTTCAAACACAAAAAAAAAACAATCGCTGCCTGTAGCAACATGGTCTAATCTGCTTAGTTCTGCTCTGATGAAGAATGATTAATAACCCCTATTTATTATATTATCTTTTGCTGATGATACCTAGTAAAAATATTTCGTCTTTTATCCTTGTAATAATACGATGACCTCTGTGGCGTAGTGGTTATTTAACATGATTGCTACATAGAGATCTCGGGTTCGATTCCCGCTCAATGCAAATCTTTGTGTGCATGAACATGATTGTTTGCATTAGTCTGGGTGTTTTCTATGTATATTAGTATGTATTTACAAAAAAAGTATTTAAGTATGTTTATCCGTTGTCTAGTACCCATAGTATAAGCTCTGCTTAGTTTGGGACTAGACGGCGTTGTGTGAAAGTGAAAAAAAAAATAATAAGCTGACAGTCGAAGGGAGTTACTTTTATGCCCAGTTTCTTTTGTCGCTGAAAGAAACCCATTCTTGCAGCGAGAATTTCATGAGTTACTATTATTATTTAAGTCACAAAAAACTTGCAAAATGAGATAATAAAATTCACTCCTGCTTGACTTAGTAGAGATAACGTAATATACAATACGCCCGAAGCCCTAAATATACGTAAGAGGTTTCTGATTTATAAAGCTTTTAGGCCGATACGAATATTTTTTCAAGCAAAATAAAATATGTCATGGTAAATCAAAGGGTTATGGAAAACGTCAAATTATAGGTAAGTGATTGCCATAATCATACTTCAATCGTATTTGAAAGATAACTTTACCCAGCAATTTTAAACGTTTGAACTTAACTAAGCACCGGAATGCTTATCAAAATTAGGACGATTTGCGACATAACCAACAAAAAAGTTCGCATATCAGGAAAACAGACTGCAACTAGCCCAAAACTATTCTGTCTGAAAGAATAAAACAACATTAGCTGAAATTAACCTGATGAAAACTGTATCAAAGTCAAATTGCTATGTTTGATTAGAATAACTTCAATTTCTTGGTCACATTTCTGTCAGAATTCTACTATAGTTATCTGCGAAAGTTGTGGTATTTTGGCATATATTTGTTAACCTAGTGAGACTTGTGGTAGTATTTTCCTACTGCGCATTTTTCAATATCAAATATTATATTCTGTGACGAGACACCATTTTTCATAACATCTTATTAAATTATGTATAACCTGATCTCCAACGGCTTAAGCTCCAGATTGTTATCTGTCAGTTATCATTAAGGTATTTTCTAATATTTATGAACCTTTGTAAGCTGTGATATATTTAGAGGTTTTTGTGGTGATTTATTATAAATAGAAAGTGTTACCACGCCATCTAGTTAAAGACGACAAAGGTTCTCCGAATATTATATACCAATGCATCTGGCCAGCGAAGTATTAGGTTTACCACCTCAGTATACCCTCCTTTTTCTTTGGGATCTTTTGCTTTCATAACAGCCCATTAATGTCCCACTTCTCCCGTGACCGAGGGATACTTGGCCTACTAATACCACGCTGTCCAGACGGATTGGTATAGGGTTTAATTTCAATGGATTTATTTCGTAAAGATAATATTCACGGATAGTCCCTTAGGTCGGATTTACGACACCCGTGGGATGAAATGAGGTGGTGACTGGTACATATACTCCGTCACCACACGGAGGTTCAGTGTATGCCACAATGATAACAAGATACATAATGTCATTCTTGTAAGTAACGCCTTGAATTTTGTAAAAAGAGTCATGTGACCTCATGTAGGCTATCATATGGATCTTTTTTTTAAATTAGAGTTGCCCTATGATTAACAATTAAATTCCAATTAATTTGTTACAATACAGAATTGCACATTATAATAAAATTAATTTTTACAAAAAAAAAACCGACTTCAAAGACAAAAATTGCACTAAAAAGTAAAAAATAATTAGTTGTATTTTGGTTTTACAACATTAAAACAGCCATTCATTCTACCTAATTTTAATCTAAAGAATAGGTTCTTTTAATTATTGTAAAAAGTACATATTGTTAAGGATATTTCTTGAAGAGTATATGTAAATATATTTTTTTGTAGATTCTTTAAAAGATAATCAAATTATTACAAATAATGTAAATTTATTGTTATTTTTTAAGTCGGTTGAAAACAAATACATATTACAATAACATTCCGCCAAATTGCACAGCATTTTGTTGGCAAAAGTTCAATCCATTTTATCAGATTACATTGTTTTTACACAAAATATTTTTCATTATATTTTTTCTTTTTTTATTGTATACTAGGATCTCTGAAATTGCCTTTTTATACTTTTTTAAAGTCACATGAATTTTATGCTTATTAAATTTGTTTTGGTTTATAAAACTTTTTTCTTTATTAAATAAATGTTACAATATTTTTACAATATCTTATTAAATCGCAGTATGCTTGGAGCCTTGGCTGCGTTCTTCTTTGAAACTTTGTTAATATATAACTTCGATAGACTAACTTCTCGTGTCTGTAAATGCATTTTTAAAACCCACGGATATTCTAGAGACTAAGAGGATTACATAGCTAACGATATACTTAGTTAGGAAGTTTAAAAAGTTTTAATGAACGTAAAGCATCAAGTTGTAAATATTGATTTCCTCCTTTGTAGTAAGAAAGTAAATAAATACACTCTGTTACTACCCCATCACGTCCCCTGGTGGTCATAAAAGGCAGTTAATATAACAAATACGAATTATCATCTTCCATCGCTCCTATGAAATGATAAAGAGCACATAAGAAGACGCTATGATTACAAAATAATGCATGAACATCTCCATGAAGGGACAGCCAATCCTCAGTAAAGAAACTTAGTCTACCAATACCACGCTAGCCAGACAGTTTGTTAAATGATTTAAGGACAAAAGTCTTTTTTAATTAAATGTCTATATTTCATTTAAAAGCGTCATCTAGAACGTGAAAAAGTAAACCACAATATAAAACAAATAGATATAAATATAGTTTTTTTGTAAAAATATTATGCTAAAATTGTTGTAGGTATATAGTCAGTACAAAATATTGGAAAAATATAAGATTTAAATAATATGTAGGTAAATTTGGGACCCCTTACTACGTGCCTGGATAACCAAATAAACGAAGCGAACAAACTACGTGAGGGTAAGCAGAGACCGTATAAAATTGTATTTAGAGAAGAGTTATGACCACCAAAAGTAAAACATAATTACATGTTTTCTTTTAGCTCTTATACGCCCACTGTTTAGACGAGTCTCACTGTTATGGATGATGATTTTGTAATTCCGTAAATATTTTTTGTAAAAAACCTACTTCAAATCACAGTCATACCAATTTTGATGACATTTCTTTGAGACTATCTAATAAATAAAACTATTTAAAGAAAAAGCTCTCTTATTAGGTCAAGAAAAGACTGATTTCTGAGCTGGTAACAGTAAAAAAATATACAACCAAATTAAAACATCCATTTCTTTCTTGGAATGGTTACAAATTAAATCCAGACATGACAATGCCTTCTGTATTTACCTGCTTGTATTTTAACTCGTTATTGAATAAGGTAATGCAATAATGTCTCTCTTGTTACAGCAATGAAGGCTGCCATATTGATCCAGCAGTGGTATCGGCGGTACTTAGCGAGAATGGAAGTGCGGAGGCGTTACACTTGGACCATATTCCAAAATATTGAATATGCTGGTGAACAGGACCAAGTGAAGGTAAGTTGTCTACATGTTGATATTGGAAAATGAGATTATGAGTAATTTTACGAAATCTTTTGAGATATCACGAAATTACGGATGTTGCCAAATGTGCTTTAGAAAAGCTATGCAATTACTGGCTACGTGTAAAATTTTCTTCACATTGACGCCTAGTGATCAGCTACGTTTGAAGACACCTTCGAGATTTGATAGTATAAATCTCGAAGGTGTCTTCAAAGGTAGCTACGAAACTGTAGTAGTTTATATAAATAATTAATATCATAAGCAAAAAAAGAAATATATTCCAAACCTTTTGGCAAGCATGATATCTGTCAGCCAAGTTTACCTTCATGCTGGGGCCCTGGAGTGGGACATAAAAGCTGAAGCACAGTTCAAAACCTATCATAATAAAGATAGCAAGTTATATAATTTAAGCGTTATCTCTATTATAACACTTAAATGTTCGACGCGTACGAACTAATTAGCACTTACATAGTTACACGATATTAACAGTCACGATAACGTTAAAATATATCGTTGCTCGTTATTATCGGTGATAAAGCGATAAGCAAATGATCTGTTAGGTTATAATATTTAGGTGTTACCTATAGGCGCGGATTTGCTCGGGTTTTAGTAATAAACTAATATAAGAATTTGCGGAAAGTATATTGTAATTTACCGATGGATGAGGGAGACACGGGACCGCACAGGGTGGCAATATTTGGAGGAGGTCTATGTCCAGCAGTGGACGTCGATTGGCTGATATGATGATGATACGGCAGACATTGCTCTGGCGGAATAACGCTAAAGCGTTAACACTGGAAAAAAGCGTTGAGATTGGGACAAGCGTCGAAATCTGTGTCGAGCTGAGCATAAGGACAACGATGTGCGCTGGGTTGTCCTTCGCGCTTAAGAAATTTACTTAATGCTTTAAAAATTTACTTCTAAAGAAAATTACTCTGAAATAAGGGTCAAAGCTTTGTATGGGAATTTCAAAGATGTTAAAGTTAGATCCACGTCATTTCGTGCACTAGCTTCTAGCTACATAAAAAAATATTAATACATATTTCAATGTTTTAAGAAATTACTTACTCGCGAGCGAAGTTACAGGCAGCAGCCAATTTTGTATACGAGAACACTCTGTCGCATTTTTACTGCTTCCATATTTCTAAGAAGAAAAAAATAAAAGCTTTTTAAGCTCTCTCATACGTCTTTATAAGTATTCATACATTTATTTTACATCTTTAGAATGAGAAAACACGTAATATGAATATGTAATAGGATACACTGTAAGTACGAGTAGATATGTATTAATATCTAGGGAATTATAATATTCCTAACACATTTCCATAAACCCATCTGTCTAGTCTTAAACTAAACAGAGCTTGTACTTTTGTATGGGTACTAAACAATGTTGACATCATTGTAAAGATGCGATTTGTATTGAGCGAGAATTGAATCCGAGACTGAATACAAAATGACAGAATGTTGCAACTAAAATAAATCAACAATTAAGAATTAATTTTAAGAAACAAATAAATTCTAGACTAGCTATAAATTATCAATGTAAATCGAAAACCAATGGAACTTTAAAGCTCGAGACATAATTCCAGCCTGCGTCCTCTTTATTCCGATAATTTATTGCAAACCAAAGCTTTATGGGCCATTTATTTGTAAATATAAAGATAGGTATTCTAAATAGCCTATTTCTTGAATTTGAAACTGAAAAATTGGCGATGGTTAAGCAAAATTTAGTTATATACTTTCTGGTAGCGAAGCGATCGCCCATGCTAGTGCCGTACACAAGGTTCGATTCAAACGCAAATGACAATAATTTGTGTAATCCACAAACTTACTCCTTGTGGTGACGGAGTAAGAATACAATATGTCACCACACCATCTCATCCCATGGGTGTCGTAAAAACCGATTATCATCTTAACCAAATAAAAAGAAGGATAACTTGAAATTAAACCCTGTACCAATCCTTCTCTCCAGCGTGATATTAGTAGGCCAAATATCCCTCCGTCACGGGAGGAGGCCCGTCCCTGCAGTGGGACATTGATTATGTTGACATTGTTATGATAAATCCACAAACGATTGTTTAAAAAAGTCCCTGCAACACAGGTTATCCAGAGGACTTTTTCAACAAGAAGAAGCTTGTTAAACCAAATAATTCTTTAGCTTAAAAGTATTAGTAAAGATTTCATTTACCTACTGAATTGCCTTGTATAATAATGGCGTTATATTAAGTTATACATGACAATTATTTCTCTTGCACACAATTTAAAACGTGTAATAAGTGGTTCTACTTAGAAATAATTACTGTAAAGCGTATAATGAATAATATAAAGGCATAATAACGAAATAACTCTATTATCTACCTACATTATCGAGCTCATCAACGTAGTCACATTGAATTAATTCTGAGATTGTGTGGAAAATACCTCGAGGCGTTGACGACGAAGTGCGGTCGCTTTGTATGGACAAAGTGGAGAAACAGACAGAAGTGAATTTACCTGCAACATTCATAGAGACATTGTCCGTGTGGTGACGGAGTAAGAATACAATATGTCACCACCCAATCTCATCCCATGGGTGTCGTAAAAACTGACTAAGTGACTACCCGTAAATATTATCTTTACGAAGTAAAAAGAAGGAAAACTTGAAATTAAATCCTATACCAACTCCGTCACTGGTGAAGGCCCGTCCCTGCAGTGGGACATTAATGGGCTGAAATGATGATGATCTTCATAGAGACACCGTTTAGGCACACGATACACAAATGCCGCAAGATATTTTTGTTGATATAATATTTTAAATAATATAGATTTGAAGGAACTTATTACTAGGTAGTTCGTCAACCAATATTGCAGTTCAGTAAGATTAAACAACGCACACTTAGGCATTTTACATTCCCTACCGAAGTTGATATGTGTTCTCCTTTATTATTTGTACCTACTTCGACTTTTGACTTCAAGACTTTTTGAGGCCCACATTAATAACAATTTAGCTTTAATATTGTGAGTCCAATAACTTACGGTACGTCAATATTGTTAGGTATTGTCTAGAATGAAAAATTGCCTTAATGTAGAAAGCTATTTTTCGATGGAATATTTCGTTTATACTTAATAAAAGATTACTGGAAGGAATCGGTTTAACAAGTTCTCTACGGTAAAATTATTATTTTAACACACTGCCTGTTTCTTTTATATATACTATGTATATTATAAAGAGGTAAAGTTTGTGTTTGTGAGTTTGTGACGTTGAAGGGGGTAATCTCTGGATCTACTAAACCGATTTTAAAAATTCTTTCTGTGTTGAATAGTCCATTTATCAACTTTACCTCTTTGTAATATTAGTACTTATAGATTAAAATGTCAAACCCCACTGCTTTTTTAGTTGATCGCATTAAAAGTTTTAAAAGTAAAATATTAATCTAAAGCGGTAAAACGTTGTAGTTCAACTCTACCGTGCGACGCGTCTGCTCCGTCAACTCAACGTGTTCACTGAACACTTCACTACATATTTCATTGAACAAAGTAACTCACGGAGAAATCACTATCTACTTGTAGATTACGATAGATCAGCTCCTTTTTTTGTATTTCACCGATTGGTTTATTCAATCAAGTGTTATATTTGAGAGGTTTGTAATTTTGTACGGGGTAGAAAGTAGCTACGTTGTAATGAAAGCTCTATAGGTCTCCTCCTAAAAGACAGGGGTTGTAACGTTTAATTTAACAGTCAACTTTGATACGCAAGACTTACTTTTGTCATGCACTTAATGTCATAAGACAGTATGCTCTTTCTACACTTTTAACTAACAAATTCATAAAATGACATTTAAATTTTTACCTATACCGCTTAGGTATAACTAGAAATTTCCGAAAAGAAATACAAGTTTCCAGGGTGAAGAGTTGTTCATATCTACTAAACTATATCCACAGCTGGGCATCGACTTCGTTAAGCGTATTAACCGTGAGCAATCCTGTACCTCCTTCATCAGCTTCAGGTCTTGCAGTGAGATATTAATGGGCAGTGATGATGTGTCTGTCAACAATAGAGAGAGAGAGAGAGAGAGTGTAGTTATACTTATAAGCTTTTCACTTTTTAAATGTTTTTAACATATTATAGCACTTACAATAATTAGTCATCTAAAATGTATTTTGGTAAACAATCTCTTTCTCTCAAATTCAAATCAATCCATGCATGAATGTTCACATGCATGGTTTGATATTAAAAGAGTTCGAAATTTGACGGACCTGTTTTCATGAAAGTAATTAGTCCAACTCGTCATGTTTTACTAAACCTTTTTGGTTTAATTCTTTTTATTTATTTTAAGGTTTTACTAAAGTTAATTATGTTAAACCTGTATTCGTTTCAACGACAACACATGGACTGAGGGATTATACAACCTGTGCTTAGGTAAAGGACAGGGGTTAAGTGATTTAACCTGGTTAAGTCCCGCTCTGTAGACTCCATTTTCAATCTATGTATCTAATTATTCAAATTACGTTGTAATACATTTATCCTTTTGAGGTTAATGGTTTCTTTTATAAGGTTAGTGCGGAGAAGGCGTCTATGGTCGACCGCGTTGTCATCGTTTTAACGAGCTAGTGATGCGAATGCATAATCGTGTTCGCATTATTGGTGTCCAGCATTTAAATTGATATGGTTAATCGATCGTGAAGGTTGCATAGGTGTTTTTTTTAGATTAAATAATATTATTTTAAGACTTATTCTTAATAACTACATATCGATACTACTAATTTGTTACTATTAATGCGCTAAGAAAATGGTAAAGTTAGCGTTGTAATGATGAAACAATTATAAAAAGAAAACAGTGTCACCATCTCATCCTAAGGGTGTTGTAAAAGCCGACTAGAGGAGAAACTAAAAACTTCGTAGACGTATCTCTACGATAAAGATCCATGTCAATGATTTTGCGTGGGATTTGAACCCATATCTTTCTGTACGCACACCCCGAAAGCATCACCACCTACGTAGTCAAGCTGTGAATTAAAACAGCCATGATGTACCAGAAAACTGATGTTACACGCCTACTTTTTAAATAATCATACAGAAGGCATAAGATCGAAAACGATAACATGGCCGGTACTAAATACACCTATAAAATAAAAACTCCTCAGTTCTTCTTTAACTTTTATACAGCCGGGAAAGATCCACAGTTGGATATAAACCGGTGAAGATAAATTATCCGGTATAACACTGACCACGTGCCTAAGGGACCGACTGCAAAGAGTAAATAGAATTACGCAAAGCAAATAATATCCTTGTAGAATATAATAATGCCTATATAAAGTTATCACAGTCATTTTATCTATCTAGATTATGTTAAGTCTAAAAACATCACCATAAAACTTTTTGTAGATACTAGAACGACAATGTTTTTTTATTAAAGTTATAAGAACTTTTTTACTTTACTGCCTGACGGTCGTGTATATGTGACTGCCATGCAAATTATTATTTGGACGATCAACAAATGATTGCCTAGAGCTTAGCTTTCATAACATTATCATAACAGCCGAATAATGCCCCACTGCAGGGGGACGGGCCTCCCCCCATGACGGAGGGATCTTTGGCCTACTAATACTACGCTGGCCAGTATTATTGGTTTAATTTCAAGTTTTCCTTCTAATATCATCTTTACGAAATAATTAAATTATTTCGTAAAGATGATATTCACGGATAGTCCCTTAGTCGGTTTTTACGACACCCATGGGATAAGATGGGGTGGTGACATTGTATTCTTACACCGTCACCCCCACGGAGACACACATTTTAACTCAATCTGTTAAAATCCCTGCAACATAGGGCTTAATCCCTAGTGCATGAGTTGTCTTTAAAAAAAAACAAAAAATAATTACATTATATTTCGTGTCCATCTTTGCAAGCGAAGCTTAACTTTACAAGGTAAGTATTTTGCTCACGATCTTGTTTCCCAACTACAAGCATAACTTGTGACAGCTCGAAATACTTTTACTTTACAACTCAGATAGAGTTTTCGAGTTCATTCTAGATCTTATGTACAATGATACAGTTTTCTACTAGAAATAAGTTTATTTGATGTAAGAGTTACAAAGTTACTCTGACATCTTTTGTTTCGGTTTTAGTAAGGTGAATCTACAAAGTGAAGTGAAAATACTTCTTTGTACTTCAAAGTGAAATACTTTTTGACAATATTAAAGCACTCTTTCGCAATTAATAAAGAAAGCAATGAAAACATCTTTTTGTCATGGCCTCACTAGACCTAAATATAGCGGCTTGCTTGATCCTGCCGGACAGGGGATATTATATTATATGGAACAGAAATGGACTCAGGAACTAGGATGGTTATAATATACGCTCAGAACTCTATACTTTACAAGATTCATGAATAGCGATTGCTTACACAGGGTGAAAAAACGATGTGGCAGAAATTAAAGAATGAAAAACATTAATAAACAGTAAAATTAAGGCGGCGACCATGCCAAGTGAAGCAGAGATAATAAGAAAGAATAACCATTGTACGCAAAGTGAATACTTTGTTCAGCATGTCAATTCTCGTACCTAAAATTCGGTTAAGTTAACTTTTAGTTGTCAAATTGTCACATTCTAAATAAATCTTTAACACGACAACAAAAGATTACAATTGCAATGGCAAATACATGACAACTAAAAGTTAACTTAACCGAATTTTAGGTAAGTACGAGAATTGACATGCAGTTTATTATATTAAACATGGGTTCAATCAAAGTTTAACGTATACTTCTTTTGTTTGATAACATTTTAATTAAATTACCTACTTACTCTAAATTGAAAAGGTTTAATTTACAATTTATACCAATGTTATGCAATGTAAATAGATCTCTGGTTTTTGTTTAGGGACGTGTATTGTTTTCAAAATAATATGTTTAACCAAAAAACGATGTGGTTCTTTTAATTCTCTTGTACTCGTAAATGTTTGCTTTCACAGTAGGTACTCACTCATCTCTTGACTTAGTTCCATAGAAAATTAATTCATTAATTTAGATTCAATTAAATTATGTAAATAAATGCGTAAATGTGTTATAATAATGTTTTTGTAATATGTTGTTATCAGCATTGACCAACGTTTTGGTTAAGTTCAATTTTAAATAAATAAGGTAAAGGACGGTTATTGCAGGGTTTTAAAGGATTTCTGTATTTTTGAGAGCGGAGTGTGCTGTATTAATTGCATCTTATAACATTTTGGAAATTGACGATACTTTTTATTTTAAAGAAGTTAAGATGTTAATAAATTGTTGTTACTTTGTTACAGCTGTATAACTTCTTCAACGCATTGTTGAGTCACATGAAGGACACCAGTGGGCGTCCCTCTTCTGAGCGAACCTCGAGGACCGCTTCCGTTCGTAAGTCACTTTACTTACCTTGACATTTTTAAGCTGGTTCCTGCTTCATTTTATCTTAAGATGACAGCTCGTTATTGAGTTTTAAATATGTTGTACTTTTAGTATAAGAGATTGTTGAGTTGATTGATCGCGTTAATAATAGGAACAGGTTAAAATTGTAAATGGTTAAAATTGTAAATGGATACATACATAGGTTTAAATTGTAAATGTTTAGTTTTAATTTTGGGAGATTGACAGCTTCGACTTGCCGCTTACAAGTTGCGCGTTTTTATCTTATGCAAGACAATTATTCGCGTAAACTACAAATTATTGAAAAACTATGATTTATTGAACAGAATATTACAACAAAGTACTTTATGCCTAGGTGTTATAACACCTCTTCTTACTATTCTCATTAAGTGTTGATTTTAATTTTATTTATTCTATTTGACTTAGAAAACAAACATTAAAATCTATTCAATTTCTAGACTCCTATTCTTGAAGCCGGTCAATAAAGATACTTCAATGCCTGATTTCATCGAATCATGACAGAAACTAAAAGTTTCTACAAACTAAGTCCAATCTTTCCCTCGTCTTGTAAAGTTAGTAATACTGACCAACTTTGGAAACTGTTGGATCCAGTAAATTGATTACATAGTATTTTCAGTAAATTGATTCATAGTGTTTGGACACGACATGTTCATGTACCTAACATTAAATTTTCACACAAAAGGAAAAGTATGTCTTTAGAAGGTAGACACGCAAGAACGATGGTGCTTAGAGTTCGACGGCCTTAATAAGTATTTAGTTTTAGGTAAATAACCGGTTATAATAAAAAAATAAAGCTTTAATTTACTTAATATATTATCATTGTAATTAAAACTATGGTGAGCTATGGAATATCCCTCCGTCACTAGAGGAGGCCCGTCTCTGCAGTGGGACAGTAATGGGCTGTTATGAAGGGTTATGGAAAAAGCTATGCTGATATTTCCCTGCGACGTCTTGTTAAGAATAAAGGTTATGACATGACGACCCGATCAAGGATGTAGTAAAAGCCGGCGGAAGTTGAATAAGGCCTATGTTCGGTAGTGGACGTCTTGGCTGATATAAGGATAACGAGAACAAACATCAGTTTCAGTTTTAAAAATTTCAGTTTTATAAAACTAAATTGTTTTTTAAATATTCTTTATATTGCGACTTCTTCGAGTATTTTAGTATTTACGTATGAATAACATTTTACTCTAACACAAACTTAAGTCATCTCATAAAACACACTCTACATTTATAAATACAAAGTGGGAATACTTTGTTTGAAAATAAAATATGTGGTCCCTTTCCCGTTGAAGCAATTTCATTTAGCGTAACATACTGGAGCGTTCATTTTTTCTATTCAGTTCATTCCCTACGTTCCTGGTTTTTATTTTGTTGTTCAATGATCATCCAACACGCAACTCTGTGGTATATACATACAGCTAGGGTATATCGCCTTATATGATAACTTATCGATATTACCAAAGCACAGAAACGTACAGAAGTTAAGCATGGCGTCTCGTCACCAAGCACTCTAGTGGTTGTCGCAAAATTCCGCGAAGAAAATTTCGACCAGCGTGGTATTTACTAGACCAAGTTTTCTATGTCAGCAGAGGAATCCCATCCTTGCAGTGGGACTTTCATAGGCTGTTTTTTTAATCATCATCATCAGCATATCAACCAATTGACGTCCACTGCTAAACATAGCCCTTCTCCAAATATTGCCACCTTGTCCGGTCGAATTGTAATGAATAAAATCAATTTAAGTACAAACTATGCTCGAGAAACGAGCAACAATATGATTGCAACCCACAAGTCTCTAAACAACAAATCCAACAATTAAACATGGGTTTTTTCATATAACATTACCACGATAGACAGACAGACAGACATGATAAATCTATAAGGGTTCCGTTATTTTGCAGTTTGGCTACGGAACCCTAAAAATGAAGAACAAAACAGAGATTATCTTCTATACTTATTTGTATTGTGACGTTACTCATGTCGTTTGCAGCACAAATTAAATAGCTCGGACCGTTGCAGTACCACATAAATATTGAGTCCATATTCGACCACTATGGCGCAGTCGGTATATTACATGGCTGCTACGCAGAGGTCTCGGGTTCGATTCCCGCTCAATGCAAATCTTTGTGTGCATGAACATGATTGTTTGCATTGGTCTGAGTGTTTTCTATGTATAATATGTATGTATTTACAAAAAAAAAAAAGTATTTAAGTATGTTTATCCGTTGTCTAGTACCCATAGTACAAGCTTTGCTTAGTTTGGGACTAAATGGCGTTGTGTGAATGTGTGAAGATTATTATTATTATTATTATTCTACGAGTATGTAAAGTACATTACTATATTTTTCCAATAATCTTCTATTATAATAGGGTCTTTACCGATGAAATTGCCGCTTCATTTCTGCGCAGTCTTTAGACTCTATATTCTTTTAAAACATATATTTTTTTAAATGATTTTGGTTATTTAGGAAATATAGGATATTAACAACTTCTAACAAAAGATAATAAATAAAATTATATTATTATTTGTGTTATTAATAAGCCTGTGGACATGGGTCCAATTTAAAACAGCGAATTTTCCCATTTGTTCAATTGTAACTTCTTCCCTAATTCTTTATTTTCTTTGTTTTAAACACTATTGTTAGCTTAAATGTGCGCCATTACTTATACTTAATTTCATTTTATTATGTTTAATAATTATTGAGAAATATAAGAAAATGTTAGTATGATAAATCTAACTTCTGATAAAATCTTCATACAAAACGGCAATTTCATAGGCACCTAATATACTACTCTACCCTTACTTTACGTTCTTATAATGCACATGTTATACTATGATTCGTTTGCGAATGTTACTCCCTATTATTTTCTCAAATTGGCAAAGTTTCAAATACTAGTGCTGAATAACAATTTTCGATCTGTATAATCAGATTTGATTGTTTGCATGATGCATTATAAGAACACAGTTTGATCCCTAGCACTGAAATGATATTTAAAAAAAAAAATTGTAAATAATCAGAAACATGTTAAATATCCATGATAACTAGTATATACCGCGAGTTAGTTCAGAAGTAGGTACATAATGTATACAAATCGCGAAAGTTTAAAATCGATTATTAAAACCGTCATGGGCCGGAATATAATAAGAAAAAATCGCAAAAGTTTCAAATCGATTGAGGATATTTATTACGATAAGAACAACAAACTTTTTCGATCAAAATTATATTGTAATTTTTTACAAAAACATCACTGTTACAAGTAAAATCCTTTTAATGCAACATGAATAAGTGAATTATTATTATTATATTTAGAAAAAAAATATTTTTCTAAATTATTTGCCTTTTAAGACAACTTTGTTAATGAAAATTAGCCGGAAAGTTTTGTTTCATCATTCGATATTAACGCGATGAAAGCCGCAGACGAAAGATACCATTTTAAAATTGAACTATCTGCAGTGACCTTTGACTCGGATGCAAGTAAAACTAGGTCTTGACTATTCTCGGATCGCTTTGATACAAAATCTATGTAATGTAACTGTTAATTAAATTAAATATTCAGTCATTTTATTTTTGTAGGAATACCTACAGAGTAAAATTATGTGGTCATACCGAGCCATCTTATCCCATGGGTTTCTTAAAAGTTGGCTCATGGGAAGTTCGTAGACGTATACGTTCGTAGGGAAAAATCTATGTGAAGCTGACAAGAAAATTAGTAAAAAAAATAAATTGACAAACTAAAATGATAGAACATGGCTGTTATGCAGACGTTTTCTTTCGATTCCTGTTTTTGCGGTATTTTTTATGCATAAAATGTATGTATTAACAAAAAGAAAAGTTTACAAGTATGTTTATCTGTTGTGTAGTATTCATAGTAAAAGCTTTGCTTGGTTTAAGATTGAATAGCGTAGAGTGCATGGGTAAGGAGTATTATATTATTGTCATTATCAAGCACAAGAAGTTTCTACCGAACAAAGCCCGCTTTTTATCTCGTGCCTAATTTACTTTGCACTTTTCTGTCGTCGATCCAGTTCGTGATGGCGCTACTCACATTACATCTTCCGGTAAAAGGTCGTTTTTCCAAAACATATTATCCAAACATCCGCAGATTCTTCGTCGTGCGTTGAAGGTCACGGTTGTTGACTTGATACGACATTTAGGTCACAAACTTACTAACAATAATATTATTGACTCAGTCACACACAAACCGAATTCTAGTCAATAACTAAACATAGCTTGTAGTTTGAGCACTGTTTAACGGACTAACTGACCCGTGCCCACTTCGTTGGGTTACGAAAAAAAACGCGTCCTTTTTTTAAACATTTTTCATTACTGTTCCACTCCTATTAGTCATAGCGTGATACTATATAGCCTATGACTTCAACACAGAAATAATTTTTAAAATCGGTTCAGTAGATCCAGAGATTACCCCCTACAACGTTACAAACTCACAAACTTTACCTGTTTATAATATTAGTAAAGATAAACGTATTTATAATTTTTTTTAAAGTAATTTTTACATTATAAACTTTAAAAGCAGTTGTTGGATTTGTTGTTTAAAAATTAAACCCTATACCAATCCGTCTGGCCATCATGGTATTAATAGGCCAAGTATCCCTCCGTCCGGATACTTGACCCACTGCAGGGACGGTCCTCCGACCGTCCCTGCAGTGGGACATTAATGGGCTGTTATAATTGCCATTATGTTTTCCTTAAATAATATAATAATGTTTGCGAACTTTCAATTAAGTGTGTTTATCTTTCCCTTATGATGTCATAGGGTAGTACACTCTCTGTATTCTTAGACCACCACACAATACAAAGTAGATTTAAAATTATTAGCCAAGACAACATAGCACAATGATATATTACCTATAATAACTTCTTACTGTGAAATGCACTCTTCATGATTACCTGTAATACATTGTACTTGTTATTTATTGTTCAGAGGGTTTGCCTGTCAGACTATTGTTTATTGGGCAAACCCAGTTGAATAATTATTCATTAGTTTATGGTCTAACTGGTGCTATATATAACTGTTGGGAATACCTTTTTGATTTAAGTAGTTTGTTCAATAAATCAAGTACTGGAAATATTCTTCACGTCGGTAATCATGAGATTTTTTTTCGAGTTTATTGTATGGTATTAAACTTTTGAGGCTGTTCATCCAACTATATACTTATGGGACAGCTACATATTGATGCCATCTCTTCATAATCATAAATGCAGACTTTGGAAAAATAATATGTTTAAACTTACGTAAAGTAAGACTTTTAAATATTCCTCACACATTCACACAACGCCATCTAGTCCCAAACTAAGCAAAGCTTGTACTATGGGTACTAGACAACGGATAAACATCCTTAAATACTTTTTTTTTAAATACATACATAAATATTACATATACATAGAAAACATCCAGACCAATGCAAACAATCATGTTCATGGACACATAGATTTGCATTGAGCGGGAATCGAACCCTAGACCTCTGCGTAACAGTCATGTTATATAACCACTACGCCACAGAGGTCATCAAAAAAGAAGCAAAACTTTATATACATTTGGCCAGTTCAATTCCAAGTCAAATTTTCCTATGTTACTGGAGAAAATCCGCCATTAAATCACCAATGATTCTTTATAACGTTCGTAAATATGAACTAAAATGATTTTGATACAAAATATGTCATCAATTTTACCGATTCTGGCTAACAGTAAAGTCCTTTTAGCATAGTCGCCTTGACATACGAATGTTATGTTCCTGACATTCAGCAAATATTCACATTTTCTCTTCTCACAAGTGTACTAGAATAAAATAACATTATTTGTACAAATACATTTCAATTTTATAGTGGAGCAAGTGTTCTCTGAAGAGTCGGATGAGGGGGGAGGCGTTGAAGACACTGCCCCCCCTAAGCCTTCCCGTGGCCCTGACATTGAGTTCCCGCTGCAAAGGAAGGATATTGACTTACTGATTGAGGCGTTTCGTAAGAAGAAGGTATGTTTAAATAAGTTGTTTATGTGTCTAGTGTGTTAGAAGTATGTGTTGGTGTTGTTGTTGACGATGAGTTGTGACGTTTTTTACTTAAAGTAACTTTATTCTATCGGGGATGACGTAATCATCATCATCATAGCAGCCTATTAATGCCCCACTGCAGGGACGGGCCTCCTCCCGTGACGGATGACGTAATGTTTAGAGATAATATTATTATTATAATCTACGAAGACTGCACACGAAAAACTAAATATTAAACCCTGTGGCTATATACTAAGCCCTCTAGCCAGCGTGGTATTATTCTGGTAAAACCCAAAAAATACCTAACTAACAATGGCTTGTTAAATTATAATTTGAGATGTGATTGAAAATTCAGAGATTCACTCGAGTTATTTTTATCAGAAATATGACATTAAAATGGGCAAACCACGTGTGGTCTCGTTGCTTTTATATAAAGCTTAATGTCTGTCATTTTAAAATAAATAAATAATTGATGTCAACTTTTAATTTCACCAATTTAATGTTACTTATTCATAAATTCACCATCCTTTTAAATTCACGAATACTTAATTTGAATGAACCTTGCAAAGTAAACTTTAACTTAAAAGTTATGAGCTTAAGAATGATAACAAAACCCTTAAAAGCCTAAAAGTGACCGTAATTATCTTGTAGTAGCGATATTAATTTATAAGCTCTCAAAGGTATTAGTATAGGTTGCATAATGGAAATAATTGACTGGAACTTAGCTTGAAGGGGACTATTTGACAGTACTCTTCTACATTATATAGAACTAGGTTTTGCCTGCGGCTTCGCTCGCGTTAAATTCGGGGTAACAAAAAGTAGCCTAAATTACTTTCCATCCCTTCAACTATCTCCACTTAAAAAATCACGTCAATTCGTCGCTCTGTTTTGCCGTGAAAGAAAGACAAACAGACACACTTTCCCATTTATAATATTAGTATGGATTCTAGTCATGACATAGAGGTTCAGGTAGATGAACTTTTCGTTTTGAAAAACGTAGACTTAGTAAACATGCAACGCGACGGATAGACGATCTAATAGGAGTTAGGAGAAGTCTAAAAATACTTTAGCATCAGGAGTCTTGTGTCTAGTGTTCGTATTTGACTAAAATCTGATAAATATGCTCTAAATATTACCATCCATTTTGCAAAATTTTTCATCACCCCATCTCGTTCCATAGGTATCGCAAAAACCGACTAAGGTACTATCCGTTAGTATTATCTTTACGAAAAAAAGAAAAACTTGAAATTAAACCCTACACCAATCCATCTGGACAGTGTGGTATTAGTAGGCCAAGTATCCCTCCGTCATGGGAGGAGACCCGTCCCTGCAGTGGGACATTAATGGGCTGTTACGATGATTTTGCAAAAACGCATATATAACACAAAACACGTTTTCGTAATTTGTAAAACCACTTGCGTGCTTTGAAATGCAAAGGACGTATCTCCATCACATCTCCATATATCTCAACCTTTCAAGCCTTACTGGCCATATTCGATAACCTCTCCTCAACCAAATTACGTCGTAGACATAACATTTATAGTTACATAAGATCCTTTGAATGTTTATTCCTCTAAAGTAAAGTACCCTTTCATAATCCTTTAAGTCTTTATTTACGACAGACATAACTAATAATGTGTCGATCCCTAGCGAATACATCAGGTTTTAGTAGTACTTACACGTTAATAATTTTAGATATATTCTGTTAAATTGCTTCTTCGTAAGTTTTTATTACGTTGACGTTGTTGGGTTCTTTCGAAATTTATTTTGAAATAGAATTATGTTTCTGTTGGCGTTTTATATCATAATTATCTAGAAGTATACCAAAGCCAAACTCGATGTGAAATCTTTGTAAATAAACCATATGTCATTGACATGACTGTATCACACCATTCTAAAATATTTGTATTTAAAAATGAGAATTTCATTAGTATTTCCGTATTTTATGACATAATTTGGCATTATCTGCTATCAAGACGACATGAAGTAACTACCGCGCATGTGATGGGGTTTCGTATTTGCCCAGAAAAGTAAATGAGGAAATTCCAATTTTTTTTTAAAACAATGAACAACCCTAATTATTTTGCCTGTCAATGCTTGCTAAGCATAGGCTTGTTATTAAACTTTTCACATCGACTTTGGCATAAGTATAGTAGAATGATGCTGTAGTAAGCACAGTATACAGTATAGAGATCCATATGATGACGTAATAGTAATACATGGTATCTTTAACCCACCTCTAATCATAGGTGTTGAAAATATTTGCTTATAAGTATTATCAACGAAAAAAACAAGAGAAGCTTGACATTTTACCATCAAATAACAACTGACTGACTAGAAAAGATCTTTTAAAAAAATATTGGCACAAATACCTGTATTGATCCGTATGAACAGCATTGTATTCTTAAAAAGTTGCCCTCAATCACTGGAGAAGGTTTATTTCTGCAGCTTAACGTTATTAGACTGCAATATTATGATTCAATCCAATTTAACGTACCTACCATAAAATAAGATAAAAATTATTACTACTCGTTTTAAATAAGAAAGTGAAGAAATTCGTAAGGCGTCCGTACATTTTAATAAATTTTTGAGAGGTGGAGGTCATTGACGCTTCCATTCTTATTTGAAACGCATTTTTTTTTTTTTTTTTTTTAACGCCACGAATGACGTCGCCTGGGCAGAACTCGCCCAGACTACCTCCGGTCTATACTTGGGAGGAGGTGGAAAACTCTCATGAGTACACCGAGGGAGGCCCTATGTCCCTGCGGGTTATGCCGAGACTCTTACCGGCTAAAAACCACCAGACCTACTACTCTGTTGCCCTATGGGCTGCTAAGCGAATCGGAACGTCCCCCCCAGACTGGGGTCCGGGGAAGCGTTTCTTAGATAAGCGTCGCCCCATTGAAGGGGCGCCCACTTGATTTTCCCTAAGAGAATCCTACTTAGAGAGTCATGATTGAGCGCGCACTGCGTTCAGGTCATGTATAAACTAACAGAGAGCTTAGGGGGGACCTAAGGGATCTGAGCTCTGACAAGCCTTTCCAGATCGGAGGACAGGGTGTCCGGTGAGTCCAGTAGGACATTACGAGGCCTTCGTATGACATGAGGAGTAGTGGGGTTAGGGAGAACGGGGGTGTAGGCCACCGCCTCCCTTATGAGGTGATTTGTGTGCTCCTCTGCAGATTTGAAGAATCTATCAGAGGCCTGTTTTATGAATGTCTGTATAGTGGGCATTCCGATGTCCCGGTGCAGGTCCGCGTTGCGAACATACCACGGTGCGTCGGCCGCCCGGCGTATGAATATGTTTTGTACTGTCTGGAGCTTCTCCATAAGGATTGGGCTCGCGTGTGCGAATACAGGTGATGCGTATGTGAGTACTGGGCGTATGCAAACCTTGAAGATAGTTCGCTTGTTTCGTAGTGACATTCTACTGTGCCTGCCAACCATGTGGTGTAGCCGGCCGAGATATGAGCGTGCGTTCCTGGTCACTCGCCGTATGTGCGGCCTGAACGAGAGGGTTTCGTCCAGTGTGACTCCAAGATACTTGACTTCGCGCCGCCAGGGTATACGTGAACCTAGCAGTCGCGGGGGGTCGTCGGGCCTACGTAATAGTGAATTCCGCCGTTTTACATCGAAGCGAACCGCAGCGCTCTTGTCTGCATTCACATCTATGCGCCACTTGCGAAACCACGCGCCCAATCTATTGATAGATGGTTGAAGCTTACGCACCGCCGCTGCAATAGTAACACTATTACAGTACAAGGCGGTGTCGTCTGCGAATAACGACATCTGTACCCCGCTTCTGAGCGAAGGTACTGGTATATCATTTGTGTATGATATGTATAAGAGGGGGGACAGGGGGGAGCCCTGAGGTACGCCGGCCGTGATAGACCGAGATGTCGATAGGGTACCTTCGTGCCTGAAACGAAAGGTCCTACCGCTAAGGAAGGAGGTAATTAATCGAACCATCCGATCGGGCAGGCCTAACAAGTATAACTTGTATACCAGCCCGTCGTGCCAGACCTTGTCAAAGGCCTTGGCGACATAAAAAAAGACTGCCACTGTCTTCCTCCTTTTGGGGTAGAATCCGTCTAGTGCGTATTCCACTATACGGTGTACCTGTTGAGTACATGAGTGGGCGGGTCGGAAGCCGAATTGATGGGGGATAGCTATGCCGCTGTCGAACAGATGATCTCTCAAACGAGATTGCATCGTTCGCTCGAATAGCTTGCCCATTGCCTTGAGTAGGCTAATTGGTCTGTGGCTACTAGGGACGTTGAGGGGTTTACCAGGCTTTGGTATGCCTATTACGATAGCCTCTTTCCACGCAGTGGGAAAGTGACATAGATCGTAACAAGCGTTGAAGATGACTGTGAGAACGGTTAGCACTTGGATGGGAAAGTGCTTGAGCGTCTTGTTAGAAATGCCATCGGCACCCGCGGCCTTTCTAACCTGTAGCTTCTTGACGTGCGAAACAAGTTCGTCCGTCGTAACCGTTATGGGAGGGGTCGTGAGAGGGAGAGAGTTCCTGTTACGGAGTTCTTTCTCTACTGACCGGAGATGCGCTGGGTCGCATGGTTGTTTAGAGGGGGAGCACTGATCAGAGATGCTGTCAGCGAAACATTCGGCTTTTTCCTCGTCTTCGAAGGCTATAGTGCCATCTGGACGAGATAAGGGAGGGATTGTTTGCACTACGTCACTACGAAGGGCTTTCGCCACTTTGTAAAACGCTTGGTGCGACGGAGATATTTCTTGCATGAGATTGCCCCATTTAGCGTTCCTCAGGTCTGAGAGTTTGGATCTAACCAGCCTTTGCAGATAGTTCGCGTCGGCTCGGTTAGAGGGAGTGGGGTAACGCGCAGCCCTTCTAAGCGCTGCGTTCTTAGCCTTTATCGTGTTTCGGATATCCGCCGGCAGCTGTGCCCGCCTAGGCAGGTTGACCACCTTCGTATTATCTTCCACAGACTTGGTGACTAAGCGTGTGAATGAATTTACTGCTTCGTCGATCTTCTCCCCGCTATTCAGCGAGTCAGGAGAGAAAGCAAAAGGAGAGTCGGGCTCGTCAATCGCAGAGGCGAGAGACCTAGTGACCTTATCCCAGTTAACAAAAGACTTGGTGGGAGGGGCTGACGGTTCGAGCGGGCCTAATACTATGTGTACAGGTCGGTGGTCTGAGCCCAGGTCGTGTAGGGTTTCTACAGACCTTAAAGGTAGATAAACACCTTTCGTCAAAGCAAAATCTAAGACGTCGGGTGCGTAAGCGTTAGCGCTAGGATAGTGCGTGCAGTCATATGGGCTGATAACCTCCAGCTCAAATGCTTCCGCAATCTCTAATAAGGCTCGACCGTTTGTATTTGTGGTCCTACAATTAAAATCTTTGTGTTTAGAGTTGAAATCTCCAAACAAGATAACGTGATTACCTAGCGAGAGGAGTGCTTCAAAATCACTTCTCAGGGGGAGGTTACCCGACGGTATATAAACGGACGCTATGACTAGGGTTTGGTGACCTATCATAGACAACCTACATATAGTTGCCTCCATGTTGGTGAGTGACGGAGTGTCCATGGGTGAACAGTGTAGCTCCCTTCGGAAATAAATAGCTGTGCCACCGCCATTATGGCCTGTGGTTCTATCATTTCTGAGTAAGGAGAACTTGGGAATTGACAATCCTTTCAGGGAAGTGGGTTTGAGCCACGTTTCCTGGATAAGGAGTAGGTCAACCCCAAGATTCTTGACGAACTCTCTGAGCTCGTTGACCTGTGGTCTGAGGCTTCGGGCGTTGAGAAACGCATCCTAACAGCACATTAATGTCCCACTGCAGGGACGGGCCTCCTCCCGTGACGGAGGGACATTTGGCCTACTAATACCACGCTGGCCAGACGGATTGGTATAGGGTTTAATTTCACGTTTTCTTTCTTTTTATTTCTTTAAGGTAATATTCACGTATAGTCCCTTAGTCGGTTTTTACGACACCCATGGGATGAGATGGGGTGGTGACATATTGTATTCTTACTCCGTCACCACACGGAGGTAGATTTTAATTATTCTGATATTTTAAGATAATAATTTCATAAAGCATTCAAATAAAGTAATAAAGATTTCCTTGTGCAATATTCAGAACTAAGAAACTAATTAATTTGCAGCATCGTCTACACCCGAAGCACGTCGGTCAGATATTAAAAGAGGCCACTCAAGTGCTCAAGAGGATGCCGAACATAAATGTGGCGACCACTTCTATATCGAGCCAGATAACTGTCTGCGGCGACTTGCACGGGAAACTTGACGACTTGCTCGTGATATTTCATAAGGTAAATTATTATTTTAATAATTAGTTTTTAAATTTTCTATATTTTTTTACCTAGCCAAAAAGAAGAAAGACAAGCGAAAAAATTTGTATGAGGTGGGACTCGAACCCGCGTCTCTGGACTATATGCGTCCAGCGCCATGACCACTAGGCCACCCGAGTATCCGTCTCGATTACCAAATTTAACCATTGCTTTATACGGCGCCAGAGCCTCAACTTAAAACTCAACTGTACAAGGCGTTGTACAGTTGAGTTTTAAGTGCCTAGATGGCGATCTAGGCGCGACAGCCGTAAACTTTCAATGTTGCTTTCAAATTGAAGAGTTTTCAAATTTTCTATTAAATTAGTTTTTAGTACAGGACACGGTACAACTTGGCCGGCTTAAAGTTAGCTATCAAAGAAGTTTTCGCTTGTACGATACCAAATATAACAACAGTGGGAAATCCTCATAGCAAAGTTCTCTATTTATTTCCGTCTGTGAGACTTTGAGCTATTTCATTTTTAATGGGAGCTTAGTACTCCAATTACATAAGGTAGAAGTAGAAGATTTTTACTCGGTTTCCTTTACCAACATTATAAAAATCACAAAAAGAAACAATAGTAAAAATATCGATTAACCTTTTATTGCCCTCAAAACAAAATTGATTCATACGTTTTGTTTTGCCAATAAACAAAAATACGCAATTGAAATTGAACCTTTTATTTGACAGTTTAATACATGACAAATAAAATTTTTCACATTAGTCGAATGGTTTTAATGTGATTTTCTTTGATTGTTTCTTCCTTTACAACATGTAAAGGAAAGATTGGGGGTCGAAAAATCTGATTACTAATGTTGGGCAATAAACTTGTTTGTTCCTGTCACGTCGTTGTACGATAATGTTTTCTTTGTATAATAAATATGTGTGTATTTATTTACAAAAAAAGGATATAGGAATGTTTATTAGTTACGTAGTATCCCGTAGTTTAAGCTCTGCTTAGTTTAGGACTTGACTATTTTGGATAAGGAGGGATAACACGACCAGGTGCATACCTCGGGTCAGCCTCCTGGTGGGGAGTAGACCGCCAACAGCAGGATTCCCAGAGAGGGTTGGCGTCAGGCAGGCGGCCGGCCGTAAAATATAGCCAAAACTTTAAGCAGCATGTGGAAGAAGAAGACATGCTGCGCCGAACCCAAAAAAAAAATGGGATAAGGATAAGGAAAAATGTTTTTGTTACAAGCATTTGACTAGGGCGGGAATTGAAACTCTACATACAATACATGTAGAAAAAAACACGACCTTACGGTTTCTTGCTGAAGTAAGTAGGTGTGTTCCTAGTTCCCATCTTTTATCTTAAGCTATTTTTCTCTCTCAAATTAGTCCCTCATTACTAAGGATTGTTTGTCCCTTTACACAGTAGGTTTTGATTCCTTTGACATGGCCAATGAGATGCGTTCATTAGTTGCAATGTTTTGTTAGCCGCGTTGTCTGGAATTGGCATATTCTTCATATTGGCTTGCACAGCCATGAGAAAAAATGCATGGCATCCACGAGGAAATAAATGTATCGTCTGAAATAGACGCAAAGGCCCATGATGATGATTATGTCTGGAATATCCAGACAACGCGGAAATTTTATCCATTCGGAAATTTTGTCTAACCATCGTTTCTTAGACTAATTCCGAAATATTACATATTGTAACTAATAATATCCTTATGTACCTACTCTTCAAGGCAAGATAACAATATCAGCTCTATGATAATGAGCAACCGCAATATTAAAGGTTACGGAATGTAAATGAGAAATAAATACGTAGGTATCTTACTTAAGTGTCCCTTACTTGCACGAGGGTCGCTATTAACTATTTGCGGCTTACCGACCCCTAATATATTACAGGGTCCTTGCAAAATGTCTGTCGCAACTTTCATACATAAATAAGAAACTGGGATTCACTAGATCTTATATTAGAACTATATTTTATGTATTTTTTTATTATTTTCAAATCCTTTTGAAGGCCAGACAATTTTAGCCCGGTGGCGCTAGGTGTATCGAAGTCCTTGTCTACCGACCAATAAACCACGGTATTCCTCAACCACCCATTGTCGGGATTACGAATGGTACAGTCAGAGTCAAAAATATGTAAATACCACAAAGTCTCATAAAACGTCACCATTAACAAGAACATAAACATGCATTCAAATAAGTGTTCATATTATGTACACATTGTATTGTTAATAAATATGTATTCATCAAAAGAAGCATGAACATGTACACTACCAGCGATGTTGCCAACTCGTCCAGTGTACGGGAGCCGCGCATGACTGAACGGCAACGTCGCCCGCTGCGTCGCTCATCTGCGGTCTCGAGTTTTAGTGTAGTTGTAGTGAGTGATTATGAAAGTATACAAATGTCAATGCCAATTTTAAAGCGCAATACTAGATTGACAATTTGATCAAAACTGTCGTCAACACGATAGCTTTGCTTGTATAGAGCTTGGCTGAAAAGAAAACAGCTCTGGTTCGATACTGAGGAAGGGATTACTTTTTGTGTTTTTTATTTTTTCTTATTTTGTTTTCTACTATATATATTCAATACGAGCTGTAACCCGCGACTTCGTTTACGAAAAAAAAATATAGTCGTCAATTAAATGGCTTTTTTTATATTTGATTAAACTTAAGACTGGACTATATTATTATCTATAGATAAACTGCATGCAGTATTTTTGAATTACTTAATAAAATAAACACAAACACATTGAACAATAATTAAATATTTTGTGTGTTTTAATATTTTTTTCTTATTAGCAATTGGTAGTGTACATGTTTATGCTATCATCATCATCATTGTATACATATTTATTTGCTCAAGAACGTACCCATGATTATTAGCAGTCGGCGGTGTACATGTTTATGCTATCATCATCATCATTGTATACATATTTATTTGCTCTAGAACGTACCCATGATTATTAGTAGTTGGCGGTGTACATGTTTATGCTTTTTTTGCTGAATACATATTATTTTACCTATTGAATACATATTTATTAACAATACAATGTGTACATAATATGAACACTTATTTCAATACATGTTTATGTTCTTGTTAATGGTGACGTTTTATGAGACTTTGTGGTATTTACATATTTTTGCCTCTGACTGTACCAACATTACAAGCAACAAAATAAAGGCGACATTAAATAAATAAAATACCTAAATAAAATAAATATTCATCACACATTCACACAACGCCATCTAGTCCCAAACTAAGTAATGCTTGTACTATGGGTATTAGACAACGGATACACAATTACACATACTTAAATATATATATTTTTTAATACTTACATATTATACATAGAAAACACCCAGACCAATGCAAATAATCATTTATTTATTTATTTATTTAATCATCATACATTATTCTTACAGGGTACGCCCTAATACAATAATGTAGCTAATACTTAAAATTATTATATATCCATATTAAAATCTTATATCTAATCTAATCTAATATATAATAACTGTTTTACCTACTTAATAACATAGTACAAATAGCGACGTTTTTGTAAAGTCACTCAATGTGCAACAGCATATATCTATGGTGTCTGCAACTTTGTTGATCGTATGTTCATGCACACAAAGATTGCACATTGTTCCAAGAACAAACATAATTTAGATTTAAAATCATTTTGGTAAGAATCACTGCTGTTACTATTATCAAACGAGCGATATGCTCGTATTGTTTTAAAAATAAATAAGATAAACAAGATGTTTATTCGGTTAGAATCGGTGTTCTCGATTAAAAATATTTATCCAAAAGTCCCAGTAGGGGTTGACCACCAACCTTGAACGAGCCGACCGGGCTCTGCACTGCGCTTGTAGCTCCGCGACATGATTTGTACAATGCAGTACTCTGCTACGATAACATGTTTAAAAGACTCTTTGTAACAAGAAAAACTATACTCATTCTTTTGACGACCTCTGTGGCGTAGTAGTTATATAACATGACTTACGCAGAGGTCTCGTGTTCGACTCCCGGTCAGTGCAAATCTTTGTGTGCAAGAACATGATTATTTGCATTGGTCTAGGTGTTTTCTATGTAAAATATGTATATGTATATTTACAATAAAAAAGTATTTAAGTATGTTTATCCGTTGTATAGTACCCATAGTACAAGCTTTGCTTAGTTTGGGACTAAATGGCGTTGTGTGAATGTGTGAGGAATATTTATATTTATAGTTCTAACAAGCTTAGAAATTCAAGCACTGTGCTGCAGGAAACTAACTAACATAGATTTCGGTGACACAAATAATAACCAGGCTGAAGGCCACTACGCGAATCTCCATCAAAAAAATTTAACAGGCTGGATAAGTCACAGATATAATTTCAACGAAAGTAAAAGAAGAAAACATGACCCTACACTAATACGTCTGGCCAGTGAGGTATTATTAGGTCATAATTAATTATTACCCTCCGTAACTGGAAGTCCCAGGAATAACACATTAATAAAACGTGGGTAATTATGGCTACCTTTACGTCTTTGTTTAATAAAATTATTGTAATCGTTGCAAAACACTTTACTACTGAGAAGCAATCGTTGCAAAACAATTTACAAAAGTTATCGAAGCTACACAATTTTCTTATACGAGGAAATGGAAAAGTCGCGTTGTTAGCTCTCTTGTTTGTAGCTTATGTAGGAAAAATGTTACGATTGCGTCACTTCATATTAGTAGGGTTTCGTTCAAGTTGTTTTTTGCTGATGGTCATTAGTAACAGTTTGACGTCAAGAGCTCCGACTGCTCGGCCCTGTGTTACCACAGTGTACATAGAGTAACAGTTAGGAAGGACCTTTGCATGGATAATGGTGTCGCCTCGTACTTTTTAATAAAATAATATCATTAAAAATGTAATAACTTATGAAAAATTGGGCAAAGTTCTTAACTAAAGGCAGTGCTGAAAACTGAATTGATCTTCTGAGTATTCGTAGTCCAATTTTATCTACTCCATGGTCCCTAATATTTTAACTACTTGAGTTTTTTAACCTTTTCTCTCGACTTTCAAATATTATTTCGAGGAATAATTTCATATTCTGACAGACATTAAGGTATTAAACAGGAACTGAAACTGCTGTATACATACCTTACCATTAAGTCTATTAACAAATAAAGTCATTATTTGATACAGATCTCAACAATAACAAACTGCTAATACTTTGACTTGTTTTCAAGCCGCGTGTGTAGTTTAACGTCAAGTTTCCCCTTTTTTGGGTAGATATAATACTTCCAGTTTTACAAAAGTTTTTACATAAAATTGAGCAATTTCGTACAAAGTAAAAACTTTCTCTTCCCAACTGCGTATTTCCTAGGCTGTGGTAGTAAACATGACAGGGAGCGGCGCACGCGTCATCTAATTGGTGCCACCATTGGTCGCGGTTTGATTGATAGACCGCCTGTTACGCCGGACGACCTCGTTAATTCCTATACATTGTTTTCCTACTGTTATTTCCGTACTGAAAACAAATATTAAGTTATCTATTTATTTCCCTATATTGTACAAATAGATAGTATAAGTTTATTGTAGAGACTCTTCTATGATGATCATGAGAGGGGAAATTAACTTTTCTAGTTTCGTTGATTATTCTTAATTTATTAATACTGCACAATGCCAATTCTAAATCTCAATTCTTGTCCATAACACTGCTTTACAAATATAAACAGTGCTTCTGCACTGCGTTCTTTAGTCTGAAACACAAGCTGTATATCCCATAGTTTGGCCAGCGTAGTATTAGTAGGCCAAGTATCCCTCCGTCACAGGTGTAGGCCTGTCCCTGCAGTGGGACATTAATGGGCTGTTATGAATGAATGAATATCCCATATCCCTGTCACTTCTAGCTACAATACTTTTACAGCTAACACGAGTAGGTAAAATTTTGCATACTGCAGATCCATCTCCCGTGTACCTTTGTGGTACCTCCGGAGGGAGAACAGGTGGTTTGTGTTTAGTCTCAGATCATTGCAGGTCAATCTAGGTTCCTATTATGTTTTAAAAATAAAACCAGTATGTTTATCCTTTTGTTATTTTTAAACAAAACATTTATTGGACACAGATGGGTAGCAGTAAAAGGGTTGGAAGCACCTTAATTAAGTGCGTACAAACATAAAATTTGTAAAACACAGAAAAGGTTTTCTAATAACAGATTATGTCATGATCTGAATTAAATACGTCGTATAAACAAACTGCCATTTACGTTAAACCCTCTTACAAAATGTCAGAAATTACTCTTAAAATGTCACAATAATAGCCAATTAGCTGTGATAAAATCCATCATGTGTCATTCGTTGACAGTATAAAGATCACTGTCTGTCCGTACCTATATATATGCTTAACTTTAAAATTACGCAGGTTGAGGCCCCACCACAGCCCGCGTAAAGTAAAAAATGTCCCAGGAATATAACTACTCGCCCTCAACAAAAAAAAAAGAAAAACTACGCATCGGTTTTTCAAGCGGTTTCTTTATTAGATAGAGTGATTCAAGAGAAATGTTTATATGTGTAATACATGCATAATTATTGTAGAGTATTAGCATTGCACCCGTGCATGGCTGGGTCGGTCGTTAGTTTGTGAAAAAATCTTTTACTTAAGTGTCATTCGTTGACGATATATAAAAGTAGTCGTCTATCCCTCTTCATGTGCTTAAATCTTTGAAATTACGAAACGGAGTTACAAGCGATTTCTTTAAATAGATCATCGTAACAGCCCATCAATGTCCCACTGCAGGGACGGGCCTCCTCCCGTGACGAAAGGATATTTGGCCTACTAATACCACGCTGGACAGACGAATTGGTACAGTGTTTAATTTCAAGTTTTCCTATTTCGTTAAGATGATAGTCCCTTAGTCGATTTTAAGACACCCGCCATGGGATGAGATGGGGTAGTGATATTGTTTTCTTACTCCGTCAACACTCCGTGTGTTGACGGAGTAAGAAAACAATATCACTACCCCATCTCATCCCGAAGTGAGTGTTTTAATAGATAGAGTGATTTAAAAGGAAGTTTAATATGCATAATAGATGCATAGTATTGTATAGTATAAATAAACATTGCGTCATGTGTAATTCGTGACGGCATGAAACAGGGGTTCGGTACGAAAGGATAATGATTAAGTAAGAACGTTTGTATTGATTAGCTGCTAACATATTGCGTAAGTGACCTTAGTAGTGGGCGCTGCATATGTAAGGATTCACTTAATGAATAAGTACCTACTTATCTATCTATGTATGAATATGCAGAGAGTGTGTTATGTTCAGTTTGCAGACGTCAGTTGTAATAGGCTGTAATGTAGGTAATAAGCAGCGCTTAGAGCTGATCTATTTGTAGGTGATTTAATTGTAATTGTTTACATAAGCGGCAGCTCCGGTATAGGATTGGATAGGACTTTGCAAACTATTTAATTTGTGAATAGCTCTAATTATTTTCTTCCCTAGACTTATGAGGCTGCAATTTTTCTTAATGTACTCGCATATATTTCAAAAAATGTGAATAAACAATAATATAATAAAAAATAATATCAATATGTAACAATATTATATTGTGAGAAAGAGTACTTCATCCCTAAAAGTTACGTTTCTCTAATTCAATTGTGGCCTTATCCTCGTTTTTCGGGGTTTAACACTAAGCAGAAGATGTTTTCCTCTTGTACGCTGTACTAAAGTACATTTTGGCCGCTGATTATGATAAAACAACCAATTAGAGAGACATTACGATAAGATACACCAAACATAATTATACATTTTGAATTATAATGTCTTTTTTTTAGTTTTGGTACTAGTAGTTGGTCGCTTATCACCCTTACTACTTTACAAGGTCTGTGGTGGAGGGCCTCCAACTAAATACTATAAGAATCTCATTGATTGCTATAAGCTGGGAGGATATCTATGGTATCAACATTCGCATCAGAGATAGCAGAATTCGGTCACGTGCGCCACGAACAGGAAAGCGCGCGAAAGCATTTCCTCTATTCTAAATTCAAATTACCATTTTTAAGGAAGCTTTGAAAATAATGTTCTTTTTTATTCTTACTTTTTTTAAAGGTTGGTTGTATGCATCGCGATTATCATGTGTCTCTGCCGTTATTTAGGCGTAAGTACACAAATAAATTCATAACTTGTTGCCACAACATGCCACATGTTGGTCTCGTAACGATCACTTATAGAAAGACCCCTTCTAGAAAACTTACTAAACAGATTGAATAATTTTCCGTTTCACTCAATTTAATATCCGTCACAATAATAAATCAACCTCGCAAATATAGTTGGCTATTTGAGGTTACTTGAAATACCAACTACATATATCGTTATCGCACTGTATTGGTTATTGCTTCTATGTCCCTTAATGTTTCTATAAGTACTGTTTATTTAAGGAAACTTTATAACTTTCCTAACAAATATACACATTATTGATAGAAATGTTACAGCACTAAAGCCTAGCTCGGGTTGGTCTAGGTATATTTTTCCGTGAAATATTTTCTTCGTTAGTTTCCATACAAATAATAAACATGTCCTATTAATTATCTTAGTCGACTTTACTTTTATGATATATCCAGATGAGGTTGAGACACCATGTATTATTACTACGTCTCCACATAGAGATCGATTTTGTTTCTTCTTTTTCCAAGTTATTATAAAACTTTATACAAAAAAAGTATTATATTTTTCCTTAAATCACAGACTTATAACAAAAACCGTACTTGTTTACCATTATACGGTAAGCAATCAACAGAGTTTGTGGTCACTATGCCATAATGCACTATTTCTATTAATGGCAAACGTTTTACCTAATACAACGGCCTTAGGAGATGCAATTTCACGTTTTGGCTTCCCGATTCAGAATTGTAAGAATAATGAAACACGTGCGTTGGCAGCGAGTTCCAAATTTGAACTATTCTGAAGATGAAGAACGTGCTAAAGCGCTTTATTTAAGCTTTTATACAGAAAGTATTTCGAATAACCTATATAATAAATACAATGTCCTTATAAATTATAGCCTATATGCCTATGCTTTTTTATATCAACCTGATGGTAAGTGATCACCGCCGCCCATGGACACCCGCAACACCAGAGGAATCACAAAAGCGTTGTCGACCTTTAAAAAGGGAGTACGCTGGTTTCTTGAAGCTCCCCAAGTCGTAACTGTCCGGAAATAACAATAGCTATTCTCATGTATAAGCTATAGGTATTATTGTAAAGTTTCATTCAACTCATGCTCCGTCTTCCATAGACGTCGCTAAAAGGACTGTGACTGACTTTATAACATTAGTAGGATTATTATCTTGCAGTACGCTGTGTACAAAATTGCAGACGACAAACAAGGCTCTCTTCAATATTTTATGATCTCTGTAACGTTCCCGAGTTTATATGCGTTTGTACATAGAATAGTAAATTTAGAACTAGTCGGAGACATCGTACTGTAAAAATAACATGTAGAATAGTACTTTGAGTTAAAATTTAGTTTTTAAGCATTCCAAAAAGAGGTAGATTTTCTAGTTTGTATTTTTACATGTCTCCAAAACTAGAAAGAGTTTTTAAATAAGGTTATAGGGGTTTTTTTATGTTTATTAATGCAGAACTTAATTGTTTTTTTAGATGAAAACCAAATAACGTAACAGCTTTTGTTGAAAGTTCTGTGGCCCAAACTTAAATTAACTTTATAAGAGACAAAAAGTTTTATTTATATTGGTCAAGATATGCCAGAGTTTTAAGGTAACAAACATTTGAAAAAATGGAAGCCAATTGTTTCGACACAAAAAAAAATTAAAAGATAATCTTTTTTTATTTTTTTTTGTGTTGTAACAATTGGGTTGTTGTTTTTTTCAAGCATAATCTGTTTAATCTATTGAAAAAGATTTTGTTTAAGATTATCATAAAAATACCACAAAAATTTACCTACCCAGGACGGGATGAGGCGTGAGCTTACGTATGTAAGTTTACCGCATTATTGATGTTTAGCAACTTTTCTATTGTATATTCCACTATTTGTAGTACTTACTACCTAAGTTTTATAGATATGTCATTTATATTTTTCTCGTTATACAGAATGGCCTGCCGTCACCGGAAAACCCATACATATTCAACGGGGACTTCGTTGATCGAGGGAAGAAAGGGTTGGAGGTGTTCCTTCTGCTACTGTCGTGCATGTTGGCTTTTCCTGGTGGCGTGTTCTTGAACCGAGGCAACCATGAAGATCTTATTATGAATTCTAGGTTGGTAATACTTTGTAAATAAAGCTTTATGAGTAAATATTTTAATTTCATATTTAAACGGCGTGATTGAAATACCAACAAAAAAAGAAGTAACAATTACTTACATAATAATCATTAGTTGCTTTACTTTTGTTCCGTTATTTATCGTTAAATAAGACTTCGAGAAATAAGAATAAAAAGCTTATTCCAATAAGAGTCCAACCATCTCTTAAAAGACTTCGTAACAATACTTTAAAAATTCCTTCCATTGCAAGAGCTATTTCGCTTCTGCAGTGCGATGTTTGTGTGCCAATTCGTGCCAATCGAACAAAATGAACTTGTAAATTATACTAGCAAAACTTTTAACAAGAGCTTAGGTACATATTTTAACAAATGCTTTCTACGTTTATTGTTATGTTATTAAGTTATTTTACAATTAATTTAAATAGTAAGTGCAAAAACTAAACATATAATATTTTTTTTATTTCTGTTTAGGTACGGCTTTATAAAAGAAGTCCAGCAAAAATATCGGGTAAGTATTTCTCATTTCCTATATTTTTTTATGTACTTATTTATATTTATGTCCAACCATAAATATGATCGAAAGGGTAAAGGACACTGAATGGCGTAAAATAATCAACAAGCAATTTACCCACTTTATTGACACATAAATCAGAAAAATATTCAGGAAATAGGTGAAAAACATGTGGAACAGAATAAAACAAAGGTACCTTTACAAACCTCCTTAATGAGTGTCCTGATTTAGCCGCTCTATTCTCTATGTTAACAGATTGGTTTTACCACTCAAACATGTGATTGGACAGTTCAGTAAACCTGAGGAAAATTCTGTGGTATTCCGAATACGTTGTGATATGTAGGTTGGTACTGGTTTTTCTTTTTTTCTGCCATGATGTTTGTTTTTGAAACAATGTGTCATAGAGTTGTTTTTGAAACAATATGTGGAATGGACGTAAGGAACGATGTGGTCCGGGAGGTACAGGACAGAGCAAAATGAAAGTGGTTGTATTTGTCTAGGTGTGATGTTGTAAGGAGACCACGATGTTCCCTACTTACTTACCTTACTTACGTAAAAGTAAACTGGCCGGTTCGTCTCCAAGGCTAGCCTTGTAGTGCACAAAAAGTACGTTACAAAACACAATCCTTTTATGTTTAACTATGATAGGTACTTTAAAATTATATTTATAGCACAAAAATGTAGATAAAATTATTACAGTAGGTATACAAAATCCTGTAAGTATAAAATTCTTGCAAGTAAAAAGGAGTTAGACTCATACGAAAAATCACATCACATTTTTCTATGAAAAAATAGGAACATGTGGCGTGAACGCAAAAGTTTCATACTACATTTCGTTTGGGATAAGTATTAGTCGCCTAATATCCTACTCTCATTTTTTTTCTTCTCCACCTTTTACTTTAGGTTGTTAACCTTTCCTTTTTTACTGTAAGCAGGTTAATACATTAGTCTCTACCTACACACACCTATTAGTTGGTCGTCAAATCGTTTGAGAATTATCATTCCTTCATAAAAGCTTGTAACATAAAATTACTTCAAAGTTCTTTCCAAAAATAACCACATATATCAAGGTAGTTTTACATAAAACGCAAAAAAAAGAAGATACATTTTTATTATGTATACATTCATTGGAGACAAATCGCCTTTCGCAAACAAATTCGATAAAGGCGAATTGAAGCGCAAAATAAATTAAGTTATTACAAATTTGGATAGGTTATTACTTACGTATATGTGGTGTATATTTCTAAAAGTATATATGAAAAGTATGTTTATCTGTAGCCTATTATCTATAACAAGCTCTGCTTAGTTTGGTACTAGATGGCGTCGTGTAAAAGTGTGATGTACTTATATTATTATTGTTTCTGTTATTTCATTATTTACGACATAATGTTAACATTTTCTTATAAATAATTGTACTTAATTCCATGTATTGCTTGGGGTAGTCCCTTTCTTCTCCGAATATCGATCGTCCGAAAATCATAATCCCAAACAAGTTTACTATAATCATCACTTATCATAATGTTCGCGTATACGAAAGCGTATATTACCTAATCGTCTTTACCTATAATACTTGTGTGTCATAAAATGGGGTACTATAATTATTATACATCCTATTTTTTCTTGCTATATAGTCACATGTCCTAAAATAAAATATTAGGGCAAAAGTCAGAAACAGTTGGTTAGGTTAGGTTAGTATGGTGACCACAACTCGATAGAAATATTTTTTTTATGTAAAACTAGAATATAGTATTTATGGTTTTTGAATATTATAGATTGTGATGGTTATAGCAAAAAAAATTAGGTCATGTTATGTTTAGGGATTTAGGTTTTCGGACAAATGATATTTTAAGACATGAATTTAGGGCTAGCTACCATTCGGACACATGATGATCCAGACACAAAATGTTATGACACCTTAGATTATGGATAAAAAAATTATGAGACAAAATAGAGAACCATTGCTTGGCTTTAGCTGTCTGTTGTACTGTGACGTATTAATAAAGTGCAAGCGACGCGCGCATTGCTTGATCGACTGCCGGCCGGTACGGACGTGTGCGCGCCGCTTGGTGAAACTACTAAGTGTGTTTTCATTGAGTGAACCTGACACTATAGGCAAACACAAGGACACCACACGTGGCGACGAGTCTTTAAGTAAGTGGTGAATTTTATTGGAAAAAAAGAGGAAAGGAAACAAGTACTTACCTAAATAAGACGCAAACAATTGAGTCGTATATGCATCTATTATTCGAAACCTACAAAAAGTGTAGGATAACTTAATGGCTAAATTAGCCATATTAAATATCAATGATAAAAACAGTCAATCTTAAATTTTTTCAATTAAGTACCGTCTTAGGACTAAAACTATACTTCTTACACGGCAAGATCACAATAATTAACTTGCTATTCCTTTATCTACCGTGTTGGATGTTAGTAAACAAATAGGTTAGTTAAGATGTTATTAAATATTAGTTTAACTCTCTTCCCTATTTTAAATTATGATGAATTTTGATTTAATATCGTAAGTAAAAATGAAGTTTTGAAACGTTATTGATTCCGTGCAATAAATATGTGCTATCGTATCGTATATTATAATTATTTCAAAATTAAATGTATTGTTGTAATGTAACATTATTAATGTTTAATAGATGCGTATGCTATCAGTTACCTAAACTCAAAAGTCTTAATAAAAGTAAGTACAGTAAGGTATGAATTTTGCTGAGAGCAATAAAGTGCCAAGGAGCACAAAGTACAGTAAGGTATGAATAGATACCTGAATTTTGCTAAGAGCAATAAAGTGCCAAGGAGCACACATTATTATGTTCCAAAGGGAAAGAATGTGTCAAGGGACACGACAAATTTGCCAAGGGCATATAATCATAAAGGTTGGGATGCTAATTACATTAGGATAACTCATAATAACCATACGACGCACGGTAACCTTTGTTTGCCTATGTTAGAAAAAATTAACCTCACTCTTTATGACTTTAGTTAGCGGCTATTTTATATTAATGACTGAACGTTATATAATACCTAAAATTAATCATACAACTGCGCAGTTATATTTTAATCGTTCTAATTTACTTAAGTACTTACTTTGTATTAGATAAATTTATAACATTTATAAAATAAAACTATTTACTTACTTACTGAATTCTGTACGAAAGTATTATAAACATAGATAGCAAATAGTACACTCGATTTGATGTAAAGTGTACCTGGAACTTACTAATTTATATGTAGTTAAATAAAAACTCGTAGAAAGTAATACCTAATGATCACGACGACTATTATTATCATATTATCATTAATGGTTTGGTTCTTGCCTCAACCAACTTGAACAACAAGTTGTAGAATCTTACAACCACCAAACAAGTAATAGACAAAATAGTTATAAATGCCTCTATCTATTCCCCAAGGATCCGTATTGGGATGTTATCTGTTTCTCATATTATATATACCTAAACGAACTCCCAAATTGTAGGTAAGTATATAAAACAGACACAAATACAGATCCCAATACTAAATTACAGACTATTCTTGAACACACAATAAACTTGAAGACACAACACAATTTAGAGATTAACTATAATAAAACAAATATAATAACATTTCACCCTAGACAAAAAACACAACTACACATTAATATTTCTTGTAATAATAATGTAATAGAGGTTGTCAACAAAGCAACATTACTAGGAATAGAGATAGATACACAATTTAATTGGAAACCACACATAAATAAAGTAAGAGCTAAGTTGTCTTAGTTCTCATAATAAATATGCATTACATGTAATAAAATAAAAATAAAAGAACTACAGAGATTAAAACAGCTATCACTACATGTTATGCCTATGCTTGGGTACTCATGGCTCAAATATGGGGTCATCTTAAGGGGTAATAGTACAGATAAGTACATAAAAATGAGGTACATATATTACAGGAAAAAATAATAAGAATAATTAAAAATAAAGACCAAGGAGATAGTTGCAAGCCTCACTTCCAGGAGTTACAAATTCTAACTCTCCTTTACATGCTAGAACTCTGCATGTTTGTAAGGGATCATCCAAAGTTATATACAAAAAGAGAAGACAAACAAACAAGGTTTACTTTGTATCATGGAAATAGGCTTAACTTCACAACTTGCAATGCATTCATCTGGCACCTTGCTGATGTCAATAGAAGTAAATATAAAATTAATAAGTTACCAGAAGCCATAAGAAATGATAACAATTTAAACACTTTTATCAGTAAACTAAACAACTGTTATTAAATAGAACATACTTTATTAGTGAATATTTCAATAATAAATTTACATAGGTATAACAATAAAATAAGATAAAACCTATAAATGTGCTCATAATAATGTAATAATACATTTTAATATGAGTTAAATATTAATTAAATAATAATAAATTGACATTCTAATTTAATTTTAAAACTATATAGGTATAATAATACTGAATTATTATAATTTATAATAATAATGCAGCAATTTAATTAATAGAAAATTATTAGTAAGTACCTCATAACTCACATTCTAATTTAATAATTATTGGATAGAAATTTAATTAGAATTTTGTAATTACTTAATAGGAATTGAATAATAATTTACTAATTTCATAAGAATAGAATATAATAATCTTATTTGCACAGGAAGTGGTACATATTAAGGTATTGACTGATTGCTAATATTGAAAAGTATTATTTAATATTGGTTTATTAGACTGTTTTATAATTATATTTTGTGGTTATGTTGTCAGAGATTACATTTAAAAGGAATGTTGTTATTTTATATTTATGTAGTATCTATTTCATATCAACTATCATAACAAAGTGTTGAAATGAAGACTTGTCCTATTTGTAGCTCAAGTAGTAAGTTAATATATAGGTATTATGACTGGTACTAAAAGCGAAGAATTATTGGATTACACTATTAATCCAGAGTATTATTGGTCAATTGTATTGAACATTAATTAGTAAATTGACAATGTCAATTGGTACTAATAAAGAGATTTGCACTATGTGCATTTAGTAGTAAAGTGATTATAGAAAATGTGAACAAGTAGTAAGCTGATAATGTCAGTTGGTACTAAAGATTAATAAATAAGTAGTTTACTGACAATGTCAGTTGGTACTAGACAAAGTTTAATTTTGAATAAGTAGTATACTGAATAATTCAGTTGGTACTAAGTAAAGTTTAACTATAAATAAGTAGTATACTGATAATGTCAGTTGGTACTAAGTAAAGTTTAATAATAAGTAAATAAGTAGTATACTGACAATGTCAGTTGGTACTAAGTAAAGTTTAATAATAAGTAAATAAGTAGTATACTGACAATGTCAGTTGGTACTAAGTAAAGATTAATAATAAATAAGTAGTAAACCGATGAAGTCGGTTGGTACTAATGGTAGATCTTGGTGTAGGTCGCTCCAGGATGTCCCAAATACCACCTTTCGAAATATTTGACTGCGACGGTGAGCCTGCTTCTGTGGGTTTGCGTTGGGAGAAATGTAGGTAGTAATTGGCATCTTACACTTTATGCAATAGCGCCAAGGGTGCACTAAAAAGAGCACCAAGGGTGCACTAGAAAGGCATGCTGACATTGTTTCAGGTAGCCCAAATGTCCAATCTACCCCCAGTAGAACCGTTATAATGCGATGGTGATCCTATGTCACTAGGATTACGCTGGTAGAAATGGGTAAAAGCCCTTGAAATATATACTCGCGGCAGGCGTAGATACGCCTATAAAAACATCGACCTCTATAGCGTAGTGGTTATATACATGACTGCTACGCAGAGGTATCGGGTTCGATTCCCGCTCAGTGCAAATGTTTGTGTGCATGAAAATGATTGTTTGCATTGGTCTGGGTGTTTTCTGTGTATAATATCAAAAGTATTAAGTATGCTTATCCGTTGTCTTGTATCCAAAGTACAAGCTCTGCTTAGTTTGGGACTAGATGGCGCTGTGTGAATGTGGGCACATATACCTGATAATAATATTACCGAAACAACTGACGTCTATAAGACGGGCGATAGATAAACTCAGTAAGTTCTTCTCGCCTACGCAGAGCAAAGGGTACGAACACTAATTATTCAGGCTTCTCAAATAAGAGTCAGGCGAAAAGTTTGATAAATTTCTTGTGAGGTTACGATTGCGGCAACAAAGCAGGAAATGTAATTTCGCTAACGAAGAAAAGGAACTCATCGATCACATTCTGAAGAAGAAAATATTAACCCTGGGTGACACTATTACCTTAGGTAAAGGTGATAGTTTGTTTTGCCCCGCTACAGCAGGCGTCAGTCAACAACCATAGACCTGACAGTACTCAAACTAGGATTATCTAAGTATTACGGAAAGAACATGGGTAGAAATATAGGTTTTATATCTTACAGTGTCTTAAATTTTCATGAATATAAAGGTTAATTATCTTAAATACTATTAATTTTAAAAATAATATTTATATCTGTAAATCTCACACAAAGATTATGTGAATAAAAGAATTAAATTGACTTATTTTTAAACGGTATGCAATGTCACTCGAAAAAATATTAACATGTAGGTACGTAACATTTTGATATAAATAAAATTATTAAAAATCGTTCCTAATTTGATATTAAATTGAATTAAATTAATTATTTATTTATATCACATTTTGGATAGTTACAAATAGAAATAATTTATGTTGTACGAATTAATATTATTATAACAAAAAAGACAATTTGTAAACTACATTTCCGGTTTGGTTGCTATGACACTTTGTTGTTATGATAAATAGTTTTGACCACAGATATTTGTGAATATGTTGTGGCTAAATATGTATTCTTTGGTGTTTTACGTATTTTGTATTATATCCAAAATTCTTTGCTTCTACGACTTGTCTAATGAAAAATTACATATTTAGATTCACCAATTCATGCCTAATTTTGTTTTAAGTATTTTTCCACATTAAGACGCCTGATTTTGAGTACTACGCAAAACAATTTACTTATTGATCTCTGCTATCATTAAGTACTAAAAAAAAAAAAAAAAAAAACTGGAAGGACATTGATGGCAGACTCAATGATGATAAACAAACAGAAGATCTGGACAATGGGGAAGATTCGACGGAAAAATTAAATGAATAGGTATTAGGTACGAGTAATTGGATTGTAATTTAAAATATAAATAAATATAAAAAAAATGAGTGATATACATAATGTTAATACAGGAAATAAAAATAAACTTGCTGTGTTCTCCACACTTAACTTCATAAAATAAGTAATTCTTTCACTGGTAAAGGTATTCGTTTTTATAATAAACTCCCTATAGAAGTTAAAGAATTGCCATTAATAAATTTAAACCTTTCATTAATATTGAAATCATATTACAGTGTAAAGGATTACTTAAACGATAAAAATGCCTGGATCTGAATTGTCTTGTTTTCTTAATAAAATATTTGTGAAGTGATCACCTAAAAGAGCGATAGGAACCCAGCAGAGTTTCTTGTGGGTGTCTTCTCTGTCATGGTAGTGTTCCGAACCCTCAGTAAACTTAGCCGTTAAGTTAGACGTATATGTGATCACTATAAAAACTCTAACGTTCACACCTAAGTGTTATTGACGTGACTTATATAAAATAAAATGTTTTTCATTTTTATTCTCATTTTAAATAAATAAGATAAATATATTATATATTCACTGTTAAATCAATAACTATTGTTAGAAATAACAGATATGTTAATTAATAGTGAGAATTGATGTAATTGAGAATTTATATTGAATTATTGTTAATTTATGATTAAGATGATTTTACAAATTCTCATGTAAAGGAAGAGGTGTGACGTATTAATAAAGTGCAAGCGACGCGCGCATTGCTTGATCGACTGCCGGCCGGTACGGACGTGTGCGCGCCGCTTGGTGAAACTACTAAGTGTGTTTTCATTGAGTGAACCTGACACTATAGGCAAACACAAGGACACCACACGTACTATAGATGGTCCTAGTTGAATATTTCTACACGAATTATTTTCACATGGTGAACACCAATAAAATCATAGTGGTGTCTATCGTGGTGTGAATGGAAATGGATATAAGATTAATAGCGTAAAATATGGGTTAAAAACTACAAATTTTACTGAGTGCTATTAAATGGTAAAAATATCACTGTTATGTGTTTACGTTATGATATCATTACTGTTTGTTATAACCATTCCATATTGAGGTTAAATAAAATGTATGTGGCTGTAGCTTCCATTATATTCATCATCCTATATTAATTGGGGTTGTATATTTAAAAAAGGAAAACAAAAGGATCAAATTGAAGAACATTAATTGTTCATCGTCACAAATGATTGACTTGTTATCGACTTAAGATCGGCTTCTTAATCTTTATGCCAGACCATTCTTGTGAGGGGTTTTTTTCTTTTTACTACTCGGCCTATGACTCCCATATTTATTTCCCTATCATCCCTATCTTCCGCGATATCTGGCTAGTTTTTAAATGTAAAAGCAATATTGATTCAATCACTACACAAAAACTCGGATATAAACAAATAAGTTATACCACAAATAAATTGATAGCCAACATAATAAATTACTTTGGGGGAGTCGAGTATCCTCGTCGAAAATATCCGTCATTATCGATATCTTCTAGTCACGGAATCATCGAACGATGGGTCTGGCTGTCATAGTTTGACAGCTCTGGCTTCCTCATCATGTTCTTCGTATAAAGCCCGATTTACACATCGACAAGTACAGTAGCGAGTTAAGTAGTAAGTTGTTGATTAAGTTGATTTAAATAGATCTCCATCCTATTTTTTGGCAAGTTAAGTTGGCGAGACGCAAGAGAGGGGGCTACTTCGTACTTAACTCGCCAAAAAATAGGATGGAGATCTATTTAAATCAACTTAATCTTAAAATACTACTTAACTCGCCACTGTACTTGTCGATGTGTAAATCGGGCATAAGGGTATAAGGAAAATATGCATGAAACTGTATATTCATACACATAATTATTATATAATATTCTTGCAAATAAAGCCAGAAGTGATTTTTTTTAAAAAGAATATTACTAATACCTAAATTAATGAAACTCAAAAATACACGTATTACAAAACAATTTCATAATTTTAACCATTTAACAAATTATCTAAAGAACTAAACAGAAATAACAATCCCGAATATTACACACTACACAATCACTATCAATACGCAAACCGACAGAGTAACGACCTAGTCAAGAAACGGAACGAGAATGTGTCGATGCCGGCCAGGCATCGCCTTTTTATTGTCTACCCTCCCCACTACTACTCTTATCTCCAACACGGCCTTTCCTGACAGGAGTCCGTCCTCGGGCTCCTTCTCTTCTATCTTAATCGGTATCCAAGGTTGGCATGGAAGCATCCTCGCTACCGGACGTCCTGAGCGGTCTAATGGGTTCCTCCACTAGTCTCTGCATCTCGGATGCTCCAGATTGGGGCTCGCCAGCGTAAAGCGCCTCGACCACGGGGGGTTGAGCGTTGGAGACAGGCTCCTCGTTTTCATTGTCTGCATCTGCACATAATTAAAACAAAACACAATAACTGATAACTTGAAAGTAACTTTCTCAAGCTAGCCTAAGCACAAGGTATACAACATACTGATATCTGCATCGATCACCTGGGGCAGTTCCCGTCGAGGGAGTGCCTCACGACTCGTTAGAGATCTACGCGCACTTACGTGAGACATAACTTTGCGTGTGCGTATCGATGCACATAAGAGGATGCCTCAACCTAAACTTATAATAACTTCATTAGTAGATAAGTTTAAACACCAATATAGTAGACTAGCTTTCTCAACCTAGCCTAAATACGAGGATATAAAGCAGACTAATATCTGCACCGATCACCTGGGGCAGTTCCCGTCGGGGGAGTGCCACCTCACGACTCGTTAGAGATCTACGTGTACTTACGTGAGACATAGCTTTGCGTGTGTGAATCGGTGCCCATAAAAGAGTGCTTCAACCCAAATTTTCAACAACTCGTCGACAGTGCTTACGACAGTAATGCACACACACGATTACATCACAGAGGGCAACCCGTAATTAAGCCCTGCGTGTATCTCTGCTCCAGGACCACGTCTCTCCAAGACAGTGTCCGAGCACACAAAATCAAGTATGTTCCATATTTATACTAGAATCGCATGTCTGAGTGCTCTCCAAGACAGCATTCCCCAACACGAAACATACCTATCATTAGGAGTATACCCATCAGCCGGAACAAACCACCCAAGTACCCAGACTTCAAGATGGGTTCTGTACCGACTGCCATTCGATTAACCGTGTTCTTCCCCAAAAGTAAACATGTTACACAAAAATAATAAGGCACACAAAAAAAATACTTTCTCAAGTAATACTTAAAGATTCTTATGTTTGAGATAGACTGAGGTCCCGGCACAGGCGTGTCTAACAAAAATGCCTGAGCTATATTCCCAGAAAGCCAAAATAATCAATTTCACTTACCATTAAAGAAAACAGAACAGACATCAGGAGTCCATTCTCCATGCCACGGCATCATATATTCTGCGGCAGCTTGTGTTGATTTGCCGTATGAACCGGCTAGGAGCTGAAGTTCATAGCGGCCTTGAGGCAGAATCTTTATCACTCGGTAAGGCCCTCGCATACAAGAATCCAGCTTTCCCGTCGCTTGAGCCTGCTTTCTTACAAAGACTAATGAGTTAAGTTCAAACGCACGAGGTGGATTACGGTCTTTGTTGACATAAGTATCTTGAGTATGCTGGTTTGTACGGAGACGCTCCGATACTCTTTGGCGACTCATTTCCCGAAGAGCTTCCCTGTTAGGGCTGGAGCCCGCAATGGCCACATCCCGAATCAGACTGCGAATAAGTGGTGTAGCTGCATCGATGCCAACTAACAGGTTTAAAGCCGAACATTTCGTTGTTCTATGCTTAGTTATATTAAGGACCAGTTGCAGCTTCCACATGACGGTTGGCCATCGGCGTTCACGATAATTGCACTCAATTCGTACCATATTGAGCACAGTGCGACAGTAACGCTCCACCTGTCCGTTGGACTGATGCATCTCGGGAGTTATCAAATGTGTATCGCAGCCCATTCCGTTAGTCCAATCGAGGAAGTCGGCGCTTTGAAACATCCGACCTCTGTCGGCTACGATTAACTTAGGGGTTCCGAATAATGAGATGAAGTTAGTGACATGACGCTTCAACTCATCTGACTCTTGCCGAAACATGGGATACAATAAACAGAATTTAGAAAAAGCATCAATTACAATAAAAACATAGCGATAGCCATCGGCTTCTGGTAAAGGCCCTAACACATCCATATGGACCGTCTCAAAAGGCACATCTGGCTTTTCCCACGAGTGAATGGGTTGAAAAGGAGCCCGAGCTACTTTTTTATGAGAAAGGCACACCAAACAGTGTGTTATATACTTTGAAGCGAACGCTCTCACTCCTGGGAACCAAAAGTGCTTCATGATCAAGTCGACTGTTTTGTCTACTCCCGGATGGTCATGTTCGTCATGGAAAATTCGTAAAAGGCTTAATCTATGACCTTTCGGAATGTAGCATAACAACTTTGTATTTTCACCTGTAGGTGAAAGTTTATGATATAAGATGTCATTCTTAACTACATATTGGGTAGGATCTAGTTGTCCATCTGACAATCTCTGCATAAGAGACCGAGTCTCTTCATCAGAAACCTGAGCGATCCGGGCCCAGTTGTGAGGCTTCTGAACGGTGACATTATTTACCGGATTTCGACTGAGATAGTCGGCGTGGGATAAAAGGGAACCCTTACGGTAATCTAATGAAAAGTCAAAATCCTGCAAGTATACCCACCACCGAGCCACTCGAGGCAACAAGTCCTTTTTTCTCTGAGTGAGTTTTAAGGCGTTACAGTCTGTAACCACGGTGAAGCGTACGCCCACAAGATAATGCCTAAAGTGCTGAAGTGCCTTGACTACGGCGAGCGTCTCCAACTCGTACGAGTGGTATTTGCTCTCAGCTCCCTGAGTAAGTCGGCTAAAATAGGATACTACCCGCTTACGGTTACCCTCATGTACTTGCATCATAACAGCTCCATAACCAATAGAGCTCGCGTCTGTGTGGACCTCTATTGGCAATGAAGGATCATAGATAGCCAGTACAGGTTCACTAGTTAAACAATCTATTATGTACTTTCGGGCGACCTTTTGCTCTATTCCCCAAGAAAAGTTAACATTTTTTTGAGTTAAAGCAGCTATGCACGCGGTCTTTTGGGCGAAGTCAGCTATATAGCGTCTAAAATAACTGGCTAAACCCATAAACTGACGGACCTGTTTAACATTTTGTGGATCTGCTGAGTCAATCAAAGCTCGCACCTTCTCATGACTCGGCCTAACCTGACCTTCACTAATTGTTCGACCTAAATATTCTATTTCTGTCGCTAAAAAGGAACACTTCTTCAAGTTAATGGAAAAACCGGCTCTGGTTAACGTATGAAGGACTTTTTGAAGCAAAATAAGCCCTTGGTCTACAGTTCTACTCAAAATAAGGATATCATCTATGTAAACCAGGATATCACCGGATTCAATGAACTCGCGAAGTGTTTTTGCAATAATTCGTTGATAAACGACAGGGGCGTTTGCCAAGCCATAAGGCATTTTCAAATACTGATAATGTCCTTCAGGCGTGACAAATCCTGTAAATGGTACGGAATCCTGATCTAAAGGGATCTGGTGAAATCCGGTTGCCATATCCAGGCTACTAAAAAATTTATAGCCGCCTAACCGATCTATGTGGTCATCTATTCGCGGCAGAGGAAATCTATCCTTGACTGTGACCTCATTTAGTTTACGGAAGTCGACACACATTCTGTCTGACCCGTCCTTCTTTTTGACAAGAAGAATAGGACTCGCGTATTCAGAATCCGACTCTTCAATAATGCCCTTGTCTAAAAGATCTGTAATTATGTCACGCACGCGAAGTGTCTCAGCATGAGATAGTCTATATGGGCGATAATTGACAGGCGTGTTGGAATTTAATTTTATTGACATACGCCCTGTTTTCACTGTTGAGGTCGCGGTACCAGAAATGAAAAACTTTGCAAACTCATTTATTGTGTCTAAAAGTTTTTGTAATTGAACGTCAATCAGAGGAGTGTTAATTGGAATTGAAACCTCAGATTGAACTGTCATCACCCTGTCCGAGCAGCGTTCAACCCTCGTAAGCTGCTGATAGTCCTTAGTACGAACATACCTAACACCTTCCCTGTTCAAAACATCTGTACCTAATATGACTGGAGTGTTCATGTACTGTGATGGTACAATGAATAAGTCCACCTCAAGTGTCAACCCGTCAAACTCAATCGGTAATCTCACAAAAGATGTACTTTCTACCTCCTGACTACCTAATCCTTTTAAGACGCGAAAAGCAGGCTTAATCGAACAATCAAAATATTTCAACAAGGATGACGACATAAGTGAAATGGTCGAACCGCTGTCGATCAAAACATCTACTGGGACATCTTGAATAATAGCCACGACAACATCAATGTTGGTGGAAGTGACCAAAACCTTACAAAAATTAACTGTGTCCTTATCCGTTGCTTCGGATCTCTGCTTAGCAAAGCAAGTACTAACACTGTGACCCATTTTCTTGCAAAACGAACAAGGTTCAGACCTAGTTGGCACAAAAACAGGCTTTGACGACATGACACTGGAAGAATTCGACCCCTGATCGATCCTAGGACGCTTAGAACAATTAACCTGCTTATGCCCTGGCTGACCACACAAAAAACATTTAAAATCTCCACTACTTCTTTTACGCGACAAATCAGTCGTTTGTTTGCTTTGGGTACTGTTGGACATAACCGAACGAGAGGCGGAGCTCTTTGAGGTATTAGTTGGTTTAATATAAATCGAGAAAAACTCTATTAAGTCATTCGGCATTAACTTTGCATTAGTCGCCGATGCTCGAATATTAGGATCACATATACCACGTATAATTATTGCCGAAATCAACTCGTCACTGAGACCCTGTACTATACGTAACCGGAGCAACGTACGTCGCGCATAATCTGCATATGTAGTGTACTTGTCCGAGTTAGTATTAATAACTTCAGCCAAAATATTAGCAAAATTAGGTGACTGGGGACACAACGGCTTAAACTCTTTCTTAAAATTTGACCAGGAACGATCACTTGACACCCATTCATTCAACCATGATCGTGCATCACCTTTAAGACAATTACCAATGCGCGAGAGGCATTCGTAATCATTCCATTTGTTACATGATTTCGCACGATCTACTTCTACACACCAGTCGTCAAAATTATGTAAGTTCGGATCAAAATTCGAGATATAAAAATGTTGACTCGATCTACCAACATAGTTAATGGAACGTATCGCGTCCACAATGCGATCGGTAACGGCAGAATGTTCCGGCGTCAGCCGCGGCTTTCCTGAATTACGTTCCGACTCAAGAGGTGGCGATCTATATCGAAGGCGCGAACGCGAGGAACTATGGTTGGGCAACACAGGCACATCGCGCGAGCGTCCCCAACTTCGGTCGCGAGGAGGAGTCGCGTACCTATCTTTCGATCGCGTCCTGTGCGTACTCGGAGACAATAAAGTACGCGAAGGTCGCGTCGGCGACGAACGACGTATACCTGAGCGTGGCGGAGTAGACGGCGTTCGCTGAAGTCGCGGTGGCGACCTATCACGACTTTTATTTCGAGTTTTCGAACGAACTACTTGTATTGCGTCAGTACGTGCCGGTGTGCGCGAAGCCGTTACCCTCTCCTCTAAGGCCTTAAGACGAGTCATTAAAACTTCCATTTCGGAGGGTCGGTCACGATGCCTACTACCACGTCGGTCATTACTAATGCGACGGTCACGATCAAAATGCGGGCTATAACTATCGCGGTGGCTAGTACTGCGATCATGACGGCTTGCACTGCGATCACGCCGGTGATCTGACATTTCTCAACAAAGATTCGAACAATAACCGTCAAATTCAAACACTTGAAAATAATAATACACCAAAGTACTGAAGAAAATCACAGATAAAACACTAAAATATATCGGTACTAACTGTCCCAATTATAAAAGGAAAAAAAAGGACTCACCCTTCACGACGACTCGAAATCACACACAACACAAAACAACAAAAAAAAAAAATATGCGAATGTAAGGTAGGTAGATAAAGTCAAATGGTTATTCAAATTCGAAAATTTGTGGGCAAATGAGATTCTATCCCACTTCTGATCTTGCAAATAAAGCCAGAAGTGATTTTTTTTAAAAAGAATATTACTAATACCTAAATTAATGAAACTCAAAAATACACGTATTACAAAACAATTTAATAATTTTAACCATTTAACAAATTATCTAAAGAACTAAACAGAAATAACAATCCCGAATATTACACACTACACAATCACTATCAATACGCAAACCGACAGAGTAACGACCTAGTCAAGAAACGGAACGAGAATGTGTCGATGCCGGCCAGGCATCGCCTTTTTATTGTCTACCCTCCCCACTACTACTCTTATCTCCAACAATATTATATAATAGTACCTACTTTATTTGTACTGTTAATGTATTTACATATAAAGTAAAACACCCAAACCAATGCTTTGGTAAAGTTTTCTACACGTTGAAATGTTTATTTTTATTTTATTATCCTATTTTTTGGCGAGTTAAGTACGAAGTAGCCCCCTCTCTCGCGTCTCGCCAACTTAACTCGCCAAAAAATAGGATGGAGATCTATTCAAATCAACTTAATCAACAATTTACTACTTAACTCGCTACTGTACTTGTCGATGTGTAAATCGGGCTTTAGGTTAAGTAGTGTTAGATGACGTCAAAAAGATACAACATTCTTGTACTACTTTGAATAAAATATATTTAAGTTTCAGTTTGAATGCTAACATTGATGTTCATGCACACAAAAAATTGCATTAAACAGTAATCTAACCAGAGACCTTAGCAGTAATGTAGAATAACCACAACACCACAGAGGTCGCCTATTTCCACATTGAATAAAAATAGTACGTAGCTTATCATACATTTTGTGATTGTGTCCCCTTTGTATACCTACACATCCTTTGAAGCGCAAATGTAAAAACGATTGAAGGTGGGAGCGTAAGTAAGCAATGTATACAAAAAAATATATTTTCACATAGAGTACTAAAGCCCGATTTACACATCGACAAGTACAGTAGCGAGTCAAGTAGTAAGTTGTTGATTAAGTTGATTTGAATAGATCTCCATCCTATTTTTTGGCAAATAAGTACGAAGTAGCCCCCTCTCTCGCGTCTCCCGCACCCCGTCAACTTAACTCGCCAAAAAATAGGATGGAGATCTATTCAAATCAACTTAATCAACAACTTACTTCTTAACTCGCTACTGTACTTATCGATGTGTAAATCGGGCTTAAGCGTCTGAAAATGTTAAGAGATTTTACTCCCTTGACGACATCACGCCGTCTATTGTCCGAAATAGAAAACTATTTTTTATAAAAATGTTTAGTACATTCCCTACAACTATTTGTCTTCGAAATCAGCTTAAGAAGATTTATTTTCTTTGTGTTCTTTTTGTCACTACTATTCTTTGATCAAAGACGAAATAATATAATGTTATAACACTATTTCTTGCTTGATTTTTCTTTTTCAAACGTTTTATTATGAAAAATACTGCGTAACTCACTGTGAATTGTGATCATCAAAATGTTTTATTTATTTTTATTACTCCCATTCTAAATGGAATTTTGTATAAATCTAATAAGATTCTTGATAATAAATAAAAAAATATGAACTTTACCTTGCAAAAATCATACCTTGCAAAAAAATTGCTCTTCCGTGTTATGAAAAATAAACCACTTACGAATGTTTTATTACATTGTTGTAACACAATAACAATGAACACTTATTAGACTTCACATAACACCACTCACAATCACAAACAAAGCACAAATACAATTTAAACTTCAATGTTTATATAAGGCGTAACACGACTCGCTTAACGTAAACAAATTACTGACAGATTCAAAAATAAATCTGTCATAGCTTTTGTTCCATAGATTAAATGATTTTTATATGAGAGGACTAGAAATATCATGCATAGACGATTTGTAATGCGTAAGGACTAGAACAAATAAGAAATATTTTCTAAATGGCAAGAAAGTGATACGATGTTTTGACCTTGTCAAAACGCCAATTTCAGGCGTTTGGCCAGATGGACGTTTTTTTTTGGCGCCAATATCAGGCGTCGTGCCAGACGAGTGGATAATGTATGTTAATGTGAGGAATATAATAGGTTATTGTTATTAAAGTCAGAAATCATATCTCTGTAGAAGAGTCTACGACACGTAACTAGGTAAATAAATACGTGGTAATAATATGATAAGGTCAACGTATCGTCAAAGTATTTTGGAAATACGACCTCAATATAGATGGGATTTAAGCCGGGATCATGTTACACGATAATGGCTATACAGCTATGAAACTCACATTCACCATTAGACAAGATACGTCAGTACATCACATAATACATGTTTTGAAAACATTATACATTTCGTAATTGTCCGGGTAACATTTTAATGAAAATGGAAAAAGTTAAAAGCTACGTAAATGCTTACATTTAAAGCAACATTGGAGTGCAAAATAAAATGAACTTTCGTGTAAACAAAATAGAGTTTTTATTGCATAATTTTGTTTTTCATTATACTTGAAGTATGTTTGTTATAAATTGAACTATAGGTAAATTATCTTAGAGTGATTTTTGCATTTGTAGTAGTGTTCGTATATGTACACGGATTCAAAATTTGAAATTTGAATTCCACTATACGGTCAGCAAATAAGGTCTGTCACATTTTTATTATTTAAGTATTTATTTTGTGTAATATTTTTTGATCAATATTTTATTATTTTAACATTGTTAAATAAAAATGTTCCGATGATGATATATGCCCGAGGTAAACTTTGGCATCGTATGGTAAAATTAGTTTCGAGAGATTTTTGTATATATACAAAAATATTTATTTATTTTGTACATATTATAACTCGATTCAAAGTCGTGCACCAATTTCGACTTCAAAAAAACAGGAAATGATTGACTGGCTGAAGGAGAGAAAGATCGAACATTCATCGAATATGTATAACCCTCAGTTGTATCAAATGATTTTACAAAATAAGGCCAGATTTGTTGAATATAAGATCGACGAAATCTTACGACAGCACGGCCATACTGTGCTACGTTTACCGCCGTATCACCCTCAGTTGAACCACGGATGAGGCTTTAGATATAATATCAGAACGAATTATTGTTAACACAAATGATTCATCTGATGAAAGTGGGGATGAGAACGAGATTGAAATGTCTGGAGTTAAAGAAGATTAGAATTAAATATTATGATAAAGTCTCTAGCTTATCATTGTTTAAAGTTATTTGATGCAGTTGGTGTACAGTATGAGGACATTGATAATATGATTAGTTTCTAAAGAAAGACAGACAACAATGAGGAAGCGAGAAAGTGAGATTATAATTTATTGATGATTTTGAAATTGTATATTATAACGTTAACAATAAGTGCTATATTGTGTTGCACTGCAATGACTTTTTATCGAAGTGCAATGTTTCCGTCACCAGTGTCACTTAGTAAGACATGATGAAACATACAATGTCAAATAGAAGTAAGTAGGGATTCAATCTTTTATAATTTCAACCTTATGCCGAACGCCATAAGATACATTTTAATGTGATTATTTTCAAAACTTATGCTAAAATTATTCAGCTATTTTCGGTAATCGGATGTACTTTTCTTACTCATTGATTTGCTGTCTTTCTTTAAAAGCCAATCACATTATCAATGTAACTGACTATAAAAAGTATAAAAAATATAAAAGTTATCAATTATTTATTTCCTTATGTGCTGACCGTACACAACTACAAATAAATGCAAAAATCTCTTTAAGATAATTTACCTATACGGGTGTGTAATTAAAGTGTGGTTGTTTGATTGCAGCACAATGCTGAGCGGATACTAAAGTTGATTGAATGCGTCTACCGGTGGCTGCCTCTAGGCACTATCATCAACAACAGAGTGTTCGTTGTTCACGGCGGCATATCTGACACGACGGATCTCGATATGATACGGAGCCTTGAACGTGATAAGGTGAGATTGCTTGTTATTTTAGTTACAAGTATTTTATTTGAGAATTTAAAGGATGTGTAAGTAAATTGATATTAAACTTAATAGATAACAGCCTACTTTTGTTACATTTAGATCATTAAAAAGTAATGAAACGCATTTTGTCTAAAGGTTATTATGGAAAAGACTGAACTTAACCAATATAAAGATTACTTGTAAATATATGTAGTTATATAGAGCGTAAGCTTTTGTTGAAAAAAAAAGGAAAATTAGTGATTAAAATTAGTTTTGTCTGCTGTTTATATACAATTAGATACACAGATAGCCAGATACACAGATAGAAAATGTTATTCTTATTGAACTTTTTTCTTATGTGGATAGGTTTTTTTAAATGTAATTTGTTTCATAATTAAATTTTAAAAAATCAACTGTAATAAAACTTTTATTATTATAAATTTACGAACGCATGTATTTACATGTTGGCATAACACTCAAAAATTCTTAAACGTACTCGTATTTGCCTCAATAAAATTAAAACAAAGTCTACCAAAATAATCCACTCTATATTTGCAGGACCATTAATTTAAAATCTCACTTAAATAATTTAGATAGACTATCAGATTTATAACGTTTTCTTTATAATCGAGTGCCCTCTAAAAGAATCAAGTTATTTTCTCATTTGTCATTTTCTTAACTTTTTAAGATAACGCATAGAGTATAATAATGTAAAAACTTTTTCTTTTCAGTACGTGTCCTTGCTTCGTCCTCCTGTGACCGAAGGCTCAGCGACCGGGACTGAAGTCATAGACAAAGTGGAGTGGAAACAGGTTTGTTAAATCAATTATTCACTGTTCAATCAAAAGGTTATTGATTGTTTCTTTGACGTCTGGTTGGCTCCTCTATTTTTTACAGTTTGATGACTAAGTTCTTTTTTGAAATAAATATTGTTAAGTACTCTTTTCGTACTTATAATTTGCATGTATGTACATGCATGTATGTACATGCAAATTATACTTAGAATTATTACGTAGAATCACTAAGACTAACACTACTCATCAAACCGTGTTCATGCCTGCAAATGCTTATCTTATTATCATAAGATTAACCCTCTTACTCATAAACGCCTCTTAAATTTTAGTCAATTGATTAATTAGCATAGACTCTTACGTTGTGTGGTATAAGGTTGGTTTTCGTAATAAAAATCTCGCTAAGCAGTGATTTAATGTAAGAGGCGTTTATGAGTAAGGGGGTTAGTCATTATTAACAATCGTCATAACACTCAATTAAGGCTACGTCGTTATCGTAAGGGGTCTGCGTATCCTGGTCACTAACAACAATAATATATTAACTGTAGTCAGTACAATATTAACCAAAACTATTTGACCCGTACAATATAATTCGTATACACTAGTACACTCCACTGTGTTTATAACTGCATAACTTTACACGTTCCTGCTTCATTCTCTAAACTAAACAATACACCAGTCTAACCTAGTGACGTCGTCGTCAAATTTGATATAAATTCAACAACTAATCAAAACTTTTGCTTTGAGATAGCTCGTCTCGTTTATATTATACGATATTGTAAAATACTTCCTTAACGAGCTTAACTCGCATCCACTAGTCAAATTACTGTTAGGCTCAAATTACGATGCGTCGTGTTTGTATAACTAGTTAAATTACAGGGTTGTGAAACTTAACAGCTTGTCTCAGCATATCAGAGTAGACGATTCGTCGAAATATGCTAATCATCAGCACATTTATCGTTCATATCAGATGATAGATATAACTATCTTACTCTCATGCATGTCCATGTCATGGAAAACCAGACATGAGAGTTGCAATAAAATAGAAAAGGTTTTTTAATTACATGATGTTCCTAAATGTTTTTAATTATAGATAACTGACTTCCAAACTGAGGACAAATATTTATTCTCTGTGTATAATGTACTAGCTGACCCGTGCCCACTTCGTTAGGAAGCGAAAAAATCGCGTCTCTTTTTTAAACATATTTTATTACTGCTCCACTCCTATTAGTCATCGCGTGATACTATATAGCCTATGACACTCCCCGATAAATGAACTATTCAACACAGAAAGAATTTTTGAAATCGGTTTAGTAGATCCAGAGATTACAACGTCACAAACTCACAAATACTTACACAAACTTTACCCCTTTATAATATTAGTATAGATGTATACGAGCAACACCTTAAATGGTGACGGACTCTTTGTCCTAACTTGTATTACCAACATTACTTCACCCAGAGGTAATCTAACGTTTTCATTCCAAAAATAAATAATTATGAAAACCAAAAGGTATAACTGCTTTCATTATGAATACAAACACTTATACAAACAACCTTTGCTCTTTCATTTACTAAATAGAAGGAAATCATTTATAATATTTTGATCTTATTTATCAAAGCGATTACTCGACGGTTTTCCTTTTGAAATGTTCTATTCAATATCGACGGTGGAAAGGCAAAACGAATGATACGCCATTTGGCTAATTGTACAGGAGAGCTGTTTAAAGTTTAAATTTTAACAAAAATGATCATAACTTCTTTGTTTATTAACCAATTTTTTTGAAATTTTATAAGTAAATCAAGTTTTATGTGCTCTTTGTTTTGTATTCAATATAAATTAATTAAAGTCAATAAGGCAAGAAAAAAGTGGCGTATCATGTTTCTGACATTTTGAGTGAGTTGGGAAAAACACTTCATAAACCATCAATAAAAAAAAGTTGGTAGGACAAATTAATTCATTCACAAAACCTCCACAAAAACAGGAGGGCGAAATTAGTTTAAATGCCAAATGAAAAAAAAGGCGTAGAAGGAACAATGCTTCATTTCCCTTTGATGAAACAAAAATAAAATGGAAGAATGTTTTATGAGTGATGTCTCTTATATTTTTAGGTCGTTAAAATGAATTAATGACCATACGCGGTTATGTAGTTTACATGATGTGCATTTCTCGGATAGGGGCTTAAGTTGATCTCGTGGTAAAGGAATAGACAATTTAATTTATTATAAACTTTTTATTTAGTTAGTTAGTACTTTTTAGTAGTTTAGATATTGACAATTTTAATAAAGTTGACATAATTATTAAAACAGAATCTTTAATGGAAAATAGTATCAAATTAACAAAGTTTCACAGTGAAAATATTAAGTACCTACCGACGCTTAATAGGTAATGGACCTCTTACAGCAAAGTAATAGGTCAAACGTTTTTACAATCTTTGTACTTATGAATAACTATTTGCTTAAATAATAAAAATAAAAACTTAACAAATGGTTCTAGCTCCAACCAAAAATAAAATAATTATTTATTAAACAAAACATACAAAAGTTGTATAGAATTAAGTAAACAATTAAAACATTCATTCATTGAGTTGCAATAAAGATACAGTTATCAAATATTTTTTATAACATAGGTACGTGTAGGAACATTTTAACCTTAATGTGTTTTATCTTATAACTAATAGGAACTTATGTGTACTCAATTCGAGATCAATTTTGTGAATAAAATCTTAATAAGGAAATTATCTAGTCTCTGTAGCAGTCTTATAATCAATTAATGGCACTTTTAATTAATTACATAATTTAATACTTCTAAGAGCAGTCTCTTAGGGGTAACCTAACTATTAAATTTTTTGCCTGTGTCAAAATTATTTCTGTCCGTAAAAGTAACTGATACGACATCTTAATTAAAAAGTACGATAGGAATAACAACTGAAACGCCGTAGCTGTTACTTTACTCTCGAGGAAGAAAACGTGTTACGACATGTCAAAATATAACTTAGCGGGGAAGAAGTATTGAAAGACCAAATTAAAAAATTATTTGGAAGAGCAAATTGCATGATGTGGCATCTTCGTAAAAAAATAAGTTTGGTCAGTAATTTAAAAGGCACCTTCAATATTTTCATATCAATTTATTGACATTGTTAAAAAAAGGTATCGAAAAACGGTCGTTTAAGGGGAGGGTATTTTTGAAATACCCCCTTTTATACCTTAAATGAAACGCCAAAAAATGCGTCAGAATGACTTCTAACCTAGACAGATCTATAGAGAATCCAAAACTCTATCGAACTGCATATAAAACTCATTTTCGACCAAAGTGGCGTTTCATTCGTTTTGCCTTTCCACCGTCGATATGTATTCAGTAGCATTTTTGTTCAAGGTGAGGTTTTCTCAAACAAGGTTTTGGTAAAGTGGCACTTGTGTATCATAGTTGAAGATGTTCACTAGTTAGTGAAATGTGTACGTAAATATATGGAAGTAAATATGAAAGAGAGACTTTGGTTAGTACATTGAAGATAAATAATATACCACACGTCCTGTTGGAATGTGTTCGGAGCGAACAATTTAGGATATACATGTTTACAAACAGCGTTGATATAGGTTCATGTAACAGTATTTTAGCTAATTCTGGATATAAATTATCTGGATAAGTTTAACAATAAGCACATGAACTCTTATTACATAAGGGGAGTATGATAGATATACCATGCTTAAATAAAGGAAAAAACATACCTACGGCCTACATATTGGCGCATTACAGAGTTTCCTAATTTATCCTAGCAGTGGTTATGCAATTAGAAGTTTTAAGCTCGTTTGAGCAGTCTTATTATTTAAGTCTTGCAATGTACAAAAGACCAGCTGCCTAAGTCAAGGGTTTGTTTTCCATAGGGTTTAAGGCTGCATAAAATAGCTTTATAACGTGTTATAAAGCAGTATATATTCTGAAAATAGGATAGAATACTATTTTCAGAATATATTCCAAATAATATTTATTTATTGTAATAACATATTCTTTCTCTAGGAGATGTGACTAATCTATGTATCTAAGTATGAAGATTTCAAAGTGTTGTGTAACTGCTGTTTCAAGTTGTAAGTGTAGTTATAGATAGATAGATAGATAATTCTTTATTGCACACCAACTTACATAAATACCAACATAATATTAATATTAGTTATTTAATTATTTCAACTATCATATTGACGAAATTTAAAAGGCGAGGCGGATCTTATAGCCGCTGCGCAAAACATTCATCAGACCAGGCGGCTATAATAGCCATTATGCGATGGTCAAAACATCATATTACTTTCACGCCATTTAGAGCATATTTAATATTCGTTCTAGTCCTTACGCATTACAAATCATCTATGGATGATATTTCTCTTCCTCTCATATAAAAATTATTTAATCTATGGAACAAAAGCTATGACAAAAGATTCCTTCGTTGTTTTGTTACCTTTAGGAAATTCATATTTAAAAATTACACACTCGAAACTTGAAACATTTTTTTGCGCCGAAACGCTCTGAAATTAGATGGTATAAAGTTACAGAAAATAAAATACATAAATACAAAGTGACTTTTTACACTTATAATATTTGTCATATGAAACCTATTTAGGCAAAACAATTTTTGTCAAATTATTTGAAAGAATAGAGTACCTATTACAAAGGCCGGCTCTTCTTTCAAAATAACACCTACATTTTAATTCTTTTTGAAAGTTATTTTATTTGTAAGTTACTTTAATTGTATTAAGAAATGTCTGAGTAGTAATAGACTGAGAAGACTACACCACCTTTATCATTTCAATACGGCGACCAACGAAGCTTAAAATAAAGCCTACACGACTCAAAACTCGTTACTACCTAGAACTAAACTAAATCGTATAATGCCCTAACCGTTCAACGTGACACTAGTGAATCAAGTTATCCTTTCCTAGAAGAGATATGTCCTAGCATTATGACAGTAAAGGGCTGATAGGCAGATACAGAATAAAATAAATATTATAAATGGGAATGTGTATCTATTCTGTTTGTCTTTCTTACACAGCAAAACGGAGCGACAATTTGACTTCATTTTTTAAGTGGGGATAGTTAAAGAGATGGAGAGTAACATAGGTTACTTTTTTCCGTGTCCAAGAAAGGGGAACAGTGCTACCCCGAATTTAACGCGAGCGAAGCCGCGGGCAAAAGCTAGTACAGAATAAACTAAGAAATTAATGTACCAGTGCTCAAGAACCGTTACTGTTTTCTTTACGTGTATCCCCAGAAAGTGCTTTTAAACATTCCAATTATTTATTCATTACTCCGTAACAAGCTTTCATTACAGCAATTTTCAAGTTTCAGTAGATATTGTGTAACGTGGTATTCGTGGCCTTCTGACAGTCACAGACAGTGGCTTGTGCTCATTAAAGTTATCACGTTTACTTATTAAAATATTTAATGAAATTAAGTTCTTTTTATTACTGGCACCATCTGTGATGTCGTCTGTAAAAACTAAAATAATTTAAAACATATTTTTCAGTTTATTGAACAAGTTTTTTTATTAGAGATATTAATCCCACTAATGTTACTGAATGGCAAAAGTTTCTTAGTGTCTGTGTGGGTGTTTGCTACTTTTTCATGTTCAAACGGATAAAGAAATTTGGATAAAACTTTGTGGAGGTAGCTCATAGCATGGGTTACATAAGACATGACAACTACTTTATAGCACAAATAAGTATCATATTCCTATGAGAATATTTTTGTATATTTGGTAGAGATATAGAGTAGAGCTTTGGAAAAGAGAAATTTTACAATACTTAGTAGTCATACAGTTACCCAATATATTACTCATTTTAAAAAATCCAACCTCTTATATGCGTCGCTTGACTAATCAAAAGTTGCTAAGCAATCCAGCAGCATTGCGATGTACTTAAAAGAATTTCTTTATTGATACGTCGTGTCAAGCAACAATTTTACGCTTGATTGTAAGCCCAATTTTATCAAGATACGTAGAATTAATATCAGAGATATATAAATACAATCGAAAAACGTGATCTTTGATCACACGTCAAAAGTTATCTGACAGGCAGAACAGAACAGTTGAAAACATCCTACTAATATTATAAATGCGAAAGTTTGTAAGGATGGATAGATAGATGGGTGGATGGCTGTTTGTTACTCTTTCACGCAAAAACTACTGAACGGATTTTAATAAATCTGGAATATAGGTAGTTTAGGGTATAGAATAACATTTTGGCTTCCTATACCACGCGGGTAATAACACTTATTTCCATCATTTCCTAAAACACATTGAGTCCACAAATACACAAAAGTCATATACCTACTTAATAGTTATTACACATTAACACAACGTCATCTTGTCCCAAACTAATCAGAGCTTGTACTCCTACTTGTACTATGGGTACTAAACGAACGGATAAATTTATGCTTACAAAGTATGTAACATACATATTTATCTAAAATTAAAGGAGAGGCATAATGCAAAAGTTTACAGGAAGATAAAAAAAACCGGTCAAGTGCGAGTCTGACTCGCGCACCGAGGGTTCCGTACAAACCTATTTGCCAAATTGTGATAACGTCAGGACTCAGCTGTTTAAATACTATTTTTCCGCCAAAATTCAATGACGGCACGACTCAGCTCTATTAAAAAATATTTTCCCGCCAAAATAATATGACGTCACAATTCATCTGTCAAAAATAATGTGACGTCACGACTCATCTGTCAAAAATTCTATAACGCCACGCACATCTGTTAAACGTGACAGCTGTCAAAGTGACGGGTGTCTAAAATATTTTACCGCCAAAATAATATGACGTCACGAGTCATCTGTCAAAATTTATATGATGTCACGTCTCATCTGTTACAGATGTCAAACGTGACAGCTGTCAAATTGACAGGTGTCAAAGTGACGGGTGTCTAAAATATTTTCCCGCCAAAATAATATGACGTCACAACTCATCTGTCAAAAATTCTGTGACGTCACGATTTACCTGTCAAAAATTCAATGACGTCAAGACACAACTGTCAAAAAATGTTTTCCCGCCAAAATTCTGTGACGTCACAACTCATCTGTCAAAAATTCTATGACGTCACGACCCATCTGTCAAAAGTGACAGCTGTCAAAGTGACAGCTGTCAAAATTCTATGACGTCACTGGTCACGTGACTCAGTTTTTCCGCCAAAATTCTATGAAATCAAAATATTATGTGATTGAAGTAAAAATTTAAGGTTTTCGGAATTTTCCCATTACATGTACTACAAGACCTTGCTCCATGCCAAATTTCAAGTTTGTAGATAGACTGGAAGTACCCTGTAGGTTTTTGCCCTTACCCCTCTAAATTTTGAGACAAAAACGGCTATATCTCTTGATTACGTTGAATTAGCACTATGAATTTTTTACAGCACTAAGAGGCAACAAGTCTTAGTATTTGGTGAAAATTTCAGCTTGATACCTTCACGCGTTCCTGAGATAAATGGTCTTGACAGACAGACGGACGGACAGACGGACGGACGGACAACAAAGTGATCCTATAAGGGTTCCGTTTTTTCAAAACTGGTACGGAACCCTAAAAATGGAAAACTTTGAAACACTCCTTACAGTAAGAATCAAAAAGTAGCACGAAACTATTTGATATCGGTATTGCGAGATATTGTTCAATCTTTTCGCTCTGAAATAACCATCTTTCTTGCAAGGAAAAAAGTTTCATTTAAATAATATGTAGATATATAGAAAAAGATAAGAAACGTTATTTATTTTATTTTTGAAAGAAACAGGTACAATCACTAATCTGAACTACCGAAAGCATTTGATTGAATCATATCTATTGAGTACAAAAAATAAATAACATTTTTATTCTACTCGTCGTAGTGTTATTGCTTTATCGTCTGTCGCATTTGTAGACATTCGGTTATATCGTATAGAGTTCATTGAGTGGTTTTGTCTTCGTTATTAGGTACACTGATATTATCTTCGCTTTTTCGGTTGAAAGCAATTTCAGCAACCACCACCCTAGGGGTAATACAATTTACCCGGGTCAGACCCCCGTGGATTGTGACAACATAAACTCGGCTACGTTGTCCCAACCGCTTTATGAAGTTCAAGTCCCAGAAGGATGATTCTCATAGCAATTTGTCGTCTGCACGAGACATTTTATACGATTCTGCTACATTATGTACATTGCAAGACGTTTTGAATTCATAACAAATTGCTTAAATAATACTAACGAAGCGTAAGTTCTTTGACAACAATACTTCAAGATGTTATGGATTTATTTAGAGACCATTTATTGTACTGGGATTTTCGGTACAATTCATTATAAATAAAGAGAGAAAATATAAGAGAGACGTAATTTTTCATAATTTTGTTAAGCTTCATACTTAAGCACGCATTTGGGAATACATAATTATTTAACTGGCGAATATCTTACTCCTCGTTTATTCTAATAACAATTTGACATGATGTGTGGGTTTGGGAAGGATGAGATCGTTCGCTATTGTTAACAGTAACCTTTAAAAGTATTAATTGATTACGCGGCAGGATTTATTATTTACCTTACGGGCACTTGTTTATTCATTTTGAATTGCTTCTCTGCTATTGATATAAGTAAGCATTTATATATAGTTTTATTCTTCTGTTTTTTGGGGGTTTCTATCCTTAATATGGGATTATATCAACCCATTTTAAACGTTGAACGAACAGTTACTTTGACAAACTAAACTAATAATAAATCGATACTACTATTTTTAAACGTTTTACTTTCCTTTCAATCTATTTGATATCGATTTAATCACAAAGTTAGCGAAAAGGTCGATGAGGAAATAGCAAGTTTTGGGTACCAAAACTTTTACAAACAGGACAAAACGCACTTATTGTAACTAGTTTTGGTATTCGATTATATTATTTGAGTTAGTATTTATGTCTTTCATTCCATAGTTGTCTTTGTTACGTAAAAAACAAGCAACTTTTTGCCAATAATTTCACACTTAAGTAAATGAATATTTTTTTCAAAATGGATCTTAGATATTGTGTTCATTTTATTCGAATCACTAAACAAATACGTTTTTATAGTTAAATTAAAAACTATATTTGCTTGTTTTAAACGGAAGGAGAACAGCACTGAAGTTGGTCCCATAGAAATTTTATCAAAATTGTTAAACAAACATAGTGCTCTTAGTCCGTTAACACCCGTAAAACTGATTACCTACAAATAAAGGGAGCAGTGATTTTTGAACAGACCACTTAATGAAACAACGCATACGTTTTTAGCTTTATAACTGACGTAAAATGTATACATTTTTTATTTCACTATGCTTTGATGGAATTGCATCTACCGCGTCTACCGTGACAGCGGTCGATGTAATTTTTTATTTATTGAAAGAATACATGTCTCGTTATAGTTTTACAAATAAACATAAAAAAACACTATAAAGCTTGGTCCACACGGTAGCGACTCGTTAGGGACGTCATCAAGGTGTTGACGTAAATATTTAGTAGCGATTCGCTGTGAACCTATAAAGTCGCTATCAGACAACCAGGGACTTCTCCGCTTGTGCAATTTTAAAATGGCTTGAATATTCTAAATCTTTTGTGACATTCGAACAAAACTTACTCTAGACACTGTAATACTGTTATTTATTGAAAGTTTACTGCTGTGTTGACCGAGCGTTATAAATATTAAAAGTTTTACTTAAAAAAGGGGGCACCCTTTAGTAGAAGACTTGACCTTCTATAATAACTACTACTACTACTCACGTCCCTTCTTAAAGGTCGGCAACACATCTGTGATTCTTCTAGTGTTGCGGGTGGGTGTCCATGGGTAGGGGTGATCACTTACCATCAGGTGAACTATAACTGGCACGTTTGCCTCCTATCATAATATATATAAAAAAAAAACAATTATTTCTTTCTCATCTGCCATTATGCATATTCAGTCACTTAATCTATCTGTATTGGTCAGCTGAAGTAATTAAAGTTGGGTTTACCACCTACTCATTTTCATTGCAGAGCGAACAGATTTAAGGAATTTCATTTGATTCTAGTAGATCAAGTACTTTTGGAACATTTAACAAATTAAAATTGAAGTAAAACTTGATGAGCGATGCGGATGACATGGCATAACGCATTTTTTTATATTGTTATGGTATTTAAATTTGTCTAGCTTTAAGTGAAATATTTAGTATCAGCATCATTCCGTGTGGTGACGGAGGGTGGACATGGGTGTCGTAAAACCGACTAAGGGACTATCCGTGAATTTAACCCTAATACCAATCCGTCTGGCCAGCGTGGTATTAGTAGGCCAAGTATCGCTCCGTCATGGGAGGAGCCCGTCCCTGCAGTAGGACATCAAATAGGATTTTATGATAATGATCTTATCACATCAATGCTTTTGGGAAACGTGTTTGTAAAATGACAATGTCACCATGGATTAGGCGTATTCTTCTACATTCCCAAAAATACCTCCTATTTCCACTTATGACAAAGATTTTTCAGGCTAGTTTCACAATGTAGGATATATTTTCGAAGCAAAATTTTATATTTTTTACGAACACTAACCACCGTTCGTCAAACTAACAGCTTTGTAATTACTTTGGAGTTTGATTCAGTTTTCACAGTTATTTTTTTTAATCTTTTAACTCCTAAAAACGTGTTACGTATTATTTTTATTTGATTTATTTTTAAAAACTTTTTGAATGTTAAATTATTAGATGTTTTTTTTTTAATTAGATTTAGTTCTGGTAAGAATAATAGGTAAAACAAAATAAATGGATTAAGGTAGGTCGAATTCACTTTGAATCTCAAGCGGCCAATTATTACGTCAATTATTTTGAACTTCCTACAAGTGGTAGTTTTTACTCACACTATTTTCTATTATTAATTTACCTTAGTAAAAATAAAAATATTTAGTAAGTACCATTATAAATTTTAGCAATAAATAAAAATCAACTTAACTAATTTCTAAACATTTACCGCTTAATACTTGATCTAATAAACAACATAAATGGACCAGGTTTTGCCTTTACCAGTCACCGTGTAATTGGATTACATGAATTTGATATTTTTTATTGCATTAGCTTATAAGGTTTTCATACTAATTGGTTGTATTCCGTGTATAGATGAAGGTGTGGTAATACTGTGTATAATCCAATTAACTAGTATTAGGTAAATAAATTGTCTGCGTTGTTAAACGTGTAATTTAAAGTAATTAATGTTAAGTATAATAACACTGTATGGTGACATAACAAAATACACACCTCAACAAAGTCTAGGGATATTGGGTATTTACTCAATTAACTTCAAAATTATTGAAGATAGCATATAACATGTTTATATTTTTAAAAAGACAATTTATCAGGCTACAATCCAGAATTAAATAAAATAATTATTTTTGCATAAATAATTTTTTATTCAAATAAATAAAAAACTTGGAAAATTAGTGAAACTAACAATGAATGTGTTTCCTAAGCAAAAGTGAAAAAAAGCAAAAATTAATCTGTTTTTAACTGTTATGTGAGTAATCAGTAGTCAGCACATTAAAAAAACCGTAAATAACGGTCCTGCAATGGTTTTTCATGCTTTTATTATGTTATCGAGGTCTAGGTGCGGTATATTGTTCCAGGTCCGACTAGGATGCAAAAAAAGTTGCCCTTCCATCGCAATTTTATGAAGGAAAAATCACCAAAACCCTTCTTTTGAACATGTCCTACGCGTATTTTATGGTTTTGAGGATAGGGGATTGAGTGATTCAGCATAAAATCGATACATCGTGCTCCTGCAACCAGCTCGTCATCACTCGCGCTTTATGCGAACGGGTGTTATTGTCCATGAACCTGAACATTTGGCCCAATTGTAGTCTACGGGGGTAGATTATTAGTACTAGCACCTCATTAAATTATTTTTCAGCCGACATGGTGTTTCTGATCAAAACGCGCTCTGTTCTTCGACCGATACAAATTCCCGTCCAAACCATAATTTGTTCTATCGTGGTATGAATAGATTTCCTGAGGATGTTGTAGACGGCTATCACAACCAGGAACTCGCTAAGCACGTTCTCTACGTGAATCCGAGTGGAAACCGAACCGGGACTCATGTGCAAACACTACTACAGATCACAGGTTATCTTTGCAGAGCAAATGTTCACGAGCCCAGTCTTCTCGTCGTGCGCGATTCGCTCGGCGTAGTGCTGGAGTATAAAAGGGTATGCGAACATAAAGGTGGGCTTCGTGCCGACTTCTTCTGACAGTTTGGTCAACCGCAAGAGTCTCCACCAAGAGCTGGAGCCTCTACACCAGCTGCATGGTAGTAACATTTGGCTGTATTTTCGCGGGAAATTGCAAAAATCGATCATGTCGTTAAGTGGTGATAGACTTTTTGCTGTGGTATCTTTCAGCCACTTCACCAGGAGCACGATAACGTGACCATAACCCTGATTTCTTATTTTTTATTGTTCTAATCTCTTCAGGAATACTCCGCTTAGTACCCGCAGCTGGGAGCATGCCTACTGCCCATAACATTTTCTCTCTGATGAAATGACGCCGCTGCTTGATGCACACAATATCATTTATTCGAAATAAACGTTTAAATTGTTATAAAACTTAAATTTTACACAAAAAAGCAGTCAAAACCCAGTATTGGTAAATGAAGTTTTCGAACTTGACTACTTTTAAGCCGCGTAAATCTTTTATTTTTAATTTTATTTTTCAAATTCAAATTTAGAAGAGTTAAAAAAGGTTAACAAAGTAAGTTTTCATCAAAAGAATTTAAAAAAAAACAAAATTACAAACCAAATTTTTTGAGTTTCACAACTTTATACAAAATATCCCTAGACTTTGTTGAGGTGTGTATATGCTGTCATCGCATCGTCTCTTTCCAGAGGTGTTTTACCATCGTCACGTCGTGTAATCGATCCTAAATTAAAATTGTCAAATTTCAAAATGCTTTTGTGTGCTGACACAGACAAATGCCACATGACTAAAAATACCGCGTTGTATTGTCCAATGTAAATTTGAGGAGAAAAATAAAACGAATCTACTCAAGACTACTTGTCTGTCTATGTTGGTCCATAAATTCCAGTTTCCAAAGGCATAGAGCCAAAAAGAAGAAACCTGGCAAAGAAACTCTTTTAAAATTCAGTTGTGTTTACAATATGTTTTTTTTTTACATTAATCATATACCCAATCAAAATATCAAAATATTTTTAATATAGCTCAATAAATAGATTAAGATTTAGAAGGTTGACCGTGTACCTGCAGATGTGGGGTGGGCCACCGCTTTACAAGTTAAACCGATGAGCTGCTAAAAGTTTTTGAGTAACCGATGGATAGGGGATGTACAGGAAAGAGAAAGGTTAAGACGTTGGAAAGAGGGCTATATATAGCCGTAGACGCATTTTGTCTGTATAGATTCACGAAAACATGTCGCGTTAACAAAGCAAATAGTTTTGTTTTTATTAAGTCATGTAAACCTGTATGCAGTGTGTGATAAAACAGTTATTTTGATCATTTCTATGCTACGGGAGCACGTTACACAACAATCTAAATTGGCTTATCTTTTGTTATATAAAAACTATATAATCTACAAAAGAGGTTCAAAAAGGAATATTGTAAAAGTGTAACTGAGAACATAATACGAGTATTACACACAAAAGAAAACAGAGAAAAAAGTATTTTGTGAGAGAGATTCATTTCATTTATTATTATTTACATATTCATTCATTTTAGAAGGTACGTTTTATTTGAATTCAGAATTCCTTTTCTAAACTGTCAGTTTAATTAAACTGCATTTGCATAGACTAGTTACTGTTGTAGTTGAGTTGAAGCCAAGCTGTTCTTGCCGGCGTTAATGTAATGTAGACAATAATAATTTGTTTGTGTGAATCTAAATTGATTTGTTCATGTTAAAGTTCCAGCGACAAAGAGTCTAATAAGCTCTACTGTGCGGGAAGTCTTTTCATACCATGGTACTAGGTTTCATGTCATACAAAAAAATAATCCAATTTTCGTGGAGCGTTAAGTTATCGTAGAGATATCCCTAAGTTGAATTTTACGACATTTGGAATGAGTGTTGATACCACAGAAACAGTAAATAAAAGATCTTTGTTCTAATTCTTTGTTCTGATATCTGTGGTTGATACCGTGTTTTTTAACTCCGTCATCATACAAAATAAAAAACGCTATTATGATGAATGAATGAATAGTATTAAAAAAATACCTGACCCTGATCGTAGCACCCTTGTATAGCCATACATATGTAATCATATTATATATTAATACTGTGAATACAGTTCCTAGAATCGTGTGTAATGTTCTAAAGTGTGACCTTTATATTGAAAATCGTTTATATTTACTTATTCAAGCTTTCAATTCTTGCTACTTCTATTTCGTAGGTATGTATGTATAGTTACATATCTTTCTCGGTATTATTATATTATGATCATACCATTCTTACTATAAGCGTTGTACTGCAGGCATGGAAAGTAATCAGAAATTTAAGGGAACTATCTTTACCTGATAGCGCGGATAACCGACAGCCGTTGGGGCAGAAAGGTTCTGGAATGGCGACCGCGTACCGGAAAGCGCAGGGTGGGGAGACCCCTCACACGGTGGACCGACGACCTAGTTAGGACGGCGGGTAGCCGATGGATGAGGGAGGCACAGGACCGCGCAAGGTGGCAATACTTGGAGGAGGCCTATGTCCAGCAGTGAACGTCGATTGGCTGATATGATGATGATCTTTACCTGATAGTAATATCAGGGTTTTTAAAAAGGGGTGAATACGGTTTTTAACGGTCGGGCTCTGGTGATGGAGGAGTTTATAGGCTACTGCAATATCCACTAGAATACAATATGTCACCACTATAGATGCTAGTGTGAAAAAATCCGAATAATGCTGGTCGAATATGTCGGAATAATACCGAAATATACCGTAACTTTGAGATATTTTCAACTGATCGCACTGTCACGTGATATATTTATGCGCTATATAATTTATATTATTATGTTTTTATTTATTGTGTATAATTATAATTAGTAGGTTTAAATAATTGTAAATAAACTATTTATGGCTTTTGTCTGGTACCGATAGTACAAGCTCTGCTTTAGTTTGGGACCAGTCAACATTGATAATTTACATATATTATTATACTTTATTTTGTTATGTAATATAGGTATTTTTAAAGTTGTAGCGGCGCGGCGCGGCGGCGTTCGACGATTGATGCAAAATACCATTTTTCAGCAAATAAAACATAAAAATATTAATTAAATCAATTTTGAATAAATCCGATTTTATGAAATTTTCCCTGAAGTATTCAGCTATTATTCCGTATTATTCAGAAGTTTTGCAACAATAGTCACCACCCCATCTCACCCCATGGGTGTCGTAGAAACTGACTAAAGGACTATCCGAGAATATTACCTTTACATAGAAAGAAAGAAAACTTGAAATTTAAACCCAATACCAATCCGTCTGACCAGCGTGGTATTACTCGTAGTAGGCCAAGTATCCCTTCATTACGGGAGGAGGTCCATCCCTGCGGTGGGACATTAAGGGCTGTAATGAGGATGATGATGAAAATAAAATATCACGCTGTATCCTTAAACCTAGTGTGTCATTATCTAGATATTATAATAGTCCTCAGTAATAAAATATTATATTAATTCAATCCTTCTGGCCATTTCGGACGGATTCCATTTTGGACGGAATTATTGAACCCATTCAAATTTCAGCTATCAATAAATTGGGGAAAGCTGCTACGTTAGAATAAAGCTGAGTCACTTTATACTGTGACGTAAAGGAGTAGATTGTCGTTCATTTTGGTGACAGGCTGACGTTTATTTACATTAAGTACATGGGTTATAGTGAGGTGAATGAGTCTTCACGATCGATATATGTATTGGTGTTTCTGAATACGTAAATCGGATAGGCTTAACCAAGGTTTGGCCTATTAAAGTAAAAAATTAAAACAAAATTATAAGTATAAAACAATCTCAAGATTAATATTAAGATATTGTTTTATTTAATTTTGTTATAAAAATTATATAAAATGGTGTAGTTTTTAGGTAACTCTTTGTACCTACTACAAAAAGATATTTAATTCTCTGTTACGGAAAAAAGACGACCTCTGTGGCGTAGTGGTTATATAACATGATTGCTACGCAGAGGTCTCGGATTCGATTCCCGCTCAATGCAAATCTTTGTGTGCATGAACATGATTGTTTGCATTGGTCTTTCTATGTACTTCCATAATCGTGCCTCAAGACTCTACATGCATGCATGATTACAATCTTGAAATAAACAACACTGTGGGATCCGTAATTGATTGGTTGAAACACAATAATTTAAATGTAAATATAAATAAGACTAAATACATTCAATTTCACAATAAAGGAGGCAACAAAATGAACCTAGTTTTAAGTCATAATGACCAGATATTGTCAGAAGTAAACAATATTCCGTTTCTCGGTATCACCCTGGATCACACTTGTAACTGGAAGGCACATACAGAAAAAATCTGTAATAAAATTAATAAATTTGTGTATGCACTATGGAGACTAACAAAAATCTCAAGTAAAAGAGTGGCTCTTGAGGCCTACCATGCCTTCGTAGTATCTTCTCTTAGATATGGTATCGTGATGTGGGGGAACTCTGTAGATATAAATAGAGTATTCATCGCTCAGAAACAGTGTGTAAGAGCCATTTGCAATGTGCCCCCTTGGGAATCCTGTAAGCCACTTTTCCGTCATCTCAACTTACTGACACTACCCAGTCTTTATATATTTGAGGTATGCATTTTTGTTAAAACTAATATAAAACTATTCCTTTTAAAGAAAGACACTTGCAATTTTAATACACGATATCCAAACAATTTGGTGTTGCCTCTAATAAAGACTGATTTGTGTAGTAGGAATAGTTTTGCAATGTCAGTTCGAATATATAATCACTTGCCCCAAAATTTACGAAATCAGACTATGAATAAGTTTAGGAACCAATTGTCTAATTTTTTAATAGATAAATGTTTCTACTCTGTAAAAGAGTATTTAAATTGTAAATGGGTGATTTCAGTATAATAATTTTATGAAATATATATAATAATAATAATGTAATAAAATGTATAATAATATGATAATAAATTAATATTAGATGCTATTGATATTCGCATAATTTGGATAGAATTAAATTTTTAATGTAAATAGATAATTTAATTACTGTAATAAGTGTAATTATTTGTACAATGTATTTTAGATAGGCTATTTTTAAAATTAGTATATATTTGTATGCCATAAATTAAGGTGGCAAATGTGCTGAACTACTAATGTTTTGTATCACCTCTCATGTACCACATTTTAACAAATAAAGATTTTGATTTTGATTTTGATACTCGTATACCTAATATGTATGGTTTTACAAAAAAAAAATATTTTAAGTATGTTTATCCGTTGTCTAGTACCCATAGTACAAGCTATGCTTAGTTTGGGACTAGATGGCGTTGTGTGAATGTGTGAGGAATATTTATTTATTTAAATTACCTTTCTTTAACGCATTGGGGTGGCAGACAAACCAGCTACTCTTATAATACTGACCATGTTCTCAGTCAGCTTAGGGTCACGACCGGCCAGCCAGTATTAGCAAATCAATTGTCAATATGACAGCCGTTTGTATATGCCGTAGTAAATCTTTATGGTTGTCTTCATAGTACAAGCTCTGATTAGTTTGAAACATGGCGTTGAGTTAATCTGTGAGGAATATTATTTTTATTCGCAATTTTACTACTAAAGCTATCCCCATAACAATAAAACATTTATTCTCACAGGTCTTCGACATCTTATGGTCTGACCCACAATGCACTGGCGGCTGTGTGGCAAACGCCCTACGCGGAGCCGGCACATACTTCGGTCCTGACGTCACCGCTTCGTTTCTTCAGAAGAACAAACTGTGCTTCCTTATCAGAAGTCATGAGTGCAAGCCTGGTGGATACGAGCTACTACATAATGGGAATGTAAGTATGAAGTTTACTTTGTGCAGATGTAGATGGCGTTGTACTACATAGCTGATAATGTTATATTACAAACTATGTTTTTTAATTAAAAAAGCAAAACTTAAAAGAATATTGTTATGTAAAAAAACAACGTATAGTTTACAATGACGTCACGAGAATATTTTACTTATTTTTTAAATCAAAGCGTATAGAGCAAAACTTGTTAGCCAACACCTGTTTGTATCGCATCAGTAAACTTTGAAAAACTATTTCAACAACGTCGGATGAAATACGGATGAATGTGCCAAATAATTCTGTTGGAACCGTTTTGTCATCTGTTACAGGTCATTTATTTTATATCTGAATGTATTATATTATATGTGAACTTTGGTTTAGCCGGAAATCGTGGTAGGATTTATTAGAAATACTTATCGTCTCTTCATGATAAACGTTAAGACTTGGGGAGCTGAGAGGGAAAATGGAAGAAACGAGCGTACTCCCTTTTTAAAGGTCGGCAACGCATCTGTGGTCCCTTAGTTGGTTTTTACGACACCCATGGAATGAGATGGGGTGGTGACATATTGTATTCTTGCTCCGTCACCACACGGAGAACCATAATAATAGACCCAAGTAATTTTTAAATAAATAATAACTCGCTGAGCCGTCATATCGACGGTGGAAAGGCAAAACGAATGATACGCCATTTGGCTAATTGTACAGGAGAGCTGTTTAAAGTTTAAATTTTAACAAAAATGATCATAACTTCTTTGTTTATTAACCAATTTTTTTGAAATTTTATAAGTAAATCAAGTTTTATGTGCTCTTTGTTTTGTATTCAATATAAATTAATTAAAGTCAATAAGGCAAGAAAAAAGTGGCGTATCATGTTTCTGACATTTTGAGTGAGTTGGGAAAAACACTTCATAAACCATCAATAAAAAAAAGTTGGTAGGACAAATTAATTCATTCACAAAACCTCCACAAAAACAGGAGGGCGAAATTAGTTTAAATGCCAAATGAAAAAAAAGGCGTAGAAGGAACAATGCTTCATTTCCCTTTGATGAAACAAAAATAAAATGGAAGAATGTTTTATGAGTGATGTCTCTTATATTTTTAGGTCGTTAAAATGAATTAATGACCATACGCGGTTATGTAGTTTACATGATGTGCATTTCTCGGATAGGGGCTTAAGTTGATCTCGTGGTAAAGGAATAGACAATTTAATTTATTATAAACTTTTTATTTAGTTAGTTAGTACTTTTTAGTAGTTTAGATATTGACAATTTTAATAAAGTTGACATAATTATTAAAACAGAATCTTTAATGGAAAATAGTATCAAATTAACAAAGTTTCACAGTGAAAATATTAAGTACCTACCTACGCTTAATAGGTAATGGACCTCTTACAGCAAAGTAATAGGTCAAACGTTTTTACAATCTTTGTACTTATGAATAACTATTTGCTTAAATAATAAAAATAAAAACTTAACAAATGGTTCTAGCTCCAACCAAAAATAAAATAATTATTTATTAAACAAAACATACAAAAGTTGTATAGAATTAAGTAAACAATTAAAACATTCATTCATTGAGTTGCAATAAAGATACAGTTATCAAATATTTTTTATAACATAGGTACGTGTAGGAACATTTTAACCTTAATGTGTTATAACTTATAACTAATAGGAACTTATGTGTACTTTCAATTCGAGATCAATTTTGTGAATAAAATCTTAATAAGGAAATTATCTAGTCTCTGTAGCAGTCTTATAATCAATTAATGGCACTTTTAATTAATTACATAATTTAATACTTCTAAGAGCAGTCTCTTAGGGGTAACCTAACTATTAAATTTTTTGCCTGTGTCAAAATTATTTCTGTCCGTAAAAGTAACTGATACGACATCTTAATTAAAAAGTACGATAGGAATAACAACTGAAACGCCGTAGCTGTTACTTTACTCTCGAGGAAGAAAACGTGTTACGACATGTCAAAATATAACTTAGCGGGGAAGAAGTATTGAAAGACCAAATTAAAAAATTATTTGGAAGAGCAAATTGCATGATGTGGCATCTTCGTAAAAAAATAAGTTTGGTCAGTAATTTAAAAGGCACCTTCAATATTTTCATATCAATTTATTGACATTGTTAAAAAAAGGTATCGAAAAACGGTCGTTTAAGGGGAGGGTATTTTTGAAATACCCCCTTTTATACCTTAAATGAAACGCCAAAAAATGCGTCAGAATGACTTCTAACCTAGACAGATCTATAGAGAATCCAAAACTCTATCGAACTGCATATAAAACTCATTTTCGACCAAAGTGGCGTTTCATTCGTTTTGCCTTTCCACCGTCGATATGTATCTCTATCTCAACTTGCTTCCTCAATACTCAGGATTTTGACTTCTCTGGCTTTATTTATTCATCTGGATATTGATAGTATAGTCACTACTTGACTACCTTCCTTACTCATAAACGCCTCTTAAATTTTAGTCAATTAATTAGGACTAATTCTGACGGTATTGTTTAGTATAAGGTTGGTTTTACTAATAAAAATCTCGCTAAACAGTTATAAAATTTAAGAGGCGTTTATGAGTAAGGGTGGTAGTGACTATTACTATCAATATCCAGATGATCGGATATTTGGTCCAAACATCCTTTGCGAATTAGGCTCCTAAGTCTTTTTCCTTCCACCTAAAGTAATATATACCAGAAACTATAATAACATTTCCGGAAACATTATTATATACTTTTAAAATATAACTTCAAAAATATTTTTCTTCATTAATGAAAAACACGATTTGACGTGAACAGAATTCCAGTCATTTTGAATGTCAACCTTTACCCAACTCACTCGGCGGTGAAGTATCAAAATGATATGTTTACTTTACACCGAATAAGTGAGTCGGGGCAAGTGTTGACTTGTGTAAATATAAATTTAACCAAGCATAATTCACGCTACAGATTATAATACTTGAAGTTTAGTCCTTAATAAGATTTTATGTGTCAATGCAGGGCCAGTGAAGGGAGAATCTTAGTTTATACCACGCTTAACGGAGGGATTGGTGTAGGGTCTGTATCTAGGTATAGGGTCTGTATATCTGAGTTTTACTTTTATGGCAATCATCATGGAGGTTGTAGAATCTGGGAAATTCTTAGTCCATCAACAAGGTTGGATCTTATTGAAATTTATACTTCCATCTCAGTATATTCTGCATCCATATCAGAAGCAGAAGAACGTTCAGCAGATCCATATAAGAGTGAATCTTAATCATCTTACCTCTCATCTTTCCATCACATGTTGTATAAGAATACTAATTAGGTAGGTGATACAAAACAGCTGAGATTTGTAAGAAATTATGTTAACAAGTATACATAACAAAAAACTTGTAACCTTATACCAATACCGCGTTAGCCAAACAGACACTCGCGACGTTAATCAACTTTTTCTTTCTTTATTGACCTCTGCCTCCAGTATTTCTAAAGATCATAATTATTCTTTTAGATTCCTGTCGATAAAAGGTATTGTGTAGTCGATATTAAGTAGAAAGTATTATGAATGTTAATCATGCTTCTTGACAACCAAAATTTCAAAGCAAAATATTTTAAATTCAAGAAGTAGAAGACTAATTTACCCTTACCTCAGTAACTTAGAAAATTTCTAAGCTTTAAAGTCTGAAGATATTGATAGGAGGAAAATTGTGCGGCCACAGAATAAATATAAACTTTAATGAACGCGGCCGACATTTCCGAACTCTCTTGATTACTTTGAATATAACAGGACGCACAAAGGAATAGAAAAAGATGTCGGTACTTTTATAGAAAATATTTGATAGCCTTATTTTATAGAAAATGCAGTACGATAGAGTACATTTTTTATGATTATTTTACAATAAAATTTCTATTGATTTAACTTTTTGTTAGAATTTATGCTCTTGCTTACGAATTCGTTGTTGAAGTAGTCTTACTCCAACATCATACAGTAAAAATCTATTATTGATCCATCATGTTATTAAATAAACGTAAAAAGATAAATGTCTTCCTTAGAGAGTGCTAAGGATTCTATTCACGGACATCTCTACACAGCAGCGCCATCTGCTCCCAAAGTAAGCTAGGCTTAACCTGCTTGTGTTATGGTTAACAGAACAACGGATATTTGTACTTATATACTTTTTTTTTGTACACAAATATTTATTAAGGTGAACAAAATACTAATACCTACTTCTATTTCCCTACACCTAGGTGATAACAATTTTCTCCGCGTCAAACTACTACGAGCTAGGCTCCAACAAGGGTGCATATTTGAAGCTCTGTGGCAATTCCCTGGAGCGTCAATTTGTTCAGTACACGGCCGCTGTCTCCCGTACTCGGCGGCTTACCTTCCGTCAAAGGGTCGGACTTGTCGAATCGTCGGCCATGAGGGAACTACATAATCAGATCATGGTGGTACGAAGATCTCTGGAAGCGACATTCCGCAGTATGGATATGGATCAAAGCGGTATGTATTATATTATATTAAAGAAAGACTGATAAAAGTTTTATTACATGCGTCTATAGAAGGTAAATTTAACTTTAAATCACTGAACCAATAACGAGAACTATTTTTATACGATTGGTTTAGTCCTTTAGCCCAGATTTTCCTTTTACTTTGAGGACAATGTGGTATAACGGCAGTTCTTTCACATCCAAAATCTATCAGAAGCCTACTATAATGTCTAGAACCACATTGGTCGAGATTTATTTAATAATTGACAATAAAATGTCAGTTGCACTTTTTTTATTATCGGTTGAAGAATATCAATAGTTACCGGCATACACGGCGGCTGGTAGTTTATACTAGTGTTACAAAGCAAAAAGGTTTGGATTTTTGCTTGTTTGGTTGGGGGTAGTATAGGGCAGGCACAGCACAGGGCATAATCATCATTGATTATATGCATAATATGTATTGTGTCTCTTATAGCGACTGACAAGCGAGCGACAAAAAGCCAACAATTAAAGATTAATAAAAAAATATTTCTAGGTTACATCTCGATAAGCGATTGGTGCCAAGCGATGGAAGAAATAACACATTTAGGTCTTCCTTGGAGAATGCTCAAAGATAAACTGGTGAGGACAGATTCTGAGACGAGACGCGTTCGCTACATGGATACGTTTGATTTGACTGCTAATGTAAGTTCTCTTTTAGCAAAAATCGTTTTGTTTCTAAGCTTCAGCGCTGCTGAAGAGAGGTCAATTTGACTAAAGGCATTACGAGTAGATATATGTGGGATCCACAAATTAATAAGGATATGCCTTCTTTGTCTGTTAATTTGATGTTTGTATACTTAAGTGCAGTTCGATTGGTATATGGTTTTGTAATGAAAGTTTAGAGATACTAATATATGAGGCCACCAGAACCAGAGTGGCCCAGACCCAAAATACAATTATGTGGATATCTGCCAAAAGAGTTTATGCGAAATTTTAAGTTAATATAACTTAAAAAAAATATATGGACAGTATGTTTAATATTAGTAAAAATATGATGTAGTTATTGATAAAATTTAGATAAACTATTAAAACAATCGGTATTTTACTTATTTACCATTTTATTTGGACATGGGCCACTATGGCATTTAGCATTGACAATAAATTTAAAAATAGTGTAGTGGGCTGGGCCACTAGGTATGAAACTTATAACCTTTTCTTTTGATTTAAATGCAAGTTGGCCTTTTTAAACTTAAATAGGATAAATTAAAATTAAAAGTAACTTGTTTACTGTGTAATTTTGATTAAATTTATGTTTTATCTTAATTTTTTTTTCTTAGCTTAGTTTTGACTTTAGACTATATTAATTTTAGCTTATTTATAAACACTTAGCGCGTCTTAGGACAATCTGGTATGGTTATTTATTTAATAAATAGGTTAAGTTTAGCATTTTAAAATAAAAAATAGCATTTCATTTACGTGGGCAAAACCATACATTGAATAACACGTAAACACTGCACTTAGATAACTAGTTTCGAATCGTTTCCAATCCTATTAATAAATATACTAGACTATTTTGGAATGTCAGAACATTGTAATAAACTAAATAAATAAGGCTTCTAATGATAACATCGCACTTTTGGTGATTTTTAGGCTTAAATACAAAATTATGGATAAAAAGTGACAATAATCGAATGCAAGATTTTATTAGCCAAACTATTGGAGTAAGTTATCTAAGTTTTTCTTTTCTATGACTTAAACGCTTGATTTTTTTTAAAAAATTGGCTCAATGAAAAATGAAAAATGAAAAAAAAAAAATTATTTTCTCCCAACAAATACATAGAACAAGATTAAGTTTAACATAATAAGTTGACAGGGAGACAGGAGCCCATACTAAGTCAAGACTTGTGTTACGGGTCTCCAATATCGAATATTTAGACTGACGTAGTTAATGTTCCAAAGGATACCTAACATAATATAAGACTAGCGTGTCAAGATCCTATACCAACACAGATTAAAAGATAAATAAACGATTTCTGTGACGAGGTATAGTTCATGGCTGCTAAGCAGACGTCTCAACTTTATTCATTTCATTATCTTATTGATTTAAATTTTATTCTACGCAGTTTACACAGTAAAAATTTACTAAACTTTGCCAACGCTGTCTAGGTAGTAAAGAAGAAGGGATACTTACTACAAACTCTATTACTGCATTTTTCAGACGTCAGTTTCCATTTTACATTTCAATTTACAAATGTTTACATTTGTCTCGTATTAAATAAAGCAATTGTGAATAATAACAAAACATTTAAAACTCTGGTTTGATTCCCTTTTAAACTAAGTTTGCAAGCTGCTGGCGCTGGCCAGACGGATTGGTATAGGGTTTAATTTCAAGTTCTCATTCTTTTTATTTCGGAAAGACAAATTCACGGAAAGTCTCTTAGTCGCTTTTTACGACACCCATGGGATGAGATGGGGTGGTAACATATTGTATTCTTAATTTGTCACCACTCGATTTTTTTATTATTATAAATTTTCAATTAAAAAACTTACTTAAGCTAGAGACTAATTATAATGGTATGGTGTTCTTGGTATTACATAGTAATAAATTTCTAAACCTATTCTGATAAAATTGCCATGAGCCTAATCTGAATGAGAAACTCTTTTTCTTTCTTTCTCTCTTATCGGTTTATAATTGACTGAGTTATGAAGTTCCAAACATGAAAAAAATACTTGGAGTCGGATAAAAAGAAAAGCTTAGTTACAGGAATTTGATGAGGGAAAACTACAAAGTAATTATTACAAGTAGGTATGTAATAATTACTTTGTAGTGATAAGTATAAATATAATATCTTTGTAGTCTGTGATGGTCTAATATATAATTTATAATCATAAGATCATATATTATATTATATTTAGCTTCTTACCCGTCTGTAACGCCCCTACATTTAAAAACGATTTTTCAAATTAACTATCCAAGACCCGCGAAAAACTTCATACTTACATTGTTTTACTACGGAACTCTAGAAAGATAAACTTGCCATTTAAGTCAACTTCAATGTAGTCAGTGGATTCATTCTTAATTACACTCATTGTAGTTCCAGCTAGATCTATCCTAAACAAAAATACTTTAAATTATGGTAATTTATAAGTTTGAATTAGTTGCCGCCAAAAAACAAAAAAATATTGACTATACCCTTTCCACTATATTTAACGACATTTGACAGATTGACGTTAGTGACGTTCAGCAGTATCTCGAATGTAATGCCAATCGATTGTAAGCGATTTTTCGATTTATCAAATTACTTTATTTTACACATTTGGATCCTTATATCAACTTACATTATCATTTTATTACTGTTTCTTTCTTTATCTATGTAAAGAGAATTAGCCTATAGCTTAAAATGATAAAATTATAGTTAGCGTAGGTATTATTTAAAATACATAATTTACCGTGACACATTCGCGGGTTATAGCTAATCTAAAATATCATATTACATTTTATAAACGTATTATGAAGAGTTCAGGTTTATTCATAGCATTTATTTCTACCGATTATTTGTAATTTGTTTCATAATGGTGGTAATCGTTATGATTGTCCATCACTAAGTAACCATGGCAACTGAAAAAAACATGGGTACGTCCATGAAATACAATATTATTTGTTTGAAAATTAAGTAGAAGTATTACGAAACTTCATGGACGTGAACTGTCAAAAAGCTAAACTTACGCTGGAAGGGGTATAATAAATTGATATTCTTCCCTTTAAACTTATTGCAGTACCTACTGCAAACTTCTTGTACGCTAACGTAAAATAATGAAAAATTTATACACACTTATTTCTAAAAAACACTATCCAGTTAATAAAAAGTACAAAAATAATAATCTCTACTCTTAAAAACATAAGTTTCAAAACCAGAGTAACTCATGTCACATGAGCCAAAATGGCGCCGAAAACCATAGTGACCCAAGTGATCTGGGTCACTGTGCTCTATCACTATTACTTTAAAATTCGAAATGGCACAACTCTTTTTTATAACGCCATCTATGATTTTATTTTAAAATTAACTTAAAATCATTTTGATTATAAACTTAGGGGTTTTAAGGAGACATTGCCGTGCCTAACTAAAAAAATCACAAATTGTGGTCTGGGCCGCTCTGGTTCTGGTGGCCTGATATAAACCAACGCAACGTAGCATAGTTATCCCTTAGACTCTTGACACTATGTTAGCCACTAACAACAGATTCAATAAAATACGTTATTATGCATTTTATATTCTACGGCAGCTTTTTAAAAATTAATTACACGAGATATAGACGTGAGATAATGTTGACTCTAAATCCTTTAAAAACAATTTCGGCTTGGTGTAGATAATTTTTGCGTGTAAAGTCAGGTCCTTGTTCAACGTCCCGTGATTATTAGAATTGCTAAGATTATTCGATTACGTGATACGAATCTTCGAACATTAAACCTTGTTCTGTATCTGGACAATAGTCCAGGATTTTTTCTTTAAACACGTAAATAGATGTTCGATCGTGCCCTGATTACATTACATTTATTTCATTAGTTACATTAGTTGGATAAATGCTGATAAAACAAAGTTCAATTATTTTGTTCTTTTCTTTTAAATTTGACTAAAATCGGTAAATATTCCTTTTATACGCTTTATAAAGAAAGACATTTAAAAACAAAGCATTAAGTAAAATTAGAACAAAAAAATAGAAAAAACTCCAAAGTTGATCCCAAGCCAAATAAGAAAACTAAATGTTATAATTCTCAATTGTAAGATTAAGAGATTTTAATCCTGTGAAATTGAGGCACTTAAATTTTATTTGGCTGTTAACGGCATCGTTGTCATAATAGTTAGTGCCTTTCTTATAAAAAGTCTATCCACATTTTACGAAAAAGGACATTTCTCGAACAATTCTAATAACACGATTCTAATCTTACGCTATATTACATCTCTTTCAGAAAATTGGTCGTAAAACGGACTCTTCCAATGTCGTTGAAACTTTATACAAAAACAAGACCAGCTTGGAAGCCATCTTTAAAATTCTTGACAAAGATAATTCAGGTTAGTAATGAAATGTAATTATAGTTAGCTAAATTAAGTTTTTAAAGTTTTGATTCAATTGATTTTATATAATTATTACAGGTTTTATCACGTTGGAAGAGTTTTCTGAAGCATGTCAGCTTATAGGGAAGTATATGCCTAATCCTATGACTCAAGAACAATTAGTAGACATTTGTCGCTTAATGGACATCAACAAAGATGGACTAGTTGACTTGAACGAGTTCCTTGAAAGCTTCCGTCTCGCTGAGAAAAGTTTGCAGTATGAAGACCATGAATTTGCCGAAATACAAGCCACTTGACAAGAACTAGACCGTCGCCATAGTAGGACGGCGGTCGATAAAGATGAGACCGGTGTTGAAATCGAAATACTCAAACTGGAAGACAACGATAAAAAGGTAACTGTCAATGAAAATGGTCATGCTGATTTAATGGGCGAGCATTTGGCTCCTCATGAGGGAGATGACATTCAGTTAATTGATTCCGATGACGTACCGAAGCGGCCTGGCCTTCTTGAGAGCGACATTTAAAGTAAAAACTTATTTTTATTGACCAAGATGATAAACTTCTTATATTCAGCTATTGAAAATTTACAAAAGAACAATTTATACGCGTAGTCTTTATCATACTATAATAAATATCTCTCTCATTCTCTTTCTCTCTCTCTCTTTCTTATAATGTAAGTCTCACAGTATAATAAGTTATAATACGATATTATTTGAATCGTTATTGGCAACGAAAGAATTTTATCAATCCTTCAAATTATTCGCTACATTTGTGTGTACATTGTATTTTGAATATTCGTGTGTGATTGTAAAACATTGTTTGCAATTTGTAAATTGTGTTTGATGTGTATTTAATTAATTTCGAGTAAATAAATAAACTCTTTTTATACATTAGGTCATTGTAAAATTATTTACGAATTAAATTAAGAATTAGATTACATTTGTAATTTCATTGTTGACAGTAATATCCTATTTATTGTACTATGTATCATATTTATGATTGTTTTGTCTAATGTAAATTTAAAAAATATTTAATTGGTGCCAATTTAAAGTCAAATTTAGTATTTTTTTAATGTGAAGAGAAGACGTAACACTGTCCTTAACCACTTAACTGTCCCATGAGTCATACATGAACATTTGCATTGTTTTACTATTGTGTCTAATGGCGGGACAGTGAAATTGTTAAGTATGTAATGATAGTGTCACGATGCGATCAATTAATGAATGGGAACAATGTTACCAGTGACTCTACTACTTATATGCTATATTATATAAAGTCACTATACATAATATAACTCCAGATAAAGGCTATCTTCATGCAAGGGCGTGCAATTATTTTTGGAATATCTAATTTGAGAAGTTAGCAAAATATGTAGCAAAGACTTCAATCGATACCAACTCATTGGTGACGTTAAAGTCAATATGAGGAAGTGTAATAATTTAACAAATACTTCTTGCTGCTGCTGATTCGTTATTCAAATCGCTGAGAATCAGAAAAGTTCCTAAGTAGTTCTCAGGTGTCTGTCGTTATGCTGACATTGTATGCCAATGCGTTTGTGATTTTGAAATGGCGGACTTACGTACGTATTATGTGATTTGACAGTCGTATAAAAATTACAACTGACCGAAAGTTCGCTTTAAGACACAATAGTTATAAATTGCTGGCGAGTCCATGTCGATCGGATTTGCGCAGGAAAGGATCTTTTGGGTTGGTCGACGAAATGTATTTATGAATAAAAGAAAACAGTACCAATGAATATTTGCTCATTAAAGGTACCATAATGACTTTACGTACATGTATAAAACTATTAAATAGCAACTAAAAATATTATTTTTTAAAATTTGTGATTGCAGAAAATAACCATTTCTTAAAGGTTATTAGGATATTACAAACACCAAATGCAAAACACGACAAATATATTTGATAATTCTTAAATGAAATTCCATAAGAATATTTTCATGTCCAAAATTAAATTATCCAGCATTTCTTTATATAAAGTAATCACATAATATCTTTATAACCGATGATGAGAGATTACTTTCTGTTTGTATAATTATTCTTCGCATAATTTTACGGAGAAATATCGCAAAACTTTAGTATGACAAAGTGTAGCATCTCCGTCCGGAGGGATACGACTAAATTTTGGCTTTCCAAATTATTATTAGGCGTTGCGACAATTTACCAAAACTTATTCGATTTAGGACATCACTAACTTTGAATGAATATAGCCTAACTATTTATAAATCTATGAAAATTTTATCTTAATAAACTGCGTAGTGTAGAGTGCTATTTACAGCCTGTATTAATTCTAGAATTGGAATAAAATTTCATGTGTACTTAGCTGTAAGGAGTTCTACGAAAAAAAATCTTTAGAAAAATCTATGATTAGACGAATGTGTATTTTGTTATTAAAATTCTATTATCTTAGTGTCTCTGTCTAGTCATTAGTAGAGCGTATACATATCTTTGTACTCAGTTAATAAGCATTCCATTCTATATGTACCCAAAACAATGCATCTTTACATTACTAAATATTAAATGTAAGTCCCAGTTTTTCCTTTGACTTGAAATCAAAATCAAAATGCAGAATCCTTGTGTAGTATGCCTTGCCTTAACACATTAAGACTCCTGTATACCTAATTCCCTTCAAATAAGACGCATTATAGAATAAAAATGTATAACTTGATGTTACTGAGCCTACATTGACCTTTCATGTAACCCAGTGATAAATACATCTGGTAATATTGTGTTGATCACAAAATATAAATATCGGCCATTTTGAACACTTTCTCTTGCTTTTAGCTCACTTCAGAGTAAATATAAAGTTTGAACTGTAGTAGTCTGGGCTATTTTGTATTTCTTCATAACTTTAGAGTGGCTTGGAATGGTGTTTTTATGAGTTAACGGATGTCTGTCATTGTTGCAAGCAATAACTGTAATAATAACTTAACCATGTACAAGAAGTGTTGAACAAACGAACCGATATGTACGCATTCCCTCACGATCTCACTGCTTGCAATAATTTACAATTCCTTAATAAAGCTAATGAGCACTGCAGCTTACGTATATATGACAGATTGAATATACTCGTAAATGGTCCGCATTATACAAACTATACCCTTTCCACTATATTTAACGACATTTGACAGGTTGACGTTAGAGACGTTCAGCAGTATCTCGAATGTAATGCCATCCGATTGTAAGCGATTTCGCGATTTTTCGATTTTTCAAATTACTTTATTTTACACATTTGGATCCTTACATCAACTTACATTATCTTTTTATTACTGTTTCTTTCTTTATCTATGTTAAGAGAATTAGCCTATAGCTTAATATTATAAAATTATAGTTAGCTTAAGTATTATTTAAAATACATAATTTATCGTGACATATTCGCGGGTTATAGCTAATCTAAAAAATCATATTACATTTTATAAACGTATTGTGAAGAGTTCAGGTTTATTCATAGCATTTATTTCTACCGATTATTTGTAATTTGTTTCATAATGGTGGTAATCGTTATGAGTGTCCATCACTAAGTAACCATGGTAACTGAAAAAAACATGAATACGTCTATGAAATACAATATTATTTGTTTGAAAAATAAGCAGAAGTATTATAAGTACTTACGCTGGAAGGGGTATAATGTAGTCAAATGGAATGAATAGCTACTGACGCTGACGGGATAAATGAAAACAAAATAAGTAGTTATTGCAGATTTACGGATGTTCCTTTAAATAGGATACGTCTTGCTATATACCTACAGACAACATTATTTGATTTTGATTGCTGTAATGCAGAAGGTATGTAGGTAATGCATAATTTATAAAAAGTGAAATAGTAAAATTTACGATAAATTTTCGGTTTCCATTCAACCCAGTTGCTATTTACCGCGAATGACGGTAGCTTATTTGATTGAATTTAAAAAAAAGTATGTATTTAGAATTGTTAAGTTATTTATTTTTAATACATCATAAATAAATAACTTGTCTTATATGCTTGTTCTTTGTACTTTATGCCAACGAATTCATCAGGGTGTCAGGGTGTAAGGATAAAGCTCACGACATGACATACCGAATCTTTTAGGATGCAATAAAGCGCAGTTACGCAACACTTTATTGGATTACTGCTTTTATATCTTCTTGAGCAGTTTTAGACATTCAATAAAGATACTTTGTAACATAAATTACTTACTAAAAGTATTTATTTTGCCAAAATTGAAGTTTAATTGAAACATAGCTGATTTTAATTTTCCTATGTTTTTTATATTTTATCTCAAACCGAAGGTTTTATCTGCTGATGTTGTTTGTGTTAACACTGGTGGACTCGGTGGTCGATTCTTAGTGCGAAAATTGTTTAAAAATTAAAAGAGACAAATGTTTTGCTAAATTAGCTCTGCTCTAACAGTGTACAGTCACGAGCAATAATATGTACACATTTTCGCATTTTGTAAACCAGTTATCTAAAGTTCTGCCAATCCAAAATTGAAAATTCGAAGATTAATTCAAAACTGTACGGAACCTCTTCTAAATTACGAATTCATTTTGATATTGTAATGTCTAGATAAACGTGCAGATAGTTTAGAAAATTTGAAAATGTGTACATATTATTGCTCGTGACTGTACCTACCTACTATTTATGCCATAATAAATTATATTTTTTGCATTTCTGTATATTGATCTAAATAATTCTGTAGTAGTTATGCGCCTTAATGAATGTATTTTAAATGTAATTAAATAGCTAAATTGAATTTTATAACCTTTCAAAATCTTATTTTATATCTTATTAAATTATAATAATAAAAAAATATTTACCAAAATATTGTAGCTAATATTCTGTATTTTTAATAATTGTCCATTAAATTGTGATATTGATTTTTGTGTATTATTTCTCTACCTAGGTATATAAGTTTTCGTAACAAAATATGAAGAAATAACAACAAAAAATTGACAATATAAACAGGATTATAGCCTACATCTTTTCTTTCTAGACGGCCTCTGTGGCGTAGTGGTTATACAACATGACTGCTACGCAGAGGTCTCGGGTTCGATTCCCGGTCAATGCAAATATTCGTGTGGGTGTACATGATTATTTGCATTGGTCTGAGTGTTTCTATGTACAACATGTATGTATTTATAAAAAAAAGTATATACGTATTAATATCCGTTGTTCTGTTACCCTTAACACAAGCAGGTTTAGCCTAGCTTACTTTAGGAACAAATGGCGCTGTGTAGAGATGTCCGTGAATATTTATTTATTATCTTTCCGGGTGAACGTCTTAAACTTCTTTAACTAGAGGTTAGAGAAGTTTGAGACGTCACCCAAACTTCTGCCTCGATATTAAAATTTTGTAGAGCTTTTAGGTGCTATCTCGCAATATTGTGCAGCAGTAATGAAATATGTTTAAAAAAGAGACGCGTTTTTTTCGCCGCCCAACGAAGTGGGAACGGGTCAGCTAGTCTTAGATAACTTACGAAATTGTTTACACGAATGATTCAAACAAATACCATATTTGGATAAAAGTTAAATCTAGTAGATACAGTGAGTTTTAATTAGCCATAATTGAAGAAGTTTTATGAGACTAACTGGGACCCTTTCAAACAATAAATGTATTTTTATTGCCAAGAAATAACAGCTCTTCGGTAAAAAACATAAACCGTATTGAAAGCCCTCTTTAAGAGTCGTTTAATAACAACGCTTTTATATGGACATTCGCGTTCTAATGTTATGTTACGAGACATAGACAGAAGTACCTTTGAGATAAAACTAAATGAAACATCTGAACTCTTTAAACACCTAAGAATCATCTTTTTTAGCCGATTCGGGATGAGGGGAATTATAATCACAGTTATATATAGGTACCTATAGGTAAGCTTAGGACATTTACCCCCTTTCCCATACACGCCACTTAAATATTGGTCAATTGATTACATAGCTTAAATTCTTACGATTTTGTTTGGTAGGTTAGGTTAGCTTAGAAGAGGTTGATTTTGCTAATAAAAATCTCGCTAAACAGTGATTTAATTTAAGAGGCGTTTATGAGTAAGAGGATAAGTGCATAAGAGTCTCCCCCCCCCCCCTGTATATTAACACTGCTTTGTGCAGAGTTAAAATGTAATTTAAGCAGAGACTCCTTCTCGTAGCATCTACGTCACAATCCTACAACGGTAAAAAAAGTTACTTAAACTTCCGAATACAAAGTTGATGGGCAGACATTATTTGATTTTTTTCCTTAGCGCAGGTATATCTTTTAAATTTACAAAGAAAATACGAAAAAAACTCAGTGGGTAAAGCTTGATTAGCATTGTCCGGGTCGCTTGTCCTAAGAACCGGATAAAGTAAAAATCCTTTAAGCTCTCAATGTGAACTGTAATCTCACTGAGTTTCACTCAAGACTAAGGTATGTTTTTGAGTTTATTGATAAGAAATGTGACCATTGCTTGTTCTGTTTGAGTGTTATTTATGCAGTTTCTCTCTAAAGCAGCAGTGGATAGGGTATAATGACTTTTATATTTTTGCACGTGAATACGGTTTGAAAATAAAACTCTATTTTCCGGTAGTATTTATAACTCGAAATAGGATAATTTTGAAGTAAAAACTGGAAAATAGTTCTGTGAAAGATTTTTTTGTTAATAGCCAATCAGCAATCATTTAGTCGATTAAGGACTTACAAATACAAATATCCCTATTGGGATTGAAACCCGCGATGTTGTAAGCGGGTTTTTTTTTAATTTTCTCCCCGGGGTTATAACCGCCTCGGGGAGGAGTTTATTGGCGCAACAGTGCGCCCAAAGCTATTAGATACTAATGAGTGCGCTGCCTTATATAAGTATACAAAAATGGACTTAAACCTAGGGATTTAGGGAGTGTAGTGAGATTGATTATGATTGTGTATGTGTTGGTGGTGTTATACCGCTTACGCTTAGACGTTAGTCTACTACCTATACTCTTAAAATGTCTTGTCTTGTCTTATAATGTCTTTAAATCTTGGTACATAATTTCATTAATAATGATCTTAAGTTATAATATAAATTTATATTAGGATTAGTGGATGTTTTCTAAAATACGTTTAAGTATAAATTAATGCTATGCTTTCAAAGAAATTCTCAGGTAACCAATACAATATAAGTACAACCGAGTAGAAAACCTCCTGCTTGTTTCAAGGTTGATGTATTTTTTATTATTTATCTAACTTATGCGTACAGTAACAAGTAATATAAATCACATCATAATTATTATGATCTGGAGGAAAGGGTTCGAAATACGAAATTCATGGAAGAATTTACTGTTTTCTGTCCTAAATAATTAAGTAATTGAAGTTTACAATATAAATACCTCTACAATGTTCTTTTTATTGAATCGATTGTAAAATTCATTTAAAAAGTACACATTGTCATTCTATTTATAAAATAAACTTTTATAAACATTTAGCGCGACCTCTATAAAAGACATCGGAACTACAATGTTTTTACCACCATTATGCGTTTCGTAGTACTACAATACTTACATAGATGGCACTGTTACTAATTATAAAAGTGAAGGCTTGTTTTTGTTGTTAGCGACATCTATGACCGATTGTGAAAACTATTATGACATGCTTGCATTAATATTTTTACTATTTCTATTTTAGTACTAAATTTATAACATAGATGTCGTAACCACAAACTAATCTTTATTAAAATTTAAATAATAATATCATTCATTATCAAGATTTCTCACAAGATAGAAATACTAGAAATATTTATAACTGTTTGTTTATTGTAAATATTTATAATTTACTGTATACGGTAATTTTAATTATGTTTATCTTTTTCATTATACTCGGGCTATTGGATACCCGGTTGTTTAGAAGGCATAGGTACATCGGGCCGAAGTCAAGACGTAGAGGCCTTTTAAGAGATATTTAATCTGGTTATGGATACACAAGGCCGATACCATCTCTGAACGCACAATATGATGCATCCAGAGATGGTCCCTGCCGAGTGCCGAGTGCAAAAACTATTGTAGTGCATCTGTAAGGATGCAATGGAATTCTAAATAATAGTCTATGGATGACTATGTTCAGTGGATAGTATGTTCAAGAGCCCCCGGCGTTATGACATTTTACACTTCCAGCTCGGAGCATAGGATCCGCTCTTGAGTATTTCAGTCCTGGCCGACCAATGAAGGTAAACCAGACCATCAAGGAATCAGGGTCAGTGGTGTCGCCACTCACCAACAGCTTGCCACAAGCTGCCCCTGCGGGCTTATTATTATAATTTATAACCCTATAAACACTCTTAAGATAAAATTAAAAAATAACGGCTAATTGCTTAATAAAATAACATTATCTATCTATCATCAACAACACGGGTAGTCCTCTGTATAAAAAAATAAATGTTGTGCAATAGTTGAGTATAACAGTGTCTCATATATTCAAAGCTTCAGAAACATGAGCGATTAACGGACGGAGCCTCTCAATAATTCAGTAAGAATAGCTGAGGATGTGGAATACAATAGACTTCTTCTCAACTTTTAGATAGCGCTTAAATGCTGTGCGTAGGCCAGTTTGGTTATCAACGTAGATATCTAACCAAAGACCTACGCACAGATGTGCATACCACCTAATTATGTGTAGGTATAGTTTGTTTTATCGTTTATTGAGAGATATGAACAATTTTCTGCTGCATGCTTCTCACCAACCAGCTAACTAACTAACTATGACAAAATTGTACAACATAACATAGAGATCAATAAATAATTAGATCATCCCAACAGACTACTGTATTGGTAGCGGAGCGGATTTTTGTTTATTGCTTTAAGGTTGCATACAACATACCACCTGATCACGGAAGTAGAATCAAGCGTGCACCTGATATACTCGTAAGAAGTGTTTTCTACTCATTATAATTATAACAGCCCATTAATGCCTCACTGCAGGGACGGGCCTCCTCCCATGACGGAGGGATACTTTACCTACTAATACCACGCTGGCCAGACGAATTGGTATAGGGTTTAATATCAAGTTTTCCTTCCTTTTATTTCGTAAAGATAATATTCACGGATAGTACCTTAGTCGATTTTTACGACACCCATAGGATGAGATGGGGTGGTGACATATCGTTTTCTTACTCCGTCACCACACGGAGTACACTCATAAACGTCGGCAATGCATAGCCAAGCCACTGCTTACCCTAAACATAAGGCGCTAAGTCATAGAACTCTCTAATTTCACTAGCTACTATAATATGTACAGTTATAATATTCACACTAATACCGCCCTATATAAGCCTCTTGCTGATGATATACCACTTCGTAAATTTTTTGCATTTATTTAGATAAATAAATATAAATCTACACTTTAAAGGCAATTTCATTTGTATAATTCATATTGTCCATAAAAAAGAGAATCCGAACGATGTAGTCTATCAAAACAATAGACTTCAAAAAAGCCGACACAAAATCGAGCGAAAGCGAAACTGTCGTTCATTGTATACCTCATCATATTAAAATGTATTATTAGAAATATTGTGGTCAAAAACCGTTTACTTAAACGGCTATTTTAGTATATAATGACCTGCTAAATATTTCGGACCCATCTTTAGTGGTCAACCGGTTATTACGTACGGTACCCTGCATTAGCAAATCTATTCACAAAAACTTTGTTTAGTAAGACAAAGGTGCTTACTGGATGCCGCTTTGGGTAGACATAATAGTTTGAACCATTATGATAATTTATAGCCGTTTAATATCCAACGAACTCGTAGTGATTTCATTATTATCGATGTAAATTTTTTTTTAAAGACCGTACCATAGATTGCGTGTCGCGTGCTCTGACTTTTTTTACGGATTGTGTTTCGGGGGTGTAACGTACAAAAAATATTATAACTGGCCACCGACTACCGGAATATAATTTTGTCAATTTTATAAATTATACAGGCGTATCGGTTAATAATGGGTAGCTACGGGCATGTTTCTATTGTTGCTAAGATACTCAGTAGCGTTCGTGTATTATTATCTTAGACAGAATAATATTATAATTGTAAATAGGTATGCTGTAGGTACGCTGTTTTTTGACTACAACTATAATTTATTATTAACTCGATTAAATCCGAATTACATTAGTACATATTAAGTACCTACGTATTTTTTTTGTACAGATTTATGGTAGAAGGCATAATTATTTTATTGATTTTTAGATTTTGTTTTTAGATGCTGAATATTTAATATAAAAACTAAGCTAAACCGTCTAGCTTGGCAACATCATTAATTCTATCTCCGAGCAGTATTTAATAACCTGCTAGGTGAAAGAATAGCTATAGGAGTACAGTACTGCTAGTAAAATTACATGGCTATGAGAATTTGGTAAACAATAAAGTTTGTGTATTAGTTGAAAGTGAAAGCTAAAATTTACTTCAATTCTGACCATGACATCGAAGATCGCCGATTTGTTGTAAAAAGGGGGTTTTGTGTTGTTTAAACATATCCAAACAAAGCACAACGCTCCTTTTACAAATTGTTTTATTTTCTTTATAATTTGTATAATTTTCTGTACTAATAAGAAACAAGTGAGTGATAAAATAGAAAGTAATGTCACTGAGAGCGAAGCCAGAAGTCTCGATCAGTGTTGTGGCTTGGAAATTGCGCGGTCGCGCGCGCCTTCGATCTACCGCGAAACTTGAGACCTGTACCGCTACAGACTGCACTTTACAACACGGAGTCACGATATCGACCATTATTGAGAACGTTACATGAGCTTCAAACTATTTTCAAAAATAAATAGAGACAATGAACTCTTTTTACAAATTTTGGTGTGTAAAATTATTTTTTAAGAAATTGTATTTCTGGAAAGAATGCCCGATGAACTTGTAAGGCACTTTTGGGTTATTATCAGCTCTGGAATAAGCAACAGCAAAGTGTGGAAGTATTTATAACATTCCATTAACCTCCCAATGTAGTCGGATGTCTTCCAGTGATGGAGGTAAACTTGGCCTATATCAGGCTGGTTAGGGTTGTTGTATCGTTTTTCTTAACTTTTCGACGGGATCGATAGTATCCATACCTCATCCTATGGGTTTGTTGTATTTGGTATTCGATGAGATGACGTAGTTAGCAAAGTACGTACTAAAAATAAAAAAAACACTAGCTCGAATCATTGAGCTACTCTGTCTATAGACGAGTTGTGAAAATTGTCGTTAATTTCATTGTAATGGTATCTAGAAAAGGTTTCTATAGGGTTAAAAAAGAGGCAGACTTCTGGATTCACCGGCTGCCAACAACTACAGAGACCGTATAGACTGTTTACCGCCAGGTAGGTTATTTGCTGTAAAAGCATACATTTGTGACGAGAAGGGGTGGTTTTGTTTTAGCAGTTCTTCATCAAATTGATGTAACTTGCCTTTGCATTGTAAGTACGAACTTCAGAAGAACCAAATCTTTCTTTATAACCTACCTATGCTATGCTGAACAAGTGTTTAAGTATGTAACAGATATTGATTAATGAAAATCCTAATAAAATTTTCTCACAATAAAATAGCTGTTGGAATTCTTATGGCGTGATCACATTACGAGGCGCCCGCCGCGCCCAGTAGCTATGCCGCTTCATCCTAATATTTTTTTGTCTCATCTCTGACATATCGAATTAAAATAAACGCTTCGATAAAGCGTCCTATAATATCATCCTGTATTTGGTTACGTGAGCGACTGACGGCCAGTGGGAACGCCGTAGGTGGGAGCCATACTATTTTAAGTTGATCTATTTTTTGTCGAACGATTGGGAGTTTATCAAAAACTGTTTAATCGTTTTGATTGTGTCGATCGGGATGTATTGTTGTGTAGGCTTTTCCTTTTTTTTTGTCTTACCGATCTTTAAATAGAAGGTTGCTTAGATATAGTTCTAGCGATCAAGTAAATTTTGTAGCAACTTTACGAAGTTATTGAATGCTGTTCAGACTTTGAAGTGTTTATTTCGATTTTTTTTCTAAGAAAAGAAGCGGTATTTAGAAATCATTACTATTTTAAATCGTCCCTTACTTGCGCTAGGCTAGAGCTTAAGGCAAACAAAGGGGGTCGCAAAAGTCGACGGAGGGAAAGTTAGTAGATATTATATTGACTGAAAAAAAAAAACGATAAACTTAACACTATCTACAAACTTAGTCATTTACTAATACAATACTTGCTGCTGGTAAACGTGTGTAAATTAAACCCTATACCAATCCGTCTGACGAGAGTGGTATTAGTAGGCCAAGTATCCCTCCATCACGGGAAAAGGCCCGTCTCTGCAGAGGGACATTAATGGGCTGTTATGATGAAACAGTAGACCAAGTTTTTCCCCGTCAGTAGAGGATATCCGTGCTTTCTGTTCAAAATTTAGGGGCTCTTAAGATAAGTTGCTACTAACAAAAACATATTTAATTTAACTAACACCCATAATATCATAAATAAAACCCAATACCAAAGCAAAAATAATGACCTTACACACAAAGATTTGTATTTAGCTGGAATCGAACAGAAGATATACACTCTACACAGTAGTCATCTAAAACAACACCACAGTCGTCAAACATACGATATTTTATAACAGTTCCACTCATGCGTATAAGCTACTGAATTCAACGTAAAAAGGTCCATCTTTTTTTGGTATGGGACCGTTACAAATCGCCATATGTTCTATTTCCAAGTTTCGACACATTCTTCATAATTATGGTTGACACGTATGATACATGCTTCAATGAAAATTGGGAATTCGTTCGCGATGGTACGAGAAAAGTAAATATGGCTGGCTGGTTTTCTTTAGAAGAAGGGTTTGGCCGTTTCTCAGACAAGAGGTCTAGTTTTGTATGTTGGGGACTATGTACAAGTATATAGGTACGGCATATACCTAAATCCTGGCTCCAAATAATTAAGTTGACCAAACTATTAAATTATGACAAAATTTTGATAAGCAAAAATGTTTTATCTAAATTGGTAAAGAACTGGCTGAATTCCAAGGTTTTCTTAGTAGTCTTAGGTTATTTATGTTTATTTCGCTTCAATAAATTATGGACTTACAAATCCATTTTTTAACTACTTCTACCAATCTAATTTTATTTGTTATACAAAGACAACACCATCAAACTTAACGGAAACCGCAATCGGTCCAAGAATGAAATCATCGGATGTTAGTCATGAAAGTACCGTGTACAAGTACAAGTAAAGTCCGCTGGCCTCACCCACCCAATATCCATAGAAAGACTGTAACATAATATATTATGTGCTGGAAGATTCATCATCATCATAATCATATCAGCCAATCGACGTCCACTGCTGGACATAGGCCTCCTCTAAGTATTACCACCAGCTATTGTTATCCAAGAAGATTGTTTCACAATATTTATCAACATCAGGAGAAATGGTACGAATATGTAACAACTCTTTGTACCACTCTTCACTTCGGGCTCGTACTTTCCTTCCCCGTCTTTGGTTCATCCCTTGAAGTACGTGTCTACTTTGGAACTACAAACTTATCTTTAGCGTACCTTTCCAGCCTATTATGCATTGAGTGTTACTCGTAACATTAAGTTTCTACTCAGTAGCTTTTAATAAAGAATTCATGCCCAAAAATGAAAATATTAAAACAAAATCAATTTCATATTAATCGTACCGAATACTTGAGCGGAGGTAGAGCGATATCCACCTTATCGAGTTACCTAGGCTACTGGGCATCTCCGAGCAGGCGCAGCGAAAAGTTTTAACCTGTTTAAAGATAACACAAAAATATACCTTATTTATTTAAAATTAAGGTTCAATGTAAAGAAATGATCCAGGGTCGACTTAAAACAAAGAATGAACCCACAATAATAGTCGCTTCGGTGATTTTATGGAAACGTGATATCGTGTTGGCCTCTCACAAAAAGAATGAAAACAAAACTCGAACGAAATTGTTTTAATCGTCGGAAGCCACGCGGTATTCGTTATTACTGTGTAATTATAAAAATGATCATACTATAACCTCTGACTGTTCAATGTGTATTAAAAAAATATATATATATATAATTTGTTATGTAATCAAATAAACATCGTATATTATAAGTACATAGCTGAACAATTTAAATCAAAAATATTAGCCAATAACTCCTATTGTTAGATGAACCGACATAAAAGGTTGATTGGCTAAATAAGACATTGTCTACGATTCAATGTACTCGAATTAAAGCTATCGAATATATTCATCTCGGTCGTGATCGATGACGTAAAAAGACATGATTCGATGGGACACCGTACGATTTGTTTGAACTAACTTGCGCATGAAATATCGGTCGGAGTCAGCTACCGATGGTTTGCTGGCTTACCTACCGCCGTCAGACCACTGATAAAAAAAAATCATAGTTATGTTTTAAGGCATCCGAATTCCTTCGAAGCAAATACGTGTGTGTAATCGTACGAAACAATTTATTTAATTCGGCGCGAGTTAATGTGGAGGGAGAAGTCGTGTTTGACTCGATATGTTTTGAGGCCTGTGTTCTTTGTTTAATCAGTGAGTGCAAAGTTTAGAATTCGCTTCGATGGCGCCTGCCTACCTGAGGTTTCCGTGAAGTTACGATCGCGTGACGAATACAGCAGTGAACATTCACGAAGTCGACTTTTAATGGAGCTTGATAACTATACCATTCTTAGATATTTCGATATTAACCATTCTAAAATCACGGCTATACTAAAATCTAATTATAAATAATGGGGTAAACGGTAGCTAGGTTTTATGAAAGGAGTTGACTAGCAGGCTAATCAAATTCTATTTTTTTATGTTTTTTGTGACTCCTTCTTTTTGTAACGAAACAATGACATGGGTTCTTGAGACCGGCTTCAAACATTGCTGGCGTGTTTAGGTATAATTAAATTGGGTTACGGGTTAAGGATTTTAGTAACAGCTTAAAATGATAACAGTACATTATTTATATTGGTTTCTTTTTGATACCGTCAAACTCAACTTTTTGGGACTTATTTTTTGGACATACCACCCAAAAATGCTAAAATAAAATTTCGGGAATCGCAAAGTTTGTTCTATTTATTTCAATTTTAATTGAATGTCGCAATCGAAAGGAAAGCTACACAACTCTCAAGTAAGATCTATTCGTATTGATCTACTCAAGAGGTGCAATAACCGCCTATAGCAAAAAAGGACCCTAATAAATTAGCCGAAAACAAAACCTTAAACCTTTCACTAAAGTTTCGTTAACCACAATTAAACCACATGCCATTTAATCGGTGTTGAGCTGTCTGGTAAAAACTTTTACCAAATTGCGTATCGTCATTCAAAGCATTTTGGCACATGGGTAGCTCGGTCAACGACTTGGAAAATGTTTTTGTCACTTATGTCTAACCATAAAGGTTTTAATCAAATTTATGAGGTATTGTTATAGGCATTGTTAAAGACTGCTGTGGCTTACTGCTTGTGATCTTTGGCTTCTGATAGTTCTTGACTTCGTTTCCCGCTCAATATAAATCTTGAATTTCACAGGCAGGCCGACAGGGAAACTTGAACTATTTATACTTCTTCTTCTCTCGAGTCGTAGATATACAGTACTTTTTTTTTTATACTACGCTGGCTAGACGCATTGGTAAAGGGTCTTGTCTACTTCTATTACTTTCTAAATCTACTTTCTTTTCCTAGAGATAACATGCGATTTTTTTAAAATCGTTTTTATTGATACCGCTGGAACGACATACGCGACCAACGTATTCTTATTCCGTTTCCACGCACCAATAATATTATCTTGCCTATTTCATTGATTTATTGATACTATAAATAAACAAATTTAAACAAATTAACTCCCCTCAATCACTGGGCGACGTCAGCCCAGCTGTGGACATAAACAGGTTGGTATAAAGTAATAAAAGAAAATAGGGTAAAGGAGAGAAAACATCAATAAATTAACCACCCAATTTATAATTAGCTGTAAAGTTGTGACTCTTTATTTAATAATGAGGCGTCAGTTGCTGTTTAAGGAAGTTTATAGCTTTATAATGATCCAATGGCTTACCTTATTAAATAGAATTGATTGGTTTAGTTTTCATGTAGTGTTTAAAAGGGTCTAATTTTCTGCAGCTGAATGTCAGGTTCTCCGTGTGGTGACGGAGTAAGAATACAATATGTCACCACCCCATCTCATTACATGGGTGTCGTAAAAACCGACTAAGGGACTATCCGTGAATATTATCTTTACGAAATAAAAAGAAGGAAAATTTAAAATCAAACCCTAGGGTAATACCTTACTAGGCCAAGTATCCCTCTGTCGTCACGGGAGGAGGGCCGACCCTGAAATGGCAAATTAATGGGCTGTTATGATGAAATTTCAATTCGTCTAAGTCGGTACTATTGCTGTACTTGCTTAATCCATCTCAAAACAGTAGTGTAAAAATTTTAGGTACTGAGCTTAGATGAGAGAGAATCCCAGTAGTTTCACTACTAGTAAGAATACTAGAAGGTGGTTGGCGATCTAAAAAGGATTTGCCTGAGCCACGTTTCTTTCACGTTAACGTTCACGCGGCATGAAAAGTTTTTTTTTAAGATATAAAGAAATATAAATTATCACATTGTCCTTCCTTAAAGCACGCAAGCTCTATGAACAACATCTTCTATTTTATTACAAAACACGAACACGCAGTAGTTAACTTACACATTATCGATTCTTTGCATGTCAAAAATAATCCTCGCATAAATAAATATTGGACATCCTTCACGTTGAATTGAATAGTAGCATAAAAAAGATGATTTAAGTTAAATCATGTGTTGGGTATTAAGAGCTACATTATGAGTACAAACCTGAATCAGTGGGTGAGCAAGCGATGCATCAATTGAGCGCCGCAAGGGGCCGAACGCCACTTCACCCGCCACTCCACCTTCGAACGAACAATGTTTACCCAATATCGATGTCCACTCTGCTCTATACGAAATCATCGACTGTCGACATTATTTATGTTGCCGCACTATTTATAATGACATTTGGTTTTCGAATATGGAACTGTCAAAAAATGGCAATGTTTTTTTCATAACTTGACTGTACTGCGATGTGCATGCCTGTTAATGCAAAAAATACTTTTTAAATTTTTTATTATTGCTTTTTTCTCTCGACAAGGCTACGTTTACTTACTTATTCCTGCAGAGTATATTCAATTACTATATATTAGCTTGTATGGAATTAAATTTAATATTATCATAATAAGCCTCTGCACATCGTGTAGGTACTAAAGGTAAGGTAAATTAACGAACTGCAAATAAAAAATATTTGATTATAATTATCATGATTCTGAGGACGACATTTTTAATTTTGATGATTTTTATGGCGATGCATTTTATACTAGATCCTTACCATCTAAGGAAACAGTAAGGTAAAAGCTCCTATTACGGCGGTAGTCAAAATCGCGTCCTATTACGGAGGTATTTCTATTTTCGTGTTTTATTTTGGTTTTATTCAGTTTACGTACAACAAAACGAAATCAGTTTATTCTACATCTATTACTTCATGATTTACCTGACGTTTGCAAGTAAAGAAGATAAATAACTAATCAAAATCAATCAATCTGTGTAACGGCACCGACGTGAAAGGGATTTCCATACAAACGCTAAACAACAAAATTAGGTACACTAATATTTAGAAACTAAGTTTTTCGTATTAATAAGCCGTTTAAGATGGTTTATTTCTTATTCATAGCATTTTCTTACTATTATACTTACTATTTCAATGGCTTGTTTTATATTTGTAACTCGTTTTATATCCAAAAAATAAGAAATAAAATAGCGCCGTAATACGACACGATTTTTTTAGATTCGTCCTAATACGGTGGTATAACTCCGTAATAGAAAAAATACTGGGCATGTTTAATTGCTTGTAACTTTCAATTTACTAACTTATTGAACTTGTTTCAAGGTTTTTTGAAATAATTATTAATCTCATAAACTAAAAACCATATTCTGCGGTATGTATTCGTAGTTAGAAATCGAATTAAATACGAAAATTGTTGAGTACAAAATGTAGATTTCTTAGAAAGGGTAAAAATAGGAAGGCGCATTTTAACTTATCATAAATCATTTATTTTGTATAACTGTTGACTACTGTTTACACTTATGAGCCAAAAAACTGTTATAGTTTCATTAAACATTTACATTGTTCCATTTATCGAAGTTTTGATAGGTCCGAATTAGGATTATTAAAAACAGGAGTAGTTTTCCTATTGCGGTGGTAATTATTTCCAAGTAAGTCTGTGTTAGGATCTATGATTTCCTATTACGGCCCTATTCATAGAACATAAAATTACAAGTTTTAGGGTACCGTGATTATTGATTCTGAGAATAGAATTGTTATGTGATACGTAAGTTTTTTTGTTTTGTATAAAACCAAAAGCGATAAAAACTTTTAAATATACATATTCTTTTTATGTAAAGTTATGCAATCTATGTAATTTTATATTTCTGTCTTTATTTTACTAAGCATAAAAAGAAAAGTTAACCTTATTTTAATAACACAAAACTCTTTTTAGAACGTGTATTTCTATCTATACTTATTACTTATACAGGGTGGCTCATTCAAAAGGGTCAGTATGGAAAAGTCTTAAACTATATGTCATACCAAGATTTGTTCTTAGGAACCATGACACCGATTTTGATAAAAAGAAAAACTGCATTCATACATTTGAAAAAGATACTGTACCCAGCTGGGGAATCGAACCCGGTTGTTTTGCAAAAATAAACTTATACTTTTTCTATTTAAATATCGATTCTGTAGGTCTTAAGCAGTAAATATCTCTATGAAACATTATGTCTTAAATGAATAAAATGCATTTTTTTCACATACTTAAATTTATTATAGTAGGTATTCGAAGTGGCCACCGTTTTGTTTAATACAATTAACACGTTTAGGTAACGATCTTCTTATTGCATTTTGTATCTTCATGCAGCCAGTCATACTGAAACGTTCCATTTTCAACTTAACACGTCTCTGTACCTATCTATAATATCTACATACTTTATGTGGGCTTTTCAATTGATTGTTAGTGTTTGATTAATAGAAGTAAGTAGTTGCATGATAATAATATTACTGTAGATTACAAAACTTCCTTAAAAGTTTAATGCAATGCCACATGATTATGTAACACGGTGTATGTAACTAGTAGAGGGGTACAAACAACCGTTGGGACAATTTTACATGCCTGAACTTGTTGAATATTGTAATGTTGGTCACTTCGAACACCTACTATGATAAATTAAACTATGTGAAAAAAATGCATTTTATTCATTTAAGACATAATGTTTCATAGAGATATTTACTGCTTAAGACCTACAGAATCGATATTTAAATAGAAAAAGTATAAGTTTATTTTTGCAAAGCAACCGGGTTCGATTCCCCAGCTGGGTACAGTATCTTTTTCAAATGTATGAATGCAGTTTTTCTTTTTATCAAAATCGGTGACATGGTTCCTAAGAACAAATCTTCGTATGACTTATAGTTTAAGACTTTCCCATACTGACCCTTTTGAATGAGCCACCCTGTATATAATATTATAAAGAGGTAAAGTTTGTAACGTTGTAGGAGGTAATATCTGGATCTAATAAACCGATTTTTAAAATTATTTCTGTGTTGAATAGTACATTTATCGGGGAGTGTCATAGGCTATATAGTATCACGCTATGACGAATAAGAGAGGAGCAATAATGAATCATGTTTAAAAAAGTGACGCGTTATTTTCCCCGCCTAACGAAGTGGGCACGGGTCAGCTAGTAAAAAATAATTTCATTAAAAAAGATACAAATCAATGGTCAATGAATACCAAAAATACAACTTACTTTACTAATACATTTAAATTATTTGATAAATATTATTTGTACGGAACTTGGATGAATATAATTTCTGACCCTCCGTATTAGGAACCGTCTACCGCAGTAATAGGCTCTGACGAAAAAAATACCTCCGAATTAGGGAAAATCGACCCGACTATTTAAATCTTTTTTAAAAAATAACTAATATCATTAAAACAAACAAACTCGACAGTAATACAAAATATAAATTCCACTTTTGCCGATGACATTTTTTTGCAAAGTTTAAAATATTTACAAATGCTTATTTTTGTTTCTTACTTTGAAATGTTGCGAAATACCTCCGTAATAGGAGCTTTTACCTTAGTTGTTTGTAGATTTTAAGATTCTCCCAATTCGGCCTTCATTAAAATCGATAATTAAATTGTATTGTTATTGATGCACATCTCTCTTAACCGTGAACCGATATAATAAAGGTATGGTCAGCGATGCAGTTCGGAGAAGTTGGCGCGCGGACGTCGCATTCCCGCACTCCTTCACAGCGCATGCGCGAAACAACGCCGACACAACCCGATCGTAGATAAAAACCACTTATGACATGAACCATGCCTTTATTCCAACAAATTGATTTCGAACGTACAACTCATATCGACGATCGAGATCTCGACTTATGGTGGAACGAACGTAATGTTATCGTTCATAAATTGATACGTAACATCAAACTGCACCTCGCTGCGAGCAAATGATTGATAGCGCGGTTTTATTCGATTACAACCTAACTGCTACGTTCTCAATAATTATAATATTTACTCAAAATTTATAGTTTTCTAAAAAAAGAAAGTCCGAAATCGTAATAATTCCTAGACATCGGAATTACAACTATACGAATTAGTGATCGAGAAGATAACCGATTATTAATCGCCTCTAATTACTGCTGGTGTTAGTTCGACCTTTATCTGGACACCATTTACTTATGGCCATCAAAAAAAAAAGTCTCACAAAAAGTGTTAAAGAAAGGTTGATTTGTACCGGGACGTGTTCCGGTGATGACCGCTTCACCTGTCCATTGTTTAGCTGGCGGCTGTTTTAAACAAAAGGGGTTCAAATATCACAGTTTTTGGGATATAATCGCTGCAAAAGCGATAAATTTTATATGTAATAACTGCACTTGCGAAGGCTCAGTTTATCGCTATAATGTATGGGGTGAGGAATTTATTAGGATAAGGTATTGATTTATTTTGAGGATATCCTTTGGTTGTGATGCGTGGACAGGCTGTTTTTAGATTTATTTGATTGGTTTATCGTATTTGTTGTATTAAAATGTACGTTGTTTGTTCGATACATGTGTAGTCTCGCGTTTTCTTGTTTTAACGTGATTATTTATTATTTTAAACTTGATGTTTCAAACATATGTTTACCCATATGCTATTTATTATGCTCTACATTTTATACAGTTTATTTTGACGTGTTTAATATAGAAGTACAATGATCACCAAACTTATTTATGAATAATATGCACCCATGACTATGGAACAAGTGAAGAGAGTTTATAGTCATAGCACTACTTATTAAGAAATAATATGTACCTTCTCATGACTGTAGCAGAGGTAACGAGGGCTTCAAGTCATAGTACATGACATTGCCATAGTCTCTGTACCCCCATGGGCATCACCCATGAGTTTAATAAACAAACAAAAGAACAATTGAAAAAAATATGTAGAGCGCAAAGTCATCAAACTCAATCTTATTACAAAATAATAATACAAATCAGTTTTCGATTTGTGTCGTCATTTTATTTGTTAAACTAATTATTATCGTAGTCAACCGAGCACAGAGCATTGCTCCTAATGATTATTTGGTTGTACAATGAATTCTTTATTTAAATAGAGAATGTAATCATTAGGTTACACGAGGTTAGTTTTTCAAGCTAGGATAGCAAATAAGTAGGTTTTGAACATCCCTAATTTTGAAAACCAAAAGATTTTGACATTTATTTTAAGCTAGAATGATTAGAGTCACATATAGTGAACATGCAAACAAAATTTGGTGTCTGCTTACTTGCTAACTATCTTCGCGTGTAACATCTTGTACACAATCCTGTGGAGAAAAATGAGAGGTATTTCGTGCATGCAGTATTAACAACAGAACTTCTTTATTTTAAGAAGTTCTCTGGCTTGTATAGTAGCTTACAAAAAGATAGTGAAGTCAGTACTAACTTGTTATCCTAGTTAACAAAACTAGTCTCATTTAACTCGAGCATGAGGTATATTCTACTAGTATACAATGTAACATGTAGTTACTTAACGTAGTAATATACAGTTTAAAACTTTAAAGGGAAACTTGAATAACAAACGCGCTCTCTAAGATTAGTCTGTACTAATCACTACTACCTACCTAACTAACTTTCTAGTTTGTTTTGCGTTTCATTGAAAATTCACGGTTTCAAAACTCCATCTCGCCCCCCTTCTATCCTTATCTATTACGATAACTATGCAGAAAGAGCTCATTTAATTTCTACGAAATAATTAAAAAAAATAACCAAGCTAAGTTCTCACCATCACTGCAAGCGACCTGTCCCAACAGTAAGTAATACATTAATGAAATGTTTTGATTACAAAAATAAACGCCATTTCACACAATGTTGTAAGACTGTCGTAGTCATGTCCCAAATAAAGTCGACTGCGAACTCGACGCGGGAACGGATGCAAACGTCAGAGCAGGGAGTCGCGGCGATAAATCCCGGGTTTGCCGCCGGCGCGGGATTCGGGAGCTATCAATCATTATGGAGCACCAACGTCGCTGGGGGTACATAGAGTAATGTGAGAAAGCAGAGGTTTTAAACAGTACGGTATTGATCTGTAATTTGTTTAAGTGTTTAATTAAATAAGATGTTTACCGTTGTTAGTGTCTTTTACTAGCCTACTGATGTCTCCAAATACGATAGGAATCCACTAATGGAAAGCAACACAGCCTGTGTTGTAAAAATGAGCGCTGAGCGTGGAGCGTTGAGCGCTGAGTCGACGCTTTGGAGCATTTTAGACTCGAGCGTTAAACGCTTGAGCGTTTAAGACTTGCGAGCGTTGAGGGCTCAGACTTTAACGCTTGAGTCTCGCGCTCAAGCGTCCGAGCGTTATAATTTTTAAATAATATAAAAAAGTAGTAGAAATGATGGTAAATAAAAATCTTAGACGTTGTGGCGGTGCAGTAAGTATTATTTATATGTCGACTTTGGTCGTATAAAAAAATAAACAATCTACATTGCCTAAGTTAAGTAAAATGGCATTCGAAATTTTATCTGTTCCGAGTACGAGTGTGCCAAGCGTAGTGGCATTTTCAAAAGCTGGCCTCGTCATGACTAAAATAAGGAACAGATTTAGCAACGAAAACATACAGGCCAGTATGTGTCTTTCTTCATGGTTAAAAAAAATATACTGAATTTATGAAAATAATATGTATCTTTCTATTAATATATTGATTTTATTTAGTTTAGGCACTCATTTTTGTATTATCATTTAAAATAACCTTAACTAAAACCATTTTATTTTCCTCATAATACTCTCGATCTCGGTAGCAATACATACTCGTAGATAGATTGTAGTCTAGACGCTCACGCTCAAGCTCAAGCCGAGCGCTGAGTTCGGCGCTCGGAACAGACTTTTTTACTAAAACGCTTGAGCCCCTGCTCGAGCGTTAAGCGTCCTAGTCGAGTCCCTGCTTGAGCGTTCAGAAAGTGCTCGAGCGTCGACTCAAGCGTTTAAGCGCTGACTCGAGCTTTTTTACAACACTAAACACAGGACTGCTTCAAAAACCACCAACTTCCCTATTTTGTAGATTTTACGGAAATTATTATACGGGGTTGTTCAAGCTTTCTTTCCATTGCACTGTTATTATTCTTTTCTAATATTCTGTTCTAGCATTTAAGAAATGTCAGTAATAACCCGTCATCAACACACTATGTATTTAAAGGAGATTCAACAATTTTGCCACTAGAAAGATTTAGATTTAGAAATGAACCCTAATTTAAAACTACGTCCTTTGGATAGAGCCGTTTACGACATCTATAGGATGAGATAGGGTGGTGACAGCATGTATTTCCACACGGAAAATGTACTCGTAATATAAATGATAAATATGTTATAAATTATATTATTTACTGTAAACAATTTAATTTTAAATTAGCTACTTAGGTCCTAGTGGTAACGGAGTAAAAATACAATATATTGTAGTGGTGTAGTAAGTGTAAGTGTAAGTAAGTACCTATTCATAAGTAATAATCAATATATAACAATGTATCTTGCCTAATAAAGTAGTCATAATTCATCATTCGTTTGTTTAACTTATCTCCCGAGCTCCCGGCATCGCATGGCGACCCTGCCTGCCATATATGGTAATGGAGCGCATTCTTGTAACGCCGCGAATGTAAACTGTGCAGTGATTTGGACAAATATTTTTTTTTATTAAAATTATACATCATGGGGAAGACATACTCAAAAGAGGAAACAATTATTGCGCAAACTGCTGCTGGTGATGGCAAAAATAGCGCATCGGCGGAAACTTCTTATGCGACCATCAGTGTGACAAACATATTGTTGACCGTCATCGTGATCGTCTTACTGGCTGCAGCATTGTATGCAACTTGCTATTTTTACAAAAAAACGCATACCAGATGGATGGAAAGACAGATGAACCGTCGTTCTATACACCGGAGACAGGCGTCTACAAGTGGTTGTAAGTGTAACTTCGCTCGTGTTGAAAAGGTCTAAGTGCGTATACTAAAAGTGAAATATATAAATAAATAATAAGTTAAAGTGTTAAAAAAAAAAAAAAAAAAATTGACTAAAAACTATAATAATAATAAACGGTGCTACATTTTAATGTCCATGTGAAGAAAACTACATTTTAGGGCTCCACTAGAACTTGAGAAAGACAATCGACGATAGATTAAGCGTATCAATAATTTAATAATAATTTTATAATGATAAAGAATCTTCAATAGTGTATTACTCGTATACCTACTTTTTTTTTTAATTATGTCTGTGTTTATTAATGCTTACTTAAATTTACAGTACGTATGTTAGAAGAAATTTATAGTATGAATATTGTAATCATGTGTAATTATGAAAAAACAACATTAAAATAGGTAAGTTTTATTTTAATTTTAGAAATTAAGTACATATAAACTGTTCTTAAATCGAGCGCTGACCAGAGACTCATCGAACATGATAGCTCGTTACGTATATGGTATTGTTTAGAATAGTTGGACTTATTTAGCGTCTGTTGGTAACAACCAAGAATTATTCTGAATTTATGATGTAATAACATTGTTATTCTTCTTTGTTTAATTATAGTATGGCTGAAAATTTTATAAAATTATATAATGAGATATTAGACATTCGTAAATATTTAGTGAAGAAAGGTCAGAGTAGATATCAGGGTTCTATTGCTTCAAATAAATTAGAAGAGGCTGAATGCTTATACAAAGAAGCCGATTTATTGTTATCAAAATTATCTAGTGACGAGACACCCGAAGTAGTGACATCCATAACTACTGTTTATGATAATATTAAACAATTATATTTAGAAATTACTAAGCTGTGTTCATACGAACCAAAATTAAGCAAAATGGCTTTTGATATGCGTACCGCGTGTAGTTTAATACCTCTTATGGATGATAAAGAGGAGACCACTAAACGGTTGATAGATGCAGTGGAATTGTATGCGGATATGTTAGATAGTGCAGGTCAAAACTATTTAATTAAGTTTGTACTTAAAGGTCGACTCTCAGAAAGTGCTAAGCTACGTTTATCAAGCGACTATTCTACGGTTAGTAGTTTACTCCAGGATATGAGAAAACATTTTTTGGCTGTTAAATGTCCTTCAGCTATTCAATCTCGATTACTTAGCACTAATCAAGGTTGGAAGTCTATTGACGAGTATGGTGCTGAACTGGAAAAACTTTTTACAGATCTTACAATATCTCAGGCCGATGGTGACTCAACTAATTATAAGGTGTTAAAACCATTAAATGAAAAAATGTCCATAAAAAAATTTTCAGATGGTCTGAAAGATGCCAGGCTGAGCACTATTGTAGCAGCGCGAAACTGCACCAGCCTCAGGGAGGCAATACAGGTAGCTAAGGATGAGGAGGCGACAAAGTATTCCCATTCAACCATGTCCGATGTTATGCAGTTTACTCGGAGGCCGCGAGGTATGTACAAACCCTTTATGAGATCTAGGGGTCAAGGTCAGCGAGGTAGTTACTATAATGGTAGTAACAATTTCCATTCTCGTGGTTCAGGGAATTACTATAGTGGAAGTAACAATTTTCATTCTCGTGGTTCCGGAAAACCTTTCCAAAATAATAACCGTGGTAGAATTAATAACAACAGGTACGACCACCGACCTCGTGGTGAATGGCATGGCCAGCGTAAAAATATTTATTCTATAGAACAAAATGATAATGATAATTATCAAACTTCAAACACTGACTCACCAGGTACTTCTAAAGATTTAACTAAGGAGTTTTTTCGTGATTAAGAATTATGTTTTATCTACTAATGGTCAGTGTAAATTCGTGACGTTTTGTATCAATAATCGAAAATATTTATTTCTCTTAGACACCGGAGCATCAATATCAATTATAAAGAGAGACGAATTACCCAAGTGTATACCTATAGTTAACGACGATACCGTAATTAATGGAATAGGAGGCCAAATTTATTCTATAGGATACGTAAATTTAAAACTTAAGCTACCAAACCACACTAGTATATCACAAAAGTTTTATGTATTTGAAAAATTACCTTTGAAAGCGAATGGTATTTTAGGATTAGACTTTCTATCTACTTATCATTGTAATATTGATTTATCAGCTAACATTTTGACTATTAATTATAACACTAGTATAACCCATTTACAACTATTAGACAAGCCAAACTTTACGAATAATCTAAAAATACCGCCACGGAGTGAGTCTATACATTATGTCTATATAGGTACTGATGTAAATGATGATTGTATTGTAAGCACGAGAGAAATAGAGAAGGATGTGTTTTTAGCTGGGACTATTGTAAAACCAAAATGCGGTAGAATACCAATAAAAATACTTAACGTTGGGGAGGAAGAAGTTACTTTAACTAATTTTGTACCACAAGTTAGTTGTTTAGACGAATATAACATTTTTTCTTTTGCTGAAACAAATTCTGACGTTAGCAGAGCTCAAAAATTACTTTCTTTACTACAGATAAACCATTTAAACTCTGAAGAAAAGAATTCCATTGAAGTAATTTGTTCTAAATATTCTGATGTTTTCTTTTTACCAGGGGATAGACTGTCTACAACTAACGTGTATGAACAATCTATTACACTCAAACCTAACACTAGCCCAGTATATGTAAAGCCTTATAGACTACCACAGTCAATGAAGCCAGAAGTTGATAAACAAATTAAAAAAATGTTAGAAGATGACATAATTGAAGAAGCCACTAGTGAGTGGTCTAGCCCTATACTTTTAGTGCCAAAAAAGTCAGACACTACTAAAAAGTGGCGCTTAGTCGTGGACTATAGAAAACTTAATGATGTAATTGTCGATGATAAGTTTCCACTTCCAAACATCACCGATATTTTAGATTCCCTATCAGGTTCTATTTATTACTCACATTTAGACCTAAATCAAGGTTATTACCAAGTAAGTCTCGATCCAGAAAGCCGTAAATATACAGCATTTATTACAAACAATGGTCAATATCAATTAAAACGATTACCGATGGGTTTGAAAACTTCCTGTAGTAATTTTAGTAGAGTAATGTCTATTGCTATGTCCGGAATAGCTCCTGAAAAATGTTTTCTGTATATGGATGATTTAGTTATCATGGGCAGAAGTTTAGAAATTCACAATTCTAACCTTATTTCAGTACTTGAGCGACTTAGGAAGGTAAATTTAAAACTCAATCCAGGAAAGTGTAACTTTTTGAAAAAAGAAATTCTATATTTAGGACATCTCGTGTCAGCAGATGGTGTTTTACCAGACCCAGAGAAAACCAAAATTCTACAAAATTACCCTGTTCCCCAAAATGCGGACGAAGTTAGACGTTTCGTCGCATTTTGTAATTATTACCGAAAATTTGTACAGGGGTTTGCTCAATTAACCTTACCCTTAAATCAATTATGTCGAAAGAACGTTAATTTCAATTGGACAGATGAATGCCAAAATTCATTTATATTACTAAAACAAGCATTAATGACTCCACCCATACTCCAATACCCAAATTTTGCAGATACAAACGAGTTTATATTACAGACAGACGCATCAGGTACAGCTATAGGTGCGGTCTTATGTAATGCAGATTTGAGACCTGTAGCATATGCTAGTAGGCCGTTAAATAAAGGCGAATTAAATTACCCTACAATCCAAAAGGAGCTTACTGCTATAGTCTGGGCAGTCAAGTATTTCCGACCATATTTATATGCTAGGCATTTCACAATAATGACAGACCATAAACCTTTAATATACTTGTTTGGAATAAGAGATCCTTCAAGTAGATTACTAAAGTTCCGTTTAACCCTTGAAGAGTACGATTTTAAGATAGTGTATGTGAAAGGGAAAGACAATGCGGTTGCTGACGCTTTGTCTAGAGTACATGTTACATCGAGTGAATTAAAAGGTATGAATGAGAAAATTTCTGAAGTGAATATTCTGACTAGATCAATGAAAAGAAAGATGGATGAGAACAGTAAAGCAGAATCACCAATCCTTAATAAACCGACAGACAACGGGTCTGATCAACCAAGAGTCGTTGAGTTATTAAAGAAACCGTGCGGTTTGGTAGAAATGATTTTAGTAGAGAAGGAAAAGTTAGACATATATAAAAAACAGAATTTAATAACTGTTTTAGATGAATGTTTTAATTACATTGATACTAAGAAAATGTTATGCATAAATCTCAACTTTAGGGCACACTTCTCGCGAGCCGAATTTGTGACTAAGTTAGAGAAATTTAGTAAAAAAATAAATTTAAGAGAAATATGTATTATTAAAAATGAAGATAATGAAGAATTTATCAAAGGATTATGTAATGAGCTCAAACTATTAAAAACTTGGACCGGTCCACGAGTGTATATCCTTAGAGGAGTACAGAGAGTATTTAATGAAGACGAAAAAAGATTTATTTTGAATGACTATCATTTGCTACCGACCAGTGGTCACGCTGGGGTACGCAGAATGACAAATAATATAAAGAGGAAATTTTACTGGCCAGGTCTATCGAACGATGTTTACGATTTTGTTAGCAAATGTCCTAGGTGCCAAAAAGCTAAATACAGTAGATATATTAGACAGCCAATGACAATTACAACCACAGCTTCATCAGGTTTTCAAAAAGTCTATTTAGATGTGGTAGGTCCTCTAACCAGAGATGAAGATGGAAATTGTTACATCCTTACTATTCAGTGTGAACTGACAAAATTTATTGAAGCATACCCGTTAAAAAACAAGGAAACTGTAAGTATAGCTAAAGCTTTTGTACAAAATTTTATTCTACGTTTCGGTATCCCTGACGCTATTGCAACAGACAGAGGTACAGAATTTATTTCTGCAACAATGATAGAGGTTTGTAAACTGTTACAAATAGAAAAACTAAATTCCACTGCATATCATCATCAATCAATAGGTTCTCTCGAAAATGCTCACAAGCATTTGGGAGCATTTCTAAGAACGTATAGTGCAGACGGTTACTCATGGTCTCACTGGTTACCCTTCTGGTGTTTCAGTTTTAATAATACCGTCCACACAGAAACTCAATATGCGCCTTTCGAACTTATATTCGGTAAAACTTGTAATATACCAAAATCTATCACTGATAACGTAGAACCGCTTTACAACCCCGATAACTATTCATTAGACCTAAAACACAAATTACAGATAGCACTTCAGGATGCTAGAAATAATTTAGTTAGTAGTAAGGAAAAAAGAAAGATAATATACGATAAACAATGTAATCCTATTACTTATAAGGTAGACGATTTAATTTTAGTTAAAAACGAAAGTGGAACAAAGATGGACAATATTTATAATGGACCGTACAGTGTCATAGAAGATATGGACCCTAATGTTAGAATAAGTAAAAATAATAAACACGAAATAGTTCATAAGGATAGAACTAAGTTGTATCGTCAATAAAGATACTATGTAACCATTTTTTTTTTAAATTGTTTAATCAGTTTATCTAAATATACTCATTATAATCAACCTATTTTACTCCATTTATATTATCATTTTAGTGACATTAATATAAAGTTTATATATATATATATATTTAAAAAAAAACAATCTTATAAGTTGTTTTTTTTTCCGCGCACCCCCGGAGGTGTAGTGGTGTAGTAAGTGTAAGTGTAAGTAAGTACCTATTCATAAGTAATAATCAATATATAACAATGTATCTTGCCTAATAAAGTAGTCATAATTCATCATTCGTTTGTTTAACTTATCTCCCGAGCTCCCGGCATCGCAATATCACTACCCCATCTCATCCCATGGGTGTCGTAAAAACCGACTAATGGACTATCTGTGAATATTACCTTTACATAGAAAGAAGGAAAACTTGAAATTAAACCCTATACTAATCTGTCTGGCCAGCGTGGTATTAGTAGGCCAAGTATCCCTCCGTCACGGGTGGAGGTCCGTCCCTGCAGTGGGACATTACTGGGCTGTTATGATGTTATGAACTTAGTAGGTACTTAATTTACATTTGCTGTCTCTATATTAACAATCTACTCTACACGTTCACTCTAACGACTTCTTATTAAAAGCTAAGCGGCGGTTAAAGTTGTCTGACACAATGTTTGATACATGATAACTAGAGGCTAAATCAGGTTAAGCCTTCTTGCTCGCACTTACTGGATAATTCACATAATTTCACTTACGAGGCGTATATTCGCGTAATAAGGCGCATTATGCCTTATAAACATCGTTTTTATAATAAATTGTTAATATTTCAGTGAGAAAACTGCCTTGAAAGTAAGTAGTTGAATTAAATAATGTATTCACAGCATCTCTTGATGGATATTAATGTAGTGCGTCATATTAGTGTACGTGTTGGGAATTTTTAAGAGGAACTTTTAGTATTTATAAAGAAAAACTATATCTGTGTGGTTGTGAGAGAGATTTTTTATAGACAGAATAAAGGGTTAGGATAGACTATCGTTATCGAAAGTCATCTAGGCTATATAAAATCATTTACTTAAGGAAAGATCTTAAATAAAAACAATGCAGGGACACGATACAGCATTAGCCAGTACCATAATTAATTTGTGGATTACCTACTTACTCCAAATTGTTTTAATAATTAGGAATCCTTCGTGTGGTGACAAAGAGAGTTTTTATTTTTTTCTAAACTATAATTTAATTTAATGAATCAATTCTAAATCAAAATATTTGTTAATATAGACAAGACAAAGAAGATTCGTAAGGATACCTAAGTAGGAATCTCCCCACCCCAAGAGAAATAAGGAATATGTTTATGTATGTATATTTTAAAATAAGAAATAACTACATTGTACCTATGCTTGAAAGAATATAAAAACTAGTCTTAACCACGTTCATATTATGTCAACCAGTTTGTGTTTGTATTCTGTCTTAACCTGATTGACACCTACCGTGCTTGCGGTTCTAATATTATAAAAACGTAGAGAAAACATTAAAAAAACATAGTTCTCGCACGCATCGGAGTCCTGACGCGGGTTTTTTATTGATTTATTTTATTTGTAATAAAAGACACGGCAATATTACCATGTCATGTCTGATAGAAAGCGCTAATATGCTCAAAGAATTAAGTCATTAAATATTTTACTCTGTTGCCATGAAAGTTCTTTCACTGCCTGATCTTTAAGCATAAGCATAGTGCTTAGAAGTATTTGCTTCTTTACACTGCATTCGATGAACCAGATTCCCTTTAGTGCGCGACGAAATCGGTCTGACGGTTTGTCTATGAAATCGAGAATCACAAAATGAAAGAGATCTCGAAATCTCATACTTAGAGCCGAGATAAGTACAAATTTCACACTATGCTTTTATTAAATATCATAATTATGAGTAAAAACACATAATTCTGTCTTTTAATAGTTCTAATATCAATTAAAAATTAAGATACTTTGCATTCAGAAAACTCAAACAATAGGTAGGTACTGCACTCTTCGAGCGCGGACGTTCTGTAAATTGCACCTTTTAATTAATTTCAAGATGTCAAACGGCTAGAGTGACATTTAAGCGATAAGTAGTAAGTAATTTCACTTTAGTGAACGTTGCTCTGTAATTATTGTTGTAAATTACAAAGCTTCAAATATGGCCTAATAAATATCCTATCACACTTGGATCAAACAAAAAAAATTCTAGGACCACGATCGTTTAATTGAGAGCACACTGATAGCGTCACTAGGCACGGGCCCCCTCCTGTTATAGAAGAAATTTAGACATCCTAAATCTTAAATAAGATGTTAATTGATTCCAAGTGGTGCTTATTATAGTTTACAATAACCCCGGGTATCCATAATAAGCGTTAACACCATTTCACTAGGTATTACTAGTCATTACGGTCAAGGGAGTTACCGTAAAGACCACGATTTGTAATCTCGACACCAACAAAGGAACCATTCGCGTGATTTTGATTGATCTCGGGATAATACGCACCCATAGGATACAAACTATACGGATACACAAACGAATAAGTACTTTAAATCAAACGAATAAAGTATGTTTTTGTTTGACAGTGAGCGAACAGTAATTAATTAGACTTGTCTTGTATGATTATGCTCTTTAAATTGATGTGCATAAGGTTTTGTTTTAGATAATGGATTAGGACGGGGTTGGTTGAGTGCGAAATCATCGTTCGAGTTGATCGCTAGCCCCGAGCTGTCGATTAGGAAAAGCTTACATTTACGTTTGCAGACAATGAAATCTAATGTACAGGGACAAACATTTTATTTTGTTTTAAAAAATACTACTTCTTTACTAGAGACCGAAATCAGTTTCGCGGCGACTTTTACAAGCACGAAATTTACGCTCACAAAATAGGTACATCAGCTCCAAGACAATAATGATTTGTGAATCGCATAAATTATCCTGTAACATGGAAAGACCATATATGACATCGCTTTCCCACTAGTTAAACTTTATAATTTTATTTTTACTTTGTTTAACGGAATTAAAATATATAACACGCTATTTCTTCCTGAGGACTGAGATTTTTTCCAAAATAATAATTTTCTCTTTATTAGATGACTCAAGAATTTTTAGCTCACTTACTTCCCCGAAATAATGACAACTGCAAAAAACACTGTAGTACGACTTAAGTCGGTTAAGTCGTATTAGACTTAATGTTTCACCTAAACAATTTTCGTGTGTATTCTATACGCTATCATGTTGCTGTAGGAGTTGAGTGTTCCCGTCTAATGTGTTTGTTATTTTGTCCCACAGGCAGGTATTAGAGGCTCTTTGGCGGCGCGCGCATCACCCGCGGCAAGCCTTAACACTCGTTCAGTGAGGATTATTATTCAACTGCACATTTTATACTAATCATAACGGATTATCATAAGGAAAAGATATAATATACTTTATTTTACTAACCGTAAATACTATCTTTACGAAGTAAAAAGAAGGAAAATTTGAAATTAAAACCTATACCAATCGGTCTGCCCAGCGTAGTATTAGTAGGCCAAGTATCCCTCCCTCACGGAAGGAGGCCCGTCCCTGCAGTGGGACATTAATGGTCTGATGATGATGATGATACTTTAATGGGAAAACAGTTGTATGGCGAAAGAATAAAGCTTAGAAATATGGAAAGTCGATGGATAACAAGGCCTATTACAAGCAGTGGATGTCTTTTGGGTGATACATGTTTAACAGTGTAGTTATAGTAATATTTAATTTAGTATTTAAGTAAGTATAAGGCAGTGATTATTCACAGCATGTTGTATTTGCCTATAATTAATTTGTTACATTTTGTTTAATTTTATAATAAGTATGTGTTCCTACTGCTTGTAACAGTGTAAACAAATGTTGGCAACTATTAATTAATAAATACAGAGGGATAAAGTGGGTGGGAATTTCCGCGTGGTGACGGATTAAGAATATACTGTCACACCAGTCCAACTTATCGAGTGGGTGTTGTAAAATCAAACAAAAAAAAACGGCCAGATATTATGTCTACGAAAACAAAAGATAAAAATATTTTAAGTACCTACGTTCCTCTCACAGGAGAGGGCCTATCTTTGGAGTAGGACATAGTGGGTGGGGTTTGTCCGAGAGGTAGATGTTTAAACAAAACAATAAATAATTAATCCTTTCTAAGGTAGTATTTAATGATAAAATAATTCATGAAAAAAAAAACACCCATGTTTATAGTATTTATAATTTATAAATAATTGCTTTGATGGAGGATTGATTTTATTGAATAAATATTTGTTGTATTGGTATGTCGACGTGTGCTTACTTTAATAATTAAATGTGGATATATTATAAAAAGCCAAAAACAGGCATTAATATTACTGTTGTATTATTATGGAAACCATAATCAAATCATTGATGATAGGGAAAGGAAATGGCCGGGCATCGAATTCTGCACATTTGACTGTATGATCCACAAATATATACTGACGTGGACCTAAACTTGAGAGGGCTTGATTTGGTATCATGGCCTTTGAACTTTGCATATTTAATAAGCTAAATTATGTACCCGCATAATTTAAACTACGCCGCTTCATATCCTTCTTTTGCCTTAATATAATTTAAGAGTGTGTTTGAATTTGGGAGTTTTAAAAGATTGTTGTGTTTGTGGATCAGATAAATAATCTTAAGATGCGCGAGTGATGTTCCATCAAGGCAGATAAGTTTATTAACATGTAGACATACATAAACTCACGCCTTATTCCCATGGGAGTATGTAGAAACTACTGAAGCGCCAGGTATCTTTACAAACCTGCTCTGCTTCTTAAAGAAAACTAGAATTATTTTAAGTTTCATCATCATCATATCAGCCAATGAATGTCCACTGAAGATTAAATTAATCACGATTCATTTATTAAGAAATTTAATAACCATTTATAATAAAATAAAGCAAAATACAGTTAAATTATACTTCAATAGTATCCTTAAAAACAGTTGATGTGAAGTATAGTAATGTTTTTAAACTGGTGCAACAAAGGTGCATTATTCGCTAAAAAATTGTAGCAATGGTTGTGTAACCCCGACATTATACGGATATAACAGATAGCCGGTGTTGGCTTTTGAACTCGATGAGTGAGCCTTCAACACGGTTTATTGTATCAGGGCTGGCCCGTATCGGCAAATAGAAAGACCAATGTGGTTATTGGCAAAAGTAAAATAGACCATTTTTACCTTAAAATAGATTTTTTTTAAATATTTTCTGTAATTATCATAACAGTCAATTAAAATTCCACGGCAAAGTCGGGCGCTAGCAACACCGTGAAACTTGGACTCCTCCGTTGGCCATATGAGTGTTCCAGATGGAGTGGTATAAAATTTGTGTTCTTTTTTCGAACGAACTTTCGCTCAGTTGATTTTTATGACATGCGTGAGATGACTTGATCCTCGAAACAGTTCGTAAGGCCAAAAGCACAGTGTGAGTGGATTCGGACCAACATTTCAACAAATACTAAAAGTCTTCCCATCAAGTTTGAATTGGAAGTTTGTTTGGAATTTCCCCACATTAAAACATTATAATGTCACAGTGTATTTGTGGATAGCAATCGTAGTAGCGATTACAATTTGTGACTTCGTGGACAGCAGCACAAAGGTAACGGTCAAAAATACGTAATTTCTACTCCAAAACTACAAGCCCTTGAACTATCAACAATTCATCGAACAACCGTACTATCAGTAATCTTTATGATTAATAAAGTTGTAAAGCGATTGCCGATAGATGACTCTAGTGGTACCCGCCTGTTGGCCGCGATCACTTCGCCTATTATCCTGTCGATACCGCGACTCGTGAGCACGAATATCGCTGAATTACACCCCTATTTACTGTCAAACTTAATTTCTTATTCGTGTCCTTAACTTTCATTGCCGCTTTTGATATTTTTTCTAGTCATGATTAACTTTTTTTCTAGGTACTACTTGAAGATCTTTTCCCACAGCTGTAACTTACATACACTAAACAAAACGGAAAAAATACAGCAATAACTAAAAGGAGAGGTAAAAGAAAAAATTAATAAGATATAAAATCCTTAAATCTAAATTCCTTCCTAATAGAGGTAATTTAGCCATCTAATGTCATGCTGATCATGATTGATGCACAATTTGTGTTTTTTTTTCTTCCAATAGTTTTATAATATTTACTTATACCCAGTTGTAAAAGCTTTATTTTGTAAAAGCAAGAAATTTTAGTCAATTTTTTTTTTGTTCAGTTCGAGTAGTTTGTCTCTGACGACAGTTACTACTTTACATGGGCTGTGGTGGGGCGGATGGAACTCAACCAAAAAATTTTAGTCTGCAATTCAGGTGCATCTTACAATTCAGGCTACAAATGAACTACTGCGACAGTAGTAGTTATCAGTTTGTGGTGGAGTAGTTGGTATAAAATATTTCTGAACTAGTGTGATTAGTTGTTGTTGGTTATACATTAGGATTAACGTCAGCCGAACACCTTTGTATTGGTGCTAGTTAGTTTTACTTGTTATTACGCGCGCTCATCTCCTAGTACTTATTAAAAGTTCAAGAGTATGGAGTAGGCTTAATACTTCGAAATGTTGCAGTATAATTGCTGAATACAATAGTTTTACAATTAACCCAAACCTCAAGCTCTCTGAATCTCAATAAAAAAATGACAAGTGTAAAATGATATTAAATTAATATATTGCAGTATTCTTCAGTTTCTTACAGATTGGTGACTCGCCTTAAATCTTTATATTTTAACTTACCTATTTAATTGGTCTATAAGGATTGTAGACACATTTTCTAACTGTTTAGATTATAATTTTAGTTAGGTAGACGAAAGCAGATTGTTAATGTGGTTGTATCTAGGTCTACCTGTTTTGTTAGACGTTACTTAAGGCTAATTTTACAGCCATTCTTGTTCTTAGCGTACAATATTGTGATGTAGTTGTTTGCTAACGTCATACATTTTGACAAAGAAAACAGTACTCTAAATAACGCAACGAAATGGTTAGCAGACAATAATTTTAGTGCTTACTTAATGCTAAAAGACAAAATGTATAAAGTTCACATTACAGACTGTTCACATCATCAAAGTATTGTCGTCCTGATATAATTTAAATAATGAGGCGCTTAAACCTGTTCAGTTTGATGTGCATCCACTTTGCATTTTTTAATGAAGCTAGTTTTGTTTGATTTTATTTTTATAGTAAGTACTTAATGCATAATGATATAATTGTCCTTTTAGACACACATTATAGTTAAAAATAATAGTTCTTTTCCTATTAAAAATAATATATTTCATTAACTATGCTAATTAAATAAGAATTTGTTTCAATTGTATCAGAAACGAATTATGACATTAGCTTTCATAAATTTTCTGCTGTTGAATATTACTAGACAAATTATTTTATTTGGAGGTAGCCTGAGTTTCTTGGCCGTATTCTTTTTAGAGTTTAAGTATGATCATCTGCAAAACTAGTGATAGTATGATTGTTAAATTGCTTTCTTCACGCGTTTCCTGTATCCGTGGTCTTAAATAGTGGGGCAACGCAAAGTAATCAAAAGACATTTTGCTTTGGAGATGATCCGATCCTAAAGGGACAGAGGGGAGTTTCTAGAGTTTATTTTGTGCAATACCTTTTTTAAATCTACGTCAAAAACACTCTGTTCTAATAATCATACCAAGACAGTAAAACGCCGACTCCATACTTACTAAGCCATCTGTAGACACTAACATATCGCTGACCATTTATTTACATTAGAACCATTTCTTTATCAGTTTATCATCAATTGTCTCGAGATCCCTATTGAAGAGCACCGTAACAGGTACTGATTAATAGCCGATGACTAAATGTAAATATGATTGAGCTTTTGTTAAACCACTCTGGGTACCTTTTCCGTACGAGTATGTTTGGTTACAAGAGGCCAATTGCACGAACCTATTTAGCAGCGAGGTATTTTGACAGGGTTAAAAACTTTATTGATGGCCACTTAATTTTGTAGACCAATGAAAATATAATTTTGTTGATTATAATGAATGGCTTGTGTTTCTTTTTTTGAAAGGTGACTCACTGAATATATTTATGTGTTCGTTGAGATATTTTGTGCACATTAATTTCGAGTAACTACGTTCAATTATTAAACACATTAATGGGTTTCATTCGATTTATCAGTATCAGCCTCTTATTCAAAGAAAATATGAATGGCCACGATCTTGCAATCACAGAGAAGAGTCAAGTATGTCTAGTAGCGATAACAAGCAATATGTGCCACGGCACATGGTGAGTACCTAGTACGAAAAAAATTAAAGAGCTTTATATAGCTCAGGAGGCAATGCGGCAAACATTACGTACCATTAATTAGAATTAAAACAATAAGTTAAAGGGCAAAAGTTACCGGGAAGGATGTTGTTCTCCAAATAAATAGAAGAGTAAATAAAATGGAATATATAGAATAGAAAACATGCAAAATTATGCTTCCATACTTTTGAACTTTACCCTTTTTGGGTAAAGTAGTATCTGTAGTCGGCATATTTTTTAGATTTAAGTCCGGATTTGTTGCCTTGGGGTAATCACCGAGTAGTCGTTACAAATATGTTACAGAAATCAAATATAGCTCAGATTTTCATTTTATATTTTTTATATGTGTAAGCCTAATTCTTGTTCATTATTTCGATGTTCGAGGATTTTCTCTCTGAGGATCTCCGTAGTGATTTGATTTGCGGTCTTAACTTTGTATAATCCTTTTGTATAATTTCTTTTTATAATCTTTTCCCCATAACAAAAAATAACATTAATGTAATCAAAATTAATGTTACAAATCTTTTATTATAAAAGCATTCTTTGCTTCAATCTCCCTTTCTCAATGCTCCATGGTGACAATATCATTTCAATAAAAAATATCTAAAGAATAACGCCTTTAGGCGTGGACACACCGTTTAAAATAAGAATTAGTAGGTCGACTACATTCAAAGGTTGTCTACCGCTGTGCTATTGTGTTCAATCCCTATTAACTGCTTCAGAAGTTCATAACATTTTTTTTATCATGTGTTTCAAGTGATATCTTTTGTTAGTGGGAGTTCCTCTGACTAACTTGACCGTATTTAAATGTTCATTATTATCTTTTGGTGTATTTTGACACATTGCTTTTTATTGTTTGTCATTTTGTATGGTCGTAAATTATCTTTTTAAATGTCTTGGTGACATTTGATGAGGATTTTAGTTGTAATTTTGATTTCTTATGATTATATGATTTATGTTATTCGTTTATTGTTGTTATATGATTAATGAGTGTGTTATTAAATCAGTAAGATTTTGGTTTCACTTTGATTAATTTATTGTAGTTTTTGAACTTGAAGCTGTGATTGGTATGTAAATTTGAGTGACGTGACCGGCTTTTTACCTTTACTGTTGTCCTGATTTAGTAAAAAATAAAATAATTTTGATTTTATAATATGTATTAATTAAGTTCCTATAATAATATAATTATCATCGCGGTACTCCTGTGTGCTTTGCGTTGGGTGGTCAAAGACATATATTGACAGTCTCTTTCTCTGCCAAGAATAAGACCTTACTAAACGAAGGCGTCATCTGTGTTTAGGGGGTTTGACCTTGACTTTGACTTATAAAAAATACTACGAGTACTAAATCTACTATATAAAAATAAGTCGGGTTTTCCTTCCTGACGCTATAACTCCAGAACGCGCCAATCGATTTCCACGGTTTTGCATTCGTTGGAAAGGTCTCGGGCTCTGTGGGGTTTATAGTAAAGAAAATTCAGGAAAAAATTCAACTAAAAAACGGGAAAATAATGCCCGTGCGAAGCGGGGACAGGCCGCTAGTACGAGTATATTATTTAAAATCATTCTAATTTCTTTACCTTTTTGTTTCAAATAAAAAACAAGGAGACTCTTTCAACATAGTAAGGTGTAAAAGTGACAAAAGCGCGGCTATCCTTTGAAGGTATCGCGGGTTACGCGTGTGGTAACCAATTGTTAAGCCAGAGTGTCACAATGGAGGCGCACAGTAGCGCGCTTCCGTAAGACTGAAGAGCTAAAATGTATATAGAAAAGACTTACATAGTTTCAATAGTATTTTTCTTAAAATCTAGAATAGCTTTTCGAAGGAAAACAGTATCCCCTTTACTCATAAACGCCTCTTAAATTTTAGTCCATTGATTAGTTTAAATTCGTTACGTTTTTACATAGAAAAATCTGGATAAACAGTGATCAAATTTAAGAGTCGTTTAGAAGTAAAATGTTACTCATAAAAAAATCAAATTTGATTAAATTAAACTAACTAAATAACCACATAGAAATTGAATGAGTCCTTATTTAGTTGTGTTTAATTTTACGGATACAATTGGACTAGATGGCTTGTTGCCATTTTTCCTTTTCTTACAATGATATATTTATTCAATCTCGTTTAGTCGTTTTTTCTATTCTCCTTGTTTACATTGATGTACAATTATGTTTCTTCGTAGTTTAGTACCCGAAGTGCAAGATATACCTACTTAGTTTTGAGATTCTTATGCCTTATGGAGATTGTGTGATGCGTCCCTATAAATTTAAATAGTTCTTATTGAGTCTGTGGCACTCGGCTGTTTCGTTATAATAGAGTGTGGAGAGCTGAACATAGGCCACGGCAAACAATTAACATAAATTATAAAACTTTTTCTTTGAGTGACCGCTTTTTGCTGACTTTTCATCAGAACTACGAACAGGCGGTTACCAATAACACGTTAAAGAACATTATAAGAAACCTTAAGAAATAAATTATGATTTAAGAATTCTTCGGTACTAACTATAACAACATCTATCAATTTAGCTATGCAGGCTGTATGATGCTGTATAATTGAGCAAAAATTGCAACGGTCTTAGCGGCTTTTGGATAAAAGCTTGGACACAGGACTAGGATGGCCTAGCAGTCAATTGCGTCTGAAGCAAATATTAACCCCTTATTTATAGGTACTACATAGTATAAAATGAAGTCGCTTTTTCTGTCCCTATGTCCCTTTGTATGCTTAAATCTTTAAAACTACGCAACGGATTTTGATGCGGTTTTTTTTAATAGATAAAGTGATTCAAGTGGAAGGTTTTATGTATAACACGTGCATAATATAGCATAGAAAGCTATATAAATTTAGAAATTTCTGAATGAAGCTGTAATTAAACGTTGTTTAAGGACTTTCTGTAGTAGGTGCCCGTGCGGAGCCAGGACAGATCGCTAGTACTTACCTACTTGATAATTTATCTATTAGTAGTTCAGGAAATGTTTAATAAGTAAATAAAAAAAATGTGTTTTGTTTTTTTTTAAACAATTAAAAAAACACATTCTTAATGTAACTTACATACTTAAAACATTAAAATCAGATATGTAAAGTATATAAATGCTCAATGACTATCACAATTTACGTTATGTATTCAGCCCCTAATGCTCGGCCATTGGTGAGCTTCACTGCGCATTCCCCCTCTATAGCAATTAACTGTTTATTGCCACTCTCATTGGTTGCATTAAACCTTATATTGCTGTGTACTTATAATAAAGATAACAAGAAATATTTAAGGAGAGTTGTTATGTAGTTATTTCGTACTTATTATATAACTGGCGGTATTTTACATACTTAGTTTAGTTTATTTTGTCATGTCACCTGTTTGAGACACGGTAAATCATTATAAAAATAAAATATTTTATCTGAAAATAGTTTAAGAAATGAATTTGTTTTCATACTCCGTGATACTACTGCCAACACCACTTATTGCCCCTTAGGTGTCTAAGAAGCCGAACAAGGAAACGTACGTAAATATTATTTCTAGAAAACAAGAGTATAAACGAAGAGTATATATTCTTACTGATGATACGTCCTTAATGTCCTAAATTAGATACTTACCTAACTTTGGAAAAGAAAATTCTATTTCCCTATTTGTACCTACTACCTGAAAGAACATGCAAGAAGGTACTTTAAAAAAAAAATTTTTACAAAATCTATTTTCAAAGCATATTATTATTATTATGCAGTTTTTGTATTTTTTTTTAATAATAAAGCGCTAACTGTTGCCAATTTTAACTTTTACTTTTCTTGATAATTTACCAGTGAACTAAACTTGGAGCTCAGTTGATTTTAAACAAAAATATGCATGCTTACTTAAGTAATACGCAATTGGTAAAACCCCTTAGTCATATTTTGTACACCTATGTCAACAAATTGATAATGATTGTTTTAAAATTCTGTGCGATTTTGTGAATTATGTAAAAATGAATTAAAACGTTACGTATAACATAATACATGTTAAATAACTTTATATTATATATTATATTATTATGTGGTAAATTTGGAAAAACAACTTAATGTTATGGCATGCAAATAATATTAGGTCTTTACCTATGAAATTGCTGTTTTGTATGAAGATTTTATCAGAAGTTAGATTTTTCATACTAACGTTTTCTTAGATTTTTCAATAATTATTAAACTTAATAAAACGAAATTTGGTATAAGTAATGGCGCACACAAGCTAACTATTTTGCTTAAAGCAAAGAAAAAAAGTATCAGGGAAGAAGTTACAGTAAAACAAATAGGAAAATCCGCGGTCTTTTGTTAGATGTTGGTAATAACCTCTATTTCTTAAAAACAATAAATATTTAAACAACATATGTTTTAAAAGAATATAGAGTCTAAAGACTGCGTAGAAATAAAACGGAAATTTCATAGGTAAAGACCTATTATAATATGAAATACTAGGATTCGTATGTGGATTTGTTTTAGACAATCAGATTGTTGGGTAGACAGGGAAGACAGAGACCCTAGTTAAAGTGGCGGGAATCCGATGGATGAGGAAGGTTCAAGATCATACAAGGAACAAATATTCGGAGGAAGTTTATGTTCAGTCGTAGAGTGGCTAATGCGAATGTGATAAAACGTAAGGTTTTTAGGTAGGTCTAGGTTTCAGTTGGTCATGTGATGACAGAGTAAAAACCTCTTTATCTCAAACTCAAATATATTGTATTCAAAGTAGTACAATAATATTGTATCTTTTTGTCGTAATCTAACCTAAGTTTATAAACATTTCAAGTTTAGAAAACTTTACCACTGCTTCCAAAGCGCTAGTAGAGAAGTAGGGGCGTAATAAACTCTACTGCTGCATTTTCTTGACTTCACTTTATTTAGTAACATTAGGTAACTGTAAAAAGTTGCTGCAACTATTGTATACCATATATAATCATTATAACCAGCTATCATTATAACTAACATTATAACTAACAATAGTTAGATAAGGGATAGCGTTCTGTAGGTAGTACATAAAAGTGGGAACTCTTCCCGTGATTATCGTTAAAGTCGACAAAGGATCGACTAAAACTAAATCTGCTACCACAAGAACAGTAGTCACATACACGATCCCTCTACTACCAAAGTAGTTTTAGTATAACTATTTATTTACAGTAATTCTAAATTGGGACCTGCTAAGTTATGTATAAAATCAGAAAGCTCTACTATACTAAGCCTCCTTTCATAAAACTCTAATTACATATCTAACATATAATAGAACAATTATATATTCCCAACAATTAAACCTTAGATTTCTCAAATAATTAAATTTTAATCAAACGTCCATATTTAATATCTTCAACGGTATGAAACATATTTTCACATGTTAAAACAATGGCTACCGGCAGTTGTTCCATATTTGCTTATCAGTAACATCAATAAAATACCTTTCTTTAACCCATCCAACAACGTTATATACATACAATTTTAATTTCTGTATCCGTCCAATTTATTTTGACCCCTTCAATCACTTTAGAAGTTTTGAAATTCGTATGTCTTGTAGTTTTTAATATTTTGGTTATTATGTTTTCGTATAAAAATAAATGTGGAATGTTTTGTGAGTTTTAGATATGGGTGGTGATGGTCACGGGGTGATCACCGTGGGTTTCCGTTAATGGGATTTTAATTGCGTTGGAGCAAACACTCCGCCCTTGTTTAGGGTGACTGCGGATTCAAACATTTGTATTTTATTAAACTTAAGTTGTTTTTCGTCATTTATTGTAAGAAAAGATTTGCATTTAATACAATATGAACGTCAATAAAGTTTAATATAGAGAAATATTAATAAATAAATAACATCAATTGAACTTCAAACTTCTTCAAAATGCTTTATTTCATAAAATTTATCACAAATTGTTTGAAATCGTCTTTTAAAATTTACTTAAAATTGAATTATAGATCGACACAGACAAACGCCACAGCACTAAAAAAAAACGCGTTGTATTGTCCAATGTAAATTAGAGGAGAAAAATAAAACCAATCTACTACTCAAATCTACTTGTCTGTCTGTGTTGATCCATAAATTCCAGTTCCAGGTGAGACTGAATTACTTAACCTAACTTTTAAATTAATGTTTGGAAAATATATCATCTCCACAAGGCCGATTATTTAAATTAAAAAAAAAGGTTTTAAACTTACAGGTACTTATACTTTTTTTTATTAAAATAAACAGTAACAAAAATCGTATTTCGTTTTAGTGCAAGTTACACTTTAAAGACTTTACAAAGAAATAGGTATCTTTATTTTATGAAAGTTTCGAGATTAAGACGTGGAACATCCAGGCACAGAATAATAATTTATAGATCGACCAAAGTAGGAGTTATTTTGCTTGTAATTGCAAACCACGATCTTATACACCGCACATTTATTAAAAAATACAGTACAAAATAACCTTACTTACCAATAATTTACCGTTTCGGTTACAAATAATGCTAATTAAACGTTCTCGATAATGTCAAAAGTACAAATAAAAATTAGCTTACCAAAAGTACCTTGTCAACGACACGACTCAATATTTATTATCAATAATGAATGTAAAACAACGTTCTATTTATCATGTCTATAGGATATCTTGATAGTACAAGATCATTTTACTAAACGTCAGGGGTGTTTAATTTGGTAGGCTTTTTGCGGAATGTCCCATTCTAAAGGCAGGTGCGGTTTGCAGTCCCCGACGACAACGACGCTAATGAACACAATGAAGACGTATTCCTACGAGTATATCCGGCGTTGATCGATTGATTTACTCGCTGCCACCGAGCTCGAGCTTTTTGTATTCGAATGTCGCCCTTCATTTGCATATCAGACTCTTTGGAACGAATTTTAAACAAGACGTACGGTGGGAGCTCTGATGTGCTAGATACGGTAAGCCGAGGGGTATCACTATTTGCATATGATGGAGCTTTATAGCTATTAATTTACTACCTTTTCGATACCTTAGGGGAAGGGTAAAGCGGTTTATAAGGTTTTGCATGATAAATAACCTACACATGATTCTTATTTTACGTTGAAGCAATTTTTTTCTAAGCATGTGTGAACGCTTATGATAAATCATAAAAAAGAATAAAGTACTGAATTTATTTTTTTCTTATCCGATCTTAAATGGCCTTATGCTAGGACGAGCCTCACCATGTGATGGACTTAACAACCAATTATGTATACATATACTTACAGTTTGTTTTGAGTTTGATATAACTTCCAATGACATTACAAAATTGAAATAAAATGATGAAATGTGTGTAATGTGATGTTAAATAAATTAATGATAATTTAAGAAACAGGTTGATAATGTGCGAATTTAAGTAGTTGCTTACTAAAACGTGGATTTTAACATTTTTATTGTATTAAAATATAAAATAAGTATAAATATAAAATTATGAAAATAAGAAAAAAACATTTAAAACCGCTAACAACGCCAGAATTTGTGCTATCTCTAAATTTCTGATCTTAGATATCCTTTTTAAGCGTAAAGACGATGTACTTATGCATTCATGTACTAGTAACAGGCCATGATACCCGTACAAGAAATTATCTATTTAAAAAATAATTGTATTATTAAACATAATTATATCATTTAAATATAATAACCACAAAAAAAGCAATTCGTTTTAATAATAATTGAGACAGATATGGCACCTTTAAATTAGCGTGCTTCAAAGAACTACGAGTAAATGTAATGTAATGTAACATGCTCGTCATAGACAATTACTATCCATAGTGTATATTTACCATAGAGTTACAACTAAGTGCACTACGAACAATTGACTGCAGCTATCTGATGATGGTACACGAACATTGTGCAACTTGTTTAAACGTTTGTGAAGCGATAATGCCAGACTTTAATTGCTTTGACAATAATAATGGAGGAATGTTTTCTATTTTTACTGTTTTCTTTTTCTAATTTTTGAAACAAAAAAATAAGAAATGAATACATAGTGTCATCATCGCTCCTATGGGTGTCGTAAAAGCTGATTATAGAACTTAACGTGCAGATATTATCTCTATAAAAACAAAAGAAGAAAAGTAAAACCCATATTACACAATCATATACCGTATTCATCCTTACTTGATTTATTAAGTAAACAAACACCACATATTGCAAATTCACTAGTTTTTACATCAATCGCACACTTTGATACGGATGAAAATTTCTGGAAAGTAGCATTAAACGTTTATGCAATAGAAAACACGTAAATCACTTTGATTTATCAAGTGATTTTTTTTTTATAATTTTATCTGTGAAAATTTCACAGATAAAATTATTTTTACGATTTGACATTTTAGATTATAGATTTTTGTCCTTGATTCCTATACATTTTTCAAAGTTTAAAGACTAAAGTCTTTAGTCTGTGGTTGACACGACGCCATATATGTTTACGTTTTAGAGCAAGTCTGTTTAAATAGACATTAGTTACCATGCGTTTCCATACTGTGACGTCATCCAAAGAAATTCTTAAGGCGTCCGTACTTTTTAATCGAACTTTGAGAGAGGCTATTGACGCGTTTATTCTTATTTGAAACGCATAGTACATCTGGCCAGCGTTGAATTAGAGGTCTGCACTGATATATTCATGGTTGGTTTTAAGCTGGGTAGGCAGGGTTAGGGTATAATTATTTAAATATCGAAATATCGGAAACTCAACAACTATAAACATGGTAAATATCCCGATAATTCGTTAATTAATAGGTGGGTATTGAGTGCATGTTAATATACCAAAAGTATATAATATTTATATATTTATTTATTTATATATTTTACAGAAAGCTTACAGTCTAATTATACTATTATACATTAATAAATATGGTTGTTGTCTATTGCTAATTACAAGCTAATTACACATATATATATATATATAATATGCATAAATAAACGTTAATTAGTTATTTTTTTAGTACAAGCTCAGATTAGTTTTCAACTAAATGGCTGTGGATATTTTCGTGATCCACAAATGTTTTTCTTCAGCGTGGATGTCATTTGTGTCCATTTATTTGATGTTTGTTACGTCCACGAAATACAGGATGTGATCTCTATTGCGAAAGTTCTCTAATAAAATAAAAAAGAGAATCTGTATTAATTTGCTTAAGAAACATATTTAAACAACACACTTCACACTTATTTAACTTTAACAATCAAACTAATTAGTTATCTTATATGATAAGAAATACAGATTATCAATATCTATTACCATGCATTAAAACGTTTGATATCGATGAAGTTTCTTGTGATATTGATCTAGATAATGATAAGGCCCCTAACAAGTACAAATGTACTACGAGGGGCGCTAAATCGTCCACGCGACTTATTAACATAGGTTATTTACATTGTTTAGCATAATTACTTTTTATGTTACTTAATGGAGTTAAATTTATCTTTTGATGAAGCTTTTTAGACAAGGAAGTTCTCAATGTTTTTTTTTGCAATTTTCTTTTAGCTCTAAACACTCAGACTTTACCTAAAAAAAATATACATAAGACAATATTAATAATTTGGATTACTATTTTCTAATTATGGAAAAGAGTGTAATATTTTTATTAAGTAGAGTTAAGAAAATAACAAGAAGCAATATTTGTTTTAGCTAGGCACAATCTTACAATTTAAATAAGCAAACATATTATAAACACAAAACACAATCATGGATACTTATAGTACGGTCAAGGAATTTAATTGTTTAGCAGGTACACAACCTACGTAATTTAGTCGTATTATATACCGAAACAATCATAACGAATTTGAAAGATATTACACCTCAAAATTGACATAATATAATATATATCCAATAAGTATGAATAGCACTTCAAACTTCTTTGTTTACAAACTTCCACCATTCTGTCCAAAGAGTAAAAAATAAAATTTTGACAGTATTATCAATACATGCATTGAACCAATCAGAACAGCGAATGCTACTCGATATACTTTATTGTTAATAGTGACACAAACTCGGACTAAGGATACTGTTTGATGGAGATGGTAGATAAGGTCTAGTTTAGTTTGACTTAACTTTAGTCTGTCAACAATATAAAATTGAAGAATTTTATTTTAACACAAAATACCTGTCTGTCATAGATAGACAAGGCTAGGTATATATACCTTGTCTTATTAATTTTACGACTCCCAAGATGTCGGGGTTCGTCATCCGTCGTCTGTAGTCGGTAAATAGTAACCTGACCGATTTCAAAATTATGCAAATTGCTAAACAATTAAATTCCTTGAGTGTACATCTGCGTCGAAAAGAGATCCTAAGTAAACGTTTTTATTTTCATAAAGCTCCTGTTAAACTAATAATTTCACTCAAGTCAAACAGCGACTCCGTGTGGTGACGGAGTAAGAATACAATATGTCACCACCCCATCTCATCCCATGGGTGTCGTAAAAACTGACTAATGGACTATCCGTGAATATTATCTTTACGAATTAAAAATAAGGAAGACTTGAAATTAAACCCTATACCAATCCGTCTGTCCAGCGTGGTATTAGTAGGCCAAGCATCCCTTCGTCATTGGAGGAGGCCCGTCTCTGCAGTGGGACATTAATGGGCTGTTATGATGATGATGATGAAACAGCGACTTGCATGCGAGAGAGAGACTAAACGATCTCACGGTTACACTACACAAGCAGTTTTGTGAGGCAAAGTATTAACGATAAGGACGTTTTATTCTAATAAATGATCAATCCATAATCCATTCATCCATGCACAAATATTTAACAACATCAGAGATTAGAAATGTAGGCTCTTGCTACGTCTAATACACAGACTGTGTCATTTCTACATAAAATAAACTAAGGCCGATAGCTTCTCTCCTTATTTATTACCACAATAACTATAAAACATTCAACTAGATACTCAAACTAATTGATATAACAAATTATTCCAACATAAACTGACTCATATTTGGTACCATCACAATTAATAAGAACCCTTTCGATTACATTAGAATATATTATAACCCTAACTCAATTTTGACAAGCCGCTAATCATATTCAAACGCGCACCTTGCCGCACCAAGTCCAAATGTTAGAATTTTAAAACATTAAGACCCAAGGCACATAATTTGAAGGGTTCGACTTGACTAAAAAGAATCTGACCAAAACATTATGCATAGACAGGTGTTTTATTTTTTAAATGTCGAACAATTTTTGGCTTAGGCTGTCAGTATTCGAGGAATGAATGCTTTCTCTTTGTCAATGAAAGTTTTTAATCGTTTGTTGACATATGATTAAAATACAATGGTTTTATTGCAATTTTATAGGAAAGGTGATATAATTGTTTTTAAAAGTGTTATATAATTTTAATTGTTATGGTTGACACCTTTAACTGTTTCGGTGGCATGTGGGCTGGTTAAGTGGCGTTGACTTGGCCAACACCAACATGTTCTCATCGAACCTGACGTTAAAATAAACTAAATTTAAAATCATGTGCAAAAGCGATGAATGTTCTAGTACTTCTAGTTGCTAAAATCATCATAACGCAGGTCCATAGTGAGGCAGATGACTTTAATTTTTTTCTAATAAATGTTACAGGCATTTGACACTACGAAAGATTCGAACCTTCGAATTTCAAAAAGAAAACCCAAGTAATTTAAAAAACCGCTAAATTACAAATATAGGTCTTACACCATGAAGTTTATATTACAAACGTAGAAAAGACGACGCGAGAGATGGAGCTTTTGTAAAAGCAGCGGTTGATAGGTAATTAGGGTGTTTAATAGTATAATGGCTTGTAACGGCTTTCAATCTAAAGCCATTGTGTTTTTGTACAACTTTAAACCCAACTTGTTACTGTAGCCGTGGTAAAAAATAACTCGTGAATTGCTTGTCCTTTTGTGATAATTATCTAATGACAGAAGTTAAATATTGTAGACTTTCTACTTTCAGTCTTGTTAATGTCATTAGGTAATCGATTTAATGATTATTGTTGTTTGATATTGTTCTATTAATAATAATTTAATTTTACTTTTTTTCTGGGGATTGATATAAATTAAAAAAAGTTTAATTTGAAGAATTATTTTGATACCGGAACCCAATCCTTGCCAAACCCCTCAATGGCTCGTAACGACAGACTTGCGGAGCGTAACAAAAAAGCTTCGACACTTAGTTGGTCAAAGTTGTGTGGAACTGAGGTCTCATCTCAATTGCAAACGTGCTGGGAGAATGTCAGCCACCTTGTGAAATTTCAAATGGCTTGAAAAGTTTAGTGAACTTCCAAATGGCTTGAAAGGTTTATAGTGCCTTCTAATACTGAGCATTGGCCGGCCACGGCAGATCCATTAAATCCTGATGCCAAATTAGCCGTGACGGGTTTACAAGAGTGTCAAAGATTTTTATTTTAAACGCTGACTTTTCAAGCAAAGCCACACAAAAAACCTACCGTGACTTCAAAAATAAACTACTTATAAAATAAAGTGACTCTATTGTATAAAATGTTCCACTATATCAAAATAAAATGATACAAACAAAGAATAAATTGACGGGTGCAAAGTAAAAAGAGGCATCTGCATTTTAGCAACTTTTCAGGAGAGCGAAAAGATCGAAAAAGTGTGTTATTTTCTTAATGAGTGGGCCAATATTTCTGAAAATTTTATCATAATTTATTTAAACTCTTACTTATTTTTACATAAAGTTATTTAATCTAATTTATTAACCCATTAAAGGTCACCGTACTCAATTGAGTACAGATATACTTTATTTTTTTCTTTTCAGGTAAATGATATTTTAAATGTAGTCTTTACTTTTTACAAAGATAGTTAGTGATTCCTTATGAGTAAAAAAAGCCATTGAGGGTACATAATAAAAAGTTAGTGTTTTGAGTTGTCAAAGTTACGTGTTTCAAAAATCGCTACAGGTAAGTTTTTACATCGTTATTTTTATTATATTTAGATTTATTTTTTCGTGTTTAGCTTTTAATTGTAAGTATATACATACTAATCATCTATATGAGTACTAAAAAATTTATCTATTGTAATTAGCTAAACATTTATTTCAATATTTACGTCACTGTACTCAGTTGAGTACAACGACCACATCCATGTTAGAAAAGTACTACTTCAGTGTGTTACTTTTTTTATACTTTCAGATGTTTCATAATAAATCGTGGTCAGTTTAGAGCTGCCAATCGGTTTAATGCCCTTGAAGAAGCCATCCTAGCTATATTAGAAGAGAGTGATAATGAAACGCAGTACGATTTATCAATAATTCCACTAGAACCCAGTGTAATAACTGACGAAGAAGGTCCTTATGATGATAAAACTGGGTGGCGGCCGGGTCAACAGTTTATACTTTTGACTCTGACTGTAGGAAATCAACTAATTACTAAGATGAACCTTTAGGAACTAGAGTGGAAAAGACAGTTCTAAAAAACTGAATACGAACCTAGTCAATCACACCGTTTTCTTTGACAATTTTTGCACAAGTCATAGTCTTTAGATAGATTTGCGAGAGCTTGAATATCGCACGATAAGAGCTCTGAGAGAAAATCGAACGAAGAAGTTCCCCCGTTGTAAGCACATAATATATGAAGAAAAAGAATGGGCTGCTTATGACTACAGGTTTGATAAAAGTAATGAGTTGCTAATAGAATAGTGAAAAGATAATAGTGTTTGTATGATGGCAACCAATCATAATACAATAGAACTGGCACTGTGAAGAGATGGTGTCCAGTAAAGCGCGAAAAAACAAAATATGTAGTCATACCAAACTTCTTCGAAACATACAATAGCTTCATGGGAGGAGTCGATGAACTGGACCAATCTATATCATTGTACAGAATCGACATACATGGCAAGAAGTGGTCGTGGGTGCTATTCACATATGATAGATATGACAATAGCAAATGCATGGATGGAGTCTGCATTCATTGTGCAATGGAAACCGAATCGATCAACTTTTGTTTTTACGCCAGGGTCCGAAATAAAGAGCTACACAACTACATCCATAGTACCAGGAATGGCTCAAGATGGAGTGGGGCATTTCCCGAAGAAATTCGAAAAGCAGCTAAGGTGTGTAGTATGCCATTCCAGAGTCACATCGGAGTGTAAGAAGTGCTGTAAAACACTTTGCGTGGAAAAGTCGTGCTACGAAAAATTTCACCTTTAAGAGGTCAGTGTACCCGTTTGAGTACACCCCTGTAAAACCCTGATTTTTATTAAATAATTTTATTTTTTTATTTTATATGTTTGAATACCTTCTAATTAAACTAAAACTAAAGTAAAACCCAAAAATAAACCGGTAGTTTTTGTTTGACCTTTAATGCAGATAGTCGTTTCTACATCGTATTTTATAAAACGTTAACTGAGCCAACTACCGGTTGGTCGTTTATGCTGGGCACTTTAAATACTGTGTTTAAATAGATTATTCTTTGCTTTACTGATCTCAATTGCATTCAGGCCACTTATAAATAAAATTTTTTGAGTACCATGCTCATACATATTTATAAAATATCTACTACAGAACGTAATTTTGCAGATAACGTTTTATGCTTCGTCTTTTCATAACAATTATTTTTGGTTAATGAGGTCAAATCAAATATTTTAAAATTAAGATTTTTTTTTATTAATAACAAACAATCAAAATATTACGTTAACATAAACTACAATCTTTAACATTAACAAAAACGTAAAAAAATATCTTCTTCTATTTCAATTGCACATTTGGCTTACTTAATCAGACTTATTTTAATCACGTAATTAAAGTATTTTACCCTCTTCTCAATTAAATTATTATTTGGTACACATTCAAATTTAACATTTGAAACCTAAAATATAATAGTAATATTTAATCACAATTAAATACTCTTTCTTGTAAAATCGAAAATATCTTAACCAAGTTGCTTAAGATATTATCGGTTTTATACGTGACACAATGATTTCCCTATTGTTTAGCACGATCTAATAGTAATTACAAAAACTAAATATTGAACTCCTTTAATAATCAAAGATGATTTACCAAAAATTTTAACAGCATAAACTTTTTTACTAGTACATAGTAAAATCTACACAACAATCAGTCTCATTCTCTTAAGTATTAGCAGTATGTTTTATTTTTTTATAAAAATCATGATACCTAGGTGGTATTAAATTTTGCTGACATTTATGTATTAAGTCATTGTATTTAAATTGTGTTATCATTCATAAATAAAATATATTGTTTCTCTCTGAAAGAAATATCTTTGAACAACGAGGAGCGTTCAATGTATTCTCGGTATGGGGTTGATCTACTAACTATATTGTTAACTAAGTAGTGTCATCAGTTTAAGACACTCTTTAAGGGTATAAATATAAAATTTCAGTGAATTGTCATCATAAGTATTCAAGATATCGTGACGCAAACGCAAGTCAGATGACTGATACGACAATGTTAATAAAAATCTAACATCGCGTTATCATTACATCCTTACAAAACAAGGAAAGACACAAAAAGTTATCCACAAAGAAATAGAGGCTGTTTAACAAGATTCTACTCCTTAATTTTTTACTATTTAGAAGTAGTTTAGTGAATTTAATCGGGGTAAAGAGAGCATTGAAGACGACCTCCATGCCGGTGGGCCGATTAGTGCCTCTTCTGAAGAAAATGTCAAAAATGTTGAGAAACTTGTATTGAAAGATGCCCATGTAAGAAAGAAAACATTAGCAGAAAGAACTAAGCTATCCGTGGATACCATTCATGCTATCCTTCATGAGCATCTGGATTCGTCAAAAGTCAGTCCACGATGAAAGTCGCGAATGCTTACAGCGCTTCAAAAACAAGTGCGAGTTGAGTGTTGTAAGGAGTTTTTGGAGCTGTGTGGTGAAAATCCGGATAGCATTATCAACCATATGGTTACGGGTAATTAAACTAGGGTACATCATTATGATTCTGAGAGCAAGCAAGAGTCTATACAGTGGTACAAAAAAGCAACAGACCCCTCCAAAAAGTTTGAAGTCACTCCTTTCTCCGGAAAACTCATGGCCACAGTATTTTAGGATTCCAAGGGAATTTTGTTATTTGAGTATACAAAAAAAGTCAGAACATTACTGCCACATCCTACGCAAACACTTAACATAATTTAAAGATGACAATAAAATAAAAAGATGGAGAAAATTGACCGCGGGTGTCTGGCTTCTTCACGACTATGCGCCAGTTCACAAAGGGGGCGTTGCCAAGGCTGTTGTATAATTAATAAACTTCGCGATAAAACCGTTAAAGTTAGTTTCAAAAAGTACTTAACAATCGCGTAAATATAGGAAATCATTAATACAAAAAAAGCTTCTCCGTGTGGAGACGGAGTAAAAATACAATATGTCACCACCCCATCTCATTCCATGGGTGTCGTAAAAACTGACTAAGGGACTATCCGTGAATATGATCTTTACGAAATAAAAAGAAGGAAAACTTGAAATTAAACCCTATCGGTCTGGCTGGTATTAGTAGGCCAAGTATCCCTCCGTCCCGTGCCTGCAGTGGGACATTAATGGGCTGTAATGATATGAATACAAAAAAAGCACAAATCAAAAATAAAACTAATGAATAGAATATGAATACAAAATTATCAGAATAATGCTTTTAATTACTGAGAATAAACATCGCATACCGAACAAATTTTGTAAATTGGCTTAGAAGCCCAAAATCATCAAGCAAATATAATTGCAGTTATAAGCATGTTTTTTTTAAAGTAGTTTATTAAACAGAAAATCCTACTAATTGATATTTTGTATAGAGTTAACCGACGTAAATCGTAACATCTACAGTGACTGCGAAGTAGAAAGAGTTAACTGGCAGATGGTCGTTAATGCGCCGGTATTTTACGAAAATAACCTGTAACACTTTACAAACAGTAATGTAACTAAAAGATATAGATAAATAACTTTAAAATTTAAAATTATAGTAATACATATAGTAGCGGTGACATATAAGTTAAATGCCTGATGACATTTTTTGTATGCTCGAAGTCCGCCGGGCGCCCCGCGCAATAACGACCAACATTACTTGGTTGCATTACCTTCGTGATATTTGCAAAAAAAGTGTAGATGGCTTTTTATACTTTTAAAAAGTTATTGAAATATAATGAAATCTTCAAAACCAAATATGCCAGGTTGTGGAGTCTTATTTAATAAGTACGAAAATGCAATAAAAAGAAAATCGTGAATTTGTAGTTGTCTTTATTCACTTTGCACCCTTCGAAATATGCCATACATTATTATCCATTGTGATATTTTCATTTAGTTATGTTGAACTAAATGAAAATATCACAATGGATTATTTTACGTTTATTAGTACGTTTTATTTCATTTTAAAGTTCAAAACCACATAAACCGCAGTTATTTTCGTATACGTTGAGATTAATATTTACTTCACATTACAATGTTTTGTTCTCGAAAGTTCTCACGTCAACCATTCGCAAGCTGTTCGAGGAACCTTGTTTTTTTTTTCGTAGACAGAGAGTAGTAGGGAGGGGTATTTCTTAATTTAAAGTAAACCAAAGCATCAATTATGACATAAACGGGAGCTGAGAGATACGTTATTATCTTGTATTGAAAGCATGAGAAAAAAATATCTTGAATGAATTCAATGAATGAAAGTATTGAAATATAAACAGTCGCCTGTCGTTGTTTAATTTTAAAGTGCCAAGAGAATACGGAAAGGTAATTTTGGTAAGTATTTTAAGTTTGCCGTAAGCAACTGTACCATAAAAATTGCACTAATGGTCTTTGAATTCGGAATAAGATCTTTCCAAAGGTGTTCTTTTGTCGTATAGTTCTGGAACTACATCAAAAGAAAGCTCTATAGTGTACAGCAGCCGTATACAACCACACCACCAAGGCATAATGATGAAATGATGATTAAAATCCCACGGTAGCTAATTGTTTGGACGATTGGCAAATGATTTTTATACATACCTACTCGTACTTTGTGTACGTCCATTCGATGTCTATAAAATAAACCTACTTTTAAAATTGAAATTGAAATAGAATTTGGATTATAGCTAAATATTGTGTAAACATTTTGGTATTCTCTACGTTTTATTTCATGACCGCCTACAAGTAGCAATAGGTAGGTAAAATTAGCCTAAATTCACGAAACACATAAACAAAACATTACTAAAATTATACCTACTACTATTTTCCTTACAAACAACTCATTTTATACGAATAGAGAGAGCTACATTGTTATATAAACTACCCACTTATAAAACGATGTTCAAGAAGCTTAGGATCGTAAAATTCAAACGTGGACGACACAGAACCGCGGTTATTTAGAAAATAAACCTTATTAAGGCGCGTTATCGCACCATAGTTACGTGTAGTGTATTTACGACGATATATAACCTTAAATCGGAGCACAAGCGGGTAAGCCATAAACGTAGTCAACCGTCCATTTTCCCGCTATCGGGACTACAGGCAGCGAAACACGCAGACCTATACAATACATTCAAAACTAAACATACGTATCTACATTACTCTACCATTGGAAACTCAACTCTATCTCTCAACTTTAAGGTTGATTTTTCAGTGGTTCAAGGGTTGTTGGTTATGAATGTTTGTTGGTATCTGGGTCTATTAGCATAACGACCCGCTCGCCCCTTAACGTCGCATGCTTGGTCACGCTGCCCCCCGACGTTGGTCGCAATTTCCACAGCGGAGACCTTTCGTGAAAAGTGACGCTACACAACCTACGTTTTATTTTAATGAACTGAATAAAATTCTTATTTATATTTACTTTAATTATTTCTAATTATTATTTCTGGCTTAAAGGTCTTTCTAAAGTTCAAATGAGGCTGGATATCTCGCTGAGTTGATCCTGAAGTAGGTACAGACGTATAATGATGACTACATAGACAAACTACCTAAATAGTATGTTATGATCAGTTCGTTCAAGTAGTAATCGAATTTAATTACGAAATATAACTGGCCATACTTTTTACTTACCTGGGTGTTCTAGAAGTTGAATATCATTATTAAAAAACCAATGCACTTCTTTGTAAGTACGTCAATGAACCAACGAAGAATTAATTCTGAGTTAAATGCGTCAAAATTTTCTAAAAGTAGCCCACTGTACCAAATATTTTTTTTATTATTTCCAATAATATTTTAGATACAACTCAATCAATCGTTATTTGACATCTACATCAAACATAGATATAATCAAAAACGTTTTACTTCATACATTCTCAGCGTATCACCCCAAAAAAGCATACATCAAGTCGTCATACGAACTAAAAAGTTACTTTTCACGTAAATCCAATTTGTGTGCTTTGTACGAAAGGGCGAGTCGTGGCTGGATGTAATTATTCACGTGTTATGACATCTCATTTGCATATAATCGGTAAGCCAGTCCCCGATGCGTGAGGTAACATTGAGGCAATCGTAGGCCATTCACACGAACGCCGCACCATATCTTGATCGACGCCGGCCTATGAAAAAGCGGCCACTAATTAAAAAATAAACTGTACCTAAGATCGTAGGTACGTAAATTGTATACACGGAAGCGAGCGGAAGAGATTTGCTTTCACGGTTTTACTTATGTTAGTTACGCTTACGAAATATAAATAAATGTTGGTAATTACATAGAGAACTTATACGAGCTAGGACCAATGTTCGATGTTAGGCTTGTAATTCGTGGCAATTATTTATTTAAAGTCCATTATGTTTCATTAAAGTAGTTAAATGGTTTTAGGTTTTTATTCTGATTTTTAATTGTCATGTTTTTAATCGAAAAAGGAAATTTTTAGTGAATGTTTGACTTGATGTTTTTGGAGTTATCTGGTTTCCTCTTTTTGCTCTCTTTCTCTCATTCAGCCATTAGATCTTGTAATTGTAGATGTGAAAATTGTTAATGCAGACGTTTTAGCAGTGTGGTCTACTCTTACTCCTTATTAAAACTAACGGTGCAACAATCGTCTTTCTCTCCGTGTGGTGACGGAGTAAAAATACAGTGTGTCACCCACCACCCCATCTCATCCCATGGGTGTCGTAAAAACCGATTAAGGGGCTATCCGTGAATATTATCTTGACGAAATAAAAAGAAGGAAAACTTGAAATTAAACCCTATACCAATCCGTACGGCCAGTGTGGTATTAGTAGGGCAAGTATCCCTCCGTCACGAAAGGAGGCTCGTCCCTGCAGTGGGACATTGATGGGCTGTTATGATGACTCGTCTTTCTCACAATGATAGTGGTAAAAGTCAACTAAAAGAAAGGTCGGAAAAAAATACTATACAGTCTGGGCAGCGTGGTATTATTGGGTGGAAGAACCCCTGAAACAACAGCATTGGAACATTAGTAACCCATTCATCTTCTGCAACGCATCTGTGATTCCTCTGGTGTTGCTCACTTACCATCAGGTGACCTGCTGGCTCCCATTATAAAAAATAAACTTATTTTTAATGCAGTAGTAAGTATACAATTTAACAGTAGACACGAGACGCAATTTCCTTCAGGCAGCACAATAGTGAGCAATTGGAAAGCGTTGTGTGATGTGTGTGTGAGCGTTACACTTGCGTATTTGCATGACCTGCATCGTTTATGGCATATCTATGCATATCACCAGCCCATTGTGGCCACCGCGGACCGCGAAGCGAGCAAAATCGCCTCCTTTATTTGCGAAATGAAGTACAGGTAGCGACTAAAGTGTAACTGTATTATATTTTAATTTGTATTTTTCCTACACGTCTTTTCTGACAAAGTATGAACGTAAAGTTTGGCCGTACCTTGTCATATGGTAAAAGATAAACTTTAATATTATATGTCAAGACATAAAGATATATCGGTAAGGCCAGCCTGCCTCAATCCGATTTCATTCTAGAAAGCAAAGCTGAAATAGAATAGAATAGCGGTTATATAGAGAAAGTCAAGAAAGAAATTATAAATATTATTTTTCATGGCACGGTATGGTTGGACATATTATAGAAAACTGTAAATATCTGTCTTTTTGGTTGCAAATTTTGTTTTGTAATACTGCCTGCTTGGAGATGGATTAAAATACTGGTTGAGCACCCGGAGAGCCACTTACTAAAGAGATTTAGCACCATACCAATCTGAATACTTATATCAAATAGTTTACTTACAACATTTTGGCAAATTCGTTTACAAATTTGGTTTTCTTTGTTCTGATAATTTATATCATACCTAGTTTATAAGTTAATGAGTAAATACAGGTAAACCAATTTTAATGAGAAAGAAGTGAATAAAAAACTGACCAGAAAATTCTCCTTTAGCGCATTTCACCACGACTGTACTCTCCGAAGTAAATACTTAACTTTCAGCTTAGAAGAACGTCTCATGTCAGTGGAGAACGTATGTGAAATGACGATTAAGAACAGTTGTAAGTAGCTTTTGTTTGATCAGAGACAAGATAGAGCCACTATTGTGCTAATGCTGCCTCTATTCAAACGGTACATCGCTTAACATTCATTTATATGATAATTATATCTAGATTTAATGTAATTAACTGTCTATGATAGCGTGGTGGCAGCGGTAAGCTGCTATCGTGCAGGAGATTGCAGGTTCGAATCCTAGGTAATGCACAGATTACTGTCCTGAGCTGTATACGTACAAAAAAAAGGGCCAACATGGTCATATCTTCTAATTAAGAATACAGTATTTCTACCCCATCCTTTGCATAGGTGTTTTGTAGATACCTTATAATTACAGTATCCACTAAGCTTAACTATCTCTGCTTAAGAACAAAATATGTTAACTGTAGTTATGATTAAGCAAGAAATATGATCGTTAATTAGCCGGATCCACACCAAACGATCCAGCGCGATTCGATCGCGCGCGGCATTAGCGCGCTTCACAGGAACCTTTGATGTAGACTTGCCTCGCGCGATTCAAACTACGCGGCAGGATCGCTCGCTCTTTGCCGCGAGCGATCCGTCGTCGATGGATCGCGGATCGCGGGATCGCCGATCCAAGATGTATCGGTTGGTGTGGATCCGGCTAATGAATTGCAGTAAAGCCAAAGTAAGCAAAATGTGCTACCTACCCTGAAAAAGTACACGACTTTGCTGCAACTCTACAGAAAAACGTTGCGTTTGTTAGCCTGTTTTATTATGGTAGGTAAATGTTACGAACAGTCTATCTATTGGGTATCTTAATTTACAATTGATGTGACTCAGTGAATCATAATTAAGCTTACATTAAACACAAAAGACTTGGAAGACATTTTTTTTTATAATCTTTTAGTTTATTCGATAATAAACCTGGTTAAATATTAACTGAAAACTGCTGTCAATAATTTGGTAAATTGATTATCAAGTATGTTTTTTTTAAATAGTGATTATTTTAATTAACACAAACGAAAGCCTTACAATTAAAGTAACACTTATTAACAAAACTAATTCCACAAGCGTCTTCAAAGAAGTTTCAAAAGTTCTTTTCATCTCACGTACATTGAGAAATACAACCCAATTACGTCTCATTTATAAGAAATTATGGGAAATTAGAAGATCGATTGTTAAGATACTACACCATGCAAACATTGGATGTGCACACGTCTGCAAGTAGCTACGTAAGGCTACTTCGAAGAACAATGCGTTTCACCGTACCAATCTACTAAAGATTTCACAAAAACCTCACAATATGTACCTTCTATTACAATTTTTCGTAGCTCAATTTAACTCCAATCCGTCCATTGTCAGCTTTAGTTCTCACTGCCGTTTAATTACCTCATAGTATGTAATTAGCGGCTCATAATTGAATTGAAAGGATAATGAGATACTATCGAACTTTTTCAAAAATAGATAGTACCAATGTATAAACTATTTACGATAGATATTTCGACAATGTACGTTTCAAAAGTATTAATAAATTCCCATGGAGGAGCTAGCAAACGTGTAATTAGAGAGACGCAAATACGGCAATTGATTTCCGTTATTATAAGCTTGGTTGTTGGCGCGATTCTCGTCGTAATGTCCGAGGGGCTACATAGAATATTTAAATAGTTGTCTGAGCGTCAGTTGCGCAGCTTTTTTCTGTTAATGTATGTAAATGGGAAACAATTAGGCGAGTTAAAACACGGGGTAGGCAGTCTAGGCAAGTTCGCCTCGCGCCCCTTCCGTCCCGACGCCATATGTTAGGGGGCGGGTAAACATATAGCGTGCTGTTGTACTTCTATTTTATTTATTTGTGTACCATGTATATAGAGTAAAGTATTTTAATTGCATTATAAACCATAAAAATAGTTTGTTGAAGGTCTTTGTTGGCAAGCCTGTTGTTATATGTTACTTTAATTACCTTTTATTTTTCTAGAAACAATGTTAATGGTATGGATTTTTCGTGTTGGTATTTATATGATAAGTATATTATTACTGTGGTGTAATATTTATCAAGCAGTTTTTAGTTTAGCTTACGTCATGGAAAACCAAATAGTTATACGATGTGTTAGAATTTACCATAAAAAAATATCGCGTTTCGTCATTTCGTTTAACGGCGCTTGTACACGGTAAGAAAAATCGCCGGGCCTACGCAAGAATTCGTGTCGTTTCTAAGCACGACCTGTGTACACAGCGCCGGCGATGCATAAGAAAATTTTCTTGTCTGCGCAAGACAAGACACGGCGAACGTTGTTGCGGAGGGGCGGGGAGCGGTGTAGTAGGGTATCATACTTGTTTGCTTTCTAGTTAACATTTTTACTAAAGGAAACTCACACTGATTATCACACTTGTTATTACTTGCGCGCCCTACGCCCGTCTGACGACTGTACGAAAAAAATCCTGGCGTGTGCACGTTCCGAATTGTCTTGTCTGCGGAAGACAAGAAAAGTTTTCGTGTACGAAAAAGACAAAATTCTTGACGTCTACACGAAGATTTGTCTTGTCTGGCGTAGACACGGCAAATTTTCTTAGCGTGTACAAGCGCCGTAAATGTTTGTTAAAATTTTGTCAAAGTCGCGTACTTAAATAGTCTTTACAATTTCTCTACATTAAATACAAATAATATTCTATAGGTTCTTTAAAAAACATGTAATCTTTTTGCCTTTTCTTTTAATTAAAAACATAGATATCCCGAGCAGGGATCTTGTACAGGCATTATCACAAATTATAACCACCATAGTAACCATTTTTGGATTACATAAATAATCATTCAAACACGCTATCTCGTGGATCTGTAGGGCTCATTCTCTATCTGCTGCTTGCCACCTAAGCAATATGCCATCTCTATGATAAGAAAACTTGCTACAAAAATTAACCAACTCGCCCGGCCAAGATGACAATTGTAACCCATTTTTCCCCCCATCATGAAATAAACCTCTTCCTAGCAGTGGGACTTTAAACAATTGATACGATGACCTATAACTAACATTAGATTTATGCACCTACATAATTCATAAGACATTGTTAGTTAAACGATTTGGAATATATTAATATATCTTTAATGAAATCGTGTTACTGTTCAAATAGGTACTTAGCTACATAATTATAATTACACCCTTGTATTAATTAATAATTTACGAGAAGGTTGCTACGATGTTACTTGATCAAGCTCTGAAGGTATTTAATAAATTTTAGTTGTACATTCTACCTACTCACTAAAATACTAACGATTTGAATAATAGTTAAAGTTTAACTTTTTCTTTCGCCTGGCACGCAGGCGAACTAGCTAAGGAGAGAAGGTCGGAAAATCTACATAAGTATCAGCTTAAACGAAATCTATAGGTACTGGCGAAATCAGACTAACTACCGAAACCTGCTAAATTGTTTGATGGCTTTAAAGCTCTTAGACAGCATTGAAAAGTCTTTCTGAGACAAAATTTCAGGGAGAAAGAGGTAAAGTATCATCCTATTAAAGAGACGACGACGCTAAAACGTGCACTAAAAAAATAATTAAAGAATGATAAATTTGATTATAACATGTAATTTTTGACCTTCTATAAGATGGATAGGAACTTGCCTTCCTAATTCGTTGCTGGTTATAATATATCAAGTTATTGTTTACGTCAAGTATTTTTCTTTTGAGTTTGTAGAGATATTGTCAGCTAAGAGTAGCTTATTAGTTGGGTTTAAGGATACTCGTGGGATATAGGGGTGGTGACACCAAGTATTGCTATTTCGTTACCACAAACAGAATAAATGAAATATATATAATAAATGCTTTCTTTCTTTCTTTCTTTCAAATATCATTATGTTTAGTTTAATTATATACAATTACTGCGATCTTCTTTTTAAAGTAACGACTGAATGGTGAATAAATAAATGTTTTTTGTTCCTTAATAACAAATATACCTAAGACGTGCGTGTGTAATCAAATAAGAGATCTAAACTAGTTAAGTTTCAGTGCTTAATAGTCGTCGACTTCCAATTGAGCGGCACAAAATACACCAAAGGCGGCTTTAGTCAGTAAGATTCTGACATGATCAGCATGCAGTTAATCTATTTTGGTCCTCCAAATGAGGAGAGGAGGATGAGGAGGTCCAGAACTTTCATTCCTTAGTTATTGAAAGGTTGTTTGTAAAAAAGTTCCAAGAATCAGGTTTAATCGAATGTCGTGCTTGATGCTTTTACGAGGTGAAGCTGTTTATCTTGCTTTACAGGAGTAAAGTTTCTATTAAAATAAAATATGAATATGGAAATGGAAAGACTACATGTAATCTCCAACAAGATGTAGTCTCCTACAAGATGTGGTCTCCTACAAGATGTAGTTAACTACATGTAGTCTAGGATAATCGGTGCTTAAGTGTCCGTGAGCACACTTTTTTTGGCAAATATAAAGTTACGATAGGGTTTATAGAGTTTAAGGTAAAAACCTTTTTTATATGTAGGTACATACCTCCTTAAAAGTTTTTTGTAATAAGTATGTATGTTTGTTCGGGTGGAATCTGGTAGGTAATTTCACCAACTCATTTTTTAACTCATTTTTTAGGTCTATAAATACCTTTACTGTTTTACTGTTTTAGACACCTAAATAAACTTTTTCTGAGGAAGTCGGCGGATATAGCCAGTTTTAAACACACAATAGGGATTACTGTCATAATTATTATTGTCATTGATATTCATTAAGATGAATGTTTAAAGAGTTACTGGCTATTGATGGAGGGAGTCTACTTCTACTCTGAGAATTTTTAATGTTTAGGTACTTAGTTAATATTTTTACTTACTTATTAAATCTAATATAATGATCTGGCCATGGTAAGACCCTTTTTCCCAGTAGTGGGATGACGTAAAAAACAGTACAACGTCAAAGACGTCTATGCAATCTGGGTAATTACATTAAAATAAAATATTTACTTAATTGATTTTTTTTTATCCTTTTTTTTTTACCTAATCAAAAATAATCAATAACTAAAACTAATATAAATAAATTCACACAAATAAACATTAGGTATATTATATTATTTGCATCCTTTGTCTTTATATTAGTATAGGTTATTGTAGAGTCGACCGGGGAGGGGCCTGCGACGTAACGCCCAGATCGTAAGCGCGCCCATTGGGCGGAGATACGCTCGTAATACGGACCGCGTCAATCCCGATAGAAATAATGAGACATTAACTATTATTGTGAGAGATATCTTTGCAGATAAATTATTCTTTTTATTATAAGAAAATATTAATTGTGTGTGTTTGTTTCTTTAAATATAAATAATAATTTGTTTTGGTATTATTATTTGTTGGTAAACCAATTTTTTTAGAGAGACTTTCTGGTTACAGACTAGGCATTCGTAACGTCACCACCCTTTTTTGTCACGGGAGTGCAAAAAAAATAAAGAGAAAAATATGGTGAAAAAAAATCCTAAACGAATCCATACGACCATGGAAACACTAGAGAAGCACCATAATGTTGTAAAACTCTGTACCATTTTGGCGGAGGTAACTTTAGTCTTAATTTACCAACTGTCATTAAATAGTACCTCATCCTTGAAGTAGTAAATGAAAAGATGAATTAATTGATAAATATAAAAAGCAAATTAATAATTTTATTATGTAAGTACCTATCTAATAATTTAAATCATGGTCAATTGGCCAAAGTTTACACAAATGATAAGATTATATTTAATATTACTTAATTAATACTTCACTAGGATCAGTATTTTGTAAAATAAAAAAACAAATATGTTTAAAAAGTTCCTATCCGGTCCAATAATAAGTAAAATAAATTAAAAATTACATTAGTGATTGATAAATATTTGAAATTAAATCCTATAGCAATACATTGCAATAGGCTTATCTGTTTCTAAAGGAAACCGTGTCTCTGTAGTGAGATATTATTATTATACTATTAAGTACAATGATAAAAACGAAACTAATATAATAAATCATCCAAATACACCACACGCATATTCCTACTCAAGAAGCTAGCTAAACAATACATTGACCCTAGAAGGTAACGAAGCAGAAATAAGCGAAATGTAAAACGTGCCCTTTGTTAACCAGGTACGTCACCTCTTTAGATCGTATGTCAACAACATGGGTGGTCCAAAATAGATAGCACAAAATAGTTTAAAACATATTATAATGTTAATATGGCCTGTTTGTGCTACTGCCGCGGCTTTGTAAGCCCTATACCAAAACGAATGTCACACTCTTCAGTAATATTATAACCAATTTATTTTGAACTCTGTCCTTTGAGTAATGAAGAGTACTTATTGTATATCCGACAGGTCGCAATAAGATGGTATTTAAAATTTCATGACCAATTTATATAGAGCTCTGTCCTTTAAGTAATGTACAGTACTGTTTGTAAGCCCGACAGGTCGAAATAAAGTGGTAAGTAAAATGCGCACGCGATGCTTTGAATCCTGATTTTGTATGTGCTGTGGGTGATGATTCGTTGGTTCATTGTACTCGAGTTTTTGTTTGTGAGGTGCTAATGAAAGGTTATAATAGAATTTAACAATAAATGCATGTAAATTATATCTTTTATTATGTTCAAGATTTTCACTTTTTTAAAGCAAATAAGTACCTATCTACCGTATTTTATCTGTCATAATTAAACATTAACCCCCTTACTCATAAACGCAACTTAAATTTTAGTCAATTGATTAGCTTAAATTTTTACGGTTTTGTTTGGCATAAGGTTGGTTTTGCTAACAAAAAACTCGCTAAACAGTGATTAAATTTTAGAGATTTTTATAAGTAAGGGGGTGAAACACTGAAACGTAAAGTATGTAATAAGTGTTTCAGTGTTTTGATATAAAAATAACAACTACCGAATTAGGGTTCATTGCAATGGGCCTCGGGCCACGACGACTTTTCCAAATAATAATTTACGGAATCGCGGAATTGTTATTTATAATCAAAGCTCTACTTTTGATAGTTATTATTTAATTATGTTGAAAGAAATAAGTATGAACACCCAGAGTGTGAACATCAAGATATGTGTCTACACATCTTAATGTTTACAAATGTCACATACCTACCTAAGTGTAAAAAATAATGATATTTAGCAATAAATTACTGTTATGTTACCTTTTGTCAAAAAATAATCTTATTACAAGGGATTAAGAAGTTAAAGGTTAAAGTTGCGGTGGGCAGGGCACATAGCGCGGAGAACCGACAGCCGTTGGGGCAGAAAGGTTCTGGAATGGCGACCGCGCACCGGAAAGCGCAGGGTGGGGAGACCCCTCACACGATGGACCGACGACCTGGTTAGGACGGCGGGAAGCCGATGGATGAGGGAGGCACAAGACTGCGCAGAGTGGAAGCTTTTGGAGGAGGCCTATGTCCAGCAGTGGACGTCCATAGGCTGATATGGATGGATGGATGGAAGAAGTTACATTTTATCATATATCATTTTCCTTTTAAACAGTACCTATATTAAAGGCTACTACCATGAGGCTGTCATTTCACTTATATTGTTTAGAGCCTTAATGTATTTGTGTCTGTTAAATGTGATAACCGAATAAACTAGTTATATAATCCCTTCGGTGCCTTGGTAATTTGAAAATGACATATTTTTTCCTAATTATTTCTTCTCACAGAATAGTTTCTTCATACCACATATCCTTAAGCAAGATATGATATGCTACCTACAATACTAAATATGCTACCTACACTGATAAACTAGGTACCTACACCTACACGTACAGAGTGAACAAAATTACAAAATTCTGTCCTAAATTAATTCATTTTACTCATAAAATAATATACCAATCTAACCACAAACGCATCAAAACTAATAAAAATTACCTACAAAAAAAACACAACCAATTAACCCCAGTTGATTAATAACCCGCATAAATAAATATTCAAGTTACACTCAACCGCATAACTTTACAATACGAATAAACACTTAAGCACCAAATAGATAATAGTATTACTTACTTAAGTAACAACTTAATCGTAACTGGCACATACCAACTTGATAAAAACACCTTCGGTAAAGATAAAAGTGTTACCAACACATAAATAAATATATTCATTAGACGACACCCACGCTATATCGATGCACTAAATCCTCCTTGTCGGCCTCTGTCTATGAAGACTGTACAAACGCACCTAAAAAAAAAAGAAATGGAACACATTGGAACCTTTATAAAATGTTCTTATAAAATCGGTGGACTAATTTTAGATGGATATTCAATGGTTGACTTTTTTTTTTGTTTTGTACATTACATTGCACTTGTCACCTTAGGCCACAAGCTGTTAAGTCCCGTTGTTCTATAATTTAATTATTATAATGAGGCACGTTTTAAATTGGTACATACTGTTACCTGTTTTAGGTGCTATGTTGGTAAACAAAATTATAAGTGGGTATTTAACTTTTTTTATTTTTTTTCCGTGTGGTGCTGGTGACGGAGTAAGAATACATTCACTACCAAATCTCATCCCATGGGTGTTGTAAAAACCGACCAAGTGACTATCCGTGAATATTATCTTTACGAAATAAAAAGAAGGAAAATTGAAATTAAGCCCTATACCAATCCGCCTGGCGTGGTATTACTAGTTTAATGGCCAAGTATCCCCCCGACACGGGATGAGGCCCGTTCCTGCAGTGGGACATTAATGGGCCCGGCTGTAATGATTATTTTACTTTTATTCTTCGTTGTTTGATTCTTCTTCTTCTTAATGTTCCTGTTTTACTACTGAAGGTTAAACAACTATCTGCCTTTAAATCTCACTTTATTTTCAGTTAAGTGAAACAGCTCTCAGTCAGTGTGGTGACGAAGTAAGAATACAATATGTCACCACCCCATCTCATCCCATGGGTGCCGTAAAAACCGACTAAGGAACTATCCTTGAATATTATCTTTTCAAAATAAAAAGAAGGAAAACTTGAAATTAAACCCTATACCAATACGTCTGGCCAGCTTGGTATTAGTAGGCCAAGTATACCTCCGTTCCGGGAGGAGGCCCGTCTCTGTAGTGGGACATTAATGGGCTGTTATGATGATGTCAAACAGCTCTGCAACGCTCTTGATCTCAGTTCACTCGCGGATGTTTCAATGTTTTTATTTCTATATGTTTTTTTCTCTAACGTTTACGTTTGTAATTAATTTTGTTAAGAAGGATTATTTTGCTTATTAGATAACTATCTATATACCAGTAACTACTGGCTATATGGGTTGTTATACTGTGTCAAATAAAGGTTGTTTTCTTTCTATCTTTCTTTCTTTCTTATAGGATTCGTTACAAGTTTTCCGTTTTTCGGTATAAAACTAGGTTTTTGTATCTTCTTTTACAATACCCACGGGACGAAAAGGGGTGATGGTATTATTAAGTATTCTTAGCTCACCAGCAATCCGATGCTGGTACCTGTACTCACAAGGACCAAGCTACTGGTAGTTAGGGTTCTAAAGATAGGTACCTCCGCACAATACGTGGCTTGTCGAACAGTACTGGCTTCTGCGTCAGACCTATGATCTAACTAACAAGCGCGAACTTTTATATTAATTACTGTAATTAACCGACTTCAAAAAAAGGAGGAGGTTCTCAATTTGGATGTATTTTTTTTGTGTTTGTTACTTGATTTCTCGAAAACGGCTAGACCGATTTGAAAAATTTTCTTTTCTACTAATGTCTTATAAATTTTTCCTATATACACTAACCCTGCAAATACTCTATCTCTCCTCTGACGTATTATGCGTTACCAAAACATGCTATGCGTACGGGTTGATCTCTACCGATTTTGGTATCGAGTTTCAAATCATATTTTGTTATCGACGTCATTATGCCTCAGGCTAAGCTCGTCAATATTTACTGTTTACTATACTAACTATACTAAAGACATTTTGTAAAATAATTTTTAAATACATAATAATGTTGCCATAACCAAGATAAAGATTTAATAATAAATCTTTGTGTCTTACAAAAAATACCATCCCATCTCATCCCATGTGTGTCGTAAAAACCGACTAAGGGACCATCCGTGAATATTATCTTTACAAAATAAAAAGAAGGAAAACTTGAAGTTAAGCCCTATACCTACCAATCCGTCTGGCCAGCGTGGTATTAGTAGGCCAAGGAACCCTCCGTCATGGAAGGAGACCCGTCCCTTATAATACAATACGGCTGTTATAATACAAAAAATAACAATATAATACAATAAATAAATAAATTTTTAAACTAAGCAGAGCTTGTGCTATGGTTACTAGACAACGGATAAACATACTTAAATACTTTTTTTTTTGTAAATACATAGGTACATATTATACATAGAAAACACCCTTAATAATGTTCTTTGTGTTCGTTAAATTAAAATTTGTAAAGTCCCTGTGATACAGGCCATGAACCCTATTCCGGGAGTTTTTTTTAATAGTTATAATATCTCTTTTCATGAAAAAACGCAGTAGCATTTGCAATCAGAATGCTACAAAGAGTATGCAATTAGACTCTCAAGGTGTATATTTATAGTAAACATATTTTGATGGGGCTACAGATTACGGGTATGGATTCTATCAGTGCCATGTCTTTATGTTATAATTACAGTGAGGAATATCGAAGTTTCGTTCCCGCATCGCAACTGACGCTACGAAAGGCCCTTTTAACTTTTATATCCGCTCTTTATACTTAATATAAAATTGAGACTTTTTATTAAGTATATCAATGTTATACTTTGCTGTGGTTTCCTGTATACAGTTGTATTTTAAAAGAGTATTTAATATTATTTAAATCTTTGTTGGTAAAGTTTAGTAATAAAAAGCAATTGTACCTATGTTTATTAAATTCTCGCACTCTAGTGCGGGGTTGAAGACGCAATTAATGGGTTAAGGCTTGAAGAATTTGTTACGTATGTAGGTAGGTACATTTTATACAAAATGTCACTACTTCGTCATCCTAGTTTTCATCGTTCCGGTCATCCCCATTTTTCAGTACGTAAGAACCTAGGTACGTAACAAAAACTTGCTTTTATTCATTTAAAGAGATATACCTACTTATTTTTAAAAAAGACACGTCCTGCGCTAGAAAACATGTCTTGGGTCACAGGGACTACTACAAAGAACAGTTTAAGGACATAAGGAACATCCAAACTAGGCAATAGTTTGTGGATCGCACATAGAATTGTCCACCGTGCGTTTAAATTACACGTAATTATGTAATCAAAAATATGTCACTATTCCAACTAAAGTGTCGTGTCGTAAAAGTCGTGAAAGTCGATTAATGGAGATTAAAGCTTCGTGAGATACCTACTGTTAACAAATATAGGAGAAAAACTTGCCACAAATCTTTGTAATAATCCTTTCAGCCAACGTGAAAAAGGTAAAAAAAATATCTCTCCATTCTTGAACAGATTCGTAATTCTTAAAGCTAGGAACAAATAAATAATTTGGTCCTTTAAATGACAATTACTTTTAAAGTAATAATAAACTTTTTTCTCATAGATAGTTCTATGAATAAATTATAACAAATGTTAATTTATTAAAATTATAACTATTCTGTTACTAAGTACGTAATTAGAATGAAACTTACTCTACGCTGTTACTAATAAAACGGATGCTAAGCATAGTCAACTAGAATCAAATTTAATTAAAAACTAATCGACACACTATTGCTATCTCTATCATTAATACGTAAACTATAATAAGTTAGAACGAGAGAGATGTACATTAACACCTTCTTTATGAAGAAATGTTAAAAGATCACCTGTGCTTACTACCGTAATTCTACCGAGCGGTAGAGCACCTGTCCCTTTCGTACGGTTCAAGCGTAAGCCGAACCGAACGAGTGCGAGTAGGAGTAGTTCCATTTGTACTTCGGAGAAAAAGGCCGTATGAGCGATGATGGAACGTAAACTACATAGGTTTTATAGCTATAGGAATAAGTAGTATATTGTTTTAGTATAAAATATGTTTGATTTAAAAATCTAAGAACGGGATGGAAGGCTGCGTTGCAATCGAGTTCTGTTGTAATTTTGACGCGTTCGAAAATCGAATTAAGAAGGTTAGAGTGAGAGGTGCACAGAGGTTCGAGCCGGTGGAGGTAGTTTTTTGTTATTGTTTGGCGGTGGAGATTTTTTCTGAGGCGTGCAAATGGGAGTAGGCGCGCGAGTGGGCGCGTCGGGCAGACAAGCGCGCTCTTCAGTGTTCTGGCTGAGCTTCAACGGAACGCGTGCGAGACGAGTGCCGCCCGTGGCATAGGTGCTTCATAGCTTATCAGAAACAGACTTTGACGAACTGTTGTAGTATCGTGGACTGTTGTGAATGTACTGTTGGTGGCGCATGTTAAGGTTGCAGAGAGATCGTAACTGTAAGGTGGGTCGACCATGTTGATATCGGCGGGCAGTGGCCCTACTCCTGAGTTCTCCCCGGTCTCCTGTTGTGCACCCTGGAAGATGGAGCCCGCGCCGCCAGCGCCCGCGGCTATCACGCAACCCCTTAACATATCACCTAACGGTAAGATTATGTGATTTTTCTATTTATTTTCTTATCAATAATCGCTATCACTATCAGGCATCTATCATGTCTGTGTCATCATATTTTTTTAATTATTCGGTAAAATCTAAATTACTTACTAAATTTATTGATGTTATTATGTGGTTTTGGATTATTGTATAAAAAAATATATCGTTCAAGAAATAACTATCAATTTAAATATTTAATTACTGAAATGACAATTGAGTTTCATTGTAGTATAAATTATCAAAAAAAAAAATTATTTTTCAGAGATACATATTTTCACAAACATTAAGCTATAATTTAAATTTCTTACAAAAACTATTATTATTAAACTAAATATTTAAATGATTTGTAGATAAAAACATAGTTTTAAAACATCTTTCTAAGTATACTTAATTTTCTCTACTAATGTGCTTCTCTACCTAATATTTAATAGTTGTTAAATATTCCGCTTTGATGTACACTTTTGCACAGTTATATACATTTTTGATTAATTATTTCTTGCACCTATCAAATGAATTAGAAAATTTTTTTGGGAAAACATTGCTTTATTTATTTTATCAAATATACCTACAGTATGTAAGAGCGCATGCAAAATGTACCTATGTACCTACCTAATTTATTTTTGTGTAATATGGACTGATATTAATTTATAAATAATTTAAAGGCAATTCTTTTGAAACAAAACCTAATGTTTTTTCTGGGAAAATATTTATTTCATATCTCTACATCATCATAATCCTTCTATCCTACATCATATCCTACTTCCTACTAATGTTATAAAAATGCGAAAGTTTGGGAGAATGTATGGATGGATGAATAATGCACGGACGTTTGTTATTGCTCTTTCACGCAAAAACTACTGAATGGATTTTGATGAAATTTGAAATAAATATGTAGTTTAGGGTGTAGAATAACATTTAAGCTACCTATACAAGGCAAGTGAAGCCGCGCCATCTGCTAGTCTTCTATTAATGTCCCACTGGCCTTTTATGACAGTGGGAAAATGAGAATACTTATACCACGTTTATCATTAATTTGCTATAGAAGTTTATGTTAAGTTTTTAACTATTATTTTGTTTTAGTAGAGATATCATACTGTCAGACAAATTTGATTTAGTTGGCTTTTACGACACCCATGGCTTAGATAGATTAGAACATTGATTTTTTACATAGATATATAAATATTTAAGAAGCGAGGGCCTATTAATGACGAAACCTTGTACTCATAAACGCCTCTTAAATTTTAGTCTATTGATTAGCTTAAATTCTTACGGTTTTGATTGGTATAAGGTCGGTTTTACTAATAACACACACACACACACACAATTAAAAAACCGCAGTCGTTGCCTAACTAGGTGGAAACCTGTATTTCAGCATTATTTTTTTAAAGATGCTTATAGTATAATACCCAAAAAGTAGGTTTTAATACGAATTGACGCGTATGTACAGCTATTTTTGGAATCTTAGGCGTTCAGTTACTTTTAAAAATACTATGGTTCAGCTACTTTTGGAATAACCGTGTTCAGCGTGTTATGGTCGTTTCGTATGTAAAGCTTATTCTGTACTCTTGTTGCGTCACTGACTTGTGACGTTTTTAGTGTTAAGCAGTTTTGGAATTTAAAATGTGTTCAGCGACTTTTGGGGCTGACTGTACCATATAATTGAAGGAATATTATAAAAGTAAATATTATTTAAGTACTAGAGTGCACTAGATATAATCTTTTTCAGAGCTGTAATACATTAATATGCAAGTAACTACTAGAATAAGACATAGACACAAATCTTATTGACATAATATCCAATTAATATTAAATAACTATAACATCTATAATTATTCAAATTTTACAGAATAATATTATAATTAATCTTAAATGTGAATATATTTGTAATATTAATATAAATAATGGGAACCATAAATAATATACCGACTAACTATTATTAATTCAATGACATTTGTTTATACCTGTGAATAATAATAATAATTATCAATTATATTCCTCATACAACGCCATCTAGCCACAAATTAAACAGAGCTTATTATAGGTACAAGACAATGTATTCATAACAGCCCATTAATGTCCCTCTGCAGGGACGAAGGGATACTTGGCCTACTAAGACCACGCTGGCTAGATGGATTGGTATAGGGTTTAATTTCAAGTTTTCCTTCTTTTCATTTCGTAAAGTGATATTCACGGATAGTCCTTTAGTCGGTTTTTACGACACCCATGGGATAAGATGTAGTGGTCGCATATTGTACTCCTTGTATCTTACTCCGTCACCACACGCAGACCAGACAATGTACCTTTAAACATAATTATATTATTATTATTAATAGAAAACACCAAGGCCAATGCAAACATGAATGTTTATACCCATAAAAAATTTCTTTGAGTGGCAATCGAACACAGCGGTGCACAGTGGTCGTCACAGGATCAAACCTTCGATCTCTATTGTTTCTAAATGCTACTTAGTTTTGATTTTACTGTTAATTTAGTTTTAAAAGTAACGTTGTTTGTTGCGAAATTGGAACACAGGTACAAAAGTCAAGTAGACAATAAAGAAAAAACCTCTTTTTCTTCCTTACTAAAGTTATTCAGTTAGAAAGTACTTACTACAAAGTTAAAAAGTACGTTGTTTTGCATTAAATAAGTAGAAAGTTAATAAATATAATTTAGTCTATTATCTGCTTCAGTGATTTCCAACAACAATTAGCAACATTGATTTTATAAATGCAAATGAATAGGGAACTAACAGAACCACTAACAGTTACTTATTTCTTTAATTATCTTGAATTTGCATTATAATAGATTTTTACTGAAAGCATAAACGCAAGTAAAAAGTATTTAAAAAAAAAAGTAATTGTAATTTTTTAAATTTAATATTAAACTAAGTATTGTATATTAATGTTAAAAAGTCGTGTTTGTAAAAAACTTAGAACAATCATTTGTGATTCGCACTACAAATAATTAAGCAGTGTTGTAATATTTATTATCGTACAAATTTTAGATACCTACATTTTGTGACCAAGAACGTCGACCAGTGAGCTATGTCCAGCAGAAGACCGCTCTTGGCGAAAATAAGAAATTTTAAGGAAAGTTCATCGGATGTAAAACGGTAGCGACATTGTATAATATATTCTTACTCCAAAAATTTACCGGTTATTAATAAATAATCGATTATTTTTTACAGCATAAAGCTCACAGTCCGTCCAGACAAATTTGATCAACTTCATTGAACTTAACCTTGACAATCATTGTCCTTCATTGGAAATTCTAAGACAGAAACATAAAACTATGGGTACCTTTTTGATTAATCAATATTAGGTACGCTACTATGAATCTCTTACTGCAGGGATCTGCGCAATGGAGGATAGAAAATAAGGCTTACTAATACCACACTTTTCAGATACATTGGTATGTTTTCATAGAGATGATAGCTTCGTAATTTTTCTTAGTCGGTTTTTATGACACTAAATAAGATGGGGTGGTGACACAATATGTATATTGTCACTCTATTACAAAAACGAATAATTACATATAATTTTGCCATACTGTATGGAAATATCAGCTAAAATTTGGCCATAGCTGGGCGTCTCCTAATGTTCTCCACGCGCCATATTTTGTTTCCTTTATAATAAGACCTAATCTTAGCATTCCATGGATTCTCCGTGCGGGTGACGGGTCCATCGCGTGATAGAGGACGGAACACTGGCGTAACAGCGTCTGGGACTTACGACCCAGATGTAGGTTTAAGGAGGCCCCCTTACAACGCGTTAGCGGTCACCTTCACTGTCTGCTATGTTCCGTCCCCTACCTATCCAAATTTGGTAGGAACCTAACAATGCCGTTTTGGACATTCGTGATAGTAGAGAGCTTACTGAAGTTCTCGGCAGTCCTAGTTCTTTTAATAGGTTGTATAGGGATTTAGCTGGTGTACCCCTCGCACCTATTTCCACGGCATACAGAGTAACACTATAGCCATTTCTGATTATCTCATTTGTCAAGTCAGAGTATTTATTTGTCTTAATTGCGTGGTCTTTAGGGATGTTAGTTTCCCACGGTACCGTGAGCTCAATAAGTACTACACGCTTTTTCAATTTTGAGAAGAGGAATATGTCTGGTCTCAACGGCGACAGATATCTTCCGTGATTTTGTAGTGTGTTTCATACGTGTCAACCAGTAGAGTCCAATCGTCTGCCGGATTCAGGACCGAAAAAGGCTTGTAGGTGGTCTTTTTAGTAGTGCCTTCCTTAACAAATTGGATGTTTAGTCTTTCATTCGTAGTCAGTCTTTTTCTAGCTCTGGCAATCAACAGACTCACTGCCTCGCGTATAATCCAATTAATATCCGCGTATAATAATATAGTACTTTGTCGTGACGTTGCGAGTAATGACCCCTATCCAAAAGCACTTTGCAGCCTACCAATAAGTGTCTTGCCGTACCAATTTCTTTGCCAAATTCCGTGCATTTTTTGTCCGTGGCTTTTCCCCATCTTACAGGATTGCTTTGATCGGGGAGAGTCAATTAGAAGGGGTTGAGGTAGAATTTAAGTAATGCTGGTGACCAGTCGTAAAGCAAAGTGCGCCACTTCAAGGCTAAAGGTATACAGTAGTCCCCTAGAGTAACCCATTCATTTTGCATTTCTAGGTTCATTGCGTGCACTCTGTTGCTGTCATTCTCACCTTGGTTTAAGAAAGATTTTATAATTTCTTTGTCCAATTGACTTTCCGTGTTTCCTAGACCTACTCTACTAGTTTGTGCGCCTATCATGAACTTTTTGTGGAATTACAACCGTGACTCGAGCGCAGATGATTTTTTATCAGTTGGAATGGTTTTACAATTTCGTCTTTAGATGTTGATAAGACTTGCATTTTAGTAACTCTTAGATGTAAGTAATGTAATGGTTTACAAGTAATTAAGTATTATCTCTTGAATTTTATAACTCTTGTAAAATCAAAAGAGGTAAACACTGAAAATTAAAATAAACCAATATGACGACCTCTGTGGCGTATTGGTTATATAACATGACTGCTACGCTGAGGTCTCGGGTTCGATTCCCGCTCAATGCAAATCTTTGTGTGCATGAACATGATTGTTTGCATTGGTCTGGGTGTTTTCTATGTATTTTATTTATTTATTTATTTAAGCTTTAATACAATGATGTATACAGGCGGACTTAATGCCTAAGGCATTCTCTTCCAGTCAACCTTGGGTGATGCAGAGATAAATGTGGTAGGTATTAAAACGGGTGCAATGAAAGAACAAAAAAAAAATAGATAAATATATATATATATATATATATATAGGTATATATACAACATAAACGTACATCTAATTCATGCACAAATATATATCTTATGAATACATAAACAATATACAAATACATAAGTAATAAACACATTATTATATACGAGTATATCAATATAGTCCAATGATATATTAACCATTTTTGCTACGGTTTACTGAGCAAAAGTTGACGAACTTTGCTCTTGAACACTTGGCGGCTTGTGGACATCCTGACTTCAAGAGGCAGGGCATTCCAAAGAAGAATAGATTGAATAGGGAAAGAAGAATGAATGAAGTCAGTGTTGTGAGAGGGACATAATAGAACAAGATTATGAGAAGATCTCAGATTAAGGTTGTGAGTAGAACAGAGGTACTGGAAGTAGTGAGTTAAATAGGCAGGGGGAGTAGGAGAAGTGAGAAAGGAGTAGAGAGTGGTAAGGGCACGCATGCTGCGTCGCTGACGAATGGGTAACCATTGCAGCTCAGAGCGAGGAGCAGACACATGGTCATACTTACGGAGATTATATACAAAACGAATGCAGTTATTGAGAAGCCGGTCGAGTTTGTTGAGAAGATCTGCATTCAGGTCATAGTAGCACACATCACCATAGTCAACAATAGGAAAGATCAAATTCTGCACAAGCATTGCCTTGGTTTGCAGAGGTAGAAAATGTTTTAGACGGTAAAAAGCTCTAAGAATACCCGTGACTTTACTACACAAGTTAGTAACTTGAGTGTGCCAGCTCAAAGTCCCATCAATGTATAATCCAAGATCCTTTACTGATGCACAAAACTCTATTATTGTTCCATTTAATATAATGGGAGGGAGAGACAAAACGTCAGTTCTGGCCAACATGCGCTGACTACCTACAACGATAGCCTGACACTTGTTAGGATTTACAGACAAACCATATTTCAGTGACCAGTTGTGAATGTGCTCAAGGTAATCCTGTTGACTGCAGAGGGTAAAGAATCAACCTCGGCCTGTGCATAAATCTGCAAGTCGTCGGCATACAGGTGATACGAACATTGAAGATTAGGGCAAATGAGGTTGATAAAAATTGAAAATAGCAAAGGTGAAAGAATACCGCCTTGAGGAACACCAGAGCCGACATCACACCAACATGAAAAAGATTCATCGTTGCGCACCGACTGCTGACGTCCCTGAAGATAACTTTGGAACCATTCCAATGCGTCTGAGGAGATCATGGAGAACGAGAGGATGGAAAGCAAGATGTCATGATTGATGGTGTTAAATGCATTAGAGAAATCTATTAGAACCAACACAGTAATTTTTGTGTCCTCCATACCCTGTCTAATATCCCCAGTTACCTTCAGGAGAGCCGAGACCGTACTATGCCCAGGTCTGAAGCCAAATTATAAAGGACTTAAGAGACTATTTTGGTAGACAAATAAAGACTTAATGCCTAAGGCATTCTCTTCCAGTCAACCTTGGGTGATGCAGAGATAAATGTGGTAGGTATTAAAACGGGTGCAATGAAAGAACAAAAAAAAAATAGATAAATATATATATATATATATATATATAGGTATATATACAACATAAACGTACATCTAATTCATGCACAAATATATATCTTATGAATACATAAACAATATACAAATACATAAGTAATAAACACATTATTATATACGAGTATATCAATATAGTCCAATGATATATTAACCATTTTTGCTACGGTTTACTGAGCAAAAGTTGACGAACTTTGCTCTTGAACACTTGGCGGCTTGTGGACATCCTGACTTCAAGAGGCAGGGCATTCCAAAGAAGAATAGATTGAATAGGGAAAGAAGAATGAATGAAGTCAGTGTTGTGAGAGGGACATAATAGAACAAGATTATGAGAAGATCTCAGATTAAGGTTGTGAGTAGAACAGAGGTACTGGAAGTAGTGAGTTAAATAGGCAGGGGGAGTAGGAGAAGTGAGAAAGGAGTAGAGAGTGGTAAGGGCACGCATGCTGCGTCGCTGACGAATGGGTAACCATTGCAGCTCAGAGCGAGGAGCAGACACATGGTCATACTTACGGAGATTATATACAAAACGAATGCAGTTATTGAGAAGCCGGTCGAGTTTGTTGAGAAGATCTGCATTCAGGTCATAGTAGCACACATCACCATAGTCAACAATAGGAAAGATCAAATTCTGCACAAGCATTGCCTTGGTTTGCAGAGGTAGAAAATGTTTTAGACGGTAAAAAGCTCTAAGAATACCCGTGACTTTACTACACAAGTTAGTAACTTGAGTGTGCCAGCTCAAAGTCCCATCAATGTATAATCCAAGATCCTTTACTGATGCACAAAACTCTATTATTGTTCCATTTAATATAATGGGAGGGAGAGACAAAACGTCAGTTCTGGCCAACATGCGCTGACTACCTACAACGATAGCCTGACACTTGTTAGGATTTACAGACAAACCATATTTCAGTGACCAGTTGTGAATGTGCTCAAGGTAATCCTGTTGACTGCAGAGGGTAAAGAATCAACCTCGGCCTGTGCATAAATCTGCAAGTCGTCGGCATACAGGTGATACGAACATTGAAGATTAGGGCAAATGAGGTTGATAAAAATTGAAAATAGCAAAGGTGAAAGAATACCGCCTTGAGGAACACCAGAGCCGACATCACACCAACATGAAAAAGATTCATCGTTGCGCACCGACTGCTGACGTCCCTGAAGATAACTTTGGAACCATTCCAATGCGTCTGAGGAGATCATGGAGAACGAGAGGATGGAAAGCAAGATGTCATGATTGATGGTGTTAAATGCATTAGAGAAATCTATTAGAACCAACACAGTAATTTTTGTGTCCTCCATACCCTGTCTAATATCCCCAGTTACCTTCAGGAGAGCCGAGACCGTACTATGCCCAGGTCTGAAGCCAAATTATAAAGGACTTAAGAGACTATTTTGGTAGACAAATAAAGACAATTGCTTGTGCACACAGGCTTCGAGCACTTTAGACAAGAAAGGAAGAATGGAAATAGGTCGAAAATCATTGAGAAGAGAAGGGTTTTGAGTTTTAGGTATAGCTATTAAATATGCTTTACGCCATAAGGATGGGAAGGTTCTGGTAGACAAGGAATAATTGACAATGTGAGTTATAACGGGGAGGATAGACTCAAGGATAGTAACGATCATACGACGACTTATGTTATCATAACCGGTTGAGTTAGATTTAATAGAAAGTATTATCTTCTTGACCTCCTCATTCGCAACCGGAGAAAAGTAAAAAGACCCGATATTTGGGCGAGGCAGTTCTGCAAGTTCGTGTATCGTCTGGGTCACAGTTTGGCGATCAAGCGTAACAGAAGTGGAGAAATGACGATTAAGATCGTCCAAACTAATTGATCCAGGCAAGTCAGCATGTATAATAAGTATGTATTTACAAGAAAAAAATTAAGTATGTTTATCCGTTGTCTAGTACCCATAGTACAAGCTTTGCTTAGTTTAGGACTAAGTAGATGGGGTTGTGTGAATATGTGAAGAATATATTTTTATTAATTAATTTCCTCAAATGATGAACTAAAAACTATAAGCCCCTCACGTACAGTTTACGGCCGCCATATTGATTTCTGTTTACGTCACAAAACCTATGACACTCTAGGAAAAAATACGAATCTAGCGTCATCATACTCTGAAATCTATCAAGCGCTTTATGTTGCAGGAAGTCTCAACCCTTAAAAAAGTTTTATTAAAAGATTATTTATTAGTTAGTCTAAACATTGAAAAATTAGTAGAGTCCATAAATGATGGCCGCCATTCCAGTTGCAAATATAATAATGGTGGTAATAATGTAGTAGATTCCTGACCAGGATATAGCCAAAGAAAAGGGGCACCTCTTTTCAAAACATAATAGTTTGACTTTGGTTCAGTGTCTAGCAAATAACACACTTCATTTTAAGTATTTGACTTAGGTATCTATGTCGTGGCGAATTACAGGTAGGTAGGGACTATAATTACTATTCTATTCTTATTTGTTATTACTATTCTTATTTGTTTCGTTGGTGAATAAAAGGGCATTAGTCTATATCAAGGATTCAGTAAAAAAAAATACAAACAGATAATGCAAAATAATCCTGATACTTACCAAAACTCTTATGCCTAGCGCCTTACAATCGAAACGAAGGCGCTCTACCACAGGCGAAGGGGGCCTTCCCTGCCGTGGGACATTATAGTCCTACAAGTAGAACATTGGCGAAATATTAGTGAAAGGGGAAGGATCAAGCATGAAAGCTGTTGTTAGTCTAACACCTAAGCTAGCTACCGTCGCTACCACGTAACTGGGTGGTGTGGTGAGTCCATATCATTTGTCATCACCAAACAGCTGCAGCGATGAGTGAGCGAAAACTGACGACGATACCACAACAGAGCTCATTGTATTTCTGATCGAACTAATTAATCGTTAGATTGTCGGCTAGATTGTTCGCTCGGTAGCATTTCCGGTGAAGGTTGCTCAATATTCACCCGCCGATGTATGCGATACAACATTTTGATTGACGTTAGCAAATAATTGGATAAAAGGAATTGGTTAACCGTTTAAATGGAAACTTTTTTTTATTATAAATATGCGTGTAATTCTTTTTTTTATTTTTGAATTATGTTTTTGTGTCTTTGATTCGATTTAATGAAAGCATAATAGGTTACATCGTTTTCTTTCTTATTATATGTTTGTTTGATTTGTACTGAAAAAATGCACTAGAGATCTGTTCGGCAAGCGGTGGTGTCAATCTAAATGAAAGTTGTATAACCGTTGTGCCCTTTTAATCCACCTCGATTGTGAAAAATTTAGGTGAAAAGGACTTGTTTATTTGCTCTTTAAGGGACTATAGTACTTAAAAGCTGTTGTTGTTGTGTAGTATGTCACAGAAAAAAAATGTTTATTGAAAAATAGTTTTACATTTAATATGAACCCGTCTTGTATTCTTTAAAAAAGTCCTGGTCCAAGTAGTAACGAAGAATAGTATCTAGTCATTACCTTCACGATACTGTCGTAAAGAGCGACTACAATTTTTAACATTCATAAAACAATCAATCATTTACTAAATTATACAGTGATAGGTAAAATGATAGAATCTTTTTACTAAATAGACATAGACACTGAATAGGTCTTTACCTATGAAATAGCCGTTTTATTTCTGCACAGTCTTTAGACTCTATATTCTGTTATAACATATTTTGTTTGAATAATTCTTGTTATTTAGAAAAATATAGGATATTACCAACATCTAACAAAAGATAATAAATTAAAATAATAATTATTTGTATTATTAATAAACCTGTGAACATGGGTTCAATTTAAAACAGCGGCTTTTCCCATTTGTTTAATTGTTACTTCTTCCCTGATACTTTTATTTACCTTTGTTTTAAACGAAATAGTTAGCTTAAATGTGCGCCATTATTTATAATAAATTTTATTTTATTAAATAGTTATTGAAAAATCTAAGAAATCGTTAGTATGAAAAATCTAACTTCTGATAAAATCTTCATACAAAACGGCAACCTCTTACCAGCATGATATTTATAGTTGAGCTTTCCCTCCTTTTATAGAGGATGCCCTTGCAGTAAGATATTCATAAACTGACTAAGTAAGCTAGTATAAGATGATATTACAAAAACTTTTAGTTATGAGTTCAAGTCAACTATGTGTACACAGGAAATTATTGCGGCTGTCTAAAAATACATACGGAGGAAAAAATAATTAACGGCCAATAGAAAAGAATCTACCACACAGGTATATATTATTCGGCCTATCGACCACTGTGTTTATCACATTAATATAAACAACTACATTTACATGGACATCTACTTTTAACCCTAACATGGAAATATACACATGTCAGTAGAAAGAGAAACCAATATCATATTTTTATTAATTTATATACCTATAGCTTTTTTTCCTTGATAAAAACTGACTACAAAGTGTCATTGTATAACTCATTATTTCTAGTCTTTTCTTAACAAAGCAAATAAATATTAAGGCAGGTGAGTCTAAGATTACACAGATCCCCATATAAAGTTCTTACTGTAGATAGTGCGTTCAGGCAATATCTAACGAAATGTCACTTTACTGTCAATTACTTATACCGATATTAACACACTAGTGTGCTAACATTTTATATCATAGAGTGTATGAGACTAAGAAAAAAAAAGAAATTAATGAAATTCATAAGACCATACCAGCGTGTGGAATATTACCTTTATTAATTGATTAACATTTATATAGTAACTAAGTATGCAAATACCAAACAGTATATTTTCTTAATATATTTCGGTATCATTTGTCACATTCTTTGAGAATGTAAATATTTTATAACAATTCAAATTAAAATACGCTTTTAAATTATTATAAAAATAGTTTTAAGTAATAAAATATACATAATAATATACACAATAAATAACGTTTCTGAACTTAATTATTTAAAGTTAACTTTAAAGCCGTTAACATAATTGTTAACGTCTCCAAGTTATTCGCTTCATAAAGTTCGATTAAGAAATAGTAATGAACTTTTCTTATAGCACCTAATGAGATACATTTTATCAACAAAAATGTAAATAGATATAAACTAAGTCGATTGACGATTCAATTGATAAAGTACTAACGATACTTTACACTAACATCAAAGTCTTGTCAATTTATAAGTCTCATAAAAGTCCAATAAATTGACTGGAGAAACATATTTTCTCGTCAACATTTATATCTATATGCGTTTGATCAGGTGCTTTAGTAAATCTAATTAACATTTAAATGGTGATCACGCATAATAATCAGGTGGCTTTGTAAACTGAGACGGTCCTTAATTAGTAGACAATAGCAACAATGTGATAATGTAGCATAAAGTCGAGTAAAACATTCGTGTAGGACCACTTGTTCACATTTGCTTTCAGATACAGTCAGGTGGTTAAGTGTTTACTAATTATTTTACATAGTTTTAAATTCTTTCTCTTAAAGCATTATAAAATATTAATAATGAGGTCCGTGACTCAATTAACTTTGTCAATGAGTCCTTCGGTCGGTGCAGGAAAGCGCTGACCGGTTTATCCAAATATTGCTTGGGAATACACCTTGGTCTTTTTCTTAGTAGTTACAACTTAACTAGACAAAATTGTATTTTTATTATAGTTATTTATTGTTTCAAGTTTTAACTCTTCACACTCTGTCACTACCTTATCATGTCATGAGTATTTTAAAAGTGAGCAAATAATTATTATTTTTGCAAAAATAACAAGCTTTTAATACCTCTGCAGGACGCTCTTCTAGTATTAGGGAAACTTAGCCTACTAATACTACACATGGTCTTGTTACGGGTCAAATTTTCGTTTTATGCCAGACATTTAAAATGAGTCTAAGTGGAAGAACTCTACATTATTAGACCGACAACACACGGACAAAGATAAGTCATAAAACTAAGTACATTTAAATTCTAAATGTTTATTGGTCATGACTGTACGTGTGACGTAAGCTCATACCGTTGTGTCGTCTTTACGCGTCGCCTTAAGTAGTGGGATGCCGATGTTGTCCCTATTGTATGCACGCCCTAATACGCACCATTGAAGACCGCCGACACCTGTGATGTTAACTAAAAACTTGGAATGTATGGTCTAATAACTTCAATTTTAGTAGTTTTGTTCAGTATATATTATTAGTAGTCCATGTATTCAGTTATTGTGAATACATGGACTTTTTAAATGATTTATTGCAGGAGTGGTGGGCCTTCAGTGATAAAAGGAAACAATTCCTACTAACGCAATGATCGCTTAAAGGATGCCTATTCTTTTAGTAAGCAAGGGTTTTGTAAAGATTTCCAGTGTACATTTATGATAAGCTGTGGTTTTTTTCTGTCTGTATACCTAAAGAACTAAAGATACCACAAGTAAATAATTGTGCTCTACACACATTTTGTTTGCAGCCTAGTTTTCATATTATATATAACAAAAAATACGCATAAAAACCTTTTAGATATATTATTACTCTCTTTCCACATTAAGTACATCAAACAAAAATGCGGTAGGTACCTAATAAAGTCTAAATTCTACAACAGATCGGCACAATAGCTTTGTAAAGTTAGTAATCTATCTGCAACTGTATTCTGATTTAGTTTCATAAATCACTAGTTCTTTAATCAATAAAAACTTAACCGTTTATAAACTGTCAAATCATTGACTGTTACGCTCATCAATGACTATTTTGTGTTACTTATTTCTATTCCTTTGATGTTATTTGTTATTTTTTGTTATTTGAATAACAGTTTTGACAATAGTTATCAGTTTCAGTATGTTACGTGACCGATGATTAGTTTCTTGTTAAGTTATTAACAGTTATCAACATTTTTATTTATTTGTTTGGATTTATCTGCGGATAACTTTACTGTTATTTCTTAAGCCATTTATTTAAAGTACCTTATTTTGTTTTTCTTAGTGACAACTTTCCTACTTTAGGTCCCGCTTGGCCATTTTTTAGAAGAATGTTTTTAACAAAAAAAAACTAATTAAAAAACGGACGCCAGTCTTTGGGTGTTTCAATGTACTTATGCCTAAAAAGAATGTATTCCATAAACATGCAATGTTTAAGGTAGTACGATTATTAGGTACTTATATTTTTTGTGCAAAATCTCTAAGTGCGTTGTGAGGGGCTAGATGGAGTGTTGTGTAAATGTTAAAATTAGAGTAAGAGATCAATAAAAGGGAATAATACAGATAATAATAATACAGAGTACTTAAAACAATAAAAACTATTTTATACCAAAGGACAAAGCGTTAATAGTGCCAATTGTCTACTTCAAAACAAAACTCACAATATTCCTAGGTAACATAACTTTTAATAACTAGCGTTGGTAAATAATAGTCTACTACCTTGTTCTGAACATTAATTTGTTCGCCATGTTGGTTATTTCGACGTAATTTACATATAGTAAGACGACAATTTTATAGGTTTTGAAATTATAGTTTCTTTTATAACTATTACTTACGGTACTTCTAAAGAAACAAACGTATTTTGATTTGTATAATGTCTTAAAACTACTTATTTGTTTTATTTAATGGTCAATCGAAAAAGCCTGTAGGTAATAACCAGATAATTAGTATTAAAAATATGTTTCATAAAAATAATAATCTTTATTGCTCTAAAATAATTATGTTTCTACCAGCTCTCGATTACTTCACACCAGAGAGGTGTTTTTATAGTCGACTTTTATTAAAAATTTAAAAGTATTAAACCTTTGAAAGAAATTCCAGTCTCGATTAAAGTGGCAATGCCCCTGATCACTGCAAGGCTTGACAGCCGTTGGGTCTGAAAGGTTTTGGAATGTTGACACAGAACTGTAAGAACCAGGGTGGGGAGACCGCAGTGAACAGAGAACCAGTTAAGAGCTTTAGGAACCTGATGGATGAGGGACACAGAACCAGCTGGAAATTTCAATTGACTGGTATGAAACTGGAGGCTAGTTTAGAGCAATCCATTTTCCATTAACAAGTTACTGTTTACACCCAGTGATAGTTTAAATAATACTCATCATTACAAACCTACAAGTGAATATATAACCTCAAGAAGTTCATTGATTGTATTAAAGCTTACTTCCGTTGCGGATGCCGCCTGAACCAACTATTAAATCTTCGCGAATCGACCACATTGAATATGCAACGAGGCTTAATACAAGACATGCATGATGTTTGTCAACTATATTATAGAGACATTTTATACCTACCTATATACGCTCTAGTTTTTATAGTCAAATGTGATATAAAATGGAGTCACGCAGCTTTCCCAGTGTTTCACAATTATACGATACGGATACGGAGAACTAAGTGGAACCTACCTAACCTACTGAATTTCTTCCAGATTCCTTTAATGGTTTACTCAACCTAATAAGCAACTCTGGCAGAAGCTTGCAGATAAATTTTTTGACTGTCATAAGTAGGTAGTACAGTGAACCCCATGTGGTTTTAGTCCAGCATTATTGTTTTTAATTGGAGGAATCCCTGCAGTTTGATAAAAACTGTCAAAAGAGTCTTTATTCTCCGGTTATCAGCCAGAACTCTTTCGTGTTCATCAAAATAGTTTTTAATTTGGATTTATGAGAGACAACAGCACGCAATGTGACCAGCGTCTAAGGAACCTTTTTACCTTGTTAGCGTATAAGTAATGGTTGTTTTTATTATAAGTCCCGTGGAGTAACCTTTAACGAAGTTTTATCGTCCAAAATGTAAAATAGTTTACATAAATTACGCGCATTTGCAATTTTAGTATCTACGACTACATTTTATTTAAGTTCATTTAAACTTGTAGAAACAATGTTCCGTATAAATGAAATTAAGCTTAATAATTATTGTTTGTGTATTCAAAAGCTTAAGTTCAAAAGCTTACTTTAATTGTAATTAAAGTTTACTACCAGGTTTTCTAGATGGCGATATAAAATATCGAATATCGCGTCATCATTGGAATACAATGAGCAAATTTATCAGCGTGGCGACGGAGTAAGAATACAATATGTCACTCATCCCATCTCATCCCATGGGTGTCCGAAACCGACTAAGGGACTATCCGTGAATATTATCTTTACGATATAAAAAGATGGAAAACTTGAAATTAAACCCTATATCAATCCGCCTGGCCAGCGTGGTATTAGTAGGTCAAAGATCCCTCAGTCATGGGAGGAGGCCCGTCCCTGCAGTGGGACATTATTAAGCTCTTATGATAGGAATACAATGAGCAAATTTAAATTTCTTGGCAAATTTTAAATAGCTTAGTAGTTAAAATCATTCCTATAAAAAACAATTTAAATAAAGTACACATTCTCTCTGATGTTAAATTTTCGATCAGTATAATTTACATTTCCACTAATAAGTAAATCTGGGCAATACTATATATTTGACACAGTAGACACTATATACAGATATAAGCTTTTCCATTCAATAATGTGACTTATCGCTAGGTATCTAGGTACACGCTGAGTAGTACGTGACATTATTAATATAATATCAGTCAAAAGTTTAGCTCTACTGGACTCGTCCAAATGCTTCATCCGGCTGGGATCCGGTTGTGAAAGGCGATGGATAAGGCAGACATAAACCTGCCTTATCCATCGCCTTTCCGTCAAATGTCTATTAATATTTATTTATTCTTTTAATGATCAGTGAATAAGCAGCCTTATGTCAAAGTACCATTTGTATTTATCTTATAGCTGCAAGGCATAGCAATATCATTAAGTCATTACGCTATGAAGAATTATGTCAAAGCTGGTCGGATACATATTTTGTAGTATAATTCCACATAAAAGGCACGATTATTACCTTAAGGTCGGTATGTACCTACTTGGCACACATGTTAACGTTACCTATGATAATGTAATATTGTCTTCTTTTTTTCTATAACACGAAGTAATATTTTTTATCAATGTACCTTCTTAGCACAGTGTGGTAGACAGAGCTCAGTACTAAATTTCAAAGGTTATCGTGATTATCTAAATACTGCCCAAAGAAGAAAAAGATAGAAGAATCGATGTCAAATTCCGTAAAGAATTTGTCACTCTCGCTGTTACCATTCACAAAAATAAGAAGATTATTATAATAGTTTCATAAATTATCACAAATAATTTTGACTTCAAACCTAGAGTGTGCTTAGAGCGATGCAGTTACGTTTACATGATTAATAATAACCTGGAATTATTATTTTTTGAAGTTGTAAAAAAAACTAAACTGATGACAATTCTATTATTAACTAGAAAATAAACACAATGTTCTATTTTTAGTTGCGTAAGAATGAGTGACTTATTATGATGTATCAAAAACTTAAATATAAACAAATTGAGAAACTTCTCTTCTTTTGGAGTCAGTTAAAAAGGAATCCGTGTTTAAATAATTCAATATCTCAATATAATAATAACAGTAAGCAGTTTATCGATTCGATATACCCAAGCGAAAACGTAATCATACAATCAGAATTTTTTGATAGCTTTCCATTTATTCAGAGTTATTAATACTAAACTCCATACCCGTGATATTTACCGTATTTTCGTTATATCGAGATCATTTCACAGACAATTTAACTTGAATCACTGAAATTCCCATTTAAACACAGAAGCAAGTAAAACGGTGTTTAAACCAACTCATCATGTACATAATTCTTTCGTATCTTTTAAACAATTCAAAAAGAATTGTTGTTGCATGTAATACTTTGCAATCATAAAGGGGCAGTATCGAGTACACTTTCGATCTCACATTGAAATTTACACGAAAGGTGGTAATTTTCCGCACCGTGATGACATTAATAGCTGCGATACTCGGCTATGGAATAATATTCTTTTTTTTTTGCTTAACATTAAATTGTTTTGCAACACGACGGAGGAGACGCGTTCTCTTCGCATAATATTGCATGTTTATACACCTCGTGTATCTTATAAAAGTATTAACTAACAAATTAGAGATTGTATGTACTATTAGGTATAGTAAAGTCGCGAGAAATATAACTCTTTATATGAATATGTAAGTAGATTATGCGTGGATATAAATTTACTGATAGGTGCTAATTTAAAGGTTAAGTAAGTAAGTAAGTAAGTAAATCATTTATTTCCAAGAACATGGTGAGTTACAGGTGTTAAAAAAATCATTTTTACAGCATGTTCTGCCAAATTATGGCGTGCAAATATGGAATAAGTAAGGTTAGAATCTTAATTGAACTCTTTATGACAAGGTCACCTATTCATAGATAATAATAATATTATTATAAGGTGATTCACATGTCTTAGATAACGTCATCTAGCCTTAAAGTACGCAGAGCTAGGCGCAAACGAACGTGAGACCTCTATGTAGTAGTTGTAATAGCTCTATGTGTTACCCACCACAAAGTTCGTTAAATAAACTGGTTAGTTTCATTTTATTCGCTACAATGACATTTAACAATCCCATTATAATAATGTAATTGAAAAGTAAGTTTAACCATAAGCAGTCAAAGCTCAATTTGCATTAAAAACGAACCTAATTAAATAAACAAACTGTCTAGTTTAGATCGTTAAACATTAACAAATAGATAAAACGTAGTCGTAAAAACCTAAAAAACTGTTGATCAATAAATAATGTGTGGATGAGATGGTGCGCCGGTCGAGTCAACGCCAGTCAATACATTCTAATCAGTGATTTATTGCCACTAATCCTCAGCTCAGCACAAATAAGCTATCTTGTCGATTTAATGTTGTATCAGCTCAGGCGTGAAACTCCCGCGCACACTAAGTGGTCCTTCCAGTTTCCACTCGAAATATTTTAATAAGGCCTCACTGCTCACGCACCCTAATAAAAACACACACACGCACTCACAAATACGATCAACAATCTCCTTTAAAACCTTTACTCGTTTGAGTCCAATTTATTTATAATAGTAGCGACACTAAGAATCTACATTTTTGCTCTAAACGGTGTTAATTTATTGACCGTGGGCAGATAATATCACTTTTTTTTCTCCCATTATTAAAGCGATTACACGAGAAATTATACGTCGTTGTCGAGTCCCGTGCCTTCGATCAGTATTAGTTCGTCATTTCAAAATGTGTCTTAGCACTTACCTAACAAGTGTTATATTTGATTGTTCGTTTAATGAAAGTCTGATAATGCTTTCGTTGACGAAATCGCCTTATTGACTCGCTAATAAAAAGTGTTAAGTTATGGACAAGTTATGCCAGTTGCATTAATTTCGATGCTTAACCTGATAAACAAATTATGGTATATTAAGTTAATAGCTTAATTTATAATTGAATGTGTTACGATGTGTTCATAAGAAAGCATTGTTACGAGCGGCCTTTAGCATATCTGGTTGCTGTTAACGACAAATTGCGTGGATAAAAATATATGTATGGCGTATGTTGAGACCACTAACTTTACTGCTTGAGAAACATTTTAATTTTGTATACGCCATCGACGTATCCAGTTTGTCTGCCTATAAAATTTTATTTTTACATCATAACGTCTGATTTTTTTTCTTACACTGAACTTTCTTAATCTTATTAAAAATATATTTATTTTATTACTAGATTTACACCTTTTTATTTTACACGTGTGGAAAATTTTATTACTGTCAATCAAAAATTTTATTATCTGATAACAAGTAAAAAGGTATTTTTTTTATTCAATTTAACTTCGCACTTGGGATTGAGATCAGTGACGCGAGATATTTACAGACATAAATTTAAAAGATACAAAAGCTCTACAAGAACATGTATATTCCACCAAAATTTGTCTTGAAATCTCAAACCGCGATCTCATGCACACAAAAATTTGCATTGTGCGGGAACCAAACCCGACACCTCTACATAGCAGCTATAGATACCCAAAGGTTGTCAATTAAGTACATGTATAGGCCTAATCAATTCGCATACAAAGTCATTCTCAGTAGTTTGTTCATCGTAGTTAGTAATAAAGGTAGTCGTGTAGTGTTTGACACGCCATTGTAATGATATAGGGACGTAATGAGTGCACTCGGAGTCGTCGCTTCCCTACTTCGTTAACTTAACGTAGACTAAATGTATTGCCTGAGGCGATACCAACACATACGTACAATTATATGCAAGGCAATAATAGTTACAGGACTATTTATAATAACACTGTTGTTTTATAAATAAATAATCATTTATTTCAGGATAAACCATACATTACATTATTTATTAAAATTACATTAGATTATATTCATTACATCATTAAAAATCAATTAAAATTAAAAACCATATTACATTAAATCATTAAAATTTTAGAGTGGAAACTTTTAGAGGAGGCCTATGTCCAGCAATGGACGTCCATAGGCTGATCTGGATGGATGGATTAAAATTTTAAGTATATTAAATCATTTAAAATTATATTATGTATTATTATGTAAGTTTTAGTATTATTAAGTATGTTTTAGAAAACTTAATTTTATCTTATTGTATTTTCAACCTGTCTTGGTCATGCTATACTGTTTCATACCGAGGTTCCCGTATAAGGCGATTAAATAGGGACTTTTACTTAATAGCTGCCAATATATTATTAAGTAAATAAATTAATTTTAGTTTTGACATAATTGTGTAAGTTAAAGACGTACAATGACAGTCTATAATATGTAGAGCTAATATCTGTTGTAGGAATAAAACTCCGAAGTATATTATACTAACTCACAACAACATTTATTATAATCCATCTTGCAAAAAAAGGCATCCCCAGTTTACCTTCCTACACGAAGACTGCAGAGGCAAAATCTTCTGTTTCTGCAGTCTGACATTAATGGGAACCATAGGTTATGATAACAAACTTAAAATGACAAATTATCTGATTCGTATTTCCTCCACCATTTTATATCGATTAACATTTCATACGATTTAGGTAATCGATACAATACAGAGTTTTGGGACAACGGTATACAAATATACACTGTGCAATTCGACAAGTGATATTATTAAACCAATATTCACCGTTTTATTTTCATTCGAAATGTATTTGTATTTAATCGTTAAACTTTTTGTGGTTTTACTGATCGTTTTAACTTGAGTGCTTCTTTTGTATCTCGTCTTAAGAGCTGTTACTGTGATATTGTTATTATTATTTACTTTTATGTCTTAATCTTATAGTACTTTCGAGCAAATACGCTGACGGTAGAGAGCTATATATTTTTTTTAAATTTATAAACATAAATACATTGTAAAAACTTACTGAAGTAACATAGATTAAAGTTTACTAAACTCTACCATCGTTTCTACAAGGCTAGCTGTAAAGAATAAATGACTCAAGATACTCACTGGAGTAACTAGAGATTGTATTCGAGGGTCTGATAAGAGGGTACATTCGATTGTATTTTTTTGATATCAGTAAAAGTACCTCCTGACTTTTCGAAAAAATTCAGTCGAATTGAGCCTCTCATCAGACCCTCGAATACAACCTCTTCCTCTTTTAGGAGTTGTTTTGAAATAATCCAAGCAAAAAAAATGCCGTATTAATTATATTATTATGGTATGTCAACGATCGGACTTTATAGTTGGTTATTTAATAAGAATATTTTCACTAACATCAGCTGCCAAAACATAAGGACGTTTTAGATCGAGACGAGATAGATTTTAGACGATTATCTGCGAGGTGGTAGAAAGTTTTATTCATTCACTTTGAAACAAACCCTAATAAAAAGATAAACTCGTGCCAAAAAACTACCAAACCATTGTTTGCATTTGTAGTTTTCATTCAGAATGTATGTTTTATTTAACGTAAAACTGTAAATCACTGTAAAAGTTAAGAGCTCATTGTTTTCTTGTGATTCTTGAAGCGTGTGGAAGTTGCTTAAGCATTTGTTTAATTACGAAATTTCGGAGCAAATTAGCCTTTCTTAATTGAGTATTTTTAAATGTTGTGCAAAGTATTTTTGCAGTAAATTAAGCAAAAACAATGTTTAAGTACTTTGTAAAGCATTTCTTTAATAAGATAATGTACTAAAAGAAACTGCTTAAATCGACGGTATGCAACTGAAAGCATGAGACTAGAATCATTAGCAAGACAATTTAGTTCTACTTCCTGAGCCAAAATATTATAAATCAGACGTTACGATGTAACCCCCTTACTCATAAACGCCTCTTAAATTTAATCACAGCGATATTTTTATTAGCAAAACCAACCTTATACCAAACAAAATCGTAAGAATTGAAGCTAATCAATTAACTAATATTTTTGAGGCATTTATGAGTAAAGGGGTTAGTGTGTACATTTAATGATTGAATTGTAAAAGTATCTGCAATAAAATCCATAGAAAGGGTAGTGTGTCCCTTCTTGACAAAAAAGATTACGATACCTCTAATAGAAAGACATGATTGAACAATTATTATCACTCTAGTAGATAAACTAAACAACTGCTTTGAAAGCCCATCACAAAAAGGGTCTCTGACTTTGCATCGCAGCAACACATAACAACTTAATATGCGTAGTATGTTCACCTAACATATTATTCTTTCTCATTCCAGTACCTGTATCACCATCATCGTCAGGAGGCACTGGCGGAGGGTCAGGAACGTCCCTCTACCCCGGCGCGGCCTCACACCCGCTGTCATCCCTGCTATCTCAACAGAGGCTGCTAGAGCTATCACGCTTCGGACTAAGACACTACGACATCGCTCATCATGTGCTGTCACAGCAAGGTGCCGTAACTAAATTACTTGGTAAGCAGTTAGTTAGATTTAGTTAAGCTTTCTAGTAAGATTAGGAAGGGTTTTGTTAATAGCAGAGATGCAAGAAGGAGCAATCAGTATATTAAGTAGGGAACCCTTAGGCCTCCAAAATGGATCGTCGGTCTGGTAAAGGTAGTGAGTAACCAATGGATAAGGGAGGCAAAGGACATAGGAAGGTGGAGACGGCCTATTTCCAGCAGTTACCGACTTTTGGTTGAAATGATTACCTTACCAGCATGTAAATATCATAGCAAGGAAAGGGACAGCTTCTGTAATGTAATTTGGTCTATTATGATTTTATGTCAAAGTTATGTCAGTCTCAATCTCTCTTGGTCAATTAATGTCCCACGTGGGATAAGAAGCTGTAGTGATACTTTATATTTTTCTGATGTCAAAATACGAGAAAAATAAGCTATTTCTTAATTAACATGAACGATGTCAAAACAAAGTGTCTGCGGTCGAATAGCTTGCAAGCAAACGATACTTGTCTCACCTCAGATGACTGCTATAGGAATGTCGAGTTGTTTATCCTGATCATTCGTAAAGCCAATCGAAGAGATTACTGGTAGAAATATTAATTTTCAAACTTGTTTAAAGGCTTTGAAGCCAATCAACGGTTAAGTTAACTACGTCATCTAAGGTTCATGTGTTTAATCTTTAACTATAAGCTAGGATAAGTAATTATTAGCTCTAATTAATCATTACTTTGTAGCATTTTTTCTTTCAGTAAAACATTGTAGATGTTTTTGAAATCTTTACATTACACATATAAAATGGACGCTGGACACAGGCCTCTTCTAAATATTTTCATCTTGTGCATTTTGGTTTTTGGTTACAATATTTGGAACGTGTTCATCATTTTAATATACCAGATGAAAGTCAGTGACTAGGCTGACCAGGATAGCCAAGAACCCAGATTAACCTTAGGCAGCCAGGGTAATGACATTTCTAATCGATGAACGGTTCTACTCGGACTCATTAAAACGGTTATTGTTCTCCTACAATTTTCAAGTCAACCTTATTTTTAAACAAAAGCTAATAGCTACTTTATTATTCCACTTGATAATTTCAACTGTTCGAATAGCTTCACAGTATTTCGGCTATCAATTATACATACACATCGATTTTGTTGACCGAACAACTGAATTATTTCTCCGGTACATAGAAAGGACATACTTAATAGACGTACCTAATAATATAGAATAAATTATGAGCATTATTTCCATAGCATTAAGGTTAAAATTATAATATTCAAGTTTGTTAAGTTCAATAATTGACGAATAAAGATAATTGATAAAGCCAACTTATGCCTACTGAGTATCTATTCTACTATAATTAGTACGTATGTATAATTTATAGGACATGTCGTCGATGCTATACAGTGTTGTATTGATTTATATAAAACCTTCTTCATAACGATCGCTCGAGGCCTTATTGGTCGCAACTAAGTTATTTGCGATAATTACTTCAGCACTTTGAACGTTATATTACGTGAAAGTGTAAATGTATTCTACTTGTTTTTTATTGTTCTTTTTTGTCTTTGTTTTTAAGTTATTATATTTGTTGTAACATTTAATTTTCAACACGTAATAGCCAATTATTGCTCACTTAAGATTCATGTGTAAAAAAATTATGCTGATCAACGTTTGTCTTTTTTTTTTAATTTGTCTAAGCCTCCAAATAAGAATCTGGAAAAACTATGGTACGTGGTAATCAACATCAGCAATGCCAAATGAAAGTCATGCTGCTCTCTTACCTGAAAGCCTTACCTTAGCCCAGCTATAAATAGTTTTAGATCTATAGATTGACCAATCACTGCTAGAACTAGGAATATAATCGCGATCAACTTCTTCCATGCTTACCACAGAATCAAAATAAAACTAAGCGGTCTCCTAATTATAGACTGCCGCACCAAAATCTTAACTTATGTTATCATTAATCGATCAGAGGTTGCAACTGATTGTAGGTGCCTATTGTAAATTCAGAAGTTATAACTACATCGATCAGATGCATAGATTTGAACAACACATTTCCAGCCCAACGTATAAGAGCGGCAATCTTCTAAAACAAAATCAAATCGATGAAAAGAAACAAAATATATAACTCAGCAGAAAACCAGTTATTACTAGTATAAATGATATCGGATTATCCAATGACAAGTCAGCAATTGTAAGGCGATGGATGCGGTCCGTGTTTAACTCGCTTCTAATAACACGGTTAAAGCAAAAATCTCAATCGCTATTAATCATCGATAAGGATAAGGCATCGGTTAAGTCCATTGCGACGAAAGCTGCTATTGACGAAAGCTTAGATCCTAATCGATTCATAAAACTTGCAGCGTGTTAATTATAAGCCACCGGGGTGCGGATGAATGCGTTGCCCGACTCGCCGCGAGCATTTGCTCCCAACACAATCCGATGCTCGATGTGAGAAATATCTTATCATCGGTTATTTTTCAAATCGACAACCCTTTATTTGACTGTTTCCTTTACAATTATTATCGATACTTTTTAGTTAATATCTTTGCGATATGGCGTTGATTTTGTACGTAGTGTTTTTATATGCACCACAGTTAAAGAAATAAATAAAAGGAGACCTGGTATTAGTATAGAGAAGCTTGTCAACTATTCATGGTAATTATGGCATTTGTTGATTAAAGAAACCATTGTGGATAGAGTTAATTGTTGTATTATAATGGCAAGGTGAGTTTGTAACGAAGCGTGAGTTGACTATAACATCGCAGACACTTGGTCGTAGTAAGTTAATTTGCTGAATTAGTTCTGTGAGCGCTATGTAATTAGGACACGTGAGACACTTTGTGTTTGCTCAGGGCTCGTGAACGGATGATTTCAAAACCACTCGACCATACACGGCGCGCACTGTATTATTTTACGCCATTTGAACATTCATATTTCTTACCAAAAGTGCAGGTATTACATATTTTTATAATTATTTTAATGTTTTTTTATTCTGTGTTTTGTAAATGTTATTGGTTTCTTTACTATTTATAAACTGTTATTTTTATCATACATTATAGTCAGTATTTAGAGGTCAGTAATTTCTAGAACAATTGTCCCATTGATGGGACATTCTAAAATGTTATTACTGTGTCATCAAAGATAAATAAAATGCGTCATTAGAGTAAAAATAATATCAAAATCTGGTATTGGAGTCTTTATTTTAATTGGAAAATATTAGTCATTTTCATACGAACCATATAAACTTGATGTAATAACAATTTGACTATAGAATAAAGTCTTATTGAAAGAATAAACCTATATGAAAAAGAGATTATTTAAGAAAATATCAAGTAGGTAAGTATAGTACACAGCTTTAGTACATAAAAGCCTCGATCGAACAGTTGTATTGCAAGCATATGGTAGAATCGCACACTATAGATAAAAAATTCAAACTGACTCGTTATAGTAAAAGATTTATAGAAGTAGATAAAGTGTTGCTGTGAATTGCTTCATGAATAAACTGATATTACAAGTACTTTGATGTTAAGTCAATCATTGCTTTGATACTAAATTACTTTGTCTATATTAAAGGTTTGCGCTAACTATTGTTTGTGGCGAGTAAAATGATTTTATTATTTTTACTGTTCTGTCGTTGTTTATAGCTCTTTTCGTCCACTTTAAGTTCTTTTGAATCTTCGTTCATCAAGAAAAAGTTTTTGAGTACAATCATTTAATTTAATAAAACAGACTATATTCACCATTTTGTCACCAAAGAACGTTACAATTTTCTAATTAATTGCGAGCAGTTAATACTCAATTTTCAAAACAAAACTCTAAAATCGTAGTATACCACCTTATTATGAGAATAGAGGAGTGTAGTGTCAATCAATTTTCGCCGCTGGTGATTTCATAAAGTCATATGTTGAGTTCCCACGGAAGCCCAACTACGAGCCGCCGAGGGCCGTCATGTCCCACCACTTAAGTATTTAACGTAGTACATAGCCTTAGCTTAAAACTTATTATCTAGCCTAAACAATTTCTAAGCTGACGGCATGGAAATGGGCACGCATAAATAACGCTCCATGGCCGAGTTTGAGTATTAAATTGTCGGTTGCGATGCCAGGCAAGTGACGAATAAATTGCTTATACACTGTCTGCTTTGGATTTTACTGATACTGTGGGTTACTTATGAAAAGTTAGTAACACAGTTCCTAAGTTTAAAACCTTATTGTTAACGTAATTAGGATCAAAACTATTTTTCTAAAATATATGACCAGGACTGCTATGCCGATTACCGCTCAATACAAATCTTTGTTTGAATTAACATGAATACATCAAAGGTACTACATATGTCTTGTATAGGTGTGGGCGTGTCAACTTGTGTGAAATACCCAAAAAGAAAATTATCAAAGTGCGTTTAGTACAATTTAGAGTAAAGTACTCATAGTACAAGATCTGTTTAAGTTCGGTCTAGATGGAGTTGTGTGAATCTGTGAGGTATATTCAATTATATTATATTAAATCAATTATTCAAATAATATCTCTCGTGACAAAAGTTACACATGCACATAATCACGTGACAAGTATAAACACATCCGGAGGTCTATTTGCTTTTCTAATTTTATAAAAAAACATATCTCAATAGCAAGCTGGTCAGAAATTACTAAAGTTAAAAAACTACACGAAATCACAGAGTGAGTAATTTCATATTAAACCGGTCATTTTATTTGGTTGTTCGTAAAATTGTTTGGTATCTAATGATACCTACTCAAGATGATTGTCCGCGGATCGTCGAGGCCGGTAATGAAGCCGTATTTAGGCTTTGCTCCTATAATCAAAATTGAATTATCCCAGTTGACATTCTTGCTTCAGAAAACATGCTTTTTCTTTTTCCGCTCCAATTCTTTTATGTTAATTTGAATTTTTAATGGCAATGAAATGTTATTCAAGTTGTTAGTTTCATATATATCTATCAATTACCTTCCAGTAATGACTTAGTGGGTGACATTATTGACTCTTTAACCATTTCTTTGAATGTGATTAACAATATTAGTAAAGGGAATAATAAACTAACAATCAATGACTATATCTATTTGAAGGCGTTATTTGAACCGTAAAACTTTTACTATTTAGATTAGCACGTGGATTACAAAATTTAATACTTCTTATTAGCTATCAATTGTCCAATGCCGGTGTCTATTGATATACTAGATATTTCGTATATTGTATAAGGTTTCGTTTTTAAATAATAATCTAATTGCTTCCGAAGAAGTAAGCGCGAATGATTTAAGTTTCGTACAAAAAAGTCGATCAATCACCGAATCAAGGCATGGTTAACACGTGTTGCATTATGTTCAATAAATCAGGCCATCCATAGCCACTTTGCCGGTAAAGATTTTGATCTATTAACTGGATGACAATGCACTTCTGCGGCGTGGTTAACTTAAGCGCCAGTCAATATAAGGAGCCACTTCTGAATACTTTTAATACAAATTTAATTAACTAGGTTCAGGCCTTTTATGTGACGTTTAAAAGATATTTGTGAACGCACCGTGTAATGACTTAAAGCAGGTATAAATGACTTCTGTTTGGAAATTTATTAACTGACGTTTTGAGTATGCATTGTGCCCTATTGTGACTCTCTCTTCCTTAACCGCAGCACTGATGATTAATTGTTCGGCTTTGTTTTGCAACTGAGTCCTTTTATAAGATATACAAAAACTTGAACGAATTATTCGACACCTTGTTTGTGTGTTGTGAATGTTTATGTAGTTTCTCTCATATTTATGTTCACTTTTTAAACTTTTAATTTACTATTAAATTTAATGCATTCTTCATTATTTTAACTGCAAGATGATTATAAATGATAATACAAGAGTACTAATAAACTAATAGTGTATTATTTTTTAAAAATAATTAATTATAAAATAAATAAATATTCCTCACACATTCGCACACGCCATCTAATCCCAAACTAAGCAGTACCTACTTGTACCTACTATAGGTACTAGACAACGGATAAACATACTATTTATTCTCAAAATATAAATTGTGATGAATGCTGCCTAAAGTTCAGTTATGTTTTACGTTATTGTTATATTATTATAATTATGTTTTTTTTATTCAGGCTACTTCTTCAATACTCTACTCTTTTATTAATTACTACTTTTATATAATATGTTTTAAATCAATTTTATTTATTTTATTGGGGCGACATGTTCACAAAGTGAATAAGCCCTTTTATGTCCAATAAAGATAAAAAAAAAAAAAAACAATTTTAAATTCATTCATTTCTATAGACACAAATTATCATAACAGCCCTTTATTATCCCACTGCAGGGACGGGCCTCCTCCCGTAACGAAGGGATACTTGGCCTACTAATACCACGTTGGCCAGACGGATTGGTTTAAGGTATAATTTCAAGTTTTCCTACTTTTTATTTTGTAAAGATAATATTCACGGATAGTCCTTTAGTCCGTTTTTACGACACCCATGGTATGAGATGGGGTGGTGATATATTGTATTCTTACTCCGTCACCACACGGAGAAGACACAAATTAAGTCACTTATTTTTCATGAAGTATAACTTCGTAAGAAATTTAGTTCATTTAAATATGTCGTCACATTCCAACTAAGTTTTATGTAGTTGTTACTCGAATTTTAGAAAGTTTACGACACAAATGAGTATAAGCGGATGGGACTGAATTAACATGATTAGTCTACCAATTACTATAATCACATTACCACACGAGCTAAGAAAAATATATATAAGTTATTATTATTGTTATTATTTTAGCTTCCTTACTAAAATAAATTATATAATTTTATTTTTAGTTAATGTATGTTTGTATTTAAATTATACATTTATTAAGTTTTAGAATATACCATTTAGTTTGATATTTATTATCTGGATTAGATAGCAAACGTCTCTTCAAAATACCGTGAAGAATTTTGACTATTTATTTAGTTATTTATTTGTTTTTCTGATTTACTTTTTGGAACACAAATCATTACTTTGTATGTGTTTTATACGAGTAGGTTTTTCTCTTGTGATGTAGACTGATTACCTACTTATTAAATGGTCACTTGACTTTACATTTATTTTTGTTGTCTTGCTCTGTTCTTGCTTTTATTTACAATTGGTTTGTTATTCAAAGCTTGTATGGTAATATTGATCTTAAGACAGGGTCCTTAATAGCAAAACAATAACCTGTCAATTAAGCCGATAAGGTGGGGTGGAGACATGATATTATTTCATTAACACAAGACGTCAATATTAATTGTTCAGCAAAAACCATAATTAATAGCTAGTTCTTTAATAACTTCATCGCATTTAAAACAAAGCATAAAAGTAAAAAGTTACATAAACAAATAGCTTTACAATGTATTAAAGTATTTATTGATGTGAAACGGTTAGAATAATATCGTGAATGTTTGCCGGGAGCACGCTCATGAGTTTCACGCAAATAATACACATTTAGCAATAGTTTCAGTGGCTCACACGATCCGCCTCTGCCTAGGCAACGCAAGTAATTGGTCCCGGTCATGCGATTGCCTAGTCGATTTAATTATCGCAAAATGATCAGTGTGCCCGGCCTCCTGCAATTTAGCTATCAATCAATACACGAACGGTTATTGGCATACTGTGTAATATTGTAGTGGGGTTGTAAAATGCCTTTCAATAGTTATGCTGAACCGAAGTGAAAGGTGTTTCATGTATTTAGGTACTTGCATTTCATACATTTAGGTAGGACATGCTTGCTATGATTTTGTGTCACGTGTGAAATATTACTATTAATTTGTTTTGTTACTTAATTTACCAGCTATTGCCTAAGGAACATTTGTTACTACTTATTTGCTCCACAAACAGACTACAATGAGCTTATTACTACAAATTGTGCTTTACTGAGTCATATTACACAATTAAAAAGCTTTTTCTATTGTTAGTCCTTTTACGTGTAATTAGAAAGAAAAAAAAAACCCGGAGAGACAAAAAGACCCGACTAAGGCAAAGTCAGATGATGTTTTCTCTATGAAAACAAAAAGAAACAAAATTCAGTATAAGGGCTCATAGAAAAGTCCCTAGAGAAAGGTAATACCTACTGAAAATTCAAACAAAATTGTGACCACTAACAATTAGAACGAGATCTTCGTTCCAAGCTGGTTTATAAAAAAATAAAGAAAGGAGTATTTTAATTGATTGGTTGAAATTTTAACACTAATTTAATTATAGGATGACGGCAAAAGATCTCTGAATTTTTGTAGCTAAATATATTTAAAGTCAACACGCAACTTATGATCTCATTGTCACTGAGGTTAAAAACGACAAGCTTATTAACTGCAAAAATACTTAAACAGAAACCAAACAATATCAAACAAAGCGTATATCTAAACAAAAATGTATTAAGAAATATAAAACACAACTTAAATCATAAGGCTGTATAATATTAAAACTGATTTCACCTATTAAGGCGTTGTGCTGCAAAGTTGGTGTAAATTCGAAGCTAGCTTTTTGCCTCTCAGGACCATTTTCATCGGTAAGCTTTAGTCTTATCAAGACATAAAGACTCTTATGAATTCATCTTGAATGGCGTTGACAAAAATGTGAATATAAATAATGTGTTGAATAATTCAGCGTGTTATTGGTATGGAAGAGCGGACGAAAGTGTAAAAACAACTGAGCCGCGAGCTGACCGACGGAATACCACAGCACCGTTTTTACGTAATTGTCCTGAAGCACGCACTCATCCATTATCTAACTGACTTAGGTTTGAAGAATATGTTTGCTTTCAACTATTATAACGTACTCTGCAACTTCTTGGTTAATTCCATCCTTGAGTAATATATTTGCTGGTTATACAATATTCTGATGTATTTGGACATTTTGACCATTTTGATTACAGATGATTTTCAAAATTCCAAAACATACAACAATATTTTTACATCATACCTGTTTTTAAATTTAGTTATATATCTTCTTTTCTTTTACTGATAACTTAGGTGTATTTAAAAAAAAAGTTAATCAATCAAAAGCTGTACCTTTAAAAGTGATCATTTAATTCAAAACAAAGCCAGCGAGTAAAGTAACATAAATGAGATAAACAGTAATTACTGATTCAAGTCTCGTAACAAAGAGGGTTCATTTAGTCGATGTCAATGATTCTGTAATTATTAATACTAATTTAAAGCTTTCATTGTTATTCTTACCGCCGTGCGCGATTACCAATTTTTTGTTCAGACGCATGTCCAGTGTCCTTTTAAATACAACAAACAAACGTTATATTGCAGTTTTTAGGTTTAATTTGATGTTTATAACATCGACATAAGGGTCATAAAGTGGAGCTAAGTAATGTATTGTATTGTTAACGGACAAGTAGCCTGCGTTTACTCACGTTTATCACTCAATGAAATTGCATCAATCGGTATCGTGTTGCTATTATTGGTATTTTTATTTGAGACTCTAATTTGATTTTGATTTTTCTTTTATTTCCTTTATAATGCAGCAGGTGACAGTTTGTTCATTTAGGTTTTTATTAATGAACGTTCTTATATACCTAACCGGATTTATCATTGTCATGAGATCTGTACGTATCTTCGTGTTATTATGGTTACAATTTGTAGCATCATGCTGCATCAATCTTCATAATTACTTTAATGGTTACTTGTTTGAGCATATTACAAAATTAGTCTCTTGTTACTCATATTATCTAGAATTTTAGGTAGTTCTTATTATTATTTCATTTGGGATATTTCTATTTCAGGTACTTTGAGACCACCAGGTTTAATAGGTGGAAGTAAACCTAAAGTAGCGACGCCAGCGGTTGTGTCCAAGATTGAACAATACAAAAGAGAAAATCCAACGATATTTGCGTGGGAAATACGTGAACGGCTTATATCTGAAGGTAAAATATATTAATATTTTCCAGCACTAACATCAAGAATGGTTGTGGTTCAGTGTAGATAGCACTCGTCAGTTGTTTGATCTTGTATTTGTTGATGATGTTTCATTTAAAATAACATCAATGTATTTTATATGTTTGGTGATGGACTTAAAAAAACAAACTATTAACAAACCATCTTATTGCAAAATGCGACTAAGAAACATGTAGTCGTGTTCAGTTTGGTTAGGTTAGTTTATATTTGTATGTACCTTTGTCAAATCAAATAGCTCTATTCAAACATACAATTATTTGAAGTATGCGGAAATCGAACCAGCTACCCTTGCTGTAGCTGTAAAAACCTAAAAACTTCCCCGGTGTGATCGTCTACATAAAGTTTCAAAAAGTATCAAAATCTATCATTATATAAAGTACCAATACTATTGACCAATCCATCGTAACAAGTGCCCTGCAAAAGGCCGATATGATATTAATTGCTTAACCAACTCATCACCAGTATCCTGTTTTCCACGTAAACCTTACATTCCCAGATCATTGAAACAAACAAACAATTATAGGCAGTAAGCAAGGTTTGTAGATATGTTTTCTATACGTGTGCCATGCATGCCGCGGGCGATCACGATGTACAGGACTTGTTGTAACCGTACTCATTCATTGTGGACAAGCTAAACTGACGCTTACAATGTTACAACAAAGGATTATTTTCGCATAATGCATAAGGTATTTGTTGATTTCATAAAAGTCATTGTTAAGGAAATGTATAACACTGTTGTTAAAAATTGGGGTCAACATGCTGGTAACCAAATTGGGTGCTACAAACTTTCACGGGATTCAGATTATTTTGTGAATTTATGAAGCTTTTTGGGAATATTGTAACTGCCCTTTAATTTTCACTTCATGAACAAGTATCAAGCGGTTATGGACAATATCTTGACCTAGTAACACCACGCTGACCAGTCAAATTGGTGAAGTATATGGAGTTATGTTTTAGTAAACATTTTTAATGAAATCATGTCTGAAATTGTTCGCCCCAAGTTAGCTTCTACGACTTCTGTGTGGTGATATGTGGTTGTAATAGTTAGATACTATTGTAACTTAGTTCCGTGATCACAAGAAAAGTTATGTGTGGCCACTAGATAGAAAAATCATGATAAAAAATATGGGTACAGTACAAAATATCAATTAATATTTCTAACATAGCGTAACTATTGGGCACGCAGTAACGTAACTATGAAATTAATAGACTGATAAGTACATGTAATATCAAACTAAAAATAATTAGACGTTAAAATTTGTAAGAAAATATTAAAAACCTAAAACCTATACCTTCTAAAACGTCACATTAATAGCAGCTAATAATAGTCTTAAAACCTAGTAAATTAAATACTAAAATTCCTGTAGGACGGAAACGCAGACAAATATCTACTAGAACCTACTATTATGATCTAATAATGATACCTATTACGTCCGTCAAAACGATTTCTCGAGTAGGGCAAAGGATCACTAGTTATTATAAAAGTCAGTCGTCGCGTAATACCGGTGAGCAGAATCACGTTACATGCCCGAGTTGCGTGCGCTCGAGCCGACAATATGGTGGACTACTCGAGTGATCATCGAATTATTATATGAGTTGCGTTATTAAAATAATTTATGGTATTTTGCAGTACGTCTTTTAGTTTAGTCTTGAAGTTTTATACTGGCTAAGCTAAGTGATGATGTTAGATTTGTTGAGTTAATTATTAGGTTGGTTGTTACTAGGATTTTCCTGCTAGTAGTTGTTTTTTTTTCATTTTTCCGAATCATATACAATGCACAGTTAAGAAGACAAAAAGCTTAGTAGGTATAAATCCTAGCGCTGAAATATTCATTAAGTACCAAATTTTCAACATTGCCCATAAGGTACGTTTTCCAAAAGATAGCTACCTATTTTCAATTTACCATATCTACAAGTAATACCACGATAGTAATAAAACAAAAACCAAACCTACTAGGAAAACTACCGCAAGCTACAACGTTGAATTGTTACCCCCAAAACAATATGGCCATGCCCTGTTTACTCAGTAACTAAACACTTATCTAATAACAGGATTACAGAATTTGAATAATGAACTTTATATGAGTGTCAAATAGTTTTTGGGAGGGCAAAGCCATTCAAGTGCGAGCTCGACTATGGCCCGGCATGTTGATATTGTTTTAAATGGCCGACGGCTTGCTGACAACGGATATAATGTAATATGAGAACATCACTATTGGATTTTGTGTCTATGTTCAAGCAAAACAATGCTTTATGTAAGTTTTATGTAACCTCTAAACCTGATTATGTTCGATATTGAGATAATAATGTACTTAAGTGGTAGGTTTAAATTATCAGGCTAAACTTCGATAATAATGGCAAGAAGATTCATGTTTAAAAGCTGTTATTTTTTTCATATATTATAAATATCTCTATTTATAAACTGATTAAATGTCTTCTTGAAGCATCCACATCTTTAAAAAAAATCTGTAATCGTAAGTAGTGCAGGATTTGAATGATTTAAGACAAGTCTACTCTCACAAATATCTTCTTGTAGATAACTATTACGATACAATGTAATCGGGCATAGGTATCTTAAGTGTCGTTAGTAGTAAAAATGATAAATTTACAAATGAACAAAATTAAATCTAAAACTTACCTAATTATAATATTTATAATGCAATATGAATTGTTGCTTATAGGACATTTGTATTAAATTTCCTTATAGGCTCATTAATTTACCTTTAACTGTAGATATTGTTTGAAGAAGAATCAAAAAGAAATCTCTTAAAACGTGTCCACAGTCCGCTAATCAAGAGATTTTGTATAATCGCTATCATTAACCATAACATATGATATATTGATGTTTATGTCAACCCATTTCCCTTTGATCCAAAGATCAAATGAAACAATTTTAACAAAATTTCTCCGCAATAAAGGTTAATAAATAAAAAGTTCATAGATACGCGGGACGTTGGCCAAACGCATAATAAATGTGTCACTGTATCTCACGGCTTTGATTATGCCGTCGTAGTTACATGTACTACAACTATTCTTTATGTCATTATTATTATTAAATCAAAATGTAAAAAAAATACATGTCAAAAATTAATATTTTACTTTTTCTTTTAAATTATTAAAAACTTCAGCTCATTAATTTTTATTTATATGTCAACAATTTCTTAAGTTGTATTAAAGACTTTTTTGATGAGTCTAATTATTGTGAAATATTATAAGCAACTGCAGCTTCGCCACTCGCAAACATATTCTTTGATAATGTAAACGATTAGCGCGGACATTTGCTGAATTTCCTTTCATTTAATGTAACTACAACACACAAATAAGCGCAGACATATCTTAGAGCAAGATGGGCGTCTTTAGCTCAGAGGCCAACGAGCCAATTGCGATAATTGCACAAACGACACCTCTTGTGCCCATGCGTGACGTTAAACGCCGCCTCGTAAGACAAAAGAAGACTTAAGCACCAACACTCCGTATCATGCAATTATATCTTACACTAGCTGTATTTAAAGTTTAAAATTGCATGGCTAATTAAATGTAATAAAATTATATCAAGTCGAGGGACGTTCTTTGATGTTTTCTCTAGTGCAGTTTAGTTCGGTAGGGTGCGTGCGATCGTATTGAAACAGGTTTAGCTTACAAGACCACTTCTGGTTTACGATATCAGTGGGGACCGGATTAGGAGACGATAACATTCTTGATGGGAAACACTGTGCTAAACTGAGTTGTTAAATTGGTTCGCTGCCATTAAATCGGCAGGGGGTGCCATAACTTTGGTACACATGATTGGGTTAATGTAGGAAACAAGTTTTACTTGCGTGGCCTTATAATAATAATGATTGTAAAATAGTTCGTAAACTCGGTTAAATTAAAGTAAATTCTAAATTACAACAAATCCCAAGAATGGCAGGAAATATAAGTAAGAAACTGTTGACAGATAATATTTACTTCTATATCAGTTTGTAAAGGTTTTAAAAGTTAAGGTGAAACTACTTCGAATAAAGCAAAATATAAATACTTAAGACTTTATTTTTTTCTCACTTGCAGCAAATGATGTCTTCGTGAAAAAAGCAATAATTATTGAATTCTAAAGAAAGCGAATATATGCGTTAATGATTTTTCTATTTAAAACGAAACCAGAGCTGAATTACACCGTTTAAATATGGATAATTCACGGTGTTTAGAATTCTTACCCAATTTTACCCAAGTTTTTATGGAACTAACTAAAAAGTACCCCATTCTAAATTCAATAAATTAGATGATCGTAGAATTACTTAAATGAACATCCACAGTTAGACAATTTTGTGCCAAGTTGTGCTAGAGCAAAAAAAAGGAGAATGATCTTTATCTTTAGATATTAAGAGGACGTTCCTAGTTTCCATTTACACCCTTGGCAAGCAGAGCACGAAAAGCAATTGACACTGATCAATTAGTTACTTTTAAGGTTCCATACCGATTTTGAAAAAACGAAACTCTCTGTCTAGTCGTCTGTGTCAAGTGTCTGTCTAGGCCATTTATCTCAGGAACACGTGGAGGTATCAAGCTGAAATTTTCACCAAATACTAAGGCTTGTTGCCTCTTAGTGGTGTTTAGGTATCTACATTACAAATTATAATTTTAGACAGCAATTTATTTTATGTCCATTAATTCCCCGATATTGTGCACTTGATTTATTTTTCGGAAGCGGTCTTCTACGTCTGAAGATATGTCATTAACAATTACTTGCAAGTCTTGTTTTTAAAATAATACTTATGATTTACACTATACTTTTGCGTATGCGGAAGACATAATTTCATAAAATGAGTTCCAATAAGTAAAAATTAATTGATGCCATTTTGGAAATGTGAACGCGTTATGAATAAGGGGTCGAACAATTGCTCAGTGAATGCTTTTATTTTTGTTATGTATATTTTTTTTGTTCTTATCTTGGCCGGCTGACATTATCGTCATTTGTTGAAATGTGTTTAAAATAATTGCTCGAACGCAATGAGCGCTCATGGCTCTGTTGTATTCGAAAATTGCACGCGATCCCACGTCAGAGTCGGTTGTTTTGCGTAAATGCTCACATATTTGTCGTAAATGTTGGTGTATTTAAATATATTTAGTTGTGAAACGTTTAAAATTTACAGTTAACTTTTGCGGTTACACTTGTACTTTAATGGCATAGTCCCAACCTTTTCTTAATGTTAAGATAAGTTATTCATCCAAGTTGGTCCTGAAATTGCATAAGTAATTTAAAGTTAAAAAAAACTTAAACATTTCTTCAAATGTTATTTGAGAAAAACTAACAAATAGATTAAAACAACATTAAAGACAAGAAGGATAAAATAAATAAGACCAATTAATGTTAAGACCAATAATTAATGTTTTCAAAAATAGCAAGATAGTTAATCGAATGATGAGAAGAAAGACTTTTACATTTATAATCATAGAATACGGCTCTGGTCGTCTATGGTTTTTTAATTAGAAAATTATTCAATATAGCTGTAATTCCTATTAAGTTGTGTTAGGTTACGCTACCATTAACCAATTAAAAAAGAAAACCTTGTTAAATGTTAATCTATGTTTTGCAACGAAATTGCCTAGCTGAAACCTACTTTGAACTATGTATTATCAATCTTATCTTATTGAATCCCTCCGTCGTCGTCCCGGGAGGAGGCCCGTCCCTGCAGTGGGACATTAATGGGTTATGATGATGATTGTCAATCTTCGTTTGTATCAAAGAGGTCCGAATTTTGGAACTCGATCATATACTGAGCAATTTAAAAAAAAGTTTTTAGAGTATACTTTCAAGTTGGTTCCGATTAGTTTATTTGTGGCTGGATCTGGTTTTCTAATTAGAATATTGTTCAATATATAATATATACAATATATAAATACAATATATAAACTACTTAACCTAAAGTAGTAAAAGTTAATCTAAGCTTTTCTACAAAATTGCCTATAGGTGTCGCGTTATCATCTTAAGCCATGCCATTTCTCTATATCTATCTCGCTTGCACTTACGGGTCTTCTATTCTTATATTATATCTTCTATCTCATTTACCCTATACTCGGATGATAGCGCGATGTCTATAGCTGAATTCTATCTCGAGTCATGTATTGTCAATGTTCGTTTGTATCGAAGAGGTCCGGGTTGTTAGTTATGATTGATTCTATTAAATCTGTCGATGGTTCCGGGATATCAAAGTGTGTTGACCGGCTCGGACCACCTGCTGGCTTGGAACCACCTAATAAGTATTACTGATGTAGAAGTCATAATCTACTAGAACCTACTATTAAATAAATAGAATTACAAGTCAGGTAGAATTATTTTAATAGGGCTTTTGCTTATAAAAAAAATTGTGTACTTATGTAAAATTCACTTCAGCCAGCATCTGTCTTTTCTGTTTTTATGTCATATTTTTGACAGCCAAATTTCTTCATGACATTTCTGTAAAACATTAGTTTTCGAAAATTTACACGTAGCGTTTTAGTTTTGATCTCTGAAACTTTGGCGTTTACTTGTTTTTAGTTTGTTTTCAAGTTTCGTGAAGAAACAAAATATAACATAGGACATTGTATGATTAGAAATTAGTCTAAAATTAAAAATAAATATATAGTTATGTGTATAATTTTTTAAAAACTAATAAGTATTTTTACTTGATTCACTTGTATTTACCTAGCAGTCTATACTGTAACATGAGTAACAAAATTTCATGTAGGTAAATAATAAAAAGTAATCAAATTTGTAACAAAATGATTACTCCCATTGAGCTTTTGTGATAAGCGCGTGCTCCAAGTTCCGTGTGCCTACCTATTCAACGTGACAAAATTGATTAAAATCAAATTTACACTTGCTATACCAACGATGGCGACACGTAACTTAACAATTTCAATAAATATTCGATTACGAAAACATAATAGGGCACCGTTGAAACCTATCAATCAAATATTTTATTGAATACCGAAAAAAATTCATCAATTTTCTCATCACTTACAAAAATATAAAACATTCCGAGCGATCCAATTTATTTTATTTTACTTAATATTTATACAAACGGCATACACACAAAAGAAGTGTCAAAAACTCGAGCACTCGAAAGCGATGCCGTCTGACAAACGCTATAAGGAGCTGTTTTAAGAACAGAGCGGCTCATCCGATAGACTAAATTTTAATAAGGTACCCACTACCGTCTTTGTTAACCATGACCGAGCAGTTTTGGACAATGCCTTACGCAAGTTATCTACTAAATCGATATCGGTTTACGAGGCGTTACGGTCGGCTCTTGCTACTGACCATATTTTGATTAATTGCATTCTTTGCCCACAAACTTTATAGGTTACGTAGCCCCAAATTATTGGTTGGCGCCGATTAATTAGCGAAACGGATGACGAGTAACTTTACGGTTAGGATGTTAAAATGTTTTGAGTCCGCCGTAAAAATACTTTTATAAGATATTGTTCCTTGTTAATGCTGTTTTTACGATACCCATTAAGTTACGATTATTTTTTAATTTTATATTTTTGATTACCAGTTCTCTGTTGTGTTAAATTTGTTTCTACCGAAAATGTTACTACATACTATACAATATACCTATACTAAGCCTTTGATAGAATGATTTTTTGTAGTAATTCTTTTGACATTTACTAACAAGGTCCCACCTCGTTCGCCGTTATTGTACGGTCCAAATAAATCAAATCGATCTCTACACAGGTTCCAATAAACCGATACATTTATTGATTTGTTACAGTATTAAATTGGTTCCCAGCAGTGCATCACATCAACAATGTTGCCCACGCGAGAGGGTCACGGTCATGCTTTCAGATTTTGATTTTAGAGAACCTTTAATCGACACTACAATATAGATTACGAGATAGAAAAAAAATGTTGTCATAAGTTTTTGCTGATCCATTATCGTGGTATTGAGTTGGCTAATGGGCTTTAACATTTTACAAAAATAGCATTTAAATATAAATGAGTCGATAATAGTTTATTGTCGTGTTGGTAAGTTTGGATCGGATGTTAATTCACGACAGGTTATTCAAATGATATCAGCTAGATACGAGTGGAGCAATAATTCATGATGGGTTGGCAGATCTTTTGTTGTTCTGGCCATTGAGAGCTAATTGAAACGAGTTGGTGTAATTGTGCGCGTGTGCGTAGGGTAGGCGTTTAGCGCAACGGTTGCTGGGGCCCCCTGGAGGTACGGACACCTTTTTACTGAGTCGACTCGGCGGGTGCCGCTTGATTGCATCCGATCTCATCGTTTTATGTTCCCCATAAAGCCAACAATAATTCATTTAGACGACGTGACGCCACTCATTCGTTAACTGCTTCTAGACGTTCGCGTTCGTTCAGGACGTGATTTTTGTTTTTGATGAACATGAGTGAAGGTATATGTTGATTATACCTACCTAAATTAAACTAATTATTGGTTTATGTTAAGCTTACAAATTTTCATAAAGAGAATGAAACTGTTTAAATACTTAAAGGCGTATTTTATTTGATAAGGTTTATTGGTTGTTGAAAACTAAGTTTGTAGGGACTAGGGTAAAATAGCACCATATCTAACATCGTAAATTCCGGGTTATAAATAAAAAGTATGTACGTAGAAAGGTAGATTTGCCTCTACGTGGATAGGTATTCGGACACAAGGATAAAGGCAGCAAAACATAAATTCATTTTTTTACTAATAAACGTTTAAAATTAAGAGTAATTTGCTGTCTTTATCCTTGTGTCCGAATAATAATAATAGATAGATAAATAGACTTATATAATTTTTTTATAAAATATACATACAAATACATCTAAATAAATATAAATACACTTCTACAATAGCTTTCTGCAATAGGTAATCATTTCTTACTTAAATACTCTAAACGAGTTTAGAAAAAAAACTCTATTGTCTATCTCAAGAAGACTACACAGGAATTAAATTTAATTACAGGGTTATTTAGTCCAACCTCTTATAGGACTATTAAGAATAAAAAAAACAATAATTGCAATGGTTGTCCTTCATTTCATTCAATAGTTGCCGGTCAAAGTCCGGAGCAATCACCTCTAAGTTACGATAGAAAAAAATAAAAACATATTATACAATACTTGATAGCAGTAAGGATATTATAATGTGGTTATTATTGTACTTACTAATGAATATCGCAATTAACATTTATAGTATTTTAGTTTAAACTTTGGAGCTTAAAACAACCCACTGCTGTGGAGAATATAATTAAAGTAAAAATAGTGAAAAACCGCATAAACTAAATTTAATGAACCATCATAATAGCCCATTAATGTCCTACTGTAGGGACGAGCCTCCTCCCGTGACGGAGGAATACTTGGCCTACTAATACCACGCTGGCCAGACGGATTGGTATAGGGTTTAATTTCAAGTTTTCCTTCTTTCTATGTAAGCTAATATTCACAAATAGTCCCATAGTCGGTTTCTACGACACCCATGGGTTGAGATGGTGTGGTGACATATTCTTACTCCGTCACCACACGGATAATACAATTTAATGAATACTTAATTTATATCTACTAAATTTTCTTTCCCGTCTACTTTACCAACGTAGATCTTGGGAGCATACTAGCAAACCTTGTAAAGTGGTAGAAGTTTTCATATGACTAACATAAAAATAAAGCAATGTTTACTTAAATTGGGGGGTCATAGGGCAATTAAATAATTAGTTGGGCATCAAAAAAGTCAGCGCATAAATAGCCCACTCAAGTTGGGTCGTTTCTTCCAGGCGATAATATTCTTATTATCATGATTTTTGGATAGATATTTTTGACACTAGTTATACAAGTAAAGTAGACATTAGTTTTTCTCAAAAACCTCATATGATTTTATTTACAAGTGTTAAAATAACTAAAAACATATACATAGGTATCTAAAAACGAGAATACCACAAATATTTTAGCCGTTAACTCTAATTAATTACAGTCATCATTAAAAAAAGATAGTCTAAAACTAATTAGCTGATCCAATAGAAACCAATATCCGTCGACAACTCAACCATCGGTATCAAAAACCGGTATAAGTAAAACAAACAAACAAATTCATTCCAAACCATTAGGCACGAGAACGGACTGTTAATGTCTCAATTTAGAAACGAGCGTAAATCTTCAAAGGCGTGACAATTACTGTTACTTCCCGGCATTACAAACAAAAAGGTTTTCCGTCAATTATCGATAAATTAACCCGATTAAACACTCTATAGCCAGACGGCGCCGTAGAGTCTTATCTCTGGACATGCCACGCTTTTAGGCAGGTAACACCAACACACAGACGCACAAACATTAAGATTTTTATACCAATTTGCTTTTTATTAGGATCCCATGGGAAACTAAATCATGTTTTTAATATGCTTTGTGACTTTCACATTAATCTATATTCATGTATGAGTTGTTAATCTCTTGTGTAACTACATCTTTGTATTAAATATACCTAATCAATTCAAATAGAATAGTAGTGCATGTATACCAATGTTTTTGAAATAATTTTCTAATTAAAAAACCGACTTCTAGCCATTTTTGTTTACAAGGATACAGGATAATTCGAAGAAATTTGAAACTTTTGGTGATAAGAAACCATTGAAATAAATCTTTTATAATGAAATTTTAATCAAGCTTCTTGAAAATCATAACCTTTTACAAATAATACAACAGAATTGATTGCCACCTTCTCTATCTGAAACTATTAAAAGCACAACAAATATATTACACAGAGTCCAAAAAATCTATTTCATAATATAATAAAGTTATAAAACATTGCATAAAAGATCTAAGAGTCCGAAGTACTTCTGTTTGGTCCTCCTGCGGCAAATAAAATGACATAACGTTATAAAACTTAAAAATGTTTAAACTGCCTATCTAATAAAACTTTAATCTATACGAATACGGATATTTGAATAGTAGCAGTATTAAAAAAGGCGTTAAACAAATTTTATTAATTGTAAAAAATATTATACAACATTTAATGTAATCCTTAAAGCCTAGTTATTTTTTTTTCTTTTATAATTTTTGTTTACATCTTTTGCGTAAGTATCATTTAAAGTGTATATTTTAAAATGCTCCGTGTGGTGACGGAGTAAGAATACAATATGTCAACACCCCATCTCATCCCATGGGTGTCGTAAAAATCGACTAAGAGACTATTCGTGAATATTATCTTTACGAAATAAAAAGAAGGAGAACTTGAAATTAGACCCTATACCAATCCGTCTGGCCAGCGTGGTATTAGTAGGCCAATTATCCTCCGTCCCGGGAGGAGGCCTGTCCTTGCAGTGGGGCATTAATGGGCTATTATGATGATATTTCTAAATATTGTTTAGGTTTATTGTAACAAATCATTTAACTATACTTAGACCAAAATGATAAATAAGTGGAATATTGCATGATTGGGCATTAAACTGAAGTACATAGCGCGCACAAGCGTTCTGTAAAACCTACCGGCCTTTTACCCTAGGCCTTCATACCTTAAAAGAACACATACTCCTTACTTTAGTGATTAATTAAGCGATTCAGTACTTCCTACGTCAGACCAATATAACGGCGGAAGAGGCTACCAGCGTCCGTGTTTTCTTATGAGCCTGGTTCCTTCAAAGTGTGAAAAACGTATCCTAAGACGCTAAAAAATCCTTGTTAAATTCACAATAACTATAAAAGCGTTATTGCTTTTTATTAATAAACTATTGAATTAGGCAAAATAAACTCTTTGCCTATTATAAATATATTAATAGAACCCTACTTATTAATTTTAAATCAATAGCGTGCCGTAGTTATCGATGACATAATTTTTATAGTACCTAAACTGTAAAACATCTTAAAGTCACTGGTTTAATAAACCCAATTTAATGTCTTTATAATGTAGGTAAAACAGATTAAATAATTGTATTTGAAAGCCAAATTAAGGCAAATTAGAGAGGAGTCATTTACAGACTTTTGCTGCGGATAAAAATGCTATAAAATTGCTAATGTTGATTGCAACGCCTCAAGGGGCATTAGCATATAAACTTATGGAAACAATAAAACAAAAAGATATATCGCTTCAATAACTAGTAATTAAAGCAATGATCTTGTAATTGATACCAATAATCATTCTTCAATTTACCCATAATACTGTTTTACTCAAGCGCACCTATAAAAGTTGTTAATTCAATAATTAATCGCTTTCCGCTTCATAACGATGAAAGAATAATAAAAAAAAACAACAACTTTTTAATTGTAACTTTACCGACAGCCTCTGAGTACTAAAGTATAAGATACTCTTTATGTAGTAGACATCTAACCTTATAATAGAAGCGGACCCTATTGTGACTAATCATGATTAAACGACTTTAGACAAATTGCATAGCCATGACTAAGCATGTACGATCGAGGCTCGATCCCAAATCATTAAAAGAACAATTATAGATATCGCATTCCCACCTGCAACCTGTTGCTGGATAATGATCTGGCTCTAAACAAATAGTTAAACCACGATCGCTCTTCGCTACTCTTTATAGCTTCAATGATGCGAATAAAGCATATAAAAGTCTGAATTGATTCACACGTTCCTGAATTGTTTTAGTACATTGGCAGCGCATTGAGGAATTTGTATTGGTACAATAATGTTACCGGCGTACCCAAATTGAAAACATGCCGGTATAGAACGATGTCGATCGTAACGATAGATAGGCTACGTGCTTGTTACTAAACAAAAACCAATTTAACTGTTCTGTTAAAGATCATTGAAGTTTTTTGTCATTTAAGAGAATAGAGAACGAAGTATATTAAGTACCGGAGACGCGTCGCTGAGCTCTCACAAAACCTTAGATTCTCTACGGTTTGTTTTCTTTTTGAAAAACGTTAGTCCCATTATAATTAGAGATCTCGGCGGTTAAGTGATGACTAGTCACCATTACACTGTTCTCAGCCATATCAAGTTTTTGACGTCCAAAGTTGTACAGAAGGCTTTCTATTGAGCATCGTCTCAACGCACCGATTATGAACCGACAAACCTTTTTATACTTTTGGACATGCTAACAATGATCGGACTGCGCAACTGATCATTACCATTATGCTATATAAGGCTTTGTGTTTTGAGTAAATTATAACAGGTACGTTTTGTGTTTTATTTGATACGTCAGGCGTTGAGCCGAAGCGCGCCGGACTGGCTCACAATAGAGCTTCATTACCAACGGTGACCGCCTTTAAAGTCATCATTATAAATCGCGATACTCTTAGTTCATTATTATTATAATTATCAGTCATATCATTGAGGTATCAAGCTTCATCAACAATCGGTGAAGGAATATGTATGATATAGTTATTACTTCTACAACAGCTCGTTAAGACCTGCGTCGTAATATTTGCAACAGTGGACAACGCCATTTAGCAATTACATTCAATTTATTGTTCCTGGATATAATTGTTCTAAGTAACATGGCTAAATGATAGGGTATCGATAAATGCACCAGCTCTACTTGAGGTAAACAGAGGTAAATTGTCTCCTAGCCTTGATGTATAAAGTAGTCGGGCTTATTAGGTATTGTAAATAATAGAAACGTAATAAGTGCTGTAAGTAGTTTACAAATGAATTAAGTTCTTAATGGTATAATGGACAAGCAATAAATCGATATAATAAATTCTTTGATATTTGTATAACGTAATTTCGAAGACCTCTCTTCGAAATTATAATTTTTGCGTTAGCTAACATCTTGATGAATTAAAATTTGTACCTTAAACTTCCTAGTGCAGAGACGGGTGTGGAAAACTGATGAAAAAATATATAGTATTTTCATAAATTTAGCCAGCGTAAGTAATCAGCATCACTTAGATACTTGGCTATATACCAGATTCTAGTGAGCTATGAGGATCAGGTCATAGATATGATAAGTGGGAGAAGCTTAGAGAAGTATATAAAAATACCTATTTAAATTGTATAGATAGACTAATTAGGGTGGGGGTGCCTACCCGCCCATCGAGTTTAGTTGATTGAAAAGTGATTTGACTTCTTCAAAGAACAAAATTATCGCTTTTATTGAAAATTGGTTAATTGAAGTATTTAAGTAATTATTAGTTAAAGGTAAATGGAGACAATTTAGAATATTTTCTGAAGAATTATTAAAGAAATATTGATTTTGATTTTCAAGAATGTACAAGTAGGTAGGTACTCTTTTTGGTAGGCGCGCAATTAAATAATATGTCCTTAATCATTATGTTACAGATCAATTCTATATTAGGTATTACTTATAATCGGAAATGAAAGAAAAAGATCTAGTTTAGTCCCAAAATAAGAGAATTATATACTTTTATGCTAAATAATACATATTATCAATAGAAAAATACAAAATAGATCGTCATAACTTTAGCAATCAATGACAATCAGGGATCAAAGGCAATATTAGATATCCTGGTCGTGCAACCGCCACTGTTACAGTAGCTTTACAACGAAACCTACGACAATTACATACAGACAAGCTATGATTAAATTATGGCACTTATTCCAAGTGTTTCCTGAAAATTATATAGGATGCCTCTCCAAGGTTGCTTCGGCACGCGATCTCTCCGCACGCATTTAACTCGCACATATTTAGATTACGTTATATTTATTATATTATATTTATAATTCATAACAAACTGTTAATGTCTTACTACATTAAAAATGTGAGCTTCTTCTTCTTAGAGTATCGATGGCAAAACGATATTGTGGACTAAATTGATGTAGCCTAAAACTCTGCGACATTGACTGCGTTATCGCTGGCAGCCATTAGCTCTTTTTGAGTGCAGGTGCATTCAGGACATGATGAGAGGTGGGCCCTAGTTTGTGGAGGCCGCACTGGCAACTCAGTCCGCCATTGTTTGTGAAGCCCCATCGAGAATGTTCTCCTAATGTGAGCTGATTCGGTGGTATGGCGGTTATATACGCAAATGCCATGCATGAGTCCGTGTGTTGAATTTCGACGTAAGATATATTTTATGTTATCCACAAATTTATTGTGTTATGTCGTACATCTGTAATAATTTCCGCGACACAAAGCTTCATCCTTAGTGGAAGCCTTGTATAAAAAAACATAAGGCGGCTCTCTTCCACTGATGTATAGAAATTAGGCCTCCCGCTGATCAGACTGACAGATGTTACGGAAACTTTTCTTCTTCTTAGTATTTTCCTTATATCGGCTTTAACAACATCCACTAAATCACAAGAGATGGTGCTACAAACTATTTTTTAGCAGGTTTCAATTTAAAATAAAGTGTTAAAATAATTTAAATAACCTTTATTAATTTAAACGTTCCACAGCGTAAGCTAAGTATGTAAGTACGTAATGTTATAATAGCAGGCGATTTTAAAACGCGACCAATGACGCATTGGTTTTAACGCGATGCTGGGCAATTATGCACATCGTACTTATGTTATTTGAATTGCGTTTGCTAAGGCTCTTTACACAATAGCTTTTATTATTTTAATATACGTTTTATATAATAATATCAGCCAATTAAAATCTATAGCTAGACAGAAGTTCTCATCTTAATATTTTAATTTTATGCGGTCCTGTCCCACCTTAATTTATTTTTTCCACCATCCTAATTAGGTCATCCGTATACTGTAAAAGGAGTCTGCCACCCTTTTTTTACTTTATAAAAAGTAACATCTAGACCTTGTGTAATAAATATATAATAAAGAACGATTGTTCACTTTCACGTTTAACTAAGATTTAACCCGCGATTGTCGCAGAAGTCAAAATCGAACATAAAATCGACCCTCTGACCTAACGTCTGTTAGGTTAGATTAGATTAAACACTTAAATACTGGTTGTCCAGCTAGTTAAATCTAATTGCAACTCTTTATTTCTTTATCCACAGGCGTATGCACAAACGCAACAGCTCCCAGCGTATCTTCAATAAACAGGATACTTCGAAATCGAGCTGCAGAACGGGCAGCCGCAGAATTCGCAAGAGCAGCAGGTTACGGACTCTACGCGGCTCCTCCGCCATACGGGGCGTTTCCTTGGGGCGGTGGCGGCGGTGTTTGGCCGCCGGGATCCTTGCCTTTACCACCTGGTGTCCCTGGTCCTCCTTCTGGAGTACCACATCCTGATGTTCAACAAGGATTCTTGTCAGCTGGCCGTGGACTTATAGGTGAGAAAAGTAATTGATGTTTATAACAGTATCTTATTACTTCATTTATTGAGAAGGGCGCAAACACAGCCTTTTCTGCTAGTTCATGACTAGCAGAAAAAGTCGTGTCAATCAATCATACCTAATAAAACTTGTAGTAAGTATGTATAGATGGTATTATAAGCAAATTAGGCTTAATTTTAAGTACATTTTTAGTCAGCCCTTAGTATCCGATAAGTTTTTTCTATCTTAGAAGACTACCTATAATAAAAAGCTAACAACACCTAACGCCTAATAATAAAAGTAACTAAAAATAAAACCCATGTATTTTAATTTACTTATTAATTTATTTTTTCTCCAACAGATGTCGACGGCGATGATTCCGGATCATTAGACGGAGAACAACCAAAGTTTAGGCGAAATCGCACAACATTTAGTCAAGACCAACTCGAAGAACTAGAGAAAGAATTCGAAAAGTCACACTACCCGTGCGTCTCCACGCGCGAACGATTAGCTTCTAAAACCTCATTATCCGAAGCGAGAGTTCAGGTAATTACTTCTAATCTTTAACTTTAAACATTTACATAAATCCATTTTGAACGATATAGCCATCACGTATATCAAATATCACTTCTTGTCAATTTGCATAAATGAGCATGTAAACAAAATTACTACAGAATACTAATCATTTTTATTTACCGTTACTGACAGGTTTGGTTTTCCAACAGACGAGCAAAGTGGAGACGCCATCAGCGCATGAATCTCCTCAAGCGCGGTGGCGGTTCGCCCCCGCACCGCCTACCCCACTCCCCCTCCCGATCCCGTTCTCGTTCTTTGTCCCCCGCGCGCCCACCTTACCACACCCCACAAATGGGCGGAGAAAATAGCGCATTCAAAGCTCTATCACATCAGGATACAAACGCTCTGAAAGCATTTACGCATCCGGCTCAATTTGACGCGAACACGTTAAAGGCGCTGTCACAGCAGAGTGCATTCGACGGCAGCGCTTTTAAACCACACCCCGCTTTAGAAAACAGTGCTTTCAAATCACTTGTACCTCATTCAGCGGCTGCAGCGCTATTAGCTGCGCAATCTATTCAATTAGCTCGTGGATATGAATCGCATTCGGATTCAGATGAGGAGATAAATGTACACGATGAGAGCGACAACGAAGGCGAGAGGCAAGGAAGTGCAAGAAAATCTAGATCTCCAAGTCCGTGTAGGCAGCGACCAACATCAAATGACCTACCACTACAACTTACAAAACACGATCGTTGATAGAGCCATTACAATTAATTTATTAACATTATACCTACATAAAGTATTACAATTATCATTCCTATCGAATGTTCATGTTCCGAATAATTATGTAAAATAAGATTCTAGAGTGCTAATACTCGAGTTAGATTGTATATTAATGTAAATACCTATGTAGATATTTGTGTTGTTAATTAGTATAAAGAATATTAGAATTATTAATGGTTATGATGCACAAACTATCCTGTTCTAGGTAATATAAGTACATGGTGATTAGTTGGTGGGAAACATATTTTGTGTTCATGATCTATCTGTCAATTCTAGTGACGAGAATAGTGTAAATAAACTCAGTTCACTTAGTGATGTCACTGAATATCATTTAGACAAAAACTTACTAATATTTTGAAATGGGTACTAACAGGTTTGTACTTAATTATCGTGATACCAAAGTATTATTATCTATGGTAAAACGTTTCAGATGAAAAAAAAGTTCCTAACACTTTGAATATCTACCCGGATATAAATAATTTAGAAGTATTTACACTACTTTTAGATGTTTACGTACATTTAAAAGTTATATGTATAGGCAATGAACTTTTAGCTCACTAAATTGTTTAAATTTTATTTATAAATTTGTTGTATCGGGTGCTTTTGTATTAGTTCGATGACCCGAGTGACCCTAAGTTGATTTGTACATATTGTTATAATCATGTGTTGTATACTATTTATTGCTTAAAAGAATTATTATTGTAAAGTATAGGAAAGTTTACATACGTACCTAATTATTAAAGAATATGAAAATAAATAATTAAAATATTTTAGTTTTTTTCTCTATGAGCGCATTTAAATTATTCGCATAGATTCAAGCTGGGTCGAAAACTGTTACGTAAAATAGACTCAGTAGTCTCGATGGTAATACGCTTTATTTTTATGGATTCACCAAGCAAAGCAATTTATGCGATTAATTAGAAAGACGTTCTATCCCTCAATCACTTTTCCTCTACTCTGAATAATTTGCGCTCTTGGATCAACGAGATCAATGAGGTTTGTATGTTGGTGGAGTATAAATTCAACATAGCATAAAAAAAGATGGATATTTGACATAAAAAATATAATATGGACATACAATAAATTAGCTACAGAATAAAAAAGTAAGTCCTGTTATTACTTAATAGAAATTCTATATCCAATTAATATTTGGACAATGCACACAGTGCGTTCAACACACGGCTGTTGCTGCTAAAAAAATTATAAGTTGAGCCATTCTGAAATAAGCAGGCAAGGTTTCATATACGAAGAATAGAGATCCTGATAAGGGAAGCGGGAAAACGATGAATGTGTGATCCACAAAATTGAACATAATAAAAACATTTTAGGAGACCAATCTTCAGTAGTAGAGTTTTCTTGGCTGATGTGATGATGATGATGTGCACAAATGAAGGCTGGCAACACAGTAGACTATTAGTCTACTGTTTAAATATATTAGGTTTTTCTACAAGGACACTAGCTCTATTTATAGAATAACGTTCATCACTACAAACTACAAAGAGTCATTAAAGTTCCGTATGGACGTTACTACGCTACCCTACGCTAAGTCTAAAAGATCCCGGAAATGTCACAAACCGAGTCAATCAGACCCTATAAGTATTTAATGTGACATTTTAAGTATTACTCTCCGTGTGGTGACGGACTCCGTGTGGTAACGGAGTAAGAATACAATATGTCACCACCGCATCTCATCTCAGGGGTGTCATATAAACCGACTAAGGGACTATCTGTGAATATTATTTTTACGAAATAAAAAGAAGGAAAACTTGAAATTAAACCCTATACCGATCCGTCTGGCCAGCGTGGTATTAGTAGGCCAAGTATCCCTCCGTCACGGGAGGAGGCCAGTCCCTGTAGTGGGACATTAATGGGCTGTTATGATGATGATGAAGTTTTAAGTAAATGAGCTAACAGAATATGTATATCACCTACAAGCCACCTTTCCTTTTGTAGAAATCTTAGAAAGGTTAGGTTAATAACTAATTCCGAGAAGGACAACAAGTAATCTACATGGGAACATCCACGAAAATAGGGAACATCATTCGAACCTCATACCGCATAAACAGCAAGCTACCGCTCTGCCATCGCAGGAGTTTACTAAAACTGTTACTCACGAAAAAGATTTAAATCAATTGGATTTCATTCGAGTTTCGCAATAGTCTTTCATAGAATGTCTACGAAATAGTAATGATCATACGCACAGTAATAATGCTTACATCCTTAAGGCTAGCCAATGCATAAAGTGAAAGCCTGATTACAACTGAAATGTGCAACGATTGCGTAAACACGCGTCTGTTTCATCCCCACGAAAGAACTGCTAATTTCACACACAACACCGTATTACCGCTCCGATCTTGCCACTCAAAGTTTAGAGACCATGTTTAAAGGCACGTTTCTTTTGATAATCTTTTCTCTTAAGGTCTCTTCTAGTATAGCACTATTCTTTGAGGCTTCGTTAATATGCAACTCCAATAAAATAAATAAATAATCCTCACACATTTACACATCGCCACCTAGTCCCAAACTAAGCAAAGCTTGTACTATGGGTAGGTACTAGACAACGGACAAACATACTTTTTTTTGTAAATAAATACATATTATACATAGAAAACACTCAGACCAATGCAAACAATCATGTTCATGCACACAAAGATTTGCATTGAGCGGGAATTGAACCCGAGACCTCTGCGTAGCAGCCATGTAATATACCGACTGCGCCACAGAGGTCGTCAAAAAAACACCTAATTTTTAACTATACATAATATTAAAAGATTTAGTATAATACTTACTTACTTTCTTTCATTGACTTAGCATTTAGAGGCTCGAAAGCATGTAATGTTGTTACAAAATTGGCTAGACGTAGAAAGAAAATAATTAATTTTCATTCATATCACGTACATAGTAGCCGCATTCACACAATACTTAGTACAACTGCTTAGTTCAAATATTTCCAGCCAAATGGAACCGTGGAAACCAATGGAAAAGTATAAGCCAATACTTATTATACCTAACAATTATTTAAACGTGGAACGAACTTCCGGTTCGTATGATTCCTATTTCAATATCAGCCAAGGGACGTCTAAAGCTGGACCTATATGCCTTCTATAAATATTTTTACCTTGCGCGGTCTTGTGTTGTCATCCTCTTTTTGATATGCTAAGAAATAATGAAATCAATTGATGTCCAAAAACAGCTAATTTCCTTTGTGAAAGTCAATTAAAAATTGCTTAAAACTGTAATACGATTGTCTTCAAAAAGATCGGCAAAGTAAAAACATAATCTCCCTATTCCGGTGATAAACATTTTATATTATTACACGAACGGAAGATAAACCGATACATGTAATCATTCCTTTACCACTATCGTGACGACAATTATCCTTTTTTCCGCATTGTTATTAAGGAATTGATTCATACCGTCCCGGATATCAGCAATCATTTAGGTGAAAGCTGATAGGAATGAGAAAAGCCACATGGGAACAATATACGTCCGATTCATATTTTTTAACATAATGGTAAGGCGGGGATTTTTGCTTAAATTATAGGTACAGTTGAATATTAATTATGATTTTGATTTAATTCAGATTTCATAGTTGGTGTTATTCTGCAGCTACTTATATTAATTTTATTTTTCATCATAACAGCCAATTCCGTGTGGTGACGGAGTAAGAATACAATATGTCACCACCCCATCTCATCCCATAGGTGTCGTAAAAACCGACTAAAGGACTATCCGTGAATATTATCTTTACGGAATAGAAAGAAGGAAAACTTGAAACTAAACCAATCCATCTGCCCAGCGTGGTGTTAGTAGGCCAAGTATCCCTCCGTCATCATGGGAGGAGGCCCTTCTCTGCAGTAGGACATTAACGGGCTGTTATGATGATGATGATTCAAAGAGCAATACTATACTCTGTATACTTAAAGAAGCAGCGAAAACTTTAAAAAACTACTTCTATAAAACTAATCCCAACTATGCTATCTCTCAAAATAACCCACACCGTAGCTTATAAGCGAATGTTAATAAAACATTACATATAAAAACGTCTACTTGACCTAATCATAACTTGAATACGAATGAAGGTTTATGGCTCTATATGTATATTATATAATAAATACTTTGCCAGTAAATGATCATATTATGTAAATGATGCGTATCGTTAACAAATTGGCGACGGGCCGCAGAAATTTTATAATGAAAGTATCCGAGAGTGTTATTCTGACTTTAAGTTAAATTAAAATTGAATACTACTTAACTGTTGATTACTGTGCAATATGGTAAATTGTATTGTGAATTAGATTTTATGTTATTGCATCTGGTATGTAATGATAGTAAATTTTTGTTAGTAGGTGAACATAGAACGAACTTCTGACAAATATGTTCCTCTTCATCTTCCACCTGGGTCATTTATGCGTGTGAACCATTTATTGAAATCTGAATGCCAATTTTTTAGCTACAAACGACTCTTTTTCATCAAAGAATGCCTAGAAGACCCGATTAGCACAATATCCTTTAAAAATGGCTACTTAAAACAAATCATACCAATTTGTAAGAACAATTTGGTATTAAAATTAGGAAGTTTTTTTCCGGTACTCAAACGATGGTAAAAATAAATTCACACTTCTATTTCCTGACAAAGGGCTAAAATATTAATATACTTACCTAACATAATTTATTGTTTCATTCAATCCTTTAGCTAATATTCGAGTTATTCGACTATGCGTATAGAATGAAAGTTAAGGTATGGCATCTACCAGTTTAGTATCTAGTATTAAAAACATTTACATAAAATTGATAAAGTAGAAGTACAACATGATCTCCTCTGAAGCATTGGAATGGTTTTCAAGTTATCTTCAGGGACGTCAGCAGTCGGTGCGCAACGAACAATCTCTTTCGTGTTGGTGTGACATCGGCTCTGGTGTTCCTCAAGGCGGTATTCTTTCACCTTTGTTATTCTCAATTTTCATCAATCTCATTTGCTCTCATCTTCATTGTTCGTATCACCTGTACGCTGATGACCTGCAAATTTACGCACAGGCCGATGTTGATTCATTACCTTTGGCAGTCAACAAAGTTAACTCAGACCTTGAGCAGATACACAACTGGTCACAGAGGTATGGATTGTCTGTAAACCCTAACAAGTGCCAGGCCATACTTGTGGGTAGCCAGCGTATGATTGCAAGAACAGACGTATCTTCTCTCCCTCCTATTGAATTAAATGGCATTGTAATAAATCTGTCTGCGTCTGTTAAAGATCTGGGTTTACACATAGACACGACTTTGAGCTGGCACACTCAAGTGACTAACTTGTGCAATAAAGTAACTGGCATTTTGCGAGCCTTTTACCGTTTAAAAAATTTTCTTCCAACGCAAACCAAAGCAACGCTTGTGCAGACTTTGATTTTTCCTATAATTGACTATGGTGATGTGTGCTACTATGACCTGAATGCAGATCTTCTCAACAAACTTGACCGGCTTCTCAATAACTGCATTCGTTTCATATACAATCTTCGTAAGTATGATCACGTGTCTGCTTTTCGCTCTGAGCTGCAATGGCTGTCTATTCGTCAGCGACGCAGCATGCGTGCTCTCACTACTCTTTACTCTTTTCTTACTTCTCCTACTCCTCCTGCCTATTTAGCTCCCTACTTTCAGTACCTTTGTTCTACTCACAACCTCAATCTGCGATCCTCTAATAACCTTCTACTATCATGTCCCTCTCATAACTCTGACTTTATTCATTCCTCTTTCCCAGTTCAGTCTATTCTTCTCTGGAATGCCCTGCCTCAGGAAATCAGGATGTCAACTACTCGTCAAATATTCAAATGTAGAGTGCGTCGTCTTCTGCTGAACAAACCTTAGCAAAACTGTACCTATATTAGATCATTGGCATATATATTTATTTATATATGTTTATATGTACTTATTGGGTAAATATTTATTTGCTTGTTTATTTGTGTATAAATTGGTTAGGTATGTATGTATGTAGTTTATTAAGCAGTATAAGTATGTTTATATTACATTACTCACTATTTTCGTTTTTTTTTCTCATATATAAATGATTTATTTTACATTAACACCTACCATATTTATCTCTGCATCACCCAAGGTTGACTGGAAGAGAATGCCTTAGGCATTAAGTCCGCCTTTGTACAAATTTGTAATAAAGTGTTAAATAAATAAATAAAGTACTTTCTACAAACGCGTTAAAATTGTAACAACTCAATAGGCAAGCGTAAAATAAATACATTTAGTGACTAATTGGACATTAACATAGATTCTAAATCAACATTATTTGGTAAATGTAGTCGTCATTTGTCAGACAAATCATATTTACGATGTTGTCGTAAAACTTACATGAAATAAAATGGTTACGTTTATTCAGAATAGTGAGGTGCCTTGATAAAGTCGTTCGCTCGTGATAGCCGCGGAGTGTGGATGCATGTACGCGCGCCGACCCAATAACAATAAATTTTGTGCGTCGTTTGAAGCGCCGAGCGGACAGTGAGGCGCGATCACGAAATAATGCCACTAAAGTTAGACGCGGATTTCTTGTGATGGGTTTATTTTAATATTTTTAAAGTAATTTTTTATTTATATTTTTCAAAAAAAAGCTATTCTTGTTATTGATGATCATGACAGGACAGTCCGTCTTTACTTATTAAAATATCACTAAAACAAAATAGATTAATTGTAGGAAAAATGGTAAAGACCATAAGCCATAGATTTGCCACTGTAATTCACGATAGTTCATAAATAAACTGTACCTACTGTAAAATTTATTTAAACAAACCGTAACATTTCTTCTGGATAGCTATTTTCTACGTAGGTACATCTTTTCTGGATACGTCTTTTCTCATTACGTCTTTTTGGGTAAGTGCTGCAGACACCTTAAAAGCCGCACAATATTACTACGCTATGAATTCACAAGATATGTTATTCACAAAACAACGCCCTCAAAAAACCAAATCGTCTCTTTTATACGGAACTCTAAAACCTCTCTCGCCAGTATATTTAGTAAATACGCGCCTCGTATGACTCGCTCCTGTCACACGGGGACCAAACCGAGATATAGATTAAGAGCGCGATGTGAACTGCCCTCACTATCTACACAATACTTTAACACGTAAAAACTGCTAATACATACGATATGAGTAACATTATTACTTTATATTTATGTTCTTCTATATAAGATTTCATTATACTTACTATTCGTTTTATAATTTGAATGGTAGCTTCTTGTCTATTTTGTAAGTGTTATTAGTAATAGATTATGATAAGCTTTGATTAGCTGTGTATAATGTAGTAGGAATTAAATTAGTTTTAAAGTAAGATAACTTTTAAATGGACCGAAATTATCAAATTACCCTTAAGGGAATTTTAATAAGCAAGGCATATCAGATACTTAACGTACGGGTATATAACTGGACGGGTATGGAAAGCGTGGTATGTCGAACCATTTTTCAGTACAACTGAATGATTTTATTAAATACCTAAATCACATTTTTTTATTATATTTCTATTACCCATATTAATGTATGTGAAGTGTAACTTTTTAAAATAAACAGAATAATTAAAAACACAAAAAAATATAGTCAAATTGAGACTCCCCTTTTTACTGTATGATTTCTGCGGAAGTTCTCATCTCTCAAATTTAATTCAACTTGTTCTTAAAACGGAGGAATTAATATATTTAAACTTTTAATTAGTCTCGATAAGACCAAGCGTGAGAAAAACTGTACTTATCCTTACCCAAGATATTGCCATCTGTCCCTTGCAACAGGTTCACAAAATTCACATTCGGAACTCTGTTGAATTGAACTTTTTGTGCAGGTCGTATCTCTTATCAAAATCGGTCCAGTTGTTTCCGATAAGAATTGTCAATTTCACAGTTTCTTCCTTTTAACTTGTTGTAGTTAAAAAATCTAGAGATATGAAATAGGGACTATGCACTTCTGGAGTTATTTATTTGAAACAGATAATACGGTGTCGTAATAGTTAAGATAGAAACTATAATTTTAACAAAGTAGTGTAGTATTTCGTTAGTTAAATGTAATTTTTTAATTTATATGTAATAATTAGAAAAAAATATAACTATGATTTATTTACTTTTCTTTGTCATCACAGTAATATGTTTATATAAAAAAATTCCCACTGCAGGCCTAGGGCTCCTTAAAACTTAGCCCCACTTGATGGATTCGTAGATGTTAACAAGGGAGCCGCGTTTGAATCACGTGCCAGGAAAACAGAAGAAAGAAACCTACCATTACTGAACCGTTCTGATAGTTTTTTATTCACCTGGAAAACAGACAAACGCTCGGTGAAAAAGGAAAGAATGTTCGGTATTCTTATGAGTAGGTTCCAGTGTAGACAAATAAATTCTGAACTGGTTATGTCAGATTCTTTCATAAGCCGTTGATGAAGAAAGTAGTAGACTATGACCCTCTTCCCTTTTTCTACTGCTAATCATGTCACACCTAGGGTACATCATATCCTTTTGGGACAAACGGACAAACATACTTCTTATTGGTCCTTCTACTGCAAACCCAGATCCATATACCAATCCATCTGGTCTGCGTGGTATTAGTAGGCCAAGTATCCCTCAGTCACGGGAGGAGGTCCATTCTTGCAGTGGGACATTAATGGGCTGATATGATATGATGATGATTCCTCATTCCAGTAGTTGTGGTCCATAGTTTTATTATAATAGAACTACTAGACCAGAGCAGGTTTTATAATTAGATATCATTAAAACAAAAATTTGCTACCAACATCATTGTTATTAACATAATATTTATACCAGTTATTAATGTTATGATATAGTATATTATAATTAATTTATTGTGATTTGTATATACCTACATATGATGGATTTGAATATATTATAATATTTTCGTGTTTTTATTACATATATAATTTGATAGTTTTATTAAGATAAGCGATTATTTATATTGGTGATATTAGAGTTTGATTTTGTTTGAGGAAGCATAAAACAGAGGTATGAAGAAGTCAAACTACACACAAAGCGCGCTGAAGTAAGCATACATAGAAAACTTAAAAAAAAAAATAAAAAAAAAATATATTTAATAAAAAAAAAAAAATATTTTATTAAAATTAGTTGATTTTCAGTCTTTAAGTTTTGGCAGAGTTGTAGTTTGGCTTATAAGAGATAGGAGAAAGCATAGAGATGTAAATCTTAATGTAGGAATTGTCTCGAAATAAATTAGTGTTTGTGTGGATTTCAGTGCTTACCGCGACGATCGTGATTGCGTTCCTTTTATGAAAAGTGAAGTAAATAATAGTTGACTTCTGCACCTAGGTAACTGTTATGTGACATAAGGTTATTGACATAACAATTACCTACGTAGTTTAATGTTAATATTTTTATTAGATTAATCTTTAACTTAAACAGTCGTTTGTAATAAAATGTTCTAAATACATCAAGTTTTTATTCTGTTTGAATTTAAAAAATGTTTAGTCAACGTTTGTTTATAAATATAATAAACATAATATTTCAATTATAACAAATTAGCGCCGTGAGACGACGTCTTTAGAATATAGCTCATGTACCATATCCTAGGGTCTAGAGAACACCTTCCATCCTTTGGGTTTAGTAGAAGGTCAACTAGTATTTACTAGTGACCTCCTTAGGATCGAATAAAAACCCGCCAAATGGTTTTCTCAAAATTGAGACATTAAATTTGTAATCGCGGTACCAATAACTCCGATCAAATTACTTATTTTCATAACAATACTTCGTAAGATATGACATCATTCGCAAATAAAATATTATATGTTCATTTTATGTAAATTGAGTAAGCAATAATAACATAAATTCGTAAAATATACACACGGGCACAATAAAGACCCACATCTTAATTTTCGTTCAAATTAGTTGCACCGATTGGTAGAGTGACGAAAATCGATAAGATGGGATTCAAATTTCTTATTTACGTGTCGTTTGTAGGACACCCTGTGGATATGTTTTTCATTACGATCTTTTACATATTATACAATCGAAGATCAGTAGTACAAAATAGTTTGGTTTAGAATTTATACATACTTCCTATTTTTAAATGACTTTTAAAAGGGGAAGACGTTCCTCACTAGTATTTAAAAAAAACGATCTATAGGATCAAATTTTCATTGAATCTTCTTTAGTTACAAATTTATAATTTCTGTAGATCGTGCATGTGCTTTGTTAGTATTATAATACGTATCATTGCTCTAGCAGTTGTAGTACCATTGAAAAAAAAATACAACCGAATTGAGAATCTCCTCCTTTTTTTTAAAGTCGGTTAAAAATATGTAGCGGCACTAGCGCTCGCATTGATCGCAATTAGTTCGTGATATTCGTGTACGGAACAGTGTCTATGTTGGCGTTGCTCGACCTCATTGTATGAAGTTTAACTTCTGTACTCTGTTTTGACGTAGCAGTTTTAATAAATTGTTTAATTTCTTTCACTACGTAAACATTCTCTAACGTAACTCTAACATTCTCAACGTTCAATAACAGGAGGTAGGGTTTAATACAGGTCCAAAATACAGGTAATACGTTATTAATTATTTAATTGTAATTTAACCTTTTATAATAGGTAACTTTTTGTAAATTGATACATGGGTGATTCTTGGAGCCCAACATTTTCGATGTCTGGAGGTTTTTCTTTGTAACTAACAGACCAACCAAACTGCAATTATTTTTTAAACATAGTTTAGACAATTACCCATCTTGCACACGCTATTGTTTTTTAATAATAGTTTTTTATATCATCATAACAGCCCATGAATGTCCCACTGCAGGGACGGGCCTCCTTCCAGGGCGAAGGGATACTTGGCCTACTAATACCACGCTGGCCAGACGGATTGGTAAAGGGTTTAATTTCAAGTTTTCCTTCAAAGATAATATTCTCGCAAAGTCCCTCAGTCGGTTTTTACGACACCCATGGGATGAGATGGGGTGGTGACATATTGTATTCTTACTCCGTCACCACGCGGAGAAGTTTTTTATATATTTATAAAAAAATATTAAAAAGCGTTCTTCTGATTAATATGGGTGTGTCCGTACCCCAGTTCCTTGAACGTTAGTAACAGTAACATTTTTTCTTATTAACGAATCGATGTGCGTTATAAATATTACGATAGAATATTAGTTGTGTCTTTACACAAAAAAAATGATACTAATATTTGCGATAGTTTTTTAATAACAAAATAAATTGTGAGTGTCCGGCACAAAAGTCTGATTCATATTCGCGCGCTTTACTCGAACGTACCTAGCTAAGTACGAAACATCAGGAGATCCCTTCTACTGCTAGTGGTAGCCAGGGACTGTGCTGACGTGGTCACGACGTAACATGTGGCTGTTTCGTGTTGTTGCGGAGATATAAATGTAAATATCTGATTCATATTACTTTGGTTCACCTGTGTTTCTGATTACTATGTTGGCTGTTATAATTAACTTAAATGGTTTTTAAACTTGAATCTGTTGGAAATATAATTCAATTGGGGACTAAAAACCTATGTATAAATAGCAATCCTCAATTGTATATGTGTAGTGATTTACCGATGTTAAAAGGCAAAATTTTGATTTATATGTGCCTGATTCATACGGTAAAAATACTATATTAATCAGAATTTCATACATATTGTTAATATGGCGGCACGGATAATGATTGATATTGTCAAGTTGTCAATGCTAATAATAACTAGATTAAGGTGTGGTGATAATCATTGTGATTATCCACTGTGATTTTAATAAATAAATGACTAATTTTTATAACTAGAATTTCATTTTTGTTCCTAATTCTGATTTATATGACCTCAAAAAATGGAAGTTAATTATCTCGAAAACCATTTCATAAAAAAGTGTGCCTTTTTCAGACATTGTATATTAGGTTATCATCTTTGACAAAAACATGTTTTATAAGCCAAAATGTGAAAAAGAAAATTAGCCCATATGAATCAGACAAAGAATCGAATTTCGGAGAAACACCCACATAAGGTCATTTTTCAGTACGGTTAAACGGTGTCAAGTATTATCTGCATGCCTACTTTTGCATGTCAACGCATTTATGGATAGAAAGGACGTTAGGACTCAGGATGGAATGCAAAATCGTATGCACGCATGTCACTTATGGCGTCCTAAGAAGTTTAAGCGAACTATAATTTTTAATCTTCATGTCAATTCTCGTTCCTTAAAATCGTTAAGAATTCGGTTAAGTTAATTTTAGTTGTCAATTAAAGTTAAGTTAACTGAATTTTTAACTATTTTAACATGACATGCTTTTTAAAATTAAAAAAACATCTAATTAACCATAATCTTAAATATCACACATAGATAACCAATCACCATACCTAATGGGATGAAGTGTAATAAATGAATATGAAAACCCAATATTCAAATTATAAGTAAACATAATTATATTCACACATAGCCATAATTAAGCATTCAGTGGAAATAAATATAAATTATTATTTAACTGACGACTTCACTAATTTTAACTCATAAAATTAAATGTTTATTAGTTTTTAATTAAACTATTACACCTTAATTTGTAATTTTACAGACACACACAGCACACTCTTATGCAGTCTCGTTACATAAAGGAAGATGTAAAAAGAACAAATTTTGACTGATTGAAGAATCAGTAAAAAATAAATCTAGATATTTAAGCGAAGTTAGTGCTCTACACTAGAAAAATCAAAGTTCTAATACTTTGTCAAAAAGTATTGGAACTTAGAGTATTTTCTCTTTTGAAAAGTATTTTTTTAAAGAGTTCTAAATAGTAATTTAACGAATACAATACAACTGTTAAACAAGTTATTATTTTAATATGTATAAACACTAGAACCAAACTATATACCCATTTATACACACATGTTTAATTATTGCGAGAGTCAAAAATCCATGAATAACAAAAACCATTAAAATCAAAATAAAATAACAATGATTCATTTCTAAGACGATTAACGAAATAAGACATAAACCTTTGTCAACTCCCCAATAATGTTGAATGAAAGAAACGACAGCATAGTTTCCCATAAAATCATGAGCAGATTCAAAATGTAAGCACATTAAGTTATCGGCCAAATTATCTCGTCCCTGAGTTACAATATTTATTTGTTTCTTATTAAGAACAGTCTCTGTGGGTAGAGTGTTCTCTCCCAATTAGGTGGTTATTGACGTTTTACTGTTATCAGGTTAATCTTGAAGTGAGAAGCCGTATTTATAGTCGGATTTAATTCTAATAAAGAAAATGTTTTCTCTAAAATCTTCCGTTTTCATTGCCTTGACCAAATGTTTTTCTTGATCGGCATCAACTAAATCCAGTGCCAATTTTTTTTATCTACTTTGATAGATAAACATTTAAAATCCATTTTATTAAAAAAGTGTATTGAATTATTACAGTTGTAAACGTGTTATAAGATTATACTTATTATCAAAAACAAATGCCCACTAGACATAAAAAGCATAAAATAATAAAAATGTAAGTGCAAAACAACATGGTACATCCCACACTATAGATAAGACTACACATCGACACAGTCAAAAGTCGACATTTATCCCGAAAAGGGAAGCTGTTAATAGAGTCATTCAACGTTACCGGCCGAATTATCTACAAAGAGAGAATTCAGCTCGGTGTCGTCGGTCGGAAATATAAATTTATTTGGTGGTTGTCTCCTCGACACGGGCGCCCGCGCCTCTATCGCGCCGCGTAATCTTGAACATTGGCGTTAAAGAATTTAAATTATACGCTGATACAAATGAACGGGCGAACCCACCTTATTTATTGCCTTAATCCAAATTATATTGACTAGGTTTCTTCGATTGGAATACGTCGTCACTCGATATAATATGTATCGTTTGATAACATTATTGGATTATTTAATCCCCGATTATCACCTGTGTATGTTGAGATTTTTTTACGGTTATTAACATTAGTGTCAATATTGTAAGTCTGGTGGATAATAATATGAAGTTGTATTTTGTTAAATAAGTGGTCGTTGCACTCGCGTATATCAAACGAGACTTTATATTGCTCCTATAAATTCCAATTACTAATATTTCAGTTCGCCAGATACTAATTAAGTGCAGCAACCAATTCACGCTTGCGCATCGATCGAAGAACGCCCCAGAGATACCATTAGTCTTGCTACTATGTTTCTGCAGACAGAATATTATGCAGAAATGCAAAGATTTTATGAAGGCGATACTTGTGATTACTAACAGTATAAGTGAATGGACAATAATGTATTTAATTATTCACAGTAGGTACAGGTAAAGATTACTTTAAGATTAAAGAAAAATTAGAATAATGAATAATAAGATTTTATTTAAACTGTCGTGCGCTGCAGTTGCGTTTTATAGTTGTCATATTATTTATAAGGGGTTAAGGAATCGAAAAACATGTACTCGTAGAACAAAAAAATGCACATTCAGCATTTTATTTTGAACTTATTGACATAGCACGATAGACCACGACGACAAATCAATCACTTTACCCCCGGTTTTCCCCCCTCATAATACATAGATCAGAGATAGAGAAGAGTCTGTTACATTGTTCAGTAATCAACTCGAGACAAAAATTCACATACATAAAAATATCAAAGGTATACCTTATCTTTATAAAACAAACATTCTAAACAAACACAACATTTATAAGCTAACTTCATTTGTTTAGAAATAAACTGTTATCGATATTAGAAAATAATATACTTATGGATTGTCTATAATGTTTGTAAGTCTGTAAGTTATTGTAAATTTATTTCTTGACGTCTTCATCTCTTCGACCAGATCGTATGCTAATATGAATAGTGCAATCAAATCAATATAAACTTAATACTGTTGGTGTGACATCGAATGTTCAGATAGGTTTGTAGTTAACTTTATCTGTTGTTTAGTTGGGAATACTACGACACAATATAAAGTAGATATTTTTATTGCAGAAGACATAGAAGCCATTATGTTCTAATTATTAATTTAAAATGTCATGTGCCATACTTCCATTGAGTTGCTAGCTTCAATTACTCATGATCATAAAATTGCAATAAGTATATCTAAATAGTAATCATTTTCATTAATTTCTTTGAATATAATTATGAGTCAATAAATTTAATCAAAAATTTTCCAATCTAATTGTTAAGGTAATTAAAAAATCCTCTAAGTTTCGGATGCAGTATTAAATAGATTTTTTTTATAAAAGGAAAATGTGGGGCTACAAACTATAAAAGGCGTATTCAAGTGTATTGAATAAAGAAATACAAGATTTTAAATTGTTTATAAGTTGAGTTTTAATTGTCATTAATAACAAAATGGATAAACAAAGACATACACTAAAACCAAAGTAAGTTGTTACTAACAGAGTGGTAAAGGATTTTGAATTTTAATACGTTGGTCACGCTTCTGTTCTAAAACTTTCTTCAATTCTCTAAGTTCTTTTGTAGCCGTACAAGTAACACTTAAAGGCTTATTAATTTTTTTATTATGCTTACGTATTTGTGCTCGTTCTTCCATGTAAGTTTTAATTGTATTTTTGGTTTCTTCAAGCTCCTGTTTGGCAACTTGCTTTTCTTCATTAATAGACTTTCGTTTGCGGTCAAGTTCGTCTTTCAACTGAATTTTCATTGCACCTAGTCGTTCTTGTAGTTCAGCTACTGACATTTCACAGAGAAGGCCTAAATTAGGTGTTTCTGTTAGATCAACTACTTTTCCAATTCTAGATTTTTTAGATATTAACTCTAATATTTTTATTTCTTTGATCATTGCTATCTTTTGCTGTAATTCCTCCATTTTTATTTGCATTGCACTTGATAACAAGCTTTCAGTTTCCTTCTTTACTGTGTCAGCAGCTTCTTTCTTCTTTGCACATATTTCATTTCTGGCATGGAGTATGTTTAATTCTACAATTGCTTGTTTTTCAATATTTTTTCTATTTTTTTCCATTTCACATCTTTGCCATTTTTCTATTTCTTCAATCCATTTTTGCTTTTCTTTTAAAAACTCTTCATATTTCTTTCTGTTTTCATCAACCAACTTTTTTTTTGACAGTACAGCTTCTTCGTAGGTTATCAAACCCAACAAGTGTTTTTTTTCTATATCTAATAATCGCTCTCGTTCTCGTTCCTGCCTATCATTTTCAGCAATTTCCTCAATTTTGGTGGTATTTCTAAAACATATAACGTTTTGTAACCATTTTATTTCTTCTTGTTCTTCCATTTGTATTCTTTTGTTGAGTCTTTTCACAGTAGTTGCTGTCTCTTTTACTTCAGGTTTATTTTTATTAGTTAAACTTGGACGTGGCTTAAACGGTTTTATCCATTCACTATCAACATCATCTTTAAAATAGGAAAGTTTTGTGAAATACTTTTCTGACTTAGTACTTTGAGCATAGTGAAAATCTTTATTTCTAACATCGTTCAAGAGATGTTCAGCTCTTTGCTTGTTTTTATCATGACATTGTTGCAGCCTTTGATCAATAGTGCTTTTTGTAAGCATTCTTTTCTTCTTCTTGTGAGTTTGGGATACTGTTGTTGTCAAAGTGGGCAAAGAAACCGGTTGAAGATTTTGAGTTGTTTCTTTAGCCTTCCTATTCATTACATTCGGTTGTACTGGTACGGTTGGTAGTCTAGTTTTTCTCTTTTCCATTTTTGTTACGTACGCTGCATACGAATGTTCCATTTCACTAATATACGGTTGCCATTCAAAAAGCGGTCCAATTATTTTTTCCGTGATGTAATTCGAATCATAATATGATTGGGCAACATGTGAGATAAAAGTTAAGATTTCATTATTGCTTAGAAATTTTGCGAAAGTATTCAACAAAGATTTACTTAAGTTAAAAAGGCATTTGTAAACATGTTGCATATCCTTCGCTTCCAATTGAAAAATAACAGCATGAAATATAATCATGAAATATGCCTGTTCTTCTTCTGAAAGTTCTTCGTGTAAATGAGATACAATACTTCTTATTAACTCTTCGTGCTTGTAAAAGCTCAGAAACGTTTCAGCTATCCATTCAAGTTTTGAATCTTCAGTACTTTCTGGACATTTTTCTATATAAGACTGCATGTATTCATAAGGTGACAAGTCACTCACGGCATTGTAGTCCGCTAGTATATTTCGTAGCATTTTTACATTTCCAGAAGTGTAATAATATACCATTTTGCAAGGGCTGTATCATTAATGCTTACTGGAAAGAAAAATAAATAAGTACATAAAAATGACACAAAAAACTTTGCTTAGCAACAATCGTTTCAACCCGTGTCAAACTTTTTGTTTACTTGTCAATTTAAAGTATACAGCCAGTTATTATAATTTTTATGAACGGTACAAAACTCTTTGAAATTACTGAAATGTTAAAAGCTCAAACTGTACCTACAATAAACAAAAAAGTAAAATAATCAAAAAGGTTTTACTCTTCTGTCTGTTCTCATACTTTAGTTGAACTGAGTAGAAATTACCAAAGGATGATCCTTTGGTAATTTCTACTCAGTTCAACAGTGTTGGTGTTTTTTTATAATAATAAAGGTTATTGTTGGTATCTTGGTAAAAAATTGTCTGGAAAAATACTCTGTTGAGTGGCAACCCATAGAACAGGGTGGCCATGCCAAAGTTCAAATTCCATTCAAGAGAATTTGGGATTCAAAAATAATTGTCCTTAGTCTGTAAAAGTCCCTATTGGACAAGGTATACAACGCATAATTCCTTGTCCGGGAAATGAGTAATTTTTTAAAAGCAATTGCTCAAATAAGTACAATAAATAAAGACCTGCTGACCCGATAAAACTTAAAGCTCAATAAAAAACATTCTACTCTAGTAATACATGTAAGCAATAGCCTTAAGCTAACCATTATCAATTGTGTGTCAGTCAAACATTCACTCCATCATACGTAACTATTACCTAGCCTGCCGACAGGAATATTTAATTAGGTAGCCGGTATATTTCGCCTAGTACATCATTAATCAATCAGGTTAGACGCAATACTATTCGACATCTCGACACCTCAACCGCCTCGATATAGGAGTAAAGTGCAAGTCATAAGGGCCCTCTTAAAATATAATAATCGAGTTAAACACAACTATAAAAGCTATTATTCGATTAAAGATATTTTAAATAGGTTCCTTTCTCATTTTCTTTTGGCTATTGTCGGTAGTAAAAAGCTTATGATGTTTTCAAGGTTTTTACTTATTTGAGTTGTTTTTGGTGTTTTAGAAACTAATTAGTAACAAATTTAAAAAAAATCGTGTGAATACAGAGCCAGAACTCACAGTGGCTCCATCCTATCTTTTCTCTGGAAAAAACTTGACATGAACCCCTAATGTACCATTCCCTTCTGACCTCCTCAATTTTTGTTGCTCAAGTCTCTCTCCTCTGTCACTAAAAGAGGCCTTTCGCTGAAATAGAACATTAATGGGCGGTTATAATAACCTGCTTTATTCTATACAAAGCGATAATAAAACAAGAAAAAAATCTCTAGACATAAAAACACAAAGCAAATTAACATTCTAATTGACTAGAAATAATAAATGCAATTCCTTCTACCTTTCATATTAATCTCTATCATCAGAGACCTGTTCTCACATCGAAGGAAGCGGTGGCTTATTGACTATGTCAAAATTAATTCAACTTTGAACACAAATCAATTTCAACATATTATTAGCTGTCAGGGCATGTCAAATTACTATCTTTAATTAACGTATACGGGCCTTTCTCACGTCATATAAATGTCTAATGATTCCTGATTGTTAGTACGTTATATTGTGTTAATATCACAATGTATTGTACTGTTGGTTTTTTGTATTGTTTATTTTATGTATCTTGTTATGCTATCATGAGTCGCCGTAAATGGAAATTTAAGTCACAATCGAAATTGGGTGGCGTGATGTTGTTAGACATTGACTGTTAAGCTGTACTTAACAGTTAATGTCTCTACCGAAGAAGGACGATATTATGACATAAATTTAGCCCGCGTGGTTATCATAGGCCAACTTGCCCTCTACTCCATTAGAGCGCACAGGGGCTGTTGTGATATATTGCAATAGTTAAAAAAACAAAGGAGGCCGTGAGGTGACGGTGTAAAAATAATTCGAGTGAAAAGTACGGTAGGTTGTTAAATTATGGGGTTATGTTGTTATGTGTTAGCAGCTGAAGAGATGCAGTAACAACAATTAGAAGTAAAATAAATGCAACATGGAAGAATACAGATTAAAATACAACACTACTTGGTTTTCAAACTAGCTATATGCATTTAGACGACCTCTGTGGCGCAGTCGGTGTGTTACATACATGACTGCCACGCAGAGGTCTCGGGTTCAATTCCCCCTCAATGCAAATCTTTGTGTGCATGATCATGATTGTTTGCATTGGTCTGGGTGTGTTCTATGTATAATATGTATGTATTTACAAAAAAAAAACAAAGTATTTAAGTATGTTTATTCGTTGTCTAGTACCCATAGTACAAGCTTTGCTTAGTTTAGGACTAGATGGCGATGTTTGAATGTGTAAAAAAAAATTCACACTTCAAGACCATACCTTGAAGTATATTATTTATACCGCCATTAAAATAAAAAAGCGATATACACCTCGTTGTTTAATATTCATATATTACACCTCATTACCAGCAAAGGAAACAATTAGCAAGGTGAGATGTACGTAATGGCAGCGATTTTTCCTTACCCACCTTGTTCTTGCAGCTGGTGATATAGTACTATACATTTTACTACGCTATCGTTTGTATGTTAAATACAATTTTCTTATTCAAGGATGATCGTAAATTATTTAACTGTAGTTGTAGTTATAGAATTGAACTTAGGTCTTAAAGTTTTCTATTCGAAACTAAGCAAAAATCCCGGGCTTTAATTAACGGGATGTTTTAATATATTAATCTTGTAGAATAATTGCTTAACTGAATTTTATTTTTAAGAAAATAACATATAAAAAAAACATTTTCATTAAATTAAAAACAAAAATAGCACCGAATAAATATTTAAAAGTTTCAAAAGAATCCTTTGTAAAGTTGTTAGCCATTACCTACATTTTAAAGAAAAATTACTATAATTTATTAAAAGGAAAATTATAATATAAATCATGGCAAGATAATGTAGTGAGTAGGGTAAGCGGTCACGTTGCTCGTCACGAAAGGTTATGGATCAGTTTATTTATCGACGTCTGTATCACGACACTAGTTTACTTAAACCTACAACTAATATAAATAAATATTCCTCACACATTCATACAACGCCATCTAGTTTCAAACTAAGCAAAGCTTGTACTATGGGTACTAGACAACGGATAAACATATTTACATACATGTTTTTGTAAATACATACATATTACACATAGAAAACACCCAGACCAATGCAAAAAATCATGTTCATGCACACAAAGATTTGCATTGAGCAGGAATCAAACCCGAGACCTCTGCGTAGCAGTCAAGTTATATAACCACTACGCCACAGAGGTCGTCATTACTTTGAGGTGGATTATGTAAAACAGCTACGGTAATCAAACAAAACGGCTTCTTGTTCAAATTATTCCCTTGCGCCTGAATATCCATGTGTCCGTTAATTTTATATGTAAAATATTTTACAGACTTAAAAATACCTTTGACGTTGCCTAACGACAGCTAGCTGGTATGGCTCTAATAAGAAATATCACTGCAAAAATTAACAGTCAAATTATATGTTTCATTAAACTAATTACTTTTTAAAATTAAACCCAAAATGAAAAAAAAAACAAATTACCTTTTATCAAATTCGTACAGAAGTCATCGATTATATTTAAAGTCTCGAAAATATATTATTGTGAGCTTAACAACTAAGACCACCTAAGGGGAGGTCTCATCAATCTCATTGACCACTTACAAAGAAACGCAACAAAGAATTATTACTCTTTATGTAAGCTCGCTACTATGTAGAGAAATTATTACTTCAATTTAATTACTCTACCGTGATTAGACATTGAGAATATACCTTTATAAGTTTATTACATAAATCTTAATACTTGTAATGTATTGTTCGTTATGGTAGTAAAAAATATTTATGGAAATCTTTTTGTGCTGTACTTACCATACCTATATGTGCCATACGTAGGTACTATACATAAGTCGATGATAACTTGTCACAATAATAGCAGTAGAACACTGCGAACTCAGCTTGCATCATGTTTGAACATAATTGTCGATCAGGCCAATCACTCAATCGTCATCATCATCATAACAGCTCATTAATGTCCCACAGCAGGGACAGGCCTCCTCCCATGACGGAGGGATACTTGGCGTACTAATACCACGCTGGCCAGACGAATTTGTATAGGGTTTAATTTCAAGTTTTCCTTCTTTTCATTTCGTAAAGATAATATTCACGCATAGTCCCTTAGTCGGTTTTTACGACACCTATGGGATAAGATGGGGTGGTGACATATTGTATTTTTACTCCGTCACCACACGGAGACCTTATGCCATACAAAAGTCGATGATAACCTATCACAATAATAGCAGTAAAACACTGCGCACTAAGCTTGCATCATGTTTGAACATAATTCTCGATCAGGGTCGACATGTCACTCAATGGTTCCATAAAACTTCATGAAAGTCTGCCTTTATCCTCATTGCATATAGACGGATCGCATCTATACCTAATTTGATAACTGCCTCGGTGGCAAAGTGGCTATCGCCATCTACAATACTATAAATAAATAATATTAATATTATCAATATTCTAAACATTCATGTTGATACACAAAGATTTTATAGCAGGAAGGCATGGAACCTGAAACTTTACGTTGCAGTAATTGGCTATACTGCAGAGATATTAAATAAATAAATAATCCTCACACATTCACACATCGCCACCTAGTCCCAAACTAAGCTAAGCTTGTACTATGGGTACTAGACAACGGATAAACATACTTAAATACTTTTTTTTGTAAATACTTACGTACAAAATATACATAGAAAACACTCAGACCAATGCAAACAATCATGTTCATGCACACAAAGATTTGCATTGAGCGGAAATCGAACCCGAGACCTCTGCATAGCAGTCATTTATTTACCGACAGCGCCACAGAGGTCGTCGAGGATAGGTTAGATTGTATAATTAATAAAGGCATAAATGCTGTGAAATACATTTTTATAATTACACTACAGAGGTGGTATTAGTCGGTCGCGGATAGTTTGAATAATTAATGAACCCATTTTTATAAAACACAAAAAAAATGTTAATATGAACAATGTTAAAAATGTTGATGCAATGCCCGTCAAGATAAGTTTGATGACCAACGATGTTATTTATTTGTTTAATAATTTATATGAGGTTAGTTACTGTTTTATAGGGCGTATTAAATCAAGGCCCAATAAGGCAGTCATTCATGTTTATTTTTACGGAGTTTCTGCTCGGTATGTCCAATAAATTATTAGCTTGGTCACTTTTATCACGGACCTATGGTAACATTTATCGTACGTTAATAGTCTGTGGATAGACCCGTCAATTTTATTTGTCGTTTTTTGCTTCTTATTTATCGATTGGATTAATGGGTATGTGGTATTGTGCTGTGCAACTAAAGTGAAGTTAGAAGGCGAGCTTTCAACTGGTGTAGAAAAATAATGTGATTAGTGTACAATTTTTTTTATTAAGTATATGTGGTGATTAGGTTTGAGATATATGATTAATTAATGATGTTAAAAAAAAGATACCTTACTCTAAGATTGTACAGAATTTTCTAGACTAGCTAAAGTTTAGCCTTTCTATCTCGAGGAGAACTTATTTGTGCAGGATATACTTTAGGAATCCTACTGATACCCTTTATGTTGAATTTGATCGCTGCATAAGTATTGATTTATATAGGTATATTAAAAAATTGAAGGTAAGTACAATATTAAAAAAATAAAGTATCAGTAAAAGCAGAATGACCTTAATTACATGACAATATAACAATAGATAATATAAAGGAGTATAATTCAACAAAAAAATATAAATTTCAGTCACAATAAACAATATTTACCCCTTATAAATTAACTTATCAGTCAGTGATTTAGCATCGTTATAAAAATTAAACAATTTTTGCTATGTAAAAAGTAACGACAAAAATGTGACAATCATATCCACACTAACCTAACGTAGAACAGAATACGGCTCAACTCGTACGAGTTTATTGATTGACAAGCGCACAGTTCGATTAAGTTCTCGCAACTCTTCACGATTTACATCACGTGGTACTAAATATACAACTACATACAATTATTCTCTCATCGATTACGAATCGCATCACCCTTGATTAAATAAATCAATGTCTCTATACAGGGTGGCTCATTCAAAAGGGTCAGTATGGGAAAGTCTTAAACTATAAGTCATACGAAGATTTGTTCTTAGGAACCATGACACCGATTTTGATAAAAAGAAAAACTGCATTCATACATTTGAAAAAGATACTGTACCCAGCTGGGGAATCGAACCCGGTTGTTTTGCAAAAAAAAACTTATACTTTTTCTATTTAAATATTGATTCTGTAGGTCTTAAGCAGTAAATATCTCTATGAAACATTATGTCTTAAATGAATAAAATGCATTTTTTTCACATACTTAAATTTATTATAGTAGATGTTCGAAGTGGCCACCGTCTTGTTCAATACAATATTTAACACGTTTAGGTAACGATCTTCTTATTGCATTTTGTATCTTCATGCAGCTAGTTATACTGAAACGTTCCATTTTCAAATGAGGCTTAACTTAACACGCGTCTCTGTACCTATCTACAATATCTACATACTTTATGTGGGCTTTTCAAATTGATTGTTAGTGTTTGATTAATAGAAGTAAGTAGTTGCATGATAATAATGTTACTGTAGATAACAAAACTTCCTTAAAAGTTTAATGCAATGCCACATGATTATGTAACACGGTGTATGTAACTAGTAGAGGGGTACAAACAACCGTAGGGACAATTTTACATGCCTGAACTTGTTGAATATTGTAATGGTGGTCACTTCGAACACCTACTATGATAAATTAAACTATGTGAAAACAATGCATTTTATTCATTTAAGACATAATGTTTCATAGAGATATTTACTGCTTAAGACCTACAGAATCGATATTTAAATAGAAAAAGTATAAGTTTATTTTTGCAAAACAACCGGGTTCGATTCCCCAGTATCTTTTTCAAATGTATGAATGCAGTTTTTCTTTTTATCAAAATCGGTGTCATGGTTCCTAAGAACAAATCTTCGTATGACTTATAGTTTAAGACTTTCCCATACTGACCCTTTTGAATGAGCCACCCTGTATACACTGTGGTTACATTTTGGTCTAACCTTATTTAGTCATGATGATTTGTTTTTTGGCTTTCTGTAGTTACCGCTTGTAATGGTATTGATATTGGGTTGTAATTACTTAATGTTTCATTTACAGGTGTGAGTAAATAATAGGTGGTTCTTCCTGGAGTGGGTTGTTTATTGGAAATGACCCAGTGCTGGGACAGGCAACCCTCATGTTGGGAAAATTTTGCTACTCTGTCCAGATGGCGTTGATATCAGGTCTCCGTGCCTGTCCCTGCCTTGGGATTCCAATTTCGTAATAAATTTTAATTAATTCAATCTTTGTTCTTATTTTTTCATTTAATTCCTAAAACTTTTTTACAGCTTCTGACCATTGCAAACAAAGCAAAATTATATGAACATTCACCAAATATATTATTTTTATACATTCAAACATAATCTAAGTAATTAAGTTTTTTTTTGTATTGTAATTAGTGGAAACTGTTCTATGGATTTAGATTTAACTATGTGTAATAACTATTTATACTGTAAATATCTGTTTGTTTCCCAAGTAAAATAAAATAAAAATATAATCAAAACATCACGCAGGTATTTTTAATTAATTAATTCTGTAGTATCCACATTAATTGATCTTATTAGCAAGTAGCAGTACTAATAAGGTGATTTGGAATTTGAATTCTTACATAAGAGTGATGATTATAAATCACTCTGTAACTTTTTATTGGAGCCCAAAAAAGTTTGATCATGACGAACCATTCATGTGTAATTGGGATCACCGGCTTCACATAATATATGAGTTCTTGCTACAAGAAGTTTTTATTGAGAACATAAACAGTTTATAGTGGTTTTGTCCGATCGGTTCATATACTCTATGCTTCTTCGATGCTTTAATGCCAGCTTTTTAATTTGATTATATTTTTTATTGCATTTATTTACTTTTTAAATAACAAAATATTGTAGTTTTACTGCTACATGTTTAGAATGTTAGTTGTAGTTTTGCAGGATAATCAGTTAAATTGTTTTAGCTCTGACGAAAAAGGGCTTAATTTCGTATATGACACTTTTAACCAATTTTATATGGGGTCAAACGTTCCACCTCTGGGACATTTCCTGACTAGTAAAATATGTAGCCTTAAATATATACCTATATATACAGATGTTCAAAATAACATTTTATATACTTATTATATACTTAACTAATTTTATTACACCTAAATATTTCTTTAAAATAATTGTTTTTATTTCTTCAAGAGCCGAAAATATGCAAAACATTTGAAAGTTCAAGATTTGCAAGTAATTACAAAACATAAACGTACATATTCTTATTCAAATGAGCAGACTATACTGGAAAGTTGTTACGCTCCTGTTGTTATAAAGCATAACTGCAATTCAAGTCAAAGACAAAGGTTGTACGACAGAGAAGCACAACAAAATTGCTATTCAAAATTTTCCGAACAAGTTCCACTTGAGATAATATTCATTTAAGCATAAAATTACATTGTCTTACAGACATTGTTTGGTGGCAATGAACTACACTTTGACATAAAATCGTTGTGGTAGCTATAAATCTATTTCATTGCCTTAATAAAGGATGACTAAGGAATTCGATAGGAGCCATCAGTCTCGGAACATCTTTCATAGGTCATAGTCATTAGGTAAGTCTATTAAGTCGTTACTTTAAAGTCACTGGGTATTATCGTGGATTTTATGTTTTGTTATGTTGTGTTTAGAGATCAAGTGTTTATATTTGTTTTGATTTTTTCTTTAATTTTATTGACATTTGGTGATAGTCAGCACTTAGTGTTATAGATTTCTTAATCACCATCATCATCATATCAGCCTATAGACGCCCTCTGCTGGACATAACCTCCAAACGTTTCCACCCTGCGCGGTCTTGTGCCTCCCTCATCCATCGGCTTCCCGCCGTCCTAACCAGGTGGTCGGTCCATCGTGTGAGGGGTCTCCTCACCCTGCGCTTCCCGGTGCGCGGTCGCCATTCTAGAACGTAATAAAATTAATAAATTTCTTAATAAAATTAATTTATTCTAAAAGAAAGTTGATAACTGATTGTAATACGTGAGTTTCATTTATTATTTATTTATTTATTTAAAACTTAATGTACAATATCATGCACAAAGATACATATACATTTACTAGGATGTTTTTAGAGATTCAAACTGAATTACATAATGATAGCATTATTTTCTATGCAATCAATTCGAAAGATTATACTTTAACCAAATCATATTTATGTTAAACAATACACAAACTGTATTCCATACTCTTACGCAGTAAAGAGGCAAGTTCGAAAAATGCATCATCATAAATAACATAGCTTGCAAAAGTACCCTTTGACACAAGGCATAATAAAATATAAATTCTGGTCTGGCTAATTCTTTGACCGGCTAAACTATTTTTATTCAGTCCAAGTCAAAAAAAAATCTACACTCTATTTTTGTTCAGTCAAAGTCAAAGAAACTCAAAGAAAAATACCCTAATAATTAAGATGAACTCAATTATCTACAAAAAATACAAAATTAACGGAAATCATTTACACCAATCAAGAAACGTTTTCACATCTCAAAGAAGCGTAAATTCTGGTCCAGTTTACCTAATTGGTATTCAAAAGATGAAAACTTTTACACATCAGAGTAGCAATTTATAAAATTATATTTTAACACAAATTGAACGCGTTAGGTTATTGGAATTAAATTAGTTGTTAACAATTGCTAATAAGGTGAAAAATATTATGCAGTGAATTTAACAAAAGATGTTTTACATAATCCTTTTTTATATTTTGCCGTTGCTTGTCAATCAAAAGAGATGCATCCACATTTTGTGGTTAAAATAATAACCCTCGTTAGGTTTAACAGAGAGTTTGAATATGTAAATCCGTGAAAGGATTCGACCACAAAAAATCCTTGTTGATGCGTGCAACAGGTGTTCTTGTGATTTCTAATAGCAGTATTCCAAATCATAATTGTTATCTACATAAACCACCTTACTTTTACTGTCAACCGACCGCAGAACTTTCGATTTTTTGACGGACCACTGATTGCATACATTATTGGTTTTTTATTAATTTTAATATTTCTTTGTTCCTTGGGACAGATGTTTTCAATGTAAGCTTTTTCATATTGCTCTTTACGTACTTTCGTTTTTTGGGTCTACGTAATTATAGCTACAATTATTTGAAGTTTCGTTTTCTACAGATTGATATCATCCTTTTTTTTTATTTTGGTAGTTATTAAATAGCTATTTTCTTGTTATTTTTACAACGTAAGTTTCTTCATAATATCTTGAACCATAGGATCAGGTTTAAATTTATGACTTAATTAATTCACTTAAATACATAGATATTTACATAGTTTAGTTTTTAATATAAACATAGTTTTTAGTCAAATAATAATTTAATAATATATGCGTGGTGACGGAGTAAGAATACAATATGTCACCACCCCATCTCATCCCATGGGTGTCGTATAACCGACTATGGGACTATCCGTCAATATTATCTTTACGAAATAAAAAGAAGTAAAACTTGAAATTTAATTTCAAGTTTTCCCTATGCCAATCCGTCTGGCCAGCGTGGTATTAGTAGGCCAAGCCAAGTATCCCTCCGTCACGGGAAGAGGCCCGTCCCTGCAGTGGGACATAAATGGGCTGTTATGATGATGATGAATTTAATAAGCATACACATTACATAAAATTACCTTGTTCCTACAGGGGTAAGCAAAAACTACTTAACACCATTTTCTACTATCCCTAGAAACCTGCTTCGCCTACATTTATATCAACACTATATTAAACAAACAATAATTCGTATTCTTCATATCATATCAATATTATAATATCGCATAAACTGCTACCCATAGGAAATAGTTTATAATAAAGAAATGATATCAAACGTTCCACGGTAGCTTCTGAAATGCACGAGAGTGGTCGCTATCGGGTTGCGGCGTGGATTTACGATCTGCTTCGGTACTCGGCGCTTGCGTCGTCCAACTATATAAATATACTTTATGGTACTTTTATCAGTTATTATAGTTTCAAGTAACAATAACTCTTTAGAGTATAGGATTTATAAGTATGTTTTTATTTGTAAATTTTGTATTTGGTAAAAGACTGCACACTTAATTAATTTATTAAAGCAAAAGACAACTTCTTTGTTTTTTGTTTTTAAAAAGACAACTCCCGCACTAGGGATCATGCCCTGTGTCGCAGGGACTTTTACAAACATCAATTAACGGACACATACAACACCCAGACTCAGGACAATAATTTGTGGATCTCACAAATTATTGTCCTGCGTGGGGATCGAACCCACAACCTCATGCGCGGCAGCCGCTGGCTCTACCGGCGCGCCACCGAGGTCGACTTTATTCTTCGTGCAGTATTATTTTTCGCATTTTAAGACAATTTTTAATTTAATAGGTAAATAAATTTGTATATAGCTCATTTGTTATATTGCAAATCCATCTTCTTGCATTGTGTGTGTTATTTGAAGTATCACCATCTTATCAACCAAATGACGCCCTCTACTGGACATAGTCCTTCTCCAAGCATATCCACTTGACTCGTAGTTTAGTTTCCCGCCACCCAAAGTAAGTCGTATGATTCACGGAGTGACTAGAATGTTATAAATTCATCATAACAGCCCACTAATGTGCCACTGCAGGGACGGGCCTCCTCCCGTGACGGAGGGATACTGGGCCTACTAATACCACGCTGGCGAAACGGATTGGTATAGGGTTTAATTTCAAGTTTTCCTTCTTTTTTTACGTAAAGATAATATTCACCGATAGTCCCTTATACCCCATGGAACCCCTTCCAGCGTAAGTTTAGCTTTTTGACAGTTCACGTCCATGAAGTTTCGTAATACTTCTGCTTATTTTTCAAACAAATAATATTGTATTTCATTGACGTACCCATGTTTTTTTCAGTTACCATGGTTACTTAGTGATGGACACTCATAACGATTACCACCAATAAGAAACAAATTCCAAATAATCGGTAGAAATGAATGCTATGAATAAACCTGAACTCTTCATAATACGTTTATAAAATGATATTTTAGATTAACTATAACCCGCGAATGTGTCACGATAAATTATGTACTTTAAATAATACCTACGCTAACTATCATTTTATCATTTAAGGCTATAGGCTAATTCTCTTAATATGGATAAAGAAAGAAACAGTAATAAAATTATAATGTAAGTTGATGTAAGGATCCAAATGTGTAAAATAAAGTAATTTAAAAAATCGAAAAATCGCGAAATCGCTTAAAATGGAATGGCATTACATTCGAGATACTGCTGAACGTCACTAACGTCAACCTGTCAAATGTTGTTAAATATAGTGGAAAGGGTATAGTTGGTTTTTACGATACTCATGGAATGAGATGGGGTGGTGACACACTTTATTCTTACTCCGTCACCACACGAAGAGATTTATAGATTATCTAAACATAAATCATAATTGATTACAAGTATTGTTCGAAAATATTATAAAGTGGTCATTGCTTTCCGTGCATTGAAAGAGCGAACTCGTTTACATCTATATGCGGTTGTATTTATATTTGTAACAACCAGAGCAATTGCGTTCCTTGTCTTTGAATTGACTTTACAACACTTCCTTGTAATATCAACCTGTATTATATCCTATTAATTTGTTACACTCGTTGTATGAACTGGAAATAAGGTAAGGTAAGGTAAGGTTAGGTATGCGGCTGCCGTGTAAGAGTCTGTGGGATTAAACCCTACTCAAGCCAATTTTTGTCCGATCCTCAAATGATTGTCTTCAGTTTGGATACACTTTGTAGTCGTAAATATTTATATACACGATACAAAGCCAGTTATAGAACTTGTCTATCATATAGTCTATCGATTTAGCTGTAGGGCCGGGCGTCCACCAGTGAGCAAATGAAACTGAGGCTACTAAAAAGGTTTTACTTTTCCATAATTTTTTTTTGTAGATATCCTGTGAGCTTCCTCTTAGTGGGTTCTTACAGCACCCATGGAATATGAAACAATGCACTCAGACTCCATGAAAAGGTACATTCCTTATAAAGACCCTGCGACAGGTACATGATAGATTTTTAAAATAACAGCAAGTACCTAACCATAGAAAATAAAATAAAAAATCTTATTCCAAATTACCTTTATCAAGTTGTTTGATTTTGTTGAGAGATGTATGTGACCCCGCGTTGTTCCCTAAGCGTTCGGTGTGCGGTCGCATCAGCCATCACAGAGAACAACGATTGATCGATGATTATGTCTTCATCCACTCACAGATCTATGTCCCGACTCCCGGAGATCCACGGAAAGCGCACTACCTTGACTTTTTGAATGAAATTTGAATAGTTTTGATACTTTGTATTTTTTTGGTAGATGTTAGATTTATTATTATAAAAATCTGCAAGGGCCGCCAATAAGCGTAGAAATGAAATGTTAATAAACTCCTCTAGGTCAATACCGTATCCCAATATGATAGTCACCAACATTACCCAAATTATAGCTACCAATGACATCTTGCTAACTCTCCCAGACAAAAGAACCCAGAAGAAAAATACTTAAACAAGATTTCTATTTTTAAAACCTACGACTACCTTTGAAAGTAAAAACCGTCTCTTCTTTACAAACTTGATTGAAGTGCAAGAAAAATTTCCTCGAATATCGCATGGATTGCGGAAAAACTTGACCTCGCCAAATTGCACAAACTTGACCCGGCGAACTTTGTTCCGCCTTAATGGCAATAAATAAGCTGTTTTTTTGTTTATTTTTATTTGAAAAAAATACAAAAAATATGAAATACCTACATTAATCATTCATCTGTATTTTAGTACATAGGTTGCTCTTCACTTAAGTACCTTGTGATACACGACATTTTTTGTTTTATTATCAGGCGCAAAAACAAACAACGCAGATGGTCTTTCGACCCGTGAACATGAAACGTATAATTGACCATGGGAAAAACATGAATGTTCTAGATTTAAACCACAAACTTTTAAGGACTGGCCTTGTGATTTGTTGATGGTCATGGTAAATGCAAGACGTATCGGAAATTTAAGTCTTTTAAATTCAAACGGCATATCGGTTGGGATCATCGGGATCCTCGGAATGAGAACTTCCTCACCTTTGAATTTTCCTATCATTATCGTAGCGTAAATGACATTGTTCATCAATTTTCTAACCACCAAACGCGTACCGTTGCACAGTTTTGGTTGGTTTATGTTTCGAAGCATGATTACTACGGAGCCAACCTTTAGGCGTAAATTGTGCGGTGGTAAGCCAGGCACGTCCAAAGAGTTTAAAAATTCAATTGGATAGTTGGTGGCTTCATCTTCATTTGTGACGCAGTCAATAGATTTGAATGAATGCATTGTTCCAATTTGTTACACTCGTTGTATGAACTGGAAATAAGGTAAGGTAAGGTAAGGTTAGGTATGCGGCTGCCGTGTAAGAGTCTGTGGGATTAAACCCTACTCAAGCCAATTTTTGTCCGATCCTCAAATGATTGTCTTCAGTTTGGATACACTTTGTAGTCGTAAATATTTATATACACGATACAAAGCCAGTTATAGAACTTGTCTATCATATAGTCTATCGATTTAGCTGTAGGGCCGGGCGTCCACCAGTGAGCAAATGAAACTGAGGCTACTAAAAAGGTTTTACTTTTCCATAATTTTTTTTTGTAGATATCCTGTGAGCTTCCTCTTAGTGGGTTCTTACAGCACCCATGGAATATGAAACAATGCACTCAGACTCCATGAAAAGGTACATTCCTTATAAAGACCCTGCGACAGGTACATGATAGATTTTTAAAATAACAGCAAGTACCTAACCATAGAAAATAAAATAAAAAATCTTATTCCAAATTACCTTTATCAAGTTGTTTGATTTTGTTGAGAGATGTATGTGACCCCGCGTTGTTCCCTAAGCGTTCGGTGTGCGGTCGCATCAGCCATCACAGAGAACAACGATTGATCGATGATTATGTCTTCATCCACTCACAGATCTATGTCCCGACTCCCGGAGATCCACGGAAAGCGCACTACCTTGACTTTTTGAATGAAATTTGAATAGTTTTGATACTTTGTATTTTTTTGGTAGATGTTAGATTTATTATTATAAAAATCTGCAAGGGCCGCCAATAAGCGTAGAAATGAAATGTTAATAAACTCCTCTAGGTCAATACCGTATCCCAATATGATAGTCACCAACATTACCCAAATTATAGCTACCAATGACATCTTGCTAACTCTCCCAGACAAAAGAACCCAGAAGAAAAATACTTAAACAAGATTTCTATTTTTAAAACCTACGACTACCTTTGAAAGTAAAAACCGTCTCTTCTTTACAAACTTGATTGAAGTGCAAGAAAAATTTCCTCGAATATCGCATGGATTGCGGAAAAACTTGTTATTTTGACATCTAAAATGAGCATGCCATTGCAGCCTTTTAGTACTTTTCAAAAGCAAAGGATGTTATCTCAGCCAAAATACCTAAGTATATTTATCTCTCTCTGTCTGTATGTTGTGTAATATCGGTTAACGCGGCACTAAAGATTTGACCAAAATCTGTAATACCATTTATAACTTTGAAGATGTTTTTTAAGACTGCACAGAATAGGGATTTATCTATCGGTATTACTTATTTGTGTAATTTTTTTTTTCATTTTATAATATCTACGTTTCTTAACACATTACATTATACAACATTATAACGACACTAAAAGGATGAGATAGGTTTGTAATGCCATAAATTCATCCATCACCGCAATAAGTATAAACATGACATCTACTATTACATAAAAGTAACCGATCAAAACTGTTTGCTCGTAGTACAATTATATTCGTTCTACCTGTGTCATTCACCGTGTCGTTACAGGTTGCTCGGCATAACAAAAAAATGTTCCTTTCAAATGTAAATCAGCACAAACCGACAAAGCAAATTGTCACAAATAAACACTGTTACGTTTAAAGTTTTTTGTGAAAGTTTATAAAAAACTCAGTCGCATCAGTAAAGGGTCAGGCAGGGCCAATCAATCTAAGATAAAAATTTATTTTATTGATTTTTTTTTTGGTTATGTATTCATTTTGATTCACTAAGTTGATTGTTATCCGTGCGACTTGATCAAATACAAATGTTCCATGTCAAACATGAAGGTTGAAAGGATTTTTAATTGTTGATACAGGATAATCGTGTTTCTTCTACGCATACAGTAAATCTTGTTTGTACAGTTTTTGGTGTTAAGTCTTGTAATTAATTAGAAAGGTACTTTTGGACAGAGAATAGTTTGTTGATGAAGGTCCTTTGATTTAGCTACACCCTGTCTTGTTTTTTGTTCCGGTGACGTCTATATCTTACAGAGAGAGAAAGAGAGTTTCTCTAGAGTCTTTGGCAATCGCAAAATACAAACGCTTGAATACTCTTTTTATTAACACAATATTTTGTATTGGCTACCTACGTAAGCTGTTGTAGTCAGTATATCAGTTCAACGTAAGTCAGGGACTTTAACACACATGCCCGAGTATCCTAGGCAGCAAAAACTGCTAATAATAGGTACCTATAAAATTGCCGTTTTATTTCTGCGCAGTCTTTAGACTCTATATTCTTTTGAAACATATTGTTTAAATAATTTTTGTTATTTAGAAAATATTGGAAATTTACAACATCTAACAAAAAAATATATTATTTGTATAATTAACTAGCGGCCCATCCCGGCTTTGCACGGGCATTATTTTCCCGCTTTTCTGTTCAATTTTTTCCTGAATTTTTTTTTCTATAAACCTCACGGAGACCAAGACCTTTCCAACGAATGCAAAATTGTGGAAATCGGTTCGTTCGTTCTGGAGTTATAGCGTCAGGAAGGAAAACCCGACTTATTTTTATATAATAGACTAGCGGCCCATCCCGGCTTCGCACGGGTATTATTGTCCCGCTTTTCTATTCAATTTTTTCCTGAATTTTCTTTGCTATAAACCTCACGGAGCCCGAGACCTTTCCAACGAATGCAAAACCGTCGGTTCGTGCGTTCTGGAGTTATAGCGTCAGGAAGGAAAACCCGACTTATTTTTATATAGTAGATAAGCCTGTGAATATGGGTCATAAAACAGCGGATTTTCCCATTTGTTTAATTGTAACTTCTTTCCTGATACTTTTTTCTTTGTTTTAAACGCAATAGTAATCTTAAATGTGCCCCATTGCTTATACTTACCAAATATTATTATCTTATGTTTAAAACTTATTGAAAAATCTAAGAAAGTTAGTTTTTTCATACTAACGTTTAGTATGAAAAAACTAACTTTTGGTAAAATCTTTATAGAAAACGGCAGTTTCATAGGTAAAGCCCTAATATTACTGTGATAAGGTAGAAATATAAAACCGTTTTTGTTCCAGAATGGGCAGTGGCTTAGCTGTGCTCTATGGCATTTGCTAGCACCACTATCTGTTCGCTTACCATCATGTGTGGCTGATGCACGTCTGCCAATTTAATGGAATAAAAACTAATTAAGAGATGAAAGAATACAATATGTCACCACCCCATCGCATCCCATGGATGTCGTAAAAACCGACTAAGGGACTATCCGTGAATATTTTCTTTACGTAGTAAAAAGAAGGAAAACTTAAAATTAAACCCTATACCAATCCGTCTGGCCAGCGTGGTATTAGTAGGCCAAGTATCCCTCCGTCACGGGAGGTGCCCGTCCCTGCAGTGGGACATTAATGGGCTGTTATGATGATGATGAAGAGATGAAATGTTTATAAGTCGTTTATGGATTTTCTATAATACAGAGAATTTACACAATAACGTAATAAAGATAGGTAAGTATAGAAAGAGATAAACCTGTAAAATTCCTTATCCATTTCTAAAATGTTTTCATCGGTCCCCATTGTAGGCAAGGTGTATGTTGCCAGGGCCACAATACTACGTTTTTGGTTGTCAGTCATCTTCTTGTGATTCTAAGCATTACCTACTCCCTAGTTACCGTGGCCGCTACATTGGCCAGGAATATAGCAATCTGTTTTAAAACCAAATCTAAAAAAAACGGGAGCAAAATGCATATTTACTCCCTGTTAGCATATTTCCTTAACAATCTCAAAAACAAAAAGATAAAAGATTTGAATACATTAGTCCAAATATTGATTTAACCCTATCGGCGACGGAAGCAGGTGCAATGAGCACGCGCCTCCTTCGATTCAATAAGCGTCTCCCAACTATGAAATTAAATGATAATCACCTACTTTTTTTTCATATTTATATAAGGAGTTAATCAGTAGTTTTGACTGTGACCAGGGGTGGTCAACTGTTTTAGTTGTCACTAAAATTACCAAATGCAAAAGTAATTTTATTTTTAAAGTTTCAAAACTAATATCAAGGGGTATTCATATCAACTGGCTTTTATTTTAATTACTTATACAATTTTCGTATCGTTTTTCGCTAGCCGAATGTTTAAACTAAAGACTTTTTTTTCTTTAATTTTGAGGTAGCTTTTGAGTACATGTGTCCGGTTTCAAAGCCCCATGACGCAAAAGATAACAAAATACAGGATATTAAACCAATTGGAACATACCTAACTAACTAGTAGGTAAGGAAGTAGCCTTCTTACCTACTTGTTATTAAAATACTCATAAGTCTTCAACTTAAAACCTTTAATCACGATACTAAGTACAAAACATGTTTAATCAGCCATTAAAATATAACATAAATAATAATTTTCTAAGCATTTAATGACATAATAAAATAAGCAGTAACCTTTACGTAGTATATTAAAGTTATTTACGTTCACAGTGCAATACATCAACTTAATTATCTGTAGGTATATCTTAATCCTTTCTAATAACAAGCATTTTTCAATGAAAATTTACACATAAATATGCGTTATTATATATAAGTCCTGACTTAAGGAGGTTGGCAAAGATGTTGTTATGCTTTTTCCCCGCAGCATAAATCGACTAATTTGAAACTCAATTCGACTAAGTAGGTAGTAGCCAAACACGCAATCTTTACTTATAGTAACTAGCATCCTACTTTAGCTGATGACTCAAATTGAATAAAAGAATTCAGACGACAAACTATACAGGTACTGGTAACTTGCGTTACCATTATAAGTTCCCATTACAAAATGGGCATGCAAAATACTCCCTTTTCCTTTTTCTTTCCCGCTGAGTTAAAGTTAATGCCCACACAGTAGCTATAGTACTCAGACATCTCTCTTTATATTCAGGAAGACTGTTATACATATTTTGAATATTTCCATATCCAAATGTTTCTGATCCCTGGTTTACATAGGTAATCAGTCATTTTAACGGTTTGCACCCAGGAGAGGGTTGCCGTGACGCGTCATGCTCTGATGTTACGGATAGATACGGCTCAAACCTTTTGAGCAGATGTATCAACTTATAATTGGAGCGTATCAAAACATTAGGAACATCGTAAGGGTTGCTAATGTATTCAGGTAATTATCTTTTGATGCCTTAGAATTTGTTCTTACAGGTGATTAGCATGCTTGAAAAACCGAGATGTGTATTTAGTATACATGTGGATAGTACCCAGCTTAGTAACGACTTTGTTCTACTCGACTAAATGCCTCTAACGTGGTGTAAATGTGGTTTTCAAGGGGCATTAATAAAACCATTTTATCCCTAGACGAGATAAAAATAATAAACTCAATAATATCAAGTAACTATTCGTGGATTATACAACAACGTTTTGCAACCAAAGGAGGTAAACTTACTTGTCTTAAGTAAAATAATAATATTCCTCACACTTTTACACAACGCCATCTAGTTCCAAACTAAGCAGAGCTTGTACTATGGGTACTAGATAACGGATAAAAATACTTAAATACTGTTTTATTTTGTAAATATACTTATACCATATACATAGAAAACACCCAGACCAATGCAAACAATCATGTTCATACTCACAAAGATTTGCATTGAGCAGGAATCGAACCCGAGACCTCTGCGTAGTAGTCATGTTATATAACCACTACGCCACAAAGGTCGTCAAGTAAGTAAACGTGTCAAAGTTACCTTAGCCTTAATACCTAATTTGTTTCATTTCAACCCCTTGATAACAAAAAGCTCTCAATAATAAGATGTTATGCGATCTTCAGGGAATATGTAATACAGTGTTTCCCATACATCAATGGCACACCCCCAACGATTTCATATGCTAAACTGTAACAAACTGATAAATTGCACCATTATTTAAGATTTGAGGCGAATGATAGGGATATTTTCTGTTGAAGAAATTTTTGTAAACTTATGTGCGTTAAAAGAGAGTGTAAGAAATAAGTAATTCATTCGCAGTATAAAACGTTAAACAATATGTCACCACCCCATCTCATCCCATGGGTGTCGTAAAAACTAACTAAGGGACTATCCTTAATTATTATATTTACAAAATAAAAAGAAGGAGAACTTGAAATTAAACCCTATAACAATTCGTCTGGCCAGCGTGGTATTAGTAATACCAATTTCGTCTCCACACGGAGCACCAATCCGTTTAGCCAACGTGAAGTATGCCAAGATTACCTTCGTCACTAGAGGTCGCTTCTGCGTTGTAGGATATTAATGAGCTATTATAATAATAAATTTGCTATCATACTGATTTATGTCATTTTATAACATTATAAAATATTAAAATCACCTTTACATTAAGTATTGATAAGTAATTATGTACCTACCTAGTCAATCACGGTGTTGTTTTAAGTATGTAGGTACCTAAACATAATATAATGGCAATAGTTAGATTAATACTTAGGTATAAGTATACAATGTTTGGTTAAATATTAACTAAAGGTCTTTAGATGATTGTACCTACTTATTTTGAAAAGATTTTTTATACAAATGCGTATATGTTTTCTTATGGTAAGGGACACTATTATCTGTATGAGATGATTACCTATCTAGTTATACGAGAACTGCAGAAGAAGTCAGTGCTTGCAAATTTAATATTAGGTTTTGTACCTAAGTTTTTTTAAGGCGCCTCTGTATTGCAGTAGTCACCTTAGATATTTTTTTTAACGTGTATTTTTTTTGTAACTACTTCACTCCTTTGGCTTGGCAGATGATCAAATCAAATCAAATCAGTTTATTAAGATAATACGGTGTACCGACAAAATCCTTCGGTATTTCTTCATCACCCATCAATGGCCGGGACTGCGAGAAGACAGGTTCTAGTCAAGCGGTCTCGATGGGTGCTGGTCTGTGACTGCGGGCCCTAAAATCGTCACCTTAATTATGCCCGATTTACACATCGACAAGTACAGTAGCGAGTTAAGTAGTAAGCTGTAATTTTTTGGCGAGTTAAGTTGGCGAGACGCGAGAGAGGGGGCTACTTCGTACTTAACTCGCCAAAGAATAGGATGGAGATCTATTTAAATCAACTTAATCAACAACTTACTACTTAACTCGCTACTGTACTTGTCGATGTGTAAATCGGGCATTAGATGTTAAACCTCATTGCATAACCCAAACACGATAGTGGTTAGGTGTTTTTAGAATCATTTTTCATTTGTTTATACCTATTTATTTTAAACTCCGTCAGTCGTGTCGAGGACAGACGACAACCTCCTAATACCTATTATTGTAGGTAATGCCATACCTAAAATAATTAACAAAATATACCTAAAACGTTTTTTGATTAAAATAGACAATCGTTAAATAATATAATAAAAGTAATTGCAACATTTTGTCTCTATAAAAGAAAAGAACTGATAAAATTAAGATATTCGTTTATGATTTTAAACTGGTAGCGCCACCTATTGTGGAGTTTGAGAAAGTTTAACCATTAGGAATCAAACTTAGCCTGTAGCTAGTTACTTCAAATGTTTTCGAATAGATGTCGCTTTCAAACTCGTAGGCGCTGCCATCTGTTAAGTTTAAGTAAAACTAAGAAACAACGTCGTAATTCAGGTCCTTTTGAGTTTATTCCTTACAATAATAGATGGAGCGAATTATAAATTTAAACATAGCTAAACTTTTATTTATTTATTTTAGTTTATTTATATTGAATTATGGTACTCCTGGCAGCTAGTATTTAAATAATAGAAAAAATAAATATTTGTTTGACAGATTTCCATTAAACAATTTGTTTAGTGTATGTAGTAAGTTTTACTTCCTATTTTTATAGGTTCAATACTTTCCTTGTATTTATTTGGGTTTCATTTGAGACCTAAACCATATAAAGATACCTATGCAATAGTATGAAATATTGTGAATATTAATAAATGATTTTATGGGAGGTTGAAAAGAACAAAAATAATAATGATAAAAAAAAAACTTTTACTAAAATCAAAGTAATAAAATTAAGAAAAAAATTTAAGTAATTTATTTTTTACAATATTAGGATTGAGATCTCCGCTTACAACAAGAAGACTGTTGATTTCGGTATACGGGTACGTACCGAACTTAAGCAAAAGTTTTAAACACGTTATTCGAGTAGATAATCGTCAAAAGCATCGATTATAAATATGCGAGTATACAGGGTGGCTCATTCAAAGGGGTCAGTATGGGAAAGTCTTAAACTATAAGTCATACGATGTTTTGTTCTTAGGAACCATGACACCGATTTTCATAAAAAGAAAAACTGCATTCATACATTTGAAAAAGATACTGTACCCAACCGGGAATCGAACCCGGTTGTTTTCCAAAAATAAACTTATACTTTTTTTTATTTAAATACCGATTCTGTAGGTCATAAGCAGTAAATAACTCTATAAAACATTATGTCTAAAAAGAATAAAATGCATTGTTTTTACATACTTACATTTATAATAGTAGGTGTTCGATGTGGCCACCGTGCGTCGTTCGAGGTCGCCCGATTTAACGCCTCTAGACTATTTCTTGTGGGATTACGTTAAGGATGAAGTGTACAAAACAAGCTATGATAACTTTGAAGACCATTTAGGTCAGCCATAAAATCAATTTTAACGCAAATTCACCACATAAAGATACAAAATGCAATGACATGATCGTTACCTAAACGTGTTGAATATTGTATTGAAAAAAAAACGGTGTCCACTTTGAACACCTACTATGATAAATTAAAGTATGTGAAAACAATGCATTTTATTCATTTTAGACATAATGTTTCTTAGAGACATTTACTGCTTATGACCTACAGAATCGGTATTTAAATAGAAAAAGTAAAAGTTTAATTTTTGTAAAACAACCGGGTTCGATTCCCGGCTGGGTACAGTATCTTTTTCAAATGTATGAATGCAGTTTTTCTTTTTATCAAAATCGGTGTCATGGTTCCTAAGAACAAAATTTATCGTATGACTTATAGTTTAAGACTTTCCCATACTGACCCCTTTGAATGAGCCACCCTGTATATATTTTCAGAGTTATATAATATTTGCTTATTTACGCCACTATTATATTATTATACTCCATGGTCTAATTTGCGCATTAGTTTTATTACGTTGGTATTATTTATTTATTATTAGGCCGTTACATGACATTACCCGACGAAATCTATACTTATAATAAAACTGTAGAGAGATCAATTCTGTACATTGAATATATGTTCAAAATTAATATTGGAGGATGAATGGTGATCGATACTGATGCCAAAAATGCAATCAATAAATTTTTTGTCTGTCTGTCTGTCTGTCTGTCTGTCTGTCTGTCTGTCTGTCTGTATGTGCACGCATGGGTCAAAAACTACTGAAGGCATATTAACCAAACTTGGTACGATTGTAGTCCATACTCCCGGGCAGGTTATAGGCTGTATAACATAACGCTAAGACACATAGGAGCTGAGCAGTGACGAAAAATTTAAAGCAAGTCAGTTGACAAAAAGCGCGTTCTAGCTCTTATCATCGCATACGTTGATCATACGCCAAAAATATGTATTACAAAAATAATGGTCTTCAAAAGATGTACAAAAAAGTCCTGAATAGTATATATCTATCTTTTATATATTAGCCACAATAACGTGTTTAATCGTTAGGGTTTTCTTCAAAGTGTATTAAATACATAAATATATTGTAATTTGCATAGACATATCTTTTTCAAACTCCCATATTTCAAAATTACACTTTAATATCTTATTTATAAAAAAAAAAATATAGAAATCGGTTGATAAACACACAAGATATAGATGAAAGAAAATTTCCAAATGTCGCCGCGCCGGTATGAGTACGGCTGTACGGTTGATTTTTGTTTAACGTCCGAAACGGCCAACCGGTGCATCTATATAATTTCATTCACATTGACTCTTCTCGAACGGACGTGGTTCTTATTGACTCTTTTTGGAATAAGCGCGCTTTAGATATTAAAATACATAGATACGTAGTTTTTAGGTATTAAGTTTAAAGTAGGTAATCTATCTACCTTCTATACTATAATAAAACTGTAGAGGTCGAAATGTCTGTTCTTTTCGAAAATTCAGATAAAAATTATCTATAAAATCTAGAAAAAAGTCAAAAAGCAACAACACTACACACTTACAATTTTTTGAATTAATGTCTATCTGTCTGTCTCTCTGTTTGTTATCGCACATCTTTAAAACGAATTAAAATATAACCTTAAGACCAATACATTGTATTGTAGCCTTTCTTATTAGGCTTAAACTGAGGTATGTTTCATCAAAATCGGATAAGTATTACTCGAGATATCGCTAGATCTCTTTATTAGAACAGTCCAATACAAATCAGGGGTCATGAAAAATGGATTTTGTTCAATGTTGAATGAATTTAAATTTCGTTTCTTTTGTTCACGAGATGGCGTTACCAGTAGTAATCGTAAAATAAATGAGTTTTTAAATAATCTATAACTATTTTATTATTAAGTGCTATTAATAAGTTATTCCTTTTAAATGTTAATAAAATTAACCATGAATCGTATGTGTAATATCAATTATAAGTCTTATTAAATTAAATCAATTATAAGTTTACTTGATTGTTATATTTTTGTGTTTTTCGTAACTAAAACAATTTAATTAAATATAAATTGTATTAGTTAGCTATTAATCTAAAGTAAAATTATTCTTTTGGTAAGTATTCATTTAGTTTAAACTGTAGTAGTTACTGGTCAGCGTAAAAGTATGCAACAGACTCCACCTGTTTTTATTAATGTAAATAAATACAAATACAAATAACCTTTATTAGTTAATCACAGATACAAAACATCTGACAAAAATAAATAGTCTTTTCCTGTATTGCTAATATTGGCGTACAAACTTCATTTTTTAAAGTTAAACTATACCTATACTTAATCATAAATATTAAATTGAATTAAAATAACATTCCTTTTCTCACAATCTTATTATAACTGCAATTATAACACACTTATATAACTATTTAATAATTAATAATATATGGGTATAATATAACAGACAACATAATAAGTAACACGTTTTTTCTTTATAAAATCATTTTACACATTACTATTTGTCAACAATAAAAAAATACAAAACTGACAATAAAATATAGAAATAAAATCACAAAACATTAAATTATTATTCAAAGTGTTTGTGTTTATTTTATTAAGTAATTCAAAAATACTGCACGCAGTTTATCTATAGATAATAATAATAATATAGTCGAGTCTAAGTTTAGTCAAATATTTTTTGCTAGATGGTAAAAAGGTGTGAGGTACAATAATTTATTTCAGCATTTTTTTTACAAAAGACAAATCCTACACTAGCCTTTAAAAATATCAATTTAACGGACACAAAGAACATCCAGACTAAGGACAATAGTTTGTGTATCACAATTGTCCTCCATGGGAATCGAACCCGCGACCTCATGCACGCCAGCCATGTAATGCGACCGCCGCGCCACCGAGGCAGGTAATTCTGCCGCACCATAACGTGGCGTGCAAATGTATTCATTCATAATTAATTAGCGATTATCCGTGTGGTGACGGAGTAAGAATACAATATGTCACCTCCCCATCTCATCCCATGGGTGGCGTAAAACCGACTAAGGGACTATCGGTGAATATTATCTTCCAATCTATCCGTATATTATCAACCAATCCGACTGGCCAGCGTGGTATTAGTAGGCCAAGTATTCCTCCGTCACGGGAGGAGGCGCGTCCTTGCAGTTATGATGAAATAAGCGATGTCATTTATTTTAACTTACAAATTTGACAACAGATGGCATTGTGCCTGTGACGTCATTTTCAGTATCGCGTTGTTAAGATTTTCCTTGAAAGAATGACGTTCGCTCATGTCTTTCAGTATAAGTTTAGACGCAGTCTTCATAGATATTTTATTTACTATTTATTTACTTTGAAAAGGTTTTGGTTCGTTCGTTAATTTTACAATTCGTTTGTAATGTAGGTATATCTGTTCGTTATAAGGTTTTAAAAACGATTTTTCAGTATTAAATCGAATTGCGAAGTAAGTAACATCCGCCACGCGAACGAAGTCGCGGGCACAGCAGCTAGTTAAAAATACTATTTCTTTCTTTTGATTATACACAGTAAACGCGCGAATCTTCTCGTTTTTTTTATATAAGTTTTTTTTTATAAACAAGTGCTACAGTGTGAAACAAAATGCCAAAATGGTTAAGTGTATTGTTTATGTGTACAACAGTGTGATCAGTGTTTCCAAGTTTCAAAAGTTGTAAAAACTAATGTAAAAAGTGGTATAGTGTGGTGGTTATGTTTTTTGCAGGCAAGCATTGCATCACAGGTGAAGTCAAGTGCATGAGGCGGTAAGTACAATTAACTAAATATTGGAAATTAATCGAAAATTGGTATTCATACCGGAGTTTCAGTAAATCGTTTCATACAAAATGGAAACAATTAAAAAACTTTTGACTAACCAAAATGTTAATAAGAGTTTCTTTTTTATCTGCATAAGAATTTGAAAACTAGCCCACTTACGGCGCTTATACACGGTAAGAAAAATCGCCGTGTCTACGCCAGACAAGACAAATCTTCGTGTAGACGTCAAGAATTTTGTCTTTTTCGAACACGAAAACTTTTCTTGTCTTCCGCAGACAAGACAATTCGGAACGTGCACACGCCAGGATTTTTTTCGTACAGTCGTCAGACGGGCGTAGGGCGCGCAAGTAATAACAAGTGTGATAATCAGTGTGAGTTTCCTTTAGTAAAAATGTTAACTAGAAAGCAAACAAGTATGATACCCTACTACACCGCTCCCCGCCCCTCCGCAACAACGTTCGCCGTGTCTTGTCTTGCGCAGACAAGAAAATTTTCTTATGCATCGCCGGCGCTGTGTACACAGGTCGTGCTTAGAAACGACACGAATTCTTGCGTAGGCCCGGCGATTTTTCTTAGCGTGTACAAGCCCCGTAAGGGAAAATTCGCGGACATTATTTACCCTTTACCTACCTATCTGTCTTGCTAGTGTAGGTCCTACCATTAAGTAGGAAATTCAGGAATCATTATTACAGCCTGACATTAGTCAGGCTGTAATAATGATTTTATTATCGGTTTAATGTTGTTAAGCCCGTATTTCGAATAATTAAGTAAATTTAAGTGAGTACGAGATGTGTACCTAATAAAAAAATACTTAATTTCTAGTATTTAGTATTTCCGTATTTTATGACATAATTTGGCATTATCTGCTATCAAGACGATGCGCCATGAAGTAACTACGGCGCATGTGATGGGGTTTCGTGTTTGCCCAGAAAAGGAAATTAGGAAATTCAAATTTGTTTATAACAATGAACAACTCTTAATTATTTTGCCTCTCAATGGTTGCTAAGCATAGGCTTGTTGTTAAAAATTTCACATCGACTTTGGCTTTAGTATAGGGATCATGCCCTGGGTCGCGAAGACTTACAAACATTAATATAGCGGACTCAAAGAACAACCAGCCAATAATTTGTGTTGCTCGTCCACGGCAGCCACTTCTGCGACCGCCACTGAGGCAATCAATACATAATTAGGTATGTATGAGCCAATAACAAAAATAACCTAATCTTAAATTATAAATATAATTAGGCACTTGTTCATCATCATAATGTCCCACTGCAGGGACGGGTCTCCTCCAGTAACGGAGGGATACTTGGCCTACTAATACCACGCTGGCCAGACGGAATAGGGTTTAATTTCAAGTATTCACGCCCCTTAGTCGGTTTTTACGACACCCATGGGGTGAGATGGGGTGGTGACAATCGTATTCTTACTCTGTCACCACACGGAGAACTTGTTAAATACGTGATATATATTAAAAGAAAAGAAAAAATAACGTGTTACCTATATAGGTACTGTTAGTCCAAACCTCTTACGAAGCCCAAAACTCGATTTTTAATTAGAGTAAGTATACAGGTTTTCCCAAGCATTAGGCTTGAAAATCGGATAATATGTACATAGTTATGGAGATGTTTGGGCTCAAATTTACAAACCTCTGTTGGGTTGTTGTTGTTGCCATGTTTGTTGGGAATTGCAATTGGCACTGGTGGTGGGCACTGGACTGGCCCACGGAAGTTTTTCGTGTAGGTCCAGTTTTCATTATAAGTTCTTACTAATAAGAAAATTATTAATTCTTTATTTCGTATATCGCAGTAGAAAGAATACATAATAGACTTCCTTTCCTACTTTTAATTGGCTTTTACGTCACTTCGTCACCAAACTGAGAAGGTGGTAAGTAGTACTTAATAAGTAGGGAAGATTCTCCTAATACCTAACGTATTTATTTACCTGAGTTTTAAACGTATTATATCAACTTCTTCATTCAATTCAATTGTTTTCCCAAGTAGGTATGTACGGTCAAGGAATTTAATTGTTTAGCAGGTACACAACCTACGTAATTAAGTCGTATTATATACCAAAATAATCCTAGCGAATTTGAAAGATATTACACCTCAAAATTGACATAATATAAAATATAACCAATAAGTATGAATTGCACTTCAAACTTCTTTGTTTACAAACTTCCACCATTCTATCCAAAGAGTAAAAAATAAAATTTTGACAGTATTATCAATACAATGCATTGAACCAATCAGAACAGCGAATGCTACTCGATATACTTTATTGTTAATAGTGACACAAACTCGGACTAAGGATACTGTTTGATGGAGATGGTAGATAAGGTCTAGTTTAGTTTGACTTAACTTTGGTCTGTCAACAATTTAAAATTGAAGAATTTTATTTTAACACAAAATACCTGTCTGTCATAGATAGACAAGGCTAGGTATATATACCTTGTCTAATTAATTTTACGACTCCCAAGACGTCGGGGTTCGTCATCCGTCGTCTGTAGTCGGTAAATAGTAACCTGACCGATTTCAAAATTAAGCAAATTGCTAAACAATTAAATTCCTTGAGTGTACATTAACGTAGTTAGATTAAAGTCAGGTACCTATAAAAACTTTAAAAAAAAAGAAGAAAATCATAAATTTGAAAAGAGAAAAATCATTTCCATTAATTCTGAACGTAGCTTACCTTGACGAGGGTAGAAAGTTTAACGGATTATAACAAGTGGCAGCACTAACTGTCACTAACAGACCTGGCCATACCACGCCTCACGGCTTAATCACCAAACTTTCCCCTACGATTGGAGTTTTTGCGGAATTGCGTTGGTTGTGTGCCTCTCACCGCTAATTTATGTGAAAGGGAAGTGAATTGAGAACGAGCAATTCACCCTCCACTTCTATTAGGTATTCAAGACATCGTTTAATCGAACTGCACCAGTCACAGTCGTTCCGACGTTTTAAAAAGAGTATTTGAACGCAACGAAAATCGTTCGAAAGATATTGGAGCTATCCCTAGGGATGTTACCCGAGATCAAAACTAAGTATTCGAATAAAATATGAAAATTTATATTGTACAAGTACTTGGGAGTGTTTAGTATAATGAAATTATGGGAGGCACTTACTCGTATTTACAGTTTAAACAATAAAAAAGGTAAGACAGCGTTGTTTCAGTCAATTTATAGATGGGTTACAGGTTAGTGGTATTTTACCTATTTGTTTGCGTGCTATGTAAGGCACGCCAAAGGGGTTAAACGTGTTGAGCATTCCTCGTTACCAGGCTAGTCACTACCTTCACGATATTAAGACTTATTAAAAAAATTAATTGCCTGTGACAAATCAACAATACCTACATGGCGTCACCCTTCCCATGTCCCAGTTCACATTCAAAGTCCTAGCTTATTTCTATACTCATCTTAACAGCCTAATAAAGCCCTACTGCAGGGACAAGGTCCTCCAGTGCCTCCTGGCCAGGACTATTTACACAACACTAGCCCATCAGACTAATTGGTAGGTATAAGGTTTTATTTAAAAAAAAATAAGTATGTTGTTTTCTAGAGATAAATTTGCGAACTTTCCTTAGGTTGTCTGTATGTCAACTTTGGTAAGAGATTTTCACTGCATCACCACATCAGTAATGTAATTTTCCAGTTATTAAAGTAAAAAATAATGTACAAATAGTCTCATTATTAAGTGGACCTCACACGTTAAAAGCCTACGTGGCGTTAGCTTTATCTAATTACGTAGCGCATACAACGGCTCTTCTTAATAGAATTAATTTGCATTCTCTTTAATGTGAAACCCTCTTAACTAGTTTGCATAAAATCTTTCTTGTTTATGTTATTTTTAATCAGATCTATTAATGCACTCAGTCAATTTTGTTTATTAATCTTTTCATGAAAAAGTATGTAGAATTAAAGAAAGTGGCTGTTCTGATAAAGCTTTTTTAGCCCAGTCAAAATAGACTAAATTATGATAAAAGTTTGCATTAATTCCCAACAAGCTGGATTTTTGTGCAGGCCTTGAATACGTCATTACAAATGATATGTCAAAAGTCCCCATCGATCCCGCTTGTGCGTTGTTTTTTATTCGAGGTCAAAGGTCACCAATTTGCGTTTTTTGCGTATATCTCTGAAACTACGAGAGCTATCGAAAAATGATTTAGACAAAGTTTGTAGATCGTAAAATTGTCTACAAAAAATATCTAGACACTTTTCTCCTACAAAGCATCGCTTTCGAGATATCGTGACTTTAGAGCGCAGGAAAGTCGTATTTTCGACTATATGTACACACTAGTTTTTCCCGCGATTTCGCTCGCGTTTATAAGTATTATGAAAAATAAGGCTTATTTCAATATATAGTAGCATATGCATGCTTGGTCTTAGCCTAATCGGTTTGAAATTGACAAAGTTACATACAAACTTCTTTCCCCTATCTTATTCCTTTAGGGGTAAAATTTATCAAAATCCTTTCTTAGCGGGTGCCTACGTTATATCATCTACCTGCGTGCCAAAATTCAGCCAGATCTGTCCAGTGGTTTGGGCTGTGCGTTGATTGATCACTATGTAGTAGGAGTATTCCTACTGGAGAAACCACGTTAAAAAAAGCGCCGAGCTTTTTTTTTAGCTTGATTCAATGTACAATGTGTGTGTGTAATGTTGTATTTGATTCAATGTTGGTGCAAGATTGGCCTTATCTACCTCAGAGGTGGTGCGGAAATCTTCTATTTATATAAAACTCAAAGCTGACTGACATAGTTATCTAATAACGCACAGCCCAAACCACTGGACAGATCTGGCTGATTTTTGGCATGCAGGTAGATGATATAACGTAGGCATCCGCTAAAAAAGGATTTTGATAAATTTTACCCCTAAAGGGATAAGATAGGGGATGGAAGTTTGTATGTAACTTTGTCAATTTCAAACCGATTAGGCTGAGACCAAGCATGCATATGCTACTTATATATTGAAATAAGCCTTATTTTTCATAATATTTATAAACGCGAGCGAAATCGCGGGAAAAAGCTAGTGTGTGCAAGTCGAAAATACGACTTTCCTGCGCTCTAAAGTCACTATATCTCGAAAGCGATGCTTCGTAGGGGAAAAGTGTCTAGATATTTTTTGTAGACAATTTTAAGATCTACAAACTTTGTCTAAATCATTTTTCGATAGCTCTCTTAGTTTCAGAGATATATGCAAAAAACGCAAATTAGTGACATTTGACCTCGAATAAAAAACAACGCACAAGCGGGATCGATGGGGACTTTTGACATATCATTTGTAATGACGTATTCAAGGCCTGCACAAAAATCCAGCTTGTTGGGAATTAATGCAAACTGGATATCTATTTTGACTGGACTATTTTAAGTGTTTTAGAAAGATGTTATAAAAAAGGTCCGTAGTATGTGTAGGATTTAGTGTGAAATTCAATTTTTACAAAAAAAAGGCCCCGTGTGGTGACGGAGTAAGAATACAATATGTCACCACCCCATCTCATCCGTGAATATTATCTTTACGGAACAAAAAGAAGGAAAACTTGAAATTAAACCCTATACCAATCCATCTGCCCAGCGTGGTATTAGTAGGCCAAGTATCCCTCCGTCACGGGATGAGGCCCGTCCCTGCAGTGGAACATTAATGGGCTGTTATGATGTTACAAAAGCGACTTGATCGTTGCCTTGCATGTCGACGTGCACGTCTAGAAGGTATTACCTACAGAAATATGAATAAAGTGGTATTACCATTATTCTTGTGGTCTCTAACATTACTGTATAAAGCTTTCGACTTACTTTAAACCCTCGTTATGATAAATATGAAGATAAACGAAGACAGCCGCGGTATTTTGAAATATCTTTGTCTTTTAACTTTACTACTAATTAACTATTTTTTCTAAGTCTCTCACAACACTTATCAAGACAATATTATGAACACTTTTGTACTTCTAAATGCGTTTAATTTGTGACAAAATAATTCCAAGACATATTATTATATTTGTAACATAATATTCTCTATTTAGCTCACTTATTTTTATTAATATTAACAGTTTTGGTTCCCTATTATTAAGTTAAAAAATGTCAACGTTAGAGTAATATACTCGTACTTAGAAGGTTCCAATAATAGTAGTAGGTAATATAGTATTAGGTAACTACGCTTACGGACTACAAACAAGATTGCAATTAAAATCAGTCGAATTCCTGAAAATTAGACTCACGGAATTAGCTTCAACTAGTTGCTAACAGGGACCGATTTAATTACAGCGTACGTTTGTACTTTGACTATATATGACAGGAAATCTTTTTCGAAGAGCAGTTCTTAGAGTCATGTTACATGCTCGAGATATTCATTTTTACTAGAGGCATATTACTTTGAGAGGCACATTACTACTTCGTTAGTGCAAATCTTTGTAAGCCTCAGATCAAATAAAAAATAATTTAGTCTGAGTTGTAAGCAAGAATGGTTGGGTGTTTTCTTCAAATAATTATGTATGTATTTACTTAATATTGTTTTGTGGGCTTACGTGGAATCCATACAAATACTTTAGATACTCTAAAAACTTGAACTAAAAACAGAAATAATTAAATATATATTAGGTAAAGGGTAAAAAATAGTAAACCTATAAAAAACCGAAATGGAAAAGAATTTTTGCATTCTCACTGACAGTGCAAACAACTTTAAGTAGATATTTATTGTTGCAGCTTGTGTTTGAATCGGTCTTATCAGCTAATAGTCTTACCTATTCTTCCAATTACTCACAACCTTTTTCGTCACAATTTTTTGTTCTTTAGGAAAACAAGGCAGCAACATTTTCGTTGAAGAATACTTAATGTAGAATATCCAAAACATCTATTATTTAAAGTGAAAAAAAAATTACAGTGTAGGTAATCGAATTCTCGATTCAGACATTATGATAATCACAGGTAGGAACGTAATCACAATAGGATCGGATATAAGAAAGGCGAATTCCCAAAGACGATAACATAGAGGGAAAAACGGTAACGTAAACCGTGAGCAATAAAGACTGGCAACAATTTATTTATATGACGCTTCGGGGAGAAGTTATCCGCGGATTCGGGCGAACGAGGTGAAATCAAGTTGATGCGTAACGAAACAGAAATGGGGGAATGGATACTGTTGAGAATATCCTTGCTAATCTTATACGAACGATTACCTGAAGAATAGGGATTCAAGTTAAGTTTTTATGGAAGTATGTCTGCGTATAGCCTAACAATATTTTTTTAGAAATTGAATATGTTTGTTTTACTTTTCATCTTATTAGCATTTTGTAACAGAAGAGTAGATAAATCAACAAATTGGATACTATTTATTTATTCGTCAGTGACCTAGTGTTTGAATTAAAAATAGATTTTTGAAAAATAGAATTTTAGTTTTTCGGTAAGCGCTGAGTTCTTTGTTGCATTGTTAGAACCACACCAGACAGAATTAGTATTTGCTGAAAGTTTTAACTAAAATGGATGCCGCGTTACTTCCAATTTGCAACAGTACCTATTGTTTTCTTTTTGGTTCGTTCTTTTACCGTTATTTATATATTTTGTAACTTCAAATTAGGTTCATGGTTATTTCAAGATTAAAATAAAAAGCTCATTAGGTAAAAACCTATCTAATCACTTCCTAAATCAAAATTAGTAAAGATTTTATGTGATATAATTTTCTATTTAAAAAACCAAAAACCAAAGATTTGATTTAGGTTATAATATACCTACGTTCGAAAGTTTGTTTATTTCAAGTTTGGTTAAAACTGACTGATTCTTTATAGACAGGATGACAATTAGTTTAAAGAAGCGCGCTGCCAAAGCGAAACAGACAACTCCACATTAGAGACCGTAGAGACTTATAAAGATACAAAATTAACAGACACAATGAACATTTAGACAAAGCACCATCATTTCTTGATCACACAAATAATGATCATAAGTGGGACTTAAAAGAAATCTCCTTTAAGTACCTAAACGATATTTATGCGCCCTACTTCAATTAATCACTAATTTTATTATTAAAACGGTAGAAGAATGGTAATTATGATGTTCTCAACAAAAATACAATTACAAACATGTTAACATGTTTTGATAGATCATGCATAGCGCCATCTAGAATTAAATAAAAGAGATCTTTTCCAATGAAGTTTAGATAAAATCATCTTACATTTTTAGGTTTAAAATTATCTATTCAAGTAAATGGCAACTTGTAAAAAATCTTAAAATAAAACTATTTATAATACAAAATCAAACAAAGAAATTCATAAAACATTTCACAAAACCGACAAGCGATATGAACGCTCTAATAAAAGTGTTCACAAAGTTGATGATGCGTGGCGTTGCTACGGATTACAAACAGTCAAACTGGAAACATCAACGGCTTTGCCTTCATGGGTATACATCAGTGAACTGTCAACGTTTGGATTTGTGTGAATTGGGGATATTAAACGTGTCTGCTAAACTACATGCTTGTTTATGATTCGGATTTTGAAATAGATTGTTTTGTTCTTATTGTTAATGTTTTGCTAGATCACGCATAGCACCATCTAGAATTCAATTATTTTTTTAAATTGGCCTACCAGAACGACTCTATGGTGCCTGATGTTAAGCATCTATTAGAATCCAAGAATGGGGAGCACCATGCCAGCTACAATATTTGTAGAGGCATTAATGTCTCCACTATGGCGGCTTTAGAAGATGCTTTTCAATAAAGAAGATCGCGTACAATATATTGTAGACCTAGACTAAATATAATATTTGTAGATATTAGTCCTACTGGAGAGACCAACAAGCTGTGGAGGAGGAAGACTTGGCATACAAGTGCAAGTCGGATTGATATTGATTATATCATGTAGAAGACTTAGAGAAATATCCCTTACCACACCTATAGCATAAGATGGGACCCCGCACGGAAAATCAATGTAATTATCAGTAATTAAAAACATTACTTTTTTTTATTTACACTAATCACTAAACCAATATAAAACGAAAAAGGTCTGTTTGTAAATGACAATAATAAAGACACTAACCAACCTGATTCTAGTAGGAGTGAACAAACGGGGCATGAAATTAAGAATGTTCGATAGTAGGTGGTTGGAACCGCATTCACTGCGACAGACAGCAGGGAAATAGGAACTATTTATTCTGAAACGTATCGGTACTCACGCACGACTGATAACTATGGAAAACAATATTGCTTGTAGATTTCTAAATGGGTGTAAGATATAAGCAATATACTTATAACATTAAAAGACTGGTGAATTAGGTAAATTACGCGGATTAACTTTTAGGCAATTTTTGTGAACAAACTTAACGAATGTTTTTTGAAACGTAGAATGTACTTTATCATTATTAGTATGGGTACTATTACATTGAATATGAACCGCTTCGCCACGTTATACCTATTTCCCATCAAATCAGCTAAGACGTATACTTAGGTGTAACTTAAAAATACATGTTAATATAACCGACTCGAACTTAGTGGAAAGCGTAGATAGAGTCTAGCATTACTAGACTCTTCAAGACAACGGCAACGTATTGCAGTCCACGGTATAGCTGACAAAACTTCGCCACTACTTGTGAAGAACCTAGTTATTTAAGTTAAAATAAAAAATGCAAAACAACACTTCTAAAAGAAGGCGATGAAATACATATTTTAAGAACTTTATTTTAGATTTAATTCTAAATATACAAAACTAGTTTCTATAATTAGAAATGGATAATCAAAACTGTGTACGTAATAAGGCCAGCAATTCATTTCTCTGTTATAATTGTGTTTCCTCAGCGGGTTTATCGTACGATATCCTTTTACCACTAACGCGGAAAACTCATTAGCTCACTGATTTGGCGCGGTCAATTCTACTTACGATATTGAACGCAATCAAATATTACACTATATTTGCGCTTTTTGGATACGAATAGGGAATTTGGGTGTAGTTTATGCCGTGAATTTTCTGAAATTCTTAATAGAAGAAGGAATTGCTAAAATTCGTGCACAGTAGCCTCGTAAACAGTTACTAATATTTCACTTGTGTTTGTTAAAATATGCTTTTATTCTATTTGGGCCTCTGTATTGTTTGTTCCCAGCCCAATAATTCCTCTTAAAAAGCATTTAGACCAAATTATATATAAATTCCTAAATATTTTAATACGTAATTCTTAGTCACATAAACCTCTATGGCAAGCAATTAAATTTAAAAAAAGAACATTTAAATGTCAGTGTCAATTTGTTGGTTAGGTAGGTGGCAGGTATACACGCGAGCTTTTCCCGCAGGAGTTCCAAGTCCCGCACAGCGGTCACGTATAAATTACTCTGAGGGGAATGCTCCTCTCTTTGTTGTTCCCACAAACTTACTTTCTTCTAAGGTTTAAATCCTGACTTGAATTACTGGGGTCGTAGTTTAAAGAACTCTTTAGTGCGCATCCGTTAACGCCATTAAAGTAAATCTACGTAGAAAGTCGATAAAACTTTTGGAAATTAAACTTTAGTTTGCATAATTTAAATTTGCGGTTGTCAAAGTTAATTTTGTTGCCGACTTAATATCAAATAGCTGAAAGGTAATTCTTTCCTTGTTGTCGTTTTTTATCCTTATTAATCAACAAGACACTTAATTTATTAAATCGATATTTAGCTGCTTCCTTATTTAAAAGTACCTATACCCTTTCCAGCGTAAGTTTGGTTTTTTGACAGTTCACGTCCATGAAGTTTCGTAATACTTCCGCTTATTTTTCGAACAAATAATATTGTATTTCATGGATGTACCCATGTTTTTTTCGGTTACCATGGTTACTTAGTGATGAACACTCATAACGATTACAACCATTATGAAACAAATTACAAATAATCGGTAGAAGTAAATGCTATGAATAAACCTAAACTCTTTTTAATACGTTTATAAAATGTAATAATATAATTGATATTTTAGACTAGCTATAACCCGCGAGTGTGTCACGATAAATTATGTATTTTAAATAATATCTAAACTAACTAAGTATACCTAGGTAATTATATAATTTTAAGCTATAGGCTAATTCTCTTTACATAGATAAAGAAAAAAACAATAATATAATGTAAAAGATGATGTAAGGATCCAAATGTGTAAAATAAAGCAATTTGGAAAATCGAAAATAGTGCTGAACCATCACTAACGTTAAGCTGTCAAATGTTGTAAGGTAAATATAGTGGAAAGGGTATAATTGTAATACTTACAATTTGTCTTCTTTTTAATTATCGATTGTTCAAACACGTAAAGAATTACATACCTATCTTATTTGGTTGTCAAAATATAGACTACAAACGAATTATAAATAGTCTATGTTGTTTATATTATGCTTATGATATGATAGTCAGTCGACTAAGTATACCTATGTAATCTTACCTCTCAAGACGACTAAAGGAACATCTATTTAGGCGCTAGCTCTGTGATCAAACAGAAGAAAGTTTACACATATGTTTTGATATAACTGTCCCACTGCAGACACGGGCCTCCAACAGTGACAGAACAAACTGGTAAAAAGTAAACTCTACTAACGTACTACTGAACTCTTACTCTATGCGTGTGTGCGTGGAATGCAATATTATAAACCAGTGGAATGTGACCGCACCATACTCGAAGTTGCTGATTCACCGCAGGGCAAACCACAAATAAATGATTGTTTGGATCCTGTAAGTTTTTTTGTACATTAAATTGGTGTTTGTAACAGTTCCTACGACTCTTTGCTTGATAAGGCTTAAGAAGATTTCTTTTTTTTTTTTATAATTGTCTATACCTACATTTGTGATGACGTTATAGTTTTGTACAAAAACTACGTATTTACAATAAACTAACCAAATGTAGATAAACGTACACGAACCAAGACCAAGGCCCGTTGGGTACTGTCGTAAAAACACTATGAAATGTTTACGATGCTAGCCAACACAGCTGCTTAATTCTTTTGAATTTTTCATATGGACAATGCAAATAACATTACGTTATGCTATATTCTTGTAGTGCTATGACCCCACGGCTTTTTATTGTGTACTAGAACACCTTTTGAAGGATTAAAATAGCTCACGTAGTATTTTATTGGTACCTTTTTGATGACTCCCCAAAAGTTTTATGTCTTTATCTTAATGTTAAAGAAAACTTTGTGGATTGCATTCTAACTACAATTTCACAACATCTGTTAAAAGAAAAAAATCTTCATAACTATTAAGTCTATGAAAATAAAACTGACAATTCAAAAATTAATAAAATAATATTATTTGGAAATGGGGAGAAAGGTAATGATAGATCATTAACAACGGAAATTGTCTGTAGGGGATGGACTAGAAGGACTAATAAGGACCTAATATCTATTCTTTTATGTATAGTGTGTATTTTATTATTAATTCAAATTTAATGTTTAATCATTTGATTTTAATTTGCTGCACCTACCATTTCAATTTCTCTGCATCACCCAAAGATTGGCTGGTAGACAATGCCTTAAGGCATTAAGCCCGCCTTTGTACAACATTGTGCAAAAAGTTTAAAATAAAAACAATAAATAAAAAAATAATCGGTGACATTGCTAGAATTCCACTTGCACTTGCATGTTTGTAGGTCATGTGTGCGTAGCATTCGAAGCCAACAGCGTCTATGAAGACAGTGTGCATGTATCTAATTTAATCATGTCTGAAACAAATATTAGCAAGGATTATAGTAAGATCTACTTAGTTAGACAATTTTTTTTTTATGCTGTTAGCTGCTAAACAAGCTCACTACCCTTAATTACAAGATCATGTTTTGTCCAAAACATCTCTTGAGTATTAGTTGCTAAAATCCACGCCAAATGTTACCGACACGTATCATAGGTACACGAGATGAGCGATGGTGTCGTGACTCATCTGCTCGCAAATTAACTGCTCTGATGAATGCTCCGCGACGTAGTCCAACCAGCATAGACCCCTGACCAATCTAACCGAACCTCTTCTAACAACCTATTTTGTTATTATATAGAGGGACGTAAGAGTTCAAGTAAAGCTGGTGAGTAATAGGTGGGTAGGCGCGGTAAGGCAACACAGTTGATGTATCGCTTTCATAACGTCCACGGTTAATTAGTGTCAAATTACAACGCTAATGTTTTTTCAAGCCCCTCCTGTAATGTTTGGTGTTGGACACATGAGTTTTTACGTTGTAATGAACCTTTACAGATTGCACCTAATTATCCCTAGATACTTCGTTTTCAAAACAACATAAAAAAATAGAGTTCCATTTTTAAATAAACGTAGGCTTATTTACAAACCTTATTCGTCATTGCTAGACAAAAGAGTAGTTGGCGAATACCAACTATCGGTAAACATGTACCTATCCATACTAATATTATAAATGGGAAATCCATACTAATATTATAAATGTGAAAGTGTGTCTGTCTGTTTGTCTTTCTTTCACGCCAAAACGTGAACGTGAGAATTTACGTGAATTTTTTGAGTGGAGATAGTTGAAGGGACGGAGAGTAATATAGGCTACTTTTTGTTAGGTACCCCGAATTTAACGCGAGCGAAGCCGCGGGCAAAAGCTAGAAAGTAATATTTAAGAAGAACACAGACGCCGCAGCTCACAAAATTGTGCCGAGGAGTAAAATCTTTTGCAATAACTTTTAAATTAATTAACAAACGCCAAGACAAATTATCAATATTGATTCGATTTATAATGATCAAGCTAATTAACATAACGATATGTACATATTAATTTAAATCGACAGTTAGTGTGAATTTATACTGAAGTGTGCGAACAGAGTTTACTAAAGACAAACAATGGGTCCTATACTTGTAAACATGAGGTTGCCCTTGCGGCGATTTGCAATAATTTTAACAGTTTGATGTTTAATGTCAAGTTACCCATATTATGTTTGTAGGGTCACAGAGTAGAGTGTTTTACAGTTACATTGCTTTGAAATTTATATTTATATGACATCCCTCATTAAGTTAAATCAAATTTAACAGTGACAAAAGGAAATTTATGAGTTAAAAAGTTCATTTCTAGGTAAAACATCATATTTATTATGGAACCTCATACAGCCACAAAAGCCTGATGACTCACCTACGCTAATAATTTATTCTTCTTCGTTTGATTTCGTAGGTATGCGTATACATACGCATGTACTCGTAAGTTATATATTTTTAAAGTTGTGTTCATGTGATAAACTCATTATTTTCCCTAATTCTTACCAATAGTTGAGACAAGTCAAATCGCCAATTATAGCTTTTTTATTATGTACCTATTATTTTGTTTAAATTTAGCTGTGCGTACACGCATATAATATCAACATAAACTAGTGTATTGTAACACACACATATTTTTATTCGTATTTTGTATTCCAGGGACTATGAGACAACTGCTATTTACTTATACTGTACCCTAAATACATTATTATTATTTTATTCTTAACTCCATGTTTGTTGTCGGTTTTCAGGTAATGTTAGATGTGTATCGAACCGTTAGAAACTTATTTGTTTAGGATTTTATTCTTTGATTTAATGTTGATATTTGTAAAATAAAATACTTATATTTAGCTCAGAATGTTTACAATAGAATAAGTATGAACTTATAGACGTCATTTAATTGTTAAACAAGAAAAAAAGAAGTGCTATCGACTCCAGCTATTATGTTCAGTCAAAGACCATCATCTTCTTAGCCCAAAAACATCTACTGCTAGACATCTATCAACAACATCATCATTTTCAGGTCATATCACATAAAATGGCAGAAGAACTGCCACTTGAACAATTTTTAGCAAGTGTTCTTCTTATTTACCTAATTATTACTTTACTTTTACTGAATTGTATTACTATTACAAATATACACCTCAATAAAGCATAAAAGCTTATTTTACTAAATAATTATTTAACAAAAAGTTAAACGAAATCCTAAAATGCCCGCTCTTATTTAGCAGACAAAACACTATCAATTTCAGAACGTATTTTTCACACTTAGTTTCCAAGGCGGGTATTGAACTAAGTTAGAGTTCTCATTAATTTTCACTACTTTGTCCCGTGGCGAGGGCTTCGTGTGGCCCTAACATAAATTCCGAGATAACTTAGACAAACAAGTGAAAGTCCAAATAAGTATAGCCCTTTAGAATGCGCCCCAAGTGACGAAGTCGTTGTGAACTCGAATAAATAATTAAATTCTGTTTCGTATAGTGAAAATTGTTAGTGGAAAAAATAGTTTTGTATTTTTTTGGTCTGTGTGGTGACAGAATAGGAATACAAAATGTCACTAACTCATCGCTTGGAACTGTATTATCTACCTAGTTTAATAATTTAGCATTTCAGCTTAACAGTAAGAAAGAAAAAAAACACTAAGCCAAGTAATTTCTAGAAATAAAAATAACTATTAACTAAGTTACTAAACTACCAACTTACGTCATTAAATAAGTCTTTAATCCAAGATTTGAAATCGTATTTATAATTATTAAAGTCGTAACCCGCATTCAATCAGGCGTACCTAAAGTTTGAAAGTTGGATGCAATAAGTCAGTTTCGGAGCCCAAGTGTTGAACTGAAACACTATTTACGTAAATAAACTCGTCCTGTTAAGGCAGTCGACGTGTCGGCGGGGCTTCGTTTAAACTTTTAATCGCTTTCGAGCCGTGATAAACAAATTTTAATTAAGTTTTAATATCACCACGTAATTGCTGAGTCGATGGAATATTACAATTATTTAGGTTTATGAATATTTTAAGTTTGAAAACACGACCCTATGAATATTTAAGCATTTTGTAAATGCTTTAGATAAACGGTTTCAAAAAGTGTTATTTCATGTAGGTATTCGTGTAATGATGAAAATCGGCGTACAAACCTCGGAAGGTTTATATACGACATAGTTATGATTGACGACAGGGTTATCACATAACTTTAGACTCGAATCAGCTAAAACCACATGTTCTTCCCAGTTGCCGTGTAAAGGGGCCAGGTAAGCATTCGGTATGAAATCTTACAGACCTCCGACGGAATTAATCTCAAATATGCCTCAGCGATCTCGACTTATGGTAGGAAGAAACTTGGTCTATTAATACCACGTTGGCTAGACAGTTTGAAACCCTTGAAATGCAAGGGCGTTCTATTTTCTTATTGGATCAAATTTTATTTTATTTTGCTGATAAACGACAAGGATTTATGTAATAATATGGAATCTGGTTTTAGTATACCTAGGTATAAACGAGCTAGTGCTATTCAAATATTCTCTATACAGTGTATCCTAGAACTTCTATCCAAAATAGTAGAGCGGTCTGTCTACCCTAAAGCTGTACTAGCTATATTCGTCATTCTCTATTGTATTGCATCTGTTACATTTATAGCAGAATCCGCTGTGAGCTCTAACAAAACCTTTTGTTTGTACCTAAATGTGAACTTTTAAAACAATAGGAACACTGATTAAAATATATTGTTAATGCGTTTAAACTTCATGTTAAATGAGAGGTTTAATAATAATAGTTTATTATTACTTATTATAACACCTAATAGTTCTAAATTAACTAACTTGTATGGGTATAAGACAATGTAATAACATAAGTAGGTACATGCATTTTATACGTAGAAAAAACCCAGATCAACGCAGTCAAATTATGTCAAAGCATACATCATTGTTTTATTTTTACGGCAGCGCATACAGTCAACTGCTAGAAAAGAATATTCGTGTTGGCTTCGGGTACTAAGTATGTACAGGTTTAACTTATTATCAGAAGATAATAATTATTACAGTAATAATGTCCCGTCGATCGTTCGATATGGTTGTCACTCATACAAACCAACAAGTGGTTGGGACTTCCGCGTACATTCCCTCTTACATATCACGATCATTCAACAGCGAACGTAAAGGACTCGTCATCTACTTTAAATCTTCCTAGCCGCGCTTGTTTCCATGAGAAGGATTATTTTAGCATGTTAGGTATGTTAGTTTGGAACATTCCGACCTATTTTTGTTAAAGGCCCTTAAATACATGACAGTTCACTGGGAACAGACTCAAATAAATAAAAGGAGCATCGTAATTTTGGACTTTAAATATTAAAAAAGATGGTATGAAACAGTGTGTTGATATTCTAAAGTTGATTTTAGAATTCGTAAACGCATCTGATTAATTTTTTTTCTATGTGCAATGATGATTAAATTCACCTGAAAATCTAATTCTTAACACGTTTTATTAAATGAATCATTATAACCTTTTAAACTCATTTCGTGGTTCTACGTAATATTCAGGCCTTCATTAGAAAAGATGTCTTTACAAAACAATTATTTTATCAATAGACTAGAGTTTTTTTCATTTTATCCTTAAACGTAAAAAAATATTACGAACCTTGGGCGTGTTTCCTTATAATAAAGTTGTCACTAACGCAATAAAAAATAATCTTAGAAAGTAAATAAAACAAGTACGTATTTTTATGGTTTTAGTTTTGAAGTGTTCATTGCCAGCGCCCCACTTGAAATTTGGCACGTGGTTTTTAAAAAAAACGTGGCAAAAATTACTGTAACGTGAATTAAGGTACCTTTTACAAAAGTTGGGAAACCACAAAAATAACCAAAACTCGACTGATCTTTGTATACGCTCCCTCCATTTGTCCCTTGACATATTTTTTATTTATCAACTTAGGTGCTTTCTTTGTTTCCAGCGAGCTTATTGTTAATTTCATTGTGTAACGGTCTCACTGAAGAAGTTTTTATGCTCAACATTGGCTTCCACGCGAAATTGTTTATGACTCGTAAAAATTGTGCTTTGTTTTTTCATTTGCCTTGTTTCGTTAAACAACAAATAGGACGGAAAACCTCTTTTGTTTCATTTATTTGTAAGGGTGTAGAACGTGTGAAGATTGAAATCATAACATTGAAATAAAAATATTGTTATTTGTTGCAATAATTTTATGTTTTATTCAAATCTGTATTAGTCAAGCCTAAGCAGTATGATTTATTCAATTGATTTAATGATATAACAGTTCTAAAACTGATAAAAAAATCCGAGTTTCAATATAATGTTAAAAAAAATTTCATCAACATATTAACCATAACTGAGGTCCACTATTGGACCTCCTGGAAATATTTCCACTTTACGCCATCCTGTTTAATAATTAATTTACAAACACACTATGGTTAGTAAGCTCTTTAAAACGCACCGCCAAAACATTTAGTCAACTTTCAATTTAAACGAAACAAAATATATTTCGTGCCTGTCAGAAAGGAATTGACGTTATGAAAGGTATTCGCACAATAGATTCTAGTAAATAAGTACTAGCTACAGCAAAAAACTCTTTTTTGTTCACTTGACAAGTGAAATCGAGATAATGCTACCATTTTTCATCTCTGTAGGAGTGTGGACGATGCGACGTTATTTTCTGAACGAATTGTACCTCGGGGTATGAATTTAATCTCAGAATTCAGCGTGTCAGATTCATAAGAAATGTCTCGGTGATATTTTGAGTTTTATTCGTACATATTATTGGACCCTTGTTTTCATAGCGAATGAACATTTATTGGAGCAATAAAATGTATTAAGCCATTCATTGCAATAGTCATTTCATATTGCCTCTTATTCTTTTCATAAAATAAAAGTGCGTTTATTTTTAGAAATATAAAATGAGTTTTCTTGTTAAACGAAGTTGTAAAGTATAATTATCAGAAGGATTAAATTTTTCATTTAAAATTGTACGTTTGACCGCTGGGAGTAATTCTTTCTTGTAGAATTTATTTTTTGGAGGTATGTACCGATGCAGTTATGTTACAGTATAAAGTATATGAAGTCTGTATATCTGTTCATTTAGATAGATCAATTTAAGTTTACCTACATTTACCACTCCCACTGGACAAAAAAGTGACACAAGGATTTTTCAAAATTTAATATACTTTTGAAACGTTAAAGTAAAATGTTTATGAAAAACCCTGGTCCCGTGAGATTGTGACGCAATAAATCATAAGTGCATTATAAAGCAGCGGCAGAGGCACCTCGTTAAGAAAAACAAACCTGTCTGTAACATGCTTCGGATTAATTTTGTATCAACGTGCAAGAGTAACATGTTTGTTGCAGACGCAAGACTCTGTGACGCTTAATGAACTTAAAGGAATAACATGATGTTATCAATATTATTTTCTTACTAGAATAATAAATTAATTTTTCGACACTAAGCAAGCTATAGTGGGTTTTTACTGAATGGATATTTAACTTAAGGGCTCCAAACGATCATCATTTCATTGCATATATAATAAAGATTTACTAAGAAATACTTCTTTTAGCTATTTTATAATTTGTTATTATCATTAAATAGCTGCTTAGCTGCATTAGCTCTTATACTTTTGGAAAAATATGGCTGTAACATACGGACAGACAGACATGACGAATCTATAAGGGTTCCGTTTTTCGCCATTTGGCTACGGAACCGTAAAAAACGTCGCAATCCATTTTAAAATATATTACAATATAGTTGGTTAGTTGTAGCTGTATATTGTATACTACTAAAATAATAATTACAACAAGCATAACTAATCACAGTTAGGTCAAGCTTAAGCAAGTTTGAGCGTTGCATTTCAACACAAGGACACGCGAACTGCGAATTATTTAGTAGAATATTTGTCGTATCGCACTGTGTCCGACAGGGAGATTATAAGTTGCAGTTACACAGACGCTAATGAATGCAGCCGGGATTACCGTGGCTGACCTATGTCACAGCTAATTATCTACAGTTTGCCCGTATTGTAACTAAATAGACAAACTAATTCCTTTCATTTAGTTATTCGAAGCTTTGGAGCAAGCTTTATAAATTTTCACATTTAATTTTTCTTAACATTGACAGATGATGATATTTACTAAAAATATAATTTTTATATTTTGTCAAGAACGAGATTAATTTAATGAGTGTTTGACTATATTAAAATAATATTTGAAAGTCTCATGAATACTGACAAACAGCTCTTTAGTAGAGGAAACACAGCTTACACACACGTTTGCCAGGTAACAGGTATTTTACCTTTTTTTCTTGTTTAACAGATAAACAAGTAGAGTAGTACTAATAAGTGTAGTGTATTTACTGCTTCTTATAGTTGAGATGCAATCGTGACACCTTATATTCTCAGTCCATTGAAAAAGACTGTCACAAGTTTGAATCCACAACATTTAAAAAATACTGTAAAACTCTTTCGTGGATTTCAGGCTGCCTGTTTATCATATGGGCAATTTACTTATTATAATCACACTAATAAATTAAAGAAAATAGTCAAACTGTAAAATTTACACTGTGTCCTTTTTCCAATTATAGCTTTAAAAGTTGTTGGACACCGGGAATCCGACGCGATACATTAAACTGACGTACTATCGCGCTTCCCAACCTTTGAAAGCTTTTATATTGATAGCCAATTAATTACATTGCCAGTTTCTGTTGATTGGTGGTAAAGGCCTGAATGAGCTATGAATAGAGGAACATAGGGATTGGACAAGTATGCTGTTACGATGATTAAATAAACGTTTGCTCAAATGTATTGAACTTAATCGGAATTAAATGCAATATGGTATTACAGGTCAATTTAAATTGGAGTGAATTATCGAGCAATTAGGTGTTTCTACTATTGGAATCGGTTAAAGCTTACAAAAACCGTTACACCTAAATCTGTAGAACCTTCTCATTATACTTAGATGTCACTTATTTGCATTGTCAGGAAGGCACTTTAATAACTAATAGCCGACCCGTGCCCACTTCGTTGGGCGGCGAAAAAAACGCATCCGTTTTTTCAAACATATTTTATTACTGCTCCACTCCTATTAGTCAGAGCGTGATATTGTATAGCCTATGACACTCTCCGATAAATTGACTATTTAACACAAAAATAATTTTAATTAGAATTTTAATTAATTAGATGCAGAGATTACCCCCAACAACTTCACATACACATAAACTTTACTTCTTTATAATATTAGTATAGATTTAAGTTTCTTTTCATTATTTTCGTTGCAGTGTTATAGTTTATTACACGAGACTTAATTGTGCGTCCTGCTCGAGGTTGCGTTGTAGATTCCGGCTTCTTAGCCGGAATCTACTCTTGTAGTCAGAGTTGTAGGAAAGAGGGTGGGATTATCCCAAATCACTTTTAATAAATACAGGCATTTTCTAGTTTCCGAAAGTAAATTTCTTTACTATTTTCCTACTACCTACCACATTGGTCAGACTGAATGAGGGTTTCTTTCTAGTTACTTTACTTCCCTTAGTGGCCATTTAAGTCGCTAGTAAAAACATTTCGTATTCACATATTTTGTATTCAAAGGAGGAATAAATGCATAAACTGTGTATTCCTTTTTAAGGCAATAAAATACTGAATCCATAAAATACATATTCAGTATAACAAAAACTCTAAAAAGAAAGTACTGAATCTCGATTTTAACGTGGCAACCTTTGCAGTTTAAACTAGATACAGTACGTTTACAGTTCCCAACAGATATAACGGCACTAAAAGCTTTTTCCGTCTACATTTTATATTGCACACATCCGGGACCCCGCCATGGTACAATCTATGTAGTAAATTTTCACATAGGTAGCTATTGAACGTGTGTTAAAATAATACTTTTAAACACGACATACGCCTTTTATTAATATTTATCTTAACTAAAAGAATGATAAATAATTATTGTTACATTTTGTTTATTCAGTTGCTCAGTAATTATGTGATTAATTTAATTATTGTGGAAATCCTTCCAAAACCGCAGCTGATTTGGTATTTACCTGCAACAAACAGATAGACAAAAATATTGAATTGTCCATTTTTATATTGGTGTATGTATAGTTTTTAATTAATTGATTTCAATGATTGTTAACTCAACTTCTATTCAACACTATTTGTTCAAATAACTATAAAGTGATAAATACAAACGTAGATGTATATACAGTGTTATTGTTTTATACAGTATGCAGATAAACTTGCTGACAATAAGGTGAGCACGCCTCTTTTATCCGGATGATTATACGAAAGCACGTAGACGGGATTTGTTGCAGAAAACTTAGAATCGTTCTCCATTTTAAATATATTATTATGATAGTAAGATTTTTTAAAGATGGTAATTATTGATAATAAAGTGGTCTACATTTAGTCGTCTAAAATTTGCAGATGTTTGAATTGTCGTGAAGCGAAGCAGTTTGTCTTACTATCATACTTCTGAGAATTCAAAATGTCTTCTTCTGAGAATTCAAAAGGTCTTCTTCTTAGAATTAAAAATGTCTTCTATTCAATGGAGTCGGTACATTTTGGAACATCAAAGAATTTATCGCGAAACTGTTAGTAGCGTTGACCACGCTTACCTACTGACTGACAAGCGGACTCGAATACACTGATCGTGATACGCAATTGATACGCTTACATTAATCTTCATTAAGAATATCACTCTTCAATATTAGAAAACAGTACGTCGGAGGTCACTAACCAAAACCACTTTGCACACTTTGCTTTGTCAGTTTAGTGATATTAAGCAGATATAGCTCAGTATCAAAGTATGCTGCTTTTTATAGGTAGCTTTGTAAAATATTGTCTGTGCCACGACTACCAGTTTATCCATAGATGATCAGTAAATACTCTATATATTTATATCTGATAAAAAAGAAAAGCTTAACACAAAGCCACAAATTCGTTTAGTAAGTAGTCAAACAAAAAGTTGTTTAACTTACCCTATTTTATAGGCTGATATGATTTAAATATAACTAAACATTCAATCAATCGTAACAGCAACTTGAAACCTACGCATATGATTCTACATTCTTGTCTTTATGGTGTCTATTAATTCATTAATGATAATGAGTTTGGGCATACGCCTCGCTCTCACCCTTGTCAAATTATCCGACAATAAATGAATCCTCATAAAGACATTCCAACATGTTTGCTTTGTTATAATGCTAATTTATAACTATGTTGTAGTGCTTTTATTGTTACTAATATTTAAAATGATAGTAAATGTATAAAAGCAGATTAAATCAACATTTATTATTGATGTTTATCAGTAGTCCAGCATTCATAGTGCAAGCAATAAAACATTACAGCGTGAAACTAGTAGTGAACGTCGATAGAAAAGGCGTAAATTATAAGGTATTATTTAAGTTTTTCGAGGATCCAAAAGGAAAAAAGGCCTTATTTAGTACATTCTGTAGAGAAGGCTAGTTTATAACAAATAAACCCACTTTATATATATACTTAGTCGAAAGATTTTTAACTTTATGCTCAAACTTGGTAAAGAAGTAGCTATTATTTCACTATTCTTAAAACATTAAAGCAACAGTTACTGCTGAGGTCAACTTGTGGTTTCAATAAGCAAGTAACAATTGCCTAGAATTACATATAAATTTTTACCTAGCTTAGGTATAACTAAGAAATCCGAAAAGAAGAAAGACAATGGAAAAAATTGGTACTCGAGGCGGGACTCAAACCCGCGTCTCTGGACTATACGCGTCCAGCGCCATGACCACTATGCTCAAGTCCCGCCTCGAGGTCCAATTGTTTCCATTGTTTTCTTTTTTTTGAATGCCTCGAATAAAACATCTTTACGTAGATACAGTAAAGATAATATTACCCTACCGTGAACTTAACTTGTTTAGTTCTTATAATATGAACATTCTAACACTTATTTCAAAGTCTAATAATAGCATAACCTTTACCCATTTAATCGAACTCGACTCTAAATCGACTTTGAATCTAATAATGAATTCTATTTTTAATATAGAGAACGCATTTGTGACTTTACTAAATAAAATACTTACCTATCTTTTTCTGAACCTTATTGTTATATAGTACCTACTTACCTATAAGTTCTTAATATGGTTGCAATTTTTTGATGTTACTACCTTATAACTTAGTCATTTCTTTATTCATGGAAGTAAAACTTTTAGCAATGAAATAGTTCGAAAGTACTTAGTTCCACAGATATTTAATTATGTTGAATAAGTAATTAGGATTTTTGTGAATATTTTATCTAAATCTAAGGGTGAGAATCGGTATCACGTACAGCTCTGGTTGAAATCAGTATTTTAATTTATTAAAGACTAGCTGTGCCCGCGACTTCGTTCGCGTGGTGGATGATACTTACTTCGCAATTCAATTTTATACTGAAATATCGTTTTTTAAAACTTCATCATATCAGCCCATTAATGCTGCATCACTGCAAGGACGGGCCTCCTCTCGTGACGGAAGGGATACTTGGCCTACTAATACTACGCTGGCAAGTCGGATTGGTCTATACCAATCCGACTGGCTAGGGTTTGATTTCAAGTTTTCCTTCATTTTTATCTCGTAAAGATAATATATTCACGATAGTCCCTTAGTCGGTTTTACGCCACCCATGGGATGAGATGGGCAGGTGACATATTGTATTCTTACTCCGTCACCACACGGATAATCGCTAATTTATTGTGAATGAATTTGCACGCCACGTTATGGTGCGGCAGAATTACTTGCCTCGGTGGCGCATGGGGCGCGGCGGTCGCATTACCTGGCTGGCGTGCATAAGGTCGCGGGTTCGATTCCCATGGAGGACATTGTGATCCACTAACTATTCTCCTAAGTCTGGATGTTCTTTTGATTTGTCTAAATTTATTGTACCTAACACCTTTTTACCATATTATTCAAGCAATAAATATTTGATTAAATTTAGACTGGACTATATTATTATCTATAGATAAACTGCGTGCAGTATTTTTGAATTAGGTACTATTAAGTAATTAATAAACACAAACACATTGAACAATAATTTAATGTTTTGTGATTGTATTTCTATATTATAATGTCAATTTTCAATTTTTTCTTCAATGTTGACAAATAGCAATAATGTGTAAAATGATTTTATAAAGAAAAAGCGTGTTACTTATTATGTTGTCTGTTATATTATACCCATATATTATTTATTAAATAATTATATAAGTGTGTTATAATTGCAGTTATAATAGAATTGTGAGAAAAGGAATGTTATTGAAATTAAATTTATTTTTGTGATTAATTAAATAGTTTAACTTAAAAAATTGATGTTTGTACGCCAGTATTGGCAAAACAGGGAAAGACTATTTATTTTTGTAACATGTTTTGTACCTGTGATTAACAAATAAAGGTTATTTGTATTTATTTACATTTAAAAATACAGCACGCAGTTTAACTCTTGATGTACTACAGTCTAAGTTCGAAAGATGGCGCTGTTTAATATTAATTAATTAAATTCAAATATCTTTTAATAGAAGAAACCGATTGCAATGAAACAAAAACTAAATGTAACTTCAAGTTACGCTTAATCGTTGTGTATAAAAATAATCTACGAAATGTAAATTCATACAACATTATGTTTATTTTATAATACAATACAATGTATTGGTCTTAAGATTATATTAATTCGTTTTAAAGATGTGCGGTAACAAATAGACAGCCAGATATTAATTCTAAAATGTGTGGTTTCGTGCTTTTTGTCTTTTTTCTAGATTTTATAGATAATTTTTATCTAAATTTTCGAAAAGAACAGACCTTTCGACCTCTACTGTTTTATTATAGTATAGATATAGATAGATTACTACTGGTACCGCCATCTCGTGAACAAAAGAAACGAAATTTAGATTCATTTCAACATTGACCATTTTTCTTGACCCCTAATTTGTATTGGACTGTTCTAATAAAGAGATCAAGCATTATCTCAAATAATACTTATCCGATTTTGATGAAACATACCTCAGTTTAAGCCCAATAAAAAAGGCTACAATACAATGTATTGGTCTTAAGATTATATTAATTCGTTTCAAAGATGTGCGGTAACAAACAGACAGACAGACAGACATTAATTCTAAAAATTGTGGTTTCGTGCTTTTTGACTTTTTTCTAGATTTTGTAGATAATTTTTATCTGAATTCTCGAAAAGAACAGACATTTCGACCTCTACAGTTTTATTTATTAAAGAAGAAGATTATAAGCACACACAATGTTACATCAAATTATGAAAGGAATAATATTTATTATAATGTTCCGTCACTAAAAACAAACCAATAAAATAAATCGGTTTCTATCAACAATTCAGCAGTATCCTCTACAAATTTTTCTACAAGCGTTTTCAAATACAATTCATCAATTTTGTCTCACACAGCCAGACCGACAATTCAGAGGAAAGCGTATCTATTTCTTATGTGATTTTATAGCTCGTACTACATGATTGAACGAAGATACTCTTTTTGAATTTTGCAGAAATAGATAAATATTGTAATTGACATGCTTAATATTTCCTACTCATTATATTATTTAACGAGTTATTTAAAAAAATGTACAAGAATGAATAACAAAAAAAATAACCCAAACGTCTTGTAGTTATTGAATTAAAAAATTACAACTACAAAGTTGTTAGGAATTTGACTGGACGCCATGACGAGAGGTTGAGCTGTCATTTATATATTTTTTTACAAATTGATTTTTCGAAGATTTTGTGATGCAGAAGAGATGCAGTTTTGTTTTGCAAGTTCGTCGTCAGTAAATTAATATGAATAAATATGCAAGTGATTGGTGAATAGCTGGTGGCATTGTGGTCCGGCTGTTCCTGTCTCCATTAAACGTGTTCCCGTCAAGTTCTCAAGAAAGGCAATGAAAAGTGAAGCATCGACTTTTTAATGTTGTTTTTTATGTTACTTTTATACTTACTTTAACTTATACTGAATGTAATATCTCTCACTTGACACTGGCAAAATATGTAACTATGTTCATGAGGCCATTAATAAAGAAATACAAATACAATACAAAGTTGTTAGTTTTTATCGTTTTATGCTTACTTTTATTCACTTGTCAAAGAAACGAAAGACGCTTATAAAATTCATCTTATCGAATCGTTGGCAGAAAAATGGTTTTTTTCATTGACTCTATTACAAAAGGTATTTTTACATTTTATTTTCTTTGAATGAGAAACTTAAAAGGCTTATAAATATCTTTCTATTTAATTAAGATTATCATTTCCAGAAAATACTTTTTAAAAGAACTAAATAGATACTAAACAATTCTAAACATAAATCTAAGGATACTAGCATTAAGTATTGAAGGTGAAAACACATTCTCGGACTAATGCTCATTGTAAAGGCAACAAACAACCCCCAATCAAACTAACGCTCGACCGCAATTTGTTTGTAGCGGAAGAAATATTGTGTTCCTTATTGTTGTGCCGCTGTCCGTGTGGGCACGCTACGTTAATGTTTCTACGTACGAACTAAGATAAAGGAAACTAAATATTAGTTTAACTTATGTACAGTTAAAATGAACAATAATTAGCGAAATGGTTAGTGTACCTATCTGTCGAGCTAGAGGTAACGGGTTTGAGGTCAAGTATTCGTATACTTTCTTTAAAAATCAATTCTTACACTAGGAATCGCGCCCTGACCAGATTTATGATAATCATTTAAAAATTACTCATTAATTTAAATATTTGAATAAAATGGTAAAAGTGTTGACCGTGTGGTGTGAAAATTACTTTAGTAGAGAGAAATCTTAATTTATATATAAAAGATAAACCTGAACTATAAAAATAAATTTAGTCTTCTTATTTTTAGGTCGATTTTAATCCTTCCCGTTCTAGTTTGGTAACAATACCTCAGTATATATAAACACGTAGGAAGTCAACGTCACACACATGAGGGAAGTCTCATAAACGTGCTAGCATAATCTGGCTCGAGACTAAACTCTAGGGGGCAATAGATTAAGAGAAACCTTCTAGGGAGAAAATGTTTGCTTGTTTTTGACAGAAATTTTCTTTGGCACGAACACAATGTAATGTAACGAGAATTTTATTTAGCTTTTATTTATTTACTGGGTAAGAATCAGATAAATAATACTTATTATTTAAAAATTTAAACAGATCGCTGGCCACTAATAGAGACAAGTAGGATGGATAAAGGGTTTTGTGTCAAGAGATCCTTCTTTTTTTATAAAGATACTAACTGCGGGTTATTCCCTTAGTTTGATATTGATTGCAACACCCATAGATCCGTCAGCACAGGAACCAAACTTACATTAAACTATTATAATCTTAAAAAACGTCCGTGTGGTGACGGAGTAAGAATACAATATGTCACCACCCCATCTCATCCCATGGGTGTCGTAAAAACCGACTAAGGGACTAACCGTAAATATTATCTTTACGAAGTAAAAAGAAGGAAAACTTGAAATTAAACCCTGTACCAATCCGTCTGGCCAGCGTGGTATAAGTAGGCCAAGTATCCCTCCTTCACGGGAGGAGGCCCGTCCCTGCAGTGGAATTAATGGGCTGTTATGATGATGAATCTTAAAAAATAATTTAATAAAGATTAAATTAAAATTCAAAGTAGACAGTTATAGCCGGTAATGAATAAATAGCAATCAAAACATAATCTGGTAGAGAGCCAACTTTGCAATGTTACTCGCCCAACTCGAAAGTTCAATCGTACTTTAAACGAGTTAATCCCGTTTTATTAAATGTTGATGTTCACTGCGGCCGACCAAGATCTTCTTCCTTTTGTAACTTGTTAAAATTGTACTTAATATTTGTTAAAGTCAACAACCTACTGTTATTTGGGTGTTTATTGACTTGGAAATCTAATATTAAGGATTTTAAACTTGTTCACTTTTATAAAAAAATTATAATAGTATGGTTTTGTTTTTGTTAACGGACTCAAAAAAGAGAAGAAGGTTTTTAATTCTGTTGTACATTTTTATAGATGGTTAGTCAAAAACCTGAAGGGATTTGCTGGTTGTAGGCTTTGATTGATTTGATTTTTCACCGCACAAATATTTAAATAATATTAACTTACAGGTCTTTCACAACTACTACAATAGCAGCATATTAACTTTATTTCTAAAGTTACTGATGCGATTGACATTCAACTGTTACACCCCTTAGGTAATCTCATGCAGGTTTTTTGGAGTTCCTAGATATAAACAAAACGTTTATTTCTCCCTAGATACGTGTACAATACACTATTCCTATTTCAATTTAACGACACCAAAGAGATTTATTTTCAAAACGACTGAGATGTATTTTGACGTATAGATTGACGAGTACAGCATATTTATTTCCCGGATACATTTTACCGAGTGTTGGAACCAGATATAGTGTATCGGCAATCATTCATCGTATGAGTTACGATCGATGTGTCGCACCTCTAGTACTTGCTTCTAACCTGTTGTATTCAACGGCAACGTTACCAAAACAAATTATATGTAATTTGTGTTAAGCAGATACTGCCTCGTTTTTTTCGTTGAATTTGATGAAACAACTTTAAAATTTAATGTTTCCATTTCTTTTAATTATTCTTCTTTTCTTTGAAATCTGTTTCAATACCTAGAGGCTGGTTAGGTTGGTAAGTAAGTACCCGTGTGACTACATTCTGCACTTCCAAGTTGTAGTGTGTTAATTTGTGTACTAAAGGCAGGTACAATATCTAGTGAAAAAAGGATAATAATTAAAGCATAGAGTTTTTTTGCACCTCATATAAACATAGGTACCCAGAACTTCTCATCAGACGAGCAACTTGTTCATTACATACACGTCGTATAAAAAAAATGTAAACAAAAATTAATTGAAAGACGGATAATCCTAGATGAAAAACCTCCAACGTAGACAAACCTTGTAAAAGAAACAAAATTAATGTATCAATCTCCACATACGACCGTACAGACGTTTAGTAAGGCTCCCTATTTCATAAGGGAAGCGTATTTTTTGCGAATGTGGCCGATCGGATTAATTTTCACGAAATCGTTTTATGGAATCCCCCACTTGCTGTTACTGTTTATTTCACCCCAAGGTATCATCTCTGGGAAATTGTTTCCATAGATCCTTTTGGGCTTTGAGCAAACAAAAAATTTGATGTCGTCCGATGTTTATAGTTTGCTTTACCTTTACATGATATTGTTTTGTATTGCATTACCATAGGTAATGTGGTTTGTTTACGGGGCATTAGTAGCAGAAAGCAGCTTCTCTTAGAGGCTGTTACAACATCTATTAAATCGGTTTTATTATAATAATACTTTTCCTTAAGTTATCATGACGTCGTTACTGAATATTTATTAAGGTAATAAGTTCTTGGCAGTGTGGTAGAATTTACGCAAAATTAATATTTATTAATAAAAATAGGTAAGTACCTACGTAATTCCTAAACATGCAGTTAACATACATAGGCATATTATTATGTCGATCGCACAAATATTCATTCTGGCAAGTACGCCATTTAGGCAGTTCAGCAAAGACATCTAGGTGACTACCTAGATATATTTTTATAAAAAATATTTGGTAATCATACATTTTATTGTTGAAAATGTATCAAAAACACAACATTCTTACTCACATTATTACTCATAACGATTTGACACTACACGTGAACATGTCCTTACTATGAAACCGTCGAAAGACAAGCCTTGCGTATATCCCAAACAAAATATTGTAAATAAACCACATTGTTTACGGTATCGTGCGTAAATATCAAATATGTTGAACAAATGAGAGGGCATTACCTTTTGAGAGATAGCAGTGGCGCCGGCGGCGAGCGGAATCATTTCCGTTATGTCAATCACACGTCCCGGGCCTGTCCTGTCCGTCGGTACATACATCCACTAATGAGTTCGCGAACCTAGTTCAAATCGCATCTAGATTCAGAACTAACCTTTAATTATTTTTACTCATGGGGTTTAGTTAATTAATTTATGTGTTTTATTTGGTTTAACAGCTTAAGGGGTTACCTTCTGTTTAAGGAATAAATAGGTTTAGTAATTGTTTGTTTTTTTATTTAAACATAATGTAAAAACTAAATTGTGTTTCGTAAATTAAATATCGGTCTTATGTCTAATATGAAGCGACTCATCTTTCGTAATCAGATCTTAAACTTATTAACTAAATTTTATCAAATAAAAACTATTTGCCTTGTTCATGTCGACTGTTGACTTCAACTCCGTACTTAAATACTCAAACATAAAACGTCAAGTAAAATAAAAACATTAAAAGCATCCCCACATTTATATTAGAAATGAAGTTTTATAGCTATCGAAGACTGTCGTCGTTGACCGCAACTAGCGGGGCCAAGTCGGAAACATTAAGGTTCCATCAGCGGCCATATTTTCCGGCGAGTGCTGAATTTTCACGGAGGCCGGAGCGGCCGGCAACTCGACACGCCTTTGCACTCAGACACTAGCGTTGGATGAAGTGGAATTGTGTACCCTAGCGCCTCTCTTCGCCAATATTTTCAGATACTTTTACAGTTTAAGACGTGGCTTTTGTCCGGTTGCTACATTAGAAGGGGTGATCGGGCCTTTTTGTTTTGCTCATATTTTTCTTGGTTAATCGTGATTTAGTTATTTAGAAGTACAAAAGTTTTTTAAATTGGGTTTATGTAACTTATATAATGTAGTGTATGTTATTGTTTGTCAGCCTTTAAATGTAGCACTGAGTGTTTTGTATTAAGTGATCACTTACCATCAGGTGACCTGCTGTCTCTTTCCTTTGCCTCCCATTATATAAAAAGTACTTGTTTATTTACTTTTGGTATATAACTATGTAAACCATTGAAAATAATTACACATGTATGTCATCACATCAATCGACAATGCTTTTATAAAATATGAACGTAATGTGCATCAAAGATGACACAGAGATCAAACGTGAACGATACCACGTTATATCACACACTCTTAGAAAAAGATCGTGTTCATTTCCGCACATCGATCACACAATATGACAGGGAAAGGGTCTTTTAATTCTGATAGATCGTAGACGTATTCATTACATGTGACCCGTAATTTGTTTGCCAGTTTACAACTTTATACACTTTAAAGGATTTTGTTTGTTATAATTATGTTGTGTTGTGTGTTATTATTCTCTGTGTGGTGACGAAGTAAGAATACAGTGTGTCACCACCCCATCTCATCCCATGGGTGTCGTAAATACCGACTAAGGGACAATCCGTTAATATTATCTTTACGTAATAAAAAGAAGGAAAACTTGAAATTAAACCCTATACCAATCCGTTTGGCCAGCGTGGTATTAGTAGGCCAAGTATCCCTCCGTCACTGGAGGAGGCCCTTCCCTGCGGTAGGACATTAATGGGCTCTTATGATAATGATGATGTGTGTTATTAACAGAAAACTACTGTACTAGGCTTCTGTACTTCTGTATCAGGCTTTGTGGGGTGGGGATAATACGGTTTACAACTTAATGGACTCAAAATTTTATAACAACTATGCTCAAGAAACTACCCACAATCTCAATCACGGTTGACGTCAACTGCATCCACTATGCCACCATAGCAGTTGATTAAGGTTTTTTTTTGTATTAATTTTGCCCTAATTTTCGATCGTTTTATTTATTATGCTAACCATTTTAATATCCCTAAAGTAAAACATTTAAAACAATGGTAAAAAAATTTTTTTTTTTTTTTTTTTTATTATCTTTTTTTATTTAGAGGCTTGTGGTCATTTATGACCAAGTCAGCCTCATCATATCCTATAACTAAATAATAACTTAAGTGCTAAGAGTCTTATGAATAAACTTATAAATTCTAATTGCCTCATCACTGCTAGGGTGAGTTAAGAAACCCTGGAATACGCCAATATCTAAATTATTTATTTTCAACTCGCGAACCAAGGTCTCTCTTTCAGCTTTGTTGCGGACACATTCCACCAACAAGTGATAGACATCTTCGACCTTGTCACACAGGTCACAGTTAGGACTGTTTACTTTTTTCATGAGATGCCCAAACTTGTTGAGTGGTATGTGTCCTGTTCTTAATCTATGGGCTAATATTATAAATTTCCGATTTAAATTAATGTCGCCAAACCAGGGGACACGAGGAGGTTCTGATTGCATCGTACGGTACCAAATACCCTTTTCTTTAGACTTGACATCAAAATATTCTTTCCACATATCGTAACAGCTAGTTTTATATTTAATTAATAATTCTGAGTAATGACTTTTAATATATATAGGAGAACCATCAAAAACAGATTTTTTTGCTAGTGAGTCTACCTCCTCGTTACCTAGTATACCGACATGGGATGGTACCCACTGCAATATAACTTCAATATCTCTAAGAGTTAACTGGTAAATTTGCTTTAATATGTCATAAGCTGTCGAAACCCCTCTGAGACCAGAGGCGCATCGAGCTATATGTTGAAGAGCACTTTTACTGTCAGTAATTATAACTATTTTAGTAAATTTTGAATTTTTTATATATATTAATGCTTGTGATATTGCGGTGAGTTCCACCGTCATTATTGATAAATGCTTATTGCTAATCTTAAAACATCCCTTAGCTTTACTACTAGGGTCATAATATGCAGCACCGGTCCCATTGACACTCTTTGAACCATCAGTATATATTTTGTGCCAGCCGTCATATTTTATTCTTAGTTCTTCAAGAATATCATATTTCAGTGCGGTGTAGTTGTAGTCTTTTTTGCTCTTTAGTACAGATTCTAGTTGACATTTAATTATGTTATTGTTACAAATATTTGTGATCCAAGTATCTAAAGTGAACATTTCTAATATAAAACTATTACTTAAAAGTTCTTCTTTTGTGATATTATATACCGTTACTAACAAAGGTATTTTTTTATTTTGCCAAAATCTGTTGTTACAAAGAGTGCCAAGTTCGGTTAAGGATTGAATTATTTGACTGTCGGACCATGATTGTGCTTTTAACATATACTTAACAGCTAGGTAGTGTCTACGTACATATAGGGGTGGGATACAAATCTCACTCTCCATGGCATGAATTGGAGTACTTCGTATAAACCCGCCTATAATTCTCAAACTCTGGTTTTGTACTTTGTCTAATTTTGAGATGTGGACATTCGCACTATTATCATACATAAAACTCCCGTAGTCTAGTCTACTACGTATGAGTGCAATATATAGTCTACGGATATGTTTTGTATGGACACCCCATTGACACCCAGATAGTACTTTTAATAAATTTAAATATTTTTGGGTTTTTTCGTGAGTTTTATTTATGTGTGTAGACCAACGAAGTGACCTATCGAGCCACATACCCAAGTACTTTATATATTCTGCTTGTTCTATCCTAAACCCTTTTATTTCTAAAGTAGCTTGTTGCTTACAATGTCCTCTGCTAAATATACAGTATTTGGATTTAGTATTGGATATTTGAAGTCCAATATCTTCTAACATTATAGACATTGCATATAAAGCATTTTGCATATTATTAACGCTGTCATTTAATCTTTTAGTGTAAGAATATAGAATAAAGTCATCAGCATATTGACACATCATAACGTTATTAATGTTAAGACAGATTTTATGGGTTACAATATTGAAAATAAGGGGTGATAATGGGTCACCTTGAGCAATCCCTGTGTGTGTCCATCGACATAACTCAGAATCAACATTTTTTATAAACAGTCGCCTTTCACTAAGAAACATCCATATATATTTAGATATTTTATAGCCAGCTTTAATTTCTTCTAAAGTGTCAACTACCTTATCAATTAGGACATTGTTATAAGCATTATCAATATCAATGCAGCACGCTAATGTAGGCACGTTTTTAGAAAAATTTATTTGAATTTGGCAGATTAATCGAACTAATGCATCCTGACTTGATTGAGCTCGCCTAAAACCTATAGTTTTGTGTGACAAAAAATTGTTTTTCTCAACATACCATTCTAGTCGCTTATTAATCATAGTGTGATATATCTTACAGACACATGACATGAGTGCAATAGGTCTTAGTTTAGGTACATTGTTTGCATCTATACAAATTTTGGGTATCGGAACTATTTGTACACATCTCCATTGCAGGGGCACAAAGCTGTATGTGAAAATATCGTTATATAAATCTAAAAGATACATTTTAGCTATTCTTGGTAAATTATACATCATCGAGTATGTAATAAGGTCGTTACCAGGAGCAGTGTCCTTTTTTTTAATACACTTCTCCATTTCTCCTATGTTAAAGTCGGTTTCCAAAGATGTGTTTGACGAACTAATGGTGGGTATTATTGGAATAACAGAGTCAGGAGCTAGACTAGATAGTAACTCTTCTATTTGACTTACTGTGGGTTGGAAAGTAGACTTTTTGTATCCTTTCATCCATCGCATTCGTCGCCACATCTCTGGAGCCGATACAGATTCATCTATATTACTACAAAATTCTTTCCAGCTCTGCTGCTTCGCTTTTCGTATTGCCTTGTATGTATCACTAATACGTTGTTCTAATATTGTGAGGTTATTAGGGGTTGGATTACGACGAAACTGTTTTAAGGCAAGTCGTCGCAAAGCAACAGATCTGGAGAGATCGGTATTCCAATAATGTTTAGGTCTAAATTTATTTACAGGGTTGTTACAGACTTTAATGAGAGGAATGCTTTTGTTGGCAGCGTAATTAACAGAGTCGATAAAAAAGTTATATTTGTTTTGTATATCATTTGAATCAATAGGTGTTGCAAAAAGGTCATTCAAAGTTTCTCTATAACACGTCCAATTAGCTAATTTGTAATTCCTTCTTTTAATGTTAATGTTGTTACTAAGATAATCTAATTTTAATTTAATAATTAAGTGGTCACTGCCTAAAGATTCATTTGAAACATTCCAAATAAATTTAATAGCTGTGTCTGATGAGGCAAATGTCACATCAGGCGAAGACCTTTGAACAACACCATTAACTATTTTTATTCTAGTCGATTGACCATCATTTAGACTTACAAATCCATTGTCTAATGCTGAATTTAATACTTGCATCCCTCTAGTGTCTGATTTGTACGACCAATTGGAGTGATGTGCGTTAAAATCACCGGCTATTAACGATTTTCTAGAGAATAAAGAAAACAAACTATCCCAATCAAATTGCGTCGCTCTTACACTCGAGGGGCAGTATAGGGATACTACATTTTCTAGGTTACTACAATTTAGAACTTTAATATGTATTATTTCTATACCTGTGTTATGCAAAGTAGTACTTAGTCTTTGTACCTGCAGTGAGTTGTGTACTATTACCGCAACACCGCCATACGAGTCTCCTCTGTCTCTCCTATAAAAGGTGTACCCACTTATAGAGATATCTGCTCCAATTTCTAGCCACGACTCACTAATAATCGCTAAATGTATTTTATCTTGAATTAACAGACTTTCCAGTGTAAGTAATTTGGGTCGCAGGCTTTGTGCATTCCACTGTATTATGTTTAAAATGCTTTCTTTCCGTGTGTTATCCATTTATAAATAATTTTAAAATACTGTTAAAACAATCAGCTTCTTTAAATACTTGTACCAAATATATTGTACATTCCTCTATTATAATCTTCACTATTAAAATAATTTTCTCCTTCCAGTTATTGTCAGATAACGCAATATTTTTAATTCTTCTACAAAACTTTTTAATTTTAGATTCCTTTCTTTCGCAACTTTCGCTCTCTATTTCATTTATTTCTTGTTCTTCATTAGCCTGCGATCTAACTTCCAAGAGAGGTTCGAACATATTTTGTGAGTAACTTTTGTTCTTACCACTTCCAGAGGGTATTGATTCGTCTGCTTTTTTGTTTCTATCTTTTACCGTATTACTTTTATTCTTTTTAAGCAGTATATCCCTGTAGCTGATGTTACTATCATTTATTAGTAGTTCGCCAGGAGTCTGCGATTCCGTACATTGAGTGTCGCGTCCCAAACTGATGTTTCTAGAAGGAGTTTCGCTTATACTATAGTTTTCCACAACTCTTTTAATTAAATAAATATCTAAAGCTTTCCTGTAAGTGCAGTTTTCTTGGGACATTATTAAACGAATTTTTTTCTCTTTCAAGAATACAGGACATTGTTTATTTAGGGCCATGTGTGGCCCTTTGCAGTTAACACAGCAATATTGTGTGGTTTCACAATTCGCATGGTGATTTCCACATTTAGGACAAATAATTTTCTTAGTCGGACACTGTCGTTGTATATGTCCGTACTTCCAGCAAACTGAACATTGCGTCACTGGGAATACATATGGCTCCACCTTGAACCTGCAGCCGTAACATACCACATAAGGAGGCAATGTAGGTGCCTTAAAACATAGGCGAACTGTTTCACAATTTCTCCATTCATTTTCAATGAATCGTTTCATTCTTTTAACAGAAATAATTTCTACTTGGCAACTAAATAAATTCTTCATTTCTTCTTCCTCGATTTCTAAGTCTATGTTTTTAACTAAGCCATACGAAAGACTGATATTTTGTGTAGATTGACATCGAAATCCTAATTCTTCTATACGTTTAGACACGCATAACTTTTCCGCCTCTTCCTCACTTGAAAATTGAATTAATACCTTATAAGGGTTTTTGTATTTAACTGCAGTTATACCTCCAATATTTTCTTTTCTAAATATTTTTGCTAGTCCAATCTGTTTCGGTAAAACTTCCATAGCTGTTATGCAAATCTCATGTTTTATTTGTTTGTATAAACCTGTATTGGCAGAGTAGTTTACTTCAGACTCGCCATTATTAGATGGTCTTCTATTACGTTTTTTTGTTCCTCTAACAGTCATAAATTCCCCTTCTTCATCAAAGCTCTCACTGTCGTCCCTCAAGCGTTTTTCACTTAATTTTTGTGTTACAGCTAACCTCTCATTTTCTCTGCTTGTTTGTTGCTCCATAGATTCACTTTCTTCATCATTTTTATCACTATTTACACTCAATATGCTTTCAACATCGTTTTCATCCATTTTTTATAATAAACACTAGGGAGGGTAGGTTAAGAAAAAAAATGACATTGACGCGATAGGATAGTCTTGTATACGTGCGCTCAAGACGGTGCGCCGCACGCGACTGCAATGGTAAAAAAATTACGTCAATAAATTTATTTAGTTAACTACCTCATAATGTTGCTATTACTATTGAATAATGAAAAAAATTTTAACCTTTTGCATTACACGAAAATATTTACTAATAAATACATAAAAGTTACAAACGTTTTCCTACCAATTTATTTTCAACACTAATGTTTTCCGTACCGAATGCTACCAAGTGAATCGAAAAAATAAATTTCTTAAAAAAAGAAACAAAATAAGAAGCTCAATTTTAAAAGACAATCATGTTAAATAAAGCTTTCCCGGCGAGAGTGTTAGTGTTTTAGTCGGATTAAAAAGAATCAAAGGGGAGAAATTTGACGTCGTGAAATTTTCTGGAGTATGAACCGGTCTGTTTCAATTTCACGGGGCGTTTGTTGGGCGACAAAGATGCCCAAAGGTGTCATTTCACAGAGAGTACCCAAACTTATAAGATAAGATGTTTATTTTTTATAGTCTCGGCTAAAGTTTTTCTTTTCAAGTCTATATATAAGTAAATGATGGGGTCGAATAGATTGATAGTGTTTTGTTAGAAGTTTTAGTCACATATTATTACTTATGTGAAATACGAGTCGAATCAATCTTCTTGTATTGTTTTAGTTTGTTGGAAAATGTCATTAAGTTTCGTTAATGGTAACGGATGAAGATATTATTTAGAATGTTGTAGTAAATTTGTAAATTTTAAAGTTTAATGGACACCTTTTTAGAAAATAATAATATTTACAAAATAATAATAATTTGTACAATACTCATTACAGGATTCATTGACATCTACTTTTATTTAAAAGTTAGTCAAATTTTCTCTACAATTAAAATTTGTATGATTTACGAAACTACACTTTAATAGACATTACTCTATTTTTTTAATATGTAAGTGTAAGTAATGTAGTGTAATGATTAGTGTAAAACACACTTAACATTAGTATTATATTTTTATAAATAAAATTAGAAGATTCAATTCCTTAATACTATTTTCTTACTAACACCGATAATACTCCTCTTTCTTTAAGCTTAAAGTAATAATAATACGAAAGTACGAACTGTCCCGTACTTGATAAGTGGGTAAAAAAAGTCCTACAAATGCATCCACCATCCGACGCTCAGAATAATTTATTACGGAAAGGATTTTAAAAACACACATTCCCCGAATCCCCAGTAAAGCTGTATTAAGAATATGTGGGAATTCTTTCAGGTGATCCGGATGAAAATATATATCATTTCTAGTCGCTGGGATATAAGCATCTATTTTAAATGCTTTTTGCGATAATATTAAGTGGAGACAGCTTTGTAAAAAATAATTATATACCCCTTACACTTTTAGACAACGCTATCAGCTCAATGTGTAGATTAACTATCTTTTAGATGCCCGTATAATTTCTATTAATTTACACAAAAAAGTATTTTAATATGTTTATCCGAACTAAGCAGTATTCATAGCTGCTTAGGATTTGGAATTTGTGTAATAGTCGGAGTAATAGTACATTATATTATTACAAAGAGAACGAATCTTCTGCAAAGGTGTACGAATCCTAACCGTCCCTCTCCTTCATTGTTAGCTTTGTCGTTTGTATAAAGTTTAATTCAAAGAATAGTCTTTCCTACATTTTCTTCTGCCTTCACAATAATAAAGTTATCATCATTATATTATATTCTACATCATAGTTTAACAAATCACATAAATAAATTTCTAAAGCACCACTAACAAATAAAAGAATTTAAAACACGGCTAACAAAAAATGAGAACAATAAAATGCTTTTATACGCATTGTTCTATTTCATATGATTTTGTTTTCATACGAGTCGAAAAATCAACAAAAATATTGTTTACCCACCTCTCATCTTCCTGGGCAACAATCAGTCGTATTCAAGCTCCATTGCAACAGCTATTGTATTTACAGAAGGCTCTACTGCTCATGTCGATTGCCAATCGAACGGTACGGACGCCATTTTCCGGAATTGAAAAGCTTGATTATTTGCTAATCTTGCCCTGTCTACTTTTATATAAAGACTTGGCAATGTGACCATATTAATCCTAAAGAAAAGCGTCACTGATAATGTCGGCTAAGAGCGAAAGTCGGCAAATGGCGAATAGTCCACACAAATACAGTACAGAAATGAGGGATACCTAGTAGTCAAAAAACAGTTTCATTCTGTCCTTGCCGGTTTGGCCAGGCTTATACGAGTATGTACCTACTACGTCAATACTATTCGATAACGGTAATACGAGTAGGTACATGACCGGGAAGTTTGTTTGGTCGTCATAGAAAAGAATAATCATAATAATAAAAGCCGCTTTAATCACATACAGAAACATTTCCATTAGCTTTAGATGTAACGATGTAAATAATTTAAAAGTGTAGACGTCCTATGAGACTGAACCGTGACGGGCTGCGGAGTAATTGCCTTGCCTCGTATAGGAATATCTGCCTCGGATTAATTAGCTGGCGTGCGACTGGTAACTTTTAATCTTTATAATGTGTACCTGCATACAGTTTGCATATACGTAATGTTATTCATATGCTTCGTAGTGGAAGAAATATTTTTTTAGTTTTTCTGTTTGATATTTTTTTTTATCTTCATAATAGAGCTTTTATGCCGCATATTGTGAGATACAGGGCTATTGTAAATACAGTCGATGGTTCTGATTTAATGCAAAATAATTGTTTATGCTATCTTTATTGTCCTTAGGAAGCAATCTTTTAGTTAGTTAATTAGATTCTTGTTAAAGTTCTCGCAACAGAGACCGCTATCCTTAGTACGGGAGTGGCCGGTTTTGGAACAATAGGTTTGAATCCTTCTTTGTCTTACAAGTTTTTTATCATTTCTGTTCATTTTAGAAATAATATAAACGTTTTAATTTATGCATGTATCTATACAAAATACTTGTTTGTAATAATTTTTTATTGTCCTAGTCGTCCTTAGCCTACATGGCTTTATGTTCGTTAATATAATAATATCAACTTCTTAAACTGAGGGTTATTTACCTTGCACAAAAGATTAATATGTAATCCTCACAATAACAATCAAACATTCGACCGTTGAATCTTAACCAATAGTTACCGCAGAAAAACTATAATTATTTTGGTATTTATGACACGAATCGCCTACACAAAGCCTCCACTCACAAACCTACTCCAACATTGTAGTTGAAATAAAACGACATTTTTCAATCCACTATTGAAATGGAAAAGCGAAACATATCGGATATTTGGTCATCGGACTGCCACACCGCGAATGCCGCATGTAATCGAATATCGTATTGAAACGATCACAGGCTATGTTAGTATAGAATAACTAAATTATTAGTACAATATGCAAGTTTTGCTGTCAAACTTTGGTTAGGAAAAATAAAGTAAAAATATCCTCGGTGGCGTCGCATTGGTTTTAAATTATTTATTTCGCTTGTGCGTTATACAAATGATTAAAAGGTAAGAATGAAAGAAAAATTTGACCCCTTGATTAGGTGGTAATTACCTACTACACTCGAGAGCAAAAGTTCCGGGTCACTAGCATTTACTTCAATATCTTGAAAACGAATAAAGCTATCGTATTGAAATAAATTGAACTTTATAGACAATTTAATGTTACTTAAATAAAATGCATTACTTTTACTACTGACCATTTATTTTATTATGTTTAAAAGGACAAATTAAAAATGGCGTCATTTTGCTTGTAAAACCAAAACTGAAAATATTGATTTTTTTATATTTACAAGTAGTTTTAACACGGTTTAGTACTTGGTATTACCCCCACGTGCTGTCTGGACTGCTGCAATGCGATTTGGCATGCTGTACACCAAGTTTCTGAAACACTGTTGGGGAATGTTCTCCCATTCCTCTACCAATGCATGTTTCAAGTCACTAAGCGTAATTAAAGGAGGATTTTGTTGTCTTACCCGTCGTCCGAGCTCGTCCCAGGCGTGCTCGATTGGGTTGAGGTCGGGGCTACGTGCTGGCCACACCATGGGACGAATATTCACCTCATCAAGGTAGTCTTGCACTACACGAGCAGTGTGGGGACGGGCGTTATCCTGCATAAAGATGGCATTCTCACCAAGTCTTGCCATAAATGGACCGACGTGCTCGTTGAGGATTTCATCCACGTATCTTACGCCATTAAGAGTACCGTTTTCGGTCAGTACAAGCTCTGTTCGGCTTTCCGCAGAAATTCCAGCCCACACGAGTACCGAACCACCACCGTATGACACCTTTTCTTCAATACAGGCTTGCATAAATCTTTCTCCTGGTCTTCTGTACACCTTTGCCCTTCCGTCGTGTGTATACAGCATAAATTTGACATTTGACCAATTTTCAATCGTCCAATTCGAGTGTTCGCGTGCATAAATTCGTCTTGCTATACGATGGTGTCTCTCGAGTTTCGGACCATTTGCGGGTCTAAATGGTTTCAAATTACCTTCAGCAAGTCGCCGTCTTACAGTCCAAGCAGAAGGGCTGCTTCCACCAAGTCCTAAAAAATGATGAGTCAGTGCTGTTCCCGTAAGAAACCGATTTCGTAGCATAGAGTTCACTAAATATCGATCTTCTCGTGCCGTCGTACACCTGGGTCTGCCTGTTGTTGGTTTGCGTAGGTTCAAACCAGTTTCTAGAAACCGCTGGCGAACACGCTGAACTGTAGACAACGATACACCGACTATTCTTGCTGTTTCTCGCTGACTGCTCCCATTTTCCAGGATCGTGAGGATTCTCGTACATTCCTCAGGTGTGAGTGACATAATTACCACTTTAATAATGACTATTGGATACCTGGATGACTCCTTATAAATACATTTTATGACAGAACAAAAACAAAAGCAAAAACAGTAGTGAAAATTAGAAGTTCTGATTTTTAAAAAATGGATCTTTTTTTTATAACTTTTTTAATGCCATTACTTACCGCCAATCAATAAGTTTTTATATGTTTAATGAAAGATTATTAAATTGTCTATAAAGTTCAATTTATTTCAATACGATAGCTTTATTCGTTTTCAAGATATTGAAGTAAATGCTAGTGACCCGGAACTTTTGCTCTCGAGTGTATTTTGTACAAACGGATTGGTATGAAGTCTTGCGTCAAGTAATCCTTTAAATGCATTACCTAGGTAGTAGAGTTATTTTCAGCAAAATTTTCCTTAGTCAACTTTTACGATAGAAATAATATGGTGGTAAAACAATTTATTCTTAGGCCGTTACCGCACTTACAATTTACAATGTTTTAATATTTCTGAATTGTATCTGAGGCGTATTTTCTAAACTTATTCCAAATCAAATAAAGCAATCGCGTAAGTCATAAAATTCGGTAGTTTAGTATAAAAACGTCTTTTCCAAAATCAAATAATGTAATTTTAACAGCATCACGTAATGCTAAACACATTAAAACAAATTCAACAAAATAATAAATGTTTAAACACAAAACCGTTTTATATTTTTGTAAGAAAACCTCCACTATTACTTTTTCACTAAGATAAAGTAAGTAATTTATACAAAGGAAGAACACTAGTTTGGAAGACGCAACAACTAACCTACCCCCCCTCACCTCTCGTTTCCCCGCGGAGGATGCTTGAACATAAATCGCGGATACTGCCCTCTGCGGTGCTTGGCTAACTACCACCATTTGTTTGTAGCATCTCTGATTACACACCTAGAAACATACCTAAAATACAACACTATACACACCATCCATTATATGTAGAACTGCGGTTTTTCTACTAATTTATTGCTTCGGCTTTTAACGTGAGGTCTTCTTGTAATGGCGTATTGTTGGGGCAGATAGTTTTCATAGTTTTTAATTGACTCCATAACTAGAACAAGTTTTGCAGTCTGTTGTATTTAATGCTTTATTTTATTACCTTAAAACTCAGTCATTCCTTTTAATATTTATTATATTTGTATAAAATAAATATAGTCCTAAGTTGGTTCCAAAGAAATTATATAAAATAAGTGATGTAATTTAGTTTTCATCTCTAAAACTAAATACGGAATGAAACATAAATACCTAAACTCAAGCATTGTTCTCATCGGGGTAGGCACAGACCACATAACTCTATGTACCTACTATAATCCTTAAAAATTTGATTTTTTCATTAACATTAATACATAATCTATATCATTTATACAGAATAATGTAAGTGATTAATTAACCAAAATGTGTTATATTTGCTCAGAGAATGAAGTTAACCTTTCAGAATGTAACGTGCAAATAGGGTTGAACCGGAGCGGTTGACTCAGCTCTTGATTCTCCGTGTTGCAAATGCAGACTTCATTCAAGCACAGTCTATTGCATGGACGTATGCAACCGAATATCTGTACCTTATCTAGCTTTTATTAATTTATTTTAGTACTTTTGTGATTCAAGCATATTGGTAAAGTAAGGTAAAATTCAAATTATTTATGCATTTATTACATAATTGGCTCTGCCGTATTAGTGCATACAGCAACATACGCTTAGCCACCCATGTTCCACCTTAGCTCCACCCAAGCCTACTATGTCGCTGTACATACACGAGTCCGTTACGTTTTCCTTTGAAAATAGCCCAAGTAAAACAGTACCAACAAAATCCTTATCAAATGATCCTTTTTCTTGATCTGTGAATAAAATTATCTAATAGCAAAATTGTTAAAAGAAATATCAACGTTATCTTGATCTCTTCACGACACATTAATATTTATTTGGTGCTGAATTTATCGTAACAAAATTCAATTTAGTCGACGACAGACGAACCTCCTTTATCTATGCACAGAAGGTTCTTTTATTTGATAGGCTCGCAGGGACACTTGTCCCTGTTGAGAATAGGAAATTGTAAAAGTATGGACATTCTTATAAAATTTACAGCTGTTAAAGAAATTACTTAATTTTGTATTTAAGTAGGCACGCTTATTGTCTTTATAGAATATTGATGGGCTGTTTGAATTTGCATATTATTTCATTTTCTTTGTTATTTTATAAAGGTAAACTTTGTATGGTAGTTTTTGTTAATTTGTTAACTTGAAATTTTATGTTTGGGTAAAATGTTAGAAAACATAAGTAGTATGTGATAACTACAGTTTTTTGACAATGCAATCCAATGGACGTCTGCAATACCCAAGTCAACTTGTTTTGCTTTCGTTATTTCCTCAGCCGGGATGTCAATATAAAATAGGAATAAGGATATTGCTTTTGTAAGCATTTCTTCATAACTCTGTCTGTTTAAACAGCAAACAAAATAATTAATTTAACATCAACGCTTAAGACACAAACAACAAATATTTGCAATATTTACGTACAATAATTAAACCCCGACATAATAATAACGGTAACCAATTTCAACTATCTAAACAAACGTTACAGTCAAGTTAATTAACGATATACTCAATGAAAATTACGTAATTTTGTGTGTTATCTAAAATCGTATCTCTCACAAACCAACGTTGAATATTCATCACATTTAGATACGAGAGGCCGATAGACCCACATCAGAAAAACATCAAAAATGCATCAAGCGGAAATATCCCTCGACATTGTTGAAACAATATTGTGCCTCACGCTGCCGGGTTTGGCTTAGCCTACGGTAAAGATGGAGTCGATACTTCTTGTACTTTGTTGAGGTGAATACCTGATAAGAGTATGATTTATGCTTTGTCTGGACTTTTAGTAGTTGGGTTTGGCTTGACCTGTTGGTGGAAAGGATGGCTGTAGCAAAAAGTGATAAATAAACTCTAAAGTCGGAGCGTTATGCCAGGTTGTAATTTGGAATACTTGGATGGTTTCCATAAAATAATTCCGTAGTTTTTGAATTCCAAATAATACATTTTGATGAAAGCTCTCAATAGAAATTGATTTGCAAATTATTCAAAAAATTAGTTAGTTATGAGGTCGGTACCTGTTACGAGTAACAAATATAATAACATACGACAGTGTAAATCGTTAGTTTAGCAATAAGTTAAAAATGAACCTTCGAAATTGTTGAAACAATATTGTGCCTCACGCGGCCGGGTTTGGCTTAGCCTACGGTAAAGATGGAGTCGATACTTCTTGTACTTTGTTGAGGTGAATACCTGATAACAGTATGATTTATGTTTTGTCTGGACTTTTAGTAGTTGGGTTTGGCTTGACCTGTTGGTGCAAAGGCTGGCTGTCGCATAAAGTGTTAAATTAACTCTAAAGTCGGAGCGTTATGCCAGGTTGTAATTTGGAATACTTGGATGGTTTTCATACAGTAATTCCGTAGTTTTTAAATTCCATATATTACATTTTGATGAAAGTTCTCAATAGAAATTGATTTGCAAATTGTTCAAAAAATTTATTAGTTATGAGGTCGGTACCTGTTACGAGTAACAAACGTAATAACATACGACATTGTAAATCATTAGTTTAGCAATAAGTTAAAAATGAACCCTCGAAATTGTTGAAACAATATTGTGTGTATCTCACGCGGTTAGCTTAGCATTCGGTAAAGATGGAGTCGATACTTCTTGTACTTTGTTGAGGTGAATACCTGATAACAGTATGATTTATAGTTTTGTCTGGACGTTAGTTGGTGGGCACAGAAGGTTTTGTTTGAGATATTGGTGGAGTGGGTAGCTGAAGAGAAAAGTGTGAATAATTTTGTAATTTTCACAGAGTGATTCCATAGTCTTTGAATTAAAAAAAATCTATCTAAACAAAATTGTCTACCGAAATTGGTTAAGAAATTAAATAGTTCCGAGGTCTTGTAAATAACAAAAAAAAACATACAACAGTGCGTATCGTAATAATTAGTAAACTAAATGGAAAACACATTTCTAGCCGTTTCATTCGTCACCTACAGGATATGATGGAGTGGTGATACCTTGTATTCTTAATCCGTCACAACACGGATAGCACAATACTCTGCTGATTTTATAAAATTAAAAACAAACTCAACAGGATGTAAACTGCACATTTTCAATTACACCACAAACATGAATAAAACAGCAAGCAAAGCTAAATATCACAATTCTAACCCTCTTCTACATTTACATGGTAACACAATGACGGAAAATAAAATTAATTTAATGAAAAACATTACTTTTAGAGAATTCGCTAAGGGTTAACAAATTGCGAAGGCCCGCCTCGCGAACGTGACAACGAGCGTTCAGTCACAGTTAATGAGAGGTCACCGCAGACGCCATGCGGCCGACACCGAACAACTCCGGCTTGTTTGATACCGTATTGTTTGAAATGGTCACCCGTCTGCCCTTTTCAAATATTATAGGCGATTCACGAAGTTTTTAATTATCACCCGTTTACGTTAGTTGGTGATGATGATCACTGTGATTTGTAATAGGATAACTCTGTGCTATCTGTCTGAATAACTTTTAAAAGGATGTTCCCTTCATAAACTTTACTTCCACGGCATTCAGATACAAACTTAACTGCTTTTGTAATAATGGACTGCGATAATTCATTAAAATTATTCTATTCTATTACCAACAAAAACTTTAAAATATTATTTAACATAATCTTTTATCTCCATTGTAAAATATAAGACAAAACTATAATATTTTTAATCATACAGAATCCATTTTCTCTTTTGAATAAACGTATTCATGTTTCTGGTCTCAATATTGTTTCGCGGCCCAGCATACACAATATCATCGTACAGAGCCGTACCCAACGGCAGTGTATTCGAAACATTCTCTACGAAACACGTGTGCACGCCCCAATGATTATTACTTCTTATACAGATTCGTATAAGTTGAGCGTTCTTGTGGCTGGCACAATTTTGTGCTAGTAAACGAACAAGAACATAAAATGGTGCACTTTTATAAGATCTTACATGAAAACTTGTTTGCTTTAGTTGTAGCTCGATATTATTTTATGTGTTTATTTATTTCTTACACTTACACGAAATGCTTTTGAGTACAAAACTAATCAGAGCTTGCACTTTAGGTGCTAAAACAATCTTAAATATTTTTTGTTTAAACCTGTGGACTTCTGCTTAGCAATCTTGTACTACCTTAATGGTACTGTTGTAATTTAACTGCATCGCATCGGTGGCAAAGCGGCCATGTTAGCGGCTGCTGCCTCGAGGTCACGGGATCGAGCCTTACGCAAAAAATTGCTTATAAAGATTTTCTGGATGTACTTTATCCGTTAATTTAATGTTTGTAAAAGTTTTCGCAACACAGAGCCGACACCAAGTGAGGAAGTTTGTTCTATTTTAATATCGATAACGCTACAGAGAATGTCAAACATATTCCCTGTTATAATATACACTAAAGATTTTGACTTATTGGAGGGCAGGTTACGTATTAGTAATTTCGTGGCTTACCCAAAATCCCACAAGTCGTGCACTCGAGATAAAACACTTGAGTAATAATCTCAAGTAGGTACCTATCTGTAAATCTTGTACACAATGTGGCTAAAGGGTTGATAAACTAATATTAACAAGCACGTATCACAAACCGCAAGATCATGAAAATTTACCCCGGATCCCTCTCGGTATGGTATGGATAACTTCCATGTTTGGCCTCCATACATTATTTATTACATTAGGTTATACCCTGTTTACACTGGTTGCCTTTTGGCAAACTACCCAACTTACCGCACGGTAATACGGACAAATTAATTTCCATTCAATGTTTACCTATTGATGCGCTTCTCTATTTGTGTCATTACTCCTTTGTAAATATGTTAGTAATTATAGACTTGGACACTGTAAATGTTTATTGATTGATGTAATGTATAGTGGTAAACTTATTGTGGCTTACAGTAAAGGGTGGATTGGTAATGCCGTACTTTTTCGGACCTTTTCGATGGCTACATGATTCTTGTTCAGAGTTCAGCAAGCCGCACATCGGATCATCGCAAGATTAGACAAATCAATGTATCCCTAAAAGAATAAAAACTTAAGATACAAACCAGCTCATCCTTACAAGAAAGCTAGTCTCTAAAGTGACGTTCGTGGGCTGCTATGATACTTAGCGCAGTCTGCATAAACATGCAGTTTGCGTTGCGTTATAAAACTACATTGCTAATTTAATATTCACTGGCTTTGTTACATCCACGTGACTAGTGACAAGGCTTTGAAAACATTCAAGCACGTATTTAATTTATAAGCTTGTACTTAGTGAATAATATATATAAATTCAGGTGCAGTTTACTTAAAAACTAGAACACAATATTTTCTAATAAACCATTCATTTAGAAAAGTTAACTCCTGAACCTGTGTCGCTAAAACTTTTACAAATATCAATTTAACAGACTTGCCTTGCAATTTAGAAATCAACTGTACAACGCAATTTAGTCGCGACAGCCGTAAACTTTAAAAAAGAACATCCAGACTTAGGACAATACGCACTTGTGATCAATAAAGGGCCTCGTGCATAGGCATATTACGTTGTACACACAATTATATTCTTGAGGAATGATGTTATGCAATTACTATTGGCAGCGTAATATACTTAACTAAATACCCATACCAGCTGTGGAATTTAGAAGAGACAACCTAAGCTTTATAAGTCTTAGTTAAATAATCTATAATATGTCCTACCTCAATATTTCATACGCACATAGCCCTTACTTGCAGACCTCATACAAGAAGTTTGAAAATAAATTATAGTTATGCGAATCTAGTTTGTTATACACCAATACATATAATTTAGGAGGCCGTATAAAGTGATTAAAGTAACATTTCCAAGGAGCTGTTTCGGAGTTAGGAGAATTATAATGCTGTTATCGGTCAATGCGACGGACCCTGCAAATTACTATGAAATTGGTGAGCTAACTTCGATTCAAGATTGTTAGAACGATCATTTTCTTTGTAAGGCATACAAAGTAATGTAATTTTTTATGTTCTTTTAATATTTTTTTAACAAAAGTTTTTACACCGAGTGACTACTTTTAATTACATACATAGGCGTACTGTCTCGAGGAAAAATGCCAAGAACACAATTGTGTTTATAATAGAAATAAGAACAAGTGACGCTGTGACTTTTCCAAAAAAAAATAGGCACAAAGAAATCCTGGCTAATCGTCCACATGGGGTACGAACTAGCGACTTTGTGTACGGCAGACGTACCACCACGGATGCCATACTATCGAGACAGTCAGTGTCGTTTCATTTGCATTAAAAAACAAATACTGCTGCAGAATTTTATTTTGTTTTTCTTTTAATTTCTTCAAGTATGGTTAACCGAAAGCCCGACGACTTTCCTTTACAAAAATTAATGCTCTATTTTCTTTTAAATAAAAGTAGTGAAATATAAATATCCGTAAGGATTATCACTACCTTGCGTCTTCAGCTACACGGTCTTCATTCTGCCCCAAAGGCTGTCAGTTCAGTGTGCTGTGTGTCCACTTTTACTTTAATAACATAATTACCAAACGCTTTTCACCAAACTTTAACAAGCGTGATGTAAGAAAATCAAATGTTCCTCAGTCTCTGGAGGAAGCCAGTCCCTTCAGTGGGACACCAATGAACTTTTAGCAAAGAAAATATTATAGATACGTCAAAAGTAATATTTCTTTTTATACGTATTTACTAAGCAAAGCTCCAACTAAGGCGTCGAACAAGGTAGCTTTAAATTTATGGTAGAGTGAGTAGAACGTAAAACTCGTAAAAGTGCCTCATATGTCAATACCTTTTGAAATACGGTAATGGAAATACGAAATAAAACAGAAAGCAAAGTATGATTAGTGAGTGCCATATGTACCATTGTCACACTTTACTGCCGCCCGCTACTGCAATATCCATTTCAATATCCCATTTATATATTATTTAAATTTTTAACTGAAATATACATTTATTATTTTTCTTTTTAGTTTTGTATTATGTGTTTTTTTTTATTTTATCTCTTATTATGTCTCAATATTATGATTATGTTTATTGTATTTATTTACTGGTATAGTTATAATTTTGTGATTAAAAACGTTAATTTCAATACCGATTCTAATACTTACTTACGGAATTTAATTTATATAAATGATTTATAAAAAGCCATTAATATACCTTGAAAAAAAAAAAGATATCCTAAATGAATTAATCGATAAAATCTGTAAGTTTAAATTAAAAGAAGAAGTCCTTCTAATCACATCAAATGTTTTATCGTCAATAAAAGACTGAATTCGAAAGAAATTCACATAAAAAAAACTGTAAACTAATTTTGTATCTTATGTATACTTTTCATACAACAAAACAAAATATTGTGGTAAAACACTTTAATTGTTCTAACAATGAATATGTATAACTAGATTTTCTCCGCTATGGTGTATAACATTGTTCAAGCGAGGCTACGGGCGCAGCGACCACGAATGTAATCGAATAGGAAATAGGAAATGTCTAGTTACACCTATCTGTTAGTTCAATCTTTTCACTCTACTACTTATAATATTGTGTATTTTTTATCTAAGTTTAAAGATGTTGTTATTTTGATAATATGTAGTTATTTATGTGATGATAGACCTAATAACTTTCTTTTATAAAAAGTTTATCGATAAAAAAATGTTTAGCTATGTAATTATTTCATCATTTCTTTTCAAATGATAGAAAACAGTTACAGTTTAATTTCTGTACAAAAAGATTTAAAAAAGGATGCATACATACCAGTGGCGAAGGGTGGATTTTTATAAAAGGGAAGCCGAGGATTCCGTGAACTACTTTTTATTAACGTTCTACTTTACATTACTATTATTCTGTAGTTCATAGGTATTCGTAAGAAAATGTTTCGATTCTAGTTGTTCTGAACTCATGTGAAAAGTTATACAAATACGAAAATGTTTCTCTGTTTGGATAATAATATATTTCTTTGAGCAATTAGATAAATTGTTTATGTTGCTATATCCTAAATAATTCTACACTTTTAGAATCTGAGAATACTGCCTGTAAGCCACTTACTTATATGTATCGAAATAAGATTTATAGAATGTTTCGTAAATCCACAGCGCCAGCGCCGCCCGTTTGTATTTTATGTATTCATGTGCAGGGCCTAACTGAACTATGTACCTACGTGTTTCTTATATTTATAATTTAACTTTGAACAAGACGTTTTATGTTAGACAATAATCTAACACTATTAACGTGTTCCATAAAACAACAAACTATTAAATTTGCTTATAAATAATACAAACAATTACTTACAAAAATATTCCTTAAGATCACAACACAACGCACTACGACAATAATAATGTCAATCAATGCACAACACTTAATACACAAACATAAATAATTAAACTTACTAATGTTTACTACAAGAAAACAAATTTTAATTTTAATATAACCTATTTGCAGAAAATAAATAATACTGTTTTTTCTTATAATAGTTCCATCGTTTACCGATGATTCTGCCAATTTCAAGATGGAGAGAATAAAAATATAAAAACAAAGAAAATAGTTAAAAGCTGAAAATTCAGAAGAAAGGCTGATTTCTATTCATCATCATCATATCAGCCAATCGACGTCCACTGCTGGACATAGGCCTCCTCCAAGTATTTATTTTCTCGATTTCTATTAGATTTAAATAATTAATAAAAACAAAATGGAATGTCAATGGCAAATTACTGTGAAATGAAACGTTTCAATTGGTCGGTCCGCTGGTTACAATAGTGCTTTCTCGCTCTCGCAATGTTGTAGTTGTATCTTTTATCCTTGTCATAAGCCGGTGGCCATCGGCTTATATGGTACCTTAGATCGACGAAGACAAAGTGTCACGTGACCGTACGATTTCCGTACAGTCTGTTGTACTGGATTCCTAATTTCGCGACCGGCTTACCGCCGCCCCGCGCATGCGCGCCTCACTCTCTTCCTGAACCATAACAAACATATAGTTAGTTGACAATTTTTAATTACTAGATGGCGTTATGAGTACGTAAATAAATATTATTATATAGAATTATTATATTACTTATTTGTTATTATTGCGATTTACGTAAGAGAATACTTTTTTGTTTTATATTATTTTGTATTGAGTAGATGTTGCGTCATTGATTTATAATTGATTAATAGACAATGGTAAGCGATTTTTGCAAAGGTAAGCCGGTAGGAATCGAGTTATATGGACACTTCGCCACTAATACATACATAAACTCACGCCTTATCCCGTCTGAGGTAGGCAGAGACGACAGAACGCCACTTATCACGATTCTGGCAAACAGATTTGGCCTCGTCCACATTCATTATGCGAGTCATACATGTCATTAAAAAGGATAATAAGTCATAAATAAGGTTTACACTCCACGATACTGACCTGCTCTATCAAAGGAGGGAAACTTAGCCTTATAACAACATCCTGACCAAATAGGCTCTTCTGGGATTTTATTTTAAACCTCCTACTTTAACATATATTAGACAATTTTTGATTAGTCGTAAACTTAGTATAAATATTTCTAGCAATTATTAACATGTCAACAAAATAAAGTAAGCAAATGCAACCGATCCTGCAATAATTCAAAGCAACTGCAAAAAAAGTAATTACTTTTTTTTTCTAATATAAGCGCAATGTAAACATTAGCAGGGGAAGGTATCCGTAAGAGCGTGTGATCACGAATAACCGCAAGCGTAGGCTGTTTGGTGCTCAGGTCAGATTAAAAGTCCGTTCTCCATAGCAATACATCATCCTCTAAATACCTTAATCCTTTGTAATAAGATTCATTTTCAAATAATATTGTTTACGACCATTATTGCACATGCATGTGTACTTAGGTACAATTTTTCAATTGATTACTATGATGCACGACTCTGTTGACTGTAGCTTAGTGATTAGTTTGTATGTAGATAATTGATACGTTAGAGGTCTCGGGCACCATACTCAATTATTAAAATCTTTCTGTGCATAATGCATATAACATTAATGTTTGCGTTCGGCTGGTTTTACTGTATGATAAAAATAATTTTAAGCTCAAGACAATAATTTTTGGGTCTTTCAAAACTATCTTGCGTAGGATTCAAACACTTGAAATCTTGCACGGTATTCGCATACAGTTCCGCTTTGCCACCTAGACAGACAATTTTGCAATTACGTAATTACTGTACAGGCAAAACACCTTTAATTTTAGACAGACAATTTACTTTTATAGTACAAACTCAGACAAAACATATCGTTTACATACAAATTAATAAAACCGACGCATATATTGTAGAGTAATTTCCAAGCTTTCATATTCATTTGTCTGTTGTATGCGGTATCAAAGCGTACGGACGCTTCCCGTTCATAGATGAGAGATTTCAATGTGTTCTATCAGTCTGGGTCTTCATATTTGTATGGATATTGTCCCTTTATTTTACATAGGCTCCGTTTAACATTGTATGAATGGATACTACAATTATTGTCATTGTAGTAATTCTTAATCACCATACAATAGGACACAGCCAGTTGCAATCACTAATTTATAAACGAAAACTAGCTGACCCGTGCCTTTTTCGTTGGGCGGCGAAAAAAACACGTCCCTTTCTTAAACATATTTCATTACTGCTCCACTCCTATTAGTCATAGCGTGATACTATGTGAGCCTATGACACTCCGCGATAAATTGACTATTCAACACAGAAAGAATTTTTAAAATCGGTTTAGTAGATCCAGAGATTACCCCCTACAACGTCACAAACACACAAACTTTACCTCTTTATAATATTAAGTATAGATAACACTGGCTAAGCAACGTTCGCGGGGTCTTTTAATAGATAGGTGACTATTATTATTTTAAGTCAAATATTTCAATGTTAGATAAAAAGAATAGTACAACCTCAGCTTAGGAATCAGACGGCGCGGCGTAGAGTAAGCTGTAGGTAGATATTCAATTATGAAAATCAAAATAGTCTCCTGTCCGCGGTAAAAGCAAACCGATCTTAATTACTGCGCTCGTTCCTACCCTCTTCATTATTAGAGCAATGAGTTAAACCGTCGAACTCGAAGCAATAACTAAAACTAAACACGTTTGTAACAAGTTGTTTGTTGTGTTATCAGCGTTGTGCCAAACGTTCCCACTCGCACACTCACCACAAACTTACGCCCGTTCCTAATGAAAACTTTGTCTTAGGTGAGCGCTTACTCTACTATTTTATACCGATACAATTATATTATTAGGTGACGGTAATGAAGATGTTAGGGGGAAATTATTTTGTGGAATTGAATGCTTCATTAAGTTTTTCTTTGAGGGATGCTAGTTTAGATAACCACTTCGATACTTGTACACGTCTAAAATGAATTGACAACAAATCTGTTATTAGTAGAAAGCACGATTAATATAAGTCCTTTCATATAGAACATTATTTTAAGCCGAATCGAAAAAAGGTTTTCAATACTATCACAAACTAAAAAGAACGAGTGAAAATATTTAAATGTCTAAATTAATTAAGTGAATCTATTTTCAACTCGTTTAATTCTGCTTATTCCGTTTTATTTAGTTTTAACGAATGTTTTATATATTAATATATACTTTTTTTAAATAAGGGCGTAAAATACAATAATACAATATAATTAGTAAAGCAATAGGTAAAGGTTCTCAAGGTAGAGATGTATAGCAGCCGGCTTCAGACCACTAACGAGCCGGTCTACAAAACCGCGAGCCGACGTGGCGCCCTCTGACTGATGCTTTACATTTGTTTGCTCTGATTTACTTTCTCTAACATCTTTACATGACATACATTTATTTACTATTTTATTCGATAATTTAGTCTAGCAAATTGCATGTCATTCACCTCTGACATGCACGCAGACAAGCGTGAAGAAATATTTATGGTGAAACAAAACATTTATTCTTAAGGGCCTTTACATGGCCCACTAGCGCCGCCAATTGAAAAAAAATCATAATTTGCAAATAGGATAAATAATGTTAAATGTTAATAACAAAGTCTTGAGAAAAGGCAATAAAGTATTTGTACAACACACTGTCAACACTTTAAATGTATTTCAATTAGTTAAATTTCGCATTCGAAAAAAAAACGGCCGTTTTTGTTAATAATGCAATATTTATTTGATTGAAAAACATTTAAAGTGTTGAGAGTATGTTATTTAAATACTTTAATGCCTTTTCTCAAGACTTTGTTATCAATATTTAACATTATTTATCCTATTTGCGAATTATGATTTTTTTTCAATTGGCGGCGCTAGTGAGCCATGTAAGCGCTCTTAACCAATGCGATAGATAGTCTAGTATAGTAAGCTTAGTCTTGCATTTGTCAATTCGAAAAAGTTTAAAAATACTACCCTTACCTTATTAAGGTCTAAAAACTAGTCCCTAAACATAGGTTGTATAGTCAGCTCCTTATAAAAAGTAATCACTTTGGGAGTTACTTTAAATTTGAATATCTTAGATGTCAGTTTTTACAAGAAACTGACTGTACTTCGACTACAGAAAAACATACGTACGGGAATAGGGCAAACAGTAACCGAAAAAATACTCAACATTGACAGATCAAAACTAACTTTCATGTATTAATTGCACTTGTTTACCATAAAGTAATTGTTTATGTCTAGGTTTTATTTGTCATCTAACGCAAAGCTGCACCGTAGCAATTTTACACAAGGTCTCATCAAAGTGATACACGATTAAATTACGTGCGGGTACGTGGTTTGTACGCCGGCCGGTCTAACATTTTTTTTTTCATGCATTCGCTACCTGGATGTCAAACAGATCTGCAAACCGAAATCAAATTGGGGAATTTGTGTAGACTAGATTTTTTTTACGAAAACGTAAAACGCGTGGTGTACTTTTTAACTGTTTTAAATGCATGTTTACCAAATATAAATTGATAGTATTTTGTCTTGTTGAATGCGATTATAAAGAAAAAATAAAATGCCGGTATCTCTGTAAAAGTACCCATATTTATTAATTAAGTAGGTACCAATTATTTTCATGAATATGTAAACTACAAAAAATCTTTGTTTAAGTCGTGACCATTTCGAGATTAGGAAAACCTAAAACAAAGTGATATCCGATGTTACCGGTCAGTGAGAAGCTGGCTTAATTACTTTGTACCTGGCGGGCACCGTCTTTAGGAGTAGTCACTAGACACAGTGCAATTAGAGTATCCGCGCCGCCACGCCATCTCTTAAAGAGGTCATTCAAACCACATAAGATACAAATAAATAATATAAATATTATAGTAATCGAAACATAAACACAACATCTGCTCATACTATAAGGTGAAAAGTGTAACGTTAGACGTGTATTTTACTGGCTACGTCTTTTGTACTGTGTCCGTTACACGATGTTAGGCAAAGGGGCAGGAAGGGGAAGCGGTTTATCTGTACTCCGGAACTCAGGAAGACGTACGCTCGCTCCGCTCCGAATTCCTTTAGGCTTTACAATCGTACCAAATTGCGATTGTGTTATATTCACGTTGGAATAGGCGAAAAATGCTTAGGGCTTTGCTGTCTACGTTTTATGTTACTGTTGCATTGAGCTAGCCTGTTTGGATAGAAATGTATTGTGTTTGATTGAATCGAAGGCTTAAACCTATTCTGTTACTTTTTACAGCTAATGTTGGTATGTTTTTAAATCATTATGAATGTATATTTTTCAATTATGATGTAAGTTTCTTTAATTTATCATGGCATGGACGAGTTCTTACAAGTGATTGATGGGGTCAATCTGGTCTACTAATTCTACGCTAGTTAGGTAGATGAGATACAAACACGTTAATGGCTCAATCCCAGAAGTACCTATTAAAATAATAAGTAAATCAAACACTTGATCAAAATTCTATATACATTATAATATTAAATAGCTTTCTGTCAGCATATTCAGTGGAATCCTTTTATATAAACTAAAAACTATTCAGTATACAAAGAGCATGTTATGCGCGTATATTTGAATGTCTTGGATTATTTCAATAACATTTTCTTTTGGAACGTTTGCCTAGTGCATCGTTTTATTTTCTTATCTAAAGGAAATGTTTCGTTGGCTTTGTCTCCTTTGCACAACAAAGCGCTCGCATCAGACATTGGTCGACCTTTAGGGACCGATTTTAAACGAAATACTAGATTCCACCCCTCTTTTAACCACTTATAAAGAATTCGCCCTACTAAATGAAAATATATATAGTTATTTCTTTTGTAAATTAGCTTCAATGTACTCTACTTTTATCGTAAATTCAGGTAAGTAAAAAGTGTCGAGAGTTTTGAAAGTTTTAAAACTTGTTTTACTTTAGAGGGCTTTACACTTTGTCGACAATAAACTCAGTGAAATTGAATAACATACATCAAATAGCAAATAGTAATTGAATTTCGGTTCGAGAAAACTTAGTGCGGGGTCGACAATGCCACAAGTTTCGTATTAAAACGTAAGTCAGAAAATGTGAAAACTGAAATAGCTTTTAAACTATTTTTATTTTGAGATACGTAGGCATAGATTATGAAATATGGCTATTTTTTAAAGGCATGTACTTTACTTTAGTAGCTATTTTATATAATATTAACGTGGAGCAATGAATCAATAGGATCTTATTATATGGCTGTTGTTCCTTATAATTAGATCACATTGGCTCATTGCATAAGCACTTTCTGTTTCCTTTATCTCATTGATCTGGGCATATACCTTACAGAAATGTTATAAATAAACAAGGTTCAAAATTGTTTATCCAAGGAACCCTGGCTAGCAAGAACAGTAAACTCAAAAGGTGGAGCCAAACGTCTGCTACAAGAAATACGAGAAAAGCTAATGACTCTATTTCCTTTACCAACCGCAGTGCAGCAACACTCCAAATATAATTTTCAAAGGTGTTCAGCATCGATAGGTAACACATAAATTTAAACTGCGATAGTAATAGGCTAGTGTTGCTACTGCTTTGATTTAAAGCTGGAGCGAGCTGCAAAATGCAGACGATATCCAATTGCGGAATTTACGTTCAAGCTATTTATTTTATACGGATAATACTTGTTTACGAGGTAAGGTGATCGTGTAAATTGATTAAACATTTAATGTTTCTAGTAGGTACTTGGTATCGAATGCTCGGTCATCGTTTTACTACTTTGTGCCTTTGGATCTTTTAGATCTAGAGTATTGGTTGAAAACTGTTGCACTTTTGATCTACGTAAAATGTCTAATTCGATTTGGTGTGGTTTAATCATTAGGGACGGTTAATTGGTAGTGGACTTTACACCAAGTTTTTTTCATTTACGAAAGTTACTGCCTTATACTTAGTTTTTTGTTTTGTTACTGTAATGTTAGACACAATGGCAAAGTAATTTACTATTTCTCATTCATTTAATTATGTTACTTTAATATACTCAAATATAAAAAAATGGAACAGTACCAAATTTAACATCAGTAGTGGCGTACCAGTTCTTAAAGGTCTAATTTAAAAAAATCGTAATAAAATAAATACTTACAACTATCAATTTGTCCACCACCGAGGGTTTTATTCATCTTTTTTTGTACATTTTTCTTAAAAATATCGAAAACAACGGCTCTAGGATGGTAGCAAGTAGTCTTTTGCACAGGAAACAAATACTCCGTAAAATTAACTGCGCCGCGCCCATACCATTTCGGACGCCTAGAATTTGTATTGAAAAGATAAATAGCTTATTGGAAATGTTGAAAGATTTATTCAAAATTTTTACACAATAAGAAATGGAACTCTTTCGCTGTACTGCTGCCTTGATCAGGTCGCCTGTCTATCATGTTTTGGGTCTGTTTATTTTGCGTGTAACAGAATATTTCTGCCACAACGGCAGCCAGATCTGCGTAAATTATGCACTTAACTTGGTCGTGTGCCTCTTACATCCATCGGTTTCCCACTGCTCTAATCAGGGCGTCCGTCCACTTTTAAAGTATGTAGATCCTGCATCTTTCATAAACGAATAAAAACCGTTAATTTTAAAAGTTTATTTAAAGCGTAATTTAAAACTTTCACCTAAAACATTGCATTTATTAAGTATAACAGAAAGCTGCAAAACTAAAAGCAATAAAGTAATAATTAAATGATTTTCACCAATGGCAGATTTAACCGATTCAATAAGTTTTTTTCACAATCTACGCTGAATAATATGGGCGATGCAATAAATTAAACCTCTCAGGATTGCCTCGTCTACAGTCTTAATTAACTTTTCACCGCCAATTTTCGAAATAAGTTTTCAGAAAGAAAGTTGCCGAGTTAATAGCTTATAAAGAAGTTTTATTATTATTTTTATTAGATTTTATTCTTTATACTTACTGGCTATTTTAGTGGTTGTTGAAAGATGATGTCTCTCGGTATACTCGAGGTGTATGTTTGCGATAGATGCCCAAGAGTTAACGTACTACTCGTTTCAAATAATAATGTCTATGCGGTTGTGCCATATTTGACGTTACAATTCTTAAAGAAGACGGTTTTTCTTGTTCGGCGAATAGGCCCAGTCACAAATTGTGCGAGTTTAGGAATGTAATGCATACAGTTTATTCCTTATAATCTCTAGATAGACAGTCTGCATATATCAAAACTCCCTCAAGAGGGAATACTCTGAAATAGGACAATCAAAACATGACTCTAGTGACAACCTAAAATCTCACAACAGCGATTGTCTAATGAATATACACTAATAAGGCAACCAAGACCTCTCGAAACAACGCAGTTTTTGCTGGCTATTGCTTGTAGATCTAAAATAATAAGGTAGTTAAAGAGAAAAATACACTATATATATGACACAAGAAATATTAATTACTGTTCACAATTATAATTAACACAGTCATCTCTTAAAGCAGTATTTCATCTTAAATAGACGCAGGGGGCTCAAGCTCACCTAAAAGCAGAGCCCAAGATAAAAACCAGACTTTACACATCACAATGCACAGCAGCTAACAGTGACTGTGCCTGTGCTCAATAAGCAGTAACAACAGTATCCAGCAAGAGCAGCTTTAGTGTGTATTATGCACTCTATATAAAGATGCCATTTTTATAAAATATAAAAGTACAAATAAATCATGCTTTTATCTAATAAAATCTGAAACAATAACAACGTTGTCATGACAGTGTCAAACTAATTGAAACTGTACTACAGAGTATCTGCTATTGGCTGTTATTTACGTTTCGTTCTACGATTATTTTTAAAGTACGTTACTTGATAATTTGTATTAACCATTAAAATAAACCTAAGAACGTTCCAAAACAAGCATTTTTAGGTGTAATCCTTTTTTATTATTATTTCATTATTCCCTCATCGTTTAAGTATAATTTGTGTTCGGTTAACTATATTAAGATAATAACTATTTTTGTGAGTAATATGAATAATAAACATTACTGTTTAGGGTGGTGCGAAAAAAAACCGTCTCCTTTAAGAAAACCACAATATTTTTGTGACGTCACACAATATGACGAAGGCTCATGCACATTCTTATATGAAACGAGAAATATATCGAAGATTGCTTAGTATAGTTTTAGTCGTGGTCGTTTGATTTATACAGATTTGATGTGATAAATAATATATTACAACTCGTTTGCTTGTTGTCTTCATGTGAAATTAATACAGAACTCCGAGCGTCCGTTGCATGTCTAAAAACTATAATGGTGTTTTAACTGATTTAGTATTACTTTCCTTGTTTCGTGGTAACATTTGTGTACTCATTTCCTTAGTGTAGACCACATAGAATGTTGAACTGTTTATCATTTTTAGCAGTATGACTTTTATGCGGAATGTAGGACCTGTTACCACATTTTCTTGGTCAAGAATAAAACGCTATTTGTTAATTAGAAACATGTTCTACTTAGATTTTATATAATTATTTGAGGATAAAAAGCCCTAAATTAATTATTGCTTTATAATTTCCCATAAAGAAATTATATAAAAATAAGCTAAACTAATATCAGACATAGGCAAACAAAGTTTATTTTAACTTTCTAAAAAATGTTTGTAAAAATTCATCGCTAAATTTTGCCGTAGCTAACTATATAGGTCGTTAGCAATTTATACTCGTAGAAAGCAAATTATCGTCTTATTTACGAATATACAATAAAAATAAATAGATTTTAGTTAAAACAAGATTTTACGGCCTGATAGAAATGATGAATTCAGGCAACGGATCTGGTCTGGGGTCTGGTCTATTCTACAATGTGCCTAAAGGTAATTTGTCAACTGAGTGCATATCCATTTTTTGTATAATCAAGAAAATTGCTACACATATATTATACACATCAATCATCATTGAAATAACCAACAGTTTCCGATTGCAAAGCATATTATGCTTGTTTTTATATTTTTACCTTGATTGATCTCTAACCTCAAATGCCCTTTTTGTATCTACTAGATCCTCCTCCCACATTGAATGAAAAGTACCCATTCCACAGTTCAAGTATAAAAAAATGAAATATAAGCTACAATATTGCACCTGCCATGTAAATTTGACATGGGTTACATTGCATGTATCATGTTGACAGGCCAAGTAAATTTCTGTCGCATGCTTGAATAAATAATCACGTCGTTTATGTCACAAGAATCCATTGAACATACGGATAGGCTTTGAATATTCATGTTATACATATTAACATCTTCAACATTACCTGTCTTTGTTGTACTATAAGAAAGTTTTATTTTTATACCATTTTATAAAACTAATGTTATTTTTAAAGTTTCTTTATGTGCTATAGCGATTTCGTACCGTAGACTCGATCGCACAAAAGTCTGCTTTGCATCGTATGCACAAAGAACGTGTCCTTGATGCAAAACAGAACGTGTACTGTCCATAAATGTAAAGAAGGAAAGAAGAAGAAGATCGCAATCTTCCTATTATAAATGCCTGTTGTAGTAATAGTATTCATTGTCATCATAACAGCCCATTAATGTCCCACTGCAGGGACGGGTCTCCTCCCGTGACGGAGGGTACTTGGCATACAAATACCACGCTGACCAGACGGATTGGTATAGGGTTTAATTTCAAGTTTTCCTTCTTTTATTTCGTAAAGATAATATTGACGGATAGTCCCTTAGTCGGTTTAGGACACCCATGGGATGAGATGGGGTGGTGAGATATTGTATTCTTACTCCGTCACCACACGGATGGTACCTAATAGTATTGTAGTAAGTCTATTATATTTTTTGACACAAGGACATTGGGCTAATATCTGTATTGTTAATGTGTAGATGATGATGTGTATTTTGACACTTTCATTTAAAAATAATATTATTGCATATATGTATATGTTACAGCCAAAGTAATAAATATGAATATTGTACATAATAACTAGCCATTATGTATAAGGGCTACTCAATTTAGATAAAGTGATAAATGTCGCAGAATTAATCACATTAACTAGCCATTATATATGTTATAGTACTGGCAAAAATAGCGGCAGCGGCCGGCGAGTGCTAGAATATAGTAATACTATATTATTCTAGCTTTACATAAAAAAAAATGTTTCTCGTCCCTTGGTCACTATACTAACCTAACCTAACCAACTGTTTCTGACTTTTGCCTTAATATTGTATTTTTGCCATATATAATGGCTAGTTAATGTGATTAATTCTGCGACATTTATCACTTTATCTAAATTGAGTAGCCCTTATACATAATGGCTAGTTATTATGTATAATATTCATATTTATTACTTTGGCTGTAACATATATACAAAAAAAAACTAGAAACTAAACAATGTATCAGCTTTCTTAGTAACTGTAGTATAACTAAGCCAAGTTTATTTTTATTAAAAGAGTGTTTTTTTTTATCTTTATTTAAGGAGCTTTGTCACAATTTGACTATGTCGCTCAGAGTTTTAAACCTGTAATAATACATTTAGATACTATGAAAAAAAAAATCAGTGTCGTAGCACGTAAGGTATCACCGCACCGCAGGCACCCTTGGTATAAAATGGGGTGGTGTCACTCATTCAAATTGTATAATAATATGTATCCAAATGAAATTCGTTTGAAATACGCCCCTAATTATTTTAATTATCAATGTAAATTTAATTAGAATTCAAAATATAAAAATAGCTGTCATTAAGGTATAAGCCACTTCGCAATTCTTAAGAGTACTTATTCCATTTCCGTGCACGAACATTCGACTAAGAAATTAAAAAGCTTTTATTTGTTAGTAAACAAAGCGGGATAGTGGCAAACAGAGACGTTTTGGCTAAGGCAATGTAATATATTAAGTGCTAGCACGCGACTTGGCAATAAGTCTGCCTCGCCTAGTTCGCCGTTAGATAACAATTATAAATCTTACTAATACTTCTTACTGTCCACACCGTGTTGTATGCTATTTTTATTTTGGTAAAATAAACTTTGTATCTATTGTGTTAAGGGGGAATATTGAACGTAGTTTCGATGATGTGTCTACAATTGAAGTTTTTTGTTAAAGCTTTGAGGACTTATCACTGAACTGAAGAGACTTGTGCTATTCGTTATTATCACGTATGCTAATGAGTCTTGCATAGCATATTTCCTTTGTTGTGTGAATGTTTTATGGACACTTACCTACGTGTTTGGATCTATGTCATGTCAAGAGGTAGAGGAGCATCCATTTCATTTTTTAACAAAACTAATAGTTTACGAAATCAAAAAATTATTCGCGTTAATTTCATGTAGACTTCGTGATTCTACAATGATTTTCTTCAAGCTTCTTTTGTTATGTTATATGTCCTGGGAAATTAAATAAGACGAAACCCCTAAAATAAAAGTATTGTATAGCTATGGAAATAGCTTTTACAGACATGAAATTATCGGACCCCAAGTACACCCAGACTTAAGACAATATTTCGTGGGAAGCACAAATAAATGCCTGGCATGGGTTACAAACACCCCGCCCTTAAGCACGGCTGCCTGCTGACCGCATACATGACCGCTTTACAACCAAGCCAATTTTGTTAGTTAGTATTTATTATTTTTTTAAATTGTTATTCCATAATAATAAAAATTAAGTAATGCAAACACCCCGAGGGTTAAAACTGACTATAAATTTTGATCTTTCGTCCAGTTATTTCGTAAGAAACAAAAGAAAATCTGGTAAAGAGAACATTGAACTCATTTAAAAGCTTAGATAAAGAACTTTACGCCTCGCAATCTAAGACTTAACAGAAAGTTAGTTGCATAAATTTAATTTTAATCTCAAACATTGCATTAGACCAGAAATGTATTTGTTTACCTTTATTTTCTTTTAAGAAAATAACTAAATATATTCCTATTATTACATGAATTCTTGTAAAGGAAACAGGAAAACAACTTTAAAGAGACGCAAAGAAAATCGGAATAAAATTGCCAACATACGATATTCAAAAGTGCAACGATGTTGATGTTTTAAGCTGAAGAAACAGAAAGGCATTCGTGAACATGTTATACCGCTATTCAAATACGACGTTATTCGTAGGAAAATTCTTTTATTGTATAAAGGAAACGCTGTCAAGTTTGCGATCGGTGAAGTCGCCTTTCAACTGATATAAACAGCGCAGTGGAATAACGTCGCATCGCCGCCTCCCGGGACCAGTCATCGTAGCAACACTTCCGTTGCACTCTGTCCTGGACATCTCCTGTTTTGTTTTTCATTAAAAATGCTTAAATTTGTTTTTCTGTTATTTATTGTTACAACGAAAACTTGTTTTCTCGTGCTGACGGACTGTTGTGTGATCTCAAAATCCCTACTAAAATTTTCCTGCAGTGGCACTGACTTTCATGAACATTAACTGTTATTTTGACCGTCTAGATATATATTTCTTTTATCCATACTAATATTATAAATGCGAAAGTAACTCTGTCTGTCTGTTACTCTTTCACGCCTAAACGTCTGAACGGATTTTGATGAAATTTGGTACAGACAATCTTTAGACCCTGAGAAAGAACATAGGCTACTTTTTATTAAGAAAAAAATATATTTTTTTTTACAAAAAAATTGTATGTTCTAGCATTTTGAAATTTTTACCAGTGTGGGGGTGAAATAGGGGTTGAATTGAAGATAAGACAATAAATCTTGGTACGTAGGCTTTTTCTACAAACGGAATTCCCGAAATTCGAACAGTACGGATTCGGAACGGGAACTACAAAACCAAACTCACATTCACTTCTCTCTCACTCACAACAAATTCTGATTGGCAAAAACTAATTTCACGCGGGCGAAGCCGCGGGCGGAAGCTAGTATGTAATATATTTTCAAACAATAACATAAGCATCTGTCCTTTATTAGATAGAAACTGCGTTTAAAAAAACATTTACGCATCCAAAAAACCAACGACAAATAATAATAGTTTATCCAAAACACACCATTTATCATATACAGAATGGTTAAAAATGTATAAGAATGTTACTTGGGATACAACCTGTTACTAGCTCTGATGGCTTCTTGATGTTTTTATGATGTCCTGTTCAAGATGATGGCAACGAATATTTTGGTTGTATTATACTTTTATTACTTTGCTTGCTACATATTTTGTGTAAAGGATTAGCTTGTAGTTTTAAACTTCATAACTTAACTTTAATATTATTTTGTATCTTTTAAGGAATACGTATTGATTATATAAAAAACTCTTGAATTCGCTAATTTCCAATTATTGGAACTATTTAAAATATTAAACTCATGTTTACGTAAAAATACTAATAGACCCGTTAAGCATTGGTTAGCAGGAAAACCATTCGCATTTAAATTGAAAGATTTTATCGTGTAAGGAGGAATAATTCTAATTGAGTCTATGATAAAATTATTACATAAAATGTTATTGTTTGAATATATACCGTTTTTTTCCTTACTTGATTTATTTAGTAAACAAACACCACATATTGCAAATTCACTAGTTTTTACATCAATCGCACACTTTGATATGGATGAAAATTTCTGGAAAGTAGCATTAAACGTTTATGCAATAGAAAACACGTAAATCACTTTGATTTATCCACTATCTTTCGTAAATTTTAAATAAATGTATTTTTTTCCAACATAAAATTTCACAGATAAAATTATTTTTACGATTTGACATTTGTAGATTATAGAATTTTGTCCTTGATTCCTATACATTTTTCAAAGATTAAAGACTAAAGTCTTTAGTCTGTGGTTGACACGACGCCATATATGTTTACGTTTTAGAGCAAGTCTGTTTAAATAGACAGTACGAAACATTCTTTCTTAAAAATTAGACAGATATTTTTTTTAAATTAAAACTAGCAATAATGTTAAAATACTTCAAAGTAAACGCTGGAAAATCTAAGAGAAATGTGACAGAGAAAACATTGTTTTCATCACATCGATTCTTTGATCATTTCATTAAACACAATAAAAACTAATTCTTAAATACCATTGAGATTACTTTATACTTTCCTAAACAAAGTAATGACAAAACACAAATTAAAAAAAAACATGAAAAGCGTTTGCAATAATACTGCCATACTTTAAATGCGCTGAATCGTTATAAATATTTTATGTTTAATTTAATGCAAATCTTTGTGTGCATGGACATGATTCTTTGCTTTGGTCAGGGTGTTTTTCTATATGTATTAAGTATGTATTTACAAAAAAAAAAGTATTTAAGTATGTTTATCCGTTGTCTAGTACCCATAGTACAAGCTCTGCTTAGTTTGAGACTAGATGCCGTTGTGTAAAAGTGTAAAAAAAAATGTAATAATCTTTTTCTACGTTGTCGCTGTAGATTATTGTGCTACCAATAAAATAAATACAATGTGATACTGCTCTGCAATCGACTAGATTTATGTTAGTGCTTTTACCATAAAACTATTTCCTTTGCACGTGGATTTATAGACGTTCTTTTTACCTTACTGGCTTCTCACCTTTTATATATTTATTTGACACGCATGTGTACACAAAATACATTTGACTTGACCGGGAATCGATCCCGCCGCCATATCGTAGAAATTATCTACCATATCCACTACGCCAAAGTAAAACTTGTAAGCCAAAGGATTCAGTTCCTCTTTTGTATTCTAAACTAAAAATAAAGACAACATAAAATATTATGTCAAACAACGTGTAAGACTGCTCTCATGCAGAAAAGTTATTTTGGCTTAGCTCCTAAAATTTTTAATAAGTTTCCTAATGTTATGAAGACCCTAAATTATTAACAACTCAAGATGATTATTACATGCATTACTTTTTGATAAATGTTATTACACACTAGATCAATTTTTAAATGATAATAATATAGTATGGTAAAAAACAATTTTGTGAAACTTTTGAACATATTCATGAATATGTAATAAGTATGTTAGTACTCGTATATTGGTTAATTTAAAAAAATATACTTAATGATTTAACAGTGACATTTTTTGTATATTATTAGTTTTAAGCATATTATTTAAAATTTAACCTTGGCTTGTAATTATTTGTAAAGTCTTTTTTTAAATAAGTATTTGTATGCCCGAGTAACAAATTAAAACATAGCGCAAATTAATTTTCCGGAATTCACATTTTATGTAATACCTGTGTTTTTTGACAAATAAATGAATTCTATTCTATTCTAACACTACTTCAAAATAAAAATATGGAAGAATAAAAGACGCTATCACAGGTTTACTTATTAATTTTAATGATATAACCAAATTCTTGCTGAGCTTGCCACTTGAAGCAAGTGTGCTTCTTATAAAGGTTCAGTAGGTAGAGTTCAACGATGATAATCACTCGAAAGGTGCCACTTGAAATGGCACGCAAGATAAACGAGGAGGTTCTTATTTTTTAAGTATAGTACGGTGGGAAAACCATTAACACCATGTCATTGTGTTTATGTTACGGGCAACGTGATTAACTGGGCATTATTAATAAGGACCGGTCCTTATTAATAATGCCCAATAACGATGGCCAAAGTGATAAATTTATCACTTTGACCGGCCCTTAATAATAATGGCCGACGGCCCGTGGTCCATGTAATAAGTTAGTGTTTGAGATAGCTTAAAAAAAGCTAAAACCTAAAATTAAGCCAAAAGTCAGAAACATTTGGTTAGGTTAGGTTAGTATGGCGACCACAACGCGAGATGCCAGAAACATTTAAGTAAAATGTTTATTTTTTAACTACTATGTCCAATAGTTTATTTTTTGTTAACTTTTCATGAAAATTTTGTAAGTTTAATTTCATTCAATAAACAAAAACTCTACAGTTCACCTATTTTATTACTTTGCCCAAGATAGGGTGGGCCTTATTCATAATGGCCGGGAAAAGTGATTAATTATGCTGTATTAATCACATTGCCCAATTGAGTCGGGCATTATTAATACAGACCGGTCATTATTAATAGTGCCCGGACTTATCAAATTGCCCGTAACATTTACATGTTTCTGGTATGTAAGTCGATTCACAAAAAGCTTAAGTAGGCTTTAATATACTTAAGATGTCATAAAAAGTTCAAATAAGCTTTTTTTACTATACTTAATATTATAATGAGGTAAAGTTTGTGTGTTTGTTTGTGTGTTTGTGACGTTGTAGGGGGTAATCTCCGGATCTAATAAACTGATTTCATAAATTATTTCTGTGTTGAATAGTCAATTTATCGGGGATAGGCTATATGTATAGTATCAAGCTATGACTAATAGGAGTGGAGCAGTAATGAAATATGTTTAAAAAAGGGACGCGTTTTTTTCGCCTTCCAATCCAGAGATTACCCCCTACAACTTTTAACTTTACCTCTTTATAATATTAGTATAGAAGTATAGACAACAAGCTTTACGGTAAAATAGCTTGTTATGTTTTAGTCTGTACTACATCATCATACCTTTAATATCGACGAAAGATCAATATTATAGAAAATTAATGTCCATGTTTCTATCTCTTAGCCTTATAACAGTTTACCTGTTGTTTAATTGTTTGAACCAATTTAAATAACATTACGTACAATAACAAACAACCCTGTTTGCCTATTCGTCGTAGTTAAGACAGACAGACTGATCAAATTACTCATTAACATTCCATTTGATTTGTCTCAGCTATATTGTTCGTATTGTCAAATTTAAAGAAGAAAAATTCGAGTAACACCTTACCCCAATAAGATTGTTTAAAATAATAGACCATGATTTTGTTGATTAGTAGAAAAGTTATTTGGGAACTTACGAAAATATGTATGTGTATATGTGTATAATACTTAATATATGTGTACCTATAATACGAATATTACTTTAAATATTCAATTGTATCAAAAGAGCATAAATATATAGATGCCCTTTTCGTGTAGTGACGGAATAAAAATGCATAAAATTATTATGATGTATTAAGACCTCGTTAGGACGCACGGTGGGAAGCCGATGGATGAGGGAGGCGCAGGAGAACCGCACAAGGTGGCCAATACTTGGAGGAGGCTATGTCCAGCAGTGGGCATCTATAGGCTGATATGATAATGATAATCTAATGGATGTCGCAAAAACCGACAAAGGCATAGTTCAAGCATAATTACTATTTCTACGAAGACAAAAGTAAGAAAACCTTATGCTAATCTCCATAACTAGACTAGTAGTAGTAACAATTTTACTGAACGGCGTATCTCTGCAATTGGTCATTAAAGGGTTGTAAAATGTTATAAGTAAATGCAGTATACATTTTTTTCCACGTACGGAATTAGAAATTAAATGTTTAGAACGGGAACAAATCCATTTATCACTGAGCAAAATATATATACCTAGGTTATTCTCAGCGGATCTGCTTCGCATTTAGTTGGGGTAAAAACATTTTCCACGCGTATCTACAACCACAACATATTATTTTCTTTTAACTAACACTGTAACAATTGTTCTACTCTTATTTTAAAACATATTCCATTGTGGGGAAAATCATAATTGGTTAGATCCAAATTGCATTTGGGTTATTCCTTTCTTGCATCTTTTACGAACAAAACCGTGTTGGTAAAGACTACATTACTGCTAAAACGGGTTAAAGAGTGGGTCTACCATTTAACATTTACGTTGCTCGTTTCTTTTTTGTGGGTCTTATTTATGTATCTGTTCTTTCTATAATGCTTACAAGAAGTCAAGCAGATATCGTAGGATCATGCACTGTTGAACAATGCTTAGTAGATCACGCTATTACTCGTAATTGTGCTCCATGTCGATTATCGCGATCTATATGAACCAAAAACAGGTAATATTAAGTTCTAACACAAAATAAATTGTATTTTATTTATCTTCAAACCCTACTTGGCCGCGAGAGTATCAAACGAATATTGAATTATTTATAAACAGACAGTATTGAATGGGGTAGAGGAGTGTTTTGACACTCGCTATTGACTTCATGCTTATGATGAGCTAAGATTTTTGACTGATGGTTCTCCTTTGTGGTGTTGCCCTTTGTTGCTTTATAAATGATTCTTTATATCTCTCATTTATTATTTATATCGTTTTGAAATATATCTTACGTTTAAGTTGGTTTCATTTATAAAAAAGGAAATAATTGGCATTTCAACGGTGAAATTATTTTACTATTTGTAATTTTATCGTTGCTACAAGTGTGCCCGTAGTCCCTGAGGTCGCGAGTCGAGTCCCGCGTAGGGCATATATTAAGGAGACCCTGAAATAATGCTACTGAAATTAGTTTTACTAATACGAATAAGAACTGCCACTGTCTGACGGTCTATTATACCGCAAATAAACCTTTCGAGTATTTACAAGTATTTTTTCCTTAACATCAGTTACTGCATAAGTAACAACTTGTCTTAAATACAGAATATAAAAAGCAAGAACATACACCTGCCTACATTCACACGCTTAAGCTAGATTGTTTTCGTACGCGAACAAGGAACAGATTTTTTGTACTAAAAGATGAATGTTTGAACTGAGTAGGAACACAAATGCAGCTTTTCTTTTTCTTTCTTACAAATTTACAAAACGCGCCATTTAGTTCTGAACTAAGCTGTGTTTATAGTATGGATACCTTGTTGCAGGCCAAGATTTCCATCATCAACAGAAAAAGCTTTATAATAAAGAGTTATGAACCTTCATAATATATTAACGTAAGAACTAAAAGTAAACTAATCCTTATTTGGTCGGTGCTGTTAATGTCGACTTATGTAATAGATTAAACATAACATCTTATATCGTGAAATAAAATCTTTAATAATCTCTATACTAAAAAGAATAGTCAGCACGGTTTTACTAAATTATGGTTTCCCTATTACTGATCCAATTCTGTGCCTGTGCTGCAAATTGGCAAAAGAAAAAGATAACTTTATAAATAAAATGCAACTTTATAATAAAAAGAAGGAAAATGTTTAAGTAAAAGTCTAATAAATACTTACTCTGGTATGGAATACTTCGATATCGTAACATAAATTAGGTCAACGGGCAAAATTTGCCTAACTAAATAATTCACAGGAGTTAAAGCAAGGTTTACTTAGCTACACATACCTACCTATATGTACATCAAGTAACATTTAGTCACTAAGGGAATACTAAGTGCATTATATATCGCTGCTTCAATCGCAGTGAGGTTTCTATCCATCAATGTATCGGCCGAAAGGGTAGAGCAGAGGATAATTTCCTTCAACTCAAGTCACAGATATTTACGTCGTAAAATGACACCTAGAGCTGACTTCCAGCATCCGTGGCGGGTGATAGTCCTCGAGGATTAATTTAAAGTCCAAGTTAAATAATAAATATGTATAAATATTTCTCACACTTTCACACAACGCCATCTAGTCCCAAACTAAGCAGAGCTTGTACTATAAATAATAAATACTCGTAAATCTATGAGTACTAGACAACCGCGGATAAACATACTTAAATACTTTATTTTGTAAATACATAGATATTATTCTTATAAGGTTAAGTTCCGTCGTTAAAGATAATGAAAACCTCCGTTGGCACGTCACTGGTCAGAAAGATTGCTTGGGATTTGCTATTCCGTCTCTAGGACTCTAATATCCTAAGTGCTGATTCATACTTTTCAGTTATTTAAACTCATACTAGACATGTAAAACCCAGTCAATTACAATTGTTATTATCATCATCATCTTTGCCATAAGACGTCCAAAGCTGGACCTATGCCTCCTACAAATCTCTCCATTTTCCTCTATGGTGTGTCTCCCTATCCATCAGTTGCCCGCAATTTTTACCAGATTGTTGGCCCACTTTGTGTGGGAAAATGAACCACACAATCACATGACACAAGTAATCAATGAATACGAAATGATATTTTCAAATCTACTTTGTAAGTAAGCCCATCTATCTCGAAACGCTATGATGGAACCAACCACAAAATTCAATTACGCGGCAGACAAAATAAAAACGTCGCCGACAGCAACGTATCGTTTCATTTGTTTTCACTTTGTTGCATCTCTTTCTGTACACGTGTTAACGCCAATAAAGTAAGACCTCTATTAAACGTAGAGTTACACCAGTTTGAGTTTAAACTGATAATAAATGAAGGGTCATGTTCTTTGGTCCATAATATATGAAAAGCCTCGTCAAGAGATATGACACTTTTGTTCAGATTTCATGAAGTTTAATTAAACATCTCCCACGGGACTTTATTTCGTGGTATAAGTAAATTGGTACATTTGATTGACAAGAGGAAATAACGAGCTTTAAAATTGTTAATATAATTGGGAACTTTGAGTTTTCTAAGTACTTGATTTGGAAGAGTATCGTTTGACCTTTAATCAATATTGAGATCATTATTGAAAATGAAAAGTATTGGTTTTATTATTGACTTCGTTATAATAAACTTTTTTATTAGAAGAGAATGGTTAATGTAAATATTATTTACAATAATAAATCTGCAGGACCATTGACAAAACCTAAGCAGTTATTAGTAAGAGCGTTAGAGGCTAGTACACATTAAGACAATGCTATGTAGTCCCAAACTAAGTAGACTTGCATTATGGGTACCCACTAGGAACGCGGAACAAACGCTTGTTATTCAATTATAAAACTGAACAGTTTTAGTTTGTTGCAATGTAACTGAGTAACAATATTAAATAAAACGACTAATTAATAAACGGATCGAGTTGATTTGTGTACTCCAGAACTAAACACAATACTTTCCGAACTCCTACTCCTATACCTTTACAGTGATACGCACTTCTTAAGTAACTACTTCAAAATTTTATACCACTTTTCATAATTGCTTGAAAGCAAGCACGTCTATTCCTTAGAGGTTTGAACACAACATATATTTTATTCTTCCACAACAATCTTGACATACTAATAAGACAATTTATATAGTGCCTTCTTTCTGTACGAACAAAACTTAATTATAAAACTAAAGACGAGTCACGTATACAGAAATTCTTGCACTCAGTTTAAAATTTTGAATTCACAAAGTTTTTAACAAAACTGTAAGTTGCTACAATAGGTATCTAGTTTAAAACGCATCGTGCATTTTGTAGTGAATACGTATGCATTACGTTGCTATTCTATTGTTGAATACGTCATGAAATAAATGGTGGACGAGTTTCTTGAGATGTAGGTCGCTTTTAGAAAATGAAATATTTTTGTAATTACTTCAATTTGACCTCATAGAACGTGTTGGATATAAAAGTTATGTAACTATTGACAGTCTTCACTCCATTGGCATCACTTTGCTGGTCTGGTCTAATGCTTGTTCGTACTATGTAGGAAGAACCAGATGACATAAAAAAGCGGGAGCACCGGAACATTGCATCTGATTACATGCACTGAATTTATTTATTGTCTTTAACCATGGTGAATTAAAGTTAATTTTGGACAAGCTTGTCGGTATACCTTACCACGATAATGAAATAATTATTCCTTAAAATATAATTCACCTTTTAATTAAACAATCACAAATACAAAGTAAAACTAACGTATCTCCGAATGGAACAGTTACGTTTCCTAGTAAGATATCTTAGCTACATTCACCTAGAGCGCTTACAAGGGGGAAATGAATTAATTCTGTTTTACACAAGAGTGCTTTAAAATAAGGAGTTGGTTTCTTGCAGTGGAAGAAATACCCCGTGAAATTAACTTCGGAATTCAGTTCACACTGGACACCTCTCAGGTACAAAAGATAAATGGCTGGGAGGGTACAAGTGTACAGCGTTCCTATTTTCATGAATGGAATTTGAAAAGTTCTTTATTTTTAATATTGGAAATAACTCGAAAGCATTGTAATTTTTTTTTGCGTTGTTTGAACTGTTGTTTTCTTTTATTATTTTGGGTATAGAACATAAAATGCTTTTATTATTTGACGATGTTTGTGGCGTAGTAGTCATGCCGCAGAGATGACTCTCACTTGTCAAGAAATCGTTGCGTCGGAGAGGGAAAAAATAGAGGACTCGATCCCTCCTTTTTAATCTGCATTTAGATTATTCAATGAATTTTGATAAATTGACATTAGTAACTTTGGTACTTTTTTTTCTAGAACCAACGGATTCTTCTTTTTAAGCTGATAAAAATATGGTACGTACCTATAAGGATTATTTTCAGCTTACCTTCAGTTATAATTAAAGCTACCAAGTTGCTACCAGAAACGAGATGCTTTTATTTTTGGTCGTAGGACAAGAAAAAACCAAGATTACAACTTCTGTGTGTTATTGGTGGTCACAGGTCTAACCTAACCTAACGTTAGGTTAGAACTGTGACCCCCAATGCAAGAGGCGAGCGAGCGAAGCGAGCGTGCCGCGGCAGCGGCCGCTGAAGTGCCAGATTTAAATTCATTTCAACAAAAATTCTAAGCTTTTGTAAACATGACATTATTAATTAAAGCAATATGATCATTGAATGTAGCGGCCGCCGAAGTGCCAGATTTAAATTCATTTCAACAAAATTCTAAGCTATTGTAAACATGACATTATTAATTAAAGCAATATGATCATTGAATGTAGCGGCCGCCGAAGTGCCAGATTTAAATTCATTTCAACAAAAATTCTAAGCTATTGTAAACATGACATTATTAATTAAAGCAATATGATCATTGAATGTAGCGGCCGCCGAAGTGCCAGATTTAAATTCATTTCAACAAAAATTCTAAGCTATTGTAAACATGACATTATTAATTAAAGCAATATGATCATTGAATGTAGCGGCCGCCGAAGTGCCAGATTGAAACTCATTTCAACAAAATTCTAAGCTATTGTAAACATGACATTATTAATTAAAGCAATATGATCATTGAATGTAGCGGCCGCCGAAGTGCCAGATTTAAATTCATTTCAACAAAAATTCTAAGCTATTGTAAACATGACATTATTAATTAAAGCAATATGATCATTGAATGTAGCGGCCGCCGAAGTGCCAGATTGAAACTCATTTCAACAAAAATTCTAAGCTATTGTAAACATGACATTAATAATTAAAGCAATATGATCATTGAATGTTATGAAGAAAAAAGTTCTGAAAAGGAAAATTATGATTATAAACGTTTATTGGTACAAACAGTATGAATAAAAAAATTATGAAGAGTGATTATTATGAACACAAAGCGTTAGTAAGACCAAAAATATGACTTCGGATTTTATGTAAGCCAATATTATGGACCCTATAATTTGAAAAGATATTTTTGTTGCGAATACAACAACTAATATTTAGTTTCACTTGTTTGATTGTTTTTGAATTCCTAGTGTAGTTTTAGCTGTATATGTTTGTCTGTAACGGTGTGATAAAATTATCAAATAAAATATTATTATCTAAAGCAGGCATGTTTTATCAAGATTTCATATTACATTCATACATCAAACATACGCACATTTAAGAGCATCTAGTTTGTAATCAAATCCCGTACTATCGTAAGTGATATGTAGTACTTTCTTCACGTGAATACTTTACGTTGTCGTCGGGCGTTCATAAAAAAGACAATTTCCCTTATTGCCGCAATCTGGAACACATGTTCCGCACGGGGTTATGTCTGCAGCCGCCCTCATAAACGACAAACTAAACCATAATTTATTGCGCAAATTTAGGGTCAAACATATGACTCATAAATTGCTTTAGTATATTATTTGCGATAACTAGCCGGTAACTAATGATACTATATTACAGTGTGGTTGCTATTTATTCTGGACTCTAAATTTGTACTATGTAATAAATGTTATATAAATATGAAGTAGATAAATATTCTGTGCGGTACGTTATGTACATGTATAGGGTTGGTAGCTACATTATGCGGTCTAGTGGAAAAATTTGGAGCAAGCCTAAGTGCAATAATAGACGTTCCATGATCTATGAAATGATGCGATGATGAAATATGAAATATATTTCTTGATTTAATTATACTATTGCGATACGCAACTGAGGGTTGCTCGTTCTAATCCCACGCTGTAAAATTACTTGTTCGCCACACAAATCATTGTTCTGATTTGTTATTGTATATCTTAAATGTTTAATATAAATGTACGTTAGATTTACTCCTCATTTTTACTAAAGGAAAGTTTGCGCATATTATCTGTATAAAAAGAAAAATAATAACTTTATACAAAACACTAAATTCGTCTGGTCTCCGTAAACTTAGTTAAGTTTTACTTACTTGACTTTTATCCTATCATTCAAGGAGTAAGATTTCAGCAGATTTCGTGCGGTATGATTTCAACGGGGTGTTATCATTGTTTTACTACACTTATTTCCTTACCAGATGGTAAATCTCTTTAGCCGCTTAGCTTGGTACCACTGCTGTGCGCTCTTAATCCACTTTAGCAGTAGTCAGCGTTTAGATGGAGCTAGTGAAATTAGAGGGATATAAGATTCATGTTTAGGGTAGTCTGCGGCTTGGCCATAATGTGGCACTGTTAAGTCTATGAACGGCGTTTACAGCTTACCGTCAGATAGACCCCTTTCTGCAACAACAAAAACGCAGAACTCGAACTACTTAACATTGACATCTTTTGACAACAATCCAAAACATTTAGCATTCATAACCTTTCTGAATGAATATGTTATAGATTGAAGTTGTGCACTAACGACCAAGTTACTGCATAACATGCAGCTATCGCTTTGAAAAATACTGACTGCAACTTTTGTAAGTCTGAAACAGCTCTTCTTTTATTCATGTTCTGACATGTGGCGTTCCCCCTGTTGTGTACAAGCTTTCTTCCTTAACAAAATAAACAACGTTTACTTGGAGTTAGGTCCTTTGAGATTCTGTCCTCTACTTATGTTTTATGAATGAGATCTTATGCACTTACGGCGAAAAGCAACGACAGAGTGCATATTTTTAAATAGAAAACGACAGCTACATTATTTATTATGAAGGTTTTTTTCTTTATACATATTTCTATACATTTCCATCAGTAAGGTTGTACATATATACCAGAATTCTATATCATTCTTATACAGATTCTTAGAACATTTTAAGATAACCCCCACCACTCTACGTGTAGGCAGTTCCCTTTATCACGAAAAACTATATCTATCTCACTTGCACAAGGAAAAATTTCACGCGTTTTCTAACATGCCGCATGGTTTTCATACTTTTGGTACGACGCAATATTGTGCTTTATCTCCTTGGTATAAAGCCTACTACGGTTCTACTAAGTTTTCATACTAAGCACCTTTTTCAGTTTAGCTCTAAAGCCCTGCTATTGTGCTCAACCCAAAAGGACCTATCTTAGTTTCCAACAACGCAAAAGCAAGCTTATTTCCATAACATACAGACTGAAATTGCGTGCTGTTAAAATAGAATTTAGAGCTTTTGTAAATGGAATGCTTGTCACAAAACTTGTAACGTAGATAAGTGGGTATGTATAGGCTGTTTGGAAGCAAAGCCTCAGTCGCGGCGCGCTTATGCTCGCGTGAAGACGGACTCAAAGCTAGGTCCTTGCGCGAAATGGCGGGAACTTTTCGATAAACTTTCGTATTGAAGTACGCAGTAACTAAACCTTACATATCTTGTAAAAACTATTAATAAAAGTGTGTTTTATATATTCTGCTGATTGAAGTTACGTTATTATCAAGTGTTGGGAGATATTGAGAATATCAGTTCTATCAACTTACGAGTTTTACAAGTATGTTAATAATAGTTTTTTTTTTATACTTACTAAAAGTTAACTGAAAATTCTTATATAAATTAATGCACACATCACCTGTATTATTGAAAATTGGGCCAGATTGTTGGTATAGGAATTTGAGTACTTCAGTTTTTACTTAGGTACTTATTAGAAATTTCTCTATTTGTCCTAAAATGGTAAAAAAATGCAAAATATTTCTATTGTAGTAAACAAGTCGCCTTTGTAACTGAGTCCAAAACGAGGATAAGCTTTTCAATTTGTTTTTATTTTTTAGAAAGATTGTAACCGCAGAACTCTGCCATTCCTTAAATAATTTTCCAAACTTTTTGTTAGAAAGGGTGAATTTTAAAGTGTGCCCATATTTTTTTCATTTTTTTTAGGTAAATAGGTTTTTATTTAAAACCACATAAACTTTCTGTTAATTACTTACCTAATAAATAAAATTAATAAATTGAAAGTTCTATAAATTTTTGATTGTACCTAAGACAGCTTTTGCTAAAGACGGTTTTTAATTAGATATTTATGTTTCCATTTTGATCTGTTCTTAGGCCATAACATTTATAAGTTGCTACCTAAGAGTTTGCAACATATGTATATAATTTAAAAGTTTAAAAATTATAAACTTATGGTTTCAACTTCGAAAAACTTGAGTAATTATACTAATAAGTTTATTTTCTAACTTCTTTAATTATTGATGCTTGTAATTATTTTAAAATACACTTTTACTAGGTATATGAATACATATTCAATTCATTTATTATTTTTTTATGGAAACGATTTAATAATAAAAGTAGGTATATGTATTCATATACCTACTTTTATTATTAAATCGTTTCCATAAAAAAATAATAAATGAATTGAATATGTGAACGAACTAAGAAAACAATATATCTCCGTATCAATGCTCTCCTCTTCTCAACCCGTAACTTTGTATTCAAAACTATAAATAAGCAACTAAAAAAAATATTTATGTTAAAACTATTCCGTATGGTAATATATGTGGTGACGGAGTAAGAATACAATATGTCACCACCCCATCTCATCTCATGGGTGTCGTAAAAACCGACTAAGGGACTATCTGTGAATGTTATCTGTACGAAATAAAAAGAAGGAAAACTTGTAATTAAACCTATACCACTCCGTCTGGCCAGCGTGGTATTATAGGCCAAGTATCCCTCCTTCACGAGAGGATGCCCATCCCTGCAGTGGGACATTGATGGGCTGTTATGATGTTCAAAACTGTTGCAACTATATCCTTGTCGCTTAGAATTTAAAAGGACACGCATTTAATAGCCATACAATAGATGTCTCAACTTTCAACCCGGTATTGTTGCAGTGCCCAAGTAATTATCTTGTCTATGATTCTAACACGCAAATTGAACTGCAGTCCACACGACCGTGACACCTCTGAATCCAATTGACCCCAGGCCAGGGTTTGTGTTGTAGAGCATGCCTGTAACACCCCGGGAACTTAATTATATGGAAGTAAATAATTATTAATTATGATGTACAAATACAAATAAACGTAAAACAAAATGATACAAAATCAGTGTTAGGTCATAATGTTCGTAATGATCTTGATTATTTATTCATCATAACAGCCCATTAATGTCCCACTGCAGGGACGGAGGGATACTTGGCCTACTAATCAGACGGATTGGTATAGGGTTTAATTTCAAGTTTTCCTTATTTTTACTTCGTAAAGATAATATTCACGGATAGTCCCTTAGTAGGTTTTTACGACACCCATGGGATGAGATGGGGTGGTGACATAATAATTCCTATTCGTAGAAATACCTGCTTTACTGTAAAATATATTTATGACACTTCAACACTACGTCATATTAAATGTTATATACTAAGCCGAGATTGTACTACGAGATACGAGACACAGACAAACAAAAATTATATGCATATAATTTATAAAAAATTACCAAATCTATATAACAATGTATTATGGTACCCAGTGGGTTCAATTACCGTTCATAGGCACAAAGATTTGCATTGCATTAGTTTGAGTGTGATAATGTTTTTTTTTCATAGTATTTAGTATTTTTTTAAAATATGTATGTATTTATTTATTTTGTTTGAAAGGCAAGATTCTTCCATCACTAAAAAGGAGTCCGTCTTTGCAGTAGGACATTAGTAATCCACAATGGTTAAGATGATTAGGTACCTACTAAACCAATTATTTTTATTATCATAACAGCCCATTAATGTTCCACTGCAGGGACGGGCCCCCTTCCGTGACAGAAGGATACTTAGCCTACTAATACCACGCTGGCCAGACGGATTGTTATAGGGTTTTATTTCAAGTTTTCCTTCTTTTTATTTCGTAAAGATATTATTCGCGGATAGTCCCTTAGTCGGTTTTTACTACACCCTTGGAATGAGATGAGGTGGTTACATATTGTATTCTTACTCCGTCACCACACGGACACGATTATTTTTATGAAATGCTCTAAGTATATAAAGTCTACGCTTGTATTGTGGTTATCAATATTAACATTCACTTCAAAATGAATTGTCTGTAATAATTACCGTTTGTCATAATTCACATAATTGATGTCACAATTTAACCGCGACAATTAACAATACGCTACACGCAATTATTAAATTGCCACGCTTACCTCAATTGAAATAATCTATATTTAAAAAAGAAAGTCGTGTTAGTTACACCACTTATAACTCAAGAACGGCAGAACAGATTTGGCTGAAAATTGGTAGGGAGGTAGCTTAGAGCCAGGAGAAGGAAAAAGTATCCTATTACTTTTTAGGGTTCCGTAACGATTTTGAAAAAAAACGGATTTAAGTCGTGACGTCATAGAATTTTTGACAGATGAGTCGTGACGTCACATAATTTTTAACAAATGAGTTGTGACGTAATAGTAATTTTGGCGGAAAAATATTTAAGGCACCTGTCACTTTGACAGCTGTCACTTTTGACAGATGGGCGTGACGTCATGGAATTTTTGACAGATGAGTCGTGACGTCACAGAATTTTGGCTGGAAATATTTTTTGACAGCAGAGTCGTGACGTCATTGAATTTCTGACAGATGAGTCGTGACGTCACAGAGTTTTTGACAGATGAGTTATGACGTCATAGTATTTTGGCGGGAAAATATTTTTTGACAGCGGAGTCGTGCCGTCATTGGCGCTATGTGAAGAAACTGCAACTGACAACAAACATGAAAGTTACATTGCTTAGTGATACATCTGCTGAATATTTCTCGGAGCAATTGCTGACTATTGGTAATGGTCAAGTACCTGTCGATGAATCGAGCGGCTTAATATCATTTTCAAATAATTTCTGTAATTTAGTCTCATCAAAAGACGAACTTATCAACAATGTATTTCCAGAAATTATTTCTAAATACAAAAATAATGAATGGTTGAGTGAGCGAGCAATTTTAGCGGCTAAGAATAAAGATCTAGATGTCCTAAACTACATAATTCAAAATAAGATCATTGGATTCATTCAAATCTATTGACTGCGTCACAAATGAAGATGAAGCCACCAACTATCCAATTGAATTTTTAAACTCTTTGGACGTGCCTGGCTTACCACCGCACAATTTACGCCTAAAGGTTGGCTCCATAGTAATCATGCTTCGAAACATAAACCAGCCAAAACTGTGCAACGGTACGCGTGTGGTGATTAGAAAATTGATGAACAACCGATATGCCGTTTGAATTTAAAAGATTTCAATTTCCGATACGTCTTGCATTTGCCATGACTATCAACAAATCACAAGCCCAATCCTTAAAAGTTTGTGGTTTAAATCTAGAACATGTATGTTTTTTTCCATGGTCAATTATACGTGGCATGATCACGGGTCGGACGGAAGACCATTTTTTTTTTTTTTTTTTTTACCTTTTTCTTTTTTTTAATAAAACAAAAAATGTCGTGTATCACAAGGTACTTAAATGAAGAGCAACCTATGTACTAAAATACAGAAATAATTTATGAATGATTAATTTAATGTATCTGAATGTTAATTAATTAAATGCATATGTAATATGAATGAATAATTAAATACCTATAGTATTTAATTTTTTTTGTTTTTTTTTTACAATTAAAGAAAACGTCTGCTTATTTATTGCGATTAAGGCGGAACAAAGTTCGACGGGTCAGCTAGTACTTAGATAAAATAAAGGAGAACATCGTAACAGATAAAATGCATGGAAAGGAAGAACCTGGAGGGAAATCTGGTCTTCTTATACCACGTTGGCCAGACAGATTGGTATAGAGTTTTCGTCTAGTTTAATTAATTTAGTTTTTATACCGCAAATATCCTGTTCTTTATATGTTTTTACAATATCCACGAGAAAAATTATATCAGCTGTTTGTTGGCTGGGAGTGTGGATTGTGCGGGATCCCAAACAAAGAGATCTGCGTAGTGTCCGTCGATTACAAAAACTAAACCACAGAGAGCGTGTGAAATAGGAGGAGCAGATTAAATTATAATTTTTCTGCCATTTTTTAAGTAAAATATATTAAATATTACTCAGTACCTATTATATTATACTAGCTGTGAACGCGACTACTTTCGCGATTAATTTAAAATTAATAAAAAACTTGTTTATATCATACAAAGTTATCATTATCATCATATCAGCCAATCGACGACAACTGCTGGACATAGGCCTTCTCCAAGTATTGCCACCTTGTACGGTCCTGTGCCTCCCTCATCCATTGGTTTCCAGCCGTCCACACCAGCGCTTTCCGGTACGCGTTCGCCTTTCCAGAATCTTTCTGTCCAAAAAGCTGTCGGTTCACCTCGCTATGTACCTACCCTGCCCACTGCCACTTTAACCGGTTATCTCGGTTACTTTGATTTTCTTGCGGATCTTCTCACTTCTGATTCGATCACGTAGGGAAACTCCCAACATAGCCACTGAAAATAAAATTAATTTCAGAGATTAGCGCGTTCGAACAAACAAACAAACTCTTCAGCTTTATATAATTATTAGTATAGATTCGAGTGTTAAAGGCAAACGGTTCTGACATCCGATAAAATAGGTAAAAGCTTCTTTATAAAAACTACGTACTTTCGTATAAATGAAATTGTTGTTAAAACCGATATCAAATAATTATAAAACCGAAACTGAGCCATATTTTAAGCACAATTAATTAAAAACAATTATAAAAGGTATAAATATAATAATTGGTCGGCCACTGTTGAAGATGAAATTTTGTAAAATAAAATGTTTTTAATTTTGCCCAGGTTCATATTTAACGATAAATGCTTTTGAACCTTGCCATTTACACTCTAGTAAATAGGAAAATAAGTAAAAACAAATAGTAATCTTCTCCGTGTGGTGACGGAGTAAGAATACGACCCATCTCATCCCATGGGTGTCGTAAAAACCGACTAAGGGACTATCCGTCAATATTATCTTTACGAAATAAAAAGAAGGAGAACTTGAAATTCAACCCAATACCAATCTGTCTGGCCAGCGTGGTATTAGTAGGCCAAGTATCCCTCCGTCACGGGAGGAGGCCCGTCCCTGCAGTAGGACATTAAAGGGCTGTTATGATGAAATAGGAAAATAAGTAAAAACAACTAGTATAATGCAATGTTTCAGCTGCCGCGCTAGAGATCACGTTAGAAGATTATTTTAATAAGACAAAGATTCAAACCTGAAACTAAGTCTTTAAGTAATTTCTAAGATACAACTTGATCACCCTGATAGTCCTCTTGCATTCAATGCAGGTATCTTCGTTAATGGTAATACTATTATATTAAAAAAGGGTTAATGGTCAAAAAGATAATCTGCGGTTTCAGCTAGTCAATAATCCTACTTCCTACTAATAAGTATTATAAGTGTGAAAGTTTGTGAGGATGGATGGATGTTTGTTACTCTTTCGCTCTAAAAATACTGAACGGATTTTGATGAAACTTTAATATAGCTTAAACATCAGAATAACATATAGGCTACAAATAATAAAGACTTTTAATCTCTAAGTCACCTTTTACGACAATAGTAATGAAAAAGTTACTAAAAATAAAAACTGTCCCAAACCGGTCTTATTCAATCGGTGTTGTAAAAATTGTTTATGAATAGTCTGAATTCTACAAAAGAACATAAGTTACTTTTTATCAAAACACCACGCGGGCAAAGGCGTAGGCGGAAACTAGTATTAACATAAACGAAACACATGAAGTTATATAAATTTAAATAAACATTATTTTAACTATTATCTAACATGTTCATCAACAATAATTACGAAATATTCAAAATTTTACAACAACCTTATCAAGAGATACGCGTTGATAGCCACGTGATAATTAAAATTACGTACAAACTAGTTCCCAAAACATTTATATTTAGGGTACCTACAGTAAAATAAACAAAAGTACTATTATGTAACTAATCCAAACCGTTAATCAAGCGAAATCATAAAACGAGGAGGCCGTAAATTTAAACAAAATAGTGCTACTAAAATTTACCGTGGAAATAATATTCGGACAAATGAAAATTCCGACCGATGCATTCGGGATCGTGAACGGCGCACGGAGGTTTTAATTCCCTTGACTGTTGCGAATCGGCGCATGTTTTTTCATTAAAACGCATTCAATACGACGACGACGTGGCTTTGAAAAAGCGGACCTTTTCAAAAAATATTTTCCTGACATTCCACTGTGCAGTGCGCTCGTTTCATTCACTTTTTGTAAAGAATTAAAAAATCTATGCTTAATGTTTCCGCTGACACAAATAAACATATAGTAAGTAAAGTTATATTATTGATCTCGCAAAACCTTGTCGTGAAAAGAAGAAGGCTGTATAAATAGACTTCCAGTATTCTTATAAGCTACTCGGTTGTTGTCTCACTCCGTTGAATCAAACTTAGCTTCTAAGAAACTGCATATAACGCTTAGCCTGTTTGAAGCCAAACGGTTTGAACTTGAATAGCGTGTTCGGCTTTTAGCTAGTGTACATTCAGTTTCGATACAGTCATCCTCTAGGTCGAGTTGTCTTCTTTTAAAGAAAATAAAAGAAAAGAAAAATGTTATATGTATTAAAATTATAAGAAAATATTCGAGAAGATTTACATGCCTAAAGTTCTGGGTTTGTTTTAGTCTTCTTTTACGATCCTCACGGTAGGAGATGATTAGAGTAGAAATTAAAAAATAAAACGGTCACCGTACGGACAATACGTCACAATATTTATTTTTACATAAAATAAATCATAAGACTAATTGATTCACAGCGGAACCAAACGCCATTATAAATCTTCTTACTTCACACCATTCCAATAGCGTTAATTTCCTTTATACACCTATAAATGTTAGAAAAACTTTATCAACTACTAATTACAGTCTTTTCTTAGCTGTCATTCGGACTAGGGTAAGGTGGTTGCGTTGTGGTCTCAATGACACCCTCACCTCTCCATTAAAACGCCATGGGGCAGGGTTAACGACCGGTTTGCGTGATAACACACAACTTTATGCTTATTTATACGATGAGGCGAATAAACTGAGCGGTCGACATTCAAACGTTACAATACTAAACAGATGTGGGTACAGAAGTCTTAGTTTTTTTTGTGTCAATTCCCGAACAACGGATAATGCGTTGTATCCCGAGGACCTATTACAGATATAAATTTATTGTCACGTAATAAATCACACCGCGATCAAAAAGATCCATTTTTCCCCCTTATAGTTTTAAGAGAAAATTGTCAAAGTCAGCCTCATCACTCGATTTTTTACGTGTTTGTAAGTAGTACAAAAATGAGATAAATAGACTTCATTTTCTTTAATACGTGAACTGAGATCTCCTTTAATGCGAACATTCATCCACCTTAAATATTAGATAGTATTACACAAATGACTTAGACTTCTGTATGTATGTAACTGTACTGTGGCTACAAAATGAACTGCGACATATCAAATCTTCATTATCTGAAACAGCCGGAACACGAACGATGGCCTTGCGGAATTTTAAAAACTTTGACTTCACTTGTTACTTATTATTTTATCGGGGAACATCGGAACTTTGATAAGACGTCGATAGAATTTATTTGCTAAATAAATGTTTTGTCGATTTGTTTTATATTTTATTTTGATTATAATGGAATCAACGGTTTCTGAAGTATAATTAGCTTATATTTACCTACTTATTTTGTTTGGTAAAGAACTATGAAGACTTCAAGTAACTATTCTATGTCATACCGATTGTGGGGATATCTACGGATTTCGTTATTCTTAGTCCTTAAGAACATTACGCGGTGGACCGACAACCTGAGACACAAGATCGCGCGGTATAAGCCTAGGTTTTTTCCCTCCATACGTGGAAAAAGCCATTCTATGTAGTGGAACATGTATAGACTACTTATTATGTATAGAGTTATAGACTATTATCGATTGGAATAAAAGGATATTAAAATTTGACGATGAAACTTAGGCTTAGTTATATAACTATCTATCTAACTAAGTATTCACAATTCATAATTTCTTTATTTGCAAAACATGTTAGGTTTTTAGAGTCTCTTCAAGACATAACTTTATTTATTTTGTATATTCTATTATATGTTTATTTTATAACAAAATAGCAGAAAACACAACACGCTTATAACATCAACATTAGCGAATCGCATTTAAAAGTAAATTACGAACACGATCGTGAATCATACTCGTGTACAACTCAAGCAATAATTCTGAATGTAATTTACCATTGTTTGCAAACTAAACTTAAAATAAAATAATGTCTGAATACTTAGCTAATACAAAATTTTATTAATATTATACTTAATATATTGATTATAACTAATTACCTCTGTGCCGTAAGTTTGGGAACATGGCTGCTGCAGAGAGGTGTCGGGTTCGATTCCCGCTCAAAACAATTTTTTGTGCTCACAAATTAATTAATTAATGATTCTCTTAAAATCTGTTTAATAACATACTAAATAATAAATAATCATAAATCATCTACAACAACTTAACTACCTTGTTACCTTTACCTTTGAGAGCGCTAAATAAGACAATCCTACATTATCTAACTAACCAAATCATTGTAACAAAATGAGCCCATAACTTACTATTAATAATTAAATAGGTATGTTAGTGTAAGTGTCAGGGTCGACCAGTCACCCTAAGTACCTACTTACGTTTATGAGTAAAAGTAGTAGGTATGTATTGTTAACCACAAGCAATTTTGTTCTGTAACTAACTTAAATAAAGAATGAGAAGAGAATAAAGTTCTGTAAAATCGTCTGTGTAATAAAATTCCTAGAATTGTTTATAATATTCTCTCTAAAATCCATTAAATGTAGTAAATTAAACACTTATATTATTATTTATTATTATTAAGAGCCTTTATTGTCCCACTGCAGGGTAGAGGTCTGACTTTAGTTTGCTAATATTTTCGAAAGCCTGTCATTCTTATTCCGTTCCCGCTGGCCGTAATATTTAATCACGCTACAAAAAATATTTATCCCTAGTACTAAATATATTACGACGACAAAACTAATTATAAAATTATTCATATTAGACTTGGCCAAAATATTGTTCTACGTACATAAGTTAATGTAGACTGTAGCTTCGTCTTATTCATAAATACCACAATATAAAATTACACAAGCTTCGTCTTATCTATAAATAAATTTACACAAGTCAGTAGTCTTGAATGATTTATTTTGTTCTCAGATCCAAACATGAGGCTGATTAAAAAACAACGCGCCAAGTTTTTCAACTAAGGAGCTTACCGAAACTTTTTATTTTTTTACAATGAAAAAGATAAAAAAGGAACAATACATAAGAGCTGAAACGTAAACAAATTCCAATGCCGGATCCGAGCGAAAACGTTTCATAGACAATGCACAGTCTCTTTGGAGCGGCTGTAGTGTCGGCATTGTTGCAGATACTCATCTCCTACACAGGTAAGGAAATCAATCATCTTATTTTATATTATTGAAAAGTATTTCGTAAAAACATCAGCTATTTATCTTAAAGAAATTCAATGCTACTTTCCAATAAAGAGAAAATCAAATACGTGACTTACTTTTGAAGTTAGATTTAGTATTGTTCGTTGTAGAAAATTGAGTCAAAATAAAATATTGAATGCTTTTAATAAAATAATTTTAAATCTCATTTTCCACGAAAAAAGAATATGTACAATGAAACAAATTTAATAAATAATATAGTATTAAAGTAACTAAAAAATAAAGTAATTTTACTAATAGATGTAAATATAAAAAACTGCCAAAAACTTTCAGACACTAAACTGATCTAGATTACATTTATCTTTGCTGAAAATAAAATGTCTGGTTGAAAACTTATTATAAAAACATATTATCATTCTGCCAGTTATAATTTAAGTATTAAAAAGTTGCAGTTACATAATTACTGGTTTTAATTGGCAGCATACTTCATGATAATAGTTTGTATAATATCATTAAATGTAGGTACTGATTCATTTTGATGAGGATTTCATTTAATGTTTTCCTTTTTCTTAATAGTTACCTACTTATTAGTCATTTTGTATACATACTCCTTTAAAAGGTCTGGGCTTATACCTAGGTGTGCTACTCCTACGTGAGCAATATAATATGGTCATTAAAATCTGTATGTTATTTTTTATTACTTAGCGTAATAAAAATAAGTTGTTTGTAGATTTGAACGTAAATAAAATATACATCAATAAATAGGCATCATTAAATTTTATCTTTAATAGCGAGGCGAAAGTTCTATTTGGGTTTAGCTAAAATTTCAAATAATACACATGTAACAAAAAAGTTTCAATATGATAAGAACTAACATTTACGGCATTACATAGGTAGGTACGTTTTATACCGCTGTCGTGTATGTTATTTCCAAAATGTGATAATTTTGTTGATCAATATGTAAACATGATTGATAGAGTAAGTGTAAAAATCCTTTTAAACTTTTAGGTTTATAAATTTGTAAAGTAATTATCTCTGTTATAAACTCCGTGTGTTGACGGAGTTAGAATACATACAATATGTCACCACTCCATCCCATCCCATAGGTGTCGTAAAAACCGACTAAGGGACTATCCGTGAATATTATCTTTACCAAATAAAAAGAAGGAAAACTTGAAATTAAACCCTATACCAATCCGTCTGGCCAGTGTGTATTAGTAGGCCAAGTATCCCTCCGTCATAGGAGGAGGCCCGTCCCTGTAGAGGGACATTAATGGGCTGTTATGATGAAAGTAATTATCTCTCAGGTTTATAATAACATAATAATAACCATTAGGTTTAAGTCTTCAAATTAAGAATAAGTATTATTATCATTATAACTACGACTGCCGCAAACTAAACAACCTTAAGTCAACAAAAATAAAATATACATTCGTAATTAGGGTTTTTATCGCAGCAGAGCACAAAGCACTTGTGGTCGCGCACCAAGTAAATTAGTACTACAAGATAAATTAAAATAAAATAGACTTTAACTCATTAACTTTAGAACACATTTCCAAACATCATATACTAGTTATAATTTAAAAATGAAATAGAATAATCTCTTTCTCATTAAAATTTTAAACCTCAGAAAAATCTTTATAATTCCATACCAGGAATGACTACAAATACAGGACTCATAGAGTCATAGAAAAAAACTTGTCCTTCTTAACCACACTGGTCAGACGGATCGGTAGGTATGTGTTATGTAAATAGTGTAACAGCTGTTATGTAACAGCAATAATGATTTGTACTTAGTAGTAGGCCCTTAGTCATTCCTTTGTGCTCTGTATACAATAGAGTACTACACAAATGTATTCTTTAACCTTCACCAACCGGACATAATAAAATCTAAAGAAGGTATATTTTCACATTAAACGCAGTATCTGCATATACGAGTATGTGAAGGACACATTTCTGCCCCGCTCTTGTTAGGGTGAGAATGACAAATGCTTGCACGATCCTTTAGTGCGGCGGAGAATCTCATTACTTTTTAAAATATTCGTACTTTTCAATTACGAATCAAAGTTTTGTTGTAGTATGTGAGCAGAAATATTTTCAGAAAAAGCATAGAATAATAAAAAGTTATGTAAGATAAACCTACTAATATAAACTTTAGTAAATTAACGTGTATTAATAGTAACTACCTACACTTTAACGCAAAAATAATCTCTACGGGATTTTACTTTACCTTAACTAGGCCATTGTATCCGTTCTACTTACCATACCCATAAGGTAAGTTTAAAGAAGTAAAGTAGGTATAGGTATTATTATTGAGTCCCATGGTGGTAAAGCGTTATGGTGTATGCGGCTGCCGACTGCGAAGTTTTGAATGGTACGCAAGATAATATTTTTTCCGATTTTTTTAAGGTTTCCTTAATTTCCACAAGACAGGGCTTGATCAAGGAGTAGAATTTAAACAGAAAAAAAAATGAAGACAAGATATTTAAATTATGTAAGTAGATTTAGAATTCTATTTAAAAATATATATCAAAAATAAACCTATGACTAAAATAGTAGAATTATTTTTATTTGTATGTTTGTAGAAAAGCACATTAGCCGGCGGGCTCGTCGCTTTACTCTCGGACCGCGTTATACTACTCGTAGACTCGTAGAACCAGCTGTAACGTTCGCGTGCTATTTGCCAATTTATCACAAAGCAGATTATACGTAGGATCGTCCTTGCGACGTGCTTTATAACCTTGTTTGTTCTCATCCTATTGTTTCCCTCACATTTATTTACACACCTTTCTTCTTGTACAAAAATTGACGTACAATTTTTTGCGTCAACATTAATGTTTTCGTATTTTTCGACACGACGTATGTTGTTATAAGAAATTTATGTTTAGTTTTATGTTATTGCTTAGAAGTTGTTATTGGAACGATATTTCTGGCACAATGGTTAAAGTAAAATGCTACTAAGCAGAGGTATCGCGTTTGTTTCCCATTCAATGTAAAATGTAGGTATAAAAATCGTAGAATTATCACTTGTGAATCACGCAATCAATAATTGTTCTGTGTAGGATTCGAACCGCTCTCCTCGTGATTGTAAAATGGGTGCCGTTACCACGCCACTAAGGCAGTTAAAATTGAATCAAACAGAGAGCAATGTTATAGAGAGTCCTAACATTAAAGTGCACAGTATTAAAATGTAAACAAGTGAATCCATCGCCAACGTAGCTGTTGATATATTTATAGATTAGTCTATGTTGTAGCAAATTGTATATCGCGCGACGGAAACTGCTTCATATGCATATTATGACGCACTTATACCACAGCTTATACTAAACTTGTTTTCTTTATTGTAAAATCTTGATGCACATGTTTGAACATTTATCTTTGATTTGCTCGGAGATCGACAGATCAACCCTCAACCCCTGTGTGCCAATCATGCAATGAAACCACTATGCAAACCCTATTGTAAACTTTTAAATTAAATTATTGTCTTTATGACTTATTTGTTATAGCTTTATGACTTATTTGTTTAGCCTAACCAAAACAGCCAGGTCATTGGCAAGTCTATAAAATGTATTTTCAAAGAGTTCAAATACCTGACCGCAAAATAATTAATTTGAAGTCAGAACGCTAAAAGAATGAATGTAGCATGATATATACAGGATGAGCGAGACAAAAATAGGATGCATAAAAGTAAACATGAGTACAAAAGGCGCGCCACAAATTGTGTTTTCACTGTTGGGTCCAGAACACAGGTGGCATTGCTCGCCTTAAGCTCCAACGGACCGCAGCCAAATCCGCATGCGACTTTAATTTAACTTTGCTTCACTGAATATTGTCCTTACATTGAAATTTGAATTATGAGTTCAGCTAACGTCACGCTTAATTCAACGTTGAATTAGTTTCTGCTTAATCTCGTTCAAGTTGGTTTTAGAATCTATTTAATATACTGATTTTATGCTGGAGCTTTCATATAGTTGGGAGAGGAATATTAACATAAAAAATGTTTTTAATTCATTTATGGATTGTAAAGGTATGAAATTGATTTTCTTTTAATTTCTTAAACACACAATCGAATCGCAATAGAAGTGTAAATGAAAAGAGTGAAACTTTGAAACATTTTTTGCTAAGGAATCTAATGCTATCCTTGTGCGTCTCAAAAAAGTGTATGGAATATCAATATATTGGTATACGAACAGTGTGGCCACCGAGGACGTTTTAGTCATTCGGAAACCGGAGGTTAGAGTCTCAAACCTAAGCTACCCACCTAAACCTCTGCGAGAGACAAAGTATTTTCTCTACCTAAAAAGCTACCAAATTTGAAAATAAGCAATCGACATTGAAAGTCTATAGACATTAGTAGCTACCAAGCTTATTATCATTTATTACTTGTTTGCTGCATTCAAATGCAGTGGACTTCAGTGTCAGCGTTCTGTATTACATTGCTCTCTGTTTTATTTGAATCAACTGCTGTTACACAAATCGAAACACCGGTTACGCTGACTATTAATTCAATACCTTTTTAGAACGCTTTATTGTTTATTGCTATGGGTTCTTTATGATGTTTAAAGTCAAAACATATTCGATTTAATTTAAATAGTTATACCTATTATGGTTGTTTTGGAAGATACAAGGTTTTGTTTTTTTTTAATTTACCTATTTATTTTCTGAATTTCGTATTAAGTTATTGCATGGAAGGCAGATCTGTAGCACTGTTCACGGTTACGTTAGTGATAGAGGCAAGCTTGGCCGATACAATTTCTTTCTCTCAAAGATATCTCCTTAGTTCTAGATCCTAAATCGGCTTTTATAACAGCATAGTTCTTGGCATACCTTCTTATTCATACACGATAGAAACCGTAGAGTACTAGAGTAAGACCTGACTCACCAAAATCAATTAAATTCAGCCGCAGTTGTCCAAACGTCTTCAAATGTTCTCCATACTTTAAAACTCATAAATTACGGCTATGAATATGCTCCACAAGTGGCCAGTTCAACATTATTCTAACCAAAACGTATGTTGAGGAAATGTTCAAAATGCAATAGTATGGAATTAGCATAGGCAGAAGTTGTAGGTAGCACGTGCGGTTGTGCGATACCGGCTGAATACGTAACGTGTATCACAGCAGTCGTACGCACTCAACTATATGTCATTATATAGTTTTAATTTGTTATGACGTTACACTATTTTACTGAACTAGAGCCTAGAGATTAAATAATGCGGTCTTGGTATTCGTAATTTACGATACAAACCATAAAGTATTACAGTTACCTAATACCTATTCCCGTTAATCAACAAAAAACTTTAGGCACAATTGTCAGACATCTTACAATATTATCCAAACTTTGAAACTCATAAATTACGGCTATGAATATGCTCCACAAGTGGCCAGTTCAACATTATTCTAACCAAAACGTATGTTGAGGAAATGTTCAAAATGCAATAGTATGGAATTAGCATAGGCAGAAGTTGTAGGTAGAACGTGCGGTTGTGCGATACCGGCTGAATACGTAACGTGTATCACATCCGTCGTACGCACTCAACTAAGTATATGTCATTATATAGTTTTAATTTGTTATGACGTCACACTTTTTAACTGAACTAGAGCCTAGAGATTAAAAAATGCGCTGAATACGTAACGTGTATCACAGCACTACACTAAAAGTCATTATAATATATTTAGTTTTAATTTGTTATTATGGCATACTGTTCTTATTTCGAAACTTAAATTCCTCCAAAGATTCCTAATGAAGCGTATTTCGAATTTGTAGGTACTAGGTTGTTCTCTAAGTAGCTACAGAAAAGAGGTTGAATATTTTGCATTATAAAACAATGCTTCGCTAATCTGCTAAGTTAAAGACTCATACTCATTAAACTTGAAAACCAGATACAAAGTCTGGTTTCTAAGTAAATTTTGGGCGATTTCTAGAATCCTGATACGTCGCCTAAATAATAAGAGCATATTGTATACCTATAGTCACTCATAGCACCTGAAACAGTATTTTTGATTGACATGCGTTGTCGTCTTCAAAGTTTGTGTCACCTAGTTTTAATATAATTTGTGTATTTACCTGCTTTATTTTATTTTGGTGTACAATAAAGTGATAAATAAATATAATAATAATTTTCTAATTAAAAAACCGACTTCAACAGGAGTCGGTTAAAAACCATGGTGGTAACAATTTCTAAGATTAGTATTAAATAAATTTCTGCAGTCGTCTTCATCATAAGATCATTTTTGTGTAAAGTTTTCATTAATACGAATAAAATAAGCCCAAACACTAGGTAGCTGCTATATACCGTTGAGAAGTTTCCTCGAACCTCAGTCGTCTTCATCATCAGATCATGTTTGTGTAAAGTTGTGTAAAGCTTTCATCAATACGAATAAAATAAGCCCAAACACAAGGTATTTGCTGTATACCATTGAAGAGTTCCCTCGATCCTCAATCTTCTTTATCATCAGATCATATTTGTGTTAAGTTGTGTAAAGTTTTGATCAATACGAATAAAATAAGCCCAAACACTAGGTAGCTGCTATATACCGTTGAGGATTTCCCTCGACCCTCAATCTTCTTCATCATCAGATCATGTCTGTGTAAATTTTTGTAAAGTTTTCATCAATACAATTAAAATAAGCCCAAACACAAGGTAGCTGCTATATGCCGTTGAGGTGTTCCCTCGACTCTGGGTGGTCTCCAGGATCTGACTAGTTCTAACTCTTGATTATTTGGTAGTGACGTCAGAGATGCACATGTATGACAAGATTTTACACAATGCGTCTCTACAATTTTCAAAAGATGCCCTCGATTTCTCTGGGATCCCGTCATCCAGATCCAGATCTAGTGACAATAGGACCAAATGGGAAGCATACCCATACGAACAAAAAAAAATTTCAAATCGGTCTAGCCGTTTTCGAGAAATCAGGTAACAAACACAAAAAAAAAAAAATACAACCGAATTGAGAACCTCCTCCTTTTTTTGAAGTCGGTTAAAAAAGAAGTAAAAGTATTTTAAGCTTAATTGGACATTGGCGTAATCTTAGAATCGCCATTTAAAAAAAAAGTATTTTAAGTAGATACATTATATTCCTCAAACATTAATACCATTCCATATAGTCAAGTAGTAAAGCGAAGCTTGTGCTACTGGTAGTAGACAACAGCTAATAAATATACCTATAAAAACATAATATTATGCATGGAAACACGCATACTAAATCAAACAGCCACATATTCATGCAAACGTTCACGTAATATTATGACATTAGTTTTACGTTCAAATGCATACTGTGACATTTTAAAATGATGCGCATTTAAAATAACGTTATGAAACAATATTTAGTTAATGGGAAAAATGTAATAACTACTGTTTGTTTCTAAATAAATTAGAAACAATTTGCAATGCAATCTTGGACGTTCTAGAGATCGTATTTTCAGGTGAAAGTCTAACACAGGTGTGTTAGACTAACCGTATATAAGCGGCTATTCAGTCTAATTCTAGTTAACAGTTTTGTAAACACTACTGCTGGGCTACAGCAGTAGTGTTAACCTTACATGCAATTACTGTTCATATTATTAACTTGAGCCTGTATGTTATTTTTGTCTATTTATTTTATTTCTGTACAAGATTTCGCCATATGCAGCTTGTTCCCTAATAAAATTTCGTCAATCTGTATCAAGTAGGCAAACCAGCTTTCTTTTGTTAATCTTAGTATTGGTACGATATTATCAGTTGATGCAGTTAAGATAAGTATCACGTGATTCTAACGAGTAGCAGAACGAATTGCAGTTGTCATTTTCCAATATCTTGGCTAGATCTGTACAAAATATCATAATATTAATTATATTTCAGTAGATTAAGGGTCCTTGCTTCTTCTTCTTCTCTCGAGTCGTAAGGCACACAATGCAGTACCATCGGTGGTCAAATGCAATCAGCCCAGAACTTGGCCACAGTGATTCCAAGGTTCCTTGCCTATCCCATTTTATTTGCCAACCAAGGTGTACACTCAACACTAAAATTTATTGTTATATTTATCTGTTTTAGAACAAAGAATGTACAAACATATTATACACATACAAAATATTGCCTTAAATATATTATTATTGGTATTACTTAATCTTCTTCTTTCAACATAGCCAGGCAAAAAGTGTGCTTATGTATAAATCTTATGCCAATTATGAACAGTTTCTTTAGACTACACATTAACATCAATCTCTATTAGCTAAAACTATGTCATATTAACAGTTATGTTTTCCATAATCACACATACATCACATCACACATAACGTCGTCACAAAAGCACGCAACGTACAAAATCTAATCAAGCTTATAACATTTTATTGCTTTTAGAATTACAGTGTAAATGTGCCCTAATTTGTTTTTCTATTTCAGTGTAGCATATTCATAATATTTTTTTAATTTTTAGGTCAAGTAGGACATATTACCGTCAACCCAATATAGTTGCTTTATAGGAATCCGTTTACCTGTTAAAATATTTCATTGAATTGTATTTGGAAAATGGTGTGTAACTTGCGATGTACTAAGTAATTACGTTTTTCAGTTAAATAGTCTAAATAGAAAAAAAACTAAGTCAAAACAAAAAGCAACACCACCAGTTATCAAAGCTCTCTTCCTTAATCAGACCTTAAAAAAATTAAAATAAAATGAAACCGCTCGATCGAATACAAATTGAGAACTGATTGCAGCTGTTGTAAAATGAACAACGTGTACGAGATATTTGTGTAAACCAATTGTGATTATGGAAGCAGTAAAAATCATTAATGCGTGTTCCAAATTGCGTTTTGTCCCTTTAACACGGATAAAGGCATTTTATTGTTCAAGAACAAGGTTCTATGATTTGTCGTATTTGTCAGATTGTGTCTTAGGATGACAAGCGCAATAGTCGAGGAGTGCAAGAGGGTCTCCGTTTTTTTTTGTATGAGCTTTGAAAGCACAGAGTTGCCGAGCATAAGTAAAACTGCGATGAGCACTTCTCAAGGCATTATATACTTATTTTCATAACGGCATTTCTTTATGATTTGTAGCCAAATATTAAGAAAGCCAATAGTTTATTTGCTGAAGCTGTTCTAACCTCAAAAGAAGCAATGATAAAACAAAGGAAAAAGGGTTCAAAATTTTATCAAACTACAGGCTTGAAATGTTGTGAGCACGATCTGATAAAATTTCAGATCCATTAGCTCTTAAGCAAATTTGAGAACTATTATAAGAAAAATTAAATGCCTTATTACGAGTTTGTCAGCACACGGATATGTGGTTATAGTTAATGTAATATATAACTAGTCAATTACAATCAATTAACGGATCACCCACAACCCTGCGGCACCAAGCTTTTACATCACTTATAATAATAATATTCGAAGCCAGTTTATGTAATTATATTCTTGCATCACCGAACCACACGGGTGTCGCAAAAGTGACAAAACTAAAATTTGAACTTATGTATATTATTGGTTTAAAAATAAAGCATGAACTCCAAATTTAATTCTTTGACAAGTGCGGTGTTAGCAGACCAAATTTCCATTCGCCGCTGGAGAAAAGCTGTATAATGCAAAAGGATAGGCTTGTTAAAATGAATCATCCAAAAACAGGTAACAGACAAATATAATAAGTTTAAAAATAGTTCGAGTCTATACCTACCATGTATGGCTTTGAAATAAATAAGATTAAAAAAAAGTAATTCGAGTGCCATTTAGCCAAATTGATATTTAGGAAAATCCCTTTATCTGTTTTAGTAGTAAATCAATTTTATTACCTTTTTGATTTATGAAGAAGGACTGCTCTTTATGGTCTATTTCACCCCGAGAACTTAATAGATATGGTGATTAAAATAAACCCAAGCAGGCAACAGAATCAAGTCAAGATCTATTCTAGTCTTCCCAAGTGTAGCTAGAAGTGAAGTCAGCACTCAGCCGAAAGTCTCAGCTAGTTCGACACTGTCTGCATTCAAAGTACAAATAACTACTCAAAGCCAAACGTTAATTGTAGAAACTAAAGTCAATCCGTACCTACTAAAGGTGGGTGGTTGTTTACGTGTTGTGTCACAAGCTTATCTGTATCTTAGTAGATAGATATACTTTTTGTAACTGTTTATTTTATATACAGTTAAGCGTATAACAATCAATTCACATAAATTTTATACTAAAATCCATGCGATCTTGTGGTAATGTAAGTAATTTTCTGTTTGGTGGCCAAAAAATTGTCACCACCCCAACTTATCGTGTATTATCATGAAAGCTGACAAAGAGATTTTTTTTACTTATGCGTAATGTAAGTATTTTATTTATTTTATTTTCTTTGGTAAGCTTACAGCTATGATACAATAGTACTTAAAATTAGTTGAATATATGCCAATAACAAGCATCCACATATTAAAGTAATTTTCTGTTTGGTGGCAAAAAAATTGTCACCACCCCAACTTATCGCGTATTATCATTAAAGCTGACAAAGAGATTTTTTTTACTTATGCGTTAAGAAATAAAGAAAAACTTGAAGGAAATCCCCTCCGACGGGCTAGCGTAGTAAAACGATTAATTTTACCTACATCACTGGAACAGATCCGTCTCTACAGTGGAACTACAATAATAGGTAGTTTTTAAATAACAGTAATAATTACAAGTATATGAAACAGATAGATGATTAGATACCTAAATATACAGCAATAATAGAACTAGTCTACTTCTAGATATGTAGGATAAAGAAACAGGTAAGCGAAGTTACCTCAGAAAGCTTATCGCAGATCACCGCTAAATCCCTTTTATTGGCTTTGAACATGAAGCCGAAACAATCTAGGCACGTAAGCAAATAAACGTTAAAGAAAATCCAAGTTGTAGAAGTTATTAAAAACGTGTTAGGATCTCGTTAAATTATTCAAAGGAACGAAGCTATTACCATGCTGTTCAAGCTGTCCAATACTTATGAGCACACTTGTGAAAACCACGCAAAGAACATCCAATGCACCGTGAAATTGCCTATTTTCCAAGTGATTTTATTTATTTATTTCATACTCCGATGACGTTTTCATTGGTTTTGTTACGGCTCACTGCATTGGAAAATCGTAATGGAGTATTCAATGCATTCGAATCTTCTATTTTTGTACTATCTAGAACAAACTGAGTACAATCCTTAATTTTAATTCTTGAACATTCACGAACTTACGCTATGCATTTAAAATGTACGAATAGTACAATGTGTCTACAAGTAGCGCATCCTGTTTAAATTTGTTAAGCCTGCAGTGCATTGAACGGTACCACGTAGACAGTAGAGTCCCGTTTGGAATGCAAACTCAGACACATATATATCATTTGCTTCACTCGAAACGGAAACTGATTCATTTCCGATGCATGGTTGAAGCTCTTTGTGGAGTTCGTCGGCGGCGAATTGCTCACGTTTTCAACATTTGATTGCGACATCAATACCTTTGATATGTTGTTGATTGTAAATTACTACGTTAGTATACGGCCTATCTTAACTACGACGCTTCAATTTAAACACAGTTATACAACTGTTGAGTAAATCAATAAGTATTTCCCGCGGGGATATGTTGCAAGGTACGCTGACTTCCACTCTGTCGAGCCTTAAAACTAAGCAGACGCTGACTGGCATCTCCCGCGCGAGCACTTTCCAACTCCACGTAGCAATCGCGTCTGCAAAATGCAACAATGCATAAGAATTCAATCTCACATTTGTTTCGATATACTCGTATACAGACGGCAATATCGTTTATGTTATGTTCACACAACTACTTATACATTCAATTTATCGAGTAGGTAATGATAATATAGGGTTGTTATGCGAAGTTTAGTAATTCATATATCGAGTTGAATACGGGTACAGCCCCAGGTGTTGTTTTCGACACTAAACTTGCTTTAAGCCGTACTGAGCTTAGTGTCCATGCAGGTTGTAAGCTCACTTCCTATTATCTCTCTTACCGAACTAATAAAACGATCCTTCAATTACAAAGCTGTTTTATATAACGTGCAATAATATTTAATGTTTTTATGTATGATATTTATTGTTATGTATTATTATGTTCCGAATAAACGAGACCGTTCTCTGCGATGGTGAAGTTTGTTGAGTAGCATTAAAAGATTAAAAGTCGACAGTTCGCTCAAGCTGTATCGAATCGAAACTGGAAACGATCTCTCGACTCGACTGTAACATATATTTGCGATGCAGGCTGCGCGTCCGTGGCGAACTTCGCCTGGCGAATGCAAAAATTTAAATTAAAAACATAAATCAGCTGTGTATCGAGTAACTTTCGAGATTGGTGTATATTTCGAATGCACGTTCCACTACGCGCATTATGATTTTTGAATTTGTTGATTTTGAAATTGAATTCAACTTTCTGTAAACATGTTAAATATATTATACTAGTTTACGTTTGTGGTTTTGTATGGACCATTGCATCGAGTATGCAGTCGATTCCCTAAAGGAACATTTAAGTAGTCAACAAAGGCTCGTTGCAAATCTAGTTGCACTTCGTATTCCTATGTTAAATTCTTGTACAGAACTCTGTGATATAAAGATTTGTCGTATTGGGTAGTTATACCTTTACTCAATTTTGAATGCGAGAGCTTTTAGCCGTTTGATGTTGTTGTTAAGAACTCATTACTTTGTTTAATTATAACAGCCCACTAATGTCCCACTGCAGGGACGGGCCTCCTCCCGTGACGGAAGGATATTTGGCCTGCTAATACCATGCTTGCCTGACGGATTGGTACAGGGTTAAATTTCAAGTTTTCCTTCTTTTTATTTCGTAACGATAATATTACTTTGTATAAAACGATAAAATAATTTTACAATATAAATGAGATGTCTTATTCCGTAAGTGTCACGGAACTAAGGCATAAAATAACTGTAATAATTATTCTTTAAAATTACTAATTTTAATGTTTTATTGAATAATTTATTCAATAGTTTAAACTTGACACGCACCACAACATTTTTTTATTTTAAGAAACGAAACAAGCCCTAAACGAACATTTTTCAAGGGCAAACCTATTATCATAAGTAAGGAGATAAAATAATTACAGAGTAAGAATTTCAAGAGAGTATTTTTACATTAATTGCTTTAAAATTATTATGAGTATCATAATCTCATAATCTTAATTAAGAGAACTTTAGACATTCTAAATTACTTTTAAGCTTTCGAAAATCCTTTTCCGTGAGCCTGTGGTTTTTATGAAGACGGATTTTTATTAAATTTGTGAGTTGAGCTTTTATTTGTACTGCAGGTTACACCACTTTTATTTGTATGTATAAATAGATATTTGAGATATTTGTAACTTAATCACGCTTAACTGGATAAACCGCTTTAAATACGCTAACCGATTATTATAATTATAATTCTTTATTTAGATTTTTCACATTTTTAATATAGATATAAAATTAAATTTATTACTTATATTTATATAAAATAAGGTAGCTATATGAAAAGGTAGATCCACCAGCATCGGGTACAAGAACCAAGCTACTGGTGGTTAGGGCTCCAGAGATAGGAACTTCCTCACAATGCGTGCCGTGTCAAGCAGTACTGCCTTCTGCATCAGACCTATGATCCAACGGTCAATTATTATTATTACTTTTATCCTGAAAACGACACAAATGCAGGCGGAGCCGCAAACATATACAAATAAAATATAAAACGCATCAAACATATTTTTAACCTTGACCTTATATGAAACCGAAGCTTCTATCTTTATTAACAAAACTCAAGAAGTTTAAGAGACATGCTAATTTCCCTGTGGTCTTGACTTAAAGTTTTCTAACTTTATTATTGTGATTGGAATTTTATATGTGATCTACATTGTTAAGATATTTCCAGTGTCAATGTTAGGAGGCTATTTTTATCTTTTAGACAGGTATTTACAGACTCTTAACAAACATGAATGAATCGCATAAATACGTGGCGCGCAAGCCTGCCACCTGCGCGCGGCAGCCGCAAATACAACCGCTTTTCTGTCACACGTTAACACTGAAGCACTTTAATAATCATCATAACAGCCCATTAATGTCCTACTGCAGGGACGGGCCTCCTCCCGTGACGGAGGGTTACTTGGCCTACTAATACCACGCTGGTCAGACGGATTGGTTTAATTTCAAGTTTTCCTTCTTTTTATTTCGTAAAGATAATATTTACGTATAGTCCTTTAGTCCGTTTTTACAACACCCATGGGATGAGATGGGGTAGTGACATATTGTATTCTTACTACGTCACCACACTTTAATAATTTTAAGTAATAATAAATAAGCATTAATAAAACGTTTCCTTAAAAATATAAGGTACTTAACAAATAAACAAAAGCTTGTGTACAAAATCACACCACGTTAAGAGAAAGCATTTATATTTCAAAGAGAATAACATTTTTTCGGTCCATTGCTTTACTCATTGTATTGCCATTGATTCACAGAAGGAAAAATAGGATAAAAGAAAAGAATAAACATTGAATTTTACACAAAATTGAATGATTTAACTGATTTTGTAATTATCGTATTTAATAGGGAACGAGAAATATTTAAATAGAATCACCAATTGGTAATTTCCTTTGCTCATTGGAACTTGGAATGTTATGAGCATGTAAGAAATAGATAAAATAATGTAATGCTTTTTCAGCAACCCATTTTATACAAGGACTACAGTTATCGCGCTGATCATCGATTGATCATCAAGCAGTGGCTACGACAAAGATGTAGCTACAGGACTACGAATCGTTACTATTTATTTTGTCTTAATAATTTGTTAATAGTTTGTTATACTTACTAAGCTTACGAACCATGATGTTTTTTTATTTAGATTATTTATTTAATAGTTTGTTAAACTTACCTTAAAAACCATGATTTATTTTATTTACATTATTTAGGTAATCAAAATTAGAGCAGTACCAAGCAACACCGCATATTTTCTCACGCAACGAAACCCAGTAATCTTAACGGTAACTGAGCGATCAGCAATCATGCTAATAGCAGTTAGTCTCTGTGGACTGTTCGTTACACTGTGCTTTTATGATGGGCTATTTTGACATGTACTCGTAGTAGTGGCTACAAACGTATAGCTACGACGTAGGTCTACGAATTATTACTATTTTGTTAACAATTTGTAAATATTTTGTTAAACTTACGAAGCTTAGGGAAAAAGCATGAAAAAATGTTTTATATTTTTTACGTAATAAAAGTTAAAGAGAATATTAACCACGAAACACCTTATATTTTCTCAAGCAACAAAACATGGTACTCTTAACCATAACTGAGCAATCTCCAATCACGCTAATAGCAGTTACTCTCAGCGGACTGTAAGTTACATTGATTGTGCTATTATAATGGTCCATTTTGACATGTACTCTTACTAGTAGTGGCTACAAACGAATGGCTACGACGGCGACGTAGGTCTACAAATAATTACAATTTTGTCTTTCTAGAACATTTCGGAAAACTTACAAACCTTAGGAAAAAGTATGAAAAATGTTTTGCATCATTTTGGTAACAAAAAATAGAGCGTAAAAAACCCTAGAAAGAATAAAAACTTGGTACTTTTAATGGTAACTGAGCGATCAGCAATCATGCTAATAGCAGTCTCTGTGGACTGTTCGTTACACTGTGTTATGATGGGCCATTTTGACATGTACAGTCACGAGCAATAATATGTACACATTTTCAAATTTTCTAAACTATCTGCACGTTTATCTAGACATTACAATATCAAAATGAATTCGTAATTTAGAAGAGGTTCCGTACAGTTTTGAATTAATCTTCGAATTTTCTATTTTGGATTGGCAGAACTTTAGATAACTGGTTTACAAAATGCGAAAATGTGTACATATTATTGCTCGTGACTGTACTCGTAGCAAGTAGTGGCTACAAACGAATGGCTACGACGTAGGTGTAGCTACTGGACTATGAATCAGTACGATTTTTCATGTACATTTACTCTTCTGTACATACTAGTACAAGCACACGGAGAATTTTATAGGTTCAAAGGAGCCTTTGGAGTTAATATACTATGTACCTATACTAATAAAAACTTGGTGAAATGCTTAAAATCTTCACATAAAACCTTCCTTTAAATCAATTTATTTATTTAAATAACCGCTTTAAAATTTGTAGCGCAGTTTTCAAGATTTTTTAAGCATTTATAGGAACGAAAAGCGATTTTGTTTTATACTTATATGTAGTGATGACAAAAATGATGTTGTGTGTTAAAATTTGAGTTCTATTACAAACCTCTTTATGATTTGTTTAAAGTCAGCCGGTTATTATTTTTGTAAAAAAGCTTTTATGACTTTTAAATGAAAACCTCATCAAAATCTATCAGGTACCTATTTAGTAAAATAACTTAAAGCTTCAGTACATAAAAACGAGAAATTAAATCAGTGAACTTATAGTAGGTAGTTATATTAAGTGTTCATTTAGTGAACATAGCAGACTTAATTAGAGTTGGTGTGATTGCAGCCGTGAGTGGCGTCAGCTGGGAGGAATGGTGGACCTACGACGGCATTTCAGGTGAGCTTCCATTTATTATATCAATGTTGAATAATATTACGCTTCAGTTATATTCATGAATTGTTTTATCTTTGTTTGAATTTTAAAATGGTTTTGCTGAATTACGGTAATTGTTATTCATGATGCGGATAAAAGTTTTGTTTTGTTTGTATAAAAAAATTTATCAAGCTTTGTGTGCTCAAGATTAGTAGACGATTGATGATAATAATTAATCTTAGGATCTAAAGACACCCAAAAATCGAGACCTTGTTAATCTAATTTCAAATCCGGTTTTATTCGATAATTGATAAAAACAGATTTTCGTATTTTATGTCATCAAACTTACTTAACATAATGTTAATGTTTTTTATTATTACGGCGGCGCTTTTTCAGGCAGAGTATTTACACGGGATAAGAACAATAACCGAAACAAAACAGGTTAAAGTTATTTCATGATTTTTTTAATAAATAAATAAAAAACAAAAGTTAAAATTTACTGTTCATGATCAACAAAATATTGTCAAAATAAAAACTGCCCATATTTAAAAAAAAAACAAAACTTCTCTATGACACGTACAAATTATTGAGTTTCTATTAAAACCTGACCAGAAAAATGAAACAATACGTAGCATAAATTTATTGAATAAATTATACTGAATAAATGTTATGAAAAATGGAGAGATGAAAATAAACTAACTAGGTGATTCTAAGGAAGGTCACCAGGTTGAGGTTTCCAGTCCCAAGTAGCACAATCGTACGCGTAACACACAACGCCATCTAGTCTCAAACTAAGCAGAGCTTGTAATATGGGTACTAGACAATGGACAAACATACATAATAAATCTTTGTCGTAAAAACATACATAGAAAACACCCACACCAATGCAAACAATCATGTTCATGCACAAAAAGATTTGCATTGAGCGGGAATCGAATCTGAGACCTCTGCGTAGCAGTCATGACTGTAATATAATCTATAATCGCTATCCACAAATGATTATCCTGAACTTAGATTGTGTCTGTTAAATTGATGTCTATAGGTCTTCGCGGTACTGTCCATCATTAATGCATAAAATGGGAATTGGGAACCCTTGTCAGTTCAAGCCCAAGGTAGTAATGGAATATGAATAAAATATAGTATTGTCTTTCCACTCCTTCTTAAGCACGTGCTTACAATTTAGCTGGAAAATAAAGAAACTTTGTAAGCGATTAGTGACATTAAAAAATAACAAAATAATGTGACAAAGTCTAATTTCAAAATCTATTAACAAGCATAATCATACATACAATAGGTAAGACAATTTGACAACTAAAGTTAACTTAACCGAATTTTTAACGGTTTTAAGGAACGAGAATTGGTTTTAAGGTCAAAGCCAAAATGACGATGACAAAATTAATAAATTATGACCGTTTGGTTTGATCGGAAGTTCTCAAGATTTAAGTAAGTTTAAACAACAACAATTACAGAATATTCCGCCTTAAAAAAACGTAATTATATACAGATACGAAATTAACGGACACAAAGAACTTTCGTGCCAAAGTCCAGACAATTATTTTAAACTTTGTTCATTTCTTTCTTTCAATTGTTAATTACACTAACAATCATTATTCTGGTGTAGGATAGTGGGACACGCAAACTTGCGTACGGCACTCGCATTTATGATCGTTACTGAGACAGTATAATAATAAATATAATATTTCCTTGGACGTATTCAATTTATTTAACAACCAGAGGTTAACTTTCATGTAACGTAAAGTTATACTACCTATAATATTGAATCTGTTTTCCACTTTTGAAACCTGTTTACCCATTCGCCGACATGGTCGGTGCTTTTTCTACGACAGGATTGTCAAAGGCTTGGTAAATGAAAAAAAATAACTCTCGGCAGCAAAGCATGGCGTTCTATCCCGTTGGTTATTTTTTACGACTACCTACGTATTTTGTAAACTTCATTTTTTACTGAAAACTGCCGCTTTAAAGCCTATGTTGGCTTGGTGGTTACTGGTAATGTTGAGGAGGAATTGCCCTGAGTTTAGAATTTTTTTGTATCTGTTGAATTGATGTTAGTAATCTCCCCGTAACAAAGAGTCTCCCAAATCCCTGGTATGTGAGATGTCTTTATTGAGACAAAAAGGAATTATAATGTAGTTACAACGCCGCCGTCTAGTCCCTTACTCTAGCAAAGAGCTTAAAAAATATTTGTTTAATACTAGTTGTGTTTACTGCTCCGCTCGCGTTTTCCTTCGGAAATAAGTGTCTTAGGCAAGATTTTCTTATCTCAAAGAAAGCGCTCGACAAACCGGAGGTTCAATAGAAACACCCATAACATCGTCATCCTGTTGTTATTCCTCCATTCTTGTCTTTCATGCGATAAGTCTAGGCCGGGATTGATGTGTTATTCAGTTATAGCACTTGCAAGCCATGTAGTTAAATGAATCACGGTTAAGTTAGGTTAACAAATTCAGTGTAATGCTATTAAATGTACTGTCTCCTTTATAATAAATCCTATTAAAATATATAATGTCATTAGCATTTTATTCATTAGCTTAATAATTAAAAGGTCAATTAGTAAAATCGGTAACAATTAATAAATTATATGACACAATTGTCATAAAGTATGATACGATAACCCTCACGAAAATATGTATTTACAACATGAACATGTATAAACATAATAACATTTTCAGTTTTTTTATCTATAATGAAGTGTTTTTTTTTTTTTAAATATTCACATAATTAAAAACAGGCCCAGCTACAAAACAAAATTATTATTTACTCAAAAATATCTGAATCACTGACGGCTACCATTTTAATTTTATTGTTGGTATTTATCTTTATTGGACTTTGTTTCTTTGTTTATATGTTATACATTATATATACTGTAATAAAATGCATAATTAAAAAACCTCAATACATTGACCTATAACAAAACATTCATTTTGTAAGCCATATCAATTTCTCTGTACCGATAACATTTTTGCCAGTTTACGTGACATGAAATTTATACGGGCGATTTATCTTGCATTCATATAATGTCACTCGCAAAATTGTGAGGTGTGTTATCGTGCTGCTGATATTTTCATGATATCTTCCGTGCATTTTATGATCATCTAATATTCATCTTTACGTGAGATGAATTTTGATGAATTTTAACAATATTTATTGTTATTTATTAAATGGCAGTTACAGAATTATTTATTTCGAATTCAAATAAATAATTTGATCGACAAATAAGAAAATAACTCGCAAACTACTACTACAAAAGAAGAAGACTTAGAAAGTTAAAGTAGAGAAAAATACTGGCCATTCTATTTGAAGAAATAAGATTTTTTTTTCTCTATTAAAATTTTACAAATAACTTATCAAGCTATAACCTGGCTTGCCTTTGTACGGGAATTCATAAAAGGCTTAAATTCAAGTCTTAATAATATTAAAAATAACAAAAAATTTAAAAAAAAAATTAAATTATGTCTGGCACAGGTACTTAACTAATAATCTTAATGACTTAAAAGTAGGTTTAATTTTTTTAATTTAAAACTGAGTTGGTTTGAAAGAAAGACAACGGTGTCTTTCGAACCAACTCAGATTTAAAATAATCAAAGTAGTAGCGTAAATCAGATCAAAATTTCTCATTAACCGTATTCTGTTACAGCTAAAATAATCAAGCCACGGCAAAGGTTTAGACATTAAAAATGTATAAAGACATATCGGTCGGTCTACACCCGTCCAAAGTTAGTGAAGTACAAGTTGCGTGATGCCGCAACACTCGCATTCTCATCTAATATTTATATACATTAGTAATCACTACATAACTATATTAAACCTGAGACTAAACTATGGTTTCTAGGATAAGCGTTCTGACTTTAAATTCCGTTACAATGATAGAAAGATAAATATAAATATTTCTCACACATTCACACAACGTCATCTAGTCCCAAACTAAGCAAAGCTTCTACTATGGGTACTAGACAACGGATAAACATACTTGAATACTTTTTTTTGTTGTAAATACATACATATAAAACATAAAAAAAGCCTTAAGTTAAAATAAAAAAGTTAACAGTCATGATAAAATCAGCAGACCCCTCAACCATCAACCAATAGCTAGCCATCATAACAATAATATCTCAGCTTGTAAACGTCATTTTATGAAGATTTTGTCTTAGTCGCTTTTTACAGCATGCAATTGTTAATATACAGTAGTTGAAAAACAGTAGTACGTAGAACCCTATATATCTCCATGTATTACACGGTTAATAAATTAAATAACAATGATTATTACAATAGATGTACCATAGATATAACAATTTAGATGTACAATAACATCTAAATTGTTATATTCACGAATATAGGTTAACAAACTCAACAATAGAATAGTTATAATTCTATCAACATAATATATTCAATCAAATTTCAAATCACATAGAAAATTATATGATAGCCAATTATCAGATCATTAGCATCACCATCGATTGAACAATTAAATGAACTGACTTTAATTAATACACGCAATGTATCACGTACGCAATGCATTATGATACATAAGCGGCTATTAGTTAATAATAAAATCAATTAGAACAAAGACTTTTAAAAGGCTTTCCGTTTTAACAGCCTTCAATAATGCCTGATTTGTCCTACTAATAGCTGCAAGGTGATCGAAAAATTATTCTTTAATTAATTTTTACCGCCTGTTTACCTTTAAAATCCTTTGAATGTTTTTTGATTAATGATGTAGTCAAAAAAATAATCCTTGTCCCATAATTTTAAACATAAAGCAAGGTAATAAGTCAAAAGTAATTAGGTTATACAAATAACCTTACAGAAAACCAACTGCACTAACCATATCTTACCTTAATCGGGAAATCTTTATTATCATATCGTCAATAATTACAGTATCTAAAAACAACCAACTTAAATAAATAATACTATAGCTCAGTACTCACATACGGTTTTACTCGATCGATCAAACATGTTGAGTAAAACCCGCGGCTAGGTCTTTTGTCCACACATTCAGCATTCACCTATCGAGTGAAGCTCGCTAGAGTAGGTGCGAAGGAAATGACTTTTTTTATAAATCCATCGAGCCGGCTCGATGCGAGCCTTCGAGTTGTTGTTTTGTGTCCACACCTTAAGTTTTACTCTGTTTGGAGTAAAACTATCGAGTAATATCGTATGTGAGTACTGAGCTTAAAACGAACAGTAACAATAAACACACTTCTTAGACCCATGGACAGACCAGGTATAGATTCGTCAAGTCAATTTTAAAATCTTAAGCTTCAATTACCTGTACTAAAAAGCCGCTATATAAAGCATGAAGGATCACAGTCACTCAAGATCTCCTTTGGGAGTCTAGTGACACGCCAGTAATGGTTTAAGCACCGAGATGACGTGAACGAGGTTATGTAATATGTATCTATTCTTAAGATGCCATCTAAAATTATCATTAGGGTTTGAATAATGAAGAACTTTACTTATAAAGAATATAATAGTAATTGTCTTTCCATCCATCGAGTATCAGTTGGTGATATGATCGTCTGGAAAAAAACTTCCTGAAACAATATACGAATACTATTCGTCGCCTGAATGCTTATTTGCTCAACCGACCATTTTGACGAATTTCACTTTTTGATGCAATTTTATTAAGGATCTAATTGCGGTTCGATTGGTATATAATACTTGCTGCTTGGACTTAAAATACATGAATTATAAGGAATTTAAGTTTTTGTAAACTAACACAAGAGAATTAAAACTTCATGCTTAATTGCTCAACGTCCATAGAGAAACACCAAACGTGCATCCGAACATCGATTGCGTGCTTAAGTATTCAATCTCCTCACAGGTAACCAATCACGACATCGCATTTTGATGACGCAATACGCCGCCATCATAAATTTCTTTTGTGACGAAGCTGGTGCTCGCACGCATTTAAGTAAAAAATAACGCGAAATATAGAAAAAAAGTATTAATTTTAATAGAAAACAGTACCCCAAATGTCCGTGACGAAATATAAATCGGAAAATATAGTCACAACTATAGAAAAGAATCGGTAACTTGTATTTTTGTTAACATTTCTTTGTAGATTACCACTGCGTATCGTTAACTTATAGTACAGGATGTTTAAATTTAATTCTTAATCTTTCAGATTTAATTAAATCTTTAAATGAAATTGTGACGTATCTATAAATGAACAGATTGTTTCGAACATTTCGTAAGGTTGTAAAATATAACTAATATAATAATAAAAAATTTTGCTTTTGTGCGATGACTGTCAAAATATACCTGCTACTTGCATGTTTTCTAATTGTTAAATAGGTAAATTTCTAAGCATTAAATGGGTAGTTTTGTGTTTACGTATACCTATGCTTTGTGTTCGCAATGATGTTAGATGCTAGATAAGTAGATTAATACTATTTTTTTTTTCTAAAGAATTCCTTATGAAAACGTAAAAAATCGTCAAAAAAAGGTTAATTTTCTTGAAAAAATAAATCAATTCTAAATTGTTTAAATAGTCTCAGTATATTAATTATTTTTTATACGTATAGGTATGATATTATCACCGTTTTGTATTTAATTTATGTCGTTTTTATTGTACATATTGAAATGAAGAAGTGGAGCCACGGTAATACCATAGTTTCATTTTATGTTGACATTACGTACGATGAATCAAGAATCCGACCAAACAAGAATCCGACGAAAGAAGAATACGACTAATTAAAAAAAAAATTACTAGGACTAATTCAAATCAGACACTAACCGAAAAAAAAATTATATTAGAAGTACTTACAAATATATGAAAGCTGACGACAAAGCCTCCATGGAATCTCTAATTAAAAAGGTTTTGACAGGATCAGACAACATAAACAATACCAGGCGAAGTAAACGATCTTGTATCGGTACAAAAACAAAAAAATATTGTATTTTGTATTTTATATAAATCAAACAGTGTTTTTTTTTAATTCTGTGTTTTTTTCAATAATAAATAGCAAGTTAGCTAGTTATATTTTTTTTACCACGATACCCAAACACACTGTATTTGGTTATAGGGCACTTAAGTACTAAATATATTCGAATGCAAAATGCTCAACCTCCACCCCGGTAGTGGTCTATCTCCAATTGCATAATTATTGATGTGTTTATTTGCTCAACCTCCATAAAGAATTGTGAAAATAAACATAACTGTTTGACTTTTTAATGATTATTTGTAATATATCATTTCATAAACACATTAACTATTTTTTTAATATAAAACTTTTATAAAATCATATTATTTGCTTAAACTAATCAATAAAACGTCTCTGGTGTAAAATGTTGAAAATGGAGGTTGGACACTTAAGTATTCGTGCGACGTATTTTCAAACCAATATATCCTTCCAAAAAATAACAGCTAGACTTTTCTATGTAACAACGTTTTACTTTTCACTAAGTTACAAACGTTTATCCGCATAATTTTATACCAAAATTATTTTACCCAAAACAAAGCGGCATTACGCGATTTGTTTTAAAATTGTGTACGCAATTAAATTATTCTTATATTTTCATTTCTCTGCTGTAATGTCTTAATGTCGTTTATACTGCCAAAAATAATAAAAAAGTGCATGCATTAATGGAAAGTTCACTTAACGCGTGGCCATAAAGTGGGCGTGACCGCAACCGCTGCGCCGGCTTACTCATGCAATTTTCAAGGTCATAAATAATAAAACCGTGAATACGATCCAAAGCACTTTGGCTACTTTCGCGCCACTCCTCGCCAATATTGGAATACCTTTGGAACATAAATGTTTGCGGTTTTTCGGAACGATAATCTGTTTTATGAAATTGTTTTGGTTCATTATTATAAGTTTGCGGAACATTATTCGTTTATTATCTAGAAAGGGGTCGCTAAATGTAATTAGTATAAACTTGCACTTGCACACAATTTCAAGTGTATTTTATTTACTGATCCGTTTTACTGTTTACACCGTAATACCTGTGGTAATACTTTAGTGTACGACTGCAGAGATAGAAGGGCTCCTCGAATGATATTGGTAATTTAGTTTTACTTGTACCACGTAAGACTGATAATGCTACTAATACGGTAGATTAGCTAGGAAAATATACTATTTTCTATGTATAATATATGTACGTATTTACAAAAAAAAGTATTTATGTATGTTTATCAGTTGTCTAATATCCATAGTATAAGCTGAGCTTAGTTTGGGACTAGATAGCGTTGTGTGAATGTGTGAGGGATAATTTATATTTATTTATTTTTTTACTTGCTGGATTGGACGTGGTAGTTAGAAACACTTAGCATTAAACCTGTTAAGCACTAAGGTATATTTCTGATTTATTAAATCATGTACAGTTCCCATTACCCTAAAACAAATGAATAAATCTTAATTCATTAATTAAAATAGCACATATCTGTAGCTGGCATCATAACAGTCAGATAGCGGGACATCGCATTGTATATTCCCATTTCACATCCAACGTTACACAATAATAATATATTATTTGTTAAATTGTCAACGTGATAATACTGCAACGCTTTATCTGGCATCAACTTTTGCCTTGATTTTGAAACTCTCGACATGATTTTGTATCAGATTTACTACATTTTATGCGTTTGTTTATTATTTATTTTTATCTTTTTTATATTTTAAAGGCTTTCTCCCTGTGCCGTGAGGACATTATAGTAATTAAATTATTGGACACAAAGAACAACCAAACTTAAGTGGATAACAAAAATAATTGTCTTTCGTGGGATTCAAACTCGCGACTTCAGCGGCTTACACTATTTCATTTAACATTATTATTACAGAGAATTTGATTTAGTTTAATAATATAAATGGTGTTCCACAAGGATCCTATCTCGGACCATTCTTAAGTATTCATCATAAGAGCCCATTATTGCCCCACTACAGGGACGGGCCTCCTCCCATGATGGAGGGATAATTGGCCTACTAGTACCACGCCTGCCAGACGGATCGGGTTTAATTTCAAGTTTTCCTTCTTAAGTATTAATTTTACAAAATAAAATTGAATGGCCCTTTACCCTTTAATTACCCTTTACGTCTAGACACTGTTGTACTTATAAGTATGGCAAATTAACTTCAATTAGTGGAAACGGATCGCCCTGCATTGCGTTATTAAATAAACGTATTTTAATTTATGACTGAAACCTTAACAAAAACGTCGAAATCATTTTAGCAAAGTTATATTATTATTTGGAATTAATATTTAAATTTATTTTAAGCCTTAACTTATTTATTATTGTTTGCTTTTTATTAATAATTGTATCACTCTTGTCTGTATTTATATAGCAACCATCAGGTCTAGTGCAACGACCTAATAAAGGTGGCGGTTGGTCGCTTGATAAGGGAGGCAAATACCACGTACGGTACAAGCTTTTGGAGGGAACCTATATCCAGCAGGAGGAGATGATAATGATCTTATGTTTATTATTAACACTTATACCTAGTTGTAATGGTTGTAATAATAATAACAAATTGTTTTATGTGTCAAATATCGCAGCCTTATAAAATTATTCACAAAATCACATTAAGAAATTAAAAAATTAATGAAAATCTCCGAACAAGGTAGTCATCTCAATTTTAACAATAAATAATTGGTGCGTACAGCCTATTATACGAAACATTATAAAAGCTAAGTACAAGGTAAACGTAATTAAGACGTATTACTTTAGAATAGAATTAATGAACTATCTAAATAAATGATTATTTGTCAATCAGGACCAGCATTTTGGGGTTTGATCAATCCAGAATGGTCGCTATGCAACAAAGGCCGACGTCAATCACCCGTCAATTTGGAACCAGACAAACTACTCTTCGATCCAAACCTACGATTTTTACATATAGATAAACATAGGGTAAGTAAGCTTTTTTTTATAAAGACACTGTAATATGACTATATCGAACCTGATGGAAAGCGTAAATACCATCCAGGGAATATAGTATAGGGTGAAGGGTCCTCCAAGAGAGGAGTGAACAAGTTTTGAATAGGTTGGCAACGCGCAAAGTAACGCGTGTGTGACTCCTCTGGTGTTGCAGGAGTCTATAGGCTGCAGTAACACTTACTATCAGGTGGACCATAATATGCCTGTTTGCTATCAAAGGGGTATAACAAAAAAACCGATGGCAGTAAAAATACAATTCTCTCCGTCGTCGTCACCTTTACGGTTTGACCAAACGCTTCTTCTAAAGAGTCAATATCGTACCTATATTAAAATAAATACTTTTTAATAAAATACGAAAGAGTCTGTAATATTTAACACTACGTCATGTAGATGCACTTTGTCTGGAACATTTTGTATTCAAATTTTGCCAAGAACCAACAATTTTTATGATGCACAGATGGTTGGTGTATGTGTTCGTTTCTAGTATGGAAGTCGAGACAAAGATATAAAGTATACTAAAACTAGTTTGTTGTTTTAGTGAGACACCTGTTCTTATATTTATGTAGAATAAAAGTGTTTCATAAGTTTTAAAAATAACATTTTGTAAATATTAAATAAATGTGCGTCTTTGTACTTTAGGCATTCCATAGAAAACAAATTGTACTTACTAGTCTCGGAACCACAAAATGAAATTAAATAACATTGAAAATATCTGTATAATAATAAATTATTGAAATTATAAAATAAATTAAGAAGTAATCTATTAGCTGATATACAAGGTGTTATAATAAACGTAACCTTAAAGTCGCTTAGCAAGTAATTTACCTACTTGCTAAACATGAATTTCTGATGACATGTGGCATACCATTTTTTTTTGTACACATTCTTAAATGTTCGGATGCTCAAAACTCTAGGAAGATTAGGTCACACTTGGTTACAAAATTACCCCAAAATAATTAACATTGTATTATAAAGTTAATTCTAACTAACAGTCATATTCCCCTCAAATGCAACTTTGTTCTACTTTGTAATCTTACAAGTTACACATTGTAATGCTCGTAAGATTTATACTCATCTTTTACTCGTAAGATTACATCGTAATTCTGTACTCTCTTAGATTACACAAAGGCTTACAAAAATGTCATAAAATTTGCTTAACTTTTAATCATTTTCTTTTTCTTTTAGATAAACGGCCTAATAAGCAATACGGGCCACTCGGTAATATTTACCGTAGAGAATGAAACTCGACATCATATTAACATCACTGGAGGCCCATTGTCTTATAAATATCAGTTTCATGAAATACATATACATTACGGCCTTCATGATCAATTTGGTTCTGAACATGCCATCAATGGATACTCTTTTCCTGCAGAGGTAAGTTAAAACTTTTGTTTGTCTGTATTTTACCAAGTAGTGGTATGTATTCTATCACTATAATTTTGTTACTAGAAATACAAGTATACGCCATGCAGCTTTGAAATATTTCTTTAATCTTTATATAAAAATATTTATCTCATTGTAGCAGATAAATATTGAAACATTTTCTTATTGAAAGTAAATACGAAGCAAATCTTAGTTGTTAAATCAACCTTCATACAAGCAACATGTTGAATTAATAATTTCCAAGCCTTTGGTAGTCATGCAGATTCATATTCCTGCCATAAAATGTTCAGAGATTTTCTGTACGAAACGATACATTATGTAAGCAACCGAGGATAAAACCTAAGTGAAGCGTCGAATAAACATGTAACGTACGAAGATAAACGTTAAAATGTTATCAGGGATTTCTTTGGAAAGGTCTCAAAAGAAAGCGTAACAGATGTTTTCACACGCATCGGGCGCGCTTCGCACTGCTTCCATCTCCGAGACTGTGAAATCCCAAATGTAATCCCGACGAACGACTTCACTACGAGCCAACTCAACCGTGCCTCCTGTTTATTTATGTGACAAATTCTTACGCAGCCACGTTAAATCCAAAATCATGTGCTTATTCTCGCATGGAGTTCCATTTTAACCTCTCTACATGTTTTGTATGAAAAGTCAAATTTAGTTTTTATTTCCCCGTTTGAACGTTTCCACTTTACTGTTTACAAAATTTTTGCTTTGAAACAGTACAAGGAAAATTCACCAGAAGGAATTCCTCGTACAATTTGATTTTTTTAAATTCTTGTTTTTATATTTTCTATTCTCCTTCTTTTTTTAATCTGCTTATGGTTAAAGTACAACTGAAGTGGTTAAGTATTTTAAATGTTTTTTTGTTTCAGATTCAAATATTCGGTTTCAATTCACAACTGTATTCGAACTTTTCCGAAGCTTTGCATAAAGCTCAGGGGATCGTTTCAATATCACTCCTGTTACAGGTAAATATCATGCTTTGAATACAAACACACATTGGAAAAACAACTTTTTTAGGGCGGCGGGATAGCGATGGATGATGAAGGCACAGGACAGCAAAAGGTGAAAATATTTGGACGAGGCATATGTCCAGCAATAGACGTACATCGTCTGAAATGATGAGAATGCATGGTATCATCATCTTTACATCAGACAAAAGGCGACTAGTTGTGGCTCTCAAAAGCTTAGCTGAATGAGATATTCCCCAGACTTCAGACACCTTATTGACAAACATGTTTTTAAATTATTTCGTTCCAATGACAAAACACGCAACAACAATAATTTACTCCAATTATCTCTTGAGTTATATACGAGAGAGGGCGTTGGCGTCGTCCAGACATTTCCAAATACAATTTAACAAACAGTAGTAATTGTATCGAAGTGTTACCACAAGCCGCACCTTTTCATAGTCAAACCTGAACGCTGTTCATTAAGGAAATTGGAATTTTCTGTACGCCATTGGATTAGCCACTAAAGCTATTAGTTTAAATTAAGAACTGTCTGTATTGCTGTGTACGCTCGTCACCACTCGAGGTCAAGCAAGTACCGTTCTGTCGTTTCAATTAATTATTAATTGCCCGAGTAAAATATTATTGACGAGCTTAGCGACAAGTAATAATATCGATATTGAAATCCCCTTTTAGTTAAAGAAAGGTTAAGTTGGCGTTTAACCCTTTGGTCATTATTGTTTTCTTGTATTACGATACCGGATAACGCCACTGTCTTTGCCACTTAGGTCTACTGTGCTGGGTTCTAACTCGCCTGTACCTAGACTTAGTAGGACTTTAAATAGTCTCAGTGATCTCGTTGATATACACCATGATACACTGTTGTCTTTCCGACAAAGTACATATACGTGACCATTTAAGAGGCCAGTTGTAGTTTTTAACAAGGCATAAATGATATAATGTTAAGCAATATTTTTGTATTAATTTGGTTTATGCATGTCACTTACTTGGTTTTGGTTTATATTAGGAGAAATGTAATTACTTAATTCACAGTTATCTTTGTAAATATTATTATAAGTATAGTTGTAAACACTTAATGCATGCGGTGTTCGCCTTTAAGTAGTTATTACACTTACAATGTTAAATGTAGCTAATTAAGGAAGAACTGTTTTAGTGTAAATAGCTGTTGGTGAACCTAATAATAAATAATAATAATAATATATAAAATTAAAACAAGTTAAAAATATACTTATCCATCTCGAGATGTACTAAAAATAGTGGGTCTTACCACCCTTTCTTATTTGGGATGAAAGGGTTTCGTTAAATGCAACTAAAGAATAAATAAGTTTAATGAAAAAAAAAATAGACACTAATGTTAACTTTAGGGTACACTATGGTGTTTTGTGTTCATGAACATGAAAAATTTGAAAGAAAATATACAATTTTTACTTATGTATAATATATCCAATGATATTGGCCTTGCCATATCCCTTTCCCCATCGCCTTAAACCCCAAAATTTACACGAATCTCAAAAGAAAACAAATGTTTGTACAGAATTTTCTTCAGCGTCATCTTTAGGAGAGGTTATTTTCGATCGTTTTATGGTTTTCCTTAATGAAGGCCGGTGCCTGTGTTAGCACATCCCAGCCGATGTTGTCCCAAAGGGGAACATGTTTACTTACACGTTCATATTTCGCTTGGTTGGTTAACTGAAACTTTGCTAAAGCAAGCTATTTCCGCACACACGACAAACAATTAGTGTTTTGTCTTTAGCTTTTCTTTTTATTACTTTTACGCTTGTGTATACAACTGGTTAGCGAGGTGGTATTTTATGTTTAATTACAAATTTGTAATTAAACATAAAATAAAAAATTAAATTTACAATTACAAATTTTTAGCTACATTTTTTTTGAGTTAATTCAAGCCAAAATACCTATGGCTTATAAAAGAAACATAACTACAACTCCCCAACTGTATTTTACAAAAATAAGCATACCATTATAGTCAGTAACCTGAGTAAGTATGATATGTGTTACAGATAGGTATTTATTCTTCATTTCATGATGTTTTTCCTTAGATTTTAAAATAATGATTATGTTCCAGCTCGGTGATTTGTCAAATCCAGAATTAAGAGTACTGACAGAGGAATTAGAGAATATTAAATATGGGGGTAAGTTTAAAAGTTATTTAACTTTGCAATGTTCAATGAAGCAACTATTTAATATTATTACCAAGTACTAAAAGTAAATTTTATTGAAGGAGTTCGTTTATCGTAGGTACTTTTAGCAGACAATGAACTTCCCCTCTGCTTTTGAGAACAAAATTGTTTTCAAAACTTTGATAAATGTTTGAGTGTTGTTTTGTTGGTAGTACACAAGTTTGATTTTACAAAATGGTTGTTGCTTACGTTTTATAATGAGAATACAACTTGTAGGTTGTTTGGTAATAGTGTTCGACGTTATTCCATAATTTGTTTTTTTTTTAACATTATATGAGAGAGAAACGGCATAAATTACACTGGTCTCTCTTAAGTCACCTTGAGACCATAACCAGTGTATTTCCAAAAAAAAATAATTATGACTATATTGAACCTCCCCGTGTGGTGACGGATTAAGAATACAGGTTGTCTCCACCCCTTTTCTTCCTTTGGATGTCGTAGAAGGCGTCTAAGGGAAAATAAACGCAAAAAATACAGCTGCTAGAGATGGAAAACTTGAAACAAATCCTTTATCAACCCGTCTGGCCAGCGTGGTAATTGTAATAAAAGCCCAGAAATGAAGGAAACGCATAGGTGCCATGAAATGGATTTAATCCTCTTTCCCGGTGTACCTAACCAAAAGGTTGCACAACCTTTTGGTTACACCACTTGTACTTGATAACCGGTGTAGGCTAATCTTAGAACGTGATATGCAAATGCAAACCGTGCAAAAATGCAAAATTTATAAAAATGACTTACTGCTAGTAGGGTGATGCTACCATCACTTTAAGAGTTAGTCTTACTTTAATATCGTTTATCTTTAGTGATAATACTGATAACGACTTTAACAACATGCTTTCTTGGTTCACTATTAAATAAGTAATTGATTTTTATTATAAAAAATTGTCTTTATGCATACACATTTTATTTAGATGAGTTTGACTAAATAATTACCCAAACACCAATTATTGGCACCATCATCGCCAATTACTGGCATCGACCGAGCCAATTATCAGCACCTTAAAATTAGACATAAAAATAGGTAGATAAATGAAATAATCCAATGTTTATAGCAAAATCTCTTTTATTTATACCTATCCTAACAACCGAAGTTTCAGATAAATAAATACATAAATATAAAAAATTCCAAAAAATAATAGACATTCTTTTGATCATAATATCAACACTATGAAAATAACTAGCAATGTTAGTTTCAGCACCATATCATTTTGCTTTCCATATCCTGGCAGGATATGAAATCCGAAATCTTAAAGTACTTTTTCCAAGAATATTGAATTCTAGGCATAAAATAATCACGCTTTACAATAAAAAATATGGATTAACAATTTTACATACCACTTTGTCATGTAACAATACCAGTGCCGATAATTAGCAATTCGCAAAAAAATTGAACCCAGATGTCAGCACCTCATTTATGAACATAAAATCAAGATAACGTTCATTTCCATTGTCAGATAAGCCTTATAAAACATTTTATACATGAATAAAACCTAAAGGTTCAGTAAAAAATATCTAAAAGATCTAAAATAAAGTAAAATAAATAAACCTGAACTTACCTACGATCATAAGAAACTGTCAAAACAAAGTAAATTGAAGGACATGTTCCCGCGTTTTTTTTAAAAAATGGCTTTTTTTTAATCGAAGAATGTAGTTTGGCCCTGTTTATAATTCCAAAAGGATCTTATTTTTCATTTCTTTAAACGGAATCCCAAATTAATTAATGGTAAGCTTATAATTTGAGTTTTAGTTGGGGGTGCTGATAATCTGGTGCAGTGCCAACATTAGGACGCGTGCCCCTACCTTCATTTATTTGGTAAAAAAAAAAAAGCGAAAGAAAACTTTACTATAACCCTTTTGTTTTCAAGTTTTTCGACGAAGACTTTTCTACTTAGAAATTAAGATTTGGTATAAATACTATTAGCAAATGAATTTAAGAAGTTTTTTTCCAATTTAATACAAAATGACTTTATTTTAATAATACTTACTATATTTAAAAATATCGACACCAGAAGTATCAATTAACGTAAGGGACAAAACACGACTTTTCAGGAGAGCCAAAAAACCATTCCGATTTTACAAATTCTTCTGTAACTTTTTATTAGTTGCCCTAATCTTAAAAGTGTCTAGGACAAAGTTTCTTATAATTTTCTCTTCTTTATGACTAAAAATAAAATATTTACGTAAACTTACGCGTTTAGAAAATAGCATGTCCCTTACATTAAAAAAAGTTGCTTAGTTCCTGCTAGTTGTCCTTTAAGGCACTCAAGCTTTCAATGTAAACTATCCCATATTAAAGTAAGCACCAAGTTTAATAGGAAACTATAACACAAATCTACTGTAAAGGACATAAACTACTATGAACTGGATGAAATATGATGTATGATAAACTATTAAGAGCAATTATCATGTAATTTTGGACCTGATATCTTTATTATTAAGTCCATTAGTAAAAATATACTTAAACTTACAATATCTTTAGATTAATTTTGGAAATTTTAGAGAAAATTCGGACTGGTCGAACAGTAAATACGACTGTGGTAAATGCAGTTAGGCAGTTCCTAGAGACAGGATCTTATGAACGTAGACCAGTTCACAGTCGTAAGCTGTGTAATTTGACTTGGCATAACCGTTTTATCGTCAGAAATGTCCTCAGGGACTGGTTCATTACAGCAATTTAAGCACCTAACCAACTCCAAGAAGTTAAAATGTGTGTGGGGGTATACGTACGGTCAGAAGAAGGATAAGCTTTTAAAACTGCTAGAGGACCACAGTTTCTTATTTCTCTCGTGAGTACAGGCAATGGACAATATATATAAGACCTTTTCGTCTATTATAGACGATTTATGAGGTGGTGTCTGTGATACATCGCTTTTGATGACTGTACAGACCGATACCACAGGCTTGACAAAAGAAGTAACTGGACATTAGTGTCGAACCATGTTCATGTCGTTTTTGTCTCTTGTCAGCAAGCACTCCAATCCAGGCCTTATTACAAAATTTGCCACCCTCTCCGGCACGTTTGCGCCACTCAGGACGTTTTTCCGCGAGCTTCTCCCAGTCACGGTGGTCGATTTTAAATGCTGCCATGTCTCCCTTGGTGCAGTCTTTGAAACGAAGCAGCGGCCTCCCAACATCCCTTTTACCATTCGCTACTGCACCAAGAAGAACACGCCGTTGTAATGGAGAGGGTTCCATCCTATGCACATGCCCTAGCCAACGCAGACGTCTCTATTTAAGAAGCACTGTCAGACTAGGCAACTGTGCGATTTCTAGAACCTTCTCGTTTGTCATCTTGTCCTGCCACGCTAAGCCCAAGATCTTTCGTAAGCAACGCATGTAACATAAGTTAAGATGACGGCGACGTTCTTGTTTTGCATACGATGTCCAGGTTTCAGCTCCGTACAAGAGTAGCTTGTAGCTTTCTTGAGTGCTTAAGATGGAAGCCTGAAAGACAACCATCTTGGTCATAATAGTAAGGTGCTTATTGTACCATATCCTTGTACCTAGCTTCCCGAACATGGTTGCCGCCTTGCCAATACGAATGTCGATCCGTCGAGAGCATTCGAAAAATGTGGTGTTTACAGACGAATATCGAATATCATTAAGTTATCGTGAAGGTCGTCAGAGTTCTTACAGGCACAAAAAGAAAAGGTTTGCCCCATGTGCCCCTTGAAACTGTGGTGTGCCAAGGTGGTTCAATAATGTTTTGTGTGGCATCATTTACGGGGCTCGTACTTAGACTTGGTTATTTTTTAAAGTGGTGGTGTAAACGCAGAAAAATATGTTGCAGAGGCTTAAGAACCTCATGTGATGCCAATTGCACCATTTATTGGGGAATAATTTCTGTTAATCCATGATAGTGCCCGGCCACACATCCCTAAAAATCACAACTGAATACCTGAATAAGGGTGTGATTCGAAAATTACTATGGCCTCCTTGAAGTTCAGACTCAAATCTTATGAAACATGTCTAGGACAATTAACTAAATGTTACAGTTTTTATGGCTGTTTCTCATTTTGTTGATTTTTTAAGAAATTTTGTTCAATAAATGTTTTTTTAATTTATACTTGTAATTAAGTAAAATATTTGATAATACCGAAAAATACTGTGTAATGTACATTTTTTCGAAATTTTAGACATAATTAAAGGTGGGCCCTTGAATGTTTATTAAGGTAAGCGACAAATTAAAGTAAAGTTATGGATTGTGTTTTAACGTAAGGGTCATATAGTGAGAATTGTACAAAACGTTTGTTTAATGTAAGGGACTGAATTGCATTTCAGAACTATTTACATTATTTTTTCTAACACGTAAAAATATTTACGTCCGTTAAATTAATTATTTAGTATAAAAAACAGTCTAGACCTTCGAAAACGTGTACTGTAAGGGACATTTTTTTAACGATAGAGAAATTTCAAATATACCAAACGATAGAGCGTGAAATTCCGAATCCAACGGTATATATAACTCATTTTGGCCAAAATGTCCCTTACGTTAATTGATACTTCTGGTGTCGATATTAACTATTTAAATTTTCTATTTTTTGCTTTAAAAAGATACTATTTTAAATAATCATAATCCCAAAGATGATTACGACGTAATTGAATGCCGTTGGACCCCTTTTACCCAAAAAGATAGGGTATTGAATAACTTTTTATGATATTGAGTTCGATTAGGGATATTGAACTTCATATTCCAAAGATATATCCGATAGGTATCAGTAATGGTAGAGAATATACTGGACTTGGTAGAAGAATATACGAGTAACCTGATGGCAGTTACCGCAACTTGCAATACCTCTGGAAATATTTCTTACGACCAAAAAACGTTTAAATTGTAGAACAAGCTTCTAGAACTTTTTTCATCCTATAATCCTGGCTCCTTCAATCGCGTAAAAACTATTCATCATTATTATTACCGATTAGGAAGGCAAAAGCCCGCGCAGAGTGGAAACTTTTGGAGGAGGCCTATGTCCAGCAGTGGACGTCCATAGGCTGATATGGATGGATGGATGGATTACCAATAAAGGTGATAGTGATGGAGTGAACATATTTTATGACAACATCGCCTTATTTTCTGGACTATACATACTCGTATTCGCATTTTCCATTAGGTTTGATACGGCCTTTCCTCTCCTCAACAGCAATATCTATTTCTGACTTTTCTATTATTAATGTACTCTGACTATTTTGAAATAATTTACATGTTTAGGTGCCGAGATGCCCGTGAACAAGTTATCGGTTCGTGGGCTTCTCCCCGACACAGATTACTACATGACGTATGACGGGTCAACCACTGCTCCAGCGTGCTACGAGACCGTCACCTGGGTCATCGTTAACAAACCTATATACATTACGAAACAACAAGTAAGTATTATAGTACAGTCAAATAAGGCTTAAATAGGGGCAAACCTCGGAACGGAAGCGAATAAGCTGTAAATTCGTATAATCCTTTGTTTTGATGTTCTGATGACTGGTGAAAAAGTCTCATATGATCACGTGTCTGCGTCATAAGTTATTCAAGGTCAAAGGTCACGAAAGTTAGTTTTTTCCCATTATCTCGTTTTCTATGGGAAATACGCATTTAACGTCATTATAAATATTGTAGATCATAAAATTGCTTACAAAAAATATCTGAACACTTTTCTCCTAAAAAGCATCGCTTTCGAGATATCGTGACTTTAGAGCGCAGGAAAGTCGTATTTTCGACTATATGCACACACTAGCTTTTTCCCGTGATTTCGCTCGCGTTTATAAATATTATAAAAAATAAGGCTTATTTCAATATATAGTAGCATATGCATGCTTGGTCTCAGCCTAATCGGTTTGAAATTGACAAAGTTACATACAAACTTCCATCCCCTATTTTATCCCTTTAGGGGTAGAATTTATCAAACTCCTTTCTTAGCGGGTGCCTACGTTATATCATCTACCTGAATGCCAAAATTCAGCTAGATCTGTCCAGTGGTTTGGGCTGTGTGTTGATAGATCACTATGTGGTAGGAGTATTCCTACTGGAGAAACCACGTTAATAAAAACCGCCGAGCTTTTTTTTGAGCTTGATTCAATGTACTGTTGTATTTGATTTAATGTTGGTGCAAGATTGGCCTTATCTACCTCAGAGGTGGTGCGGAAATCTTCTATTTATATAAAACTCAAAGCTGACTGACATAGTTATCTATCAACGCACAGCCCAAACCACTGGACACTGATCTAGCTGAATTTTGGCATGCAGGTAGATGATATAACGTAGGCACCCGCTATGAAAGGATTTTGATAAATTTTACCCCTAAAGGGATATGATAGGGGATGGAAGTTTGTATGTAACCTTGTCAATTTCAAACCGATTAGGCTGAGACCAAGCATGCATATGCTACTATATATTGAAATAAGCCTTATTTTCCATAATATTTATAAACGCGAGCGAAATCACGGGAAAAAGCTAGTGTGTGCATATAGTCGAAAATACGACTTTCCTGCGCTCTAAAGTCACGATATCTCGAAAGCGATGCTTTTTAGGAGAAAAGTGTTCAGATATTTTTTGTAGACAATTTTATGATCTATAATATTTATAATGACGTTAAATGCGTATTTCCCATAGAAAACGAGATAATGGGAAAAAACTGATTTTCGTGACCTTTGACCTTGAATAACTTATGACGCAGACACCTGATCATATGAGACTTTTCTACCAGTCATTAGTACACCAAAACAAAGGTTTATGCAAATTTACAGCTTATTCGCTTCCATTCCGAGGTTGAATGCTTATTTTACTGGAGTATTAACCAGCTTAACATTTTCTTTGTTTTGTTTTGAAACCTTGTGTGAGATTGGTAACCCCTTTTTTTGAGTGTCGTAAAAGCTTACTAAGAAAAAAATCGCATATATTATTTTTACGAAAACATAATATGATAAATATGACAAAACACTCTATATTAACATCTGAAGTTATGGGCTTTACATGCAAAAATTTTATATAAGTACCTACTAAGGTTTAAGCATGTGTGCATTTTTTGAAGACAAAGAAAAACTTAAATAGTCTTACCGCCTACTTCTAACCTGATACCAACCTGACTGGCCAGCGTGGTTTAAAATTGGCCAAGTTTATGTCCGGCATTGTATTAGACCCATCCCTGATTTATGCCATTAAATTAAAAAAATAGAAATATCCAACTTACAATGTTCTGAAGTCAAACCAAATAACTTCGAACCACAAACTGAGCAAGTAATATTTAAACAGACCAGTAGGAGGTCAGATTTAACAATCGATGTGAGCTAACTGCAACCGTTCAAGTTCGTCGTTTGCATTATACGCCTCCCTGCACAACCTTGTTAAATACAAGACACACAATATATGGAAATGGTTTATGCATCGCATGTTTTCGCGCCTAACTAATAAATTTTAAGGATGACATCTGAAGTTATGGGCTAAGCATGCAAAAATTTTATATAGTAGGTTTGAGCGTGTGGATTTTAAACTGTTGCTTGAAGAGATATAATTTAATCGAAGGAAGTATTTTAACAATTAAGATCCAATTTAATTAATCTTGATTTTAAAAATATTACTCTTGTATCTACTAGGGGTCATGCTTGCGCTGTCTGTGTCAACAAACATATTGTGTGAAATGCACAAACAATTATTCTTACGCGCAACCACGACAAATCTACTATCGTTTCAATGTTTTGTCCTATTGCAGAATGTGAAATGCAATGACCTAGTGGTTGTAGTATAATGAACTTTGGTTTACATTAAACTTAGTGATATAGTGACTTTTAAGTTGTTTGTATTAAAACAAACAAAAAAATTAATCAGTAGTTTACATAGGTATCAGTAGTAATTCATTATTCTAGAAACAAAAGCAACTTTGTCTTTGAATAATAATAACACGCTAATAGTTCCTTTAGGCAGCGTAGTCACTTCAGTACATGTACCTACACCTATGAGTGTTTGTAGGGGGTTTATGCATCCTGCGAGTGCTGCTTGGCGCATCCAGTCTAAGACAAGTTTCTATGTATTCGGTCGAGGCCAGCGTAATAACATTTTCATTTGTGCCCACGCTACAATAAACAACTCACGTCCCTCGCCTTTAGACAAAGACTCCGCCGTGAATTATGTACGTGTTAAAAGTAAACTGAAAGTGCCGCGTTGTGTGGCTGTTATTATAAATCATTGTTTATGTTTTCCGTTTGTGTTTGTGGGAAAATTAAGTGCTAGTGGAAACTGCTTGCAATCTCGCGGGGAGTTGAGGGTACGCCATGTGGTTGCTGCTTAAAGCACGATTTACAACTCCTATAACGTGTTTAGTTTTATGCTAATAAAAATATCCGTTACGATTGTGGCATTAACTCGTAAAACTGCAATAAAACTATTCCGTAACTTTAATTATTACGAACGGAAGTTTCATTAAAACACCTTATAACAAAGGTGTCAATGGCTTTACGTTAAATAGAACACGATTAAGTTTGTAAGTTTGCCTGATATCATCTTTCTATATCATTACAAACTTTAACAACTTTGAAATAAATCAAAACTTTTTACTTACTTTTCTGAAACCCATTTAATACTTATCGTTACTATTATGGTTCTTAGAATAAATAATTAGTTAAAATTGCCCAAAAACTCTAACACACTACACTGTTTTGTCCGAAACATAACCTCTAATTGTTTCCCATTTTATACCCGTCCATAGATGAAAATAACCAGTAAATGCAGTGGAAAATTCACGTCTAATTAATTTGTAAAGCCCACATACAACTCACATTAAATAGATTGCTTTGAAACAAAATAGGTACAAGTATCAAAAATCAAAGTAGGTGTCTATAATCAGAATCAAATTGTTTAATACAGCGTAAACAGCGATGCGAATGAGATAGCCGTGGTCGCGTGTTCAAAGCCCGTTAATCCGTACCGTGGCGAACACCACTACATGTACCAACATAACAGTCAACTAACGTATAAAAGGAAGAAATTTCAATTTACTTGAAATCGCTCTCCACTACCCACGTTTATGTTACAATGGAAATTGTAACTATGCCTGTGTGCATTGAATATTCGTTACCTACAACTTGTAGCTTTGTAAATGCAACGTTAATATTCTGATACTTAGTTAAAAGTTTTTGCAGCTTAATAGCTAAATTTTGACTTGTGATAATTTTTTTAGAAATTTTTATTTTCGAGAAAGCGTTGTATTTTTTCGATGTTTTCTTTTAGGTTTCTTTGTGATTAGTAAGGGTTAGAAATTTTATGCAAAGAGACTAGCGGTATTTATAACATAAATTGTACATAATACTTCCGTAAATTCCTACATTGCACTGTCGCGTCGTTTGTCAGTTTGAGTAGGAGTTTTTTTTTATTGAATCATATAACAGATTGAGAATGTAAAAATATATGTGAACCTGTTAATTTTTTTTACAAAAAATCAGTTTCAAAAATTATGATAATTTATTTACTGAAGTTTATTATATCAATTTAGATAACAATATCTTCTTAATATCTTCTCCTTACAGTAGCAATTTTTTTCAAAGGTTTGCAATTATTAGTCTTACAGGGTTTTTTTTATCCAGGATTTTGACATTCAAAGGACAGTACTTACAGCCCACCTTATGTTTCCCAGTTCTATAAATATGTACGATAGAATTTTATAAACATTTACTGTAAAATTACTTATGTAAGCAGTAACCACTTTATATAATTAAATTTTATGAATTTAGCTACACGGTTTAAGGCGATTGATGCAAGGCGACGCGCGACATCCTAAAGCCCCCCTCGGCAACAACTTCAGGCCGCCCCAGCCGCTCCACCACAGAGCCGTGCGGACCAACATTGACTTCGATCTTACCAAGGTAATTTACACCTTAATACTAATTAAATTAAGCTCACAATCGCTTGAAGACATACTTTTAATAATTCATATTGTATGCTAAGCTAGGGTCCTAAGCGATATACTTAGTCGCTGCTGTGTGTGCTGCCATAAAATGGTTAGCTATAAAGGTAAACATAGATAAATTGTGTTTCGCTAAGATTGTGCTTGAAATAATGTCATTTGAGCCTCTGTGTGTACTTTAATACGTTTAATTATCTACAGAATCCTGGGAAAACTTGTCCTAGCATGCATCGAGACATGCATTATAAAGGTATTTATGAATTCTCATATAATTTTCGACTGTTAAGTGTATCTGACGATGGTATCTGAATAGAGCTTTTTGTAGTTTGTTTTAACTTGACTGACATTGTGATATAGACATGATTATAAATATTATAATTAAACAGAATATAAAACGCAGCATGTTACTTATTTACTTTTATTTTGGTTGACGTTTCCGCACAGATTACACTGACCTCTCAGTCATCTTTTATAAAAACAATGCGTATATAAGTCACAGATACGCAAATAGATAAGAATAAATGTATTTTGATAACAAGCAATACAAGTCAATACAAATTTAAATTATCAGTAAAACGTCCAACAAGCAACTGGTGTGTTATAACAGTACATACATATGAAGCGATAACAATAATTCTACCTTTATCGCGATTGCAAATTATGTAATCGGCGCAATTACATTTCCTGTTCAAATATGAGAGCGCAGCTTTTGTACTACTGACAGCGGGTTAATGGCGTCGACACGCAATATTATTCATATTTATACTGTTTATTTTAGTACGAAAATGGCAGAAGTTGAATGGATTAAGCTATCAAAGCTTCGAATTTTAGTAGCGATGCACGAGTTGAATCTTTTTTTAACAGCTACTTTAGATACAGGTTTTATATCCATAATTGATTAAAACAATGTTTTGTGAATGAATGAAATTTTTTAAGACTAGGTACTACAAGCTTTACGGCTTTGTTTAGTGCAATATCTTACAATTAGTGTAAACAGTTTGATTAGTATGTGTCTTACGTGGGCGACGAATGCGACGCGACGCGATGATTCACGCGACAAGTGTCCTACATGATTACTTCTTGTCTCGTCGCAGACTGCCACATAGGACAAAGTAGGTTACGCCGTTGATTTGATCGCGTACGTCGCGTTCGTCGCATCGCTTTCGTCGATTTAGTAGGACACCGCGTTACAATTGACACGAAAAATTACAAAACAATATACAGAAGGAGCTATATAAGTATTATATATTATACATTTATCCATTCAGTTTTTGCCATTTATTATTTAAATATATTATTCTTTATGACTTTGCATGACTTATCCTGTCGCTTTGATTTACCTAATCAAAAGACTTCTGTACTGATATTTTTGTTTTCATTGAATAAGGTTAATTAGAAAATTCTTAATCTATTTAATTATATTAAAAGTTGCTTTCCACTTTATCTCCCGCTTGCAATCGTACCTCAGCTTTTACATGATATCAAAGTATATAAATTTCTGTTGCAGCCAAAAGCTGGACACAGTATTGAAGCTATTCAACTACGGTAGGCATTCACGTAGCAACGTAGGAAATATATAAGTTATACTAGTACTTAAGTATTGTATATAATTAATGTACAGACATTAAACCTTGCTTAACATAAATGGAGCTATACTTAAATTTTAAGTGTAAATTAAATATTCAAAACTTAGTGCTGATTATAGAAATAGTATAAATCTTTGTTAGGGTAAAAGGTTACCTATTTGACTACGGCCTCTGTAAGTAGAATTATTATAAATATTTTCTGATAGTTATTTGAACCATACCATCGGTTTGCTGTAGTTAATGGTATACGTAGGAAAATTTAATCATAGTTACATATACATAGGGTTGAATATCAATTAACGCAAAATTTTATCTACAATTCTGCATATCATTTAAAAAAAGTTACTGTTTTTTAAAGTCCAAAAGAAGTTGTTATTTCTAATCTAAATTTAAAAATTCAATTAACGAATGAATTTAGATACATAATCATATCAAATTATATTATGCTAGTTGTTAAGTCCATGAATATAATAGTTGTTTAAATTATTTATATATACGCAGTAAGAAGTTTATAGCTTTAATAAAATATATCCTAGTATTTGTAATTCATTGCATAATGTAAAATGAAATATTCCATCATAATATTATATGTTATCGCCCATTGATTTATAAAAAACCCTAGATGCACATTTTCAAACAAAACTAACAGCCAAAAGTGTCACCAAATTAAACATACGCAATAAATACGTATAGTAATATCGTAAACATATTTCTTTTTTCAAATTCAATCTTACACGCATGACATAAAGTTGTATTTAAAAAGTAATGCACATAAAGCAATAAAATTTAATGATTGACGTATGCCGGTAGAACAACGCGATACTAATTTGAAAAGAGTGCACAATGCGCCCATTTGTTGCGGACGTTTTTGGGAAGTGGAGTGTGTATCTTTGGTTTTTTGTAAATCAATGTTATCGCCTGGCTTTCTTGTATGATCTATTAGAAATATTATTTCATTAAACAATATTCACTTACAAGTCTTGTTTTTTATTTAACATGAGAGGTTAAAATAATTAATTTAAATGATGAATGTTTTGGGAAAATTGGCCAGAGCAGCAAGACAGAGAGTAACGAAACGCACTTCAAAAAATTTATTAATGTAGGTACCTGGTTTTTGTGGTTTACTGTTTCCTAGATATTACTTTTCATCACAGAAAGGTCTTTGTTTAACTTATGGAACCTTTTCGAGGCCATATACCTATTAACTCGGCCCTGGTGTACAAGACTGTCAGGATCTCAATAATTTGATTTACCACCGACTATAACCCAGGATATTACGCTCGTAGGCTGTGGTTGAGTTTACCAGGAACGGCAACGGTTGCAATTTTCGCCAACTCAACAACAGGAAGATGACTCCTTAAGCTTTATCCAAGAAGGCGTTTAGGTAAGTATAGAATAATGACACCAGATGACTGCACAAGGTTCAGGTTTAGATGAATAAATCCTACTGGTAAAACACTTTTGTAGTAGGTATTTCTGCAAATAAAGTTTTTTTTTACATTATTACCAATTTTTTTTACTAGTATTAAATTCTAAATACTACGAACTACTAGTTCTCTTATCTTTCTTTATAAAGCCGCGTCAGTAAATAATGGCGTTATACCGGACGTCGAGCCCGTTTTACCTCTTCGTTGCATGTCAAGTCTGTCTACAGTGTTATTTGACATTGACCTCATTTTAACATAGCCATGATACAGTTTACAGTGTCTTTAGTATGCTCGGCTTTTAAAGAGGTTGTGGTTAAATACCGCTGTAGCTATTTCACACGTCGATGGACTATGAGTATACAGAATGTTACTAAACCTACTACTTCGTCTTGTTATAAGTATATCGTAAATGTAGCATAAAGGACTGCTATTAAATACTAATTTTTTAATTTATTTATTTTGTCAACATTGTATTACATAGCTTACTTAACGTAACTTACCCCTTTTTTCATAATGACTGATCAAGAAAAATAAACTAATCAAGTGTCCAAAGGGTCATTTTAGTTTCTGAAAATGATAGTTTTGACACTTGATTAGTTTATTTTTTCTTGATCAGTCATTCGAAAACCGGGGGTGAATGTCGTCAATTTTATTCTTCTTATACAATAACTTATAAGATTACACAATGTAAAGTTTACTTAATTTTTCACCCATTCGCTAGAGAGAGAGAAGATAAGCCGCAACAAACTACACTGCAGCATTTTATAGACATCAATTTACAATTATGTAATTCTTTAAATGAAAATGTATACGAAGATAAGTACATTTTTATCATATCGTATCAAATTAATAATATGTAGGTATCTAAACAGTAATCCGTGTGGTGATGGAGTAAGAATAAAATAAGTATGTCACCCACCCCATCTCATCCCTTGGGTATCGTAAATATCAACTAAGGTACTATCCGTGAATATTATCTTTACGAAATAAAAAGAAGGAAAACTTGAGATTAAACCCTATACCAATCCGTCTGGCCAGCAAGGTATTTGTAGGCCAAGTATCCCTGCGTCACAGGAGGAGGTCCATCTCTACAGTGGGACATTCATGGGCTGTTATGATGAAACAGTAATCTCTATTAATAACATACAGTTAAGTGTGGAACCAAAATAGTGTTATCATTAGCCGATGTTCCGTGCCTGTTATATGCTGTGAACACAAAATTACCAAAAGATTTTCTAAAATACATTATAGCTATATTCTTCAGACAGTTTATATTATAATCTGATGTCTTGTCTTAATAAATATTAAATAAAAATGAACACAGGTTTCTTACAAAAATAATATATGTTCTCAAAAATTGTTCCTTCTAAAAATATAATATGATCTATGTATATAAAAATGTAAGTAAAGTTATACTTTTATCAAACGTCGACAAGCACGTAGTGTATAACTCGTAGCTTCTTCAAGTTAAACTGGGAGGTGAAACAAAAGAAATAGCCAACTTAATACTAGCATTCAACTTTGTTCTTATGCTTCCTAAATACGTCTGAGACTTGTAGCTTTATAACTTAAGTTATCTACTTATGTACGTGTATACAGTTCATACGAAAAGGTTTTAATGATTACTATTGTACCTTCTTGGTTCACAATTCAGAGGTATGTTATTCTCGTGGATATTTTGATTACAGGTGTCTTTTTTAGATTGTAAAATATTAACGTTAAAAATCTAATAGAAAACGTCATAATAGCTTTAGATCAATCAGGTGCTGTACTAAAAAATAAGAAGGTCCGGTTTACTGACTAAACCTACATTGTTTCTTTTGAACAGTGCGGGGGCAAGTTAATGGAAAACCATGTACACTTTTTAGTCAACGCGCTTTTCTGTACGGTGTCCTGCGTGGGCGACGAACGCGACGCGATGCGATGATACGTGATTTTGGTCATTACCTCTCGAATCATAAAGAAGTACAGTACAATTTTGCTTTGAAATCATGGTGTCGCGTCTAATCGCCCTTAAAATAAGTACGCGTTACGTCGCGTCTCGTCGCATAGGACACAAGTAGGGTACGCCGTTGATTTGATCGCGTTCGTCGCCAACCTAAAGGTGTGTCCAAACATTGAGCAGCAAGAGCGCGGCAGCAACACGCGGCATTCGTAAGACACATTTCTGCGGCTTAAGACTTAAGACACCGCGTACTATGCAGACACGCCACACACACGTCAGTATTACTGTTTCTTTTATTTGTCAAATTACCTATATTATGTTTGTTATGTCCGTAAGTGTTGGTAGTCAAGTAAATCAAGCACTTAAGTTGGTCTGCGTTAGAAATTTTTGACAGTTTTTATAATCTAAGCAGTTGTTACCGTGCACAATATCACAATTTTATGTTTTTTTGTGCCCATAAACAATTTATACTTAATAGAAATATTTTGATTTTTTTACTCATCTCGACACCTTACCATCGAATCTACGTGACCCTTAGAATTCCCTATCGTAATAAGGAAACGCGGATTACAATGTGTAAGTATATCTGTAACAGATTAAATAAAATGACAACCAGGAAATATTACTAAGGAAATTAAAGCCTATTACGATGAGGTGTGTTTTTACAAGTATCTAACTATGACGTCATTTGCCTTCCCTGACTTTACAAAAGAAACAATAACATTAAAAGTTTAAATCGATAAAAGTAACTTTCTTATAAACCAATACGTATATTGTACATCAATATTAGTTACAAAACAAAGTTTCTAACAAAGCAACTTTTAGCAATATAATATTTGTTTAATTCTTCGATCATTATAAAAACACGTAAGCTCATATTTCCCGTAGAAGCATATTAAATTGCCTCCACACTCGCTAATTATTAATTTTAATGAACTCAATTTGAGTGAGTCTATCAAGTTGGGTCGACGTTAACTTTTCCAATAACGCCAACTCATAAGCGGAAAATCGAGTAATTTATTTTACAATCTTAATCTCTTACATTAGAGTGTGAAAAATAATTTATATTCTTCTTCCAATATCAATACATTTTCTCAATTAATTACATTAAATATAGATCTAAAAATAAACACATTTAAAAATATAAAAAATAAAGGTAGACCCACCAGCATCGGGTACAAGGACCAAGCTACTGATGGTTAGGGCTCCAGAGATAGGAATTTCCTCACAATGAGTGCCGTGTCGAGTAGTACTGCCTTGTGCATCAGACCTATGATCCAACTTCCAAGCACGACTCTCCTTAGATGTTGATAGAGACTGTTATCATCATTATTATCATTTTTGATATCTAAGGTCTATGTAATTCCCTTTTGAAAGGAGTACTTCAGCTACTTGAACCAATGTCTTCGAAGTAAATAGCTCAGAAGCTTTTGGCCACCGAACCCTTGTTTTAGCAATATTTTTTCTCAATCAAGAGGAAACCAATACCTCCAGTGGAAAATTTAAGGACTGACATAAAGGACTTAAACCAAGTCTGTGTGTCAAGGAATTAGTTTTTTTACTTTACGTTTGCGATATTTTGACGAGAATAATTTACGAGAATGTGTGAGAATTTGTATTATATTAAATATTGTACTTCTTAAATAAATAGCGAAAGAAAAAAGGCTGAATATAAAGTCGTCAAGAAGCTGTCAAATGTTGTCACTCGCTCAATAAACTGCAAATACACTAGAGTTTGAAGTACATTCTGAGCTCACACTCGTCTTGAACGCGCTCTCGAGATGTTCGCTCCTCCGATGTTTAGTAAACTGGGTAAACAATCTCTTTATGTGATTTATTACAAGAGCATATGTTAACACGTATTTGGAAGACTAAAAGGTGTAATAAATTTATATATTTTTTGGGTATTTTGGTAAGCAATGTACAAATTATTATGTGACTTGTTACGTACAAATAAGATATTTGTTTATAAAACAATAGAATAATTTATTAACAACTATTTATAAAAAAGTTACAGGCATTTTTAGGGTCCTGGTAGTTTTGGCCCGGCCCTTTTATATCTCGAGAACTACAAAACATACTGTGATTCTGTTAATACAGAAGTAATGTAGTCCTGAAAAAACGCCTACGTACTACTTTATTTCAATACAAAACTTATTATTATCGGAGATATTAACGGTTCATGACATTAAAACCTAGTAGATATAATGCCATGTAACATAGGAAATATAGTTTCAAACATACAACAGTGGCATACACATCGTTGAAGGCAATTTGACTTTTATGTAAATTAGTGTTTTGTACAACCGCGCCAACTGTGTCTCTCTGATCGTCTCACTAAACTCATACATAACTTTGTTTATACATTCATCTGCGTTATTTCTGAGTTGGATTTATTTTATTATCCATACTAATATTATAAATGGGAAAGTGTGTCTGTTTGTCTTTCTTTCACGGCAAAGCGGAGCAACGAATTGACGTGATTTTTTGAAGTGGAGATAGTTGAAGGGATAGAGAGTAACATAGGCTACTTTTTTTTCTTCTGTGTCCAGAAAAGGGGAACAGTGCTACCCCGAATTTAACGCGAGCGAAGCCGCGGGCAAAAGCTAGTAAGTAATAATACTTTTACACAACGCCATCTTGTTTCAAGCTAAGCAGAGCTTGTACTTATAACCTTGTCCTTTGAGGTCGTTTTCAATTATAAAACACTAATTGACACAACGGCATATAGAATTCGCCTATAATAACTATGAAACACTGAAAACTTAAAGATCCAAGAAGTACTCAAAAACTAGTTATTTTTATTTGTTCTACCCGGTCACATTATCTTGAGACCTGGCGTCGATGACGTCACGTCGCGTCGGACGTATCACTGATGCGCCCGTGGCGAGCGCGGGGGTTGAAAGGAGAACGGGACGCGAGGTTCGCATTCCAGCGAGGTCTCTAGATAAATGTGACCGTGTAATACGTTCATTTTGGGGATTTTTGACTTAAATTAATTTTGTTTACTAAATCAGCAACGAATTAATTGACTGGATGTTACATGTATGGTGACGGACAAGGACACGGTGTGTAAAACCTTAGCTTATACCGAGATTAAATAGTCATATTATCTCTTAAATGGATGGACATTTTTCGATGATTTTTTTTGTTTCTGCATAGTAAAGTTATGCCCTACGTTAAAACTTATGCGCCATTTCCATGCAACTACACCCTATATAAATGGCCGAAGCGTAGTTTTATTATGTAAATAGCCGAAGCGTATATTAAGGCAAAATTAAACAACTTAATTTGGTAAAAGGCGAAAAAATTGGAAATGAGTTCATATTATCTTATTACCAGAAGCCATGTCAAAAATGTTATTAACAATGGAGCACAAAATATAGTTAGTTTTAATCACAACAGCTATGGTATAGTTTTTATAATCCATTAACAAGCAAAGTTACAGGGCCATTATAACAAAAACCGTAATCTCTTACGCTCACAAGCTGTTCAGCAAAAAAAGAAAGAATCCAAAGTACAAAGGACATAATATAAATTACTGTAATCGTAATAAAAGTTAACCGTGCGATGAAAGTAAATCTGTACTGTTGAAATCACCTGGGCGGGTCGCTTCTAAGAATTAAACTCGACTCGCTTTGCCTTTTATTTTAATACGTCGTAGAGTCTCGTAGAGCCTCGTAGCAACTCGTAGAGTCTCGTAGCACTACGTAGAGCTAAGCAAGCAATGTCGTTGGACTTAGTGCAATTTGCCTGTGTACATCGTTTGGCAATTGACGACATAGCTTTGAACATTAAGGTAAAGTACGCTAATAATATGTATACAGAGTTAGGTTATGCTTGTGTTTACTTGCTTATTTGTTTGTTGTAAATCTATTTGAACTTACAGTGTGGGAGAGTCTGTTTGATTTTAATGTCCCACTGCAGGAATGGGTCTCTCCTCTTCCCGTCAAAGAGGAAACCGTGGTACAATAAAAAGTTACGCCAAGTTAAAGCAAAGCAGTGCTAGGACGGTATGGTATAGACTGACTGATGGATTGGTTTAAAGTTTTTTTTTTTTTTTTCAGAGACAACATCTGAATGTCTCCTCTTTTCGTCGATGATGACGACATCTATGACGTTGTGATAAGGATGTAAAAAAAAAAAAAATATTTATTCATTCAGTGTTATTAAATGTCTTTTTTATTCAAGATTCATTTCACGTTAGGGATCATGCCTTGTATCAAAGAAACTCTTACAAATATTAATTTAATAAACATAAAGTCGTGGTGGTCATCCGTGTGGTGACGGAGTAAGAATACAATATGTCACCCAGTTTCGTACCGATACGCGTGCGAACGGGTCGCGTTAATTGTGAGGATAATAAATATTATTATAAAGTATAGGTACCTACTTCTATTGTTCTCGCGGTACGGCCCCGGCCTGCGCCAGGTACTCGGTGTGTTTGTGCACGTGTTGTTTACGTGTTTATATTGTTTACGATGGAGAACAGTTTAGATAAAAATAACTGGATTTATACCGATATTATGAAATTAGCGGGAAACAATTGGGCAAGGAAAGCTAGAGACAGAACAATTTGGAGAAATCTTGGGGAGGCCTATGCTGAAAAGCAAGACAATCTTGTAATCGGTGTGCATCAAGTCATACAAAATTAAACATATTATGTAAATTTAAAGATTGTTAATAAAGGCTATTATTATGTTTCTCTTTTCCATAATACTCGGGTCTATTGGAGACCCGGTTCTTTGGAAGGCATACATCGGGCCGAAGCCAAGACGAAGAGGCCCTTTAAGAGATATTTAATCTGGTAATGGATACACAGGGCAGATACCATCTCTGAACGCACAATATGATACATCCAGAGATGGTCCCTGCCGAGTGCAAAAACTATTGTAGTGCATCTCTAAGGATGCGATGGAAATTTAAATAATAGTCTATGGATGAGTATGTTCGGTGGATAAGTTATTGGGCTATGGAAGGAGACTACCGGATACCTGTCGTGATAATCAGTCTCTATATTATAAAAAGACAGGTAGTGACTTGCCACCTCGTTGAGTGGGCCCCACAAAACGGCCGCACGTACAGTGCGACAATGGAGCAACATCTCGTAGAGAGGCTAGAAGCTGCGGAGAGGTGAGTCTGCGGGGCGCCAAATTCCGGTCAACCGTTCAAGGGCCCCCGGCGTTATGACATTTTACACTTCCAGCTTGGAGCAAAGGATCCGCTCTTGCGTATTCCAGTCCTGGCCGACCAATGAAGGTAAGCCAGGCCATCAAGGAATCAGGGTCCGTGGTGTCGCCACTCACCAACAGCTCGCCACAAGCTGCCCCTGCGGGCCTATTATTATTATTATTATGTTTCTCTTTTCCATAATACTCGGGTCTATTGGAGACCCGGTTCTTTGGAAGGCATACATCGGGCCGAAGCCAAGACGAAGAGGCCCTTTAAGAGATATTTAATCTGGTAATGGATACACAGATTATTATTATTATTATTATTGTTTACGATGGAGAACAGTTTAGATAAAAATAACTGGATTTATACCAATATAATATCGAGTAATGAAGACTTAAATGAGCAGGAGATTATTGAGGACGTACAGGAGCGTAATGAGGATGAAGAATGTATTAGAGCGGAGATGAACGCCTATAACCAGGCTAAAAAGAGAATAAGGGAGGAGGAGGAAGGAGATACAGACTGGACAATAGTACAAGGAAAGGAGAAGAAAGCGAAGGAAGTGGAAAAAATTGAAGTATATATTACGTGTATAGACCCTCTGCCAAAACAATTTGCGTTAGCAAAATTGTTTAAAACAGAAGGAATATTAGGTATAACAAAATTAAAATACATTAATAACTTTAAAATAAGGGTTGAATTTACTGAGGAGAATAACGCAGTTAAATTAGAAACATGTGAGTTTTTTCTTGAAAAAAAATGGCATTTTCACCGGGCTATGGAAATATCAAATACCTATGGGGTAATAAAAGATGTAGATATTGGTTTGCCTGAGAGCGAAATTAAGGATCTTGTTTCTTGTCCAAATAATATCATACTGTTATCAGCAGTCCGTCTTAATAAAAGAAATTTTGATACGTCAGTTAGCTCCGAGGCGTGGATACCTAGCGAAGCTGTGCGCCTCTGTTTTAAGGGGTCTAATATGCCTCCTCACATTTATGTAGACGGATTAAAAATAAGGGTTGATAGATATGTGTTTCCCGTTACTCAGTGCAGTCGCTGTTGGAAGTTTGGGCACATGGCGAAGATGTGTCCATCAAAAAATCTCGTTTGCCCTAAGTGTGGAGGCCATCACGCTAACTGTGAAAGAAACATCTTCAAATGTGTCAATTGTAGTGGCAGTCACATGGCCTTAGTAAAATCTTGTCCAGCTTTTATCAAAGAAAAAAGGTTAAGAGAACTTATGGCTGAATTTAACTGCACGTACCGAAAAGCGCTTACAATGTACGTAGCTCCCAAGGTGATTAACCAGGCACCGAAGCAAATTGTTCAGCCAGAACCTTTCTTCCCCATTGAATGCATGACATCTCAGTCTAATGTAAGTAGCCCACAGACATATGCCCAAGTTATTCATACAAAAGCTACTATACACAAAGAACAAACGCCCAGATCTTCTGTGATGAAAAGAAATAAATTTCAAAGACCTAGTACACCGGGTGGAGAGCTAGGAGCCGAGCCAGCAGACAATCACTCCGTGCCTTTAGAACAAGCAGAAGACACAGGAAAAAAAGAAAGGGAAGTGAAATTTGATGAACTATTGTGTAGGTTAAAGGAGATTATTTTTCTAAAAAACGTGTCCTTTCAATATAAGATACATAATGCAATTAAATGTTGTGTACAGTGGCTAATTTTAGTGATAGTAGAAAATGTATCTGACTGGCCAATTCTTCAGAGATTATGGAATTTGATTAATGGATAATACAAACCATAACCAAACTAAGCTAAATATTATCCAATGGAATGCGCATAGTTTAAGACCAAAATTAATTGCATTTGTTGATTTTTTAACTCAAAATAAGATCCACATTGCTGCCCTAAGCGAGACATGGTTGGAACCAAACAGTACATTAAAAATCAATGGTTATAACATATACCGTAGGGATAGAGACGATAGTTATGGCGGGGTAGCTCTAGTAGTCCATAACTCAGTTAAGTCACAATTACATACACTTCAAATTAGCAATAGGCAAATAGAAATCATTTCTGTCAAAATTTTTAACTATGCAGATATTAACTATGTAATGTCGGTTTACTGTCCCCCTTCAACAAATACTAGTGTAAATGATTGGACCGAAATAGTATCTAAATGTAACAATAAAACTCTCTTATTGGGAGATTTTAATGGACATCACAGTAGCTGGTCTTCTAAAACGGATCGCAGAGGGATACAGATTTTTGATGTTTTGTTGAATTATCCATTCATAGTCTTAAATAACGGCGAGCCGACTCGAGTGCTATCGGTTAATAATAATTTACAAGAATCATCCCCGGATATATCACTGGTTTCTTCTGAAATAGCCTTAAAGTTCGATTGGTCTCCTTTAAACGAAACCCTTGGTAGTGATCACCGCCTTATTAGGATCTCAACCAAATTAAATATAGATATAAATTTAAATGCTACTCTGCGAAGGAATTTTAAAACAGCCAATTGGGCCAGTTATACAGAACTATTATCTAAACTTTTTGATCAGTTTGTGATTTCAGAAAATATGCAGGTTTGTTATAATTTATTTATTGAGAATTTAAACATAGCAGCCGATTTATGTATTCCTTTTATTAAAACCAGTCAAAATCCCAGCACGAATTTCAAACCTAAACCATACTGGAATCCTACTCTTTCGAAACTTGTCGCTGAACGTCGTTTAGCACTGACCAAATTTAGACGTAATCCAACTCCGGAAAATTATGATATCCTTAAAAATAAAATCCGTATCGCCCAAAAATCTATACGTAATGCTAAAAGTGCAACATGGCAGTCATTTTGTTCATCTTTAGATCAGACATCATCTCCGAATGAAGTTTGGCATAAAATGAGATGGCTTAAAGGATATAAGACACGAGGTAATTATATAGATAAGGACAAGGCTGACCAACTATTGCATAGCCTGACCCCAGATTATGTGCATCCACCAAATTTATTTTTTACATCTTTAAACCATGAGTTAGAAGTCGATATTACCATACATGAATTAGACAAGGCAATTCGTTCAAAAGATACCTCTCCGGGTAATGATAACATTTCCTATACCATGATTAAAAACTTACCCCGAAATGGTAAAAGTATATTACTGTACTTATATAACCAATTTTTTAAAACTGGCTTTGTTCCTGAGCAGTGGCGGGACATCACCATTGTGCCAATTCCAAAACCGGGACGCGACCCTGATAGTGTTTCGGGATTGAGACCAATCTCTATGGTATCTTGTATTTGTAAGGTTTTTCATACAGTTCTAATAAGCAGATTAGAATGGTTTATAGAAAAACACAATAAGTTTTCAAATCATACTACAGGTTTTAGAAAATGTCGTTCGACTATTGATAATTTAACAGATCTTATACTAACAATTCAGATTGCATTCTCAAAAAATATGGTAACAGTTGGATGTTTTATAGACATAAATAATGCATACAATAACATAGATTTGACAGCACTGTTACAAATTATGGATAAATTAGGATTAGGTTGTAGAATGTGTACATATATTTGGAACTTTCTCAAAGAAAGAAAACTTAAAATAACTTTACATGATACCTCCTTAAGTAGGGTTACAGGACAAGGATTGGCACAGGGTGATCCGCTTTCGCCATTGTTGTTTAACCTAGCTACTATATTTCTCTGTAAAAATATTCAAAATGTATGTGTGTCTCAGTACGCTGATGACTTTGTTTTATATATAGTTAGTGACAGTATTTCAAACGCGGAAACTGAACTACAGAAGGCCGTAAATAATTTGACTTGCTTACTGTCTAACTTGGGTTTGGAATGTTCGCACGCGAAAAGCAAAATTTGTATATTTAAGAGGGGGTATAAAAAGCATACTATTGATTTGAAAATAAATAACCAGTCGTTGTCAGTGGTCGATAATTTAAAGTATTTGGGATTATGGCTAGATTCGTCACTTAGGTGGTCTAAGCATATAGATGAGACAAAAGACAAAGTAGTGCGATTTGTAAATATTTTTAAAATTCTAGCTGGTTCAAACTGGGGTATACACCCCATGCACATGCGACGACTATACATTTCGATGATACGAAGTAGGATGGACTACGCTTGTATTTTCTATGACAATGCTAAACAGACACATTTAAGTAAACTGGATAAGACACAAAATATGTTTTTGAGACTTATTGGCGGATTTGTTAAAAGTACACCTATACACTGCATGGAAAATGAATTACATCTTCAACCACTTAATGTGCGTAGACATTATTTAGCAGGAAAGTTTTGGCTGTCGTCTAAATCACTTCATAAAAATGAAATGTTGTCTTTATTGGATGAGTTAGAGACCCTATGTCAAAGCATGTTTTGGAGGCGAAAAAACAAACCATTGTTAGTAACTGTGCACCAATATCTTAAGTTTCAACCCGTTCATGTTAGTTCTCAGCTCATTATGTTTACACTAAACACTTGGGTCACCAATGTGGATCTTAATAGCATAATTAAATTAAATATTGAAAACATTACAAAGGCAAAAAGGTTTTATAATACTTGTAACATTAAATATGCAGTTGTTCAATTCATAAACACGTATTACAATAATTATTACCAAATTTATACTGATGCATCTAAAACAGATACCAGTGTGGGGGCTTCGTTTTTCGATCCGCAAGAAAATATTTCAATTAAACTGAAGGTGTCCGGTGAAATAAGCATTATGCATGCAGAGCTCATAGCTATAGCTGAAGCTATATCATACGTTGATTCTTTGGATAAAGGCAATTTTGTTATTCTTACGGACTCGAAAAGCGGCCTTCAGCACCTGATACGATGTACAAATAAAAAACGCGGTATACCTATTGCCTATGATATCATAAAAACTATTTTGCATATTTTAAGAAGTGGTAAAAACATAAGGTTTCAATGGGTGCCGGCGCATACTGGCTTGGTTGAAAATGAGAAAGTGGATCGTTTGGCTAAAGAAGCTGCAGAGGATGGTACATGCTTCCAGTGTGATCCTAACTTTACAGAAGTATTCCAGGTTGTCCGAAAAACGCTGTATAGAACTCTGGTCTGAATATTTTAATGAGAGATCCTTAACAAAGGGTATATGGTATAGAACCATTCAGCCAAATATTTTTAAAATGCCTTGGATAGATCAAGCCAGTATGGGCCGGTCTGATTTGACTATGGCTTTGCGGCTGCGTTCTGGCCACATTCCGTTAAATAGCTTTGCACATCTAATGGGTAAACTACCCTCACCTAACTGCTTAACATGTAATGTAGTAGAAGATGTTTACCATGTGTTGATGGAATGTGTCCGGAACAAGACTCAGAGAGAACAATTGTTTGGTGGGAATTGTTATAATGTTGGCCAATGTAACAGTATTCTTGCCTCCCCAACATCTAAGGAGGCTAAACAATTGTACACTTTAGCTAAATTAGTATTCGATAATCGTAGCTAGTAAGATTAGTTAAACATTATTTAAGATGATTCAAGATTGTTATGTTTTGTTTTACAAGGGTGGCATAGTCACTGAGTGACTAAACCCTTTTCATTATAGATAAAAAAAAAAAAAAAAAAAAAAATATGTCACCACCCCATCTCATCCCATGAGTGTCGTAAAAACCGACTAAGGGACTATCTGTGAATATTAACTATACGAAATAAGGAGAAGGACAACTTGAAATTAAACCCTATATCAATCCGTCTGGCCAGCGTGGTATTAGTAGGCTATGTATCCCTCCGTTACGGAAGGAGGCCCATCCCTGCAGTGGGACATGAATGGGCTGTTATGATGAAACATAAAGGCTTTTTAAAGATTGCAAGAACAAAAATATACCTGCATAAGATTCGTACCCGCAACATTGAACGGCTGCTGTATACCGCAACTATGTCGCCACGAAGGTAGTAAAATAGCTGAATAAAATAATTCCAAAATAACAATTTTAATTTAAAATGCAAATATATTAATCACGAATATGTGTCATGTAGATGGCAACTTTCCAACACATAAAAAAAAATAAACTGGCAAACATCCAAGAAAAACTAAAAAGTTATATTCAAAAAAAGAAAATCTCTTACGGGTCTGACTTAACTCTTTATTTGTACGTTTGATCCCTTGCGGGTATAAGTTAAAAACAGCTTTCACCGGCCGACGCGTTTGAATAAGTTTTCGGTAAAGTTTTATTGAAGTTGTAACCTTCGACCCTGTTTGATATATGTAGTCCTAGCATCTGTACCGAACCGGTCCCGTCGTGGGTAAAGTTAGTGCACTCGTAAATTATTCAACCCCTCTGTATACATGTAGTTGTCGTAACCGAATGTTCAACTCACTATGTCACATTGTGTTTTATTTATATTTTGCTGCTGTTTTTATTTTTTTTAATCAATCGACCTCTGTGGCGCAGTCGGTATATTACATGGCTGCTACCCAGAGGTCTCGGGTTCGATTCCCGGTCAATGCAAATCTTTGAGTGCATGAACATGATTGCTTGCATTGGTGTATTCACATGTATGTAACATGATTGCATGTATTTACAAAAAAAAAGTATTTAAGTATGTCTATTCTTTGTCTAGTACCCATAGAACAAGCTTTGCTTAGTTTGGGACTAGGTGGCGATGTGTGAATGTCTAAGGATTAAAAAAATGTTTGGTCGCTGTATCGTACTGAATATGGAAGTAGCAGGATCGTGTTTTGTGGCGCGTGTTGGGAAAGGCATATGTCCAGTAGTGGACTGCAATAAGCTAGAGTTTAGTTTATGTGTTTGTCGTAGTGTAATGTTTGTGTTTATCAATATGCTTTTGAAACTAATATTAATTTATGAAAATAACACGCTTTTAAGATGACAAAATAATGATGTTAATTAATTGTTTAGGCGGTGCAGCAGTCATGTTTTTTTATGTGCGCAACGTCGCATCATCGAATCATATTCAAAATAATTATTGTGTGTGATTCACAATTGATTTTTCTGAACGTGATACTCTATCGTGTTAGAAGGCAAGTAGCATGTCTTACAAACAAAATAAGAAGACTCCATAGTTCCACACGATCGTAAGAACAGTCCACATGCAGTGTTTAATACGACGCCACATGATTTTGTACAATCTTGCTCAAAAATACTACATAATGCAATTATTGTTGCAAGGTGACACTATAAACGAAGAAAAGCTTGGTATTTAACCTAACCTATCCAAAGAATCCGTCTGCGCCGCTTAGTATCTATAGATCAAGTTCCTATACACATAGTACATTTATGATATGTGTATAGGAACTAAACGAATATATAATAGAAAGACAAAAATTAAATCTGTGCAGACTTTATCATCATCGTAACAGCTCATTAATGTCACACTGCAGGGACGGGCCTCCTCCCATGACGGAGGGATACTTGGCCTAATAATACCATGCTGGCCAGACTGATTGGTAAAGGGTTTAATTTCAAGTTTTCCTTCTTTTTATTTCGTAAAGATAAAATTCACGGATAGTTCCTTAGTCGGTTTTTACGACACCCATGGTATGAGATGCGGTGGTGACATATTGTATTCTTACTCTGTCACCACACGGAACTGTGCTGACTTAGAAAATAAGTAGAACGTGGAACCCACTCAAAGAAAAAAATCAACCTATCTGTGCAGCTTGACTTCTGTATGTCAATTTCCTTCCATATGTCATGGTGGAGTGTGACGTTTATAGGTTACTGTTATTGATAAAATGGTAGCATATACTCTATCGTGTCGAAAGGCATGTCTTACAACAAAATAAGAAGATTCTCTAGTTCCACGACCGTGAGAACAGACCACATGCAGTGTTCAGGCAATATTAATACGACGCCACATAATTTTATCCAGTCTTGCTCATAAATACTACCTAACCCCATTATTGTACCTTACAACGAACAACGTAGGTGCGGTACGGCTTCCGTGAAACCGCTGCTTATTTGTCTATGAATGCCTTGTGAAACATTACACTTGTACTCAGAAATTATGCTTTAATATTTAAGTTTCATTTATTATTTGATTTCGGCTTTCTTGATTGGCATTTTGGTATCCGTGGAGAAATTTTAGAGGTCAATGTGTATATTTTATGTACTACCTTATTTAATTGTTTCTGCAATGACAATAACAATAATACTTAATTGTTTCTCTAAAATCAATTAATTTTTAATGAATTCAATAATCTTCTGTCCAAAAAAGATCTTATCGTAAATAGGTCTGCATAGAATTCGTACCCACAATTTTAAATGGCAGCTGTATACCACGACCTCCAGGCCACCGTGGCAGTAAAATAGCTGTCATAATAATGCCTCCATAACCGTACATACATTTTTAGTTAGCCTCGAAATCTAAACCTGTAAATATATTAACTATTCATAAAAAAAAATATTTTTATACAAAATAGCAGTTGCAACCGACGCTGTGTTCAATAGTCATTGCGCTCCCTAGAGAATACGCTGTGTACACACAAGCGGCCAGTTAATTACATTATTATGTAACCTATCTTGATAAACTGTTCGTGAAAACAATGCTTTATAATAATAAGTATGTAGCTTTAGCTCGATTATATTATATTTTCAATAATAATATCTACTTTACCATTAGCATATGTTTTGAATTAGATTATTAAGGGTTGATCATCAGATCTGCTAATACAGTCCCAGCAGATAGTTATCTAAAGTCCCATGATGTAATCTTCATCTTTCATCATCATCATCATCATAACAGCCCACTAATGTGCCACTGCAGGGACGGGCCTCCTCCCGTGACGTTGGAAAAATTGGTCTACTAACACCACGCTGGCCAAACGGATTGGTATAGGGTTTATTTTGAAGTTTTCCTTCTTTTTATTACGTAAAGATAATATTCACGCATAGTCCCTTAGTCGGTTTCTACGACACCCATGGTATGAGATGGGGTGGTGACACACTGTATTCTTACTCCGTCACCACACGGAGAGATCTACATCTTTGCTTTGTCATTTTGTCAAGTAAATAAGTAGTTAGACTTTCACATTCAAGCGTTGTACTCCTTAGCCTGCAATATAACTTGCATGAGCCGGTTGCACGACTATAAAAACATACTTGTTGTACTATAAAAACATGGCAGCTGATGACTTTGCTAAAACTACGATGGGCAAATGAATTGATAGATGGTTTCATGTTAAGATTTTCGTCTATTCCCAAACTTTCTCTTAGTTTACGATACCCATGGGCCTAGATAAAAAGGCGACACAATGACTATCTCTATCAAATAACGCAGAACACTGAATTAGACCTATCCATTACTACGTATTTATTAAATGAACGTATTAATAAAACACGAACAACGCTGTAAAATTGATAATCAAAAAAGCGTGACAATAAAACAATAGAATTAATTCTAATTATTCAGAGCAATTGAAAGAATCAAGAGTAATTAAAACGTAATTAAGGACAGCGATGGTTTCAGGTGTCCATTCTAATCTCATGTTTCAAGCAAAGGCAGGCGATCCGCCAGAGGTGTATTCTGTATTTAAATAATATTTATATTTTAAAAAATTATGATTTTTTTATAAGGTGGAAATATTTGGAAAAGACTGATGTGATATGTATGTGAATTCTGTGTGGTGACGGAGTAAGGTTACAATATGTCACCACCCCATCTCAGCCCATAGGTGTCGTAAAAACCGACTAAGGGACTATCCGTGAATATTATCTTTACGAAATAAAAAGAAGGAAAACTTGAAATTGAACCCTATACCAAACCGTCTGGCCAGCGTGGTATTAGTAGGCCAAGTATCCCTCCGTCACAGGAGGAGGCCCGTCCCTGTATTGGGACATCAATGGGCTGTTATGATAATGATGATGATGATATTAAACCTATTTTTAGTAGAAGTCAACTGGCTGATATGATGATGGCAATTTTATTGAATGTTAATTTTTAAAGTAGTAATAAGTATGTAGTAGGTTTATAGTTGGTTTAGAAATGTTAGACACTAAGTTGATTATTTTGAAAGGAAGTAAATTACAGAATGAACACTCGACATGCAACGTTGGTATCACCATATAACTTAATACAAAAGCGACTCGCTTAGTTAGTTACTCTGGTTATTACACCGAGAATTTAATGTACCCTTTTTGCCTTGCGCTATTTATTTGACTATCTAAGATGAACAACGAATTATTTAATACATAATTATTATTATTAATACATAATTATATATATAAATTACAAGGATATAACAGATATAAAAAACATAACCAAATTAAAAAATACCTTTTTTTTTTACATCCTGTTATAAACAAATATAACATTAGGAAACTATTCAATTAATGAAACCCTTTTCTAATGGGACATAACACAAGGGACAAAGGTACAAGATAAGAACAAGCATGTTAAACGATATCGTTCCCAACATCGTCCTAGATTGGTCATCACGTTATCTAGAATACGGAGGCTTGGCAGAACGCGTGTGAGCTTTCCCACGCCCAACCACAGCCATGCGACGTTTATTAAGCACTTCACGTTTTTGTTACCTGCCGGGAGATTTATTACTTTTAATTATTTTTCATTGTCCGACACCGTTATTCGTCTTAGAGGCGTCGCATTAAATTATTATGCTTACAGCTATGATTTACTGTTATATAACACGTAATTTATGACTTAAGAAAGTGTTAATAGTTTAGTTAAATTACCTATTTATTTTGTGGAAATACAGGACACGGTTTAAAATTAAGAACGGTTAATGAAAGACTTAAACTTTGTGTACCTTGTAGGACAGTCGAAAAACGTTGGGTGGGGAAATCCCTTACACGGTAGAAGGACTACCTAGTTAGAACCGCGGGAAATTATGGTTGAATCAGGCACAAGACCGCATTAAGATTGGTTGATTGTATAATTTAATTTGATGTCACGTCTTTCCTGTTATATAAAATTATTATAAACAAGTTGTATACAAAATAGAAAAGTTAAAACATGGGGGTCCTTCATCGGTATTCATAACGGTCATAGTAGAGTTCATTAAAATGCGTCGAACAATAAACGGTGGGCCCGCGGGACCTTTTGTGAGTGTACGAGTTTTAACCGCATTTCAATCTGTTGTTCATTATTATTTTCTCCATTGTTTATCGTTACTCTGCTATGAGTGAAAACGTCGAGTTGCTCTTTTGGCATCGTTACAAATTTGCCATTACATTTCCTGTTTAAAAGCTATTTGAATAGTAGCTACTTATATTGCTTGCTGGAGTGTACAAAGGAGACGTTCCATTTGCCCATACATCTTGGGCCCACCAAGAACATACATGAAACCTTGTGTGTTTTGAAGATAAATGACTACTCTATAGGCCTGTATAATTATTTTAACCATAAAACTTCGAGGGTGTGAGATATGTGGTATTTAAAGTGAAATTATATCATACTCCAAATAGCTCAAAATACAATTATCACATAACATGTTATCTAATTATTAATATTTGAATGTCTAAAATAAAACCTACATATAATCCATAATCAAAAGCGAATTAATATACAATAATAATCTGCAATAAATCACATCAAAACATTCACAATACGTAGTAGCAACACGAATCACAACAAAGTACATTGACACAAATGGGGTGACACTTGACAGATGAGAGATGTTAAATGTGTTGCAATGATTTGAAAAAAAAATTACATTCGACTTCTCATTAAAAGGACGACAACATAATTGTGTTACAATAGTAGGTATTGCGTACAAGTTCTATTTTATTAACGATTAAAATATAATATTAAAGATTCAAATATATTGTTTGTATTCAGTATTCAGTATTCATTTATTTATTCAAAATAGTACAATAATATTGCATCTTTTTGACGTCATCTAACACTACTTAATCTAAGTTTATTAACATTTCAAAGTTTTGAAAACTTTACCACCGCCTCCAAAGCGCTAGTAGAGAAGAAGCGGCGCAACAAACTCTACTGCTGCATTTTCTTGACGTAATTTTTTTGACATAGGAGATAACTGTAATTAGGCGCTGCAACCATTGTATACCATACATAACCATAACCAGGGATTATTCAATTATAAAGGTAGCGTCGTGATGTAGGTAGTACATAGAAGTGGGAGCACCAAATCACATCCATAAACAACTATCCAGTAGTAAAGACGTCGCTCAGCCAAATGACCCCTTAAATAAAAACTCAGAAGTGTATTAAAATGTAAATTTATTAATGTCAGGGTCGACCAGTCACCCCAAGTAGCACTCGTTCACGAGTATAACGCGAAGGTCAGCCATCAACCCCCTCGCCATATTGTAGGGAAGGGATTGACCCGGCCTCCACGCCACCACAAGCAATGACATTATAGTGAGCATGACGAGTCCTGACAATAAGAGCAACAAAAAAAAACTACAATTAGGGGAGATACAAATGGCAGAGGGACGCCCTTACTTCACATCGACCAAAGTAAATTTTTCTGTGAGTCCTAATTCATAGACGTATTTTAAATCCAGGCATCCCGGTCACTTACATAATTTTCAAGAGTGTAATATCCTTTGGCTACTAAACAACTTTTAATTTTTTCTTTAAATGAAGTAATCGGTAATTCTAATATCTCTACAGGTACTTTGTTATAAAGACGTATACTAAGTGCCATAAACGATTGATGTACTTTGTGTAAACGGTAATGAGGGACACACAGTTTATGTTTATTTCTAGTATTTACCGTATGAATATCGCTTCTTTTGGTATATAAATGTATATTCTGTCTTACATGCAGTACTGTTATAAATAAATTGGGAAGCGACGGTTAAGATACCTATTTCCTTAAATAATTCTCTAAGCGATTCTCGTGCTCCAAGCCGATAAATGGCACGGATAGCTCTTTTCTGTAAAATAAATACACTTTGTATATCGGCAGCTGTACCCCACAATAGTATACCATATGACATAACGCTGTGAAAATAGCTGAAGTAAACTAATCTAGCTGTATCTACGTCTGTCAAATATCTAACTTTTCTAACAGCGTAAGCAGCTGAGCTGAGCCTCGATGATAAATCAGATATGTGCGCACCCCATTGTAACTACTCATCTATTTTTATACCTAGGAACATTGTGGACTGAACAGCTTCTAGCAGTTCACCATTTAGAATTAGACTTGGGCCAAGGTTTTTTACATTTGGTAATGCAAACTTAATACATTTCGTTTTCTTTGGGTTCAGTACAAGGTTATTGGCAGTAAACCATTTAGTTACTTCTGTGAGTGCATTGTTTACTTCGTCAAAATGCGTCCTATTTCTATCAACTTTAAATATTAAAGATGTATCATCAGCGAACAATACTACGTCACAAATGTTTTTTAAATGATAAGGTAAATCATTAATGTACACTAAAAACAGAAATGGACCCAAAATTGAACCTTGCGGCACACCCAACGTTACGGGCAAGCCTGAGGACCTCGAATCTTTAACTTCAACATATTGAGTCCGACCACTTAAGTAGGATGAGAGAAGAGCTAAGGAAGAATCCTGCAAACCGTAATGCCTAAGTTTATGTACAAGAGTTTCATGACATACGCAGTCAAATGCTTTTGAAAGGTCGCAGAATACACCTATGGCGTTGCGAGAATTCTCCCAAGCATTATAAATTTGTTTTAATAAAGCTACGCCTGCATCAGTGGTGGAACAACCCTTTGTAAAGCCATACTGATCCTTATGCAGTAGGCTATTCTGATTAAAATATTTCAATAATTGCCTAAGCATGATTTTTTCAAATATTTTACTAAAAGCTGGTAAAATCGATATGGGCCTATAGTTCCCAGGATCCGTCGTACTACCTGTCTTGAAAAGTGGTACAACTTTACTACATTTCATTAAATCGGGAAATGTACCTGAATCTACACACCCATTGAAAATAACTGATAAATAAGGAGCTACTACATCTATTATACTTTTGACTACCTTTACTGACATGCCCCATAAGTCACCAGAATTTTTCAAAGCAAGTGATTGAAAGGCGTTAACAATGTCGTAAGGACTAACATGTTTGAATTCAAATTTGGTGTCACATTTTGCTACACACGAATTTAAAAAGTTACACGCACCTATCGAAGAAGCGTTTAAAGCCTTAGTAGTGGCTACTGGTATACTTACAAAAAAGTCGTTAAAAACATAAGCTACATCAACATCATTTTTTATAGTCCTACCATTATCAATTAAAGTTAAGTTTAAATTCCCTATTTGTTTCGGAGGCTTACCCTTGGCTTCATTAATAACTCGCCAAGTAGCCTTAACTTTGTTTGAAGACTGCTTTATTATGTTACTTACATAAAGAGATTTAGCTTCCCAACAAACTTTCCTAAATATTTTTGAATAATTTCTAACATACTCTATAAAAGAAGGATTATAGTTATATTTCTTTAAATCATATAATTCATACAATCTACGTCTACTTTGACGTATACCAACAGTAGCCCAATCATTAAATGCTGGCTTGAACTTTACAAATTTTTTCTTAACTTTAAAGTTTTTTTGAAAATTGTTTTCTACTGTGTTAAATAAACCCTCATACATGGCATTAGGTGAATGAATCTCCAGAAGAGAAGGGTTAATACCGCTCACAACATTGTCTCTAAAGCAAACTAAGCGACCACTACCCAAAGGCCTACTCGATACCTCATATGAATCTATAAGTTCTGCCTCTGGAAAGCTTGCTATTTGTCCACAATGATCTGATGGTAGATCACTAGATAATGCCCTATATGAGACATCTCGATTGCTAAACATGTTATCTAAACAACTGGAAGATGTTTTTGTAATCCTAGTAGGCTCACTAAATAAGTGTTTTAAATTAAATGATTTAAAAAGATTTAGAAATCTGCTAGATGTAGATGATTTTTCTAATATATTAATATTGAAATCTCCGCACAATATTATACCTTTCTTACTCTTCTCAACTTTTCTAAGGCAGTCTTCCATTACCTCCTCAAAGCTTTTCAAATTACCAGAAGGGGGACGGTACACACAAATTATAACATACTGCTTAAGTTCAATGCAGGATACTTCCACTGTACATTCAATAGATATGCTAACAATATCCTTACGCTCTTTACAATTTATAATATTATTTGATACTAATATCAATGACCCACCTCTGCATGATTTTTCTCTAGTGAACACACTATGTACTGTAAAACGACTATTATTAACACAACTAACTTCATAATTTTTTAGCCAATGCTCTGTAATACACATTACCTGGATGTTGTGGGACTCTAAGAACAAACTTAATTCTAACTCTTTGCTGGGTAGTCCTTGCATGTTTTGATGAGCTATATTCAGAGACCTACCCTTTGTCATACTTCTTAGTTTAAAGAAGTGTCAATGGAAATAGTTGCACTACTATTACTAACTAGGTCCTTCGATACCCTACATGTACCTGTGTCAATGGAAATATTTGTACTACTATTACTAACTAATGATTATTTGATTATTATACTTTTATATGAATAAAATATATATTATCCCAGACATTAATTTTTACCCACATAATATTATTTTATTTTCAAGGGTGGCAACATAAAAAATATCCGCCATTAATTCAACCAATGATTGAATTACAATACTGTTCACAACCATTTAAAACTAAAATCTTTCCCCCAACTTCTACGGAGAAATGGAAAACACTAATTGATTTTCAAAATTATTTGTTTAATTTTAATTATTCAAAACATTGTGTTTGCTCTGGGCCCCAAATGGAACATCTCCTTTGTCTGAGTGGCAGAAGAAGAGTTATTTTAATCTTGTGTTTATCGTCTTTTACTGTAACATGACTACTTTCGTACTGGTTGACGTACAGTCACCGAAAGTGTCATAAACTATAGACTTTTAAAAAGTTTGATGTATCTATGTGCACGAACGTATAGTATACGTCCGTGTCTATGTGAGAGTAAAAAATACTCACATAGTTTTTATACTTGTAGAAATGATATTTAATAGTGCATTTGTAACTTAAGCCTTTCTTCGACGAATTTGTATGTAAAATGAAAACTTGTATTTTGTTTTCTACGTTAACTTTACATTATTATGTACTCGTAATATTTGATTGTAATTTTAAGTTGTTTCTCTGACTCAAAAGTTAAACATAGTTTGCTTCTGTTTGAATCAATGTTTTTTTTTCTTTTACATTAAAAATTTTGACCCGGTAAATAAAGCATTTTTTCAGACTTTTGGAAAAGATTTCTTAATTTTAAAATAAGCTTATGCTAATATACATCTTACAAGTTACAAACACAAAATTTTCATGCTAGACCAATTTAAGGAACACTTACGACCTTGTTCTTGCGAATGTATAAGTTAATTTATGTCGGGTTACATAGTCACGTGCCCGCGACGACGACGCCTAAACGTTGTTCCCATATCTACGGGCCGGTAGACCGCCCAGCGGATTTCCATATGCGTCGTAAATTAACTTACAACTACTATGCTATAATGTTAGTTTGATATTTTATGTGGGTAGGTTTTAGTCGAGATTCATGATTTAATTACACATAAACACATGGTTGAATTTGTACCTACTTTATTTATGGTGATTATATTCGAAGGCAACATAATTATTTATTTCGTTAGTTATTGATTAGCAAGGTAACAAAGTAACTTACAACGACACCTGTGGCGAAGTCGGTATATAACATGGGTGCTACGCAGGTCTCGGGTTCGATTCCCGCTCAATGCAAATCTTTGTGTGCATGAGCATGATGGTTTGCATTGTTCTGAGTGTCTTCTATGTATATTATGTATTTACAAAAAAAATATTTAAATAATGTTTATCCGTTATCTAGTACCCATAGTACAAACTTTGCTTAGTTTGGGACTAGGTGGCGATGTCTGAATGTGTGAGGATTATTTATTTATTTATTTATAAGTATACATGTCAAGAGATTATCTGCCAAAATTTCACCACTAGGTACAGTTGAGGTAATATCAATTGAATGTCCCTTATTCGGCTACCACGGTGGTGAATACCATGTAGCTACGTCATTATGCAGAAATTTACAAAAACATAGTCAAACCAAACATTAATTTTCGCAAATATAGCCAAGGCTAGCGATTCAGTAAATAGAATTAATTAAAAACACAACTCGAAACTTCTCTTCATAATCCAAAAGTTAATGTAAAAACGTTAAACAGTTTTTGAAAAAACGGTATATGAAATCGTTTTTTTCTGCTCCCAGAGGTTATCGGCAAAGGTCGTGCGTTGTCAACCGTACATATTTGTTCACACAAAGCAACGCATGCATGAAATTCTATTTTACGGCTCGTATCCTTCCGTTTAGAGCGCCTTTTGAATGGGCCGTGTCTGAGCTCACTCGAATATCTTAACGCATATGTTACCAGCCAGCAGTCGCGCTATAAAATCGACTTTTTACGAATTTTGTATACTATGTACGTCGACTTTTTAAGGCATTTTCTACTAGAAAAAATATGAAGCGGAAAAGTGGAGCGACGACTATTTGCCTTAAACTCTATCTCTTAAAGCAATTGCAATATTATTTTACCCTAACATACTATGATACATAAAAACTAACTATAAATTGGTAAATTGTGGCATAAACTAGTTATTTTAAATAATTCCATAACATACTGAGTGTTGTGGAATTATTTAAAATAACTAGTTTATGCCACAATTTACCAATTTATCCTCGAAAGATGTACCTTTATCTACGCGTATGTATTTTCCGTGTATTACAAAATTACTAATTTGCTACTCTCTGCGCGGGTTCGTTATGGTAGCCATACACGATCCTTCCTATCGTCCAATCGGCATGACGCTACCGATTGGATCAGTTAGAATTGACCGTGTGTGGGAGTGGATCGGAAGGACAGTTAGAATGGATGGCAGGATCGAATTTCGTTTCTTTTGATTGAGATTGGATCAAATCTGCAGTATCATGCCGATTGGACGATAGGAAGGATCGTGTATGGCCACCATGAGCTAAAATATAGTTTAAAGTATAACTGATCCAATCGGTAGTTCATGCCGATTGGACGATAAGAAGGATCGTGTATGCCCAATGTGGAGGAACTGCAGATTGGATCAAGCCTGCAGTGTCATGCCGATTGGACGATAGGAAGGATCGTGTATGGCTACCATTAGACATCCTTCGTGCACACGGTCGTAAATTCAAATTGACGCAAAATAAAATGATTGTGTGATCACAAATTAATAGATCACATAAAACAAAAATACGACATAAAACTCTATACCAATTTGTCTTTCGATTGCTTCAAGTTTTCGATAATAGTAAAAAAAATATAATTCCTTTGTGACAATGGAACCCGTGACGTTGTGCAATCACTTTATGCAATCGCTACGCCATCGCCACCAAGGCAGTCTAATTCCATTTATAATTTTATTTTACGCCAACAACTATCATTATTTTCATAAAAAGAACAGGTCATTAATTAGGCACGTCATCAAGCTATCAAAGCCGCCTCATTAACGACTGCAAAAAAACTCCAATTAAATACATAATCTATCAATAATGAAAACGAATATCATCAAAATTTATTGCAAATTATAGACGAGAGATAAATTAAGCGACAATTATAGGTATGAAAATAAATTCAGTGTGACAATTAACAGTGTTTCAATCGTAAGTCGACAAGTAAGGCAGAGCACACAAAGCGGCAACATATGCGAGCATTAAAATTAACATGATGTTAATTGATGTAAACAGTACACACCGGGTACTAATGGAAGTAAGGTATCACTCCATTTAATTGCCCATACATGTGCTGAGGTTACCACGGTAATTGGAACTAATAACGTTGCCAGGGACGCATTCAAACTACACACATATATGCCTAAATTGCTTTAGCGGTAATTCAATAATTGTGTTTGTTGAAAGAAAGCTTTTTGTAAATTGTTGAAAGCTTTTTGTGGCGAGACAAATAACTAGCTGTATGAAGATCTTATACTTAATCTTTCCATTTTCGTCTAAACTGAAAACTGACCACAGTTCTTGTCACCGTCTTAAACCATTACAGTATATATATTAGTATTTACATATACAAATTCACCTCTTATTCTCATAGGGGAACGCTGAGACTACAAGGCTAGAATTATGCTTCAACCATTTGTTTAAGCACATTAAGTGAATGGATTACAGAAGACTAACTAAAGAAATTTACGGCGTGAAAGTGGTACGTAATGGCTAAGTAGGAGACGCCTTAGAAATAGTTACAGGGAGGTAATTAGTGACATTCTTTAGAAAGGGCAAGTGTGTACTTACACTTTTACTCAGAACCTACTACTGCGAGTAGGTAAAGGTTTTTTTATGGAGAAAGTGTGTAGTTCCTTCGATAATTATTATCTTCAAAGTTTCAAGGCCTGAAAGCCATCGAAGACTATTTTAAAAGAGTTTAGATTTTATTAATTTGTACATATACTTACTTACATACATTAATGTAAAAGGTGTGTTTTACTTGCAACAATAACAATTTGACCAACTCTTTTTGTTGTTAAGCTTATTTTGCGTGTTCAAAGTGACTGAATAACTAAGCGTTATTTGTAAAATATCATTTATATTACGAACCTAAACTAACCAAAATTAAAAATATTCAACGAGCGTTTTTACAACGATACTCAACTCAAGCTAATTTGACTTCAATTTAAAACGTCAACCATCTATGAAAGCTGTTTAGCATCAACTTTAAAATTTATTATAATTGCTTAATAACCTATCTATCCATCTTAAATAATATAATAAACGAGTTTGACGAAAACTAGTTGGAAAAGTATCAATAAAAAATACTATATTTGGTCTGAGACCTACTAAACTAAAGCCGAAGTCGATGTGAAATGCTTAGCCTATGCTTAGCAACTATTGACAGGCAAAATAATGAGGGTTGTTCATTGTTATAAAAAAAATTGGAATTTCCTAATTTACTTTTCTGGGCAAATACAAAACCCCATCACATGCGCAATAGTTTCTTCATGACGTCTTGCTCTTGATAGCAGATAATGCCAAATTACGCCATAAAATACGTAAATACTAATGAAATTCTCATTTTTAAATACAAATATAAATATTCCATAAGAATGGTGTGATAACCCTAAATGTCAATGACATATTATGCTTTGTTTACAAAGATTTCACATCGAGTTTGGCTTTTGTATACTTACCTACTACCAAATACGCTTTCTAACTAATTGTCTGTCAGTAAGAGTGTACTCGAGTGAAAAGCCCCCGAAACGATTTGTACTTGCATAATCGTATTCAGAGATTACATTCACCGCACACGTGTGATCAGACCCGCATAGTCATGGCGATGAGATCTTATCACTATCAATCGTTGCCTCAATTCCTGGACTCTATATATCTTTCCATCCAGTTCGGTGTAGTCATATTCCGGTAACCAACGCCTATAATTAAAAAAAATACGTTATATTTTAAAACACATGCAATACTAAATGCTTTTGTTCTATTTATTATAAAAAAAACAATAATAATTAACGTAATGTATCATTAAAACCGTGTGGTGACGGAGTAAGAATACGTCCCTTAACATACATCAGCAACTTAAGTATATCTTCGGGCATAGTTCCGAATGACTTAAAAATTGCTAATGTTATACCAATTATGAATGCAGGTGACCCTTGTCAGCCAACAAACTATAGACCTATCTCCCTTTTAAGTGGTTTATCGAAAGTAATTGAAAAAATTGTTAATATAAGGTTACTCAAATTTCTAAACAAGAATAATGTCATTTCTGATAACCAGTTTGGTTTTCGTGCCCACAGGTCGACGGAGGATGCTGTTGCAAATCTTGTCGATTATGTTATAAAGAAAACAGATGTAGGCTATAAATGTGCCGGTGTCTTTCTCGACCTGGCAAAGGCTTTTGACACAGTTTCGCGGCATATACTGTTTAAAAAAATTAGAGAATATCGGGATTAGGGGTCTGGCTCTGGAATGGTTCCAATCATACTTAAGTCAGCGAAAACAACGCGTACGTATCGGGGACCATGTTAGTGACTATGCGGACATTAATTTTGGAGTGCCACAGGGAAGTGTTTTGGGTCCCACACTTTTCCTAGTGTATATTAACGACTTATGTTCACTTAAGCTTTTAAATGCTAGCATATTTACATTTGCAGATGACACTGCTATCGTATTCTACACTAAGTCATGGAGCGATGTCGTTGGTACAGCCGAGAAAGGGCTTAAAGATATCTCAAGCTGGTTGCAAGACAACTTAATGATAGTTAACGCTAATAAAACTAAAGTTGTTGTCTTCAGAATCTCAAATCGATCAGCACCAGCAAATCCACTTCAAATAAAAATTCATGAATGTAACAATCACGATAACGTGGATTCTAGATGCCAATGTACTGTAATCGAAGAGGTGTCGTATGTGAAATATTTAGGGGTGTTGATCGATAGTTGTCTGACATGGAAACCCCAGATTGTTGCACTTGCAAAACGGGTTAAAAAGCTGTCTCACATATTTGGCAAACTAAAGACTATCGCAAATCCTAAATTAATCCGGATGATATATTTCAGTTTATGCCAAAGTATTTTAAGTTACTGTGTATCGGTTTGGGGAGTAGCGAACAAGTCATGTCTGATTAGACTAGAGCGCGCCCAGCGAGCTATTCTAAAGATAGCACATAAAAAACCTTGGCGCTACCCAACTGACAACTTGTATGCTGATTGTAACGTTCTACGTGTGAGACAGCTATTTATTGTAGCAACAGTGTTACGATTCCACAAACATGCAAAGGACTTGGCACACATATCACACAGAACATTGAAATGGCACCGACCTCGAGTACGTTCTTCTTTTGCACGACGATCCCCTTCCTTTTATGGACCTTACCTATACTCAACTTTTTACCAGCTCAATAAAGAAATACTTGGCATGACAAGCTTCAGCTGTAAGAATGCTATTTACAAATTGCTGCATCCTAAAAGCTACGCCCAAACTGAGGAACTAATGACTCATAACTTTTTGTGACGAACCTAGTCCATGTGCGAAATTACAAGCACTCTCACACTAACATGCATAACACACACTCACATACACGCATAACACTTACACGCACCACACTACTACACACACACACACACACACACACATTTACTACTTCACACTCACGCACTATTCTAATTTACCACTATTCAATATACTCGTATTATATTTATTTATAATAATATTTATCTCCATGCAACTTTTAAATTTAATATTTTTGAATTTAATTTTTGTTTAGATTTAAACTGTTGTTGAGAATAAATGTAAATTAGTACTAGCATTAGTAAGAAATTTGGTACTTAAAGCAATATTACAATATAACATTAAGAATATAGTTAATAGGAAGAGACTGAACCCCACGACACAGGGAATCCTAGTGTGGGGTCCAGAGTATTAGTTATTTAGTGTATAAGGTTTATTATATAAGAAGAAACTACAAGTTTTATGTATTCTGTACTGTACTGGTGTTTAGATACTTAATAAATAAATTCTAAATTCTAATACAATATGTCACCACCCCATCTCATCCCACGGGTGTCGTTAAAACCGACTTAGGGACTATCCGTGAATATTATCTTTTCGAAATAAAAAGAAGGAAAACTTGAAATTAAACCCTATACCAATCCGTCTGGCCAGCGTGGTATTAGTAGGCCGAGGATCCCTCCGTCATGGAAGGAGGCCCGTCACTGCAGTGGGACATGAATGGGCTGTTATGATGATCAGGATTATTAAAGTATACCTATTTACACGGATAGAAATAAACTTTTTCAGTTTTCATCACAAACGCAGAGGTTTGCATTATAATGGTCTTTGTACCTGACTAGGACCATATCTAGGTGTATTATGATTGTGCGTTTAGAGATGGTATCGGTCTTATATCCCTATGATTAAATTTCTCTCAAAGGGCATTTACGTCTTTGTACTTTGCTTTGCCCAGATTAGGAGGCAATGATCTACAGGATTGAATAAGCTAAAGCGCCATCTAGGCAAATTAGAAGTAAACTTTTAATCTTGCAGTAGTAATTATACTGTCAGTTGTTTTTTCTTTAATTAATTACTGAAATTACATAACACTCGAACCTGACATTAATATTTCAATGTCAAGATGGCGCAGTGGACGACCATTGACTGATATGAATCAATAATAAATACTTACATAATAAATACATTATTTTATTAGCTTGTAATGCAACCCTGCATATAGCTCATTAAAGCCTGTATACATAAGTGCCTTCTTTATAATAAAATAAGCTTAAATAATAATTAATTAAGAATGGTACCCGAAGACTTTAGTACTGCTCTTGTTAACATGTTCTGTTCCTCAGTTTTTTTTTAAATTTATATATTATTACAAGAAACAATGTCAGTACAAAAACTAAAGTAAGTTAAATTCTTTCGCAATAACATGCATCCAAGTTTAGTAGATTCTCAGTAAAAACTATTGCGGTAAGGTGTATCAAACTGTAGTGACTTTGAACAGACGGCCTTTTGCAGTACCTACCTACTTTTGTAGCAATCTTGTATCATCGTCTTAGCATTCGCCATTTTCTACTTTCAGATTTTATTGACACACTTGCCGAAATTACATCATTTTATAACATTATATTTAATTTAATGGACTCTTATAACAACAAGCTCAAATATTAAAAAAAGGATTTGTGGAACGCACAATTAATAGTCTTAAATAGGACAGGACATACATGCTTATTAGACGAATCAAAAAAAGTTAAACAATTGCAACTAAAAAACTATTACAATTAGCCAAAGTTTGTAAATAAACGTAATAAATCTAATGATTTCCAAGGTAGGCATACAGAGAAGCGCAACTTACTCGGTACCGAGGAGTTGGGAACAAGCAGGCACTGTAAACAGTGGAAAGACTAAGTACTGTAGAGTAAGTAACGTAGCTAATATGTTACTCAGACGAACAAAGTGCCTCGTTTGCACCAAGACCAATAGTCGGACAGTGCATTAGTTAAATGGATACGCTTAGCTATATAGTTCCGTCTAAGTTCTCCACAATCCGACCAGTAACTTAGATTACTCCTGTTTGCCGAAATGCAAACTATGTCTGTACTAAGATGAAATGTCAATGTTATTGACAATAACTCAAGATCTATTCTGCCGTCAATAGCATAGTTGCAGTAAGTACGCTTTATATAGTTTTGAGAAAAACGCGGTTAAAGTTTTGGGTTGAATTTTTTAAATAAATCCTTTGTTTGAAATCGGATCACAATGGTTGATACCTTAAATGATAGAAGACTTCAGCACCTATCTATAACTTAATAAAAAACTAAAACTGAGTAATTGTAAGAAAAAATAAACACATTATTGTTGTTATGCTAAGTATTTCCTAAAGGCTCTTTGATAGGGAACACTTAGCATAAGTACAGTACAAACCTTTGCCTCATTATTAGTTTGTAGGGTTACTTAGCTTAAACACAGTAAGTGAGCATTTACTGTATTTAAGCTAAGTAACCATACAAACTTATAATGATTCAAAATTTTTATATTATTAGGTTACAGTGATAATAAAACAACTAGTTAATGGTTTTAACATTGTATTTAAAATAAAGAATGTAGCATATTATACTCTCCAAGTACAACTTGAAACTTGAGCTTAAATCACTGTTTACAATATTGACAAACGAAAAGAGTTTCTAGTTCTTGTTTTGTGACGAACAATTATCTGGCCAAATCACCAAGTGACTTTTATTCCGATGGTGTATAAAAAAAGCTCTGAATGTTGAAACAATGTCATAAACATTTCGGCCTGAAATCGCTTCATGCCATCAGACAGCGTAAGGATTATTTTCTTTATTAGATTTACATAAAGGAGCAAACGTTTTATAACGTAACGCAATAATTCGAGGACAGAATATTGCTACTTTGTAGCTGTCCATGCGAGGTAGCATTACCACCTTTTGAAGATCTACACACACTTAAACGGTGTCATTATATACTTCTCATCAAAAAAATCGAAACTGTCTGCAAGTTTGTGTTTTGTATGAATTATGAGAAAAATGTGTATATTTAGGAATACGTGTTATGTCATTTAATAGGGAATTTAATGAGGTTTTCAAATAATAAAGTTAACGTTCTAAATTCAAATTTAATTTTCGTAGATTTTGTGTTTTGTTTAACAAGTCGTTTTTACCCTGTACGTAGTTTGACGGAAATTGATAAAATTATGCACATACATGAAATAAAAGCTAGGAAGCGTTTATTTAATGGCTCATATGTCCCTCCCTAAGGTCTCATTACTGCTTCTGTACGGTTCTTCATCGATCGGATGAGAGTCACCATAAAATATAGTGGCGTTCTGTTCTATTCCTCTTGGATTATATTTTACAGCTGGCTAAGTGTTTTTAAGACATGATCACTGCACTAATTCGTCTTTTTTACTTATTGCATAGATGGTAAATCGGATTCATGTCCGGGCTTTTTGCTGGCCAATCAATAATAGAGATATCTACTACGGTATCATAATCTCATACGACGCTCGCTGTGTTTGCCCTAGCATCCTTGTGCGTAAATGTAAAACCGCGGTCAATAAAATGTGCATAGGGTATCACATGAGCTTCAAGACACTGTTCAATGTCCCTATGACTGTTAAATAAGGGGAGACGTGACCCAAAAACAAAGACAAACTCTGTTTTGTCGTTGCCGCTAATTTTTCCCCAAATAGTCCACGAACCACCACCATGGATGACCTTTTTTTTTAATCCAGCATGGTGCAAAGTATTATCCATCTCTTCTGTAGACCTTAGTCCTTCCATCCTTACCATACAGTATAATTTAACACTCATTAGAAAGGAGAAATTTGTTCCACTAGATGTATGACCATTTTAGGTAATTGCGTGAAAAGTAAAGACACGCTTTTCGATGATCTGCAGATAATTTCTCCATATTTGCTGGCTTGTATGGTAACAGTTAACGTTCATTCAACCTTTTTCTAATTATAGAGTCACTTATAGCTACCATAGGTTCATCATGAAGCTGCTGCTGCGGTTGAAAGACATTAATGCGTAGATTTTGTAACAAAGTTGTAACAATAAATCGATCTTTTCGGTCAGAAATCACCTGTTTTCTGCCAGATCACTAGATGCAATCTTTCAGCTGTTACACGCTGACTAAGTCCAGAATTCAGCAATGCCACCACTTGGCGGTTTTTGCGGGTGAACATCGCATGGATGCGTTAATAAGAGGCGCGAGGAACTCTGGAAGCGGGTTACGGGTTATTAAATAAACGCTTAAATAACGCTTGCGTAATTTTATCAATTTCCATCAAACTACGTACAGTGTAAAAACGACTTGTTAAACAAAACACGAAATCTACGAAAATTAAATTTAAATTTAGAACGTTAACATTATTATTTGAAAACCTTATTAAATTACCTATTATGACATATAACACGTATTCCTAAATATACACATTTTTCTCATTATCCATACAAAACACAAACTTGCAGACTGTTTCGATTTTTTTGATAAGAAGTGTATTTATGTTCTTTTAAGTTTTTCTTATCTAATTTGTAAGCCTTTCTGCTGTCTATACAGACAGCAGAAAGGCTTACAAATTTTGGCTATGTATAAACAGACTTTGGCGATGTATAACATAATTATTACATATAATTATTATTATGTAGCACAAATTGTATTTGAAGTTTGTGACCATTGTGACCCGATTGCAAACGAAAGATTTGTGTAAAAATTTCGATCCAAAACTTTAACCACCTTTTTCTCAAAACCCCGCGCCCTCCTCGCGCCCTCGTAGTAGGGTATGTAATATTACATTATGTAGGTATTCGGGGAACAGATTATTATATAATTTATTATTCTTTACTGCTTGTAATAAAAGAGAAATTGTACGACTTTTAGTTACAATAACATATTACGTTCACATTAAAGCAACTTTACTGCAGTATATTCATGACGTGGTATAATATCGCAGCTATGTAGACATACAAGACCTAGACAAACACTTCTTATAATTAGTAGTAAGATCATATTATACATATGTTCTGCTTAGTATGAATACAGTATAGCTAATTTACTGTTCACGTGATTTGTGCACCTGTCCGCTATCGCTACATCCTGCTGTCTAAACATGAACACAGGATGGCTACATACTGTCTGTATAATAAAAGTAACCATTACGTTAGATTTGATTACGTTACTTAACATAAAATCAATATAGTATCATACTGTCCTTGTGGTAAGTATTAAGGAACCAACGCTAAGGATCAATTACTAAGCATACATGCAGTATCGCTGCATACTGTTTGTAAGACTAGATACACACTTAGTAAATATTGGGAAGCTGCTTAAGATCAAAACAGTATATCTTCTTAAAGCTTTTATGATTGGCCTATATTCTATTTTTAAACTGTTAATGACCAAACATATTAGCAGTATATATGTCATACTGCTCTTATGCAGTGAGAATCTAAATGAAACTTTTGCCGTAAGTGTACAGACTGTAATCATGCTTTGTGATGTAAAAAAATTGGTCGACTTACTGCAAATTTCTAATTGTTAACTTTGGATCAAAACACGATACAAATAAATGAGTTAGATACAGTTGTAGATCTCGTTATCGTGATCACGGCTGTATACCTAACTCAATTTTGACAAAAACCCGACTTACTGTAACTATGCTATTGACGGCAGTATTGTTCCTTTAGTTTTGTCTCCATTTAATCATTTTGCAATTTGCAGATGAATTGATTTGTTGGTAAGTAAATAATGATTATTAGTGATGCAGACTATTCGTGAATATTATCTTAACGAAATAAGAAGAAGGAAAACTTGAAATTAAACCCTATACCAATCCGTCTGGCCGTGGTATTAGTAGGCCAAATATCCCTTCGTCACGGGAGGAGGCCCGTCTCTGCAATGGGAGATTAATGGGCTGTTATGATGATTCTAATAAAATTCACCATCTGTTTAAAAGTTTGATAAAAGTAAAAATCATCCTAAACCATCTTCAATTAGTAGAAATATATCTAAATGCAATATTCAAAGTCGCGCACAATAGTACTACTCGTAGTAGCAGGTAAGATAAAAATGCTAAACCCTTATACTAGATGTATTCTTTGTTAAGAATACTTACTCTCGCGTTAATCCCGATTTACACATCGACAAGTACAGTAGCGAGTTAAGTAGTAAGTAATAGTAAGTATGTACGTCTCGCCAACTTAACTCGCCAAAAAATAGGATGGAGGTCTATTTAAATCAACTTAATCAACAACTTACTACTTAACTCGCTATTGTACTTGTCGATGTGTAAATCGGGCTTTAGTGATCAAGCTCTGTAAAAACTCTTCTAACGGCTCGGTAACTAAAACTTTTCACAGAGGCATTATACTCTTCAGTTCTCTTTACTAATACATTTTGTAATAAAATTATACGCTATTTTTCCAAAAAATACATCATTATATCCAAAAGCTTGATAAAAACAAAGATTCATCTTAGATAAGACACAACAATGCTAAACTCGTAGAAATAGATCTAAATGCAATATTCAAAACTCTTGCACAATAGTACACTCGGGACGCACAGACTCACGTATGTGTTGCTGATTGCTCTGAGTGTACTACTCTGTGTATCTATCTGCTGGGGAAAGTCACTCAAGTAAGATAAAAATGTTGTTTACCCCTTACATTCGATGTATTCTTTGTTGAGAAAACTCTTGTATTAGGAATCAAGTCCTGTAAAAACTGTTAACGGCTCAGTAATTCACCTTTTTCACATGCACACATACTTTCCAATTATCTTAACCATACATTTGCTGCGCTTTTTTTTTACAAAGAATAGTAAATTTCTCTAAACATTTATTTAAAAATTATCTATCTATACTTATAATAAAACTGTAGAGAGATCAATTCTGTACATACATTGAATATATGTTAAAAATTAATATTGGAGGATGAATGGTGATCGATACTAATGCCAAAAATGCAATCAATAAATTTTTTGTCTGTCTGTCTGTCTGTCTGTCTGTCTGTCTGTCTGTATGTGCACGCATGGGTCAAAAACTACTGAAGGCATTTTAACCAAACTTGGTACAATTGTAGTCCATACTCCCGGGCAGGTTATAGGCTGTATAACATAACGCTAAAACACATAGGTGCTGAGCAGTGACGAAAAATTTGAAGCAAGTCGGTTGAAAAAAAGCGCGTTCGAGCTCTTATCGTCGCATACGTTGATCATACGCCAAAAATATGTATTACAAAAATAAAGGTCTTCAAAAGATGAACAAAAAAGTCCTGAATAGTATATATCTATCTTTTATATATTAGCCACAATAACCTGTTTAATCGTTAGGGTTTTCTTCAAAGTGTATTAAATACATAAATATATTGTAATTTGCATAGACATATCTTTTTTAAACTCCCATATTTCAAAAGTACACTTTAATACCTTATTCATAAAAAAAAAATTATAGAAATCGGTTTATAAACACACAAGATTTAGATGAAAGAAAATTTCCAAATGTCGCCGCGCCAGTATGAGTACGGCTGTACGGTTGATTTTTGTTTAACGTCCGAAGCGGCCAACCGGTGCATCTATATAATTTCATTCACATTGACTCTTAATGCGAACGGACGTGGTTCTTATTGACTCTTCTCGGAATAAGCGCGCTTTAGATATTACAATACATAGATACGTAGTTTTTAGGTATTAAGTTTAAAGTAGGTATCTATCTATACTATAATAAAACAATCGGAATCGGATAAGTAATACTCGAGATATCGCTAGATCTCTTTATTAGAACAGTCCAATACAAATCAGGGGTCATGAAAAATGTATTTGGTTCAATGTTGAATGAATTTAAATTTCGTTTCTTTTGTTCACGAGATGGCGTTACCAGTAGTAATCATAAAATAAATGAGTTTTTAAATAATATATAACTATTTTATTATTAAGTGCTATTAATAAGTTATTCCTTTTAAATGTTAATAAAATTAACCATGAATCGTATGTGTAATATCAATTATAAGTCTTCACACTAGCCTTTAAAAATATCAATTTAACGGACACAAAGAACATCCAGACTAAGGACAATAGTTTGTGTATCACAATTGTCCTCCATGGTAATCGAACCCGCGACCTCATGCACGCCAGCCATGTAATGCGACCGCCGCGCCACCGAGGCAGTTATTTCTGCCGCACCATAACGTGGCGTGCAAATGTATTCATTTATAATTAATTAGCGATTATCCGTGTGGTGACGGAGCAAGAATACAATATGTCACCTCCCCATCTCATCCCATGGGTGGCGTAAAACCGAATAAGGGACTATCGGTGAATATTATCTTTACGAAATAAAAATGAAGGAAAACTTGAAATTAAACCCTATACCAATCCGACTGGCCAACGTGGTATTAGTAGGCCAAGTATCCCTCCATCAAGGGAGGAGGCGCGTCCTTGCAGTGGGACATTAATGGGCTGTTATGATGAAATAAGCGATGTCATTTATTTTAACTTACAAATTTGACAACATATGGCATTGTGCCTGTGACGTCATTTTCAGTATCGCGGTATTAAGATTTTACTTGAAAGAATGACGTTCGCTCATGTCTTTCAGTATAAGTTTAGACACAGTCTTCATAGATCTGTCTTTGTAAAGATCTGTTTTTGAAAAGGTTTTGGTTCGTTCGTTAATTTTACAATTCGTGTGTAGGTATATCTGTTTGTTATAAGGTTTAAAAAACGATTTTTCAGTATTAAATCGAATTGCGAAGTAAGTAACATCCGCCACGCGAACGAAGTCGCGGGCACAGCAGCTAGTACTTATAATAAAACTGTAGAGAGATCAATTCTGTACATTGAATATATGTTAAAAATTAATATTGGAGGATGAATGGTGATCGATACTAATGCCAAAAATGCAATCAATAAATTTTTTGTCTGTCTGTCTGTCTGTCTGTCTGTATGTGCACGCATGGGTCAAAAACTACTGAAGGCATTTTAACCAAACTTTGTACGATTGTAGTCCATACTCCTGGGCAGGTTATAGGCTGTATAACATAACGCTAAGGCACATAGGAGCTGAGCAGTGACGAAAAATTTGAAGCAAGTCGATTGAAAAACGCGCGTTCGAGCTCTTATCATCGCATACGTTGATCATACGCCAAAAATATGTATTACAAAAATAATGGTCTTCAAAAGATGTACAAAAAAGTCCTAAATAGTATATATCTACCTTTTATATATTAGCCACAATAACGTGTTTAATCGTTAGGGTTTTCTTCAAAGTGTATTAAACAATAATAAATATATTGTAATTTGCAGAGTAAAGTTCAAAAGTACACTTTAATATCTTATTCATAAAAAAAATAGAAATCGGTTTATAAACACACAAGATATAGATGAAAGAAAATTTCCAAATGTCGCCGCGCCAGTATGAGTACGGCTGTACGGTTGATTTTTGTTTAACGTCCGAAACGGCCAACCGGTGCATCTATATAATTTCATTCACATTGACTCTTAATGCGAACGGACGTGGTTCTTATTGACTCTTCTCGGAATAAGCGCGCTTTAGATATTAAAATACATAGATACGTAGTTTTTAGGTATTAATTTAAAGTATTACGTTTTCTCCGTGGTGACGGAGTAAGAATGCAATATGTCACCTCCCCATCTCATCCCATGGGTGGCGTAAAACCGCCTAAGGGACTATCGGTGAATATTATCTTTACGAAATAAAAATGAAGGAAAACTTGAAATTAAACCCTATACCAATCCGACTGGCCAGCGTGGTATTAGTAGGCCAAGTATCCCTCCGTCACGGGAGGAGGCGCGTCCTTACAGTGGGACATTAATGGGCTGTTATGATGAAAAGCGATGTCATTTATTTTAACTTACAAATTTGACAACAGATGGCATTGTGCCTGTGACGTCATTTTCAGTATCGCGGTGTTAAGATTTTCCTTGAAAGACGTTCGCTCATGTCTTTCAGTATAAGTTTAGACGCAGTCTTCATAGATATATGTATATTATGATAAATAAATAAATAAATAGATCTGTCTTTGTAAAGGTCTATTTTTGAAAAGGTTTTGGTTCGTTCGTTAATTTTACAATTCGTTTGTAGGTATATCTGTTTGTTATAAGGTTTACAAAACGATTTTTCAGTATTAAATCGAATTGCGAAGTAAGTAACATCCGCCACGCGAACGAAGTCGCGGGCACAACAGCTAGTTCTAAATAAAACACAACAATGCTAAACTCGTAGAGATAGATCTAAATGCAATATTCAAAACTCTTGCACAATAGTACACTCGGGACGCACAGACTCACGTATGTGTTGCTGATTGCTCTGAGAGTACTACTCTGTGTATCTATCTGCTGGGGAAAGTCACTCAAGTGAGATAAAAATGTTGTTTACCCCTTACATTCGATGTATTCTTTGTTGAGAAAACTCTTGTATTAGGAATCAAGTCCTGTAAAAACTGTTAACGGCTCAGTAATTCACCTTTTTCACATAGACATACTTTCCAATTATCTTAACCATACATTTGCTACGCTGTTTTTACAAAAACTAGTAAATTTTTCAAAACTTTTATTTAAAAATCATTCAAAATAAAACACAACAATGCTAAACTGGTAGAGATAGATCTAAACGCAATATTCAAAACTCTTGCACAATAGTACACTCGGGACGCACAGACTCACGTATGTGCTGCTGATTGCTCTGAGAGTACTACTCTGTGTATCTATCTACTGTGGAAGGTCACTCAAGCGAGATAAAAATGTTGTTAACCCTACATCGCTACGAAAACAATAGATGAAAAACGAGATATTAAACCCTACATTACTTAGTTCGTCTAAATTATTTCCGTTACTGAAGTGAAAACTCTATATAGTTTTTACTGCAAGACCTTTTCATGGTATATTAGGTAATTGCAGTAATGTAAAGAAAAGCTGACACAAAAGCCTGCATAGTTAATTCCTAAACAAACACTTACAATCCTGAGCTACTAAAAAAAAAACAAATCACATAAAACACGCATTATCTTTCCACGTATACCCATATAGCAATACGCTTTGATAACAGATACATTAATAAAAGCTTTCACCAATATACCTTAAGGTTATATAAAACTGTGGTATGACCATTAAGCTAGAATGCAATGCCACAGGTCGTCGTTTTTATACTCCCTTTAATGTTATTTCAACGTTTATGACACTATAAAGAGTCTACTCGCCACTACGCGTAATGAAATCTTGTGTTCACTGTTCAATACTTACTGTAGACTGAGGGGACGATACTAAACAAAGGTATTATGTTTCACCTTTTTGAAAATTGGTTTTCAAATTGAATTTATAGAATCCTATTACCTGTATTGATGTTTGATTGAGAATTGTTTTGTTGTTTGTAGGTTATACTATTTACTGATAAGAGCATTATAGTGTTACTTATATACGCATTAGTATAATTTAAATGCATTTGGTGGCTTTTACTCCATTTTCAAAGGGAAAAAAGAAAAAAGTACTAAACTTGAAATGTTTTTGACCAGTAAAAATGGGGCCGGACTCGTGGTCACACCAGGTTGTCACACCAGTGTAACTATCAGGAATTATTTTCTTGTTAGTCACAAGAATAGTCACACTGGTGTGACAACCTGGTGTGACCACGAGTCCGGCCCGGTAAAAATGGCAAACGAATTTAAGAACATGCATTTCCTATACTTCCTCCTGTAACGTTGTGTACAAGCTGCATGGTGTTACGTTGTGTACAAAAGCGGCATGATAAAAATAGTTACTTTCATAACAATATCCTATAGTTGTTTATCCCAGTAAAAAGACGTGTTCTTTAAAAACGACGTAGTAAATGGCCTAATAATGAACTTCACTCTAGTGTATATTAGATGAAGTCAGCTCTGTGTTTTTTAAACATAAAGGTCTGCGTGTACCTTTGCACTGCATTCGTTACCCTAGGACTCATATGTGTAAGTTTCATAGTCTGTGATTGTATTAGTTACTTCACCCTTTAACTTAAACCTGTAACATTTCCACCCCACAGGTTGGATACTCCTATGAATCTAGTCTGTCTCTTACTAAAGACCAGTGAAATATATTACAACAATAGTTCGAAACATCACACAACATATTCAAGCATACATATATGTAAATAGTTCTACAAAGCAGTTCCTTAAGTACATAGTACAAATAGTATCACATACGACATCTTTACACTACGCCCGCATTCGATAGGTTATCTAACATTCACGATGTACTCTATCAATAGTTCACATATGTAGGTCTCTTGCCTATTATTTACCCATTAGCTACTTAGGTGTATTACCAAACACTCGAACCACAGCATTGCAAATTGATATTCGATTATTGAGAGAGCTTTGACCACCTATATGTAGGTAAGGTATTTTGTGAATAGAACTAATACCTGGTAATGAGAATTAATACTCGTTTTGAATTGAAATTTGTAAATAGTTGACTGAGATTTTATTATCTACTCGTCAATATGTCAGCAACACATCTAGAGACATCTGCAACAAAAAAAAAAGTATAATTAATTAAATGTAATAATTAATTACAGTATAATTACACTGACATTCACTTGACCAACATGATACCTAAAATTTGGTTACATTTACATAAAAAAACAAGTAGGTATTTCTAATTAATTTCACAACTGAGTTTCTAAAAAACTATAACGTAAATAAATTAGTAAGTAGATAACTTTTAATGCAGTGTCGTGTTAAACTAAAAAAATAATAAGGTTTTTTACTTTTCTGTTTTTTAGTATTACAATTAGCTAGCTTTAGTTCCTGTAGATACTAACCAGTATAATATAATCAAATGTATAATAATACAATCATAATGTCTGTCAAAGTATCGTACGATGCCCCGGAGGCAGTGTTAATGTAACAAGGTTACGAATTTGTTATCCCCGTGGGATTTAACCCACTGCTTATCCCTACCCTGCCCCATTCTGTGAGGTTCTTAATAATATTTCTTCATGATATTTCCCACTTGAGAATACGGAGCTTGTGTTAGATTTGTTAAGTTATAACACGCTTGTCTACACTTGTTTTCATTATATTATTATTTTGAATGGTTTATATTCAGAAAATATAATTTATCCGTGTGGTGACGGAGTAAGAATACAATATGTCACCTTCACATCTCATCCCATGGGTGTCATAAAAACCGACTAAGGGTATCCCTGAATATTATCTTTAAAAAATAAAAAAGAAGGAAAACTTGAAATTAAACCTTATATCAATCCGTCTGACCAGCGTGGTATTAGGAGGCCAAGTATCCCTCCGTCACGGGAGGAGGCCCGTCCCTGCAGTGGGACATTAATACTACTCAATACTCAATATTTTATTGCGTTGCGAGTAACAAGTTCAAAATGTGGACCATCATTATTTCATAATATTATAATTTCAAAAAAGGAAGTCTCAAAATAATCGCTTTTATACAAGTTTCTATAAAAAAAAACAAAATTATAAAATAAACGATTAAGTTTTGTATTACTAACTCATTTTGGAATTGTTGAGGAAACGATTTAAAAATATTCTATTATTTTTAAATTGGCAAAAAGATATTCGAATTATAAAAAAACAACAGTTTTTTGACTTCGTAAAATTACAGACAGGTTTGTTACTTTTAATGATTAGAATAAACATTATTATGTTTTTAGTTTTTTTTATTCCTACTCGTTTTAATCTGTACAAAATAACTTTTAACTAAATTCAATATAAACACTTTTATGTAGCAATGTTATTAACCTTGCTTGATAAAAAAATTGTTTAATTACTCGCTAGTTGCATACATTTTATATTACGTAACTATCAATGTTTCCCCTTACTTAAAAACGCCTCTTAAATTTAATTACTGTTTAGCGAGATTTTTCTAAGTACAGTCGTATGAATTTAAGCTAATCAAATTGGCTAAAATTTAAGAGGCGTTATGTGTAAGATATTTCACATTTTAACAGAGGAAAACAATTCATTCGATAAATATTTTTATTTTTAATACATTAGATAATTCGTTTACAAGTCGCATAACTAATTTTTGCGTGAGACACGACACATCACACCACAGAGACAATAAATGTATGCACAATGCCAGTGCACACAGCAAAGCAACTGCTGTATGTTAAGTAAGGTCTTAATTACAATCAACCAGGTCCTGATTTCATGAAAATATCATCATTTTTGGACTAACGCATGTTCTTTTTAAAATTACTGTATGTAATGACAAAAACACAACCTAAAATTATAAATAACAAAAAAATTCCATGAACACAAAATTGGTACAGTGAAAAGAGAAAGATTTCAAAGGCTATTCCAAGAAAGCACTATGGTTTACAGATTATTATTTCAACTCAATGACGTCAACTACTAAGCGGTCACCCTAGAATCTATAAAATGCCCTTGCTGACATTCCTTAACCTATTTTATCATTTACGTTACTGAAACGTAGAATCATAGTAAAAATATTTCTACAATATCTAACTAAACATGAAAAATACATTTACAAAATCTAGTAAATACAAAATCAAGATTAAGGCAGAACCGAAATAAAATTCCAAATACCAAAGTAAAAGGAAAATATTTGTTTTATTTAAAATATCAAGATTTTTACGATTTCTAGACGAAATTGTAAAGATGTCAGTCTATTAAAAAGATCGGTGGGATGACAAGAATTTTGCGTTTATCAAATTCTTAGCAAATTGTGTTTAATGAACCAGTGAAAAATATTTCAATGGGTATTTTATAAGGGTGGATAATAAACACACTGTCAGAGAGATTGAGCAATTGAATCCCCTGACTTTGTTCGCGATTTTAAAAAGGTAACAGCGTATCAAGAGAGCTCCACATCGTGCATAGTCATACAAAGATGGAAAAACATTAAAAACTAAAAAATAAAATTGCTATTAAAATCTTCATCATCACCATATCAGCCAATCGACGTCCACTGCTGGACATAGGCCTCCTCCAAGTATTGCCACCTTGTGCGGTCCTGTTCCTCCCTCATCCATCATGATGCTTATAAATATACCACAGGAAGGAGCTCTTACTTTTATGAAACGATACAGACAGTCTTCCTTCTTTTCTTGATTGACTGTTGGATGAAGTGAAGGCTATTTATTGTATTCTTAATCACCACACGAAAAAAAGATGTTGACAAGTACATTGACAAAATCATCACAGAATAATTAGTATTCCTTACTACAAAAATCGTTTAGAGTAACATATAGAAAACGAAACATAATAATAATACCTTTAGAATTTTCTTAATCCCTAGTCTCTTGCACACGAAGCACAAAAATTAAAGACATTTTTTAAATGAAAACAAATCTCAAAAAACATCTAAGTATAAACCTTTGACATAACTTTTAAAAAGCAATACTTGGAAGCATCCCTTTCATAAAAATATATCAAAAGTAAGAATTGGCAAGTCGTTTTAAAGAATTCACTCTGTGTCGATATAAAGTTACGAGGTGTGATATCTCTGAACACGTACCTCCGCTAATCCTTTACTCGCTACCCGGAAAAGTATTGCCATTTCAACATTTTAAAACTATGTACAACAGAGATAGTTTAGAAATTTTGTTCTAACATTATTATTTATATTGATTAAAGATCATAAGGGTTATGCTTGGCTCGATCTTTGTTTTGCTGTAAATCTGCAAGATTAACGAGGTTTTACTGGAATCTTTCAAAACCAGGTGCTGTATCTCTTCGGCAAGAGGCCGTCTAGGTATAGTTGTGTCTGCTTAATCTGATTTTAAGCATTAGTGTGAGCTAGTAGCTATAAGGTAGCTAGTAAAATTACAGATCCATTATTGTGTGGAGGCCTCAGGTAGGAAACAACTTAGCTGTGATCTGGCATTGATGACGTCCAAGAGCAGTGTGTGATTGTTAATTAGTGCTTTTATCGAGATTGGTATGTTATATTACAAGATGAACTTTGTAACAGATCTATCATTATCAGCATTTCTCCTTTAACCGGCTTATACTTTGAATAATTCAATTACTCATTACAATTGAATTATTATGAACCTAAACCTTGCATTTAAATAATAAATTCACCGATGTTGTCTAACATCTTTCAATGCTACCTAAAACGAGGAGCAAAATCATTATATGGCAATTTTTACCGGGAGTAAAAGTCAAGTTTGCCTCGCCAGCATTTCACACAGCGACTTGCAAGTATTGTACGATTTCTAACTCGACAAGAGGGAGTCTTGTATACGTTTTTCACTTGTTATGTACGAATGATAAATACGTGCGACGACTTCGAATACTTACGATCAAGTTTAAATGATAGAGAGTTTGGGGAGTATGTAAATGATTTTTGTATTCCTTAAATGAGCTAAGTTAAAGCTTGTAATGTAATTAACAGGTTTGCTTACACAGTGAATTGAAAATAAAGTCATTACAAATTACAATGGTATATTTGTGATGACATGGCTATGTAACTTTATCGAGCCTGATGGAAAAGGTAGATGTATTTATGTAGTAGTTACGAAATAACCCCCCGATTTCCTTTAGTCACCTTTTCCGACACCCAGTATCAACTATTTCTACTTACTCTATCACAGGAAGTGAAGTCAATACAAAAGAAGTTCTCAAATAATATTATGATTCTGCCAAAACAAAGATTTAAAATCCATACTAATATTATAAATGGGAAAGTGTGTCTGTCGGTTTGTCTTTCTTTCACGGTAAAACGGAGCGACGAATTGACGTGATTTTTTAAGTGGAGATAGTTGAAGGGATGGAGAATAACAAAGACTACTTTTTGCTACCCCGAATTTAACGTGAGCAAAGCCGCGGGCAAAAGCTAGTACTAGTACATAATATAAACATCTTTAAGTAAATTAATTAATTGTATCCATTACCGTTTCATTTTACTTTCTATCTAGGATTTGAGTAACCTTTGAAATGCATTTATTTATTACCTCGCTACTAATTTATATTATAAAAGTAACACAAAACAACAATCTAATCTCTATAAATATCCTAAAAGGTTTTATTGAAATAAAATACAAAGAGTTTGTACACCTACCTATAAAGTCTGAAGACTCAGTAAAAATTAAGAATAAATAGGTTGGTAGTACAAGCGCGCTCAAAGTTTTGGGCGGTTAACTTTTCTGCTCTCTTACCCATGCCGGGATTAAATTTTAAACTTCCACTGACTATCCTCATGAAGTTGAAATGAGTACAATTTATAGACTCTACTTACGAATTAAGTTGCCTTTAGTGGCACTTTGTATATAAAAGTAAGTACCTACTAAAGATAATAAAGGGTAGGATTCTGTTGCATTTAAATGTTTATTAAAATTAGGAATTTTGTTAACCACGTACTGTTTGGAGTTACGTTCTATGAGTTGTATTAAAAAAAGAATCTAGTATAGTATAGCAATATAAGGTGTACTTACAAAATTTGTACAATATAAGGTTTGTCACCCCATGTCGACCTTTGAGTGTCGTAAAAAACGACTAACCTTACAGATTACATTTACAAAAAGTTTATGGGACATTCCATTTACGACAGTATAAGCAAGAAAACTTTATAATTATTGAGCTATTTTGTTGATGGGATAATATTTTTTTAAATGTGTTAAGTAAGCGTCCCTTTGTAGGTATTAAGTCCCTCCATTTATGCAACGAACTTTGTTCTTAACATTGTAGGTATAGAAAACCAAGTACGTTAGATGTTTGGTTTGGGACTAGATGATGTTGTTTGATTTAAGTGTAGGTATTATAAAAGAAACAACAAGAAACAGGAGAAGTAGATATGCTTGATGGTATTATTAGTATTATACAGTATGAGAGAATGAATACAAAATTAAGAAATAAAATTCACAGCGAATAAGTGCTGATTTAATTCGATATTTTTCTAATAACATATTCTAAGTATTTATTATAACAATCGAACTAATATCAAATGTAAAAACTTGTTACTGTCTACCCAAATCAAATGTGGTTACGCTGTTAATATGACTAGGTATGTTGGTACCACTCTTACAACTTTTACTACATTTCTTAGTAAAATATTATTAATATCAATAACAAATATATAAGATCTTACAACTGTGGATAGCAAGTGGCAATCTTCCATCTATTACGTAATCGATTGCTATGTTATTGGGCAAGTTCACGACTTTATTGATAGAGTTGCCAAAGTAATTCCAATAGACACTGTGCTATATTCAATATTACTGGCTGAAAATACGATATAAAAATGTTTATTAATCATACTCTTTGATGGAAAAGTCTTTACAAGATGGAAGTAATATCGTTTATTTCTTTGAAATTACTTACGTTAGTGATTTCAAATAAGTAATACATTGATTTATTGCTATTTATTTCTATACAGTAATGAATATACCTTTTTATTAATAGAAATTGATTAATAATTTTGTACATATTATTATCTATAGTTTTTTATCTTTATACTCCTATTGCATAATATCTTGGGGTGGCGCATCAAAAACCATACTGTTGCCTCAGGAAAGGGCACAGCGTGCCATTCTAAAAGTAGCAACATATCGCCCTTTCCTATTTCCCACTTATGAACTTTACCAAACCACAAACGTCCTAACTGTTCGACAACTATTTATACTACATGCTATATTATTCCAACACAGCAGGCTTCCTTTAACATCCTCACAAAAAGACGGAAAGACCTGGTATGTACAAATACTGAGACAAAACACGCCTATGTATGTAAAACGTTTTATTTTATTTTTAGGACCTTACTTATACAATGTACTTAATAAGATATTAAATATACACACCTCAACAAAGTCTAGGGATATTTGGTATTTACTCAATTAACTTCAAAATGATTGAAGATAGCATACAACATGTTTATATTTTTATAAAGACAATTTATCAGGCTACAATTCAGAATTATATAAAATAATTATTTTTGCATAAATATTTTTTTATTCAAATAAATAAAAAACTTGGAAAATTAGTAAAACTAACAATGAATGTGTTTCTTAAGCAAAAGTGAAATTAAGCAAAAATTAATCTGTTTTTAACTGTTATGTGAGTAATCAGTAGTCAGCACAGTAAAAAAATAGTAAATAACGGTCCTGCAATGGCTTTTCATGCTTTTATTATGTTATCCAGGTCTTGGTGCGGTATATTGTTCCAGGTCCGACTAGAAAGCAAAAAAAGTTGCCCTTCCATCGCAATTTTATGCAGGAAAAATCACCAAAACCCTTCTTTTGAACATGTCCTACGCGTATTTTATGGTTTTGAGGATAGGGGATTGAGTGGTTCAGCATAAAATCGATACGTCGTGCTCCTGCAACCAGCTCGTCATCACTCTCGCTTTATGCGAACGGGTGTTATTGTCCATGAACTTGAACATTTGGCCCAATTGTGGTCTACGGGGGTAGATTATTAGTACTAGCACCTCGTTAAATTATTTTTCAGCCGTCATGGTGTTTCTGATCAAAACGCGCTCTGTTCTTCGACCGATACAAATTCCCGTCCAAACCATAATTGTTCTATCGTGGTATGAATAGATTTCTTGAGGATGTTGTAGACGGCTATCACAACCAGGAACTCGCCAAGCACGTTCTCTACGTGAATCCGAGTAGAAACCGAACCGGGACTCATGTGTAAACACCACTACAGATAACAGGTTATCCTTATAGAGCAAATGTTCACGAGCCCACTCTTGTCGTCGTGCGCGATTCGCTCGGCGTAGTGCTGGAGTACAAAGCGGTATGCAAGCATAAAGGTGGGCTTCATGCAGACTTCTTCTGACAGTTTAGTCACCCGCAAGAGGCTCCACCAAGAGCTGGAACCTCTAAACCAGCTGAATGGTAGTAACATTTGGCTGTCTTTTCGCGGGAACTTGCAAAAATCAATCATTTCGTTGAGTGGTGATAGACTTTTTGCCGTGGTATCTTTCAGCCACTTCACCAGTAGCACGATATCGTGACCATAACCTTGATTTCATATTTTGTATTGTTCCAATCTCTTTAGCAATACTCCGCTTAGTACCCGCAGCTGGGAGCATGCCTACTGCCCATAACATTTTGTTTCTGATGAAATGGCGCCGCTGCTTGATGCACACAATATCATTTATTCGAAATAAACGTTTAAATTGTTATAAAACTTAAATTTTACACAAAAATGCAGTCAAAACTTACTGTTGGTAAATGAAACTTTCGAACTTGACTACGTTTAGGCCGCGTTAATCTTTTATTTTTAATTTTATTTTTCAAATTCAAATTTAGAATGGTTAAAAAAGGTTATCAAAGTAAGTTTTCATCAAAAGAATTAAAAAGAAACCAATTTATTTTGAGTTTCACAACTTTATACAAAATATCCCTAGACTTTGTTGAGGTGTGTATATGTTACGGGCAATTTGATAAGTCCGGGCACTATTAATAATGACCGGTCTGTATTAATAATGCCCGACTCAATTGGGCAATGTGATTAATACAGCATAATTAATCACTTTTCCCGGCCATTATGAATAAGGCCCACCCTATCTTGGGCAAAGTAATAAAATAGGTGAACTGTGTTTTTGTTTATTGAATGAAATTAAACTTACAAAATTTTCATGAAAAGTTAACAAAAAATAAACTATTGGACATAGTAGTTAAAAAATAAACATTTTACTTAAATGTTTCTGGCGCGTTGTGGTCGCCATACTAACCTAACCTAACCAAATGTTTCTGACTTTTGGCTTAATTTTAGGTTTTAGCTTTTTTTTAAGCTATCTCAAACACTAACTTATTACATGGACCACGGGCCGTCGGCCATTATTAATAAGAGCCGGTCAAAGTGATAAATTTATCACTTTCGCCATCGTTATTGGGCATTATTAATAAGGACCGGTCCTTATTAATAATGCCCAGTTAATCACGTTGCCCGTAACATATATATTTTAAATTATAACCAATGTAAAATTAAATTAACACAATACCTAAAACTACTTAACTATTCAGATACAGAATCTTTACTTACAGTTATAGCTTAAGTCTTTTAATTTAAATTTTTTACCATTTAATATTAGCTTTAACTGGTGCAATGTTTATGTGACTTTGTCATTTACATACAAATAAATAGATAATACCGCTGTTAATATATATTATAAGATAAGTATTTTACTTCAAAGCCCTATCTAAACCCTGAAACACAGGTTTCTAACCTAGTTCAGGAATTATAATAAAACAAATACCATAATACCAATATAATAGCTTAAAAATATATGTAATTAATTGTTATAATATAAGATTTTTTATTTTTATTTATGATTAGAAATCAATGTATAACATTAGCCATAAGTGAGCCGTAATTTTACAGTAGGTTAAATTTTATTGAATAAATTTTATTTTATTTATTTTTTTATTATTGGCTCTTTGTGTGCTGACGGAGTAAGACAAGTCACCACCCCATCTCATGCCATGGGTGTCGTAAAAACTTGGACTTATGCCCGATTTACACATCGACAAGTACAGTAGCGAGTTAAGTAGTAAGTTGTTGATTAAGTTGATTTAAATAGATCTCCATCCTATTTTTGGCGAGTTTAGTTGGCGAGATGCGAGAGAGGGGGCCGCTTCGTAAATAACAACTTACTACTTAACTCTCTACTGTACTTGTCGATGTGTAAATCGGGCTTTAGGGACAATCCTTGAATATTATCTTTACGAAATAAAAAGAAGTAAAACTTGAAGCTAAACCCAATACCAATACGTCTGGCCAGCGTGCTATTAGAAGGCCAAGTATCCCTCCGTCACGGGAGGAGGCCCGTCCCTGCAGTGGGACATTAATGAGCTGTTATTATGATTGTAGAATGGGTACAGTATCAGACTTCAAAAAGTGTACATTCCACGACCCCATAAATTATTTTGGTTACGACAGCGAAGACACTGACTGTACGACAAACTGGCCAAATATCGCGAAGGTCAAGATGCTTTGAAAATAGTGGAAGAGACCTTTGCCCATTTTGTGAAGGTAAATAGGTTATATAAAAAAGATCACGTGATGTCACCACCCGAATTCAACTCATTGGTGTGTTTAACGAAAATTCTTAGACATGAGACTTCTGAATAAAAATGTACTTCTGAAAAAAAATATTATGTTGTGGATGATAAAGTAATTTAATTAAAATTACTTTTATGATTAATAATTTGTTATTGCTTTACAAGCACTTTCACCAGACAACAAAAGGTATAAAATTAACGAATAGGTAAGTAAATATTTATTTTAGAAAAAAATAACTATTGTATTTATAAAAGAAAATCGTATTTGTTAAACTATCTTAATTCCTTTATAATTTTATTTATAATTAAATGCAAATGCTTTTTTTTGTACACCCATTTTTATGAATTCATTGCCTTGACCGTTTTTTATTTATTTTATTTAATTTTATACCTACACCAAACAACCAATTCAGGCAACAATTCACCTAGTACGTAACAATCCATGAAAATATGATTTCCTGTTTATTTGAAACAAAAAGAACCGCTATGACAATTTACATCTTATATTTTAACTAGTTTCCGCCCGCGGCTTCGCCCGCGTGGTATTTTGATAAAAAGTGTAATTTTTGTTATTTTTCAGATTTCAGACTATCCATATACAATTTTGTAACAAATAGTTGCCTAAGTAATTTTTACGACACAGACTGAATAAGATCGGTTTAGACAGTTTTTATTTTTAATCCCTTTTTTATCACTTTATTGTCGTAAAAGTTGTCTTATGGAATCAAAGTTTTTATTTTTTGTAGCCTATATGTTATTCTGATGTGTAAGCTATATTACTGTAGAGTTTCATCAAAATCCATTCAGTAGTTTTTGCGTGAAAGAGTAACAAACATCCATCTATCCATCCTCACAAACTTTCGCATTTATAATATTAGTAAGAATTAGTAGGATTATTATTTAACATAACAACAAATAGCATATTATATTATTATTATACATAGAAAACATCCAGACCAATGCAAACAATAAGTATATTTTAATTAATTCACTTACGAACTTATATTAACCTGATGACGTTCTAACATTAGAAATTTAAATTTAACAAGTGTAACTATTATCACTAACTCTATTAATTAAACTATAAAAACGACATGTTTAACCCTCGGTCCGTCGCGCGATTTTAGTTACGTCTGTCGTCGCGTGGGGTCTTTGAAAACCTCACTGATTAATTGGCAGGTACTTAAAAAAGGGCATTGTAAGTTCTTGACATTAGACTTTATTATGACTTACTAATTAATTTACAATAAAACAAATCGAATAAATCATAGTATTTTCGTATATTGTCTTATTAAACTTACAATCTTACAAGTACACATAATATAAATTTCTTTGTGAGATCACATTTATAAAAAATGAAAATAAAAATTAAACCTAACAAGTAGTTACTTCTTATTATCACTTTTGGCATCTTATGTAAACAACCAACTTTAAAACATAAAAGTCATATTAAAAAAACAAAATAACATATAAACTTTTAGGGATCAAAATCAGTCTTCACTAATATAAAAAAATGTAAAGAGTAGCCTTAGTGGCCAGTGATAACAAACACGAGCAGTAGAATAAATGCCAATGAGTTTGTCGACTACATCCACTCCTCCTTTTGTTTAGTTATAAAATGAGATAATTTCTGGTTTTCTTCTCAGGAGTGTTATCTACAACACAATAGTAGTAACGTTGTTGAAAGTAGCAATACTGCCTTGTCTTTTTTAGGATATGACCGTAATATGCGACGATTTTGCGACTTACTCATTTCCACTGGTACACAATATAATAAACTGATCGAAAACAATAAAAAATACATTAATAATACACAATTACAAATAAAATTAAAGAAATAATACGTTTCATTTTACTTACGCCGATCGTCGCGTGGGGTCTTTCAACGCCCTGCACGTTCAAAACACCTCCGTATCTCGCAGAGTTTGCGCGCGAGCTGAAGTAAGCTGCGGTCCTCACCAACTATGACTCGTTTTAGTAAGGTACATAAAATACTGGTTAGATACAATAGTTTTTAAAATGCAAAATGTCCATGTTTGTAATGTTCGGGCTTTTAAAGACCCCACGCGACGGACCGAAGGTTAAGACTTTTGATTTGATTTATTTCACATGTGTAACAGTTTCTTATTAATTATTCTTTAGATAAGCCATTTTATATATAAAGGAATAAATTGTTTCTTCAGGTATACTGTTCAAAAGTATTTGACAATATGAAGTTGTTTTACTTTTTATTATTGTTGGTAGCCATTGTGCAAGGCGTGCTTGGAGAAAATTCAAATACCTACTAATTACTTTTACCATCTATTACTTACACATATAGATATATTTTCAAATTAGCCTTTTCGATGTCAGTGTACTTTGTCGCACAGAAAATTATATTTTCTAACGATAATATACTCGTAAGTACCTATGTCTAACAATTATATAATTTCATCATCATCATCATCATAACAGCCCATTAATGTCCCACTGCAGGGACGGGCCTCCTCCTGTACTTATTACATAATTTATTTTTCATTTTTTAATTATTATTTAATTAAGTAACAATTTACTTTGTGTTTACTGATTCTATTACGACTACACTGATCGCGAATGCAGACGTTTCAAATACAGCGGTTGTGGAGGAAATGCTAATATATTTGAAAGCGTTGAAGCATGCTCTAACACATGTAATAGCTGTTAGACAACCGTTTAAAAGTATAAAATATAAGATCTAATTATATTTATACACTTTTAAGAAATTACAAAATAAAAATGTAAGCTTTGATCCTAAAATTAACAAAGACCATTATTCTTTCCAATGAGTGATAAAAAAATATAATACCTATATTTGCAAGTAATAATTTGTTTTTATTAAACTCTTTCATTCCTAATTCTATTACTTGTTGTAAAATCTTACTGCAATGTAATCCAAATAATCAATGCTTAACAGTTTATAAAATTATTCAGTGCAAGACCTCTTTACCACTGTGGCAGTTATTTTGTCGTTGGGTTTACCTCAATAATCCTTAAAATATTCCAGATATTTCTTAATTCCTTTGCAGTCCAGGCAAACATTGAAATGAAGGTATGTTACATACGGTACATATTTAACGAACGTTAAAAAACCACCATGAAACGGTCATGAGTAAACTTGTTAAGGAAAATAAATAGAGATAAAATTCGGAAGTGGTTTTAATCTTTTATAGTTAAAGTAAATAAATATAGAGGGATCGGATGCAAACGGTATTGGCATACCTACCTTGCAAATGGTATGCCTGCTAGTATTATTAACTTCTGGTACTAAAAACACTTTTACTTTATGGGTTCAGGAATTCTGAATGTTTCCCGAATCGAATAAGAAAAAGAAAACCTGCAGGAGAACCAAAGTGTCAATTATGTAGCGCATAATTTGAGTTCTTCAGAACAAGCAACAAAAAGCCGCCAACCCAGCAATATTTCTACCCATTAATATACCCCGTGTTATACGAAATTTCTATGCAAGGCACCTCTGGGCACTATATTTATGCTCGCCAATGCATCTGATATAATCTACTAGGGTCCGGATTGGCCCAGATAGAGCTACACCAAAGGAAAGGGCAGTACTGTACTGAGAAGCGAACTAGAATCTTATACAAAAGACACAAGTGTTCGGGTGGAGAAAAACCACTCTCACCTCACCTTGTTTAGGACCCGAGTTTACCAGACTCTGTTTAAATGATCTATGAAAGACAAATATAATAACTATTTAGTCAAGAATACCTGCAAGAATCAGTAAATCTTAGCGCAGGACCTAATCCTTAAGAGAAGAATAATAAGTGTGCCGACATAATATTATGATATAATATTATTTTCGTAGTCCCTCTCTCAACTACATGAAGGCACATTAGCAAACAGCTTATACCTTGAAACATATCACAGCTCTGTAAACATAATTAAAAGCGAGCCGCCTCCGTTATTACATTGAAGATAAGCTTCGGATAACTTCTAAGTAAATTTTGTAAGAAACTGTTATTATAGCGAATGAATTCGGAAAGGGACAAAAAAACCTTAAGACTGCTAGCGACAAATCACTACCGCCTTTAATCGTCTTGAAGAAAATGGCTTCGGTGCATTTCATCGGTTGCTCTAAAGAATTTCTCTTTTTAATATGAGCATCGATTCCAATTACAAAAGATCAAAGAATCGCCGCGCGGCCCACTTCGTCTTTGTTCAAACGAAAGATGAATTATTCAGAGAGCTGGAAACGTTTCAATTGGCCAGCTATAAAAAAGGAAACGGTTCGTTGCCTCTTCCACTAAATTAAAATTTTTCTTTATTTTCGTTTTTAATAAATGTTATTGGACCATTTTATTTTGGAATTGTGATGTATTTAATTAGTCATTTCGCTAATATTTACTGTGATTCATTGAGCGGGAAAGTGACACGTGTTCGACAGGTGTCCGTTATAATTTGTTAAGGAAAAAATGTTAAGAAATAGACATTCTGTACGATGAATATTGACTTTTAGATTTGTTTACCTCTGTCATTTAAACCATAGATATGTATTTATTATCCTACGTTATCATACTAAGAATAACCTCATTAAATCCACAAATCATCATTATCATATCTGCCAATTGTACTCCACAGCAGGACATACTAACTTGTGTTGGCCTGTGCCTTCCTCATCCATCGGTTTCCCGCCGTCCTTATCCACAAATAATAGCTAGTAATAATCCATCTCGTCAGTGTAACACGGTAAACCGACCTTTGCTATTTTGCGATACTTTTTTAAACATAACAGCGGCCTCATATATCAGGCCACCAGAACCAGAGCGGCCCAGACCACAATTTGTGATTTTTTTAGTTAGGCACGGCAATGCCCCCCTAAAACCCCTAAGTTTATAATCAAAATGATTTTAAGTTAATTTTAAAATAAAATCATAGATGGCGTTATAAAAAAGAGTTTTGCCATTTCGAATTTTAAAGTAATAGCGAAAGAGCACAGTGACCCAGATCACTTGGGTCACTATGGTTTTCGGCGCCATTTTGGCTCATGTGACATGAGTTACTCTGGTTTTGCACCTTATGTTTTTACAAGTAGAGATTATTATTTTTGTACTTTTTAATTACTGAATAGTGTTTTTTTAGAAATAAGTGTGTACTTACTGCAATAAGTTTAAAGGAAAGAATATCAATTTATTAGTCAATATTTTTTTGTTTTTTGGCGGCAACTAATTCAAACTTATAAATTACCATAATTTAAAGTATTTTTGTTTAGGATAGATCTTCCTGGAGTTACAATGAGTGTAATTAAGAATGAATCCACTGACTACATTGAAGTTGACTTAAATGGCAAGTTTATCTTTCTAGAGTTCCGTAGTACAACAATGTAAGTATGAAGTTAGGAATCTTGAATATCTTGGATAGTTAATTTGAAAAATCGTTTTTAAATGTAGGGGCGTTACAGACGGGTAAGAAGCTAACTATATGATCTTATGATTATAAATTATATATTAGGCCATCACAGACTACAAAGATATAATAATACTTATCACAACAAAGTAATTATTACATAGGTACTTTTAATAATTACTTTGTAGTTTTCCGTCATCAAAATTCTGTAACTAAGCTTTTCTTTTTATCCGACTCTAAATATTTTTTTCATGTTTGGAACTTCCTAACTCAGTCAATTATAAACCGATAAGAGAGAAAGAAAGAGAAAGAGTTTTCATGCTGATTAGTCTCATGGCAATTTTATCAGAATAGGTTTAGTAATTTATTACTATGTAATACCAAGAACACCATACCATTTTAATTAGTCTCTAGCTTAGGAAAGTTTTTTAATTGGATATTTATAATAAAAAAAAAATCGAGTAGTGACAGATTAAGAATATAATATGTTACCACCCAATCACATCCCATGGGTGTCGCAAAAAGCGACTAAGAGACTTTCCGTGAATATTGTCTTTACGAAATAAAAAGAATAAAAACTTGAAATTAAACCCTATACCAATCCGTCTGGCCAGCGCTAGCAGCTTGCAAACTTAGTTTAAGAGGGAATCAAACCAGAGTTTTAAATGTTTTGTTATTATTCACAATTGCTTTATTTAATACGAGACAAATGTAAACATTTGTAAATTGAAATGTAAAATGGAAACAGACGTCTGAAAAATGCAGTAATAGAGTTTGTAGTATAGTAAGTATCCCTTCTTCTTTACTACCTAGACAGCGTTGGCAAAGTTAGGTATCCTTCGGAACATTAACTACGTCAGTCTAATTATTCGATATTGAGCCAATTTTTCAAAAAAAATCAAGCGTTTAAGTCATAGAAAAGAAAAACTTATACATATAACTTACTCCAATAGTTTGGCTAATAAAATCTTTAATATTTGCATTCGATTATTGGCACTTTTTATCCATTATTTTGTATGTAAGCCTAAAAATCACCAAAAGTGCGATGTTATAATTAGAAGCCTTATTTATTTAGTTTATTACAATGTTCTAACATTCAAAAATAGTTTAGTATATTTATTAATAGGATTGGAAACGATTCGAAACTAGTTATCTAAGTGCAGTGTTTACGTGTTATTCAATGTATGGTTTTGCCCACGTAAATGAAATGTTATTTTTTATTTTAAAAGGCTAAACTAAACCTATTTATTAAATAAATAACCATACCAGATTGTCCTAAGAAGCGCTAAGTGTTTATAAATAAGCTAAAATTAATATAGTCTAAAGTCAAAATTAAACTAAGAAAAAAAAATTAAGATATAACATAAATTTAATCAAAATTACACAGTAAATAAGTTAGTTTTAATTTTAATTTATCCTATTTAAGTTTAAAAAGGCCAACTTGCATTTAAATCAAAAGAAAAGGTTATAAGTTTCATACCTAGTGGCCCAACCCACTACACTATTTTTAAATTTATTGTCAATGCTAAATGCCATAGTGGCCCATGTCCAAATAAAATGGCAAATAAGTAAAATACCGATTGTTTTAATAGTTTATCTAAATTTTATCAATTACTACATCATATTTTTACAAATTTTAAACATACTGTCCATATATTTTTTTTAAGTTACATTAACTTAAAATTTCGCATAAACTCTTTTGGCAGATATCCACATAATTGTATTTTGGGTTTGGGCCACTCTGGTTCTGGTGGCCTCATATTATTATGTTGGTAAAATCATTAATTTCAAGTGATATCATGTGCAACGTGATCCTTGCGTGAAAATAATACAATCATGAATTGAATGCACAATATCGCCTCTATCTATAAACGCAGCGGTACATTCGGGGTTCAAAATCTAAAATGACTAAGATCGTGCTTCTTTAGTGGTTAACCTAGTTCCATGTAGTAGTAGTAGTAGTGTATGTAGTCATTAAGGTGAAGTATTCCAACTAGAAAGTTAATTAGCCATTATTAATAAAGGTCCTTTAAAACACACGGTTAAGAATTCTTGTAATTTTTAACTGGAATGGATTTATGAGCGCACCACCTGCGAAGGTGATTGAGGGAGTAGACACGGCCGTACGCGATATTATTAAAACATAATTTATGCTCGCAATTTGTACGTAAGTTAAATTCGTTCCTTGTGTCATTCATCACCCAGTTACCCAGCCCTGATTCATTTTAACAATCATCTGCAAAAACGTTTTCTGAATTGCACGAATTATTTGATATACGCTCGTAATTAATTATAAACGTTTAATATTATACCTTCTCGTGTTAAAGGCAATATGTGTCGTTTTATTATTCAGTATAGTAATGCTAATAACAATTTAAACGTAATGCGAAAATTTGTATTCGTTTTATATTTTAATTTCGGGTTTCCAAATTGAAATAGTAGTAAACAAAGCAAATTTAATTTTATGGATATAAATACGGTGTAGCGAGTTCTTCTGGAGCCGGACGAAATTTAACGTGAAAACTTTATTAAGATTTGGTTGTAGATATACTCGTAGATAACTTTTCCGTCAGTGACGGCGCGTCCGCTTCCTGGCGTCGCCTTCCGCCGGGGAAGCCCCCTCGTTAATTTTATTTTGGTAATGCATCACTTAATCCATTACCGGTTTGAAATAACTTAGGATTCGCTAACCTTTATACATACCTGTACTTTATAAAAATTGATATTATTTACTTTGGTATTTAAAAAAAAAATATTCGCTTCTTGTTCTTATTCTTGAGTCATCTGTAGTCATAACCTAGTGTCGGCTAGTGTACAATAAAATTTAATTATTATTCAAATCAAGCCCCCTTTTGTTCATTCATGGGCTGCAATAAAAATTAAATTATACCAAATTTTATTATCTTCCTCTTCGGGCTCATAACTCAATGAAAATATTCATGAGAAAACTTTTTAACTAGAGATTTGTAATTGTTCTGCAATTTTTTGCGGGCGTAATTTTACATTGTTGAATAAAATTAAAAATATAGATGCGTACAAATCTACAACTGTGGAGGAAATAAAGCAGTCGTGACTTTCATACTTATAACTCTTTATTATTACGTATTATGACGTAGTGGCTACTCTGATAACTGGCTGTGAAGATGGCTATTATATCTACATGTTATATTATTGATATAACTTTATAATTATTAATCCGACACCAAAACCTAAATGTTGATAATAAAATAATAACAATATTGTATGTAATAAGCAGTTTTATTTACTTGGATATTTATTACAATGTATTTCCTAACCATTTTTGATAAATTTCTCTATGACCAAAATTGAACAAACAAAAATAATTTACCTAAGAAATAAGGGAGTTCTTATAAGTACTAACATTTAAAAACACAGATCCCACAGTACCTTTGACATTTAAAAATTTAATTTAGATCTACTAATTCTTCAATATTAAAGGTGAGTGGTTTGATATTTGATTGATTGTAACGTATTTAATAAGCAACACAAACAGTGACATATTAATTAGTCTATACTACGATAATAATTGGCATTCATGTCAAATTACATGTTAAGTTTTGAAACCTTTTGATTAAATTGACAAATTATCTTTGAATGTCTCTATGGATCTGTGACAGCAAGTCTTTACTGAATACCTATACTCTATTCATCTCGGCGTGAGAAATTAGGTAAACAAACCATAAAATGGGTCTTTTATAATATCACGATGAACCGTTTACACATACAATTATAATTTTGAAAAATAAAAAAAATATTACGTACAATAAAAATAGAAATTTTATTAGTGTATAATTTGTACATAATTTTCATTATATTTTAATTTGATCATCAAGTATTCGATTAATTATTTTTTTCTTTTTTAAACTATTACATACTCCCTAATAGTCATGATAAGGAATCTAAAAAATCTAAGTAATGTTTGTCAAACTTGTTTTGCATTAATACAGCTGAAGAAGAACAACATAACAAATTGATGTTTTTAGATAAAAATAACTTTGAAAACCTATGGATTTTTGCAGTTTGCACGTTTGACATGTCATGTTTATATTATTTCTCATGCTGTCTTGATTAGAGTATAAATACTTTGACTGTATTTTAATCTTTGAACCTAAAGCTTCTTACGTCCCACCTAAAGGTTAGCTATAGGTAATAATTTTATTTTTAATATTCTTACGTTAACACGTTGTATGGAGCCCTCACATCTGGATTGTATGACTTTGTCATGACTGCAATTGTTCTTTCCCCAATCACACAATAATGAACCCGCCTGAATAATACCTGGCATTTTAAGAATGAGATTTAAACAAAAAGTTAAAATACAAGACATAATTGTCTGTTAACTATTGTGTTTAAACAACGCATCATTTCCGTCAATATGTGCGATACAACTTAGTAAACAGTTTGTCCAATTTGATCGGCAACACCCTTACAGTTTTATTCAACACTATTTTGTCAATGCCATAGTAATATACATAACTCAATAAGTAGCCGCGAAGTTTTTTATAGACGATCTTTTAGCTTACGTTTAAGGCATAAGAAAAATACAATTTACTTTCAACAACATATTTACAGCATACTACCTGCGATGACAAACAAACAAACAAATGCATATGTTATCTTTTTATATAGTTTACTGAAACAATATCAGCATAGTAGAGTGAATATAATATTATGATAAAAAACTATAGTTGCTCTATAACTGAGTTATTGTTATTGGAATTTTGGTGTAGAAAATAAAAACGTTACTTGAGTTAAAGGCGAGCACACACCGTACTGTTAGTAAACAAGAAAAAGTGTTTCATACCGTATTGTAGTACTTTTTAAGTGCACTATTTTATGTGGGAGTTTTTAATGTATTGAACACGAACTCACGTGTTTAACTATTCTTATGCAAAGTGCTTGCCATTTAAGATCTGAATGTTAACCTTTTTTAAAAGTTTGGCTTAAAAGTTAGATAAGTAGTAGTAAGTAGGTATAGTTAATAAGTGAAATGTAAATACGGTAGCATTTTAGCGTAGTATTACGAGGATGACATGGTCGCTTCATTTTGTGCCTTTCTTTAAGATAAAGATTTAAATAAAAAACCTTTTTCAACACAAAACTACACAATACTTACATAACTATGATGCTGTTTTATCAAGAGGTAAATTTCTAAGACCAATTCAACAGAAAGTTTTTTCGAAATCTTATTACGAAACTTGGAAAATATATTATTGCAATTACCACCAAATTCAAAAGATAAAATAAACGATAATAAGAGAAAACAGTAGTAATAACTAATAAGCTTCTTAAAGTTGTAAGACCCTTAATTCGATTCAAACGGCTAAGTAAAGTCAAGGTTCGGTTAACACCCCAAAACGGTGAAAATTTTCCAATCAGCCTCTGTAAATTGGAAAACTTTTATATGCGTTCAAAAGTCCAGGTGTATTTCTATCGCAAGACCGGTCCAAGTTTTTGTTCCGATTGTGTCTAAAAAAACCGTTTAATTAGTGTCGATTGAAATTTGTTACCGTAAAACTGAAACTTATTTAGTCCACAGTAAATTAGCTTAAGTTTTTATCGACAAAAGTTATACTTTCATAATTTTAAATTGTGTTGTTGTTGAATGAAACTCTTTTCGTCGATATTTCGAGATAATTATAAATGCTTAACTTTTTTTATTGTTTCATAGATTTAGATTCCAATTTTTGTTATTTTTATTTATTTTCATGTTTGCTTGCTGTCTTACAACTTATATACGAAGAAAGTAAAAATTCGCGCAAAAAGCTCTGTGATTCCTATTTTGCATTTTTCGACAGTTAACTTAGTCATATTTACTATTGTACTTAAAGTTATAATTTATTGTACCAAATTATTAGGTACATAAATACAAGCAAGTGTGGCATTCACCCAATCAGTGCAACAACGATGTTATTAGTGTCGCAAATTGGTTTTTGGCTCGATACTGCACGACCGCACACCGTGCTCGCGGTCATTAGCCATTTTGGCAGCTTCATAAGTAGACTTATGACTTTATGAGATTCCAGCTCAGACCTAAATTGCTTTCCGCGTGTTATCTCTCGGATTATTAAAATTTTGTAATTAAATATGATAATATCGAGTTTCAATGATATTAGACGGAACACGAGGTTAACAACATAATTTGTGTTTCTCGATACTACAACTTTTACATGTATCTACATATTATTATCTTTTTACCAGAGCAATGCTAAAAGCATATACCTAGGTGCAAAAAGAAGTAAATATAAAACGTATAATCAATATACGTACTTCTATTTCTTGTAATCTCTAAGGACCATGAGCTTTCATCAAACGAAGAGTAACTAAAATTCCTTTTGCTTCTAACGAAGAGGTGTGTAGCAGTCCCATTAAGATGGTAAATGGGATTTACCGACTGAAAGTCACAGTAAAGGACAGTCAGTAGGCTGGCATTAGGTACTCCCTACACTACTACGTGCCCCCGGTAGCTGTGATTCCGAAGGGCAGACCCCGGAAACATTGCGCGGAACGCGTACTTAATTATCTCTGGCCTGTAGTCTTTTATTTGACTTATTTATACATGTCTTAATCTATGATAGCTATGGACATGAGCTTAGTCAAATATCGCTCTAAAAGTCTAACACTAAGACAAATATTTTAGGTTAATTAAATTATGTATTTATTTATTTATTCATTAAGGCACATCAACAATGTAAACACAAACATTTATAATTATAATAAAGATAGGTACTTAAGTCTAGTGCTTACATCAATAACAGATATGCACAACATTAACATAAAAGTACAGTAGCCACAATAAGCAAAATTAAAACTAAAAATAAAAAACAGAACAATTATTCAAAAAGACAGTCATACCTACTTAGACTTTAGTTAAAAACACAAAATCAAACTTAATATCAAAAACTAAAAACTAAAACCAGAAAATGCATCATTAAAAAGGTAAAAGAAGCAACAATATTAGTAGGTACGAACAATTTGTATTTTAAGTAATAATTATTTTAAATTATATTTATTATTTTAAACTTAAAGCGAGTAGGTCGGTCGTTAAAGATGTTTAGGTCGCGTAGTTTCCACCAGTTATTGTATGTTGACATTTATCTAGCCATAGGAGAATTGATACCTAAATTAGTTCTAAACTGAGGAATGTTAACTATAATACAATTATATATAGTTATAACTTTAATACAATTATACTAACCAATTAAACCGCCTCATATCACACAATAAATACTAACGAAGACGCCTCGTGAACACTTGAGACTGCGGTCGCTCTTGTCAGGAAGTATTTTTGGTCCTAATCAACATTCACGACACATTCGACGTCATCTCTCATTAGTGCACCTTTGTCTTTAATTAACAATGCTGCATTAATTATTTCAGACATGTATTATGAACACCTACCTACCTATATGTAAATATAATATCTGTGTGCATACATATTTCGTTGAAGTTTACAATTTACATCAAGCAATCATATTGCACTTCCCTGCTGGACTTAAAAGCTTTTATAGAGCTCACTAGCACCGCTAATGGAATAAAATCATAATTAGTAAATTGGATAAAATTAATATGTAAAATGTTGATAACAAAGTCTTGATAAAAGGCAATAAAGTATTTGTTTAACACTTTACATGTTTTTTAATTAAATAAATATTGCATTATAAACAAAAGCAAGCATTTTTTATTCAATTGCGAAATTGGCGGCTTTAGTGAGCCACGTAAAGGACCATAAGCCTCTCCTAACACGCACCTCAGAACATAGTGCTACTTCTTCAGCATCAAGTATAATCTACCATCCTTTTTGAGGTTGTTGGTTATTGAAGTTGCGGTCTTCGCTCGACGATTGCTCCGAAAGCGAAACAAGAAGTTATAATATACAATTTAATTATTCTAAGTTGTTGATATGTGATACACAAGTATAAAAAACGGTAAAAATTCAGTATCTCTGTAACTGCTTAACACTTTTACTAGCTCATTAAGCTTAGCTTCTTTAACTCAGTGCAACAAATCTGCACTTACTCTAAAAAGCGCGTCAGACAAATGAAGCACTGTCTGTTTGGATCTCTAAAACAAAAATATCCTTTCACAGCAAATTATTTTTCCGGGAAGGCTATTTGACACATTTGAATTAATTCAATTTCAAATAATTGTAGTTCCACTTAGTTTTAATAAACATAAGACCCTTCAATAGATGACTTTGTAAAGATGTATAACGAAAATAAACTTATTCTTAATAATTTTTAATCGATTTTACTACTAATATAATATCATACACATATTTATTATGTACATGTATAAATTATACGCAGCAAAAACTATATTGTCAATACCGCGATAATAAAATGTAATACATTTCTGCCTCACACAGAAATAGTTCAGGTATTTAATTAAAAGCTCTTGAATACAATTTTTATTAAATATAGAAGGAAAACTGTAAATAGTAAAAATAATTGCATTATTTTATTACCGTAACTGGTGACATCTTTCAGAAAGGGCGTAGCTCTAGGAAACGACGGTACTGAGACGGTAGAGAGGTCTCGGGTTCGATTTCCGCTCAATACAAATCTTTGTGTGCATAAACATGATTGTTTGGATTGGTCTGGGTGTTTTCTATGTAATGTCTCTATTTACAAAAAAAAAAATAAGTATGTTTATCCGTACTAGACAACGGTGTAGTACCCATACTTAGTACAAGCTTTGCTTAGTTTGGGACTAGATGGTGTTGTGTGAATGTGTGAGGAATGTGAGGAATTTCGAAACAAAATAAAATCAATTAATCAACTTAGTACCATACACACTTTAATAGGTATAAATATAAAAGCACTTTGTCAAACAAGTTGTTGAATGTCTAAGATAAAGGCTCGTAGAAACCGGCTGAGTAGTCATCGTGTTGATACTCGATCAACTTCTTGCCTTCCCTTCGTAATACTTGAGTGTCATCGAAGAGCTGATGCTCATTAGTACCAAATAATGAGCAGCTACTTTAAGTTGTATATTTCCACAATATAGAATGTATTTGTTTATTTATTTTATTTATTTCTCTGTTAACATTACAGGCTATCAACCCAATGCGATAACAGGGTATTGTAACACATATATCTAGATAAACCATACTAAACTTAAAACATACCTTACTACTAATTAACATCACAAAACCAAAAATAAAATAATTAATTAAACAAAGACATCACACAGCCCTTACATAACACTATAAAATAAAATTATTATCCTAATCATTTATCTATCTCGATAACACAAATTATACAACAAAATTTTTGTGAATTCACTCTGATGACATGTAAAGATATCTATTTGCTCGTGCACAACATTAATAACTCGGATAGCTTGCGTGACCGTAGCTTTTGCCAGTAAATTCGTCCTAGCCACTGGCACCGCTAACAAAGGCGGACGCCGCCTCCTTCCTACATAGTTGTCTGGTATCCAGAAATAAATACTTTGTAGAACGTCTGGGTTATGTACCAGTCCACGAATCAATTTCACCAGATAAGTGGCAAGAGTACACTCTTGACGCACCTTCAATTGATTGTACCCGACCATGCCCAAGACGAATAAAGAGGGATACATCAATGGATACAACGGGTACACCCCATACAACTTCCAGTACAGGTGACGCGTGAACTTATTCTGAACGCGCTCTAGCATCAGTGAGTATTTACTCTCATGAGGCGCCCATATGATTGCACTATGCTCCAAATTACTTCTGATTAATGCATCATATAGGGCTCGGACTGCAGAGATATTGGTGAAAGAACGCGTCTGTCTCAATAAGAACCCTAGATTTCTATACGCCTTCTTACAAATTTTAATTATGTGCTCACGAAACAATAGCTCGGGGGTCTTGCAAACTCCTAAATCCCGCACCTGTGTGACTCGTGGCAATGGTGTATTTTCGAGCATGTACTCATGAACTAGGGGTGAACGCACGCGGGTAAAACTTATTATTGAGCATTTTGATACATTGAAATACAACTTGTTTTCATGACTCCATCGAACTATCCCATCAATGTCAGCCTGCAAGCACTTGTAGTCTGTTTCACTCTTAATTTCATACAGCAACTTGAGGTCATCTGCAAATAACAAACAAGAGCCATATTTGACGACATCCGGTAAGTCATTTATCATAATCAAAAATTCCAGAGGCCCCAAATTGCTGCCCTGACTCACTCCTGATCTGGTGTAATACGGATTAGACTCCCACCCATTGTAGTCGACATACTGCTGTCTATCTTTCATGTATCCAGCAAAAAACTGTAACAATTGTGGCCGGCACCCAATCTCGGCCAGCTTCCTTAATAAAATATCATTATTCACGGTGTCAAACGCCTTCCTAAAATCAAAATAAGCCACGTCAACCGGCACTCCAGCATCCACCGCTGGCACCACCCTCGTCATAAAGCTGAGGAGATTGGTGGCTGTGCTACGACCCGGTCTAAATCCGTGTTGTGCGTCCGATAGTTGACCCTGTATCTGTGCCTGTAAGCAGCGCTGCAAGGCTGACTCGAACACCTTAGCCGGAGTCGACAACACAGCCACTGGCCTATACCCGTCTATGTCAGATCCTGCCTTACCTTTGGGTACTGGAATGACTCTGGTGATTTTCCAGCGGGTCGGAAAAGTGGCTGAGTTCAGGCTTGTGTTAAATATATAACGCAATGGTTCCGCTAGTACTCTGCCACAGTATTTAACAAGAAAAGCTGGTATACCATCCGGACCCGCCGATCGCTTAGCCTTTATGCTTTTAAGGGGAAAGTGTACGTCCTTGACCGTAAGCTGCCCGATCTCGACCTCTGTACTGTACCCTGTCTTCGCCGACGCTGACGCCTCTCGTGGATCAAGTCGTGGGGGTTCAGTACTGTATACAGACTCAAAGAAGTCGGCAAACTGCTGAGCACATTCGCTGTCAGATAAATACTTACCGTCTTTAACAATGGCTTGTCTACCCATTGCCCCTCTCTGCGATCTTATAAACTGCCAAAACGACTTTGGGTCCTTAGCAAATTGACATTGAACTTTAATTTTGTGTTGGAAGTAAGCAATGTTAATTAATTTCTTAATTTGTGATCTGAATTTAGAGAAATTAGAGTAATCTACGCTACTTTTGTTTTGTTTAAACCTTTTGTGAAGCGCCGCTTTTGTTTGTAACCCGCTAATAATTTCAGCTGTATACCACACCGGATAAACCAATTTAGATTTCCTACAATTTTTTCTCAGAGGGACACTTTCATCTAATATACTATAAATCTTAGCATAAAAAAAGTCTAACATATCTTCTAAATCGATCATATCATACATTTCACTCCAGTCAGTCGACCCCAGCATTGAATATAACAACTCATAATCCGCTTTATAAAAGTTGTATTGTGACCTACTGTTGCTTCTATTTGAAAAAGGCGCGCGTGTGTTAGCGCTAACTATGGTGCCAGTAGTGACGGCTGCGTCACCAACCGCGGGCGGCCCCACGTCGGCGTCGCCTGGAATCGGCGGTGACGGCGACGCGCGGCCGCTTATAGCGATGTCGACTGCCAGCGCCGGGTGGTACGCGTCCATGGGCAGTATGCCCTCGTTCCCCGCAGACACCGACACCGACACACCTGCGCTTGCGCTCAGCACGAGATCTAACTGTCTGTTGTTGCAGTTTGGGACCGTGTTATACTGAGTGAATTCACAAAATGAGATAAAATATTCAAAATAATTTACAATGTTGTTATTGCACGAATACAAATTAAAATCACCCACTACTATTAAATTATTTTTGTACTTCACACACCATTTTTCTAAAATATTAAACAACAACATATACTCATTTTCATCTGTCAGTGGTGGAATGTAAACAACACAACACGCAAATAGAAAACGATTATTCGTATAAACAGCTGTACAAATTAGTTCAAACTTACATTTATTAATGTCTATATCACCTGGCACACGCACTTGTCGTAGCTCGAACTTAGGTCCAGCCACCAACATTACACCTCCCTGTTTCCGGCCGTCCACCCTGTCGCATCTCACTGCCTGGTACCCAGGAAGTAAGAATTCTGGATCTTGAATGGATTCGTTTAAACCAGATTCCGTAATAGCGAATAAATTCGACTCCGACGCCTCCAATAACGACAAAAACATGTATGTGTGGACTGTGTAGTTTTAGTGCGTAGCCCTCTGACGTTTTGGTATAGAAGGCTGATGTATCTACTAGGTTTGTAATTTGTCTGGTTTGAGTGAGGGACGAAACCAAACCCACTCACTAAATTCTACATTCACCGGCCAAATCTCGGGGTCATAAAGTTTCTCAAAATCACTAGCTATTACCCCTACTTTGAATGAGGCATAGTCACGGTCAGTCTTAGGTCTAAGTTTTTCAACAAGAACTTCATTGTCATCGCCAAGTATCTGTTTAATGTGTTCCTTTAACTGATCCTCTGTTGTGGACTTTCCCAGTCTCCACACTTGTAAAAATCTTTTACGTTCTACCGCTTTTAAAGTAACGATTGAATTATTGCCACCTCTTTTTACTGGTTTTCTCTTGTTTTTATTATTTGTAATTTCAATCCAGTCATTTTCAATGATGTTGCTTACTTTCGTAGCTGCGTCCTTTCGAGCCACCGCCGCGTAACTAGCGGTACTCGGCACCGGCAGCGCGGATGCCTGCCCGTTGTTGTTCGTGTTGGGCAAAGTTGCCGTGTTACCATCACAGAATTTTGAAGGCGTGTGCGTTGGTACACTCAAAGACATTGTTGCATTAGTATCAATGTTACGTGTTAAATCAATTCCATTAGATAAATATCTCTCAGATTCTAAACGTTTAATTTGTTGTTCGTAAGTATTGCATTTCTTGTTTGCATCATCTAATTCCTGTCTAAGCTTACTATTTTCACTGGCCAGGACGCCTACAGTAGTTTTAATTTCCTGTAGAATATTCAGTTCAAAAACACTAAGTTTTGCCATGATTACGCTGCTCACTTTATCTACCAATTCATCCGATGATAACTGGACACTCTCCTGGAAAGACTGATTCTCCATTATATCTATTCCGGAACCAACGGCGGCACTGACTCCGCGCACCGGTGTATCATCGGTTACATGAATCCGCTGGGTTACATTAGCGCACGATTGACATTTAAAAGACCGCTTCAATTGCACTTGGCTTTCTCTAAATGCGGCCGTAGTAATATTGACACATTTATAGTGATACCCAGATTTACATCCAACACACTTAATTAAGTCCACTGCATCAATTTTTTTATTACATACTGCACAATAATTCATTGTAAAATCCAAAATCCAATAATTCGACGATAACACAGTGCGAGCGAGACACAGTTAGCCCGTCCGCCCGAGAGTGAAAGAGCGCGCCGCAATACTTTCGCGCCACCCACTTGTTGTTATTTTGTCACTGACTTCCAAGAACACAACATAAAATGTTTAGTTGTAAAAAGAGTTAAAAGAAACACTATCACTCATATTATAACTGTTCTTCATAATCTGTACTTCAATTAATGTGAAACATTTACTATAACACAGTTTTTATTAACTAACTCCGGAATAACGAATTAATATCAATAATATTCATTCGAGCGACGTTTACTCCGCTCGCGCGTACCCGCGTTGATATAAAATGTTAAATGGTAAATGTAAAATGTTTGATCTCGTAATTTGGAAAATTAATTTGGATTTTGTAATACTTAATTCTAAAGATGGGCTTAAACATTATTACAGTTCTTTCTAATGTGTTCTGTATTTCTGAAACAATGTAATAAAGCAAAAAGTTAAATACCTTTTTGTGTACAGAATATTATTCATACTAATATTTTCAATGGGAAAGTGTGTCTGTCTGTTTTTCTTTCTTTCACTGAAAAACGGAGCGCAGAATTGACGTATTTTTTTAAGTAGAGATAGTTGAAGGGATAGGGAGTAACATAATCTACTTTTTGCCCCTTTCTAACCCCCCACTGCTACCCCGAATTTAACGCGAACAAAGCCGCGGGCAAAAGCTAGTTAGAAACTAGTATCAGCGATATAAGGAATAGATTGTTCGGCGGGTGTTGTCTTTTTCAAAATAAAGTTTAAAAATATACTCTTTCAAATATAATTATGTAAGATATTATACTTGCCACCAGCATAATACTGCTGAGGGATGTATTTAATACAAGGTATCTTAATGTTTTTCGAAATCTTAAAATTTATGAGTGCGTCCAGAAAATTCTTAATTAAATTAAGATAACAAATCTATTAATAACACCAAGATAATGAATCTATTATCCAAAATAAAATATGGATGTAAAATAAAAAATAGTCAATTAAAATCCCCTTGAAACTGAATTCATTGCTACTTGAAGTCCACATCAGTGGAAAGTGTAGAATATTTAGAGCTGTAATATTATAAATTCGGAATATAAGTGCTCTCACAGAATTTAGAGAGTGTACTCGAGAAAATTACGTGAAGGCGGTCTTATCCACTTGAACTGCCATTCCCAAAGGTTTGGACTCAAATTATTATCTGCACAGGTCCTTGTAAAAATCATGCTACAATCTATAAGTTACTGATTTCCTTTTCAATTTCATTTTGCTTTATATTGGCTTCTTGTAAATTTTTATTATTGAACTTACTTGTATTTTGTTGATGAAAAATAATTATATTCAGTAATATTATCGGTAATGTTATAGTTTAATGACAAACCAATTACATTTTTTTTAACTACTTATTTTATATTAAGAGTTTACAAAAAAAATCTTTTCATTTCTGGAAACCTTTTGCTTAGCTGTGGCTAAGGAGGGTCATAAATCCAAGTAACTGCTAATGAACTTTGTAGATTTGTTAGATTTTACATAACACAGGTTAATAAATAATTACTTAGTACCATCAATCATTCGATAAATATTAATATTCGCACTTACAAATTCAAATGTGTGTATGACCATTTGAATTTGTAAGTGCTGTGCACACCTGTAAGTGGCAATTTCACTCTAGTTTTTAAGAAATTAACAATGTATTAAGCATGTATTGGTGATTGCGCCGTTGGTGTGCCATTATTAATAAATAAATAAATAAAAATATCTTACGAATACTATAAAAGCGAAAGTTTGTAAGTATGGATGATTGTGAATCTTTAACTTAAAAAGTACTGAATGGAATTTACAAATACTTTACAAGAATGTAGCCTACGAGTATACATAAGAATAACACATAGGCGACAATTTATAAAGATATAAAATAAATGTTCTAAAATACGCAGTCAAAGTCGCAGGCACCAGCTATCCAATTTATTAAAATTAAAAAAAAAATTATTTTCTGGTCAAGATTTGTTTTAAGTACACTTTCGCAGTTCCCTAAAATAAAAAAGACATGAAAAATTAGCGAAATCTTTAACTAAAGGGGACATCGCGTTAATTATTCAAATCACTTCTTCTTTATATTTTTATTCGGATGTTATAATAAAAATTTAATTTCGCGTAATTTATTTCTTATCTTTTGCGGCAAGACCATATCTCAGAAGAATATACTTAAATTATTCATGAGGAAAGTTTTAACAGGGACATGATTTTAAAACCGACATTTGTAAGCTCCGCTAGGCACTGGCTAGGGTGAATTTAAAGCGATTATTTGAACTATCTCTTAGTATTATATGTAAATTAAAATACGCATGGCCGAAATACACGAATTTATACAAAAGATAGTATATTTTGTGCGCTTAATTATTGGACGATGTATGCAAAGGTATTTTGTAAACACCAAAACGTTGCCATTAATGTTAGCTATGCAGTTTAATATGTACGTATGTAATATATTTGTAATATTGCGGTTATGTTAAACAGTCCAATGAACAGTTTATGCTCCTATGATTGATTTGGTTGGTATTATTTGATTTTTATATATGTCATCATCATAACAGCCCATTAATGCCCTACTGCAGGGACGGGCCTCCTCCCGTGACGGAGGGAGACTTGGGCTACTAATACCACGCTGGCCAAATTATTTATATGCCTTAATCGAATATATCATAGTATAAAAATAATTAAATAATTATACATAATTTAAGTTATTTAAATTTTATTTATAATCTTATTTTAAAATAATTGTCTACCTTTACCTATGCTTGTACAAAACACCGCCGATACGCATCAGACGGAACAGTCGGCAAGGTGGTTTGCAAGGAGTTAAACGTTTCTGCGTTTACGAAGAGGCTTCCCGGCCCGCCACATACACCGCGCAATGAAATCATTATACACTTCTCATCAGAAAAATCGAAACAGTTGCAAGTTTGTGTTTTGTAAGGATTATCTGAAAAATGTGTATATTTAGGAATATGTGTTATATATCATTTAATAGGGAATTTAATGAGGTTTTCAAATAATAATGTTAATGTTCTAAATTCAAATTAAATTTTCATAGATTTCGGATTTTGTTTAACAAGTCGTATTTACCCTGTGCGTAGTTTGACGGAAATTGACAAAATTAGGCACGTAAATGAAAAAAAAGGTGACAACGTTTATTTAATAACCCGTATCGCGCACTTAGAGTTCCTCGCTCCTCTTATTACACCGTCCACGCGATGTTTACCCGCAAAAACCGCCAAGTGGTGGCATTGCTGAATTCTGGACTTAGTCAGGTTATTACGGCTGAAAGATTGCATCTAAGCTTGTCGTCTTTTCATAGAATCTGCAAACGCTATCAGGAGACTGGTTGGCTCACGCGCCGTTAGAGATCTGGCAGAAAACAGGTAACTTCAGACCGAGTAGATCGATTTATAGTAAGACCTTTCTTACAAAATCTACGCCTTAATGTCTTTCAACCGCAGCAGCAGCTTCAAGATGAACCTATGGTGGCTGTAAATGACTCTACAATTAGAAGAAGGTTGAAGAAACGTGGACTTGTACCGTACAAGCCAGCAAATAGGGAGGAACTACCTGCAGATCATCGAAAAGCGCGCCTTAACTTTTCACGTAATTACCTAAATTGGTCATACATCTAGTGGAACAAGTTCCTCTTTTCTGATTAGTGCAAAATTGTATTGTATGGTAACGATGGAAGGACTAAGGTCTACAAAAGTGATGAAGAATGCTTTGCACCATGCAGGATTAAAAGAAAAGGCCATCCATGGTGGCGGTTCATGGACTGTTTGAGGAGAAAATAGTGTAACGACAAGACAGAGTTTGTCTTTGTGTTTGGGTCACGTCTGCCCTTATTTAACAGTCATAGGTACATCGAACAGTATCTTGAACTTCTTGTGATGCCCTATGCACATTTATTTGACCCCGGTTTGACATTTATGTACGAGGATGCTAGGGCAAACACCGCGAGCGTCGTAAGAGATTATGTTACTGAAGTCGATATCTTTATTATTGATTGGCCAGCAAGAAGCCTGGACATGAATTCGACTAAACATCTTTGAGATGAATAGAAATGACGAATTAGTGTTAGAAAGCATGCCTCAAAAACACTTAGCCAGCTTTAAAATGCAATCCAAGAGGAATGGAATAGGACGCCACTATATTTGATCGTGACTCTCATCCTATCGATGAAGAACCGTACAGAAGCAGTAATGAGGGCTAGGAAAGGGTATACGAGTTATTAAATATACATTTCCTAGCTTTTTTTTTATTTACGTGCGTCATTTTATCAGTTTACGTCAAAGTACGTACAGGGTAAAAACGACTTGTTAAACAAAATCCGAAATCTATGAAAATTTAATTTGAATTTAGAACATTACCATTATTATTTAAAAACGTCATTAAATTCCCTATTAAATGACATATAACACATAATCCTAAATATACACATTTTTCAGATAATTCTTACAAAACACAAACTTGCACACCGTTTCGATTTTTTTGATGAGAAGTGTAGTAACTAGTAGTTTCTTTATTATAGAAATTCTACCAAAATCGCTCCACCCGTTGCTGAGATTACCTGTAAAAAACATACAGACAAACATTTTATTTTGCAAAATGTAGCTTAAAAACAATTGAGGTACTTAAATGTTGCAAAGTTTTCATATTATACAGTTACTAAAAAAACTGTGGGTTTCATGTTACAAACAAATACTTCTATTTTAACAGTATGCTAAGCTGTTTAGAGAGAACATAGCAGAAGCTACTTAAAGTATTGTTAAGTAAACAACATGACTTTTTTTTGTTTTATTGTCGCGTCATAGACAATTATTTAAAAACTGTGTCTTTGATGTTACAAATAAACACTTCATGTATCTCTACGTTAAGTTGTTTGCATGCAATACAGCAAAAGCTACTTAGAGAATTGTTAAATAAACAATATGAAGTAACAGTAACAGGCAACTTATAAGACAACGTATCGTTATAAACAAGAAATCAAGTCAGCTCTGAAGTTTTGCATGTGCTTTGTTTTAACAAATTTACAAAGCAAAATAAGAAAGTAAACAAGTGAATGTAGAGCTTGGAGTCATCGTTTACATTTATACACGAACGTAGCTGTTTAAACAGTTAGCTTGAAATACGCTTACAAGTCGAGTTGAAAAGTTAGTTTTCAGTTTAAATAGCTAGCAGTGAACAGGTCATGCATACGATACTTCTTTGAGGATCTCTATTTTTATTGCTAGTTACCGTTCTAAAGAAGTACGTACTTTAAAGTTATCTAAAAGAATATAGGTATATAAATAAATGTATACCTACTTTTAAGTCCCTATACTATAATATTAATAAAAAAATGTTTGTCGATTAGCTTATTACAACAGCCTGCTTGTCAATTCTCGTACCTTAAAATCGTTAAAATTCGGCTAAGTAAACTTTTAGTTATCAAATTGTCACACAATAGGTAAGACAATTTGACATCTTAAAGTTAACTTAACCGAAGTTTTAACGATTTTAAGGTTCGAAAATTGACAAGCTGGTCAAAATCCTAATAATTCCTTTCACCCGTTTTTTAGCCCACTCGTAAGAAACAGACAGACAAAGAAATTTTTTTAACTATTTATGTTTTATTGTCGCGTCTTAAACAATTATTTAAACACTGTGTGTTTGATGTTACAAATAAACACTTCATGTATCTCTGTGTTAAGTTGTTTGCATGCAGTATAGCAAAAGCTACTTAGAGAATTGTTAAATAAACGATATGAAGTAACAGTAACAGGCAAGTTATAAGACGTATCGTTATGAACAAGAAATCAAGTCAGCTCTGAAGTTTTGCATGTGCTTTGTTTAAACAAATTTACAAAGCAAAATAAGAAAGTAAACAAGTGAATGTAGAGCTTGGAGTCATCGTTTACATTTATACACGAACGTAGCTGTTTAAACAGTTAGCTTGAAATACGCTTACAAGTCGAGTTGAAAAGTTAGTTTTCAGTTTAAATAGCTAGCAGTGAACAGGTCATGCATACTATACTTCTTTGAGGATCTCTATTTTTATTGCTAGTTACCGTTCTAAAGAAGTACGTACTTTAAAGTTATGTAAAGTAATATAGGTATCTATATAAGTACTTCTTTACGTCCCTATACAACTATGTAAACTAGGGGGACCCGGGAGATTCAGTAAACTCTTTTTTTATCGTGTATAACCAAAGCGAGATTGTTAAATTTCTACCAAATCCGGCCTAAGTCAGTAACACAGTCACGATCGTAAATATTCTTACTTTAATCGTACGATAGATCTAGAACCCTCACATAGAAACTATGGAACGCTATAAATCTTCTATTGATCTTTAAAAAATACTAGTAATCCGCCATTAAACAAAGTAAAACATTTAAATAGAGAAGACACCAATTATTTAATAGTACTAAATCCTTTAACAAAAACAGATTTCAATAATCCATTTGATTTATTAAGTACCCATTACAACCCATACATACAAGCCTTAGTTATAAGAAAAACTCATTCATAATTCATACAAGATGAATAAATGATAAGGTGCCTAATCGTTGGAGTTAGAAATCATGAGCGATTCATAGGTAGTCTGATTTATATGCAAATGTGCGTATGGTACAAACGATGCCAATGGTACCGCCGACATCCTCAATTGAAGACTAATTTGAGTGCCAATCTAATTTGTAGCAATTACACTGCTTTAATTATATTGACATTTACTACATTTACAAATAATTTAAATATATTATACATGTTTACATGTTTATTATACATGTAGAGAGCAATGGTCTCCTTTGAGTATAAGTGTTCTGTGGCAGTATCATACAGCGTCTACGGGAAAATTCGTAGATCCGAATGAAAACAAAAGAAGCAAGATTTTGAAATTAGAACAGTAATCTATCTTGCCAGCCAGTATAGTTATTAGGAGATAGTTCCTCGTCGCTAGAAGGAGGTCCGTCGTTAGTGAAGGACATTAAATGGCCTGTTTTTGTGCAAGGGATTCGAAGTCACGATATCACACATAATATTGTAAACATATTTATCGATATAACAACTAAGTAATAGATAATAAGTTATAATTTATGTTACACAAACAACAATTGATACTTCGTTAAGAAAGTTATGTTTCTAACAACTTTTCACGTTAACATCAACATTGAATAACGTTACTGTTATCATTTGATCCGTTCTATTTACATTACAACTTGAGCTCACTGAACCATGCAATTGACTTTACCTATTATAATTAATTATGTTTTCCTTGTATTATTGCATTAAACAAAAATTACGAAGAAATTGTCAAATATATTTGATTGATTGAGCAAACTTTAAATGTCTTTTTTGAATGTACACATCTGTTTACCGAAAGCTCATTAGCGGAGTTTGTGTTGAATAGAGACACGATAATTTGTTTTGTTTTTGACTAAAGAAGTACAAGAGTTTGTATTATTTTAAATACTGCACATCACAGGGACTAAATTGCAACATCGCAAGAATCAGTTATCGGTAGTTGTATGCAGTGAAAATAAAAATAGTAGAGTTTGGTATTTCTGGCATTCTCACAAATAAATAAATTGAGTTTGAAATTACTCAGTGTCGATCTTAATAAAAGGCCACCAAAATTAAGCCAGCCCAATTTATATTGAAAATCATATGACTATAGCATTCTAAAAACGAACTACGCGACATTATTTGTACAGGACAGTTCAAAATTCAAACATCTAAGAATACTTAGCTTACTAATAGCACACTTATCTATAAACATTAAGTTTTGTTTAAAGTTTTCAATATAGCTAAATACTCAGACTAAATAAAAAATAAAGACGTAGCGCTGTCAACAGAAAAATGAAGCAGGTTTTGTAAACATGAATGTGTGTGCATTTAAGGAGTGCTGCCATGCAGTGAAATCTAATTACCCTAATATTTGTCTAAGTACTGGCAGACTGATTGAGTTCATGGATAGGTTTAATTTTAAAATTGTATATAGGTATTTTCCTTTTAAGAGGTGGTATAATAGCATGTTTATTCCGACAAGATTGGGTAACAATCAAATAATTATTATTCCAAAACCATTTAATAAATGAATAATCATGTATGTTTGAATCTGGAGTGTTTCCAGACAGGGTATTAGGGTTATTAAACCTTTACATAAGAAAGGCCCAAAACATGACATTAATAATTAAAGACCCATAGCCCTATTACCAAGTTTTACAAAAATATTTGAAAAAGTTGTACATAATATGCTATCTGGATTTCTTGAACGTTATTTTATTTTAAATACTAATCAATATGGATTACTAACAAATAAAAGTACCGCACTAGCAATTTTTAAACTATTTCAGGGAATCTGGAAAAACATAAACAAAAGGAAAAGATGTACAGTTTTGTTTTTTTTCTGTTACTAAATGAAATAATCAATAGACATATTGGAAATATCCTTTGGATGTCCATGTTTGAGCACACGACGAAGTCCGTTTTGTGTATAATGTAAGTCACCATTATCGAAATGTGTCGAACAAACTACGCTGCGCGCCTTAGGATATCCATTTCTCTGCTACAATCTTATTTCGGAAAATTATTATTTAGGAAACCTTAAAAATGTACATGTTCTCTTTAAACAACTCCCGCATTTAGATCCATTCTTGATATGGTACCGATTTTGGTAACAATCCTAATCCGAGCACAAGCAAAACGAACCTTTTTCCTATACTTAGTTTTATTCTAAAACAAGAGACTCTGACATGAGGCTTGTCAAAAAAAGATGATGGAAAAATACGGCAATGGATTTTCTTGTAAATATTTTATTATGATAAAAGAGAATATAAGAGAAAATGCATTGCCATATTTTTCTTTTATTTTTTATTTATATACCTAATGTTACTTTTTCTGTTATTTACAAGTACTTACCCTATAAACGGGGAAAATTCTGACGCTTACTAGTGCCAACACTTGTTGAGGTTTTGTGTTCCAGGCCGTCATCATAAGTCAATAATATTAATAATTAAAATTATGAGTTTTTATATTTACTTACGTAGGATATGTGATTCCATCTGGCTTTTTATTTTTTGAAGAATTGTTTTTGCACCCTTTTACGTCACAATTAGGCATTTTCCAGAATAAATAATGAAAAATGTTTATATGTCATACTCTATTGACAAACAAGCGCCGACTGACTGATTAGGCGTAGTTTGGGTAGTAAATGTGTGCGTGTGAACTTGTACGTATAGAGCGAGGCGTAGTTTTGAATACTTCAATCGAGTGTTCGCAGCGCTACGTCTTTATTTTTTATTTGGTCTGAGGCTAAATACAAAAACTTAGAGTAGTAACCCATAAGTCAACATATAGTTTTGTTATTTTTACAAGCCTAATAGATGGCAAGAAACAATGCTCCAACCATGCAATTTTAAACCAAATTCTCAAAGCAATCTTGAAGAATCCCATCGTACACTTAGCACTTTCAAGGACAAAGGTCGATTGTAAATATTATCTCCAAGAGTATTACTATTACAATATCTGCCCCTCACATTTATAATTCAGTGCGACTAGTTTCGGACACGACACGACAGATTTCCACGGCCCTATTCAGTCAGTCGCGTTGTTGTGAGACACCTGTCCCTAGCGACATATTAAAATGTTATATATGATGATATATCTTTTGTGCTATTTGAAATTTATTTAACTATGATAAAAATTAATTAAAGCCCAGAGATTTTTTTGTGTGTGTAGTTTACATATAAATAGATTTAGGTATACTTTAAACTACACACATCAAAAAAGTCTAAGCAACATGCATGATATTACAAATTTACCATTTATATTAATTAATTTCTAAGTATTTACTCACTCAAAGTAAGTAAACTTTTTTGTTATTGATGACATACTGGCTGGTTGTAAAAAAAAAATTTCGATTATGTTTTGTTTTTTTTCATAAAATTCAAATGACTGCGAATTTGTTTGAATTTGAGTGCATGTTAATTGCTACGTTTTAGTCTTGATTTTATAATTTTACCAACCATTTAAATACAGTTGGCGACAAAATTGAATTGTTAGATATTCTTTACGTCATGGAGCGACGTCATTTGACGGCAGATGAAATGCAAAGAGCTGTAGGGATGTTGCAAGCGGGAAGTAATCAATCTCAGGTATCTCGACATTTTGGTATTCATAGAAGTGTTATTTGTCGTCTTTGGCAGCGCTACAATAATACAGGGGAACCCGCTGAACAGCATCCAGGCCGTAAAAGGAGTACAACCACTCGGCAAGACCGGTACATACAACTGACTGCAAGACGCCAGCCGATGTTAACCGCTCGAGAGATAAGTTTGAGGCTACAAAATTCAAGTGGTGTTGATGTAAGTCCCCAAACTGTGCGAAATCGACTGCATGAGTACGGCCTACGAGCTCGACGCCCTATCAGGTGCCCACCGATACGTCACGGGAATCGCGCTCGTCGAAATGAATGGTGTAGAGAACGCATAACATGGACCCAGGAACAATGGGATAAAATTATGTTTTCCGATGAGTCGCGATTCGGGTTTAGGCCTGATACAAGAAGGGTGCGAGTGTATCGTCGACCCGGAAATACTGAAAGACTCAGGTGCGTTCAGGAAGTTCATCCATACAGCGGCTCAACAGTTATGGTATGGGCGGGTATTATGAAGAACAGGAGAACTGAGCTCGTTTTTGTAAATGGAAACATGAACGCTGAAAATTACGTTGAGGATATTCTCAGACCTTATGTCCATCCATTTGCACAAACCTTTGGCTCCGATTTTACGTTAATGCATGACAATGCGCGTTCACATACAGCTCGGCGAACCAGTGAATACTTGGCAACGGAGAACATCCAGGTATTGCCCTGGCCTGCACAATCGCCAGACCTCAACCCCATCGAGCACGCATGGGACATGCTCCAGAGACGTGTTTTGAAGGACTTGGACGGAGTGACAACAACCCAACAGCTGAAGGATTTGCTACAATTCCATTGGGAGCGAATACCGCAAGATGACATAAACAGTCTCATTAATTCAATGAATAATCGTTGCCGACAAGTTCTGAATAGCAGAGGAGGCCATACTTTGTATTAAATTGTCCTATTCTTTCACAATAAATTCATTTTCTTAAGAAATTTCAATTTGTAAAAAAAAAGTTTAGTTTCTTATGTACCTGTATATTCTAATATTGTTAATTTCTGTTATTAAAAGAACTTATAAAGAAAACAGCTGTTATTTTTACATCATAGAACCCTAAAAATATTATTTTAAAAATAAAATACAACGTTATAATTAAAATAAATGGTAAAATAAATTAATATAAATGGTAAATTTGTAATATCATGCATGTTGCTTAGACTTTTTTGATGTGTGTATTTCTATTGGTTATTAGATTTAAAAAGATAACTTTTATAACAGAACTTAATAGACTATTTTTTGCTTGTACTAACTCTCTATTAGTAATCTCTTACCGCAAGCTAATGAACTTATACATCCCAAAACAACTTGTACTTAAGTGCAACAATTTTATTTTTTAATCCAGATACACAATATGCCATTGTGAACTTACTGTATTTAAAAGATTTCACTCCACAGTAAAACAAACTAAAAATCTAACAACGCGCTTAAAATTATATCGTCAACACGGCACTTCAAATCGCATTTATTCTTCAAATCACAAAATAAATATTCACAAACAATGTTTACTAAACGTTAAGCATAACAGTAAACGTAGAAGTAGAGAAAGCAGTTGTACAAACGGCCGATTGGATTTGAAACAAAGCTAACGAACCGTTGAATCATGTAAACAGGGGCCAAGACGACCGTCTTGTTTATCTACACAGCCTTTGCTTCATTAGGATCCAATTTACTGTCAACAAATTAATCCCTTCCCTTGCTATTGTATAACCGATATCGTTTTACTTGCAAACGATAAACAGTCGTACGTATCAGATAATTTGTGGTGCTCTCCGGGTTTGTGTAAGTGCGAATATCCTGGTTGTATCGCTTGGCGCTCCTTTATTACAACTCAGCTTTAACGTGTCTACGTTTCTGTGCTATTGATAGTGTTCGTTTATTGGCTTGTTGTTGGTTAGGAAATAGCTATTGTTTAAACCGACTTGCTATTCTTATAAGCAATTTTCATCATCATAGGTGATAATCTCCTTAATACTGAGTAATAAGCAACATATTGGACTAATTACTATTGGTATAAAATATAATAGAGTGTAAGTAAATTAAAATGTAATAGTTCATTAATCAAATAAATAAAAACTAGTAAATACAAATGCGACCTTTTACCCAATAAAATACGGGGTTGGAAATCAAATACCTAATAGATTATGATAAAGAAGCAGCTAATTAAAATACAAACTAAAACTTGAGACAAAACAAACAGCTTGAATGGTTGTTGTACCTATAAACCGATACCCTCACGATAAGACCTTTGGGCTATTCCTATTATTACAAGTGATAAAAAAAATTAAACCTTAGCTAAAACTAAGAACTTATTTTATCAACCTATTCTTATAAAGGGAATCCATTACAAAAGTTTTAACACGACAAAACGCACTAACATTAATACAAGAACAACAAACACAGAACAAATAACTTGAAATACGATAAGTAAATTAAATAAACAGAACAAGAACAAGTCTATTCTCTCATTTTCAATAGTCAAAGCTAATAAAGGAAATCATTGAATAAAGCCAGTTCAAGAAAGCAAACTGCTAAGCGGAATACAATGCATCACAACCGAGAACTTTTCTATTGTTGACTTTAAATTAATTGGCATTCAGCGAATTCATAAATACAAGTTAAGAATTTATTCATAAAGTGTGCAATCATTGAATAAGTTTCCAACTATAGTGATAATTACTTTTTTTGTAATCTTTTGCAATGGCGTCTTGATTGTGATTGGTAATTAAAATGTTTGATGTTCTACATAAGCTTATAATATAAGACTGCAATATTGGTTGCTTATTTGTAATAGCAGGTCATCATCATCATCATAACAGCCCATTAATGTCCCACTGCAGGGACGGGCCTCCTCACATGACGGAGGGATACTTGGCCTACTAATACCACGCTGGCCAGGCGGATTGGTATAGGGTTTAAATTTCAAGTTTTCCTTCTTTCCATGTAAAGGTAATATTCACGGATAGTCCCTTAGTCGGTTTCTACGAGACCCATGGGATGAGGGAGTGGTGACATATTGTATTCTAACTCCGTCACCACACGGATAGCAGGTACTTAGTAAAACTATCCACGAGAAGTATTGGACGGATTCCTCTAGAGTTGCTAGGAGTGCTCTATTAGTTTTCGTAGTTATAATATCTGAGAGGTATCCGTATATTGACATCATGTTACGACAAGGAGTAAACAGTACACGAGTATGAACTTAGTTAACATGTCGTATGGGCTTGACTATAGCGTAAATTATGGCTCCCATATTAGCACACTTTCTTACTCCCGAAATCTTTAAATAGTGCAATCTATCTTTTAAATCTAACTGATTGCAGACAAAACAATTACGTTGTATATAAGGCATTGTAACACAATAAATGGAAAATCCCGTGAGCTACCGAACAAAGTAGTACACAAGTCTATTATACCATTTATAAATGAACAAATCACTTCATTCTTAACAGAAACGCACAAGAACTGAATCTACTGACGCTGTTCTCGTTGTAAGATGTAATTACAGGTCTGTATTTGCAAATTAATTTAAAATACGTGAGCGTTGAGTAAAGTAGACGTTGTTTGCAGTAGGTACCTGCAATAAATTGCAATTAGGAAAGCTGTTGTGTCTTGTTATTGAGTTAGCAGTCTTGAAGCCCCTCGTCGCTGGAGGAACACTCCAACATAGCGTCGAATGAACGAATTAATAGCTAACATTGTTATTATATCGAACGTTTCTCTAAGGTGCAGATTTAAATTATTTCATATTATTATTTATTGCAATTCCAATGAGATGGGTAATACACATCCTTTGCCTTTCTGCCAAAAAAGTTTTTTTTAAAACAGACTAAATTTAAATCATTTTGTATTTTCTAAGATTGATGTTTTTTTAAGACTGGTGCAATCCCGATTCTGCAGTTTTTAAACCACTGAAAATAAATGATTTCACCTTATTTGCTTAGTGTTTTATTCTAATCTACATTATATTATGTTTTTTAAACCTTGAATAATAGTAAATATTATAAACAGTACAATTCTAATCTAATATTTATGAATGATGAGCATAAAAAATCAAATTTATTTTACAAAAATGTTGGTCACCATTAAAAAGAAACATTCCTCCCTGCCAGTATTTATAAAAAAACAACATTGTAAGCCATTCGGAATCATTTATCGTGAAAGGGTTAGAAATATTAACATCAGTTAGCCCTAACAGGACAGCTCGTTGTAAATCATACAACGGCTACCGATATTAAATTTGTATTCAACGTTTCTGCAATCAAAGTTGCTTCCTCTAAGGAAAGGAACAGTCACGGATAAAATAAACGCCGAATCTTTTCTCGTAAATCTGTCAGCAAAACAATTCGTACCCTTTCACGAGTAATAAAATGCTACCAAGAAGAGAAGCAAAGAAAAAAGTATCATAAATATAAGATTCATTTATATTCGTTCAGTCGACCCTTGAGGGGGAAATGAGACCGCCGGTATCGAAAAAACAATGTGATCAACATTTATGTCAATAGTATAAAAGAGAGTGTACATAATTCTGCTGAATGGCAAAACCAGTAAACGATAGTTTTGGGAATTCAGCGAATAGTGTAAATGTTATTGAACGGTAAATGATAAAATCGTATGTGAGATAAAAATTGCATTGGTTACATTTAGTTTATTGGAATAAACAAACTTTTTTATTTATTTTTACACGTAATATATTTTCTATTTCGAAAACCGATTCAAAACCTATTTCCAATTCACACACATTCAACTTATTCAGATAAAACGTAGTAAACAACTAATATGAATAAAAAAAAATCTTAAACACAGATCAATGCATAATTATATAATTATACTAATCTGTCTTCCTAGATTTAATATATCTTCCCTCCTTGTTAAAGTTATTGTCCACAAGTATGTTCCTTTTCTTAGTCTGTCACCACACGGATTATAATAACTGCTTTCAGAAAAACTAATAAAAATTCTATAATGGTCGTTATTACAAATCTACAAAACAACGTTACGCGCTAGAAAAACACAAATATATTTTCCAGAGTAATATTAATTAAAAGCTTCCATAAATGCTTCGTAACCAACGCAAAGGAAAAGTAATTTTAATTTAAAATCCAACAAAAACCCCGATCCCTTTTTGACCACCGATCAATTGAATGTTTTCGACTCTTTAAGCCATTGATTTTTCATGTTCTTTGATCTATTCTAATTTATCCGAGTGTTTTATTTTGTTTTCACTTACACGTGTATTGATTCTACACTCAATCAAAAAGTTTTTACGAATATAAACAATTTATTGGTTTTCAATAAAACCTACATGGTATTGGTATCACTACCATCAACAATTTGGCATTGAAACTTGACAGTTACAGTATTGAAATTGACATCTAATTTTATCATCCAATACTACGACTTAATAGAGACAAACGCTATTAAGAAGGCTCATTCTGTCAAAACCAACTCAGCTGTCGGCGAAGCCTAAAACATTGTTGTTTCACCAAACGTCGCGTGAGAAAGAGAACAACTCATAGAAAAGCAGTAAGAAACTTGCACACGCACACGCGCTCGATTGTATTTATTACAAATCAAAATGTCGTTCAAAATATAAATATTGTTCTTCTTGATTGGTAGGGTTGACACTAATACTAGCTGTAGGTAGTTACTCAAAAATTAATAAATCAGGAGTAAATAAAGATAACTAAAATGGGTTTTTAAAAAATATTTTATTGTAAGTTTTGTTGCGGAAGACACACCAAGCGAGACATCAATTTATCTTGTAAGTGGTGTAGGTATGACACCGTAAAACATTATAATTTTTTTTTTTAAGTTAAACTGTTTATTCTTGAGGCAGTTTTTTAGACCGTGCATCGTTAATAGGGGTTCCATACAGTACACAATAATATCTTACTTCACATACAGTACATGAAGTTAATTTTAGCTGGATTTAAAAAAAAAGAAGAAAAATCATATAATTTTCTAATTAAAAAACCGACTTCAACAGGAGTCGGTTAAAAACCATGCTGATTACAATTTCTAAGATTAGTATTAAATAAATTTCTGCAGTTGTCTTCATCATAAGATCATGTTTGTGTAAAGTTTTCATTAATACGAATAAAATAAGCCCAAACACTAGGTAGCTGCTATATACCGTTGAAAAGTTTCCTCGACCCTCAGTCGTCTTCATCATCAGATCATGTTTGTGTAAAGTTGTGTAAAGTTTTCATCAATACAATTAAAATAAGCCCAAACACAAGGTAGCTGCTATATGCCGTTGAGGTGTTCCCTCGACTCTCGGTGGTCTCCAGGATCTGACCAGTTCTAACTCTTGATTATTTTTATTAAAAATAAATAATAATCATAAAATCTGGAAATGATAGTTGACAAGAAATGATACTTGATCAGTCATTCAGATACCGGGGCGGGGGTGAGTCACGTAAATATTAAAAAAAAAATACAAAATGAATTACAAAAAAAAATACAGTTTGTGCAATGTGACAGCCTTAGCTATGCTCTATTGACTATTGTATTAATAGGTGAATTTTGACAGTTGATTTTAGTCAAGAATGTCACTGATGTAGGTATTTTATTTAACTGGTTATGCATCTGATAATAATTGGATCTCTTTGATAAAAGAAATTACGAAACTTCTTACTGGCAAGCGATACGTAATTGTCATAAATGACATAAATTAAAGTTTATTGAAGTTTAAAAAAAAATATTCGGTAACATTCGACGACGGTCGGCTCGCTGTCGTACCTCCCCTCCGCCGACCCGAGGGGTGCAGAAAGTGGAGGCGAGATGCAAGATGTCGATGGCGGAAACGAGCACGGTAAAATTTCCTAAAATGGTTTTGGGAAAAAGGTAATTGCGTACAAACTTTAGAATGTATCTAGTCAATATAAAATTATTTTAATTTTCGAATAAATAATCTATTCCTAGTCCCAAATTATATTTACTTTATAAACGTTTAATCCTATTTTATTACGCTAAAAGTTGTCATAAAATGTGCATAGAATTATGAACTTTGAAGCCTCATAACTTGTAAATGAATATTTTTTTTACTGTTTTATTAATCAATAAGACTAGATAATAACGAGACAAAACGATATCATCTATAGTTTTGAGTATTTATTATCTAATGAAGGAGGAATTAACTTTCTTTGTTTGTATGGAATTGCGATTGAATTGTTTCCCCTTAAGAAAACATTTTTGGGGGAGTTGAGTACTTTGAAGAATTAATGTTTTCTAAAATAGCTTACAGACTTCTAATGTAAGTACCTAGTTACATGGGAACCATGTAACTAGGTATTAAGACCAAAGAAAGATTCTGAACTATCAAAGATTGTCTTTTAACGTGGATTATATTTGAACTTTGCATCAGCAGGTCAATACAAATACAAATACAAATAATCTTTATTCGTCAAACACAGGTTATATAAGCATGTTACAAAAAATGAAAAGTGTCTCCGTGTTTTGCCAATATCGGCGTACAAACATAAAATTTCAAGTCAATGTACATAATAAAAATCAAATTAAATTAAAATAACATTATCAATCAATAAATCAAATTGTAGAATAAAAAATAAAAAACATCACCAATCATTAAAATAAATTAAAAATAGTTTGTAAATAAAAATGTCAATAAGAAATACACAATTAATAATACAGTTAAAATTAACATAAATTGCTATAATTTGAATGATATGTATTGCTATAATTTGATAAATTGCTATATACAAATAAAAATGTTAAAAAAAAAAGTCAATTAGTATTGAATAAAATAGAAATATTAAATTATGTTCTTATCTTTTAAAAAATCATCAACACTATAGTAACATTTGTTAATAAGAATGTTTTTAATTCTTTTTCTAAAAGACTCAAGAGGCAACGACTTAATCTCATTGGGAATCCTATTATAAATGAGTGGAGCTCTGCAAACAATACTTTTATGTAGCAAAGCTGTTTTGGAAGGGTGAACGCACAGTTTATAATTGTCGCGTCGATTACTCCTACCATTATCTGCTAATCGAGCGAACAAGTGAGGGTTGTTTCTTACAAATAATACTGTTTCCAATATATATAACGACGGCAGCGTCAGAATTTTGTTCTCAACAAAATACGGCTCACAGCTGTCTGGAATATTTATATTAAACATAGCTCTTATACATCGCTTTTGTGATTTAAAAACTAGCTGTTTGTTTGTGGAGTTTCCAAAAAAAATTATGCCATATCTTAAAACAGATTCGACAAGACCATAATATGCAGACAGTAATGCATCAATATTTACAGTGGAAGCAAGCTTGTATAATGCATAACATAGACTACTTACTTTTTTGCATAGTGCGTCAATATGTTCCTTCCAATTTAATTTATCATCAATAATTAGACCAAGAAAACGTGCAGAAGTGACCTCGCTTATAGTTTGGTTGCTATATACAAGATTTATATTTTTTAGATTTTCTTTGCGTTGGTGAAAATGCATTATGTTAGTTTTGTTTAAACTTATTTTTAGGTTATTATTGTCAAGCCATGTAATTACAGATGAAAATGTGTTGTTTATATCGTTATTATATTGATCAACATTCCGGCACGACACGGTTAAGGTACTGTCATCGGCAAATAATGTCATAGGTTGATTGATAGCATTTGGCAAGTCATTAATATATATGATAAACAAAAGAGGACCCAGCACACTTCCCTGGGGAACACCATAAGAAACATGGCGCAATGTAGAGCTATATATTTTTTCTGTTTTTGTTGATACCTCAACTCTAGCTACCTGAGTCATCTGGTGCCTGTCCTTTAGGTAAGATTTTAGCAAATTTAAAACATTCCCTCTTATTCCGTATGCTTCAAGTTTATTAACTAATATTTCATGGTCTACATAATCAAAAGCTTGCATCATGTCGCAGTAGATTGAGCAAATGGGTGTTTTTGTATCTACATGAGTAATGACATTTTCAATAAATTCATATATTATGGCCATGTTTATTGTTTTGCTTTGACGAAAACCTTTTTGTTCTTTACAAAATAAATTCTTACTTTCGAAGTATGTATTTATTTCACCATACAGGTATTTTTCAAAAATTTTTGAAAATATTGATAGCAATGCAATTGGTCTATAATTGTTCATAAGCTGTCTATTATCTTTTTTAAATAAGGGTTTTATAATAGTAACTTTCAAATCATTTGGGAAAACTCCTGACGAGATGCAAAGATTAATAATGTGACTTAAATGGTGACATATTTCATTACTTACCGCTTTAACAACTTTGCAATTAATTTCGTCATACCCGACACTATTCGTGTTTTTTAATTTTTTAATTATTTTATTTATTTGTAAGGGTGTACTTGGTGCTAAAAACATAGAGCTAGATGATTTATTGATTAAAGCGGTTGTATTTCTTCCAGCATATGGAATAGGTTTTATTTTATCAATAAAATAGCTATTAAACGCGTTAACTATATCGTTAGGATCACTTATGTAGTTTCCGTTCTCATTCTCTATGCGGGTAATAGACTGGTTAGGTAAAGTTAGTCTCGATTTATTAATTATTTGCCATGCCGTTTTACATTTGTTAAGTGAAGTCTTAATTTTGTAATTATTTTGCGCACGTTTAGTCAATAGTACAATCTTTCTAAACAGCTTACTATATTTTATGTACTTTGATTTATTTTCGGTAGTAGGGTTAAGTCTAAAATTCCAAAACAAAGCTCTTTTCCTTTTACTACAGATTTTTACGCCTTTGGATAGCCATTTAGGTTTTCTGTATACACTGATCAAAACTACTTTTTTTGGAAAACATAAATCGTAAAATAACTTGAAGTCATCAAAGAAATAACTATAAGCGATGTTTGGATCATTAGTGTTGTGTACATTAGAAAAAGATAACTGACGTAAGCACATTTTAAACTTTTCTAAGTTATCTGCACTGTAGTCGCGTTTTATACAGCGCCAGGAATTGAGTGTTGGTAATTTTTTAATAGGTAATCTAATTAGTTGAGCTGTATGATCTGACAGACCCATCTCTAAAACTTTACATTTGCATTGTTTTTGAAAATCATGACCAAAGTTGTCTATACATGATTTACTAGATGGCCTTGTTGGTTCTCGTAGTGCTAGTTTAACATTATAGTTCAATAATAAACACTCAAAATCTAAAGTTACATTGTTATTCTTTAAAATATCTATATTAAAATCTCCCGCAATTAAAATATGTTTATTGTATGGCCTAGAAAAATATTTTAAAACTATATCCAGCTTTTGAAAGAAAGTATATATATTATTTGAGTTAGGCACTCTGTATATACAAATAATAAAAAGTTTATAATCTAGTAATTCTACCGCACAGCATTCAAAGACTGAGTCAAGACAAAATTTTCTAATTTCTAAAATTTCCCTAAACTTATGTTCTTTTTTTATTAAAATACATGTTCCTCCTCTCTTGCTATTTGTACGACTATATGATGATGCTAGAATATAGTTAGGAAAATTTAAATTATCCTCATCCCCTGCCATCATAAAGTGCTCAGTTATACATTATAACGTCAACAAATTTCTTATCCTGTTTGAGTTCTTCTAAGCCAATATATAACGAATCTGATTTATTGAGTAATCCTGCTATATTTTGGTGTAGGACGTACATATGTTTTTCAGAGAAAAAACTGATTATCAGGATCGGTTCGTGGTGATTTTTGAAATGTATCAAGGTCTATATTGTTATTTTTCACTGTGTCAATTCGGTTATATAAATGTAAGTCAAAAAGAATATTGTCCATAATCCGCTCGTATATGTTCCTAATTCCGTACTTAGTGATTCTCCCGGTCACATTAGAAAACATATCGAGTGATAGTCCTTTGTTGCAGTCAAATAAATATGCGTAGTCATTGTTTTGAATGTCAAGATAAATAAGTTTACTAAACATTTCTGCTTTAAAATTATAAATAGGTGCTCCTTTTATATATGTAGGGCAGCATATAATGTTATTAGTATTTGTAAATTTTAAGAGTATTTCCTTTATAAGCTTTATCTTGGGCATAAAAGTTTTATCGTCTTTAACGTCAATTTTGGTAACATACAATTTAATTCAACTTAATTTAAATTTAATTTTTAATTAATCCAAAAATGGTATGTATTCTGGTCCTTAAACGTTTTGGTAAAAAATAAAGTTAAAATTAAGTTAAATGATAAAATAAACGTCAACTTTGACGGTTCATTCAGAAGATTACATGAACTCACTTTCCACACGTCACTTTAAAAATTACAAGAATGCCGTTTTAACCTTAGTTACAGTACGATTACATTACTTTAAAAATTTTTTTTTTTTAATTATAAATACAAACACAATAGGTGTTGTGTGACAATTTGACAAATAAAAGTTAAAGTAGGTACGAGAATTGACATGCAGGTTCGATAAGTCATATTGCCGTGTGAAACATAATTACTAATAATAAGGTATTGTAATAAGCTTTAATATTATCACCATACGTGAAACTTTACAATTACAACACAGTACAATAATTCATAAAGTATCCAAATGATGTAAGTCTTCACGCTCATTTTTAATCGTTCGTTAAACCTACAGGTTAAAAACCAAAGCAAAGTGGAAATACACACTTTTTAACAACATATTAAAGGTAACCAGCACAAACGCTAAAAGAATAAAATTAAATTAAGTCACGTATACAATGTTATGGTTTTTACGTGCAACGAAGTCAACGTTGCTGAATGTGCTACTTTCACCGAAATATTTTAATGGATATACGTCATTTAATGTCAACAGTGTGGTAGTTACTGAAAAAGATGCATTTAAAAGGGTAATAAAACTCAATTACGGGGAGAGAGCAATAATAAACAACATTTACGCGTCTACATGTCAAAACTCTTTTGTTTTAAACGGGTATTAGTAACTTTTTAAATTTGAAACTCGTTTTTTACTTCTGTTCAACATCCGAATTCGTGTATTGTGGTTTATTTACAAATAGTTAATTAGCAATTCCATTATATTACCCAATTCACTTTAATATAACCAACATATTTTATATGCGTAGTAAGTAAATTAAAGAGACATTTTAAATTTATGATTATAAAAGTTTGTTAATTTCTTTAATTAGTTAATTAAGGCAGAAAAAACTCCATTTTGACACAGTTTGCGGTCAGACAGATAGTTGTATAAGTAGGTGTACACGACACCACACCAAAATAAAATCTCAACAAACAGAATAACAAAATATTAACCTAATCAACAACGCTGCCGTCATCGCCTATATCAAACTGTAACGGTTTGACTCCGTACAGTTTGTGTTCGTGTTGACATACACACATAAACACACAACTAACCTTCAAGTAAGCATCAAAACAAAAACATAATCCAACAAACAATAGGTTCATTACAAGTATAAAATTACCTCCGCTACGCATATCCCCCGATGCGACTAAAACAGATGAGAGAACAAATCCGCTGTTAATTACCCATTCGTGTGTAATCTTTTAATTAACTAAGTGTAAACTTATTCGCGTCGTTGGCAACACACCCTTTATGTTTCTTGGCTTGACGTATGGAATATACCTATTGTCTTATAAGTCGATATTTATACTCCTTTCATTTTAACGGCACTCTATTGGCAAATTATTTGATGTTCAATGTACTGTGTAACGCGTTTTATTATTTCCTGGGAATACCTTTTGCGTAGGCTGTGTGATGACGCACTTACTATGTCCTTGAGATATTTCTAGGAATTTAAGGAGGATGAAGGTCACCTGAAAGTAAGCAATAGCAGCCAAAAGTGATAATACTGATACCTTAATTTACATTTATCAGTAGTCATAATCATACGACTATGACTACTGATAAATGTAAATTAAGGAGAAAAGAGAACCTAATAATATGAGTATTAAGTATTTATGTCGTGTGATGTAAAGATCAAGTAAAGACTGATTAAACAAATGAATTAAGTCGTCTTGACAACCTTTTGATCTCCCTCGGTAGGTTTTAGAAGAGGTCTACAGATTGAGGGAAACTTTTCCAATAACCAATGGCCAGCCTGCTTTACCGTTCACCGTTTAAAGGTTGAAACTAGTTTGAAGCTTTAACTATTTGTATATATTTTAATAAACCATAATAATCGTGCTGCATCAATTGACCTGGTAGAAAGTTTAATGGTCTTAAAAAAGATTCATTATCAATTACTTTTGGTTTAGGCTAATCTATTCATTTGTACAAAACAAGGGGCAACAACAACAGGGCTAAGCAGACCCTTTACGAGGACAAAAATAACGTAAACTCTGAAGTCTAGTAACGTTTTACTACAAAAAAGTAAAACTCTTTTTACCCATAATAAAATAATAAAAAATGAAAAATAATGATCTATAACTGAAGCACAAACATACTTAAAATAATTTTTCAATTGACCAAACACCAAACAAAATACAATCCCAGTATTATAGGTAGCTTCCACCCTGTGTGAATAGCAAACGTCTTTGGTATATCGAGTTCCGAGTACAATATAATGCTCTTTGGTAGTGCGGACACAAAGAGAATGTACATGTCAGTGGGTATCGCCAGGTGGCGCTAGCAGATTCATGCGATAGCTTATGCTCATTGTCTGGCAAGTGTAAGTGCATAATTGACAACACGTTAGAAGCATGCGGGCTCAAATACTACTACGAGTAGGTACATATCTAGTTAATTGCGATGTTTCTTTATTTGTATGTAAAGGTACTTTTCATTAAGTAAGTAGTAGTAAAAGTATTGATGTATTTAACATCAATACTTTCAATCATAGTTACAAATGAACGGTATAATTTTGGAAAAACTTTTTTTCTCTCTCTTTTGTTTTTAACGGTGTCGAAAAGTGGCCAGATGAGGGGTTCCTATCGAGCCCGATATGACTGTGGCAGTTGTTCGAATCTAAGCACCATCTCATTCAATTGATGATCACTGATAAACTTAGGCCTCCTCAAAAAAATTACTGTTTTCACAAATCACATGCAATATTTTTTAGTCGTATTTGACGATATCTACGAGGCACAGAGGGTTATGACAATTTATATTAAATTAATAATCAGTCACTAGAAGTTTTTAAGAATTAACCTTATTGCCATAAATACCTATAAAATATTATTTTCAGCATGAAAGCTATATAATACGCTAGTTAGAACTGGTAATGAAGTTAAACTGGCATGTAGTTCGATGCGGGGTCATTACCAACAGGCAATTTGAACGCGAATCACGTGCGCCCTTATCGCCCCACTGCGCTTCGTCTAGACGCACCCTAATAATTTAATAGAAATAAATAAAGATGTCAATTATGAAAGTTCACTTAACAATAAAATTAAGCTTTTTTTACAAGAATGGGTGACATTTTAAATTAGAATTGCTAACTGTTTCAATTTTTCTTTCTTTTTAATTTTGTTTTTTTTTCTATATCTTCTGCGCTCGGCTTCGTATTCGCTGTTCCGAGCATAAGTATCCAAAGTTCAGATAACTAATACGATCGCAAAAAGATGGCACCTTAAGAAGAAGAAAAATCACTAATTGCCTTACAAAAAGTTCTGATCTCATCTTGATTCAAAAGAAAATTAATCGATTTTATTATCAAAAGAATGAATTTCCTTATTGAAATGGTATTTTATTTAAATTAAAGAAACTAAAGAATCTCCATCTCCTCGGCTTGGTAAAATAAAACACTGAGCGAAATGCATAAACGCGTTCAAGCTCAATTGGCCGGCCGAGCAAAGGAAATCGTACCTCCGATATTTTTTTAATTTTATTACCTCGACTATTATTTAAGTTCAGACATTTTGAATTAGGGGTATAATGTTGAGGTATTTTATATTGTTTTGGTGTTATCTGGTATTTGTATTGACGTGGAACTGCTGCCAGTTAATGTTTTGGCTTTATTTTCACCCATTGTCTGTTCTGTGTGAGTGGTAGTCTTATCATAATAATATATTGCTAATAAAAACCAGTATAGAATGATTTCTTTCATTAGCGAATAATTTCTACGGAGTTTCTTTCTTTGTCAACCTTAGCTATATCTCTAAGTTGCTTAAGAATGGTGAGACTATTAATTCTGATTTCTTTAGCACGACGAACTTTATTTCTACAATGGTAGCAATTTTTTTTTCATTCGTTTCACAAAACACTCGGCAATCACATATCGTCAGTCGCATCCCAATGTCATAAAGTAAATCCTATTCTGACAATTTTAACTAAAAATGAGCCATTGCGTATCCCATAATACAGTAAAAATACGTTGATTTTTGTGTTTACTCTTATTGAATGTATTTTAACTCACTTGACACTGGAAAATAGGTTACTATGTATTTAATCCATTAATAAATTCTTAATAATAGTTTTCACAGAAGCTTAAATAGTTTAACATCAACAATACAATAAGCTAGAGATGTGTACTCAACTTGTCCGTCATACCGTGTAATGGAACACACCAGCCCGCATACCACATCTTGTCACGATCACAAACGTACTGCGATATTACCTACCAGATAATATTGTGCTTGTATTCTCATACCATACTTGGTTTCACACACAAATATGGCCGTTATTTACTATGTAATTATGAAGTATTTATGACGTTATTTTACACAAACCATTCACATATTTATATAAGCTTAAATAGTTTAACATCAACAATACAATAAGCTAGAGATGTGTAGTCAACTTGTCCGTCATACCGTGTAATGGAACACGCCAGCCCGCATACCACATCTTGTCACGATCACAAACGTACTGCAATATTATATTGTGCTTGTATTCTCAACATACGGTTTTACACACAAATATAGCTGTTATTTACAATGTAATTAAGACGTTCTTACGTAAATATTTACTGTTTTATGATGTGGTCTTGTTAAAATAATGAGACAATTAGATTTAAATTCGAAACAACAAGAAAAAAATAATCAGAAAAACAATAAATAAATAACTTATTAGGACATACTTCAAAAAGTTTACCACAGCAATGATTCACACAAAATAACTAACAACAAAAGTAGAAATTTTAACGTAGGTACTTACAGTGTTAAAAGCTGTTCTGAACTTACAACCTTCAGACTTCATGCCTTCGAGCAAAAAGCAACAGAGAGTTTTAAAAACAGGAAGGCAACACTTTAAAGAAGTTAAGTGGCAAGTTAGTGGTCTCGGTTTTATTTATGAACTGTTAACTTTTAACCAAACGGTCATTGTTATCACATTATTTTATATTAAAATACAATTTTAAGAAAGTTTTGAAGTTATTTAAAGTTTTTTTTTGTTTTAAATATTATGATGTTAATAAATGAAACGTATTGTCAATGTCTTCGTTAAACAAACTACAGTTGTAAGAATTCTGCTCCTGCATTCATCTCTACATCGTACAGAAGAAACAACCACCAATAAAATAATCTTCGATCATAAGCTATTAGGCTAGTAAAGGTTTAGTTTATTTCTTTTACTTTATTTTTTTACAAAGGTCAACGTTAAAATCTACAGAAATTTAAAGGCGTTGTACAATAACTTTATAAGGAGAGCCTTATAATGCATATGACTTATTATAAGACTGTAGCATAATATAAAAAAGGAAAAGTTTAAAGTGAAAATACATAATATCCTTCTATTACATATAAATAATGAAAAAAATGTTTTAGCTAAAAATTTAAGGGCACTTGAAGCTAGGTATAAGAGAGAGGATTGTTTATGTTTTACTTTAAGTATTTATGTGAAATAAACAACGGAAAATCAAAAGAATTTAGGACATTTCTTCCATGGCTAGGCTTTTGCTTTATAGAGTTATCAAAGCAAAAACATGATAAAGTTACTTATTCATTATTCAGATTACTTGACTAAAAGCTTCTAGCTACCAAATCTATAGTATGAATAGCACTCAAGCAAGACATTGATAAAGCAACCGCTATAACACAGCTTAATTAGACGGTAGACTCCAAACAAACCGCCAACAGCACATTATAATTATCCTGTATTAACTCAAACACACAATAATCTATAATTGTTTCACCTAATTCCAGACATGGTTGTATTGTGGCAAATCTTGGTACTTACTAAATGTCACCCTTTGCGTTGAGTAATCCAGCTGGGTAGTGTAAAGCCCGCACGGATTGGCTGTCACTTGATAGTGCAAATACTATGGCTAAACTATAAGGACGTTTGTATAGTAATGTTAAGTAATGAATGAGTTAGATGTTAGTTCAAAAACAATCTCTCAGGTTAAGTTAACGTAAATAATTTACTAGCATAGGTCTCTTTAGAAGGGTTCCCTATTTTTCTGCGAAAGTTGTTGGTTCGCTTTTTATTATATCGAACACGGTATCGCGATAATTCAGTAGTACGATGTTATATTATATCGATGCTTTATTAGTGCGATGTAACGCTAGTGCGAAAAATTCAGTTGCGAAAAACCTTACAGCGATTGCTTGTTAGTTCGATAGTTTAATGGTTCAAAGCGCCTGTTGTTCCGTGTCATATATAAATGAATACAGGGGTTTTACCGTAGATGTCGATACCACAGATATGCCAAGCAGTAGATTGCAAATATTAATTTTAGAAAGCTTTAATAGCTAATGCAATTATAGGGTTATGCGACTTAACAAATACTGCCTAGAAGTAGTGTTTACCACTAAAACGTGTTCACCTGCCAAGGCTTTAAACAAAATCAACCAAACTAAGTTTTTGTGTGTGCAAACAAAATATGAATCATTTTATTTCATAGCATTACAAAACCTCAGAACGTTAGCAGTTTGAAAACTATAGAAACGTACTACTACCTAATTGTTGTATGATTGCTTAAAAGATACGTGTATTAAGTATTTTCCGTGCCCATGTATTAAAAGTTACTTTAACAACAAAACAACATAATCGCTCTATAACATTGTGTCTAACAATAGCTTGCAAGCCTTCATGACATTGATGTGTAATGACATCATGAATAACATAATATTACGTCACAAACTGTATACTTGTCTCACCGCAAAACCTATAAGAGAAACAATTTTCTTCGTGATAAATTGAATATAATAATTTTATAGGCTCTTTAAACTCGGTACGAACTGCTGTTAAAAGTGGAACGAACACGTTTTATCGGAAAACGCAGAAGCGATGATAATGGTTGGTCATAAAGAAGTGGAGCGCGATAGATTCCGCAAGTTACCAACTTTTGGGGCACCTACGGCCATTAGAGGGGCACTAATGCGGTTGCCCTCTCAACTGGCCCAACAACACATTGCCGATGTCATTACGATTTTGTAACAGCCTGTACGTAAGTATTACAAACGTTTTTATATAAGAGAGATGTAACAACATTTTATATTTAAGAAATATTAGTTGACCTTGTATTCCATTTAGTTTATTAAAAAGAGTTCGAAATATGATTCATGTTTTAATCAATGAAGAACAAAACTGAGTAAAAGAGAATTTGAATGCCTTCCTATATCAAACCTTAAAATAGTGAAGTAATTAGCGTTTGTGTATGTTTCTTTTTATAAATCACTAGCTGATGCCCGCGGCTTCATCCGCGTTCTATAGGTAGCTTAAATGTTATACTACACTCTAAACTACCTATATTCCAAATTTCATCAAAAACCATTCAGTAATTTTTGCGTGAAAGAGTAACAAACATCCACCCATCAATACATCCTCACAAACTTTCGCATTTATATTAGTAGTAGGATGTCCCTTAAAACATAGTTAGAACAAACATTGAATCAGAACGCCAAAGTGGTCATATAGCTAGACTGTATCCGCGCTATTTTTTGTTGGCCGCGATGCGGTTATTGACATGTCCTTAAAAAACATGTAATTTGGTTCTTGATCTGTTACATATGACTCAACTATTTCAGATATACACACATCAAAAAAGTCTAAGCAACATGCATGATATTACAAATTTACCATTTATATTAATTAATTTCTAAGTATTTACTCACTCAAAGTATATAGGTAAGTAAACTTCAAGTGTATAGGTAAAAAAAATTCGATTATGTTTTGTTTTTTTTCATAAAATTCAAATGACTGCGAATTTGTTTGAATTTGAGTGCATGTTAATTGCTACGTTTTAGTCTTGATTTTATAATTTTACCAACCATTTAAATACAGTTGGCGACAAAATTGAATTGTTAGATATTCTTTACGTCATGGAGCGACGTCATTTGACGGCAGATGAAATGCAAAGAGCTGTAGGGATGTTGCAAGCGGGAAGTAATCAATCTCAGGTATCTCGACATTTTGGTATTCATAGAAGTGTTATTTGTCGTCTTTGGCAGCGCTACAATAATACAGGGGAACCCGCTGAACAGCATCCAGGCCGTAAAAGGAGTACAACCACTCGGCAAGACCGGTACATACAACTGACTGCAAGACGCCAGCCGATGTTAACCGCTCGAGAGATAAGTTTGAGGCTACAAAATTCAAGTGGTGTTGATGTAAGTCCCCAAACTGTGCGAAATCGACTGCATGAGTACGGCCTACGAGCTCGACGCCCTATCAGGTGCCCACCGATACGTCACGGGAATCGCGCTCGTCGAAATGAATGGTGTAGAGAACGCATAACATGGACCCAGGAACAATGGGATAAAATTATGTTTTCCGATGAGTCGCGATTCGGGTTTAGGCCTGATACAAGAAGGGTGCGAGTGTACCGTCGACCCGGAAATACTGAAAGACTCAGGTGCGTTCAGGAAGTTCATCCATACAGCGGCTCAACAGTTATGGTATGGGCGGGTATTATGAAGAACAGGCGAACTGAGCTCGTTTTTGTAAATGGAAACATGAACGCTGAAAATTACGTTGAGGATATTCTCAGACCTTATGTCCATCCATTTGCACAAACCTTTGGCTCCGATTTTACGTTAATGCATGACAATGCGCGTTCACATACAGCTCGGCGAACCAGTGAATACTTGGCAACGGAGAACATCCAGGTATTGCCCTGGCCTGCACAATCGCCAGACCTCAACCCCATCGAGCACGCATGGGACATGCTCCAGAGACGTGTTTTGAAGGACTTGGACGGAGTGACAACAACCCAACAGCTGAAGGATTTGCTACAATTCCATTGGGAGCGAATACCGCAAGATGACATAAACAGTCTCATTAATTCAATGAATAATCGTTGCCGACAAGTTCTGAATAGCAGAGGAGGCCATACTTTGTATTAAATTGTCCTATTCTTTCACAATAAATTCATTTTCTTAAGAAATTTCAATTTGTAAAAAAAAAGTTTAGTTTCTTATGTACCTGTATATTCTAATATTGTTAATTTCTGTTATTAAAAGAACTTATAAAGAAAACAGCTGTTATTTTTACATCATAGAACCCTAAAAATATTATTTTAAAAATAAAATACAACGTTATAATTAAAATAAATGGTAAAATAAATTAATATAAATGGTAAATTTGTAATATCATGCATGTTGCTTAGACTTTTTTGATGTGTGTATTTTTGTATGTCGAACCACATGTTGGGTTTGAATAAAAAATATATTCAAAACATTTCGTAAAGATTCATAATGCTAAGCATTGAATAGTAAGTACGAACATAAAACAGAAACCCTCTGTAACATAAAACCCACAGTCGGTTGTAAGAAGAATAGTACTAACAAAATGTTACAGTCTCATCTTATCCATTCAAATATCCGTTTTCTAGAAACGCAAAGAAGAACATCCGTCCGCTTTGATTCTGTGAACGTATTAGCATTGGATTTGAATAGAACAAACAAAGGGCTTGCTCGAGACAGTGTGCTTTCGTAGGCGATTGTAAATTCAGCGTATCGTAAAAATTCCGATTTCTACTTACTAGCCATTTTGTTCGAAATTTAAATAAGCATTCGGTTGCTTATGTTTTACTTTTGTCTTTGGGGTAAAATAATGCCTTGTTTGCCGAAATGTGTGTGTGTGTGTAGTCAAATAAGAATTAATATGTATCTCATATTATTGGGAAACCGATGGATGAGGGAAGCGCAGGACTGCACAAGGTTGTAATATTTGGAGGAGGGCTATGTCCAGCAGTGGACGTCAATTGGGTGAGAAGATGATGATGATATCTCATATTCACAGAACGCCGACGTGTCCCAAACTAAGCTGAACTTGTATTGTGTATGTATGAAAGTAACCAACGGATAAACATACCTCATATATTATGTACTTTTTTTGTACAGTTATGTTAAAATTTACATTGATACACAAAGATTTACATTGAGCAGAAATTGAACCTTCTACCCTCGGACCCATGTCATAAGTGTGCCGAGCAGCCATGAACTATGACCGCTATATCATAGGAATTTGTTTTCTAACCCCCTTACTCATAAGCGCCTCTTAAATTTAATCACTGTTTAGCGAAATTTGTATTAGTAAAACCAACCTTATACCAAACAAAACCTAAACAGTGGTTAAATTTAACAGGTGTTTATGAGTAAGGGGGTAAGAATTTAAGCTAATCATTTGACTAAAATTTAAGAGGCGTTTATGAGTAAGGGGGTTAGTGTTATGTAAATTAGTTCACATATTTATACTTTCACAAAAATGAAAATGATGATTTAAATTATAGGTATTTTAAATAAAGATTTGTTTTGATAATTTTTTTTTGTAGCTCAAATAAGTTTGATTTATGAAATAAAAACCGCTTGTCCCGTTGCAGCTTAACAAAAAGTTTAACAAAGGTTTTACCACTTGTAAAATGGCAGCATTTACAAGATAAGCTAAAGAAATATTGCGGTGTGTTCGCTATATTTATTAGGCTAGCTATTGCCAAGGTTTGACTCGAACTCTTTACAGTTTTTAAAAGCTAAAATAATGAATATATTTTATTTTAGTTGCTACGAGTATAATATCTACATTATATTAAAACTTCGACGACCTCTGTGGCGTAGTGGTTATATAACATGACTGCTACGCAGAGGTCTCGGGTTCGATTCCCGCTCAATGCAAATCTTTGTCTCCATGAACATGATTGTTTGCATTGGTCTGGGTGTTTTATATGTATAATATGTATGTATTTACAAAAAAAAAGTATTTATGTATGTATATCCGTTATATCCGTTTTCTAGTACCCATGGGGTTACTTTAATAAGTAGGGGGCTACATTGATCACTCATTTTCTCTGAATGTGCTAAGAGAAGGATGACCGATTTATAGTATTAGCCATTATCAGGTTTTTCCCATATATGGGGTGCTTCATTTGCACGAAAAAACCACTGCTATAATAAAGAAAATTGAGCGATCAATGTTACCCCACAACATCAAAGTAACCCCTGTTTACGGTACAAGCTCTGCTTAGTTTGAGACTAGAGGCCGTTGTGTGAATGTGTGGGGATTATTTATTTATTTAATCTTGTTGTATAAGTGTGCAAGTATACCCAATCGACTCATTTGTTAGCGATTTAGGTATCATGATTTATTACATTACGTCCTTTACAAAGAAAATTTTAGCTTTACCACAATTTTTTATAATCAACGAATACCAAATAAATTAATAGGTGACATATTTTTAGCGAACTTTAGTAAAATATTTTTATTTTATTAATAAAGAAAAAAAGGTTTAGGCTCACGGTTAGTAACCAACTACTTAGTAAGAATTCAGTAGTTAGGTAATCATTTTTCCCCTTACTCATAAACGCCTCTTAAATTTTAGTCAATTGATTAGCTTAAATTCTTACAGTTTTGTTTGGTATAAGGTTGCTTTTCCTAATAAAAAACTCGCTAAACAGTGATTAAATTTTAGAGGCGTTTATGAGTAAGGGGGAAAATGATTACCTAACTATCGAATTCTTACTAAGTAGTTGGTTACTAACCCTGAGCCTAAACCTTTTTTTCTGGGTAAGGGGGTTAGTAATTAAAAAAACCACAGGTACCGATTACAACTCTTACGCAATGACATTAACATTTATCATCAACGATGAAATTCCATATTTTTTGTAAATAATATCCAAATTACGTAACTAAACATTGTCAGGAATGTAAGGGTACTTGAAAGGATTCAACTTTCCTCTTTCAAACAATAACCCTTTAATTAAAATTTGGTCTAGGAAATGCTGTAACAAACATTAAAATTACAACTAAATTGACAACTTCTCCAGACTTTTCTAGGAATCGATAAAAACTCAATGATATAATAGACACTATTTATTGCTTCACAAAGTTGATAATTAAATTGAAAACGCTGTAACTGATTGACTTTTGCTAGTGTCTTGTTACCAGTTCCTATTTAACTTGGACTATTCCTTTGTTTGTTTTATCTTGCCATGTAATTTGAATACAGTAATATTGAAAACAAATTAAATTCTGATTAAACCAGTTTAAGATATTTTACGATTCTTGGTATAGTGTGACCACAGGAGCTGTGCACCCCCTGAGGTACGCGCGGCGAGGTGGGGGACGAAGAAAAAATAGGTGTCCGTTATGGTAGCGTTCACGTGATAGTTCTGATAGAAAGGGAACTTTTCTTTTGATAAATTCTTTATGTAAAAATAATGCGTAAAATTCTGACTGAATTAGTGTAGGTAAATGCTTTATGCGAATTCACAGTGGAATATGTCAAAAATCCATGTTAATTTATGTTCATAGTACTGGTACAGATTAATATGCTCACAAGTGATCTGAATATCTCGAGAACTACAAAACATAGGTACAGTAATTCTGTTAATACAGTAGAAATGTAACCCTGAAATAACGCCTGTGTAACACTTTATTTCAATACAAAATTCAATATTATCGGAGATATTAACGGTTCTTAGGGGCCGGGCTGGAATTATTTCATTACGCTATAATATTAAAACTACAACAACTATTTTTTTTAAATGTAGGTACAGTCTGTCTATAAAGTTCTGACAAAAAATTAAACAAACAAACAAACAAAAAATCATTTATTCACGTAAGATATAACGATACCGCTTGTGAAAGTCGTTTTATAGTGATCACATAATATGCTCGTCTAACTTAACGGCTAAGTATACTGAGGGTTCGGAACACGACCATGTCAGAGGAAGTCCACAAGAAACTCTGCTGGGTTCCTATCGCTCTTTTGATGATCACTTCACAAATATTATTTTATTTAGTAAACAGGACAATTCAGATCCAAGCATTTTTATCGTTTAAGTAATCCTTTACACTATAATATGATTTCGATATTAACTTATGTTTATTAAAAGATTTAAATTTATTGACTGAAAATTCTTTAACTTCCCTAGGGAGCTTATTATAAAAAAACGAATACCATTACCAGCGAAAGAATTACTTATTTTATGAAGCCTAGTATGAAGAACAGCAAGTTTATTTTTATTTCTAGTGTTAACATTATGTATATCACTCATTTTTTTATAATTGTTAATATTTTTGTGTACGTACATTAAATTATCAAATATATACTAGCAATGCACAGTCATAATCTTAATTATTTTAAATTTATCTCTAAGAGACTCTCTTGGGCCCATATTATATATACAACGTATCGCTCATTTTTGCAAAACAAATATTGTGTTAATATCAGCCGCACTACCCCATAACAGAATACCATACGACATTATGCTATGAAAATAACTAAAATAAACTAGCCTAGCTGTGTCTATATCTGTTAACTGACGTATTTTTTTTAATGCGTATGCTGCTGAAGAAAGCCTACCTGACAATTTTTCAATATGGGGGCCCCATTGTAATTTACTGTCTAAAGTAATGCCTAGGAATACTGTAGTGTTAATTATTTCCAGTTCCTCATCATTGATTTTAACTATTGGTTTTATATCAAGAACGTTTGGCATGGGAAATTTTATGCATTTTGTCTTTGTTTTATTTAGAGACAAATTATTTGAACTGAACCAATATAAGTACTATTTCCAAAAGAGAATTATTTATGTAGTCTACCGCAGGTTGTCGTCAATTTAGTCGGTTTGGTTATCAATATCAACCGTAATATAGACAAAAAGCAATTAATTCAAATTGGGATTATTCATTGTTTACATTGTTCTTCGTAAGTCAGTATTAGTTTATTGTAGATTAATGAACTAATAAAAATCACAAATTTAACGACTTTATAGACATAATAATATCTGTAATATATTACACTTACTTAGTTGATCACAATGTAACCCAAATATACTCATATTTTATTAAAAATATGCAGGTGATAAATAAGAAATCACCCCTTACTCATAAACGCCTCTTAAATTTAATCACTGTTTAGCGAGATTATTATTTGTAAAATCAAACTTATACCAAACAAAACCGTAAGAATTTAAGGTAATCAATTAACTAAAATTTAAGAGGCGTTTATGAGTAAGGGGGTGATCTGTATATCTGATTTCTAATTCCTCATCTAAAATCTTAAAAATTGGATTTTTTTAAATTTTTATTTATGCAGAGTAACCAAAGTTTTTGGCATAGTAACCAACTCGATATAGCTCTTGTGTATGCTACCATAACGGACACCTACCTGCCGTCACGAGTTTTGACGGCAGTGTCATAACAATTCGAACATTATATTTTTCTTTATGAATTTCATGTTCTTAGAGTATTTGAAACATTCCGCTAGATGTCATTTTTCTCAAAGTTACATTATAAAAACACAAATAATGTTCCTTTTTACCCTTAAAACCATACAATAAAGTAAATACTTTCTTGGAGTTTTTAAAAATGACTGTCTTTTAATAGAAAACTGTTACAGCCGCTCGTGTAGCGAGCCGTACCAGCCAAATAACTTAAGTATATTGCGTCAGATGTCGCTAGTAGCTACATCATAGACTGTTTATTCTATACCAGTATATAACATGTACTCTATATGTCCACCCCCCTCTCGCCGCGCGCATACCTCAGGAGGTGCACAGCTCCTGTGGTCACACTATAGTAGGTCTCTTCGCTATGAGGTCATCTAGGTTGATGCCATTTCTGTGCCGTCTTAATCCACTTCTATAGTGATTTGTTAATAATTGTACTGTTTTAAAATGGAAGAGGAAGTTCTTCGTGTGGTGACGGAGCAAGAATACAAGTATCGTAAAAACCGACTAAGGACTATTCGTGATTATTATCTTAACGAAATAAAAAGAAGTAAAACTTGAAATTAAACCCTATACCTATCCATCTGGCCAGCGTGGTATTAGTAGGCCAAGTATCCTTCCGTCACAGGAGGAGGCCGTCCCTGCAGTGGGACATTAATGGTCTGTTATTATAAAATGGAAGTGTACAGTAGCTAGTGAAATTAAAGTAAGAATATTAGAAAACGATATTGAATAATCCACGTGGACGTTTAAAACTAAGAAAAGTTATTGATTAACTTTTCTTTAGTACAAATTACTTATTTTAAAACAAATAAAAAACACGATTTTCACGAACCAACACAACTTTAGCGTAACAATTCTTCAAATCACGTTGGCTACATTTGATCTTCTCTATTGTGACCTTATTCCTTTATTTACGTTCTCGCAAAATATTTTTGTGGGTCTACCCTTACATTATAAACGGAAAAGTTATCAACTTTTGAAGTACGATAAGTTAAGTTAAGTTTGTTTAAAAATTATTGCCATGACCAATTATAAACGCAATAAAACTTACAAGTTAACTTTCTTAAATAATCAAATATTTTTTGTAAGAAACCACAGAAAGGCGATGCTTACGTAAATTTATATAAAACGATTTTCAACGAGGGGGGGTATACAATTTAATGCTTATTATGTAACCCTTTTATTTATTCCTCTACAGGGTCATGGGCGGAGAACCGATACCCGTTGGGGCAGAAAAGTTCTGGAATGGCAACCGCGTACCAGAGACGCAAGTTGGGGAAACCCCTCACACGGTGGACCGACAACTTAGTTTGGACGGCGGGAAGCCGATGGATGAAGGAGGCACAAGACCGCGCAGTATGATAGCGTTTGGAGGAGGCCTATGTCCAACAGTGGTCGTCCATAGGCTGATATGGACTGGGGCATGTTGTACTAATGGAGGGAATCTTAGGGTACTGATCCCAAGATGGCCAGCTGTGTTAGTAGAGAGTTGAGTAAGTAGGTAGTAGAGTTTCCTTTAGCCGCTTTTTTCGATAACAAGTGAGCTTCTATATTCTTAAATAAATAAAACACAAATAGGATCATATCGGTCATAAACTATCACATCCGATTGTCCTTGACGCATTTTCGATTCGTTATTTCAAACCTATATCCTAATCTATAAACAAAATTATTGAATACTTTTGTAAAGAGTGTTTGTGTCAGACAATCAGACAGACAACGGGAATCCTCCCGCTCCTAGACATTGCCTCCTCCAAATGTTTCCTCCTAGCACGTTGAATTAAGTGTTCAATAATACACAGAGTTTAATAAAAATAAATCAATAATGTAAAACAAACGTGGCCAAATCCCACTATCTGTATAGGTAGCGAGCATGTATTCGTGCCGGCACAGATCTCCGTCCATATTGATAAATCCTCACGATCGTTCTGGCTTTGCGAGTTGTACGCCGACGTACCCCTTCACACTTGTATTACATTCTCTTTGCTGCTGTATGTGATCATAGTGTTATGTCCACTAAAATCCATTGAAAAGATCTCTTGATGTTATAACAAAATTTCGGTTTTATATTTACAACGATAGAGCTTTTATTAAAAATACCATTTAGTTTTTAAGTTTAAAGTGATTGATTGTTTGTTTTTGATTGAGCAAGTTAAGCATTTTAGCGTGAGGGACTGGCTTTTTTTTAAATTTTAGAATGTAACCGAAGGATATTAGCAATTTTAGAGCTTATAAATAATTTAACCCTGTCTCATAAATTAGGCTCGACGATCTTAAAGTGTAAAAGTGTTCAATATTGTTAAAGTAATAAAAACAATTCAATAATGTGAAACAAACGTAGTTAAATCCCACTATCTGTATAGGTAGCGAGCATGTATTCGTGCCGGCACAGATCTCCGTCCATATTGATAAATCCTCACAATCGTTCTGGCTTTGCGAGCTGTACGACGACGTAGCCGTTGATACTTGTATTCTCTTTGCTGCGTTATGTGATCATACGAAAACCTTGGCGTTATAGGTAAATTTGTTTTTTTTTATGTTTACTATGATAGTGTTCCTATTATACCATATATAATGGTTTATCTTATAAGCTGTAGATTCTTTTTTATTTGTAGTTTTAGCATTTAATCGGTTGAAATTAGCGATTTGGAAGTATGAAACTGTAAAGTATTTTTTAAATTTTTGTTTGTATTTTAAACTTCTTGTTCCAATTGAGAACTTCTTACTAAAAGGGTTACAAAAGAAAACAAGCTAGATAAAAAACAATAATATTTACTTACAATAGAAATAAAACTCTTTGTTAGGTCTCTTCACGTGATTATACCTCTGGCGACGATTTTATATTCTGGGAGTCAAAAAGGACCTTGACAAAAGTGTCACGTAGTAACAAAACGGGCATTCGGTCACACGCCCTCTCACCTTCTTAGTGTCCCTTGAGACCACCAACGATATTCCAACATTTAGTTCCTAGCACATATTTTTTCGAAGATGCGAATAATTTGAAGAAGTCGTTACAAGTATGTGCTGTAGTAGGTATAAATAGAAAAGGTGTTTTGAGTTTAAGACAAAGTTTGTATAAAAATAATTAGGAAGAGGGTTTTGCAGTGTTGTAATTCCCGGCTTATATTTTTTCGTCATATCAGCCAATTGACGCTCCTTACTGGACATAGGCCTGCTCTTAATATTTTCACCTAGCCTATTAGTACTAATAGCCTATTAGTCAAAATTTGACTAATAGGCTATTAGTACTAATAGGCTAATAGGCTTACATTTAATGTACTTATCTTAAAATCACTATTGTTCTACATAATCAAAGATATTTCACTGTATTATGTCCCAATAATATCAATAGACAATGTACATAGTAGTAGATGAACGGTACTGGTAATACCGTTCAAAGAGAATATAAAGATAAAAACATAATATTACTACCTCGATATTGTGTATATTATTGCAGTGCGCGTATAAGACCCGCTTCTTTTGAATCTGCCTTACTCATAGGAGTCATAAGCGGTGGCCTAGGAACACCATCTTTCATCATTTGAGCTTAATGGTAGGTCATCAAACCTCAAAAAAACCTAAGACTTCTCAATCAAGAATTCTCCACATTAAAAATTCACAGAAGTTAATTACCCAACAAAAATAGTTCGGCATATCAAAATAGACCACATAAAACCCCAAATAGCAGTCCACAATTATTATCAAATTAAACAATGTTATGAACGGTCAGGACGCTTACATCTCGCATTGCTCTCGCGAAGTGGGAAGCTGGAGGCGCCACAAATATGTGTGCTATGTAAATTTGATGCCCCGAGTGACGAGCGCGGTCGGGCACTTGGCATTCATCTATCCGAGCTATGCTGGTATTCTCAGGGGCTTTGCTTATACTATATGCTACGTGCATTATTACTTAGGCTTGCCCTTGGACCTTGCGTTTATGTGGGTGTTTGTCGGATTTAAATTTAAATCTAAAATAATCATTTTTGCTTTTAAATTGTTTTTGTAAAGAAAGCATTATATATTAATATTTATAGCAGTGAATTTCCTTTGTGTAACGTTGGTGACATAGTCGATGAAAATACTAACAGTTTGTGACGAAAGTTTTTAGTTATGCTTTTTAGAACATAACAGTCAATTCATCATAATTAGGTACATTCTTTTTATTATACACGATGGTACAATGGCTTACTATCTATTGACAATGACCTTCGCCGTGAAATGTGTTCTGGGGTTAGAGTGTTGAGAAAGGAAAAAGTAGGTCTCCGGTGGTCGTAGTAGTGATAAAGTCGTTAAGCCACGTCAGAGGTTTTAAGCAGGTACACTCAGTGTACAATTCTCGAAATCAGGTTGGCCACTAACCAAACTACATAGAATAATTATCATCATAGCAGCCCATTTTTTGTCCCACTGAAAGGACGGGCCTCCTCCCGTGACGGAGGGATACTTGGCCTACTAATACCACGCTGGCCAGACGGATTAGAATAGGGTTTAATTTCAAGTTTTCCTTCTTTTTATTTTGTAATGATAATATTCACGGATAGTCCCTTAGTCGGTGTTTACGACACCCATGGGATGAGATCCTTGTGTACCCGTGACACCACCGTCTTGCACCACCCGGTGGTGTAAAGGGTATTTTTTAATACCCATTACACTACCAAAAAGCTACACCACCACCGGGTAGTGTAAAAGGTATTTTTCAATACCCATTACACTACCAAAGAGCTGTACCTACATTACATTTATTCTTTGGTTTATGTACAGTCAAGGAATTTGATTCGCGTACCGTCTTAAGTCTAAATTGCTAATGACAATCGATATTGATAAGGACTATCTTTCTTCGCAACGCTAAAATGACGTCAGTGTCGTAGTATGACATGCACTCGGTAAACAACCGAGTTCTTCCGAGCCAATTCAGAGTTCAGCGTTTGACATCTTTCGAGAACATAGCTTGACCATAGATATAATTAGTGTTTGACAAACGACAAAGAGGGAGGCTAGACGTAACAAAAACAGGTAGGTTTAGCGTAACGAACATTATTTATTATCTGTGTTATCACAGGTTACTTGAACATATTAGATTGACATTGAGATGAGATCGATGGCACTGGGCGGTCCGAATTGTCCCGCCATTAAGTTTGATATTTTCGGAAATATTTAAAAACTAATTACTACGTTATAAAATAAACAACAGATATTTAATTCATAGTACTTTTAATATCTAGTATAAGCACCCATACTGTCGTACACAGCTTGGAGTCGGGCCGGCATGGAGTCTACAATTCGACAACAAATGTCTGAACCACGCAACGATTCCCATACTACGTTACAATGCTCCACCAAAGCTTCTTTCGTCCTTTCTTGACCATTTTCCCACATTTGCACTATAATACCCCAAATATTTTCGATTGGGTTTAAATCGGGTGATTTGCTGGGCCAAGGAATTTCAATGATATCGGGATGTTGGCTAAACCAATTTTTGGTGATTCTTGCCTTATGTATCGGACAATTATCGTGAACGAATTGTATATTGGGAACTTCTTCTTGTGGATAAACGTTTCGCACAGTAGGTAACATGACTTTATCCATTATCTCCACATAGTCTATGGCATTGGCTCGCGAAGGCATCTGGGCAAGCTCTCCGACCCCCGCAGACGATATCCACCCCCACATATTTACAGTTATGCGACCTGACTCTCTGTTCGGGACAACATGTTCTTCTGCATACCGCGTCCTGTCATACCTCCATAAACTCAAACGTCCGTCTTGTGAAGAACGAAAGGTTTTTTCATCTGCAAATATCACAGTGCTCCAATCAAAATGCAGATATCTGAGTGCAAATTCAGCTCTTGCAGTTTTGTTTGCTGTAGTTAATGCTATTTTTCTCGCGTGTCGCCTGTGGTGAATTCCAATACCGTGAAGATAATTTCGAACAGTGCGTAAGCAAACGTCAAACCGATCAGCGAAATATCTTGTTGGCGTGAAAGGATGTTCTTCATAACGCTGTTGAATCTCCAAAATTTGTTCAGCCGTTAGACGTCGTAAACCGTGGTTGAAACGGCGGCGATCTTCTGTATGGCCTTCTTCTCCAAATCGCGTAATCCATAGTCTCACAGTTGTTCTGGATATATTTAATAACCAAACTATGTCACGAATGCCGTGGCCCTGCTCATGCAATGTAATGATTTGACTTCTCCGTTCTGTATTATTTCTTCGATGCATTTTTAAAATTTAACGTATAACAATTTTTATTGTAAAATTTTAAGTTTTACAATAGCTTGACATTGAACTGTGTCAAAAAGTTAACATCGCCAAAAAAATTTTTTTTTTCTATTTATTAGACGAAACTACAAATAGGTTAGTATTCAGAGAAGACACTTTGATATTGTAAAATTAATCTAACACACATTATCTAAGGTTGAAGTTTGCAGAATTTTCACCCGAACATACGTCATCATTAAAATGTAAAACAATTTTCCCTTATTTAAACGAATATAAACCTTACGATATGTTAATGGTTCAAACAATAAATCATTGAAATGGTACGTGAATCAAATTCCTTGACTGTACCTATTAATTATTTATTTATCATTGTATGAATCATTACTTTGCCTGCAATTTAATGACATTGAATTAACTGAATTAAAAAAATTAAAAATAAGATACTTTTAGAATTATAAACTGGGGCTAAAATAAATTATTAGTATTTTTTTAAACGCGGGAACATGTCCTTCAAATTACTCTGTTTTGACAGTTTCTTATGATCGTAGGTAAGTTCAGGTTTTTTTATTTTATTTTATTTTACATCTTTTAGATATTTTTTACTGAACCTTTAGGTTTTATTCATGTATAAAATGTTTTTTTTGGTTAATGTTCACATGAAATGAAAGTATTGTTTAGTTATAAATACTGATTTGATATTAAATTTTGTTAACGTATTTTTATTAACAAGAATAGGCTACAGTTAATGGTGGTACAGCACTATGTTTTGGTAGTGTAATGGGTATTGAAAAATACCTTTTACACCACCCGGTGGTGCGCAGCTTTTTGGTAGTGTAATGGGTATTAAAAAATACCCTTTACACCACCAGTGGTGCAAGACGGTGGTGTCACGGGTACAAGGGGTGGGGACATATTTTATTCTTACTCCGTCACCACACTGAGAACATATGCGTATACGTATACCGATACTTAAAACAAAGGTACCCCATTAATATACTTTAACGGTTACTGCAAACTACTTGGTCTAAGTACTTGTTGTCTCGATAATTTAGAAGGACAGGATTCCCGACGCACTCAATGGCGTGAGACATTGTAGTCACGTGACCCATTCTGTGAAGATAGAAAGCCTCCTAATGTGTATAAACTGTCTAACTCTACCCATTCACATCAAAAATAACTGAAACATCTGTTACTGAACTAGTTTTAGATACTAAAATGTAGTTTTTGCTAAATCTTTTTTTGTTGACGATATACCTAGTGTTTAGCTTGTTTTGTACGTAATATGGCTATATTGAACATAGATTAAGATTAACTCCCTTACTCATAAACGCCTCTTAAATTTAATCTCTGCTTAGCGAGATTTTTATAAGTAAAACCAACCTTATGCCAAACAAAACCGTAAGAATGTAAGCTAATCAATTGACAAAAATTTAAGAGGCGTTTATGAGTAAGGGGGTAAGTGTTTAAATAGTAAAATAAAGAAGTAACAGGTTATGAGTTATGAAATGCTTTAATTTCATTGCCATTATTTTGTCGGTCACACGTATAAGCTGCATGTACACCGACTAATCTCTGAACACGATATGAAAAGTGCACACTCTGCACACTATTCGTGTATCACGTCTAAGTATTTTTAACATTGATACAAGATAATCGTAGCAGCCCATTAATGTCCTACTGGAGGGACGGGCCTCCTCCCATGACGAAGGGATACTTGGCCTACTAATACCACGCTGGCCAGGCGGATTGGTATAGAGTTTAATTTCAAGTTTTCCTTCTTTTTATTCCGTAAAGATATTATTCACGGATAGTCCCTTAGTCGGTTTTTACGACACCCATGGGATGAGATGGGGTGGTGACATATTGTATTCTTACTCCGTCACCACACGGAGTCACCACACGGATACAAGATAATATATTAATTTTACCACCAATAGCAATTTAATAGACACAAAAAACACTATTTTTAATCACATTTACAATAATTATTTTGCTTAAAACTCTATCCCAAGACTTTGTGCACAAAAGCTGCATCATGCATAAATAGCTGAAATAAAATCAGGACGTCTAGAAAAAAAGAACAAATTCCCTCTAACATTACATAATATACATTTTTACCTACATATAAAGCTTAGGTATAACTAGAAAAATCCGAAAAGAATGAAAAAAATTGGTACTTGAGGCGGGACTCGAACCCGCGTCTCTGGACTGTACGCGTCCAGCGCCATGACCTCTAGGCTTCTTCTTTCCATTGTCTTTCTTCTTTTCGGATCCGTCTAACATTTTTACCTCGTACAAGACGATTAATCACACTTTATTACTACTAAAATAGTCATTCTATTTTCCCTGCAAAATTTTCCAACTATATCATATCTTTTAGGGAAATGATCATAGTTTTTAATTTATTTACAAACTTTTACTAAGAAACATGGTTGCTTATAACTAAAGTGCAGTAAAGCAATTTTGGTTACTGTTTACAAAATTGTACGTCGTTATTTTTAAAAAGACATTTACCGCACTAGGGACCATACCATGCTGTGTAGACTATACAAACATCTATAGCATAGACTATACAAACATCTATTTCACACACAAATAGAACATCCAAACTTAAAATAGTAATATTTATGTAGTTTACACAAAGATTAGTGTCGACTTACGAGTGGAATTGGAGTCAGCGACTGAGACAATCAACATCTTTTCTTCGTTTAAGATTAATGAAAATTGACTACTACAAAAATTGTAATTCTTATAACCAAGTAACATAGTCTTCTTACTTTTTTAGTAACTAAATTCTATTCATAGTTGCATACAACAGCAGTAAACCGAAAATCTTAGTTACTATTCACAAAATAGTATATCTGATAAACAACAAAAGATTGTAGAGACACGGCACCAGACTGAACAAAATAATTGCTACAACTTTTTTGCCTTCAGTTCCCTCTCTATAAAGCTGTCGAGTAGGAAGAGGGTCACTGTTTTATTAAAAGATATGCACTATCTCGCGTTTTCTACTTGTCACTTGAACTAGGAACAACTTTATTATTATTAACTTTTGCGTGTTATACAAAATAAGTTGAGTTTCGGTTTGTTTCTTCAGTTTATTTTTGGACAGGAATATGTTTTAAATATTATATTCGTTCTACTTCTTTATTGACTCAAGGATAAGCCGTTTCCTGCAATTTGCTAGCCATGCGAATTCCTAAGGTCAATTTTATAAGTGCTTGTAATCAAATTATACTCTCATTCATGATACTAAGATCGCATAATTTCACCACCTTATCAGCCAATATATAAAATAAATATTTTTTTATGGTCTTGTGTTTAAAATGTAACTTTGCTATACAGTAAACAACAATGAAGCCGCAAATATGAATTGGTTTCAAGCTGTCAAATGATCACACACATCACTAAATAATTATTCAAACAACTTAAGCAAATTAGGACAATCCAATTCAATTCATGATTGCTTCAGACAGTCAATCAATCGTAATTCACTTCTAAACAATTGTTAAGCATGTAAAGCTAAGTAACATAACTCGTATACATAATAGTAAACATATACTTAAGCATTCAACATAGCATATTATAAACATCATACAAGATTCTCACAAGGGAAGACGTTGTTAATGGAGATAGTAATTTGCATAAACACATTTGCTACGATTTTGACACCCTCACTATATACCTGACGTATGAAATCTCTGACATGAATATTGCTTGGCATTGCCGACGAATTACCATTACATTTTGACGCGTACATAACGACTTCGTTGTTCTTACTGCTTAAACATTAATGTGTTTAACCCTCGTTTGTGAATTCTGTGTATGCCTTACGTTCTGATGTTTGGTTGTCTTCTTTGTGTTACTGTTATGGGAGTTCATTATTCTAATAGAGTTTTGGTGTATTGAATAGTTACTTTTTAGAGGGACAGTTGATAATCTTAGTTTACACAAAATTAAATGTTAAAAATTGCTATTTGACAATGTCTTCCCTGCCTAGTAAATGGCACGAACCATTTACATGGACGGAGTCAAGGCTGGTAACCTTTCCTTCCGGTACCTACTAATAAGTTCGATCATCAAAATTAAGAGTCCTAGGAAAGATAAATTCGTCGCTACACTGATGTCTTTTACCTTACACCTATTTAATTAACAAGAAACTGTTTAAGCAATAGTACAATAAATGTCTACAAAAGTTAAAAGGTAACAAAATATTAATCTATTGTACTTATTCTAAAGTCGCCTTCCATATTTTATTCCAGACCTGTTAATTACAAACTCAATTCGTACTCATTTCACAAAACCTCAAAGTCCATCACGACATTTAATTGAACAGTAAATAAATAACAAATTAAAAGCACCTACAAACGAAAGTAATATTCCGTTGGGCGACTTCATTAGAAAAGTTTGTTACCCTCAAAGCCTAAGTCCCCACCGGTATTAATAAAGTTTTGTTACCAAGTCGTCCGTTAGAAAAGAAACGTGTTAATTATCTGTTCAGAGTCCGGCCCTGGCCATCTGTCACACGGACCGGACCCTCCGGGACTAGGTGTAATACTCCATGTTATTGGCACTTTCAATCTTATCTTATGATTATGTTCAACAACTAAGTGTGAAGTAAATTATTTGTTAATTGGAACACATTAATTATTGTTAGTTACAACAGTACATTGCGAAATCGTCATAACAACCGATTCATGTCCAACTGCAGAGTCAGCAAGCCTCTTCTTATGACAAAGATAAACTTGTCTTGCTAATAGTACTTACGAGTAGATTTGATGTTTTATTATTTTCACCTTCGGTAATACTAGTATGCTTTTAAACTTCCTTTCTCCGTGTAGTGACGGAGTAAGAATACAATATGTCACCACCCCATCCCATCCCATGGGTGTCGTAAAGCCGCCTAAGGGACTATTCGTGAATATTATCTTTACGAAAACTTGAAATTAAACCCTATACCAATCCGTCTGGCCAGTGTGGTATTAGTAGGCCAAGTATCCCTCCGTCACGGGAGAAGGCCCGTCCCTGCAGTGGGACATTAATGGGCTGTTATGATGTTATGATGAAACTTCCTTTGGACGCCTTTAGAGGTGTCGGCAATTTGTATCATGTTTGTTTCTATCTAAGTCAATCATTTTTCAAATAAAAATTAACTTTACAAATTACAAATTCTTATAACTCAAAAGTTTTATGTAAATTTCAATCATTTGTATTTATTGAATAAGGATATCAAAACAATTTCGGGACATTCATCAATCTATTCAGATTTATGACTAAGATCTATGAATATTAATTTAAACTTGAATTATTGGAAAAGTCTTTATTATTCACTATCAGATGCCATTTATATAAATGATTTAGAAATTTTAAATACTTTTTAAAGTGTAAATTTTTTTTAGGTTTGTTTCTGTTATTGATTTCAGATCTAATGTTCCTTAGACATAATTATACCTACGTAGCACAACCCAGACATCTTGTTAAAAAGACCTACCGCTTAGTATATCTGGCGTAATATGTATCTGAATTATGTTTATAATGTTTGAAAATATATCTAAGTTTTTGAAAACATCTTGTATATAATCGAGTTGTGTAATACGAGTATTTAAATACTATTGTTTTCCAATGTAATATAGCCAAAAAACACGTTGTTGCCCGAGATCATACAGCAAATTTGAAATCCCTTTAAAAAGAAAATTTGACTGGAAATCCGATACTAATTTATCTAGCCAACATGTTATTAGCAAGTTAAGTTTCCATCTTACGTAAAGAAGTAACTGCAGCAAACTTCGTCTGATATCATGAAAACAAAAGTATTTAAGCATCCACAAATTGACGCTAATAAGTCAAGTTTTAAAGTAACCTGTTGGAGCGGAATTTAACTAATGATTACGAAACAAATATATTTTAGCGTTGAAAATTTAAGAAGGGTTGTTAAATGACAACAATACGGTGTACGCAGGTGATAAATTTATTCTAAATGCCACGCAGCCAAAAATGAAGCAATTTGTTTAGTCAACAAGCGGAGATGAAAATCATTATTTAGCTTTTAATATATTATGTTAGCAAGTAAATACGTTGTCAGCTTCTTTGTTCTTAAGGTTCATCAGGTTATTCAGCTTCAGAAAATGCATTGTAAAATTCCAAAGTCATTACTAGCCCACTTAAAAAATGTATCTGTTTGTCCCAGGTAAGCTCCAAAACTGCTGGGCCGATTTTAATAAGACTTGCACTGTTAAATTTCTGATTTTACAATGCGTTGTATAGGCTCTTTTAGTTTTGGAAAAAAGGATAGGTTTGTACGAATTAATATTTATAAAAATCTATTCAATGGTACATTTAGATATTAAACACAATGTTATTGTGCATATTTTAGCATCGGTTCTATTACACTTAAGTTGAAATGCCAAATGTTGTAACTACTTACATGTTTAAGGATATTTTGATTAAGCAATTAGGTTAATGAACATTCATAATATATTAGACATTACTGTGAGCAAAATCAACTTAATTGTTCAATGAATTTTTAATGTTGTAAAGGTTGACGTCATTATTACCTATTTATTCAACTACCTACACAAACTTAAAAGTTTTGACTAAAAGCGTCCTAAGATGAGAGGAAACGTCCAAATATAACCTTTTACTATGAAGATCTAAAAGTTATCATGTAGACGTATTATGTCTATAGTCTATTTAAACGGACTTGCTTTATATGGTAAACATATATGGCGTCGTGTCAACCGCAGACTAAAGAGTACTGATAGCTAGAGATGTGTAACTGATGTGAATGAATGAAATCATCACTTACAGTTCTTTTAGTACTGAACGGTTTATGGCAATTTTTTTAGCTATATACATTATACAGTGTAGGTATATAATTACATAATATTCTAATTACGCAATAAGAATGTGGAGTCGTAAATAATACCATAAGTATTAAACAATTTTTATATATATAATTTTTACAAATATAGCAGGTAGTAAGCAGCTGTAAAAGAGAAAGAAAAAGAAAGAATATAGTATGTATAGTAGTAGTGTATGAGTAGCTCAAATGTTATTCTACACCCTAACCTAACCCTATATTCCAAATTTCATTCAAATTCATTCAGTAGTTTTTGCCTGAAAGAGTAACACGCATCCACCTATCCATACATCCTCAAAAAATTTTGCATTTATAATATTAATAGGATTTATTTAAGCATCATCATTTTATTAGTATGCCAATCGTTCATTCACTTTTGTTACACATCCCTACGAATTCATGAAATTTCTAGAATCTACAAATGTCAAATAATGAAATTAATTTTTATGAAATTGTGAAATTTGCCGTTGGAAAAAAATACATTTATTTAAAATATAAGAAAGATAGTGGTGAAATCAAAGTAATTTACGTGTTTTCTATTGCATAAACGTATAATGCTACTTTCCAGAAATTTTCATCCATATCAAAGTGTGCGATTGATGTAAAAACTAGTGAATTTGAAATATGTGGTGTTTGTTTACTAAATAAATCAAGTAAGGATGAATACGGTATACATGATAATTTTTATTCTAGTTTCATTTTATTCAGAAAGTTCATCGCATCGCAGCATCTCTTAGTGTATTCTATAACTAAATAGGTACCTATGAAATTGCTGTTTTATTTCTCCGCAGTCTTTAGACTCTATATTGTTTTTAATATATATTTTTTAAATAATTTTTGTTATTTAGAAAATATAGGATGTTACCAACATCTAACAAAAGATAATAAATAAAAATAATTATTATTTGTATTATTAATAAGCCTGTGAATATGGGTCCAATTTAAAACAGTGGATTTTCCCATTTGTTTAATTGTAACTTCTTCTCTTATATTTTTTTTTCTTTGTTTTAAACACAATAGTTAGCTTAAATGTGCGCCATTACTTAAACCAAATTTCACTCTATTAGGTATGTTTAATAATTACCTAAAAATTAAAGAAATATTAGTATGGTAAATCTAACTTCTGATAAAAATCTTTATATAAAACGGCAATTTCATAGGTGAAGAAAGACCTAATATATTGCCCTGAAGTACTTTATTCTCACATTGAATTGTGTACCCCTTTCGTTTTTACACATCAAGACCATTGGACCAAAAGGTCAGAGGATCAGTTTATATGCAGAAAGCAAAGGATTGTGAATTAAGGCGCATGTTAGCAGAGGCTTATGTCTATTTGGTTTGTGAGAAGTTTTTAAGTCTCTACTAAGGCCATCCTCGTCTGTTAATAAAACCGTCTGAGTTAAACTTAATCGAAAATATAAGTAGTTTGTTTCTGTAAATCCAAATGCATCACTATTAGAATTCCTAATTTAAAATCACCTAGATGAGCAATAGACAGTGGCTTCGTGTTAAAAGGCTTGCTATTGTAGTCACAAACAACGGGAAATTACACTGTGTTGTATCAATCGTAACAGTGATTCAACGAATTGAATTTGTACGTTCAAATGAATCCGTGGACATTTTGGGACAGTTTAAACGTCATTATTTATGGCGTTTATGAACGTAAATGTGAAATAGATGTTTGAGAAAACTTTATGTTTAGGTACATCCCTCTAAAGTCTTACTTCAAAGACGAGGGGTGTATTCTATGACGATAAGAAACGTAACCTACTATTATTACGCCGACTAGATGCATAAGAATTATACGGTTTTATTTCAAGACATACAACAACTTGTCAAACGTCGTGTAGGTGGACTGACGAGCTTATAAAGACCTCTGGGTCGGACTATATGAGGAAGGCGCGCAGGACCGAGTTCTGTAGTGCGTGTTGGACTGCAATAGGCTAGTTGATTGATTAATTTCAAGACTTAATAAACAAATGCAATTTACGGAATACTGCAGTTTTATTAACTTTACTTTCTATTTTTAGAGCTTTAACCATCACTAGCTTGACCCCGACACTCATGACACGCTATAACTCATACGGGGATCGAACTAAAGAACCTTGAAATGGAAGATACAAAACCTTCTCGATTAATACATGTGACATTAATCAACACCATGTAATACTCGCAAACTCACACTTTAGAAATTCTCTTTAACATTGACACAAGAAAATCAAATATTCCAACGAACATTACAGTCACAACAGCTTTAATCAATTTACCCAAATACGCAATAAAGAAGCAAAGGTACAAGGGGTCGCATAAGAAATATTTCGGCTAAGGAAACTTAATTAGCGTGTTTTCTTTGATTACCGTCATCAGTGCACCGGCTGCTTGTAACAGCGAGCTCAGGTGAACACGGGCTACGTTTAACTAAATTACAACCATTTCTTTCTCTAACAAGACGATGGTACAAAAAATTATAATCAAGTTAACCTGGTGTATTCAGAAAGCTTACTAGTATTTAGAGACAGCTGCTTACTGGCATCTTGTTAAAGTAAAACATTATAGTATAAGGCCTAGGACTCTTCGACTTATATAGGGTAATTTCTTAAATGGGTGCTGTTACTGAGTGTTTTTCAAGATTTTTTTTCTTATTATTAACCTTATGGATCGTTAAAAGTTCTATAGATGCGTAAAAACTTCAGATGGAATACGGTTATCTCCCAATCTACGAAATCAGACATTTTTGCCGTGAGAACAAAAGCCAGATGTTAAAAATGGACTTAAGTGGTTTAACAACAAAATGCATCTCTTATGTTTGCCACATTAAAGACCATCATAGTACGTTTGCTACCCAATAATACCAGACACACGATAATAGCAGACAATTAACTGACATGGTAGTCTCCGTTAATGGACTCTTTTGCAGGCCGACCATCATGGTTGAGTTATTTAATACTGGTACACAAAATTTATATATATAAATGTTGACTTAAAAAAATAAGGTAGTCACTTACTTACTGTATCCCGTTCCTTATAACCTTAAGTTATTTCATGTATAGTTTTAAAACATCGTGCGACAATATTAAGATGCGGGCCAGCCTCCCAGTCTAGGGGCTGTCGTGTTTGCTCTCAAATCAGTCGTTTAAATAGAACTGTTTCTTTTTTCTCTCACCTACTCTCCGTAAATTCAATTCCCACGTTTCTACTGAAAAGACGTACGTTTATGTTCCATTTGAATGATTATTTTAAACAAATTAGCTTTTCCCGAGATTTTGAATTACCATTGTCGAAGTGTGTGTATGTAACAAACAGCAGAGTCTAAAATGTTTAAAATATTTATTTTCAGCAAAATTTTAACTTTGGAAAACCAATAAAATAATTGAAATGAAAGATTAATTACTACCACTCAACTATATTATAGGAATAGCTATACTTAATGTAGTTTTTAGATTTAAAAGAGTTTCTGCGAAAGGATTCCTGGGCCGCGGTTATGTATGCGTTTACACGACTCTGCCTTCTTCGTAGGACAATAATCTGTGGCCCTGGTATTTTTTCTTTGTGAATCCACGATGCAGCCTAGCCTTGTTAAACCTTTAAAAACAAAATCATTTATTGATAAAATAAGGTCACAATGAGCTAGTCCTAAAAAACGTAGTCTAAAATAATCTAAAACTTAATTTAAAACGAATTTCAATAATACGTCTTAAGAAAACAACAATACAATAATACAAGCAACGCTAACAAGCAAAGACTGTAAAGAAGTAAAATGTAGGTACTAACATATTTTACCGGAATAGTAATTACCGGAGATTACCGCGTATTTACCTTAACACCGAAAAACGCCTACAAAAAGCCCTCCCCCGTCTTTTATGTGAATATATTTTTTTTTGCGTAAATTTTCTCAAAAGTAATCGTGTCAATCCGTTGTAATCCATGAAAGATGGCTTGAGATTATTAAAGCTTCATTTGCAAACTCTCGTACGGAAGATTAACTTGTATAAAATCTCTGTACTTAATACTTTATCATGTTTTCGTAAAGATTTATTTGGTGCCAATATTGTGTGACTAACATAAAATATGTTTTATGTTTAGGCAAGTAAAATATGTTATGCTTACACACGGATTATCTTGTTTCGTTATAATCGGGGGATTGTCGATCATGTGGAACTACTTTTTGTAATACTTATCACGGTTCTACGTATATATGTTACAGTCAAAACTCATGGCCGGTCAAAACCCTTTTTAACTGCATAAAACAGTCAATAGTGGTTTTGACCGACGTGCTTAGTCAAAACCCTTATTGACTGTTTTTTGCAGTCAAAAGTGGTTTTGACCATCGATGTTAGTCAAAACTCATTGAAAATTGATCTTTAATAGCCGAGCGAGCGAAGCGAGCGTGCCGCGGTAGCGGCCGGCGAGTGCTAGAAACATTTTTTTTAATGTAAAACTAGAATATATAGTATTATTATATTCTAGCACTCGCCGGCCGCTACCGCGGCACGCTCGCTTCGCTCGCTCGGCTCGTGCGTCCTTTGGTCACCTTACTAACCTAACCTAACCAACTGTTTCGGACTTTTACCTTAATATGTATTAAAGATCAATTTTCAATGAGTTTTGACTAACATCGATGGTCAAAACCACTTTTGACTGCAAAAAACAGTCAATAAGGGTTTTGACTAAGCACGTCGGTCAAAACCACTATTGACTGATTTTTTCGGTCAAAAGTGGTTTTGACCGGTTATGAGTTTTGACTATAACATACACATAAAATATGTTTTTAATAAAGAAATCTTAAGAAGCGCATGACCGTGTTCTGTGGCGCGTGCTGGAAGAGGCCTATGTCCAGCAGTGGACTGCAATAGGCTAGTTGATTGATTTGATTTGAAAAAAAAATCTTATGAATTGTATTATGATTTGTGTAAATATGGATTTTGTCAGCAATAAATATTTATTTACTTTAATTAAATTGTAATTATTTTGTAGCCTTCTTGCTCATATTTTCGAATAACATTTAAAAAAATGCTTGTATGCTTTTCTCTATGAATGCTTTGCAGCAACAGAACCCTATACCTCCGCGTAGAAGCCTTGGACTAAAATTTGAAACTCAAGACATAATGTCATCATCATCATAACAGCCCATTAATGTCCCACTGCAAGGACGGGCCTCCTCTTGTGAAGGAGGCATACTTGGCCTACTAATACGACGTTGGCCAAACGGATTGGTATAGGGTTTAATTTCAAGTTTTCCATCTTTTTACTACGGAAAGATAATATTTACACTTAGACCCTTAGTCGGTTTGTACGACACCCATGTGATGAGATGGGATGGAGACATATTGTATTCTTACTCCGTCACCATACGGAGAACAAAATGTTAATAATTATTTTATAATATCTAGCTTGATGATATTACAAATTGTTCCTAAATAAAAGCCAATTAAAACCTTATTATCTTATACTAATCGATATTAATTTCCTTCTAACTATGCTTAAACAGAATATTTTAATGAAAACTTTGATCACAATGTTATTACAACAACAGGGGTGCACCTGACTGCATACTGACATAGATACAAAAAGGTTTTATGTCAAAGCTCAAACGATTTAAAAAAAACTTTACCTTGACTATGTAAAAGGGAAAAGGTATTTGCCGTAGTAACAGTTTTTCACTTATTTATTTTGTAGCGGCAAAGAGAATGTTCGTGTTGCAATCATTTTAATATTTTTTCAGGATTGAATACTGAACTTAACCATCGTGATATGTCTGTTATAGCTAGATCATAAAACTTAAACTTGAGACAAAGATTGCCATTTCAATCACGGTAATAAGGTATAAGTAATTATTTGTACAAAAATATGACAAGAATAATTATATTCCCTTACTAAATATCACATAAGCAAATTAACATAAAAACCGCACCTAGAATTACGATTGTAAAATATCGATCTGCAACATTTACACCTTAATTTTCGACACAAAATATACCTATAGATATCTTAGTCTTAACAATTTTTAGAAACAAAACATGTTTTCTACTTTAATAATTATTTTTAAAAAACCCTCGATCGATAAAAAGAAACGTAAAGAGTTAAGACAAATGTAACGACCCCTAACTCGATGGGTTTTCTAAAAGGTAGTCCAGGGTTACGTCTCCTATCTTCGAGCGGTAAAAGCAGACTAGCTCAGTGGTTTTAGAAGACATTAGTATTTCAAATGCCAGATCACACAAATAAATGTTTGCAAGTAAACTGAGCGTGTAACATTCCTATCCCTACTAACAAATGACCTGATGACCTTGAAGACCTGAACCGATTTCTACCAAACATAACTAAGAACACTCTCGACTGATATACCTTTCAAATAAAAAAACCGTATTAGAATAGGATCATCCGTTTGGGAGCTACGATGTCACAGACAGACATATACACATTTACACTCACACACAGACACGGCAAACTTATAACACCCTGTCGTTTTTGCTTCGAGGGTTAAAAACAAATAATAACTTACTTAAACTAACGTTAAACATTTCTTTAAACTATAAACGAAAACAGCTGTGTGAACAAACATCATTAAAACCCAACCCTACGCTAGCGTAAATTGCCAACTAAAAAACCCTATCAATAGCTAAACTAATTTCGTCTTGATAATCGTGATAAAGCAACAAAATAGCAATTTACTCCACCATAAAAATAATTGAGTTCAAACTGCGTTCAGGCAATAAAAACCGTGAAAGCAGGCCCAATAACCTTTAGCAAGGGAAACGTGGGAACACTGGCAGCTGGCAAATAGTGAGGAATAGAGAGGAGGCTATTAGGTGCTCACTCCACGTGAGCCAATGTAACGACCTACGCCATTTCGGATCCTCCATTACTAGGATTTAAAAAAAGAATGATTGCACGCCTCTCGTTTCTCTTTTCATAGAGAATAATGAAAATTCGTTTTACCTTTTTTCAATACACCTTTTTAGTGGGTGTTATGACCGTTCAATTAAATTTTGACATATTTAATTACATCATACAAGTTGAGTCTTTCTCGCGATATATACCTATTTCCTAACCTAGATATTTAAGGTAACAAAATCTAAGTTTTTTTCGTTTCGGATGGACTCCATGTAGTATCGCGAGTAATACCTGACTTAAAAAAATGTATGAGTATACAAATAAACGAAAGTTAAAAATCGATTATACTTAGCAACTATCAACAAATTGTCTTTACCATACCAAATAATATAAAATTAAATTTGCAGTTTTAGTGACAATATTCAAAATAGTATTTCAGGATAGTAACAAATTAATTAATGTATGAGTTTGTCTATGTTAAAATTACAGTATAAATTCAAGATATTCCCAAGAGTAGTTCTTGGGAATATCTCAGTTTGTGCCGAAACAATGTGACATTAAAATAATTATTCATTTGTTTAGAATATGGTGTTATAACTGAATAACAAAACAAAATGACACTACTTGTTACCCATAGTACAAGCTTTGCTTAGTTTAGGGCTAGATGGCGTTGCATTCATTTGTAAGTGTGTAATTTTGTATTGTATTATAGGTTATTAAACAATAATGTATTCTACGGATAAGAAATATTAAGTCTATTTTAAAGGGTGCCAAATTATCTACACTGAAAATTATTTATAAAGGTTTAAATCATAAACAAAATTTCAAGCGAACATAGTCATTGGTAAAGCCAAAGTTAGTTTGTAATTGCACGAAACTTTAAACCTATTTTCTTGGTAATCAAAATACCTTTTCACCCTGAATATGAACTTTGGTATTTAATAGATTTAACATTTAATTTAAAAGCCCGTGTAATAGATAATTATACTGTCTCTATTAAATTCTGATCCAAGATTTCAGTTTTCATAAAATTTCGTTTTGAAATGTTAACAATTGCAAAATGTACCTATTTTAGAAAAAATTCTTCAAATTACTATAATAAGCTAGTGATCATAATAGATTTTAAATGTCTGAAAGTGAAAAGAACTGGGTTTATTATTATCAATGCTGTATAACAATGAAATTTGTAATTTTCCAGCCATCTTTTTACTAAATATAATATTACTAGCGACCTGCCCCCGGGCACCTACTACAGAATGTCCTTAAACAACATCTAAGTACAGAGACATTAAAAATCTTTAAATTTATATGAATTTCTCTACTATGTTATGCGTGTGTTCTACATATAAACCTTCCTCTTGAATTACTCTATCTATTAAAAAAAATCGCATCAAAAACCGTTGCGTAGTTTTAAAGATTTAGGCATACAAATGGACATAGGGACAGAGAAAGCGACTTTATTTTATACTATGTATAGATATTCGTAAGTTTTCCTTTGTAGGCTTTTGCCACCCATACGATAATACGGAAACAAAAGCAATATTAAAACTACTCTTTTAAAAACGCAAAGAACGGTTCATTTATATAGTAGAATACGGTCACCTAGCTTAAGTTTAGGCAATCATAGACCCTCTCTGTCTCCGTAGTGTAACTGTCGTATTTCCTCATAAGGGTGGAGAAAATGCCGTCATAACTCACGGTTAGGCTTCTCCCTAGCGTGTTGTAAAGATGCCCTTAACACTACTCTTCATTTTCTAGTTGGTACGATGCATTTGTCTTTTCTTTACATTTTGTACTTTAAGATAAAGTTATTTTGTCTTTAATAGGATATTTTTTTGTACACAACTGTTCGTAGTTTGATTTTGAATGCTTATTTATTAAGTATGCCACATTGTATCCTTTTTAAATGACAATAGCCATTTATAAACTAAACTTACGGTACTTGAACTTTAAAAGCTAAACTGCTGAAGAGATAACCACGTGTAGTTGTAAACTTTACATACCTACTTCAAATATTTAATTTTTAATTTAATAATTTTCATTTAATACAATATAAAATATTTTTTTTAGTGACTAAATACGGAGTGCCAATGTTACTAAACACAAAGCAAATAATAATAAATTCAACCTGCGCTAGACCAGTTTATGCTAAACCTACGCGCTAATTCATCCAGTGCCCATGGTCAATACAATTAGACCAAAAGTCAAAAAAAAAATTAAAAAAAATTTAAAAATTTGATATTCGCTTCTAGTGTTGATATTGGTATGTAATTAAATATCTTACAATACCAACAGACAGTCTAAAAATAAACGCCGTACCTTAAGTTTTAAACAATTGTACGTAGCTTTAACTAAGTAGTATTAAGTTTATTCACAGTATGTAATAAAATACTAGTATATTGAAGTAGTGTAGGCGTCGAGGTGTAAAGCGAGAACCTATAACGAAGTCTGTACCTAGATACCTTCTCATTATGCGTCGTGTGTCGTCTGTACTTAACAACACTTCGCGTACGCTTTTAACGTTTTGAATTAAAATGCAAAGATAGATTTTAATTGCGTATCAACTTTTTTAAAAGAGGAAATAAATGGATCAGTTATCGCTTACGGTAAATTTGATTTTACCTATCATACCTACTTATTTTCTGTGAGGTTTGGAAGTCAGCTTCAACACTATGAATTTAAAAACAGCGCCGAGTAGTACCAGGAAACGCACAACCATAAACATTGAAGCAATTAGCCCAAGGGTTTTGCAAGTCTACGCTCTACAATTTACAAGCGTCAGCTCTCGTTGAGCTAGGACCCAAAGAAGATTTGTAATGCCTTTATAAACCTTATCGGCCATATGCTGATAGTGTATCGTCATGCTCTCCAGTTTATAGTTTACGTCTATTACCTCTATAGACACGCATTAATGCTATGTATATTAAGACGTACGTACACTTAAGACAATGCTCAAAGATCGGGAAAGTCTAATGACATTAATTCTTAACCCGGCGTCATGGGGGTGGAAAAGTGTTACACGGACGTTGGAGTGGGTCTCACTGACCCGTTCATAATTTCGAAATTATTTCAATACTTTATACATAATAATGATTATATTTATTTATATTTATATTGTTGGGTATTTATATGATTATATGAAACACTAATCTAGTGTTATATTATGTTTTAATTATGTACAGTAAAATTAAAAAAAAAAGCCCTAAATCTTTCAACAAAAGTTTTCTCTTCTACTTAAATGTAATATATTATTAATAAACAATCAGTTTTAACGTTTTATTGGCACTTTTTGGTAGGTAGCTAAATAAATTTAAAAGAAAAAAAAAATCATTTGAAATTTTATTTTTTGGTACAGTCAGCAGAAAACGCTGGTCTATTTATTACTAAGTACCTACAAAAATACAAATAAAATACATTGAACTTTATTTAACCAGCTATAATATTGTAAATAACAACGAAAAATCAAACATAAAAATGATAAAAACACAGATAATAAGTAAAACAATATCTACACAAAACGGCGCGAAATTGTTACACCGACTGCGGGGATGGGTCTCACGTACCTTTTTTAACTTTGTGCACCTGTATCTCCTACTGCAGTCGTGGCACGACTTACGTGTTGCTTGTGACGTGTAAGATAACTCAACAGCTCCAGCTATTGAGAAGAGCAGCAACGTCACACGTATAGTAACCGAACTACAAGCGAAATAAAATGTGGCGGGTCGCACAGACCCAACCCCAATGACGCCGGGTTAATCGTAATTCACAAACAAAACGAAGAAAAAATAAGCCAACAATCCAATACAAATCACCATAATAATAATCAACGATAACATTAAGATCATAAGGGGTTACTATGAAAGCTGGAAAGCAATTAAGGAGGGAGGGTTGCGCATCGGTTGCAATATCGAGGCATTGTAGGCCGGACCATGATCTAATATTCATCGTCGACCGGCATGCCTGTCTACAGGCAAAGCATAATACGTAATTAGATACAGCAAATGCTCCCAGGATCTGGTGCAGTCCGCCAACATGCATTATGCACGATTCTAAATTGAATGTGCAGTTAGTTGCGTGGATTAAACATCGATATATCGCTTGACCATAACACATGTGAAGATTAGCCTTTTTTGTCTTTGGTTTTGTTTGTAAAGTACTAGGTAAACAACTGAGGCGGTGATGGTATGTAACAATCACTGTTTCAGAGACTGTGTGATTAGTCTAGCACACCAACGTTTTTTCGACGACCGCTAAATATAATTACGAAGTGAAAATAACTCGTAAAGTATAAATGATTTACTAATGAATAATTATTTTATTATTAAGTATACGATAAAAACCAAATACATTAATTTTGTAGCAAAGGTTTACCTTAGATTATAGATTACCTCAGGAAAAGGCTAACAAAACACCAAAGGGTAAACAAAAAAATAAGTAGAGTTAGATAATTAAGTACCTACTTAATATAATCACAATATATCGTTTCAAAACTCCTTTTATAAAGGTTTATTTTAGATCGACTTAACGAACGTATAAAAATTCAATAACATGTAAATTCGTGTGTCTGAACGCTAACTTTTCAAAGGAAGTTCTTGACAAAAGCAACTTGATTGAGGAGCTTAGGAACATGTATAAGTCAATATATTCGTGTATTATATGTTTAGAAGTATCGAGTTTGTCCAATAAGCTGCTTTTAAGCTGTATTTTGCATTCGTTTATTGTGTTTATAATATCGATACGACCTCTGTGGCGTAGGAATTATAATCCAAAGCTACTACGCAGAGGTCTCGGGTTCGATTTTCACACATTCAATCTTTGTGTGTATGAAAAATTTATTTTGCATTGATCTAGATGTTCACTATATGTATAAAGATTTATAAAATACATTTTACAAGTATGTTTATTCGTTTTCAAGTATCCATAGAACAAGCACCTATAAAATGATATATAAAACATTTTTAACTTATTAAGCACAACAACCACACGACCAAAGACAACGGTACTAATTTAATATGAAAGAAAGTAAGTAAACTTTATAACTACTTTCCTACTAACTTTAACTATATAACTATCCGTGTGGTGACGGAGTAAGAATACAATATGTCACCACCCCATCTCATCCAATGGGTGTCGTAGATACCGACTAAGGGAATAACCGTAACTACTATCTTTACGAAATAAAAAGAAGGAAAACTTGAAATTAAACCCTATACCAATCCATCTGGCCTGCGTGGTATTAGTAGGCAAAGTAACCCTCCGTCACGGGAGGAGGCCCGTCCCTGCAGTGGGACATTAATGGGCTGTTATGATAACTACTTTGATTAAAATAAAGCAGAAAAGCAAAATAATAAATAAAACTAAATTTTCTACACAGGTATCTAAGAAATAAATGATTGGTTCAAATTCTAGACAACTTTTACTGGACTTATAGCCAACGACAGCTAAACAGAGTGCAATGCCTTTTCAAGTTTTCATCGATCTCTCATAAAACTCTCTGAATTGGCAGACGTTCAAAAAGATGAAACATTGCTTTAGTAGATATAAAAATGTAGTAATATTAGCTATAATAATATTTTCATCACTATTAGTTTAAAACTTTTTTGGCCTTGATGGGGTATTGGTTGAAAAAAATGAAAGCAAAGCTTTTACTATGGGTACTATCAACGGATAAGCATACTTAAATCCTTTTTTTTGTGTAAATACTTACATGTTATACATAGAAAACACCCAGACCAATGCAAACAATCATGTTCATGCACACAAAGGTTTGCATTGAGCGGGAATCGAACCCGAGACCTCTGCGTGACAGTTATATGTTATTAAATTATTAGACTGCTCGGCATAGCAGTAGCCGGTGTCGGGTTTGATTAAAGTACTTAAAGCTTTCAAAATATAATGAATTGACGCTTTTAAGATTTGATATTGGTGTCAAATGCTACAAATACTGAATATCTCTGTACCTACTTAAACAACTAAATATAAATAAACTAGCGTTTGCCCGCGGCTCCAGAGTAGCACTGTTCCACTTTCCTGGACACAAAAAAGAGTAAGTAAAAAAAAGTCGCTCCGTTTTGTCGTGAAGAAAGACGAACAGACAGACACACTTTCTCATTTATAATATTAGTATGTACTCGTATATCTGCATCTGTCCACAGTAAACGCTCACTAATATACAAAGCAAAAGAGCGCAACATGTAGAGACAGAACATCAGTCACGGATCACAAGATATTATGGTGTAACAATGTTTTATTTAGCTAGTACTTTTTTCAAAATAGAACTATCACTTAATTTTACAAACTCACAATAGTTTTGTATGAGCTTTAAGACCTACATTACATAAGTATAGCAAGCACGTAAACACGTAAACAGATAAACAATACCATAATATCGTAACAGATAAGCCATTGCACACGTGACTAAAAGTCTCAGCTAAATATCAACATTCTTAGCAGAAGCGCGTTACTGCAGTATTTTCTCATAGAGAGCAACAAGATTGAACAGGAGTAAAGCTATCATAACTCACAGTTAAACGTGGCCCGAGGTGTAATCTGGGAGCGTGGACGCCTGTAATAATCCCAAGCCGTCCATTCTGTACTGAACCTTGTAATTTTTATACGTTAACCAAATAACTATTTACGAGCGCGGTAACTGGATTCGTCTATTTGTATTTATTGTTACAATCTTGTGTTAAGAATTATTAAGTAGGTTGTGTTTTTAGCCCTAAGATGTGAATGACATTGTCTTTCTATTTTATCCCGAGAAAGAAAACAAAAAGAATACAAAGAAAGAAAAGTAGATGCTTATATCATTAATGGTATGAGAATGTAAAACTCTAGGAAACATTGTTTGACTTATATTAGGTGAAAGCGGTAGTACAGATACAAACGATCAATTGCTATAAGTCCCACTCACTTATCTTGTCGATTGCAACGATCTAAGAGGTTAAGACCCAATATTCAGCGACGCAAATGGTCCCCCTTCAGGAACGGAACTGTACAGATGAAAGAAAGATTAGCCTACAACACCTACTCACTTATTCCTCACACTTTCTCACAACGCCATCTAGTACCAAACTAACCAGAGCTTGTACTATGGGTACTAGACAAGTTATAAACATACATAAGTAATACTTTTTTTGTAAATGAAGAGAACACCCAGACCTATGCAAACAATTATGTTCATGCACACAAAGATTTGCATTGAGCGGGAATCGAACCTGAGAACCTCTGCGTAGCGGTCATGTTAAATAACCACTACGCCACAGAGGTCGTCAAAACTACTAGCCATACGTGTAACTTACTATGCTCATTACTATGTAAAATTAAATTTATGACGAACTAGCTGACCCGTGCCCACTTCGTTGGGTGGCGAAAAAAACGCGTCCGTTTTTTAAACATATTTCATTACTGCTCCCCTCCTATTAGTCATAGCGTTATACTATATAGCCTATGACACTCTCCGATAAATGGACTATTGAACACAGAAAGAAATTTTACCCCCTACAACGTCACAAGCACACAGACTTTACCTCTTTATAATATTAGTTATTTATATGTAAGAAAGATAATCTATTATAAAAATTATTAATAAGTATTTCTAAGAATTACATAAACTAATCAGAAATTCGATATTCGACGATACCTGCAATAATAATGAAAGCAAAGCAACATGTACTGAATTTATTTTCCAATTCAAAGTTCATTCAGAATTAAGTTTGGTGCAAAGCGCCCTCAAGCCAAATGGGATTGCGTTACTGCACTCGAATAGAGTTCCTGAGGAGGCGATTACGTGGATAATACTAATGCACCTATTTATACACTCGATGTGAAAACATGCAAGAACTTTTTATCTACATTGGAGAACATTGGCGATTAAAAGATTCTTTACGGGTGAAGAATGAGTTGAGATAGGAATAATTCATCATAACAGCCCATTAAGGTCCCATTGCAGGGACGGGCCTCCTCCCGTGACGGAGGGGTACTTGGCCTACTAATACCATGCTGACCAGACGGATTGGTATAGGATTTAATTTCAAGTTTTCCTTCTTTTTATTTCGTGAAGATAATATTCACGGATAGTCCCTTAGTCGGTTTTTACGACACCCAAGGAATAAGATGGGGTGGTGACATATTGTATTCTTACTCCGTCACCACACGGAGGAATAGTTACGTCTCTTCTTGGCATAATCAGAATAGCTACGTATGTGACGAAGGTAAACTTGACTTACTTATGACCACACTGACTGGACTTATTTTCAATTTTTAGTTTTCCGACTTTTATTTTTTTAGAGATAAGTAAGTTCTAACCGTAAGTTCTAAGAAATTGGGCTCTTACGACAGCCACGGGGTAAGGTGGGTTGATAAGACCTCCTTACCTACTCAGTCACCATAATAAGGTTTAAGTTCAAGAATTAAAATGGATTTAAGATTCTTGATTTTAACTACTTTTACTCGTAGTTAAAAAATTCCTTTAAGTGCCTGCTAAAATAAAGGCGGCAATGTGGTCTACGTCAATTAATTAAATACGTAAGAGGAACGATAAAAATGTCTTATAAGTAACAAAAGTACGTGGCAATGTTAGTTATCCCAAAAATTATAAGCCAACTGCCTATTCCAAAAAGAGTAATATAATATCTCCGAACTTTGCCTAAGTTGACACACCTAGGTAGGAAGAGTGAGATCCGATGCAATATTTCACCGTATTATTATAATAGAGTAGAGCTATTCCAATTGTAAATAACAATTCGTCCTACTAGCTGACCCGTGCCCACTTCGTTGGGCGGTGAAAAAAACGTGTCCGTTTTTTAAACATATTTCATTACTGCTCCACTCTTATTACTCATAGCGTGATACTATATAGCCTATGACACTCCCCGATAAATCTACTATTCAACACAGAAATAATTTTTAAAATCGGTTTGTTAGATCCAGAGATTACACAAACACACAAACTTTACCTCTTTATAATATTAGTATAGATTTAATTATGTGTATCTCTTGCCCAATTCACCGCCTGAACTTTGAGTATAGAACAGAATAGATATCCAACAAAACGAATAAAGCAAATGACATTAATTTGATTCCCGCACACCTCGTTAGTGTAGCTTAATGCGGCGCCCGTAGCTATGCACGTTTTATTATGCTAACGGGCGAACGTTATAATATTTTGAGTACGGTACGTCACAGTTGGTGACATGCTGCATATTTAAACAAAGGCGTCGCGTACCGAGATACCAGCGAAATTGTTGCACCATTATGCTTCACTTCAGATAAAAGTGTTTCCCTCCCCATCCGCTGCTCAGTTACAGCGTGAACGCTTTAAATTTTCTTTTAAGTATTATTTGACGATATTAATGACGATATCTCTTTTATAGTTCTTAGCGGTAATGGGCGTTTAGTTGGCGTGTAGTTTTAATTTATTATAATAAACTTCCCACTAATAAGGCCGGTGACATCTCAATTGACAAGCTTAACTTTCACAGTTACTATCTGCTATTAAATAGTCCTTAACAGCCTAGGGATAGGGAGTCAGTATCATGTATTTTAATACATCCTTAACGGCAAACACACATCGGACAAAAATGTATTAGTTTAGTGTCAAGTACCATAACCCCTCATCCCTGGTCGGTACCGTGTCAATTCAAAAAAATATTTTTATGAAAATCACGTAGAAGTGCTCTACGAAAAAAATATTAATATAAAACAAAACAACTAAGTTATATAACTGTCCTGAGCCTGTACGTACTTTGTGTCCGTTGTTTGTAAGTCCCTACGACAAAAAACATGATCACTAGTACACAAGTTGTTTAAAAAAAAAGCAATGGCAAAGATAAACAAGTCCTTTTTTCTATTCACTATTACCATCCATCGGTACAAAAGTGAAGAGATCATTGAGAAAAAATAGTCAGAAGATGTATTTGACCCGGCGGATGTGTTTGACAGTCGGGCCACATCGCGACCTGAACGATTTAAATAATACGTGACACTTTTACGGAACTCCACATTGACTTGTGTCTGATAGACTGAGACATGAAGTTGATATTGTTTTTCCAATGTTACCCCCTATTCAGAGAGCCCATCGAGAACAAAACTGTTTTTTTATCGCTCCTGAAAATTCTATGAATGTCCTATACCTGTCACGCTTACCAAATTGAATATTACAACACATTTTATGAGATAAATTTTGTTACGTTAGACAAAGATTATTGATTAAATTACTTGAAAACATGTTACGTTCCATGCCAGAGTTGAGATTAAATTATTAAACATAAAACGCCGCGCCATGATTTTGATACTAAGAGATTTACACCTTTGAAACTGTTTGCCTTATGTCATTACAAACAAAATTATTTGAATTTGTCTCTATTTACCTCGTACCTTTGATGTCAAAACCACTGAATTAATAATAGATGTTATTTATATGAATAAATTTATGATATTTAGCTCGTTTAAAGTATGCCACTTATTTGCTTTGACATGTTCACCTTCACAAGATTTGCTTATGTAAGTATGTTATTGAAATGTTTAATAATATAAAGTTTTGATAATAAAATGATGGCTCCGTTAGTTCACGAAGTAAGAATAAATAAGCAATAATACTCGCATGTCAATTTTAAGTGCTATTCACCTGTTACTACTTTTCTTAAGAAAGTCATCGATAAGGATGCTGTTAGCTAAATAGCTGCAATCCTAATAGGTATAAAGTTGTATGTTTTCCAATATAATACTGTTATTAAAACTCTGAAAACAAACTCATCCATATCAAGTATATTAAAGCAAACTATGCTTTCCAACTGAATTTGTTCAAAACTTGTAAATTTTAAGCGTAAATTCTATCCAATTAGGCCATACTTGCTGGCGTACTGCAACTAAAGAAACTTTCTGTTGCACCACTTGTACGAGATTACAATCGTGAGCTTATTGGCTTTTGATTTACAAAAGCAGAACTTTTAATAAACAAACTTGCCTCTGTATTACGTTACTTCAATTAGCTATTCTAATAATTGGATTTGTTATTGGAGGATTCAACTAATTTAACAGGCTATTAAACTTGATTGAAAGGAGAAATGTGATACTTATCTTGACCTTAATATTAGACTCAGAGGTTAGCTTATGTTTGTTGATATTGAGTTTGGATTTAAGAAGTTTAACCTCTCTTGTTTATGTGTTTTGTATTAATGTTAATATTTTCTGTTATTTTGTTTTAACATGTTAATATTGTTGTTGTGTTGTAATTCTGTCATTTTAACAATATGACTAATAAAACTAGTTGAGATCAAGGCGTAGTACCTCTAAAACTATATTATCCCTTTCTTTATTAGCTTTTATTTTTGTAACATAAATATAACATCATTAAACCATGAATGTCCCACTGCAGGGACGGACCTTCTCTAGTAATGTAGGGATACTATAGATATAACATAATATAACAATACTGAGAAACATCACTATATCGGCAACGTATAACGTTATATCCGATATTGCCATGATCAGTTTCCAAAACAAACGGATAACGTGAGATACGTTTCGACGAATCCTTTTATATTCACTGTCAATAACGACATTGAATTCACTATAGCCAGATCATGACGCTTCTAATCTAAATATCGGAAACGCGAACCATGTATACTGTATCACTTGAAACATGTTTCTATTACGCAATATCTATTCTGGTTGACGGGACATAATACTAATATCATAAACGAGAAAGGTTGTAAGTAAGTATGGATGGATGTTTGTTACTCTTTCGCGGAATCGCGAAAGGGGTTTGTGTCATTTGGTCCAGTGACCAACATTGCGCTTCGGATTCCTTATAGCACGCAAAATTGATAACTAAGGCAGTAAAGTTTTGGAATGGTAATCAAGGACCTGCGGAATACATTCTTTATACTAGTCCTAAAATGTTTTGGAGCATATAGTGTAAACTTAATTAAAAGCAGTGGTGAATTCGAATACTACGCATAGAAGTTTTTGCTGACTGACCCTAGACGTCAGGACTTTTAGTATGTTTTCTTTCGAATTATTCTAAATAAGCTTCTGAAGAAATCGCTTAGGTTCTCGCTCGCTCACGCACTCTATAGGGTAGCCTCCTTTAAGCCATTCGTTGACCGGACTAATAACTCTTCAGAGTCCGCAAAATCAAACCTAATTATCGGTTTAGTCGTACTTACATCGATATTATTAGCTTTTCTCTATAACAATGCGTATAGTAAGAGATTTCAGATCTAATTTAGATTATGCACCAAACCCAATAATTTATGCAAAGCATAAATTAGTATCTACGTTGAAGTCATTATGCAACATGGATTCAGTTTTAGTTAATTACTATGTTTTCTGTAAAAAAAAAACCCACTATCGTCTCAATGCACCTTGATAAATGGAAAGAAACATGACTAGATAGATTAAGAGATAGTTATACCAACTGACTCGACGATATGTCAAGGTTTCCTTTCTTGCTTTACAGTGAAACTGATTTATTAGGCAGTAGACGACTTTTATTACACCTTCGAAATGCGATGAGGATGAGGCACATACTTAGTCCGGCACTACACATAGAATGGCAACAAAACATATTGTTTTAGAAAGAAATTAATGAATTGTCTGTCTTGTTTGCCAACTTAAAGCAATAAAAAAGTATTCATAGGTTTTGTTTCCATCCCTGTAGAAGGATGAAGGTTACGTCATACAAATCTGCATTGCACTCTCTCGGTAATGCAAATATTGCGTATATATGTCGTGTGTCGATGTGACTTGTGATATCTACAAAATTGAAATAATAATTGTTCTGATCAATATCCTTGGTGTCTGTTATTTCATGGTTATTTCCATATTTATGAATAGTCCCCGGCATTTGAGAATACTAAGTTAATTGCTATTTAATATCATGTAATAAAAAGTCTTCGTAGAAAATGTTACGGATCTAATATTTTTTGTATCTTTATATTGGCAGATCACGCTTTATGGACTACAATGCTAGGATGGTAAAAAACAGCCCATTGCTATACTTAATCCATTTGACGCAGTCATTTTTTATGTATGATTCGTTAAGTTGGTCGGATTGGAAAAAGTTGTATTACAGCTAACATAGATATTACTTTAATACGTTCTATTAAATTCAATCAAACTTTAAAATAACGTGGAATGAAAAAAAAAATATCGACACGTACTAGTCCAGTCGATTGATATTAACTTTATTCTAGAGAGTCTCAAAGATAATAATTTTTTCTCTATACACTGACTTTTGGTTATTCTCTTACCTACTGTATAACTGGTAACTGTAGGCTACGCAGGTCACCAAGAATTATTCACCCACCATACAAATTTTCTTCCTATATAAAATTGGCTTGTTACTTAGCAGATAATGGTACAAGGTCAATATTACAACAAACTGTTGAGTGAAGCGCCTTGCGTTCTGAGATGTGATAAATCACCCAGCGTTTATCTAATCAGACCCCTTAAAAAGTTAACTGTAAACACAAACTGGACACATTGATCCTTTTTTTTATTATATTGGCAGTTACACCCATAACGATTGTTGTCATCGAATATCGTTTACATCACCGCAACGCTTGTTAAAAAAAAACAAAAACAGCCAGTGCAATTTAAGTACAATTGATGTGACCATACGATATGTTTTAACTATAGCCTAAAAAACATGACGGTACGCAGCCAATTTAGAACGTGACACTGGCGATACGTGAACAGATGAGTCGTCCATTTATTGTAGAGGCGATGTCCCGAACACATCGGCTCCGTTTAATTGAGCTATTTGTGTTAGTCCGCCGTGACAACGCCGCAACGTTACTTTATATCTCAACGTTGTTTTACATTTTGATGTTTTTTTTATAAAACGACTTTAAATCAAATAAAAATTTTATAATACAACATTATCCCTAATGTTTGTTGATCATGCGTCGGACCTTAAAGTCCTAATTGGAAGATATGACACCAAAAGTATTCTTACTATGTCATCTATCAAACAGCTTCTTGACATTGACCCGATCGGATACTAAACTTACCCGCTTACCCGGCATTGTAATACCAATTAGTGTGTAAACTTTGCCTACTGATATCACTTAGCAGGCCAACTTACATAGTGAATTTCTTCAACGGGGAAGTGAATGTTACTGTCTATACTATACTATAATATTATAAAGTTTGTGTGTTTGTGATGTTGTAGGGGGTAATCTCTGGTTCTATTGAACCGATTTTGAAAATTATTTCTGTGTTGAATAGTCCATTTATCGGGGAGTGTCATAGGCTATATAGTATCACGCTATGGCTAATAGGAGGGGAGCAGTAACGAAATATGTTTACAAAAGTGACGCGCTTTTTTCGCCGCTCAACGAAGTGGGCACGGGTCAGCTAGTGTATTATAAAACGTGATTTGAAGTTCTATTACTCGCACCCTGACTACATACAGTACAAATAGTTGAAAAATACAAATTGAAATAAACACAGCAATTTAATTTCAACTTGAAATCCAGTCCATCACTAAGCGATAAAATTGTCGCAGATCCACGTAAACAGCCTGAAAACGAAGTACCGACAGTGCGAGGAATATATAAAATCCTACATAACCTGCTAAATATATCTCTGTTTTGTGTATCTAGTAATCTTCGTTACAAAGACTGCTACTCCAGTAAAATAAGCATTCAACCTCGGAATGGAAGCGAATAAGCTGTAAATTGGCATAAACCTTTGTTTTGGTGGACTGGTAGAAAAGTCTCATATGATCACGTGTCTGCGTCATAAGTTATTCAGGGTCAAAGTTCACGAAAATCAGTTTTTTTTCAATTATCTCGTTTTCTATGGGAAATACGCTATTTACGTCATTATAAATATTGTAGATCATAAAATTGTCTACAATTTTTATTTCAAGCATTATTTTGTATCATGTACCGTTTTCGAGATATAGCTCAAAGAGTAGTGTGCACGCACCTGTACATAAAGAAATCATGTGAAATGCGGTGCAAGTTTGTATAGTTGAGATATAGTTAACTATGAAAAATTGATATTTGGATAAAGATACAATTATTATTATTAATTTATATTATGATTCTTTTATTTTTTTTTTGTTTTGTACGAATGCGCGCCCGCCACTCGTTGCGCTATATCTCGAAAACAGTAGGTGATACGGAAAAATGTTTTGAACAAAAATTGTAGACCATTTTGTGATCTACTAATAATTGGAAAAAACTGATTTTCGTGACCTTTGACCTTGAACTTACCTTATGACGCAGACACGTGATTATATGAGACTTTTTCACCAGTCATCAGAACATCAAAACAAAGGATTATACGAATTTACAGCTTATTCGCTTCCGTTCCGAGGTTTGCCCCTATTTTAGCCTTATTTGACTGTACTATGATTCATTTATCAAAATCCTACTCTAGTATGGGATTTTTAGTAACGGACTACCGGGGATAAATCCCATCTACACCCCCGGGTTGATATCCGACGACATTTAATTTGTAAGCCGTATTTGGTTACCGGTAGAATTAACAGTGACGTATACGACAGACCACAACCAGATTTTGTAGATGTCCCGGTTTCGTAGGTATGTCCTAGTTTTGAGATAGTAATGAAATATGTAATGCTGAGCTATTAAAGTTTGATTCACAGATTCAATATGTAACAGATAACATTAAATTTATTAACCTATTTTTTTCTTTATTCTTACTACATGCTTTTGGAAAATTAAAAAGGAAAATAACCAAATAAATACTTTCTTTTATTTGAGCTTAAACAGCAATTCCAATCAACAGACTTTCATTTATAACGATTATCTACGGTAAGCTAACTATTAGAACTTGCAGAAGGAAGACGTCAGGAGTCCTCTACTGGTGTCGGAAACTTCCCGTTCATTTGCTCACGGCTTCAATAGTTTTCCGCCTGATTTCGAATTGTTGCAAATTTAACAGAGTCAAAGCAAGCTCTTCTGATCGCAAAGGCACTAAATTAACTGTCAGTTGTGAAACTGTCCGCTGACTTAGAATTATTTAGAAGGTTGTAACTCGCGATACTTACTGAACATGGCTTGCTCAATATACGCCAGTTTGGAGGAATGGTTTAACTATCTAAATTTGTATTAAATGTATAGTTGGTACTTTGTTATGGCAACTGTTTGAAGCGACGTTAACTTTATGTTTAACGGATACAGATGCTAGCTTACTAGAAATTTCATTAATTCAAAATTTTGGTATAAAATATTCATTACTATAAATAAAATTCATATCGAATAAATTAATAGCGTTGTTGACACTATTGTGACCGATGCCATGAGCTCCAATGATACAAAGGTCAATTATGTAATATTTGTCCACTATTAAATATTTATAAGTCCTGTTTCTAAATCCTCTTTGTGCTCGTTAATTTTATAATAAGTAATATTGTGGGACTTAAAAAGGAGTTACCTTTTTGTCTAAGTAAATCTAGTATTTTACGTCTCAATCTTTTCAACAAATAACTGGAACCCCATTACCAAAACGTCTGTTTTTTATTTGTTTCGAATAAAATTTCTATAAGAGATTTTTTTGTTAAGCAATTAGGTACATGGTAAAAATAGAATGTTAGAATTCAAATACAAACACTAAAATTACCTTCTTCAAAATAAGTCAGGTAAAATACTTCTAACCTCAACATAGACTTCAATAACAGCTCAGAAAAATAAACAATTATGATAAGTGATTCGCGGAATCAACAACTCTGTAATTGATAAATACTTATTACAAAAAAAAGTTATACAATAAGTCGTTGCCTTGAACCGTATATTTGTTCGTTTGTTCATCTTCCGTAGAAGATAACTAGAATGCATTATAAATTATATTGTCCATGTTATTCAGTATGAAATGCGAAGGGGCTATTACAGTGTCAAGGGTAGGCGACAGTGAGGTTTAGAGCGGGGTTTTGGTCGCCCGTGTTAGGGGAGACAAGGGTATTATGGATGTGAGTTTAAACAACAATTTATACTTATATTTTGGAACATATTTACATTTAAAATGGTAAATTAATATGAAAAAGATAAGTTACCTTGGTTTAATTAACGTGATTGAAATTTAATTATGTGAACTAAAGGTTTTAGGGATAGACATGTAAGGAGTTAGTTAAATCTATATGTTAATTATAAGTGAAAACAAAAATATACATAAACATTTGTACTATCTAGTATACAATTTTAGGCTACTATTCTACCAAATGAATATTAGGGTACCGCAGAAAAAATACTCTTACTCATAAAAACAGTAATAAAATAATATTTGCTTTACTGTAAGTCGTATTGGCTAGTGCTCAACCGTGTAAGTGGAGCAGGCTTTAGAGCATGGTCATGCCATGTTACGGCTGTGCTACGTTATCCTGTCGAGAGAAAGAATATTTCGTATAACCTTGTACCAAGTGGTCTGGCTGTTGTGTTAAATGCAGTTTTTATGTCATCGCTAAATAAAACTCGCCCCAATAAAATGTGATCTGAAATATCAAATAACTGTAGTATAGTCGATAAAAATCCTTTAAAATAAAACATGTCAAAAATAATTCACCTCGATGCAACCTTTAACTCGCTTAGCTAGTAGCGAAGAATTCTTGCACACTATTCCATTTAGTGTCAGTTCACTCTACGCAGGGACAGGTGTCTCGCTCTCTGCCACAATAAATAGCTATTTACCAGAGAGTGCGGCCGTTGCGGCGCCGGAAGGTGTTCTCAATTTGTCGCCCCGAATGAGATTGTCACCGCTTTCTGTATTACGTAAGTGGCTTTTACATTTCACTTTATACGACCAACATTGATTCTAATTTTGTTGGACTAATGGTAACTGACGGTGTGGGTAGTTTGCTACTATTTTGTTTTGTATTATAAACATTTCCTTGTGTAAAATTTTCAGTATGGTTATTAAAATGTTAATGAAACGGGTTTTTCTTGATATCATAATGTTTATGCTAAAAATAAGAAGAGAATATACCAACTTAGCATAAACAATAAGTAATTTTGTTTTATTGATTTCAACTGATTTTGTCAAAAGTAAATTTAAATTATTTTAGGAATCTTTTAATAGTGTTAGTAGTTTACTTTTCACGATTCAAAGTTTTGACTACAACACACACAGTCAAACTTTGCGAGTGTGAATCAGCCTTACACAGGTACATAATCGAGACGCTTGAACACAAAATTGATTAGTATCTCGCATAGTTTTTGCGAATTCACGAATGACGTAGGCATAACATTTATGATCTTTACCTGTATGAAGACGTTCATTGAAACCGGTTTTATTACTTAAAAGAACATTTTCCATGAGTTATTGTTCGTACATAGCTAGTGAGTGACCACAGTGCCAATAATTTATTACAAGTATTAATAACATTCAATATGTTTAAGTGTTTGGTACTTTTAATGTGCCTTGAGATCTTATATGTAGTTTTTGCGATACCTAGACATGGAAATTTAAGAGGTTGGTACGTTTTCTAAGTAATTTAATATGTAATCTAGTGTTTAAAAGATGCCAATAAGGTGCAATCAGTACATTATTTACTTTCTTGATGTTTCGCAAAATCGTATGTACTCTACGTGCTGAATTTTAGAGTTTGACTTAAAATAACATTCCCTGTATTACTTTTACTTTAATGTATTACTTTTACTTAAAGAGTATCTGTTAAAATAATAAGGGATAAGAATATCATTACGATATTCCTTCTTTATGCCTTTTGATAGGCGCAAGTTTGATAATAATAAAAAGGTTTATATACATCATCATAATGTCAACTAGTGAAGTCAATTGTCCCACTGCTGAGCATAAGTAACCGCTTTCATGCAATTTAGTATGATTTTTGCATTAAAACTTATCATCCTGGCAAGTTCAAAATATTATTCGATTCTTTTTTTCTATATATGAAATCTGACTAAGGTTAATTACATTATTTAAAACCAAATACATAAACTTACCTCAGACTTTAAAATATTATTACATTACAGAATATTTATTTATAAAATTTAAAAATAATTCCTATCTACGCTATGTTCATCAATAAAGAGTTATGACACCATAACAGTATTATTGTCAAGAAAACAAATAGGTATACAAACAAATAGTGATTTGAGTTTTGACAGTTAATACTAAGAAGCAACTTCTACTGTTTTAGTAAAATGATGACGCCATCGCAATTATATTTGTCATACTTATGTTAAACAAATATTTAACTGCATTTTACTGTTCTAGCAAAGTATTTTTGACAAGAAACGTTTTAAAACCAAGTTAAGAAGGGAATGGGTAATACTGTCACTATTAACTGTTTTATCCATAGTTCTATACTATATAATCTTTGGATCTACTGAACCGATTTTAAAAATTCTTTCTGTTTTGAATAGTCCATTTATCGGGAAGTATCATAGGAAGATAATAGGAGTGGAGCAGTAATGACATATTATGTTTAAAAAAGTGACGCTTTTTTTTCGCAGCCTAACGAAGTTGGCACGGGTTAGCTAGTCATAATATTATTATACATCACGATATGGGTGTATTTAAACTCTTTACCTTTTCGCAACCTTGATATCTGCTTATTTTTTTATTATCTAATATTTCATGTCATTTGATTTTCTCTACATTTATACCATTGTCTGCATAAATATATGAAACGTTTTAGTGTAAAACAATTATAAAATTGACTTTTCATCTGGCGAGCACCACGTATCGTCTATAACTTGACATGGAATTGAGTATAAGAAGACAGTGTTGATAACTGGCAATTTTAGTGCCAAGTGCTTCTTATTCTTTTAGTGTGGTAGCTTAAGGAATCATTTATAATTTCTTATTAGAAAATTTTATAATGAAAAGTGTAAGAAATTTCAAGATTAACAATAATCTTGAAATTTCTTACAAATTTAATTTTAAAATTTGTTGTGTTTGATGTCAATATGAAAATTGTTTAAAGTTTACTTATAACATAATGGTTCGGTAGCATCTAAAGGCTGATAAACTAAGACGCGATATTTCACAAGTTTTTACAAAGATTATAACGATTACCAGACGATAGAAATGTTTAATTGTAACCGATGTGTAATGTTTGTTGTAATGATAATTAAAATAAACGTTTTTGTGATAAATATGCTACCATCGCACCCGGATAAGGTAGTACTGTCATCATAACAGCCCATCAATGTCCTATTGCAGGGACGGGCCTCCTCCCGTGACGGAGGGATATTTGGCCTACTAATACCACGCTGGCCAGACGGATTGGTACAGGGTTTAATTTCAAGTTTTCCTTCTTTTCATTTCGTTAAGATGATAGTCCCTTAGTCGTTTTTTACGACACCCATGGGATGAGATGGGGTGGTGACATATTGTATTCTTACTCCATCACCACACAGAGAACACAGGTAGTGCTGTACCATCATGTAACTACTACTATTTACGAACCTGCATTGTTTTATTAACTTTCGGTTATTTCTTGATACATTAATCGGTTTTCTTCGATTTCGAACGCCTTCCTCTTTATTATTTGACTCGTTAGATAAAAGTGAGGGAAATTCGTACGTCTCAAAATATTGGTTTACGATATTTTATTAATTAAATAATGATAACAGTAAAAATGATTACTTTTATTAATATTTAAGTTACAATAAAAGTATTGTAGAACTTAAACTAAAAATACAAGATAACACGATAATTTCTTTGCCATCAGAAAAGCAGTCTTCTTGCCAAGATGAATCACCAATGGAGACAAGAACTGCTGAACGAAGTCGTCGTGACGTCGACATTATTAAGAGCATTGATATATCAGAATTAAATAACAAAGAAACAGATACAATATCACCTATTAACCAACAATATCAGCAAGACCATCAACTGACATCAAATTTTATTAGTCCAACACAGTATTCCGTAGAAAAAAATACATTGCGTGAAGTTTGTTGCAAACAAAATACTGAAGACTCGAGGTATAACTACATTGAAAATCAGAATGTGAAGCAGTCTACTGTACCACAGCCAGCACCAGAGAATAATGAAGCAAGACCACCTCCTCAGGAGCAGAACTATTATCCACAATCGTCTTCTTACGACGATGGACCTTCTCCCCGTCAGCATGGACCGCCACCTCCACCTCCTGACCATCATGATCCACCCGCACCTCCTCCTCATCATCATGGCCCGTCTCCTTATGACCATGGTCCACCACCTCCTCACCATGGCCCACCACCTCCTCACCACCATGACCCACCACCACCTCCGCCTCACCACCGTGGGCCGCCACCCTATGATCATGGTCTACCCCCTCCTTACCACCATGGTCCACCCCCGCCGCCACCGGGGCATCATCATTATGGACCACCGCCGCCTCCTCCTGATCACTTCCGTCGAGGTCCGCCACCTCATGAATATAGATCAGGTTATTACGACCAATACAATAGCTATTACGAAAGACCCTCAGAATCAAATGATAGAACTTATCGTAGATCAGATGATGATAGACAAACCCGCCAGTCATCGTATTACGATCAATATGACAGACCACCCCCACCCCCAAATCATTGGGGACACCCACCACCGCCTTACCACGGAGGACCACCAAATCACGGTGGACACCCTCCACCACCTCGGCATCACGGACCTCCAAGATACGAAGATTATCCTCCACCACCTCCTCGGCATCACGGACCTCCAGGATACGAACGTTATCCTCCTCCTCCGCCTCCACTGGACAGACAACCATACGACGAAGGACCGCCACATCATCACCACAACGGCCCACACCCTCCGCATCATTTCGATAATCATCATCATCATCATCAAGAGGGACCACCAAACAGAGAACCTTTTGATAAAAATCCAGATCAACTTCAAAATAATGAATCATCTAGTTCTAATACCACTCTTCCTAACAATAATCCTCTTCCAAATGAAAAGAAACCTGAAACCGTTGATGATGATGATGACAATAAAGAGTATAAAATAGATGTCAGGTTTTCTGGTGATACTCCTTCCCAGGTTACTAGAAGACCTCATGGATTAGTTACTCTTTTACCAAGACTTTTTCAAGCTATAGCTGTAACACCAGATAGTTAAGAAGAAAATTTTATGGTTACTTTATTGTTTAAGCTACTTTGATCAATAAAAAAAATTGTGATCAAAGATAAAAGTGTTCAGGTAGAGGCAAATTAAAATATTTCTGTATGTTACTTACAAATAATATTAGTTGACTATGTTATACTAAGTATAAAGTAATTATTATTATTGTATTAAATAAAAGTGTGTAATAAAATACGTGTTTTTTGTCAGAATCCTTATGAAAAAACATGGAAATTAGATTAATACTACTATATAAAATTAGTCATTAAACTGGATGGTTGGGGACCGAAGTTTTTATTTCGGGTGATTATGCTTTCAGATTCACATTTTTTAAATCAGAAGAAAATCTTAACACAAATCAATTATGTCAATCTTTCTAAAACAAAATTTTCCTCAATAATCGTCAAAGGAGGTTTGTCCATGCTGATTTTAAAAGAGTATAGATTAGATATACCTTAGTTTTAGAGAATTTAGTATACCTATTCTAAGATCAATCATTTTTCCACACCGAGCAAAAAGCATGTAATCTGATGTAGTTATGCTAATAAACTTTAACAATTTTAATTTACTTTTCTAGAGATACGGTCTCCAGCAGGCAGAGGTCCTCCAAACCAAAGGGAATCTCCTGAGAATTATTGGGAGTACGATCAGAGAGGACCACTAGAAAACAGAGGCCAACCAGACGATAGAGAGTATTACAACAATAGAGGACCCCCACAGAATAGAGGCCCACCCAATCAAAGAGGGCCACCCGACAATAGAGGTCCACCAGACAATAGAGGTCCACCAAATAACAGGGGGCCACCAGACAATAGAGGTCCACCAGCAAATAGAGGGCCACCACAAAACAGAGGACCACCAGAGAACAAAGGACCAAAAGATAACAAAGAAAACACGTATAATAGAGAACAATCAAACATGCCACATTATAATCAGCAAGGATCTCTGCGTGAAAGAGAGCTTACTTATTACTCAAAATATAATGAAGATAAAGATGAAAGTATTAATAACATGAAAAAGTTTGACTCATCTAACAAAAACCAAGTTGTAGGTAGTAATATGAGTGATGATGGTAAGGTTAAAGATATACCGGTAGCAGGCTTGAGAGAAATAGTTCAAAACAGATTTTCTTCTGATCATAACAATGGTATGCCACTTGCTCACACAACTTCACGTACAATTTTGGCAAAGTTTCCATTATTCCAAGCCGTTGCTGTGACACCAGAATCTTAATAAATATAAGTAGTTATCCAATCTAATGTAATTTAATAATACCTATCAAACAAATTACTCAAGAGAATTTTAATTTTATTATTTTGTGTATAATTTCCTGAATTAAATATTAATTTGTGTTGTCTTAAGTAAAGTTTATACTGACATAATATGTGCCATTCAGATCTGAGCAGAATGTGCTCAAACTCATGTTTACTCAAATTACTACCTAAAATTTAGTTTTTGCGGGATGAGTCATACTCATTCTCTATAATATAAATTCATTAATATTATTTAAATGTACATAACTATTAGCTTACACGATTAGTGTCGTAATCTTATAAATGTTATGTTCACAATGTTAGTTAATAGACTCTTAATAAATAGATTGTAATATTTGCTGTTTGGTTTAATATCTAAGTAATCTAAGGCTTTGGTGCTTGCAACAAAATAAAGAGAATGTTTTGTCATCACCGTTATTGAACTGACACCCGTGACTCTTTAAACCTACATTACGTCAAATGTGCTCCATTACTTCACCACGTTACAAAACATGGAAGTACTATTGGGGTTATAGTGATAGTTTTATTAGTTTTCATTCTTTACAACGATCGTTGTTCTTGGTTTTTGAACAACAACTAAATAATATTTGAATAGGTAATTACATTAAGTTTACATATGAACATCATAACAGCCCATTAATGTCCCACTGCAGGGACGGGCCTCCTCCCGTGACGGAGGGATACTTGGCCTACTAATACCAAGCTGGCCAGACGGATTGGTGTAGGGTTTAATTTTAAGTTTTCCTTCTTTTCATTACGTAAAGGTAATATTCACGAATAGGCCCTTAGTCGGTTTTTACGACACCCATGGGATGAGATGGGGTGGTGACATATTGTATTCTTACTCCGTCACCACACGGACTACGGACATAATAATAATCATGAACATGATGTTTCATTACCTTTAAGCGTTTAACTAAACATTTAAGATCATCAAACACACATCACTCATCCCACTGATCATCATCACTTAACCGACTTAATCTATACGATGTATGGATTTTAAATAAATAAGATTTAAAAAAAAAAAGATCATCAAACATGAGACCTGACGGGTCTCCTTAAGTGACGAAAGTAAACTTGGTCTACTTCTACCAAGTTGCCAAGATGGTTCGATATAGGTTTGTGCATAAATTTTTCCTTCTTTTGCTTACTTGACTTGATGGTGCGCACAAAGTGAATTCTCTTTATCTTTATTTCTCTTTTAAAAAGACAACGGAACTTTTACAAACATCAATTAAACGGACACCAAAACATTCAGACTCAGGACAATAATTTATGGATCACGCAAAGAACTGGCATACATCGGAATCGAACCAAGAATATGTGAGATCTTGTGATCATAAGTGTATTGATTGATGATTAAAATTAAAACTACATTAACTTCATCACACATAGTTTAATTCATTATTTTACAAAACAAATCTAATGTTATGTAATAATATAGTAATATTACACTACAATAAATGGAAACAATAATAATGATATTATTTATATTTATTTCTTAGTTGTTCTTACACTACATCAATCACTTTTTATAAATAATAACATATTCAAGTTTTAATCATATTTTATAAACACATATTTTTTAGTAATAAGATTTATTTATTAATATTTAAAAAGAAGGTTTGCATCTTCCGTCAGCGGTACGTATGTAACCTGTAAGGCAAGCACCTGAGAAGTTTTCCCTTCCGTCTTTTTCAGTAGTAGTTGTTACCTTCCCATTAGCTACCGTTGTTGTTGTAGGTGCTGTTGTTGAAGATGTTGTTGTTGTTGCAGCCGCTGTCGTTACTGTAGCCTGTGCTCCTTGCGTTCCACTTCCATCCGCAGATTTTGGCAAGTCAGCGTTTTGACTATTTCTATCTGTGTTGTCTTTGTGAAATAAATTGTGAATTCTATTTTCCACCTTATGAGCGCTATTCACTATTGATGTATGAACATTTCCCAAGAAATCTCCCAGATTACAATCCACACTATTAAAATTTACCGTCAAGGTTACAATAAATATAATATAACAAATTGTAAGTTTCATTTTTTAAACTGCGTGTCACTTGTATAGAAAATTGTCTTTAAACTGAAGCTCTGTCAATTGCTCCGCGGTAGATAACTTGAATGACCTCTTACATTATCAATACGTACACAGTAAATACCACGTATTCGTAGATATTCCAAGTAATAATACATGAATCTTAAGATATTTTTATAGTTATGATAGGTTTTTTTCACTTAAATCTTATCCGATTCGTGTCCATGTTTGCTCTGTAAACAAAGAATAAGGAAATATAAGATTTATAGGTTTCGTCACAAATTGATTTTTTACTAAATAAAAAAAAACAGAAAACTGGTTATAAACAATGAATCCAGTTTTCTGTCTTGTTTTGTGTAATTCCTAGTTGCCATAATATTTAGATTTATGTTTTTATTACGATATTAATTGCTAGTATTATCATAATATAGTTTTAATAGTTCAATTTCTTTCCTGTGTTGACCTGTTACTGTTATTATCTAACTATGATAACGGTATTGACTTTATAATTCACTGATTTAGTTTGGTTCGCTAGTCCGTAACCGCTGTACAAAACTAGTCATGCACTTATACTACTAGCAACTGGAATAAATGTAAACAAACTTATCTTATAGAATTTTACAAAATGATATTACAATAAACTCGAGTGTAGAAAAAGGTTTGCAATATAAGGTTTATTTATATTGTTAATATTTGCAAACTATGTCCACTCTACGCAGTAACATATATTATAAGTAAAATTAATTAATAGACAAATCAGTTTATAATATAAAATGCTGTACCTTCAAAGTCTCTGCCTACAATGTCCTAATGAATCTCGTCTTTGCCCAAACGGACATTCAAGTTCTGGTATTCTTATTATTTGTCCAGTTTTAGTAACACTCTCTTCTGTCGTAGTCGCTTCTCGGAGTTTATCGTGAAAATTAAACACAACACGCGCTCTAGCTTGACTAAATAAATTCAAAACCACCAAAATTACAAATAAAACTATTTTCGCGTCCATTTTAATAAAATGCAGTAAACACACTACGTCGTTAGTATAGGTATTTAGTTGGACAGATCACCATGGTTGTCTACACACTCCATTTATATCCCTGACTGTGCCACCGGTACATCTCTCCGTGTTGAGTGGCACGTCAATCATTTTCGTGTCGGCATTATCCTCGCTTGTTGTCTTTACCTCGATTTCCTTTATTTCTTTTCCTCCATTAAGTGAATCATTTATTTGCAAATGTTCAAACGTATTCTGAAGGTCTTTAATGGGATTTCCGAATAAGTCTAGTATGTATTGTCCTGAGGCACGGTATGCAGCACAAACTGTTAAGTGGGCCAGTAAACTAAACACAATAAAACGTGTCGACACAGAAGTCATTTTACAATACTAAAACATCGCTGGCTACGTTTATCACCCAATAATTACCAAGCGGCTACACAAATACGATAACATTCACAAACACGATGTTCATTTATCTCTGGTTTTTATTTAACTTATTTCATAATTATACATAACTAAACACTTAATAAATCGACATACTGTAACTTAAACAATTTCTTACTAGTAGTAATGTAAATTAATTGGGTTTGGTGACATAAGGTACAAAAATAGCAACGTTCACATGTTAAAATCACAGGTGCTTGCTACACAGCTCGGTTCACAAGATTTGATAAGGAACTAGTGTAGTATGGTCCGACTACACGTACCTCATATCATATCACATTGGCCAGCAAACACCTTTGTTGTTAAATTGTTCAGAGTAGAATGAAACATTCTAAAAATAACTATTACGTTTATTTGCACAAGCAGTACCTACCCGAACATTGTGTTCATAATTCGGTTTGCTGACTTTACTTATTGGTTATATTTTACGGTCTTAAATATAATGATCAGATAAAATATAATTGGATTTTCTTGATTCATAATTTTAAGTACGGCCGCACCTGGTTGAGTTCCTCGTTCAACTTTTCCTTGTCACAATTAGGATGCATATCACAATAAAGATTAAGCCACATAACTATTAAATGACTGTTAGTTTTCTTCGGGCTATTAAATAGAACTTGTGGATCCACGTCGATCAATTTGAGCTTCGATTTGATAATAAAATAATTTTCAATCCACAATTTGTTATCTTGAACTCCTTTCGGTATGAGAGTTATGTAAGAAATTTCTCTGTCCTGAGCAGTGTTTTTTAAAAGCTCAATTATTGGTGTATCATCATCAGTAGTCAAAGAGTCGATTTCGTAATAATTTGTCAAATCAGTTGTAGTTTTCTTTATAGCCAATCCATTGGCATTTAATACTGAAGCAAATAAAACTATAAACTTTAATAATACAGTATCCATCACTGATTATGTGCGTCTAACTGAAACTGCTATTAACGTTAGAATAATAGATGTATATCTATGCTAGCTACCAATAAAATACGATGCTCAATTGTTAGTAGATTGTCAATTTGATCTTATTGCGCCAATTGAGCTTCATTAGTTTGTCCAATTGCTCATTGATTGATTGTTTCTGTAGCTCAAGCAATCGTTTGTTAAAACAACAATCATTTTAATTACAAGGTTTCATACAAATTCAGAAATATAGCGCACATTTCATTTACAATAGAATTAAATAAATAAATAAATAATCCTCACACATTCACACATCGCCACCTAGTCCCAAACTAAGCAAAGCTTGTACTATGGGTACTAGACAACGGATAAACATACTTAAATACTTTTATTTTTAAGAACCTACATATTATACATAGAAAACACTCAGACCAATGCAAACAATCATGTTCATGCACACAAAGATTTGCATTGAGCGGGAATCGAACCCGAGACCTCTGCGTAGCAGCCATATAATATACCGACGTGCCACAAAGGTCGTCGACAGTTACACCTTCGTTTAACCTATGTATCTTGTGATGTGGTGTTTTACAAACATTATACGATGAATAAACAGGTAGAAAGTGCAGCCCAACCCAAAGTCAACGAGCTTTTCTGGCAATTTACTTTTAGTGAAGTTCCAACAGACTACAAAATTTCTTGAATTTCTTCAGGCAATACATTTTATCAAGAATCCATGATAGTATATTATTGCATCGTGTGTATGTTATTATGCTATGATACGCACTAAGTATGCTTACATTCTATTTCGTAAAAGTTGACTAACGCCAAAGCTTAACATGGTTTAATTACAAAAGAAAGAAAAGAAAAGATAAACATGAAAAATATTATACCAACTTTTTACTGAAACAGCCAAGCCACTGCTGCCTACCCAAGACAGAAGTTGTTAAGTCTCATAACCCTGTAATATCAATAGCTATAATAAACTTTTTATCTAAAGTACACAGTAATTTTCGCATACTTACTACTTCTTGTAGATTAATTAGCGGGCACAACGGAAACGAAAGACTCTTGCTGAACTATCCTATCATCTATTAATAAAAAAACTATCATAACAGCCCATCAATGTCCCACTGCAGGGACGGGCCTCTTCCCATGACGGAGGGATACCTACTTGGCCTTCTAATACCACGCTGGCCAGACGGATTGGTACAGGGTTTAATTTTAAGTTAAAAAAAACTATTCCTCAAAATAATATAATTTTTGTTTAAAATACAAAATGTTTTATCCAGTTATTAATAGAACAACATAATTGATGGTTGTATAAAGGGCTCTTTTAGTTCATAATGTTGAAATTCTCGTTAGCAACACAGCGCCCGCAATACAAATTCGCTTCAGCGATTTCATTCGTTTCGTATCAAAATAAGATAAACCATTTTTTTTTTGTGGTAAAACTGACCATTTGTATTAAAACTGGATGCTTTGATCCGGCAAAGGAGCTACTTTTTTTATTAACAAGTTGAAAATTGATTTTTATCTCATTATTTAACTATTTGTCTGTAACTAGGTATGTACACATTAAAGCTAAGAAGAGTTTTAATTTAATATTTATATACTAGTCATTGTGTTTTAACTTTTAGAACTATTTACTCTTTAATATGAATGCAAATGATCACACTATCATCATAACAGCCCATTAATGTAACGGCATAATACCGGCAGGGACGGGTCTCCTCCCGTGACGAAGGGATACTTACCCTACTAATACCACGCTGGCCCAACGGATTGGTATGGGGTTTAATTTCAAGAGTTTCTTCTTTTTATTACGTAAAGATAATATTCAGGGATAGTTCGATAATCGGTTTTTACGACACCTAACTTCCCTCTTTCTTTTACCTTATTGGTAAAAGTGCAGTGCCCAACAGGGTCCATAATTGATCTATATAATTGTATTGTTACCACCTTTGTAAACATATGGAGAGCAATAAATATTTTAGTTTGAGTTTGATGAGATGTACTGTATTCTTACTCTGTCACTACACGGAGAAGTCCCTTTTTGAGAACCTACCCCAGCGACCATTGCTTCAAACTTTACTTTAAGACTATTAATTTACATTTATCATCATCCTCGCTTTGTGTGTCCGCCCTGGAAATTGATACCAATACCACTAGATTAAGAACCAAACTCACTAGCACTTTATTACAAAGCCTGTTAAGAATCAAAATTAATAGGAAACAGTAGCAGAATATTAATAAGCAGATATGATATAAAGCAAGTAGCCATTACAAAGGTTATAGAAGTATTTGCTACTACAATATTGGACGTCATACAAAAGGATATGTCACCCTTTGACGGCATTACTGACGCTGTACGCTGAAAAATGCCATACAATCCCGTTTGGACATGGGAGGCATTTTGTGATTAAAATACTCTGCCTCTCTGCCTGGCTTATAATATTTTCATTAAACAGTATTTTGTAATTATTAAATTTGTTTTCGTGATGTTTTATTGTTAGTTTGATGTGGTTACACCCCATAGTTGCTAAGCAGAATCTCGGTTTCGATTCCCGCTCACTGCAAATGTTGTGTGCCTTTTGTATGCGAGTTTATTTAAAAAACATATAATAATATGAAGAAGTATGTTTATATATTATATAAATATATACATTGTTTTTTACCCATAGTACCTACAAGCTCTGCTTAATTTGGGACTATATAGCATTGTCAAAAACTAGGTAAGTATTATAAATCGTACCAGTAAAAAAAACACTTTTAAAGAACATTATTTCATATATTATTTGTATCAAATATAAATATTTACAAGCAACTAAGACATTTCACAACTTTAATATACGTTTTTATCTACAAGCTCCTAATGCAGATCCATAATATAATATGTTCGAAGTCCTGATAATTCTTCTTTTAGTTCTTACAACCTCCTTTCAAGTTTTTTCCTTTCTTGCTCTGAAACAACCGTTTGAATTATCTTCATTCTATATTTAAAATTATGGTTAATGTCAGTGACGACGCTTAAGACGCCATCTTTACGCGCTTGTTGAAGAACCTTAAAACTTTTTTAATTTATTAGTTTCATGTAAATATAAATAATTAAAGTTTTGCATATTATAGCGGATGCTGTAGGAAGTTGCTTTTTTGTCTGACGAGGAAACAAATTGTCAATAGAGGTTGTATTAACGCCTCTGTGCTTTTATTTCTATTTCGAGTTTACATTACTGTAAACTGTTTTATTTATTAAATTACGTTTGAAGCTTTGATTGGTTGAGGTTTTAATGCGTGTCAATAAATCAAAATCTTACAGTTGAATTTAGTTAAAAGAAATGCAAACTCAAACTAGAAACTCTGAGAACGAAAATTTTGTACAGGTAATAAATGGTAAGTAAGCAACAGATGATGCAAGCTCTATATTTTACCAATCCTAAATGTTTAAGGTTTTCCTTAGAGGCTTGTGTTACTTCCAGGGAAGTCAAGAAGAAGAATACCTTCTTACAGATAACCATTGATAATTTTGGTACGATTTCAACCAAATTTTAATTTTCTTTTTGTGAAAATAATGTATTGGTATTTCAGAAGGTTGTTTATTTTTTTAGTAAACTTACATAGGGACAAATAGAATTTCCTTTTCCCTTGTCTTCTTCTGATGAGGATGAGGAAGACGAAGAAGAAGATGAGGAGTCGTCTTTATTGTTCTGAAAAGATACAGAATATCTAAATGAATATTTTATATTAACAATTTACATTTATTTCTTGCCAAGCCGAGGGATGCGGATTTGATCTCAGTACATGAAAATGACTGACATGAGTCTGAATTTTTTTTTAATATAAAAAAATAAAACCTATCGTTTAATTAATTTATGGAATATTTAGTTAAAATTTATGTTAAGTATAGTATTGTAATACTTAATATATGTTAACATTTAAGTACGATATTTAGGATGTGTTTTATTTTCTTTAATTCTAACGACTTTTTTTAGAGACTTTTAACGAAACGCTACATTTTTTTTATTTTTTTTTATCATAACTTTACAACCTTTTATTGTACTTACAACAAAATTCCGTCCGGTTTACCCCTAAATAAAAAATGTTAAAATGAAATAATAAAACAAAATGAAATAATAAAAGTTGTTTGAACAGTTTCATCATTATTGCTCATTAGAGTCGCAATCGAGGCTCGCTTCAACAAACTTACAGTTACGCGAACATTCTGCTAACAAATTGGAGTACTTAGCTATTACATTTGATGCTACTTAAATGTGAACTATGGTTAGTAAAAGTAGTAATGTTAATTTTCAATACATTGTTTATCAATAAATAATATTTAGGATACCTACTCCCTTACTCATAAACGCCTCTTAAATTTAATCACTGTTTAGCAAGATTTTATTTGCAAAACCAACCTTATACCACACAAAACCGTAAGAGTTTAAGCTGATCAATTGACTAATATTTAAGAGGCGTATATGAGTAACGGGGCTAACTAATATCTTGTAATACTGATTAATTGCAAAATTTTCAACGGTAGCTAAGAAAATGTATGTCATAAACGCTATTTTGTTATTGTCTCATGGCCATTAGTTTTAGTACACTATAAGTACCTCGTGTTCAGGGATAAACATTTTCATACTAACCATCTTAAGCCATCATTCGTGAACTGTATTTACGCTTGCCATCAGAATCGGTACAGTCATATTACAATGTCTTTAGTTTTTTTCCTTAAATGCTCTCTGTTATGGTACAAGATATTTTTTTATACAATTTGTACATTACATTCTTAATAGGTTAAGCGGAAGATGTCTTTTAAATTTTAAAACTAAAAATCTTTTTTTAAATCATCACAAGCTGGATTATTTAGATTATCACAGGCCAGGAACTGCGTATTAAAATTATATTATGAATATTATCTTTATAGGAAGCAGTTTGACGTAAAACCTCCAATGCCTAAAACGTCATTGGACAATTAATTGTTAATATTTATATATTGTTCCTTTTTCCTTTAATATTATGTCTAGGGCAAATCCATCACATTCATATCCTTCTTGTCTAGCATAACATAGAAATACTTAGGTATGTGTTGTGATTGTCAACATGGGAAATCCTTGTACCTACACAATTATACGTACAAATGTATTGACGACCTATCGTGTGTCGTAGTTTGATTTAGTTTATAGCTGAGGTCTTAGGATCGATTCCCGGTTAATTAAAATCGTTGTGTACGTAAATATAAAAATTTGCATTAGACGCCTATGTATAGTAAAATACTAATTAAATAACGTAAGTATGTCTACCTTTAGGAAAACTCAGCTTAGTTTAGTTAATAGTAAATTAAAACATTATTTTGTTCATAACGTCATACTAATAATCTAAAATATATTTGATATATTTTCCTTGTGTACGCAATTACATAAATAAGGATATTTCACAAATATACTACGTAACAATCATTATAAATATAGCTAATAACATATTGGATGACACTCGGTTAGGGGAAAACTATGGATCATTGACGTATTCATTGTATACTAAAAGAAACAAAGTATGTTTATAAACAAACCAAAAACAAAATAGTTAGGCATTTCTGTTTGATAGAGATCACGTACTGATTAATCTGATAATGATAAATTTAAAGACGGCTAAAATTCAATACAACATACCTACCTAAACTTTAAGCAGAACTTTAATAATTGTAGTCACGATTTTTTTTTGGTAAGTATAATTTTAAACTTACTTAAGTAAGTTTGTGACGTTGTAGGGGGTAATCTCTGGATCTAATAAATCTATTTCAAATTGTTTCTGTATTAAATAGTCTATTTATCGGGGTGTGTCATAAGCTGTATAGTATCACGCTATGACTAATAGGAGTGGAGCAGTAATTAAATATGTTTAAAAAGGGACGCGTTTTTTCGCCGTCCAACGAAGTGGGCACGGGTCAGCTAGTATAAAATAAAGTCATTTTCTCTGTCCCAATGTCCCTTTGTATGCTTGTATTGTATGCTAAAATGTTGCACCAATACAAGATGGTTGTTTTTATGACCCTATGAGAAACCTCTTAATGATACAATTGATGTCATGATCCCAACGAAAATGACAATCCCCAGCAAAAAATGTTGTAATAACCGTCAAGCACGGGAGGAGGCCCGTCCCTGCAGTGGGACATTAATGGGCTGTTATGATGATGATGATGAACCGTCAAGCTATTTATAAAATACGATACAAAGTATTTTTGCTAAAAATCTATTAATGTTTGTGACCACAGAAAACTATTGACCAAGTAAAAATGGCTGGAAGAAGTAGATAGATGTTAAAATACAGCAAACCAAAAAAGTTGATACCTTAGGTAGGTATGACTTTAGTTAAGATACTGCTTTTGAAATGACGATTAAACAAGATGTACAACTGATGTCTAAGGAAAGCGTTACGAATGAAGGGTACCAATTTTTTAAAAATTTTACATATCCATCATACAATTTGTAACAATGATATAGTTTACTTTAAACTTACTGCTATAATTACTCTAAAATTTCACTATCTTACAAATCAACATCGATTTTTTACGAAAGCAAGCAATAAGAAACGTGATTTTAATCATTTATAGCACCGATCGTATAAGAGGGATCGCAACTATGAGCAGAAAATGGAGAAGGAAAACATAGAAGAAAACTAATTAGTCCTGCAAAGAAATCACCAAAGCAAACGTTTTCCTTTTTTTAATGTCAAGGCATCTAAATTATGTCCTCCTTACATCACCACCCAACCATGTCCACCTAACACAACCCTATGATAGGCAGGAAGCTCCAAAAAAACCCGGCATTTCCAAAACAAAGCTGCATAAAAATATTATAAATATTTTCCATTCTTATTTATGATCCACGTAAGGTATTCATCAACCACTATCCCTTAGTAAACCTAAAGCCAAGCGATATTCAAGAAAATTAACCCTGCATTTGTTTGTTCGTTACTCACTCTTCCACAACCATTGCTCTCGTCCGATGAATCAGAGTTATTTCTACACCTATTTCTTCGTCTCTGTAAAATATAAATTTAAGCTAAAATTGATTATGATTTAATTGTGACTGTCAGTCGATTAACGAATATGATGTCAGTGTCCATTTAAAATAGCACAATGCTGATTTTGGGTCATAATGACCCAAGTAATTTTCTTGAGTTAAATTATTTTTTAATTTTGAGTTTTTCTTGACTCATTACTTGTCAAATTTATTAGCATTTAATGTGCATTAGCCTTATCTATAAATTCATTTTACATAACTTAATAAACGTCAATAATAATCCTCACACTGCCTTCTGCTTTTAATAAACATTAGTAAATTCTAATATCATTTCCAAGCTCAATATTGAATGTATCGTGTATCTACTATCCATTTGAGCTAAATTGATCTTGAATCTCTAATTTATGCTAAGTTCATTATTGCATGCATCATGAATTTAAGGTTCTATTAAGATTTGAAGCATATTTTGTGTCGAAAAAATACTCTCTTTTTGAGTTTAAGTTACTTACTCTGCCACATTCATTGCTCTCATCCGATGAGTCTGAATTATTCCTGCATTTATTTCTATGTCTCTGTAACATATTCATTTAAACTAAATTTGGATAGACATTTATTTTAAAACACGGCGGAGTTATTGTGATACATTGATGAGGAATATGATGACGTTATGCTCTTGTTACAAGTTAAGGCATCACCAAAATAAAAGTTGAGTAATCTAATGATTAACCTTATTTATTTGTGGTTATTAATTAAACCTATTGTTTAATTTGATCTTCTCTAATTTGTCATTATTGGTTTCATTATTCTGGTACCCACAGGACAGGTTCGCCTAGTGTGGGGCCGATGGATATAATTGTAAAATTGTACCTCAAACTGACAATAAATGTTTTTTTTATTTTTTTTTTTATTATGACATCAGTTGTGAAGTTATTAAATATAAGTCATTACTCATTAAGCATGATTTAATCATTATTAGCGGCGTTTATGTAGTTTCTAGATAAAACAGTTAATTAAATATCACAACGTAGCATAATGCTGATCATGGGTTATATTGAGCCTAATAGATTAATTATTGACTTTAATTGATATTTAATTGTTATTTTTCTTATATGTTTAGGGTCAATATTTAATAGATTATACTAATGTATTCGATAGAACAACAGTTCAATCTAAGCCATTAATTCAATGATGCTAACCCACTTTAAATATGGAACGCCAGATCTATGGTTTATGGTTTTTCTTTAAAAAGACAACTCCCGCACTAGGGATCATGCCCTGTGTCGCGGGGACTTTTACAAACATCAATTAACGGACACATAGAACACCCAGACTCAGGACAATAATTTGTGGATCTCACAAATTATTGTCCTGCGTGGGGATCGAACCCACAACCTCATGCGCGGCAGCCGCTGGCTCTAATCTGGAAATGGTAGTGTATGTGAAACAATTGTATTTATTTAAGAACTCGCTGTACCATATACTGAGAAATAAATAAATTCATTCATTCATTCATTCATTCATTCATTCATTCATTCTACCGGCGCGCCACCGAGGTCGTCAATCTGATCGGGTGGACACCAAAGTGAAAATAATATTTTTATGTGATTAAGAAGAAACTATCGTGTTCCTTTATTCCTTAGTTCCACAAGATGCGAACCTTATAAACAGATGCCCAGCTTGGTAATGTATCAATTTACTGCAACTCAGCGCTTCAACAAAATGACAGGCTGTAGGTATGATTTTCATACTCAACATAGCAAGTTGAATCTATATGAACCAACTAATTCATTTCAGATAAAACAAAACTATTTTACCTCAAACTTTCCGTGCACGGGAAAATTCAATTATTACATGCGTTTCAGATGCCACTTTAATGATAAATCAAGGATGAATTTATAAATGCATGATCAAAAACTCCGTACTTTTGTTGACTCTACTTACTCTACCACATTCATTACTCTCGTCCGATGAATCAGAATTATTCTTACATTTATTTCTGCGTCTCTGTGAAACATAATTGAAACTAAAATGTCCAGATATTTATTATATTGAGCTGTAGAAATCTTATAAAAATGAAACATCTGTTAAATAAATTTCGGGTTTCCAGTTTTAGTTGAAAACCGTCCTTCAGAAAAATAATACTCTGTAGCAAGATGGAACGTGGTTATTGCAGTAGTTTGAGTGCTATTCATTCCATTTCTTGTCACAAATACAATCAGTTTTGTTAAAGGATTTTTAATAAAAACCGTGTCATGTGTCATATTACCTTTTAGTGATGAATAGTCTACATTCATCGCTGAACGGTAACATGATACAAGATTTATTTGTTCTTGCGTAATTGGCGTAATCTGCATGTCAATTCTCGTACCTTAATGTCGTTAAAAATTCGGTTAAATCAACTTTTAGTTGTCAAATTGTCACACAATAGGTAAGACAATTTGACAACTAAAAGTTAACTTAACCGAATTTTTAACGACTTTAAGGTAAGAGAATTGACATGCTTATTAAATATTTTACAATTAAAAAGTTTAAAACATTCAAAACAAACACATAAATAATAGCTTCGGTGGCGCAGCTATAGCGGTAGCTTCCGCAGTGCACGAGGATGCGGGTCGATTCCTACTCACCAGTGGTTATAAAAAACGATTGATTTTTTAAATAGAAATTAATTACTTTTATTTATAAGTGTTTTATCTACTTACTCTACCGCAATCATTGCTTTCGTCAGAGGAATCGGATGAATCAGAATCATTACCACATTTGTTTCTTCTCTTCTGTAATACAATTGTTTAGTTTCTGAGTTAAGGATTGCAGTCTTACTTCTGCAGCAGATCGACGCAAAGGTATTTTATGACCTTATTAATCCATATATTACTTATCTTGTGTTTTTAGTTGTGAAATAATTTATTAATAATTGTCTTTTCGTGAATATCTAATATTAATGTAATTCATCACGCAAATTTGTGTATTGCAAATTGATCATATTGTTTTTATTACATAATTGTAAGCCATTATTATTGTTTTTATTACATAATTGTAAGCCATTATGCATCTTATCTATATCTATACTAATATTATATAGAGGTAAATTTTGTGTGTTTGTATGTTTGTTACGTTGTAGGGGGTAATATCTGGATCTAATGACCCGATTTTAAAAAAAAATTCTGTGTTGAATAGTCCATTTATCGGGGAGTGTTATAGGCTATATAGTATCACGCTAAGACTAATAGGAGTAAAGCAGTAATGAAATATGTTTAAAAAAGTGATACGTTTTTTTCGCTGCCTAACGAAGTGGGCACGGGTCAGCTAGTATTGACTAACTTACCTTTCCACAGTCGTTACTCTCATCCGAGGAATCTGAGGACGATGAATCCGAAGAGTCAGAGTTTCCGCACCTATTTCGGCTCCTCTGAAACATGATATTAAACACATTAATAAATAAGTGAAAATTTTCAAAAAACGCATTTTAAACGACTTTTACCTTAAATTGAACAATGGCAAGGGATAAGAAAACATTGCAATTGATTACTTAATTATCATTCATTTTATTTGTATCTTTATGGAATAAGCCGGAGCTTAATGTAAAATATGTTTTATTACAAGTAGGTACAAACTTATTTTACACATTAGATGTTAGTAAATATACTTACTTTTCCGCAGTCGTTGTCCTCATCAGAGGAATCCGATGATGAAGAGGACGATGATGAGTTTGAATCAGCACAGCGGTTACGACCTCTCTGAATACAACCAAAAAAATATGGTCAGTACCATTTCCTCTACTACAGTATGTTCAACCAGTTGAACGTAAGCTATGGTTTTGATCAAAAAATAAATCAATGAATACTTAAGTCAGTATAGGTTGTACGTTTGTTATCTGTATTCTATTAAGTTCCTTTTATTAGTGAAGTAGAGCTTTTATTTTAACAAATACTGTAGGTTGAAATATAGGAACCTTGTAGGTTAAAAGAATTAATCTTGTGATAATATGTGAAGGCAATTTAACATTTAATTAATTATACTTGTAATTAAATTGGTGTTATTTAAAAAGTATTGCAAAGTTATTATTACGCTAAGCGTTTTATATATCAAAAATTCAATTATAACAAGAGAACTGTTAACAATTTTAACAATCATAATCCTTTTTAATAATTAGAACATTGTATCATTCTTCAAATGGTGTTATGTCTAAGTAATAGAGTCATCAGTGGCCTTTAACATCTACGAAAGATAATTTAAACAACAGCCGTGTCAAGTGATTTGGTTTTGGCACTTGCGCTGGTGGCTAACAAGGCCTATATGAGAGCGACAACGCCCGCAAACAAATTGTGTTCCCGGTGACGTAAGAGGTTGTGCCATTCGTTGGTGACGCAGATCGCGCTTTTGGGAGAGCAGATCGAACCAGGCACTGTCATGCACGACCACCCCGTCAGACAATCTCTTCCTTCAACCATCACGGTCACCAGAAACCTTTTCCCAGGTGTTCGGGTCAATGTTAAAGATAACATATCGCGTTTAGCGCTATCTTTAAGCCGCAGTAGTGGCCGCCCGACTGGTCGTTTCGCGTCCGAAATTTGGCCAAGGAGAGTTTGTCTTGGCAAACGAGAAGACTCCATCCGATGCACATGCCCCAGCCAGCGCAATCTTCTTTTTTTAAGTAGTGCGATTATGCTAGGCATGCACGCGATACTAAGCACCTTCTCGTTTGTTACTCGATCCTTCCAAGAAATACAGAATATACGCCTGAGACAACGCATATGGAAGCTGTTTAATCTCCGCTCCTGATTGGCATAAGATGTCCAGGTCTCTGCCCCATACAAGAGTATGGACAAGATGCAGGTTTGATAAATAATCATCTTGGTCTTTACAGTAAGATATTTGTTGTACCATACTCTTGCACTCAGCCTCCCGAACGGCAAGGCCTCTGCGTCCCGAACGCAGAGGCCTTGCCGATGCGGCTGTTTATTTCAGCGTCGAGGCAAAGGTTGTTCGAGACTGTGGATCCAAGGTAGCAGAAGCTATCAACAACATCCAATGGTAAGCCCTCCAGTAAGATTGTGGGCATTTCATTAACCCCCTGCGCCATAATGACGGTTTTCTTTATGTTGATAGACATAGAGAATTGCTTACAGGCTTTACTAAACCTATCTAACATCTCCTGAAGTTCCGACGGGCTCGAAGCAACAAATGCTGCATCGTCAGCAAACAGTAAGCTATCTATGAAAATATCCTGGCGATGTCTTTTGGATTTAAGGAGGGAAACATTGAAAAGCTTACCATCCACCCTGGTGTGAAGGTGTATGCCTTGTTGGTTATCTCCAAAAGCAACCCTGAGGAGTACGGAGAAAAATATACCAAACAATGTCGGTGCCAGTACACAACCCTGCCTGACCCCTCTTTTCACGTAAAATGGGTCCGATGTATATCCCTTATAAATAACAGAAGCTTCCATGTCCTCATGAAAAAGTCTTATCAAGTTTAACAGCTTCGGTGGACAGCCAATCCTCTGCAATACAGCGTATAAGCCCTCTCTGCTCACGGTATCAAATGCCTTATTTAAGTCAACAAAGGCAGTCAGCAAAGATGTTCTTTGTTCCCGACACTTTTCTTGAAGTTGCCGAAACGTAAAAATCATATCTGTGGTAGATCTTTGTGCCCGAAAGCCACACTGAGATTCAGGATATACGCGATCAGCTAGCAACTGTAACTTGGAAAGGATCATACGACCAAGTAGTTTGCCAGCTATACTAAGTAAGGAAATTCCACGATATGAGTTACAGTCACCGCGGTCACCCTTTCCCTTGTACAACGTGATGATATTTGCGTCGCGCATGTCCGGAGGTATGTATTCTTCGTTCCAGCATTTTACAAAAAAGTTGTAAAGTATAGGTTCTACACATCGCACCTTGATGATTTCAGCAAGGATACCATCAATTCCCGGGCTCTTACCACACTTCAGTTGGTTGATAGCGGTAATAAAATCCTCAACTGTAGGTACAACGTCGAGTTCGTTCCAAACAGGTAACTCGGGAAACGTCTGAACTGCTTCATGCTCGACACCAATGAGCAGAGAGTAGAGATTTGTATAGTGCTCTACCCACCTATGAAGCTGACGATCCGAATCCAAGATACAAGAGCCATCAGCCTCCTTGAGAAAAGCTGTTTTATTCGGTAATGGGCCCAGTGCTTTCTTAATAGTAGAGTATACACCAGAAAAGTTGCCAGTAGACGCATGACCTTCGTTGGAGAACGGCTTTGGCTTTAGATAATTCGTCGCATGTCGTAGTTGTTGGATTTAGTCGATAATTCAGTGAAGCCTGACGTTTTAAATCCAGAAATGGTTGAAGATGATCGATATTTTCTTGGAACCAGTCATATTTTGATGTAGGTTTGTAGCCGAATGCTTCTGCCGCAGTTTCTGTGAGATGGGATTTTACTTTAACCCATTCTTGACTTGCTGACATGTTAGGGTCCCAAGAAGCTATTTCTACTTGAATTAACTGCTGGTAAGTAGTAACCGTATCTCTGGATATTGGTGTTTTCAATTTTTTACGGCCGATAGTCCGCGACGAATGTATCTTTTTAGGGTAAAAGGATGCCATAGTAACGACGAGCGAGTGGTCAGGTTCGCAATCCGCGCTATGGAACGTTCGAGTGTGCAAAATATCGCTCAAGTTCTTTTTCCTCGTCAATATGATGTCTAACTGATGCCAGTGTTTTGAGCGGGGATGTTACCAAGACACCTTGTGCATGAGTTTTCCCTTGAAGTAGGCATTGGTTACACAAAGCATATTTTGTGAACAGAATTCCAAGAGACGCTGTCCGTTCTCATTTAATGTCCCCACACCATGACTACCCATACAATCCGGCCAAGATGCATGAGATTGGCCCACACGCGCATTGAAATCACCCAAGATGATTAAGCGATCCCCTGACCGAAACCCACTTAGAGTTTCAGTTAGTTGGTCGTAAAATTGGTCTTTAGATTCGGGAGAAGATTTTAAAGTCGGTGCATAAGCGGATATCAAGGTGAGAAAACCGCTGTTAGTGCTTATCCGACAAGTCATAATGCGTTCCGAAACTCCTCGAGGATCGTTTATTGCGCTGAGTAGGTCGTTCCGTATAGCAAATCCCACTCCATGTTGGCGAGCATCGGAGGATTCTTTGCCTTTCCAATAGAACGTGTAGTTGGTCTCGCGTATCGAACCCTCGTCAGGCAATCTCGTTTCCTGAAGAGCTGCTATAGCTATGTTAAGTCTGCAAAGTTCTGCGTCTATTACGGCGGTTTTGCGAAGATTATGTGCGCAGTCAGAGCTTTCAGAGGTGTCCGGGAAGCGTGTCCTCATAGTAAGGACATTCCATGTTCCAAAGCGCATGGATTGGCGTTTCAGAATTTTTATATTGTTTTTATTTCTATTTGCCGCAGGTGAAATCGTTAACGGCACCGACTCTCTAGACACACTAGTGCTTCCCACACCCAAGGGAAACAAGTCAGCACCGAGACGGACAAGTACCTTACCGGCCGGGGGCTGCCCGGCTTAAAGCGGGCGGTAACTAGTCAATGGGCCTTCGATGGACCCTTCCACTGTCGAGAGTGACCCCTGGCGTCCGCGCCTACGTCTATCTGCTTGGACTTATAACCGGTCACTGCCACTCCCCGTGTTGTTTTCCACTCAGCAAAGCTGTAGTGGGTGAAGTGACCTCTCCACGGATGCTGCATCGCCTGGGACGCAATTAAGATAATGCAGGCTTTCCCAAGACCTACACCACTCTCTCGGCTTCACCAACTGGATCCACAGGAACAACAAGTTATTACGTGCGGAGTCGGATTCGCTGCAGGTGCTTTCGGCTCCACCACCACCGGGTTTATTTCGAGTTGACCGTCTCTGTGCCGTGAAGATAGTATTCACGGATAGTCCCCTAGTCGGTTCCTACGACACCCATGGGATGAGATGGGGTGGCGACACACTGTATTCTTACTCCGTCACCACACGGATAGAGTATGTGCATTATAAATGAGGTAATCTACAATAATGATAAAACAAAGGATTATTGGAAAGCACATGTATAAGGTCATGTATATGTCAAAAGGTGTTTATAGATAAATATATTTACAGTATAAATAAACATGACACCAAAAACAAGATAATAACAATGATGTTCAAAACTGATAGTGTCAAATAACAAGTCCTTCACACATGATCTGCTCTAAATATTTTGTCTAAACATATCGTTTAGATAGCAATTAATTAGCCAATTAATTATTGCGTGTCTGGTGCAATTTAGAGTAACATAGTGAAATACTTATATATCTACATTTTTTGGTTTTATTGCCCAAAAGACTGAAAATGCACAGAGATAAGAGGCATGTTGTACCTAGGACCTCAAGCAGGGCATGCAGAAAGGAAAGAGGGGCATAGTTCCTCTGGCATTTCAAGAAGTATACTTATGATTATAATACGAGTATTTTCATTGTCCTGATACGATTTGAATTATATTCTTCCGTAGTTGTTGTAAGGGTATTTTACTAAATTAATAGTAAATTTAGTAAAAAAGGAAATTGGACACAAATTCCTTTTTTTAAATTAAGTAAAATATATAAATATCTTTAGAACTGCTGACAGTAGTAGCCCATTCAAGCCTGTAGTAGGCTCATTGGCGTATTAGTAGACATTTTTTTTCTTTAAATGTGATTTAACATCAGTGAACTATCTTTAAGAATAATGTAAAAAATAGAGCTTATGAACGATTGATCCGACTGCGGCCGTAAATCCAAGCCGTTCATTGCATAAGAAATAAGTGGTTTCTTAGTTTGATTTCAATTTATGTCGAAGTATGATAGAAAGAGTATTAGTGAACTTATCGTACAGACAAACACATATAGAGTTCTCAAATTTTAAAAATAACGCTAGTAGTTTCGTTTATGTAAAAAAAATTAAAAATAATTACTTACATCTCCACATTTTGAACGATGGGAACCACTGAAACAAATTAACATTAAGTAAGTATTATTGTTTGCATTTACTCTGATTTGAAAAAGAAGTACCTAGATTTGGTGGTGGACTACAAATATTATGTTACTAAAAAAGTAAAAGGGCATTGCATCTCATTTACAATAAATAAAAAAAATATGTGTCAATCTCAAATAAAAAATTAGGAAATAAAGGCCTATTCATAAGCTCATAATCTTTGAATCGCTCTACCCCAAACATCATAAGTGCTAGGTTTAGTACATTTGTAATGAATTAAACAACGGCATCGCCAAAAATTAATCAACGACACCAAGAAATCTTTTTTTTTTTAATTTTGTTTATTTTTATACTAATCTATATTTACATTTCGCCTCGTGTATTCCTTAAATAGGTGAACCTAAACTCCATTTGCTTAGGTATTTAACTACAGGTAAACAAAAAAAATGACAAGTCACGGATGGCGTCTGTGGAAATCCGACCGAATGAAATAGCTGTCAAAATTGTTGCCGCGCTATCATGCAAGCTGAAGCTGAAGCTTACTTTTCAATTTAGTCAAGTTACCAGCTACTGTTTACCTTTAGTTAAATACCTAAACAAATGGAGTATAGATTTAATTTAAACATTCAAATAATTCAATTCAAAAGGTCTTACCAGGAACGTCCTTCCGCTAAAGCCAATATAGCTAGACAAGCTAAAAACAGTATCACTGCTTTATTCATTTCGCCGAAGAACCTGGAAGAAAACAGTAGTCAGAATACAGTATGTGGAGAATTTAATGAGAAGTTATGAAGCTCTGGGTGGCTGTTGTAGGTTTCATTACCTGTGCCACAGGTCACTAAACTTTCTTTATCAAATAATAGTTGCGCCGAGTTAAAATAAGATACGACAAAATTTTATGATCGTTACAAACAATAAAATATGTTTAATAAAGCATATTATAGGAAAAATTAACAACAAAATATTGCCAGAATATAACAAATATAAAATACAAACAATAAAATATGTTTAATAAAGCATATTATAGGAAAAATTAACAACGAAATATTGCCAGAATATAACAAATATAAAATACAAAGGTAAAAGTTCAATAGGAGATGTCTGTTGAGTAACTAAGTAGTATTGGCAGTGTGGGACTAAATTCATGGCTGGAGGTAAATGTCATCATCATCATATCATTCAATCGACGTCCACTGCTAGACATAGGCCTCCTCCAAGTATTGCCACCTCGTGCGGTCCTGTGCCTCCCTCATCCATCGGCTTCCCGCCGCCCTTACTAGATCATCGGTCCACCGTTTGAGGGATCTCCCCACCCTGCGCTTTAAAAAATAGAGAGTAACGAGTAAAAAAATAGAGGTTAATGATTTTTTAATACACAATATTAAAAAATCATTTACCTACCATATCGGATGTAGGAGGTTTTAATCTAAATAATATGAAACAACTGTGATTTATCCATATAAACAGAATTACGTAAATAATATTTATAATCTTAGTATTAGAGTTCGATATCGACTTACAAAATGATTAACGTACCTTTACAAATATAATATTTTGATTCCTATTTATGATTGAACTATTTAAAAACAATTTCTTTATTTTATACAATAGTACTCTCGTCAAATTACTTGGATTGACTGTGTTTTATTTTATATCAAGATTGTGCTTAATTTACTTATTTAACTGGGGTCATACAGATAACTCATCTCTGAGAATTCATTACAAATTGTTTATAGTATATTACGTATTAGATAATATCATTTAAATAGGGTGATTTAAATTGTTAATAATATTTACGAGCTTTATGCATTGTCTTCTTGTATTGGCGAGTTAAAAAAGCAATATCACCCTACCGCAGCATCTTATCCTGTGGTTGTTGTAAAAAAGCAGATGAGTGTCTTTTTGCTAAAAAAAAAGGAAAATTTTGATAATACATAATATATCTGGCTTAAGCCATATGAACAGCCAGCCAGTCTTGTAAAAAAGAAAATTCTAATTGATTCTAGATTTTTATCAGAAATTATTTTAAGCATCCTGTATGTAATTAAATAATAACATTTTTTTAATAATACGCACTATAATAATTATAAGTAGGTACTTTTACCTATATCCTAAATCTATACTTATAATAAAACTGTAGAGAGATCAATTCTGTACATTGAATATATGTTAAAAATTAATATAAGAGGATGAATGGTGATCGATACTAATGCCAAAAATGCAATCAATAAATTTTTTGTCTGTCTGTCTGTCTGTCTGTCTGTCTGTCTGTCTGTCTGTATGTGCACGCATGGGTCAAAAACTACTGAAGGCATTTTAACCAAACTTGGTACAATTGTAGTCCATACTCCCGGGCAGGTTATAGGCTGTATAACATAACGCTAAGACACATAGGAGCTGAGCAGTGGCAAAAAATTTGAAGCAAGTCGGTTGAAAAAAAGCGCGTTCGAGCTTTTATCATCGCATACGTTGATCATACGCCAAAAATATGTATTACAAAAATAATGGTCTTCAAACGATGAACAAAAAAGTCCTGAATAGTAATATCTATCTTTTATATCGTCCCATTAGTAGAACAATGTTGTATCTACAAAATGTCTACTTTTCAGTAGAGCGATTTGAAGTTTTGCGCTAGCATTTTTTGCTTATAACTTTTTTACGGAAGACTTTAGCCATGTAATATTTTTACAGTGTACATATAGATATAAATACAGCTATTAATGATATAATTATTTAGTCTAAAAACTATTCCTGTGCGTAGATAGTGTGTCGCATGTGCATACATAACATTGTACTGCCAACGAAAACAGTTCAGTAGCTGTCTCTTGAACACATGCAACGTTATTTGACCAAATTAATCACGTTGTATGTGCAGGTGAAACAATATTTTACGAAATCCTAAAATTATCTCAATGTTTTTCGAGAAGATGTTTTATATAATACTAGTTTGTCGGCCGGCTCCGCCCGTCTTAAGAATTAACGTAAGTAATGATGTGAATTTCCAAGTATTGAATGCACTTGCACACACACTGCAGGGACGGGCCTCCTCCCGTGACGGAGGGTTACTTGGCCTACTAATACCACGCTGACCAGACGGATTGCTATAGGGTTTAATTTCAAGTTTTCCTACTTTTATTTCGTAAATATAATATTCACGGATAGTCCCTTCGATTTTTAGGACACCCATGGGATGAGATGGGGTGGTGACATATTGTATTCCTACTCCGTTACCACACAGATAACTAAAAGTTAACTAAGCCGAATTTTTATGATTACGACTATAAAGAAGGTACACGTAATTATAATAATTATTGATCACATGAATATGTGTGCTGGTTAAATTTGAGATCCGGCTTTTATAGACTAAATACACACATCAACTTTGTCTAGGGATATTTGGTATTTACTCAATTAACTCAAAAATTATTGAAGATAACATTCAATACGTTAATATTTTTATACACTAAAATTTTATTTAATTCTAGATTGTAGCCATATAAATGGCATATAGCTACAATCTAGATATTATTTTAGCGTAAATAATGTTTTATTCAAATAAATTAAAAACTTAACTGAACAAAAAGCGATTATTAATCTGTTTTTAACTTAGTACTAGTCAGTACATCCAAAAAACGTAAATAACGGTTTTTCATGCTTGGATTAAGTTATCCAGGTGCGGTATATTGTTCCATGTCCGACTAGGATGCAAAAAAGTTGCTCTTCAATCGCAATTTTTGCAGGAAAATTCATCAAAGCACTTCTTTGGAACATTTCCTACGTGTGTTTTATGGTTTTTAGTCCAGGTGATTGAGTGATTCAGGATAAGACCGATATGTCGTGCTCCTGCAACTATCTGGATAACACTTTCATTTTAAACGGATGGGTGTTATCGTCCATGAGCTTAAACATTTGGTCAAAATGTAGTATACGGGGGTAGATTATTGGAACTAGAAGCTCAAACAACCTCGTTAAGCTATTTTTCAGCCGTCATGGTGCTTCTGATCAAAACGTACTTAAGTCTGTTTTAAGACCCACACGAATTCCCGTCCAAACCATAATTTTTCCATCGTCGTATGAATAGATTTCCTGAGGATATTGTAGACAGCTATCACATCTAGGAACTGGCCAAACACGTCACGTACGCACAACATGACCTCTTAGTTGTGTACTTTAACACATACTCTCATTGCTTTTTTCAGTCACAAAACTCCTAAAACTATTTAAATATATCTAAGCTTTGTACGTAACTAATATCAAAGCACTTGATAGATTTGTTTTGTATTAAATACGTTCCCAGCTTTAGTAGAATGCTCCTGTCCAAGGTTGTCGTTTCCTTCCTAGATCAGTCCAATTATCGCGACATATTGGCGTGGTATCGCAAGTTCAGAAACAGAGCTATTTGTACCATAAAATGATTGACTTTGAGCTGAGGGAGCGGGAGATGCCATCACAGTACTTTCAGTGTTTGACCGAGTTGGGCAAGATTGAGCAATTTCGGAGCTAGTGTTGCTTCATAGAATTAGACTAATTAGGACCTTCTGAAGAACGTTCTTCGATAGCTTGCACTTGTGATTAAAGTGATATGACAGTATTAGAAACAGAGCGATCCATAAAGCGATTGACTTTGATCAGAAAGTGCACGTAATGCCATCACGTTACTCTCAGTGTTGAACTGACTTGAGTAAGATTTAGCTATGGTGCATTCGGTTGCTTCACTGAATTGAATGGATCATGATGTTCTTCTGAAAAATATTCTTCAATACCTTGCAGTTTTATACAGTACTTTTTACGAATACTATTTAAATACGTTTTTTGTCTTGAATGTTTGACTGGCAAGTGGCGCTTTTTTAGTCGACTGCTGGGAAATGTAATTTTATCATAACTCAAGTCAGATTCAATTGACTGATCTGAATATATCAGACAAAAATCACTATAACACTTTGTCTGATACGGAGGTGGTGATAGCATAGGCGTAGGTATACAAATCTTCGATACTATACTTAAAATCGCTGCTATACTGATAACAATGATGCTTCATAACTGGATGCAGATTGAATTTGGAACGGAGTTACAGGACGCAGTTCAGTAAGAGTCGATGGATCCGCTGGTCCATCACGACAAGTAGAACGACGTTTACAATTGTACACACTGCTACCGTTCAACCTATACAGAATCAGTGTAAGCTGATCTCGCATTTGGTTGTACATATTATGAAACCATCGCTCGGCTAGCTTAGACTGTTTATTATTATGTAGTACACACGGATGTGTGTACTATGAAGTTAGACCTAGATTTTTTTTGAAACACCAATATAATTGTAAAATTTGTTGGTTTTTATGTAGAGTTAGCCGAAAATTAGATATTAAGAATAGCTGTGTACAATTAATACTGTATTTAATAATTTTATAACACTTTTAGATTTCGAATAATGTTTTACAAGAAACTAATTAACAGAAAAAAGTAGCATAAGTGCTTACGACGCACACTTTAAAATATAATTTGGTCGAATAATGTTTCATGTTTACGTACCGACGAAAAGAAGATACAATTATGCGTAGTAAAATATAATATGTGCATAAGTAACTACAAAATTAGAAAAACAAATAAGACAAGCTTCATTGTATATTAACATGTTAAGAAACTTATCAGTAAAGTATTTTAGTGGATTACACTTAATTTTAAAAAGATGCGGCAACTTGGTAGAAAAATGTTTTATGTGATTTTAAATACTGTCTTTGTGGTAATGTCAATAATTTTGTGTAATACACCTAAAACAATGTAATTAACATACTAAAATTGTTTATTTTCCATTAAATATAATTTAAATTTATGGATGTTGTATAAATTTTATAAAAATCCATGAAATATGTATTTTACGTATATTCTATTTTGTAAATAATTTTCTTATTACTAATTTAAACGTTTAATTCTCAATAGTAATGAACAACGCTGTGTATGTAAACAAAATAACAATAATTTAATTGATTTCTGACCGATTTCTGACCATTTTGATCGCCACTGTCGGTTTCCATTGTTACAACACCTCACTCTTGCCGACTCCGTCGAACAATGTGCGTTGTAATGAAGAAACGCGACGCACGGAGCCGGGAGCGCGCGTTAAGTGGTCGTGAGACGTTATTCTACGTATGCCGCGCGGCAAAAACTTTATTCGAACTTCATAACTTTTAAAATATAGAACAAAAGTTATAAAAAAAATATATCATTAGATAGCTTACGTCATTATGATAACGAATTTACAATAAAATCATTTTTGTTACTTGTGATGATACAACAATATTCTACTAATGGGACGATATATTAGTCACAATAACCTGTTTAATCGTTAGGGTTTTCTTCAAAGTGTATTAAATACATAAATATATTGTAATTTGCATAGACATATCTTTTTCAAACTCCCATATTTCAAAAGTACACTTTAATACCTTATTCATAAAAAATATAATATAGAAATCGGTTTATAAACACACAAGATTTAGATGAAAGAAAATTTCCAAATGTCGCCGCGCCAGTATGAGTACGGCAGTACGGTTGATTTTTGTTTAACGTCCGAAACGGCCAACCGGTGCATCTATATAATTTCATTCACATTGACTCTTAATGCGAACGGACGTGGTTCTTATTGACTCTTCTCGGAATAAGCGAGCTTTAGATATTAAAATACATAGATACGTAGTTTTTAGGTATTAAGTTTAAAGTAGGTATCTATCTACTATAATTAAACAATCGGAATCGGATAAGTAATACTCGAGATATCGCTAGATCTCTTTATTAGAACAGTCCAATACAAATCAGGGGTCATGAAAAATGGATTGTTTTTTTGAATGAATTTAAATTTCGTTTCTTTTGTTCACGAGATGGCGTTACCAGTAGTAATCATAAAATAAATGAGTTTTTAAATAATATATAACTATTTTATTATTAAGTGCTATTAATAAGTTATTCCTTTTAAATGTTAATAAAATAACCATGAATCGTATGTGTAATATCAATTATTATAAGTCTTCAGACTAGCCTTTAAAAATATCAATTTAACGGACACACAGAACATGCAGACTAAGGACAATAGTTTGTGTATCACAATTGTCCTCCATGGGAATCGAACCCGCGACCTCATGCACGCCAGCCATGTAATGCGACCGCCGCGCCACCGAGGCAGGTAATTCTGCCGCACCATAACGTGGCGTGCAAATGTATTCATTCATAATTAATTAGCGATTATCCGTGTGGTGACGGAGCAAGAATACAATATGTCACCTCCCCATCTCATCCCATGGGTGGCGTAAAACCGGAACCGGACTAAGGAACTATCGGTGAATATTATCTTTACGAAATAAAAATGAAGGAAAACTTGAAATTAAACCCTATACCAATCCGACTGGCCAACGTGGTATTAGTAGGCCAAGTATCCCTCCGTCACGGGAGGAGGCGCGTCCTTGCAGTGGGACATTAATGGGCTGTTATGATGAAAAAAGCGATGTCATTTATTATAACTTACAAATTTGACAACAGATGGCATTGTGCCTGTGACGTCATTTTCAGTATCGCGGTATTAAGATTTTACTTGAAAGAATGACGTTCGCTCATGTCTTTCAGTATAAGTTTAGACAAAGTCTTCATAGATCTGTCTTTGTAAAGATCTGTTTTTGAAAAGGTTTTGGTTCGTTCGTTAATTTTACAATTCGTGTGTAGGTATATCTGTTTGTTATAAGGTTTAAAAAACGATTTTTCAGTATTAAATCGAATTGCGAAGTAAGTAACATCCGCCACGCGAACGAAGTTGCGGGCACAGCAGCTAGTTATCAAAATAAAACAATTAGTTTCTTAGAATCAAACGCTGTCCATCAATGTCCCATTTTTAGCAATAGGTAAAAATGGGACATTGATGGACTACTACTCGTTACCAATACAATATTAACTATATACTGCCAACAGCGCTATATCGGTGATTAAACCAGCAAATATCATACTACAATTATTTAGTAGGTACCATAAATATAAATAGCTTTTATGCTTTTTGAAAAAGATATCTCCCTAATGGATGAATTATTTATCTCTATCTCATTAACATTATGTCAGTCAGAACTCTAGTCCGAATTTACAATACCTTGATTTTCAAAACAGTATTGATGCAGCAGCTAGAATCGGATTTCTTCAAAGGAGAGAAAAAAAGACATAAAAAATAGTATAATCTTCAATGTGTAAGTTCTTATAAACAAATATTTATTTTAAATCTAAAAAAATACTGCATAATATCTTAATTTATTCATATCACAAATCACTAAAAAATTAACTCAAACAAAATTGTCTGTAAACAGTCCCTTATCAATTTATGTAGGTAAGTACATATTTTTATTTTGAAAAGGTATCGTATTACTTAATACATAAAGGATTCGTAATGTCACAACTCAATTCACTCAGACTTATCAAGATTACACGATAAACTGTTCACAGTCAGCGAGAAAACAAGCTTCTTACACAAATAGGGGATTTTAATATCCTTAAGTAGTGATGATACTGGCCTCTCTTATAAAAGACTTGCAAAGTAATCCACAGACGGAGCTCCTATCGCATGAATCTGCTTGAGTCATCCTATCCTTTCATATAAATAGGGTCCGAAATACGAATAAAAAGAGCTTTTATTTTTATACATAATTCAATTGAAAAACAAGATGTTTTTGAATTGGTTATGATATTTTTAGAAGGCGTTGCACAGTAGCGGGTAATGTTTTATATTGGTGTTACGTCGAGGAGCTTTAATGTATCTGTTTTTGTAGTTTATGCGACTTTAATGATTTTAAATAGGTACTTTATTAAAATCTTTAATAACGATTAAGAAATTACTAAGGGACAACAAACTTGTAAATTTAAAGGCTATCAATTTATAGGTGTCTCTGTTTCAAAATACTTTGCTACTCATGCAAAATATTTTGTTAATTTGTAACAATAACACCATGAACAGTTTAAACACTACAGAACCAAAATATACTGTGCATTTCTTAATGCAAAGATTGTTATCAGAAAAGTACTAAAATAATCAACGTTTTTTTTCCAACCCTTCCTACCGAGGGGATGCGGAAACAATCATTTGGAAAAATCTCGAGTTGCGGAAACTCATTCGTCACATTAGGCACACTGTTTGCCGAACAAAATGTCCCTACCAAATGTGGCTGTTCCGCTCCGATACAGTAAATCAAACTCTTTACCACACACTGCGAACAAATGCAGAATAAATCCTTTTTATTTCACAACTTTTGGCTTATTGAATTTACTTTAGGTGAATGCTAAACGTTACCTACTTTCAAGTAAAATTATGAACTGGTTTAAAACTTCTCGATGAAGTGGAGTTCGAAAATAGCATTATAAATTCAGCAGTTTACAATCACAGCGCTACCTGGTGATGGTAAAAAAACCTTAGCGGGAAACTCGTTCTAACTTTTCCTATTTTTCTGCGTTAATTTCACCTGAACCCATTACACTTTGCAACAATTCTTAGTGAGAACGTTTCTATTAGGCTGTTCAAATTGCATTTTAAATGACTTTAGGACGCTTTATAAAGGACGACATCTAATATCGAGATACAGACTCGACAAGTAATTGTTGACTTCGTAACTGCTACGTGACTATTATTTATTGTAGGTATTTTCAAACATTTGTTTTTTGCTTTATTCATAAATATTATTATTTCTGTAGGTTTTATGGGTAAGAAATTTTGTTATCTTTCAATTCAAACGTAATGCGTTATACACATTTCCGCATAAATTAGTTAAGTCCCTTTTCTATTTATTTTTGTCCACTTTATATTAGATATTTTTATTTTAAAAATAAGTAAGTATTTAGGTATTTTCTAAATACAGAAATATTTAAAATCTCAATACAGTTTGTAAGTAAGTTTATCTTTTTTAAAGATTCAAAATATTTCTATGCAAATTCAAGGGCAACGTTTACCTCCAGGTAATCATACTGAGCCCATAAGGATGAGACGTGGAAAGTACCTAAAGCGTAAAAGTAGTATCCGAGTTGAGCAATGAAATGTTAAGGATGGATAAGTTAATTGGCCCCCGGAGCGTATCGGCGGGGCCCTCCTGTGGCACAGAGGAATGCATTTAAATTGGATTTTAAGAGTAGAAATCACCGGCGTTCTCTCCGCCTCTCCCAGCCTTGTTAGAGCCAATCTCAAAGTTTACGTAAACGAATAAACCTCTCCCGTGAAACCGAATTTATCGTTACCCATTCAAACTATATCTGTACGAACGTTCCCTATTTAAAACGAATCGATGAATGCTCATTGAACAGTGTTGCCAATTATTATGCATTTATTGCGCTCTACGTCAATCTGTTTTTAAATCAAAGTGTTTATTTTTGCTGTGGTGATTTGTGATGAGGTAAAATATGAGAGTTAAGAGCCGATTACAAGAACTCATATTATCAAGATATTGTCTTTACGTGAGAAAGAAGTCTGCTACTTGGAAGCGCACCTACATGAAGTAATTCCCATGACAAAAAAAAAACATAGGTACGAATAGAAAGAACTTTGTCTAATTAAGAACAACAACTTTTAATGAACAAAAGTGTTGGTTTTTTACTTACATCCGCTTGAGGCAAGTATACGTACGTATATTTTGAACAGGCTTTTAGTAGAATTAATGAATGCATCCCCCTTCTACATAATTAACATTAGGGAGACATAATTCAAGTGATCTTGCCTTCTATAAATCTTTGGAATCTGTCTTGAGTCGCGTTCTAGAAGCTCTTTTTTAAACTTAATATAAACTCTTTTAGTTGCATATTTTAATTAAATTAAAAACAGTAAAGTAGTTCGAAGTACCTCTATTTTACGGTAATAGCGAACTTTTTTAAACAAGTCAACTCCTAGATTAATTATTTAAAAGTCACCTCACATTAAAATAATTTTCAAATGCTAGACTCCTCACCAAATAGGCTACACGAGCTCTAGCAGCGGTCTTCAAAATCTGTCAATGCTTTGAAAAAGTCCGAAGAATAAAGCACCCTTTAATTCCAATCTCTAAGAGCCATCTCTTTTTTCTAAGTAGGTAGTAGTATTTCTTCTTCATTGTTTGAATTTATTTGATTTTAAATATGTGAATATGAATTGTTTGAATAGGAAATGAACAGGAATGTTTTGACATTGCTCCATACTAAGCACAACTTAAAGGTACTATGGATTACTGAAATATCAACAAATGCACGAAGGTAAATTCTGTATTTCTATGTAAATACAAAACGTAGTTTAGGCTAAACAGTCTAAAATACACTTTATCTATTTTAAACAAATCACCTGACTAGTTGAAAACAATAGGCCACTCTATATAATTCGACAGGGACCTCACCTCGTCGGGCGATATAGGCTTACCTCGTTGAATATTATCATTACAAAATTTCCTTTGATTCACTTTTACGACATCCTCGAAATGGGAGAGAAGTACGAAATACTAACTAATGATCTGTTTATTGAAACTCTTTTAATTGTTAAACAAAACCGAATGACCTTTAACTTTGTAAATTTAAAAGCGTTTTACTCTTTTCTATCTTTTGCTTGGCTGTAACCTTTTTTGTCGTCTAGACGTTTTAACAAAAATAAGTAGGTTTTAATTCTTGACAGGCCTTCTCCCGTGACGGAGGGATACATGGCCTATATAAATATAGGGATACATGACCACGCTGGCCAGACGAATTGGTACAGTGTTTAATTTCAAGTTTTCCTTCTTTTTATTTCGTAATATCTGGCATCGCATGCGAGGTCTACTTGAAGCCACATTTAGGGTAAACTATTGTTTTGTTAATACAAAACTTCAACCCTAAACAGGTAAGTCAAGGCGCTTGTTACGTTAAATATCAAAAAAAATTAGAAAGGTGATTCTTCGATCTATTCTTGCTACGAACAGCATACCATTATCACAAAAACTATTCTTCTGATAAGTATTAGGTTCATTTATTTAATGATTAGTGCGTTAATTATAGATCACAATCATCTTTGTGAGGCCGCCATTACGCTGATCGTCCGAAATAGCCTTACGTAGGCTAATGTCAGTGTTAATTAATAATGAGACTAGGGAACATAGTCGTATGTATTTGGGTTTAGATAGCAACTATTTTCTTGGAATTTCTTGATAGATATTTGGAGATCATCTATATTTACCAGCTGGTCCCCTTGAGAGAAACCTTCTCTTTTTGTGGTAGAAACTTTGGGCTGGTAATGTCGCCATTGGAAAGAATAATTTGTTCGTTCTTTTCTTGCAATATAATTCTGTCTAAACTACCGTATTAATTGTAGATTCATTCCGTCATTATTAGCTTTAAATTTAATAAAACTATCCTTTACCGGACGGGGGATTAATTTTTCTTTTCTAAAACTAGACTATTCCTCTACCCTATCGTAACTTCACAACCACCAGTTTAACCAAATAGTTCACGTACAAATTCGTATATAAGTAACTACGTATAATTAACCCCGCCTAACAACCTTTGTGTATAAAATAAAACAAAAGCGATGTTTGTTCTTCGTTGAAAATTATTTTTCCAAGGCAAAACAATTGCCTTTAGTTTATACGCTGCTTGCTCGCAACTCAAGAGGGCGGAAGCGATAATTTCAGCTTTTAGAATTTTTTGTCGTACTTATACCTAAAACAAAGCGTAATGACCCGCACGGTACGCATTTGTTCGGGAACAATCCGAATAGGCCATTTTTCATCTGGAACAATTGAGGGCGGTACTCCGACACAATTGGCAGAGTATTTTGTCAAGCGCTTGTCGTACTCGAGCGCACAACATTATAAGTGCACTCCACACACCCATTCGCATACTCGGAATATTGTGAACCAGTTTGTATATAAAAATAACGGTTATTGCAAGTCTAGACGTACGAATATCATAACAGGTTGAACTTTCTCGTTTAGAGGGTGATATATCTGCAGTTTCGCTTACTACATACTTCTAAGGAGTATATAATCTTAAATTTTAATACATGTATTTAGAAATAAAATAACACAAAAGAATAAACTCATATATCGCTAACAAATTTTCTTTCGTAAAGGAAGACTCCATATTTGGACGGTTGATTGCATTTCAATGATTTTTTAAACATCCTTGAGGTGGCGGAGTTGGATTACATAATGTCAGAACCCTATCTTGTCTTTCTCAGCACATATTGTCTGTGCATAATATATTGACACCAAAATCTCGTTATTAATTAGTAGATTATCCCCCGGTTTCTTAATGACTGATCAAGTAAAAATCTTCTAATCAAGTGTCAAATGTCAAATTTTAGTTCCTGAAAATGATAGTTGACAAGTTTTGACACTTGACTAGTTGATTTTTACTTGATCAGATATTTGGAAACCGGGTGTAAGTTTCCATCTATTACCTAGGGTAACCCGTCCCTGTAATTATTATTATCGTATAGCTAATTACTAACCTGATGTAAAGGGTTTTTTCAAGATGTTACTTCAACAATTGGAAAACAATTGGAGCTAACTTTTTACGTCTCCTTCGAAACTCAAATATATATGAAACGACATTACTAGAAGCCACCCATCTATACAATGACCTCGGCGATCTCCTAAGCCTGTCTATTAGTTTATCGATTAATGATAGTAATTAGCTACGAGCTAGCTCTGCAGTGTGTTTGTGTGTGTTTTCATCAAATAAATAAATATTCCTCACACATTCTCACAACGCCATCTAGTCCCAAACTAAGCAGAGCTTGTACTATGGGTAGTAGACAACGGATAAACATACTCATTTTGTTATTAATGAAAACATTTTTATGACACACAAGTGCGGTAATGAAACATGTATTTATTTATGATATTAATCACCTGACGAAATATTATGTTGGCCGATAGGTCATAAAATTTTGCCTCTTATGATTTTCATGGCGGCTCGAGGCAGTGTTGGAATTTTTCGTTTTATTTTATGATCGCGCGCACTGTCGCGAAGAAATATTGGCTCAGCGGAATAGCTCGTAAAGAAAGCCGTTTTCTTTCCACGGGGTTACGCACCGCCACTAGAGCACTGCCTTGCTGCCTATATTTTATTATTTGGCCTCATCCAAAGTTTATGTCATACGAGATTTTATTTTTAATTAGGTAAGGCAAGTTATATGGATGTACAAACAATTTTATTTTCGGTAGGGAAGCTTAACGTTACATGGTGTTAAAAACATGTAATTTAAACAAGTTTATTTTTTCAAAGTAAATTCTAGTTTGTTCTTATGTTTACGGGCTTATGAATCGGCAAGTTCTGAAGGCAAACTACATTTTTTGATTTAGAGAAGGAAAGGAGAATGTTTTTTTTACTAGGAGCTTTGGGCTAAAATAAAAATTGCTGCCCCCACGTTTGTAACCATTGTACATTGACTTATACCATTGAGCTTATTACATGTTTAAAGAATAAACAAAATTCGCCCCACAGAAATCTAGATATCAGCTGTTAAAAAAATAAAAAGCCCTGAGGCACTCCAAGCAGTTATCACTAAAAAGCCAGTCTGTCCCCAGGTCACCAACTAGGTTCATTACAAAGATTGATACGTAAACAATATTTTCTTCTATAGAATCAACAAAATTCGTCCCACAGAAATCTAGATATCAGCTGTTCAAAATCTAAAAGCCTTGTGGCACTCCATACAGTTATCTACTAAAAAGTAAGTCTGTCCCCAGGTCACTAGCTAGGTTCATTACAAAGATTGATACGTAAGCAACATTTTCTTTTATGGAATCAACAAAATTCGCACCACAGAAATCTAAATATCGGCTGTTTAAAAAATAAAAGCCCTGTGGCACTCCATGCAGTTATCCACTAAAAAGTCAGTCTGTCCCCAGGTCTCCAACTAGGTTCATTACAAAGATTGATACGTAAGCAAGATTTTCTTTTATGGAATCAACAAAATTCGCCCCACAGAAATCTAGATATCAGCTGTTCAAAAAATAAAAGCCTTGTGGCAGTCCAAGCAGTTATCTACTAAAAAGTCAGTCTGTCCCCAGGTCACCAACTAGGTTCATTACATTGATTGATTGATACGTAAACAACATTTTCTTCTATGGAATCTACAAAATTCGCCCCACAGAAATCTAGATATCAGCTGTTCAAAAAATAAAAGCCCTGTGGCACTCCAAGCAGTTATCTACTAAAAAGTCAGTCTGTCCCCAGGTCACCCTACCTCTTAACAGCTAGTTGCCAACTGGCTACCTCTACCTCTTAACAGCCAGTTGGCAACTGGCTGTTAAGAGGTAGGGTTAGGTATTTTAGGAGGCAGTGTTCAGTCTTTAAAAATTTAGATATCAGCTGTTTAAAAAATAAAAGCCCTGTGGCACTCCAAGCAGTTATCTACTAAAAAGTCAGTCTGTCCCCAGGTCACCCTACCTCTTAACAGCCAGTTGCCAACTGGCTACCTCTACCTCTTAACAGCCAGTTACTGACTTTTTAGTAGATAACTGCTTGGAGTGCCACAGGGCTTTTATTTTTTGAACAGCTGATATCTAGATTTCTGTGGGGCGAATTTTGTAGATTCCATAGAAGAAAATGTTGTTTACGTATCAATCAATCAATGTAAGGAACCTAGTTGGTGACCTGGGGACAGACTGACTTTTTAGTAGATAACTGCTTGGAGTGCCACAGGGCTTTTATTTTTTGAACAGCTGATATCTAGATTTTTAAAGACTGAACACTGCCTCCCAAAATACAGGCATACAGCCTAGTTTGGGAAACAGTTTCATACAACTATTGTGATTTAGCAACTATATTTTGACACAAGAATGTAAACCCCATCATTTCTGAACTAATAAACATTTATTATTATTATTCTGTGGGGCGAATTTTGTTGATTCCATATAAGAAAATGTTGTTAACGTATCAATCTTTGTAATAGACCTAGTTGGTGACCTGGGGACAGACTGGCTTTTTAGTAAATACCTTTTGCATGGAGTACCACAGGGCTTTTAGTTTTTTGAACAGCTGATATCTAGACTTCTGTGGGACGAATTTTGTTGGTTCCATAGAAGTAAATGTTGTTAACGTATCAATCTTTGTAATAGACCTAGTTGGTGACCTGGGGACAGACTGACTTTTTAGTAGATAACTGCTTGGAGTGCCACAGGGCTTTAATTTTTTGAACAGCTGATATCTAGATTTCTGTAGGGCGAATTTTGTAGATTCCATAGAAGAAAATGTTGTTTACGTATCAATCAATCAATGTAAGGAACCTAGTTGGTGACCTGGGGACAGACTGACTTTTTAGTAGATAACTGCTTGGAGTGCCACAGGGCTTTTATTTTTTGAACAGCTGATATCTAGATTTTTAAAGACTGAACACTGCCTCCCAAAATACAGGCATACAGCCTAGTTTGGGAAACAGTTTCATACAACTATTGTGATTTAGCAACTATATTTTGACACAAGAATGTAAACCCCATCATTTCTGAACTAATAAACATTTATTATTATTATTCTGTGGGGCGAATTTTATTGATTCCATATAAGAAAATGTTGTTAACGTATCAATCTTTGTAATAGACCTAGTTGGTGACCTGGGGACAGACTGACTTTTTAGTAGATAACTGCTTGGAGTGCCACAGGGCTTTAATTTTTTGAACAGCTGATATCTAGATTTCTGTAGGGCGAATTTTGTAGATTCCATAGAAGAAAATGTTGTTTACGTATCAATCTTTGTAATGAAACTAGTTGGTGACCTGGGGACAGACTTGCTTTTTAGTGATAACTGCTTGGAGTGCCTCAGGGCTTTTTATTTTTTTAACAGCTGATATCTAGATTTCTGTGGGACGAATTTTGTTGGTTCCATAGAAGAAAATGTTGTTTACATATCAATCTTTGTAATGAACCTAGTTGGTGACCTGGGGACAGACTTTGACTTTTTAGCCCAAAAAAAACATTCTCCTTTAAGTACAACTCCTTAAACCTACTAAACTTTCAAACAGTAATACCCGGAAATACAGTTCCAGCACGGATGTAAAAGACTCTTTCGTGCAAAGAAATATTTAGGCTTTAGAATTTACCATAATATAGGTAATATCGAATACAGTTCTATTTATCAAAATCAATGATGGTTAAAGTATGCCAATTAGTGTGTGTGCAAATCAGGAGGAATTTAATATGAAACTGAATGCAGCGAACTTTCCTGGAAAAACAATTCAAATATTTAAACCATCACCTTTCTATGTTATGCCAATACACAGAAATCGAACAACTCTTACATTAACATATCTTTCACTCCATTTAAAAGAAGTATAAAATAAAGTAGTCTGTCTACATGTAACTAACATTAGTTTATCAATATGTGAGTTAGTGAAGGAGTGAGCGCGGGTGCTCGGGACGTCGGATTGTGCGGAGCTACAGAGGTTCGCATTTTCCCGGTTCGCCTCACCGATCCTTTTTCCTCGCACATCATTATTCAAGTTAAGTGGACAGGCTCGGTCAGGTTAGTGGATGAGTAACAAAAATTCAGGGGGTTGAACACAAATCGGAATATCATGAAAGGTCAGATACGTATGTTAGGGTAGAATTTCTTATTATATTTTGAAATTGATGTGGAATAATCGGTTAGATAGAATGGGTACTACGATTACGCTTATCATTTATTTTTAACACATGAATTGATGCGGTTATTGTAATCGAATATGATTTATTCGATTTTTTACATGTTTAATTCTTAAAACTATTACGAGAGATTAGTTAGTAAGCAATATCAACATATGTTTTTATACGGGTAACGATAACGGAGGTGTATTCCTTAACAGAATCACCATCGTGTAACTTTAGACAGCTTTTTAAAGTTCTCAGTTGACGAGTGTACATCTCCTGATGATGCTTCGTGGAGGAGCTAAATCTTAAGTGTAGCCCTAGCCACTCTGTCAGTAGGCCAATGGTTCCTACAAAACTGCATCTCTTCTCTTTGCGTACAGTAAGGGAAAACTGACAGTGTGCCATAGCAAGTATTCATGAGACAAGTAATAGTGTCCCAGACCCCCTTGCTGTCTAGTCATGTGTAGCGGGCACGGCAGAGGCCATTTACGAAAATTCAACAATACCATCGAATTTCTCTTGAGACCGTTTCTCAGCCGTCTAGGTAATAAGTCGAATAGATGTTGTTTATGTTCGATCCCGAAACTACAGATCAATTAAATGCAACATACTAATTAATAGAAATGTAGTAGGTATTAATACAAGAATCTGCTATTTTCCATGGGTAATTGACCCAAATGCCATGGCTGGCATCACTGACACACACACATGCCAAGAAACTTAACCTACCACACTTTCCATACAAATTGGCTTTAATGTCAAGTTTTCCTTCTTTTGTTTTCGTTGTCAGAATATCTACGAACTTTTCCTTGGTCGGTAAGATGAAGGAGCACCTCGTGTTTTCTATTTGATCACCGCACGGAATCCAATCGCCACTTAAAATAAGCTTTTGAGTCATGTAAGTAAAATTATCTAAATATGTTAATCCTTTTCTAATACAGTATTTGTTTCTAGATGGCGCTGTCTAGATGACATTGTGTCAAACAGTATAGATAAAGCAATAAACTCGTCGATGGAAATCATAACAGCTATTTTACTACTCGTCGAGTGATTGGGACTGGAATTTCAAAGATTGTTTCAGTCCTCCAGTAGGATCGAGGCGATAATAACAATGTCGTCACTTCCTCAATCTAACTTCTTCAATATTTTCTGTCGAACCAATTCGCTATAAATTTTTATCCATCTTGAATATTTTTATTCGAGTTTGAGCCAGAAGGTTATTTTAGTTGTAGGTTGTTACAATTTTACGATTGTGACAATGAGGTGACCTGTGTAATTCCTTTTTTGGAACCTCTCCCATAAAAGGACTAGAATTTGATAACTAGACTAAGTAATTTCTGGACTAATTTAAAATAAAACTTCTTTGTTTATGGTATTTTCCAAAATATCTAGTTGGTTCTATAAAAATATCAGTTTTGAAACATAATTTAGATGTAAAAATTTTATCTCTACTGTTATCTTTTCTAGAGCATACCTGAAGCATCAGCAAGACACCCCGTGGCATATGACAGCTGAGAAAACACCTTGTGGTTTTAGATGGTTCGTGTCTAACATACCCATGACACTGAGAGCCCTTAGTGGCCGTCCATTAAAACAACAATTATTAAAGCTGAAATTATTTTGCTACCAACCAAAGAAATAGAAGAAGAAAAAACCTACAAAATCCTTATTAAAAGGCAATGTTACCATACGTTACTTCGCCAAAGGGCAACAAAATTATCAATAGATCTCTCCAATTGGATTTGTAACAGTTTTATTTTGACTTTTATTGCTACTGGAGACAGATGAGCTAACGATGCGTGACAATGAACGATAACTGCCGCCCTTTAATCCCAATATACATCCTATACACATACAAGGGTATGAGATTTACATAATCTCTGTAGATAAAAAAGATAACAGCCTCTTTGCTGAACGAGTGTTAATTGCGGCTGTATTTCGTCAGACCTTAAATCTTAAGCAATATATTACACTAAATACACACATCAAAAAAGTCTAAGCAACATGCATGATATTACAAATTTACCATTTATATTAATTTATTTTACCATTTATTTTAATTATAACGTTGTATTTTATTTTTAAAATAATATTTTTAGGGTTCTATGATGTAAAAATAACAGCTGTTTTCTTTATAAGTTCTTTTAATAACAGAAATTAACAATATTAGAATATACAGGTACATAAGAAACTAAACTTTTTTTTTACAAATTGAAATTTCTTAAGAAAATGAATTTATTGTGAAAGAATAGGACAATTTAATACAAAGTATGGCCTCCTCTGCTATTCAGAACTTGTCGGCAACGATTATTCATTGAATTAATGAGACTGTTTATGTCATCTTGCGGTATTCGCTCCCAATGGAATTGTAGCAAATCCTTCAGCTGTTGGGTTGTTGTCACTCCGTCCAAGTCCTTCAAAACACGTCTCTGGAGCATGTCCCATGCGTGCTCGATGGGGTTGAGGTCTGGCGATTGTGCAGGCCAGGGCAATACCTGGATGTTCTCCGTTGCCAAGTATTCACTGGTTCGCCGAGCTGTATGTGAACGCGCATTGTCATGCATTAACGTAAAATCGGAGCCAAAGGTTTGTGCAAATGGATGGACATAAGGTCTGAGAATATCCTCAACGTAATTTTCAGCGTTCATGTTTCCATTTACAAAAACGAGCTCAGTTCGCCTGTTCTTCATAATACCCGCCCATACCATAACTGTTGAGCCGCTGTATGGATGAACTTCCTGAACGCACCTGAGTCTTTCAGTATTTCCGGGTCGACGGTACACTCGCACCCTTCTTGTATCAGGCCTAAACCCGAATCGCGACTCATCGGAAAACATAATTTTATCCCATTGTTCCTGGGTCCATGTTATGCGTTCTCTACACCATTCATTTCGACGAGCGCGATTCCCGTGACGTATCGGTGGGCACCTGATAGGGCGTCGAGCTCGTAGGCCGTACTCATGCAGTCGATTTCGCACAGTTTGGGGACTTACATCAACACCACTTGAATTTTGTAGCCTCAAACTTATCTCTCGAGCGGTTAACATCAGCTGGCGTCTTGCAGTCAGTTGTATGTACCGGTCTTGCCGAGTGGTTTTACTCCTTTTACGGCCTGGATGCTGTTCAGCGGGTTCCCCTGTATTATTGTAGCGCTGCCAAAGACGACAAATAACACTTCTATGAATACCAAAATGTCGAGATACCTGAGATTGATTACTTCCCGCTTGCAACATCCCTACAGCTCTTTGCATTTCATCTGCCGTCAAATGACGTCGCTCCATGACGTAAAGAATATCTAACAATTCAATTTTGTCGCCAACTGTATTTAAATGGTTGGTAAAATTATAAAATCAAGACTAAAACGTAGCAATTAACATGCACTCAAATTCAAACAAATTCGCAGTCATTTGAATTTTATGAAAAAAAACAAAACATAATCGAAATTTTTTTTACACACACACTACCTATACCTACCTACCTACCTACCTACTTTTACCTATACACTTTGAGTGAGTAAATACTTAGAAATTAATTAATATAAATGGTAAATTTGTAATATCATGCATGTTGCTTAGACTTTTTTGATGTGATTACACTGGCCTTTGGTATATTTTTATTACTGACGTGGCAAACCAGCTACCTGATAGAAAACAGTAGGTATGTAGCGTTTGCAATGTTAATGTTTTTTTTATGTAGTAGGGGGCAAACGAGCCAGCAGGTCACCTGATGGTAAGTGATCACCGCCGCCCATGGACACCCGCAACACCAGAGGAATCACAGATGCGTTGCCGACCTTTTAAAAGGGAGTACGCTCGTTATTGTTTGCAGAACCAGATACGAAGCATAAGCGTTGCCAAAGATGTAAACGTTTTCACCCCACTTTTGAAGAAGCCAATGCTATTTTTTTTATATTTATCAATAAGAGAACTCCCGCACTAAGGATCTAACCCTATGCCGCGGAGAGTGACATAGTCATGAATGGTAATCCCCCTGGTGATGGTAAGCGGTAAACAGTGCTCATGGAGGTTAGCAATGGCAGAGCACAGTCTAGCCACTGCCTTTAAACCTCATTTGAAAACAACAAGTAAATCATTCCTCTACATTAGCATTTACATCTATATCTAAGCTTATTCGCTTAATTAGCAACATCTAATTTTAAAACGCATGTATTCATGTAGCTATTTATCTTAGAATAGTGATGCCAAGAGCAACCCGTGAGTACTACTAATTAAGTAATGGCTCCTAAGGGACACATCGTAAAGGGTACGCATTAATTAATTAATTACCATTCATTCCTTCGATAAGTTTGACGTGATGAATTTTATACCTTCAGATAAACTTTGAGTAATGTTAGCTAATATTACCGTGAAATACATTTAAATTAAATTTTGAATTAAACTATAAGAAAACCAAATGTTTTTACACATAATTTTTTGCCTATAAAGCTTAGGTATAACTAGAAAAATCCGAAAAGAAGAAAGACAATGGAAAAAATTGGTACTCGAGGTGGGACTCGAACCCGCGTCTCTGGACTATACGCGTCCAGCGCCATGACCACTAGGCCACCCGAGCGTCCGTCTCGACTACCAAATTTAACCATTGCTTTATACGGCGCGGCACGGCGCCGGGCCGCAACTTAGAACTCAACTAAATTTTTTTTACATTGATATGATATTTCAACTAAATTTTTTTATACTTTGCTTATTCAGCAAGAAGCAGTGTGCTAATGATATTCTGATTAGACGTAAGGGTACAGTAGATAATGAAATTAGAGGAATCAACACAACTTATAGGTAACTAATCATTTTCTTGCATATTATCTTGGACAGGATGCGGAAGGACCGAGTTCTGTGGCGCGTGTTGGGAGGGGCCTATGTCCAGCAGTGGACTGCAATAGGCTAGTTGATTGATTGATATTAGCGAACTTCTAAGTCCTTCGGTTACCAGCTTGTGTCCCTACCAGTGCAGAGCTTTCTGAGCTTTTATAGAGTTCTTCTGAATCTCGTATTGACTAATTATGAAGCTTCTTATCAGAAAAGCAATACCAACAAAGGCCATTTCTTAAACTTGTGACTATTTGCGGTTTACTACTCTAGTCGCTCAACTATAGTATTTTAGTTACTTACACCTAAGTAACTCACAAAAATACACTCTTGTTTCATTTTTAGTGGTCATTTTCAATGCAGATACAGTTGTCGATCTCACCCCACGTTGTTATGTCATGTCCTTTTAGTATTAGGAAAATCATTTGTGGATTGCACAAAACTAATTTAAACCAACTGCAACAATCACTGAAGTACTGCTTCACTAGAAAAAAAACAAAACTTTACTCAAAGGCAAATACCTACGATAACAATAAATAAGCATTCTAAATAGTTACCCGTCTAAAGAAAACAGCCAACTTACATGCTTAATCCCGTAGTTCAATCGAATAACGTGTACCAACGAGCCTCTTGAGAATAAAAAAGTACTAAAGGCTTAAGTAGAACTTCACACGAGTACGCCAAGTATTTATTTTTAAACTTCACTAGAGTATAACAGGTAACGTATGACCTTCTTTTATACAGCTATTCCCCTCACAGGGAAGAACGCGGCGCTAGCATTATTCAAAGCCAGACTTTACTAATGCATTTTATGGTCGTCGGTAATATTTACGAGGCCCAGGTGAACGCAAAAAAAGTAGGTAAGCACCTCATTGGGGCCGATTTTAATATTAGTTTGCAAAACATCCTGACCGCAAACAACCAAGTGAAAACTCGTAATAAAAACAAAGAAAAAATAAAGAAATAGAATAAAAAAGGTTGTATACATTCAAATAAGTATTTATTTATTTTTCACCAAAGCAACGTAATTGCTTGTTAGCTTTCTTTTAGCACCAAAGACTTTAAGAAGACGTTCTATAATCCCTGTATTAAGAGTTATACGTGGCGAGGGATTTGAAGCGTGTTTTCCCCTATTTTCGGGGGCAAGACGTCGCGTCCCGCTGTCCCTAGGGATTTCATTTCGAAAAACCTCCATAAATATTTCTTACAGTATTTGTATCTCCCTTGGAGTATCGTTAGCACAATGTTTCCCTTTTTTTCTCTGTATTGAGTAAGCATCTGCTGTTCTCGCCTTGTCTTTACATTCTGTGTTGGTCTTGTTACTTTGGTATTATGGCAGTTAACAAACTAATAACTTACTGCAGACAATACTAGCGTCGAAAAGCAAAACCATTTAATATCAATTAGTAAGTTGTCTGGCAAAAATATTAAAACACTTTATATCAATATGAATGGTAGCCATTAGTTCTGATTACAGTGTTCATGATGTTGATGACGTTATCTCAGGATGTGCTTCCATATTAATGACACGAAAGTAATTAGGTGTATAACTGATTTTGTGACCTTGAAGTATATTTTCAATTAAAAGCAATTTAAGTACTGATAAATGTTTTTAAAATTTTATGACGTGCTTCTGGTAGTTTTTTTTTACTTTCTGCCAAATTAGGTTAAGGATACTCAGTTATTTTGTAGCTACAAGAAGTCAGTTGGTTGTTAATGATTAATAACATCCGTATTTGGGATTATGTTATTACATTATTCTGAGGGCTTTAATTTTCCGTACGTACACCTAGTTAAAGTTTCACGAATACCTAGAAGGTAGAATAATTAACTCATTAAAAAAAGAATGTTAATATTGTTCATATTTATACGAATTCCAAGTTATTGTATTCGCTTTTAATTTTAGTTCGAATATCAGTCAAGCAGTATCAATCGTTAGTGTAGAGCAAGGAAATTACGTCTAAAATTGAAAAGCGAGATCTTTCCAACAACATTCGCTAATCGACACGTACATAAACGCCAAGAATTAAATAAAACAAGGTGCTAAATACTGTAGACAAGTTGTTACTATCCCATTAGCACAGTACAATCGAGAATGCAGTATAACACATTTCAAATAGACAATGTACGTGACAAACAGATACACTTTAATACATTTGCTCCGTGTCGTCATTACAGTTTATCGCTACTTTGGCGCGGACCCGAAATAAATAGCCGCTATCAAAGAACGATTACACAAACTGTTCACAACCTCATAAAAACACAAACATTAGGAAATCTCTGATGTCGAAGAAAAATAAATGGACAGTAAAGTTTAACAGCTCAAATATAATGTTATAATGCTTGTAACAAAACCAATGATTTTAATATGATCGTAAATGTAATATAAAGATGATCCGTTATTTATAAAAATATGTTTTTTTTATTGTCTATGTTGGCAAACGAGCAAACAAATGTTCTCCTTTACCATTAGTACAAGTTTGTCAAACTTCTGATAGATTTACTTCTAGAAATGACGAATATTAAATCAAACTTTCATCGCTGCCGAGGTTGAGGCTGCAGAGGTTGATTTGACAACCCTGTTGATTTGAAAAATATTTTAGTACGATTATTTTCACATACTTAAATGTCAGTCCATAATAACATAAAACTCTTATTTTAAGCAAATTGGACCATGTCTATAACTCTACCAATGTCTGAGTGATTATTTGGGTAAGTACGAAAAACTAAAATCGAATACAGTTTTTACTACATACATCAGATTGTTTATTTTAATCACGAACATCAAAAAGTCGATACCATTTCCATGGTATCATTCACTTACTCTCAAAATAGGTTTTGTTTTGAGTGCCAGTATAAATTTTATTGCATATATTTTGAAGGTATCGAAACTCTCGCTTAATTGCAATTCACGCCATTCGCGTTTATGTGCTTGGCAAAAACATCTGGCCCCTTGATTGCTTACGTTTTTATGTGCACTTAGGAACTCAAACACCATTCCCGTGTAAAATGTATACAGGTACCTAAATAATGCAATCACAAACGTTCACATTTATTGCTGACGTTATTATTTGATCGTATGGTGACGGACTGGGAATACCTGATGAAATGGGAACAGAATGACGTAATGTGACCATTTTGTTTCATTTATACAATAAGAATAATATAGAGAATGTGTTTCTAAATGAAGCATCCCTCTAGCATTGCTAGGAATCCGATTATGCCTACAATGTGTCAAAGACGACGACTTCTTCCAACAAACATCAACCAGTTTGCCAGTGTGGTAGACAACGTATGTATTTCCCATATTGTAAGGGACTTGTCCCTGCAGTGACCATTACGAACTATACATTTAAATTTTAAATGTAAACACAGTTACAATTATTCGACAAAGTTCCACGTAATCCGTGAATCACTTGAGTATAGAGAGATACAGTCTTGATTGCAATCTGTAGACTGAAAGCCACCTTAGCTCCATTAGTTAATTAGTTGTGTCTGATTACATTAACGATACAACACCTTTTCATGTGGTTTGTACGAACGTTACAACGTTGACGACTCTGAATAAGTACAACATACACTGTAAATGTTACCATGAGTGTAATTAAAGTGGTTTTAAATACTCGAGTTTGATTAAAGCTTTGCAGTAAACTCTTCAAATTTAGCCAATCATATGGACATTGCATGATTAAAGTCTCGGGGTAGAGCAATCTATCAATATATAGTATCAATCACTCTTGGTTCGAAAACCGATATAAGATAAGCCTTTCATCATAACAGCCCATTAATGTCCCACTGCAGGGACGGGCCTCCTCCCGTAATGGAGGGATACTTGGCCTACTAATACCACGCTGGCCAGACGGATTGTTATAGGGTTTAATTTTAAGTTTTGCTTCTTTCTATGTAAAGATAATATTCACTCTAAGTCGGTTTCTACGACACCCATGGGATGAGATAAGGTGGTGACATATTGTATTCTTACTCCGTCACCACACGGATGATAGATAAGCCTTTAATGCTAATCAATAGATGAACATGCTTGTTAATAAACGCTTATTGATGAATACGTTTAAATTTGCAAATATAATACGTAATTACTACACTTCATGTTCACAGAAATATGTCTAACCCGAAACCATTGCATTACAATCGTAGCCTAGTACCACAGTTACCCCCTTACTCATAAACGCCTCTTAAATTTAATCACTGTTTAGCGAGATTTTTATTACGAAAACCAACCTTAGACCAAACAACATAAGAGTTTAAGCTAATTAATCAATTGACTAAAATTTAAGAGGCGTTTATGAGTAAGGGGGTACGTCGTGAAAATAATAATTATTTATATGATCATCCATCTGAATACATTAACGTACCTTTGACAAAGTATATGATTAAAAGTTAGTGTTAGTTAATACTCTGGTGAAAGCGAAATCATGTAGCTCGATCCTTCAAGGGATTTTATGTAACCGCATCGTAAGGGTCAACGAAAAGGTTTGACCACACAACAAGTACTGCGAATTGAAGCAACCAACACTCATAACAAGTTTTATCAAACCTCCTTTTATGACCGACTCCAAAAAAGAGGAGGAGATTTGTATTTTTTAAGGTTTTTTTTACCTAAGAACTTACGTAATTTTTTGTATTCTTCATACCTACTTTAAAGTTAGTACCTACTATATAAACATCAAAATTGGTGTCGTCATAGCCAACCTAAACTTTTCTTCTTTATCATCCATACTAATATTATAAACGGGAAAGTGTGTCTGTTTGTCTTTCTTTCACGGCAAAACGGAGCGACGAATTGACGTGATTTTTATTAAGTGGAGATAGTTGAAGGGATGGAGAGTAACATACTGCTACGGCTACTTTTTTTATTATTCTTTGTCTAGGAAAGGTGAACAGTGCTACCCCGAATTTAACGCGAGCGAAGCCACGGGCAAAAGCTAGTAATAATATGGCCAACCTAGTGTCGAGAGCTGTTTAAGTTGCCCAAATGCCTCTGACCGTCTTCACGAATCTGTCATTACGACTCCTGAGGCAGACTTACTACATGTCCTCCAAAACAACACGGAGACGTTTAGGTGATATAGTACTGAGCCATTCACTTCCACAGATCTATGGAATCGTTTTGCTGACGTCGTTTTTGTCCATGAATCACTGAACGCAGCTGGCTGTTAGAGCCTGAACAGTTAGAGAAATAATCTTTTGTTGTATAAACAGAAGTAATGAAAAAGAACCACGTTTATTTAATGTCACGGCAAAAGTATAACTCTAGTAAGTAGCTAGTAAAATGTCTGCTTCTACTATTAATATTTGGCTAGCTCAAAAAACCTGCACGTTAAAATATAAATACAGACACGGTGGAAAAAAAGTTAGCGAGACTATAAATTCATTTTTATGACACCCACTAAATAAGTTATCCATACAATATGATGTTAGTTATACGTATACAAAATGCAGACAGATGTTTCCACGGTACATCTATGTATAGTATGTGGTTTATTCTGTTCAACGAACATGCTATTATTTTTAAAGCTTTGTTTTCAATGAACAGTAATTACATATTTTGGATTTTTATGCGAGTGATCTAGAAGAAGGATAATGGTTTATGTTAGTGTTCCTTTGATGACTATAGTGTAGCCGAAACTGCTAGACTTATTTTACAGCTTGAGACGTTGTGAACATCGTTGTGTGACCTTCTAAAGACTAACATAATTACCATCTCGCCCCAAGACTGAAATGGAAATGTGTTTTGACATTAATCATTTTCCAATCTGTCCGGTCAGCGTATTATTATTGGACAAAATTTTCCCTCTACTAACATACTATTATTATAATCTATACTAATATTATAATGAGGTAAAGTTTGTGTGTTTGTTTGTTTGTGTGTTTGTGTGTTTGTGACGTTGTAGGGGGTAATCTCTGGATCTACTGAACCAATTTAAAAAATTCTTTCTGTGTTTGATAGTCCATTTATCGGGGAGTGTCATAGGCTATATAGTATCACGCTATGCCTAATAGGAGTAGAGCAGTAATGAAATATGTTTATAAAAGGGACGCTTAAAAACGTTTATTTTGCTTCTACTGCTTAAACGTCTGGAGATATACTGAAATAATGTATTAGAGAATTGTACCTTTAAAAAAGTTTTACAATTAAGAGACTTAAGATTGTCATAAAAATGCTAGGGTGTCGTAAAATGATGAAGGGTGTTGTAAAATATGGAAGGGTGTCGTAAAACTGCAAGGATGTCTTAAAATGCATGGAGGGTGTCGAAAAATGATAGAGGGTGTCGTAAAACTGCTAGGGTGTCGTAAAATGCATGGAGCATGTTGTCAAACTGCAAGGGTGTCGTAAAATGATGGAGGGTGTCGAAAAATAGTGGAGGGTGTCGTAAAACTGCAAGGGTGTCGTAAAACTGCAAGGGTGTGATAAAACTGCAAGGGTGTCGTTTAACTGCAAGGGTGTCGTAAAACTGACAGGGCTTCGTAAAACTGCAAGGGTGTCGTAAAATGATGAAGGATGTCGTAAAAACTGGAAGGATGTCGTAAAATGTCGTAAATGTCGTAAAACTGCTAGGGTGTCGTGAAATGATGAAAGCTGTCATAAAAGATGGAAGGGTGTCGTAAAACTGCAAGGATGTCGTAAAATGATGTATGGTGTCGTAAAATTCATGGAGGGTGTCGTAAAACTGCTAGAGTGTCGTAAAATGATGAACGGTGTCGTAAAATTTACGGAGAGTGTCGTAAAACTGCTAGGATGTCGTAAAATGATGGAAGGGTGTCGTAAAACTGCAAGGATGTCGTAAAATGATGGAAGGTGTCGTAAAATACATGGAGGGTGTCGTTTAATAATAGAGGGTGTCGTAAAAGATGGAAGGGTGTCGTAAAACGGCAAAGATGTCGTAAAATGATGGAGCGTGTCGTATAACTGCAAGGGTGTCTTAAAACAACAAGGGTGTCGTAAAACTGCAAGGGTGCCGTAAAATGATGGCGGCCATCATTTTACGGCACCCTTGCAGTTTTACGACACCCTTGCAGTTTTTCACCCTAATATTATAAAGAGGTAAAGTTTGTGTGTTTGTTTGTTTGTGTGTTTGTGACGTTGTAGGGAGTAATCTCTGGATCTACTGAACCGATTTTAAAAATTCTTTCTGTGTTTGATAGTCCATTTATCGGGGAGTGTCATAGGTTATATAGTATCACGCTATGCCTAATAGGAGTAGAGCAGTAATGAAATATGTTTATAAAAGGGACGCTTAAAAACGTTTATTTTGCTTCTACTGCTTAAATGTCTGGAGATATACTGAAATAATGTATTAGAGAATTGTACCTTTAAAAAAGTTTTACAATTAAGAGACTTAAGATTGTCGTAAAAATGCTAGGGTGTCGTAAAATGATGAAGGGTGTTGTAAAATATGGAAGGGTGTCGTAAAACTGCAAGTTTGTCGTCAAACTGCAAGGGTGTCGTAAAATGATGGAGGGTGGCGTAAAATGATGGAGGGGTGTCGTAAAGAGAGACTAAATGTTCTGCACTTAGTAGACATTGTTTTCTGCCCAGACTTAAGATTATATTCTTTTAAAACATATATCTATACTTCTATACTTAATATTATAAAAAGGTAAAGTTTGTGTGTTTGTGACGTTGTAGGGGGTAATCTCTGGATCTACTGAACCGATTTTAAAAATTATTTTAGTGTTGAATAGTCTATTTATCGTGGAGTGTCCTAAGCTATATAGTATCACGCTAATAAATAATAACAGAAATAGAGCAGTAATGTTTTTTTTTTAAAGTGACACGTTTTTTTCGCCGCCCTACGAAGTGGGCACGGGTCAGCTAGTTATTTATAAACTAGCTAACCCGTGCCCACTTCGTTGGCGTCCGTTTTTTAAACATATTTCATTACTGCTTCACTCCTATTAGTCATATCGTGATACTATATAGCCCATGACACTCCCCGATAAATGGGCTATTCAACACAGAAAGAATTTTTAAAATGGGTTCAGTAGATCCGGAGATTACCCCCTACAACGTCACAAACACACAAACTTTACCTCTTTATAATATTAGTATAGATGTGCGTAAAAAATGTAAAACTATTTTTTAATATTATCAGGGATCAATGCCTGGGACTTTTACAAACATACTACATATCATGACACACGGTGATGAAGGCATGTCAGTACACAATAAAAATAGTTATCTAATCGATTACAATATTCAGATAAAGACCGAAATTACTCATAAAGATCTGGCTATCGCTTGAGATTTTTGGTGCCGATGAAAGCGCGCCGCAAGAAGTGCGCGCGAGTCCCAATTCCACTTTCGTATTGTACCTGTAGTATCTCTTTGCTAGGAGGCTTCAAGTGACCACAAGGACACCCCCACGCTAATCTATTATTTCAGTAATCCCTGGGTATCTATTGTGTACTGGGTATCAGCTTCATGTCTATTGCGAATATTTTCTTTTTAAAGAAAAAGAGAGTTAACATCAAACCAAACTTTGTATCATCCATAAACAATTTAATAGAAAACAGTAATAAAACTATTAAAAACAAGATGTTGAAGTATCTAACAGCCGGACACGGGATAAGGGAATTTGAATAGCCTCTAGTTGCGTTAGTTATTCAGTGCGTGACTCCGCTGGCTGGCGGCCGTACGCCCTGTGCGCTCGTAAATCAAACTCGCTATTCGCTTATGCATTATACAGTTTTATTTGTGCGAGTCCGCTGAATAGGTAATAAACTATGGCAGGTGAAACGTTCTGTGTTCGAATGCGCCTAGAATTTGTAACATACGCAAATACGTATGTTTACCACGATTCGTTTTGATACAACCTACGTAACTGCCTAGGTGTAGTGCTGGATGTATTTTGTTAATTGGATTACTTTTGATGGTGTTTTTTTTGTTGATGTTATAGTTTTAGCCGTTTTTCTAAATATAGACTTTTTTTAACCTTCTAAATAATGCCTTGTCTTATAGATGAATTAATACTGAAAAGTTTTTAAATATTTTCCAACTCTACAGTAGGTTTCTTCTAAGCAAATATGGACTTTAATTTTCATGACATTACCGTTGTTTCGCAGTTCTCTTTAATATTGGTCTCTGCTTGCTGTACATTTAGTGTAGTTTGCTACGTAGATAACTTACAACACGTTTCAAAAATTCCAAACCTTTTTCATAAAATTTGACTCTTAAAAAGTTTTTCAAATAAGTGAAGAACTATCAGATACATCAGAATAGTAAACAACCATAAAAAAATACAACTACAAGGAAAAAATCCTTAACGTTCTGAAATCAGTTTAAATCAAACTCATAACCAGCTCCAATAGTAGGTAAATCAGTTGAACATTTTCACGAAATAGTGTAACCGTGTAGTCACCTAATTAAAAACGGGTCATGTAATTTGGGGGTTCTTGCCCAAATTAATGAGCTTTAGTTCCGGAGTTGAGTCGATCTATCCGGGCGGCAGACCAGAAAATTCACTGGTGTCCTCGTTACACCTACCTGCATACATCTAGGGATTAATGTTACCGCTAATCCTCTTATCTTTGTTAATTACTTTTTTATTAAATCGACATTATATGAAAAATAAAATGAAGCTATTTACAATTAAGATGAAAAGTTTATTAAAGAAACGAATAAGGGAAAAACTGTATGGATAAACAAACAGTGTGGAAAATTATAATATTGAATTGTTACTTACTGCGGCAAAGCTGAGCTTTGTTTGAAGTTTCTCTACGCTTTCGAATCACATATGAGGAGATGGAGAACCAAAGTAACCAGCGGTGGCGGTGAGCAGAACACGCGCACAGAGTAAGCAGAACGATAAGCTTTTGGAATGACAACCGCGTACCTGAATGGGCAGACCCTTCGATGGTGGTCGGACGACCTAGTCAGGGTGGCGAGTAACCATTAGATAAGGCATAGAACCGTTTATTGGAAAAATTTGGAGGAGTGCGTCTAGAAGTGGATATGATGACTTACTGCGGTGATTAAATGCCTATAGACAGCTATTAAGATCTTTTAATTCATTGTTTACATTAAACATGGCTATAAAAATAAATGAATATCGATTATATTATTATCAACCAATACAATCCGTAGAACGATCAGCATTCATGTTAATGAAATGTCAAGTAAAATTATAGCAATTACAACGAAACGCTCACTGCATTGTTGGGTGGACCGTCACCGGAATCACCTGGCATTACCGTACAGAAAATATTTTGTACAAAATGGCCCATTTATTTCAGTAGCAACATAATATTTCGTAATTACGATATCAACGTTTACAGTGTTGCAGAATCGTTTATCATGGGGAACCCTTAAGTAGAGGATGATTACCTTTTTGTTGTATGGTCTTTTAACATTGGCACAAGAACGACAATTCGCTTGCCTGATCAATCGTATCTGATAGGGACAGGCAGAAGCACTCTGAGGTTTGTAGTAGTTTAACGTGCTCTTATGTAGGTATTATCACATTTAACACAATAATCAACCACAGCCAACGTGTTCCTAATAAGATCAAAGTAACTCTACTACTGTCATATAAATTTCTGCAAGTGAAACCGTTAGACAAATCATCAGAATTGTAATTGTTTAGACAATACAAGACATTTAGATGTAATTATTTCGTCTGTCAAGTAAGTTCCGTGTCAAACGGATTATTTGAATAGCCTGTTGCTAATTACCCTTCCAAACAGATATACGAGTACATCAAAAGATCAATAGATACGCAGTACACTATTTATTGAATCAAACTGAATATCATGTGCTGTTAAATCTCTTAATATACGAGTATATTGGCGCCACTCCATGTCTCTCTGTATAAAAGCATTACTCTACTGCTAGAGTCAGGTAATAAGCAAAGAATATAATATCTTGTTGAATGTGTGAAGAACGAAAAACCAGGGGATATGTTAATTGGTAAGATTTTTTTTAATGGAAATACTAGGCAAGGGTTCAGCCACCTAGCTATTGCACCAGTTACTGTAAGTCGAAGGCAACACTATAGTGCTTCCTAGTAAATTAATAAGGTATATTACATTAACTCTCTTCTAAAACGGCTCTACATGATTGTCCTTGACGTATTTTATTTGCATAAATAATTTCAGGCCTGTAAAAGTGGTCTCTACACAAGGAATCCCTAGTGCGGGGTTAGTTTGTACTCCATGATTGATAAAGTTTATATGTTTGTACATACGTGTGAGAAATTTTATTATTAATATGAAAAACTGAAACTCAAAGTGTGTACAAACAAAAATCCTTCTCCTCTATATCGAGTAAGGTTCATATATTGAAAGTTTGTGCAGTGTTACACCGCGTGCCGGGCCCTAAGGACACACATTCTACTTTGTCCTTACACAAAACTTTTTAAGAACTTCCTTAACAGATGTTCTGTCTGACTTTTGTTCTGGGAGTAACTCATGTATTCTTGTAACATGCCTTTTATGTGAAACAAAAGTATGTAATACTTTTTTTAAATATAATGTAGAGTGTGTTTTATTTTGTGTTTATACCTTAGAGAATTTGTTGTATTTCTTGATAGAATAACTTCTTATGTAGGTAAGTGCGTATGTGTCCACTATGTTACCACTGATACGCTACACTGTTAGAGGTGCAGGGATAATATTTGGTATTATGATAAGTATTAGCCCGGCGTTAGTTCTTAGCAAGGTTTGATAACGAAAGCAGCATGTTACACACTAGAATTGAACGTTATTCGTCGTAAATCGAAGAAAAGTCATTCAAAACTGCATAGGTATGCATTTTCTTTTTTTGTTATGAACCTGGAGTATAAATAGTAGTAGTCAAAATACTTTAATTAACAGACTATTTTATTTTACAAATTAATTACCAATAATTTAGATACGACCTACACAAAACGTTGTGATCTCTTTGTTGTCTATGATAGAAGTGCGTGGTAGTTCCTCACAATGTAGAGTTATTATTCTCTGACATTTATAAGCATTGTAGCACCCACTGTTTCATAAAATTATACAACAATTCAATTAAGTTTTTGTTTGCATAAGTTTTTCGCATTGTTTTGTAGAATACCACGTACCACTTACGCATTAACAATCATTTTTAATTTAAAAATAAAAGTTTGTGTGATTTGCACCGGCGTAAGCGCCTCAGACGACTTTGACTGCTAGGTCATCCGAATTCTTGTCTCGTTAACCAAATGTCCATATTCCATGTCCAAAAGACAGCGCCATATACTTAGGCTACAAAACAGCTGTCGTCTTTCCCTATTTTCTCTGTCTATTCTTAAATTCTTATTAGAAGTTTTGGTTAAGTTATAATACTAACCTAATACAATACATGTTTAGTAAGTATATCAGGTAGAGTAACTCATAGAAGTGCATCAAGCACCAGCACGCAGCTGTAGCACAAAATACAAGGCAAACGTGACTTGTGATATTGCGTCACTTGTATCTCATACTGCTGTGTCTGCATGTATTACTCATGCTGAACGATACGTGTATTTCGTGGGAATACGTTGATAGATATTCTTGTTAAGTTTCTTGAGAATAACATTCACACAATACTGTTGTTGTTAGAAACTAAGCAGATCTTAAACTATGGGAACAAGTTGAGAAAGACAATTATTAGTAAACTATAATGCACAGTTTTCCATTTTTGAAATATTCGACTTAAGTTTGCCAAAAATGTTAAACAAAAACGAGACATGTTGAAATATATAGCTTGAAATACACTTTCTCCATTATTTGCTTTAACAAATGTTGCTTTGTTTTCTATACAAATAAATTGAAACTAAAAAAAAACTTGCTAATATACACGAATAAAGGCTACACACACGTAAAGCTTCATTTGTTAATACACTAACCCATTGCGAAAGAATATCATCATTGAATCTATAGTGTAAAATTTTCGGAAAGCAAAGACCTCTTCGAAAAACTCTCTCGTGTAATGGAAATCGTGCCCCTCGGCCCCTAGGGCATCGCGGATTCTCTGCACAAAAGGCCCAACAAAAAGGTCCTGCCGTCACATGAACATTGTAAAACTCGGCCTCGTATTCACGTACATATTCACAAACGATATTCAACCTAAAAATAATACAGTAAGGTTCGTTTCAGCTCTAGCCAAAATGTTTTGTAACAGTTTTTTCCAATCCGATAATGCGACCTTAGCGTCGGGATCATGGTTTACTACAAATTGTATTAGAGTAGTAGATTTAACTATTTACGCGGTGTACAGTCCGGTCGCATAACTCGTCCGCTTTACATCGAAGAACGCTGATTCTTTTGTTATCGTATATAGAGCATAAATTCCTTTGAAAGTGATGTGTAACTTCGTTACTTTTTGTCAAATTAATAAAGGTTTTCTTTAGTACTATAATTTTGAAGTGCAAGTACATAAACACAATAGTAGAGTAAATATATCGAACAGAAGAAAGGCAATGGAAAAAAAATTATATACTCAAGAATTGATATGAACCTACACACAGCACTTTTTAGAACGCCGCCCGCCCGGTCCACAGTGCGCTTCCTGTTTAGAAAACGCCTCCGACACCTTTTACCGCTAGGCCATCCGAATCAAAGGCGTCGGACGCGTGTTCTTCGCCAAAGACGCAAGTTTGAATCCAGTCTCAAAATTTTCTTTTATTATTTTTTTTCCTTCGTTTTGAAATTGTGCAACCTAAGCTATCTAGGTAATTTACAAAAAAGTGTTTAAGTATGTTTACTTGTTGTTTAGTACCCCTAGTAAAAGCTTTGCTTAGTTTGGGACTAGATGGCGTTGTATGAATGTGAAAAAAAACTTATTCATATTATGTAATTTAGATGCGTATACCTTACCAGAGTTATCACATAAGTACAGTAGTATATAGTAAACCAAATACTAAGTCTAACTAGTACAGTGAACGTAGCTTCATCTCAAGTGCACCTCTCACGATCACGGGAGCTTTTGCCTCTAAGGAATCGATTATCTGTAGACGTCTCGCATTCCACAGATATCGTCTTCATCTTGATGCCAATACGACTAAAGGTATTAAAATATACTATTTGTAGAGTATTTTTATTCAATAATAATATTAATTATTGTATACTGTTTAAGGGTCGTAGCACATACATATAACGTAACGTAAAAGGATCGGCACCGTATCAATTGGAGCCGTTCAGTATAATTTGCACCGAACACTAATCGGAATCGTAACGTAATCGGATTTTTGACGTTTGACACCGAGGAAAAAGGCGAGGTGGTGCCGATTCGTTTACGTTGCTTTATATGTGCTACGATCATTAGTCTGCTATTTTTATAAAAACAAATGTCAAAATAATTGTATTTTCGAGGATAGCACTGCATAGTGCTTAACAATAGTTTTTCTTTCATACTTTGTCTTATAAAATGTAATACAATCACCGGTGTTTAAATCATTAACAGTCCATTGTTAAAATCGAGGATAAGTCAACGATGATTCTAAGGCACCCACTTCTGATATAATGAATAATAATCTAATAAGAAGAATTTCTTCCATTAGTGGAAACTTCATAAACTAACATGGATAATGGTTCAAGAGATTCGTATAACCTACTTCATATTTCGAAGAACCATATAAATGATTTGACAACCGTACAATAGCGTTATTATAGTTAAGTGCGGTAAATTTAAGATGATAATACAAAGCTATGAAAAACTGAACAACAAGCATTATCTCGCCAAAATCCCTGTATCGAGTTTTGGAATCGTTTCGCATTGTTGTCTTTTGTGTTCAAGTTCGTATTCGTTTTCCATCGTACACCATTATTCACATTAAGTGGACAGATCTTGGGTCAGATTCAGGCAAAAGAAAAGCACAAAAAGTGCCCGCTTTATCCGAGCATGATAAATCTACTTCAAATCCGAGAATAGCGTCTTTTATGAAGGAAATTGAAATAAACCGACCGTGCGGATAACGGCTAAGTAAGAAGATCGGGATCCTTTTTAGAATATATTGGTGAATCATTTTCATTCATCAACTCTATTAAGAATACGTTTAACCTGAACTTGGTTATGCGATATTATTGTTATCTCTGTAGCGTTTTCTCATTGGTACAAAGTTAGGTACCAATGAGAAAATTCTTATTAATCCTTGTTGTTTCAGTAATCATTGTATACCAAACTCAAATGTCACTTAGGTTACAAAATGTGTGGAAAGGGCCTATCTCCAGTACTTAGTGGACGTATATTGTCAAACAATGATAATGATGATTATTCGTCTAGTTCCCTAGGTACAAGCTCAACTTAGTTTGGGACTAGATGACGTTGAATAACCCCTTACTCATAAACGCCTCTTAAACATTAGTCCACTGATTAGCTTAAATTCTTACGATTTTGTTTGATATAAGGTTGGTTTTGCTAATAAAAATCTCGCTAAACAGTGATTAAATTTAAGAAGCATTTATGAGTAAGGGGGTAAATGTGTAGGTATTAAAATTTATATATCATATAGTTAAACTGGCTGTTTAAGATACCTACGTAAGGATTTTTTCATATATTTTATAAAAGCAGTTGTAATTTTGATAGATTTTAACAATAGTTCCAATTTCAAAGGTATCAAACCGTGTCCGACGAACTGTTAAGAGTCAATTTGGGTTTAGGTTTTTAAAAAAATAAAATAATGAATTAGGTTTGAGACAGCCGTTCGGTTCTGATGATGGAATTAGACTGAGGTGTGAATGAATGGATCGTGAGGATATGAATGAGAAATGCTGACTGAGTAAGAAATGCTGACTGTGTATGAGAGTGTGCGTGGTATGGAATAAGGGTAACATTGTATGTCTATAACACCTCCCAGGGGTGGACTAAACATCGGGGTTTAAATTTCGATGTTTAGGAAGATAATCAATGGACTATCTTTAGACATTTCTTCTTATACTAGGAGATGGAAGGTTTTCATTTTCTTGAATATGTTTGGTGATTTTAATAGGAATGACTGGATCGGGGTTTGAAGTTGTGTCTGGTGAAGGATTAACTGGGACTGACTTGAATAAAGTAGGGAAAAGTTGGGAAGAACGGCTGTGCGATTTAATATAATAAAACAATTTAAGAATACAGAATATAGAAATTATAACAATAATAATTAAAATTGAATAATGAGTCTCATATTTTATAATTGGGTGTTGGTTTATTATAGTATCTGTTTGATCGGTAATGGATTTTAATTTTGATTTTGTTTCTGATGTAAAGATGTCTAAATCAATGTTTTGTAATTTCAACTGAGGCTCATTACTACTTGTTATTACATCTCTAAACTTATCTAGGTTACAACAAGTGTCGTTTATAATACTAAAATCGGAATAGGTAACAGTTACATTAATTTTTACACTATTGTATTGTGGTATTAATTTGGTACTTTTACAGTAAGCAATACAATTGTCCTGAATGCTCAGGATACCTGTACCAATAATATTAATTTCCATTATCGTTTGATTTGGGCATTCAACATAAAGTTTATTATTCTGTGATTGTACATAAATCCAATTATTATTGTAAAGTGGTTTCCATAAGTCTATATGTCCGTGTAGAAAATCGGTACGACACTGTACTGGTAAAACACTTATCACTTTCGATAACAATTCACTCTCACAACACGGGTTCGCGTTTACCGGGAACACCGTCATGACGTCACAGATGTATTCACGCGCGCTTATCGCTGTACATTCCTTTATCGAATCGAGGTTACAATATTCTGATTTATCCTTGGTCATTGCTATGTACTTACTAGTGGGAATTATAAAACTAAAAGACTCTGGTTTAATACTATTGTGCGGGGTTGGTAATGCTATGCTATGGAACAAATTAAACTGTTTAGGAGACACCAAAGGTATTTTCAATACAAACACAATCTTGTTGTTTAAACTATAACATAATACACTAGATATATTCATTAAACTATGAATATTATTTAATTCTAAGCTTACAGGTAACTTAAAATCTACGGGTAAGTATCTATAGTTATCGACAATTTCTTGATACAATTGAGTCGGTGATAAAATAACAGGATGCAGGATGTTTTGACTACATAACTTAACAGCGTTTGTTATGTCTTCTAGCTGAAATGATAAGGTGAGTATCAGTGGCGAAGGGTGGATTTTTATAAAAGGGAAGCCGAAGATTCCGTGGACTTTTGTTCTACTTTATATTACTATTATTCTGTAGTTCATAGGTATTCGTGAGAAAATGTTTCGATTTTACCTAGTTGTCCCGAACTCATAAACTTAAAATACGAAAATGTTTCTCTGTTTGGAAGACTTCTTTGATCAATTAGATTAATTGTTTATATTGCTATATCCTAAATGATTCTACATACCTACTTACTTACTTTTAGAATCTGAGAATACTGTCTGTAAGCCACTTACTTATACGTATCGAAATGAGATAATTGTATTAAAATGTTTCGTAAATCCACAGCGCCGGCGTTTCTTATATTTATAATTCAATTTCGAGAATGATGTTTTATCGCACATCACATAATAGGATAGTCAATATAATATAACACTATTAACCTGTCCCTTATAACAACAAACTATTAAATTTGCTGAAAACAATACAAACAAGTACTTACAAAAATATTCCATAGGATCCCAACGCACTACGACAAAAATAAAGTCAACCAATGCACAACACATAATACACAATCATAAATAATTAAACATACAAATTTTACTACTTTAAACAAGAAAGCGAATTTTATAACCTATTTGCAGAAAATAAATACAAATATCTGTTTTTTCTTCAAATGGTCCTATCGTTTACCGATGATTCTGCCAAAGTCAAGACGCAAGCCGTATAAAAATATAAAAACAAATAAATATAATTAAAAACTAAAAATTCAGAAGAAAGGCTGATTTCTATCAGATTTAAATAATTGATAAAAACAAAGGAATGTCAATGGCAAATTAAGTACTTAACGTGAAATGAAATGAAACTTCGTTACAATTGGTCGGTCCACTGGTTGCAATAGTGCTTTCTCGCTCTCGCAATGTTGTAGTTGTATCTTTTATCCTTGTCATAAGCCGATGGCCACCGGCTTATATGGTACCTTAGATCGACGAATACAAAGTGTCACGTGACCGTACGATTTCCGTACAGTCTGTTGTACTGGATTCCTAATTTCGCGACCGGCTTACTGCGCTCCGCGCATGCGCGCTTTAAGTACTCTCTGACTGAACCATAACAAGTTGTTAGTTGACAACCTTTAATTACAAGATGGCGTTATGAGTACGTAAATAATTATATTGAAAATTATTATTACTGTAATTATTATTGCGATTTACGTAAGAGAATACTTTTTTGTTTTATATTATTTTGTATTGAGTGGATGTTGCGTCATTGATTTATAATTGATTAATAGACAATGCTAAGCGGTTTTTGCAAAGGTAAGCCGGTAGGAATCGAGTTATATGGACACTTCGCCACTAGTGAGTATAGATGCTTCTAAACTGTTTAAGATTGAATTAATATATGCTTTCATATTTAACTGGTTAGAAATAGCAGTAATATTATTTAATTTTAACGTGAAATTGTCGATAGCTTGATTGAGACTGGCTTCATTAAGTTTTATTTCATGTAAAGTTTTGTTAAACTTTGATAACACTGTTGTGGTAATTAATATATTTTCTTTTATTAATGATCCCAGTCTCTTTTCATTATCTTGAATATTTTGGATGGCGTTGTCATATCGATCAGCGTCATCCTCGTCCAGAGTGCCAAATATGGTTTTTGCCAGAGAACCAATACCACCTATCCATGCTCCTCGTTTAGCCCTATTTATTACTAAATGGGAAATGGCGGAGTAAGCTGAAGTCATATCGTGATATCGCGTAGTTAACGGTTCCAGTATATTGTGACATTCTAAGTTATTTGTGGTTTTGATCTGGATTTGACCACACACTAACCGTATTGTTCCTAATATAGAATTAATGTTTTGAATATGGGGTTCAATATGTGATATATCGAAAGGTGTTACTATATCTAAATGGCTTACACGAATTTTGAGTTCACCAATTGGATCAAAATATATACCAGGACTCTTGTCGATTGGTTTGATAAGTTCTGGACGACCATGAGCCAGTATGCTGTAATGAAAAGAGACATTTGATAATTCTAGATGAAAGAGTTGTACCTAACTATATTATACTTACTTATAAAAATCTACTTAGGTAAAATAATAGATAAAATATAATAATAGTAAAATATTAGTATAACTATTTGCTAAAATTTATATAGCTATATAAGCTAGTATTCATTGTTCTCGGACGTCCACATGTTTGATTTCATCAAAATGATGTTTTACATGGCGCCGATTTATTAATAACGATAGTGTATGATTGCCATGTATTTTGACTACTTTGTACGGACCTTTCCATACAGGCGATAAGGCCTTGCGTAGTCTAAGGTGATTTTTTAACATGACGTAATCGCCTATTTTGTAAGTTACGGAACGAGAACGCGTATCATAATAGTTCTTTGAATTTATTTTTGATTTATGAATGAACTCTAACGCTTTATCACGCGTATGTTTCATCCGGTGTTGTAGCATTTTTACATATTCCGGGTATGTCGCAGTGGATGTATCGTCGTATACAGAGTCTGGAATGTGTGGCTTATGGCCAAACAATAGTTCATAAGGTGAATAGTGCGTTGTTGTATGAACAGCAGTGTTATACGCTAACATCGCGGTATAAACATACCGGGGCCAATTATCTTGGTTATCGTTTATATACGGTCTCAAGTATTCCTTAAGGGTTGAGTGTGACCTTTCCAAAGCGCCTTGCGTTTGGGGATGATAAGGGCTAGACCATAGTTGTTTTATTTTGAGGAAGTCGCAAGTTTTCTTAAATAGGTCCGCCGTAAAATTGGTGCCTTGGTCGGTGAGAACATGTTTAGGAATTCCAAACAATGAAATAAAATGTAGTAAGCAATCGCATGACTCTTCAGCGGTATTACTACGAAGCGGATAAGCTAATGAGAATTTAGTGAGGTCATCTTGCATGGTTAAAATAAATCTAAGTTTAGCTGTGCCAGATTCTGGTAAAGGGCCTACGATGTCGAGAGATAGCCTCTCGAAAGGGGATGTCGATGTCGAGGTTATTACCATTGGTGCTCTATTTACTTTACGTAGAGCTTTATTTATTTGACATGAGGAACAGCTTTTTATGTAGGTTTCAATGTCGCTGCGCATGTTTTTCCAGTAGAATCTTTCTTTAATCCGATTTAGCATTCTATTGGATCCTAAATGTCCTGCGATAGGAATATCGTGGTTTTCCTTTAAGATCTTAGGGATTTCAGAAAGTGATGGGTATATAATGTGATTATTATATATATGTAATTTAATGTTGGTCCCATGAAATAAGTAGCTCAGCATATTGTAGATTTTAACAAAAGAATGTTTGTCAAATGGATTTTTGAAATCAGATATGCTAATTTCATTTGTCATGGGGTAAAACACTATTATCTCATCACGTGCATGTTTCAAAGAATTAAATATATCTGAATATGAGTAGTCATCAAAATAGTGCACCTTTGTGAATAGAAATAGATAGGTTTTATTTTCAAAACTTAAGGGTAAAAAGGTGTATAGAGTTCTATCTAATTTTAGAAATTCACTACGATCAGGTTCTGGACAGTTATTAAGTACCTCTTGGACGTAGGGCATAGATTCGTCCATATCTATAGAGGTTGGTATTAACACTAGCTTTTGTGTTCCTTTGAGAAGGTTTTCGTTATGTTGGGTTATTAATGTGTCATATGTTTTAATAGGTAATTTTAGGTACTTGCTGTATGTTACTTCGGATAAAGGTAAGTTTTCAGGTATTGGTGAGGTTACAGCATGCTGTTGAGTAGGAACAGGTAAGGTTTCAGGGTTTTGCCAACTAGTCGAAGGTTGAGGTTCTGTTTCAGTTTCTGTTTCAGGTTGCGGTTCATCTGTGATGGAGCTTAAGTAATCCATTACCTCGTTTTCGATTTCAGGATTTATAAGGTTCGTGTCAACGTTAGATGGCGGGGACACTAGGAGGCTTTGCAGATCGTTAACTGCTTCATTAAGTGAATTTGGAGGTTGTGATGGTTGTAGTGAAAGTTGGTTATCAGGATTATCCGTGTTTAACGTATTTTCTTTTTCAGAGTAGATTGGATTTACTGGGTATCGAGAGAGAGCATCAGCAGCTGAATTTAGTTTGCCCTTGCGATATATGATATCGTAATCATATTCCTCGAGCTTTAACCTTCAACGTTGGAGTTTACTGCTGGGGTCTTTGTGATTGAATAACCATTTTAATGGTCTATGATCAGTGACGATTAGGAATTTATGACCATAAAGGTAGGGGCGGAAAGTTTTGCAACCGAATAAAATGGCTAGTAATTCTTTTTCCGTTGTGCTGTAGTTACATTCGCTTTTATTAAGGGTGCGAGAAGCAAACGCTACCGGTTGGTCCTTGCCCACAGATCCTTGTGAAAGAACACAGCCAACGGCATAATTAGAGGCATCGCATGTAAGAATGAACGGTTGAGAGAAGTCAGGATAGATGAGAAGCGGAGCTGACGTTAGCTTGTGTTTTAAAGTATCAAACGCAAGCTGCTGTTGATTTTCCCATTTAAATAAAATGTCTTTCTTTAGAAGATGAGTGAGGACTTTAGCTATCTTTGAAAAATCAGGTATGAAACGTCGGTAGTACGAGACAAGGCCAAGAAACGATTTTATATCTTTAGGTGACTTTGGAGTAGGAAATGCAGTTACGGATTTGATCTTATCTGGGTTTGGTTTGACACCTTGCTCAGTGATTACATGACCAAGATAACAGACTTCGCGGCGAAGAAACTCGCATTTGTCGGGCTGTAATTTGAGATTGAATTCTCGAATTCTTTGGAAAATAGACGTTAGGTTACAAATACTCGTTTTCAAATCAAATCCATAGGAAACGACATCATCTAAGTAAACAAAACTTTTAATGCCTTGTAGGCCTGATAACACAGAGTTCATTAGTCTCTGGAATGTTGAAGGAGCGTTTTTAAGTCCGAATGGCATTCTAGTAAATTGAAAATGTCCTTCAGGGACATTGAAAGCAGTTTTAGGTTTATCGGCGTCATTTAATTTAATCTGGTGAAACCCGGATGCCAGATCTAAGGTTGAGAAATATTTACTGTTCCCAAGTTGGTCCAGGATTTCTGTAATCTGAGGAATCGGGTAAGTGTCGCCGATTGTGACGTCGTTCAATTTTCGATAATCAATCACCACTCGCCACTTTTGTACGTTAGAAGCGTCAAGTTTTTTGGGAACAACCCATATTGGTGATGACCAAGGGGAATCGGAAGGCTCTATTATATTTTGGTTTAACATTTTATCTATTTGCTTTCGAACTTCGGCTTTATGTACTTCAGGAAATCTGTAAGTTTTAGTATGTATAGGGATATCAGTTGTGGTTTTAATTTCGTGTTTTAGAGCATTTGTGTGCGTGAGGTTTTCACCGGGTAAATAAAATATGTCAGAAAAGTCTGAACATAATTGTAAGAGTGCTTCTTTCTCTTCTTCATTTAGATGTGAAACACGTAACTGTTTTAATACTTCTTCTGTACGTTTAAAGCTATTATATGTTTGGTTTACGTGATGAATTGGATAAGGAGAAAGATTTTTAAATTTAATGCCACTTATAGCTTCAAGGTGCAGATTCAAGTTGGACTTTAACGTGGTAGGCTTTTCGGACGTGTTTAAGACCGATATATTTATTCGTTTGTTTTCTTTCACATGTACTAAACAATTAGCAATTAATAGTGAATCTGAAAGTTTTTGGTCTAGGATCAAGCCTTCTTTTATTTCAGGATTTGAGACGGAACATTCAATAACGGTTTCGGTTCTGGGCGGAATAATATAAGCAGGATCGTGGAAGTGCAGCTTTAAAGATGACTTCCCGAGATGAAGAAGATTATCATTGTAATTTATATTACAACTGTGAGCATTGAGCAGATCAGAACCTATGATACCGTCATAAGGTAAGTGAACTATATCAATCACGTGAAACTGGTGCGTTAATTTGCATTTAGGAAGATGAATTTCTAATTGGAAATGTCCACGAGTGTGAAGAGATTCTTCTGTTGATTCAATACCTTTTAATTGAATGGCTTCTCTTGTCAGCTTGGGATATCTCGCTATACAAGAGTGTTTAATTAAGCTTACCGATGAACCTGAATCTACTAATAAGGATAATGGTATGTCCGAAACGGAAGAATTAATCAAGACATGTGGCAATAGTGTTTTTGCAGGATTATTTGTGATCTCAAAAACGTTACATTTGTAAGATAAAGAGGATTTGGAATTGGTTTTATGTTTTGCTAGGCTATCTCTTAGTGATGCCTGCATAGGATGAGCTAAGCTATCTTGTATAGATGCTTGCAGAGAATGAGCTAGGCCATCTTGTATCGATGCCTGCAGAGGATGAGCTAAGCTATCTTGTATAGATGCTTGCATAGAATGAACTAGGCCATCTTGTATCGATGCCTGCATAGGATGAGCTAAGCTATCTTGTATAGATGCTTGCAGAGAATGAGCTAGGCCATCTTGTATCGATGCCTGCAGAGGACTTTTTTTTAAAGATTTTAGGTCTCCGTTTTGGGACTGGTTACCCTGCTGTGTGACCTTTTTGAGATTAGAATTAAGATCTCCGTTTTGGGGCTGGTTACCCTGTCGTGTGATCTTAGAGGATATTGAAGGCTTACTAGATTTATGAGTGTCGATTTTTACATTACGATGTCCCGCACGACACCGGGACGAGACGGTTACTCGTTTTTTGAACCGGTATCTACCGTATCGTAGCCTTCTTCGAGGTTATTAGGATAGTCATCATTATTATATTCTGATGGTTCTTCGGCAACAAAGTTTACACGATGAGTCGGCCCTGATTGGGTCCGATCAGGATTATTAAAACGGTTATTGTTATATTTCCGTTTTTGGCATTGTTCTAATAAATGCCCAGGGGTCTTACAATATCTACAAAATGGAGCCGAAGGGCTGTAATTATTATTACCGTTCATAGGTCGTGTAGGATTAGGATAAAACTTTGAGCTGGATTGGATTGAGTTACGACGCATAAATTGATTGTTAGATTTTGATGTGTTCGCTTTGTCTTGGCGTAATAGCTGGTTATTAGATTGTGTTTGTTTGTTTAAGGAATGATAAATTTTCTCCTCCGAAATAGCGAGGTTTATGGCTTCATTTAAGGTTTTAATTGATTTACATCTAATAATATTGGATATATGGGGTTTTAATCCCATTTGGAAATGATGGAGGGCTAATTCCTCCATTGCAGCTGTTCGTCCTATCATTTCTCGGCTTTTATGCCCGTGTGAAATAGAAATTTCCGTTAGTAATTCGGATAGACATGTCTCAATTCGTAGAGCATACTGACTAACGTTTTCCTGAAATTGTTGTTTACAATCCTGAAGGTCGGTTAAAAGATGGGCATAGTGTTTCCTCTCACTAAATTGTGTTTTGAGGAACTCTTTGAGTTGTTGCCAATTGGTAAACTCTTTAATTGAGCAAGCGGTTTCTGCTTTACCCTGTAGTTGGCAAAGGATGTATTTAAAGAGTATATCTTTCTGTGTGTCTGAAGCTAATTCGTATGCGTTGTTACAATTTACAAGAAATGAATTTAATTTTTCTCTGGAACCATCATAAGTTTTAATAAATTTAAGTAAAGTTGGAAGTTCAATATCTACTTTAAAAGGAGTAGTTTTTTTTCTAGAGGACGCTCTGGTTGAAGGTCCTTGAGGTGGAGGGCATTGGCCTTGAATATCCTCCTCGGTATCGGTTATGGCTATTTCGGGTTTTTCAAATTTGGGACTCTGTGATCTTTCAGCCATAATAATTGATTTAAATATTACACAATAAAGAATAATATACAATAATATAAGGATAAAACACAATCGTTCAAATTTAACAATAGAATTATAGCAATGACCAAATGTTATACATAAAATCACTTACAGGAATGTAGAGAGCGTGATAAGAATGTTCATTGTTGCTTGTAGCTTTCGATGAAACGGATATAGGTACTGATAAGCCGCTGGATAATTGCGTCACGTTGCCGTCGTCGGAGTCTAAATGTAGGCTATCACTTTTATTTTTACGCGACGGGATAAGTAGTTTTATAGGTTTAGAATAAAGACCGGCTGCAGCACGAGCAGTGCGCAGCAGTGGGCCTTGCAGGAACAGGAACGTCGAGTATTGCAGCACGAGCAGTGCACAGCAGTGGGCCTTGCAGGAACAGGAACGTCGAGTGAAGCCGGGCCCGAACTCGGTATAATAGTTCAATATCACACAATGGAGTCGGCACTTACAAAACGTACACTCGCGTATTACTTGTTCGAAGACGTACCGGGGATTATAATTTATTAATCCCACCGCTGCCACCAAATGTTAAGAGTCAATTTGGGTTTAGGTTTTTAAAAAAATAAAATAATGAATTAGGTTTGAGACAGCCGTTCGGTTCTGATGATGGAATTAGACTGAGGTGTGAATGAATGGATCGTGAGGATATGAATGAGAAATGCTGACTGAGTAAGAAATGCTGACTGTGTATGAGAGTGTGCGTGGTATGGAATAAGGGTAACATTGTATGTCTATAACAGAACGCACAAACCAATCCCTTACATTCATCCCGACTAAAACATTTATTTTCGTTTTCTCTTATTCCACATAATAGATCGTTCGGAAGATATGTCCCTATTTTTAGTGGTGGAGATGAAATCGACCGTGAAATGGTTACCACACGAAGCGGTTGTCTCGCGAACAAACGAAATACAGGATCGCCGTTTGCCGGCGGGGCGTTTGGCGGAAAATTGGCTGGCACACCACTACAGGGTTCAGCTTAATAATAACACGATGTATTGAATGTATGCTCCACATCTATATAACTTAAACGAAACTGTTGTAGAGAGATTTTTATAGATAAATTAAATTGGTTTGCATATTTCGAGGTAATATCGAGCTGTAAAATTTGTAACAACAAATCGTTCGGAATAAACGGTAATGTTCATGTCTATGGATTGATTGTCATTGTTGGTAGCTTCTACGAGGTGTTTTGATGAATGCGTTACCTTTATTTCTGGACTGTATTCGCGCTTACTATCAGTTTTCATAAGGTCATAAAATATTACCTACACAGGGTCCTAGATTTCAATTATACATGCGGTAGGAAATTTTATATTGTTAGAAAATATATTTGCTACTTTACTAAGATAAGGCTCAGTGGCCGCACATAAAGCTGCCAAGCACGAGGTCGCGAGTTGTTTTCCCACGCAAAACAATTATTTATGTGATTTTGAAAATATTTTCATGAGCTTTGCTTGTCCTTTGTGTTCATTTTAAATCTATATTTTTTTAATTCTCGCGACATAGTCCGTTCGTAATCACTAGTACAGCAATTATGCATAATAATTATAATTGTAACCTACTTATAAATAATATTATCACTATGAAGTATGCAACAATTTTACACCAGGTGGTAAGATTGACTCTGTGATTTGATAGAGCCTCGTTAATTATGGCCCATCCCGCTAAATAGGTACCTACAGCTATCGCTCTATACTTCTTTGTAAAGTATCAATATATCAACTAGCAGACCACTTGTAGGCCTCTCCTAACACGCACCGCTTCCGCATCCAGTCCGACCCTGAGACCTAACCAACCTTTTTAGAGTATATACTTTTCGAATATTTCCATAGATTAAATTCTAACTTCTAGCCGACTTAATCTATATGATGTATGGCTATTTTTAAAGAAATGAGATTTAAAAAAAATTCTAACTGTCATAATAAAGATCAATCACTCATTGCTCAATGTTTTGAACGTTCACGGCTTTTATGTAAAATTGTAAGAAAGTGCAATTTATTTAAAATGCTTACAAGAAATTAAATTTCCAATGTGAAAAGTGTTAACTTAAAACTTTTTTAGAGTTTTCAAAAGTTTAAGCTAAACTAAACTAAATGAGTGTTGAAGATCAAGAAACTGAAAAAGTCAAATATGCGCTCTCTGCTATTGCTAATGAAATACAGAAGTATGCTGTTTTCTCTTTTTTCTACTGATTTTCTTCCCATATAAAGCATGGCCTTTTAAATTTATTTATTTTTATAGGTCTCCAACAAAGGCAATACAAATTAGAATTAATATAAAAAAACTACAGGAACATTGCGTGTATTCCTTCCATAACAGGAAACCACAGCATTCAAACTAAAAAAAATATATAATACTTATGCATTGGTTACAGTTATGTTGCATATGGTTACAGTTATGTTGCATAAAAGTAATATTTCTCTCATATCTATACCGATAACTACATCTAGTCCTGAACTGAGCAGAGCTTGTGACACAGATAGCTACTAAACTACTAAAATTAATAAGTACATATTTCGAAAAATCAATAATTATTTCCAAAAATAAAAAGCTAGGAGTAAAAAGCTATTACACATCTTCCATTTATTAAAGATTTTTACAATCCTCCCATTCCTACAACGTCCGACCTCCGTTCCCATATAAGACTCCCAAAGGACTTAAAAGTTTACGTTGAGAAAATTCTTGCGGAACGACTTTTATGTACTTATATACAAAAAAATTAAGTCTTTTTGTGTTTAGCACAATGCAAGTAATAATTTAGATATCCTTGTTTTCTATTTTTTTTTATTTGTAGGAAAGCTTACAGACTAATAACAACATTAGGTACTTAAAAAATATTTGTTCTACAAAAATTGCCAATACCAAGCTTCCACATATAGATAACTAATACAAATCCTTAGAAAGCAATTAATATACATTTTAAAGAAACATTTTAAATTACATACTTAATAATCTATCTATCTATTGGAGTTAAGCAATGTCGATGTGAACTCATAGTTACATTAGCAAGTAGTAGAACAGTACCTTCATTAGAGACAAAGCTTGGGCTCGGATTATCACTCGTCAATTTTCTCAATCCGTCAGTTCTATTTCTTGATAAGTACCTAATATATTGACGACCGTAGAGACCGTAGTGGCGTAGAGTCCATGCCTGCTACGTAGACGTCTAAGGTTAGAATCTCGCTTAATTCAACTCTTTGTGTGTTACTTACATGAATGATGCATTGGACTTAGTGTTTTTTTTTTTATTCTTTTGTTTATTCGGGACTTTTACGCGCAGCGTATGTCAGTCCTATGTAAGTGTTTTCTATGTATACTGTATAAGTATTTACGTAAAATAGGTAGATACGCAAGTATTTATATATCCGTTATTTATGTAGAATCCATGCTACTATCTCTGCTTGGTTCAGAACTACTTAGATGACAATGTGTGAAAGTGCCAGAAATATCATAATTTTTACTTACAGAAGTATAAAAAGTACCTTATGCTACTATCAGCATACCTAAACAATTTGTATGCAATATAATATTTTCTTTTTATTCAGATTCAATCTTGAAAAAGCCTTTAGTAATGATACAATAGAGAGTAAAGAATTTAATGAACTCGTAAAATATAAAACTAGTTTGAAGTTGAAAAAAGATCAAATTAAAACGCTTCAACAAAATCTCAAAAAGGTTTGCTGTAAGTACTGAAGCAAAATATATTTGATCATCATCATAACAGCACATTAATGCCTCACTGCAGGGCCGGGCCTCCTCCCGTAATGGTGGGATACTTGGCCTTAGTACTAAGACGAATTGGCATCCTTTTTTTCATATCGTAAAGATAATATTCACGGATACTTAGTCGGTTCCTACGACACACAGAGAAAATATATTTGATATTTTACTGAATTTCTGTATATTGGTAAAGTAACAAGGTTCTATTTCCATCCTATCTAATTTCTCGGTTTAATTTCAAGATTTTGAAGGAAAGCGTTTAAATGAATCACCAGCCTGACCAGCATGGGATTACCTACTAGTCCAAGTTTCCCCTCGTAATTGGAGAAGGCCTATCGTTGATGTAGGACATTATAGATTAAGTCCTAAGTATGTGGCGTAATTTTTCAAATTTACGAACAAACAGGTTCAAGAAAATGACGAACTGTTATGATGACTATATGACAATATCACTACCTAACCCGATTGATTGCTAATACAGTTCATGATGTTTTTTTTTTTCATTATCAACATTTGGCAGCTCCAAAAACAATAAACCTTTGCTTTATTTACATAAGCTGACCTCTAATATCCTATGAATACTTATTCTAAACTCGAAAGTTTGTTTAAGTATGGATGGATGTTTGTTACTCTTTCACCTAAAAACTACCTAATGGATTTGAATAATAGTTTTTTATAAAATATCAAAATTGTTTGGGATAAATATAAACGCTTTTATCTTAAGCTGTTATCATTGTGCTAAAGTAAATGTTTTTATTTCTTTACACAGGTGTAGCAAGAACATTATCAGCATCAAAGACATCAGAAACAACTTTATTAAACAATCAATTAAATGATGCGAAAAATCAGTATTTAAAATTAGTAAAAGATGAGCATGAAAAATCAAATAAAATTTCACAATTAGAAGCAGAGAATCAAAGTCTTAGAGATAAATTGCAATGTTTTAATAACTTCATTCGACTTGGTTATACAGAATTAACCAAATTTCGGAATCAACAATTACAAAATGTGTCCACCCTCAAGCAATTACAACTAATAATATACTGCTGTGGCCATTATTATGCTGAATATATGAATGAACAGGAAAAAAGGACTCAACTTGAACGTAAAAATAGTTTTTTAAATAATAAGCTGCTTATTGTGGAAAAACAAGTAAACGCAACAGCAAGAGAATCTGGAGAAAACGATTTCAATATAAATCACATTAAAAAGTTTAAAAGAGATACACGTGATCTAAAACATGTTGTTTCTGAAAGCCGTTTAAGGCGACCGAATGACACAGATAATTTAAAAATGAGACTACATGAACTAAAAACGTACCCAAGGAAAACAAAGTTATCTACCCAAGATCTATCAGAACATTTACTTGCAGTTAAAAAACTACTATGTGATCAAGACACAATTATAAAAGATTTAAGTTGTCTAAAAAAGGAATTAAATGCAGACTCTGATTGATAAGTACAGCTAGATCTAAATGGCAAAAATTTGCTTTTAAAAAACTTGTTCGTTTCTTTTTATGTTCAATTACAAAATATTGATAAAATTTGTATTGTATGTGTTTTGTTTGATATATTATATGTGTTTTAAGACATAAGTGTTCTTATTATTTACTTTTCTTTGGATGTTTTCAGTCATAATAGACAGAAATGGATAGAGTAATTACGCGCCGGATCAACTCAGGTTGGATGAAATGGCGACAGGTTACAGGAACAACGTGCGGCCCACGGATGCCTCTTAAACTGAAGGGAAAAATATACAAAGCCGTCATAAGACCTGTCGTCTTGTATGGGTCGGAATTTTGGGCCACAAGGAAGGCGGATGAAAGAAGAGTACATGTGGCTGAGATGAGAATGTTAAGGTGGATGTGTGGTGTGACAAGGATGGATAAGATAAGAAATGAGTATATAGGAGGAAGTATGAAAGTAACGCCAGTAACTGAAAAGATGAAAGGAAACCGTTTGTCTTGGTATGGGCATGTAATGAGAAGGGATGAAAACCATGTAACTAGGGGAGTAATGAATATAAATGTTGATGGATGGAAAGGAAGAGGAAGGCCGAAGAAAAGATGGACTGTGTTGGAGAGGATATGAAAGAAAAGGGAGTGAATAATGATATGACGGCTGACAGGAAAGTATGGAAGGAGAAAACCATTTGCGCCGACCCCAAGTAAATGGGATAAGGGCAGGCAAAGAAGAAGAGTCTTAATAGACAGCGATTAAGCAGCGAAAGACGGGCCAGCATCGCGCCGCTCCCTAAGTCAAGATCTATGTTACTGTTATGACTGTGATAATTTTATTTAAAATAAAACTTGTAGAATGAACTATTATTTAAAACTCGAAAGATTTAGTGCTCAGTTATCTTAGTAATCATACCTAGCTGCAAATCTTCTGATAATCAAAGCAGAACAAGTAATTAAAGAAATTAAGAGCAGCAAAGTTTGTAATGGTGGTATTAAATGGTGTCTGACAACGTCTTATTCCCGGTCGTCCCCACCCTGTCGTCCCCACTGGGTTGAGGAAAAAGGCAAGAGGGAAAAAAGTTTTGTTCGATAAAAAGTTCCAATCGTCACCACTGGGGACGAACGAAACTTTTTTTTCCCACTTGTAGTGGGGACGACAGGGTGGGGACGACCGGAAATAAAGGTACAACGTTACCTACTCGTAGGAATAACAGCTGCTAATTAATGTTTTAACGAACATGTTACATTGTGCTATCCAAAGCTACAGAAGCAAATATGGGCGGCATAGCCAATTAAATCATGGTTACTTGTCAATATAGTTAGCTAATAGGTTCGTCTTTGCACTTCCCACAACAGGAAATTATTTGCCAGCTCAGTTATGTGAAACTAATTCCCTGTTAATTTTAAATATATATTGTACCTCATCAACATGTACCACGTACCTAAACCTGGAGGACTGGACTCAGCTATTCTAACTTATTAGATACCTTAATAAAACGTTTAGGATGGGTGATAAAATTAACACGTTATAAAGTTACAAATAGACACCAAAATATTACACGACAATTTTAACTTTTTATTAGTTTGCCTTAGTTTATTTCAAAAATTAATAATGAATTCCTTTTAAAATATTAACGAAACAGTTGTTAAGTATAATTACGAGTTCCCACAGACGCAAGGGTACTTTCATCCTTTCATAGGATAGTCTAGCTTAAGTCACACTATTGTATGTGGTATTTATTATTTCTATAAGTTATTGTAACACTTGCCTTCAACGAAATACACGAATAGGTAAATTAACTATATTAAACGTGGTCCAATATGTCACAATAAAACGTTTCCTTACTTAAATACCCCAATATTGTTGTGTATTGTGACTTTGTGAGTGACACATAAATGCTTTCTTTCAAATAGAGAACATACAATTGTACAATTAACTTCCATATGTTATAGGTCATTTTAATTGTCACCGTATCAAACTTAGGGCTTAAAGGTCCCTTAATTACATCTTATCTTATCACAAATCATAGTAACCATGTCAATTCTCGTACCTAAAATTCGGTTAAGTTAACTTTTAGTTGTCAAATTGTCACACTCTAAATAAAACTTTAACACGACCACAAAAGATTACAATTGCAATAGCAAAAACATGACAATTAAAAGTTAACTTAACCGAATTTTAGGAACGAGAATTGACATGCAGGTTAAAAAAGTAAAAAGATGTCAAAACCTATTCGTCACTTTAAATAATAACCAAAATTTAAACACTAGACACAAAACCATCACATGGACACTATACAACACAACAACAACTTCATATATTTCTAGGTAATCTTAAAGAACTAGTAGAGTATAACGCTTCCCATTATATCTTAGTGTTTGGTGATTTCAACATGAGTGAGATTTCTTGGACTCCGTGTGGGGAGAGTCTTTGGCCTTCAGCCACAAATGTTCGTCATTGTAATTTTATTAGTACATTAAGGGAATGTAGTCTTATGCAATTTAACTAAACCATGTTGGAGGATTGTTAGACTTAGTTTTGTGCAATGAGCTCGTTACAGTTGTAGCCTGTCCGGATCCATTAGTTACTGAAGACCCTTATCATAAAAGTTTGATCATTAAACTATCATTTCTTCATTTAGACCAACTTAGAGTCTGTCCGCGGAAGACATTACAGACTACAGACGTGGTGACTATGACAGTATTTGTCAAGAGTTATCAGCAATAGACTGGTCTACTTTACTTGGCGTAGATTCTTTAGAGGATGCCGTCGATAACTTTTACAAACTATTGTACAAACTTAGAAGTAAGTATATTCCCCTGTCAGAGGTAACAACTATCCCCCTTGGTTTAACACTGCCCTTATAAAGTGTATTAAAGAAAAATTTAAATTCTTCAAAAAAGATAAAACATATAATAATAAGTCTGATGAACATACATACAATTTGCTTCGAGTTAGAGTAAAGAAACTAGAAGATACGTGTTTCAAAAATTATATTAAAAGAATTGAAAATTCTATAACTGATAATCCAAAAGTATTTTGGTCTTATATTAAGAACAAACGGGGTAATAGTAACTACCCGGCAACTATGACCTACGCTGGTTGTTCTAGTGATACGGGAGCTGGTATAAGTGAGCTCTTCTCTGAATATTTTACGTCAAATTTTTTCATTAACAGTTCTAATAGTTATTCTCTATCGCGTAGTGCTCCAATGATAGACTATGGAAGCGGTATCTCTACTGTCGAGGTTAAGAGCGAAGAAGTTCTTAAACTTTTAAAAGAACTAGATCTTTTTAAGTCTCCGGGTTCAGACACTATTCCGGCTTTCTTTTTGGTGTCATGTGCTAAAGAACTTTGTTTCCCTATCACGTCACTTTTTCAAAGGTCATTAAATGAGGGCCATGTACCTTCTATATGGAAAACCGCCCTTGTTACGCCTGTCCATAAAAAAGGGTCTAAAAGTGACGTCTTAAATTATAGACCTATTTCAAAATTATGTTTGTTAGCCAAGTTATTAGAACGCGTAAATTTCAGTCAACTACATAACTCTATTAAAACAAATTTTATTTCTGAACAACATGGTTTCTTAAAAAATAGGTCAACTATAGTGTGACCACAGGAGCTGTGCACCCCCTGAGGTATGCGCGGCGAGGTGGGGGGCGAAGAAAAAATAGGTGTCCGTTATGGTAGCGTACACGTGATAGTTTTGATAGAAAGGGAACTTTTCTTTTGATAAATTCTTTATGTAAAAATAATGCGTGAAGTTCTGACTGAATTAGTGTAAGTAAATGCTTTATGCGAATTCACAGTGGAATATGTCAAAAATCCATGTTAATTTATATTCATAGTACTGGTACAGATAATATGCTCACAAGTAATTTGAATATCTCGAGAACTACAAAACTTAGGTACAGTAATTCTGTTAATACAGTAGAAATGTAACCCTGAAATAACGCCTGTGTAACACTTTATTTCAATACAAAATTCAATATTATCGGGGATATTAACGGTTCTTAGGGGCCGGGCTGGAGTTATTTCATTACGCTATAATATTAAAACTACAATAACTATTTTTATTTAATGTAGGTACAGTCTGTCTATAAAGTCCTGACAAAAAATTAGGGCGCCACAGCTGTGCTACACGTAGCAACCCTATTTAGTCTGAGTTTTCAATACAATTATGTTCAAATACCACTACACTATTAGAGCACTTATAATACTAAGGCATTTCTTGTAGGTAAGCCTATTGCATTTAAAGTTTTGCGTAGAACTTCAAGACTATAATTAAAATCCATCTCAGTTCTAGCTATCATCTGCAATTTTCTGAGGGTTGGAACTCGAAATTTTACAAAAGTTATGTAAATTGAACATTTGATTATTTGAGTTTCAAACTTTTCATTATTTTTAAATCTGTTATTTTTTTTAATAATTATAATGGAATGGAAAGATTAACTACAATACCTTACTAAAATTTATTCAGTGTTATGTTAACCAACAAGATATCATTTCACACATTTACGAGCTAAATGATATAAAATTTAATAAAATATTGCAACTAATTATTTTTGTAGAAAGACCAGTCGATGCGAAAGTGACATATATTAGTTATTAATATCAACCGTAATATAGACATAAAGCAATTAATTCAAATTGGGATAAATCTTGACTGAATTATACTACTACTGATAATGTATCAACAGAAATAGTCGTACTGCATTTTAAAGTGCTACAAGCTGGGGACGTTTTGAGCATTGTTCTTTGACGACTTTATAGACATATCTGTAATATATTACATTTACTTAGTTGATCACAATGTAACCCAAATATACTCATATTTTATTAAAAATATTCAGGTGATAAATAAGAACTCACCCCTTACTCATAAACGCCTCTTAAATTTAATCACTGTTTAGCGAGATTATTATTTGTAAAATCAAACTTATACCTACCAAACAAAACCGTAAGAATTTAAGGTGAACAATTATCTAAAATTTAAGAGGCGTTTATGAGTAAGGGGGTAATCTGTATAAAATAATTCCTAGGAATACTGTAGTGTTAACGATTTCTAATTCCTCATCATTACGTCGCACGAATGCTTAAGTGGCCAACCTCCATTTTCAACATTTTACACCAGAGACGTTTAATTGATTAGATTAAGCAAATAATATGATTTTATAAAAGTATTATATTAAAATATAGTTGATGACAACACATTAACTATTTTTTTAATATAATACTTTTATAAAATCATATTATTTGCTTAATCTAATCAATTAAACGTCTCTGTTGTAAAATGTTGAAAATGGAGGTTGGCTACTTAAGCATTCGTGCGACGATTAATCTTAACAATTGGATTTTTTGTTATTTTTATTTATGCAGAGTTTTTTGGCATAGTAAACAACTCGATATAGCTCTTGTGTATGCTGCCATAACGGAAACTTACCTGCCGTCACGAGTTTTGACGGCAGTGTCATAACAATTCGAACATTATATTTTTCTTTAAGAATTTCATGTTCTTAGAGTATTTGATACATCCCGCTAGATGTCTTTTTTCTCAAAGTTACATTATAAAAACACAAATAATGTTATGTATGTGTGGACTGAGGGCCCATTTTTTTTTCTGCGGCTTTTTGTAGATTAATCAACAAAAGTGCATAGTTAAAGTTGTTAAAGAGTTTGTTAAACGATTATCAGAGTTTGTTAAGACTTCATTCAAAAGATATATCGCTTTAAGTGGGTCCCTCAGTTCAAACACAAAATCTCCCATAATTAGATAGGTAATGAATTAAACAACAATTTTTTGGTAAAAATCCTTAGTTAAACATGTTTAAAAGTATAAAAAGCATTGAAAAGCCTAATATGAGTAGCTAATAAAAAATAACAAACGTTTTAAAAGGTCCCCGAGGGCCCACTTGAATTTATCTCATAATTAATCAATTATAGCATGAACATTAAATATTCCTAAGCCAAACATTTGTTAAAAGGGCAAGGATAAATTTAAAATTAAAGAAAGATCACAAACAGTGATAATTATTGTTATTTTTAAGTTTTTAAGTGGTCCCTCAGTCCACACACTATGCAAATGCTAATTGTTAAATGTATAATTAAATACAACAATTACGAAAATGGGGAGCCTTTCAGTGCATAGTTAATTTTGTATTTTATCGATCTGTATTTATCTTATCACTGGTTTTATAATTCTTTTACGAAAAATTTACAAAATATGTTTTTCGTACAAGTAGAGTGTCCATGCAGTCAAGAGATAATCAAGAACCATTACATACATTAATGATGTTACATTGCGTTTTAAAGTTTCTGCATAGTCATAAAGTGTGAGATAAAAGTAAATAGTTGTAATTGTGTTGGGCCGTATGCGGACTGAATTGAGTGCTATTTGATGCAAACGTAAACAAACAATAAAAAAATACATGTTCCTGTTAAATTAATGATTTAAAAAAATATATATTACGAAGTACTACCTAATCTTTAAATTTTCCAAAATTATGACATAGAATTCTTATGGTCCCGTATTGCAGTTAATAATAAATTGATAAAAATGTTAAAATTATTTTTCCAATATAAAATAAATAACCCTTAAATATTTATTTTATTTTGTTTTTAGTATTTGTTGCTATAACGGCAACTAAAATACATAATCTGTGAAAGTTTCAACTTTCTAACTGCCATGGTTCAGGAGATACAGCCTCGTGACATACAGATGGACGGACGGACAGCGGAGCTTTAATAATTGGGGTTCCGTTTTTACCCTTTGAGTACGGAACCTTAAAAACTGTGGATTTCGTGTTACAAACAGACACTCCAATTTTATTTATATGTATAGACATACAGATATGTATTACGATTGTAGCTACTTAATAATATAACCTGTCACTTGTCTAAAACTTAAAATTTTATTACATTTTAATTTTACTGTATTGCAAATTTTATTGTTTTATTTTTTACATTTAAAAAATGATTGCAATTTAGATTTAATTGATTAATATTAATATTGTGTAATGTTTTGCTTGCCGTGGCAACTTGTAATGGAATCAGCACTGTTGCTTGAGCTACTTAAATATTGTATTATTTCTGATTGACTTTGTGTATGTTTCGTGGGTTATCCTAATTATAAATAAATAAATATCTAAATTAATAATAAATGACATTAAAAACAAATATACAGCCGTTTTCTTAAAACGTGGACACCCCACACCAGACTTAGTATGAAAATTAACAAAACAGTTAAAATGACAAAAAATATAAATAAACCAGACACAAGATAAATACAGATCGATAAAATACAAAATTAACTATGCACTGAAAGGCTCCCCATTTTCGTAATTGTTGTATTTAATTATATATTTAACAATTAGCATTTGCATAGTGTGTGGACTGAGGGACCACTTAAAAACTTAAAAATAACAATAATTATCACTGTTTGTGATCTTTCTTTAATTTTAAATTTATCCTTGCCCTTTTAACAAATGTTTGGCTTAGGAATATTTAATGTTCATGCTATAATTGATTAATTATGGGATAAATTCAAGTGGGCCCTCGGGGACCTTTTAAAACGTTTGTTATTTTTTATTAGCTACTCATATTAGGCTTTTCAATGCTTTTTATACTTTTATACATGTTTAACTAAGGATTTTTACCAAAAAATTGTTGTTTAATTCATTACCTATCTAATTATGGGAGATTTTGTGTTTGAACTGAGGGACCCACTTAAAGCGATATATCTTTTGAATGAAGTCTTAACAAACTCTGATAATCGTTTAACAAACTCTTTAACAACTTTAACTATGCACTTTTGTTGATTAATCTGCAAAAAATGGCAAAAAAAAAAATGGGCCCTCAGTCCACACATACATATAATGTTCCTATTTACGCTGAAAACTATACAACAATTTAAATACTTTCTTGGAGTTTTTAAAAATGACTGTCTTTTAATAGAAAACTGCTACAGCCGCTCGTGTAGCGACCCGTACCAGCCAAATAACTTAAGTATATTGCGTCAGATGTCGCTAGTAGCTACATCATAGACTGTTTATTCTATACCAGTATATAACATGTACTCTATATGTCCACCCCCCTCTCGCCGCGCACATACCTCAGGAGGTGCACAGCTCCTGTGGTCACACTATACCACTAATTTGTTAGTATTTAACGAGTATTTAACCAGCACCATGAGCGACGGTAGTCAGGTCGACGTGATCTATACCGATTATAGTAAGGCGTTCGATCGTATAGACCATAATATCTTACTGACCAAGCTGTCTAATCTTGGTGTCCATGGTAGTCTACATAGCTGGTTCTCTTCGTATCTTCTGGACAGGTCTCAGTCAGTAGTGTTGAATGGCTATTCATCGTCGTGGGCTCGTATTCCATCTGGAGTCCCACAAGGATCCTTATTAGGGCCTCTTCTATTTGTAATTTTTATAAATGATATCGGTTCTTGTTTTTTGCACACAAGATTTCTTCTTTTTGCCGACGATATGAAGATCTATAAAAATGTTAGTAACTCTGCTGACGCTAAACTACTACAAGATGATCTTGAACGCCTTGATGCATATTGTTTAACCAATAATCTTGATTTAAATGCATCTAAGTGTTTCCTTATCAGTTTCTCACGTAAGCGTCAAGCACTTCAATTTAAGTACAAGCTCAAAGGTTACGAACTAGAAAGAAAGCAGGTGAGTGCTGATTTGGGGGTTGCTCACGACAGTAAATTATTATTTGATAGTCACATTAATCAAATAGTTGAAAAAGCCCATAAGGCTTTAGGTTTTATTTTCCGTTGTACCAAAGAATTCAAGAATATGAAAGCAATAAAAGTCCTATACTCCCAACTAGCAAAATACCCTTATAACAAACGGATTATACAGCTATAATACTTGTAGTTGTTATATAGTAGCAAAATTTACGACAATATACCATGTAAAGGCATATTATAAGAGGGTTTGGCTATACTACTTTCATTCTTATAACTCAGTCATGTACTCGTTTATAAAGCTGAATTATATGACAACTATAAAGCCTCGTACAGAAGTTACTCTTATAACTGTTTATTATATGGCTAAATGGTCATATAATATACAGAGTCATATAAAGGTTTAAATGATGTCTTTTTAAGCTTATTACAGTGGTTTATATGATAATTATAAAGTTTGGAGTCTCATAAAAGCAGTTTGTACAGTTTTTATATAACAAATGCTTACTTGTTACATAAATGACCCGTAAAAGTGCATAAGTAATGTAAAGATCAATTATCTAGCCGCAATAAGAATATTACCCTAATAATTACTTTATTATTATGTTTTATATTACTTATGTGCGCCATTTTTAACAAGTGGAAGATTAGAAGTACCTAGTAATTATAATATTAATTCATAATAAACAAGGATGGCGGAAAAAATTTAAGCGAAGTAGAAAGAGGGTGGACAAAAAATATAAGGCTTTGACAAAAACGCGTACATTGCTTTTTCTACAATAGAAATTAATAAAGAGGAAAATATTAGTGGTTCCGTACCAAATTAAAATATAAGAGAAATGTTTAGTTTACCACAATACTCCTTTACACCAAAACTTGAACATGAATACAGTACGGCAGAGAATAATGAAAGTGATACTGCTAATGGCAGGAAAAATTATATTATAAAGCTAAATATAACTAAACTAAATATTGTACCAGTATCTGTTTTTATTCTTTTAACAAGTTACTAAATTTATTTTTATTATATTATATTTATATTATTATAAATTTAGTAACTAAGACGCAAAAAAATATTTGGGAGGCTTACAGCTATATTAAAGATGGATTCAAAAATAGTTACTAAACGCCAATAACAAGCTTCCACAGATACAGATTTCTAAAAGATATAATTTTAAATAAAATGCCAACCACCAAACCACGATTTAAATAAAAGACATAATTTTAATCGAGATGTATTTATTTTAAACTTAAATATAACTATTTAACAATGAGGGGTACTTTTCAGACGTATCTATTTATTGAAGATCACTTTACATTAATATTATATAAGAAAAATTCACATTCGTCATCAGGGTAGTGATCATAAACTGTGTATTCACTCACAGTCTTTAGACCAAAAAAAGTTCGATGTAATATAAGTCCCATTTCTTCAACATTGATGATGAAATGTAATGGTATGTTTGTGTAAGTAGAATGATCACAATTAAAGCATCTCTCTTAAAATAAAATAATTTTATAGCCAAGGCTATTTTTGACTGTTGCAGATTAAAATCATCTCTTTACGATCCACGTCCATGAAAACAACCATATTTACAGCGATTCTACTGAAAAAAACGAAAGATGTGGTTATGGTTTTCTCAGCTACTTTAGGGAACTCCGAAATTACTCAATATGGACGACTTTAGCTTTATAAATTTACTTTTAAAATGATATTGGTTTTATAACCCCCTTGTAGGTGTTGTAAAAAATGCTTTTACACTTGTAACAGCGGTAACCAAGACATGACAAATAATTATATATTTTGAAATGCATATAAACGAATAATTCAATGGGCCCCTTAAAAATACATCAAATATCATACCACACTTTACCGTAAATAATAATTTCCATTAGTTTTTTACTACTTACTACCTAAAACCACCAACTCCAAGCATATTATATTATATGGTAGTACTTACTTTTGACAACTCAATTGCGAATAGAAATAAAATGTCTTCTAAAAATCCAGTTCAATCACTTGAACATAACAATATCAAAAAGCTGCGACGGCGACTGATAAGAGAATAATTTCTCCATAGATGAGTTAGATAATGCAGCTATAAGGATATTGATCTTGTAAAAGTCTTCTATGTAATCAATATAAGTGTAATAGATCTTGTAAGATGCTCTTATAAACCTTCTACAAGAAACATTTGCTTTTTATATGACCACAATATAGCTACTATAAGGTTTATATTCTTATAAACTGCGCCTAAACCCACGCTTATAGACGTTTATATGACCTTTATAAGTCAATTTTTTTTGGCTTTATACACCTTAATATGACAAGATTTTGCTACTTACGTGCGCAGTCATCTGGAATACGCTAGTCAAACCTGGAACCCATGCTACGATTGTTATTCCGCTGAGATTGAGAAGCTACAAAAGAAATTTATCCGATATCTAGTGTTTAAGTTCAAATTATATCACCTACTAGATCTGTCTTATGAGCAGCGGTGTTGTAAGTTGCATTTGATTCCATTACTTATAAGAAGAAACATCTCAGATCTATGCTTTCTTATTAATCTTGCACAGGGTAAAATTGACTGTCCGGACCTATTGGAGAGTGTTAAGTTGTGGACCCCAGTTACGGGATTGCGACATAATAAGCTCCTTTATGTTCCCGTGAGCCGTACCCCAACTATAGAAAGAATAGCTATTTGCCCAGAGTCTTTGCCGAATTTAATAGGTTGAATGGCGACAACATGATAGATCTTTTTACCACAAGTTCTGCCAGTGCTAAGTCAAAACTAACAAAAAGGTTTGTGTCCAGTATTGCCAACAATTATTAGACTGCACACATTAATGTAATGGTATAGTAAATTGTTATTGTATAGTATTTGTCTACTAATGTAGTTATTAAGTTATTAATTCACTTAATGTCAACGAACTTAGTTTTAAAATGTTTTTTGTATATCTGTGAAAGCTTGTTATTGGCGTTTTGTAACTATTTTTAAGTCCATGTATATCATAGCTGTAAGCCTCCCAAACATGTTAAAATAAAAAATAAAATAAAAAATACAACCAGGACAATTTTATTACATAGCAGGAGCTACATTACTGTACTGCTAAAATTATCAACAGTGAGCACTCTGCTCAAAGCTCATTATAATGGAAAGATCTTACTTGATCGGTACAAAATACCAGGAAGCTCGTTAGGTAGTCCCTTTCTTCTCCGAATATCGATCGTCCGAAAATCATAATCCCAAACAAGTTTACTATAATCATCACTTTCCATAATGTTCGCGTATACGAAATCGTATATTACCTAATCGTCTTTACCTATAATACTTGTGTGTCATAAAATGTGGTACTATAATTATTACATATCCTATTTTTTCTTGCTATAAAGTCACATGTCCTAAAATAAAATATTAGGGCAAAAGTCAGAAACAGTTGGTTAGGTTAGGATAGTATGGTGACCAAGCGAGCGTGCCGCGTCAGCGGCCGGCGAGTGCCAGAAACATTTTTTTTATGTAAAACTAGAATATAGTATTTATGTTTTTTAAATATTATAGAATGTGATGGTTATACCAAAAAAAGTTACGTCATGTCATGTTTAGGGATTTAGGTTTTCGGACAAGTGATATTATAAGACATGAATTTAGAGCTAGCTACCATTCGGACACATGATGATTCGGACGCAAAATGTTATGACACCTTAGATTATGGATAAAAAAATTATGAGACAAAATAGAGAACCCGTAACACTTTTAATACACGTAACACTTCTAATACACGTCACACTTTAACTACACTGAACACTGAACTGAACTGAATTAAATTTTTAATGTAAATAGATAATTTAATTTATATAATTTCAATGTAGTAATAATTGTCTTAATGACTGTAATAAGTGTACCTGCGTAATTATTTGTACAATGTATTTTAAATAGGCTATTTTTAAATTAGTATATATTTGTATGCCATAAATTAAGGTGGCAAATGTGCTGAACGACTACTCTTTTGTATCACCTCTCATGTACCACATTTTAACAAATAAAGATTTTGATTTTTGATTTGATTTTACTTTCTATGGCTCAAAACAACTGTCAAAATTTAAAATGGCTTGACTGTAGTGCATATAAAACAGAAATAAAACATCGTCATCTAAAATGTTTAAACAGCTAACACTACTTAATTTCTTTAAAGGTAACTCAAAAATTGACGTTTTTGACTTTTACACACAGTCGAATTCCTTGATTCGTTAGCGTTACGCATCGACCACGAAAACAGATTTAAATACATCTACACTACACGACGTTAGATGTCGTAAGGAGTCTTTTTTGTTGGATGAACGGACTGAGTTATTTTGAGTTAACTGACTATTATCAGCTGACAATTTTCGTAATTTTATTTTGAGTTGTCTCTATTTTAACGGTTAGTTATAAGTGTCTATAAAAATAAATAATAAAATATTTTGAGTTAAACTTGTATTGCTGGTGGGGTGAGTAAAAATTTAGGGATCTGATTCAAAATTTGCAATTTTCAGCTCTAATACATGACTATAACACAAAAATCCTGTATCATATTTCTTCTAGCTGGACCTCTAAAGCATAGATAAGGACAAAAAACTCCTGCGGAGAGCAGGATTGCAGAAAACCGTTTTTCGTGTTTTGTGAAAAAAGTAATTTTTTGAGTTGACCCCGTTTAGATCTGGCTGTGCGTATAACAATAATTAAAATTTCTTAATCACTTATGGTATTAACCAATGAAATAAATTATCTTATTATGACTTGTGTGAATTTCTTACTTGAGTGTTAGATATAATGTGTTTTAAAATTACTTATTTTATTTCAATAAATTACTAGTATGAAAACTATTTTGTCAGTTTAAATAGGGTTGCTACGTGTAGCACAGTGGCGCCCTCATTTATTGTCAGGCTTTTATAGACAGAGTGTACATTACAGATTCGGAGAACGTTCACTGAAACCACACACCTAATTGAACCTAAGATAACTTGTAACACGACTAGAGAACGAACAATCTTTCCATGCGTCTGTATCGAATGACAAAATCAGAATCAGATGTCACTGTTATGTCAATACCAGTGACTGACATTTACTGTCAACTTTGAACTTTACTTGTTGTTCTGTTTGCATGCGGCGGGTGGTGAAAAGATAGTGAGATAACAGTGTTATTTTATTTAAAGTAAGGCACGCTGTACTGTGCACTGTTATCACTGTCTCTTCTTATTCATTTTTATGTTGTGTACTTACCTTATAACCTCTGGACTTAAACACCGTGTTTGTTATAACACGTACCGCCTATTTTGCAAGAATAACATTAAAATGTCTCTAGAAGAAGCTAAACAAGCTGCAGCCAAACATGCGGTGGATGAATTCGTTGTAAATAACTCCGTGCTTGGTATTGGAAGTGGATCAACAGTAGTATACGCAGTACAACGTTTAGCAGAACGCGTTGAAGAAGAAAATTTGAAGGTGACCTGTGTGCCGACATCATTTCAAGCAAAGAATCTTATTACTAAACATAACCTTATCCTTGGCGAATTAGACAATAATCCTGTTTTAGATCTTACAATCGATGGAGCAGATGAGGTGGACAGTAAAATGACACTAATCAAAGGTGGTGGTGGATGTTTACTTCAAGAGAAAATAGTTGCCTCATGTTCCAAGAAACTTGTTGTCATTGCTGACTATACTAAGGATTCTAAGAAATTAGGTGATAGATATAAAAAGGGAATTCCAATTGAAGTTGTGCCAATGGCTTATGTGCCTATTAAAAATAAGATAGAATCATTGTATGGAGGTAAAGCTGAACTACGAAAGGCCATAGCTAAAGCAGGACCTGTGGTAACTGACAATGGTAATTTTATCTTAGATTGGATTTTCACTAAACAAGACTTTGACTGGGAAAAAGTAAACCAGGACATAACTATGATACCAGGAGTTGTAGAAACTGGTTTATTTGTTAATATGTGTTACAAAGCATTCTTTGGGCAGCCAGAAGGTCATATTGTTGAAAGAGATGAGAAAATGGTTAGAGAGATTCATTAAGAATTATTAGTTTATAATAAATCATAAAATATCATGTTGAACATGACGTAGAGACGAATTTGATCTGATTTTGATGTTTATATAAATGTTTTTGGTATTACAATTATCGTTACTATTTTTATATAAGATTTTGGTCATATGGACCCACTTCCTTTCCTTAGAAAATTAATTCAAAATCTATCATTCCTACAAAAATTGTAAGCCATTAATAGGTGCATACTAAGAATGTTCCTAATATAAGTTTTCATTCATCTCGTATTTACTTGATCCTACAATATGTTAGGTGTGCTTTTAGATATATTTATATAATGTAAGAGTAATTTGATAGTTTGTTAAGTTTCTATATTATGATTAGTGCATGCCTGTAATGGTCAACTTAATGTATGTTAAGTTTTACATATTATTGTCTCCAATACTAGAAGTGTATACTTTGAAGTGTAACAGTCATTATTTAAGATATTACATATAATCAAATGGGTGATAAGTTATATAGTTTTTTGTAATATGTAAGCTAATCAGTGTATAACATTGAACTTATTGACACCATCATTTGAACTGATAGTTAAACTGATAAACTGTTTCTATTCTTATTATATTTTTTGTTACTCATCAGTGTAAGGATAGGTTTAATCAATACTACAAAACCTTATTCTTCTATCAGTATGTTATGTTTTATAAATATGTTATGATATTAGGTACTGAAATGTGTTTTTAAACTATGAATTAGTGAAAAAACAGGAATAGCTTGTTAAAATATTTTTATTACATTTACTTAAACATCTAAGGAACATGCTTTGGCAAAACTTTGTACAGCTTCTCTAACTAATCTCAACTCGAAAATTAATATTATTTTATGAAGTCAAACTTCCGAGTTGAGTTCAGTTAAAACAAGCCATTATCAGCAAAAAAAAATTGAGGTAGAACACAGAAAGCAGTGTAAGTAAATCAATATTTTAAAATTACAATAGAAGAAGAACACCTTTTTGGTAAAACACATTGACCCTGTAAAAATGGTTCCAAATGTTAAACAATCTATAATATGTTTTCAGTGTTCAAGACTATTATAACTATATAAACAACCATTTGATATACATACTCTCATATCTTTTTAAGTGTCCGGTATCTGAATTGTCATACAACCAAGATAACATTAAAATCCAAATACTTCATAAACTGTAGTTTTATTATAATACTGCAACACCTAATTACTATACTTATTATAGTTATGGAAATGTTTTCAAGATCATTTTATGATATGTAATAAGTTTTCATTTTTGTAATTCTGAAAGTCTGTATGGTTTCATTAGTTGAGTACTGTTTATTATATTACAACAGCAAACATCCAGGTTTTACATAATAATATCATATTTTAATACAGCAGTAAGAAATACCATTATAACACCTGCATCAAATGGCCAACACTACTAACAGCTAAAATATTTAAACAGCTGCAGTTAATAACCCAGAAATTCACTAGAACCTAATCATTTCCAACAGAAACTTAATTTTAAATTAAACATTAATTTTGTGCTCATTTATTTCTAGCACAAAAAGCATTGAGATTACTATAAAGCTTGGACAATATATTGAAATTGTTTTTTTGTGATAATGGAACCTAATTCTCACAATAATATTATTTCACATTATTTTTCTCTTACACAAATTAAGTGACTATCATAAGTATTTACCATTGTTTTGGTTAAAAATGTAAAGAGATTGATACTGCATATTTGAAATAATATTATTACAAAAATCACCCTTTCTGCAAAGAATATAAATTGATGGCTCTTTCCACAATTATTAAAAGTTTTTAACTCTAGTTAACAATAATGGCTACTTTACAAACAATTAACATACAATTCTTTTTATAATAAATTTATCAGTATTAACACCATTATTATTTTTAACAATTGAAGTAAGATACACAGTTGAAGCAGTGTCATTTTCATTCTATTTTACAAAAAGAGCAAAGTATTTATAAAAATAAATTTTAAATTACATTAGCAGTTAAAAATAGTATTTTTAGGTGTCTTAGAAAAGTAGGCCTTTTAATACAAACTAGTCTTTTTCATAATACGAAGGAATTCTTCCTGATTAATTTCACCATCGCCGTCTCTATCAGCTTCATCTATCATCTCATGGAGTTCTTCGTCAGTTAGGTTCTCTCCTAGTTCCTTTGCTACTCTTTTTAGATTTTTAAATGATATTTTGCCTGAAACAGAATGGTATGAAATAATTCATTCATGCTTATAACACTTGTATAGTCAACTAGGTGTAGGGCAAATATTAACACTGTCCACTTGCTTAGGTAAAATATAACAGCAAATCTCATAAGTCTCTGTAATCTATGCATTTTGGGACTAATTATATTAAGCTTAGGCAGACAGAAGACCTGCATCAATCAAGACGGAAATCTAAAGGGGAGACCTTTTTTTCAATTTAATAAAAAACAACTCTGTATTTAGAACAAATGTGTTTAAAAATACAATGACAATACTAGACTTTTTATAGTTACACAGCATTTATATCTTATGTTTATATTAATGTAACATTAAACATACTTAACCTACCAGTTTCATCATCATCAAATAATTTAAATGCTTTCATTATTTCTTCTTTAGTATCTTTCTCTGCCATTTTAACAGTCATTAACTCAAGAAAATCTTCAAATGATAGTTTGCCATCCCCTTTATCTATTTCTGCTATCATCTTTTTAATTTCTTCTTTTTTAGGTTCAAAACCAAGGGCCCGAATAGCTACTTTTAGTTCTTTTGTGTCTATTTTTCCTGTATTCTCTGTATCAAAGAGGTCAAATGCTTCTTTAATATCTCTTCTTTGTTCTTCAGTTAGTTCAAATTTAGGGCCTGACTTTTTTCGCACACCTGTAGTGTTGCTCACAGCTTTTTTCTGCACATTCGCTACTGCAGTAGCCTGCAATATTTTAAGAATGGAGTATTTAATTAGGTTCTTGCATAAGGTTGAGTAAGTAGTCAGTTATGACTTAATGAGACAATGTTTTGAGTAACACAAATTAACTATATGGGTAAATACCCTAACATTACTAAGATATGAAAGATTATACAATGTAATATGATGCTTATAATGTATATAGTAATTAGTAAACATGAAGCGACAGGTACGATAAATCAATAATGTTGATTGTTGTCACTTACCATTGCGATAGATACGTAGTTATTAACGTTCTGTGGATTAAAATGATAAAGTTTTGTTTTGTTTACGATGTGTAAATCATATCTTTATGTGTTGTTGTTGTTTACCGGCTTTTTACTAATCAACTTCTGTAAAAACAATAATATATGTTTAAAAATTTAAGCTAAACTCTGACGTACGTAGGTGTAGTACACAGAACTGCACAGAACAATTATACTCAAAGGAGTAGCTAACCAAACTGTCACATTTGTCTATTTGACATTGACAGATAGTAGGAGTTTTTTTTCTTCAGTTCGTACCTTCAGGAATCAGGAACAGAGTGAGGTCAGCGACACAGGAGTAGTCAGGACAACCTTCTATTTAAGTTTTTAACGACATTGAAATCAAATAAATAAATAACATTATTTTTATTTTCGTTTTAAAAGTTATAAAAAAGTATTAAAAAAACTTAAAGATACAAATTATTTTTTTGTACTTACGACCCCATGGAAATCTTAAGTGGTCGCTTTCCTTCTAAAGCTCAATGTGTACTGCAAAGTTGTAAGCAGAAGAGTTCTAATAGCCATTTCTGATTATTCGTCAAGTAAAAATATTAATTTGTCTATAATTCGTGGTCTTTGGAAAAGTTGGTTTCCCCCGCGACCGTTAGCTTAGCTCAGTACAATACGCTTTTTGAAGTGGAAAATGTTCACGTATGTATGGAGATGCAGATGTTTTCAGAAATCCTGTATTTTATGTCGAAACGTGTCGATCGTCAAAGTCCAATCATCGTTTTACTCAGTACTGAGCACTATCTCGCCGGTTGAGCTATTTGAACTTCCTGCACGATAAAATATGCTCTCGTTTGCTGCTTCTAAAATATATAAAAAAGGGGCTGCCGCTGGCCTAAGTTATTAGAGGGTTGGTTTCCGCACTTAGTCCCTGAGGTGGACCATTGTATGTGAGGGGCGCTCGTCATTCCAGCCAGCCCACCTCCCTCCAGAAGCGTGTGAGGTTACTGATTTTGTTCAGGCATTCCGTGACAGATTTCAGGGTTCCTAGTGTGTTTCTTCGTGTGTCAACAACACCTGTGCACTCAAGGAGCACATGTGACACCGTTTCCTCTGGCTCCATGCATGCCCTGCACAGGGGACTGTCTGTTATGCCTATGGTGTGGAAGTGTTTATTTAGCGAGCAATGACCTGTGATGGTTCCAGTCACCAGCCGCAGGCTGTTTCTGTCCAGACGCCGCCCGGTGGCCTTGGTAGTAATCACCTTGGTCATCGCAGTATACGTTAAGTTTCCTTCCTTAATAGGTGAAGGCGTGCCGCTGAAGTAGGAAATGGGTTGTTAGAAAAATTAAAACGCACATGTGCACTTAAACTTTGTGACATTTAAAATTCTTTATTTTTATTATAAGTAAAAGAAATTTGGTAAGTAAAAAAACAAACAACAAATCGAACAGAATCGTGTATTAAAAAATAACACAAATTAAATACAGAACTTATTGCTAAAACTTATAAATAATAGACGGTGTTTTGTTCAAGGGGCAGAAGGCATTGTTCCGATAGATTTCATGAGATGGTAGCAGTGTGGTAATCTGCTTCGATGTCCGATCTTTTGTAAGGTCGCGGCGGCTTGGGCTAACATGCCTGCTCGTTCGCCAGGGGCGGCTAATACGGGCGGTGGTAGGTGCTTGCACGCCATGTATAACGCTACGGCTCTCTCGCCATCGCCTCCGCCACCTTCTAGTACACGCTCTGAAAATAATATCACTTTACATTAGACATTCTCTACAATCTGCTTATTTACATTTATGGCACCATCAATGTGTATTGATGATTCTGCCAACAGCAAGGATAACAATAAGAATTGAGCGTAAATTTATACAGATTATAAAGTGTAATTTAATAAAAATAAGAACAATTAGCATGACAGTCTTCTGTCAAAAATTTGCCTAATCATAACAAATATTGTGCCTAAGAAAACGATTCACTTTCCGTTTTTGTATGTAACATCTTAAACGCTTTTGCAATTCATGATCATCATCATCATAATATCAGTCAATGGACGGACACAGCTGAGGTTCAGTAGGTACATGTATATACATATAGACCGTCACTGAAAGCTAACTTTAGGCCAGTAAACTAAAATAGCTTTACCTTTCCCACAAATAATAGATGAGCGATTAAATCTAGGTCGTAAGCTTCCGTCTAGTAACTGTTGTGTTCGTCGTGGAGCCGCGCCAGCCATCATGCGGCAAACAGCTGATTGGAGAAACACTCGTGATGTCACCCACTGTAACAGTATACACAAAAATATATTAATATTATACCCCTTCCAGCGTAAGTTTAGCTTTTTGACAGTTCACGTCCATAAAGTTTCGTAATACTTCTGCTTATTTTTCAAACAAATAATATTGTATTTCATGGACGTACCCATATTTTTTTCAGTTACCATGGTTACTTAGTGATGGACACTCATAACGATTACCACCATTATGAAACAAATTACAAATAATCGGTAGAAATAAATTCTATGAATAAACCTGAACTCTTCATAATACGTTTATAAAATGTAATGATATTTTAGATTAGTTATAACATGCAGGGGTACATTTGCCAAGAGTGTTGTCGTTGTTATTTAATTTGTGTATTGGGCATCAGTATCTACCAGAAGAACTTATGAAGACCATTGTTGTACCCATTATAAAGAATAGGACGGGGGATGTTTCTGATAGGTCTAACTACAGACCAATATCACTAGCTACGGTAATAGCAAAGGTGCTGGACGGCTTGCTTGACCTTCAACTTAACAAAAGTATACACCTGCATGAGGCACAATTTGGGTTTCGACCCGGGCTCTCTACGGAGACAGCTATTTTGAGGCTCAAGCATACTGTCCAGTACTATGTTACGCGAAAAACACCCGTCTATGCTTGTTTCTTGGACATGTCGAGGGCATTTGACCTAGTCTCGTACAATATGCTATGGGATAAACTTCTGGTAGATACTGACACTCCTGTAGAGGTTGTTGGTATGCTAAAGTACTGGTACAGTCACCAGACCAACTATGTTAAGTGGGCGGGCTCATGCTCAGAAGAGTATAAGCTGGAGTGCGGCGTAAGGCAGGGCGGTCTTACTTCACCGCGGCTCTTTAATTTATATGTAAATAGTCTGGTCGAGGAGCTCAGCACAGCGGGTGTAGGATGTTCCATAGACGGTCACTTTGTAAATAACATATGGTATGCGGATGACGCCGTTTTGCTGGCCCCCTCGATAAAAGCTTTACAGAGGCTACTGGGGATTTGTGAGCGGTATGCGGTGGCACACGGCCTCAGTTATAATACAGCAAAGAGTGAACTACTTGTGTTTAAGTCAGGGAACCGATTACCAAGGTTCATTCCTTCTATTAATTTAGGAGGCTTACCTCTAAATAGGGTCACAAAAGTAAAGTACCTGGGGCATTGGGTCACCGAGGATCTCTCCGATGACCTAGATATGGAAAGGGAGCGTAGAGCCTTGGCGGTAAGGTGTAACATGCTGGCTCGTAGGTTTGCTAGGTGTACAAGAGAAGTTAAAGTTACCCTATATAAGGCATACTGCCAAACCTTTTACACCAGTAGCCTATGGGTCAAGTACACGCGCCGATCCGCCGATGCTTTGCGTGTCCAGTATAATAATGGTTTTAGGATGCTGCTGGGGCTGCCGCGCTTTTGTAGCGCATCGGGTATGTTCGCCGAGAACACAACAGACAGCTTTCAGGCTATAATTAGAAAACGTGTAGCATCCCTGATGCATCGTGTGCATGCCAGTGCCAGCAGTCTCCTAAACACTATTATTAGTAGAATAGATTGTCCAGTGGTACGTCACTGGAATACCATACACATGGGTTCCAGAGGCGCTCTTTTTAATATAAGATAATGTTTTTATTTTTAATCTACTAACATAGTCTTAAGTAAATATATTGTATACTAACAAATTATGGAATTTTATTCTGATTTAAATAAATATAATAATATAACCCGCGAATGTGTTACGATAAATTATGTCTTTTAAATAATACCTAAGCTAACTATAATTTTATCATTTTAAGCTATAGGCTACTTTTCTTAACATAGATAAAGAAAGAAACAGTAATAAAATGATAATGTAAGTTGATGTAAGGATCCAAATGTGTAAAATAAAGTAATTTGAAAAATCGAAAAATCGCTTACAATCGAATGGCATTACATTCGAGATACTGCTGAACGTCACTAACGTCAACCTGTCAAATGTCGTTAAATATAGTGGAAAGGGTATAGCAGAAGTAAAAAGGCTGTTGAGGCTGTGAAATGGTAAAAGTTAATTAGAGAAAGCCCCTCCCTGAAGAGAGACATTAAGAAGTTTCATGATGAAAGTTACTTATCCTAAAAGATGAGCGGACACTGTATTATTTTTTACGTCGCAGTCACAAATCGTTTAGGTTTTGAATTTGAATTGTATTATATTAATTTCTTTTTTACTTCCTGGCTATCTATACCAGCCGATTATGACATCAGCAGCCTAGAACCAAGCATAGACTTTCCTGTTGTATCATAAATAGGTACATACCGGCAAGTTCTGCGACAATCTCCTCAGCGAGTGTAGATCACGTTGGAAGGCGCGCAGATGATTGTGTGGAGCGGGGTCGGTCGCCCCACTAGCTTCCCACACTCCGGCACGAACCTCCAGCACCCAGTCACAGCATAGTACTTGCATTAACTGTACATAATCACAATATTGTAATATATACGGAATACTTTACCATAAGTACACTTTTAAAAATCATGTAAAATAAGTAACTACAACGTAAAGAACGAAAAATGGGAAAACAATATCAAACTATAAATTAATAAGACATGACATATTTTAAATATTTAAAATTATTTAAGGCCCTGAACACAATATTTTTAGTTTGACTCAGATATTATGAAATGAGTCCAGATTACTTCATAAATATGTCCAAATTTAAGTGGCTATAATGTAACTTTGATGATGAAAATAACCACATCATCTGACACATAGCCTAGTCAATGAATACTTTGTGGATGGAACGGTCGAAAGCAGAAACTTTGACTTAGGAACTTTGTTTGGACTAGTTAGGAGATAAACATACTAAAAGTCCTGACCCCTCCGAGGTGAGCCAGAGGGGGGGGGGGGGCAAAGAAGGTCCCTTTTTTAGGTTTTTTGCTTACTTTTCGAAAACGGTGCGTCGTACGAATTTTTGTTGTACTACATAATAAAAGCTAATTAAATTTTCTACAACTTTGTCTTTTGCACTTTGTATCCATCTCCAATCATTGCCTAGCCATGAGCTTCTAAAACTGTACAATTTTCAAAAATGTGTTCTACACTTACATTTTCTGGCATATATTTGTTCTCAGCTTTTCAAAAGTGTATTTTTTTTCTCTGCAGCACATTGTAACAGTACAAATTTACCAATCATTTCTTATTTCGTAAGGATTAGCACTCACAGTATTAAAAACACCTACACAATATTTCAAAATAACATAAGCTGGGAGTACCTCCACGCGGTGAAGGCGGAAACAGTTTTAAACTGGCTAAAACTCCCCATAATATCTATCAAGATGCCTTCGGGCTTATGTTGTTGTTTCGTTCGTGACCTATCGAGTATTGTGACTGTGCACCCGGTAACGCAGGGAAGCAGTCACAAAACATTTCGCACATACGCACGTTTTAAGAAACACTGACAGTGTTGTTAGCAAGTGGGTCGTAGGGATGAGCGCAACAAATGACATATGCTCTTCACTTGAGCAATTCTGCGGAACTGAATTTGCTTCATCAGAACAGCATGTTGATTTTGGGTCTGCTCGTCAAACGAGGAATGCAAAAGACGTAGCTAAAATCACCGCTTGGCTCGAGAACCACAACCCTTTCCCAGTTGTGGATGGCATTATGTCATTATCTTCAGGACTACTAGGAGATTCTTCCATCAATTGCTTCGACGCCGTTTCAGTCGGCTTACGAGCGATGGAGAAAATCGAAAGCACTTCATTTGCAAAAATCAAACTATCTCGTAAGGAACGGGCTCAACCTCTCTCGTTAATGAATTCGTCCATTAAGATCACTCATGAAAAGGTCCCAGTAGATCCCCTTCTACTTTTTCAAAGGATTGCCATAAGCAAAAAGACGGATGATGACTTGAAAGACTATTTAGTATATGAACTGGCTCCATTCCCTTTAGCCCTCTTCAATGTAGATGGGATGAGGAAAACCAAAAAGTCGGCCCTCTACTCTCTGTTTGATGCAACCAGCAAGCCTTGTGACCTACGAAACTTGGACATTGTAATTGATGGAGGATTCATCATTCATAAAGTGATTTGGCCAAGAGGAGGCACAGTATCAACTCTATGTGAAACCTACATAAAATACATAAAGCGCAACTACCCAGGGAGAACGTGACGAACAGCACAAAGACAGCTGAACAAGAGCGTAGGTATTGCCTAAAGCAATCAGCCGATATAAATCTCAATTTAGACACCATGATCGATGTCAAGCAGGAACATTTTCTCTCAAACAGCCACAATAAAAGCAACTTTATTGCCATTCTCCGATCTCAACTTAACAGCAACGGGATTGAAACGCAACAAGCTCCGGACGATGCTGACTTAATGGTGGTTTCTACTGCCATTGAAAAGTCAAATGGTTCTCAAGTTGCAGTTATTGGAGAAGATGTTGACTTGGTAGTTCTGCTTATAGCAAGGACTCCACCTGACCATGATATTATGTTTATCAAGCCTAGCAGAGGTAAAGTACCTACCACCTATTATTCAAGTCAGGAATTGCAACTGCTAGGTCTGAAAGACATATTATTTCTACATGCCTTCACGGGATGCGACACCACTTCTGCTGCAGTTCGGAGAAGCAAAGTTGGTTTTTGTAAACTGTACTTCAAAAAACCTGAGGTCCGTCAAGCGGCAGCGGTGTTTTCAAATCGCATGCGGACATAACAGAAAATGGACACTTATGCTTTTTAAGGTGGTATGGAGCGAAACAGAAGGAGACCTCCCTTAATAACTATCGCTACCAGCGTTTTCTCCAGTCAGTATCAAACGTCAAACCAGACATTTCCTCCCTTCCACCAACTGAGGGAGCAGCGATGGAGCACTCTTTCCGTACATACCATCAGGTACAGGCTTGGCTTGGACAAGACCTTTCTCCTGAACTATGGGGATGGCAACGAAATGAAAGAAACCTCTTAGTTCCTGTTCAAACTAAAGCATCAGCTGCACCGGAAGAATTACTGAAGCTAATATTTTGCCGGTGCACTACTGATTGTAGTAGTGCTAGATGTGGGTGTAGGAAGGCTTCCATGCTGTGCTCTACCATTTGCCACAATTGCAACGGAAGCTGCACAAATACCACTCTCATGTTGGAGGACAACGACAATGACGACGACGATGGGGATGATGAAGCAGGAGTAGAAGCCTACATTCCATCATCTGATACCGATTTGACCGATGACGAGAAAGAAGAGGCAATAGATAAAGAACCACAACCAGGCCCGTCATGGCCAAAGAGGAGGCGAGTGGTTATGTAAATATTTATTCATGGATAGGAGGAATATTTTTTATAGTTAGTTATGAATTTTGAAATCTACGGTCGCAGCTGAGAACAAATATATGCCAAAAAACGTAAGTGTAGGACACATTTTTGAAAATTGTACAGTTTTAGAAGCTCATGGCTAGGCAATGATTGGAGATGGATACAAAGTGCAAAAGACAAAGTTGTAGAGAATTTAATTAGCTTTTATTATGTAGTACAACAAAAATTCGTACGAAGCACCGTTTTTGAGAAGTAAGCAAAAAACCAAAAAACAGGACCTTCTTTGCCCCCCCCCCCCCTCGGGCTCACCTCGGAGGGGTCAGGACTTTTAGTATGTTTATCTCCTAATTAGTCCAAACAAAGTTCCGTAGTCAAAATTTCTGCTTTCGACCGTTCCATCCACACCCCTCTTTTGAGCACTCATTGACTGGACTAACAAAGAATTGCGGGGTGGTAAAAGCTTAGCAAAATTTATTGAATTATAATTATTCAGTAATAATTTCGGGTCGCTTTGAGTGCAATAATGGTAAAAAGCTTTAAATTCGATGAGGCCTATTGTCGGCCTTTTTCATAGATTAAGAACCAAGCAGGAATAAATGATTATTTGAATTTACTTATAGCGTGTAACTTTCAATGTAGGCAAATATTAAAATGTTTATAAACTGTCAAACATTATGCGTTTGAACCGTAAGCAGGCTGCGTGCGACGGAGCGTATTTTAAAACTTAAAAAAAATCTTCCTAATTAGAATAAAACCTCATATAAAAATAGTAATTAAATATGGTACAGTCATGAGCAATACTACGGAAGCTTTACAAAATTACTTATTAGTTAATTATTAGGGTAGGTATTTTAGAAAATTTGACAATTTGTATATATATTATTGCTCGTGGCTTTATCGTTTCAAATCTAGTTAACAGCATAAACTACAAAAAATATAAAAAATAACCAAACCATGCACAAATAAAATGCTTGATGCGACGAATGCAACTAATGCGAGATTTGCCTTGTAGTAATATTGCACAACTCGTGTAAACCAGTGCAATGCAACTACAATGCACTCCCGTAATAGTTATTAAAAACATATTCTTCTATATTCTTCAAACTTGTAAGCTAAAGAGCTAAAATAAAATAACTGAAAAGCATTAAAATAATTATATCTAAGTAATTAAGTGCAGTACAGGCGAGGTACATTCGCAAATGCTTATACCAAAAAAATATTAAAAAATAAAATACTGCTTATAAACATTACTTATATAATAATTCATACACATTCACATAACGCCAACTAGTCCCAAACTAAGCAGAGCTTATACTATGGGTACTAGACAACGGATACTTACATAGGTTTTTCTTTGTACATACATACGTTTTATATAAACTAATGCAATCATTCATGTTCATGCACACAGACATTTACATTGAGAGAAAATTAAACGTCTGCCAATAAAAGCTTAATATATTTTTGAAAATACATACATATATCCGCTTTTTTTTATCACATTCATATTATACAAAGAAAACAACCATGCAAAAAAAGATTTGCATTGAGTACCAATCGAAGCTGAAGTCACATTAATGCACATTATACACGTTCATGCATTCAAATCTTAATCGAGCAGGGAAACTTTAGCGAATAATAAATTAAAAAAAAACACATTTTTACATACCAACATCAACTGTGTAGGTTTCCGACAGCAATAATATGCGAGTGAGTCAGCTAATCTGGTGCCAGCGATATCACACACCTATAAAATGTAAACATTATTTGTTTTTAATTATTAAGAATAAACATACCGCGTTTATAATAACACTAAACTGTGGATTACTATGTCAATATTCAGTCTTGTACTTTATTGACGAGATAAATTAGTAATGATATCATCAGATATATCCACCGTTGGACATAGGTTTTAACTACTAACGCTAGCAATTCTGTGTTTCTTACTGGCAGTAGGTAGGTACCAATAGCTATAGTTAAGGTATTTGCAGGTTGGATTAGAATAGGTGTATTGGAACAGGATTTTATCCACATTAAATTTGAATTAAGAGGAAATGAGGCGCTGTGCCTAGATTAGAACAGTGAAGAGAGCCTCTTAGTATGTATTCTTATACAACTAGTATAGACAAACATGAAGCTTACCATTAGACGAGCGACTTTGTCTCGTCACCATATCATAATATGATAATATTCATTAGTCTGTCCATCCGTTAGTCTGATTTGTTATACTACAACAAATCAGACTAACGGATCCATTAGTCTGTCCATCCGTTAGTCTGATTAGTTGTATTTTACACAACAAATTAGTTCCACTAACGGATGGACAGACTAATGGATATTTAGACAACGGATAAGTATGTTAGTTAAATACTTTTTTTGTAAATACATACTTATTACACAGAAAATACTCAGACCAATGCAAAAATTCATGTTCATGTATTAGCATAAATATTAGCATTGAGTAAGTAATCAAACCCAAGACCATTGCGTAGTAGCCATAGACTATAGCCACTACGGCACAGAGCTCTAATAAAGTATAACATAATTAAATATAATATATTACCTTAAGTATTGTTTCCGCCGTCCGTTGGAACGAATGTTCATCTCGACACTGAGCAAGGCTTAGAAGGCCCCTTCTGCTTTTGTATGCCATATGCAGTGCCCTACAATAATAGTACAATAGCTATATTTTCATCGACTAATGTTTATGCTATCAAAGACAATAGTTATTAATACAACAACTATAAACTATACACTTTTGTTTTATAAACATAACAGTGACTAGAATAATTTTACGCATGTAATGAGAATCTTCTCATTATTATAATTAGACTGTTGATGAATAGTTATTTTGTTTATTAGTTAGATTTTATATTGAACAAGGTATTTTGGTTCATTACCGTATTGAATCTAGCGTTTACGTTACGTCTGTTTTAATTAAATAAGTATATATTTTATTTCTATATTATTTTAGTTAATCTAAGTATTCGAAATTGCTGTAGATGTATTCAGTGCCAGATCCAGTATTGCATAGGTAAGTACTTCAAGTAGGTAAGTTTTTTAAAAAAATTTTGAGATATCTTTAAAGGGGATTCCCTGAATACTACTCCAAGAAAAAGATATCGTTAACTTTTCAATTCCCAATAATTAATATTCTAATAAAAAAGCGACTTCAACTAGAAACTACCTATGAATTTGCCGTTTGGTTTAGAGACTTTTTACATAAAAATTAATATTTTTTTATAAAAGTTAAATTACTGAACTCATTTTGATAAAATTTCTATAGGACCATTTGGGAGATATCTCCTTTCAAGCAAAAAAGATTTTTTAAATCGGTCCAGTCGTTTACGAGTAATCACATAATAAAATATTACAATTCAATTGCGAACTTCTTCCTTTTTTGAAGTCGGTTCCAAACATGACAATGTGATAACGAAAAGCTAAAATTATACTTTTATTATTAAAAACTGCAGAAAACCTAACGTAGAAACTGTAATGCCATAATATTTTTTATCCCATTTCTAATCACGTATCTATTCGATACTAAAAACCATGTACCTATTGAGTGTAAATGTAAACTAAGATATTTAATTAAATTAGGGATAAGTCCAGGTCAAATGCAAAAATATTTAAGGTACCGATCTAATATTGTTTTTGACGATGCTGTATACAGGGTGGCTCATTCAAAGGGGTCAGTATGGGAAAGTCTTAAACTGTAAGTCATACGATGTTTTGTTCTTAGAAACCATGACACAGATTTCGATAAAAAGAAAAACTGCATTCATACATTTGAAAAAGATACTGTACCCAGCCGGGAATCGAACCCGGTTGTTTTCCAAAAATAAACTTATACTTTTTTTATTTAAATACCGATTCTGTAGGTCATAAGCAGTAAATAACTCTATAAAACATTATGTCTAATAAGAATAAAATGCATTGTTTTTACATACTTACATTTATAATAGGTGTTCGATGTGGCCACCGTGCGTCGTTTGAGGTCGCCCGATTTAACGCCTCTAGACTATTTCTTGTGGGATTACGTTAAGGATGAAGTGTACAAAACAAGCTATGATAACTTTGAAGACCATTTAGGTCAGCCATAAAATCAATTTTAACGCAAATTCACCACATAAAGATACAAAATGCAATGACATGATTCTTACCTAAACGTGTTGAATATTGTATTGAAAAAAAACGTTTACCACTTTGAACACCTACTATGATAAATTAAAGTATGTGAAAACAATGCCTTTTATTCATTTTAGACATAATGTTTCATAAAGACATTTACTGCTTATGACGTACAGAATCGGTATTTAAATAGAAAAAGTAAAAGTTTATTTTTGCAAAACAACCGGGTTCGATTCCCGGCTGGGTACAGTATCTTTTTCAAATGTATGAATGCAGTTTTTCTTTTTATCAAAATCGGTGTCATGGTTCCTAAGAACAAAACATCGTATGACTTATAGTTTAAGACTTTCCCATACTGACCCCTTTGAATGAGCCACCCTGTATATCGAATTCTGGGCAACGAATACAATGGCTTATAAAATAACAATACATAATATAGCTTACTTAGCAAAATAATACATATGTATTTTGTACTTTGACCAAACCATATACTGCATCATCATAACAGCCCATTAATGTCCCACTACAGGGACAGGCCTCCTTCCGGGACGGAGGGATACTCGGCCTAATAAAAGGCTGGCCAGACGGATTGGTATAGGGTTTAATTTCAAGGTTTTCTTCTTTTTATTTCGTAAAGATAATATTCACAGATATTCCCTTAGTCGGTTTTTACTACATCGTATTGTATTCTTACTCCTTCACCACGCGGATAGCAAGACCAATAGAAAATATTAACATCTTACCCAGGTAAAGGATCTTCACAGTCAGCCAAAGGTTCAGGCAGCATGTTGAGACGATCACCAATTTCAATAGCTTTGCCAGTGTCCGCTAACAACCAAGTGGCAGCCACCCCAACAATGTTTGCCCACCACTCCATTACTGGGTCCCAACAACCTGGAGGTATTTGTAAGTTAATTTATATTTCATGAGCAAATAAATTCTTTTTTAAGTAAGTACTTGATTCTTAGCATTTTACAGATTTTCTGATCTGATCTGGCTCTGGCCGTGTCTGAGGTTTTCGACCCAAGTGAAAATTTTCCTTAAACACCATTTTTTTTGTCTTATTTGCACTAATGTTCATTCCTTTAGCCTTACCTATGCACCATTCATTATATTCCTATTGCAACTCGTCAGCTGATGATGCAAGTAAAACTTGATCGCCGGCGTGGAGAAGACTTTTGACAAGTAATTACTACTAATCTGGACCATATTCAGTCTCTTTCAAAACCGCCAAGCAACTATTCGAAAGTAAAAGTTGACACATGCACTAAAATCATCATAAAGTGATTTCAAAGTCATCACCATATACCTGGATAGCTAGACCACAATTCATCCCTGAACACACTATCATAAGCCTTCTGCAAGTCTACAAAACAACAGTACACTTTTATGTGTAAGTGTTTCAAATATACAGCGCAAGGAGAACAAACAGGTCCACACATCCCATCCCCTTTCTAAACCCTGCCTAAAAATCCCATATCGTATCATCTGTCACTCTGTTAATCAGCACGTTTGCGTAGGTTGGCGGTTATTTTAAATAATTACTTGAAAGTGGAAATTCAACAAAACAAATAAAATAACTAAGCCAACTAAAACTAGACCGGTTTACCTACCAAAATAGTGTCAATAAAAATCATACCGGTATGATGGGGTGCATCAGTAGACACGTCATCAGTGATTAACTTAATAAGTTCCAACACGTCTCTCGTATTACTTTGTTCGTCGGCACAAAGTAGCGTTTGAAGACTTTTCTGCAGCAGCTCCAAGTGATAGGCCTACAATAATAACAATACATTATGAGGCTGGTTTAAGTCATCTTGCCTTTTTGGTTAAGAAAAAAACTTATTACTAACTTCATAGCAACCCAAAAACTGTCTGGCTTATTTTCGTTTAGATCGACCGAAACGTCGTCATGTAAAATTTGTAAAATGCATTGTGCTATAATTGTAATTGATGAAAAATTTGTAAAATGCATTTTACTAATTTTATACTTCACGCAATATTACATGACCTTGTTGACCTTAGCTCTCCACTTTCCCCTCTAATGAGTTCCAAATATTATTATGACATCTGTATCGCCATTTGCATTAAGGCGGCCATCTTAAATTACGACTGCGGTAAATGGTTTTTTAGTTACGAAGAACAAACATATTATTATATGCTTACTCTCATAGCATACGCAAGCGGGTCAGCCACGTCAGGCAGGCGACAGAACAACGCAGCGGATGTAGGTTGTCGCTCGTAGGACCAGCGCCGCGTGCGCAGGAAGCGTCCGCCGCGCGCGCCGCACACCCAGCGCAGGCGCACGCCCGCCCAAGCGTCGGAGCCGGAACATGCGCTGCATACTGACAAGTAGTATCTGTGTAGACAAAATAAGATGCTGGTAATCGGTTTATATTTTTTTGTACTTATTCATTTGGCTTTTGATATGTGCCCAAGCTACCGAAGACTTACTAGGTATATAACCAAGTTTCATTCATTTATAGGAAATTCTGAGGTTACGAAAATAAGACTTAAAAAGAAAATCTTAAGGCTTTTGGAATCTGCAGGCGTCATTCATCAGTGGAAAAATTAATGTATCATCATCACCATCATCATCATATTATTATCAGCCAATTGACGTCCATTACTGGACATAGACCTCCTCCAAATATTGCCACCTTTGCGGCGCTGTGCCTCCCTTATCCGGTTTCTCACCGTCCTAAATCGTTGGTGGACTATGTGAGGGGTCTTTTTTGCAGGTCAAAACAGCGAATTAAATTTTTCATGCAAATTTTACAAAGTAGTAACATTCATATTCATTTATTTATTCAAAGTAGTACAATAATATTGCATCTTTTTAACATCATCTAACACTACTTAATCTAAGTTTATAAACATTTTAAAGTTTAGAAAACTTTACCACCGCCTACAAAGCGCTAGTAGAGAAGAAGCGGCGCAACAAACTCTACTGCTGCATTTTCTTGACGTTATTTTTTTTAACATAGGAGATAACTGTAATTAGGCGCTGCAACCATTGTATACCATACATAACCATAACCAAGGATTATTCAATGATACAAATCATAATAAGCTTGATTTGGGTGAATTACTGATTTCCGAATAACTAAATCAAGAATAACGTTACCACTAAAACATGCAATAACGAATAACGTTACCACGAAAACCTCCAATCGATGTCAAAATGAAAACTCGTTATTGCTTGATGTCGTGGTAAAAATGTAACGTGAGTCTGGGTTTAGTAATTCGGAAACCAGTATGAGAGTAAATTTTAACTTCACTTTGTACCTTAGTGGTACAAATTGAAGACAACTTCTTAAAACAAAATAAAAGCGTCACTTACCCACACAACCAATTCCCAATCCTAGGCATGTAATCCTTGAACACCAAAGCTGCCGTAACATAGGTATCTGCCAAAAGTTGTTTGTTTCCTGTCACTTCAGCCAAGTTCACTGCTTGTAGAGCAAGGAGTATTCGTTCGCTTCGACCTCTATGAATTGCTAATATCTCCAGTTGTGCTAGGCGAAGAGAAACCGCTGACACTTCTGCTGCCCAGTGTTGTGTAGCCCGTCTTGAAGGGCTAAAGTTAAGTTGAATGGTTCGTTAAATAAGAAAGATTATAATATCAAAATGAATAATTAAGTTATCAGTAAACTAAGTCTGTGTAAGAATAGGTTTAAATATGATAGGATCGAACTTAGTTGTCATGAAAATAAGAAAGACAATGGAAACAAATTTGACACTAGAAACAGGATTTGAAACAGCCTCTTCTGTGAATACTCGGACGCCTTTGACCGCTACACTACATGAGTCCTGGTCACGTAAACCAATTTACTACATTCATCATGTGATTTTCAGTTGAGTCAAACTCTCGAATTTTTACTTAACTATAACAGCACCATCTAGGTTGCGTAGCATTAAACTTTCAATTTCGCAACTGAGTGCATAACTCTATGATGATTTGTATGTTTTAAATTATACACTTCTCATCAAAAAAATCGAAACAGTTGCAAGTTTGTGTTTTATAAGGATTATCTGAAAAATTTGTATATTTAGGAATATGTGTTATATATCATTTAATAGGGAATTTAATGAGGTTTTCAAATAATGATGTTAATGTTCTAAATTCAAATTAAATTTTCATAGATTTCGTATTTTGTTTAACAAGTCGTATTTGCCCTGTACGTAGTTTGACGGAAAATGATAAAATTAGGCACGTAAATGAAAAAAAAGCTAGGCAACGTTTATTTAATAACTCGGATACCATTCCCGATCTCTCATTACTGCTTCTGTACGGTTTTTCATCGATCGGATGAGAGTCACGATCAAAAATAGTGGCGCTCTATTCCATTCCTCTTGGATTGCATTTTAAAGCTGGCTAAGTGTTTTTGAGGCATGATCTTTTACACTAATTCGTCTTTTTTATTCAGCCCATAGATTTAAAATCGGATTCATGTCAGGGCTTCTTGCTGGCCAATCAATAATAGAGATATCGACTTCAGTAACATAATCTCATACGACGCTCGCGGTGTTTGTCCTAGCATCCTCGTACATAACTGTTAAACTGGGGTCAAATAAATGTGCATAGGGCATCACAAGAGGTTCAAGATACTGTTCAATGTACCTATGACTGTTAAAAAAGGGCAGACGAGACCCAAACACAAAGACAAACTCGGTCTTGTCGTTGCCACTATTTTTTCCTCAAACAGTCCATGAACCGCCACCATGGATGGCCTTTTCTTTTAATTCTGCATGGTGCAAAGCGTTCTCCATCACTTCTGTAGACCTTAGTCCTTCCATCGTTACCATACAATACAATTTTGCACTCATCAGAAAGGAGAAACTTACTCCACTAGATGTATGACCAATTTAGGTAATTACGTAAAAAGTTAAGGCGCGCTTTTCGATGATCTGCAGGTAGTTCCTCCCTATTTGTTGGCTTGTACGGTACAAGTCCACGTTTCTTCGACCTTCTTCTAATTGTAGAGTCACTTACAGCCACCATAGGTTCATCATGAAGCTGCTGCTGAGGTTGAAAGACATTAAGGCCTAGACTTTGTAAGAAAGGAGTTACTATAAATCGATCTATTTGGTCAGAAGTTACCTGTTTTCTACCAGATCTCTAACGGCGCGTGAACAAACCAGTCTCTTGATAGCGTTTGCAGATTCTATGAAAAGACGAGAGGCTAAGATGCAATATTTCAGCCGTAATAACCTGACTAAGTCCAGAATTCAGCTATGCCACCACTTGGCGGTTTTTGCGGGTAAACATCGCATGGACGCAGTAATAAGAGGAGCGAGGAACTCTGGGTGCGCGACACGAGTTATTAAATAAATGTTTTCTAGCTTTTTTTTCATTACGTGCTTAATTTTATCATTTTCCGTCAAACTACGTACAGGGCAAATACGACATGTTAAACAAAATACGAAATCTATGAAAATTTAATTTGAATTTAGAACATTGACATCATTATTTGAAAACCTCATTAAATTCCCTATTAAATGATATATAACACATATTCCTAAATATACACATTTTTCAGATAATCCTTATAAAACACAAACTTGCAACTGTTTCGATTTATTTGATGAGAAGTGTATAATAGGTCTTATAGGTCTTTTAATAAAACGGCAATTTCATAGGTAAAGACCTAATATTAATTGCCTATAAAGCTTAGGTATAACTAGAAAATTTCGAAAAGAACCAAAGAGACAGGATTCGAGCAGAATTAGTAGACACCAAAGCATTTCGAAATGTATTTTTACCTATCACTCCACAGATCACCAGCCCTCCTTGCCAAGAAAGCGCCGAAAGGTAATCTCTGCAATATCTGGCGCAACACCGCTGCTACAAGTGCACTGTACTTAGCACGACCTTCGCAACCTCCTTGCACACTTTTGCCACATATCGCCAGACTTCTATGTAACTCCATTCTTGCGTTTGTTAGATCACCCTAGAATAAATTAGATTTTGTATAAGTAAGTTTCTCCGTGTGGTGACGGACTAAAAATACAAATGTCACCACCCCATCAGCTCATCCCAAGGGTGTCGTAAAAACCGACTAAGGGACTATCCGTGAATATTAGGTATTTTTACGAAATAAAAAGGAAAACTTGAAATTAAACCCTATACCAATCCGTTTGGCCAGCGTGGTATTAGTAGGCCAAGTATCCCTCCGTCACTGGAGGAGGCCAGTCCCTGCAGTGGGACATTAATGGGCTGTTATGATGAAATTGATAAAGATACTTTTCAAATAATTTACCTTTTTCAGATAGTTATCAGCTTGTCGTTTGTGTTTGTAGAATAGACCAGCCTCTTTAGATTGCGACTTCGGTACAGAATCTCCATAGACAAGCAATTTAACGAGACAACCTCCAAGAACGATGAAGTTAACGAAGTAAATGAAAAACGTAGTGAAAAGCCATGTACCCCACGATATTCCACTGGAACCTGCAAAAGAAGTTTTTTTTAAAGTGGTAAGCTACTATAAAATAACTCTTGTTTTCTAAAACTTGTGCAATGAGAACTAATTCCGCTGAAAACTTAAAAAAAAAATGGTTATTAACAGGTATGGTACTGCGGCTGCGGTACAAGGGAACACGATTTTTAATACCATGCAGGTAACTTTATTGTACTAAACACAATAAATTAATGAATGTTGTTTGAGATCTTTAAATAGATGCTATGGTATGGTATGGCGGGCTGTTTTCCGCAACTCCACGTCAAGGCGCGGTTTTTGCGTTAGGGTGGGGAAAAAAATAGATGCTAATAAGAAGTCACTGCAACGATAATTCGAGCGGAAGTATCATTTTTTTTTAGGTAAAATTAATAAATTAAATAACTTACCAAGATCATCGTCAGCCAGTATTCTTCTTTGATCGATTCTTGCTGAGAAGTCACTTACATATGACTCTGACATGAAGTTACCCAAGAACGCGCTGAATGGATTGAATGCTATCAATCCAACCATGAAGGCACACAATGCCAAGCGAGAGTGGTCTCCCATACCCATAACGATTTTAGTTGAGTATTTGTCTTCTACCTGCAATTATTGTAAAATAATTAAACTTATTACACGGTCAAATTATCTAGAGACCTCCCTGGAATGCGAACCTCCCGTCCCGTTCTCCTTTCAAACCCCGCGCTCGCCACGGGCGCATTAGTGATACGTCTGACGCAACGTGAAGTCACCGTCGCCAGGTCTCGAGATAATGTGATCGGGTAGTATAGTAAATCCAATCAATGGTTAACTTATTAAACCAAGTCGATTTAATTATTTAGACATGAGATCACTGGAAATAATTCCCGATAATTAACTGCATAGGCATTGTTTATATAAAATATATTTCATTATGATTATCTAAATTCAAAAATAATAAATAACTTGCACCTACTTACACTACTATGGGAAAATTACCTTACTTTCAAAAGAATTATAATATTATTTACTATTCTGAGAACCTCAAAACAATCCTGTCTTAGGTAAAATAGTTAATATTTTGTTTTAATCTAACTTTCAATGCTCATAGTATATACCCGGTACATACTTAACAATTTAAAATACTTGTTAAGTCTACGTTTTTTAACATATAATTTTTGTAATAAAATAATAATGCCAAACTTACTTTGTATTCAGGTGAGGATGGTGAATCACTATCAAATCCATGAGGAGAACTGGAAGGCGACGATATATCACTGCGAGGAGGTGTATAAGTAACATCAAACTGCGGCTCCTTTACACCAGCCTTTTGGAACGCTAGTTTCAATGACATATTCTCTTGTTTCAAACGATTATTTTGATTCTGCAGGTACTTTATATAATCGATCGTTTTACGTAATATTGCTGATTTGTTCAACTGAAATAATTAACAATATTTTTATACTAATCTTCTGAGATATTATCTAACATTGCATCTATTTTATTTAGTTTTGGTCACCCCCGGGATGGGATGAGACGCTGACATTATGAACGTATTGTGTACACAACAGCTTACCACGTTATCGGTTAAATAAATAACCATTAAAGCCCTAGCTCTGCTCTGGTGACGGAGGAGAGCTAGGGCTTGACCTATGAGCTTATCAGACTTTTTTGATATGTATAGGATTTTAAGTTAAGTTTCTTTAAAGATTTTTTGTTTTTTTTTTATATTCCTTAATGATACTATGTGAGAAATTTATCTTAATTAGCTTTTATAACACCCACGGAATTAGTTGGAGAGACCATGACATATTCTCACTCGGTCACTACATCATGGAACAACATTATTACCTATTAAAAAACATATTATATTGCATGTAAGTATACTCATCTCTATGTTTGTGCTACATTTTAAAAAAAAAGTATACCAACTAATAAGACTACAAAAAAACAGACTTTATACCTTGGCATCTTCTCCAACCAACATATTCTTCAGTTCAACTATTCTATCATTAATACTAGTTCTGTATCTTCTTTCAATTGCGTTGTGGGCACTCCGTTTCACTTCCTTTACTTTTGGTACACCACCAAGATTCGGTGCTTGACTTAAGGCTATCTTCTCACCACTTTCAAGTACAACTGGTATTCCTGTTAATAGTGTTGGGCCACTATTACTCGTAAAGAAGGTGTGTAGCGGTCTGCTTTCTGTGCCTTTTGCATTAGTTATAATGCCTTGAGTTGCACCTGAAAATTAAAAAAAAGCCTCAAATATACATAAGAAATATTCTTAAAAGAAAAAATTCTCATAAGAAAAAAAGTCATTATGAAAACGGATTATGAAAATAAAAAGAAGGCTATGGTAACTCTTTACTGTACCAATTATCTAGTAAAGAAGAAAAGTTTCAGTCATAGTAGAAACAAAAATTCTAGCTAGAATAAAATCATTTTTCAGCTAACAATGATAACAATCCATTAATTTTGTATTCCAGGGACTGCAACTTCAGAGACAGACGAAAAATTGATCAGCTTATAGGGTATCATGGTAGGTTTTCCTTCTTTTGTTTGAAAGAGATAATATCTGTAAAAATTCCCTAAGTCAGTTGTTAACACACCACATTGACAAACCTGACAATATGATGCAATAATTGAATAATGAAAAACAATAAGTATATTTCACACTCATTAATAAAGGATTCAAAGATACATTGCTCCATATTCTAACGAAAATGAAAAATCTTGTAAGTAAACTTAATAGACTAAAGATATATTAGAATAATATGCAATCCAATTAGAAAAGTATTATTTAATTGGATGATGCAATGTCTTATAAGGTTATGATACTGAATATTAAAGTTTTTATATTTTCAGTATATACTATACTTGTTCATATTTATGAACATTTCTGTGAACTGTCCCTGATGATGTTGATGGACTATGAATACAAAAGGTCCATAACACTTATTTCTAGTGTTGTGGTACTTAAATATTGAGCTATGACAAATTACCTTAACAAATGAAAAATAAAATCTTAATATGATTTTTCAGAAGATGAAACCCATGCTAACCCTGCTGTAAGTTATTAAAGAATGCTACATGATGATATGAATAATTTATGATAATTAAGTGGAGGTTGACAAACGATATAGAATGTTAATATTTCATCTTGTTGTGTTTATTAGCCGCACATTACATAAAAAGGACAAATCGGAATCCTATAGTAATCTACTTGGCTGCTTTAGTAATACTTATCACAATTTCCCTACACAGAAAAAGCTCATCCTTGCAACTGACAATAAGCAATTAAACTTATATAAAATATAACCTTTGCAGTTGGTATTAAGTAGAAATATATAAAACATAATCAAAGCATTATTACATTAATTGTCTTACCTTGCGCAGGGGCACTTGTGTACATAAAAGTTTGTGTTTCCGGACTGATAATGTTTGGTTGTAACAAAACAGGGGAAAAGCTTGCATCAGAAGTTTTCAAAATAACTGGTGTCATTCCTTTAGCACTATTTTGTAATATAAGTGGCTGGCTGGTCGCAGGCTTAGGTTTGCCCTGATGATTCAATTGATTAGATCCATCTAACTGTAGTAATGATGTCCTTCCATCTATAATTGTTTGTACATTTGGAGCTAAATTTACATACAAAGGACTTTGAACAACCTGCTGCATAACCACAGGGGTCTGGGAAGGTGTCCTTTTATGTCCATGCTGTGTGACATCAGGCAATGGTTTAGTCTCATTGACTTGCAAGTTGTAGCTTTCTTCTCTACCATAAACACCCTGCAGAGGGCTACTTTTCATCTGTGGTGTCGTAGCCTGACTTGGCTTAGGTCTGTGTGAATATTGTGATATAATCGGGTTTCCTGCAGGATTGTAGCATGGTGAAATCTGAGGCTGTGACTCAAATTCAGATTTAATTTTTGTGTCAACGGTAAGAAGTATAGGATCATTGTCAACACGCGCCAATTCGTTTTCTAATGTTCTCATAAAATCTCCATCACAACCGCTCAGGAAGTCTAAAATGAGAGAGTTATTATCTGATTTTGTGTTACAAAATAGAGTAGATCTAACCTAATACAGTAGTTAGTATTTTGCAAGTTTACCTTCGATTTCAGCTATGTCATTGACATTAAAAACATTGGAATTCATAAACGGATCATCTTGATCCATTTTTTCCATTATGTTATTGCCTTAAATCTAGAAAAACCACGATATAATTTACAATAACAATACACTTGTTTACGTTTTTTGGTATTACGTTTGACACTTGTCTGACGATAAAGTTAGACCAATCAGAATAATGTAACGGAGTGGTGCGATATGACGTCACATATCTGAGGGAGTGTGTTCGTCTTGTTCTCCGAAATATGCAATGATTGCGTCATTATTGAGAAGAAGTCGAAAAAAACTCACCGGTTTTTTAATATTTTTTCTTTACTTCTTTTTTTTTTTGGCTTCTTTAAGAATATTTGTCCGCTTTTTAACTATTACAATAATTTATTAATGGCGCTACTAGTTATTACACTTAGTTTGCGATCTGTATCATAGATGTCACTGTAACGTGGAAGAAAAGTTCTTTTGAAACTGTTGAAACTTTTGAGTTTTTCTCATAGATGGCACTACATACATTGAAATAAAAACACTGACCTCGCTTTGTTACTACATATTTTGTACTAAGCTCAAAAGAGGGCAGTATTATCAACATAACGTATAAGTTGCTCCTGGTAGTTTATAAATAATAATATCACGTGAAGATAATGGGATAGACTGAAATGTCGCTTGCATGATGAGATAGGTTACTAATGTTAACTAATTACTGATTAAGTGATTTCAAATTTAAGCTAATCTAGAGCAAATTGCTATTCTCTACCAATTTTAACCTTAATGTCTCCAAGAAGAGGAAACGAAGCACCATATTATTATATGCCACTACTCAATAATCGCACCATCCACTGGATACTTATACCCACTCTATTTCAAGGATAAAATTATAAATTCTAATTTATAAATGCAATTATTTTATATTTATCGATCTTAGTATGGACGAGGATAAGGACTACTTACTATTTTTGAAGCCATATATTTTTTTATACTTAGTATTTTGTTTTTTTTATGTACTTATGTATGTTACATTCATTCATAAAACTTAGTTATTTAACCAATAGAAAATATTTTAATATTTGACCGGTATACTTAAATTTTACAAGTTAGTCCTGGCAAGTACCTACATACCTACCTACTGCAATTTATTTCTTATAAAGTTTAATTAAGTTTTGGGTAGTTCTAAGTAAGTACCTAGGTACATACATAAAATTTCATTACAATTCTATAGCTTTAAACTTGTTTTTTAAATTAGTCCAAAATACTTTACCTCTAGCTACGTCTTAGCACTAACCGTGATTTCCTGAAATATAAGTAGGTATACCTACCTAACAATGGATGTGGGGCAGTAAAATTTAGGACTATTTTCGCCCCATTCTTTTATTTTGGGTGGATAATAAAATAACAATATGATATTAAACGTTTAATTTATATTTGTAACATTATATTATCTGTAAATATAGAGTTCTTACTATTATAATATGTAGTTACGAGATAAACAAACTCGATTTTAATATAACTTAAGTGTATAAATACAGCACTAACTACATATTAAAGTACATATGATATCTTCAAATTCCAACTTAAATGATGAAGTGCAATAACATCATACACAATAACATATATTTATAGGCACAAAAGTGGATATATAATAATAATTATAACATTTGTTTTAACAAAGAAAATGTGAGGTATTTATTATGGCAGGTAAAAACCTAGCATCATGGTTATTTCTATATAAATATGAACACATAAAACACATTAACTCTCAACCTGAAACAGAGTGATGGTACAACCTACTGGAATGTCCTAACATATTATAATGTTCTCATTACAACAAACAAAGGCACAAAATAGTGAGACCTACCAAAGTGTACTTACTACACACACCATACCGTGATTAACTTATTAAATTACACATTTGCTTTTGCTAAATTAATGTAGATACAATCGTAGATATCTATGGCATTTTCAAACTAGACTACAGTAACAAATCAGTCTTCCAATTAATTACCAAATAATAAGTAATGTATTTAACTTAATTATATAATAAAATTATATTTATGTTTACTTTAGGACTTTATTATACATTCGAGAAACGAAATATAAACGTGATAATTACACTTTATTATCAAAATGTCAAAATGTGCAATCTTTGTACATTTGAATTCTTATTATAATTTTTTTAACTAACTTTTTTTAAACCTACACGTAGAGCGAACACAGTATTATACTCATAGATCAGATATTAAAAATAAACATGATATTTTTTACTTAATATGTGTATAACAACGCATCGCAACGGTATTCCCTCTATAAAACCACAAAACTAATAATAACATTGAGCATTCTTAACTAAGTGTTGATGAAATCTCTTAACTCTAACTTGAATCACCGTGCTTGTGCAAAACATCATTATACTGAGGATATGGTGAGCACAACTAGATATTTAATTTAACAACGAACATTTATGGCAATCCACGAACAAATAAATTAATCTAACCCGTAACGTAAGGAAACAATAGAAACTGTAATGAACATACGTCGCTGTATGCAGCGCGACATCAGCGACACGTCATGCATGCAATTTTATCTTCCATGTTTGACTGTGTATTACTATGAACACGAACATTTCACGTGGATAATATGGCATGGCGCGACGTGGTGGACTAGAGTAGCTGTAGCGAGCGTGAGGTAGTAGCGGTATTTCAGTCTATAAACATCACAGTCGCGGACAACAAATTGCACAAAAATTTGTCTAGGCAACCTGCCTGAGGCGCGGCGGCGTGGCCGGCGCTACCAGTGTGCCTTTCGGCTCTATGAAGTTACCTACCCGAATAAGACGATATTATATTCTGATTAAAGCTAACCTATTTATTAACAAAGACGTAAATGTATGAAACAAAAACTAAAGAAGAGATAAACAAAAATAAAATCACAATACAGCGTAGTCCTCCTTTTAAACGGAAATTTTATTTCGTTTTCAGGTTTTGTGACATACGCGTCGAAATAAATAGAGAAGAAAAAAGGTAGAAGAAAAGTGGCCGCGGGGCCCATTGCAATCGCCCGGCCGGAGCGCCCGGTCATCGGCAGAGTGCGCGCGCGGCGCGTCCTACCAGTTAGCCTACCAATAAGTGTCTTACTTCTAACTTTGTACGCCTAATTCAGTCTTTTCAAATATTCATTCAACTATGAATCGTTCAATCTCTTTCGCTACCACAATCTAACGCAAAGTTACGCGGTGGAACGATGACTCCCGGAGGTTCTAATTCACGTCGACGAGGAACTGAAAGGTCTTCAACGTGGTCGTCATCCTGCGGAGGTGATCTCGGTGAATGTGGCGGCGATCGAGGTGGCGTACGCGGCGCGAGTGCAGCGTGAGCGGCAGCGGCGAGCGCCATTGCATGTAGAGCTTCTCGTCCACCATCTCTTGTAGCTCCTTCCAATGCTTGTTGTAAGAATGATGGATCGATAAGAGGCGTCGTTGGGTTCCCATCATCGCCTCCCCCTGTACCACTTAAACCATAAGGGAAAGCAGCGCCGTTCGACTCTCTTTTCACTCCTCGACTCATCGGACGACTGGTTGTTATTCCGAGTTTTTTAACTTTATCGTACAACGTACGTGAGGGCACGCCGTATTTACGCGACGCTTGTAGCGCACTCATTCCATTACGCACACATTCAATAGCTGATAATATATCGGTTCTTGTGTATTGCTTATATCTCTTCCATTCTGGTTTCTGTTGAGGTGGAACATACGGGGCTAGTCCAGATCTAACGTCTTGCTGGAAATTCGGTGGTGGTGGGGAGGGGTGGAAAGTACGCTGACTCTCATCTTCAAACGATCTCTCAGTGTAAGGAGAGTGCGCATCCTCCGACCTGTCTGATCTATTGTAGTGTGGTGAAGAGGCTCGTGATGAGAGCCTGCGAGGACGGTAGTCGAAAGCACGATGTGGGCTCACGGCACGTTCAGATTCATGTGCGGATCCATTGGAATGCAGACGAGGAGGTGCGTGTTGGTTAACAGGGTGGCACACCAAAGACATGGGCTGAGACGAGTCTACGGGAGAGGTTTGAGCTAGAACGTTTCTTAGAATAGGTGTGTCTCGTGTAGCTAGCATACTGGAGAGTTTCTTACGTTTGAGCGGGTTCATGTCAGCTGAGTCGTATGCGGCAGAGAGTGCGGGTGTTGCGGGTGGTGGCGGCCATCTTGAAGGAGGTGCGGGCGCCGGCGGAGACACACTGGAGGGCGCGGCGGGTACGACGCGCGGGGGCGAGGACCCAGGTGCGCGCTCCGTGCTGCCCGGCCGACGTCGCAGCTCCGTCATGTCGAACAAACCCTTCACTTCTAACTGTTCAGCTACTTTCATTATGTGAGGTATATGCGCTTGGGTCACGTTTACCTCACCTGTATACATGTACTCGAGCAGGGCTCGCATCTCGAAATCTTTCACACCAGGGAAGAGGATGCTGCAGTGGTCCATGGGGACATCTGCTAATATGGATTGAAAGTATGGAGAGTTTGCGGCTAGGACGACCCGGTGAGCCTTGAATGTCACCTGGTCGTCAACCACTAACGTGCAGTCCACATACGTTTCCCCTTTGATCAATGCTTCTAAAATTTCCACTAAATTCGTCTTGTGATGATTCCATTTTAAACAAAAAGTCTGCGGTCCTTCAGTGCTCGCCATTTTCTTAAATTGTGATTCTGAAAGAAAAAATCTATTTGAGTACATTTTAAAAATGATATTTATTTAAGTACTTTAGTATCATTTCGAAAATTTCGTATGAGGTCTTACAGTAGAATTATAGTCAACTTGAGGTCTGGTACAGATCCTATAAGACTTTCAGAGTTTCAGGGGCAATATTTACTTTAAGCACGATTTTTTTTTTAATTCATTGAACTTGATGAAATATTATCATGAAAAAAAATATATACCTATTAAAACAATGTTTAAGAATATTTGTTTTTAATAAAAAAAAGTACTATCAATTATTAACACTGCGATTAAAAATAACAGCTAAGTATAGAAATACTGCAAAAAATTATTACCAAAAATTACTGCAAGCTATTCTCATAGAGTCATAATTAACTCTAAAACCATTTGCTTAAAAGAATAAATCTTAAAAATAAACACAATAATAAATAATCTCACAAATAATCAACAATACCTGGAATAATACCCTCGTAAGTAGAGGCGGGAAACATTTTCGTAAAATATCCGTATCACAAATATAGATCCGCAAAATAATCCTTTTGTAAACAAAGTTTGTTCAACCTGCGGCGTGCGTAGTGATACACACCGCTTATGTCTGATGTTGCACTAGCACTGGACGAACGTCGTCGACTAGACCAACTGATCGACTGCACCGCCCTTCCCCATTTACATGCTACGTACTGAAGCCCTACCACACTGCCAAATTGACTTTTTACCTATTATTCGGCAGGTATTATCAAATTTAGGGGACCGATGAAAGCAGTTACACCGGATTCCCTCGCGGTCCCCTTAAATTTTGCATAATAGTCGCATTTCTATTTTCACCTCTATTTTTTACATGCTTACATACAAAATACAATGCCATAACTACAGTACTTATTTACTTTATTAAATAAAAAGTAAGGAATTAAAATGTGAATCCTGTTTACAACCTTGTCTACGATATCGTAGCACCTCTACGAATATATAATAATAATTAAGGAAAACTCACCTCCTTGTAAGTAATCCGAAGGCTCTACGTCAACTGTATTGTTCTCAATAATGTCTATAATATGTCAAACTCATAGGAATATTTCCACAAACACTTTAAAAAGTTCACAATCGGGGTTGTTTCGCGCGAATGTACTAATGTCGTGAACGCCCTTATTGTGGGGGCGGCGTGCTCTTGCGAGCGTCTGGCAGTGACTGTCTGTTGGTAGAAGGCGGCGGATCGTGGCAGGCCTGTAGTCCCGCCACCGCGCCGCGCCCCGCACCTCTTGTGTGCGCTTTTTACGCACGCAGCGCAGCGTGCCGGAGTGCAGTGCAATTGCGTACGGGCGAGAGGGCGCGGGACGAAGTACGCCCGACGAATTGCAGCTCGCTGAGGAGGGCGCAGCACTATGTGTGCGTGAGTGCGCAAGAGCATGTATACAGCAATTGTTTATGTGTGTGTATGAAGCCGATCCAACGCGCGCTGCGGACCATCAACACGATAAAATAAAGCCGTAATCAGCTTATAAAAAATTAAAGCCGCGCCTCACTGGCTCTTTGTATGTTAACGTTGAACTTCGCATCATGACTTTGAAATAGGGAATTATTTGTTGCATCGACTGCGACTGTTGGATGTTAGAGTAGACATCGTTTTATAGTCTAGTGCAGTAAGGATAACTTTGTTAATGGATATTATTCTATCTTCTTTAACGAGTGATAGGTTTTATTTATAGAAATGTAGAGCAGTACGTATTGTAATATTATTTTATTGTTGCTTTTACAATAGGTATCTTTATGTCTTCGTATGATAACGGAGTATTTTTTCTCCGTACCTACATGGTATAAACTATACCAACTCATACCATAGGTGTCGTAAAAAACGATTAAAGAAAGTCTCACTGATATTATCGTTACGAAAACAAAAGACAGAAAACTTGACGTCATACTCTATACCGATTCCTACGGCCAGCGAGGTAAAATTAGGCCAAGTTCATCACTGATGGAGGACTTCTCTGGGACATTATTGGTTGATATGATCTTCGATTTGAGTAGTTATACTTCATGCAAAAAAAACAAAAACATTCTTTAGATATTATTTTAACATGGAATGGAACAAACCATTGATCCTAACATGAGCCAACATTTACAGGTACTTAGAAACTCAACTTATCTTACAAACTTATAAAATGAATACACGTAAATAAGTAAATTAACGTTTCAATACAATTGACTGTCCTAAAATTCCCAAAAGTGCGTGAACAACGTCGACAAACGAGGTCATTGACACATAGTTTGCGTAGGGAACGCCAAAATAGCGCAAAATGCACTCAAAAATAGACCCGAGTTCTGTGTGCAATATTTTTTGTTAAGCGAAGCTTGGCTTCCGCCAAACTTTTACTTTAGGGGACTTTCTTTATATTTAAGTAATGAGTTTTATTTAAACTTAAGAAAAAGTCATTATATTTGAAACAATATAAATATATTATAACCTCTTTTGAGTACTTTTATTTTTTTTAATTTGCCAGGTGGTTGGTCTTTTCAGTGAGTGGCCGTGTAGGTCGGTACCATTGCTGTAGCTAGTGAAACTACAGGGCTAAATTAAATTAGCCATTGCTACCGTGCGGTTCTCGGTTAGAATAGGACTGCCTGTAAGAGGTGACTAAGGGACACCACAACCCGGTGCATTTCACCTACCACCTCGGGTCAACCTCCTCGTAGGGAGTAAACCACCAACAACAGGATTCTCAAGGAGGGTTGACGCCAGGCAGGCGGCCGGCCTAAAACCGAAAAAAATATTGCGATAAAGTCAGGGGAATGATGACATTGCTGGCATTGCTGTCGTACATGATCGGCAGTTACCACTTATCATAACATATTATGCAATCAAAATAAATAAACATATTGCAATACAAAACAAATCTAATCGAATACAAATCGAAAATTAATGTCGTTCAATTAAATATTTACATTCATTATTAAATTGCTAATATAATGATTGCGCCACTAAATATTACATTATGTACTTCTAATAAGAATAACATAATAATAAACTAACTTTAATAATATTATAAGGTGAAAATAATAATACAAAACTTTGGACATTAATGATGACGAAAAAAGCTGCTGTATCCTAAACTACACACATCAAAAAAGTCTAAGCAACATGCATGATATTACAAATTTACCATTTATATTAATTAATTTCTAAGTATTTACTCACTCAAAGTGTATAGGTAAAAGTAGGTAGGTAGGTAGGTAGGTATAGGTAGTGTGTGTGTAAAAAAAATTTCGATTATGTTTTGTTTTTTTTCATAAAATTCAAATGACTGCGAATTTGTTTGAATTTGAGTGCATGTTAATTGCTACGTTTTAGTCTTGATTTTATAATTTTACCAACCATTTAAATACAGTTGGCGACAAAATTGAATTGTTAGATATTCTTTACGTCATGGAGCGACGTCATTTGACGGCAGATGAAATGCAAAGAGCTGTAGGGATGTTGCAAGCGGGAAGTAATCAATCTCAGGTATCTCGACATTTTGGTATTCATAGAAGTGTTATTTGTCGTCTTTGGCAGCGCTACAATAATACAGGGGAACCCGCTGAACAGCATCCAGGCCGTAAAAGGAGTACAACCACTCGGCAAGACCGGTACATACAACTGACTGCAAGACGCCAGCCGATGTTAACCGCTCGAGAGATAAGTTTGAGGCTACAAAATTCAAGTGGTGTTGATGTAAGTCCCCAAACTGTGCGAAATCGACTGCATGAGTACGGCCTACGAGCTCGACGCCCTATCAGGTGCCCACCGATACGTCACGGGAATCGCGCTCGTCGAAATGAATGGTGTAGAGAACGCATAACATGGACCCAGGAACAATGGGATAAAATTATGTTTTCCGATGAGTCGCGATTCGGGTTTAGGCCTGATACAAGAAGGGTGCGAGTGTACCGTCGACCCGGAAATACTGAAAGACTCAGGTGCGTTCAGGAAGTTCATCCATACAGCGGCTCAACAGTTATGGTATGGGCGGGTATTATGAAGAACAGGCGAACTGAGCTCGTTTTTGTAAATGGAAACATGAACGCTGAAAATTACGTTGAGGATATTCTCAGACCTTATGTCCATCCATTTGCACAAACCTTTGGCTCCGATTTTACGTTAATGCATGACAATGCGCGTTCACATACAGCTCGGCGAACCAGTGAATACTTGGCAACGGAGAACATCCAGGTATTGCCCTGGCCTGCACAATCGCCAGACCTCAACCCCATCGAGCACGCATGGGACATGCTCCAGAGACGTGTTTTGAAGGACTTGGACGGAGTGACAACAACCCAACAGCTGAAGGATTTGCTACAATTCCATTGGGAGCGAATACCGCAAGATGACATAAACAGTCTCATTAATTCAATGAATAATCGTTGCCGACAAGTTCTGAATAGCAGAGGAGGCCATACTTTGTATTAAATTGTCCTATTCTTTTACAATAAATTCATTTTCTTAAGAAATTTCAATTTGTAAAAAAAAGTTTAGTTTCTTATGTACCTGTATATTCTAATATTGTTAATTTCTGTTATTAAAAGAACTTATAAAGAAAACAGCTGTTATTTTTACATCATAGAACCCTAAAAATATTATTTTAAAAATAAAATACAACGTTATAATTAAAATAAATGGTAAAATAAATTAATATAAATGGTAAATTTGTAATATCATGCATGTTGCTTAGACTTTTTTGATGTGTGTATATCAAAATTATTGTATTGTCTGAATATTATGATCCCACCCCATTGATGCTAAATTTATCCACATTAATATAATAAACCGTCAATCTTAATGATAAGGGTTAACATCACAGTAATCAGTATGATACGGGACATGAGATCTTCTCGATTATCTGAATTGCACATTTATTTGACTCTAGATGGTTCCAACTCCCTAGTGTTTATGTCTGTTATTGCAAAGACGTCTAGACTGAATTTCTTACTCACCCCTTTTTCAGATTCTTTTTTTCTTTATTTTGTTATTAAAAAGTATTTAATAGTCTATGTGTTAATCCAACGTGTCAGCTACCACACACACTTTTATCCAAATTGGTCCAACCATTAAACTCTGAAGTAGTAAAACACTTGCCATAAAAAAAATTTTAGGGCAACTTTTGTACAAAACAAATATTGTTATACTTGTTTGTATAACAACTACCTACAGTTGTAGCTTTCAGTTATGAAAGTTCCTTTGATTTGTAAGTCAAACATAAATTAAATAGCATTGATGTAATAAATTTTCAAGAGTGCTTATACAAAAATCATTATGTCTGTTAGCTAATGAATAACAGAAAACTAATAAAGTATCTAAGACACTATATAATTCTAGCGCCTCTTTACGAAATATCGAATAAAACAAACTGCTTATACTTCGGGAGATCAGTCATAGTCATTCCATCATTATGACTCTACCAAATAATTAAAATATAATAATACCAAAAAATTAAATCAAAGTTTTAGTAATTTCCTATTTTATAATTTTCTCACGGATATGCAAAACCAAATTCCTAAACAAAGGCAGTAAATGTCAAACTAATTCTGTCGTATCAATGGCGAAGTGTTGAGGGCACTTGATGCTTTTCAACGAGCATTTGCATATCGATATCGAGTTCATATTTAAGTGCCATTCAACACGATTACTGCAAATGTGGGAACTTAATGAATTTGTTTGAGACCTCTAATAACTACTTATATTTTTGCCGTGTGGTAATGGAGTAAGAGTACATGGTGTTATTACCAGATTAGTAAAGACGACTAAGGGAAAGATTCTAGATATTATCTCTACGAAAACAAGTGACATAAAACCGTATACTTACCAGTAAGAAGAATCTAAGAACTTCATCTCATCTGAAAGTTGTCTTTAAATGGACTCTGTAAGAGACAACTAATCCCAATTAACCAATAACCCTGTCTCAAACCCTGTACCAGTAGGTTGACTAGCGTGGTATTAGTAGACCATTCTCTCTCTCCCCAGACGAATGCCCGTCCAACTCTGCAGCCGACTTTGACAGTTACCATGAATATTTTGGAAACACAAAATAGTTAATTGGTTAAATCTAAAAAATATAGAATTTTTGTGAATCATATGAAACAAAATTGCTTCCTATAAACCTTTGTTCTGATACCTATGCTATAAACAGTATCGTAAGCAACACTCAGGTTTTGAAGTAAATTTTTAAATAGAAAACATTTTATACCAACACTAAACCAGCTGTTTAAAATAAATATATTTTGCGTACAATGGTGCAATTAAATGTATAAAACATTTTGTACTGTCAGCGGTCAACCACACACAACCGTTAAAAATTCACGATAATTTGGCTATTGCGCCGGAAATACGAATGCAAATGTACCATTGTCAATACCAAACAGTTATGACCTTTGATTCTATACTTGTTTTAGTAATTAGTTAGGTTATTCGCGGAGTAGCTCTCGCTTGTAATAGGAGGGTAATTGTCCCCGTGGTGACATACTAAATATGACAATAAGTATTATCTAAGTATAGGTACAGTCGGGGTATTTGCCGCTCGACCACCCTTAGGCGAGAATCGCTTGGCACGCGGCGCATGCGATACGTGGCACGCCCACGTATCGCATGCGCCGCGTGCCAAGCGATTCTCGCCTAAGGGTGGTCGAGCGGCAAATACCCCGACCGTACGTAAAGAACCTCTAAGAGGAAACTATGCAAACCATTTTTGGTGATAGAGAAAAGTGATTGCAGGACACTTAATTTTATCGATTGCAGTTTAAGAACGATGGAAACAAAAGGTTTCCTGATTATATTTGCAATCATTTGACCAAAAATGTTCCAAAAAATATACATTTGCAATTCCATTAATCGAACCTTCATAAATTCCAGCGACAATTGGTAAACAATACGTATAAAATACATTATGCTAATACCAGCATGCAGAGAATTCATCCTGACCTATCCCACGACTGCTTGCGTAACAAAAACTGCGAGACGAGGGATAGAAAAAGGCTAATAAAAAAGCAATAATGCGATCCCGCATGGTGGCTTGTTGATTCAAAATTGACGCAACTGATGAACCGAAAGTAAGGGCTCGTATTGACGTATGATAACAAACGTCATGCGCGGGGGTCAATTAAAAAATATGCTGCGTGTCAAAATATTGGAATAATGACCAACAAAAATTGCGTACCTAATAACGCTGGTTTAGAGTTTTTCAGTATTATTTTGAGCCCGAAAAAATATTCAATAAAGGGCAGTTCTGTCTTGTAACTCCTTAATCTGTCGATTCCCTTTAATTTAACTAAGAAAGATAAATCTTTAGATAGTATCTTTTTTAAGTACAATCTGTTTAAATAAAACCACAATATAAATATTCATACAATTTTTATTAAAAGCTAAACAAGAACATTAGATACAATGAATATCATAACTTTGCATAATGAGTAAAGGGTTAAAAGTAAGTATAAAGAGATAATTGTAATTTCACGCGGCCTTGTCATTTGTCACCAGCATCCTGCCACGCGCCCTCACTGAATTATATTATATTATCTGTGGTACTCTCACCCTTATCTATATTAACTAAAGAGATATTAAATAATAGAGTTCACATCCCCGATTTTGCACACTGTATTGTTGATACTATAATTATTGTCAAGTTGGACTTAATAGGCGTCGTTATTAATGTTTATTAAGCAATTGTGTGAATATTTGCTTTTATGAGTGTATTGCTTATTTGCACTCTATTTACTGGGAAATATAGTTACGATCTAATGAAGATTGTACACCAATATATGTGGAAGGTACAATACATAGGAAGATAGATTTGAAGGAGGTCTATGTCCACCAGGGGACCTGTTTTGGCTGACATGAACATGATTAAATGAATAGCTACTGTAATTTCAGAGCTTAACACAACTTAACAGTAGTGTCTTAGGGTGAAGAGCGCAGTGTAGAGTACTGAGTTCTTTGTAAACCATACCATCAGGCAAGTGACTTCATCTAGATTAAAAAAAACGGGACTTTGACACCTACTTCTCAACAAGTGTGACTCCTAACAATATAAGTGAACATGCAAAAGTACTAACACTGTCTCTTGACGAAAATATGAAACATCTCGAACAATAAGTAGAGTCGAAGTAACTTCGACCCCACCTTACTGGACCTGTCCAAATTTGTAGAAGCAATTATAGCATTAATATTTTGTATATTTCCTACATTTTAAAACTAAGACTTCTTACTGAAAATTTAAAAGTCTATAAAAATACAATCACCTAAGTAATTACTGCCAAGTTTCACGTGCTGCAGTAATTCTTCTTTCTAACCACAATAATGTTAGTGATGAATAAAATACCAGTGACATATAAAAGTCCGGCAAAAAGACCTTATTCACATGGGTATGCTAGTATTTAAAATTAAGAAAAGAGTTTTATTTTGAGTCACATATTGCACATAAGGTTAAAATTGAAACCCATCTTGGCGGAACGTTAGAGCATTATTTACGTATCGCAGATATTCGTAATTATCGAATTTAGGGTTTTATTTCTTTATGTATGATAAAACCCCAAACTAAACGGTATAGTAAACAAAACGAGACTAAGGGAAAGTAGGTCTACGAAAATAAAAGAAGGATAACTTACCAAAAAACCCAATACCAACTCATCTGTCTTTCGTAGTAGGTATCTGTAGAACAAGAAAACCACTGCCGGTCCCTGCAGTGGGACATTCATTAGTTGCTATGATGTAAGTACTATTCAACCACGAACGTAAAAAAGCATAACATTAATTGTTACACTCAAAAACTATTCAGTGCGCAATGAATATTGTATAACAAACTAATGGCTCAAGGGATTGTTATATGCTATTGTCACAAATAAGATGTAGATTATGTACAATGAGCTGCATATTCAACGTTAAGTATGTCACGGTGAAGTGGTCCGCAGTATCAGATACATGAGGGCACCTAATATTTTAGTCTCGGGTCTGTAATACGGAGTCCATGTCCACGCCCGACCCCGGATGCGGTTCATTGTAGCGAAACTCCCCGGAGCCCAGGGACCCGACGTGAAACAATACACTCTTTCCTCCTATTGTCTAATATCAACCCACAATAACAATCCTATTCATACATTAACATTTATATGTACAACGAAAATGCGAAATTAATTTTAAAATAACTAGATAATGTTCGTATTCTAAGAATATTTCTACGTGACTTTTGTTGCGACTTGTTAGTGCGGCATGCGTAGTTATTGCGTTATTTTTTTTTAATGTTATCATTTATTTATTAATTGCATTTTAGAAAGATATAATCTAATTATAGCAACCCCAAAAAACAATAAACATAATTCAAGTCATAATAAAGAATGTCGGTTTATGAAAAAAAAGTATCGGCGAGTATAAAAACGGGTCAAGTGGGGAGAAAAAAGTATTAAATTAAAAAATGGGCGGTTCTGCTAAGTATCGTTGTCAAAATATCGACAAGCACCTGCCTGCTAGACAGAATGGCGCGTAACGAACACTCACATCTATTATATCAAGATAATAATATTAAATATTAATAACCATAGTCATACAACTTAGAAGTAATAAGTACATACATAGTAATAAATCCTAAGCGTTATCTCTTTCATATAATTTACACCAAGATACATACATTCAATTACAAAGCCCTTATATCAAGCTTTACCTATCTTAAGTTTTACGATATTTAAGCTACGTTAACCCGCCACAATGATAAGCATCTTATAAAGTATATCCAGAGATAATTCGCTTCTCAACTCGCGGCCATGTTGCCTTCTTCAAGCCTCGATAAAATAAAACAACCGCGAGCGTCGCTTTTTGACTTTTTTTTATACAGGATCATTTTTCTTGCCGACTCGACCAAGGGATTATCGTGAATGTGTGACAAGCGAAAATAGCACTTCTTGTGTACATGATAGGGATGCGAGGGTTTCGGAGGCTGTGAACTGGACGTCCTTGGGCGGACTCGATCTGCTAGGCGAGAGATCGTCCCATCGCGCCGACTGGTCGTTGCACCGAAAGTATACTTTTAAAATGCATTGGAAAGTAGAAAACTTGTGGTTATATTTTTTAAAACATTTGTTTCATTATACGTAAGTTGTATAATGTTACATTGTATATGAGATGTTATTAAGGGTTATCAAATGATTATATTCCCTATTTAAAGTATTAAGTAGTTTTTAATAAGGTATGTGATGTGATTGATGTTTATTTGTATTCGTAAATTGTTTTAATGTAAATTTTGCTAGACTTTGAACAGATCTTTATTTTTAACATCTTTATCTTTATTCTCGTATATTCTAAGGGTGGTATTTTTGAAGTATTCGTCCGTTACCAGGCATCTGACGAAGTAGTAACTATTATAACAATGATTATGAGAACTATTCTTTACTTAATGTAACACTCATTGACTAAAGAATAAACAAATATGAACACTCAAAGTATTCTTATTTGACAAAGCACCACTGCTTTTGGTAAAATAAATTCTACCTAAGCAAAATTACGTATTTCGTTTTGTAATACTGTTGAGCAGTTTGCATCTAGTTTAGTTTATCACGCCCTACACTAATGAGTCAAAATGTGTTTGACTTTGGATTTACGACCAGTCGATGTCGCTAAATGTTGAAAAAAAAACCGCCTCGCTTTCGTAACCCGAGTCGAAACTCCCAATGAACGGTCGGTTTAGTTACTATTTAAAAACAACTTTCGCAATACATTTTGTTAAAATACATTACACAGAAATACTTAAGCCATTGCGAACCATTAAAACTTTACTAAAACGTATTATGTATATGTAACTATTTCGGTATGTTTTAACATATTTGTGCACACCTATTATGAACTAAAGAGAGGAGGCATTTAACGTTTAGTTTAAGAATGTATTTTGATAGTATGATGATCCTAATATATTTTTCTTTTGCTTGAGATATGGGATCGATTTGAAGGAAGACTCTCACACATTATGATGATGATAATTACAACAAGGATTTTATATTCACGGACATCTCTACACAGCACCATCTGTTCCCAAAGTAAGCTAGGCTTAACCTGCTTGTGTTATGGGTAACAGAACAACGGATAGTTCATTTCTTTTGTAAATATACATACATATTATACATAGAAACACTCAGACCAATGCAAACAATCATGTTCATGCACACAAAGATTTGCATTGAGAGGAAATCGAACCCGAGACCTCTTCGTAGCGGCCATGTAATAAAAATACTACGCTACATTGAAAACGTTTTGGCTAATAGATGATATGGTATAGTGACCCAACGCTTTCTATATGTTTTTCTCCTGTTTGGAAGGAAATTGGTCTACACAATCAATGATGTGGTTACATCTGCGCGGTTCTTTATAAAATTAAATGTAATAGCTAGATTGCGAGTTCGTACTATTTGTCACGCGAACTTTATCAAAAAAGTGCTTCTAAAACCACAAAACTTATTAGAGGCTGACACAAGGGGTTTCAAGAGTATATACCTAATAATAAGTGTATATAAATATCTTTAAGAAGTCTATGATGAATATAGGATTTCTTTGCAGGTTTATTAATATTCTGGCATTCGAAGAGGTAGAATCTATGTTAACTCATTTCATACATCATATACCTACTCATTCTTAGGATAAATAAAGAATGCCTACAGTAAAGAATCATAAAGGACCTTCTGAAGAGAACAGATCGAGTTCAACTTAAGAGCCGAGTTGTCTCACAAGTACAATTCAGTGTCTTGTTTAAAAAGACAACTCCCGCACAAAGAATCGGCTCTATATCGTGGGGACTTATACAATTTCTTTACACTACCAAACCAAAACATCTATCAACAACTATCCACAATCAACAAACCAGTATCTAAAAAAACCCATCAAATTCGTTTCACAAACTACCCTCAAATATGCCGATAGGGTAGAAATGTTTTAGCAAAATCAATACGTTTATGGGCATACGTTATTTCCGTCGTGCATGGTTAATAGCTGTGGGTTGTGTGACCACGTATGGTGCGAATAGATGTACACCACGATATGCCGGCGAGCCTAATTACAGGTATCATTTGCAATAAACTCGTCCACCCTGCCAGGGTGACAGTGTGCACTACACAAAACATATTTGTTGAATGAGGTGAGTCAGTTTAACAATAATATTTTGCCGTTATGGTTTGTTGTTTAAAAGATTATTTTGTTTTGAAGTACTTATTATTTTTATTACAAAATTTCACATCTGAGAAAAATACTGCAATCACTATATTCATTTAAATGAACATTTGATTTCGACCAATGTATTGTAAAAGGTGTTTTAAGGATATTCAAGAATCTTATTATTAAAAGAAGGAAACTTGCAACAAAGCTTTGGGGACTCGACTCTACATTTTAACTGTTTGACGTATTAAAAGACATCTTCCTATACGTCATCGAAGGTGTTGTCTTCGAAATAACCATTCAATATTTAGATACAGTTTTGTACTGTTATCCACACAAAACTATTATTTTGTGTAAAATATAAAAGATAGTTCTTAATTTAAATAGTCTTTGTTTGAACGTTTTGTAAAGTCTTAGCGATTTAACCACTCGTACTGTTGAAGTATCTGTTTACAATAGTAAAAACATTACAGAATCCCAATAAAAAGACAATTTGTATCCAAATAAGTATTTAATACCAATAACGTATGTCAATAAGGACCCCTACAATGTTTAAGGGTTTTTATGCTCGCTTTATTCGCGAACACCCCTCTGCATGTTTCTATGGGGTTGTGGTCAAAATTGTATTTTTATTATAATTGCTCCGCTTTATTGAGAGCGAGGTATTGCTAGGGTAAACATTGTATTGCTTGTGTTTTACTACAAACTAGTATTTGTATAGATACCATATGATTAGCTATGATTAGTGTTATGAGCATTTGCATATTACTGGTATTGCATACTGTTTTGGTTATCGTACTTAAAGGATATAACTAATTGGGTTGGACATGATAAATCAGGTATATCTTTGGTACTGGATATCTTTGAAGGCTATCGCTATCTAAATAGCAACTGTTTGATACAGAGTCCTGAACAATACTCAATTCTGAACCTGATTTGAGTATTATACAGCAGATATCAAGTAATGTCGTCTTGATCAGGATATCGAGCTTCGGCAACCTCGGTATCCTACCGAGCTTGCCAGCGGTTGTCGTTATTACGCTTGCAATGTGAACCTTGAGATTAAAGCCATAGCCCGTCCTTACTATCTAATCCATGTCCAAGATCTTGCGTGTAGGCTTGAACCCTAACATAAGGACTTTTTTAGTGTTCTATAGAACTTCTATACTATAGTATAGCACTCAAATATTACTCAACGAGCTTATAGAATCAACACTGTAAAGAAATAAGAAGGCTCCAATAACATTTATCATGATTGCGCAGCAAAATACGTAAGAGGATAAAACAAGAAAGAAAATAAATATCATTTACGCTTATGATAAAACTGACAGTTTTACTATTCAAATAACAGCGAAAAAAAGCGAATATGTCCGCCTGTCCATACTCAATTCGACCCGCATCAAAAGGCTTAGTGTAAACCCCTTTTCTCATTTTTATATCATGAAAAGATTGCCCACGACTATTTTGTTGGCAAATATGACTTGATCCCTATTGTCCATTACAAAACTATTCGTGTCGAATCTAAATGCTGTTGCCAACAATAGTAAAATAGGTAGCACTTAATGTGAAATAATGTTATATTTAACCAAACATACTTAGTAATATCTTGGGATTCTGGATTAGTTGAATACTTCCTTGTTGGATAAATTAAACTTAACACTTAACTTTAGATGTACGATTTAATAGTGGATGTGTTTTTATCTCTTTAAATTGGTAGACGAAACAAGCGATGATGGAAAGTCTAATTGAAGACTTCAGCAATCTCAGACTATAGTTAAGACATTAATCAAGCTATCCTGAGTGATTGCTTTTGTAAAATCATTTATTTTCAAAATTCGACTTCCAATCACATTCGTCGCTTGTACCAATTTCACCACAGCTATTGCAATTTGTCATTTCGTTATCATTTATTATCGCAATGCATTAGTTTCTGAGTATAGATAGCCTTATCTTTAACTAGAATTCGCTCATCGTGATTACAGAAACGGAACTCTATGAACGCTCTATGCTCATTTTATTAACGGGTTTATGGAAATTAATAATAATAAAACAAAAAAAAACCAAATATTTCAAACTTAAGAACTGAAAAGGAAAAAAAGCGATGCACTTTTTGAGGATATGACTTAGAAAAGTAACAAAAATGTAATCTAATGCAATGAAAATTTTCAATTGAAATTCATTTCACTTAAGATCAAGCAATATCTTAAAAAAATTATACAGCCTGTATCACTCTCACATATTTTGTTAAGTGAAATTCAACAAGACACCTAAAACAAACATGCAAAATGCTCTACAATCGTATAAATATCAAAATAGAAGAACACTAGCACTACTTACTCAATAACGAGCCTATAACAATTAAATAAACTTTTATCATGTTTCGCAATAAAAAGTGATATCAGTTTAATTGAAATAATTGTATTACTATATTGTTATTTAATTCCGTTTAAAGTGTTAAAATTTATTTTACACAAAAATATTATGTAGAATGTTTAATATCTATTGTTATTGGTCAACGTGCAACTATGCCCATATCATCAAAGTTCTACATGTGCGTAACGCACGCATTTCACAACCAATCTCACGTATTGTGAATTCTATAAAAAAAATTGGTAATTCGTTTGCGAAAGTATATTTATGCAACGTTTTATAGTACGTGTGATGTGCCCAAGTGCGTATCGCGCGAAACGCAATACGCACGCACTCCGCTAGCGCAGATACAGTGCGTTCGTCCGATAACGAGAGCCCAAACGCGATAACACTGCTCTCCGTATTTATACTCATGCTGCATTAAATTTGCTCACACAAATACTGCATTGGACTTTTACCCGCGTTATCTACATAGATTCTATTTAAAGGCAATCAGTTTACGAACTATATCAGACTCGACTAACACTAAACGCAAACATTTATCGCGCCTCAAATATATTCACACATAGAAATAGTTACGCACACATTCATGTAGTTTGTATATTATGTAAGGACAAATCGCAAATGTTGTCTAGAGAGAAGAATTCGCACAGTGAATCAGGGGGTATCCCCGACCTACAATGAATACTCGACAGTCCACTTTTGAGGTGCATTCACCGTAATGATGACATAACAATGACGAATGTCAGGCGCGTGCGCTTGCAAAAAAAAGTTTACTTTGTTGTAGGCGGGCGTGAAATTACGTCAATTTCGCACAATTGTACTAGGAGATTATCAAGTCAAAAGAGCTGTTTATGTTTTGACCAAAACACTTGTGAAACAAGTTTTTGCACGGACTTAATTTTTTTGTTCTAATTTTTACCTAAGCGTGACTGTTACGTACTTTGGTTATATTTTTGGCGATCATTACGACGAACAAAGTTGGAGTTGAGTACGAACATAAAAACGTGACAATGTTTCATTGCGTTTTTATATATTTCTTACGATAATTTGCTTTATCATAGGTATTGTCTATGATAGTTCACAGTCAAACAAAGAATCACATCTCACAATTTGTTTTGATATGTATCAAGTAGTTAAAATTCGCGAAAAAGTATCAGGATAACATAAATTACAGACACTACATTTCGCTAACATTTAAAATGTTTTAGTTAGAAACAATCAAATATAAATTTAAAAATAAATATTAAAATTAAGGATCTTGGAATTATCTAATGAATAACTACAAAAATCATTAGGTCTTTAAATTCTTCTTTACGTTTTTTTAACAATGTAAAATAAAAATAAATTAAAATGCAGCGGACATTGTTTGCTACTCAAGCAATTTCTACTAAATTTCTTTACGAAACTACTAAATGTGTGGACAAATTTGTACTAGGAATACAGGAAGTACTAGGAGATTACTGATTTAATGTAAACAACATTGTATTTAGCACGATACGTACGTTGTCTTATCATTTACATATACCTACAATGTTGTCCATGACTCATTTCGGCAACCGGTCCGCGAGGAGGCGTTGCCAATTTATTATCTCACACACATGTATAGGTATTCGCACACATTCAAGGATCTGTGATAAAAATTCTGGCATCCTGGTACTTTGTATACCTACTCTTTCGTTTACGCTATTGGTTGTTGAAAAATTTTAATTATACCCAGAACTTATATACTAAATTATATACTGTTGTATGTACAGTGTTTTTATTTGTGTTAGTGTTATATACTTACATACATATATTATGTATTAATTTATGTTACATACCATAACGTTTTTCGGAGAGAAGCTATAATTTGTTCTAAGTATACGTTTCTCTATCATTGACGACTAACAAAATACTGTACAGTTTTTGAGTTCTTGTTTATTAAAATATGTTAATACAACAATAAAGGTTGGTATATATACGACGTTGTTATTAAGTAGGTATATGGTAAAGAAACATTATATCTAATAAATATTTTTATCAAATCTGTTGCGATATTATAAACTTAAACAGAGTGTTGAACAACGCGCTGTCGAGGCTAAGATATGAGGCCAAGGCTTTACTGCTAATATGTAGATTAAATTTATGTAAGATAAAATATATTTACTTTTTGAAAGGTTAAAAAACTGGTAACACATTCCTCTAAAAGTTTAAATGTATAAACAAATAAAAACTGCTCACAATTAATTATAATTTGATCATTTTAATTATAGGTTTATTTGCATTATAATACATTATATATGTAGGCATGTTTTTAATGGGCGCAATAAGCGTGGAACATGTCCTATGGTATGTTTTTAATTCATTAATTTGTAAATCAACCCTTGAATAGGGCATATTGATAGTTTGGTGAAGGGCCAGCCGGTGTGGGCCGACGGCCGTCCATGCGTCCTCGTGACCAAAATACGCGTTCTGAATAATTAAAGCATAAGCCACTACCACCACAGCCCCCTTCAACCCACTGGACTTTCAGTTTTATTGGTTCATTATAATATAGCGCAATTTTATTGATGGCTACACACAATACTTACTTGGAATAACATTGAAATATTTTAGTTGGCAACACGACGCATGCGGATATTGCAAGAATTTCCAGATAATATTGAAATGGCGGGTTAATGTTACAATTACATAAGCTGTTGAGCGTCAATCGATAGAGGCGTGTTGAGAAATAGTTCTACTCACTAAGATGACTCTCAAATTCACATTTCATTCATTCAATGCTAGCAGTCGTTCAGTGATAATAAGCTGGTTCATTGATCAGATTAAATTCTGATGGGATAGACACTTTTGATGGGTTCATATCTAATGAACCAGTTTATCAAATACTCCGTGTGGTGACGGAGTGAGAATACAATACTACCCCATCTCATCCCATAGGTGTCGTAAAAACCGACTAAGGGATTATCCGTGAATATTATCTTTACGAAATGAAACAAGCAAAACTTGAAATTAAACCCTATACCAATCCGTCTGGCCAGCATGGTATTAGTAGGCCAAGTAACCCTCCGTCACATAGGAGGAGACCCGTCCCTGCAGTGGGACATTAATGGGCTGTTATTATGAATGCCAGCAAATACTTATCTCTATTTTGCCTGCAGTAGTCTGGCCAGACGGATTGGTATAGGGTTTAATTTCAAGTTTACCTTCGTTTTATTTCGCAAAAATAATATTCACGGATAGTCCCTTAGTCGGTTCTTCTTAACTGCTCTTAAATGGCAATATGCTACGACTGAGGAAAATGAGTGTACCTAATTGTCTGGTGATGATAGAGTAAGAATACAAATTGTTATTATGCAAACTCATTTAGTATAAACGCCGAATAGGATTGATAAATATTCCTCACTTATTCCTTACACTTTCACACAACACCATCTACTTAGTCCCAAACTAAGCAGAGCTTGTACTATGGGTACTAGACAACGGATAAACATACATAAATACATGATAAATGTATGGGAAGCATCGCTAAATAAAAGACGGAAGAAGGAAACATTTACACAAAAGGCTCTATCTATCACGCCATCAACGAGTACTTATTAGTTGGCCAAGTTTCTCTCTATAGGTACAGATAAGTACATTATAGAACGCCCTGAAGTCCAGTGCCATTTACTTCAGAAAACTTAAGCTAAAAGTTAAGTAAAAAAAAATAATGTTGTGTACAATTTACGTGCACGCACGTTAAAGTACCACGTCACTAAAAAGCATAAAGTATAAAATTTACACACAAAATTATTGATGGTACCTACCTAGTTTATTGTATCGGTAATTATATAGAAAGATTCGGCTGGCTCGTCCATCTATTTGTCTTCCACACGCAAATGTAGTGGGGAAATTAGTGTGAATAATAGATAGGTGTCATTTGGCAACCGCCCCCTACACCCTCATGTCACCCGGCTAACATACCCACGCTTCTCTATTTGGCTACGTGTCATACCTTTACTAGCTGAAAGGTCACTAAATGTCATGTTATCCCAATTAAAAAGTTTATGTTGTGTATTTTAAAGGTATATTAAAATAGAGGAAATAAATTTTTGTTTAAAACATTGTTTACTAGCAAAATTTTAGGATATAAAAAAGACAAGAAAAAGGAAAACCAGAAATGAATTGATAATTCTGTTTAGCATTGCATACTTTGTTGCTTTCATCAGTGGACGTTGTCTCTGTCGTATTATGAGATAACATCGTACAGCAAGCGAGTACAATTCATCAAATTAACAGGTTTGATGTATTGCCGTGTGAACAAGATAATAATGACTAATAAAGTCTAAAAACCTTGTTGGTGCTTAAATCGCATAGCTTTTATCCTCTACAACCCAAACATTTGTATGGCCCCAAACTTCTTTAATTTCTTGTAATACTATTAAAAAAACAAGAGCAGTTTAGCTAATTCTGACATTTAATTGATTCTGTGTACTTAGTTCAAAATTATCGACATATTACCAGTTATTAAGTAATTTAAACTTTTGCCAATGAAAACTATTATAAATGTATCAAGCAAGGGGTAATATAAATGACGAAACATGTTAAAATAATGTACGCGTGTAGAATACGAGGTCGATGAAGATGTGGAGTCGACCACGCACTTTGTGGTGGCGGCCGGTGATGCCCCACATCGATATTTCGTGCATTATTGAATAGTCGCGTGCTACCTCCCGAATTTCCAATGTTTGGCGATTGATGTGTAGATTGACTTTTGTCATTTACCTCGGCCATGTCAAACAGTAAAATGTTTTTTATGCTTTCTTCACCAAAATTATTGTTGGACGAAACGTAATAGACTAGCGATTGATTGAAGTATAGAGTATATAAATATTTTCGATACCGCGTTATCTGATTGGCACGACGGTGGATGAAATGGTAGTCGTTGTTTTCTTTACACACATGATAGATTAGTTTGGTGTTTTTTTGACATTTTTACTTATATAGGGTATTTGCTTGCGATCGATGATAAGAAAATAATGACCACTGTAGACAATAACTATGTAGGTGTAATGTGTATGACATCCTTGTATACTTATTATATACTTACTCGTATGGTTTGTTTCTAGGTAAGGGAATCATGCAAGGCATAATGCTTTCCAAAAGTTTTCTACTTTGTCGAGACCTAATGACGAAAACAGGGGCACAGTAATCGCTGTGTTTTCGTCATTTAAGTATCTTACAGCGAAAATACTAGTTTGCAGTATGTGTAAAGGCTAGATTGTAACTCATGTCAGTAAAATTAACTACAAACAATTGAAGGGGGTCTATATCAAGCTATGTGCCTCTTTTACCAGCGATACAGACATTAATCTCTTCTGCGATATTTGTCTAAAAACAGGTCATAGTATTGACCACGTGGTCAAAAACAATATGTTGGTCTGTACAAAAGTATAAGATTTGCATAATGCTCTTAGCCTTATCTAAAAAGAACTGCTAACAATTTAAACCTCAGGTACGGATTACTTAGTACACTATTGTGTATAGGCGTCGAAACCGCTATGCAGATAGCTCTATGATAAGATATGGGTAAACTTGTGCAAATGTGTGGGTGGTCGGCGAAAATTTTATTATAGCCGTTAAGTCGGCAACTTTTAAAACAGATGATATAAAATTTCGGCACCTTTGTGAGTAAGCGCCATTGCGGATATCTTTCAAATAGAAAGTTTTATTTTACTAAAACAGTTACGTCTCTATTGTAATGCCGCTTTGAGAATTAGCAATCGCTGTAAGGGATGCACTGGAGAAAGGTTTTAACAACCCTTTTTGTATTTAAAAGACTTGTAAAATATGAAATTCTATTGGTAATAGAGATGTTGGGTTTTTGGTGTAGAAAGCAAATGCGAAACATAACCATGTGACTGCAATAACTTAAATAATATTTGTTTTTACGAAGGATAGTATGAAAAATACTGTTGTATTTATTATGTGCGATATAATTGAGCAATTCTTATTCACGACAGGTGACAAGACAAGATGATTTTATCCAAAGTATAGGTACACGTATGTGAAGGACGTGCAAAGCCTGTTATTGCGAGTGAAGCTCGCAATAACAGGCTAAGCCCAGATTGCAATTAGTTGACATTGTTAGTAAAAATGGTCTTAAGACTCTTGGTCACCTCTTACGTCCCCTATAGGTATCCCTTCCATATTACAGGCTAGTAGTATTCAAAAGTCATCACGCCTATATACCCTCTACACCGCAGCAGCAGTCTACATCAGTTTTGTGAGGCAATGTATATAATATGTGAATCTTTTAAATGCAATAAATGATCCATCCATCCATCGCTGTCGTACCAGGTCACAAGTTTGAATTCTACTTTTGTTTTCGATAATTTCATGTCAAAAAGACTTCGCGAAACAAAATGGATGCCTATAATCATCCTCTTTGATAGAAAAAATCAAGTACCTACGCGAAGAAAGTTACTTTTGTGGTTATTATTTTGCTGTTCATTAAATATGTATGATTCTGGGAATCAAATCAACCGAAGCAAATGTTCTACATTTTATATTAAAAGTTGAAGGTCTCTTTAAGTTAAATATGTATTAACTATTTGTTTCGTACCTTATTGGAATAGGCAAGCCGTTGTTATGCATTACTCGTACTAGAGGTTGATACAAGAGAACAGTACTTAGGTTCCATGTTTTGAGCTAGAAAGCATATAGAAACGAAAAATCTCTCCATGTGATGATGGTGTAAGAATTTCGTAAGCATCTTTTCTCATCCAAGAGGGTTATAAAGGCGACTAAATGAAATTTTGGAAATAATGATGAATTTTGCATAACGATTAACAAGAGAAAGTGAACTTGACACAATATTTACCAACATTTATAATTAACGTAATATTTACTTAATGAAGGAATCGTCAATCTCTGCAGTGGTACTTTTAAGAGCTGTAATGACGAGTACAAAACTCTTTTTTCTTAACGTTACTGTGTTATATTAGAGCTGATATATTTTATCATATCAGCCACAAGACGTCCACTGTAGGGCAGAGTCCATGCAAAGTGACCCTCTATCGCAGGCAATCCTGTCCTCATCTATATGACCCAATTGCTAACAATTCTACGTGGTATATACCCTGCTCATTATTACTTTAATTAGGTAATCCTAAGCATTGTGTCGGTCACATGGGTTCTCATAATACACTTAACGTAATACATTAAAAAAATGTTTCGAGCCTGACAATTTATACATAATATGTATAAATTGTCAGGCTCGAAACATTTTATATATATATTATTATCCTTTGATAAATGTTTCTCGAGTAACACATTTAAATTATCTCCCGACAATAACGTAAAAGTTCCATTAGAAGAGAGAAATTCTTTCAAAAATGAGTACCGTTACGGTCTTTCCAAACTCATCGAATAAATGACAAAACCGAACCCACAACATTAAACCCTTTTGCGCACGTTTTGTGCAGATAGCGCAATTTTTATTATTTTACAACTCAATATTGCAGAACTATGCCCAGTTAAAACGCCGACAGACAAAATAAGACGGCTGAATAAAAACTCAACAATAAAAACAAACGGAAAGGGTTTACAACAATGCGGAAAAATTACGCAATGACGAGTTTTATTATGGCGAAAAAACTTTGCAGGTACGAAAAGGGTCCTTTTGTTGGAGTCGGAACCGAATCGGAGTTCGAAAAAAAAAGGTGGTGCGAATACAAGTGTCATTCACCAGTACAATGATAGTGTATGCAAATAAATGCAAATGTTTTTACGACAGTACTTTTAGTCACAATGAGGCAAGTGCCCGGGTAACGCTACTGAATTAGATTATGAATATTGTAAACACATTATTGATTCCCGTAAGTCGACTCTAAAACTACAACTGTTTTGTTCTAGTTTTTTTGGCAATTTACTTCAACTAATTTCACTTTAAACAATAGAGAAGACGTGTTCGTGTTACGACGTTATAGTGTTTCGTGTTTAGGCTGCGCTTTGAGCTTATTTACTTTCCTTCGCTTTTCTAGGTAGCTTAATAACTCTAGGATCACAATTGGACCGTTAATGTTGCATATAGAAGGGTATCCCTCGGTAAATAAGGGAAGCAAGACCTAATATACAGATCGGCCGGATTAGTGTAGGGCTTGAGGTCAAGGTTTCCTTTTTTTTTTCGTTCTATAGATAATATCTTCTAACTTTCTCTAAGACTTATACGACGTCAATGAGACGAGCTGCTTTTGAAGAATTTGAAGAATTAACATAGCACTTCCGCGTTATATTTTCCTACAAGATACCCTGCAAGTTTTATATTAATAATGATATAGGTAGACCGAAGTTATTTTAAGTACTACTATTATTGATTTTATTCAGTAAAGAAGTAAAACTTTTATATTGCAATACTTTTTTTTACCAAAACAACTATTTCCAATTAACATTAAGTTAGAATTCAACTTTCTCTACAACTCCTTAGTGTAATAATTTCAGGAATAGGATAGATTTGTTTTCTCTCCATCATATAATTTGACGACCTCGGTGGCGCGACGGTAGCGCAAGCGGCTGCCGTGCAAGAGGTTGTGGGTTCGATCCCCACGCAGGACAATAATTTGTGAGATCCACAAATTATTGTCCTGGTCTGGGTGTTCTTGTGTCCGTTAATTGATGTTTGTAAAAGGTCCCCGCGACACAGGGCATGATCACTAGTGCGAGAGTTGACTTTTTTAAAATAACAAATATGTAACAAAAATTATGTCAAAACCGTTTATAGTTAATATCTTTCACACAGACAAAAAACACATTTCTAAAAAATCATATCAAACGCCACGTTGTTTGCCCCTTTTGAACTTGATCTTTTTATCAAATGTGCCTACGACATAGTCGCTACGAACCCAAAAATTATATCAGCGTCGTCGCCGCATTCCGCGCTCACACACACCCACACATACATACACCCTTCACGATATTAACATAATAGATATACACACAAACATACCTTTAATATGTATGTAAAGTGTCTAGAACAAATTGAAAAATGTCTTTGAATATTAGGAATGGATTGTAAACCATTTAAAAGTGTATTAATATTATTGGTATTCATGAAATGCATTAAATTATTTCGAAAAATAATATTTTGCTTTTTTAATCGGAAACCAAACGTTTAGTGTAAACTTTGGTTTAAAATAATCATTCTGTCATCAATATCTAAGTTAGCATTTTTCCAATCCAACCATTAAAAAAACCATAGACACTACAGTATGGAAGAAGTTAGGACTACATTTGCACAAATATTACAAAGGCTATTGCCCTAATCCCTAAAACAAAATATCATCAAAACAATACGTTGAATTTATTTCAAAACGAATGAATAACAAAGTAGAATACGCCAATAATACTGCGCACACGCACTACATGCAGCCCGTCGATTGTGTGAGACAGCATTTAATCTATCAGCATGTAACTAACACATGCATGAAACTGCTAAGACGATGCAGGCACACACACATATACGACTCCTATCGTAGACCGAAGTTGATGTTACTATGGTTTTAACTTCACTAGAGCGTAGAGTCGAGTGAGATCTGCGTGAGAATAGTACAAGCGTCCATAGTACAGAACAGCAAGTACCTACTTATTAATAATAGCATCATCTGATGTCGCAGGACCTTTATCATACCTATCGCACAGCTAGTTGAATAGGCTAAGTTCCCTTGATTGTGGAAATAGGCTGAATAAGATCTAAATGACCTACACCATGCAACAGAACCTTGTATGGTGATATAAGGTTCAATCAATCAACTAGCCTATTGCAGTCTACTGCTAGACATAGGCCCCTCCCAATAGATAGGCAAGTTATAAGGTTGCTTAGTGAGAAAAAAGTAAGTGACTTGAAGGCTCATGGTAGGGTATCGTGCATCTACATATACGCACACAAGGGATTGGCTAGACACGAATATTGCTCGCTATGCTAATGCGGCGGAGATTGGGCAGGTCGATGGCCGCTCCCGGACGTTACGGAGTCATTCGGCAGAACCCGTCGCCGGCCACCCTCGCCCGCGCGCCCTTTACAATCATTTGATCGCCTCCTTGATGTTGTTTGGTTTTATTTTATCCAAAATCTTTTACTAAAATGACCATATTTACATAAATTGAAATATTTTAAGAACGTAGAGCAATATACCTAATAGATTTAATTTCTAGCATTCTATAGATTCTCCGGAAAAGTGCAGGGTCCATCGTGTGTTAGTAAGAAACAACTATTGCACAACATTTGCAACCATGATACGGTCTAAACCGATGTCTGCGTAGAGAAAGACTAAGAATACATTATATGAGTACCTCATCTTATCCCAAGTGTGAGACGTCCATGGTAAAAGGCGACTATATGTTTACTTATCAGTTATAATATCTAAACAAAAATGAGATGGTATGAAAACATATAAACGAGGAAAGAAAATATCATTTAAACATTTATTAACACCTTTATCTTAGCTAACACATTATAACCCTATAAGGTTGTACCTAATTACAATTCAATTCTAGCCTAGTTAAACTCAAGAAGAAATGAAAATAGGTGGCCAATGACATTGAATACTGCTGCGCGGGCGCAATAGATTAGTCACACGCACACTCACTGCAACCCCATTATGTCTACACATACATTCACGTGCGTACACCACTTGTATCGCATAGGGTATATGTAGCATTTCACGTTGCCAAGATAACAGCTTCACTTTATAAACTGTTCTTGGTTATTGTTTTGATGTAACTGATGTGGTCAGAGCCATTTGCAGTCAGAGATTCATAAACGATAAAGTTAGTTAAGCAAGTCGGCGAGGTTACTTCATAGATGGGTGACCGCTCAGTGGTTTTCATCTGATCGTCTTCGAAGGGTATGTAAAAAGTTGACTACGGCTGTTGTCGTAGTGATATAGTCGTAAAGCCACATCAGAGGCTGCTTGAACAACTCGACACTAGATTGATCTCTAACCTAACGATAAAGAAGATGGAGAAGAAGTTATTCAATTATTACAGAATCTCCAAATACTAATTTAAACATTTCCAAATTGTATAAGATTCCCAAACAGTAATTTACAACATATTATCTAGGCACGCTTCGAAAAAAATGCTTACGGCGAAGCGTGGGTGTTTTGACAGGAGAAAAGACAGCCGACGACTAGGCGCATAATGGATGCATAATAATGGTGTGCCACATCTTGTGAAAGTGCATCGGCTGCAGCCTTGAGCGGACCCTTTCCCTCGTCCATCAAACAGGCGCGAGCCACCTCTCGCCTACAAACATTACACCGTACATTAGCCTATCGAACGACATTTATCGCGCAACGGGAACTTCATTACACGACACCCGACATACTCATTATTAAAAAATGCCCCATCAATGCTTCACTATAATTTCAAAGTAATAAATATCACATGCGAAAGAGTGATAGGTAATTATCTATACCGAAGGCAAATATTCTAATACTACTGTTGGTTGAAATCTAACTTTTAAATGCTTGTAATTTTCATTACTTTTTAATAGTTGGGTGTTCAATACGAATTGTAAAGCAAGGCTTGCTTGGTTTCTGAAAGGGTTCATTGTTTACAATGTAACAAGTAACAGAGCTTCTTCCCCTTGCGGTGGTGCGTGTGATAGGCGTGCCATGCATGGCTATAAGGCGAGTACATCCTGGCTTGTCGCGGGGGCGGACGCGGGCGGGGCGACACTGAGCGGTTATTTCGGTATGCACATTGCATGCGGCGGGCGACGCCGCACGCCGGCCTCTGCTCGCCGCACTTGCTACTCGAAATAGTCAGGTCAGGGACCGCGAGTATCGGCTCGATCCTGCCCCAAGGTCAAGTCTCTGCAGCTCCGACACCTCCCACCCTCCCCCTTCACCCGCCGCCTCTATGCACATTAATGTAAACGACTCAGTCGCGCCTGACTATGTACTTATACGAAATTCGGTTACCCGGTCCACTTTTATGCCTCTCTTAGGAATCTACGAAAGTCGTTTTAATAATACTTTTAACATCTTCAATTGCAAACGATCACGGTCTAAACAAATACTTAAGTACTTACGAATTTGTTATCAATACGAATGTTGCTGAACGTGACCAGACAACGTTTTAATCGATTCTTAATTGCGAATATTCCATTAAACATTGCGAGATAAAACCGCGAACTGCGTAGTACTCATTACCTTACGTACCTGTTAATGTTGCTAATTTAAAAAGCGAATGCGAATATTGCAATATTAATCAGCAAATGATGATTAGTGTTGCCATTTATTCCCGATTAGGGAAACACTGTAAAAAGGTTGCATCTTTAGAGTCAAACACGTGTGACATTATATGATGCAATAGAACAGTTAGATATTAATAAATCCTTAATGTTTACCTTCATCAAAGACAAAACTACGTAGGTTGATTGCTTTTAAATTACAACAAAGATGATAACAAAATGTTTTCGCAAAATGGATGCCAAGTCTTATGTAATAGGCATCAGATTTCTTAAGCATTGATTGTTGTAGAACAATATGGGTAAATACAAAAAAACCTGATAGGCTAACTGCTGGTGTAGCTATTTAAGCAATAACAGGATTCACCCTTATATTCGTACATTGTTATGGCTTCAGATCCTGAGGGTTTTGTCATTGATACCGAAATGTTAAAGATACGTCCCTAATTAGTAAACTTTTAGTTTTGGTTTTGCTACCAACATAATGAGGATAATATTGTGCAACTTATTGTCTGCTAACATAACGCTGTTTTTTTTTACTTAGAATTTCGATTTCAATTTATATCAACCAAACATAGGGGTCATTCTTTAGACAAGTATTGCATCTTGCAAAGAACACGTGGACAGACAAAAGTTTAATTCCAAATTATATAAGTTATGTAACTAATATGCAATAATATTCAAATTACTTATTAAATTCATTTTTCATTAAATGCAATAGTAAGTACCTAGTTATTTCAAATATCTTTGGCCCAATCTTGGCCAATCATTCAAATAGTTTTGTTCAAAAACATCGAAATTTCTAGGCGCAAGAAGAGATCGAGGCGTGCGTTGGCGAGGACATTGCACTTCAGCCCCTCCCGCGACCCTTTGGTCCTTCCCCCTATTGGCCCTGCCGAAACTCGCTAACCAGTGTTCCTGCCGACCGGATTTGAGTGTTTAGTCACTTGATTTTGGGATGTTTGTGTTTCGGACAAAAATCACATAGTACTCCAAGTTTGAAAATAATAATCAGTCTTGAGTTTGTTTTTCGCTTGTGTTGATATAAGGTACAAGTAGTTTGAATCGGATATTCCTGTTGTATAATGTTTTCGATTTACGTAAAACTTGTAGATAATGATCTGAATGAGTAAACCATTACTACGTCAACGTTGCTTCTGTTCACAAAACATTGTAATGGTTCTGGATTTATAAAGATGTATAATGTTTTATTATAAATACGAATACATATTTAAAGGTAGTCTGTATAAAAATCAAGTATGCAAGAAATTAAACTCTTTCTCTAAACATCAAAAGGTTTGGTTAGCGAAATACGTAACCAAGAACTACTGCAAACCCGACAAGTTAGATCAATGTCTACGCATGCATTATACAAATTCTTTTATCCAGGCTGGCTGCTAGTTAGTATAGAATAAGGACGGCTCTGATAGTTTAGAAGGACATTTGTCAATAGAACCTATTAACAACCGATAGCTAGGACAGGCCTCCTTCAGTGACGAATGGAAGCAAAGAAATGTTGACATCTTTACATTTGTAGATGAAGTTTCCCTTGGCTGTAGTTTTCATTACCTATGAAATGACAAGGAAAAGTGACAAAATCACTCATGTAAGAAAATAAAATGATACCATGCTATTGTTACTAAGTAGATCAAAACAATCGCCTAGTTTTCCCTCATCTAGGCTAAAAAATACATCGTACAGAATAGTAAGTACCGAGCGTAATCAAAATGACAGTTTTTACCAATTTTACTAATGTTTCTTAAATAGAATAGTCTCTTAATCACATAAATAGTTACTGAATGTAGTTAACAATCAAATCAAATAAGAAACATTGAATGAGAGTATTGCTTTAGAGTCGTCGCGTCGTATTGGCTGCATCAAAACGATTCAGGCGCATTGCTTCCCGTTACTTGCTGTGTAAGTACATAACAAACTGTTAAGTAATTGTACCGATAGACTGTTAAATTTTTACAAATTGTCACTTTGATTAAAGAGGGATCATCATAACAGCCCTTTAAGGTCCCACTGCAGGGACGGGCCTCCTCCTGTGACGGAGGGATACTTTTCCTACTAATACCACGCTGGCCAGACGGATTGGTATAGGGTTTCATTTCAAGTTTTCCTTCTTTTTACTTTGTAAAGATAATATTTACGGTTAGTTCCTTAGTCGGTTTTTACGACACCCATGAGATGAGATGGGGTGGTGACATATTGTATTCTTACTCCGTCACCAGACGGAAAGTTTAATTTATCACTTGAATACATAATTATTTGAATTGACAAAAAAACACCAAACAAAAATTTAAATCTTTCTCCTATTGAAAAAATTTAAGTCATATTTTTTAAATAATTTTCACAAACCATCTTCTGTTGTCTGTACATCGATGTCTGCGCGTGAGAGGAACTAGCGGGACGCGGGGGGAAGCAGGCCTGCCTCAACATGCGGCGCGTAGCGATGCGCCTGCGACCAACCGCGTGACGTCGACGCTTCCTGAATACACGCTGATTTTATTATAGTATAGTTGAAAGAGTAGGGAATTTAGTTTTTCTTTGAAGTAGTTGTTTTGGAAACTAAGGCGTAAGTATATTAGTAAAGTCTAACTTAAAATAGTTTTCTTAATTCTGACTTTTTAAGTTCACAACTTATTGAGACACGATAATATTGCAATCATTTACTATCCCATTTACAAGGAGCCCTCTTCAGTGACGGAGGAGGAAACTTATGGCATGAAAGAGTATGATAAGTAGAGTTGTAGATACTATGTTTTGAAACATAAGGTATTGACAAAACTCTAAGTCTGAAACTTAAAATGGGATATGATGACTGATATTTATGACGATTACTTCTGCAAGAACGGGTACCAGTGACTGTGGCAAACTTGACGATATACTACGCTGATACGATAGGCAGATTGGTGTATGGTTTTATGACATATTTTCATTATTTTTATAAAATATTTACGGACATCTCTATACATCGCCATCTGTTCCCAAAGTAAGCTAGACTTAACCTGCTGTGTTATGGGTAACAGAACAACGGATATTAGTACTTATATACTTTTTTTTGTGCAAATAACCAATGCAAATAATCATGTTTATGAACACAAATATTTGCATTAAGCGGGAATCGAATCCGAGACCTCTGCGTAGCAGTCATGTTATAATAACCACTACGCCACAGAAGTTGTCAATATAGGCAGATTGGTGTATGGTTTTATGACATATTAATATTATTTTGTTGTCTTAAAGATAAACTAAACAACGATAACTAACTAAGATAACTAGATTATCTGCTAAACTATTCTTTCGACTTTTCAAAACCCAAGGATTACGCCATCTACCTTCATGGAACGACTGGAGCTGTGAAATGATCTCGACAATCGTATGCTAAAATAGTAGCTGTTCTTTGTACGTACTCATATAAAATTAACATAACAGCTCTATAAAACAAACAAAACAAACAATATTTTTTGTTTATTATCCGCTTGAGTGCCACCCGCTCGTAAATAAAAACCCGTTGAGTGCCAATCAAAAACGTTATCGCATGACGATCGGCGCCCCGTCTGATAAAAGTTTAATTTAATAGCTTTATTGTAAGAAGTTTAATTTCAAGTGCTGTTTTTGTTTAAGCTTATGAATAGGGCTATTCTATTGTGTCAAAATTGTATACATCTGTTGAGTCAATGTTTGTACAGCTAAATGTAAACATAAGTCATTGGAAAAAAATACTTTGCATGAGTATATTTTAAACTTGTAAAAACTTACCAACTGTTTCTACAAGACACCTAATACAATATACACGCACACAAATTCCCCACAAAGTCACTAACACACTTTAAAACGCAAACTAAACAAAATTAAAAACATTTTATCACAAAATCTTGGGAGTGACTTCGCGCGAAAGCCACTCGAACATAGACTGACATTTGTGAATTTATTTCTAATACTTTTTGTTCTTATGTTGGCACGGGGTCATTTTAATTGTATAGGATAATATGTCTAGTTTAAAATAGAAGGGACAAAAAATGAGCAAAAGCACTAGTTGGAAAGAAACAAAGCTTATAAAACCCGACTTAAAAAGAACACGTCTAATGGGGACGATCGTCCCTTTAGGCACGCTACGGGTAAAATACAAAAAGGGACGATCGTCGCTTTTGGCACGCAAGCGGTTATGAATAAACAAACTTATATCATAATACCGATGATGCCGTATAGTCATTCTGATAATATAGGTAGAATTTTCTGTCATCAGAGGTAGATAGACCCGTGTATTACTTGTAACTTGTTTACAATTATACATTTTCCTGTTAGGAATTTTATTATCGTTTATTTTATCATAGACAACAACATGATTTTTCGCACGTAGACACCATAGAGCACTCTTGTTTTGGCGTCTACGACCTTGTCTGCGTAGTAAACAAATAAAATACTTATTTACTTACATTTATTTTAAGTTCCGATGTATCTGCTCAAGGACAACTGTGGAGAATATATAATTTCACTATCATAGTAATATATCGTTTCAATAGCATCATAAAAGTTAGCTATTACGGTTAGCAATTCTTAAGCGAAGAAAACTTTTTATTTAATTCTATATTTAAAATATGCTTTTGTATCGATTATTATCTATTCGAACACTTAAAAAAGAAAACCATAATAACGTGAATGCGATTCAAGGCCGGAATAGCGAGTTGCGTTCTTGAATTTTGAATTAGGAACTAGTTTTGAAATTGGAAAGAGCTATACAGCGTGTGTACACCGACAAAGAAGTTTGGCTTAGGAAAATTAATTGGCTTACTGATACCTCACTTTTCTGTATAAGCTACCGTAAAAAAGACTGCTACGTCTAGTCGGCTTTTACTACACCCTCGACGTAGTACTCTTACTCTGTCACCAAACGGAAGTCATAAAGTTTTTACTTAACAAAGAAATGGAATACAAAACAAGAAATATTGATAAATAATTAATGTAATTAGATCAATATGTGAGTGTTATTAAATATTTACAAAAGATTACGTATAACAAGTGTGCCATATTTAACTACTTTATTATGTCAAGCAGTAGATTAATTTATTTGTTGTTATTTTCTTTTATTTTCATACATTCGCATTAAATCAGCCCTGTTTCCTTCCATCTACGTAGGAGGATTGTCTATGGAATGGAACATTGCTGAGCTGTAATAATACCAACAATTTACATCAAGACACACAAATAGCGAATTGTTACTGTCTTACATCTACCTGGCAGCTATTATTTCCAACTATGGAGACTGAACATCGATAGAAGTGTCAGGGAGGTATGGAGGCAAGAGAGCTTCAAATGTGTCACAGGCTGAGACTTTCAATAATGATGACGATGACCACTGTGCTAGTGCTTCATATAAGAAGAAGAATAAAACCTAACAACCCTTCCATTATGACTGCTACGCAGAGGTCTCGGGTTCGATTCCCGCTCAATGCAAATCTTTGTGTGCATGAACATGATTGTTTGCATTGGTCTGGGTGTTTTCTATGTATAATATGTATGTATTTATAAAAAAAAGGAAATACTTAAGTATGTTTATCCGTTGTCTAGTATCCATAGTACAAGCTTTTGCTTAGCTTGGGACTAGATGGCGTTGTGTGAATGTGTGAGGAATATTTAATATTATTTTTCTTTGTTCTCAACGGTCAATGTAATTATTATTTATCATTAGCTAACAATGAATACATTTAGTCACATTCGTCCTACGACAACAACATTCTGATTAATAAATGTTTGTGGAGCAGTGATAGTGGTATCTCACAATGCAAATTGTACTAGTATGGCCAAATCGCTAATTGAAGTGTTCATACAAACACTGATATCAACACAAACAATTGTAACTAGGTCGACATTATCATACTACTTTATATTTTTACTTAACTTATCCAGAAATAGTGTAATGTTTTTCGAGCGTTGTATATTTCTCTGCTTAATGAAGCATTGATCGATTTAGGGTAATTTTTCAGGAGCAAAACTTTACATAAAGCACTATTGCAATTCCTCGGGCCAGCTTGATAACTAGGTTAAGTTCATCTCCATCAAAGGAGCAGATTAGTTTTTCGGGTGGGACATTAACGGGCTTTTATTTCCGTGTGGTGACGGAGTAAGAATACAATATGACACCACCCCATCTCATCCCATGAGTGTCATAAAAACCGACTAAGAGACTATCCGTGAATATTATCTTTACGAAATAAAAAGAAGAAAAACTTGAAATTAAACCCTATACCAATCCGTCTGCCCAGCTTGGTATTAGTAGGCCAAGTATCCCTCTGTCACAGGAGGAGGCCCATCCCTGGAGTGGGACATTAATGGGCTGTTATGATGGTGGCATGTACAAACATACATACGGTGTGTACAAGGATACAAAGGCATTGGTTGGTACTACATTTCTTCTCCTAAATGTTTTCAATCAAGGCAACTAGCTTCTATTTAGAGTTCGTTGGCATGTGACTAGATATTTTTTTTCATTACTGTGTTCTAATATAAATAGTTTTCTTTCTTACATCAGAAATAGAGTCTAACATTAAAACAAATATATAAATCGCCGTCCCCCAAAACCCAATACAACGGAAGAAGCTATACAAAATCAAAAAGAAAAGAGTTCAATTATATTTAGCAATCGCCCCTGTAATTACAGAGCAAGTTTCCTTAATTACAGCCCCCAATAAAAGGAGAGGTGCTTCCTACTTCCCACGTGGGGGTGTACCACGTACGTATGCACGACATGTGCACGATACGGCTTATTATAAAGTAAATATAAACTTAATTTAACTTTATAGAGTTAAGAATTTATTTGTTAATACAGAATATTATAAAATTTATCCGCGAGGCGACGGAGTAAGAACACAATATGTCACCACCCCATCTCATCCCAAGGGTGTCGTGGAAACCGACTAAGGGACTTTCCGTGAATATTACAAAATAAAAAGAAGTCTGGTCAGCGGTATTAGGTAGTAGGCCAAGAATCCCCCCGTCCCTGCAGTGGGACATTAATGGGCTGAAATGATTATAAAATTTTGGAATTTAAAAAATTCCTCATACCTCTATAAACTTCATTACAATTGATCTATTTGCAGAGGTACTTTATACAGACACAGGCTAGTGAATCGGTAAGAACCTATTAAACAAACACGAACGCATAACTATCTATCCATTTGGCTAGACTCAGCCTATGTGTCTTCCTTAAAGTGTAATCAGCCTAGTCATAACAATTAATATAATTTATACGTTGCTTACAATGGTATAAGTTATTTCTAACAAAAAAACTCTACCCACCGTATAACTTTAAGCAACCTACAAAACCTTAAATTAAGAGATAAAGATAGAAAAGATAACTAAATATATCAATCGATCAACTAGCCTATAGCAGTCCACTGCTGGACATAGGCCTCTCCCAACACGCGCCACAGAACTCGGTCCTGCGCCTTCCGCATCCAGTCCGACTCAGAGACCTTTATGAGGTCGTCGGTCCACCTAGCTGGGGGGACTAAACATATAATTTATTTTCCGCTAAATATATAATTTTCTGCAACTCTTATTTGTCAAGAATTCAAGATTGATTAGGAACGTCTATAACATTTCTAACTCTGTATATCTACAACTCTAAAGCAAAAATATGTTACATCTCCGGCTGTACGCTGTATACGTAGAGTCGCAACTTGATTCTATTTGTAGAGGACAGGCGAGATTAATTAATAGCGGGTTGAATTACACGTCCTTCTATTTTATCAAGCAAAACATTGAATAACTATTATTAAGATGAAGAAATTAACTTCGAGATTTTTTTCATGGACCACAGTGACTTTTGATTATGTGGTTAGAAGGAAATTTGCTACGCTATTCTCTTCTGCAGACACCCAGAAGTCTTGTTTCACGGATACTTTATGTCTTGTTTCAAGGGAAAAAAAGAAACAAATTTATCGAATTACTCCATGCAATTTCGCTCTTTTAGCGATAATTATCATTACAAACAGTTACGAAACTTCAGACACAAGTAAAGCCTAGAAAAGAGTTGACCTTAAAATGAATAAAATAATAAATCTTCACAAAACGCGTAAAGTGGCTGTTAACTTTCTTACATTAAGTGAAAAGTTAGGTTATTTCAGGTCAATAGCTTGCTAATAAATAACATTTAAATTGCTTAGAGTTCATTGCATACAAAGCGGTAAAAGTAGTGTTAGTTGCTAATCATATTCGAAAAACAAATTTTAATCTAGTCGAGTAGTTAGTTCAAATTAGACGTGACTATGAGTTTGTCCAAGTTCTTAGTTTCGTATCTTTATCGTGTATCGGTGATACTGGCAACGACTGAAATTCTATAAAGTAAAAATAAATCTAAAATGAGAACAATGCATGGTTGTCAAAAATGCGTCCGATTTTGACGAATCTGATGTAAAATTTCCTGATGCTCTTTATTAGGATGAGTTTGTAGGGACATCGTCTTCACTAGTTAGTAGCAAAGTTGAATAAATTTATTGACAAGAAGTTTCTAGAAAAAAAAGCATGATCATCATCCTCATTTCAATAAAACAACGGACTTACTTCTAAAACATAGTAATGACAACTCAGAGAAACATGACACAGTTCTGCAAGTATTTCCAAATAGTCGTGAAAACTAGGGAATTACACCTTTGTTCGCATATGTTATGGTCCAAACTTTTTATTGTATATCCTGTAATCTCTACATTAAAACCATTAGGGTCAGTAGGTGCCTAATTATCAAAAATAAAAAGTATAGACCCCGCACTGGTCAGTGGCATTTAATTACCGGACGTAAAGTGTCAAGTCGATCAGTGAACCTCATTGTTGTGGGTTGCAAAACTCTATTAACATATTCACCTGCTTATAAATTGCGAATTTCATTAATCAGTTTCTGTTTTAATTTAATTATTTAAATTAATGTAAATTAAATAAAGATTTTAATTTGGCTTTTTTAAGAACAATGAATTTAAAATTTGCATTTTTATTTTTCTATAAGGATTGCCTTTGCTCTGTCTAAAAATGAATTTAATACATATTTTGTTTCTCTATTTACAAAATGATTTTAATTCTCATTGATTTTTGAACAATTATCATCCACTGCCTCTTTATATGTCACACATATGCCACTTCCTTTCTAAAACAGGTAACTTTCGGTACCGGACCTGACGAATCTTTGGCTCATATCTATAACTGTTTAGAGTTGCTGAAACTTTATGCCCTCTCTTGGGAAGACTACTAATTAATAAACCTATTACTACCTTATAACCTACTACTAATTAATAATCTGAGCAGCGTGTGGGAGTGCCTAAATCAAGATTTCTTCATCGCTAAAAGGAGAGCTAGTCTTAGACTAGCTAGCAAAGCTTTTATGTTAGAGCGTTATATTTTTACACTATTCTTTGTCTTTTTCCACTCATATGCGCATTTTAATAATAACACCATAAAATTTAAAAGAATCTTATTCTAATTAAAACCGATGAATATATAGCGTCATTCGCCATTACAAAAATTTACCATCTTTACATTCCTTTATCCTTGTAAGAGTTACCTCCTAGTTCTATTATTTATTATGTCTATACGAACAGAGGGATGATCGCAAGTCGTTGGCGGGTCAGAGGTGACCAACGTCCAGTGCGCACCCTGCACCCTTTCGCAATTGCATTCAGAAGACTTTATCGGCCGTTTCTAATTTCAATAACAATGCAATGGCATGAAAATAATGTATTCAATATTGAGATAATAGTATAGAGCATTTATAACGATCAATCTATAGACAGGTATTTCTAGATAAAAAATATTTTTTTGAGAATATACTTTATGTCTTTCGAAAGAAGGGAACGACTTTACTACATAATATTATGCCCAGTATTGTTAAGACTTTTACAAACATTAATTTCATTTTCATTTCGACGCCGTAAAGAATCCAGTAATCCAGGCTCAGCATAATTATTTGCGGATTTTATAAAATTGTCAATTAAATGTTAAAGGACTTCCGCAGATATCGCAACACTTTGACTTCAAAGTAAGTACATATAAGAATTTTACTTTGTTGCGTAAAATTACTTACTAAACTATCAACATTATTCTTAATAAAGGTTTATTTTTAGACTCTACGTGACTATTTAAAGAAACATTATAATAATGATAGTATTGCAAAGTTCAATGTCAGAGCCAGTTACCGCGTAAGGTCCGGCAAGTAGTTGGATCCCATAAGGTCAGCGGTCAGAGGTGACCAACGGACATCCAAGGGGTTGCGAATAAAACTGTTTGACCGTGACAAAACTTCTTGTGACGTCCTTTTTAGTAGTTTTTTTCTTTTGAATATCGTATTCCTTTTTTTATTTACAAATTTGAAATACAAATTTAAGTCTTCTCTTTGTTGGTAGGATGTTTTTTTTTTTGATTAAGTATACCTATAATAATTTGTTTATTGTGATAGAGTCTAGTTACTCAATCTTTGGTTACTAAGCTATATTTTTTTCCGGTGAAGGTCACAATTATTGGAATTGATAAGTATTTGACTCAATCTTTACCGAATGTTATTTTTGACTTAATGAGTGCAACGAGTTGGAACAAGTAATCGGGACGGGAAGAGTAAAGACAAGTAACCAAACAAACAAAACATTAAAAACCAAACATACACTAAGTACCTAGAAATCAACAGAATTTTTGTTTTGAACGAAACGAATGACAGGAATCGGAAACTGAACTTCATCTTTACGTATAGAAATGGCTTTAAAAACCACATGTTCTTAATCACAGCTCTTTACCTAAAACGTTCTTAAGAAAAATCAATAATGCCTAGTCACACATAAGTTTCTGCTACATAAGATTATTCAATACATTTGCTTACTCATACAATTGCGTAACACATTGTGCTGCCTCGACAAGTTCTACATTGTTTACAAATGCAATTATTAATCATATTTGCAAAGTTCAATGTCAGTAGAAGGATTGAGTTCAAGTTCTCAGTCCCATGAGGTCACCGGCCATCGGTCAGAGGTGACCAACGGATAGCAATTTCTATGTCCGAATGGGTTTGCTAATCCCTGCAATACGCGAACAATAGTTAACCCCACACTTGCTTAAAAAAAAGTGCACAATAGACCCTTTCAAGTTCACAACATTTACACATTTCTCGCAAATATAATCTTTACAACTTTCTTATCATAATATGCATTTTTTAGCAAAATATGTAGTTAAACTAAACGTAGATAGACAAGATAACCATTTTAGTAATATCAAGGAATTTATAACAATGGTAACAAAAGATTCGTTAGTTGTTATGTTATGTTAAGAATTTTACCACGCGAAAAGAAACTTTTTACTAAAAATATTAAAAAACTGTAAGTGAAATAAATGTTCGTTGTGAAGTAATTTTTATAATAGGATTGGATAAAGAAGGGACGTGAATCGTGGTAGTTCTTTGCTTAAAACCGGGTTTGTACGTCCGTTCGTCACCTCTGACCCACGCTTGACCGGTGTCCCCCTAAGACGATCTGCCAATCTCTATGGGATTAGCAAGTTATGTTAGCCTTGATTTTAGAGTTTTAACAATATCTCACCTTACCTGTAGATACTTTACAAATTGACTGAATGGATGAGTCTAAATTGAAATCCCACAAACTATTATTATTTTTTTGTCTTTTATTCGTGTGTATTTTGCATATGGTTTCATAATATTTAATCTTTAATGTTATTAAAAAAAGATTTTTTTAAGATTCATATTGCTGTTTATTATTATATTGTTAGACTTTGTCGTAACGTATTGTGACATTTAATTCTAAACTTGACGAGACCTCTTTTAATTAAAGAAACATGGAGATCCTAACTACAAGACTACGTAGTTAGGAACGCACACGTGTATTTTTTGTTTAAAAACCTATTTTTACCAAAAATAAAGAATAACTTTAGGGTTATGTATTAACCCTATTCTGGGTTCTGCAATGCTCCTTTTTTATTTCATATGTAAACATATAATCTATTCATTTAAATTAAATGAATATGAAAACATTTTGCTAACGATAATATCTCTAACCCATTTTAAATAAACGTCACATCGAATTTCATAGACAAGCATTGGTCAGTAGACAGCGGTCAGTATAAAACTCTTTTATTTACTAAAAGATTACCTTCTTTTGTTAATGTTCTTAGGGGTAATTAATATGGACTATTGTGCAAAATATTTTTGTTCCTTGTTGTTAGTTCTTTTGTGTAGAGCCCTCGCGTATTGTTCAACGTTTTGTTTAGCCGATCATTAGCTCAGTGGGCAACACTGTACTGACCACTTCCAAATAGTTTTTTCTCACACATTGACCGTTGAGGTTTTTATTAATTACATGTGATTATATTTCTGCACGTTTTCTTTTTTTAAATTGCTCAAATAAATGAGGCAATTCTTAATTTGAATATGTTCTTACTAACGTTATTTGCGACACTACTATGAAAATGGGTTGCGTTGCGACATGTTGCAAATACTCTTTTGTTTCCCACACAGGAAATTGCAAATAGGAAGACATTAATGACATAATATAATATATCTACTTCACTCATTCACAGACCGCCATCTTGTCCCAAACTAAACAGAGTATCTATCTATTACTATAAATATTCGAACAAGTACATTTATATTGTAAAATCAATCTGATTTTTAAAACTAATAGTTTAACTTTTACTTTGTTAACGACTAGATGGCGTTGTAAAAATAGAGATATAAACTCTAATTATATTATTAGATACATATTCTTTATAAATATAAACAAAATGAAGGTCTTTCCTATGTATTGTTATTATATATCCCTATATTATATTGCACAAGTACCATACGGACCATGACATAATTTACGTACATAGACACTTATTAAATAGTAAAGTTTATTTATATTTCTGTATTACAATAGGTAAACTGCATATCGAGTATGTTCCAGTAACCGATGCACGGTAAACGCACTCACCACTGACCTATAACCTCAGATGCGTCCGTTGAGCAATTGTGCAAAGACTGGTTCCCAACTTTTAACATAAAATCCGTGTGAAATTATTGATCGTAAAACATTTCTTTTGAAACCTGTATTTGAAATCGGTTGATCGGCGAAATATTAACATATTTGTAGATTAAAATCTTGTAATATTTGCTGTGTGATGAGCAGAGTTGAAAAATATGGTCACACATACACACTGTGAGATACAATGAACGTAAAAGTCGACTAAGAGAATGTATGTTTTAAGTAATATGTGTCTTAACAAAAGAAGAAAAACTTTACAAGAAAACTAGCAGCATAACTAATTCACTTCGTTTCTAATGGAAACCTGTCTTTATAGTGTGACATTGTTGAAATATTGTAATGAAAAACAACAACTGTTCCAAACAAAAATATAAACAAATACCTCCTCAATACATAGAATTTTATGTTACCCTGTTACCAATACCTAAATACATAACACACAAACAAAAGACAGCGTAAAACACTTAAAGTGTACAAGAAACGTTTATGTGTGGGTGTGTAGGTATTTGCGCAGGACGCGGCGATTTGCCAGAGCTATACATGTGGTAGTTCGCGAATCACATCAGACGAGAGGAAGGAGGATCGCCCTCCCGCGACAACAGCCAATAGCAGGACGTTTCGCCGCGACTCCGTATCAAGTCGCGCCGATATCGCGAATATATTAGCACAACTGCGAACCGGTTCTTATATACCGATATACCTACTAGAAGTTTTATACATACAATTTTAACTATATAACTTTAATTAAACAAATTTGATTGGTCGAATAAAGTTCAATGAATATATAAAATCGTATTAAATAAAACATTGTCTTTTATATATAAGTACGTCATGGATTACGTAGCTCTATGCGAGACTCCTTCCGTATTATGCGGCCTTGGTACTGCGATGCGAACGCAAAGTTTTGTACTCAGTTATTCAGAACAATAGTGTATGTCAAAACGTCAAAGATCACTCAATTCCCTACCGGAAACACAAAAACAAAAGGCGAGGGGTGAATTCTATTAAGAATTGGGTAGATTACTTCTAATGAGATTCTAAAGCTTGCGGGGTACTGCGGACTATGTTTAGCAATGCATAACCCTTCCTCGTTGTGTAAAATATTTCAATTTAAGCGGTTTAAAACACGTGTTCGACTGATCCCAGGGGATGGATGACGTATCGTTTGCTGCTGTAGTAAAAAACTACATGCAGTTTATTTCAAACAAAATTGTGAAACTTTAATTGATGGACTTAAAAATGTTAACTTCGGTTGGAGAGTCTACAATGAACGAATAGATTAAAATACGAAATGACGAGTTCGATGAATAATACCAAAAAGTATTGTCTACTACTTCCATGAAAGTTCTATTACTACAACAAAAAAAATAGCTATATTATTATGCTGTTTGACTATAAACAAGACTTACAATGAAATACCATAAATAGAAATAAAACTTAACCAAAAGGTTATCCAACAACAAAAAACAGCGACGTAAAATAAGAAGCTGCAATTTTAAAATCTAACTAAAATAAAAAAAAGCATTGAGGTGGCCGTTCTATTCTTAGCGGATTCCAAGTGGAGGAATGTCATAAAACCAATGTTGAAACAATTAAGAGATGCCAAACAAGCAATGGCACAACCCCTTCACGTATAATGTTTGGCAAAAAACACTACATTAGCCCTCTATGTCGCGAAGTAAAAACTCCCTTGCATACACATGGGCGTATATCAATTAGCTGTCAGTTTGTTAACTACCTACACTGCTATTATTTTTAAAAACGTTGCAATGTCTACCCCCTTCCCCTTGTTAATTTAAATTTAGAACGATTTATGTAAAAAAGTGTTACTCTATGGATAGTGTACCTATTTTGTTCATTTAGGTATGAATGTGATATCTGCACTAAGGCAACCAACTTAATAAGTAATGTTTATTGTAATAGAGAGAAACCTAGTACTGAAACCACTTTGGTCAGAGCGGTTCAGTCTTCATTCTACTTGAAATGATAGTGTATTTATTCTTTAAGAATGGCCAAGAAACTTAATGGTATGGCTACTAAGTTGGGCATACCTACTCGTCTCAAAGCTCTAAAGTCATCTGCGAAAGTGGTGGTTGTTTGTCGTACGTTGTGTGACATAAATAAATACATGCAATGGTTGATATGATGATCATGATGATGATGAAAACTGGTCCATAATTTTTTTTTCGTTTTTGTAAAGCACAGTTCGTTTGAACTATATATTGAAGCGATTTCTCTTCAAAAAAATCAAATCTCGGATGATTTTTTTGCCCATCAACGCGGATATCGCATTTAACCCTTTAATGCAAAGGAAGTGTGTAGGTAAGTAGGTCAGATAGTACATTGCACATGTTGTGAAAGCGGGTTAAAAAATACCCCTTTAATACGCTTTGTTTCGAGATGTAAAAAAAGTTTGATTATTGCCTGCAATTTGTACTCTTGAAGTGTAGTAGGTTTGCTTTAGATTGGCTACTGACAAATTATTGAAATAAATTTGTTATTATTTAATTTATATTCTTTACACACAAGAACAGCGCTGTACTATGGGTACTAGATAAACAATTTTTTAGCGTTTTTGTATATAATCAATTAATTTATTGCCATATGCCTAATTGTTTATTAGACACGTAAAATAGATATTTCTAAAATGTTTATAAGAATGTCAACATTTACATTTTCTTTTACCAGTATGAGATTTGCCTATACTTATTCATTAGTGAATTTAAACTACCAGATCTTCATCCAAAATATTATACCTATTCCTTAAAGTTTATACAAATGCAGAGACCAATACTAAACTTACAAACTATACACAACTTAAAGCATTTTATAAACTTTTTGCTCTCTCTCGCATGCGTTTTAACCCTTCCCGTGATCGTGGCAGCCATTCTTTGCCTAACAAATCATTTTTTGTCTATTCCTTTTTAAATGGCACATGCAAGATGAAGTTTTTTACATAGACACACAAAGTTATTTAACTAAAACGCAATCTCATCAGACTACCTGGACTGTCTCGGTAAATTTTTATTAATAGATCATACTTAATCGATTTGAGCTTGACAAAGGTGTATTCAGATTTAAAGTTAAAAACTTTCTTCTTTGATTTTAAGGTAAAGTATCAAAGATTTTTTTAAATATGAGAGATCTGAGACATAAGCTAGTAAGTCCCTGCTGTATTACACAAATAGTGTTCCACTAATTATTGTTTTGAGCTTAGATGTTATTGTTTTTAACATAATGTCTGTAAAAGTCAGCGATATAAGGCTCGATCTCTGCGTATGGAAGTTATCTTTTTACACTCTTTATTCAAAAACGGTGTTAGATAATAAAGGAATCTATCCTTAACCCACCTTTTTTGGATTTCGCCGTTAGATAAAATATTGCCACCGATTTGATAACACGAGAAACCTTTCTCTCAGGACCGATACTAAAAAAAAGGAATTCTACAAACTAACGAACGTAAGCCTCTGTCATCATTTAGTTTTTTCGTAAGCTAACAGTTAACCCAAATCCAGCTATATCTTCACAAACAAACGTTCGTGCAAAACGTCAGATCCTATCGAAAAGTCGACAGCAAAAAATGGCAGGTAAAAAGTCATATACCGGTATAATTGTCACAAATTAATACAAAAAATCTTTAACAAAAGCTATCAAAAATTCTGCAAGCCACACGAGCAGGTAGACGAAGTATTATAAAGTTTTTTTTTGGGCAGAAATTGTGCAAAAGCGTGGGATGGGTCGAGGAATATAACTGTACTATGCAAGACACCAGGTCGTTTTGATCCCGGAACATAAATCAAATTAACATTTGTAATCAGTTTACAAATGATATTCGACCTATAGTTTGCATTTTATTGTATAAAATAGACATTTATATATGAGTGTATGTTTATCATTTTTAAGACAAGTTTTAGGAATTAAAATGAATGTTTTGAAACTTTGCTAAAATTTTTTTTTTTTAACATAATATGATTATTCAATAATATAGGAACTATTATAGAACTATTTAAAAAAGTACTGCAATTTTGCAGTTTTGTACTTGCCTTTCTTGTATCTTTTACATTCTAACGTTGCAATTACATATTTTAAACGTAGGGACACTTAGTTTAACCTAATGATATAACTGCTAATTACGAATACTTCCTTAAAAACTATGACGAATAAATTTTAAATCTAAGCAAATAGACTTAATGTCTGGAATCGTATCCAAAGACTTATAACACATATTTTTTTATAAAAATATCTGATAATATGCATCTTAAATTCATAGTCACGAATCTTTGCAGATCTAAAAAGGTCGCAAAGTTTGCTTTTCGTTAAAGTAAACATTCGTCAGTGACTAAAATGTAACATAACCGTTTTTGTTCACATTAAGGTTTGGAGATCACATTAAGGTTATCAGTTAAGTTCAGTTTTTAGTTTTTTCCCGTTTTAAAATATTGTTAAACCAGTTTAGTTGCAACTATTTGATATATTTACCTATTAAAAATTACGTGTTAAAAAATAAAGAAAAATATAAGGTACTAATAACATCGTTGTTCTATACACGGGTGAAAAGTGTCAAATAAAACTGTTTAAGCTTATTGGGATCATAATATAATTGCAATAAAGTTTTGATTATTGCAGGCATATTCTAGTTATTTTCCTATGTAATAAACAATAGAGCTAGATCATCTATCAAGAGTGGTCCATCAAGTACAGTAACTATTTCCTACATATTTAACTCAAGTTATATTATAACTGTAAAATTAGTTACGTTTAAGACACCAGAAACATTAAATTAGCAACAGCAACCCAAAAATATTCGTAAAATAAACTCAAAAACGTCGCAATTTCAAACAGCTGCAAGTAATATATTTGTATTTAAGACAAACTTATTCGTCAACGTGCCTACGAAGCCACAGTAACGTGAAACATTTGCGTAGTATTGGTGTCGTTGAACCCTCCTGAACAAAAACTCCCCCGCGAGTTTCAGTGCTGTCGTGGATGTGTTCTCACGGTGAAGATGAACTCTGACACCGGTAAAAACTTGCCAAACTTTATATAATTGAATGCATTTTCTATGCATCTGCTAATATTTTGTGTTTCTGGAGATTTGGATTTTAAATTTCGGTTCATTTAAATGAATTTTCTGCGTTTGCGCCTATTTTTAAAACTTTCTGCGCTATTATTTTTTTTAATGTGACTCCCACAAGCCTTTTGTCAAGAACCTACTTCAGAGCACATACAGGCATACGACAATTCGGTATGTAAAGATTTTTTTTGGTATTTTTTTTATATTTTTATTTTAAAGGTTTATTAATTATAAACAACTAATTTGAGTAATTTTGCTTTCCTACTTGTAGTTTATTTGTAGTAAACAGCCAAAGTAAGCAATTCGACCGCATGTGTGACGTCATTGATGCGTTCGAATTGCTTACTTTGGCTGTTTACTGCAGATGGGCTATAGGTGGGAGGGCAAAAATGCTCAAATTAGTTGTTTTAGTTATTGAGCAATGAAAGCAGAAACAAACTTCTGTTTAGCCGGGCGAAATGATGTCATTTAGACGTCAAATGAAAAACAAAGTAATTTATGTAATAATTGTAAAAATAAACACAATCTTGCGTTTTTTTGCGCTAAAAATATGATTTTATTACTTATCGATCTAAAATCTCTAAATGGTTTTGGATTCGACATAGGTTAACTTTTACTTTACATACCGAAACTACACAAATAATATTTTTCTTAGGATTTGCGGCCTCGTCTTAAGCAGACGTTTAATCTACTATTGCGCTAGGCGATTGGCAGCGTCGCGGCCATATATCTTCTCCTTTTAGTTGGGTACCTTACATTGTGTTACCAATATGAATTATGGTTTTTTGTATTGTAATGGAATAACCTTACATTTCACTGAGTGTTACGGTAACACTAAGCAAAACCTATATACCTCGAGCGTCCTCAAACTTCTTACTAAATAGTGCGATTGCAAAGCATTTAACATTTATACAAACCTCCTTTAAAAATAAATATGTAATGACGTTTCCTTGTAAAGTTGAAGGTTTTACTGCGAAAGCTTTATATCCGGTCTGTTGAACCCCTGCTGCGATATCTCATTATTCTTTCAGCAAATATGTTTTGACTACCCTTTACTTGGCGAGGGCGGACGTCGCAAATGATCTTCGTACCCTCGATAATGATTGTATCATTATTGATCATTAAAGGGTGAACGTGATGCCACATGACGTCAAGACACCACAAGGTGGATTAAAAAATTACTAATACATAAATAATTATTATGAAATCTATTACGGATTGTATCAAATATTGTTTTTTTTTGCCGGAGTTGTAATTTATTATCAAATTGTAAAATATTTTTCAGATATATATGTTACGGGCAACGTGATTAACTGGGCATTATCAATAAGGACCGGTCTTTATTAATAATGCCCAATAACGATGGCCAAAGTGATAAATTTATCACTTTGACCGGCCCTTATTAATAATGGCCGACGGCCCGTGGTCCATGTAATAAGTTAGTGTTTGAAATAGCTTAAAAAAAAGCTAAAACCTAAAATTAAGCCAAAAGTCAGAAACATTTGGTTAGGTTAGGTTAGTATAAGACCACAACGCGCACGAGCCGAGCGAGCGAAGCGAGCGGGCCGCAGCAGCGGCCGGGGAGTGCCAGAAACATTTAAGTAAAATGTTTATTTTTTAACTACTATGTCCAATAGTTTATTTTTTGTTAACTTTTCATGAAAATTTTGTAAGTTTAATTTAATTTAATAAACATAAACACTACAGTTCACCTATTTTATTACTTTGCCCAAGATAGGGTGGTCATTATTCATAATGGCCGGAAAAAGTGATTAATTATGCTGTATTAATCACATTGCCCAATTGAGTCGGGCATTATTAATACAGACCGGTCATTATTAATAGTGCCCGGACTTATCAAATTGCCCGTAACATATACATACCTACGCCAATACATTATCGGGTAAAATATTAAAGAAGTTATTAGAAGTAAATGAAAGTAAGTAGCATAATCAGTTCAAAAATAAGTACCTTACTTTTCGCAGATTAACTTGCTTTCCATTAGCTTGCTTAACACTAGGAATCAATAACTGTAATTCAATAAGTTATGGATGTTTTATTTATAATTGTATAATTTTGAACATAGTTGCATAAGCCAATAGTTGCATAAGAGAGTTTTTATAATGTAAGAACATTCCTTGAAAAATAAATAAAAAATCTTTAACAATAGTAACCCGTTATCTGCAATACAACTACCGGATTGCGCAGACATGTCAAAAATAGTGCACCTTGCAAAATACAGTACAATAGAATCATGCACAAACCATAACGGGAATACATCGATAAAGCGATCACTAGCCGTCATCACTTCCCTGATCTCAACGAATTGTGGGAACAAATTATCGCAAACACTTCACTGATGCGCAAAAAAACGTGTTGCACAAAGTACGGTTGGCAAAAAAAACAAAACTCCCACGCGTTGAAAGGGTTACGCTTATGCACCTGACCTATATTAAATTATATAAAAAAATCTATGTTTTCTTTTGCATTTTTTGCTCATTATTCTTATTGTAGATAGCAGAGAATGTGTTTTATACGTACTGTAACCATTAGTTAGAAGATTTTTAAGACTATTTTGACTTAGGGGTAAGGAAACGCTTTTAAAATAAACCGCAGGGTCATTAAATGCTGGAGATCATTATGAGTGAATTACGTTTACGATCAGATGAATATAGCGTAAAGTTCACCACTCTATTTCATCCAATTAGTATCGTATAAGGTACTACGAGGACGTTCACTGATTACTTTACGAAAACAAAAGAAGTAGGCTAAGTTTATCGTCCATAAAGTAGAGACAGGCTGTCACAATCGATTGATGAATATGGTATAAAATAAATAAGTATAACATAAACAATCTAAAATCTATATTACTTTACATATTAAAAAGAATAACTTTATCATAAACCTCTATAAAAAATCTACATTACTAAACATTATTTACAAAACCAATAATAACAAAAGTACTTGTCCCGAACACTAACAGCATTATACTCACCCCACTTGCGCAGGAGTCGCGAACAAAGCGCATATTGTTACCGCTTCACAGGTAGTTGCGATAGGGTTATCCGCTTATGCAAAAAAATACATTAAAATATCCGATTAACACTTACATATAATACGATTTAAGAGTTTTAAAAGTTATGTGTTTATTCGTTAATAGTATATCTTTTAAATCTTTGCAAGTGTTGCTAGAGGAAAAAATGTGCCATTAATCCAGAAAAATATAAACTTTAATAATAAACGTGGGAAACTTTTTAGTGGCGTTCTATTTTTTGACAAATGCTTTCGGTTGCCTACCTACCTAGGTATATTTAGCAAAGGACGCCTGTTATCATGCTGTACCTATATTATTATCAATTCCAAATTGCCATTTTCAGCTTGCATGGTAACTTGCTTTCTATTATATAAATCAATTGTATGAAACTTAACATAACACACAGTGTGAACGTATGCACGTAATCGAATATAAATAAATATCAACTTTCGCTAAAACAACAGTGACGTAATTGCAGATATATAGAAAAAATAATAAAAACAAACTTTTACAACGTTGCCATTTGACTTACGATTACATCGACTTTCACTATAAAGCGAATAATAAATAAATTGCCGTATAGGAAACGATGTGCGTGTCTCTGTAGTTAACGCCTCAACAGCATGGGGCTTCGTGAATTTGGAGACCTTTAACGAAGGTGCTTCATTAACTATTCATTGACGAGAACGCGTGAGCCGACAAGGGAGGGTGAAAAGGCCGACAGGCGATGTGTTGCAAAATGAATAAATAGTGGCGAGAAATAGGGGCAGTTCGCTAGGTACGACGACCAACGTAACTCAATAATGCAACCAATTGTACCTATGAAAACCGATGATATATGAAACCTCTACTCCTTTAAAAAGGTTCTTATACGAAGGTCTTGGTAAATTGGTCCTGAATGCAATAACGCGAAACAAAGCATTAGTAATGAGAAATGCTGACACGATAATGCCATAGTAAGCAGTTGCAATCGACAGTATGAAACTACCCCCTTTCTTGTCAAGGCTCTATTACACAATTTAACTTTTAAGTCGCAGTTTTGTAGTTATTTGATAACATCATTGTTAGTTTAGCATAATTCATCCACTTTCTACCGTCTGTTAGTTTCACATGCATAGATATAATAAGTAAAAAACTGCATTAGACAGATATGTCTACGCGAATGTATAAAAAACGGAATGGTGGGGCACCATGTGCAGTCGCAGGTGCCCTCCGTTCCCACACAACCCTTTCAGCAACCGACCTCTCGCGTCCCGCCCCCGTACCTCACCCAACCCCGCAAAAACTGCATAAAAACTATCAACGATAAGATACAACCCAAACTATACCACTCTCCTTAAAAATACAGTTCAAAATCCAATGTAGAATACACTGGCACATAAATCATTTCAACATACTGGAATCATTAGTTCCAAATTCTACCTGTTCCGATTTATAGAGGCTGTCGTGTCATTAGATTTATTGTGGATATAATGCAATCCTCTCCATATTTTTTGCTTTTGATTCAGTCTGAGTATGTGCAGTTTGTTAGAAAAAGTTTTCTTGAATGCCTTTTTACATAAATATCGTTTTAGAATTGAACAAAAACTAGCTTCCAATTGGAATACATACTTTCATAAGTATGTAGTTTTTTCTCCTTGATAAATTATAATAATGAAGGGTTAGCTTACTAAATATTCTTGATACAATAGTTTAATAAACAAGACTTTAATCTGGCAAATCTGAGCCAGAGCTATAATTAAGATTAGTAATTAATATAATAAATAACTCCGTGTGGTGACGGAGTAAGAATACAGTGTGTCACCACCCCATATCATCCCATGGGTGTCGTAAAAGCCGACTAAGGGAATCCCTACGCAGATGCTATCACTGCTAGAGAAGGAAAACTCGGAATAAACCCTTTACCAACCCGTCTGGCCAGCGTGGTAAAGTAGGCCGAATAACCCTCCAAAAAATGATGACAACACACCAACATAAACGGCCCCCAGTCCCCGGTCGCTCCGCTATTCCTGGTCAAGGTAGCGGCCATGGTAACGGCGGAGTAGGGGGTGCGAAGAATCTCCGGGGGAGGTCAGGCTACCAACACAACCGACCTTTGGCCCTGGCAACATACAATGCGCGTACACTGCGGACCGACGAGAAGGTCGTAGAACTGGAGGAAGAATTGAGCAGGTTACGGTGGGACATTGTCGGCTTATCTGAAGTCCGAAGACAGGGGGAGGACTCGATAACTCTTAAGTCTGGTAACCTGCTCTATTTCCGGGAGGGCGACCAACAGTCCCAGGGAGGTGTCGGGTTCTTCGTCCACAAGTCTCTCGTGAACAACGTGGTGAAGATCGAGAGTGTGTCTTCGAGGGTTGCGTACCTTGTCGTCGGAATTACCAAACGATATTCGTTAAAGGTAATACAGGTTTACGCTCCCACGTCAGCTCACTCCGACAATGAGGTAGAAGAGATGTATGAGGATATTTCCGGAGCCATACATAACTCAAAGACCCAATACACTGTTGTCATGGGGGACTTTAACGCGAAGTTGGGCCTTAGAAGTGGAAATGAGTGGAGAGTGGGGCTCTTTGGATATGGACAAAGAAATCCACGAGGCCAAATGCTTGCGGACTTTATGGAGAAGGAGGGACTTTTTATGATGAACTCCTTCTTCAAGAAGCGTAATTGCCGCAAGTGGACCCGGATTAGTCCTGATGGTGTCACTAAAAATGAGATTGACTTCATCATGTCGACAAAGCGCCATATATTTAATGATGTCTCAGTGATCAATTCGGTAAAAACCGGAAGCGATCACCGGATGGTTAGAGGCACATTAAATATCAATCCTAGGCTGGAAAGAAGTCGGCTGATGAAGTCTACGCTCCGACCTACACCAGTCCAAATCCCCGAGAACTTCCAACTCATATTACAGAACCGCTTCGAGAGCCTCAGCGAATGTGTCGATGTGGACGAATACCACGAAAGGTTTGTGGAAACTGTCCGTACAGTCGGTTCCGGTGCTTTTAAGACCCAGCACCGGAGAAGACCAAGAAAGATCTCCGACGATAGTCTCTCGCTCATGGAGCAAAGGCGTAAGATGGCACTGCAGTCTCCAGACGACGCCGAACAGTATAGGAGGCTCAATAGGCAGATCTCTAAGTCACTAACTCGCGACCTTCGGCACTTTAATACAGTCTGTATTAAAGAAGCCATTGAGCGAAACAAGGGCTCAAAAGTGTTCGCCAGAGATCTGTCTCTAGGCCAGAGTCAACTATCTAAGCTCAAGACTGGAGATGGCAGAATAGTGACGTCCAAGCCTGAGCTTCTAGAGGAGATTGAGAAGTTTGACGGACAGCTTTATACTACAACACAGCCACCTAGCGATCTAGCCGTCGATCCTAGAGCTAGACTTACGCGACACCATACCGAAGAAATCCCGGACGTCAGTCTGTGTGAGATTAGTGATGCTTTCCGACAACTTAAGAACAACAAGGCACCGGAGTATGACGGAATCACAAACGAGCTACTGAAGGCCGGTGGAGAACCCATTCTCAAGGCTCCATACCGAAGAAATCCCGGACGTCAGTCTGTGTGAGATTAGTGATGCTCTCCGACAACTTAAGAACAACAAGGCACCGGAGTATGACGGAATCACAAACGAGCTACTGAAGGCCGGTGGAGAACCCATTCTCAAGGCTCTTCAGAGGCTATTCGATTCCGTTATACTTGAGGGAAAAACGCCACAGGCATGGCACAGAGGCGTGGTGGTACTGTTCTTCAAGAAGGGCGATAAAACGCTCCTTCAGAATTACAGACCCATCACTCTTCTGAGCCACGTCTACAAATTGTTCTCGAGAGTCATCACGAATCGTCTCGAACGCAGACTGGACGACTTCCAGCCTCCCGAACAAGCCGGTTTCCGAAAAGGTTATAGTACCATAGACCACATTCATACGCTGCGGCAGGTTATACAAAAATCAAATGAGTATAACCGGCCCCTATGCTTAGCGTTTGTGGACTATGAGAAAGCCTTTGATTCGATCGAGACATGGGCAGTGTTGCAGTCTCTCCAACGGTGCCAAGTTGACCAACGGTATATCGAAGTGTTGCGGTGCTTATACGAAAACGCCACCATGTCGGTTCGTCTTCAGGGTGGATTATCAGGCCATATCCAGTTGCAGCGAGGAGTAAGACAGGGTGATGTCATATCCCTGAAATTGTTTACCGCTGCACTGGAAGATGCTTTTAGGCTTTTAGACTGGGATGGATTCGGCATCAACATAAATGGCGAGTATATCACGCACCTTCTATTTGCTGACGATATCGTGGTCATGGCTGTGACCATGGAGGACCTCAACACAATGCTCGATGGCCTCAGTAGAGTCTCTCAACAAGTGGGTCTTAAAATGAACATGGACAAGACCAAGATCATGGCAAATGTCCATGTTGCACCCACTCCAATCACGGTTGGAGGCTCTACACTCGAAGTTGTCGACGAGTATATCTACCTGGGACAGTCAGTCCAGCTGGGTAGGTCCAACTTCGAGAAGGAGGTTACTCGTCGAATCCAACTCGGATGGGCAGCGTTCGGGAAGCTAAAACGTATCTTCTCGTCAACATTACCGCAGTGTCTGAAGACAAAGGTCTTCGATCAATGTGTGTTGCCAGTGATGACATATGGAGCTGAAACGTGGTCGCTGACTATGGGCCTTCTCAGAAGGCTTACCGTCACTCAGAGGGCAATGAAGAGAGCTATGTTGAGAGTTTCCCTGCGTGATCGTATCAGAAACGAAGAGATCCGCAGGAGAACTAAAGTGACCGACATAGCGCTCAGGATTGCCCGGTTAAAGTGGCGGTGGGCAGGGCACATAGCGCGGAGATAGCAGAAAAGTTCTCGAAGGGCGACCACGCACCGGAAGGCGCAGGGTGGGGAGACCCCTCACACGGTGGACCGACGACCTGGTTAGGACGGCGGGAAGCCGATGGATGAGGAAGGCACAAGACCGCGCCGAGTGGAAACTTTTGGAGGAGGCCTATGTCCAGCAGTGGACGCTGATATGGATAAATAATATTCACTTCGTTTTCGAAAAAAGTTACTGTTCAAGCTGTAAGAACGGAAGACATTCTGTAACGATTAAATAGGAAAAGAAATAGTAAACTGCTTAATAAATCTAATAAAGGTATACTTAATTATATACATTCGCATTCGCGCGTCTTTTATAGGTCAACGAGTTTAAGAAACCATTTTCAGCCCACATTTAAAATGAAATAGAATTATACTTAAATGTATTACTAGAGCGCACATAACTCCAGATGAAAATTTCAGTCTCTGATGTCTAAGTGGGTGTAGCTTAGAGTACCTGGAAATCCTAACTAAATGAAAAGTCTTGAATAGCAACACCGAACCTGTAAGCTGACAAATATATAGACACGTAGCCTCTTTTCCAACTCTCACAAATTTTACCGCGTACAAATAGGTTAGAAAGTACCCAAGTTGCATTTAAGGGTAGATCTCCAGAGGCATTTTTTATCGTGTCGGACTGGAGAAACCCATTTTAAAATTGATAAACGTTTTCATTACATTTTTTAACATATAGTTTGGTGTCTAATCTATGTGGTGCAGGGCTGAAATGATGAATTAGTTTATTATAAAAATAAAATAAAAAATCATAAACCCTAAAATCCTGATTGCTCTGGGTTGACCTAACTCCCGATTGAATGAGAAAACATTGTGTAACTTTTTAATGAGAAGGTTCATATGTCCGATGTTATTTTATATTACATAACAAATAGTTAATCTTCATCGTAATATTTTTTTAAAATTATATCTACAATATTTTTGGCACAATTTAAATTTACCGTCATGACCTGGCATTTTATCTCATCGCTATGCGCTGGAGTAAAACATCGCGCTCATCCCTAGTTTTACGAAATAGACACTCTATTCCCTTTCCCCGGGGTAGCGGCAGTAGTGGTCTAACCTCAGAGGACGATACGTGTGTGCCACGTTCCCACGCTTCCACATTACGAAGGTAAGTTTATGACTGATCTGGGTTTGGTTCTCGAATTTGATGATTGATATGACATGTTTTTTAAATTAAGTAGGAAGGTTGTGAATGTGTTTATTAAGTAAAGTAAGTGATAGTAACGATGTTATTTATGAGACGTAAACACAACTTTCTACTGTTTTTATTTTGGGCTATATTACTGAATTTATGACTTTTTTTGATCGCTATGTCTATGATTGCTCTGTCGAAAAGACCAGAGCGATGATATTTTGCAACAATTGTACGTTATAAAACTACTTTAAATAATAATACCAGATTGTTACAACGACGAATGTCACGACTCAGCTGTCAAAAATTCTGTCACGTCACGATTCATCCGTTAAAAATTCTATGACGTCACGACTCACTTGCAAAAATATTTTCCCGTCAATATTCTATGACGTCACGAGTCACGACTCATCTTTTAAAATTTTATTACGTCACTAGTCACGTGACTCAGCTGTCAAAATTATTTTCCCGCCAAAATTCTATGACGAAATTATCAAAATATAATATGATGGAAGTCAAGTTTTCTGAATTTTTCCTTTACATCCACTATAAGACCTTGCTTCATGCCAAATTACAAGGTTTGTAGGTAGACTGGAAGTACCCTGTAGGTTTTTGCCCGTTGCTCATCGAAAATTTGCGACATAAAAGACTATATGTCTTGATTTTGTTTGATTAGGAGTTTGATTTTTTTACAGCACTATAAATCAAATCAAATCAAATCAAATCAGTTTATTGTGGGCATAGGTGAATAAAGTTCATACATAAAGAATACAGTTCCAATATGTCCTGCGGTTAAGCATACAATAATTAATTTATAAAATAATTTAGTTACATGCACAATTAATACAAATCCTAGCAATATTTTATGAGTAAGTAATTATAAATTTTTATCATTCAGAAATTCTTGGATAGAGTAATACGTCTTATCAATCAGCAAATTGTTCAATTTATTTTTAAACATTTGTAATTCTGGAGTGTTGATAATGTATGACGGTACTTTATTATAAATTCTTGATGCCATTCCAAAAAAGCTTTTATCAAAAAGGGCAGTTTTATGCGGCGTACAAGTGATTTTATGCTTACACCTCAGTGATTTCAGTTCACCAAATAGAGACTTATTTATTTTTACAAAGACTACGATTTCGTATATGTAAATTGAGGCAAAGGTTAAGATTTTAAATTTCTTAAAATATGGCTTGCATGAATCAGGAACGCATATTTTCGCTATTGCCCGGACACATCTTTTCTGGGCCTTAAATACTGACTCTTTGTCTGTAGCATTATATAAAGCAACAGTCCTTAGTATTTAGTGAAAATTTCAGCTTAATACCTCTACGCGTTCCTGAATTAAATGATCTTGACAGACAGACGGACAACAAAGTGATCCTTTAAGGGTTCTGTTTTTCCAAAATCGGTACGGAACCCTAATAAAACCGGTCAAGTGCGAGTCTGACTTGCGCACCTAGGGTTCCGTAAAAACCTATTTACTTTCTCGCCAAATTGTGATTACGTCAGGACTCAGCTGTCTAAATATTATTTTTCCCACCATAATTCAATGACGGCAAGACTCAGCTGTCAAAAAGTATTTACCAGCCAAAATTCTGTGACGTCACGACTCATCTGTCAAAAATTCTATGACGTCACGCACGACTCAGCTGTAAAAAATATTTTACTGCCAAAATTCTATGACGTCACGACTCATTTGTTTAAAATTCTGTGATTCACGACTCATCTGCCTAAAATTCAATGACGTCACGACTCAGCTGTCAAAAAATATTTTCCCGCCAAAATTCTGTGACGTCACGACTTATCTGTCAAAAATTCCATGACGTCACGTCTCATCACCAATAATATTTGGCGAAAATTTAAGCTTGATACCTGCACGCGTTCCTGAGATAAATGGTCTTGACAGACAGACAGAGGGACAACGAAGTGATCCTATAAGGGTTCCGTTTTTTCAAAATCGGTACGCAGCCCTAAAAATGAACAAGTTTCCAACTGATGAGCTCTCAAAAAGCTCTAGATATATCCCCTAAACATAAAATCATATAATCTTGTAACATGAAAGACTAAAAATGACTAAATAAATAATATATTAACAAATTTGTTATTTTTGTTTCACCATTTATGATCGCTCTAGCGCCTATCATGATTGCTCTGGACGCGAAAATGTTTGAACCTAAATATTTCCCTGTTTGTCAAAAATGAAGGCCAATAGTAAAAATGTAATATTTTAATATCATTATTTTCAATGAGATACATAATTACCAAAAAATATCAAGATCTTAAAAGCACCAGAGCGATCACACGAATACGCCCGATTTGGAGATTGACCCTTAAACACAAAATGTCACATGTAAAATTTCTCCCACTCGTTAAAAAAGAAAAAAAAACAAAACAACAAAAAGCTGGCCGGTGGATTTGCACCACAAATTAACTCTTACACATAAATCGTAGAGCAGGGTGTAAGCTACAATTATATTTAAAAAAAAAAAAAAAAATCCTCAACGTTCCGTTATCTCAGTCTGTTTTTGTAAATGGGATGTGTTTTGTAGCCAATTAAAGGTAGAAAGGACACCGGCTGTCGTCCACAATAAATCGCAACCCTTATGCCTTTATACATTTCCGTTGCTGGTTCCGTTTTCTTTTTGTAAAATTTTACATTTGCATTGGAAATATAACCATTGTTTTACACTGTCATATAAGAGGTACATATTACATAAGTCCGTCACGGTAGTAATTACTTAAAGCATTTAGTTATATCCATAGAAACGGTAAATTTGTTGACCTAGTTTGCTTTCGGAATGGTAACTTAAAATTAAAGGTAAAAGTAAAAAGACGCGGCCATTGACATATACGGTCTGTATATAATATTCGTTTTTATGGGGTAGAGTCGCGAATCGAAAAAGCCAAACTAAAAATATGATATGAAAAGTGCGGATTGTCTACCCCTGGACGACAACTGTAATAATTTTATTGTAAGTTAGTATAAGCGACTTTTGTGGGTTTTTACTACACTATGATCAAATTTATATACAATGTCGTATTATTAAAGTAAATCGAACTATACTCAACCTCTTGAATCTAGTTTGCAAATACCATTGATGATGAAAAATGCTATTATAAATAGCATTGAACAAGAAGATGGTAATAAGATATAACTTTATATACAAAGAATTACAAAGTATAAAATATAAAAGTATCGATCAATTTCCCCTCGATTCAAGAACAGTGGTGAATTAATTCGTCCTGAGTAACGCGTTCCTATTGGCCGGCGTACACAAGCTGCGGACGATTGCAGATCATGACGATATAACGCCTATTTAGCCTTCACATCTGCCTTACCTAGACTCTGTTATTACTTATCTATATTTATTACTATCCCTTCATAGAGGGGTAGTTAATTATTGATAAGTTTGCATGTCTGATAGACGTCGTTAGTTTATCATGCTTCTTGTCTAAGGTAGCTTTAGTTAATTAAAAGGGTGACATTCAATTTGGATCGACGGCTTTTGTAATGAGAAACTTGAAATAATTTCCTTTTAGGTCTAGGTTTATAAGTACTACTAGCATAATTACTTTAACTATTCATAATCACTTAATTTTCTCCTGTTAGCTAAGATCGAAAGATCTGATGTTAACCAAGTAGTTATGAGTGTAACAAATATAAGCTATCTACCATTCTGATTCTGAGATACTTGGAACACAGGGATAGGCCAAAAATTAAGATGGCAATATCGTCATTCTTACTAAACAATCTACAGGTTGTAACATTTTTTTTTTTTTTAAACAACTCTCGCACTAGGGATCATGCCCTGTGTCGCGGGGACCTTTTACAAACATCAATTAACGGACACAAAGAACACCCAGACCAGGACAATAATTTGTGGATCTCACAAATTATTGTCCTGCGTGGGGATCGAACCCACAACCTCTTGCACGGCAGCCGCTTGCGCTACCGTGGCGCCACCGAGGTCGTCAAATGGTGAAAATAACTTACTTAACAGATTCTACTCATTTGTTTTCTAAACACTACAATTCGAACACAGAGAAAATACAGGCTCAGAAAGAGACCTCGTGCCGTAAATGCCTTAAGAAAGCAAAATCTTTAACTTCACATGCCAAAACCTTACTTCACATAAACAGACTGGTACAAAAGAAGTCAGTACCTAGTCTTAATTGCACAAGCGAAGTAGCATATCATAATAATCAACTCAAAACTTGATACATTCCTATCTGCGTAGATTTAACTGAACCCTGAAACGAAGGCCGAGATAACATCAAAGCAGAAAAAGATTATTCACATCAACTACCAACTAACAAAAAAAAACTAAAGGGTATAAACAAATATTTAACAATACTATATGCAGTAGAGTGTTTCCGTAACCGATATTTCTCATTAAAATGGTTTGTTTGAGGTTTGATAAAAAGTTGTGGACGATGGCCGGTGGCCGCAATAAGGGTTGGTTATCTCAATACCGGAGGGCTGAGGAATCAAACAAGCAGATGTTAGCGGCTACAATTACATAATCAACAGTTATCGTATTCAAATGGATCTGATTGATCTCGTTCTAAATCATAGTTGTATTGTTTGCAAATGCAATGTGATTTCAAGGGGTTGTTAGTTTTTTTTAATTAAATAAAGACTTTATGGACGCTAATGTTTATTTGGTGACAGTCAAAGTCAGCTCATTATTTTTATACATATCTAGTCCTAGAAATTACGCTGGTTCAATTTGTTTTTTTTTTACCTTGGTTTGTTTGGACCATAACTATGAAAGGGTTCGTCAGCCTAGCTAGACACCGTGTTACCGTGTGTAGTTGCTTTTTCAGAAAAGCTATGCATCATGGAAGTCTGCAGTCTATTAGTTACACCATCAAGTTTGCTGTTATTGTTTATCACAGACTAGTATCGAGGAAGACCTTATGCTATGTGTTGGAGTTTACTCAAAATGTAAAGTTATGTATTGTTTTGATAGAAAAGTTGTTACGAGAATATTACTTTGAGTACTTGCAGGTATTCTTAGCTTCTATAGTGAGAAAAGTTTCCTTACTACTTACTAAAAACAAGGTTTTCTGAGTTCCAGATTTTTTTAACGCATGATCCTGAAAAAAGCCTCGATTAGTAAATATAAATAAGTGTTTCTTCTTAGAATTAAATATTATTGCAAGTCAATTATATAATAGAACATTAACTTACTCAATACTAGAAACCGAAAGTCATAAAGAAAGCAAAAGATCTATATTATTGTAGTCACTAGAGCACCGGGTAACGATTGTTTAGTTCATATGGCAACTACCATGTCTGTTTAGGGAGAACTACTATAATTTCTAAAACACATCGACCAAACTCTTATTTCGAATTACATTACTGTATCTCTAAGACGTGTACGCTCAAATAGTAGCTATCAAGCGTCAATGGATAGAGATATGGTATTCTAGTAGTGTATTTTTGACAGTGTAGTGGTTGATCACGACTTTATGTAAGTAACGGTGTGGTTGCGTCTGAGTCACAGGGAACTGACCTACGGGCATGCATTCGAGTGCATTGACGCCCGAACACGACGCACTTATCACTGGCATACCTCTTCATAGATAATGTTTAGAACATAACCTCTGATGAATAACACATGCTTACTGCGGATAGAATTATATTTGTAGGTCAAAAACATTGGATATGTCTTAGCATACTGTAGAATAGAATAGTAAAGTTTACATTGTCCATACGAATTACAATTTATTGATATTCCAATGAGCATGTAGATATAAATAATATTTACTCGTACCTGCGCGTATTAATCTGAGAAAATAATAACATGTTATTACCTGTAACTTGTTAGCAACATTAAAATCCCCATTTTGAAGACTAGCCTCTTTTAATGATGAATAGGATCTTGTATAATCGTATATTTTGGCTACATCTACATTACCTGCACGTTGCAGGCAGAGGAAAGGAGAGTTCTTAGCTTATATTGTCAGTTAGACCATGAATTAAATTAGATATTAAACTATGCATAGTGACCGGTGTACTTAAGTGTTGTATTCTAATATCTATGGTATAGAATACTTATCTGACTGCCGCAGGTAAATTTTACAGAGAAGACTTATTTTAGAAAACTAAATTAATGTCCAGATAGGGATGTCATTATGGTGTTGGGCACAATAATCGTAGAAATGTAAAGGAAAGTAAGATTGTTTCAAGCGATATAATGATATTTATATAATAAGAACATCATAGTAAAGTAGGTATTATTCCATTAAAATACTGATTTTTAAAAAAGCAATAAATCTTTTTTCTTAATAAAATAAAAGAGTATAGAGTATCAACTTCAAAACGTTGAACTTAATTTTGATTTTATGACATTTTAAAATGGACGGTCTGGTCATGGTTAATGTTGTAGATGATATTACTTTTAAGGTTAAAGCAATCTTTGACCTTACAGAGATAAAATGACCTTAAAGGTTTCTGAACCTTATGTACGGAACTTAGCATATCGTTAACCAATGAGTAGATATTTGATAATGTGTTTTCGTGTTTTTTTTTCTTTAATATTATGTGCAGTAATGATCTTAACAATTTGTCGCACAACTGAGTGCAATGCTTCATAAGTTATTCTATCTATAGATTACTCGTTTCCAGTGGATTGGTTGACTTTGGATGTTTTTATTTCTAGCCACCCCATTCTTCTTAGATCAGAACCTACGTATAAGAAACATAAAAAAAATTACTTAAAAAAATTATTATTTATTAAGAATACAAATTCCAAGATCTTAGTTCGTATTCGTAGTAAACATTTTCTAAAAGAGAGACGTTTTAAAAGTTATGATTCGCTACTGAGCGAAACCAGCTAGGTATTGACCCAACCGAATTGATTGAATCTTCCGAATGTCAAAGACATAAGTAAGAAAGGAATTGCAATTACTTCGACAAACGATAGTGGTTAAAAAGCTGCCTAGTGGTATTTTATCTAAACGTCTCTGATCTTCAGGGAGCACGCAAATAATCTCTACGAAACTAGAAAAAGTAATCCTGGATTTCATACTATGGCTAATTTCACATCTACCTAAGCAATTTACTATTTACTTTGCTGAGCTTATCAGTAACATAGTTTACCCTGATCATGGTCTTTCGCTAATCGTGATCAACACGCCCCGTTAATTACCACTTTATTATACTTTACAAAGCATTATAATAGCAACCAACCTTTAAAAAGTATTGACAAGTAAACAAATAAATAAAATGGAATATCTTTTAATGTTGTATTTATCATGAAATAGAAATATTAATCGTGAAATCGTCAACTTGACCGTAATTCGTGTGATGTAGCCAAGGTTCCGCCTGTTGATAAGACTGGTGTTTCACAATAGCAGAATTATTTGCGGCGGAGGGCCAGCCGCTGCCTTGAGATGCGCGCACAAACAACTGTAGCGAACGAGCTACGCTGAAATATTACAGTCGCGTTTACAAGTGACTTTTATTGTTACTTATATAACACTGAAGGCAGTATTATATTTATTGACATAGCCACGTCCATGGCATCATCACTGCCTGTCGTCCTACAGGTATCGGTAAAGTTGACTAAGGGTAGATAATATGTCCAATAAGAAAACTTAAGAAAAACCGTTTTCCATCAATACATTTTTAGTTAAAGTTTCAAGTTATTTAGCCAGCGTGGATTTGGTAGTCAAATGTTCCGGCCTCTTGGAGTAGGATCTAATGTTTAAACGCGTTTTAAAAGCACGGATTGACAAAACTGCATCATAAATATACTTATAAAAGTTACTGTGTAGGTACAAGATCTCCTTATCAAATTAAAGTCTTAAACTTCTTTAAAATAAGTAGAAACATATTCAGTAGAAGTCCCTAGTCGTCTAAACAGATTATGGTGGAAGCGTTCCCAATCGATCCGTTTTTTACGGAATACTAAACAATAAGGAAAATTTCAGAATATGGTTAAAAATATAAAACAAAATTGTGTACGTGACAGATTTAGATGCGAAGGGCTTTCATCGGCGAGTGTACCACGGTGCGCACACGCAGCGTAGGTATGTGTAAGTAGGTCAATGGCGGCGCGTGACGCTGACTGCGGCCCTTTGCGACTCGTAGGGCTCGCCTTGAACCGTCCTACTAATACCGGCAGCTTGACTCTATTAATTTGCGCTCGATTTTCCGCTAAAAATACGAAAACTAATTTTGATTCTAGGCCGTATAACATCCGCCATATTTACGGTTTTTCTTTTAATTCGTTGATTTTTATCTATGGTACCTTGATTGTAAGTTACTGGCACGAATTGTTGTCTTTAAAGGGTTAGCGTTGTCGTTGGCAATACCAATTACATTTTGAAATTAAATCTAGAATAATGGTACCTAATTATTTCCTTTTTTTGCACTGCATTTGTAAGCATATACACAAATCTGAAAATAACAAAGCTATACTTATACAGGGTGGCTCATTCAAATGGGTCAGTATGGGAAAGTCTTAAACTAGATAAGTCATACGAAGATTTGTTCTTAGGAACAATGTCACCGATTTTGATAAAAAGAAAATCTGCATTTATACATTTTAAAAAAGATAGTCGGGAATCAAACCCGGTTGTTTTGCAAAAATAAAATTTTACTTTTTCTTTTTAAATATCGATGCTGTAAGTCTAAAGCAGTAAATGTCTCTAAGAAACATTATGTCTAAAATTAAAAAAATGCATTGTTTTCACATACTTTAATTTTTTTTTTTATATACTTTTGTTCTTTTTCCTATTATATAATTTAACAAAAATGAAAATAAACTAAGTTAAATAGGTCGAATGAGAGTCAATTCAAAAAGAATTACCTACATAACGCTATTTTGTATAGAACCCTTTTTAAAACAACCTTTGCCAAGTCTTATTTTTTATTTATTTATTTATTTATTTATTTATTATGGGTCTCCAACAAAGGCAATACATACATCAGAAATCAATTTTAAAATTACAGAAACATGGCGTGTATTCCTTCAATTACAGGAAACCACAGCATGCGAATATAAAAAACAAACTAAAATAATGACAAACTAAAATAAAAACAAACATTGGCAATATAAAAATTAAAAAAATTAAATTAAAATTTGAAATTTACATGAAAACTTTAAATTAAATCCTTTAAATATGATAACACAACAACAACACCAATTAAAAATAATATTATAATATCCTATTAACAATTAATTTTGAATAATTTGAAAATAAGAAAGAAAAACAAACTAATAAAAAATATATATACAAAAATATATTTACAATTGTGTCTGAGAGATTATATTTTTTAGCATAGTCTTAAATTTTAATATAGGTAAGCTGAGATCTAATTCATTGGTTTTGGAGAGTGAGTTATATTGTCGAAAGAGTCTTGGTACAGCAGCAAAATACCCGAGATTTGATTTTTTTTGATAGTGATTTAACGTCATCAACTAACTATTTTCACGAGGTCAATAGTGTAACTTAAATCTAAAAGGTGACCATTTAATATCATTAAAAACCAACATACTTAACTAGACATTCCATTTGTAAAGATTTTTATTGTTACAAGCCCTTTTCTGTTTAACTACAGAGAAAGGCCACACATTGTCTTTTACACTAAAATAAAAATAAGCCTTAGGTACTTAATGCAAATCTGACAACAAAATGACATGCAATTTTAATCATATGTTATGTACGACAAAGACGAAAGTGTATTCACACCTAGTCGTTCTGGGATATAGTCATAAAAGGATGTGGTTATTTTGATAAGAATTCATATATTTGCCAAATTCAACTAAGTATAATAACAAAATAAAATGAAATATTCATACAACAAAGGCCCACAGTAAAACAAGTTTATTTTCCTGCTACAACAGCAAGCTTGTTACTAGGAAATCACATACAAATGACTGATAGTCAAGGATAGTGTAAAATTGAAGGTTTAATTTTGATTGCAGTGTAATAAAGGGTCATTGGATGCTGAGTATCATACCGGTAGTGTAGGTACAGCAAGCACGCGCAAAGACGATTTGCATAAGGGCCGCTGTCAATGTTAACGCCCGTGGGCAATGACTAGAAGGTCTTGTCGACCTTACGCCCGCCACAACAAGGCCCTTTGATTCGCCATGACGCCACTTAACGCTGCGATAATATTATTATCTAAATAGCACGAAGTTTTAAACCTGCAATTCGTTTTAAAATATTTAAATAAAGTTTTGCTCTCCGTGTTTTACAGTCACCGCATCAATTCATCCCGTTTATGTGTAAGTGTATAAAGTAATTTTTTTAATATAATCTCTACACAGAAAATTTTTCAAATATTATCTGGAAAACAAATGAAGGAATTCTTATAAAACGCTATACCAAATTATCTGGCCAGCTTGCTTGAAGAGCTTAACAAAACCCAAGACAAACTTATTCAGTAGAATCAACTTGTTACTAGGAGGCTAAGCCATGCTCTTTCGCATGAGGAGCTTATGCCTGCAGATGGGCAAGATGAGAACAAGGTAGCTTTATTAATTTAATTGACTCTACCGTTTAATTAATTATGTTACTTTGTCTAATAGAAATATTATAAGTAAGTACGTGTGTCAATCTAAAAATAAATAAATACATAAATATTGATATGATTTTAATCATCAACCAAAGGTTGCATAAACAGCACAGATATAAAAACAGAATAAACTTAGCCTTCATTGTTGTAAATACGTAAAAATAATTAATAGTTTAAACATACGGTTAGACCATAGTACAAAGATATGAATATTTACGATGCGGACGATCAAGGCGAAATAGTTATCATTTAAAGATTACGTTTTCTAATGTTTTTAGAACTTTCTGGAATTTGAAAACCTGTTTGTGTTTTTTTTTCTTTTTCATGTCAACGAGACCAACAAGCCGCTGGCCTTATGGTAAACTTGATTGGCGCTTGTCTATGTAATTAACTAATATATGAACTAAATGAAATACGCTTGTCAACCTGGCTTAAATAAACAAAAGACGTGACGACAAAATGGATTAAGAGACCACAGTGGTGGTACCGACTAAGGTGACTTCTTGCTAAAGAGACCTTTAAAAAATTTTGCATTAAGTAATTGTTGGAATAAACAGTTTATTATAGAAAGTATCATATTTATTTACGTCGTCGTATCGTATATCAAAAAAACACATTAAAACAGTAGTAAATAATTTATTATCTCACGTTGATCATGTTCCATATTATCTCAAAGATTTGTACAGAACATCTGGGCTTAGGACAATCATAATAATATATTATTTTGTGAGATTGACCCCCGACTCCCGACCTCTTTAATTTACTTCTTGCTAAATACTTATAGGAAAATTATTGCTGCAGAGACATAATTACGTATAATATATATTGAAATGGAGTAACAACTGATTTTAAAAAGTTTCATTCACGTGATTCTCAAGTCAGACACCTGTGAAATGACCTGAAATCTTTACTTACCTACCTGGAGTAGGTAGTAGGTAGGTAAGTAAATATTTCAGGTCATTTCAGTTAGTGGACTGAATGTGTAATATCATCATATCTGCCAATCGACGTCCACAGCTGGACATAGGCCTCATCCAAGTATTGCCACCTGGTGCGGTCCTGTGCCTCCCTCATCCATCGGTTTCCCGCCGTCCTAACCAGGTCGTCGGTCCACCGTTTAAGGGGTCTATGTGTATGTATAATATGTGTAATAAATGTAACATCTATTACTTCTTAATTTTCGCCTAGTTTCAAATATTATTGAAACGAACAGTTAACTGTACTGCTTTCACTGCAAAGCAAACAGTGCATGTTTTACACAGCAGTAAATTCCTGCAACATAACTAATTAAAAAGAATATTATTTGTCCATAGTTGTCATGATAAGAATATCAACGTAACTGCTTGCTTAATATAACAATTTCAAATGTTATCGCCAAGTTTTTAGATCATCATAATCCCTCTAAAGGGAAAAGACTCTACTATTATCTGAGGGAAACCTGGCCTATTAAAACCAAGCTAGCCATACATATTGGTCCTATTGTTAAATTTTCTTTCCTTTTTGCTAGAGAATTTTGCGCTCATTCCCTTAATCGGCTCTTATGACTTCTATGCGATGAGATACGGTGTTATTAACACCACGTATTCTTACTCGGTCACCACAGAGTTTTAAGATACCTACATAATGTTTAAAATTTTCATGTATTACAAGGAACGTTGTTTTCAAAACTCATTCCATACATTGTAGTAAATTGAGAGCAATCTCGACACTAATAAAATGGGGTCATGTCCACAATATCCTGACTGGACGCCTCTACGTTCCATAGTATTCGCGACTGCAAGGTTTTATTACGTAATAGTTACACGTGTCGCGTTCGGCTCGACGACCTCTTCCGAACACTTCCGATTCGCATGCACAACAACCACTTGAATATTTTGAAAGTCGAAGGTAATCATCATACGGAAAACTCGAGGCTAAATTATAGAATAATTATTTTATTTTATACTGGCTAATTAATTATGTACCTAATATCTTTATTAACATGGCTTAATATGTACAGCGTATTAAGTTTTACTTAGAAAACTAATGTACTTACAAATAGATTATATGCCCTTCGTGACTCTTCGATCGATAAATTGAGGTAAAATGTCTCCATCATTAGTAGACATGACCTTACAGGATTTAAATTGGGCTATTAGGTACCTACATGTATAAAAAATAAACAACTAGGGCGTTTTTAACTGAGATTTATTAGTGATTCTTTTAAATATCAGACGTTGTGCTATATACGAAATGTATACTTATTAAAATACAGTGTTCGAAACACGCCGAGAAAATATCTCTTTACGTAAATATGCAACTAGGCTACGGCAATGTTGCCAAACTTGATTTTATATAGAAACTTAGATAAAAAATCGCCGTTACATGCATAATGAGGTGGTCTATCGCCATATGTGGCAGAACCATCATAATTTAAGGGTTTTATTAGTGTACATGCAAATACGAGTATAGATGACCCACATTTAGGTCACCATATTTGTTGCGTAGCCAATAACTGCCTACACTACGTGCCAACTATCGTTAAAGATAAATAGAAAAATAATACTTAGATAAGCCTCGGCTTACAAAAATCAATTAACGAAACATTATTTGAATTGCCATTCAATGTCAAAACTACATTTGTTTTTCTATTAATCCAAAGAGTTTTCTTACTTTGTCTCTTGACCTAATTAGAGTTCACTAAAAAAAACAAGTGTAGTACGTAATCATGGATCTCATGGAAGCTACGTTTTTTTTAAACTTCCTCAATGCATGATCGTGCGATTCGAGGTTGACAGACAAAAAAACTACGGTATAAAACGTATAATTTTTCACACATACATAATTTCGTAGGTACATGTATTCCGCACCTGTTACAATACAAAAAAAACCTCTAAAGGTTACATCCAGTGGTAGGTACATTCCTAGCAATTACAATGATACGAATATTCGGATTCGACACATGTCGTAAAACACTTACTTAAAATTCGCCTACATATCGTATTCGGGTCGTTGGAACTTTTCAAATCATTATACAATCGCCATTTTGTTTTTACAACGTAGCTGAATATTTATCTGTCATTAATCTATGGAAAAGATTCTCTGTTCAAATATTTGAAAGTAGGCGGGAATATTGAGGTCTGCCAATGTCATGTGGCGTTCATTGCAAGTTTAGTTTACACTGCAAAGCGAAGTAACGGGACAATTTCACGTGACTAAAGAGTAGGTCTGCAACGTAATCGCATTAGAATAAATACCGTAGTATAAATCGGCAATGGAAAATTTGAGAATTTATTTATCGTGTTTTGTGCGACTACTTTTTGTTATTGTTTTCCTTAATGTTGAACTCGTGTAGGTACCTATACTTACGTGATTTTAAACTAGGACACTATTTAGAACAAAGTTAAATCTTTGTTTTCAATTGTATCATTTACGTTATATATAGTCCTTGCTTAGGGGTAAAGTAGGTGAATATAGGTGAAGTATGAAAATCTCATCAGGTAAGAATGTAAAACCATGTAGAGCTAATTATATTTTGCTCTATGACATGTGATTTCTCGAATAATCGACTTAGTATATTTTAACGTGTTCCTAAGACAAACTATTAGGTGTACTTTCCTTTATCAATTTAATATGCGGTGACTAAGCACTGTACCTACTCAAAATTAAGGAGATAGTAGGTACCTACGTCCGCTGATTTTCGACGCTGAAATCTTGACTACATATTAACGTTTTATTAAACATTATTTTAAATTAATTACGGGATGAGATATTGTAACTAAGTACTATATTTATGCTACTAATCCTCAGAAATTTATTTTTCTTAAGATTTAGGTAGGTAAATATTCTTAAGGTTCTTATTTACCAAAAACATTTGACATAGAATAAACAAAAAACAAAATCCTTCAACTCATCAATTAAGGAAAATTCAAAGCTAACAACTATTTATCAACAAATTAATCAGCATTGCGGTCAACTGCTACATAGTTGAAGCCCTTCACACACACAAACATACAGAACAACATGCTTAATGCATACATAAGCACGTTAGACTAGCGCAGAAACGACATAAGCACGATATAAGAATTCGTTCATATGTGTGTGTAACGTCGTACACACGTACGTTGGCCGAAGACTTTGTTTTGCTGTTGAGATTCGCGTGCAGTTGCGCAAGCACACGGTGGAGGCCATTGACTCGTACGTGGCGGCCATGTTGAGGCGAGCGCGCGGGTGCGGTAGTAGAGCGCGAATCCAGCGACTTCTGTTCCGCGCCATGTCGCAATATGCGTGTTTACGCCTCAACAACTACAAAATCGTCGCCATTTGCTTGATAACACGATGCTAAATTGTATTTATTAATAGAAATTGCGTCGCAATATAGATTTAGGTCACGTTTTATTTGTTCATCATTCCAGTAAGCTGTAAATGATATAAGTACTTACTCCAGAGAAAATCCACCTTTTTCTTTAAGTGATTATGCTTCTGTTTGCACATTAACTAGAATCAAAGGTTTAGTTAAGTTAGGATTCTATCTCGTTTTCCTTTTCTAACAGGAGCGATGTTTGTAGAGTTTCTGCCAATATTGAATTTTGCCGTAATGACCTAGTAATAATGTCAGCTACTTACATATCCGTTAGCACTCGGTATTCATGGACTACCTTTCAATCGACAAAGAAATCTAATGACATTTGTTTAAGGTACAAATTATATTATGTATTTACAAGAGAGAGATAGGTTTTATTTAATCTAAGTCGAAAGTAGGTATACAATCTACTTATTAAATTTAATTGCTAGTTCCTACCTACACCTTTCATTGTAAGTAATTTATTATTGGGTTTGTTATTAAGTACTTACCTAATTATCAATATGAAAACTTACTTAGCAGGTGGCTAATAAGCTTAGCTAGGTACTAAAGTAGGTATAGATAAGTAATTAGACGGCCGGTCCTTGTAGTAGGACATTGCTGAGCAGTTATGATGATGATAATAGTAAATAGACTTTAATTATTAAAATAGATAATTGAGCTATTTAAATCTGTACCTATTCTTTGGCAAGGTTTTTTCAGAGTCTTTGTGTTTGATGATTCTCTTCAGATAGTGATGAGGTATGAAAATTGAGTGTCAGCATCTTAACTTATCAAGCGGGTCTCGTAAATAAAATAAAACTCTACAAAAACTCTCTACCAATCAACCTAGGCAGCGTGGTAAGTATTAGGTACTAGCTTAAATTTACAAGTCAAAGCATTTGAGTAGGCCCGTCCTAGCAGTAGGACATTAATGGGTTAGGTATTATGATAATGATGATAGTTAGGGTCACTTTCAGATAGACCCTTAAAAATACATTGATACCACAGTCTTGATTTGTTCTACAAAGTCGTGTCTTGTATCGAAATAATAAAGATACAAACATTTTAATACTAAAAACAAGCAAAACTCATCGAAATTATCGAAATTTCGACCGCCGCTTACAGTGAGTCAAACATGTAATTTAATAATTCGTGTCGCATCGATTAAGCCGGTTTTCAAGGCGATTTGTAGCACAACTATGGACAATCAATGATGTACATCGAAAACGAAGGAAAATTCGACTCTAATCTATATCCATTTTATCGATTCAACTGACAAAAATGCGTACATTTTCTTCACAAAGAACTAAATTTATTTGAGCTAGTGTACATTGCGCAATAATATATTCGCGAACAGATAACGAAGTAGGTATGTATAGAAGCCCCTCCGTCCTCTGTCCTCGCAGAATCCGGCGGCGTATATCTGTCTCGCTTATTCTTATATAAACTCGTTATATCTATCTCGCCGCTATATGACATAGATACCAGGCGAGTTGCGAAACAGCGCGGATTATATAGCAGGTGGATTGTGCCGTAAACGAGTTTAAATAACTGCTTTCACATGCCTCTGAATATATAAACAGATGCAATTTATATAAAATATATAAGCTTTAATATATTCAATGCAAATTTCTGAAATGGCTTTTTATTTTATGTAAAATGACAGATACGCATAAAGAATGACGATTTTACGAACTATAAATATTAATAACATGTAAAATATTACTATTTTATATAAGTACAAACACTGAATTCGTTGATTTAGAATTGAAATTAAATAGTTTCATAATGATCTTGAATGTTCGTCAACAAGATGTTGAGCTATAGATTTAAGTATTTATATGTATGTGTGTATCGTTCAAACTTTTTGTTAGGTACCAGGGGCACATAAATACAAGAAGTCTAATCATTCAATGACAACGTAAACTCTACACATAGCGCGATAAACGTAATCAAGAACAGTACCTACTTCACGTAGTAGTTTTATAAAGATAAAAACCTACGGCGATCGGATTTGCAACGCGAATTGCGAATAGTGACACCGGAGGCGGGGTTCTGGATATCCAATGTAAGTCCCTAAAAGACGCATGCGCCCGGACACAGTCCTGTTAAACTTTAGCACCCGATGCGTGCTTTTTGAATCCCATTTATTCGTGGCGACACGCCACCGATAATACCTAAACGATAAGATAAGCTTAATCGATATTTTCGCGGGATTTGCCGCCCGCTAGCACGAAAGGTCACTCACGTTGCGAAATAATGTAAAGAACGCCATTGTTATAAACACACGAAACAATAACACGAATGTTGATAAGTACTTAAAATATTTATACTAAATCCTAAAATAATAATATTTTGTTGTGACAGGAAAATAGTCTGATTATTAAGCGATTTCCTTTTGACCTACTTTCAGTAAGTGCGTACATCTCGGTAGTATGTAGGTACTAACCCACCTATAGTTTCGACATAAGAACTTTAGGTACCTACAAACTTCTTAGTCATTCATAGAAATTTTAAATTTAGAAAAATGATTCATAAACATTCATAAAAAATTACCATTTTTTGTAAATTTACCTTCTTTGTCCTGTTTAAGGTGTAGGTAAGTAAAAGAATGACCCACTTATTGCCCGTTATAATATTACGTATTGTAAATATTTACATTAAAAGTCGGTTTTCTATAAGTAAATGTAACCAAATCTTTTATGGCATACTTTTTGTGGCAGATGAACAAGGGGCTCGCCTGATGGTAAGTGGTGACCACCGCTAATACACGTCAGCAATTATACCAGTGTTACGTCAAGACTCTACCTACCCTTTTACAATATTTGCCAACCCTGTTCAATAATAATTTACTGACGAAATAATTAATATAAATGTAAATATTCTTCACACATTCACACAACGCCATCTAGTCCCAAACTAAGCAAAGCTTGTACTATAGGTACTAGACAACGGATAAACATACATATACTTTTTTTTTGTAAATTACATATTATACACAGAAAACACCCAGACCAATGCAAGCAATTTCATGCACACAAAGATTAACACTGAGCGGGAATCGAACCCGAGACCTTTGCGTAGCAGTCATGTTATATAACCACTACGCCACAGAGGTCATCAAATGCTAAAGAAGTAAGAACGCGTTTTCACCACCCCCTCATTCCATGGAATTTGAACAAATTCTAAAGGAAGGTCGCTGATATTATCTCGACGGAAACAAGAGAAGGTAACACTTGACATTAAACACTGTAGGTACTCCAAACCTGGACAGTATATTTTACAGTTCCAAACATTTATTTGATGCAATTAAATTAAAAAGTCTTTTTCTGACTGAAACTGAGTTCACTAAGGGAAAAAGGTTCTCAATGTAGTTATTTTTCTTTGACACTGAAATATTGTTACTGCAGAACTCCTATATTTTGTGACTGACGAAAAATATTGGAGTTATTGTTATGCGTATTTATATTTGACAATGAAAATAGTACCTATATTAATAAGCTCTACCACAGATTACTTAAGAGTTACTACTTAAGCTCTCCTTCAAAAAGTCTTCTGCCTCAGAAATAGAGCCACGACATCGCTATGCAAGTCAGCTCGTGATAATCGCTGGTGTAACCCGGCCGAAACTTCAAATACCTCAAGGTAAATAATATTAAATTATTTAGCAAATAATACCCCTCAATATAATATATAATGATACGCAAAAGCTTAAAAGTTATTAGGCTCTACATAATTGAGGACTAAACGACGTTATGTAAAGTTGTAACAAGTCTGAAAAAAAATTACTTTGTTGTATAAAATTTTTAATCACGCTAATGATTGATTAACAAATCCTATTATTAAACTCATTCCTAGCACCTAAATAATAAAAGAAGAACTAATAACTTCACTATTTACCACAGACTAACAGCAATAAAGTATGAAAGATACCTTCCTTGCTGAACAATTGAACATAGACAATGCACGCTAGTTACTGTGATTACCTCATATATAATGTAAGCCGTCAATGTCTCTTATACAAGCGTAACAATATACATTACTAGTACTGCTAACTGTTCATGGAAACCTTCCTCAATAGTACTTATGAGTTATTCATGATTCGCGGTCTTGTATTACACTAGAAATTGCAGTTGAGTCGAGTTAACAACTATACTTAATGTTCTGTAAATAGACGTGCGTTGTGTTGTTTGAAATAGCTATCGACTATTGGTTATAAGTTGGTATCATAATTTGAAGCTATCGCGTTACATGATTATACATATTAAACGTAAACGGGAGTTTAACGCGTCATACTATTTATCTTAATTTTGCTTGACGTTTTGGCCCAGATTTCACTTAGGCTTCCAACCAAGCTTAGCAGACAGAAACTTTTGAAACTATTAAATATTCCTACCTAAAAATGACAGCTCAATACCTATAATTGTACTTTTCGTGAGTTTGCTAACTTTATTTTGTTCGCTTGCTAAATTTTCATACTAATTACAAAAACCCTATTATTAGAAAAGTATTTAAAAAATTAAGCAAACTTATAGCTTTCATCGCCAAAACATTTCTTAGAGATCAATAATAATCATACATCTCAAACGTCAATGATGCCCATCACTCGTGTCCTAATCATTAGCTACCGTAACTTACCATTGACTGTCTGAGTGGCACCGTTACTAGTGATTAATGAATGCGGTTACTTAAGCGGGATTTGCGATCTTTTTTGTTTACTCACAAAAGTTATAATTGAGTGATTTATGAACTTAAACCATTACATTCGACACGGCTTGTTGGTGAAGTGTCGAAAGATCTCTGTCTAACATGTGGCGTGGTTTAGATATCATTAAGGTTTACTAGAATAGTGTTCTTATCAAAATTAGACGTTAATAGCCCATTCCATAGACGAGATAATATCTGCTAATTTATAATTTTTTCCCGGAACGGTTTTTACTATATGAAGATCGCAAGTTCGGTAATATCAGTGACTACTCGTATGTGCTTTCTTCGTCACTACACAAAAAAAAGTTTGAACAGAGAATACTTCATATAAAATAGCTACGTATGGCAAAAAGAAGCTAGCAGCTAGCTTTGGTTTGTTGTAAGCAATTTAGGAGCAGATAGGTACCTATCTGCTTAATATAAATTGCCTTATTGTTGATGCGGATTTAAGTAGCAGCCTAAGTACCTATTTCATAATATAATTATTATGCATGGCATTTTTACAAAAATATTATAAAAATAGTAAGTTTAGAAAAAAAATAAAAGAAATATCTACACAATTTCAAAAATAAGGTGTCAAATAAAGCTTACAGTAATCTCACTCGATCTTGCGTGACGATGCGAACGAAAAACGTTATCACAAAATATACCAGAATGTCCACTTTACTACAGAAACACAATGCATATTTCTTAATTTATGTATAACTAGCTGCTGTGCCCGCGACTTCGTTCGCGTGGCGGATGTTACTTACTTCGCAATTCGATTTAATACTGAAAAATGGTTTTTGAAACCTTATAACAAACATATATACCTACACACGAATTGTAAAATTAACGAACGAACCAAAACCTTTTCAAAAACAGACCTTTACAAAGACAGATCTATAAAGACTGGGTCTAAACTTATACTGAAAGACATGAGCGAACGTCATTCTTTCAAGGAAAATCTTAATACCGATACTGAAAATGAGGTCACAGGCACAATGCCATCTGTTGTTAAATTGGTAAGTTAAAATAAATGACATCGCTTATTTCATCATAACAGCCCATTAATGTCCCACTGCAAGGACGCGCCTCCTCCCGTGACGGAGGGATACTTGGCCTACTAATGCCACGTTGGCCAGTCGGATTGGTATAGGGTTTAATTTCAAGTTTTCCTTCATTTTTATTTCGTAAAGATAATATTCACCGATAGTCCCTTAGTCGGTTTTACGCCACCCATGGGATGAGATGGGGAGGTGACATATTGTATTCTTGCTCCGTCACCACACGGATAATCGCTAATTAATTATGAATGAATACATTTGCACGCCACGTTATGGTGCGGCAGAATTACCTGCTTCGGTGGCGCGACGGTCGCATTACATGGCTGGCGTGCATGAGGTCGCGGGTTCGATTCCCATGGAGGACAATTGTGATACACAAACTATTGTCCTTAGTCTGGATGTTATTTGTGTCCGTTAAATTGATATTTTTAAAGGCTAGTGTGAAGACTTATAATTGATATTACACATACGATTCATGGTTAATTTTATTAACATTTAAAAGGAATAACTTATTAATAGCACCTAATAATAAAATAGTTATAGATTATTTAAAAACTCATTTATTTTATGATTACTACTGGTAACGCCATCTCGTGAACAAAAAAAACGAAATTTAAATTCATTCAACATTGAACCAAATCCATTTTTCATTACCCCTGATTTGTATTGGACTGTTCTAATAAAGAGATCTAGCGATATCTCGAGTATTACTTATCCGATTCCGATTGTTTTATTATAGTATAGATAGATAGATTACCTACTTTAAACGTAATACCTAAAAACTACGTATCTATTTATTTTAATATCTAAAGCGCACTTATTCCGAGAAGAGTCAATAAGAACCACGTCCGTTCGCATTAAGAGTCAATGTGAATGAAATTATATAGATGCACCGGTTGGCCGTTTCGGACGTTAAACAAAAATCAACCGTACAGCCGTACTCATAATGGCGCGGCGACATTTGGAAATTTTCTTTCATCTATATCTTGTGTGTTTATAAACCGATTTCTATAAAAAAAAATTATGAATAAGGTATTAAAGTGTACTTTTGAAATATGGGAGTTTGAAAATGATATGTCTATGCAAATTACAATATATTTATGTATTTAATACACTTTGAAGAAAACCCTAACGATTAAACACGTTATTGTGGCTAATATATAAAAGATAGATATATACTATTCATGACTTTTTTGTACATCTTTTGAAGACGATTATTTTTGTAATACATATTTTTGGCGTATGATCAACGTATGCGATGATAAGAGCTCGAACGCGCGTTTTTTCAACCGACTCACTTCAAATTTTTCGTCACTGCTCAGCTCCTATGTGTCTTAGCGTTATGTTATACAGCCTATAACCTGCCCAGGAGTATGGACTACAATCGTACCAAGTTTCGTTAAAATCCCTTCAGTAGTTTTTGACCCATGCGTGCACATACAGACAGACAGACAGACAGACAGACAGACAAAAAATTTATTGATTGCATTTTTGGCATTAGTATCGATCACCATTCATCCTCCAATATTAATTTTTAACATATATTCAATGTACAGAATTGATCTCTCTACAGTTTTATTATAAGTATAGATATAATAAATATTACGTGAAATAAAAATATAATATAATAAATATTAGGTGAAATAAAGATAGTTTTTTATGTATGGTAGTTGTAAAAGCCGACGAAGAGAAAGTCGCAGGCTCTACGTAAACCAAAGAAAGAGAGATTGAGATTAAACTGTACATCAATACAGTTTGGGTTTTCCATCTCTAGACAAGAAACCATGTTTTTTTATGTTTTAAATCGAAGTAATAAGTCCCAATAACAAGGGACTATACTTTATACTAATACAGTAATTATCCCTAAAAAACCTTATTAACAAAAGTAGAACAATCTTAACCTAACCTCATTCGTCAACCCTTCGTAATAAAAAAAAACAAATTTAAATTAAAAAATGCATAAACACTTTAGCTAGTTTGTTATGAGTAATAAAACACTCCTTAGTTAATACTCTAAGTAAGTATATTTATCCTTTTGTTCAAGTAATAAACGTATATTAATTATAAATCAGCACCAAGGTGTACAAACATCGTAAACCGTAATTGCTTGCGTTAATACTGCGGTGTTTTAACTCTACCTATACATGTGCTTACGATTAAAAGCGTAGTATAGATTTATTCTTATTAATCAGTAGCATTTTATTCTCACCTTAGAGACATATCATTAGGTATTTAGCTTGTCGTCTGTCCTAATCATTTTCCTAAAGTTATTAAAAAAAGCAAAATTTTGTATTTGCATGTTTATTTCTAATTATTTTTCACAATTTCGTGACCCCTCTAGATCAAAGCATCTATCAAAAGCTACATCTAAAAGTTCACAAAAGAGATTAAAACTTTTTTCTTGAGCCAAACTGTATGCAAAGGATGACTTTTTAAAATTAATCTACCTGCTGACCGGATTGTGACCGAATACAGTGTTTACTTTTTAATTTTATTCGTAAATCACACACGCGTTGGGGGAAAATCTCGGTGTTGTAGCATCTAATACGCTAGGAGCTACTTTTTATCGAATTTTTTCAACGTCTCTACGCAAGCAGGTTGACAGAGACGAACTGGCTTCGCGGCCCTTATACACTCATTTGCATTTATTGCTATCTGTTTATATGCGTTTAAAATCTATAAAATTTAGATAAACCTAACATTAGCTATTAGATAAAAACTTGTATGAATCTCTTTGCGTTTTATAACTGTATTAAAGTAAACAAGAGTTGCCGCTATTCTAAACATATTTACGTAATAAGATTTTGCGTTTCTTCAAGCGTTTTGCGGCAACTCGAATTTCTTAATTGGCATATTTTAATCGCACGGCAAATCATAAGTTGTTGTTCCCTTCTATATAGTATAGAAACATGTAAAGTTTTTGTCGCTAGCGTTAATTAAACCGTAGGTATTATAATTTGAGCGGTATCACGATCACGAATCCGCCCCGCGGTTCTGTTGAGTTATTTTATAGTATTTTTTGTGCGGTGGCGGGCGATTGCGCTCCGCCACCCTCGGGCTTCGCGCAAAAAACCCTCTGCTTCACAAATACTTAGAATGTTGTTTTGTAGGAGAGAGGGTCGCGGGCGGCAGGGCCCGAGGGGCGCGCGGAGATCGCTATCGCACGCACCCAATGCACGCACTATCCTAAAGCTAGCCACTTAATTGTTATGTATGACGCGAAGCCTAAATAAAAATTTCGCCCTCACGTAACTTTTCGGACAAATAATGTGAAGTTTTCAGGAAAATTGTTGGAAATCTTAAAACATTATACAAACACCATTAGTACTGTGAATGACCTAGCTTTACCATTATAAGTAGGCGAGTTTTGTATGCTTCTTATGAGATCTTGTGTGCTTATCTTAAATCTTTGTTGAAAAATACGCATAATTATTTATGTATTTTAAAGATTTTTAAAGTTTTCAGTTGCATTTGATAAAAACTATCTGTTAACAATTTGACCTTACACATTTGAAGTAAATACTTGTATTCTTAACTCTGTAATATACTACAGTTTTATAGAGAGCGCTGCCTCTTTATGTACGTACCCTTATGGCGCTCGATGCATCTTATTTTATTCTTCTAAAACATCAAAATTAGGTGTAATTACGAGTAAATACTTCTCAGACTGCGCTTCAAGGTTTTTTCAATGTTTCATATTATTATCATGTTCATTAACATAAAATAAATTAATATGCCTATTTTAATTTCAGATGCGACTAAATGATCGCTTTATCCAGCATTACTTACACATAAAATGAAGAGTGACAAAATCCGTCGTGTGTATTGTTTAAAAAAAATACAATTTACAAATAGCTTTTTGAATTTAGTTACGCGTTACAGTTCATTATTAAATTAAATTCTCTTATCAACCATGCCTGCATAACCCTGTTATGTCAACTTTCAACATTCGACTCTTACGTCACCAGTTCAGACACCATGTTTAGTCGACATCTACATACTTGTAGCAAAGGGACCAAAAACATAAATTCACATAAAATTACACACACATACATAAATAGACAACATACGACACGACAGGTGGGTGCATAGCAACCTGTTCTCTCACAAAAATGACAGCAAAAACTCTCACTAACCCTTTAAATATGTAGAGAGTATAATCATAATGTGTTATGGGTGTATGGTTGCTATATGGCTAAGATGTTACGTTGCTAAACTTAAATGTCTTTATATGAGTTTATATAACAATATATTGTTTAGAAAAGCTCTCCATTGGTCAGTATGATTTAAGCTTAGCAAAACATACCTATGCCTTACTAATTCCATTGGTAGCTACGTTAAATTTAATGCATTCTGATCTTGTCCCTGTTCTTCTGTCTATTAGTTCTGGTCGTCCTTATCAGAACCCGGCCATTCGTCCATCAGACCCTTTTGCCAACCCAGCACTTTCCTCCTTTAGCCTTTATTGTGGATCTTCTCCTCCCAAATTCGATAGCGCTCTCTCCTTCCCCCTTTGTGTTAGGTTATCTTCAGTTCTGGAGTCAGACGACCTGCCAGGACGCATTTTGCTGGAAATTATCCTCCTATAATTTAAAACATATTCTTAAGCAAAAGTAAAAAATACGTTTTAGTATTTTCGCCTGCATAAAATTTGCGCCAGCATCTCGATTTTATGGTTTTGTGGTGGATTTTGACTATTTGCACTTTACGTCCTATAATTACCTTTCCTATGTCAATTTGTGAAAGTATGCCATAGCTTCAAGTGACAAGAAGAATACGATCATGTGCCTACCTATAAAGTATACATATTGACCTCAAGGGCAGGCTTAAGTTAGTCCCTTGATGGCTACTTATGATAATTACTTACCGTGATTATGCTGGCCTTGATTCTTTGTGGTAAAATGTATTTAATTATTAAAAACCTACAACCAAGGAAGGAAAAAAATTACCTACTACGGAATATTTCTGGAAGCTAGGCTCTACTGGTTGCAAAATCGAAATAGTAAAAATATTACTCCACGTTTTAAATTAAACACTTTTTCATCTAATATGTTTTTTTATTCGTAAGGTTAAAATAAATATACCTACAAACATTGTCAAACCCAACGGAAGTTTGAAGACATCTATGACGCGGATGGATCACTTTTGCCCACTACGTTGTCCAAGGGGACTTTATCGTAGATTATTATTAATATTACTTCAACTAGAAACTTAACTAACCATCCGTTACCTTTGCAACCTTTTTTCGTGCGTACGTTTTTATGCTTGGCATTTTTCATGTTGTTTTGGGGTAGCTGCACAAATATGCGTATTGGTGGCGTGTGCGTGTTGCGAGAAGCAAAGGGGGAGCTCATTAAGGTAAAAAGCCGAGTGCAAACGGCGACTAATGGCGAATTACACGAAGGGGAGCAATAGCCGACAAATTTTCGACCGCCAATTCACTGTTTTTCACAATTTTTAAGACCGTAAGAAAGTTTAAGATTCTTGTACATACCTAATCCTCCTTGAGCATGCTCTAAAACATGGGCAAGAGCACAGTTATGTTTGATACGTAGTTGATCCCAGCTTTTTGTCGGTAAAACAAAATCACTTTAAAGAAAAAAAAGTATTTGACACTGGCAATTTCACTAGCCCATATTCCTATGCATGCCTAAAGCGAGTCATAATCTTATTTAAGATTAGATTTGACAAGATCAGGTTCACGCTGTTTTACAAATAGATAGCTCAAATGCCCTGTTTGGCACCTTAAAAGCAAAGCTCTTGATTTACATAGTCCTATAATTTCTCTAAATATTGTACCCTTCCACCTTAACACATTAACATTTGCAATCTCCTGCTTTGAATTCAATTAAGCTAGCTTATTGCTATTAGTGGTATAGCTATTTGTGGTACAAACCTAGGTGGCGTTTTGATAAAGTGACGATTAGCTTACAAGTGGTTTCTTTCCAACAGCCCTTAAATAATACTCTAGACATCATTCTGAAATTTATCAGTAACATACTAGACTGCGTATCCAGCTCTGAGCGAAAGTAGCTAAAGGTGCGCATAGACTGATGTTATATAGAACTAGATAAATTAGCAATAAATAAAGACATAGAGGGTGTATCTAACTATCTATATAGCTTTTATACTGAACTCAACGGGCCGGGATCGGACTTAGTGTGAATTCCCTACGGTTTCTCCTGTATGTCGCGTTTAGTAGCCATGCTTATACCACGAAAAAGAGTGGAATATTTGTCTTGGATCACCGCTCTTTAATGACACTGATAACAGCTGTAGCCAACACTACACGGAGAGTCATTTCTCATCCTCTTTTATTATATTTTTTTTTTCAGAAATGTCCTAACAGCAAATCTTCCAGGCCTATGCATTAATGATTTTAATGTTTCTAATTTAATTTTACTGAGATTTTGTTACTTTTCTGCCATAGTTTACTTATTATGACAACCACATTAGAAAATGCGCAGGCGCACAGTAGAGTATTGTTTTCTTACTCCACCAGAACACAAGAGGCATGTGTGGACTGAGGGTAAAAGAAAATTACTGAAAACTATTAACATAACTAAAGTATTGAATAACAACTAAAGACAAAATGTATATAATTCCAAAGTATCATACTTAAATACTTTGGAATTATATACATTTTGTCGTACCTACATAAACACATTTAGTTAGAATTCATTAACAACGTAACTAACCTAGGATAACCTAAAAAATAGCTTCCTTGCGTTTATGTTTATATTATAAAAACATATGATGACTGCAATAGACAAAAATGATTTCCGCTAGACATCAACAAGGCAGGGTGCAACGAAGTATACAGGAGTGGCAACGGGGTGCAAGGTGAGGTGGGAGGCGGAGGGCTATCAGCATTTCGGCGCGTCCGCGCTCCTCTCGCCTTCCCCCCTCCTCGCCCCTCGCACCCGCACCGCGCCGAATTCGCCCTGCACCTCACAACCCGCGACGTTCCCCTCCAGTTCGGGCCTAACCTTGAAAATAGTTTTTACCGGCTCGAGGGTATTCACCCCAAACCCAAATTCCGGGGCCTGTTGCACACTAGTGACGTTTGTAGTAAGCCATCCGATTTCTAATAGGAATGTCTTTGATTTTTGACAAATCGCCTAGTGTGGATACACCACTTGCATTGAGTTTACGCGGACCGTGGCAAGGCAAAGGATATTTGACTACGAAGTTTTTTAGGCAAGTCGTGAGCTCAACGGTTGGTCGCGGGATTTGTTTGTTACTTGTTGTACCTTTTATTCCGTCTCTGGAATTTTGATGCGATCAAAATAGCCAATAACATTATATACCTATTATGATGACGATGCCTTTGGTATGTCTAAATTTATGTTTGATGTAAACTTTTTCATCTTTAATAGAGTAAAATAGGTACCTAAGTAATTATGGTAATGTTTGATGCAAAACAAGTGTTTGCCAGTAGATAGCCTTCGTCGAAGAAAGTATACTTGGAGGCACCACCCTATCTTATCTCGTGACTGTGGCAAAAGCGAAACTTCGCAGGTCTCTAAGCTCTACGTAAACAATAGAATAGATGTAAGAGTTCGTTGGAAACAAAATTAGGCTATTTTACCTAAATCTATGTGAACATATAAATTATGCAATATGTATTGGAAAACTAAAACGCAATAAAAGATTGGCTAATTCTTAGTTGTAGGAATCAAAATATAAGCCGCCTGTTTATATCCTGGCAATTCTCAAGTTTAGGCCAATATAAATTTTTAGTTTTATTTAAAACAAGATGATACAAAGAATTCATTGATGACTTACAAAAAGTACTAAATAAAACAAAATATCTATATTCCTCATGATATACAAAACTTTTTAACCATCCGCTAAAACCTAAGCCGAGAAAAGGGAGGGTCACTATTTACCTGCATTACCAGCGAGATGTAAAAAACCAGATCGGCTTACATAGCAAGAGGAGAGAGGGGCCGAGGGGCAAGGGTAGCGGACAGGCAAAAGGGCAAAAAAGGTAAAAGTATAGAACAACGAGTTCGCCGCCTACGCCGAGACGCGGTCACGCGCGAGTTGGCCCGCCCTCCTCCTTTCTTCATTAAGTATAGAACTAAAGCCATACTTATGCATTTTCGAAAAGGATTTTTAGTTATTCACTAATTGTAATTTATTGTCGTAATTTATACACCTTCTTGATTAGAAACCATGCAGTAGAGTAATTCAAACTCTACCGTATTGATTCCCGAACTGTATAAAATCTTTGTGTAAAAAATATGACATAGGTTATAGACATATTTGTTTAGTGTAGGTACTTAAACATACGTTAGCATCATAGATATCAAAACAATATTTTTTCTGCTTTTTACTCAATAAGTGTAAGCAAAAGTTGTATAATACGTCTACATTCACAATCGTCGCAAAACAAATCATACTTAGCTCTAAAACAAACAAAACTTAATAGAATTTTGTACAATAAACTAGGGTAAAAGTGCACTATGTAGTTACGCATACTATATAATTAAATAGTTTTTTATTTGACAAAGCAAACATGTAGTTACGCGGCGTACACGTGCATTTGTCGTAACCAAACCCTTCATGGCGTGCGATTTATAGAATTTAGTACCGAATAGATAAACAAAAACTATGCGGGTTGTTTTGCATTATCTGTAATAAGAATTTATAGTCTATTGATTAAATAGTACCATTAATAATAATATTAACGAGATAAACTATTAGTTCATGACATAAGAATTAGCATTATGTCAAGCCTCATTTCAAAGATTTATGGCTAGAAAACGAGTTTCACGTATTGCTAACAGGTAAGGCATTCTTACTTGAGTTTTATCTTGGAACTTGTCAAATCAAGTAAGAGAAGCCTTTACATTGCAGTGGGATTATTGAGCCCAACACTAACTAACTTAATCACCGTGTATCATGCTTACAGCAGTCACATTTGTAGGAAAATTTAGTGATAACATTCAATAATTTATCACAACATGAAAGAATGAAAATCCAAATAGGTGGTCAGTGTCTATGCGACTATTTTATCAAAACAGGGAGAGTCATGAGTCGTCAATTAACGAAGCTACCCCAACAACAGTATGCACATTTTGATTGGTGGGCAGCTGTCCGTGGCGGCAAAAAAACTGCTTTCTAAATTACTACTATCAAACGCGCTTCTATCTAGCGAGCACCCGCCTAACTTGAGATCATAATCGTAGACGAAACCATGCTTCCGTATAAAATATACGTTGGCACTGCTCGTAATGAATTAACGAACTCCATTGTAACCGTTTCTTGCATTTTTATAATGTTTAAATTCACAATGGGTTGAGCGAATAAGATTCTAATTGGAATGATTAATTATTACACATAAATATCATAATTAGGCTAAGTTCCCACGGGAGTAAGCAAAGTCTGCGTAACGTCATGTACCTACAGCAGCTATCCTTAGGTAAAACTTCGGATGACAAAGAAATCCATATCATCAAATCTAAAACAATAAAAACTATTCGTAATCTTTGTAACACTTCTGAGTGTGGAATAAAAAGTTATATTATTATTATTAAATATATTTTTATCATTACATAAATATATTTTAACGGAAAACCAAGATAAGTCAAATAAACACAAAGGTTAATTTAAATTTTAGCGCTCATTGCCCACACAATCAGTTATTTCCTTAGTTACCTAATTAACATAACTTTAATGAATCTCCTCTAAATTATAAGAATGCAGCCAGTCCTTTGTTATCTATTTAAAATATTTACAAAAACTTTAAATTCGTAGAGTGTGTGAGTGACAATTATTATGCTTATTGCAAAAACAAATGATTATTCATAAAAGGCTCTTAAATTAAAATTATGATAAATAAATGTAGACGTAAATTAGATCGAAAAATAAACCACACCATTTTTATTTTTTTAAATCAAATTGGAAAATAGAAGATAAAGCGAGTCTATGGTTAGCAATATGTCTACCGTCAATGTCTCGCCAGCCAGTGTTCAATATCATAATACGTTCATGTTCACTAACTACTATTCTGTTTTAGATAAAAGCTGCGAGTCGCCGGCACTGTAACGAAGCTTGAGATAAGGAACTGTTTACATTGCTTGAGTCAATGTCCTCCTCCTGAGTAAACACAAGGAAAACCTTGGAGTAGCTTCCGCCTTTATACAAGCCCTACAGTGAACGTTTGAGGGCGTTGATCTATCATTGCCATTGCTTTATACAATTAAATACGCAATTTATATTACAATTACAAACGACGATACTATATCTTGACAGTCTATTATTTTGTTATTACAATGCCATACTTCAAGTAATTACTATTGTATTGTAATTTATTTAAACGTCGTGTACGTACATTACGAGTATAATAAATACAAGTTACCCTAAATATGATATTTTATGTAGAAAAAGGAGAGCCACAAAGGTAATTTTTAGGCAAAATTTTTAAGTCATATTTTTATATATAATTTTTAAGTCATATTTTTATATATATATCCTCATTAGCTGGCCTAATGACAGAACCTACAAACATACAGCTTAAATACCTCATACTTCTTAATAACTCTTTTGTAACAATAAATAATCTTCCATGTTAAATTTACCTACTGTAACATCTCCATCAACCGATTAACTAAATCGAGATATCATATAAAAACTACATCAAAAAAATGTTTACATAAGTCGACTCTACAGCAGAATATTTCTCTGTTCCCACTCGCCCCTAGCGACTGCCTCGTAAATAAATTGAGCCTGCATTAGTGGCAATTGTTCGCTATTGCCGACGCCGCCGCACCAAATGCACCTTCATACCATGTAAACGTCACTATGAGTTAAAATGCCGAATAAAACTGGAACACGTGATTTCTTATCATAGAGTTATTAGTTTTTGGGTATAGGTATACATATCATTTTATGTTGGGTCATGTTAAGTTATATCTACTACTGAAATTGCATTAAAAATGTAAGTAACAAGAGACAGTAACTAAAGCAGATCAATCAAGTAATTTAATTTAAACGCTCTATTTCTACATTGTTCAAACAAAATGACACCTATTCGGTGTTTATACGTAGTTAAAAAAACATTGAGAATAACTCATTGAGAGACGTAATGACGTAGTAAGAATGCATGATGTCACCATCCGATGTCATCCCATGATTCTAGTAAAAGCTGACTGATAGATAGTTTTCGTAAAATTATCTTAACGACAAAAAAAACATAAAGACTTGGTAAAACCAATCATGATATTTAGCTAAGCTCTTTCTCCATCTGGACGAGAGCACGTTTCAGTAGAGGAACTTTTAAAGGGCTGGTACTATGTAATATTTAACATAGCTACCTAACATAGAATGCTACAATTAAAAAATAATGAAAACTCTTTGCTAAATTCAAACAAATAAAAACGTCTTAAAATAACAGTATGTATAAAACGCCCTCTTTATTAATTAACGTGAGATGTAAAAGATTGGCGTGAACAACAAAAGCTGTTATATAAAATATTGTATGTTTAGCGTGTGTTGATAAGAAATAGCATTCAACCCAGACTGTTGTAACTGCTTAAAGTTGCAGACGAAACTATCTCACGAACAGAATCGACTTGCGTTGCGACTCTTAACTGCTTTTGTTTTTTTTTCTTTTTGACAATTGAAGGGTTATTCGTTTTAGTTCTAAAGTTGTGTTCACAGTTTGGTTTTATAATTTCTTTGTCACATTTAAAAGTAATTCATTAATTATTAATACTCCAGTAAAATAAGCATTCAACCTCGGAATGGAAGCGAATAAGCTGTAAATTTGCATAAACCTTTGTTTTGGTGTACTAATGACTGGTAGAAAAGTCTCATATGATCACGTGTCTGCGTCATAAGTTATTCAAGGTCAAAGGTCACGAAAATCAGTTTTTTCCCATTATCTCGTTTTCTATGGGAAATACGCATTTAACGTCATTATATATATTGTAGATCATAAAATTGTCTACAAAAAATATCTAAACACTTTTCTCCTAAAAAGCATCGCTTTCGAGATATCGTGACTTTAGAGCGCAGGAAAGTCGTATTTTCGACTATATGCACACACTAGCTTTTTCCCGTGATTTCGCTCGCGTTTATAAATATTATGAAAAATAAGGCTTATTTCAATATATAGTAGCATATGCATTCTTGGTCTCAGCCTAATCGGTTTGAAATTGACAAGGTTACATACAAACTTCCATCCCCTATCTTATCCCTTTAGGGGTAGAATTTATCAAAATCCTTTCTTAGCGGAAGCCTACATTATATCATCTACCTGCATACCAAAATTCAGCCAGATTTGTCCAGTGGTTTAGGCTGTGCGTTGATCAAGCGAAATCACGGGAAAAAGCTAGTGTGTGCATATAGTCGAAAATTCGACTTTTCTGCCCTCTAAAGTCACGATGTCTCGAAAGCGATGCTTTTTAGGAGAAAAGTGTTGAGATATTTTTTGTAGACAATTTTACGATCTACAAACTTTGTCTGAACCATTTTTCGATAGCTCTCGTAGTTTCAGAGATATACGCAAAAAACACAAATTTGTGACCTTTGACCTTGAATAACTTATGACGCAGACACGTAATCATATGAGACTTTTTCACCAGTCATCAGAACATCAAAACAAAGGATTATACGAATTTACAGCTTATTCGCTTCCGTTCCGAGGTTTTCCCCTATTTAAGCCTTATTTGACTGTACTATAATGTGACATGAATTGGATTATAATTTGTGATATTAGGTAGTATAAATAGATAGAGTTTCTAACTGAATTTCTCAACATTTCATTTTGAAAATAAGACTCTTCAAAAAAGAGAGCGAGGGGAAGATGATTCAGAAATTGGATCTCTTATCTTGGAGCTTAGTTAACTAATTAAATAGATTTTATGTAATTTTACACTCTTAAGCTCTTTAAGCCACTCAGACATTAATATTTATTTTTACACTGTTTTGATTCAGCAGAACTTAACGAAAATGCAGCGCACATACTTAATTCTAAAAATGTCTAAGTCATTGTATATTACTTATAACGTTTTCAATCTTATAGGCTCCCACTGAGCCCATTGAACATAACCACTCAAGCGCCCAAGCTCGCGGACCGCTAGACCGTCAAGCGCCCGCGCCGCGACTTCGACTTAACTGCGTTCCGCGCGTCATGCCGTTTCCGATATAAAATGTAATTACTCCTAAACTACTACAACTACAGCAAAATAAAAATTCCACTATAAAGCTAAAACTATAAGGCATCTAGGTATATTTAAATTAAAGTAGACCCATCAGCCCGAAACTCAAAAAAAAAATATAAAGTTGCAAAACTACGATAAATTTAGGCAAAACATTTGTTTAACACGTATTTTCGAATCTATGGTATCATATTTCTATTAAATCATTACTGTCATATTATTGTAGGTTATATAAGCTTTATTTTGATACCAAATAAATAATAAGTGGGTAGCACAATAATTAAACAATCTACAAATACCCACATATCTGTAGCCACTTTTGCTAATAAAATTACGGCAATATGGCCGACCGTAAATTTAAAACAACGAAAATATTAATGGATCCGTCATATTTTCTTCAGATAAAAACGAAATAATATTAATAAATTAACTGTACTACCTATTACAACAAATATTTTAGTAAAATAAAGTAATTTTATTGTAAAATTGAAACATTGAAAAACACAACATAAAAAATTGTTACGTGTCCATTTCAAGTCCGGTAAAAATATAACAAAAGACTCGCAAACCATTGCATTTTTAGATATTCTATAAGCAATAATCTTGAGGATCATTTTAATATATAACACTACTAGACTTTAGTAATAAATAAAACAATAATTACATCTTAAATGCAGAGATCGCAATACCTTGTCAACTCGCGGCGCGCGTGTTGAAACTAAATTAAAATTGTCTATATTCTCCTTGTCAAGTGTCAGACTGTTATACATGTAAAGACGCGTTTTTTAATACAGTACCATCTATTGTCGAATCCTAAAAATGCTTAGAAGACTTCCACAGATAAAAATAAGTTTAAAATACGCTAGTATAGCGTCTAGCGAACGGGTCGCTCTAGTTACCTGGGCGGTAGACGCTACAATGGATTGGGTCGCTCTAGTTACCCGGGCGTTTGATAACGCATTGCAAAAAAAAAGATCCAATTCTTTGGAAAGAAATCGCAGATACACTGGCCATTAACTTTTTTAGACGATAAAAAACATTTCAGATATAACGGGACCGGCTAAATTATTGCGTATAATCTTTTGCCTTTGTTTTTTGTTTTTGTATTTAAGAAAAAAAAAAGTTCTATTCCCACGCTATTTTATAATTCGATTTTGAAATGTTGTGCTAAGTGTCTTTATCTTTGGGCTACCAAGTAAATTGATTTATGTATTTAGAAAATTGCTTCAAGTTCGAATTTAGGTACCTTCAGACAGCGAATGGTTAGCTTGGTTCTTTTTTTTTTCAATCTCAGTATCTGTCATATTAGATAGCTATATAAAATATAGATCGTTACACGCAAATTAAAATAAATATTTTGAATAGATCGCTCACCGATCCCACGGCGTTGCACAAAGAATCCACAAGTCACAGCACCTGTGTCCCTTGCCGATTATTTAAAAACGATTCGCTGTATTGTAGATAACAAGTGTCATTCAGTATCCGAATGACTTAAAAACAAAATGAATGCATTCAAGAAGCTTATCAGATACCTATAGAATTTGATTTATGGTAAAAGACAACAAATGATTAGTAGGTACCCAACTAAATGATGCTACCTTTTGCCTTGCGGAAACTATCGTCTACATCTACGATGGATACAGTAAGAACAAGACCTTCTTTACTCACAAACAGAGTAAAGAGGTACATAGATCTACTTTTCGGCAATTTTCTTTTTCTTCTTGAGTTGGCTCTCTCAGTTAAATTAAGACCTTTGACAATTACACGTACCTACATATTGGCAAATAGTCTTATCCATTCACTTTAATTACTAATCTAGAGTCGTATATAATCTAGCTACATAACAAAATGCATCCTAATAAATTTATTCTACGGAATTTCTTATGCATCATTGAAAACCACGCCATGATCAATAAACATAAGCGGGAGAAACATGAAATTGAAATACAAAATCCTTTTAAAATCAAGATGCGTTTTTATGTGCGGCGAATAAACTTTATTAGGAAAGTGGAATAAAGGTTTGACACAAAAAATTCTATGTAAAAGGTCGCCCTACACAAAAACTATCGCGTTATCGTAGGCGTCCGTTCATTTGTGTTTTTTTTTTACGTTTTGATAGAAGTGTGAGGCAGGTAGATGAGTAGACTCGCAAACATTGTGTAGATTATATACAGCATCCAATATTTCAAAGGAATTTTGTTTACGATTGATTAAACTTGAATAACTTAAGATAAATCATAAAGTACCTATTTACATTTTATTCTCAAGTATCTGATATTAATTAGCAAACCATACATTTCGATCTTTGTAGTGTCAAGTATTTGTAATATACTCAATTCATGGGTGTGGTAAAAATGAACCTACCAATCCAAGTCCCTACCAGGACAAGTAGGTATGCCTCTATTACGATAGGTGACCCGTCACTGCAAAGGGACAACTAAGAGCTGTTATATTTTTACACTGGAAAATGTATCTTATAGGTTTAATCAGTAAAAAAGTATTTTTATGATCGTTATTCTTTTCTCGACTCCTCAAAGACTTTTTTCCTCTCTCTAAATATGTATTAACTGTCTCTACAACATCTAACACCATGTCCCGACGATTCTAACGTCACCCAAGTCCGATGGTGGACTCCTACTTGATAGACCGTCTGACTTAGGATACCTACCGTTGATAACTCTGTTAGCTGTTTACCTATAAAATTGTGCAATAGCAATATAAAAAAGATAAAGACCCTTGTATTTGCATGGCATCATCACTCTAGACGTTGGGATATAAAAATTCGAGAAAGGCATCTATAAAATGGCGATCTTATGTATTAAAATGTGCTCTTTGCTTGTTGCCAAAATATTTTTCTCGCGTTACTGAAATAATATCTAGTGTCTAGTATAACTCTATAAAAAATATCCCCACTAAAAGACAAAAGTTGTGTAAGTATTTTGTGAATGTTTGTAATTTCTTATATTTTAAATGACTCTACTACTTTGCGTAAAATTTTATTTGTATGTCATTGATACCGAGGGTTAACAAATTAGAAACTTTATCCCAAAAAAATATTACAGAAGTAAAAGCAAGACATTAAAACAATCAAAAAGTATAATCAAATTGAGAACCTCCTTCTTTTTTTGAAGTCGGTTAAAAATAAATATGAACCTAGCCTTCTTAGGATTACTAACGCCATCTGTATTGTAAATCATGAAAGCAAAAGCATAGAAAGGTTACAAAATTTAATAAAATAGTTGCAGCAAGAATGTTCAATTGTACATTTTATTTATTAACATAATATTATTATGTAGTATTTCAGTAAATTGACTTCTCAATATTTTCAACTTACATTAAAAGACGCTTTCGATTTCCCATTTTCGCCCAAAAATCTAAAATATATGACAGTAATGACATAAGAGACGAGTGTCACTGACAACAAGTACTTTACGCGATTGACAGACGGTAAAAGTTTAATGAATGAGCAGTTTCTTTTCCAGTTGTTTGTGATAATATTTATATTTACATAAATTAATAGTGTGAGGTACACTCCAAAAAGTATTTTAATAAGAAATTAGTATTTCTTATTAGTTAATTCTAAATTGGGTCTAAATTAAAAGCGTACAATGGAATATACTACAAAGGTAAATATTACTTCAATATTTTAAAAATAGGTATTTACAAGATTATAAATGTAACAAAACATATTGCTTTAGAATTTTCCAGAACTGAAAAATGATAGATTACTTCGAGCAGCTCTTGGCAAAGAAGTTGATAAAGTACCAGTTTGGGTAATGCGGCAAGCCGGTAGATATTTGCCGGAATTTCAAGAGGTTAGGGCAAAACACGATTTCTTCACAGTTTGTAGGACACCCGAGTTGGCATGTGAAGTAACCCTTCAACCTCTTAGAAGATACCCTCATTTGGATGCTTCAATAATTTTCAGTGATATTCTGGTCATTCCACAAGCTTTAGGAATGACAGTTGAGATGCATCCAGGGAAAGTAAGTGTAATTCATAGAATATAATGATTTATTTTATTATTAAAAAGTATTTAAATAAGTGTGCAAGTGAATTCATTAGAGTGTACAGGCAATTTTTTAATCATTACTTTCAAAATGTAAGCTTTTCAAGTTCTTTTAGTAGTAAAAATAGTACAGAATGGTTTTTCAGTTTGCAAGTCTTTTAAGCTGGAATACAAAATTGCTCTATTTTAAACTCCTAAACATATTAGTTAATTTGTAAAATAGATTATTGTATTGTAATTAAAATTAATCAATTATATAGTATTATTAACTGTAGGTGTATTCTATCTTTTCTCATTAACTTCTCAGGGTCCAGTGTTCCCAAATCCTCTTCAAGGCCCATCAGAAATTGATCAGTTACAAGCAGAAGGTGCTGTTTCAAGATTATTATATGTTGGCAAAGCTATCACATTAACAAGGCATAAGATCGAAGGAAAAGTACCTCTCATAGGTTTTACAGGAGCACCAGTAAGTATCTCTATTAATTTATTATAACAATGATTTTATTTTATATTAAATAATATCAAAAACTACATAAAGTTATGTAATCAATTATTGTTTTCTTAATTTACTTTTAACTCAATCCTTTAGTGACCCATGGAATGGTTCTGCTAATCAAGAATACTTGATAACTAATTTTTTAGTAATTTGTTAATGTTTTTTGTAAAAAATTAATGACCTAATAAATTGTATTTAATAATTTTAGTTTACCCTAATGGGATACATGATTGAAGGTGGAGGAAGTCAAACAATGGCCAAGACAAAAGTGTGGTTAGAAAAGTATCCTAAAGATGTCCACAAGCTGTTAAGATTACTGACAGATGTGATTATAGACTACTTGGTGATGCAGGTAATCTACTAAATAATATTACTTTTCATGAATAGTAAGTAACAAGTATAAAGATTTTTAACCCTTTAACGCACACCTTCACTTTTTTTTGAATTTGCTATATTTTTTAACAAATATATGCTGTAGTGGGTTTTTTAAAACAACATGTTTAGAATTTTTTTTCTGTAACTTTTTATTATCCGAGAAAATTCAGAAAATATAGTGGCCACTTTACTGTCCACTGACCGTTCTACATCACTAACAATCTTTGTATGATCAGTGGCCAATAAACTGGACACTTAAAAAATCAGGTTATTTTCTGTATAAATAACATAGTAAAATAAAAGCATTGTGTATTTCGTAATCAGTCCTTAATTAGCATCAAAAACATAACATAAAAAAACTCATCTCTTCTAACAAAGAGAAAATAATGTTCATTGGTGAGCTTAGGTCAACTTCCTCATTAATTGTATCCTATGTAATTACTAAATTTAATTTTTATATGTACTGGAGATTTCTAAATTATTTCTAGCTTCATTTATTTAGATTTTCGGGGATATCTTCGGGGGTCTGATTCGTAACTATAGGTAGGGACTAAGAGGGAGAGTCCATGCGATGGTGCTATAGGGGGTGTTGGGGAAAGCTGATGTCGAGGTGCTGGTGGAAGAATTTGCGGATATACGTGTACAGGTTCTGAGGAACATGATGCGAGATTGCTACGGTTACTAACGGTGTTGGTATTGAAGACAACATCGTCAAAGCAGTCATCTGCGTCGGAATCGCCACCAATTTCCGAGTCGAAGGCCTAGTCATCCGTGATGGCCATCATTTCAGCTCAATCGTCACCATTCTGCATCTCCAGATCCTTATGAATAAATTCCTTCCTAAAAAACAAAAATAACAACACTCGGAAAGAATAAAATGATAATAATTGTACCTGCGTACCTACAAATCGGCATAATTTGATCTAAAAAATACCTAAGAAATTACGATATTAGGTTATAACTACCGAACCTGAATATTTAAGCTTATTATGTTTTTATATCTTATAAATTTACTATATACTTCGTGTGAAATGATACAGTTTATATGTGATAATCTAAATATATGATTCTGAGACTACGTCAAACTCACGTGTGCAATTTCTAGGCTAGGTTTTTTTGACACACCGGTCTGTGTGTAATTGCAAAAATTACATGTTTATTGTACGGTACTCGATTATATTTGTACATATTTATAAAGAATATGCTATAACTCAATCATTTTACTCACCTTTTACTTGAAGACATATTTTTTCTTTGCACTACACTTAGTTGAACTTGACGTTTGCTTGCGATGTTAGCTAACTCTAGGGCGGGGGTGCGCAGTGGCCAGTTGACAGGCCACCGTAAAAAATGATGCGAGTTTTTGACTGTACTTGAATGCTGGCTTGCAAACAGGCAGTGTGTCTTATCGACTATCGTTTATAATCATAAGGGTTGCCATTGTTATAAAAGTCTTTGAACTATCGACCTTAAAGTAACTGTCCAGTTTACTGGCCACTTTGTATGGACCGTCCTATAAAGGGTTAAGCCAAGAAATTGAGTGAGTTATTGATAGTAGTAGTTTATGAAGCCAATTATATTTTCCTGTGACACTTTCTTTAGCTTGTATATTTTGTAATCTTTTTAAGGATCATTTTAGCTAATAGTATGGTGTGTAATCATGACTTGTATGGGTAAATAGGTTTCAATAAAAATGGCTTATTATTGTCACATTGCCAAACCCCCAGTGTTGAAGGAAAACTTGTTCACTTATTAACTAATTATTATTCACTTGTTAACTTGCCAGCAGCAATGCTCATAAAATAGTTACAAATTAATGTTTGAACTTGCCTTTTTGTCTTCTAGGTTGAAAGTGGTGCACAGCTGCTTCAAGTTTTCGAATCAAGTGCTGATCATTTAACTAGGGAACAGTTCATTGAGTTTTCTGCCCCATATTTGAAAGATATCAGAAGTGGAGTTAAGAAAAATCTTGAAGAGAAATCATTGGAAGTTCCCATGGTATATGATATTTCTACTTTATTTTTTTAACTGATCAGGACAATCCTATAGAAATGCTGTTTATTATAGAAAGATGTATATTAATAACCTGATGAAAACTATAGTTAATAAAATAAATCATATACCTTAGACTAATAAACTCTATAATTATTTGCAGACTGTCTTCGCAAAGGGTGGAGGTAAAGCGCTAGATATTCAAGCACAGTTAGGATATGAAACTATAGGTCTAGATTGGACAGTAGACCCAATAGAAGCAAGGAAGATTGTTGGTGACAATATCACATTGCAGGGCAATCTTGATCCTCAAGATTTATATAAATCACCTGTAAGTATAATCTTTTATGAATATTTAATAATAGAATAATAGCTGTAAGAGAAATAACATTCAAGTATTTTAGCTATGGTTGGTTATCATTTATTTGCGCAATCTATAAATAATAGTCCTGAGTCTGGTTATTCTTTGTATCCATTAAATTATTATTATTTTTTTAAATTTGAGCATGCTTTACAAATAATTGTCAGATTTAAATGAAATGGTCTATGGTTTGATATAATGGTCATAGTTACAATGTAATGAATATATTATATAGTTAAGTTTAAACGGATATAAACTTTATTTCTATTGCATAACAAATCATTACATTGATTACAGGAGGAGCTAAAAGAATTGACAACAGAAATGGCCAAAAAGTTTGGTAAACACAGGTATATTTGCAACCTAGGCCATGGTATAACACCACAAACGCCACTTATTAGCATGACAGTGTTCACAGAAACTATACACGAAGCATTATAAAACTATATACTCTTTTGTTAGTGTGTAAGTTCCACAAAAATAAAGCATTTATTGTAGCTTAGAGAATAAAAAGTTTTTGCTGGCTAAAGTAAGATCTATTTCAAGGCAACCTAATTGTATAAAAGCTATAAATTTTTGTGGATCAATTATTCCTTTTTGTTAAATACTGTTATATATGGTATGTGTGGCACTTTTAAATCATTTTATGTATTGAAATGATCTATTATGTTTGTTGGTATAAATAATTCTTTATTGTTGAATATTTTTTTGTAATGGTAATATGTTGATTATGTTATGTTGTTAAAGATGTAAAAATGGGGATTAAATGTTAAAATAAAACTAGAAGAAATTGTTTAATTACTAATTTACTTTATAAAACATTGTACATGTATTAATTAAATATGAGATATTGACTGTTACATAGAATAAGTAGTTTTAGAGTTCTGACTCGTTGCAGGCATATCTTCGTCATGGCTTCCTACAGACTTCTTGACATACTGGAATGAAAGAAATGGGTTTAAAGACTAATTAAAAATAACTTATTGTAATTTGTTTACCTGTTACATTATCAACAACCCTTAAAAATCAATGTAGGTCATTTAATTTTGGATTATACACAAAAAAATTGCCTTGCTAAACTTTTTACAATAGAACCAATGTGATCTACATTGGTTCTATTGTAAAAAGTTTAGCAAGGCAATTTTTTAACCCTTTACCAGACCTAAGTTAATTTTCAATTCATTGCTTTTAAACTTTATTACTTGTAGGGTAAAGTTCAAAATAATGTGGGAACATCATTCCCATTGCCTGGTAAATCATTAAATATCGTAGTTATATGGCGTTCTGTCGCCTCTAAATTCCCTTCAGAGAAGAGAACAAGTAAGTTGAAGTTTGTAAGTATTTTTTTAAATGGTATATCAACATTAACATTGAACCTGATGGAAAGATATAAGATCATATTTATACTCAGATTTCTTTCAGTTATAGAGATAAACTAAGTTCAGGAACGAATAAATGTATGACGCAGTGGCGAAGTGTCCATATAACCCGATTCCTACCGGCTTACCTTTGCAAAAACCGCTAAGCATACTCTATTAAAAAATTATAAATCAATGACGCAACATCCATTCAGTACACAAAATTAAAAAACCAAAAAGTTTTTTAAATCGCTTTAATATAATTATTATTTCCGTACTCATAACGCCATCTCTTATTACAACATTGTCAACTAATGGCGGGTAAGCCGGGCGCAAAAATAGGAATCCAGTATAAACAGACGGTACGAAAGTCGTACGCACACATGCAAAACCTAGGTGTATTATTATGCATTTTATCTGCGTATGTAGGCGTAAAGGTAAGCCGACTCTGTCCGGGTTATGTTATGATGAGTAGGTCCTGTTGTACAGTACCCGAGCGCGGCGGCGCCGGCACATCGACGAGTGGAAAGAGACATTCGGGCAATATCGGCTTCGTAGAGCGCCAGCTCTGTCGCACGATTGCAAGGATGAAAGATGCGACATGCGAGAGCGAGAGAGCATTAACGTGATCATAGCATAGCTACAATCAATTTGTTTGAATTTCCCACTGCAATGAATGACGTTGAAACGATGCTTAATAATGGCTCCCATCACAAGTTGCATTATTTTTGTTTTCATTTATTATTTAAAGTATTGCAAATAATCGTTAGAATTCGCTTTGTTGTGTAAAGTAGTAATTACTAAGTATAATTTGTGTTTGTGTATTGAGTGTTGTGCATTGATTGACATTGTCATAGTACTTTGGGTGCCTTACATTATTGTAAGTACATACATACTTACTTCGTTGTTATTATTTTAGTTTGTTGTTATAATGGCAGCGTTAACAGTATTATTATAGATTGTTGACTAATTGATTAATTATTGTGTAAGCAAAACATCTTTCTTGAAATTAAATAACGAAAATAAGAAACACAGACATAACTATGGAATACAAACGACGCCGCCCGGCACGATGAATTTACGATAGGTTTAGGTAGGTATATTTTTATATTATTAACATCTTAACGATAAATATTAGTGGCTTACAGGCAGTTGTAAATTAAATAGTACCTACGTATTATTTTCTATGTTTCTTATTCTTAGATTTAAAAAAATTGTGGAGTCATTTAGGATATAGCGACATATTTAAAACAATATCTAATTCATCAAAGAAACATGCCCATACTGAGAATGAGAAACATATTCGGAGTTGATTAGCTTTACATGAGTTTGGGACAACTATAATATTTTTTTACGAATACGTATGAAGTACGTACTTCGCTTTAGTAATTTTTATTATATTACGAAAGACACTGTAACGGGCTCGGTGGCGCAGCGGTCGAGATAAGCGGTTGACGTGCACGAGGTCACGGGTTCGTTTCCCATGTAGGACAGTTCTTTTTGATCAACAAATTATAGAGTCTGGGTCTTGTTCTTTGTGTCTGTGAAATAGATGTTTGTGGCAGTCTTCGCGACGCAGTTCATGATCCCTAGTGCGGAACTTATATAATATTATTTTCATAAAAAAATAACAATAATAAAAAAATCTGTTATAATAACCAACAGTGCTTACTCGTACGTACATTTGTCGTACATTAATTCAGTGAAGTTTGAATCTCTTTGGGAATCACTCACACGCCTTAAGGTGTTTTTACCTTCTTATTAATAGCCCATATCTTATCCCACTCCATGAACACGACAGAGCCAGTCCGCGGAGTGCTCCGACGCGGTATGACGGTGGAGGGACTGGTATGGGTCAGAATGGCGTGTGAGTGAGTGAGCCAGTCAGTGGCTCACTGTTGCGCTTGTCAAATGAGTACCGACACTGACAAGTTTTTTTTTCGGCTTCCCTTTTATAAAAATTCACCCTTCGCCACTGGTATGACGTATCCCTTCGGATCATATAGGTACTTGAGGATTATCAAAACATTTCACTCTGTCTCTCAGAAAAGTGATGGCACTTTTCCAACTGCTTATTTTATCGTCATACTTACTAATTAACTAATTAAATAGCTTGCGATAACGATGCAACACCACTAAAATTGAAAAAACGTAAGTTACCTGAGGGTTCACTTGAATTTGTTCATCCATCTCTTGTATATACTGGTGTAGTTTAGTACAAGCTGCCATTTGTTGTTCTAGCACACACAGCGTTTCAGGTGACGCGTACTTTTCGGGACTATCCAGGAACACGACCATACCATCCTTCTGGTTTATCATCGCGTAAATTTCACCTTCCTCAATCTAAAAGAAAAGTATATGTACTACTTTAAATTATATCTTGTATCAACAGCAGGAGTTGTCCTTTTAAAAAAGAATATATTAAATATTTTTTATCTAATAGGAGCCTGAAAAAATTAGCGTGTTCAACCAGCTTTGTATCGGCTCCCTTATAAGGAGAATACCCTTCTCTGCTGAACGGGCCCAATTGATTCAGTATAACAAGTCCTAACACTCTAATAATTATTGTTATTAACAAGTACAAACAAAGTATCAGCTACAGTACTACATACCATGTTAAGAATATAACTCTCTGCTTGCGCCGGTCCCGACAATTGCACTCGCGATGCTACATCAGTCAATGATAGTGTTAGAAACGTCTTTGTTAACCTCTGAATATTCTTTTTGTACATTGAACTTAGAACCTGTAAAAAACACACAATTGATTGACTTTCACAATCTTCTTTTTTAAATGACATTGTATTTTGATAAAATTATAATTCACAAAAGTATTTTGCCTCTGACAATTACAATAAAAATAGGAAACACATTAAACTAAAACACAATTATTACAATAAAACTAAACATTCATCTATATCTTTTAATAATTAGAGAGAGACAAAAATGGCCACAGCTCAGCTGGAATTTTCACCACCAAAGACAAGTCCTTTGGTGGTGAAAATCCCAACAGGTCCCTAACTTTTATTATTATTGTAAATATTATGTATTTACCTGATTCACTAATCCCATATTTTTATCTCTGACAAATGTTTCTCTATGTTTTATAGCTGCATGTTGTGATGTTGCTAGATCATGGTATGCTACAGACAATGGTTTAAGAAATCTACAGACAACTTGTGACGGATATTTAGGCATTGGTAATATCTGAAACAAAGATTTAGAGTATATTACGAAGAAAATAAATGATTTATTTTTTATTTGCTCCAAAAATTAAACACAAAAGACATACATAACACAATCACTGTTTAGCGAGATTTTTGTTAGCAAAACCAACCTTATACCAAACAAAATCGTAAGAATTTAAGCTAATCAATTGACTAATATTTAAGAGGCGTTTATGAGTAAGGGGGTTAATATGTATGTCGTGGATTAATGTTACTTCCGTCAACTCACAGCGCCATATATTCGATTCAATACACAATTAACTATCATGTGAACGGAAACGCAAGCGCCCTTCCGCTTGGACACGATCGTCGGTAGTGGGGATGCCGCGAGGACGGACGGGGAGACCGACTGAGCGCAAGCTCAGTCTAGTTCGAAGAGCCGTGGCAGACGCACAGTGCCAACGCGCGTGTTTGTTTCTATTCAAGTGATTGTAATCGGATTTTACTTTGACTAAAGTCAGTTTAAATTGAATTCATATTTCATTAGAGTGTGTGTCGTGTTTCGTTTAGTTAAAACATTGTCGAAATGTGAAGGAGGCGTAATGCTTTGCACTTTCGCCGCCCTTGGTGCGACATCAAAAGTGAGATGATCGCCAGCCAGCCCTCAGCAAGCGTTGTGAACAAGACTTCTGTACCGATCAAGTAAGATTGAATTGAACCATTTTATTTTGAGCAGAATGCTCACTCTTGAGGGATAGTGCTGATAATTTTAGCAGGACAATAATGTACCCACTGTGTAGTGAATTTATTATGGTGGTTATGATAACCTATGATAGTTTTCACTGTCTGGTTTTTGGTGTAAAATGGGGTTCGATAAAGATGATGGTTATAAAGGGGATAGTACTTTGTTGAGTAATAACTCACCATGGTGGGTACGGCATTATTTAGTGCGTCGCGTGAGCTCGTACTATTTTCAACTAGGACTACTACACTTTAAAGCAGTGGTTGTAATAAAAAAATTATTTTGACTATGATTATTGAAAAATAATTTTGTTAAAAAGAATGCACAATAGAAAATAGAGTTGAGGTCTACGTAGCAATCACGCCTAACTGTCAATAATGTTGCCGATAAAATTTAAAAATTTTGCTCAAGAGTTTGAAAAACATACACCATTAGTTGATTAAATTGAGAGTGAATTGTTAATTGACTATGATTAGTTTTAAAGTTTTTACATTTACTTAGTACAGTGTTGAGTCCTGTGTACTATAGAAATCATTGCTCTTTTAGGGTGATTTGATTTGACATCTTATTTCTCATTGTAAGGGATTGTTGATTTGATTAATATTCTCAACTATAAAAAAAATCGTTGTTGAAGTTTAAGTGTGATTTGCTGTTTTATTATTGCGACTTTTTGTAATTACATAACGTGGTCTACGTGGCGTGTCGGTGGTGAGGTACAAATAAAGCCCTCAATTAGGAAGAAATCATTTTAACACTACTGAGCCGACAAAAATTGCCTGTTAAGTGAATAAGAATAGCAAAGACGAAATTTGAATATAGGCAGGTGGCTATGATTAAATTTTATTTAATAGTACGAAGACTTATTATTCTTTTAAAGTAATAGGACCCTTTCTTTACATGGTTAGATTTTAAATGCGTAGGTATATTGGTGTACCAAATTAGGTATGATCAATGGTACTCCATGTCTTTCTAAGGACGTAGGATCAGTTGATTTTTACGATACAAATATCGACTGAGACTAACTATAACGATTCTGACAAGTACTAGCTTAAAACGTGACATTATTTAAAGTGTTAAATTATGAATTTTGTTCATTATGTTTTAAATACTTTGTTAACCTAAAAGTGTACAGTAACAACAATATTATATAAGACAATTAATTTATCTAAGGCTAGATAATAATTTTTTTTATACATATAGTTATTAACTTACCTTACCATGAAGAATAAATGATACCAATATGTATTTTTTATAAGCTTCTAACATTATATGAGATACAACCATGGCTGGTACAGTAACAACTACTTCGAAGAAATACAAAGCTCTGTCGTAATTCTTCATTGCTGTATAAATCATTCCACCATAGTAGTAGTATAAAAGAAAATGTTTTGAATCATTGTTGCCACCTAACTGAAAAGTAAAAACAAAACTTTTGTTAATGTCAAATAAGTATGAAGTGTCCTTTCAACTTCTAAAATACCAGCTAACCCATGCCCTCTTCATTGGGCGGCGAAAAAAATGCATCCCTTTTTTAAACATATTTCATTACTGCTCCACTCCTATTAGCTATAGCGTGATACTATATAGCCTATGACACTCCCCGATAAAAGGACTATTCTCACAGAAAGAATTTTTAAAATCGGTTCATTAGATCCAGAGATTACCCCCTACAATGTCACAAACACATACAAACAAACACACAAACTTAACCTTTTTATAATATTAGTATAGATAAAGCACACTCTTTACTGATGCAGTATTGGTGGAAAGTGCTAGAGGGTTAATTTTTCTCCTTTTTCCTTCAAACAGATACAATGTGTGCTATTAAATCTTAATTATGCTTATGCTGAGTTGTGCAGTATGCCATTGCTTTTCTCTTTTTTACCCTTATGTGACTACAAACTTTTTAAATAGCATATAATTATTATTAATTATATAATCAATATTACATTTAACAAAATGGAATTATTAATTACCTCTGAACCTATTCCAGTGACATCTGTATCCAAAAACTCTAAAGCAGGTTTCATACATTTAGACAACAGACACAGTTGGCACAGATCAGCATGGATGGAAGTCAATTGCGAGTCAAACAACTGTATCTTTCTGATAGCCTTCTTTAATATTTCTATACCTCTAACAGGTTGTTTTACTTCAACAAGATAGTTTGTTAGTAAATGACACAGTTCTGCATCTGGAAACAGCAATGAAAAATATTTATTTTGTGACATAATCAACAATTTTAATTAATGTACCAAACAACTAACCCCCTTACTGATAAACACCTCTTAAATTTTAGTCAATTAATTAGCTTAAATTCTTACGATTTTGTGTGGTATAAGGTTGGTTTTCCTAATAAAAATCTCGCTAAACAGTGATTAAATTTAAGCGGAGTTTATGAGTAAGGGGGTAAATTACTGACAATGTCTAACAGTATGAAGATGACAAAGACTCAGTGTGCATTGTTAACACTTGACTGTTATAACTTTCCTATTGTACTCTTTATGCTAATAAGATGTATTTAATAATACAACGAGAACAATTAATTATACATACATAATTCAGGAGAAAATCTCACTTGTTCTCCATTACAGTTAGTGATAAAATCATGAATTTGTTGATACATAGTAGATCTGTCAACATCCCCTGCTCCCTGCAAATAAAAAAATAACAATAAGAATATAAAGATTTCTTTTATATGTTTTTTTTATATTTATGTTCATAGTTTGTGATCAAAGGCAACTTTATAATGTAGATAAAAAATAGGAAAATTACTGTGACCTGCAGTTTCCTTAAGTATTCAAATAATAAAAGGGATTTCAATATTTACGTTTTGCCAATGTCCAGCAGTGCATTGCTAATGGCTGAGATAGTAATAGTCAAATTCTTCTGTATTGAAAATCCTCAACTGCACAATAATCACTTGTCCTTTATAGTAATTTGATTTCACTATTAGATGTACAATACAATAATGTTTCTAGTATAACCAAGGTTGTATTAGCCATCTTATTAGGACATCAGTTTAAATATATACAAATTGATTTACCTGTGTTAAGGAGAATTTGGCAACTAAAACAGCCAGAACTCCCAAAGAATGTTGTTGAATATCCAAAGTTTCTAAGACTGTGGCTAGGTGAGCACCATTGCGTTGTAAAACTTCGTCAGACTTGCCAATAACTTCGCAAAGCTCACGAAATGACCCTGTAGCATATGAAAAAGTTTATAACATGGGATTCTCATAGTTCAACTTCAATAATCAACAATAAATGTTAACATACCTGAAGCCGACATAGTCCTAACGTTGTTTACGAATTGTTCTAAAGGTGAAGCCATGTTATTTGACAATAAATTTAAATTTATGCAAATCAAGTTATTGTTAATGCGTTTCTAACAATATTAGCTAGATGAAAAAGTTATTTGTTTTAAACTTTTTTCAGAATTCGCACACCATAACAATACCGAAAACGCGAAATTGATTTTGTTTTTGACAGCACTGACTTGTCATCCTGACATGTTGTTTACTTTCAAACGAGGAAAATACTTTCTGTGCGTCAAGCAAGATAAAGATAAAGATTCATTTATTGCAAAACTGTGTACATCAGGTGTTAGTGTATGAATACAGTAATTAGTTTCAACAGTCTATCCCATCGGATATGCAAATCATAGCAATATAATATCTTAAAACTACACTTAATAAACAAAAACTTATATAAGTAACTAAATGTTATTTTTTTCAAAAAATTCTTTTAAATTATAGAACTCATTACTAATAAAATAAGCCATGTTTTCAAATGGTTCTTAAATAGTAAAATATATTTTGTTCCTTAATAGCTACAGGTAAATGGTTATACACCCTAATGGCAATAATATATGTACTTTTGTAGTAAACAGTATTTCTAATTTATGGAATATTTATATTATATTTATATTTATTTTAAGTGTACTAAGTTTGCGCTTAAAATGGCAGCAAGTCAGAGCAATCAATATGATGATGACATTTTACCGGTTTTTAAACATTACCATAAAACTTATGTAACTAACTTGTAAGTTAAATAATCTTTTAGGAACTCATCATGGGCCAATTAACTGAGCCGGTTGTAGTTGTTGCAGAATGCAGATGACTGCGATGGCGCAGAATTACTAGTGAGTGACACCATAAGTTGGAGATTAGCTTTAAGTAAATATTAATAATATTATACAATAAGTGAATAACGTTGTTGGTTGTACTTTACACAAAATGTATAACTGTTTGTTATTCCTAAAATAAAATAAATAATTATATGTGAATAGGTTTGTACGGAACCCTCGATGCACGAGTCAGACTCGCACTTGACCGGTTTTATTTAATTTAATTTCTTAACTTTAATTCTTTCCGATTATTGCTCCACATTATTAAATAAATGACGACGGTAAGGCCCTGCGCACTTTTTGTGTGATCGAGTCTGCGGCGCACAAAAAGTCTGCATGGCGCGCAAAAAGTCGGTGGCGGATTTTTCACAGACTCAACGCACACGACACGACGTACATCTTCGATCATTTTGTCGGCAGAGCTGTAGTAACAGAAACATGTCATGCAAAGGCAGATTGCAAAGGGTTCTCTGGAAGAAATCGCTTTTAGCGATAAGACTATAGTTGCAAAACTTCTGATTAATACGGAATAATACCGGAAAAAATCAGGGAAAATTTCATAAAATCGGATTTATTCAAAATTTATTTAATAAATATTTTTATGTTTTATTTGTCGAAAAATAGTATTTTGGATCGATCGTCGATCATTGCCGCGCCGGCGCCGCTACAACTTTGTGCGCCGGCCGCAGCGTCACGTGCGCGAGCCCGTCTGCACGACTCATGTCACGACGTGAGTGGTTCACGTTGTGACATGACTCTCGAGTTGTTCGGCAGCGGTGCCTGGTGCGGTAAGAGAGAGGACATGCTTTGCGGAGGAGCTTTCCCCCCGCGAGTGAGTGAAAGATACGATCGAATTTTCCGTCAAATATATCGCCCGAATATTAAACTAATCTAAAATAATGATATAAAACTATCGGTACCAGACAAAATGCATAAATAGTTTATTTACAATTATTTATACTTACCTATAAATTATAATTATACACATAATAAATAAAAACATAATAATATAAATTTTATAGCACATAAATAATATAATAAATATAATAAAATAAATAAATCACGTGACAGTGCGATCAGTTGAAAAAATCCCAAAGTTCCGGTATATTTCGGTATTATTCCGATTTAATCAACTTGAATTATTCGGATTTTTTCCCGCTAGCATCTATAGATAAGACCGCCCATGTACAGTGACGAGCAAAAATATGTACACATTGTAAAATTTTCTAAACTATCTGCACGTTAATCTAGACATTAGAATACCAAAATTATTTCGTAATTTAGAAGAGGTTACGTACAGTTTTGAACTAATCTTTGAATATTCAATTTTGGATTGGCAGAACTTCAGATATCTGTTTTACAAAATATGAAAATGTGTACATATTATTGCTCGTGACTGTACCAACAAAGTAAATTGTGAAATATGTTCTGTATTCTTTGGTGTACATTAAAGTTTATTTGTATTGTATTATTGTATTGCCGACTATAGAGTGCGCCGCCCGTCTGCGTTAGCGCGTGTTGAAGCAAACGTTCAATTTTTTTCACACACTCTCTGTGCGGGCGCGGTGCGGTTATTCTATCTGTCATTATCTTTTTTTTATGTCAGAATGTCAGGTCACTATCACCTGTCAAAACAAGTAATAAATGTGGGAGTTGGTAAAAAACAGAAAAGTGAAATAAATTAACAGCATTTCCCTTATTAAAGTACACTTTGTGTACAAATTGTGATTTTCCATTAATCAATTAAATTTTCCCAAGCTAAATCTTAGACGCAATGGCTATTTTACACAGAGCTCTGTTTACATGGTTCATATTTTTGGTATTCTTAATACTATTATGCTTACGATTAGAATCAAGAACCCATTGGAATTGGTTTATTGTATTTATACCTATGTGGGTTTACGACAGCATTTTATTGATATATGTACTATTTCACATGATATCACACTGTAGAAATGGTATTGAAAGATTCAGAGGTACTATCAACAAAAATGTTTGGTACATAGCTGCTATAGGATTGAAAATGGCAGCACAAATTATTATTTGTATAAAGTTAGAATACACCAGCTCCAGAGTGACTTTACCAATATATGTTGTGATGACTCCTATTTGGATGCTACTGCCAGTGCTGTGTGTTGAAGTGTTTAGGCATTTAATAAAACATTCCAGTGGGAGTAGTAGATATTAATGGATTCAAGAAGTAGTATTTAAATTTGGACTTCTGTAAAGTGAACTGAAGGATAAACATGTGACTTTGAAGTGTAATAGATAAATTTAAACTTGGCACAGTTTCATCAAGACTGAGTATGTTTACACATGTCAAACTTTTTATTACCTGTACAAATTTTCCATGATATAACATCAACTAAAGGCAATTATTAAAATTTAATACAAGGATCTCATTAAAATGTCTTTAATGGATTATCTTCCTAAAATAAAAGGGTCAGTAGTGAAAGAAGTGCCTGCAGGTAACACAACTGTATTGGATTGTCTTAGTAATGATGTGGACCACAACTTTATGCTTTGGCTCTTCAATGGTTCAGACATAATTGGTCCGGGAAACACTTTCAATGAATATAAATATAAGTATGAAGTTTTATCAGGCAAATTACATATTTATGTAAGTATATCTTCTATTTGTCAAGGTCAAGCAATGTTAATACTTGCATAATTATCTCAGAAGCTTTTAGAAAGATTCAGTAGAAATATATAGTATTCTATTGCATGTTATAAATAATTATTGACAATATAAACTTATATAGGTATATAGCTATTAGTATATTCAATATTCTAATAGAATATTTTCTGTTATACCTACTATAAAAAAATAATATTTTAACATGGAAAATGTTTTAAAGAATGTCTGCCTACCGATTCAGCCGTGGCAGGCAGGTGTTGAAATCTCAATAGTCTGGTTGACAGACTAAAATCCCTAGTCCTTTTGTCAGTTGTTTTTGCTTGTTTCTAACTATTGCACCTACTGTGATTTTTTCTGCATCACTCTTGGTTTACTATATAAGAAAACCTCAGGTATTAGGTTTATTCATCAATAATTTGTCAATGCATTGAGATTTATGTTCATTTTCAGAATGTATCACCTAAGGAGTCTGGATTGTATTACTGTGTATCAAAGAAGCTTAATGGTGAAGGATATAATGTTGGACAAGTGGACATGATAGTCACAGGGGCAGCATTTTCAGCAATTGATGCAGTAAAGCTAGTAGCTATTGTATTGTCCATAATTATCATCATTGGTTGTGCTGTACTTTATTACCATTTGAAAAAGGAAGAAAATAGATATGATGGCAGAGCCATTGTTCCAGGTAGAGTAATAACTTTATATGCTTATTGAAACATTTATAATTGTGCCTACCTGTATATCACTTTACTATTCATGATAGTACAGGATTTTAGCTCTGTATTTTACACCTTTATGATAACTGTGTATAAACTGCCTTATAAAATTAATGTAAAATCAAAGTAATGTTGAAAGTCTATTTTCAAATAATATGCAGGGAAATTATAGTACTCCATTGGCCAGACAAATTTGTACAGGGTTTTCTTCTTTTGATACCATCTTAGTCAGATTTTATGATACCCAATGTATATATACTATAGTATAGCGTCATGATCTATATTTAATCTGCCACTATATGGATAATAAGGAAGTTTATCCTCTCATTGTTACACTTTACTGACAATTTTATGTATCGTGTTTTCAGTTGACGAAGTAGATGATGATGACGACGGTGGTGAAGAAATTTACAATGCAACAACAACCAGTATAAGCCAACCACCTCCTGTGCCTGTTGCAGTTGCGGGACCTAGTCGAAATTTATCATCAGAGCAATTATTATACGGCATAGACAATCAAGGTTTAGACACAGATTTCAATTCAGTGTTTGAAAATATTCAGATTAAGTCACCAACTCAAGGTAGCTTGATCTAGAGCAGTAATCTCTATGCTTCCCAATAAATAATCCAGTGTTCTTTTGTAATGGAATCTAGTAGTAAGTTAAGTTAGTATTTATTAAAAGATTTAAATGTTTAGTTAATAATTTATTGTATTATTTTTCTTGGACACTCTTTATACCTATCTTATTAGTTGACTATAAGCAGCTGCTGTTAACATAAATATACTCCCATATTTTTTTATGATGGCTTTTGCACTAGAGAGTAAGCCCTTCATCACGGCGATTTTTATGTAAATATTGTTGTGGCAAAATAAAGGACTCAAAAGCACAACAAATTAAAGACATTTGTCGATCACACAAGTAATTTGTCTAAGTTGGATTTGTTACAGCAACCTCTTGCACGGCAGCAAACACATCAACTCTAAGCTTTCCAGAATACTTTACAAATTCTTATTAAGTTTATTGGTTACAAACCATGAGGTATATTATTTGAAAATACAATATCTACTTCTGATACTCTTACTTAATATAAGTGTGATATGCAAAGGCAGAATAACATAAGAGAGTAATTCTTTTTCTATGATTTATATTTACAAAATAATATCTTAAAATGTAACATCACCACTAGTTGTATTATGTTTATCCGTATTTGACTGGTCAGTAACATTAAGTGACTGTGGTGTAGTATCTAATGTATCATCTTCCTCATCCTCGCCATCCACTTCCATCTCAAATACTCTCACTTTTCTATTAGACTTAGCTAAAACGACAGCTACTTTACGTCCACCAGAAACAGCTATCCGGAAACCATCCATTTTATCCAACACTTTGTAAACACCTGTATCCAGAAATGGTGACATATTCTTTTTAACAATTTTCTCATTGAATAAATATACTTTAGTTTTTATATTACATTCTACAGAATTATCAAGAGCTATTTTTACTGGTACTTGAATGAATATAGAGCTTTCTTCGTTTTGTGGATGCTGTGTAAGTACAGATAAAAACTCAGAAGAGTAATATTGGATGTCCATTATGTTAATATTTTCTTCAGTCTGTTCTTTGTCTGCTACTAGACCAGATGAGAAATAATACTTCATAGCATTAACAGTACATGTCCTATCTTTAATATTTACTGTCATAAAATGTATGGTTTCCTTTTGTTTAGCATCTTTAAAAGCCACCAAAAACCTGTTCTCGGATGCATGGTAAGTTTGACAAATACGTAAATTCTCCATTAATTTTCCATTACAGGGATCTTCGTAGCATTTTATATTGTACAACAATGAAAAATATCTGCAGGTATCCTTTTTTGCAACATCGAATATCTGACCTAAAGTAGTTTTCAGGTGTTTCTGTTGTTGTACTAAAGAGAACTTCTTAAACTCGAACAGTGAGAAGATAGTATCATTATCCTTGAGTAGACAAGTATTATCTTTAAGAAATTTATACCAAGGATTATCATCATCATCAGGCAAGATTTTTAATTCTTGGTCTTCCAAATACTGCCCAAGTCTTTCCAAGTTGAATTTCACTGGTTTTTCAGGCAAATTCTCACTGCTTTCTACCTGTACATTGTCAAAGTTATATAAGAACTCTGCAATGTGTCCAAGTTCTTGTTGAGTTATTTTTACTATTTCACTAGGTGTCTGTTCACCAAGTAATCTTACAATTACTACAAAAAGCCACCTGAAGAAAGCCTTGTAGTTACGCATTGATGTATCTATAACTTGTTGTAATTCAAGACATTTGTTTAAAAATGCGGCGCATGCTCTAATCGCCTCCGTGACATCATCTTCGTCAATACCTAGTACCTGAAAATAATGAAATAACATGAATCACATAAAGTTTATTTACCTATTGTCGTGTCCTGACTTTTGCATGTTACAAGATACGTCAAAATCCACTGCTTAGCTATTCGGGCGGCTGTATCAAAATTTCTGATAGCCCCTTCCGTGATCGCCACGACCGCTTCGCTACTTTTGGTAATTTTGTTAGTAACCCTTGATATGTTAGTGAACTGAAGAGTTATCAGACATAATATCTTTTTCACAAAGTATTCAACAATCTATAGTACTTTACCTTGTATCTGTCTGGTATCCTTGTTAATCCTCTTATTTCTGCAAGGTAATAAGTTAAGCTTTGTCCAACAATATTTAACTGTTTTAGTACCAGTTTTTGTATTGTAGAATAGCTTAACTCTATTGAATTACCAAACTTCTTCAAATCATTGACTGTTAGTTTTTGTAGTAAGCACAATTCTAATTCATCTGATGGGGTACCTGGAAGTACATTGATAGTAAATTAGAGTAGATTAAATGCAAAGTATGGGACTGCTAGACAAAGGTCTTGAATTCAACTGCTGCTCAATGCAAATCTTTGTATGCACATAAATGAAAGTTTTAATTGGTTGTGGAGTTATCTATGTATAACATGTACATATTTAAAAAAGAATTATCTATTTACATTAAAATTTATTTTGTTTTCTTAAAAAAGGTGTGCATACAAACCTAACATAAGCAACTCCAGTAAATCAGCTGAAACTCCACCCTCAGGCACAGAAGCAGCGTAATCCGCCATCTTAGTATCCATTTCCAATAAAATTTGCTCCCAAGCTTCTATAATTGATGTCATTGTTTGATCTAGTTGAACAACTAATCTTGCAATCTCACTGTGTTTCTTAGCTACTACATACATTTCTTCAGCATATGCAGACAAAACACTAGTGTTCATGAGTGATATAAATAGGTTATTGGTCAAACAATCTATATAAGCCACTTGCATTAGGCTGAAATCATCTGACATACATATATCCAATATTTTGTATCCACCAAATTCATCTTTAGCTACTTGTGCAAGATGTATAGTACCAAAGGGATATCTGCCAAAAATGTTCATGTAAATATAACCTGATCCATAACCAACTAATAATAAATTTAACTGATTAACTGTAGGTACTTCTTTAAGATCTTTAGGTATTTCATCTGTTCCTTGGTTTTTGTAATCTGTTGTTGCAGGTAAGTTTTGTAAAAATAATGAAGCATCATCCTGTAAATGATTAAAACACAACCTATTATAATTTGTTTTCTGTGTATTGTGATCCAAAATAATACCTCAATGATGTATGATCATTAAGTCTGTCTATCCTAGATCTGATTCAGCTAAATGTTTGTATAAGTTTTAATAAGCACATGAAGTTATAATACATAGTCTATGACGGAGTGACATAGTCAAATTGTGACAAAGCTTCTTAAATACAGAACAAAAATCAAGTCCGTTTATAAATTCCACACTGTAGGGTCTGGTTTCTAGATATCTAGTCTAGTAATGTGCTAAGCCTGCATCACTTACATAATATCATTCATAGCCAAAAGAAGTTTTTTATATTACTTACATAAATATTTGGTTCTGTAGCACTTTCCAATATCTCTGAGCGTACAGCCCAAGACAAACAAGTGATGCCATGTTTATCTGGATCAAACTCATCATCTTCCTGTTCTAACTCATACCTGTCAAGCTCTTCTTTATCTTCTATATCAACAATGTAAACTACACCGGAACTATAGCCAATAGCAAGAGCCTGAAAAATTAAAATGAAACTCAAAATTAATTATTACAAAAATGCCTTAATTGATAGAAACTGATTAACTTTATCTACAATGTTTACTGAAAAAAAGCTGTTATACACAATAATTGTTAGAGTATTACCTTCCCATCAGGTCTCCAAGCCATTGATTGAACTGTGACATTTTCTTTTGGTGGTGGTAGATTCCATACTTTTTGCCAATGAAGTCTATGCACTTGAACTTCACCTAAAGAAGTAATGAGTATTTAAGTTATTAAGTAAACAAGAAAATAGAACCATGTTTTATTAAGGAATTTTATTACCACAAACAAGACACAAAAGATATCCACTGATGGACTTAGCACTTAATATTTCTTGTATTAATAATGTTTTATCTTTCATTATAAATTACATATTATACCCTAATTAAAAGATATATGCAAGTTATTTACCTTTAAAATTACTTAACGCTAGCAGATCTAGGCGATTACTCCAGACCATCAAATCCACTTTGTAAGCAACATGTCTTTCGCCAACCTGACGCATTCCACAGTGATACATTTTGTAGCTAATTTATTTACGAGTGAACAATACATTAATGCCTATTCTATAGTTAATAAAACATTTTATTAACTACAAAAATAATAAGCCGGCAGTGGCACAACAACTTCACAACTATTTTGAATTTTCATCTGTCAAGTGTGAAGTTTAGTGTCATTTCGACATTAATAACATTTCTTCTTTTATTTTCTCATTAGGCAATGGATGATCGAAATAGGGTTCGATTTTCGAGTAGACCAATATCGATTTGTTTACTACTATAATATACTACGTTTTACTAATCTGCAATAGCAGTAAAATACATATTGAGTATTGGGGTTGTCATAGCTCATTCAGTTTGTGGTTCTTATTTGATTTTCAGATTCAATCAAAACGATAACTATTTAAGTATGGAGACAACCAGAACTTTAATTGGTCATTCACGCACTATTCATACATTACACTTGTATATAGGAGCTAAAATACTGCTGGTGGTTACTCCAGCGCAGCTTTAATATTTCGATGATCGAAAAAAAAAGGACAATATTTAAATACGCTGTATTTGACAATTATTTCGATTTTCAGATGCATCACATCCCTATCTGTCATGCTCTACTTGCTTGTTGTTGTTGTTCTCCTCGTTGCATCACAGTAGCGGTGTTATATTAGGATCGTTTTCAAGTAATCCTAATGTCGAATATATTAGTTAGGTCATATTATAATACCATACCTATTACTAGATATTAGTCAAATAATAGGGAATATTTCACAATGCTCTAGCTGTATGTAGTACCGCGTGACTTTTATTACATAATAGCATAATAATATATTATTAGATTTTAGTAAATAAATTGGAATGTTAGATGATGTTATAGAATAAATTATGCTTTAATATGGGTGTCGAGTTTATTGCTATCGTTATATTTTAAGTACTTATTTAATAATAATCATAAAATAATATTATTTTTTTCAGCAAAAGTAGATACCTACTCCTTGAATGTTATAAAAATGTTATGTTTTGGTTTTTTGTTGTAAATAATTGTTAGTTTAATTTAATAGTTGGCATATTATGAAAGATTTGCACAGGATAATGTATTAAGTACTAGTGCCGTATATATAATATATGATGCTAAGAAAATCAGTGATCAAATTTTCCTTCATACTTGAACCTCTCTTTTTTACATTTTGCAGTAAAATAAAATGAACTTTAACAAGTGAGAGGCAAGACCTGTATTATCAATAATACTATAAAACCACTCAAAAAAGTTTGTAACAGTGTATAGAACACTTTAATAAAATTATTCAGTTAAAAGCGGTTGGTGTTACGATTTATTTATAATACAGGCCTAACAGGCTTAGGACTGTCAACGTATTATAGCACATAACGAGGAAATATCCACTATGAATTACATGTTATTAACTTGCAAATTAGACACAGTAGTTTTAAACGAGCATTTTTGCTGACAATCTTTGCAAACAGCAACCTTGTTCTCCTCTAATTCTACAAAAAAATGTGTCCATACCTCACTGGTTCTTGCACGCTTCATTGTACACTTAATTTTTCAAAATGTCTGTTAATTTAATAGGTACACGCACCGAAAACCACCACTAGACACAAAACTATATACACATACACATAAATTTATATTTAGGGACAGTTGGGGAACAGTGGAACACGGGGCACTATGGAACAATGTCGATAAAAATTTGAATTTCAATCTAATTCGCGCGCTACTGCTTCGACCAATCGCAGCGCGTCCTGCGCCATACGATGACGTAGTGAAATATAGCGGCGCAACAACAACGGAGCTGTGAATACAAAAATATTGTTTTTTATGTTCAAAAGTTGAGATTTCTTTTCAAAGTAATTTCGTTTTTAGTAAAAAAGTTTAAACAATAGGTAAGTGATATATTTTTTTTCATAAATCTTAATCATTATGTCTATTCGAGACCGCTATGTGCTAAGTTTAAAACAAAACATAACTTTTTTGAAGACTTGTTTGAAATTTTGTACACGCTATGGGGCACTATGGAACGGGGCACAGTGGAACACTGTTCCATTGAACCTAACGATTTTATTGTGGTAAAATTTGCCGATTTGAAGCAAATCAAATTTTTCGTTGGTCAAATACTGTCTGATATAGATGAGAACAACGAATATGAGATAAGTTATTTGCGACGAAGCGCAAAAGTTGACAATAGTTTTTATTTTCTTTTTTTTTTCCGTTAGAGCCGGACATGGCAATGGTTTCCGCTGAGGATATTCAACTAGTCTTGCCAAACCCGTCCTTATCTGGAAAAACTAAACGTCAAAAATGCATCTACACGTTTCCTGAAAGGGTATTAAAAAGATTTGATACCATTGGTTAATTTTTTCGTATGAATACAGGTCGTGTTCCAATGTGCCCCATACCCTGTTTCATTGTACCCCAGACCTGGGGCACAGTGGAACACAGGAAAGGGTTCACAAAATCAAAGATAAGTAGGTTTAAGTTTGATTATTGATCTCAGTTTTGCTGTGCAATTATTAAGTTAAGGTATATTGTTGATGTTTGTAAGCAAAAATTATATAAAGAATAAACACTGATTTTTCTATAAATAAAAATATTTTTTTCGTACCATTGTGCCCCAACTGTCCCTACACTTAAAAGTTGCCTTTAATTAATATGAAAGTACACAAAAAATCATTACCAACACACAAAGTTCTAGAGATAAAAGTTATTTAATATTTTAGTCCTCTTCATTCATCCACTTCTGTACTATTATTTATTTTTACTAAAAAGTCTATTCAATAATATAATTACTACATATTAGTCCTTTTACACATGCAATTACAGAGAGTTACAAAGTCCCACTAATAAAACAAACAAATGTTACACTAGCAGTAAAAGCATCATATTTGCTAATATTCACTATTCTAATACCATTGCTCTTTTATTCTTTAATTAACTACGCAACTTTCATACAAAGCTCGCCATGTATATCAAATTGGATAGCTCATAGGGACATGTATCACTGATCTTGCTTCCGCATACCGACGACTACAGAGAGTGAGCGAGACAAGTGACGGTGACCGCGACCGGCGACGAGCGACTATGTCGGCTCGTTTCGTTCATATTCGTGTATTCATATAAAGTAGCCGTATGTTCACTCTGATGAATATAAACTAATATGAAGGATCTGCTATACATATACACAAAGCGATGTATAACTCAGGAGTGAATCATAAAAAGATGTATATCCACAGCACAAATGATTTATTCACTCCCTAACTTTTTTAATTACATCTTTAAATCATTGACGTTATGGTTCGTGATTGTTTAAAGAGATGTAGATTGAGTCGACTATTGCAGTATTATGTATTATGTTATGTTATTAGGTAACAAAATTGCAGCTGACTTTACCACTGCGTCTCGCTCCCGCATACCGGCGATTACAGTGAGTAAGCAAGACGACACGGCGACCGGCGACGAGCGACGATGACTGCGCAGCGCGTTCCGTTCGTATTCATATTACCACAGTACAACCAGTAGTATATCTGGGCCGAACATTTATTATAAATGCCTACGGCTGCGCGGTACGTAAACATGCGATAAAGCTGCCCACCTCCAGTTTTTTAATTACATTTACCTACTTTCCCGCTCGTTACTCGGGCACAGTAGCGACTGTAGCACTTCCCAAAGCCACCGCTATCGTGAGCGTGTAGGTATAACTCGCGTTTCGTCCAATTCTATGAAGTCGAAATACTGTATATATTTGTACTATGACATTACTAACTTTATTTTTTTAGTAAGTACTTAACACTAACGACTTATGACGACCACTGTGGCGCAGTCAGTATATTACATGGCTTCTACGCCGAGGTCTCGGGTTCGATTCCCGCTCAATGTTAATCTTTGTGTTGATGAACATGCTTGTTTGCATTGGTCTGAGTGTGTTTTTTAAGTATAAATGTATGTATTTACAAAAAAAAAGTGTTTTAAGTATGTTTATCCGTTGTCAAGTACCCATAGTACAAGCTTTGCTTAGTTTGGGACTAGGTAGCGGTGTGTGAATGTGTGAGGATTCAATCAATCAATCAATCAACTAGCCTATTGCAGTCCACTGCTAGACATAGGCCTCTCCCAACACGCGACACAGAACTCGGTCCTGCGCTTTCCGCATCCAGTCAGACTCAGAGACCTTTATGAGGTCGTCGTGTGAGGATTATTTATTATTATTTATTACTAACCATCGCTTGGAAGGCTACTTACTTATTCAAATTTTAGATAAAATAATTCAAGGTTTTAGAATAATGTATTTATTAAAATTTAATATTTATTTAACATTATAACTTAAAGAAGTCTCCTTTCCTCAAATTTGATGGTTTATTTTCCTTAAATTATATTTTCAGCCTGAAAATGAATCTTAAACTTAAAATTACCATAAAACAGCATTTAGAATAAAAAAAAATAAAAAATAAATGAACTACATATAGCTTCCAATTTGTTATCTAAATTTAAAAAAAATTATTGTGTATTATCATATATCCAATTAAAATATACTGGGCTTGTTTCAATCAGCCTTTGTTTTTTTTAATCTCAGATGTACTTAATAAAGAAAGTACGCAAAAAAAACCACTTCAAAATGTTTCCCACAAAGTTCTACAGATAAAAGTTAGTTAACAATTAATATTTAAGTTTTCTTCATTAATATATTTGCACTGAAAAAGTACATGTTCAATAATATAATTATTATTACCTCCTACTTATGCACCGCGCAACGCATCCAATACAGCAAGTTACAAGGTCACACTATTAAAACAAATATTACAAGACACTTATGACGTTAGATCAATATTCTCTATTCTAACAAATATAACCTTATTAGCATAATAGCATAATACATACATAATAGCATAATACATGCTATTACGAACATTCATATTCACGAATATTCACTGTTCTAATACCATTGCTCTTTCATTATTTAATCAAATACGCAACTTTCATACAAAGCCCGTCATGTATATCAAATTGGATAGGTCATAGGGACATGTATCCCTGATCTTGCTTCCGCATATCGACGACTACAGAGAGTGAGCGAGACAAGTGACGGCGACCGCGACCGGCGACTATGTCGGCTCGTTCCGTTCATATTCGTGTATTCATATAAAGTAGCCGTATGTTCACTCTGACTAATATAAACTAATATATCCAGTAACTGCTATGTTATGTTAGTGTATGCATAATATGAATATGAACAGATCGTATTATAATATCCCTACCTAATATGAATATATTCGTTTCATCTCTACATCACAGAGTAGAATTTGTAAAATAATAATAAGAGCATTGCATTATGGTTGATAAAAACAAGGATTATTATGTGGATTGCTTATCACAGCAGTTAAGTGAATATGAACTGTTAAAGTCTATGTATCCTGATCATGGCGAGATTGTTTTAAGTGATAAACATGTTATAGATGAAATTTCTAACTTTATTGAAAACCGAACAGATTACATGCCAAGTTTTTTTGACTTTAAACTTAATCTGATAGTAGATGCACTAAGACTTGAAATTTTTATTACCTTGCCTAAAGGATACCCAAAGGAAGAACCAGATATTTTTGTGAGTTGTAATAAGTTGAATCGTACAAATCAGTCATTGTTAAATTCAGAACTCTCAAATTATATTAAAGAAAACCATATTGGTGAGGTATGTCTGTATACAGCTATCTCATGGTTGCAAGAAAATATAGAAAAATTTACAACACAAGAGGCAATAGCTACTGAAGTTACCACAGAACCTCATACAAAAGAAGAAGAATTTGCTCGCCTTTGGATATATTCTCATCATATTTATAACAAAAGAAAAAGAGAAGAAATAGTAAGTAAGGCAAAAGACTTGAAACTAACTGGATTTTCATTGCCTGGAAAACCAGGTGTAGTTTGCATTGAAGGTTATTACAGTGATTGTAAAGAATGGTGGAAAGATATAAAATCAATGAACTGGAAAAAAATTGTTATAAGAAAAACTGAAACTTTTAATTCTACAGAAGAGGCTTGTTATAAAAAGTTTTCTAATTTTGAAGAACTAAGTTCTACTATGAGTGATTTAGCTAAATATATGACTGAACTTGGACTTATTCACATTTTCAATGAAATATTTGGACTATATCAAGATGAGTGTAGTTGATCATAATTAAATTGTTGTATTTTGATTTATATAAAAGAAAAAGAAATTGAAATGTAAATTGAAACATTCTATATCCAAAATAGATTTAAATTTTTATATTAAGATCTTTTACGTTCTGTGGACAGAAGATGTTAATTGTACTTATTTTTCAATTGTTGGAATAATTAGGACAAAAAAAAACTTAAAGGCAACATGAATATTGAAAATGGTGCTTAAGGGAATGTTCTGTTAGATCAATGTTGTTATTGTTAAAACTTTAGACAATGAAAAATGGTCTTAGTCATATAAATTTAAAAGTGAGTAATGCAGAGCCAAGTAATAAATCTTAAAAGCAAACTGAAATTTATTTTTCTCAGTTTTAATTTTAATATTATTAATGAAAATTATATAATTCATACATACTATTAAGTTTCTATGTGCATTTCAAGATGGCCCTAAGTTGAGGAAGATAAATTTATGTGTGCAATATTATAATAATATTATATAATGCCTAAAAAGTTGTACCTACATCTGTTAGTGATTATTGCATGATAATTACGTTTTTATAGATAGACTGAAAATATTTAGTAAAATTTATTTGTTTTACATTACATTGATTATACTTTCACATGTAATTGTAATTATAGGAACCAAATTGATTGAGCAATAATTAATTCTAGTAACTATATTTAAAGTTATTGTTCAAATTATTTTTATAAAGTCAACTAGCCTATTGCAGTCCACTGCTGGACATAGGCCTCTCCCAATACACGCCACAGAACTCGGTCCTGCGCCTTCCGCATCCAGTCCGACCCAGAGACCTTTATGAGGTCGTCGGTCCACCTAGCTGGGGGGCGTCCTACACTACGTTTGCCGAGTCGCGGTCTCCACTCTAGGACACGTTTGCTCCAACGGCCATCGGTCCTTCGACAGATATGACCAGCCCATTGCCACTTCAGCCTGCTAATACTACGAGCTATGTCGGTAACTTTGGTTCTTTGTCGGATAACCTCGTTCCGGATTCTATCCTTCAAGGAGACGCCGAGCATAGCCCGTTCCATAGCTCGCTGCGCGACTTTAAGTTTGTGGACTAGCCCTACTGTGAGTGTCCACGTCTCGGCACCGTATGTCATTACTGGTAGGACGCATTGGTTGAAGACTTTGGTCTTCAGGCATTGCGGTAAAGGCGAAGAGAAGACCCGACGTAACTTGCTGAATGCTGCCCAACCCAACTGGATCCTGCGATCGATTTCTTTCTCGAAGTTGTTTCTACCAAGTTGGACAACCTGTCCCAGGTAAACATACTCTTGAACAACTTCGAGCATCAATCCGTCGACATAGATCGGCCTCGGCGTTACATGTTCGTTAAACATGATCTTCGTTTTGTTTAGGTTCATGCCGAGTCCGACCCGTCGAGAGGCTCCATTTAGGCCCTGCAGCATCCCGTCAAGCTGTTCCAGTGACTCTGCCACGATGACGATGTCGTCAGCAAACCGGAGGTGTGAGATATACTCGCCGTTGATGTTGATGCCCCGTCCAGTCCAGTCCAACGTCTTAAAGACGTCTTCGAGTGCGTTGGTAAAGAGCTTAGGGGAAATAACATCCCCTTGCCTCACCCCTCTACGCAACTCAATAGGTGGGGTCTTTTTGTCCTGGAGCTGGACGGTCATGGTGGCAGTTTCATATAGAGATCTCAACACCTCGATGTACCGCCAATCGATGTGACATCGCTGCAGAGCATCCAGAACCGCCCAGGTTTCGATTGAGTCGAAGGCTTTTTCGTAGTCCACGAAAGCCATGCACAGCGGCTGATTGTACTCCTCAGTCTTCTGTACAATTTGCCGAACAACATGGATGTGGTCCACGGTGCTGTAGCCTTTTCGAAACCCGGCTTGTTCCGGTGGTTGGAAGTCGTCGAGTCTTCTGGCGAGGCGGTTTGTGAGTACTCTCGAGAACAACTTGTAGATGTGGCTCAGGAGTGATATGGGCCTATAGTTCTTTAGTAAGGATTTATCACCTTTTTTGAAGAACAGGACCACCGCACTCCCGCTCCACGCCTGAGGTGTTAGGCCCTGGTGAATGACGGAGTTAAAAAGCGTTGTGAGCTCTTTAAGGACAGGTGTTCCGCCAGCTTTTAGTAGTTCTGTAGTGATTCCGTCATCACCTGGACACTTATTGTTCTTAAGTTGCTCGAGAGCAGCTCTGACCTCGCCCCGGTTGACATCGGGGATGTCCTCCGTATAATGGCGCGTGAGTGGGGCTCTGTGGTCATCCTCGCTAGGTCCCAAGGGTTTAGTCATCCGTGATGCGTACAGGTCCTTGTAGAAGCTCTCTATTTCCTCGAGTATCTCGAACTTGGAGGTCACGGTTCTGCCGTCCGCAGTGTGTAGTTTCGCTAGATGGGATCTACCAAGCTGGCGCGCAAATACTTTGGTGCCTCTATTCTGTTCGATCGCAGCCACAACGGCGCGGGTGTTGGAACATCGGAGGTCACGTCGCACCAGCTTCCGGATCTTCCGGTTGAGGTTTCTCCCATCCGACGAAGAGGACCGCGCGGGTGACATCTCGCGTCTTTGCCTCATAAGTTCGAGAGTCTCGGGGGAGAGCTTAGGCTGCCTGACTTTGCTTTTTCCGGGGAAAACCCTTCGAGACACATCCTGTAGCGTTTTGACCACTGCGTCGGTTTTCTGGTCAACGTTGCCATCGGTTTCTAACAGGTCGAAACGATTTTGAAGCTCTAGTTGGAACTTGTCGAATCCCAGAGCTATTTGGGGCGCGGTAGGTCTGAGAGTAGACTTCACCATGCGACGCCTCTCGGCTCTGAAATTCATATTTAGAGTGCCTCGAACAAGTCGGTGATCACTCCCAGTATTAAACCTGTTAATCACAGAGACATCTCTAAATATGTATTTCCTGTCGGTCATGATGAAGTCTATCTCATTCTTCGTCACAGTATCGGGGCTTTGCCATGTCCACTTCCTATGTGGCTTTTTCTTAAAGAAGGAGTTCATCAAGAAGAGCCCCTGCGACTCCAGGAAGTTGACTAGCATCTGCCCTCTGTGGTTTCGGCGCCCCACACCGTAGGATCCGATTTTCGTTTCGCCGTATCTTTGTACTCCCACTTTGGCATTGAAGTCCCCCATAACAACATTGTAGTGAGCCTTGGTGGTATTATGTAGTGCCTTAGCAATGTCTTCGTACATGGCTTCGGCTATGTCATCGCTGTATGTCGAGGTCGGTGCGTACACTTGTACCACCTTCAGGGAATACCTGTCGGTGATTTTGATTATGAGGTACGCTACCCGTGTCGACACACTGCTGACTTCCACAACGTTGTCGGTCAGGACTTTGTTGACCAGGAAACCAACACCGCCTTGAGGGCCGATCACCTTCCCGAAAGTAGAACAGGTGACCTGACTCGAGGGTTATCGTGTCCTCCCCCTCTCTTCGGACTTCAGATAACCCCAAAATGTGCCAGTTTATACGTCCTAGTTCTACCTCGAGTTCGATTTTTATAAAGTCATTTATTTATTTATAATGTTTTATTTTAATAAATTGTAAAATCAGTCCATCCCTTGGGTATGGTATAGTTAGCAATCCAACCTTCTTCCCCAACCATCCCCATTACGGTCATTGAAAAAATGTTATTAACCCTTTGACCGCCAAGGACGTATTAAAGCGTCATTCAAAAACTTGATCCAGACGCCGATGACGTCTATAAGCGTCACCCGTTCTATAATATTTTAATGAGGTATATAACTTTGCTAATGATGATTTACTGAATGAAGAACATTTCTAAAGGTTCATCTAGACTTTGGCTATTATTATTATACATTAAAACATCGAGATATAGTATAATTCAGCACGTAATTAACGTAAATTGACTGATCAAAAAACCAACTTATAAAGTTACACTCATGGCGCCATTGACGTCTTAAAGCGTCGTCTAATGCTGTGACTACTCTTATTATTTTCTATATCTCAGTTCAAAGTGGGTCCTCGGGTGGAAAGTTTATTACTACTTTTAAAAATCCTATATTGTGGTAAATAAATTGTGACTATTTGTGAAAGCATATAACAGATCACGATAATATCATTTTGGTGAAAAAATCACTGTGTCAAAATTCGGCCCCTCAATTCTCCACTTTTTTGTGTTCGGTTTTTGTCGCTTAAAGCATGATAGCTAGGAAAATCATAAAACGATCTTCTTTTGTAGAAAAAAATGTGCTTGTCGTATTATAGTTTTCCATTTAAATAAACATCGACAACTTATTGGAACATTACTACTCGACACCTACTTTTCTATGTCGTGAACGCCGTTGACGACTTAAAACGTCCGCCTATAACGTCACAAGCTAGTGCATTACTAGTTATAGTGTTGTGAGTTAACGGTAGAAAAATAAAATATTTTGTGAATATACCTACCTCAAGAGAAAAATTATTATAACTGAAATAAGTGTTTTACTAGCAGATCATTTTGCGTAACGCGTCTTTATTAAATTTTATAAGTACAAAATAAGGATCACGATTAGCTGCTATTTTAGAATCAGAATACGAAATCAAATTTCACGATAACTAGTAACTACAACCACTATTTCAGTTAGGATTATATCGCATAACATTACTTTCCCAACGCTATTGACGCTTTAAAGCGTTAGCTTGTACGGAAATCTTTCTAAAATAATATTTTGTGGTTATGTGTTTTTTACTGTAATATAAATAACTTTGAGGAAATCCTAACATAATTATAGTAAACATATGTAAAGTGTTTTATTATAAACAGAAAATAGAATATTCTCTGTCCAATGACAATCGATAATAATATTATTTAAAACTTGTCCCATCCCTACTGTTTTGTAGGTATTTAATGCGTAAAATATGGCTTGGCGCCGAGGGCTCGCCGATGCAATAGCGCTCTGGCGGTCAAAGGGTTAATGAGTTGAATACACATATTTTATTATGATTATTCATAGTTTTCTTACTTTGACATTTCTTTATCTCCACTCCACTCTATCGTTGGCAGAACCGATGTATGCGATGAAGCTATGTCAACTATATACGTAATGTAATAAATGTCAAGTTTGACAATTGTTATGGGACTGCAACGGCATCGATTAATTTTATGTTATATTTAAATAAATAATATTAATTGTATTCTTTATTTGACACGGCAAATATTATGCTTCCCAAAAGTCAATTAATACTTGCATGTATTCCTATCTGTATTTAGAATAGGAGCGTACCTAAGAAAAGTAAACAAAACTTGAACACTGCACTTTAAAAACATACGAAAAACTTGCCGGCGTACTTAAAAATGATACCTCAAATTATTGTAATAGTAACGACGATAAAATTTCTGTTTATACCATTGTAGTAAGTAATAATTATTTTATTTTATCTATTACTTAGCATTACGTACTATTTTTTATTACCCTGCACGGTTCGGCTATAAATTTATTAAAAGACTAATTTATTGAATAAAAAGTATATTGACATCCTGTGCAATTGATTTAATTAATAGCTGTCTAGTTTTATAGTTTTTTATTATATTTACAATAATTTTACATAAATAAATGTTTTTAATATTGTCATTTTTTATTATTTCAGTCATTCCACAGACTTTGAAGTACATAGGAATTGGTTGGCTGTTACACATAATTTAACATTAGATAAATGGTATTATGAGGAGACATCAGAATGGACATTGGACTATCCACCTTTCTTTGCTTGGCTAGAGTTTATTCTATCATTTATTGCAAAGTATTTTGATCCACAAATGTTGTATTTAACTAATCTGAACTATAAATCTGAGATGACAGTGGTATTTCAAAGGTTGTCAGTTATTGCACTAGACTTTATTTATATTTTTGGTCTAAAAAGGTTTGTACTTCTCTAACATTCTATTAAAAATGAAGCAAATTGAATTCGCTTGTCAATTGTGGCTAAAATTTAATTAAGAGATCATAAGTTTTGCTCTTTATATCTTTATACAAAGTAGACTCACGCCCGGGGTAGGCAGAGAATTAACAACTTACAATTTATTTAAAAATTAATGTTTTCACTGCGAAAACATTAATCTTCTAGATTTGCCAGTAAACTGGGAAAAGATTATGGCTGTGTTTTAGTTAAGAAAAAAATTACATAAAAAATAACTAATGAAAAATGTTTTAAATTTCAGTTGTTCAAATCTTATTGGAAATGGAAAACTGCTTGTTTTTATATTGTTGATAACAAATCCAGGTCTTTTGATGATAGACCACATACATTTTCAATATAACGGAATATTATATGGAATACTTTTGTATTCAATATCACACATAATAAGAGTAAGTTTGAAATAATAATTAATAATTTAAGTCACTTTTCTTTGTATAATTGATTCTAATAATGGAGCAGTATTGCAATAATCATAGCAGCTCATTAATGTCCCACTGCAGGGACGGGCCTCCTCCTATGAGGGAGAGATACTTGGCCTACTAATACCACGCTGGCCAGACAGATTGGTATAGGGTTTAATTTCAAGTTTTCCTTCTTTTTATTACGTAAAGATAATATACATAATACACGGATAGTCCCTTAGTCGGTTTTTACGACACCCATGGGATGAGCTGGGGTGGTGACATATTGTATTCTTACTCCGTCACCACACGGACAAGTATTGCAATAATATAACATAAATTGACTACCTCTGTGGCGCAGTCGGTATATTACATAGCTGCTACACAGAGGTCTCAATGCAAATCTTTGTGTGCATGAACATGATTGCTTGCATTGGTCTGAGTGTTTTCTATGTATAATGTGTATGTATTTACAAAAAAAAGTATTTAAGTAAGTATGTTTTTCTGTTGTCTAGTACCCATTGTACAAGATTTGCTTAGTTTGGGACTAGATAGTGTTGTGTTAAAGTGTGAGGAATATTTTGTGAGGAATATAATAACAATCTCACTAAAAAAGTAATTTTCTGAAAATTTAATATTGCACCCTGATGATACTCTACGATGATATGATACTATACTCTCTGGGTCATATCTTTGTAATAATATTATGATAGGACTAGGTACATAGCTATGTGCACTTTATAACTAGCTGACTCGTGCCCATTTTATTGGGCGGCGAATAAAACGCATCCCTTTTTTAAACATATTTTTTAATATATTTTTTAATATTTTTTTTTTTACTGATTCACTCCTGGTAAATGGAATATTCAACACAGAAAGAATTTATAAAATCGGTTCATTAGATTCAGAGATTACCCCCTACAACGTCAAAAACCCACAAACTTTAGCTCTTTATAATATTAGTACACATTTAGATAAAATTAAAATTGCTATTAGAATTAGAATTTCTATTCTCAACTTATACTTTTTGCAGACAGTATCTCTCTTTCACTAAGAACTGCTACGTGCGTGTGAACTGAGAGACCAAACCGGGAATTCGGAAAATAAATTACCAAGGATTTAGTAGTAGATTAAGGCGGATCCCCACTTGAGCAGCCGCGGGGCGATCTGCCTCAATCTGAGCATGCCGCGCGCCGCGGAAACTTCATGCATCTCCACTTGAGCCACATTAATCAGCAACTCGGCAGCGTGCCTCAAGCCGAGCAACGAATTTATCTAGTTTCTTACTAGCTACCATGGGTGACGCACGCAAAATCGCTTCAGCTTTAGTAATCATTAATAACTACAAAAAGAAAAAAGGACAGAAAGCCAAACGTCAATGGTGGATCAAGGAATTCTTCTTCTTTAATTCAAATCGGATCCCATAGAAACCTGTGGCTTTGATATTCTTTAATTAATTCAATGCATTTATTATTGTCCATTTTGCCGCGAAGTGAGCGCACAACGTCCGTCTCTACTGTTCGCGTAGCTCACATTGAGGCTCCTTTGAGCACCGACGTTTACCGACACAAAATGGCTCGTCACGAGGCCGCCTTGTTTGGCTCAAGACGCGGCACGCTCGACCCGCGGCAGCGTCTCCACTGGAGCTGCCGCGAGTTGAGGCGGCCGCTCGCCCCGCGGCTGCTCAAGTGGGGATCCGCCTTTAGAAACAATTGTAGAACGAATCTTGGAATTTGTACAAAAATGTATCAAAAATTACAGCCCTTTATATGTGGAAATTATCTTTAAAATGAAGATAATGTGATTACACACATTTAGTATAGAATTAATTACGTATGTCACAATCGGAGGGTGAAAGAAGGAAACTAGAATCACTAAAAACGAGATTTATTGTTCTAATTAATCTAAAGATGAATGAATTCGATGTTAGAACTACATTCTGTCTATACTAACTATAGTCCGGCCGTTCAGAGAATGCGTTCCTGACACTTATCAGTTAGTCACGACTAGTGATGGACACAACATTATACCGAGTTCGTTACCGTTACTCCAAAATGAACCGCCGCGTTATTTTTATGATTAGATTTAGACCGTTTTAAATTGGCGGAATCATTTAAAATTTATATTTTAGTTCTTTACGTGGAAACAATAAAAGGGAATATTAATATAATAAAATTGTTTTATTTATTATTTTTTACAAAGTTACAATCTGTATTTCTATGGAATAAAGTACATTGAACTAAATGTGCGTACAGAATATTAATCAGACTCCGATTCGCTTGAGGAGGTGGTGTCTTCATCATCATCTTCGCCTACATGTATAATTATATTATTATCAATTACAGAATCAATCCTGATATCTCGGTCAAAATGTTCCATAATCAGGTTTTTAGTCTTTTCGACAACCTTTGCCTAGTCATCTCTTGTGACTTTCCCGCAGGCTTCTTTTAACAGGGTCATCATCTTTTTCGTGCTGAATGGCGGGGAAGTATTGTGGCGGGCGGCGTAACCTTTTATTTGAGCCCAGATTAGCTCAATCGCGTTATATTGGCAATGATACGGTGGAATTCTTAGAACGCGATGACCGTACTCCAAAGCCATTTCATCGATTTCGTATCGCACATTTGCCGCTTTATTTTCTTTCACTAACTTAATTAGCTCTGCTTTTAGCATCTGCATATTTGCGTCAATGCCTTTTGCTTGTAACCAAGCAACCATTTCTTCTTTTTTATTAGCTTGGGTAGGTGGTTTCTGTATTTGAAACGAGTGATAGGAGGCATTATCCATCAATATTACAGAAGGCTCTGGTAGGCTGGGCAAAAGCACGTTCTGGAACCACTCTTTAAATGTACTGGCATTCATTTCCTCGTGGTAGTCATTTGTGGTTTTTGATTGAAATGCCAGTAAAGCGTTCTCCACAAAGCCGTATTTTACAGTACCTGCGTGGCATATTATCAGACGAGCCCCCTTACCCATTGGTACTTTCGACGTCGACGCTTGTGTATCATCCGTCCAAGAACGGGAAACCGTGTGATTGGCGTTTAGCCATGTCTCGTCAATGAACACGACATTATCCCAGTTATCAATTTTTTTTGCTTCTCTCAAGAAACTTATCCGTTTCAAAATGATGTCGTATCGTTCTAATAAAATTTTTCTTTTGTCTGTTTTTTTATACGAAAAACCAATATCTTTTAAGATTTTCGTTAAAGCAGTTTTACCCCCGCTAAACAGTCCAGCTTCTCTTAACGACGCCAAAAGCTTCATCCTGTTGAGATATTCATTTCTGGAATAGTAACCATATATATGATTTCTGATTGCATCGGCGTCAAAGGTATCAATATCTGTCACGGGTTTAGTTCTACGTTTCTTCTTCGGAGTACGTAAAATATTATCTTCCATGCCAGTAGAGCCGAACTTTTCTTTATTAATATTTGTAATCGTTCGTTTGCTAACTCCAAGCGCCTGAGAGACGCGTTCTTGTACTTTTTCGACAGGAACCAGGGGTCCGCCATTTTGCCGCTCCCGCTCAAAGTAATCTTGCAGCTTGATAATTAACTCACGGGCTCCAGTTTTCAATGTTTGTCCACGTTTAGGCATTATTATGCACCAAAAGTAAAAAGAACGCAATATAAGACACAATCAAAGTCAAATAACAACAGATCGCAAACACTTGAAGAACGTGGTCTATGCGCACGAAACGACAACAGACGACTGTTTCAGCGTCACAAAATGGCGGCCCATAACGCCATTTGGGGTTACCATTTTCAACCTAAATATAAAAATGCTACTTTGTATTTAATGTACTTTTATTTTTATATTTAATAAAAGTTATTCTAAAGTCCATTATTTTCAAATTCTTGAAAAGAAAAACAAAACGTATTATTTTATAAAGTATAACTGTATCGATAAGAACAGATTACGATACTATTATTCACTGTTATTGTTGGCACAGCACTACAAATATAAAGCGCTGACATAACCTTGTAATAGCGCAGTGTAGATTTAGAAAAATATTGTTTACCAAGTTATTTGACACTCAGTTTGACACAACATTATAACATTCATTAATTATTGATATAATAATGTTGTTTTAATGCTCATCAATAGTTAAAACGATAAACAACCAGCAAAAATATTTTTATCGTAACTGCAACGCCATTACAAAGTTACTGCGTCAGTTCAATCGCGACGTGTCAGGAACGCATTCTCTGAACGGCCGAAGATTACTAACTTACAACTACTAAACGGAATTATAACTGAGATACTACTACATTATAACTGATGATTCTTCTCTTGAGATGTCTTTATATAAAACTATAAAATAAGGTCGAACGTAATCGAACTGCAACTGGTCGGTCACACTTGCTGATGCTGCGCCTCGTGCTTGATTTCTTAACAACTGCTGATTCTGCTGATTCAGGCCACGAGAAGTGATTGAGGTCACGGAACGAATGTACGTAGTTGCACGGATACGTAACAAATTAGTAAGGTTCATTTACTAAATAACAGGCCACCCAAGCATTAAAGAAAAACTAAAAACGTCCAAACTGTGGTCCCTCAGTCCACACTAATATTATTTATATTTCAGTGAAAATTACTGAATCATATCTCTAAATCCGTAAATTTTCCAGCTATGGTTATAAAGACGTTTGTCTTTATACATTTTCTAAAACAGAAATGTAGCAAAAATATTGGCGCAATTTCAAGATAATGTGTATTAAAACTGGTCCCTCAATCCTCACGTCTATTATCATATTGCGTGTGCTAACTGTTTAACAACTTTAATACACATTTGCTCCATTTATCATAATATTAAAAAATGTACCATGCAACCTTTTAGCTAGCACGCTAGTTAGCACACGCAATATAATAAGAGACGTGTGGATTGAGGGACCAGTTTTAATACTCATTATCTTGAGTTTGCGCCAATATTTTTGATCCATTTCTTTTTTAGACAATGTATAAAGACAAACGTCTTTATAACCATAGCTGGAAAATTTACGGATTTAGAGATATGATTCAGTAATTTTCACTGAAATATAAATAATATTAGTGTGGACTGAGGGACCACAGTTTGGACGTTGTTTTAGTTTTTCTTTAATGCTTGGGTGGCCTGTTATTTAGTAAATGAACCTTACTAATTCTATACTAAATGTGTGTAATCACATTATCTTAATTTTAAAGATAATTTCCGAGAACTGGCTAAATGGTCTGTGAGAACTGAGGGACCACATATAAAGGGCTGTAGTTTTTTGATACATTTTTGTACAAATTCCAAGGTTTGTTCTACAATTGTTTCTAATCTGCTACTAAATCCTTGGTAATTTATTTTCCGAATTCCCGGTTTGGTCCCTCAGTTCACATGCACGTGAACTGCTCCATAGATCTTTTATTTTGATACATTGAGTTTTTTTATGTACACAATCTAAAACACAACTTACCAACCTACATTCTACAAAAATATTGAACTTATCTTTTATTTGTATTAACTTTTACAGAGCAACAATATCACAGCTGCATTCTGGTTCGCAGTCTTACTAAACATGAAGCATATATTTCTATATGTGGCACCTGTTTACATAGTATACCTACTAAGAGCATATTGTTTCACTATATCATCTGTGGATGGAGTACATACTCCTTGGTACTCATTCTCTATTACCAATTTATTTAAACTTGGAATTACTGTGATTACAGTATTTGGACTTTCTTTTGGACCATTCATACAACATATACCTCAGGTAATTTGTTTTATTGATTTAAGCAAAGCTTATTCTTGTACAGAAATGGGCCTTCTAAATTGCCAGAGGAAAACTTATCCTAAAAAGAATGGATAGTTATCTGAATATTTGTCAAGTTTTCCTAATTTGCTATTCATAAAAATGTGTGGATGATTCATGCTAATCCATTGACATAGGTTGGTACAAACAATGACAGCTGAAATATATAATTAATGATGACAAAACAGTTAAAAAAATCGTAACATGTAAGAAACATGTAAAGATTTTATTTATTTATTTAATCTTCTTGTACAACTGCACAAAGGCAGCCAACCATGATTAAATTACATATTATTAATTTTTACGATTTTTGTTAAGACACTGTTTTGAGCCCTGTATCGTCGGTACTAATACAAGTAAATAACGGACTCATTGCATAGAATTTGATAGTCTTTGTATATAACTATATTATATTCTATGGTAATGGTTGTTTTTAGGTGATAGCAAGACTATTCCCGTTTAAGAGAGGTTTGTGCCATGCATATTGGGCGCCAAATTTTTGGGCGATATACACATTTGCCGATAAAATACTACAAAATGTTTGTAAGTATTATTTATTCATTATTTTCTACATAGTGTACCACCAGCAAAAGTGTTTGAAAATGTCCTCAACAAACTCATATAATAATATACACAAGTGGAAAAGCAGCTAAGTAATGCTCAACACGGTTTCAGACGCCATAGGTCCGTTGAAACAAACTTGTTGACCTTGACTGAATATATTTCTGCCCAACTTGACGTACGACAGCAAGTAGATGTATTATACTTCGATTTTCGAAAGGCTTTCGACCGGGTCAACAATGACATTCTGCTTACGAAGCTAAACGCTATAGGCTTTTGCCCTAACCTTCTGCGTCTGTTGGCCGATTACCTCCGCGACCGCCAGCAGTATGTGGGACATGGGATTTATGAATCTGGCACTTATCACACCCGTTCTGGCGAAAGCCAAGGTTCAATTCTTGGGCCCTTACTATTTCTTTTAATGATCAACGATCTTCCAGATGTTCCTCAATATGCTAAATGTCTCTTGTATGCAGATGACTTAAAACTCTACGCTTGACAGGGTGTTTAGGGTATAATACATTAGAAACTAGGAGAGCATATGATCAGCTGATCATTATGCTGAAAATATGTAGAGGCATAACTGATGCTCCCGATCTCCACAATAAGCTGATTCGTTTATACGTTCCGAACACTAACTACCTCCGCGCTCGTAATCACCGTCTACTCTCAGTGCCCGCATGCCGTACCGTAGCCCGCGCATCGTCTCCTATCCCTCGCGTCCTTTCAGCGCTCAATAACCTCATGGAAGCTTTCCCTGATTGTGACTTATTCGCAGATGAGTCTAATATTGTAAATAAAGTATGTTTAAGTTTTTGTGAAAGTTTATAAATAGTTATTTAATTGTTTCTTTTCTTATATATTTTATTTTGTAAATGTTTTAATATTCCTGTTTTTCTTTAGTTATTTTATCGTTTGTTTTACTGTTTTTATAGTGTATTTCTGTGGTGTATGTTAATGTAATTGGTTTGTAAAACCGTGTTAACATTAATAAATAAATAAATAATAAATAAATAAATAGTGTAGAAGTAATTTACGATTTCCATAGCAGAACGCATCGGAGAGCATTTCTCGCTGGCAAAGGGAATTTAGTCTTTGTACGAGTACCTATACAGTCTATAAATTTTTATTTTTGCATAGCAACTAAGTGCCGTTCAGTGGAAATTGTACATAAGATTGCATAATAAAGTTATAGTGGTCTGCATCCTCTTGAACTAAAATACTCTTTAGAGAAGGGGGCCAATTAATTATTATCTGTATAATACCTCAGTTTTTTAATTAACACTGCACATATCCCAATAAGAAACAAACCTATTGTGGAACTTGACTTTTTACGCATTCGACGTAAGTACTCCGCCAAAAAAATCTTAACATCTAATAATAATATGTAAATCGAATAATCACTTTTTGTCTGAATCGATCAATCTCCTAATCGATTTCAGACACTCTAACCCCAACTCCTAAGTTACAACTGTCAACATTCACCTATTATAATAGATTAAGTATAGTTTATTTTAGTTCTGTGGCGCATGTTGGGAGATGCCTATGTCCAGCAGTGGACTGTAATAGGCTAGTTGATTGATTCATTGAAGTACAGTTTGAGACTAGATGGCGTTGTGTGAATATATAATAAGTTCATTTGTTATCATTTCAGTGATTAGATTTGGAGCAAAACTTGCAAAATCGGAAGCTTCAATGACAGGTGGATTAGTTCAAGAATATGATCATGCTGTGTTGCCAACTATCACACCTACAATAACATTTCTATTGACATTTTTGACAATGTTGCCAGCACTTGTTAAACTGTGGCATCTTTGTGCTGACAGAAGATATAGAGTGTTAAGTTTTGTTAGGTAAGTAACTTAATTAAATTCTAAGTTAGATGTTTCAAATAAAAGTTAGTCATTACTACCAGTTTAAAAAAAAGAAACCTTTTGTTTGAAAGAGTATAATAATATTTGCCACATAAATCTTAAAATTGATTAAGCAATTTGGTTTTGGTAAATGGGATCGTTCTATTATATTATTTGTCTTATTTTAATTGGTATCAACCCCCTCTGGTTAGAAACCGTTTTCTTTAAAGAAGTGTCGTGGAGTGTTGAGTGAACCATTCATTGTCGCTTTTTGTCTTGCTTTTAAATTTCATAATAAAACAAAAGGCAACTGTATTAAAAATATGCTCGAGCTCGAATAGATATTTAATTACATGTTTTAATTCTTCAGGTGTCTCGTAGTCTGCGCAACATGCTCGTTCCTGTTCGGCTGGCATGTACACGAGAAAGCAATCTTGATGATACTAATACCACTAAGGTAATTATTAACTAATACTATTGAATACGCAATTACAGTACGCGCACTAACCCGGACTGCTTGAAATTAGCTATCAGAGGAGTTCGCGCATGTACAGGAACAAATAAAACACCCATCTATACTAATACATATTATAAAGAGGTAAAGTTTGTGTGTTTGTGACGTTGTAAGGGGTAATCTCCCCTATGTCCACTAAGATCCTTTGAAAAGATCCATTGATGGATCTATTTACACTCAAACCACACACTTATGTCCACTTTAATCCATGATCCGAAAATATTTTACAAATGGATCTTTTAGCACTAAAGAGTGAATAAAATTCCATTATAAAGCTGCATCTACAGTAGTCATTTTCAATAGGTAAATAAAAGTCTATAAAACCAATCAATCAAAATTTTTACGTAAGTATAAATGTAACCTAATGTAATTTTTTTTCATTCTAATTTATTTGAAATTGGTGATTGATTGATTGGTGTGAGCAATTATCATAACAGCCTATTAATTTATCCAACTTTTCAAAAGAATAATATTTTTTTTTCTTATTTATTTCAGCTTTTTATCTGTACTAGGCGACGTGGATGGAAGACAATTTTTGATACTAACAACAGTAGGTAACTACTCGTTGTTTCCATTACTATTTCCAAAGAATTTGTTGTGTATTAAAATATTTATATTGTTAACTCATATTGCTATAGCTTTCGTCAACATACCAACGTTGTATGAACCACAGGGTAAGGTAAAAGGGGGTAGGAGGAGAAGAGTCTTACGTTTGCCAATGTTAAGACACTCAGAATCGTTTTATTTGTATGGATTAATTTGTTTGTGTGTGTATGAAAACGCATTACATGTTATATGGGGATTAGATAAAACATTACCGTTTTTACCATTAATGATAACTTCAGTTTATTGCTCGATAGGTGTTATATATTTTTGGTTGTGTTATTATTATTATTTTTTGACTTTTAATGTAAGTAGAGTTCCTACACTGTGTACAGTTAATTTAGCGCAGAAATATAAGAAAACTACGTAGTCGACGTGCTTACAGCTTAGACTGCGCAAATGGGTCAAAGAACGATTACAATTTAAGAGTGGTTTTTAATAACCGATGTATATAAGCTGAGCTTATAGATACGCCACGCTAGCTTGACTGATGGCTATTGGGCCTATGTGGAATGATTTTCTGTTCTGTTAGAGGTACTGATTTAAGTAATCGTCCCTTAGTCGGAAGAGTGATGACACGGAATAATCTTAGTTCGTCACCACACAGGTATATCCTTAAAATTTCCCATTTTCCAAGTAGGGAGACACTAGGCCCAACAATTCCACATTTGCCATCCTGGTATAGCAACAGCTTGCTATAGTTGTATGTCCAAGTTCATGCTTTAGCTATGCAAACTTTGTTCTTATTCCATGTAGTCGTTGGCCCATTGGCGTCTCATTCTCAGTGCATACGGCTGCGACTCTGATCGACAATGACTCGATAGTGATTTAAAACTTTGTGTCTATAGCATTCTTTCTCAAATCCTTGTAAAACAGACGTACAGCGAAGTCTGTTGTATCTTTTATGCTATTGTCACAAAATACCTTGAATATTTATGTAAGTCCACACAACGGAGAGACTATTCATAATTAAAGCGGTCCAATCGCACCAACGTAAAGTCGAAGTCGCTGCCGTATGTAAGCTAGCTAACAAGTCTTTCCTATTTGTATAGATCTAGATATCGCACGCTATAAATAAAAGGGTATTAAGTCTGAAAAACCGTTTTTTTTTTATTTTGAATTCGGAAACCTAATTTTTTTCTCTATAAATTGGTAAGAAAATAGTATTTAAATTCCAAATACTTTTTGAAATATAACGATACAATTCTTTCTTGACTATTTATGCACCCTATTTTCGAGATAGGTAAGACAGTCGCATCTTAGTTGATTCAGTAGCCGGGCATCGTTCGTGACCGTCGCACGTATCTTTCTGAGTTACAACCCGTCCAGTCGTCAATATCGAATCAATCTATAAAATTGTAAGTATTCTAATCAGTATTATGTAAAGTTAATACCTTATTGCTTGTTAAAATTGATACTAGTTTCATGTTTTATTTTAAATAATACTGTCTTGCCTGTTCAATATAATATAATTTGGTAATTTTAACGAAATAATATAAAAATAATACTTTATAGCTCCCGATTTGCTTGAGATAATTCTGTACATCTTGTCAATTGTATTTTATGGTTGCAAGTTTCAAGTAAAATACTACCTTTTAAGTTGTTATTATATTTTTTCTTTTTTAAATTTTAGTTATAATCAAAACAATGAAGCGAAGTAGGAAGGCTGGTTTAATAATGAAAGCAATCAGCAATCGCCTAAGTACACCGGACAGTTATTAAAATGAAGAAAACAAAGACCCATTTGCTCATCATCATCATTTCCCTGCCCTTATTCCAATTTTATTTGGTGTCGGCGCAGCATGTTTTTTTCTTCCATACTGTCCTATCGGACGTCATCTCACTAGTAACACTCTTCGCAGCCATATAGCTTTTCACACAATCCATCCATCGTTTCTTTGGTCGTCCTCTTCCCCTATATCCATCCACACACATGTTCAGCACCTTCCTCACTACATGACTCTCATTCCTCCGCATAACATGCCCATACCATGACAGCCGGCTGCCACGTAATTTTTCTGCCACTGGTGCCACTTTCAAATCTTCTTACATACTCATTTCTTACTCTATCTACTCTCGTAACACCACACAGATTGTCTTTCATTCATCCCTTTTCTGGCCAACTCTCTGATCCATACAGGACGGCAGGTGTAATCATAGTTTTATAGATCTTCCCCTTAAATTAAGGGGACTGTGGGGGTCACAGATGGTTCCCGTGAAGCAATGACCTGCTGCCATTTCATCCATCCTATGTTAACTCGGTTCTTGACCGCCCGATCTACTTCGCCATCGCTTTGAATGAAAGAACCGAGATACCGGAAGACAGAGAAGACTAGAAGGCGCATGCCGTTAAGCGCTATGGCTTCAGGACTGCCAACGCTCTAATCTGCTCTGGATCTTAGGTCCATCCTCCCCAACCAGAACAATGTAATCGGCAAACACTGCACCAGGGTGCCATTTCCTGTATGCCCGCCGTCAAGGCATCCATAATCAGTAAGAGGTAAGGACTTAAAGCCGACCCTTGGTGCAAGCCTACCGCCACACTGAACTGGTTGGAGTTGCAAGACGATCGGACGTATAACTGGTTTGTCTTTACATAGCACGAATTAACTTCACATACTTCCCAGGTACAACTTTCTCTTTCATGGCCCACTTCAATACTTCTACGAAGACCCATTTGCTGACAGTGACAACAGGGATCTAACGTATGTCCCTAAAGTATCACATTTGATTTAATTTGATAGTTTTGTTACTGTAGGTACCTACATAATGTTGTTAAATTATGCTTCTTTCATATTGAGTTTCTTTTTTATTATAACTAATTATGATACTAAAACAAATAGAATTTCTAGATTTTCTAGATGCAATCAGTATTTAATTTATTATTATACCAAGCAAAAAATATCAACCAGAAACAACTTGGTCAAACGCCTAACTTCTGCGTCTTAGGGGGCAGCCCCACATGTTGTCAGGACTACGGGTCTGGCATTGTCCTACACGGCAGGAGAGTATGCGTCCGCGGTATGGCACCGTTCGGCTCACGCAGGTATGGTCGACTCTGCCCTGAATGAAACATGCCGTATAATAACTGGCTGCTTGAAACCTACCCCATTGGTCAAATTATACTCATTGGCCGCCATTGCTCGACCTGGTGTTCGCCGTCAGGTCATTTGCGAAAGTGAAAGGAAAAACAAGAGACCGACCCTCGTCATCCACTTTACTCGCACAATATACCCAGGGCACGCCTCAAAAGTCGTAAGAGTTTTTTGCGACACACACGTGCACTGTGCGGTGACCCCAGTAAGGCTAGACTGGACGGGTGGGCCTCAAACTTTGCACCACCGGCGGACTTCATTCCACCCGCCGAACATCTTCCACCTGGTTTCGAGGAGCAGTGGCTGATCTGGAGGTCGCTCAATAGGCTACGTACCCAAGTAGGCCGCTGTAACTCTAACCGGACTAAATGGGGTTATCTGAACCCCTCCTATAGTGGATGTGGGTGCGGTTCTCTCGTCCAGGACATGGAACACTTCCTATCATGCCCAATGTGCCCTGCCACCTGCACACCAGAAGACCTAAAGAGTGCCAACGATAATGCTGTTGCTGTCGCTGGTTTTTGGGCAAAACACATCTAAAATATATTTGAAATTAGACTTATTGCCGTCGAAACGAAGAAGAAGAAGAATTATAATCCCTTGGCCATGTAGGCAAAATATAGTTTCTGTGCTGCTTAATATAGTATCAATATTAATTACAACTGGTTATCGAAATAATTTGGTAAATTTTGGTTAAGCTAGAGAGTAGCAAGTTAAACTTAAGAGCTATTTGAACTGCTTAAAGGGTATTATCTTTTTCTGTTCCCATAAAACTATTAATATAAAAAAAACTGTTATAGATACACAAACTAAACTTAACCAGCATAAAGAAGGATAGTGTACTTTTAAATCTAGAGATAATTTTAAATATTTGAGTAAGTAGTTCCGAATCTATGATTTTTTAAAACTTCAATACGCGATATCTCAAAACAACGTTTTCGAAATAATACCCTTTTGTTTGTGACGTGCGATATATAGAGTAAGGACAATCGAAAACAATAATTGTAAGTATCTGCAAATCCAGTGTACAAACGATTACAATGTTAATGTTTCTTTCATGAATAAATGTTGTTTTTATAAATTTTAATTGCTGTGTTTTTATTGTGGGTAATTATGAATAAATGGAGATTATCTGTAATTACCTTGCTCGTAAATGTAACTGAACTTTGTTATTGGCATATTAAATTGTAAATGCAACCAGTTTTGGTTGTATACTAACCAACTAACCCTGACATTTGTTAAAAATGCTGTTAAGTTTACTTAAATGAATAAATAAAAAAATAATAATAATTTGTCAGTCGTAATTTCGTACAATCAAAAGAATGAATTATGTTTTTCCATTTAATGAAGACAGAAGAGATACTTCAGTTTTGATAATTAATCATCATTATCGTTTCATTGTCATCATCATTTCGTCGAAATTATAATTTCCAAAAAATCCAGATTTTCTGATTATCTGCCTCCGGATTGGAATCTAGCGAGGCGGGTCAACCAGCGTCGACGTTGCTTTTCACTAACCGGCCGTGGTGGTTCTGGCTCATCAGGGAATGTTGACGGGAATCCTTTGCTATCAGGGAAAAAGACAATATCTTTATGAAGACATGATATATGTAGACGTGTCTGTTTTATTGTAGCCTCAAAATAAAATCTCAGAGACAGAAACATCGTTGAAGTAATGTTTTTTCATCATCAGCTCCCCGATATACCGTTAGCAAAAAGAAATACTTGAGTTTTATTTTTTTGTTGCGGACTACAATAAGAATTGGGTACTTACATTTCGGGAGATTTTGGTGGTAATACAATATCAGCGAACAATCTAGATGTGATGACACTTTTCCTTATACCTGTACTTACGGAAGAATGGCGGATGGTGTTACTAGACCTGGAGATCAAGGAAGTCAATATTTTTATTAATTTTTTTAGGGTTTCGTACCAATTCTGAAAAAACGGAACCCTTATAGGATCACTCTAGAGATAAAGGAAGATATTTTTTATTTATTTTAGTCTAAGTAGGTACTACTTGTCAATACGTTTTTTTTCTCTCTCTTGTCGCAGGTGAGTAGCAAATATGTACTTAGGACTAGTAACCGCAGTAGGGATCATGCTCTTTGTTGCGGGGACTTTACAAACATCAATTTAAAAAACATAAAGAACATCCAAAGTCAGGGAAATAATTTGTCGATCGCACAAAGAATTGGCCTGCGTGGGATTCGAACGAACCTGCAAACTCGTGAAACTGCAGCCGCAGACTCAATCACTCAGCCAGCAAGGCAGTTTATTAGCAGTATAATATTAAAAATGTATATCTACTTACATTTGATTGACTGATTTGCTAGATTTTTCTGCCGGTTGCGGTAAAATCTTTAACATGGTATCAAATTTTCCTCGTAACATGCCGATGATGCCTAAAAAAACCTTGTTTTTACCAAGATCTTCTTCATTACCACAGATAGCATGCCATAAGTACAATCGACGACTTGATGGGCTAAGTAAACAAGAAAAACATAGCTGATACGATTTTCTGTAACATGGAAATTATAAATACTCGCTGCTTTAAGGTCATCATTTCATCCTGAACATTTTCGAAAGGCCTCCTCTCATCCCGAGGTTAAGTAAAAGTACCTAGTACCTAAGTTCAAACCGCTACGATGACCAAGTGATATGAAGCCAAGATAGTTATACTTATGAGTAATCCATAACGTATTGTCTGGATTTTTCTTGTGGTATTGGGCTTAATCCCAACTCCTGCACTAGTGCAGGTGTTGTTTTTTGCTAATTGAACTTATCGTATTATTATAATGATATGACTAAAATTTGTCATAACTATACTTAATAGGTAAGTGATTCTTTACCATAACTTGATTACTCCGATTCCAAGTAGACGAAAGTCTATTTCTCTGTGGCAAAATACTTCATTCATTAGCGGTGAACGTGTGTTAAGCTTTTGGTCATGACGCACACATCTGCCAAGCAAAACTGATCTTTCTTCGGGATACATTTTAGATATATAGCCTGTATGTAAAGTGTGTTCCACTGCATTAAATATTTCCGATTTAAATAGACGATTGGTTTCTAATTCTAAAAAAAATACAAAATAATAAAAACAAAGTTTGTGTGTTGAGCGGTGGCGTATATTTATGTCTTATCCTAAGAATGTCATAAAAGTCTACCAGATGAGGGACTTAGCCGTTCTTTTTACACAGAATGTAATTTTGTAATTATAAGCATAGCCATGTGGCTATGAGGGTGAACTGAACAACTTCTGTCAAGCATTGCTGTCATCTAATAGCAGAGGAAAATCCTTTCCATCAAAATATACAATTTAATTGCCTTATATAAAGAAAACTTAAAAGAACAATTTACCTATTATGTTAAAATGTGTTCGTCCCAACGCTATCCATACTATCTGTACCGCCATACGAACTAGTGATTCGAATAGTCGAGCATCTTTGTCTGTTAAGGACCTACGTTTCTTTGCTGGTCCCATGTGATGATATTTCTTTGTGTCAGCGCCACCTACAAATGTTTTTGAAAGAGATTTTTGGTGTAGGTGTCTATATTATTCTATTAAACAATAACACAAGGTTCCTGTCCTGCCTGCTAATGAGAGGGGGGGACTTTTACATACAAAGAACATCGAGGCTTAAAAAGTAGATCGCGTGATCAATTGTCTTGCAGCTATAATAATTAAGTATCGGTATTTTTCTTTCAATTTGAATTAATCATCATCAAAGATGTAAAGTAGTGGAGATATCGTCAGAAGCGTTTGTATCTCCATAAATAGGGACAAGGCTCTTCCAATGTTGATGTAGTGTTGAGCAGGTAACATTTTCTTTATAGTTGTTTAATTCTAGAAACATTTTTCCCAGTTTTCTTTCTCTTATAATGATAAATACTTCTCTTTGTGGGGATTGTGAATCACGTGACGAATAAATGTCGTGTTATTAGTCCACAAGAGTTTTATTTTGATAATACAAAAGAATAAATATTTTGATTGCACTAACCGATCATCATCAAGCTGTATTCCTTTGCTACTAAAAGACGTAAGTCGTAGAGGTTCTCACGAAATTCTCTTTCTAAAATTTCACTGAGTGGAGTTCTTACTTTAACATCAAGTTCTAACATTCGTTCAGACATTATATTACTTACCTAAAAAAATAAAATTTTAATTACCGACTACATGTAGGTACTTGTTGTAGTAAATGTTTATTTATTTAAAAAAGACAACTCTCGCACTAGGTATCACGCCCTGTGTTGCGGGGACTTTTACAAACATCAATTTAACATACTCAAATAACGTCCAGACTCAGGCCAATAAATTGTGGATCACACAAAGAACTGTCCTGCGCGGGAACTGAAACATCGACACGTGCACGTCAGCCGCTTACCGCACCGCCACGCCAGCGAGGCAGTTTTGGGTTTTTTAGACAAATGAGCCAGCAGGTCACCTGATGGTAAGTGATCACCGCCGCCCACCAGAGAATTCACGGATGCGTTGCCGACCTTTAAGAAGGGAATACGGTCGTTCCTTAAGCTCCCTAAGTCGTAACTTAGTAGCTTTAATTAAGTTTTAATCACATTGCAAACATAAGCAAATCACACATTACGATGATCAAAACAGTACCCAATATTTAATGATTAGTTACGGGCAGTTACAGTCAGAAACATAGTCCAGAAATGAATTCAACAGATGGTAAGTAGTCAAAATATGATTAGGTACACTCCGTGGCCATTACCATGCCTGTCTGGCATTTAGCCAGACAGGCTTCTTCATACAACGTTTGAAAGACCCCGTAACTTAAGATAATGGTATCAGACTTGGACAGAAGCTAGTAATTTTATTTTACCTGTAAGTAATAACCGGTGCAAAGTATTAATGCTCTAAGAAATCGTTCTGTAGTAGGAAGATGCAACATGTTAATCAACATGGGACTCAAAAAATTCAAAGGAGCTGTGTATATTGCTATATCTTTCACATCCTGAAACATAGTACATAGTAGAGATTATATAGAATTCATAAATGTCAATATACAATATTATGAAAAAGTAATTATTCATACCTTTTCTTCTACATTTTTCATTATAAAAAGCATCTTAATATAAGTACATTGTATAGTCGAAAACTAAATGGCTTTATCACCTCTAGAGTTAATGTTAGTTGCATGTCATAAAACTGTTAGGTTCAATATCGTACAACAAAACATCAGCTAAGGCATGACGCTACTTTGACATATCAGTTCTCTTGTATTAGCAAATAGTCGTTAAATATTTATAAAAACAAATAGAAAGTCAACGTTATTGACTGTTACTAGAGCATATTTTCGGTAAAACTTTTTATTCCAATGAATTTCTCTCTTTTTTACTTCTATGTCCATCTCTCTCATTTCTTGCATGACGTCATTGGCGCATATTTCAATTTAAAGTTTTCGTAATTTTATAATATAAAACAAATTAGGGTAAAACACCTAGTCGTTAGAAGTCCTACAATTATTGGCACTTATGAGTTAAAAGTGAGTAAAAAAAAAGAAAACACTATAGATTATTCAAGTTCAGTATGATTATTCAAGTTCAAATATTATTTATTTAATATTTTTACCATATTTTATTTATTTCATGTGTCAACACAGCAATAATAAATTTATCAGAATCCTTTTATTGGCATTAGTACCAATAATATTTATTTAATACTATTCAATCACATAATAATGATTAAGTATAAGCAAAGATTAAAGTATTTTATCATTTTATGATATTTTATATTTTAATTTGACACCGAAGTCCACTCTTAAGGTGCCAACAATTGGGTGGCTTACCAGCCAATATTTAAATTCTACATTTTCAGTTTTTCAGAAATGACAAGCTTGTAATATCACAAGTAACAAGTTGACTTTAGTTTTAAATTATTTAATGGTTTTTCATGGTTTTTCACATACAAACTCTACAGTTTAATACAGTGACATTTGTATTGTGTTAGTAGATATTATTATTTATTGCGTTGAAGTGAAAGTTTAAAATATATTGCACCTTTAATCTAAGCATAGTTTTGATTACGGTCAACCAATGACGTCAAGCTCACGCATAAACATTAAATAACGATCTTAATGAATTTGAAATATGATAGATTTTTTTGTCAAAACTGATAAAGCCATTTCGTTTTCGACTATACATAATAACGTCGATTAATACCACGCAGGACCTATACTGTACCTAATGGCTTATTTTGAATGTAGAGAATAAAACTGCTTTATTCTGCAGTTACAAACATACTCCTACAAGATTAATAATATAGAAATAATAAAAATACCTGTAGAGTAATGATGTCGTCTTGACCAGGTTTGATTTTTCTCTGGTAGCGTCGTCGATAGCGCACCTGTTAATGAATATTTGTTTAGCAAATAATTACAAATTAAGTACGTCAATTGATCGCGGGGACTGTCCAACACCTGCTGGTGTTTAGGAAGAAACCCCTATAGAAATCGGCAGATCATGATTCCTCAAAGCGAGCCCCAACAGAATAAACGTACTTATTTTTCCATAGAAAAAAAGGCCCACGCATGTCTGTTGTATTCCTAATCTACGAGTAGGTAAGTAAAATGTCTGTCACTTTCATTTTCTTGCAGATCTCCTAATTCTTTGATTGTGCCATATATCCCAGATCACACGAATAATTATTTTGCGTGGTATACGAACCCGCGACCTACTGCACGAGAGCCGCTTTCACAACCGTCGCGCCACCCAGGCCGTAGGGTTGAGCATTAACTATTATTAATTTTGGCATGAACAAAACTTTGTGTAAACATTTATGAATACTTACTTGCTCTATCAAGTCCACGTCATCTCTAAACTCAATAGCTCCAGTAGGCGGTTTTGTTGATTTTTGTATTACTTCTACTTGCTGTGGAGGTAAGTCACTGGAATAAGATATAAATAATAAACTGATAGGCAACAAACATGCGCGATGTTTCTGTCTCACATCTTTCTTAAGGGACTCTCTTGATCATCATCATCATATCAGCCAACGAGGATTCACTGAATATAGGCTTAATGAAAGTGCTCTATATAGTTACTTTAGATCTTCTGTTGGTTCCATTACAATGGAATTTTCTTGTTTCCGGCATTTAAGTTAGCGGGTCCATCATGACTTTTACGGTAGTCATGTCTCCTGTAGGACTGTTTCGTGCACAGAACACTTATACTCAATGGAGGTTTCGTGACTACGAAACACTAGGATAAAATAACTTGTTACACAAAACCAACCTCACGAATACGAGAGCGTCAGTAGTGTCGCTCCACACCCAATGCCCGTTTTCGTATAAACCTCCAAAGCCTCCTTCGTCATCCTCATCAGCCATATTTTAAAACAAAATAAAAAAAAATAACAAATAGATATTTTAATTTAGTATTTTGATACCTACTCTTTGACAGAGTAGGTTCGACAACTGACAATGCTGGTAGCATTTTGTATTGTCTTTAAGACAATGTCAACTTTCGTGATTTCAAGATGCTGCGAATTTTTTTTTTTTTTTTTTTTTTTTAATAATAATAATAAAGTTTATTTCACCACAAAAAGTACATACTTAGTTATAAACATCGGTATTATTGTAATAATCTAATACTAGAGCATATATTTTGTTTGATAATAGTTACATATTATGTGGTGCCGACCCCTTTGCTAAGCTGTTGTGAGACAGCTTGTATTAAAGGAGTCAGGCCCGATTTCCTCGATATATTATATACTTAACAGTCTATCATATTGTGTTATCTTAAGGCTGATTTACACAGGGTCAGTAGACAAGTCAGTCGCAGCGCCAATGTCGGCGCCGCGACTGACTTTAACTGTTTACATGAAGTAAGTAGAAGTGGTGCGTTTCTCACGGTGACCACACGTGTGTGAAGTCAGTGGGAAAAATGAATTTGCGAAAACAACTGAAACGAAGATTTAATTATTTGTTAAAAAAAATATCAATTTTGCTGTTCAATGAGTTAATAGAAATGGTAGAAAATGAGATAACTAAAATTAAACGACCGTAGGTAAGAAAATGGATTGACGATAGAAACGAAACTGGTGGCTCTGCTTTGTTGCTGAAGCAATTGCAATTTGAAGATCCTGCGGAGTACAAACTGGTTATGAGAACTTCATTGAAAAAAAAACGTGGTTACTCTACAACGCAGCGGCAGTGACAAGCACGCAATGACTTGTCTGTTTACACGGGGTTTATTTGGCTGTCACGGGGGTGCGCGGGTGGCGGGGGGCGTCAACTGACTTCAAAATATTCGTGTGCGAATATTCAAGTCAGCGCTGACTTCAAGCCACTGTACTGACTTCAAATCAGTTTACACGGGCTTTTTTTCGAGTCAGCACTGACTTGCCTCGAATTTGAAGTCAGTTACTGACCCTGTGTAAATCAGCTTTTAGTTAAACTAGTGCCGATACATTATTATTGTATTTTTAACATGGTGATTAAAATAGAATCTGTGCTACATGAGATTCTGTCGGATACTTAGAGGGGTTGGTGTGTGTATGTGTGTGTCTGTGTGTGAGAGTATGTATAGTTGTGTGTGTATGTGGGTATGTGTTTGAATGTGTGCGTGTATGTTTCTAAGTGAATTGGTTGTAGGTATGTGAATGTTAGTCTGCATGTGTGATGTTCTTTACAAGGTATGAGTTGATATGAGCTGTTCAGTTTTATCATAGTTTTGTGCTAAAAGATAAACTCTTACTGTCTCTCTGCACGAAAACCTTGAGAGCGAATATATATCAAGCTTCCTATTTAGTAAATTGTAGAGGCGAGGTCCTAAATAGCAATGAAATTTTTGGGTAAACGATAAGTTACACTTATAAGATTGACATACCAGGTCCTTACGACGAGTAGAGACTGTTTTGTATGGTGTGATTTGATGCTGGTATAAGACTGTGGATGCAATGAAAAGCTGTCTGACCGTTAGGACTTTGCAAGTTTTATAGAGATCTTCAGTTGGAAAACGATATGGTTGGACTTTGAATTATAGACTATATTTCTATTTTTTAGTTTTAAATTAGGCTCCGGGCATTTTTCTCTTTTTTAACTTTTTATTCTCTTCACCCTGTCGTTGGCCAAATCATCGGTAAACGGTGGGTTCATTATAAAAAAAACAGAACAGAACAAAAGATGCCGTGTCACTAGTCCTTTCTATGATATGAGGTCAGGGCATTAAAGAATCTTTTATGTATGGCGTCAAAGTTTTAGTAAAGAACAATGCTCAAAACGTCCCCAGCTTGTAGCACTTTAAAACCTATGTTAATTGAAAGGCCTTAGTATTTTGAGCATTTTATTGTATGACAGCAAATCTCAAATGTGTATCCGAAAAAAGTTATATCGCCTTAAAGAAACCGAAACGAGTCACAATTATGTTGCTGTTTATTGTACTTTTTCGAAATAATAGCTAATAAAATACATAGTTAACAGTGTAGAATATAAGAAAAATGTAATTAGATTATTTATTTATTTATTATTACGCGCCGTATATGCCCAATGACCCGATTTTTTCTTTTTTGTAAGCACGAGTAGTTTGTCTCCTGGGACATTTACTACTTCACGCTGGCTGTGGGGCGGATGGCCCTCAACCTAAGACATTTAAGTGTCATGCCTCAGGGGCACCCCCTGTGGGCACGAACCTCGGCCTGGACCGTCACCGACTAACAGGATCTGCGGAAGGCACGCTCTCTAGGAGCGAACGCGGCGCGTATTCCGGCCTCGACGGCGAGGACGGAACAGCGGACGTGTTGTTGTGGCTTCGCCAACCGTATGAGCTCTACGTTGAGCGATCGCGATCCTATCACCCGGCTCTTCGAGAGCATGTCTAGGTCTTCTAATTTTTGATATTCTAGAGGGGATGTACCCGGATGCCTTAATCACAAGTTGGTTGGGGTGAGTGGCAGCCGTTTCAAATTAGCGACGGGATCACGGGAACAGAGTTTCATGTGTTGCTGGATGGTCGGCAACTCGAGGTCGATGTGGAGATCCTCGTTACGCATGAACAACGGTGCTCCCGTCGCTTTGCGCATGAACCTATTCTGAATTGTTTGTAACCTATGGATCCTGCAGCTGTGTGGCCTAAGGCGAGCGAAAACTACGCACGCGTACGTCATGATTGGCCTAATACAAGTCTCCTATATCTTAACTTTATTGCGGATTGACATCTTAGACTCCTTCCTAAGGAGTAAGTGCAGCCGTCCCATCACAGACGAGCCCTGCTTGCGAACCATGTTTAGGTGGGGACGGAGTGAGAGTTTATCGTCGAGTATGACTCCAAAGTATTTGGCTTCCCTCGCCCAAGGGATCGGGGAGCCGAACATCTTGACCTTTGGTGTCTCTGCCGAGAGAGTTTTGTGGCTCCTTTTCTTGTGAAACATCATCGCTTGGCTCTTTTCGGGGTTGACTGTTATCCTCTATTACAAGAACCACTCGCTGAGGGCGTTGGACGTAGATTTACGAATGAAGAACCAAAAAAATGTTCAGGAATGTAGTATTCAATAATACTCTTCCTCATCTCTTCACATACTTCCTAATTGCTGGAGCGCTTCTCAATACATTCAGGGAGCCTTTTCATGACAGTGTCTATGCCACAGACTTCGTTGAACGAATTCATCGCAGAATTTACATCAACAATGACTTGGGTAACTACGTTACAGGCAGCGGGCTACGTTCAGAACATTGACTGATGAGTCCATAAATATACCGTTACCTGAATTATCAAACGAGGATATTATTTTGTTTAGTTTGGGGACATATCACACTTAAAACTAGCAGCTTCCTATGTTAGCGAACATTTACGTGGCGGCGTCTGCAACATAGAAGTTTGTGCAATTCCAAGCCCAATTATGAACCAATACGGTATAAACACGGCAGATTGCACTCTTTTGAGGAGTCGAATTTTATCCACACATAGGTCAAATGCGACCTATTACTTACAGGTATTTATTTGGTTTTAAATAACGCACAGGATATAAACGCCATTCAGGCATATATTGTTCATGCTTAACTGCTATGAGAACAGTTGGTGCTTGCGCGCATTTGTCGTCAGTATCGTATGGTACTTTGGTATTGGAAGGCATTTAGACGATTTCAATGGACCAGCCAGTGCCTGGGATATTGTAATAGACACTGAAAATACTGTAATGTTATAATAAAAAGTTGCTATTATGAAGTTATTTTTATTTGAAAACTTCTAAAAACCGTCCATGGCCACTTTGCAAAAAGCGGGAGTCATTTCAAAACTCAGAATAAGTTCATCCCACAGTATTAATTAAAATAAAAGAAACATCATGAACAATAATATAATTATCATTGTGACTGATTTCGGTTTCTTTATGTCGATATAACTTTTTTCGGATACACATTTGAGCTTTGCTGTCATACAATAAAATGGAGAGATGAGTAATACCTTTCGATTAACATATATCTTAAAGTGCTACAAAGTGGGGACGGTGTCCATACATTTTTGAGCATTGTTCTTTTACGAATTAAAAAAAAACTCTACATACCTAGGTAGTCTAAAGTATTTATTACTAAGTAATAAATAAGTCTTATTTATGGCCTTTTGTGTATTTTTGCAGTTTTTTATATGAATCAAGGTTATTGTATTTTTTGTATGCCCTAAAAGGCGCTTATAAAAACTATGTATATCTGTAACGTTATAACCCAGTACTAGGTACCACAAATAACATAATAGTGTAAAGGGACACAATTCTATGCTGTGTTATAAAGCAGAGCAGTAAACAATGTTTTCTTTGTGTTTAAAAATGGTTCTTAATAAATTTACAATTTTAACTGCATCCAAATAAAAGTTCACGACTTCCCGTAAATTATGGTTACCAATATTTCAAAATTTTTATTCATGATTATTATATTTTATGAATAAGTATAACTTTCGAAATCGGAATCTCTATCCAGCGTGTTTTGTAAGTTTGGCAAAATTTACGATGTCACTAGTACCTAAGTTTGTTCTCGACGCCACTGAATATAAAGTTATGTTAATGTTACTAGTGCATCCAGCTTTGAACCTTAAAAGTTATAAAACGTTCAAGTTATTTTCAATCCAGGATAAAAGCTATTGAATCTATAACGAAATGGAGCTGACACACTTATGTTCGCTTATGTTGTAAACGAGTATCAACATGCGAGTTATTTTATATTTACGGATATTATATTTTTATATAATAAATATTTTTATCACGCAGTGTCCTATGAAGTACAATAACTTGTGCGCTCTACAAGGCGGCATGCTGGTGATGTAGTAGTACCTAGTACTTGGTGCTTTGTAGTATCTGCTTACCCCAATTAGTCTGTCTACTAAGGTTCTAGTAGGGCTTAGTCCTGTCATTAGATATAAATAGGTAGGTAAGGAAGACTTAAAAATAAGTTTAAATGAAATCTACACCAAGCATATTATTTTGAAGTACCTACCTACAACTCACAGAACAATCTACAACTATTCCCATCTCAAAGTATGTCAAAACAGTATTCTCAATTCAAAAAAAAAAAGGAACACACAGAGTCTCAACGCAAAAAGTTAATAACAGGCCTAGTTTGTTCAAAAAGTTTGTATCTATCAATTAAATCGAGTTCGAATTTCTAACAACAGAATTCGACATGGCCGCTGTTGAATATTATTAGTGCTCGACTATTCTCTACCATGTAACTCTTTTTGTATTATAATAAAAAAATATGGAACCAGGATATGTCGCTGATACTTGTTTGTATTTGCATGTTATTGGTGAAACATGGAAGTATTTTCTTTGAAATGATTTGATTGATTTGAATGTCTTTGACGTGGATTTAAATAGGAACATGGTCTGTATCTACCGGGTCTAGTTTATAATATCGACAGGCACTACATCGATGGTCGCTACATCGCAAACGCTCCATCGAAGGGTTACTGTATCGATAGTACCCTGAATCGATGGTACGCTACATCGACAGTACCCAAAATCGACGGTATGCTACATCGACGGTACACTAAAACGACGGTACGCTACAATGACAGTACCCTACATCGATGGTCGCTACATCGAAAGTGCACCAAATCGATAGCACGCTGCATCGATTAACCAACCAAAGCCAGGTTTCATTATTTTTTATTATTCTAAGGCATTTAATTTATTATATTTTTTTAATATTCTACGATTTATTAAAATTAGGTAGGAATATTTTTATTATTCTACGAAATTTTTGAACTACTCAAGCCAGAATTAAATAAAAAACACAGGACTTTTTAAAAGTTTTTACTTAATTACAATTTGTTGAATCTGTAAATTGCTTGATTTTAATGTAAGTACTAAGTACTATGGTGAAATAAACATATAATATTCGTATGTAACATTGATTTATAGTTCTTTTTTTAAATTTCTAAAATTAACAATAACAAAAACGATTGATTTAAAACATTCTAATTATAATTATGTAATTAACGAGTAATTTTTTTTTTGTTTCTAATCAAAACACTTATAAAAAAGTAGGTATAAAAAAGGAAAAAGTATAGTACCCAGAACAACATGAACCCTGATAAACAAAATGTTTTGTGTAAAATTAAATATAAGTATTACTAGCAATCCCTTTAAGAAACTTTAAGACAGTTATACTGTTTCTTTGTTCAATAAAATGTGAAATAGTATTTTGACTGTCTCGATTTCTCTTTTTAGGGGAAGGACCTTGTGCTCCAGCTTCTGCCTGCTCAATTTCAAAATTCACCGAGATCTGCTCCTTTTTAAGCTCTTTAATAGTAGAGTACAGACCTAGCTTTTTATTATCGAGCAATGAATTCCAGCGCCTATGCCATGCTTCTACGGAATTTTGGGTTCTTGGCAAATTATGTTCGTTATTGTAGTGAACAGACCATAAATCTGGGGGAAAGAGCGGAGGAGTAGTGTATATAGTTATTTTATTGTCAAAACCTGTTCGCGAAGACTGTTTACCTTTGACATATGTTGTCTCAAACCAGTGTATTATAGTTTCAGTGCAGCTGTCCTTAGAAAGAACTTTGTCTTTGAGTAATTCAAATGCATTTGGAATTTCGTTTGGTGGCAAGTATGCCAAAGCAATCAATTGGCGTATCTTACGAGCAAAACTAGCATCTTCAAAATACTTATTTTGCAAGCCATATTGCTGTACTCTTCGCCAAACGTTTTGTCCCAAATGAAAAAGACAGCATTTGTGGGTGGCCTCAATAAAGACCGACCTAACTGAGTTTATGACCGCAACTTCAAAATCTGTCATAACTAATTCAGGGGCTAAAAGACATTCACCAATAGAGTCTGCGTAGAATTTTAGTTGTTGCAAGAAATGTGTGTAGCACTCTTGAGATTTACTGGTTAAAAGAGCATATACAAGAGGGACAGTTTTATTATTATACCCGGCGTCACCAACAATTCCATGTATAGAATATAGTTGGGTAAATATAACTGGGCAACACTGAAATGTCCCGTCCATTATCCATATCGGTGATTCCTTTAGCAGCCGTATGTTTTTTTTTGTACTAAAAATAAGCACGCAACCTTCGTTATTTAGTCTAGTATTTGACACTAAAAATGGTTCGTCATCCATCATCTTCAAATTATCTGGAACTTAAATTTGATCTGTGGTTTGTGGCTCTGGTGGTCTGTTTTTTGCTCGGGCTCGTTTTACCAGCTGCCTTAAAGCATTTTTATTAGATAAAGCACATGCACTAGATGTTGGCACCATCTCTATGTTGCGGTTAATTATTTGACATGGTTTTTCCATAGTGGTTATATCGGACTCTCTCTTCACATTTTCTCTAAGGCGCAGGTCATCAATAAGACCTACAAGTAGATAAAAGTTCGTTTAGTTATGGCAGTCTGTAATCTTTTTAAGTGGACTAACCATCTAGTTCTAAATAAAGATTTTATTTATCTATGGAATTAATATTAGTATTTTTTTTTAAATATTGACTCTCCCGTTGGCTTGGAGGTTAGTGTATTTGCCTGTCATGCAGAGGTCGAGGCTTCGATTCCCGTACAAATCAAATATTTGTGTGTAAGAACATGGCTCTTTGATTTGGTCTGAGTGTTTCTCCGTACAATATAACTACTTACAGTACCCTGTCGTAAATACGACCGTCGACATGTAGAAAGAGACAATCGGTCAATTTCGGGTTCGTAGAGCGTCATCCCTATCGCACACTATCAAATCATATTTTAAGGGTACGCATGCCAGTCGCAACTCCATACAAACGTAGAAAGTTAATTATTCTAATTTAGTTTTTAAAATGATTATTCTAGGTCTACTATTTTTATATCATACTATAACTAATTTTTTTACTTACCAGGTTGTGGAGCATGATTATGAGCTGTCATATTTTTCTTTAATACGTGTTCAGAATCACTGACCACACTGATACAAGTACTACGACACTTTGCATCGGTATATTTTTGTACACAATACCAGTAGTGTACTCCGTTATTTACTTTATTCTTCACCATTTTGTAACCGTTTATTACTAAACATTGCTTATTGTTATGCGTTGTAGCTAATTTAATTTCGTACATTTTCGTAATTAACACTAAGACAGACAACAAAATGATTTAAAACCATTTAACAAACTCATGAGGGTAGTACGAAAAATCTTGCCTGAAATTCAGTAAAAGTTCTGTTCAGAAATTCAATTGTGGCAACGTCTACCATTGCCACAATTAAAAAAAATATTTTCAACCAAATATTTCGTAGAATAATAAAATAATTAATTTTAGAAGTTTAAAAAAAGAACTATAAATCAATGTTACATACGAATATTATATGTTTATTTCACCATAGTACTTAGTACTTACATTAAAATCAAGCAATTTACAGATTCAACAAATTGTAATTAAGTAAAAACTTTTAAAAAGTCCTGTGTTTTTTATTTAATTCTGGCTGGAGTAGTTCAAAAATTTCGTAGAATAATAAAAATAACAATATTCCTACCTAGTTTTAATAAATCGTAGAATATTAAAAAAATATAATAAATTAAATGCCTTAGAATAATAAAAAATAATGAAACCTGGCTTTGGTTGGTTAATCGATGCAGCGTGCTATCGATTTGGTGCACTTTCGATGTAGCGACCATCGATGTAGGGTACTGTCATTGTAGCGTACCGTCGTTTTAGTGTACCGTCGATGTAGCATACCGTCGATTTTGGGTACTGTCGATGTAGCGTACCATCGATTCAGGGTACTATCGATACAGTAACCCTTCGATGATGGAGCGTTTGCGATGTAGCGACCATCGATGTAGTGCCTGTCGATATTATAAACTAGACCCGTATCTACCCCAGTAGGTAGAAATAATTGCCGAACAATAACTTCTGTAATATTAGACAAATACGTTTGATTTTTTATCACACAAAGCCAAGTTTCAAAACACGTACAATCTTAGCCATGTCCGATTTGCTATTTATGTATTTAATTGACTAGTAATTATAGACCCTAAACGTAAAATATATCAATATTTTTTCCAATTTACTATAGGAGGTTACCCCCTCTGCAGTTAAGATTAATGAATAGTTACAACGACTAGCATAATTTTAAAAACTCGAACATGTCATTGTTTTTCCTACCGACCCTACAATCCTCGTGTTTTCATACGCTTTTACATGAGTAAATAGTAAATTTTGAGCATGTATGTCACTTGTGTTAATTCATTGAATTTACTGTCACACACGATTGCACATAAGGCTGTGATGCCCTGCTTTGATCATGTTCGTTCTGCCATGTGATCAAATGAGTATCTACCTAGTTTAGCACCCGGTTCGAGATAAACGCGCTTACTAGGGGACCTGGATAACAATCTAAAGTAACCTTTATACACGTGTATCCTTGTGTAAATAATATTGTAGGGTTTATTCTGTTTAGTTTTTCTGGTTCTTCTTTCTTGTTTGGTTAGTGACCAACATGAGATAGAGAGTTGCAGTTGTTAAGAAAGAGATACACAAGATCTTCTTCGCCTGCAAAATGCGAACGCTTTTTTGTTTTTTCTCACTCCGATTTCTTTTATATCCTTTCTTTGGCAGTCCATCGATATTTTCTTCCGGCTTACACTTCTTCTTTTACACAAATACAGTACTGACAATATTTCCTGAAAAATTCCTGATAACGACTAACTTTTTCAATCCGAATACTTTTGTAACCATTCCCATCCTGCAGCGTTCATCTTTAGTACTCAATTAGGCCACATGTTAATGTGCCCGGACTAAAAAAATAGTTCATCGCTTAGCGTAATGACTTACTCCGCTAAAGACATAGCTGATGTACCGACTACTACTAGAAGTAATAAGCTGGATTGATGGTTTAAATTCGAAATCTATGTAGGTATGTCAAACACTCGAATAGATTCAGCTCCTAACACCAATAAACCAATAGCGCCAGGCTCCAACAAAAAAACATTTAGGTTGCACTACTAGAATCAGTATACTACCGTAGGTATTTTTGAAGTTACTATGCTCTAGTAGCTGGGTCGTGAAAACAACATTTATAATCGAAAATCTACGTACCTAATCAAAAAAGATTCAACCTACAAACAATATCATAACAAACCTCATTGTATGAATACTTTACTATGCAATCCAAATCGTATTGTCTTTCATAGTTGCATTGACTTGAGATAAATATAAAAACAAAACATCTCGAATACAATTTAATGGCATGTCCCAACGAAGCACTCTGATGAACAAGGTAATATTGTCGCAGCATATCTAGGTTAAAAGCTGCACAAATTTAATAAGAAGGAACTCGATTGCATTCGTTGAAATCAAAAGCTCTCGGCGTTGCCGCGTTGATACAGAAATGAAGTATAACCATTCGTTGAGAGGCACGTATCGAGCGGGTATAATCCTTCGCCGGGAGCGGTGTTCAATCTACTCCTGAGTCATAAACCGGGTGTTCCGTAGACGTAAACTGTACTACGTGAGCTCACAAACGCGGATACGAAAGACATTGCTTCCATAGTGTTGTGTGCATCAGCTTCGGGTGTTTTAGTTAATTTAGTACGTAATTGATCTGCAGTAATAAAATTGCAAGGCGTAGATAGCCGTTATTAACTCCTAAGTGTAAAAATAAAAACGTATCGATACTATTTTAAAATTGTACCCCATTGATAGAGGGATTTGCCTGACTAGAGCCAAGCTAACCAGGCGAATTTATGTAGGGTTACTTGTAGATTTAATAGTAACCTATCTACTAGTAAAAACAATATTTATTTATCCACTACTTCTAACAGCCCATAACTGTCCCACTCCAGGGACAGTATCCCAAATACTGGAGGGAATTATTCCAAATATTACTAATCTAGGTGACCGTATTGGTAAACGGTTTTTTGTCAAGTTTTTCTCCCTAAGTATTCATCATAACAGCCCATTAATGTCCCACTGCAGGGACGAGCCTCCTCCCGAGACGGAGCGATACTTGGCCTACTAATACCACGCTGGCCAGACGGATTGGCATAGGGTTTAATTTCAAGTTTTCCTTCTTTTTTATTTCGTAAAGATAATATTGACGGATAGTCCCTTAGTCGGTTTTTACGACACCTATTGAATGAGATAGGGTGGTGAAATGTATCTTACTCCGTCACCACACGGATAACCCTAAGTATTAATAGAGATTATATCTGCAAGCTTTTCCTTAGTCAGCTTTTACGACACTCATTAGATGGGGTGGAGACACCAATGTACTCGTATTTTTCTCTGTCAGCATATTAAGATATTTATTGTTTTTATTTTACTCGTTGAATCTTAATTGCAATAACTACGAGGATCGCAATTAAGTATCAAAATAACAAAATACTGATTCACCAATCTGAATGAACAACTTCTTCCGCTCCATTTCACTTTTATTTTGAAACTTCCAATCCAATGAATCGTACGATTGAACCTATTACGAATAACTTTACCTATCTGTTCATGTGTGAACGAGAAAAATATTCAGATTTCATGGCTGATTATTATTAAAATATGAATTATTTGGGAAATGTTAGTGTTTATCCAGAAGCTTGTTAGGTTCTTTGTTTTAATAACGTCTTTTCTTTGTCAATGATTAGAGATTATCTGGATCTATATATTTTGTTTTTTTTAAAGCGTGCAATTTACATAAAATACTCAATTAATTGCGGTCATGCCTATTTTGGTACCTGACTTGGGTATCTACCATCGTGCCAAGTATAATCTTTGCTTCAAGAACCATTCAGTGAGGTAACAAATAAATGAAGGGATGTACATTCATACTTACATATACGTGTAAGAAGACGTTATCATACAGGTGACTTGGTTGTTCTCTGATATAGCGTCTGTGAACGGTGGTTACCGCTTACCATAATGTCGTAACTCGTTTGCCATCTTAAGCCAATAAAAAAAATATCAAGAGAAACAAAATAACCATATACACAGATCTTACCAGAAAGGCGTCAAAAACAAGTAACAAGCCATCGCATTATACAAACAACATTATAATATAATAATAATACATTTTAATGAAACATTCAGTAAACATAATATACTAGTGCAACAAGCAGCTTGTCAGATATTTCCCGTTTATACAACACGCGTTGTTACATTACAGTACATTACAGTAACGTTAATGTATTGTATGTTAGAGCATTGATTGATGTTGTTCTGTGTTTTGCGAGATAATTATGCGTCAGTTTATTTTGCATTTGTTTGGTATGTTTGTTTGCTAATATGGATTTAGTAAGAAAATGTTTCTTTGCTTTACCAAATGGAAAGGCTAAGTATTTGTTAAAATGCTCTGGTCCATGGTCTAAAAGTATTTCATGATATATTAATGCAAAATATCTAAATTCCCTTGTTTTTATGATTAAAAGTCTATCATTGGGCCAAGTATCTTATTTGCACTTACAATCATCTAGTGTTGCTGTAACAGTAACAAGGATTTAAGTAGGTATACAAACTAATGAAATTTTATACAAAGTTATGTACAGTAATTCATCGTATTAATATTTCTATAATTGTACACATAGGTACATACATTTGTTAATTCCGCCAACGTTTAGGAGACACAATAGAAAAATAATTGCTGCACAATAGAAAAACAATGTAACAACAAATACCATATCAATAACTTAAAACTATATGTAATTAATTGTTATAACATAAGATTATGTGTATTTATCATTAGAAATCAATGTAACATTAGCCCTAAGTAAGCTGTAATTGTACAGTAGCTTAAATTTTATTGAATACATTTTATTTATTTATTTATTATTTATTTATTAATGAAAAGTCAGTTACAAATGAAATGACATCTATTATGTTAATAAGCGGAAATAATGCAGTGTGACTACGGCTTTAAGAGAACACTTCCATTTTTAGGTTTTGGTGGGAAGTCAACAAATGACCACCTGGGTAGCAACCATAATATTCCAGTTACAGTTCAGTTACAGTTTTGGTTTGCACTTGAATGTCATATTCATAAATCACCCTGTATAAATTACGCGCCCACATGTGGTCCGGCAAAGCTTTTTTCGATAAACATAGCGGTAGCCCTTTTTAAACAAGTGGCAATGTAAGCTGTCATGTGCCGGGGTTTTCCAGGCAAGCCCAAGGGTTACCCTAGTGTCCTCTAATGGAGATTAATCGTCTCAACGCCACTGCGATCTCTTGACTGGGGATGGTTAAACCCCACTTTTATAGGAACATGATGACCAGACGCCGACACCCTCGGCTTAACCACCATTTAGGTAAGCCAGAGATCCTGGGTAAAGGTAATCCTACCGCTTTTATCGTAGATTATATAGGATCCATGATTAAAGTGTTCATAATTTCAATAAACCTAACACAATTACGTACAGTCTGCTTAGTATAATCCAATTAATAAGCCTCGAAAGCTCCTTTGTGAGTAAATAATTTACAAGCTATTATTATGAATGATACGTAACGCGTAAGTGATATTTAGATTTGCACCTCAGGCCCAATTCGCGTGTAATAAGGTGCCTGTCTTTAGCCCCTTTGAATATTCATGCCACGATCGACGTACCGCCTTCACTTTATTCTGTGTAAACACTCGTACGTGTCCTTTCAAGTTTATCTTGTATTACTCAAATAAAATACGTTTACTTGCTGTCGTAATTCTTTAAATAATCACGTGTTTAATTTTATGCTAAGACATATCTTCCTCAGTTTTCTGAACCTTGTCTCGTTCGTAGAAATTGTATTCAGCTGTTGTATCAAGTTACGTTTGTTGAATGTCTCCTTGTGAATTTGAATTAGACATCAAGAAGTTAGTCTGAAAAATAATGATATGGTTTCGGTGAGTAAGTTTGAATGAATTAGATGTGAAAGAGAGAAGTTCCAATATGTATTCAAATTATTGAGTTATTGCGAACCAATCCTGTCGCATGGTACATGACATTAATGTAAATTGCCCAATATAAATGAATAGGTATATTTCACCCCTAAACATTTACCTATGTTTAACATGTTTTCTTACAGCCATCGGTCGTAGCAAGTGCTGTCAAAAAAGGATATTTTCTTTTGAAAGGCTAGTCTTCTAAGTTAGCCCCATAAAAATCTCTGCAGCAAAATATGTTTCAGAATGTACTTATACACTTGTAGATTGAAGATGCAAATGGCCGTTAACTTTAAATGGTTGTAAAGACGCAATTATATACAGGATGTAAAGTGAGACATAGGCAATATTGTAGGGCGTGATAGATAACGTTATTTAATGAAGGAAAAAAAATACAAAATAAATTAACATTAAATTACTACATAGTAAACGACGTGTAAAGCTTAGCCACGAATTTCACTAATCATGGACACCGCGCGGCGCGCGGACGCAGCGAGCGATCGAACTCAACGCTAGGTTCGCCAGCTGATTTAGATACATACCTACATGTTACGTCTACACGACGACGAATGAAGTGAATGAGTTTGTTTAAATACTAATACTCAAATTTCTATTCTAATAAATACAAAACTGAAGTGATTACATAAATACGTAAACTGACGCATTTTTTTTTTTTTTTTTTTGTTTTTTTTTTTTTGTTTGTATGATTAACACAAACAAACCTCTCGGACTCTAATGGGAGAGGAGGTCGGGAACTCTCATGAGTACCAGCCCAGCCTATTGCTGAACTGGTTATGTCAGACTCTTACTGACTAAACCCGCCTTTGGTGTCTTATTTCCTTAGAGGCTATTAGACAGTATCGAAACGTCTTCTCGGGACTAGCGTCCGGGAAGCAGTTATGAAGTTGATAAGCGTCACCCTATTATATAATAGAGTAACCGCTATAACTTTCCCTATGAAAAAGACTGTGAGCTATGTGCTCAGGGCATGACTAGCTAAAGGGGTATGCGTTACTTAGCTTTAGAAGTCGCTAAGTAACTTCCTATCGGGATTAATTAATTGAAATAATTAATTAATTAGTTGGGCAATTAAACTAATATATTGATAAGATTCCTTTATAAGGAAAATACAAAAGATAAGACTGATAAGAACAACAACAACTAAGTGTTTTTTATTGTGTATGTGAGTACATGTATAGTGTTATGATATGTGTAGTGTACCTACGTAGGAGTGTGTGGGGAGTGTATACTTTAATATCCTAAAGCGGCTAGAAGAGTGCGGTGATTGGCTATCGCCATGATGCGGTCGATGGGGCTCTTAGCTTCGCGGAGTTTGCTCGCGAGTAAGGCGACTTCGTTAAGGTCGACACCTTGCATCACCGAGTCGATGATAGCAAAGTCGTCGGCTTGAGACGGAGTGGGGAGGGTTGAGGGCTTAGGTGGCACGGGGGCCGCCTTCCTCGGGCCCCATACGGGGCGGGATTGAGGTGCGACTGGGCCCTTAGTGGGCACAGTGACTGGGCCCTTATGGGGCAGAGAGGGGAAGTTCTCCTCAGTGGGAGGCGGGACATAACGTTTAGGTATTTGAGGTACCTGTTTAGGAGGAGGGGGGCGCCGTGGCGCTTTAGGACAGCCCTTATAGTTAGCCTGGGGGTGACGGGGTGTCCCTTGTACGGGAGCACTCGGAGGTGAGGTGAGGTGTTAGGCACTTCACACACCGGGGAGAGGCTGTACAGTTACGGGCGGCGTGGCCGTATAACTGACAGCGGTGGCACTGTCCTGGGAAGCGACGTCGGTGTGGCTGCTCGACCTTGAGGCCGGAGAGACCACACACGACAAGTGATGTTTGGCGGAAGATATCTCTTGCCGCGGAGCCTGGCGCATAGGTCAGAATGACCATGGCTAGGGGGAACTGCTTGCCGATACGGCTGTACATTTTATGTACCGCCTCGACGGGGAAGCCCTGACTTTTGAGGTCATTTAGGATGGCCTCATTACTGATCTCATGCGGTATCCCGCGAAGCACAGCCCTCACCTTACGTTCCTCTGGGAGGGCGTAGGTGTGGTAAGGGATGCGGAGGACTGAAAGAATTTTTGTGAGACTACGAAAGTCTTCAATGGAAGGGACTTTGATCTTAATCGCCTCCCCTGCGTTGGTGGCGCTAGTGACTTGAATGCGCTTCTCCGCGAGGTCGCGGGAGAGAGCGTCCCACCTAGTCTTGTCACGAAAGAAAACTGGTGGGGGGGCTTTTGGGGTTGGAATAGAGGCTAGGCCTTTGTTGACCTTAACGCCTGAAGTGGAGGGAGCTACTGGGACGGGTGTCTCAATGACAAGGTCCATCAGTGCTGGAGTGGGGACGTTAGTTAAGGTGACGGTGGTTGGCACTACCACTGAGGAGACCTCCTCTGTGGCGGTGGGGGCTTGAGCGGCGGCACGCTTACGCACATTGCGTTTTGACTTCTTCCCCTTTACAGGGGTGAAGGAAGCGGACGGGTCTGGGTTCCACTCGAGGGTGTCCCCCACACTGGAGGCAGAGGAGAGCGCCGGGGCGGGCCTCTTGAGGACGGTGGTTTCTTCTTGGTAGTCTAGAAGGACATCTGGGGGGGTATAATTGTGGTCTGGATTTGGGGGAGTACCCCAATTCTCCATAAACCTTTTCATTACCTTGTTCGTAAATTCTTGGATTTGAGCTTCGCTAGGAGTGGTTGAGATTTGTTGAGAGAAGTGATGTGGTTGTTGTTGCTCGGGATTTGGCTGATCAGCCATGATGAACTACGCGCCCCCCGCGAGGGCAGGGAGCGCCACAAAAACCTAAATGAACAGGGACAGTCCTAGTAGTGAGCGGTGCCCTAGTGGATCACCGGTCTTCCTTCCCCCTGGGTAGGCCCAGTGCAGTGGGGTCCGGACTTTCGGTTTTTGTTCCCGTCCTGAGGGGACGGAAACGAGCTACCTGAAAGCTCAATCGGCTTCGTTTGCACCGTTAGGTATCAACCGATTACCCTGAAGGGGTCAAAACACTACGTATAGTTTATTATTAGATTGTTTACACTCGTCCAAGCCCTTTTCAGGACTTTTCTAAGCGAAAACAAAACAATAATAACACACGTAATGTAGTCTGGCGATGTACTTACCGCGCGCAGTGGCGCTACGGAGTCGTAGCGGAGGCAACGGAAACAGTCGATCGCGGAGACGTGCGTCTCACGCGGGATGACAGAGCGGAATGTGTGACGCATTTTTACTAATACGATCCTTATAAACCAGCATTGTTTAATCCACATTTGCACCTGGCAAACTACCGTTAGTACGTGCATACACACTAACCATGTCCAGGTACTCCTCGTTTGTGTATTGATAAGCCATACCTAATTTACACACACGACGGATTAAAAATTCCGGTTTTATGGCGCGCCGGAGGGAGGCCAAACGGGTTTGCAACGTCATCGACGGCGCTCGCGCACTGACTGAGCGGCGCGGCGCGGCGCGGTGCGGCGGGTGCATTCAAAGGAGTAGGCAATGAGTGCCGGCCGCGCGCGGCGCGGTACCTACTTTGTACTAGTGTGCCTACTATGCCGGCCGGGCGACGCGCGGCGCGGGTCAATGCACCGAGTCGTAAGCAATATTTTAGCGCAGCGGGAACTGTCCACACTTAGTTAATTTTTGGGATTTTTTCGTCAAAAATTAAGTACCTAATTTTATTACATAATTCGGATCAGAATCACGTACAGAGTCACCTCCTTAATTATTGCCGTTGACTCAAAATACACCCTGTATAAATATTATATAAGAGGGAGATTATCGCATATTATACTACCTTAATTTTGTTTGACGTTTCAGTACAGGTTGCACTGGCCCAGATGTCAGCTTGCGACCACGGCCAGTGCCTATTCATTAGAATGAAACTCGACAGTTTGAAACTCAATTAAGCATAAAACTAGGTGCTTAGTTATATTTAAATTGCGTACCATTTGTAACTATGACTACAAAATCTTATATAACCAATCACAAGACTGTCATTACGATTATTTTATAGAAAGTTTATCTAATATTTTATAAGATTATAACAGTGTTTTCTAGTGAAAGATTATTTTTATTAGAATTATTATTTTATCAATATGTATAATGATGACGATGATTGGAGTTTTACTGGTGTTTATGAAGGAGGGCGATGGGTTTGGGATGAAGAAACTGAAGCCTTGGTTTATTTGAAGTATGGTCTATTATTTGTCTCAATATACATTATACTGTGTAATAGACGTATTTTTTTTTCCGTGTGGTGACGGAGTAAGAATACTATATGTCACCTCCTCCCCATCTCATCCCATGGGTGTCGTAAAAACGATTTGTTCCTGATTCGTCATCTTCCTAATTGGTCATCTTCCAAATTCGTCACTTTCCTAACTCGTCATATTCCAAACTGGTCATTTTCCAGATTCGTCATCTTCGAAACTCGTCATTGTACTGTCGAATTGAATATCAACAGAAACTAAAAGAAATAATTATTCAAGTATGAGGAGGAACAATATGTCATAAAGTGTATAATTTTTTTATGAATACAAGTGCTAATTATATTAAATATAGTCTATTTGATTTTAAATTAATTACGAGTATATCTGTATAGGCTACAAAAAAGTTATGTCTACAAAATAATTAAATTGACTTATTTCAAATGGTATGCAATGTTTATTTATTTATTTATTTATTTAAAGTTAATTAAAACGGTACAGGCCAATTACATTAATTAACTTAGAACTAACTTAGAATAATCTTAATCTTAAACTTAAATTAACATGGAACAGTGGACACCCTTTCATACACCTTCTCACAAAACACTAAACATACACGCATGATTTCATTCCATTCATCCGCGAACACATCACACTCTGGGTGTTGACTCAAGAGGTCATTGAGCATTTTTAAAGTTCGACAGACTGGGGACTCGGCTCTGGCAACGGTTTTTGATGGTAGCACCGCGAAAAGATCATGCCGGCGGTTCTGACGATGTGCGATGTATTTATCGGGAACAAATAACCTGCAAAAAAGTTCATGAAGGTCAGGGCTGTCAATTCGTCCTCTGAGGGTTTTCAAGCCAACAAGTAGCTGACAAAAACCCCTTCTGACTTCCAAGGAGTTATATGATAACATACCTAGAAGATAATTGGTAGGGTACATGTAGGGGAAAAAGTGGTACAGTCTCTGATAATGAGATCTGAGGAAAGTTTTTTGCACTTTTTCAAGCATCAAAGTTTGGTTTGCAGTATGGGGATGCCAGACACATGCGCTTGCTTCGAGTTTGCTCCGAACAAGAGTATTAAACAGGAGGCGAGCAATATTAGGGTTTTGAAAATCCCTTGAATTTCGCAAGACGAAACCCAATCGCCTGAAAGATTCTCTCGCAATAGCGGTGACGTGGTCTTTAAAAGTTAATCCCCGGTCGAAGGCTACACCCAGGTCCTTAATAGTGGAGACACGAGCAATTACCTTACCATCTAAGCTATAGTTAAAGACGGTTGGTCGCAACTTCCGACCGTAGCTCATTACGTAGCATTTACTAAAGTTAAAGTACAGCTTGTTCACTGTACTCCATTCATGAATTGCGTTGATATCCTTTTGCAGGAGTCCGCAATCCTCTTCCGTCTTTACTTGAGCAACCAATTTCAGGTCATCGGCATAGAGCAAGCATCTAGCAAATTTGACCTCTTCAGTGAGATCGTTGATCATAATGAGGAATAAAAGAGGGCCCAGAACAGACCCCTGACTCACCCCTGAGCCAGTAATGTAGGCCTTGGACTCGAAACAGCCATGTTACTCGTAAAAAACATTATCATGTACCTAACATTTTTATACTAATAAAATAATTTAATCATCATCCTTATCTATTTAATATGTATTTAGTTTAATTAATTATTTATTTATATATCATTTAGGATAGTACACAAATACTTTTTTATTAATAATTAGTAAAAATTTAAATTGCATAAATGTCAATTGTGAAGTGCACTTCCGATCCGGTTTTTTTGACGTTCCGTTTGTATTTTTCGTCTTACTAATTATTTTCTAAAGATAAAATTCAAAAATATTTACTTCTTCTCTTTCTCTAATGAAAAAAATATATATTCAGGTTCATCAATTCATGCCTTATTTATTCTTGTACAGGGTGGAATGTTGTAATGCCACCTGGAGGGGAAGTACTCTTAATACTTTAGATAGAAAATTTTACTCAAAGGAAACATTCCTTTATTTTTGAAAAGAAAAAAAACTGCATTAAAGATTTTTAAAAATTCGCTTGCCGCACACGGTAATCGAACCGACTAAAATCTGTAAAAGTTGCACCGTGTACTTTTATTGCATTGATTGTTAGGGTCAATAAGGATGAAATCTCTTTAACAAACTTCATAAATTGAATAACATGAAAACCAACAATTAGAAGTTGACTTGCATGCTTTTAATTCTGATCACATCAGATTTGACTAGTGGTATGAAGGATTTGTTATCATAGATTATACTTACTACCACACTGTCATAATGTTAAAACTACCGCGTATCCATGATGTACCCGCCTATTACTGAGAAAGGCCCATCTTAATTATGGGACATTAATATGCTAGGCGGTTATGAAAGAGAATACCTACTACCTGATATTTAGGTAGCAATTAATAAATAACTGCTATAGCTATAACCACTTTACGATGCGAAAATATATGTATAAATAAGTTCGGTATAAATGGAATGAGGAAATCAAGTTATTAATAATGTACTTATTATATTTTCAGTGAAGAAATTACAAATGTTGTTGAATCCAAACAATACGATATACTTCCCTCTGGAGTTGAAACATTCAGAGATAATGTGGACTTGATTGAGCAGGTTGTATATTTAACAATCTTTTCTAGTTTATTGTAAACGTAGTTCAGAATTAGTAGTAAGGTAATAACATAAGAATGTAGCTAACAGAATCTCATTATTATTTCGTATTTTAATATATCTATACTTATTTTTAAATTCAACTTCCGCACTTGGGTAGTTGGTCTAACTTTAAGAGAACACATCTTTGACGTCATACAAATTGTCAATTACATATAAATATAATAATCTTTATAATAATAATAATCTTCGTTTGATCTGACCCCACGAAGTCACGACCATGCACAAGGCAACCTGCATGCCTCCAATGCAGTTATAACAACTTTAAAATGATGCAATTGAAACGATTTTTGCTTAATGTTGACCTGTAATTATGCTGCCTGTAGCTATGTTTGTTAATTTAAGTAGCTAGTTTACATAAACCCTAGTTATGTATTTATATTTTCTCTAGGTACGCTATCGTCGTCGCTATCAAAGAAAGTTATTACATAGACAGCCTGATGTTATTACTTTACAGGTTCGTTACATGATTTACTTATATGAATACTTTATAACTGTGTGAGGTACTTAGTGTGTAATGCATATAAGAATAATATTGTATGAAAAGCACGAAAACAAGACAGGACAGGATGAAGCCATCGTAATAGTATCTCACCTTTATGTTTTTATTAATTTTTTTATTTCTTTTTTCACTAGGAAATGGATAAAGTGGGAATAATGACACGTTTGTTATCCAAAACTACTAAACTTTATATGACCGTGATGTATTATTCCGCAATGATGTATTATATTAATTCAGCAACATAATAAAGGTAATATTTTTTATTTTTTTTACATCTTTATTTAAAAGCTCCTTAAATAAAGATGTAAAAAAATATAAAAAATACAACACAAAATTACAATTCGACTATGTCGCTCAACATGATAGGAATAGATTAAGATCACACATTAATTAAGTTAAAATTTCACTGTAAGTAAATGTATAAATTAATAAGAAGATTGTGTCCGAGATAAAACAACTCTCCAGGTATATATTTTTCAGGATATAAAAGACATAGCTATTTACACGGCTCCTGTTCGTATGATGACCCCGATATTAATTCATATGTTGCATCTAACAACAACGGAACGATTTCTCAGAGCGTTAATACTTTTTACTGGATATTATTTACAGGTAGGTAAAGTATGTAGGTATCTTAATATACATAATATTATATTCCTAATATTAAACTGTCATTGCGATCATTATCATTTAACCCTCGTCCACAGCTTGACTAAACGCCGATTACACTAGACATGATGTAGGAAGACTATATGTAGTCTAGTGTAATCACATTTATGCTGTTAGGACACTACATATCGGAGATTGGCGATTCCCGACCGTCCTACACCATGAGACTACATGTACTGTCTTACTAATAACATTTTCTTATACAGTCGTTATACACATGAATAGTTATTCCTTGAATAGGAGCGTAATAGCTGTTTATACACTACTTGACTAATAAACCAGGTATAAGCATTGGGTAACTATTAAATAGTTATGACACTGACCACTGGCAATACTGTCAGAAACATTCTAAAAAGTAATATATTCAAAAATGTCATTAAATTAGTTTCATATTTTTACCTATTAATTCTTATTGTAAAAATATTAAATAAATTAATATGTCATAAAGAATATTAATATAATGCCCTAATGTTGAAATTCAACTTAGAAATCGTAATAAACGCAAAATTTTATACACTTTTACATGTTTTTACATTAGCAAATTTTGACATTACTTTTGAACGTCTCTTAAAATATGTCAAAACGGTTGAGTTTTTGAGATTTCATTTCGTATTCTGTTTGCGCGGTTTTTTATTTGATGTCAACGATTAGTTCCTAATTCTTAATTTTCCACGTGTGTAATTTTACCAATTCTTTTATGGACGAATTCTTCTTTATGCGCATTCTTAATTTTACCTATTCTTAATTTTCCGAATGCCTCATTTTCACAGTTATAGAAAGTACGAATTCTGTCTTTTACACAAGAAAGTACAGTTATGCACATTGTGTAATAAGGTTTATTTATAAATAATTAATAAGTAGCAATGCATCCGTAACCCTAAACTCTGAAATGAACTTAAAGTAGCCATACGTGCAAACCAGACTTTTCAAAAAATAAAGTAGCGTTTGCTGTTAATCAATTAAAAAACCGTTGCTGCACAGAATGGAAACCAATTTCAGAATTATACGAAGAGTCTATGAAGGGTCTAGACAGCGATTCGGATTCAAGCGAAAACTTGGAACCACCGCCATTCAGCTCATTAAAAGACGTGCTACTCCGCACGTAAGGCTACTTTAAACATACTCTACTTCCATTTAATTAAATTTCATTTAAATTAGTTGTGTAACTTGCTGACCCCTTGCAACTTTGTATGTATCATACATTACAGAGCGAAAGAATACAACAACACTGAAAGAATTTTTCAATTCCTAACAGTAGTTTTAGATATTAGCGCGTTCAATCAAATAAACAAACAAACTCTTCAGATTTATATTTAAAGTACCTATATAATATAATCAATATAAATTCATATTTGCACTTGTGACTAGGTAGGTACTTATTAGAAATATTCCGAATTCGTACTTTTTATAATTGTGAAAATGAGGCATTCGGAAAATTAAGAATAGGTAAAATTAAGAATGCGCATAAAGAAGAATTTGTCCATAAAAGAATTGGTAAAATTACGCACGTGGAAAATTAAGAATTAGGAACTATAGGCAGACCGTTTAACTCAGACCCCGCCTGCGGTAATAGGGGTGCGCGGGGGGCGAGGACAAAGGAGAGAGCGATCTCTTGATTTTTTGGCAAAACTGCACCATCTAGAGACTGTGTCCCGAACTATATCACATCACAACACAGCTTTAATTTGTAGCTAGCTTATTTTTATGAAATAAAAAGAAGGAAAAATTGAAATTATACCATAAACCAATCGAAATACCTGGAGAGGTTTTTTTATTTTTCTGGTCAAGCTTTGAATTGTGTAATAATTTAGATTGCATAATTTTCTCTAAGAAAGTACGAGATTTAGTGGCAAGATGACGCCACCATCTTTGACATTTGTAAATTGTATAGAAGACGGACTAGGATACCGCACTAGTGTCATACTGACATACTGACTAGATGTCCGTTATGGTAGCGTAAATATGTAGTATAAAAATTTAAAAAAACTCTTAGTACATATTGTTCTTATTATCTGTAAATATTTTCTAAGACTGATTATTAAAAATTAATATGTTTAAATCATACCTGTTTTAATGTAAATTATTGTAATTACACCAAATGTGATTATACTGTGATTTTAATATATAACTAATGATTGTACTTTGTTATTATTTGTAAATATTTTCTAAGACTTTAGTTATAATTATTATATAATTTAAATCAGCCATTCCTAATCTAAAGAATAGGTTCTTTTAATTATTGTACAAAGGATTGTTAAGGATATTTCTTAAATAACAAATATATTTATTTGTAGATTCTTTAAAAGAAAATCAAATTATTACAAATTATGTAATATTATTGTTATTTTTGGAGTCGGTATCAGCCAACGAAATAAGATAATACCAAAGCAAATGGAATGGCGCCCATGAATTACAGATTATATTATTAAATGACTTCGACATTATGACATAAAATTGTTGATTGTTTATGGATTAGTTTATAAATTAAAAAAAAAAAAACTTTTTTTATTATATTTAAATAAATATATTTTAAACAATTATTAATAATATTATTATTAAGAATTGAGGATAGTTCGGCTGCACTAAATCCTGTTTCTTCAATATATTCCCGGTTAAGGTCTAGGCTGAATTGGAATGACTACTGGCTCAAGTAATCCATATTGTACAATGTGCCATGAGTTTCTTTGCCAGGTTTCTTCTCATTGGCCCTACCATTTGGAAACTGGAATTTATAGATCAACACAGACAGACAAGTAGATTCGAGTAGTAGATTGGTTTTATTTTTCTCCTTTAATTTACATTTGACAATACAACGCGGCTTTTCTTAGTGCTGTAGCGTTTGTCTGTGTCGATCTATAATTTTAAATGTAGCTTCAATTTTAAGTAAACGACGATTTCAAACAATTTGTAATAAATTTTATGAAATAAAAGTATTTTAAAGAATATTGTTACCACCCATTGTGCTAACAACTTCTTTATGTTACGATTTTGGAACTATCAGATAGACGCACTTTGCAGAGAATCCTTGACATAATAATAATAAATATACATTGATAACAATTTTGAAATGAAGTCCGTCGAGTCATGCAGAATACAATATTAACTATATATTCCGTAGACCAGCAGCATCCAAGGTTGCGTAATGTGCGCATGTAAATTGTAAATAAAAAAATTGTGTTAATAAAAAATTGCCCAAAAAAATTCGTCGGCATTGGATACGAACCTTATTACCCAGCTTCTATTTTAACCATTTGTCTATGAACGACTTTCAAATACTTAGTTAGGGAACGAAATTTAAATTCATTCAACATAATTATTTTAATTATTTGTATATACTTTTACGGAAACGTAGTTTAGTCAGAAGAAATCAGTGAATGCGTATACCTATACGCATTCACTAAAAATGTAAAAAGAATAAAAATATGGCACATTTACAGCAATATATACAATATTACACTATACAATTTACTTCTACACTATATTAAGGTATTTATGAAAATTGAATACCTATACGTTTTCATAAGAAACGTATTAAGTATGCACTTTCACTAAAAATGTAAGAAATAAAATTATATTAATCTATAAATATTAATTTTATTGGGAACAGCGGTTCCCAATTGTGAATTAGTTGTATTGCATTTCCACTTGATTTTTCTTCCGTGCATATAAAGTAATAACTATGTAGGTATATAAAGCCGTCTTTTGATGCAATGTAGTTCGGGTCGCAGTAACTAGATGGCGCCGTTTTGCCAAAAAATCAAGAGATAGCTATCTATACGTTAGTACTTATTCTTATCTATGTTGTGCTGGGCACTGTCATTGTAAATCAAAATTGTGCTACCCGTGCAATCCCCGCGCGATCCCCTTTGTCATCATTCCCCGCCCCCCAGTCACCCCGCAGGCGAGGTCAGAGTTAAGCGGTCGGCATATAATTATTTTCAACCGACTTCAAAAAAGAGGAGGTTCTCAATTCGGTTGTATTTTTTTTTTTTTTGTTTACTTTTTAGTGCAATTTTTGTCTTTGAAGTCAGTTTTTTTTTTGTAAAAATTTATTTAATTTGACATAGAACCAACTCGATATAGCTCTTGTGTACGCTACCATAACGCACACCGCTACCCCGGCCCCCCGTCCCTTTCATACCGCAGGCGGGGACTGAGATAAGCGGTCGGCCTATAATCGTTGACACTTTGATTTACAATCTCATAAAAATAAGCATTAAAATGGAATCAAGTGATTATAGATAAATAGCAAAGAAGAGGAAGCGTTTTTGCAAATTGGGATTTATTAGAAAAGGTATTTAGTTGACCTCGACAACTAAATAGTGACAATATCGATAGGCTAATGTATGGTGTGATTTTGTAACAAAACAAGCTTTAAAAATGGATTAATGTGATAACACACAGTCCCACGAGTGGGCCGAAGAAGAACATTTACTCCAAGGGAAAGAGCAGCAGTTAAAAATGAAAAATTTAGAACTGGAAAATGTAATACGTACAGAGAAAATAAATAAAATTGATAACTAAAATGTATTTTATTTGACTTAATTAATTATATTACAAAACATAATTCATAAATAATTGCCTTGCAACTTATCCAGTTGCATTATTTTGAATTCTTGTGGTCTATGTCTCAAAACGGGGTCACCGGGCGATGTCCATTATTTCTGTATTTTGCCCTATTTTCATTGCAATATTGTGCAGAAGCGCAAGTGCAAAAATACAGTTTAACATTTTCTAATGACACACTGAATCCGTGTAATAGGCATCGAAATCTCTGTTTCCATATACCAAAGCATCTTTCTACAGGGTTTCTAGTCAGTACATATATGAATCTTATTGTAGGCCTCCTCCTATTATCAGGATTTTGTACAGGTGTAAACAAACAACCTGTTAGTCCATAACCTGCATCACCCGACCATGAAATTCTCCATTTTCAAATCACTGCCGTATTGAGCTTTCTCTGAAAATTCGGGAATCATGAGTACTTCCCCTCCAGTGTACTACAATGTCCTTTATTAATAGGCTGGAATCGCATACCACTTATACGTTTATTGAACACACTCCTTTTCTATTGATATAGTATTGTCACCACCAACCTTTTTGATCTTAATATGTGTGCAATCAGGCAATAGCATTTGTTACGTTTCTGAAGCCACATATATTACGAAATTCTGCTATGACTTCCTCTTCCACTTCAAGAGTTCGTGGCATATGAATAAAATGGTAAGCTTTCCTTGCTAGTGCAATAGCAACTCGTGTCGGCATACATTTGTCGCGGATTGTTGACTCATGCCGTGAATGTCTGCAGCATCATCTTCCACTTTCTGTCGCGCCCATGTCCTTAATGCTGTACAAACTTGAAGATCTCTTGAAAAGACACGACCTCTAGTACTCTGTTCGATTTCACCACGGATTAAATCTACCACTTCCTTTGCATACGCCTTCGTAAATCTTTATTTGGTTTTAAACTTACAATCATCTAAAATAAACGGATTATAACGAGATTAGTAGTTTTTACTTTCTTGGTGGTTCTTCACTCTCCATTTCGTCAAAAATTTCAAAATAATGTAAATAATCCATAATTAGAGATAAATCAACACAATATTGTAAGTTATGCACTTGTTATACGAGGTCTGTCGACTGTATAACAGTTGTATAAAATGACGTACAACTTACACCACCGCTATAACAGGCGTATAGCGGAGTGTGTTTATTAGTAACGTTTTTGTTATAACCTTGTTATAGCGAGTGTGTAAATGTTTATTAGTAAGACGGGTAGTCTAGTGTAATCGGCGCTTAAGTTATATTAAATTTTTACGCTGTACTGTGCTTCTCTTATATATCGGTTACCTGCCACCCTGACCATCTTGGATTATACATACCGTAGGTGGCGAAGAAGACAGGTTAATACAGTTATTACCCTGTTTTCTTATAAAGAGCTTATACAAGTTTTTTTAAAAAGTGTATCATTTTAATTTTCATGTTTATGATACATTTAAATTAGATGATTCTCTTTCGTAGTCAAAATTTAACCACCTTACCTCCTTCTCCTAGTCTACTCCTAAAAGTTCACAAAGAAATACTCAAAATAAAGTCGATTGCTCATCCGCCCGTAATAAGAAAAGGAGCCATGATTACTTCGCTATTTTCAACGGACTTCAAAAAAAGGAGGAGGTTCTCAATTCGGTTGTATTTTTTTTTAGCTATTAAAACCGATAGTATGATTCTTCGGATGTGACAGGGTTACCAAAACAAGTGAGCCTTTTTAAACATAATCAGATCTTGTCAACTTTCAGATAGCTGATATAATGACACATCGTATGTCGGAACAAGAACAGAAAATTAGAACGCCTAACAGCGATGCTGTAGAGAAGGAGTATAAGGATGACTTACATGATTTAAGAGTTATAGTGGCGAAGGAATACAGCATTATGTTGATTGGTTCGTAATAATTTACAGTTTAAGTAGTTTAACATTTTTTAGTTTGCTGTTGAGGGCATATGAATATGTCACCAACCCATGGGTGTCGTAAAAACCGACTAAGGGACTATCCGTAAATATTATCTTTACGCAGTAAAAAGAAGGAAAACTTGAAATTAAACCCTATACCAATTCGTCTGGCCAGCGCGGTATTACTTGGCCAAGTATCCCTTCGTCAAGGGAGGAGGCCCGTCCCTGCAAGGAGACATTAATGGGCTATTATGATGTTAAGAGCATGAATGTGCCTTTAAAAAAACAGGTACCTACATTAAAATATTGTCTATAATATCTATATCTTCTAATGTATTTGGTCTTCTTTCGTTTGAAGGTGCTTCAGATACAAAAAAGTTTCATCACATGGGGCCTTCAAAGAAAAGTGGTTCAGTGTCGAATAAAGATTTCCGATTTTTTGAGTCTCTACTACGTATATCTATACAAATAGTTTGGTTAGCCTTGGGAAGGAAAAATTATTACATAATAGGTAAACTATTATTACTATTTTTAGTGCTACAACAGATATCCTAGAAGTAAGCTTTTAATTTTTTTAGCCCTGGAATATCAGTTTATTTTTTCCATGTAATAATAGCTTTATTGTTCAAAACACTATACACATAATTGAGATTGATCTCTGGTCTCCACACTAGGATTCCTTGTGTCGCGGTGACCACAATTATTAGTATTAAACCTTTATTGTACCCTTCCACCTAAGGACTGTAATTTTATCAAACAAGGTAGGTACTGCTTGAACACCTCCAAGCAGTACCTCATTCCATTACATTTTATTTGTATTATAAATACTTGCTTTATTGTAGAAATGTTAATTAAGCTTTTATTCAAATCTGAATATTTCAACGGAAACAACGATGAGAAAATGGCGCACGCTAGTTATTTTGAAAAAATGAAGCCTGAGGAACGTTCTGTTTTATTGGGGGATTGTATTCGTCATGACAAACAACTTTATACAAAATCGCCACTTATCAACGAAGTGTTCTGTGATAGAACAGTAGACTATAGTCTGTTGGGGATTGGTGTTCTTGAACATCCACGGTAAGTCGTCTTGAATTACTAGTTTTTCATTTTATACATTCACATTTGTTGTTATTTTGTGTGATAGGCTACTTTTGCAGTTGATGTCACACATTTAAATCCATATTTTGAAGTCTGATAAATTCTTTTTCTTATCTTTCGTTGCTGTACACGATAGCGATTGACTCTGGCTTGAAAAACGGCTCTGGTGGGAAACCAGTGCATCTCATTTTTGTGCCATACATTAAGCTGAAAAAGACAATATTTTGGAAGTAATACGTATTATTTTAAGAGTCTCACAGAATCATGTTCTTTTTCTTTACAGTATGACAAAACGACTAGACTATTTGTGGAAAGCTATAGCTCGTCCAGAAGAAGAGATATCGGGTAGTGGAGTAGTACTGGGGATTGTTGGAATGCAGCGATCAAAGTTCGATACTATGCTTCGGCCTCTACAGCTGGTTACAGAAAAATCAAGAACGTTAGTACGAGTTAAGAATTTTAACTAATAAAAAAAAAAGTCAAAATCAAAAATATCTTTATATACTACAATGATGTTTTTACAATATTTGTAATTATAAAACCTGTATTAGAAAAGGACTAATATCATGTACATTAATCATAATATTATAGATGAAAATACAAACAAACACTGAACTAAGTATACTCGTACTACGGTACTAATAATAGCCATAAGTTGACATGACCTCACGTTCGTCATCACACCTAGATATTAGCACTCTGGCTTCTGTTTTCGTTTCAGGTCAAGAGGTCAGTTTGGCGGCAGTTCTAGCACACAGAAAAAAAATGTTGAAGAACGAAAGATATTTCCTGATACTATCCTACCTCGCAAAAGTAGTGATGAGTTAGTATTGACAATTAATTTAAAAACAAAAAACATTTTTTTACTTTTAGATAGTTTAGAACAGGTTTTGGGACTTGGTTTGAAAATTTTTATAGGAATACTCTAGTATCGAACATTCAAATAGCACCCGTTTAAGGTAGGTATAAAGAAAGAGAAGTGTCTTCTTTCTAGATGACGGAATTCCTTGTTCTTTGTCGACGTTGTGGTCTCGAATCTAGATATAGGACAAGTTCTTCGCGTAACTTACAATCGTTTGGGTTGTAAGTTACGGTTACATTACAACCTAAACGAAATTCAATTCCCGCTCAATGCAAATCTTTGTGTGCATGAACATGATTGTTTGCATTGTTCTGGGTGTTTTCTATATATGTATGTATGTTTTATATGCGATTTCCCATCTGAGAACAAGATGGAAGCTTGCACAGTTTCTTATGCGTAATACTGTGTATACCAAATTAATAATTGGTTAAATTTTATTTTCAGAAAAAAAACCCAATAAGTAAAATTCAAATAGTAATTTTTAAATTATAAATGAATCCAATAATATGTGTTTTTCACAGGGCTTACTTTCCTACAACGTTTCCTCAAACGTTCCAGATCAATCACCCAGTGAGTTTCACCCAACGTCATATATGGCTGAATCGGTTTTCCAAGTATCGTAAGACGAGTAATAATTTAACACAATAAAATACTAACCTATTATTGTATAACTATCTTTATTTTATAGCCCTCTATAACTCCGTGTGGTGACGGAGTAAGAATACAATATGTCACCACCCCATCTCATCCCCATGGGTGTCGTAAGAACTTCTAAGAACCGACTAATGGACTATCCGTAAATATTATCTTTACGAAATAAACAGAAGGAAAACTTGAAATTAAACCCTATACCAATCCGTCTGCCCAGCGTGGTATTAGTACTTAGTAGGCCAAGTATACCTCCGTCACGGGAGGAGGCCCGTCCCTGCAGTGGGACGTTAATAGGCTCTTGTGAAGATAGCCCTGTATAGCCTAGCATGTCAATGGTTGCCACATAGATGGCATGAACATGAAAGTTTGTAATGATTTGGGTGCTTTCTATGTATATATTTATACTAGCTGTTGCCCGCGGCTTCGCTCGCGTTCAGAAGTATTATGATTAATTAGGCTTATTTTTTGTTTAGCGTGTGTAAAAATAAGGGGCCTACAAAACTTCTTTGTACACATATTCTTAATGAAAATAAATAAAATGATAAAATAACTTGTTTAATCCATACAAAGTTATCATCATCATCATATCAGCCAATCGACGTCAACTGCTGGACATAGGACTTCTCCAAGTATTGCACCTTATGGGGTCCTGTGCCTCCCTCATCCATCGGCTTCCAGCCGTCCACAACAGCGCTGTCGCCGGTCGCCATTCCAGAATCTTTCTGCCCAAACAGCTGTCGGTTCTCCGCGCTATGTGCCCTGCTTGTCGTACTTTAACCGGTTATGTCGGTTACTTTGGTTCTCTTGCGGATCTTCTCATTTTTGAATCGATCACACAGGAAAACTTCCAACATAGCTCTCTCCAATGCCCCTGAGTGACCATGGGCTTTCTGAGTAGACCCATAGGTCAGGCTACAACATAGCTCTCTCCATTGCCCTTGAGTGACCATGAGCCTTCTGAGTGACCATGAGCCTTCTGAGTAGGCCCATAGGTCATGCTACAACATAGGTCTCTCCATTGCCCTCTGAGTGATCATGATTCTTCTGAGTAGGCTTATAGGTCAGGCTACAACATAGCTCTCTCCATTTCCCTCTGAGTGAACATGAACCTTCTAAGTAGGCCCATAGGCCCTCCAATTTTTAATTTTTTTTTATCATAGCTTGATGTTATATAGCCTATAGCCTTCCTTGATAAATAGTCTATCCAAAACTAAAAACTAAATTCAATTCGAAGAAGTAGTTCCTGAGATTAGCGCGTTCAAACAAACAAACAAACTCTTCAGCTTTATAATTATAATAGTATAGAAGTATAGATAATTAATCTGTCATTAGGCGCCAAAACTATTAAGCTATTGAGAGAAATTACTCGTGAGCAAGCAACATAAGTCACAGGAGGAGGCCCGTCCCTGCAGTGGGACATTAATGGGCTGTGATGATGATGAAGCAACATAAAACATGCAGTTATTGAGAGAAGCTAAGTTTCATACTAACTGTAATCCCCTATTTTATCCCCTTGGGGGTAGAATTTATCAAAGTCCTTTCTAAGGGGCTACCAACGTCATAGTAACTGTATGCATGCAAAGTCTCAGCCCGATCGTATCGAAACTGACAAAGTTTCATACAAACTTTCATCACCTATTTTATCCCCTTTGAGGTAGAATTTATCAAATTCCTTCCTAAGGGGGTGCCAACGTCATAATATCTATATGCATGCAAAGTCTCAGCCCGATCGGATTGAAACTGACAAAGTTTCGTGCTAACTTTCATCCCCTACTTTATCCCCTTGGAGGAAGAATTTATCAAAGTCCTTTCTAAGGGGTTACCAACGTCATAGTAACTATATGCTTGCAAAGTCTCAGCCCGATCGTATTGAAACTGACAAAGTTTCATACAAACTTTCATCACCTATTTTATCCCCTTGGAGGTAGAATTTATCAAACTCCTTCATAAGGGGGTGCCAACGTCATAGTAGCTATATGCATACAAAGTCTCAAGCCTATCGGTTTGAAATTGACAAAGTTTCATACAAACTTTTATCCCCTATTTTATCCCCTTGGGGGTAGAATTCTTTCATAATCCTTACTTAGCGGATGCCTACGTCATAACATCTACCTGCATGCCAAATTTCAGCCAGATCCCACCAGTAGCTTGGGCTGTGCGTTGATAGATCACTATGTCAGTCACCTTTGAGTTTTATATATATAGATTATAATCTCTTCTTAGTTTGAGACTAGGTGGCGTTGTGTGAATGAGTAAACAAAATAATTATTTGCACACCAGTGAAGTCTTACCTTAAATACTTCATTATTAAAATTAAAATTTATTTTTCTTTTTACTTCGGTGCCTTTTAATTTTCTTTACACAGATTTATATTTTCAATTTAGAAATAATTCATCAAATAGATACCCATATTAATTTAATTTATTACCTTCTATTTTATTTGTCAACCCTAACAAAAAGTTCTTTAGATATTGAACTCTACTTGTCAGATATAAGCTGTTGCATATTTTTTTTTAGTGTTTAAATAAAACGGCAGGTTCTGTTTGTCTATCATCATCATAATCATCATAACAGCCCATTAATGTCCCACTGCAGGGACGGGCCTTCTCCTGTGACGGAGGGACACTTGGCCTACTAATACCACGCTGGCCAGACGGATTGGTATAGGGTTTTATTTCAAGTTTTCCTTCTTTTTATTTCGTTAAGGTAATATTTACGAATAGTCTCTTAGTCGGTTTTTACGACACCCATGGGATGATATGGGGTGGTAACATATTGTATTCTTACTCCGTCACCACACGGACATTATCTATGATCCCTCAGTTGGAATGAACTAGCAGCTGCAGTGTTTCCGGAAATCTATGACTTATTCTATTTCAATTGTTTTCTGTAAGAAGGATAAGCCATTGTCATAAATAGAGTACCTATAAATTCTGAGGTCCATTAGCACGGTTACCACTTACCAGGCGGGGTGCTTCCTCGACTAGTATAACATACTTATTCATCTCCGTGTGGTGACGGAGTAAGAATGCAATATGTCACCACCCCATCTCATCCCATGGGTGTCGTAAAAACCGACTAAGGGACTATCAATGAATATTATCTTTACGAAATAAAAAGAAGGAAAACTTGAAATCAAACCCTATACCAATCCGTCTGGCCAGCAAGGTATTAGTAGGCCAAATATCCCTACGTCACGGGAGGAGGACCGTCCCTGCAGTGGGAAATTAATGGGCTGTTATGATGATACTTATTCATCATAAAGTGGATTTGTTATGTTAATCACTGTTGAATGCAGCAGCTAAGCTGGTGATTAAAAAAGGAAAACCTGTACATGAAACACCAGCACCAACCTTCCTGTGTTATATATAAGAATACAAATCTAACTAAACTATAAAAAGAACCCAATTTAGTAGCATCTTTTCTTTTTAGAGTAGGTTAATAATATAGGCTTAACTTCCCTTACCTTAATTATAAAGCTTCAATTATGAAAGACACCCGTTTAATTATTAACCACACGTATAAATGTGAACATTTGACCTACTATTTTCCGTTATGAATAGTTTATGGGTAACGGGTAAAGTTCTTCTTTGGAAATTATGGAACAACAGCAATTATCTTTGACAGAATAATTGCGTTTTGAAAAGCATTCAAGCCGCCATTGACGGGTATCAAGATTGACATTTGGAATATAGGTAAAAGCATTTTAGAATATACGTATACTTAACTACTTATGAGTATTACTGGTTAAGAATACATAGATTTCAGGGGTGTCTTAAAAGTAACTGAGGGTAGCTGATATTATCTCTACGAAAAGGAAGGATGAGTCCTTAACGTAAAGCCCTTATACCAATCTGTCAGGTCAGCGTGGTATTAGTAGGCCAAGTTTTATTCTATCTCAATATAACGGTGATAATTTTGGCACCGTTTTTGGGACGTCAATACCTACTGCCCGTGAAAATCTGGTAGCCTGGGTTCGAAAGGTCGTGGCTCAAAAATGGGGAAGGTCTTTACATTGCAGATCTAACTAATCTATAATCTTTCACATTGTACTTCTATTAAGAACTCTAATGCACTTAATAGAGTTTAAAAGTAATTAATAAATAAAGAGTATTAGCGTATTAAGAGCTCAGGCTTACAGCTTCAAGATTTAAAACCTTAATCCTTAATTAAAAAGTTTAATGAAAAAGAAAGTGCTTTAGTCACGTGCCTCTAACTTAATTTGTATCTAATCTAACCAATGAGTCTTTGTTAATTTCAAATTATTATTTCATTATGTCAGCCTAGGCGATGTGGTTGTTAAACAACAAAGCCGTTAAAAAAAAACATGTCAGCCAAGATTCTTACTGCTGAATATCGGCGGCCTTTTTCAACTCTTTCCACGCCTTCGACCATGATCCTGGGCCTTACCCATCTACCAGCCTTACTCGATCTTAATCACATCGTCGGTCTACCGCATGAGCGGTTTATCTTTAAAGATTAAAGAGTCTTGCATTATTGTTAGACACCATAGGCCTTTAATTTCACTTGCATTTTCGTAATTCATAACAAAAAGCGAGATTAAATGGTCTCAGTTTAATGAATATGAATAATTACTTATTTTATAAATAAAACTTTTAGATATGTTTGCGATCAACAATATTATATTTAACAACATTCAGGGAGTGTGACCTCAATTCGGCATACGTGATTCGTCAATTAACGAAAATGTATTTTGTGATAATGTGTTTGCAGTTTGACGTTTTATTATGATTTAATTTAATTTTTGATCTTGTTTTTATTTAGTTTGATTTGCACTTAATTATTTATTATGGTGTTTATTTGTGTGATGTTATATTTTTTTTTATAATTTAAACAGTTTATGGTTATTATATAATTTTAATCATGCTTGAATTTCATCTTTTTTGAAGCCTTTTTGAGCCATAATTTTCGTTGAACTTTGATAAACGGGTTGGGTATAACTTTATTCTTTTCACGGGAAAACTCATCAGACATGTTACTGTAAAAAATAATACTTCTTTTAGTTATTATTAACGGTTATTGTAATAGGTATAGTATAATTATGTAGTGGTAGCAGTTTGCCTAATTGCAAATAAGTAGCCGATGCTTTAACAAAATTGACTGATTTTGAAGTTTGAAATACCATTAGCTGTTATAATACTTCTTTTGATTGTCTTTTAAGGCAATTTAATGTCAGTAAAAATCAATACGGCGGATGCAAACTGTCAAAAATGGCAAATCGTTGTACCCACCAGTGGCCTCCCCGATTTAGAAGTATACGACATAATTGTGAAAGTGTTGAGTTTTAAACCAAATCTACTAGTTTTTCGAAAAAAATAAATTGACATAGCATAGGAGCCAACAATCCTATAACCAATATATTTTCTTTTTGGCGTTCTTCAATGGTTTCAAGCATAATGAGTTAAGTAATAGTGGCGTTTAGGCGAAAAGACTAGTGTCTCTATTACCTTTTTAGAGCTCTTTTCTTTTCAGTTATTTCACCACTATTGATAGAATTAACGGGTTATTGGTCACGGTATTTAAATCTTTTAGAGGCACATTTGATACTATTTTTCTTTGTCCATAAAAGTAAATATAATATACTAACACTTTTTCTTCTGGTGGCAGTACGATATGATTCATTTGATACGTAAATTTAGCAACACTTGCTTTTTGTTTTAAATTTGACTGTATTCTAAGACTGCCTAAAGAAGTACCTCTTGATGATAATTTCCTGTACAGAAAATACATTATTTTAATATATTGTTTGTTTATTTTGTCCTTAACAGTTGACCTCTTTTGGCTGGGAAGATTTTGTTTGCCTTAGTGACTGACTAAGTTTGCATAATGTCAGCATACTTTCACATCCTTAGACGTGTTGTTCTATCAAATACATTTAGTATATCAAGAACATTTAGTAGGTATATCAAGAACATTGTATTCTTACTACCGTGTGGTAACGGAGTAAGAATACAATATGTCACCACCCCATCTGATCCCATAGGTGTCGTAAAAACCGACTAAGGGACTATCCGTGAATATTATGTTTACGAAATAAAAAGAAGGAAAACTTAAAATTAAACCTTAATTATTAGGTCAAGTATCCCTCGGTCACGGGAGAAGGCCCATCCCTGCAGTGGGACATTAATGGGCTTTTATGATGATGATGTATTACGTGGTCCGATCAGCGCTTTGGTAACTTTCTGCGCGTACCATTATTACTTATACGCATAATATAAAAACTCGTACCTCATTAACTGCTCTACGGAGTTAGGATTCGACGTAATTTCAATTGTCTGCAACATGATGTTAAAGTGGTTACGGTCGAGACCTAATATGCCCATGCAGATGCCTTCCTCTTTGAAACTACTTTCGGGCAATGTTAGAGCTTTTTCCAGAAATTTCAGACGAATGTTCAAGCTGAATATCAAAATTAAATTATGTTAAATATCTCATGTCATAAATATTATGATCTCTAGTTTAAGAACGAAGAACGAGTTTGCCTTATAATCATAATGTATTTTTTATAAATTACTATGATTTTTTTTTCTATTAATTAAAACGTAGGGAACAAACGAGTATGTATGTTTCACTTTACCTGGTGCTAAAGTCCAAGAAGAGATTCCATCTCTTCCTAAAACTAACGTCAAAGCCGACTGAGAGAAAGATGTGACGTGTTATTACGATTACGATGAAGTGTATGGAAGAGTAGAAAACCTTGATAGAAAATTTTATGATGTATATAATAGTCAACACTTTCATGGATGGTTCATAGAAATCATATATCATTTTGAGATAAAAATCTGATGAAACTTTTATGATATCTATTGTAAGTATGCCTTTTGAAACAAAATTAATATCTTAATTGACCTAAGTCGGGCTACTGAATTCAGCTAAGGTAACAAACATTAAAGTACAATTCAGTTGGGGACCTCCTCCTTACCTTGGGTACTTTATGACTCCTACTCCTAAGAGTCTGTAGTCAATTTCTCTATCGCACATAGTCTCGTCCATGAGCGGCGAATTCATATAAAGTTTCTTTTTATTCAGAACGCAGGTCCCATGTAGAATAGGCATACTCATTTCAGGCATTTTATATTTGTGCGAAGCTATATTAAACTTAGATGTTTTAAATATTCTATGGATTTCTAAATCTGTAACAGTGTGTGAATTTTTTTAAAATTAAGATATGAAGATGGTCATCCAGAGAAATCAAGATCTTTTCATTTGTCTTTTATCATCATAACAGCCTATCAATGTCCCACTGCAGGGACGGGCCTCCTTCCGTAACGGAGGGATATTTGGCCTACTAATACCACGCTGGTCAGATGGATTGGTACAGGGTTTAATTTCAAGTTTTCCTGCTTTTTATTTCGTTAAGATGATAGTCCCTTAGTCGATTTTTAAGACACCCATGGGATAAGATGGGGTATTGACATATCGTATTCTTACTCCGTCACCACACGGACCTATCTTTTATGCTTTTACTGAATATCATTAGGTACTTTAATTTTATTTATTTTAAACTTTTTAGTAAATGTGTTTATATTTACCTATTGCATTATAGGATCTCCGACATAATGCTATCCACACTATTTGAATTGTAATTAGTAAAAATGCTTCAAAAGTTATTCGCTCTCTTTTCGTTAAAGAAGACCGCCCTCCTTTTGGGTATCCCATGTGATGGAACTTAGCAAAATTACTGGACCCTGAAACATAATATGATTTTGAAATTTTGATAGGTCCGTTTATTTTAATAAACGTTAAGTGCAAAAGTGCAAAAAGCAATAGGCTTGTTGATTGATTTTAATAAACCTTCATATAGTAATGCATGATGTCACCACTACCACATCACCGCTCAAGAAAATTTTGATGTAAAACACTATCTCGATCTGACTGGATAGGCTACAATTTATAAATGTATTGTGTGAATTGTCCAAAATAAGTAAAGGAAGTCGCGGGCAACAGCTGATTTAAAAATTTAATATTTAAGGTAAAAGCACCAGTGGCTAACAGGTACCCAATGAATGACTTTTTTGCAGTTAACATAAAATAATAAGGCAACAAATAATAATATTATTAAAAAAATTAGTTAAATAGACTACTAGTACTATCTAAGATATTTTTGCAAAATTTGGCATCGATGGGATCATTATTTTTGGAATAATGAATTAGTTTTAGCGTGCGAGTGCTTTAAGTAAGACGTGCATCGCGATACTTATCTGATTTGTTAAGGAACTGTTTAGTGAAAGTGCATATTATAGCCAGGATTGTATGTTATATAGGTAAGTGATTATTGAAATTGTTACATAATTAAACAAATGACAAATATAAACGGTTTTAAATTGATTTTATTCAATAATAAAGCATTTTAGAGGGGTGTCATTCACTGGGTAATCTTATATGTGTTTAGTAGTGGATGACACCTATGTCATTCTCTGGTACAAATTAATATTTTTTAAAACATCATTATTATTGAATTATAATGAAGTAGAACATTATATTTTAATTGCCCTGTAAACAAAAAACTTTTATTTGATGTTTGAGTAGTGCCTGACAGGGGGTGTCATTTACTGGTTTTCTATGGAGTACCAATGTATGACAGGTGTCATTCATTGGGTCAAGACTACAGTGTCATACATTGGATTCAGATATTTTGCTAAACAAATATGCCTCCAAAGACGTATAAATATAGTCTGGACGACACGTGTTAGGGGCATTAGTCGAGGTATATATAGGGCATCTCTGTGGCTGCGGTAGCAAAGAAGTATGATATCCCACATATTACTTTGTTGTACAAAGTAAAAGGTAAACACCAACGGCGCATGTTACCTACAAGCTACTTGATGATGGACCAAAATTCCTTATACTTCTCACCCACATGACTATAGGTTGCCACCCAAGACGATCTCCAATAGTTGGCCTATACATAGCTCTATAACTAGTTAGATACCTATGGAAATCCCTAAAACATCCTGTCAATACTGGGTCACCGATTTTGTTTTTTCATAGTCATACATTGGGGCATTCGAGATTTTGTCTGTCATCCACTAGTACAATTTCAGAGGTTGTGAAAAACTGAAATAGCTCAATAATAGAAATATTATTATACAATGTTTTATTCGTATATCATGGATGAAGAACCAGTTCATGCATTCGCGTTTGTTCGAAGTCGATAAAATTAATAATTAAGGAGATATGTGCAAAAATGTGTAAATTCCTTCCTTATAGAGTCATCCACTGGTGCATTTACCTTAGTTAAGTTGTCTTACCAGTAATATAGCTGCAATACTCTTTAGCAATTAGTAAACGTAGACATTGTAAGTTGTTACGGTATTCTTCTTCTATCTCATCGCTTTTAGGCGTACGGATTGTGAATTTTTGATTTTCTTGTCTACGTTTGTTCATTACATCTTCTATCTGCATAGTGTTTTTAATTAGTTATAAATTAATATTTATGGTGATGATACTATCACAACGGCCCATTCATGTCCCACAGCAGGGACGGGCCTCCTTCCGTAACGGAGGAATATTTAGCCTACTAATACCACGCTGGCCAGACGGATTGGTATAGGGTTTAATTTCAAGTTTTCCTTCTTTTTATTTCGTATATATAATATTCACGGATAGTCCCTTAGTCGGTTTTTACGATACCCATGGGATGAGATGGGGTGGTGACATATTGTATTCTTACTTTGTCACCACACGGATCTACATTGGCTAATAAATACGGAAATAATGAACACAACAATGATTTGTGGATCGCAACAAATGGCTTTCATGTATAAGATTCAAGAGCTATCGAGGTGGTCGTTTAGCAAGGTTTCGTTAAAATTATTAGTTGTATTTATAAGCATGAAATAGTAGTAAGTTAAGAAAATTATGACGACCTCGGTGGCGCGCCGGTAGAGCCAGCGGCTGCCGCGCATGAGGTTGTGGGTTCGATCCCCACGCAGGACAATAATTTGTGAGATCCACAAATTATTGTCCTGAGTCTGGGTGTTCTATGTGTCCGTTAATTGATGTTTGTAAAAGTCCCCGCGACACAGGGCATGATCCCTAGTTTTAATTTTAATTATTAGTTTTAACTAACCCTAACATTCATAACATAACAGCCCATTAATGTCCCACTGCAGGAACGGGCCTCCTCTAGTGACGGAGGGATACTTGGCCTACTAATACCACGCTTGTCAAACGGATTGGTATAGGGTTTTATTTCAAGTTTTTACGTAAAGACAATATTCACGGATAGTCCCTTAGCCACTCGGATAGTCCCTTAGTCGATTTTTACGACACCCATGGGATGAGATGAGATGGGGTGGTGACACACTGTATTCTAAGTCCGTCACCACACGGAGAGTGTGAGCAAAGGGCAAAATGAATAGTATGAATAAACACCTGTAAATAGTATTGTATGTAGAATATCAATGCACGTGTCAGCCTCTCCGTAGCAGGCAAATGTAGAAGATTAATAACTGAAGGTAAAAGAATTTTTGGCGGAGAAATGAACATCACTACATCCCTTATGTCCTGAAATTATACTTAAACACTGTCACTCATAAGACATGTAAAATGTCTTTACCTATGAAATTGCCGTTTTGTTTGAAGATTTTATCAGAAGTTATATTTTTCTTACTAACGTTCTTAGATGTTTCAATAATTATTAAACATAATAGAATGAAATTTGGTATAAGTAATAGCGCACATTTAAGCTAAGTATTGTGTTTGAAGCAAAGAAAAAAAAGAAGTATCAGGAAAGAAGTTACAATTAAACAAATGGGAAAATCCGCTGTTTTAAATTGGACCCAGGTTCACAGGCTTATTAATAATACAAATGATTATTATTTTTATTTATTATCTTTTGTTAGATTTTGGTAATATTCTATATTTCCTAAATAAAAAAAAATATTTAAACAATATACGTTTCAAAAGAATATAAAGTCTAAAGACTGCGCAGAAATAAAACGGCAATTTCTATTATTATGAAGCAGCTTTCATGTACTAAGACGGCAAAATACTGTAATACTATCATCATCGTCGTCACATCAGTTTTAATTTTGTTTTTCAATGAAGTCAATGGGACTTTCCTTTCATTAATAATTCCATAACAGAAATAACCTATTTTTTAAAGCTCGCTCAAGTACGATAATTGGTTAAAATCAAATCAAAATCCTCTTTCTGGTACTGTCCATCTTAGCCTAAAGACGTATGCTGCTGGACATAGACTTGCTTTAAACGTTTACCTTTGTATCATCATAACAGCCCATTAATGTCCCACTGCAGGGAATGGCCTCCTCCCGTGACGGAGGGATACTTGGCCTGCTAATATCACGCTGGCTAGACGAATTGGTATAGGGTTTAATTTTAAGTTTTCCTTCTTTCTATGTAAAGGTAATATTCACAGATAGTCCCTCAGTCGGGTTCTACGACACTCATGGGATGAGATGGCGTGGTGACCTATTGTATTCTTACTCCGTCAGCACACGGAGTTACCTTTGTATATTCTGTACATAGCTTCACTGGTAAAATTTAAGAGAACGTTGATTAGTACCTGTAAAATGACTACATCATCTGGACCATATTTTCTTTGTATTCTGTTTCTGAATCGTTGCTAAAATAAGTAAATTAAACACATTACAATATTTATTTGTTTAATCTAATTCAAATTGCAAGAACATTTACTTAGAAATCTGAGAAAATGAAATACACAGTACGGGGTTAATGGATCTGATGAGTACTTAGGTATGTAACGTGTTTGATGTTAATAAATTATATTCTAAACTGACTCTTTTTATTTTGCTTTCTTCTGTTAAACTTTTCCTGACCAATTATGGAAACACCGACCTTTCCTGACCCATTATGCATTAACCGACTATTTTTTGACCCATTATGCGTTTGTCGACCAGTTTTGCAACTAATATGAATTATCACGTACCTGTTCAGTTACACTAACATCGTATCTGAAATCTACTGGACCTAGAGTGCTGTTTTTGGGTATCTCCTCCGGTTCTGGTAATAAGCTGTCAAGTTTTAATAAACTGTTACTTTCATATTTACAACTAATAAAGTACTGCCAACGCTGTCTGGCTAGATGAATTTGTACATAGTTTATTTTTGTATTATAGGTACATTTATCTGGTAAAATAAATTAAAGCCTCTGATTGGCTTACTCTGTGTCTGGTATAAAACTAAGAAAACATCAATAATTATAAAATATACGTAATAATATTCATGAGTTTAGGGCTCCTGCAAACCACCGGCCACAACCACAAAACATTTTATATGGACTTGTCGCACACGGTTGACGCCGGTCTTCGCCACACGTTACAATCGTCAATTCTTGCTTCTTGTGGCCCACAGCGCCAGCGGCTACTTAACGTCCAAAGGTATGAATAAAAGTGTCTGTCGCGGACTTCAGATCCTTTGGTTGAGGGCCATCCGCCCCACCACAGCCCGTGTAAAGTAGTAGCGGTCGTCAGAGACCAACTACTCGTCCTCAACAAAAAAAAAAAAACTTCAGATACTTTTGTGAGTCATTCTTGGTACTTGTGCAGGCCGTTAGTGGCTGTGGCGTGTGTGTAGCAAGGATTAAGAACATACCTTTCACATTTTAATTCATTTGTATTATCGTCCCAATACCAATTTGCTTGATCATAGAAGTGATTTGCTTCTTCATCATTATCATCAAACATATTATTTTTAAGTAAGTAAATATAAGTAGTTTAATATAAAATAAGTAAATAATATATATAAAATAATATATCAAAAAATAAAACTATACATGTATAAAGTAATACGAGTATATCTTGACATAATAATGTCAGTAAGGTAAAGTAAGTTATTGGTATAATATGAAATCTAGGAAGCTTTGATTTTAACCCTTTCATAGTGCCGCCAGCAGACTCACTATAAAACAATGCACGTGTACCATATGTGGTACACTTTACATGGGAACATGTTAAATTACATTATTTAATTTGTAGCCCATTAGTGTTTTGTATAGACAAAGGAAAACCTTGCATGCCTATTCAACGTTGACCAGACGGATTCGAGTCAATTTGTGGCCATTTAGCCTTTTTTTTAACGACGATTTCAAACATTTTGTAATAAATTTTATGAAATAAAGTATTTTGAAATTTGAATTTGAAATATTTTTCACTAGTACTAAAAATGCTATTATGGGTACTAAGACATACGACATAATATTTTGTAAACCAGCATCACTTTTACTGTCACATCTGTACTGTACGTGGTATAATGTATGTAGAATTACCCGCATTACGAAATTGTTAGTATTAACTAGATATAAGGACCTGTTTGTACCACCCCCTCTCAGTTTGCATTATACGTTCGTTATTGTCATATCTTGTGTTTTATTCAGTACAGTATACTTACCTATATAAGTACATACATTACAGTGGCGACGAGGTAAAGTATTATTAGATACAAGATAATTTACATTTACATCGTGATTCGTGTAAAATGTCAGTCAAAATCGGAAAAATACGCGAGTTTGACGCGAAGACAGGCAATTTCACCTTGTATGTGGAACGGATGCAGATGTACTTCAAGGTCAATAAGGTCGAAAAGGACATGTGGTTGGCGATGCTGATCACCGGCGTTGGTGATGATACGTATGAGCTACTAAACACATTGTGTAGCCCAAGAAAACCGGCGGACATTACATATGAGGAAGCCGTTATAATTTTGAAAAACCATTTGCAACCGAAACCAGCTGTCATGGCGGAACGTTACCGTTTTCGTCAAAGAAGACAAGAAGACGACGAGTCTATAACGCAATACCTCACCGAAATAAAGAAATTGTCAAAATCCTGCGAATTTGGTGGAAATTTAGAGGAAAATCTACGGGACCAGTTCGTATGCGGAGTGAAAAGTGAGGTCATCAGACAAAGGTTATTTGTGGAAGACGATTTGACATACTCCGGGGCAGTCAAGCTAGCTTGTGGCTTGGAAGCGGCACAGCGAGATGCAGCCATCGTGGATCAAAGAAGAATCACGAAGGACACCTCCGTGGTTGTTAACACGCTGCAGACAACACGTGGCCGCGGTCAGCGCGCCAGTTACAACAACGCGGTACATGAGCGGTCAACGCGGGACGTAAGCAGGGCGGCCGGTAACTGCACGGCGTGCGGTTGGCGCGGACATACAAAGGACGAATGCCGTTATAAGCATTTTGTATGCAGTAAATGCAAACTAAGTGGACATTTGAGGCGTGTGTGTCCACGAGCAACGTTGAAGGTTCGAAAAGGAAATGGGCGAAGAATGAACCACGTGGAAGCGACGACCCAGCAGCCGGGTGTAGGCGGAGAGGGCTCCAGTTCGGACGAGATCGAGGAGGAATTACACCAATTATGCTTGAGCAATTATACACCGGTAAGCTTGCCAGTACTTATTGATAACAAAAAAATTAAAATGGAAGTAGAGACAGGCTCAGCAGTTTCATGTATTAATAAAAAAACTTAGGGCGCCTTCAAATTTGCCGCTAAGTGTCGCGCGGAGGCAGCGCGACTGCAGCGCTGCGGTCGCGCTGTTTTGTAAATTCATAGAGATAAAAAACGCGCGACTGCAGCGCGACTGCAGCGCTACGCCCGCGCTGCGTCTCCGCATTCGTTCATCGATCGACTAGTGTTGTTTAGAATACTTTTTCTTTTTAATAGTAACACTACGAGCAGTGTATTTTCGTCTGAGTCCATCGTAAAACTAAAACACAACACTACCATTCTCAAACCTAGCGACGGCAGCGCGACCGCAGCGCTGCAGTCGCGCTGCCTCCGCGCGACACTTAGCGGCAAATTTGAAGGCGCCCTTATGATATGTACTTTCACAGCCATGTAATTGAACCATTTAATTTAGTGTTAAAATTTTATGATGGCAGTAGTATTATACCATTAGGAGTTATAAGACCAAAAGTTCAGTATAAGGATAAAATTAAAAATTTAGAATTGTTTGTTATCAACGGAGGAACTACTTCTTTGCTGGGCAGGCAATGGTTGACCGAATTAGAAATAAAAATACCTGTATTTCAACAAGAAAGTAATAGTGTTTATAGCCATATTGTTAACCAAATGTCTGATAGTGTGAATTCTTTGTTAAATAGGTATAAAGAATTATTCAGCGGGGGGTTGGGGCGATATACGGGCGGCAAGGCAACACTTCGTTTGCGGGAGGGTGCGACCCCTGTGTTCTGTCGGGCGCGGTCTCTGCCTTACGCTCTGAAGAAGCCGGTCGATGCGGAATTAGACGCGATGCTGCGCGAGGGCATCATCGAGCCTATTGAATGCTCGGATTGGGCAACACCTTTGGTGCCTGTACGTAAAGCTGACGGAGGACTCCGTATCTGTGCCGATTACAAGGTAACTTTAAATCCTGTCTTACTGGTCGATAGGTACCCACTACCTAGGATAGATGATCTATTAGTGAGTTTAAATGGAGCAACCTTTTTCTCAAAAATTGACCTATCATTGGCTTATAATCAAATCGAATTAGATGAGTCTAAAAATTTGACAGTAATAAATACGCATAGAGGTCTGTTCAAGTATAATAGACTCGTTTTTGGATTGTCATCCAGCCCGGGCATTTTCCAGCGAATTATGTCGAACCTCCTTGGTGATATACCAGGCGTAGAGGTATTTCTTGATGACGTCATCATAGGGACTTCAGGAACGCAAAATAAACATTTAGAAACATTAGAAAAGGTATTTCAAAGACTACAAAATCACGGTATGAAGTTAAAAAGGAGTAAATGTCTATTCATGCTGGATGAAGTCAAATACTTAGGGTATATTATATCTAGAGAGGGTATTATTATGGGCATTGTTAAAACTAAGGCATCAGCCAGGAGTTATGTTTGGTGGCCGGGCATCGACGAGGCAATTGAGTCGACGTGTAGGCAGTGTGCGGTATGCGCGGAGAAGGCGGATGCGCCGCCGCGGCACGCAGTCACTCCGTGGCCTTGGCCTTCTAGACCATGGGCAAGGGTGCATCTTGATTTTCTAGGCCCTATATTTGGAAAAATTTATTTAGTTATGGTTGATGCAAGAACTAAATGGTTAGAAGTATTTCCAGTGACAAGCACCGCAGCTTGTTTTACGATTGAAAAACTCACAGGAGTGTTTTCTAGATGGGGCTTACCTAAACAAATACACACATCAAAAAAGTCTAAGCAACATGCATGATATTACAAATTTACCATTTATATTAATTAATTTCTAAGTATTTACTCACTCAAAGTGTATAGGTAAGTAAACTTTTTTGTTATTGATGACATACTGGCTGGTTGTAAAAAAAAAATTTCGATTATGTTTTGTTTTTTTTCATAAAATTCAAATGACTGCGAATTTGTTTGAATTTGAGTGCATGTTAATTGCTACGTTTTAGTCTTGATTTTATAATTTTACCAACCATTTAAATACAGTTGGCGACAAAATTGAATTGTTAGATATTCTTTACGTCATGGAGCGACGTCATTTGACGGCAGATGAAATGCAAAGAGCTGTAGGGATGTTGCAAGCGGGAAGTAATCAATCTCAGGTATCTCGACATTTTGGTATTCATAGAAGTGTTATTTGTCGTCTTTGGCAGCGCTACAATAATACAGGGGAACCCGCTGAACAGCATCCAGGCCGTAAAAGGAGTACAACCACTCGGCAAGACCGGTACATACAACTGACTGCAAGACGCCAGCCGATGTTAACCGCTCGAGAGATAAGTTTGAGGCTACAAAATTCAAGTGGTGTTGATGTAAGTCCCCAAACTGTGCGAAATCGACTGCATGAGTACGGCCTACGAGCTCGACGCCCTATCAGGTGCCCACCGATACGTCACGGGAATCGCGCTCGTCGAAATGAATGGTGTAGAGAACGCATAACATGGACCCAGGAACAATGGGATAAAATTATGTTTTCCGATGAGTCGCGATTCGGGTTTAGGCCTGATACAAGAAGGGTGCGAGTGTACCGTCGACCCGGAAATACTGAAAGACTCAGGTGCGTTCAGGAAGTTCATCCATACAGCGGCTCAACAGTTATGGTATGGGCGGGTATTATGAAGAACAGGCGAACTGAGCTCGTTTTTGTAAATGGAAACATGAACGCTGAAAATTACGTTGAGGATATTCTCAGACCTTATGTCCATCCATTTGCACAAACCTTTGGCTCCGATTTTACGTTAATGCATGACAATGCGCGTTCACATACAGCTCGGCGAACCAGTGAATACTTGGCAACGGAGAACATCCAGGTATTGCCCTGGCCTGCACAATCGCCAGACCTCAACCCCATCGAGCACGCATGGGACATGCTCCAGAGACGTGTTTTGAAGGACTTGGACGGAGTGACAACAACCCAACAGCTGAAGGATTTGCTACAATTCCATTGGGAGCGAATACCGCAAGATGACATAAACAGTCTCATTAATTCAATGAATAATCGTTGCCGACAAGTTCTGAATAGCAGAGGAGGCCATACTTTGTATTAAATTGTCCTATTCTTTCACAATAAATTCATTTTCTTAAGAAATTTCAATTTGTAAAAAAAAAAGTTTAGTTTCTTATGTACCTGTATATTCTAATATTGTTAATTTCTGTTATTAAAAGAACTTATAAAGAAAACAGCTGTTATTTTTACATCATAGAACCCTAAAAATATTATTTTAAAAATAACATACAACGTTATAATTAAAATAAATGGTAAAATAAATTAATATAAATGGTAAATTTGTAATATCATGCATGTTGCTTAGACTTTTTTGATGTGTGTAGTTCCGATAATGGGCCGCCGTTTACAAGTAAAGAAATGTCAGAATTTTTGACTGTTAATGGAGTAGAACATATTTTTTCTGCTCCGTACCACCCGGCATCAAATGGGGCTGCAGAAAATGCAGTGCGTACGGTTAAAAGGATCATAAAAAAAGCTTTTAAACAAAAAGAAAATATTAATTTATTTTTAAACAAATTTCTTTTACATTACCGAAATACGGAATATTGCTCTACGGGTGAGAGTCCGGCAACATTGATGCTAGGTAGGAATTTACGTACAAAATTAGATGCATTAAGGCCAGATAGGGAAAACAAAATGAGGAAAGTTCAGGAGCGACAACGAAAAGTAGGAACGGGAATCAAGCGTTCTCTAGAAATGGGTGAGGAAATCTGGATGAAACAATATAGGGGTAGTGAAAAGTGGAGTCCAGGGCAAATAGTTAAAAAAATGGGTACTACGGATTATAAAGTTGTAGATTTGTTAGGAAAAGAAACTCATAGACATATTGACCAGTTAAGACAGCGATCGCGGAGTTCTTTAATCTGTCCGACCAGTACATCGGAGCGGAGTTGCCTCGAGGCGGAGCGTTCGGGAACATCCAAAGTGACGCCTACGTCATTACCGGTTACCGCGGAGACACACAGCCCTCAGAGCGTAAGGCAGTCCAGTCCTGTTCAGTTCGAGTCGGATGAGTTGCCGTCCACACTTAATTCTGATTCATTTCCTCTCACAAAGGTATATAGCCCTGATAAGTACACAATACAGCCTCAACCGGAGGACTCTGTGGCGGGAGCGGGCCAGGACCGCCCTATCCGGGCATGTCGGTTGAAACGACCAGCTAAACATAATTAGATAAGTGATTATTGTGGTATTATGGATACCATGTTAATAATAAGCAGTTGTGTTTAAAATGGCTAACTATTGTAAACTTAAGATTATGGTAACCTATATATTTCTTATTGGTAAGATAACATATTATTGTTTGTTGTCATACTTATTATGTGGTAATAAAGTTATATTATATTTGTTCTATTGTTGTATATAGTATGTGTTATATTATAATTATATTGTTGTAAATACCTACATAAACATGTGTACAGATTTGTTGAGTGAGGTTGAGATGAGATTCCTTTTACGTTACTTGGTTAAGTTATAATTTTGGTGTTTGATTTGGAGTATGTGTTAGTTAAGGTGGAGAATTATAATGTATGTAGAATTACCCGCATTACGAAATTGTTAGTATTAACTAGATATAAGGACCTGTTTGTACCACCCCCTCTCAGTTTGCATTATACGTTCGTTATTGTCATATCTTGTGTTTTATTCAGTACAGTATACTTACCTATATAAGTACATACATTACACGTGGTATGAATATAGTTCATATCTGTGGTTATATTACTTATATACCCTGAATGTATTTTCATATATATAGCTAAGTGGCATAGCGTCGTTTTTTCTGCAAACGCATAGAATAAAAAGATTAAAATTCTAAAATATAATTCACCAATGATAAAATTAAATCATTTAGATTTAATATTTATCCACATATCTGAACCCCAATCATACTGACCTTGTTAACCCTCAAATTATTATAATAATCCAATTTCATGGGAGTCCTGTTTGTATCTAATAATACGGTTCCGCCCTTGCCCGAGTTTCCACTACATCGATGGCGTATGAACTCATTAAAACCCATGCTCACTGTCCGGCCGAATGAGCTTTATCACGGTCCACCAAACGCTTTCAAAGTGCACGCTTAGGGTTACCTACTAGCATTTCATTTTCTATACTGTATATCTACTCAGTAGTCATAAGGTAAAACAATAAATTGTGTCATCTATCTACTGTCATGTAAGCTGAAAATTGGTTTTAACTGTGGTAACATTTATTTATCCGTTGGTGATTTAAAGACATAATCGTAGACTGATGGATTCAGGCCTTTTCCTCATTGCACCCGCTTGTGTTACTGTATCTCATCACAAAGTGAGCTCCAGCCATCTTTATCAGATCGTTGGTCCACAGCGTGAAAATTCTGACTGCTATTGCGCACTCGGCGTATTCTAGTAAGCAGTGGCTGTTCTGGAACATTCCTGAACCATCGAACATCGATTTTGATTGCTATGTACCCTACCCTTTTGCAGTATCTAGGTAACACAATAACACTTATGAAAAAGAGCAGTCATCAGAAGCTTTTGTTTGTAAGCTACTTCGAGAATACAGCCGGTAGATACCATTTTTAATAATTGACTTGTTGTAATTGACTTTTCGTTTAAAATATTTTCAGTATCATTTCATATCAGATCACGAATATAAATAATATTCACCCAGAACATAAACCATATTTAACAAAAATAAGACCTTGAATTCCGTATATTTGAGGTCAAGTGTTGCGCGAAAAGATTTATAGGCACCCCACTTTTACGAGTATATGCATCTGATACACCAAATCGATTCTCGACGTTGGCAGCCCTAGTTCTTACTTTCCGCTCATAAACACCTCATATTTTATTCTAAGATATACTCGTATTTACTTATACATAATATTCAAATACATATGAATTGATCTTAAAATTGAGTGCCTTTTTAAAGTTTATCGGTTTTATTCGTGAGGTTGCGTGGTAGCTAAGTTCCTAGTTAGGTAAGAAATAGAATTAGTCAAAATCTATATATATAAAACGAGAAACTGACTGACTGACTGACATATCAACGCACAGCCTAAACGGCTTAACGTAGGCACTTGAAATTTGGAAGGATCGTAGCTTAGGCATCGTAGAGGTGCACTAAGAAAGGAATTCCCGAAATTCCTACGGGAACGGGAATAAGGGGGAAAATCCATTTGTATGAAAAATCTAAACCACTTTAGTTAGACGCTTGAAATTTGGCATGCAGGTACCTTAGTAAATATAAAGCTAAGTTGCTGTAGGATATTGGAAAATTCCCACGGGAACGGGGGTTAGCGGGAAAAAACATTTGTATGAAAAAATCTAAACCGCTCAAGTTAGACGCTTAAAATTAGGCATGCAGGTTCCTTAGTAAATTTTAAGCTTAGTTGAAACATGATATTGCAATATTCCCTCGGGAACGGGAGTAAGTGGGAAAAAACTTTTAAATGAAAAATCTAAACCTGAAATTAAGCGTGCAGGTACCTTAGTAAATTTAAAACGTAGTTGCAACAGGATATTGCAAAATTCCCTCGGAAACGGGAGTTAGCGGGAAAAACATTTGAATGAAAAAATCTAAACCGCTTAAGGTAGACACTTGAAATTAGGCATGCAGGTACTTTAGTAAATTTAAAGCTTAGTTGCAACAGGATATTGCAAAATTCCTTCGGGAACGAGAGTAAGTGGGAAAAAACATTTGTGTGAAAAAATCTAAACCGCTTAAGTTAGGCGCTTGAAATTAGGCATGCAGGTACCTTAGTAAATTTAAAGCTTAGTCGCAGCAGGATATTGCAAAATTCCCTCGGGAACGGGAGTTAGCGGGGAAAAACATTTGTATGAAAAAATCTAAACCGCTTAAGTTAGACGTTTGAAATTAGGCATGCAGGTCTGCAGGTACCTAAGATACCCAAATAAGCAACCGGAACGCGGCAGACGCGTGAGGGCAGACGTCGTTGATGGTCATGTCAAATATTGAATTTTACAGGCGCACTTTTCACTACGTCTCGGTAAACAACATTAGGAGACATACTGCGTATACCTATAAAAATATTTCCAATTGCAAGGAGTGCCTAGGTGTAAACCGGCTACTTAAATCCTTTGCCAATAACTTTTACTAAAGGTAAAAAAGAAAGAAAAGCAAAGTAAATAGCAAGCACTTGAACTGATAAAGTGAGAATTCCCTTAATGCCTACAGATCTAGAAGAGCTTCTAGGATCTAAAAATATGTCTCCCTTTGCCCCTCCAGAGAAAGTGATGGCCTGAAAGATTTTACATAATATGGTGTGGCATTACACAATCGAGGCGGGTCCAAGTTATACATCAGTAGAACAGGCAGAGCTTTAATCTAACCCAAATGGCTCTATTCTTTAAAATAATATATTATTTACTTCAATGGCTTACTAAGTATATATAGATATACCTATATATACTTAGTAAGCCATTTTAAGTTCTGCAAAACAGTAATTAATTGTGCTAAATAATGATTGTGCCTTTCAAATATTTAAACAAGTTTATGCCAAATCGTAACAGCCCATTAATGTCCCACTGCAGGGACGGACCTCCTCCCGTGACGGAGGGATACTTGGCCTACTAATATCACGCTGGCCAGACGGATTGGTATAGGGTTTTGTTTCAAGTTTTCCTTCTTTCTATGTAAAGGTAATATTTACAGATAGTCCCTTAGTCGGTTTCTACGACACCCATGGGATGAGATAAGGTGGTGACATATTGCATTCTTACTTCGTCACCACACGAATAATTTTCCCCTTTTTATGCCAAATGTGTTCTGCGAAATAAAATTTCGCTCCGTGGAGGGAACCCGCACTAAAGAGCTACCTTGATCCAATGAGTGAAAAAATATATTAATGAAAATAATAGTGCACGTTCAAGCTAAATAAAATAAATTGATTGATTGGTTGATTGAAGCTAGGGTGTGGACCGAGCGATGTGCCAATAGATATACTTACATGGTGATGACATCTGATGACGGTACTACACTGTTGATTCCTTAAATTCTCTTAAACGACCAGGAAAACCCTTCCACAAGTTAGGGATCAAGGTTGCTTTGCCTGCCCTACTGATGTGTAACTGGACCCGCCTCGATTGTGTAATGTCACCAGATTATGTAAAATCTTTCAGGCCATTACTTTCTTCGTAGGGGCAAAGGGAGAGACATTTTTAGAACCTAGAAGCTCCTCAAGACCGGCAGGCATTAAGGGAATTCTTACTTTATCAGTTCAAGCGCTTGCAATTTCCTTCGCTTTTCTATTAACTTTAGTAAAAATTATAGGCAAAGGATTTAAGTAACCGGTTTACATCTAGACACTCCTTGCAATTACAATATTTTACTAGGTATGCGCAGAATGCAGTATGTCCTATAATATTGTATACCGAGACGTAATGCATTAAATAGTCATATGCCTTTGCGGGCGAAGCCGCGGGCAATAGCTAGTGAAGTATATGGGATATAAATATATGAAATAAAAAGAAATTAGTAGTAAATTCTCATCACGTAGCGACGTTTCATATAATCACATCTAAGGTGGTTAAGTCATTGAACTAATAACATAAAATAAACAAGAATATTTACTATAACGCAGTGTCTAAGCCGATACTAAACATTTACGATGCGTCTCACATTCTAACTCGAAACGTTGAGACGTCCAATCAAACTTGCAAGTCCGTGGACTTAAGAGAAGTAATATTATGAATACCTACTAGGGCTATATTCTCGGGTATTACCGGAACGTGCGTTGAAGTGATGCAGCTTTTACGAATACTACACTAAGTAGTTTCGTTGAGTGTCTTGTAAGATAGCTAGTTGTAATACTTAGGGTATTACGGAATGAAGATGTAAATTGTCTTTTTTGTTTTAGTTCAGAAGTTTAGAGATGTTTTGTGGTTATTACTTTGGTTTTAGTGTGTTTTTTTATTTACTGAGCTATAAACGTGTTGCCAAAATAGAATCACAAAGTATTGCGTTTTTAAACTACACTAACTGCGTCAATTACTTGTTATGTCAAAACTATTTTAAAGCACCAACGCAAAAATTGGGCAGTTATTACGTATGACATATTTTATATCTATGCGCCTTTAAGTGCATAAATGTGTGAAGCAATCGTAGTGTATGTTGTATGATAACGGTTCTTTGTATGTCTGTATTTGTGTAGCAGTAACTAGTAGATAGGTGCTACGATTGTTACAGTTATTGGCAGTGCTTTATGTAGCGTGTTTATTTCTATTTTATTACAGACTATTCATTTAAATCGAGGATTTAAAAAAATAAATGACAACATTCTACTAGATTATATTTTACTAGCTATTGCCCGCGGCTTCGCCCGCAAAGGCATATGACTATTTAATGCATTACGTCTCGGTATACAATATTATAGGACATACTGCATTCTGCGCATACCTAGTAAAATATTGTAATTGCAAGGAGTGTCTAGATGTAAACCGGTTACTTAAATCCTTTGCCTATAATTTTTACTAAAGTTAATAGAAAAGCGAAGGAAATTGCAAGCGCTTGAACTGATAAAGTAAGAATTCCCTTAATGCCTGCCGGTCTTGAGGAGCTTCTAGGTTCTAAAAATGTCTCTCCCTTTGCCCCTACGGAGAAAGTAATGGCCTGAAAGATTTTACATAATCTGGTGACATTACACAATCGAGGCGGGTCCAGTTACACATCAGTAGGACAGGCAAAGCAACCTTGATCCCTAACTTGTGGAAGGGTTGTCCTGGTCGTTTAAGAGAATTTAAGGAATCAACAGTGTAGTACCGTCATCAGATGTCATCACCATGTAAGTATATCTATTGGCACATCGCTCGGTCCACACCCTAGCTTCAATCAACCAATCAATCAATTTATTTTATTTAGCTTGAACGTGCACTATTATTTTCATTAATATATTTGTTCACTCATTGGACCAAGGTAGCTCTTTAGTGCGGGTTCCCTCCACGGAGCGAAATTTTATTTCGCAGAACACATTTGGCATAAAAAGGGGAAAATTATTCGTGTGGTGACGAAGTAAGAATGCAATATGTCACCACCTTATCTCATCCCATGGGTGTCGTAGAAACCGACTAAGGGACTATCTGTAAATATTACCTTTACATAGAAAGAAGGAAAACTTGAAACAAAACCCTATACCAATCCGTCTGGCCAGCGTGATATTAGTAGGCCAAGTATCCCTCCGTCACGGGAGGAGGTCCGTCCCTGCAGTGGGACATTAATGGGCTGTTACGATTTGGCATAAACTTGTTTAAATATTTGAAAGGCACAATCATTATTTAGCACAATTAATTACTGTTTTGCAGAACTTAAAATGGCTTACTAAGTATATATAGGTATACCTATATATACTTAGTAAGCCATTGAAGTAAATAATATATTATTTTAAAGAATAGAGCCATTTGGGTTAGATTAAAGCTCTGCCTGTTCTACTGATGTATAACTTGGACCCGCCTCGATTGTGTAATGCCACACCATATTATGTAAAATCTTTCAGGCCATCACTTTCTCTGGAGGGGCAAAGGGAGACATATTTTTAGATCCTAGAAGCTCTTCTAGATCTGTAGGCATTAAGGGAATTCTCACTTTATCAGTTCAAGTGCTTGCTATTTACTTTGCTTTTCTTTCTTTTTTACCTTTAGTAAAAGTTATTGGCAAAGGATTTAAGTAGCCGGTTTACACCTAGGCACTCCTTGCAATTGGAAATATTTTTATAGGTATACGCAGTATGTCTCCTAATGTTGTTTACCGAGACGTAGTGAAAAGTGCGCCTGTAAAATTCAATATTTGACATGACCATCAACGACGTCTGCCCTCACGCGTCTGCCGCGTTCCGGTTGCTTATTTGGGTATCTTAGGTACCTGCATGCCTAATTTCAAACGTCTAACTTAAGCGGTTTAGATTTTTTCATACAAATGTTTTTCCCCGCTAACTCCCGTTCCCGAGGGAATTTTGCAATATCCTGCTGCGACTAAGCTTTAAATTTACTAAGGTACCTGCATGCCTAATTTCAAGCGCCTAACTTAAGCGGTTTAGATTTTTTCATTCAAATGTTTTTCCCGCTAACTCCCGTTCCCGAGGGAATTTTGCAATATCCTGTTGCAACTAAGCTTTAAACTTACTAAGGTACCTGAATGCCTAATTTCAAGCGTCTAACTTTAGTGGTTTAGATTTTTTCATACAAATGTTTTTCCGCTAACACTCGTTCCCGTGGGAATTTTGCAATATCCTATTACAACTGCGGTTTAAATTTACTAAGATACCTGCATGCCTAATTTCAAGCGTCTAACTTAAGCGGTTTAGATTTTTTCATACAAATGTTTTTTTCGCTAACTCCCGTTCCCGAGGGAATTTTGCAATATCCTGCTGCGACTAAGCTTTAAATTTACTAAGGTATCTGCATGTCTAATTTCAAGCGTCTAACTTAAGCGGTTTAGATTTTTTCACACAAATGTTTTTTCCCACTAACTCTCGTTCCCGAAGGAATTTTGCAATATCCTGTTGCAACTAAGCTTTAAATTTACTAAAGTACCTGTATGCCTAATTTTAAGTGTATAACCTTAAGCAGTTAAGATTTTTTCATACAAATGTTTTTTTTCGCTAACTCCCTTTCCCGTAGGAATTTTGCAATATCCTGTTGCAACTAAGCTTTAAATTTACTAAGATACCTGCATGCCTAATTTCAAGCGTCTAACTTAAGCGGTTTAGATTTTTTCATTCAAATGTTTTTTTCGCTAACTCCCGTTTCCGAGGGAATTTTGCAATATCCTGTTGCAACTACGTTTTAAATTTACTAAGGTACCTGCATGCTTAATTTCAGGTTTAGATTTATCATTCAAAAGTTTTTTCCCACTTACTCCCGTTCCCGAGGGAATATTGCAATATCCTGTTTCAACTAAGCTTAAAATTTACTAAGGAACCTGCATGCCTAATTTTAAGCGTCTAACTTGAGCGGTTTAGATTTTTTCATACAAATGTTTTTTCCCGCTAACCCCCGTTCCCGTGGGAATTTACCAATATCCTACAGCAACTTAGCTTTATATTTACTAAGGTACCTGCATGCCAAATTTCAAGCGTCTAACTAAAGTGGTTTAGATTTTTCATACAAATGGATTTTCCCCCTTATTCCCGTTCCCGTAGGAATTTCGGGAATTCCTTTCTTAGTGCACCTCTACGATGCCTAAGCTACGATCCTTCCAAATTTCAAGTGCCTACGTTAAGCCGTTTAGGCTGTGCGTTGATATGTCAGTCAGTCAGTCAGTTTCTCGTTTTATATATATAGATTAACTTGTAAAGGAGTAAGTTATAGTACGAGTAATAGCTTTGATCTGTTTAATTATAAAATTAAGTACTGTGTTTTTTATTTTATCTTATTTTAATATCCTTTTTATAGAGTCACATTCAAATAGTTTAATTTTTTTTTTCATTTTGAATAGTTCATTTATTAATGAAAGTTAATACGAAGACGGCTAATTGCTATTTAGGTAAAAGTTTTTAATTTTATCTATACTAATATTATAAAGAGGTAAAGTTTGTGTGTTTGTAACGTTGTAGGAGGTAATCTCTGGATCTATTAAACCGATTTTAAAAATTATTTCTATGTTGAAAAGTCCATTTATCGGGGAGTGTCATAGGCTATGTAGTATCACGCTATGACTAATAGGAGTGGAGCAGTAATGAAATATGTTTAAAAAAGTGCGCGCTTTACGCATTTTTTTCGCCGCCTAACGAAGTGGGCATGGGTCAGCTAGTCATCAAATAAAGAAGCTCTAAGTCTTTTTATTGATAAAATAAGTAAGCACCAGACACTGCTTACTCTAGCTAGCTAAATAAGCTGTTTAGTCTTACAACTTAGTAATTTCTCTAGCTACTGTAGCTGTGCCCTACTCTAGCTAGGTGAAACCTAAACAGATAATTATTGGCATAGTACTTATTAGGGTACCACCTAATAAAAACAAAATGGACTAAATATATTTAAATAGTCTGATCATGAAACCGACTAACAAAAAAAAAGTCAGACAAAACAAATTCAGATCGAAACCGACGTCAGAAATTAGATACAACGTTATTGGCCTTGTACTTGTGTCAATAGTGACGAACACAATGAATAAGAAGTAGTCTATATCAGTCCAATTTATGTGTCATTACTTCGTTGATACTTCAAGCGTGCACTAAACAGTTATACAAAGATATTGTGTCTACAAAGTTACGTAAAGAATATCACAAGGAATTGTGTCTACAAAATATAGAAAAAATAAGAAACAGTTACTGTGTCTACTAAATATAATGGCTGTCACAGCTATTTCTGTGCAAAAGGAATACGAAAAACTAAGTAATGTGAAGCCAGAAGACATTAAAGAAATAATGGCTTGGTTAGGAACACAGCCGCATCTTCCACATCAACATATCTCTGGTAAATATTTATTTTGCTTATGTTTTAATAACTATGATGTATATTTAAAGGATTTTTTTTTTCTTGCTTAGTTTTGATGGAGTTATGTTGTGTTGTGAGTTAAAAATCTTTCGTTACAATATTTTAAATAACTCCCTGTGTTAGGTTCAATACCCATGCAGGACCGTTTTTTGTACTATCCCTGAATTATTGCTCTTAAGCTTGGTGGACGTCCTTTGTGTCTCTTATTTTCATGTGTTTAAAAGAGTTGGTACAAGTAAGTAAAACACAGGGCTTTATTCCTAGAGCGGGAGTTGCCTCATAATAAACAGATATTAAAAGGCAATATATTAATATATTACCTAAAAAGTGTATGAAAGGAAGGTGTATTTCTACAAATAAATTGCCCAAGCAGTAAAACAGTTTGAAAGTCTCTCTAAAATAAATAGAATTTCTAGAAGGTTTCTCAACGCAAAAATTAACAAGCCTTATCTTGAATATCTGGTCAACCACTCAATGAATATTTATGGAGAGGCTATGGAATATAATAAATATAAGTTTGCCACTTTGTTGATTACATTTTATCATAAAGACGTACAGGCTTACGGTCTTTAAATTATAATGCAAATAAGCCGTTTTTTTCTACATAACATTTATCAAAACGATTAATAGGTATAACCATTTAAATGCATTTCAAGTGAAAACAACATTCAAATAGTTAAAGCATTAACAATTACTATTAACAACTATCTAGCGATCGCAAAACATGCTACTGGCAATTACAAACTAATATTTATATGGTTTCTGACGTCAGATACCTATAATATAGGTAATCATTCAATTCAGTTAATAAAATATTTATAAGTGGCTACAACGACACTCAATAAAATGCAGCTAAAATGTATTGAATAATTTTCAGAACTGGACGTCATACTAGCGTACCACAGTTGTGCACGCGACGTACATGTAACGAAAAGGGTCATTGATGTCAATTACACACTAAAAACATTGTTTCCGTTTTACCAGAACAGAAAAATGGATGTGAGCTTAGAGTTTGCTTTTGATACATGGTTTGTTATTTACTTTTTTATTGTATAAAGATGTAAGCGTTGACTACTGATTACATGAATCATTGCATTATGTGATCTGACTGCTGGACCATTGAATGTTTAACAGTGAAATAGTCTGTAATTCCTCTGGTGTTGCGAGTGTCCATGGACGGCGGTAATCACTTACCATCAGGTGACCTACTGGCTCGTTTGCCTCCCATTATATATAAAAAAAGGCGAGAGAAGTGATAGTCGACTTTATACTAGTTATATACGATTTTCAAAGAGCTATTGATCGGTGGCTAATGTTAAGTAAGTATCTTATGATATATTTCTCTGATGTGCAGGTTGATCACACCATTAAAGACTCTTACGAGGAAAGGATATAAAGTGATATATTGCGAGCTCTTAGATACTGATACCAAAAAGTTTGTATATGCTGATGTTGTCAAGTGAGTGTTCATTAATTTTAATCTGTCATATAAGCCAACGCCTCGATAATCTTATTCGCATTTATCCGAGAAATTTGTTCTTGCAGAGCGTTTATGATGGTTTTGGATCTGTGGCAATACGAAGAAGGCACTGTTCCGGGTCTTGTCCTAATTCTCAACTTAGATAGAGTATCGCTTAGGCATATATCAAAGATCGATTTAATTGTGGCGCAGCAATTTTTTTACTTTTTACAGGTACGCCTACTAAAACTTTTTTTAAATTTAATATAACGTTGAAAGACGGTCATACTAGTCCAGGGGTAAAAGCCCTTGCGACAAAGGTCTCCCTAGTGCAGAAGTTGAAATTCGCTTTTGAACTTCAAATGAAAACAAGTTAAACCCTAATACACTCACAAATGAGACTCTGTATATTTGAGTAATGATTGACAGCTTGAGTAATCGTAAAATGGCACTGACTTAACTCTAAGATCAGTTAACTTTGCTTTATGTTTCCAGGAAGCAATGTTTGTATGCCTTAAAGAATTTCATTTTATAAATGCTCCTACATTCATAGACAAATTACTTGGGATGGTTCGACCGTTTATGAAAGATGAATTACTTGACGTATTGAAGGTCCATCAAGTGGATGGTAATACTTTAGATGAATATATATCGCTCAACGATTTATTTAAAGATGACAGGAAGCTTTTAAAAGGTACGTTATTTAATAAATGACAATTTTACGAGGACTATTTTATGAGATGTGACTTGCAATTTTATCGATTTAATGTTGTAATCATTTTCAAGATAGTACAAAACTGCTTTAAATCAGATGTAATGTGCTTCTTCAGTTATGAAAGGAAACTTTTACGATTGGTGTTGGATTATTACATAACGGGTATTCTTTTCTTCTAGAAGTAATATCTACGTATTAAGTAGTTTTAATTAGGTATTTTGTGACAAACATCAGTGTACGCAGGGCTGGTGAATTTACTTCATCATTACTAAGGCAATATTAATCGTTCGACATATTACAGCCTTTTTTAATATTTTTAAAAAGCATCACTGTTTGTAGTCTTTTTGGCGATAATGTTTTAGAAAAATAGTTTGCCTTGAAATTTTGTATATTGGGAATTAATCAAAAATATTAGACTAATAATTTCAAACCACAATAACTTTATTTCAGATGAAGTATGTAATAAGTTGAAGGCAAATGCAAAGTTTTTTGAAGCAGAATCAAAGCAAAGGGTTGATGAAACGAAACGACCTGGAGGGTCTCAAACTATGGCAAGCTTTTTCCCGGGACTAGAAGATAGCTTTAAGAAACTAGAAATAGATTAGAAACTGGATTATAATTTTTGTACCAAAAACAAACATGCTTGATACAACAGATAATTAAATCAATCTTGGAAATAAAACATTACCTATGAAAATTTAAGTATATTTTTTTCTACCGTTTAATTTGCGCAAATATTGATAAAAGTCATAAACTGCTATCACTATTTGCAGATAAAATGTTTTACTGAAACCTCTACTAAGCTTCTATCGTCCTTATCCTTAACTTAGCACCATACTGCTTCTTAATTAGCAACAAAACACAAACTAATAGTAAATAGAGAAACAAAAGCTTATTTTGTAAACTGCAGTACAAACTAATCAACGCTGGACTTAAATAAAAAGTACGCCAACGAATGTATCGGAATTTTGCTGCAAATTATGGCGAGTTAATGGCGCTTATTTTAAAACTATCTCGTGAAGCTAAGACTTCTTTTATTTTTGATGATATTCAGACTTTAGTAGATATAATATAAAACAGCTTTTTATGGGTTTATTCTCGCTCAATGCAGATAATTGTCTTTATAGACACAAATGTTTTAATTGTTATGTTCCAATATACCTACTTATAGCCATAGCATAAGCTCTGTTTAGTTTTGCTTTAGATATCGATGTCTGCACGTAGAAAAATAATACATTTTATATACATACTTACTTAAATTTTGAATTTGTTAAGATTTTCTAATTTGCTAGACAGTTAATCTCTATACTTTTACATGTGCAATAAGGAAAAAAATCAATAATTCGTCAATCGATCAGCTATACTCATATTGAGTAATAACAGACGCGGTGATGGTATTTTTTATTTTCAGTCTGCCATCACACTTTATCTCGGATCATGACGAGTAGGTACTCACTAATGTCAATTCACACTTTTCAAAAAGCTATAAATGAACATCGTATTTGCTTTTGTCATAGTCGAGTACTGTCAGACAGTCTGGTAAAGCCATTTCCGTACATTCTTTGTAGTTGTGGGATTAAAAATGTACAGTTTTGAATATGAATATGTGTGTACAACGTGTGTATTGACAGTGCCCTCGACGTGACATCACGTGCAGTACAGATCTCGCAAGTGACACAAAGGAAATTGCTTCTTTGCATAGCGGTGTGCAGTTGGCTCTCGGAAAACGACCAAAAATCCACACGTTTCATTCGATGAACTTGAATTACATTTTACGAACTTCAAAAAAGCAGAAGAGTTTTAGTTTTTGCTATTAATATAGCAGAGAAAGTTTTATGAAATATATTTTATGTTATTAAAAGTTTGATTCAGTGTTGCAAAAATTTTTAGTTGGTTGTACAGGCTAGTTTAATTTCCTCTTGCACAGCAATCTGCATCTTGCGTTTCAGTTTTGATGTACTGCATTGGCTTAATATTAATTTTAACGTATTTCTCTCCGTCTCTTCCAGCTTTGAGAGGTCCACTGCTGGACATAGGCCTTCCCAACTTTAAAATTTTTCTATTATCGTTTAACTCTACCTGTTTTGTCTAGAAAATAAAAGTAACAATGTGGACATTGTATCAACGATTTCGTAACGTTCACATTCTATTGATACAATCATTTTGTTGAAATGGTGTAATGGTCGAAAATAAAATACCTAAAACTGGACTGCAATCGGTGCACCATTGTCCCTAAATAGTGCACAAAAGAAATTCGATTTTAGCGAGAAGCTTTCATTTTGTTGTAGATAAAAGAATAAAGATTTCATTGAACTTTAAATGGCGGAGGTTAGATGTTTTAGGCCATATTTTGTTATACATGAGAATGGTAGGTTATAACTTTTTTATAGACATATTCTATGTTAAAACGTGTTTTTTATAAAAATAGGAAATTGACAATAATCTTTAGAGATATAAGTACTCACGTCAGACTTTGCACTTTCACTACAGGGATTATATTGAGTTGTTGTTTATATATATGTCGAAAACATAATAAATACTTGGAATGGGTGACGATTTAAAAACAGGGATTTGATTTTTCGAGATGAGATGTATAACTGGGCACTGTCCAAGTGTCCATATGATAATGACATGTATTGATTATAATAGTTTATATCCAAAAATATAACCATGCAGCCCTAAGCTAAGCCTTAATATTGTCTTAAGAAAAAATGGGCAATGTAATCGCGCATTTTTCGAAGTATATAAGTATCTTTTTTAGAGCTTTCTTTGAGTTTATTCATGGATTTTGAACAGTACGTAAAATGAACATTAGAACCCAACTAGTTTTAAGTTTTTATTTACTTCCTTAACTTATCATGGTTATTCTGTTTAAACGATGTTACCTAAAACAAAAAGATATGTACGTAAGCCATATGCTAAACTTAAGTCTCAAGATATAAACTAAAATTCAACAACAAATAGATAATTCATCCCTCATTCAGTAGCCCCAAGTAGTTAAGTATAATACCTACGTCAACAATATCCAAGGTTGCATTACGTTATAATAGGTAAGCATACATGGCTCCCACATTATTGAAGTAATGTAACTAAGTGACCGTAGCATCTCATTAATAATTGAATCACACAAGGGTTCGTTCCAGCCAGGGTAATTAACGAGACAGGTACACAACAAACTTACTGACGTCGTCCCTACATTATATTATCTACATAAACGTTTTAGGTAATGCTAAACTGATGTTTGATAAGAATATTAACAACGTTATACGAGTATGTATTTGGTATATGAACAGTATTTTAAAGACTTGATTGTATTTATCCCAAAATATTATTTCATACTATGTTATGTATGTGTATGTGTTTCATACATGTATATGTAGTAACGAGATCAACAAATTTGCAAATTTCAAGTCTGAAATTGTCGTCACCCTGGGATACAAGCTGTTAGGTTCCAGAGCCCTACATGCCTTGTAATCATATTTTGAAAACAGATCTCAATAAATGTTAAAGTAACTAGTAAATAATACAATAGTAATAAAAACGAAATTTAAAATGGATAAAACGAAAGATTTCAATACTAAAATCGACGGATGGAATAAAGTGCATGTGCTGTAACATAGTAAATAATTCTGGCGGGAGCTACGCTATCCGCACTTGCAATAAAACGAACAATGCAATTTAGCTAGTGCTGCATTCATACAATGGATTCACAGTAAAAGTTGGTTGTTGCAACCGTGCATGGCCCTCGATTACTGCCACGAATAAACGTATAATACAAATAAGAGAAATCACAAAATATACAACCTATTCTTACACTACATTTAAACTAAGAATCGGAATAACAATCTATTTGCAAGTGTTCACTTTGTTTCTGAACTGAGTTTCAATAGGGCGAGGAAATATTAGGAAGGGTTCGGTGCGGTGTTTACACAGACGTTTTAGAATAAAGACTGCGTACCTCTAAGGCAGAATTCACAGAGTGTACAGGGGGCCATTCCGCTAAATCACGCTGTCCGGTGAGGACAAAATTATTTAAAATTTCACAAAATTATTTGAAATTTTGTCCTTACCGGACAGCGTGATTTGGCGGAATGACCAACGGTCTGAGTTGTAAGCACGAATTTTAAATTTGAGGACGATGGGCAAGTGCATAGCACAACGAAGCACCACGGATTATGAAAGTGTTTAACTATACAGTATAAAAGTATAAGAAGGCACAGCTTCTTCAAGTCACAACTTGTCTAGGTATTATCAGGAAGATCAAAAATTTAAAACGAAATAGAGTGAACAACGGAGAGAGCTTACTGTAAAGCTTAAGGTCGGTAACTGTAACATAATAGAATATTTGAATGTCGCCACGTGGTTAACTATGTTTAGTTGAAATGCAATGATGTCAAGTGAGTACAAGAATAATGAACGAGTCTGAAAAGTTTGTCATCATGAAGTGTTTAGTGAAATGATAGCTCTCTTCCGTACATGGAGAGAAGCTTGGATCACAAGATTGCTATCAGGTTCTATATCATTTTTACTAGATACATTGGCTGTTAAATGTAAAGAAGTAGAGTACCTTCAAACGTTTTCAACATAGCCACGGGATTTACTGACACTTCATCGACAAACAAATACTACCTAACTATAAACTTATTTCTTCTTTTCCTATCCTATGGCAGTGTCTTTACAATAAGCAAAAAACAATTATATTGTTGCCTTGACCAAGTTCTCGAGTAGATCAAAATAGAAACAACAATGTAAGTACATAGTCTAAGTTGGTAGTCAATACAAACGTTCGCTATTTTCCCTTTTACTAGTAGATGTAACGGAAGCCACATCAAATGTTTAACTTAAGGTCTCTCTAGAACATAAAATAAGTACATATACATTGCAAAACAGTAAAAAATACTATAAAAGTAGACAACACGGTTACAGTATTCGCTTCCTCATAAAATGCAGCGACGTCCGATTTGTGGGAATAGCATATAAAAATTTCAAAGAGCAGTACATGCATGTAGTGTCCGCGGCCACATCACTCGCTATTGCATAAAACATGCAAATTGGACCACTTCACTGGTGTGGTGTGTCTAAGTTCGCCCGCTTTTGCACTTTTATGTAAAATTGTTGCCCATTAGTCATGTAAATATAGTTAACCGCAACTCGAACGCACCTCTAAACCGTTATTCGAATATTATCTTTTATTCTGAAAGCGTAGCAAAGGCGCATCGCTTTCTGGCTCATTTAAATTTCATTTTTCAGCATACATTTCTAATTTACGATAGTGGTAGATAGTTTTTATTACAATACATATTTGTAATCTAATGAAGTTTTATTTCAATGGAGTTTTTTAATTGGTATTGCGTTGCAAAAATGATTTTAATTATAATTGAGAGTGGCAACACAATGGACCGTTAAATGATGATGGATCGTCGGTGGCGATTGTTTAGCGTACAAATGAATGGCGAACGTTCGGTGCAGTAATGAGCTTTTGAACTATTTAATGAATACCCACTTTAGATTTTCTTTTATTCTAAGTAGATACATGTTGCTCTTTGTATTTATGTATCTTCTTTGTTATTTGTGCATGGTTATTGCAATATTTCTTAACTAATCATAATAATGTTAAAATATTCCTTACACTTTCCTGTACCTAGTACCAAAATTAACAGAGCTTTTAATAATGCTAGTAAGATGAGTGATTTAGGGACTTTAGGCGTTTACTAAAAATACAATATTATTATCATTGTCTTTGTTCTGTTTGTACTTCCGCAATAATTTTACAAATGTATATTTGTAGCCGGTGTAAATCAAATGTAGGTCAACTAAAATAAAGTATGAATATGTATTCCAAAGACAAAAAAAAATAAACGCTGACCTCTAAGTCGCCTTGGGAGTAGATAAAGTTTGTCTTGTCGAAGGTGGAGATTAACCGCGGAGGTCTTACGTCGACTTCATCAATTATCTCTACCCCCCTCCCCCTCTGATAACCCCCGTCTTGTCCAGATCTGAAGCCACGCCCCCTCGCATCTGCTACGTGATGAGACCGTTTGCAGTTTGCGAATGATTGATCTTCCTACAATAAGTAGTTCACATATATACGAAGACTAATGTTCGATAACTACTCGGTGGCTTTGGTTTATTTGATTGCATAAAAAAGTTAAGGCTAATTGGGTTTATTGAGAATTATATTAATGATTATTTATTGCATCTTATTTACAAAAAACCTTGTGCTTATAAGTATTGTTAATCATTCACATCACCTTACAGATTGTCTTGTTGCTATGAAGTACCTGTCTATAAAAAGTTTAAACCGCTTTAAATATTAGGTTTATTTCAAGTTTTCTTTTTGTACGATGACTTGTAATGCACGGTATATTAAGAGGTCAATCAAAATATTAAATTATTTTGTCATCACCACATAATCTTTTGATTGTTTCTTAGACTTCTAGGCAGCATAGTTTATAAGGTCAAGTTTTTTAATTAATAGGTTATTCAGGGCTACAAACACTTCGTAAATACGTTCATAGAATAAGCACATTGAATGTCTTATTAAACTAGCATCATGTATCTAAGTGCAGAGCTCGTGGAAACGGCACTAGCAGCAGTCATCATTGTTCCATTGTTTATCCTTGCACGTGCATGTTGGGATCGGCTATCAAACCATGCCTGAAAACATATTAAATGTATATAACTATCTTCATAAGTTTACTTATTTACATTGAAATCTACGATTTTATACAGTTTTCTTTACAATTAAACTTGCGTTGAGTACTTATCATACGGTATTGTAATCATTACGGTTAAAACTTTATTTAGCAATGATCCTAAACTACTGAATTTGAACATTGCATCCCTTGTTTAAAAATTTTGAAGTGTTTCCATGTTAAAAACTTTTAATAAATTATTAGCACTTTGCCAACATACCTAACTATAATATTTAATTACATCAAACTAGTTCATCTAGAAAAATAATTATGAGAATCAAGTGCCAGTAAAACCTAACACGGTAACTAAATCAAGTACTACATTTTAAATATAAAAGTTATTCTGTGACCTTTTCACGCACATATCAGTGAAGCGATATTAATGTAATTTGGGACGATGTTAACGTCAATCACTTCTCACTTGGTATTTTTAAAAGTTAACATTTAATAAGTATTGGTAGGTTTTCGGTAAAGGTCAATAAATGACCTCTAACTACCGTTAGAGGCTTGTGGGTTGCAAACTCTGTTCAGTTCACTGCTTTAGAAGTCTTTAGAACACTTTAGAAGTCTTTGTAATCCAAAGAGGCAGGTACGAGTTCCGTGCACACCTCTCGCTAGTGAAATAGCATGGCTCTTCTCTACAGGTTTCGGGATACGCTTATTTCAACCAGCATCTAACCAAGACGTCTTGAGTAATAGACGATCGAACCACCTGCTGGTAAGGACCAGCAGGTGTGTCGATCGCCTAAGACAGACAAGGGTCTGTCTTAGGCATTTTAATTTGGGTATGTGACGTTCTGGTTATAGAACATGACTCCTACCCAGAGGTCATGTTCTATAACCAGAAAATAATTACTTGACCAGGGATCAAAACCAAGACTAATGCTTAGCACCCATTAAATCACTACGCCACAGAGGTCGTCAAAAGTTAACCATACAAATAATTCCTAGGGTAGAACTACGATGGGCTTAGATAAATAGGCATTCGTTAGGTCTTAATCCCTACGGTTGTTGAACGTAAACACTCGTGTTAGGAATAGGCTTATGACTTTACGTAAATACAGGAACGTTTCGGACATTGAAAAACTGCTACAGCGAAGCTATATCCGTACACACGTAAACTCAGCTTTTTTACTCGTTCTTTTGGATTGAATGTTCATTGTAATACTTGTCTACTAAATCTGTATAGATTTGAGGGTAGTTCTTCAATTTGCGAGCTTTTTGATATGTTTGCATTCCATCTCTTAATCCTTAAAAATTCCAAGGCATAGACAAGTTTTCAGGCTTCCTGGTCTACTAAAGTATAATTACGTCTTATACTTTCCATGCCTACATCCGCTCTACAATACCTCACTACTGTAGTAGTAGCAGTCAATTGCGGGCTGCGGCTAACAAGAATAACGTAGCACTCTGGAAAATGTAATAATATATTGCTTTTTTAAGATTTTTTAATTTCACAGATTATGTTTATCATAAAATCGTCTTTCATGATAGTTTTAACTTTTAACGTTATTCATGATATTTTATTTACGTTTTATAAGTAAACAAAGCGGCTTGAAAACTTGATCAGAATATTTTATTATATTAAATTTCGGTTAGCTCCAAGTGATAACTCTACAGATTATAATCAGCGTTTAGCGCTATCTCATTGGTTAATAAAATGTCAAATTTGACGTTACTTTTTAAGTTGACTGACTGAGATTGAGTTTTAGAGACTGTGTTGAGAATTACTGATTGTTTACAAAAAATGCAATGAGAGTCAGTTGATATTATTCTAAGTATTTTCCTAAAAAATACAAAAACCTTAATTTCATATATAGTACTGGGATAAATTATGAAATTGGTTTGCAAAGAGGGTTTCTCACGAAAAATGGCGTTTAAAATATTGTAATTGGAGTGGCCGATGGGCCGATGTCGGGCACTCTGTGGAAGCGAGTCGAGTGCGACCTTTCTCATCTAATGGATACCGAAAACCTTCTTCACTTTTACGCGAGAAATCTTTTTGGAAATAAATGAATCCATACCGTATGTAAATCGGACGCTTTCGAAAGTTTTTATTGAAAAACTTGAAGAACTGATGAAAATGGGACCGTAGCATTTAAAATGTCTCCGTTCATCTTATGAATGTACTTGGTGAATCCCAAATGTTCTTACTTTTGCATAAGTTATTATGATATTGGTGGTCTATAGTTTATTGTGGGCTGCGACATGAATAAGTGAGGTAAACTTTTTAAATGAAGGCGTTTAGTTATTCAGTGGGTCTGGTAAATCGTCTATCGAATCACGTTAAGGGGAACCCGTCATAATTGAGTTATTTAAGATTAATTAAAGGCGAGTAGGGCCGAGGGCGACAGCTCCGAGAGCGGCTGTCTTGCCGGGTGAGAGGGGCACGGAAGCTCTCCGCAGAGATGCTGAGTAATTGATAAAGCTAACCCTACACCCCTTAATCACGGTCAGCTCAAAGTTAAACTTAATAAATAGTTATTTATTAAGTTGTCTGAAAACTTAGTACAAGGTCCAGATTTACGGTGCTTTAGTTTATATTGCTCTTGGTCTGTCAAAATGTCTATCCATTTGAATGTAACGAGGGAATATGGTAGCCATTATTTATGGGAATATTAATGATCTTCAATCAAGGGGTAACGTTTATGATAGGGTGTAGGGTCAAGGTTGTTTGAAAAGAGTCTAAATCTGTGTCCTCCTAAGTCAATAATATAAAAATTTCGAAAACTATCTGGAACCAGTCAAAATAATTGCAGTTTATTTTATTTTTAATGAACGTTAAATCTAAAAAAAGCTTTGGAAAAGTAGGTAATTTGTATATTTAAGATATCATTCAAAAACTTTTTTCATATTACCAAATTCGGCGAAAGGCTTATACCTTTTTTCGGATATAGTGATACGATTTTAATTTAGGAAATAGGTTGATACTATGATAATATAATCTATGTGCTATGTTATATTTGCATTGGTCTGGGGGTTTTTTATATATATTTTAAAAAAATATTTAAGTTGGTTTACAAGTTGTCTGATACCATACAACAATACTACAAGTTCCGTTTATTTCGGAACTATGAAGTTGGCGTTGTAGTATATATCTGAAGAATTTAGGAAAAGTATATTATTTATACTTACCTTAAGCAAAAAAAACAACCGACATCTTTTTTACTATGCAGTCATAAAAAAAATACACTAAACAATTATAGCTTAACAATATACTACTGTTGTATACTAAGATATACTGAACAACAAATTAAAATATAAAGGCCTATTAATTTATAGGCTTAAGTGCAGTTAAATGTTTATAAATAAATTAACAATAAGTTAAATGAGTTACACAAGAGAGTATCTGTTAACATCTTACGCTGTCTTGTTTACAACTATGTCTCTATTATTTATGCCACGCGACGGCTTCGTGACTCATACACTATACTAGGCTACTTATTAATAAACATACAAAAAATAAACTACCGACTTCCTTTCGCGTGTCTGCAGACATAAAACTTTTTCGTGCGTATCCTAACAAAAACATAAATTAGGTAAATTTATAATATAGAGGGTCATCCCTCCGTTACAATATGTTCGTAACGACATCGAGGGTCAAAGCGCAGTCAAATCTCCCCCGCAACAATTGAAGCGACTTCGGATCGGCAAAATTATCAAAACTTTTTAACTTACAACTTTTCCTTAAACGAGTAGAGCAAGCATTTTCATTCGTTTGGAGTTTTCGCGGCTCTGTGTCGGATTTGTTCTATCTCTGTCTCACGTATCATTGTAGAGTAAAGCTAGAGGTGGCAGCGAGCTTTATCGTGTCTCTCGCGGCGTGTGCCTGTTCCAGCCGCGGCGGTCTGTCTCACAACTCGAAACATTTTCAGTTCTCTACGTTGCGATGCGGGAGACGCACGTCACTTTTGTCGCCCGCCGACGCCTGCGTTACCACGATCGTAGCGTAATTCTTTACCAACTAATAAATCAAGTGAGTCAAACGAAGTAAACCCTCACGAACAGATTACAACTCGATATGAGATAAGAAGCTCGCGGCAACACTTGTGATAATTAATCACTAAAGTCCGTTCAACTTGTATCAGCTAAATAGAAGTATAATCTCGCTTATTTCACATTATGTTCGCGTAACATAAACAAATGAACATTGTAAAAGTTTTCTGGTATTATAGACTTGCAAGTTTACTTTATAGTTAGGTTAATGAGGATGTGCGAAATGATCGTGTAGTCGTGAGTGTTTGTTTAGATGTGCGTGGACAAATAATACACGAACATAATGGGGACCCGTGGACGATGGACTGCAGCAGTGTTATGGGCAGTGCTTGCGTCAGTGCTAGCGGATTCGTGGACGGTCTACCAGGAACAGCCATGCTGTCGCCCTGTGTCACACCGGCGTGTGAGACATCACAGAGGTGAGTCATTACTTACATTGTATTGTCCAAATATTTGCAGTTAAGGTAAGTAGATATTGTAAGTTCATCGTACGCAGAATTAGTCATGAGAGTTAATGTAGGACGGTATCATTACTGCTTAAATATTTACCTACACTGTTTGTTTTTTTTCTGTTGATAAGACCTATTGGAGCTCTTGCTTATTTTTATGTTATACCTATGTATGTAAAGCCAGACTTACAATATTTCTGGTTTAAGTAGATACTATAATTTATAAACTCATTAAGTATATTCTAAGTCCTACTAATATTATGAATACTAATATTATAATATTATGAGTTTGTAAGTAAAAATGTATGTTTGTTATGTACTCTTTCACGTAAAAACGACTGAATGGATTCAATTGAAACTTTACAACAATATAACTTACACATCGGAATAACACATAGGCATTTTAAAGATATTGTATTTACAATTTAAGTTAGAAACTCAAAATACTAACCCCACGCACACAAAGTCGTGGGCACTAACTAGTGTAAATATAAGTCATCATTATAACAGCTCATTAATGTCCCACTGCAAGGTCGGGCCTCCTCCCGTGACGGAGGGATACTTGGCATACTAATACCACGCTGGCCAGACGGATTGGTATAGGATTTAATTTCAAGTTTTCCTTCTTTTTATTTCGTAAAGATAATATTCACGGATAGTCCCTTTTTACGTCACCCATGGGATGAGATGGGATGGTGACATATTGTAAGTATTCTTACTCCGTCACCACACGGATAGTAAATGTAAATAGGTACAAATAAATGGCCCGTGTGTTGTCAGACCAGGAATACATAATGTATAATCTCTTTGGTCGTAAAATCCTAATTAAATACTAATAAGCAGTTATTATCTTTACGATAAATATAAAACTTGAAGCATAAAGTAGGTCAAGTTTTCCTCCTGCTATACAGCCTACTGTGGAGGCTTATAGGCAGCAATAATAATATAATATTCCTTACACAATAACACGTCCCAAATTAAGCTGATTAGTATAAATTATTTTTTATTTGTTACTAATTTAAACTTTTATTTATATACACACAAAAATTTGCACAAAGTGGGAAACAAATCTGAGACCAGTGCTACTTTCATGTACCACTACGCTACACTACCTAGAGATCGTAAAAATGAGTAAATGAGAAATGGGACATTTGAATAATGTCCCATCTCTGGGACTGACCTTTCTGACATGTACTTCTGTACTCCATGTAAGGATTGTAAGGGATACAGACGTGGTTTACCGGCGACCCACGGCCCCAGCGACGTATTGGTATCGCGTCTTCTTTGCTAGAGATAGACTTTTACGACAGTCTCGGAAAGTCAAGCTCTAGGATGCAGATGATGAATCTTTTTTTTTAGTTCATCACCTAACAGATAATCATTTGTTACTGATATATATTACCTACATAAATATCGACTAATGATGACCCTTGAAAGAAAGATTCATTGGGAAAGTAAATGAAAAGTATTCAAGTTTGAGTATTTTACCAATAAGTTCGCTCTGTGCTGACAGAGTAAAAATAAACGTTGTCACCACCCCAACTCGTCTCGTAGGTGTCACGTCGAGTAAGGAAAAATTCGCAGATTTGATCTCTACAAAAATATTAAAAATAATGTTAAATCGTATTCAAATCAGCTTGAATATTGTGGTATAAATAGGGCAAGTTTGCCTCTGACACTAATTCAGGCCAGTCCTTAGCCTTACAGAGGATTATTATTGGGTGTTATGATAGATGGATAAGTTTTGATGAGCTGCAGTCAGCAATACAGAAACCCAACTTAAACCTATGGTCCGGCTTAACCAATAACTTCGGTACGTATATGGGACTAAAGGATTACATGTTTGCCGAATTTGTTATCTGAGTTTTGCCTATTTTTACACTCGTTTTAACATTGTTTTGTAAAATTTAAAACCATTGTAAGCAAATCGAACTCAATCTGTATTTTGTGTATTGTTTTGCGTAAATCCGTGCTATAAATAAATTGTTTGATGTTAAATGTGTTGAACTGTATTTAGTGTTAGATTAAGAACTCACTTTCTGTACTAAACCATCTAACTAGCGTTGTATTTGGTCAAGTACATATTTGGCTGTTAATGGAAGAGGTTCGTCCCTTTATGTATTATGCTGAGAAAGACTAGTCGGAGATTATTTATTAAACGATTCCAATATAATTCGGTTTTATCTCTTAAATTAAACTATCTAAAACCTATCAAATTAATCAAACTAAAATCATAATATCTTTGGTATTAATCAGTAACAATTATAATTAAAAAAATAGTTATAAATTAACATGACATGTCATAATTTAGCATATTGAATTAAAACATAAACTTAGATTTTGTATTCTTATATTGAAGTGCGATTTCATGTCGCTAAATATTTAATGTTCGTCGGGGAACCGACTAAACCGTTCTATTTGGACATTGAAATATACCGCCTCAATAAAGTCACTCTTTATATTTACACTGTCAAAATGTTCTATTTATTTTGAACCAACAGAATGACGGTAATGTTATGTTGACTTCACTCTATCGCCATCATTTCGGTCTGGTCAAATGCATCTTTATACTGAAGATGCTGGGATGCGTATGTAAATGAAGTTGTTCGAATCGTTTGTGCGATTCAAAAATTATTACTCTGTGCCTGAATGTTCTTTATGTCCTTTAGCTACATGTTTGTGAAAATGCCCGTGACTTGATGACATGGCATGATCAGGAATGGTATTTTTTATAAAACAAACTCAAGTAAAACCTTTATTAAAGGGTCCAGTATAGGATGCTTTAATAAAGGTATCTGTATAGTAGTATCTGATTGGGTAGTGACTCCATTACTTTGCTACCACATCGAGAGCAATAGTTATACAAATAATTTGTCTTTTATTAAATGTTTTCATAGATCAACTATACAATATTTAAACACTATTGGGCATTTTACCAAAACATATGTTTAATTCAGTAATCCCTGGTGTCATTACGAAATAGCTAACATTCCCAAGTGACGCGTAGACATAAAGAACGCACTATATTAGAATAATTGGTATCATCGGCGTAAATAGGTTTTAGTTTAATATACCTGCCTAGTAGCTTATGCTAACGATATTTCTACAAATTAAAACTTCAGCATAAAAAATCTTCTTGTCTAAAATAACTTTACTTAACCTTAGAACGACATTCAGTCGTTCTAAATCTTGTATATCTTGGATTGGATGGATCATTTATTACATAAAAAGTTCTAAGTAATCGGACTGGTACTTATCGTCGTGCCAAGAATCATCCTTGCACCTACAACGGCTTAGCGAGATCGTGTTCACAAATAATAATGCAACAGAAGGTATAAAAGGCCGTTTTTAGCTAGCGGGTTACTTTTGAAGGCAGTACATCCGAATCGAAATCAGTGGTCAGAGTCAGAGAAATCATTCTACCGATAAAGAGAAACAGAGAATAACAGCGTTACCTACTCGACACTACAAACTGAATTTAACAGAACGAAAAGATTAGGTAAAGAACTAAGGATATTTCAAAAATTAAAAAAAAATATATTGCGATAATGTTTTTTTATTATGACCATTGCGAGAACAAACCAATTATGATCGATTGCTCAGATTATCCTTACACTCACCTCTAGTTAGTGGGTGACGTTTAAAAGAAGCAATTTTGCTCGAAGGTCATTCAATCCCCGCCGGCGCCGCCGGAGATTGTTAAGATACTATAATACTTCACAATGATACTTTAAATCGATGGGTCCTACGTATAAGGGCTAAACTAACAATTTGACAATTTTGACTTTTTTATGGTAAACGCATCCTATCGATATGAATAATCGTGTGAGCTATTAAAACTTAAAAAAATCTGCACGGAAACACGACTTTTTATTAAAGTATAACGGCATATGTAGCGTGAATTGAAACGTTTAAGGTTCAAAGAGCTATTTGAGACTTATACGCGGGGAATTTCCGCGCGTTTGTTTACTTTTTGGGTCAATCTGATACTTTCTGTCAAATACTTTTGATTTGCAAAAAGTGTTGTTGTCCCGAAGTGGTGATATTAGTCTATTTTATTACAGGTTTTTTTTTTTGTGGGGACGGGTAGTCGGTCTCAGACGACCATTACTACTTTACGCGGGCTGTGGTGGGGCGGATGGCCCTCAACCAAAGACATTTAAGTGACGTGCCACAGGGGCACCCCCTTTGGGGTACAAACCTCGGCCTGGACCGTCACTGACTAACAGGACGTGCGGAAGGCACGCCCTCTAGGAGCGAACGCGGCGCGTATTCCGGCCTCGACGGCGAGGACGGAACCGCGGACGTTTTGTTGTGACTTCGCGAGCCGTTTTATTACAGTCAGAGGTTGAAAGTATATATCTTATCAGTTTTTAGAAACTTAATTCTATGAATTACTTTAAAAAAAGTTGTTTTAAAGTAATTCATGGAAGGTTTATTCATCATCATCATATCAGCCAATCGACGTCAACTGCTGCACATAGGCCTTCTCCAAGTATTGCCACCTTGTGCGGTCCTGTGCCTCACAACAGCTGTCGGTTCTCCGCGCTATATTGCCCTGCTTGTCTTTTTTTTGAGCCTTTTGGGTGGGCCCATAGGTCAGGCTACAACATAGCTCTCTCCATTGCCCTCTGAGTGACCATGAGCCTTCTGAATAAGCCCCTAGGTCAGGCTACAACATAGGTCTCTCCATTGCTCTCTAAGTGACCATGAACCTTCTGGGTAGGCCCATAGGTCAGGCTACAACATAGGTCTCTCCATTGCCCTCTGAGTGACCATGAACCTTCTAAGTAGGGCCCATAGGCCCTCTAAATTTGTTTTTTTTTATCATAGCGTGATGTTATATAGCCTATAGCCTTCCTCGATAAATGGTCTATTCAAAACTGAAAACTAAATTCAATTCGAAAAAGTAGTTCCTGAGATTAGCGCGTTCAAACAAACAAACAAACTCTTCAGCTTTAAATAATAGTATAGATATAGATACGACCTAACTGAAAACACAGTTACTAGGTTAGCAGATTCTAAAACGTATAAATGTCAATGTGATTTAATTATCGAAATATCCAAATGTCTTTCATTATAACTAATTAATTATCAACTACTTCAGTCCTAAATTGATTTCATGAGCAAAAATATTTAAAAATACTTCCTCATTTGCAAATTTTGATTGATACATTGGCCCTTTTAAGGGGTTTTTAAATACAAATAATTTAAACAAAAATTAACGTAAAAGGGCCAATATGCAGTAAAAAAAAAACTGCTTAAAATATTTATACAACAGTGTAGTATATATAAGTAGGACAATTGTCTCAGTAAACCAGCAAAGTTTCATAAATTTCGGTTTTATCAATCTTAAGTTACAGCAAGTTTAAACTTTGGAAGCCTCTCCTGTAAAGTTGTCATTTTACATTTTGGCCCTTATACGTAGGACCCATCGAAATGGCTTACATAAAATATTATACTATCAAATAAATTAAAACTGTAATAATCTGTTCATGTAATCCTGAATTAACGAACCAAATCCGTTGTATATTAATTAACACTCAAATTATTCTCGAAACAACGCGATGTATTGTAGTTTGTCTTAAAATTACCTAAACCTAATTCAAATATTTGCAGATTTCAAATTTAGAATTACATTTAGAACAATTTCAAACAATTCAACATTGCATTGTAAAAGGTTATCTTACAACGTGTGTGAATTACGTTTGAAAACAATAGATAAACATATTCGCTATTTCCAAACTTAAATAAACTAAATTTTGGTACGAATATTCAGTAAAATGTCTGTTAAAGCTGGTTTATTTCTCACGAATAAGGGGCCCCACATTGTGGAGCAAAAAACGAATATGCACGATGGGTGCTAGGAGTGCGGTACGAAGGTGAGGGGAGGATCATGCAGACCGGTTTAGCTTGCGCCCGCGCAGGTAAACGACTCAGTTGTTTTTTTTGTTAGGGCTGCTACTGAATACTTAACACATGTCATTGTATTTGTGTTGTCGGACTGCTGTTTCATTCTTATTCTGTTGACAAAGGATGACATTATCCATCTATATAATCGATGCCTATTAAAAATACTTAAGAAAATATAAAAGTTAATAATGTTCTGTCCATTTGTAACAGAATAATTCTTAACGAAGATTTGTTGAGTTATATTTAAACAGAAATAATGATCGTTGGCAATTTTTTCCTTAGCAAATTAAAGACCGAAAAAATAAAAATATTTGCCGCATTTAAATCCCAATTCCACGAAGAATATAATTGCTCAATTTCGCTCGCCATTAAACATCTGACAGCCCTACTTGGTTAAATTAAGTTATAAACGAGGCAACATAATCGAAACATAAGCTATGGCCAAGACTTTTTTTTATAATAATATCGTGCTGTATCATTCCAATAGAATGTGTCTTAATGACTGGAACGATTAGGACAGACACGCATGACCGAAGTCGCAGTTTTTTTTTAATATTTATGACTTCATTTGTCAGTTAGTAATATTAGTTATATGATAATGTTACTAGTTTAGATAAGATAGTGGTAGAGATAATTATTATGGTATGGATATTTATCGGGCGAAGGCGTAAGGTCAATGTTTCTTTTGGCGGTTATAACTTGTTCCGAAATCGTTTTAAGAATTTACAGCCTTATTACAAAATACGGTCTAACTATAAACCACGATTTATGACGTCACAAAACCACTGTTTTTGAAATTTGTTATTGCAAAATCAGTCCTAACGCTAAAGTGTTAAAACTGATTTTGTATTATCAAATTTATGATTTTGTATTTCTTAATACAAAATCAGTTTTAACACTTTAGCGTTAAGACTGATTTTGCAATAACAAATTTAAAAAACAGTGGTTTTGTGACGTCATAAATCGTGGTTTATAGTTAGACCGTATTTTGTAATAAGGCCGTTAGAGTTTTGAATAAACCTTCTTTTTGTAGTGACGCGGCAAAGTGATTGAAAGTTACTTTATTTTAAGCCTCTTACAGTCCAAGATCAGTGAGAACGGCGCAATTGGGTCCCGCGAATAATTAAATTGTGAAGCAATATTCCAACATTCGTCCCTTCTTGTAACTTGGGTATAGGGTCCTACAAACGTATATTCAGAGTTCAAATGTTTCTCAGTTTTTTTTAATCTTTATTAGCCAGAAAAGGGCTTGATCACTTTGTGAACATGTCGCCTCGTTTGTCAGTTGATAGAGCAAAGTAGTGACTGACTAACACCCGCTGGTTCCGTCACCCGTCGCTCAGATGGAGAATCCATGTTATTCTTAGAATCAGCTTTACTTAGATTTAATATCAGAAAATGTCATCTATGTTAAGCTTATACTACAGATATATTAGACAACGGAAAAACATACTTTATACATACATACATAAGGAAATATGTACTTATTTCATATAGAAAATACTCAGAAAAAACACACACATAGGTACACACAAAAACACGCCACACCAAAGACTCCCACAGGGCAAAAAGCGGGTTCCGGATTGCCAGTTTGTAAGGATCACCTAGATCTGTGGTCTCTGTCTACCCCATGGAAAAAGGCATAGTTTATGCGTGTAAGCAAAACACTCACGCCAATGCAAACAATCATATTCATGCACACAAAGATTAGCATTGAGTGGGAATCGAACCCGATACCTCTGCGTAGCAGTCATGTTATATAACGACTACGCCTTAGAGATCATATTCATGTTTAAAGACTTGCTTATAATGTGTCTATAATCACGATAGCTTAGAACATGATATATCACGTCAATCCCGTTAACCAACGTTCTACCTACGGATCAAAAGGTCGAGAGGTCACGTCTAACCACGATGAACTATTGTCATGTGTCCGTTATAATTTTAAACGTATCTAACTTACAGTATTAATATGAAAGATTTAAATGGTGATTAGAAAATAAGTAATAATATAATATAAATAATCCTCACACATTCACACAACGTCATCTAGTCCCAAACTAAGCAGAATTAGTACTATGGGTACTAGACAACGGATAAACATACTTAAATACTTTTTTTTTGTTAAAAAATACATATTATACAAAGAAACACTCAGACACCAACCCCCTTACTCATAAAGGCCTGTTAAATTTTAGTCAATTGATTAGCTTAAATTCTTACGGTTTTGTTTAGCATATGGTTGGTTTTGCTAATAAAAAAATTGCTAAACAGTGATTAAATTTAAGAGGCGTTTATGAGTAAGGGGGTAAGCTTTTAACTGTCATTTTATGTTATCCTACTAGAATATTTCTAGTCTGCCTAGTGGTCAGCATTCCTTTGATGTTGGCCTTAAAACATTTAGACTTTTTTATGTCAGGCTTCAAGTGGTTTTTTTGCGAATATTAAAATAATATTGATAGATAGTTTAAAAGTTATGATGTCAAAAAGTGTGTAAAAAATGTGTGTTTATCACCTAAAAAACTACTTTAGAAATAAGCTATAATTCTAATTTAAAATTTTCATGATTTAAAAAACAAGTTATTTTTTGGTAATTTATAACGTACTTAATGTGTATTTAGTTTTAATTGTGTTTTTCATTTTTTTTTTGTGTAAACTCGTGCTGTATATTTGTTAAATCAAAACCATATTACATTTCTATTAACGTCCGAATGTCAAGCACAATAGTTGTATAGTCAAAAACTAAATGGCTTTATCACCTCTAGAGTTAATGTTAGTTGCATGTCATAAAACTATTGGGTTCAATATCGCACAGCAAAACATCATCTTAATCATGACGCTACTTTGACATATCAGTTCTCTTGTATTAGCAAATAGTCGTTAAATATTTATAAAAACAAATAGTAAAGTCAACGTTATTGACTGTTACTAGAGCATATTTTCGGTAAAACGTTTTATTCTAATGAATTTCTCTCTTTTTTCCTTCTATGTCCATCCCTATCATTTCTTGCATGACGTCAATGGCGCATATTTCAAATTTAAAGTATTCGTAATTTTATAATATAAAACAAATTAGGGTAAACCACCTCATCGTTAGAAGTCCAACAATTGTTGGCACTTAAGAGTTAAACATGAGTAAAAAGAGATAAAACACTATAGATTATTCAAGTTCAATATGATTATTCAAGTTCAAATATTATTTATTTATTATTTTTATCATATTATATTTATTTCATGTGTCAACATAGCAACAATAAATTTATCAGAATCCTTTTATTGGCATTAGTGCCAATAATATTTATTTAATACTATTCAATCACATAATAACGATTACGTAAAAGCAAAGATTAAAGTATTCTATCATTTTATGATATTTTATATTTTAGTCTGACACGAAGTCCACTCTTAAGGTGCCAACAATTGGGTGGCTTACCAACCAATATTTAAATTCTACATTTTCAGTTTTTCTGAAATGACAAGCTTGTAATGTCACAAGTAGCAAGTTGACTTTAGTTTTAAATCATTTAATGGTTTTTCATGGTTTTTCACATACAAACTCTACAGTTTAATATAGTGACATTTGTATTGTGTTAGTAGATATTATTATTTAATGCGTTGAAGTGAAAGTTTAAAATAGATTGCACTTTTAATCTAAGCATAGTTTTGATTACGGTCAACCAATGACGTCAAGCTCACGCATAAACATTAAATAACGATCTTAATGAATTTGACTTATGATAGAATTTTTTGTCAAAACTGATAAAGCCAATTCGTTTTCGGGTATACCTATGACTCTTGTTGATTTGATGGATAGATAACAAATATGAAAGAGGAGTAGGAAAAGGGAGTACAACAGGAAATTGTGTTTCGTGCAAGAGTTATCTAAAATACCGCTAACTGCTACTTAACGTTGTAGTCGAGTGGGGTAGGTACTCAGAAAAATATTATAAGACATAAGGATAAAATATTTTTATGTTAATAATCATCATAATTATCTTGCCCTTCTTCATCATCATCATAACAGCCCATTAATGTCAGTGACGGAGGGATACTTGGCCTACTAATACCACGCTGGCCAGACGGATTGGTATAGGGTTTAATTTTAAGTTTTCCTTCTTTTTATTTCTTAATATTGACGGATATGAAAATTAGTTTAAAGAAGCACAATCTGCTACTATATAATGTATCACTAATATATTAAAATATTAGGTAAAATACACGCAGAACAGAATAAATAGAACGAAGAACCAAAAACCGTTGGCGTTGAGGCAGAAAGGTTCTGGAATGCCGCCCACATACTAGTAAACGCAAACTAAACAAACGCTTACGCGATTGACCTGCTTCAGATAAGTGTGGCGTTTTTGAAAAAAAAACAACCTACGAAATAAAATCGAATTAAGAACATCCTCCTTTTTTAATAGTCGCATAATAATTAGAACCTCTATCACTTAAATAAGCTCTTTAGGGACAGTAAACGTAATACGTTGATGACCACCTAATTGATTGACATTCCAATAATCTAACTCTTCTACGTCACCACACAAACAAAACTAAACAAAAATCAAATCAAAAGGAACACAAATCAAATTCAAATTTATCACATTACATGAAAGCGCGGTCAAGATAACGTGTAAGCGATACTGTGGGCGTAAAGCCTTGTTTCTATAGTCATAGCGGTACATACCAAATACGGGCTGCTAGTAAATAGGTTTATATTAAATTGTGATAAGATCAGCGGCCTGCCCTGTCAGAGCGATTGCGCTCTCTCCTTACAGACCACACGGCACGCAGACGTATGAAACAAAGTTATAATGTTTAATCGTTCATAAGATGTCGTTATGTACTGCCTACTGAGAAATTCCTTTAGAGTATTGATTTTATTATTATTTTTTATCTTATATTTATTTGTTCATTAAATCATTATCATCATATAAGAGACGTCCTCTTCAGGGACGTCTTCTTCCTCCTGGCAAATGTTTCTACTCTGCAGGGTTTTTGGGATGTCTTAAAATTGCCACACTTTTCTGGAGTAGGTCTTTCGTAAGCGTTTGTTGTTTTTTGTTTGAAATTGTTTACTTTCAAAACATAACGATATTATTATACATGGCATTATATTAAGTTTTTCCTTCTAGTTTTCTTAGGCTTTATATCTGTGTACTTTTCCATGACTTCATGTTTATTTTTCTACACACTATGTGTGTAGAAAAGATTATAACCATTTTCCATTTCTTCCAACTATTCTTTTTATTCATCTAAGCAAGTCTCTTGTTCAACAAGAAAGTAAAAATTATTTCAAAAATACACGTAGAAACAGTCTATGTCAAAACTTAAACTTAACCTAGTAGTGTTCAGACTTATACTTAAGATATTGGATTGGAACGGACCGTCTCAAGACTTTATTTATCACATTCGTGTGACCCGTATGTGATTTCATTCACTTGATGTATCTTCCGGTAGAGTTTCCTCAAATCTAAAAAGAATTTAGTTCGAATTTTAAACTTTAAAAAAGTGTTGTAGAGTTTTATAAAGTGTTATTTCTTGACCAGGTAGGCAACATGGCATTGAGGTGGTCAATATCCATTGAAAAACTCTAAGGTTATCCTTTCTAGGGCTTACCTGGAGTCGAGAGTTGGGTTTTAGTCGGTTCAAGTCCATGACACTGACAGCCCTTAGTGGCGTTAAGTCCCATCGCGATTTCCACACATTCATCTTCAAAACTCCAACTCAACTAAAAATAGAAGAATGTCTATGAGTCAAAATAAATTGTTGTTTACCTTTAACATAACTTCAGTTAAAAATAATCCAATGTGTATAAATCGTCAATTGTTGTTATAGGTATTTTAACACCTATTAAAAGCAAAAATAAAGGCAAAAAGTTAAGAAGGAAGCTCCCATTTATTCCATAAGATTTTCTGACAATGCAATAGCTTTCATAGCAACACTTATATAAACTATACAAAAGTATAGTGAATGCATTTGACATATTTCCGTACTAAGATAGAGGAAGAGGTAATCTCGGCTTAACGTGATGCATTGTTATCATTGACAAGCGATCTTTGATCTTAAAGTTTAATGCGTTTTCCCACTTCCTAGATCACTTAAATAGTTGGTAAGTGTGTTTTGTATTGCAAACATAACATAAAAAGTAACGTCTTATAAATAGGCATGAGTGTGAAAAGGTATTTTTGTTATAAATGAAAATGATTATCACAAAAGTATGTTTAAGTATAAATAGTTACATCCGTAATACGGTTTTGTTATTAACTAGATTCGGATATCAGTTCATACATTTTTACGTGGTCTATATTAAAACACCATCCCAACTTATACTAAATAAGTTGGTTTTACCAAACCAACTTTTTTAGTAGGAATCGTTCAAGGGAAGTTTCGCTGAATATCTATACAAAGCGAAAGAAGAAAAACTGAAAATCTTATACCTACCAATCCATCTGGCCAGTATGGTTTAGTATGCCAAATATTTTTTCGCTACTAGAGAAGGCCTATAGTGAGGCTTTAATAAGGAAGAAAGAAAGAAAATAGTTTATTTTGTTGCACACAATAACATACAGTAAAATATTACAAAAAAGGCACATAAAATAGGACCTAACTCAGCTGATCGCAGTAGCGTCGTAGACACTAAAGACCATTATGAAAAATATTTTCTACTCCTAACTAATTATTAACGAATATTAGTAACTGACGCTTAAACTATTAAAAAACTAACACTAATAAAGGCTAACCACCATCATCGATTAACCCAAACACTAAGTACCTACGTCATTTCTGTAGTTACTAAGAAACATTAATTGGAGCCGGATAATAACTGGTAATTAACTATTGTACTGGCAGATACTATATTATTTACTTTGAAGTATTGAAAAATCTATTATAATTTATCTGTGCTATTGAATACTATGTCATAGGATACTATGTCTAGTAGCATATTGAAAAATCAATAACAATTTATTGGCAAAAACACCCACACTGACACCCTTGATAAGACAGGGGTCATACTAATTAGTTCATCTAGTGTCCGACTAGAATGTAAAATGGTCTGGTTACAGCTCAATAATGATCACCTTTTGATGTCAAGCGTGACAATCACAAATTAGGTTATCCAGGAAGGGAACGTAGAGCACCAATTAGTCTTATATTAACGAGTTCCAGGAAATAAATAACATTTATTAAGTTCTATGAAAATAGTAGTAAAAAACTTGTTTAGAATAGATTGAAAATTCACTTATTGTTGACATTTACCTAAAAATATTATTAGGGTAAACACTTTAGTGATAAGTAGAGATTTTGGGGTTTGAAGTAGGTTTTAAAATATCCTGCCAAACAAAAGTCAAGAAAAGTTGCCTAACAGGTCAATTCAATGCATATTTGGTGCCTTTTTTTACGACTAAATCGGCAATAAACACAAAGAACTAGGTACATATGTCCCAATTTAGTTGGATTTTTTGAGCTTTAAAAAAGCGGCACTTACAAAACGCTTGTAAGAATAATACACTAATAGAACTACGAATATATAGAAGAGTTTGTAGCGTTATATTAACGTAAAGCTCTTAGCTTAGAGGTATACGAATTATTAATACATTGAACTACAATGAATACAGTATCTATTGTTAACAGAGTGCTGAAAATTCACACCGTTATGTCTGAAAAGGATTAAAAACATTCAAGTGGGATTTGAGTTATACGCCTTCCCGTGTAGGTAGGAAAGTTAGAAATTATACTTTATGTCAGATAAAAAAAAGGGTAATATATTTTACTTTATTATTTTATTTTCCGTTTTAATTTATTATACTGACAAGGTCAAGAATCCATCTTTTCGAAAAAGTTAATCTACTCCAAAAATAGGACAAGGTTATCAATTCGGTGTTCTTCTTAATATTGAGTATCCTCAGATATCAGTCATGTCTTGCCCATTAAAAAAAATCTTTCTTACTTTTAAGTTGTTATCATCGAAACTTTATTAAAATTGATTAAGTGATTTAGTTTTTATCTAGAAATAAAATAAAAATAAAATAATAAGTATATCAAAGTTGGAATCGCTTTTTTCATTATGTTCACTAACTCATGGCCATGGAAAAAAAGCTGACTCCTTAGTAGAACTTTACCTATTAAATTAGATATTAGCAGCACAGATATATTTAGCAATCGCATTAAGTAATTTTCTATTAATTCTGCATTCATTACACATAATAATATGCCTGTCAAATCGTGATCGACAGCGCGCATACAACCATGTGGCAGTAAACACGCTATAAATGTTTTGTTGACAGAGATATTTAAGTACCATATTTTTCTAGACAGGCTAGTAATCTTAAAGCAAAAAAATCATAAAAATATTTAACGCTATTTCTGTTGGAAATACAGAAACAGTTTAAAACCCGATTTGTTATTAGAAACCGTTAGTTAAGTGACATTATTTACAATTGCTCATAGAAATACGCCATCCGTTATAGCTTTTTTATTGCAAAGTTACTTAAAGCGAATGTACTATGGTCACTTGTTATAACTTTTATAGGATTTTTAACCTTTTACTTGCAATTCAGTGACTTGGCAAAAAGATAAAGCCTGTTGGTATTTAAAGCCATTTAGGTTCACCACCCAAACAGGAACCCCTTTTATAACCATCTATAGTACTCCTAGGTACAGATTTCGCAATGTATCGAGCAGACGTTGTTAGTTCCTTTAGTGTCAGGCATGACGCGAAAACGCAATTGCTATTTCTCTAAGCTTGAGGAGTTTAGGGAAGTCAGCAGCTTGATTTTGCTCTGGCATTGATGACATTTATAAGCGGGCGGCTTATCTGATAATTAGTGGTAATTGTACCATTAATTATCAGATAAGCCGCCCGCGTAAACTATCGTATTTAAAATCTTTGCAAACAATTAGAACCAACCCCTACGCAATATCGGAATAGGTATTATCCATTGCTTTGGAAGCTGGTCCTTGCAGTAGGATATTCCAATAAAATCTATTTTATTGATATAAAAGTATTTGCCAGGTAAATATTCGTAAATCTGTAACGTTTCAAGTAAAATCCAGTCAATATAGTAGTGTGTCGTGTAAGGATTTCCTTGCAACGTTAAACGAGGTTTATTGGGCGTGTAGCATCGCAAGTAACAGAGCCAAGCCCTCTGTAAATCGAACTGACAGACCTGTCTCAGATTGACTGACGGTACAAGGAGGTTTAACTACTCTATTCCACATACGTTTATCTACGTCGTTTCTCACTTTAATTTGATACTGTTTGTATATTGTATCTACAATATACAGTTTTGAAGGGTATTTATGAGGTGGGTTCGTGTATTTATAGGTTGGATGCATTTTGTTTTGTTTGTGGTGTTTTGTATTAAGGTGCATTATTTTGGGAAATACTGTTTAGGATAGGTAAGGTTATAATCTTTATTGATTCTGAATGATCTTGATTCCATCTTTCTGATGCGGTAAAGTTACTACTATATATAATATACTAGCTGACCCGTGTCCACTTCGTTAGGCGGCGAAAAAATCGCGTCACTTTTTTAAACACTATATGACCTATGACACTCCCCGATAAATGGACTATTCAACACAGAAAGAATTTTTAAAATCGGTTCAGTAGATCCAGAGATTACCCCCTACAACGCCACAAACATACAAACACACAAACTTTACCTCTTTAAAATATTAGTATAGACTTAGAGTCACCACTCCATCTTGAACCCATTGAAAATCATCTGTACAAAAGTCCGCGGATTTTCTCTTTACGAAAACAAATGAAGATAACTTGCCGTACTATCCTATCCGTTTGGCAAAGTTAAGAGAAGTATAAACAGTGAGAAATTTAAGTGATGTCGATAATGACAGTTGATCATTCAGAACGTAATCGTTTTAAAGACATTACTTCAAACAAAAACAGATCTAAAAAGTACAGTGAGTTTTCAGAACCTGTTATTCTCGTAAAAGGCAAAAAAGTTTCTAAAATATTTCTTTTACGAAAGCAATTTTTGATGACTCATCATATAAAGTAAAACAGGCGTAAAATTAGAAAAGAAGTTAGCTATAAAAATAATAGAAGTTTGTTCAATATTTTGAAGGTAAATAATATATTAGGTAGGTATCGAGGTTACACCATTATACGTGGGTGTCTCAAGTTTTACAACTCATCTGAATTGTATGACAGCAGGTGGCGTAAAACTTTACGGAAGGTAAAATTGCCATCTTGGAGGCATGGACTGACACAATAAATTTTATGCTTTATTTAAAACTATTAAACTACCACGTTTTACTATTACGGCTAATAGAAAATATCTTTTAGATAATCTAGGATGTATTTGTTTTGTATACGAATAAGATTTTGCCCACGCTTGCGTTTGTGTAGAAAAAAGCAACCGTTTTTTTTGTACCCTGAGGAAGGTTTACAGAAAACTATAATCACGAGTGCCTTAAATGTCCCCTGCAGGAACGTGCGTGTTTACTGAGTGGCTTAAATGCAAAGACGTGACTGTTACTGTGATAGGTGAAAATTTCAGCTTTGTATTACCACACTACTGTCTAAAAGTAATCTTGAAGTTCTTATAATGTTTGTTTTGTTTCACAAAAGAATTATAAAGGATTTTAGAAACAAAACTAATAAGACAATAATTTGTAGATCGCACAAATGTGATGTCACACTATTCTATAATTCTATTTTCGAATACATTATTACGAAAAACAAACGCATTCTATTTGTGTATCTCTACGGTAATATAACTATCCAATGACGTATACTTGTCATAGACAACACCAACGCGCAATAAAACCTCAGGTAATAACATGTTGAACCAGAAAAAGAAATAAAAAAAAAATAACCCGTCGCTTCCCATACTTAGTTACAACGATATTTATCTTTGTTACAAATTACAATCATAATATATTTACTTTCACTTTATTATTGCTCCTAATGGAACCGATAGCGTTTATTTACAAAGACGGTTGAGTATTGAATGCGGTATTCAAATATTGGGTCCGCTGTCTAACAGATAACGTGGGTAACATGACACTTTACCGGTATGCTACGTAGAGAGTCTTAGTGCTCCTTTTCAATGGAACGAGTGTAGATAGAAAAGTAAAGTATAGGTCTGGGCAAGCTTACGTTATTACATTTTATTAGTGTGTTTATTAAGCTAATAGTAGTGTAAAGGATTCTTAGACGCCATTGTTAATAAGACATCACATATTTATAATGTATTCACTTGAAATAGAGGCGTCTTATGTTTTTTGTGGCCTAGCATTCGTGTTGACCAACAAGGACATTGCAGCGTCGAGGTCTATCCAGTGCGAGGGGATACTTTGCTCACTGCTGCCACGTTCTGGCCTGAGCAATTGGTATGGGGTTTTGTCATCTTTATGATATCTGGCAACTTTCTTTTTGTCGGCATTATCAATACCGTACCTATATATCTATAGAGATGTGGAGGTGACACCGGTGACAATTACTCCAACACCACACGGATTTCTATTTGAACGCTTAATTTTTATGTGATACAAATTACTATGATACTTAGCATAAGTAGATAAGACAAAGTCTTGTACCGGGGATTGGCTAGTGTGGTCACAGCCTTACCAGTGGACATGAACACGAAGTCACGTCGTTCCCAATACAAACGCTTTTATTACCAAGATATTCAATATAATACACTATCTATTACTGTCAATACTAACATTCTGAATAGTTGAGTCGCGACTTATCTAAATCGTTTTACATGGAGGCAGTGTTAGTAAGTAAGGCTCCTTATCTCATGTGTTATGGGTACAAGCTACATTTTGGTTGTTAGATTATTGACTGTATAAAACCTTTTCGAGATATCGTTAATATTAATGTTTTCAATTTGGATCGAGATTCGGAGGCTACCTTTTCGAATCTAAGGATCGTGGCAAGAGGTCGTGGGAACGAATCGTATGCAGGATAATTGTATTACGATGATGTATGTGACAATTCTTAAATTAATCTATGATTGTTTTATGTGAATTTGACCAAACTTTTCTCCCCATAAATAATACGATAAACCGCAATCCTGATATCTTTCTAAGATTGTCGTTAAAACCAACTTACGAGCTGCTAACAAACGAAGCTCTCTAGAAGGAATACGTCCCATTATCTGACATTCTATAGGTCATTACTCATTACTTTCTATCAATAAATAACAACAAAATGTCACTATACAATATCAGATGTGTCACATGATATTATTACATTTACAATCGTTAAGCTTGATTACATTACACCCAATAAAGTCGTAAATTTTAAGTGACTCGACATCAATACGTATTGTCATTGTGATAACGCCTTTTGTACATGTAATGAGAACTTCTCTTCCTGTCCTTAAAGTGTTGTTTGATGTCACTAAGGTAGAAAGTACTTCTATGGCCATTAGCATGTCTTGCCTGTAGTAGGAAGAACAGATTCTCCTACAGCAATAAAGAAAACTTGACTTACTAATATCATGATAGAAACTTTATTCTCCAAAATCCTTAGTCCTTTACTAGCTAAAATCCAGTTTCAGCCACAAGTACTATGGGCTATGGTAATAAATAAAATAAATAAGTAATCCTCACTCATTCACACAACGATTTTGGGACTCATCTAGTCCCAAAATCCAATCAAAGTATCCCTCCGTCACAGGAGGAGGCTCGTCCCTGCAGTGGGACATTAATGGGCTGGTATGATTGAATCTTTTTTCGGGTACCACTAGACTTTTGTTGTCATTGCAGAGTCTACTTGCGTGGAGAGCTTTGATGAGTGAGATAAATCGAGTGAATTATTGTACGAAGGCCGTCCCTGGTTGCTTGCGGCTCTCCTTTCTTAAATGACAACCTAGCTTAGAATCCTTCTTCATCTTAGTCTTTAAGATGAATGACTAAAATGCTTAACTTAAAAGCATCTCCTGCAGTGAAAAGTTAAGTTATGATAAAGATAGGGTAAAGTAAATGTAACGTATGTACATTCCAAGTTAAAAAAACTACCTATACCGCAAAAGTCTCGCAATTAGTCAGCAAAATAAACACAATTATTGTTGCAAACCATATTGTTATATTAGGTGGTAAGCTTCGGGCTTCCGTAATGGGATCTATAACGGCTTTATAAGCCGTAGAGAACTGTTATAGAGCCTTATGTTAGTGAGGAAGACAGGAATGTTATGGTTATGAGCTTGTGAGTCCGATAAACAAGTGTTAATTGTTATCTGTTAGTTGTTTTAGAATACTTACAATGTATTCTAGGATTTTTACAATATTTGTTTAAAGGTGATTGTTTGTAACGGTTAACTCATTGGAATAATAATACTTAAACAGTCATCTAAGTAGTCTCAAACTAAGTAGAGCTTATTAAGTTAGAGTTTATTAAGGGGTACTAAGTAAAGGATAAACGTACTTATCAACTGTATCATTGTATACAGAAAATAATAACTTTTGAACTGAATGATATTATTAATTTTTGTTAATACATTTTCTGGCAGACCACGTCTGTAAAACCTCTCTTAAAAATAGGGAAAAAGGTAAGATTGCGTATTTTGCCACACTTATTACTGTCCTCCTTCCTTGCCTATGTACACTAGTTCGATAACAATGGTACATAAAATATATCCGTGGAGTACGCAATCGCTTATATTAACGGACATACATAGACAACCATAATAATATTATTCTTGTACATGATCGTTGCTATTCTCATTCTAAAATATTCTCTGACTATAAAACCGCAAACCGTATTAACTCAGACCTAATTTTACGAAACGTTAAAAATAGGAATGTGTGAATCTCTATAGAGTATTTTCAATTAGTCATCACAAAAATATTTTTTCATTTCGTCTCAATGTTTACCAGTTTAAACTCATTTATCATTCAATTAAGTAATTGGTATCACAAATTCCCAAAGCACGTAACGGATGAAAATGAAATGGCTGAGTTTCCGCGCCACAAATATACCGAGCTGGGAACGCCATAACATATATTACACATTTAAACGAATTAAATTTCGATATATAAATAAAAACAACATGAACAATAAATTGGCAATTATATCCAATTTTTTGTGCAATTCATACCCGCCGGGTTGTGTTTATGGAAACGCTTAGCTGAGTGGAATGATTGTGTAAAACTGTTGGACGGCTTCCAGCGAGCGGGTGCGCCGCGCGAGAAACAAACGCCACAAATAAAGTCAAATACCTAACAGAATGGTTGTGAACTGCAATTGCACCCGGTATCGAGTGTTCTATTCGACCGTGATGAAATATCGATATGAATCATAGATGCGTTTACGATACCGAACTGACCAATTGATATTTTACAACAGTAATACACTACATTAATGTTTAACAATCTGACTTTTACGGTAGCTAACAAGCTACCGTAAAAGTCAGATTGTTAAACATTAATGTAGTTTATAATAAAATACCGAGCCTCATAACATTACATTAATGACCCACTGCTAGGATGAGCCTACTTCGGTGAATTGGTCTCAGACATTATGCAGTCTTTTATCAATTAATATTTATAATATTTTTGAGATAATTTTATGAGACTCAACGATCTCACAGTTAAATTGCGCAAGCAGTTTTGTGGGGCAATTTATTTAGCTATAAGAACTTTTTAAGTAAATAAACGATTCATTCATTTATTTCAATCATCAATTTTGTTTTTTGTTTTCGTGGAAATGGCATTTCGAATTTCCCTTAGTCAACTTTTACGACACATATTTTTCCACAAAAATGTAAGCAAATGTAGCATACATGCTTAAACTTTAATTAGCAAAAATAATCCAAATACCACGAAGATATTTCCAAATAAAATGTATTGCATAAAACTTTAGCAATAGAGGTTTAAACAAAAAGTGTTTAAGACAACATATTATAAGTTCGAAGAACGCTGTCACTAAGTTATTTCTGTACCACGATCCTTTCTTCCGAGAACCGGTTTGTATGAGTTGGTATCAATGTGCAATTCCGCATTGGGCTTTGTTGCCTGTTCGTGGTACCGATAGGGGTAATCTAACGGAAATTATATAGACAACTCTCGCTTGTACCTTGAAAATATCTACGCGATATATTTTGAAATAGAATAAATATTATTGCCTAGTCTAATTTTGTTTATTTTTGAAATTGAAAGAAGATTAAATGGCTAGGATTGATAGAATTATGCTAAGAGGGTTTGGTCACTTTAAAAGGGTGCTTTTTAAATGAAAGACGCGAAAGTAAAAGCCTACCGCGTCAAATAATTTCAAATTTTTCAAATTTATTTATATAAAAATTAGAGAACAATCTTGGCCTCCTATTAATCAAAGGCATTCGTATACAGTGCATTTACAGTTCCTTCTTTCTTGCAATGACTGTATTTATGTAGAATCTCCTTAACGCGTGTTTTACGACCACTACCAGACGAGAAAGAAAAGGTTTATGTCATTTTATCTTTTTATATTCAAGTCTTATTCTAGTGATTCATTGAAATAAATAAAAGCATGCTCTAAATGATAATTGCAGTGTACATAACTGTCAACATTACTATTAAAGATTAAGTAAGTGAAATTGCTGGCAGAATAACTGTATAATTGGCGTCAATTGTCTTGTTTATTCTATGGTTATTAATAGATTTGTCACTTGATGAAAGCCGCAAATGTTGCGGGTCAAAGTAATCAAACTTTATTGAGATTTCATATCTGTATGATGATGCAGTAATATTGTGTAAAGTCTATTATTTACTAGCAAATTGCGAAGGCTCCTACGCTGCGTTTGCTCAATCGTTATCTAAATGAGTCCTTCCCTGCAACGGCCGTAATTCGTGTCATAAAAAATGACTAGCCCACTGCCATTTCAGTTTAGATTCTGCGAACTAAATCGTTCTCTTAAAATAATAGAGTTCTATCGAACTTCAAATTAAAAAAGATTTAACCCCATTACAAAAGATATCAAATCTTAAAACTATTTAATATAACGTTGATAAATAATGTCGTGCCATGAATTACATCACACCAGTATAATAAAAAGCTTTATCATCCATTCCTCTTTAATAAACTTAAAAAATACTTTAAACACTCTTCAGATTATTAAATTTTTAACTACTTATAAAAAGTTCATAAACACTGGCACTTTACAATCTTTTTATAGCTTCAGTAACTAAGCTCGAGCGTTCGAAGTAGCGTTAATAATCCATTTCTTAGTACACAAAAGCATATTCAAAGGAGCGATAGTTTAAATATATCAAAGTATAATATTAATAAAACGTATTGTTACTATTATGGCGTAGCGTGAACTCATAAATTTCAAATATGAACGTCTTTACGCTCCCATGATCGAGAAAATAAATGGATGCACAATTTTTCGTGTTTCGCTGGGGCGTTAAATTATGCGTTTATCATTTAGGGATGTTTACAGTGAACGTCCCGCGGGATAAAATTGAAACGACTGGAGCGGTGCCAGCCTGTTTGGAGTACGGGACTACGAGTCATACATGTCACAACACTATTCTACAACATCCAGTACATTTGCTTGAACGCAACACTCGTTCAATAGAATAATATTATTTTTAATATTGTGTGGTAAAATGGTTATAGCCCATGGCTGGCAAAAACAAATCTTTAATGTCTCTAATGTCTAAATCTGAATGTTTAAATTTGAATGTTTTCTAGCATTTACAAAATAATATATTATGGTAATAAGTTATCCAGTATCTAAAGTAAATGCTCCGCTAAGTTTAGAAGTAAATGGCGTAACATATTAAAACGACTTAAAAAAATTGCTCTTTATATTATTTTAAGTGCATTTTATAAGTAAACCTGAAAAGAAAATCTATCCTGTGAGACATAAAACACATAATCGCAATTAAAATAACAACATAACACTTATTTATTAAAAGACATAATTCTTTAATTATTATTTCATCAAAGTAGGAATTAAGTTTAACATAAAAGTCAGTTTATGCCTTTCGTGAAATACCTACCTATAAAGTATTTTTAACATCTCTTAATTGCTGGTTAGTCCAGTTTGTTAATTAGTGTTGCTGTATTGCTATAGTAGGCTGCAATTTAATTATTAAAGAGAACTAACAAGGAAATAAAAAACTTAATAGCTTAATTATTAATATAATTGCATTCCGTTTTATATTGAATATAACCTTATAAGTTTCATTTTAGTTTTGACGCTTTAATAAATTAAATTTTGTATTAATGTAATTTTATGAACGTTTTTAATTTTAGGCACATTGTTTTATTCCTAGGTATACAAAAAAGCGAACCGAAATTTTGAAATCCGAGTTTAAGAGGATTATAATAGTGAGCTTGTAATATTTGTAGACCTAAAATTGTATAAGTATGTGTTATTTTATTGTATTGGATTTTGTTACCAATAATATTAGTGCATACTTATATAGCTAAAATAAATAAATATTTCATTACTATGATACAAACAGATTGTTAAAAAAATCTTTGCTAAATACCTACTTAATATCACAATCAGCTTTTTCTTAAAAGTTCAGTGTAACTTTCCTTTTGTCAAAACGGTGAACCCACTTAGCTACCTATCTGATATAGGTTAGTAGTATTATTTACTACCAAAAGCTTAGGTCCTGTATTTCTAGAATATAGTGTAAGAGCTTAAAATGTGACGTACATAGCGGGTGAACCGCTATCCGCACGCTGGCTGTTCCAAGCGGGTCGAACGCCCATACTATCGCGGCTTTCGTCGCAGGCACACATAAATCTAGCTTCGATACATTTTGGTAAGGGGCCAAGTGCATCGCTCTGTAGCGAACCTCTCGACCTGTGCACCAAATAACATTTGCTTTTATTATTATACTGTGTATCCTTTTGGTAGTATGGGTATAGGTATTTGTGTTATCAATTTTTATTTTTAAATAGTATACTTTATCCGTGTGGTGACGTAGTAAGAATACAATATGTCACAAACCGACTAAGGGACTATCCGTGAAACGAAATAAAAAGAAGGAAAACTTGAAATTAAACCCTATACCAATCCGTCTGGCCAGCGTGGTATTAGTAGGCTAAGTATCCCTTCGTTACGGAAGGGGGCCCGTCCCTGCTGTGGGACATGAATGGGCTGTTATGAATGAATCTTTTACTTGGTTTTTCAAGGTAATTAATGAATACATCACTTAACATAATGTCATCATATAAAATATATTCTATAGGAAAAGGTAAAGAAAGTAGAGCCCTCACGCCATGAACCGATTACCTGTTAAAGGTGGGGACGTCAGTGGATGAAGAAGAGAGAAGCTCGCGCGATGGAGCCTTTTAGCTGTTAAGATGATGGCCTTATAGACTTTTTCATAGACTTGAGTTTGATGCTAAAATAAAATTTATAACTGCATATAATTTATAACGTCTGGAATTCTGGATTCTGCGCCGAAAACGGAGTAAATCTTGACCTACTACTAGTAATACCATGCTAGCCTTCTAATACCAGGATTCTATTTAAGTTATTCTTAGAAATATTGTAACTTCAAACTTCTTATTTATTTTTCTTTTACGACACCCGTAAGATAAGATGGTGTAATCTCACTATCTTATCCCACGGGTGTACATGTTCTAACTTCATTACCACATTTCATAAACATGCAATTTTCGCCAAATCGTCATAAATCCCGAACAAAATTACTTACCGTTGCGAAACAAGTATTAAATTTTGACAACAAAACGATGTATGCAATCGGTAGTTGGAAGTCCGTATTCAGCATTGAAACAGCAGTATTTTAGTAGACAATACTGCCGAGCCATTGAACTTTATTCATTCGATATTCATATTAAACAAATCCGATTATAACAAAGATTTATCTTGCGCAATGAAGTTATTCTGTGTTGAGCTCTGTACGCTTTCGTAAACAAATAAATATATTGAATGGTATTATACAAAGTGGCCGCATCGATGCAGGTATAATGAATTACCTACGAGTAAACATTGAGTGATTTTATATTTGCTAGACTCCATTCTAGCTGTGTTCATTTATATTTTACCTTTCTTTTTATAGTAAAATACCTTTTTTACAAGCTTCGCTTATGTGTGAATGCTAGAAGATAATTATTATGATATTATTATGTCATGTAATGACCGACTTAGAGCTCAAAATGACGACCAACCAAGAGCAAGCGAGATACGAGTATTAGTAGGAAACTTTATCTACCCCCATCACCGGAGTATCTTATCTGGCCCATCTATCTCACCTGTTTCTGAAGTGGGACCTAGAAGAGCTTAAAATACACTTTTATATTTTTTATAATTGTCTTGTTGGAGCAGTGATCGCAATATGCGACTATCGAACATGATGTTGCGGGTTCTAACACGCCATGTGGGGTAATGGGATATGGAATGTATGAATCACAAATGGTTAAGCCAGAGCTTGTTGTTCTTTGGGTTCATTAAATTGATGTTTGTAAGAGTCTTGACACATGGGGTAGTTCCTGGTGCGGTAGGTGTTTCTCCCATATTTAATCTTCACATAATCACACAATATGTATGTGTTTTCAAAGCGTATACACCTAGTCCTAAGTGTACGTATGCACGGAATGAAACAGGCGTCTAAAGTATTTGACCACATTAATTGTATTCTAACTTCGTTATCCCACGTTAAATTCTAACATAAATTACACTGGACAAAGATACCTACCGAAATTCAGTAATTATTTTATTTCTTTTGACATTCCATTTTGATAATTCCTGCACAACAATGTCCAACCACAAAAAAAGGTTTTGAAATACTTACCTACAGTATTTAACGTAGTTGCTGACCGAAATTACTAACAATAGTAAAATATTATAATAGTGTCCCGGACCACTGTGTAGTGGTTATAGTAAACGCAGAGGTTTCGGGTTCGATTTTCTATCTATGTTTATCTTTTGTCTAGTATACATAGTACAAGCTCTGCTCAATTTGGGACTAGAAAGCATTGTGTGGCTGTGTGAGGAATATCATATTCTCACGTAAAATTCCCATCTTTGGTAGAGTCTGTTGCGTAAAGACCAAAAAAAGCAATTAAATACTTTAATTTTCCTACGATAAGTAAAAGAGTTCATATTCAACTCAGGCTTGTAGTAAACTCGTTAATCAAAGCGTTGCGCGTTGGCCGCGCTTCCGACGGAACAAGCTTATTTTTGATTGTTTTTGATAAAATAAAACGGAGACAAATGAATAAGCTAACTCGTTAATCATAACCAGTTTAAACTGTACTTCCTTTAGCTACGGTTGGGTACATTTTTGTTAAAGTTATTTTATAGTAACAACAAAGAAGTAAGTATGTGATTTAAAATATTTCATTTTAGTATTTTAAAAATACAAATTTCGCACCACCCAACGAAAACGAAGGAATATTAGACCTCCAATAGCCTCACAATCTGAGCATGACGTTGCATAAAAGTATAAGTAGTCAAGCTTTACGGTTTAACTATTTAAACGGTACTTAATCTAAATATATGTCTCCCATACCTCCCACGGGAGTCGTAAAAAACTAAGAGATAATTCGCAGATATTATCTCAACAAAATACAGGCAGGTAAAGTTTCCCTCTGTCACTTAATAAAGAAAAAAAAAGGTTATTTAAAGTTAATTTATGAAAATATTCGATATCAAAAGAAGCAATCAAAGCGTATTCGATTTCATTTTTATTATACAGAAAAAAAAAATCGAACGGTTACGGTTGACGCGCAGATGTCTTAATAAGTTTATGACGGTTGGCGTATAAAATGAAAATGGAATAAAACGTATTGTAATATTTTTAAGTGCATTTGGCGTATGGAGGCACAGTATGAGCTCGATATGAAAAAGCTATCACTGTGTTCGAGAACTGTGAGCTCCACACCCGTTACCAAATTAATGTGTCACGAACTGTATCGCCCTATGATATTGATGTTGAAAAATGATTCTATTTGACATTTGATTGCAATCGTAAATCTCTTGTGAATTGTATTGGGCTTCTCTATTAATAAATTATGTTTTAGTGTTTTATTACTCGTGTTAGATTATTGTGTTTCCGATCTTTTAATTAAAGCAGGTTCTAAGCTAGAGCATCTAAGTATGACGCGATATGGTTGTATCGAACTGTAAACTGCGAATATAGTCGGACAATGACGTTAAATATGATTAGACGAATTGAATGATGAGTGTAGCCTTAAAATGATTATACTTTGTCTCTATCACTTTGGTGAATTGATTATACACTTTACAACATGTTGCTTTTATTTAGGTATCAACCTAAGTGTTTTTCAACATAAGTTTAATTCTTCGCACTCGCATTTCTCCGTAATATATTATTATATTACTTGATATACATTTTGTATACGTTAAAGAGGAATATAATCATTCATTTCCAAAGAGATGTACAGAAAATATGTTAATGTGCTATCAAAAAATGAACGTATAACATACAAGTCTATTACGGCTTACCATAAGATAAATGGCGAGGATAAAACTCACGATATAACGATGTAGATAAAATACAGAGTCAATTCAATTCGTATGGAGGCTAATTCAGTTATTATTTGTATGCCGTAAGTAATGATTAATAGTTGTATTATCCGGCGAATGTGTATATAGAGGCGAACCCAAGATCGAAATGATTATCGTGAAGCTCACGCTTGGTTGATCATAGCACAAAATTAATTTACGTATAAGGCGAGCGGTGGAGCGGCGACTATCGTTGTACATTCGTTGGATCTATAGCCCTCGTTTTCCTCTGAGACGAGCAAAACTTTGATGTCAATGTTTATTAGTACATATAGCAGCAAATCCGGGTAATAACGAATAATACTTATTGTCTTTAGAAAGTTCTTACTGAAAGGAAGGCGTATATCACAATGGAACGTCTGTTTGAGATTCTCAAAGTGACGTTCGTAACTCCAAAGCAACTTTATGTATGACTTTTATCGTGTTGCTGTATGTACTTCTTTTATATGAGACTAATCCCATTTACTTTCCTTCAAATATGTCATGTATAAGGCAGATCATAGTCACACACATCTTAAGAACAAACTTGGAATTGCACTCAATGATTCCCGAGATTAAACTAAATTGCTTTTAAATAAAAAATATACACTAAGTAGCATCGCTGTTTCCCGTTCTGTTCCCAATAAACTTTTTAAGCTTAACTTTTTAAGCATCACTTTCCGTTATCAATGAACTTTTAAGCGGATTTACAAGTCGATAACTTTTGTAGTTTACATGTATAGGCAATGTAAATATTTGGAGAGATTCTGTCATAGTAGTGATGTGGTAACTTTGCATTCAAAGCTCAATCGAGTGTCTGTCAGGCTGTCGAGTTGGGGCTTCACTGAAATTGATCGGTAAAATTGATTTCGATTTGGTGTGAGTGAAGAACAAAGGTAGCGATGATAGGCAGGATGATCGTCTAACGTTGTTGTGGTATCGAATAGAAATTTGATGTGAATTTCGTGTATGTATTCGATTTGAAGGTAAACTTATTAACTAACGAGTTTCTTCGGTTATTGTCAGATAATCTATGAAAAACAATTGTTAAATAAAACAGGTCTTAAATATCCCACGAGCTGTTTTGGAGTCGGTTTTTGGGTTCTCTATTTTGTCTCATAATTTTTTTATCCATAATCTAAGGATATTTGATATTTTCTTTAATCTCATAACATTTTGTGTCCGAATCATCATGTGTCCAAATGGTAGCTAGCCCTAAATTCATGTCTTATAATATCACTTGTCCGAAAACCTAAATCCCTAAACATAACATGACCTAATTTTTTTTGCTATAACCATCACTATCTATACTTATAATAAAACTGTAGAGAGATCAATTCTGTACATTGAATATATGTTAAAAATTAATATTGGAGGATGAATGGTGATCGATACTAATGCCAAAAATGCAATCAATAAATTTTTTGTCTGTCTGTCTGTCTGTCTGTCTGTCTGTCTGTCTGTCTGTATGTGCAAGCATGGGTCAAAAACTACTGAAGGCATTTTAACCAAACTTGGTACAATTGTAGTCCATACTCCCGGGCAGGTTATAGGCTGTATAACATAACGCTAAGACACATAGGAGCTGAGCAGTGGCAAAAAATTTGAAGCAAGTCGGTTGAAAAAAAGCGCGTTCGAGCTCTTATCATCGCATACGTTGATCATACGCCAAAAATATGTATTACAAAAATAATGGTCTTCAAACGATGAACAAAAAAGTCCTGAATAGTATATATCTATCTTTTATATATTAGTCACAATAACCTGTTTAATCGTTAGGGTTTTCTTCAAAGTGTATTAAATACATAAATATATTGTAATTTGCATAGACATATCTTTTTCAAACTCCCATATTTCAAAAGTACACATTAATACCTTATTCATAAAAAAAAATTATAGAAATCGGTTTATAAACACACAAGATTTAGATGAAAGAAAATTTCCAAATGTCGCCGCGCCAGTATGAGTACGGCAGTACGGTTGATTTTTGTTTAACGTCCGAAACGGCCAACCGGTGCATCTATATAATTTCATTCACATTGACACTTAATGCGAACGGACGTGGTTCTTATTGACTCTTCTCGGAATAAGCGAGCTTTAGATATTAAAATACATAGATACGTAGTTTTTAGGTATTAAGTTTAAAGTAGGTCTATATCTATACTATACTATATATATATATATATCTATATATCTATATATCTCCTGTACCTACCTATATATCTATATATTATAGTATAGATATATATATATATATATCTATACTATAATAAAACAATCGGAATCGGATAAGTAATACTCGAGATATCGCTAGATCTCTTTATTAGAACAGTCCAATACAAATCAGGGGTCATGAAAAATGGATTGGGTTCAATGTTGAATGAATTTAAATTTCGTTTCTTTTGTTCACGAGATGGCGTTACCAGTAGTAATCATAAAATAAATGAGTTTTTAAATAATATATAACTATTTTATTATTAAGTGCTATTAATAAGTTATTCCTTTTAAATGTTAATAAAATTAACCATGAATCGTATGTGTAATATCAATTATTATAAGTCTTCACACTAGCCTTTAAAAATATCAATTTAACGGACACAAAGAACATCCAGACTAAGGACAATAGTTTGTGTATCACAATTGTCCTCCATGGAATTCGAACCCGCGACCTCATGCACGCCAGCCATGTAATGCGACCGCCGCGCCACCGAGGCAGGTAATTCTGCCGCACCATAACGTGGCGTGCAAATGTATTCATTCATAATTAATTAGCGATTATCCGTGTGGTGACGGAGCAAGAATACAATATGTCACCTCCCCATCTCATCCCATGGGTGTCGTAAAACCGACTAAGGGACTATCGGTGAATATTATCTTTACGAAATAAAAATGAAGGAAAACTTGAAATTAAACCCTATACCAATCCGACTGGCCAACGTGGTATTAGTAGGCCAAGTATCCCTCCGTCACGGGAGGAGGCGCGTCCTTGCAGTGGGACATTAATGGGCTGTTATGATGAAAAAAGCGATGTCATTTATTTTAACTTACAAATTTGACAACAGATGGCATTGTGCCTGTGACGTCATTTTCAGTATCGCGGTATTAAGATTTTACTTGAAAGAATGACGTTCGCTCATGTCTTTCAGTATAAGTTTAGACACAGTCTTCATAGATCTGTCTTTGTAAAGATCTGTTTTTGAAAAGGTTTTGGTTCGTTCGTTAATTTTACAATTCGTGTGTAGGTATATCTGTTTGTTATAAGGTTTAAAAAACGATTTTTCAGTATTAAATCGAATTGCGAAGTAAGTAACATCCGCCACGCGAACGAAGTCGCGGGCACAGCAGCTAGTCTATAATATTTATAAAACATAAATACTATATACATAAAAAAAAATGTTTCTGGCACTCGCCACCCGCTGCCGCGGCACGCTCGCTTCGCTCGCTCGGCTCGTGCGCGTTGTGGTCACCATACTAACCTAACCTAACCAACTGTTTCTGACTTTTGCCCTAATATTTTTTTTTTACATTTGACTTTATAGCAAGAAACAATAGGATATGTAATAATTAATTATAGTACCCCATTTTATGACACACAAGTATTATAGGTAAAGACGATTAGGTAATATACGATTTCGTATACGCGAACATTATGGAAAGTGATGATTATAGTAAACTCGTTTGGGATTATGATTTTCGGACGATCGATATTCGTAGAAGAAAGGGACTACCCGGTTTTTGAAGTAAATTAAATAAAGCCATGGCATGTCAGGTTTTTTTCACTTGTTTTGTTTACTTCATATTATTTACCTTAAAAACACTATCTTTGCAACAGATAGGCGTTAATACAAAAATTATGATCAGTTTATTGAACAAAGAAACAATGACAACAAAAGTTTTTTAGTCCTTCATCTATAAATACATTTTAATGACAAACACGAAATAAATATTAACACACTAAAGAAACTAAAAGTATTTTACGTAGGTATTAATTATAAGTCTTAAGTATTATACATTAATTATTTATAAACTTTTTAGTAGCTAATCTATGTCATTTTATTTGGAACAGAAATATTTTTATTCGGTTGTTTTAACGAGTTAAAACATCATCTATTTTGATGCCACCGAACTACGACTACGAGTATGTTGAAATAAATAAGACAGTGAAATGTGAACCAATGGGACTCAATTTCTATGTAAATTACTAGCTGTTGTGCTAAAGCGTATGTCTGTGATGACATCTATGTGTCTTGTCTTTGATCCGTTTCAGGGATGTGGTCAGTTGCTAATGAACTCATAAAGATAATAAAGACGTTAAAGTTCAGATGTTAATGGCAAACAGTATCGTGCGCGATTTTATTCTATTTAATAACAGTAGTGCCATAGCAGTACTAAACTACTGATTATAACATTAGTATAAATTAAACAGATGAAGGAAAACTAAAAACAGGTCCTATTTGTAGCCAGCATAAGAATCACAACTTTTGCAGAGGTAGATACTCGTAGATAATAATATTTAGTGGTGGCTTATTATAGAACTTTTATTGGAAGTTATTTGAATATTTCGTGTGCCCATACAAATGTGTAAATATTAGATTGAAATAGCCCTATATAAATTACATTACCTAAAATATTTTTTTTTTTTGGTTTTTTGATTGAGGCATGTCATCAAAATACATTTATTGATACAAATAGCGGGATAAGGACGACCTCATTTGAGTTCTCCGAAAACATAATGTACCCTAAGAGTCTCAATTCTTTTTTATATTGGTCATAGATATTTGAAATTTGAACACCTAAGAATTTACCAGAGCACCAATATTTTCGATGAGAATTTCTTTCCAATAACAATTTTATTTTTCGATGTTTGTCAATGTAGGAATCGATTGGCCGACGGAACGTAGCAGGACGCAATTTTAGAACAATGAGGTGGGAAATTGGTTTCAGTGCGAGTAGGTTGTTGGTGGTTGGTAAACTGGCGCTATCTCTTGAATATTGCAGTGCTACATACACACCTAATCCATATTATTCAATGTTGGAATCGAACCATGATTGGAAAATAAATTGTACGAGATATTATCCTTTGGGATATATTATTGTCTTCAAATAGAAACAGACTTGTTTCTTGGCAGTTCTTCAGGTTATTTGTTGATATTGCTACTTTTATTTATCATAAAGCCCCATTCTGATACTTGGACATTAAAGTAGGATATAATGAGAATAAAATGATCTAAATATGCTTCATTCTCCGTGATATAAGAGTAAAAATACACGGTGTGACCAACAAGACGACTAATAAAAAGATTGTAGATTATTTTTATGAAAACAAAAGTAGGAAAATTTGAAATAAAAACCTTTACCAATTCACTTGGCGTGTTATTAGTTGGTCAAGTTTATATTCATTTACATTAACGGGATTGATTGAACGTTATAACAATATAACCTTAATTATGATGAAAATTTGGTAATAAAACTATATTTTTAGGAAAATTAAAGACAATTACAAAAAGAACTTGATACACTATTAATTTAAAACCAGTTACATATATTGAAAAGTATAAAATGTAAAGCCTACGCATTCTTTGATTGAATTTTCTTGATAAAAGAACGCACTTAAATTGTATAGTAATTATTTTAGAAGCGTGGGCGAGTTATAAATTGTCATAGCCATGGAAGGCTTATGGCTGTTATTATGTTTTCTAATTGCAATACTCAATATAATGTCTTATTTGTAGATTTATCATTATTTGTTACGTATTGATTGTAACATTTTTTTTTATTATGTAAACTTTATTGATTTATATTCAATTTATGGGTTTCTGTAATATTTTCAAAGGATTTTTTTATTAGTGAGAAAATATGTAGTTGCTATAATAACAACTTCTACTTACCTACCGAAGTATAGTATAATAATGAAGAAATTAATAAACAAAATCTGAATTTTTATCAAAAGATATATTTGTATGGTCTTATCATTACTTACACACTTTACAGCTATACCTTAGTGAGAACTAGAGTTTGTAAAAGGTACCCAAGGGCATGGCCCTACGAGTATACGCTGGTGATTGATATAATGTTAAATTATATTTATTATGTATTTCCTTCTTGAGAATATTAAATCAAGACATTTTTAATCTTTACTTAAGCTTCGTTAAGTTAAATTGATCTGTAATTGGTACACTGATCACATCGGCGTCAGTTACCAAAGACTGTCATTACTTATCTAAATTTAGACATCGGGGACTAAAGTCGTCCAGAGTACGGTAGCATGGCGCCTCTGTTCAAGCTGCTAATTGGAATGTAACCACGAGTTATGTATATTCCGTGGTATTAAATGTGCCCGCGGGCCCACAATACCGACCCGACGGGCGCCCCTTCATTAAGAATACATTAGTTCATTAAAGCTTTTACACTAAGTTTCTTTGCAGTTGCCTGAATCTCTTTGCTGGTCGTACTTAATTTCCGTTTTCAAGGGGTAATAAATATTATTTCGTCAGAAGAGTAAAAGTGAGCAAGAGGGTAATATAGGGAGCTGTGTTAGGAGTTTTTCTTCGCTATTAAATCAGAAATGAGGAGATGTGAGAACCAATGGTTTCCATTCCAAAACCCTTTTGTACCCTATATTAATGCTACTGACTAGAGAAATTTCGTCCATGAAGTGGATGTCCCATTACAATGGCGGTTAAGGGTTAAAGATACATATTCTTGACATTGCTAAGCCCTTAATCAATTTCAAAGGGCCCGAATACGAGTTTCTATTTAACTTGTATCATTGACAGACTCTTACCATTTATTTAATTAACAATATCTTTCGTGAATTTAAACTGGATATTAAAAACAAGCCTAATACAATCAAAGGTGTGTCTGTTCTCAAATACTCATTGATATGCAAGACCTTCATTTATTAATGTACAATGAATTAACAAAAGTTTGAATTGTTTGGATTTGTCTTTTTGAGTTTGTTTAACATGAATAAAATCAAATCATTGTCTTTATCTACTTAGTTTATATAGTTACGAAACTTAGAGACGCTAATAGAAATACTGCCACCACTTTTGCATATGACTTTAGTAGACTGACTCTTTTTGAACGGAAAATTCTAACTTTGTTATATTTTTTAGCAGAGTAAAGGCGAATGTCAAATTAGGTACGATACCACCTTTAATTTTTTTCGGTATATTGGTCTATTGGGATTTGAAGAAAGCTGCCTGTTGAGACCGAATCTTTAGGTGTAGCCAAAAGACAATACGAATGTCATAAATACTTTCTGATAGAGTTTAAACTAATTCTTGTTTAATAAAATTAAACTACAATAACATAACTAAAGTGCTTATGATACAACAGATTCATCAATCAACATTCCACTACAAAATATTTACGAGTGATGACACAACAAAATACAGCTATATCTTTTTCATTCGAAAAGTTGTCAAGTAGAAATTTTAATAAAAATGTTGGTACCTACATTCGTTTATTCAGTTGGTAATGTTAGTTTTCGTGCCAACATTCAGAAAACATATTTAACATTTTGCTTTGGTATTTTGCAGTGATATAAGGAGGTTGTTTATTTATTTGTAAGGATTAAAAGTGAACTGTGAGCGTGCAGCGGTAGTGGTTCCTACTTAAACTTTACTAAACGGCCAGCTCTGCTGAAAGCCTCCTAAACTCTCTCTGGATTATACTCTTACCACTCTACTATGTTGGTCTAACATTGACAAGGATTATAAAGCTAGTATGTTGCACTAGTTCCTGAAAACATCAACGGATTTTAGTAAAAAATACATGAACATATTTTCGTCTTAACTTGCAATGCAGAATCAATATTCTGCATTGCAAGTTAAGACGAAAATAAGTTCTTTAAAAACTCTTTTTAGTCAATACTAAAAAGAGTTTTTAAAGAACTTATTTTGTATAACGGCCGATGTGAAGTGGCAATTTGGATATGTATACTAAAAGACCTGACCAGCCTTTAGGGACATGTTGGTTGAAATTGGAAGTAGTTAAGCAGGTACAGTTATTCTTTTGTTAACTTCTCTTGTCTTCGTAGATAGGATAGTTAAATAAACTAATAAAAATAAATGTAACACCAGATATACATATTTTTATTCAAAATGATCACTCAGAAATACTTCTATAAGTAGGGTAGAGAGTAATATCAATACCATTTAATATTACCAAGTTAAACAATGGCTATGCTAGTAATTAAACTGTTAATAACAGACTGGAAACTTGTCAAAAGTTCCCCAAATTATTCTGAGTAAGTTTTGGCATTCGAATAGCCCAGACTAAAGCCTTATGCGAATGTTCCTGTGAAATCATCTATTAAATCTTTAGCGAATACATTTTATCTGGTTTGTTTTAAAACGGTGTTTAATTGAAATTTAAACTGTCTTTAGTTGTCGATTTCATCGGACAGTTTTTTAAACCAGTATGATATCGGGTCTTTGAAGCGAAGTGTAAAGAATAATTTTACTAGAGAGGCATAGTAACGAAATGGCGACGAAGTAAAGTTTAATTTTAATGACTTCCAATGCCTTTATTCTTGTACTATATTACTGCTTTTGTCGCGGTCTAATACGGCCTTTTTACCGTGTCTTTGATAAAAATAGTTTTTATTAAACAAATAAAAAAAACAATATAGCTAAAACGAGAGATTCCAAAAAACGATGACGTCGGTCCACTCGTTCACATTGGAATGAATGGCATCGATAGAATCAGAATTAATGGAATGCCCACTCGGAAATTATCTAAGGGACGTGTGAAAAAAACCTCAAAATGTTTCTTCGCTTTTATAAGATTGAAAGTGGTTTGAATCATAACTATAGTACATACTAAAATGTATCTTAAAATTTTATTTTGAACCTAATAAGTGAAAAATTTATTGATTTACTTATACTACTTATGGCGTGAAGGCACTATTCTTAAACCCACTTATTGCATAGCACCAGGCAAAAAAGACACTCCTCGTTTGACTTATTTACCACAATTCTAAAAACATATAAGTTCAGCTCTGTATTAAGAAAATATTAAGACACGATTTACACTGAAACTCAACAAAACAATAAAAAAAAAACCTAAAAAATCTCTTACTTTTACAACACATTCTCAGTAAGTATTAAGCGACATCAATATATTTTAGTTAGTAACGTGTGCTACTAGTAGGTAAATATCGTGGCGTGGTTAGATACAAATTGGTCTACTTATGTGACCTAATCAGTCGGAGAAGCTGTATCGAGATCGATGTCTGGTCAAATGACATGTGATATTATGAATAGTAATGTTTCCACTGAAACTAGGTCACTCTTACTTAAAAGCATATATTTTATAAAAAGCTCATGCACTTTAAGAAACAAATATAAAAAATGGAGAAATAACAAAATGGTTTCGACAACCAATTAATTACAAAAATATTTTTGTAAGATCCACAGATTATTTGAGCCTGAATTTAAAAAAAAGACATCTTCCTTACTGGGAATTATGCCCCGTTTCGCGGACTTTTACATACTAGATACATATAACCGAGAAACAGAACTGGGTTCACGGAAAGAATTTGTCATTTACGCTGCGCAGGATTCTATCCCGTGACCTCGTGGACATTACCCGTGGGCATTTCAGCTGAGATAACGAGGCAGAATATTCTTTGTGTGCATTATAGTTACAACAATTATATTTAACTAATATTTTCTGTTACAGGTACGTCTTCATATTCTGATGATCTAACTACATTTAAAATGAGTGAGTAGTTCGAATATCTTGGTTAATAAATTGTGTGTAATTCAGAAAATTAATGTGTTCTCTTCTTCATGATATTTGATAGGATTCATTTATTTCGATCACTAAAGGGGACTTACCCCTGCATTAGGATGTTGATGATGATGCGATTTTTTAAATACAAGTCCAAAAAAGCGATGACAAGAGAACAAAAGTCATTCGTCAATCAAAAACGTCCGTGTACAAAATTTACTTACCTACATGAAATAATATAATGTTTATGTTAAAACTAAGACTCTAAAGTATTTATAAATCTAGTACAAATCAACGGTATCAGACTAGACATAAGCTGACCGTAATACTCTAGGGAAAGTTTTCGCTTGACGAGGATTTTCTACGACCTTTTCTCTGTGGATTTTACATACAGTATATAAGAAGGGCTCATGTTAATCAGATAAACGGGTTCGTGTCACGCCCACTAAATAAATAAAACTTCTCTTTATAATACGTCTGGAAACTTCTATATTTTGTTCGATTTGCTTACCCTATGTGTACAATAGACAGGGGTTGATCGGTTTTTTACGCTTTTATTTAAGTGATTAAAAAAAAATATTAATAAAAAGTATTAATACATATAAATAATTGTATCACTTTCATTACTTAGGTCTCTAGTGTTGACGAGAAAGTTATTGGTCCAGTTATGAATCCGTCTTATGCCATGTTTAATCAACTTTAAACGGAAACTTAAATGTCCTATAGTTTTAGTCAGTGGAGCTAACTTAATAATAATATACCCATATTAATAGCCTCATACAGTAACTCATACATTAGCTTGTAGTTTCCAATTTACACAGAACATTATTATCCTAAACCTAGATGGCGTTCTTAGAATATATTTATGTAACAGTCCTCTCGACCTCAATATTAATAAATAATCAATTCGTAGTTTAAGGCTAATCTTCTACAAAAAATGACTATCGCAAACAAAACTAAAATCCGTGAAAATATTACCTAAATAACTAAACCTTTCATGAAGAACTCCCGGGATACAAGCTAGTAACCAAAAAATAAATTCTAATCTCATTATAAATGTGGATTCAATTTGATTGATTATTTATTTTTATTACAAGACACGAGCGAGATACGCTCTCGATGAGAAAATAAGTTGATACGTACTTCAATAAAATTTAATTTAATGTCGATCAAAATGTCAAACGTTGATAAGTGAAGGGTGATTTATTTAAAAGGTGAAATATGATCCAGTGAGCAATCAAGTTTGCCGCACGCTATATATTTTAAGTGAGTTATATATTTTGCTGATATCTTTATAATATCGTTAGCTTATTAAGACTTGAAAGCCTAACTAGTAAACACGTTCTTGATGATGAGGAAGTGAATCTGAAAAATGGGAAATGAAGATGATGAGGAAGAAAAAGGATTATAATTGTTGTTAATGCTCTTTTTTTTTCTAACCTAGTTCTAGAAGTGATGACTTGTAATTGGCTGCCAGTTTCACATACAAATTTTTTATGTTGTCTGTATAAGCTCTGAGTCATCCATAATGTAATAAATAAATTATAATGTTTACTGTTTAAGGCAAGTAATTAATTATTTCTTGATGAGGTAAATAAGCTGAAGAAGAGAATGTAATTTGAAGATAATATGATAAGAAAGGTGTGGAAACTATGTGTGGAACGAAATATTACTCGAAATTATAACGCTCATTCTGAGTGGACGTGGGACGGGTTTGGTCGAGATGACTGCTCCATGTTGAATGAAAGCAAATATTAATTGGACATAAGTACAATAGCTTCTACGTCTCGTTACGACCTTTGAAATATATGTTATACTCGTATTCTATGGTAACAAGCAAGAGATCACGGAGTCGATATAAATGTTTACAAGGTTCTAGGTGTTTTCCATGATATAGGCATGTATTTACCAAAATAAGGGATAGGTATAAGTACAAGCTTTGCTTAGTTTGCATCTAGATAGCGTTTTGTCAATGTGTATGAAAATATTGTATGAGTTAGTATATTACAATATATGTACTAACTCATATCATTGTTATATTTTTATCGTGGGAAACTTTAATGTGCCTTACGTAAACTCTATCTATCACAATAAAAAAAAACAAAAACCTACAACAATATCTATGGAGCAGGTGTGTCGTTTTCCCTACAAAGATGGTAAATACAATTTAACACCACAGTGTTTCTCACTCACTCATAAATAACCAATACGGCTGTACTAATATGGAATAATACAACAAAATGAAGACTAACCCCCGGTTTCTGAATGACTGATCAAGTAAAAATCAACTAATCAAGTGTCAAAACTATTATTTTCAGGAACTAAAATGACAGTTTTGACACTTGATTAGTTGATTTTTACTTGATCAGACATTCAGAAACCGGGGGTTAGACAAAGGATGGCTCTTTTCCAAATATTATCGAATATTATAATAAACGTAACACATTGCAATAAATATTTATCCATTATAGTATTTGCATTCTCAACACGACCGGGAAATTCAATAAAATTATTATGAAAGTCGTGAGTCTCAGTATTCAACAGGTTTCTTTCATCTGGCTTCTTACATTAATTCCTAACCGGCTCATCCAGAAGGAAGGTAATGTTTTCTTAAAGTTTATAGTATAATACAATAATAAATAGAAGCAATGCAATAATAAATGTATGTTGATATGTATAGTAGTTTCATTGTGACTTCCAGCAGCCTAAATTATTTGGCCATTTTGGAACGGATCATTCTCAGAATATTAATTATACGTCTAAAATAATTCTGGAGATTGCTTTGAAGAGATACTTGATCTGCCTTCATTATTTGCCTGATTTCAGTATTTTCACATAGTTCGAAACACTATAATTTAATTGCTGTAGTGTATACATGTAAGTACGTGGGTTAGGTATTTGTTAAAAATATAGGTAGAGATGAGCCCAGAATTAAGAAGTAAAATTTTGAATCCAAATCAAATTTTTCTAATTCTAGAACAGTTAAATAAAAACTGTTACCTATACTGCCAGTATTTTGAAGTGAATGAAAAGTACCTGTGTAGTACATTGTTTTCTATTCAAGTGTTAATTACTCAGCTAGTTTGTATGACCCACATACTGAGTTTTGTTCAATGTATCTAATGCTATTGTGTTTGTCCGTTACAGTTTAAATGTTTTGTTTCAATGTCATGGAAAAGATTTTAATTTGTTCTATTTTTGTACAAGAGTGGTTTTTGGATTAAAACTGTTTTGTGACCTTGTTATCAGTTTTCGTTTGTTCTGAACGTAGGAAAATCTCATCTTAATCAAAACATTTCTTACTTCTGTTACTTTGCAAACATTAATATAACGACAATCTTGTTATAAGATAGAGTATTTAGTTCTCATACTCAAACTATTTTTAAGTATATATATGATTTTTTGTGTATTATATATTATACACAAAAATACTATATTTACAACAAGTATCTATGTTGTTAATATTTTATACATGTACATTAAAAGAACTACTAATCTATAACTACTTAACGTAGGTAGTTATAGATTTGTTTTTTTAATGTTTGTTATAAGGAATGTAGTTTCTGGAGACAGTCCAAATAAAAAATCAGTTAAAATCACCCATATGTTTCTTTTGCTCTATACCTAATGTTCTTGATATAAAATAAATAAGTAACTAATTAACACATTTAACTTGAATAACACATATCTAATTATCACACTGTACTTGGATTACACAATTAATTTCAAACTAAAAAGTATTAATGTGAAATATTTTTGATACTTGATGTCTGCTTAAAATAATTTATTATTAGATTACAATGAATGATGAAGTAGAGTCGGTCGTTTCTAAACCGGATAGCACATCCCGTGACCACATCTCATTTACATAATATATACAGAATTGACTTTATTACATCCAACCTATTCACATTACATTGCTCATTTAGATAATAATCGTTTGTTAAGCATTAAATCAGTTCAGTGGCCACAAAATATTAGATAGGAAGTGGGATTAAGTTCATCATAACAGCCCATTAATGTCCCACTGCAGGGACGGACCTCCTCCCGTGACGGAGGGGTTACTTGGCCTACTAATACCACGCTGGCCAGACGGATTGGTATAGGGTTTAATTTCAAGTTTTCCTTCTTTTTATTTCGTAAAGATAGTTAGTTACGGTAAGTTATAATAGGAAAAAAAATTTTGATACTTGGTTTTGTTTGTAAGCCCACTGCAGTAGCACTATGTAGATTGACACGAATTTGGTTTGTACCTCGCATATTCATGCATCTAGGTAACTAAGCATAGCTTAAGCTCTTTGTAGATCATGGATTGGAGTGGAGTAGTAGTTAAAGTATTTAGCTTATAGAGGTCTTGTTAGCGCTTGCCTCTCAATTCAAATGCTGTTCATGAACATGTGTGTTTGCGTAATATTCGTAGTAGTCTATTAATGTCCCACTGTAGGGACTAGCCTCTTTTTGTGACTTAGAGAAACTGAGCCTGCCTCTACCACGACGACAGCCTGACGGAAAGATATAGACGGAATGTATTTTGTTTTGGAATAAATTATATCAGCGAAATTGCCCTAAGTCGCTTTCTACGGACACCCAAGGTATGAGTTAAGTAAGACACCGTGAAATCTTATTCTATTATAATACGGAGAAATAGCTTTTTTCTTTCTTTCCTGCTCTAGAGCTTTGTGAGTGAATAAAAAAATAGTATGTTTATCAGTCTATAAAGAACGCTATTTATAATATTTGCTAAGTTTAAATTCAGATGGCATTGTGTGTGTGTATTAAACAATATCTGTCATAGTCTGAATGTAATTCTACATTTAGAATGAATGTAAGCTACTCGCAAGTTGTCAACTAGCAGCTACACTGTCCAATGTAGTTTTAATATTCCGTGATTCGTACAGCGCATTGTAACCGAATTTAAAACGAGAAATCATAGTTATGTTCTAGCAATTTATATGAAAATATAATATGTGTATGTTTCGTTTTGTATGTTAATGTTTTAATATGTTGTAGTTTAGGAATAAGTTTCATTTGTATTTAGTTAATCATTTCATTTAATTCCTTTGATAATGAGTAGTTATTTCTTTTAAAGAAGACTTTTGCATTAAAAAACCGTGCGTCCCGTGGTTACTTTTACATACATAAAATTAACGGACACAAATAAAAAAGAAGGCCAAGACAATGATTTATAGATAACACTAATAATAATATGGTCATCCACGAACGCTTTGACACCGATGTAGTTTTGTTGGTTTTATGAAACTTCTGAGACTAAAACGGGTGCTGAAATATTATATTCTAAGCCCGTCATGCCACAAACCGATGACTAAGATAACTGAAATAGTTAATTGTAAACAAGAAAAGAAAATAAAACGGATATTGACATTAATCTCAGTAAACAGTTGTAGATAATGTTCGCTATCCAATGATCGCGTTATATCCCGCGGATTGTAGGCTCTTCCCGCTTTCATTAAAGATACATTACTCCTTTTATTCCTTGTTTAGATTGCAAATTTTCTCCCAGTCCTTTGTCTCATTTAGCATTTATTTACGGGGTATTCAATTTAAATACCGCCTCCTTTCGCGTTTTATCGTTGTAGAAATTGCCTGAGTTGGACCTCGGCTGTTTTATTTATTTGTCAGTTTTGCTCTTGTTGTTGGTAGACAACGATTCTGTTTAACTTTGAAACTCGTCTTTGCATTAGCTACATTATTTATTATTGTTAGTAATACTAAATCTTCTTTAAATCTTACGATCCATAATTCATTTGACAATACAATGAGGGCGATCTCTGTTATTTTACATTATGGCTATTGTAAGTATTCCCATCGGAAGGCTATTTGAAAGTAAAACTGGAAAGTAAAGAAATGGCGGTGAGATAGCGTTTTTTAATAAGAAATATTACAATGTCGAAGAGCAAAGAAAATCAGAACTAATTTACATAAGAATGTCGTACGGAAGTTTTCACGAGGAGGCAATCATTAGTATTTTATTTTTATTTAAATACATATTAAGTTATATAAGTACGTTTGCAGAGGCGTAATTAAAACTTAAAACTTGTATTATGGCGAAAGCGCGGCGGGAATGTGGACTGTGCCAAGTGTCGGATTTTGTACGTGCCTAGAGTCCGCAATGCAACCTTCTACGAGCGACGTTCGGTAGAACTGGCGACACCAACGAACGTTGCTGCTCTCTTCCTAAGTTTTTAATACTGTTTAAACCTTAATCTCTTTTATATGTCTGCATTAACCGAGCTGGTAAAATGCCCGACGTATATTTCAACAATTACAAGCTAATATTATTTAGTAATGTTTGGCGTGTGTGTGTTAAGATATGTTGAATTTTATCTTATTTTATTTTTTATTTGAGCACCATGTCTTGACGGTGTCAAAAATCTTACTTAAGGAGATTCGTATAGCATGATAACAGAAGAAAAACTGGATACAAACTACCTGCACCAATCATCATGAATTTTGTAGAACTTGTTTTTCATTATAACCAGAGAATGACGTCCTTGTAATGGAACATTTAAGGGCGCTTCTTTCTGTCAACCGTAGGTCAATAGTACCAATTATACGTGAACGTGAAACACATATACCTAACATTATTGAAAAGTATGTATTATTATTGAATTGTTAGTTATTTCAAAGAAAACCAATGCATTCTTGAACATAGCTTTTGAAAAATATTCCGGGTATTCTTTGTGTCCTTTTTGTAGTACTACGGGCGGATGTCACAAGAGATTTGTGGCAGTAGGAAAGGTCACATTTGTTCCAAGGTCATGCTCACGATATATCGAGATAGGACGCATTCAAACATCGCTTTAATAATGCACCACTCGGTTTGTGTTTGCGATTCCATGTATTTTTTATTCTTCTTTGTTCATATTCCTTTGAGTCGGCTTATCGCCTTGCCGAGTCAACGGATTAATACTTTTATTATCTCTTATTATACGGTTTTGTTATTACAAGAAATAAGGTTTTCTTTTGTGTATTATCATTATGTCAGTGCTTTCATTTCACACTGCAAGAACGGAGTGAAAATTGGCCTTCTAATACCACACTGACTAATGTAACCTGTGGTTTGTTAAAATAATGTTTTCTTTCTTTCTCATCTTAAGTTTTATTTTTTTAATTATATTTGCGAACTATAATATCCTTGTGATTCTTGTGATACAGAGCATTTATTTTAGCTGTAATCAGACTTGCTTTAAAAAAGCTCTTGTCAGCATTGACATAAGCCGATTTATTGCAAAATGAGGCCTATTATCGTAAAATGAAATCCTTATCTTTTACAAAAAATAAAACCTAAAAAAGGTTGATTAAAACTGCTGATTTGCAGCATAAAAAGAGTTCACAATCAATGAGGTGTCATTACGTGTAGAATAGGCACAAAGTAGGGTTAATTAAAAGCTAGGCACGTGGCGACAGAGCAACGACGGGTTGACGCCAACGAGAGCTATTTTGCCATCGCTTATTGCCCTTTTCTGCCTATATGTACAGCCAACTACAAAAGTAGAAAAGCTAGATGTTCCAACATTACAAGGTCGCTTTTCGTGTTCAGTGTTTTATGAAAAATTGGTGTTCAGTGTTTAATCGATACTAGCGACTTACCCCGGCTTTGTTTGAGAGTAATTCTTATACTCTGTAATCCTATGCATGTATTATACATATAAACCTTGTTCTTGAATCACTCTTTCGAATAAAAATAATATAAATCCGTTGATTTAAGCATTTGGACTGTCAGACAGGGACTTTGTTTTATATTATATGTAGTGATTACTAATGATAGACTATTTTCTCTTCTCGCCACGACGGCGACGCGTACTTATGGAAGTTTTTGTAATATTAGATGTGCTCATCAGCCTTTGAAGTTGATTGTACAATCTCACCTAGTACTAGACAAAATGCCACTCCTTTTGTATGTTCAGCTGTAAATACACGTTATGTCTCTTAAGATATGTTCACGTTTTTATGTTTCACGAGATTGAGGTAGTTTCATTGTTTTATGTTGAAGTAAGAGCTTTATTATATTGCCACATAATGTTATGAGTGTTTTAGTTCTTAGATTATTTTTGTGTCTGTTGTTAAATAACATATATGTGGATGTCTCATGTTTAACGTCTGTAAATACGATGAAAGTTTATTCAGAAATTTAGGATTTTTTAGAGTAGTTGGTGTTTTAAATGAAGCATTGTGCCTTTCTAATTGTAGAAAATTGGTTCTGCATTTTTGCCATGCCTATAGGTATATTGCAAAATATTTAAGTAAGTATTAATCTAAATTTCAGAAAAGTTTTTATTACAATAAATTTTCAAGTACATGTAAATTTTCAGCACGAATCGGAATCGTGACCTGTACTTAGAAGTCAACGGCTTATACAAGTGAATCAGGGGAAGTCAAATGCGGCAACCATCCTTTACGTCAACTATGCAGGCATAGTTGACTATTCAGGAATAGTGATTGACGGACGCCAACGTAACTGTAATCAACTCAGTATTGCTCGTTAGTTTCCAACGAGAGGTAATTTATATACCTTGGACTAAGTTGACCTTTGTAGCTTTCGTGAACATCGCGTTTGTGGTCTTGTAGTCCTATTGATCGCTACGTTTATGATGTTCTGTTAGTCTAGTTCATCTTCAGATTTGATTTCCGTGTGGTGACGGAGTAAGAATACAATATGTCACCACCCCATCTCATCCCATGGGCGTCGTAAAAACCGACTAAGGTACTAAAAACCGACGAATCGTGAACACTTATTATCTTTACGAAATAAAAATAAAGAAAACTTGAAATTAAACCCTATACCAATCCGTTTGGTCCAATTTCAAGTTTTCCTTCTTTTTATTTCGTAAAGATAATATTCACGGATAGATCCTTAGTCGGTTTTTACGACACCCATGGCATGAGATGGGGTAGTGACATAGGTACTCTTACTCTGTCAGCACACAGAAATGAGAAATACACTATTATATTATTTTCTTCTACAAGGTCAGTCCGGGTAATCCATAAACTACAAAAAGTTAACTTGACGGACCATTTCAACTCAACTAAATAAGTAGGTATATTTTGCTGAATCGAGACAAAATTTGCAACTCTGCCAAGAATATTCGTAGGAAATCGTTTTCCTATAATTGGAGTACATGTGAATTTTGTATTCAGTAGCGCATCCACGGTGGATGGAATTCCGCCATTTCGCGGGAACCCCGTCCTTCATCATGCGTGCTTATTGAAATAATTCGTGTAGCCCGCGAATGTTACTGTGTTACTTAAATTATATCGTGTTTAAAGTCGAATTGTAGTGATGGGATCGGAATATTTAATCCAAACATTACGGTACTTATTTTATGAATTTCTTTAATTTATGCTGTTTGTAGTCGTGCCTCTACTCTACAAGGACATTACTATACTATTGCCGAAAAATGCTTTTTTTCCGGCTTATTAAATCATTAATTATTTTCAAATATAGAGAATTTATCCTTCAACATACATACATAAACTCACGCCTTATCCCGTCCCGGTTAGGCAGAGACGACAGAACGCCACTCGTCACGATCCTGGCAAACAGATTGGGCCTCGTCCACATTCATTAAGCGGGTCATACATGTGGCGTTATCCTTAAATTTTCAAACTTATCCATAAAAACTGTTTAAAGAAAAAAAAACAGAAGGACAACATTTTTTTATTGCTCACTGGATTCTTTAACTGCACTGATTCGTTTTGCGTCTATTTAAATGTTAGCGGACTTTCAATCTAATCTGTCAAATTTAAACTGGAAATAACTTCAACGAGGATCTTATATATAAATATGAAGTCAAGCTTGCGTTAAAGGTACTTATGCCTATAACTGTACGAACTGTACCTACAGTATTTGAAGTTGACAATGAAGACAATGTCAACTGTTTTTCTTTAGTGTTTTAAGCCAAAAAAAATATTCCAAATAAGTTATTAATTGCAGTTCTTCAAGCGTATAATTGGAGCTAAGTAAACTTGAATACGGTTTATCTGGATGAAATGTTTCGTCCTAAATACGTAAATACGAATCATAAATACGTTCTATTATCCGCGTAGTGACGGAGTGAGTTAATACAATATGACGTATAAACCGACTAAGAGACTATCCGTGTATATTATTTTTACGAAATAAAAAGAAGGAAAACTTGAAATGACACCCTATACCAATCCGTTTGGCCAGCGTGGTATTAGTAGGCCAAGTTTCCCTCCGTCACGGGAGGAGGCCCGTTCCTGCAGTGGGACATTAATGGGCTGTTATGAAATACGAATGCGTAGGTACTAGAAGTACCTAACTGTTCAGGAACTACGTTATTTGTGTCTGTAAATGTGAAGTCTGAGACACAGGGGTCGATCTCTAGTACGGTAGTTGACTTTTTTTAAATAATAGCAAAGCTTCAAGTACCGAAATGTTTTATAATAAAATAATAATCAAATAAATGCAGCTATCGCTTATTCCATATTTAATTTTAATAAATTTCATTTAAAAACTTATTCTGTACGATGAATTTTATAATAGGCTTTTTTATAATATTACGTATAAACACAAATTATTCTTACAAGCATGCAGTAACTTGCGGCTTACTCTACGATACACTCATTGAACAAACTCCGTTTCAATAAACAGATTTAAATAACACACGAATACATTCATATATGTTATGTAATGTGTAAGTACTTATGTATATATGCGTAGTACATATCCGTTCTGCGGTGCGTACCCTCGCTGTGACAACACTTCATAGACAAACAAAACTTAGACAAAATATGCGTAGACGTAGCGTTAGCAAATTATGTGGAAAATTTTATTAGTACCTACTACCTACTGTTGAATAAAAAGATGTTTTTAAATACTGAGGTAATGGATAAGTTTTCAAATGATTTGCTCGATCGTAATAGTCAGTATTTTATGCATGGTGCCGAAAAAGACATGATGTCATCCCCATCTACCTAATACCACTGACGTCACCCCCTTATATTTGGCTCCCTTTCCTTACCCGCCCCCATATGTAAGGGTCGTAAGATGTCATTGAGTTTAGGTACCATTTATTTATTCACTTTCTTAGTTTAGTGGTACGAGTAGGTCAACTAATGTTCGCCAGGGTACTCGAGCGTAAAGTCCCACAAACAGATTACACATGCATATCGTTTGAAAGGATCATTCGGTGCTCATTTAGCACAAGTAGACAATTATGTCCTTTAATTATGATGAGAGATGAGTAAAGTCATTCCGTAAATACTATCAATTCCCATCGTTCTTGAACTTTATTCGTGCAATCCATCATGTTCATTACAGTCTTAAGGTCATATAAAAATATACCACCATCTTAGTCCAAATACGTCCACGGCTGTACAAAGACCTCCTTAAAAGGTCTCCATCTTCCTCTGTCTTATGCCTCTCTCATCCATCATCATAACAGCCCATCAATGTCCCACTGTAGGGATGGGCCTCCTCCCGTAACGTAGGGATATTTGGCCTACTGATACCACGCTGGCCAGACGGAGTAGTACAGGGTTTAATTTCAAGTTTTCCTTTTTTTTTATTTCGTTAAGATGATAGTCCCTTTGTCGGTTTCTACGACACCCATAGGATGAGATGGGGTGGTGACATACTGTATTCTTACTCCGTCACCACACGGAGACATTGCTATATTAAAATATTTCTATTATTATCTCAGTCAAAATACGTCTACTGCTGGACATAGGCTTCTTTAAAAGGTCTCCACCATCCTCTGTCTTATCTATCGTTTGCCCGAAATTATATTTAAAAAAAATAACAACGTCTCCAAGCAAACGTCTGTTGCTGAACCACTTTAACTGCTAACGTTAATGCGGCTGTATATTTTAATTATGACAATCAACGTCTTTAATAAGACAATAACTCTCACCTCCGTCTTCATTAACTCTAATGGAATAATTTGATGGTCTCTTAAGAGCGATGGAAATTGCTTTTGTATGAACATTTTAAAAGAATGGCAAGTGACGTGAACTTATGATGGAGAGGTTGAGTTCTTTATTGTGGAAATAATCGTCTGTATTTTGTATTGCTTCTTAATTGGTGTGCTTAATGTCCTAAATAATCAGACTGGTATAGAGTTCTTCTTAGTTGACTTTTAATATTGGCATGGGATGCTATTGGTGCTTGTTTAAAATTAAATCGAAAGCTCAGTGAACTAATAATAAATACCTTAAAAATAGTTTTTTTCCTTAATAGCCCATTAATGTCCCTCTGCAGGGACGGTCTTTCTCTTCGTGCCGAATTAAAACCACGCGGGCCAGACAGAGAGTTACAAGGTTTTACATCTAATTTTTCTTTTTTTAATTTTTGCTGATAATATTAGCATCTCTTAGTATGCTTATACGATACCCACGAAATGAGTTAATAAGTAATTTCTAAATGTATATATTGTACGTTTGTAGAGTTAAATTTCTTTATATTTAGATAAGTACATACATGTAATAGGATATACACGCCTATACAATACGAAACACTCATATTAACAGGGTTGAAATAGCGGATTATTACGCGTCTGTTTATGCTAAAGTATATTGTATTCCGGTGGGAAGTTCATCATTACATTACACTTTTATTCTTTGATATAAACATCTTCTCTTGTTATTATATGTATAATCTTTTTATAGGCGACGTCTGTGGCGTAGTGATTATTTAACATGACTGCTATGCCGAGGTCTCGGGTTCGATTCCCGCTCAATTCAAATCATTGTGTGCATGAACATGATTATTTGCATTGGTCTGAGTGTTTCTATGTAAAATATGTATATATTTACAAAAAAAAGTATTTAAGTATGTTTATCCGTTTTCTAGTACCCGTAGTACAAGGTTTGCTTAGTTTGGGACTAGATGGCGTTGTGTGAATGTGTCAGGAATATAGAACAATTCTGTTATCCTTGTAACTAAGGGCCAGATTCAGAGACCGCACTTTGACTTTACTTTGAAGGAAAGTTCGACTTTGATACAAAAACGAGATATAAGGCCCAGATTCAAGTCGTGACTTTACTTTCTTTCAAAAGTAATCTTCCCAAAGTAAACTTTTCATGCGAAAGATTACTTTAATGTTTTTCAAATTCAGAGATAATAACTAGACTTTGCTAAAGTAAAGCCAAAGTGCGGTCTCTGAATCTGGCCCTAAGACAATGGTTAATACTACCACAAAGATTGGAATGTCGCAAGTAAATTAGAAAAACTTAACACCCGATGACACTCTGTTTAACCAGCATGCTTTTTATTAGGCCAAATTACTATTTGTATGTATGAGGCCGGTAAATATAGGGAGTTATCCGTGTGGTGACGGAGTAAGAATACAATATGTCACCACCCCATCTCATCCCATGGGTGTCGTAAAAACCGACTAAGGGACTATCCGTGAATATTATCAAATCTTTACAAAATAATAAGAAGAAAAACTTGAAATTAAACCCTATACCAATCCGTCTGTGGACAACACTATGATCCACTACTGTTCTTTTTTAACCACTTAGCGAGCGTTAAGTTCTGTGTCTTCCTTCATTTTCCCGCCGCCTCGACTTGGTCAACGATGTGAGTTGTCTGCTCACCACTCATCTTTTATTTACTTTTCAGATCTATGATGCTCCAAAAATCTTTGTGCCTGATATTGCAAAAATAAATAAAAGATCAAAATGTTTAAACCTTCTACAAATTTTAAAGTTAGCAGTCAGTTTGAAGCGACAAGAAGCAAATATACGTAAGAAATTGAGATCAAATTATTAGACAAAACAAAATTACCAGTAACTCGAAGCGGATGAAGCAGCTAAGAGTAGCTATAAAACAAGTTTACTGTCACACTGTCAAAGATTTGTATAAGTAGAGTGTTGCGACATAACGACAGTATTATAATGTTGAAAGTCTTGCATCGAGGGCCACGTCGTATTAGAGAGTGCACTAAACCGCCTTATCTCCCCTACTTGTTTAGATAGACGCCCCGCTCCTTCCGTAGAATGCATCTTTAAGGAGTTTATAGATAAGATTTTATGTTGAAAATAACGAACGTATATCGGCTCAAATAGGGAGGACACGGCATTGTGTATTGTTGGTATGCTATTAGCTTCACAAATTCAAGGGGCTTTCATGAAACTAATATACCTTTATATTCAAATTGAAATAAGGTTTGTTTTGTAATATTTTCTAAAATAGTTCTTTAATAACATCGTCAAGCTTTGGAATGCGATTATGAGAACATCTCATGAGAAGAATTTTAGGATCAATGTTCTTAATGCTAGATTTTATTAGAAAAATTTTTACATCGTGGTTTTATATAAAATAAGTCACAGACATTTTAGGACTGAGACATTGTTTGACAACAATTTAAATATTTTGAAACTAAAAAGTTCATTTATCGATTTATTATTTTTGTACCTTTTATCTACACATCTTTATTCTAATAAAACATATTTATGTTAAATACATAGGTAAGTTGTTAAATGAAGATCAACACATATCTTTTATTCGAATAAAACATATGTTAAATACATTAGTAAAGTGGGTAAATGAAGTCTCGTGCGTTGCCAAGAGAGATGGCAGGAGTGCAAAGGTCATGACACGAAGTAGTTGAATCTGCTGTCACCTCAGTGGTGCGGGTCCACTCCGCACTCACTGACCTACATCCGCTTTGGCACCGTTCACAATCGCCGCTTCAACTTAATTGTCCCGACACTTTGGCCTTCCTAACGACTGTGCCGCAATCGGCCGATTTAAGGGGCGTTTTGCACACTGCGACTGCAAGCCCACTCAGGTCGGGCGACATCCATCCGACATCGAGTCAAAGGACAGCCGCATTGGAGATGACGTTATGCAAATCATGCCTTTGTTTCAATTCTGCGTTTGTTACTAAAACAATTGTATTTTTTTGAGAAATAAATTGGACTGCATCTACCTTAAAAATATTATAATTATTGTGTCTAGAATTATTTTAGTTAAAATTGGCATGAAAATATAATAGCTAACTAAACTATTAACTATTAACAATTATCATACAAGTGGTCTGAATAGTATGCAGAAACTTTACATTATGGAAAAGACTGTCTGATCTAGTTAACTATTCTAATTTGCAGCAAACGCCCTTTGTAACGTGGAGAATAGCAATAAACTCGGAGAATAAAAGGACGCCTAATATAGGAGCTAAAGTACAACATACAGCGAACATCACAATAGGCAAATACGGCCCAATCATATTGAAGATTAAATCTACGCAAAAGAAACCGGAGTGTAAAAGCTAGCAAGTGTTTATCCGTCTTGTGTATCGCGATGTAAAAATACGACACATTGTGCGAGTGCCGAGTTACGAGAATGTATAATGAAAAGAGGGGATTACAATTTGCCTTTGTGATAGCGTCGTCGAATTACATTAATCTAGCGTACTTGTGCCGAGAGGTGGCGCCGCAAGCAACTTGATTAAAAATTCTATTAGTTGAAAGGCACAGACATCTTCTTAATAGATAAAGTGCAGTGAGTGCTAGTTGTGGTGACTTGCGGTACGACCCTCGTTATGGGAAAGGTCTGTATGCGCTGTACTATCCTTAATTAGAGTTCTCATTGCTACCTACTCGTGTTACTAGTTAGTGTTATGGAAGTTGGAATGGTTGTTTTTAAGGATATTATTTACATTTACTGACATGTCCTAGGTGATTAAAAATTAATTAGAATAGCACACTTTTCTAAACATCTTTTGACGACCTCTGTGGCGCAGTCGATACAAAATAACAAGCCATGTAATAACATGGCTGCTACGCAGAGGTCTCGGGTTTGATTCCCGCTCAATGCAAATCTTTGTGTTCATGCACATGATTGTTTGCATTGGTCTGAGTGTTTTCTATGTATAATAATGTATGTATTTACAAAAAACACGTATTTAAGTAGGTTTATCCGTTGTCTAGTACCCATAGTACAAGTACAAGCTTTGCTTAGTTTGGGAATAGATGGCGATGTGTGAATGTGTGAGGACTATGTATTTATTTTATATTTATCTTCAATAGCTGTTGATAAATGGATCTGATGACACGATTTAACATTACTATACAGTAACGGGTTTCAATCTATAAAACTAAAGAGGTTGATATCCGGCTAGACGAAGTATGTGCCTGGGTATAGGTAACAAGAACCTGTTATCTTTCAATTGTAGTAGTGCCCAATCACCGTGTGTGATGTAATTAGATAAATGCTTTAATTCCTCACCATACGTTGGGACGATACCAGCTGTTATACTTTTAAATAAATAAATATATATAAATATTCCTCACACATTCACACAACGCCATCTAGTCCCAAAATAAGCAGAGCTTGTACTACGGCTACTAGACAACGGATAAACATACTTACCTAAATACTTTCTTTTTGTAAATACATACATAATTGTACATAGAAAACACCCAGATCAATGCAAACAATCATGTTCATGCTCACAAAGATTTGCATTGAGCGGGAATCGAACACGAGATCTCTAATGAATAAAGAATAAATTTAACCAAAGTGTTTTCAAAAGCATAAAAAGTACGTTAAACATTTTTTATAAATGCTACTATCGGCTAAAAGTTTTACAACGTATAAATGCAAATTCACAAAACAAAATGGGGCAATATGAGAACTGTACATGTCAAAAGCTAAATCCACTCAAAATAACAAGCCTTTGTTTGCATCATAATGTATGTATTTAAAATACATTTATAACTGGATTATGTGAAGCATAGTGTGCATCTCATGCATGTTTTATATTAACATTTTTAGCAGCTCTTACAGGGCCCACTGCAGGGATAGGCCTTCTCCTAAAGTGGAAGGCAAGTCAGCCAACTAATTACTCACTGGCGAAGGGAATATTATAATCATAACAGCCCATTAATGTCCCACTGCAGAAACGGGCCTCTTCTCGTGACGGGACTTAGCCTTAGCCTACTAATACCACGCTGGCCAGACGGATTGGTACAGGGTTTAACTTCAAGTTTTCCTTCTTTTATTTCGTAAAGATAATATTCACGGATAGTCTCTTAGTCAATTTTTACGACACCCATGGGATGAGATGGGGTGGTGATATATTGTATTCTTACTACGTTATCACACGCGGAATAAATAGAATAAATATGATCGAGAATAATTAAAAGCTTGTCTTTTTTTGTTGTGATAATCTGTCTGTTGAATTTCCTTTAGTCGCGTTCTACCACATTCACGATATGAGAAGCGGTAATAATATTTTGTATTCTAAGTTCTTAACAAGTTTTGCTTGATAATTGTTTCAACACAAACCGTGTATAAATAAATATAGTCGGCTTTTACTATAGTTTGACGCCGTAATTAACGCCTCAGGCGTCTTACCCACCCACCAAGATTTCAGAATACTGGGTAAATCATTACGATGTAAACGTATTTATATTTTGATAATATCTTATTGAATTTTTACGATTTCTAATACCTATAATATCCTGTACTACTATTTACAGTGATGAAACTCTCGTATAGATTCATCTGTATTTATCAATCTCGTGTAAAAACGTCATCGACCTCTTGACTGTAAGACACTCGGGATGTGTTCGTCTTGTGACATTTGGTATTTGTGATTCTTCAACAAACAAAGAAACAGTGTCTTTGTTGACCTCTGTACATAGGTGATACTAAAAATAGGCAAAGAGAAAAATGAAAATATTACGATACACAAAAGAATCGCAATTTTGATTACGTAAGTTGATTGACACGAATTTCAATTTCATTACTCTCAACAAAACTAGTCTAAAGTTTACTGTACATCATTTTAATATAATATACACTAACATTTTCAAAATACACGCAATACTACTCAGAGCCTTATTGAAATTTAGGTGAATTTTGTTAATCCTCTGAGAAATTGAACCTCTGGCTCGTAGAACAATATCCCAACAAAATAATTTAAGATATTACAGATGAACTCCAACATAAGCCCAAAACTAGTAACCAAGACTTGTTTACTCAGCGGGATACATAAATCAACGTATTTTAGCAAAACGCTCGAAACTTCACAGTATTTTTCTTAAGATATCAATGTGAAACTGAGGCAAGCAGCGGGCATTTGGACAGATTTACGAAGTTCGCTATTATCTCGAACCGCATCTTGGACCGGACGAACGGCTAAAACACAAAAAGAATTTAACACACTCGACACAAACCAACTATTGAAATGGCGAGCAGAAAAATAAGCGAGAAACTTGAACTGGGAATGTAACCCACCTGCAATACACATTCGTATTACCTTCGAGTTAAAACAATGATAGGGGAGAGCATGTAGGAGATGCTTAGTAAAACGTTTACTAGAGAATTGTTCTTTTTAAGTACACAGAGAGTCTCTGTCATGTCTCTGTACAAGTCGCCGACATCGTGTGAGCTCTTTGTAAATACGGTCAGTTTATTTGTACACTGCTGGTGTCTGATTTACTTTTGGGTTCCGTGTACAGGGACATTAGTAGGAGTTATGGGACTGTTTTATTGCCAAGTAAATTTTGATGCGTATGCTTTTAAATACTATTGACTTTTTAAATGCATCTGTATTTGTTTATCTATCAATGATCTTTAAGTGCTTAAGTTTTAATGCCTTTTAACAGAATCTTACCTTTACGCAAACGCCATTCAATCGTATAATTTACACTTCACTGACCAATTAAGCTTTTTATTTAAGACTAGCTGCTGTGCCCGCGACTTCGTTCGCGTGGCGGATGTTACTTACTTCGCAATTCGATTTAATACTGAAAAATCGTTTTTTAAACCTTATAACAAACAGATATACCTACACACGAATTGTAAAATTAACGAACGAACCAAAACCTTTTCAAAAACAGATCTTTACAAAGACAGATCTATGAAGACTGTGTCTAAACTTATACTGAAAGACATGAGCGAACGTCATTCTTTCAAGTAAAATCTTAATACCGCGATACTGAAAATGACGTCACAGGCACAATGCCATCTGTTGTCAAATTTGTAAGTTAAAATAAATGACATCGCTTTTTTCATCATAACAGCCCATTAATGTCCCACTGCAAGGACGCGCCTCCTCCCGTGACGGAGGGATACTTGGCCTACTAATACCACGTTGGCCAGTCGGATTGGTATAGGGTTTAATTTCAAGTTTTCCTTCATTTTTATTTCGTAAAGATAATATTCACCGATAGTCCCTTAGTCGGTTTTACGACACCCATGGGATGAGATGGGGAGGTGACATATTGTATTCTTGCTCCGTCACCACACGGATAATCGCTAATTAATTATGAATGAATACATTTGCACGCCACGTTATGGTGCGGCAGAATTACCTGCCTCGGTGGCGCGGCGGTCGCATTACATGGCTGGCGTGCATGAGGTCGCGGGTTCGAATTCCATGGAGGACAATTGTGATACACAAACTATTGTCCTTAGTCTGGATGTTCTTTGTGTCCGTTAAATTGATATTTTTAAAGGCTAGTGTGAAGACTTATAATAATTGATATTACACATACGATTCATGGTTAATTTTATTAACATTTAAAAGGAATAACTTATTAATAGCACTTAATAATAAAATAGTTATATATTATTTAAAAACTCATTTATTTTATGATTACTACTGGTAACGCCATCTCGTGAACAAAAGAAACGAAATTTAAATTCATTCAACATTGAACCCAATCCATTTTTCATGACCCCTGATTTGTATTGGACTGTTCTAATAAAGAGATCTAGCGATATCTCGAGTATTACTTATCCGATTCCGATTGTTTTATTATAGTATAGATAGATACCTACTTTAAACTTAATACCTAAAAACTACGTATCTATGTATTTTAATATCTAAAGCTCGCTTATTCCGAGAAGAGTCAATAAGAACCACGTCCGTTCGCATTAAGTGTCAATGTGAATGAAATTATATAGATGCACCGGTTGGCCGTTTCGGACGTTAAACAAAAATCAACCGTACTGCCGTACTCATACTGGCGCGGCGACATTTGGAAATTTTCTTTCATCTAAATCTTGTGTGTTTATAAACCGATTTCTATAATTTTTTTTTATGAATAAGGTATTAATGTGTACTTTTGAAATATGGGAGTTTGAAAAAGATATGTCTATGCAAATTACAATATATTTATGTATTTAATACACTTTGAAGAAAACCCTAACGATTAAACAGGTTATTGTGACTAATATATAAAAGATAGATATATACTATTCAGGACTTTTTTGTTCATCGTTTGAAGACCATTATTTTTGTAATACATATTTTTGGCGTATGATCAACGTATGCGATGATAAGAGCTCGAACGCGCTTTTTTTCAACCGACTTGCTTCAAATTTTTTGCCACTGCTCAGCTCCTATGTGTCTTAGCGTTATGTTATACAGCCTATAACCTGCCCGGGAGTATGGACTACAATTGTACCAAGTTTGGTTAAAATGCCTTCAGTAGTTTTTGACCCATGCTTGCACATACAGACAGACAGACAGACAGACAGACAGACAGACAGACAGACAAAAAATTTATTGATTGCATAATGAAGACCATTATTTTTGTAATACATATTTTTGGCGTATGATCAACGTATGCGATGATAAGAGCTCGAACGCGCTTTTTTTCAACCGACTTGCTTCAAATTTTTTGCCACTGCTCAGCTCCTATGTGTCTTAGCGTTATGTTATACAGCCTATAACCTGCCCGGGAGTATGGACTACAATTGTACCAAGTTTGGTTAAAATGCCTTCAGTAGTTTTTGACCCATGCTTGCACATACAGACAGACAGACAGACAGACAGACAGACAGACAGACAGACAAAAAATTTATTGATTGCATTTTTGGCATTAGTATCGATCACCATTCATCCTCCAATATTAATTTTTAACATATATTCAATGTACAGAATTGATCTCTCTACAGTTTTATTATAAGTATATAGATATCCTTTTTAATGTTGTTGATTTAGACCATTTTTACCAGCAAGCAGGTTTGTAAAATACTTAAAAGATGCAAAATGTGGTTTATCCAATAAAGTACCGCGTTCCCGTAGTAATAATATAATGGTAGGTAGGTAGGTATCTCTTTGCAGCCGATTCGGCACAAATTTTTGGCGATACAGGTGAGCCCGGTCAAGAATACCCTGTAGCAGAGGACAGCAAATCGCCTGTCAAGTCTTCAAATAAAGGTTATAGCACACTTAAATCCCATCAACTTATCTCTATCTTAATATGTCTACTCATGTCTGTGCATACAGAACAGTATTCTAAAAATACTATTTGTTATACCAAAATATCTTGTTAATTGATAATTAGTTACTGTATATTGTTTGCAACAAAATAAATTATTTTCTTTCTTTCTTTCTTTCAAAAGCTTTTTACATATGAAATAATTTCACTATGTTTATAAACATCTGAAATTAACTAACTCAATTTCGATTATGTCTCTCATCAGCATACTGCAGGCATATGTTGTTTAGTTGAATGTGTATGCATGCATAATACGAATATGCGCTAATTCGCACATTTTGGAATACACGATGATATTAATATACTGGCGGACGTGTGTGTAAGGAGTAGTTTACACTGGAGTGAGTCTGGCGGTGCTAAATCTATTTCGGGAAACAGACGTCATGCAAGAAAGCATTCTTTATTTATTTTTAAAGCATTTTTAGTATTGTTTAGAAACTATATATTCTTCACACATTACCTACATTTATTTAAACCTAACATTACTACTTACATTCTTTATATTGTATTTTACTAATTGTTACATTGTTTACTGTGAAAGAGTCTTAAATTAAGCACAGCTTTATTCAACGATGGTATAATCCCAGCCTTACAACGGTCACTGAAGCATAAAAAAAGCAAAGAATATCAGTACCACAACAGATGGTCTCAGCACATTGTATGTGAACCATTTTTAAACTAATTTAATCCTTTTCTTTTGAAACATTTAACTTGTAAACTCTTACTTTATTTTTTAATACAATATGGTTAGGAAAAGAAGTTATTTACTTGTTTATGAATGTGGATGAGGCCCAAGCTTGCCAGGATCGTGACAAGTGGCGTTCTGTCGTCTCTGCCTACCCCGGACGGGATAAGGCGTGAGTTTATATAATATGTATGTAGGTATGTATGGTTAGGAAAAGATACAGTTAGTCGCTCGCTTGTTACTGAGCTTTTTACTTGTCTGTACCATACAATACAAATACTTGACTTTGACTGCCTTTGTGGTTTATTAGTTTCATCATCATAACAACCCATTAATGTCCCACTGCAGGGACGGGCCTCCTTCCGTGACGGTGGGATACTTGGCCTATTAAAACCACGCTGGCCAGACGGATTGGAATAGATAATATTCACGGATAGTCCCTTAGTCGGTTTTTACGACACCCATAGGATGAGATGGGGTGGTGACATATTGTATTCTCACTCCGTCACCACAGAGAATGTAAAATTATTATTTTGACTGTACACAAAGACATAAATGACTTTGACGACTTCTGTGCCGTACTAGTACCCCATAGCTGCTTCGCAAAGCAGGATCGATTCCCGCTTGTGATTAGGTTAATTTCTTTGGGTAGGTGTTAAATATGTCTATGTTTATTTAGCGTGCCTCTGCAGCGTGCATCACTCTAAGACAGAAGCTATTAAATCCTATAGTCCTTGTACTACACAGTAGTTACTGTTGCTCTTCCACCTTACCTAAACCCGAGACCTCAGCGTTGCAACCTTTAATTCTAACTACGCCACAGAGGTCGTAATTGTATCAAAATTCAGTGTCTCTTGCTTTTCCAAGAAATCGTGGAAGCACTAATTGGTTGATAAATTTAATAGAAAACGAATTTTGTTACTGTATAGTTCTTGGTACACTGAATGTCATATAATTTATTATTTTAGATAGATATTTTTGCGGGGTTAGTTATGATACGCGTGGCCTCGGGTTCCATTCCTGCTATATGCTAATTCTTATTTCCAACGAAGTAAATGTTTGCAATTTTTAAAAGTTTGTATTGTGTGGAATGCGAACTTTTAAAAATTACAACAAATATTTGACTTGCGCGGGGATCAAACCCGCGACTTGCAGCTGACCAGCCAGAAATACTAACCACCACATCATTTAGTCATCAATAATAAGTCAATTTAAACAGAAAAATATACCTATTTATCAAAAGTTCTAATTTGATCTCAGATCAATTTATGTGAACCAATCTATTCAGTTCAATAAACATAGAATCGAAATTCTTCAATAACTATTGAATTCTCCGCAAACAATTACTGTACCTAAAGAAAACAGAAGCGACGCCTAAGCCACAGGACAAAGAACAAAAGCCTTTGATTAGTCCGTCCTGCCATTTACTCTAGGCTATTCACGATAATTTCAAACTTACTACAATCGACTATAGACAAAGTTAAAACTGAATGTCAATTGGACAGAAACATTTTTTGCACCTTAATTTTCAGTAGAGTCATACAAAAGTCTATGGTTACTTCACCATAATGAACAGTTAAGTCAATTTGTTTACAGTAAGATTAAATGCAGAGAAATTAATTAAGTATTTAAACATTAATGGTGTTTGAACTTTTGAACTTACATATTGGTATTGAAGTATTAAAAAGTAAGGTGTAGTATTTAACACTAAGTAGAACACTGGAAATAAAATTATAATAAAAGTCTGCAAAAACGAAATAGAAAAAACATCTAAACAATTTGTCCTGGAGTTTATACAAGTTTATAAAGAGGCTCGGGCATGTTTCCACGCGAACAGTCGGCTTTGCCAGTTTACTTGTTGCGGTATTTAACCCGACGATGTTATCTGCATAATGCGGTCGTCATTGCCGGGCCGTCGCGATACCTCACCTCGTTATTATGGATTTACATTTTAACCACACTTACCCGTATTGCCTATTTACTATAAATTAATATATTAACATATTTATATCACTAATTGTGAATAATTTTAGTATGTTTGCGGTAATTCGGTCAATAACGTTGTATCTAGTTTATGAACTATGGTCCCAAATATTTGGGCAGTGATAAAACACTAGACTCATCGACTTTTAAAGCTATTGAGTTCTTGTGTGAGTGCGTGTAAATTGATCTAGGATTTATATGAATCTGAATACATTATGTTGGTGCTCTGAATCTGAGTTTTATAAAGCAAATCCAGCTCCTTTGGAATTTATGTGATATACGTTGTTCAGCATGCTAACATCTGTATGGTAAATGGTGTTACGTGGCTCCTATCTAACTCCTATTTTGACACTTCGTCGGACACCAATTCACTATAAACCTTAAAAACCCAACGGTTTGGCCAACGCCATTAAATGCAAAAGAGAACACGCCACGATCTCTTTTGAATCACTATTACAATTTTTAAACTATCAGATAAATTATATTGGATCAGCCAGTTTCGCTACTCTGATCCTAACCGCTTACATAATATCATTGATATGATTTGCACAGTATGTTATGAGTTAATATGTATACAGTATTTGACACCTGCTTATTTATCGAACTGGAGACCGCAACAATTAGAGCGCTAATGAACTCATTGTTTGTTCATCTAATGAACTAAACGCACTATTGTTGTGTACGTAAGTGATCTTGAATGTAGTTGTAATATAAGGTTTGTATAGTACTGTTCTATGAACTAATATAATATAGTTTTGGAGCAGGCATATAACAATTTTTGGAGGAGGTATATTTCCTCACGTTGGCATTATGCTTCCTCCAGATGTTTTCATTGGATGTAATTACATGCCATATCTATGATTGCGTGTGAGCTCCGTCGTTTGCTACTCAAATTGTGAAACACCTAACTTGTGGTCTGTTCTCCTTCAGAGCTTCAACTTTATTTCGTTTTTTCTTTATTCGTAATTCAACTTTATTTCAACAGTAATAACTTGGCTCTATCCGTTGCTCTCTTTATGGTTTAACCGTTTGTCATGTTCTATAACCAGTTACCTTATTACGGTATAATTTAATGGTCAAAAAACACTTTAAAACCCTTTACACTGTAAGGACACAGAATAAACAACACACAAAAATCCACTCTATGGTATGAATTAATAATAATATTACAAAGGCAAATTAATATGATCGACATACATAAGACTATAAGTGGCCTAATTAATGCTTTTAGCTCTCAGTACTCCAAGGTAACTAAGAGACTGCTGAAGTATGTTAATACTTACCTATTAGTTAGCTGTACATTATTTAAGTAGTATTTAATATTATTGCTAGCTGCTTATAATTGATATTTCAATTAAAGTAACGAATAAACTGACACATAAATACGACGTATAAATAGGACTTAAATTACTTCGGCGGCAGTTACAATAAAACGTCTGATATTGTCACGAGATCTTGCGTGTACGCTAGTCTGGCGGGTACACCTGCCAATAATAACTGTTATTCTTACCATTGCCCATGCCCAGTTGCCCACCCACACGTATAATTACTTACCGTCTAAAATTGCACACCAGCTTTAACTTACGTAAATAAATCTTCAAACCAAATACTACGTTATCAGATTACTAGTTTAAGAAATAAATTCGAATGGCCGGTCCACTTTACGATCAGTATAAAGTCAAACTTGATAGGGTGAGTTTTAGTGCTCAAGTTATGTGTGACTGCACACCAGGGTTTCAAATAAAGTCAACTTTTATAAAAGAAACGACTGAGTTACAGTTTTGGAAGCATTATTGATATAGCTGTAAGAAATATCGGTCGGTTCTTTATGGACAAATACGGATTAGAATTATTTTGTAATTTTTTTTTTGTCAAGCATAGTTAATCCGTGGTAACTGGTCTCTTGACGGCATTTGATCTTAAATTGCGCTACAAAAGTGTGTTTTAAAAATTAGATATTGATGTAATTTAAAAGCCTCGGTGACGCGACGGTTGTAAAAGCGGCTGGCGAACACTAGGTCGATTCCAACCGTTGACAATTCCTGTGAGATCCATAAATTATTGTCCTGAGTCTCGATGTTCTTTATGCCTGTTAAATAGGTGTTTGTCAACACAGGACATGATTTCTAAAGCGGAAGGTAAGACAATTTCCTTTAATAAGAAAAGTAAATTAGAAATATTAAACATACATTAATTTATTATACCCTAGTATTGGTTCTTACTTAAGCGAAACAAATTCCCTGAACACTCTTGGAAAATAATTACTCAATAATTATTTCTCTATACCTTTCTGCAATTTTTTTTATAAAAGCGATATTTTATTAGAGTGATTGTCTACAATGCAGTTGCGTCTGTATCATCATAACAGCCCGTTAATGTCCCACTGCAGGGACGGGCCTACTACCGTGACGGAGGGATACTTGGCCTACTAATACTACGCTGGCCAGACGGATTGGTATAGGGCTTAATTTCAAGTTTTCCTTCTTTTTTATTTCATAAAGATAATATTCACTGATAGTCCTTTAGTCGGTTTTTACGACACCCATGGGATGAGATGGGGCTATGACATATTGTGTTTTTACTTTGTTTTTACTCCGTCACCACACGGATAATGTTTCTGTATAACAAATAAACATCTAATTTACAAACAATAATTATAGTTTTTATGCATAGAATTTCGAAATAAGTTTCAACAGACAATACGAGTAGGTACGTTTTGCCGTATAGAATAAATGAAATATTTTGGTGAGCAATAGTTTTAAACGATCGAATAAAACATTTAAACAGAATTGAATTTCACTCAGTTAAATTTATATTCGATTTCAATTTACCTTCGTTCTGTACATTGAATTATTACTATTAAATAGAAGCAATACCTAGGTATATACCTAGGTATTGCTTCTTCTTTTGCTTTGCTTGTCTAGACTATTAATCAGAAATATAGATTTAAATGTATGAACCTTATACTAGATATGTAATATGAATACCTTAAACTGAATAATACCTAGAAATAACTATTATTCTATAATGGAAATTTTAATTGAATTATCAATAAATCGAAACTTGATTTGTGCTTGATGACGGGCTTAAAGCCATAAGCGAAATGTCGTTAGAATAGAGTGACTAATAGAAAAGCCTCTCCTAAAAGTATCTGTCTGGCTAGTAAGCTTATAGTTGTTCAATTTTCTTATAAATATAAGAGAATGCCCGTTCCTGAAGTGACTTAAAGAGTAATATGTTGATAATGAAGTGTCCGTTAGAGAATTTTCTTTCAATATATATTTTAGGACTATAATACGAGTAGGTATATAGTTGCAAAAAGCACTGTGATGTTAATTTAAATGTATACTTTCATATGTCTTTAAAATATTAAATGTATGCATGCAACACTTTTCAGTGTATCTACCTGATAAACGAGAAGGAAAATATATCCACTACACAAAAGCAAATTAACACGTGGACGATCAAAGTGAAATAAAATCTGCTATAGACACAGAATGCAAGGCAAATACAAAGGTAGAAAAACGTTTACTTGTGTTCATTCGAGGTTTCTCCACTAAAGAGCTTTGTTGCTTAATCATTTAAATAGATTATATGTAAAAGGGATAGTTTAATTACATAGGATAGTGTGGTTGGATAGGATGGAATGCCAAGTCACGGCGCTTGTACACGCTAAGAAAAATCGCCGGGCCTACGCAAAAATTCGTGTCGTTTCTAAGCACGACCTGTGTACACAGCGTCGGCGATGAATAAGAAAATATTCTTGTCTGCGCAAGACAAGACACGGCGAACGTTGTTGCGGAGGGGCGGGGAGCGGTGTAGTAGGGTATCATACTTTGTTGCTTTCTAGTTAACATTTTTACTAAAGGAAACTCACACTGATTATCACACTTGTTATTACTTGTGCGCCCTACGGCCGTCTGACGACTGCACGAAAAAAATCCTATCGTGTACACGTTTTGATTGGTCTTGTCTGCGGAAGACACGAAAAGTTTTCGTGTGCGAAAAAGACAAAATTCTTGACGTCACGAAGATTTGTCTTGTCTGGCGCAGACACGGTAATTTTCTTAGCGTGTACAAGCGCCCTTACTGAAAGAATTGGCAAGTCGTTGTAGTTGGATGTTGTTAATTGTACCTACCTAGATTATATTGAATGGTGGCAACTATACCTATAAGCAAACAAAAGTTATTTTACCGTAGGTTTAATAAATAAAGAACTTAATGAATATTATATTATGCAACAGTTAGTGAGAATGCTGTATCGATGTTAGTAATATTATTATATTACTTCGTCACACTAATCTGCTTAATGAATTTGACTCAATTGCTTGCAGAAATATCAGATTAACAGATGGTCCATGAGTCGTACCTAACTTACCCTTAGTAAAAAATTGTACGCTGAGTTTCGATGGTGATACTATGTTTATACAACATCTATAGAATAAGTTGGGATAGTTATTTCACTTCGCCATGGAAAATCATAAATTACATACATACTAAATTATATTTTCTTTGTTTCAGATCATATAAGCGAATTCTCATGCGGCAGTCTTTTCTACCGCACGTTATATTTGAACGAAGAGAGGAACACACTTTACGTTGGTGCTATGTAAGTAAATTTTGTTCTTTGAATGCAATTTTATATCATAAATTGTACTACGTATACGTTGTATGTAAATTGAAAATGTTAATGCGGACACTGGCTCAAATAGAATTACGCTGTTCTTTGACCAAAAGTAAGTATGTTATGGAAAAGTTGCTTCGCCAAATTTTGGTATTCATAAGTTGTATAATCCTTTCTAAAAGACAACTGCTTGTTTCAGAACAGACTGATTTTTACAAAATGAGCTAGTCTAAGATTTCGTTCTTAATCCTATAAATATACCCCCTTACTCATAAACGCCTCTTAAATTTTAGTCAATTGATTAGCTTAAATTCTTACGCTCTTGTTTGGTATAAGGTTGGTTTTACTAATAAAAATTTCGCTAAACAGAGATTAAATTGAAGAGGCGTTTATGAGTAAGAGGGATACTATTATTGTGCGATGAGACCACTTACCCGCTTTATTCAGCCAACCGAAGGTGCTATTTAGTTATACTTGAAAAGACACCTAATTTTACTAAATATTGTCTGTCCAACATTTGCATTTTTCATTATTTTCAGAATAAAAAAAAGAAGATTTTTCTAAACTATTCTCAATTTAACTTTCCCTTTTCAAATACATAAGAAATAAAGGTGACATCTCATATAGATCCTCGTACTAATCAAACTCAGCATTAATATTACTTCCTAATATCTCACACGAGTAATCAACAAGAACGTAAAAATAGCCACTTATTGTAAAAAAAAACTTTTAATAAGTGCCTACATTTGTTAATTGCCTAAATTATAAGCAAGTTCTTTTTATCACAAAATACAATGTAAATAGTTCCAATTGTAGATTATTATAAGTGTGGTCGTAGTAACTTTGCTTGCCGTCAGTTTAATGATTTACAAAATGGAAATGGGCTCGAGACATGAAACCATATTATCCAACAATTTCTGTCAACTTTTGTTTGTTCTTGCTAGATTTATTTTTCTTTTTAATACATTTGCATGTTTGGGTTTGAGAAATTTTGTTTTATCGTTTATTTGTATTGGACATTGGGTTTGGTGTTTTGAGTAATCGGCATATGATTGACTTCATAAACACTAAACTGCTAATTTGTATAAATAGAAAAGCTTTTACGTTTTGCTTTCTTTGTAGAAGAATGCTAATTGGGTGATTACAACATAAGTATTCAGACAAAGCTACATACTTCATATACGAGTATGTATAATATTAACTATAATAGTTAAGTATAATAGCCATATAATAATATGGCTAAGGGCTAAAGGATAAAGCGTTAAACATTTGATTGGGAGTTACTGTTTTATTTGTAGGTACTGCAAATATACTCATAAAATATACCTGATGTAAAAGGTGTTCTAGTCACAAAACGAGAACAAATATGGCATTGGAAGAGTTCACTTTACTTATATTTTACAAAGTGTAAAATTGGAGATATTCTCAGAGGGTAACGTGTTTGCTATGAAATAAAACAAAACGTAAATATATTTTGTCATTGTTTGAGTCAGTAAGTAGTATAATGTTTTTATAACAAAATCTGAAAAAGGCAAGGGCTCTGGCAAGGAAACCGTCTCTGCATCTGAAATCCCCGGTATCCAAAAACAAACTTAGGTGACTAAAATATCCTGATCATCATCATCATAATGGTAATGATGACCTTTGACTGGCCAATGAACGTCCACTGTTGGACATAGGCCTCGTCCGACAGTGGACATATCTCTACCTTGCGCGGTCTTGTGTGTCACATCATGAAAACTTATATAAAATAAAAAACATTGCCAGAAGTACTACTTTAAAATATACATTAAAACAAGTAAATTATACATTTTAACAAACACCTGCAACCCCATCTGTGTAAAACTTATAAAGTGAAAGTTAAACTTCGTTTCCTGTACAGATTTTATACTTCGAAATCGTAAACTTGAGGCATATCGCTTTAGTAACTTATTTGTAGAGAAATGTACAAGTAGTTATTGTTTGAAGTAATTGGTCTGAAACATGTCTTATCAGCATATAATTTTGAAAGGCTTATATTATTTGTATAAGGTTAATAACACGATTTTCTAATTTAAAAACTAAAATACTTAATCAATGAATATATAATTGCCATGGAACCAACTAAAAGAATACGCTTTAAAAAAAAAGCATTTCGAAGTGAAAAATAATGAAGAGTTAAAGGTTCGTAAGAAGGGTAAGGTAAGGTTGAGAAAGGTTGATGTTAAAAGTTCTTCCTTTCTTCACCATTTTATGTTTATTTTATACTAGCTTTTGCCCGCGGCTTCGCTCGCGTTAAATTCGGGATAGCAAAAAGTAGCCTATGTTACTCTCCATCCCTTCCACTATCTCCACCTAAAAAATCACGTCAATTCGTCGCTCAGTTTTGCCGTGAAAGAAAGACAAAAACAGACAGACACACTTTCCCATTTATAATATTAGTATGGATGTTGTCGAGAATTCAGTTTTTGGCCAAATAGATAAGCATAGGTAGTATTTATGTCTACAGTTCCTTCTTTTTAACAGCAAAAATGTCTTAAAAAAAGACATTCAACTTCAGTATTTCTCACAAAAAAAGTAACATTACATTGTTTAAATGTCTAGACTTTCGATCACGTGTATGTAAGTTTATAATTCTTTTACAGCTCCTTAGGGACTACATATCGCACGAAGCAATTTAAAAAAGTTAAGCTCGACAACGTTAGTACCGAGCCCAAAAATGTACAATTTATGATTCGATAAGGTTTCCATTTTACACACGAAGTTTTTTTTTCAATATTCATTATACACGTAATAAAAATAATTTATATTGACTCTATTTATGTGTATAATTTATGTTAGACCGATACCTACCTTGCTGCCGCTGCGATATACTTAGGGCTATCTTGAACGAAAACGCGGGTTTTAACAACACCAAGAATAATTTTTTGAGTAGCATTAAACGAGCATTTGTTGTGCCTTGCACAGGATTTAAACTCGCGATCTTATATATGGCCACGGAAACAGTCTATATAATACACATTCATTAGTCGTGATTTACGACACCGCTCGTCACATTCTTACTCCGTCACCACACAAAGAAGACATCACTTTACCGAAATAAAAATAGTCTAAAGTGTGACAACATAAATTAAAAGAACAATAGCAATAAACATAACGTCTTAGCCTGAAATGTTCAGTAAAAATAAAAATGTTTAACAACTGCCGCAAAGACTTCAGATGCCAATGCAAGAATGTCGATAAATCTACACAAACCAACTAGTCTAACTGCAGTATAACAAAAGCGAAGAGTAACTACACAGTACAACCAGTAGTCTATCTCGGCCGAATATTTATTATAAATGCCTACGGTACCAGCGCGGTATGTAAACATGCGATAGGGCTGCTCACCTCCAGCTTTTTAATTACATTTACCTACTTTCCCGCTCGTTACTGCTGCACAGTCGCGACTGTTCACTTCGCAAAGTCACCGCTACTGTGAGCGTGTAGGTATAACTCGCGTTTCGTCCGTTTCTATGAAGTCGAAATACTGCATATATTTGTACTATGGTAACTATTTATTTCGGCCATAAGTAACCAATGCTAGTTATTGCTACCCAACCATGTATTATGGTCCCGCCTTAGAGCTAGTAATAAACGATTTCCATTTTGCTATATATCATGAAAATAATGAGAATACCATATAGGCTGTATGTTTGCCTGTAACGAAACTATATGTTTTCTTAGTACACTAACTATACAATTATACATAATTAGGTGCGATTTGTGAATATTGTGTGCATGGACATAAATGTTAGCATTGGTATTTACTATTTATAGTAGGTATCATCATAACATCCCATTAATGTCCCAATGCAGGGACGGGCCTCCTCCAGTGACGGAGGGATACTTGACCTACTAATACCACGCTGGCCAAACGGATTGGTATAGGGTTTAATTTTAAGTTTTCCTTCTTTTTATTTCGTAAAGATAATATTCACGGATAGTCCCTTAGTCGGTTTTTACGACACCCATTAGATGAGATGAGATAGTGACATATTGTATTCTTACTCCGTCACCACACGGAGTGGTATTATAGGTATGTACGTATGATAATTGGATCGATATAGTCTGGTTTTAGAGATTGATTGTTTTTATAAAGCAATCTGCTATATTTAATCTGCGTCACGCTAAAGCTACGACTGCCTTAAAAATTACGGGTTTCAGCTGTCAAGTCCCCGTGTAAGGTTTAGACCTAAATAATGCTTTTCCACTTATCCACAAATACCAGGCCATTGATCAGATAATATTCATAACAAGACACAAGGTTCTAACTTCTAGTTAGAAAATTCTCTACAGAAAAGTGACTTTAATTTACTTAAACCACCAATAAAAATCAAAAGGTAATTTTCCGAGAAGAATTTAAATTATAATACTTGCAGTACTGTACTAACATAACATTAAACTTAAGCTACTAACAATTCTGCATAATTTATACGATTCGTTGAGCAGATAGTGGACGCAAAAGAAAGAAAAAATAAAAAAAGAAGAGAGCTGGTATAGTCTGTGCATATGCTACCCTCTTTCGAACGACTGGCGCTCATTCAATTCCAACGTAGATTGTCTTAGTTTTGTTATTTGAATACGTAATGTACTCGTAACTAAGATGCCATTATTATTGTACTTCCTCTTTATTACAGTTACTGTTGTTATTATAAGCAATTATTATTGTTTCCTTGATACAAATACTGTGTTAGCAAATTCCTGTTTTTAATTAACAGATCTTGTTTTGTATCATTCATTAGCGATTAAAAATGAATGAGTAAATAGGGCAGTGTTTTGTTTTAAGCAGACAAAAGAGGGCTGTTAATGGTACATTACTTACTTTTCAAGAAAATATTCGACAAAAACTAATAATGTGGTTGGTGTTTTTAAATGCCACGGGTTTGACATCCGCACAATTCAATCATTTTGTTGATTTGGTTGGGGTTTACTTGTATGTAATGTATCTCTATACATTAGCTATAAATTTTGTTTTCTTTGTTACAGGGACCGTGTATTCAGATTGAATATGACTGACATCAGTCAATCACATTGTGAGGTAAGTCATTATTATAGTACTCTGAGTAAAGCAATGGCTGATCTATTTTACATATTTAAATTGAACAACATTATGTTTAATCAGTGTTTTAGTTTTCCATAACAAGAACAGGTATTCACTGTTGACATAAGTTACCTTAACTGGCTAGGCGGCATTGATCTAGGGTTTGTTTTAAGTTTTTATTTATTTCCAGAAAATAAAAAACAATAATTATTGCCCGTTAGTCCCACACTAGGCAAGTTTGTCCTGTGGGTGCCTACTTGTACGTTTAACAATTAGGATTATTATTTATAAGGATATTATTATTTTTATTATACCTATTTACGACACACAAATAGAAATAGGTTTAACATCTTGTATTCTTGGTCCTTCACCACCCGATAGCTAGCACTCCTAATTAGCTCCTTATTTATAAAAATAAAGTTACTCATTTTTGCTGTCTCTTTAAACATAACCCTAACACACTCTCAAAATCTTTTCGTAAAGGAAAATTATCCACTTACATACGGTTAGTGAATTGTAAAGAATACTTTGGGGTAATACTACAGTTCAAAACTTTACATATAAGTATCTTTTACGTTTTCACACGAAAGCACCACACTCTTTTGATATCTTAGTTTATAATGCTTCACAAAGGAGGTTTAAATGCTACTTGGAATGAGTACAACTCAAGTGGGTATCTCTTTATGAATAAAAGGGTGGATACGTTCTCTAAAGAAGAAAGTTTAATGAGTTTTAACACAATTTTCAGCCCTAATGGGTTTTGGATTTGACTGGAATTGTGTTTAATGTGTAGAAATGTATCTATTAGATACATTTTTTTAAGGTTTTGTTTTGTGTGGAAGGTATAAGAATATACGGTGTTACTACACCATCTCATTAGTTAGGTGTCGTAAAAGCCGACTAAGGATAAGTTCACAAGTAAACAAATGAAGGAAAACTTGAGGTTAACTCTATGCGAATTGCGAATGCATCTGGCCAGCGTGAAGCTCGTGCCTGAACAAAATGATGTTAGCGCTATTCATTCTATACGTCCAACAAAAGGGATAAAAATGTGTTAAATGTTGTGTAAGTTACATTATCATAAATACACAGTATACGCAGGGTTTTATACTTTTAATGAAATCATTAGAAGATTGAGGAGATTGCATTTAAAAATCACTTCACGACCCCATCAACCCTTTGCCGAAAAATATACAATATAATAAAATTGAGAACCTTAACCAAATAACCCTTTAAATCTACCCTTATTTACTTTGTTCACAGCGAGACACATTAGTATTAGAAGCCAGTAACGTTGCAAGATGCGTGAGTAAGGGCAAGTCTGAACCGTTCGAGTGTCGCAATCATATACGCGTGTTGCAGCCTCTTGGTGACGGAGAGAGGCTCTACGTTTGTGGGACTAACGCTCATAGCCCTAAAGACTGGGTTGTCTATGTAAGTACTGTAAACTTTTTTATGCTTTAATTTTTTTAATGTAAGTGTTACACATCATAACTAAGCGTAGGATAAAAAAAAGATGTATTTATGATTGAAAGAGGCGGAGGTTGAGAGTCTATTTGACTGTATTTATACTGCATTTTGTGGCCTACTGTATTTTAAGAACTCTGTTATAAGTAGACCAATTTAAAAAAATATGTATAGTTATAATACCAGCTGCTCGTGTGTTTTAAAAAGCACCAAGCCATCTTAAGTCCAGTACCTAGGTACTCTACTGGTACTGTTAAATTCCCGAAAGTATCGCTACTTACTACTTAACAATCCGTATCTCTAGCAGTAAAGAAAAGCTTAACAAAAAATCTAGCTGGCCGGCGTTTTATGTGGAGGACTGTATGTGCCATATTAAATATGGGAAGAGTCCCATAAGCAGCTTAGATGATGATAGAATTTTATTCCTAGATACATTTCAGTAAAGACATTTATCATAAACAAAGTGTTTTGTTTTTATAGAAGTTGGCAAGGCGACCAAATATACACTTATAATGGCCTTGTTTAATATTTAATTAAATTGATACTACCCAAGAATAATCAGTCAATATAGACATGAGATAATTACTGTAACAATATTCATATAATGTTCACGATATTTCATTGATATTTATATTATTATGTTTAGTATTGTAATGGAATGATAGCTGTTGGATACTTCGCTTAGTTATATTATTATTAATATAAATACGGGACAAGACTTTTGTCCCTGGATAGGGGTTTAGATATGCTCTAATAATATCGACGTCCCTGAGCGGCGGTTACCGCCAGATGGACCGCTTGCTTGTCTTCCAAATTAATGTCATAAAAAAAAAACTTTATGTTTTATGAACATAACTGCGGTGCACTAGGCAAAATCGCACACAGAACAATTGCTTTGTGATCTACAAATGGCTGTCCTGAGTCGGAATGTTCTTTGTATTTGTTACCTTCGTGTTTGTTACGGATTCCGAGTGACAAGGTTCGATGCCTAGTGCCTAGCCTAGCTAATAAAACAAAATAACTCATACACCAGTACTTATTGCTGTCAATCTCCGAAGAATCAATACGACTTCTTTTAGACACAGTGGATCTTACCATCAGCGTACATCGTCTATCGTTTATAACCGTACCCGTATTTAATATGGTCGTAAACTAGCATCAAAAGCTTAATACCGTAATCAGTTCACGGCCTTAGTAAATGACTTGCGTAGGATAGTAAGCGGCCAGTCATAGGTATTTAAGATGAACGTTGAAGTTTAGTATGGAATTCTTAGTATTTATATGTTACTAGCTGATACACGCGTTGTATAAGTAGCTTAAATGTTATTCTACACCCTTAAATATAGTCCAAATTTCATCAAAATCCATTCTGTAGTTTTTGCGTGAAAGAGTAACTAACTTCTAATCATCCATTGATACATCCTTACAAACTTTCGCGTTTATAATATTAGTAGGATACCTACTTATAACCACGCGTGTGGTAGCAGCGTGCTAAACAGACACTGCTGGAGCGTGCGTTGTGTTTTATATTATTGGAACTGCCAAGGTGGTTGCAGTAACAGTTGCAGTGGTTTGGCGCAAGTAAATAAACACCACGTTGAGTCATAATTTAGAGTATCGATCTATAAAATCCCTTAAAAATGCCATTAAGTCTTGAACTACACATTATCTATAAACTCAAAGAAAACTTATTTTTTTTAATAACAATATTATTATTTAGGCATAGTTATAAAAATCCCAAATTTGTGACTTTTACGGAAAGCGAACTCACGACCACCGAAGTAGACATAGTAACAATATCGTCATCTTGTCAAACTAACGATTTATACATTTAAATTGTTAATACATACAATTTATTATTTAAATGCAATTTACAGTAAGGCTAATCTTAAATTATTACATTTTATTAACCAAACCGGTTGAATTAAGCCGATCTTATAAATACTATAAAATTAAGAATGAAATATGAGAAAACTTTTAAACTTCTTTAAATACGTGCTTTGGAAAGATAATACTAATATACACAGTCTTTTATTTTAATACAGTCGCCCAAAAAAGGTTGGTTAACACTCTTTAAGTAAGCCGAAAAGCCTGACTGGGTCACAGAAATGCACAGCAAAATAAACCTTATTGAATCTTAAACCAGTCTAGAAATACTGTCTACGTGTCTCTATCAGAAAGCCGTTTGTCGTCAGACGAGTCACAAAGTTAAAACCTTCGTGACTTATCTGTCGAAGACTGGAAAGATTTAGTATCGGCAGGGAATAGTAGGCAAGTCGTTGTTCTTTTCTATCAGCTATGCTATCTCAGTCCCACATACGAATCAATGTACTCTGTGTTGTATACGCAGCGAATCATCCCAATTAAAAAAATCATCATTATCATCATATCACCCATTGGACGTAATGACATAGACCTCCTCCAAACATTTCCACCCTGCGCGGTCTTGTGCCTCCCTCATTTATACCATATAAATAAAGTTGGAGTGTCTGTTTTTAACATAAAATCCCCGGTTTTTTACAAATTGCTTGTCAATATCTAGGTACACGATACCGATAATCTCGATATTGTTCCGGCTAATCACCGAAGCCGCTAGACCGATTTCGATGGTACTTTCATTATTGGATTGTAAATTTTACGGCCCCTAAACTAGGCTACTTTAGATTTTGATAACTAAAAAAAAGTGTGAACTACTACCTAATTATTTTTTCGTGAACAAAGTCAAGGGCAACAGCTAGTCCATAATAAAAATGTGGTTGATCACATTTTAAGTCGACACTACTAGTAACTAAACCCTTCTCTAAATAACTGTAGAAGTAACTATACTTTTAGTGCTTGGAAAGTTTTCCAATAACTTCTTGAACATATTCTAACATAACTTGGTACTTTAAAGAGTACTTCATATGTTTGAAAGTGTGCTGTTATAACTAGTAAGCTTTTTATGGTGTAATAAAATATAACTGTGCTATGGTATAACATATTTATTTCATTTAAATTGCCTTGGTAGTGTAAGGGCCAGGCCACACGGCGCGGCACCGCACCGCACCGCATTACTCCTGCGGTATGGCGCCGGAGCGGTGCCGGACGTACCGTATGGCATACCATACATTTTTATATGTAGGAAACCGTTGCGACACGGCTCAGGTGCGCCGCGTCGGAGCCGCACCGCACCGTGTGGCCTGGCCCTAACGGAGGCTGTGCCTGAGGTTTCGAGTTTGAACACCACGCAGGTAACTTGTTGGTGCAATCAACAAATGATTGCTGGTTATACTTTGGCTGTTTATAATATGTTTCACTATTTATTTTGTCCCAAAAAAAAACAAATGAAGTCATTTATTCATCCAGTAGGTAATGAAAAAACTGACGCCTACTAGAAGTACAGCTACTGAAAATTATAGAGTTTGCTTCGTTAAAGGAAATATTAGTCACCACTTTATTGTATAAATATCAAGGCAAGCTCCTAAACTAGTGTCTTAGTGGTCAAAGATGCTTTCCAGAAAAATATCTTTAAATCCTGCCTCGAGCTTCAATTTAGTTTATCATCAAAACAGCCCTTTAATGTCACATTGCAGGGACGGGCCTCCTCCCGTGACGGAGGGATACTTAGCCTACTAATAACGCATTGGTATAGGGTTTAATTTCAAGTTTTCCTTTTTGTTTATTTCGTAAAGATAATATTCACGGATTTGTCACGGATAATTTAGTTTATACTAATTAAAATTTGCTTGTATTTTAATAACATATATTTTCTCCCAACAGTTAAATCTCACACATCTGCCCCGACACGAATACGTGCCGGGCGTAGGACTTGGAGTAGCGAAGTGTCCCTACGACCCGGCAGACAACAGTACAGCCGTATGGGTGACAGAAGGAAACCCTGGAGAACTCCCTGCTTTATACGCGGGTACTAACGCTGAGTTCACGAAAGCCGATCCAGTTATATTCCGTAATGATTTATATGACTTGAGAACAGGACAAAAGAATTTCAATTTTAAGAGAACACTGAAATACGATTCGAAATGGCTTGACAGTAAGTATTTCTAATTAGAAACATATCTGTTTAATTTGGGTACAGGGTGTTCTTTGTGTCCGCTAATTGATGTTTGTAAAAGGTCCCCGCGACACAGGGCATGATCCCTAGTGCGGGAGTTGTCTTTTTTAAAAAATACACAAAAAAAAAAAAAAAGGTGACATTGTGTGAATGTGCGAGGAATACTGTATCATTTAACTATTTTAATACAATAATCGTTGTAATAAAAGAGTAAAAACTTAGTTGTGATACTCTATTTTCATTCTATTTTATTTGCTGTTTTCTGTGGTTGTCCTAATGTCAAGGCCATAACAAATACAGCAGTATGAAAGATAGAAAGATTATGGATTAAAAAAAACGTAGAGACAAGGATCAAGAGAAGAATATTGAGATAGTTATGATTGGAAAAACCTAGAAAGACTTCTGCTTATCTAACCAGTGGCATCCTCTAAAAAGGACAGCTGCACAGAATTCGCAACAGTCCCCCATGGAAACGAGTGCTGAGTTTATATATGTGTGTATGCAAATCAAGCAATTGGTCTATCATATTAATAGGGCTATTGGTTCTCTGTGCCATTTCGCCTTTTATTTTACGACTCTACGATAAAACCTATAGGTGCTTACTCTTTATCGTAGAAACATAAAAGGATATAAAGAAGAACCTCATACAATGTCTGACCTGTCAGCTAAACGACCCGAAATAAAAGCTTACATTTTATTAGTTATTGGAAATGTTAAAGGAAAATAGATACGAAGGAGTTTCAATACGTGTGCAGTTTTATCATTTGAAGAAAACCTTATTGCTTCTACCTTTTTTTTTTTTTGTAAATCCGACCATTGCAATTTTCTGTTTAAACTGGCAGACGAGCATTGCAAAGTTTTACTTGCTTCTTTTAGCTATAGGTATGTACAGTATATTTATTAGGTATTATTATTATATTCACGGGTATCACAAATATTAAGTAAATACTTAATTATTTACCTTGAGAAGAACGCCTAGTATCTCAAGGTAAATACCTAATTAAGTATTTACCAAATATTCGTGTTTATACCAGTGAATAAAATAATAATTATTAATGTCATAAGTTTTAAAGTTAATAGTGTACTGTATTCTATCAATACAAATACAAAAATGTATGACTAAAAAGACTGATCTTAAGAAATCTAAAATTTGGCAAGTCAGAGGAGGGAACAGCGTAGCGTACAGTAGAAAGATGTCTAAGGTAAAAGAACCTCTTTAAACTTCAGTCATAAGTCGTAGACAGTGTCACAGATGCAAAAATATTCCTTCCTCAATCACACGATAAACCCGGCTCCCACACATTGAATCCATGGAATGTAAAGAATCAGGTCTAACCTTATAAGGCTTGTGGGATCTTATGGTATCAGCGATTATTGAACAATAATATGTTAACTCACGGATTTATACCTTTACTCCGATATACAAATAATGATTTTGCAAACTCCAATTATATACGTTTTTTTTATTCAAATAAAAATTCAATATTAAAAAACTACTATAAAATACAATTTCACATTTTATCGTTATCACACAAACTTTAAACTATAAAGATAAATAAAACAAAATACCTTTTTATATATTTTTAAATGTCTATAATTTTATATTTATAGTTAAAAATGTAAATAAATGTGAAAAATGTAAATAAAGAGAATAAAACATAACTCTTTGTTGCAGAAACGAATTTTGTTGGATCGTTCGACGTAGGCGAATACGTCCTTTTCTTTTTTCGAGAAACTGCCGTAGAGTTCATGAATTGCGGCAAAGCAGTATACTCAAGGGTAGCGAGAGTCTGTAAACAAGACACGGGAGGAAAGCATATTCTAAGTCAAAATTGGGCTACGTACCTAAAAGCCAGGCTTAACTGTAGCATACCTGGAGAATTTCCTTTCTATTTCGACGAAATTCGTAAGTATATTTATTCTCATCATAATTAAACATAGTATAATTTACTTCAATTATGAGTCTAATTAAATTTCAACTTTGATGTGAGAAATAATGATCCTAAACTTTCATTTTATTGTAAAAGTTGTAAACTGCTATTTGAGGCCTTAAACTTGTAGCGACCGTTTCAAGTGCCTACTTAAAACATAAAGACTAAAGATAGTCATTTTGCCTACAAAATGTGTTATGTCTTGCCTTCGTACAGACCTTATTTATCTTAGTAACATTTTAAAGCCTTTGAGTTGGCATAAAGGTAAAATGTTTCTTGCAGAGAGCGTGTATCAAATACCGGGTGAACCAAATAGGTTTTATGCGGCGTTTACGACGGGGGCCAGCGATGGACTGGTTGGCTCCGCAATATGCACTTATACCATGGACGATATACAAGAGGCATTCGCTGGAAGATTTAAAGAACAGGTTAAGACAGCTTCCTTATTGCACCTTTTGTTCTTTGATTTATAACTTTATCTTACTCCTAGCCAGTTCGTGTAATTGCGATTGTAAATTAAGTATTTCCTTTTACGTACTGTATGTTTCGGTTTAAAGGAAAATGTTCCTTAAATATAATAAAGTAAGAGTATTTTTATTAACAGATATTTTTAATATAATAAGCTAGAGTCAAAGGTCTTGTTTCATCATTCCCTGCCCATATTACAGTTGTATTTGGAGCCGGCGCAGCAGGTCTTCTTCTTTCATACTTTCCTATCGGACGTCATCTCACAAGTAACACTCTTTGAAGCCATATCGTCTTTCACACAAACCATCCATCGTTTTTTTGTCGTCCTCTTTCCCTATATCTATCCACATACATACTCAACAATGTTTTTGTTAGTGACAAATAGTTTTTCTATGTATGAATATGTCTTATTCAATACTAATAATATTTTAGGTAGCCTCAGTTTATTTTTATGATATTCTCAGAAATAATATACTTACTTAAATAATAACAATAATAGAATGGCTAAAGTTTATTAATTAAGAGCTGACAATGACGTCCATAATCTTGTTAATAAGCTAATTACGTTATAATTAATAGCAGTACAATATAATTAGGATTAGCTACGAGTATAATATTTTGTTTATAAGGCTTATTTGGAAATAATTTTATTATTTATCTACCTGTGTAGGTGACTATACTACGAGCATTACCACTGTAATAGGTGAAATTTGACAGTTGATTTGAAAAGAAAAAAGACAGTGGAATAAATTGGTACTCATGGCGGGACTTGAACCCCCGTGTCTGGATTATACCTACGTATCTTTTCCATTGTCTTTCTTCTTTTCGGATTTTTCTAGTTAGGTATACCTAAGCTTTATAGGTAAAAAAAATATATGTATGTTGATTTTTGTGTCACAGAAGGTAACATAATTTTCTGTAAGTAGGTAATACAAAGTGACGTACAAAAGCATAATAAATATTACTGCAAATCCCAACCAATTTGGTCCCGGTTTTTTTAAAGAATACACCGAGAAGTAATTTACTTAACTATTCCCTCCTCCTTTTCCATTTCAACAACAGAGAACCACTGCCAGTCTTCGAAGGCTATCCATGATTTCTTCTCCTGAAAAGTCTTTAGATTTTATTTTTGACAGATGTCACTCAACAGATCGCTTTCCAGCCAGTAAATACAATATAGTCCAGTCAAAATAGATATCCAGTTTGCATTAATTCCCAACAAGCTGGATTTTTGTGCAGGCCTTGAATACGTCATTACAAATGATATGTCAAAAGTCCCCATCGATCCCGCTTGTGCGTTGTTTTTTATTCGAGGTCAAAGGTCACAAATTTGCCTTTTTTGCGTATATCTCTGAAACAACGAGAGCTATCGAAAAATGGTTCAGACAAAGTTTGTAGACCTTAAAATTATCTACAAAAAATATTTCAACACTTTTCTCCTACAAGGCATCGCTTTCGAGATATCGTGACTTTAGAGCGCAGGAAAGTCGTATTTTAGACTATATGCACACACTTGCTTTTTCCCGCGATTTCGATCGCGTTTATAAGTAATATTAAAAATTAGGCTTATATCAATACGTAGTAGCAATATGCAAGCTTGGTCTCAGCCTAATAGGTTTGAAATTGACAAAGTTACATACAAACTTTCATCGCCTATCTTATCCCTTTAGGGGTAAAATTTATCAAAATACTTTCTTAGCGGATGCCTACGTTATATCATCTAACTGCATGCCAAAATTCAGCCAGATCTGTCCAGTGGTTTGAGCTGTGCGTTGATAGATAACTATGTCAGTCACCTTTGAGTTTTATATATATAGAAGATTTCCACACCACCTCTGAGGTAGGTAAGGCCAATCTTGCACCAACATTGAATCAAATACTACAGTACATCGAATCAAATACAACAGTACATTGAATCAAGTACACGGCGCTTTTTTTTAACGAGTTTTCTCCAGTAGGAATACTCCTACCACATAGTGATCTATGAACGCACAGTACAAACCACTGGACAGATCTGGCTGAATTTTGGCATGCAGGTAGACGATATAACGTAGGCATCCGCTAAGAAAGGATTTTGATAAATTTTACCCCTAAAGGGATAAGATAGGGGATGAAAGTTTGTATGTAACTTTGTCAATTTCAAACCGATTTGGCTGAGACCAAGCATGCATATTGCTATTATATATTGAAATAAGCCCTATTTTTAATAATACTTATAAACGCGAGCGAAATCGCGCGAAAAAGCAAGTGTGTGCATATAGTCTAAAATACGACTTTCCTGCGCTCTAAAGTCACGATATCTCGAAAGCCATGCCTTGTAGGAGAAAAGTGTTGGAATATTTTTTGTAGATAATTTTAAGGTCTACAAACTTTGTCTGAACCATTTTTCGATAGCTCTCATTGTTTTAGAGATATACGCAAAAAACGCAAATTTGTGACCTTTAACCTCGAATAAAAAACAACGCACAAGCGGGATCGATGGGGACTTTTGACATATCATTTGTAATGACGTATTCAAGGCCTGCACAAAAATCCAGCTTGTTGGGAATTAATGCAAACTTTAATCATAATTTAGTCTATTTTGACTGGGCTAATAGTAAAACAATGAGAATGAATCATATAGGATACACAGAACGTTTTAATAATTCATGATTTTTGTATACACAGGCATCTTCTAGTTCAGCATGGTTGCCCGTTTTAAGGGCAAGGGTGCCGGTTCCAAGACCTGGAACATGTGTCAACAACACAGAAGCTCTACCGGATAATGTTCTTAACTTTATCAGGTTAGTAATTACTCTAGATATGTATTGTTATTTATATACCAATTGCTACGCACCTTTTTTGGAGGATGTCACCGAGTAGGTCCTTATTGTATTCGACAGACGTAAATAACGATATGAAGCAAACTAGCAGATTGGAAACACGGTATTCCGTCGTCTCTGTCTACCGAGATAAGGCGTTTTTTGTATATGTATGTAAATATGATTTTTATGCATACGTATATTTTAACTATTTATAATAGAAGGCAGTATTTCTTTTTAATGTTTAAGTATTTATAGTTAAATGTGCTTAAAATTAACTAAAGACCATCATAAACTCTTTCGAGATTTTTCGGCACTACTAATAATACTACATTTATAACTTACGGGCAGTTTAAATAGTACCTAGTCCTAAATAAACAGTTTTACCCAGTGTTAGTTGTTTTATGTGTGATAAATTATCATTTGCATTTTTTCTTATCATTTATTTTACTATGTAAACATTACCTGTAATACAGAGTAACGCATTTTAGACCGAAACTATTGTTATATTCTAATAAATCATTATTATCCACATGTCATAATTCTCAATATACATAAACACACATAACTTAAACATATGTTTTAGTTCTCTCAAGTATTGTAAGCACGATTACTTAGCATTTAGTTTGACGTAACCTCTTAAATTGGGTCACATACTATTTGATAGCTCGAGAGATTTCTACACTATTCTAATTAAGGAAACTTGAATAGCTTAACATTACAATAATTTGAAATTACTGTAATTTCAATAGTGTATTTTGTTGGTTACATTTTTGTTTCGGTTAACATCAATGTGTCCGTAAGTCCTTAAATGAAGGTTGCTTTAATGCAAAGTAGAGGGATTAAAAGAGAAGAAAATAAATAAATTATAATTAATACCAAATAAACTGCGAGTTAATAAATTATACCTCTATTATTCTCATAAGGCTCAATAAAATATAGAAGAAAGAAAAATATTTTTTTTTCTATAAAACAGATGCAAGAAACTAACTAGATAAAAAAAATCAAAAACGTAAGGCTACATAAAAAAATACATAACAAAAATATACAGTCAAAGGTGCCTATATTATTCGCATAATATTGTAAGGTGTGTTCCAAAATCAGGAGCATCCTGTTTTCAAAATAATAGCCCCTATGTTGCCTTCCTTTGTGATGTCAAGAAGCCATCTTAAAACAATGCATTAACGGTGCATTAAATTAGGTCATGAAACGGTGTAGACTGTACAGTAAATAAAATAAATAAATAATTTCAATAAAATTAACTTTACTGACCTCCTCTTTACCTATAAAATTAACATAATATATTTTTCTTTCCTCGTGGAAAGATACTTGTTCTTGAACCTAGAGTCGGGTTTTATGAAAAGTTATGCATCTTAGCTACGCAACCATAGGACTTGGTGAAAAGAGTTTGAAGAGTTCCATGTCCAGGCTGCCGAAAAATTATGGTTTCCCGCGACCCTTGTTTTACGCGAAACCGCGACCCGTGTCTTATGGACAACCAACCAACCCAAAGCAAAGGAATTTGATGACGATTTCTCTCCTTCAAAAAACAGCCTATACCTACCAGCAATGGACTATTAACTTATATGAAGATGATTCATCTTTAGATTATCCTAGAAATTCTGTTTGTTTCGTCCTTTATTCAAATTTTTTCAACTTTTCCAAAAAATAAAAATGAAAAATTATTATCTGTAATTATTACTATTTGTTCTCGTGGGTAGATTGTTAAGCTATGGACCACCATGTACACAAAACCATCCTCACAAAACCTGCTTTACTATAAAGTACTACAATCATACATAAATCTTTATTCTTCATAAAAAAACACTTAAACTTTTTACCCAAGTAACGACTGCTTATTACTTTAATGTAATAAATCGTTTAGCAAATAACAGACATGTTTATTAAGCGAAGGTAAACTTTGTATCAAGTAGTTATGTTATTAAAAAGTTACAAACAAGGTTAAAGTTTTTGTAAACTACGACCAGAGATGTTAACTATTATTGCTCTTGTGAAATTCTTGTTTTTACACTCCATACTTTAATTATATACAGTGTAATTTCTTTTAAGACTTTGTCGTTCTAGAATTTGGATGACCTTACAAGTATTCTCATAAAGTAACTCTTTATTTCAAGGGTGGGTTAAAGATTAAACAAGATTATGTCACAAAATAGATACTTAGGGGAGCCCTGTTAGAGGTCGTTTATCTACCTACGTACCTTGGTACTCAGCGCCAGGCCAGTTGGTAGGCGGTACCAGGGTGGCAGGTAGCAAGTAAATCCCACGATGTTACTCTTCTACTTCTTCACTAGGACTGAATTCTTTTGTATTCCCAGTTCTTTTGTGTACACTTTTGTATAGACAGCAAGTAAATCCCACGATGTTTCTCTTCTACTTCTTCACTAGGCCTGAATTCTTTTGTGCTCTCCGAAGCACGGAGACGCTTATATAAACCACCACTGAGTAAAAATGTCTACTCATATGTCGGGGTTACGAGCAGAAGGGGGACCAGTTGACTCGACATTTGCCGGCTAATAGAAAGCACAATAATAGGAGAATTTCTGAGTAGCTCACACCTGATCTAAGTATTTTCACCAAATATTTTAAATACTTTATTATTTCATCAGGTCACACCCTCTCATGGATTCTGCTGTTCGTCAAGAAGGAGATGCGCCAGCGTTCTATAAACGGGACCTGGTCTTAACAACAATAGTTGTTGACAGACAGTTTGTTGATATGCTTGGAGATGACATCACTTACACCATATTCTATGCTGGATCCAGTAAGTTTTTAAAAAGCTGTTGTAAAATTATTGGGATTTTTAAGATAAAAATATAATTTACCAACTAATACTAAATTTTCGGAGGACGTTTTTGACCCTTTCAAACATATCATGTCCTCAAAAAATTTATAAATTAATATTCCTATTCAGTTTCTAAGGCTGCCTGTTCATCGGAGCGGAGAGTGGTAACGGAGTGGAGAAACGGAGAAATATTCACCTATAGAGAATAGATTTCCTACCATGGTTTCGGTTAATATTCCTTCGTTTCTCGGCTACGATGGACAGGCACCCTAATTCAGTTTATTCTATATTCAACATTTTTTTTTGAAACCAACTTTGAACAAAATTTATTTAGACAAGTTCAAGATCGGAGTCTAAACTTTTTCGTATTTTAAATTCGGACTAGGGATAGACAATTGAGTTAGGCTAGTTTTTGATGATATGCTTCTAAAATAACAAAATGGAATTGACAATGTTCGTAAGTTTGTAGGTGTATATTTATATAATACTATGCAATGGATACTTTGTAATGGTTAAATTGATATTTTCAAAAGTCCATGATAGATAGAGCGTCAAAAAAACTTCATAAATGAGATCATTTTTAAAACAAAATAGAAGTAGTAATACAGCTATTTTTATTTCATTGGCCTTAAACTCTTAAAAGTAAAATAATGTTTAGGTGCTGGCGAAGTCTACAAGATAGTACAATGGGCTGGTGGCGGAGGATACGGTTCAAGAGTAGCAGACGTATGGCGAGCGGCAGGAGACGAGCCAGTCAGAGCGCTGGCGATATCACGCAGACTACACGCCTTGTACCTAGCTACCGACAATAGACTTAGACAACTGCCTCTCAAAGCTTGTGCACATAGGTGAGTGTAATATAGGTTATGTTAACTGTAAAGCGTGTGATCAATATATCACGTGATATTGAGAAGGTGTTTGTTTAGGTGTATGACGTTATGTTTTTTCTAGTTTTCTTTGGCAATGAGATTAATTTTAATTTTGTCTAGGATAATTTCATTTTCTGAACATAATAGGCAGAAAAGTTCTGTTATGAAGACCACTTTAGTACGAGGACCCTTGACATGGTGGATAGATGATCTGGTCATATCACTGGGAAAACGGTGGATCAGGGAGGAAAAGGATCGCGTCAGAAATATAATTATATTTGGAGATGTCTTATGCCCAGCATCGGCAGCGAAATCCACCAGTTTAATAACTATAATAGCACACTAATTCTAATCTATTTTCCAATAGATTTTATCTAATTATGTTCTCAATCTCACTATGTATCTCTTTAATTAATTCCAAAATTCATTTCAAAAGTTAAATTAAATACTCCTATGTTACTTAGCAAGGCAATCCTGTCTTTATAATCCGTTCGTAGTCATGTTTTGTACGAGCTAATCGCAACTGCCACTCACTTCTAAGCCATAAACTATTTATGTTTCCGTGTTCAAGTTTCTTAGCTCCTTTCACGAACACTATAAATAGTGCTGGAAACTTAGGTAAGAGTACGTTGGCCTGAATCAAGCTTCCAGAGAGTTATACTTTCGGGGAGATTTCAAGACTTGCTCAACGACGAAAAGCTAATATCTTTCTAAAGATTTACGCACTATCAAATTGTAAGCAGAAAAACTTAATCGGTGATAACAAAGAAAAATATTTAAAGAAAATCTCTTTGTCGTGATTTAAGTAAGGAAAGTGGTTTCACTGCGCCATCTTTTCCCATGGATTCCTGCGTGATGACTTAGAATTTTTCCAGTCTATAGGGATTTAAAAAAAGTATTAGAAGTACTTTGAGGGAATTTATAGGGCCTGTATGGCCAGCGTGATATAAGTGGGCCAAGTTTTTATTCACCACACCCATCAGCCCGTCCCTGCATTAGGACATGAGTAAGATCTTACAAAAATTAAACATGCGCAATGGATTGTGTTTATATTTAGTAAGTGCAAATAGCTTTCTTGAGAAGCAGTGCCAAAAGCCGTAGATTCTAATTTGCAAATCTCAGTAGAGAAAATATGGCGAGCTCCTGTAAAGTAAGATGTACATACATTTTTGGTGTTTTATACAAATGTGAACTAGAATTTATTACTTACTGCAACAAAATAATAGTAATTTAGATACGACACTATTCGCGTTATACCCTTTATTTTGAACTGAAATGCAATATATTAAGTTAGCTACCTTTTGTGAATAAAATATTGTTTAATCTCATCACCGTAGCTACTAGTTAGTCACTGCATAGACTCTCTAACTCTGGCCTTTTTCAGTGATTGGAGGGAACTTGGCATTCTAACACCACAACTGAAGATATTACAAGATGTCATTCTTTAGTTTTCTTCATCATAACAGCCCATTAATGTCCCACTGCAAAAGAGCCTCCTCCCGTGACGGAGGTATATTTGGCCCACTAACACCAAGCTGGCCAAACGGATTGGTCTAGGGTTTAATTTTCAGTTTTTTTTATTTCGTAAAGATAATATTCACGGATAGTCCCTTAGTCGGTTTTTACGACACTCATGGCATGAGATGGGGAGGTGACATTTTGTATTCTTACTCCGTCACGACACGGACTTTAATTTTCTTCAAGCAGATATTTGCGTCTTACTTTTCCTGAGCCGGCTTTTCCTACATTACTAGGCCGTGATGGTATCACCATCGGATCTTTCTTCGTCGTTATATTAACAGTATAATAAATAAATAATTTACTTGGAACCCTCTATTCGACAAATTGTTTCATATTTTGGCAGCTGTATTTATTTTATTGAAAGCGCAACAGTTTGTTTAATTTTAATACATTTGTTCCCAATCCAGAAAAAATAAGGAATAAATAACATTTCAAATATTCTTAGTCACTATTATAATATAGTGTTCAGTGATAATAAATGCGCTCAATAAGTGGAATAACTGAAATAAAATCTAAAACGCAGACAATGGTTACAAACAAATGTTTTTGATTATAATTTTAGATAACAACTTTAATTGCAAAAGTTTACTAAGTCGCTTTTACTTTGGTTGATTATACAAACTTAATTATATGACTTTTTTAACAGATACGACAGTTGCGTGAGGTGTGTCTTGGACCCTTATTGCGGTTGGGATAAAGAAGTCAGTGCCTGTCGTCCATACAGTCCTGGGTTACTCCATGATGCAACGAACTCAACTCCTTCGATATGTGAAGCCAGTGCTCCGTTAAAGACGGTTAGAGCTGGTTATGGACAAAGTGTACATTTAGCTGCCTTCGGGAAAATACCTGAGGCACTAAAAGATCAAAATGTGATATGGTACCATCACTCAAGAGTGAAGGGCCAGTATAAAATAGTCTTCAAGTAAGTATATTTTTGTTTTTTTTTGTATATACAAAATATATTGAAGGATTTTTTGACATTAAAATAACTCTCATGAATTTTTTTTGCAAATAATTTGCGCGTGGTGGTATGTTATGAATACAGGATGTAACCACCATTTGTCTAAAAAACTTTTATTTATCAATTCCTGGTCAAGACAGCTAAGACAGAAACCCAATACAACCCGATACCTAATCTGTAGGTACAGTTTGTATTTACATGTCATAGAGTTTAACTAATCAAGATACAATTTCGATCCATAAACACACATTTAAACTGATCATCTAAAATATCTACATTAAACTTAATTTACTTATTCTTATCCATAGTTGGGATCGAGTGCTACAGACTTCAGAACGCGGTTTAGTGCTCTTATCAGTATCTGAATCAGATCGAGGTAGATACGATTGCTTCTTTGGACCAACATTAATAGCATCGTATAATTTGGATATCGATACACACAGGTAAGTTTTTAATCGACTTACTACAAAATTGTGACCTTTTAAGCCATTAAAATTTATCTGTCCAGAATATTTTTTCATAATTAGGTATACCAAGTTGTTCAATTTTTACGCTTTAATATTTTCTATCTTCTGTACAAAAGTTCAGTAAAAAACCAGTCTCAAGACAACAATAAGTGGATTTCTAATATAATTCTTGCGTGGAAATCAAACTCATGACCTTGCAGCTAATTACGTGACCGCGCTTTTTTATCATGATCGATAACCAATTAAATTATTTTATGTAATTTCTCAATTATGTCAACTGAAATGTTTGAATAAATTATTGTAAATAAAGTCCATAATGTCACATTATATTATTATGGTAAACATTGATAAACTAAATGAACTAGTTAACAAAGTGATCGAAACTTGCTACCAACATAACGTTAACAAACTTTCCATTACAATTTCAACATACAGCCTGCTTACGTTTGTTATCCAACCCTTCACGTCTCCGTATGAGTTGTCACGTTTTTGTGAATCTCCAATCTATGTCCTGGATTAACACAAAGAGTTTTCATCACGAATAACTTTCAGTACCGCACCGTAGAGGTTTGACGAAACGAATTCTCTACGGATATGTGTTCTCTATGATTGAAATTTTCAACTGCTGCTGTGTATCCATATATTCATATATTTCTAGATATTATAGGGTCCATGTATATTGTATAGGAACGTGCAATATTTGTTTCATTGAATCGGTTCGTTCTAGTTTCACGCGATATGAGAACTTTGCTGAATAGGACGCGTTTTTTAAACCTTATTGCTTGTTACTAAAATATTGAAAATTTTTATATTTTATTTTTTAGTTATTTTGAGTTTCGTTTTACTTTATAAAGTGATATTTTATTTGACCACTGTTAATAAACTTTAAAACTGCATTAACAGTTATGAAGTTAGATAGTTATTAAAGTAGTTACTTAGAAAAAATTACGGGACTTGCGTCCAAAGTTTTTACTCAGAGGCTGTATCTTATGTCGATCTGTTTCAAACTACAAATTTTATCTTTTCTCTTTTAGTTCTTTTCGATAATTTATAGCAATAATCCGCGACCTAACCTGAATAATTTATAAGATATCCCGAAATGTGAATCTAATTCCAAATTTTGCTAAGATTACCGAAATCTGATTAAATAATTTGTTGCAGATGTACACAACCAAGTAAATCCCAAGAATTCAAACAAGTGTATTCGGACTGGTGCCACGAGTTTGAAAAATATAAAAGTGCTATGAAAGCCTGGGAATCTAGACAAATGGTAAGTCTTAATAATAATATTAGCGATAAAATCGGAGTATGAATACAATATGGTGTCACCATCCTATCTAATTCAATCTCAATTGGGAAAAGTTCGCATTAGCTTTACAAAAACAATAATAATGGAAGCTTGACAATATCCTTGTACCAATTCGTTTGACTCGCGTCTTAACAAAAGGCCAAGTTTTTCTCTGTGCTGGTCCATCCGTGTAGTGGAAAGAACTATTAAATAATATTTAATGTATACTGTTCTAACTACTAACTCCAAGCTCATAATATAAAATTTGTATTTAGACCCTGGGTCTTGACCCAGTCGCTGCTTCTAACCGCCAAGGGTATGTAAGAACAAGAGACTTGTACTCTAAAGCCCTACTAGATTGTGACAGTAAACGGTTAGTCCTTAACGTCGATATTTTTGAATACGTTGAAAAAAGAAACAACTGTCAATCAAAGAGTTCGTTAAGAACTTTACTAGTAGTGGTATAATGGTTATACAACTTTCAAAGTGCACTATGTCTTCTATATTTAAAAACCTCTGTCGTTTTGCTTAGAATAGAAACTCTATAAGCGTTGGTAATAGTAGCATTAGCTTGTCAGGTGGAAATGGTAATGTAAGTTCCTTAGTAAAACAATCTTGTTTTAGAATTTATGTTTATGAAAATAAGTAAATTAGCTTTCTTCGTATATGTTTACGTGTTGTGAGAGAAAATATGATGTCATAATTAAATTTTACTTTAGTCTGGTAATTAGTATCCTTAGTACCTATTCATAAAGGTAGTTTTTTGACAAGGAAAATACTGTGTAAAATTATATAGTTAACCGGATTTCTGTACCATGCTCGTTAGGTATCATGGGCATCGGTCTACTGGCAACATATGAATTGTTGACGACATAACTCCACTCTTCGACAGAAGACGGTATAACTTTTTTCATGGGTTCCAGTTAGAAGTATCGACTTAACATTTTAATGAAACCCCCCGAATAAAACCCAATCTAACCTATCTAACCAAGCAAGCATCTGACTTAATGCCCTGTGCAGTATAAATATGATACTGCAACGGCTGCAATAAAGTACTGTTATGCTATATTAAATTAACAACAAAAAGAAACAAATTAAAAATTGCAATAAATATCTACTTAATAACTGTGAGCTACTTAGCACCCTAATTTAAATTAAATTTAAATCCAAGTTAATCTCTTACTGGGTATTAAGAAATTTATTTCAAAAAGTTTGCTAATTTAGATACATCAAAGTTAAGAACTCTTTGGTTCTAATTGAGACCTTTTAAGTCTTTCGTATTGGCCAACTCATTTAAAAATCAACGCTCCAACCTCTTTAGAGTAAATTAAATTTAAAAGTGATAATATTTTAAGGATTAAAAGTTTTATTTCTGTTAAAGTGGCTTTGTCACTAGACAGATAGTTCAGAAGGCAATGTACGTATGTAGTTCTTACACCTTTTTGAACTGTAATGTTTGAATAAACATAAAAACATTATTTTATTTTATTTGTTTACTGATTTTACTGAAATCACGTAGCCTATGTAATGGTCCCTTAGACATTAGGTGTAGGCTGGAAGAGTTCAAATTGGAACCTATATTACATACCTATTTATACGTTCGAAAAATTAGCCATGTTTCTGAAACATTTAAAATAAATAAAATACACATAGGTATTTATTCAGCCTGATTACTTACAAAACGAAATAGCAACAAAAATGTTTTATTATCGTTCTCAAAGTTTTATACAAGTCAAATGATTATATTACTTATGTTGTTAATAATAATGGCAGTTCTAAAGCCCTATTGCCACCAACTATTATCGAATAGTTAGTAACCCACGTGTTTTATTTCCAAAACTTTACCTTTTATTATAGCCAATTTACTACTTTTAAGTTAACAACTCCCCGGTATTAATAGTTAATGGCATTATAGTGCGTAATTACTTGGAATCGTGTCAGACCAATAAAAACTTATACCTAATACTTCTTTTTTGTGGTTATATTGTAAATTAGTGACCTGTTTTTTGTTTTTTTTATAGTACGTCAAACAAGCTTAAGCTTTAAGTTACAGCCATTATTCGTTATTTGTTTGATAAACAGTATGTTTACTAAGTTACAAATGTTATTATAACCATAATTATACCACACTAAAGATCTGCTTAGAAGATGCAGTGTAGATCAGTATGGCTGCTGTGTCTGAATAAAAGTTTCCATATTTTCATTAATTACGGGAAAATTCCATACAATAGATTTAAAAAAAAGAAATTTCCCTGTAGATTTATCGTGGTATGCTTAATACTTTAATAATACAAAAATAGTCCGGTATACAATAACTATAATTCAAAGCCAATCTCATTAAATTTATATCAGTGTTTTCATTAAAACCTTTGTTACTTACATCAAAAGAAATTCCATATTTACATTTCCAATGTCAAGCGCCAAAATCACTAGGTTTTTGTTCAAACCACAAATTGTGCTCCACATGTGTTAAAATTGTGATTAAAACCGTCAAAGTTTAAAACAATTCGAACCATAAAAGCTGTTTAACCATAAAACATAGTTTTAATCGGATACGCTTTATATGTTCCATTTAATATAGGTACTTGTTAAGGTTCACAGCTTTTTGTATTATAGTAATGAATTTAAATTTAGAATGTAATGGCCTCTCAAAAGTAACAGTGAGCAGGACATGACCGAAAGGTTATGGAATGCTGACTGGGTACCAGAGGAATCAGTATTATATAAACGGAATATTAACGCGCATTTAATTTACCTTTATTTTACTTGACGTTTCGGCACAGGTTGCACGTCAAGTAAAATAAAGGTAAATTAAATGCGCGTTAATATCCCGTTTATATAATATTTATAATAATGAAACGCGATAGTTTAAAAGTTACAGAAGAATCAGGTTGAGAAAAACATTCACGGGGTGGACTGACAACCTTGTAGAAACACTTGACAAGCGATGAAGAAGGTCCAGTAACCAAAAAAAAAGAAAACATTTGAAGGAAGTTTATGTTTATCAGGATTCTTTGATTGATTTATGATGATAATAAATATGTACTCTGTCAAACTAACAAGGAATCGCTGTAAGGTTTTTCGTACTAACGTTACATCGCACTATTAAAACATCGATATAATATAGCATCGTATTACTGAATTAACGCGATACCGTGTTCGATATAATAAAAATCGAACCAACAACTTTCGCAGAAAAATAGGGAACCCGTTCCGAGACAGAGACCGAGTAAAATATTTATTATACTACTACCACCTAAGACGCAAATAAGGTTCTCCTCCTCAGAATAATCTAGATATTTTAAAATAGTTCACTATTTTGCAAAGTTATAATAATATTATGACTGTAATAAGGTACTGCAACGATTGTTTGTTTCTGTACCTGGGTTGTTTCCGTACTTAGCTACCTAGATGGGCCATTGTGCAACCATTGTATACCTATCATATAAAGTAAGGCGTAATCAAGTACACAGCTATCATTAAACAATATTATGCTAGTATTTAAAGCTTCAAGAAAAGCTAGCATTTTATAGGAATTACTATTAAGTATTAAGTGTGAGCACTAAATCACAATTAATAAAACAATTAACTAATAAAAACGTATGACATAACCTACTGATGAATAGTAAACACACTTTTGACCTTAACACGTCGCAATTAGATACATTTTAGCACGTAATTAGCAATTGTGGGTTGCTATTTGAAAATCAGTGCTATGTGTTTGACATTGAGCACTATAGGCAAACGTACATAATTACATTGCGAAATAGATTTAATTAAACTCTTGATAGTTTAGCTTGAAACTGTAATATGAAAATAGTTTCTGTACTGCGATCTGTTATCTATACATAGTATAAAATGAAGTCGCTTTCTCTGTCCCCCTATGTCCCTTTGTATGCTTAAATCTTTAAACTACGCAACGGATTTTGATGCGGTTTTTTGTAATAGATAGACTGATTTAACAACACATGCATAATATAGTAGAGAAACCCTTGAGATTTCTTATGTAATCGTCTAATGAAGCTGTAGTTAAACGTTGTTTTAGGACATTCTATAGTAGATGCCCGTGCAGAGCCGTGGCAGGTCGCTAATTCAGCTTCTAATAAGCTAATTAATAATTAACAGCCTCTTGATTCCTCTACAAAGATAGGAACTTGGCCTGCATAGAGTTTTTTATGTATTTCCATATTCCCTTTTTGTAAAGATATCTAAGAAATAGCTTTCATTCCAAAAGCCGAGTAAGGACTGGTGACACAATAATCCAATGTATTCTTAGTCCGTCACTACACTGAAAATTGTTTTTGTGCTAATTAATTCTAAAGAAATTGAAACACATTCACAGATATTGTTTAATTTCAGCAATGCTCCAAAAGCCTGAATGCATCGAGCCAGCAAAACAGTATGTCGAACGAGATCGTGGCGTCGCTGCGGTGATAGGGCACAGCTCGCTAGTGATTAATGAGCGATTACACACACCGAGCCACGCTAACGTAAACTAGCCGATATTTCGCAGACACAACCCTCAAGCCCCTACTACCAAAACTAACTAAACACAATCGGATGATATTGTTAAGAGTAAATAAAAGTTTACACATAACATAAATTACTCTTCCAAACTACTTATTTCAAATAGTTTTGTGATCTTTGAATATATTTAAATCTAAATAACTTTTGTTGTAACATAAATTATGTCGTTCAAATAGTAGGCATTCTTTCAAATGAGTTTAGTGACGAGATACAATGGTTGCGATGCCGAACTAAAAGCAGAACGATAATGTAGTGAGGGGATGATCTGTTAAAATAGATTTGTTGTCCGTTCCGAAGACTGCTCAGTGATGGATGGCTGACTTCTGTTCAACTTTCGCCAACAACTTTTCCATTTGTTATCAAATAAAGTATCGTATGGTTTATATTAGATATAAGTAATCGATATTAATTAAAATATTAATGAAAGCGACTGAGTATTATAGTGAACAGATTCGGCGGAATAATATATTTAATGCTTTGAAGAACGAGTCGTTCCGTTCTTTTTTTTAATTGTAATGTAAATATATTATGGAAAATGTCAGACTATAAGGGTGTGACTACACCAATATAAAATGCTGTGATATCAGTTGTCATTGGATCATTGTACTGGCATATATATTTATTGTGATAACTTGTAATTTCAATGTACCAGCAGAATACAAACTGCTATTAAATTTTGTATCAGAAATTAAACTCTGATTGCACCGGCATACATAAGAATAAATTAACAAAAGCCAGTTTATTTAAAAGCAATAAAAACATTAAAAGTTCCTTGTATTACCCAAATTACTAATTATTTTTGGTGCAATCAATTTAAAGTTTATACTATAGAAGTAGGTAACTGAAACTTATTTATAGGTAACTATGAGAGTATCTAAAGTAATGAGCAATACAAACGCCAACTTAATTGTAAGATATTATATTAATGTACGAGATTCATAAGTGTGTGTACCAGCGACCATACACACAACTCTATTCGCGTAACTAATATAATGTTATATAGTTCGTTCATTGAATTAGTTCAGTGCATGACCTGTACGAGTCCTACGGACATGGACACATTTGTTAAAATGCTTCTTTGCACGTTTATAATAGGCGAGTCATTTAGGTTCAACTTCGCTCTTCACGTTAATTACCGTCACATTAGCAAAGGATTTTTAGTATCTAGCTGAGTAGTTTTATTAAAAAAAATTAATTTGATTTTTATGAGAAGCTGTGCGCGATAGTGTTTTGTTTGTATGGGCGTTGGTATTGAACCAATTTATTGATGCGTCCGTGTAAACCAGAAAGAAAACTACTTGAGCATTTATTGTTTAATTATTGAGTATTTAATATAGTTCTTCCTTTCGTTTCGTTAGGAAAATAATTAAATTAGGTAAATGAAAAAGAAGACGTAGAGATCTGAAGAATACGGTCAAATCAAACTAGACTTTATATGCCCAGTTATTTGAAAGACACCTCACTCACATCGGACATTGTGAGCGTCAATGTAAATTTTCTTTGCTCCGACCGACACGGGTACAAAGTCGATTTACGTTAACTAAATTTGCCCTCTCTAACTTACCGGATGTTAAAATAGCTGTACCTGCTGCGAACCGCAGAACGATTTTAACCGTTCCATTAAGAATTGTAACTAACAATAGTACAAAAATGCTCATATAGGTTTCATTCTGGTGTACGCCCAGCCTTAGTAGTTTCAATAATATGTTTATAAATTGTGTTAGAGTAGCCTGGCTGTTGCGTTTTACCTTTTCCATTTTACTGTTACGTATTTGTGTTTCAAAAACATGTTATTGATTTAATGCCATAAAATGTAATTTTAGGCCCGACTTCGGACTTTGAAACCGAATTTAATAGTTGGTCGTTTCTTCAGTTGAATTTGTATTTATCTCGATAGTATAGTGCCTTGAGATGCATGCTTAAATTATAAAAAAAACTTATTAAAATGATCGAGTAGATAATTATTTTTGTGGTATTGATGAAGACGTTAATGAATAGTGTTATTCATTGGTAAATAGAGCAATAATGTTCCATGTAATTAATAACAGTATTATAATATAAATGATCTGAAGAAAGTAGATAGTATTGTAATCGTGAAAATTGTTAGAATAAGATATGAAAATGTAACATTTATATGCCGATGTTATGGTAAAGCAGACCCTTCGCTTTGTTTGTCATCTGCATTGTTATTTCTTGTTGTAGTAGTCAATCACTATTGAATTTGAACAGAGAAGGGAAGTAATGACACAGCAAGACATCCGTAAAGATCTACGTTAAGACCTTGTAATAAGATTCATTTTTAAATAAAAGTATATAGCTTGGTGTATTGCTGTGTCTGCAGTCCCCTTTAATGTTGTCACGACTAAAAAAGATTGTCTACGCGTTGAAAGATAAGAGTTACTTATCTGTGGCATTTATATTTTTTTTATAGGTATTATCATTTTATAACTAGCTGTTAATTTATATTATTCAAATGTTGTTGTATAATATATTGTAAATAATGATTAAAGTAGAAGGAATGCTATGAAATATGTTTATTGTAAATTATATTATTAAGTTACTACGTAAGCCATTGTTTTTTAAAAGAAACAAGAAAATAAATTATTTTAGATCTAAATAATGGTTTAATTATTTCTTACTGTTTTCACCTTTTCTTTCTTCCAGTGGTTAAAAACATTATCTATACAGTTTCAGTATACTACACCCAAACTCAGAATGAACATACGTAAAGCACTTAAACTTTCAAACAAATGTAAAAATAATATATTTTTTATTAATTTTTAGACGATAACACCCTTCTTCTGCCTCTATAAATATCCTGCCATCTATCTGGGTAAATCCATCTCGGGATTGTAATCATCATCATCATAACAGCCCATTAATGTCCCACTGCAGGGACGGGCCTCCTCTAGTGACGGAGGGATACTTGGCCTACTAATACCACGCTGGCCAAACGGATTGGTATAGGGTTTAATTTTAAGTTTTCCTTCTTTTTATTACGTAAAGCTAATATTCACGGATAGTCCCTTAGTCGGTTTTTACGACACCCATGGGATGAGATGGGGCGGTGACATATTGTATTCTTACTCCGTCACCTCACGGAGTAAGAATTGTATCACCTCGGGATTGTAATATCTTACCTAAATTTATCCTTACACATAAAACTGTTTATTGTCAGTGCTAACAAAGGAATGTGTGCAGATAAACATAAACACACATTATTTTTATTTAATTATTTATTTTCATAATAAATAGTGTTTCATTACGAATACATCTTGGGGTTTCCAACTCAAATGAACATCTTTGGTTGTTAAAGATCGAAGTCATTAAATATAATTAACAAACAACAGCTAAAAAGAGTACCTATTACTGTGTTACGCAAAGTAGCAGAGCAAAATAAGCATAAAATATAAAAAAAGGAGTAAAGATATAAATTAAGTTAATGTTCTGACTAAAATTTAATGAAATGGTAACTTTAATATAAAATTCTAAAAGGTCTTTATTTTAGTATATAAAAAAATTAACTCTTAATTATAACTGGAAGAATTCTCAATAGTAAACCGTACTAAGATGTTTTTACGGGCAATGAAAGTGTAATTTGGGTATCGTAAACGACGCCAGCCTGTCTTAGATTGGCGAACATCATAGAATTTAATTACTGGAGGGAGACCGAAATAATTGGCGAGTCGCCTGTAATGGTGGCGTTTTACGGTCAAATTAATAGATTTCTGCAACGGGACCAGCTCAACCTCTAGCGGGCTCATTTTGATATTAATTGCTGACCTAAAATCACACTAGCAGCAGTGTTCTTCAATCATTGAAACGGTCAATTAATTATAGACCAATGACCGATATTGATATCCTTTAGTTATTGAATTCGAATAGTCGTGTCCACGTATCGATAGGATAATTAATTATTGTATTTATTTTATCTATATATGGAACAAATCGAGGTCGGAAACTCCTAACCTAGAGGCAATAAATAATTCTATCGATGGGACAATTGGCGCCACATCGACGAGACTTAGTAGGCACTTTACGGAACATATGTATGTAAGTACAAAACGAATCCTACTAGGAAAGTTAATTAATTATATGAGCCACGGTTTGGTAAACAAAACCATTATGATGGCTATAAGTTATGAGCAGGTAAGAAAATAATCTAATGCCTTCGAAGGTAGACATAGAATTTCTTCTTTCATAATAATATAATCTCCGATCCAGAACCTTTGATCCTGAATCTTCGTCAACGTGATTGTTATAGAAATAATAGGGAAGATGGTCAAGATGAATGAGTTACAGTTGAGAACAGCTGTGAAGTTAAAAGTGAGGTAAGAAGCTAGCTTATTAAAGTTTTTTTGTCAACAACTTAAATACTTAAAATAATACTTATGAATGCCGTTAAAGTCTTGTTAACTGTAGAGAGTCATGTTGCATTTTTTTTGATAACGACAAAGAATAATCTCTTGGAAGCTCTCCTTTATATAAAATGCATAAGCAGAATTGAAATCCGCGAACAAATTAAATAAGTTGCCTTACTCTAACCACAATAACAGCCCAAACTATTAAAATGAGAACCGTGCAAGGCATGTCGAACTCATTTAAAGTTTTCATTTTATAATTAATTCGTAAAGTCAGTATGTGAGACTGGCGCATTGGTGCAAAGTAAACGAAATGCCTACATAACTTTTAAGTTCCCTAATTGGTTAAGACTGAAGTAAAATGCTCTCTGTGTTTGTTTTATAACTTTCCTCCATTATATTAAATAGGCTTTTATTTAAAATTAAAAGTTAAAAATTATAAACGCTTTTAGATATTTCTTTACCAAAACAGCTTATAATCATTACAATTTCCCGTGTGATATCAGATTTTCGTTATTTAAGTAAGGATTGCCCGGATGGCCCGGTTAAAGTGGCGGTGGGCATGGCACATAGCGCGGAGAACAGATAGCCGTTGGGGCAGAAAAGTTCTCGAATGGCGACCGCGCACCGGAAGGCGCAGGGTGGGGAGACCCCTCACACGGTGGACCGACGACCTGGTTAGGATGGCGGGAAGCCGATGGATGAGGTGGAAACTTTTCGAGGCTTATGTCCAGCAGTGGACATCCATAGGCTGATATGGAAGTAAGAAGTAAATTAAAGAGGTTTAACAATCATTTTGTCATTATTTAATAATAATCTAGTAGCGTACATCAACGATGAAGGATAAATTATTCTACTAAATACCACACTGGTCATCAATATTGATATAGGGTTTTATGCCAAGTCGCATGAAAATAATATTTGCAATGTATTCATTTGTTTAGCTCTAATTTCCTGTTGAAACTCCGCAGTGATAATTGATGTCTGATTTCTGTTGACGAATACGTGACACAGATATTTTCTAAAGCAGACATTATTGTTCAGTATCTCCTTTATTAGGGTGACTGAGTGTGGCATAGGACTTTTCGAGACAATCCTCCATGGCTGGTCTTTCACGTTCAAGAAGCTCCTGGTGGAGTTGAACGGATAAGTTTGTGTTGCTGAAAACAAGTTAATGATTTTTAAACTATAACTAATTTAGGTTCAAATATCTATTTCTTATCATGTAGGATAAGATAATATTAGTTTTCACTTAATATTAACTTATTTCATTACATTTATTTAAAGTAACTAGGACTTATAATACAATAATGTAAAATACAATAGTAATTACCTAATTTAAAAAAATACATTAAATAGTTATAATTTCATTAACCTATAAAATTTATTTTCGATATTCCAAGTTAAAAACATCTTACTTAATCTACATAACACATCATAAAAAACAAAAAAAACATAGAATCGACTCGTACACAACATGTTAAGTGCGTTGCTTTCTTATTTCTCTCTGTACCCAGCGAAGCGAATAAATTACCGCCTTTCTGCGACTCAGTCGATGTCGCTTTTTTGTGCTAAGACCACAGCTTAATTTATAGCTCAGCAAAATGTAAAACTAAAGAATTAGATGTTCCTTTCCGAAATCAAAATAAACCTTTACAAAGCCGTCTTAACATTTAAGGATCAGAGGCTGTGTCATCATAATAAAATGCAAATTGACACAGATTTAATCCGGACTTATACCGCTGAGCCTAATAACTGTTAATAATAGTAGCAAAGGAACAAATGAGCCTTCTCTGGAGTTTACAGACACACATTCACGCACACAAAATATATATAATATTCAATTTACATAAACACACTTTAAACTGTTTACTTGTGAAACATAATAATTTAAATAATGTAAAATTAAATGTTTGCTATAGTAAAATTGTACATTTATTTTATTACAGTATAAATATTTTTGGTTACTTAAACTCATGGGTAATTGTAATTTCTCTACATTTACATTCAACTAAACTACGTATGTTATTTTATTTATTTTATGCATATTGAAACGTAATGTGTATTTTTTAGTTACCTTAATACAGTGTCGTACCTACATACCTACTTACTATTAAAAAAGGCCATCTGCGCTAGAGGTATAAAGCCCATTGTTGTGGCATTTTTTCCCACATTTCGTTAGTATTTTTAATAGGAAATAAGACGTATGATTCGACTTTATCTACTTTCATAAACTCAAATAAAAGTAAAGGTAATCTACTTGAGGTAAATAATTGAGTTTCAAAATGTACTTAATAAAGGTTTATAGTTTTATTTGATGTCTTACTTTTTCTTCAAAAAGTTTTTATTTTAAGGTAGGCGTATTTACAGGCCATCTTATAAATTATATTGAATAATAATATCCAAAAATTAGAAAGTGTCCAACACATACAGTTAAATACTTTTATTTCTAATAATACCTAATGTAAATAAATAACAATGGAAAAAAAAACACATACATTAATTGCTCTATGAACAGTATAATACATAAAAAAACCAGAGTTATTCAAAGAATATCAAATATTTTGCTCAATAAAAAGACCCAATTAAAACAGAATTAAAAATTAAAAGAATTCAGTAGACGTCAGTAGAAGGCGTAAACCGTAAGCGCCACTATTGACGGACAAGCCATTTGTGTTATTTAAAAAAAAAAAAACACATACAGTTTGTAGAATAATATTTTTTTCATTCTTTGCTATGCCGTGTTTGCAGAGATACTTTTAAAGAGCTTAATAAAAGAAGAAATAAAAAATAATGACAATTAATATTAATACAAAAAGTTCGTTACCCATGATCAACATGGGTTACTTATAGGATTCAAGGTAATACCTATTTATTAGCGAATAGCATATTACTCTCCGTTTGAAGACAGAATAAGAATAGGTACATACACAGTCAGTGGTCAAACCCGTATCTTCCCGGACTTATTGAAGTCGCAGAGATAATATTTGCAAATTTTCCGACAAAGGGAAAATTCCCAATAAAATCACTAGGAAAAAAAAAATCGTATATCAAGCATAATTATAGTAATAAATTATTCTATACAGTAAATGGACTAATTTATTGTGATACAATAATTTATTCCTTCAATAAATAAAAAAGTTTTATTTAAATTCTAAAAGAAACAAACTGAGCTGTGCTCCAACAAACATAAAACGAATTTAAAATTTTTTGTAGTCTTTATACAATATTTTCCATTAATTTATTATTTTATGGAATATATTCATGCTGATGACGCTACAAGATTATGCAAAATTTACATAGGGATGTATATTAATGTATATAAATATATCTTAAACATTCAGTTTACTCGCGAACATTTCAGTACAAATACACAAACCTTCTCGAAATAGACCGTATCGTGAGGAAGGGATAAAATAATGAAATGTAAATTAATACGTCATCTTGGATTAGGAGAGGATCGAGTTCTTTAATCCTATTAAGCCCGATTTGTTGTTAACGACAGGCCTCTGATATAACACGCCGTCAGACCATTTTCAAATTACTATTATTGTAATTGGTTTCAATATTTGATCAGCTCAAGTATTCTGTTAGGAGGTACGGAGGTATTTACGGGCTACAGTATTAAAAATAAATAAATTGTTATAAAAGTATTTATATTTCTTTTTCTTCAGAGCCTATTCAGGTTTCAATTAAGAACGGTGCCTCCTTTAGTGGTGGAGCGAGACTAAGCTGGCCAGACGGATTGGTTTAAAGTTTTTAGAGAGACGAGTCGGAAGCACTCAGTATTGGTAAGTGGTAACCGCAGCGTATAAAGGTCAGCAATTCCAGAGCGAATACCAGAGAAGCTACCTGGTGAGTTTCTCTTAGTCGGTATTTACGACACGATGGTGTTACTAATTGTATCCCATCCCAAGGATGTGTAAATTGTGTCACTACACCATTCTTTACTCGTCATCGCATCGTGTTCGTTATAGTCACTTCGCCGTGTTCCATATAAAATAAATTATTAAATATTTATTATTTACAGTCTCTACTGTCCTTTTGCAGGGTAAAAGCCTTCCCTTCAGACTTCTATCTTGATCAATCCGCTGCTGTAAAAAATAACTCTGCTATATTGTAACAAAATTAAGAAACCTGAAAAACTTTGTATGTTCAACCAAAAGCTAAAGATTCATAGTACAGTTTGATACGTAAGTCTTTCTAATTATTTTTTTATAATCTGAACAATGTTAGCAAGGTGTTGACGCGTCAAGGTCTCTCGACTCATCGAGATAGCTCTTTCTCAATTTAGGGATCTCGGCCGAGCCCTCTGATAAGCCCCAGATTTAGCGCTGAGCGAATTTGTTCGGGTAATTTACTTTCCAAGTTGCGAAGACAATAAAAGTTGGCGCGGGCTTTACTTTTGAGTAGCTTTATTTTGTTTTGTGTAATGAAGACTTATTTTACAAGCGATAAGTTTCTTTTTTGTTGAAATACCTTCATGTTAGTTTAAATGTAACTTTTGTTGTATTTGTTTTATAAATAATACGATTCTGTAGACAACTTTACAGACTTAACATCAATGTTCCACTGCAGGGACAAGCCTGACTAGTGACTATTGTAAACTTGGCTTACTAACCATACTGGTTGGACTGATTGGTCTCTGTACTAATCCGTCTGACAAGCATCACCTGGTATGTATGAAAAAATACCGTCTTAGTTTTCTTTTGTTTGTTTTCCTCCTTCGCCAGGAGATGCCCGTCCATACATGAAACATTAATAGGCTGTTTTGCTGAATATAAATACTCGTAAATTCCTTTAGTCTCGTTTTACGACAGCAATAGAATGATGTGGTGTAGTAAAACTATCTATACTTACTCCATCACCATAAGGACAATAAACAGATTATACACAAGCAATCTAAGCTCGTTTTAACACGTGGATATCTATATTTGTAGATTGTAGGTAAGTGGCCAATCTCCGTTTGTGTTACCTTGATTTATAGATCTAATTAAATACCTTCACCCAAACCATGAATTGTCTCAGAATCCCTGGTATTTCGTACCATTTACTAAAGCAATAAGAGGCTGCGAATTTATGTACTATTAATTTATTAAACCTTATGTTTTCCATATTTATGTATACTTGTGTTTTAAGGTGCTCGAAGATGGATAATGGAGGGAAAAGATCGAGTGCAGAGAAAACATTTGCAAGAGTCTCATGTCCAATAGTGGACATCTTTAGGCTAATTATGATGATGATGATTAAAGATTTAGAGAATTGTATTATCAGTTTTTTGCGGCTCTTGATACTATTGTAAAAACTCTTTATGTATTATTATTATGATCTAATTAACATCAAACCTCAAAGACAGAGGTATCTATCTAATTACTTAGTGCAAACTACACTAACTTGGTGCAAAGCATAATAAGATTCTACTTAGTATGGAAAAAATGATGAATATGGTACAAGAGAACTGGTAAAGATTCTTTTATAATATTTTACGTACTTACCTCCACAAAATATATGACACTGAAAACACCAAATATTCATTTTTAATTCAAATAATAACACAGTATTTAAAATATACATTAACAAAAAATCAAACCTGAAACTGCATGACAGTCATATGAAAACAATAACCGATAAGATACGACTGGGTATTTATAAGATTCTATATTATATAAGTACCTATCCTTTCTCTAACTTGTTTTCAAAGACATTACCTACGAAATTGTAGTCAATAGTAATTTTACACGTCCTTCCGAAAACCCACATTTGAATTGGTAAATAACCGAAAACGTTTTCGGCTTCAATGTCAACGGGCAGATTGTTGTCGCCGAAGTATCTCCTAAGATTAAGGATGCGTGTCACGGGTACACCGGACCCGTCAGTTCGGCCCTCATACATCAACCCTTTCTTACCACAACATAAGCGAAAAAGTTTTTGTTTACGAATAAGGAAAGGAGGTACAATATCTTTATTTTTCTTTTTAACTTTTACGCTCTTGTTTTTTTGCAAGTTCTTTTTTTAAATGTTTGTTTGTATTTACATGGTGATTGGTACCAAAATTCTTAAAAGGTCAACTTTAATGGGCATTTCCTGGATGGACCTGCCATTATGGGAAATATGGTCCAACGTTCCTAAAAACTCTATTTTTTTTAATTTTCCGTGCCTTGCAATGTAACGGCCTTTATTAACGCCATAAATGTATTCTATTTAATAGTAATAAAAACGTGTTATAAACCGTTTAAAAATTCTAAGATAATATAAACACTTACCCGTTGTTTATATTTTACCGGAGTTGTGTATTCACCTAAAAGCATTCATCTTTATGTAAAGAATATTACAAAATTATAATTATAACGTTAGCTTAGCCCCTCATGACAAAAATAAAGTTATAAAAAGAGCTAAAATGTCAAAGAATGAAAAAGCAAACGGCTTAATTTTCAATGCAATATAAAAATGTTGCCAAGGTTAAAGGAAAATTTTACCCAGATTTCCTTTGTTATAGCCGCCTTAAAATCTCCATGTAGTTACCCTAATTAGAAGGCGTTTAACTTTAATAAGGGAAATAGGGACACCCGTAGTTAAAGTTGATGTTTTATATCGCCGCACTTAATTTCGGTATGGCATTCAGAGGTTAGAATGTGAAGGGTAACGTATTAGGGCTGCCCCTATGCATTATTATATTTTTGCCATATTTATATTAAGACGAAAATGTTACGAGACCTGAAATATTATAATAATTCTTATATTAACCAAGCATTTGACGACCTTTGTGGTTTAAGATATGTAGAGGTCGTAAGTTCTCAATTCCCGTTCAATGCAAATCTTTGTACTTATGCATGAACATTGATGTTCGTTGGTTTGGTTGTTTTATGAAGTGTGAGTATTTACAAAAATAAAAATAAATTGATATAAATATTTTTACCTTTTGTTTTGTATCGGGCATAGCTTAGCTCTGTTCAGTTTTTTATAATTATAATTACATTACCTAAGTACTTAAAAACATGGTAATAAATTAAGCTTGTATATATCAAGAACAATACTCGTTCATTATGTTGTCCAGCAGAGTGACAAATTCTTGTACTGACTGTTTAATACTATATCAATCAACAATACTTAATTAATGACATCATAATTAAACAAATGACTAGGTGATGGGTCTCTTTTGTGTGATGAAATAAATGGATGAGGAATATTACATTGCATTGAAGTTTCTTGCTTAAGTTGTGACAACCCTACATGGGTAGGCTCGCCAAACGGTCTGTTGTCATTCCCGTTGCTGACTTGACACATCTCTTTTGAACCGTGTATATTGCATATTGGTGATATCCGAGATTAGCTTCGGATACGTCAACAACACAATATAAGCAGAGATAATCGTATGGCAGCGGAAAAAAGTTTGTGAATTCGGATTTTGTATCGTTAAATATTATGACAGCTTTGTTGACGTTTGGACGGAGTTGTTCTTTTTAAGGCAAAGATACACTAGGGGACAAATGTTCCACGACACGACATGTCCAGCGAAGCCGGGATTTCGCCTGACATATCTGGCGACATAGCGCGAATTATGTCCGCAGCGACGTTGTCATGTCAAAAATGTTGCCAGACATGTCGAGCGAAGTCCAGCAACGTCGCGCTACTTCACTTGACGTCGCGCTTGACACGTGTCGTGAGACATTTGTGCCCTAGTGTATCTTTGCCTTTAGAGCGCTTTAGTGGCTTAGGTTTAAATAAACCGTAGAATTGTATGCAGTTTCGAAAAGTTGCTTTAGAAAAGTTCTTTTACGTAATTTGCTCCCTTGTAGCTGCATCACTGAGGCTATGAAGTGACAATTCATGTGACGTTTAGCTTAGAGCACCTTTTTGGTAACCGTCCAACTTTGGTACTCGTGTCTATTTACTTGACTAATCCAGGTAAATCTCCGTGTGGATACAAATTCGTTCTAATTTGTCACCTCCAGCAGTCTAAAGGACTTGACCTGTTTTGAAGGTTGTGCTTGATCCTAGTGGGATCTTAAACGATTTACCTATCTATCACTCATTTATAAACGATACGAGTAATAATGGTTAAGCAACTTTGGCGAGGTCGTTCTATAGATGGGTGACCACTCAGTGTATTACTCTTAGCGTATCCGTGCTTAAGAGGGTACGTAAAAAGGCGGTCCCGTCTCTCGTCGTAATAACACAGTCGTCAGAAACCGCCCGTAGGCTTAAACAAATCTCGACGACAGGTTTGTCACTAACCAAACAATAAAGCAGAATATACTAAACTAGCTGACCCGTGCCAACTTTGTTAGGCGGCAAAAAAAAACGCATAAAGCGCGCACTTTTTTAAACATATTTCATTACTGCTCCACTCCTATTAGTTATAGCGTGATACTACATAGCCTATGACACTCCCCGATAAATAAACTATTCAACATAGAAAGAATTTTTAAAATCGGTTCAGTAGATCCAGAGATTAGGCTCTACAACGTCACAAACACACAAACTTTACCTCTTTATAATATTAAGTATAGATATATTATTAAACTAAATTGTATTCGTTCTATTATAATGCTAAAATATTCAAATATTTGATCACAAGAAACCGCTAAAATGTGCAACGGCTGTCAGTCATGTTTCATTGAAACTCAATAAGGTCTACTTGATAAGAACATCCCCCCGCTTAATTTATACAGCAAACTACGGAAAATATAGAGCGGCTTTGATTTAATATAATATATATAATTGAATAGACTGCTGGACGTGAGAATTAAAACGGATAATATGATTCGTGTGGTGACGGAGTAAGAATACAATATGTCACCACCCCATGTCATCCCATGGGTGTCGTAAAAACCGACTTAGGGACTATCCGTGAATATTATCTTTACGAAATTAAAAAAGGAAAATTTGAAATTAAACCCTATACCAATCCGTCTGGCCAGCGTGGTATTAGGCCAAGTATCCCTACGTCACGGGATACTTGGCCTAATACCACGGTTTTAACCTGCCGGGGAATACAAAAAAAAAGCTGGATACAATTCTACGGTTTAGCCTAAACCTAAAAACTAACGTTTTAAATATAAAAAAATATTTGAACTCCCATCTTGTCTAAAATATACACAGATACTACCAAAAAATCAAACGAACTTCAGTTTCTTAACTTTTTCCGGGATCAAACGTGTGACCACTGTCGGTGCAGGAAGATACACAACCATTATCTCAAGTGGTTGTCGAAACATATAGCTATAATTACCAATATTGGCTACTAGATTAATGACGTCACTAAGGCATCATTAGTAAAGGGGCGTGGCCATTACTCTAATGAGGTCCTTTAGTATTGTAACCTCTAAATATTTACCGAAATGAATGACTAAAATTTTGTTTTATTTTAAGGGTTAACCCTTCCACAGTGCCGCCAGGAGACACAATAGTAAAACAATGCACATGAACTATATATAGTACACTGCACTGTGAAAGACATCTCTCGAACTAGGGATCGATCCCTTTATCTCGAGTGCTTTTACAAACATGATATTAACGAGGAAAATTACATCCAGGCTCAAGACAATAATTTGGGGATTACACAAATCTTGTGTGGAAATCGAATCAGAGGCCTTGGGCACGGCAGTCGCATACTCTACTTCTCTACCACCGAATCTTTTCCAATTACATAAACGACTAAAACAATGCCTAAAATCTTTTAAATCACAGTTCCAAGCTTTGTTCCATAAGTCGAGCAGTAATGGATAAGCCAATACGTTCACGTAGAAGGGGTGTCACAGTCACGTGATATGCCGTGCACTCAGCCATGGATAACTGCCAATAACACTATGTTTTACCCTACCATTAAATTATGCTATACGTCTACGTAGCTCCCATTCTGCGTCAACCGCTGCAGCCGCATTTAAAACAACCCCTTTTACTGTAATTACTAGATACCAAGCTAAGTTTGACTCACGTAACACACGACAATTGCGATTTCGTATTTCGTTGTAACCAATTTAACACGCGAATGCCGTTTCTCTTTGCGAAAGAAATGTTACTATTATACTTAAATACTTAGTACTTATATGTGATAGACCTTCGAATTTAACTTTTTTACATTTTATGTTTACTTTAAAAAAAAATTAGCCAAGTAGCCTGCAATAACAAAATATTATCATGCTAATTCTTAAGAAATATAGACATTAACTGTAAACCAACATTTCGTATTTTACAGAACCGTTGTCTGTAAAAACTTAAACAAAAAAAAAATATTAGCTTCCAATCTGCATTTGGGTGATAAGCCTCTCACGGTCGATAATGTTCCTTCGTAAGTCACACATTTAATGTGTGGACTCTCCGATTCTCCATGTCTTGCAAAGAATAATTAGAACCACAAGGAAGGAACAAGATAGTAAGAGAAAGAAAGAAAGAAAGAAAGACTCAGCTATTCGATAACAAAATATGGCTTTGGTCGTAAAACTCGTAAAGAAGTCAATATTTTGGCCGAGAAAGAGTAAAGTGTTTGTGTGTATCTGGTATCGCTTCCAGCAATAAATCACTTTGTGAGTGTGAGAAAATAGTTAAAGCGTAAGATGCGGTCTGCAAGTGGTCAGGTGCGATACGACCGATGCTCGCTGTTCTGTAAATTGCATTTACATAACACTCTTTGATTCGGCTGTTAAAATTACGAGTATATTTTTGACAAAATGTGGTGGTTTTTTGTATCGTATTACTAGGTCTAATTTATTAGGTCTATTTTATTAGGTCTATTTATTTATTATTATTATTCAACTTTATTGTATACCAAAATAAAAAATACAATTATAACAGTTACATACAAAGTAAACACATAACAGGTAGTACATTTTATACCTTCAAAAATGTTTATGACACAAAAATGTTCAGTGTGGTAGGGGTCTTGCTGTCACTAGAGCAGGCCGTGCCTAGAGATGTTTCTGGGCTGTTGTTATGATGATTATGGAATTTGAAGAAGTAGCCTACATAGAGACTTAACGTCTATATGTGTGATCTACAGCCTTATCAACATGCTACTTTAAACCACTTTGTGAGTGTGAGAAAATAGTTAAAGCGTAAGATGCGGTCTGCAAGTGGTCAAGCGCGATACGACCAAATGCTCGCTTTTCTGTAAATTGCATTTACATAACACTCTTTGATTTTTCTGTTAAAATTATATTTTTGACAAAACGTGGTGATTTTTTGTAACGTATTAGGTACTTCTAATTTTATTAGGTCTATTTATTTTATACCTTCAAAAATGTTCAGTGTGGTAGAGGTCCTACTGTCACTAGAGTAGGCTGTTGTTATGATGATTATGCTTTTTAAAAAAATAAATAGCCTGCGTAGAGACTTTACGTCAATATGAGTGCTCTACACCATTTTCAACAGGATCATTTAAATAACTTTGTGAGTGTGAGAAAATAGTTAAAGCGTAAGATGCGGTCTGCAACTAGTCATGCGCGATATGACCAAAGCACAACTAATTAAATTGCATTTACATGACAAGCTGTGATTAAAAGAATTATAAATCTTCTGTTAAAATTATATTTCTTTTTAAATGGATTTTACTTTTTGCATCATTGGCGTATTTCTTTACCTATTATGTACGAATTAAGTCTGAAACTTGTGTGTAGCTATTGAGTATTACTTACGAGTATAACCACTTATACACATAGGTCGTCTTGAATATTTTATCAAGTTATACATCTCCAGCATTATTTGAGTTAGCAAAGCTTTTTCCTCTATTGACTTTAAGACGTCTTTAGATTCACAGAGTGGAAAAATTAATATCTACCAAGTTACTACATAAACTTTTCACTATACACAGTAATATATACCTACAAATTTATACCTATAGTAAACCTAATAAGTAATTGAAAAGAAAGCCACAAGTTTAAAGGTAAAAAGTTTCGAGTGCCCTCGTAGCCAAGGGTACAAAATGAATTATTATACAGACTCATGAAAAAAAATCACTTCTCCAAGTAATGAAAACTCGAGCTGATGCGCTGAAGTAGTAGCACTCCAGTCGGACGGATATTACGGCAATATATTTCAATTACACATAAGAAAAAGAACAAGTCGTTTGAAGTAGCTGAGAGGCCAGATTACAGTCGCGGAAGAAATAATAAGGAAGAGCCCGCTAACGAGTCTGGGACGGTAACTTTTTAAAAGAATACGTGTGGGGCTGGGGGAGTCTTGTTGAGTAATTAAATTTTATTAGTATTATGTTTCATATACGTATTAGTATAATTATATAACCTCTATGTAATGTTATTCGCATACCTATTAATATTTTGTTTTTGTTTGTTAACCACTACGTAATGGGAGATTTCTTATTCGACATACGTTGGCATAACTTAATGTATCTAACACGCCATACGTCCGTCGATCATAGCCTGCTTATTTACATAATTTTTTTAAGAAAGAAACTAAATACTTGGTAATGAATTTTTTAAACAGGCCAGCGGCAATGACGGATACAAACTATCATCAAAACCAAAACAAACAACAGACAAATTGAGAACCTCCTCTTTTCTTGGAGTCGGTTAAAAATAGGGCTGTTCAGTCAATGGTCATTTAATAGAGTGCGTCGTTAATATTTATTCGGGCGTTCCACGATTTGAAGATTTGTGGAACATAAGAACGAGAAGCATGGCTCTTGATGGGATATTTACATAAGTATGTACCTACATTAAGCACGTCTTGCCCACTACGGCACCCGAGCTACGATATCTAAAATTATTACGTTTTGAATTTATGAAAAAACAAAGTAATTAATCTTATATCTTCACGACTTCGTATTTTATAAGAGGCAGGCAGTGAATGAGCAACTAGACTTTAATTATACTTTTTAGTGTTTTTAGCAGCAACTACTTAAATCGAGACTTTATTCCACATTTTAACCACTCTATTATATTTACAGAACACGGTGACGTATTATAGATTATTCTGTAATAATAATATGTTTAAAACAAACGATTTACAAGTAACCTTAACATAAATATATTTTTGTTGTCGTGGGAGGTTGAGCGCGGACGTAGGGCGAAGATTTGTGTGATTCAATGGAATTTAATTACTCGTTGTCGGGCCAACCATAACGACGCAAAAATATTTATGTTTATTGTCGAGCTAATGCTTGAATGAGACCGCAAGCGACGAGATGAACTAATATTACATTCACAATAAATATTTATTAGAGATGTGACGGTTTGCGGTAGTACAGAATGGTCGAAACAGGACTATTTTTTTTCGTGAATTTCATCATAAGAGCTCGTTAACATTTTAGTGTAGAGGCTGGACATCTTATTGGCGGCAGAAAAGTTGCTCTAGCAATAAATGTATGTAGAATATATATTATGTATATAATACAAACGACTACTTAAATATAGTGACAATGAAAAATTGTTCGAGAAGAAGATCCGTTTAGTTAATTTTTGAAATGTAATCGCACTTTTCTGGAACTTTTCAGGACTGGGTCCTGGAAGAAAAGTGGTTCTTTCCTTGGTAGTACTATGCTGTCCCAAGAACAGCCTACTACTACCAAGCTTTGCTCGGCAAAGTGGTATAATGAATAGTGGATTATCACATTTTTTTTCTTCTCCGCAGGGATAATATTTAGCACCTTTACCTTATTCAGCTTTTATGGCCCGTAAAATGACATTGAGTAGGTATTAACACCAATAAATTTCAGTGTCTATAAAAAAAAACACAACAAGTCGAATAGCCGTATTTTAAACTTGGACATCTCTATCTGGCATTTTGGACATAATTTAAAAATTAATAAAGCTCACGGTATGTAAAAACAATTTTTTAATAAACTTTACTTTTTCCCTTTGTTTTTGTTTTCATTATTTTATATTCTAAAACGTTACAACTCATATCGAACTCGTAATTACTAAAGTTTTTGTATAAACTTTTTGTTCGTCGCATATCATGTTTAAAACAGCCCCTAAAAGTTTGGGACTCGACATTTATGTCTTTAAATCGATCGAAGGTCAGTTTGAATTTACTTATTCGATCTTTATCTTTTCCGAGTGGTGATTATTTTGTGGTGACTAATAATGCAAAATCACCCCCCTATTTTTGTTTTAAGGGAGTGTTTAAAATTGACCAATGGATATTTTAAGGCAGATCGAAAATTTTAACTTTGAACGCTGGCGTGGTACTATTATCCTGTCTTTCATTGGAGGTCCGTCACTGCAATTTGACATTACGAGTCAGATTTCTTTAAAATTTTCACAAAAGATGATTCCGGTAGAAAGGAAATAATCCCTATGTCACCTTTTACCTTTACAGTTCAATTACTGTGCTGAAATGATTGGAAACTCATGAAATTACGACCAGACTTTAACGATGGAAAGAGTTCACGAAATGACGATTCAAAGCCGATTAGTTTGTAAGAACAAATTAAGCCCATTCGGTTTATTGATTGTCTACTAAACTTGATGACCTTCTGTAAGTTCTGTTACTATCTAAATTAGTTTAAAATGAGTTTGAATGGAGTTTAAATTGTTAATATTAGAAGTACAATTTATGTCGAGACGAAATGTAAACACGTGTAAAAGAGCTACGATGAAAGTCGGTATTTTTTTAAACATCAAAATTGTTAATAGAGAATTATCAATTCAATTGTATGCGTTCCCGTAATTCGTCAGCACAGCAGGAATAAGAAAGTTGGGCACAATTTGATAAACTATTTTGTTTAAAATAATAACGGCAATCTACAAAAGTAAAGAATGATGTGACTATACTTAGTTACGTAATACTTAAAAAACTTTTCTTTTCTTTCCTTGGGGAAATACGAGTAGCTGGCTAGATTTATGCAGCAAAGAGTTAAATAGCACTATTTTCAAATGATTCAAGCTATGGACCTGATTTGACATGTTTTGTAGCCTTAATAATAATAATAAATAGGAACTTAGGTATAAGTTCCTATTTATTAATATATTAATAATCGAAAATTAAAACTAAATAAATCGTCGCCAAAGAATCCTTGTAAAAGTCACTAGTTAATTTTTTAAAAGCGTTTAAATGAGAAACGTGATTGTTATAAAAGTGTATCATTAAATATCTCGTTTAAACCCCTTAATGGGCCATTACGACTACCATGGGATGCGATAAGGATACCCTCTTCGTGACCGAGATCCACCGAATTGTTAATGAAATAAAGAGACACACGATAAGTAGGAAATGTTAAGGGCCCAAACTGAGAAGTAAATCCATTAGAACAACCGGGACAAAGGCGCGAGACAAACTCCTGGGAAGTTCACACTAATTTATTGCTTACTCATTTAAGTAATATAGAAATGCTATAGATTAAAGAGTCTTTTGATTTTTTAATATTGTTAAGATAAAAATAATGCTATTACATTTTGTTAATTTTTTTTTAATTGATTGTCTGTCCTACCTCTCTATCTATTCTTAAATCTTAGTGATTTAAATCAGTTTCGTAGGTCTGAATTAAAATAACGATTTTATTTATGGTAAAGAATACACAAGACATAAATGTCAACGAACGGAGTGGAAGTAGAAGGCCGTGGAAAAGACATGAAATATTTTATAAAAGAAAAGAGATTGAGTGTAAATTTAAAACCACTGGTAGAGTAAGGAACTTGCCCCTCTCATGTAAATAGAAGCTACAATAGAAGAAAAATAGACAGCAATACACACAGAATAGACAATAGATGAAAGTAATAGAAATGAAAGAGGTCTTTATACAGCAATCAATGTATACATTAACGTGAATATACTGATAAGTTATTATTAACATTAATCACTGATTCAAAAGTCTAAATATTGAATCTCCCAAAACAAACATAGACGAAATCGTTTGTCAATTAAATCCATGATAATCGATGCCCAAATCCTGCAATAAGTTGGTCAGTCAAAATTATTTGAAATTTCGATAAATTTGAACAATGGATAAAGTGAAATCCTGGGTATCCAGTAAGTTGGTACAGACCATCGAACATTTGACAGTACGGGACATCATTGAACATTGTTCGTTAACTGAATGGCAACAAATGAGTCCATGATTTAGCATGCGATGTGTATCACATCTGAATATCGGATAGCGGGAGGTTCGTTTACGTTATGAATCAATAACTTTGTTAAGCTGTGTTTTCATTAGGGATTATTCAGCATTATCGATGTCGACAGTGTGAAATCAATGTTGTTTACTATAGCTATTATAAAGTATGAGCCTTATAATGAACATAATATCTATACAATATTAAAAGGATAAAGAGTTCGGTTGTTTATTTGCTTAAACACGATAATCTAAGGAACTAATTAAGTATACATTCTTCCGAACTATGAAATTGATTTGGTGGTACTTACATGGTTTTCCCAATTTTTGACGTTAATTCATATTTTTTAGCTGATGAGATCTGGCTGTATAGGTTCTTGTACTTTTCTCCTTTTGATCCCTTTTAGCTTTGAAATTTAGAAAAAACCACGTCTCAAAGTTATATTTTAAATCGCCGTCGTTCAAAGCCAGTTAAAATAGTAAGTAACCTATTGTAATCAATAACAATAAAAAAACAGACCACACGAACATGTTTTTCTAGAACCAATTGGACTATTGTTGGCACCTAGCGTTACCGTTTACAGCAAAAGTTTACACGTTAAAATATTTATCGTGTGGCTATGTTCCGGCGTACGATAGTTAACTTACAACGAACACTTTACAGTACTCCACACATGTTTCCTTATCCACGTCAATAATTGATACGGACGACATAAAACAGTTGCGTTGAGTTTCATCGTTCTCTCTTGCTGTTACCACCTTTTGTTTTTAAAGTTTCGAGCTTGACTAACAATGCTTTTTGGCTTTACTATGCATATAAAATGTATTGGTGAAAAGTCTGTATATGTTATATATTTCTTATTATAAATATCTACTTAAATTAAAACAGCTAAAATATATTGAGCCACAACAATAGTTTGTTTTCGCCGGTTAAAACACTGCCTTGACTTACGAATTTCGTTTTTTAGTTTCCTATTTATTTTAACCTAAGAAAAGTGGTTCAAAAATTATATAAGTTAAGATGACTCAGGTCTCTGACCACGCGAAAACTGAAAATAATTATTTTGGTCCTATCTTTTGAAGTCAATATGTTCAGTAAATATTGTTAACGAATACAATTGAGTAAGTATTTATTGTATCATTATTATAAGCATACGTAAGCAGTATGTATATTGTGATATATTCGTCGAAGATAACGAACACTCATTCGATTATACGGGTGTCAGTTCGAGACGCGTAATTAGGTCACCTACGAAATTGTACTCGCCGGCATATTTTATTGTTGCTAAGGGAATGTTAAAGAAACTGTTTTTTTGTTACGGAACAATACTTGAATACAAAAAATTAATAATCTTCTTCTACGGATGAGTCGACATTTTCTATTTAGCACATTTTCAAGGGAACCTTTCAAGATTTGGCTGCTGTCTACTGTCAAGATGCATTTAGCTGCTTGTAAAAATCACTTATTTTTGGTCGTAGTGATTGGGGATAAGGGCTGACTAGTTTACGTTCATAACTGCTTGGATCTAAATGAATATAAATTATATTTATCATCATCATCATCTAATAGCCCAGTAATATAATTTCAAGTTTTCCTTCTTTTTACTTCCTAAAGATAATATTTACGGTTAGTCCCTTAGACGGTTTTTACGACCCCCATGAAATGATATGGGGTGGTGACATATTGTATTCATACTCCGTCACCATACGGACATAAATTATATTTATGGATGGAAGCAAAACTTGACATAAAACCAAACTGACTGGCCACCGTGATAAACTCCCTTGTTTTCCTGTGTACCCTTGAGCTGTACCCTTGAGGGTAGAGTGGAAGAATAGTATTAACCGCTGTACCCTTAGCCGCTAAGTTCCATCGCCATCTGTGATAGGAGGAGGTTTGGTCATGCAGTGGAGACATTAATGAGTTATTATTTTGCGATTCCGTTATATTTATTTAAATACAATGTTTATTTATTATTCTGTCGCTATATGAAACGGCTTTTTCGTCGAATGAAATACACTCGACATTTCAACTCGAAAGTATTTTCATAATCTAGATTGAACATAACAGTTAGCTCACATAATGTTAATCAGAGAGATATTGTTGATTCGAAGCCACTGGCCAGTGCAAACTGATTAATTCTCGGCGGCTACTCGCACTAGAAATATTAGCTGCACTGATATGAGATTGCTAATTCCACTAATGCACTGGACAAATATCGCTAGTTCCCCTTACTCCACACTTGAATTTCAACCATGTTGCCAAAACTATTTTGCCAGACAGTTGGAGAATGGTTAATTAAATTTGGCTATTAAAAAAGTCATTAACGAATAGCACATTTAAAAGTGATGAAGTGTCTTAATGGTTGCATTTATACGGTTCAACTATATAGGCATTGACAATGGTGTATAATGTTTTAACATTAATATTATTTACATGTACTGTATAAGAAGTATGGTAAATCAAATTATTATTACGATGTTGCCAAGTAAACAGCGTGTTGGTAGAGGCCTATGTCCAGAAGTTGACTGCAATAGGCTAGTTGATTGATTGATTGAAGTAAACTACTGTATGATTTTAAGATATTTCTGCTCACACTTTTTGTATTGTAACTTATTCATTAAATTAAGTTTCTAAATTAATTCGATTAGAGTACAAAATCCAACAACATTAGGTTTCACGTTACTCTCTATAATTCAGACCTAAGGCCTAGAGTTGTAAAAAAATGTACTGAATCTTCTGAAAATTCAGTAAAAAATGGCAAAACAAAATATAGCAAATGTTTCGAACTAACGACATCAAGCACGGCTACCGCATAAACAACCAACTGCTTTGAAACCGAAGCAGTTTACTTGAGGAGGCTTGTCCCTACAGTAAGACAATAGTACTGTTAGTGAAAATGGTGGGTAGGTATGCTATCCTGAATCTCAAAGGGTTTAAAAATTTGTCCATTGTTTTATTACCAAATATTTATTTTGTTCATATTTATCCAAGATTGAAAATGTATTTATTCCTTTAAGAGCTTTCGTTCGACATTTGTCCCTCCTCAAGGGAGTTATAATGTATATTCATTTAATGTATTGTAAATAAGATAATAACTAAATGTATTGTAGCAACTGGTACACAATACGCATCACGCAACCTAGCGTGTCACATATAAACATTCAAATTTGATTACGATGTTGTAATACTAATAACGCATACTTTTATTATTACCCATAATAAAAGACAAACTTTTAGAAACGACTACGTAATTATACTTCAATTATGAACAATTGATATAGTTTGCGAAAGGGTAGAGTAGCATCGAGTAGTTATGGAAGGGCGATGGTCCATTGAAAAGTTATTTTCAATTTATAGTTAAAAACATCAGTCATACGTAGATCGCACCCCTCACGCACAAGTGCAGTCTATTCATTTGCCGGATGGATTAATTTCCGCCGTGAGATCGTTCCAAAGGGAAATGCGATTGGAACAAAGTGTATGCGACTGCTAAAGGGAGGGGTGCCGATTTCATTTTATGTCCATTTTTCTCTGAAAGGGTTAAATCTATAGACTTTTTTATCACACATGAAAAATACCATAAATTCTTTTATAAAAATGTCCCCATTCATATATAAAAAGATATTAACCGTTCGTCCATATTATTTTTCATGCGATCGGCATGTTTCGGGAATTGTTTTGCTGGAACAGCATCATAACAAGTTCCTCGCCTTATTTTCCGCGTCGGGCCTGTTGCCCACCGAGATTTAACTTTATTGCAATGCCGGCAGACTGCCAAAGCTGTACTAGATGATTATTATGAGACTTTTCTTATTCTTCGAGGAAGTAAGGACATGTTTATTTTTTTGGAATTATTATTAAATGAACTTTAGCGTTCCAATTTGCTGTATATATTTTGTTGAATTACGGAATTGTTGTTTTATATTGTTTGTAAATGGTGTACAAATTTCTATTCATATTCTGAGTTAGGTATTTCGATTTTCTAAATTTATGTGCGCAACTTTATGATGCATTTTACGATGGGCTCTCGGTCAAACACGCGACCTCCTAAGGTTTATGGTACTCACGCAGAGTTTATAACATGACTAGAATAAAGCTTATTACAGACAAAAAGTGTCATAAAGATTGTTGAAGAACGAGTGGTATTAGAAATAGTCTTGTTTAATTCTCACGCCATTTACAGATACATGTTTTGTCTCGTTCGTCATCGTGGGGAACATTAAACAAACCACTTTGTGTTATGATAATTACTTGTGTAGAGTTTCTTTAATGGACTAAGTTACAAAAGTATTTACGCAAGGAACGCCTATTTGAATGGTGTAAACATAATTTGTGGATAAAGTTTTGTATGTAATGTTTTGCGTGACGATGTAACCAGAATAACTCTGCGTGAGTACCATAAACCTTAGGAGGTCGCTCCTAAGGTTTATGGTACTCACGCAGAGTTTATAACATGACTAGAATAAAGCTTATTACAGACAAAAAGTGTCATAAAGATTGTTGAAGAACGAGTGGTATTAGAAATAGTCTTGTTTAATTCTCACGCCATTTACAGATACATGTTTTGTCTCGTTCGTCATCGTGGGGAACATTAAGCAAACCACTTTGTGTTATGATAATTACTTGTGTAGAGTTTCTTTAATGGACTAAGTTACAAAAGTATTTACGCAAGGAACGCCTATTTGAATGGTGTAAACATAATTTGTGGATAAAGTTTTGTATGTAATGTTTTGCGTGACGATGTAACCAGAATAACATTTAACAGGATTTAATTAAAACTGTCACATGTTGTTAATTTTTATAACGATTTACATACTATCTGACTTTCAAAGATTAAGTTTTAGTGTTATGACGCCATTTTAATTATAACTTCTGTTCGTTCTTGTTTGTAGTTACTGCAGTATGGGTACGAGGATTGTCTTTTATTAATGTGGCTTTTTGGCATAAATTCAGTTAATGTTGTAGTTCTATTTTGCTGTTAGGACAGTATGCCAATGCATCAGTCTTCTTGTTGACTTTTTAAACACTAAGGAAGTTACAAAAAAATTGATTATGGACTAAATTTATTATCTCCTAGATTGGTCTTATTCATCATCCTAACAGCCCATTAATGTCCCACTGCAGGGGCGGGCCTCCTCCCGTGACGGAGGGATACTTGGCCTACTAATACCATGCTGGCCAAGCGGATTGGTATAGGGTTTAATTTCAAGTTTTCCTTATTTTTATTTCGTTAAGATAATATTCACGAATAAGTAGTCCCTTAGTCGGTTTTTACGACACCCATGGGATGACATGGGGTGGTGACATATTGTATTCTTACTCCGTCACCACACGGACACCTTAATTTATTAATATTTATTAAACTTTTCTGCACCGAAGACCATAATTTGTTATTAACAAAATAAGATTTCTAGTCAAAACAACAAAAAACACAAATAAAAAGTAAGTAACATGCATAATTTTAAATAAAATAAACATAAAAGATTAACGGCCATTGCTAATTTTAGTAGCTCTGTTCAATTTTAATATATTATCATCTGTAATGTTAGTCCCGAGAGTTACGTTGGACTCGGAGTCTTTGCTAAACCCGGAATATCTACTAATAGATCACATTTAGTGCAGATAGAGTTGTCCCCTGGAGTACTTTTAGCTCCACGCTGTTGAGCATGTGCCAATGAGGACCAATCTCGAAGAAAAATTTGCAAACTCTGAAATCGAGTTGAGAATTATTACGTATTTAAGAATTTTTAGTGTGTTGTTTAAACTTGTGTGTTTTTGTAATTGGCATAATGATTTTCTAAATCTGTTTTGTGTTAGGAACATTTGATGGTCGTTACGAAAATACGCATTAAGAAATTTGGGAAATAAAATTAGGGATGTTCAGTAAGGGTCGTAGCACATATATCGAAACGTAAACGGATTGGCACCGTATCAACTCGAGCCGTTCAGTATTATTTGTATGAAACTCCTTACTGCAACGCACACTATATTTTTTTTAAATATTTTTTTATTTATATTTTATATTATTTTTTATAATCGTAATCGTACGTAACGTAAGTAATCAGATTTTTGACGTTTTTGACACCGAGGAAAAAGGCGAGGCGGTGCCGATCCCTTTACGTTTTGATAGGTATATGTGCTACGACCCTTATACAAAAACAGATATTTTAAAAGTATGATGCAGGAAATTCGAGACACTCGCTGCTGATTAGAAATAAACATAAAAAATATTTCTGGAAATCTAGTTATTAAGAAAGGTAAAAACAAGAACGTTAGCCATTGAGGCCTTATTATTCATAAAATGTTGTCAAAATTCGCCTATCTAGTTTATCATGTCAGTAATAATATTCATTGTTTAACTTTATGGAGAACCGCAGTGATTATGTGAGAAATATTAATAAAAACTTATAAAGGAAAAGAGGAAAAGGATGAAATAAATAACCCACTTCTTTATATTTTAATGTAAAACCAAAGGTACGAGAAATAAATGTGATATGTATAAACTTTATATTCAGATATAAATAGTTGAGACAAACACGATAAGCATATAAATTTTATAAAAAATAAATACCTATTTGTAAAAGAGTATAATTTAAATATTGTCACAGTACAACCAGTAGTCTATCTGGGCCGAATATTTATTTATTATAAATGCCTAAGGCTGCGCGGTACGTAAACATGCGATAGGGCTGCCCACCTCCAGCTTTTTAATTACATTTACCTAATTTCCCGCTCGCAGCTTTGGGGAGCGAACAGTCGCGACTGTGCCGCAGACTGTTCGCTCCCCAAAGCCACCGCTATCGTGAGCCTGTAGGTATAACTCGCGTTTCGTTCGTTTCTATGAAGTTGAAATACTGTATATATTTGTACTATGACATTGTCTTCAAAGCTGTTTCTGTCATCTTGTTCGATTTTAATTTCATCTTATTTGTTTAAAATATAACAACACCATTGTCATCGTTATCGTAGTTCTGAAAAAAAAAAAGTACTTACATTATCTAAAATCTACATCTTTGGAAATTAACTTTTTTTTGCATAAAAACTTCTCCCATTTTTTTTATTAAAAATGGCCTGTATTGTGGTGTATAAAAATATAACAACTTAGTATTACTATGACATTAATGACCTGTAGCCATAATGACTGAGAGGCATACCGACCGAAACGCACAATGATCAAAAGGCATACAATTAAAAAATATATTAGTATACCATCTTATACCTTTCTCACGTTATTTAGTTCTTCTATTTCTCTAGGATAATCTGTAGTCAACGAACTTATCGAATAAACTACCTGTCCGATAGGCTTATTTACATGTTGTCTGGGTTTTTCAAAAATATCATTGTCTGTTTGAATATTTTGATACATAGACATATAAGGCTTTCTTGTCCTTTCGTGGTGCACCAATTTATATTTATCTTCGTAATATGAAACTAGTTTCATCATTAACATATCACCTATAGCTCTTTGGGTTTTAATGATGTGCTAAAAAAAACAAAAAAAGTATTAAAATTGTACTCTACAGCAACATCATACTAACCCTTAAGATCATCCACTACTGAACATAGGCTTTTTTTACACATGCTCACAACCTCATCTAGTCCCAAACTAAGCAGAGCTTGTACTATGGGTACTAGACTACGGATAAATATACCTAAATTTTGAGTCTAGTACATGCTTAATCTATGAAATTCTGTGGTCAGAAGTAGACGACGGGACCACGTCATTTTACGAGTATGTCCCGTGTCGCCTACATTCTTGGACTTCGTGCTTTTCATAAAGTAAATATTTTTATATAAAATTGTCTGATTGCAATTATATACCTACCTACAATACAAACCCTACAACAACTAAGATTGCCTGCTTTATTAATTTTATCAAGGTGGCTATACCTTGATAAAGTTAGGTTAATGAATCTAAAATAGGACAATTATTGGTGTAAGCCACTTTACGATACGCAAATGAACTAGGACTGACTGTTACTTTCTAGAATGTGCTTACTTATATAGAGTAAAAAAATTATCTTGTTGTATTCAACTGCAACCTTTAAAACAAAGGAATATAATATGAAAGATGTACTAACTTCGGTTTTTTTAGATTCAGTTGTAGTGGTCGGCGTCGTGGTCGTCGGCAAACCTAAGGTTATAACTTTTTTTGACTTGTATATTACACTTCCCAAATCTTTAAGAAAGTTTTCGAAATCACCGGAAAATCTGAGTTGAGTCTCACCATGGGCCTGTACATAAAAATATAATTAAATTAATTTTACAAAATTGCAATTAAATTATTTAAATACAGCGATAACTTACATAACAATAATTATACCTGAAAGTTAATCATCGTGAACCTTATAATGAATATTATAAAAACAGTTATCCAATTTCTAAACAACATGTATTTGTTGAACGCACATGAAAAACTATAAAAACCTAACAATGCGACCGATGAAAGGAAGCTACTGACTAATACCATAACACATTGAACTGTTAAGGTTTTATTTCCAATTGTAGTTTTACGATCGGCGATAATCTTTCATTTTTATTTAGTTTTTCTCTCAAAAAATGTATCGCTGCGTGTTAAAATCTAACAATCGAATGAAAGTAAAATTGTGTCAATAAAACGTTGAGCTCGGTAGCTTAACGTCACGTTGGTAGAGTGTGACTAAATGCAAGTTGAGTCGAGGAGAAATCTGAGCGTAGGTTTAATGGTTTCGCCTTGATCCTGAGCGAGTCGAGAGCGGAGCACAGTTACACAGCTAGATTTATTAGTTCAATTACCCAGACCCTGTTTGTAGCCGCTTCGCTTGCTTGAGCGCAGACGCCAACAACTAAATTTTGCTCAGGTTGCACACATTCTGTGTTCGCCTTTTTTACCCATTTAATGTGTAATCCTAAATTAAGAAGGCAGTGCTGCACCATTGTTTAATTATCTAATGAAAATTTGTTATATTATCATATAACATTAAAATAATTCATTTTGAATGGGTTATTATGGTTTATGTGTTTTTGTGGCTATTTTAATGTTCTTTTCAACAGTTTTGATTGGTATATTGTATTACTTTAATTAAATAATTGTATGTTTTAAAGAATACTATAATTTTGAGTTATAGCTGTAAGCAGTAACGAAAATTCCTTTTAAGAAACAAATCATACACTGATGTACATTTTACTTTATTAATAAGTTAACAATTTTTTGAAAATTTGTGTAACTGATATATATAGAATGGAAATGGGAGACTGTTAATCCTAAAAATAGTAATACCTACGTGTTTATTTTTAAAGTGGTATATCTAGAATGGCACGTATACGGAAATTCCTTAATTGGTTAGGTATGCAACTCTATAATAACGTTTATGAGTAACATAAACTCCCGTACAGGCCATAACTGTGAACTATATTTCTAACTTCAGTTATTTTCAAACTGTTAAGTTAGGAAATAGCTGAAGCTTTTTAGATTACATTTAATATAGTTAACTATACTTAAACCAGTTAATGACAACGTAAATTAAAATATGGAATTTATACTCCCTACCCCTTAATGAAATTATTTCAATATTAGTGCTTGTCCTGATTACCTAGGTACTTACAGCCGCCTACACCACAGAGGGTAGAAACTTCTTACAATTCTCTAGCTACTCTTTGACTTTATTTGGGGTTTAAAAGCTCATAATGGACAATGCCCTTCCAATCCCACCATACACACAGCATCACCTTATTTCGTGTTAGGCCAGGTTTGGCCACAGTCTGTGAAGCCTGGCCAACTTTCGACCACGACCTTTTTCGCACGTTCTTGTCGTACGTGATCCACTTTTCATCGCCAGTTATCAATCTCTTCAAAAACGGCTCGGTTTCATTACGTCTCAATAATGAATCGCAAATGAGTACACGGTTCATTAAGTTTCTTTGAGTGAGCTCGTGTGGCACCCAAATATCGAGCTTTTTTGTATAACCAGCTTTCTTCAAATGGGTCAAAACTGTTTTGTGGTCAATTCCCAGTTCTTCAGCTACATCGTAACTACTAATATTCACATCTTGCTCCACTCTTTCAAAAATGGCGACCATTTTATTCGTAACAGGGCGACCAGAGCGAGGTGCATCTTTAACATCAAAATTTCCGGACTGAAAACGTTTGAACCAAATTTGTGCTACTCTTACTGACACTGCATCAGGTCCATAAACATCACAAATTTTTTTCACTGCTTGAGTTGCATTTTTGCCTTTTTTATAATAAAATTTTAAAATGTATCGAATTTCTTCATTAGATTCACTCATTTTTACGGAGAGAAAAACAAATGAAAAATAGCGGGAAACAACTTTTTTTTTTTTTTCTTTTCTTTATAATGTAACCTTTTTAATGTTACCAAAACCAGCCAGACATAAGTAGTACAGTCAAAGAAATTTTATAATAAGTTTATACCTACGTTATGCGAAAAGACTTTTTCCCCGACCTATTATTTCAACATCTCTGTGGTGTAGTTGGTATAGTACATCGCTGCTTCGCAGTCTTGGGTTCGATTTTGTGTGCATGTACATGATTGTTTGCGCTGGTGTGGGTGTTTTTTTACGTATAAACTGTGTGTATTTCCAAACAAGTATGTTTATGCGTTGTACGCTTAGTTTGGGTCCAAATGGCATAGTAATTAATTGTTAATAAATTAATGTTTTTATTGATTATTTATTTTTAAACATAGTTCGTTTTTGGTATTAATGGAATAATATAGTTAAAAAATAATGAAACAATAAATACAACTTCATCAACGTTACAACATTTTCGATAACATTTTATAACAATGCAGCTCTTATAACAAAAAACCTAGCTTCCTACCAATACAACATTAACATTGGTGTACGTAGAATAGCTGAATAGTTGCGGGTGAAGCCACGAGGCGAGCTGCTAGCAGGGCGGTGACCACAAACACCCTCTGTCGATACAACTTGGCCAACTTTCAAATTTGTGGGTTGGCGCTTTCAGTGCTATGGTTATATACTTCGATTTACGTGTTACGTTACTAATTAGATGTTTGTATTGTATTATTTATATTTATTTATATTTCTCCGTGTGGTGACGGAGTAAGAATACAATATGTCACCACCCCATCTCATCCCATGTGTGTCGTAAAAACCGACTAAGGGACCATTCGTGAATAGTATCTTTACGAAAAAAAAAGAAGGAAAAAATGAAATTAAACACTATACCAATCCGTCTGGCCAGCGTGGTATTAGTAGGCCAAGTATCCCTCCGTCCCGGAAGGAGGCCCATCCCTGCAGTAGGACATTAATAGGCTGTTATAAAAAAATAGTATTATTTAATTACGATCTGCGACGAATAGTTTTTTTCGCAATTGAAACCAGTTAACATAGGACTTTGTTTTTTACTGGAATACACCCATGCTCGGTTTTGTATTCTCCATTCTGGCTCACAGGAGTAATAAATGTAAGAAAACGGGTGAGTTTTGTCCCATGAACTAAACATGTACCCCCTTACTCATAAACGCCTCTGAAATTTAATCACTGTTTAGCAAAATGTTTTAAGTAAAATCGTATGAATTGAAAGAAATCGTATGAAAAAGAAAGGCATTAGTAAGGGGTTATTTACTTTTGATAATACAAGGACACGTGATTAAATAAAGTTTAAACATTAGAAGTTATGCCACAAAGCTACTAAAGTGGCATCACCTAATGTATCCGGAACCGATAGAATGTGTCTCTCGACGAACATTCCTCAAATAGTAAACGAAAATAACAATTTCATTACTGCCTTTTAACAAAAAACCCTTAATTTGTTAAAAGCAGTTAATTATTTCCACATAACAAGCTCATGCTTTACTACACTACTTGCGTGACAAATGTAAAAATAAAACTAAATGGTACATATTACTGTACCTACCTCTATTATTTTTCCACATTAATATTTCTTGCTCAGTCGTAAAATAACAATAAAACCTTTATACCTTTTATTTTTTTGGTAGAATTTTATGAAGGGGCATTCAATTTTGTATTAATGATTTTTACTGTAAATATTGGACCGATAGGTTTTCAAAAGGTATGGTAAAAACTTTATGCCCTGAACAAACACTTAAGGATATAGGACATAACAGGTTGTCTAAAGAAATAAAAAAAATTAAAAAAACACAGACTGACTCCTTAGACGGAAAAGAAGAACTAAAGGAACTTTACATTCAAATAGGAATGGCACCCTGAATGAATCCTGAAGTGGGATAATATTACTTACTTTAAATTTACCGCTAACCAAGGACCTATTTTCCACCAATTGGATAAAACGAAAACAAAGTATTTCCAGATTCAGGACAAAAATTTGTAAATCGCAATAGCGGATCTCAAACACTATCAACTAAGCATAAATGTTTTATCGTACCAAAAAGTACATCTCATGACAGCCCATTAATGTCCCATTTTGGGACGGGCCTCCTCCCGGGAAGGAGGGATACTTGGCTTACTAATACCACGCTGGCCATATGGATTGGTATAGGATTTAATATCAAGTTTTCCTTCTTTTTATTTCGTAAAGAAAATATTTACGGATAGACCCTTAGTCGGTACATCTAACCTCACTAAAATGTTTCTGACTAACAATACACAATTCATGACCATAGGTCAATAGCTTCCAGGGAATAGTGACATAATAATAAAATGACCGGCCAAAGCTATATAACATAAGTAGAAATAGATATTTATAAAGCTAATATAATATGCTGTAAGTACACAAAATTATGTGATCATACGAAGGTTCTGCACGCCATAATCGTATATTCTGCTTTACCAGACAAAATATGTATAAAGGTGGTCACTAAACAATTCAGGTCAGCGACTCGTTATATTGATGGAACGAGTCCGAATGTGAGATAGTGTTCGCGGCCGATAGCCGGCACTCATGAATATTGTAGTAGCACGCGCGTCCGACGAATCCTCGAGATTCCTCTCTATATCAGAAGCTTTATACACCTACACCTTACATTGTTTCTCATGCAATACAAATACATTCTGTAACAGATCTCGTTTTTGTTTATCTACGCAAAAAAAGTTACATCCATGAATATTTTCAATGGTCGGAATAGTAAGTACTTAGTTTATCTTTTTCGTTCAGCAATGGTAAATATATTGCGGTTAAGAATTGTGAGGTTTTTATTGTAAGGCCAGGAAATAAGAGAGGCGACCCTTACTGATATAATAAAGTAAGATAAAAGTACTAAGTTTTTGGTAAGGTTTCAGTGGATATTTACGAAACCTCAGAGACCTACGTATGCAAAACATGAAAGCAGTAACAAATTGTTTAATTTGGTATAAAAAGAAAGAGGCAAGTAGCTTGTGAAATTGCAGGCTGTGAACTTTACAAAAAGCATTCATAAATTACCAATAATTCATGAAACTGTTCGAACAAAATTACTCTTCAACTTAACAATACCAGCACAGACAAGCATACATATAAGATGTAAGTACATGATGAGTGAACATTTGAGTAGGTAGTGAGCAGTGCTCGCGTGTCCATACCACAGCCACTAAGTGGTGTGGCGCGACGATAATACGTCAAACCGCCGACTGCGGTTCACCCACCCCGAGCTACAACTAACAACGTACTTTGTTATCTATATCAATAGCTTATGGAACTTCTATATCATGGAGCAGGAATTACTTGCAGAAATAAATCGAAAAACTAACCAGTCTCTAGTATTTGTAACTAGAGACTGGATTCAAAACAGCGTTCTATGAATAAACATCTCAGATGCCTTTGACCATTTGATCCTTGTGTTGTCCGTTGCATTTGCGTAGATCTAACAACTGATTAGTGGAAATAAAAATGTTGTTACAATGGGTAGTTAATTCCTACTAGATTGTTCCAATATACTTCAATTGTGTGTTTTTTTTAATCATTTTAAAAAAGTGAAGTAGAGTTCGTGGTATTCTTACTGCCTTTAACGTGGAGCTCTCAAGATACATGAAACGATACTAAAAATTATTATATGATTTCTTTACAGTGATAGTTAGTAAGTTAGCAATGTGACAAAGCATATACTTAATATGAATATACATAGATTTTTTTTAGTATTATATATATATATAATGATAAAGCTATGTTCAAAAAAAAATCACTGCAGAATAAATTTTAAAGATTTCATTTTAAAATTATTTATATAATAAAAATATCACAAATGTAGGTTAAAATGTTCACTATTCAGTTATTAAATATCGGCGTCGAAAAATTTAGTCTGCCTTTCAAACTGATAGTGTGATAAATTTTACACATTGAGCATTTAGCCGGCGCTATATATCGGTTGAAAGGTTTACCGGGAGCATTTGACCGACAGCACTATTTGTCGGAGCGCATAGGTCATTTGTATTCTGATACGTGATAGATAGAGGATTCACTTACCAACTGCATGACTGTGTTAACCCGGAATGTTGGTAGATTTATTGTCATCATCATAACAGCCCATTAATGTCCCACTGCAGGGACGGGCCTCCTCCCGTGATGGAGGGATACTTGGCCTACTAATACCACGCTGGACAGACGGATTGGTATAGGGTTTTCCCTCTTTTTATTTCGTAAAGATAATTTATTCACGGATAGTCTCTTAGTCGGTTTTTACGACACCCATGGGATGAGTTATGGTGGTGACATATTGTATTATTACTTCGTAACCACACGGAGAATTATGTATTTTATAATAGTTCTATATTCCTTAGACATTATGCCATATAGTTTTAGAAGCTTGTCCTATGGATACCATAACTGATAACTGGTTAGGCATTGAAAGATTTCTGCTTCTGCAAATAACATGAAATATTTTCATAACAACCTCTCAGACAGACAGTCTTAATGGGGTTGATTTATTTTATAATTTTGATAAGGTCGAAAGAAAGGTTACTATTTTTGTTAGACATTGGTTCAGCTCGACGCGACGCACCAGCTATAAACGTCAATTAAACCTTTTTCTTTAAAGCCTCTTACCCTCAGCTTGAACCTTGATAGAGCTACATGGGAACCTACAAAATTTTAGCTTGCTAAATAAGTCAGCATACCATTAGACTATCCCCCGGTTTTTGAATGACTGATCAAGTAAAAATCAACTAAACAAGTGTCAAAACTGTCATTTTAGTTTCTAAAAATGATAGTTTTGACACACACATTAGTTTATTTTTACTTGATCAGTCATTCAAAAACCGGGGGTATGTCACTCTTATAACTTGCGCTATGAATCATTTATTGACTGATACAGTTAATAGCAAGTTTACTTGAGCGGCTTCAAGACAATAGATTTTTTATACAACACAACTAGTGGAGCGTTTGAATAGAGATGAGGGAAAACAAACTTTTCTTTTGATGTCGAACACAATAGGTATTTGCAAACTGATTAGCTAAATAATGTAGTTCTTTACTAAATCAATGTATTTTGCTTAGATACTTTAACGTTTGATTAAAGGCCAACCTGCATGGTATCTAGAGTTATTAAAGCCAAAGCCTCTTACGTAGTTTGACTACTGTGTCACTGCTACAAAAGGCAGGGCCGACTTTTTTAAAAACCGAACCTTTTTTAAAAAAGTCCGTTTCACGGACATCTCTACACAGCGCCATCTGTTCCCAAACTAAGCTAGGCTTAACCTTCTTGTGTTATGGGTAACAGAACAACGGTTATTAGTACTTAAATACTTTTTTTTTAAATACATACACATTATACATAGACCTCAGATCAATGCAAACAATCATGTTCATGCACACAAATTTGCATTGAGCTGGAATCGAACCCGAGACTTCTGCGTAGCAGTCATGTCATAACCACTACGCCACAGAGGTCGTCAACGTTACCAACTAAGTTTTATAAACCATCTAAATTTAATAGAATCAGAGACACTAAAGCACTCATAAAATATTAGTGTTGTAAACTAAAATACAACGAAGTTTTAAAAACCACACCGAGAATTAAGGTTTTACTCTAAGTAAGCTTTAAAACCTGTCAGGCTTAGTTGGGAAATGTACGAATGCTGAATTTTTTGTTTCATTTTCGTGTTAAATAATGCTACTCGTTTTATTAAGCTGTGAAACCATTATTTTCGTTAATTTAGATCCGTGTTATTTTATGGTAAACTAGTTTAACAGATTATACTTAACAGTGTATAGACTTTCGTCAATGTTGTTCGACGACCTCGGTGGCACGCCGGTGAGCCATGAGGTTGTGGGTTCGATCTCCACGCAGGACAATAATTGGTGAGATCCACAAATTATTGTCCTGAGTCTGGGTGTTCTATGTGTCCGTTAATTGATGTTTGTAAAAAGTCCCCGCGACACAGGGCATAATCTCTAGTGCGGGAGTTGTCTTTTGAAAAAAATCAAAACGTTACGGAAATTTTTCGAAAATAGATTAAAGAAGGAAACATGTAGAAAAAAGGAATTAAGTAGATACCAAACCGTTTTTTTTAATATTTGCTCAAGCTGTAGATGTTTTATAATTTTAAAGCATAGATAAAACCTTTCTCCTAATAACAATACATATACCAATAGAAGTCTTCAATAAATAGGAGACTCAAGGAAAATATTATGAGTATAACGTCACACATGTCAGGCCATTGTTCGTACATTGTCTCTGATATTACAGTTACAATCAATCACTTGTGTGCCCATGACATGAACGTAATTAGGAGCGAACCTACGAGCTAAGGGAGCAAGAGCCCCGCCTATTCTAATGTGAAACTTTGTTACTGCTTTCATGTCGATTCGAGATTGTGTTTGCACGTTATATCAATGCCTGGTAGACAAATAACTAGCGTTACTGAGGATTTGTGTGTTTCTAGCTAGGTGTTGTGTTAGTCTGTTGACCTAGTAAGTTAGGCTTACTGCTTAACTACTCGTAGTACTAGATTTTTACTATTTGGTGTTTTTATTATCTCTATCTACACAAGATATAAGGCCGTTGTGAATGGGGTGCGAACAACCAATACAACGTGGCACTGCATGAGAAGTTTTATAACATACAGGCCCACAAAGGCCACGAAAGGCGTTAAAGGGTCTACCATACTTCCAAGCCAGGTGATGATTTACTCTATTTTATGCTATCAATCAAGGAGAACCAAAAGTTTACCATAAATTTGTAGATACATAACAATGCCAGAATGCCACAAGTGATTTTTCTAACGAAACTCTGATTTACAGAATAAGTGCTGCTAACAAAGATAGAGGCGCCCGATATTTTGTATCACATCTTGCCGCGTTCAATGCCGTGTCGACGCACTCCGTCTTCAACGAGGCCCCTGGGCTTCGGAGCTAGCCTTCCAGACGTCTCTACGTTTAATTAAACCCTAAGTGGCTCCCCACATTTCAGACACATCCAAAACTTTAATTTCTACAGAGATAATATGTTACGCTACTGAACACGGTTCTCAGGTATATTCAGTCTTCTTTGTTTTGTTGATATAACTAGTATTCTGTACAAAATTCGATGCAATTGTATGAGATTAGTTTTGTATGAACTTATTTAAAAGTTTGTCTACGCTTTCAGTCATGCCTGTGGTCGAGTATAATTTCGTATTAAACAAAATGCGAATTGCTTTTAAAATAATTTTTTGTTAGTTTTGATGGGGTGATGACATATTGTATTCTTACTCTGTCACTACACGGACAACACGGACTCTTACATTAACCAGAGGATAAGATAATACCGTCCGTAGTTCATTACTACACTGATATACGTAAAATAGAATAGCTTAAAAGAAGTTATTATATCGTAAAGGAGTTAAGAAACAGGAATGAATAAGTAGTAAGTAATAAATGAATGCTTTAGTCACTTAAGCAGTTGGATATTGTATAAATTATCACGCGGCAATCGCAACGAGTATTTTCACGCAACGTTCCAAAACTTGTTAATTAAAACTCATTAAAAGCTTAATTTCAACATTGTTGGTAATTAAGAAGATTCACGATCTGCGAACCCTATTATCTTCACCGAAGCACTTTTACGAATTATTAAGATAGAACGCAACAGTATTAAAATCCTTGTTTAAGTTTTTTGTTTATTATGTATAGGAAAATGGTGAGATTGCATATTGTTAGAGGCGTGTTGTTAAAGGCAGAACAGTGATGGTGTTATTGACTCGATATACAAAGTTAAATATCTATATTTAGGTTACAAAGCTTTTTACTTTATTTATATAGACTGCCTTCGTTGAAATGGCTACCTTTTACGGAAACTGAAGGTTACGTGAAAAAGAAATGTTGTATTATGTTACTTATGACTTATGACTTATGACTTTAATCCGGCAATCCTCTGTGTGAAGCCGTAGTTCTTGGGTCTGGAGTTAAAGCTGAGTGGAGTAAAATAAACGGACGAGATGACACCTAGTGGTTGATTTCGATTTTAAAGTTTCAATTGTTATGAATTTAAAGGAGTCCACTAATTACTTTCGATATACCAGATCAACAAGTGCGCTGTACATCAAATGGTAATTTCTCTCTAACTCGGACTATTACTATAACGTAACTTCATGATTTGCTAAACGCCAGAGCTCCTAACATACAGGCATACATTAGTCAGTATAACAATATGATATTTACCATACCGATGACATGTAGAGAAGATAGATACAATTTATGCGGAAGCATTGCCAACTGTCATGAACTTGCGATGTAGGTCGCAGGACTTGGCGCGAGTCAAACCTGGCCTCGTTACAGGTGAAATGCAACAAACCTACATAAATTATTATTGTTTATTGTTTCAACTTGAATAAGTATTGATAAAAAAAGTAGGTACCAATAGGTGAAAAGCATTAATTACAGAATAAGGCAGAGACATGGCTGCGCTTTGACTTTTTTTTATATAATGGGAGGCAAATGAGCCAGCAGGTCACTTAGCTAAACAGGTACCTACGTGATAACGATTATGATATATTTTCTAGTGATAACTAGAAAAAATATCATAATCGTTATCAAAATCATAATATCATTATTTGCATAAAACATGCTATACATATGGTGTTAAAAACCTTACAGAGCTTACATGTTTTGCCAGAATTGTACCTAGAATGCAAATATAATTATACTATTGCTATATAAATCACAGAACTATAAATTATGAAGCTATTATATCCAATTTCTTCCTATTAAAACTTTTTGATTAATGGAATGTGTTTATTGCTCGTATCGGAACCTAGATTTATAATTTTCGAATATCTAGTTTTAATTAAACTGCCTGAGAAAACAAACATGTTGACATAATATAGAGTTTGAATAGTTCCATTTCAATTTGTTTTTTGCGTTTGTTTGGATGGATTTTTTATGTTTTGTTTGCACAGAGTCAATATTTTTTCAAAGTATCAAAAAAAAAAAATTTATTTTTGAAATGGTATAATTTCAAGTTGGTCCCATAGTTTAATGGTTACCTATGTAATTTGGGGCTTGTCTGATTTCTTTCTTCACATTCACGTTGTGCTATAGGTATAAAATTATTAAAACCCCTGCTTCTGTTGAATATTTCAGACCTGAATACTTAATTTTTTTTTTCAAAATAAATTAGTAAGTAGATATTACTAAAATGAATCTAAACATTCCAATCAATAAATACCTAATTACAGATAAATTAATGAGGTCTTCAAAATAAAATGGTAATTTTATACAAATAAACAATACAAAATAGTGTGAAAGTGAAGTTAAAATTATACGAACGTGTCTCTAGGACGAGTTGAATGTGAACAAATTAGTAGCAATTTGTGTCCCAACGTACCGAGCGTTTCAGACCAAATGTGAATATCAAATGAGTATTTAAGCCACCCATTTGGATCACTCTCGACCGATGCCAATCATTTGAAAATTGATGCTTGCGGCTTTCATTCGCTACTATTAATTATTGCTAGTACTATTATTTTAGCATCGGTTTATTACCTACTTCTCATATTTTATGCTCTTTATTTTGATGTTATCGTTTTAATAAATATGAGAGTATTTATCGTACGGCACTTGAGCGGTTTATTTTCGAACGTGTGGATTTAAAGTAGACAAGATCCGTTATTAAATTGCTTTGCAGACTTGCGATTTTGTATTGGATTGTTATTAGTCAACATAGTGGTGATGTAGTAAGAATACATAGAGTAGGACCCTCTCTTATCTCGTGAGTTTCATAAGAGCCGGCTAAGGGTGTTTTTTTTTTTTTTTGAAAACGTTTATTTCTTTAAAAAACTTAACAATAATTTCCATACTGTACTGGTAGGCTAAGCTGCCCTCCTTCCCTGCAGATTAGGGCATTGGAAGCATTTAGTGTTGTTTACTAAATTTTACTAAGTACTTAATAATTTTCTAAAAAAAATGAAAAAAAAAATTCTAACTTAAATCCTACTCTACCGTTGACACCTTTACGATTTAGGAGCTTAGAGCCGACTTTCGCACTTTGCTGACTTTTGTAATATTCAATGAATGAAATAGCGGAGTGCCAACATTTAAATATTTCTATAATAATTAAACACAATTTTGTTTTGAATGAATGATTTTCTGACAATTACCAAAATCATCAAGTTTTGAGTCATACCTTTTTAAGAACATCACGATTATTAACAATTATTTATCGACTACCTTTTTTATTATCAATGTCCTTACCTTTTTGATTTTTTTTTCTAATGAAAAGCGGGCACTATACTAATTTTATTTAAAACTTAAATTTTTCAAAGCATTGTTACATTTGAAATAAATATTTATAAAGTTACAATAACAACATGCAGGGTGGTAAGACTCCTGTTAAGCCTATTGATGAGGGAGGCTTAACGTACAAAGTGAAAAGATATTTTGCAGTAGGGGTGCAGGCGTCCCTTAATTGATAATAATTTTAGAAAGAAAAAGTTAATTATTTCTTTAAACAACTTATTTTGTCTTATTGCTAGGCAACGGTTTCCCGTTATTTGTAGGTTTTTAAACGTCATGTCAATTTTTAATTAGACTTCAGCGGCAGCGAACTGACAGGTTCACTGGCTTTAAGCATTTTGTATCTTCACATCTTCTCCAATAATGTTGAGTAGCTAACTCCTGCTATTAAATACCTACTTTAAAGTTTACCCTTAAAATGTTATTATAAAAAAAAAAGTTGCGCTTCTTCTATTTCACTTTATTCTCACAAAATCTCTTTAAAACTTTAAGCTCATCACGAACTTGAGTGCAAGACTAAAGAGGTCGAATAGAAAAAGTTATTCTATATACAAAGTTAAGGTTATATATTATTTAGATGGAGGAAGCCCCACAACAACGTCTTGATTATGTCTCGGGCAGATTGAATACATCCGAAGCGAGCCGGAACAAAGGGGTTTCATTGTTATTCACCCCTGTATAGTGTAGCTGTGACAAACTATTTAGGCGAACATCGCAACCCTTAAACGAGTCTGTTGATTGTTTTCTACCAAAGGTTAACTACCTACCTGTACAAAGCTAATGTCAGTGTTGTCAAATCCGTGTATGTATCCCTAGGGTGACTTAACAGATCGCTCGTGTGTATACGACATGCGATATCGACAACCGCTGTTAATGTGAATTAAATTGATTTTCTGATTTCGTATTCATTGATTCGTTGATATGCCTTTGATTTTCAAATACTAACATTTAGTAGTTATGTTAGCAGCCTTAGAGCCATTGCGGTTACAGACTGTGGCAACTCGTCATCGTCCCACAGTAAGTACAAACCTGCTGTATACCTTCCTAAAAAAGTTTAATCTATACTATTTTTCAGATCTTATGGGTACGGTGACGTTTAGTATTTGTCATTACTAGAGATGTAGTAACACTAATATCGTTTTTAAAAATACCGATTCTATATCTAACCGATATAATTTACAAACAAGAATAAATCGATTATGGGTACAAAATAAGAAACTAATCTTTTTTTAAATATTTATTAATTATGCCGAATCAATGCGTGATTCATCTGATGAACAGCTTGATGAATTACTTGATTCGTCACTAACATGACATAATAAGTGAAAATCTACTGTCATGAAGTATTAGATTTTTGTTTTTCCAATCATCGGCAGTTACGTGGTCACAGGTCACAGGCCTCTTTTAATAATGACATCATCAAGATTTTATCGCTATGACGTACGAATCCCGCCAAAAAAAAACTTGCGGTCTATCCTCGTAAAAACTAATATTGAGTTATAAGACAACTGAAATTATTATATTAATTTCTATGATTATAAAAAAAATATTAATCGATTTAATCAATTTTATAAAAAACCATTCGATTTTAACAATTTTATTGTGTCAATCTCTATTGAAATTCGTTCCGAGTCGCGCATACGATTTTAAAATTTATATGTTTATATTTATTTATTTATTGCTTTATTGTACACCAAAATAAAATACAACAGGTAAGTACACAAATTATCTTAAAAACTAGGTGACACAAATGGCGGTCTTATCACTCGAAGTGATTTCTTCCAGACAACCTTTTATATTTTACATATTAGGGTTGAAGATGGAATATAAAACAAATATTTCATATAATTTAATTATATATAAACGTCTAAATAATATTTTTAATTTTTGATCAGTTCGGATTCATAAATTGATAGCTTTTATTTTTAAATTCTACAAAAGTAAATTAAGTAACATGGAAAAGATCAAATGTCACCGTACCTTTCCTGTCTGATAAAGACTATACAGATATCATAATCGCTAAAGGTTCCAATATGTCAGATTAAATTGTCACTTATGACAATCGGTATCATTGTTTACTGTGTGGAGTTAGGTACCAAAGTAGAAAGTAGAAGTAAAATAGAGTACCAAAGAAGGTTCATCCTAAAAGGACTAGGAAATGCCTAAAACTTTCTTTTTCAAGCACAAAGTGTTTCCTTCTCTAATAATATTTTGCCATCCAATAAGTTTATTATAGACATATACCTAGGTACGTTAACCTAGCAAACAAAATATTGTTTTTTTATTTGCTTTTTTCTTATGCGGAAATTGAATGTACTACAAATATGATAAATGATATAAGTGCGTACTTATATACGAGATATTCGTAAATAATGAAATAAAGCTACATTATGAGAGGAAAACAAATAAATTTTCGATGGGTACGGTAATGTATAAATAACTTCGATACCTACTTATGATAGGTACATTTTAAAAGTAAAATTGTGTAGGCATTGCTTAAATGAAACAGATGTAAAATATTCTTAACAAAATTATTTATTATTATGTAATTTGACAAAGTACACTAGCCTCCTCTAGAGATGGAGAGAAAATTGGCATACTAATTTAAAGCTGGCCAGACGTATCAGTGAAATTTATATTTATTGACTTATAAGGTAACCATAAAGCTTGGTTTTGCTATAATCCATATCGAAATAAACATAATAACAATAGAAAAATATTAGATACTGCTACTTTTTGAACCAGCTATATGTATTTTTCGTATTAAGCTTTATTTCGTACCATTTTGAAATAGTTGTTGAACATCAAACGCTCTCCAGGAAGTCAAATACATAGACAAGCTGTAAACTTGATTAGGGGATTGAATGAAATAACAAACAGCGTAAGAAAAATCAAGGGAGAGGAGCGTTTGTTGGTACTTACTCAAATGTAACGTATAAATTCTTTGTTGGACGTAGACGCGAGATGTTTGGATTGTAAATAAAACGCTACTAAGTCATCTAAGGAAATATGATACGTATTTTATAATAAAGGAATGTGTGAGTAACACGAATTTGTTAAGGGAATGCTACTGATATACTAAAAGCGTGACACCAAGTTAATTTTTAGCACAATCAGATTTATATCATCTATGCCCTAAGCAGGAGCGTGGCAGATCAGCGGGCACGGACTTTCAAATTCCCATCATCACCACTATTGACCTGAAAAGGCTTCTAGCTTTTTGGAATAGCCTGGGTTGGTTGGAATGAATAGGAGTATAATGACACGCACTAAGGACTTTCTAAGTGCCTAAGTGCAGAAACAGCCCAACCAAACAAAAATGAATCCTTATGCTCATGGATACAGAATACAAAATATTGGCTAGAACTATTTTTAAAGGTGTGTTGCAGTCAATTTAATTAAGGAACAAAACATTTTGAAATTCAACGTAAAAAAACGCATACATAAACTTAACATAAGTACGGTCAAGGAATTTAATTGTTTAGCAGGTACAGAACTTACGTAATTTAGTCGTATTATATACCAAAATAATCCTAGCGAATTTGAAAGATATTACACCTCAAAATTGACATAATATAAAATATAACCAATAAGTATGAATCGCACTTCAAACTTCTTTGTTTACAAACTTCCACCATTCTGTCCAAAGAGTAAAAAATAAAATTTTGACAGTATTATCAATACAATGCATTGAACCAATCAGAACAGCGAATGCTACTCGATATACTTTATTGTTAATAGTGACACAAACTCGGACTAAGGATACTGTTTGATGGAGATGGTAGATAAGGTCTAGTTTAGTTTGACTTAACTTTGGTCTGTCAACAATATAAAATTGAAGAATTTTATTTTAACACAAAATACCTGTCTGTCATAGATAGACAAGGCTAGGTATATATACCTTGTCTAATTAATTTTACGACTCCCAAGACGTCGGGGTTCGTCATCCGTCGTCTGTAGTCGGTAAATAGTAACCTGACCGATTTCAAAATTAAGCAAATTGCTAAACAATTAAATTCCTTGAGTGTACAATAACAATTTCAAATTCTAAAAACATGTTTAAAAATATTCATACGTGGATCTACCCCTTAAATAGTACGTCAGCACGGTGAGACAAACAGGAACGGCGGCATCGTGGCTCTACGCGGTACGACAGCAACAGTAATTGCAATACCTCGGTTATGTGCCGGCAATAACTAATCTTTCATGCCTCCCGCGCCATTTTTTAACCGAGTGACATTTTATTTTGTGCGCGAAAATATGATATTACGTACTTTGAAATTGTCCTTTTTTGTATTAAATGTGTGTTTGTTTTGTGTAAAATATGAGAATAAATGCATTTATCTTTTGATGAACAGTGTATCCGGTATGAAGATTTAAATTACATAAGCAATATATATAAATCAGGAATTATTTTTGCTGGGATGTTTATTCGTTTGGCACAACTAACGTATACGCGTGACTTCACTTGCCTGAATCGAAGTGAACAGAAATTGAATGATTGGCATTTCGACATGCGAACTAGTTTTAAAATCGCTTAAAGCATTGTTATAAGAAAACTTGAAATTAAACCCTATACCAATCCGTCGTATTAGTAGGCCAAGTATCCCTCCGTCACAATAGGAGGTCCGTCCCTGCAGTGGGACATTAATGGGCTTTTTATGATGATAATTGTTCTAAATGGGTTTCTAAAACGGGAACTCGTGCATGACAGCTTTATACGGTGGCCTTAATAACCGGCTTATTGTTTTGTTCAGATTCGCATTCGTATTGTCTTTCTTTGCTAACGTGTTTTTTGTGTCACAAAATGAATATTATTTATGAATAATATTAATAAAACGTCTACGAAGCATGTTGTGCACCTACTTATGTTTAATTGAAAGTGTGTCACGAGTGAATTGATATCAAAACAAGAACTAATAAACTGTAAGTAAAGTTTTATAAAATGTCTGATCCTGGTGGCTTCAGCCCTTTTGGGCGTAGCCAGCTACTGCGTCGAAGTCCTCCGCCCATTCCAGCACCGATTCCTATAGCTTCACCAAGACCAACTGAACAACTACCCCAGAGACCTGAAAAACAACCAGTGCCTATGGAGCTTGAGGTACCAACAGAGGCAATACCGACATCTGAGATCCAGAAATGGGCGTCCCACACAGATACTCTGCTAAATGAGGTCTGTCAAATTACTCAAGACGCCGGAAAGATGAATACTGAACAAAAACTCCGGGTTGCTAATTTATGCAGGAAAATCTCTCATAACACAACTCAAATGGCCATCCTTTTTGCTTCGTTGAAAGAGAAGACCAAAGTAGCGTATGTAACCGTTCAGCACTTAAAATCCCAACAAAACGTGGAAAACTCTCTTGAACAAGTCAAAGAAGCCCTGAAAAACAACGCGGGACCTGCTGAAAATGCGTCCTTCGCTGATATGGTAAAAAAGGTGCCGGAAATTTCGTCAGACCAGCCAAATTAAGTACCGTTGCCATCTATCCCAATGACAAGTCAAAGAACAGTGACGATACGAAGTCCCTTGTTCAAAAAATTATTTCTCCTGAGCAGCTTAAGCTCCACGTCAGAGGGGTGAAAAAAGTGAGTAACGGTGGTGTTATCATAAGAACTGAAAGTAGGGGAGATATTGAAAAGCTCAGAAATGACGAAAATTTAAAATCTTCTGGCCTTAAAATTGAAGAATTTGCCAAACGCCGTCCAAAAATTGCCGTTATTGGTGTTCCTATTGCCCTTAAAGAAAGCGAAGTTTTTGAGTGCATATTTGGACAAAACTTAGCAGATAAGTTTCCTAACTATACTCTTGAAGACTTTACAAAGACAACTAAGCTGAGCCACAAATCAGGCAAGAAAGACTTACCGACTTGTAACTATATTCTAGAAGTGCCCGCAAATGTCAGAAAAACCTTAATAAACCAAGGGCGTATTTATATAAATTGGACTTCGTGCCCTGTCAGGGACTTCACCATCGTTACAAGGTGTTTTAATTGCCACCAATACGGTCACACTGCAAAGTTTGGCGCGAACCTAGCCCTACATGCAATCATTGCGGAGAAACCGGTCATCACTTTAACGACTGCAAGAATAAAGACCTTGTGACGTGCCTCACGCGTCCCGCTTCGCGCGTCCATCTTCGCGCGCTCCACTTCGCTACACGTCAATGGCGCGAGCGCGTCGTGGAGGGGCCTACACAGCGGCCATTATATAAGAAGACGCGGGGCGCGGCCGCTTCCCTTTTGTTCCGGCTTGCTGACTGAAGCTAAGTGTTTGCCTTTCTATAGGGCAGCCTTCGAACCTCGTGCTTTGTAATCGAATCCTCTCAAAATCCTTCTGATTAGACCGGCTTGCTTAAACTATATTTGTGTTAACGTAGTGATTTCTAAATATATAGTGACAAACTAATAACATTGTATGTACTAAATTAGCTTATACCTATATTTGTGTTAACGTAGCGATTTCTAAATATATAGTGACAAACTAATAACATTGTATGTACTAAACTTTTAACTGAATAATACTACATTGTCGTACTGAGTTGTTTGCATTTATCTCCCTAAACTACCCACTACGTCACAGTGGCGCCCAACGTATTAAGGCAAAAGCACGAGGTTTGGTGAGCACGCCCATTTTTTTTTTCTTTTCTGTGTGTCGTGAAAAAAAAGTGTTCCGTTCAAGGTTGGTACTGTTCTTGTTCTTTCTTTTGTGTTAAAAAGAGTTTAAACTTTCCTTTCGTTTCTGCAAGCGAATTATCTACTTTTTTTATTTAATTTAACTACCTTGTACGTTAAATAAACAACCGGTCAGCGCACGTGGCGTGACCGCGTTGTCCTTTTAAAAAATATCATAACAAGATATTTAATTGACTTCGTAGACGATACCTACTGAACGGAACACATAATTCACATTTAATTCTATTGTTCGTTGTTTACATTGATTGCTTCTGCAGTTTTGCCGTGTATTATTTTTTCTTTTCTTAAATAAAATGTCGTACGCGATTAACTACCACCATTTAAACAAGACTGAACTACAATATGAGGTCCTTGTACGAAAGGGCGATAAGTCAGATACGGTAGACGAGTTGCGGAAGCAATTAGTAAAATTATTTCCTCTTTATCCGTCGGAGGACATTTCAGAGTCGTGTTACGAGCCCGCCGCGGATATATCGCAAAGTGAATTGTCCTTGTCGCGAGCTAATAATAATTTAAAACTATTGCAAGTAGACTTTAATAGTAGGATGTTCGCTAGGACGGAATCCATCTTGCACCACGTGTATCATAGGTTACAGCGTGTTGAATTTAGTGACAGGGAAAGTTATGAATCCATTTGGCAGGAGTTCAACTCCATCTTTAACTTATTTAAAGCCTTGTCACCTTCCTCTATTAGTGGCACGAGCGTCGCAAAGACAGCAGTACAGCAACCAGGCGGTGTTGCACCTACCTCCGAGTCATTAAATTATGACCGTAAACTTTTTTCGGAGTTAGGCAAGTTTAAGTACTCGGGTAAAACGTGTGTGCGCGGTTTCATAGAGAGAATGAATGAATTTATTTCGTCTAGGGGCATTCCTGACTCGAAGATCTTATCCTTCGCGTATGAGATATTTTCGGACGATGCCCTTCATTGGTATCGTTCCGTTAGGAACAATGTAAATTCATGGAGTGAGTTGTGTGGGTCATTGAAGCAGGATTTTAGCCCACATAACTATGATTTCAAATTAATGTCTGAAATAAGACTGCGCTCTCAAGGTCAAGGTGAGAACATAACCCTGTATGTAGCGAAAATGCAGGGGTTGTTTTCTCGCCTTGACAATCCAGTTCCAGATGGTGAGAAACTGGAAATTTTATTAAACAATATTAGGCCTTGTTATACCAACTGTCTCTTGACTACAACTATTACTGATATTCCTTCGTTGGTTAGTGTCTGTCGTAATTTTGAAAAATATAATAGTCGTAGTAGGGATTTCTCTGAGCCTCCTACGGTTACTTCTAACACTTTAGCTCCTGAATTCGCTTATAATAATAATAATAGTAATAAAAAGTATACTGGTTCTTACCAACCTAATAGGTTTAAAAACTTTCATAAAAATTTTAAAAATGAGCCTTCAACTTCTTTTGACTTATCTGCGGAACCCCAAGTTAGTGCGGTATCTAATACTCCCAGGCAGCATTGTCCTCGGTGTCGTTCTGATTCGCATTCCTTGAAAACTTGCCGGCAGCCGCGTTACTTGATTTGTTTTAAATGTGGCCTAAAGGGCTACCGCGCAATGGACTGTCCGAAGTGCAACGGTCCAATTATTAATAATTCAAAAAACTAATTAGTAACGGTTGGGGAAAGAAAAATAAAATCTTTAATAATAAAATAAAGAGTAAATTGTATAATAATAATAAATGGCAAGACTTGTTGCATTCCAATTCATTATACTTCTGCAACAGTAACAAACTTTCCTCAATCGATAATTCAAAACAAACTATTACGCCATATATTTCTGTGACAGTGAACGGTAGAAGTACAGTGGGTCTTCTTGATACTGGTTCGTGTTTTACAATTCTTGGTAACAACTGTCATAATTATTTTTTGAACAAGTTAAATATTGATTCAACAAAATCATTAGAATTTACCACCGCTGGGGGTGATAGATATTCTTCTCTTGGCAGTGTGGTACTTCCTTTTAAATTTGGTAATAAAATTAATTATATTGTCACTCACATAGTGCCAGGCATAAAGATTTCCTTGATACTTGGTATAGACTTTTGGAGGAGTTTTGATTTGTTTCCTGTCGAATTAGAATCTGTGTTGGTTGATAGAAAAATTGTGGACGTCACGGAACTACATTCCGATGACACGACTCAGTTAATTTCCCTTGATAATCTTTCAAGTGACCAAAGAGAGAACGCTAATAAAATAATCTCCCAGTTTAAGGATATTTCTTATGAAAGACGAGGTCTGGGTCGCACTTCCCTTATTACTCATTCGATTGATACTGGGGACAGTCCCCCTATTCGCCAGCGTTACTATCGCATGTCTCCCGAAAAGCAGCGTATTTTAATACAGCAGGTCGACGGAATGCTTAAGGACGATGTGATTGAGAAGTCCGAAAGCCCTTGGTCGAACCCTGTAATATTGATTAAAAAAAAAACGGGTGACATGCGCTTTTGTCTTGATAGTCGTAAATTGAATTCTGTCACAAAAAAGGATGCCTATAGCTTGCCCTATATAGCCGAAATATTGGATAATTTGTCAGACGCGAAATACTTATCTAGCATCGATATTTCTAAGTGTTTTTGGCAAACTTTAATAAAAGAGGAGGATCGTTGTAAGACGGCCTTTTATATTCCCTCTCGCGGAACGTATCAATTTAAATGTATGCCTTTTGGTCTTACCAATGCACCCGCTACTCAGCAGCGCTTAGCGGACAGCCTATTCTGCGGTCCTGAGTTCGAAAATAGGGTATTCTGTTTTGTAGACGACATCGTCTGCATTACGCAAAATTATAAAATGCATATTAAATTATTGTCCTTAATATTAAAAAAATTAAAGGACGCTAATTTAACAATAAATTTTGAAAAATGTAAATTTTTTAGAGAAAAAATTAAATATTTAGGTTATGTTGTCGATTCTAAGGGCCTTCATCCCGATCCCGATAAGGTTGATTCTATTGCAAATTATCCTGTGCCCGCTAATAGAAAGGAGGTGCGTCGTTTCTTGGGAGCGGCGTCGTGGTATAGGAGGTTCATTCCTAACTTTAGTACCTTGGCTACTCCTCTTAATAAATTAACTTCTAGTGGAAAGAAGTCTCCCCCTTTTTCTTGGTCACCAGAGGCCGATCAGGCCTTCGTTAATTTAAAAAATCATTTGATTTCCCCTTCTGTCTTATCTTGTCCAGATTATACTCAACCATTTGAGATACACGCCGATGCCAGTGACTATGGCATAGGCGCGGTACTTTGCCAGATCTTGAATGGGGAGGAAAGGGTCATTGCTTACTATAGCAAGTCGCTATCGGACCAAGAGAGAAATTATAGTGCTACCGAGCGCGAGGCGCTCGCAGTGCTTTCAGCCATTGAGCATTGGCGTTGCTATGTAGATAACGGTAAACCCCTCATAGTATATAGTGACCACGCAGCGCTCCAATGGTTCCTAAAGCTTAATAACCCAACCGGCCGGTTGGCTAGGTGGGGTGTTCGTCTTTCTGCTTATAATTTCGAAATAAGGCACCGTCGTGGTTCTGACAATGTTGTGCCGGATTTGTTGTCTCGTTCTAAAAATATTATGTGTATAGAAACGCAAAATAAATCTAATAACGTTTCTACTAACGATCCGTGGTATTTAAAAATATATAACGGTTGTTTAAAAACTCCTACTTCCTTTGTTGATTATCAGGTAATTGATAACAAACTTTATCGTTTTAAGAGAAGTCTCAATCCTCTCACTAGAGAATTTCAATGGAAGGAGATTGTACCGTCCGAGGAGAGAGCGTTGGTTATATCTCAGAATCATTCGTTGCCCACGGCTGGTCATCTTGGCATTTTTAAAACTTATAAACGTCTAGATCTTAATTATTATTGGCCAGGTATGTATAGTGACGTGGTCAAGGCGGTAAATTCTTGCGAAGCTTGCATTGCCCATAAACACCAGACACATTTAACCTTGGGTCACATGGGCGGTCCTAAGTCGGTTTCCAAACCCTTCCAGGTAATTAGCATCGATTTAGTCGGTCCATTGCCTCCAACGAGGAAGCAAAATACTTTCATTTTTGTCGTTTCTTGTTGTTTCTCGAAATATTGTTTACTTTTTCCCATTAAACGTGCAACAGCCGAGGTTATTACCAGAATACTGGAGGAAAACGTTTTCTTAGTTCATGGTATTCCTTCTACGGTCATACTCGATAACGGCAAGCAATTCATTAGTTCAACTTTTAAAAACTTATTAACTAAATATAAAATTCCAAACTTGCACTACACGCCTTTATATACTCCTCATGTAAATTCTGTGGAACGTTATAATAAAACTATAATCACGGCCGTTTCAACCTTCATAGATAATGATCACCGTGTCTGGGACACACTTATACCAAAGATTCAATTTGCAATTAATTCTGCGGTGAACGAAGTGACAGGTTTCTCGCCGTCGTTTCTTGTTTACGGTCGGGAGCTTGTAAATTGCGGCTCACGCCATATTGACTCTGACCCCAATATGGTCCATGAGCCGCGAGACTCTTACGCTGAATCACTCGGCTACTTATCTTCAATCTTTGAGAAGGTACAGGCAGCCTTGCTGTCGGCTCACCAGCGTAATTGTCAATCTTATAATCTCCGTCGTAAGCCGGTGGAATTCCAGGTGGGCGATGTTGTATGGAGACGTACTTTTTATCTTAGCGATAAGGATAAATATTTTTGTAAGAAGTTGGCCCCTAAGTTTATAAAGTGTAAAATCACATCTAAAAAGTCGCCTTTGGTCTATAAACTATCCGATATGTCAGGTAAACCGCTGGGTGAATGGCATATCAAAGATATTAAAAATATAAATTATAAAGAATGATATCTGAAATAAACATAAATAGATTTTACCTACATATAGTTGTTATTATTTTGTTTAGGCATCGTCGTATTACTCGCACTCTCGTGCATGTCGCTTATCGACTTTTATCCTTCACACCTCGGTGTAATAATATTATCGATTTGTATTTTTATCTACAAATTACAAGGGTTTCGGATTCGAACCCGAGACTTTGTATTTTTATCTACAAATTACGCAAGGTTTCGGATTCGAGCCCGAGACTGCGCTGTGGCGTGTTGTATTTTAACTTGTTGTTTTTGTTACTCGGTGTTCATCGAGCTGATTAAAAGAAAATATTTTTTTTTACCCCATGGTACAGTGGTAGAAAGAGAGGTTTTTCGAACTTGATCACAGGTTCGATGCCTGAAACTCTTTATTTCATTAAGTAATTGACGGCGAAACTGCTCACTAAGTTGATATGTTTTATTGAATTATATTAAGGTTGTTTACGTTCTAAAATAAACATTTTAATTAAAATATTAGGTATAAGTTGAACCATTGGAATGCGGCCTCGCTCGAACGATCTTTTGTTCGAAGGTTGTTAACCTGTTCTTTGTGATTTAATTGACTATATTTTTTTTTCTATAACACGGCGACAGCCTACAGCTGTTCTTTTGTTTGCAATATGGGTTCCGTATTTCAATGAATCTGATCTTCATAGTATACTTGAAAACTATCATTTATCATTTTTTTTTTATTACAATATCCGTACAGCGCTGGCTCGTCACGAGATAATACTAACTACTAACCCTAATTTTTTTTTTTTTTTAAAATAGTTTGTATTGCCTTTTCTTTTGGCTGTTTCAGGTACCTCCCGCGGAGCTGATCTCATCTACCGCTCCTGCAGGGTGTTGGTGCCTGAACAGCCTGTCGCCCCCTGCTAGCAGCCGAATTTTCCCTAGGAAAAATTCTGGTCTAGCGGGGGGGGTATGTGACGTGCCTCACGCGTCCCGCTTCGCGCGTCCATCTTCGCGCGCTCCACTTCGCTACACGTCAATGGCGCGAGCGCGTCGTGGAGGGGCCTACACAGCGGCCATTATATAAGAAGACGCGGGGCGCGGCCGCTTCCCTTTTGTTCCGGCTTGCTGACTGAAGCTAAGTGTTTGCCTTTCTATAGGGCAGCCTTCGAACCTCGTGCTTTGTAATCGAATCCTCTCAAAATCCTTCTGATTAGACCGGCTTGCTTAAACTATATTTGTGTTAACGTAGTGATTTCTAAATATATAGTGACAAACTAATAACATTGTATGTACTAAATTAGCTTATACCTATATTTGTGTTAACGTAGCGATTTCTAAATATATAGTGACAAACTAATAACATTGTATGTACTAAACTTTTAACTGAATAATACTACATTGTCGTACTGAGTTGTTTGCATTTATCTCCCTAAACTACCCACTACGTCACAACCTTTCCTCAAACTGCGCGACCTGCAAGCGTTTTAAAAGGAAAAGTGACCATCAAACTGGTGATGCTACCTGCCCAGCACGGAAATTTGCAGAGGACAATTATATAAACTCAATAGACTATGAGGGCGCCTGAGAGCGCTACATACTAATTTACTGAGTAAGCACACTAGTTAAGTTTAATTAATCTATTTTAGTTTTAAATTAGTTAATTATTTTTTTCACTGATTTATTTTCTGTTGTTTGTAATGACTTCGGAGCTCATTGACGAATTAGATAATTTCATTGTTTCGGATGCCAAGACTTGTGATGTCGAAGAGTATAAAATTCTCATACCAAAGAACAAAAAAACCTTAACTATACTTACACAAAATGTCCGCAGTATAAACCGCGATTTTAATGGCTTAGAACTATTGTTACAAAGACTAGAAATTTTATGTGACATGATAGTCTTAACAGAGTGTTGGCTTCCTAAACAGACTGCAGACCTTCCTTTAATTGATAGCTATAATCTATATAAAACGGAACAGTTCATAAATCCCATAATACCCTCAACAACAAAATAATGCACAATCTAATATATTAATGTTTTGTGATGAATTAGGAAAATCAATGGGACAGTCACTAAGTTCGGACTTAGACCAAAATGTAATTAATTATTGTATGCCAGGCCTAACATATAGTTCCATTATAGAAAAAGTTAAGAATCACAATTTAAACAGTAACAGTACTCTTATAATTTTAGTAGGAGACAGAGGAAATGCAAACAGAAATACACTTATAAATTGTTTTGAATTATTGAGTTTATTAAATGTTAAAAATATAATCTTATTCACACTTCCTTATAGCCGTAGTTTGTCACAGGCAGAAAACAATATAAGATATACGCTCAATCAAACATTACATACATTAACATTTAATAATTCAAACAAGTTTCATTTGATTGACATAAACTTTTACTTAGAAAGTAAATTATTATTGATGAAAGATAAATTCTATTTGAATAGATTTTTTAAGAGACAGATAGCATCTTCGCTATCATATTGTATTAGACAGTCAGCCAAGAACTTGGCTAACCAACCTGCTTTTATTGAGCAAAATCTTAGTTGAGCGACTTTGGAATCTGTTCCAAATCATCATTTAAATTTAAGTGTAGGGCAATAGGGGAAAACTCTAGCGACTTAGTTTTAGGGACACAGAAGAACTCTTTGTTCTTGAATAATATACAACAAAATATTGTAGGATCTTTTGGCAAAGAATTAGATTTATCTTTAAATGAGATGCATATTCATAGAGATATTAAGAAGGTAGAGTTTCACTCTAGTTTAGAAAAAACGCATACTTTTCATAACTGTAAGAAAAATGCCAATTATATCAACTTGGTGCACCAGAATATTCAGTGTTTAAGAAATAAAGAGCTAGAAATAGAACTTTTTTTGAATAGTTGTAATATTAGTATTTTATGTATAACTGAACATTGGTTAAAAAGTTTTGAATTCATGTTTAATTTCAGTGGCCACCAAGTTGGTAGTTCATTCACCAGGTTAAATTCAATACATGGAGGTTCATTAATAATAATTAATAAACAATTTAAATTTAAGGAGCGTAAGGACATAGTAAATCTATCTGTTGAACGAACAATTGAATTGGCATCATTGGAAACAGGACAATTCATAGTAGTGTCAGTATATAGACCACCATTGGGTTCCTTTGATATTTTTGAAGTAATAATGGAAGAGGTTTTATTCAAACTGTCAAAATCTAACAAGAAACTTATTATATGTGGAGATTTTAATGTTAATATTTTAGAATGTAGCAAATTGAGTCTTAGATTGATAAATCTATTTAAATCATACAACTTACTTAATATGTTTATGGAACCTACTAGAATAACGTCAACTAGTGCAACATGTATAGATAATATTTTTACAAATATAATTCCTATTCAGAAATGTGTTATTAACAAATTAAATTCAGATCATAGTGGCCAATTAATCCAATTCCATAATGTTAATAAAATAATATCAAAGAAGTATATAACTTGTGTACCGGTAACTGCAAACCGTTTGAACAATTTGAAAACAAAGTTACTTAGTATTGATTATTCATTTTTATTAAATATATCACATCCAAATGAAATGTATAACTCTTTTTTTACTTCATTTCATAAATTATTTAGTGAGATTTTTACCTCTAAAACATTTGCAGTTACTATACCCCTTCCAGCGTAAGTTTAGCTTTTTGACAGTTCACGTCCATGAAGTTTCGTAATACTTCCGCTTATTTTTCGAACAAATATATATTGTATTTCATGGACGTACCCATGTTTTTTTCAGTTACCATGGTTACTTAGTGATGGACACTCATAACGATTATCACCACTATGAAACAAATTACAAATAATCAGTAGAAATAAATGCTATAAATAAACCTGAACTCTTCATGATACGTTTATAAAATGTAATATGATATTTTAGATTAGCTATAACCCGCGAATGTGTCACGATAAATTATGTATTTTAAATAATACCTTAGCTAACTATAATTTTATCATTTTAAGCTATAGGCTAATTCTCTTAACATAGAAAAAAGAAACAATAATAAAATGATAATGTAAGTTGATATAAGGCTCCAAATGTGTAAAATAAAGTAATCTGAAAAATCGCGAAATCGCTTACAATCGAATGGCATTACATTCGAGATACTACTGAACGTCACTAACGTCAATCTGTCAAATGTTGTTAAATATAGTGGAAAGGGTATAATACATTGGTATTTAATGACTGGGCAACAGCAGAGTTACACAAAGATAGGCAATTATTATATAACTTATATGCAGAAAAATCAATTAACACTAGTGATGAGTTCAAAGAGTATGTAAAAGAAGTTTCAAAAAAATTTAAAATCAACTGTAAAAATACCAAAGCACAATTTATAACCTCTAAGATAAGAAACAGTAATAATAAAATTAAGACTACTTGGAATATAATAAATGAGGAAACAGGTCGGAAAAATCAACAACACAAAGACCTAAAATTAAAAATTGAAGATAAAATTATTGATTCTAATTTAGATATAGCGAATACATTTGAAAGATATTTTACAAACATTTCTATAGATACTACCAAATCTTTGAACTCCTCATCCAATGCAGCTATCACTCTCTTAGCAGAAAATGTACCAGAATGTAACAAAACTCTTAAATTTAGCCATGTTAGTCCACTTGAGATTATTAAAATCTTTAATTCAATAAGTGTTAAGAAAACAGCTGATCTATGGGGAATCTCTGTTAGCATTTTAAAAACAGTGATAGATGTTATTGCACCAGAGTTAGCTGTCATTTTTAATAATAGTATAGACTTAGGTATATTCCCTGATCTTATGAAACCTAGTAAAATAACACCTCTGTTCAAATCAGATAGTACTTTAAATCCTACAAACTTTAGACCAATATCTGTGTTGCCTACGTTTAGTAAGATATTTGAAAAACTAATTCTTAATCAATTAATTAGTCATTTTAATAAAAATAAATTACTTCACGATAAGCAATTCGGATTTACACGTGGTCGTTCAACTACCGATGCCGGAGCTAATTTAGTAGAACACATATTTGAGGCCTGGGAGGAATCACAAGATGCTTTTGGCGTTTTTTGCGATTTATCTAAGGCATTTGACTGTGTCGAACACGAGACATTACTGGGAAAACTAGGTCACTATGGTGTTAGGGATTATGCTTTAGGTATTATTAGATCATATTTAAGCGATAGAGTACAAAAAGTAGATGTAAATGGTAAGCGTTCGCCTGGGTCGGTTGTTAAAATGGGGGTACCCCAAGGCTCAGTACTAGGACCATTTCTATTTCTCATATATATAAACGATTTGCCATATTTATTTAAAAAGAACCCCGAGATAATTTTGTTTGCCGATGATACATCCTTTATTTTTAAGATTAATAGACGACAACCTGCGGTAGACTACATAAATAATTCTCTTTTGGAAATGGTGTATTGGTTCAATTCAAATAATTTGTTATTAAATAAAACCAAGACAAAATGCGTAAAATTTACCTTGCCAAACGTACTTAATATAAATCCAATTGTTAAGATTAGTGATGAGGAATTAGAAATCGTTAACACTACAGTATTCCTAGGTATTACTTTAGATAGTAAATTACAATGGGGCCCCCATATTGAAAACTTGTCAGGTAGGCTTTCTTCAGCAGCATACGCAGTGAAAAAAATACGTCAGTTAACAGACATAGAAACAGCTAGGGTAGTTTATTTTAGCTATTTTCATAGTGTTATGTCGTATGGTATTCTGTTGTGGGGTAGTGCGGCTGATATCAACACAATATTTGTATTGCAAAAAAAAACGGTACGTTGTATATATAATATGGGCCCAAGAGAGTCTCTTAGAGATAAATTTAAAGTGATTAAGATTATGACTGTGCATTGCCAGTATATATTTGAAAATCTAATGTATGTACACAAAAATATAAACAAATATAAAAAAATTAATGATATACACAATGTTAATACAAGAAATAAAAATAAACTTGCTGTTCTCCACACTAGGCTTCATAAAATAAGTAATTCTTTCGCTGGTAATGGTATTCGTTTTTATAATAAGCTCCCTATGGAAGTTAAAGAATTGTCAATTAATAAATTTAAATCTTTCATTAAACATAAGTTAATATTGAAATCATATTACAGTGTAAAGGATTACTTAAACGATAAAAATGCCTGGATCTGAATTGTCCTGTTTTCTTAATAAAATATTTGTGAAGTGATCACCTAAAAGAGCGATAGGAACCCAGCAGAGTTTCTTGTGGGTGTCTTCTCTGTCATGGTAGTGTTCCGAACCCTCAGTAAACTTAGCCGTTAAGTTAGACGTGCTGTGATCACTATAAAAACTCCGACGTTTCAGAAATGTCATTGATGTGACTTAGATGAAATAAAATATTTTTTCATTTTCATTTTTTTTTTTCATTTTCAATCAAAATGCTGGTTTAGTCATTTACATTAGAAAAAATCTTAAAGTCGCAGTCGAAGAACCAGTTCTTCAAGACTGTAACTGCCTAATTGTTAAAATAAATAGTGATAATAATATAGTTATAGCTATATACAGGCCACCGTCTCTAAAGGACATTGACCACGTTTCTATGAACGTTGGCCCAAATGCTGCCCACTACTAAGACATAGTTCATAATGGTCCTTAGACTTATACTAATCTGTAACCTAAAGCTTTTCGTAATCTATCCGAGGAGTATTTAGAAAAAAAATATTTTGTCTAGGTTTTACAGACGACAACAGTCACTATCTCATCAATGTAAAACCTAAACAATAATTATTATTTTGTTTAGTTAGCATCAGCTTATGGAGGCAACTATTCTTTCTAAAATAAAAGGTTGTATATTAGAAAATAATGTATTTATTATTATAAATAATCTGTTCAATCCTCATCGTCATCTATAATAATATTATCTAAAAATAAAGCAGGGCGCGTCACAGCGTCTTGGTGCCTAGCCCATCCCAAATACCAAACAATACACACCACGTGGCCACAACTGCCGATAGTTCGTCGTCCAGTAAAACATGAGCAGCAGTAGTGTGTAATGGAATCAAGACCCTGTTTATTCTCGTCAATTAAAATGAAGCAATGGTACACTTTTGACGATGTATGGCGGCTCTTTATGTGCGCACGAATAAGTAGCACATTGGTTGTTGCGGCATCAAAAAGACAGGTAGATCCGTGAGTTGACCGTTGTACTTCTGAACAATAAATGACTCTGTGGTACGTATATGCTCGCTGTAATAGCTAGGTGAGCTAGATGTATTCTTGTGCATTTGCATTGTCGATAATGTCTACGTGAAAAGCATTAGTTATTGCTGCTGCGATTCTTAGGTCTGTAAAAAAGTGACTTATTGCAACATTGCAATATTCATGACGAAATATCTTAAAATCACGTTTTAATCGTCCGTTCACAATCTCAACAGGCCACCGGCAAATTGTGCACATTCGTGATTTATTCGCGTCAAATGTAGTAAGTTGAGAGCCTCTTCTAGGCTGTGATTGTGGCGTGATTGCGACATAGCCGCAGCTTTCTAACGATTCCACACTGTCGCGAAAACCTCTGTCCAGGATAAAGACATCACCTGAGTTCAACATCCAATGAATGACTTTATCTGGCCCATCAAGAAGGCTATTTAAAATGCTTGCGTCATTTGTAGTAGCAGCATATGGTCCAGTAACTTCAATAATATGTCCATCACGTGTAACCAACAAAAATGGTTTAAGTAGGTTCCTGTATTTGTGCATGCTATACGTATCTTTTTGAAAAGAGAAATTGGCACTCTTCTGTATGAACATATAGGTTCCATCACAAATAATAATGGCTTCCTGATTGTTTGCAAACAATGCAACAGGCACTGCGAGATTTCTTTGGACGATCTGCTCTAAATAGATCTTAATATGTATATGTTAATCATCCTAATTAATAAAAAAGTTATTCATCTATGTAAATAATACTCTAAATTCTCTTGTTTTCGTTTCACTATAATTCTTCTTTTCACTTCAATATCTACCTCATACCATCGCTTGGTATAGCTGCTACAACTAGCTGAGTGCTGACAGGTTTATACAGACAAACCGTAAGTATACTGACAACGCTACAGCACCTTAAATAGACAAAAATGCTTTTGAAGAAAAATGAGTTTTGTCAAGAACCCCGTGGATGTTTTTTTTTTTTTTTTTTTAAAGTCTGGTGATGTAAGGAATACAATGTAAGTATTCCCAAACCTGGGCAGCACTTGGGCCAAAATGGTCAATATCCTTTAGACAGTTTCTTAGAATCACTTCATAATCAACTAACAAAGCTTTCATCATACAAAACAATAATATTAACAGGTGACATTAACATTAACATTACTCCGGGAAAGACCGACGTGTATACACATAAGTATCTAAACATTTGTGCATTTCATGGATTGCTTCCAGCACATCATTACTCAACTCATCAAAGTGGTTCATGTCTCGATCATTTTATTATAAAATCTAATAAACCATCGTTAACTTTAATAACTAACTCATCACTCACCGATCACCAAGCTATTCTGCTAACACTACAGTTATCCTTATCCAGGAGTAACCTCGGAAATAATTCAAGTAAACTCGATATGGTGTCCCTTGACCACGACATTTCTAAAATAAACTTTTGTGACGTGCCTCACGCGTCCCGCTTCGCGCGTCCATCTTCGCGCGCTCCACTTCGCTACACGTCAATGGCGCGAGCGCGTCGTGGAGGGGCCTACACAGCGGCCATTATATAAGAAGACGCGGGGCGCGGCCCCTTCCTTTTTGTTCCGGCTTGCTGACTGAAGCTAAGTGTTTGCCTTTCTATAGGGCAGCCTTCGAACCTCGTGCTTTGTAATCGAATCCTCTCAAAATCCTTCTGATTAGACCGGCTTGCTTAAACTATATTTGTGTTAACGTAGTGATTTCTAAATATATAGTGACAAACTAATAACATTGTATGTACTAAACTTTTAACTGAATAATACTACATTGTCGTACTGAGTTGTTTGCATTTATCTCCCTAAACTACCCACTACGTCACAGTGGCGTCCAACGTATTAAGGCAAAAGCACGAGGTTTGGTGAGCACGCCCATATTTTTTTTTTCTTTTCTGTGTGTCGTGAAAAAAAAAAAAAAGTGTTCCGTTCAAGGTTGGTACTGTTCTTGTTCTTTCTTTTGTGTTAAAAAGAGTTTAAACTTTCCTTTCGTTTCTGCAAGCGAATTATCTACTTTTTTTATTTAATTTAACTACCTTGTACGTTAAATAAACAACCGGTCAGCGCACGTGGCGTGACCGCGTTGTCCTTTTAAAAAATATCATAACAAGATATTTAATTGACTTCGTAGACGATACCTACTGAACGGAACACATAATTCACATTTAATTCTATTGTTCGTTGTTTACATTGATTGCTTCTGCAGTTTTGCCGTGTATTATTTTTTCTTTTCTTAAATAAAATGTCGTACGCGATTAACTACCACCATTTAAACAAGACTGAACTACAATATGAGGTCCTTGTACGAAAGGGCGATAAGTCAGATACGGTAGACGAGTTGCGGAAGCAATTAGTAAAATTATTTCCTCTTTATCCGTCGGAGGACATTTCAGAGTCGTGTTACGAGCCCGCCGCGGATATATCGCAAAGTGAATTGTCCTTGTCGCGAGCTAATAATAATTTAAAACTATTGCAAGTAGACTTTAATAGTAGGATGTTCGCTAGGACGGAATCCATCTTGCACCACGTGTATCATAGGTTACAGCGTGTTGAATTTAGTGACAGGGAAAGTTATGAATCCATTTGGCAGGAGTTCAACTCCATCTTTAACTTATTTAAAGCCTTGTCACCTTCCTCTATTAGTGGCACGAGCGTCGCAAAGACAGCAGTACAGCAACCAGGCGGTGTTGCACCTACCTCCGAGTCATTAAATTATGACCGTAAACTTTTTTCGGAGTTAGGCAAGTTTAAGTACTCGGGTAAAACGTGTGTGCGCGGTTTCATAGAGAGAATGAATGAATTTATTTCGTCTAGGGGCATTCCTGACTCGAAGATCTTATCCTTCGCGTATGAGATATTTTCGGACGATGCCCTTCATTGGTATCGTTCCGTTAGGAACAATGTAAATTCATGGAGTGAGTTGTGTGGGTCATTGAAGCAGGATTTTAGCCCACATAACTATGATTTCAAATTAATGTCTGAAATAAGACTGCGCTCTCAAGGTCAAGGTGAGAACATAACCCTGTATGTAGCGAAAATGCAGGGGTTGTTTTCTCGCCTTGACAATCCAGTTCCAGATGGTGAGAAACTGGAAATTTTATTAAACAATATTAGGCCTTGTTATACCAACTGTCTCTTGACTACAACTATTACTGATATTCCTTCGTTGGTTAGTGTCTGTCGTAATTTTGAAAAATATAATAGTCGTAGTAAGGATTTCTCTGAGCCTCCTACGGTTACTTCTAACACTTTAGCTCCTGAATTCGCTTATAACTATAATAATAATAATAGTAATAAAAAGTATACTGGTTCTTACCAACCTAATAGGTTTAAAAACTTTCATAAAAATTTTAAAAATGAGCCTTCAACTTCTCTTGACTTATCTGCGGAACCCCAAGTTAGTGCGGTATCTAATACTCCCAGGCAGTATTGTCCTCGGTGTCGTTCTGATTCGCATTCCTTGAAAACTTGCCGGCAGCCGCGTTACTTGATTTGTTTTAAATGTGGCCTAAAGGGCTACCGCGCAATAGACTGTCCGAAGTGCAATGGTCCAATTATTAATAATTCAAAAAACTAATTAGTAACGGTTGGGGAAAGAAAAATAAAATTTTTAATAATACAATAAAGAGTAAATTGTATAATAATAATAAATGGCAAGACTTGTTGCATTCCAATTCATTATACTTCTGCAACAGTAACAAACTTTCCTCAATCGATATTTCAAAACAAACTATTACGCCATATATTTCTGTAACAGTGAACGGTAAAAGTACAGTGGGTCTTCTTGATACTGGTTCGTGTTTTACAATTCTAGGTAACAACTGTCATAATTATTTTTTAAACAAGTTAAATATTGATTCAAAAAAATCATTAGAATTTACCACCGCTGGTGGTGATAGATATTCTTCTCTTGGCAGTGTGGTACTTCCTTTTGAATTTGGTAATAAAATTAATCATATTGTCACTCACATAGTGCCAGACATAAAGAGTTCCTTGATACTCGGTATGGACTTTTGGAGGAGTTTTGATTTGTTTCCTGTCGAATTAGAATCTGTGTTGGTTGATAGAAAAACTGTGGACGTCACGGAACTACATTCCGATGACACGACTCGTTATGTTGTCGATTCTAAGGGCCTTCATCCCGATCCCGATAAGGTTGATTCTATTGCAAATTATCCTGTGCCCACTAATAGAAAGGAGGTGCGTCGTTTCTTGGGAGCGGCGTCGTGGTATAGGAGGTTCATACCTAACTTTAGTACTTTGGCTACTCCTCTTAATAAATTAACTTCTAGTGGAAAGAAGTCTCCTCCTTTTTCTTGGTCACCAGAGGCCGATCAGGCTTTCGTTAATTTGAAAAATCATTTGATTTCCCCTTCTGTCTTATCTTGTCCAGATTATACTCAACCATTTGAGATACACGCTGATGCCAGTGACTATGGCATAGGCGCGGTACTTTGCCAGATCTTGAATGGGGAGGAGAGGGTCATTGCTTACTATAGCAAGTCGCTATCGGACCAAGAGAGAAATTATAGTGCTACCGAGCGCGAGGCGCTCGCAGTGCTTTCAGCCATTGAGCATTGGCGTTGCTATGTAGATAACGGTAAACCCCTCATAGTATATAGTGACCACGCAGCGCTCCAATGGTTCCTAAAGCTTAATAACCCAACCGGCCGGTTGGCTAGGTGGGGTGTTCGTCTTTCTGCTTATAATTTCGAAATAAGGCACCGTCGTGGTTCTGACAATGTTGTGCCGGATTTGTTGTCTCGTTCTAAAAATATTATGTGTATAGAAACGCAAAATAAATCTAATAACGTTTCTACTAACGATCCGTGGTATTTAAAAATATATAACGGTTGTTTAAAAACTCCTACTTCCTTTGTTGATTATCAGGTAATTGATAACAAACTTTATCGTTTTAAGAGAAGTCTCAATCCTCTCACTAGAGAATTTCAATGGAAGGAGATTGTACCGTCCGAGGAGAGAGCGTTGGTTATATCTCAGAATCATTCGTTGCCCACGGCTGGTCATCTTGGCATTTTTAAAACTTATAAACGTCTAGATCTTAATTATTATTGGCCAGGTATGTATAGTGACGTGGTCAAGGCGGTAAATTCTTGCGAAGCTTGCATTGCCCATAAACACCAGACACATTTAACCTTGGGTCACATGGGCGGTCCTAAGTCGGTTTCCAAACCCTTCCAGGTAATTAGCATCGATTTAGTCGGTCCATTGCCTCCAACGAGGAAGCAAAATACTTTCATTTTTGTCGTTTCTTGTTGTTTCTCGAAATATTGTTTACTTTTTCCCATTAAACGTGCAACAGCCGAGGTTATTACCAGAATACTGGAGGAAAACGTTTTCTTAGTTCATGGTATTCCTTCTACGGTCATACTCGATAACGGCAAGCAATTCATTAGTTCAACTTTTAAAAACTTATTAACTAAATATAAAATTCCAAACTTGCACTACACGCCTTTATATACTCCTCATGTAAATTCTGTGGAACGTTATAATAAAACTATAATCACGGCCGTTTCAACCTTCATAGATAATGATCACCGTGTCTGGGACACACTTATACCAAAGATTCAATTTGCAATTAATTCTGCGGTGAACGAAGTGACAGGTTTCTCGCCGTCGTTTCTTGTTTACGGTCGGGAGCTTGTAAATTGCGGCTCACGCCATATTGACTCTGACCCCAATATGGTCCATGAGCCGCGAGACTCTTACGCTGAATCACTCGGCTACTTATCTTCAATCTTTGAGAAGGTACAGGCAGCCTTGCTGTCGGCTCACCAGCGTAATTGTCAATCTTATAATCTCCGTCGTAAGCCGGTGGAATTCCAGGTGGGCGATGTTGTATGGAGACGTACTTTTTATCTTAGCGATAAGGATAAATATTTTTGTAAGAAGTTGGCCCCTAAGTTTATAAAGTGTAAAATCACATCTAAAAAGTCGCCTTTGGTCTATAAACTATCCGATATGTCAGGTAAACCGCTGGGTGAATGGCATATCAAAGATATTAAAAATATAAATTATAAAGAATGATATCTGAAATAAACATAAATAGATTTTACCTACATATAGTTGTTATTATTTTGTTTAGGCATCGTCGTATTACTCGCACTCTCGTGCATGTCGCTTATCGACTTTTTATCCTTCACACCTCGGTGTAATAATATTATCGATTTGTATTTTTATCTACAAATTACAAGGGTTTCGGATTCGAACCCGAGACTTTGTATTTTTATCTACAAACTACGCAGGGTTTCGGATTCGAGCCCGAGACTGCGCTGTGGCGTGTTGTATTTTAACTTGTTGTTTTTGTTACTCGGTGTTCATCGAGCTGATTAAAAGAAAATATATTTTTTTTTTTACCCCTTGGTACAGTGGTAAAAAGAGAGGTCATTCGAACTTGATCACGGGTTCGATGCCTGAAGCTCCTTGTTTCATTAAGAAGTTAACCGTGAAGCTGCTCACTAAGTTAATATGTTTTATTGAATTATATTAAGATTGTTTACGTTCTAAAATATAACATTTTAATTAAATATTAGGTATAAGTCGAACCATTGGAATGCGGCCTTGCTCGAACGATCTTTTGTTCGAAGGTTGTTAACCTGTTTCTTTGTTATTTAATTGACTATATCTTTTTCTATAACACGGCGACAGCCTACAGATGTTCTTTTGTTTACAATATAGGTTCCGTATTTCAATGAATCTAATCTGCATAGTATACCTACTTGAAAACTCTCTTTCTCTCTTCCCTTTTTATTAAAATATCCGTACAGCGCTGACTCGTCACACGACTATACTAACTACTAACCCTAATTTTTTTTTTAAAATAGGATGTACTGCCCTTTTCTTTTGGCTGTTTCAGGTACCTCCCGCGGAGCTGATCTCATCTACCGCTCCTGCAGGGTGTTGGTGCCTGAACAGCCTGTCGCCCCCCTGCTAGCAGCCGAATTTTCCCTAGGAAAAATTCTGGTCTAGCGGGGGGGGTATGTGACGTGCCTCACGCGTCCCGCTTCGCGCGTCCATCTTCGCGCGCTCCACTTCGCTACACGTCAATGGCGCGAGCGCGTCGTGGAGGGGCCTACACAGCGGCCATTATATAAGAAGACGCGGGGCGCGGCCCCTTCCTTTTTGTTCCGGCTTGCTGACTGAAGCTAAGTGTTTGCCTTTCTATAGGGCAGCCTTCGAACCTCGTGCTTTGTAATCGAATCCTCTCAAAATCCTTCTGATTAGACCGGCTTGCTTAAACTATATTTGTGTTAACGTAGTGATTTCTAAATATATAGTGACAAACTAATAACATTGTATGTACTAAACTTTTAACTGAATAATACTACATTGTCGTACTGAGTTGTTTGCATTTATCTCCCTAAACTACCCACTACGTCACACTTTGACCCTATTTATAAATCGAATGATGTAAATATTTCATTGAATTATTTTGTTAACGCAATAAAAACCACAGTATTGCAAAACACTCGTACTAGAAATACGCCACGTAAGTATAAATCACTCAAGCCATGGATTACACCAGGTCTTGTTCGCTGCATAAGACACAGAGACAAGCTTCATCAAAATCTAAAAAAGACCCCTGACAATGAGATACTTGCTGTGACGTACAAAAGGTACAGGAATTTTTGTAATAATCTACTCAGAAAAATAAAAATACAACATGACAAAAACGAACTTCAAAGAGCAGGTAAAAACAGTAAGCTAGTTTGGAAATTTATAAATTCCAACACGTATAAGACTAAAACAAAGGACCCTCCTGTAGAATTATTGTTGTCAGAAACGAGTCCCCAATTAGCCTTACAAAAAGTTAATTTATTTTTTGCAAACGTAGGTAAAAACTTAGCTGAAAAGACAATAAACCTAAACAATCCCCCATCCTTTGAGACAATTGTGGCTGGTTTACCTGCCAGGTTTTTTTTTTTTTTTTTTTTTTTTTGGTTATACGGTTATTAAGCCGTACAGCTATGTTTCCCCTAACATGGAGATCAGGGACAGTGTTTGCCTATTTCAATTTTTATTTCAAGTTTAGTTGTTTTAAGATTTATTTTCTTTAATGTTCTTTTAATGTTATTAGCCTTCTTTATATTACCTTATTACCAGTCTGTGTTCTTTATTTTATTTTTAACGATGTTCTGATATGTGCTGATACTACGTGTTTATATTATTACAATATATAACAGTATATCGCCTTCATTTCTTCCTTCACGCCTGTAATTGGGTACGGTTTTTTACATTTAACTTTCGCCAATGTACTACTTTCTATCCAAAACTTCCTGTCATTCCACACACAACAGATTTGACATCGCGCATGTATTTTTTTGCAACAAGGTCGAGACAAAACTTTAATTTGATCCTTCCTTTTGCACAATGCACAATTATTTCTTGCGCCACCGTTCCTGTCGAATTTAGCACTGTCCCTGATCTCCATCCATAGCTTATTATAATCATAGTTTTGACGCGATCTTCCCATTCTATCTTTTCCTTCCTCTGTGTACCTGTTTTTTACGGCAACTCCCTCAGCAGTATGCTACGCTACTCCTCGCCAGCACGTCCCATTTCCGTCTAATCGGACACTCGGAGCTAAATGCCTTGTGACCTGTTTTGTCCATTTTGGCTACTGAGCAGTTTCGGCATGTCGGGAAAACGCCTGCAGCCCAGTCCGGACATGTGGCCCTCAGGTGGTCGCCACCACAATGACTACATTTTTCCACAGTCTCTGTGCAGAATCTTTTTCCATGTCCGTATCCCAGACACATGGAGCATTGTACTAGGGGAGATTGGTCTTCTGCTCTAACCCTCTGCAAGTCTAAGCTGACTACGCCTTTGTCTATGATTCTGCGCCAGAGTACTGTGGACACGGTCAGCACAACATGTTCCGCGTGAGGGTTCCACGTGCGTCGGCGAAATCTCACCTCCGCAATGGTGTCCCTCTCGTCGAGGTCTTGAAAAAGGCTAGTGTTTTGGTTTTTTAAAGCCCGGAGTATGTCCTCATTTGTGTTATAAGACAAGACGCCTTTGAGTATGACCATAGGATTTTTATTTTTGATCTCCTCTATGTTTAAGTGTTCGCTGGCCAGCTTTATCTTTTCCTTGATCCTGTCCCTCTCCGTCTCCGTTCTGCATCCCATTACAATCTTTCTGTCTTTTGCCTTCCTGACTCTTTCTACCGATATTCCATTCTCTGTTGCATTTATAACTTTTCTAACTCTGTTTAACACTTCTTCTCCCGTTTCAGATTCATCCTTTGATGTGACCACAATGGAGTGCAGCGTCGTATGGTTCGGGATATGGCCCTTCGCCGGTCCCGCCGCTGCAGCCACACTAGCGTAAGTAGTTTGTTCCTTACTTAATGTTTCCTGTATCTTCACTAATCTATCTCTATTTTCCTTCAATATTATACTTTGCTGTTCTATTATATTTATAATTTCCTTGTCTCTTTCTTTGTCCTCCTTTTCCTTTATGATTTCCTTATTTTTCAAAAGTGAAGCAGAGTCATTTCCAGTCTTTCCTATTTTCTCCTTTATTTCTTTTTCAGCTTCTTTCACTAGGTTATAAAGCCGGTCTAAGGCCTTTGTGACTTCGGCTTTTATCTCACATTTTAAGTTGCGTGAGTTACTTAAATGCTGCTTAGCTCGTGTTAAGCATGCTCTAGCCTCCGTAACCCTGTCCGTGAATTTTTCTTGCGGTAATCCCTTTTTCGCTTCCACCGGTACTTTTTGGCATACTTGGGTGATGGCAATCTTCTGCTTACTTAGCAGGGCAACGTTTTGAATCGACTGAGCAGTTTCTATAGATGACGAGAAACTGTCATTTTTACCGGATTCCCACTCGTCAATGCTGCGCCTCACACTCGGTGCCTTTGTGATTGTTTTAGAGCCAGAATCTCTCAATTCAACTTGGACTTTGTCAGGTTTATCGCCTGTCTCTTTAGACGGAGTACGAAACATTGTTAGGTACACTGTTGCTCAAAATAACTCAGTATCAATTACGTCTCAATTAAGGTTGTCAAAGCAGGTGTATATGGCCTGTTTTGTCAATATAAAAGCTTATTTTAATAAATTATTGTCAATAATATATGTATAATAATAATAATTAGTTAATAATAATAATTAAGTCAACAAATTCAATAAAACAATATTAAATAATAAAAATAAAATTCAATAAATTATGTAAATAATTACGTCTATGTCAATGTTTTGTCTTATTGGTGTATATTGCCAATCAAAATATAGTCCTTAAAATCTAAAACCTAACTTAAAATATGTTTGTCCCACCAATGTATGGAACCTAGGTAAGGTGTCTAGTCACTACAGGGAGGGTGGGCGGCGATTTTTTGACTTTCTATCAAACGGATTTTAACAAATGAGGTGTCCAGAGAAAGGGCTCGACTAGCCCAATCCAGATAAGTATAAATTTTGAAAATAGGATGTAGGGTTGCCAAATAAAAAATTAAAATGTAAAATTTTTATATAAAAATGTCAAAATTCTTCCTTTTTCAGGTGATCGTGATCCAACGGGACGTCGGACGGTGCCAAAACTTCAGTAGGACCTCAGGAGTACGTCAACGCACAGGTAAGTAATAATTTCAGCAATAATAATGACTCCGAACACTTATAAAAGGACTCTCAATGTTCGTTTCTATAGCGAAAAACAGAATATTACGATGAAACAAAAACTTTTGAAAATAACTACACAGCAGTACCCCACAAGAGGGTGGTCGTCGTGTAGGGGGCGTTAATGCCCGTAATTTAAAACCAAAAAATTCAAAATCTAATAAAAAATAACAAAGTTGTATGTGTTTTTCAAAAACAAAATTTTACAAAAACACGTAAAAATTTTCTAAGTCCCTAGGGGTGAAACTAGGGGTTGGTATCCAAAAGGGTGTCTGTGAACACTAAATTGTTGCTATAGGAGGTGGTTAAAAACGAAAAGTCAGTGAAAAATTGTCAAAATTTGCTAAAATAAATAGGTGATTTTTTAAATTTCGTAGGGATAAGGTAAACTTTGTTAGATATTTCAATGCAGGCCAATACCTGCAATGCAATACCTGCCAGGTTGAACTCCTTTGTAATGTTGGATACAGACGTTCAGGAGGTGTTGGCGTGAATAACTGGTTTGAAGGATAGCTGTGCAACGGGATGGGATAACATACCCAACTCAGTACTTAAAAAACACAAGTATAAGTTCGCCCCTCCGTTAACACATATTTTTAAACTATGTTTATCACAAGGACTTTTCCTGATATACTTAAAAAGTCAGTTATAACCCCTATTTTTAAATCAGGCGATAAAACTTGTGTAAACAACTACAGACCGATTTCAGTTTTATCAGGTTTATCTAAACTACACACATCAAAAAAGTCTAAGCAACATGCATGATATTACAAATTTACCATTTATATTAATTAATTTCTAAGTATTTACTCACTCAAAGTGTATAGGTAAGTAAACTTCAAGTGTATAGGTAAAAAAATTTCGACTATGTTTTGTTTTTTTTCATAAAATTCAAATGACTGTTGTTTGAATTTGAGTGCATGTTAATTGCTACGTTTTAGTCTTGATTTTATAATTTTACCAACCATTTAAATACAGTTGGCGACAAAATTGAATTGTTAGATATTCTTTACGTCATGGAGCGACGTCATTTGACGGCAGATGAAATGCAAAGAGCTGTAGGGATGTTGCAAGCGGGAAGTAATCAATCTCAGGTATCTCGACATTTTGGTATTCATAGAAGTGTTATTTGTCGTCTTTGGCAGCGCTACAATAATACAGGGGAACCCGCTGAACAGCATCCAGGCCGTAAAAGGAGTACAACCACTCGGCAAGACCGGTACATACAACTGACTGCAAGACGCCAGCCGATGTTAACCGCTCGAGAGATAAGTTTGAGGCTACAAAATTCAAGTGGTGTTGATGTAAGTCCCCAAACTGTGCGAAATCGACTGCATGAGTACGGCCTACGAGCTCGACGCCCTATCAGGTGCCCACCGATACGTCACGGGAATCGCGCTCGTCGAAATGAATGGTGTAGAGAACGCATAACATGGACCCAGGAACAATGGGATAAAATTATGTTTTCCGATGAGTCGCGATTCGGGTTTAGGCCTGATACAAGAAGGGTGCGAGTGTACCGTCGACCCGGAAATACTGAAAGACTCAGGTGCGTTCAGGAAGTTCATCCATACAGCGGCTCAACAGTTAGGGTATGGCCGGGTATTATGAAGAACAGGCGAACTGAGCTCGTTTTTGTAAATGGAAACATGAACGCTGAAAATTACGTTGAGGATATTCTCAGACCTTATGTCCATCCATTTGCACAAACCTTTGGCTCCGATTTTACGTTAATGCATGACAATGCGCGTTCACATACAGCTCGGCGAACCAGTGAATACTTGGCAACGGAGAACATCCAGGTATTGCCCTGGCCTGCACAATCGCCAGACCTCAACCCCATCGAGCACGCATGGGACATGCTCCAGAGACGTGTTTTGAAGGACTTGGACGGAGTGACAACAACCCAACAGCTGAAGGATTTGCTACAATTCCATTGGGAGCGAATACCGCAAGATGACATAACAGTCTCATTAATTCAATGAATAATCGTTGCCGACAAGTTCTGAATAGCAGAGGAGGTCATACTTTGTATTAAATTGTCCTATTCTTTCACAATAAATTCATTTTCTTAAGAAATTTCAATTTGTAAAAAAAAAGTTTAGTTTCTTATGTACCTGTATATTCTAATATTGTTAATTTCTGTTATTAAAAGAACTTATAAAGAAAACAGCTGTTATTTTTACATCATAGAACCCTAAAAATATTATTTTAAAAATAAAATACAACGTTATAATTAAAATAAATGGTAAAATAAATTAATATAAATGGTAAATTTGTAATATCATGCATGTTGCTTAGACTTTTTTGATGTGTGTACTTGAGAAGATCATAAACAATAGATTAATTAAGTATCTCGAACAGAATGATCTATTATCTAACAATCAATACGGCTTCAGGCCCGGTAGGTCAACCAGTCAAGCGGTCCATCATGTAACTGATTACATAACAAAACACCTGGATAAGGGTAAACACACTTTGGGTATCTTCCTAGACCTAGCAAAGGCTTTTGATACTGTTTCATGCTCTCTGCTTTTAATGAAACTCGAAAAGATCGGGATTAGGGGTACGCAGCTTAACCTGTTCGCCGATTATCTTACTGATCGATATCAATCAGTAAAAATTGGTCAGTATGTAAGTTCTGAAGTAAAATGCAGTTCCTATTCCGTTCCGCAGGGGAGTATTTTAGCACCAACCCTCTTTTTAATTTACATTAACGACCTGTGCAATATCGCGCTAAGAAACGGGCTCGTAATATCCTATGCGGACGATACAGCCCTTTTGTTTTTTGGTGAAACGCGAGAGGAGGTTTTTCAATACGCTGAAAATGGCTTCAATGTGGTTTCAAAATTGCTATATCATAACTAACTCACATTAAACGAGGACAAAACAAAGTATATGATATTTACAATGAAAAATACTAACACCGCAAACACAGATTTAAACATCTATGCTCATAATTGTATTACACCCGCTGACTCATCATGCACATGCCGACCTTTAGTAAAAACCGATCATATTAAATATTTAGGTATTACGCTTGATACTAACTTAAATTTTTCTAAACACATAGAACTACTCTGTACAAGGGTGCGGAAACTAATATATATTTTTAAATATTTACGTAATATCGCAGATTTTAACTTAATAAAACAGGTTTATCTAACTTTGTGCCAGTCCATTGTTAGCTATTGCATTGCTTCCTGGGGTGGTGCCCCTAAATCAATCCTGATACCCTTAGAACGTGCTCAAAGAGCCATTCTGAAGGTTGCTACTTTTCGGCCTTTCCTGTTTCCTACGAGTTATATAAGGCCTGTAAGGTACTAACAGTTCGCCAGCTATTTATTTTACACATAATCCAAAAGCATCATACTCAGATCAAATTTTCTCAAAGTCCACTCGAAAAACGAAGGAAGGACATTATTTGTACCACATCTAGAACAAATCGTGCCTACGCAAAAAGATCTTTTATATTTTTGGGCCCCTATTTATATAATAAAATAAATAAAATAACAGATATCTATTCCGTTATTTATAAAAAATGTAGTTTACTAACAACTAAGTTTTTAGAATCACTTAATTATTTAGAAACTGAACACCTTTTGCATGTAGAAAGTTGACGCCTGTATTATAATTATTTTGAATTACATTATTACACTTTTAATATTGTATTAATAATTAGATAGATACTTAGTTCTTAAAATCAGTCACATTTGTATATACTTTATATTTCTCCTGATTCATCTTTTTTATAAACATACCTAGCAGCGCAGAAAGGCAATGACCTGACGCACAGGTTTAACCTAGTTCAGGTATGCGAATGCGAAACTAAATATTTTAGATTAAAATAATTAGAAGTAAGCCCTTTAATGTAATTTTATAATGTAAGAACCACTTGTAAACTTATGATCAATAAATATTCTATTCTATTCTATTCTATTTGTTTAACCTTTACACTCTTTAGAGGCCTGTGTCCAGAAGTAGAAATCATATCCCTATTAAGGTGATGATAATAATGCAGCACAAGATTAGGAAATAATGTAGGGTTTGTTTTGTCACCGTAAAATGCACCCAAGCGTTAAAAGTTGTGATTTACGATTTCCTTGAGTTGTAAAAAGTTAAGTTAACATAAAATTTAATACAAGCACATAAAGCAAAAGAGCACAAACAAAATTAGTATATGATACGTAAGCTATACAAATTGACCGAAATTTTTACTTAGGTAGCAATGAAAGAACTACCCAAATATATTTGTACTCGTATAAACGTTATGGGCACTTAATTGAAAAAAAATCGAAGTCAAGACGCCAAACATTAAACCGATCGCGCGTGGCAGGAATAGCAACATAAAACCGGGTAAAAATCCCGATCGGTTGCGTAAAGTTGAAAGGATAGGGAACAAACGGTGACTGAATCCGACCCTCTGCGTCCTCGAACTTTGACAGTTTATATGACCCGTGTAATGGCGCCTTAAACTAAATAAAGCTTTGCATTTGGCTTCAGACGGAGCGCTTGCTTTGTCTCTGCGACGAGATTAGAACTTATTCTGTCAAACAATCTTTTTATATAACATTGTATATGTTTTTAAAAATAACTTTGCAGACTTATTTTTGGAGCAAATGTGAGTCATCTGATTGTGTATCTATTCATATATGTAGTATAAAATATGCCTTTGTATGCTTAAATCTTTAAAACTACGCTACGGATTTTGATGCGGTTTTTTTTTCATAGATAGAGTGATTTAATAGAAAGGTTTATACGTATAACACATGCATAATATAGACAAGAAACCCATATAATCTAGAGATTTCTGATAAAGCAACATTTAACAACATTTAACATTTTTTGTTAATAGATGACATAATATGCATCTATTAATATTGGTTGGTCTTTTTAGCTAAAAGTTCTCCAGAATGGTACCACCGTTGTAGCCGCTTAATCCACCTAGGTACTACAAGGAGTAGTGTATTTAGGTTAATTTAATGTTTGAAGTATCTTCTGACTTAAGTGGTTGGGTACATTATGTAGTGAAAATAGGCTGTAGGACTTCATGGTTTATTTTCCCGGATCACATATGCGGTACCTTCATACAGATGCGTAGGCTTTATATTTATAGCGTTTATTTAAACTGGTATACCTAGGTGAACAAATTGTTCGTTCTATCGCTAAAGCATGTAGAAATATAATTGTTGGTTTAGTCGTAAGTATGTAAAAATTAAGCAATATTTTTTTATATTAAGTAAGTATATTTCTTAGTTTGAAAAGTCCTATTTTACTACGAATAACGTGACATTTAATTTTGACAAAATTAAATTTTAACCACTATAATTACAAGAATTGGGCCTTCTTTATTTTTCTTTGGTTACTACACAAAGTGGGTACTTAACAGAGTAGTAAGTAAATAATCATAACCTCAAAACAAATTTCCAGTACAATAATGGGCTACATCAATGACTATGTATTCATGTTTACTATGTAATCTAACTCTAATAACAAACGTGTGCATATATTAACGCACGTAAGTAACCTATGTTACGGTTAAAGTTATGACTTTTGTATTAACTAAATGTTTCTGTGGTTTTATTAGAATCGATATTTTTGAAAATGAGCTCCTTTTGTAATAATAATCTTCTGCCATATCGTCCTATAGCTATTTTAAGAGGTAAGCGAAAAGAAGAAAATCTCTACACAAAACCCAATACAAATGTTTTGTCAGACTGGTCTGGTTATAATAAGTTTCCTACCATAACCAAAAATATATAGTCACAGAGACAAGTATTATGTCTCTGTAATTACATAATAAAAGCTCGTTTAATAAACTAACTAAAATGTTACTTTATAAAATCACCAAAAATAATCCAGTTATTTATTGAAATCCATTTATTTTACTCAATAAAAATGGCTTAGTCTTTTATTAATATTTTATTAGCAAAAGTTAATACTACGATCTATCAGTAGAGTTTATAAGGCTGAATATTGAAAATCTTTTCACGGTTATTAAAAAAGATAAAATTATGCTGTTCATCAAGAATATTTTTTAATTATTAAAAAACACCCGACAACGAATTTTAATGTAACTTATATTTATGCATATCTTTTACTTTTGTACACAAATTAGTGTATACTACCCACATAGAGTCACAGCTTTCTGATAGTTCACTTGCATACAAATAGAAATTTGCGTTAATAGGTGATCAAAGTAAAGCAACGTTTAGTATACGCCGCTGTACTATCGTTTATTGAACAAGGAAAAGTTTTGTTGGGATATAATATCCATGTTCATTGAGCGCAAGGAATGTCTTTTACTTTTTCTACTCTATTCACGCATGAGTAAAGCTGTGGTTTCAGCTAATCTATAATAACATTCCACCTACTTGGGATTTTTCTGAATAAAACACGAAATAAACGACTACCTAGTTGGTATTCTTATAGTGCTTTATTTCTTTACTGTATCAATGACCATATAAAAAAACCTACATTACGAAAAAATTAAAATAATACCACTGGGTAGTGATTTTTTGTCGCTAACTCTTCTCGTCATGGGAGCAAGTAGCTGACTTGACAGTTTCAACTTGCTTAATTGCAAAATAAAGTTATCTTCGAATAAAACCTATATCAATCCACATCGCTACTATTTTATTATATAAAGATTTTTTTTCTGTCCAGTTGGAAATTTTGGAAAAAGATCGCTTTGCGTATGTTAACATAGTAAAAAAAATATTTTTATATTTATTTACAAATGGTTAATTTTTGAAATAACTTATTTATCATTCTGACTGCAACATATTATTGTTATACAAAGCCAGTGCCATATCTATAAATATATATAGGGCAGAACAGATAGGATGAGTGATGTAGCTGTCATCGCCGTAGGCAGCTTGGACTGAGTCCAGTCATAAATGCAAATTCATACGAGAAATTGACTCTGTATGCTTTCCAGGCATATTAGAGCAAATTTCGTCGGATTAGTACACGCTGCGGGCCATGTGTCGTGGCATTCGTAGAGGACCTCATTTGCTTGAATTTTAATGTGAATTGTAGGTTCGCTGATCACAATATGCCTAATAGAATTTATTTTCATTATACTTTATGTTAGAACTAGCTTTTCCCCGCGGCTTCGCTCGCGTTAAAAAGTATTATTATAAATTATGTTTAAAAAACCGGAACCTTATGAGATCACTTTGTTGTCCGTCTGTCTGCCTTTATGTCAAAACCATTTTTCTAAGGAATTCGTGGAGTAGCTAAGTCGTAATGTCACAGAATTTTGGAAAGATGATTCGTGACGTCATAGAATTTTTGACAGTTGAGTCGTGACGTCATAGAAATTCTGACAGATGAGACGTGACGTCATAGAATTTTGGCGGGAAGTTTTTTTTGACAGCTACGTCGTGCCGACATAAAGGTGTGGCGGGATTCTTTTTTTTTACAGCTACGTCGTGACGTCATAAAATTATGGCGTAAAAATTTTTCGACAGCTACGTCGTGACCTCATAAAATTATGGCAGAATTTTTTTTTTACAGTTACGTTGTGACGTCATAAAATTATGTCGACAAAATTATATTTTTACAGCTACGTCGTGACCTTATAAAATCTTGGCGGGATTTTTTTTTACAGTTACGTTGTGACGTCATAAAATTATGGCGGGAAATTTTTGTTTTTACAGCTAGGTCGTGACGTCATATAGTTTAGGTGGGAATTTTTTTTACAGCTACGTCGTGACGTCATATAATTTTGATGGCTAAGTCGTGACGTCATAGAAGTTTTAACAACTGAGACATGACGTCTTTGACAGATAATTCCTGACGACATAGAAGTTTTGACAGATAAGTCGTGATGTCATAGAATTTTTAACAGCTGAGACGTGACGTATTTGACAGATAATTCCTGACAACATAGAAGTTTTGACAGATAAGACATCATAGAATTTTGGAGGGAATTTTTTTTGACAACTTTGTCGTAACGTCATAGAATTATAACAGCTGAGTCGGACTTCATAGAATTTTTGGCAGCTGAGACGTGACGTCCTAATAAGGGCTGAATTAATCAAAATCCTATATTAGCGGACATCTTCATAGTAGCTCCAATCTTTAATTTCAGTTCAATCATTCGAAATGAAAGAAGATTTATACAAACTTTCATCCTATTTTACCCTTTTAGGGGTAGAATTTATCAAAATACTTTTTAAGGAGATCCCTACTTTATAGTAGCTATCTGCATGCAAATTCTCAGCCCGATTGGTTTAAAACTGACGCATTTCATACAAACTTTCATCCCCTATTCATCCCCTTGGGGATAGAATTTTTAAAGTCCTTTCTAAGGAGATGCCTACGACATAGTAAGTATATGTATGCAGAGTCTCCGCCTGATCGGTTTGAAATTGACAAAGTTTCATACAATCTTTCATCCCCTTTTTGATCCCATAGGGGTAGAATTTATCGAAATCATTTCTGAAGGGATGCCTTCATCATAGTTACTATATACATGGAAAGTCTCAGCCCGATCAGTTTGAATTTGACAAAATTTCAAATTGACTTTCGTTCCCTATTTTATCCCTATAGGGGTTGAATTTAATAAAATCCTTCCTAAGGGGATGCCTACGTCATAGTAAATATTTGCATGCAAAGCCTCAACCCGATCGGTTTAAAATTGACAAAATTTCAAACTAACTTTCGTTCCCATTTTATCCCTATACCCCTATATAAATTTAATAAAGAAATTTCTAAGGGGATGCCTACGCCATAGTAGCTAAATGCAAGCAAAGTCTCAGCCCGATCGGTTTGAAACTGACAAAGTTTCATACTAACTTTCATCCCCTAGTTTATCCCCATAGGGGTAGAATTTATCGAAATCATTTCTGAAGGGATGCCTACATCATAGTTACTATATACATGGAAAGTCTCAGCCCGATCAGTTTGAATTTGACAAAATTTCAAATTGACTCTCGTTCCCTATTTTATCCCTATAGGGGTTGAATTTAATAAAATCCTTCCTAAGGGGATGCCTACGTCATAGTAAATATTTGCATGCAAAGCCTCAACCCGATCGGTTTAAAATTGACAAAATTTCAAACTAACTTTCGTTCCCATTTTATCCCTATACCCCTATATAAATTTAATAAAGAAATTTCTAAGGGGATGCCTACGTCATAGTAGCTAAATGCAAGCAAAGTCTCAGCCCGATCGGTTTGAAACTGACAAAGTTTCATACTAACTTTCATCCCCTAGTTTATCCCCTTGGGGGTAGAATTCATCAAAATCCTTTCTTAGCGGATGCCTACATCATAACATCTACCTGCATGCCAAATTTCAGCCAGATCTCTCCAGCGGTTTGGGCTGTGCGTTGATAGATCACTATGTCAGTCACCTTTGAGTTTTATATATATAGATACAATATTTAACCACCCCATCTCACTCCATGGGTGTCGTAAAAACCGACTAAAGGACTATCCGTACATAATATTATCTTTAAAAAATAAGAAGAAGGAAAACTTGAAATTAAACCCTATACCAATACGTCTGGCCAGCGTGGTGTTAGTAAGCCAATTATCCCTCCGTCTTGGGAGAAAGCCCGTCCCTGCAATGGGATAGGGTGGTAACATATTGTATTCTTACTCCCTCACCACGCGGGGATAAACATCAGATAAACTGGCTACAATTCATATTGTGTGAATTGTTCAAAATGCACAGACGAAGTCGCGGGCATTAACTAGATGTTCTTTATTTTTTAATATGCCTTCTTTGTTGACTGTACTAGACAAGGAATAATACATTTGCATGAAAATCCGATCCTGTTTAAGACAAGCCTTGACATTGAGACGAAGCCACAGCCGGACGTGAGCGCAAACATTTCACATTATTCTGACAAACATTAAAACAATTTAAATAAACTTTGTAACGTAGTCACGCTTTTATTAAAATTAATATCATTTTTATAGGACTATAGGAATCACATTGTAAGTATTTATTTTTTACACATTTTTCCTTTGCATGTTGGGAGAGCCCAGCTGTGGACTGCAATAGGCTAGTTGATTGATTGATTGATTGATTTGTTCCTTTAAGGTGACAGACGATAAGGTGGCACCAATTATTTTAAATTATAAATGTATGTATTTTTATTATTTCTTCATTTGGTGACAGTACCTTAAAATACACGATGACATCACCTATTTCATAGCATAAAGGTGTTATAGAAGACAACTAAGGGAATTATTTGAGGGTATTAATTTTGTAATATACATTATCAGCTAATTTTAAATTACGTTCTAGAACAAGTTTAAATAAGTAAAGTGCCATTTATTTAGAAAAGAAGAAATTATACAAGTCTGAGGAGACTTCCACCTGCAACGGCAAAGACTTTTAAGAAATTGCATAAAAGATTCAACTTGGGATTTATGTTCCTGCTTTGATTTTTCCTCGTAGTGTTTTAATGGGCTCATTTTATAAAGTCAAATAATGCACTACTGCACTACTTAGGTCTGGTGCTTAAAGTAATGCAATTTTTAAATCCATTTACAAAATATAAGTCTTGTTTTACTCTCAACAACAAGGCATCATTCAGTCCTTAAGCCATTCCAACTCATAATAAACACATAATATTAACGTTTGTCCAGACGTTGCGTTGTTCCAGATGCTAACGTGCCGATCCTGACGTTACTCCAGAAACAGCCTCTCCAGATTCCGCTTAAAAGTGGATGATTATTTATTGTATAATATTTATCCCTTATGGCATAATTTTGACATTTTAACCAGTAACAATTATTTTCGATTTATTATTATATTTACTTGAAAAAAGCTTTTAGGAAAAGTACTACAAGCTTTATTAAATAGACTACTTTTACAGAATATTTTAACAACCTCAGGAGATGATCCATTATTTTAAGCCTCTCGGGACAAAAAAACCTACTACTTCTTAATAAAATAAAAATATATTTTGATCCCATCTTGACATACCCGCCAGATATATTGTTATTATGAGAAAACAAATACATATGTAAAAGGAGAGCAAACAAAGTAATTTCGATTTCTCAACGCCGGAACTCGACTGTAGCAAACACGAGATTATGACGTGTAAGAAAACAGGGGTGTTTATATATCATGTTTACATTGTATTTCTTACTTATTTGTTTTGTAACATAATAGACAGACATGTATAACCATACTTGTAAATAGATATATTTTTTATTTGCATTATTAAAAGTTAACTGTAGTGGAAATTTCAGATCAAAAAGAGAGAAGTAAGTTTAAGTGAAATAAGGGAAGTGCCTTAGACAAAATATCTGCTAGGCTTTGCCTCTCAAAACGCTATTCCAGACGCACCTTAGATGTATTTCCAGACGCCTCGTCGACTCCTCTCTAGACGCCTCTCCTGACGCGTAGACAGACGCTTCTCCAGTCGCCTCTCCTAATGACTTTAAGACGCTATTCTAGACGCATATCGAGATGCCGCCCCAGGTGCCACTCAAAACTCAATTCCTGTCTATATTCCTGAAGCCGCTTCTGGCGCCTCTCATAACGTCTTTGAAAACTAAACATTTAATACCAGCTAATAATTATAAATGAAAAACGATTTTATCCTTAATTTTTAAAAGAGTTTTCGTTTATTATACTAACAGTGCAATAAACGTATTGAGTATTGAACAGTAAACTTGAACCATGAACACTTTACAATGACAACATGAAGCATGAATCCCCTAAATTGTCTTTAATATATATACCTATGTAAAAGAGTAAAAAATTACTTTAAATAAATATGTTTAATAATTTATACATAAAACAAGAGCACCATTGTTTGACAATCTAAAATTATCTTCAAACACATGCACTTACGCTACAAACACATGAGACAGGAAATAACCAACAAAGCAACCTTTATCTTCAACATTTCCCAGTAATACGAGGTAATACGCAATTCGTGAACTGTGTATCCAATCCGTAGACGCCAATTACGTGTACTATAATCAAGGGTATTCGCGAAAGGGTTCGGACGAGGCTCAATCAAACTTTGGCAATCATCACGCCTATCTAATCTCAAGAGTAACAATGTAACCGGGATTGGATTCTCGACGGACCACATTAACTACTGCTTTATTTATGTGGTAATGATAACAAAACTAAAGGTGGACCAACCAACAAACCTTTTATAGCCGAAAGTTAATTATTTCGTGATTATTTGAAACTCATTTGAACAAGTATAAAGACAATTATTTTATATGCTATTCTCTAGCTTACACTGTTTTTGAACTACCAAAATATATACAGACACAAACATTTGTTCTTATGTGTTTTCTCAGTTATTTGTCCTATCAATGGACTGATGAATCTACTATATTATTTTCGATTATGGTTTATTTTTTTAATAATTTATTCTAATTAAATAATATTAAGTTCGATTGTATTTGAAATTAAATATAACATAAGCTTACATCAAATTTCAAGCTGTTCTTCTGCTAAGCGTGTCGATGGCTAAACGATGCTGTGGACTAAATTGATGTAGCCTAATTGTAAGCTGTTGTAAAATGGGAACTAATAAATAGAAATATGGTTATATTTACAAAGTAAAAGCCCATAATGTAGTAAGTTGCTCAAGAACTACTTCTTGAGCAACTTAGGTTACAAAATTCATCATTTATTTAATATTTTTAAATTAGCGTAAAGAAACATCTTGTTTTGATCTCAGACCAAATAAAAAATAAAGACGTAGCGCTGCGAACACTCGATTGAAGTATTCAAAACTACGCCTCGCTCTATACGTACAAGTTCACACGCACACATTTACTACCCAAACTACGCCTAATAAGTCAGTTGGCGCTAGTTTGTCAATAGAGTCTGACATATAAACATTTTTCATTATTTATTCTGGAAAATGCTTAATTGTGTCGTAAAAGGGTGCAAAAACCAATCTTTAAAAAATAAAAAGCCAGATGGAATCACATATCATACGTAAGTAAATATAAAAACTCATAATTTTAATTATTAATATTATTGACTTATGATGACGGCCTGGAACACAAAACCTCAACAAATGTTGCCACTAGTAAGCGTCAGAATTTTCCCCGTTTATGGGGTAAGTAATGGAAAAGTAACATTAGGTATATTTATAAATTAAAAAAAAATATGGCAATGCATTTTCTTTTATATTCTCTTTTATCATAGTAAAATATTTACAAGAAAATTCATTGTCGTATTTTTCCATCACATTATTTGATAAGCCTCATGTCAGAGTCTCTTGTTTTAGAATAAAACTAAGTAAAAGAAAAAGGTTCGTTTTGCTTGTGCTGGGATTAGGATTGTTACCAAAAACGGGACCATCAAGAATTGATCTAAAAGTTGTTTAAAGAGAACATGTACATTTTTAAGGTTTCCTAGTCGAAATAAGATTGTAGCAGAGAAGTGGATTGAAGTCATTCGATTTAGCCGGAATGATGAATCATGGAATCCTAAGGCGCGCAGCGTAGTTTGTTCGACACATTTCGATAATGGTGACTTATATTACTTTCAATCGTGACTATGTCGAAGGAGTGATCACCACAGTCCCACGTAAACTTGGCATCTTGAACAGAGTGCAGCGATACTTCACTCCGGAGCAGCGGTACCTGCTCTACAAAACGCAGGTTCGGAGCAGCATGGAGTACTGTTTGCATCTTTGGGATGGCTGTGCCAAGTATTTCATAGAAACCCTAGACCGACTGCAGCGACATGCGTTCCGCATAGTATATGATGACACCCAGGTCACGGAAACACTCTAGTTACTAACATACGATTTGTTGTGATTATTCATTAATTAAATGATTTTGGAATAATATTTGTTTTATTTTTACCCAATCTTGTCGGAATAAACATACTATTATACGAGTACCACCACTTAAAAGGAAAATACCTATATACAATTTTAAAATTAAATTTATTCATGAACTCAATAGTACTTAGACAAATATTTGGGTAATTAGTTTTCACTGCATGGCAGCACTCCTTAAATGCACACATGTTTATAAAACCTGCTTAATTTTTCTGTTGACAGCGCTACGTCTTTATTTTTTATTTGGTCTGAGGTTTTGATATGAAACAAAAGAAACTTGCTTACAACGGAAATGTATTTCCGCTGACAGCAATCCGCTCAATCAAAAATAAATGTTTGCAGACGAAAGCAACCTTCATAGATTGACTAAAGGGAAACAGAACAGAACCAAGCGAAAAAATATACTATTGAATATGGAACTGAGACTTTGATATACATAGCATACAGTTTTTAATTTCCGCAAGCCTGGTAGCATCCGCAACGAAAAAGTGTTAATTGAATGTGAACTCGTGTTTGCGGAAATAGAAACGGATCTAAAAAACGTTGTTTCTGTTGTTTCATGAATAATAAATCAACAAGCGTTTCAAAACTCATACATTCTGCAAGGTTTTTGAAAATAAACTATGAGCCTGTATCCGCAGGTGGGTAGCAAACATTGGACGCAATGTACTCACTTACAAATGAGTGCCAGACTGCAGGCTATGTAAACAAATGATACGAATATTGAATAATTATTCAGATACGTAACCGTACTGTTTAACTATAGACTCAAAATAAATGACAATGGGGCACTTAATTAAATTTTACTGACTCGCGTTGATCCTACAGGAATATAATCCTTTCATTTATATCTGTGAAATTACAGTTTGTGAATATTTTAAAGGCATAATATTGGAATTCAACGATTGCTTTGGAAGCATGATTTTTCTCTGTAATAATTAAAGAGAAACATATAATATTTATCTTTCTTTCTCTTATAAGTTTTCTAGTTATTCCTGGCCAATATAGGCTAATTTATACGTTATGGCAATTTTATTGTACGCATCATCATCATAACCAGGTAGGTGTTTGTTTAATTTTAAAGATTAATTTGTCATCATTTAGCGGAACGTGGTTAAGAGTATTGTCCATTCGATTTACCATTTGAGGCCAATCACCTTACATCATAGATCATCATAACAGCCCATTAATGTCCCACTGCAGGAACGGGCCTCCTTCCATGACGGAGGGATAGTTGGCCTACTAATACCACGCTGGCCAGACGGATTGGTATAGGGTTTAATTTTCATGTTTTTCTTCTTTTTATTTCGTAAAGATAATATTCACGGACAGTCCCTTAGTCGGTTTCTACGACACCCATGGGTTGAGATGGGGTTTTGAAATATTGTATTCTTACTCCGTCACCACACGGAGAACCTTACCTTAAGTAGATATAATATCCTCAAATGTATTTTAATTAACACTTTATAAACCTCTATTCTATAATAGGTGTAGCTATCTAATTTGATATCGCCCACCCACACATAAAACTTTTGTAAGCTAAATAATTGCTGTTAAAGAAATAGTAGGAGATTAAACACAGTAAAAGAAACGGGTTGTCTGAATAATTCATTTGACGAACAAATAAAATCGATCCCACAATCAAGCCAGCTCGGAAATGTTTAATTGAATTGTGATGTCGTATACAAAGAAAGGTTCGGTTAGCGTGAAAAGCAACTCGAACCGACAAATCGATTACGTAATCTAGTCTCATCGATACTAATTCTTAATGGATATGGAAGGCTACTGAGATTATGTTTAACGTTTTGGATAGTACGGTGATGGGCTTAGAGTACAGGGTCTCATCATCGAGGTTTCTGACAAACTTTTTAAGGTTCCGTAACCAAAGGGTAAAAACGAAACCCTATTACTAAGTCACTACTGTTCGTCCGTCCTTCTGTCTGTCTGTCTGTTAGGAGGCTGTATCTCATGAACCGTGGCAGTTAGAAAGTTGAAATTTTCACAGATGATGTATTTCTGTAGCTGCTATAATAACAAATACTAAAAAAAAAATGTTTGAGGTTGGGAAAATAATTTTTGACATAGGTACGAGTCACGTGACGCATGACGTCATAGAATTTTGACAGATGAGTCGTGGCATTCAACACTTTTTTTTGTTAGTTATTATTCCTTCTTTATTGAAGCTATGCGGAAGAAAACATATGATCTGCAGCCATGTTTAAACGTAGGTTAAAACTAATTTATATAATAACATTTACATAATGCAAACAACAATTTCGCAAATGGCAATGTAACATTTGTAATTCCATAAAACACGAATGTTTGTCGTTGTCTTGCGACCGGGTGCGAATATTTATATCCTTAGAATTTCTAACTAATGGAGCCTGTCCAAGACGAGACAGTGGAAAGATGACAGCAATGCCCCCAAGGGCAAGTTACTTCAAAGAAAAAAACAATATTGTACACGTGCCGGTAATACTAGCAAGTAGTGCTTTTAACGTTATAGAACATCGGACGAATTGAACAAAGTATCCAGACAAAGAAATTAACTTTTTAAATTAACCTTTTCTCTATCTAATTGAAAGATAAATAGATGAAGAAAAGTGTAATACATCTTTATTTTTAGTGTTCCATGAGTACAAAAAGATCACAGACTTATATATTTATGTTAAGCTCGTAAAAGTCAACTAAAAGATAAACTATGCAGATTTTAATACATTTTATGAATAAATAAAGAAACTAGATACCAATCAACAAATAGCTAACGTCGGGACTTAGCCTAATATCATAAATTTATTAATTGTTGATTGTTTATTTTTTTATAAAAAATAGTTGAGCGTTTTGTGCACTGTATACAATCAAACATAGTATTTGTTAGAAGGCTTTGCAATATTTTGTCTTTTCTCCTTGTAAGGGAGGGATGTTTCAGTGCAGTACAAACTGTATGTTATTTATTAACATAAAAGTTTTCTGACAGATAGTAACCCTTTCACGGTGTACCATATATGGTTCATGTGCATGGTATTACTATTGTGGCACTGTGGAAGGGTTAAGTCACTAATTTGGCAAAGTTTACCTTTAGCACTTTATCTTTAATATTTAATTATTATTATATTAATATTTAAGCATGGACGCATTATCTACTTAAATGCAATACAATAAACTACTTCACTTCAAAACTATTAAGTCGCAGTGGTGCAATACCAATGACTATCCCACTTATCCATATACACAGTGGTGACACAACCAATATTCACAACAGATAGGCTATCCTATTTATTCACTGCAACTTGTCTCCACCAGCACTAAATCGATCATGGTTCATTTAGCTCCCCTTGCGTTACCAATTAGCTCCAAGCTTGACTACGCAAAGACCTAATTAGGGATTGTGGTTTAATAGTATGGGGGAAGTTATCGACTACATGAATATGCTTGTTATAATATGGGATCCTATGTCATTTTATATATTAAATAATCCTTACGCATTCACACATCGCTACTTAGTCCCAAACTAAGCAAAGCTTGTACTATGGGTACTAGACAACGAATAAACAAACGTAAATACTTTTTTTTTGTAAATACATACGTATTATACATAGAACCAACCAATGCAAACAATCATGTTCATGCACACAAAGATTTGCATTGCGCGGGAATCGAATCCGAGACCTCTGCGTAGCAGCCATGTAATTACCGACTGCGCCACAGAGATCGTCATTATTCATCATTTTGTAATATAGGCACTTATAACATGTCAGCATACTATTCATTAGCAAGGTGCTACGAAGTTTTTCCGTTTGGAAGGACATAATGCTTAGCTTAGACGCAATCAGATGACAATGTTTGGCTATTCTACGATTTCGTAAAAGAGTTAGAACATTTCGTGTAACCACAGTATTTTACTCAACGGGTTTAATAAAAGTCGACTAAGAAACAGCTACGCAGATATTTTCTTTGCAAAAGAAGAGAAATTTGACAAAAATCCTTATACCAACCCGTCTGACGCTCGTAGTATTAGTAGACCAAGATTCCCCTTCTTTTCGGAGAAGACCCGGACATGCAGGCGGCCAAATGGATAAAAAATACCTGATACCTACATAAAACACTAATATTAAAATTTTGTAAAGTTTCTGTTTAAAGTATAAAATCTAATATGCAGACTTGAATACAGGTGTTAAGTTATATTACAAAGACAATAGCCAAAACCGCTTGCTCTACGATAGAACAAAACGTTAATAAATTCTAAAGAGAAACTTTAAACATAACGGCATATAAATCATCGCTGTAAGTTGGCATACTAGACTAAAAATGGGTGCCCGATTATTCATACGAGAATAAGAGGACCATATATATTTCTAGCTTCGTAATAACTTGTCGTGTGAATTACCTTTGTGATTTTTTTTTATATTAAAAGCACGCACTCGGCGCCGTATAAATCTGTTCTTGGCACTCACACCGTACTGTTGTATGTACCTATCAATTGGCGGGAAATATTTAGGGGCTTTGCTTTTTATGTTGTCTTTTATTGGGATGAACGCTTCCGGGAAAATCGTTTCGGGGAAAATATAGGAGTTTCGCCGAGATTTGCTGTCGACTGATCGAACATTACGCCGTTATTATATTGTACGTGGTATTAGAAATAGTCGAACGATATTGCACAATATATAATCCAATATTAGGAAGAAAGAAAACAATGTTATTATCGTACAAAAGATGCATTACATTGTTATTAATTTATTTATGTTGGTATGTATTTATATTTGCTTGTTCATTTAGCGCTAAATAGAGAGTGGAACGGCTTTGATATTATTTGTACCAAAAGGTCGGACGATCTGTATCACCTTCCCACTCAATCTGTCTTCTGTATTATTGTGCTGCGTTTAGTTTAGTTTGTGATAAAATCGGCCTAATAAGCAAAAACAAGAACAAATAATGCTCTTAAGAAATTAACAGACGCCTCTCTATGCCAATAGAGGCTTGTATCATCAGATACATCAGATATGTAGTGGTCACTTTTCCGCAATACTATTAAGATACTTAAAAGATTAAAGTATTATGCACTGTGTAGTCATCTTAGGAAAGAAGATCTCATATCCTTGCAATTTGACAAGCTATTGAATTGTAGCCTATCTAAATGCACTATGCACTTTGCTCGTCACCTTAAGACTAAGAGAGAGAGAGAGAATGAGAGAGAAGATGTAAGGTCCTATATCCCTGAAATCAAACGCTACTGTGCAGTGCAGTAGCTGCCTAAACACACTAATATAATAAAGTACTCATCTAAGGTTTAGTACACAGATATTGTTCTCATATCTATGATCAAGTACAAAATTATTATAATCGTCTAAGGTCCACTACTATAGCTACCTAAACACACCAACGACGTAATCCTATAAGGTCAAAAATGTGTCAATGTATAGCGCTGGTGTTTGTTAGAAGGTTTCGGTGAGACTTGTTCAAAACTGTCAGCGTCACGCTTTGACCTCGTCGAGTGGATGGACGCCGACACGCCCATTCCGTATTTCACTTCCAGCTTTATGAACTACTTTCAAAATTAATTGTGCTCCCATTTTATTTCAAAGAGTTAGACGCTGTATTGTTACATTATTAGGTTTACTTTGTTGGTGATCTTCAGCTGGGAATTTTTCAGTGTAGTTTGAGCCTAGACTGACTCGAAAGTATATTTTTTTAGACAAAAATAATTTACCTATAAATTAGTCAAGAAATGAATACTGATACTGGAGTATTAAAAAAAGTACCCTGTCAACCGCATTGATAAAATCTCCACTTTTAAGACTTAAAACTCATTTTTTACAACGAAATACACCTGTAAAAAATAACCAATTGTTAATTGGGACAGTTTTTTTTAATTATTTTTCAACGACCTTTCAAATAATCCGTAGTATTGTAAAATGTTAACGTCGTCATTATAACATGAAAGTGTACATCGACACAGAGTCGCGACCCGCGCCACCTCACCGACACATCTTCATTAGCTTGCCCGTAATGTCACTCTAGGGAAATAATGTCGCGGCGTACTCACACTTCATAAACATGTTTTCTAATGACGAATATTATTATCTTTTTGTAGTAACTGCATTCTAGGTGTTAAAAGATGAAATATTGTGTAATTGTAAAGGTGACTTAGTGGCATTGCTGTGTATGGGGTAGTAGGCTCGAAGCCTACGCAAGAAAGATAATTAAGGAATACCCAAATGATTTCTTGATCTTTGTTTTCGTTAAATTTACGTCTTCCATAACTCAATTCATTTCGAAAGTATCCAAAACGTCAATTAAAGAGCTGTTATTAAAAATAACTTCTGTGAGGACTAAATAGAACTTGATAAAATCATCTTCAATTGCTTTATTACACACCTTTGGATTAGGATATTTGTAGTTTGCGCTATTCAGGATACGCCGTTGTACACTTTTAAGAAGGATTGAAGTTGTACAACTTCAATCCTTCTTAAAAGTGTACTATAGTTACTACTTCACTCGCTCCGCTGGTCATAACAGTCGGCAACATAACATGTTACAGGAGTATTTCGACGACCCCTGTGGCGTAGTTGTTATAATGTTGAGTAAATGTGTGATAAATTTTTATATTTATTTATATCTCAAATTAAACATAATAATCCCTTAATCCAAGGACAAAGTCTTCTTTAATTATGGAAGATATTTTGGCTTAATACATAGTTCATACCACACAAGCTTGACGAATTGCTACAGGGTTTAATCATCATAACAGCCCATTAATGTCTCACTGCAGGGACGGGCCTCCGTGACAGAGGGATACTTGGCCAACTAATACCACGCTGGCCAGACGGATTCGTATAGGGTTAAATTTCAAGGTTTCCTTCTTTTTATTTCGTAAAGTTCTATTTCTATGTAAATGTAATATTCACAGATAGTCCCTTAGTCGGTTTCTACGACACCCATGGGATGAGATGGGGTGGTGACATATCGTATTCTTACTCCGTCACCACACGAGGAAAACTTTAATTGTTTTTCTTTTAATACTTTCAGCAAAATAGTTTTAAAATAGTAAAAAAATAAAGACTTCAATGTAAGAGAATTAAAATACGAAGAAAACATCTACATGTAGAAGTGATCTGTCGTATACGTAGGCACTTTTGAAAGCAGAATGTTTTAACTTTTGGCCGGATCCGTAGTTGGCAGGAGATCGAGATAATGTCACCATAACAGATTATTGTCTTGGCACCACTCGAACACTATCAACGTTCAAGATATTACGAAAGAGGATGTGTGACGATTGTTTGCATACTACAGACTACGAGGAATAGTTTCTTTGGAATTATTCTATTATGTTATTGTGTAGACTGTTTTGTGAGTCATTTTAGAAAGGCTGTAATCGTAAGATCTTTTTTGCGACTACTCTATATAAGACTTAAAATTAGTTTAAGTCAATGCTAAATTTATTCTTGTAGACGTTTTAGATTCTGTGTTTTTATTCTTCTTAGTAATTTTACTTTTAGAAAGGTGATCGTAGCCATCGTGTGGTATTTGTAAGGCAGAAATTATGGTACATTGCATGATGTCTTACAGTCGTTTTTTGTAATTCTTTACTGCAATCTTTGCTAAGAAAAAAAATAAGAAGCCTACATATAAATGAATCAAAACATTTCCCAAAACCAAGTGAATTTACGTTCTTATTAATGTATTGTATAGATGTAGGTCATTATAAGCTTGTCATGAAAGCCAGTATACCAATTCATAACTAAATAAATCTATTGAGCTTCTCAGTTTGTTCAAGAACATATCACAAATTTATATTTTATCTAAAGTTGGCAACGAATGAAACCGAATAGAAAACATTTCATTTTTATAGTACTAAGTACATTTTTTTTATTCTATTTTAGGACTTTTATGAGCATCCCTGTAGCGAGACAATAAACGGCCTGTTATGAAATATAAACTACATAAATATTTTAAATACAATAAGTATTACATTACAACATTTTCAAGCTGTACATCTTTGTTTAAGAAACAACTTGCGTTGGGGATTGAGCCCTGTGTTTTGGGGACTTTTACAGACATGTAATTAACGGACACAAAGAACATCCAGACTCAGGACAATCATTTCTGGGTCTCACACATAAATTATTTTGCGTGGAATTCGAACCCGCTACCTCGTGCAAGACAGCCGCATACACGACCATATTGCCACTGAGGCTGTATACATTCGTAATAGTAGTGAGAACAAAACTCCATTATCATCATATTCAGCCAATTAGACATAGTTGCACATGACCACCGCTGGATATCATAACAGCCCAATAATGGCCCACTGGAGGGACGGGCCTCCTCCCGTGACGGAGGGATACTTGGCCTACTAATACTACGCTGGCCACACGGATTGGTATATATCTATGTAAAGGTAATACTCACAGATAGTCCATTAGTTGGTTTCTACGACACCCATGGGATGAGATGGGGTGGTGACATATTGTATTCTTACTCCATCACCACACGGATAACTGCTGGACATAGGCCTCCTCCAAATATTTCCACCTTGCTTAGTCTAACAAAGCTCTGAGTCTATAGTTAATAACTGTAATAAATCCGGTTGTAGTGAGCAAATCAGGACTTATTGCCGCCACTTCCCGCACAAGATATCAATTAAATCAACCTATAAAGGCGTGTCAAATTGACCTAACGTGCTGCTTTTAGTAGGTCACACCTGATCTTGCTTATTGTTTAAATATATCTCTATTTGTTTCTTCTGTTTCCCAAATTTGTTATTATTTAATAAGATTAATATTATTTTTAAATCAGCTTTATAAAGAGACATAGACGCCATTACGAAATGTAAGTACATACCATGTAATTGCTCGTATTAAGAAATCTATGTAATTTTTAATATAATATGCCGCAGAAGCTGTTTCAAATAACTATTTTACTAAAGCCACCATCACCCTTATGAACAATATGCCTATTTAAATAATTAATTACAAGAAGAAGATAAAAACTAAGAACAAAAATTTATAGCAAGCCATTCCAGAACATGCATATTTCATTCTTTGAATGAGATAGTGCATTCTAAAATATGTTAGTTGAGCATAATCCGGTTAAATGTAGAAGACGCGAACGTTTCCAGGTGTGCGAGGAAGTAGCGACGCTCTGTGGACCAGACCGCGTATAATTGAGGTAATAAATCCGTACACGACGACTTATGTAGCCGGTTCAGCTTCGTAACCGTCGAGATGCGACAATTAAATCACGCTAAATCATGAAATACTGGTAATTACAAGAGATTTTATTACGTTTTGGTCAAATGTATTATGGTTATTAAATTGTTTGTTGGCGTTACTATGTTATTAATTTGTCATCGTAACGCTTAACATCATTCAGTAAAGATAGCTTCATGTGAACCTATGAAAGTTTTAATGGATTAAAAACCTAAAGTTGTAGAGTTGAAGAGGTTCATAGAATATTTCTCTAGCTAGGCAGATTACCAAATTTTATTTCTTTTGTCGAAAGAAAATGTATAAGATACCTTAGTACAGGGAATAATAATTATTTCTAGGTTTAAACTGTATCTATCTCAAAGAAACATAAAAAAAAATATATTTGAAAAATAACGTAACTAAACAAAAGTAATAGAAATCAATAAAAATGCAGCTCCTTTTATTAAAACCGTTAAAAAAAAAATTTACTTATTTCACCTCCTTAGGTATAAAACTACAGACATATTGTACTGTGAAATATTAATAGACACAATCCCCGGCGTAGTACGGAACGAATAGGATATACGTATTCAAATTAGGTCCACCAGATTTATACTGCTCAGAGAATTCATGTCAACACACAGCTGAGAGAAAAATGAAATGAATAACAAATTCCCAAATAAATGATGAGAACGGACATAAACTCATGCATGCTATAAAGTCAGTTTATTTTCGGGTGCTGGTGTCATTAAGGCTACGGCGAGTCGTAACCCTTGATGTCGGTCGTAACTTGTTTATAGTAACGCCTTAAATTAGAAACTGGTAGGTATGCATAAATTACCAACTCAGCAAAGAAACCGTACAAAATACCCTTCGAGATTAAAATGTAATTGCTTCCAGATCTTATCTCTGACTCGCAATAAAGAAGCTTTAAATAAACGTATTAGAGGTATGTGCTATTGAGGAAACAGGTTTGTATAAAATACTAAGACAGCCTTTTCCCTTCAGATTCCTCTTTGGACAAGAAAAAACAAAGCTTTATAGGCTCTTTTCGTTACACCTTCGTCAATGTCAATTAATGATGCTAAGTTTCTCTTAACGTTAGGTAAATGAAATCAGGGACTTAGAAATATAAAATTGATTATATTTGTACTGAGACTTTGATAACCTTATTTTTACCCTATAAAAAATTATACGCTTGAATATTAATGAAGCGAAATAATTTCTTTAACCCGTCTTTTTTCCTACCACGGATTTACGATTTTAATTTAATTATTTAATTTAATTTAAAAAATGCTCACATAGGCCTACCTATGCCTAAAGCTTTGCTTTATCTACATTTATACAAGCTTACTCCGTGTGGTGACGGAGTAAGAATACCAATATGTCACCACCCCATCTCATCCCATGGGTGTCGTAAAAATCGATTATGGGACTATCCGTGAATATTATCTTTACGAAATAAAAAGAAGGAAAACTTTAAATTAAACCCTATACCAATCCGTCTGGTCAGCGTCGAATTATTAGGCCAACTATCCCTCCGTCATAGGAGGAGGCCCGTCCCTGCAGTGGGACATTAATAGGCTGTTATGATGATACAAGCTTAGCGGTTACGAGTGCTAGCATTTTTTTTCTAAATGATCTTTTTTGACTGATATCAGGACATGATATTTATTTATTTTTACTAATCGGTCAATATCCCTGTTGGTATTACTTTGAATGAAATTATTACTGTTTCTAGCAAAAACCGTTATCTATTTGTAATCACTCTTGAATTGTTTTAATGGTTGAATTGTACAGCTTGAACTATTTGGTGTCTTGTTACTTTCGTGGTAAGTTAATCGTAATATATTGCACTTTGTGTTAAATACTTAGTTTGGTGATTACTTAGCCATTTAACCTTTTAATGTTATGTCTTAAGAGGTGATTAATGTATTAAATACTTTAAATTAGAGTTTAAGTGGTTTTGTTTCTTAGCCATGTACCTCAGAGGTATTTGAAGTCATAACTATAAATTTCCATGAACTATTGTGACCATAGCCATAACGAGCCCGGTCCAATCACGAAGGTTAAACTGTCAGTTTCTTAAAAAAAAATGTTCTCGGGCTAATCGAGGCAGGGTTTAAACCTCCGATTTCTGAGGAAAGACGCCTTAATTAATATAAATAAATAAATAATTATTCCTCACACATTCACACAACGCCATCTAGTCCCAAACTAAGCTGAGCTTGTACTAGGGTCCTAGACAGCAGATAAACATACTATGGGTACTGAACAACGGATAACAATCATTTTCATGCACACATTGATTTGCATTGAGCGGGAATTGAACCCGAGACCTCAGCGTAGCAGTCATGTTATATAACCACTACGCCACTGAGGTTGTCAAAATTTATTTTATTAAAATATAATAGCAAACTATTTTATATTATTCAGGTATACTATATTATTCGGGTAATAATATGATGCAGATTGAATTCTATTTGACTACAGAGCAAAGAATGCGTCAAGTCAATATCATCATAACGGCCTATTAAGGTCTCACTGCAGGGACGGGCCTCCTCAAGTGACGGACGGATTCTTAGCCTACTAATACCACGCTGGCCAGACGGATCGGTATAGGGTTTAATTTCAAGTTTTCCTCCTTTTTATTTCGTAAAGATACTCGTAATATTCACATTGATTAGTCCCTTAGTCGGTTTTTACGACACCCCTGGGATGAGATAGGGTGGTGACATATTGTATTCTTACTCCGTCACCACAAGGATACCTGTACAATATAAAACTGCTATATTCAGATACAATTAAAATCCTAATATCCAGTAACAAGTAGTTGTTACTCTATTAAAGTATTTAACCAAATTAAATGAGCAACTTGTCCACCTGTTTCGAGGGTCCAAACAGGAAAAGAGCTCTCGAGGGATATTAACTTAATAACATAGAATCGGTGTGGACCATTTCCGCTTATATTTAGAATAATCCCGTACATTTCAGATCTATTTAAGTACACGACACAGGAATGCTGTGTATTTCTGTTATATTACAGCTCATTCATCGGTAATATGACCGAGCTGACCTTTTAATTATAAGATGTGTGATATTTACATGCGTTCCTATTGAAATAAAAGATGTAAAGGCTTTTTTCAGCATGTAGTGAAATATTATTCTTGTTTATTAAAAAAGGAATTTACAAATAGAAAACTTAGAGATACAAAATAACTTACAATTTTGGCATCAAATTCGAGTCGATATACAAACACCAACCGGTAGAGTTGAGAGGGAATTTGTTTCATTCAAAAACATACATACATCTTGTCCCCCATAAGCACAATTTAACAAACTTGTTGGATTAAGACTTACATATAAATCGAACTCGACATAACGACCAGAATATCTAAACGTGACAGATAAAGCGGAGTCACGCAGAAGTCAACTCCTAACTTACAAACTTTACCTGTTGACAAAGTTATACTGTTCAACTGACTAGTCGCACACAGTTACAGATTATATTTTAACGGTAAATCTCTATGTAAAGCGCCGATTACACTAGACTACATGTAGTCAACTACATCCTGTAGGAGACTACATGTAGTCTAGTTTAATCACATCTAGGACAGTGTAAACAGAACGTCCTAACACTAAAAAGTTAGGACGTCCTTATGTAGGAGACTACATGTAGTCTAGTGTAATCGGCGCTTAAGACTGACTCTGTATCTTAGCTAACGTAGTATCGAAATGCTATGAATGGGGGAGCTCTATGTGTGGTTGGATGTCCGCGTTGTATATACTTACGGCAGGTACTACTTATATGCTTTTAGCGAACGCTACACTGCTGTCTATTTTCCTCTTTCGAATGGACTGCTTTGAATATTTTTTGACCAGCACCTTCATAGGCGACTTACATTGTAATGTGCTAGGCTTTATTCCGATTTTCAGACAGCTGTATTGTTCTGACAGTTTATCTGTTAATTTGATTCCTATAAAAGTCCCCGCAAAACAGGAATCGATTCTTAGTTAGAAGTTGTATTATTTGGTAACAGATAATAAAGAAAACATTAAATTTTGAAAAAAAATCACTGGTTTGTTATAGTCCCCGCGACAAAGGGTTTAATCCCTAGTGATCAAGAAACAATGTCTATAAAAAATATTAATATAATTGTAGCAATATTTTTATATTTTTCCATATTTTAAATCTATATATATAAAACTCAAAGGTGACTGACATAGTGATCTATCAACGCACAGCCCAAACCGCTGGAGAGATCTGGCTGAAATTTGGCATGCAGGTAGATGTTATGATGTAGGCATCCGCTAAGAAAGGATTTTGATGAATTCTACCCCCAAGGGGATAAACTAGGGGATGAAAGTTAGTATGAAACTTTGTCAGTTTCAAACCGATCGGGCTGAGACTTTGCTTGCATTTAGCTACTATGACGTAGGCATCCCCTTAGAAATTTCTTTATTAAATTTATATAGGGGTATAGGGATAAAATGGGAACGAAAGTTAGTTTGAAATTTTGTCAATTTTAAACCGATCGGGTTGAGGCTTTGCATGCAAATATTTACTATGACGTAGGCATCCCCTTAGGAAGGATTTTATTAAATTCAACCCCTATAGGGATAAAATAGGGAACGAGAGTCAATTTGAAATTTTGTCAAATTCAAACTGATCGGGCTGAGACTTTCCATGTATATAGTAACTATGATGTAGGCATCCCTTCAGAAATGATTTCGATAAATTCTACCCCTATGGGGATAAACTAGGGGATGAAAGTTAGTATGAAACTTTGTCAGTTTCAAACCGATCGGGCTGAGACTTTGCTTGCATTTAGCTACTATGGCGTAGGCATCCCCTTAGAAATTTCTTTATTAAATTTATATAGGGGTATAGGGATAAAATGGGAACGAAAGTTAGTTTGAAATTTTGTCAATTTTAAACCGATCGGGTTGAGGCTTTGCATGCAAATATTTACTATGACGTAGGCATCCCCTTAGGAAGGATTTTATTAAATTCAACCCCTATAGGGATAAAATAGGGAACGAAAGTCAATTTGAAATTTTGTCAAATTCAAACTGATCGGGCTGAGACTTTCCATGTATATAGTAACTATGATGAAGGCATCCCTTCAGAAATGATTTCGATAAATTCTACCCCTATGGGATCAAAAAGGGGATGAAAGATTGTATGAAACTTTGTCAATTTCAAACCGATCAGGCGGAGACTCTGCATACATATACTTACTATGTCGTAGGCATCTCCTTAGAAAGGACTTTAAAAATTCTATCCCCAAGGGGATGAATAGGGGATGAAAGTTTGTATGAAATGCGTCAGTTTTAAACCAATCGGGCTGAGAATTTGCATGCAGATAGCTACTATAAAGTAGGGATCTCCTTAAAAAGTATTTTGATAAATTCTACCCCTAAAAGGGTAAAATAGGATGAAAGTTTGTATAAATCTTCTTTCATTTCGAATGATTGAACTGAAATTAAAGATTGGAGCTACTATGAAGATGTCCGCTAATATAGGATTTTGATTAATTCAGCCCTTATTAGGACGTCACGTCTCAGCTGCCAAAAATTCTATGAAGTCCGACTCAGCTGTTATAATTCTATGACGTTACGACAAAGTTGTCAAAAAAAATTCCCTCCAAAATTCTATGATGTCTTATCTGTCAAAACTTCTATGTTGTCAGGAATTATCTGTCAAATACGTCACGTCTCAGCTGTTAAAAATTCTATGACATCACGACTTATCTGTCAAAACTTCTATGTCGTCAGGAATTATCTGTCAAAGACGTCATGTCTCAGTTGTTAAAACTTCTATGACGTCACGACTTAGCCATCAAAATTATATGACGTCACGACGTAGCTGTAAAAAAAATTCCCACCTAAACTATATGACGTCACGACCTAGCTGTAAAAACAAAAATTTCCCGCCATAATTTTATGACGTCACAACGTAACTGTAAAAAAAAATCCCGCCAAGATTTTATAAGGTCACGACGTAGCTGTAAAAATATAATTTTGTCGACATAATTTTATGACGTCACAACGTAACTGTAAAAAAAAAATTCTGCCATAATTTTATGAGGTCACGACGTAGCTGTCGAAAAATTTTTACGCCATAATTTTATGACGTCACGACGTAGCTGTAAAAAAAAAGAATCCCGCCACACCTTTATGTCGGCACGACGTAGCTGTCAAAAAAAACTTCCCGCCAAAATTCTATGACGTCACGTCTCATCTGTCAGAATTTCTATGACGTCACGACTCAACTGTCAAAAATTCTATGACGTCACGAATCATCTTTCCAAAATTCTGTGACATTACGACTTAGCTACTCCACGAATTCCTTAGAAAAATGGTTTTGACATAAAGGCAGACAGACGGACAACAAAGTGATCTCATAAGGTTCCGGTTTTTTAAACATAATTTATAATAATACTTTTTAACGCGAGCGAAGCCGCGGGGAAAAGCTAGTTTTAAATTATAAAATACAATAACTTACAAATGATTTATGGTCGTAATTGAATTTCGTCTATGCCCTTCAAATGTAACCTTCGTTACAATGTGGAATGATACAGATAATTTGTGAAAAACCCTTTTAAAGTATTTTTGCGATGTCACGAATTTATTAATAAGAGAATAAATATACATTAAAGTGCTTATTCTATTGATCAGACACATCTATTAATAGATTACTTAGAAATTTAGTTTATTTTAAATTGAAAATAATTGCTATGATGGTAATTTATCTAATAACGGTTGGCATATAATAATTTTCTCTCATTTGCACAACGTCATCAAGTTCCAAATTAAGCTGACGTTTAGATCACAAAAAAATAACTTTTTCAGCCAAGCTTTTTTGCAGTAGAAAAGCAAGGCTTCAAATGTATTATGTTTATTTTGTACGTTGTTATTGCTGAGATGCCCTCGAAATGTGCGTGTCTAGCACAAATAGAGATAGAGATCTTGCACCAGATTTTTAAATTCAATTATTTGTATAATTTGCATCAAATCCGCTTTTGTTTATTTTCCATATTTAATGGCGTTATATCATTTTTTACTTTAATTGTAAGCAAAAACCATACAAACCATAGGCAACAGAGCCAGCGAAGTAAAAAAGAAGTGAAGTTTTTGTAAATAAAGTAGGAAGCGAAAAAAATAATCTGCATATATATGCATATATTACGTTTCACTAATTTCGTTTGACGTAAAATAACAAAAAAGAACAAATTAATACAATAAAATAAAAATACGTAAACCTATAAGTTAGGTAAAAACGAGGTTATGTTTGAATCGTTCAGTAGTCGGTTAATGTTTAAGATAGAGAGGCTCGCGAGCCTCGCGTCCGGTTTCCGGAGCGCGCCGGTCCCTCCGACTATTCAATTTAGTCCAGCGACAAACTCCATTGATTGTTTCGATATTCCGGTCACAAACTGCGGAAGCTCTTACAATTTTTCTAGTTTTGTATAGACAAATTTTTATTATGTTTATACTTATTTTAGACGCGTGGGTGCTTACTCTCTTATGTCCTTATATTGTTTTGATAAACTTAATCAAGGTATACGTGTTGTTGCTTGTTTTGGATGAAATTATTGAATTATGACTATTTGAGCAACGTTTTTGTAACAATATTGGAGTTATGTTATGTTTTTTATGCTAGTATCGAGCTAAGATTTCCTAAGCCCTATTACCTACATCGGATTCAGTTTAGTTTCAACAAATGACAGGAAAGCTTTTATAAATGTACTATGTGTAAATATTTAGTGAACGTGTATGGCTATTGCCTGTCAAAATTTAGTGAACGTGTATGGCTATTGCCTGTCAAGACTGCCGTTCATACTAGACAGCAAGGTTTTACCAGAAAGTTACGAATGAAATATCGAATTGAATCGATGACAGCACTCAAGCTTATCACTTCTCGAGTTTAAAAGGAGAAATTGCTTTACAATCATGAAGGCGGAAGAGTTTTTAGAATCGATTTATAGAAACATCATTCTGACAATCTTTTATAGAAACTCTATCTGGGCTGTTTCCATTTATGTTACTTTTGGTAACCCTAAATCTCGTGTGTTTTGTTTGTACAATCATAAAGTTTTTTTTTCTTAATATTCGTTTAATAGTATGAACTCTGGCTGTTCTTAAATATTTTTATTATTCGAATCAAGAGTCAACAAAGACAACATTCTTAGCTTATAGCTTAGTCACGTACGTAGAAATATCACGAGACAACATAATACGCCATTACAATGTTATAAAAGTCTAGAATATTCAAATAAAAGTACGAGTAGTACTAAACATTTATAGGTACCTATACAACCTAATATTAGCTCACATTTACAAAAAGAATTCAGTACAAAAATGTTATGTTAACTTTACGTTTTGTGTTCGGAGCGAACAATTTAGGATACAAATGTTCACAAACAGGTTTGACGTAGGATCATGTAACAGTATTTTAGCTAATCCTGGATCTAATTCAGCAAAATGTTTATTTTAGTTTTACAATAAGCACATGAACTTAATATTATAAAGAGGTAATTTTTTTGTGTTTGTGACCTTTTAGGGGGTAATCTCTGAACCGATTTAAAAAAAAAATTATGTGTTCATAGTCCATTTATCGGAGAGTGTCATAGGCTATATAATATCACGCTATGACTAATAGGAGTGGAGCATTAATGAAATATGTTTAAAAAAGGGACGTATTTTTTTTGCCGCCCAGCGAAGGGGGCACGGGTCAGCTAGTAATACATAAAGAGACTACGATGGAGCGACATACTCAAATTGTGACAAAGCTCCTTATACAAAGAAATAAAAAACTTTTATTTGAAACCATTTGGTCTTGATTCAAGGAATAAATATTGCTATTCAAGGTATATCGTTTAAACGTTTTTGTGGTGTTAGGTCGGGGCACGTTTTAGGTTGACAGCTAGGACGTGAAGAAACTCTAAGATACTGGTGCGTTTACAAGTTAATAGGACGCTTGGTGTGAGTATATTCCTGCTAAGGTTTTTTAGGTTTTGTAAATAAGTAAACAAATGAATCGTAGTATAAGCAAATTTTTTCTGACTTATAAAACGATTCTTGTGGCACTTCAAAGTTTAAATTCGGGTAAGCTGCTTATGCTGCAGGAGAAAAAAATGGACGAGTACGCATACCATTATAATTAATACATTTTATTAATTTTTATTTATTGTCGATTATTGAAAAAACTTTCACACTTGGGATCGCGGGCTTTATCGTGAAGACTGTTACAAACATCAATGTAAATGTCACAATCGATATCCAGGCTCTTATAAAACATTTGTGAAGCACATTTTATTTGACTACGCGACGTCTTATATTACTACCAAAGTTTTAAAGGGCCAAATTAAAGCGCTAATTTTTTTATTTTTTATTTATTTATCTCTACAAATTACATATTATTGTAGTTCTTGTAATCTATTTGCTGACATTTTACATTTGTAATTTGTGGGAGATTTGGAGTCTAAGCCGAAGCCTGTATTATAGAACTCCAGTTATTACAGAGGTTGTCAACAAGTTTGCATAGTATTTTTATGTGTGTGTGTGTATTTAAATCTAAACAAAACGCTAACACACAAAATTTTATAAACACAACTCGTATTCGTCAATGTACTCCAATAGCTACGTCATACGATAGTATAATACAGTTTATTTGATATCCGTAGAGAAACTAGTTGTCCCCTACATACGCTCGCTTTCCGCCGGCGCCGAACACGCACAATACATACAGTATTCAGTGATTTAGTTTTATTGTCATGCACCCTCCTTGGCTACGTTATGCATCCAGATTAAACAGAAGATGGAATACTCCTTTATAGTTTCTTCTTATTATCCTTACTAATATTATAAATCTAAAAGTTCTACTTGTAAGAGAGAGTTAGAGTTAAATCGAATTTGTAGAAAAGAAAATGTCTATTGAAAAAGAACATTTGCCTTTGCTAGTCACAAACTAAGCAGAATAAAGCACGGTTTTTCGTAAATAAATACGACATTTTTATATACATTAAAAAATGACACCAAAGAAGAAGTCGCAAATTATTTAAATCACGCGATACAAGACTGTGTCACAGTCTGTCTGATTTTCTCATTTGAGGTTTTTATCTAAGAGGGTGACTCCGAAACTGGCTGGTTTTATTTTTAGCTGAGAGACTATACATTTTAAGACCAGTCCCGCTGTTAGAATCAAGACTAAAATCTGTCACTATAGATAGGATACATGGCTCAAAGACATGTTGTGACTGTCAACAGGCATTGCTGAAGTGTCGCGGTGAAAATGTGACATTGCTTCCCAAATACTGCCCAAACTAGCTCAATGAGAATTGAGGCAGGAGGAAGGCTGCAGGAGACTGCAGCCTTCCTTCTCAAAGTTGTATCTTCTTAACTGTACTTATTCCCAGAAAGACGGATAATGTCCAGAATTACACCCTGCACATTCATCATACGACATGGGAGTTGATGTTGAACGTGACTTTTGTCATGTCCAAATTTATCCCGAGTACGACCTCCTCATAGAACTAACATTAAAGCTACACTGACCCCACCTTAAGTAAAACTAGTTACATAATAACATACATATTTAGTTATATCCATCTAAAGTATAATGCGACCTCTCAAATTGGGGTTATAACTGTTGGTAAAATCTATTTACTCGTAAAGGTGACGTTTGATAAAGTTGTAACGATGTCCCTGGCACTCATCCGTGACGAGGGATGATAAAAGGGTCATGGTACAACCTTCACGTGAGTAGGAACGGTTTACCTCGCATTGTAATGTGCCCTCCGCGCTGGCCAACTCCTTTGAATAGTAATTTCATAGAGGCCACCCCTATTATTAAGGGTAGTATAAACTCGACTAGCAGACGCCGTCCCACTGGGTTAAACAGACGAACAGAACCACTAAATTAGATGCTTTGTGTACTGCAGTTGTTTTGTTAACCACCGTTTATTTGGCCAGTAATCTTAAACGAGCAACTTGTACTGCAATGTTAGGAAAAACGTTTATATTTTATTTAATTGAAATAATAATTTAAAGAAGCCACGTTACCGTAGAGTTTGGTGTATATTTGCCTGTCATGCCAGAGATTGAGAACCAGGAAACCCATTGTTATTCCTAAATTATAATAAAAAAATATTTTTAAATAAGTGTACAAAACAACTAATTTCTAATGTAACTTATAGAATATAACCTTTTTTTAATAAAATAAACTGCATAGTCCTAAACAAACTGGCATGCATCGTACCTCTATAAAATTGGTCAACCGAAATCATAAAACGATCAGCCACGATGAATCGAAACTGTTAACCAATATCGCGTGAAACGGCCACTTCTGCATCCGAGGAGACGATCTTTTGCCGAGACGTGACCAAACAGGCCTATAAAATCTCACTGAAAGTTGGTACTACCTTATAAAAATAGTCGAACGTACTCGTAAGAAGGACGACCATTTGCTAAATATGACAACCAGTCCTGTCTTCGTCAACCTACGAGTACCGACTCGATACCGGAACTCATTTCATCGGACGCCCTTAATTCACTTTTTTGGCCCACTCAAATAAAACACGTACTAAGTGTACATACTTACCTAAGTATAAATGCGAAAGAAAATTGTTTTAAAAGTTTTTTATTACTGGCAATTAAGAACCACTTCTTTCCAACTTTAACGAAATTGAATTTACGCGTCGTAAAATCTTTTTTAAATTTGCAGTAGCTGGCACAGTATGATTATTATGTAGGTGTCTAACCTGATTTTAATTAACAATTCTATTAAAAACACTTTTGTTATTTACATAATAAATGGGTGGGAGCTTTTTTATGCTTTGAAAATAAAATAAATTGATTCAATTTGAGATAAGCTAGAACATAAAGCTGGAAATTGAACAGCAATAATTGTAGAGTTACGCACGACGAAGCCGTGGCTCGAAGACACATTCCGATGGTGGATAACAATAAAAGTAAATCATCGGGAAGTTATCTGTCTCTGTAGCCGACGGAACCGGATAGGAAACATGTGCACCAAAATGTATTACACGGGATAAGATGTTAAATGGTGCATTGAGAACGTTTGATAAAAACGTTTTAATTTAAGAAACTATACAAATAGAACGGCTTGTTCAACGATCTTCTTATTAAAGCTTTTTACACAAAATGGAACCTAATGACTTCGTATTTCAATTTGTCTAAAATAAGTGTATACTTAGTTGGAATTATATAAAATTAGTTCAATGATTTAGTTTTGATCTCAAATAGTCTTAATTACTGTGCGATATTAATTCTGTATTGTTATTTATATTAACGCTCTGTTTTTAAGGTTTATTTTTAAATTAGAAAACTATGTTCCCGTGAAGAGAAATTCTGTGAATTTTTCTAAGTCGATTTTTACGACACCCATTGAAGAGATAGGGTACCATCAACCTACCAAAGAACATTATATTATTGTATCATCTAGCAACTAAACTGATTATGAAAAACTTTTTGCAATAAATTGAACGTGATGAGTTCAAAATTCATTTTTGTCTAAAACATAAGATTTTTAATAAAACAAACTTTTTAGATTTACGTCCTTCATTCAGTATTATGGTAAGTTCAGTATTCAATTTTGTAACATGCTTAGAGCGGTTTCATACTTCGACCGATCCGAACACGTGAGAATGTGGATTTAGAAATCTAGAACCAAATTCGGGGAATTGCATGTCGAACTTCAATCTATGATCCATGATAACGGATTTAACAGTGATAATATTTTATTTGTAACACAGACCTTTGTCGTTTATTCTAAGTACTTTCAGCGCAGCTCCGATTCGGTTTACACACTGCGTAAGTGCCAACACAAATAAATTGTGAAGTTACCCCTTCGGCCGTTTTGGAAACCGAAGTTTGGAAACCAGTTTCCTAAAAGGCTTTTTTTATACTTCTACGTAACTGGTTTCCTAAAAGGCTTTGGTGTGTCAACTATTTTCTCCAAAATGGAAAGTGACGGTTATGCCTTTGTACAATATTGTATAAAAAGTGTTAAATAAATAAATAATCCAATCAATTTTCAGAAAATCGGATAACTTAAGCCTATCTAGCGCGTTAACCATAAAAGAATATGCTGTTTGTAAAATAATTTTACAAACAGCATATTCTTTTCTTCTTCTTTAGTTTCCGTATTTCCACAAGTTCGCATCGGATTCATATCGGATACAGTGCAGTTCCGCTCCTGCCCGCATCGGATTCATATCGGGTGTAATACAGAACCGCTCCGCTATTATTTATTCGACTAATGAGACTTTAACATGATCGACTGTTACACGGCAAAATGTTACGTAGGGCGACAAATTTACGGCGAGCTATAAAAATATTTAAAAAAAATGTCATGTATATGATATTTACTTAGGATGACATTTCGCAAATTACCCATCGCATTAATATTACATTAAGGATAATAAGGTTTGGATTTGTATATGTATAGGTAATTTTTATCATAAAAACTCGAAGTAAATCGTATAAAATTGAAAATATGGCCTTTACTGGCATTTTCATTGTGGGTTACTACCCTATCTAACTAAGTAATAAATAATGCAAATATGAACTACCCACCTGTTCAGAAAAACGACGTCCTTAAGCCTTAGGTTTTACTTCAAAATATGAATTATTCAGATTGCCAAAATAAACAAAAACCTGTCAGCTTGACCATGGAAAACTATTACTAAATCGTAACTAGAGGCTCGTAGGTATATGCGCCAGTGACAAGTGACTGAGAAAAGCTTGGCCTAATAATACCACGCTGATTGGCTGGCCTTGTTTGGTATACGTTTATGACGACCTCTGTGGCGTAGTGGTTATTTAACATGACTGCTACGCAGAGGTCTCGGGTTCGATTCCCGCTCAATGCAAATCTTTGTGTGCATGAACATGATTGTTTGCATTGGTCTGGGTGTTTTTATGTATGTATTTATAATAAAATAAACAGAATTTAAGTATGTTTATCCGTTGTCTAGTACCCATAGTACAAGCTCTGCTTAGTTTGGGACTACGAGTAGGTGGCGATGAGTGAATGTGTGAGGATTATTTATTTATAGAAAACTATCACCAAATCGTAACTACAGGCTCGTATATGGGCCAGTTACTAGTGACAGAGAAAAGCTTGGCCTAATAATACCACACTGATTGGCTGGCCTTGTTTTGTATCAAACTTATAATACCTATTTCTATTTATTTTATTAATCAGGCAAAAAAAAATCAACGCTACTTATAGAACCATTTCAGAACATTCTTTCATACTAAACTATACATTATATAGTTAGAAAATGCGAGCTACATACACACTAAGATGCTATCAAAAAATCCGTCTATTAATTACTTGAGTGAGCTTTAGAAAAATATCAAGTAAAGCCAGACCCTTCTTAAGCGTTCATTAACTATCCTAATAATCTTTCCAACTAACTTATACTAAGTAAGTACTTCGTTTTGTTCGACTATTAGTTTCTCTAAGTTACGAAGTAACACATCAAAACTTATCTAATTAATAAAAATATATTAGATTCATCATTTATAATCTTATGACCGCGACTAGGTATTATCTCATCATAACAGCCCATTATTGTCCCACTGCAGGAACTGGCCTTCTCCCATGACGGAGGGATACTTAGCCTACTAATACCACGCTGGCCAGACGGATTGGTATAGGGTTTAATTTCAAGTTTTCCTTCTTTCAAGTTTTCCTCCTTTATTATCTATACTAATATTATAAAGGGGTAAAGTTTGTGTGTTTGTGAGGTTGTAGGGGTTAATCTCTGGATCTACTGAGCCAAAAATTCTAAATTCTAAAAATTATTTTTGTGTTGAATAGTCCATTTATCGGGGAGTGTCATAGGCTATATAGTATCACGCTATGACTAATAGGAGTGGAGCAGTAATGAAATACACACCTCAACAAAGTCTAGGGATATTTTGTATAAAGTTGTGAAACTCAAAAAAAATTGGTTTGTTTTTAATTCTTTTGATGAAAACTTACTTTGATAACCTTTTTAACCATTCTAAATTTGAATTTGTAAAATAAAATTAAAAATAAAAGATTTACGCAGTCTAAAAGTAGTCAAGTTCGAAAATTTCGTTTGCCAACAGTAAGTTTTGACTGCATTTATGTGTAAAATTTAAGTTTTATAACAATTTCAACGTTTATTTCGAATAAATGATATTGTGTGCATCAAGCAGAAGCGCCATTTCATCAGAAACAAAATGTTATGGGCAGTAGGCATGCTCCCAGCTGCGGGTACTAAGCGGAGTATTGCTGAAGAGATTGGAACAATACAAAATATGAAATCAAGGTTATGGTCACGTTATCGTGCTACTGGTGAAGTGGCTGAAAGATACCACGGCAAAAAGTCTATCAACACTCAACGAAATGATCGATTTTTGCAAGTTCCCGCGAAAAGACAGCAAAATGTTACTACCATGCAGCTGGTTTAGAGGCTCCAGCTCTTGGTGGAGCCTCTTGCGGGTGACCAAACTGTCAGAAGAAGTCAGCATAAAGCCCACCTTTATGCTTGCATACCGCTTTGTACTCCAGCACTACGCCGAGCGAATCGCGCACGACGACAAGAGTGAGTTCGTGAACATTTGCTTTATAAAGATAACCTGTTATCTGTAGTGGTGTTTACACATGAGTCCCGGTTCGGTTTCTACTCGGATTCACGTAGAGAACGTGTTTGGCGAGTTCCTGGTTGTGATAGCCGTTTACAACATCCCCAAGAAATCTATTCATACCGCGATAGAACAATTATGGTTTGGACGGGAATTTGTGTCGGTCGAAGAACAGAGCGCGTTTTGATCAGAAACACCATGACGGCTGAAAAATAACTTAACGAGGTGCTAGTACTAATAATCTACCCCCGTAGACTACAATTGGGCCAAATATTTAAGCTCATGGACGATAACACCCGTCCGCATAAAGCGAGAGTGATGACGAGCTGCTTGCAGGAGCACGACGTATCAATTTTATGATGAACCACTCAATCGCCTAACCTCAAAACCATAAAATACGCGTAGGACATGTTCAAAAGAAGGGCTTTGATGAATTTTCCTGCATAAACTTGCGATGGAAGAGCAACTTTTTTTGTATCCTAGTCGGACCTGTAACATTATACCCACAGATATCTGAAAAAAGGAGATGTGCCCTGAATGTCATTTTGTATGGAAACCTAATGTCGCCAGTTTTATTAACACACACAGCAATAGAATATACGAATAGACTTTATAAATCAATGGAATAGACTACTGTTCTCAGTTACATCTAGATTATCAATGAACGCAATACTCTGTCTCGTTTCTCCTTGAAATATCTCCCTTACACGGTGTCACAGTGAACCAATCAGCGCTACTATATATATACAACTAGAACAAACTTCAAAAAATTTAGATAGAAGAACTACTACAATTTAAAACTACTACATTCAAAAAAATTACATTTATGCTAGGCGTTGACCTTATCGATAAATAATTAATAAAATTTATCGATAGACAAGACTTATATATTATTAAAAATTTAATACTTATCATATTATACTTAAATAATAATTACTTTTATATAAATATGTATTATATAATAATATATAATTGTACAATACTTTTGTAAAATAATATTCACGACAGTTTGTGTAAGATCGTACATGTCGTGAAACAAATTAATCCGTGAACTGATGTCGTAATATCGCAGGTTGAAGGAACTCAAGCGTCATACTTCTTTTGCGTCCTTATTGTCGCAGCAGCTTGTAACATTTTGACTGTTGTCATACAAAAGTAACGCACCTGTGAGGGAGAGCTAGCGATAATTTAGCGACAGTCGGTTAAACCTAGCTGACTTTAAAACACGACTTTTTCCGCACGTGCTTGTCATGCATGATCTACTTTTCATCGCCAATTATCAATCTCTTCAAAAAGCGCTTTGTTTAATTACATCATGGTTCATTAAATTTCTTTGAGTGAGCTTCTGTGGCCCATATTTTGAGCTTTGGACCAAAACTGTTTTGTAGTCAATTACAACTTATAGATGTCAATTTTTGGATAGTTGTATAATATTATAAGACTAAGGTATACAGATTATTTTTTGAAGCAGGTAACAGCGTGTACAGTTCATTTATTCGAGCATGTGCATGCGCATGCCAAAATGCGCGAGCAATATTGCGCCTAGATAAAATTAAAACAATAGCATGACTATAGGAATTGATAGATGAGCATTTAGACTGATTTTAAGCAAATCTGATAAAACCAGTTAAAATCACGTGTGTGCTAATAAATGGATGAGCGTTTAAAAAAAACTTTTAAAACCACTCTAATCAACATTTTAAACCTTTATGTTCTAGAGTACTTACTCCACCTTTGATTTAGGATATTATTTCAACATTGTAATACTTATATTGAAATTACATAATTTAAACAGCGTAACACAACATTTAAAAAAAAATCTCATTTAACTTAATAAAACTTTTACAATTTAAAATTCCTACAATACACGACTTTTTATCGAAAACGATAGATAGTCGTAGTCATGAACGGATCGTCACTATCGTTTGGTTGTTAGAGCGATCACGGTTAGCAACCACTTGTCATACGTAATATCGTTGAGCGAATAGTTCATTGCTTCATATATCATTGAATGACTAGTTTAGACAGCATTAGAGAAGCAATGTATATGTTACAAAAATATTATAGTACTTAATTGTCCGAACATGAAAATAACATAGTGAGGACATTGAAGATTATTTTTTCATGATTTTAGAGGTAAATACAATAAAATACATGTACTAGCATACGGTAAGTGATTCCATTATTAATAAAGTTTTTTTTATTGCTCTTAATTTTACAGGCAACCACTGAACAACTCGGCATTTTATATGTTATCTCGGTCGTTGTCAAAACACAGCTAAACCTAGGTGACAGCCATTTTTAGCTATATAATCGGTCTAATCATATTGCGTTGACAAGAAAACCCCGTCATACCACTTCTCCTTTTATTTAGATTTCTGTGATTATACCGCATCAAGACCTGGATAACTTAATCCAAGCATGAAAAACCGTTGCAGGACCGTTATTTACGGTTTTATTTACTGTACTGACTACTGATTACTCACATAACAGTTAAAAACAGATTAATTTTCGATTTTTTTCACTTTTGCTTAAGAAACAAATTATAATAATATTATAATAAGTTTATTTATTTTTCCTCACAATACAAGATATTTGATAATGTACATAAATTGCTGAAACGTAGGTAATTACAATCTAGATTGTGAGGACTGGTGTCCTCACAATCCCACTCACATCCAAGCTCAACAAAGTCACAATTTAAGTAAACATGTACATTTTTAAATTAACAGTGAAAGACATTAGAAAAGTAACAATGTTGTATAAGTATAACAGTTAAAGGAATTTTTAAACATAAGTAAAAATTGTTTTTTTAAATGACCAATTAACAAATGGGGCCGTATAGGTATGGTTCTTATCTTCATTAAGTATGGAACAATAATTGTATGTGATGAATATATAATATGTGCACGTGTGTGTGTGTGTGTACGTGTGTGTGTGTACGTGTGTTTGTGTGTGTATGTGCGTGTGCGTTTGTGTGTTTTTTGAGTGCTCATCATGAAATAACTAATTTTTCGGTTTGATCGTAATCTAAACTTTTTAACCATTGGGTAATATTCAATTTACAAGACGCTTTTGTTTGAGTATAAATATCTAAAATACGATTGACTTTATTGTATAAACTAGCACCTTGAAAGCAAAAGAAATGATGTGACTGAGCTGTGTGAAATCTTTTTTTAACGCAAACTCTGTCATTCCTACGTTTTGCTTGATGCATTTTGGGATCATAGATTAGGGTGGAATGCTGTTTTAGTACCGTGAGGAGCACAAATAGCTGTCGGACAGTTAACACACCGCATTTTTTAAATAGATCCACTGTAGGATACAGAAATGGTAAGAAGTGACCAACCTTTAGAACAGCTCTCTGCGCTCTTTCTAATTTGATTAAGTGTGTCTTAGCAGCTCCACCCCAACTAGTAATGCAATACGTAAGCAGGGATTGACAGAGTGCAAAATAAACCGATCTAAGCAAATTTTCGTCAGCAATATGTCTCAGATTTTTGAACACCACAATTAGTTTTCTAACCCTATTTGACTGAAGTTCGATATGTTCCCGAAAATTCAATCTACTGTCTATCTGAACACCTAAATACCTAATTGAATCAATGGCTTGAAGTGCAGGACAAGAGCAATCCATGACACCTGGAGAAAAACAATTATGTGCTATAATGGAGTGTGAAGAGATATTCTTAACAGGTTGTCGTAGAGAGAAGGTTATGTATTTAGTTTTCTCCGCGTTGATGGTTAATTTATTGCTATGTAACCACTTTGACACAGCATTAAATCCACATTGAGCATGCCTAAAAACTTCTTCCCAAGTGTCCCCGTGAAACAACATGACTGTGTCATCAGCGTAAGTAATTATCTTAGTGTGCGGTAATTGTAGTTGACACAAGTCATTAATATAAATCAAAAAGAGTGTTGGTCCTAAAATACTTCCTTGGGGAACGCCGTAATGAACAGGTAACTCATCACTAATATAGTTATCTATTTTAACTAATTGCCTTCGATTACTTAGGTAACTTTCAAATAACTTGAGTTGAGTATTTCTGATACCAAGACTTTCCAGTTTGTTCAACAAGATTGGGATAGAGACCGTGTCGAAAGCTTTGGCTAGGTCTAGGAATAAGCCTATGGTCTTCTGTTTGATGTCCAAATTATTAATAACAAAATCAGTCAAGCTGTGAACTGCATCAGCAGTTGATTTGTTGCGTCTAAATCCAAACTGTGACTCAGATATCAGTTGATTACCTTCCAAATATCTTACTAATCTATCATTAATAAGGCGTTCCAATATTTTAGATACTGTTGGAAGAATAGAAATTGGCCGATAATTATCAACACAGCCTCTATCCCCACTCTTGTGAACAGGATGTATTCGAGCAATCTTAAGCGTATTTGGGAAAATACCAGTGGAGAGTGTTAAATTTAAAATATAAACTAATGGTGGGATTAATATATCCTTATTTGATTTTAATATTTTAGTTGAAATCATATCTACCCCAGCCGCACAGTCGTTTTTAAGGTTGTTTATTAGACGTTCCACCTCACTCGGATCAGTTTGTAATAAAACGAAAGAATTACGATAAGGTTTAGTGATGGCATTAGGTGTGTAATTAGCGCAATTGTAGATTTTTTCTGCGAGAGACCTGCCAATATTTGAAAAAAAACGATTCACATTATTAACTGCTTGCGAAGGGTCCTTTTTATTTAACAGTTCATGAGAGCTTTCCTTAGCTTTAGTAGTGTATGTTATTGATTTTACTGTCTTCCAAAGTTCTTTATTGTTATTCTTAAATTTTTCTAGTTGAAGTTTTTCATAATTATTTTTTTTAGTTGCAATTAGTGAGCAACAGAAATTTCTATATCTTTTGTACGTTAATTTCAAATTATTGTTATTAGGATCTTGCTTGAACTTTTTATGTAGGTTATCTCTATTTTTAAGACATTTTAAGACTCCGGTAGTCATCCAGGGCTTCAAAAGTCTCCGACGCTTATTTGTTTTAACATATTTTGTATTACTGACTATCAGTTCATGTAGTATGTTAATAAAGAAATCCGTTGCCATGTCAACATTAGACATCTTATAGATTGGATCAAAATCAATTTTTACAAGATCATTCTGAAAATTATTTACATCAAGGCAGTTTTTGAGGGCAGAGGCCTTAGTTTTAACTTTTGTGGTGAAATAGAGTACTACAGCATCATGGTCTGTTAATGATGTTTTGAGGACGAGACATCTACAAGGAAGTTTAGTTTTTAGTAATATGTGGTCCAGGCATGTTTTCCCATGAGTCGGATACGTGTGTGCAGGTAAAATACCATTGAAAGCCAACATATCAAGATACTGGAATCTATTAGAGTCAGTGCTTGAAGCTGCTATGTCTATGTTAATATCTCCCAATATAATGACGTTGCGATAGGACGAATGAATTTGTATGAAGTGGTTTAATGAATTTATAAAGTTATTTAAATTTTTGTATCCCGGTGGTCGATAAATAGCTAGAGCAATCGTATCGGGGGTAATTTTAATGGCAATACAATTAGCTTCACATAAATCTAGTTCTTCAAACGTTATGATTAAATTGTCCTTATAATATACAACAACACCCTCGTTTTGGGTATTATTTTTTACCGTCGCAAAAACCTTGTATCCATCTATCTTTGGTATATTAGTTGAGGACCGTAGCCAGCACTCGGTCAAAACAATGCAATCAAAAACCACATTTGTACGTGCAAGCAGAGTGAGGAGTCCAGTAAAATTACAATTAAGACTTCTGACGTTCTCAAGAATGATTTAAAAACATTGTTCTGGGTTAATGATCATTTGTTCGCACATTTCAATCTCAGAAATAGACGATTCCGCAAATTTTAAATCATCAATATCGTTTTCTATTTGGGTTATAGTATCGAATATATATTAAATAATACACCAACCAAGCAAGTCGAGCACTACACGGTTTCCAAGTCTTTGTATGATGTGTTGAGTTTTTGTGTTTGAATTAACTGTACTTTTGTATTTTGTGTTAATAAAAAGAGAATAGCAAATGTTTTTTAAAAAGATTATGTTGTTAATGTTTTGTAAGTGTAAGATAAATGTTTGAGTATATGTGTGTAAAATAAGAACAACCTGCATATAACAAAAGTGCATTTGAATTGATATACACACATCAAAAAAGTCTAAGCAACATGCATGATATTACAAATTTACCATTTATATTAATTTATTTTACCATTTATTTTAATTATAACGTTGTATTTTATTTTTAAAATAATATTTTTAGGGTTCTATGATGTAAAAATAACAGCTGTTTTCTTTATAAGTTCTTTTAATAACAGAAATTAACAATATTAGAATATACAGGTACATAAGAAACTAAACTTTTTTTTTACAAATTGAAATTTCTTAAGAAAATGAATTTATTGTGAAAGAATAGGACAATTTAATACAAAGTATGGCCTCCTCTGCTATTCAGAACTTGTCGGCAACGATTATTCATTGAATTAATGAGACTGTTTATGTCATCTTGCGGTATTCGCTCCCAATGGAATTGTAGCAAATCCTTCAGCTGTTGGGTTGTTGTCACTCCGTCCAAGTCCTTCAAAACACGTCTCTGGAGCATGTCCCATGCGTGCTCGATGGGGTTGAGGTCTGGCGATTGTGCAGGCCAGGGCAATACCTGGATGTTCTCCGTTGCCAAGTATTCACTGGTTCGCCGAGCTGTATGTGAACGCGCATTGTCATGCATTAACGTAAAATCGGAGCCAAAGGTTTGTGCAAATGGATGGACATAAGGTCTGAGAATATCCTCAACGTAATTTTCAGCGTTCATGTTTCCATTTACAAAAACGAGCTCAGTTCGCCTGTTCTTCATAATACCCGCCCATACCATAACTGTTGAGCCGCTGTATGGATGAACTTCCTGAACGCACCTGAGTCTTTCAGTATTTCCGGGTCGACGGTACACTCGCACCCTTCTTGTATCAGGCCTAAACCCGAATCGCGACTCATCGGAAAACATAATTTTATCCCATTGTTCCTGGGTCCATGTTATGCGTTCTCTACACCATTCATTCCGACGAGCGCAATTCCCGTGACATATCGGTGGGCACCTGATAGGGCGTCGAGCTCGTAGGCCGTACTCATGCAGTCGATTTCGCACAGTTTGGGGACTTACATCAACACCACTTGAATTTTGTAGCCTCAAACTTATCTCTCGAGCGGTTAACATCGGCTGGCGTCTTGCAGTCAGTTGTATGTACCGGTCTTGCCGAGTGGTTGTACTCCTTTTACGGCCTGGATGCTGTTCAGCGGGTTCCCCTGTATTATTGTAGCGCTGCCAAAGACGACAAATAACACTTCTATGAATACCAAAATGTCGAGATACCTGAGATTGATTACTTCCCGCTTGCAACATCCCTACAGCTCTTTGCATTTCATCTGCCGTCAAATGACGTCGCTCCATGACGTAAAGAATATCTAACAATTCAATTTTGTCGCCAACTGTATTTAAATGGTTGGTAAAATTATAAAATCAAGACTAAAACGTAGCAATTAACATGCACTCAAATTCAAACAAATTCGCAGTCATTTGAATTTTATGAAAAAAAACAAAACATAATCGAAATTTTTTTTTTACAACCAGCCAGTATGTCATCAATAACAAAAAAGTTTACTTACCTATACACTTTGAGTGAGTAAATACTTAGAAATTAATTAATATAAATGGTAAATTTGTAATATCATGCATGTTGCTTAGACTTTTTTGATGTGTGTATGTTTAGTAGCAAGAAATCTCTTATTCACATGACTGTAAACTGAGTTAAACAATAAACTATAAGTAAAATTAGACCAAAAGCTTATGTTTTTAAGAATATGCAATATTGTACATCTAATTATTTTTTCAATAAAAAAGCTAAACATTTCTCTGTCTTAATCTCAACTGGTTTAGCATCCTTTTCCATACGCATCAGTATCCTACCATTTGAATGCCAACATGAATAGTTTTTTGCTTTAGCCACTTGGCGTACCTCATACATAAGTTTTTTTAAGTTCGGAGTTAAATGATCATCTGCATATATAGGCTTTTTATCACCTTGCAAACCAATTGTTTCTGTATTCAGCTTGTCACTTACTGGCCGAACCTTATTAAATCGGCGTATTGTTCCCAAGAATTCGTTCCTAGTGGTTACTGTAACAAACTCTGCCACAATTGGTCTAGTAGTGCCTGTTTTTCCAGGAAGACGGTAAATGTTCCGGAGGTCAGCGGGCTTGATATTAAATTGAGTAGCTTGACCTATGCTTGATAGGACTTCCTCCAAGTCAGTTGATCTCTCATTTTCTTTATATGGGACATTTCGAATTTCAAGTGTCGCTGATCTTGCCGACAAGCGCATATCCTGGATCTGTTTTTCCAAATTACCAATTTTATAATCACCATCCTTTTTTTCATTCTCTAAAATTTGTACCTTATTTTTAATTTCTTCGTAACTCTGGTTAATAAATTCCATTCCTTTTTCTATTTCTCTGTTAGATTTATGTATTTCTTGACATTGTTTTTTTAGCTCGGAAACTTCTTTTACAAGTAGGGACAACGTAGAATCTTGTTCAGTTTTCCAGATTGCAAAACGTTGATCCTGTTCGTTTTTCCATGTTGTTAACATTTCCATTAATTCTCGCTTAAATATACTCATGCAGATTTCAGGTGATTTACTATTTGGTGACTCGGTCGAGTCATCAAGCCGTTGGCGTTTGCCTCGTATTGTACTGTTTGGGTTACTTTTATCTTTGGAATTTGCCAACTCTGGGTCTGAGACTGATGTATAACCACGTATGTATAAACGTACTGTACGAACAGATCCTTTCTAAAGTAAACTAATTATCACAGATATAAGTATATTACAATACCATAAGCATGTCAATTCTCGTACCTTAAAATCGTTAAAAATTCGGGTAAAAGTTAACTTTTAGTTGTCAAATTGTCTTACCTATTATGTAAGACAATTTGACAACTAAAAGTTAACTTAACCGAATTTTTAAACGATTTTAAGCTACGAGAATAGACATACTGGTTAAAGAATTTGAATACCACTGGTAAAGTTGCGGGTAGGCTAAGTTGAAATATTTGTGAACTATATTTTAACCAAATTATTCAATTTAATTAGCCGTAGATTAAATAAATTGTTAATTAAAACCCTAACTACATACCACAACTTTGACACCGATAATACGCAATTTTATTCAACTACTTGGAGGATTTTCACACAAATATTCCATTATTTTTGAGGTAAATAAAGGTATTTTATTATTTAGATTTTTAAGTAAGTAATAATTTTTTTTTGGTTAGATATTCTTACCTTGAAATTGACAAATATTATATTATACAGGCATATACAGGTATTAATGGTATACGTGTAAAAATTGATAAACATCACAGGAAAAACGTTAAATAACACGATTACAAATGCTGTAGTAAGCAGTTACCGGTTTCCACGTTAATCAGCCATTATTAGGACAAGCCCCTAAATCGGCCCACACATAACTCTTGCTTATCACAAGACATCACAGCCCAATAACGATATTAATGATCTGTGAGATCCTTTAACTGGATGACGAGGTGTTATTTGTCTTCCATGAGAAACGATTGAAAATGTTACAAAAGCATATTAGGTTGCTAACTATGATCATATCTTTACAAAAGCAAGTGTTTATACATATAAATCTGAAATAAGTTTTTTTTTTAATGTATGTTAAGAACTTTACTATTAATAAATAATAATTATTATTATTGTTTTTAATGCTAAGGTCTCAACTCCGCGCGACCATGTTATATACATACCTAAGTAGAGCAGACTCATAATCGCGCTATTCAAGAATCTTGTTAAAATGTACAATTATAAAAAAATTAATATTCCGATGACATTCAAACAACGCCATCTAGATCCAAACGAAGCAGAGCAACAAATAAACATACTTTTAAAAAAGAAAAGAAGAATCATAACAAACATACGTAAGTATCATAGTATCAAACAAAAGGAATTAGATTGTTACCACCAACATAAGGCAGATATAAATAAGTTGGTCAGGTTTAATTATTGCCGAAATTAATAGTTAGTAGATAACGGTGCTAGTTACGTTTTCTTTCTTCCATAAATAACGTAGGGGGGGAGTGAGGGTCGTTTCTCGTCGATAACTTAATTCAATCTATGTTCCCCTTGTCATCTCCGTACCATATGCTTCGAGGAAGAATTGCTAGGTGATGAGACGATACTTTTTCCTTACTACCTACAAATATACTTATATATTTCTTTTATGAATTATTTCGTAACAATATATCATGTTGTTTTATTTTTGTTTGTTTCATTTCATTTTGGACGTTTCATTCAATTTTCTTTTGTATGCTTACTTACATTGTATGTTTTTATAGTGATAAAAACGTATGGAATTAGGATTTTTCTTCTTGTAATCCTCCTGGAATATTGAAGGAAAACCTGGTCTGGTTTTAGCTGTTTTTAGCACGGCTGTGCGTTTGGTATAGGACTTTGTTTTGAGGTACAATTTCTAGCTAATCCTCCGCCACAAATTAATCTCCCACTGCAGAGACAGGGTTATTGCCATACTGTTCAAACAGATACAGGAACACCTATAAGGTTTTATATTAAGTTTTCCTTCTTTTGTTTCCGTAAATAATATTATGTGCCATTTTTATCTTAGTCAGCTTCTACGACACCCATTGACTGAGATGAGATGTTACAAGCCTTTCGTATCGAAAGCACCTTTAAGCACAACGCCCTATTAGCAGGAAAACCATATATTCTTAAGTCACCCCCAACATAGAAAAGAAAACGATACCAAATACATTTTATTAAAGCTAGCGTACGATTGAAAAAGCCACATGTCAGCGAGTAGACAGAAATAAAAGAGCTTCCATAGCCAATATGAAATATGAAGCCAACTGTATTCACAGACTTGGATGCCCTTACTCATCTGTGAGCCACATTTAACATCAAAACTTTATAAAGTTAATACTCTTTACATTATTTAACTCAAAGCTTAAGAACATAAAATTTATGTAGAAGAGTAGAAACTTTTTGTAATTTCAGTTCAGAATTTTATCAATAAGATTATTTATGGTTTTGTTCGTGATTGTTTTTGAACGAATGGCTTGTCTTTTGCGGGGTGTAACTGTAAAAGTTTTTGTAGCACATGTGTGATATTATGTCGTAAAATTAGGACAGATTAGACAAGCATAATATCACAACCCATTAATGTCCCAAATTAAATGAAGAGTCTATTTTAGTGACGAAAAAAAAGTTTACCAACTGGCAAAGAGTTTTATGCAAATTTCTCCTCCTTAAATCATTTAAATAAATACCTAAATTTAAAAAAACTCTATAACTAATTTGAGTGAAAATCAGTAATTAAAATATCGTAAAAATATTTTATCAAATTTAAATACAATTCCCTAGCGGCATCTTCATAGCTTGTACAAATAATACGAAAACCGATAAAAACTATCCGAGCCAATCCAACACTATTGACTTAATTTGTAGACTGTCTCTCTATCGTTACTTTTTTTCCAATTAGCGAGAGTCTTATGAAGGTATGGCATCGAATAAAAGTTAAGCCGAACGTCGCGACACGAAGCTAGAGCTAGTCCCGGAAACCTGTCAATAGTGAGAGGCAGTGAAAGAAAATCTAATTTGGATTTGAGGGATTACACCCAGACTTGTTTCGGCCTAGAGTTAGTTCCGTACGTCTTCGTTCACAAATTGAATAAGAACGAAGGCTTCCCCGACACGGCCGTTTGATTTCACAAAATACCCTACTTCTGTTTTACTGCGAATTATTTTGTACGTGTTTATTATTGTCGTTGTTTTGTCTAGTGTTTTGTATGGAATATTTTTGGGTATGTTCTTAGTGTTTTATTTTTATTTAACTTTTATAGAAAAATATTACAAAACATATTAAAATGGACTTTTTTTAAATTGACTTTTTACAATTCACACATCATCACATCAAAATCCTGAACATCAATTTCTAATGATAAAAATTCTGTCAGACTCTTACTGACTTAAAATCCTAGTTGTTTCGTGTCTTTTGTGGTGTGGTTCTGTGTCCATCCAATCAATCGTTTGAGACACCTGTCCAGGACGTACTTACATCCACTTTGTGTCTGCCAAATAGAGAAGAAGAGTGAAGAAGCATTTGGCCAAACTGGCAAGATGATGACGACGGATTGAAGTTATTTTTAGACTTCTATCCGATGGCTTCATTTGTGGACTGTACTCGCGCTTTCCATAAGGTTCGATATTAGTCTAGAAAAAAAAAAGTATATTAACATCAACTTTTATTATTTTTATCAACACATAACACGTTTCTGTTTACTATCGAGAAACACAAAATAAATCCTTTTTCTCTGATCTTTTGTTGTAATAAATACTAAGTAGTTAAGTAAAGAGCTAGGGTAGAAAGCTAGTCAAGTATAAGATTGATGTTTGCCCCCAAAGAAATATTACATTAGATTAATCTAGACGCCTACATTTTTCGATTAAATTATCAGTAGGTATAACGTACAGTCAACTACAAAAGTTTATTAACACGTCTATATTACAAAGTCGCTTTTCGTGAACACTTTCGTAAAATTGGTGTTCAGTGTTTATTGAACATTACTAATGATTAGAATATTTAGATCATAGGTCTGATGCAGAAGGCAGTAGTGCTTGACACGGCACGCATTGTGAGGAGGTTCCTATCTCTGGAGCCCTAACCACCGGTAGCTTGGTCAAATGTTGTGTGGTATTTGATGTGTTAATGAACTGACTTCAAAAAAGTAGGAGATTACTCAATGAGACCGTATATTTGTTTTTATGTCTTCTTCTTTATCTTTGCAAGTTTCCAGTTGCGTCCACAGCTCGAGAGCCATGGAGCCTGGGGTCTGCTTTCCGGCTTCTCTTTCTCCACTTCGCACGGTCTTCGGCATCCTTTATTGCAAGGCCATTGGCACGCATGTCATCCCTGGCGACGTCAAGCCAGCATTTTTTGGGTCTCCCTCTTCTGCCGGGTCCAGGCGGAGGCGCCATGGCTAGACATCTGTTCCCAACGTAATTTGCCGGTTTCCGCAAACGTGACCGTACCAGCGTACGCGATTTTCCTGCAATTTATCTGCTATGTCACGGACATGAAGGCTGCCTCGGATGCGGGAGTTTCTTACACGGTCTTTCCTTGAAACCCCGCACATCCAGCGCAGCATTTTCATTTCCGTGACACGCAGCTCCTGCTTGTGTCGCTCAAGCACTGGCCACGCTTCGCTACCGTGTAAAAGGACAGGCCTAATGATGGATTTATAGACCTGTCCCTTCAACCTCATCGGCATTTTGGGGTCACAGATGACACCTGTCACCTCAAGCCACTTTGCCCATGCCGCACTTATGCGAGCCTTGACGTCACCATCGATGTCACCGGACGCGCAAAGTACTGATCCCAGGTATTTAAACTGGTCCGTACGCTTGACCAAGTCTTCGCCTATGCGCACGGGTAGGGGATCCGAAACATTACTAGCCATGTACTCAGTCTTCGCCACATTCAGTTTAAGACCGCCGTTCTCAAGCGTCTCCTTCCATACATTTGCTCGTCTCACCAGTCTCCCTCTGTCCGCATCCGCCAGTGAGATATCGTCCGCATACATGAGCAACCACGGGGGTTGCTCAAGTGTGCCGATAATGTGTTTCGACACTTCGTCCAATATCACACTAAACAGATAAGGACTGAGAACCGAGCCTTGGTGTACACCTACGGTAATGGGGAAGGATATGGTATCGCCAACAGCCTGCAGTCCTGACTACAGAAACGGAATCCCAGTACAAGTCCCGGATAATGTCAATATAGATCTCTGGAATCCCTTTGGATCTCATAGCCCACCAGATCATCACACGGGGAACACAGTCGAAGGCCTTCTCCATGTCCAGAAACAGGAAATGGAGCGGCGTATTCTTCGATCTGTATTTCTCCATGAGGATCCTTAGGGCAAAAACAAGATCCATGGTCCCTCGACTAGGGCGAAACCCATATTGACACTCCGAGACGGTACTCTCCTGCCGGATCCGAGAGTCCATTATACGCTCTAAGAGCTTTATGGTGTGGGACATAATCTTAATACCGCGATAGTTGCTACACTCTTGCACCGATCCCTTCCCTTTAAAGACGGGGGTGATAAAGCTCCGTCTCCATTGGTCAGGGATTTTACCGGTGAAGAGTGCGCGGTTAAAAAGGTCAGTTAACATGCCCACACCGCAAGAACCCATTGCCTTCCAGGCCTCAATGGGCACTCCATCGGGTCCGACAGCCTTCCGATTCTTTTTTATGTATGTTCGAGTATTTCTTTGTTTATGAACCTGATATGATTTTGATGATTCTTTTTTGTTAGAAAGTAATATCTCCAGAATGGTCCCACGGAAATTTCATCTAAATAGTTTCAGTTTAATTAGAAAATTATTTGTAGTTGACTGTACAGGGAATTCATTGAAAATGTTCTATTCATACGTTTTGTCGTACGATCAGTAATTAACGAGATGACTGGCTGATAGTAAAACGCATGAGTCACAATCATTGTCCCTTCCCCTTTGACCCTGAGTTAAACGATGACCACGAGAAACATGGCGGTTGTGACACATAATACGCGATGTTTTACAAAATAAAATTGATTAAAACGAAAAGGTTTTTTTGGTGATCGATATTTTAGGGTTCAGTAGTAAATGGACTCGTATGGTTTCCGTTTGTTTAGATTTCTTATTTAAAAATTCAAAAAGAAAGACGAAAAGAATTATGTCAAATCTGCCTATTTACTACTTGATGAATATTTCGTGTGTCGCAGGCACTCCCGCTTCCGTTCGACCCGACACCGGACAGTCATAAAATTAAAGATCACAAAGGCCTTCCAGACTCTCATTTGATGATCACGTACCTAAATGTTACGAGTGATTCAAACCTTAAGTACGTACCTATATTATCATACACGGCACGACAGCCGCATACACGCTTAACCCCTTTATGATCACAATGTCTACACTGTAAAATTACTTTGAAGCAAAATGCCTCAAATCAATATCTCTAAAGTGTTATGACTTATTTGCAATACATCTGTATTGCTTCTTGCCTATGCAGCATAATGTCTCAAAATCCATCTGCCAACGCATACGAAAGAAAGAAAATAACCTTTATTTGACACAGTAGACGCCTAGACGCTTTAATACTAGCAGTAGTTTTTTTTTATAATCGACACGTACCTAATAAAACTATTTTGCTAATCGTTCTAAAAACTTTATATAAAAAAGTTTTCAATGCCTCTGCTTCGCAGTATAAAAGTCTCTATATTAAATTACAGATATATTTTCTCAGTAAATAAATATAGGTAGGTACATAGTACTTACGTAGTAAATTGTGCCAAGTTAATTAAGAGCAAACGATTCTGCAGAGATGTTGCGGAACATACCCTTATAAATTTATATTTATATACGATACTAAAATACATTTACAAGTTTAAATATTTTGTTGTATATAAGAATCGTTATTGGCTTTATATAATATCTACTGATTTGTTGTCAATGTGATTGTTATACGCGATAATTAGGTCAGTTAGTCTACTTAGGTGGACTAACAAAACAACCGCCAGGGTCGCTTGAATAAGGCTCAGATTTTGTTTTTTCATGCTTCTCGCCGGCCTGGCCTTTACGGGTGAGTAACGAACAGTGGGCTTTTAAGTACCGGTAGACGACGGGCGTCACAATCTATAGAAAGCGGTAATATTTTACGTATTTGTCATCACACTAACGTTCTATTTAAAAGAACAGAACACTCTACGAACATTTACACAATAATTTACATTGATAAAAATAATAAAATCAAGTTCATAAATATTTAATTCTCTAAGTTCCAACAATTTAGAAGCATCGCAAAATTTTCCAAATCGCTTACATTGTAAATTAAAGTAATAAGTACACTTCGTATATTACTAACAAGCTGAAATACCAGCGTAAAATTAAATTCATACGTGTATTTAATTGCCTATAAATTTTGATTGAACAAATTTTACACACGAAAATGAAACAGGCGCCAAGAAGAAACAATAAAATAAAAGCGAAGCGATGGTTATGAATAGGCTATACAAATATTGTGTCAGATTTAACAGGGTGTAAGTCAGAAACGGGGCAGGCAATGTCGCGTGCTTTACCCCCGTGAGCCCTCTAACTAGGGATGCGATACTATAGTTCCGTATCCGTAACTGAAACTATTAGTTACCTACAAAACAGATGCGGATTATTAAACGAATCCGATCTGTACGAAAGCTTTCAGCATAAATTAAGATTCGTTCATAATTAACATAATTGCAAAGGCATCTGTTACTATGGTTTTATTAGCATTGCTATGTGCTGTTATAAATACAGTTGTAGTTTTTCGCAAAATTCAGTTATAGAAGTCACTTTGATATAAATAATTTATTTTCATTTAAAAAAAATTAAAGATACTATTTACTTTAATCGATTTTAATAAAACTAAGAGATTTAGTACAGAACTTTATATCCTAAGGTACCGAGACTAAGGAAGAGAAGAATTATTCAGAGAACAGTAACAGAAGTCAATTTAATTAATTTCAAATATCCGAATCTTTATTCTCTTGTAAATTCTTATACCAACTACATCCCTATACTGAGCAATCACGCACTCAACGAATATAGACATCAGTTACAATACAGTACACTTGTATACTAAATAAATATTGATGAAATTAATAAAGACGCGTGAATAACCGAACCGAAAATAAGGCCAAACTAGTAAATTTTTATTATACCACACTTTTGTTACCATGTTTTTAATTATTTGTTTTTTGTGTTCCATGTTTTTTTTATTGTTTTATAAAAAATATGGAACTTGTACGAATATTCGATTACTTAATTTGAATACTTTGTAGTAGTTATTTATCAGCCTGGTGGCGGACTAACAATACTGGGTATAACTTTTCTCATCCCTAGGGTGTGATATCTTTGCTAAAAAGTTCAAGTAAAAAGTAGTTCATTTGATCTCTTGATGATGCTCCGTGGAGGAGGGAAACGCGTAGAAAAACATTACTAACTAGTGGTACCTAGTGCGAAAATGGTTTTTAAAATAAATAATCGAGCAAAATAGAATAAGCAAACATACGTGGGTGATGAAAGAGACTCAGTTGTTTAAGTCCTATAAAATACGACTTATAAAACTAGCTCAGACTAAAAAGCCTATCTATAGACTAATAAGACTACGTTCTGACGAGTACGAGTATGTCCCAGGGACATACTCGTACGTCAGAACAATAAATGAAAATTATAGGATTTTGACAAACCAAATCTTACTAATAGGTCGGGGAAAAAGTCTTTTCGCATAACGTAGGTATAAACTTATTATAAAATTTCTTTGACTGTACTACTTGTGTCTGGCTGGTTTTGGTAACATTAAAAAAGTTACATTATAAAGAAAAGAAAAAAATAAAAAAAAAGTTGTTTCCCGCTATTTTTCATTTGTTTTTCTCTCCGTAAAAATGAGTGAATCTAATGAAGAAATTCGATACATTTTAAAATTTTATTATAAAAAAGGCAAAAATGCAACTCAAGCAGTGAAAAAAATTTGTGATGTTTATGGACCTGATGCAGTGTCAGTAAGAGTAGCACAAATTTGGTTCAAACGTTTTCAGTCCGGAAATTTTGATGTTAAAGATGCACCACGCTCTGGTCGACCTGTTACGAATAAAATGAACGCCATTTTTGAAAGAGTGGAGCAAGATCGGCATATTAATTACGATGTAGCTGAAGAACTGGGAATTGACCACAAAACAGTTTTGACCCATTTGAAGAAAGCTGGTTATACAAAAAAGCTCGATATTTGGGTGCCACACGAGCTCACTCAAAGAAACTTAATGAACCGTCTACTCATTTGCGATTCATTATTGAGACGTAATGACACCGAGCCGTTTTTGAAGAGATTGATAACTGGCGATGAAAAGTGGATCACGTACGACAAGAACGTGCGAAAAAGGTCGTGGTCGAAAGTTGGCCAGGCTTCACAGACTGTGGCCAAACCTGGCCTAACACGAAATAAGGTGATGCTGTGTGTATGGTGGGATTGGAAGGGCATTGTTCATTATGAGCTTTTACCGCCCGGCAAAACCATCAATTCTGATCTTTACTGCCAGCAACTGATGAGATTAAAGGAAGCAGTCGAGAGAAAACGGCCGGAATTGATCAACAGGAAGGGTGTGGTCTTTCATCACGATAACGCTAGACCACACACATCTTTAGCCACTCAGCAAAAATTAAGAGAGTTCGACTGGGAGGTCCTAGTGCATCCACCATATAGCCCTGACCTTGCGCCTTCAGATTTTCACCTGTCTCTTCAGAATTCTTTAGGTTCTGTAAGGTTGACCTCAAGAGAGGACTGCCAAAACTATTTGTCCCGTTTTTTTGATCAGAAGTCCCAAAGTTTCTACAGTAACGGGATAATGTCTCTGCCCACAAAATGGCAGAAAGTTGTTCAACAAAACGGTACATATATATTGTAAAAAAATGTAAATAAACTTTGAAAAAAATGTCTTGACTTTTCATACAAAAATACGAAAAGACTTTTTCCCCAACCTAATATTTTGATCCTTGTCCAACAATACATTAAAATTAAAATTAGTGAAGTTAAATATTTAAAATAAAATTAACATTTGATAAAATATTTTTAAGAAATTAACATAATTAAAGTTAATTATTTAAAATATGTAAGTGTATTCTTTTAGTGTTAAGTGAAATAAAGCAAAGGTTAATTTATTCATTTTTATAACAGACTCAGCAATACACTCATCTTGTTAGAGCCCGCAGATTTTAAAGTATGAATAGTTTGACAAAATTAACCCAATAAAGTGACCAAAGGTGTCTCTTGTGCTCAATTTTCTATACAATAGATAAAGTACGAGTATAAGACGGGTTATCCGTGTGTTGACGGAGTAAGAATACAAATATGTCACCACCCCATCTCATCCCATGGGTGTCGTAGAAACCGACTAAGGGAATATCTGTGAATGTTAGATTTTGACGGCCTCTGTGTCGTAGTGGTTATATAACATGACTGCTACGCAGAGGTCTCGGGTTCGATTCCCGCTCAATGCAAATATTTGTGTGCATGAACATGATTATTTGCATTGGTCTGAGTGTTTCTATGTATATTATGAATATATTTACAAAAAAAAGTATATAAGTATTACCTAATATCCGTTGTTCTACCGTGCGAACAGAGGGCGCTGTGTAGAGATGTCCGTGAATATTTATTTATTACCTTTACATAGAAAGAAGGAAAACTTGAAATTAAACCCTATACCAATCCGTCTGGCTAGCGTGGTGTTACTTAGTAGGCCAAGTATCCCTCCATCACGGGAGGAGGCCCGTCCCTGCAGTGGGATATTAGTGAGACATTAATGGGCTGTTATGATGATGATGTTAAGCAACAGGTGCTTATGGAAGTTGGCAATAATAAAGCAAGGGGAATTGTATGGTTACTAATTTCAGCGAGACTAGGCATAGCTTGTACTACGTATTGTAATAGACAACAGATAAACATACTTATCTAAGTATATGTATCTGTTGCCTATAAGTATAAGTATCTACTTAAATACATGTTTGAATAAAGAAGCACCTAGACCTGATTATCAAATAACCATAATTATAGACACAAATGATTGACTTGAACGGGGATCGAAACCACGATCTCTTTGTAAAAATCGTATACCTACTCTAATCACTACGTCACAGAATTCTAAGTAAATAAAATAAACGAATGAAACTATATTTCAACTGCAAGTTTATTTTTCAATTTAAAGTTGATCTTATTTTTACGTTGAAGCAATCTTAGAGACTCATTTCCCGTGATTTCCTTCTTATCAATGTTATAAAAGTATGAAGTTTAAAAAGGTTTCTAACCTGTATCAGCTGTAACTTGTATCTATAGCTTGAGTTCTCTATTTATCCTCAAAGATATTGACCCACTGCTGCATATTTAGATAATAATATTTTTTTATAGATAATTTTATAACATCATCATCTTCATCATTCCCTTGCCCTTATTTCAATTTTTTTTGGGGTCGGCGCAGCATGTCTGTTACATGCTGCTAAAAGTTTTGGTCACATTAACGGCCGGCCGCCTGCCTGACGCTAACCCTCCTTGGGATTGGTGTTGTTGGTGGTTTACTCCACACCAGGAGGTTGACCCGAGTAGCTAGGTGGTATGCACCGGTTCGTGGTATCCCTTAGTCGCCTCTTACGACACCCACGGGAGGATATGGGGCAGTCCTATTCTAACCGAGAACAGCACGGCATAGCTAATTTTATAACATTGCGAGTAAAACCACCGGTAACAGCTACTTCAATAAAAAGTTATTTACTCATAAGTTTACTAAGCCAATAACTTAAAGGGGTGCATCGAACTTTAATGTTTACTACTGACAACTACTTGATTCATACCTCATAGAATATTCAGTGTAACTTTCACTCTATCTTATTTACTAAGATTTATTTGTTTTACAGCATTATTTACATAGACATGGCGCTGAAATGTTTTTGCGTTTTCTTCTTCTTATTCGCTTAAATTTGTTGAGGGTTCCAAAACGATATAACTTTTCAAAATAAATTGATGATTCACAGATCTTACATATTTTTTAGATAAAAACCTAACTATATTCTTAAACAAATTTTAAATTTCAATAAAACTAACTTGAACTTGATTTTTCAAGATAAGTGTTCAGAAAATACAACTAAATCATTTGCCACTCTTTTTTCTGCCATCGGAAGTCAAATGCTTTAAAACATTCGTTTACCTTTACATTAGGAAACTTATAATAAATAATATACTCCTCGTCGTGATGGACTGAGAATACAGAATGTTACTACCCCACCTCATAGCTAAAATTACGACTACAAAATGGTCTGTATCTCTTTCAAGGTTGGTGAGCAAGTGAAATTAAAAGAAGGAAAACTTAAAATGACACCCTATCACTCACTCCCAATCCGCCTGGTCAGCGTGGTATTACTAGGCCAAGTACCCCTAAGTCCTTCACGGGAGGAGGCTGTTATGATGATGATGACAAGCAAGTGGCCCACAGCTTGGAGTTTGGATTAAATGGGCACGGCGGTGGTACCAACCTACGCGACTTCTATTCTAGTTGATAAATATACGAAGTTAGTATAATAGAGTTCGTTAAATATTAGAAGCATTACATTTAAATCATTAATTCATACCTAAATATACAGTAGCTGATTAAAAATATACAAGTTCACCGATTCAAACATAAATCCGCGTCCATTTAAAGATCCTAAGTATTTTCATACATCGTTTTAATATCCGTTTCGGCATTGTTTTCAGAGGGAAATTCGATTGGAATAAGAGACGGGTGTTGATATGAGCCCGTGTAATTTCCTTTCATATTCAATTTAATTCTTTGAGGGATGCATGTCAAAAGACCCTTAGTTCACGAGAACGAACTTGTTATATAGGATCGTAAAAAGGGAAAATTTATTTACGTAATTGTTTTCTAAACAGAAATGTGTTTTCAGTTACAATGTATTATTATAGACATATTAAAGTTTAATCTTTTTGGATGGTTAATTTTTAATCATGTTTATTTTAAAGAGGACTATTCATTTTATAACTGACTTAAAGAGGGGAGGAGATTTTGTATTAATAACGACGGCTATGGTTCGAATAAATCAAAACCACACAAGTTAATGTTTAAAATAATCATCATCATCATAATATCAGCCAATAGACGTCCACTACTGGACATAGCCCTCCTCCAAGTATTGCCACCTTGTACAGTCAAAATAATATTCATATCTTAACAAAGAAAATAAAAACAGTAAGTTGATATAATAATAACTGTAGTAATCAATTCCAATTAAATATAGTGTAATTAATTAATTATAGTAATCTGACAAAAGTATTTAATCTCTTGGGATATACAATTTTATTATTACAAATAAAATATTTTGACGTCTAGACAATTGATTGTAATAAATTATTGATGTGTGTAAATAAAAATGTTCATCCATACTAATTTAAAAGTTTAGTTTTACAATAGTTGTTTGAACTATATTTCACCAAGGATTGTAAGCCTATAAAGTTAAAGTTATACTGCTCTTTACTTAGGTAACGAAATAACACTTAGGAACGTCAAAAGGAAGAAAATATCTATCTAACCACCCTTTTTAAACAATTATCTGAGTAAGTTAAACTTTTGATAACGATGATGTTAATCATAAAGATAATGCATATAATTATGTATTAATTAAAATTTAATTTAATAAATGAAATGAAGCTTCAATTGTTACACGCAGAATACAGATACAGGCCTTGTCTAATAAATGGTTAGCCGAGTTTCTAAAATAAAAGAAAACTATTTAATAATTACATTATAATACTAATTTAATCTCCGTGTGGAGACGGAGTCTCCGTGTGGTGACGGAGTAAGAATACAGTGTGTCACCACCCTATCTCGTCCCATGGGTGTCGTAAAAACCGACTAAGGGACTATCCATAAATATTATCTTTACGTAATAAAAATGAGGAAAACTTGGAATTAAACCCTATACCAATCCGTTTAGCCAGCGTGGTATTAGTAGGCCAAGTATACCTCCGTCACTGGAGGAGGCCCGTCCCTGCAGTGGGACATTAATGGGCTGTTATAATGATGACTAATTTAATGTAATAAAATATTCTTATAAATATTTTATCTTTCTTTGTTAACATGTTGAACACAAAAGATGAAGTGTTGTTATAGAGCGTAAGTGATTGTAACTGTAGGAGAGGTCTGGCGCCTCGCCGGAAGTCGTTCCCACGTGACGGACGCCGGATCTGACGCCGGATCGCCTTCCTTCGTTATGTCGCTTTACCATCAATGTCTACAGCCTTTATCCTTCATTATATTCTGTATAAGATATCCCCGTGAAGGTATTAGTGATGTTACGCTTGTGGATCCATGAACTCTTCATTAGACGAGTATTGATTCTGAGCAGGTAATATTTTGTAGATATAGCGGTTTCTTTAATATATGTTTATAAATAGTCTCTGTGATTTTGTAATTGAATGTCTAAGCATTATTTGGAAGAATAAAGCTGTATGATGAAATGTAGACGAGGCAAAGCAGGTTTTTAGGGATCCTAGTATTGTAGATCGTAGACGGCAGTTTATGTATGTATGGAAAGCTGTTTCTATTGATTGCTACCGTTTAAAAGGCCTAACATGACGCATGCTGTGATGGCGTTGTATAAGAAATAATTTTTGTTTAGACATTATTTTCTTAATACATAATACGTTATACGAGTTACGTCCTAATTCCGAAAGCACTTTTCCAGAGATTGCCTAAATTCAAAAGGCTTCTCTTTAACTGATATACTTTAAATAATTATGGTAGGCGTTTGTTGAGAAATCAATAATAAATATTATTCTATTATTACAATACTAAACTGATCGCTAAGACGGTAAGCAACTTACAACGTCATATAACAAAAGAAACTACTATTCTAATAATACAATTTATTATACATTCTTTTTAAAAGTATAACTTACTGGAAATGTTAATAAATTATGTCAAAGAAGATAAATTTATTTGATCAAAACATGGCAGTTTAAAATAACAATTTAATTTATTTACATACTTTAGTAATTTAGACAAAACATTCTTATTGCTGTTTCGTCTACATTTTAACGACGACACGTGGGAAATTCACAACGTATTTCATTGTCTATGTCACAATAGACAGCTATTTTTTGCACAGAATATTTATATACATATGTATTACTATTATATTTTCGCGTGTAGGAATATTTAAGTTTTAAGATAATGAAATTTGACGACCCCTGTGGCGTAGTGGTTATAAAACCTGACTGCTATGCAGAGTCTTGGGTTCGATTCCCGCTCGATGCAAATCTATGTGTGCATGAACGTGATTGTTTGCATTGCTCTGGATGTTTTCTATGTAGGTATAATATGTATGTATTTACAAAACAAAAAGTATTTAAGTATGTTTATCCGTCGTCTAGTATAGTACAAGCTCTGCTTAGTTTGGGACTAGATGGCGTTGTGTGAAAGTTTGAGGAATATTTATTTTATTTATTATTATTATTTATTTTTATCTCACACAGTAGACCCTGTCCTTTGCAGATACAGGCTTCCAGCGTATAGAGAGGAGAACCTAACCTGTAGATTGCCAAGTTTTCCTTATTTGCTAACTGGTGTTTAGCAGCTCCTTAGTCGTATATCGTAAATATCAAGTTAGGGAGACTCTAACATCCACAAAAGAAAAACTCGAATCAAACACTAAAGTAGTCCTGGACATCATAATATAGGCCATGTGGGCCATTGCCCTCTATTATAGAAGCAGGCAGCAGCAACCTGAAATATATTTGTTTTAGTAAATATTTTTAGAATCAAAGTATGAATATAACATAAATTATGTTGATTCTGTTATTTAATATTTATGTGTAATGCCAAACCCTCTTACGGAGCTTCGTAGGCATATCATGATTCATTTGGAACAACTAGACAAGGGTTTTGGCCCGTCAGTTTTACCTTTTTTTATTTTTTATTCCAACGAACAAATTATACTTTAGTTGCTTTTATTTTACGTTCTAATTTACAAAAAATAAATACATTGCTGTTCAAAGCATGACGCCTGTGCCACTACGACGACGGCTGAGACCGCGTGCCCTCCGAAGCACAGTGATGCTGCTGAGCTATCAGCCATATGGAATGACTTCGTCAACAATTTCGTTTATAACACAGTGGCAGCAACTCATTGCGAGCGCCTAAAGCCCGATTTACACAACGACAAGTACAGTAGCGAGTTAAGTAGTAAGTTGATTTAAATAGATCTCCACCCTAGGGGCTACTTCGTACTTAACTCGCCAAAAAATAGGATGGAAATCTATTCAAATCAACTTAATCAACAACTTACTACTTAACTCGCTACTGTACTTGTCGATGTGTAAATCGGGCTATAGTCGGTTTTTACGAAACCCATGGAATGAGATGGAGTGGTGGTGACATATTGTATTCTTACTCCGTCACCACACGAAGATACTGACCGTCCGTACAGTCACGAGCGAGCACTCATTGCGAGAACCTAATAGCGTTGAATAAGTACAATACATAATGATGTCTATTCGAATACTAAAATGAAGTAGTTGGCACTGACAAAACTAAGAGTAATATAGGGTTAAAGTGCGTCGTTGTTTTTGTAATGCATTTTCTTATGACTATCCCTAACGATTATTCCCCCCATTGTGATCACCACGGCGTTGCCAAGACCCCGCGGAGAAAGAGCTAAACTTACAAAAGTTTCCGACTTGTTCAAATGCCCGGCTTTTGTTAGAGAGCGACTTATTGTTTGGGACAGATTGCTAGGGATCAGGCAGTGGTATACGCGTATTTGTTTTACTGGATGTTATACTTTATTTTTTTCTTATTTTGTAAGACTAGTTTTATAACCTAATTAATCTTATAAATATTTATAAAAAAAATAGGTGATCTTTATCACACGTTTAGGTAAAAGAAATAGTAGTTTTTTTTTTTATAAAATGCACATAAGACTATGTAAACGTAATAGCACTGTATACAGAAATAAATTCTTTAATCTTGATTGCAATGTAGCAAGTATATGCACACAACAGCACAAAACACAAAAACTAGACAAATAAGAAGAAGCATAAAATTGCGGTCAATCTCTAATTCCTCGATCTTAATTTTCTTCTGTTAGTTACATTTTCTAAATGATCTATGCCTTAATTTTGACTAGTGCAAGTGGGATACCATATAAACTAATTAATTTGATTAAATAGAAGTTGGATATTTTATCAGTAAATTAATATGATTGATTGGCCAAATCAGAATAGAGCTCAAACCGCAGCATTATTTGTTAAAAGCAATCGTTTTAGAAATACAATAATTAAAGTTGTTTCTTACTATTAAGACCTACATATTACCTACATACTTTTTTTAATTTAATGATGGATTCAAAAACATTTTAAAAACATTATTTTTTTACTCAAATACATTCACAATCAGCACCTACTAAGAGAAACCAGCATTTCAAATTAATTATTTCAATATTCCTTTTTTCTATATCTGTGTATTCAGCCCACTGTGCGAACAGGCGTCACGACGTCGCCGTCACGGGCGGGTTACCGACAAACCGACAACGAACATCGCCCTCTTTCAACCTCTACATTCTTTGCAATTGGCTATGTCCTTTCATTCATATATAATAATATTATATTAATTTACTGAATATGCCAATTAAAATAAATAAATAAAAATATAAATTGCTCGCACATTCACACAACGCTACCTAGAGCCAGATTAAGCAAAGCTTGTACTAGCGTATGGGTGTTAAACATAACAATATAATACTAATTAAATTTTTTTTTAATACAAAAAACGATTTAATACATTTAATACAAAAAATCATTTTTCCAATGTTTTCACTGTACATGGTGGATCATCACTGAGCTTTCCCAGTAGTCGGACATTAATGGCTGCAGCGCCTAATTACAGTTATCTACAACTAGCTTTTCCCCGCGGCTTCGCTCGCGTTAAAAAGTATTATTATAAATTATGTTTAAACAAAACCGGAACCCTTATGAGCTCGCTTTGTTGTCCGTCTGTCTGCCCGTATGCCAAAACCATTTTTCTAAGGAATGCGTGGAGTAGCTAAGTCGTAATGTCACAGAATTTTGGAAAGATGATTCTTGACGTCATAGAATTTTCAACAGTTGAGACGTGACGTCATAGAATTATGGCAGGATTTTTTTTTGACAGCTAAAACAAAATATTATAACGTCGTGACGTCATAGAATTTTTGACAGCTGAGACGTGACGTCTTTGACAGATAATTCCTGACGACAGAAGTTTTGACAGATAAGACGTGACATCATACAATTTTAGCGGGTTTTTTTTGACAACTTTTTCGTTTCGTCATAGAATTTTAACAGCTGAGTCTTTACTTCATAGAATTTTTGGCAGCTAAGACGTGATGTCCCAACAGGGGCTGAATTAATCAAAATCCTATATTAGCGGTCGTCTTGATCATAGTAGCTCCAATCTTTAATTTCAGTTCAATCATTCGAAAATGTAAGATCATTTAAACAAACTTTCATCCTATTTTACTCTTTTAGGGGTAGAATTGATCAAAATTCTTTCTAAGGGGATGCCTACGTCATAGTAACTATTTGCATGCAAAGTTTCAACCCGATCGGTTTAAAATTGACAAAGTTTCATGTAAACTTTCATCCCCTATTTTATCCCTATAGGGGTTGAATTTAATAAAGTCCTTTCTAAAAGGATGCCTACGTCATAGTAACTATTTGCATGCAAAGTTTCAACACGATCGGTTTAAAATTGGCAAAGTTTCATGTAAACTTTCATCCCCTATTTTATCCCTATAGGGGTTGAATTTAATAAAGTTCTTTCTAAAAGGATGCCTACGTCATAGTAACTATTTGCATGCAAAGTTTCAACCCGATCGGTTTAAAATTGACAAAGTTTCACACAAACTTTCGTTCCCTATTTTATCCCTATAGGGGGTGAATTTAATAAAGTTCTTTCTAAAAAGATGCCTACGTCATAGTAACTATTTGCATGCAAAGTTTCAACCCGATCAGTTTAAAATTGACAAAGTTTCATACAAACTTTCGTTCCCTATTTTATCCCTATAGGGGGTGAATTTAATAAAGTCCTTTCTAAAAGGATGCCTACGTCATAGTAACTATTTGCATGCAAAGTTTCAACCCGATCGGTTTAAAATTGACAAAGTTTCATGTAAACTTTCATCCCCTATTTTATCCCTATACGGGGTGAATTTAAGAAAGTTCTTTTTAAAAGGATGCCTACGTCATAGTAACTATTTGCATGCAAAGTTTCAACCCGATCGGTTTAAAATTGACAAAGTTTCATACAAACTTTCGTTCCCTATTTTGTCCCTATAGGGGGTGAATTTAATAAAGTCCTTTCTAAGGGAATGCCTACGTCATAGTAACTATTTGCATACAAAGATTCAATCCGATCGGGTTTAAAATTGAGAAAGTTTCACACAAACTTTCGTTCCCTATTTTATCCCTATAGGGGGTGAATTTAATAAAGTTCTTTCTAAAAAGATGCCTACGTCATAGTAACTATTTGCATGCAAAGTTTCAACCCGATCGGTTTAAAATTGACAAAGTTTCATGTAATCTTTCATCCCCTATTTTATCCCTATAGGGGTTTAATTTAATAAAGTTCTTTCTAAAAGGATGCCTACGTCATAGTAATTATTTGCATGCAAAGTTTCAACCCGATCGGTTTAAAATTGACAAAGTTTCATACAAACTTTCGTTCCCTATTTTATCCCTATAGAGGGTGAATTTAATAAAGTCCTTTCTAAGGAGATGCCTACGTCATAGTAACTATTTGCATACAAAGATTCAATCCGATCGGGTTTAAAATTGAGAAAGTTTCACACAAACTTTCGTTCCCTATTTTATCCCTATAGGGGGTGAATTTAATAAAGTCCTTTCTAAGGGAATGCCTACGTCATAGTAACTATTTGCATGCAAAGTTTCAACCCGATCGGTTTAAAATTGACAAAGTTTCATGTAAACTTTCATCCCCTATTTTATCCCTATAGGGGTTGAATTTAATAAAGTTCTTTCTAAAAGGATGCCTACGTCATAGTAACTATTTGCATGCAAAGTTTCAACCCGATCGGTTTAAAATTGACAAAGTTACATACAAACTTTCATCCCCTATTTTATCCCCTTGGGGGTAGAATTAATAAAAATCCTTTCTTAGCGGATGCTTACGTCATAATATCTACCTGCATGCCAAATTTTAGCCAGATCCCTCCAGTGGTTTGGGCTGTGCGTTGATAGATCACTATGTCAGTCACCTTTGAGTTTTATATAATAGAAGATAGATGTAAAATAATTATGACGTCAAGAAATGCAGCAGTAGAGTTTGTTCCGCCCGCCGCTTTTTCTCTACTAGCCCTTTGGAGGCGGTGGTAAAAATTTTCTAAACTTTGAAATGTATTAAACTTAGATTAAGTAGTATAAATGACGTCTAAAAATATAAAACGAAAGTTGTATTAATTTTGATAATATATTTTTGACTTTGACTTTAATATGATCTGTAAGCTTCTTACCTAGTTTAGTATGGCTTTTTCATGTCAGTAGTATAAAAAATAAAATCTAACCAATCTTGAGTTTATAAGGTATCTTAGTCAAAGTTCTATCTGCGATAGTTATACTCCGTTGAGCTCCTATCTCTTCCGGTTTCCTTGTCTGTCTACGGGAGGACGTCGACTTGGTTAAACCAGCTTGTAAGGAGACGATCAATGAGCGATGGCAGTAGATACGTTCTACTTAAAATAGCTATCATATAAATAAGATAGCAAATGAAAATGTATTCCAATTAATTGAATAAAATATTAAAAAAAATTATAAAATATAAATATACCTATCACATTCTACTTAAATACTTTCATTTCCTTTCTAAATCAAATTAAGAAGTAAGAATGTTTATTTGTTCTTAGTTTGCAACTAGATGATGGTGTTTTAATGTATGGGGAATATTTTAATACTATTTTTTTTATCGCATCTCTAGCGCATTCTTAAAGTAAATTTCATTAACATTCATTTATTCTGAACATGTTATTTTTATTAAAATTATTAATATATACCTACTTTATCGTTTAATGTCACCCCAATTACAAACGTAAACAATTGATGGTATCGCATATAATCGGCAGCTCAACCATTTAAATTTAAAACAATTCCCTACAGGGGTGCACAGCAAGCCCTCGGCTATATATTTTTGCTTATAAAGAAAAGAGCATTACACAATATAACTCTGAAACGTGTAGCAATATATTCAGTAATAACGAAATAATATGTTTTGCGAGATAGAATTCATATTTCATAAGCACTCATACGCATAAAGATATTACGTAGAGTGCTACTTTCCTTTATTTTGTAGTGAAGATAAAGGGTACCAGCCGATACGAGGGAGATAACTGACTCGATGTCAACCTCCTTCAGATTCATTCCCCGGCAATTGTGTCACATAATATTTCATAGCGGGTGCGACTAAATTTTATATGCATGAAGACAACCGGATTTTATTCGGACATATGGAGGCAGTTTATTTTATTCCACGACAACTGCATCTACGCAACTATAAAATATAATGCAACGTAATATTTCTGGCGCATATTTTGTAATATAATTTTATCATTCAACTATCACGGTATAATATCTTAAAGGAAAACTTGTGTAGTTGCTTACGTCGCGAGTCTGGCACGTTTTACATTACTATTTTATATCTTTAAAAGCATTTAAGATTTTACAGTAGCGTCAACTTTAATGTGTCATTTCATATACACTAAAATGAGTGTATTAAACAATATTAGTAATTCAATAGTTGGTTCCAACATCTGTAAGTGTTATGATGCCTATAAAAAGCTCATTTGGGCACCGGTTTAATGATCACTTCGCCGACACGTTGCGCGGCGCAACACTGAGTTGTTGCTGCCGTATTTTGAACCTAAAATTAAATATCATATTTTACCTTAATGCCGTAATTCGGTGCACGCCTCTTATAACAAAAACATTCTTCTAAATCCGGCGAGATTGTATTAACATAACCGCTTTGTTAAATGGAGTCAAGATAATTTGTGGACGAAGTTCGGCCTGTAATACCTCGCAAATTGCCGGATAAGACTGTGTGAGACAACTGTTAGTTTTAATTAAACTGCTGGTTGCGCTCGCGGGGAGTCCTCGGAATGAGAAAATTATTCTAATCTTATAAGCCTGTCGGTGGCCCCGAGCTTGGTTTGGAATTAATATCATGTGGGTCGGCCCGTTCGCGGCGTTCACGACTCTATACACGTACCTAGCTAACGTTACCGAGAGACGTGCGTATTCGACGTAAAACCTACTGACAGTGACAAGCGTAGGTAAGTCCTAAGGCGATTTGTGGGGAACGTCTGTTCAATATAATGAAAAGTCTAAAGCTACGTTTAAATCACCGAAATGAGATAATCTGCGGTATCAATTTGAGGGGCAACCAAGCAGGGCGTCTTGGGAGACGTATTTCATTAGATGGCGGAACCGTTCCCGGATGAACACCTGTGCAGTAGACGACAGACTCCCAGAGCGAGGGCACGTATTAAACTTTTGAAATAAACTTAATTCGAACTTTTAATTTGATGTTCAAAAAGTATTTTTGTGTTATATTTTTTGTATTTGAGAATGCATTCGGGTTGCACTAATAGTAGATAAGTACCTAAGGGGTAATTGTCTTCCAACCACGCTATGCAGAATTATTGCTAGCGTAGTTTAGTGAGTCGGACCGCTTGTCAAACTTTGGTAATTTAACTTCAAAACAGGTTCCTGTCGGTGTACCAAGGCCGAACATTTGTTCCACCGCATTTGGGATAGTAGCCTATAGTTCTATGACAAAACATCAAAGATAGCAGATACTATTGGAAATATTTCATTACGAATTTTGATGACAAATAATTTGATAACTTCGATACAAATTACTAGACCTACTGGTATTATTATCCGTATTGCCAGGCTTGTGAAACGTGGCGCTGTTTGAAGACATAACTAAATTAACAATTTTATTTTTTAATCTTGGTGTAAGTAGTTTGGCCCAGTTTTTTTTAAATTATGTGCATCTATTTAAGTCTATGCGATTAGAATACTGACATACTCAGAGGCTGCCTTTTTGGTTATCCATAGTTTTAAGAGGATACATAATATGCACAATGCAGTTAATCTTAACTCATTTTGAGATTTTTGTAAAAGTCACTCGAGGGGCTTAGTTTACAAGCTTTCAAATCAATTTTAATTTTATCCAACACGACCATGTTTTTTTTGTAAAATTAAAATAAAAAACATAAAAAAATAAAGTAGGTACTCTGACCCGTAAACAAATGACAACAGGCTAAATAAAATTAACGTTAATTTAATCACGGGCGAGACCGTAGAATGGACGCAATTCAGGTTCATTTATATCAATTTGGCAATGCATAATTAACTCAATTAAAAAATGAAACATTTCATGTTTTGATGGCTGTTCTAGAAAAGTTTTATCCCCATTTGGACATTCATAACAGCCCATTAATGTCCCACTGCAGGAACGTGCCTCTTCCTGTGACGGAGGGATACTTGGCCTTCTAATACCACGCTAGCCAGGCGGATTAGTATAATATGCTTTAGTTTTAAGTTTTCCTTCTTTTTATTTCGTAAAGATAATATTCACGGATAGTGTCATATTGTTAACTATTTGTTGCCTGCGTTTTGCCAGAATTTATAAAAACGCTGAAACACGTATAAACTGTTTTGCCTGTTTCTTCGTCGATATTGCTTAACCTGCCTTCTAATAACTATTAGACATTTACTCTATATTAAACAATCACATTGATATCGCATTTCTGATATCTTATTTTTATTTTGTGACAGAAACTTTTTCTGAACTTTTTTCTTTATTTTCGGTATAAAAGTTTTAGTCAATAAGATGTATGAAACTCCCTTGTTTAGTGTCGGCATGTGACTGCTCACCAAACTTTTTTCAATTCAGTATATAAAGGTCTATTGTTTATGCTTCGGCGGCAAAACATAGTTACATGGACGAACCTTTTGTCATAGACCAACGAGTGTGAATTGATAATGATTGTATTCGTTGTTTTTTCCATTACACCGCTCACGGTATTTTGTGTGTTTACCTATATTGAATAGGCTGGTTACTTATTTATGATCAAATAAAGGTAAATATGTACCTAATAGTAACCTAGTTTGTGATGATAGAAATAGATTCTGAAGTTAAATAAATAATCCTCACACATGCACACATCGCCACCTAGTACAACGGATAAACATACTTAAATACTTTTTTTTTGTAAATACATAGATATTATACATAGAAAACACTCAGACCAATGGAAACAATCTTGTTCATGCACACAAAGATTTGCATTGAGCGGGAGTCGAACCCGAGACCTCTGCGTAGCAGCCATGTAATATACCGACTGCGCCACAGAGGTCGTCATAATTGACGTTTCCGTGGTGATTACAATTTCATAAATACGTTTGTCCATTGTCTTGTACCCATGGTATAGGTATTGGTTTTAGACTAGGTGGCAAAGGCGAACGTGTGAGGAATACCTATTATTATGTAACAAATCCTACTTCGTAATTATGATAAGCTGACTGATGACAAATTATAATTTAAAAAACTCGACATTCAGACAAATATTGAAGCCAATAGCTTATTTATTTAAGAAGTTAAATAATAAAATTCAGAAAACGTACGATAAATGTTTCTTGAAGAAAATGTTTCTGGACCCGAGAATACATCAAGCAGATAATATGTGGAGCTCGGATTCAATGCGTGAGTTATGTTATGTACTGAACTTACATTTTATTTAATGTTTGAAACTATACTGCTAAGTCAACGACCATGCATTTGAGATGTATTTCTTGAATCTCTTATCTTTACTTTGATAAAATTAAAGTCGGGAAAACCTTTACTGTCTCAGGAGCAGTCCTGCATGCGGAGAGAGACGGATGAGAGATGCGCAGGACTATAATTATAGGAAACGACTTTTATGAAAGGAACCCAAAAAAAATCAGGATCAAGGAAAAAAAATGTGAATCGCACAAATACCCTGAGTAGGAATGCAGCCTCGTCCACGGCAGTTCCATCTACTTACGTTAAAAGAGAAGTAGAAATGGTCTAGTTAGAGAGACAAGAATGTAAATAGATTTGTGTTGAAAATAATTTTCAGCAAGCGAGAATATGTTATAAACGTAGCTTATAATTAATTTAGTAACCCTGTTTACTATATTGTCCTCAGTTTGCTATAAATGGATGTTCTACTTAGTTTGATAATAATTGAAGTAAAACTTTCCGTTCAGAAAACATAATATTGAAATGTCGACAGCAAGGAGTTCTGTTGCGTTGTAAGCGACTTAGCCCTTATTGTGAGACGCAGAGCGACTTCATCTCTGAGTTGATATTTACATTTTTATATAATACAGTTATTCAATATAAATCTTATAGCAGAAGTAACAGCTACCTGTTACTTAATTTGAAGTCTGTATACTGTAGAATATTGATTGCATTGTAAATATGTCTGTGAATATTATAAAAGCGTTTATGGCGCATTAATTTGTAAAAGTTAATTGCTTCTACGACTACTTCTACATGGGTTCGATTCCCGTTCAATGTCAATTTTGGGAGGAACGGACATGAAGGTTTGAATTGGACTGGGCGTGTTCTATCAGTATTTACCAAAAAAGTTTTAAGTATGATTTCGTTGTCTAGTAACCAGTAACCCATTTATACATAGAATGACCTAATCGACGATGCTTAACCAGCATTAACGTTTATGAATCAAAGACTGCAGCTGGCTTTAAGAGCGCAGTAGAGTTACATACGGGTAAAGAGAAAATTTGGTCGTAAAAAGTAGGGATTTGCATTAAGATAGATTTATGTTCTAATTAGTCTGTGTGCGAACGTTGCAGCGGCTGCGTAAAACGAATTTATGCGACCGAGTCTTTGTTAGAACAAATTGTTTTAAATGATTTAAATGCGACAGGTAACTGCGGATTCGTTTTGTACGATTGATGTTGTCGCGATAGGTATTATACTGAAATGGTTTATTATATTTAAACTAAGTATGTATTTAATTAAGGTTGTCTAGAGAGAGGTATTATAAGGAATAGATTTGTCATTAGTTTTAAATAAACAAGCTATTGATTTCAATGTGTCTGCTTGTCGGGTCAGTTAAAAATTATAATTTAACTGTTTTTCTATTGGGTTTTATTATATTCTGTAGCTTTAAAAAATTTATTTTTTTAATTGCGTCGTGATTATTTTTTTTGTTTTTTTTTTATTATTATTTGCTATCTAAACTCCATAATTGTCTTACCTAATTTTATAATATATATTTCTCAGATATCATTTCGAACTTACATAAAAAAAATACATTTATATTCCCAAACATTTTCATAAATAGCTTTTAGGATGGACCTCACATAACGCAGTAGATACAGCTAAGTTTATTGACCCGTATTTTTTCATCAAGCTAAAACGTTGTAAGTGGTTAGTATCTATATTTGTCAAATAGCTCAACATTTTAATACGATGTATGTTTTATATTCAGAGCACATATACACGGGCGTGCGTTATTGCACTAGGGTGGGATTTATGACCGTGCTCATTTTAAAAATAAAGCTATTCCTTCTAAAATATTGTCATATCTGCTTTAAATTTTTCACTTTATTCGCCCCGCAGGCAACATTACAAAATTTTCGACGAAGTAAATGTGAATATAGGTGTAAATTTTTGATTTTAATATTATTGTTTCCTTCATTTTTACATTTCATGTGCCAAATGTTCTGCCAGTTAAAAAAATCCGTAGGTCTGTACGTGTCAATGATGGATTATGAATACATTGATTCAATGTTACCCAAGGGTATAGTAGAAGTTGATGGAAGTAGAAGCTAAGCAAGTGAAAATTGAGAGCGTATCTATAATAACGGCTGACTTTAAAAATGGCCCCTAAATTTTCTCAAACTCCTCAATCGATAATAGTGTTAAGCTACTGGAGACCGTAATACAATTTTTAAAATATGCACAAAAACTCTCTATCTAAATCATAAGAAATATTTGCACGGCTTCTAACATCGTCGTAATGTTCTTTGTTAATTAATTGTAAAAATTCTCATCCAATAAATTATTACATATTACTCTTTACTTAAACAAACAAAGGCATATAGATAGTTGATATAATGTATTTATTATCTAAGATATATTATATGTCCGCATGAGAAGCAAAGTTCAATTAAAAATAAGTAGCTTAGTAAACAGGGCACCCAGTTTTTAATTTAGAAAAGGCGCCCATGGGCTACTAATCTTTTTAAATTAGATACGGATTTTCATTAACTTACGAATAGAATTTCTTCTGGATACTTTTAAAAATTAAAGGCGTACTTTATTGTTTTAATATTAATCTATTTAATATTGTATTCTTTAAAAACTAATAAATGTATCATTAATATATTGCGATTAGCAAAAAAGGCTTTTTGAAAATCATCATCATAATGTATGTACATATTATTATTAATGTCATACGTCCTATATGTCATGTCATTATTAATAGGTAATCATATCATACGTATTAATGTCTCTCTCTTCCATAAACTTGGCCAACTAATACCACGCTGGCCAAACAATTAGGTATAGAGTTTGATGTTAAGTGTTCATAATATTGGTTTTTGCTTATCTGAAGTCAGCTTTTCCTTAGTGTTATGAAATTTTAAAAGGTTCAGTTCAGAAGTATACTCTAGCAATTAATCTTCTATAAGATCTAAAATTAAATATTATGTTCTACTTCGAAAACCTAAGCTTCATAGATTAAATATTTACCTACGAATATAACTCCGTTTTAGTATTAACAGCAAAACAGGACATCGTATTAATAAAACTGTAGGCCACTGTACTTCCAAGAAGTTTTAAGTGTCCATGAATTAATGAGTTATTACTATCAAAAAGTTCCTGTGTTCTACTTTTACGAAGGAAGGCACTGTCGTAAAGCATCTAATGTTTTAATTCCTGTTTACTTATTTTGTTTATTACACTCTCAACATAAAGGCTGTGCAGGTGTTAGTGTTCTCACGAAGCAATTAACGTCGGACCAAGTTGAAGGGTTGCTCTTGAACCTCAGAAAGGCGGAGAAGAAAAACATTATTGTGGTCTTAACCATTATTTTGTTGTTACATATTTTTTTCTTGAGGTATAAACTTGAAGGTCACTTTGTTTACAAGTAGGAAGGAAGTTTTACCTTTGTTTTACAACTTAGTGCTTTTAAATTAATTTTTTGGTGTTACGTCGTAAACGGAAATTGTCTTTTTTTTTGTAGGCAGAATTTTAGCGAAGCTCTTATTGACGAGGTGGTATAGTTTGAGTTTCTTTTTCTATTACTCTCTCTCATAGTTACAAAGCTCTTAAAAATATATGCACTTCTCGGACAAGCGAGGACATCCGGGTTCAGGACAATTATTTATGGGACCTGCAAATCTTAAGGAGGATTCAAATATGTGATTTCATGTACGGTAGTCACTTATATCAATCAATCAACTCGCCTATCGTAGTTCACTGCTAGACATGGGCCTCTCCCAACACGTGCCATAAAACACGATCCTGCGCCTTTCGAATCCAGCCCGAACCAGAGACCTTTTTGAGGCTCTCGGTCCACCTAGCTAAGGGCGTCTTAAACTACGTTACATATAGCAATGATAAATTTTATGGAAGTCATATCATATTATTTACTAAGAATAAAGCTACGGGCTTACCAGGAATACTCGTACTAAATCATCTATTAACAAAGACAAAGCTGAGCTTTGTACGTACTCGTAAGTGGACTAACTGGGAGATTAAGCTGTATATCGGGACTTACTTATGTAACATACATCAACTTGTGCCCAAAATAATGACAGAACACATTGATATAAGTTGAACTTAAAATTAACGAACTAAACCAAAAGCAATACAAATGATTTAAACAACGATACTTCATCATCATCATCATCATATTATCAGCCAATCAACGTCCACTGCGCGGTCCTATGCCTCCCTCATACATCCGTTTCCCGCCGAAACTCAAAAATAAATGAAAATTAAATTTTAAGAATTTTTGTATATCTGTACAAACTTATAGCAATACCAAAATTAATACTCTAAAACAAAGAAAAAGCGAAAACTCTTAGTTAAATAAATACTTTTTTTATTTTAATTATATCTTGCCTTATTTAGAACAGCTTGCTGCGTTTCCACAAATATTCACCGCTGCAACAAAGCACACATAGCGAATTAGTATAAATTAAAACCGTCTCTAATGAATTTCTCTTGAAGGCAGTATAAGGTCATACAGAGACCGCGAACTTAAAGCAAAACATGCAGTATGTACTGTAACTAGGTCATAACTTTACACGCAACATTAAGTTGGGACGCAGTCGCGACACAACCTCAAATGGGAACTAGGCATTGTTCCCAACCCGGGATTAGACCGTTCTTTCTATTTTAATCTGTGCTCTGTTTGTCTTTGAGATGTAAGAAAATAAAAGCTCTATGGTACGCTCTTTAAGATGTTATTGTGTTTTGTAATCAACAGCTTTTAGTTTTATATTTTAAAGGATATAGAGCATGTCTTAATAGACTAAGCTATGTACAGTATTAAGCTGACACACTTTTGCTTAACTTTATTAAACAGTTTTTTGTCTCCCATAAAACTAGTATTATGTATAATTATGTACTGTGAATACACAACCGTCCATAACTCATTCCAGAGATGTTGGGGAATAAAGAATAAATATTCCTCACACATCGCCACCTAGTCCCAAACAAAGCAAAGCTTGTACTAAGGGTACTAGACAACGGATAAACATACTTAAATTCTTTTTTTATTGTAAATACATTCCATATTATACACAGAAAACACTCAGACCAATGCAAACAATAACGTTCATGCACACAAAGATTTGCATTGAGCGAAAATCGAACCCGAGACCTCTGCGTAGCAGCCATGTAATATACCGACTGCGCCACAGAGATCGTCAAAATAAGAAGTAGATAAGAAGTGACTTCCAAGTGAATTTACTTTTTCTCATGCAATATAATTTTGTGGCTCATACAATGACTTTTTAATATAACATTATTGGGCTCATATAAAACTTTATAAGGGACTATTTAAATGCCTGTTATCATTTAACATTCTTAACATTTTTAGGAAAAAGGAACTTTTTACAACCCTTTACCTTATCTTATGAGTCTAAATGCAACGTCGAATCTCCTACAATGATAGAAGGTAATTTATGCGTCTAGAACAGCGCTTGTGCGACGGTTGTTTTAAGTTTTTTAGCCTATCAGATATAAAAAAACAAGTTGTACCAATAATAAGACTAAAAGAAGGAAAACTCACAGAATACAAAGGGTTGATGACAGTTAGTATTCTTAATCTATCACCACACGGAAAAGCCTATCTACGGCGTAGCAATTAGCTACAAGATGCTACGAACCTACCGAGCAAGCTTTGCCAACTAGCCATAGAACGCACTATGTTAGATGTCAAACTAACAAACAGAATCTAAAACATGACACTGCTTTCCTACATACAGGTTTCTGATGTGAAAGCAATAAAGACCAAATGTATTAGGTTTACACGACTATACCGTATTCATTTGGGCTTGAGAAATTTAGTAAACAAACAAAAAAATGGGTCTTTTTAATGTCACGATTACTTATTTATAAATAATTATAATCTATGGTCACGTTATAGACTCGAAAATTATAAAAAGAAAATATCAATAAGTTAACGACTTTACAATAAAATAGAAATTTCATTAGCTATTATGTTTAAATAATTTAAATATTATAATTAGATCACCAAGTAATGTTTTTTTTTTGCCTTTTTAAACATTACATACGAACTAAACGACTTATTGAAGAGCCTACAATTGTCAATGTCTTAAATGTCATGTATCGCATTAATATGTCATAACAGAAGAAAAATAATATTAAAAATTAATGGAATTATTGAAGAATTTGTTAATTAATTTATAATACAAGCTGGGAACAGTTTTTCTGAATCTGAATTAGAAGTTTCCGATTAATAGAAATTGAAAAAAGTGTTTTTAAAAAGCAATTTACTAATTTGTAAGTTTTATTTGTATATTCTGCTTCTCAATAAACTTTTATTGCCTTAATTCAAGCATTATTTACTAAATTCACATTTTCTTATCCAGGTAGAATACACTTATTTATATTTACACAGAGTTATTAATTGTTTAGTTATGTTTTTAGTTAAAATTGTTTGAAAACCGTGGCATTTTTGCAGTTTGACAGATTTGACATGTTTATACTTTTTCTCATGCTATCTTGAATAGGATATAGATCTATATTTTCTTTGATTTACAATTACGTAACTCGGTCCTCAATCCAGGTTTGTTTCCCAGATACAGCGCAAAAAAAATTAATGTATCTTATTATTTTTTTTGCGAAATATCTGGGAAACAAACCTGGATTGAGAACCGATGTGTTTCTAGCCTTGTGCCAATCAACAAAGGAAAGGTTATGGTGTCACTCACTAACCTGTTTCATCCTAGTAACCGTTCCAAGAAATTGTTGGGTATTATTTCTACGAAAATAAAAAATGGAAAATATTATTCTATACCACTCTGTCTCTACGTTGTAAAGTAAACCATGTCCCCCTCCTATTATATGCCCAACTGCGGACACGGTTCTATAGTGGGACATATAAAAGGCCCCTATAAAGAAGCTAAAGTAAGAAGTTATATTCTACATACACCCGTCCCATAATACGCACGAATATGATTTTTCATAACGCACATATTCGTCAGTAATATTTATTGCGAATCCAATAAAATTTTATATTCGTAGAAAATATGTGAACCTGTGTAAGTGAGTGAGCAGTAACAAAATATATGTATAAGTATCGATATAACTTGAAATACCTTCGATAAATTTGTATACTGTTTTATGTTAGCAGTCAAATTTAAGGAAGTTTATGAATGCCTAACAAACACATCTTCATAACAGCCGATTATTGCCCCACTGCAGGGATCTTCCATTCAGAAAGCAAATTTGTTTTCGTAGCGTTAATATCTGCAAAACATTGCCTTATTTGACTTTAACGATTCCTCATCTCATCTCATGGGGGTGGTGAGACCATACCTATAGGTATGCTCCGTCATCACATGCAAAGTAAAACCAACATATAGATCTTAATTTTTTATAAATTTACATATTTATTTATGTTAGCAGCGACGTTTTAAGGAACTTGACAGTTGATATAGGATTTTAAGATGATGATGTGAGATAATATAGGGGAAACATTCATGGACCCCCGTGGAATCAAAATGATGTGGTGACACCATCTATTGTTAGTCACTCACACACTCATATCCACATGAAATAATTTGGATAAAAAACTTGAATTTAGAAAAAAAGCACTTACTAAAATTTCAAATTATTGGGTAGACAGGAAGTTAGAAGAATCTAGAACATCTATTACTATTTTTAGAGATGACCGCGTTTGAATTCGTTATTGTCAATCGATGGTTACTTTTTAAGTTCGAAAATAGAAATTTTTCACAGATAAAATTGCCAGCAGTTCAAAACGCAGATCCTGTTTTAGTAAAGCACGATAATTTAATTAATAAATGTGTAATGTAATAAGTAAATAGAAATTTAAAAAAAAAACATGTTTATTTAAAATTTGCCCCGACTTTACAAATCTTTTTTCGCAATACACGAGTTGCCCGATACCAAATAAACGTGTTAAAATCAATACCCCAAAGACAAGTAGGTATATAAGCACACCTCATTAAATTTTAAACATAAATAAGTTCTTATATCAATTATTCAGAACACACGATTACACATAATTCAAAGCAAAGTTCGTTGAAGGTATATAAACGCGATCGCGTCTTCGCACTTAATGTTGTCTTAATTTATTCAGAAGCAGAACACGATCCGACCCGGCCTTAACAAGATACATTAAGGAAATTAACGTTTGACTCAGTTCTCTCTCTTTTGACACGAAACTCCTTGATTAAGATGCTTACGCTGAAAGAAATTTGATTATCGTATGTGCTATTCAAAATTAAAAGAACGACCTTTTTAATTTGAACGGCTTTAAAATTCTTTTACAGTGAGATACTTTGGCACCATGGTATTATTTCATTCTGTCAGTAAAATATAATATACTTTCAGGCTTGTCTGACGTTAAAGTCAAATTTGTCTGTTCCATATATATTAAAGCAGTTAAAGTTTATTGAAAGTTAATCCTTCAATACTAACTGTCCACTCATGAACATGAGCCTCCTTCAATTGCTATAATTTTATTTCATATCCTATTGCTCCGTCATCTATGAGGTCTCCCACAACTTTTACAAAATCGTTTACCGCTTTAAAAAACCCAACTACATATTAAGAAAACGAGTCTACTCACTTTGTGTCTTTGTGCCTTTCTGTAAGGTCTATATTCTAAAATCTCAAATTGTTTGACTTTCTACTAATTGAAATGCCATTCATTACTTCTCTTCTACAATCGAACGCACTAATTTTTAGTAGTCACAATAATCATAAAGCTGAATTCACGAAGCGATGCGTGGTTCAACTCTTCCAATTTGAAAAAGTAAAAGTTGTCTAAAATCCGCACGACTGCTTAGCTACATCTTGTAATCTGTTTCGAGTTATTTCGTGTCGTTTGAGCGAAAATTGAACAATACTTAAAGGTTAAAAGATAAAATAATAATGTACTTATAATCAAGTTACTTCTATAATTTAAATTATTAAATGATACATTATTAACATAGTACAAAATAATATCATTTTCCAACGTCTGTATGATGAGTTCAGTATAAATGTAATGAATATTTTCGGGAAATCATCTTTTTATATGGGTTTTTTTATTTCGAAATAACAAGTAAATAATTGAGATTTATACATCCAATCAAAAACTCTTACAAACAAAAGTCAACCAGATAATCCCGACAAATGTAAAAATATACATTAACCAGCTTCCAACATCGATCAACAGCTTCCAAGAATAACTGTTTTATCAATTCAAAATTTAGTTCCATTAATTCGAAAGTAATAAAACGAATAATTTTAAAATCAGGCGATACGTTAAGATTAGTGAGTGTAACGAAACAGCCTGAATCCCAACGGGCTATCGTTTAAACTAAGTGCCTATAATTCGCTAGAGTTTACCCTCCGCCGCCGCCGTGGGGAATCGCGCTCCAACGCTTTGAAATATTTCCGACATATAAAGGCCGGTACCTCTCACTTTGTTCTTGTACTTGGAGTCCATACGCAATGGTAAGTTCATCTAGGTTCCTTTCTATTTATTTATCCTTTATTTATATGTTGACATATTTTAACCAAAGGCAGTCATAGCTTACACAACTCCTCGAAAGATTTCAAATTTTTGCGGTTCTGTGCTTTTCACGTCCGTCAGTTTCCCTTCCCTGACCAAGACGACTTTTTCACAGGGTCTGTATAAATGACTACCGGCTGTCATGCCTTTCTACTCTAACATTTATATAATATGGTGCTACTTAAATAATACCGCTACTTAAATAATATGGTGAGAAACTCTATGACAGTTCTTATTTATTTACTTATGCTGGAGACCTATCAACCTAAGATATCTACTATATAAAAATAAGTCGGGTTTTCCTTCCTGACGCTATAACTCCAGAACGCACGAACCTATTTCCACGGTTTTGCATTCGTTGGAAAGGTCTCGGACTCCGTGAGGTTTATAGCCAAGAAAATTAAGGAAAAAATTCAACAGAAAAGCGCGAAAATAATGCCCGTGCGAAGCCGGGCCTGGCCATTAGTGGTTTATTTTTTATAATGATATTATGATTTATAATAGGTCTTTACCTATGAAATTGTCGTTTTATTTCTGCACAGTCTTTAGACTCTATATTCTTTTAAAACATATACAGGGTTACAGGAAAAGTCGTGCTAGATCCGTTAAGGGCGTGGAGTACCCATCATTTCTGACTTATTTTACTATGAAACACCCTACCCTAAACTTAACTCTTTTCGAGATATTCGACTTTTAATTTTTTTATGAAAAATTGTCGATTCTTAGGCTACTAAATTATTTTTTTATTTTTTTGTGTATCTTAATATTATTATTATTGCATTTTTACATGGGTAATAAGATGCTTTAGGACGTCAATAATTAAAATAGTGCATAAGTTAATTGAATGGACCGTAGTAGACAAGTAAAGGTAAAGAAAAACAAGAAAATATTGGAAAGTTTATTTTTCTCTAAGCCATAACTAAAAAAAACATTATGGGAATTGTTCGGCAGATGTTTTTCTAAATATCTACGTTTCATCAGCTATCTAACGAGGTATAACAGTCTAAGGTTTTATTCAATTCCATTGAAAAAAAGTTAGTTTTATAGGCGACAGAGAAGAAGAAAGTAAATTATTACTTAGCCCTAAATAGTAAAATAAAACAATACGTGAGCATGATGTTATTTATTGAGGTTTTCTCATAAGTTTTTATTGTTTACAGGTCATGTTCAACATGGCCGCCTCTATTTCTGACACATTGTCGCATCCTTCTGCGGAGACCAGTCTTCACTACTCTAGTGATCAACGTGATCCTTATTTTGTTTGCTGCATCCACAATCCTTTCTCTTAAGTCTTCTACAGACGAAACTGGATTCGGCTCGATAAACTCTCAAAAGCGGCCACATCCGTTGCTCGACGACCAGGGTAGCGAGTTATGTATTTATTGCGAGCTTGCGCAGACACACAACGGCAGTATCCGTAACAAATAAGCATATCAGCATATTCCTCAGGTGTGTAGGACGTCATCTTCAACACTTCCGTATCACAGGTACAAATCAGAGTCCGGTTAACAAGCACAGTAGTCACAAATCAGAAGAAATAGTCCAGAATACAGCCAAGTCGAGAAAAAGAGCAAAACGATATCACATCTACTATGTACGAAGCACAAAAGCAGACTGACAACCAAAACAATACCCCCTGTTGTATTCCCATATTTTTTCTCTCATTCGCACCTACATAAATCTTTACTTTGTCTGGTTTCAACTTGAAGGCCAATAAACGCGGGACCGTTAGACCTGCTATCTGGAGCGTCTCAACGACTTTTTTTCCACGAAATGTTATACAAACCCTAGATTGTTATACCTTGTTAGATAGCTGATGAAATGTAGATATTTAGAAAAACATCTGCCGAACAATTCCCATAATGTTTTTTTTAGTTATGGCTTAGAGAAAAATAAACTTTCCAATATTTTCTTGTTTTTCTTTACCTTTACTTGTCTACTACGGTCCATTCAATTAACTTATGCACTATTTTAATTATTGACGTCCTAAAGCATCTTATTACTCATGTAAAAATGCAATAATAATAATATTAAGATACACAAAAAAATAAAAAATAAATTTAGTAGCCTAAGAATCGGCAATTTTTCATAAAAAAATTAAAAGCTGAATATCTCGAAAAGGGTTAAGTTTAGGGTAGGGTGTTTCATAGTAAAATAAGTCAGAAATGATGGGTACTCCACGCCCTTAACGGATCTAGCACGACTTTTCCTGTAACCCTGTATAGTTTAAATATTTTTTGTTTTTTTAGGAAATATAGGATATATCAACATCTATTAATAAGCCTGTGAACATGGCTCCATTTTGAAACTGCGGTTTTTCCCATTTGTTTTATTGTAACTTCTTACCTGATACTTTTTTTCCTTTGTTTTAAACCAAATTTCATTCCATTTTGTTGGTTGTTGACAGTTGACCAGCACAGTATTAGACTTCGTGTACAAAAACGAGACCAACGCTGTACTTATTGATATGAGGTTGAATATCAAGTTTATCTATTTTATTTTCATACAAAAATATTACAGTATTGTAATATTTTTGTGTAATGATGGCATGGAGAAATTACACCTTGCCATCTTAATAAGCCACAACAATTTTTCTCAAGGATATAATATAAAAAAAAATACTTTTGCCCAATAGTGGACAACAGAACGAAGCGTCGTCGCAACAAGCCTCAGAATAAGCTACAAGATTTCACAGCGTTTGCTGAACGCCACGAGAACCAGAGAATACATATATCGCCTCAGTTGACACTGGCCACCTTCCAGTTCCTTAGTTCAAGTGAGTTTGGGTTTAAATATTCCTCACACTTTCACACAACGCCATCTAGTTGTTAATAATAATATGTATGCCAATAAGGTCTATGAGATAATCATTACGCTTATCAGAGTCCCAAAGGCAAACTTGTGATCTATCAGGTGTTACAAATAGAAATTTGCTCATAATCATATTAAAACTCCCACAGATAGTCTTTGTAAACACCTGATATCTATGGTATATACCTAGAGTCAAGAGACGTATAGTCTCATAAGAATTTGTTCGGTTGAGCCTTAGTGATTCCTCTTTGATTAAACAGAAGCGCGGAACCGAAAAAGGAATTTTAGTAACTTGTAAAACTTTTATTATTAAAAGTGTTTTCAGCCAAGTTTCGGTTTCGCTTAGGCCTAACGTGGCGTGAGTGGAAAAAACGCTTTTTTCTTTTTTTTTCTAACATAAAAATCAAATAAGGCATTCGTGAGCAGATATCGTGTGTGTACTTGTAATAAATTTTGCTTTACTTATGTGCCGTGGTTTTACTTGGATAATATTTGAGCACTTTGGTAAAATTCGGTCATGTGTGTAAGTATTTCGCTTCAGATTGTTGTTAAAACTAATTTGGTTAAGATTTGTCTTATTCTTTTTAATAAAAATTTTATCTAGCCCCAAATGAGCTTAGCAGTCTTTTAATGGATCTTTAAATCCCAACATTTTTGTTCCTCAAAAAATGTTGGGATACTTTGCCTACCTAAATCGGGCAGACAAATTTTGATTGATAAAGATACCAATCTACCTTAGATTGGTATCTTTACCAATCAAAATTCATCTTCCATGCTAACTAACAAAGAATACAAAATACTCACAGACTAGAATGATTTATTGGCAATTCAATCAAAAACAAAATAATCTGTGATGATTCACCTCTGCGTATTGGTTCCCTATGCAAATCTTTGTGGCTCAATATGCAAATCTTTGTGTGCATGAACATGAATATTTGCACCGGTCTGGATGTTATCCGGTATTTACTAAAAATGTTTATCAATCTAACTTAATTTTGAACTGAATACCAATGTACGAATTTAGTGAATATGACAATACCTTAAATATCTACTCTGTGTAGTGACGAAGTAAGTATACACAACATGCTGTCATCACCGTCAACTCTATGTATGTCGTTAAGGCAGCTAAAGAACTTAAACTTAATATTCGATACAACAACCAATATCTAGTAAAACAGCCTTTGAAGGTCACAGCTTAAAGAAGTATACTGCCACTTCTTTATAGTCGAGGTAGCTCCTATAGTCACAGTATTGTTTCATAACTTTGCGATGTATAATTACTATTTCTTGTAGTGCTGTAAACTTCGTCGGTTGTGACCTAAGGCTCTTTAACATCTACAGAATTAAGGAATTTAAACAATACCTTAAACCTTTTTTCATTTAATAACCCTTCATAAAACATTGTATAAATACATTTTCTCGTTTTCACACAGACCCACAAAACGTACATAATAGCACATACCGCTAAGAGAACGAGTTACACGAACGTAGGATATTTATCGATACTACGTCAGGGGTTACACACCCCTGTAAAGGGGGATGTTGGCGACTACTGGCCGGTTTTATTGGCGTCACTAATGAGTTGTTAATTCAATTTCACGGACGCAGAGGCCGTGTGACGGGGCGGCGGTAAGCGCGGGTCGAATGTAGGCACTACGATTGACTACCCCTTTGATGCTGGCTACTATTTGTTTTTTTAAATGTCATTTGTGTTGTTTAATTCAAGGTTATTCTAAATACTTGTTTAGGAGGAAAGGTATTGGTTTGTAAAATGGGAATTAGAATTGTTTTTTCATTAGTGTTTTTTTTTTAAAGACAATCCTTGCTCTAGCGATTTTGCCCATTTTCCTGAAGACTTTACTAACATCAATTAATTTAACGAACACAAATTCCATCCAGACCCAGGACAATAATTTGTGAAAAGCTATGGCTTCGTGCACTCCGGTCGCTACCTAACTACCGTGACATAGAAAGATAAATAAAACTCTAATCAGAAAGTTACGTCTAATGATTGTAAAGCGAAAGGGAAGAAAAGAAAATCTCTTTATATGTAACTTATCCCGCACACTTTTCTATAATTTGTGACTCCTTAAAGCTTCGATCTACGATTGGCATAGCAATGGCACCTGAGCGTAACATTTAGGGGGAAAAATAAAGGTCCCGGGAAAAACTAAAAAGTCTTGGAATCCAAATAGTGTAGGTATACTTATTGGCTACTAGGCTATAAAGAGGAAAAAGCCGTCACGGATTTAGGCATTTATTTAAAAAGTTCAATACCTACTCAATGTGTGAGATACTTGAAGAACAAATATGATAAAACGACTCGCAAATAACTAAGAAATTTAACAGAAAAGTGAAAATTAGACAGTGAATGTGACTCTCTTTAATTATAAAGATATATTTTCAAAGAAGAACCTTACACGAAAGATAAAAGAAAACAATAAAATTCAGTTATTAGTTTACTTCTATAACTCAAAGATGTTATTGACAAAACGTATTCCGAGCATATGACACAAACTTATGCCAGATAGAATCCATTTACTTAATGCGGCTAATAAAATGATTGTGTGTCTAGTTTATGACGACATCCCCTCTCAATATTATATGAAACTACTGAGAAAATAAAAGAAACTTTTGATCTCCCAGCATCAAGTCATTGTTCACAAAATAAATAACCTCTTTTGTCTAACAGGTAACTTAGGAAACATTTCTATTATAATAATCATAAAGCTATGTTTTCCGAGCTTTAGAGGTTGTTTTTATCTACTAATTGGTAATATTAACTGCTTCTTGACTGTTATATAATATATATTATATTATACTATATTATAAAATTGTTATTATTAAATAACGAACTACAGTTCTCGATTAAATAACTACGGAACTGTCAATGAAGGTACTACATAAGAAAGATATTAGTGTATTGAATTACAAATAAATGACTTAGAAAGCTTACTTATTAACAGCAAACATTACTTCTTTACTCTATAGTCTATTTATTTGTTAGACTGAATTCTGAATTGCACCCCTTGAATGTCTCACTCTTAAAAAGAGTCTGCAAAAGATATATTATGGAGATAAACTTCGAGACACCAAAGTGGTGACGCACGCCGCGTCAGATGATATCGGGATAGAGTTTTATTTTTTGTCTGTCAAGCAGTAGTCTTCTGAATATGATTGTGAGCTCTATATTCTTAAACCGTCACCTCACCTCACGAACAAGTTCTTTCGTAGGGCGAGTAGCATTCGAAACTAACGAGCGTGTATCAGGGTAATTATAAATGATGATGAAGCGAAGCAGGTACGTTAGGATCATAATTAATAGCGTTCCTTAGCCTCTGTCTACCCCCATGGAAATGAGGTGTGAGTTAATTATATATGCATGGAAAACTTTTATCAAATTGTTATGACAGATACTTAGAAACTAAACAGAGACAAGTTTTACTAAACTAATATTTTAATCTTCATATTTCTAACAAACAAAAAGTTTTTACATAATAAGCTTATTGTCTATGTCACAGCTAAAAAGTTGTGACGTTTATCAGATTTAGTTTTTTATTAAGTTATACTTGTTAGTGTTTATAACCACATCTGTTATCTGTTATGTGTTTATAACAAACTATAGTCTTCGAGTCAATAACTACGCAACTGTCAGTTTAGTTGAACGACAAAGTTTCGATAGAAAGAAATAACACACTTTAAAGTTAGTGAATTCAATTGTTCAAAGACTGGAACTTTGTACAATTGTTTTCGTTCAAAGTGTTGCACTTAGAAGAATTTGTACGAGATACAGTGTATCGAAGTTCTCATTGTTGAAAAAAAGTATCTCAAATGGATTGCTGAAGTCATTCTTAAACGAAATACTAAGTATGTAGTAGTTTAAGTACAGTCAGCAAATATTCCTGGCTTCGTTACTTAAGGTAAGTGCTCTAATGCACTTTGTAAGTATCTTGTAATGTTCAACCACTACAGAACCTTAAAGTTAAAGATATCATGTTTTCTTAAACATACTTTTTTAAATACATTCACGGGTTATTTCCATGGAGGTAAGTAAAGAACTAGAGACAACGGAACACCATGTTTGGAACACCATTCTATCCTTACAAATCAGATTCATCTACGCTTATACAAAATAGCTGTATTTAGTCCATCACCTCACTTTAGGACGAACAAATACTTACGTTTTTTTTTAATAAATATACAAAACAAACATTGTATTCAAAGAGTTCCAAATGGCGTGCCTAACCCAATAAAACTTTATCCTCCTCTAGAAGCTTCACTTACAGTCAAACCATCGGGACAAGGATACCTTCATCAATCAATGGACCATAACATAACGTAAGGACACATTTTACCATAAAATATTTTTATATTATACCTATTTTTGGCGCAGTTGGTATATTATATAGCTGCTACGCAGAGGTCTCGGGTTCGATTCCCGCTCAATGCAAATCTTTGTGTGTATGAACATGATTGTTTGCATTGGTCTGAGTGTTTTCTATGTATAATATGTATGTATTTACAAAAAAAAAAGTATTTAGGTATGTTTATCCGTTCTGCTTAGTTTGGGACTAGATGGCATTGTGTGAATGTGTGAGGATTATTTATTTATAACTTTTTTTCGTTACAGCACATTTATGTCATACTGCAAGGACGGATCTTCTCTTCTCCGGTAAAGGTAGGAACTGGTTATACTAATACTATGTTGATCGGACGAATTGGTTGATTAGTTTATAGGCTGTTATCATAAAAAATCGAAGAGTAAGTACTTATTTGCTAGCATCTTTCAATTTTCTGTGTGTTCGAAATTAATAATCATTTTACTAAATACTGTTAAAACGCAATTAATACCACGCTGATCATTACTGAATTGTATGATGTGATGTGCCCTCTGTACAGTTCCTGCCATGATGACACCATGGCGTCTCCGTTTCGGTGTAGGAGCTTACTGAAGCAACAAAATAAAATAATAGGTATTCTCTAATAATCTTCCAGCTATAAAATATGACTATACCAAGAAAGTCGAATGTCATTAATCTATACTAATATTATAAAGAGGTAAAGTTTGTGACGTTGTAGGGGGTAAGCTCTGGATCTAATGAACCGATTTTAAAAAAAATTCTGTGTTAAATACCTAGTCCATTTGTCGGGAAGTGTCATAGACTATATATTATCACGCTATGACTAATAGGAGTGGAGCAGTAATGAAATATGTTTAAAAAACGGACGCGTTTTTTTCGCCACCTAACAAAGTGGGCACGGGTCAGCTAGTTTATTATAAAATGAGTTATGCTACGAAATCTTTCTATTATTTTCGATACAAACAATATCTGCAACCATTTTTACTGTCACATGTAATAAAACTGCTATTCACTTCGCCACTAGACAATGGAAGAATTGTCGAATGCAAAACAGCAGAACAAACAATTGTATGCGCCGCCATGATGTTTCTGTGCCAAGAAATAATCTCTTACGTGACATTAACATACATCATGCACCGAGATGTTGCCAAAACTGTCTGCTAGAGGTCTCCGCGCTACTTACTAACTAAAACAATATTACTTACTGGAGTTATCGCAGTGCATTGTCAACTTATACTACTGAAAACTAGTGATGTATGTGTGAATGTGAGTTAACGATGCTTTGTTTAAAAATTATTGTGTTAGAAAGCTAGCTTATGTTATTTATGTTAATTAGCATTTACACCAGAGTCTATGATTGGCTTTTGACGTTTATGTGAACATTCTTTATTCAAATGTTTTCTATATTCTAGTGCCTGCTTAGGTGGTGTGGAGGTAGGGTTGTACTTCTTACTGTGCTGTGGGTTCAAATCCCACCCAAGATAATTCCATGCGATACACTATTTACACCTTATACTACCTCCATGTGGTGACGGAGTAAGAATACAATATGTCACCACCCCATCTCACCCCATGGGTGTCGTAAAAACCGACTAAGGGACTATCCTTACGTAATAAAAAGAAGGAAAACTTGAAATTAAACCCTATACCAATCCGTTTGCCCAGCGTGGTATTAGTAGGCCAAGTATCCCTCCGTCACGGGAGGAGGTCCGTCCCTGCAGTGGGAAATTAGTGGGCTATTATGATTAAATCCCAGCGACACAGGGTTCGATGCTAGTTAGTGCAGGAGTTGTTTCTTAACATAATTATTTTGTTTGTAGTATCCCTACACTTAATAAAATTATTTAACTTAACTTTATACAAACAAAATATTATCGCAAAGTGCACACAGATCAATCCACATTGACCCACTCAACTAGATTCAACGTTTTCACAATATGCACATCCTATTGTTCGGAGCTCAATATTCTGACCTACTGACGTCAAACACTCATTCTATTGTTGCAATTTACGAACAAATAAAACTTTTCATTCATATTTACTTTCCTATTTCATGTGTAACTATGAATACCTAGTTGTTAGAGGAGCTAACAATTCGATATACTCTGTACGTTATTTAGTGTTCGGAGAAAAGTAAGTTATGAGACGCAAAGAAATGTAAGATTTAAATGACAGTAAGTACAGTTCTTTTTGAACAAGAAAGGAAGCATATTTACACTATCACAACATATCCTTGTTAGTGTGTCATTGAAAGACGTCGATATCTTTGCAGGCAGATTTAGTAAAGCTGGCAATTTTTACATGTCATTATACTGTGTACTTCCCGTGTATCATTCAGTGTTTTTGCGAACCGTTTCAGGTGCTTCAGAAGTCGTGTATCTGGAATGGAACATTACATAACTGGTAAAAGGATGAAGAAGCAACCATAAACAAACAATTAACTTTCATTTGGCAATGCATTCGTTACTAAGACAATACATGCAACAGTTAATCCCCTATCATTGAAGTTAATTGTTGTAGTGTGTCCACTTCCTAAGTCACACAACAGAGCCAAAGTCATTGACCCATTTATGTAAAGGTACATATACATCAGAGAGGGATTCTGTGGTATCAACAGGGATTAATACCGCGCAAATCTCTATTTTAGTGGCGCGATCTACGTACACCCAAACTGGGCCAATTAGAGCTTACACCAACTAATCAGAATATCGATGCGACTGTATATCGCTATGTATCGTAGGTTACGAGGTTACCTTTAAATGGTACATAGCAATTAGTTTGCTAGGATTTCTGCAGCAATTAGTAATAGTTTACTTTATCATAATTAAACAAGACAACTTTTATAAGTAGGTACTCATGGCAACACACCGACTGCTTACACAGTTTAATTGAATTTGAGTTTTCATTAGGATAGGATAAGACCTTGTTTTACAGCCTATAGCACTAACTAAATAGTAATTAAGTACCCGTCTAAAATCATTCACTGGATGGTTCCTTGAAAAATATATAATCTTTTTATGAGCTGTTATGATAAAGGATTTAATTATAACCATGTTGGCTGGATTACTTATGTATTGACCCCATAATTTTGATTTTGTCGAAATTTAGTCCTAACATATTTTTGTATATTTACAAAACACTTAGGTGTTAATTAAAGAAAATATTTGATCATCAATGGACCATCGGTTCAATTATTCATGATTGTTTGGTAGTGTTTTCTGTTGTCGGGTATCCATAGTATAAGTATTTTTAAACTTATTATGATCATTATGTGCTACTCTCGAAAAAAAATCTCTTCTCCTAATTACAAAGCAATGTACTTACAAAAACTAACATCAAATACCTAACTATATTCTATTTGCCAAACAGATGAATAGAAAAAAAGTCAAAAGAAAAATAAAGTACAACGTTATTTACCAACTAAATAGGCAACGTAATTATCCCCCGAATCCCGGGCCAATTCCAGTGTTTAAGAAAGATAAACGAGAGCAAAAGGAAACTGTTCCAACAAAACTTGTTTCTCTCCCCACCAGTTGGATGAATTCGGGTGAATTACTTAACAACTACCTGACGAATGGGGTTATTGGATTTAAGTTTAATTTAGATAGTTATCATGCTATTAGGGAGTTAATCTTCATGTGCTTATTGATTGAGGGGTGCTAATTGGAGTATGAAATCTTTGGGGATTTCTTATACTCGTGTATGTTTAGCTTTGTGATTGTGGCTTCGTCTGTAAAACCATTTTACCTTATGGTTATTTTACTATCATAGGAAAGGCTTTATACTTAGACTTTCTTTACGGTGTTAACTTCTTGCTGATACCTTAAAAGGTAACGACTAAAACTCTCGATATTTCTTTCTCAGCTGAACGGCAAGAAGCAAAGTATTACTCAAACTCTTTGGGTGGTTGCTAGTGCCCTGAATGAGGATTATTAAATACTGCACTATACTTACGCTCAACGCACAAAATATGTATATTTAATATTCCTCACACTTTCACACAACGCCATCTAGTCCCAAACTAAGCAGAGCTTGTACTATGGGTACTAGACAACGGATAAACGTACTAAAATAGGTACTTATGTTTTGTAAATACATACATATGCAAACAATCATGTTCATGCACATAAATATTTGGATTGAGCGGGAATCGAACCCGAGACTTCTGCGTAGCAGTTATGTTGAATAACCACTACTCCACAGAGGTCGTCTTCAAAATAAACATTATATTAAGTATATTATTATTTACATACCTATAGGGTGAATTACATATTGAGTAGTTGCCTATACGTTTAAAACTTAATTCTCTTTTTTTTAAGTTTACCTTGAAGACTTATAAGGTCATTCCTGACGGCAATCACATTGCAGCTAGTTGTTTTTACATCGTCATGTGAGGTATTCGCAAAACATTTCAACAACTGCAAACATTCATCGTTAGTTAACATTATTCATACAGATGCCATGTTTTTTAGCGTCTGCTTTTTAATGAAGCCATTTAACTTTTAGACAAAACAAAAAGAAATCTTTCAAATGCAAAATAGTTTTTAGAAAAATACTAAACATGAACCTTAGGGTTCGTAATTAAACTTGATAATTATATACGTCTCTGTAATTAAGGGTCCTGTAAAGTCTGAAAACAAGCTTATTAGAGACCCCTAGCTATATGAAGAGTAATTATTCTCCTTTGAAACACAAACTTTTGATCAATCTTCATTCACATAATAAAGAGATGTTTATTGCTGTTGAAACTAATGACCTGGGTTTATAAGCACCATTGTTAGGTTACATTTTATGTAGGAGTTACCTTACATTGCAAAGTTTGAGGTCATTTTATATTTTATTATTTGTGGCTGCATAGAACTATACCCTTTTTTGACCTGTGGAATACTTGTATGACAACGCTGCCTTGGGTACAGACGCTGGGTTATGTGACAAATCGCACTCCGCATGAGTACCTACTGCACTAAGCCTAACCGGTGTGAATCTACTCTTGTTATGTTGCGTAAGACACTCCAGCACTTAAGAATTTATATAATACCCATATAAATCTTCTAACATTGCTTTGACGATATATTACTATGATGATACACAACAACTATCACTTTCAACATAAAAGGAAATTAGTTTAATGAAAAATTCATAACCCACATAAAAAGTAGGTAATATGCATTCTTCGTAGATCTCATAAGCAGAATAGAAATGCCATTGTAGAAAATAGGCGTCAAGTCTGGGACGAGCCACTCTAAGTTCCTATGTAGCGTACGTGATTACTCTCTAAATATTCCACTTTATTGTACAATCCTCGCCTTGTCATATGAAGAAGCAAAGCCAGGAGAAAGCTGAATAATTTAGTCGGTCGGCGGCGGATGTACCATTTATCCAAATTGTCGTCTCCAAAGCAAGAGTAGGGGCGAGAGTTAAAAATGAACGAGCTGTCACTTTCGAGTCTCGCTTACGCCGATTTGTTCCAGAAAAATGTGTAACTCTAGCGTTGGATATGGTTACTATTTATGTTTGTCGTTTTCAGAGTCAATTTGTAGGCGTGCCTGTTTATGTTCTAGTAAATTGTCTTTTGTATCGGAATATGCTTCTAACTTGTGAACAAGTTGGGAATGTTTATTTTATTGACAACTGTTCTTCGGCTCTTCATCTATTAAGGCAAGTAACGGTTACGGTTTTGTAAATATAAACATGAAAACATTTTATTTTCTGTTCAAGAGGTTTATAGTATGTTGTGTACAAAATAACTTGTTAGTACGGTAGCTTAAAAAGCCAGTTTTAAAGAAGGATGTCTCCATACTTTGCCTAGCTTACGCTCCCCCTGCCCAATTGTCAAACAAGACACTTCTAACCTTGTAAACGCATTGGATGGAAGTAAACCATTGTTAATTTTCAGGTTCATATTACAAACATATTTTAGTCCGCCATACACCGTTTCCGCTTTCCGCGAACCAGTCCAACGCTGCTACCTTGCCGAATCATCATAACAGCCCATTAATGTCCCACTGCAGGGACGGGCCACCTCCTGTGACGGAGGGTTACTTGGCCTACTAATACCACGCTGGCCAGGCGGATTGGTATAGGGTTTAATTTCAAGTTTTCCTTCTTTTTATTTCGTAAAGATAGTAGTTACGGTTATTCCCTTAGTCGGTTTTTACGACACCCATGGGATGAGATAGGCATATTGTATTCTTACTCCGTCACCACACGGATACCTTGCCGAATACCAGTCTCCATAGCAAACATGTTTGCTTCAACATCCCTCGGTCCTTCTGCAGATATGAACAGCCTATTGCTACTTTAGCTTTTTAGTAGGTAAGTTAGATTATTTATCGTTTGCAATGAAAGTTCGTTATAAATATACCTAACATTATTTAAAAATAACAAACTTAGTACATTCCTAACTAAAGATTTTCTTGTAACGCATGTATACGTGTGTTTTATTACCTTCTGTGGAAACGAAATGGCTCGTAATTATAGCAATATTTGAATTGCCTTTTCCATAAAGTAAAATCGCATGTTCACAAACTATTTGAATGCGGCAAAATTATTATTTTGTCTGTTTATAGGATTAAGTTAAAATAGGTTGCTTGTGTACGCTGTCGTAATTGTTGAAAACTTGTGTGAATAATGATGATTGCCTTATTATCAAAATTGTTATCAATAAGCACATCAAATACTGGATGATATTTTAAAATATTTCAGTTAGTTTTTGTTCTTCACTGGGCAATGTTTTAGTCCAACCGTAGTTACGTTAATAGATATAGGTACCTACTGACAGGTTCATAAGAATACATTAATTTATCACAAGGCATAACTCTGCTAACCAACCATAAGGTACCTACTTAAATTAGGCTAAAAAAGTTAAGAAAACTGGGATTAAACAATCCTTAATAAGAAAAACCAGTACGTTCACTGCAATTTTACAGCATGATAATTAAAAGTAATAAATATCTTCTTATTCTTAAAGTACCTAATGTTTATTTCGATCGAATGTAACTACGTTGTAGTCAGCGAATAAGTCCCACCAATATCAGTTTGTCATATCAAATAATACCTAACAACGTTCAAGTATATAATAAAAAGAAATAAAAGGTAGAGTTTCTGTACAAGAGGATAACACTATTGCACAGACATAAAATTGAAGGAGCAGGTAAATCAAATAATAAAGGAAAATTCCATTACAGTCCCAGGTCAAATAGGCGAAGATTTCTCGCGAAAAAGAATTTCATTTCATTTGTGAACAAGTTTAAATACAGTAAACTAGCTTTTGTCTGCGACTTCGTTTATAAAGTTGCTTTTTACAGCATATACTTACGTACTTAATAGCTTTTTTGTAAAGTAAATGCTATAGACAATAATGGGCTGTTATGATATGATGATGAAATGCTGGGAAAGGGATGGCTTGTAGCCTCCCTTGGGGTGAACAAAAAAGCTACTTACCCTTATATCCTTGTAAGACTAGGACTTCCCTATATTCACAAACTCTAGATTTGTGCTCTAGCTCTTAAGTTTTTTGTTTTAACTAAATAAACCGTTAAATTTAAAAACGGTTTGCTAAAACGGTAAACTAAGTGTATACTTCGTTCTCAGTATGGTGATCGAATAATATGACGTAGTATCACCGATTAACGAAAAATTAGCAGATTATTATCTCTATGACAAACAAAAGATGGAAAACTTGACATTCATCATAACATCCCATTAATGTTCCACTGCAGGGACAGGCCTCCTCCCGTGACGGAGGGATACTTGGTCTACTAACACCACGCTGGTCAGACGGATTATAGGGTTTAGTTTCCAGTTTTCCTTCTTTTTATTTCGTCTCGGATTTTTCACGGATAGTCCCTTAGTCGGTTTTTACGACACCCATGGAATGAGATGGGGTGATGACATATTGTATTCTTACTCCGTCACCACATGGGGATGCCCCGTGTGGTGACGGAGTAAGAATACAAATCCTTCCCCTTTATTCCTTCTGGTCAGTGTACTAGTTTTTGAAGAAGGCTCGTCCCTGTAGTTAGACATTAATCGAATGTAATGATATGATTACTGTCCTAAATCTAACTCAGATATAACTAACAATTTATTCCTTCAATAAACAATTCAGTGTTTGATTAAACGTTCTAGGAATCGTCCCAAAGGTACGTAAGTACTTAATACAAAGGCGCACCGTTCCCAAGTGATCGTCTTCACGGCTAATGATTATTTACTAACAGTGATTAATGGATCTAAGTAATTATACGCATGTCTGACTATCTGATATCTAGGTATGTAGGTTAGGTACCTCAGAATACCTTATATATTTAGGTAGGTACCCATATATACAGGGTGGGGTATAGGGTTTCTTTCAAGTGGAAAATTTCGTTTTCAACATGTCAAACAATTCAACGAAGCACATGAATGTAGTAGTAATACTTATTGTACCTACTTATTGCTTGGCGGAAAATCGACTTTATTATGTAGTCACTGCATTAGCATTATGGTAGGTATACATTTTGCAGTTGGTACTCGTAGGTACCTAGTGTGAATAAATACTGAGAAGAAATACTATCGGTCAAATCTACTGGTGTGATAGGTAATGTATGTAGTGAAACTGAGAGTCTGGAAGGAACTCTCCCGATTGACTATTATTATTATTATTGACTACTACTAACTCCCCATTAACTAAAGTCACACACAGTGTTGTTTTGGGAGACTTGATTGAGGTGATCAAATAAGAAGTCTCGATCTATTTTTGAGTTTTGTGTCGTGTATTTCCAACATGAATCATATCTTTAAAAAATAAAAAAAGGAAAACTTGAAATTAAAACCTATACCTACCAATCCGTTTGGCCAGCGTGGTATTAGTAGGCCAAGTATCCCTCCGTCACGGGAGGAGGCCCGTCCCTGCAGTGAGACATTAATGGGGTGTTATAATGATGATGATTGCCCTCATAGCAAGAATTTTGTCTATCTAATGAAAACGACATACTTACCACGATATCTTCAAAGTTTTTATTATTAACTGAATTCAATTTTGTTTTATTGCAACTTGTTCCATTTGATACATACTTATGTGGCCACTTTACTACATTTGCCAACGGTCATCACGTATCCTTTTATTATAAGTACTTGTGGGTTTCGAAGAATTCGCTCTTACCATGATTGATTAAATTTTTCGAAGCATTTTCAGGGTTCCGTTGGAAATGGGAAAAAACTAAACCCTTAGAATTGAAAGTTAAAATTTGATTATTTATCAAACCCATATGGGGAGCTTGGGGAGGGGAGTGTTTTCTTTATTCCTATACAAGCTCAAACTTCCCTGATAGCGTACTGTAATGGCACGGAACCCTTCATGGGCGAGTCCGACTCGCACTTGGCTCATTTTTTTTACCATGCTTGTTAATTTTTGGCTAGTGAAAGAGGACATCAATTTGTATTACTGTTACTAGCTAGTGGATAATGGATCTAAGTGGATCAAGGGGATTTATTCAATGTTGTATGTCCGTTGGAGATTTCTTAGATTATCCTTCCATATTATCGTATCCGACATGCCAATAGCCGGATCCACACCAAACGATCCAGGAGCGCAGGAGCGTTTGATGTGGACTTGCCAAGCTAGCGTGATCCAAACTGTGCGGATCGTTTGGTGTGGATCCGGCTAATAACACTGACACCCCTCCGTCGTTCCTAGGATTTCCTACATGTTAAAAAAAAAGGGACGGTTGTGCAGTGCAAGATTGCTTCCATATTTCGGTTCAACTTTATTTTACGAACATGTACCTAATGGTAACACCAAAATTAGGAATTTAAAATTGCATTTATTAGTAGCTATAACTTATTTTCAAATCTTACCTATAAAGTTAAGATGCTTTAGAAACTACTTATAAATTTGCCATTCCACAGGAGTGGAAAATGCCGACTACTGGAAATAACACACTGAAGAAATAAAGAGATAGTTTTTTATAAAAATGAATGGTATGTTCATTAAAAAACTGTTTTATTATAAGGAATGAAGGTGTACATGGATATAGCTTATATAGGCTGTGTACAAAATAAAAGCAACTGTTCTGTTAAAATTTTATTAAATTATTTGTTAATACATTAATACCAAGGCATTAACGGCCATGTAAACTAAAAACTAATCATTATAATGGAACTAGCGTAGCTGAATATGAAACCTAAAAGAATAAACAAATAAAAGAACACTCAATGTGCAAAATCATAACATGACCATGTCCACTTTTAAAACGTTTATATTTTAGGCATGAAAGTTGAGCATTCTTACTGCACAATTTTAAGGTCTAGATCATTGTAATACTTTACATTATTCTTTTTCACAAACCTTGCCCTCATTATTAAAAACAACTTTCATATTTAATATGCTTCAAATCTATTAACAAATTTACTTCCCTACTGTATCAAAACTAGAATGATGTTTAAACATCCCAATAATTTTATACTAAAATTTATGATAAGTGCCTAACTTCCACGCCTTACTGCATACAAACGATCTTCCAATATATCTTTAAATCTCTGGAGTCAATAAACAGTAAGTACAAATAATAATACACTGTTATATAACTTGAAACGGATAAAACTAAACTTAAAGTAAGCGTTAACTTGTTGTGAAATAAGCATTTCATTATATACTGGTGTGAAAATAATACATACATAAATAGTGATCGTTTAGTTGATTCAACTTGTATAGAAATATACACCTTCCTCTTATATTGGGTACCAGTCATAGGTAAACTATAATTCAAGACTGTTAAAAATACACAGTGTATAATCAAATCAACTACTTTAAAATAGGATTAGTAGAATCTAAATATGAATATAAATAAAATGGTAGTCCTTCAGCAATTTGTTGTGTGCCTAGTGTTATCAACTGTCTCAATAGCCACTATTATATTTATGTTCATTTCTAGAAGTTTCCATCTACACCATTTTATTCGCACTATTTATTTATGAGAAATATATGGTGCCTTCTGTATTAGCATCCCTGTAACAGGGTCATCACAGGTATGTTTGTTCTAACAGTAACAGTAACTGTTCAGTACAGTGAAGAAGGCACCTTTTAGTAGTTGTGTAAAGTATTAGCAAGGACGACGGTCGGGTCCACGACGACGGGGTGCTGACTTCAGAATGTTGTCCACACGTAAGATCATCTCTGCGGCTTCGGCGGCTGACAGTAATACTTGACGTTTTACTACGTACGATTCTGTGATTCCGAGCTTCTTCATGTCACCTACACGGCCGTTTTGCATGTCTGTTGAATAAAAACATAATTATTATAACACTAGGTGCTGCACTCTAATATCTTCCTTTTAAATTCAGTCTGTGTGCCAGCTTATGAACTAGGCACCAGGAGATGACAAAATCACAATGAAATTACTATAGGACATCGAGAAATCTATGCGCCAGCCACAAGACACATGGGACAGCTTAAGTGGTAAGGTTTAGAAAAAGTCTTATTTGCATTATACCTATGTAAGAAGACTGTTATCATAATGTACTGCAGATGTCTTTGAACTGAGCTGGTCATTTTAGAAATTAACAAAATATAATATCATAATACTATTATAAACGGGTCTTACTCGCGGTATATACTATAGCCTAGATACTGGTAAGATAAATACCTAGGTTTTTCTAGAAAAGACTCTCGTCACTTTATTGACATAATCAAGAGCGTGAAAAAGGAACCAGGTGAGGTGATGGTGAGTTTTGATGTGGAGTCACCATTCACCAATGCCTTGATGTCGTTGAGAGGAAATTAAGGGAAAACGGTCTGTCTACAGAATACACAGTTCTACTAAAGCATTGCTTAGAAGGTAACTTCTTCTTATATCGTGGACAGCATTACCTCCAGATCAACGGAGTCGCCATGGGTAGCCCAGTAGCACCGGTCATGGCTAACATCTGGATGGAATACTTCGAAGAGTCCATAGACATGGAGGCAGTCAAGCTATGGAAGAGTTATGTCGACGATTCATGAAGGGGAACAAGCAAGACGTAGAACAATTCGCAATGAGACTGAACTCCATACATCCGAACATCAGATTTACTTTTGAAATGGAGGTAGACGGGTCGTTACCCTTTCTTGACGTAAAAGTGACAGTGAAAGAAAATGGTACCCTGGGACACACTGTATACAGAAAACCGACACACACGGACAGGTATCTGAACGCTCACTCGCATCATCACCCGCGACACTTGGAATCCGTTGTCGCCTCATTAGTAAACAGAGCGTATGACCTTTGTGACCCTGAACATTTAAGTGGTGAGCTCTCACATGTTCAGGAGGTTCTGAGAAGCAACGGATACAGAAACGAGATACACCGTCCTAAGAGGAAGGACCGTAAACCCGAGGTTAGCAGAGTGCCGGCTTATATGCCTTATTTAAAAGGAGTAACGGACAAAGTTGGAACAGTACTAAAGAAATACTCCATTAAGACTGTATATAGTCCGCCTTCTAAGGTAGCACACAATCTGCGCAGCCCAAAAGATGTCATTCCCTTACAAACACCTGGCGTCTACAAGGTTGATTGCAGCTGTGGTAGTTCCCATATCGGACAGACCAAACGGACAATAGCGGAAAGGGTCAAGGAACACATCGCGGCTGTGAAAAACCGACAAACCCACAAGTCTGCAATAGCTGAACACTTGTTGGAGTCTGGAACTAACCACTGGATAGAGTTACACAACCCAAAGGTCTTATCCACCGAGCGTCACTATTACTCCAGGATAGTACGTGAAGCGGTTGAAATCAAAAAACACAATAATTTCAACCGGGAGGACGGATATAGATTATCTACTACATGGAATCCAGTCATCAGCAAGTGTAAACATCATCACAGTGTTGCAGCTCAAAAACCGGGAGACGTCATTAGTGTAGTGTGTCGAAATACCTACAATACGGCGAATACTCAAAATGTCAACAAAGTGTGGGTAGATTCTATTCCCCGCACTTCACAAGGACGACGCTCCGCTGACACCAGTCCCTCCGCGACCACGGCCCTTGCAAGTCGGCCGAAACGTCGGAGAAAAACCTAGGTATTTATCTTACCAGTATCTAGGCTATAGTATATACCGCGAGTAAGACCCGTTTATAATAGTATTATGTATACAAATCGCGATAGTTTAAAATCTATTATAATATCATAATCTAATAAAGAATAATCTCTAGTTTTATAAAAACTTACCTAATCCCATAGTGCCCTCTCCTTGAGCATGACTGGCCCGCAGTCTTGAGATGAGATCGGCAGAGTCATAGCCGGCGTTATCTGCCACAGCGGCGGGCAGGCGTCTTAGAGCAGTAGCGAAGGCCTCTGCCGCGGCAGACTCCTTGCCGGCTGTGCGAGCCGCTACTCGGGACACAGCTTCCGCCATCAACATTTCACTGGCACCTGTGTTGGCAATTTAAAAGTACATATTCTAGATTAGAAGCAAATATGAGATGTCTAAAGATAAAGATAAAAAATATTTAACCGCTCGCTTGCTTCTGGTAGCTATAGTTACCAAAACAAAACGCCGAACTTTGCTTCTGGTAGCTATCGCTACCAAACATTGTTTTCTATTTAACGACTTTAAACTCTATTTTGTAGTCTACAGAGTCCATTCGAAACGTTTTAAATTTATAGAATAATAGTTTGTCTACCAACTAAATGCAAGTTTGCAACATCACCAGAGAAATTTTTATTTTTATTTTAAAGTTGAAATTTATAGTCGCCATATTGTAAATTCTGTGTTAGTGCATGCTCCGAAGTAAAAATGCCGTAAATTTACTGATTAATTGTTTATTAATAAGTGAAAGGTACTAAATTAATCTAGAAAACATTTCCTATGATATTTTAAAAAAATATTTTAGTTTGATTCAAGTGAAATGTGTTAAATTCAATAATTCCAACGTGTACTTGAAGCGGGTAAAATTGGCTGAACTTTGGACTCCAATAAAATATTATACGTATACTTTTTGTAACATTAAAAAAATATAGATTTGTTTGTTATATTATTGTCTATCTAAAACAATAAACAATATTTACGGGGGGCACTTGAAGCGATGGCAAATTAAGTTTTAATGAGAGAAGCCGCGCCGTGTTCATGCGTTAAATTTCAAGAGCAAAGTTCGAAGACTTTTTCAAAATCGTGAGCAAGTGAACAGTGAAAAAGTGGCGAAATAGAACTCAAGGCGATATATATTACATACGTATACAAATAACGAACATATTGGACATCCGGCATTTAGTGACAGTTGACACAAGCTTTTGAGTGACAGATGACACAAGCTCAACTGTGTTGTCATCAGTAAAGTGTTGCCGTATAAAAAGCATAAACTACCAAAAATAATAATCGACTAAAAATTAAAAAACTGTACCAAACTAAAAAAATAAAATAAAAAAGTCTTCTATTTATTTTCTTCAATATGGATACATCAATGAAAGCTATACTGGATAAAATGGATGAAATGCAACGAGAATATCAAAAACAAACAAGAACTCTAACAGAAAGCATTGCCCAGCTATCAGTCTCTATAGACGAAAAATTGAAGCCCCTGGTGGAAGAAAACCAACATTTGAAAAATGAAGTTGCTTTTCTGAATAAAAAAGTATCCAATCTTGAACGCGATGCGAGAAAAAAGAATTTGATTCTACATGGCCTGGAAGAAAAGGAAACAAATAACATGGAATTAGTGGAATCCCTTATCACTTGTCTCAACAACGCTTACAAAGATACCGGACTTGACAACTGGGATAAATATGAAATAAGCAAAGCACAAAGACTCGGAATAAAAAGCAGCAATAAAACGCGGGCTATACTATTTACACTTACGCTCGAATGGAGAAAACTAGAACTACTTCGCAACAAAAAAAGATTTCCGGAGAACATTTACATCACAGAGGACTACCCAAAAGAGATCCTTAACATCAGAAAAGAACTAAAAGCAAAGCAGCAAGAGGAAATAAAAAAGGGAAAAGTAGCTTTCATACGTTACGACAAGCTGATAGTGAAAAACAAATCTCCAGGTGCCATAGAAAGCGAAAAAAGGAAGAGAACTCCAACAGACTCGCCCAATCAGCAAGATAACACTAAACGATGTGAGACAAGAACTAAGATCAATAAAACAAACCTATTAGGATTCACAACTCGACCAAGAACTAACTCAACCCCGAACCTTAACAACCAATGACATTCTAAACACATCAATAACCGGAAGCCTCCCCCAAGCCGGATAGCGGTCCCCGTGGGGGAAAATGACCGCAACCCTCCAGCACAACAATACCGAAAACAAAACCCTAAAGTAAAACAAAACCCAAACGATATTAAAACCCCTAAACGAAACAGCAACCTACACATAGCAACATTAAATGTATTAACATTAAGAATTGATGAACGGCTTCAAGAATTAGAGAACGCACTGCATGACGTGAGATGGGATATCTTGGGCCTTAGCGAAGTAAGAAGATTGGGCGACACAATTGAAGAGCATAGTGACTACATATTTTACTACAAAGGAGAAACCAAAGGACAATACGGGGTCGGATTTATGATAAAAAAAGAACTGCGGAAGAATGTTATTGAATTTAAAGGCGTGTCTGAGAGAATAGCAGTATTGAACATTAGATTACCAGACACCAACAACAATTGGTCCATTGTTCAGGTTTATGCACCGACAGAGGCTTCAAACGATGAACTCAAATGTAACTTCTACAGAAATTTGAATGAAACTCTAGATCTATGTTACAAAAATATGATAGTAATGGGCGACTTTAATGGCAGAATTGGCAAGCAGTGTCCAGGAGAGGAATCCATAATGGGAAAACATGGAACTGGTGTAAGGAGCCCCAATGGTGAAAGGATGGTGACATTGGCCTTGGAACATAAGCTAAAGATCATGAACAGTTGCTTCAAGAAAAAGCCTTCAAAGAAATGGACATGGATATCACCTGATGGCTCTTACCGAAACGAAATCGACCATATTTTGAGTAACCGTCCCAAAGTATTTCATAATGTTAATGTTATCTCCCAGTTTAACTTCTATACCAATCATCGTATGGTCAGAGCAACAATATCTACCACATGCGAAGTAAAATGTAGAAAGAATTTCAGACAACAAAACTATTGTGAGCCGGCCCAATCGACCCTAACAGCTTCCAGTGTACCAACAAGCTTTAACACAATTCAAGAAACATATAACAAGGAAATAAACAATATGTACAAAACAACAAAACCTAAAAGTGTAAAAAAAAAAAATGAAACATTGAGTGCAACCACGAAATCACTGATTAAAGCAAGGAAAGACATGTTGAAAGGCAACAAAAAAGATAAAACACTGCTCATGGAAATTACCAGGGTCAGTAAAGAAATTAGCAAAAGTATAAAAAAAGACAGAGCTAGAAAGAGAATCGAATGTATAAACCAACACATCTCTAAAACAGGTGGGATCAAGAAAGCACTAAAAGAACTCCGAGAATCAAAATCATGGATACCTGCACTAAAAAACAAGAACAAAAAACCGGAGTCCAAAAGGAAAAACATACTAAATATTGCAACTGACTTCTACAGGAAACTATACTCAACTGATCACAAAGACAACAACATAAATCTGGCAGAAGAAACTGAAGAAACCACCCCTCCAATTTTAGAAAGCGAAGTAGCTCATGCAGTTATGTCACAGAAAAATGACAAATCACCAGGCCAAGACTATATTACCAATGAGATCATAAAAATAACATTACCAGATAACATCCAAAGGTTGACAAAAATCTACAACCAAATTTTAGAATCTGAATGTATCCCTGTTCAATGGACAGTTAGCACCATTGTCCTATTATACAAAAAAGGAGACAAAGACGATGTAGGAAACTACCGACCCATCAGTCTAATGTCAAATGTATATAAAGTGTTCTCAAAAATAATTTTAAATCGTATTTCAAAGACATTAGACTTCCATCAACCACTAGAACAGGCAGGATTCAGATCCGGATTTGCAACAACAGACCATATGCATACACTAAAGCAAGTTGTAGAAAAATGCCAAGAATATGGTCTTGCTTTATACTTGGCATTTGTTGACTACAACAAGGCGTTTGATTGTTTGGAACATGCACACATATGGAGAGCCCTGAAAAACCAAGGAGTAGATCTCAAATACATACGGGTGATCAGGAACATATATCTAAATAGCTCATCACTGGTCAAACTGGAGACATGTGGTGAAAGCTTTCCAATCCAAAAAGGTGTAAGACAGGGAGACCCACTCTCGCCAAAGTTGTTTACAGCAGTCCTAGAGGAAGTCATGAAAACCATAGATTGGAGTGACTTAGGAATTACTATAAATGGCCAAAGTTTTAATCATCTTAGGTTTGCCGATGACTTAGTTCTAATTTCTAATAACCCTGCATCGTTGCAAACAATGATGCAAGATCTTGTCACAAAAAGCAGAGAGGTGGGACTGACAATTAACCGGTCAAAAACCAAAATCATGACAAACAGGTTGGAAACAGACATCTACATTAATGAGGAAAACTTGGAGTATGTAAAATCATACATTTACCTTGGACAACTTGTATCATTTCAAAACCAGATGGCACAGGAAATCGACAGAAGGATTGTAAACGCTTGGAAAAGATACTGGTCTTTAAAAGACATCATGAAAAATGCCAACTACACCATATCAGTGAAAAGAAAAATCTTTAACACATGTATCTTGCCAATACTAACATATGGTTGCCAGACTTGGGCACTGACACAAGCACTGCAAAACAAATTAAGGACGTGTCAGAGAGGCATGGAAAGAAGTATCCTAGGATACAGAAGGAGTGACAAGAAGAGAGCCACCGACATTAGAAAATTCACTAAATTCGAGGATGTCGTTCGAAAAAGCAGACAACTCAAATGGAAGTGGGCAGGACATGTCACAAGAGACGAAATGGGGAAATGGACAAAGAAGACCACTGAATGGATACCCGGACCGAACACTTTTCGCAAACGAGGACGACAGATGAAAAGATGGTCGGATGATTTAAGAAAGGTAGCTGGCCCACTGTGGCTGAGGTTGGCCAGGGACAGATCGGGGTGGAAAGGGCTGGAGGAGGCCTATGTGTCTGAAGGACACGCTGAATTATAAATTATAAAAAATGTTATTGATGTGTTTTTATGTTGTAACTTATTATCAGCAATAAAGGCTTTTGTATTTGTATTTGTATTTGTACTCATTGCTTATTGGTAATTTCATTCTTTTATACTCATCCTATGCAGTCTACATTATTTCTTCAACCTTTTCGTCCATCCCATCATTCCACTATCCTTTATATTTTTTTTATTGGTTGGAGGTGGCGAGGAATTGTCCCATATGATGGTATGTGGTAACCGCCGCTCATTGACGTGGACATACCCAAGCTGCTACCTATTCTAGACAGAAGCTCTTTAGTCATATAGCCCCATTATTCACACCTAAACAGTGTGACACATAAAATATATTCACACAACTGCTCGGAGCCAGCCTCAGAGACCTGGTGATAAATATAAAAATGAACCCATGTAAAATATGTATAAAATAATGCCTTACCTCCGCCATAAACAACTTTAGGTTCCCTCACGGTGGCAGCGAGCACGCACAGCGCGTCGTGTAGTGACCGCTCCGCCTCGTCGATGACCTGCTGTGTGGCGCCGCGGATCACTACTGTACACGCTGAACCGAGAGCTACGCCAGAGAAACGGATCAGGCACTCGTCTCCGATCAGGACCTGTAGAGGAAAAACAATGTTACATACTAATTTATACTGTATGCAAGTCCTGTAAGGAGGGTACCACAGAAGTGTGAAAATCACGTTCTTTTGATCTATTAAGTATTCGTATTGCATGAAAGAGTAAGTGACAATCTCATCCTGTGTATGTCCTGAAATTCAAATAAGGGAAAGTTCACAGACATTGTCTCTACAAAAATCGACAACCTGGATGTAATTATCAGGCCAAATTTACCTCTATTACAGGAAAATGTCCACCTATGCAAGGCTATTATTGTATGGATTATTGCGAAGATTACAGTTGGGCGAACAAAATATTATTTTATCTAAAAAAAAAGGCACTGTTTCCTGTTAAATAGAGAATAATATTCTATCAAAGATCTACTAAACATGTATTTACTAACCTGTTCAATAACTTTGCAGTGACCGAGTTTAACTTTGTCAGGGTTATCGAAAGTGGATGCAATTTCACCTCCAGTTACAAGAGCTAATCTCTCAATGCCATCAAAGTCAGCATGTTCAATCGCCATAACGCCTGCATCGGCGAATAACTGTTCTGGGTAGTTGTAGATAAGTTGTCTGTAATAGAAAACAACAAATAATCATATAACAACCAAATTAATCTATTAGTAGCAGAATCTTTACATCTCTAAGATGATATAGGGATCCTTTTTTGTCCGTGGTCCCTGTGATCGTCCCTGCAGGTACCACGGGTAAAATAAATCAACCGTGGTCCCTGCCGAAATTATAAGCCGACTAATTAAAATACGTTGGAACATAATTTAGCGAATATAATGTGTATTTTCATTGTAAGAACAAAGGAAGGAATGCTATTTTTGAAGGTATTGATACAATTATTGTGCACCTAGCTACAGATAGCGCGCGAGTTGAATGCAGTCGGGGTCTGAGGTAAAGGGCGGGAGCATCTCCCCCCGCTATCCGCACGCCCCACCTCACGCGCCTGCAGTGTAGTGCTGTGCCATCCTTGTTAACTATCGTACGTTTGCCGTGTTATTGTGTTAATAGTAATACTGAAGTTCCCGTGTTATTTTTTTATTCCGTTTTGTGAAATGATTATTAAAACATGTGATTGTTTTTTTTCACCATGTTAACCTAGTGTACTAAATAAAATTAAACTTAGAACATTGTTTAAATTTATCGATATGAATGTCAATTAATAATTTATAATTAGGTCACAGCACTACCGCATTCCTAAGCTCTGCATTCAACTCGCGCGCTATCTGTAGGTGTGCATCATGTTAAAAAAAAACAAAAGACGGTCGTAAACTGTTCAGATATTGATGGTATTGCAAGAAGTACACTAGCTTTTTGACCTCAACCAGAATTTTAACATGGTTTATGAATTTCTGGTATTCGTGTGGTATGAGTGTTCTTTATAAAAACGTATTTTAATTAGTCGGCTAATAATTTCGGCTGGGACCACGGGTGATTGCTTTTACCCGTGGTCCCTGCAGGGACGATCACAGGCACCACGGACAAACAAGGATAGGGATCTCATCACATGTTGTAGTAGTTAAACTTAGAAACTGATCAAATATTATTATTTCAAAAAAGGAATGAAAAGATTCCCGTATATTAATAAAAATGTTTGCACTGTGGACTTATTGGGCCATGGGGAGAAAACTAGGCTTATTAGTATTCCAAGATACCATTACACAGCTGAAAGAGTTTTGACTCTGCTAAACTTTTGAGTAAACACAATTAAAATAATATAATTAATAATCAAAACATTGTTTATTCCATAAATAGTTGTAGATAATAAGGTTTCAAAATTGTAATTATTACATACCTGTTAATGAAAACATTGCATTTATGTCCCAAGATCTTATTGACCTTATCTTTCATTTTTTCTTTTTCAGCCACTTCTAGTTCTGCAATTTTGGCCATAGAGTCCACTTTGATGGTGGATCCAAATACCTTGATCTTGTCTGTGTCCATAGGTGTGTTGGCAATAAGAATATTTGCATTCTCTAATCTTTTAGGTTGATGAACTCCAACCTAGAAAAACGATTAAGTAAACTTTTAATTTAAACATTAATATTACCTTACATAGTTTGGAAAAATGTTCTTTCTATACAATTTTAACACCATCGATTTAAAGCCTTTACAATTTGTAGACAATACAATTTTGCATAAATTTAATAAAGTAGTATAGTAGGGTGGCTTTGCAATAAATGTGAACCATAAAATAAAGCACTACATAATTGCGAATAAAATCCAAAATGATTTCCGCCCATTTTTTCAGGTTTTTAGGTTCTCACAGCAAGGCACACACTTTTATTTGAATCTTTGTCCACCCATAAAATAAATACATGAAACTATGTTTCACAGTATAAAAAAAAGTTTGAAGTTGAAACAAAAGCATAAGATAGGTGGAAAGTATTGGAATATAATGTTGATGCTTTACCTTCTTGTTTAAAAGGAAACCTTCATCCAAGAATGATTCTTCAAGTAAACCACCAGAGATTTTGATAATTTGAATAGCCTTTAGGTTACCCGATCCTTTCAGACGAAGTACAGCATCAACAGCTAACTTTGTGAAATGTCTGAAATATCATAAAATTATGATTATTTATGTATTCTTTTATATAATTTTTTAGATTGTATTATAAAAATCATGTAATTAAGTCACAAAAATTACATGTGTCCAGGATTAATCAAGCCAATTCACAGTTAAAAACTAAAAGACAACTAAATCTGTAAAAATTGATTTATATCTATGCAAGGAAAACAAACACTAAGGAATTCCACAAAGTTAATCTATACTTACTAATTCTATGTTGACCACATAGAATTAGTAATTATAGATTAACTTTGTCACAGTTCACCGTCTCAGCACTAAGGCATTTAATGTAATGTAATTATAACTTACTCTTTGTGGTTGGACAGGATCTTAGAACTAAGTGTGGTACGAGCAATATTCTCAAGATCAGCACGGAGAGCAGCCTCATTGAAGTTTTTCTCATGATCAAAACTGGCATCAGACAAAGCCTGTTTAGCTGCATCTACAGCGATACGCCATCCAGCAATAACTGTCTGAGGGTGGAGTTTTTGTTCAACAAGCTTCTCAGCTTCTCTGAGGAGTTCAGCAGCTGCAATGAAATTACGATATTATGATTATAACAATTTTAAAACTACATGTGTAACAATTGACTTTTAATATTTTAGTATACCGAATGCATAAACAAAGTAGGAATGCTTAATAACCAAATACTTTTGTACAATCTTAACCAAACTAGATATTGGGATGAAATATTTATCTGTATTAGTGTTTCTACACCAAAACTTATAATATTAATGATTTTTTTAGATGTAATTATAGAATTTCTCTTTTATCCTCAGACCTGGCAAACAAACATCTTCTGATATCTATCATAGTGCCAAGTATCATCCTTGCACCCATAACTGTTTAGTGTAGTCAATGTAACGAAGAAATGTACAGAGGCACATACACTAGTAAATATTGTACACATTTCACAAAAAGCTGCATTAACATGGGGTGGCTTATGTACAGTAGACCTCTCATGGCTGAGATAGGAGTGGTTTCATTATCTTACTATATTAACAGAAGAACTTTTTAAAATACCAAAAACAATAAAACATAAAATACACACCTAAAACAGTGACAGATGTGGTACCATCACCAACTTCATCATCTTGAACTTTTGACATATCAACCAAAATCTTTGCAGCAGGATTATCTACACCAATTGATTTCAAAATAGTAGCACCATCATTTGTAACCTCAACCTAAAAATAATTAGTTACCAATACATTACTATATTTATAGTTTAAAACTAACGTAATCTCAGAAAACTTACAAAAAATATATATTACCTGGCCAGAATTTCTACCACAGGACACAAGAATTTTGTCCATACCCTTAGGCCCTAATGTACTTTTAACCAAATCTCCGATGGCTATTGCTCCAATAAAACTGGACATACGAGCCACTTCGGCCTTTTCTTCTTCCGCCTCATTTCTCAAAATCCGGATTGGGTTTAGGGACACCTAAAAAAAATAATTCGTATGATGAAGCACACGTGCATTGTGAACAACGGTTCGATTATTTCTAGATTATTCAGAAATTCGCCCTTTTTTCCACAAATCAATAAAACCATATATTAGAGATTAGCAGAAATAAGAAGATATGTCTCACCATTTTCACTTTATTTATTCGTATCTATTGTAATACAAATGAAAACACCGGCGTAAAGAATTTTTTCGCAAGAGAGAATGTTGTAATTAAAATTTGACAAGCCCGTGGATGTACCACAGACAAGACCATGACATAGAACCAAAGAACGAAATGACCATTAAACCAGAGAGAAACGAGAGAAAAGGTTTACTTATGCGGATAAAATCGGCGGCGTATACAGGTTGTCTATAAAGTCAAGAAATTAAAGTTTGAGGAACTAAATTGTTCATGTGTCTGGCAAAACTGAAATTCAAAATAGATTTGTACATGAGCTGTCATCGAGTAGAAGTTGCGGAACGGTTTTCATTTTGTGATTTTTATAAGTTCATTAATCTACAATAAACTAATACTGACTTACGAAGAACAACATAAAGAATGAGTAGAGTAAATCAAAGTGGCACGTGGGAAGTGATTTTTAAAGTTCTTTAACGATGTTTGACGGAGCACGAAGCTGCTCAAATTTTATGTGATTTGGATGATAAATATGGGCGAACTGCAACTTTGATGGGTATGTAATCGTGTTACTGTGTTTTGTAATCTGTCTCAAGTAATATATTCACTCCATTTGCGATTTAGAGACCAAAAACAGGCATTGCGTACATAGCATATTTTTAGGTAAGATTGTCATTGAAAGTAAGAAATATTGTAGTACGACCTATTCTGTTGATACATTATCAGTTGCATTTTTAGTATAATACAGTCAAGAATTATCCCAATTGTCGACAATGAATATAATTAATTGCAATATTTTATTAATTTTCTTATTATTTAGTTCTTAGTAACTCCATGTTAAATGATATCTTGTTAGTTAATATTTAACACTGAATAAATTTTAGCTAAGTATTGCACTTATTCTTTCCATCCCATTCTTTGCCTGTATTTTGTGTCTAGGTATGTCTAAATTTATTGTAAAAGTATAATCAAATGTTCAATCAACATAACTTTTGTAAAATTTCAGGCTCCAACCAACCCTCAGATAGTTGCAGGTGATAGCTAGAACTGTGATGGATTTTAATTGTAGTCTTGAAGTTCTACGCAAAATTTTAAATACAATAGGCCTACAAGAAATGCCCTAGTAATATAAAAATCGAGATTTGCCTGAAGAACTAAGGAAAGACATTATTTATCATTCTTCTTAAAAGGTAACCTGTATAATAAAGCATATTCTTTTGTATAGTAATTTTTCTCAATATTAACTGTATAAAATAGTTAAAATAATAGTTTCTAGCCTATTTTCCCTTTTTACTCCTCTTTGCCTCATACACGCCCCTCCAAATAAACCAATAATCAAATCTTTTTTAATAATAATATTAGTATAGTTAGTAAATCAGTAGTTTCCGTGTAATGACGAAGGAAGAATACAATATATCACCACCCCATCTCATCCCATGGGTGTCGTAAAAACCGACTAAGGAACTGTCCGTGAATATTATCTTTATGAAATAAAAAGAAAGAAAACTTGAATTAAAACCCTATACCAATACGTCTGGCCAGCGTGGTACCAGTAGGCCAAGTATTATGATGATGATGAATTATTGATATATAAAATAACAGAATATTTTATAAAATCATCACTAACAAGTAACTATTTATGTTCCCGCAGGTCACAAAATGTTGGCAATTTCTAAAAAGGGCCTTCAGCAGCATCACAGCTGAAACTTAAAAAAACGGTTGCCATCGCGTCGAGAAGCTCCAATCAGAATACTACAAGAGAGGAAGTCACATGTGGGCAAATACTGACGATAATAGCAGCAGCAAAGAAAGCTTTAGTGATGACGATGAAGGTGGCAACGAAAGTTATCTCAACATCGATTATTTAAAAAATCCTATGATGAAGCGATGAATAAATCTCCTTGTGTTAACAAGGTTGTGTGTACATGCGTTTTTATTACTCTGATTCAATCCGTTAATTTATTCTAATACCCATACCATTCTAATAGGTGATTTTTGACCCATGTAGTTTAGGGTTGGTGTATGAAATCGATTAAGAGATTTATCGATTTAGATAACAAGCGATTAATCGATAATCGATTATTATTTATAGTTTAGTTTTTTAAGTTTGGTATACATGTGGCAGCAGCCATATAGTAGCAGCACTAAAATTAAAACCATAGAACATAATTGTTTTGCAGAAGTCAAAAATTACGTTAAGGCTCATAATTCTTACACTAAATTATGTTACATTCTATGGCTCAAAACAACTGTCAAAATTTAAAATGGCTTGACTATAGTGGATATAAAACAGAAATAAAACATCGTCATCTAAAATGTTTAAAGGGCTAACACTACTTTACTTCTATAAAGGTCATGTTATAAAAATTATTCAAATTTCTCAATCACTTAGGGTTACAACCAATGAAATGAATTATCTCATTGTGAGTTCTGTAAATTTCTTACTTGAGTATTAGATATAATGTGTTTCAAAATTACTTATTTAATTTCAATAAATTACTAGTATGAAAACTATTTTCTCAGACTAAATAGGGTTGCTACGTGTAGCACAGTGGCGGCCTCATTTATTTTCAGGACTTTATAGACAGAGTGTACAAGAAGCGTATTGTGTTTCGGTATCATTACTTTATAGTGGTATCCTATTAATAATATAAAAGCGAAAGTTTGTTAGTAAGGAATAAATATGGATGATTGTTACTCTTTCACGTAAAATCTACATAGTAAGTTTTAATTAAACTTAACAATAATATACCCTCAGGCATGGCAAAAGGGGAAATAAAATTGTGTGGTGGACATGGGCAATACTGGGGAAATTGTATTAGACGATGTTGATACTATTTAATTTTTATTTGTCTTTAATATTAATGCACATAAATTATATTAGTTACTGAACATAAAGTATGAACGCGTGGATGTCTTTTATCGCTCATTCCATATTTTTCCGGGAAAAAAAGTATCCTCTTTGATAATCCAAGGTACCAGCTACCACTATACCAAATATTAAAATTTCATTTAGAAGTTTTTACGTGGAAGAGTAACATACATCCATCCATAATACAAATTTTCGCATGTATAAAATATTGTTAAATTATATATTACTAGCTTCCGCCCGCGGCTTCGCCCGCGTGGAATTAGTTTTTGTTAATCAGAATCAGAATTTGTTGTGAGTAAGAGAGAAGTGAATGTAAGTTTGGCTTTGTAGTTCCCGTTCCGAATCCGTACATTTTGAATTTCGGGAATTTGTTTGTAGAAAAAGCCTACGTACCAAGATTTATTGTCTTATCTTCAATTCAACCCCTATTTCACCCCCACACTGGTGGAAATTTCAAAATGCTAGAACATACGATTTTTTTGTAAAAAAAATAAAAAAAAATTCTTAATAAAAAGTAGCCTATGTTCTTTCTCAGGGTCTAAAGATTGTCATTACCAAATTTTATCAAAATCGGTTGCGAGGTTTAAGCGGGAACGTTAGCTTTTATCAATCAGAATCAGAATTTGTTGTGAGTGAGAGAGAAGTGAATGTAAGTTTGGCTTTGTAGTTCCCGTTTCCAATCCGTACAGTTCGAATTTCGGGAATTCCGTTAGTAGAAAAAACCTACGCAACTACCAAGATTTATTGTCTTATCTTCAATTTCAACTCCTATTTTACCCCCACATTGGTAAAAAATTCAAAATGCTAGAACATACGATTTTTTCGTAAACAAAAAATATTTTTTTTGTTAATAAAAAGTAGCCTATGTTCTTTCTCAGGGTCTAAAGATTGCCTGTACCAAATTTCATTAAAATCCGTTTAGCCGTTTAGGCGTAAAAGAGTAACAGACAGACAGAGTTACTTTCGCATTTATAATATTAGTATGGATTAAAAATATTTGGTACTTAAATAAATGGGCCACCTGTGTCCCAGAAGAGAAGGCAGAAATTGTGGATCTCTTTAATTAAGGATCCTGGATTCACTCACAGCCATGAAACCAAGTTACGGGATTGCTTTTTTGCCCGCTTGAAGAAGGTTCAAATAACTCATGTAATCTTTTGTTTGACGGGCGATACTTAACATTCCCATCTTATACAGTCTGACCAACTTATCTGTGAACTGAATGGAGCGCTGTCGTCGTTTCAGTGTTCCTAAAATAGTAGTTGACACTTGTTGAAATTTCATTCTATTGTAAATGATAGTAGAACGTTTTTTCCAACAACGACAGTTCCAGTTGATTTAGAGAAAGAGATGACCATACACCAGAGCCATTTTATTTTAAGTTTAACATTTTGTCGTCTTAAGGTACATTGTTTAATTTCATCAGGTCTGTTTGATCATTGACTATAGTCTGGCTAACGAAAGTCGAACCTGGAACATGGCAGCAAATTTTTAAAAAAACCATGCGTGACATGACAGCACTAAAATTATACTATGAAAATAAGCTATAACCTGGAATTTCACTGGACGCCATGACGAGAGGTTGAGCTGTCATTTAAATATTTTGTGATGCAGAAGAGATGCAGTTTTGTTTTGCAAGTTCGTCGCCAGTAAATTAATATGAATAAATATGCAAGTGATTGGTGAATAGCTGGTGGCATTGTGGTCCGGGTGTTCCTGTCTCCGTTGTACGCGTTCCCGTGAAGTTCTCAAGCAAGACAATGAAAAGTGAAGCATCGACTTTTTAATGTTGTGTTTTATATGTTACTTTTATACATACTTACTTTTACTTATACTGAATGTAATATTTCTCACTTGACACTGGCAATATAAATATGTAACTATGTTCATGAGGCCATTAATAAAGAAATACAAGCTATAACCTATTTTGATGCTTGGTAATTCATTATTAAAAATATCCCACTCAAACGCCCGGGTGACTATCGTCACCTAAAACTTTGTAGCGTCTAACGTTAGAGTGACTATTGCGACCCAGTCTGTATAACTCTTTTTTAAACTGTTTAAACGGGATTTTAAGGATTTATTGATCTGGTATAGGTGTTGGCGGTAAATATAGGCGGAATCCAAAAATAAACAGAGAAATAAATAACGATAAAATTATTTCATACAATATAATTTAGTTTTATTCATCCAAATCAGATTCAAACACTTTCATTGGTATCGCTCTCTCATTTATAATAAAACTTTCTAAATTTTCTTCTGTTATTTTACCACGTTCTTTATATGTGTTTATTTTCAACACATGATCAATCATTTTCTTCCAATTCTGTGAACTTACGTTTTCAAATGACGTTGACTTTATCACGTTGACTGATGCGATGTACGAATGAATACATTTAGTTTTGTTCAATACGAAGAAAGGTAAGTAACTTATTTGTAACTTAAGAATACGTAAATTATAAATTTTAATTTTATAATGACGACTGGATAGGTAGGTTCAAAGTATCAAAATAATATTGTCTAATAGCTTAAGACGATGACGTTTATACAGAGTTGCCATATCAAAAGTTTTAAAATAATTCCAGGTTCTACTTTCGTTTTAAACCAGACTATTGTTTGTTTACAAAAAAAAAAAAGAAAACTCATAGACATAGACGTCTTGCTCGATGGAATGACGTCATTGATGTGTCACGCACATACGCTGGATCAGATTGTTTCTTTTCTGTGTTTTACCAACTGTCAATCTTCAATCATTAATTTTTTTATAATTGCGTATAGTGAATAGTGACGAATTGGTAATATATCTTACTTTTGTGGTGCCTTTATATATTCCATTGTTTTAAGCAAAGAAGCATTTGTAAATCAAGATGGAAGAACAAGGCGGAAGCTCAGCACCCAGAGTAAGCGATAAGCGTTTGGCACAAACTCAAGCCCAAGTTAATGAAGTTGTTGGCATTATGCGTGTTAATGTGGAGAAAGTTTTAGAGAGAGACCAAAAACTGTCAGAGCTAGATAATCGTGCTGATGCTTTACAGCACGGTGCTGCACAATTTGAGCAACAGGCTGGAAAACTGAAGCGAAAATACTGGTGGCAAAATTTAAAGATGATGTTGATCATTGGTGCTATTGGGGCTGTTCTACTAATCATCATTATTGTGTGGGCTACATCCGGTTCTGGCAACAACAGTACGTCTGCGCCGGCGGCGGTCACTGAAAACAATTCAGGACGATAGTTGTTTAATGCACAAAATCTTGTTATAACAAACCTTTCATATTTATGGATACTAATATAAATTTGCTTTTAAGCAAAGGCAACTTCATAGACCAAATTACGACTGAATGAGAAGCCTATATTTTGTAAATGATCCTTATTGATGCACATATACATAAGAATTAAAGTAATTAACTATACAAACATTTTGATATTTTTCTACAAATTTTAGGAAAAGAGTAATTGCTGCTAAATGTATAAGCCAGTGAATGTAATTCACATATAAGACTTATTTATAAATTGTTATACTTATCATATTAAAAATTGATACATTTTATAAAAATATGTGAATGTTGCTTTTGGAATATGTAACTGTAAAAAGTGGCCAACTTGTACAGTATCACTTTGTGATAAGTAGTATTTAATAAAGATTAATATAAACACAAAGCAAATTTTCTTAGCTGGATTGATATAAAGAACTGATATTTACCTGGTTATACTATTCATCGAAAACTTTATCCAATAACTGTTATACTGGTTAATAAATTTTCTTAAAGAATGTTATAACTATTTTTACATGATTACATTTAAAGTCAATCTAGTTATTGTAAACATTAAGTAAAATTGATCGGCTTAATGTTGAATTGTTTCCTATTTAATAAATAATTGTTTACAAATATGCACAAATTATATAACTTCTTAATTATTTGCACATCAGTTAGCGTTTATTGTCATTTATTTTATGATTGTAATAATTTTACTTATTATAAATACAGCTGGGACCAACATCTCGCTTTTGTCGCACATCACCTTAGTTCCGTTTGTCATAGGACCAGTTTACGTTGTATGCAAACATTTGTAATATCTTAATCTTAGTTGTTTTGTATTCTATAAGAAATAATAAATATATGTATTTCTTCAATATTTTATATTTATTTCATATTACGGTTACCTCTGTGCGTACTTATGTGCCGTCTTATCAGACATACATGCTTATCAGTATAGGTAAAGATAAAGGTGTGTGATTTCAAACAAAGAGTATACTTTAATGTAGTTATTAAGTATAATTGTGTATTAAAAAACAAGCAATACATGATAGATAATGATTTAATCTGTCAATTATTGTGCTATTTATCATTTAAGATTAATCTCTTTAAACAACATGTTGTCAAATGGATCATTATTGAAGGAAGTGTATGTACAGTGTGTGAGATTCAGAGTGAGTTGCTTTATAATTAGTGCTCATTAGGTTGAAAAATAGAGAGAAAAATTAATTGTTGAAAGCGAAGCATGGTAAACATCATACTGCACTGTACATCAGTTGTGAAAACCTACCACACTTGATTTTGTTTGGTTTTAAAATAATAATCTAATAATGCCAGAAGTTGAAATTACTACCAGTCTTGGAATGAAGTCATTCTTATGGTATATAGGAGTTAATTTGAATTTTTCAGTGGGGTGGACATAATTTGAAACTCATCCCATGCCACTAATAAACAACACGTATTATACAAAAAAATGTTTAGTCACAATTTTTTTAAGACATCTAAGACCCTGGATACGAAAATAATAGCGTGATATTTCTGAGTTGCTTTAGAATAGTAGAGGTCTGTTTCTGCAGTGGGACCGGTTGACATTTGTGAGCTGGTATGATGATACATAAATAGCAGCTTAATTGGATATACTTATCCTGGTATTATTTCAACAAACTTTGTTATCATAGCATCATGTAATAACAAATTAATGTCATTAGTGAATTGAGGAAAAATTTAGTTCATGTCAGAAATGCTTCATGCTATTTTGCAGAAAAAATAAATTAATGACTTTATTTTCATAATAATTTGTGTTATTTAAAGTTAGGTGAAAGAAGAAAAACTTTAAAATTAAACCTTTACCAATCCGTCTGGCCAGTGTGGTATTAGTAGGCCAAGTATTCCTTCGTCACGGGAGGAGGCCCATCTCTGCAGTGGGACATTAATGGGCTGTTATGATGATTATGATGAAAGTTAGGTGACTTGAGCTGATTTTCCACCAGAGGGGCGAGACGAGAAGCGTATTGACATATTATTTGTTTGTGTAAAAATGAACTATTGCTTCAGTCGCTAGAGTATAAATTAACTTTGCAACAGAAACACGCTTCTCGCGATAGGGTTATTGTTGTTTGTTCTACTTAATATTCGTTTGTGTGAAAATGAACCGTATTGCTTCTGATATAGAGTATAAAATAGATTAACAAGAAACACGCTTCTCGTGGATAACTTCCTCGACGGCGAAGCTGTCATGTGGCTGCCTTGTGTTAGGTCAGGGGTTCGAATCTTAATCATGATAATTATTTGTGTAAAAGTAGTACCGGCTAGACTGGTCATAGTAATTACATATCCGGATACCTACATAATTTATTTTCACATTAGTAAATACGACAACGTGTGGTGTCAGCGGTCCTAGTTTCCTTCCGTCAATGAATGACGACCATTTAGTCGAAGACCTATTCCCTGTCCCATGTATCATCTAAGATACATACCCATTGTTTTACTATTGTGTCTACAGGCGGGACAGGCAACCTGTTATGCGCTGTTATGAACGAAACTGTTTAGAATAATAAATAAACAGATTAACAAAGAAAAAATGAAGTTCAAGACAAGGTTTGAACCTCTGGCTTTTCTGGCTTAGTGCCCTAAAAGATTTCAACTTTAGACCGTCTGAGCTCTTGCTCTTTTATTTCAATCCGGAACAGCAGCTGTAGTAGTGGTCGTACGTACGTCCATGAAATTAATAAATACACTTTATATTAATTAGGCTAACGAATAAACAACAGTTGGTCGGTGTAGGCGATATCGTTATAATTTATTTATTCAACGTGACAACTTCCTACGTATGATGAAGCTTTGTCCTTTTATGGAGATCTATCCGTATGGTAAACAACTGACACAATATTACCATTAAATTTAATCCAAAGGTATTTAATAATCGATTGCTTAAAGTCCTTTTGGTGATGGAGTCACCAAACTGTTTTATTCTATGCGGTGTCGTACAAGCGGACTTATGGCACCTACGAGAAATTCTACTTCTGCACGAAAAGCTTCTAAACGATATAATATCAACTCGGCCCTTAAATAAATCTTGTACCCTAATCCATTATACACAAAAAGACACATTTTAAAATGTAAAGCTTCATGCCGACGACGAGACGTCTGTGGAGTACCTACATGATTGCTACGGAATGTTTTGAGTTCGATTCCCGATTTTTGTGTGCATGAACGTGAATGTTTGCATGGGTCGGGTCGTATTTAGTTATAGTGATCTAGTACCCTATTGTAGGTATTTACAAGCTCTACTTAGTTTGTTACTAGATGACACTGTGTGAATGTGTACATACCTACGTAAGTAGAAGTAATATTTTGGATATCGATTTTTTGTTTAAATTGACCTTCCTGTAGTAAAATTGAATCTGAATGTCTTTGAGTTTATGGAGTAAGTAGTTTAATAGGTATCAAAAAGTTCGTTTAAATCTCTGTCAAAACAACACGCTGATGTTATTTCTCCGTTCTATTTTCTCAGTCAGTTACTACTTGCAATGATGTTAATATCTAAAAATAACTAACGCCAAGGCAACTTCAAAGTCAAATGATTTATACTAAATACAAAATAATAACGTGCATTTGTGTAGGCAATCAATTTGTCGTCGGCTAGCTAAAATATGTTTAATGCATTTTGTTCTAACTGTAATATATAATAACAAACATTTGTACCTAGCGGAAAAGTCTATCGATATCGGCATATAAATGAGTCATTTTATGCTATAAATAACCTTCCTGAAAGGTGCCCAAAACTGTTTCGGTTTCCCGGTGTTGATTGCTTGCGGCTGCCGGGGTTGATGTCCTAAACCAGGATATTCTTTGTGTCCGTTTAATTGATGTCTGTAAAAGTCCTTATAGCCATGGTAGGTACCTACCTAAGTCTTTGAAAAGGAAACTGATGACATAAAAGCATTTTCTAAAAATAAGTGCCTCTTCGGCTTTCCTTACGAAATAAAAACATCTATTTCAAAATAATTATATTTCCAAATCTTAAAATGGTTTTATCGCATGTTTTTTTTGCTACATTGACAAATACGAGTTAGCGCTACGCTAGCTGCTAGCTACAGTTGTAAATGATTGTTGTGACAAAAATATTTCGGCAGTAGGATGTTCTATTCAATATGGAAGTAGGTAGGTAGTAGGCAACAGTTAACAACATAGCCAATTTGTGTTTAATTGGTAACGATGTCTAGCGGAATACCAAATTATAATTCGTTCCATTTTTGTATTTAAAATCTGGGATTCTATTTACAAATGGAAACGGCTAACAAACCTGTTTTAATAACTGTTCACACTTGAACTTTGCTATAATTGACATCTTGTTTTAATCCGTTGACAACTATTTTAATTAACGGACATGACATCATATCTCTGAAAGCCATAGAGGGCATTCGCGGATTAACTTCCTCGCTATTTAATAAATTGTCTCGTATGCTGTATAAAAACATTAAATATTTTTGAAATAGGTATCAGTCTCTTATAATAATGTTGTAAAAAAACTGATCTTCTTAATTTTTCTTACAAATCATCATAAAAACTGTTTGTTGCTGATCTTTGACAATAAACTAAGTACCTGTCTAAAAATATAGGAAGGCCGATTGACAATGGATGATTGTTATGATGACGTAGAAACCTTACCGGTCCACAGAAAACTAAATAGCATAAGTACAATGTAGGTACTTTTTCTTTTTGTGCGTCGATGACAATCAGATTGTGTCAGCCCAAAACTTTGCCACGAATATTGCACTCTCAGTGGCATGCATGACATCTTCCATTGAGCATGTTTGGTCGCAAAGGACAAGATAACAGATGTTCCATTGTTTGTGGAATAGCACTACACATTCCTACATACAATGTAGGTACTTCATTAGTCATTACCTATTCTATAGAGGAAAAGAGAGAAATGTGCAGATGAGTCAGGGGCTGAGCTCTTTACGCAGAGAAAGCATGTTCGAATCCTATCAAGCTTCAAACTAGCAATATTTGTTCGATTAATTTCGCTAACTTACATCAAACTAGGTAATGTGCACAAAGAACAATGCTCAAAACGTCCCCAGCTTGTAGCACTTTAAAACCTATGTTAATTGAAAGGCCTTAGTATTTTGATCATTTTATTGTATGACAGCAAATCTCAAATGTGTATCCGAAAAAAGTTATATCGCCATAAAGAAACCGAAATCAGTCACAATTATGTTGCTGTTTATTGTACTTTTTCGAAATTATAGCCAATAAAATACATAATTAACAGTGTAGAATATAAGACAAATATAAAAGATTATTTATTTATTTATTATTACGCGCCGTATATGCCCAATGACCCGATTTTTTCTTTTTTGTGGGCACGAGTAAGTAGTTTGTCTCTTGGGACATTTACTACTTTAGGCTGGGTGTGGGGTGGATGGCCCTCAACCTAAGACATTTAAGTGTCATGCCTCAGGGGCACCCCCTGTGGGGCACGAACCTCGGCCTGGACCGTCACCGACTAACAGGATGTGCGGAAGGCACGCTCTCTAGGAGCGAACGCGGCGCGTATTCCTGCCTTGGCGGCGAGGACGGAACCGCGGACGTGTTGTTGTGGCTTCGCGAGCCGTATAAGCTCTACGTTGAGCGATCGCGATCCTATCACCCGGCTCTTTGAGAGCATGTCTAGGTCTTCTAATTTTGGATATTCTAGATGGTACATCCCGTACCCGGATGCCTCAACCACTAGTTGGTTGGGGTGAGTGGCAGCCATTTCAAAGTAGCGACGGGACCACGGGAACAGAGTTTCATGTGTTTCTGGATGGTCGGCAACTCGAAGTCGATGTGGAGATCCTCGTTACGCGTGAACCGCGGTGCTCCCGTCGCTATGCGCATGAACCTTTTCTGAATTGTTTGTAACTTATGGATCCTGCTATGTGGCCTAAGGTGTGCAAAAACTACGCACGCGTACGTCATGATTGGCCTAACACAAGTCTCTTGTATCCTAACTTGGAAGGAGTAAGTGCAGCCGTCTCATCACAAACGAGCCCCGCTTGCGAACCATGTTTAGGTTGGGACGGAGTGAGATTTAATCGTCGAGTATGACTCCAAGGTTTTTGGCTTCCCTCGCCCAAGGGATCGGGAAGCCGAACTTTTTGACTTTTGGTGTCTCTGCCGAGAGAGTTTTGTGGCTCCTTTTCTTGTGAAAATTCAACGCTTGGCTCTTTTCGGGGTTGACTGTTATCCTCCATTTTAAGAACCACTCACTGATGGCGTTGGACGCAGATTCACGAATGAAGAACCAAATAAATCCCATCTAGTAACAATTTGTCCGTTGGGTCATTGAGGCCAGGAGATTTAAACGTGATTTTAAAATGTTTAGGAATATAGTATTCAAATTATTGAATGAAGAGATGAGGAAGTGTATTAACACTTCCTTATCTCTTCACAGACTACCGATTTGCTGGTGCGCTTCTCAATACATCCAGGGAGCTTTTTCATGACCTTGTCTATACCACAGACTTCGTTGAACGAATTTATCTCAGAATTCACGTCAACAATGACTTGGGTAACTACGTTACAGGCAGCGGGCTACGTTCAGAACATTAACTGATGAGTCCATAAACATACCGTTCCCTGAATTGTCAAACGAGGATACTATTTTGTTTAGTTTGGGGACATATCACACTTAAAACTAGCAGCTTCCTATGTTAGCGAACATTTACGTGGCGGCGTCTGCAACATAGAAGTTGGTGCAACTCCAAGCCCAATAATGAACCAATACGGTATAAACACGGCAGATTTCACTCTTTTGAGGAGTCGAATTTTATCCAAACATAGGTCAAATGCGACCTATTACAGGTATTTGGTTTTAAATAACGCACAGGATATAAACGCAATTCAGGCATATTATTATTCATGCTTAACTACTATGAGAACAGTTGGTGCCTGCGCGCATGTCGTCAGTATCGTGTGGTACTTTGGTATTGGAAGGCATTTATACAATTTCAGACCTAGATATGCTCTCAAAAAGCCGGGTGATAGGATCGCGATCGCTCAACGTAGAGCTCATACGGCTCGCGAAGCCACAACAACACGTCCGCGGTTCCGTCCTCGCCGCTAAGGCAGGAATACGCGCCTCGTTCGCTCCTAGAGAGCGTGCCTTCCGCACATCCTGTTAGTCGGTGACGGTCCAGGCCGAGGTTCGTGCCCCACAGGGGGTGCCCCTGAGGCATGACACTTAAATGTCTTAGGTTGAGGGCCATCCACCCCACACCCAGCCTAAAGTAGTAAATGTCCCAAGAGACAAACTACTTACTCGTGCCCACAAAAAAGAAAAAATCGGGTCATTGGGCATATACGGCGCGTAATAATAAATAAATAAATAATCTTTTATATTTGTCTTATATTCTACACTGTTAATTATGTATTTTATTGGCTATAATTTCGAAAAAGTACAATAAACAGCAACATAATTGTGACTGATTTCGGTTTCTTTAAGGCGATATAACTTTTTTCGGATACACATTTGAGCTTTGCTGTCATACAATAAAATGGAGAGATGACTAATACCTTTCGATTAACATATATCTTAAAGTGCTACAAAGTGGGGACGGTGTCCATACATTTTTGAGCATTGTTCTTTATTACCTAGTTATTTTATTACACACAAGAGTGACTGCTGAACGGTATTTCATCTCAGCGTTTTCGTGCTTCAGGCAGGGCTCAGGGCGCGTAAACGTCAATCCAGTTTATTGTAGTAGTGTCAACAGCAGTCAGAGGTCCATGTGCACTAATGTGCAGTACATCTGAAACAAGTCCCGATAACAGGTTAAGCACTAACCGCACGATGTAAAAACAATAATAAACTGTTCCAGAAAGTTCGATAAGGGCTAAGTATACTTATTCTTATACCAAGAATGTAGAGGTCAGGGTGACGTAAGTGCAAAATTTACAATATAATCACTCTCGTCTGAAACACAAGCTTACGTCATTTCGTGTATGTCCTCGAGGGAAATCGAGGGCGTTCCTTCCTTAGATATTTTTAAAACTGTTTTTGTTTAATATTAAACGTGGGTTGTTAACGATGTAACAGTCAAAAATGGCTTGTTTGTATCCCTACCATTATTGACTTATTTAGGGTGATGACTAGCGGTTTTTACTACTTAAATTAGAATATTCTTGCCTATTAATAGTAACCACTACGACATTTTTGGAGTGGTCTATAGCTGCAACAAAGAAGTTGCGAGTTTGATTCTTAGTTCTTACTTAATGCAAGTTTTTGTGAGAACATGAATGTTGATATGGAGGTAAAAACAAAGTATGTTTTTAGTTACCTACTAAAAGGTCTGTTTAGTTTATAACTAGATGGCGTTGTGTGGATGTGTGAAGAGTTATAATCAGCCTTAAGCTCTGTAACACTGAGTATAACTTACCTAGGTAGGTAAATGTCATTGCTCTTACTTTTTTTGTTCTTAGGATGCAACAAAACTTTTTCTCTCTTTATCCATCAGTTTCAAGGGCATATTTGATTAGTTTACATTGTTATCCAGTCCCATGACCCCGTGTGAACTAACACAAACAAAACTATCGAATGTCATCGAAACTTTAAACCCGATTACCACGTATGGAGAGGAGTTGCCAAGTAAAATGAGGAAGGAGGTCACGCTGCAGTCCACATTGTTCCGCTTTCCGCTCTGCTTACTACTTGTCATTCCAGTGTGAATGTGACAAAATGTTGCCAGCCTTGATCTTACCTTCGTTCATTACAACAAATAAAACCTTGTTTTCTATAGACAACGATTAAAAGAGTTCTTATATACCTACTTATTTTTTATCATCTCAAAAGAGGTGGAGGATCTCAATTCGGTTGTATTTTAAGTTTTTTATTCGATAACAAGAAAGCATAGAAAAAAAATCATCTTGCGTTGATCCTAATTAAATCAGAGGCTTGGGCACAGAGTAGGTACCCTTTATGATGTACTTAATATACCTAGGTATGTGCTACATACGTGATATTAATGAAGAAAATAATCTGTGTGGTGACGAAATAAGCATACAACTACTGCTTAACAGTCTGAAAAAAGTGACAACTTGACAAAAACCAGCATCCCTTCTGGACAGCATCATATTATTATCAGTAGGTCAAGCGTCTCTGCCAATTTGTAATGTTGCTAGGTATAATGACTTCATTTTAATATTAACTTGTTTTATTTATGCACTGTATACAAGAATAAACTAGATTATACTAGATAATAATTAATTATGTAGGAAAATTTATAGTTACTAGAATATTTTTGCTGTAGGTAATGATCACAATTGTCTAGATAAAATTATCATGCATTGTAATTATCAAACCGGTTTTAACCGGTGATAATATTACCTTAAGATGTACACAGATATACACGGCAATAAACATTCTTAGCACATGTCCTTACAAAGACAGTCATTAGTAAGTACAGAGCGTTCTTGTAAGATTACATCAAGAATGTACCTCGCGTTCTATTCCTAATCGGTGCGGTCATTCAACTCGTTCTTATTAAAATTTCATAGACACGTATTGGCCTTCCGATCTCCTTATTGAGATAGCTGTCGATAATTTCATTATTAACTCTTATTGGAAAAAATATTATTGAAAGTTTTTGCCTGATCATGTGCTCAGGTAGATATGCAGATTTAAAAGTTTTTACATACCAACTTGTATATCTCCTCGTGAGATCATAGTATATTTTCAAATTGTAGGAAACATAGCAAAACAGCTTAAAATTTTTAAACACTTAAAACAAAAAAGGAAGAAAAAATCCGAACCACTCTCCGTCCGCGGTTTCTGGACATGTCACAACTCACAACTCACGAGGGCTAAAAAAAGAAAAAATAAAGAGTAGCGTATTCGAAAATGGAAGCAGTAAACAATCTTTCTGTTTTTTTCTGTTTGAATTTATTACGACTTTCAAACAATGTCGGTAATGAATGCAATACTGAAATAGCGTTAAAGTTGGCACGTAACAATAATTCAATAGATCTTTAAATTAAAAAGCATTTACGAACATTCCGAGATTCATGTAACAAAAACTCCTTTAGAATGTGAACATCTACTATAATAATCTTGGCTGGTTTTGTATTAACAATGGTCTTAATATAGGTACCTACATTATTCTCAATACAATTTTTGCATAAAAACTATTGGCAACTAATATACAGTCTCGCCACTAGACATAATAGTAAAATTAAACTTACAGATGTTTTTATTCTATGACTCATAGTAACAATATTGATCGAAGAATGAGCCAGGGAAATTGTTAACATACCTACCTATACAAATGGCCATAAGCATTTATTACTACTTAGTTCACTATTTTTAACTAATGGGAGGTATACTTCTCAATTTAATTCGGCTCTTATCTTTCTTATATTTCATACATTAAATTGTATTATCCGAAGAACATCTATTGCTGGCCTTTATTCGTTACTTAGGGCCAGATTCAGAGACCGCACTTTGTCTTTACTTTAGCAAAGTCTAGTTATTATCTCTGAATTTGAACAACATTAAAGTAATTTTTCGCATGAAAAAGTTTACTTTCATTATTTATTACTACAAAGTAAACTTTTCATGCGAAAACATTACTTTAATGTTGTTCAAATTCAGAGATAATAAGTAGACTTTGCTAAAGTAAAGACAAAGTGCGGTCTCTGAATCTGGCCCTTAGTAGTCTCCCGTCCGTCTTTATCAGGTCATTCGTCTAGTGCGTTCATATCTACCTATGTAGAGCTGCTATATACATTCTAGTATGGGTGCTATTTTAGATCAATTTTGCGGGCAATCGGCGTCGTCGGGCAATTCATTATGCATCTGCTATGTTGATTTGGTTTAATCGAATCTTCTTATTTTTTAATTGTTTTCAGATGTCTGCTTTGTACAATGGTTTTGTGTTGTCCTCTAAGGCGGTTGGCTGATAGCCTAAACACAAAAAAAACAAATAATATTTTAAAGGAATTTCGTAATTTAAATTGTTTGTTTCGAAAATATACAGAGATTTAGAGGTGTTAAAAAGATTCATTAGGCGTCAGAGGAATATTAACAGCTTCTCAAATATTATCTTGTTAATTATAGAGCATCTATACCTACTACATTACTCTATGGAAGAACTACATTTATTTACTAATTGATCATAATAAACCAACTAGTTTTAGGTATATATAAAAAGTATTTAACATCGCTGTTTACATAGACATAAAAATATCTTTGAATCATCTTACGGTAAATATAGCCTATTCTTCTAATCCTAAGTGCATTCCATGAATACACCTTGTCTAATCTATATAACCATGTACAATTACTGTGAGACTGTGACCTCTAACTCGATTAGCTACTTCATTGTACTGTGTGAGTCAACGAGTTCAAAAAGACGTGTACCTACCTAATCTTGATACCAAAGGGCTTCCATAAAGTTTTATTACTGTTTATTTTTATACTGCAAGAGTTAAGAGGGGTTACATATTTTCGGGGAAGAAAGTATGTGACCATCTGTATCCTCCAAACATTAACTTTTATAATTGTCACGAAAAATATCTGCCTAAATCTAAATCTAACTACTTTTGTAGATAATAGAGCTCTCCGAAGATCACATTTCCTCTAAGAGTCGAGTAAATCAGGGTAATCAGACTTTGTTAGGTTTGTAGTTAGTAGCATGAATAAGAAAGTAATTTAATGTTTAATTGTGTTTTAATGATACATTTTCAATAGCCATTGCAATAGTAGCTTTATTATTAAATTAAACTAGGTAGCATTTGTTATTAAGTACTGTTAAATGGTTTCTTAGACCTAATGTGACACGTTAAAGCCCTAGAGCTTTGAATAATATTCGCTATACTTAATATCGTAACAAACGTGACAGATATTGTACAAATACTTAACTTCGTAGTAACTTTAAAGTTTATACTATTAACTAACTCTCTATAGTAACGTAGACTACGTTACTATAGAGAGTTAGTTACTTCGAGCTGAGGCAAGAATAGCATTAGACGATTCCCAAAATATTAGGTCGTCTTTGGCGAGAGTCATCTTTATTATTCTAGGTATTCGACAAGGCAATATGACCCTACTGAACCATTATGAAAAGTGCGAGTCCATAAACGTAGGCTACGGATGGTAGTCATGAACATAGATTTATATGTAGGTATACACGGGTCATCATAACAGCCCAATAATGCCCCACTGCAGGGACGGGCCTTCTCCCATGACGGAGAGATCTTTGGCCTACTAATACCACGCTGGCCAGACGGATTGGTATAGGGTTTTATTTCAAGTTTTCCTTATTTTTATTTTGTAAAGATAATATTCCCCATCTCATCTAATGGGTGTCGTAAAAACCGACTAAGGGACTATCCCCTTAGTCGGTTTTTACGACACCCATTAGATGAGATGGGGTGGTGACATATTGTATTCTTACTCCGTCATCATACGGAGAACACACACACACGGGTAGTCATGAAATAACTTAACTCTATCGTCATCATTTTGCCAGTTTGACCACACGTGTGCACCGGATGTACATCGGCTGATCTCCGAACACGATAAGCAAGTGCAAATCGTTTGGGAGGGCTTTTCGCCTTTAATTGACCTACCACCAAGAAAATCTATAATCGTGGAGGTCACTAGTGGTTAGATATGGGACGTAGTAAATTCATTTATTAATTTATTTATTTACCCTGCCTACTTATTTTTGTCTTCCATTCTGTTACTCATTCTAAATGATTCTCATTTGTTTTATTTGTTGGTAACGAAATAAATATTTTTTCTTTCTCTTCTGGTATGTAGGTAAAGAATTCTAATTTTAAAAAGTTCCTTACCGACTAAACTGTAATTCCAGAGTGTTCCACATCATAATAAAGGAATGCCATAGAAGTATTTAATTATAATTAATCGGTGTGTGAAGTGGGGCGACGGCTGCATGAGAGTCGTACATTAAAAGCAATAAATATATCAAGCTATGTTAATGTATGAAGCACGGGTTGCATTATGTCATATCCCGAGCAGGCAAATTGAAATGTCTATAAATACTCCTTTTAATTATTAGTCGTACGTATCCTGGTCCTGGCACTGCCAGTCGCTATCAGACGCCATTAAAGTTTTTAAAACTATGAAAACTTTGTTTTGTAAGTATAGCTTTTTTGATTGGTACAGTGACTTGAAGAATTTACGATGAGAAATAGATCGTAGAAAAATATAGGTCGTAAAAGACTTCTACAACTTATATTACAAATTTAGATGGAATTACTGTACAAAAGAAATAAAACATGAAACAAACACTTTTTTCTATTATAGGTAACTAGCAAATCCGGCGAACTCCGTTTCGCCACCAGGCTTCGTTTTATGTAATGTGAAAAAAGATTTTCCCGCGTTGTTGTTGAATTTTTTTTTAATTTTCTTGGCTATAAACCTAACGGAGCCCGAGACCTTTCCAATGAATGCAAAACCGTGGAAATCGGTTCTTGCGTTCTGGAGTTATAGCGTCAGGAAGGAAAACCCGACTTATTTTTACATGGTAGATAGTGCCCCATGCCCAGTGCCCCTACTGCAAAGACAGTCCTTCCCTTCTTTTACTTATAGAGGGAAACTTGACGTTTGGTCAGCGTGGTATCTGTACCTAGATACCACGCTGACCAAACGATATGTTGGTTATTTATTGTTTGCCCGAAAGTTATATGCCATAATATTCTTATGCCCGAATTTCATTTGCCCGAATTTCTTAAGTCATAACGGCAAAAACAGCTCGACGGGGAACCGCTCTGCGGGTCTCCTAGTTTTTGGTGGCTTACAGAAGTTTTGGCTTAAGTTGCATTGCTCTAAGTCTCTCAGTCTCTCTAATTAAATTATGGCAAGTAAATATTATGACTAAGGACGATTATGGCAAACAATATTAGTACAAATGAAATTATGAAAGATGAAAATTCGGGCAAATGAAATTCTGGCAAGTGGAGGTATACCTACGCGATATGTTAAGGAGTGCTTGAGAAATTTACTGTTAAGTAAACATCTTTCAGTCAACAGTTGCTTCCTACGTTACCTTTTGGAAAAGATGAGGATTACATCTTCTATTCTTAGTCACTACTTGACAACACAATTGACAAAAATGATCACAATACTTTCTCAGAAATAGTTGAAACGATTCATCCATAGACACCACACCCAACGATTTCCTGTTGTTAAAAGACTTTTATAAATGGTGCATTAATGTGGGGGTGGAAGCTTTTTCTTACTAATGACAGAGCGTTGTTTACATTGTTAAGTAACTGTGGCACAAGTGTTGAGAAATGTATTTAAATAGAACTATACTAGCTTGCGTCTGCGCATATGGTCGGTTAAAAGTCAATTTTCGTTTGAGCCACCTTTGCAATTTTTTTACTTGTTTTATTATAAATGTATAATATTATGTTATGATGGGTAATACTAGAAGGTGGAGTAAACCTAGGTTATGTAGGTACCTCTAATTTAAAATTAGAACAAAAATTTGACAAAGGCGGCAAGTTCTATTATTTTTTTGTAAATATATTTATTAGACTTACCTACTGTTACATACTCGTTTAAACTTCCCTATTCCATTTGCAATTTGATTTATTCCATTTTTAAACATAGTTTGACTAAGTAGTCAAAAATGATTGGAAATCTTTTTCATACATAACGATAATATCTGAATAAGGGGACCTACTACAGATGTTTGTGCTTAAAAAGGAACATAATGTAGAATCAGCTTCAAAGAAATCTCAAAATCAGAAGAGCACCAAGAAGGTGAGATTTGGTTGCAGCTGTCTATACACTATCGCCTTTATAAATATGAGTGGGATACGAGGAGTCTGAATAAATATCAAAGACAACAGAAAAACGTGACGTCATTCTTAGACTGTACATGGCCGTATGACCGTGAAAAAAACAAACAAGTACGAATGGCTTACTGCAAACAAATTAATATAAATGAAATCATCTGTATGGTGACGGATTAAGACATAATATGTATCTACAGATATAATTTTATCATCCTATCTTAGTGTCAGTTCTTGGTTCTTGTCGATATCATTTTCTACGTTCTTCTTTTGTTTCGATGGCTAAATAGCCAACGTACCATGTGGTACAACATTATTTGTACCTTCTTATATGTATTGAGTATAATGTGGCCTCAGGGTCCTTTAAAAACCAATAGTACAAAAGTTACTGTTACCAGACCTGAATTCAGGGACTCGTTCCATCGATCAGAAACGTAACTCTGGGCTTTAATGGTACAGGTGTCTGGTAACAGGATGTAGGAGGACGTAGTCCAGTGGTTTTCTGCGTATAATCCTTGCTTAGAAAATAATGTGGACTAAGAGATGAAACATTTCAGGCTCTAAATACAAATAATTATATTGATTGGTATTCGAACCCACGAACACGCCAGCCTCATACACGACCACTTTGCCACTAAAGCAGTTACATAATATATAGATACGTATTGCCTCATCATAACAGCCCATTAATGTCCCACTGCAGGCCTCCTTCCGTGACGGAGGGATACTTGGTCTACTAATACCACGCTGGCCAGACGGATTGGTACAGGGTTTAATTTTAAGTTTTCCTTCTTTCTACGTAAAGGTAATATATACAGATAGTTCCTTAGTCGGTTTCTAAGACACCCATGGGATGAGAAGGGGTGGTGACATATTGTATTATTACTCCGTCACCACACGGATATATTATTGCCTAATATTTTATTTTTTACTGTGGTTACCCACACATATTTGACCTACGATAGTTATAAATTTGCTTAATGGAGTACATAAATCGTAATATAATAATAAAATTGATTGATTGATTGCCTCAGTGGCAGCGGTCAAGATAAACATATATAGTACGACACGAACATATTAATTGAAGACTTTAAAGCCGTGAAGCGAACGGTTTTAATGCAACTTGACTCTGCTTCCATAGGGATCCTGTGAGGCCTAAAAGGTAACCGAAGTACTAGAAACCATTTTTCATCTTTCGAGCTTCTCGTATTCGAGGTCAGCCAATGGTATTTTTTAATATTTTAATATATACCTCACACTTTCACACAACGCCATCTAGTCCCAAACTAAGCTGAGCTTGTACTGTAGGTACTAGACAAGGGATAAACATACTTAAATACTTTTTTTTGTAAATACATACAGTTATACATAGAAAACACCCAGACCAATGCAAACAACCATGCACACAAAGATTTGCATTGAGCGGGAATCGAACCCGAGACCTCTGCGTAGCAGTTACGCCACAGAGGTCGTTACTCGGTATGCACTAGCATATATTGTTGAGGGATCAGCTGGTGTACATCCAAGGCACACGAGTGGTCAGGCAATTGTTGGCGACTGACAGAAGCCATTTCATAACTGCCACCTTTTGAGCTCGAAGTAGCGCTAAATAGGTATAACAATAAGTACATAATCGCGATCTTATTCAAAGATTAACAATTTTGCTTCTTTTATAGTATGATTTTTTATAAATAAATAAACCATAATATACTTAATCTAAAAATAAATGTCTCTAACTTTTATTTAGATTACTAAGTTCCTATGTACCTAACGTTACGAGCCTTAGAAAAAAATCTAAGCTTACATTTTATGTCGCAGATGACCTTAAACTAGAGCTCTGAGAAAAATGAGGCTAAAGAAATCGGTCTACAATTTTAAACAAAGACTGACGTAGTCACGTGTCATTATTCGTTTCAAATTATTAAACGAGTAGCATCTATTGTTTTTATTTTCCAGATTATTCCTGGAATAAATTTAATTTATTTACAAATTCATAAAACCATTTTATTTGACTAGAAATACACAAAGTCGAGGATAACTTATTGAGAATTTATTATTGACAAACATATTTACACTAATAGAACCTTGATTAATTTATATCTACTGCGACCTCGGTAAAATTAAATTAACTTCGAAGAAAATGACTGTATTCTTTGAAAATAACTTATTAGTAAATATTTTTGTAAGTCTCCCTATGTGTCACATCCCTTCTCATTCATAAAAATAGTATTAAAACAGTAGGAGGAAAACTTTTCCATTTTTATTTAACCCAATGCAGTCTAGTGGCCTTTGGTCGCGCATACTCCGCGACGTTAGCAATAGGTAGCTATTTATTGGACTCATAATCTGTAGAGGAGTTGCCTACTCACTAAACCTAACCGGGATGTACCTAACCTTCCTTTGATAGATAAGCCTCCTGCAGTCCAGCACAGGTGATAAATCAGCCTAGATATATAACCCTTTTTTGGCCAGGTGGGAATCCTCATAATAGTTTCTTCGCTGCGAACGGGTCTGGCAGCCTAATACTGACTAAAATTCCTCGGTGTTCCATCTCTTGCGCAGCCCGGAGGACGCGGGAAATCATAATTCCTAGCAGGCTTAAAACCCTGTACCACCTTTTCTGCCCATGGTCTTAATAAGCCTAGTTTTTTTAAGTACGTCACTGAATGAGACCCGCCCTTAAAGTAGGACATTTACTAGCTGTTATGACATGATAGTTAATTTAATATAAACGTGGGAGTAGCTTATAACATGACTAATGTTTCCTAGTTCTATTAAGTACAACCTTTAGTATGTACACATTACACAGAGACGCATACAGATCTTGAGGACATATTTGGTGTCTTTTCGTCTTAAAACATATCAGAGTAATGACTCACTAATACATAGTTGGTTAGCGTTGCCTAATTTAATTATTGTAACACTAATTTGTTTCGTAAATTTAATTCTAGAGAATTATCTTTAGTTGACCTTGATTTAATCACAAGTGAAAGAATTTAGGGACCTTGTTGGTATTGGTACAGCTGTCTTCTTTGTTGTTTATTGTTAGATAAAGGATGGGACGCAAAGTCGAAACCTTTAATTCCCACATTAGGACACAATTAAGTTAGAGGCATTTCATGTTAGTTAAAGGAAAAGGTGTACCTATTATGGATACTTGGATACAATAAAATCCTACTGAATGGTCGTAAAAGTCTACTAAAAAAGAAGCTATGAAGAAAATAGACCTAGTCGAAAGATAAGAAAAAGAAAGAATGACAAAAAGAAATTGAACAATTAATGTGTTTGACTAGCAAGATATTATGCTGTGCATTACTAGATAAGACCAGTGATTGCTAGTGGAACATTATCTAAAGTGGAATACTCGTTCATTGAATTTCTAAATGATCGTATAGGTACACAATAGCCTTAACTACGTCAGAAAACGTCACATGTTGATACAAGGTGATCAACTTCTACTCTATAAAATCCACCGTTTTAAATACTGACTTTTTAATCGAGCGAATTTGTGTTCAACCAAAATACTACAATGAATAATACAATCACGATTTGGTATGGTGTTGATGACCATAAAGAGAAGTGACAGATCCAGATGAATGATTCATAAGGTGACGTAGTACGATCATCTAAGCTGGTAGCGGCTATGCGTCACGGTAAGGATGATCGAGTGTAACTCGCGGACGTCTTGGTACCTACGAACAGACGTGGAATGAGCGAGAAACATAGTGAGTGTGGGACGAATGACGCCGACCGACTCTTTGCGTTGAACGTGAGGCTATTTAAAACTGTGCGCAGGCCCCGTGGCGCCGAGTCGACAACTAATGATCAGTCCTGCCTTGTCTGCCGTCGAGTGCGTAGCGACACTGTGATCCGTGTTTACATAAGAAACGTTTCAGTGTTTGTTTAGTTTCACGAAATCCATACAAAACACAAATTAAAATGGCTGACAGTGGTCTTAAGAGAAATATTCCTATCAAGCTTGGTGACTTTTCTGTCATCGATACTGAATTCTCCAGCATCAGGGAGAGATTCGACGCCGAAATGAGGAAGATGGAAGAAGAAATGAGCAAATTCAGATCAGAACTCATGAACAGGGAAAGCAACAACTTCTTCAAAAGCACAACTAGGTATTTATTTTAATTAATTTATTGATGTTGTATTAAATAACATAATATAATTTTACTTAACTTTTTGTTTTCGATTTTGATTTAAATAATTATCAGTCGCCCTGTTAAATGCTACATTGTCATTATCGTGTGAAATTGTAATTGGGTAATTTAGCCGTGGATTGATACGCCGGGTCTTCATACAATTATATTAAAATTCAGTTTGTAACAGTTACGTCGCCGGCCCTGTTTGCCTTAAAGGGAATCTTGAATTAATGAGTCTGGTAGTTTCGCAACACAGTCGCCTACCTCGACCAACTCCAAAAAAGTTAATTCAAAAAGTATTATTCGGGATCAGTCTGCGGAACGGCATCAACTGCAGACAAGTCAGTCGCGTCCATTTAAAGCGTGCAGCGATACGTAAGCCCGACGCGGGATGATGTCATAAATAGAAATAGCGCTGGTTACGCGGCTTATAAAACAGAGAATTTGTTGCTAAAACCCGTAATGTGTGACATTGTAAACACATTGAATGAAAAACACTGTTACATAATGGGTTTTGATTGTAAACAGTTTCGTATCAATAAACAAGTAAAAATTAACCATGTAACTTTAAGATAGAAAAAAATAGTATCGCTGCTTAATATTCTATCTATCTACCCTCATTTTTCACCTCGCGTAGATAGCCATGTCATTGGTAAATTTGTTGTATCCAACATTCAAGAGATAATCTAATTATCTTGTCCGCACATTAGTATAATTGAGAATAGTGGACAGTCCTGACTTTTTTGTGGGTGTACATACATTAGTGCCAATATTTATTTTTCCAGGGCTGTCACTTTAAATTTTTATGTAGATAGCACTTTATTTTTAATTATTATGTATAGGACTTAGACTTAAAAACTTAGTATTTTACCAAAGTATTAAAATTAAGATTATCGCAACTTTTTCAACATATATTTTAAAACCATTTTCACCGTTTCAAATTCTCTGGTGTATTATGCAGTTATCTTACAAAATGTTAAAAGAAGGTTGTAAAGCGAGTGCATGCATAAACATGTTTACGATAATTTTATCAACACTTGGCGTGCAATTTTAGTTTCACTGGCGGAAACGCATGGAAGTTATGTTTACGGCTCGTATAGGTACATGACCTAGTTGGACCGAGTTGATGCCGTTTCAGCCGTAAGTCTAGTGATGCAATGCTTTCTGCAACATTCGACATTCATAAATATATGCGTAGGTTTCTTGTACGTCTACATTATATTCATAATCTGTGGGTAGATGTTTTTTTTTAAGTTAACGTTTTAGTCACAGTAAATATTGAATGGTTTGTAGGTAGCTCACGATAGGGCTGTGAGTCTGAGAATTATTTGTTACTTTTAACATGAATTTGATTTGACAACGTGCATTTTGATTTTAGTTTACTTATAATGAACATAGGTTCCTGTAATGCCATAATAATTATGTATAAACGTATAGACGTTTATACATATTATCTCGTCAGCATATTTCTGACCGAGCATGGTTGCATACAGACCTATAGTTTCTGATAAAAATAAAGTTTTCGAATTAAATAAAAGGTTTGGTTCAGTAAAGTAAAGACTTTCTTAAATTTCAGACTAAAATTAAGTTAATGTTTAGTTATTATCGAGCACAGAGGGATTCACAACTAAGCAAGAGTATACCAACACGAAACAAAAGTAGTTTTAGTTAAACGATCCGTAAATTTTTCGTCATAATAAAGACTAGGAATACTGCCCATGTTTTAACTAAAAACTAAAAAGTTGGCAACCCTTGCTAAGAGAAATCGTTACAAAATATAGTAGGTCCTTGCTCTATATTCAAGTGTGGGCCTACAGGTCCGCCCATGATTGTTCCGCGTAGGTGGTATTACAAGAAGAGTTGTACTTATTTGGCATTCGCAGCTGTCAATTTAATATGTCGAAATTGTTAAATTAACACGAACAACCTTCTTCTTGGTATTATTGCGGAGAATTATGACGTCATCTTAATGCTTGCAGCTATACATTTTATTTTTACTGCGTTTTAATTTTACGACTGTATATATTTTTTCTTTATCTATGCTTTATCATGGCTTCATAAAAATAAACACATTATACTTTATATCTTTTTTACAAAAACACATAAAATATTGTAAAGTAATGCACCAGCATATTTATACCTACATATTACAATTTTATTTAAATTTTATTCATTTGAAACCATAAAGTTGTATTCATATTATTATCTGTTTGCATCAGAGGGGTGATCAAAACAGAGGAATCCCTAGCAATATTGTAAAAAATATAAACCTACAGTTACGATCTCAAATAACATGGGATAAGGGGAGCGGAATGATAAATGAGGGTGTTAATGTCGCGTATAATCGATCTCTTTACATTAAACCTGCAAGATAATATTAAAAGCATTCCATTTTATACGGTTAGGTACTTCGGTAATAGTAGCGTAGTATCAGATTGTAATTAATTTCAATCATTCTGATTTTTACATTTCTTAAAAATCTCATAGAAGCAAGAGTTGCTGCTGGGATCAAACTTAAACTGGATTATATTAAGAACTAGCCTTTTGTTCTGTTCCATGAGAATTTGTTTAAAATTTCAAGATTTGTTTTATTTTAAGAATCTACCAGTCCTATATTACAGTAACTTATGTAGAGCCATGAAGATCTTAGACTTATTAGAATTCTTCTAAACCCTTTAATGGCATACTGCTTGATTTACCCAAACCTAATAATATAGTCTAAAATATAGTGTTATAATTTATTATATAGGTACGTTTATCAATACCTGCTACATTTAATATTATGTAATATTTTGAGCTTAAAACTAACAATCAACGTTGCTTTTTGCATGTCTTACAATTTCGAATCTGTTTCCTCTGGAGGAGTAACGAAGTCATCGGAGAGGTAAACGCAAAATATATAAGTACAAATTATTATTATTTAAATATTAGCATTTTATAGATTGTGGAGGGATGTCTTTAAAAGAGTACCAACGCACGAATACAAGCCGATGTCTTTTCTTATTTTAAAACTTTAAATTCTAATCTATGAAAAATAAGCAAATTATGCATATATTTCGTGAATTTATAAAAAAATCAAGTACGGAGCCTTTATTAACGGAGTAAGTAAAGACTCCGTAGTCGATTTTTTTATAGAGTCATAGTCGATGTTTTTCAGAGAGTTTTATAATAGTTATTTCTTTTATGCAAAATAATTGAACACTAAAAGTCTGAAAAAGTCACAGAGGTCTAAAATAATCATGAAATAATAAGGTCTGAGAGAATCAGAATAAAATTGAACGCTTTATGTAGAGTTCTTATTCGTGCTAAAGGTACTCTTTCTAGGACGACTGTAGGGAGTACAATAAGGCACAAGCACTGTAGAGTAGTATAGAAGTATTTATTATTTATATACGTACATTTGTTAAGTATAATATGTTTTGTAATATGTTGGTAGTATTCACTATATTAATTTAAGTAAATAGAGTCGCACCTGCGTATTAATTATTGTGCAATATATTTGTATTCACTGGTTGTGTGCAGTATTGTCATATTGTTGTGGTGGCTGTAATTTATGTATTGTTGCTAGTAAGATAAATATCTGTATTCGGCCTTATTACAAAATACGGTCTAACTATAAACCACGATTTATTACGTCACAAAACCACTGTTTTTGAAATTCGTTGTTACAAAATCAGTCTTAACGCTAAAGTGTTAAAACTGATTTTGTATTAACAAATACAAAATCATAAATTTGTCATTACAAAATCAGTTTTAACACTTTAGCGTTAAGACTGATTTTGTAACAACAAATTTCAAAAACAGTGGTTTTATGACGTAATAAATCGTGGTTTATAGTTAGACCGTATTTTGTAATAAGGCCGATTATGTTTTATGACTACGCTACAAATTCCTTTGGTCCTATAATTAATTTTACCATTGTAATTGATTCGACAATAAACTTAAGTACTAGGTACACTACTGTCGAGTAACATGTTTCTTTGTTAATTACACTATAAATATACTTTCCATTGACATTAAGTATTATTATTAATAAATACACACATCAAAAAAGTCTAAGCAACATGCATGATATTACAAATTTACCATTTATATTAATTAATTTCTAAGTATTTACTCACTCAAAGTGTATAGGTAAGTAAACTTTTTTGTTATTGATGACATACTGGCTGGTTGTAAAAAAAAATTTCGATTATGTTTTGTTTTTTTTCATAAAATTCAAATGACTGCGAATTTGTTTGAATTTGAGTGCATGTTAATTGCTACGTTTTAGTCTTGATTTTATAATTTTACCAACCATTTAAATACAGTTGGCGACAAAATTGAATTGTTAGATATTCTTTACGTCATGGAGCGACGTCATTTGACGGCAGATGAAATGCAAAGAGCTGTAGGGATGTTGCAAGCGGGAAGTAATCAATCTCAGGTATCTCGACATTTTGGTATTCATAGAAGTGTTATTTGTCGTCTTTGGCAGCGCTACAATAATACAGGGGAACCCGCTGAACAGCATCCAGGCCGTAAAAGGAGTACAACCACTCGGCAAGACCGGTACATACAACTGACTGCAAGACGCCAGCCGATGTTAACCGCTCGAGAGATAAGTTTGAGGCTACAAAATTCAAGTGGTGTTGATGTAAGTCCCCAAACTGTGCGAAATCGACTGCATGAGTACGGCCTACGAGCTCGACGCCCTATCAGGTGCCCACCGATACGTCACGGGAATCGCGCTCGTCGAAATGAATGGTGTAGAGAACGCATAACATGGACCCAGGAACAATGGGATAAAATTATGTTTTCCGATGAGTCGCGATTCGGGTTTAGGCCTGATACAAGAAGGGTGCGAGTGTACCGTCGACCCGGAAATACTGAAAGACTCAGGTGCGTTCAGGAAGTTCATCCATACAGCGGCTCAACAGTTATGGTATGGGCGGGTATTATGAAGAACAGGCGAACTGAGCTCGTTTTTGTAAATGGAAACATGAACGCTGAAAATTACGTTGAGGATATTCTCAGACCTTATGTCCATCCATTTGCACAAACCTTTGGCTCCGATTTTACGTTAATGCATGACAATGCGCGTTCACATACAGCTCGGCGAACCAGTGAATACTTGGCAACGGAGAACATCCAGGTATTGCCCTGGCCTGCACAATCGCCAGACCTCAACCCCATCGAGCACGCATGGGACATGCTCCAGAGACGTGTTTTGAAGGACTTGGACGGAGTGACAACAACCCAACAGCTAAAGGATTTGCTACAATTCCATTGGGAGCGAATACCGCAAGATGACATAAACAGTCTCATTAATTCAATGAATAATCGTTGCCGACAAGTTCTGAATAGCAGAGGAGGCCATACTTTGTATTAAATTGTCCTATTCTTTCACAATAAATTCATTTTCTTAAGAAATTTCAATTTGTAAAAAAAAAGTTTAGTTTCTTATGTACCTGTATATTCTAATATTGTTAATTTCTGTTATTAAAAGAACTTATAAAGAAAACAGCTGTTATTTTTACATCATAGAACCCTAAAAATATTATTTTAAAAATAAAATACAACGTTATAATTAAAATAAATGGTAAAATAAATTAATATAAATGGTAAATTTGTAATATCATGCATGTTGCTTAGACTTTTTTGATGTGTGTATATTAATAAAAATCGTAAGTAAATGCACCTGCCAATTAATTATAATTAGCAGGTGATAGATTTAAGATACGAATAACTAGCGCATAACATAGGACGTGACAAAAATGTTTTTAATAGTAGCGACATGATCCGATTCTTTATACTGACTCAATTTCATAATTTGTTTGGTTAATTGAACTGATTTCATAAAAAAATGGCTGGCTGAGTACTAGACTATACCCTTTCCACTATATTTAACGACATTTGACAGATTGACGTTAGTGACGTTCAGCAGTATCTCGAATGTAATGCCATGCGATTGTAAGCGATTTCGCGATTTTTCGATTTTTCAAATTACTTTATTTTACACATTTGGATCCTTACATCAACTTACATTATCTTTTTATTACTGTTTCTTTCTTTATCTATGTTAAGAGAATTAGCCTATAGCTTAATATTATAAAATTATAGTTAGCTTAAGTATTATTTAAAATACATAATTTATAGTGACATATTCGCGGGTTATAGCTAATCTAAAAAATCATATTACATTTTATAAACGTATTATGAAGAGTTCAGGTTTATTCATAGCATTTATTTCTACCGATTATTTGTAATTTGTTTCATAATGGTGGTAATCGTTATGAGTGTCCATCACTAAGTAACCATGGTAACTGAAAAAACATGAATACGTCTATGAAATACAATATTATTTGTTTGAAAAATAAGCAGAAGTATTACGAAACTTCATGGACGTGAACTGTTAAAAAGCTAAACTTCCGCTGGAAGGGGTATAGTAAGAGCGAATCAAACAATTATCACAGATTGTAAAACTATAGCAGAAGTATTTGTTAAGGCATAGTAATTTTATCAAGCAAAGAAGCTGTATCTTGTACCTAAAATTGAAGAAACATCATTTAAAGTTATTTAGGTACAAGATGCAACTTATGTTTTACATTGATTTAAAACCTAGGATTCTAGAAAAAAGAAAGTTTATTAAGTATTTTCTGTAGTGGTTTTAAAAGACATTAATATTTATTCTTAATAATAAAATTAGATTTACGTAAAATAACAAAAGGTATTATCTTCAACTTAGATAAATGCATACAATGAGATAATTATCAATATGTGTCAATCTATTCTACTAAAAAGTCCTTCTGTGTAGTTTTGTGTACAGAACTTTTGATATTTGTTGATGAAATATTACATAATGTTATGACTCTATCTCTTGCCGACTAAAGCCCGATTTACACATCGACAAGTACAGTAGCGAGTTAGGTAGTAAGTACGAAGTACTACTCTCCGCGTGTCGCTAACTTAACTCGCCAAAAATTAGGATGGAGATCTATTCAAATCAACTTAATCAACAACTTACTACTTAACTCGCTACTGTTATTTTCGATGTGTAAATCGGGCTTTAGGGAGTACCGACACAGATATTGGTATTTCTATCCACAAAAAAAAGAAAGAACACAAAACCTTTTCAAAGCCGTCTGATCAGATTAGTTCAGTATTATCAGGTCAACGGATCTTGAAAGACAGGGACAGCCTGTCTATCAAGATATAGAGTAGATGACTATTTTAGAACTGCATTTTCAAACGGGATTTTTATTTCTTTCATTCTGTACACCAGTAAGTAGGTTAACCGGCAGCTTTTAAAAAAAAATCTTACTCTATGGAATATTGCATATTATAAAACACCGTACTTACGGTATTATAATGCACCTGTCTGGTAATTTATAATTTGTGCGTGTTGGAGTTGTACTGGCTAGGTGTCGGATTGTGTTAAATACAAGGCAAATACTGCTAGGGAATTCAAGTAAAACACTTCACTGATTTAAAACACTATTTATTTTACTCTATGGATTACACAGTACTATACAGTTTCAAGTAACTATAAAACAAGTGCGTGAACTTGATTTTACGAGCTCGACTGTGCGACTGGACTCTGACTGAACTGAACTGATCTGCCCTCTCCACACTGCGCGTCCTTAACTTGTATAGTAAAACTAAATTGAACAAAAAACATTCAAAACACAAATGTTCACTAGATGTTTAACAAAGCATCTATCCACTAATGGCTAACGGTAATTAAAGGATGTGAACAAACAATAGCGATGCGTGCGCAAACCTAACTGTAAACTACAAAGGATCTAAAACAATAAAAGATAACTGTAAATCAGGTGGGAACTTAAAACACATAAAAGATAACTGCAAACCAAAAAAGGATCTCAAACAATAAAAGCTAACTGTAAATCAGATGGGAACTTAAAACACATTAGAAGATAACTGTTAACCAGATGTGCCCCAACATACATCCCCTTCCAAAAATAATGTATGAAATACATTACAAAACGATACTTACATGTTTGTTACCTTATAACTAAATTCTACAGAATAATATTACAATAACATAGTTTGTAACAAAATTAAAGAAAGAAATAATAATATAGCACGATATGACATTACCCATAGAAAATAACAAAAGTTTACAATTTCCTTAGAACATGCAATCATTAGGACCTAGGAAACACGTGTTTACATCTGTCTCTTAAAGCTAAAGCTTAAATCTAAATTGCTTTTATTTTTAAAATATCGCTTACAATGGCTTTATTTTAAAAATTTGCTTCTCATATCATCATAAATTGTCTAACACATAATAGTAACATCTTCATCTTTGTGGCGTTCAAAAGATTTACTTACGTACTAATTTATATAAAAGTTAACTTATTTTCTACAAGTTTTACTAAACCATGTTTTGACTGTTTATATTGTTTCACATTAATTACACCTTATACTAAAAATCGTACTGGTGGTCGAGTTACACGTCCTGAGCGCGTTGTATTTGTGTTCGATACGGGTTGGTGTGATGATACAGAAACATTCTTAACATCTAATGGCGTATTCACACTAACTTCTTTATTACTACTATCTCCTAAATTGTTTTCTTGTATAATGTAAGCAGGTTTCAATCTGTCTATTGATATAAAACCTTTACGGTTAGGATACTGGATTTCATATACCTTATTGTTTCTTTTTAATACGCGGTAGGGTCCGTTATACGTAGGGCAAAGTGACTTTTTTAACATATCATTTCTAACAAAAACGTAATCGCAGTCTTTTAAATCTCTGTATACGAATATCTTACGAGAATCTCTATCGTTACGAGATTTAGGTCGTAAGTTATTTATTATACTTCTTAACTTTTCAACATAAGTATAAACGTTTGTCGATGTCAAACTTGTTTCTCTATAAAAATCTCCAGGTAAACGCAATGACTGACCGAATGTTACTTCTGCCGTACTAATACCACTATCGCTCCTACAAGCTGCTCTTAACCCTAATAACACGGTTGGAAGATCATCAACCCAAGACGTATTTTCTGATAACCTACAAGTAATTGCGGTTTTTAATGAGCGATGCCATCTTTCCACTAACCCGTTGCTACATGGATGATACGGGGTGGTTCTTATCCTATTAATACCTAACATTTTAACTAAACTATTAAACAAGTCTGATTCAAACTGTCGTCCCATATCACTAGTAATATTGATAGGACATCCATATCTACATATCCAATTTTCATAAAACTGTTTAGCTACCGTATCAGCTGTTATATCTAATAATGGAATAGCCTCCGGCCAACGTGTGAAACGGTCTATTAATGTGAGACAATAACGGTATCCTTGTTCACTAGGTGGTAAAGGACCAACAATGTCTATGTGTACATGCGAAAACTTTTGTGAATCTGGGAAACACTGTGGGCTCGACACTGTATGCCTATTTACTTTAACTTTTTGACATTGTAGGCATGTTTTTACCCAATCATTTACGTCTTTATTCATTCCGGGCCAGAAAAATCTTTGTGAAACCATATTCCTGGAAGCACGTTTCCCAGGGTGACTAAGTAAGTGTACGGAATCAAAAGCTAATTTTCGAAACTCTTTTGGAATGTATGGTCTTAAGTTATTTGACGTAGGTACTTTCGCAACAAATGGAAAATTTACTATTTGGTAACAATATCTTTTTAAACTGTAACTTACAACTTTTGTCCTTTTGCAATAATATAAGTTGTGTATCTGTTTCCTGTGCTATCGCTACTTTTTCAAAATCAATATAAGTTGGGCACTGTATGACTTCTACACGTGATAATGCGTCAGCAATAATATTTTCGCAACCTTTGACGTGTTGTATGTCGCTAGTAAACTCGCTAATGTACAACAATTGCCTAGTTCTTCTCGGAGTTTCTTTGTCCGATCCTATTTTGGTAAATGCGTATGTTAAAGGTTTATGGTCCGTGTAAATAGTTAACGGACGTCCTTCAACCATATTTCTAAAATGAACTAACGCCATATAAATTCCTAACAATTCTTTATCATACGTACTATATTTCATTTGAGCTTCCGATAGTTTTTTAGAATAATAGCCTAATGGTCTCCACTGATTAGCTACTTTTTGTTGTAGTACTCCTCCTATACAAGAGTCACTTGCGTCTGTCATAAGCGATAACGGTGCATCAGAGACAGGATGCGATAACTCAACCGCACTCTTAAGACTCTGTTTGCATTGTTCGAAAGCATTTTCAGCGTCTACGGTCCAAACAATCTTAGTCTTATCCCGTTTCTTAGCTTTATGCAAATACTTATTAAGTTCAGCTTGGTAACTGGCTGCCTTTTGTATATGAGATCTATAAAAATTTAGCATGCCTAAAAATCTTCTTAGCTGCTCAACGGTTTCCGGTTTAGGGTACTCGCTGATAGCTCTTACTTTGTCCTCTAAAGGCCGTATGCCTTCTGATGTGACACTATAACCTACAAAATCTATTTTTAACTGACCAAATTTACATTTACTTAAATTTATTGTTATGCCATACTCATGAAAACGCTTAAAAATTTTGTCTAAATGGATCTTACCTAATTTTTCTGAGTCGGATGCAATTATCACGTCATCGATATAACACGATAAAAACGACTCTTGACTATCTACTCTTATGTATTCTAAATCTTTAAGTACATGACAACTCATAAATCTTTGAAATGTTTGGGCTGCGTTTCGTAACCCAAAACTCATTTTAGTAAATTCATAAAGGCCAAAAGGGCAAATTATAGCTGTTTTAGGTACATCGTCTGGAAAAATAGGTATTAAATGATAAGCCCTATTAATATCTAATTTACTAAAATACTTCTTACCTGATAATCCGTATGTAAAATCTTGCAAACGCGGTACAGGATACCTATCTGGTTTAGTGATCGCGTTTAACTGCCTATAATCCCCGCAAGGCCGTATTCCACCATCCTTTTTGTCCACGACATGTAGCGGACTGGCCCATGGACTCATGGAAGGTCTGCATATTCCTAGCTCTTGCATGTACTTAAACTCTTCCTTAACTTTCTTGTACCTATCGGGGTGTAACTGTCTAACCCTAGCGTAAACAGGCGGTCCCGTTGTTTCAATGTGATGAAATATTGAATGCGACGGGCCGTCTTTGTAAGACATTGGCAAAGTAATATCAGGATATTTTTCTAACAAATCTTTGTAAGGATTATCACACTGAAAACTGGAAATAGACGGATCATCATGCTTAATGATGGACCCATATAATGTACGTAAAGTGGTTACTGTGTCTACCAACCTCTTATTATGTAAATCTACAACTAACTTAAAAGTCTTTAAAAAGTCTGCTCCTAATATGGCTTGCTTTACGTCACTTATAACAAAAGTCCACTTGTACACTCTTCGTAAACCTAAATTTAACTCTAACACTACCGTACCGTAAGTCGTTATTTCTGTATTGTTTGCTGCGTACAACTTGTATTCGCACTCGCGACGATTTTTAGCACTCACTTTATTCACTGGGATTACTGAAACGTTCGCACCTGTGTCTATTAAAAATGTTATATTATTTTCCCTATCTGTAATACTTAAGCGGTGGTTTTTATCGAACTCAATACAATTTGCCTCCGCTTCGAATTGTATTTTCTTCAGTTTCCCTGGTTCTCTTCCTGTTTTTTCCAGTTACACGGTGCTTCACACCGGTAAGCTCTTTCCTTGAACCTAAAATGGTGTCTACACACCCAATCGGCGCTTTCAGGCGTCCTACGTGGCTTTGTTCGTGACCTAGAACGCGATCTTGATGTCCTACAGTTATTATCATTTTTTCTTTGATAGCTTCTACTCCGGATGCCATTTATTTCTCCTCGCAGTTGTTTGAGTTCTAGCGTCATTTCTGCTAACTGTTGAGCAAGGTCAGGCCCATTTTTAGGCATTGACATGACAGTGGCGACTTCTCCTGTCCTTATATTTTCTATAATTTTATCCGCCATCATCGCTAAATTTTCTAAGTTGGTGTCTTGGCTTACTACGAGTACGGCTCTTACTGATGAAGATAACCGTGACATCCACAACTTTTTTAACGCTCCATCGGAAACTTGATACTTGAATTCCACGAATACTTAACTAGCCAAACTGATCACGTCGAGGTCACCACTGTTGGAGTTGTACTGGCTAGGTGTCGGATTGTGTTAAATACAAGGCAAATACTGCTAGGGAATTCAAGTAAAACACTTCACTGATTTAAAACACTATTTATTTTACTCTATGGATTACACAGTACTATACAGTTTCAAGTAACTATAAAACAAGTGCGTGAACTTGATTTTACGAGCTCGACTGTGCGACTGGACTCTGACTGAACTGAACTGATCTGCCCTCTCCACACTGCGCGTCCTTAACTTATATAGTAAAACTAAATTGAACAAAAAACATTCAAAACACAAATGTTCACTAGATGTTTAACAAAGCATCTATCCACTAATGGCTAACGGTAATTAAAGGATGTGAACAAACAATAGCGATGCGTGCGCAAACCTAACTGTAAACTACAAAGGATCTAAAACAATAAAAGATAACTGTAAATCAGGTGGGAACTTAAAACACATTAGAAGATAACTGTTAACCAGATGTGCCCCAACAGTGCGCTAAGTTATTGATTAAAATAATTTCTACAGAAATACATAGAATCTGTTGATCGAAGAATCCTATATATATAGGCACATTTAGGTTCTTGGTGATTTAAATAATTATTATTAACACGTTCCCAGTGCAGTGTACCATATGTGGTACAGGTGCATTGTTTTATTATTGTGTCTGCTGGCGGCACTGTGAAAGGGTTAAGATACTCCTCTGACAGTTAAAATAGCCTCAAAGAGATGCTTCATTGAAAGTAAACAACTTGTACCTATGTACTATCGGGGTCTTGTAGATATGTCCAATTTTGAAACAAAATCCCTTGAACACGATGACCGATGTCCAAATTCTGTTACCGCCCAGTATTTGTATCGTCCAATAGCAAAGCTTAAAGAAGTGTCCTCTCGTTAAAAGGGACAGTTTTTTTACTAAACGATGGGTTATATTGCAAAATACACATCTGGCTAAAATTTAGGCGGTTCATTAGGGTAATAAAAACAAATTTCTTTTTTATGACCCTAATAGCCGGCCAGATGTATTGTGTGCATTATAAGTTAACATTTTGACTTCAATCGTTTCTCGAGCTTCTTAACTAAATTAACTAAACTTTGAAGAACAGTCAATTTAAAACCCCAGTAGACATAGACGTGGCAAGGAACGTTAAAGCCCATAGGTTCGAACCTCACCTGCTTATTCTCGAATGTCTTTTATTTTTTCAAAAAAATATACTTATTCTAAAAAAATGAATAAAAAAAAGATATTAGTAGTAGTTCATTCATCTTCCTGACATTTATTTTAAATCGAACCCAAAATGAATCACACTCTAAAGAAAATAATGAAACAAAAAAATAACACAATAATTAAAATAAGATACATAAAAATTAAAGTGTTAACTTATTTAATATCTGACATTCAGTCACGTTAGTTATTTTCAATCGACTTCAAAAAAGAGGAGGTTCTCAATTCGGTTGTATTTTTACTCAACAAAACACAAAGACATAAAAGTTAAGAACTTCACTAATTCCAAAACAGTCAAAATTAAAATCTCATGTTTCTTTACTTGGATGTAAGTAAAGTATAGTTTTTGGAGAAATGAAGTAGAAAGGTTTTAGTAACAAAACAGAACCATTCGATAGTTTAGTTTTTTTTGTGCGAGCTTTTTACTATTATACAAAACAAAGGGCTGTAATAGCACCATCCGTTACTGCGGTGCTATTGGTTGATGAGCGCGTACCTGCTATACTATTGTAGCAGAGCGCTGCAAACGAAATTATACTTTAAGTGGTAAAGATATGCAAGACCCCGATAGTACATAGTTCCTTGATACATCGTGATTGTATAATTTGAACGTAGATACATAAGTACTAAAAGGAAAAGCATCCTTAGTTTAATATATAGGTAGGTGCCTAGGTATTTTATCAGGCGATCGTGCCAGTACTAAGTCAGAAAGCTAAGGTGAAAGTCAATTTGCATTTGTTCAAGTAAAACGATTAATCGTGAGGAAAACATAAAGGTAACTATTACAACAGTTAAATAGAAAGTTAAGCTTTGAAATTGTTGTCTCTTCATTGAGTGAGTTTAAAAGATATTGTAGGTAGAGACATAAGAATAGAGAGAGATGTAGATACGCAATACAAATACAATGAATAGTTTCCTTTAATCTCAAAGATAACACGCTTTTCATTTATTTAAATCAATTTAGTTTGACATACTCGATTGAAAAGATTCATAGGGTTAACAAATAAATTGTTTGTGTAGGTATTATTTACCAAAACTTTTGGTTGTAGGCGTAACTTAACGTTAACTTTATTTTACTTCTTTTTTGTATTCGCCCAAAGGAGTTCTAAGAATAACTTTACATCATTTCTTTCAGTACCTTAGCTTGTTAAAAAATACAGATTTGTCTTGTTTTAATAAGATAATTAAGTGAATTAAAAATGCACAAACACGCCTGCCGATTATATGGCAAATTAGAAATATATCTACGTTTTTTTAAATAAATATCTAAATATTAACTAAGTAATAATAATTTTCTATGTTCCGTCATTTAAAATGAAATATTTAATTCTACATCCAAGATACTCAGCTTATGTACTCGATTGAACAAGTGGCATAACACAAGTAAAATACTTATTACACCTACATTAACATACAATTGATCGCAAATTACATCGATAACGAGTGTATAGGTACAGACTCTAATAACGATGAGATCATTTACTTGTTTGGTGACCTTGGATCTCTTGATGACATAGGTGACATCAGCTGTTTTGTTAAAATTATATTATATGCAACCAGTAACTGCAAAAAAATGTTTAAAATATACATATTTAAAGGTTTATTTTTTATAGCCTCTTTTGTCAATTGGAAACTAATTTTTGTAGTACTTAGGTATGGTCTAAGAGAGTAACAACCTACTTACATAATAGTATTTTCTAATTGCCTTTTCGGGATAAGTACTTGAATTTCGAATTTAGTTTATTTAGGTAGGTATACCTACGCGAATTGCCTTTTTTATTTGTTACCTGAATGGCAATGTTATTGAAAGTTTTCTTTTTTAAACTAAATTAAATCATCTGAGCGTATATGGTATCTTAACTCACGCTCAAGTTATCATGAGTTAAAACTCTATAATGTAGAGTTTTCCTAGTCGAAGCAATTGAGTATCGTCTGTTTTACTTACAAAATAAGTAAAAAAATATACAAATACTATTCATTTTATATTACGATACGACTAGAAACACGTTAGAAAACAAAGTACTACCTCTAATATTAATTAATTCAGAACGTTATTATGTAAATTCTGCATAAACATAGAGTAAACATGGAATGCATAGAGTAAATTATACCTACCTTTATTGGAATAAATAAATGTATAAACGTACGGTACCATAAACAACAAAGCATAGTAAAAACTACATAGTGATTATAATTTCCATTTATATCTAGATCCCTTAGCTTGGTATTTAGACAGCACATGCAAATTACATTAGCTGCTTGGTTACCGTTAGCGTGATGGTATTTCGCATGTTCGTAATCACTTTAGCCAGACTGGTTTCCAAACAAAAGTTATTTTTATGTTATCAACCCGATATTAAATTTACTAATAATTGATGTATGTTTTATTCTCTTTCTGTCTGCTGTAGTTTTCGATCGATTTTGTTTTGTCAACGACCTTCATAGGTACTTACTCACTGTTTGCGTTCTATAAGTATCTACTTAGTGATATTTATTTTCCGTGACATACGTTTTAGAGGTCATTGTAGTCGAGTTTACGAGGCAGGTAGAGTAAGCTAACAAGAATTTGAAGAGCACTTTGAAGAGCTATCATAACAGCCCATTAATGAACCACTGTAGGGACGGAGCTTCTCCCGTGACGGAGGGATACTTGGCCTACTAAATACCACGCTGGCTAGACGGATTAGTATAAGGTTTAATTTCAAGTTTTCCTTCTTTTTATTTCGTAAAGATGATATTCACGGATAGTCACACTACATGTAGTGTCCTACAAGATGTAGTTGGCTACATGTAGTCTAGTGTAATCGGCACTTTAGATGTTTGTACTAGCAATATAATGTTGCTTCACATTAATAACTTTATAATCTACTAGACATGTCTAGTGTACTAATCTATCTATGGAAGCACTGGGTATGAACTGTCTTATTAGTAATGGTTTATAATTAGTTATGATGGTAGATTGTTTTTTGTGTATTTAGGTACCTTTATAAGGGTACTGTGATAATATGGGTTTATGTTTTTCTACGTGTATTTAAACAGGCATGGTCAAAAATTATCTTATGAAACGTACTCACAGTACCACATCTAGCTAGGCCTCTATATACTTACTTTAATCCCCATAGAATAGAACACATTTTTGATTGAAAATAATGAAAATGTACAGCTCGATGTGTTACTGTGCGTGTAGATATGCTACAACAATAACTATAATAAAGAAGTCCTCAGTAAATTAGATATGTAATTAATTAAGATTTAATTTTGCATGTTTTGTATGAAAGATATCTATTTTTGGGTATGCTATGTTTAAGTGATTTAAATAAAGTAGTACTAGATAAATAAAGTATTAATAGAAATCCATAGAAACGTTCCGAATACTTTTTAAATGTGTATACCTCTGGATGGTAAATATGTACTTTAATATATTTAAACATTTTCGAATGATTTATAGTCAATAAAAATTTGAACAAATCAATAAAAAAAACATTTTAAAAAATTGCCAAGTTTTAAATTACAACAAAGTGTTCGCAACGTCTATTCATTAGTTAATATTATGCTTGCTAATTAGAATATTTTGATATCTACAGCTCGACCACATCATCACAACACAGTGATAGCAGACAACTGGCAGAGCCCAGTCATTGGGACAGTCTGAACTCACCTCTGATCCAAGATGAAGGAGACGGCAAATCACTCAAGCTCCGTTTTGACGTTAGCCAGTACACTCCTGAAGAGATCGTTGTTAAGACAGTAGACAACAAATTATTGGTGAGTAAAAAAAGATCTGTTACAACAATATCACCTATGTAATTATGATAAAAAAGAGGGTTCAATCTATAAGTTTCTTAGGTCTGTGGCATCTAAATGGTTGTTCATTATAATAATAATCGAAGTCCTTTGTTCTTCTCATAATCATAACTATAAAGGCTTTGTGTATTTAAGTGCATAACAAGCTGAGATTCCTGCATTGATTTATAGAACATACGAATAGTAGAGCAATTAGAACGTACTAAGTATCAGTTAACACTTATTCATTTTTGTGCCTTAAATAGCCTGTACAACATTCCGAAATTGTATAACATGAATTGAAATGAATTCCCTACATTCCAAACTACTTTATCACCCAGATTAAAAGTATAAATGGAAAATTAAGCTCTGGTTAACTAAATATTTCCTCAACTCGAGTAATTTAACACATTACAGTTTTACATAAGCTACTGGTGTTCGTTTACACAAATATTTGGCAATGGAGCGATTTATATCTACACAATGTTCCGTTTGACGTCATCACTAAATTCCCCGAGTCTTATTTTAGGCAGTTCTATCACTGTGGCTCAACGCCGTTTTATGACCAATTCCACTAACCGTAATTACTCTGAAACATCCGAGTCAAGTAAATAAACGTACTGTTTTTATGTGTTACCACGGTGCATGTTATCTCGATGTGGAATATTTAATCGGAGAGAATAATGCAAACGTTATTTTACTGTCTCAATAAATTACATACATTTGCGCCCGGCATACATACTATCTTCTCCACATTGCTCTCAGTTTTACATTTTTAATTAACACCTTGTTGGAAGTGGATATCAACACTATCATTCTGTAACTTTTTTCTCGCGGTCTAATGAAGATAAATTATCTGAGAATAATGAACCGTTTATTTGCGTATGCAGTGTGAAAAGTTGTTCGAAACTTCTCAGAGTAGGCAGAATGCCAACATTGAGGTATCGCTATTGTGCACACACAAGAAAGCTTTATTTTTTTCGGGGTCAAACAAGACGTAGACAGAAGCCAACAAATAAAGTTTTTTTTGTCAGTGATTAATAAAGGTATTCTATTCTTATTTCAGGTCCACGCCAAACACGAAGAGAAGTCGGACACAAAGTCGGTCTACAGAGAATACAATAGGGAATTCCTGTTGCCGAAGGGCACGAACCCTGAAGCCATCAAGTCTTCGTTGTCACGAGATGGAGTACTAACTGTAGAGGCCCCACTGCCGCAGCTCGCCATCACTGACAGAAACATCCCCATACAGAAACACTGAAGCCCGCCTGCTAGCGGTCCGACAAGACAGCAGCTATTCCATAATACTGTTAATAATTTATTTTAATTTACGTTTTATGAATTTAAGAGCGGCAATTGGCGATATTTATTTAGAATCTTATAGAGAATCTCAAAATGTATTAACACAATCATTATGTGTCAATTAATATACTCGAAAATTCCAACTTTTGATATTGAGCACAGTTCGCATGTTGAATTTTGCTTGACATTTTGCTTTCTCAGTTAGTGGGAGTTAAGATATGTAGGTGATTAGTATGGAAGGGATAATCACACAGAGGAATGTCGCTAATGTATTTGCAAAAGAATTATACAAAATGTAATATTGTGTTCGAAATAAAAATATAAGTACATAATATAAATCCTTTCAACAAAGGAACACAAAATAAAACGGGCTTGATTATGGAGCTTAAATACGTACGTGTTTACGAAATAAGATATTAATACAAATGATAATTATTACGATATTAAAAAAGGTTAGTCGGCGAATAGGCTATGATAACAACGACGATTGATAAGTGTCTTAAATGAATAAAAGTCCATTTTGCTTAACACATTCTGCTAATGGCAGCGATAACAAGCACGTTATTGAATACACCAATTTAACAGCTTTTAACATAACACACATTTATATTTTAGTACAAACAGTTGTTACGAATGTTTTAGATGTCAATAAATATATAAAAATATAACTTGTGGGTTTGACTTACCTACTTCATCATTATCATAACAACCCATTAATGTCCCACCTTAGGGACGGGCCTCCTCCCGTAAAGGAGGGACTTGGCCTACTAGGTAATACCGCGCTGGCCAGACGGATTGGTATAGGGTATAATTTCAAGTTTTCCTTCTTTTCATTTCGTAAGGAGAATATTTACTGATAGTCCCTTAGGCGGTTTTTACGACACCCATGGGATGAGATGGGGTGGTGACATATTGTATTCTTGCTCCGTCACCACACCTCTACATTAGGTAGAACTAAATAATAAAAATACAAAGCCAGTACCAGTACCAGACGAGCAATCGGCTTACCTGACGGTAAGCGTCGCTCTTATAAGCATGCAATGCCAAGCTAGGAGATGGATTATACAGGCATAAGTGTTAGCTTCTCTTTGATAGTACACAATAGTGTGAAATGATAGCACACCGCGCTGTTGTAAACCGGTATTGTAATGACTAGCTGCTTGGTATGTTACAGGGTTTTGTGCGTAGGTGTCTGTTACCTAGGTCAGTATACATCAGTGATGGAGATTCTTAAAGGCTGCTAGTATCATTTGTCCAATAGAGAATGCAACAATATACTTAGTAGTGGTTATATTTGTAGCTCGTAATACAAAGTATTTACTTGTGTTTTACGGCTATGACGTACAACGTTCCGGTAGAACGGATGCTGACTCACGCTCACACAATACATTACACAACACCTAATATAAATAAAAAGTCATTGTTTCTATGAATGTTGTACCTACCAACATACTTTATTTTATAAGTTCAACTTATGAAATTTTGGGAATAATTTAAGTAGGTAGGTAAGTATAGGTTTTACCTATATAGCATGTTATCTATTTCGAAATAGGTATCTTATTCTCCAAATATTCCCACATTGTGCCATCCTGTGCTTCCTTTTATCGGTTCTATCAGTTTAGCGTAACCCTAACTAAATCATCTATTCACCGTCTAAATGTGAGGGGTCTTCCCACCCTGCACTTACCTTTACGCGGACACCATTCCAGAATCTTTCTGCCCCAACGGATGTCGATTCTTCTGTGCCCTGCCCACCGCACTTTATACGGACGATTGTGACTATATGCGGGTCAAAAAGTAAAAAAAATGTGGTGTAGGTAAGTAGTTCCCAAATTCGACAGTAGGTACAAAGACGGTGTTACGAATTTTTGTTCAATTACGTAATGTGTGTATCTGTTGTTAACTCAAACAAATATGTAGGTATGTTAATCGCACAAGGACAAATGAATACCCAGAACGAACGAATACTCACCTTATCTAATTTTGTAAATGTGGATTGAGTTTGTTTCGCATTCGTTTTGTCAAATTTTTACTTTTTAAATCATGGGTTCCAATTTGGCAGTTTACACAATTTCGGCCTTATTACAAAATACGGTCTAACTATAAACCACGATTTATTACGTCACAAAACCATTGTTTTTGAAATTTGTTATTGCAAAATCAGTCGTAACTCTAAAGTGTTAAAACTGCTTTTGTATTAATAAATTTATGATTTTGTATTCGTTAATACAAAATCAGTTTTAACGCTTTAGCGTTAAGACTGATTTTGCAATAACAAATTTTTGAAAACAGTTGTTTTGTGACGTAATAAATCGTGGTTTATAGTTAGACCGTATTTTGTAATAAGGCAGTTTAGGTTTATGCAATTGTTATATTTTTAACTTTTTGTAACTTGGCTATAGGTATATAGCCAAGGTACCTAGATATTATAAATGAGACTAATCCCAGAACTATAGGTATTTCTTCAGTAAGCCTGTATCAACATCGGAATTTAGCAAAGACATCGAACACGTCATTCCGTGAGTCTCGGAAAAAGCTTTAACGTCTTGCGACCAACAACAAATGAAGAAAAAAATAGAGTTCGTAAACTTTCCTCCGAGGAATTCGGGAGACTAGAATGCAATTTTATTTAAAGCAAATTCTCACAATGTAACGGAGTCTCTACAAACATCAAAAGAAACAAAAGAGACAAAAGTAGGTCCAGAATCAAAGCAATAACTATTGTGGATCACACATTAACTGTTTTGAATAAATTCGAACGCGCGACCACGTGCTAGGCAGCCGTATGCGCGTTTGCTGCCACTGAACCGATGCGATTCAATAGGCTACTACGGCTGATAGGATGGTCCATGTGTTACATGGGTTAATGTCTACACTACTCTTATGTCGCGCCTAGATGGCGTTGTATAGTTGAGTTCTAAGTTGCGGCTCGGCGCGCCGTATAAAGCAAAGGTTAAATTTGGTAATCGAGACGGGTACTCGGGTGGCCTAGTTGGTCATGGCGCTGGACGCGTATAGTCCAGAGACGCGGGTTCGAGTCCCGCCTTGAGTAATAATTGTTTCCATTGTCTTTCTTCTTTTCGTAAGTATTTATATGCTGGAAGAACTATTACGACTCAGCTGCACAGTGCATAACTATCATTCATCATATCAGCTAAATGATGTTCAATGCTTGACATGAGTCTCCTTTTAACATCTTAACCTTCTCTGTAATGTGTTGCCGCATTCACCTTCCATAAATCGACAAACGATGCAGTGTCATTATAAATAAGTTCTAATTAAACGTGGCCAAGTGCTAAATGCCTATACGACAAGTCTGACGTAGACTGGCAACTGCCACTCATAATTTTGAATGTAATGCATGTCAGAATAAATGAATCGTAACAGAAATTAATGAGTGAGTGAAGTAGGTCGGTAATGCCATTTTACATCGTCATTCATCATTTTGTCGTGTACTACAATGTACGGAGACAGAAATAGAAAACTTATTCAAGGATAAAAGCCGAGATAGATATTATCTACCAATCGCCGATATTATTTCTTTTAAAACAAAGGAATAAACATTGGATATAAATCTATACTTATATTATAAAGAGGTAAAGTTTGTGACGTTGTAGGGGGAAATCTCACAACTACTGAACCAATTTAAAAATTCTTTCTGTGTTAATACCCAGCCTCTAATATAACCAAAGTTTCATTATATTGCTCACAGACCAAACTTTGCGAGAGTTGTTCTAGATACATAAGCCCTTTAGTCCGTTTATCGGGGAGTATCATAGGCTATATAGTATCACGCTATGACTAATAGGAGTGGAGCAATAATGAAATATGTTTAAAAAACGGACACGTTTTTTTCGCCGCCTAACGAAGTGGGCACGGGTCAGCTAGTCTATTATAAGTAGGTATTCATAAAAAGTTTTGCTCCCTTACCAGAGGAGTTCGTTCCTTAAGTGGAAAACTGATATTTATTTAACTGCCAACAAAATGTTATTACTATGCGTTTCAAATAAGAATGTGCATGACCCTGTGCCATATTATGACGTCATCTAAAGAAAGTCGTAAGGGGTCCGTACTTTTTAATTGAACTTTGAGAGATGAAGGTCATTGATGCGTCCATTCTTATTTGCAACGCATAATACACGTATTTTTCTACAACATTAAGTTGGTATGTATAAATAATAACGGCGAACTTTAGCTTAACAGAGTTTTACAGCAACCCAGTGGCCAGTTTGGAAATCTCAAAATAGACTTCGGTTCCAGGTCGGACGCTGCAGAGAACCTTCTCAGTTGGGGTTACCTGAGTTCTGCGGGTATGGCTTGCGGTCAAGTTTTCTTGCCCCGAAATATGACCCACTTGTTTGTCCGTTGTGGCCGGATACCTGTTCCTGTGGATCGAGCTTTAGGGTCGTAGCAAACATATCAAACGGAATGGGACCGTCACCGTATTAACTCGAGACGTTCACCTTACTGCAACGCACACTAATCGGAATCGTAACGTAATCGGATTTTTGACGTTTGACACAGAGGAAAAAGGGCGAGGAGGGGCCGATCCCTTTACGTTTTGATATGTATCTACGATCCTTACCCGTACTTGAATTCCGGTGAAACTGTGTAAGCAACGATACTATAGATTCTTCTATAGTATCATTGCTTACACAGTTTCACAAGTGACACTAATGGCTTGTGATAAAATATATTTGCACTCAGTTATCACACAGAATAGTATTTTCTCTTATCGTACCCCAATCATCATATCAGTCTTTACTGCTGGGCATAGATCTTGTCCAAATATTTGCAATTTATGCGATCCTTTGCCTTTTTCATCCAATTTACCACCAGGTCTTCCTTCCACCGTGTGAGGACGTCCTTTACGTACGTAAATAACTAGGTACTACAACATATAGAGAACAAAATTTATTAACCAACATCTAGTAACATTACTTTTTAAGGAAACCTATGCACATATTTTTAACTTGACATACAAATAAACCTATAGAACATACAATCAACAATTCAGTTATATAACCTCTTGCTATTTCTTGTACTGACTTCTCTTTTATTAAATCGGCTGGATCGGGATTATTTGATGTAATCTGAAAAAAAAAAACTTTCGAAAGTTAGAAGATATTTTTAACTGGTTCGGTGGCAAAGTACAAGATGGCGGGAGCGAATTTTACGGAACAAAAACAAAAAATTGCAAAGAAATGAGGATGAAGTTTAACCAAGATAATTATATCAATACGCCACATAATACGGTCCTACGTCTTAAACCACAGTATAATTATAAATAATAACAATTCCCCGTCATTGAAACAACGCCATCTAGTTCTCAACAAGCAAAGCTACACAGTAAATGAGTACAAAAGGTAGCTAAAGCTGCTAGACTGCACCTTCTCCTTGTGCCTCCCTCATCCATCGGTATCCCAACATCCTGATTAAGATACATATCTAATATACCTACTTCTTTTTGTAGAGACATACAAAGAGAAACAAATTTTATAACTTGCGAAATTTAAGAAGGGATCAAACCTGTCATCTCCGTCATGGCAAAACGTATACATTAACCACTATTGTATCTAAAAATAAATCAATAAAAATTACAATACCTTATTAAGAATAACTTTCATATTTTTATTTTCTCTTCTAAGATTATTGATATTTTCGAGCACTGTTCTACCATTAGTTTTAAGATTTTTGAGTATCGGGGAGTCTGGTGGTTCAAATTTTATTTGATTTATAGTCTTGTTATATTCACGTAGTGTGTATTGTAATGTTGCTTCTAATATGTATATTTGTTGAAGATGTGTCCCCAGTGATGTTAGACATTCTAGTACTCTGCAAAATTAACGATTAAATATTTAAAAACACAGGCCTTTTATCAGTCATAAGGGTGTATCATGTAAAGCTTTGCTTCTTGCGGTTTGACTTTTACGGAGAAATGGAGATCATCATAGGTTTTAGTTGGTAAACTATCCTTATTCACCTTATCGGAACTCGGACACCTTGCTTTGCTAGACCTTATTTGATCAGGACAGCCACCGTAAAGTAGACAAATATGAAAAGTATGTATAATATCTCTTAAGCTTTTACATAATGCCGTATAGTGCTAAACTAAGTCGCAAACTACGATAAATATTATCATTTTAAGCCCAGTTAACGTTAGCACAATACTGTTTCGAGATGTTACATTTAGATACAAGTGTAACACAGGCCTATGTGACTAAGAAGCTTCAGCCTTCAGCATGACAATGGCAGTGCAAAAGTACTTAGAGTTTTCATTTGGGGTGCTTAATATTAGGAAATAGACATGTTCATCTTGGCACCATGTCCAATCTATATATCAATATGTGAATCCTACAATTGAACGGAAATCAAACTGGGAATTTGCGTAAAACATAAATAAAGAACTAACACACCTAAATATGATCAAATATAAAATCAAAGCTTACCCATAATTATCAGACTTCTGTGCATACAACCCAGCCACGGCATTAAGTTTCCATCCCCTCTTATGAAAGTTATGTAAACCCTGTTTTAACCTCTGCCTCTCGTATGGCATTTCAATGCCTAATTTTATCATATCCCCTTCTTCTAGTAGCAAGAATGATCTTAATGTTAAACCGGTAGACATTATGTGTGATGTTAATCTTTCACAGTTCATCCCGTATAGTAGTTGTGGTATTTCATTTTGGTAGTTGGGTCTGTAAATAAAAAAAAAATATAATTTAACATGAGGCCTTTGCATTAAAATACAAACAAATAAATGAAAACCTCTGTGGCGTAGGCGTTATATTACATGGCTGCCATGCAGAGGTCTTGGGTTCGATTCCCACTCAATGCTAATTGTCTGCATGAATATAATTGATTGCATTGGGCTGAGTGTTTTGTAAATGTGCTGGAGATGTTCTTCGTATTTTGTGCTTGGTGGTATGTTAAGATGCAAAAGTGGAGTAGCAATTCTACGAAACTATAGCGTGTCGACACTTGAGGTACTTGTGACCTTCTTCTTTGAAAACAATCACACACACATCACATTGTTCGTTGTTTCTTGTTAAAAAGTAATTATTATTAAATTAAGTGTAAGTTTTCCATTTTAACCTCACTCCTAGGAGTTATAAAACTGTGCCAGTCTAGCAAACGTGATATTACCTTACTACTGTACTCATTCCAGGATAATATTCCTGCCAAGGTGTCATTTCTAAGCAATAAGTAGTATCTGATTGATCATCGGGTTCTATATTCAGCGCTTTCTTCAATATATCAACTATCTTCTGATGATCATGAGATTCAGCTATTTCTAGTAGTGTACGATTGTTTTTATCTACTTCGGTTAATCTTGCGTTTAAAGATATGAGTAATTCTAATATTTCCGGTTGATTATGGTGTACAGCCCAGAAAACAGCCTGGAATGAATAATAATCGAATGTAGGTATTACAGATAATAATCTCTTATTCCTACAATAATTCCTTTATAAGATATTTTGATTTTTGTAGTCTTTTCATTCAGACCTTTATAGCAGCAAACTGGGTAGTTCAACATGTACCGATCATTTCAAGAAACACAGAACAGGTTGTATGATTGAGTGATTGTTGCTTTATTTGGATGGTATCCTTTATTAGATCAATGTCCACCCTGTTGATTACGGTTGCACAACAAATAAATATAAGATTTCAAAGGGTCCTCTTCTGCTGATCGACTTCTTAAAAAAAAAAAACATTATTTTAACTACATAAAGTAGTTAACCAGCTACTTACAGTCCATCCCTGCGTATCTCTCATTTCAATATTAACTTTTAATTCTATAAATTTCTCAACAACAGCCATTCTGCCACTGCTTATTGCTCTCATCAAAGGGGTCTGGCCATATTTATCTCCTACATTTAATATACAGTCTTTTTCAATTAAGTCCGTAACAATTTGATATATTGTTTCATCACTTGCATTAATGTTGGAGCATGCTGTCATTACAGGAGTCACAGAATCTAAAACACAAGAGTTCTTATTTAGAGATATGCATATCATTTTATTAATCCATAGGTAATGTAAAAGCAAACAAAAGAAGAGCTATACAATATAACAGTATTAAGACTGAAAAAAAGTAGTGTCATATAAATAAACATTAAAGAACTAGACCTATACTGGACCTTACACACTGCCTACACAGGATTTTACTAGCAGATGCCTACTTTTGATAAAAGTTGTTAACTATCATAGCTCTATAGTGATATTCACTAGCTTGAGTTTAGGTGATGGATACACAGCTGCACATAAACACATTACCCTTTTACACACTACTGCTGGTGAATTTAACAGGCATAGCATTGGTACAGCTGTACCAACCTAGATGTTGTCATGATGAGGTGAAGTACCACCTGGTAAAATAGAGGCTGGTGAAAAGATGTTGTGTTAATATTAATATCAAGTAATTAGTTCTTCAAGGGCTGATTCACGCAAGGAATATTGACAATCTTAGCCTCCATATTAAAATACAAAAATAGTAGGAGGCCATTTCATGCCATTTGCTTACAAGATCAAGCTCTAACCTTATTTTTTTGTACAAATTTGTAACTTTTCCCAATCATAAAATGGTATAATATTTTTAGATCAAAACCTTTAGTAGGTATACCAAAAAAAATTACATATAAATTACCTGAGTGTAAATTTGGGTCAGCTCCTTTGTCAAGAAGAAATCGGACAATTTTATCTTGTGCATGGAAACAAGCATGCATTAATGGAGTCCAACCACTATCTAGGTTTATATTCACTGAATGGCTTAGCTCTGAAATTGAGAAAATATAGAGTTAAACATAATGTTTCACTAGACCATAACTGTCTTTCTTTCTCTTTTTTTTACAACTCCCTCATTAGGGTTCAAGCCCATTGTCTTAGAAACTTTTACAGACATGAAATTTTTTTTGCCTGGCCTTTACATGGCTGACTAGTGCCGCCAATAGAAAAAAAAACCTAATTCGCAACTAGGATAAATAATGTAAAATGTTGATAACAAAGTCTTGAGAAAAGGCAATAAAGTATTTGTATGACACACTCTCAACACTTTAAATGTTTTTCACTTAATACTATTAAGGCAGACTGTTTTCTGACTGCCAGTAGATTCCCTCTTATTTAGTTTTTATAATAATACTAGCGGTCCGTCCCGGCTTTGCACGGGCATTGTTTTCCCGCTTTTCTGTTGAAATTTTTCCAGAATTTTCTTTGCTATAAACCTCACGGAGCCCGAGACCTTTCCAACCGAATTGAAAATTGAAATCGGTTTGTGTGTTCTGAAGTTATAGCGTCAGGAAGGAAAACCCGACTTATTTTTATATAGTAGATTTGACTTAATGAATCATGCTAACAGTGTCTAAAAATGGTTTACATATTACATAAATATGATTGTATTGCAAGGCTGTAAATTACATAGTTTAAGAGCCTTAGTACATAAAACATAGAGATTGAGGTAATGCTGTTGTGTTTTATGTAGAAATGTTAACTAAAATATATTCTCTTTCTTTAGATATAACCAATCTAATAAATCTCCTTTTATAGCACAGTATTGAAGAACAGGCCAGCAAATTGAAATATTTAAAACAAAATTAAAAACAAATTGAATTGTTTAGTAAAAGTGCATACCTGCAGCAACAATCTCTGACACTTCATGAACATTGCCATTCAAAATAGCATCTTGCAAATTACTTTCAATCTTTTTCCTCTGGTTGAGTTTCGGTGGGTTAAATGTTCTCTCCTGTAATATTAGAAGCATTCATTTATAATTAAACAGTTGTATTTTTATTCATTTCATACATAGTTTCATTTATTACAAAATACCGGCTTATCGAAAAATCCATACTCGTCAGAATCATCGTCTGAGAGCCCAGCTGGTCTAAACTGCGCCATAATAAAAGTTGAATTGTTTCATTTACAACTATTGTTATAAATAATTTGCTTTTTTATTTTAGATTTAACAAAAATCAAAATAAACCAACGACCCAACGAAAATAACTGACAGCTGAAAATCTGCCAAGTGTCAATTTGACTTTGTCAGCTTATTTTTTTTTCTCTTGTTTTTATGGCTTTTCTAGCTTTGGATACCTGTCTTTTAGAGTAACTACTATTTTTAGAAAACCCGACTCACGGAGTTTTTATTGATTATTTTTTTTTATGCAATGAAGGAACTTATGCTTTGTGTAGCTCTCGCTCGTCTCGCCGTTGTTCTTGGCCTGCCATAACGAGGCAAATCTTTTATCACAACATCTTGACCGCTTTCGGACGCTCTTGGTATCACTTAGCTTTTCACTTCGAACACGAAATTCTATTTGCAATGAAATCGTTAACAATTAATTTTATATAAACTTTAATACATAAGTGTATAAAGGCGGACTTAATGCCTAAGGCATTCTCTTCCAGTCAACCTTGGGTGATGCAGAGATAAATGTGGTAGGTATTAAAATAAGTGAAATGAAAGTACCAAAAAAGTAAATAATATACAATGTCGGAAACACTACTTAATTTGATTCATAAACAAAGCGCAGCACGAATGCCGGTATAGCTAGCTTCGTGCTACAACGGAGCCTAGGTGGGGCGCGCCGGAGGGAGATGCCTAGTAAGGAGCAACGATCACGACCGAAGTCAAACTGTAACTGACTGGCATCTCCATTGAGGTAATATGTACTACAATATTACCTCAATGGAGATGCCAATCAGTTACAGTTTGACTTCGGTCGTGATCGTTGCTCCTTACTAGGAACCGTTACCCGTTTTGTTTGAGTAGTAAGTAGTGTTATTTCAAATATAGTGTAGTTATCAGTGTACCTAGTTAAAGTGTTACGTGTATTAGAAGTGTTATAGATTGTCTATAAAGTCAAGAAATTAAAGTTTGAGGAACTAAATTGTTCATGTGTCTGGCAACACTGAAATTCAAAATAGACTTGTACATGAGCTGTCATCGAGTAGAAGTTGCGGAACGGTTTTCATTTTGTGATTTTTATAAGTTCAATAATCTACAATAAACTAATACTGACTTACGAAGAACAACATAAAGAATGAGTAGAGTAAATCAAAGTGGCACGTGGGAAGTGATTTTTAAAGTTCTATGGCGATGTTTGACGGAGCACGAAGCTGCTCAAATTTTATGTGATTTGGAGGATGTTTATGGGCGAACTGCAACTTTGATGGGTATGTAATCGTGTTACTGTGTTTTGTAATCTGTCTCAAGTAATATATTCACTCCATTTGCGATTTAGAGACCAAAAACAGGCATTGCGTACATAGCATATTTTTAGGTAAGATTGTCATAGAAAGTAAGAAATATTGTAGTACGACCTATTCTGTTGATACATTATCAGTTGCATTAGTATAATTCAGTCAAGATTTATCTCAATTTTGAATTTGAATTAATTGCTTTATGTCTATATTACGGTTGATAACTAAACTAAGGGCCAGATTCAGAGACCGCACTTTGTCTTTACTTTAGCAAAGTCTAGTTATTATCTCTGAATTTGAACAACATTAAAGTAATTTTTCGCATGAAAAAGTTTACTTTCATTATTTATTACTACAAAGTAAACTTTTCATGCGAAAAGATTGAAGAAAAGTCAAAGTGCGGTCTCTGAATCTGGCCCTAAGTATGTCACTTTCGCATCAACTGTTCTGTCGACAATGAATAATTGCAATATTTTATTAATTTTTTTATTATTTAAGTAGTTCTTAGTAACTCCATGTTAAATGATATCTTGTTAGTTAATATTTAACACTGAATAAATTTTAGTTAGGTATTACAGTTATTCTTTCCATCCCATTCTTTGCCTGTATTTTGTGTCTAGGTATGTCTAAATTTATTGTAAAAGTATAATCAAATGTTAAATCAACATAACTTTTGTAAAATTTCAGGCTCCAACCAACCCTCAGATAGTTGCAGGTGATAGCTAGAACGTGATGTGTGACGTGAACGTGTGATGGATTTTAATTGTAGTCTTGAAGTTCTACGCAAAATTTTAAATGCAATAGGCCTACAAGAAATGCCCTAGTAATATAAAAATCGAGATTTGCCTGAAGAACTAAGGAAAGACATTATTTATCATTCTTCATACAAGGTAACCTGTATAATAAAGCATATTCTTTTGTATAGTAATTTTTCTCATTATTAACTGTATAAAACAGTTAAAATAATAGTTTCTAGCCTATTTTCCCTTTCTACTCCTCTTTGCCCCCTATACGCCCCTCCAAATAAACCAATAATTAAATCTTTTTTAATAATAGTATTAGTATAGTTAGTAAATCAGTAGTATCCGTGTAGTGACGAAGGAAGAATACAATATATCACCACCCCATCTCATCCCATGGGTGTCGTAAAAACCGACTAAGGGACTGTCCGTGAATGTTATCTTTATGAAATAAAAAGAAATAAAACTTGAAATAAAACCCTATACCAATACGTCTGGCCAGCGTGGTACCAGTAGGCCAAGTATCGGTATAGTTATGATGATGATGAATTGATATATAAGATAACAGAAAATTTTATAAAATCATCACTAACAAGTAACTATTTATGTTCCCGCAGGTCACAAAATGTAGGCAATTTCTAAAAAGGGCCTTCAGCAGCATCACAGCTGAAACTTGGAAAAACAGTTGCCATCGCGTCGAGAAGCTCGAATCAGAATACTACAAGAGAAGAGGCAAATACTGACGATAATAGCAGCAGCAAAGAAAGCTTTAGTGATGACGATGAAGATGGCAACGAAAGTTATCTCAACATCGAATATTAAAAAAATCCTATGATGAAAGCGATGAATAAATCTCCTTGTTAACTGTGTACATGCGTTTTTATTATTTTGATTCAATCCGTTAATTTATTCTAATACCCATACCATTCTAATAGGTGAATTTTGACCCATGTAGTTTAGGGTTGGTGTATAAAATCGATTAAGAGATTTATCGATTTAGATAACAAGCGATTAATCGATAATCGATTATTATTTATAGTTTAGTTTTTTAAGTTTGGTATACATGTGGCAAATTAACGGATTGAATCAGACATGTATACCAATTTATATATATACCAATTTTACTGCTACTATATAGTAGCAGCACTAAAATTAAAACCATAGAACATACCTAATTGTTTTGCAGAAGTCAAAAATTACGTTATGGCTCATAATTCTTACACTAAATTATGTTACATTCTATGGCTCAAAACAACTGTCAAAATTTAAAATGGCTTGACTATAGTGCATAAAAAACAGAAATAAAACATCGTCATCTAAAATGTTTAAAGGGCTAACACTAGGTACTTTACTTCTATATAGGTCATGTTATAACAATTATTCAAATTTTCAATCACTTAGGGTTTCAACTAATGAAATGAATATCTCATTATGAGTTGTGTGAATTTCTTACTTGAGTACTAGATATAATGTGTTTCAAAATTACTTATTTTATTTCAATAAATTACTAGTATGAAAACTATTTTCTCAGACTAAATAGGGTTGCTACGTGTAGCACAGTGGCGGCCTCATTTATTTTCAGGACTTTATAGACAGAGTGTACTTCGAGTTGACGGATCTATCGTAGAAAGTGCCACCACAAGCTAACGCCGACATACGAGTATATATGCATGTATACGAGTATATACCTATTAAATATACACAAAATACCTATACATGCAATTACTTCCAAAGACTTATATACATAAACTACAAACATACATCTAATTCGTATACAATATATCTTATTTAGATTACTTTGGCCTATAAACTTTGGAACATAATAATTTTCTTCTAATAACAAATTAATCGTGTCGTAATCTATGTTAACGGTAACTACGTCTGCATTCTACAATTTTCAAATATGACTGCTGGAAGATTCCTTCGCGGACATTGCTACATCGAAAATTGCAGCTGCGTACTTGCGTTGCAGCGATAATCGTCGCAGGCGTGGCTGCAGAGATCGCTCAATTTCCGTAAAACGCGTCTAAAAAAGCTTCTCCCTAATAATGTACTCATACAATGCCATGTTTAAAGTGCGACCGGCGTCGCGCAACGCGATGCGTGATGTCAATGTAATAATGATGGTAGCTGTGCTTGACGAAAGTAGATATTATCGTGCAAATTAAATAAATTGATCTGCACAGTTATACAAATAGGATATAAAATGTCTCCCTTTTATCACATTTCACATAAACATATAAATTATAAAACCTGTAGGTAGGTATCGTAGAGAAAAGAGCCGAAAAGAACTACATCTAAATTTAATGATGCTCAGCTTCTTTTGATGAATAAGTATTCATCTTCACAAAAAGAAAAACATGAAATAATGCCATTAACCTAATCCTAGGTTCAACTTACTCTCAATCACTTCAGAAAGCCTGAGACACACTTGATAGAACATAATTATTTAAAAAAACTGTCACCAATGTATAACAACGATAAGTGGGTAATTATTAACTTACCTATATCTACTTGCCATAGTAGGTATTACCTAAGTAAGTACCTAAAATAAGACATAATCATCTTCCTAATATGAGATTCTTAAAACTATAAAGACACAATGCAAACATACCGGACTTGTAGATTTATTACCGAGCTAGTACCAATTAAAAAGCTTTCGTGTGTTCGGATAAGTGGATGTCTACTTATCTTTGAAAACAAAAGCAATGAGTCTCAGTCAATTTGAAGAAAGCCGAGTAAAAAGTCTGAAGTACAATTCACAAGGTTGGAAGTTATTCTGCGCGTCGAAAGGTAAGGATAATAGGCAACACTTCCAATTAGACGACGAGGGCGTTTGTTAACATTTAATTAACGTCAGGGAGCCATTGTGTCGGCGGCATGGCAGACACCAGAGCTGCCGCCTAGCTACGTCGCTATGTCTTGATGAGCTCCAGTCACAATGTTTCCAATTACACCAGTTTTTTAGAATACAACTCGTCTTAGTTACCGCACAAACAATGCACTATTGACTTCGATTTTTATGAACATGAATTTGTATTGTGTGCGCCAAACCAAGATCGGAGAATACATTTATGTTACTTATAAAATCTCGACCAATTTGTAGTAATAAACTACAAATTAGTCGAGTTTTCAAGATCAATTATGATAATTTGTACCCATTTAAGTAATTTGCAGTCACATAAAGATTTCAGTGAAGAATAAAAAGCACTTATATGAAATAAATCCCTAGAGAGCAGAATGTTAACCCACGAATATAATTGGAGGGTAATTTTTTACTGGTGGTCGAAGAAATGTTCGTGAATGTAATAGGGATTTTTCTCAGTGACGTAGAGGTAAAAGATTTGATTTATCGCATCTGGCTGGTGCGGCGATGGGTGCTGGGCGCTGACCACCCGGCACGGGCCGCTACCGGGCACGGGCCGGCCGCTAGCCGCCCCGCCCGCCCGGACGCGTTATTAAACTTTTCCCCATATTAAACATTCCGGAGACGAATACATTTTATTGTTGCCTCGGACCGACGTCAGAGGCCCCTACAAAGCGAAACTCAAAGACGGCAATTGCGAAATAAATTGAAAGCAATTTGATATTGCGTTGTAAGTAATAGCCGTCAGAACCCACAAGTCTGTAAGAGACATTTTGTATGCAATTTAGAAAAATTTCAACGGGTCATTTGGTTGTTGCTTTTTGGTTGAAAGGCAGACTGGAGATTTATGATTTATTGGTAGCTGGTTCATAATGATTTTATTGTAAGAAAGTAAAACGTACGTCTTATATAATAACAGAGGCAGATAATAAGTAAACAGAAACGTAATTATAATAAACTCAGCGAATATGTACAATGACTTGTACGTAGATACAGATAAACCATCCAATTAGACGCCGGCTTTGTTAACTTTTAATTAACGGAGTTGTGTATAGAATATTGTGTAGAAGGTAAATGGCTACAAAGTAACAGGGTTCCTAAGTCATTAGAGCTAAGGGCTTCACGCTATTTGAATGCTATTATACTCATAACTCTTATTAACATACCTACGAGTATAACGTAGCGTGTAGCTGAGTTAACTAAGTAAGATTGCTGATATAATTAACTGTTTGCATGTGGAATTGTTACTCAGATGTAGAGTTAAGTACAAACTATATAATATTTTTTTACTACTTTAGTAGCTGGCGGTAAGTGGTAAACGAAGACTTGAGACCCAACGCCGCGCGCGCCGGTCGTGAGTTAGATGGTTCCCAAAGCTATTGTTTAGGATAATAAAGAGCCCATCCTAGCTTTCCTTCAAAGAACGGCCAAAAATAAGTTATATTGACAGGTTCGTAAAATTGTTTGTTTAAAAAATATTCGTTTGTCTATTTGTTGTTCCGGGTAATCTACGAAACAACTTATGCGATTTTCAGGGGACTTTCCCGTAAGTTGCTGATTTTACGGCACATAACATAGGCTTTACTTTAGATCAGTATATTTAGAAAAATATAAGGGGTTTCGCAGAAAAATACCTATTTTTTCACGGTGCCTTTTAAAGCAGCTGCATGTTATCAGTACACCGTAACTTAGATTACTTATCTGCTTATTTAAGTAGTAAATCCTATGCTAAATATAAATTTAAGAAAACCACTATAGAAGATAAATCTTTTAAAGCTACAAAGAACATAATGGTAGCTACCTATTATTAGTAGATATTTAGATTTTAATTGTTTTTTCGTTTGCGTCCATCTTGTAGACGTTTTCATCAGACGCCGGTCTAATCCGCAATCTCATTTCCGACGAATAATTGTAGGAAATAGAGCGAGCCTTCTCCGCGTCGTCGCACTGAAAAAGAAACCCTTGAGAAGGACCAAGATTCACATTATCTTATCCCTGTTTAAGAAATGAATTGGATAATAAAAATGTAAGTACCTAATGTTGATAGTAATTACTGATGTATCAACAGCGAAGTGTGACACTATAAACATACATATGTATTAATTAGGTAGTTTTGAGGTAGGCAGGAACTCACAGCAAAGACACCGAAGTACCTACTTTCCTGCTTCGGAGGAGGAAGTGTAAAATGAGTAACCTGGCTGTCGTTAGAGTGACACAGTTGTTAAGCCTAGTTAGAGGTCTAAAGGCGTTTTGAACAACTTGACACTAGGTTGGTAACCACGATAAAGAAGAAGATAGCCTTCGCTGATATTCTATCCCGCACTATAAAAGTGATTAAAGAAAAATCTATGCCAATAAGAGAATAAGATATTGCTGCCAATGAAAGAAACGTTGATAAAAAATTTTGAGCTTGAAAAGTCGTGTGGTCGTGTAGTTTTCTTCGGGCTTTAGTTCTTCGGACTAAAGCCCGATTTACACATCGACAAGTACAGTAGCGAGTTAAGTAGTAAATTAAAAAAAAATTGATGGAGATCTATTCAAATCAACTTAATCAACAACTTACTACTTACCTCGCTACTGTACTTGTCGATGTGTAAATCGGGCTTAATAGCTAATTAGCGTTACTAATCTAAAATAAATAAATTCAATGATATAAGTAGACTAAGAAAACATAAAAATATCCTATACCTATCTCTCGGGTAAGCGTAGAATTAATAGGCAAAGTTTCCCTCCATGCCAGGAGTTCCACTGTACAGTAAACCTAAAAAATACGCTTAAACAATATACTTCAGTAATATACTCGTACTAGACTCACTAGGATTTAGAGTCGTGTAGTCGCAAGTATGTTTTGTTTCAATTTTAATTAATCGCCTATTGTTGTAGTATTCAAGTGGTAATACAGGAAATTAATCAGACTTATATAAATGAATCAAGATTCCACAACGGCATGGCACGTTAACGGCAAACAAAGCAAACGACTCCTACTTATGTTATAGAATAGGTACCACGATCTAAAGTATAACATTATTTATGTTTTGCTATTTGTTATCTTTAACGTTAAATAAACTACCAATAAGCCGTTAGGGCAGAAAGGTTCTGGAGTGGCAACCGGAGAGGCGTACTGGAAAACACAGGGTGGGGAGACCTCTCACACGGTAGACCGACGAGCTCGTAAAGACGGCGCGAAGCCGATGGATGAGGGAGGCGCAGGACCGCACAAGGTGGCAATATTTGGAGGAGGCCTATGACCAGCAGTGGTCTTTAATTGGCTGAGATGATGATGTAGCTACCAAAGTAGGTGAAAAAGGAGCATAAATATCTAATTGTCATCAGTAGATTTGTAGTAAGTAGTAGATTATAATATTATTTATTTAGGGGTGGTCAGACGACAAATGAAAGATGCACAGGACCGAAAAAAATGTAAATATTTGGAGTAGGCACATTCACAGCATTAGGCGTAGGTATATGGCTGATACGATGATGATGATAATGTAATAAGTACTTTTTTAATTTCAGAAGTAATATTTCATTTTGACAAATTGAGTTTTGACTTTGACTTTTGGGTTCGAAATAACGTACTTCTATTAAGACCAGCTGAAAAGACCAATTAATAAAGAAAAGGATTTTGTATTGACATTTATCTATTTTGATGTCTATTTTTCGATTACTATCGTAGCAAATACATACATAAGTTATTCTTCTAGAAATATCTCACCAAAGGCACTTAATATAAGGACACCCTACATAAAGCCTTGTAATTTTATACATGAGTGTGTAGTTGTATAAGTTAGCGAGGTCCACCTAGCTAAGTGATTGGTTCGGCCCATTATCTTCCATCTACTGATTTCTTCAGAGCACTCCAACTCTTTTGATTCACTCGAAGCAATGAATGTAAATGTATGGTATTTATATATTTTGTGATAGGAATTGTATAAATGACCGCAATGCAGTATAGGAGGCGTAATGAAATTGTTTTGATACTTGGCATAAGGGTATGACCATATTATTATTGAATACGATGTATCGTTGCTTTGGCATACCTATGCCTAATACATGTTACGATCTCTGTAGTATAGGTACTTAATTGTTATTGGTACATGACTACTGCGCAGAGCTGTCGGGTTCGATGCCCGCTGAATAAAAATCGTAGACATATATTTACCTAAGTATTATGTTCGGCCCAATAACGCTTAGTACAGAATTTAGGCTGTAGAAGCCCGCAGTAGGATAATATAGGCTTTTAATAATAATATTACTGATGCAGAAGGCAGTACCTACTGCTTGACACGTCACGCATTGTGAGGAAGTTCCTATCTCTGGAGCCCTAACCACCAGTAGCTTGGTCCTTGTACCCGGTGCTGGTATGGTATTTTTAAATGTGTTTATTTTTATATATGTACTTATATATTTAAAAATGTCATTAATTGAGAAAAAATGTAAATAAAGATAATATTACTAAAAGGCTGAACATCAGATTACTAATAAATAACAGAAGAAACTTTAACTAAACTGTGCTAACTTGTAACTCTTAATTATGGTTGTAAACGTGTGCTCATAATAATATGAGTAAATACATACTTACATGGTCATCATGATATGCTAAACAAATAACTGCAAAATGAATAATTAAAGACGTTTTTGTTTTGTTAGAGACGAGTTTGCAACCCAGACTTAACTTACTAAAATAAATGTAAAACTTACCTAAATACATTGAGGTAATATGTACTCGTAGTACATATTATTACCTCAATGCCTAAATATCAAAATGTGTCATGCATGTTAAAATGTATGTAAAATGTGTCATGTATGTAAGATGTTTAAAAACACAAGGAATCATTTTCAAAAAAAGCCTTTTGAAAATAATTAAATAACCTGTAGGTAAATAGGTTATTACAAATAAAACATTTCCTTCTGTTACAACAAAAACAGAAAGAAATCTTGAAAACTTTACAAATAGGCAAAATTCAAATTGAACTGCTACATTCACAGCTTAATATAGAGGTACCTTGGGATTCAAAGATTTAAACAACTTGTGAAACGCAACGATAAGTGTTTTAAACGATTTCGTTTCCTCCAGATTTAATCCCGGTAAACAACAATCCGCTCTTACTTAAATCATGTCCTTATTTCAATAGTTAATTTATGTGCATACATATTTACAGCTAACGTAAGTACCTAGAAATATTGTAGGAGAATCGAGAGAGTTACGGTGTAGACTTATGGCTTCCATTCAGTGGAGGAGAGATAATGCTTGCAGGCAATCACATAAGTGGATCAAATAGCTGTAGTCCATTTGGATAATGAACTAGCGTCTCTGTAGCCTCGGCAAGTTCTTTTTATTGTGCACTCATTCATATAACTAATATTGACTATTTATGTCTTAGTATCTCAGGAAAAGTATTTGAATAAAATTATATAGTTTTAAAGTTTTCTGTAAAATTTTAGTGAATTGATTTGCTAGTTTTATATAAAATATATCTCCGTGTGGTTCGATCCTATACAAAGGGTCGGACGTAGGATATGAAAAAATGTTATGTCGTAATTTCAAATAACTGAATATGCCGTCGGGTAGATATATTATAGACTAATAAATTCTAGCAGTACGAATTTCAAGGCTACACTTTCACCATGTTAAAATCGAATAAAACTGTTTCTAATGTATGGGAATCGACCTTTAGACATGAATATCTTTTGATTTTGGTCTAAATTCGTTCTGGTTTTTTTATGGTAGTGTCTCACCATTATTTGTAACATTTTTGCCAAAGACACATAGTACTACTTTTGTGCACTTTTTGAGATATTAAATAAAGTATATAAAATAGGAAAGAAATTTTCTAAGTAAACGTTGAATGTACTGAATGTATTATAATTAATATAAAATAATAACAACAATATTAAAAGCAAATTTTAATTAGTTTTAAGTAAATTATTAATATTATTACACGTTAAAATTGATAAAAAAGAACTTTATTTTCCAAAATCGTTATTTGTCCTATTGAGGCGGGAGACGTGTGCAATAGACTTTAGTAACAACTTATTAAGTACCTATTAAGGTACTCATAAACCTGTGCTAATCGCACAACGTATTATTATAGAATTCGGTTACGATATCAAAATCCTATTGTTACTACATACATGAATAGGCCCTGAAACAGGTTTTATGAGTACTTTAATAGGTACTTAATAAGTTGTTACTAAAGTCTATTGCACACGTGCAATTCTTGGAAATAGTGGTAACGCCTTTGTAATGTTCCCGCCTCAATAGGACAAATAACGATTTTGGAAAATAAAGTTCTTTTTTATCGATTTTATTACGTGTACTGATATTAATAATTTACTTAAAACTAATAAAACCAGAACGAAAACGGACCAAAATCAAAAGATATTCATGTCTAAAGGTCATTTCCCATACATTAGAAACAGTTTTATTCGATTTTAACATGGTGAAAGTGCAGCCTTGAAATTCGTACTGCTAGAATTTATTAGTCTATAATATATCTACCCGACGGCATATTCAGTTATTTGAAATTACGACATAACATTTTTTCATATCCTTCGTCCGACCCTTTGTATGGGATCGAACCACTGTGGGCCGTGGTGACGGCGTAAGAATACAATATGTCACCACCCCATCTTATCCCATGGGTGTCGTAAAAACCGACTAAGGGACTATCCGTGAATATTATTTTTACGAAATAAAAAGACGGAAAATTTGAAATTAATCCCTATACCAATTCGTCTGGCCAGCGTGGTATTAGTAGGCAAAGTATCCCTCCGTCACGGGAGGAGGCCCGTCCCTGCAGTGGGACATTAATGGGCTGTTATGATATAAAATATTTGAGATCAATATGTTTTATTATGCTTAGTTTTGTCGCGAAAAAATTGTTGTCACATGCTTCATTGTGATCTTAAGCACTACGGACGGTTTGGTATAGGGATTTATGCCTTCAATTCTTTCCATGCCTCCAATCAAATCATTCTGTCAGTAACAACTTTCAATGTTGGTAAAAAGGGTTACTAGGACTTGTTTTGTTTAATGACTGGGTAGTAGTCGTTGTATAAGCACATTATAATATACGGAAAAAGTAGCCATGTCTGTCATGTGTGCCTTATTCAGCACCAAGTATACTTACTCCGTCACCATAGGGAAAAAGAATATCCATACTATCATCATAACAGCCCATTAATGTCCCACTGCAGGGACGGGCCTCCTCCCTTGACGGAGGGCCAGACAGATTGATACAGGGTTTAATTTCAAGTTTTCCTTCTTTCTACTTCGTAAAGAAAATATTTACGGTTAGACTCTTAGTCGGTTTTTACGACACCCATGGGATGAGATGGGTAAGCGACACATTGTATTCTTACTCAGTCACCACACGGACTATACCTATAATATTATTTTGTCCAGATTTCTCGTTAAGGTCTTATGTAATCTTCACAATGTAAAATATATCTTGACTACGTATCGAAGGTTCAAGTACAGAGGTAAACAGTTTCCTACAATACGCTCGTACTGTCAACATTACAAAGCTGTAAAGTGTAAATTTGTTCTCACTCAGCTTGGATTCTGTACAATATTATAACTGTTTCTTTAGAAATGTTTTATTATCTATTTATTAATAAATGTATAACATTGTAATCTACATATATTATTTATGTAACTTAGCGCAAATTAAATTTATTATTATTTGTAAATAAATATTTATTTATTATTTATAAAAACTGAAATTTCCTTTTTATTTGCTTTGTTTTAAACCTTTTTTTAATTGCTTTGCTTTTTATGTTTTTAACTTGGAACTTAGATTTTTTTTATTAATTTAAACAGCTGATAGTGTATGGAAAAACTAGTTAATGTCATTTTATAACGATTATCGAGGTGGATCTATTTACTTTGCACAATTACAGAGGCATTCTTAGCCCTCCGACATCAAAGTTGGCAGACGGTTTTTGGTAACGATCATTCAAAGACGAAGTGTTTAAGTTATCATTTTATGTCTGTATACATACAGAGGACATGTCCTACTTTATAGCTACCAGATTGTGTGTAACGAATTTTATTCTTATACAGAAAAAAAAATACTTATTACTTAATGGTTCTCTCTTTTGATACACGGTATACCCAAAAATATAGCTTATAAACCTTACGAACCTTCGTTTAATAATTATAAAAAGAAATATAATTTTTATTTACGATGTTTGAATCAGATATAAAAGAGTCATAAATGGCATATTTAATTTACCAAAAAACTTAATAAGTACTTTCATTTAAGTACACACAGCAACACGTTAAGTTAGACACCCGATATAACTTTAGCTATGCATAGTATAATATAGAAAATCGTTCGAAAGGGACTTCGCACGACGTCATCAGCCAATCACTGCGCTAGCGCTTCTTTCACACATAGATTTAAGTCTCGTGAATGGGTGGTAGCCCACACACCTACATGCGTACACACACCTACAGTCCTACAAGCACACACGTGGGCGCGGGCGCTAGTTTTCTTCCCATAACTTTAAAATTTAAATCAGTCGCCTCCCGCCTCCCGGGCATAGATAAGAATATGTACTAACGTATAGATAGCTATCTCTTGATTTTGTAGACAAAAGCGACATCTGTTTGCCAAGCCCAGTATTACTTCGTACTAATCCTTGCGTGATATACATACATATAGCTATATATATGTACTAATCCTTGCGCCATATACATATCTATAGCTATATGTGTTATATTTATAGATATAAATACGCACCCTTATGCCCGATTTACACATCGACAAGTACAGTAGCGAGTTAAGTAGTATTTTAAGATTAAGTTGATTTAAATAGATCTCCATCCTATTTTTTGGCAAGTTAAGTTGGCGAGACGCGAGAGAGGGGGCTACTTCGTACTTAACTCGCCAAAAAATAGGATGGAACTCTATTTAAATCAACTTAATCTTAAAATACTACTTAACTCGCTACTGTACTTGTCGATGTGTAAATCGGGCATTATCCAATACTATCACTTAACATAATTTGTCAAAACAAAGTTTTTAATAGCATCCAAGTTGTACAACTTAGTATTAGAGTATTTTGTTTGTACAATAGATAGTAGTCAAAACTCCATTAAGACAAATTTTGTATAGTGTCAGTATTGGATACCGGTTCATTATTTATTTATTAAATGTGTTGCTCATTTAGTTTTTCAAGAATTAGGTATCTGCCACACATTAGAACAACTTTAAACAACAGTAATAAAAGAAAACAAATGTATTTACAGTTTTTTATTTTTATTTTTATGTTTAACATAATAAGTGTTTGCTAATTTTTTAATGGGGTCTGTCTCATCAAATAATAAGGTTTTGCCACACAACAAATTGTTTACTTCTTTGCACCAGTCGTATAATATAAGCATAATGCTTTTTTTAATAATAAATTTGCCAATTATTTCTTTATGTTGATCACAATTTATGAAGTCCAGTGATACAAGCGAGGTGGTTATCATTGCCATTGATCGAGTCAAACAGTCGATCAAAAAATAACAAAAGTTCAGCTGTGTCCGTGCTTTCCCGAGGGATTTGACCAATTCCTAAAAAAGAAAAATCAATTAGATATATATATATATTTAGATATGTCGTGTGCAGAAATAACATAAAAAAACATTATTTACCTGCTGTGAACCCCATAGCTACACTAACCGTCTTACTAAAGACTTGTGTGCTGTACTTCACCTTCATCTTAGGTATCAAATTAGGTACCACATGACGTGCAGTCAATTTAGGCACCAGTCTTAGACCTTTGAATCCAGGGCTTTTTTTATATAATGCCTCGATGTGAGCCCATTTTGCAATTTTTTTTTGTCCATCCAAACAAAATTCTAAATTTTTTGTTATTAGGTTATTCCTTATCCCTTTCATTAGATGAGGCGGGTCGTAAATTGGATAAATAACATTATTATTTATTTCAAAAAATCCTCCTTTATATTCTTTCATGTTTCTGATGTACTCCTCTTTGGTTTCTTTTATTAAAAGGTTAATTGCTGCCATATTTGTTGATCCTTGATCACATGTAACTGAGACTACTTTGAGCTCCGTCTCCAAAGTTTTAACTAAAATTGTTTTTATTAGATTTTTCATGTTGTAAGAACTAGTGGTTCTAGCACAAAAACTGAAGGCCACTGGCTGTTTGTATTTTTTAAATACTCCTCTTACCATGAACACTAATGCATGGTCAGCAAAACACTTGGTTTGTTGACCATCATCACAAAATCCTTTTAGTCGGTCATTTTGTTTATCATATGATAAATTTGCAGCAATAGCCATTTCGTCAAATATTTGTGTGCAATATTTATGGCTTGCAGGCATTTTATCAACTCTTTTCTTTAAATGATCAAATATGATGTCATTGGGTCCTGGAGATAAAAATACTTTACCCATTAATTTATTTAATGTGGATCTTTTGGGAAGAACACATATTTTACTTAATAGCCGATATGCCTTTGGACTAGGCTTATAAAGCGATAATGCTAGAATTTTTTCGTCCAACGTAAATCTATGTCCTTTGGGATGTTTACCGGATTGTCTTATTTGCATATCAAAGAATGTTTTTGCTGCTGGCGATAAATTCTTTGCAACTAGATCGTAAGCTTGTGTCCGTGTAATTTTTTTAGCTATTTTTAGCCTTTGGACCAGTGTAGCTTTAGATTTTTTGCATCTGTTTAGTTCGCGTTGTGTTTTTGCGACTGTTTTATAAAGCTCCATCTCAGACTTGTATCTCCATTGACCTGAAATTAAAAATTAAATGATAAATTTTAAATGTTCTTTTAATTATAGATAGTATAATTATTACGATTTAGAACAGAGTGATTTTTTATTTGTAGTGCCTTCTTTTCTGGAATAGTCTTCTATATAATACACAAATAGAATCATCGGGAAAAAGTGTATTTTTAAATGTTAATAAGTCAAACATACTTATTTTATTTTATATTTATAAAACTAATAACAGTTTTGCTCACATTTGATTACAGAATACATTGATTAAAAATTAAACCTCAAATTAATGTCATAATTTAATAATTGTTTCACAAAGTCCATTAAGAAATATTGAATTCTTTTAGCAAGTAACTGTCAAAGCACTATGCTATAGAATTCAGTTACTATGATAAGTCAAAAAGTTTATACCTTCAGTAATATAAAGGTAATCATAGCCACCTGATCTAACGTCTAATTCACATAATATGTATAATATAGACTTTATGTACAATGCCAGATTAGGTTCTATTTAATGTTATCCTTTTATCTATTGTAATGAGTAAAATATGCTTACTTCTAATAGCACCAATGTTGCCAATTATTTTAGAAGTGTCCAATTTATCTGAAACGGTTCTAACAGTAGCCCCTGCTGAAGTATCTGAAAAAATATATTAAGGAAAACGATTAATATTTTAAAAACATTCATTTTTATCAACTACAACATGACAAAATAGATTCTGCTTTAGCCGGAGAGTCATTGATTTAGTCGTCGTAGATAGAGTCGTCTTATAAACGAACTACCTTCAGATCTATGAATGAAAATAACAAAAAATAATCACAAAACCATTCTTAAAGGACATATCCTTGATAATATTGAGAATATCACTAACTCAACCAACTATGTACTTGAAACTAATTATACAAAATGTACCGCTTTTTAAATACTTAGTTAGGTAGTTGCTTTGTTTTATTTTAAAATTACAAAACTTATTAGACATTAAACCTTTGTTCATATAGACTTTCAAGACTCGATGTATTTAGCATAAGGACAAACCTCTGTGGTTTACTTATGTTACTTGAAAACCTGCGTTTGTATGAATTTGTAAGTTAATAAAGGAATAAAAAAATATTGTCCCTGAGAAAGAGCACTCGTAACCGACGCGCATGTATGACTCGCTTAATGAATGTGGACGAGGCCCAATATGTTTGCCAGGATCGTGACAAGTGGCGGATTCTGTCGTCTCTGCCTACCCCGGCAGGGATAAGGCGTGAGTTTATGTATGTATGTCTCTGAGCTACAATGTAGTCTTATTGTATAGCATGTCAATTGTTAATTCTAGCTTATTGCAGAAAAACAGTTCTTTAATTCAAACAATACCTGAAATATTACCAGACTCTTTTTTGTCTAGTTAGTACTTAAACATATACTTACATACAGTAGAGCCTGTTATATTAGTACTTGTGGTTGGCAGTACATCATCTATAACCATGGGCTCAGGTCTATCACTGGTCACCCTGTGTGGTATGGGTACACCTACAAATCAAATACAAATTGATTTACTTGACAAATGCTACTAATTACATAGAACATATAAACATAGTACACTTGGTGGCAAAGCAGTGGTGAGTTCGAATCCCACAGACGAAAATTATTTGTGCAATACATAAAATATGATTGTCTTGAGCCTGGATGTACTTTATGTCTGTTAATATTCATGTCTGTAAAAATTCCCATGACACAGGGCTCTATTACAAGTGTGGAGTTGATGTTTTTTCAAAGATAAAAAAATACTAGCCAACTGGCTGTGTTGTAGAGTTAGGTGCCAATGCCTTTGGAAGGCAGTGAAAGTTTGGCATGGCTGAAGAAACATTAAAGTAGAATTCTTAATTGGAATTACAATAACCATTTAGCACAAGTCTGCTTTAAAAGTTAATTCTTTCTAAAGTATTATTTATGTTATTGAACACATTAAATACTATTCTGATAATAATATATCTTTACTCATACCTGGAAGATATAATGTAGGCACTGCCAATTTACTCAATCTATCTCTTAGGATAGTGGTAAATTTCTTCAAAATGAATATGACAAATTCTTCTATTCTTGAATACATATTCATCATCTTCCTGTTCAATACCAACATTGATAACCCATTTACGGAATTTATCATAGTCAGTGGAGGGATTTGGAAATGCATGTAACACCGCACCTGTTTAAAAAATAAAATGTAAGTAGATTAATACAGATTTATATTGTGATGGTAGGTAATGTTAATAGCATAGTTGCAGAGAGTAGTTTTAACACAGTTTTGACAAAAAGGTTGTTATGGTTTTAATGCTAAAATACATTTATGTTTGCCAAATTTGTTTTGCATTGCATCTTAGTTGTTATGATTAAATGTTACCTAAAGGGTGATGCTTATGACGTCTACTAAACAAAATTACAGTACACTGTCATAATGTGTATTCACAGTAATCATGCTTTGTAATCTCACGGAGTAAGAATACAATATGTCACCACCCCATCTCATCCCATGAGTGTCGTAAAAAACCGACTAAGGGACTAACCGTAAATATTATCATTACGAAATAGGAAGGAAATAATAAGAAGGAATACTTGAAATTAAATCCTATACCAATCCGTCTGGCAAGCGTGGTATTTTAATAGCCCAAGTATCCATCCGTCATGGGAGGAGGCCCGTCCCTGCAGTGGGACATTAATGGGCTGTTATGATGATGCTTTGTAATGTGAAAGAAAAGTTCCACTTATTTAAAAAGCGATCTAAACGAATAGTAATTACATTGGTAGATCTCGTTAACGCGATAAAACTGTTTATGTAACGGGTTAATGCTTGGGTAACATAGATTAAACACTAATACTAACATTGGGTAATACTAAGTTAACCCAGTTAAACTTAGGTTTACTCCATCTTTTATCTAGCATTACCCGTAACATATACAAAGAGTTAATATGTATAAATATCTCTTTCACTAATTTGTGACCAAAATCCGACATTTTATTTGAAATAGAAGCAAACATTAGTAACCTTAGAGATGCAACAATTTGTAGGTTACCGGTCAGCAAGAGAGATTTGGTTTGCAATGTTTTATAAGTTATATAAATTATGTATTTTTTTTACTAACCTTCAATGCGTGCGGAAGAGCAGTTAGCAACACAACAGGATCTTTGAGTGAGGCATTTTAATTTCATTGTCAATATCACAAAAAGAAACGAGCTTCACACAAACAATTAACTGCGAAATCTTCTCTTTGCGAAAGCTAAGACGGAGGAGTTTATTACACTCGACTCAACGTACTTAGGAGACAGCTAGAAAAGATTGTGTTAAGTATTATAAATTGAAACTGCAGCGAATACAAGAAAATGGCGCAAGCACATCCACTTGATCTCACAGCTGACAATTTAAAATAATGGCGGAGTGGCGCTGGCGCTGGCGGGCGGCGGCCATTAATATTGATTTATGAATGCGTTCATTTTAATTATGAATTTCTAGAAGGAGCATCTTTGTTAAATTAATGATAACGGGACTTACTAATTTCTATAGAAATTAATTGTATTTATGTTAAACTGACATAATTACATTTTTAATAGATTTGTTTAATAATTTGAACGCAACTTTTCATTAAAAAAGTACTGGTACACGCGGATAGGTGGCTCTATCGTCGCTTTAAATTCGTACTTTGTAGGCAAGACAAACCAGCATGCTCCCGGGCGTTGGATCGCTTACAATCACTAGTGCCAAATATTTACTTCGTTCGGCGTTCATGTTAGTGAAAACATAAAATGGCGCCACAATTAACACCACAGCAAAGGCAAATAATTGTAGTTCTACGAGAAAGTGGTTACAGCATTAAGGAAATAGAAAGAAGAACTGGATTAACGGTGAGTGTCACAGTTAACATTTTTTAAATTATTTTTTTAAATAAATGCATATTAATAATCTGTCTGTTTATCTAAATAACGGTAAACTATCTTGGTATTCCTTTTTACATTAGAGAAGCATTTAAAAGAAAAGATAAACTAGGTAATAGTTGTATTACAGTTCAATAACAGAGAGATAACTCTATGTTATTTACTCTACTCTTTTTTATTAGACCTTTATTTAATTACCTAAAAAGAACTAGAGTTGGTAATAATATAACAATATAGAGGAAGGTTGTGTTTCTTTGGGCTCATTAAAATCTTCAGTGATCACATTGTTACAGTTACGATTATTTATTGAATCTTGTTAATACATTTTGGCAAATGACTGAGTGAAACTTGGTTTGGTTGTAAATAGGTGTTAGGACAATATATAGAAGACATTTTATGTTACTAGTTACTAGGCAGCTGAATTAAATTGATATAGTTGGTTTAAAGTTTATTAAACATGACAGGCTTGGTAGACTGGCGTTAGTGTAATCGGCTGCCCTGCATGAGGTCGTGGGTTTGAATCCCACGCAGGATATTAATTATTTTTAGAAACTTACTATAATTATTGTTTTAGAGAACTACAATTCATTTCTGGTTGCGACGAAATGAGGAAACCGGGTGCGATTTGACGCCTCATCACAGGCAACTTTATCAAAGAGCTACCACCGCTGACCAAGATTTGAACATTGTCGCCGCGCATACTAGACAGCCTCTCTTGAGTACGCTAGTTACAGCTACTACATATTATAATGTAAGTTTATTTCTATTATTTGTCAAGGTAATAAAATTTTATTTAAAAAAGAGGTAAGTAATAATTTACTATTTTTCTATACTTAAATAGATAATTTCCGCACTAGGAATTAATCACTCTTATGTCGCGGGGACTTTTACAAACATTTAAAAGCTTACACAAAGTACAGACTCAGGACAATAATTTGTTCACACAAATAATTATGCTGTGTGCGATTCGAACCCACGACATCGTGCACGCGCACTACTGCGCTTGCACTACTGACCGCGCCTCCTTTATACCTACCTGTTTGTTTTTATAACATATAACATAACAGACGAACAGACACCTTAATGGTAAGCGATTATAACCACCCATGGAAGAGCGGCGCCCGGGCGCCCATGGTGCCAACGCGTGCTTTGCCTGTCTCTTCCACAAGAAGCCCTAGTTTGAGCCTCTGAAATCTGTCCCAAAGATAATTCCTTTAACCTTTTGCAACAATTTAAATACTTACATAAGTTCAAATTAAAAACATTTAAACTTTGTAAGTATTGATAATTTTTATGCATAATAAAATGAAATAATGTTGAGTTAAAGTTGAAGTAGCCAATACATACTATCTATTACATACCTATTTCCATCGTAGTTTGGTATTTTTGACGTGTTCTAACAAGTTCCGCTTCGAAATTCCCAACGTTCAGTATATTATTCGCATAACATGTTTTATTCTTTCATCTCAGTTGCATTTTGAAACAATTTGACTTTAATCCTTACACACTTAACATTAAGTTCAAAATTGCACATCAACATATTCTGACGGTTATTTTTATTTTTATGAGTTGCAAAAATCAACTTAACATTATTGAGTTAAGATTGAAAACTCCTAACACTCTAATTTGTTTGTTAGCTACCTAATCGACGTGTTGTATATAACATGCTCCGTCTCGAAATTTTCAATGTGGCTTGATATGGAATCTCAAAGTTTCCATCGAAGTTTGGTAGGTATCTATTTGGCGCGTGTTAATAATAGTTTTTATTAGTAGTAAAAAAATGGATTCTACTTGAGATCTAACATATTATATTATTAAAAAAAAATATGTAAATCAAATATAGGTAGGTTTTTTGTCCGTACTGTTACAGAAATACGACATAAATTGCTATGCTTTAAAATGGAAAATGCCGTGCGATAAAATCCCTTTCAATGCCACGGCATCATTTTAAAGCATAGCAATTTATGTCGTATTTCTGTAACAGTACGGTTGAATTTCCATTAGTAAAAATTAAAATCCCTTGCCATGCCGTCCCGGTCTGTGTAGGCCTTTACTAAGCTGTGAAAATGTATCACCAAATTTGATCGCTATGCGCTATGCAATCTAGATTGTTTTTTTTTAAATATAGGTAAATGCCATTTTTAGTAGATGTTATTAACTTAATATTGCGTAGTATAGTAGCATACCTAACAGATACATAATAGTGCGCAAATCGCTCGAAATCAATCCCTTAAACATTTTTCTTGTTTAGAACTTTCGAGGTAACCTACCTATACTTATCTTATTTGAAAAAAAAATGTGAACAATTGCACTTCTTATTGTTTAATAATTTATTGATAAGTTTTATTTTCGTAAAAGGTATAATTTTAAGCAGTCTCTACGTTAGTAATGAAAGCACAAGACCCTTTTAAGTTCATAAATAGAATCCACTCCCAACTTAATCGAGTTTACATGAGTTTCCGACTCGTAATTCTAATGTATTCGTAGGCTAATCATACGATGTTTTATACGGTGTCCAATCATAATATTATGACAAAAAACAAATCACAAATTTTCAATTACAAAATAACATTTGACAAAACAATACCTACTTACTTGTTAAATTTACCTTTTTTAAAACTGTTCAACAAACAAAAAATGTTTTTAGGTAGGTATATAAAAATTTAAATCATCATTTCATAAAAGGATTATTTTAAAAAAACATGTAGGCAAAACAACATACCTATAGCATTAATAACATTTGACAAATGCATTGCTTGGTAAAAGTTTTATTTATTAAAATTAACTTTAATATAAAGATGACATGAAATAATAAAACAATCATAATCGACTCTTGATAGAATCGAAATGACTTAAATTCAACGACAAGGTTCGTAGCCTTTTAGTAACGACTGCTGAGTCGTGCATAAATCAAATAGAGAAACACGCTGTATGTTATAAAAAAGTGGGGCATTACAATGCCACACTTTTATTTGCTTTTCAACCGACTTCAAAAAAGAGGAGGTTCTCAATTCGGTTGTATTTTTTTTTTTTTTTTTTTTTTTTTTTATTTTTTTTTTTTGTGTTTGTTACCTGATTTCTCGAAAACGGCTAGACCGATTTGAAAAATTTTTTTTTTGTTCGATTGGGTATACTTCCCATTTGGTCCCATTGTCACCAGATCTGGATCTGGATGACGGGATCCTAGAGAAATCGAGGGCATCTCTTGAAAATTGTAGGGACGCATTATGTAAAATGTTGTCATATACGTGCATCTCTGACGTCACTACCAAATAGTCAAGAGTCAGAACTGGTCTGATGCTGGAGACCACAGAGAGTCGAGGGAACAACTCAACGGCATATAGCAGCTACCTTGTGTTTGGGCTTATTTTAATTGTATTGATGAAAACTTTACGAAACTTGACACAAACATGATCTGATGATGAAGAAGACTGAGGGTCGAGGGAACTCCTCAACGGTATGTAGCAGCTACCTAGTGTTTAGGCTTATTTTAATTGTATTGATGGAAACTTTACACAACTTTACACAAACATGATCTGATGATGAAGACGACTGAGGGTCGAGGAAACTTCTCAACGGTATATAGCAGCTACCTAGTGTTTGGGCTTATTTTATTCGTATTAATGAAAACTTTACACAAACATGATCTTATGATGAAGACGACTGCAGAAATTTATTTAATACGAATCTTAGAAATTGTTATCAGCATGGTTTTTAACCGACTCCTGTTGAAGTCGGTTTTTTAATTAGAAAATTATTTAATTTAAATTGCTTTTAAGAATACTACTAACTAACTACTAAGAGTGTTCTTAAAAGCTATAATCAAAATTACATGTTAAGATTGAACATGATTTTATATTTTACATACTGTGGCGCGATGTGTAAGCGTCGGGATTCCTTTTTTTCTCATAATAGTTTTTATCCTAATTTTCATTGTCATTATGTTACGCATAATTTTCTTGGTCATAATAATAGTATGCCATAATTGTTTTTTTGAATACTGTGTTATTAATCAAAAATATTGCATATGCTATTGTTTTTATTCATAACTTAGAAATGCATAAAGTTGTAACGCATATTGGTTATTTGTCTATTAGTTAATTGACAAAAAATAGGTTTATGTTATTGATAGCTATTCTGATAAACAAACATAAGGTTTTAGGTTAGGTTTATATTATTGATAGATTAATAGCTATCCATTTGAATTTGAAAAACAAAAATTATGTAATAGGCATGTAAAACAAAAATTGTTATGGTTATGCATCATAATGCTTAAGTAAACTTATGCTTTGGGATAGTATGCTTATTAAATATTATACTTAAAGTAAATAGGATGAAATAGTTATGTTAAATGAGTATTATGCGTAACTTATGTAAGGACAAGTAACATTATGCAATGTTAAATTTAAAAAATTATAACATAATATTATGAATGAAAATAAAGAACCGAATAATACTGATATTATATCGATCATTTACCATAATATCTTGTTAAAAAAGTTAAATTTATAATATTCTTTTATTTCAGGTAACAATCCAAACAATACGGAGAAGACTACACGCTGCGGGACGATTACTTAATAATATTACAAAGACTTTATATTGTGATGTTATTTGGTGTTAAATACCAATGTTTTAACTTTTGTTGATTAATATAAGATTTATTTATAACAATTAATATTGCAAACACTTTATATTGTGATAGGTATTTAGTTATTTGGTGTTAAATAACAATTAAAATTGTTTTAACTTTTATTGATTACTTAATAGATTTTCCTATAATGTATAATTTTAAAATTATTTGTTTTATCTTTCAAGTTTGTAAAATAACGAAAAATGTTTTTATTTTTATTATTAAATATTTACTATAACTAGTAGTTTTAATATATTCCTCTTAATATTATAAAAGGGAAAATGAGATTTAATGTTTTTTCTTTGGTATGGAGATTGGGTGGAGCCTCGTGTAGGATATAGGCTACTTTTTATCTCAAAATCATGTTTCGCGGGCGGAGCCGCTTATAGTCATTTTGGAACCGATTAGGTAATTCAAACTAGAAAATTGTGTCAGCTCTTTAAAGCCCCATTTACACATCGACAAGTACAGTAGCGAGTTAAGTAGTAAGTTGTTAATTAAGTTGATTTGAATAGATCTCCATCCTATTTTTTGGCAAGTTAAATACGAAGTAGACCCCTGTCTCGCGTCCCGCCAATTTAAATCCCCAAAAACTAGGACGGAGTTCTATTTAAATCAACTTAATCAACAACATACCAATTAACTCGCTACTGTACTTGTCAATGTGTAAATCGGGCTTAAGTTCTTTTTACACTGTTCTATAAATGTCGCCAAATCATTCCGTGAATATAAGACAAAACATATATTATAACTTACTCTTTAAAAAAGGTCGTAAGTATTCAAGTTTATTGAAATTGCTAATATTATGTTAAAAATATTAATTTGTTCACAATTAAGACATTTTTGAAGTATAAGTAGGTATATAATTCTTGACACGAATCGACTTTTCAGTCACGGGCATTACTTGCACGTGTCCCAGGACTCTCTCAACTCTTTATGGGCCTACACTTGTCGTTGGCCCGGATGGGCAGGTGCTTCCCACGCGACGCCGTGGCCCGCCTCAGTTGCGGACTGCCCATTCAGCACCGCAACCTACTGAACCGCTTTAACATGAGCTGTCTGGGTTACAGCCCAGTGAAGAAGCTCCCTTCGGGGGATGTCACTTAGTTTTACGTGTTACGGGTACTCAGCCCACCACCACGACAAGGCGGGAACCTCGGTTGATGTGAATAGTTTGGTTAACTGGAGCCATAAACACGCATCTACTCTTCGTCTTGAAAATTTATTTTCTTCCTATTCTTAAATATATATATTTTTATAATCACCATAAAGGCTGGGTAATTTGAAGATACTATTACAATTAGTATTAATAGAACTATTAAAGAGAGAAAACTGCTCTGTGGATGATATTTATTTACCGAACTTCAGTACATACAGATATGTCTACACAGCTGTTTCTTTCTGACCCATAGTTAAATGTTGCATGCAGATCAATTGACTTATTCCCATTGAAAAAACGTGTAGGTATGAGGTTCGATGGGACAATGAAATCTGCCAAGTGATCAACATTAATATGTTAACTATCAGGCAGTGACCGGTCACCGCGAAATAATTTAATTTCTATTGTGTCCGAAAAACCGGATTTGACGGGTTAATATCAAAAACACCTCATTAAAACTCTTTGAAACTGTTACAATAATATTTCTTGAAAAAACAATCCTAGTAAGTATTTAAAAAGAATCACTTTACTTTTTGGGCAAAACATTTGCATTAACGGTCAAGGTTAAATTGTTAAAGTTAAAATGCATCATTGTTAATTAATCATACAATTTTGTAAGCATTTTCACGTAAATGTGCTTCATTTTATTAATATTAATACATTTGTAGTTCAGCAATAACAAAACGAAAATAGTATCGCGTGTTGGCCACATCGTGCACTGGCGCTGCTATCTACGTAGTAAGAGAGGAAACAACAAAAATATATCGCACCCTCTCGCACGATTCGCAGCGTTCAACTTCTAATAGTTCAAAGTCCAAACAGTCTAGGTTGATAAGTCCGTGACTGTACAAGGATATGAAATACATATAATTAAGTTTATATGATTTTTACAAAACGCTCGTAAAACTTTAAACAGTAATTATATCATTAAAGTTGCAAAAATACATTTTACAACATTGACTTTTTGAGTTTTATGCTGTTACAAGCGATTTAATTAAAATACACGATTGAAAATAACGATAAGTATGACACACTTTTTACAGTAAACATTTAAGATTATATTTCACACAATATACTTACATAATATTACTCACACATTCACATAATGCCATCTACTTAGAACCTAAGACCTCTCTCCCAGTGGTATGTACCTACACACCATTGTGAGACCCGGACCATGGTACTGATAACACCCATTTATTAAAATGCACTTTTAATTAGACATTATTATAATTATACTATTTACCACGGACTCAGTAAGTATTTAATCAAATATGTGCCTATAGGCCGACCGTTTATCTCAGTCCCCGCCTGCGGTATGAAAGGGACGAGGGGGCGGGGTAGCGGTGTCCGTTATGGTAGCGTACACAAGAGCTATATCGAGTTGGTTGCTATGCCAAATAAAATAAGTTTTTACAAAAAAAAACCGACGTGTATTTTGGTTTTGCAACATTAAATCAGACATTCTTTTTACTTAATTATAATCTAAAGAATAGGTTCATTTAATTATTGTAAAAAGTATTGTTAAGGATATTTCTTGAAGAGTCTACAAATATATTTATTTGTAGATTCTTTAAAATATAATCAAATTATTACAAATAATGTAATATTATTGTTATTTTTGGAGTCGGTGTCAGCCACGATAATTATATTCTATTTTATATTCCTGACTTAAAATTTAAAGAAATATGGCGTCGTGTTATACACAGACTAAAGACTAAGATGAGAAAGTACTACGAATCAAAGACAATTACTTAAAATTAAAAACCATTTAAAGTGATCAGAATGTGTTATACAAAATTTTATCAGTTACTTAATAGGTATATTAAAACGTTTGAACGTGACACAGGTATTTTAAAATATATTTATTTAAATATGATAAAAATAGTTATTTAATATTTGTTTAATTTTTAAACCAATCCATAAACAATCAACAACTTTATGTCATAATGTCGAAGTCATATAATAATATAATCTGTAATTCGTGGCCGCCATTCCATTTGCTTATGTATTATCGTATTTCGTTGGCTGACACCGACTCCAAAAATAACAATAATATTACATAATTATTATTTCATTATTACATAAAAATGAAAAACCACTTCGTTTGAAATAAAATAATTTTAAAAATACATAATTGCCTTTTTTATTTTGTGTCTTATTTACAATTTTATTGCATAACACCTTCCTAGTTCAAAATAGTGATTGCTTCAAAACCCTCTAAAACGGTATCGGTTACTTTCAAATTTCACTAAAACCTAAAGTTAACTTCTAAGTCCCCTAAAACGAATCTATTTTTGCAAATAACCTAGTTTTTCAAATTGTTTTTATTAAAAAACGATGTTTGTTGGGATTGCTAGATTACAATAATAATATAATGTTAAAAATCGTACAGAATTAAGGTTGTTAGTAAGTTTAAGACGTTTTTCATGAATTGTCGACATTTAAGAAAAAGCACTTTAGGTTAGGGGGTTTTGAAATTATATGACTCATATATACATTAAAACAGGTATGATTTAAACATATTAATTTGTAGGAATCAATCTTAGAAAATATTAACAGATAATAAGAACAATAATAAGAGCTTTTTTTATTTTTACACACTACCATAACGGACACCAATTCAGTATGTCAGTATGACACTAGTGCAGTAAGCTAGTTCGTCTTTTAAACAATTTACAAATTTCAAAGATGGTGGCGTCATCTTGCCATTTAAACTCGTACTTTCTTAGAGAAAATATGCAATCTAAATTATTACACAATTTAAAGCCTGACCAGAAAAATAAAAAAACCTCTCCAGATATTTCGATGGGTTTAGGGTATAATTTCAATATTTCCTTCTTTTTATTACATAAAAATAAGCTAGCTAAAAATTAGAGCTGTGTTGTGATGTGATGTAGTTCATGTCACAGTATCTAGATGGCGCCGTTTTGCCAAAAAATCAAGAGATAGCTCTCTCCTTTGTCCTCGCCCCCCGCGCACCCCTATTACCGCAGGCGGGGTCTGAGTTAAACGGTCGGCCTATAATTCAAAAGCACTACATAGTTCCAAACTTAAACTAGAATCTACGTGGCTATCTAAATCTAAATTCAAGAAGTTTATTTGCAATACAAACACATACACACACACACATAGGTACACAAAGTGGTATCTGATCAATCCATTATCGGTGCCGGTACTCTGTCCAGGAGCTGTTAGGCTCGCAACTTGGCGACACACATTTTCCATTTCCCCCCTTGTCCCAACACCGGCCCAGTTTCGCGTCTTCCATAATTCAATCCATACCGAATCCTTTGTGCCACGATACTCGATAAAACATATAGCTATTTTGTGTAAAGATTTACTTATTGCAACTGACTTTATTTTATTTTGTTAGTTTTGCTTTATTTAAATACAATATTGTGAAGGTATTCCTGCATTCTGCGCACTTTTGTTTTCCCGGTTGTATTTTTATTTAACAGTGGATGTGCGCTGTTGGAAAGGACCTATTTTAATGACTTATGGTCTACACTACAATTACGTAAGAATGTATTAAAAGAAAGACACGCCAATTTAAAAAAAAAACATATTTTTGTATACCTATTATATTTTGTTGTGCTTGCGGATTAATTTTGTACTCAAAGGACAAAGGCCAACAAAATGTGTTTTAATAACGTGTTTTTTTAAAGGTTTGGTTTACTTACTTTATATCTAGGAACAGTTTACATCACAATTTAGCTCTTAAATATATAAATTTAGTTCACCATATTTTGTAAGTGAATGCACTCGATATGTCGGAGTGCGTTAAGTAAGACAATAAATTTGTTCGAGCCAAGCTTTGGCGCAATATCTTGTAAAATATGAATACATTCCGCAAATTCATCTCTTACATGACTTAAAGTGGAATAGGTTCTAGAATATGTAACGTAAAGTGTGCCTAAACTCAGAACATTCTTTTGAAGAACCACTTACCTAAGGACCTACGTAGTATTTGAGTTGACCAATCTAAGCAATTTGCTTAGAACTTACCTTAACTTAAGAACTTACTGAAACTCTAGGCAGTCCTAGTTTCTTTAAGGTCATAGCTAAAGGCTTTAGCTAGAGAACCGCTCTCCCATTCTTCCACGAAATATAACGTCCATATAGCAATTTCTAGTTGTCTCATTCGTCAAGTCAAAACATTTTTTTTAATGCGTGGTCTTTACGGTTGTTGGTTTTCAAGGAATCTTGAGGTCAATCAGTACAAGACGCTTTTATGAAGTGGAAAACTGGAATATGTCCGGCCTCTGTACGATAATATGACAATAACAATAAAATACCAACCTTACTTTGTTGCAGAAAAACAAATACTTAAATCTGTATAGTAATCGATTATTTAATTGCACTTAATAAGCAAATCTCGTTAGCAGTATGCAAATATACAAGGTATAACACTTCACAGCATCCAGTAATCTATTTTAAGATCGAATGTCCACGAACACAGATATGCACTTTGCTTTGACTGGCCAGAGACAAGTGACATTTTCTACTTTAGTGCCTATCTCTATATTTGAATAGAAACTCCAACTAATTTGTTTGGAAGACATTTTAGACGAAATTTATATTATTTTGTTAATTGATTGTTTATTAATATTAAGTAACTTTAAAATTATATTCTTCACACAACGCCAAGTAAGTTTAGTCTCAAAGTAAGCAGAGCTTTAAATTTTGATACGAGACAAGTGATAAATATATTAGTTGTTTTAGTAAATTTTTAACTATTTATACTAATTATTCATAAAAATAGAAAACTTCTAAATTCGAACACACCTGCTCGCGCCGAAACAAGAGCCGGTGGATGGACTGCCTAAAAATCGTAAAAAATTCGGTTAAGTTAACTTTAGTTGTCAAATTGTCTTGATAACTATATGGGTATTAATACGATTAATTGTGGTAAATATTAAATAATTTACCTTTACCAGCCACGGTAAATAATTCAATATTTACCACAATAAATCGTGTCAATACCCGTAGTTATTAATAATAAGTTATAATAAAACACGAAAGTTTAAAAGTTATTATGTCGTCAAAAATATGTGTATTATTATTAAAAGACAGTTTTACCACTACCTAAATGCCATTACTTACACGTAAATGCATTTATGAGAATCCTTAGCTCAAATAGCATTGACCGTGTCTGCAATGGTTGCACTAACGCAGTAGTTGTGTTTCCTTGATCCAGTCTATTTCGGCGAGATCCATTACCTCGAGAGAGGCAAGAAGCAATCTCATTGAATGACCGTCTTCACCCCCCACCCCCCTACAAAACACCCCCAGTGATCCACACCAATCGGTAAATATGCGTGTTAAATATGTATGTGTAGTAAGAAACTCGTAAGTGTATTAGATTTTGCTTGCTTTTTCATTCTGTCAAGTAACTAAGTATGTACTGAATGTACTAGTCAATATGTTAGTAAATAACTCCCTTCAATTTGCTTTTGAATGCTGTACACGATCGTATTTATTAGCGGAAAAGGGTTGGCTAAAAAATGGTTGCTATTAGTTGTGTTCGATGATGACGGATCAGGACCTTCGACATATAAGTACATGCCTGTTGGGTTTTTTAGGTTGTATGCTAGTCAAAGTTTATCCAACACAATCTCATAGCAGGGACGAGCCTCGTCCAGTCACGGAAGCAAACTTGGTTTGAGACTTTTTTTTTTAATTTTTGTTTTCGCAGAGACGTATGCTACATTTCCCTAAGTCCGTTTGTACGAGTCCGCCGACATCTATAGAATGAAATAAGACGGAGTGGTGATATTTTGTATTCTCACTCCGTAACCACAAAGGTAGAGGTGTTAAACATATTATTATAAGTACGCTAAAACCATTCATTCCAGAAAAGTGTACAAACTCTATATAATATCACTCAATCGGCCAGGTAGGGTGGCGAAAGTAGGCTAAGTTTCCTTCTGTTACAGTGGGACATGTATAACCTCACAAGAAAAACTATTAGCATAACAAAAAGTTTTATTACACTATAATTCATCGAATTAAATTACAATTATTTCTATTTTAGGTCATATTTAATTAGATGTTAAAAAGTAAACACATTATTCTTAAAAGATCAACATATTAAAAACAAATAAATTAAAGAACAATGCTCAAAACGTCCCCAGCTTGTAGCACTTTAAAACCTATGTTAATTGAAAGGCCTTAGTATTTTAATCATATTATTGTATGGCAGCAAATCTCAAATATGTATCCGAAAAAAGTTATATCGCCTTAAAGAAACCGAAATCAGTCACAATTATGTTGCTGTTTATTGTACTTTTTCGAAATTATAGCCAATAAAATACATAATTAACAGTGTAGAATCTAAGATAAATATAAAAGATTATTTATTTATTTATTATTACGCGCCGTATATGCCCAATGACCCGTTTTTTTTGTGGGCACGAGTAAGTAGTTTGTCTCTTGGGACATTTACTACTTTACGCTGGGTGTGGGGTGGATGGCCCTCAACCTAAGACATTTAAGTGTCATGCCTCAGGGGCACCCCCTGTGGGGCACGAACCTCGGCCTGGACCGTCACCGACTAACAGGATGTGCGGAAGTCACGCTCTCTAGGAGCGAACGCGGCGCGTATTCCTGCCTTGGCGGCGAGGACGGAACGGCGGACGTGTTGTTGTGGCTTCGCGAGCCGTATGAGCTCTACGTTGAGCGATCGTGATCCTATCACCCGGCTCTTTGAGAGCATGTCTAGGTCTTCTAATTTTGGATATTCTAGATGGTACATCCCGTACCCGGATGTCTCAACCACTAGTTGGTTGGGGTGAGTGGCAGCCATTTCAAAGTAGCGACGGGACCACGGGAACAGAGTTTCATGTGTTGCTGGATGGTTGGCAACTCAAAATCGATGTGGAGATCCTCGTTACGCGTGAACCGCAGTGCTCCGTGAACCTTTTCTGAATTGTTTGTAACTTATGGATCCTGCTATGTGGCCTAAGGTGTGCAAAAACTACGCACGCGTACGTCATGATTGGCCTAATACAAGTCTCATGTATCCTAACTTGGAAGGAGTAAGTGCAGCCGTCTCATCACAAACGAGCCCCGCTTGCGAACCATGTTTAGGTGGGGTCAGAGTGACATTTTATCGTCGAGTATGACTCCAAGGTTTTTGGCTTCCCTCGCCCAAGGGATCGGGAAGCCGAACTTTTTGACTTTTGGTGTCTCTGCCGAGAGAGTTTTGTGGCTTCTTTTCTTGTGAAAATTGAACGCTTGGCTCTTTTCGGGGTTGACTGTTATCCTCCATTTCTAGAACCACTCGCTGAGGGCGTTGGACGCAGATTCACAAATGAAGAACCAAATAAATCCCATCTAGTAACAATTTGTCCGTTGGGTAATGGAGGCCGTAAACTGGAGATTTAAACGTGATTTTAAATTGTGCAGGAATGTAGTATTCAAATTATTGAATGAAGAGATGAGGAAGTGTATTAACACTTCCTTATCTCTTCACAGACTACCGTATTACTGGTGCGCTTCTCAATACATCCCGGGAGCTTTTTCATGACATTGTCTATACTGCAGACTTCGTTGAACGAATTTATCGCAGAATTCACATCAACAATGACTTGGGTAACTACGTTACAGGCAGCGGGCTACGTTCAGAACATTAACTGATGAGTCCATAAATATACCGTTCCCTGAATTGTCAAACGAGGGTACTATTTTGTTTAGTTTGGGGACATATCACACTTAAAACTAGCTGCTTCCTATGTTAGCGAACATTTACGTGGCGGCGTCTGCAACATAGAAGTTGGTGCAACTCCAAGCCCAATTATGAACCAATACGGTATAAACACGGCAGATTGCACTCTTTTCAGGGGTCGAATTTTATCCAAACATAGGTCAAATGCGACGTATTACAGGTATTTGGTTTTAAATAACGCACAGGATGTAAACGCCATTCAGGCATATTAGTGTTCATGCTTAACTGCTATGAGAACAGTTGGTGCCTGCGCGCATGTCGTCAGTATCGTGTGGTACTTTGGTATTGGAAGGCATTTATTTATTTATTTATTTCAACTTTATTACAAAATATCATTGTACATAGGCGGACTTAATGCCTAGTGGCATTCTCTAACAGTCAACCTAGGGTGATGCAGAGATAACAGAAAGTAGGTGCGTTCTGAACACATTAAACAATAAATAAATCAAATACCAATAGATACTTAATTAGCCACATTATATACAATAAGATAAACATACACAGATAGATAAAAATATACACTTACATGAACATTTTACATAAATAAATACATACTACATAAATAAATATAAATACTGGTAATGACGATGGGAGAATATCATGTATTTCGTAGCAATAGTTCACGAACTTTGCGCTTAAAGTCTATTTTACTGTCACTCATTCTAATTTCTTGAGGCAGTGCATTCCATAAAAGAACAGATTGTACAAAAAAAGAGGAATTTATAAAGTCAGTGTGATGTGTTGGACACAGAAGAAGACGATTATTAGAAGAGCGGAGCTGCCTATCGTGAGTACTACAAAGATATTGAATATGAGATTCTAAATAAACAGGAGGTGTAGGTGAAGTAAGCAAAGAATAAAGGGTGGTAAGAGCACGCAAGTTACGGCGTTGTCGAATAGGCAGCCAATTAAGTTCGGAGCGAAAAGAAGAGACGTGATCAAACTTACGAAGATTAAACACAAATCTAATACAGTTATTAAGAAGCCGGTCTAGCTTGTTGAGCAGTTCTGAATTCAGGTCAAAGTAACACACGTCACCATAATCGATGATGGGGAAAATTAAAGCTTGCACAAGCATTATCTTGGTCGCCGATGGAAGGAAGTTCCTTAAACGGTAAAGCGTCCGTAAAGTACCTGTCACTTTTTGACTGACTTCGCTTATTTGTTTCTGCCAGTTTAGGTTGTTATCAATGTGGAGACCCAGGTTTTTAACTGAGGAGGAAAAGTTAATGATTGTGTCATTGTATATGACAGGTGGTATAGCAGCCTGGTCCACTTTAAACAAAGTTCTTTGACTACCGACAATAATTGCCTGGCATTTGGAAGGATTCACGTTTACCCCAAACTTTTGAGACCAATTATAAATAGTGAGTAAGTCATTATTTATCAGTTCTATAGCTGAAGTCATACTTGTACTATCAACACCCGCCTGAGCATATATCTGCAAGTCATCAGCGTAAAAGTGATACGAACACCGAAGATTTAGACTTAAGAAGTTAATAAAAATAGAAAATAATAATGGAGAAAGAATGCCGCCTTGAGGGACGCCAGCGTGTAAGCTGCACCAGTTTGAGAAAGATTCATCGCAACGAACCGACTGCTGGCGTCCTTGAAGATAAGTAGAAAACCATTCCAGCGTCTCTGATGAAATATTGTTATAGGATAGGATTGAAAGAAGGATGTCATGGTTGATAACATTAAAGGCATTTGAGAAGTCCACCAATGCCAGAACAGTCACCCGTGTGTCCTCCATACCCGCTCTTATATCACCTGTAACTTTAAGAAGGGTGGTAACTGTGCTATGGCCTTTCCTGAAACCAGACTGATATGGGCTTAGAAGATTGTTACCATGTATGAAGTTAGCTAACTGCTTATGGACACAGGCCTCTAATACTTTAGAAAGAAAAGGAAGGATAGATATTGGACGATAGTGACAAGGAAGAGACGGATTAGAAATTTTAGGTAATGGACGAACATAAGCGCTGCGCCATAAAGATGGAAATTTCTTAGAATGTAGAGAATAATTAATTATATGAGAGATGACAGGTACAAGATGATCCAAGATAGTGATAATCATTCTGCGACTTATATTATCACACCCCACTGCATTTGATTTTATGGAAAGGATTATTTTCTTTATTTCATCCGGGGCAACTGGAGAAAATTTAAAAAAATTTATGCTTAACCTAGGAAGATTATTTATATGATCCACTGTTTGACACATGGTCGAACGATCCAAAGGTTCAACAGTTGAGAGATGGGAATTGATATCGTTCAAATCAACTGTCCCCAGCAGATCATTATTTGGTTGTCTACCGATACCTAGTGTTCCAAGGAACTTCCAAATATCGGCGGAAGAGGAAGAAGTAATATTATTGAAGATATATCGGCGTTTGGTGTTACGTATCAACTGGTTACATCGATTTCTTGCAGACTTATACAGATCCCAATAATGGTCAGAACGTCTTCTTTTAAATTTACGAAAGGCGTTGTCTCTGCGTGCCATTGCTGTCCGAATTTCTTTAGTGATCCAAGGGGCCGGTGGTCGCTTAAGCTTAACTTTTTTGACAGGCGCGTGGACATCATAAAGTTCAATCACCATTTTGTTAAAGAGAGTAACCTTATTGTCGATATCCGTAGAGGTAGTTAAACAGCTCCAGTCAATGTTTGCTGCATTTTTATGCAATTCGGTTTCATCTAAGCGACCAAAACAACGCACGTGCAAAACCTTAGGACTATGCTTGGGCGGTTTGAGGTTATAAGAAACGAATAAAAGATCGTGATGGGAGAAACCAGGGGCTAAATGTTGTCCATAATTTAAAATAAGTGAAGGAACGGAAGTCAAAATCAAATCGAGCCAAGTATCTTCTCCGTCTATGTTGTGGTGAGTTGGTTGCAAAGGAAGTAGATGAAAAGAGGCTGATTCGATGATTTGAAGAAGTTTACGAGAACGAGGTGACTCAGGAGCTAGGAGGTTAGTATTAAAATCGCCCATTATGATATGATGATCGTACTGTGACCCTAAAGATTCAAGTACCGGCTCGATACTAGAAAAGTAATTAGAAGATGGAGGACAGTATACTACACCAAGAACTGTCTTGGTACTATTTACACTTACTTCAACAAAAAGAAATTCCGCAGATGCTACATTTGTGTTAGAGGAAGAAGCTAAGATCTTATAAGCAAATTCACAGCGGAGATATATAGCCACCCCGCCTCCTCTCCTACCAATTCTATCGTTTCTAACAAGAATAAAGCCTGTAAGTGGATAAAAGTGGGAAAGTAGACCTGGTTTGAGCCAGCTTTCCGAAACCAGAATGGCATGCACATTCGAGTCTGTAAAAGTTGTATTGAGTTCATGGTAATGACTTGGTATGCTTTGCGCATTAATGTGGCACACATTAAACAAACGTTTTGATTGATTATTGAAACTCTTACGTACAGAATCCCCAAGAGTATCAACTATTGAACTAAAGCTATCAGTGGAGGAAATTGATGAGTCGTGAATAGAGTGAAAGGAATCATCATCAGATGACATATGAAATTAAAATAAAAGTATTTAGTATAAAAATATATAAAAATAAATAAATAATTAATAATAAGTATATTATTAGTATGATAATATTACGTACTTATCTGGTGCAACTTCGATTCTCTGCACCACCCGCCAGCCAACACACCATTTGTAAAACAAAATTCCATCCGTTAAAAATTACTATAAATAATGAAACAATGATTAATGAGAGAAATACAAAAGATGGTTTCAGAACGTTGCCCGTTCGATACATAGATAATTAATAGCATTACAAAAAAATAGTAGATATGTGGGTATAATAAAAAAACATTTTTAATACTACCTACACAAAATGCACAATGAAGTTGTTTACAAAGTATTGTGAAATAATAATATAACCATCCGTAATACTTATTTGTGCTGTTAGATTGCAAAAAATAATTACATATTTAGAATATAAGTAATTTTTAGAACATTGTGTGTTATAAATATAAAGTGAGTGAGTGATACAATACTTGTACAAAGAACAAGTACATAATATGTGAAATAATTTATAACGGGCAACGAAAGGAACATATTATAACACTACAACTACAGGTCTAATTTTTAGAACGCGAAACTGTTTTACCGTTATTATCTGTCGCTCCAGTCTTCGGATGTTTTGAGATGAGACAATCCAGCTCGTTAGAAGTTTGTATTTTGTGTCGCGATCCATCCACCAACATAATAATTATTGTCCCGTCCATAGTCCAACACGACCTCATCCCAAAATGTTCCCTGGCTTTTGTAAAAATAGCTTGTCTGGGCTTAGTCAGAAATTCTTTAATGGATACGCTGGTCCCCTTTAAAGCTGTTTTTGCTTTCCAAACAGAATCTCTGACGGCTTTGCTTTTTAACCAGGATAGGTCGTTTACGTTCCTTACTAGGCGTTCCGAGTCTATGGCAAGATGTTACACTGGATGGCGTTAGCTCCTGTATTCTCAACTTGTCGGAAAGAATATTCAAGACAGTAGAGGAACACTCTTCGTTTTCGACTTCGTTGATTCCCAAAAAGATGACTGTTTTTCGGCGATGCCTCGTCTCGATAACATCTACCATCCTAGAACATTCATCAATTTGTCTGCGTAGAATACCAAGCATACTAAACATTAGTTCGCGAAACGTCCGGAACTCTTCAGCCACCCTGGCGACAGTCTCCTTTGCAGGTCCTCCAGTCTGTATTTGCGTTTCTAGTTCAGCCATTCTTTTCTCGAAGCACTCCTCTAGACTTTTCTGAGCCATTTGGATATCGCTAAGTTGAGACATGGTAAAAGTTCTATTCTATTGTAGTGCTGTGTTATAAAGTGTAGTGTATTAAGCTAGCAGGCGGTGTACTTGAAGTCAGATGTTTTACATATACAGTGTTAAACCGTAAGTACTTTTAATTTTTATAACAGACTAATTAACAAGATTAATTAATTTAATTTAATTTTAGCTTCACAAAAACACGTCTTAGTTTTTTGAACGCCTACCGCCAAAAAATTTAGACGCCATTTAGACAATTTCAGACCTAGACATGCTCTCAAAGAGCCGGGTGATAGGATCGCGATCGCTCAACGTAGAGCTCATACGGCTCGCGAAACCACAACAACACGTCCGCGGTTCCGTCCTCGCCGCCAAGGCAGGAATACGCGCCGCGTTCGCTCCTAGAGAGCGTGCCTTCCGCACATCCTGTTAGTCGGTGATGGTCCAGGCCGAGGTTCGTGCCCCACAGGGGGTGCCCCTGAGGCATGACACTTAAATGTCTTAGGTTGAGGGCCATCCACCTCACACCCAGCGTAAAGTAGTAAATGTCCCAAGAGACAAACTACTTACTCGTGCCCACAAAAAAGAAAAAATCGGGTCATTGGGCATATACGGCGCGTAATAATAAATAAATAAATAATCTTTTATATTTTTCTTAGATTTTACACTGTTAATTATGTAATTTATTGGCTATAATTTCGAAAAAGTACAATAAACAGCAACATAATTGTGACTGATTTCGGTTTCTTTAAGGCGATATAACTTTTTTCGGATACATATTTGAGCTTTGCTGTCATACAATAAAATGGAGAGATGACTAATACCTTTCGATTAACATATATCTTAAAGTGCTACAAAGTGGGGACGGTGTCCATACATTTTTGAGCATTGTTCTTTGTACAGTTGTCGAGCTCATTTATTAAAATGGCGTCAGTTTAATGAACTACTTATAAATAAATATTCACTCAGTTAAACAAACAAAGTTATATAGTACACGCTTATTTGAATATAGAATAAGTCGTCAATTGTTTAAGACTTATAACTTCCAACAGATAAAGGGGAAAACTTGGAATGCACTTTGCCCGAAGTGACTAGACTTTTCCATTAGTTGCAATTAACAGGCACAACAGAGGATCCCGTGCTTGGAGGGAACATTTCACCACTTCGAGGCAAGCCCATCCCGACGAGTGAACCTATTAGAGATAACGTCATAAAGTCGCCGATGCACGGAGCCGGACTAACGTCTTTGCTGTTGCGCCGCCCTCACCTCGGGATAATGGACCGCACTACGAAAACTACCCTACGCCACCCAACACCCCCTGTTTCAGATACGAATTTGCAATATTTATCATCAACATCTTTAAAGGATACGTTTTAAGATGGTTTTAACCGACTCTTATATAGGAGGAAGTGCTTAATTTCTTTTTTTACATGTTTGTTATCTTATTACTCAGTTATATTTATGTTGACCAATGTATATGACACTTTTTGTTTGTTAAGGTATACCTACTTCCAAGATGGTCTTCAAAGATTATGTTTTTCAATAATTTGTTAAGTTACTTGATTTTTTAAATCAATAAGTAAGAAATTCCTGTGACTTATCAATGGCCTGAGTCTTAAAGGAAAATGCAGTATTCTGTTTCAAGTAGAACATTATTTTAATTACTATAATTTTTGTTTTAAATACTCCAGTAACATATCTAATATTATAAAGTGTGACTGTCTTGTACTCTCATTGGTCAGAACTTTTCTTAATTACCAAACTCATACCCAATGACGATTTCATCATTAATTTAATTTGTATTTAAAAGTTGCTTACTCAATTTACTTTAAATTATTTCATTTGGTTTTTTTTCATAATAAGTAGGTATATCAAGATTTAATGGATCGTTTCATAGCGATATTTGCTGTTATTCACTGTTATTCTGATTTCCCTCGAGGACCTTAAATTCTCCGTATCCATTACAAGTAGCTTAATTTTTCGAAATGGTCTCTGGCAATAAACTTCTTATATAAATTACCACCTAATGTATGCTCTATTATTTAAAAGAAATTGTAAGGAGGTTGAATATTATTATATTGATAGACTGAATTGCTCTACCTATAAATCATGAATACATTTAAAAAAAATGTATTAGATTAATTGCTTTGGTAGTAAAGCAGTTGTGTATGCGTTTCCGGTACGCAAGATAGGAGTTCGAATCCCACCTAATATTTTTTGGCATTCACAAACTTTTATCCTTTCCTAAGTTTGGACGTACTTTAAGTTCATGTGTGTCCTGTCATCTCTCCGCGACACATTAAGGGTCGTAGCAGATATATCGTGACGTAAACGGATCGGCTAGGGCTCGCCTTTTTCCTCGGTGTCAAACGTCATAAATCCGATTACGTTACGATTCCGATTAGTTTGCGTTGCAGTAAGGAGTTTCATACAAATAATACTGAACGGTTCGAGTTGATACGGTGTCGATCCGTATACGTTTCGTTATATTTTTATGTGCTACGATACGACCCTTAGGCTCAATTCCTAACAAAAGAGTTGTCTTTCCAAAATAAAAAAATACAAAACTAAATTATTATTATGTCGTTGTCCATCAAGATGGTAACAAAGTAACAATGCTGCCACCTTTCATACACAAACAATAATGTACACTAACGTGATCCATTAGCTTTTAGAGATGTCCATGTATAGTGATGTTAAATAATCGGCTCATGACAAGCGTAAGACTGCTAATGAACTAATGGCGTAGGTATCAAACATCTCATACCCCCTCCCCCCTTCGTCCCGGACCCTCCCACACCCGTCTCCTGTACGGTCGGCCTCTCTCGGTTAATGGAGCAATGATGGTCCGTCACTCTACATTTGACTAGGCGGCTCTCACTTCACTTATACTTACCTAATGCTTGGCAACTTACATACCTACTATGTCTATTGACGTCAAACGAATAATGACAAATATATTTTTTGGAACTAAGGAGGTTATTAAACAAAAGATTTATTTATAAGGACGTCTATCACTGTACAGTCACGAGCAATAATATGTACACATTTTCAAATTTTCTAAACTATCTGCACGTTTATCTAGACATTACAATATCAAAATGAATTCGTAATTTAGAAGAGGTTCCGTACAGTTTTGAATTAATCTTCGAATTTTCAATTTTGGATTGGCAGAACTTTAGATAACTGGTTTACAAAATGCGAAAATGTGTACATATTATTGCTCGTGACTGTACTAAACCTGAAGGCTAATTCTCGTAAAAATGTATATGTTGTAATTATATTTCGGTTAACTACAAGTGACAACTCTACAGTCTATGATAAGCTTCTGGCGCTGTCTCATTGGTTAATAAATTGACTAATTTGACATAGGTGTCGTTTGAAAATAATTGACATGAGATTTTAAACAAATATGATTACAAGAATTACCTCTCTGATTGAAAGCGCGAATATCATTCTAGAATGTCAATTACTTGCGTATACCTAATAACATAGCTTGCACTAAAACATGTCTTAAACAAAAAAAAAAAAGAAAAAAAAGAAAAAAAAAAAAAAAAAAAAAAAAAAAAAAAAAAAAAAAGAAAAAAAAAAAAGTTAGGTACTTTAGTTTCAAATTATTACACACGTATAATATGATATCTAGTGAAAATTACTGCTGCAAATATTCCTGTTCATGCACATAAAGCATGCAGCGAGCTCTACATGCTTGTATCGGCAATCCACTGTGCAAACATGAACATAACCATTACGACACTAAAGTCGTAATTATAAAGTAAACACTCAATGCTATTTACGTAAATCTACATTCATGATTAAAAGCAAAAAGAAAAACAAAAAGGTTGTAACAGTTTTCTTATTTCATAGCATTTCCTTTGATGCGTAACATCCGAAAGAATCTCAAATAGTAAAAATCTTTTTAGGCTTATGTCCAGCGTTGAGTGGGTCCACAAATGTCGCTAAAAGGCTGGACGTCATTGTTTATCCGGGCAACATTAGGCGGGTAACCGGACACGCGCTCGCTGAGTGCGCTACAAGTATCCGCTTTCAACTCATTACGGCTCGGACGTGGTGCGTAGGCAGTAAACCCCCTCGCTACCCACTCCCGGCCATCTTTGTCCTTCAATCCCTCTTACAATCTTCGATCCAATTTCGAATACCCATACATCCGTCTAATGTTGGATTCCGCGTTTGATTAGATGAGAACATTGGGTGGACCGAGCGACGCTTTCAGGCGACATTGTTTTATTTTAAACTTACATTCTATTTTGTTATTACATTTATTTGCAAATTCTTTTATTTTATCCGATTGACGTGTTGTTTTTTGTTTGAAATAGCTAGTTGTATTTGCACAAAATGTAGTTTTGTTACAATTGGAATACATATTTTTTTTTGCGACGACAAAATCGGCTAACAAAATTGTCACATTGTCAATGTACCAGCTACGTTGCACGTCAGGGACAATCCTTTTCCTTGAATATAGGAAGTTTGCCTATAGTTACCACTCTGCCTTGTCAGCCGGGTTGGTTAATCTTGCCCGTGTAATCCTATGGATGTAGCAAAAGCCAACAAAGAAAAATCAGCAGTTGTTTTTTTGTACTAAAACAAAGGAAAAAATACCTTAATATAAACAATCTTTTAATAAACCGTCAGGTCAGCATTGTAATAGAAAGACACATTTCCCTACATCAATGAAGGCTAGAATCCATTACTATTAATTATCTTTTATCCATAAACAAAGTCAACTTAGTTTATTACTCTATAGGAATGTGTGAATTTAGGTATAAGCTGGGGTAAATTGTATAAATCCTAAATCAACTAAGTACTTTTTTATGTAATCAACTACTTATTATAAGATGAAAGTAAGAACACTTTGTTTTCTGAATAAGTCTCTTTGTAATAAGACTGATAAATAAAATTTATAAAAGCAATTTCCAGGAGAAAAGTTAATCAAGCAGATTTATACCAAATTAACAATAAAGAAGATTGCGACCTCATGTCAGATGTAATCGCAAAATAAAGTGACACAAGTATCTTAATCAAGTGTCCATTCCCGGGGAGTTAGAGGCGTCGGAGCTGTCCGTTATGGCCGATTCCGTATAAAACTGGACTGGCCGCCGGGTTACTCGTCCCCTGTAATAACAGTTTCGACAAATTGACTCTACTCACATTGAAGCTATATGACAATGTAACCGGCTGTTAATCAACTAACATCTCAAATTAAATTAACCAGACATGTTTATGCCGATTAAAGAGAGATAAAATATATAAAACCTCTTTTAAATTGACTAAATTACTTACTCGATTCGAAATCGTGTAATTCGATTTTAAAGTATATTTAATCTGTATTACTTAATTCTGTGTGTCAATCACGAAAAGCAAAGAGTATTAATAAAATAGTTTGTAAAAGTAATTTTATGAGAAAAATCATGTTGCGAGTGGCCGGGGTCGCAGTGAGCTTACCGACCGCAATAACATAACCGTTTGGACAAATTGTGGTTCGCTTGGACCGGGATTAGCGGCTTTATAGCACTATTCGCGTATAGAATACCATATCCAGCTTTCAGATAATTGATATCAATGCGCAATGTCCAACCGAGAAAGGAATTAAGCGCTCATTTATCTGTGTTTCTTTTTATTACGTCGCCGCTTGACTTCTACAGGCTAATTGAAGGAAGAATAGGACAGATTGCGAGGATGACTAATCAAATGAAAATACGTAAGTATTGTTTTGTTTTACTACTTATACTGCCTTGGAAAATAAATTGGATTAAAACATTCTTATGTACAAGCGTCTTTATTAAAAAAATATTGTGCTTTGACTATTTTGTAAAAGCTCATTAAAATGTTGTCTTTATGTTATTTTATATTGTGTGTAGAGGTAATTTCTCTGTCGTATTATGTATAACAATGTTATTAAATAGCAGTGCTTCATTATTACATTTAAGGCTAGTCCCTGCTACGGTACGTTATAGGTATTAAAACTTATTTATTAAACAATACCTAATGGAGAATACCTAATTAGCTTTGCGTCATCTTAGGCTTGCAAATTTTCTTTTGTCATAGTTAGTATATCTTCGCATTTATTTCTCCTTTTTGATACTCTCTTAAAGATGTAAGAATAATAAGTTTTAGTTTAAATAATAAGTTTTAAAAAGAAATAACAATTCTTAGCAAATCATTAAAATAAGTCCTCTGTGTTTACATTCAGCCAATTCTATTTAAATCTAAATCAGATAACTGTGTTCGTCTAAACAGAGAACGTAAATTAGTTTTTTTCTTAGCACAAGCCATTCTGAATAGTAAACAAAATGAATGGCCCGCCCTAAGCAAAGTTTAATCCGTTTTTATTACGAAGAAAAGAAGTAATTACTCTACCCTTAACGCTATAGAGGGTTCCAACCCGAGGTAAAAATTTCCATAGATTTATCATAAGCAAATTAAGTTTATAATTAAAAACAGGAGTTTTGTATAGAAGTAATTTGAATATGTAAATATTATTTAGCATGATGCTTATTACAAAAATACGACTCCGACTTTCTTAGACAATGGCGTCACAGGTAAGAAGCGATCTTGTAAGATTGAAGGACTTATCTGACCATTGTTCTATATTCAAATAAGCTGAGATACTGCTGTTAAATCTGTTACAATGATTATAAAGAAATGTATCGATTATAGGAAATGTGTCGAAGGACGTACGAGGAGTGGGTAATTCGTTATGAAGTAGGTGGAGAGGCACGCCCGCCCACGCAATTATCCTCCTCTCAGCGCCCTAATTATTCCATTAACTGAACAAATAATGATAAATCAACTGATTAATAGTTAGTCCAATCAATAATATTATTGAGCAAGCTCTTGATTGTTATTGAAATACAAATGGAATGTAAATAACGTCTGTTTTATTTCTCTTATGAAAATGTTTAATGAAACATATTCTGCTTTACCACATTAACTTTATAATCAGATTTTCTAAAGAATTCAATCGCTAGGGCTGCCCTAAAACGAGAACATTAGTCGAGTTCGCATTCTAACAAGTGGTTACGAAAACAGGGAGAGCATTTGAAAGTGGAATGGAACGGTTCATCTATCGTCGGTCAACACGTTGATTCCGAGCGATGGTTTTATCACTTAATCAAGATACGAGTAAAATCAATTTAAAGCCCGTAACGCCAAGCGGGCTCACCTAAGAGTCCCTAAAAGTCCCGAAGGCGGGCGTCCCTGCCGCCCGTCTCGTTCGCTCGTGCCCGTTTATAAACGGTTTTATTGCTTTCGGAGCAACCGAACATTATTAAACTTTTCCAATTTCGATTTATCACGTAGCTGTCGGAATTTAATACCGCCCTACCTTCGGCGGAGGCGATCGCCCGCCGCGTGATTACAATACACGTCGTTAATAATACGAGTAGAGTGCGGTGGAGGTGCGGGCGCGAGACTAACTCGGCTGCCTCATGCGACACGGGACACTCGACTGCTGCCCCCCTCCAGACTGCTCACTCTGTCGACACGTCAGGACTCCTAGGACAATCATAAACCTTTGTCAAGTGGACTTGTTACAACTATTTCTATATTGAGTTGCCATTGTGTAGTAAATACCTTTAATATTGTTCAAATAAAAGTTTAACTGAGACTTCCCTAATCGTATCGATAACTTTACATAACAGGCTGTAACAAATAAAATATGGACACGATAGTTACTGGATATAATCCGAATTATGTTTTTTGTTATCAATGATCATATATTAATATAAACAATTAACAAAAAACCATAAGATACTTACAGATAGGTACAAAAATCATTTATGCATCATACAAATACCTATTTATAAATTCTTTTTTAAGTCTCCACTAGGAGTAACAGTAAGAAAACAGTCTAAAGTAATTTCATAATTCGATCCAGAAAATGATTTAATTGGCAGTTTATTTTGGAAAAAATAATTTAAAAAACAACTTTTTCTAATGAAACAATTGATTTTGAGAAGATGTAATATAATCTTCTTGTATGAGTTTCCTTAATATCTTAACACGAACTTAATAAAAGTATAATATGCTGACAAGGTAGGTACTATTTAACATATTAGAAATTCTAACCCAACTGCACCTATGAGGAATTTGGTCTACAAATATCACGCTGGCCAGACGGAGGGAACTATTGTATCAGAGATAATTTCCATCGTAGGCTTTTTCCACGCTCACGGGACGAGTTCGGGAGATGGTTTTTAGCTCATTATTATCTTACTGCAGGTGCAGTCTTCCTCAGCGACGGAGCCAACTTGACTGACCATACGAAATGGTAATGATTAAAATCTAGTGACATCGCACCTGGGAGGAATGATGAACTTAGAGTCATAACTCTAATGTTTTCGGAAAGGTAATAACAGATATTCCCTTAAATGTATGGTTAATAACAAATATAATATAAGGTAACATATCAATGCCTTTGGTTTGAAGTATATTAACTTTACATATTTGAAAATATAAACAAAATGAAATCTGTAATATCGGCCTGGGTTAAAATATGAAGCTAAAACTGTAGGTTATTGAATACGTGACATACATTTACATTGGTTTGCTTATAAGTATCAGATTTCATGCAAAGATATATGAAATAAGTTGAATATAAAGTGATATTATATACAAAATGAATAGATTTATTTAAATTTATAAGATGAATAAATTTTTTACATTTCTTTATATAAAGCTTCATGATTGGTCTTATCCTGTTGTGGGATCACAAATAGAAAGAAGAAAGAGAAAAAAATAATTTATTTTTAACTCATAGAGAAACACACTCTGAGTACAAATGAGTACACTGCTTATATTTAAAAAGTAAATATAGGTAATGCGTTCTTTTAAAATACACACACAACTCAGTGTTAAAGAGTGCAGATTCCTTCGAGAGTGAATCAATAGGAGACAATAATACAATACATGAGTACGAAAATTATTGGACGACGTAGAGATGGAGGATCCCCTTTCGCAAAGTAAGACCGTCGTTGTGCCAAACTGAAACAATATACAACAATATAGTTAGTAAAAACAGTGCGCTGCAGGCAGGTTAACCGTTACAATTGCTATAATGAATGCAGGTCTAAATTTTTAGAAACATTTACGATTTACAAAAAGGAACTTTATCAATAATTATAGAGGCAGTCATTGATAATTCTGATCAGCGCATTGATCGCCGCACGTAATCATGAAACGCGCTAACCCACGGTTATTAGTTCCTGATAATGATAGTTGACAAGAGTTTTGACACTTGCTTAGTTGATCAGTCATTCGGAAACCGGGGGTAAGTCTCGCAACAATATAAGCAAAATCAGGTATTACCTATAGCTAGTCGCAGTCCAGGAATATACGGTGCAGCCTACAATATTCTCAGGTGTGTTTTGCTCGTCTGGTCGGATTTGGATTTGCAGGAGTGGGCGGAGGACATTGCTATATTTCTACGTCACTGCCAAGCAACACACTTTATCTGACCTTTAATCCTTTATTGCTGCAGGAAATTAAGATAAGTAACTACCCTTGTGTTCTAGAGTCCTTTTTTGACATATCACATCGACTAGTTAAATCACTGTTCTAGCATAACCTAAACCTAATACTTTTTTCGACCAATTGTTCAGGGGTGTACCTATATTATATTCGGCTAAATATCGAATGAAACATAGTTTTTTCGACCAATCGACCACTTGAATTGTGATATCCAGTAAGGCAGAAGGGCGCCTTACTGGATATCAAAATTCAACACGGAGTGCCTTAAGGAGCACACGAGGGCAGTTCTTGCGTCACACTTCTTGCAAATGATGGATCCTGTCTTGCTATGATGGAGATGTATAAAATTAATGCATCAACTGTTCGTTATAAATTATTTCGTCACCTTCAATTTGGATATGACATTTAGTTAAGTATTATTGAATTTTTGGCACTAGTGCAGAGCGATAATTTACAAAATATTTAGACTAAATAGAGTTTAAATCCTGTGCTGTCAACTTGTCATATTAGTCATGTTTAATGTTTGCAATTTACGAAACTTGTTAAGGACTTTATTGCGCTAAAAGAAAAAAATTAAGAGTTGTATTGGGAATAGCTAAAATCATTTGTGCAATCTGGAAGTAAATGATAGTCTTGAGTTTGGATCTATTTTGTGTGCGACACAGGATTAGATGTGCGAGAGTTGTTGTTTGAAAAATCGGTTTAGCCGTTTTCGAGAAATCAAGTAACAAACACAAAAAGAAATACAACCGAATTGAGAACCTCCTCCTTTTTTTGAATTCGGTATTAATAATAAGAGAAGATCTGTTGTATAAAACAACTTTTGCGAGTTCTATTAAGGCTAGAGAAGCAGATACAGATAGTTACCTACTTAAAATAATGCCAATAATATTCGATTGACTCATTCGTTAAAAAAATATTAGATATCTTCGAGAGTGTTACATGTATCGTGTAATACCCATAATCCAACCTTTGCTTAACTATTTCTTAAGAACACTATAAATAACTGGAAGTGGTCTTTAAAAAAAAAAGAAAAACGAAAATGAAAAGAGAAATGCTTCTTAACGCATTACATTTATCTAATACTTACAGTACAAGTTGTGCTTAGCCTGGGCCTACATGGCGCTGTATGAAGAATAAACTTATATTGATCAAAGAATATAAACAAAAAAAAAATTGGACTGTGTATAAAATAGGGTGTATATTGTGAGCGTCGGCGATCGCGGACGTCGACCGGCTCAGTGCAATCTACTCACATTCATAGCGCCAATCAAGCACCGACCCACTGCCATCCGCGCCCCTTATCTACACCCCGGACGGGACCGTATTCTATACTACGAAATAATCATACCTGCGTTGCATAATCATACAATTCCCAGTTATTTATAGTGTTTTTAATAAATATTAAGAACACTATAAATAACTGGGAATTGTCTTTAAAAAAAAAGAAACGAAGAGAGAAAAGATTCTTAACGCATTACATTTATCTAATACTTACAGTACAAGTTCTGCTTAGCCTGGGACTAGATGGCGATGTGTGAAGAATAAACTTTTATTGATCAAAGGAAATAAACAAAAAATATTGGACAGTGTATAAAATAGGGCGTATTTATGATGAGCGACGGCGATCGCGGACGGCGCGCGTCGGCGGGCTCAGTGCAATCTACTCACATTCATAGCGCCAATCAAGCACCGACCTACTGCCATCCGCGCCCCTTATCTACACCCCGGACTGGAACGTATTCTATACTACTAAATAATCATACTCATTTTATAATAATAAGTACTATAAGTTATTATTTAATCGGACATGTGAGGGTTCACATAGATAGTAAAATAATGGCAATTTTGAGGGACTTAAAACCCAACATTATCACTTAATTCTCAACATTGATTCAATTTTTAACCGAATTTCATGCTTTTACACTCAATCATTAACTGATCAAATTATATGAATTTTATTTTACGTTTTATTCTCTAAGATAATGAGGGAAACTTGGCTTACTACTACGCTGGTCATACTTATTAGTATAGAGTTTTATGTCAAGCTTCTCTATTTTTATTTTTTGTGGAGGTACTATCTGCAAGCTTTCGCTTAGTCGGTTATTACAACAAAATTTATTAAGACGGGCGACACCGTGTATTTTTACACCGTCATCAAATGGAAAGCCCCTCTAAAGTAATGCAGAAACTATAGGCCGACCGTTTAACTCAGACCCCGCCTGCGGTAATAGAGGTGCGCGGGGGGCGAGGACAAAGGAGAGAGCTATCTCTTGATTTTTTTGCCAAAACGGCGCCATCTCAGATACTGTGACCCGAACTACATTACATCACAACACACCTCTAATTTTTAGCTAGCTTATTTTTATGAAATAAACAGAAGGAAAAATTAAAATTATACCCTAAAGCAATCGAAATACCTGAAGAGGTTGTTTTATTTTTCTGGTCAGGCTTTAAATTGTGTAATAATTTAGATTGCATAATTTTTTCTAAGAAAGTACTAGTTTTAGAGCCAAGATGACGCCACCATCTTTGACATTTGTAAATTGTATAGAAGACGGACTAGCATACTGCACTAGTGTCATACTGACATACTGACTAAGTGTCCGTTATGGTAGCGTGTAAAAATAAAAAAAGCTCTTATTATTGTTCTTATTATCTGTAAATATTTTCTAAGATTGATTCTTACAAATTAATATGTTTAAATCATACCTGTTTTAATGTAAACTGTGATTATTGTAATGTGATTATACTGTGATTTAATATATATAATTAATGATTGTACAATTGTTATTATTTGTAAATATTTTCTAATACTTTAGTTATAATTATATTTATAGTTTAAATCAGCCATTCGTATAATAACAAATATATTTATTAAAGACAAAGATGTATTGCAAAACTGTGTATATCAGGTGTTAGTGTATGAATACATTATTCTCAACAGTCTATCCACATCGGATATGCAAATTATAGCAATATAATATCTTAAAACTACACAAATTAAACAAAAACTTATTTAAGTAACTAAATGAAATGTTATTTTTTTCAAAACATTCTTATTCAAAATATTTGTAGATTCTTTAAAAAATAATCAAATTATTACAAATTATGTAATATTATTGTTATTTTTGGAGTCGGTGTCAGCCAACGAAATACGATAATACATAAGCTAATGGAATGGCGGCCATGAATTACAGATTATATTATTATATGACTTCGACATTAACCCCCTTACTTATAAAAATCTCTAAAATTTAATCACTGTTTAGCGAGTTTTTTGTTAGCAAAACCAACCTTAAGCCAAACAAAACCGTAAAAATTTAAGCTTATCAATTGACTAAAATTTAAGTTGCGTTTATGAGTCCGGGGTTTGACATAAAGTTGTTGATTGTTTATGGATTGGTTTAAAAATTAAACAAATATTAAATAACTATTTTTATCATATTTAAATAAATATATTTTAAAATACCTGTGTCACGTTCAAACGTTTTAATATACCTATTTAGTAACTGATTAAAGCTTTCCATAACTTATGGGCGTTTATGGGGCTAACCAGCACCGTCAATTGAAAAAAATCGTAATTCGTGAATAGGATCAATAATGCAAAATGTTGTCTACAAAGTCGTTAGAAAAGGCAATAGAGTTTTGTCTAACACATTCTGATCACTTTAAATAGTTTTTAATTTGATAAATATTTTATTTAAAACAAACATGGCCGTTTCATTTTCGCATGAGAATTTTAAGTAATTGTCTTTGATTCGTAGTACTTATTTCTCATCTTAGTCTTTAGTCAGTGTATAACACGACATCATATTTCTTTAAATTTATAGTCAGGAATAAAATATAGAATTATTAACTATCGTGGCTGTCACATTACTCCAAAAATAACAATAATATTACATTATTTGATTATATTTTAAAGAATCTTCAAATAAATATATTTGTAGACTCTTCAAGAAATATCCTTCAATACTTTTTACAATAATTAAAAGAACCTATTCTTTAGATTATAATTAAGTAAAAAGAATGTCTGATTTAATGTTGTAAAACCAAAATACAACTAATTATTTTTTACTTTTTAGTGCAATTTTTGTCTTTGAAATCGGTTTTTTTTTATTGTAAAAACTTATTTTATTTGGCATAGTAAACAACACGATATAGCTCTTGTGTACGCTACCATAACGGACACCGCTACCCCGCTCCCTCGTCCCTTTCATACCGCAGGCGGGGACTGAGATAAGCGGTCGGTCTATAAATACTGTATTCTGGTAGAGCACTACTTTGATCTAAAACTTAACAAATTACTATAAACAATCCGATACTACGTGATCAAAATATTTTTAATAGATTGTTATTGAAACTCTCTAAGCTATAACAATTAACGTATTTTCATTTGACGGCTAACAAGCAAAGTTGGAGTTGACTCGTTGTTACCGACCGATATTAATGAGACAGAACTCTTATTAAAACTCGATAGACTTACCTGGATTTTACCTAGTTACGAAGAACTCCAACTTAAGTTATACAAGAATCTGCTTTCACCTTTTCATGAATACTTTAAGATAGCAAATCAACTTTTGAAGACTTGATAGATAGTTATTGGTAAGAATGGTTGTTACTGAGCTTTAGAGGAAAATAGAAAATTTAAAAAGTTAACTAGAAACGAGGACTTCATTCTTATTGTAGATCGTGGATCTCCTACCGCAGAAACGTGTCTTGGTTTTCTTTTACAAAGACAATTTGGAAACGAAGGCTGCATTATCGTAGCAGCTCATGCATATCACATAGCAGATACGTCTTCGTCTGCTAATAAGCCACCCAACAGATTAGATGTTGTGTGCCACTGAGTTCTAACCACACAAAGATTACAGTACAAGTTGTATATTCCTTAAAGACGCTAAAACTATTTCCTAAATACGCCCCTGCTACCGGAGCTCACGTACGACCGCTCGTAAGTTCAATGGAGGTGTTGATTAAAAATATTTCCCATGTGCGGGCGGATAAAGCCCAATTGGGCCGGCAATCAACCGCCCGCGCCTCGACCGTACCCCGGCCACTGCTAATCATGCGCGCTACTTGCCCCGCTTATTGCACACAAGCTTTTCTCTGTAGTTTCATATTAAACAGGTGCCCACAACACAAAGGAATTCAATGTAGGTGTAATTTGATTATTTAATTTTAGTGGTGAAATTTATTGGTGTTGCTATGTAAGCTTGATTATTTAATTTTAGTGGTGAAATTTATTGGTGTTGCTATGTAAGCTTGTAATTTGAAAATGAGTCTCATTATTGCAAGCTATGATCTACGTAAAGATCGATCATTCGTTTATGGAAGAGACTTTCAGACAGACTCTCTAGTCTGGGCTGCGTGGTAACTGACAGTCTTTCCTAATAAAAGGAAAAATAGCATAAGTTAACATACATTTTATACAAAGGAAACACTAAGAACAATGCCAAGACTATGAATATGAATCTTTTCTACCAACAAATCTAAGAGGTCTTCAGAAATAACAAGTATTGGCAATAGCACTTCCCCTTAACCACTATCGAAAATACTTCCAACGAAATAAATATAACATTAAAGCTATTGTTAGATCTATAAACATTTCAAAACAAAAATGTATGTAATTAATGGCTGTGTTCAAAGCAGCCGAATGTTGGTCGACGCCAGAAATGTTCGGCATGAACAAAGCGCGCTCTGCTCTGGCAAAAACTACCGCTTTCCATTCTTGGAGTGCATTTAATTGGTGTGTGCTATGTCGAGTGTGTTTGTCTGCCATCAGTGTCGTCTATGTATATCGTATATGTATAACAAGGATAGATATAATATATTTTTAATAGCATAAAAATTTTACGTGAATTTTTCATGTGATCTTTTATTTATTTTACTCAAAACTCTCATGGGCTCGCAACATAATTATTACGATAACATGAATGACGTTATTTTGATTTTATTGTGCATTTTCATCATCATTATATCAGCCAAAAGAAGTGAACTATTGAACCTATGCTATATAATATATATAATGTTTCCACGTGTTTTTTCTTATTAACTGCGAGAAGGCTTGTTGCGCATACACCGCTGCCTTAAGAGCAGGCGGCGCGGCGCCTTAAGTAAGGACTTTTGTACTTCAAATGAGTACACTAACTGCCCACTGATACTGCCATGAGCCCCCAACATCTATTGGTTTCTTGCAAGCTCTACCAAATCATATGAATAAATACTTATTTGTTCACATAAAAAAGCCATAATATCTTAATTAAAGTAAGTATCTTACAATAATAATAATTAATGGCCATTAAATAAATGGTAAAAGCCATTGATTCATAATTACACATTGACGTAAGTTGTTTAACTTGTCAATATACAGCCAATTTTGAGAATTCTCAGTAAGGTTGCATTTAGTTAATTGGACATTCTCGAACGGCAGGAGGTCTCCCACATTTGATTTGACAGAACAAGTTCGTTAAGAGTTTATTGATGAATATTTTAGTCGAGTAATAGAGCAATCAGTATATAATATATATTATGTGAAAATATTTTGTTTATCTAATGATAGAGATAGTCTAGACATGAAAAACTTTATGTCCCTGTTAATTAATAACTAAAATTCTTTGTTCTGAGAATTTATGCAAATTGTTAACATGTCGGCTGTTTGTTATTATTAAGAAATTTGTTTCATTGTGTTGTATCGAAGTAGGTATAGGATCGGGTTTATGAAGCAAGGAAAGCTCTCTCTCTACTTCTTTTTCAATGAGCTGTCAATGAAAATAACCTAGCTTTGAGGAAAGCAGTGCTCTTTTCCGTTAGTACAATTACTTATATCGTTAACGATTAAGAGTGACTCTACCTGAAAATTCTATAAGAAGTCTTGCTGTAAGGAGCCGTAGGCGACCTCCATGGCATAGTGGGTAGCGTACGAGTCAAACATTTGTGGGCATACTCGTAAACACGGCTGTTTGATTTGGTCTTGTTTTCTACGAATCGTAGAACGAATGTTTATCCGTTGTCTGGTCCCATATTACGCGCTCGTGTGAACGTACCAGGAATATTATATTATTAAAGGAATATTAAGATATTATTTAATTATACCATATCTAGATCCTTACCTAACTATACCAACAATCGTTTCCTACAAGAATGACAGTACCGTCGGACTAAACAAGCAGGATGGCTTTCTTTGTTTTTTTCTCATTGATCTAAATTCATCGGAGAGCGTGCACGCTCGCGGTTGTCGTCGCTTGCGCAAATGTCGCGCGCGGTACAGATTCTTCGCTTTTTGTGCGCCTTACTGTCTAACAAGATTGAAATAACTGCTCGCCTTTGAACAGAGGATTTGATTACTTCAAAGAATGAAACAAGATTAAGAATAAAAGATGAATTGCGTTAATTGTAATAACTTTTTCTTTATTTTTATTTTATTTTAGCTTTCATGTCTGTTACTTAAAGTGCGTGTGTAGGTTTAGTTGTTATTAAATGATTTTGTATTTATGTTCCTGAACCTACAAAAGTTAAAGCAGCTCTGAAAATAATTAGATATTTAAAAATGAAAATAACACATACTTAGCTGGGATTTTTTTATAAAACAAACTAAAGATCATATATATGGAACCTGGCGGACAGAGCTCAAATACAGAATTAAAAAAAATGCTTCTTTTGACTTCGTTTGAAGGACCCGAAATATTTCAGAAGTCGATATAGGGTGGTCAACACGTATTCTTACTTCAAACCACTCGAAGAAGATCACATAATTATTGCGATTATAAAACCGATTCACATATAATATTAAAAACTAATAATAATTTACCTACTCCACGCATTTCTAGTCCAGTGTATACGTCCGTTATCCAACTTATACGCGTACCTGTTACGCACATAGTTATTGTAACCCTACGTGATTAGGAACCGTTTATTTTATTGAAGCACCCACTTATTGTTGATGCCGACGCTTTTTGCTTCTTCATTCCCGTACCTAGTGCGTCTGCGCAGTGCCACGTATCATCGACGTATATGGCAAGCTAATATCTGTTTTAATTAGAAACTCCTTCGTTTCGTCAGTGAATTTTTTGGTTCCGTTTCGGTTGAACATTTAAGTATCTAGATAGAGCCCAGTCTCGTGGTATTTTTGCAGTGAAGTGATAAAGACGGAATTCGAAAAGAGCAAAGAAATATAAATACCAATTTTCAAAACTTCTGGAAAACTTTCTCAGGTATCCTTTAAACCAAATTAAGAGACTCATTATGTTTTCTTTGTTTCAATCCTTCCTTTTATTTAAAATAATATAGTTCATGTTATCTACGCACAAACAGAGTTAAGGCAAAAATAATATTAGGTACAGGTACCTAATATTATTTACAGATAAACATGGGTCTATGTTTATCTGTTCTTGTCTCGTAGTCTGCTTAGTTTGCTAATGACCTTTTTTATTTAAAAAACAATGATTAAAAACTTAATTGCATTTTACTAAAATGTAAGAACATTTTATTAATATGCAGTTAACTTGTATAAACATTAGTGGCGAAGTGTCCATATAACTCGATTCCTACCGGCTTACCTTTGCAAAAACCGCTTACCATTGTCTATTAATCAATTATAAATCAATGACGCAACATCTACTCAATACAAAATAATATAAAACAAAAAAGTATTCTCTTACGTAAATCGCAATAATAACAAATAAGTAATATAATAATATTTATTTACGTACTCATAACGCCATCTAGTAATTAAAAATTGTCAACTAACTATATGTTTGTTATGGTTCAGGAAGAGAGTGAGGCGCGCATGCGCGGGGCGGCGGTAAGCCGGTCGCGAAATTAGGAATCCAGTACAACAGACTGTACGGAAATCGTACGGTCACGTGACACTTTGTCTTCGTCGATCTAAGGTACCATATAAGCCGATGGCCACCGGCTTATGACAAGGATAAAAGATACAACTACAACATTGCGAGAGCGAGAAAGCACTATTGTAACCAGCGGACCGACCAATTGAAACGTTTCATTTCACAGTAATTTGCCATTGACATTCCATTTTGTTTTTATTAATTATTTAAATCTAATAGAAATCGAGAAAATAAATACTTGGAGGAGGCCTATGTCCAGCAGTGGACGTCGATTGGCTGATATGATGATGATGAATAGAAATCAGCCTTTCTTCTGAATTTTCAGCTTTTAATTATTTTTCTTTGTTTTTATATTTTTATTCTTTCCATCTTGACATTGGCAGAATCATCGGTAAACGATGGAACTATTATAAGAAAAAACAGTATTATTTATTTTCTGCAAATAGGTTATATTAAAATTAAAATTTGTTTTCTTGTAGTAAACATTAGTAAGTTTAATTATTTATGTTTGTGTATTAAGTGTTGTGCATTGATTGACATTATTATTGTCGTAGTGCGTTGTGTTGTGATCCTATGGAATATTTTTGTAAGTAATTGTTTGTATTATTTATAAGCAAATTTAATAGTTTGTTGTTTTATGGAACACGTTAATAGTGTTAGATTATTGTCTAACATAAAACGTCTTGTTCAAAATTAAATTATAAATATAAGAAACACGTAGGTACATAGTTCAGTTAGGCCCTGCACATGAATACATAAAATACAAACGGGCGGCGCCGGCGCTGTGGATTTACGAAACATTCTAATCTTATTTCGATACATATAAGTAAGTGGCTTACAGGCAGTATTCTCAGATTCTAAAAGTGTAGAATTATTTAGGATATAGCAACATAAACAATTTATCTAATTGCTCTAAGAAATATATTATTATCCAAACAGAGAAACATTTTCGTATTTGTATAACTTTTCACATGAGTTCAGAACAACTAGAATCGAAACATTTTCTTACGAATACCTATGAACTACAGAATAATAGTAATGTAAAGTAGAACGTTAATAAAAAGTAGTTCACGGAATCCTCGGCTTCCCTTTTATAAAAGTCCACCCTTCGCCACTGATAAACATAAAGCTTTCTTAGTATGTAATGTGATGATGTAAGTCGAATACATGTACATCTTAATGGGTCTTTTATGGGCTCGAGAAGGGATGCCTGACTCATAGTGTAAAAATACTTGCAGTTGTGAAAAGACAACATTTACTTGTAACAGAACAACGAGCTGCTCTATGATATGTTCTAGTGTATCTAGTGTCGTCAATCAAGTTATCCTTTTCCTCCTGCCACTTAGTCCTTGTCCACTAAGCAGACCTTGCTGTCCTAAAAGTTAAGTCGACTATAAAATAAGATATCTAAAGAATAACACTGGGGATACCAATAAAATTTTTCTAAACATAATAAAACATTGGTATCCCCTATACCAATGTTTTAAAGAATAAAAATATTGGTATCGATGGTACGACAAAAATATTGATCCGATTGAAAATTCATACTATTCTGCGATCTACAGTGCGGACGTCCGTCGATCGCCAATAAGCGCTGCAATATACCAGTGGTCAGAGAACTAATTAAGTCGGACATGCATGGTTAAAGGTAATATCTCCGTGTTAATTAAGGTCCTTCGCCATACTATGACCATGTTTAATCGATGTCAATTTTCACATCAATAATTAAAGTTTAGTGTTGTACAGATCAGGTATCGATATATTTATGTCGTTCCTTATTAGTATATGTTTCTTATTACTTAAGTAAATAAATACATGTTTTACGTTTAATTTTTCATGAAGTAACTAGATGTCTATGAAGTCTGATACTAAGTAGATATTTTGTAGGGAGTTGGAAAGACTTGAGAGCTGTAAAGTTGATTTTGTGTGATAGATGTAAAAAGTGTGCATTAAAATCAAAGAAAGAAGAACACGTGTGCTAAATTACTGAGTATCCTTTTTAAACAAACTGATTTTTGATCAGAACGCACTTATTTAAAAAAAAACTTTAAAAGTGTAATAATGACGTTGTCTCTACATGACCTCAAAATAAACTTTAAATAATCAGAAAGCAATTCTTGTAAGAATCATTTTTTTTAAATCGTGAAGTTTTTATGTAAAAAACCATGAATATAAAAACAAATTTACCAAATAAGTATGAAGAGCCATAACATATTATGTAAAAGTTTAAAAGCAAAATGGTATTATTTCTACCCACGTTTTTGACCACCCATGTTGACAAAGTGACTTTGTATTCAATATTATAATAATATATAATATAACAAAATCGCCACCGGTATACAAAGATAACACTAGGTATAATATTTAATTCGTCTGAGTGCGGACGATTCTAAAATGAGTCCAATCATACCATTAAAAATACATATACAGTAAAGGATATTTATTTTTATGACTAATAAATTTTGGCATAAAATAAAAAAGATATGGGGGACATATTCTGAACTCGTTCTTACCATTTTAACGATTTCACTTCTGGATCCATAATACAACTGATTTAATTAACTATAAAAGATAAAATAATGATATATTTTATTGCTAACAACGAAAAGCAATGTTACATTTCATTATTCATAATTTGGTATTAGATATTCGTGTTCGTGTTCTCAATTATTGTGATGAAATATTAACTACCGTCAATATTTTTTTTAAACTGTTATTGGCCTTACAGGAGAGCAAGAGTTTTATAGGACCAATAAGATGAAAGTTACACTTATCAACTAAAATTTTGCCTGTCTCATAACGGTCCAAGATAGTGATAAGCGTCTCTGTACGTCCTTCAGGTACAGAAGCTGGAAGAGAACGGTTTTGGTATTCCTTTAAAATTATTTAAATATTTGTTTGAATCGTACTATTCGCATCTTTGATTCGTTCTTCATATTTTTATTTATAAAGGCGTTCTACAGTATAGTTGCAGTTTACATCATGGCACTAGTTTGCATGTATACTATCGTTTAAAAAAATATATGTATTAATAAAATATTATAGGCAAATGAGAGAATGCATTAGCCGTCTAGTCTCGGACATGAAAGCTGATGTTTGAGCTTTGTGTTGTTAAGTAAGTGGGGTCAAATCAAGACTGGTCGATGAGTCTCGGTCAACGCGCTCACTCAGTTTCCTTTATAGCGCTCACTCTCTTACGGAAGTGCTTTACGACGTTAAGCATAATGTGGATCTACCTAGAATAATGCTTTTGAATAAGATTTTACTCGTTGTATTATTTTAATTTATAGGTATTTGTGCACTAGATACTATGGTACTTACAGCTTTTTCTATTACAATGTAAAACTAAACAGCAATTTAAAAAAAAATGTTAACGACGAGACGGAGGATTACAATATCTATAAAATGGGCTCGACGTCGTAACTTTTTGGTATACATTTTTACATATTCAATTTTTTTTTTGCAACATACTAAAGCATAGGTTTTACATTAAAAGTATATTGAGTAGATTGACGATTCATTAAATTATTGACGTCAATTTCATTTAATTTGGCTTAAGTTTACATAGTAAATGGTTTACAAACTTAAGCAATGTTGAAATAAAGTAAAAAATATGGAGATGCTCTGATAACTAAGCTACTCAAATCCCTTTAACCGAATCTAAATTATTTCACCGCTATTCAGAAGTTTAACATATTTTTTATCAGAAGTCGCATCCATACTATTCAAAAATATCGTAGCAATACTTTTAATGGATCTTGTGAGTTTTTGCCTTTATTTATATGTTACGATGTGCGCATAATGGATCAGCAGACGAACACTTAGTAGATATGTGATACTCGTATATTATTGGCATTCTATTCGATTCGCGGAATAAAAACACACGTAATCGATACATGTTTGAGAAGCTTCATGTCGTATTATTAAACGAGTTAAGTTTTTACATCACTTTCAGGGGTGGTTTTATTCAATTCAGATATAAAACGCGAGAGGGGAATGCTTACGTAAATCCGATACTATTCTGTTTAGTAACGAAGAAGTATTGATACAATACTTTTGATTATATAAAATGAAAATGATCTTTATAATCAGAAGTCCTTTGATTATTAGGAGCCATGTTCATTGACTGAGATGTTAATATTACCAGTTTTGTTTATTTACCCAACTAGTAACAGTCCTCTTCTAGTGATAATTTAAATTTGATATTGATTAATTAGGAAGTAAGCACAGTGGAGCAGGCAGCAGCCACGGCAATGTTAAACTAAAAATAATGTACTTAGTGAAATTTACCTGCATGCAATTTTATTATCATTTTAACCCTATTTTACATTTTAATTCTAATATTATACGACTTTGAATATGAAAAGCAATAAAATATCATCCAACCGACAATCACTTTTCAAGCGTCAAGTTTATTGTCTTTTTTTTCATTAAACATATTTCTATTTACAAGCCAAGCCAGAAAGAAATTTACATAAAACCTTTGTCAAGGAATAAAAAGACGGTTCCATTTTTGAATTACTGGGCAGATATGAGTTTTCATAGTTATTTATTCGGTCGCTAAACACGACAGAGTATATTAGTAAAGTGGGACTACTCGTATGTATTTGACCAGTACTGCATTTTAATATGTTTATTTTTATTAGTCGTATCTCGAAGATTGTTGTTAAAATATTGAATACTGGTTAATCCTTATCAAACTTTTGTAGAATTTATATGGAAAATGGATTAACACTGACATAATACCTCCGGTATATGAAAAGAGCAAGTAGGCAAACCACTCGAACTCCTATTACTATCACTATCTATACACACTATCTACTATTACTATCACATAAATTGTATTTTTATCATTAGTTTTTAGTGAAAAAAGGCTTGTTACTAGGTACTTATGTTTATTTTTATAGTTTTTGTGTTACATGCATCCATTCCTTGTATGTTATTGCATTTAATGTAGAAACCGCAAGTTTAAATCTTGTCTTCGCTTCAAATATTTTCCATTGTCATTTAAATTTTTCAAAAAATTCAATTCAAATACTCACGCCATAGCCAAAAACAAAGTCAAAGTATTTCGGTTATTTATGTAAATAGTTACAATGATACATTACACTTAATTGTAAGTATGAACAACGCACGTGTAGTACACATCGCGTGTAAAAACAATTAAAGTTGTACGATGAAAGCTACAGAGTGCTAAGCGCCCAGACCATTGTGTTGCTACTGTATTAATCGAATAACTCTGACGACTTAGGACGCGTTGTACTGTGCAACATTTTATGTTAATTATTATTTTAATTCTGCCTTTTCTAATATAATATGCCCTTTCATAATTTTTGCCTATTATTTTGTAAGAAGGTTGTAGTCGTGTGAAAAATATACTAATACAAAAATTTAATTGTTCATAGTATTTCTTTTGACCAGCGAGTAAATAGAGGATTTTGAATATTTGTTAGAAATAAACTTTTTACATACTTACAGGTAGAATAATAATAATACTTAAACTAGAATTATTATACATAGGTAAACTAAAAAGGTTCTTAAACTAATACTTATTAAACATTCAAGATATTATACAAGACTTAACCTTGTTTTACTTGCAAACATTCATCATACTGTGACCGTACTCCAGTGTTGACTGCAACTTGATCTTTCAGTATGAAACATGTAAAACATTATAATAATATAAAGCACACAAGCGTTTAATATGAAGCACGTTATATAAACGAGCGCAGTAATAGGGTATGCCTAGTGTCGGATGTAGTGTGTTGATACAGAGCAGAGCCTCAGTCGGATAGGTCGGCCCAAGTGAGTTAATTAACTGGGAGCGTGTAAGGCGACGCTCACGGCCGCTCTAATTGCGCGATTATTCCTCCGCGACGCCTAACTGCTGGATGAAATTTAATTAAAGTTTGTTGTTCAAATAGATTTAATTAAAGTAATGTTGTAGCGAGTTGCGCGCCGACGTCGACGGCTCCGACCGGCTCGGTTCTCGACGCTCAATCCGCGTGAGTGCTGCGCAACTTTTCTAATTCATTACTTCTGAAAGCGTTCCCGTGATGCCGAGCACTCTTAATAATTTGTATTGTGTAGTTATAGTCGTTCCCGCGGCTCTCCAGAATACTCGGCCGTACCCGACTGGACGACACTTTGATATCTCGACCGTCTCATGAGTAGCCACCCAATTACGCTAATGGATACGTCCGATTTCTACATTACACAAATGAAATCGAACTCCGTGATCAGAGCATTAGCCGAGCTATCATATAAAGCGCTCTATCGATTGAATTATTCATAAATTAAAATTAAACAAGTAGTAGATATTTATCCATTAGCGAGGCGGTAGTGCCGTTGAAAATTACATCGAAATGGTCTCTCGAATACAAATGTATCGTTAAAAGCCACATTAAGATAAAAGCTGTACGCCATAACTGTGATTAATTATTAATACTATTGTCAATTAAGATGGAATTGCGTTCAGAAGACCTGAAAATAGGGAATGTTTATCTATACAGAAATAACAATTGTAGCGACGATTCGCGACCGTAAGCGAGGAACGATGTTCGCGTCAATTACTGCTAATGGAAAACTTAAATTATGATAAAAGCCAAAGAGCTACAGCGGATGCTGCATGTCCGTCCGCATCTCTTCAACGAGACGCTAATGATAAGCCTGTATCTTCCCTCTTTAGTAGTCTTGTATACTGCACCAACTAATTATACGCCCACATGTAGTTGGCATCTTTCATAAACAGTAGCGACTTTATAATGGCATTTGATAAACTTTAAAGCGAATATCAGTTTTAGATTATAACTTTGTACAGGTTTCATCTGCAAGGAGATGGGAGTATCGAGGTTTTAACCCGACGCGAATATGTTACCCGTATAAGAAGAATCCTTTCACAATGCACGATGTAAATGTGTGCCACCGAAGTAGGCAGACATGTTGGCGCCTAGTAATCATGTTTCTCTCGCTTGCTTACGAAATATCAATTTTTTCCTGCCCGTTCAACTTTCATGGTTATTAAAAATGAATTTTTATATCTTTGAAGAAATAATGTAAGTAGGTAGTGTAGGTTTTTGTTGTAAAAATAAGTCTCATTATTGTGGAATGTGCGTAGATACTCCGATTGATAAGGGAATGAGCAAGTTAATGAATAAGGGATAAGACCATGATGAATTTATAAGGCAGTGAGTATTAGTTTAACCGACTCAGCCAAATCATTACGCAAGTGATTTTTTTTTAAAGTTTGGTACTAAGTACGTTTTATCTTATAGTGGTTCTATACAAATAAGTGTTAATCATTTAAAAATACAAAATTTCTGTAAAAAAATTCTAACGATACCATTTTAAATACGCTTAATGATTAGACAAAAACGTTTACCATTTTAAAAGCGTACCTTCAACAACAAAATTGCACGTGAATTCGTATAAAATGAGCGGGATTGTACACGTCTAGTGCAGGCACTGTGCGGTCCCGTCACCGTCGACCCACAAAAGCTCTCTGTCGGGCAGCTTTCAGCCGATTACTCGCGACGCGGACCCTAATTTGATTGCCGCTCGCCATCAATTACCTCACGACCGCCGCAACTTTTTATTTACCGTTCTCGCTATTCAAACAATCTTTTTGTGACTTTTTGATTAACAAATACGTAGATTTATAACTTTTTCAATGGTGTTGATGTTATTTGTGACTCTTTAGTACATTCTTATGAGATTATTGAATGTTGTGTGTTAATAAATTTTGTTTTACGATTGATCAAAGGTTGGATGTTTGTTTTTTTTGATGTCGAAAGAAGCCATTAAATTGTATAAACCGGAAGAGAAAACTTGATAAATGTGTGAGAGATGACACAAGTTTCTACGTCTTGAGTAGGTACAATTGACCGGATGAAAAGAAACCTTTTGACACTTATTATCTCGATCTTTTGTTGTTTTCACTTTTTATTAGATAACTAGCTGCTGTGCCCGCGACTTCGTTCGCGTGGCGGATGTTACTTACTTCGCAATTCGATTTAATACTGAAAAATCGTTTTTAAACCTTATAACAAACAGATATACCTACACACGAATTGTAAAATTAACGAACGAACCAAAACCTTTTCAAAAACAAATCTTTACAAAGGCAGATCTATGAAGACTGTGTCTAAACTTATACTGAAAGACATGAGCGAACGTCATTCTTTCAAGTAAAATCTTAATACCGCGATACTGAAAATGACGTCACAGGCACAATGCCATCTGTTGTCAAATTTGTAAGTTAAAATAAATGACATCGCTTTTTTCATCATAACAGCCCATTAATGTCTCACTGCAAGGACGCGCCTCCTCCCGTGATGGAGGTATACTTGGCCTACTAATACCACGTTGGCCAGTCGGATTGGTATAGGGTTTAATTTCAAGTTTTCCTTCATTTTTATTTCGTAAAGATAATATTCACCGATAGTCCCTTAGTCGGTTTTACGCCACCCATGGGATGAGATGGGGAGGTGACATATTGTATTCTTGCTCCGTCACCACACGGATAATCGCTAATTAATTATGAATGAATACATTTGCACGCCACGTTATGGTGCGGCAGAATTACCTGCCTCGGTGGCGCGGCGGTCGCATTACATGGCTGGCGTGCATGAGGTCGCGGGTTCGATTCCCATGGAGGACAATTGTGATACACAAACTATTGTCCTTAGTCTGGATGTTCTTTGTGTCCGTTAAATTGATATTTTTAAAGGCTAGTGTGAAGACTTATAATAATTGATATTACACATACGATTCATGGTTAATTTTATTAACATTTAAAAGGAATAACTTATTAATAGCACTTAATAATAAAATAGTTATATATTATTTAAAAACTCATTTATTTTATGATTACTACTGGTAACGCCATCTCGTGAACAAAAGAAACGAAATTTAAATTCATTCAACATTGAACCAAATCCATTTTTCATGACCCCTGATTTGTATTGGACTGTTCTAATAAAGAGATCTAGCGATATCTCGAGTATTACTTATCCGATTCCGATTGTTTTATTATAGTATAGATAGATACCTACTTTAAACTTAATACCAAAAAATATATATGTATTTTAATATCTAAAGCTCGCTTATTCCGAGAAGAGTCAATAAGAACCACGTCCATTCGCATTAAGAGTCAATGTGAATGAAATTATATAGATGCACCGGTTGGCCGTTTCGGACGTTAAACAAAAATCAACCGTACTGCCGTACTCATACTGGCGCGGCGACATTTGGAAATTTTATTTCATCTAAATCTTGTGTATTTATAAACCGATTTCTATAATTTTTTTTTTATGAATAAGGTATTAAAGTGTACTTTTGAAATATGGGAGTTTGAAAAAGATATGTCTATGCAAATTACAATATATTTATGTATTTAATACACTTTGAAGAAAACCCTAACGATTAAACAGGTTATTGTGACTAATATATAAAAGATAGATATATACTATTCAGGACTTTTTTGTTCATCGTTTGAAGACCATTATTTTTGTAATACATATTTTTGGCGTATGATCAACGTATGCGATGATAAGAGCTCGAACGCGCTTTTTTTCAACCGACTTGCTTCAAATTTTTTGCCACTGCTCAGCTCCTATGTGTCTTAGCGTTATGTTATATAGCCTATAACCTGCCCGGAAGTATGGACTACAATTGTACCAAGTTTGGTTAAAATGCCTTCAGTAGTTTTTGACCCATGCGTGCACATACATACAGACAGACAGACAGACAGACAGACAGACAGACAGACAAAAAATTTATTGATTGCATTTTTGGCATTAGTATCGATCACCATTCATCCTCCAATATTAATTTTTAACATATATTCAATGTACAGAATTGATCTCTCTACAGTTTTATTATAAGTATATATATATATAGACAATGTAGTTAATATTGTGTTAAAAGACTTACATACAAGATATTTAAATTTGAACTAACTCAATGTTATCTTCTTAACTGATGGGTGGTGATGGATGGAATTTCAAATTGCCTCGGTGTCGCGGTGGTCGCGATATTCGGCTGTCTCTAAGAAAGAAACAAAAGGAAAACTAGTAGGAGTTTTCGATAGGTATTTTACTAGGGTGCCATATTAGGACCATGCCATTGCGGAACTAACCCCTTGAAATAAACTCTATACCAGGTTACCTTAGCGTACCTAAGTTAACAAACATTCCTTTCATCACTGGTAGAGACCCCCGTTATTGAAATACATAGCTTACAACAATGAATACAATTCGGCAAACGTTCGAACAAAATAAAGTATTCAAATAGTAGGTACCTACGTTAGACTCCTCGTCCCCATATTTGGAGCACTCGAAGCAATCACAGTACGATGAGTATGATGTAAATAAAGAGTGGATTGCGTTGCGTTGTCTGCCAGTCTATTTCCTTGATGAACTCACAATTACGGAAATTGGAAGTGCCGCCGCCGTCGGAGCGCTGTCCCGCCCTCTACCGACGAACGTTCCATACCATACTACTTTTATATCTATTTAAACGCGTACGTAAATTTAATTAAGCTCTCATGATACTTCAATTTTTAATCGACAGTAAAAAGAGAAGTATATTCTTAATTTAGTTGTACTTTTTATGTTGGGTAATTCAGAAGTCAGTCATTATTTGAAAATTTAAATTAACCCCCTTACTCATAAACGCCTCTTGAATTTAATCACTGTTTAGCGAGATTCTTATTACGAAAACCAACCTTATACCAAACAATGTAAGAGTCTATGCTAATTAATCAATTGACTAAAATTTAAGAGGCGTTTATGAGTAAGGGGGTAAAAGTTTAGAACAGGTCTTAACAGGTAAAAAATATCAGAATTCTGAAAGCATTATAAATCGGTAGTACCGCCAACTAATTAGGTTATATTACATGTTGTAATTAAGTAATTATAGCTGACTAGTGCCCAACGTCTAAGCTACGAATCTACTCGTAATTATACAGTCTATACACTCAGCAGATGACGTATTAGTTAGTGAGGGGCTTAGAGTAATACATTTGTTTTTGATACCCAAAACCAATTAAACATTAAATAAAACTCAACATAATTCTCTAAATAATTTATTAAAACCGACAACCAAATACATAATCTATTTATACAATACACTAATTACAAGATCTCATGGAGAGACTCAATTTACAAAGAAAAAATATCATCAGCGACATACCTAAAAATTAATTAAACGCTACATTCAGAGCGCTCGGTTGAGTCGATGTCAATTAAATTGTTGCGACAAGGAGAACATTTCAAAAGCTTTACTAATGAGAAACATATGGGGTTCACATCTCAGAACCCGTATGAGTCTTATTCGTTTTGTAAACGTACAATCGCGAATGTTCTTAGATTCACTGTTCCTTATTGAAATCTTTACTGGCCTCATTGTTCTATTTACAATTTGAGCGTCCTTGCAAGTTTACGCATCTCTTTCACAAGTAAATTGCTCTGCTCCGTCGGAGGAGTCATAAAGAAAATTGCTATACAGTTGATAAATAATTTATCTGAAAGCCCGCCCCAGTCACCGAAACGCGCTCGAGGTACTGACTCTACTGCTACCTAATATTACTTTCCTTTTGTACAATTTTGCAACAGGGCCGTTCGCACGTTCCCTTGCTTTTATGGGCAATAAGTGGAACGCAATTATATTTATGGAGAAGGAATGGTTAGAAAACTAATTTTAGCGAGTATTATTTTATGTTCCGTTGGTTAATATACACAATTAGTTGACCAATATTAACTTGAGTACCGTAACAGCTTAATTGCCCTACAAAAGGGTGGCATAAATAATTATCTTGCAAGGGATTCCATTCCAACCTCGTGCTAGACAGCCATATACAAGACTGGCTTGTTATAGCTTATTATATTTGTTAGCGTTATTATATCTTTTTTAGGTCCCGCTACAGAGACAGACCCATTCCTGCGATAAAACTAAAGCTACTATTACCACTTTTTTTAGATTGGTACCTACACGATTTGTTCCGTATTCTGTTGTATTAATATTAACTTTACCCAAAACATTTAATGATTAATTAGGATTGATATACACTGGGCCGCAATGAAAACGGGTCACTTACATAAACCTTAATAACTTCCAAAATATTGGAGCTAGCTTTATGAAATAAACACTAAAATAAAGATAATTTAACGGTTATTAAATGGAATTGATAAAAATTACAGATTGTTAAGTGTATTTTGGATAAAAGTAAGTTAAATAAAAATTGACACTTTCATTAGATGTCGAAAAAAGGGAAAAGGTATCAGAAATGCAATTTTCATTCATTTAATACGCTGTATTATTATCAGAAGCTGTTAATACAGCTGTCATCTGGTTTTGGATGCTTTCAATTTGGTTTTAATTGAATTCTGAGGAAAATACACCCATTTCTCTATCACTGCTTCTTTGAGTTCGCAAAGGGTGATAAGAGGGAAATATTGATGTCCTACTCATCGACCCAATACGTCCCAAGCATGCTGAATCGGTTTCAAGTCTGGGTTGCGTGCTGGCCACTTCATACGTGTGATAGCGACATCTTTACGGAACTTTAACACTATTAAATCTGTATTAAGACGAGCGTTAAGTTCCATAAATGTGCCTTATTCACCGATGTTTACCAAATATGAGCCATCATACTCATTAATGATTTCATTCAAGTACCTCTCTGCAGTTAAAGTACCATTTTAAAACACTACTAGCTCGGTGCGGCTTTCAGAAGAAATTCCAGCCCACACGTGTACAGTGCCTCCGACATAAGGTACTTTCTCTTCAATGTAAGCTTGGTTATACAGGTTTCCTGTACTTTTCCAGACTCTTAGCCTTCCATCGTGCTTGTATAACGTAAACCTCGACTCATCGGAAACATTTTCCTTAACTAATCAGCCATGAGTGCTATTCACGAATTTTTCATCATCACTCTACCTTGAATTTTGATGTTGTCTTTCAAGTTTACGAATATTTGCAGGTCTAGGACTGTAATTTTGCTTCATCTACACACTGCCTCACTATACAAGGGCTTGGATTGCTTTCTCGAGCACGTAGCAAGTGATTTTTGACTACAACAGCCGTTTGAAATCGATTTCTCAACATTCTCGACACCATGTAACGATCCTCTTGTGCTTTTGTGCACTCTGTATGTTCAGATCTTGGTCTGCGCGCATTAGATAGAGTGTCTTCTAATGGCTGGAGTACTTTTCGAACGATTGAGAGCTATAAACTAACAGTTTTTGCTGTATAACGATGACTAGGTTATTTTTCTAGCATTTCTGGAATCCTTGTAGACTCTTCAGGGGTTAGAGGCATGTTTTTATGCTAATTTGATCAGAATATCGAATTTCTGTATATAAAATGCGTCTTTTTCATGATACACCAGAAAAAAGAGTAAAAAAAATGATTTCGAAACTGTTGTTAAAATTTTTAATTTATGGATTTAATACAATAATCAAAAATAACTTGAAAGATTTTACTTGCGGCATTATTTGTGATTAAATTATATATTTCATTATCATTTAGTCTTTATTTCATAAAGCTAGCTCCAATATTTTGGAAGTTATTAAGGTTTTTGTAAGCGACCCGTTTTCATTGCGGCCCAGTGTAGTTCAATGTAATGTTAATGAGGGCGACCACGCTGTATTAATTGGAATATTTAGGTATTCAGTACCTATATAGAGCAATAGGGATGTCTAATTAGTGTGCGGGCCGCCTCTCATTACTGGTCTTGGCTTTAATTACCCGCGCGAACAAACTTAATATGAAGTCTGGTTCAACGAATCGTTGGATCTGAAATATTTTTTTTCTTTCTTTCTTTCTTCTTTTTATGACTGTCTTTGGTTTAATTATATGAGTACTTACTGCAGTCTTATATTAGAATCTTTGTTTAAAACCTAAAAAAAATACTAAAGTGTTGTTTTAATATCATAAAACTCTTTTTTGAATGCAAATTTCAGTCAGTGAAAATGGCTTCATTCACAGCATAGAGCAGTGGATACATTGGCAAAGTTCACATACAGAATAAATATGGAATGGTTAGGAGCCCATGGTAAGTATTTCATTGGTGCTTTCCTCCTATTTGTTGCTGTGTGATAAAAGCCTAACATTAAAATAAAATTGAAAATTTGGCACTTAACATTAAAATAAAATTCACCAAAAGCATAGCCAGTTAACAGTACATAGTTAGTAAGTAACATTAGCAGGTAAAATACAATAAGGATCTATCTATTACAGGCAACTGTTTACCGACTCTACGTATGCTTGTTTATTCAGCTGTATTAATGTACAGTCAGCTGATTACTAGGCACAGGAAACGTGTATTAATTAGAGACATACTCTTGTGTTGTCTCAGTCTCACTTACACTGATGGATGAGGGAGGCACAGGACCGCGCCAGGTGGCAATGTTTGGAGGATCCCAGCAGTGTACATCCATTGCCTAATATGGTCATGATGATGTCTCACTTAAGTCGATAAACATGACGAGAACAGCGTCTATAATACTTTGCTTATTAAATGACCTTTCATTAATTTTAATAAGTCTAATAAATACAAGTCTTTTAATTTAAGAATATTTAGTAGGTGTATAGAAGTTTATTTTGCTAATGCAGATAATAAATAATTATCATTCCTTCACACAACGAAACTAAACAAAGCAAAAAAAATGTGTTGGAATATCAGGGATGATTATTTGGTAATGTGAGATATAAATGCAAATGGGCAAAAGCAAAACCTGTTAACAGAAGTGAAAATAAAATTATCTACTTTTTTATTAATTGACAATAAAATTTATTGTCGTTGAATTTGACTTAAATAGTATAAATATGTAAGTATCTACTTAATTAAAATCGACTTAAAAATGACGGAGTAATGAGGTAACAAAAACATTAATTATACAAAAGGAATTAAGAATTCTTATATATCTAAGAGTCGGTTAATTGAATTACGTTTGAATAAAACATTTAATGTTAATTATAATTATAGCCTACGGCAGATCAAATAACAAAGCAGGTTAATTTTATTCATAACTCGGAAATAAACAATATTATTACAATATTATTACCAAAACTGGATTATATAAAACAGTTATTAAAAAAGAAAACTGGATTAATTTCAAGCATTTATTTCTTATTATTTAAATGAATATAATATAAACAGTTTATCGAAATAATAAAAGTTAATAAAATATGAAAAAAGGATTCATTTAAAAACAATAAAAAACTGATATAAAAATAATAAGTTTGATATTTAACTGGTAGTTTTGTGACCTTTATTGAACGATAATAAGAGCTTTATCGCGTCATTACATTAAGCGTTCATAAGCATTAATTAAAGAGCCTCCATTTGGCTTTACTTAAAAATTTAAATAATTTGTAGTACTTAGTTTGTATTTTTGAATCTTCCCAATATTGCCAATAGGACATCCTTCGGTTCTGTTTTTTTTTCTTATAATGACTCGGATGTTGACATAGGATGTCAACGATAGGGCCATTATAAATTTATAACTCCAACGTCTCTAGTAAATTCTTGCAATAGGAATAACTTAGACTGACTTATATAGGTAAATAATATGATTATATTCACACGGTACAATTATTTAATGTTTTTTTATTTTAACTTGTCTCTTAAATCTAATTATAGCTTACCCCGTTTTGAAACACGCTGTTGCTGATAATCCGAATAAGGGAAAGTTCGAAAATTATTTATATCAAAAATCCCTACGTCAGAACTTCGAATCGAAACTTGGCCTACGTCAGTGGTTGTAAACTTGGCCTACGTCACTGGAGGGAAATGTGGCCTATGTCACTGGAGGGAAATGTGGCCTATGTCACTGGAGGGAAATGTGCCCTATGTCACTGGAAGGAGACTTGACCAACATCACTGGAAAAAGTCTGGCCCTATATTGGGACATTGATGGGCTGTAATTATGGGGCCACAGTTAATAATTGTGAGCTTTTAACTCGTTCCTATATTAAATACTCTTCAAACATTTTAATGATGTACCAGTGCAATTGCTATTTGACCCAAACTCACTAATTACTAAAGTTTTAACAGTTTAAAAGATTAATTAAAACTCATTATGGCGTTGATTCTGTTGTTAGCAACTAAACTAATTTTATACTTACTTCATTGTTCTAATTACAAGTAATGGCCTTAATGAGTTATATTAAGATTTTTTTATTAATTAAACATTCTAGAGCTAAGTTGACTAAGGATCCAAAAAAGGGTAAAAGTTTACCTATAAACTTAAGATCGTAGTTTCAAATTTTTAGAGTCAACGGTAATCTTAAATACGCAAAAACTGTCTGTTACCCTTAATGAAAATATACACAGCATTTTTCTCTCTATTATTATGAAGTTCACGTGGGACCAAGTATAATTACGAGAGAGCAGAGCCTTAGTTAGCCTAGTTTGTCAATTTGCAAAAAGTCTTTTGAAAACGTTAAAATAAAATGTTAGGAATAGAATAATTAAATCAATTCATAGATGTATTTGTATTTTAACTCATTGTTTTAATGTTTAAAATATTTTCTAACACTTATTGTCAAAACAGTTAGCATTTTTTTCTTTTCTTAGTTCATTACTTTTAAGTAGTGTTGTTTACTATAATAGTAGATAGTTTACTTGCCAATCAAGCCAAAGAGACGTGTATATATACGTCTCATATACGTCTGTATAGGCCTACAGGCAACACTCAAAACCATTATTACCTGTAAGACCCACACACAAACATACCTATAACAGACATAAACAATTAATTAGTATGTTAACTAGTTAGTTATCTACAATACGGACACCGGCACACTACACATTAATAGTCAACAGGACTGCCGCTTTACCAACTCAATAACATGTCACTTGACGGAGCACCAGTGAAATCAATTAGGTTCGTTTGCGAGTTGTTCCAATAAATACTGCTATCGTTAATTAGAATCAATCGTGGATTACGTCCGATACTATTCTGAAATCAGTTTGCGTGGCTGGACAATTCAATGCGACAGCAATTGGCATATTAAGTACTGATTTAATTAATTTTGTTGGTATTATTAATGGTATACTATTGCCTTTTTATAGTATTTATGCAAAAATGTAGAATAATAATAATACGCATGTGTGAATATTAGGTATTGTATACATATAGTAAACACCTAATCCCGAAATTGAGTTTCATACACACAAAAATTTTTTAACATCTGCGTTGTAACTGAAAATTACTCCATACGCCACAGAGATCCTAGACCAGTGGTGGCTTTATGGAGTAATAGAACTTTATCCTAAAGGCGTCGCATGCCTGATATAGGTAAATTAATTGTAGAAATTATAGTAATGCAGAAACTTTCTTAAATGTAAATACTTAAGTGGGTAATAAAGTTAGAAACAAATTACTTCATTGATACTGCATAGTTGTAAATTTTTCATAAACAAGATAATAATAATATAAAATTATATTAAACTAGCTGTGCCCGCGACTTCGTTCGCGTGGTGGATGATACTTACTTCGCAATTCAATTTTATACTGAAATATCGTTTTTTAAAACTTCATCATAACAGCCCATTAATGCTGCATCACTGCAAGGACGGGCCTCCTCTCGTGACGGAAGGGATACTTGGCCTACTAATACTACGCTGGCCAGTCGGATTGGTCTATACCAATCCGACTGGCTAGGGTTTGATTTCCAAGTTTTCCTTCATTTTTATCTCGTAAAGATAATATATTCACGATAGTCCCTTAGTCGGTTTTACGCCACCCATGGGATGAGATGGGCAGGTGACATATTGTATTCTTACTCCGTCACCACACGGATAATCGCTAATTTATTGTGAATGAATTTGCACGCCACGTTATGGTGCGGCAGAATTACTTGCCTCGGTGGCGCATGGGGCGCGGCGGTCGCATTACCTGGCTGGCGTGCATAAGGTCGCGGGTTCGATTCCCATGGAGGACATTGTGATCCACAAACTATTCTCCTAAGTCTGGATGTTCTTTTGATTTGTCTAAATTTATTGTACCTAACACCTTTTTACCATATTATTCAAGCAATAAATATTTGATTAAATTTAGACTGGACTATATTATTATCTATAGATAAACTGCGTGCAGTATTTTTGAATTAGGTACTATTAAGTAATAAATAAACACAAACACATTGAACAATAATTTAATGTTTTGTGATTGTATTTCTATATTATAATGTCAATTTTCAATTTTTTCTTCAATGTTGACAAATAGCAATAATGTGTAAAATGATTTTATAAAGAAAAAGCGTGTTACTTATTATGTTGTCTGTTATATTATACCCATATATTATTTATTAAATAATTATATAAGTGTGTTATAATTGCAGTTATAATAGGATTGTGAGAAAAGGAATGTTATTGAAATTAAATTTATTTTTGTGATTAATTAAATAGTTTAACTTTAAAAATTGATGTTTGTACGCCAGTATTGGCAAAACAGGGAAAGAATATTTATTTTTGTAACATGTTTTGTACCTGTGATTAACAAATAAAGGTTATTTGTATTTATTTACATTTAAAAATACAGCACGCAGTTTAACTCTTGATGTACCACAGTCTAAGTTCGAAAGATGGCGCTGTTTAATATTAATTAATTAAATTCAAATATCTTTTAATAGAAGAAACCGATTGCAATGAAACAAAAACTAAATGTAACTTCAAGTTACGCTGAATCGTTGTGTGTAAAAATAATCTACGAAATGTAAATTCATACAACATTATGTTTATTTTATAATACAATACAATGTATTGGTCTTAAGATTATATTAATTCGTTTTAAAGATGTGCGGTAACAAATAGACAGCCAGATTTAATTCTAAAATGTGTGGTTTCGTGCTTTTTGACTTTTTTCTAGATTTTATAGATAATTTTTATCTAAATTTTCGAAAAGAACAGACCTTTCGACCTCTACTGTTTTATTATAGTATAGATATAGATAGATTACTACTGGTACCGCCATCTCGTGAACAAAAGAAACGAAATTTAGATTCATTTCAACATTGACCATTTTTCTTGACCCCTAATTTGTGTTGGACTGTTCTAATAAAGAGATCAAGCATTATCTCAAATAATACTTATCCGATTTTGATGAAACATACCTCAGTTTAAGCCCAATAAAAAAGGCTACAATACAATGTATTGGTCTTAAGATTATATTAATTCGTTTCAAAGATGTGCGGTAACAAACAGACAGACATTAATTCTAAAAATTGTGGTTTCGTGCTTTTTGACTTTTTTCTAGATTTTGTAGATAATTTTTATCTGAATTCTCGAAAAGAACAGACATTTCGACCTCTACAGTTTTATTATAGTATAGATACTTACTCTACTATTTTCAAAATGTTTTCATCGGTTCGGTAGCATAATGTTGCGATAATATAATCAGCAGTTGTGCACGAAGGCTTCATGCCCGAGATTTAAGATGTACCTAAAAAAACCTCAGGAGTTTTTGAAAGAATGGTACAAAAATATACTTAGTTAATTAGATTACACTAACAAATAAAATGTAATTACCGCCTTACTCATGTGCGACGCGATGGTGCAAACGCCGATTAATCTTTCGATTTGCATCGATTTGAATACTGATTGGAATTATACGAGTAGCATAGTCGAGAATCGAGTCGAGAGTCGAGTGCAATCGGCTAGTCACGCCCCAGGCGTATTTACAACACGCTCGATACGACAGCTTTACAACTTTGTCGTACCGTTTTAATATTTAATCAACTAATTAAGACAGGTGTAATAAAAAATTCTAATGAATATTTCTTTAATAAATTATACGGTAGAAACTTGTAATCAAAATTACTTCACTAACATTATTATTTTATTTAACAATTAATTTATGAATTAGGTTTTGTAGAATATCAGATTAACAATTTATTTTGAGAGGATTTATTAAATCGCCTAAATTATGCCACTGTTTATCCTAAGAATTTTATATTAGGTACGGTAGATTGTATAAAACAGTTACTAGGCTTACGTTTTATTTGATAAATACGTACTCACACGGATTTATATAAAAATAATTGGTATAAGTAATAGCTCTTGATAGCTCTTGCGCTAAAATAAAACGTGAGTTTTGTAAAAAATGTTACCAAAGAATGCACAATATCGTCTAAAGGAGCAGTTAAAATAAGCAGTTAGTATAATTTGTTAATTCTTAACTAAATCCTGCACTAAGGATCAAGTTGTGTGTAGAGAAGACTTATACAGACATCTAATCAAATAACAAAAACACTTCCAAGTTAATTCAAGAAGCAATTTTGAACACTATTATGTTTCAAAATTTACCTGTCTTCTTCAATGTACCTATGAAAAAGTAACAGATCACTAGTAACAGATCTTTAATTTAAAAAAAAACCTTTACTATAAAAATGAAGCTGTATAAAAATCCGTGTCATATCCAATTTAATGTTCAATTACAAATATTTATTACCAATTTGGTAGTAAAATGTTTTATAGCGTTGCGCTTATAACGTGAGCATGGCAACACTCGACAAGTAAACGAGATGCGACGGTATAGCCTTCAACGTTATCTGTAATTAGGATCGAGTGCCGGAAGTGTTAGTCGAGACACTGCGAATATCCGTCCCGTACACGACACGAGTAGAAGACGATGGCAAACGTAACTCTCTGTTATACTATAAATGTATGTATATAAGTGCATATTAGGTATGTGTTATGATTTAAGATACTTAGGTATTTGTTAGTGTATTTGTAATTGAAATGAAAACTTGAAATTAAACCCTGTACCAATCCGTCTGGCCAGCGTGGTATTAGTAGGCCAAGTATCCCTTCGTTACGGGAGGAGGCCCGTCCCTGCAGTGGGACATTAATGGGCTGTTATGATGATTGTATTTGTTATTTAATTTTTTACTTTAAAGTCTAAGAACAGTAAGGACAAAGAGAGACTGAATAAGTTTTCTAGTGGTTGCCATCATGAGTTAAACCTTCAATACCTTATAATGTTGTTAATATTTACTAAAATAAACAGCAAACCCATATTTAGCTTTTATTTTATGTTTAACTTGCAAAAGGAATCTACGCGTGGCCGTAGTTACCAATTGACTCTGTCAAACCATGCTAATGACAACAAAGCTTTGACTTTTTTATTTTAATATTTTTGGAAAAAAACATTTATTTTAATTTTTTTGGTAGAAATTCTCATCATTTCTGGTCGTAACAATAATCTTGCTGGAAAGTTTGAGCTGTAAAAATTAGAAATAGATTTCCTTGTACTTATTATGTATGTATATAGAATGACGAAAGCTCATCAGCGATACTGAATCCGGACATCGACTACTTTGTAAATTAAATTGGCACCGCACTAGCTACGCGTTTCTTAAGGCATCAATAATCGTAGTCCGCGTATAAATGTACCATTAAAACAGGCGTCAATTACATTTATACCATATAAGTAACAAGTTAAACATAATGTAAGTTCGAGTTCTCTAATTAAATGTCATGTGCATAGCATATTCCGTATACACACTTGTAGAATGCGATCGACAGTTACTAGATGTGTAATGTAAATACAACAGGTATTAACGGGTTGATAGGGAAATAACAATTTTATCTTGAGTATATCTCTGTTTATCTAATGAGTTAAATAGTCTATTTAACAGACAGGACAGCCTGGTGTTTTTATCAGGAACATTACATAGAGTTTGTAGTAGTCTGTTAATGTCGAACTGCAGAGCCGGGTGATTATTTCATTAAATAATAATCGATACCGAAAGCAGAGATTATAATTTTTACGAAATTTTGTTTACATAGATCTTTGACCGATAGGACATCCATAGATATTTTTTTAAATACTGTTTTGTAAGTTCCAATGGGTTGATAACATTTCAATAGGTTAAATTCAAGAAAACAAAGTTTTAGTTTTAGCTACAGGCCGCGTAATCATACGTAAGCGGGAGAACATAACCCTCATTCTGTATCAGTTTTATTAAGACAAACAGAACAATAAAAATACCTAGACAAAGCAACAAGTTCTACCTGAATCTAGACTCAAATTGCTTAATGCTAAATTATAAGATTGCCGCAAACATCTAAAAATTTTACGGTACCAGGGGCATGCAGTACATACAGCCCATCCTTAGCCTCAAGTAGCAAAACGTGCCCAGTAATAAGAAACAAGTTATTCATTAGTGTTTTGAGAAAAAGTTATTAGTGTCTACCAAGTCATGCGAGACTCTAGTACGCATGCGTTTGCATTTTTACCCGCAATTTTCTGGATCAAAATGCAGATGTTTCAGATTTGCATATAGTTCACAAGGCCTTCGTTACTGACCAGTTCAGGTAAAAACACTTAGTAAGTGCTTTTTTAAGGTTCCGTGATGATAAAGTTAAACTTTGGATTTGATAACTTCCTTTTGTCTGTCTTTGGTTTGTAGTTGATTGCTTTTTAATATCCCGTATTACTTTAACTTTGTTTAATTGAGAATATTTTATAGTTACTTTGAATATTAATATTTTATTTCTTATAAATAATTTTGAATGCTTTTGTTTAACTGGACTAAGTTCGGTAAAAAATATTGGAGAAAGGTAAAATGCTACCTTTACGTTCTTGAAACAATATGTTTCGGACAACCAAACTCGCAGGCTAAAGCTAGTATTTCATAATAAACCAAAATTATATCATTAAATATTAAAATATTAATCGTAGCAGAAAATTGGCAGTATTATCTCCCGAATAAATGGAACCCCTCGCGGCGCAGACCGACTCATTTGACCGATTTATTACCTAAGTTCCTTTGATCGACAAGTATAATGATAATATTACCATGCCTTATGTGTAAAAATTACATTAATAGTTGTAATTAGTCAAAGTAAATGATCACGGTTACTTAGAAAAGTGATCGTATCGTTAAGGACTGATAATCTACTGGACGTTGGATGAATAAATAAATCTTTCACCAGGGATCTTCTATCAGGCCCAGAACTAACGCATGTATATTATCATATACATCTTGATTTTTAGTACTTAAATATACTTCCATAGACAGTTTATGCAAATAAGTATTACCTAATTCCTCTACATGTTATTAATAAACAAAAATACTAAAAGAGCGTTTCCGTAAAATCCAACCATAAAAAATTCTATAGTATAACAAGGAAGCAAATAGTTTATATCACAACATGACCGTACCATTAATTGACAACATGGCTGTGCAACGTTAATTAATGAGAGAAATTGCATGTTCTGTAATGAGAGTTTTATGACCAGCGCTGGTAAGCGTCTCTGAGGCAAGCCTGCAAGACTCATAGCGCAATTTGCAAGCTGTGTTGAGCTTGCAACTAATTAATTAATACATACATACTACATACAAATAATTGCTTCAGTTATTCTTTTTATGGATACACATTTTATATTAGTGTCTTGTTTCTGTAGAATGGAAAAGCTAATGATGTTATTAAGGTGTTTTCCGGACGTGGGTTTCAAGAGCTTTGTGCTAAACAAACATAATTAGATACAGGTACGTATTGTTGTTTATTATTAAATTAAATAGGTATGTATAATTGTAAGTAAGTAAATCATTTATTTCCAAGAACATGGTGAGTTACAGGTGTTAAAAAAAATCATTTATACAGCATGTTCTGCCAAATTATGGCGTGCAAATATGGAAAAAGTACATAATATACATGTTTCTGAATATCTAATGCATAATAATAGTTAAATACTTACAATACAAATTATTAAATTAAATCTATATTAATGTATAATGTCATGCTTATTTAAATTAAACAGTTTATTTGCAATTATAATAATTCTGTTAAAATATCTATATAAAAGGAATTGTACATTTTATTCATTTATTAAATTTTAGGTAAATAATCATGTCACATTTTTATTTTATCCGTAAGGTATTCATTAATATCGTAGTAGGCTTTATTTAGCAGTATTCTGCGCAGCTCTCTACGAAACTGTGTTAACGGTAGAGTAGCCAATTTGTCTGGGAGATGGTTAAACAATTTAACAGCCATGCAGTACGAGTTATTTTTTGTTTTGTTCCTTTTTAAATTAAATTAGCAATGTGATATGAAATCTAAGACTAGACCGTTACTTTAAATACTGTTTTCTTTTTTCTTGTTTGTAGCCCAAGATGCGAAACACAAGTTGACTAACTCCCAAATATCACTTTGCTTGGGGTTCCAATTCTCAGAAACACGGAGAGTTCCTTCTAAATTTTCCTGATAAAGATTTATCCAGTTAAGAAAACAGAGTCCTATTTATTTTTTACAGACGCACTCTATAAAATAACCTATCCCTACTACTTACTTAGTTACCTAAACTTAATTCTTTGCCGTGTAAAGTTTTTGCCCGGTACTATCAACAAGTGAAAAGATTAAAACAATCACAAGTAATAAATAACAAATAAACAAATTAATTGTCGAATAAAACCCTTCAGCTTCACGATATTATAATAGATACAAGCAAATAAAGCATCAGTAACAAGAATGGATTGTTGTTACTGACTTAGCTTAATTAAACAAACCGGTAGTCGACACTCAGACGCATAATACTGCTAATTAAACGCGGGTTTACAGAGATCCGAAAAAGAGCCACTCAAACACGCTTAGCCGTTATTATTACAGTGTATTCAGGAGGCTCGGCAAACAGGCCCTCGTCGCCGAGGGTGCTACTCTCAAGTTTCGCATTTAATTAGACAGATAGAGGCGCGGACGGGCCTTATTAGTATTGTCTACGGGGGCCCAATTAACACTCGGGAGGCGCCGCCGTGGGTGGTTCCAAGTTCGTTTTAATAATCAAGGGATACCCTTAGCTTCGTTAGCCGAATAACAGGATCGGGTGGCTTCGGTGAAGCTCGTATATCCAGCGTGTGTTTAAACCGATATTATAGTAAGCTACCCGTTAAAAAGATCTACAGGTGTGCGGTGTTCTGTTATATAATAAAATAATGATAATGTTCTAATCTGTATCTGGTCTCCTAAAGCTTATGTGCCTGTGGTAGTTAATTGAAAATTACTTTAATTACGGCGCAAAGTCCTAAAAGGGCTATGTTGCAATGTATACTGCGACCAGAGCTGTAAGTTCGGAGTGAATAAGCTATTCGTAAACGTTAAAAAAACTACTAAGTATTTGTTTTAACGGAATTGCTATCTGGGGCATCAATCATGGGGCAAAAAATCTAGTAATCTGATGGATAAAGCACTACCCGCTACTTCCGAAGAAGAGTGGTTTAGTGGTTTCAACCACTCTTGCTACGGAAACTTGCTCTGATAAACATGGCGATCGAGGTACAAAAAGATTCCTTATACATTCACATAAGGCCATCTAGTCCCAAACTAAGCAAAGCTTGTACTATGGGTACTAGACAACGGATAAACATACTTAAATTTTTTTTGTAAATACATACATAAATATTATACATAGAAAACACCCAGACCAATGCAAACAATCATGTTCATGCACACAAAGATTTGCATTGAGCGGGAATCGAACCCGAGACCTCTGCGTAGCAGTCATGTTATACAACCACTACGCCACAGATATATGATATATGTACCTACATGGTGACAGACACCCTCACGAGGTGTGCCAATGATCTGGTCCAAGCAACTGGACTCAGGGTAAACAATTAAAATATTTCAAAGAACCCTTTGCCCAGCAGTGAACGTATTTTCGGCTAAAATGATGATGAGATTACTCCATTACACAATATTGTAGTAGAATATTAAATAAGTATTTCGTTTTAAAATGTTATCGTGCTTTTACGTGGCTTTATCTTTGAGTGCATTAGCTAATTTAATTAACTAAATGACGTATTAATGGCTTACCCCTGATACTTTTACGTTAATTTTCATTAAGAGTATCTTTAATTTAAGTAAAATAAAAGTATTTGTATGTTTTCAAAATGGTTCCTATCGTTATTTTTTAAATATTATGATAATTTGCATATTAAAAAACCGGCATGGTTGACACTGATCATAATGCAATTCCTTATTTTCTGTCTGAAATTCACGATTTGTAATTTTTTTTATTAATTATTTAGGCATTTTTGATCAAAATTTTGTGACACCTCACCATTTGGAACTTTTGACAAACGCTATTGACAAACCAGTAAACTAGCTGATTTAAAAAAAATAGTAGTTAACCCAAGTTTCTTGGAGTGACTGGGAAAATCTTGGCCCAGCAGTGGTATACAAAAATTACTTATTTTTAAGTTCTATGTACTGTCCTTTACTTTGTAACTATATAATTATCTTTAGAACAAAAGTTGTACTTTAAAACGTTCCTGTATATTCCTTATACGACATCATACTGTCAGTGAAAGTATGCGTAGTACAAGTGAGTTAATAACCTAAGTTGGTTGTGTTCCCGGTGTATAAATTCCGTCCAACACTGCCACAAGCCCCCGCTTGTAATTACGCCAGATAGTGGTGTTATGCGCTTAAAACTGTGCCTCATAATAACACGAGAGTACCTAAGTTTTCCAATAAACGGGCAAGTAAAATTTCATAAAATTGTGTTCACTGTAAATCGCTGAGGCTTGAGTGTAAGGATATAGATATTAAAGTGTACAGTATCGTGCTTATTGAACATCAAAAAGAATGCTTGCTTGGCAATTTTTTAATAAAGCAATATGACAGAATATATTAAAGATGTAAAATAAATATGGAGCTTGGTTAGGGCGAAACTACGTTTGCGGTATGCACTAAACTAAATATTGTAAGGAAATTAAGCATATTTGAGTAACGAGTTGCATTATAAATACCAACTTCTGTTAATTATTACACGAGTATGGTCAATAGAACTTAACTAAAATCTCTTAAACCCGATTTACACATCGACAAGTACAGTAGCGAGTTAATAGTATAGGTGGAGATCTATTCAAATCAACTAATGGCTAACGCAGACCTGGACGGCATGGCAAAGGATTTTAATTTTTACTAATGGAAATTCAACCGTACTGTTATAGAAATACGACATAAATTGCTATGCTTTAAAATGATGCCGCGGCATTGAAAGGGATTTTTCAATGCCGCGGCATTATTTTAAAGCATTGCAATTACTGCTACTGTACTTGTCGATGTGTAAATCGGGCTTTAATTTACAGATTTTATAACATCTATAGTATAGACAGTTGGTCGTAATGTTTAGTATTCTTCGTCAGCATTACCGATTTTCCATATTACCCAACAACGTGATAACTTCGACCAACTCCTTTATGGAGAAGTCGTACTTGCAAGGGGTCTATCATTAATTGCTTTAATGATAACTGATCTTATTATTTTGCTTAAAATGTAATCATTGTATTTAAAAATGAATTCAACCTTAAACTGTACCTAATGTTTTACTGGTTGAACTCACGAAATCCTACTAATGGATCAGGCGAAGAGCCCGGGTTTTAAAAATACACATTTAATCTGAGAGTCGATTTAGCTAAAACATTACAGATTCCTGTTTGAGTGCAAACGGAAAATAATGTTCTGTTATGACTAACCTCCATTTGCTACTGAATAATAATACGTTGTAGCTTATGTTACTTTGATTTTATTTGTTGATAAAGTGGTTTTATTTAATCACCACATTTTTGAACCTTCGGATTTCGTAAGAAATTCTTTAATCATAATTTGATAAGTGATATCGCCTGTTTTCATAAAATTGTGGTTTGTGTGCTGACGGAGTAAGAATACAATATGTCACCCATCTCATCCCATGGGTGTCGTTAAAACCCACTAAGGGACTATTAGTGAATATTATCTTTACGAAATTAAAAGAAGGAAAACTTGAAATTAAACCCTATGTCAATCCGTCTGGCCAGCATGGTACTAGTAGGCTAAGTATCCCCCCGTTATGGGAGGAGGCCCGTCCCTGCATTGAGACATTATTGGGCTTAACGTGGTAAAAGCTCAAACGGATTTTACGACACTGTAGCTTCTCTGTCAGAAGCTTCAGCATGTTGGGCTCGAACCGACTAAAACAGTTCTTTTCAGTTGTCATAATAACATGTCGTAGAATCCAGGGCAGTTGTTGAAAAGATAACGCTTAAAAGAAAACCACTGCAAGATTCTGCAAAATGTTTACTGTCTTTATAACTCTAGACAGACGTTGAAAATAATGATAAAGCGGTCCATTTAATTATTGAAGATTGAAATATTAAATTTTTTGAAGTAAGTCTGTCGTTTGAGTCTTTGTTATAGCAAAATAAGGTTAAGGAAGTTTCGGGTAACAACTTAGACTGGTTAGACTTAGACTCCTTGTCATAATCCAGATAAAGTTAGTCTTGATCCTTTATTCTATATTCCTCCGTGTGGTGACGGAGTAAGAATACAATATGCTACCACCCCATTTCATTCCATGAGTGTCGTAGGTAAGAACCGACTAATGCCCGATTTACACATCGACAAGTACAGTAGCGAGTTAAGTAGTATTTTGAGATTAAGTTGATTTAAATAGATCTCCATCCTATTTTTTGGCGAGTTAAGTACGAACTCTCTCGCGTCTCGCCAACTTAACTCGCCAAAAAATAGGATGGAGATCTATTTAAATCAACTTAATCAACAACTTACTACTTAACTCGCTACTGTACTTGTCGATGTGTAAATCGGGCATAAGGGACTATCCGTGAATATTATCTTTACGAAATAAAAAGAAGGAAAACTTGAAATTAAACCCTTTACTAGTCCATCCATTTCTCACGAGAGGAGGCCCATCCCTGCAGTGGGACATTAATGGGCTGTTATGATGATCCTTTAGTAATTAATTGTAGTGAGAAAGTAAAGGAATTCCCACGGGTATTCATTATCTCAGTCAAAAATCATAATATCAGACAATAACATACGTCTATTGGCTGGCTGGCTTTAGGTCTAAGCCTAAACACAAAAACATAGTTGGTTCGAACAGTTTTTACAAAGCTAGGCACTTATAATAAGACTTAAGTTTGGAAACAGGAACGAAAACACAAAAATCATCTACAAAAGTAGCCGCGAAAACGTTAACATGTCGCAAGGGGTTCAATATGGACACTAAGTGTAAGTGCAGACCCGAATAAAAAATTGTGTTTATTTAAAAAATTTACTGTAGCACAGAAATTTGACAACTTTGTCTGAAGTCTAAACAAGGTACATTACCAACATTGATATAACAGTGTGAATAACGTCAGAAATAAACAATTTCTTTGATGTTTCACTTTCAATAAACTTGTCCTAACATAAATACAGCCTACAAATATCAAAGTTACTCACAAAATGCTTTTAGTTGTTACAAACTAGAGAATGAAAACTCGAAACCAGTCAAAACTAAGTGCTCTAAAAGACCATTACATTGTCCACAATCTTTGACTGTGACGAAACTGTGTGGGGAGCCAGACAGTATTTATTCAACATTAGAAAGCTTCTTTCTGTTGATGCGCCTCTGACATATCCGTTAATGCTTTTTCCATTTCCCCGACGACCCCCACCCTCTTATATTTCAAATGATAGTTTGACCAAAGAGCTTTGTGTAATCAGCGTGACATGTTTTTTTTTTGAGTAACTGTGATTTCTAATATTATTTTTATATTAATTATACCAAAAATATCACAGTCATCCTTCTCTCCCTATGGGTTATATAAAAGTATATTCGTTAATTAAAAATATACGCGTATATACTCGTTCATATTAGTTGATTGTAATATAATTTAATTAGCTTTTACTTTCATAACAAGAAAGTGCCACGTAATACTTTTTTATTTAACTACAGCAAATATAAGAAGAAATTTATGTGTCATTAATGAAATGAATTTATAGAATGAAAACGATGAATTGTCATCCTAATCATCTAAAGGGTTGAAACAATTTTCTTATTAGCAAGCTATTACAAGGTATTATTATTGCCACACAATGTGGCAGTATTTGGAGGAGGCCTATGTCCAGCAGTGGACGTCAATTGGCTGATTTGGTTAACTTAATAGGAAAAGAAAAGGTGTCTATCTGTTATTGTCTCAACATCAATAAAAAAGTTGCTAATTTATACAATAAATATTATATAAAACAAAGCAAGATTTTAGCGTCCTAAATATATATAAATTAATTTATTTCAACCGAAGTCAATTTACACCTTCCAAGATTTACAAAAGCCTACTTCATTGCACTTTAACCGTAACACAATCACGGGTAGTTATAACCGAAAAGCAATCAAAATATTAATTCGCCAAAAAAGAGACTAAGGAAGTATTATGGGGCGAGGAGTCGTTCACCCTACTTACCAAATAACTTGTCTGGTCTGAAGTTAGCTATGAGAGAAGCTTGCGCATGACAGGAACAAATGAAACACTAGCTTCCCGCCATACAGTTCGAAAACTGACATCTGCGCAGCTAATTGCACCGACTTCACATCGGCCAAGTTAGTTGGGTTTACTGTACATAGCCTATAGTCGCCCAGCCCCCTAGTGGTTGTTTGCCCGCTGCCCTTTTTGATTGCACATTATTTGCGTGTTTATACTGTTAGATCGCTTTCTAGATTGTTGCTATTGTGATAACACTTTTTTTGTTGGCGCGGTTTTAATTTAAAATGTTTGTAGAGTCTGAATGGTTTGTTTCGTTTGCTTTTAGCTTATTTACAATTATGGGAATAGATTGATGCATTATGTTTGATGTAGATGTTGTTTTATTCGATGCGGTGATGTAGTCACAGTAAAATATTACTATGATTTTCTCTAGAATGTCGTAAAACAGCTTTTTAATTGACTCTTTATATTATTTAAGCGACAGAACTTTAATTTCTTTAATTTTGACCCGCAAAGAATCGCGCGCGGTGGAAACAGTTGGAAAAGGCTTCAGGTTCAGCAGCAGTGGACCTCTTTTGGGTGATATTATAATTATTACCCTCTCACGTAGTATTATAAAATACTTTTCAACTATTTGTGTTGTTCTGAAAACTAGCAGGATAAATATTTTGCGATCATACAAATAACAAATTTAATGTGTGAGATTTGATCCGCGATTTCTTGCTTGGCAGCTGCGTACGACCATTGCCACATGAGACAACTGTAACTTAACTAGATCTTTTTTTTTGTTGAGGACGAGTAGTTTATCTCTGATGGCAGTTACTACTTTACGCGGACTGTTGTGGGGCGGATGACCCTCAACCAAAGAAACTAGATCAATACGAGTATTTGCTCTAATGACAATATAAGTGCGAGTACCTTAAATATCTTAGTATGTGTATTTATTTATTATTAAAAGTCAGCGTTTAATTAAAAACGATCATTTCTGTATATAACCCCTGTTTGATGTAGACAGGAAACTCATTTGCATATCTATTCGCTGTTAATAAAGTGAAATTACTAATTTTGGTATAAAATATGACGGATGTGTTTTAATGACTTCGTGTAATAACATACGAGTACGTTAATCAAAAATATAAACAATTTTGTTTAAGTATTTAGTTAATGCGTCATAAATAACTAGTTAATAATATCAAACACACACAATGCCATTAGACCCAAACTAAGCAGATCTTGTTATAGGTACCTATAGGCTCTAGAGAACGAATACATATTATATTCTATTTTTAAATATAGAAAACATCCAAATCCAAAGCTAACATTTATATTAATGCATACAAAGATTTAAATCGAGTGGGTATAGAATACAAAACCTCTGCGTACAGATACCCAGCTATAGACGGAAAACACACCATAGAGGCCGTCATACTTTTTTCTTTAAATTATGTTTTTAAAAAGATATAAATTGTAACGTATTGTTTGGAATTATTGTATAAAAGTTAGTTAATCTAAAATATTGAGGAGGTTCGTCCGTATCTGGTCGAGTGGCAGGCCACCCACGACGCCGTCCATTCATCTCCCCACCGCATTTATACATTACTCACGGCTCAAGTATCCGATTATATAACACGCAAAATTTCAATTACAACTTGTAATTAGTTTTTCGAGAGTTTTTCTTTCAGGAAGGGGGATGTGGAGGCACGGTGTATAGCGTTAGAAAAGGATAGAATATGCTTCTATCTCTATCACACAGTGCACTGCAACGCGCTTTGAGTAATGTCCATGCCACTTATTTGATTATTTTTATGCAATCTGCACAGTAAAATGAAGGATTTATTTCCTGCATGCGTTCACTGTTAATTAAATTTACGAAGTCTGAACTGTTTTGATTAGCTGTTGAAATCATTTCGAGTTTGATTATTATTAAAAAAGTAAAAGAAGTGTTTGGTATATTTTGTGTTTTTTTCTTTGAGAATAATGTGAAAGAGGAACGTCGAATCTCAATAAAAGCTCGTAAAAGTAATTTTGCCAGTTTTAAATAGGTGTATGAGACTTAACAACTTCTATCTAGATTCTGACATTATTGTCATCTAAGCGCGACAGCTACTTTTTACAATCAGCTTGACCACTTGCTCTTCTACAACTAAGTATAAGAAAAAAAATTACTTATAGATTAAAAAAAAATAAAGAATGCTTATATTAAGACATAATATAGTAGAGCATACTGTCTTGAGCGTTTAATAGAGTTACTGCCTCAAATATATTATTTAATTACCTATGTTCGTAATATTCCGGGGCACTACCTGAATTCGTAAAATATGGTTGATACTCTTTTAGTTCTAAGAAAAACTACTTTAACTTTTTAAGACTCAATCGGAGTCTATAAATATTAAATGAACGAATATGATTCATCAATATCACCCCACAGACGTCTACTGCTGGGCTGGGCCTACTGCAAGGATTTCCACTTTACGCAGTCCTGTGACTCCCACATCCATTAGTTTTTCGACTACAATGAATAATATCTCGCCTTTAATTCTACTTTAATAATAACACCTCTTCTTCTTGCACCTATTTTTAGTATTTGTACTACCTACTGTATTTTTACCCCAAAAGAGCAGTATTAATTAGTTAAATTAAAAGACAATTATTTTAGTTAGATTAATTATCCAGAAATGACATGAACAATGACAACAATTTATAAGCAAAGTAATTTTGTCTATGCGTTAATTTGTTCAATTAATTAGTTATAATAAGTCAAAAAGTAATTTGGATCATAATTATTTAACTAGGATTATAATTAATAATATAATAATTGAATTAAAACAACACTATTAATTATTTCCATTACATTAATTATAATTTAAATTAATTTCGTCTAATGAATAGAACGTTTCGATAAGCCAGCTTTTCAACCTGTTTTCAAAACTACTGCAAGTGACTGCACTAATTACACTGGCCGGTAACTTACATAAAACTTTAAAATAATTAGAAACCTCTTAATTTATATTTATCATCATAATAGCCCATTAATGTCCCACTGCAGGGACGCGCCTCCTCCCATGACGGAGGGATACTTGGCCTACTAATACCACGCTGGCCAGACGGATTGGTATAGGGTTTAATTTCAAGTTATCCTTCTTTTTATTTCGTAAAGATAATATTCACGGATAGTCCCTTAGTCGGTTTTTACGACCCCCGTAGGATGAGATGGGTTGGTGACATATTGTATTCTTACTCCGTCACCACATGGAGTTTAGAATTTATATTTATAAGATTAGTACATAATATATTGAACAGGTATACCAGTAGGTACCTACAATAGATTTGAATACTAGTAGAAGATCAACTTAATGTATGATATTTTCATTTAGTTCGCATTTATATGAGTTGCAAAAGTATAGAAAATGATATTAAAAGAGTAGCAGAAATATATAATAAATAAATAATTAATAGAAAAGTCGTAAGCTTTCCGTATGATGACCACAAAAAATACCAAGGCGCTAGGGTAAATTGTAAAAAAATATATCACAACATATCTAGAGATGAAACACTCAATACAATACTAGCCTATACCAGCCTGTCTGTCCAGCGTAAATTAGTTTACCAGGTTACCATTTATCAGAGGAGGATGCCCCACTTTAAAAATACACTGTAATAAAAACAGCTTGTGTCATCTCCTTCAAAGCAAAATAAACACCAAACCCTATTGCGAAGTCAGAGTGCATTTGAGCAAAACAAGTTATTTACATCGAGTAAGTGTACAGCACATTGGTGGTACAGAAGTGACCCTTTTCGTGGATTGGCAGCCTCGTCGCTGCCCGCTAATGCACGGAAGCCGGGCCATGCGAATTAATGGCAAGAATAATGGCGATCCCATTATGGATTGCCGCCAACATACTTTAGCCATGAAAAGAACCGAAAGTTACATTTGCGATACTGTGAATACTGAGCGGTCTCACCCACCCACTTCGCCCCTCGGGTGGCACAACGATTCAAGTGGAGTGGTATTAATAAACTCAGATATTGTTTGGGTGATTGTACAAATTAAATAAATGTACTTTATTGTTTTATGTAGTTAACATTTGTTTTATCATTTTAAAGGGTATTTTATTGAGTCGTTAAAAGTCTTGATAATGCTGCTGTTGTTGTCGTTGTCCTGTACAATTAAAAAAGAGGTGTTTTAACATTTTTGAGTGATAAGCGGATTTATTTATGATTTCCTGTACAATGTTTATTCTTACCTTTTTTGCGAGATATTATTATCCTAAACGGCTAAACTGATTTAAATCAATCTTTCTTTGTTGGAAAGCTACATTTTTCCTGAGTGACATAGGCTATATTTCATTTTTTTTTAAATAGGGCTTAACAAATCTAAATGTAATGTTTAATGCCCGTGCGAAGCCGGGACGGGCCGCTAGTATTATTATGATTTATCTTATTTCTAGAATTCCTCCCAAAATTTATTTTCTAAATGAACATGAAATGTGCTGAAGCACGTAATTTCATTTAAATAAATATCTGGCGCTGCTTCGGAAGCAAACCCTGAAAATAAGACATGACTATTTTCAGTTATAGAGAGGCTTGCGCAGAACACGTATCTCTCACTCATCCTATATGACACGCAAAGAATTAACTGTTCCCATAGTTAAGCTCCTTACGATGGCTGGAGTCAAGGCTCGTTAGCGACTAACATAAATTAATCAAAATAACTTAGAATAAAAAAGCCTCTTTAAGGCAGTCAGACTCAAGAAGAAGTAAAAAGTGGTTTTAGCCAGTAAGAGTATTGTACCAGTAAGAGTAGTGGTTATAGCCAGAAACATTTAAGTAAAATGTTTATTTTTTAACTACTATGTCCAATAGTTCATTTTTTGTTAACTTTTCATGAAAATTTTGTAAGTTTAATTTCATTTAACAAACAAAAACACTACAGTTCACCTATTTTATTACTTTGCCCAAGATAGGGTGGGCATTATTCATAAGGGCCGGGAAAAGTGATTAATTATGCTGTATTAATCACATTGCCCAATTGAGTCGGGCATTATTAATACAGACCGGTCATTATTAATAATGCCCGGACTTATCAAATTGCCCGTAACATAGACATCACAAAGACGAAAAAAAAATCGGAACTACAATGTTGGAAGTGCAAATTAGTTATAATATAATATTATAGTTCGTCTCTATTACATTACTGTTCTTTTGTGATCGTCTTTCATGTGAAAGTTTAAGAACGGAAAAGTCCTTTTAAAACTGCTTTCAAGGAAATTAAAGCATTAACGGTCGTTAGACCACAGTGTATAGTTCTACGTCCTGAAACTGACAAATCCTTTTGCATTAACTTATAAAAAGTATATTATACGTATTTTATTTGCCTCTTGTGTACTAGGAATCGTGCCCTGTATAGTGAAGCCCTTACATCAATTTAACGAAAGGAACATCCAAACTCAGGGCAAAAATTATTGGATGGCATAAATAATTGTGTGCATTTAGGTACAGTCACCGTGTCGGCGAGGTCTCTCTTAAGATTTTAACTATTCATGATTCAAATTAAACGTAAAAGATCGGCCCAGGTTGTTACCAAAATAAAAGAAGTTATCTATGAAAACCTTTAAAGTCTATGGTGTTCACCAGATTAATATTATAATCTGGTGAACACCATAGACTTTAACCGTCTTATTACAAAAAACTAAATAAAACTCAGTTTAAACCAGGTTCAGCTAGCACAGGCTTAATTTTTAAACTCCAGTCTAAATGTCACCTTATTAGAAAACATAAATAAACCGTGGCTTTCTTATAACAGCAATTAGACCCTAGCTTAAATAAATAGTCACAGATTATCCAAAATATTGCTTGATCATTCATTACATCATTCGATTATAACGTTCCGTACTACTCGAGGGAAAGCTTATTGCTAAAAAATTGGTGAATTTAATTACTTATCAGCAATGAAATGATAATATTTTATATATATTTAGTATAAATATATAACATTGGTTATTAATGATTAACATTTATTATTCTAGGGCCCTGAAATAATAAGCATTTTCATAACTCGCAATGTTAAATATAAGACGTAGAACGGAACAAAATAAAGTAGGTATTATCGTCATTAGGTACCTATTCGGGCATCATTTGAAATACGAGTAAGATGTCAACAATATGAAAATAGTTTGTATGTGGTATGGTAATCGTTGTAGGTAAAACCAAAATACGTTTTAAGTTGTTTTATTTGTAGGTGTTGTTGTGGCCCAGCTTTGTAATGCGCAAACCTTGAATTTCAGGGGACAAAGTACATCCCCGAGGGTCGTGTGATATTATCTACCAATAACTCCAAAATATTTACTTAATAGATTTTGTAAATCTATATTTTTTTCTAAAATCTTTTGATAATTCTATAAAAGGATCAACACGAACAAGCTGACTACTGGGTCGTCGTCTTTCTAAAAGTTCAATATCTGCAATATAGATTAAATGTACCATGTCGATATCCATTTTGAAACAAGTCAACAATATTATAATATTAAGACATTACCAATAGCAACGCTAACCTCAAAACAACAACTTTGACAGAACTGTATGTATTTAGACCATGGTCTATAGTTTAAACTAGGGGTCGAGTAGGTTTATCTTTAAACCTGACATTACGCCATGGTTTAGTGTTAAAACTGATTTTGTAATAACAAATTTCAAAAACTGTGGTTTTGTGACGTAATAAACCGTGTTTTATAGTTGGACCGTATTTTGTAATAAGGCCGCACAGGTTTAACTAAGCATCAATCAAGTATCAAAAACTACCTTTTTTCTTCAAAATATAAATCAATATGTTTATAAGTAATTAGTATTGTTTTTTTTTTATTATTTGTAAAAGTAATACGCAAGACGGATTTTGTGAAACTTTTTACTAAGTATAGGTTTTTGAAGTTAGTTTTTATTAGAAGTTTTTTAACATAAAAAATATAGACAAAAAAGTTCTTAAATAAGGTAAGAAACCTACGTGGTTACATTGTAGTTCTAGTAGCGTCAAAGTCGCGTCGCGTCCCCATCCTCGTAGCGCACCTCGGGCCGGCAGAGCGCCACTAATTGGCAATTTGTACGATCCTTAGATCTGACATAATGATGTGAGTTCGTTTATTTAAATGATTCGACGGAAACATCTTCTGGCTGACAATAAACTAGCTTGTACTAAATCTACTGTTATTTTATTATTTGGAGTGAATTTTGTTGTTTGTGTATGATTTGTTTAGGACAAAGGATTGGTTTTCATCTGTCTCACAGTCAATTTAATGTTCTACTGCAGGAACTGCTCGCCGTAAGTAGCTGAGAAAAAAATAATCTGAAGAAGAACAGACCACTCTTTTCGGAAGGATTAATATACTTAAGTTTTTTCTCTTTTGTGGGATCTGACATTATTTAGTGACATTGTGGCTTAATGAAAACACTATCACTGCAGTCACTACAACATCAAGAGTCCACCTGTTTACGTGCCTACCGAAGCACGGATGCAATCAGTGGAAATATCACTGGTGATTGGTAATGTTTTTGTTCGATTTAATCTGTCGTCCGATCAACACTGTATTGTAGACCAAGATTCCCACTATAACCTATGTCCTCGTCATGCTACTTTTCCAGTAATAGACTTAGCAATAAATATTTATCCCTGCATAATCTCCTAAATCTCCTGTCCATGTGGTGACGGAGTAAGAATACTGTTACCACCCCATCTCATCCCATGGGTGTCGTAAAAATCGACTAAGGAAGTATCTGTTAGTATCTTTACGAAATAAAAAGAAGGAAAACTTGAAATTAAACCCTATACCAATCCGTCTGGCCAGCGTGGTATTAGTAGGCCAAGTATCCCTCTGTCACGGGAGAAGGCCCGTTACTGCAGTGGGACATTATTGGGCTGCCATGATCTCCTAAAGACGGACCTTAGCACATAGGTAGAGAAGGTATTAATTCTCGCATCGCTCGCGGATTTTACCACCATACTCTACTACTACCGAGAGTTACACTTCTAACAATAATATGTTATAATTCAACATTGCCACATATAATAGCAATATTGTTTCCACATTTTTAATATTGTTAATATCAATCAACCATTGAATGCTTTTAAATTGGCTTGTCATGAAACAGTTTATTAATATAAACAATGCCTAGCAATTGTGTCCAAGAACGACTCTGTAGCGTACCTATAATTGTTTATAGTTCATGGCTGCTACGCAAGTCTCGGGTTTGATTACAGCTCAATGTAAATCTTTGTGTGCATGTAAGTTTGCATTGGTCTGGCGGTTTTCTACGAAGAATATTTACATTAAAGTACCTCTGTAAGTAGGTATAAATATCCGTTGTCTGGTACCTAATCACAGTATTCAGCTTAGTGTGATTAGTACCAATAAAACCATGCCGATTCGTGGCATTTTCGTGGCTCTATAATATAAACTTTCTCCGATGGTGACGGTGACTCGTGTGGTGACGGAGTAAGAATACAATATGTCACCACCCCATCTCATCCCATGGATGTCGTAAAATCCGAGGGACTATCATCTTAACGAAATAAAAAGAAGGAAAACTTGAAATTAAACCCTGTACCAATCCGTCTGGCCAGCGTGATATTAGTAGGCCAAATATCCCTCCGTCACGGGAAGAGGCCAGTCCCTGCAGTGGGACATTGATGGGCTGTTATGATAGTATAAACTCAGCTTAGTTTGGAACTAGATGGCATTGTGTGAAGACATTGAATTATATTGATTTATAAAACATTAAACATAATTAACAGCATTATTCACAATGTATTACGTAAACGTGCTATTTAATTGGTCAAGTACTACGCAATGTGCACGATTATAAGAGTGTTGTTACCATGTTAAGTAAAAGCAAATTGTACTTATATAGAATCGATTTGTCGAGTAGCGAGAACCAATTATTTTGTTTATACCTTTGATGGAAACAACTACAACCCTTTGCGACTTTCTATTGTCGTATTACTTATTAACTAACTACATAAATATGCAAGAGAAACACTTAACTATTTATAGCAATAGGAAATAAGTAGCTGTTACTTTTTAAAATGAAAAAGTTGTATTGGTTTTTAAAGACAACTTTCGCTCTATGCATGAACTTGGGACCCGCGGGCTTTGACTGAAATACCTGACTTTTAGGGACAGAAACCACTTTCAGACCCTGAATCGGACAATATTGTGCAGGATTAGTATCCGCGACAACGCGCACGACAATCGCTGGACAAAACTCATCTCCATTCCATTTTGTGCAGTGTTGTATTTCAAATGACCATCTTTTTTCTTACAGAAGGACATTTAATAACAGAGTTAATATCACAAATTTCATAATAATCCATCGGTCGGCTTAATGATCTACCGTGGCGTAGCATTTTCGGTAATTAAAGGCAAACAAAGATGGTTGACTTCACTCTGTTATGATCAAACACATTAGCAGAGATTTGTTTGTAGGTACTTAATGCTATTTTTGCAGCAAATCTTGCTCATGTACTCCTTTTTAATTATTTATTTACTTAAAGCACTTTTAGATGTAAATAATGTATTTATTGTAAGGCTTAAGTAGATGACAGTAAAATCCATACACTTAGTTGAGTTGACGGTTGAAATTTTAGTAAAACCCTTGCTTTGGAAGCGAATACGTATGTTTTCATATCACATATTTTGTTTGTTTTAGAAACATGTAGAAAAACCTAAGACCATTGCAGTCATACATGTAATTATTTGCAAAGATTGGAATTAAGCTGTTTTCGAACCCGAATTCAATAATAAGTATAATTATAATTTATAAACATTAAAGCACATAAATTTAACTAAACCTACTTTTAAAATCCAAATAATCGATAAGACAAAGATAATAAAATGTAGGAAGAATCACTTAAAACTCTCCGAACAACTAGTTTTAAAGTAAAAGAGTTGGATGTACTAAGACGGAGGTCCCTTGCGGAGTGCACCACTCCGTAAAAGTCGATTACTATGGTCATTAGTCTTCAGTGCGCGGACTAATTAATATAACGTTTTGACTAAAGCTTCGGATAAGATTCCTTACAGCGTTGAGAAGAAAAAACCAAAATTTAATTAAAAAAGTTTAAGTGAGTTTTCACGGGCGTACGGTCTCGTACAGCGGCTCTCAATAATTTAGGCAAATACTAATCTTTGTGCAACCAGAATACTTTAAAATTGGCTATGAACTGTAATTAACCGTCTTTATTCGTGGTACATTACTTACTTTTCAACATTACTAATTAATTTATTTAAATAGGCTGACAGTAAAAAAAAATCAAGCATTTTATGTCAGTTACATTTTTACAGCGCGCCGGCGCATCGTCTGTGAATACTTGGAACCCGCACACATTTTTGTGAGCTCATTAAAATTACATTACAGCTCTTATTTAAACAGCAAACAACTAAACGGCGCTCGTTAATGCGTCGCGACGATGAGAATTTTATGGACATCCCACCCCAAGCAAACACTAAAGCATTAAGGTTATGATACACTCGATTAATTGTCTTTCGCAAAAGTAGTTACGAATTTAATTACACTTTTACATGCTTGTAACTGGGTTTAGTCCATTAACTTTGTTTTAGTAATTGGTTATTATTTTACCCTTCTCTTCTGGTTAATCTTTAATGGCTTGTACTTTGGGCTTCGGAAACATTTATGTTATGTAGATGGTTGCTAATGAGTCATAAGTCTATTCTTTACCATTTAAAGTGCTAGCAATACTTAGAAATTGATATAACAAGTCTTTAAGAAACACAATTAGTCCATAAAAATTAGAATATTGTTGCAAATCAGTATCATTAGTAATAATTGATAGGTAGTTTTTATATTATAATTTTATTAATTTTCACTGAACACAGTTTTTTTAATGGCCTACAAGAATATTTTAATTAATATAAACATCTGCAGTGTAATTAGTATTACGTGGAACTAGATAGCATGTCCACGCTATTCTATCGGGGAAATCTGTATGTTCGATACCGGAAATATGAATTAATGTAAAGGACATTTTTATAATACTCAATAATAATACGTATGCAATTACATCATACGATATAAAACTTATTTTAGACAAAATGTCCTTTACATTAATTCATATTTCCAGTATCGTGTTCAGTTTTTGTTTGACACCGTGATGTATTTTTAAAACGAATTTAAAAAGACGTTTGTTTTTATTTAAAGGCTCTGGTGGTCAATTAACACGGATCATTGTACCTGTAGAGTGTAGCGACTGTCGAACACCCCTGCATTGCGCATGAGAATTGTTTTAAGTGCTTTTCACGAACACCTATATTTGATCGCCAATCAACTTAAAAGCTTTTGTAATATAATAACATTTTTTTCCGAACTTGTGTGACTGGTTCGTGTCGTATTTTATTAGCTAATTGAAATTGAGTATGGTAAAGCTTTTGTGCACTTACTTTGGTTTAAACTTTTAATGTAAAAGAAAAATATCACTGCTTGAAAATTAGGATTGATTGTCATTACAATTTGAAGAATTAAAAAGATGAGTAGCTTGCCCTGGACACATACACAGTGCACCCTTAAAGGTCGAGATTCCAGAATATTTAACCTCAATAGCGAACAGTTAGCTCCGATTTACGCCGTGTCCAGTATCATAATTGTTTCCATATCCATCCATATCAGCCTATGGACGTCCACTGCTAGACATAGGCCTCCTCCAAAAGTTTCCACTCTGCACGGTCTTGTTCTCTTGTTCTTATAGTTAGTTGTTTAACCTTACTTTATTACTGTTTTAGCAACGTGAATGTAGAGCGGGCACGCAGAATTTTTGCTTAGTAGATCCACTGATGATTACAATGCACCTGATTTTAAGCTTGGAATGGAGTAGTCGAAGAAATAATGACATTCTTCTTCACGTCGTAAGCGTCATGCCGTTCTTCTTACTAAGCTTAATATACTCAATCATATAGGAAGGAAGAAACACAATGCTGAAAGTTTATTCCACTTTATTATTGTTGAACATAGGAAGTAACTACTTGTCAAACATTTTGTAACGTGTGGTTTTTAAAGAAGGTCGGAGAAGCTGTTAACATTGGCGGTTACTGTATATTGTTACAGTCTTTCCAAGCGCATTTAATAATTCATTCATCATAATCATAACAGCCCATTAATGTCCCTCTGCAGGGACGGGCTTTCTCTTGTGACGGAGGTATACTTGGCCTACTAATACCGCGGTGGCCAGACGGATTGGTATAGGGTCAAATTTCAAGCATTCCTTCTTTTATTTCGTTAAGTTAATATTTACGGATAGTCCCTTCGTCTTAGTTTTTTACGACACCCGTGGGATGGGATGAGGTGGTGACATATTGTATTTTCACTCCGTCTCCACTAATTCATTAAAATTCAATAATTGAATCTGGTAATAAGCTGTTAACAGTTAGACTGTCTAAAATATCCTAGAGTTCGTATATACCTACATTTTACTCCATTCCAACAACCAGAACTAATCTCGGCATTCAAACTCAATTTTATTCTGATTTTAACTCTAAACTCTAAGTTTAGTCATAAAATTTCTGTTCCTAAAATTTTAAATGATTGAATGATGATGAATTGTGCCGTGTGGTGCCCGGTTAGAATAGAACTGCCCCATATGGGTGGATATGGGTGGGTGTCGTAAGAGGCGACTAAGGGATACCATGACCCGGTGCATACCACCTAGCACCTCGGGTCAACTTCCTGGTGGGGAGTAAACCACCAACAACAGCATTTCCAAGGAGGGTTGGCGACAGGGTAGGCGGCCGGCCGTAAAATATAGCCAAAATTTTTAGCAGCATGTGGAAGAAGAAGACATGCTGCGCCGACCCCGAAAGAAAGAAAAAATACAAATTGGGATGAGGGCAAGGGAATGGTGATATTTTTAATGGTTATCTGTCGGAACTCAGAAATATAATTTATGATTACCTACTTTGCTAATACTTAATGGTATTGTGTCAGTATTTGCTGTTTGTTTATATTACCTACCTGTTGTTATTTTCCTATTGTTAATGTTAAGTTATGTGAAACTTTAGTATAAGAGTTATGTACGCCGTATTGTGATGTGTATCAGAAGAAATATTGTTTAAATACTTAAACTGTTTTACTTTTAATATGCATTATGTGGGAGTACTTTGTTAAATAAATAAAGACATCTAGCAAATACTTGCAAACTCAACTCAAGGATGCTTCTTCTTTATTGTTTCAATTGTTTATAAATTACCAGCCCAGAATTCCTAATCGTACAGGTCGTTCTGAAGCATCTCTTAGGTCTTCCATGGTACAGATCATTATCATCATAATAGCTCATTAATGCCCCACTGCAGGGACATTAATTCCGTGACGGTACCTATGTTACCCCACCTGACAAGGTTCCCACTGCAGCGCCCGACTTTGGACCTAAGATGCAAAGAGTAGGTATTCTATCCTGGACCTGACTTGGGTTTATATAACTAAAATATTTGATAGAGTCAAGTTGTTATTGACACCTGATTTGGGGCTTGGGACGTCTGTAAGGTTTATTGGACTTATCCCAACGTTCCCAAAACTTTGACTCTAGGTCTATAAGTGCCTCCCTCCCATAGTAGAAAGAATGATAATAGACTAAACCTTATACAGAGGATAGAGTCATCACAAAACAATATTTAATCTATACTAATATTATGAAGAGGTAAAGATTGTGTGCTTGTGACGTTGTAGGGGTTTTCTTCGCCGCCCAACGAAGTAGGCACGGGTCAGCTAGTATTGAATAAAACAACAAAATAATCATTAAATAAATATATTTATTTACAAGTTAACGGCGAAATGAAATTATAATTCTGTCGATGTTCATGAAGTTAAAAACATTGTTATATTGGTTTTATCGGTACAATTTAGTATTAAAAATTTCACGGAACATTTAACAGTAGCCATTAGTACTAAGTAACGACAGTTCCAGTTTTTACATAAATACATATTTATCGTAGAAATCTTTATTATACATTAGATATTCTATCTTAGAAAAAAATTAGCATTTATCTACATATATAGACGTGTCAACTTTGTTAAACAAAATTAATGTTTTTGCAACTCATAATTATTTAATGTATCTTATAATTTGCGCGAACAACATTCACTGAAGCTCTGTGGAAAGTAAAACACGTACAACCTCATTAATAAACGTGGCCTGTCAAATTACAGCCGCGAGATGTGGCGAACAGCCATCGATATATCAAAAACATTTAATGACATAACATTACGTACTCAAGAACAGGACACGTTTATCATTAAAGTGAAAATTTTACAAATATTCGAAACAGTTAAACGTTTATTTTATACAGAAGAACCTAACTAACCATTGCACCACTTCAGAGTACCAAATATATCACTATTATCTACAATCTTAGCTCATTTTGTGTAGACAGAAAAACCCTTCTACTGAAACTTATCTTTGGTAAAAATAAAATAACATTAATATACATAACCAATCATAGGCAAATAAAAGCAAGAAATGATCATTGATAAAACTTCATACCATGTATGATAACAATAACTACGTTTGGTACATGTACACACATATACAATCCATAACAATGAGATCGATTTTATCAATTAATATTTTTAGTGTCTGGACCTGAATCGTTGTATCACGATATTCAGTACAATCAGTACAATCAATAACTCCGCTCGCTTGACTGCCGAAGGTAAATCTATCTGGTACATCGAACGGAATAAATTACCGATAATATCCTACTGTCTAAGTAAAATTCAAAATAATGTATTCAAATAAAGAGCTGAGGTTGCGGGTATGTAATGAGCATTATCCTTTGTATAATACAAAGGTACGGGGCGTGTCTAGATCGGCTAAGCGCAAGATGTGTTACAGAAGGTACAATAAAGTAGAAGCGAGAGCGCGCGCCCTACCCACGCGACGCTGCTATCTTAACATGTAAACAAGTGCTCAAATCGTATACATAATGGAAATATCGTGTTCTAACAACGTTATCGCGACTCATCCCGGACACTTTGTAAAGTGGCCACATATCCATGACTCGTCTGCCCGCCCGCGCCTCCGACGACTAGCCTAATGTACGCGCGCCTCTTGTAATATATTCGTGACGGCTTCCCCGTGTAATTCTGCACTTAGCCGGCTTACAAATTGAATACCTGGCCACATCGCATCGCATCGTATCGTATAAATACCTTAATACAAATAACATTTTTGAGATTTCGTAACATTTTTCAGATTTACGAGATTTTTTAATTAAACAAAATTAAGCATTACATACTACACTATTTTCTATATTAGGTAGATTTTTGCAGGGTGATGGCTAGTTTGTGTGTTGTGAAGAAACGTATCACACTAGTGTCTATTATTCTCGTGTGAATGAAAGACGTTCTTTGATTGCAGATACATGTCCGAACGCCTTAGGCTTGTAGGCGGCCTGTGCGCCTCGCCAACACTCAGTGGGGCTTTACCTGAATTAAAAGGAAATAATCATTAATAGGGATCATACTTTATAACATAAGGGGATCCGCTGCTATAGATAAAATAATATAAATAAAATATTTAAAAGTATTGTTTTCTTGAGAAATGCATTTCTCAGAAAAAATGCTTGTAAGAACAACTTCGATTACAATAAACTTCTGGAGACTCAAAAACAAAACTCTGTAACAATTCATCTGCCCAGAATAGTACAGTAAGCAAAACACCTCAACAACAGGAAAAAGGCCGTTTTTTTTCACTAGAAGCTTATTTTGAATCCCATATGGAATGGACTTTATCAGCAGGTATCATTATTGAAAATAGTTAAATAATGTTACCGAGGCGAGATGTCGGCGTTGCACCGTCGGTCATCGCGCGGCATCACACACGTCTGGATCTGGTGGGCTGCCGTATCCGCTTGAAGCGTCATCTGCTGCCGCGCAACCTCCAGCGTCCTTGTCTACTAGAGGACCGGGCGCTCCCGCTGCGCAAGCAGCTACTGCTCCTACATAACCTCCGCCGCCTCCAGTTGGTGACTGCATTGAAAAGAAAGTATGTTTTAAACAAAGTATTGGGTTAAGAATATAAAAATAATAATATGTCTCGCACACATTGACAATGAAATCAACAATGGCATCTAGTCTCAAATTTTATCAATGCCTAGTGTGTCGTAAAACATAGCTAAGCGATATTTCTCTGCTTTAATGTGGCAGACGATCAAGCAGCCCGTTTAAAGGTAAATGTATGCGAAGTTTTCTTTAATTGACTTTTCTAACACCACATGGGTTGAGATGCACACATACACCACTACAGAGTAGTCCCAGCCATGTCCCTTTACTCCATGACTGCCTTGAGATTGACATTAAGAAGGGTTGGTATTTGTTTAATTCCTAAGTAATGACTTAATACGTACTCAACAAAGGACCGTGTACGCAATCAAAAAGTCGATTAGAAATGTCGTGCGGCTGAATGGGCTCCTCCACTCGCGCGACTCATAAAATGAAATAGATTCCCCCACATTCGCATTCCGACAAGCGTTCGTACGAGAAAGATTAATGATCACAAAAGAAACATAATAAAGTGGAGATAGAATCTCCCACTAACAGTGTCCTTGCGGGAGTTATTTACTTCGCCAAGTCGACTTTTTCACATGCCTTTTATTCGAATTCGGTTACCTTTATTTTGTTATTCTTAAATGCTAAGGAGCAAATCTCGTGATTATTTTTGATAAAATTGGTGCATCGATCGCGTCATTCTAAATGTCAATATTGACACTTACGTAACCAATTTGCTACTTGGACTAACTATCTAAACCTGAAGGAATCCACGGAATTTAAACTATAAACCCTAAAGTCGTCGCTCAGATAACATCGAAATAAAATTACAACAAATAAGTATATTCTGAAAATTAACGTTCTTCTTTTTTTAAAAACGGTAAACATATTCAAGAGTACTAATAAAATCTCATCACTTTGATATAAGTAAATTGCATAGTAGTACAACGTAATAACTGGGTCCGTATGAAATCGATAAACGTGTTGTAATTTATATGATCGCTTAGTCCCCACAGTACAGCGCGAAGGTCGATAATGACATGGTCCTGTGGTTAATAATAATTTAGTAGAAGAACTTCAGCCGCAAGTCGTTGTTACAGCTTAACAAACCAAAACGGACCACGTCAGTTGTAAAGCGACGTGCATCACATCACTCATAACCGGACACGTCAACCTAACGTTATGGGAAACAGCAGCTCGGTATTAGATAATTACAGGCCGTAGAACAAAGCAACAAGCCGCTCCTATGCTATTAAATACAATAACACAACTTCTAAACAGAAATTTCCCACTAGTCCTAAATGGAATTGACTTCACTAAACGGGGTCAGTCAATAAAATATTGTGACTCGAAGATAAATCTGTTTTTAATTAAACATTCTGTCTAGACATTCTGAAATAGGTTGTCCGTAAATATTCACCTGTAGTCCGCTTACTTGGCGTCGAATGTGTGCCAGTCCGCTGGGATTGGCCGCCATACTAGCGAACACTAGCCTCTCCTCGTAGTCATATTCACAGAGTATCTTATTATCGCACAAATAGAATCTGTCGCCTACGCAGAACCTGTAACAAATTTATCGTCTATGTTCACATTGTCGATAATAATTTATTTTATCTTATAACAGGATAATAAAATTGTACAAAATGTTTCCTAGTTTTAACGTTAGTGTACTCACCTATGATTGCACTGTTGACAAGCGAAGCATTCTAAGTGGTAAACGAAACTCTTTGCTCGCATAACCATTTCGAAGGCGGGAATAACTTTGTTGCACGCTACACAGTTGCCTGTGGCACCAAATAACCTGTTAAAAAATAACAAGCTCGTTAACATAAAATACTTACGACTTATAAATACTGAAAGCACTTTACATTAAAGTCTTTTAAAACGTAAAAAGGGATGTCACTATAAATTGCGAGTACAAGTTACGATCTTACCTAAGGTAGTCTCTTTTGCAGAGCATAAGATCTGCCTTATAATAGAGCTTTGAGCCAACTTCTCCAAGGCGGCAATCGCAGCATCCACATTTAAGGCAGTCTTCATGCCAAAATCTTTCCATTGCTTTCAGAAGAAATCTTTCGGTTATGACTTTTCCGCATTGAGCACATAGTCGTGCACCGCCTGTGTTACCGGTAACCGTACTGCTGAGTCCGTATTTATTGTCATCCTGTTGACCTGTTAACAAAATAAATCTATTTAAGATCTATGACAAAGGATAACGAAGGCGAACGATAACTGTATTCAAGGGTAGCAAATATCGATAAAAACTGAAACTCCGATAAAATACCCCAAGAGAAGAGTGGTTGAAAACTCAATACAAAATCATTTACCAATGAGTCTGATCAGCGTAATATAAGCCCGGGAATTAAATATGCTATGTTAGCATATTAATACAAGTACATCACTAGCCATTGTATGTCTCACAACCAAGAATGAGCAAAATAACATCATAAATAAACCATAATGAGAAACTTTAAGAAAGAAATGGAAAAATTTCATTTTAATGATGTTCTTAGCTATAATGCTGGTAATTGTTGGCGTTGCGCGCTTCGTAATGTCATTAAGCTGAGACCGATTGTTTTCTACAGTGTAATTGCTTCAATTAATTCGAACGAAGTTGCACCGCGTGACACTCGGTTGTTCGCTGACGTCATTAAGATGCGCATACACGCATTTTTCTCACACCACAAAAAAACTGCAACATTGAAACATGCGGACTCATTATGTGCATTAACAGCACCCAATAAAACTTTATGAAGCATTCACACCATAAAAGGTTAAACCACAGTTCTTATTTCCTTTTCAACAAATAAAGTGTAACTTTTTTATGGTACAAGACGGTAAACGACCATAAGTGGAGCTGAAGGTAAGTTATCTACAAATTCTACAGATGGTTACAATATGTATAGGAGAAAGGGTATAGCTAGAAAACAAGTGAGCTTAGAAAATGGTTGGTAATTAAATTTTATCTTACTTTCAAAACTGATGGGTCACTTCCGACATAGGATTTTATTTCTAGTTTGATGAGGAAATTTAAGCTTCCTTACTTTAGTGGACGTATAAGCCCTCACAAAGGATTCCAGTAACAATCTTTAGTTATGGTTTTCGCTGCATTAGGCTTGGCCAACTTTTAACGTTTCCTAAAAGCCGGATATTTACTGTTACGGTAGAAAAGGTGACTTTGTAACTCCTAATTAGAATCGGACCCGAATGCATTCATGCGTCTCATGTTTTAAGGCCGTATTTATAAATAACCCTTTGGTCATTTAGCAAACAATCAGTACCAATTTATCGGCATACGGTCCAGATAATAATAGTGCGTACGTCAAACCAATCAAGGATCCAATTGAAGGGGTAACTAGGTGGATATAACTCATTGCAATCGATCACTTACGTATCGTCGCCCGACGTCGATATGTCATGTTTATTGAAGCCGACGTCGCGACAATAAACTTAATTGGCCTATATTAATGATCACTCTTTAATAATAAAGATGAGCGACGGCTTCCCGGCGTTGCGTTGGTATTCGCAATTAATAAGGAACGAAACCGTTGAAGGTATTATCTACCACCTGAGCATTTTGAACACCCATTCTACTAATTATGGACCGAATACGGAGGAATTTCGTACTAATTATACTTACACTTTAACATGGACTGTACGTAATTTTCTAAGAGAAACAAGACTAGTTTTACCTTTTAAGTGTCAACGAGACTTATTGTACATTGGTTGGAGAAAGATCGTCTTTACACGTCCAAAACTAGATTGACCAGTGATTAATAAATGACTTTTAGGCCGGCCGATGAATGCGGAAAACTGTGGGTTAAGACTCTATTAAGATTCCGATACACCTATCCTTCCAAAGCAGGTTCCTTACGTTAAACACACCTATAAAAAAGCTAAACACAGGTAACAACATTCGGTAATTATTCACTTGTGAACAGCCGTTTGAATAGTACGTGTCAGTCGTAATAAGAGATCGTCAACCTTTTGTTCCTTTTCTAAACTACTATACTTACGATTATTTCAATATGCAAACCTGCGAAGTTTGTAATATACAATACAGTGACGGAGTTCAATGCAATAGCTGCAAGAAGAACTTGGACTTTGGCTGTGGTGGTATTTCCGAAACTGGATGGAGAAGATTAGGCGCCAACAGGCAAGCTTTGTGGAAGTGCTCAACCTGTCAGATTCCATCGCCTGCTCCCGCCGCTGCCTCATCATCGCAGCCAGCTTCTATTGAAACTGTTCTGACCGAAATTCGCAAGATGAATCGACAGCTGCTCACCCTGCCAACACTGGTTCAAGACATGAAGGTGATCAAGGACGATTTACTTGAACTCAAATCCACTTGCGAGTACTCCAGCAACAAATTGGACGAATACGGTACAAGGATATCGGGGATTGAAACGAGAGTATCCGAGCTTGAAAAGCTTCAAGATACCGTAAACTGTCTCCAAACTAACTTGGAAAAAACAAAGCTTGAACTCTCAGCGTGTGAACAACGCTCTCGTTTAAACAACGTGGAGATAAAAGGTGTTCCTACAAAAAAAGAAGAGAACTTATTCACGATTGTTGAAGCGATTGCCCACAAACTAAACTTTAACTGCCCGAGGAGTCAAATCAACTACATCTCAAGAGTGCCTATATTTAATTCCAACGAGAAACTAATTATAGTAAGTTTTTTAAACAGATATATTAAGGAAGATTTTATTGCATCCGCGCGCACCGAGAAGAACTTATCTACAGCTGACATTGGTTTCCAGGATACATCCCAGCGGGTATTTGTAAATGATCACCTAAGCGTTGAATACAAAAAACTGTTATCTAAAGTTAAAGTAGCGGCAAAAGGAAAAAAACTATCAGTACGTATGGGTAAAACATGGGAAAATTCATGTATTAAAAAACGTCAACTGTAAATCATTTATAATACGAAGAGAATCCGATTTAAACAAGATCATTTAATATGTTATCTACTTCTATTACTAATTTTCTTATTACCTATATGTGTGCTTTTAATATTTCTTAAAAGGTCAAAGTTTCATTTCAACATCTTTATTATAGATTGTAACAAAATGTTTTTCTCCGCTGTCGCACTTGCTTACCGGACACCTTTCTTTTGTCTAACAAATAGTCATAAAGCCGCAAAATACAACTATACGTCTTGTTCGCTCGCACCTTCTCATACTGTGTTTAATAATAAACATGCCTATTATTGCTTACTCACTCTCATTATATTTATTAGCTACTTACTACCGGACGATACCTGTGTATATATAAAATTGCTTATAACATACCTACACAGCTTAAACAAAATGGAAACCTTATTTAATTTAATTTTAACATATCTGAAGTATTATTACCTATCACCAGGTTCTATTGTTATGATATTTTATTACGTCATAATAAATATCTGGCGCGATGACTTCTGTGTGTATATGGAACTAACTATAATCTACTTAAACGGTTTATTCATAATACAAGTTTTATTCTATTTAAGTTTAACGTATCGGAAGTATTATTACCTACAATTAAGTTATTGTGATACGATAATAAATGTCCAGATAAACACCGTCGAGCGCGATGACTACTTTGTGTATACACTTATATTCTACCTACATTGTTTTTACTTTTTGGCATTTTTTATTTATTTCATTGTAACTAATAATGAATTTTACCACGTTCTGTTTCTATATAATATAATTACGATATTTATTCTGTTACACGCCTTTAAATACAATGGGTAACAATCACGAACTTAACATATTTTATCAAAACGTTCGCGGTTTACGAACGAAAACTGATACTTTTTATCGACAAATGTTAACAAACACGTATGACATAATTATTCTCACAGAGACGTGGTTACTGGATGGTATTCGGAACTCGGAATTTTTTGATGATAGATATATAGTCTGGCGTCGTGATCGTGACTGCGCAGTGACCAGGCAGTCACGCGGCGGAGGGGTTCTTATAGCTGCTCGTAGGGAATTATCAGTTTTATGTCAACCTACACTTTATTCCACAGCTGAGGATCTCTGGATAAGTATTCGCATGCTAGATTCAAGGACTCATAGTTATGTAAGGTTATTTATTTGTGTCATCTATTTATGTAATCAAAATTTAGGTTATTCTTTTTCCTCTCAGTTATCCAATTTTCTATCTACGTTGAACAATACATTACTAAAAATGCGTTGGATAGTTTTCTCATTATTGGCGATTTTAACATGAGTGGTATTACGTGGGTCCCATACGACAATAAATTACTTAAACCAAGTAATTTATCTAGTGCGGATGAGATTTTATTAGCCGATGAATTAGCAACCCTCGACCTTGGTCAATATAATGGTGTGGTGAATAGGTATGGAAAAATTCTTGATTTAGTCCTTTCTAACAAGGACGTGAACGTGACCGAATGTTTATGCCCGTTAGTTCCTATAGATGCTTACCATCCGGCTCTGATAATTAACTTGCATATCTTAACTACTCCTTTTCTTGACACTGCACCTAGAATACAATTTATGTATGACGCCGGTGATTACGATTCCATTAATAGGGAAATTAATAGCATTGATTGGGATTATGAGTTCTCGATACGGTCAATTGATGATTCAGTGACTCACTTTAATACTTTGGTATCTGACTTTCAATTAAAATATATTCCTCAAAAAACTTTTCGTAACAATAAATATCCAGTATGGTACAGTGCGGCACTCATAAGATTAATAAAAGAAAAACATAAATATTTCCGCAAATTTAAGACGTATGGTAACAAAGCTGACGAATGTACTTTTAAGCTTCTCCGTGACAGGGTGAAGTTACTAGAATCTCAATGCTATACTCAATATATAACCCTTACAGAAAACTCGATCACAAATAACCCTAAACATTTCTGGACTTTTGTAAAAAAACGGTATAACACTAACTCTATTCCTAGTACTTTAACTTACAATAATTCAACCTTTTATGATGGCAATTCCATATGCAATGCTTTTTCCGACTACTTTCACTCTACCTTTCTTGACCATCCCTGTGCAAATACTTACCCTTCATCCTATACAGAAACGACGCCGGTATCGTTTGAATTATCTAGTGTAAACATAAACATAAAAATTGTAGCCGACCATCTAGCTCAACTAGATACGTCAAAGGCAGCCGGACCGGACCACATCTCACCCAAACTTTTAACCAAATGTGCCTCAACTATAGCACGGCCAATAGCTATATTATTTAAAAACTCCATAAATACTTGTATTGTCCCCAACCTGTGGAAATCGGCCTTTATAACGCCTATTCACAAAAAGGGGTCAAAAACAGACATAACCAACTACAGGCCGATATCAAAACTATGTATAATAGCTAAAGTCTTTGAAAAATTAGTATACAATCAGATTTACTCGGCATTTAGGAACTCATTTAGCCCTTACCAACATGGGTTTTTAAAGGGAAAATCAACTGTGACGAACCTTGCTCTCTTAAATGAGTATATTACGGCTTCCATGGACGACGGCAAGCAGGTTGATGTCGTTTACACGGATTATAGCAAGGCATTCGACCGGATCGATCATAATATACTGCTACAGAAGCTATTTAGTATGGGAATACATGGGGATCTACACAGGTGGTTCTCCTCTTATATTGAGAATAGGACACAAGCTGTAGTGCTTAACAACTACACATCTCATTGGCATGCAGTACCAAGTGGCGTCCCCCAAGGCTCCTTACTCGGCCCCTTGCTATTTATAATTTATGTAAACGACATCAGCTCCTGCATCATTTCATCTAATCTACTTTGTTTTGCTGACGATATGAAAATTTACGCGGCAATATCTTCTCAGCAAGATGTGGTCGCACTACAGAAAGACTTGCTAAGCCTCCAGGAATATTGTCAAATCAACAAATTAGATCTTAATCCTGAAAAGTGCTCAGTTGTTACATATTCCCGTAAACGAACTATAATACCCACCGTATACACCATTGGTAACCAACTACTGCCTAGATCAAATACTATACGTGACCTAGGGGTGTATCACGACAGTAAACTCACTTTCGAAAATCATGTGGATGCTATTGTCTCTAAGGCATCTAAATCATTAGGTTTTATCATGCGTATATCCAGGTGCTTCACTCAAGCTAAAACTATAAAAATACTTTACTGCACATTTGTAAGAAGTCATCTGGAATACGCATCAGAAATTTGGAATCCACGATACCAAAGGTACATTGATCGTATCGAGAGTGTCCAAAAACGATTCATTTCTTTTCTCTGTTATCATCAAAAGATTCCGTATCATTCAGAAGACTATCTCAATCTGTGTAGGAAATTCCACTTATTGCCACTAGTTTGTAGACGTGAGATCACAGATATTTCATTAATTATAAAAATATGCAATAATGAAGTAAATAGTCCTGACTTGTTATCGTCCATTACCTTCAATGCACCACGTAAGCTAATGCGGTTTAACCCACCGCTTAATGTGCCATCTTCTTCAACAAACTACAGGCAAAATTCATTTATACTGCGTGCGAGCAAATGTGTGAACAAGACGTGTAAACAGTTTGACTTAGACGTTTTTACATCAAGTGTGTCTCAGGTGAGAAAGTGCTTAAGTTGCGATTTCTTTTTATGTGCAAACACTTTATATATTAATTAATAAGCTGATTGTTTTTGACCAAATGTTCACAATGTTTAATTTTTAAAATACTTGATCCTATACGTGAGGACTTGTAATTGGCTTAATGTTGAACTAAATTGTTAATTATACTGTACTAATAGCTGTAAGTCTTCCATAGATAATAAATAAATAAATAAAAAAAATTATAGAGACCTTAACTAGAGTAGTTGGACAACCCAAGTATTTTTCATTGGAATTTCGCAGTAAGGCGACGCAAGCGTGCAGTCACTGACGTGTTTTGCCCATTTGAGGAAAATACATGCTATTAATGCCGGTAATTACGGTAAAGCACATCGCTCGAACAGTCACATCGATAATTTTTATAATGTTTATGTATATCACTTCTACGAAATTATGTTTATTTCTTTATCTATTTCACTTATCTCATCATCAATTTAAATTTCTAAAAGCATTAAATGCTTTGGAGCATTGTAATAAGACACTTTTTTCTTTGTACAAAGCATCGTTAACTAAGGGTAGTGAGATGATAAAAATTATACATCTTCGTCCGGTGGATATGGTAAAAGTGGAGGAAATTCTAACTTTGCGAGCGTAGTAGGTAGCATAAATATCAAATAACATTCCGTCGCCACATACATGGTTGGTGATTTTTTTTTTTTAAATAACAATTATATCTACTACAAAATCTTACGATTTGTAGCTTTATTTAATCAAAGAATGAATAATAGAAATAACACAGGCCGGACATAAAGTTTGGACATTGGTAAGGAGCTACGTATAATATTTATTTTATTACCATCGGGGTCGAGGATTTGATAGAGTCTTGGCTACAGAGACCCACCAGTATAATATTGTCGACACAGCCGGTTGGCAAACGTATTAAGGCGACGAAATGAAAAGTAATTTACTTTACCGTGACTGCAGCGACAATTGGATGTTACTCTTATTATGTTTGTAAAATAAACTGTTTTGTGTCTCGAGTGACATATATGGTTTCTTTGCAAGTAGATTATTAGGAATAAATTAAGTAGATACTCGAAGGACCACTCGAAGTGAAAATATTAAGTAGGAGGCAATGGCTAGTACTGACTGGCTGTTATTATTACGATAAAACGCTTTTCTATACAAAAACCCATAACTAAACGCAAAAATTAAATCAATTATAATTTATCGTACTTACAATCGTTAGTAAAAAGTAATTATATTAAAAGAAAAAAAAACGTACATAATGCCCACAAATTTGCTTACATAAATTTATGTTAATAACTGGCAGTGTACAGAACAAAATTCCTTGAATATAAGTGTAATTAAATGTTTACATAGTGGATAAGAAATAGAATGATTACGTACATACTGTATAATTAAGAATCGTTGAATGCGTTCAATTAACATCCCTATATGTTAGCGTTACATGCCTTCATGACTATGCAGTATTCTTTGAATTAGATTTCCATGAGGCTTGTTTTTCTAATATTGATTTACTTTGTCTAATGATCATTCTTCGTGTGATGACGGAGTAATAATACGTGGCATTATCACCTGGTTTTATGAGAAAAGTTTCTAGATATTATGACTACGAAAACTAAAGAAGAAAACTCGATAAAGTCATCTAAGCGACGGTGTTAGTAGGCTAAGATCAATATCTTGTACCAGACGGTTGAAAGTTAGGTCTGTACCACCGCGACTGTACCCTACTATCAGTCGGTAAAACCTTTGTCTGCCACCTCAAAGACAATACAAATTAAAACCTTGAACTAAAGAGAAGCATTATACAGGAAGTTCCATAGCTAGCTATATGTTGACTTCAAAACTTCAATAAACAACGGAGGTAGGTATAATTGGTTACGTTGTAGAATGAGACGAAACAACTGCTTTATTCATTTATGTGTCCCATGCGAGCTATATTTGATTACAGCTAAATGTAAAACGTCAATCTCTTTCCATACAACTTTTTATTTCCGAACTAGCTGGCGCCCGCGGCTTCCTCTGTGCAGAATTTGTTTTTCGAGAAGAGTAAATTATAAATACAATATCTTTATAAATTGTAGCTTATGTGTTATTATGATGTATAGGTAAGCTATATTATTTTGAAGTTTTATTAAAATCTATTCTGTAGTTTTTACGTGAAAGCGTACCTACCAAACATTCATCGATCTGATCTCCGTGCACTTACACTATACAGCGAACTATCGCGCTTAATCTGAGTAGTATGTTTGTTTTTTGCATAGTCAGTATTTATGGCAATTATTTTTAAGAAAGATTTTTGTTGATGTAAGTGTTATTCTAAAATAGCAGATTCATGTTTATCACAATCATATTGCACATTAAGCAAAGTCGACGCAACTGCAATTTTGCTGATACATTGTCACAAAATGCTTCTATAACTAAAATATTCCGGAACAAGTCACAAAGCAACGCTAGTATTATAAAACGGCACTTACAGCAATGTAGAGGCAAGCAAATTGGCTCGCTAACCATAAGATTTTTTATTTAAATTTATGACAGAAAGGACCATTTCAATCCCATTTGTATTAATACGGTTAGAGACGTTAAATTTTTTTGATGAATGAATATTGAGTAGTATTTCTTGTAAAGGCAGCAGTAACGGAACCATAGTTGGAGTCTTAGTTTGTTTTTAAATTCATCTACTAGAATGACTACTCTAGTTTTTGGCATTTTTAAATACTTCCTGCACAAGAGATCGAGGCCTGTGGCTTAAGACAAAAATTTGTGGACCCCATTAATTTATTAATAATTACGACGCTTGATTATTTTCCCGTCGACATGCTAGCCGGAAGGATTGGTTTTACAGTTAGTGTTCCTTTCTTTGCTTTCATAAACTAGCAATAATATCAATTAAATAAATAAATTAGTCGGCTTTTGCGACACCCTCGAAAAGAGTTTAGGTGGCAACACCGGGTGACAACTTGGGTTAATTACTCTGTCACCATATAGAAAACTGTTGCATAACATTAAAAAAAAATTATTACCACAGAATTAAAGTAAAAACATCGCAAGTAAAATTACACTATACTTATGCCATATAACTAATGTAAAACAACTCTACTTAATAAGGCGTATTATTAGCGACAACCCTACATGTTTTATTACGAAGAAATAGACAATTGTCACAATTAAGAGGCACTCGAGTGGTGACACGACAAAGCTAAGCTTTTTTTTACTATGAGCATGCATGCCAAATAGGCTCATAACGACATATATATGTTTTATGTATGTATTCCTCAATTATAATGTGTGAAAACAAGTAGATACTTACGAATAATAACATTTTACGCTTTTACTTGTATTTTTGTATCGGAACCTAACGATGAGAAATTAAGAGTTCATGTTTAGAAGATTTTTTTAGTTTTTCATCCTCCGAAGTTTAACGAGCGATTTAGTACTAATTAATCCAGTTACAAAGTACGTATATTTATGTGATTTACTCGTAGTATGTAACTAAATTGACAATCAGATACAAAAACAAAATATTTGAAAAGATTGAAAAAATAATGTATAACAAAAAATAATAAAATATTCCCAACCATCTACAGTCGTGCTATGCTACTGATAGCCGAGATCGTTCTAGCTTAACAAAGTTTCATTAAGATAATGAAGAAATTCAATTTCTAAACAATTTTATAATTAACTAACAACTACAACAAATTCAAAGTATAAACCAACAATATGCATAATAACGAAGCTTTCATATAAGCAAACGCATTATCATAACCCAACCGCTTATTCAATTTAATTACTAAAACAAATATATAATCAGACGTATAATCTAAAGTGCGATGCTAATGGATTTGTATAATCACTGTGGTTGCAGCTGTTCTAAATGGTCACACAATATATTTAGTTTTAGTCGCTTTGGTCACTCATTAAACAATAGAGGTTGATTGCGTACTCGCGATACTATTATACGGGCTGTAATTAGATTTAACCGAATGCGGGTTTTGCATTAATAAAGATTATATTGTAAAAAATAACGAGCAGGATATTCGCCCTGAATAACGTTACATACTTGTGTTACTAAATAAACATTGATAACATCTATTGCCTTTATTACTGTACTGACAAATATCACTTTATATGTCGCTGTGCGAATTTAATCTGCTGAATATTTGACGTCGTTCATTGTGGGATCAAACCTTAATGAAAAAATAATGTCATGTGTCTATCATTTTTGATATTACTTTTAAGTAATATTTCAGCTAATTTAAAGACGTAGAGTTGGTCTAAGAGATATACCTAGTCATTATTTGTACATCGGAAGTTAACTTGCTGTTTAAAAGTCCTACTTAAATGAAATACATGACTAAACTTGGTAGTTGAAAAGACTGGAGTTTTTTAGTCACTATTTCTCTTACTAGTTCTCCTTTTCACCTATCCTAACTAGTGTAAGCGAGATCTTGTTTAAATTGTATTTAGATAGTGAACATATATTTAATAGCTATTAAAATTAATATTTAATCTAACCTATGATAAGTGGGCACCACCCATTCTCCCCACCTCCTACCTATTGCCAGCGTCGTTAACATTTCCGTTATTAAAAAAGTACGAGACTTTGTCATCAGAGAAGTTAGTTTTTTTTAATTAAAATTATGAAATTGATATTGCTTTTACGCCGGTGCTCGCTTTCCAGCTCAACCTTGTGAAAGTTTAAATTAATTTTTGAATTAAGCCTAATGGCAGTGGTAAACGTTTTCTAAGGAAAGAGTTTTCAGCAATTAAAATTTCAATTATTTGATGGCAGAAAACCGTATCTTAATTGCTTTTCATTAAAGAAATAAAAAAGAGAAGGCTTAAATTTTGCAATTTGCGAAGATTAATCAGCTTCTAAAGGAAATTATGATCTTAACAAACATTAATTATTAACAATTGTGGTTATAAAGTTGTAGAATGTGTAATAAAATTTATTAAATATGGATTGAGTTTCCGATTCTGATTGGTTTATTGTTCGTTGTACTTAATGTATACGTTTGCACTAGCTCGAACCTATCAGTCCACTAATACACTGGAGAATTTATATTTCGAATTACGGGAAAGACTAACTCTCATTTCATTTTTATTTATTATGGCTTTATGAACATACTTACATATTTGCTAGTGTCAAGTGAGTTATATCGATTACATTCAGTAAGAGTAGTTAATTGTCGTCCAGGAGAACTTCATGGGAACGCGTATAGTGGAGACAGGAACAACCGGACCCCTGATGCCACCATCTATTCACTAATCACATGCATATATTTCATCATATTTTTTTACTGACGACGAACTTGCAAAACAAAACCGCATCCATTCTGCATCACAAAATTTTCGAAAAATTAAATTCTCAAGACTTACCCCCGGTTTTGACACTTGATTAGTTGATTTTTACTTGATCAGTCATTCGGAAACCAGGGGTTACTCTATTATTCTAATATAGAATTGACAGTCGCGATCTAAAATCTATTATTTTCTTTTCTTGCCGACATAACACGCCAAGACAAAACCTTAATAATTGGCCAGTAATTTATTTTTCTTATTATCATAATAATATACTTAGTTAAGAAAGCTAGAAGACTAGTTTAGTATTATACTCGTTTTTTTTTTAAATGTGTGTATCTAATAATTATATAATATGGAGCGATGTTATGAACTTGAAATCAGCTGACTCCTTTAATGTTTGTTTTTCATTACCAGATACATATCGAAGCAACGTTAACTTGCCTTCATAAAATATTTTTACGCGTATTTGGCTACCGTGTACTAGCTGGCAGGTTTGGTTCCCATGCAAGACAATTATTTGTAAGAAAAAACGTAAAGCGCAAAATAATGATTTATCGAAGTTTATCGACAAATACATTATTGACAAAATGGCAGATGTCATAATATTTTCCTTTTATTTAATTTTGTTGATATATTTCTGTGCTAATGTTATCTTTAGACAAAACTGTGCAGCGTGTATGCGGTTAAGATATTTGTACAGTGTGCCACGACCTTTACCAATCATTGTGTTTACAACGGCACGATGCTTGATCTCATCGCTCGTTCATAATTAATGGCCGTTTGTATTTATTTATTATTTACTTATCTTTGTAAGTAATTAACTAAGATAAATAATTATCAAAAGTAATAATACTATTAACACGATAAACATTTTGTAATAAAATTAAAAACGTGTGTATATCAGTTTGTTGTCAATTAATTATTCTATTTGATATTTGTCTGCCATTACTTATCTGATAAGTTTTGCATAATAGTGTTTCATTAAATCATATAGGGGCTATAATTGCGTGGAGTTACAAGGCTATTGTAAATGCTATTTAGTTTTGCAATTATACATTGTAACAGGGGATGATAATTATTTCAGATTAGCATAACTTCTGTGTAAAGATGCGTAGGTATGCATTTTAACAATATTTAGATACACACATCAAAAAAGTCTAAGCAACATGCATGATATTACAAATTTACCATTTATATTAATTAATTTCTAAGTATTTACTCACTCAAAGTGTATAGGTAAGTAAACTTCAAGTGTATAGGTAAAAAAATTTCGATTATGTTTTGTTTTTTTTCATAAAATTCAAATGACTGCGAATTTGTTTGAATTTGAGTGCATGTTAATTGCTACGTTTTAGTCTTGATTTTATAATTTTACCAACCATTTAAATACAGTTGGCGACAAAATTGAATTGTTAGATATTCTTTACGTCATGGAGCGACGTCATTTGACGGCAGATGAAATGCAAAGAGCTGTAGGGATGTTGCAAGCGGGAAGTAATCAATCTCAGGTATCTCGACATTTTGGTATTCATAGAAGTGTTATTTGTCGTCTTTGGCAGCGCTACAATAATACAGGGGAACCCGCTGAACAGCATCCAGGCCGTAAAAGGAGTACAACCACTCGGCAAGACCGGTACATACAACTGACTGCAAGACGCCAGCCGATGTTAACCGCTCGAGAGATAAGTTTGAGGCTACAAAATTCAAGTGGTGTTGATGTAAGTCCCCAAACTGTGCGAAATCGACTGCATGAGTACGGCCTACGAGCTCGACGCCCTATCAGGTGCCCACCGATACGTCACGGGAATCGCGCTCGTCGAAATGAATGGTGTAGAGAACGCATAACATGGACCCAGGAACAATGGGATAAAATTATGTTTTCCGATGAGTCGCGATTCGGGTTTAGGCCTGATACAAGAAGGGTGCGAGTGTACCGTCGACCCGGAAATACTGAAAGACTCAGGTGCGTTCAGGAAGTTCATCCATACAGCGGCTCAACAGTTATGGTATGGGCGGGTATTATGAAGAACAGGCGAACTGAGCTCGTTTTTGTAAATGGAAACATGAACGCTGAAAATTACGTTGAGGATATTCTCAGACCTTATGTCCATCCATTTGCACAAACCTTTGGCTCCGATTTTACGTTAATGCATGACAATGCGCGTTCACATACAGCTCGGCGAACCAGTGAATACTTGGCAACGGAGAACATCCAGGTATTGCCCTGGCCTGCACAATCGCCAGACCTCAACCCCATCGAGCACGCATGGGACATGCTCCAGAGACGTGTTTTGAAGGACTTGGACGGAGTGACAACAACCCAACAGCTGAAGGATTTGCTACAATTCCATTGGGAGCGAATACCGCAAGATGACATAAACAGTCTCATTAATTCAATGAATAATCGTTGCCGACAAGTTCTGAATAGCAGAGGAGGCCATACTTTGTATTAAATTGTCCTATTCTTTCACAATAAATTCATTTTCTTAAGAAATTTCAATTTGTAAAAAAAAAGTTTAGTTTCTTATGTACCTGTATATTCTAATATTGTTAATTTCTGTTATTAAAAGAACTTATAAAGAAAACAGCTGTTATTTTTACATCATAGAACCCTAAAAATATTATTTTAAAAATAAAATACAACGTTATAATTAAAATAAATGGTAAAATAAATTAATATAAATGGTAAATTTGTAATATCATGCATGTTGCTTAGACTTTTTTGATGTGTGTATTTTGAATAGTTATATAAATTTAAAAAAAATGGTTGACTAAATGAAATTGTGACTATAAGTGGAGTAAAGGTTTACTGTTATAAATAAAGAAAATAATGTACTGATATAGAAAAATAAATTAAAATAAATATACCTAAACACTATGACGTGGCATAGTATAATATTACTGTCTAATTTTAACAAGAGTAATAGTATTGAATAAGTATCCGTTACCCACATATCTATGATAGATGATATCGTTTCCCAAAACGACAATCAAACGTATACAAAGTCAAGACAATCTACGTCATAAATTATTTTCTCAGAGAAAGGCTCCGGGCGAAACTTAAGCCTGACATAAGTGGGCAATAAACTTCAGCCAATTTGGAGATTCGCATCTGGAGGCTCTTATTAAAGCCCGAAAGTTAGTCCTTTTCATCCATCACTCGTAATACGTGTGTGAGTTATTGTATGAAAAATTGAAGAATAAATTGAGTCGCTGCAGTAGCGGCGAGACATAAATCCCAACTGAGCCCTCAATATTGTTTTAAAGGGGAAGTGGCCATAAATTTTATCAGGGCCGCCCAGAGCTGCGGGCGTATCCCCGCAAACGCCACGCTGCGCTACCGCCGCGTCGCGCAACTGTCGCCGCAATTTTCCGCTACTGCTCATACTGCATTTGATGATGTTCATATGAATTTTGTTTTGTTATACTGGTATAAATTGAAATTTTCTTCATGGATAAACATGATATCTTATACTAGGTTATTACGGCGTAGTGCTTAGATGTGACTTCAACGTTGAAAATCGTGAGTACGACCACTTCACAAGCCAACCTTTGATATGGTGTAGGTGTGTTAATCTAAAATCTGCATTTATTTACTATAAAATTGTTTGTCAAACTAGTTGTCTAATACCCATACTTTATCAAGAACTGCTTAGCTTGCGATTAGGTAGCGAACAGCAAATGTGAATCGGAACATTATAAGCACTAAGTATTAATATGTATTATTTTTATTTCGTACCTATAGATACACATTTTAACATTCTAATAATGTATACCGTGCTTGCTTTATGATTTGTCTTATCCAAAGCGGTAGATATTAATTAACTTTGATCCCATACCTACCTACCTATTTGTTTTTACCGTGAGATCATATTTGATTACGGTCCATTGTATTTTACTTCCTTTCTAAATGATTTTTAACCTACATTTAGACAGGACCACACAAGGTATAACTATTTATATGAAACCTAAGCTAGTTTTGTCGTTTACAGTTCATATTTAAATTCAAAATTGCAACTTGTGTTCGGAATTCTCGCAGATCTTTTTTAGCTTAGCTTTTGTTTATTTATTTGATACTTTTATACAAAAGACTTGGTCATTTTATATTACGCCCATGAAAACCCAGACTAAAATCAGCAATACTGTAAAAAACATAGTAGCAGTACAAGTTTGTGGGGCACAATAAAAAATCGCTTATTTTTATCAATACGATCTGGGTGTTGGACATTTCGCATAAATGTGATATTGCAATATCGTTCGTCCCCTTTTTAATATCGCGACGGACGCTGCTGGGCGGTTTATGGCACAACCCTTCCCGAGTTTTATTCGCGACCTGTTTGTCCTAATATTATGAAAAAATTGACGTTCGCAAAACGAAAACGTCTTGGCTGTTTATATTTTTTTTGTTTCTTGATTTACTCAGTGTACGCAAGAAGGTTTAACATCTGACAGCATACTCTTTTCCTGATACGAGATTTTCTTTTTTTTCTGTTTTATCGCTTGTCCATGTTGACGTTATCTTGAGTCGTATAGGATCAAAGGTGGCAATCTGTCATTTTTGTCAAATTGGAGTTATTGATGCAGTCATAATAAAAAAGTAAAACTGTACACATTTATGTGACATATAATAAACAAATGCGGCTATTTTCGGTATAAATTCAGTTAGAAAATATGATTTGGTGTCAAAGGTGGCATTCTTATGATGAATGAGAACCAAAAGCGGCAAAATTTTGCGCTCGTCCAATCACAGGCGTTCATTTGGCGGTATTACAAGATGGCGCCAAATTGCTTTTCCTAACGTTTTTTCAAATTTGACTATAAGTTGGGTTCAAAGTCGGCCATTTTGGTATTTCATTATCAAAGTCGGCCAAAATGATTATTTAAATGTAAAAAAAATCTACAACTTACAACGTATCATCGTGTAATCATTTTTAAACACTTTTATTATATTTGTTAATAAATACAATGTAGAATAAGTAACTAAGCCTTCCTACTAAGAATAAAAAACGTTTTTTTTAATTTGCCACAACTTGATCAAATGTCAGATTGCCACCTTTGATTCTACACGACTCTTTTATAAGTTTGTGTATGTACTCGTAAACAAGTAGTTAATTTAATTTTAATCCAGAGATATCGTTGATTGCGTGACAGTTGTGATCGATATCGAGCTTTGACAGCGATATCGATTAACTGGTCGAATGCGATGATTAAATTAATCGAGTTGATGAAGGGTACAATAAATCGATACAGTAGCTAGCAACTAGGTTGTGAATTCTAAACCTAAATGGGTTCTTAACTTAAGATTAGCTGAGATACATGACAAAAAACACATTACAGTTCAAAATCGGTTAAGCGGGTTAGGATAGGTACAAGAATTTACAGTGTAGTTGACGTAAATACACGTCCAAAATCATTGCCAATTATTCTCCTTTTAGATCTGTCAGTCGGCAAAAACACATATAATTAGTCGCAGTCCTTCACATATAATTAAATAGCTGACCCGTGCCCACTTCGTTAGGCCGCGAAAAAACGCGTCACTTTTTTAAACTATTTCATTACTGCTCCACTCCTATTAGTCATAGCGTGATACTAAATAGCCTAATAGGCTAATTATATGACACTCCCCGATAAATGGACTATTCAACACAGAGAAGTCTTAAAATCAGTAGATCCAGAGATTACCCCCTACAACGTCACTAACACACAATCACACAAACATACAAACACACAAACTTTACCTCTTTATAATATTAGTATAGATATAGTTACTGTAAAGTTTACAGCTACGTAATAGAAGACGGTTAATACTCAGAGTTAGCATTTAAAGAGAAGTCGTTTGTTGAAATTGTAATTAAATCTCTAATTAAGCTCTATTTAGAGCTCACCGCTTATCAAAATACTTTTCTTTGATCTGGGAATTAGTTCAGTAATCTAGCTTAATTAAACCAAGAGTCACAATACACGATGGCCTTTTTTGTAACAATGTTTGTATTCTTCGGATGTAATTAATTCTTTACTAGCTTTTCTCTGAGGTATTAACGATGCTTATGAGCTGTGCCTTTCTTGTAGTCAACTTTGTTATGTAGGGAAATATACTGTGGTGAGAATATTGCATTGATGGTGACAAGAAAAAAATGAGAGTCAGTTTGTTTCTCTATTAACTTTATTTTAAATTGATTGTATTTTAATTGAAATGTCAAAGTTCTAAGGTAAGAAACATTTTAAAAATACAAATAAACATAGAACACTTCAAGATTTAGAGGTTGTGAAAAAGTTTTGTCATCTTAAAAATAAGGCGTCAATTGTTATTCGATAAATACAGCAACCTTTGTAGCAAGAGCAACATTTGTAAGTTTGATATTAACTCTCATTCACGTAGAATGGTAGTAAAGGCTTTCTTTGTCTCTCAAACTACACTTCCAACGTCGGGAATACGGCAGTTTAGTTATGTAGGTACTACTAAACTACATGTACGGGCCGTTTTGAAATTTGTGTGTATAAATAAATAGGAAAACAATGGTCAAAATTTCAAACTCAGTTAATGGATCAGGTTTTCTGAATATTTCTCTCAAAGACTTTGACCAATAGGCCATCTAAGCCTTTATCCCGCTATCAAAGTTAGACCATTGCCTTGAGTACATTATGATACTGTTTTATCTACACGATTTATTTCATAACATTCAGGGGAAGGCAGTAGTAGGTAAAACTTTAATTTTACTTTTGAAATGTTATTTATTATCAACAATTCCAAAAAGAAGAGCTTTCATATCTTTTTCTATCTTCTCTCCACCTTTTACAAAAAATCTTAACCTTATTTTTAAATAAAATTAAAAAACACTTACTGTTGGCATTATCAGGCTTGTGCATGGCCGGAGGATCTCGAATCATGATGAAGTCGTCAGTCGTGCATCACAGAACAACTTTGATCCTGCAACAAAGAAATAACAAAACATTAACAATAGAAAATGATGTACGGAGATGTCATTTTGTAATACGGCCCTTGTTAGTCATAAGAGACGAACACTCAGGCGGCCTACATGGAGAGTTACTTTCTATCTATAAACAGTAAGGTTAAGGACTGCATGGGAGGTGACTATATAGATGGGTAACCAATCAATGGTATTTCAGCTGAGCATCTCCGGGCTTTGTTGAGCACGTAATTTTGCCGAAATGTAATACATAAATGCCTCCCAAACACAGATCGGTAAAGCACACTGGTGTAAGGTTAATTTCCCATTTTTATTTTCAGTGATATCACAAAGCACAATACTAATTGAAATGTCTAACTCGAAGAGGTAAAAATATAGTTTTAAATGCATTTTTAAGTATGTATTTGTCCGACTGTAAAATACACAACAAAATCTAAAGTCACCATCTTTTCCTTTACTTTAAAGTACTGCAGCAAATATGTCTTTATTTATCTCGATTTCTATCCTAAGCTGAACGTAGATAATACGCTGAGAAGGCGAGCACTAGGAGCACGCGTCTCACTACGAAACCTCATTAGAATAAACGATATCCTCTCCTTACGTCCACTCCGCGAGACCTTATTACTCCGACAAACTGCCGTCAAACGGTACCAGTCGGGGACACAACAGAATACCTAAAAGACACTTTCCTTCCTTCCATCCTTTGCCTTGGCTATGTACTGCTCGTATTGTACATAATCATTTTCTGTCTTAGAAATACGCTGTAGAGTCGAATTTCAAATGTAACATGAATAACAAACGCACTATCAGGCAGTATTATTCTGTGAAGGTTGAACGTCCAAGCAAAGCTGTAAATTGAAACTTAGGGGAGCCACTAATATCTCTTGTGGCTTGTCTCGTGTGCATATTGGATGTCATCAATTTTTAAACTTCATATAACGTTATTACCTTATCATTTGGGTGTTTATGAAAGACACTTGAGAATATTGTAAGAAGGTCGCACTTAACTTCATGAAATTTTCATTTAATACAGTTCCTTTAACGTTCTTGTTGCTGAATTATAAAGTATGCATTAGGCCTTATGTTAGATTGTAAATCAATTTGTTTTTTATTCTTAACAGACTTGATTACCAGTCTAAGTACTTTTAAAAATAACTAAATCAATATTGATTTATAATTTTACTACACACTTAACAGAAAGATATATTCAAGCACTTATCATGTTATATAGTAAACAACTACTTAGACTCTCCTCGAGATTTAAACAACTCAATTATTGAATCCCACACATTATATCTGCGAAATACAAATAATTAGTGTTCCTAGTTTTTCAATGTTTGTTATCTCGAAGTTTGTAAAAGTACTCGCGATTTCAAGGTTTCATAATGAGCAGAGCTTTTATAATGGCATGTTTAAATAAAACTTTTTTGTAAAAATACTGTACCTATCAGTGGCGAAGGGTGGACTTTTATAAAAGGGAAGCCGAGGATTCCGTGAACTACTTTTTATTAACGTTCTACTTTACATTACTATTATTCTGTAGTTCATAGGTATTCGTAAGAAAATGTTTCGATTCTAGTTGTTCTGAACTCATGTGAAAAGTTATACAAATACGAAAATGTTTCTCTGTTTGGATAATAATATATTTCTTAGAGCAATTAGATAAATTGTTTATGTTGCTATATCCTAAATAATTCTACACTTTTAGAATCTGAGAATACTGCCTGTAAGCCACTTACTTATATGTATCGAAATAAGATTAGAATGTTTCGTAAATCCACAGCGCCGGCGCCGCCCGTTTGTATTTTATGTATTCATGTGCAGGGCCTAACTGAACTATGTACCTACGTGTTTCTTATATTTATAATTTAATTTTGAACAAGACGTTTTATGTTAGACAATAATCTAACACTATTAACGTGTTCCATAAAACAACAAACTATTAAATTTGCTTATAAATAATACAAACAATTACTTACAAAAATATTCCATAGGATCACAACACAACGCACTACGACAATAATAATGTCAATCAATGCACAACACTTAATACACAAACATAAATAATTAAACTTACTAATGTTTACTACAAGAAAACAAATTTTAATTTTAATATAACCTATTTGCAGAAAATAAATAATACTGTTTTTTCTTATAATAGTTCCATCGTTTACCGATGATTCTGCCAATGTCAAGATGGAAAGAATAAAAATATAAAAACAAAGAAAAATAATTAAAAGCTGAAAATTCAGAAGAAAGGCTGATTTCTATTCATCATCATCATATCAGCCAATCGACGTCCACTGCTGGACATAGGCCTCCTCCAAGTATTTATTTTCTCGATTTCTATTAGATTTAAATAATTAATAAAAACAAAATGGAATGTCAATGGCAAATTACTGTGAAATGAAACGTTTCAATTGGTCGGTCCGCTGGTTACAATAGTGCTTTCTCGCTCTCGCAATGTTGTAGTTGTATCTTTTATCCTTGTCATAAGCCGGTGGCCATCGGCTTATATGGTACCTTAGATCGACGAAGACAAAGTGTCACGTGACCGTACGATTTCCGTACAGTCTGTTGTACTGGATTCCTAATTTCGCGACCGGCTTACCGCCGCCCCGCGCATGCGCGCCTCACTCTCTTCCTGAACCATAACAAACATATAGTTAGTTGACAATTTTTAATTACTAGATGGCGTTATGAGTACGTAAATAAATATTATTATATTACTTATTTGTTATTATTGCGATTTACGTAAGAGAATACTTTTTTGTTTTATATTATTTTGTATTGAGTAGATGTTGCGTCATTGATTTATAATTGATTAATAGACAATGGTAAGCGGTTTTTGCAAAGGTAAGCCGGTAGGAATCGAGTTATATGGACACTTCGCCACTAGTACCTATATAGAAATCACTCAGGCTTAATGCAGACATTCTTGTTCAGCATACAAAAGTTTGTACAGAATAAGAGTCGGACCTGAGACCTCTGCATAGTAGCCATAGTATAGTATCATCAACTCCACAAAATCTTTTAACAAAGAAGACATTTCTTAGACAAACAGCATTCCATAAGTAATAAACGTCGTAACGTCTAGGTTTAAATTTTAGCATTCTCTAAAGAAACTACAAAGCGACCACCAAAGGTGTTCCTAGTAGTAAATAAACTGTGTGAAGTACGTACAAAGGTCGGAAACAGACTCTTTATCATCGGGGCCTGTAGTTGCGATGAAGCGATCCATCTCAGGAATACTTTGAAACGATTTATCGACTTCCGCCGACGCCGCCGGCGCAACTAGTAACTACTTACTAATATAAGTGTCTAATAGGAAGAAGTACAGACTTTCTTGTTGAGTTATAATTTAAAAATAAACTACACTATTATAAAGTATGTAATAATAAAATTAAATACTTTAAAATAGTATCTTTCTCCTTTCCTCTATCGTGTATGTAGCTAAATAAATTATTCTTTCTTTCTTACTTACTTATGTCTCGAACCCTAATTAAATGGCTCTTAGAAGGTAGAAGAGATAAATGCCTTACAGGTTTCAAATACACTAGAATTTAGGTAGGATTTATGATAATATTATGATATGTAAGTATCTAGTCCCAAAGTTAAAATAAGCATAAATGTTAGGTATCACTATCATTTAAATGATATTTTGGTGCATTTGAAATATACAATTTATTTATTGTAATCTTGTTATGATAATCCTTATAGATCGGAAGATGCAGAGTCGGCTAAGGAGGTTGATGGATAAGGTAAGCGTAAGTTCAGGGCCGCTAGAAACATTTGGAGGAAGTCTATGTCCAGGAGTAGAAGTATTTTGGCTGACATTATGATTGCGATGAAACCTAGTGTGACATTGAGTTTTTGTATATAATTTATTAAATTGCGTCTTAGCTTACTGAATTATAACTCTTATTTCATTCAAGTTATAATCCAAGAACTTACTAAAATTCCATAAAAGATCACATACTAGCATCATTTTCTTTTAGAAACGAGTTGAATACCACTTTGTTTTAAGATACAGCTCGTAGATAAAACTTTCTTACGTTCTGAAATAGGTATAGGTACTATGTAGCCAACTTAAGACTTACTCGTATACGTTCTTTCACAATAGACAAAAGATGTAAAATACAAAGTACTCAAACACTTTGGAATAAAACTTCATCTGCTAAAAATATTAGTACATAGGCATAAAATAAAAATAGAATATGCTATCAAAACTCGAGTGGAATGAAAAAAATTTTTATAACCGCATCGAAATTCCCATCAGCACCTGTTACAAAGGCGGCTATCAAATTACCCGCGACATATCCGCGGCGCGCGCCGGAGTGAGCGCGCCTCCATCCATAAATACGGTATTCGTTATGCATTTCTCATATTCATGAATCCGTTTTATTGGCCCCAATAAAATATGAACATCTCAGAATGGATATGAGAGAGCGGGCAAATCTAATATGGATTGCTGTGCGCCGGATTCTGACCGATATCGGCGGGTGGGGACGGGCAGCTGCGTCGCGGCGGACCTAGCCAATAACCTACTACCGTTTATCTTCTTAAAAGTTCTTACTTACCAAAATGAATTACAAAAACTTTTTATAACAACCCAATGAATAGAAATAGATAATGTCGTCTTATAACAATCACACAAAGAAAGCAATATCCCAGCGGTAATCTGTAAGCTTGTAGTGTGATACTGACAAACGATGTCAGCGACAGGGCCTAACACATAATGCGAATTTAAAGGACTCGTCCCCACTAAACCACCTGAAGAAAAGGCCAGTACTTGGGCGACGTGTCAAAAATTCAACAGAGTGCCGGGATAAGTGGAATGGATGACGGGCGACGCAGTAACGGATAAAATATTCTACGTCAAATCGTACGTCACCGGCTCTCGACTTGTTCTCGCCGAGAGTACTTCGCGGAAGTCGATTATTTATTCGCTTTTATGTCAGCTATAGTACGGCTCTTTTGTGCTCTTTCCGATTTATATACACCCACCAGTATGTGTTATGATCCAAACTAAAATATTCATAACAGTAAAGTAATTTGGTTACCAAAAGTGTCAGGTTTTTAGGTAATCTGTAGGAAATTAAGTCCGATAAGTTACATTAACAATTACCAAACTTCTCAATCACGATACTTTTAATAAGGTACGATAACTTTAATTAGTAAAATTAAGGGGAGCTATCCATCAAATTAAAAGGTTTCTGGCCGTAGAAACACATTTATGCACTCTAGTAGGAGTATAGTATCGCTGGGTGGGTCCATTATGATTATGTTATCAACGCGATCAATTAAGCAGCATTACGTTAAAATTCACCCCAGCCATCAATTACGTGGCAGTCGACCGACGCGTCATCAAATAGCACGTGAGACTTAGTATGGACATGCCACTTCACATTCTACTTTTAAATTCATATTATTTATTTGGCTTGATCAAGTTTCTATCAAATGTATATTATGCAATGAGTCACTATCGACATAATCTATTAGATCTTTCGTTCTGACTCTGCGCTGATCGAATTCATTATTCAATGAAGGGGAGCAATTAAAGCCCCACTAATCAATCTCAAACTTCAGGCTGAGCTGAACTCTAATCAAGAAAACTCCTATTCTGTGAAAGCTTTTCGAACAAAATTTAACTTAATTAAAAATGTAAATTAAATTCCTAGTCGCTTCCACAAGCATGACGTCGGTAGCGGGCCCACGCGCCCCGCGCTCAGTGCTCTGGGCTTTTGATTGCAGCTAAAAGGTTTGGGATTAGTGCGCGAAAGAGCTTTCAGTGCATTTGTAGAGCTTTTAAGTGGGAAGCTTTCGCTTAAGACACTTACATACAATGTAAATTTTATGTAGATACCTACCGAGTGAATATATCTTAGCAACTTTTAAAACGTTCCGTCTGCATAGTTGACACGTTTGCATTAACTGACTTTATTTTAAAATTATCCTTGAACAAATGGAGTGATCACTAATTTTGTTTGTTTTAGAAGTGTATATCTGAAGACAAACAGCGCTAAGCGAAGGGGTTGTGGGGTGTCTAGGGAGGGGGCCAGAGGGAGCGTAGGTCTGACCAAGGAAGTTCGGTGTCCGGAAATAAACCGCCCGTAAAATTGTCAATTCCGAGGGAACGCCGGCGCCAGGCTTCGACAATTTTGAACTGTGCGGTTGTAACTGGCCCGCTGATCTCCCTACGGTTCAATGTTTAAAATGCATCTCATGTCTGCACTTTGTTTTCATTTCATTGTTCAATAAGTTAACCACGCGCGTTTCCAAATACGATATTAAAAAGATGGGATTAAATACAATGTAGAGTACATATTGCAGCGCACGCCGTGCACGTCAGCAGAATGCGCATTGCCATCTGGGTGTGCGCCAAAACAATCACTGTTATTCAGTACTTAGCTCTACGATACAGTAAATTACACAACATTGTTTCACAGTCATTAATTCAGCGATTTTGTGATTAAAATTTAATTACTCCCAACTGTCGGTGGTACACAATATCATCAGATAAATATTGTACATTGAAAAATAACTAAGTGCCAGGGAGTGATGTAAAAGAAAATTGGACGAGATATATCACGAGTAGCACACGCAGATAACACACGCATAACCCATCCAATCACAAGGAGCAGCGAGCAGAAAGCTTATTATCGGGACGCGGCCTTGCGTCACCGGGTAATGAGGAGAGCGAAACGCGATCCTTTTCGGGGTGGACTCGCGCCGGACCGGATCGGTACCGGACGGCAGCTGAGAACGGACTGCACGCGTGCAACGTTCGAATGAACCCTCGCGCTTTTTGAACTGAGATCATCGCGACGCTCATCCGTGAAATTGATTCTCGAGAAAAGGAAAGACTAAAAGATAAATAAAAAGGAAATAGGAAAACACAAGCTAAGATTTAGCGTGAAATTGTTTTTCAGCACCCGACCACTGCGCGCCGACGACGCGACTAAAGCGGCCCGGCTCGGGAATTTCCCAATTACTGGGTGTGAATGTATCTACTTGATTACGTAATAGCTTTAAAATCTAGATTTGTAATTTGAGATTATTACATTGTTTTAGAGTATTACTTAACTACTTGGTAGTCATAATTTTAATTGATTATCTCAGTGTTTATAGTCCATGACTGATACGCAGAAGTCTAGGATTTGCTTCCCGCTCTAGCCAAATCGTTACTAGGCGACCCTCAATTTTTTGTGATGCAGACTAAATTTTATGAGACATCAATTATATTTGGACTTATTTTATTTACAACTTAGTACAGATCGATATTAATTTTTAATGCAATAAGCATAACATTTCAGCAACAAAAAAATGGTTATATAAGTTATAAATCCTGTCAAGATCAGGCTATTAACTGTCCTCGATATAAGTAAAGACTAAACTATCTATCGTATCGGTCGAATTGGGATCTTAAAACACTGTGACATCTCATCCACTACGTGATCCATTTGCCGAAGTAAGAAGCAATCTCATTCAATACCCGGCCCCCACCCGGCAAGGCTAGGGTTGCTAACAATGCGATACTTTGTGCGCACCGTATCACAGAACGCAATAAAACTTTACATTCCTCTTTAACTACTTTCTCGTAGTTATCAGCGTGTGATACGAAATGGGGCATAAATAGAGAATTGTTTCTCTACTTTAAATATATTCGCTAAGTTATAATGGGATGCAATTACGTGGTGTAAAATATTACTTTTAAAGATGCATTATATTATATTTTCTACAGTTAACGTGTAAGGACTAATAATGCATGGTAGTGTACACCATGCATTATTAGTACCATGCCATGGTAAGAAAAACAAGTTTAGGGAAAGTTTGATGATAATATCTCTACGAAAATTTAAAGAAGGAATACGTGTACTCTGTGCAGTCCGTCTACCTAGCTAGTCTTTTAGACCAGTACTCTCTCCGTTACAGAAGGTTTTTATTTCTACAATGATACATTTCAAAAGCTGGTAATGTCTGTTTGTGATAATACTGGTCAGTAATGCCCGATTTACACATCGACAAGTACAGTGGCGAGTTAAGTAGTATTTTAAAATTAAGTTGATTTAAATAGATCTCCATCCTATATTTTGGCAAGTTAAGTACAAATTAGCCCCCTCTCTCGCGTCTCGCCAACTTAACTTGCCAAAAAATAGGATGGAGATCTATTAAAATCAACTAAATCAGCAACTTACTACTTAACTCGCTACTGTACTTGTCGATGTGTAAATCGGGCATGAGAGAGTAAAAAACTGTAACATAATAAAAATTCGAACAAGTAAATAGAACGTCTTGACAGTTCTGAAATAGGCTATTGATTTAGCTGTCACCGTGCTTATTGTTCCAAAGATTCCAAATTTAAAAATTTGTCTTTGCCATGTCCCCGTTGTGAAAGTAATCGTCCAAACAAAGTATGAATACGGTTTAAACGAGCGTACCTCAGTCGATACTAATATAATTTTGATTGAGCAATCAAAATATCAAAACCGTATGTAATTTTGTTCACGACTGTGTCGAATTATAAAGACGTAAGATAATTTAGATTCGGTGTAAATTTTACGAATTTATGTAATGATTTTGATAAGATGTAATTTGATGGTACATTATCAAAACATTCTCTTGATGATAAAAGAACGTTTTCTTTTTCATGGTTTGATGGACATGGTCTTCTTTATAGGCTCCAAGCATGTCACTTTAATTGAGAATACTGCATAGAATTAAAAGCTTGATATTATTTTTTACGCTTTGAAAAAAAGGTGTTTATGGTCCATTAACCCTAAAACGGAGATAACTAACCTCTTAGATTAACATTCAAACATAGAACGTAGACTGGGTATGTAGTTAAAACGTTCCAAAACTATTTACATAAATCATATTCATCTGACGCATAGCGGGACCACCAGTAGCATACTGGAAATGTTAAAAAATAATCCAGAATAATTATGTTTGAAAGTATGTTTGTATAATACAACACAATTATTCTTCAATATAAAATACTGACAGCCCTAACATAGCAGCGAGTATCGCTTTCCCCGATTGTATTAGATTCAGCTGCCCTTTTCATCTACATGTCGTTCTCTCTTTACCTCTCAAGAGGGTCGACTAGTTGGTACTCCGTGGACCTACCTATATTTCGCAATAAACTATACTTATAATAAATAACTACCATTTCCTACATACCAAAGGATATTTCCACGTAACTAAACTCGAGATTTACGACCAAATTATTCATTAACCCTAGAGTGGGCGCGCTATGAGCATTTTGCCGCCCGCGCTAAAAACCGTTTTATATTTGAAAACCAATTGTCAGTTAGGCTTGCGCTTTTTAGTAGCTGCCCCCACTTTCGTTTACAACACATGCCAAAAGATTGGACGAAATCATACCACGGGGATCCGCTTGAGGAGAAGGTTTTTACCACCGGTTGTTGCCAGGCGGCAAATTGCTCACCGCGCGCCCACTCACGTAAGTGATTTTGAAGATGTGAGATCACAGTTTGTTGAGGAATGTGTCAGAAAGTCATCGATATAGTCATCATAGTGAGCATAATATGGACACAGAACGGTCAGCAGGCAGCAGGATTGACTCGCAGATGGCCAATGAGGTTATTTTTTTTCAATGATGAAAATTGCCGGTATAAACAGTCAAATTATTTACAAAGCCAATATCGAACACTTGATCCAACGCCGACAGTATTTTCGTTAGTTATGTCACAGGGTCTTCTATAGATAGATTAAAGATTCCTTTAAGAAACCAAATTGCTCGCTTTGTACCAGCAGAACAAGCATCATCTTCAAAGAAGGAGGGCAAATGCAGTATATAGAAAAATAGGGTGTTACAGGTGCTCAAAGTTACTGTGCTATGAACATTGCACATACCTTTTTGAAGACTGTTATGACAAAGCATATCCTGCAGATTTAGAAGACGTATAATTTTGTTATTCTTATTAACTTTTTCTAAGTATTATAGAGTGTTATATAGGATAAGTTAAAAAAAGTCAATTAAAATATTAAGTTTCCTAAAATCTCTTGAAAACCAAAGTTCTCAAAACAGAGTTAAATAAATATGTTGATTTATAATAACTTATGTGTGTATTACTTAAATTCTGAGAAAATATATTAATTAAATTGCTGTATTCCTACTTAAAATGGTCAAAGAAAAGGGGCGGCAAAATGCTCCCCACGCGCCCACTGACGTTTCGCGAAATGACGCGCCCACTCTAGGGTTAATTCAATTGCATCATAATTCTTTTATACTCCAATTAAATGCAATCCACTTTCAATGAATATTTCAACAAATACATTTTCATTGCAATTCTTTGTCAATATATTCAGCCAGGAATCGGGTTCGAATTAAAATAGCTGTCACATATTGGACTATGATGGAATTTAGATCACTATCGCGTATGAGGTCACCACTGCGGCACAAAAACTATTTTCATCTAAAAACTCATCTATATTTTGTCGAAAAACTATGAATATGATTATCCACACCATTCCAAAGGCTATCATCCAATAAACCTGGTAGGTACCAAGGTATCAAATCTTTTTCGTCCGTAGTGAAATTGAATATTTATCCGGGTAGTATCTCTATTCCGGAACAATTTTTATGTAGGGGGAATACAATCTCAAGATATTTGGGAGGGCCACTCCACGAGAATATTGGCAAATACCTTGCCTACATTACCTTTATTGGCTCGCGACGTTGCGTGCCCGATTTGATCGTATCTACGATTATTTGCGTATTATTCAATGTATCTAAATGTTATTCGACTTTAACTCTAATTCGTTATTCATGAACTCAATAACAAAGAGTAAGGTTTTAATGCAATATTCATTATTGTCTGTAATGCACTACTACCTATTAATATTTATTCTGTGCATTAATTTACTAGTACAATTGTCTATGTCTAATTAAAAAGACTTGTATGAAAAAAATACATTTATTAGACGATTGTATGGACATTTGTAAACCTTTTTAATGATTTTTGATTTAAATAGGAACACTTATTAACATTACTAAAGTAAGCGTAGAGTTTAATTTCAAGCATTTGTAATTCATTATTATCTATTGACTAGGTATTAGATTTATGTTTACCATGACATTTACAGTGCATTTACATTTGCTAGGATTATTAGTAAACATTATAGCCGTAAAAAAAGAAAAACAGACTAAGGATAATTTTTTTATTGTTTCTTAATATTCTAATGGCTATATTCAAATTGTAACCGCAACTGTTACCACCTACTCTATAAAACAACTTTTAATGGAGCGAAGTGTACCGAATCGAACGTTCTTTAATCTGCCCACGAGCCGGTCGAGGCGCGAAACCGCCCGGTTGAAATGTAATTTGCGCAAATTAACCCAGACAGTTTGCATAATTTAGCACATAAAACTCACCGCTGTATAAGCCGGACGCTGCCGGACATTTATAATTGAGTCACCGGACGTAATGGTATTTTAGATTTTTATGGTAGTTTAACAAATAGAAACTTTTTAAGGTAAATCTGTTGCAGGTAAGTTAGACGTAGACCTAACCTTCATAGGTAAAAAGGTTTGGAAGGAAGATGTGCGTAAGTCTGTGGTTGGGGTATACTCGTTCCTTTAATAAACCTTACCTTAACTGAGACTATGAAAATCCAGGTCTACCTACCAAGTTAATTAATAACGCTTTTGAATAAATTCAATGTCTATCAGTATCATGTCGCCATTTTTCGAATAAAAAGAATTCAGCCATCTGACTTTTGAAGTTTGGAATTAATGTCAAGCAATAATAAATGTTAATGGAATATTAATTAGACCAAAATTCATTTGAACTTTATTCAAACGAAATGTATAAAATGTACTTACAAGAAAAAACTGTAATGCTATCATAATTAATTTAATTGGATTCCTGGCATTACGTTGGCAGTCTGTTGATATTCAAAAGGTAAGAGACGTATAAACCTATTCACCTGTATAATTATTTTAAATGACTCAGTCGTAAGAAGCCATTCAATCACAAGTAATTTCATTTGTCCGCAATGTTGATAATGTTATCAAAACGTAGTTAATTCAATTTATATAATATATTAAATAATTAATTTGTTATAATTTCTCAATAAGATACAATTTCTTTACATTTAAAAGTGTAACTTTATCAGCATAATCTTAAATGATTGATGTATAGTGTAAACATAATAACATCTGTTTGACAGGTAGATTGGTTTTAGTTTCAAGCTAGTTCCGTTCTTCAGACGGCACGGCAAGGCATTGGTCTGAGTTACTTGCATTGGTTCTGACATAAGACAAATCAGAAGCTTTTGGTGTCTTGGGAAAGCTCGTGTCCTATTATCAGAAGGATTGTAATTATAAAATTATCAAAATTGAGTACTTAATATGTTCAGGATGTATTTGTCAATCTAAGCAGATGACTACTGAGTTTTTTTTTACTCGCTTTAAGGTAGTATTACATTACATTAACCATAAGTTACCAAGGAACTCTACCATAAAAAATAAAATATCATAGCAAAAACCTAATACAAGGTAATTCGCAAAAGAAAAACATTGAGTTCATCACGACAGAGCTACCAAGTTATGATAAAATAACACTCGTAGAGCGAGTAATCACGTTATTTTGTTCCAGAGGGGCCCCTATCGTTCATTTGAACGTTCCTACCTACAAATACATACATTATGTACTTAGTGAAGTATAGATCGTTGGCGGTACAATTCCCCCACATAATTGTCATTGTTACTCGTAGTGTAGATACAGCGATAATGTAGCTAATTAACAAGAGACGAGCGAGGCTGATTGTACGTTGTACGTTGACTTAAGCTGCAATAACTTAGCTAGAGTGCAGTAAATAAGTGTTCGTGATCGTCGTCGACTAGGTATTTTAATGAGATTTAATAGCGGCGGTCTGTCAGCCCAGACTGAACATCGCACAAGCAACGTTGTCGGCTTTTAAGGCCTTAATTGGTTCCGCACATGTTTAATCCGCTTAATGCTTGTTTTGTTGGACAACGCATTATAATAAAATCCGGTTGCCACGCTAATAATTCTGATTGATGTGAAATTTTATATACTTGTCACTTGACACTTATTTGATTAGAATTATTATTGAGACTCGATCGGTTTCAACCTACTTATTCATAGTATTATGCCTGTTCGCATTGAGTATTAAAAAGACGTACATAATTTGTTTCATTAGGCTTAAAGAGTTGAAGGCTAATCGTTATTTATAGACAATAAATTGTTGAATACGTAGTGGTCGGAGCGGAAAGTGCATAAATTTGCACAGAAGCGAGTGTCGAGTTGACACCTGTGATTGCATTTACAATGCTAATTCACGGTACAAAATCACGTCATCTGCCGCCAACGGTTTACGCTTTCACAACCGCGGTACACCATGATACCTACGTAACACACACTCGGCACCATATCACATCTCATAACTACATTATACAACTAACACCATGCCCGAACACATTTTAAAATGTACAGCTTAATCAAGAATAAATGTCGTTAAACAATATACCTAATAACCAATATTGACATATACCATGAAAATGATTGATGATTTAAATTTATTATTAAAAAGATAAAACGGGGAATGGGTCGTTACACGTCGAGATAAGCCAGCGGATAAGCGGCCGCAATCCATTATCGAGCAGTTAATTGATAATTACTTTCTTCCATTACGCCGAACGAAAAACGTGGTGATTAACTCAGAATCGCTTTAACGAGCACAATGGGTCGACGTTCAATTAAAAACCCTTGTCGAATGTCGACGGCTTCGCAGAAAAGAGGAATCGACGCTGACTCAATCTCGTATACATGGAATAAGGAATTACTCGCGTGCGGAAAGTTTTTAATTAAATATTCACCCGTTTTGTAATTAAGACGCGATTCAATTGAGCACAATGAAGTTTCGTGTGGCATTTCGAAAGAAATCGGAGGCAGCTTTTACGTTTTCAATTAATGTTCACCTGTAAACACGGCATGTGTTTCTGTTGTAGGTAGTTGATCTCAGCGACAATGTTAATTAATACATCTTATGAAAGTTTAAATGGGAAACGTACCTACTCATACCAAATTAGTTTTTAACTTACTTTTTGTCTTTTTTGCGAGTGAATTGATTTTATAAAGATTATTTCGCGATATAATCCAAGTTCTTTGTTGCGAGGGCTTTTATATATCTTTTAACAAATAATGTCCTGTAAGGAAGTACAAAGTAAGCAATTAATAAAATTAGTTAGGCACAAACGTATGTATATGTACAAACACTAAAAAGTCGAGATGATTGACGAATACTAAGTGACGGCTACTGTATGAATGCTACAGTGTTACCGCATCAAATGAGTTGCATCATACAAAATTCCGCATTTGGGCGTAATTTAAATGCATGCACATTACTCGTGAACGACGTTACACACTAAACCTTAATTTATAATAAATAGCTTTATTACATGACCTAACTCATCAAAGCAATTTAGAAGTTAAATTCACGAACGAGCGGTATTTTTTATTCCCAAATTACACTAGGTAAATGCACTAATAGCGTTCTTGTTAGTGCATGGTTTTTACTTAATTGTTAATCCGTGAAAATGAAAAAACATTCTTAATACATAGTACCACTTGCAAAAATAATTTTTCAGAGTTACTTATTGGTGGAATTAAACTTTGAAATTAGAAAAATCCAAACAATTTATAAACTAAAGTAAACTTTTTAAGTCTACAGCATTTCGGAAAGACTGTAAATTATATTTCCTATTAAATGATCCGCTGGAACTGATAAGACATAAATTTAATAAAAGTTTCACAAAGTAGTTCAATAAACGTCTTAGTTATCTCTGTGTAATCCCCAAACGACCCAACTGGTAATCTCGCAGACGTTTAATTTCGCCATTTTAAATGAATCGCAGATCTCATATCCCATCCCGAAATCCTTGCTACGATTGGTTCGTTCGTCCGCGCGTATAAATTCTTAAGGAAAATCATCTACAGAATTCCAATAGCTAGCTGCTGATGTCCAAATTTGTGATATATCGAGGTCTTAAACGTTTCTGGAGCGCCTGTTTGTGAGATATTTCATAACATGCATAATTCGTTGGTCATTTATCATGATATAGACGGTCAGTGCTTTTTAGTCCCGAATAAGATGTTTAAATCAACACCAGCTTAACTGGACAAAACCTACGAAACCTCTAAATATGGAATAATGGTTTATTGTTGTAAATTGCGTTTTAGCACGTTGGAATAAGTTAGGAACATGGCTCTAAAAAGTAAAGGCTACTTTTGGGTTCGTGCGTAACTTAAATAAATGTCAACTGAAGTCATTAACATGAATAACAAAATGTTTCTTAACAGTGTGCTAATGGGCTATACGAAATATTGTGATCTTGCTAATGAAACTTCGGCAAAAAACTACAAATGTCACCGCCACCTTTTGACAACTATGTGAAAATTGTTAGAAGTGTTTCAAATTGATATTAAAATAAATACTATTTTAGTGATGACGTGACTTCACAATTATGTTTAATAATATGAATGGTGCGAAGCTTGACAACAATAACATAATAAAAGGTTAGCGTGGTCGTTGTGTAAAGATTTATTTTCAATTTGCATAATAATTGAGTGACGTGTAGTTACGCTAGAGTCACGAGATCGGTCCGCGGATGTCGGACCCACTGCTCGCTCTCAGGAGCTCACTAGCTCCATAAACAGGTTTCCGTATTTTTCAATCAGAGAGCTGTCAAAGCGTTCTGACACCCTCATCCCGTCGGCTCGCACTCGCCGAGCACCGAAATTGGTTTTCTACATTCAATCCATACAAAGTTTAATGTTATTCGTTCGCGATATCACCGGGATGCTGCCGATGTTTACCGACGCGCCAAATCATATTGGATTTGCAAACTTTTGTTTGCGGACTTTATTTCATTTCACTGTTAGTTCAGGCCGAGAGAATGTAATTTTAGATATTGTCCTCGTCTATGTTTTGAATAAGTCTCTTTTATGTTTACACAATATCAACTTGAAGATTTTATTAAAGAGCGCAGTATTACGATATCCATATTTACCACGTGTACACTAGACTTTCTCAGTTAAAAGTGCAGGTTACAAATTAACCGCGCCGGATATATCCACGAGAGAGGAGAGCAGCGCTACAATAGACGCAGCTGAAGTGTGCCAGCAAGCGTTTATAAATTGAAGGGCTGGTACCTGCGGCTTAATACACCGCCGTTTCCGGTTCATTTCCGGACGGCGCGCGCGGCTCCGGATATTGCTTTTAAGGTTGCGCCGCACGCCATCGCTTCGCAAACACATGCGCATTATATGCGACGCTTCTCACTCACCTACACGCTCTATCCCTATTTAATTAATTGGATCAAAACCTATTAAGACAGGTCTCAATAAGTAACAAAACTCAAAATAACGAAGCAATGAAACATACTTACAATAAGCATTTAAAATACATAATAAATCCAAAATCGAAAACATCTTTAATCCATCGCAAAATTTAATAAGGATTTAAAATGAAATAAATGAAAAGACCCTTTATAAGGAATGCTTTAAAGAACGTCGGTATAATTACAAATAAAAATATGAGAAACATAATCCCCTGGAACCGGTCCGGAAATTAAATTTTCCCTTAAGCTTAAACTTTAATTAACTAATATCACGCGAGTGCATAGTGAGCAATGTTGTGGCGGAAAGCGCAGGGCACGCCGATTCGCATCCCGTCCGGAGGTTACACTTTAATATGATGGACAGTCAATTTAAGACCGATGCCGACGCGGTAAATGTGCAATTTAATTTATACACGAATAACGAGCACAACGTGTGAATTGCGCTCACGGGCGGTGGTGTGAGCTAACATGATTGCGTTTTCCTAGAATATATTGTGAACTGATTTTATTTTTCAACTTACAATGTGTGGATTTTCCTGTACTATTGCAACAAACTATTGTAATACGGATTTACCTTTACTAAATGTCATTCTTAAAAATGCAACTGCATAGATAAATCTCGTCTATTTTCAGAGGATAATTCGGTGTAATGAAGATAGACAAGATTTAACTTAGTATTCAATTTTGTGTCACTTCTTCTTTTAAAATGATAATATCTGCATAGCTTATTTATACCTTCGTCAGATTTTAGGATAGCCATGATGTAACGTGCAGTTGACTTTATGTTATACTATGCTACGAAAATTTCAACCATGACAAGACACCAAATTTAATTTTAAGAGGTAATCTATATTTGCCGTGTCTGCAATTTGTAGCAATGTACCAATGGGAATTACCAATTGCCAATTTAGAGCGTGATCACAAAATATTGGGGTGTGAGCTGACAAATGCCCCTGGTGCATTAGTATCGGTATCCAATGCTCATGAGAGAGGGTGGCGATATAAAAAGATTGTTGGATTGTTACTTTCTGGGGTTACCGTATTAACTCGTTTTGGACATCGGAAACGATTTTTTTATTAAAAAGGTATGTGTTACTTAGTGTAGGTTAGATCAGTTTATTTGATCAAGATTCAGTATTGTTACTAAATATTATATTAACTATCGCGGTGCATTGAACTAAAATCAAATGATATCCCAAATTATTAAATTTCAATTATTGCAAATCAATTCCAAAAGTCTGCTTGCATACCTACTACAGCAAAGCTGAAAACCGCTACAGCTCCAAACTAAATACTTGCCTTCGAGTTTTCATTGGACCTTTTAGTAACTTTTTGAATGAATATTTAACGTAAATTTTTCTAAAACCCTGTTATAATAGGTAATCTCAACATATTCTTACAATTTAAGTTAAACAGTCCGGTTTTGCGGCAAGTGTTGCAGTTAGGTACTCCAATATTGCGCTTAGAACAATTTTAAGTGCAAAAACATTAATCTAGTGTTCATATCAAGCAGGTGGCGCCGACGCTAGTCTTAAGTTCCGGGCACCTTCGGAATATGCCCGCTAGGCGGCGACACATGTTCCTTATTAATTATGTTACCGTCTTACCTTTATGCTGACGTAATGAATATTAGATAATCCACCAGAGGTTTATTAATTCAAGTATTATTACATTTTGTTTGTTTTTGTTTGTTTTCTTATACAGTTATTAATAACAATGAAGACATTTTTGTGACTGTATAAATAAATAATATTGATACATTTATGCCAACAACCAACCCATCACATATTCTGCTACTGATGAAAAACTCTACTACAAAGCCGAGTTCCATTCCGTCAGGCCAGCTAGGCACAGTAGAATTCAATTCAATTCCCAGGCAGTATGATTCGTATGAGAGCTCAAAATACATTTTGTCACCAACGTCTCTTGTCTCTCGTCGTCTTTTGTCTATCTCGTGGCTGTCGTATAAGACGACTGAGGAACTTCTACGAGTCACAGGCTCTGATTTCTAGTATAAAAAGTATATTTTTGATTAAAATAAAGATTTCTCTGCCAAACAAAGTAAAACTTGAGGCTAAATGCTGTAAAGATATTTTCAATAAAATAATTATCACTATAAGCATTTATAAAGGTACTACTGTATTCATCAAACCTCCTTTATGCAGTATGATGAAAGTTTCATCAGTACTCTGCTATGAACTTATAAAGCAAACCATATTTCATTACACTTTTATTAAAGTGCTTAAATATTTTATACACTTTGAGATTCTTACTAAATCAGTTTTCTCCTTGTTCTCTTAGTTTAGTTAGAATGTTTTACTAAGTACGAACTACTGGTTTACCATTGACTTGTTACTGATGTTTACTTTGGATCATATGTGAAACTTCCCTATCTGCTAATTGGGGATCGGGGTATTTATACGCCTTATTTTTTTTCAGGGCTATTATAGATAATAACTTGTGTCTAGCATAAGCAATGCCTTGGCTGTGCTCTGACGATGTTGACATCTACGTGCGGCAGTTAGCTCTTTTTAACAAAAAATAAAAAGAGTCACTTTGATGTTGGCTGAATCATCAGTAAAAGATGGAGCCATTTAAAAAAATAGAATATATTTTTATGAACGATCTCTACGGCACAGTAGTTTTAATCCATGCTGCCATGTAGACGTAGTTCAATTCATAGCTCTATGCTAATATTTGTGTGTATGATTAAACATTAATGTTTGCATTTATGTGCTTGTTAGATAAGATAAATTATTTTTACATTACGCTGAATAAAAGCCCGACTGGAACGATCGATTCTATTTTACCTATTTAATTAATAACTTTAAGACAATTTTTACTTTACAATCAACAAAATACAAATTGATTTATTGAGCACTTGATGAAAAACTCACCGAAAAACTGGCACTATAATAAATGACTATTAGGGGCATCCCTGAAACCAAATGTTGTTTTTCAATTCGTGTTAAACATAATAAAGCCATTAGATCAACAAAATAAACATCCAAAGAACTTAAAGTGCACTTTAAATATACTTAACAACATAATAGTTAAATACTTAATTAATACTACAATACGACGTGTGAATCTAATAAAAGAACTAAGTACATATCGTGCTTTAAAGTTTTTTTCCCATCAGTAATTATAGCCATATGGTATATTAATGGGTCGTTAACAAAAACGTTGAACAATCTTTTATGTGAGAATGGAAACGGATAACCATGCGGTTTCAATTAGACTAGAGGATTAAAAACTTAATAAAGGTTTTTTATTATTCGCAATTTAATATTTTATATTGTGAGCATTGAAAAAATTGCTACGTTTAATTTTCTATGTAATAGAAATCAATGCAGAAACGGTCTAATGCAATGACGGAGTTAAACTTGGGCTACTACGAAGATTAATTGTTTTTGTTTTTGAATTTTCCTTCTCTGATGATGTGTCATACATGTCAAATCAAACCTTCCTATCATGTCTTTCAGCCGTAAATTAGATGAGATAGAATGGTTGGAACAAGGACAAGAAAGGGCGACATGTCTGATAATGGCAAAGCACAAAACAGTTTGAGAATTCCTTGCCGAGCTATTAAATTAGGGAACAAAATTTCCTATGATTCTTCTAATAATAAAAGGCTAGACCAGTAAAGTAATAGCGACGGGAAGGTAATTTTTGCATACGTTGTTCTCATTCTTAAACTCTATTTGCTCCATCCAAAAGGTCATGTCACAAAATAAACTAATAAAGCAATAAAAATGAGTAAACAACTTTATCAAATTTTATGTAATGGATAGAATTAAATTATTGTCCCTTATTTTTAAAAGCTAACTTAAAGAGATTCAACCAGGCGCAATTTTATTTTAAGAAAAAGAAGACTCCTTACTTATAGTCAGCCAGATTTATTAGTAGACAAACCTTTTACTATAAGATAAGCCTGTAGTGGTGATAATTCCTTAACCGGTAAGAAGAAATCGGATATGCATTAAAAATAAGTATAAAGAGAAAAGCGTGAGCAAAAAGTTTGTTTTTAAAAATATCCATCCATCCATCCATATCAGCCTATGGACGTCCACTGCTAGACATAGGCCTCCTCCAAAAGTTTCCACATGAAAATATATTCATAAATTATCTAAATGCTCTATAGTAAATGACAAAATTGCGGGCTTTTAATTTTTATTTAATTAACGTTTTAATTCAGAAAACGACAATAAAAACAACCCAAATACCTACATTTTAATTTAAAACATTTAAATCGATATTATAACCATTTAATTTAAATGTCAACAGCTCTATATTTTTCTGAACTTTAAGTAAAGTAAATTGAAAAGCACTATTCAATAAAAAAATAACAATAAAATCCAACACTTTGAAAAATTAATATCTATTTGTGAACATTAGTAAGGAAACTGGTCTTATCGCTCGCCCTGATTCTATTGCATTAAATCGTTTCCATTACTTTAAGTAGAATTCGATGTTTATGTCAAACGCGAACGACGATAATATCGCAATTTATTTTATTAACACATTCTGTATAATGGGAAACAGGTAGGTGATGCCACGAATTTACTACTACTGATTATACTAACATATCAATTTTAAATTTTATTAGAAAAATATATTGTTATATCTCTTTTACAGAGTATTGTCAGTATAATGATAGCAAAATTTAAGTTAAGTTATGGTTGGTCTTTTTGTCTAACTACTACGGATTCCCTGTCTATATTTTTGTTCCCAACTCTTTCGAATTTGCTAACTTCTTTCTTGCGTTCTAATATAACCTATTTGTTATGTATTGGGCCCTTTCTTTTGTTTTTACCATATTTCACCGCGTGGTAACCAAAAAACATTTGTGACAATTGTTGTTATTTTACTCTTTCACGCAAAAACTATCAGACAGGATTTGTCTGAAATTCTGCATTATTATAACCAACCAATAGCCTAACAAATTCACTACAAATATCATCCACGCGAACGGAATCACGCTAATCTAGTCATAATTAATTTCCTAATTAAAGTAGGCGTATTTATTATACATTAATGACATAATACAGAATTTACATTTCATTAAAATTAACATGTCATTATCAAAACATTATTCATTAATTGTACATTTTCATTTATGTATCTAGTTTAAATCTTCTGTCAAAAACACGAAACCAATTTATATTCGGCTTAACGGACTCTTTTAATATTAAAAGTTTCTCTACATACATATTTTATAACGCATTTACACTAAATTACAGCCTACTCAAACATAAAACAGAACTTTAACAATGAATATTCAATCAATTATTGTATTTATTAGAAATAGAAAACCTTCTACTCAATCCGTCTTTTTGGTGATGTTTTGTATAGGTTTCGTATAACAGTAAAAAAAGAGCTCTAAAAATCTAATTTTACGAAATAATAACTGTAAAACATAAGCAGAAGAAGGCAGCGTGTATATAATAGCAAAATACCAGGAAGACCGGGTAGTATGACAGATTTTAGGTGCAATTACTTAAATCCTTCCTTACTTCTAACTTTGGTCACCGCGCAGTATTTTTCAATAGACTATTACCATGTGTGGTAATAGAATAAGTAGGTACAAAATGTAACCCAACCAACTAAAAAACTGAACAGCGTTACCAAGCGTAAGTAGATTAGACAGTTTATTTCTTAATACACCCTCTCCATCCATTTGAAGAAGATAATATGCCTCTATCTTTCGTCTGCAGTTACCTCGTGTGATTAGCGGCAGAAGTTAGCAGATATGCGTAAGCGTAAGTATGCGATAGCAAATAACATGCCAGGTTGACCGGATGTTATGACAGTTTGTAGATGCAATTTCTTACTATTATCTTTCGTCTTCGCGTAACTAGTTTTTTTCAGTAGACTATTATCATATCACAGATACAAGACGTGGTAACATTATGAGTGGTCATGGAATAAGTACAAAATGTAACCCAACCAACCAACTAAAAAACTGAACAATGTTACCAAGCGTAAGTAGATTAGACAGTTTCTTTCCTAATACACCCTCTCGATCCATTTTAATACGATAATATGCCTCTATCTTTCGTCTGCAGTCACATACGACCCTCGTGTGCTAATTGAATTTAAGGAATAAAATCCAATCGCCCCGATTCTTTATTATTCAAGATCCAATTTGGATAAGGTCTGATCGGTCCGAGGGGTGTGGGCCGCCGCCGGAGAGGGGCAGTCGAGAATAAAATTGGTTTGTCACTCAAAACATAAGGTTATCAGTTCTTATATGAATGTATTGTATCGTCTTGTTATGATCTAGGGATTCTATTGCTCCGTAGAGTTTATCTCTCTTGACCTTACAAATGTTGCTAACCTAATTCTGTTGTTGACTTTAGGGAAATCGCTGATTATTATTCAATTGGTTCGTTCTTTCATCCGTGTTATTACTTTGTAAAGGCAGAAAGGGGTAGGATTTTTTTAAAGGACAACTCCCGTACCGTCATGCCATGTGTGTGTTACTTTTAATTCATACAGATACAAAACCCTGGATCAGGACAATTATTTTTGTGGATTGCACAAACAAAATACGTGTCCTGCTACGGATTTGAACTAAGGGTTAACTGGTTCTTGTCTGGTTCTTGTCTCCTTCTTGCCAATGTCATGGAAAGAAATGCTAGGTGACATTCTGTTTTTTTACACAATAGAAATGAGTTATTTAAACGTGGTTAGGGCTGTAATGAGGTGTTTGAGTTTCCTCGGTACGGATTAAATACCTAATCCTTCGTATCTTGCGTTCTTGGGTGTTTATGGGTGATTAAGGTGTATCTCTATTACCCATAAAGCCGTGGTTTTTAGTCCCATCGTAAATAGCTCTTCCATGTTTTAGTAAACCCTACTGTAGGTTAGTTGCCACTCGGTTGCGTTAAAAGTTACGTTAGTTACAATATTTGTAGAGTGCGGCTGATCTCAACTGAAATGTAGATTACAATGATGGCATACGCGCTATCGCGGAAGAGCAGAAATTGTCTCAAAACATACACAATCTACCAAATGTTAGGGTGCGACACTTTAAATAAACCCTATTTTTGTAGGGTTTGGTTTTTTTGTTGCGATCGTGACATTTTAAATTGTAATAAGAAGTATTGTAGCGCTGGTAATTGATCTAGTGCATTATAAAAAAAATATAATCCTTTAAGTAGCCATCACAATAGGAATCAAAAATTTATTCTCATAGTGACAAAATTTATTTAAACAAATTGATAATATTGCCAATCACATTACATCAGCAACGTTGCAAAAACCGGGACTGATAAGCTTAGCGTTATAATTTGTTAGTCTTGTTTACTCAACTCATTGCTAAAAATAACTTTGAAAAATATTGCTTTCCTATGTAATGCTATTTGCTATTTTTGATACCTATCACTTCGCTATCATCACTATCTATCATCTTCGTATTAAAGCTACCTCCTTAGGTAAGGTAAGTAGACCAATTTTAATACCTACTAATAACTGCAACAAATACTACAGGTATAAAGTATGGACGGACTGCTACCAGTAAGGACACTTGACATATTTCTACCACGCTGCCTGGACTGAACGGAATGGTATGCTTTTCTCTTCTTCTTTTGTTTTAATAAAAGTAATATCTAAGAGTTTAAGTGTAAGTGTAGTTTTAGTGTAAGAGTTTCCCTTAGTCGACAATGAGACGGGGTGGTATGAATTATTCTTACTCTATCACCACATGAAACATTTTCATATAAGTACTACACACACTCACACATACACAAAGGTACCGTACGTGACTGAGTTCACGAAATTAATGGCAAACAAACAGTGGCTTCTATTAGTGAGCGACGCACTGATTGCTATCGCACAAGACGGATGGGGTGAACTCTCCCTTATATGCACCTCCTTACTTACATAGTTGCCTGGTACTTTTGATATGCACTTTGATACACGCATTGAGTTTTTATGCATATTTTGCTTCTGTTGCAACAGTACGTTTTAGTAAAGATATTAAAGCCCTTATTTGTTGTCCTGCGAAATAATTTGAGTAATGTCAGTCTTCTTTTTGTACTTGCCATTCATGAGTGGGAGAAGATCGTGGTTTTTAGCCGGTACACCGTATTTCCATCTTTTTGGAACTCCGCGGGTGGAGGGGCTCTAAAAGGTTTACCATGTGAAAAAAAGGTTTAGTTTGTTGTTGTGTGTGTATTTATCAGCATATTGCAAGTAAGTAAATATAAATGTAAGTATATAGGTAGGTAACGCAATAAAACAGAGTGAATTAGGCAGTTGTTTAAACTGCCGAATTAACTCTGTTTTAAAAATAAGATATAAAATAATTTCCTCATATCCCGAGAAGTGTCCGTTAAAAGAACCGAAACAATGTAATCTGCGTGAACAATCAGAAATAATACACTCTTATAAAGAGCAAAGACGTTGCGAATGCATTTAATTGCCTAAACATGGTGGATCGTAATGCGTACAAGACTTGGCGTGCAGAAAATCAGTTAAAATTAACAATGCACGTAGCAATTAACATATGAATGCTATTGTGATCAATAATAACTACAATAAAAATTACCGGAATTGCGTTTAATTGGAATTTGAAAAAAAATTCTGATCACTTCCGTGTATGTTACAGCAGCTACATCTATACATATAATAAAACTGTAGAAAAGTCGTTTTTGTACATTGAAAATAAATCCAAAAAAAATAGCCAGGATATTAAAAGACAACCAATAGAACCCATATCCACCATTTTTGGAATTTTTGTCTGTTTGTCTGTTTATCTGTATATCTGTATGTCTGTATGTCTGTATGTCTGTTTATCTGTAACCTAAAATTTGTTCGGGCATCACGTAAAAAGTACCAAAGCAATTAAGATGATTTTTATACACAACGATTGAGCGTAACTTGAAGTTTTATTTAGTTTTTGTTTCATTGAAATCGGTTCCGTCAATTAAAAGATATTTGAATTTAACTAATTAATATTAAACAGCGCCATCTTTCAAACTTAGACAGAACTACATCAAGAGTTAAACTGCGTGCAGTATTTTTAAATGTAACGTAAAATGTAGTTGCCTTTAATACACAACGATTGAGTGTAACTTGAAGTTCCATTTAATTTTTGTTTTATTGCAATCGGTTCAGTCTATCAAAAGATATTTGAATTTAAAGTGCTCAAGAATAAGTAGTTTTAGTTTTATACGTAGTTTATGTTTACAAAGTGAAATATTAAACAGCGGTATCTTAGGAATGTAGACTGGAATATATTTAGAGTTAAGCTGCGTCCTGCGTGCAGTATTTTTGATTAAATAAAATAAAGACATTTAACATTTTTTTATCCGGCTAGAAGGACCATGAACAAATCCCAAAAAGTACTCGATGGAATTTTATGTAATAAAACTCCAATGGCGAGAGAAAAAGCTTTTATTTTTAACTACAAAACATACTTATGCTATAAGATGAACATAAAAATATCTTAACTATATATCAAATAACGCCATCTGTTGGTGGCTTAATTAAACTTATTATGTAAAACAAATAGAACATTAAACAATACTTTAATGTTTTGTGATTGTATTTCTATATTTTATTGTCAGTTATGTATTTTTCAATGTTAATAATCTATCTATATACTATAATAAAACTGTAAAGGTCGAAATGTCTGTTCTTTTCGAAAATTCAGATAAAAATTATCTATAAAATCTAGAAAAAAGTCAAAAAGCACGAAACCACAATTTTTAGAATTAATGTCTGTCTGTCTGTTTGTTCCCGCACATCTTTAAAACGAATTAATATAATCTTAAGACCAAAACATTGTATTGTAGCCTTTTTTATTAGGCTTAAACTGAGGTATGTTTCATCAAAATCGGATAAGTAATACTCGAGATATCGCTTGATCTCTTTATATTAGAACAGTCCAATACAAATCAGGAGCCATGAAAAATGGATTTGGTTCAATATTGAATGAATTTAAATTTCGTTTCTTTTGTTCACGAGATGGCGTTACCAGTAGTAATCATACTCAAAAATAAATGAGTTTGTAAATAATCCATAACTATTTTATAATGAAAAGCTATTAATTATAAGTTATTCCTTTTAAATTTTAATAAAATTAACCATGAATCGTATGTGTTATATCAATTATAAGTTATATTAAATCTATACTAATATTATAAAGAGGTAAAGTTTGTGTGTTTGTGTCGTTGTAGGGGCTAATCTCTGGATCTACAGAACCGATTTAAAAAATTCTTTCTGTGTTTCATAGTCCATTTATCGGGGAGTGTTATAGGCTATATAGTATCACGCTATGTCTAATAGGAGTAGAACAGTAATGAAATATGTATATAAAAGGGACGCTTAAAAACGTTTATTTTGCTTCTGCTGCTTAAACGTCTGGAGATATACTGAAATGATGTATTAGAGAATTGTACCTTTAAAAAAGGTTTACAATTAAGTCAACGATAGCATAATATATCTATCTTCTAAGGTTGACTCACTACGACCTTTTTTATAATAATCAAATTTGACTTAAAGAAATGCATTGTTTGTAAAGGTATTTTATGTATGGTATTGACCCTTATCAAAACAAATTACGTTAATCATTATATTTATTTAATTTTAAACAAAATTGACCTTTACAGCGATGAGATCCGATTATTAGTTTGAAAGATATCTCAGTTTTAAAATAATGCGCGAATAACGTAAAATATCTGTCTAACGCGATGTTAGTATAGATGAATTTTCTTAGTATCAACATTTTGGCTGGAGTAAGATTTTGAATGGGCTGTTATGATGAAGCGATCTTTTTGAGGTAGAATTAATTTATAGTACAAATTAATTCTACCTCAAAAAGATCGCTTCATCATAACAGCCCATTAATATCCCACTGCAGGGACGGGCCTCCTCCCGTGACGGAGGGTTACTTGGCCTACTAATACCACGCTGGCCTGACGGATTGGTATAGGGTTTAATTTCAAGTTTTCCTTCTTTTTATTTCGTAAGGATAGTAGTTACGGTTATTCCCTTAGTCGGTTTTTACGACACCTATGGTTTTTTTTTGTTTAGGACGAGTAGTTGGTCTCTGACGACCGCTACTACTTTACACGGGCTGTGGTGGGGCGGATGGCCCTCAACTAAAAACATCCATGGGATGAGATGGGGTGATGACATATTGTATTCTTACTCCGTCACCACACGGATATAAAGATCAAGAAGATCTCTTGGTCGGACTAAATTCGTAGGGCGGAGAACCCTGTTCTGTGGCGTTTGTTGGGAGAGGCATTTTGTCCAGAAGTGGACTGCGATAGGCTAATTGGTTTATTGATTAATACCATGTATTCTGAATCCATCGTTACATGGATAAAACTCTATAGGTACCTACTAATATTATAAAGAGGTAAAGTTTGTGTGTTTGTAAGTTTGTGAAGTTGTAGGGGGAGATCTCTGGATATTCAGAACCGATTTTTTAAATTCTTTTTGTGTTAAATAGACCATTTATCGGGGAGTGCCATAGGCTATATTAATAGTATCACGCTATGACTAATAAGAGTGGAACAGTAATGAAATATTTTTAAAAAAGGCAAGCGTTTTTTTCGTCGCCCAACGAAGTGGGCACGGGTCAGCTAGTTGTTATAATAAAAATGCTTCTATAATAATCACGTTCTTACTCTAGTATGAGCGTTTCATTGCTGGACAGCATTTCCCAAATTCTCGGCATTCATACCTGTCCTGCGCGGATCTCATTCAAGTACGGTCCGAAAAGAAAAGCAATGGTAATTGACACAAACATGTTGGCGTTATATATTGTATTACATTTTAAAATACAATTGTGTTGCAGTAGAAAAAACAATACCTATCTAAATCACACTAATGAATTCTAGCGTTTACCTGACCGTTTTTAATTTCTTCCACCAATATTTTGTAAGTTGTTAATCAACTTTATAATATTGTTCACACAATGATTAATAAGAATGTAATAGTGATATCTTGCTAGTTTTAGTCCTTCTCACAAAAAAAGAAGTTAGAACAATTTACGAAGAACTAGCAAACTCTTTTACAAAATAACACACCTAAATCGCCTTATTTCCTAAAATAGATTGTATGATAGAATCGATACTCTTTCATCCGAGAGTCTAATCGATCATGCACCTTCAATACATTCACGGGTAAGCTCGGTAGATGACAAGAGCTATATAGTTGAATATGAAACGATCATTGAAAGCGCGGAAATTAAATAGCCGCTCATATCCGGGCGTTGAAGTGTCATGTCGGTCCCGTCGACACCAGCGTGGCACCCACTTGCCTGAGACTGGAAGTACAGGCGGGAGGCAAAGAGTTTAATATGTAACTGTACTTTTTTGGGAAATTTGAATGTCTGTACCTAAGTATATTGATATTTAAAATGATGAATACGTTTGTGAATATAATTGGGTAGGCACCTAACATAAAAGATAAATTATCGAAATTGGAAAAAGTCACTTCACGGCTTCATGTCAATTCAATATGACTTTTATTGCTCACCATAACTCACATAAAGTATATTACGTATTTGTGAATTCATTAAGGAATTTGTCAAACACAGAAGAAGCAAGCAGCAATATAGCAAATACCATCAAAAATATGACAACTAAAAAAGTAGGTATTGGAATCTTGAAGAAAACATTTTAGGCACATCTATCGTTAATCATGTAATTACTTTACACCTTTTATTATTTCCGAATTATGTTAAGAATTAAGTATTTTAAGAATATTGTAAAAAGTTTTATGTTTTTTATTCTTTGTTTTTGTAAGGTAATGACATACCTACTCGTATCTTATGTATCATGTCTTATTATGTCTTCTTCTTACTTTATCAATACCTTATTATGTATATATATAACACTTTCTATGCCAATAAAGTTATTCTATTCTATTCTTTTGTCCAAAACTGTGTTCAACTACATAGTTTTAAATTAAAAACTACGCGGAAGAGATTTATATTGAAAAAAAAAGTACCAAGCACGAAGCGAAACAAAGTACCATTAGATTGCTACAGCTAAATTAGTACCTACTCGTAAAATATTAATTAAGGATTGTTATCATAATACGCGGTTACTGGTACCAGTATTGTATAGTGCGTGGTTTCATAGACGCATGTGCAACAGCCGTGAGACGCCAATCAACCTACACCAATCAATTTAAACCACAAAGCGTTGCAACGCTCGTGATCTTTTAGGGTTCTGTGCTGTTTAAAACTGGCTTTTGAATTTTATTCTCTTATTTGTACAGCGCCATCTAGTAGCTATTGTAATAAAGTTTGTAGTAGGTATAAGTACTAAGATATTATTTACAAATACACCTCTTTTTTTTGGCAAAGTAACGTTGTATTTTAGACTACATCAGAAGCGTATTTGTATTAATCTCACAGAAAAAGTAATTTATGCTTATTTGTGCTAGATAACAATCTGTTCAGTAAATAACAACAAGAACGGATCAAGAAGACATGGTATTGGGCATCAGACAGGTTTTTTGTTACTTTTTTTGACTAATAATTGCCTTGGGGTCGCGGTAGTTACATATACGGCTGCTGTGACGAGTTCGACATTCGAATCCTATGCGGAATCCCATTACATTAATGTTTGTAAAAGTACTTCAAGGTAGGTACCTACTTGCTGTTCACTACGCGCGGATAGACGTGAACTTTTATAGTTTTACAATGTAAGTACTTTAATCAAAAACTGTCAAAAGTGTATTCTATAAAAAAAGAATCTAGAAAAACCAAAGAAGAAATAAACAAAGTTTTTATAAAAATAACATTCCACAGAACCCGTAGCGAATTAATTTCTCTTATTACCTTTGTTATTAGGTATAAAAGCTAATTAACAGTCCAACTAATAATTAGTTTCATTAATGAAAAATATAAACAATGACAACGCATAGCATCACACATCATTATCTGTGTATTTTTGTTATTGTTAATTTGGATCGTTGCCTCATTAACCTAGTGCTTTTATCATAACAGCGTATTTATGTATCACTAGGGACGGGCCTCTTCCAGTTAAGGATGGAAACATGCTTTACTAATTCCATGATTTGATCATATAAGGTAAAGGCACCTAATTCCGTGGTGTTTTTGACAAAACACGAAAGAACATTAAAAATTAAGTAATTATCGTACCTTTGTTTACAATTTTATATTTTTATCAGAAGCGTTAACTATCTAACTTTTGAAAAATATATGCAGTTTGTCAGTAAAAGGCTATTAAAAATGATAAAATAAATAAAAATATAAAAAAGAACGATGCGCCTAATTCCGATGTAAAAATCGTAATTCCGATGCATTTGGTTCCTAATTCCGAGTATAAAAATAGAAAGGGAACTACCTATGTAGGGTTCTCATACATGATGTTCAAAAATAAAAGGAGTTTATTTTTTTATGTTAAATCAGTTCTTTTTTTAATCATAATCCTTAATCTTATAAAAATCAACATAAAAATCTACTTGTATCATGATTACAAAAATAATCTAAACATGTACTTAAATAAAAAAACTAAAAAGTAATAAATAAGTGAAACTAAAATGCAAGTTTAAGACTTTTGAAATAATTTATTAGGCGCGGTTATGCTAAACTTTGAAGCACTATAAATCATGAATGATTATTATGCAATAAAAAAAATGACTTAGGAAACCTAATAATGATGTATGTAAAACTATCCAGGTCCAGTCACTAAGTGTTTAGGAGGATACAAAGAAAATTACATAAACACACACGCTGAAAATAGTCTTCAAATAGGCAGACTGACAGACAAAAAATCATTTAATTGCTGTAGTTTCATAATTGGGTTAAGGAAATATGAATACACGCACACTTCAATTTTATGTGATTGTACTATAGATGATTAGTATTCTTTCAGTTACTACGTACTAAGCACATAAAAAAAGGAACACTCTGTATTTAAACAGGGTCAATACTCTCTATGACCGGGTCAAAACATCGGAATTAGGAACTCATGTAAGCTTATTCCGATGTAAATACATCGCAATTAGGTGTTCATATAACCTTATTCCGACGTATATACATCGGAATAGCGTTTTATGATGGTAAATCAAAGTTTCTAATTCCGAGTAATAAAAATTAAAAGATTTTTTGATATTATGCAAATTAAATAGTGGATAGTTGCAATATGAAAGGGAAACAAATATAAGATACATATATATAATAACAGAACAGATCAAAAACCGAACGTCTTCATAAATTTTTTCCCGTACAACGTATTAAGAAAGTACCTATAATAGTCACTTTTAACCTGCTATAATTAGTGAATCCGATGCCAAGGTGTACCTCGGAATTACATTATTAAATGCATGAGTTATTCAATAAGTCAGAACTAACACATTAAACTTTGTAATCATAAAACACACACCGAAAATTTAACAAAAGTAAATGTCTTAAAATTTGTTTTTCCGTGGTATACATCGCTTTTAGGAACACACTAAAATATTTTGCACCTAATGCCGTGGTGTTTTCAACGCGTATTTTCTTGCTAATTTGCAAATAAAATACTCAAATCTTAAGTGTTTTCGATAAAATATATTGTCCTTTCAATAAGTCATCCTAAACGAAAACTCGCATTGTATAAAATTATCACGTAAAACACTATTTGGCAAATCGTAATACTCACGTGCATGAGGTCCTAAACGTATGAGGTGTGCTTTAAAGGCGGCTTCCCGTGGCAAAATGACCGATTATTCTACAGTGTGAACACACTTAAGTCTCTTTTGTTTATATAAATATGAACAGATAAATTATTAATTGATTATTTTATCATGCAGACCAAAATAACTAGTGAATTACTTTAAAAGCCCGTTTTACTAAATACCTCGGATTTTACTGCCGTTTTTAGAACCCCTCGTAGTTAGGTGCTTTTACCTTACCTAATGTTTTAATGTCAAGCTTTTTGTTTTTGAATATCTGCGAACTATCCCTTCATCGTCATCATCTTATCAGTCAAAAGATGTCCTCTGCTGGATATAGGTATCCTCCAAATGTTACCATGGCACGCGAACTTGTGCCACTCCCTTCTACCGATCTTCCGTTAAGTTTAACACTACTTTACTACGAGTATCTAAACAGTGATATAGACAAGCAATGTAATTACCAGATAGATAAATTAACAACCACTGATCCATATACTGGAGCAAATTATGACTAACGAAACAATTTAGATAATGCATTTTACATGTCATGCATTAACATTTTAGTGAGGGTATGAAATTCCAAAAAGGTACTTTAAAATCTATAACTTTGAACATGCAAAAGCGGAGATTAGCTACCGGTTTCAAGCACCAAAGTGTCAAACGCCATTTGATAGTAGATGCGAAAATAGATTCTTTGTTAGAATAAATAAATTGGCGAAGCGTCAGGTGTTCCTGAGGAGTCAGAGCCTGTTATCCGCAATGACGATGAGTGTATATTTTAGAGAAAGGCTCCTGTTAGTGTGGGCGAGCCAATTAGAAGTGTTAGGAGGTGTAGGAACACCCTTACCCCGTCCCCCTCGCCCCTCGGCTGTCCAATTAAACTCACTCTCGCGGCTGACGACGTAGCCGCCGACGCCGCCGGAACCGAGTACCACCTCGTAATTGCGTAAACCACTTCAAAACAAACCTCTATTTTTTTGCAGTGACGCGAACAATGGATTCATGTCAGACAGCACAAGAACACCCCTCCATTCTATTCTTCTACAGTGTAACTATTGAGTTGTTAATTAAATTCGCACAACGTAATCGCTGACCGAACACTCTGCGCCTGCGTTTCCTTATTACCATTACATAGAGGCGATTTCAGCGTGAAGCACGATTACCGATCCGTACTGATGCAGCTTCTTGTTTAATTACAACAATAGTGGCCCCTAATGAGAGTTTGCGCTAATAAGCACTGCAGAATGTAATCAACATGCTTCGCCGGTCTAATGAGTCGAGTTCCTGGCAAAAACAAGCAACGTCGACATTTTACTGAAGATTAATTAGGCGTTCTACCTATATGCCGTGTTAGGTACTCCTGTTACGATGGAAGACCCCTGTTTCTAAGAAGTTACGTACGTGTTAATGTTTTTCTCAGAAACAGTAACGTTATAAAGCAATGTGTCGTGTATCGGGTACAATATGGGCATCATCGTATTTGTACCGTGAATCTAAGTCGTTTGCTCGACGTTCGTATAGAAAGACAAGCTTGCAGTGTCCGCCATTAAATAACAGCTATTGACAACAAAGTACAGAGCCCTGGTAAACGTCGTTAACTTAAATAAGTACGTTTGATTACGTCGTAGCTAGCTACCCCATTAAAACTTAACGAGGGGCAACCCCGGGGAAAATAACTAACCCAATTTCCCTTTGCCGGGAAATCATTAAAAGTCTTAAAAGGGTCTTTTCATATATTTTTTACCCCGGAGCGTACGTGCAAATAAACACATTTTTACATACTCGAACAAACAATTCTCTTAACGAGGCGGGAGCGTAACGAGCGCGAGGCGCGGCTCTGGCGGTGGCCAGCGAGCTCGGTGCCCGCACAGCGCGCTAATTGGAAGGATACGTCCGGAAATATGTCTCGTTACTGGCGCCTACCTGCCCACTACCATACCCAATATACGCTGCCCCTCTAACAACAACCCTGATTTATTTGAGACAATACATTCAAATTGACAGACGAAACTCTGATGAAATCTGACGAGCGAACTACGCAAACACTTAACACATACCTACCCTGATTTATTAACGGAAACCAACTTGTACTAATTTGAGAGACATTTAAATGTTAAGCTGGTTGGTGTCGAATACTTGTTTTGACATTAAATACTTATTCGTTGACGTGGGCGCTACTTTCTCAGTTCACACGTAGCTGAATGAAGTCGCTCGGAAGACGAAAATAGATGACTAATTTTGCAAAGGAACTCAATTTGAATAGGTATTATTACAACAGAATAATAATAATCGTGCCGACATAGAAGGATATTCGTGTTAATTATGTTTATTCCACATAATTACGGATGTTAGCTCATTTAGAAGATATAAATAACAATTGGTATTTAATAAGATCGATTCATTCAACGTTCTCAGGATTGCGTGATGCACTAATAGGTAATTTAATTAATAGATTTACCAATTAGTGTACTCTGTATAATTAATGGATGTGTGGTGTATTAGCGTCGCGTCGGATACAATCAGATTCGAGACTCGTCGGCAATTACGGGCGGCAACAAAATACGTCGAATTCCGCGTAATTGCTGAGAATATTAAGGCAGTGAACTTAATTGTTCTCGACTTAATTAATTAAGCTTTTGTTTGAAACTAACAGCAAAGTGTAGACTTGGCAATTCTAAATTGGATCTTGTAATTACCTTACCCTCCCTTTTGCTGAAACTGTATACCTACTTTCAATTATGGGCCAAGCTTTGTTAATGAAATCAATTATAATTGGGATACAATGAAATTAATTCTATTCACAAGCAACAGTACAATCGATTATTTGTTTAACGTTAGCCTTGTTTTGTTTGCACAATTGTAAAAATAAAATTGTTACGTAATTTTTGTGTTTAGTGATAAATGAATGGGTCGCATTTTGGTTCGTTTTAATCCGCTCTTAAAGTTATATTGCTGTCTTAATTACGCGAAGTTTGCTATTATGTAAACCGTCAGCGGGTCATTATGGAGTACTTTAATGAGCGCCCTCTTGTAGGTCTTATAATAGCCACATAATCAAAGTTAAATTATAAAATAGGTAGTTATTGTTTTTGGTTTTTCGTCGTAATGCAGTAATAACTCCGTGTCGTAAAAGTCGCCTAAGGGAAAGTCTGTAGATATTATTATCCCTACGTACTTATACTAAAGAAGGAAAATGTGTTGTGACAGCATCGACCACATGATAAAAGCAAGTGTCTCACCAGCTCTACAGTGATAATAATAGGCTGTAATGAATATCACCAATAAATAATTAATGTATAATTACAATGCTATTTAAAATTACATTTTGCATAATGTAAGGACATATATTAAATTAATGAAATTAATAATGTTAATGGTGCCGTTGCAACAAATAACCAGATTTTAATGTCATTGAAAATTTCCAGTGTTGACTTTTATTTCAATCAAATGTATGGTAATTAAGATTATAAAACAGAGATAATGAGCGTTAATTAATTTTCATAATTATGTTAATATTAGTGAATCAATTTGATATTGATTTTATTTAATTATGTTTATTAATTTTATGTGCAACTAGCTGATGGCTGCGGTTTTGCTCCCCTGGATTTCAATTACATGACAACCTTTGTTCTTTCTCAATATTTAGTATACTGTTAGCTTATTAATACTAGGTTTACAAGCCGGATTAGGTAAGGTACATACATGTTATAAAGCTTTGTGTAACGGTTTTCTTCTTTTGTTTTCTTAGATAAAAGGGTACTCAATGATAATCTATGAACTCTACCTCCTCAGTAAAGAAGGTCCCATGCAAGATAACCGTTTATGCACTATCGACAAATTATTGTCTAGAGTCTACATGTTCTTTGAGTTCGTTAAATAGGCGACACATGCCATAATCCCTAAAGCAGCAATTAACTTCAAAAAAATATTCAAGATAATTTAAAAAAGTTTACATAAACACCTCAAGCTGAGCCCATTAAAAGTAACTTTGGTGTTAGTTACAAGTATAACATTATGTGGGGGGTGTGAGGGGTGAAGAGACAGGGGGTGTGAGAACTCTACCAACTTTAATTAAGACACAATAATTAAAATAACAAGCGGCGGGAGCGGCGGCATCAGTATGCGAAGTCGTGGGGGCGCATATAACACTGTGCTAATCCACTGGACACTTTATGCTGGCGTTGTAACAATGTCCCACTGAAAAGAACTACATCTACAGTGACGGAGGGAAATGAATAGCATTAAGGGCCTACTATGCCTGCCGAGGTATTGGTATAGAATTTTGAGTGAAGTTTTCCTTCATTTGATTTCGTAGAGATAATTTGACGTTCCTATGGCGTAGTGTTTATATAACATGACTGCTACGCAGAGGTCTCGAATTCGATTCCCGCTCAATGCAAATCTTTGTGTGCATGAACATGATTGTTTGAATTGGTCTGGGTGTTTTCTATGTATAATATGTATGTATTTACAAAAAAAAAGTATTTAAGTATGTTTATCCATTGTGTAGTACCCATGGTACAAACTTTGCTTAGTTTGGGACTAGATGGCGTTGTGTAAATGTGTGAGGAATATTTAATATTCTGCGATATTTTTAGTTGGCTTTACGACACCCTTTTGAAATGAAGTGACATTATGTCTTAATCTGTATACAATGAATACTAGTAGTAACAAAAAATATAATCAAATAAAGCAGAATTTGTCACAGCCGAGTTTTATTTATTTTTTAACCCCATGGATAGTTTAAGTAGTTAATTCTTCTTCTTCTGATCTGTAGGTTATTGTAACTACTACGCAGAGGTCTCGGTTTAATTCTTATTTAAAGAGATTAAAACAGGTGAATAAAATATTAACATGTCAAAGAAATATTCATAGAATTTAAAAGTTAGTAACGATAAAGCCAGAATAGAGGATTATGATAATACATAATTTAATGTGAAACATTACATAACTCATTACAAACATAATATACATATTAAAATACCTAATATTCTTATAATATACAGATCGTTTGATATAATATAATGTAACACCTATAAAACATGAAAGTAAAAACTAAGCAACTAAATTAAAAAGGTAAAAAGTCTTCCGTAGAAATGAAATACCATCTTAGTCATCGATGAACACACAAAACAAACATTAGTGATAACACATAACATTCTGTTAAGACAAACATATACATAATAATAAATAAATAAATATATGACGCAAATAATAAAAAGTAATCTATCCTTCGAACTAACTAAGAAATTTAAACTATCCAAAATAATAATAAAGACACTTATTAGAGCGTTTAATACATAATGAAATATAAAGGAATCATCACCCAAATAAAACTAAATACATAAAGTATAATAACATAGAGTTTGACTCTACAGTTATGTCTCAAAACACCAAAAGACAAATGAAACTCTATCATACAATAAAACCGCCTTACAATAACTTCTAAAAAATATCCAATACGTAATAAAACTACCTATTCACGTTACACCTTCAACAATATCCTGCTCCAATATCATTCGTTCAATAGAGTCAACAGTAAATTGCCTCTTAAGTCAATCATCGCTTATAGACCTATCTATAACAACGATCGGCTTTTCCAATTAGTCAATGGACACATATCAGCTGTCCAAAATACAACTTCGTTCGCAGCGTAAACAGGAAATTAATGAATGAATCTCCTCTCTCTTTATATTAGCATCTATATTAATTTAACCAGACATAACAAATTAATGTAAAACAATATAATTTAATCAATTTATGTTAATTATAACTTATATTTTGTAGTATAATTAGATAGAGCATATATTTTCTTTTCCGTTTCGGAATGTTTTGATTGTAAATTCCATGTTCGACATTGATTTAAGGTATGTTATATAAATACTAAATGGCAAAAGATAAATAGAGTTCTTTTAGCGAATTTTGACACATAAAAAAAAGCGTAAATACATTGTTTATTTACCTTCAAATTGTGTTTCCCGGCGAAATCAACAAGAACATGTAACTCCAACACTATCGTCTGGCACCACGTCAAACAAATCCACAGTCAGAAATGAATCACAAAAATAATAACAATAAGTTGTCCACACCAACAATTGTCACTTTCAGAAATAATTAATTGTTTATTTTGTCAGATAATTCAAAGTCCGAGTAAACGCATATGACGTAGCTGGCACGGCACAATCTCCTTAGAGCTGCGGTCAATTAAAATGATTTATAATGTTAGTAATTAAACGAGAAGGTAAGGTTTAGACGAGCGAGTATTCAGCTCGAGTAAAGTTTCGTACGCGTGAGGAGTGAGACCGGCACGTGAGAGGGCGAGGAAGACTCGCGACGAAGTGAGCCTCTGTCCGCCGTAGTCGCGAGTGATGCGGGTACCGCGCCGCGCCGCCGCCGGCCCGGACCCACGAGGGCGCCCGCCCGGCCCGGGGTGGAAACGAACAACACTCTAATATAATGACAGGGTCGGAACACTTTAATACTCTAATTGAAAAAGTATACTCCGACAGCTTTTAAGTGTAATTAAGGTTACGCTTCTACATTGTGACTTTACTTACACCCATCGACTTTGTCACATACATTTATAACGATCTTAACTGTGATTTTATATTAATGATCTAATCATTTTCAATGTCAATTATATGCTCTAAGCAATCGCGTAACCAATTATTCTCAGATAAGAGTTATTTATTCAAGTAAATGAGATTAGGTAGGTATAGAACATGAGCATAACTAACTTAATTGTTATCGCAATAACAAATTAATAAGTGGAACGGTATTAATTAAGAAGTAATGACTAACTTATTATGAAACGGTACAATCGCTAAAATAACAAAATAATACGTTACACAGATATCATAATAATATAAATGTCATTTATATATCGATAGCTTATATATCTAATCGGGAAGTGCGTCACGTACTGGTACAGAGGTAAGAAATATCACAAACACAACCTCACTAGTGAATTCCGGCCTAAATTCAATTCCACCCCTTTTCTCCGCGCCCGTTCGACTAGGAAACCAATCTTCTTTACATTCCCTCGCCGACAAATTTATATACCTCCATACATCGTGAGTATTGGGTGGGATACCTGCGGCAGAATGAAAGCTACCGTGGTCGCCGGAGCCTTCTAAATTATTAAGCAGGCGCGGCAGCGGCGGTGACCCGCAAAGAAACGGTAAGTGTATGTCCAGCGACCGCGTGCCGTCTCTGAGAATTTAATTTCCACGGGCCGCCCTCCCTCGTCGCCATTGTCCGCCCAGTATTTCATTACTGCTCGAGCTTTTCTATTAATAAATCACTCTTCGCCTGTGCCGTTTAATTACGTCCCGGATCCGGCCACCGTCTGATTACACTTTCATCGAACATCTAATTAGGAGTGCAGTAGAGTCGACTCGGGGTGAACGTATGTATTCTTTGTTCGAGAGATATTACACTCGGCCTATATTACACCGCGAAGCGCCCCGACCTAAGTTTGAAATGAACGAACTTTGATTAAAATCGACCGCTTGCACTTCTGCTAAAGTATTAATTTAAATGTAGGCAATGTTCTTCTCATACGAGACGTACTCGTACATGGATATCGATACAAGCTTGATTCTTAGACTGAAAGTCAATAAGCCTTTAAAAGACCTTTTATTGGTGGCCTATCCAATATCGTTGATATCGGATTATTCAAAAGAAAAATTGATTTTCGCTTAATATAGTCGTAGAAAGCTATTGTGTATCTAAAGAATATTGAGTAAAGACGAAATTGAGTAAGCCGTATGAATAAGGATTTGTACGTCACATGCAAGAGCTCATTACATTGAAAATGTTATGTTAATGAAATTGAATATTGTAATGGCAAATAAGGGAGTTGTGGCTTAAGACTTTTTTTTTAATTTCCTGTAGTGGGCACGGGCGCATTCGCGACCGGCGCGGGCGGGCATCGGCGGCGTCCCGCCCGTTTAACTTATTGCCACGGTTAACGAGAATACGCCGTTGTGTGCCGGCGAAATTGAAGGATTTACTCCGCGTCCCTCCTTTATTAAACGTATTGCACACTCTGATAGTAGCAGTGTGTGCGTGTGACTGTACACGCAGTATGCCGAAATTACATTTCACATGAGTCGTAATAACAAGGGCGGCGTAAATCACTAGTATTATTAGTTTCTCTTGTTACTCGTGCCATTTGTCACTCTATATTGATGTGAGAATAACGACATAAAACTCTCTGTATGATAACTGCAAAGCAAACAGATAATTCGTGACTCAAGTTAATTAGATATTAATTCATGTCATGGTGTTTATTTACTTTAACAATCTTGGAAGATCATAATAGAGTAGACTCTATTTATGTATACTTACTGTAGACTTTTGTTTATGATTCTGAATGTTAATAATCGCATTTTTTTTTACTTTCTTGTTCTTGCTCTTATCTCTATACACAATTAAAATTAATAAGAATGATTGAATAAAAAACATTTCTTCGAAACAATAGAGTAAACCACGATCGAAATTCAAAATAAAAGTAGCATACAGAATGGAGAAAATACATTATGACTGCTTTCTTTTGTCGACAATCTGTATATCTTCTCCCTTAAACGCCTTTCTTAATATTTCATATTGATAAAATAAAATAGGGCCACAACGTCCTCATGACACAGGGCCCGATGGCCAGTCACAAACGTTGAACCTGGAGAAGAAAAAGTTTGTGAACTGGTATTGTTGCATAAGCCCTGCAAAAGCTAACATACTCAATAGTCTTCTGTATGATCAGTGTATGCGCAGTGAATATGTTCGAAATTCTTCAATCCGCTTTATTTAGTCGTGCTCATAATAGTTGCCATCTATGTCGTCATCATATTACTCTTTTAGTGCATAATCGGCCCAGTGACCAAAAGATTGAGCAAATTACCAAATTCTGTTAATCGCTGCTTTTACGTCCTTATTATGACTGAGGCTCAAGTGCATGCTGAATAATCGCTTTTTACGAATATGATAACGCTTAATTATAAAATTATCTTAAGCCCATACGACCCAGTAATGGGGTCAAAACAAAAGATACGTATAGCTAGTACAAGAGATTACCAAAGAAGTTATTCACAAACGCACCCGTGTACAAGACACTATATCGCCGGACTTCCTGTAAGCTGTACGTATCGCATCGCTTAAAGTTTCGCAATATACGCTCACGAAGCCAGTCCTTTATTAAAAACTATTCTCACATTTTTAATTAAAACTTGTGTTCCCCCACTAAAACTTTATTTAAGCAATAAAGGAGGCGCAATTAGCGGCGCTGTCCCCGACGGCGACTTCACCTACTTTTCCTTTGCTTTAATGAGTGTTTTTTAATAAAGCCGGAGACTGGTGCAAGTTTATTAATTTAGCTTAACTCGTGTCACGGCAGTGAGCTGGCCGGTGTGGCCGTCCAAGCTTGCACGTAACAATACTTTTTAATTTAACCTTTCACACTACTTAGTATACACTACCCTATTTTCTTAACTATAATTTTATATAGTAGAGACACAGTATCGAAAGACTTTACTTGCCAGCTTCTAATTACGAATAACTGTTTTGAAATTTAGTTAAAAGTTTACTTTTAAATCTTTACCTTCACGCAATTTAAGGCCTAACAGAATTAGCGATTAGCTGAGTTAGTAGTTTTTGTGTGCATGTTTTGTGATATGTTGATAATTACTTACAGTACCCGGCCGTTTATATTACACATCGACCTATGGAAAGAGACTGTCGGCTCATTTTGGCTTCGTAGAGCGTCATCTCGATCCTCGTAGATTGTCTATTTCCCAGGTCGATGTGTAATATAAACGGCCGGGTACTGTACTGTATGTTATGGTGTGAACCAAATAAATGATTTTCTTTCTTTCTAATTTGAGTAGCTACTTTTACCGGAGGAAACTAACCTCTTTAGTTTCATTATAGAGTTTTCATCTCTCTTAATAATATTGTGTGCATACCTCTTTGTTCTGACCTGTTTTATAACCTCATCACTGCAGTCGTACATGTGTTCTCATCTACGACTCAACTGCAACGATGAGACACAACCTTGAAACTTTCAGGCCCAATTGCATTCAGTTTGCGAGTGTTGGCTTGACCTAAAGGTGTGTCCAAACATTGAGCGGCAATCAAGCGCGGCTGCCCGCCGCGCTGTGATTGGACGACTGCCGCGCGCGGCAACCCTGAATTACTAGCCGCAGAAATGTGTCTTACGAATGCCGCGTGTTGCTGCCGCGCTCTTGCTGCTCAATGTTTGGACACACCTTTATCGTATCTTTACTTTCATACCCTATTATTCCTAATCACTGGTTTTAAGAGTAAAGGTGTGTCCAAACATTGAGCAGCAAGAGCGCGGCAGCAACACGCGGCATTCGTAAGACACATTTCTGCGGCTGGTAATACAGGGTTGCCGCGCGCGGCACTCGTCCAATCACAACGCGGCAGGCAGCGCGCGGCAGCCGCGCTCGATTGCCGCTCAATGTTTGGACACACCTTAAGACTACTAATTTAAAAGAGAATATTAGAATATGTAGAGATTAATTGATGTTGAAAAAGTATTCACATTAATGAATGAATGTGTCAAGCATTAACTTAGCATTATATTTAAAAAAAAAGAATAAGACATTAAACTTACATCAATGACTCCCTAATAAGATTAATCGAATTGAGATTTTTAAAACATACATCACAAAATCTAAAGTAACGATCGTTGTCGAGCACCGAACTAAAAGCTTGAATGACGTAGAGTCCCCCTTGCACCCGCATCCCTCAAGTGTTCCGGCCATAATTACATTCCCGTGTCTAACAAATGGAGAATCGGTGTTGATTTGTGTTTAGCCGAGTCCGTGATCCGCGGCCCGGTTGGACGCCCTACCTACTACTGCTATATAGGGCTACGCTGCCGCAAATGAACGCACCTGTAATGCATAATTATGATTAATTGGGTAAGAAACTATTGTTAGGTACGGAGTCTGAAGAGTATTTGTTGCAAATTGGGTTATTATTACTCCTATTTATGTATTAGACACAATTTGCACAAGGCAAGCTTAACTGGCCTGTGAGTAGAGCAGGAAGAGATAAGGTTGGTTTATAGTAGGCTCCCTTTTTTGCTTTCCCTCTCATCCCCTGGGTGTTCTACAGGCTAAGTAACTAACATTTCGCAGATATTATATCTAAGGAAACAAAGAAAACTTTTATACTTATCCCCATATCAATTCGCTTGGCCAACGTACTCGAAGTGTAAGAAGGCCAAGACTCAGAAACCAATGTCCCTCGATCAATGCAGTTGGATGTGCAGATAAAAAAACGATTTTAGGCATTGGTGTCGTACATTCATTTGACCTCTGTGGCGCATTCGGTATATTACATGGCAGCTACGCAGAGGTCTCGGGTTCGATTCCCGCTCAATGCAAATCTTTGTGTGCATGAACATGGTTGTTTGCATTGGTCTGAGTGTTTTCTATGTATAATATGTATGTATTTACAAAAAAAAACTATTTAAGTATGTATAAACATACTTAAATTAACGGATAACCGTTGTCTAGTACCCATAGTACAAGCTTTGCTTAGTTTGGGACTAGGTGGCGGTGTGTGAATGTGTGAGCATTGTTTATTTTCATGCATGTTCATACAGAATTAGAGTGGTAAAAAGTCATGTTTAGTAGACGAATGATATCTTGAAATGCTTTTTCGGGAGTTAGTTCGGAAGTTTTGTAGGAGTAACACTTCATTCAAATGACATTAAACGATCTCGATCTATATACGAAAGCTAGTAAATAAACATGTATACTGTATACCTAATAGGTATAACTCATGTATAGTATTACGTATACAAATACCTAAGTCGTTAAATAGTTTGTGCGCAGCGAGTAATTGCGCGTACATGGACTAAGTGAAAAACGAAGCTCGCCATTCTGCCTAAAAGCTTCGCGGTAGATTGCATCAGCACACGGATTTTCCATTACGCGCTAGTTCTTTATTACGAGCTTTGAGAACCAAGTTAAGGTCGAAACTTTAACAGGCCATTTTTTTAATTAAATATAAAATCACGTAAAGCTTATCCATTGAAGTTTTTTGACGAAGGATTATACTTAGATAATAATATACAATAGAAGTATTTTAGTAATATTCAATAAATAAAGGAATAACCAGGATTCAAAGTGCACATTAGCCATTGGGTTACATAATATTGTCTGAGACGGCGAACTCGTTCAAGAAGAAGCCAAATACGCAGACTACTCAAAAGAAGGATGACGCGCGGGGGGAACAAAGCATTTAAAGAGACCTAAGTTCAATGTTTTAGTGATTGGGTAATACAATATTGTTATTTAAAACATGCTAGGTTGTAAATACATAATAATTCTAGGATCGGATATTCTCGCAGTTGGAACGGGGTCGTTTGTGCAATGGTTCGCACGAGCCGAGCAAGGAGTCGTTAGGGAGCTCATATATCCTCGGATAACCGCGAATATTGGCCGCACTAACAATGTGCGTCTTTATAAGTTTTTAACGAGCTCGGACGATATAAATTATGTGTGCGGCGGGCAGTGGGTCTCGTTATCTCGCTAACGGCGCACTAGCGGAAGCTTAATGTACCGAGAGCTTTATTGTAGCCACTTACGAGCGCACTGCAGCTTCCACTAGTTGTACAACACTATTGTCCTCGCCCTATTATTACTTTTACTACTGAAACTATTTAATGATCCAATATTCATTCTTGTGAGCATCTTTCGAATGTAGTTTATTGTCAAATTTATTCACTTTTTAGTAAGTGATAGAATGTTAGTGTGTAGCGTGCGTTTGGTAATAACATTTCCCTTTATTTGAGTATTAAAAGAGATAGTACATGTATAATAAAGTATCCTAGATAGTGACTTAAAAATAGCTTAAAAATCAACGTACTTTTTGAAATCGGTTCAATAACAATTGTCAAAAATAAGACTAAAAAAGTATGGAATAAGTAATTAAAAACACTATTGAATTTCCAATTCAACAATTCACTCAAGTTGTTACACGGAACCATTAAGGATGGTTGAAAGTTAATAAGTAATAAGTACAGTAATTGGTTGACAGGGACGGACTCAACACGATTCCAGATATGCTCGATATAATGAACTCTCTGTACACTTTTTATTTGACATATTCTCTTATGGACTGATGTAGAATCAGATAAGGCATAATCCGTGTGCAATCAGGCTATAAACGTTACATTGGCGTCATTAAAAGAATTTTACCATGTTAAGACCGGAAAAAAATGTGGACTCATAATATAAAGTGCTTGTTAAATAATGCAAATGTGAACTATAATTGAATGGATTCATCTGTGAACTCGACATCTCTTGATATATTACCACTGTTTATAAAGAAATCGTACCTTTTCCATGAAGAGTTAGTTGTACTTGAATATAACTAAAAAAAGCGCGTCAACTAAGCAGATTTATTTTTTATCCTCGAGCAATGTTTATATTTATAGTTTTATGGTGTCATATTAATATGTATTTTTCACAGTATTGACTAAGAACCTCCTATCTGCCTTAGGCCTTACAGTATAAGAAACAGTTGTCACCATTCTCAGTTATAAAGACTAATATGGTATTTGTAGTTTTATTTCAGTTTTGATAGAATTTTAAAATGAAAAAATACGGGACACATTATGTTTATTTAAAGTAAGAAATATAAAGGCAAAGTGAGGTGTTTTTTCGTAGATTGTTTATCACAGTGGTTAGCTGTTATGAGCTTTTCTAAAAATATAAGAATTATATTATTAAAAACTAGAACTAATCAGACCTTATACCATTCTTCTACATGTTATGTGTATCGTATCGGGACGTGAAAAGCCGATAAGTACTTTAATTAAAAGATGAACAAAAATAATCGTTCAAATAATTTGTAAAGTAATAGTAAATGACTAATATAATTTTGTTAAAGTAAGTAAACGAGTTCATTTTAATTAAATAAACGTGTTATTTATTGCCAAAGTAGCTGTTAATGTCAAATAATGCCTAAAACATAACTAAAAGTTGTTTATAGCAAATTAATAAAAGAATAAAAACTTAAAACCTAAAGCGAAAATACATAAGAGTCAAATGCGGCCCTGTCCCGTCCCTGGTGAGCTTCACGACGAAATGAAGGTTACCTACCCTGCAATTAGTACTTTACGGTATTAATAAAGAAATCCCTTAATTCTTCCTTGATAAAAGAAAATTCTTAACGTATTTGCTGAGAAAATTCATTAGCATAACTCACTTTTTCTTGATTCGTTTTATTAATATTCTTGCAAGCTAATTAATGTTGTAATTTTAATTATTTTTAAGGCGTTTATGTTATATAAAGTTTACATTATTATGAATACAACGCCTCTATAAGTAGTTACAACACCCTTTCCACTACATTCTACGACATAACAAATAATATTCATTGTAGGTAATATTCCGAACATAATGACACCTTGTTCAAAGCTAAGCAGAGTATGGGTGCTTAAGGAATAGACAACAGATAAACCTTATTATACTTTAAAATAACAGTGACGCGTGAAAGTGAACAGAGACGCCCTAGAGTCGTCAAATTCAATGTTATTGTCACTGCTGATCGCCTTTTACTTCAACGCTATTTAAACAAGTTTCCATTTTTTCCTAAAATATAATTTGTAAATATTTAACACAGTCCAACTCCAGTATTCAGCACATCCTAAAAAAATTTGGACCACCGTTCTCGGTCCTCTAACCTTAACCTCGAGGGAAAACCATACTTAGTAGTTAAACAAACATTTTTATGGAGTTAATAAGTAGTTCAAATTTAATTCACAATAAAAATACCATTTTTCCAGCCCTTTAAACTTGAAAAAGTGACAAACTTAGGTACCAAACGACAACAAACTTTCATATTTAATATAAACAGGACTCTTTCTACTGTACCAAGCTTTGATTAAAAATACCAATTAAGATTACGACCTTTTTATTCTACTTGTAATAAACTAGTTAATTAGGATTTAGCGCGAGCGCCCACCCGGAGCTTACTTATCAACATTTCATAACGTTAAAATTAACGTTCTACTATAATTAATTATATAATCGCTCTTGAAATCATTTGCTTTGTTATTTATGTTGTTATGATGACTTATATTAATTTTAGATTGTGTAGAGTTCAAAGCTTTTGTAAGGCAGAAGAGTAATGAACTAATAAGTAATGTTAAATTCTTCATACATTGTCACAACGTCAGCTAGTCCCAAACTAAACTTTGATCTTTGTCATTTGTAGATAATGTAATTTTACTAGCCTCTACAATAAACACAGTAACATTTTAAAAATAATACTTAAATAAGGATAAAACGTGCGCAACAGAAACGACTTAGCCTCTTGCTGAATACATCTAACACCTGATAAGGTATTTTTAATAAGATACCAATCGAGAAGATGGTTATAAGTTATCCGCGACATGAAATCCATTGATTCAAAAAACATTACCTCACTTTGCTTCGCAATCTGGGAAAAATCAGAATAGGGACACGGTTAGTGTTGTGTGCAAAATGAGGGTAGAAAAAAAATTCTTCTGCCTCGGAGACGGAGCTGTGACTTCGCTGCATCAGTCTGTTCGTGACCATGGCTGGTGTAACCTGGCCGAAACGTCGAGCGGCTCAAGGTAAATAAATAAAGTGCTTACCTAAAATCTATTAATACCCCTTAATATTGGTATAATTACAAAAAAGAAACGCGAAAGTTTTAAAGTTAATAAAGTTAATACCTAAGTAACACCTGACTTCTCTTACTCTGTTTAAACGACATACAAGCAATGAGGTAAAGTGGATAACATTCATTTTGATTGAATAAGGTAAGTAATATAGCTTGCGATACTTGTTTGTATAAGAAACGCAGTTTGTATAAGACGATCTATGTGATATATAGATCACATAGATCGTCTATTTGTCTACCACGCCCAAACCCATTACCAAAAGGATTCAATAACAAATATATAACGGTCCAAACTCTTTATACTGACGATTAGAAAAAACAATAAAAGACATTTCAGATTTTATATAATGTCATTCTATTGTTATATAGGACAAAACAAATGGGTCAACTAAGTTACTGTTATACCCATTGAGACAATAACTTCTACTTGTTTTAAATATAGGAACAAACATGAAAGCCAAGACATATCTCTCCCATTTTAGTAGCGGCGAAGTAACAAATCAATATTTGGAGTGAGTGCTTTTTCGTGCTATGGAGAAGCTTTTATCTGGACAACGGTCCGATGGCAGCACAAACAGTCAAAGAACAGAAACATTCACTTAAATATAAAACGGTCCATCTATTCTTTGTGTTACGTAACTTTGCTTCATTTAATTATTTAAATAGAGAATGATGTGATTAACATGTTATTCTTTTTAATTATAAATGAGTCATATATAGCTATTGTATTTTGATAAGGTTTTATTGGTTTTGTTATCTACTATTTGTAATAAAATTACGTTTGTGATTATGAAATTATAATTTTAACCGTTGACTTTCTGTACTTCGTAATATACCTATTATATTCAATCTAGGTATACCTACTATACAATTATATCTCGATACGATATTTATAAAAAAGGTATTTGAATAGCTATTTTATCAAGGTAAACATAAACTAGATACAATATTTGATTTTATTTTCATCCAGGTAAGAAGGTCATAGTACAGTCACGAGCAATAATATGTACACATTTTCAAATTTTCTAAACTATCTGCACGTTTATCTAGACATTACAATATCAAAATGAATTCGTAATTTAGAAGAGGTTCCGTACAGTTTTGAATTAATCTTCGAATTTTCAATTTTGGATTGGCAGAACTTTAGATAACTGGTTTACAAAATGCGAAAATGTGTACATATTATTGCTCGTGACTGTACCTACTCATAGTGTAGTTGTCCGCAGTGAAAAAACTTTATTATTATTCGTTGTCTTTACTTCTGAACTTTATTTGCATTTTCAATTAGGTTCGATACAGTTATATTGCCATCAATCAATCAACTAGCCTATCGCAGTCCACTGTTGGACATAGACTTCTCCCAACACGCGCCACATAACACGGTCTTGCGCCTTCCGCATGCAGTTCGACCCAGAAAACTTTTTGCCAGTTTTTTAAAAAATTAAGTAGACTTTTACGACACCCACGAAAGAAGTGGGGATATTAACAGCATGTATTCTTACTCAGTCATCAATCGGCAAAGACTTTAATTGTAACAAACACTATGATCAAGTGGGGTAATGAGCGTCAATCGTCGAGTTTACACTTAATTTAGAATACGGCTAACTTCTACGAGTACGTAGCTAAGCTTTCCATATCGGTCAACTTATCGGTGCAGTAACTATTTCGTCAATTTCTCATACTATTTTAGCTGTCTTATGTCAATATGAATAAACTTTTGAAAAACTGCCTTTACTTTTTAAAAGCATTTATTGAAAATACTTACTTAATAAAAAAGAAATCAGTTTATCTATTCTTTTTCTAATAAATTTTCAAAGACTCTGAAAAGAGGAAGAGGTTCTCAATTGGGTAGTATTTTACTTAACTCAAAACACACTTAATTATTGTTTAAAAGGTCCTATTTTTGTTTGAAAGGGTTCTAATTTAGTCTCACTGAAAATTTATTTACTAAAGTAACTATAGGTAAAAAAAAAGTAATTTCTTTGAATCGCCCAATTCTAAACGGAATTGCGGAAGTTGCGTAGAGTAGCCAAATGTTTTACAAATAATATTCTATTAAAAAAAAATCAATAAATTTTTATATAATTTAAAAAAATATAACATGAAAAAGTACAATAGTATATTACCATAGAATATGAAAATTAAAGTTGATTCCCATTAAGTAAATGTTTTACATATCCGGTACCCTTAATATAGACCGGGTTCATCAATGTGATAAAATATTTTAAAACTCTGTCCAAAATATTTATTTAATGTTTTTGGTTCAGTCTTTTTTTTCTTTAGAATAATTAGTAACTTTCATGACGGACTAAAGATCTTTTTTACAAAGAAATAAATACTGAAGAGACTAAATTCACGAGGAAGGTACTATCCACAAGTTATTTTCTTTAGCTTAAATTATTATTTTGATTTAGCCTAAAAACTCGCTTCTACATTTTTTGTTTCAATATTACTATTAGAAAAAAAATTCAATAGCAAGTTGTTGTGAAAGATGTGTTTAATAAAAAAATCACGAGCTTTACTGGGGGCATTAGGCTTCTTAAAGATTTTAAATTATTTTAATGTGTTTTACACATTGTAAGACAAGTGGCTTCTTGATTTTTGTAAAACATTATCTCTTACTAAAAATCCAATAGATAAATAAAATCGCAGATGTCGCTGTAATCGACTAAAGCTGGACAATGGGTTCGTTCATCTCGCAAGGATGCAAATTCCAGCTTTAAATTTGATCCTTATTTCATTGTTACACAACATTCAACTTCCCAGCATCAAGCGAAGATAAAAAGTTAAAATACAAAAGTTCACACTCCGCAACAATAAATTACCTTACCTTTATTACTTCAGGAACATACTTAAACTTGTTAAAATAAATTAAAAGGGACGGAAAAACATTTAATTAACGTTACCAATGGTATAGTAAGGTTTAACCAATACAGACTAAGTGGAACTTTACCGCAAGCGTTAATTATTATCTGCGAGGAGTGCTCTTTGTTTAGTTGCTAACTCTAAATTAGTTTTCGAAATGGATCATTCACACCCCAGCAATCTCCCCTATCTCCCAGCCGACCCATACCCCCTCTTAGTAATTGGAACGTTCTGAGATGACACCACTCGGCAGCCTCTAATCAGTTAACAAGAAACTCGCTATATGCTATTGTTGATCCGTAAACATATCACTTGAAACAAACATCTTGACGGAACCACTTCATTACATTCAAAGAACCTCTTCCATCTCAAGTCTAACTGACATAATCGATAGGCAAAGATTAAATTAACTGATTATTAACTGTCTTACAAATCAATTATTGTGATCGATCAAAGTAAAAATTATCCGTTTGGTGCCAGGAATAATAGGTACTATAAGTAATACTAGATTATAAGATATATCTAAGAAGTACCTATATAAAGTAGAAACGTAACTGAAGTTTAAAATGTGCGGAAATTTTGTAAAAAATTCTTGCTCTCATTCTCCTATACTTCTTTTCCCGACAAGAATACTTTCAAACATGAGTTAACTAAAGGATAAGTGTTGGGCAGAAAGCTCCCAGCTCCCACCAACAAGAACTATAGTAATTTTTTTTAAAGTCTCAATAGGTTGTTTAGCAAAGGTTCTAAACTAACCTAATGCCAATTCATGTGATTCATGTGCCCTTGAATATTCCTTGCAAAGACGGATTTTCTTCTTAGATTCAAAGAAGGAATTCCTAAAAGAGAAATATTGTATCTACTAAGTCCACAGTACCACTCGTGGCAAGAGGCATAAAGCACACAGACCGATCCCGGCTGTTATCCTATGTGATAGCACTTGTTGAGCTACCTCGGAACTACGAGTAAGTTAAGTTAAGGGCGGCTTCAACAACTCTCGACGTAATAATTATCCAGATTAAACATCTCTTTAAAGAACAATGCTCAAAAATGTATGGACACCGTCCCCTCTTTGTAGCACTTTAAGATATATGTTAATCGAAAGGTATTAGTCATCTCTCCATTTTATTGTATGACAGCAAATCTGAAATGTGTATCCGAAAAAAGTTATATCGCCTTAAAGAAACCGAAATCAGTCACAATTATGTTGCTGTTTATTGTACTTTTTAGAAATTATAGCCAATAAAATACATAATTAACAGTGTAGAATATAAGAAAAATATAAAAGATTATTTATTTATTTATTATTACGCGCCGTATATGCCCAATGACCCGATTTTTTTCTTTTTTGTGGGCACGAGTAAGTAGTTTGTCTCTTGGGACATTTACTACTTTAGGGCGGGTGTGGGGTGGATGGCCCTCAACCTAAGACATTTAAGTGTCATGCCTCAGGGGCACCCCCTGTGGGGCACGAACCTCGGCCTGGACCGTCACCGACTAACAGGATGTGCGGAAGGCCCGCTCTCTAGGAGCGAACGCGGCGCGTATTCCTGCCTTGGCGGCGAGGATTGAACCGCGGACGTGTTGTTGTGGCTTCGCGAGCCGTATGAGCTCTACGTTGAGCGATCGCGATCCTATCACCCCGGTTCTTTGAGAGCATATCTAGGTCTGAAATTGTCTAAATGCCTTCCAATACCAAAGTACCACACGATACTGACGACATGCGCGCAGACACCAGCTGTTCTCATAGCAGTTAAGCATGAACAATAATATGCCTGAATGGCGTTTATATCCTGTGCGTTATTTAAAACCAAATACGGGTAATAGGTCGCATTTGACCTATGTTTGGATAAAATTCGACCCCTCAAAAGAGTGCAATCTGCCGTGTTTATACCGTATTGGTTCATAATTGGGCTTGGAGTTGCACCAACTTCTATGTTGCAGACGCCACCACATAAATGTTCGCTAACATAGGAAGCTACTAGTTTTAAGTGTGATATGTCCCCAAACTAAACAAAATAGTATCCTCGTTTGACAATTCAGGGAACGGTATATTTATGGACTCATCAGTTAATGTTCTGAACGTAGCCCGCTGCCTGTAACGTAGTTACCCAAGTCATTGTTGATGTGAATTCTGCGATAAATTCGTTCAACGAAGTCTGTGGCATAGACAATGTCATGAAAAAGCTCCCTGGATGTATTGAGAAGCGCACCAGCAATTCGGTAGTCTGTGAAGAGATAAGGAAGTGTTAATACACTTCCTCATCTATTCATTCAATGATTTGAATACTACATTCCTGAACATTTTAAAATCACGTTTAAATCTCCCGTTTATGGCCTCAAAGACCCAACGGACAAATTGTTACTAGATTGAATTTATTTGGTTCTTCATTCGTGAATCTGCGTCCAACGCCCTCAGCGAGTGGTTCTAAAAATGGAGGATAACAGTAAACCCCGAAAAGAGCCAAGCGTTGAATTTTCACAAGAAAAGGAGCCACAAAACTCTCTCGGCAGAGACACCAAAAATCAAAAAGTTCGGCTTTCCGATCCCTTGGGCGAGGGAAGCCAAAAACCTTGGAGTCATACTCGACGATTAAATCTCACGCCGTCCCAACCTAAACATGGTTCGCAAGCGGGGCTCGTTTGTGATGAGACGGCTGCACTTACTCCTTCCAAGTTAGGATACATGAGACTTGTATTAGGCCAATCATGACGTACGCGTTTAGTTTTTGGACCCCTTAGGCCACATAGCAGGATCCATAAGTTACAAACAATTCAGAAAAGGTTCATGCGCAAAGCGACGGGAGCACCGCGGTTCACGCGTAACGAGGATCTCCACATCGACTTCGAGTTGCCGACCATCCAGCAACACATGAAACTCTGTTCCCGTGGTCCCGTCGCTACTTTGAAATGGCTGCCACTCACCCCAACCAACTAGTGGTTGAGGCATCCGGGTACGGGATGTACCATCTAGAATATCCAAAATTAGAAGACATGTCTTCTAATTTTGGATATTCTAGACCTCACCCGGCTCTCGAAGAACCGGGGTGATAGGATCGCGATCGCTCAACGTAGAGCTCATACGGCTCGCGAAGCCACAACAACACGTCCGCGGTTCCGTCCTCGCCGCAAAGGCAGGAATACCGCGTTTGCTCCTAGAGAGCGGGCCTTCCGCACATCCTGTTAGTCGGTGACGGTCCAGGCCGAGATTTGTGCCCCACAGGGGGTGCCCCTGAGGCATGACACTTAAATGTCTTAGGTTGAGGGCCATCCACCCCACACCCAGCGTAAAGTAGTAAATGTCCCAAGAGCCAAACTACTGGTGCCCACAAAAAAGAAAAAGTCGGGTAATTGGGCATATACGGCGCGTAATAATAAATAAATAAATAATCTTTTATATTTTTCTTATATTCTACACTGTTAATTATGTATTTTATTGGCTATAATTTCGAAAAAGTACAATAAACAGCAACATAATTCTGACTGATTTCGGTTTCTTTAAGGCGATATAACTTTTTTCGGATACACATTTGAGATTTGCTGTCATACAATAAAATGATCAAAATACTAAGGCCTTTCAATTAACATAGGTTTTAAAGTGCTACAAGCTGGGGACGTTTTGAGCATTGTTCTTTACTACATCTTAGCTTAGGCTTGATGAGATCCTTCTTAAGATAAAGATACCTAATAATGTAAACAGTGATTTATTGTTATTTCTCTCCATTTTTCAAACCTTTGAAGCTAACGTGCGTAAGCTAAAGCTCAGATCCATTGGTATTATCTTTCTATGTCTATTTTTTATCGGGGATTTTTAGAAATATACATTTAACGGGCACAAAACACATTGTTCTTCAGAACAGCTATTTATGTAGCCACCGTCCTACCTAAAAACAATAGTTCAAAGAACCTGCAACCTCGAATACGGCGGTCGCACATCCCGAGCCCAACACCACCATTATTAAGTATTATTACATTATTAGTAACCCTTTTACATAACTAATAATCACTTAAAACCTCTTTAGCACTTCAATAACCGTCTCGGATAGAAAAGTCAAAATAAAAAAGACTCAACACATAACTACGTATTTTGAAACATGTTTCTTCATTTTGATGATTGATTTTAACATCAAAATAAGGTGTATCATACTTGATAAATTACATAAAGAATTGATACATAAAAACTTCTTTCATAATAGCATAGCATGTTAATAATATAGAAGGCAGTATGATTACTGTCTAAGTGTATTGGAAGACACTTTACGAAATTAGTATGTTACTTAGGGACAGAACCCAGAGATGTTGTTTTGTTTCACAGAATCAGCGAGGGCCTTAAGTAAGCACTTATCTTTACAGTTCCTGCATTAAGTCGTCAACAATTAAGCCTCATTAAATTTCATTAGTGGAGCGGTCCCGCGAGCGAAACGGGCGGGGTACGGGGGCGGCTGGACCGACGCCGCTTAGACGGATAATCTCCAGCTGTCAGCCGCTAATGCGTTTTAGAGTACGTAATTTGAACCGTTGAGATCGGTGGTAATTAACGGCCTCAATTAAGCTAAGTGATTATTAGTAACTATGAGCGCAAAACGTTAGGTGCACTCATCGTAACTACTCGCTAAACTAATTGCAACTATACAGTCGACCGAGTCTCATTGAAAACCGACAAGTTTCACTAGCTATTCATAGTGGACGAAATAGAACTTTTTTTAGATTGTTACGTATAAGACGTTTCAGCTTTCCAATAAAACGTAATTTAAGTGAAGATACACATGAGAGCAGAGTGAAGGCTTTACGTCACTTCAATTTTGTGTTAAAAGTAAGTGTGCGCGCCTCAAGTAACCCGGAGGCAGGGGTAATGTATTCCCATATATACATAAGTGAAAACATTTTAAGAAGCTCCACGGACCCACTGCATCACCCCCGGGGTTAGGGCCTAAAAGCACTATCTCGGAGCCAAAGCCTTACAACTCTTCTCAAATTCAACTTACTTTGCTCTGTGTGGAGGTGCCCGTACGGATGTTTTATACAACGACCGTGTAGTATTGATACTTCGTAAATGTAATAATTAACTTTTACAAGTTAAAGTGTACAGATGTAGCTTTCGACCCTAATAAAAAAAATTAATATTGTGAAAGTGTTTAGTTATAGTTCAAATACATTGTATTGCCCTTCTTAATAATATTATTTTTAATTCGCTCTCTATTTTGTGCTAGGATTAAATCGAACATTGGATTTTCTTTATTTATGTTCTTATTTATGGTGACTAAAAATCTGACTAAATTTAAAAAAAAATATTTGTTGTTTGTTGTACTATTGTTTTGATAGTATGTATTATATTATCTATTACTAGCTGATGCCCACGGCTTCACCCGCGTTGTTTATGTAGCTTAAATGTTATATTGTACCATATACTACCTATATTTCAAATTTCATCAAAATCCATTAGCTCTTGATAAGCCTACCAGATTGCAAAGCCTTACGTGTATCGATAACTTTGCACATAATTTTGCACTATCACGTACAACAACAAAAATAGTGGAACTGGCTTTGTCAGATCACACAGCGCAAATTATCAAGTGCCCAGTTGATGGGTCATGTTCCTTAAAGTACTGGCGTAAAGAGCAAAGGGACTATGCGCCTGAAAATATGATTAAGTTTAGAAATTGTATACAGAGCTTAACATTTTCAGAAATATACGCTACGGAAGACCCAAATGTTGCATTTGATTTGTTTTCGGAACAATTTAAGTTATTTTATAATCTGTGTTTCTCAATTAAACTTATCACTATAAGAACAGCTAAAAAGGTTTCTTGGATTTCCAAGGGTTTAAAAAAATGTAGTAGAAATAAAAGGCACCTTCTGTGGGCATGTAGAACCAAACCTTCGGAAGCAAATAGGAAGCGTTACGTAGATTATACCAAACAATTTAGGAAAATAATTAGGCTAACCAAACGTGCACTAAATATACATAGTATTAACAACTCGAATAACAAGTCGAAAACAGCTTGGCGAATAATAAATAGATCAAAATCTGCCACCCATTCGAACATTATTCAAAAACTTGTAATTAACGATAGTGTTGTTACGGATCCAAAGCATATTGCAAATAGTTTTAATGATTATTTTGTTGACAAAGTAGTACCAATTGACAATACCGGGAAACAAGTATCAGCTACTACGAGTATAACGAGGAAAATGAACTCTATGTTTATGTTTCCAAGCTTGCCACAAGACATAATAGCCATAATAAAGAATCTCAAAAATACAAATAGTGTTGGGTGGGACGGTATTTCAACTAAAATAGTAAAGTCAGTGAGTGACCTCATCAGCGACCACCTTAGTCATTTACTAAATCTATGCATTTCATCGGGCACCTTTCCAGATTGCTTGAAAATAGCTATTATAAAACCCCTGTTTAAAAAAGAAAATAGAGAAATAATGTCGAATTATAGGCCGGTGGCCTTGACCTCTATCTTTTCAAAAATTTTTGAAAAATATATCTATAATGTACTATGTACATAATAGGTCGGGGAAAAAGTCTTTTCGCATAACGTAGGTATAAACTTATTATAAAATTTCTTTGACTGTACTACTTGTGTCTGGCTGGTTTTGGTAACATTAAAAAGGTTACATTATAAAGAAAAGAAAAAAAAAAAAAAGTTGTTTCCCGCTATTTTTCATTTGTTTTTCTCTCCGTAAAAATGAGTGAATCTAATGAAGAAATTCGATACATTCTAAAATTTTATTATAAAAAAGGCAAAAATGCAACTCAAGCAGTGAAAAAAATTTGTGATGTTTATGGACCTGATGCAGTGTCAGTAAGAGTAGCACAAATTTGGTTCAAACGTTTTCAGTCCGGAAATTTTGATGTTAAAGATGCACCTCGCTCTGGTCGCCCTGTTACGAATAAAATGGACGCCATTTTTGAAAGAGTGGAGCAAGATCGGCATATTAGTAGTTACGATGTAGCTGAAGAACTGGGAATTGACCACAAAACAGTTTTGACCCATTTGAAGAAAGCTGGTTATACAAAAAAGCTCGATATTTGGGTGCCACACGAGCTCACTCAAAGAAACTTAATGAACTGTGTACTCATTTGCGATTCATTATTGAGACCTAATGAAACCGAGCCGTTTTTGAAGAGATTGATAACTGGCGATGAAAAGTGGATCACGTACGACAAGACCGTGCGAAAAAGGTCGTGGTCGAAAGTTGGCCATGCTTCACAGACTGTGGCCAAACCTGGCCTAACACGAAATAAGGTGATGCCGTGTGTATGGTGGGATTGGAAGGGCATTGTTCATTATGAGCTTTTACCGCCCGGCAAAACCATCGATTCTGATCTTTACTGCCAGCAACTGATGAGATTAAAGGAAGCAGTCGAGAGAAAACGGCCGGAATTGATCAACAGGAAGGGTGTGGTCTTTCATCACGATAACGCTAGACCACACACATCTTTAGCCACTCAGCAAAAATTAAGAGAGTTCGGCTGGGAGGTCCTAGTGCATCCACCATATAGCCCTGACCTTGCGCCTTCAGATTTTCACCTGTTTCGGTCTCTTCAGAATTCTTTAGGTTCTGTAAGGTTGACCTCAAGAGAGGACTGCCAAAACTATTTGTCCCGTTTTTTTGATCAGAAGTCCCAAAGTTTCTACAGTAACGGGATAATGTCTCTGCCCACAAAATGGCAGAAAGTTGTTCAACAAAACGGTACATATATATTGTAAATAAATGTAAATAAACTTTGAAAAAAATGTCTTGACTTTTCATACAAAAATACGAAAAGACTTTTTCCCCAACCTAATATTTATAAAGAAACAAAATTATTTGCAAGGAACAAAATGGTTTCAGAAAAAATAAAACAATAAACATGGCCATATTTGATTTCTTACATACGATAATGTTAAACGTAGATAAAAGGGCCCATGTTTGTGCGTTGTTCTGTGATATGACACAGGCATTTGATTACGTGGACCACAATGTTTTGCAAAACAAACTTGAATGCTACGGTATTAGCGGTAACATACCTTAGTTAATAATATCTTACTTGTCAAACCGGAAACAGGTCACAACAATATCAAAACTCAATTTAGGGACAAAAAAGGAGGAAATCTATAAATCAGGGGAGCGAGGAATCACATTCGGAGTTCCACAGGGAAGCGTTCTTGGCCCTCTACTGTTTATAGTTTACATAAATGATATGCCTAAATGTATAAATCACCATATGACTCTGTTCGCCGATGACAGTACCGTTACTGTGCCGTGTGATATACCAGCTACATATGCGAACGATATTAATAATTCCCTCTCATTGATAATATCGTGGTTAAACAACAATAACCTAAAAATTAATTTAAATAAAACACACATAATGCAATTTAGACAACGTACTGAATTGATCCAAGAACTAGACATAGTATATGGTAATATCAAAATAAATGAAGTAAATGAAACAAAATTCCTTGGATTAATAATTGATGAGGGGCTTAAGTGGAAAGCGCACATTCAACACATTTGTAAGAGAATAAGTAGCGGTTCATTTGTACTGTATAAACTTGCACCTGTAATCGATACATAGTACAAGCTTTGCTTAGTTTGGGACTAAATGGCGTTGTGTGAATGTGTGAAGATTATTATTATTATTTTTGAAAATTTTGTTAACCAAGTAAATGCAGAGTGTAGTGTGTGAAATTTTATGTTGTCACTGTGTTTTCTTCCGGAGACATAAACTTTCTAACTATCCTGCATGTGTTTAATATTGCTGCTTTTTGTAGTGTGATGTATACCGAATCTTTTAGCTGTAGTAATGTAATGCTATGGTGAAGATGTTTAGGAATTATACCTGTAGTGGAAAGTACTATTGGGACAACGTAAACCTTGTCTTGTCTCCATATTCTGGTAACTTCGTCTTTAAGTTCTGCATATTTGGATATTTTTTCTGTGATTGTTTTTTGTATATTATGTGTGTTGGGTACTGCAATATCTATAAGGTAAGTGGTTTTAGTTATTTTGTCCTGGAGAGTAATATCTGGTCTATTGTAGTGAATGGTTCTGTCTGTAAGTATAGCACGATCGTAGTATAGTTTATGTGTTGTATTTTCTAGTATTGTTTGTGGAGTGTATTTGTAGTAAGGGGTGTTTGAGTCTTGTATGAGGTTGTATTTGATTGCAAGTTTTTGATGAATTATGTTAGCGATTTGGTTATGTCAGTGTGTATAATCTGTTTGTGTAAGAGTAGTGCATGCGCCGGTTATGTGTTGGATTGTTTCTGATTGTGTGTGACACCTACGACATTTATCATTTCCGATTGATGGGTCTTTAATTATATACTTTCTATAGTTTTTAGTGTTAATTATTTGGTCTTGTATAGCTATCATAAATCCTTCTGTTTCAGGGAATAAGGTGCCAATTTGTAGCCACTTATTTGAAGCTATTGCATATATATGCGACTGTTCTAAATCATGAGGATGTCTACCATGAAGAGCTTTCCTTTTCCAGTTTTCTAATTTTTGTGCCTGAGGATTGGAATTGTCATGATTTTGTGAGGTCGTGGGTTCTGTTAAATTTAGTGGTGTGTAGTTATGGTCGTTTTGGGTTATGGCTTTGTGTAAATGACTAGTGGAAGATTTCATGTGGAAGAATGTTTTAAGGAAACCTATAATTTATTTTACAGCAAAACAAGTTGCAAACGTCGTTAAAAATATGAGTAGGGGTAAATCTCCCGGGCATGACGGGCTCAGCATTGAGCATTTCAAATATGCGGGTGTCCACCTACCGAGGGTGCTGTCTCTATTGTATACAATGTGTATTAGTCATGCCTACCTACCAGCCGATTTTATGAAGACAATAGTGGTGCCTATTGTAAAGAACCGCACAGGTGATATATCGGATAAGTGCAACTATCGACCTATATCTCTTGCAACAACAATTGCCAAAATATTGGACAGTATTCTTGATTCATACTTAAAAGAATACCTGCACATGAACGATGCGCAGTTTGGTTTTCAGTCAAAATTATCGACAGAGAGTGCTATCTTATGTCTCAAGAATACTGTCCAGTACTATACTGACCGTAGAACCGCGGTGTATGCCTGTTTCCTGGATCTTTCCAGGGCTTTTGACCTTGTATCGTATGATGTGCTCTGGAGGAAGCTGGGGGACAGGAATATACCGACGGGTATTCTTGGAATTCTGCAGTACTGGTATGCAAACCAAAGTAATGTTGTGAAATGGTCAACAACACTTTCAGATCCGTATAGGTTGGAGTGTGGTGTGAGACAGGGCGGTTTGACGTCTCCTAGACTGTTCAACCTGTATGTGAATGATCTGCTTGACGAGCTCGGTAGCATGCGTGTTGGATGCCGTGTGGGGGGGGTTACTATTAATAATATAAATTACGCGGACGACATGGTGCTCCTGGGGCCGACGGCAGGATCGGTTAGAGAAATGTTAAGAGTATGCGAGAACTATGCAGCCAGGCACGGACTTGTTTATAATGTAAGAAAATGTGAATACATTGTGTTTAAGGCCGCTGGTGTGGCCCCTGAGTATGTGCCAACTTTAACACTTAATGGCTTAAATATAAAGCGAGTGACTAACTTTAAGTACCTGGGGCACATTCTTACTGACGACCTTAAAGACAATGTGGACATTGAGAGGGAGCGCAGGGCACTGGCGGTCAGAGGGAATATGCTGGCGCGGAGGTTTTACCGTTGTACTAATCAGGTTAAAATAACCCTGTTTAAAGCTTATTGTCAGGGTATGTACACGGGAAGCCTGTGGGTTGGCTTTACCAAAAGATCGCTGGAGGTCCTGCGTATCCAATATAATAATGTATTCAGAATGCTGTTGGGACTGCCTCGTTATTGTAGTGCGTCGGAAATGTTTGCTATAAATCGAACCGACGACTTTTATGCGGTTATTAGGAAGAAGATCTCGTCCCTAATACAAAGACTGCGGGACAGTACCAACAGTATTCTGAGGACAGTGGCGGAGAACATTTATTCTCCTATTTTTAAACGGTTTGTATGTGTGATGCACCAGTAATTTAAAATTTAAAATGTATCCCAATTATTATTACTATTTACTAACATTAATTATAAGAATTTACTAACATATTGGATCATGTTGTCTGATAATAAAGAATTTTAATTTAATTTAATTTAATTTAAGGCTATGAATTTGTTTTTGCCAAAGTTGTTGGATGTCTATTACGCCTTGCCCTCCGTTATGTCGTTTGATGGTAAGTCTTTGTATTGCTGATTTAGGGTGTAAATTGTTGTATCTGGTTAACGTTGTGCGTGTAGTTCGTTCTATTTGCTCGATGTCAGTTTTAGACCATTTAATAATGCCGAATGAGTAGGTCAATACAGGTATCGCGTATGTATTTATAGCTTTTATTAGATTTTTACTACAGAGTTGTGTTTTGCAAATAGCGTTTATTCTTTTTTGGTATTCTTTATTTAGTATTGCTTTAGATTCGGTGTGATCTAATCCTTTCAATTGCCTGTAACCTAGGTATTTGTAAAATTCGTTGGGGTCTAATGCTGATATAATACTACTATCATCTACTTCATAGCTACCAGGTCTAATTTTACCTTTAATTATATGCAAAGCTCTGCTCTTGTCTAACCCAAATTCCATATTAATGTCTTTACTATACTGACTGGTTGCATCTATTATTTTTTTCATTTCCCTATCTGTTTTAGAATACAGCTTTATGTCGTCCATATAGATCAAGTGTGAAATAACTGTATCTTCTGAAGTGTTTTTGAGATTATAACCGACTTGGCAGCTGTGTAACATGTGTGATAATGGATTCATAGCAAGACAAAACCACAGGGGACTCAAGGAATCGCCTTGATAGATGCCTTTCTTAATTGATATTGGTCGAGTTGTTATATTACTAGTTTGGTTGTTTAACTGAAGTGTAGTTTTCCAGTAAGGCATAATTTTGTTCAAGAAATTGGTTATTTTTGGGTTAATTTTGTAGATCTTTAAGATTTTTAATAGCCAGGAATGCGGTATACTATCAAAAGCTTTTTTATAATCTATGTAAGTGCAATGAAGGTTCCTATTTTTTGAGCTAGCATGTTTGTGAATTGTTGAGTCTATAATTAGTTGTTCCTTGCATCCCATGTGACCTTGTCTGCATCCTTTCTGTTCTTCTGCAATTATATGGTGCTGTTCAATGTGTGTTGTGATTTTCCTAGATATTACTCCTGTAAGTATTTTATATATTGTAGGTAGGCATGTGATTGGTCTATACTGACCAGGTTGTGTTGAATTGGAAGTTTTGGGAAGCATGTAAGTTAATCCTTTAGCAATAAATTCGGGAATCTCTTGTTTCTCTAATACTATATCTGTTAAGGTTTGAGCTATGAGTTTGTGTAATGACGTTAACTTTTTGTACCAATAATTGTGTATTTTGTCTATACCAGGTGCTTTCCAGTTGTTTAATCTAGATGTGATACCAATTATATCTGTTTCGGTAATTTTATCAAACCCCATTTCATCTATTGTACTAAATCTATTTTCTTCTTCTGTAATCCAACTAGCTTTATCATTGTGCTGTACTTGTTCTTCCCAAATATTAGACCAGAATGTTTCTAATTGTGTTTGTGTGGGTGTGTCTGTGCTCTGTGTGGGTGTAATGTGTGATTTTTGTAAATTTCTGTAAAATGTTTTTTCGCTCGTACTAAATACTATGTTATCAGTTTTTCTCTGTTGAGCTTTTTTATATCTCCTCAATCTATGAACTTTAAGAGCTAGTTTTTGTTTAAGTGTATCTAAAAATTCTTCTGGTTTGTTATTGTTATCTTCATGTCTAGTGTGAGTACTTCTGTTTTTAAATATTGCTTCTACTTGTTTTACTACTCTATTCGATCTATTGTTGTTAATGTATTGAGTGAGCCTACCAATGTCTGCTCTGAGTTTGGCTATATCTTTTTCTAGGCGTATTTGCCAGGAAGGTTTGTTGTCATGTGTTCGTCTTGTACGTGTATAGTCTGTAATTTTGTAACCTAATTCTTCTGTTATGACTAATGCTGTACAGTATATTAAAGTGTGTAGGTCTTTAAGCTCCATATCTTCTGTAACTAATTGTGTTAGGACGGTCTGATTAAAGAAGTTTGTTAAATGAGACAGTTTTAAGCTATATTTTAATTTTGGTAATCTCGGTCTAGCACCTGGGTCCATACCAGAGTATAGAGTTATTGCTGCTTTAAGTGTATCTAACATGTTTTGGGATTGTGTTTCAGCAAAGGGGATATTATCACTTACAGTTTCTACTTCGGTCTCTAAAATTAGTGTTGTGTATTCCGTTTGTGTAGATGTACGTGAAGTTTGTGTTAATGTGTAAGATGACTGAGTAAGGTGTTGTATATCTGACAGTGTATTTAATTCTAGTTGTGATGATAAATAAGATTCTGTTTGAATAGGAGCTCTAACTTCTGTATTATTGCATGTATTTTCTTCTAATTGTATTCGTACTTCTTCCTTCAATCGGTTCAGTGTTTCCTCAGATAAGAGTTTATTTCTAATTATGGTTCTTTTTTGGTCAGAAATACGTTGTTCAGTTACTTTAATATCTGGGTAGTGTGATAAGAACTGTTCATGCAAAAGTTTTCTATATACGGTCATGTCTGTTTCTAATTTTGTGATTTTTTTTTTATTTTTTATTTTATTTTATTTAGTGATAGTGTAATAAGTACGCATGATAAAAATATTTACATCTTTACTCCATCTCATGCGCACTCGGGGTTTTCCAGCTTTAGTGGACGCAGGTAAAAAGGTATTCACCTCCTGCGCAACAGTTAAAGTTGGAGTCGGTGTTTCTCGGGAATTTTCGTCCACGGAGGACACCGGTGTTGGGATGTATGAAATAGTAGATAGACTGTACGGTTCTGCTATCGACATTAATGAATTTAAGCTAATGTTATCTGATTCCTCTGAGGGAGGGTGGGTGTGTTGTTCGGCTGTAGTATATTGTGGGGTGGGAGCCCGCCTGTTCAACTTCTCACCACTGACGGTTCGCATACTGTAACATCCAGCGTCAGCTCCAGATGTGCCCCGGCGATCGCCGCCGGTCAGCGGTCCTAAACGTTTCCTTTTTGAACGGGTCTCCATATTTAATGGGTTACCATTACCATGTTAGCCACGCCAGTTACAAAATGTTCGTGTGTCCGCCCCCCACGTAGGTCAGATGTTCGACTTGGGCGTATGGTTGGGTTTTAGGGGGCTTATTATTATTATTATTATGTTTCTCTTTTCCATAATACTCGGGTCTATTGGAGACCCGGTTCTTTGGAAGGCATACATCGGGCCGAAGCCAAGACGAAGAGGCCCTTTTAGAGATATTTAATCTGGTAATGGATACACAGGGCAGATACCATCTCTGAACGCACAATATGATACATCAAGAGATGGTCCCTGCCGAGTGCAAAAACTATTGTAGTGCATCTTTAAGGATGCGATGGAAATTTAAATAATAGTCTATGGATGAGTATGTTCGGTGGATAAGTTATTGGGCTATAGAAGGAGACTACCGGATACCTGTCGTGATAATCAGTCTCTATATTATAAAAAAACAGGTAGTGACTTGCCACCTCGTTGAGTGGGCCCCACAAAACGGCCGCACGTACAGTGCGACAATGGAGCAACATCTCTTAGAGAGGCTAAAAGCTGCGGAGAGGTTAAATTATTATTATTATTATACTAGCACTCTACTTAAAGCGTATCATGGGCTAGTTGCCTCAATACTAAGATACGGGATAATCTTTTGGGGAAACTCGGTCGATAAAGATCTAGAGTTCAAGCAACAAAAACGTTGTATTAGATCTATGTTTGGTCTCCAGATAATAGATAGCTGTAAGCCATATTTTATTGAGCATAGAATTATGACTCTTCCGTCATTGTATATATTTGAAATAGCCATATTTGTGAAAAGCAATCCGCAACTCTTTCCCCGTGTATCAGATATATCGGTACGCAGCCGAAGAGATGAAAAGAGATTGTGCATGCATAGGTCAAAGACTTCTCCGTGTGGTGACGGAGTAAGAATACAATATGTCACCACCCCATCTCATCCCATGGGTGTCGTAAAAACCGACTAAGGGACTAACTGTAAATATTATCTTTACGAAGTAAAAAGAAGGAAAACTTGAAATTAAACCCTATACCAATCCGTCTGGCCAGCGTGGTATTAGTAGGCCAAGTATCCCTCCGTCACGGGAGGAGGCCCGTCCCTGCAGTGGGACATTAATGGGCTGTTATGATAGGTCAAATACTACTCTATTATGGAACAGTGGCAAAGTACCCAATAAATTCAAAGATTTAAACATAAATGTATTTAAGCAAAGTCTGGGTAGCTTGCTTGTTGAGCAAATGCTACTATAGCATAAAGGATTTTTTAAATGACCATGATCTGTAATAATAACTGACTGACTATTGAGGTATTGATGAAATAATGATAAATGGTAATTTCTTTTTGTATTGTATTGTTCCTTGTATTTTATGAAATTTTAATAGTATCTAGCAAATATTAATTGCAACATAATGTTAACTTCTTTTTTATTTTATTTTTAATTTTTAATTTGGCCTTAATAATGTAATTAACTATAATGACATAAGTGTATTAATATAATTAGTTATTTAATTTAAATTTCGCTTGACATAACTATGACATTTCAAGCAATATTTTGTATTTGTATGTCTGTACAGCATGTTGAAACTATTGTTACTTTTTTAACACCATTTTGTACATATGTCTGAAAACAAATAAAATGATTCTTATTCTTATCCACTCAGTAGTTTTTGTGTGAAAGAGTCAACTAACATTAATCCATCCATCCTCACAAACTTTTGATAGCATTTTAATATTTCGTGGCTAAGCATTATTTAAATTCCTCACACATTCTTAATCAACAGATCTTGTACCATGGATTCTAAAAATCAACAGATGTAACAATACTTTTTTTAATCATAACTATAGTTTCCAAATTATAATTATCTAATTTATAAATAACCGATTAAAACGTTAATTTGTTTACATTGATGATGCATGATGCACAGAAATTCAGTATTTTTTTATTAAATCCTATCCTAAAGTCTGATAACGACTAAAGCTTTAAGTCTGTTTCATACATTTATAGTAACTAAGTAACTTAATTATAAAACAAATTTTTATCTGTAAAAATAGTATAAAATACATAAAGTATCAAATCAGTTTAGAAACTGTACGGATACTACTCACCTAACGAATTCAAGTTTAGTGTCGTGCAGGGCTAAGACGGTGGAGCAGCGGTTGCAATTTGACCGTATGGACAAACCGCACTAATCTACCACTCTTTCGCAATTCGTCCCATCTAACGACATACTATTCGGATCCTTCTTTAACCTTAAAACATACCACATTAACTTTCCAGTAGCAAAGCTTTTTGAAGAAACAAAAGGCGCGAATCGAATGACGCCAAGTTCGCATTCTTCACGTCACGAATACGGGGCCATGCTCGATTTCATATAAAATAAATTGAAAAGTTTTCGAGTTTAATTCCGTTCCTCAAGCCGCCATCAGTTCGCGCTCGCGGCGGTGTGGCGGAAGCGAATCTCGATGTTTTGTAATGGAGCTTTTTAAAATGGAAGTCGAACTTTTGTCAGACACTTTTAGCCGCGCCGGAGATACATTTAAGCTTTTTAACTTTTCCACTCCGGTAATGTATCCCACACTTTCCTACGTCTGTACTGAAGATGTCGTATAAGTTTTTTTTAACTCAGTAGATAGATGAAGTAGACAACTTTTTTATTTATGTGACTCAATCCCCAGTCGCTCGCAATAATCCCGCCAAAGAGCTTCTTGGCACTTGTTTTTTTCATGTTCGACGACAGTATAAACATTTTGCCTACAATCCATTAAGTGAATGCACTCTGGCCGCCACTCGGCACTGCATATTGCATTTCTAACTCCTCCCTGCTGCCCCAAACCCCTGCGATGCCGAACTCTCGATGGACATTTACTTCGGCACATTCCACCAACAAAGCTAATGGACAATGTTTTACATATGGCACGAACATTGCCAATTGTTAATGTGTTATAAGATAGCGTGATTGCTACGTAATGTAACATTGCATGACAGCACTTAGGCGACAACTTTATGTTTTAGTAAGCTGTGTTTTGAACTACAAACTATATTACACATAGATCTTGTTTGTGTGAGAACTACGTATGGAGTGCGATATTGTTTTATAATGTCAGTTTCGTAATAATAATTGATTATGTCGAATTATTCCATTGATATTTAGGAAACGTCATTTGATTGGTTTTCGAGGTAGATGTTTCGAATCCTATTCATCTACCCTAAAACGTAAGGTAGAGTTAAACTATTAGAATACAATTAACTAAGTTGTTACCAAGATACAGCATGACCTTGAAGTGAGACCATGACACGGCGAATATTCAATGCTGTGACATTAATTACTAAAGTAAACATTAATGCTTATGCCTAATGAAAGAAAGTACCAATGCTGTTAGATTTTTTAAGTTTTGTAAACTCAATTGCGTGCTAAATACGTAACATTATTATAAGGAAAGACAGGCATTTTAACCTGTTTGCTTAAAATTGAGCATAGCTGTAAGAATTTAATTTTCAATATTAGCGATAGTGACTAGTGTGATATTGTTTGGTACCTAATTCATTTTTTCATGATATGCAATGTAGAAAGCCACAGTCATAATCATTTACAATTCAAACATTAACATTTCAAGATTGACTTTATCTGTCATCTTCAATTTAGGTTTTACAAAAATGTTCAAACTGAATTAAAAAGCTTTTAAAAGCTATTACCTATTAGAATCATTGTTAAATAAGTATCAAACTTTGTCGAAGCAACAGGTTTTAGGAGGTAAGTTAATGATCTAATTGGGGTCTAGTTTGGCTTACTTATATAACAGTGTATTCAAGGGTTATACGTTTTTATGGTTCTGCTTAGGGTGAAAAAGACACCGGGAATGCGTATAGTGAAAATATTTGAAGGACACCTATGCATTGCATTTATATTTTATCCGTCCATGAGTTGACGTCTATTGGCTGATGATAAACATGGCAGTGACAACAGGTGCTTTTGGCGATCTTATCAAATTTGACTTACCTAATAAACGAGGGAATATAGCAAACAGTCGAGATGACCGTTAACATGCTGTAATCTGCATGTCAATTCTCGTTCCTTAAAATCGTTAAAAATTAAGTTAAAATAATTAAAAAAATAAACTAAATTAAATAGTAGGTATGTTTCGAGAATTGACCTGCAGATGTCTTCTTAAATTCAAATCTTAGTTGTAACTCCTAGCTATCGTGTTCCCAAATGTTCCTTCCTCAATCACACGACGAACCTCCTAGTGGCGGGTAAAATTCCATCCATGTACCTAATTACGTCTAAGTAGGTACATATATTTTATTACAAAAGTAACCGTTAAATCTTGATTTAAACGCATATTATAGTAACTAAATTGTAAACAATTTTTCAAATCGTAATATCTAACAACTTACCTACGCAAGCAACACACATTATTTTCATTTTATTTGTCCCAAACATAAATAATAAATACACAATAACCCTACAAATAAAGTCAAAGCAACTCCGTTAAAAGACGTAGCATCGGTACATTTCTTACAAATTATATCAATCTCTCAAAATCAATAAGTGTTTGTAGCTAATGTAAGCGCTTAACGAGCCGCGAGCGGGACTCCTGAGCGGATCAGCAAATGGAGTGCTTCATGCATAATGTAGCACAGGCTGAGTGTTGTTTTGAAAAGCGTTCTGAATTTGTTATTTTCGTCACACCAGGTGATGCCCAGGCACCTCATGAAACATTTAACGACATATCGATATACATTATATGTAGGTACCTACTTATACCTACATACATGAACATTTTCAACAAGAGATTATACTAAGTATAAGTAATTCGGTATACCATACCTATTGCAATTAAGTATCAATTGTCCTTACCCACTTACAGTCCCTCAGTAGCGCAGCGTTAGCGCATGCGGCTGTAGTGCACGAACTTGCGGGTTTGAATATCGCGCAAAATAACTACTTGTGTTTTTCACGAATTATTGAATATGTAAGTAAAGTATTATTATATTATATTACTGAATAATTAAACTATACCTGTCTGACTGTCCAACGATCTTAGGATTTCGCTTGTATGTCAACGAGCATTTTAGTAGATTGTAAAGGATAGAGGTATGCGCTCAAGCACAGTGTGCACTTTTTACTTTTTCTACTTGCTACTTTAAGTATAGTCCATTACTGACAATTAGGCCCTGCGTATGTTGTCTCACCTTTTTCGAGATTATCCAAGATGGTGAGATCAGTCAGACATTCTTTGAGATCACAGCTGTAAATTCAATTATTTAGTTTCATGATAATCTTGCTAATACCTACCCTTAGAAAACAAATTAACCAAAGCATTAATTCATTTTATTTTTAAAGATTTCAATCTAAACTTCGCAATGGCTCTCAGCTTATTAAAACAATAACATTATCAATATGAAGAGTCTAAGTTAGTTGAAGTTAAACCATTTTAATTAAGAATGTACTATTGTGATTATATCTCTGTGGTACAAAGTCTTAAATCTCTTTTTAGATTACTTACGTTAAAATATTTCAAATTGAAAATCATAATCTCTGTTTATAATGTAAAACTATAGATGGTAGAGTCTTGTTGTTTTAGGCATATACGAGCTAACTCTCGTCAATATCAATTTATCACGAGCCCCATTAATATCCCACTATAGTCTCCATGCTGGTCAGTGCGATTGCGAAGTTGTAACTACGAAGCCCAGAACCCCTTATCTATTTCTCCTGAACAGCGCACGATCTTCGGCGTCGTCTACAATGAGTCTTTACAAACTCAAACTAGCTTCTTGCGTTCGCAGAGTCGGCGAAGGCGGCATAGCAAAATGGGTTCAAATTTTATGACAACTTTTACGATATCCACGCGACGAGTCGGGATAGTGATAATTTGATTTTTTAATTTTGTTGCTTCAAAGTGGCAAACGATTAAGCGACCTAAGTGATGACCGACTCTTATGGCGTTAACATTGATAAGGCTCATTCAAGAGCCGCCCACCCTAAACACTATAGATCTAAATATATCTTTTTATCCCAGTAGGTTAATATTTTTTCCCCATAGATACTTACATCACTTAAGACACTTTGTCTTTCCCTAACAGTTAAACTTTAACCATTTCACTGCACCCAAAGTACCAAACAGGAATATAAATCATGAAATCAATTCCTCGAGTTTCTTAGCACAAACACTAAGTAGAAATCATCTCATTGCCGTAAAGTGAAATTTCTATATCCTTACGTAACTTTATTAAATGATAACAGGAGATAACCGGCACCTCAGAATTAATTAATCCACTCAGAGATTGCATCTAAAAGGCCCGCTGCCCCCGCGCACCCTTCCCCCCAGGGTCGATCCGTTTCCAGCCACTTAAACTTCACGCGGCGCGCTTCTAGCTTCCGTTTTAATTACAAAATTAATTCAAAATGTAATTAAAGTTAACAATAAGGCAGCAAACAATTGAAGTTATTTATGTTAGTTTATGCTTTATGGCGAGTACTGTACTGTGCTACGTTGGTAATGCGATTTACTCAAGAACCGAGCTGAATATGCTGACTGCCATTGTTATGTCTTTAGTTTTATTGGCTATATGACCATTCACGAGGAAGTACGTATACTAATCATAATTGACTTATACATCGATATAGGGAAAGTAAGTACTTATCTACCTACTTACTTATTACATATACGTAAGTAGGTACTTCATAAATACTTAGGACAATAAAAGAGCTGATTTTTAAGTTCAAATACTTTGCCTTCCTTTAGAACTTGCCTGTTTAGTTAAGAATTATTCTAAGCTTTCAAGATACCTATGGAAACTCTGTATTTTAAATTTCTTTCTACCTATAGATTAAGTTAACCAAACGAGAATGTCCAGTTTGTTAGAATTATTGAAAAAATGCTTTCTCTTTGAAGTTTTAATTCATTAAAGTTTTAATTAAGTAAAAGGAAAGCTTTGTCTTTGGCTAGATACTTTTCTAAATTCTTTATATCTATAACAAAAAAGTCCTGCTGCGATAAGAGTTAGCGAATAACTTTCGATCGGAAGTCCTCGTTTTAACAAGAAACAAAAAATATTGAATCTAACTTTCCTTCGTTTTTAGTAACATTTCCTATTCAACGGTTTTTCTATTCAATTAAGTACTTATTTTTTATTAAACTCTGCTATTTATTTGTATAACAATAAAAATAAACAATCTAAACCAATTAATGAATAAAATGTTTCATTTTAAAGTTTTCCTTTTTCACAATGACATCTGTCAAGATTCCAATTAAAAGAAAGTTTTACTTCATAAAGAAAAGTATTATAAGATGAGCCTAAGTTCTACGCGTCCGTTCTACGTCGCTGTACAGGCAATAAAGCTCTGTTGAAAACCACTTAACAGGATTGATTCAGACCATTTACCATTCTATAAACAAACACAACCTTTCCATTATGGTAAATTATAAAACCTTTTAGCAAATCGAAATCGAAGAAAAAGGAGCGGTCTGAATTGAAGCTATTGGATATTATTATTTAAATAGGTTGGTTTCTAACACCGATTTATTTTCGTAGCAGGTAGATATTATGAATTGTGTTTAGAACATACATATACAAACATCATTGTTAGGTACTCTTTCAATATTGAAATAATTTCATAAATTCAACAAATAAATATGTTTAATGATAAGATTTTTTTTACAACTTCCGCACTAGAGATCTACTACTGCCCTGCCCTGTGTCGCGGAGAAATTTACAAATATAAATTTAATGGACACACAGAAAATTCAGACACAGGACAATAAAATAAGGATCACACAAAGAATTGTCCTGCGTGGGAATTGAACCTGGCTGCGAGCTCCTGCATTGCAGCCGGCCGCGTGGCGGTGGTAGTCTCGTTCGTCAAGTTATAGTCAGTCTTTTTAAATAAGAATTTAAGAATAGGTAGGTACTTATAGTAGTTTATCATCATCGTACATCTGACATTATTGTCAATTTAAAGTTAACAATTTCAAAAGATTATGTTTGTTTGTTCTGTCTCTAGATACGCAACCTCATAAATATTATTATTCTTAATAATGTAGAGAGTAGGTACCCTAAATTGCTCTTAAGCATTATATTGAAACTTGATTAAAACAAAATAACAAATATTCTTCTATTTTGTTTCTGCAGTACCTACTCTACAAAATAAATTAACGTTATTACCACAGAGTAAAGTAATATATAGGAAGGTTATTACTCCCTATAGAAGCAGCCAATAAAGGCCCCGTAGAATAAAAATATTTTATTGTATCAAGTTACCTATCATGGTTTTTATTATTTTCAGCGGAACCCACAATGGTTTTTGAAAACCTAAGTATATAGTCTATGTCACTGTCCTTAAAAAGAGCAATCTACTAGTGTAAGTCTTACCGTATAATATGTTTTTGTTTTCACATAGTTCTTGTTTCAATAATAACGATAATGAAAATTGTTATGCGTTTAATAATTTATGCAAACGGTTGGCAGTTGTTGCAGCAGTCAGCAAAAAGACATATAGCGCCATCTCATGACGAAATGGTGAACGAAGTAAAACTTTTTCTCATGACACGTTTTCCTCAATAATATAATAAGATTAGTCAAAATAGAAAATTTTAGGCATCGTTTTTTTTTAAGCTAGAAATAGAAGTTCACTACATAACTATTTCCAAACCAACTAAACCGGCCTAAGATAATGGCTAAAAGGTCTTTGAGCCAGGTCATTAATTTACAAAAAAAAATTGCGAGTCAGGTTTTGACATGCTAAATTTTAAATTATTGTTTATTTCTGGCAGTAGGCATGGTCGGTGTTTTTATGTGAAAATAACAAATAATAACACACTTATATTAAATAAAATAGTCAGTTAGGCAAGAAATCTTTGTAGCAAAATGCCTACAACAAGAAAGAAAGTGATAAAAACTGTTTACAAAGATGAAAATAGCGATGAAGAAGAAGGCGGTGATTTCAGTGATTCCGGTTCAGAAGCAAAAATTTCTGAGCAGTCGAGCTCAGAGGATGAAGAAGTAGACTCAGAACATTCCTCAGCAGAGGAATTTGAGAAACCCAAACATAAAGCTACCTCGCTGAAAGTCCCGCCAAAAAAAGTAAAGTTCACAAAAAAGTTATTGAAAAATTTAGATAAACAGATGAAAGAAGAAGATAGTGTTGTGTCCGCTACAGCGTTTTCAATAAAAGATCTAACAGAAGCGGACAAGTTATTGCCATCTATTTTAAATTTATCTGAAAGTGGTAAGTTCAATTTCTTATCCTACAGTCCTACATGATTTTTCATGTTTTAGGTGAGACTGAAAAAAACAATTTGTAATATACTGCTTATAAAATGTTTGCTATGCAAGGAAGTTAATACAAATTTAAATTACCTACATTACATTATAATATTCTTCATAATACATTTTATTGAAACTGCACTATTTGCTTAATTTTTTTTGTTTATTTTTATTACATTTTATATACACCAATTAAGAAATGAAAATATTTGTTTCAAAAGACTTAAATTTACCTAATCTATTTATAAAATATTTTATTTTTAATGAATTACAGACAGCAGTGACGATGAATCTCCAAGGCCGACAAACAAAAATAAAGTTACTACTTTACTACCCTCTCAACAAAGTTATGGCAGCGATAATGAAACCAATGTTGAATACAAAGATGTATGTTTAATTTGTATTTACTACTGCTTTTGGTTAATTTGAATCACTTGTGTTATCATAAGGTCTCAAGATTGAATCTCATCTAGGCTTATTATTTAATCAATCTGAAAATTAATATCATTTTAGAAGAAATACTTGAAACATAACTACATGTATATATGTACTATCAGCAGCAGATCATATTTAAGTAATAAGTCTATTGTTTGTTAACTTGTGACACGTCCGCGTCCCTGCATATCGGTCCATATGCAAAATGATCCCGGTCCGTCCGCGTCACTACATATAGGGCCAAATTTCCCGCGCTCATTCAATTGGTAATATTTCACGTTTCATTCACTAAATGCACTATGGTTTGATGCTAATTATTTAAATAGTTCGTAATCTATCGGTCAAATAAATATTTACTGTGGCAATTTACAAAAAAAAATATTTTAAAGAAATGAAACAAGTGCAGGTGTTCATTCTTCGTGATTCGCGGGTTTTTGTGAGTGAATTGTAATAACAGAGTATTTTGTTTCAATTGTGTAAATAAAGTGATTTATTATCTCAAGTAGTGTTAAATGTTACTAAAATGTTGTCTTGTGTTAATAAGTAAATTATTAGAAATGTTTTATTGTCGAAATGTGTAAAGTGTGTGTTTTTGAGAATAAAGTGTTGACGCCCGGGGCCATTTTGGTTACTGTTTTTTGAATTTGCTAATAACAAACAGCTCCTGGCAAGAAATGTATGTATTTTATTTCTTCATTTATTCATTATTTTATCGCTGTATAACATGGCAATAAGTGCTACTCGTTTCATAACATATAATTATAGTTTTCATTCATAAATTTTCATTTATTGAGACGGGTATTTTTCTCATAAAAAACGCATAAACAGTTGGACATGTAGGGGTGTGGGTCAAAATTTGGTCGGACGCTCGAAAGGTTAATAAATACATTGTCCTTAAACACATCATAATTTTACAGGTTTGGTCAAGTAACCTACAGGAACCTGATAATAGTGAAGAAATTGCCAAAAGGACATTCATGGAACTTGAACAGCATAAATCAAAAGTTGAAGAAACTAAAGCATCTATACAGAACTACACATTGAAAAGACAAGAACAGGAATCAGATGTGAAGGATCTGTTGGCTCTCGGTGAAGAGGTATTAACGTCACCGGAAACTCCTCTTGTACGTAAGAAAACAAAAATTAAAAAACGTAAAGATGATAGTGATTCTGAAATGGAAGATTGGGAAGAAGTTGATGGTAAGACATTAGAAACTTATTTACATTTCATTATTTTCGTTTTTGGATAATTATTTGTAGACTTAAAGTATTGGATACATTTTCATAATTTATCTTGTTATACAAATGTGTCTTCATATCTGTGAAAAGAGGTTGACTTCAATTGTTTGCACTTCATGATAGGTTTCACTGCATATTTGAATGTTGTATGTATGTATAAAGTAGCTCATACTTACATTAGCAAATCAACAGGAAATCTGCTAGTTATGCTATAAAGTTAAAAGTTATGTTCTGGGGTTTGAATGCTGTAGTTTGTTTTTTAATTTCAGAAACAAAAGCAGCTATACCACAGCAGGGATTACAGCTCTTTGTTGAATTTCCTGATGCAGCTTGCAGAAAGAGAAAGAAGGTAGATGTTGAAATGATGATGAAAAGAAGAATAAATAAAGTCAAAAAAGAATATCAAGTTTACATGCATAAAGTACATGTGTTATGTTGGTTGGGGCACGGTAATTATATAAGCTGTGTACTAAATGACCAAGAGCTTATGGCAGCTGCCTTATCTTTAGTTCCGTCAAAAGAATGCTACCCTGGAGAAAGGGTTGACATGAAATATGTTGAACAAATCACAAATTGGTACAAAGACAAATTAACTTTAAAACAAGACAAAAATGAAGACAAATTTAAACCTAAAGCGCCACCTATCAAAGAAATATTGCTAGATTTAATAAAAAGGCGTGTAGTGACAACTAAAAAGTTTTTAGTATTTATTTTTGTTGCGATGCTACGTGCCCTTGGTCTGCAATGTCGTGTGATGTTTAATTTTGTTACTCTACCTCTGAAACCACCTTCTACCGAATTATGTTCGCTATCAACCAAACTAAAGGACGAAAAGTCAAATGATAAAGATAAGTCATCAAAATCAGCAAACCCATCAACATCTAAATCAATAACAGTTAAAAAAGCAAACAATACTGAACAAAAAGCCAGTACAAGTAAAGGAAAATCAAAAAAACAAAACATACCTCAAATAGACGGAAATTACGATAGTTATTCTAGTGATGATGAAAGAATGTCTGTAGATGATAGCTTTGCCTGTACTGTGCGAAATGAATACGAATATATAGCGCAACTTGACGGCAATGACGATCCAAAAGTTATGAGAAAGACAAGGTCCACTAAAAGACCCAAAGAAGATACTTCTGAGAAGCTAGAAGAAGAGGATGTATCACCACCTAAGATACCTAAAAAAAGTACTGCACGCTCATCTCCTAAACCACCGGCTAATGCTGATGTAAAATTAGAAATTACAAAGAAAACACAAAAAGGGAAAAATGCTGTTGATGCAAAAGAAAAATCTGCCATTGAAAATAATAAGGTCCCACTTAAAGAGCCTCCTAAAAAAGCAACGCGTGGACGAAATGCTAAAATTGGAAGTGGTGACAATACTGAATCTCAAATAGATATTAAAGACGCAGAATCAAAAAGTCCTGTACTTTCTTCATCTAAACCGGCCACCAAAACTGTCAAAAACAATCAAGAAGATAAAAAGAAAAATACACAAACAAGCAAAAAATCTATAAGTGCAAATGAAAAAGATGCAAATACTTCTAAAAGTAGTGCCGTTGATACAGAACCTGTTAAAAAACAAACACGTGGTCAGAAATCGAAACTTGAAAATGGGGACAACCCTATTTCACTACAAGTTGCTGACGTAAAATCTACTAGAACAACTAGAAGCAGGACTCCAAATAGCAACACAAAAGAAAAGCCTACAAATCAAAAAGATAGTCAGAAGAAATTAAGTATTCCCGAAATATCTGTAACCGATGATACGAAAAAAGATGTGTCAAGCAAATACTTCGAAGACACAAAGCCTACTGTAAGTCGATTGTCCAGGAAAAGATCACATACTGCTAACCCTAACACGACAAAAAATACAATCGTCAAAGAAGAAGACAAAGTAGATTTGAAACCTAAAACTAGAACTAAAAGTGCACCAGGCACTGCTGTAGAAAAAAGTAAATATTTTGAAGCTGATAAAGCCAAAAAAAGAACACCTGTTAAGACAGAAAGAAAAACTAAAGACCTTTTAGAAGATCGACAAAGAGTAAGTCATAGAGATCTTGTTAAAAATAATAAAGGAGATGCAACAAGAAAAAGTGATGTGACTGGTGACTTAGTAGGCATTATCAAAGATAGGATTAAAACTGCTAAAACTGAAGCTAAGAAAGGCATTGTTAAAGGTAATTGAACTTTATAATTTTTTGTTATTATAAGTGCACATTAATGTCTAATTGCAGGAATTGCCTGGCAGTGTCCAGTTGGATACAAAATGAGTGTATGGAATTGGCAACACCAGGGGCAAATATGAAATTTTCAAATAAAAATCCTTTTGCTCTCCAGTACTTGTACCCCTTCCTAGTGATAGAGTGTAACTTGATCTATCAATGCATGTTTGCCTGATGGATTGGTATGGGGTTTTAAGTCTAGTTTTCCTTATAATGGAGTGGTGTGGGTTTTATGTTGTGGGTTTTATGTCTAAAAAAACTAGCTGACCCGTGCCCACTTCGTTGGGCGGCGAAAAAAAGCGTCCCTTTTTTTAAACATATTTCATTACTGCTCTACTCCTATTAGTCATAGCGTGATACTATAGCCTATGACACTCCCCGATAAATGGACTATTCAACACTAATAATAATATCGGTTTATTACGACGATATAAAATTGGTTCAGTAGATCCAGAGATTACCCCCTACAACGTCACAAACACACAAACTTTACCTCTATGTAATATTAGTATAGATAAAGTTGTACATAATTTAACCATTACCTTTAACCCCACACTTTTTTCTAGTTTTCCTTCTTTTGTTTTCTTAGTGATAGTACTAGCGAACTTACTTTCTGTCGGCGTCTAATAACTATACGATGACATAGGGACATGACATTACTCTACAAAATAACTGCTCCATACTCGAAAACTATTTTTTTTATCTGAACATCACCTTGTAAAAAGAGTATTATTACATAGTTTGAATTAAAGCTACTAAACGATAATTTCAGGAAAAATTAAGAAAGAATCGGATGAAGACAGTGATTATTTGCCAGTAGAAGAGCCGAAACACTATGACAGCGATGACGATTTCAAGCCAAGCAAAATCAGTCCTAAATCCAGTACTTCACGTAAAATTGATCGCAGAGTGTTATCGCCTTCGCCCGTTGAAGGAGCGAGTAAAAAAAATAAGATAGATGTATGGTGTGAAATATTTGTAGAAGAATTGGAACAATGGATAGCTGTTGATGTTATTAAAGGGAAAATACATTCTACTGGAGATTTTTATGTAAGTTGGTTTTGTGATTTCTGCATGCTGTTTTAGTAGTATTTGTTAAATAGGTGTCTATGATTATTTTTACAACTTTAAAACTTGACTGACTTTAAGAACTCTGATTAAAAAAGAATTAAGTTCCACAATCTTCAAAGTCTACCAACCTGTTAAGGCTTGAGGATTGAGGAGGTCACAATGGTTCACCTTTTTTTAATACATAGTTTTGTCTTCTATTTTTTTTATTCCTTGACGTCACATAGCCTATGAAATATTTTGGAGAAGAATAATTTATATAAAGTGCTGCTACCTCAAATAAAGATATTACAATTAATTGAAAAACTTTAAACTTATTATGGGTGGATTGTTTCTTGTTATAACTGCGGTAACTAAATCAGTGGAATTTTTGAGAAACTATTTTACACCCTTGTATCTCAAAAATAATAAAATCTCTTCCAATATTTTCTAGATGAATGCAACACATCCCGTGTGCTACGTAGTCGGTTGGGACAACAACAATTACTTAAAGGATTTAACTCGTAAATATGTACCACATTTTAACACAGTCACACGTAAACTTAGAGCCGAACCATCATGGTGGGAGAAGTCTATACGACCTTACTTAGGACCTAAGACGGCACGAGATAGGGAGGAGGATGAATATTTAGATAGAATGCAGCTGGAAGCGCCTTTGCCTAAGAGTATTGCTGAGTAAGTACTTTGCCATTTTAGTATACTTATTGCCTTGCTAAAACTTTAATGTTAAATTGCATGAGTAGGCAGGCTTGGCATATTTAGGCGCTAAATAATTCAGCTGAGACATGTCTTTTCCAGTGATCGATGTAAACTAGGCCTACCACACGGGTTACTGAATTGATATAAGATTTATTTAGATATTATTCTTCTTCCCAGCCATTTCGCTCTTGGCAGAGCGGTTGTGGTCACGGTGAGGCGTTACTGTTAGTGGCGGACCCAGCTTTTTTCACGATCTCCCGCCATCTATTTGTTCGCAGAATGTCTGGCGCAGTCTGTCACGTCGCTCCCCACTGCGGATTTAACCTGATCAATCCATTGCATAGATATTATTATCACCTTCAAATTGTTTTCATTATAATAACCACGGCCCATGAAGCTAAACTTTTTATATGTAGGCGAAGACCACACTGACAAAAATAATAACTAACAGTATGTATTATTTACTACAGATACAAGAATCACCCGCTATACGCGTTAAAACGCCACCTACTAAAGTACGAAGCCATCTACCCGCCCGACGCTTCTACACTTGGCTTCGTACGAGGCGAGGCGGTGTATTCCAGAGATTGTGTCTATACTTGCCACTCTAGAGAAGTGTGGCATAAACAAGCTAAAACTGTGAAACTGGGAGAGCAAGCTTATAAATTAGTGAATGCAAGACCTAAGTGGGATAAGGTAAAGTATTTTTGATATCCATATACGTTGAATGTGTGTGAGCACCGTTTCACTGCCTTACAAGCTTGCTTTTACAGCCTCGTACAGCACTATTTTACTGCCCTGCACAGCACTAATTTACTGCCTCACAGCAATGTTTTACTGCCTCGTTACGCATACTAAGGTAGAGCAGTGGATATATTATTGTGGCAGTAATACTAAATGATAACCTATAATTAAACAATTTAAGCCCTGACCGTGAACATCTTACCTTTATTTGAATTTTACTTACTATGAGTTGAGTCAGCTATAAGATATAAATAATGTCTTTTTGCGTCTTATTAACTTTTTTTTTCAAAACTGTAACTTTTTTATCTTAGATTTAAAATTATATACATAATCAAATATTGTTAATTATCATACCACATTATGTTTTCCAGTTCAATAACAAAATAGTAGTCGACAATGATGCAACCTTAGAAATCTTTGGTCCATGGCAAGTGAAGGATTATGAGCCGCCCGTGGCTGAAAATGGTATAGTCCCTCGCAATGAGTATGGCAATGTAGAACTATTTCAAGAATGTATGCTGCCTAAAGGAACTGTTCATCTTAAATGTAAGTACAGAATTTCTTTAAAATAAGTAGCATAAAACCTGTAATACAAGTTATACCTCTTTTTGAATATATCGGTGAAATAGAATATTTTTTTTATAGAATACTAGCTGACCCGTGCCCACTTCGTTGGACGGTGAAAAAAACGCGTCCCCTTTTTAAACATATTTCATTACTGCTCTAAAAACACTTTGGGGCATTGTTAGAACTTGACAATCAATGTCGCGAGCGATTTAAATTGACTCCCATTGGTAGCCTATTTCGCGATCTTGATCTAGTATAATGAATAATAATAATATTTAGGCCCCATTTACAGGAGCTCTTTTTTATCGCGCGTTAAAAATGCGTCGAAATAGTTCCTCGGCGTTGGAAATAGAACACAATTTCCAACGCCGACGATAAAAAAGCGCTGGCGTGTGAACAGAAACATAGGAATGCATTTGTTCTATTCCGACGCTTTTTTAACACGCGTTAAAAAAGCGCTCGTTCGAATGGGGCCTTATGTCGTTACATTTGTTCAGTTTTGGTGAAGTGAATATAATTTGAAAATTAGTATTTATGTTTGTATCATTTAATAAAAGGTTCATATATTTCAATTCTGCAGTGCCTGGTCTGAACAGAGTAACAAAGAAGTTGAACATAGACTGTGCTCCGGCCATGACAGGGTTCGATTACAACGGTGGTTGGTGCCACCCTGTGTACGACGGATTTGTTGTCTGCAAAGAATTCGAAGATATTGTTACTGAAGCTTGGACTATGGTAAATTTTATTTTTAAAATAAACTTACAGTTCATTCGCGCTTGGAATGCAGTGAGTTGTCGTTGTCTGCCGACCTAGCCCCGCCATCTAACCAATAAAATCTTTTAAAATTCAAATAAATTTCAAATTTTTTTTTAAATTTTTGTCAGTTGTCAACTGATTAAAACTAAAAAATATAGATAGTTCACCAATTCGTAAAAATAAAAGTGTTTCGATGATTCGTAGTAAAAAAAAAGGAATTTACGATGTATATAAATATTTTAAACTGTGTAATTTAAATGTGACGTCAGACTAAACTATAGCTTTCTTTTCTTTCTTTCTTTAGCTCTAGCCCTAGCTATGGGTGACGGGCTTTTTTTACAGGTAGACCCAAATTACGTCAAGGCTCTTCTGATCCATTGATTTTAAAACATACAATTAAATAAACATAATCGGCCTTATTACAAAATACGGTCTTACTATAAAACACGGTTTATTACGTCACAAAACCACTGTTTTTGAAATTTGTTAATACAAAATCAGTTTTAACACTAAACCATGGCGTAATGTCAGGTTTAAAGATAAACCTACTCGACCCCTATAGGCCGACCGTTTAACTCAGACCCCGCCTGCGGTAATAGGGGTGCGCGGGGGGCGAGGACAAAGGAGAGAGCTATCTCTTGATTTTTTGGCAAAACGGCGCCATCTAGATACTGTGACCCGAACTACATCACATCACAACACAGCTCTAAATTTATCTAGCTTATTTTTATGAAATAAAAAGAAGGAAATATTGAAATTATACCCTAAACCAATCGAAATACCTACCTGAAGAGGTTTTTTAATTTTTCTGGTCAGGCTTTAAATTGTGTAATAATTTAGATTGCATATTTTCTCTAGGAAAGTACGAGTTTAAATGGCAAGATGACGCCACTATCTTTGAAATTTGTAAATTGTATAGAAGACGGACTGGCTTACTGCACTAGTGTCATACTGACATACTGACTAGGTGTCCGTTATGGTAGTGTGTAAAAATAAAAAAAGCTCTTATTATTGTTCTTATTATCTGTAAATATTTTCTAAGCTTGATTCTTACAAATTAATATGTTTAAATCATACCTGTTTTAATATATATATGAGTCATATAATTTCAAAACCCACTAAAGTGCTTTTTCTTAAATGTCGACAATTCATGAAAAACGTCTTAAACTTACTAACAACCTTAATTCTGTACGATTTTTAACATTATATTATTATTGTAATCTAGCAATACCAACAAACATCTTTCTTTAATAAAAACAATTTGAAAAACGAGGTTATTTGCAAAAATAGATTCGTTTTAAGGGACTTAGAAGTTAACTTTAGGTTTTAGTGAAATTTGAAAGTAACCGATACCGTTTTAGAGGGTTTTGAAGCAATCACTATTTTGAACTACGAAGGTGTTATGCAATAAAATTGTAAATAAGACACAAAATAAAAAAGGCAATTATTTTATTTCAAAAGAAATGGTTTTTCATTTTTATGTAATAATGAAATAATAACTATGTAATATTATTGTTATTTTTGGAGTCGGTGTAAGCCAACGAAATACGATTATACCTAAGCAAATGGAATGGCGGCCACGAATTACAGATTATATTATTATATGACTTCGACATTAAGACATAAAGTTGTTGATTGTTTATGGATTGGTTTAAAAATTAAACAAATATTAAATAACTATTTTTATCATATTTAAATAAATATATTTTAAAATACCTGTGTCACGTTCAAACGTTTTAATATACCTATTTAGTAACTGATTAAAGCTTTCCATAACTTTGGGCGTTTATATAGGTTTAACCAGCACCGTCAATTGAAAAAAAATTGTAATTCGCAAATAGGATCAATAATGCAAAATGTTGTCTACAAATTCGTTAGAAAAGGCAATAAAGTTCTGTATAACACATTCTGATCATTTTAAATGGTTTTTAATTTTAAGTAATTGTCTTTGATTCGTAGTACTTTCTCATCTTAGTCTTTGTATAACACGACGCCATATTTCTTTAAATTTTAAGCCAGGAATATAAAATAGAATATAATTATCGTGGCTGACACCGACTCCAAAAATTACAATAATATTACATTATTTGTAATAATTTGATTATATTTTAAAGAATCTACAAATAAATATATTTGTAGACTCTTCAAGAAATATCCTTAACAATACTTTTTACAATAATTAAAAGAACCTATTCTTTAGATTATAATTAAGTAAAAAGAATGTCTGATTTAATGTTGCAAAACCAAAATACAACTAATTATTTTTTAATTTTTAGTGCAATTTTTGTCTTTGAAGTCGGTTTTTTTTTGTAAAAACTTATTTTATTTGGCATAGCAACCAACTCGATATAGCTCTTGTGTACGCTACCATAACGGACACCGCTACCCCGCCCCCTCGTCCCTTTCATACCGCAGGCGGGGACTGAGATAAACGGTCGGCCTATAGTTTAAACTATAGACCATGGTCTAATTAATACATACAGTTCTGTCAAAGTTGTTGTTTTGAGGTTAGCGTTGCTATTGGTAATGTGTTAGTATTATAATATTGTTGACTTGTTTCAAAATGGATATCGACATGGTTGTTGAAGATATTGCACTTTTAGAAAGACGACGACCCAGTAGTGAGCTTGTTCGTGTTGATCCTTTTATAGAATTATCCAAAGATTTTAGAAAAAAATACCTATAGATTTAGAAAACGTATTAAGTATTAAAAAATTTTGGAGTTATTGGTAGATAATATCACACGACCCTCGGGGATGTACTTTGTCCCCTGAAATTCAAGGTTTGCGCATTACAAAGCTGGGCCACAACAACACCTACACAAAACAACTAAAAACCTACTTAGTCGGTTGAGAAAAGAGCAAACTTTAAACTACTTAAAACGTATTTTTGTTTTACCTACAACGATTACCATATCACATACAAACTATTTTCATATTGTTGACATCTTACTCGTATTTCAAATGATGCCCGAATAGGTACCTAATGATGATAATACCTTCTTTATTTTGTTCCGTTCTACGTCTTATATTTAACATTGCGAGTTATGAAAATGCTTATTATTTCAGGGCCCTAGAATAATAAATGGTAATCATTAATAACCAATGTTATATATTTATACTAAATATATAAATTATTATCATTTCATTGCTGATATGTAATTAAATTTATCAATTTTTTAGCAATAAGCTTTCCCTCGAGTAGTACGGAACGTTATAATCGAATGATGTAATGAATGATCAAGCAATATTTTGGATAATCTGTGACTGTTTATTTAAGCTAGGGTCTAATTGCTGTTCTATGAAAGCCACGGTTTATTTATGATTTGTAAAGGTGACATTTAGTTTAAAAATTAGTTTTAAAATTAAGCCTGTGCTAGCTGAACCTGGTTTAAACTGAGTTTTATTTAGTTTTTTGTAATAAGACGGAATATGTTTATTATTTTGTCACAAACAGCGTTGGTCGTTGATCAACTGTTACTAATTCTTACAAATATTTATTTATTTTCTAGGACCAAGAAGAGCAAGAACGTAAAGAAATCGAAAAGACCGAACTAAGAGTATACGGTCATTGGAAACGTTTAATTAAAGGCTTATTAATAAGAGAACGACTCAAAAATAAATATGGATTTGAAGAGCCCACCACTTCAGGTACGGCGAAAGGAAAATCTAAAGGCCCTAAATTGGTTGTAAAGAAAAAGTAATTTTAAAAATATGTCATAAGGAACATATTTTTAAGTTTCTATCGTAACTACTGTCTACTGAAGGGAAGGGTTACCTCTCCAGTGACAAAGTTATTTAACCTACTAATACCTCGATTGGTACAGGGTTTTAATGCCAGTTAACTTACTTATGGTGACAGCTGATTTCTCCTTAGTCGGCTTTTACGACACTCGCCTCTTACTGGGTCACCATAAGGAGATTAATAATTTTAAGTTTTTATTGTTATTGAATATGGTCTGGTACCTAACTGAAAACAAAATAATGTTACTTCTTTAAAAGAAAGTTTTTATGGCAGTCTCGAAAATTAAGATTATTTCTTACTTCAAAACAATCCATAAACGTCATTATGAAAACCAATACTTATTCTTGCATGTATATTTAATTTGTGATATTTAGATAGTTGTTATTATAGTTTTAAGTGCGTTTATGCATCTGTTACGGTTCAATTCTGTTATTATCAAAAATGTGTTTTAACAGAAGATTAAAAATTAAAAATTTAAATTCTGATTAAAATCTTTTGAAAATGTCCTGCAGAGTCACAACAACTAATTACAGTCCAACAAATCTAATAGGTACGGTATGACAGTTCTGACAAATTGAATAATAAGGTTGGGATAAAAAAATCGGTTACAATAATATCCGAAATTTAAGAGATCGATTACGATAATATCCGATTTTTATGACACTTTAATAATTAATCTCATTATTAGTAAAGGGTAAAACCTTTTGTAAAAAAACACCACATATTGCAAATTCTCTAATCTGCGAATAAAAAAAAAATCCAAACATTACTTTTATTTTAATTATAATTAATTAAATAAAAGTAATGTTTAGGCTTTTTTTATTCACTACTAAGACCTTAATAAGTTGCCTCCCGTCACCTTCGACCACGTCGAGTAATAGTTAGTTACGTGTCTAACGATAATAACGATTTTTCGTAAATGTAAACGATTTTTATGCATACAAGTGTATCCGAAGAGTCGCAACACTACGAGCAGTAACCTAACTACGTGACTTTGCAATGAGGTCAAGAATAGAACTATAAGATATTATTTACTATGTAAATATGTGTTATTTTGCTTTGTTTGAAAGTTTTCAATTAAATTTATATATTAAGAATTGTACATTTTTAAATACAATAATAAAATCTTTCTAAATTCATGGTTTTACGAAAAAGGTTTTCGAAACTGAATAATGTACGCATGAACAAAGTTGTTTCAGTTTGAAAAATATGAAACGTCATACTGTATCTTTTAGATTTGTTGAGGTGTAAATCTGGCTGGTGTATAAGATTATATTGGCTTAAAGCCAAGTATAACTTCAAACTAATAAGCTCTGTTTTTGTATTAAATACCTTGTTGAAATGACTTTTATTTTTTTACATTTTAAAAATGTTTTGTACTTGCTCAGTAAAACTAAGAAAAAGTACCTGTCAAACTTTGTCTATGATAATAAAAAAATGTTTTTTTTAATCCTTTTGGATAGGAATTGTACCATAAACAATAATGATATTGAAATTGCAATGGTTGTTATTTCTGGCAACTCTAATATTTGATAATTTTATATATAATTTTAGTGCCACTACCTCATTATGTTTTAATTTTAATTAATATTGTTTTGTAATTTTATAATTTTGTATAATTTGTATTAATATTGTCTGCCTATTTTATGTACCTTTTATTAATATCACAACAATTTTACAATTGAAATCTTGAAATTAGTGCTTTGTTGTTTTACACATATTTCAATAAATATTTTTTTTAAAATATTTACGGGGTTTTATTTACATCATCATAACAGCCAATTAGTTTGCTCAGAGGTATATTTATTTATATTGTCAAGTTTATCTTTTTATTCGTAGCTATAATGTCTCCGTACTTTCTCTCCATCTTTTTGAATTTCATGGGATGCCGTGGGAGCGTTTATTTATAAGGTAAAAGAAAAAGGAAATACGTGTCGAGTATTTATTTAATAAAAATTATAACTTATACAAATTTTTGTTTTATCATTACTATAGTTATGCTTAAGCTGATTTAAATCTTTACATTATCCTCATTTTATGAAATTGTTAGATATATATAATAGCAAAAGCTCAAAAAACGTATTATACGTAAGCAGTTAGAATTTATTGTTGCACATTTTAAGTGCGTGATTATTATTACAAAATTATGTACAAAAATCTTTGGTGTATAAAAATATGTATAGACACTTCAGATCTTATGCATTTAAGATCTGGTCGGTCGAAACGATTACACTTATTTGCAATCTTTTCCGCGTTTACAGGATAGTATTTTGCACATACCTTTATATCACAATGCGATAATAAGAAGGTATGGTACAATGCCTTAATTTTTTTTTTTTTTTTTAATTTTTTTATTCTTGTAGTTTAACAAATTATTTATAACTCTTAAAAACCTACATTAAGTCTATTTTCCTTATAATCTACAATATTTTATAACGAATATGTAAACTAAGGGCCCAGACACATTCATCACAATTTGTACATTATTATATGAAAGGAATGTAACCTTTAATTTAAACTTTCGTAACAAAATATGTGCGCTCAAAGGCTTTATTACCATTTACTTTAATAGTCTCTTTTAAATAATGTATCAACCAATATTAAAACCAGTTTAATAAATGGTATGATATTCTGCCTAGCTAGGTAGCTGCAATGTACAATACTTGATATTCCTTTCATGCTACCATTAAAACTAAAAATGGTTCTATAAAGACCAGCTTCATAGATTTATGCCATAGTTAATGTGCCTGCGCCCATACCAAATCCTACACCCTTAGGCCCAAAGTTCCTGCCATAACAACTTCTGCAATAAATTTCTCCGTTAGGTCCGTCGTTTAAGTTAGTGGAATCCTGAAAAGAAAAACAAACGTTTACATGATATTCAAATACAATTAAATAATAAAACATTAATATTTTTAAGTTTGAGAGGAATAATAAATACGTGATATATTTACTTTTTTGAATAAAGTTCATTATTGACAAGAGTAAAATGAAATGTTTAAAAAAATAATCAGAGAACCAGTAATAAATAAGGAGGGTGAGGAACTGATTGAGTAAACATTATTTGAACAGATACAGTCATAATGCAACAAAGGATTAAAAGATCAGTAGCTAAGGTTCCGATAACACTTTAAAAAAGTCAAGCTGTCAATCTTACTAGATTGCGTTCCAGACAAAAAATTTGAAAATAATAAACTTTATTACTATTGTTGTCTCCGTTTTCACTATGCGTCAGACAGATCAGAAAGATTTGATTGACAGAACAACTTTTTAGACAATGTTGGACATTGTTAGAATTAGAACTTGTAGCATAAATGACTGATAAACAAATTTAAAACATTTCCAAAGGAAAGACTGACGTGTATTCATTAAATTTATGTATCAGTGTTAAAGTGTAAAGTGTATTTTATTAAAAAATAACCATGTCACAAAAACTATCCTTGGCGTGGGTTACGTGTTTCATCCTATTTTGTATAGATGTTAGCAAGTCTGAGTTTACAACAGAAGATTGTTCTTCACTTGGATTTATAAAAGCTAATTTACTATGTTCCTCTTGTGATCAATTAAAAGACTTTGCCTTAGAGCAGTTAACAGAGCATTGTAAAGAATGTTGCCACCAAGACGATTCGGCACCCAAAGAAAAGAAATATGCCAGAGCAGTTCTAGAGGTATGCACATGTAAGTTCCCGGCGTATCCTCAAATTCAAGCTTTTGTGAAGGGTGACAAACCAGCTAAGTTCCCTAATCTACAAATAAAGTATGTTAGAGGCTTGGATCCTATAATAAAGTTGATGGATAAAGATGGCATTGTTAAAGACACTGTTGCTATTGAGAAGTGGAACACGGACTCAGTGGAAGAATTTTTGAAAGCACATCTTGATACACTAGATGATGATGAACCTGATTATTTAAAAACGAATCAAATATAAGTGTAATTAAATATAATAAGTCTTAATTTTAGTTGTTTTATTATAGTATGATATATTGCAATACTTACTAGAGATTTGTGGCATTCTGCACATGAGAAGCACCGTTTGTGCCATGTACCATTCTTGGAGTGCATTTGTTCTGCAGCATAAACTGGGAAACCACAGCGAGGGCATCCATGGCCTTTAGCTGCTTTCTGGCCGGTGAAGGGGAGTTGTTCAGTGCTGTAATTGAAACATTTGTAAATAAACATTGAAATTGTATTCTTTATTTTTCTCTCATTTACCCGTTTCATCTCAGTGCAATGTAAGGCAATTAAACCATTTATATTATCGCATTCCAATGCTACTGTAACTACACTTATCGGCCCATCAAAGTCTTATTGCAAAGACGGTCCTCAATTGACAAAGGGTATCCCTAAACAAATATTTGGTCATCTAATTCCAAGAAGATTATAATGCTAAATTTGAAGCCTTACAATTATAGACCCTTAGGATCCCATATAGTCATATCATAGGATGATTTTATATATTGGTTGACAACTTCCCATAACAGAATGCCATGCAAATGAAAACTAAAGTTTACTTGTGGTAGACCAAATTTTGGCTGACTACTTCTTCCTAACTATAGGACAAAAACTCTTTTCATTTTAATTCAATCTATAGCATTTATTAAAATTTACTTACTAAGTAATAGCTGGTTCAGCATCAGTAGAGACGAGGGTAGGGGTGTGGCCGTAACCGAAACCCTTGGGCCCGAAAAGCTTAGCGTAGCAAGCACGGCAATGGATCTCCTTGTCGGGTCCATCGCATGCTAACATCGAGTCCAAAGGTCGGTGGCACTCCGCGCAGTTGAAGCATTTTTTGTGCCACATCTGTTAAAAATTAAGATACAAATAGATTAGGGGTCGTTGTATCATGCCAATATAATGAGAGAACAATGTCGCATTTGTTGAGCAAGATTTAAAGACATACAAATTCCTTGGATAAGTTGAAGAAATCATTTCTTGATCAGAAAATGATTTATTGTAAGTAATTGTGTTCTTCGTCTTAACATGCTGTAAATCGTCGAAATGGTTTTCGTATCTGCGATGCCGACGTAAAAGGTTCAATTACCACCAAAGTCAAAGTTCATGCCCATTTGGCTGGCCTGGATGTTTTTACGTGGTAATATACTTCTGAGTTTTTTTTTAGTATTTTATGTAAGAACCATTCAAGTACCAATCATAGAAGCTATGGTTGTTTGGAACTAGATGGCGCTGTGCGAAGGTGTTAAAAAGCGCTGAATATAATCTATCGAGTCCAGAAACATAAACGGTGAAAATTCCCTTTTAGAATTTGAATATTCTTCCATGTGTTTAGACACACCAGATACACCATATTCAAAATAAGTAAGTATAATAACAATTTAGAAATATTCAACGAGTAGAATTGAGTTAGAGATAGGTTCCTACTTCTTGGATTAAGAAGCTAAAGATAAGAGAGAGAGAGATAGATAGATAGAGACGATAATTAGATAAAGTTATTTTAAAATTTCCATTATGTTTGCAAGTTTAGCGATCATTATAATTGCTTACCGTGCCCTTTGCCAGCTGTTGTTCAGCAGCAAACACCATGCCGCCGCATCGAGGGCATCCTTGGCCTTTAGGTGCTTTGATTGAGGTGGTATCAGGGTTGTAGAAAGGCCGGCTGGCTGAGATCTCGTCCTCGCTGAATATAAACGTCAAGTTTAAATAACAGAAAATTGTACCTAATTAACATAATGATAAGGTTCAGAGAAATATAAACTTACGTTAAACCGTCAGTCTGCAGGAATCCAGAACCACAGGCAAAACCATATCCATGTGGTCCCCATTTCTTGCCATAGCATGTCTTGCAGTAGACTTCAGATTCAGGTCCATCGCAAGCAATGATCGAATCCAAGGTCTTTGTGCAATCGCGGCACTTGAAGCATTTGCGATGCCATTCACGGCCTTTAGCAAGTACTTGTTCAGCGGCAAATACCACTCCTCCACAACGTGGGCAACCTTTGCCAGGTGGTGCCTGAATGGAAGCAGTATCGATCACCCTTGTCCTTGGCGCCTGATCGCTGTCGAATTAGATTTACATAACTTAGAACAATTATTCTAAAGGCTTAAGATGGTAAAGTATAAAAAAGGTAGTCAATACAATATTAGCACAGGTCACTAATAGGAAGGGAAGTAAGTGAATATTTTAATGAAATTAAGTCAGTTTTTATATATTGGGCCCTTATCAGGTTACAACCAAAGGGGTGGACGAATATGCCAGCGAAAAAGTTTGGTGTCGTAAGATGATCAATTATTCGTACTAGATTGTTCTACGTAATCTAGAATATCGTATCGAAAATTGACAAACTAGCTAAAATAAAGTTCCTTTTTAAATTTGGAAACATGAATCTATCAAGAACATATGCATATTTATCTTGCCAACTCATAATGAGGTTACAAAGAGACATAGCTATTTAACTCTACAACTGAAATAGAACACGATGAAAATAACCCAGTGTTATGCAATAATGATGTACATAAACTATAATAAATGGTCTTCCTCTCATGCGACCCATTAATAAAGATATACAAGTAAATCCTCATCCATTCCACTACATGTTGTAAGCTCAAAACTCGTTTCTAGTCTCGCCGATATTAAAATTAGTTCGAACGAGAGCGGAGAGCGCGTTCTATTTTCATGTTGGCATGTTGCCATCTCTTGTTTGTATTATAAGCTGTTTTTATGAAAGTGACTATGCGTTGGAAATAACCTAAACCTGTCATGTAACCTGAGAAGTATACGTAATATTACTGAATCTTGTGGCGAAAATAAAACTGAGTCAACAAACTTTAGGATGTTAAGTTATGAATGTTACAACCAACTCAATGAACACTAGGAAAGTAAGTAAAAGTAAACTATTTGCTGAAGCATTCTAGAAGCAAACAGGCCCGGGATCGGATGAGTCTGTTAATGTGATTTAGGATTTACTGTCCTAAAGACTGGCTATATCAGGGTCTCGGTGACACACCATTTAAGTACCTTTGCCATTCACAGTCCTTTACATCACACATAAGACCCAGGCTTGACATGCCACCGTGGCCTATACCTCTGGGACCAAATCTTTGAGCGTAGCAACCTACAGCAAAAGCAAAGCGTTATTATTGCATCTGAGGAGCACACAGCGTCGCACTTTAAATAATACACCGTGTCTATAGCTGTGCCCTCGCCAGATGAGTCACACGACCTCAAGCGGTTCTTACCCATTGGCGTAAGGGTCACTCTGCAAGACACCAGCTCCTTTTCCGTAACCATATCCCTTAGGACCAAACTTCTTCCCATAACATACTACAGAGAAAAATATTTTATTAAAACCACGAAAAGAAAAGAAAATAATCATGCAATTAAGTTATTTGTTTGTAAAACTCACAAAAATTTAAATTGGTTGTACGTAAATTATTTTAAAGTCTCTCATGATTATGATTGGTATTACGAGTATTAGAGTTTATAATAAAGGGATGACAAGAAACAAACCTTTGCAGTAAATGTCTTTGTCTGGGCCTTCGCAACAGTTTGTAGAGTCCAGCCGTTTTAAGCAGTCACCGCATTTGTAGCACTCCCTGTGCCACGCCTGGACATACAGTGAATAGTGAGGAAATTATGGACATGCAAGAACGTTACTAGCCTACAGGTTCACTCTCGTTATCACAATGTTATAATGAGGTTATTGCACATTTTAACGGAAGGGATCTTTAGGTAAATATATGGTATATTATAATCATTTTGATACCTCTACAATATATTTCTAAATCTGGTCCGTCACAATGCATCATTGAATCAAGGGTCCTGTTGCAATTTAAGCATTTGAAGCAGCGTCTGTGATAGCCCTACGGCAATGATAATTGTGTTATTATAAGCAATATTCCTAAAGCTCTATTTTATTGTCCATGAAAGTCAATCAATAGGTAATGTTGTTAAATGATTTGATGGATTTACTGGCAAGAGTTCGCACTATAATGTTTTTTCTTTATGCGCTAGATAAGCTTCTAAATATTAGGCAGCAAAAGCCGTGTTAAACTCAAAGAGTCAAGTTTGAGATAATTGTGACGATTCTAAGTAGTAAATGTTATTTTGTTTTTAAATCTTACCTTTCCTCTCGCTAACATCTGCTCTGCAGCATACACAAAGCCACCACATCGTGGGCATCCTTCGCCAGGCGGGGCCTTGGCGATAACACGGGGCTCCAGACAAGCTCCGTTAGTCCGTACACCCCTGTACAAGTAAGTCAAATCAATAAATGTTCAACAAGATTCATATCAAGCAACGTCGACAGAAGAACAGTTAAAAGCCTCTCAGGCACCGGAGAATCCGTCTGCCCCTACATTATATTATCGGCCACACGGATCGCGGCTAAGCAGTTGATGCCGGCGGCGCACCTCCGCCGTAATGGGAGAAGGTAAGGGCTCCCTGCCGCCCGCTCCGCATCGGCCTCGCTATATAGCACTACACATACGACATAGAGGGCGCTTTCCTTATCCCATCACATATAATTACTATCAGTTAAAGCGTAGACGGAAGCGTTAGCCGTTTGTTAGACAGAGGGTAAGTAGCGAGGAAAGTTAAAAACATTAGAATTTTCGTAACATGCAACTAGGTGCGTCTGGAACAGCGTTGCTAAGCCAAGGCTTACATAGTGGTCTCTCACCGTTGGCTTCTTCGGTTGGGGTCACCCCGTTGGGGAAGGAGGGATCGTTAATTGCGGGAGTACGCTCGACCCGGCGCGCGCCCTGCCTTGCAACATGGAGGGCGAGCGCCGGCCTCGATCGCGCTCCACGACAAACATTACTAACTCAGGGTTGGTAGTCGACTATTTATTTGTATATTTTTTTATAAATAATAAATAATACCGATGAACAATATAAATTAAGCGATAGCGAATATATAAACCTAACTAAAGTAATTTAAAGTACAGTATGGCGTGCTTTCGCGAGGCGCCGCTGGTTGGCCGAGATGTGTGTCGGCGTCCCGCAAGTTGTTCTGGACGGCTGCTCGCTCAATTCCTGTTGCGACATAAACGGAGACTGGTCATGCACGTGTAAGGCAGCGCGTAATGTACAGCCAGCGCGCGCTTTCTACTTTATACGTATGAGTTTTTATGTACACGCAGTTAATGTTGTTACGCACGGACCCGAAGGTCGGTCGTCGATGCGACCTTAGATAAGGAAAGACCCTCAGTGGCGCGGGCGGCGGGAGTGTGAAGAGGGTTCGTACTTACGCATTGTCTGCCTTCAGGTGATCGCCAGAGTCCATAGACAGGCATCCAGCGCCACCACCGAAGCCGTAGCCTTTTGGTCCGAATTTGCGTGCGTGGCAAACTTTGCAGTAGAGTTCACCTTCGTGTTCTGAACAGTTTGTAGAGTCCAGCAACTTCTGGCACAGGCCTGGTAACAAAAATATTCCATGTTGTGACTCACCTTGCTTATTCTCATTTAAAGATAGGTATACCTACTTTAGTAAACTAATATCTTTATAAGAACTTAAGATTTTTTGAAGATGTTATTTAATAATCTGAAATGTGACATAAGTTTATTTATATCTGTCGTAAAATACTTATACCATTGTTGTCTAAAAAAGAATAAAACGATATGTTTGGTATAAAAATGTGCTAATTTTTTAAGTCTCCAGATTTTAAACACTTTTAGCTCTTAAGTAGGCTTAAGCTACATCTTAAGCCTCTTTAATTTTGTACTCGTAGGTATATGTAATATCAAATAAGCTGCAGCTCATTGTCAACAAACCATTTAACTAGGTCTGTGGGGAAGTCTTTAAAGACAAGAAACATGAAATTGACTTTTAAATTGCTTAATTGAAAATAGATCATCTAATTCCGAGGGTGTCGTGAACCATAAAGAAAAAACTTTAAACACTTATGTAATAAATACATTATTTCAAGGAAATGAAAAACATAAGTACTTAAAGTTTTTCTAAAGTTTCAAAGTAAGCTTGTCATTGTAACAGGCTTTAATAGTTGTGTATTTATTAGACAAGCTGCGTGGCTTTAAACATAATAGGTAAGTTCCTAAATGTACGATAAATACGCCAAGAGACGTAATATTAATTTGTAGAGCATAATATAGATGAATGGCCCTTGAATCATCGACCTGGTTCATGGCAATGAGATAGTAAAAGTGAAGTGTATCATAATACCTGACTAACTGATACTTCAATGATAAGTAGGTACTATTTTATGTAAAGATATTAAGTCATTTTATTATACTCGTAGGTATTGTTTGTTTTAAATAAACAATCCATTATTATTTATAAAATAATAGTTGATAAATGCTAAGAGACAATGGGGTAAAATGTGTTTATTATTGTAGTTTTGTACTGTTTAAAAAATCTTGAGGATTTATGTCTAAGTAATTAATTAAGGTACTTACTTATACCTAAGAAATTTTATCATAAAGAAGCTTTTAAAAGGAAAAAAATACATTTGGCATTGAATTATTGTAGTCTGCATAAATAAATACAAAAAATGTATTACAGTTCTTGCAAATCAATGTTTTGTGTACGAGTCGAAATCATAGTCATCAACGCAAGCGATTACAAATGCATAACTTTTCTAACTTTGCATGTAATTTGTGTATAGTGATTTAAAACAACACAATTTGTACACATAACTAGAGAGAGACTCTGGAACTAGAGAGTGTATCTGGTGCAAATAGCTTTACATTAAAATACTTACCGCACTTGAAGCACATTTTGTGCCATTTGAGTCCACCTGCGACTCGCTCTTCCGCTGCGTATACTGATTTGCCGCATTTTGGGCACTTAGGGTTATCTGCTGGTTTGAAAGGCATTGTGCTCGCTTAACTTATCCTGTAACAAAATAGTTCTACTTCAGTTTATATATACCTACGTTATATTTATCAGTTCCCTTAGCCTAGATCCACGATGCAGGCGACTAGATCAACCAATATCCAAAACTGTCGCGAGTAACCACGAAACACATTGAAAGCACCGTGTATCTCAATCCATATAGAAAATTCACTAACACTGTTTATTTAATATTTCGAAACACATTTAGTTATCACATCAGTTAACATTTTCTGGTTACGTTTTCAAATTTAATTCTAAATGCAACAGCCGCTGGCCGAAATCCAAGTCGCCTGCACCGCTTCAATCGTATCTGAACTGACACTTTATTGCTCAACAAGCACGTTTGTGATATATTTGTTGCACGATTTCCTGCGAATGCAGCAATATAATATGTACGAAAATATGTAACGTAGGGCGGGCTGAGCGTAGGCATGTGGCCACGCTCCTAATTTGGGGCGTTCAGGTAAAGTTACGAGCTGGAACGCGATGTTGCATAGCTAATAATAGTTTACATAGGAAGACGTAGGTATATCACTCCCGCTTTTGTTGTTGCTATGAGAGAATTTAAATATCACTTTCACTGGAATAAGGACCTGTTCGTCGAAGTCGCTGCGGGATGTAGCTCCCGAACGCGTTTACAGTACAGGGCGGTGATGCCTAGACTGCGGTGCGCGATGTTCGAATGATGCGCGAGGGCAGTCAGCGAGCGTAGTCTATGTGCCAGTTGCACACGGCCCCAGTGGAGGGGCAGCGCTCCGCCTTCGTGCGAACCTCGCGCCCAGGTACACCCTTACTACGTCACATACAACCCTTATCTCAACAACTTGATCAGCATTACTTTCTTAATCGTTAGCAAAAATAAAACCTATCATTAAATTTTAATCTAAAATGCCACAGTTAGGTTTATTTTCTTGATGTATTAAGTGTTAAATAAATTACATTTTTTTTTGTAAGAACATATTATTTAATTTATGATGTGCCTAGTACTTAGATAATTTACATAAACTGTCTAGTAAGCTTTAGTTTTATTGAGTGTTTCTACTCTACGTTACCTTTGAAGATCTCTCGTAGTGGCCTTTTACTCTAGGGATTACATACACATTAATAAAGTACTTTAAATTCATACACACACAAAAATAATGAATGTCGAATACAAATCACTTGCAAAATATTAAGATAAGTCTACGTTTGATTGGGTTTTGTATTTAGCATGTGTGTTAGTTTTAGAATTGTTCCATAATTTATAGTCACAAACTTTTCAAGCCTCCAATATTCTCCTTATTGACATAAATAGGTACCTAATCTAGTTATTTGTGATTTGCTCAGAATTGTGCTGATAGACTTATTGGTATTGATGGTATTAATGGTCATTGAAATAACTCTATTATTTAATGTTTAAAATATTGTGCTAAAGAATTAATCTATTTCAATTATAAAAAAATATATCATTACTTACATAAAATTAGGTTTATTAAACATTGATTTACAAAAAACCAAAGATACACACTCCACTTCCCAAAACCGTCCGCAACAAATAGGCGCACAATGCGCTTTTTTTAAATAAGTATCGTCGTCTGTTCTACCGGCAAACGTCAATCATTAAATTTTATTACTTTTTAAATACAACTTTATGTCATGCGTGTAAGATTGAATTTGAAAAATAAATATGTTTACGATATTACTATACGTATTTATTGCGTATGTATAATTTGGTGACACTTTTGGCTGTTAGTTTTGTTTGAAAATGTGCATCTTGGATTTTTTGTAAATCAATGTTATTAAATAAAGAATGTGGAGATCTGCTAGATAGCTAAGGTGACCGACTTTACGATTACAGATTTTTTTTAAATACACTAAGATATACGATCAACTTCAAAATATTATCTTACGTTTAGTTTACCTAAACTTGGTTGTTAATCAAATACCGGAAACAAAATTACATCTGTTCACATATTTACGATATTATTATATTAAACCTATTTCGTTATTAACATTTTGTTTCTTAATAAATATGTCATTTACGAAGAAAGTTGTGAAGTATTTGAAGTTTGATATAATCGCCTCATTTTTCAAAGAATTTTAAACTCGTCGTTTAATTTTGAAGATGTGTTTCGTTCGTGTAAAATTATGATAGAACATTAATCTTAAGTATATTTTTTGAAATGTCTCATGTTGTCTGTAAAATTATTTGTAGTTCGAGATAGGTGTACTTTCACATTAACCAGACTAGAAGAAGCATATTTGACATACCTACTTTCTCTAGGATGGGTAATATGACGTCACACGGTAGATGAATAAAGCTATATAAACTAAATCAAAAATATATAAGTTAGACTCTTTCTTCTAACAATCTTACAAGGCACAGAAGAAAAGAAGAGTGACGTAAAAATATTAAGAGATTTAGTTATTATAAAACTATCTAAGACGCCTAAAATCAGAAGAAATTTAACTCTTCTGTCACTTATTATTTATTGGGTACGACGATAGACAACGCGGAGTTTAGACGTGTTAGTAAATAATTTGTTAGGACACTTAGCTCTACATTAATAGATATCTAACGCTAGTTTCAAGTTTGTCTTTATCACAGAACATTTATACTCAAAGGAGGTCTTTATACAACATCCTTGCCATCAATCCTCGTTATTCAGTTCAAATACGAAATTTCAAACGGCGAATTAAATGACGCGGAGTGCTAAGTTAAGAATACAGCCTTTAAAAAAAATCGAGTTAGTAACATTCTTTTTCGGGAAACGAAAAACAAAACGTTCCAAAGATAAACCCTTCCGTATGCAAACAGGTCGAGAGTAAAAATAATCTATGCACTAACGAGGAGACGGAAATACCAAAGTGATATACAAACTATTCTATGAATACATTCCAAATTGGGCATCATTGAACATAAATACAGTTCATGAATCATATTTTTGGCAAGTACTATGTCCATAAACGCATCGGCAATGACCAAGGGCCTTACTAATGAACAAAGTACTAATATCTATGTGTAAACAGATGTGACATCTGTGTCTTTGGTTAGGAGTTTATTAAGAAGTATTGTAACGTTGAAAGTATTGTTACCTTGTTGATATTTTCAGGGATAACTTAGTACCTGTATTATTAGCGATCTGATATAGTTAGGTATACCCACTCTTGGGCAAGGCTTCTTGAAAATAATCTTCTCGGTCTACAGATACCTACTGGGCTGCATAAAGGACTTCATATATGGTTTCACGTTTAGTTTTACATCTTAGGTAGAGATATTGGAGCTTAGGTAAGTAGTTAAGTTCGGTAAGACAGGTTGGCTGAAAGAAAATGCCTTAAGTCATTAAATCCGCCGTTGTACAAGTTTATATGTGTAGAAAATATGAGATGAATTTTTGCATTTCTATGTGTGTTTTCTATATGTAGGTACCTACTTAAACAATAAAAAAAACTTTAGCCTATTTTATTTTTTATTTATTATCAAGAATCTTATTAGATTTATACAAAATTCCATTTAGAATGGGAGATAATCGGCTTATAAGAATCTTATTGGACTTATACTAAATTCCAATTAGATTTAAAGAAAATCTGCTTTTTCAAACATTGGTCAGTGAAAAAACCCGGCCTGGCAAAACGGCTGAAATAGGTTGGCCAGATGTGCAATTTTCCGCCATTTTGTCTTGCCAGACGAGTGGTTAGTCGGTTTTTACGACACCCATGGGATGAAATGAGGTGGTGACATATTGTGTTCTCACTCCGTCACCACACGGATTTATAGAATTGGTATTCACTAAAAATTTAGAAATAAAATTAATTTTCACAAAAAAAAAGAACCGACTTCAAAGACAAAAATTGCACTAAAAAGTAATAAATAATTACTTACTTGTATTTTGATTTGACAACATTAAATCAGCCATTCTTTCTACCTAATTTTAATCTAAAGAATAGCTTCTTTTCATTAAGTATTGTAAAAGTATTGTTAAGGATATTTCATGAAGAGTCTGTACCTAAATATATTTATTTGTAGATTCTTTAAAAGATAATCAAATTATTACAAATAATGTAATATTATTGTTATTTTTGGAGTCGGTGTCAGCCAACGAAATAAGTACTATAATACCTAAGCAAACGGAATGATGGCCATGAATTACAGATAATATATGACTTCGACATTATAGTTGTTGATTGTTTATGGATTAGTTTGAAAATTAAACAAATATTAAACAAATATTCTTATCATATTTAAATAAATATATTTTAAAATACCAGTATCACATTTAAACGTTTTAATATTATATTTAATAACTGATTAAAGCTTTCCAGAACTTAAAATAGATTAGATTTAAAGAAATAATTCGCGAATAGGATCAATAATGCAAAATGTTGTCTACAACGTCGTTAGAATAGGCAATAAAGATTTGTATAACACACTCTCATCACTTTAAATGGTTTCTGATTAGATAAATATTGCATTTAAAACAAAAACGGCCGTTTCACTTTCGAATGTGAATTTTATGTAATTATTAGTACAGACTAATTATAGGCGCCGTGTTATACACAGGTATAACACGGCGCCATAACATTTGTTTAAGTTTTCAGTCAGAAATAAAAAATGGTATACTTAATAATAACTATCGTGGCTGACACCGACTCCAAAAATAACAATAATATTACATTATTTGTAATAATTTGATTATCTTTTAAAGAATCTACAAATAAATATATTTAGGTACAGACTCTTCATGAAATATCCTTAACAATACTTTTACAATACTTAATGAAAAGAACCTATTCTTTAGATTAAAATTAGGTAGAAAGAATGGCTGATTTAATGTTGTCAAAATCAAAATACAAGTAATTATTTATTACTTTTTAGTGCAATTTTTGTCTTTGAAGTCGGTTCTTTTTTTTTTGTGAAAATTAATTTTATTTTTAAAGACAACTCCCACGCTAGGAACCGTGCCCTGCTTTGCGGGGACTTTTACAAACATCAATTTAACGGACACTGAGAACATCCAGATTCAGTACAATTATTTGTGTATCGCACAAAGATTTGTTCTGCGTTGGAATTCGAACCCACTATCTCGTGCTAGGCAGCCTAGCTAACGAGGCAGTAAAATTTCTACCAGAAATGTTGATAGTTTTAAACAAACCTCAAAGACACATGGAAAACTTTTCAAAGTTTTTCCTATAGGTATATTTCAATCAATCAATCAACTAGCCTATTGCGGTCCACTGCTGGACATAGGCCTCTTCCAACACGCGCCACAGAACTCGGTCCTGCGCTTTCCGCATACTTAGGTATATTTGACTGAAATACTTACCCGTTTAAAAGCTCGCCTTTATTTGGCAGAAGAATCAGCTTTTTAGCATAGCAATGTTGTACATGCATTGACGGAGTTATGACTTGTGTCTAACGGACTGCTACAAACATAAATTTAACTGACATAAATAACATCCAGGCTTAGTCGCAGTGTAGATCGCAGAAACAATTGTACCTACTGGCTGGGATTCGAACCCTAAATCTAGGACACGACAGCGGAAACGAAAGAATTTTTACAAAACTTATTGGAGATGTTGTGATAGTAGTAGGATTAGTACTGGGATTAAAAAAAAACTGGCGTTTCCAAATACTTTGACAGTTAAATAAAGAATTTGGATAGCATGGTTTTAATTAGAACAATTTATTACCTTAACAAATTCCCGTGTGGTGACGGAGTAAGAATACAATATGTCACCACCCCATCTCATCCCATGGGTATCGTGAAAACCGACTAAGGGACTATTCGTGAATATTATTCTAACGAAATAAAAAGATAGAAAACTTGAAATTAAACCTTATACCAATCCGTTTGGCCAGCGTGGTATTAGTAGGCCAAGTAGGTATCCCTCCGTCACAGGAGGAGGCTAGTCCGTGCAGTGGGACATTAGCAGGCTGTTATGATTACATCAACATACATTAAATAAATAATTGACTTCAAAACGAGAAGAAAGTTTGTAAGTAATCAAGTAAAAGTTTTTGTATTTTTTTAAAATATGTATTTGTTACCTCAGAGCTTAGTCTATTAGACTTTCAGTCACTAAATATGTGTCAAGCCCTGCCTTTGTCACTGTGTTTCTCAAAAGTGGTATAAAGTAGCATTGACCTAAACCTAGTGCTAGACAAAATGGCGACACGGAGTGACGTTATATTTCATGACTACCATCGATTGAAGGCAACCTCATTCTTGAACTGTATTCGTTCTTTCCATTAGGCTTAATACCTACAATCATAAGGATAATATACATAGACTTTATCATCCATAGACTGTTATTTATATTTCCATTGCATCCTTAGAGATGCACTACAATAGTTTTTGCACTCGGCAGGGACCATATTGAGAGATGGTATCCGCCCTGTGTATCCATTACCAGATTAAATATCTCTTAAAAGGCCTCTACGTATTGGCTTTGGCCCGATCTATGCATTCCAAAGAACAGGGTCTCCAATAGACCCGAGTATTATGGAAAAGAGAAACAATAATTTTCTTATTATAAAACTCTGAACACAATTATTTATGTTCTTAAAAGACATCTTGAATCAAAACAAATGTAGAAAACACTTCCCCATACACGTGTCATTGGAATTCAGACGGTCACGTGACCACGTGGTTGTTATTACACCATTAGTTAGTTTATAAACCCACTTTAGTTGTCTGCTAAACAAGAAGTGATGGTATGGGCTATTCTTGGTTAAAGCCACGCGGTGAAGCAGGTACAAACGACCAAATAAACACACGCCATGTGTTATCATTTTGATCACAAACAAATCTATTTATATTTTGAAACATCATAATATTAGTGGTGATTCTGTGTTCCTCATACTTGGCATGCAAATACCACGATGACCACATGCGTTTTAAAGGGTTGTTTAATAACCTTGATTAGCAGTTATGATTTCGGCAAAGTATTTAATTTAAAGGACAGCCTGTTGATGACAGCTGAGAGGAGGTTTACAATTTGTTTGGGTCTTGCCAAAGTCAGACTAAGTTCTACTACTGTTATGGTAGCCATACACGATCTTTCCTATCGTCCAATCGGCATGACGCTACCGATTGGATCAGTTAGAATTAACCGTGTGTGTGAGTGGATCGGCATGACAGTTAGAATGGATGGCAGGATCGAATTTCGTTTCTTTTGATTGATATTGGATCAACTCTGCAGTATCATGCCGATTGTACGATAGGAAGGATCGTGTATGGCCACCATTAGATAGATGTCTATAGCTAGCAGATTGAATCAAGCCTGCAGTATCATGCCGATTGGACGATAGGAAGGATCGTGTATGCCCAATGTGGACGAACTGCAGATTGGATCAAGCCTGCAGTCTCATGCCGATTAGACGATAGGAAGGATCGTGTATGGCTACCATTAGTTGAGATCGAAAACGTGCCCTAGCACTGTAGCATCAGGGATAAAGTAAAAGTTGAATTTCGATGGTTAAAGTAAAAGTTGAATTTCGATGGTTAAACATTTTTAATTTCTTAAAGTAGAATAGCATAAACGAATAATGTGTTTATTTATTTCAGTTACAGTTTACATTATGTATTTTATCTCTGCGTTCTAAGAAAATTAGTAGAGAATGCTTGAGAATACCTACCAAAGACATTACATTCGCATGCATACAATCTTAGTAACAATTGTCAATTAATAAAGGAAGGCTAGCTAATAAAGTCACTAATAAATTTCCAAGATCGGTGCAGTAATACCTAGCTAATTTCCCATAGTTGCAAAAAAGCCATGGTTAGTAAAGTAATAGGTACTTTACACATGACAAATAGTTAGTTTCAATAAATTCAATTTAAAATATTGAACTAAGTATTATTACGAGCATTAAATTTTGTTCTGAATCCATGCATTTGTACGAAAACAAAGCTATTAATCTTGTCTTGCAACCACTCTTAATAGATTGTTTAATAAAAAATCTAGGTAACCTAGTGGCTTGCATATTTGTTTTATATATTTTTGGCTTCGTAACAACGTACGTACAACATACAATGCAATGTATCCACACTAATATTATAAAGAGGTAAAGTTTGTGTGTTTGTGACGTTGTAGAGGGTAATATCTGGATCTACTAAACCGATTTTAAAAATCCTTTCTGTGTTGAATAGTCCTTATAGCGGGGAGTGTCATAGGCTATAGTATCACGCTATGACTAATAGGAGTGGAGCAGTAATGAAATATATTATGTTTAAAAAGTGACACGTTTTTTTCGCAGCCTGACGCAGTGGGCACGGGTCAGCTAGTCTTGTATAAAAGTAAAATTATAAAATGTTAATTCTTACTACAGCACAATACAGATTGACATACATTAATATATGGTAGGATGACATCTGAACTAGGATTTAAAAGTTTCCTGTATCTCAGGTAATCAAACGGAACCTTTTATGAATTTGAACCTGTTTTCATTCTGCATAGCCGAAAATGATCATACAGTCGACTCTGTTAAAGACAAAAAAGGTCACATAGAGCACCCAGCATCATACAACATCCAAAGGATTTGTTCAGGGTATTACGTCTTTTCATTTTTTTCCCTTAGTCAGAATTTTACGACATCAATATCATGTGATAAGGTGGCATGACACTAAGTATGTATTCTTACTCCGTTACCACACAGAACAAAATGTTATCTCTGTTTTTATTGAAACCAACAAAATATTTATAATTTATTTACAACTTCCAGTTTGATCTCAAACGAAAGTAAAATTATATAATATAAGAGCGCGGTCTCGTAAATATGTTTTGATGTAAAGCCACATAAAAGCTTATAATATCTATTTTAGTATAGATACATCTTCAGTACATAAACTAGAGGGAAATAATATTTCGTAGCGTGATGAGTTATTGTTGAGAGGCTTTGAAGTAGATTGAGAACAATCTGGCGTAAGTGATGTAAGCGGTTATGAATTTATTTTCAACATCTATTGCTTTAAAATTGATTTATTACGTTATGTCACCATTATTTTTGTTTTTTTTCAACTGCACTTAAAAGAGGAAGAGTTTCTGCGAAAGTACCTATTATAAACGGTAAGACAGCTCTTTTGGAGTCGGGTTTTGAAACAGAAAATTATTCGGTATAAATACGGTCGAATCCAATACTCTATGTTTCTTATAGAAATCTTTAATCAAACAATCTCACTGCAGAGATTGACCACCACAATTTTGGAGGAAAAACTCTACTGCTTAATGCCACGCTGACTATATGTACCATGGTATATATAATAATATGTGTTTGTGTTCCTCAATAGCCCCGTAGGTACTACGGTCTCCACCCCAACCAAAGCAGGTTTTAATGTCTCCAATCTATAATTAATATCCCTCTACGTTCTTCATCACAATCATAACAGCCCATTAATGTCCCACTGCAGGGACGGGCCTCCTCCCGTGACGAAGGAATACTTGGCCTACTAATACCACGCTGGCCAGACGGATTGGTAAAGGGTTTAATTTCAAGTTTTCCTTTTTTTTATTTCATTAAAGATAACATTCACGGATAGTCCCTTAGTCGGTTTTTACGACACCCATGGGATGAGATGGGGTGCCGACATATTGTATATACATACTCCTACGTTCTTAATGGCTTCTAATGATGATGATTAAGGATGATCAGTAAGAATGAAAATGGCACTTAAATCAAAGCATTAAATGTTCCGACTTCGTCACTGTGTTAATTCTTCCATGACGGACTGGTAATGTGCATCTCTGACATCACTAGCTTCTGGCGACGGCATTGGCTTTTATCAGAAAGTCCATAATCTTGTCAGCCCCTGACGTTTTTAAAAACAGACAACATTTAATTAAAACTGTGACGTAATGTATGACGCAGGCGTGTAATAAAATTAAGTTAAATTTAACCTGTACTAAATATTCTTCTTTAAAGTTTGGTTAGTACTGTAGTCAACCTGGTGTCGAGAATTGTTCAAGCCACCAATAGGCCTTTGACAAGGCTTTACGACTATGTTTTACGACAACAGCTGACAACCACTTTTACGTGCCCTCCAAAGTACAAAGCACGGAGACGCTCAGATGAAATACCAATGAGCGGTCTATACAATGACATAGCCAACGTTACTGAACCAGCGCTTCTCTGTTCTTAATGTAAAATTTTGATTTAAGCCCCTAATAAATAGGGAAACATCGAAAAGCGTAGCCACCGTCTCGGCATGGTTAATTGGTAATAATAATTAAGTTAATAAAAATAAAAATAAATCAAATAAATATAATAATTATTATTATCAATTTGTTATATCTAAAGAATAAGTTTAAAATAAATTAAATGCAATTCAACAATTTGTTTGTCTATTTATAATCCGTTATTAATTCCTATTTTAATTTTAAATAGGAACTTTATTCAAGTCTTAAACCACACCTGCGATTACATTCATAATGTTAGTGTTAAGTTTTTATCAATTTAATAAAATAAGCGAATTATACAAGGTATCTGCTATATACCGTTGAGGAGTTCCCTCGACCCTCAGTCTTCTTTATCATGAGATCATGTTTGTGTAAAGTTGTGTACAGTTTTCATCAATACGAATAAAATAAGCCCAAACACTCGGTAACTGCTATATACCGTTGGGGAGTTGCCTCGACCCTTAATCTTCTTCATCATCAGATCATGTTTGTGTAAAGTCTAGTAAAGTTTTCATCAATACAATTAAAATAAGCCCAAACACAAGGTAGCTGCTATATGCCGTTGAGGTGTTCCCTCGACCCTCAGTCTTCTTCATCATGAGATCATGTTTGTGTAAAGTTGTGTACAGTTTTCATTAATACGAATAAAATAAGCCCAAACACTCGGTAGCTGCTATATACCGTTGAGGAGTTGCCTCGACCCTCAATCTTCTTCATCATCAGATCATGTTTGTGTAAAGTTTTGTAAAGTTTTCATCAATACAATTAAAATAAGCCCAAACACAAGGTAGCTGCTATATGCCGTTGAGGTGTTCCCTCGACTCTCTCTGGTCTCCAGGATCTGACCAGTTCTTACTCTTGACTATTTGGTAGTGACGTCAAAGATGCACATGTATGACAAGATTTTACACAATGCGTCCCTACAATTTTCAAGAGATGCCCTCGATTTCTCTGGGATCCCGTCATCCAGATCCAGATCTGGTGACAATGGGACCAAATGGGAAGCATACCCATACGAACAAAAAAAAAATTTTCAAATCGGTCTAGCCGTTTTCGAGAAATCAGGTAACAAACACAAAAAATAAAAAATTAAAAAAATACAACCGAATTGAGAACCTCCTCCGTTTTTTGAAGTCGGTTGAAAAACGAGACATTATTATTCCGCGATAGTCCAAACTTTGGAAATTCGAGAAATATTAATTTTCCTCGTATGCAGTAGAAAGTCAATATTTATTAATGTAATACACCTTGATCAGGTACACATCAAGGTAAGATGGTTGCTTACTATAAATGTCAGGGCTTTGCCCTTATATAACATAGCTTCCAAGTGACCATAATATGCCGCAACTACATTACAAAGTCAAGGTTAATATCCTTTACTACGATCAAGATTAACATTTAAGCGTGTCTAAGTGATCTAAAATACCAAAGAATAATCATCATCATCATCATAACAGCCCATTAATGTCTTACTGCAGGGACGGGCCTCCTCCCGGGATGGAGGGATACTTGTCCTACTATTACCACGCTGGCCAGACGGATTGGAATAGGGTTTAATTTCAGGTTTTCCTTCTTTTTTATTTCGTAAGGATAATATTCATGGATAGTCGCGTTATTCCACAGAATAATAGTTGACACAAATTCCCACAACGCCCTCTAGCCAAATTAAGCAGACCTTACACTACGGGTAGTAGTTTCTTACATGGAAATTAAAATAGAAAGGAAGTTTTCAAAGTAATGAGTCGTTACCAAGATTTGTTTATTAGCTTTAATTAGTACTCGTATTTAATTGTCCCAAAATAATGCAGTGTCCGTCAGAGCCCATAGTGTAACAATTTGTGTTATTTATTTCAGCTTTGTAATACATAGGTGAAATAAATAACACAATTAACGTATTCAGTAAAGAATAGATACCTAAACATACTTGTTTACAAAATAAAATAGTTTATTAAAAGTAATATACGGACGTAACTGTCTATTGTCTTTCTTCAAGCAACTCAAGAGTAAAATAAACTGTTATTTATAAATATGCGTACTGATTGGTATCTTGACGCAGTTATCGTATTCTTCGTGGGTTTTTTATATTTAATATGAATGTATCTCTTTATATAAAAAAAATTAAAGTAATTATGTTCATTTGTATGAACATAATTACTTTAATTTTTTTTTAACTAAGCAGAGCTTGTATAGCTCTGCTTAGTTAGTAAGTATGTAGCTTATTTTCTGACTAGATGCCGTAATGTGTATATGTGAGAAATATTAAATACTAGTGTATACTAAGACATTATTTTATTTTAAACATGTTTTAGATCATCACTATTTTTATAACAAACTTTATCACTAGCGACAAAATTAAATTGGTCATGAAATGGTCTTCGAAAAATGTCTTACGTGAAAATTGTACTTTGGCACATTTTCAAATCTGTCCATATCTCCTCAAAACAGCTTTTGAAACAATATGTTTATTGAGGTGACTAAGTACTTAAGGTCATAAAATATTCGTCATTCGTTAACCCATGGGTGTCCACTGCTGGGCATAGGATTTGACCTTCGGAATATTGTGAAAATAAGTATTATTAATAAAAAATGGCTTCTGTGTCAAAAAGTCGTCACAAAGAACATCAAAAGTAAAGACAATCGTGTTTGGGATGGTTCATATACCTAATTATCTTGTAAGGGACACATCTGAGCAATGCCAAAGAGACTGGTTTTATGGTAAGTAAAGAACAAAATACTATAAGCTCTAGAACCTTAAATAACTTCTATATTCTGAACGTTATTTGCTAAAATTACATTATTATTTATTGACATTTATCTACACTATTTCAGGGTTATCTTTAATTAAACGAAAATCTAAACTCATTATCTAAAAAGACGTCATTCGTAACTAAATTTATGTTTTTCATTAGCGACGGTAATGATGTGTTAGTGAAAGAATTATATATAATAGTAAGTGTCAAGTGGTGATATCGTCGGAAAAGTTGAGTAATATTAGAGTACGTTTGTACGTAATGTCAACACCTAATTCCAGTGAAAAAAAAGTAAAAAAATTGCACATGAAAGCCTGTACCAGGACATTTTGAAACCCATATGGTTTCTATCCGATACAGGGGATATCTCAACCATATTCTGACCTTCGAAAGCCTAAATTTATAACCATGATGGTATTAGTAGAGCAAGAACAACATTAACTGCAATGTTTACAATTGCAGTTATTGTTGTACGACATTTTAGAAGTTTATTATCTGTACCTAAATAATTTAAATGCAAACTAAACATTGCAATAAAACACTTTTTTCGCGCTTAAAATTCATTAAATTCAAAAATTTTATTAAAACTTGAACACGGAACGCATACAAAACTAAACAAACTATTATGTTACACGTAAGAATGTAAGAATCCACGATTGTATAACATTCAGGTGTTTATGAGTCAATTCGCTGCGGCAGGTGTAGTGGCTCTCCATGGAGCGACGTGTGGGCCGATGCTAAAATAAAATGGTAACAGCAACCACCACGCATGCGTTACTCACGCAACAAAACTCATCGTTGGCCAGTATTACTCATGCTCCAACTCGTGGGCACACACCCACGCCATATCAAAATTTCATAGGTACGTACAGTTTTAGACGAAAATTCTACTGAAATACTATCTCAACAATCATACTGCGTGTGCATTGGGGCTTAAATCAAAATTTTACATTAAGAACAGAGAAGCGCTGGTTCAGTAACGTTGGCTATGTCATTGTATAGACCGCTCATTGGTATTTCATCTGAGCGTCTCCGTGCTTTGTACTTTGGAGGGCACGTAAAAGTGGTTGTCAGCTGTTGTCGTAAAACATAGTCGTAAAGCCTTGTCAAAGGCCTATTGGTGGCTTGAACAATTCTCGACACCAGGTTGACTACAGTACTAACCAAACTTTAAAGAAGAATATTTAGTACAGGTTAAATTTAACTTAATTTTATTACACGCCTGCGTCATACATTACGTCACAGTTTTAATTAAATGTTGTCTGTTTTTAAAAACGTCAGGGGCTGACAAGATTATGGACTTTCTGATAAAAGCCAATGCCGTCGCCAGAAGCTAGTGATGTCAGAGATGCACATTACCAGTCCGTCATGGAAGAATTAACACAGTGACGAAGTCGGAACATTTAATGCTTTGATTTAAGTGCCATTTTCATTCTTACTGATCATCCTTAATCATCATCATTAGAAGCCATTAAGAACGTAGGAGTATGTATATACAATATGTCGGCACCCCATCTCATCCCATGGGTGTCGTAAAAACCGACTAAGGGACTATCCGTGAATGTTATCTTTAATGAAATAAAAAAAAGGAAAACTTGAAATTAAACCCTTTACCAATCCGTCTGGCCAGCGTGGTATTAGTAGGCCAAGTATTCCTTCGTCACGGGAGGAGGCCCGTCCCTGCAGTGGGACATTAATGGGCTGTTATGATTGTGATGAAGAACGTAGAGGGATATTAATTATAGATTGGAGACATTAAAACCTGCTTTGGTTGGGGTGGAGACCGTAGTACCTACGGGGCTATTGAGGAACACAAACACATATTATTATATATACCATGGTACATATAGTCAGCGTGGCATTAAGCAGTAGAGTTTTTCCTCCAAAATTGTGGTGGTCAATCTCTGCAGTGAGATTGTTTGATTAAAGATTTCTATAAGAAACATAGAGTATTGGATTCGACCGTATTTATACCGAATAATTTTCTGTTTCAAAACCCGACTCCAAAAGAGCTGTCTTACCGTTTATAATAGGTACTTTCGCAGAAACTCTTCCTCTTTTAAGTGCAGTTGAAAAAAAACAAAAATAATGGTGACATAACGTAATAAATCAATTTTAAAGCAATAGATGTTGAAAATAAATTCATAACCGCTTACATCACTTACGACAGATTGTTCTCAATCTACTTCAAAGCCTCTCAACAATAACTCATCACGCTACGAAATATTATTTCCCTCTAGTTTATGTACTGAAGATGTATCTATACTAAAATAGATATTATAAGCTTTTATGTGGCTTTACATCAAAACATATTTACGAGACCGCGCTCTTATATTATATAATTTTACTTTCGTTTGAGATCAAACTGGAAGTTGTAAATAAATTATAAATATTTTGTTGGTTTCAATAAAAACAGAGATAACATTTTGTTCTGTGTGGTAACGGAGTAAGAATACATACTTAGTGTCATGCCACCTTATCACATGATATTGATGTCGTAAAATTCTGACTAAGGGAAAAAAATGAAAAGACGTAATACCCTGAACAAATCCTTTGGATGTTGTATGATGCTGGGTGCTCTATGTGACCTTTTTTGTCTTTAACAGAGTCGACTGTATGATCATTTTCGGCTATGCAGAATGAAAACAGGTTCAAATTCATAAAAGGTTCCGTTTGATTACCTGAGATACAGGAAACTTTTAAATCCTAGTTCAGATGTCATCCTACCATATATTAATGTATGTCAATCTGTATTGTGCTGTAGTAAGAATTAACATTTTATAATTTTACTTTTATACAAGACTAGCTGACCCGTGCCCACTGCGTCAGGCTGCGAAAAAAACGTGTCACTTTTTAAACATAATATATTTCATTACTGCTCCACTCCTATTAGTCATAGCGTGATACTATAGCCTATGACACTCCCCGCTATAAGGACTATTCAACACAGAAAGGATTTTTAAAATCGGTTTAGTAGATCCAGATATTACCCTCTACAACGTCACAAACACACAAACTTTACCTCTTTATAATATTAGTGTGGATACATTGCATTGTATGTTGTACGTACGTTGTTACGAAGCCAAAAATATATAAAACAAATATGCAAGCCACTAGGTTACCTAGATTTTTTATTAAACAATCTATTAAGAGTGGTTGCAAGACAAGATTAATAGCTTTGTTTTCGTACAAATGCATGGATTCAGAACAAAATTTAATGCTCGTAATAATACTTAGTTCAATATTTTAAATTGAATTTATTGAAACTAACTATTTGTCATGTGTAAAGTACCTATTACTTTACTAACCATGGCTTTTTTGCAACTATGGGAAATTAGCTAGGTATTACTGCACCGATCTTGGAAATTTATTAGTGACTTTATTAGCTAGCCTTCCTTTATTAATTGACAATTGTTACTAAGATTGTATGCATGCGAATGTAATGTCTTTGGTAGGTATTCTCAAGCATTCTCTACTAATTTTCTTAGAACGCAGAGATAAAATACATAATGTAAACTGTAACTGAAATAAATAAACACATTATTCGTTTATGCTATTCTACTTTAAGAAATACGTAAAGACTCACCAAAGGGTAGGCATTACTTTTGCCGAAAGAAGAAAGGTAAAAAAGAACTTACTAAACCGCCTAGACAGCGCGGTATGAAGTTTTAAGGCTAATTTACATCGTCTCTACAACTATATTCTAAGGTGAGAAACTTCTTCTCTTTTGAAAGTTATAAAAATAATTGTAACGGTACATAAATTATTTTCTTTACAATCATTTTCTGTTCACATAATTCATCATGACGTGTGGACGTGGACGTATAGACATCTATTTGCCCACGTGAATAATAATAACCTAGTTGGCAATTGCAATTGGGAATGAGATGACATTATAGCATTCACAGTTTTCAAGATCAAACAGTGAATAAAAAAGTGTTTATGTACTAGAAAGCTAACTAATTTTTAAATTTTGGCACGCATAATTGCTGCAGAAAATTTAAATTTACTTTTTTTTTTTTTAAGCGTCTCTAGGTGTTCTCCTTTTGCTAGATCCCAGAGCGACTCTGGTTTCTATATTAGTGTTTTTTTTTGGTTAGTTAGACATAGGTTCGTTAAGCAACTAGAGTGAGCGTGATGATAAATGGTATTCGCCGATTACGGTCGTCACCTATGCCAGGATAGCTAGATAACCACAACATAATATTTAAAAAAAACTTTATCTCTCACACGGTGGTCGGACGGCCTGGTCAAGGCGGCGGGAAACCGATGAATGACAGTATTTGACATCTGCCAGAAGACATGATAAAATAATGTTATTCTAACACATAATTTAACTAATTAAAGTAGTCATAGGAAACAAGCGTCACTAATTTCTACCTAATTCAATTACATCTAAATTATAACGTTAATTTTAGTTTAAAATATTCTAAACTTATACATACGAACATTGATTAAACTGTTTTGTTGTCTTTTTACATAAATTATCAGTTGATTTACTCCCAACAATATTCTTTGTTCAATTGCCAGAAAGATTTGCTTACAAATAGAAAGCAAAACACTTTTGTAAATTGTTAATCCCTATTTATAGATATTGAAAATACATCCCATAAACTCTTATTCTGTGTGACGACTAAGAATACAGGGTAGTTCTCCGTTTCATACTTTCCCAACGATGTCGTAAAACGATTAGGTGACAGGTCTGTTAGTACTCAAAACATATCTTGAAAAAAAAAGGAAAGCTTGATATAAAATTGTGTCTTGCCAAGGTCTAACTGTAGGATAAGGAACACTTTATATATAAATAGTCCCTTACCTGTAGTGGGACATTCCTAGGCGGCTATAAAGCCTATCGCATTGTATGGATTCTGAAAAAGAAATTCTATCTCGTAGAGAGACTAGAGACTACTGGTCGCCACGTACAACGATCATTATAAAATTGCTTTGCTTTGTCTACTTCATACAAACCCGTCACTTCCGAGTTCTAGTTCTTTTCTTCCTTTCTGAAAGATGTCATCAATTACGTTCCTGTTAGTCTTTCTAAGGCATTCTCTGCGTTACTTACGAGTACTACTCTTTGGTTAATTTATCTATTCCATCCATTCTTTCAACGTGACATAACTATCCTGATTGTTTTAAGTAATCGAGAATGTGATAAAACAATAACTATTATACTATTAACTATGATAGCACTACGTTTGGTCACTTTTAAGCTACCTACTCTCCCTTTGCGTTGTTTGTTAATCTCCTATTAGCCATTCTCTGATTGTGAAATAACTATCGTTTTGTTCAAAGAAAGCGGGAATGCGGTAAAACAATAATAGCTATGATAATACGTCTATTGATCGCGATTCAGATTGTTAGTAGAAAAGAAAATAGAAAAGTATGTTTCCTGTGTGTTATGCGAGCAGAGTAGGTAGGTGCCTATTGGCCGGTTGCGTGAGACGAAGCGGCTTGCCTACCGACTGACGCTATTTCGGTCCAGGGAATGCGCGGGCGGTGGCCGCTGCTGGAGTCCGATAGTTTCTCGGAAAATCCAGATTATAGCACAAGTTTTAATTCGGGAACTTTATACACAATTAAAACTCTTTTGTATCGTCTTAACGTCTCTATTCGAATGTTTGAATATTATCTTCATTGCGTGATTATACCTACTCGTAGTTACATTTATTACGATAATAATTGTTTTATCTTGCCCATTGGGGCACGTTCCTAGAACGATTTCAATTTTAAAAGTCTTCTACTCTATCATTTGGTGTGGGCTTGGTTGTCCAAAAAAACCAACCTGGCTTCGAGAATAGTTTAAATTGCTTATAGGCTCTTGAAGTGTCTGTGTGACTACCGAAGCACAGAGATGCTCAGATGAAATACCCCTCCGTTCCCCAGCTATGGATTTGCATTACGCGAGTGCAACGCTGTGTTTACCATACCACTGAAATCTTGGACAGATTAAATAGTATTGGAATAACACAGAAAGTTCTAGAAACAGTAATAACATTTTCACATGTGTATACCTACCTAATACAGTTATATATGTGTATATTTCGTCACCGTGGAAATTTCTTTGTAAGCGTCCATTTGACCAGACGGGTTCGTTGACAGTACCTGGATGACGCAAATGGATGCCAGTCGAATGCGTCACAACGAAATTTCCACACTTAACTACTAGGAAAACAGCTAAACTATTTGTATTGGAAACTGAGCCAATAATATTGTCTGTGGACATTGATGACTTCATTGTGTTGTTGTTGAAGCTATTTAGATAGAAGAACAACATTGTAATTGATAATTGGTTTTGGAATCAATAATGATTTTACTCGTATAGAGCTATTTTCATTCCGAAGAAATAGAAATGTTTATAATGTAAACCACTGAAAGCGTGCTTGCGAATACCTATAGTTAGATTATCCTAGTGAATGGTTAATTAGTAATATTAGAACTTTCTCAGAACTGTAACACTGTAGCGGTTCTGAGAAATAGCCTCACTTTTACGTGAGATGATATAGTTTTTTTATACGTACAATATTACCTTGTTCAAGCGTAAGCCGAGCTTTTGCTAAGGTTTCATCAAAAAACTGTTCATATGTACTCCGTTTTAATCGACATGTCTGAAAAACATGCCTGGTCGAACGATGAATACAGAATGTAATTGGTTTAGAGATTTATTTTATGTGAATGGAATTCATCATAACGAGAGGATCAGGATAAACCAACATTGTTCTTGTTTACAGATGATGCACACGAAAATGACATTAACGAATACAGGCTGGTGGAATTGATCGGTTCTTCAAATTGGAAGCCTTAAGCACTAATGACTACTGCCTACTACTGCTTGGGTATTCCAGATATTTGAAGCCAGCTAATGGAACATTTAAACCATTTCGCTAATGGAAAAGCACTAAAAGAACTTGAGTTACTTTATGTAATCTTCTTTAAAAAGTTCAGTAACGATTAAACTTCAATGTTTTTACGACTTGGTATGGTATCGCATTTCTAAATTTGGCTTTAGCACTTACGTCTTGCAAACAATAAGTATACATTCATGATTCGATTGCATAAACAAGGAATTTATAGAATCTCAAAATACTTTTCGTATAAAACGTAGGTACCTATACCTAGAGTTTTACTGCTAACCGTTTATTGCAGTGATGATCGCAACAATTAAACCGCAAAAGAAATTGTAAGGCAAAAGTAGTTGGCACGATAATGTCGGTGTATATTTTAGTATTATTTTCTTCAATACGTCATAGGATGAGTGAATGTTACAAATTCTATTTTGGATATACATCAAACAAGAAGGTGATACTTTAATGAGCATTTACGTTATTATACGTTGCAGTATCTTTCTTTGCTAATTGTTTATGTTTTGAATGATTACATTTTTGGTAGAAAGTTGCCGTGGTGTAAGAAATTCATTTGGGATGCCTAATTCAGTTTTGTGCTTAAAATACTATACATCAATTCATAAGTTGTTTCAATTAAGAATTAAGAAGCCTATAAGTAACTGTACATGGGAATCGTTACTTCGACGTTCTCGCTAAGTAAACGTTACTTAACAATAAAGCGACATAAACATAACACACCTTTAAGTTACACGTCTACTTTTTACATTTGTTAATATTAAGCATAAAATAATAAATTCAAGAAAAAATAGGTTTACCGTAACAGTTGTGTATAATGATATTTATAACGACAGAACTGCGCAAGGAGTAAATATTTGGAGGAGGCCTATGTCCAGCAGTTGACGTCTATTGACTGATCAATATGAGGATTATGAAGATGATTTATATTGATCTTGTTCGTAACCATTTAGCTGAACTTATAATACCATAACAGTCTATGAGACTAAGCTCAACGTAAGTAAGTACATACTACGTGGCAAGAAACTTTTGCAAAAAGAAACAGACTGACTTTTGAAAAAGCACAGTAAGCATACAACTTACGTAATTGACCGTCGTGGACCTGATAAAGGATAAGGAGGTACAAAGATTTGGATGTCTGATATAATGATTATGATGGCTATATGAGACAACAAGAATTAAACATATTGGTGATAACATAGTTTCTCTATTTGCATGTGTTATTCTTGAAGCGTGCAGTTATTTAGCACAAACAGATGCATGCGAATGATAGTTATAGGTATGTCTTTAGTTTCCTATAAATGAATTATTTAATTTCTCTAAATCTCTCATTATAGAATTAGTTGGCTGCAATAATTGAGAAGACGAAAATAAAAATACTTTCGCTATTGTACTATCGATAAATCTTTTTGAAAAAGATCTTTAAATTTTATTTTTGCTATTGAATATTTCTCATAACAGCCCATTAATAAAGTCTAGGTTAATAAGCATATGGAGTCGCTACAACTTCAGGAGGTTATAGTGTTTCTTAGCTTGTTTTATTAGAAATGTATACCACGAGTTCTTAAAGAGTTAAGGTTCAGTAATTGCTTCTTTTGCCGAAATAGTTCTACACAATCATATTAGGTACCGTGACATACCTCCTTCAGTGAAAGAGAGAAACTTTGACTCCACTGCAACTTGGCCTTAGTTTTTCAAAAAAAGAATATGAAATTTTGTGAATTACCTTTCCATGAAACGAAATAGCGTAAGTAGCGGTTTTCGTCGTTCCGTAAATAGAGACAATTTGACAAAATCGGTAAATGACTAACCCCCTTACTTATAAACGACTCCTAAATTTAATCACTGTTTAACGAGATTTTTTATTACGAAAACCAACCTTATACCAAAAAACGTAAGAGCTTAGGCTAATTAATCAATTGACTAAAATTTAAGAATTTTTTTATGAGTAAGGGGGTAAATCTATATAGTCCGCTTATAAATATGGGTGTGGTAACACAGATAATTGAGGACTTTCTTTTGTTCTTAATAGTAACTGCACCCAATATAAAATTAAATAAGCTACTTTTTAGACTCATATTTGAGCAATATTTTTCCCGAAAAAAAAACGATTTGTGGTTTAAAAATTCTAAATACAGGTAGGGTAATGGCTCCAGTGAATGAACACCCCCCAGTGAATGAACAAAACGCAGTTTTTTCCAAAAAATAAGAAATTAGGGCATTTCTACCAAATAGAGTATTTTTTTTAGTAATAGTAACGATATTCCTAATATTATTAGCAACATTGATTTCTAAAATCACTGTTCATTTCAAAACGGCGAGCGTCTAAAGCGGTAGGCAACGTGTCACTGGGAATTTGTTCGAGCCGGAATTTACGTCTCAGGTATTACGAACCGTTTATGATTCGATATTATAACCAAACATGCGGTATTTTCGTCAAGATATTTGTTTATAAATATAATAGAATAGCTAAATAATGCATTTTAAATCAATTTAAACAAGTATATATTCCGGTACAGTATAATATTAAGTGTCTCAGCATTGGAACTCAAAATCTTGTAAAACCCAATTAATGAACGGCCGTTCATTCATTGGGTATTGACGATTTTACATTTTCGTAAAAAAATGTATTTTATTTTAATGCTGTTACGTTCACATTTTCCAAGTCATTTCATAAATCGATTTCTGATCTTTTGGCCAGTATTGGGACAGGGGTGTTCATTTATTGGTTTTTAAAATCTAGTAAATGAACCAACAATTTCCATTGTGTTCATTTGCTAGTTTTAAGTAAGAAGACATAACCATAACACTCGAAAATGAGTCTTATATTCAAAAGGGTAAAGATTGAATTCATTTGTTGGTGTTTACTGTTTGCTGGTTATTAACCAGTAAATGAACATTATATTTTTGAAACTAAATTGTACATTAAAATCCTTTAAATCTTTAAGCTCTTCATGAGTGTAGGTGTTAGGGCATCCAGGACATGATGAGAGGTGGACCATAGTTTGGGGAACACCGCACAGGCTACTCAGTCCGCCAATATTTGTAAGGCCCCACCGGAGCATGTTCTCCTTGCCTCGTCCTATGGGATCGCAATGTTTTTAAGGACTTCCAGGTAGCCCATGGTAACTTATGTCCGGGCGAAAGCCTCACAGAGAGTGACACAAATGGTTCTGGTAGTGACACTATTTTCGCGCGAAAAGTTGCCCCTACCGTGTGCTGGGTCGGTACTTAAAAGGTAGACGTACTTTATAAAGATCTTTTGGCTACGCAGCCTTTGCTGCACTGGAACATAGCCGTGCATTAAGTGCCGATGGTCGTCATCAATTTTGCTCCTTTCAAGGGAGGCCGCCACATCCCTACGGACAGGGGGGCGATGCCAGCCAGTGGGTACAGCAGTCTGACCGGTGTAGGTTTAAGGCAATCTGTAATAATCTGGGAGTTTTCGTTCAAAGCTGTATCCACAAACCTACCATGAGCTGGTCGGTTTCAGACTGCGCACGCGTATTATTCAGCCGAGAAAGCAAGCGCCGGCCCAGAAGTCCGCATTACCGGGGGCGAGGTTCCCCATTTTCTGAAAATGAGCCGTTGCTACGAGTTGTTGCGAGAATGCACCTTCTGTTTAACATTCTAACAGTGTTTTTGAATGACAGTGACCTGTCCAGGGGTATTCCGAGATATTTGAGGGAGTCATAATGAGCTATCGGGATACCTTGCCATTTGATATTTAGCTTACGGCCCGTTTCCTTGTTCTAAAGAAAGGAACAGGATTCAGTCTTAAAAGGATTAGGCTTAAACGAGTTTGCCTCATAGTTACGGCTCAGATTGTTAAGAGCTGAGGTGAGATTGGACTCAACTTCGATGAAGTTTGTTGCTTGGGAAGTTGGCGCGAGAGAGTCAGCGTATAGGAAGCGGAAGAAGCAGTAAATGGTAAAAAGAAGGGGAGCCAGAACGCTACCTTGTGGTTGGGCATTCTTCTGTGATCTCCAGCGACTTTGGTCTGAGAGAAGGAGGACCGGAAAGCGGCCATTGTGGAGGAGCTCTCGAAGTATTGCGATGAATTTATGGTCAAGGGTCATGGTTTCCACTTTCCATAACAGTTGCCTGAGGCTCACTGTGTCATAGGCCGCCGATAGGTCCACGAATACAGCACTGGTTACTCTTACCATCTCAAAACCATTTTCAAAGTGCTGCGTAAGTTTGAGTGTCTGGTTGCAGCACGATTTCACCGGCTTGAAACCTAAATGCTCTGAGACCTGATCCCATTCGGGTCTATAACCTTTGTGAGCCGGGTCAGCAACAATCTTTCGAACAGCTTGTACAGTCACGAGCATAAATATATTACTATGGGCAGGTTGGCAATAACATCTGACATTTCAATGAGTTCAATAATATCTCTCTGCACGAACGCAGCATAAACATCTGATCACTCATTGGCAACATATAATTCTGACAGGCCACAAAGCAAAAATATGTGATGCGCCACTTTTCTCAAAAATATCTGACATGTCGTCTCGTGCAAATATATCTGACATTTGATAGTTTCTGTATTTCTGCAAGAATTGGTGTGTTTTTCCAGTAGCATCCATTAATATCTGACTTCAACATGGCGGCATAAATATCAATTATCTTTCTGTAATTTAAATTTATTTGATATAATTTGAGTATTTACGTAAAAAATACTTGGTTTATATTAATATTTATTTATTTTAATAATTAAAATGAATATCATTCCTATTTATTTACCTACTTTAAATAAGTAAATATTTTTTAATGATTTGAATGTATGTAGTAGTAATAATATCTATATTCTAACATTATATATATATATATTATTTTGATATAGTATATTAATAACAATAAATTAATAATAATAACAGGGACGTAATTATACCTTCACTGTTTTCATACATAAGTCATTAATATTTGGATACTATTCGTTAATATATTTGTTACTGCTCCTATTTATTATTCCTTCTATTATACATTGGTCCTACTTTTATGTTATTAGTCATAATCCTTCTGTGTTAAATGGACTATAATAATAACACACACACACAAACATACAGAACAGACACAAACACACACACAACACATACACACACACCTACTAACAAATATATTTAGAATTTCTATGTACTGAATTTGCCTTTACTTTTTATTTTTTTGTGTTTTTTACTTTAAAGCAAAAAAAAAAAATGTAGAATATTTATTAATTAAAAATTTAAAATTATATGTAAGTAGGTATACTTTTAATGCATTGAATAATAATTAAATTAAATTTTAGAATTAAAAAGGGTACACTACCCTAATGTATTAAATGGTGTATTATATTGTATATAAATATGTTAATTAGATAATTTTACATTATACAAGTTTACTGCATGGCTTAAAGAATTTTAAAATTATAGTAGTGAGATATATACTTATGATTTATTTTTGGTATTATATTTTTAATAATATTATAAATTATAAAACAATTATGAAATAATAAGATAATCACAATTATACAATTTATACAATTACAATGTTATGATGAACATTAATGTTAATTAAATATAGCACAATTGTTAAATCTAGATTAAGAGAGAGCAGGGCTTTCCAATACAGGCATTGTTTTGCTTAAAGGAAAGTCCTAGCAACTAATTTGCATCAGTTAATTGTGTTTAATGAATAAATGATTTTTTGATTTTGATTTGATTTTTTGATTACTACTACATACATTCAAATCATTACAAAATATTTATTTAAAGTAAATAAATAGGAATAATATTCATTTTAATTATTAAAATAAATAAATATTAATATAAACCAAGTATTTTTTATGTAAATACTCAAATTATATCAAATAAATTTAAATTACAGAAAGATAATTGATATTTATGCCGCCATGTTGAAGTCAGATATTAATGCATGCTACTGGAAAAACACACCAATTCTTGCAGAAATACAGAAACTATCAAATGTCAGATATATTTGCACGAGACGACATGTCAGATATTTTTGAGAAAAGTGGCGCGTCACATATTTTTGCTTTGTGGCATGTCAGAATTATATGTTGCCAATGAGTGATCAGATGTTTATGCTGCGTTCGTGCAGAGAGATATTATTGAACTCATTGAAATGTCAGATGTTATTGCCAACCTGCCCATAGTAATATATTTATGCTCGTGACTGTATGTGTGGCACAGAAGACTTATGGGCAGATAGTTTCTAGGATTGTCAGCTGGTTTCCCCGGCTTGAGGATGGCTATGACCTCGGATTTTCTCCAGAGACGGGGGACTGAATCGGATTCCAGGTAGACGTTAAATTGGCACAACAGCCATGAGACCGCAGCAGGGCCAAGGTGTTTAATTTGAGGCTTTGCCATTCTTTAGGTTAATAATATTAAATAGTTTTTTTCTGCTCTTGCCCATCTATCTTGTTTTTCTTTCTTTCTACCTATGCTAAAGTTAATAATTTTGAACAATAGGTAGATTTTTTTATTTTGTTTGCTGCAATAATTACTGTTTTATAGCATAATTAATAAAAACCAAATCGTGTTCATTTACTGGGTTTTTTTGTGTTCATTTACTGGAAATTTGCGTTCATTTACTGGGGTTTTGGGGTATTTTTCTATATATTGCTAAATATCTTACAAACTGTGTATCCTAAAAGGTAAAACGAGTCTGAAAAATATTTTTGAATAAATCTTCTAAACTAAAAACTAGCTTTGAGGACCTATGCACAAGGAAAAACATATGTTTTTATTTTTTGAAGTTTGTAAATTGCTTAAGTGTTCATTCACTGGAGCCTTTACCCTACTTAAAGGAAATTTTAGAAAAGAGTCAGTCTTTTTATTTCTCGTAGCTCAATCTATTGTTTTTCAATGGAACTAATGACTCAGTTTTTTGTTATTAACGCCATCTAGTCGAAACAAATTGAACTATTTGGTAAAATACGGTAACGCCATCTGGGCGACTAGCAGCGATGCGGTAGGCTCCGCTGCTGCCGCCCAACTGACGACGTAGCCTCCACTAACGCTCTGTATTAATAGCAGCCTACGAATTTGAGAACGTTATCTATTATAAGGTTTAGTGGCGTTAGCTACGAGACCGTTCGTCCGTCGTTATTTTCGTTAGCCATTAAACGAGCTCAGTCGGGCGCGTGTTTTTATTTGTAGATAACAGATGGCGGGCTATTTTAGTAACGACGCTACGAGTATAAAAATATACTGCTTAACTCGCTGATTATGGTAAGGAGGCAATCTGACTGTAAAGATGGCTATAGTAATACTACCTGCTCTCATTCCGAGGGTGTCGTAGAAGTTAATTAAAGAGTTTGAGCGTAAGTTCAGTATAGATCAACACCGCAGATTTATAGAATATTTTATGGCACACTGATTCGTTCCTTAAATTAGTTTACATGCAGAGCAAGGGTGTGAGGTTATGTGAGGGAATAGATTAAATTTCCTAATATTTAAGTTAACCTGTTTTTTCTTATAAGTTAATATTAGTGCCAAAAGTTAACTATCCCGTTAAGTGTCTAGGACTAAATGTATGCGTGTAGTAAATATTTGTGTTTATGTATGTATAAAAACTATTTATATACGACTATATTATAATATGGTATATATGTTACAGCCAACGTAATAAATATGAAATTATACATAATAACTAGCCATTATGTATAAGGGCTACTCATTTTTGATAAAGTGATAAATGTCGCAGAATTAATCACATTAACTAGTCATTATATATGTTATAGCCAAAACTCATAACCAGTCAAAACCACTTTTAACTGGTTGTTTTTAGTCAAAAGTGGTTTTGACCATCGATGTTAGTCAAAACTCATTGAAATTTTACCTTTTAACTGGCAAAAATACAATATTAAGGCAAAAGTCAGAAACAGTTGGTTAGGTTAGGTTAGTACAGTGACCAAAGCAAGAAGCATTTTTTTCATGTAAAACTAGAATATAGTACCTACATATTACTATATTCTTGCGTCCTTTGGTCACCATACTAACTTATCCTAACCAACTAGGCTGTTTCTGATTTTTGCCAGTTAAAAGGTAAAATTCAATGAGTTAATCACTTTATAAAAATTGAGTAGCCCTTATACATAATGGCTAGTTATTATGTATAATATTCATATTTATTACTTTGGCTGTAACATATATACTATATATTACAATATGGCCCCTACCTACCGATAAAAAAATTACATCACATCATATTTAGACTGGCTCGGTTGCACACTTATCAAATGGCGTACCCAGCTATTTGAGAGGTAGCTGGTTCGTTCCTCTTGCAAGATAAAAACTGTGAGCATTACATAACATAACCATTTAAATTGGTTTGTGTGCGTAGATCCACAATATGGATGTTTTACAACTAAAAGTGTTTATATGGTTTAAATTTGTAAAGTATTTTACTTCTCGTTCTTATTATTTGGCTATCAGAACCAATCACTTAAATGTTTATTTTATCCTTAACTTGACCTAATAGTAATATGTTTCTAAACTAGTTCCCATTCATAAGTTTGGTCTTGTTAATGTTTGATAACTTGTGAAAAATTTAATAAACAAATCAGAGATAGATCCTAGGTTTAGAAGAATTTATGAATATAAAATGGACTGGTGAGCGTCAATACTCGATTAACAAACCCAGGAACAACAAAACAAGCCCAAATGTGGAAGAGTCACGCTGTTAAATTTACAGTATGAAGTTTACAGGATGAATGGGCTGACTTGACTGGGGCAGTACCGCCCTTTCGCAGAAAACCGACGTCAAGAAGCAGTTTCTTTTGCAGCTGTGTTTTAATAAATATAAATTTTTACCTATAAATTTTAGGTACAACTAGAAAAGTCTGAAAAGAAGAAAGACAATTCAAATGTCATGCCTAGATGGCGTTGTACAGTTGAGTTTCAAGCCGTAATATAGCAATAGTTAAATTTGGTAGTCAAAACGGATACTCGGGTGGTCTAGTGGTAATGGCGCTGGACGCGTATAGTTCAGAGACGCGGGTTCGAGTTCCGACTCGAGTACCAATTTTTTCCATTGTCTTTCTTCTTTTCGGAGCTGTGTTTCACTCGGTGAGCGTAAAGTACAGGAGGCCCAACTAGAATCTTTTACATCATTATAACAGCCCATTAAATTTTCACTGCAGGGACGGGCCTCCTCCCATGACGGAGGGATACTTGGCCTACTATTACCACGCTGGAAAGACGGATTGGTTTAGAGTTTAATTTCAAGTTTTCCTTCTTTTTATTTCGTAAAGATAATATTCACAGATAGATCCCTTAGTCGCTTTTTACGACACCCATGGGATGAGATGGGGGGTGGCGACATATTGTATTCTTACTCCGTCACCACATGGAATCCAAATCCATACCTTCAACAATAAAGTTATTAATTTAATGAGTTAAATCGTCATCATCATAATCAACCAATAGATGTCCGCTGCTGGCTAATATTCAAATATTTCGACTTATGCGCTCCTGTGCCTCCTTCAAATATAGGTACATATATAGACACTGACCCGTCCCACAGTGAAAAGACTACCTAATTAAGACTGTAAATCGAATACTTGCTAATACTTACTTTTAATTTCTAAAAATTGTACTTACTCTTACAAGAGTAGGACATATAGTAAGCATATTGCTAAACGCAAGTTGTAACCGTCATGGTATTCACTGGACAGGATAGAGCCTTGTATGCGCCTAATGCCGATCTAGTCAATGTAACTTTTTGTTAATAAAAGCTTTTTTTTTTAATAATTAGCCATAATATTTTTGGAAACCTACCTACTTAAAGGGTACATAAAAGAAGATAGATATATAAATAATAATATGGTATGATGGTTGGTGGTGGTTGAAAGTTATTTTTTGACCATTCCTTGTAGATCCACTGCAATTCCTTGCAGATCTATTCCTCCTTGGATGTACAAAATTATTCAAATCGGTCTAGCCGTTTTCGAGAAAGCAGGTAACCAACACAAAAAGAAAAAAAGAATACAACCGAATTGAGAACCTCCTCCTTTTTGAAGTCGGTTGAACATCTGCGCTTAATAACGAGTACCTATTATGGTAGACGTAACTGGCTAGGGGAAAATATTTAGGTTTGTTAATAATACGAATTGTGTTTTGAGTTTTATCTTATATTATCTTTTCGCTTAGATCTTTTGTTACTCAGATTTAAACCCTTGTTTAGTTTTTGTTTTTAAATTCGCAGTTCTCATGGATAATATTCATGGATAAAATATTGATTGATTGCTTTGTTAAAAAAACCCAACCTTTTTTACTGTTATCTATTTCAATAAATAGAAATCCGTTAAACCGATGTTCCCCCCCCCCTCCCCTTCACCTGTCATCCAAATGTCATCCTTTCATCATACATTTTTGTCCATCCTGTGTCGTCCGGTTCGCGATCGCCATTCTATATATTGGAGGAGAAACAACGTTCTTACCAATTAATTATTTGATTTTTTTAATAAACCATATTACGACGACCTCTGTGGCGTAGTGGTTATATAACATGACTGCTACGTAGAGGTCTTGGGTTCAATTCCCGCTCAATGCAAATCTTTGTGTGCATGAACATGATTGTTTGCATTGGTCTGAGTGTTTCTATGTATGATCTACAAAAAGAAAAGTATTTAAGTATGTTTATCCGTTGTCTAGTACCCATAGTACAAGCTCTGCTTAGTTTGGGACATCTAGTCCTAAACCTTAGCGTGTGACCTTGTGTGAATGTGTGAGGATTATTTATTTATTTATTATTACAGCTATGTAGAAATGTGTATGAGATAAATGAAAGAACAAAGTTTGTATTGTATTTTATTATAAAATTATATAATAAAATGGAAATAAATAAATAATATTATCTCTTAATCCTAAATACTTAATGTACAAACTCATTGGCGCTATGTGGAGTGTATAAAAATAAACATAAGGTAGGTAACTAAAGTTTACTAGAGGAGTCGTATTCCATTTGTCACTAATGACGATATAGCTTCTTTATAGCGTCCATTTTCTCTCAGATTTGTACAAAAATAAACTTATTATATAGTATCACTTTGAGGAGGCGTGGTTCTCACTTTCCGAGGAGGATTTTACGGCCAGCGCCCATGTTCTGACCCGCCTGGGTGGCGCCTTTGTTGGATCCAGCCTGGAGCCCGATGACAGTCTTACCGGCTTGCAGAACTTCGTCAGAGAATTCACGCTTGCACTCCTCAGAGGGCTTGGGGCCGAGGTAAGGGCCGCTCCACTCAGCGTGCCTGTAGGTCTGTCAACAAAAATTTAATAATTAGTCATCGGACTAACTCATATTTAGCATGGAACTGATAAGAATTGACAAGCAAGAGATATAAAGAAATGAAGAAAAAACTACTCAGAAGAACGTGTTCCTAATTATGATTTAAAAAAGTGAAATAAACAATTCAAAATTGGCATATCCAATGAAGCCCGTTCTTGTAAAGTCCGTTTCTTATGTAAATAATGATGGTTACGTAATTAATTATAATATACTTAGTAGGTAAAAATTATTAAATTAATCGAAGTCTTTACAACATAAATAGCAATACTAATAGGAACAAAGAAGCTGTTATTCGAGTGCATTCTTAATAATATCCGTTTGTCTCCTATTACTCAGAGCAGGTATCAAAGTAACACGCAGCAATGAATGTTCGGAATTCAAATATTTTCCGAGTCGGCCTCAACAACGCGACCTTGGATATTTATGAAAACTGAGGTAATGTTGCAAGATACTCGTAAACTTTGGTCGAACTTGGCATCATACCAACTCCTTATTCTAAACGTATTATAACCAAACAATCTGCGAATACATTATTTAATTCTACGCCTCTGAAGAATCTAAATTCTATTTCGTCGAGAATAATAAACGATGTGTATAAAGATCTAATGATAGACATTAAACTACATTTAACTGTGATAATAACTGAATGTTTAGAAAACTATAAAGTAGTGTTGCTAGCTTTGTTTATGACTGAAGAGAATTTAGTTAACGACTTCTAATGAGCTAACTTCTAAATAGCTAACTGTGATTGTTACGTCTAATTTACGAATACTGCCTCAAATAACAATATTAATTGATATAAGTACGAATACGTAAGAGCAAAATCTATTATTTTTACGTTTTTATCCATAGTTATAACTTCTCTCTCCAAAGCCATATTATGGAAGTTCTATAGCTACATTATTAATTTGCGCTAAAAAGGGCTTCGGTACTGATTCCGTTGATGGCTGCCGTGCTTGAGACTACAGGCTGAAGTCCCATGCAATCCAATTATTTGTGGGATGTACAATTAGTTGTCTTAAAACCTGATGTCCTTCGTGTCTATTTACTAACAGTTGCTATTTATTTTCTGCGTACTCCTTATAACCCCTAGTTTAAGAGTTAAATGCACGTCTATGCAGAAGGTTGCCATTGAGTTTTAAAAGTAAATTCCTATTTTGACATTAATTACGGAATTAATAGAAACAAGTTTTATCAAAAGAACTCTTTGGAGGTTGAATGCAATATGCCTGAAAGACTGCTATGGCCAAAAGTGTACAATTTGTAATGTATGCTTACCTCACGGCCGAGAGCGAACAGTGTGTTGGTAACTTGTGCGATGTCTTTCTTCTCCCACAAGTCGACGGTCTGGAATACATCGATGTCGACTACACCGTATGCTTTAATGGCGGCCTGGAAGCTATAACACAAATATTTATAAAATCTATCGTTTAACAATGCGATTAATGGAAATAATAAACATTAGTCGGATTAACTATCTCTTAAAACATTTTGTATATTTATTTTGCCTGCCATAATGTGCAAATGTTTTAATTATCCGGAAAGTGAACTTTTTTGCTCGCAGGTAATTAATGGTTTTGACTTTTTGACGTAGGACAATAATTTGTGTGATCCCTAAATGTAAAACTTGGCTGTATTTTGCGTTCGCTAACTAGGTATACAGACATAAGTCTGTATAATTATGAGAGATGCATTTAAAAAATTACAGTTTAGAAACCACACCAAGAGAGGTGTAACAATATAGATGTACTTAATAATATAGCATCAAAGTAGTTCGTAATCGATATTTCAAAGATTTTACGGTCTTGATGACAGTAAGTATTTTAGCCTTACACCATCACGATAAATCATGAAATTATGTACAATATATATAAACATAATGTTAGATATAGATATCATTATGTCATGTAATGTAATGTAGTATTATGAAAAATGTTATTCTAGGGCACGTAATTATATTTTGATAATATTTAAAAACCGTAAAATATATTTCAGTATGAAAAATTTATATTTTTGTTATAACTCTAGAGTTCTTCGAAACTTTTGAACCATTGAGGACCTAAGTACATGCAATCAAAATTTAAACTTTGTAACAATTTTAACAACCTGAATAAGTTCAAAATAATAAACCATCTTGGCAATCAGATATTCTCCTAAACTCAAATAATAAGACAAATCATTTAGGTTATCCATTACTTTATCTAAAATACATCTCATTGAACTTACTTGGTGATGTTCTCCATCATCTTGAACTGTCCACCAGAGGTGTTGATCTTGTTGACGGAGCCAGGCTTCAGCTTGTTGATCAGTTGGCAGAGAACAGTACCGTCCTTGAGGACATCCTCGTAAAGTTCACCGGGGGGGAACTTGGCGCCAAGGATGGTCTCAATCCATTCTTGGGCTTCCTTCTCCTGCTCTGTGTTGCGCTTGGATGCCAACTGCAGTAACAAAATATTATTTTAGATATGAAGATAAAAATATAAGCAGGCGAACCGTGACCGCTTACGAATAAAGGAAATTTATTTTGGTGTAATTTGAGATTGGAATCTAAAAAGTATACAAGTATTTATTTATTTAAAAATTATTAAAAAGACTAATGATAATAATATGAAAAAAAAGGCAATAATGAAAAATACTATTTATATTAAAACTTTAAATCAATAGGCCACAAAACAGACAAAATATTACATCGAATATAAAGATAACAAATATGGATTCACATATCTTGCGAAAAACTAATTGGAAAGCTTAAAAAAGAAAGTATATTTTAAGTGTTTCAAATTATGTGTGAATAATGCTGACCTTGGCACGGACTTGACGTTCCAGAGACATGTTGTGTGTTGTGTGTGTGACTGCCGAGTGGAGTTAGTGCGCTGTTACAAGCACCGCTAGACTGAACTCCTGAAAGCTGAAGCCACCTATTTATAGATGAAGCGAACAGGCTGCGCCCTTCTGGAAAACTCGTGCGCAACGGAATGTTTCCCGATGATCGGTCCATACAAAATAGCATGCTGACTCAACAGAATTGTGCATCGGTTTAAAAAATGGACATCGGTTACTTTTATTGATAAATCTTTTTTATTTTTTAAAGGTTAAAAATAGATAAGCCTTCACAAGGCAGATGTTTGTTGTTTAGTATCTTATCTGTGTCTTTCTACACGAAAAATGCTTACTACGTTACTTGAGAAGATTGTGGCCTTATTAAGCTTACGCGAAGCTGAAAGTTTAGAGAAATATAGGTAGTTTGTTTTGAGTTTTACATTTTTTCTCCCGGACCTCATGCTTAAGAATATCTTTTAGAAAGTTTACTTTTTTATACTATTAAAGAAAGGAGAAGAAAGAAAGAAGACTATTATTATTATATTTTATTCTAACAGAATGTGGTGATATTTTAAATATTTAAACTATAACCGAGTCCTTTAACAATAATTAGACTTCAATAAAATTCAAATTTATACCTGAATTTCTTAACGCATTCTTTTAAATTCTATCATTGCTTTTTTTCTTTGTTTATACTAGTGTCATTTCTTTTCTATCTGTGGCGACATAAACAAGTTGATGATGATTTAGTTAGACATGTTTAATTTTAAATTATGTTTTTCTTTTATGTGTTCTTAGTAATAAGAAAGCTGGGAATCGTTAGCCTAATTGTAATCCAATAGTGACTAACAGATGTTGCTTGGTTACTGATGATTTGAAATGAATAAGTTACATATGGTACATGTAAGGTAGAGTATTAACGCTATAAAGTGACAGTAAACCGTCTTTTAGGTTCAAGAGCTGACGAGCTTTCACACCAGTCCGTTAATTTTTAACCAACTTCACAAATATAAACTTACTTAAATATATCGGTGTGGTGACAGAGTAAGAATACAATATGTCACCACCCCATCTTATCCCATGGGTGTCGTAAAAACCGACTAAGCGACTATCCGTGAAAATTATCTTTACGAAATAAAAGAAGGAAAACTTAAAATTAAACCCTATATCAATCCGTTTGGCCAGCGTGATATTAGTAGGCCAAGTATCCCTCCGTGACGGGAGGAGGTCCGTCCCTGCAGTGGGACATTAGTGGGCTGTTATGATGATGACAAATATAAACTTTACTATGAAACAATATGGAATTAAAGTAAACGATATTGCTTATGTTTTATTATATTTTATCAGTTGATTTTATTTATACATACATAAACTCACGCCTTATCCCGTCCGGGGTAGGCAGAGACGACAGAACGCCACTTGTCACGATCTTGGCAAACAGATTCAGCCTCGTCCACATTCATTAAACGAATTATTATTTTTATTTATTTATTACTTTATTGTAAACCAAATAAATCAAATACAGCAAGTAAGTATAGGTACAAATTATCTTAAAATTAGGTGACACAAATGGCGGTATTATCACTCAAAGTGATTTCTTCCAGGCAACCTTTAGATGGAAAATGTGTAATATAATTTGTAGTGTACTGAATATTATAAATATATTAATTATATACTCTTATTAAAGAAGGAAAGGAGAAGAAAATTATAAAGAAAAAGTATTAAAAGTAGTATTTAAAATTATATAAGTATAGTAAATTCGCTGAAAGTGTAGAGCAATTTGTTTAGTCTGATGATGTTGGTTGGACAGAACATTTTGTGTCAAACATTCAATGTTAAGCTATAGCCCTTTAATCTTTATATATGGGGACCACAGTCAGATATCTGTGATGGGGATCCTTACTTAAATTAACAAATCTAAACGTAATGTTTAATGCCCGTGCGAAGCTAGGACGGGCCGCTAGTATAAATATATTATTTTTCTACCGTATTGTTGGTTACAGGGTACCAGCCCATAATTCAGCTACTAGTACTGCTCGATCCGTGGTATCTCTCAGGTCCTCCAATAAACAGGTTTCCGGGTACAAGGGACAGGACAACAGGTGGGATTTGTTCGAGGGGGAAAAACTGCAGCCGCAACCAACAATCCCCAGTGCAACAGCCGCAACCAACAATCCCTATCCAACATAGGTACTATTTGCTATAAAAGGATATAGCAAATGATAGTCGTTGAATTCTTCATTATAACAAGGGACTTCAGCGTTATTTCAAAATAAAGTAAAATTAAAATGTCAATTATTCACAAAAACTATGGTGGTGTATTTTTTATATTTCTTTTGAATTTATGTTTATTTAAAATGATTATTGGTATATTTAGTTTTTACATAGATAAGTTTATTTATACACTGTAATCACATTATAAAAGTTAAGGTCATTGCCTATTATAGCTGTCTGGTCAGGTGTTGGTACGTAAATCTGATTTACGTGACATTTCCGACGTACATAAACGTAATTGCATTTTAAATTATGACAAACATTAGTTTATCATAATTTAAGCCCTATATTACATAGTCATAACAGCTTGTCATGACTGTTCTTTATTGCTCTAAGCATGACGAAATTTTTCCTTTTAGTTTTTCTGTGATTTCCACAATGCGACTAGAGCAATTTCAATTGCTTAGCTATAACCAGAAGAAAGCATAAAGCGTAGTGAGCAACTTTTTTACCATTTTTGATCATTGTTTTTAGATTCCCAGCTTTTATTTTATTGTACTTAGAGCAATCTTTAATTTCAACATTAGCAAACCTATATTAGAAAAGCTGTAAAATTAAATAAATAAATAATAAAATTTACTTCTCTGGTCCTATAAATATAATATTGTTACTATAAATGTACTGATGTGGTTCCCTTCGCTCCTGGTTCATATGGCCCTTTCTCTAGAAATGCATATAGATCAAAGTTAATGGAGGTTACAGCAAACTGGAAAAGCCGAACAATAAACTGCACTACCAAAAAGAAAGGTGACCCGTGCAAAACCGGGAAGCAGTTAACTAGTCATATTCCTTTATCGGTATTACGACATACCAAAAGTGTAGGCGCTACAGCAATGCTACGCGCCCACTTCAGCTCAAAACACTTCGAGAATCCGTTGAGTTATCATTGTCGTCAATACCCACGCGGGAAAACTCCATCAAAATACAAAAAAATACATCCTCGGCTTAAATTGACGTCATAAAAAGATGGCGGGTCGTGACAAGTCACTGAAATAAATGTGTGTTTGTGAGGTTTTTTCTTGAACTATTTCATGAGTCAATGTTGTAACAATGAATCATAGAGCTTTTGTGTTCTTCATTTGAAAGTGATTAAGAAATAAATATTTGTCATGAGTTGAGGTAAAGTTCTGTAAAAAAAGCGATACGAACTTTTTACTAAGAAAACTTTTTATTTTTAATACTGCTTATATTACGGCTTATATAGGTGGCTGATTGTTACGCGTAGTAAATAAACCTACAACTGTGTTTTTGTGTTCTGCATTTGAAAGTGATTAAAGTGATAAAATATTTGTCAAGAACTAAGGTAACACTCAAAAAAAAGTAAAAAAAAAGTAAAAAGTAAAGCCTATAAATTTTTTTTGCAAGCTTTATAGTTTTGACCCCGTTGAAAGTAACGTACTTAGTAACAGTAAACCTACATCGTTAGTCCTAAACCTTGTCATGGTTAAATGTATCTTCCTCAATTACACGGTAATCGCACAAATAATTCATGCAATATATCGTAATTATTTAAAATCATGTCATCGTAATGTTGTATTTAATAATATTATATTGTAGTGTCTCTTGCAAAGCAGCTTTAATGATTAGGACTTAAGACTATAACCTAATTTGCATAGTAATTGCGAAAGTAAGGAAACGTTTTCCTTTTAAATGGCAAGTTTGTGGAGCCTTTTAAGTAACAGCTGTTTTTAGTTCTATTTTTATTTTATTTACGAGTATACTTACTGTACTTTACTTTTAAATAAAATAGATTAGAATGTTGACAATAAGTAACAAGTAGAAATTGATAAAAAAAACTCTACCAAAATCTATGTACGAAAAGCCTAGTTATGGGATAAGAATAATAATACTTTCTTTACACTAACTCATACAGTACATAACAGGTAATTGTTTATGCTAGCAACTACGAATTAATTTTTTTCAAACAAAAACCATTTCTTCAAAGGTTTCCTAAATAACTGATAAAAAACTAAATTAAAAACCACCTTCTCTTTTTGAAATAACTCTAACTACTTATATTAGAACGTGATTGAATGATTGGACGTATATTAGAACTCATACTCGTAGTAAAACGCGAAACTTACTTTGGTCTAGATAAAATAATTTGGTGTATGTAATCTCACATCAAAGTGATTAATTGCCCACCATTAATCAAAACGTCAAATTTTAGAGATATTACACCTCATAGCTGTGCATTAGTATTTTAATTCATTAATCACTTTAGGGGATTTATATAAACTAACATATATTTTCCACAAACAGGAAAGGTTCTGTCAAAACTTTTATGTAGACTACATGTCCTTTCAAGACCTAGAATCTTTAAATTTTACAGAGAAATCATCATAACAGCCCATTAATGTCCCACTGCAGGGACGGGCCTCCTCCCGTGGGACATAGGGATACTTGACCTACTAATACCACGCTGGCCAGTTAATTTCAAGTTTTCCTTCTTTTTACTTCGTAACGATAATATTCACGAATAGTTCCTTAGTATGTTTCTAGGACACCCATGGGATGAGATGAGGTGGTGACATATGATATTCTTACTCCGTCACCACACGGCCAAGACAGAGAAATAATTTCTTATTCCATTATTGGCTGGAAATCAGACCATGTACACTTTTATTATTTCCTTTCATAATTACTATTTAATGCAGAGCATCCATTTTGTTGACCATGCCATGCTTTGCCAATTTAAATAAACACTTTACAAATACCGCTGCAGTATTGTTGACGCACTACCAGTAGAAGCAACTTGTTCAAGTCGTGAAAATAAAACGAATCTTTGAATATGGTAGAGTCATAGAGTGAATTAAGAGCCTTGGTAAAGCTGGTCATCGATTATTTGTAAATCAGAACTCATATCATCTATGTACTCATACGGCAACTAAAGTGTAGTACACCTTACAAACATTATTTTTGTAAATGACAATTACAGTTTAACTTACTTTAAAAACTCATTACCTTACTTTTGCGTAGCTACATACCACTTACCTTTAAACCGTAACTAAGACCAATGGACCAATGGGTTAAGGTGACGTTGATTCTGAAAGATCCCACGGAGATTGTATCTACAGTTGATAGTAAAGGTAAATGGAAACAACCATTTAAAACCCAATCGGGTTTGCGGTAAAAATTTGACGTCATCAAGTTTTTTACCGATTTACTTAAGGATTCCTAAACAAGATACGAGTACGCATATTATGTAGGCATGAAAACAAATATAGATCATAAACTACTAAATCATTCTGTAATCACATGAAATTCAAATAAATATTGCTATTGTAAGGTTCTTTTATTTAAGAATTATAATTAAATTAATAAACGTTAAATAATCGATAAATAAAATAATTTGAATCGATTCAATTTATATCGAGTGACATTTATTTACTTGGCAACACCGACAGAGTAGGAATCGTGACGAGCGCCGGCGGGTCGACTCAGGCCAGTTTCGGTTGGACGTTCATAGCTGATGGTCGTCTTATAATAATACAAGTATAATTATTTAAAGTAAAGTACCTCTTTGTCGATTCGAATAAAATATAGCATCAACTACAAGCCGAAGTTTTATTTATGAGTTCCTGTTTTACACTTCAGAAGTGGGTAAGTACCGTTAATTTTGAAATGATTAACTGATTGATTTATGCTTGTTATATCGCTTTAAAAAAAAAAGCGTTTAGATAGATAACGGGACTCTAATTTCTATAAATCGGCCTTATGATAATATTAATATTAATTTTTTGTGGGTAGTTAAATAGTTTTCAATTCATTTGCAATGATACATGGGAAATAAATGCTTCTACTATTAAAACAGCTAGGCCAATTGTCAAGTAATCTCATAACGTACAAGACATTGTCCTACAAGTTCACTTTGCCAGTAATTGTAATGGACTAATTATTATTTTAAAAGAATGACCCGACTTTGTGGGTCTACTTTTCTTATGAACTGGTTGTCTCCTATAAGTTTCCCTATAACCGGTCAATTGTCGTAACATACAATTTAATTTAACTGAAAGTTAATTTTTTAAATTTAATTTTTAACCAAAAGTGGTATTCTGGTCCTTAAACATTTTGTTAAAAATAAAGTTAAATGATAAAATAAAGGTAAAGTAGGATATTTCCTAATGGAGAAGATTACATGAACTGTCACTTTAAAAATTACAAGAATGTATTACTAAAAAAAAAAAAAAAATACAAGACCTATTGTGTAACAATTTGACAGCTAAGAGTTAATGTAACCGAATTCTTAACGATTGTAAGGTACGACAATTAAAATTCTGATAGAATAGGAAGCCATTTGATATTTGACTTTGAATATGGTCAAGGCCAAATTAAAGTCGGATTTCGTAATACTTGTTAACGACTGTGGGGTTCCTAAGGGGGCTAAATTTTGGGTCCATTTTGAGCTAGGACGCGCCGTTTTCGAGATAATTAACATTTTATTTTTTTATGTATAAATTAAAACATAGTCATTGCTAAGATAGCTCAAACTGGTTTATTATGTTTCCGGGATTATGGAGCGTGAAGAGAGTCTTCCGAGTCACCATGCAGACTCTGGAACGTAACCTGGCCGGTAGAAATGGTGATGGAGGCACGCGGAGTCAAAGCCGAGCTGAAGACGTCGCTACTAGGCGAAGTCGGCCACGTAGTCACTTACCTCGCCGGGATACACGGCGCAGTACCAACATATACTGGCGTGAAGAAGACTTAAGGCGTGAAAGGGAGCTTGATTTGGAGGAGCGTGAGTTGGAGGCACGTTCCAGGCGCAGCGAGCATCACCAGCGCCGGGAGATCATCGATCAGCGACGCGAGTGCGGCGACCAGCGAGGCAGCCAGCGTCGAGAGGATCGCCGAAACCGCGATGCCAGTTCTAGGCTACGCTCAAGGTCATGTAGCCCATTATATACATCTAATACAGAAATAATTGTACGTCGCAACCGTGTCAGAACAGAGTATACATTCCGTGAATAAACTTAGTAAAAAAAAAAAAAATTGCCTGAGTTTGACCGTTCTAATAGAATATATGTATGGATTAGAAAAGTAAACGAGTATGCCTCTGTCTACGGTTGGGACGACAAAATAATAAATTTCTCTATACAATGCCTACGGCTGCGCGGTACGTAAACATGCGATAGGGCTGCTTACCTCCAGCTTTTTAATTACATTTACCTACTTTGTGTTTCCGTTTAGTTTTGTAATTGTGAATTTATACTTTTTATTTTTTCTATTTTATATTTAAATCAATAGGAAGTGCTCTAAAAACATAAACGTTTTATAATTGATAAGTTTAATTTAAAGAAACATGTTTATGTTTGTTTTTATATCCACCATGTTTGTGATATAAATAAAATACTATATTATAATAATTAAGTAGGTACCTAAGTCAGTCGGTAAGGTAGGTATTGATATAGGCCATGTTCGTATGACATTGACAAATGAATTATAGTTTTAGTTCCAAATTATAACACACCGTCCCCTCTCGTTACTGTGGCACAGTCGCGCGACTGTTCCCTCCGCGAAGCCACCGCGATCTTTGCGTTTAGTCAGTTTCTATGAAGTCGAATTACTGTATAATAATATATTTGTACTATGATTGTGGTCAGTTCTTGGAGGACATGTTGAAACGTTAAAAATATAATGAGCCGATCGAAAATTATTATTATGAGAAACTAGCTTTTATCAATTAATGTGTAATCACGGGCAGGCGCGCTGTAGTTTGTATTATACATGGTTTCAGTGACAGAACTGTCAAATCAATTGCATTGCGTTGTATACTCGACAACTTTTTAGCTTTACCACCCTTAGAGTATATGGTAGTTGCATATTACAAATCAATTTGGTTCGATATCGTACAACAAGAAAGTAGCGAAAGTATGACGTTGCTTTGACATATCAGTTTTATTATATTAGCAAATAGTCGTTAAATAGTATAAAATAAAATAGTAAGGTCAACTTTATTGACTGTTACTAGAGCATATTTTCGGTAACACGTTTTATTCTAATGGATTTCTCTCTTTCTTCCTTCTATGTCTATCCCTATCATTTCGTGCGTGACGTCATTGACATACATTTCCTTTTAAAATTTTAGTAATCTTATTATAACACAACAATTGGGTGGCTTACCAGCCAATATTTGAGTTCATTAACATTTTCAGTTTTTCTAAAATGACAAGATAGTTATGTCACAAGTAATAAGTTGACTTTAGTTTTTAATTATCTTATGGTTTTTCACTTAAAAATTCTACAGTTTTAATATAGTGACAATTGTGTTTTGATAATAGATATTATTATTTATTATGTTTATTTGAAAGGTGAAAATAGATTGCATTTTTAATCTAAGCATAGTTTTACTGGGGTCAACCAATGACGTCAATCTCACGCATTAACTTTAAGTAACGAACCTTTGAATTATGATGGAATTTTTGTCATAACTGATAGCCGAAACGTTGTCGACTATACAGAGCCCGATCGGTTGCTGCAGTTTTTGCTTAGTAATAAAGAGCATTCGTATCAGTTCTATATTAGGAATAAGAATACTAATTAAAATTTACATAATAATGAAGGTGGTCGTAAATGTAACATACCTAGCACTGGATTATTTTGCTTTAAAAAGGGGTTTAGTCTTTAGGGTCGAGGACAATAACTTTGTCAAATGACGGTGTTGTTGCTACAGTTGGTTGCAAGGTGGTTGACGATGGGTTGCTTGACAGTTAGTTAGGCAGTCATGTTCTTAACAACCTCGTATTATTATATTGGCTGTTAAAGACTACGAAGTTGCGGTTCATTAATGTTGGTACAGAGACTCGTTGTGATTGCTTTGAAGATGATAAGCGTCCAATTAGGGTAAGGCTGGTAGGGTTTTTCTCTGATGTACGGATCAGCTAGTGTGAAATCCATAACGGAATTTCAGTTTAGTGTAAACTTCCTCTTGGAAAGAAAAATTGTAGGTAAACTTAATGAACAGTTTGTAGTACTTGGCGGTAATTCATGTAGTTAAAAAAAAAAGGGTTTTTGTGCGTTACTGTAATTCCGTGTTCTATACCATGTTTGCTACAAGAGAATTTCGTATTTCCGCGCGCTGAAAAGATAAACGTAGTTATGAGGGTTACTGATATCATACCGGAGGCAAAACAATGTGAGGTAAGAACTATTAGTGAATTGATGAACAGCAAGTAAAGTTAGGAGTGTAAGGGTAGTCCTTACACTTAGATTGTGGAGTGATTCGTAGTAGTTGTCACTAACACAATAAGGTTGGAAACGGGATGTGAAGTAAAACGTGTCCGTTACCAAAGATGTTTATTGTATTCACATTTAATATACCAATTAAGCGTTTTTATGAAGTACACAAATACCTAAGATGTGTAGTATTTCGCAAGAGTACTTAGTTTTCAATGTAGGTTAGTAAACATTACAAATAGTGTCGAGTAAGCTCGACATGCTCCTGACTTCAAATCAAGGAAACTAAAAGTAAATAAAATAATCGTAAAAAGTAAAGGTTTAGTTAAGAACACAATAATAAAGTAAAATACATGTAAACTTCGTAAGTAGAAACTTTAAAAATAAACTTAAAATATTGTAACTTAATAGTAAATGTACAAGATAAGGACAAGCTTTTTCAATTATTGCTACGTTACCAGCACTATTATAAATATTATATTAACGGGATATTAACGCGCATTTTATTTACCTTTATTTTAATAATAATTTTATAATAATAATGAAACGCGATAGTTAAAAGTTATAGTTACCAGCACTGTTCTGTTTCTGACTTGACTGAACTAGGGTGTACCGATGTCACGGAAATGCAAACGAGTTAAGCAACACACGCCTCTTGGTATATCGTCCCTATAAGCTTTTGCACCAGGAACGTGATAAGGTTCGCGATATGGTAGATAATATATTAGAAGCTGGGGTAATACGAGAGTTTGTACCAAATTATGCTAGCCCAATCATTTAAGTCCGTAAAATGGACTTAAAACATTGATCAGTTTTCGGCTATTTTAGTATCATCTCAGAAGCTTTGTATAGACAGTGTGGTACCCATACCTGGTTTTGAGGGTACGAGAAATAAGCGAAAAAAAACTACAGTAGCTTCTGATCGGATGGAGCCATGGATACATATTGCTTCTTTAGAATTAGATAGTGATGATGCAGATATAGCGAAGTGATATAGTGATTCATCTGACGTGGATGAATAAGAAATAATAATTATGGATAAATTATTGTCATGTTAAATTGAGAATTGATGTGCAAATTGAGACACAGATTATATTTTCAATTATAAGTTTATATTCTGCAAATGATTGTTGTTTCAGGTCAATCACGAGACTTCGTGAGCGAGCGGGTTCGTGACTTGACTTCGTTACATAAGAGATTAATCCTGTTAAGAGATCATAGAGTGATTGAGATGGTCAAGCGCGAGACTACGTGAGCGAGCGGGTTCGCGACTTGAGAGAGCGAAGGCAGTTAGACTACACATGATTGCCCTAGCTAAGACTTGAGAGATATGAGAGATATGGCTGTGAGACCACGTGAGCGAACGGGTTCGTGGCCCTCATTTATAGGGAGTTAAGGCAATTAGACTGCACATAATTGCCCTAGCTAAGACTTGAGAGATATGGGCACGAGACTCCGTGAGCGTGCGGGCTCGTGACCCTTAGTTATTTGCTTACTGTAATTGATTTTATAAATGTAATAGAGGTTAAGGCAATTAGACTACACATGATTGTCTTAGCCGAAAAGGGAGATATGGGCATGAGACTTCGTGAGCGTGCGGGCTCGTGACCCTTAGTTATTTGCTTACTGTAATTGATGTTATAAATGTAATAGAGGTTAAGGCAATTAGACTACACATGATTGTCTTAGCCGAAACGGGAGATATGGGCATGAGACTTCGTGAGCGTGCGGGCTCGTGACCCTTAGTTATTTGCTTACTGTAATTGATTTTATAAATGTAATAGAGGTTAAGGCAATTAGACTACACATGATTGTCTTAGCCGAAAAGGGAGATATGGGCATGAGACTTCGTGAGCGTGCGGGCTCGTGACCCTTAGTTATTTGCTTACTGTAATTGATTTTATAAATGTAATAGAGGTTAAGGCAATTAGACTACACATGATTGTCTTAGCCGAAACGGGAGATATGGGCATGAGACTTCGTGAGCGTGCGGGCTCGTGACCCTCAATTAAACTTCTTTTTGCTGATATAACTAATTTAAAAAAAAAAAAAATAAGAAAAATATAATTGTAGATTCAACTAGATTATTTTTAAGATTATAATAATATCACGTTACATTGAATTGTATGATAATTTAAAGTAATCAGATTGAAATTAAGTATTACTCTCTAAATTTTATAAGTGTATAAAGTAACGACTAATTTATTATGTGTTTATAAATGCAAAGTAATTTTTCTGATGTTATCAAAACTAATTATTGCCGATATTATTGTTATTACTACTGATTGTTATTGAGATCACTTAAAACCCGTGAAAAAGAAAAAAACCCACCGAGGTTTCTTGCTTGTTCTTTTACTCGAGTTGGGCCGTATAGGGTTGGAACAAGTGTAAACTTAGTTATAAGAGAAACAGTTGCAATGTGATCTATTGCTGCCATGAGTCGATTAGCCGAGTGTAAGGTTCTCACCTGAGCCGTGTATGAGGTCATACACGTTATCAGGATGGTCGAGTGTAAGGTTCTTTTATTTAAGAATTATAATTAAATTAATAAACGTTAAATAATCGATAAATAAAATAATTTGAATCGATTCAATTTATATCGAGTGACATTTATTTACTTGGCAACACCGACAGAGTAGGAATCGTGACGAGCGCCGGCGGGTCGACTCAGGCCAGTTTCGGTTGGACGTTCATAGCTGATGGTCGTCTTATAATAATACAAGTATAATTATTTAAAGTAAAGTACCTCTTTGTCGATTCGAATAAAATATAGCATCAACTACAAGCCGAAGTTTTATTTATGAGTTCCTGTTTTACACTATGAGTTACTTTTTTCATGTTTTACGTAAGAATTTCAATATGTTTTTCGTCGAAATGTCTATTCTGTAGTTTAAGACGAACTGAAACTTTGAGTGCGTCGTCCCTATCACGGACAAGGTCGATCTATACTCGGAGTGGGATTCAAGGCGGTCAACACTTCGTTCCCATGACATATACTTTACCCTTAGCTCGTAATTAAACAACCTCAATGGCGCAGCGGTCGCGTCTGGCGTGCATGAGGTCGCGGGTTCGAGTCGCACACAAGACAGGTTCTTTGAAATCCACAAACTTTTTGTCCCGATTTTGGATGTTCATTATGTCCGTTAATTTGATGTTTGTAGAGTCTCTGCGACACAGTGCATGTTCCCTAGTGCAGGAGAAGTCTTCCTTTTAAAAAATACAAATATTTGTATGCATGACACGATTGTTTGTATTGGTCTTGGTGTTGTCTGTGTACAATATGTATGTATTTACAAAAAAAAAGTATTTAGGTAAGTATGGTTATCCGTTGTCTAGTGGGTACCCATAGTACAAGCTCTGCTTAGTTTAGTTTACGTTGACTATTTGTGAATGTGTGAAAAATATTTATATACTTACTTGTTTTAGTACGTAATTATGTATCATCTCTCATCTCATTCGTATTGTATCTCGTTAGAAGGCTGTGACCTTTCGAAGACTATTATGAAGGCCATTTTCTTAAGTGTGTCAAGAGCAGGTAGACCGCACAGTAAGTTTTTCAGTGTTGTTTTAGTTTTTTAATATTTTATTATTTTTCTGTTCGGTAATATTTTTTGATACAACTATTCATTATTTTATACCTTCTAAATATTACTTTTAAAGTATAAAAGCCGGGAAAATTCAGCCTTAATCAATGCCAAAAAAAATCATTGTAATCTTAGTTACCTTTTGTGTAGTTATTTTTTAACAACAAATTATAATTACCAAAATGTAAAAAAATGCAAATAATGACACAGAAATTACGATTTTCAAAATACTTTATAATATCAGCAAACAGAACCACTGAACATAGGCCTCCTCCAAAGATTCCCACTTACTGTCATCCTGTACTTCATCATTCATTTAATGTACTTAGTCGAACTAAAAATTAAGCTAACAAGGTAATAGTAAATACAAACAAAACAGACGATTTATTGTTTGCTTTATTAAAACACCCTCCACAAATTCATCGATAATTACATACACTCGGGTACACCACTATTATCACTAATATTTACATAATTATTTATTACATATTTACAACATCGGTCAATGTCAACTCTTAATGTCGACTACTATAACCGCTCGCTTGCTTACGATTTTGAAAAAGTCGTCGAACTTTGCTCTCGAAATTTAACGCATGAACACGGCGCGCCTTCTCTCATTAAAACTTAATTTGCCATCGCTTCAAGTGCCCCCCGTAAATATTGTTATTTGTTTTAGATAGACAATAATATAACAAACAAATCTAGTTTTTTTAATGTTACAAAAAATATATGTGTAATATTTTTTTAGAGTCCAAAGTTTAAAGTTCAGCCAATTTCACCGGCTTCAAGTACACGTTGGAATTATTGAATTTAACACATTTCACTTGAATCATACTAAAATATTTTTTTAAAATATCATAGGAAATGTTTACTAGATTAATTTAGTACCTTTCACTTATTAATATACAATTAATCAGTAAATTTACGGCATTTTTACTTCGGAGCATGCACTAACACAGAATTTACAATATGGCGACTATAAATTTCAACTTTAAAATAAAAATAAAAATTTCTCTGGTGATGTTGCAAACTTGCATTCAGTTGGTAGACAAACTATTATTCTATAAATTTAAACCGTTTCGAATGGACTTTATAGACTACAAAATAGAGTTTAAAGTCGTTAAATAGAAAAAAAAGTTTGGTAGCGATAGCTACCAGAAGCAAAGTTCGGCGTTTTGTTTTGGTAACTATAGCTACCAGAAGCAAGCGAGCGGATAATTAACTATTTACTTATCAATAAATAAAACATTTCGTTTAAAGACTTTTAAATAAAACTATTTATTTGGCGACTAGAAAAAATATGACACAATAACTTTTACCATATTTGGTATAATTTGAATTCAACTGGATTAATACATTTTATATTTGGTATAGGCATCGACGAATATACATACCATTACTTTAATACAACATTTAAAATTAACTTGCATTCGTTTATATTAATTTCAATTCTTCACAGAATAAATGAGTATACTTCGACGTATACAATATTTGGAATGTTTATTTACAGTCGTATCACACAAAATATTTATTATAATAAACTATTAACTATACACCTGTATACATGTACAGGTAACTCGACGTTTGTTACAATAAATACATCTAAAATTATTTAGAAAGGTCATTATTGCAGACAATACATTAATGGACACGATTTGGCACTTGAAACGTTAGTTGCACGATCGAAGTAAGACTTATCATTGGACATCACTATATAGTTCACTCATCACTGTATCTGGAATGTTCTGTAGATACCTGTTGTGTGGTTGTGGAGAGCGCGGTGCTGGCGTGACCATGGAGCGCTCCCAGTGGACTCGCTGCGGCCCGGACGGGGAGTCAACAAGGTGACGCAGTTACGCCCATTAGAAAAGATGGTTGTTCGTTTTGGCGAGAGTGCCGAGATGATCTGACAGTAGGTAGTTGGGGGGCGCCACTCCGAGCAGCGGAAACCCTGTAGGCTGCCGTAGCAGACCGCAACCACCTGTCCATTTGCCTCCAGTGCCACTCACTGGTGGCAAGCCCACGTCTCCGCCGACACCATTCAGCTCCTCACACAGCTTGTTCGCTGTACAACAAACAACAGAATGTTAATTAACTTGTACACTAACAATAAACAAACAAAATTTCTCTACCATTTCACAAGGAATGCTCTTATTAGTTAAAATTAAACAAGTCATGAATCGATATGGCAAAGCAAAACTCATGTACACAAATCTGCTCGAATATAAAATCAGACTGCAGCACGACGGGCGAATATGAAATAATCGTGGTAACGCAATTAAGCGCTAATCACCTAATCCTTGGTGCGCGGCTCCGTTGTTTATTCAAGCCTGAGTGACAATCGCGCGCACAATTAGCGCAAATGAGCCGAAGTGAAAATCTGGCGGCGGCAGGCAGCGGTGCCGGCTAATGTGATTAATACGGCCACAAGTCCGCATTAGCCGGTCGCTGGTGAACCATACCAGGTATTACCTACCGCAACTATAATCTAACCCTTGTTTTCTTTATTATGTACACGGTTAGCTAACTGCTTCTTTTCTTATTATAAGGAACATTTACTTATAATTTTCATCAGTTTTGCATGTATACGCAAGAAACACATTATATTATTTTGATGCCTACGTCACAGTATGATTCTAATATTAAAAACTGAACAATATTAGTTCATAACCCCGAAAGAGAGAGGTTGAAGTCCGTCCGAAGAAGTGCCACCAGTATAACTAATTCCGTGTGAGCCGTTAAAGTCGATTAATGGAAATGATTAACCAAATGATGCCCAAGTTTTAGTTCTAGACTAAAGAAAGCCCAGTCCTGTAGCAAACCATATAAGGACTGTTTTTCAAATAACAGAAACAAAATTAACACTGTTTTCTTCGATGACGGTCAACTTTGCTATTGGCAAAACGACAATAAAGTTTAACAAAATATTATTATTGTCCTCAACAATACAATCATGAATATCATCTTATTTTTAGAACACTAATTCAAATATCTATTAATAATTTTGTCGAAAGCAGCCTTGTTGTTTTCGCCTACGTAAACATGAGCTGAAATAGTACGTACAGTCCTCCCATTGGTCGTAGAATGACTCATACAGCTATAATTTCAACGATCAATGTAACATTGGTAAGATGTAAGATATAATGTCTAAAAATATTGTATGACATCATGATTGGATTAAAAATATCTCAACAGTATTTGTTTAAGAACGTACAGTCACGAGCAATAATATGTACACATTTTCAAATTTTCTAAACTATCTGCACGTTTATCTAGACATTACAATATCAAAATGAATTCGTAATTTAGAAGAGGTTCCGTACAGTTTTGAATTAATCTTCGAATTTTCAATTTTGGATTGGCAGAACTTTAGATAACTGGTTTACAAAATGCGAAAATGTGTACATATTATTGCTCGTGACTGTACTAACAAGTTTTTTAATACTTGTTTACGGTAGCGATAATTTGATCCCCATTAGAACAGTTGAGTTGAGGTTAGAAGCTCCTTTTTCAAGCACGAATGATCCAAAATGCATGCATTTGGGCCTTCTTTGAAAATAGGACAAGACTGAAAGATCGCATTCTGTTTTAGTAAAGATTACACGAGTAAGAAAAAAGCTTTTCCTTTCTCAAAGCTACAACAGACACTATATACATTTAGAAGAAAGCTATCATCGATTAAATGAATGCTTGAAATATTTTTAATTATTCCAATCGATTAATGTGACGTCGATTACTCTTAGTTTGATCGCTATATCTAAATACACTTTAGAAATACCATGAAAAAGCAATGTTTTTAAAAAGTAAGTTGTTATAGTCATTTAATATTATTAATGACCTAATAATATCAATAATTTCAGTTCATTATAAACTATATCAGCCCGAAGAAGAAGAATGAAACGATAAATTAAATTTTAATTTTTCGTTTCGTTCTTTAAATTTGAAAGAGATGAATTGAATTTTAAATAGAAAAATTGAAAGAAAAAAAGGTAGGCACTCAAAATCATATTTTTACTAGAAATATAATATATTTCTGAATTCACATCTAAGCTCATACAAAGACAACCTCTAAAATATAAAACAGCTTACAAAAATAATACCTACTTTGTCTTACAAAGAGATGCAAAGTCACTACTGGCTGATATTAAAATATTCTTAGTTTTCTGTTTTTTTTGTTTTAAAAAGTTGTTCACATTAATTTATGTCATGAGTGTAATTAACGAGAACGGTTTTCGTACCTTTATGTCAGCAAAACTAAGGCAGCTATAGAAAAAAAAGTAATTTTTCATTGTCTACGTTATTTGTTTGCCAATAAAAACTAACAGAAATAAATACGCGTCATGTTTTAAACTAGAAAGTAACCAGAATATTAAATTATTATTATAAAATTAAATTGTATTTTAAATTGTGTTTATTTATGTTAAGTTATTATAATATTAGGTACTTTATTATTATTCAATAAGTTGAATGTTAAAACTATATTGTTTTACTAGAGATTATGTTAAAACAGCTATTAACAATTATTTTATTTAATTATATTTTGTCCAAAAAAATATTATTTATTTAGATGACACAGGATACATCGAGGTTTGATACTGTATCATCCAGTTAACTCAAACTAAATTGTATTCCTTTCACAAAAAAAATGGATGCTTAAATCTTAAGAAGACCTCCTTTGAAAGCTAGAATGAGAGAAAGTAAGAGGCGGTCTAAGTCGGGACCATTTTTTTTAAATATTTTTTTCTATACTTGGTTGTAAATGTATTCTGCCAAACATCTACAGCAGTACTACTGAGTTTTAACTGATGTAAAATCCTCACCGATAAGTATATTTTTATTTGTCGTCCTTCGTTTTAAAATAAGATCTCATATTTATATAAACACTGATTCTACTACGTAGATACTGCACTGTAACTTATAGGTATGTCTAGTAGTAAATGTCGCGAAGACTTATTAATGAGTGTTAGTTTAAAAAAAAAACTCGTAACTCGTATAATTTTATATTTGTGATTTAAGTGCTTTTACATTAATTTTTATTTGATGATAAAAATAATAAATGACATCTTTATTGCTTGCAATAATTTAATTTTATTATGAAGAGTATTCATTTTTTATCATTTTCCAGTCACAGGTATTTATTTAACGTAGATAGATTATTATTGGGTATATAAAAGAGAGGTTATCTATATAAATATGTTATCAAGGCCGACAAAGGTTTATTTAACTAAAAGAACCCGGAGTGAACTGACGAACTAGTTTAGATTACCGTCAAACGATGAATGAGGGAGGCACAGAACATAGAAAGGTAGAGTCGTTTGAGGGAGGCGTACCTATGTCCTATCGATATATATCTCTTATCTCTTGAATCTTTAGACTAAGATGTATTATTAGGGCAAATTGATAACCTCTAGAAATAAGTTTTCGAGATGATAAAGTAGTGCAGTCAGCTCTACTTCCGGCTAAAAGTACCGACCAGAAATACAAAAATGCTTTTAGAAAAAGAAAGCAGAAAAAATATTTGAAAGCAAACAGTTTGGCACATGTCGACACATTAACTGCAATATTAATAAATATAATAAAAAAGACATAATTATTACGAATTACAATATTGTTTCAAAAACATGATTTAATATTAGGAAAAAGTTTATATATAACATTATATCTATCGTCGTACCCTACGCGAATGTTGATAAAATGTTACTTAAATTTTGTAACATCTAAATGTGTCGATGACGTAGATACCGTCGGGAGTAAAGTAAACACTGTTCGAGTGAAAATTGATGAGAAGAAACTAACAAATAATAAAATTATATAATAATGTTATCTTTAACGTTATGCTAACAATTTTTTTAAAAATGTAAAAATAACTTTGTTTTTATTGGTGGCAGATAAGCAAGCGACCTACATGATGGTAAATAGTAATTCATTATAATCAACATAACAGCCCATTAATGTCCCACTGCAGGGACGGGCCTCCTCCCGTGACGGAGAGATACTTGGCCTACTAATACCACGCTGGCCAGACGGATTGGTATAGGGTTTAATTTCAAGTTTTCCTTCTTTCTATGTAAAGGTAATATTCACAGATAGTCCCTTAATCGGTTTCAACGACACCCATGGGATGAGATGAGGTGGTGACATATTGTATTACTCCGTCACCACACGGATAGTAATTGAAATAGTAATTGTTGATCATAATCATCAGCGAAGCCGGAGTATAGTCAAGTCGCTACCTATCTTGAAATTACTGCTCTCTTAAAATATCATTTAAAAAAGAAGGAAACTTTATATTCAACCGCCTACAAAGTTTGGACTTGTTACATGAAAAACTTAAAGGTAATATTTGTAGTAATAACAACAACCAAGTCCAAATAATCTGATCTGTTCTAATCTGAAGCAAATACAATTATACAAAAAAGAAAAAGACCAATCCGACGCCACAGACAGAGAATACATGATTTTCATTTCGATGGGCACACAAATGTTAGAACCAAAACAGAATTCAAAATGGGTAAAATCTTATTTTATTGAACGAGCCATAAATCAATCAACTAGCCTATTGCAGTCCACTCCTGGACATAGGCCTCTCCCAACATGCGCCACAGAACTCGGTCCTGCGCCTTCCGCATCTAGTCCGACCCTGAGACCTTTATGAGGTCGTCGGTCCACCTAGCTGGGCGGCGTCCTACACTACGTTTGCCGAGTCGCGGTCTCCACTCTAGGACACGTTTGCTCCAACAACCATCGGTCCTTCGACAGGTATGACCATTGCCACTTCAGCTTGCTAATACTACGAGCTAGGTATATTCACATATAAATAGAAAAGTGTAAACATAAAATCATAAATCAATCACAAACGTTTACATCAACACTGTAATGGTTTTCCTACATTTTGGTTAAAAATAGTGATACTTCCAAGCAAATAAACTCTCCTTAGGAGTTTAAGTTTTTTGATTTTTATTACATCTGTGGCGTAGCGGCTCTCAATGCAAATCTTTGTATAAGTACTCGTAAATAAGAATGTTTGCATTGATCTGGGCGTTCTTTATGTCATCAAGTAAATACAAAGTACATATGAGTATCTTAATAAGGTTACCTCCCCAAAGTCAAACCTCTGCATAGTTTGGGAAAAAATGGCGTTGTTTTAATGTGTGACGAATATTATAATAGAATATTATCATATCAGTCAATGGACAACCACTCCTGGACATAGGCCTCCTTCAAATATTTCTACACTAATAATAGAATATAATTTAGAAGTTACGAGTTAAGACAACTTACTTAAAAAATATTTACCTGCCGAGGTAATAGGCTTAAGATCAGGAGGTGAAAGGTGTGGTAACGCATGGTGTGCAGGTTGAGGCGCGGGCGCAGTTGGCGCGGGGTGCGGAGACGGCGACGGCGATGATGGTTTGTCACGCTTCCCTTCTGCTTTGACTGGCGTTTCACCTGCCTTCTGTTGTGCTAAACGCTCTTGCTTGCGAAACTTTGCACGCCGATTTTGGAACCATACCTGGAAGATGAAAATTCATATTGTTAATCAATAGATTCTATAAGTACCTACTCGTAATAACATGCTAAAAGTAGATATTTTCTAACCAATTTACAACATTTTGCAATATAAGAAGCGATATGTTTCAAATATCACCAAAACTTTGTGTTTGCCTGTACGCTGACCTGAATGTAAACGTGGTCATACATGTAACAACGCTTCATTTAAGTTTGCTGCACGGTTGACATACCATTGATCTCGATGCCAACATGTTCATTCATATCGATTTGCCAATAATTATGGTAGATTGCAGTAAATGTCAAATACAGAATACCTTTAACAATAGGATAATTTGACTACCTCAGTGGCGCTACATTCATGGTCAGAGTCATGGATTTGAAACCAACTCAGTTCACTTATTTTTGCAATTTACAAATGATTGCTTTTGCTTTTATCCTAGATGAAAAGTCCTCACGGCACAGAGCTTTACTTGTTGCCTTTTATAATTCGAAACTTGTAGATTACTTTATTATTTATCTTTTATAATATTCGGTTTGCCTTAGATAAGGTAAGTTAAATGTAAGAAGCTATTAGTTCTTAAATCATGTCAATATGACTTAAATAAATTATCAAATCAAGTATATTATTCATTAACAGCGTGTTCGTATTTTAACAATGCGGATTTTACAGTGAACCCGTTTTAAAACAAACAATTGCAGCTATTTATGTAGCAAATTAAAATTCCAACTCCAATGAATCGGAAGCATCGTAAACAAAACCGTATACAACAAAAAATATAATGAAAACGCCAGAAGCGGACGTGGGCTCGAATGAGCAAACAAAGTTAGCGCTCGACCCGACTAATGGGAACGCATCCCGTGCATCGAACGCCAAATTTTAATGCAAACCGTTTTATATTCGTTCGGATGCGCGCAAATCCGAATTGATCATAATTCGATTTGGTGCGAAAGATAATTGCAACTGCCACTGGCGCTGATTGAGCACGGTTACGAATAAAAAATGCTTGTTCGACATACGAGCGGTCCACCCGCTCCCGCTCCCGCCCCTCGCGCACTCGCGACCCACACAATCACACGCACCAATGTTTGTTCGTTCCATACGCTGATGATGTTTGTTAACCTTTACACATATTTCTTCATTTTACTTCCATCATTGAGAGATATACGTAGAATTACAATCGTGTAGTAATGAATTTGTGTAACTTAATTAGTAAAGGAGAATGAAACCTTCACTAAGAGTTTTGGGCCAAGATTATACAGAAATGAGAGTATTATCAATTTATAGCTTCACACTTATTAGTCTCGTGCTATATCTTTTGTTAGTTTTGGCAATCTGAAATCCAAGATAATTTTTTTTTGAAGGAGATGGAAACTTCTGGGCTAAAGCCTGTACATTACTGTACAGAGTAAGGATATGCCCTAAAAATCTTTTCTATTTTTTTCAAGTTACAAGCTTAATAAAATTGAGTAATTTTATTATTATTTTATTAAAAAAATAGAAAAGATTTTTAGGGCATATCCTTACTCTGTACAGTAATGTACAGGCTTTAGCCCAGAAGTTTCCATCTCCTTTTATGAGTATCTACGCCGCTAGTATTATCATTGATCTTCATTAAGTTTAGTGATCTGATTGCGCTATCAGGATGTTTGGTTGAAACTATAATAATTTGAAGATCGATTCCTTTTGTTCTTCTTTGCTACCGCAATCTCGATATGATATGGGGTGATGATACCCTGTAAGCTTTTGCCGTCATTGTACGGTTGGTTTTTTTTTAACTTACAAAATATTTTTATAGAAAATTAAAGAACTATTTTAAAATAACATAAATAAATAAATGTCAGTCTTACATAAAATACATACTTACTTACACCACCCAAATGTATTTATCATTTACGTGTACAAACACTAAAATATAAAAAAATACATGCGATTTATTCTAACAGAGTGATAAATAAACAATTACAAATATAAATAAACAAAATATTAATGATTATTTGACGCCTACATTATATTTACGTAAATTTTCCTTGGCAGTGATCTTGACATACGTTAATGACCTGCTTGTTCTAGAAATATCGCAAGAAAATTATTATTATAAGTTCTATAAAGATTAACGCCCCGTGGTGTAATGGAGTAATAATACACGGTGTCACCGCCATCTTTTACTATGCGTGTAGCTTTACTAAGAAAAGCTTGTATATGTATGTTCTAATATATCTTACTAAGTTATATCATGAATGATAAAAATAAATGAATTGAATTCTACGAGTACTAAAAGAAGTAAGGAAAACTTGGCATAAAACCTATCAAACCTAAATAACGTTTCTGCATACATAAATGGGATGTCAAAAAAAAACATTTACAAAGTACCTACTATTTATGTAAGCAGGCAAACAAGCTTACGCTGCACTTGATAGTAAGCAGTAGTTACCGTAGCCTACATATTAAGATTTGCACCTGTACCCTTAGACCGAATTATCATTTCAATATAAGTTTTTGAAAACTGAATTGAAACTATCGAAATCAATCCATCAATTAGTCTATCGCACTGCTAACTGTCAAAATAATGAGTTGAAAAACAAAAATCCCAAAGTTTTAAATAAAGTAAATAATTTTAAAATTCAATTTGGTAAGATATTTCAAGATAGACAGAAGAAGATACCTATTCCATAACCTTTTACAAACACGGAAATATACAGGTGTGTCGCTGGTGCTAAAACCATTATGACTAAACACTACAAGTGCATACATTGACATTGAAACACAAGATATATTGATGCTTATTTTGTTTATAGTACGTAAGATCTGGCACAGCTGGTCACAGCTGAACTCCTGGAGCATCTTGCATCCGGGTACTCATCATAATTGCAATGGCGACCACTCATACACGTCATATATGACATATTAATGTCCCTTGAACTAGTTACAGCTTGCTAATACATATAATGATGTGACAGACTCGTAGGCGACTGAGTGCGATTCTTTATGTAACGCATCATAATCATGATTTACATCACTTTTGAGCCAGCACTCTTAGTAATGGGTGGGGTTATAATTATCTAACAAATAAATATGTCTTTAATGATTAAAATAAAACTTTGATGATTGAACTTTAAAGTTTAAATTAATATAACAGAAAGTATTTGTGCGATAATAGATAAACAAGTAATAAAAGCGGTTTATAGCAAATCCTAAAGAAAAGCAGAACTTTTTAACACGGTCTATGGTTTTGTTTACAGCAAACGTTAAAATGGTTATACTGACCGTGTACTGTGTGTGTAGTTGGCTGTTGAGTTAGTAGTAATAAAATTGAATAAATGTAACTACTTAACATATTAAAGTACGTATTCAATTAAAGATCAAAAAAATATTCCTTTAAAAACGAAAAGATTTTATCTTCGTTGTACGTATATTGTTGAAATATCTAAAAATTACGAGTAGGTACATATAAAGAAATTTGTCGGTACATTTGTCGAACAAATGAAGTCGAAGATTGGTAAAGTTCATCATTTTGTTGGAACTAAGATAAAATCAGTGCTGCCGGGTGGAAAGGTCCCACGTAGATACGTGCCCGGCTTAACCAAGCGGCAAGCTCGCCGGCGTCGGAGGCTAACGAACACATTGCTTCGGCTGATTGGACTCAGAGTCACAACGAGCCCGATCGCCCCCAGCACCACGCCTTCCGCATTATTTCCGAATTGGAAAAAATCAAAGCTCCCACAACGTATGAGGCATTCGCAAACAAACAAATAATACAAAACCCGCTACCAATACAAATGAGTACCGATACTACGGCGAGCGGAATGCGAAGTCGAAGTGAATCCGAGCGTATGCCCGAGGCAAATAAACGTCCGCCGATGTGTTTGTACGAAAATTCCTTGCGATGTTTATAGAATGTTATGCGTGCCTCTAATGTAAATAACTCGCAAATTTTATCGATATCAATAAAGACATTTTGCGAATATGATCATCGATATAATTTAACGATTGAAAATTTCAGTCGTAAATTGTAGGACATAAATACACAAAACAAACAGCAATAATAAATATCGGGTGGGCAATTAAGCGAGTTGGGACAATCGAGTGCAGCATCGAAATGCACTTTGCAAATGAACCGAAATGACCGGGGCGCATGCACGAGGTGGCTGCATTGACAAAATGTAATTAAATACAATCGAACACGTGCTACAGATGCCGCATCCATAAGATACATGATCATGCGATTGCCTCATAAATGTAATTAAATATTGCAATCTGTGATGCTTTTGTTAATTAACCAAAATTAATATCAAGTAGGTACGTAGGTTATTTCGATTCTGTGTGGAATTCGCTTTAAGCTGAATAAAAAATTGTAGAGAAATGCAACAACAACTCTTGTACGAGTAATACTATAGTTGTAGTAGATTCCTTAGAAAAATCAACTTTATCTCTGTTAAGCATAATTTAATAACTTCATCTGTTATATTCATGTTTGTTGTCGCTTTTTTTATGAACCATGTTGGTTAATCCATAATTGGTAATTGTATCAGCCAAACTACTTGTATTTATTAATTTTGACAATGTTTTATACTTTTGCTATGGTAAACCTTAATAAATAAATAAATAGGCATAAATAAACTACAACAAAACTAAAATATTGCCTAGACCAGTGACGCCAACGGAGTAGGTAAGCTCTTGCTTTGACTTCTTTGGCTTCCTATTCCTGGACTTTATTTAAAATATCCACCAGATTCGATAAGGTCATATTGCTGCACCTTTTAATGAAAAGATATTTATTTTATATGTATCATATTTATTTAAATGTATTCCGCCTCATCTCTTTTTTAACTTGTAAAAACAAACAACAAATTTAAATTGAAATTAGTTCATCAGAAAAACTGTCACATAATTTCTCGATCTATATTACAAAATTATTTTTATTTAACAGTGCCCCAAACACCAGCCAGCTTTGTCACTCTTATAACACAGAATACATTTAAATCCGTAAAGGGTAGTTTAATACAGTTCCCTCAGTAAATACTGGCAAGCAACAATGGTTGAGTATTAAAATAAACAGACGAACGTCGCCATGTGGCGAGCAAACAACACAGGCTAATGTATTCAGAGGTTGCACATACAAGCAAACGCCCCGACGTTGCTTCACCTCTCCTGCAACTACACTTTGATTTACTAATTAACCTATGACTGGCATAACTTCACTTCCATCTCTACAAATGCGAATTTCATTGTATTTTGTAGATCATTTTTCATTTATGAGTAGCAAGGGGAAGCCTGGAGTCATCTGTTAAAGCTATTATTTTGTGCTTCGATCTAAAAAGTATGAACGCGTGTAACGTAGTGGAAACTAAAACGATTAAGTATGTGTTTTGGCGTGAAACCTGTTTATCTATTGAACAAATGCTGGTTACCAATTTGGTATTGAGTTCAATCTGCAGTACTTATTTAAATTAAATATTTTAAAATGTAGCTAGGGTAGATTTTTTTATTTCTAACCTAAAAAGCACTTAGCAGAATATATCATCATCATCATATCGGCCAATCGACGTCCACTGCTGGACATAGCCTCCTCTAAGTATTGCCACCTTGTCCGGTCCTGTGCCTCCCCCACCCATCGGCATCCTGCGCGCCGTCCATAAATCAACAAAAAAAAATCATAATAATCATAATCGTATTATAAATTAAAATTGATTATTATTTCTTGTACAATGTTATTCTGGGGATAACATAAGACTTTTGAATTTCATTAGTTAAAAGCTTACAAGTAAAGACCTTCTAGTAGAGCCGGATACAATATCTTAACTAAGTATATTTATTTTAAAATTGGTATTCAGTAAAATGGTCTTTACTACTGACTGACGAACAGTAACTGATCTTCAGGAGTGATACTTAATTTGAACAAGTTGAGCTTTAAATAAAAAACAAATAAAGTCCTAAAAGTTAATATAGAGTGTGATGTAAAAAATGACCTAACATAGTTTTTATATAAAAAGCAAACATCCCACAAAAGTCAAAGTAAAGGCGTCAGTAATTCGCAGAGGTTCATGAGTTAAAGGCTCGCGGCGACCACGTTACATTCAGCTAATGTTTGCGTATTCAACTAACGTTATGTGCAAAGGCTCGACTCGTCTTTATTTGACACGTTGTCAGAGGGCGGGCCCCGAGGCGTATGAAAAACGTGAGGCCGCGCGGAATGATCTAATTGTATTCATTAGCCGGGCCAGGCCGCGCAAATATTGACTGAAGCCGGGGACGCGCTCCGGGCGAGGGCCCGTGCCACTCCTCACACTCGCTTTGATCATAACCGATATTTGACACTATGTAAGGTTCGTGTAATCCTACCTACTTTTTGTGTGAACTATACCTTTATGTAACCTTTTTATATATATTTTTTTATGTTTTATTTCAAATCTGTCTACTAACTGTTTTACAGAGGACGTTAGAGAGTGATCTATATTCCAAATAATGATAAGGTCGACAGTAGAACCAAATAGTCCGACATAGAGCTTATGATTCAGGAATTGAAGTATAGATAATGAGTAGGTACTACAAACCGCGTAGATCCGACAACGGCTATTGGATCAGAAATTTAATATAATGGCGACTTATACATTTTGTAATGACAATGCCAAAAAAGGGTAGGATAAATAATTGGTTAACTATGATAAGCTGATAATAGCGAAGGTTTTGTGAGTATTACGTTAAATGATATTGTTACTGGCGTTAAATAACTGTCTTTAAATGAATTAATGGAAATTTAAGAAAAGGGATCATAACGAAATTATTGTTTTCGTTCTCGGTTTCCCTTAATATAATTATTTCGGGAAAAATTAATATGAGACTGAACTTTAGGTAAAATGCAATTAATTATTATGTGTTAGTTAATTAACGAATAGGATCAAGTTTATAACCAACTCTTTCCCTACAAGTCTGTACCTACCTCTCCTACTACCTACATTTGGGAGTTCAACTGATCCGTATAAACGATTTTATTTTATAAATATATACAAACAAATTATTTTAAAATAATATAACAAGTGCTGTAAGACAAAAATAATTAACAATATTAAACACCGTAAAGCTAATATAAAATAAATCAATCAAAAGGCCGCGCGGTCGAACGCCACCGAACATCGCGAACACACCCCACTGTTTATACTTGGCGGATGAAAAGGCAACACCGAACGCCCCGGAATAATATTACGTCGCCTGAATGCTTATTTGCTCAACCGACCATTTTAACGAATTTCACTTTTTAATGCAGTTTTATTAAGGATCAAATTGCGCTTCGATTGGTATATAATACTTGCTGTTTAGACTTTAAACACATGATTTAAAAGGAATTTAAGTTTTTTTAAACTAACACAAGAGAATTAAAACTTCATGCTTAATTGCTCAAAGTCCGTAGAGAAACACCAAACGTGCATCCAAGCATCGATTGCGTGCTTGAGTATTCAACCTCCACACAGGTAACCAATCACGACATCGCATTTTGATGACGCATACGCCGCCATCATTAATTTCTTAAGTGACGAAGCTGGTGCTCGCACGCATTTAAGTAAAAAATAACGCCAAATATAGAAAAAAAGTATTAATTTTAATAGAAAACAGTACCTAAAAAGTTCGTAACGAAATGTAAGTCGGAAAATATAGTCACAACTATAGAAAAGAATCGGTAAGTTGCATTTTTGTTAACATTTCTTTGTAGATTATCACTGCGTATCGTTAACTTATAGTACAGGATGTTTAAATTTAATTCTTATAATTTAAGATTTAATTATATCCGTAAATGAAATTATGACGTATCTATAAATGAACAGATTGTTTTGAACATTTCGTAAGGTAATAAAATATAACTAAAATAATAATAAAAAATAATGCTTTTGTGCGTATTTAAAGTGCCTTATTGTATGATTTTTTGTCTTGCTACCTACCATATTTGCTAATTGTTAAATGAGTAAATTTCTTACCATTATAAGTTTTGTGCTTACGTATACCTACGCTTTGTGTTCGCAATGATGTTAGATGCTAGTTAAGTAGATTAATACTATTTTTTACTCGCCACTGATCCACTCACATTGTACATCTATTTTTATTACGTCCGTTGCTTTGCATTTTGTTCCCTATTTTGGATAAGAAATTCAGAACTAATAACGCCGTTGAGGGATAAATAGCCGATAAATTAAAGAATTCCTTATGAAAACGTAAAGAATCGTCAAAAAAGGGTCAATTTGCTTGAAAAAATGAATCAATTAGTCTCAGTATATTAATTATTTTTATACGTGCCTATAGGTATGATATTATCACCGTTTTATTTTCAATTTATGTTGTTTTTATTGTACATATTTAAATGAAGAAGTGGAGTCACGGTAATACCGTAGTTTCATTTTATGTTGACATTACGACGAATCAAGAATCTGACTAAACAAGAATCCGTCGAATAAGAACTAATTCAAATCAGATACTAACCAAAAAGAAAATAAAATATATTAGAAGTACCTATGTACAAATATAATATGAAAGCTGACGACAAAACCTTTATGGAAGCTTTAATTAAAAAGGTTTTGACAGGATCAGACAACATAAACAATACCAGGCGAAGTAAACGATCTTGTATCGGTACAAAAATAAAAATAAAAGTCTTATGTATTTTACATATTAAACAGTATTTTTTTTAAAATACTGTGTTTTTTTTATTAATAAATAGCAAGTTGACTACTTAGTTTATCTTTTTTTTTACCACGATACCCAAACATACTGTATTTGGTTATAGGGCACTTAAGTACTAAATATATTCGAATGCAAAATGCTCAACCTCCACTCCAGTAGTGGTCTATCTCCAGTTGCATAATTATGTATGTGTTTATTTGCTCAACCTCCATAAAAAATTGTAAAAATAAACCAAACGGTTTGACTTTTTAATGATTATTTGTAATATATCATATCATATACACATTAACTATTTTTTTAATATAATACTTTTATAAAATCATATTATTTGCTTAAACTAATCAATTAAACGTCTCTGGTATAAAATGTTGAAAATGGAGCTTGGCCACTTAAGTATTCGTGCGACGTTAGCTACCCTCAATAAACCATCGAAATCTATCAACCGATAACGCAAACTACGAAAAGAGACTCTATTTTTATTATATCAAAGTATAAAATTGTTTGTAGTTATTATGCTGTTATGATGTTTAGTAAATGTTAAAGTTTTTTTTACTAACTGGTAACATGTGTTAACATTTGATGATAATCCAGGATTAACACATCATAATAAAGAGATGAATACATCGTTTATTCAGGCCGTATGTCGGCTATTCGACAGCGTTTAGCGAATGACAGGTGTGTTGACGCAACTCATCTTAAATAATTGTATTGGATTTAAATATATTGGCTAAGGGATTTGTTCGGTATTTAATGAGTTGATAAAAGCAGTACCGTCTGCCTTAAATATCTTAGCCACTATTAGCTCCAATTTTCCTTTGTTGGGACAGACCTTCAGCGAAGGAGGTAACTTGACCTACTGATACTAGTACTGTGAAAGAACTATTACTAATGATAGTACTGGTACAAATCCCACAAATACCTACGTTTTAAGATATTTTTCTCTACCAAGTATAATGAAGAAAAACCTTACACACGAATTCCACGTTAGCCAACCTGACAAATTTTTAGTCTTCTATTCACAAAGCTGAAGTTTAGGCCAAGATGCTGTTTTTGGAAACATTTATTCACAAAAATAGAGAGCAGGTATTTATAATATAGTTTGTATATTAAAAAAAATGGAAAAAAATTCTCTTCGCGCTATTCAAACTTAGAATAAAAACAAATATAGATGACATCACGTTTGCTATTTGACACGACAGATGTGATCCTGCGCACGCTCCATTACTCTTACCCCTATTATACTCTGCTTTGTAAATAAACATACTAATATTAACTCAATACCTCAATAATATACGACACATTGATATACTTGATATTGCTGGATAATAATTGAATTTATTGCTATGAATATTTTTAGTAATATTTTATGTTTAAAATTATTTCAGGTAGTTCATTCTCTCATACATCATTGGACTTTACACGGTGACGGAGCAAGCGGATACAGGTTTGTCACTACTCCAACTCACTTCAATGGTCGTCTTGAATAAAGGCTACGATAAATTATGTAGAAATTATCTCTACTATAACAAAAGAAAGATTATTAGTTAAGTGACGTTGAAAATGATAATTTACTATTGGGATTTGAGAAGCTGCATTAAGACTAATTAGGATTGTAATAAAAATCTGACGAGATGGTTTGCATCATGCTAACCTCAATAAAAGAGTTCAAATGATTGCGTATAGCATATTAATAAATATTAAAACTGCATTGCACAGCACTAAACTGATGAGTCCTAAAGGTACCCCGTATCGGGATCGTAAATTTTACTAAGAACATACAAAGAAATCAAACATACTGTTACCGCAATCACAAATCAAATAAACAATTAATCATTCGTAATCGATACATGACTTCCCTATCGCAATCGATTCCCTACTGGGTTTTACAATTAAAAATGTAACAGATTTGAATCGATTTTGATGTATCACCGTGACTGGTCAGTATTCGAATCTCTTCCGCGAGACAATACATGTAATCAGTTTGATCATGGCACGCGACACGACAAATAACTGATAGTGATCGGCAGATGTTTGTACAGAGACTCTGTCTAGCTTTCATGATTATTATTTTTAATTTAATTAAGCAGAGTAAGTTACAGTTACACTTCCTTTTTCGAGAGAAACAAAAAAAAAATATTGCAATTATTTCTACTTTAAGCTTTAATTTTTTTTTCATATGAGCATATAAAACTAGAGTAAAAACGTGCCTACTCTCTAAGCGGATTTGTTAAGAGTTTTTTTTGGCAGAAACCTGCTCTTGCAATGATAATTTTGATATTGCAGTTTGACATTTACACTCTATGATTAGGAACTTTTAAATTATATCTATTCTAAAACATAATATAATATTCTCAATTTTAATGTCCCAATACTTGGTAAAACCTCATTGCTTCAACATATTTATGATGGTAGAGTCGCTCTATTAAAAGCATTCGAGTGATAACTATATTTTCTGGAATCATATATAGATTTCAATAAAGAACCTGTGAACTATGCCGCTGTTGTAGTATTTGAAATAAATTATAAAAATATATATATTTCTATAGCTATCTATCTATAATTGTATCAATCTGTTTTATACATCTACAACTAAGCCCATGTATATACCATATGATTGTAAAAGCAATCGGTTCTATAAAAGAACACCATTATTAAAAATGTATAAAGTTAATCATGAATCCAAGAGCCGCGTTACCCAACGCCCTACATTTGGTAGTCCCATCAAAACTGTTCAACTCTTACAAACCATTTAACACAGAGAGAGGGACAAGTGCCTTCATTGTACTTGCATTAACTGTAGTTTACTTTATTCATTTTTTTCCTAGACCCTTCCTTAAACATTTATCACGCGTTGAAATTGCAACTCATTTACTCCTCATAGTTTATGGTACACATGTCGTAATGGATTATGTCTGTCTTATGATGATGTTAGTATATTTTACTTGCGAAAGATTTTGTTGGAAAAAAGATTATTACGAGTTTAACAGAATATTAGCATAGATTCTTTTTAACAATAATGTTAATAAATATAATTCAGTTTTTATAGTCTATTGATTTTATTTTTTCGTTTCTTTAACTAATTAATAATATTTTTAAACAATATCAAACTTTTAAACCAGAGCAGTATACGCAACAGTATCCGGGCCGATAACAGCCGGGACCTCCATAAGGTAACTAAAATACTGCCATCTTTAAAATAAGACAAATAAGTACAACAAAATTAAAGTTAAACGAATTATATACATACATAATAGAAAGCAGCAAAACGGTGTATATGAATACTTAAACGTAGGTATGTTTATTTACTAAAATACATACACCTATTTAGTTTATAAATACAAACGTATACATATTTTAGTTTTAATAAAACACATTGTTGCTAATTGTATATAACGTTGTTTGTAGTCTTATACCCTTTGCCAAGTATCGGCATTTTTAGCCAAGTCATAGATATTTACCTACATAGTTATTTTAATGAGATATTACTGGCAACATGCCCTGACAGGAAAATATGTGGATGAAGTTTGTGTCAAAGAAGTCGTTCATCATAATCATAACGACTTTGAAAAGTTCCATTGGTGATGGTCCATTGGTGATGGTGAACTGGGAACGGTCTTCTCACACATTGAAGTGAATTGAGATTCACTGCAGCATACTTACTAGTTATTTCACTATGATCTTTGTCATTTTTTTCTCGTCTCTCAAAGTTATTTATCAAGTGGTGGGGGTCTAATATTCCAAAGAATTTCCAGACGAGTTCCCAAAGACTGTTCGTGCTAAATATACGGCTTCAAATTATTAAAATTTACCATCCCTTTGAATCGCTTGTATTCAATACTGATGTCTTTATTTACTAATAATAAATGACGATTTGTGTACTAATAGAGGTATATTTTATGGTTACATTATGTAATCTAAAGATATTGAACTCAAAATTATGTTTTCAAAAGTCAACCACATATGTATGTGCCTGCAACACAAAGATTCTAACCATAAAACTTAATATTTTCTGCAATTAATAGTCTTGTCATGCATACGAAGTTGCAGACCAACATAGTCAATAAAAACAAATAGAAAACCCATCATTTTCGTAACATTAAATATCAATACAAAAGCTTGTTGGACTTTTACGATATTCCCCCCGTTCTATGACGTATTGTTCTCGAGCAGGACATTTAGTAACTGAGCATCGGTTATGATGCCCATATATCGTGTGACGGAGAATAGTTTGTGACAGTTCACCTCTGCTCCCCTACATAACTTGTACGACAGATATGACTAAGGGCTTGTTTTATAATCGGTATTATGAGTTTTATATAGAAGATTTGTACAGCGATTTTTAGAACAATGTAAAATTATGCTAAGTAGATTAAAGAAACGCGTATAATGGAGACAGGAAAAGCCCGACCTCGATGCCAACAGCTATTCACCAATCCCTTATATATTTCATCATATTTATTTACTGACTAAAATATATTTATGACAGCTCAACCTCTCGTCATACCGTCCAGTGAAATTCTCCGTTCAAAAAATTAACCTACCTTATTTCTTCCAAAGGGATTAGTTATTGCGAAAGGATGGCGTTATTATTTCTATGGTCTATATAGAGTCTCACAACAAACAAAGGTTGAAAAAGAAACCATTCAGTTTCAGGCGGTTCGAATGTGACATGGTTACAAACTATTACATTGAGATTAGAGAGTCTTAATTGTTGTACTAAAAGCTTTCTAAGAAAGACTTTAAAAGAAGAAGGTAAACTATACCTTAATTCATTGGCCAATACCATGCTTAGCAAGATAAAAGAGTTACAAACCAATGAATGATTCATTATTGTAAGAAATAACTATCTTGCACTTTGTCGAGTACATCTGCTGACAATAATTTTCTCTTGTATATGCATTTATAAATAGAATAAATGTAGTTGTGTATTTTAGTATTATAAATGATCGCCATTCTGAACATCAAAGAGTATAGCTTCACTGAAACTACTATGATTAAGTTATAAAGTATTATTATTACCTGACTAAGACGATGTTAGTTGTGTAATATTACTACACTCCAAATCGATTCATCCTCAAAATCGATTCTTCTGCTCAATGCAACTCTTTGTGCACATAAACTTTTTTATAACTTTTAAACTATCGCGTGGCACCACAGAAATGTGGCACGATTATTAATATTGTATGTAGCACGGGCCTTAAGGTCTCAGTTTCCTGTTCCGAAAGGTCAAACAAAACAAAGGTAAGTTGCATGCCGCGTAAATCTCCCGTATCATCATCATCATAAAAGTCCATTAATGTCCCACTGCAGGGAGGGGCCTCCTCCCGCGACGGAGGGATACTTGGCCTAATAATACCACGCTTGCCAGTCGGATTAGTATAGGGTATAATAACTATTTAATTTCCCGTATAGTATAAACCTTTTAATGGGTCTTAGTTTTATTTTATGTAACATAATAATATGAATATATTCACAAAATAACTATTTAAGTACTTTGTCCTTTGGCATTCAATAAAGGTATACAAATTGCTAGCGACAAAGAGTGATAGAGCAAAAACTACAAGCTGGAATTTCCAAAATACAATATTCTATATGGTAACTTTCATCCCCAATTTTGCTAAATCCCAATGATTTCTACGAGTTTGGATTTGAATTATCACACAAGTAATTTAAATTTCACAGCGTCACATTTCATAGAGCTAGAATTGAAACCAATCAACCCCATGCTGAAAGCTAGAGCTGGAGATAAAAGTAACATAATTACTTATTATCTTGGAAAATAAAGTAAGTAAAAACCTTTTAGTAGTAAGTTTTCAGGGATATTAGGGTTCATGTATTATTGGGACTATTTAACCTGAATGACGGTAGAAAACTTCTACTAAACTACCTCCCTATCGATTTGGCGCACTTTTCTTCGCATATCAGTACCTTGGCTACCGGTCATCTCTATGTTCAACTTCGAAATTACAATTCAATAAATCACTACAACAAACTACTAAATAAACAATACAAATAACAAATAAAATCCCCGTACACACTGCACTATGAGAACCTTCACATTACAAATCCCAAGACATTTAACACATCCCCTTTGAATCAAACAACAATTTTTCTCACATTCAAATTGTATTAAAATCTAACGGCGATAGTCACACTTGATCCCACGAGTCCCTAAGGACATACAACAACTTGCGCGCTAAATGAAAAATAATTGCGCGAATACACCTAAAGGGTGACAAGTGCGATAGCAATATGAAAACTCACAAGTAAAAAAGAGACAGCTATATAGTCAATTCTAGAAATACTGTTCAGTAATTGTTAGTGGGTAAACTTTGATACCTTTGGGACGTTTAATGTGAGAACTATGATAGGAATTGCGTTCACACGTTTTTGGGAGATAATAGCGGTTATGAATAATCATAAGTGGCAACCCATAATCGTAATAAAATATTGGGTACCGACTATTTGTTATTCTAAGGTTTTCACTGCATCAAAAATTATAGGTAATTGACAAAAAAACTAAAAGTGATTTAGTTTTATTTAAGGTACTCCGAGAGTCTTGTGCTGAAGTTGTCGATTGTGTTAAAACAATATTCTAATAAAATAATCGACTCCATCCAGAGCGATTATACCGATTCTAAATCTTAAACGATATCTATTATGAATATGCGGCAATACCTATTATAGTTTGTCATATTATTATTTTTAACCTACAGCTCCGATCTCATCCGATAATTGACGAGAGTTACCGAATGCAAGAGTCCAAGTAATTGTACTGCATATCGTATATCGAATGGCGTTCGTAGCTCCGTTTAGTGAAATGCTCGCTGCGGGCCAATCGCAGCGCTTATCGATATAGTATAATAAGAACCAGTTTATACTTATTTACGTCCCATACAATACTCTTGGTGTAGATACGACATTTGTGTATCAATACTCACAAGAAAACTTTATGTATGAAGTTTATCAAAAGTTATACTTTTAAATAGGGTCCAGGGCTAGTTTTGAGTACCTCAAGTGGTGAGGCACCTAGAGCGCTTTTCTTCACAATACAAAATTTAAAAAAAACAATGATTATAACAAAATGCCATTCGTAGCTCGTAGCAAGTAGCTACACCCTCCGTAGCTCGTCTACATACATACAACCTCGAGTCACTTTTTAATCGCTTAAGTGCTTGCTACGATTTCTTACATTTATTTATAGTAAATGGCTAAAGAAGAATAATGGTGTTTTATTTGAGAATAATACGTCTGTACTCAAACAAGCCAATTTTATTAAGAGCCGTATTTTATGTAATATTATTAAATTAGATTTAGGAACACATCAAACAAGATCCCCGTATACCTTAATCCCTTATAATAAGGCATATTTTTCTATAAAAATGTATAATTTAGTTTGTTGTTGTAAACAAGTTGTTTAAATTACCTACTTTTGTTTTTTTATTTTTTTCAGAAATAGGGATTAAGCCCTCTTACGCGAATACTTAAGGATTTCAATGGTCCTAATTATAAAATAAAAAGTGAAAACAGAATTCGTAGTATACCCAATAAAAAAAGAACATAAATTAAAGTTGTGCCACGGTCTAACGATAAGAAATATAACGCCTCCATCCGTCGATATAGGGTTCTTCAAAGGAAGCGTGTGAACAAGAATTTACTATACCGGAAAAGGTGAAGAGAGAGTAAAGTCAAGCCTTGACTACCATCCGTTGGAGTATACAATTTTTTTTTTTAAATCTTGCTTTATGGTCAAAGCTAGAGCTGCGAAAGTAATTTTAATTTATCTACTATTTTGCAAATCGTGCGAAAATGAATCTATTAGTAGATAGATACTAATCAATTAGACATGCAGATTATCTTCAGATCAGTTGCCGTGGGATCTCCGCGACACAGTGTACGGATCAATCGTCCGTGCTCTTCCCACGGAATACGAGTGATTGTAATCTGCCCTTGTCATCGTATCAAATGTCATGCCCTTAAATTAGTACATCACTATACAATAGACACGTTGTCAGTTATTTGATGCAAAGTAATTATGTACTAAAATATAATCGACTTTCAACTCAGTTTTTAACTTATGAGTTTTAAACTTAGGTATTTATGTTACCAATGTTATTCAGATACATTCACTTTCCTAATTTAAAAAAAAAGAAAAATATGTAAAGAAAATTAAATTTAAACTTGGAATACTTCTTTTGTTTTTAACTATTTCATAGTAGTAACCTCTTTAAATATTTCTTGAGAAATATTTTTTTATATTTACTGGTTTCTTGGAATTGTTTTATTTTTATTGGGTCACAAAAATATTTAATTATAAAATGAGCTATCATTTAATAATATTCAAATAGGTTTTTTTTTATAATAAGTAGTTTAACAAATAACTATCATAATTTATTTACCGTAGTAAAGTAAAAAAAAATATATAAAAAAGTTACTATACCCAAGTAAAATCTTTTTCGAATAAAAGACACATCGATACAATCGATAAACAAAAACAATTATAATAACGATAGTTAGCCATTTATTATTTAAATGAACAGCTTTAAGTAATGGCACGGTTTAGTGTTAACCCTTAGTTAATCGCGTTGATTGCGTCGGATGGTACGATAAAAGCGGATTAAGTAATCACTTAGTGGCGGGAGGCTCTTCGCTAGTGATTCGTGCTATGACAGAGGGGTAACCGACGGAAATTATATGTTCTATACCCATCATAGATACGGTGTCTAAGTTTTGACCTTATTAATTAGAGCAGAGTATCAGAGGTTTGTTTGTGACATTTTAATAAATGTTTTCGTAATTACCGTTACCATTTAATTCGAGTAAGAGATAGGAAAATAGACAATGCACATACTTAGATACGTACGAGTATAATACTTATGTGCATATAAATATATACGTAGGTAAATAAGGAAGAAGCTCTTGGCAGAACGCTTTAGCAGACTAAAAAGTAGTAAATAGGCACAGCTTATAAACTAGTTAAAATCCTTCATGTCATGACGGAGTAAAAATATACTGTGTAGAAAGCGATTTTATCTCATCGAAAACTCTAGTCTATTGCTGGACACCCGTGCGTGCCTTTGAACTGTAAAAAGTATTAAGTACGATTCATTCGCATTATTATACAAAACACAATACAAAAACTACATTGACTTTTCTCGCTCCATATATTTCTATACACTAGAAGTATAATATCTTGTCGTGTATTTGAATTTAGCACATAATTTGTTAGCGACAGTTATCCCGACAATAATATTATTATGGTGGCATCGCACCATAAAATTCAATTGAAGCGAACAATGGCAGTTTTATTCCCCATTTGAAGTGCAGTGAGCGAGAAACATTTGCGGCAAGTGTATCCAATCAACGTGCTGTGGGAAGAGAAGGGCGCGTGCCAGTCGCGTGACACACGCGTGCCACAAGCATGCCACACGCGTGATACGCACCTGCGCTACTACATGCATGACACGAAGGGATAACAGACTTTCGAGTACTTGTAACGATTATCGCGCGAATCTGTGTTATAATAACAACATATGATTCTGTTTTGTTATTTAATATGTTTGTGCGAATTTGTCTTAAAATAACTACTTCAGATTTAAGTGGCAGTGAAGTTTCCCTTGAAATAAATAGGTCAGGGTGTCACAGTTGTTTCTATTTGTATTAATTATAGGTTTATGTTATTTGTTAGTTAAACTTTTTTTATGTTTGATGTCAAATGATTTAACATACAAAGAAATTAATATTATCATCAATTTCACAAAAGGCGCCGCCGTCTAGATGAGGCTAACGAAACTTTTACTTTGTATTCTAGAACAATTAATGAACATACTGTAAGGAGGAAAGTTGTGGCGACATATTGAAGAAATTTCATGAGTACCATCTGTTGCTGAAGTTTAAACTATTTTGGAACATTCAAATTGCCGACTCAAAAATCACACTATAAATAAAACATAGCTTTTAGCTACATCTGCACTAAATATTTTCAATATTTCTGTTTCCAAAGAAACACCATAAGTATTTTATGAATAAAAAGTAGCACAACTTGTGTTAATCCCGCATGTTAGTAACCAAATTTTTACCCAGCCTTTTGATCGTAAAGAAAAAATAAACACCTTTAAACCTATTAGTAATAGGTACCTACTATAACGTGAATGAATCATCTATTTCTAAACGTGATAATCAAATCACAAAACGTTCTCCGGTCAAAGTAACCTGACAGATATATACAAAGCATCAAATCAATTACTACTAGAAGGTAAGTAGACGATGCACCGCCGGGTCCCAGAGGAGTAAAGGCGCAAGATCTAAGATCGAGAGCTGGATTGACATTTTGCTGGCTGGTCCCTCGCGGATACACGTCAATCTTTATTGCTGGCCTCACGAGCCGTGCTCGACCGCTGTCAAATGTCACCGGACTTAACGTTTCAGTGAAAATACAGTACAGTACTTTTTGTATGCCAGTCCTTTCCAAATATGAAGTATAATAATATTATTATGTTTTATGCATAGGAATAAATACGATTATAAATTGCATAAAAAATATCTTTTTTGAAGAATTAATTAATCTAATTCTATTGAATAGATAAAACATTTTTGCTTTAAAACGAATCTCCTTTAAGCTACAGTCAACCAAATTCATTTTTTTAAGTTAAACCCGATTTACACATCGGCAAGTACAGTAGCGAGTTAAGTTGGCGAGACGCAAGAGAGGGGGCTACTTCGTACTTAACTCGCCAAAAAATAAGATGGAGATCTATTTAAATCAACTTATTCAACAACTTACTACTTAACTCGTTACTATACTTGTCGATGTGTAAATCGGGCTTTAAAGACCTGGAACCTGGACCTGGAAAATAATGTTCGTTTATACTCAAAAATGCTTTAAAATAATTGGTTATTCTGAATTAACAATCTGTATTACTTCTTTAAGAAACTTTATCAACATTTTCAAGTTAGTGTAAACGCGTCTTATGAAATATTTATGGAAGATACTATTATGTTTTATTCGTCATAACAGTCTATTAATATCCTACTGTGGGGCCTACTTTAGTGATGTTAAACTTGAACTACTAACAATCACGGTGGCCAGACGTTTTGGTATACGGTTATAATGTCAAGTTTTTCTATATAATATCTGCGAACCTTAGCTTAGTCGCTTTTGCGATATTCAGAATATAAATTAGGTTTGTGAAACTGAAAGTTATCACCACAAAGAAATTACAGGCTACAAAAGACATATTTATCAGTTTACTTTATTGAAAAACAGTTATTTAATAAAACATAAAATATGATATTTTAGTAATAAACAAGCAATATTCCCATATATCCCTTGTCTCAGCTCGAACTAATCTCTAGCGGCGCACAGGGATAACAATAAAACCAAAATCGTCTGTGATAATATAGAATTTATTGACTCGGACGCTACCGTGCAACACAACGCTTGATGGATTAAATTGCCCTATCCCTATGACAACGTTGGCACAGAAAAAATACACTCTGTATTAAAAAGCAGCTGGTCATTTTTCAAATGATTCCTTTTGCTCTATAGCAGTTGGCCGACTTTTTGTTTCACACGGTACGGGATGGGTAACGGCAAATTGTGCGTTTGCTTAACGCTTTCGCCGACGAACACTGTTTGCGCACAGCCTCTGATGAATTTGGGTAGGAGCCGCATGTTGAATTAGGACACGTTCGCGTTTCTCTTGACGTACCAAGTTTTTTATGTAAATTTGTCGGTGACCACGGTTCGTATATTTGTTGCGTGGTCTTTTTAGGGGTTCCCTGGCGTGTTTATACGTAGAACATTCACGGTAATACATTATTCAGTATGTATGTACTAACAGAGTATTTTTGCGTGAGCATTGGACAATTCTAAACTACGACTGACTTAACATGGGTAACAAAATGTGTGTAGCTCCGTAGAAAATATATAACTTATTACTTCTTGGCTTCCTCCTTTGATGACGGAAAATTGCTAATGGGAATTACTACAATGGGTTAGCAAATTGATATACCTACTTAATGTTTGTTACTAGTTTATTAATACTGTTTCAGTCATTAAGTCAGTTAAACTACGTAAATGGTGATTTTTAAATACGGTAAGTGTAGAAAAGCATGTAAAAACATAATTTCCATAAAGTATATAAAACAAATTCAATTAAAACTTCGTTGCCTGCAGTGGTTGTTTAAATTTAAAATGTACCGCGGCTTAATTATAGATATAAAATACAATGCAACATTAAATTGATATTTGTTTATTTACCGAAAAACAGCCCGCTCGTTGCAGTTATACGGTTTTAATTGTAATATGTGAATTCGTATTTTCCAGGCGAGTTTTAATTATCAGGAGTCGCGCGAGGCTGAGTTACGCGACCGCCTGCTATATTTATGGCGGCACCCCACCATTCCAATACACTTTTTAACGTAATGAGCGCTCGTTGTTGCGGGAGGGTGCCACCCGCCTATGTATACAACCTCGATTGTTTATCCATTACAGTACCTAACCTATATATACTATAAGCTACGTAACTTTTATACAATGACAATCGAACGGAAAATATTTGAACAAAGGACGAGATAAGACAATGTAAGTTATGTTGGTAAGAATAAGCGTGTCGGTTGCGCCAAAGGCATCATAACCCGGAATATATGAGGAGGTCGCGAGTCACCAGCTCATACGTGATCAGATAACTATAAGACGCTATATTCTGAATGAGATTAAACATTCAGTAGGTGAGCGCACACGTGATCTGTCTCACATAAAAATGAGCGCTTATTATGAAATTAACTGGAGCTAAGCGCGCGATGTCTGTCCGTTGTTTTTTTTTGTACGTAGGCCTCGCCCGTCAGCCGCGCTCGAATTACTAGACGCTAATTGGACTGCGGAAATGTGACGGACGGCGGGAGTTACCTTTTTTTTCAAGCCTTCTGAGCCTTTTGAGGATTATCAACCAAATCTGTATTTATGTCTTTGTTTTGGATTTAGGCATGTAGAATGAAGGGGAGAAAATGGTAACATAGATGAAAAAAACATTAAATAACATTTCTAAATCATTCTAGAGATTGGTGCGTTCATCATAATCTAAAAAGAACGAAACGAAAACTCTGGTGCGTTGCCTTGTTCTACCTAGTACGAACAAATTAATTATGTAGGGGGTTACAATTTTTTTTAATTAAATTGTCAAATACGTAACAAAATTGGTAAAAAGAATTTAAAAAATATATTTAAGCACCTGTTTTTGACTTACATGGTATACAATTTATATACGTAATAAATCCCCGCGACATACCTAGTTATAACACGAACTTTACTGCAAAAATTGTGTTCTAAAAAAATTGAACTGAGACTTACCTGTACCCTAGCTTCAGTTAGGTCTATTTTCATGGCAATCTCCTCTCTGGTGTAAATGTCAGGGTAGTGTGTTTCCTGGAAAGCGCGCTCCAGTTCCTTCAACTGTGCTGATGTGAACGTGGTCCGAATACGACGCTGCTTCCTCTTCTCTGTGAGGGAACCTTCGTGACCGCCGTACACTTTGTAGGGAAGACCTGCTGTGGGACAAAAGAGAACAATACTTGTATTAAATGTCAAATGCAGAACAGTCTACCTATAAGGGCGGAGGGAATTAATACTATGCTGGAAGAATTAGTGTAATTCGTTTTATAAGAAGTTTTCCATCTTTTGTTTTACATAGAGGTAATTTATATGCGAACTTTTTATCAGTCGGCTCGAACAAAAAACCCATGTGACACATTTTCACTTCGTTGTCAAAACTGATATAAAAGGACAGACAAAACATATAGCTAACCACTTTATCTTTTGTACTTTATCAAATTGGCTAATCAGTTTTCTTTAACATGATTTGTAGAATATTGTTGCCCGCACAGAATACCAAAAAGATTACTTATTAAAACAAGACCTAACTTAAATTCCATAAGCTTCGTAAACAGGCACCGCAACGTCACGTGGTACTGTAAACACGAGGTAAACACTGAATTAAAGATTGCCAGCTCATCTGATTCTTACACCTACATGACGGATTTTATACCGGAAAATGTTTTAGTTACTTAATATTTTAAATGGTAAACAAAGCGTACTTTTATACTAAGAGTATTTTTGTTACACATAATATGTTTGTCAACAACAGCCAGTCATGTTCTAAATACTGTCGGACAAAATCTGCCCAGCAGTAAATGTCGTTTTTGAGTAATATAACGACAATGATATAATCGTGAGCTAATAAAATCAATGGTGAACGTAAAGTTTCTCAGAAGTTTCTCTTAGAGCTTTAACAAATTTACTTGACTTTAGTAGTATTTAGTTATTTAAGAATATTAAGACGCTTAGGTATTCATAGTTGTATCAATACAAAATATAACGAATCTAGTTTCGAAGTATATTTTATTGTAAAAGTTATCAGAAACTTACCTATATTCTAGTCAATCGTTAGAAAATGAAGTTTATTTACAAAGTTTTATATTTAAAACGTAGTATCTTTCCTTTAGTGACAACTACAAGCTAAAAGAGAGCAAACTGCAGGTTTTGTCGGCCATTTATGTCTTAAGATACATCTAGCATCTCGTTATTTAACAACATTTATACAAAGTTTTTACAGTTATATCAAAAGGCAATACGACTGTACATTAGATATGAGCCTTATTTATTTTGTTATAAAATATATAAGTTATAATTTTAATCAAAAGTATCAAAAATATTTTAGTCAATCGTTAGAAAATGAAGTTTATTTCAAAACTTTTATATACTTGAAATAGTCCCCGATCTTTAGTGACTGGTACAACTTACAAGATAGCAAGGTGCAGGTTTAGTCGGCCATTTTTATTTCCCCTGCGATGAGACGCCTCCCCTACTTCGTACCTACGTCGTGTATACTTATAGCTATGTCTAGTCTGCCCTAACTTCGCTTGTGAACGAATTTTAGTTGCGATTGCGACCCTCTTGACTGTAATCGTTGTGTGGTTACGACGTGATTGTTATAAATATGTTTTGTTAAATATTTATTAAATAAAAAATATAGTATATTACTAACAGATTAAGTACACAAATTGTTATATAATGATTACATATTTAAAAGTAAGTATGCTAATTTGATGATTTTCCTATATAAATATAATATTAAAGACTAGTATCCTCCTCTCTTCTAAACTGCCATACCCAAAAGGGTCCATATTGTAACTGTGATATTATAAGTAACACCTTTTTGTAACATATTTATTGAGTGCAATAAAGATATTAAGTATTGAGTATTAAAACAGGCCATTAATATTCGATTGCTATGATGGGTCTCGTCTAGAGGAAAACTTGACTTTGAAACACCCCGGTTTGTCATACTGATTGGAATGGGGGTTTTTGTAGAGATCTGCAAAACTTCTCTCAGTCGGCTTTTACAAGACCTACTAATTTAGATAGGTTAGGGAGGCTACGTGTTCCTTACAAATTCGTTCCTCACACATTCACACAACGTCATCTAATCCCAAACTAAGCAGAGCTTGTACTATGGGTACTAGACAACGGATTAACATACATAAATATATTTTTTTTTGTATTCTTATTCCTGTATCACACAAACACAAGATCAAGTTATATGTTACTTGACACCACAGATATCTTGACACCATCATAGAAACACTTCTATAACGCTTTACAGCGGAAAAGTGTCAGTGTAAACTACTGACACTGTCTGCCAGAAATGACAATACATAATAATATAATACTTTGTTTATATGAACATATTTTATAAAAAGAAATATTTAAGTAGGTATTTTATACATTAGGTTATTAGTAGGTTGTCATAATGATGGTGATGATGATTTTTTTTAAATAAACAATGAAAAAGGTTTTTTTTTTTTTTTTTAATGATAAGATATAACAATTGAAAAACAAGTCACAAACCGTTGCTCATATTGATGATTAAAGTTACATGGATGATTTACAGAAATTCCATATTTTGGAGAGTTTTTAAACTTGACTTAGTTAAAAAAAACTAATATATTCCTAATTAACAAACCCTATACTAATTCATTTGGTCAGCATTAATGGCCATATTTTCTGTTACTGCACAAGGTAAATAAATTAAAGTATTTTATCTAAAATTTTTGATTATACCCGTGTATAAGTATAATAATAATATTAAAGAAAGGCGAAAGCGTTCAAGGTAATGAATGTGCCCGACCCTATGTTACAATTTTAATGATTTAATTTCCTTTAATAGTATTTACTTTATTTAATAAAATAAATAAATAGAACCTTCCTTCTTAGATAATATAAAGAACCGAGCTACAAAAACTGTAAGCGGTAAGGATGTCGCGTGGCTTCAGTATCGATCGTAGCTGTAGCACTGCTACGCCGTAGCACCCTGCTACGTAACTATATGGACACCTTTTTTATTTTATTTCGTTTTCTACTTCAATTAATAGAATACTAAGTAATTGATGTTGATAAATAAAAAATATTTATAATAAAATAAAATTAATTAATATGTATGTAGTAGATGTTCGCGTAGATAAACAAGTATATTTTTTTTACAACAATTAATTGTTCCGTATCTTGTACGTAAATACAATACGTATGTATTAACAAAAAAGGCTTTAATTATGTCTATCTATAGCCATATTACATACGGCAAAAGCTCTGCTCAGCTGGGACATAGATGGCGTAGTGAAAAAATGTGAGGAATATAATACATATTATATACTAGCTGCTGTGCCCGCGACTTCGTTCGCGTGGCGGATGTTACTTACTTCGCAATTCGATTTAATACTGAAAAATCGTTTTTAAACCTTATAACAAACAGATATACCTACACACGAATTGTAAAATTAACGAACGAACCAAAACCTTTTCAAAAACAGATCTTTACAAAGGCAGATCTATGAAGACTGTGTCTAAACTTATACTGAAAGACATGAGCGAACGTCATTCTTTCAAGTAAAATCTTAATACCGCGATACTGAAAATGACGTCACAGGCACAATGCCATCTGTTGTCAAATTTGTAAGTTAAAATAAATGACATCGCTTTTTTCATCATAACAGCCCATTAATGTCTCACTGCAAGGACGCGCCTCCTCCCGTGACGGAGGGATACTTGGCCTACTAATACCACGTTGGCCAGTCGGATTGGTATAGGGTTTAATTTCAAGTTTTCCTTCATTTTTATTTCGTAAAGATAATATTCACCGATAGTCCCTTAGTCGGTTTTACGCCACCCATGAGATGAGATGGGGAGGTGACATATTGTATTCTTGCTCCGTCACCACACGGATAATCGCTAATTAATTATGAATGAATACATTTGCACGCCACGTTATGGTGCGGCAGAATTACCTGCCTCGGTGGCGCGGCGGTCGCATTACATGGCTGGCGTGCATGAGGTCGCGGGTTCGATTCCCATGGAGGACAATTGTGATACACAAACTATTGTCCTTAGTCTGGATGTTCTTTGTGTCCGTTAAATTGATATTTTTAAAGGCTAGTGTGAAGACTTATAATAATTGATATTACACATACGATTCATGGTTAATTTTATTAACATTTAAAAGGAATAACTTATTAATAGCACTTAATAATAAAATAGTTATATATTATTTAAAAACTCATTTATTTTATGATTACTACTGGTAACGCCATCTCGTGAACAAAAGAAACGAAATTTAAATTCATTCAACATTGAACCAAATCCATTTTTCATGACCCCTGATTTGTATTGGACTGTTCTAATAAAGAGATCTAGCGATATCTCGAGTATTACTTATCCGATTCCGATTGTTTTATTATAGTATAGATAGATACCTACTTTAAACTTAACACCTAAAAACTTCGTATCTATGTATTTTAATATCTAAAGCTCGCTTATTCCGAGAAGAGTCAATAAGAACCACGTCCGTTCGCATTAAGAGTCAATGTGAATGAAATTATATAGATGCACCGGTTGGCCGTTTCGGACGTTAAACAAAAATCAACCGTACTGCCGTACTCATACTGGCGCGGCGACATTTGGAAATTTTATTTCATCTAAATCTTGTGTGTTTATAAACCGATTTCTATAATTTTTTTTTTATGAATAAGGTATTAAAGTGTACTTTTGAAATATGGGAGTTTGAAAAAGATATGTCTATGCAAATTACAATATATTTATGTATTTAATACACTTTGAAGAAAACCCTAACGATTAAACAGGTTATTGTGACTAATATATAAAAGATAGATATATACTATTCAGGACTTTTTTGTTCATCGTTTGAAGACCATTATTTTTGTAATACATATTTTTGGCGTATGATCAACGTATGCGATGATAAGAGCTCGAACGCGCTTTTTTTCAACCGACTTGCTTCAAATTTTTTGCCACTGCTCAGCTCCTATGTGTCTTAGCGTTATGTTATACAGCCTATAACCTGCCCGGGAGTATGGACTACAATTGTACCAAGTTTGGTTAAAATGCCTTCAGTAGTTTTTGACCCATGCGTGCACATACAGACAGACAGACAGACAGACAGACAGACAGACAGACAGACAGACAAAAAATTTATTGATTGCATTTTTGGCATTAGTATCGATCACCATTCATCCTCCAATATTAATTTTTAACATATATTCAATGTACAGAATTGATCTCTCTACAGTTTTATTATAAGTATAGATAATAGAATATAATACATATTATAGTAATATGTATTATATTCCTCACATTTTTTAATACAACCACTACACCACAGAGGTCGTCAAATATAATCCAATACCGCTAACAAGGGTTAGACATAACATTTGTACAGACCACAGAAGTGCAGCGACAATTAATTAATTACCTCAAATGAACCAGAATTAATAATGAGTCGCTTCTTGGCCGAGCTACTTTGTATTGAAATCCCATCCATGGACGTCTACTGCTGGACATAGGCCTCCTCCAAATTATTGGCAAATTATACCGAATTTTTTTATTAAAATTATTGGTAATTCGGTATGCAAAGTAAAAGTTTACCTATGTCGATTCCAAAACCATTTAGGAATTTTAGATAGGTAAGGAATAAAATCATACTTTTAGCGCAAAAAACCGTAAGATTGTGTTGATTTTTACAATAATTATACATGACTTACTTAGTCTTTCATTTGACCTCTAAATGACGTCATGCGTCAGACTGAACAGAAGTTTGTCTCTGCCTTCATTGCTCAAGTAATTCAGCCATACGCATGACGTTATCACAAGTAAAACTTAAAATATTTATTAAAAATAAACTATAGGTAGGAATCCAAAAATATTCAAATTAGTTTTTATAATTAATAAACCTTTAAAATAAAAATATACAAAAATACTAAAAAAAAATATTTTCCATATAGAGTATCTATCTATCACAAAGAAACTCTCAAATTTTAATATAGTAAACTAAAACCCCCATCAATCGGCATATAAGGTCCTAAGCGGTTACAAAACATAATCCCGTAACCCTAAAGCATTAGACATAACATTTGTAAGTGCGGGTCTAACAGACCACAGACCGCAGAAGCGCAGCGACAATTACCTCAAATGAACCGGAATTAATCGTGACTCGCTTCTTGGCCGAGCTGCGGTCTCATTTGCATTATTAATAGAGGCTGCGGGGTGGGACCGGATAAGGGGTGAAGAGGGGGTGTTCACGTCGTGTCACTGCCCCCGCGCATCCCTCCACACCCCCCCTCGCAATTTGCGGGACCTAATGAAGAGGATCTTTGCAAGATGTTTCTGTTCATAAGATGTTTAATTTGAGTTTGCAGTTCGTGGGTCAGGATGGCGAGTGCTCATTGTTATTGCGGACGTTATGTTTTATTGGGCAGGGTGTTTCGAATGTTTTACGTTGGTATATTTTTTTGTAAGTTTTTGTTAACTCCTGTCTAATCCTTGTCAGAGAATTATTAAGTCTAAGAATTATTAATTATTAAGAAATATAAATGTGACTAAACGATTTTTTACTAGCAGTGATTTGTTATTACATCTTTATTCATCTTTCATCCCATTCTTAAGAAATTCTACCAAAGTAAGTAACTTTCTCAATTTATGTAGGTATATGTTTCTGTAATGTTCAATTGCAATTGCCTATCTGTAAGCGTAATAGACCTCATTAAAATCAAAATATTTATTTTCGAGTTTTAACACTTTTCCTTTGTACATGCACATGATTTAACTGATATATTGGATAATTGTTAATTAAATAAATTGATTAAAAAGCTAAAATTGAGTCTTAAAAAATGGGTCAAGCTATATTCACTTCAGAAGGTCGAGTTAAACTAACCATAAGATTTCCACTCAGCAGTATTTCTATTACAAAGTCTAAACCTAAGCTGTCTGTATTGTACAGAATTATAAAGTCACCACAACAGAAAACTGTCTGAATACTGAATATTATTTTTCTTTAAAAAACTGACTCAAGAGAAGAAGCAGAAATTAATACCGATTATTACAGTTACGTTTACATAACATGATTCACAGAAATTCTGTATTTTTAAGGATTACGTACATTAATATTCTTTATAAAAGTTACTGTAGGTATGTTATATCTTGCGTGGAAATCTAAGCCACCTCCAAGGCAGTCGCAATCAAAAATTGAGCATCAGATCCGCAACTTATATAGCTCAAACTGCATTCGGAACATTATTTACTAAATAGTATGCTTGAAAAACTAAACTTTAACTTTCATAGTGCAATAAAGTACCTTAAGGTTAATTAAAATCTTAGTCACGTGTTTATACTTGAGTATTACGTACGTAGAACACGTGGCACTAATTAATCGTCACGGAACGATTAATTCACAGGTGATATGATCCATACCCCCTCACCCTCTCCCTGTTACACCCCCTACTAGTACTAGAGGGGTGTTCCCGAGACTCCGCCTGTTAATTACTAGACGGCGAGACTGCTTGAAGGGCGCTAAGGACTTTTGCTGAAACAGGTTTACACTTGGGGAATCTTATGATCAATTTTTTTCTTTTCTTTTTTGTGTTCCTTTTTTGGCTATTTGGTATAGTTTTTTAGGGCTAAATTCATAAGGGGTAATGCTAGATTATCACACAAATAACAATTACTTCCTTAGCGTTTCTCTGTTTATGTCTCCAGGCAAGCGTAGTGAAGAAGTAGTCTGAGCTTTTTCTATAAAGCAATGATTTTCTCAGTGTCTCGGAGGTAAAGACATTCATAATAGAGTTTATCTTTAAGACGAACGATTTGTTTGAATTTTTTGGAAGTTCAAGATAGACTTCAAAAGCTCGATTCGTATTATTAACTCGGACTAAAGATGTTGTAGGGTGAATTGTTGTGACATTTACTATAATGAGATTAGTAAAAGGGGAATAACGCATTTTGAATTTATATGGTACAACTATCAAAACTGGTATAATTTCTCTAAAAACAGATGCCAACTATCACCCTTCTGATATTAACGCATCTTTTTGCAGGGATTTACGTTAGTATATTATATCGCCATCCATCTCAAAGTGAGCCGTGGTTCATTTTTCTCACGTCACGCGGAAAGTTCGCCAACATCCATAATGCAGGCGATGTCGGCGCGTCATCGCGGCATATTGCGCCACCGGGCACCCCCCGCAACCCCCGCATACACCTCACACTCCCTCCGAGGCAAGGGTTACAGCTTAGATTAATGAATACCGGCCCGCGACCATGTTACACGGTTTCCTGACGCCTTCACGCCTTCATATATCAGATACACGGGACTTGCTACTTTAATTCCTTATGTTTTAAAGATGAATTTAGGATTTTTATATTAGCCTATAGGTACGTTACTAACTTTTTGCATTTAGTGAATAGTTTAGAATCATTCATTGCCAGGTAAATTTTAAACATATTTTTCTCTCATTCGATAACTAATAATTACTTAATCAAGAATTTAGAATCATTATTACTATATTATTCTTTACCAGAAAATTTTGACAGTACAAACAGACAGACGAACCTGATGGAGTATAGAAATACAGCCCAAGAATGAAGACAACAGTGTCTGTTGTGTAAAGAGGCGCAAAACAAAATATTTTATAATAAATAATAGTTTTAGTTTTTTTACTGAGTAATAAAAATTTCATCATTCCCAGTGTTGTTTATTATTCATTATCATTCAATAAGAAGAAAAATATAAGGCAGTAATACTCACATTACAATGTATACATACCTTTACATCCACACTTATTTAGTATTCCCAAAAGCATGACTCAGAAATCTAAAACAACCTTTATCGGTAGGTAGTAGTTTCTGTACCTGACGACGGAATTTCATATTTCTTTATGAATACCTATCATCATATCATCATAACAGCCCATTAATGTCCCACTGCAGGGACGGGCCTCCTCCCGTGACGGAGGGATACTTGGCCTACTAATACTATACTGGCCAGACGGATTGGTATAGGGTTTAATTTCAAGTTTTCCTTCTTTTTATTTCGTAAGGATAATATTCACGGATAGTCTCTTAGTCGATTTTTACGACACCCATGGGATGATATGGGGTGGTGACATATTGTATTCTTACTCCGTCACCAAGTCACCACACGGAGGACCACCACAGCAATACCTTATTTCTTTCTTCCCATTACTTGCTAAGTCATAAAAAAACTTCATCGAAATAATAAGTAAGGTAGAGGCAAGGTGTTATTACAGAAATACCCTTATAATATACAGAAGCCATATATTTTATATTACAAATAAACATGTGGGTAAATTTGCGTATAGTAGGCAGTAAAACGGTTATATTTTTGCGTGAACTTAAATAAAACATAGGTAAACATAATTTTATGTACATGCTAATGCAATCGAATGATAATTTCGAATACATCAAATATTTTATAACTGTAATATTAGCCAAGTGATGAAGGGATTAGAGAGCTTGAGTGCTGTGTTGAGGTCAGGAATTCGATCCTCGTACAAGTCAAATTCAGTGGATCAACAAGAACCACTTAGACAGAGCAGTCGTTAAAAAAATAGAGCACAATTAAAACTTATATTTCTTTCTTTACAATCATACTAGGTACCTTTAATCTTAGAAAATGTAAAAGCATGACATAAAGCTAACTAAGAGCAAGTTCGCATACAGTTATTCATCATAATCATAACAGCCCATTAATGTCCCACTGCAGGGACGGACCTCCTCCCATGACGGAGGGATAGTTGGCCTACTAATGACGGACTGGTATAGGTTTTAATTTCAAGTTTTCCTACTTTTATCTCGTAAAGATAATATTCACAGATAGCCCCTTAGTCGGTTTTTACGACATCCATGGGATGAGACGGGGTGGTGACATATTGTATTCTTACTCCGTCACCACAAGGAGGATACAGTTATTAACTGTGGGAAAAGACGCGAAGGAATACTTGACATTATAAGGTTTTATATCAATCGGCGTAACCAGCTTGATATTAGTAGATCAAACTTCTCTCCGTCGCTGAAGGAGACCCGTTTTTGTAGTGAGACATTAATGAAATGCGTCGAGACAACATAAAACTGTCTCATGTGTTAACATAACCACATACGAACACATACAATATAATATATTCACATTTGTGAGAAAACAATAATTTCTTTTCTAAAAATAAAAGTCGGTTCCCTCGTCGAGTGTGCCGCAGTAACATTGTACAAGTTACGATCGCGGCTCTCGGCTCAGTTCAACTGTGAGATATTGCCTTTTTTATGACCCACTCTACTATACTATACTGGGACAGAATAGATCACATGATACGATAAAATATTGCCCTCGGTCCTCACAACAAATCGAATTAACCCGTCCACTTGCATACAAAGGCGTCATGAGAATAGAAATGGCGATATCGAGTTAGGATAGCGACCTGTTTTCCCTCTCCAAAATGTTCAAATGCTCAGTTTTGTGAACGTGGGACGCACTCTGAACACATAAAATGTTTGCTTTATACCAAATATTCTGAATAGAGATTTCTAAAAGACAGTGTTCAGTTTCTCTCTATAAATATTTTGAATGTATTGTTGGGCTAGGGTGAAGGTTGCTAGAAAATAGACGTGTATAATTGTAAATTTAAGACTGATTGTGGTAAAATAATGTATTTGTAATTATTTTTAACTTGTAGAATGGAGAAAACGATATCACATGTCACAAATTTTATCACGGCATTTCACTCGCAAAGAAGTTTAAAATTGGTCAAAATTTTAGATAATAGAATTAACCTGGAGAAATGTAGTAACGCTAGATATATAGGAGGTTGTTATTAGAAATAATTAGATTTTCGTCCAAGCCCAATGATTTATTTTCTTTAAAAAAATCATCCATTAAAAGTTTTTGTTGCAATACGCCATTTAACTGGCTAACACTTGAAAAAGCAGAAACAACTTAAAAATAAAGTAAGTAATTTAAGCTTTTATACATTAACGCCGTAAGTAAAAAATGCCGCAACAAACCAACTGACCAAGTCGTGGTTCTTACCGTGGACAATTATTCCACGGTAAGAACACACCAACCAATTATTATTTTCACAATGTTATCATAAAAGAGGTAAATCTACTAATACTTTGAAAGTCTGGTAAAGAAGAAGTATGCATCATAATGTGTTGATATGAGTACCTACCTATTACTGTTTTATTCGTAGTGATTTGAAATTTAGCTCTATTAGGTAGGTACCACAATTCAAATGAAAATTGAACCAAACAAACACTGAAAATGTAACAAAAAAACTTTGTTTTAAATGTTAACAACTACACTAATAAATTAGGTGATAATGGTAAATTAAATAACAAAACGGAGCAAATATATACATTTTTCATTGTGATGGATTATTAAATTAATCTATTACTTGTCCAATTAACTCTGATACATTTGCCATGATGACGTGGATAACTATTGTTATTACATATTTAATGTGAATTCTACCAAGTGTTGACATATTAATTTAACAACACACAATGCAAATGGAATCACCGTAATCTTAACCCTGTAATTGTACTACAATTAATACGCAAACTTGTAATTAATTTCCGCGTGATTAACGGGCATAATCCGGAGTTACTCGAGATTACGTGAGAGTTGCCGCCCGAGGTAAGTTATTGTGTTGCGTGGGCGTCAGCGGGGGGTAGGAAGGGGGGGTGAAGTGAGGGGCGGGGTGGTTCTCGGTCCACGCAGAGTCGAGAGAGCCGCAAGATGCAGAGAGAGTCGTTCGAGCTCCGCTGTCCTCCCCTTAAGATTCTCGCGGACGCCGTTGCCAATTAGGGACGCAATCGCTCACGCGGCGAGAATCCCCCCCCTCGCCCCGCTGTTGGGGCGGCTCCACCCCGAACACTACTCTTTGTTTCGTGACTGAACATCGGTGTCCTCCCGTCCCACCACTTGTTCACCAAATGAAAACGGTTTCACTTTGGTATTACTAAGAGTAAAAGCAATAAAGATAAAGTTTAAGAAAGGTTTTCCACCTTTTTACGCTTTGGTTTCAAAAGTTTGTTTTGTCTTTTACTGAGACGTTTAATATTATACTAATCATGTTATTAAAGTTATATTATTTACAATGGAGGTTCAATTGCTCAAAATTGCCATTAACAATGGCCTATCAGATAAGTTATGAGTAATGAAGGATCCGTTTATGAATGTAACTGAAAGAGTACTGTCCGAACGTAAAGATAAACAATACTGGAATCAGTAGGTATTACTCGATTATTTTTACTTAGGCTTTCTAAGTAGCTAACGTAAATAATTTTATAAAACAAAAAAAGCTTTTCAAGTTGTCAATGCTCCTAATAACTAGATTTAGGAGTGGTGATAATCATCGTGATTATTTAATGTGATTTAAATAAATAAAATTTACTGATTGTTCTAAGTAGAATTTCATTTTTATTCCTAATTCTAATTCATATGGCCTCAAAAAATTGAAAGTTAATTATCTCGAAAACCATTTTGTAAAAAGTGTGCCTTTTTCAGACATTGTATCTTAGGTTATCATGTTTGACAAAAACATGTTTTATTAGCGTAAATGTGAAAAAAAAATAGCGCGTATGAATCAGACAAAGAATCGAATTTCGGAGAAACACCAATACTATAATCGGTGTTAACGTTCTGGTTTTGAAGTCGGCTGCTTAATTAGAAAATTTAAACAACTGGCAATTATATTTCTATTTCCAAGAGTTTATGTATTTTTAAGTTTTTGCTTTGGACCCTTATAATCTATAAATACTACACCATCGATTTTCTAAGAAAGTAGAGTTTTTACTATGGGTATCGCTATATAATCCTCATCTCGTTTTTATATATCGAACTGATTACTTAAAACATATTATAAAATCAGATTTTCTGTGTTGTGAATTTTAATATGAAATAATGTATGAGAGAATGAAAAATAATGTATAAAGTAAATAATAAGTTAAAACTCTTTTGCTTTTCTGAGTTAATTATTAATTAGTGGTTAACTAATTCAACAACTACTCAAGAATTGGAGATTACCTCTAGCAAAGATGTAAAACATGACAGAAAAAAAAAATTAAGCCCGTCTTGACTCGTATGGTATCTATAGGGCAAGTTCCTCTTCATTTATGTATACAGCAGCCCGTCCTTGCAATTAACCATTCTTGATCTACTACGATTGCAAATATATTGTTATAATAATAATTATGTTTTAATGTCAATGATCAATTTTATTAGGTACAAGCTTTAATCATGGCTACCTAGGGGACAAATGGGATAAGGGATATAATCAAAATTAGCTAATACTTACAGGTTTTCGATTCCAATGCATGATCAATAGTCACATTAAAGTAGTGATTTTTTAGTTAAATGTGTATCTGTGTGTATAAATGATACTTATGTGTCCATTTATATCCCATTCTATATTAAGTTTTTTTCAAGTTTTTTTGCATTCTTATTATAGTTTTCTCTCATTTTACACCTTTGGAATGAGAAATAGTGGTAACATCTATTCGTCAAACGAACACTAATAAGCATCACTATGTTGGCAAAGAGTGCAAGTATTTAAGTTTTACCCATTCAGAGACCTTATTATCAATTGAAAAACATTGAGACCTTTATTATTTCAATAAATGGAAAAATGCTAGTTATTAGAACAAGCATATAAGAATAATATTGCTTAGGACTTGTTAGTAGTATTTATCAATTTTTTTGTAAATGTACCTAATTCTACGTAAAAACATTGTATACCTTAGTATAGTATCTGATTAGTATTACATAACTGTGATCACTGTTGGCCCTGGGAGAAAGCTCACACAAAGAGCAATAGAGATAGCTTTGATAAACTTAATATAATCAAATCAAAAATTAAAAATAGTACAAAATAACCGATGACCGACCCAATTAAAAATGGTACAGAATAACCGATGACCGACCCAATTAAAATGGTACAGCATAACCGATGACTGACCCAGTATTTAGTATTGTAAACTCAAAGTGCCGAAAGATAAAACACAAAGAATGCAGAACCGACGGCTCTTGGAGTAGAATGGTTTTTCTACTTGTGTTCAGACCTTTTTGTTCTGATATCAGTGGTTTAGTCATTTGCCTTGTCACACCTTGTGATCATGGTAAGCTAACGGCCTGGCTAGGATGGAGATTGAGCTATACATAAAATAGATCCGGCCTCTGTAGGTGGAAGCCCTATAGCCCATATTGGAAAATTAATTATGGTCTTACTGGCAAAAATATTTGATCATAATTTTTTTTAATACATATTAATAATATTTTGTGATTAATATTTTTGTTTTTATATTTTTTTTTTACTTTACGACATAATGTCTTACATAAGACATAATGTCAACAACAAGGAGTAGCTTTTCGGTTGTATTTTTCACTTTGTTACCGCTGAACTTAGTTATTTCTTTACCAATATAAATAATACTCTTTTTTTATTTGAAAAGGTATAGTTCCAAGTGGGTCCCATATATAACTTACATCAAAATTGGTTAAGTAATTTAGTGTATGTCTCATTAAATATCCAATTAAACGAAATGAGGTCTAGAGTTGTCTACGAGTTGTTGCGGGACGACATTGTTATAGTGATAAAGTTAATATACAATCAGTTTCATTTATTTGTCTATATCTAATAAAATCATATCAAATTCATTTATATATAAAATATTACATAACAATATAAAGTATAATATCATAATTTATCAATGTTCTTGAAAAACATAAGACATCAACAGGCACATGTCTTTTTTACTGATCTGGTGCATCCATTTGTGATAATAGCTACGAGTGTATTTATTATCTCAAAAATATATAGGTACACGACTTATAGAAACTATCATCAAAAAGATTAGGCCAGCTTTAGCTGTGGTGCGACGGCTTTAGAATATAACTCGTCTCCTATTCCATACCCACGGGAGTACCATACGTCGTAAGAGGCAAGCGAGGATCTAGAGACCCTATTTCCTCTATGAAGCTTGGTGGTAGGTCATTTGGGTTTGGTGATCATATCGTCAAAGTGATAGCCACTGAATGAAGCTATTTCATTAGTAGTATACTTTTCTTTCCTTCATTCATATTCTCTTTTATTAATTTCATATTGCCGAGTTGTAAACAATAAAAAAGAGATGTCATCTCCTCGATAGAATACAGCAACCATAAAGCCATATTAAACCTATAAATCTATTAAAACAAAAACAAATTGTTTGTAATACTGATCAATCTAGATCTGAGATACCTAAATAATGCGTAAAAAATATATAAACGTCCTCTTTCAGGGATCGATTTAGAAGATTTAGTAATAGAAAACATAACAATTACTACTTCATACTATTCTATTACGTAAACATCATGTTTCAAGTAAATAAATAAATTAATAATGTTTACTTTCGACACGCTTCCATAATGGACAACATATCATAATTTATTCACAATGTTTGGATGTTATCTTTGAAACATATATTTTATTATGTTGTCTACAGGCCATTGAATAATACCGACTGAATAATATCCAACAAACATTGTTACTAAAGTCTGTACTAATAAATATATATTTATTTATTGAATAAATAGGAAATCTTTCATTATTTATGTGAAACAATAAAATCGAGTATTTACGTAATTTAGTAATAGTGATATTGTCTACGAAAGTGCTACGGTTTATTTATTAGTCGTAGCAAATTTTATATCTACTACTAATAGGAGTTTTTCTATCAGTCGCTCGTAGCAAACACAACTGCTACGCTAGGATATATTTGCTACGTTTAACATCTACTTAACATGACTAAAGCCGTCGGTAAACAAAACATAAAGCTTACTTACGTTGTAAATTCATAGAGGGTGGGAATATGTGATGGTTCCTCATGGCAGCGTCTTGTGGTCTCGCGCACTGCGGCGGCGGCGGCTGGTACCTCATGCCCTGGTAGCGGTACGCCGCCTGCGACATCTGCCCGCACGACGCCAGCTCGCCCCACGACAGCTCTCCGCCGCCGGAGCCCAGGCATCCTCCTTCGAACCCACCCCCAGCACCGCTCAGGTAACCGTACTCCATGCTGCTATATACACGCAACAGCTAGCTAACCAACACAGTCCGTGACATGTGCTCAGACAATATACTAATTAATACTCGTTTAAAACAATAACAGTGTGGCGAGAACGCCGCGCCACACGGGGCGCGTGCGTCTTATGGTCGGAGGGCGCCGCGCGAAGGCTCACAGCCACATAATTGGATGAGCCGCGACTATATCGAATTATGTCGATTACAGATGGTATCGGATCGTGGAGATAGTTTTTGCCGGTACGGAGGACCGCGCGCTCGCCCCACTTGAAATCGAATGATAAGCCTAATTCAATAAGGACGATCCTCGAGGAGGGGGCGGGGCGCGCACCCCCGGCGACAGGCCAATGGTCGCCGCCCTCGCCGCCACTCCCGCACCCCATTGGTCCTCGCGACACCCCCTCTCCGCGCCCTCGCGAGGGGGTGCGTGTCACGACACTTGTCTACTTTTCTTTTCGCCGACAGTTCCTTTGTCATTGAGGAAAATAAAAAAGTTGTAATTAACGATCCAGGTAGGTACCTACTTAACGAATTACTCTTTGCTATTTAATCGATATCTAGCTATTATATTAGACTAATTAATTATGTTTTTAATGATCTAACAACTTTATATAAATAATTACTTTTAAATTAATTGCAGTTGGTTTGTAATTAGGTGAATTTGGAATATACCAATAAGTTTTTAGATTGAATCTACTTACAGGTGATAATATCTGGAGTAAACTATTACATTAAGTACCCATTTATGCTACTAACATTTTTTTAAAGGCAACTCCCGTAGGTACTAATGATCGAGCCTTATGTCGCGGGGACTTTTACACAGACATGAAAAATTACGGACCCAAATACTCAAGACTAGACGTGATGATGATTTTTGCTGATAGGTAGAGAAATAATTATTTTGAGTGGGATATTAGCCCGCAACCTGATCGATTAGGTAATACCACTCTGGCCAATGGGTTGGTATAGGGTTTTAACTTTTTTTGGTTTCACAGACAATTGTCTGCAAAATTATTTCTAATCCGACACGATAAACATGGGTTGAGATGGAGTGGTGATCTCAGTATTCTTACTCTATGACCACACGTCACAACAATCTAAAAAAAAAAATCTATGACAAAAACAAAATAGCTATAATCCAAATAAAATGTAAAGTAAGAACAATCTGTAAGGTAGACTAATAAAACGGAATCATTTCATTTAGTTCGGCTTCTCGAGGGATAACTCAATAACTGATAAAAGTACTTTATGAGAGGTTCGCTCTCTCTAAGAAATACTGCGGCTTTGGATTAAAGATAATAGTTTTTTTATATAAGTATATAATCATTTATCTAATAATAATTATGTTTGTATTTAAAATTATGTGATTTGTAACACGTAGGTAGGTACTTATTTTATAGAATACCATTGAGGTAATATGTACTACGTACTAGAGAAGACACCCCAAAGAAAATGAGTGTTCCAATTTTCAAGCTACATTGCACGATACAAGTTTTGCACGACGTTTTAACCCTTAACTGGTATTGGGGTCTAAATTGACGCCAAGAGCTTTTGATTTTATTCATAACTAGCTTCCGCCCGCGGCTTCGCCTGCGCGAAATTAGTTTTTGTCAATCAGAATCAGAATTTGTTGTGAGTGAGAGAGAAGTAAATGTGAGTTTGGCTTTGTAGTTCCCGTTCCGAAGCCGTACAGTTCGAATTTCGGTAATTCCGTTTGTAGAAAAAGCCTACGTACCAAGATTTATTGTCTTATCTTCAATTCAACCCCTATTTCACCCCCACACTGGTAAAAATTTCAAAATGCTAGAACATACTTTTTGTTAATAAAAAGTAGCTTATGTTCATCAAAATCCGTTCAGCCGTTTAGGCGTGAAAGAGTAACAGACAGACAGACAGAGTTACTTTCGCATTTATAATATTAGTATGGACTATGCAGTTTAAGTACCTACACTTTCGCGCATCAAGCAAGGTAATCCCATGTGGTCGTGGGGTGCGGCGGGTGACGGACGCTCGTAACTTATTTCCTACTAGGTACGTATCATGTTGGGGTCAAAATTGACCCCGATACCAAAAGTGAGTATTTTATTTTATGAGTTGTCTTGGTATATTTTATTATATTTACAGGACACAATCATCGCAATGGCGGATTATTTAAGTGATGATAAAAAATCTCTCCTTCTAGCTGATGAAGACAATGATTGGGACTCCGAAATTGTAAATGATGCCACAATAGCTGCGTGTGACCAAGAAATTATCAGTGATTGTACCTAAAGAAGCTGAAGTACTTAGCTGTTCTGTTATAGCCGAGGAAGCTTATACTTCGAGTACAATCAGTGAAGGGAAAAAGGATGTTAGAATGCTATAAAAAATGTAGAAAGTGTATGAATTACATATATTCAATCATACTGCAAAGTTGGTCAAATGTCAGATTATATGAAATTTTTAAATTTATATTCATAGGATATGTTTTAAGTTGTCAAATTTTTATTTACATGTGATCTCAGAAGATGTTTCTTATTCTTATTTTATTATTTAAAGAAAACGATTTTAATATAGAACAGAAAGTTATTTTTAGTTTTTATATTAATATCAATACCTAAAGTAGAGTCAAAGAAAAAAATAGATGTTAACAATTTTATAAATAAAAACGTGATTTCTTGTTAAAATTAGTTAAAAAAAAATCTTATGTTTATAATATAAGTGCTATTTTCCTAAATAAAAGTAAAGTTTAATCTATATAAATGTTTTTTAATATTTATATACCTACACAAATATGTCACTCACGTCATCTAGGTCACTTTTGACCCGATACCACTTACGTTGCAAGGGTTAAACGTCGTGCCTTCATTTCATATCATTTTGCACAATATAGACTAACTTAATAGCTGTTAACAGAACGGACACATATAGATTTGTGCCTAACTCAATACGTATAAACTAATAGTTTTTTGTTTTTTTTTCATTACAAGTGGGAATTCACCCAAGTAAATTAAATGTGATTTTTGTTCAATTTCTTTAAATTATTCTATATGTATTATAATACAATAATAATACTTCTTATGGAACTTATATAGTTCTATTATAAATATTATATTGACTAACTTTCAAGATGAACGAAAAATGTATTCTGACAATATAATAGCATAATGAGTTATTATAAATATTTTTAATATACTGAAAGTACAATATAGATTAGGTACAATAGTAAAAGATCTGTCTGTGGATGTTTATTTTGTTGATCTATGGTAAATATGTCTTCTCGCTACTAGGTTCAAATGTCGACTGAGACAACTGAGGTGCATGCACCTCAGTTAATGGAGCAAAAATTTTGTTCGGGATGTCATCTCTAGTACGTAGTACATATTACCTCAATGTAGAATACACAATGTTTATGGTCAAGAAAAACTCAAAACAAAGTTTACCTACTTATATTTATCGGCTGACCAGAGTACTACTAATAAGTCAAATATCCCTCTATTATTGTAATAAGCTCGTCCCTGCTGTGGGTCCTTTTTTGTGACCCTTCTTATTAAAGTATAAGAATTTTGAACCGTATTCCTGCACATATTCTAATAGTTTTCCTTAACATGCAGAACTGTAAATATGTTTGCCAGGTAGTAGTGTGTTCAACAAGAGACTTTGTAGGTTTGTACCACCGCGGTGCCCGCCTAATCCATCTTTAAAGCCCAATTTCCACATCGACAAGTACAGTAGCGAGTTAAGTAGTAAGTTGTTGATTAGGTTGATTTGAATAGATCTCCATCCTATTTTTTGGCGAGTTAAGTACGAAGTAGGCCCCTCTCTCGCGTCTCGATTGTCGATGTGTAAATCGGGCTTAAGCTATGCAAGCAAGGATATATGTTACTATATTAAGGTGCATCAGTGAATAAAATAGAGTCAAATAGTTGACTTAACAAGGTTAATAATAAATTGATCCATAGAGTTATATTAAAAACTTCGAAAGGAAGGGAAAAGTTCCATGCCGAAATGTCATCCTTCCTTTCCCTAATAAGTATAAGCATTTTATAATTTTAAGTCTTTACGAAATATCAAACTTCTGCACGATAGAAAATTATAAAGAGGGTGAGAGTCATGGCTGCTTGAGCCGTTGTAATTCTCGATACTTTATAAAACAAAATGTATTTTAGCAGCTTGATCCTAACCAAAGAGTAAACAAACGTACATATCCTTATGCCTTATTCTTACGAGGGAAGGGAGAGACTAATGAGCGTCATGTACCTACTATGGTTCTTACAAACTTGCTTTGCTTCGATTACATTACAAACCTTTTTAGGGTGTCTCCTGCAGACGTTACTTAATACATTTGCAGTTTGCACTGTAAATATCAAAGGACTCAATATAACATCTGTAAATGCCATTTATGCAATTTAATACAAAAAATAAACTACTTAATCAATTTTATAACATAAATAACTATGTCTTAGTTAAGATTAACAAAGCCAAATATCACGACTATTACTAATATGTAAACGATAGAAAACCAAACCAAAAACACAAAACAATAAACAAACATCTAAGTACATTTCTCAAGTAAAACATCACAAATAATCTTCGGAAGAGCTCAGTCATAACACACGAAGTCAGCGGGTGGCATACTCGCAAGGGTACACCATCCGTGGGAGAAAATGACGCGTATAATATTCACAATATTGAAATTACAAGCGAGAATTCCCTAAGGAGGTTGCACGCGTCCGCGCTCGCTCCGTGTGACAGTGTACCCACCACTTTATTTATTATTTATATTAATTACACTGTTGCTACAACGTATTTTTGTACTTTATTTATTACTTTCCCTTTCTGGTTCACTGGGATGTATGAGGTATGTTTTGGGTTTACGCAACGAGTTAGGTACTCGTTTTTGTAGATTTGGTTGTTTTGTTTTCTATGAAAAATATTTTTAGTTAAAATACATATCTTTAACTGCTGGTATGATATTTTTTTAAATAAATATTATACCCTATAATAAGTAAGAAGAAATATACAGTTACTTCTAATTCTTTAAATTCTAGTACTTATATAAAAGTTAATTCATCAATATTACAAAAACATAAGTACTATCATTGGCATATTAGGGAATACATCAAAAGCTATTCCTAAATTATTTAAAAAAATGATCTGACTTTTAGAAACAAGTGAACGTGATTTCTAAATTTAAAAAGCAAATAATTTAAAAAAAATAGTAAATGCATCAAAACTTATGTAGGGTGATGCTACCAATTATCAGCACTTTAAGAGTTAGTCTTACTTTAATATCGTTTATCTTTAGTGATAATACTGATAACGCCTTTAACAACATGCTTTCTCGGTTCACTATTAAATAAGTAATTGATTTTTATTATAAAAAATTGTCTTTATGCATACACATTTTATTTAGATGAGGTTAACTAAATAATTACCCAAACACCAATTATTGGCACCATCATCCCCAATTACTGGCATCGACCGAGCCAATTATCAGCACCTTAAAATTAGACATAAAAATAGGTAGATAAATGAAATAATCCAATGTTTATATCAAAATCTCTTTTATTTATACCTAGCCTAACAACTGAAGTTTCAGAAAAAAGAATACATAAGAATAAAAAATTCCAAAAAATAATAGGCATTCTTTTGACCATAATATCAACACTATGAAAATAACTAGCAATGTTAGTTTCAGCACCATGCCAGGATATGAAATCCGAAATCATAGAGTACTTTTTCCAAGAATATTGAATTCTAGGCATAAAATAATCAAGCTTTACAATAAAAAATATGGATTAACAATTTTACATACCACTTTGTCATGTAACAGTACCAGTGCCGATAATTAGCAATTCGCAAAAAAATTGAACCCAGATGTCAGCACCTCATTTATTAACATAAAATCAAGATAACGTTCATTTCCATTGTCAGATAAGCCTTATAAAACATTTTATACATGAATAAAACCTAAAGGTTCAGTAGAAAATATCTAAAAGAACTAAAATAAAGTAAAATAAAAAAACCTGAACTTACCTACGATCATAAGAAACTGTCAAAACAAAGTAATGTGAAGGACATGTTCCCGAGTTTTTAAAAATATCGCTTTTTTTTTTCAAAAAGTGTCATGTCTGGATCAGTTTATAATTCCAAAAGGATCTTATTTTAATGTTTGTAAAATGGTAGCCGAAATTAATTAATAGAAAGCTTATAATTTGAGTTTTAGTTGGGGGTGCTGATAATCTGGTGCAGTGCCAACATTAGGACGCGTGCCCCTACTCTAAAATTTAAAAATAATGGTTTATCTTCTAAAAATAAGTGAATGCGATTTCGAAATTCAAATAACAAAAAAAAACAAAATAACGTTTCAACAACACAGATTATGATTACGAAAAAAGCAAAGTAAGCTAACAGACATAAGGCAGTAATGTAAATAGCTTCGCATCTCTGTGTCTCGTGGGATGAAAAACAAGTCGTCTCCGCGGTAAAATATGTGATCACTTAGCAACCTGCAATCAAACAACAAAATGCCGCTTAGTTTTTCTTTTCCCTTGTCGACGAATTTATTTTTTTCCTATTTATACATAGATATGCTGGATGATATACTTTCTACTGTTAAATATTAAAAATAAATTGCTTATTGTTTGTTTTGTCTAAACAATAATATAAAGAAGCTTTTAAGAAAATATTACGTACAGTGCGTATTAGCTGTGCTTTTACATTACTGACGTCTTTTGCACCGGTTACCACTTTTCCTCAGCACGGTCCGTAACTCCTACTTTAGGCATAAAATTAAGAGCCAATTTCTATAAAAAAAGAGTAACATAATCTGTAAAACATTTCTCTGATTGATACTTTTCCTATCAATACTAACCCTCGTTACTAATCATAACAACGAGTTATCTTATCTAAATTGAATGTATTATCACACTGCTTAGATTTTGACTAATACTCAACCAATTTGCGGACCTTGTGGCCAATTTTTTTTTTAATATTTCATAGTGGAATACGTGACATCGAATGTGGAAAGTACCTGGCATTAAAAATGTCGATTGTTGTAGGTTTAACTTTCCACATCCTTTATTTTTGTACCGGTCTGTATAAGACGACAATTTAAATAATAAACCACTTTGAACCGCGATTCTTGTATTCCATGACTCCTTTTCTTCCTTTTTTATGTTGATAGAGTCAGCGGTATGCTTAGAATAATAAATCGGAATTAACATAAAATTATTTAAATAATCAAGTTCCCCATTGAAAGAAATCAAAAAACAATTGAAAAAGTTTGAAACACGAAGTAAAATTCGCGCGCACTTCTGTTTCCGAGTAAACGCCCAAAACGCCTTAGACCAGTAGAGTAACTAGAGTATCAAAGCTCTCGATGTTAGTCCATTACCTTGCATAGATTACGAGTTGATTAATTTCATTTACTGGACAGTGATATTATCATCATCTCTTATGAAACGATTTTAAAGAATTATTTGTTTGTATTAAAATACTAATTAAATACCCTGACGTATGTACCTACCTTCCCGTCTGCGTACAACAGTTTCAGCATTTTTATCAAACACTAACTATTCTGTATCTAATACAGACAAGCTCAGAGCTTACCATCAAGCATCATGTCTTTGTCATCATATCGTTTACAAGATTAAATTTACCTTCATAATAAATCAATGCAATAAATTAACTATACCGCACTTGCACTGACCTTGACTCAAATCAGTATACATTGGAGTATAAACAGAATCCTGCTACACAAGCATTTGTAAACTCAAGATCACAATTCGCAGCATAAAGGCATGAAGGCACCTAATCGGATAATGCGTGGGTTATGGGCGGCGTGCGTACGCCACTCTCCACTTACCCTCGGCTAATTTGATTTGAGCCCTCCCGAGCCACATGCCGAGTTGCAATGCCACTGTCCCCATATTCATCGTACTATTTTTAATTATCTTTCTTGTTTTACTGGAATATGGAATGGATTAGATACCTGTTTATCTACATTATTTTGTAAGCTAAAAAAAAATGCTATCCATACTAATGTTTTAAGTGGGAAAGAGTGTCTGTTTGTCTTTCTTTCATGGCAAAACGGAGCTACGAATTGACGTGATTTTTAAGTGGAGATAGTTAAAGGGATGGAGAGTAACATAGGCTACTTTTTTTCTGTGTCCAGGAAAGGGGAACAATGCTACCCCGAATAACGCAAGATAAACCGCGGGCTGAAGCTAGTAATATTATAAAAGTAAGTTCCTACGCCTACAAATACTTACATTATACGGGCGGAAACGGTTTTGCGGTTTTCTCTATTATGCTTTTGAAGGATACCCATCCCTCCAATGGTATCGTGTAGCAATACCATTCCATATTCCAAGGACGGTTTTCCATAGAAATATTATTTAATAATCTTGATATTTCAATGCTTTTTGACCAGATTAATGAGGTTTGAATAAGTCAAGCTTTCATTTCCTAATGTAATTCATAGAGCGGTAAGAATATGTTTCTAACTGACCCCTGCTTTTTACCTCAGGACTTATAACATCGGAAAAGTTCTCAAATCCATTGCATATTGTTATGTTTGTTTTCTCAGAACTTAATCATCTCTTAATAAATGTAAGTCCTAAAGCAGGCCTATAAAATGTTATTAAAATGAGTTAAGTAAGCTGGTATATTTCATAAAAAGTAAACTAAATAGAATTGCTTTCTATAACCGGTTCTACCACAGAAATCTAAGGGTTCTACCCTTAATTTTTGTGGTTTTAAAGTTTTTTGGTTAGAAAATTTGTCGTAGTTCGTACCTGCAAATAAAACATTAATTTTATACAACTTTTTGCAAAGCAATGCTGCGTTATCTTAAAATTCTAGGAGAATAAAACCTACATAACTACAGCATTTTTTAAAGCTCCTTTAGCTAATTAACATCACAGTAAGTAATTAATACTAGTACCTATTATTTAACTACCCAAAAACTAAAACGTATGGCTAGTTTATTTTTTTAATAATCCGATAAAATAGATACTAGCCTCTGTAAGTCCCACAGAAATATGAATTCTATGATGCTGCCCTTAGCTGGACAAGTAGCATTCGGAACTAACGGGCATTTAGATATTTAAGACAGAGACAAAACCTAACAAGTATGAAGGATCATAGTAGAATGCGCTCAGTAGCCTACCCCCAAGGGGAGAATGCGTGAGTTTATGCATGTATGTTATAAAAACACCAATCAAAGATTTATTAAAATAAGATGTCAATTCGAAATATAAAAAAAATCTAATACATCACCTAAAATCCATAGTTACACGACATATATAATTGAAGACTGAACGCAAGGCCTTTTGACTCTGCAATGCAGACGAGGGCAAACTCCGGGGGCTGAGGCGGGGGACGTGTCGAGGTTCTAGGTGCACCTGAGACCGTGATTGATGACTGTACAGCCATCGCCATGATTGCCGCGACGCCATTAACAGAGATCATGTCTATGTACCATCGTTCCTATTTTAAAAATAGTTTTATGCCTTTTTACTTTAAAAATTCTACTGCGCTGCCAGCAAATACGACAAAAAAAATATTGATGTAAATATGGTGCACTGCACAGCGAAAGTAGTGAAATATTTACAAACAAAGTAATATAGAAAAAGTTACGTAGGTTTTTATTAATAGTACTTTAATAAAATGGGTATAATATTAAATAATGAACATGACCGTCATTTGGATTATACTGCTAGACCTGTTACTCCTGTTTGTAAAATAACTACTCCTACAAGATTTATGCCTTGTATCACGAGGACTATTATAGACACTAATTTTAAGGATGCAATAAAAATTCAGTCGCAAGCCAAGCCTATTTTGTGGATCACACAGTTAAATGTCCTACGCGGGTTTCGAATGCGAGAGCTTGACAACAACACCCGGTTATTGCGATAGCTCATTAAAGCAGTATTCCGTTGCTATTATCAGTATTCAGCACTCTAAACTCTGTAAACTTTAGCTAATTCCCGTGTGTGTCATAACATTAATTAAAAAATGTTTTACTGGCAGAAGGTCTCTTCAGCTACAGTTGGTATCACCGCTTTGCCCGGAGTTAATACTCTAGCAAATGATGATGTGTTTACGGCGAAAGGCACAGTTAATAGTCTTTTTCTTCTTCGTGTCGATTGGCAAAAACTCAGACAGTACCGGCCCAGAATTCACCACAGCAACTGCGCTGTCTGTAGCAGCCCATAGGTCTTGAGGGCTGCATGTAGCGGGACATCGAGGGCATTTTAAGAGGTGCGACATTGTCTGATAGTAAAATTAGTAGAGAATTAGATTAGTGAAATTATCAACTTTCTACCTTAACCTACCTTTTTGACGTTGGTTAAAAAGAAGTCTTACAATATATTAATTTGCTACATCAAGGATTACTATAGCTAAAAAAACATTGAAATCAGAACCTTGTCACCAAAAGGGTTATTCGTCGTAGTACATAACCGTTTGTGCAAAGATACCTCGTCTCTAATAAAACAAACCGCGTATTTACTATCTGCACTCCCGATAGCTCTATACAGTTACGTTAGATCAGTGAAGGGGAAGATCGGTCGTCGACGGGACGAAGAGGCGACTAGCGCGCCGCTTGTCAAAGTGGCCGCCGGCGTGTTTGAACAACTAATGAGCGGCTCCCCGGAGACGCTATGTTTACTTCGAACGCCCCGAGCATTTGCCTGGTTTTTCCTACAAACGTTCCTGGGTTTGTAGAGGTCTCCGGGTCTCTGTATAACAGATATAACAGACTATCCCTCCCCCCTCTATACTGTTTGCCCTCCACTCGGTGTCGTATCGGACTTTGGAGTGTAAATTGGAAATTTGTAAGTACATAGTTAAGCTAGCTATGTAAGTATTAAGAAAGTTTGTGCTTGTATACCCTGTGTATGTACAAGCATTGTTTCAAGGAAAATGAGTTAGAAATAGGTGCTTACGAAACAGTTGTATAGACATTGGATCTATTGATGATAGTGTGTAAGTATGGCGCAGTAAGAAAACATAGTGTCACTAACCTATCTTACTTCATGATTGTCATAAAATCCAGCAAAGAGAAAGTTCTCTACAAAACCAAAAGAAGGAAAACTTGACATAAAACCGTATACTAATCCTTCTGGCTTCTATGTTATTAACTACTATTAGTTACTATGTCTATCACTGAAAGAAACCCGGCTCTACCCTATCGATTCCTAACGACAACGTATACAATTAGTTAACGTTATAATTTCTATTACGTTTTTCTAAAGTCGTAGGCTACAGATATCGAGACTTCACAATTGTTTTTAGATGAATAAACTCACACACAAACTTCTTACAAAATCTTTAATTAGTAGACCTAAAAAGTAAAAACTTTTTAACTCTGAAATTTTGGGTCAGGTTTGAAGGTTACTTATTTAATACGATGGGGCACACTTGTGAGGACAACAGCTCCTTACCTGCTCTACCTACTTAAGTTCAAAAATATAAGCTCAGAGTACCTAGTCCTTAAAAAAAAATACTTGGGCGTGCATTTAAAAATGTTTATCACTGTTTAAATTATATGTATTTACGTACATAATAATAGTTATGATAAGACATTTCACTTATTCCAATTATTTATTTGTGTTTGTTTATTTTCCCTGATCTAATTTCTGAGAAGTTCAACCCTTAGGTTCTGTTTGTAATGGTTCTAACGTAACTGTGTAAGAAAAGCCGTATTTTCAACTCATTCGTCGCAAAGAACTTTTATGTGTTCTGTGTGCCCTCTGTGCTTTGTCTTCCAACAACATCAAAACATAATAGACTAAAGTCTAGTTGAAGTTTTCGCTCGGGTGTTTTAAGTTTGCACCTTGATTTCAAGTGTATTGTCTACCAAAATCTACCAAGACTTTACCACTTTTACACTATTTTAATTTTTGACATGGATCTCTGAAGGACTACGCCATTAGTAGGACCATAAACAAATTATTTAAAAAAAATCAATTTTACCACAATAGTCACCAAAATAACAAAATTATTTTAACATTACATCAGTTAAATAAACGGTGCTGCCATCTGGCAGTAGTCTCTGGAACTTTTGACAACTCTACGTAGTATTCGTTTTGCAAGGAAACACAAAGTAGAGCTTTATCCTTCGGGAGCTTTTGTATTTCAATCGTATACGGATAGATGGCGACAGGGTCGCAAAATAATTATTTTGTTTCATTTTAAATAGGAGAATCTTGTATTTCTTTATATTTTTATTTATCGATAATTTTACTAACAAAACATTTTGAGTAAATTAAGTTTTTTAAAATCTAATTTTTACCTAAAAACAAATAGTAATTTCAAAAATACTCACCACGTGGTCTCTCTATAGGATTTTTTGTCCCACTATAGCTTTGTACGTATCCAAGCTTTTATTTGTCGTATTCCAAAGTTTTTTTTACAGTAGCTTAAAGGACAGCTGAATGAGATGGGAACTAGTTGGGTCATTTACTGAGACAGTACTTACTGGAAGTCATTTACGTTTACAATTCCATTTTAATAACAAACGAAACATTTTTTTGTCTTTTGTGTTACGTAAGAGTAAATAGTGTAAAAGGTAATAGGTAAAACTTTATGTTACGTAAAAATGCACGAAGAAACCATTCAACCACGAACGTGTGATGTTCATAAATATAGGTATTAAGTAGCTCCCATACCTATTTCTTTACATAGATAAAAAAGTTAAAATGCTGTAGGTACTCGGTACTTCTTTACCTTAAAGAAAAAATACTAAATTATTTCTTTAAAAACTAAGGTATCAGGTTTTAGGCCTTAACTAGAAAATTAGCTAGGCAGATAATATCGGCGAATAATTGTGCACAGGCAGTATTTTAAGTGAAATCCTATTCACTTAACCTGCCTTTAGTATGTTATCCTGAAGGCTACTAGACAGGATTTATTGGCTCATGATTTTAAATTTCAAAAAGAAGTAAAATAGTTAAAGCGCTATTTGATCCTAGCAACTGATAAAAGTTGCTGAGACATTAATTAACCTAGGGAATCTTTATTTGGTTAATTGAGTCATCTTGTTGATTTCAACAGGTAGGTATTTACCTTACCTCTGCGAAAATAAGTATCGAAAACTGACCTTGGATAGGACCATTGCTTTAAAGTATAATAAATTGTTTGATTCAACAAGTTGTCATTGAAATATACCTACTTAAGCTGAAAAAAAATACATGTACGAAAGAAACATCTTGATGATGAATTATTTACCTAGATATTACAGGAAAAAAGTTAATTTTGCAGACAAAATTAGTTCAATTTTTAAGTTTTCGTGGAAAGCTCTGCCCAACTCTACCTGACCCTGACAGGACTTTAGGTAAGTATAATATGTACACAATTCAAGAGTTTGTCTTCAGTAATACTTTATCCTCTAAATCAGCCATTATTTATTCTATTACCATCACTACACTTACGGATATGACGTAATAAAATTTAAGTTTTCCGATTTGCTATTAAGTTACGGACAATAAATTTCTAAATGCTTTTATTAATAACAATATCATATTAAGATATGTACCCATGACTTCTCTATGGTAATAGATAGGTCGTTAAAACCTTCTCCGAGCTCGGGAACTGCATAATTATGAGTCCTGTTATGTAACCTGGACGTAATAGATGCCCGATTGTTTGATATTTAACTTCCTTGAAAATGTTTCACGCCTGTTAAATTTTCTTAGTTTTACTTTTTTTGTTTTGTTTACGTTAAAGCTTGTCTTTTTTTCTGTTAACACTATGTGCTTGTAGTACTAAAATATATGTTATAAAATAATAATAAATAAAGTATGCAATAGCAACTTAAATCTACGTTATATTACCAATAACTCTACATTTTAATTCCAAGACTATTTGCTTTTATTTAAAATGGCAAGCTCTGAAGGCTGTTACTAAACTCAATAGTCTCCGTTGATTGACTTTTCGAGGATGCAAGAGGCTTTTGAATAATCACGTTCTCAATAAGCGATGGCTCTACTTGGAGGTAGATAGCTTGTATAGCAGTGATACAAAACTAAACGGCTTCTGTCTTATTAGACATGATCATTTAAAATTTGATATCCTCCGTGTGGTGACGGAGTAACAATAGAATATGTCAACACCCTATCTCATCCCATGGGTGTCGTAAAAACCGACTAAGGGACTATCCGTGAATATTATCTTTACAAAAACTTTCGAAAGATTAGTGCACAATTATATTTACCCTTCAATTCACACAACCATTATTGACCAACAACATGGTTTCGTAAAAAAACGTTCTACTATTACAAATCTGTTAATATATACATCGTACTTATTTGAAAGTATGGATGACAATAAACAAATAGATTGCATTTATACTGACTTTCGAAAGGCATTTGACGGTATACGAGGCAACTTATGGCGTTGGTTCAAATCATATATTACCAACAGAACACAAAAAGTAGTTCTAAATGGACATGAATCTGACTTTGTATCTATTACCTCTGGCGTGCCGCAAGGTTCAATATTAGGGCCTCTCATGTTTATAATCTTCATTAATGATATTAAAAAGTGCTTTAAATTCAGCAATTTTTTACTTTATGCTGATGATTTAAAGATTTATCATAAAATCGAACATGTAGATGACCATATTAAAATTCAGCAAGATTTAGACCGATTTGCTAATTACTGCGTCAAGAACAAACTCGCACTTAGTATGAACAAATGTAGCACCATTACTTTTACAAAAAAGAAAAATGTAAGTAACTTCCATTATAACATAGGGGGAACTTTCATTGACAACGTCGAGACAATACGAGATTTAGGGCTAATATTGGATACAAAGTTGCACTTAGATATACACGTAGACACTATAATTAGCAAAGCATTCAAGATGTATGGATTTGTTGTTCGTTCAAGTACAAATTTTACCCAGACTTCCACATATCTTCATTTATGATTCGTTCACAACTTGAATATGCCGTGCCTGTCTGGAATCCGTTTTATGATAAGTATGTTAATGCCATAGAAAGTGTTCAAAAGAAATTTTTGCGCTGTATACAGTTCAAGTGTTATCGTAATAAATTATCGTACGATGAATTGATTGTAAGATATAATTGCTTGACATTGGAACAGAGACGTCAGTATCTGCAAGCAATGTTACTGTATGACTTTTGCCATAACAACTATGACTGTATTTCACTAACAAATACACACATCAAAAAAGTCTAAGCAACATGCATGATATTACAAATTTACCATTTATATTAATTAATTTCTAAGTATTTACTCACTCAAAGTGTATAGGTAAGTAAACTTTTTTGTTATTGATGACATACTGGCTGGTTGTAAAAAAAAAATTTCGATTATGTTTTGTTTTTTTTCATAAAATTCAAATGACTGCGAATTTGTTTGAATTTGAGTGCATGTTAATTGCTACGTTTTAGTCTTGATTTTATAATTTTACCAACCATTTAAATACAGTTGGCGACAAAATTGAATTGTTAGATATTCTTTACGTCATGGAGCGACGTCATTTGACGGCAGATGAAATGCAAAGAGCTGTAGGGATGTTGCAAGCGGGAAGTAATCAATCTCAGGTATCTCGACATTTTGGTATTCATAGAAGTGTTATTTGTCGTCTTTGGCAGCGCTACAATAATACAGGGGAACCCGCTGAACAGCATCCAGGCCGTAAAAGGAGTACAACCACTCGGCAAGACCGGTACATACAACTGACTGCAAGACGCCAGCCGATGTTAACCGCTCGAGAGATAAGTTTGAGGCTACAAAATTCAAGTGGTGTTGATGTAAGTCCCCAAACTGTGCGAAATCGACTGCATGAGTACGGCCTACGAGCTCGACGCCCTATCAGGTGCCCACCGATACGTCACGGGAATCGCGCTCGTCGAAATGAATGGTGTAGAGAACGCATAACATGGACCCAGGAACAATGGGATAAAATTATGTTTTCCGATGAGTCGCGATTCGGGTTTAGGCCTGATACAAGAAGGGTGCGAGTGTACCGTCGACCCGGAAATACTGAAAGACTCAGGTGCGTTCAGGAAGTTCATCCATACAGCGGCTCAACAGTTATGGTATGGGCGGGTATTATGAAGAACAGGCGAACTGAGCTCGTTTTTGTAAATGGAAACATGAACGCTAAAAATTACGTTGAGGATATTCTCAGACCTTATGTCCATCCATTTGCACAAACCTTTGGCTCCGATTTTACGTTAATGCATGACAATGCGCGTTCACATACAGCTCGGCGAACCAGTGAATACTTGGCAACGGAGAACATCCAGGTATTGCCCTGGCCTGCACAATCGCCAGACCTCAACCCCATCGAGCACGCATTGGACATGCTCCAGAGACGTGTTTTGAAGGACTTGGACGGAGTGACAACAACCCAACAGCTGAAGGATTTGCTACAATTCCATTGGGAGCGAATACCGCAAGATGACATAAACAGTCTCATTAATTCAATGAATAATCGTTGCCGACAAGTTCTGAATAGCAGAGGAGGCCATACTTTGTATTAAATTGTCCTATTCTTTCACAATAAATTCATTTTCTTAAGAAATTTCAATTTGTAAAAAAAAAGTTTAGTTTCTTATGTACCTGTATATTCTAATATTGTTAATTTCTGTTATTAAAAGAACTTATAAAGAAAACAGCTGTTATTTTTACATCATAGAACCCTAAAAATATTATTTTAAAAATAAAATACAACGTTATAATTAAAATAAATGGTAAAATAAATTAATATAAATGGTAAATTTGTAATATCATGCATGTTGCTTAGACTTTTTTGATGTGTGTAGAATAAGCTATAGAATACCCACAAGAACACATAGCCGTAATCTATGTTACTTTTTTGCGACTCATAAATGTGGCACCAATGCTGGTAAACGATCGCCGATGTTCCGTTTGGTTGATTCATATAACAAGCACTTTAATACTATAGACTTAATGGCAACACGTCCTAGCAAAGCAAGTACTATTAGCACTAGCACTTAGTTAAATATTGTTTAAAATTAGTTTAAGTATTTCTTAATTTTTTCTTATAAAGTTATCTGTAACGCCAGTTTAATTGTTTCTCAACATGAACAAACCTGTTAATGTAAAGTCTATAAGTCTAAATATGTGGTAAATGCCGCTGGTGGCACAATTATGTTATTCGCACCTAATATTTTATACAAATATGTATTGTGTCATTGTTTGTTTACCTAAATAAAAATGAAAAAAAAAAAAAAAAAAAAAAGAAGGAAAAGTTGAAATTAAACCCTATACCAACCCGTCTGGCCAGCGTGGTATTAGTATGCCAAGTATCCCCCCGTCCCGCGAGGAAGCCCGTCGCTGCAGTGGGACATTAATGGGCTGTTATGATTTAAAATTTGCAGTAAGGTGACACTGCTCTGTGCTTGTCACCCTGGAACATGAGCAAAGTCTTGGAGCCGAGCGAGCACCAACTACTACTAACCGAGAGTTAGTACCAACAAACCTAGGCGATTATTAAAAGGCTGACAATTACACATTAGACAATTAATATATTTTAAAGAGTTTCATGTGACATATACGAGTACGTCCAATGTGTTCGTGTAGGTTTAGACCGCTTATGGTAACATTGCATGTTTATAATGCACTCGCAACAGACTAGAAAGCAACGTAACGTTACAGTTCGTTACACAGTGTCTGTAGCTTAACGATTAACCTTTAGATTCTAATGTAAGAAGCGTACTATAGAAATGCCAACTTACTGTCTTGGAACTAATTTAATTAAAAGGAAACTGTGTAATATATTGTGCATCATTTGCTATACAAGGACGGAAAAACTTTAAGTGTATCTTATAAAACGACTACTTCATCATCATCATAACAGCCCATTAATGTCCCACTGCAGGGATGAGCCTGGATGGCTTGCTCCAGTGACGGAGGGATGCTTGGCCTACTAATACTACGCTGGCCAGACGGATTAGTATAGGGTTTCATTTCAAGTTTTCCTTCTTTTTAATATTCACGGAAAGTCTCTCAAACGACTACTTAATCAAGCCTTATCTGACAAGTTAATAGACAAAAGTATACAATTTAAAATGAGTCTTTTGATATCTATTTCAGTATTTATAAGGTCGACTCTTTCTTGGATAGGAAAACGACGCAAACAAACAATTTTGTTTTGGAAATGTTTAGGAATGTAAACTTTACTCTGTTCATCATTTTTCTGCGACAGCCAATAGTTGATCTACTTCTTAGCTGAAAAACGAAGTTGCAAAAACGTCCTCGGTCGCCTCTTACAATCAAAAAAGTTTTGAGAGTGACAAGAAAAATCGAATGAAGGATCTTGTATGTAAACAGTCAATGATATTGAGTGTCAACAGCCAAAAAAGAAGCATGATTGAGTAGCAAGCATCCATCCATACATAATAAACCTTTGCGTTTATAATATTAGTAAGGATGTAGTAGGATTCACACCCCAAGCAATTATGCGATAAAAGGATAAAGATATACCTACTCACCTACCTATTGTACCTACTAGTGCTGCTTAATTTGGGACTAGATAGCGTTTTGTAGGAACACTATAATTATAATGTAAAAAACACATCTTGAAATGTAGACGACAGCGCATAGTACATACTAATATAACATTTCCTTGTGTAAAAGTGACTCATGCGTAGTGTCTGGAGACACTTATGAGTTGTTTACTATACAGGGTGGCTCATTCAAAAGGGTCAGTATGGGAAAATCTTAAACTATAAGTCATACGAAGATTTGTTCTTACTCTAACCATTTCACCGATTTTGATAAAAAGAAAAACTGCATTCATACATTTGAAAAAGATGAAGAGGCCTTCTGTTTTTGTTTTACGAATGATATGTGACATGGTTGGACACGTTCATGGACACGACCATGTCACATATCATTCGTAAAACAAAAACAGAAGGCCTATGTTCAGTAACGGTGGTGCGTGGTCGTGCTCCCTCGCTCCTACCACACGACACACTACGAGTATGATGATGGTGAAGTTTGTTTGCCGGCGACTCGCTAGACGAGACCATCGCGAAATTTTGTATGATGATGGTGAACGTGTCCAACCATGTCACATATCATTCGTAAAACAAAAACAGAAGGCCTATGTTCAGCAACGGTGGTGCGTGGTCGTGCTCCCTCGCTCCTACCACACGACACACTACGAGTATGATGATGGTGAAGTTTGTTTTATTAGTAGTATAATTATGTATTAGGGTTAAACCTAAACTACCTCTGAGGCAAGGCGGTTGAGTATGTAGCTGCCATGCACAAAATCTCGGGTTCGTATTCATGCAAGGTTAATAATTGTGTGTGTATCATTTAATTTCATTCTAGGACTTAATCCCTAGTGCGGGAGTTCTCTTATAAAAAAATGAAACAGACTAATGAAACACAAAAATGTTTTTGTTTTTCGTTTATTATATAACTATACATTTATATGTCAACCTATAAAATAGGCTGTACCATAGATAAATACACCATTATACAATAGGCATAATAATAATACCTAAACATGATTGAACTCTAAGACGAATACCGTAATTACAAACAATGATTTTTATCGAAAATTTTACATAATTTCACAAGATTTATAATAAAATTTAAGAAGTAGAACAAACAATACAGATTTAACGTACTTTAGCTATATATTTGCTGTTGTATTCGGTATATTATCATAATTAAATGCTCTTGTAACCAAGTAAAATGTAAAGAATTACTTATAAAACAACAATAATGACGCATACGAGGGCCGCAATGGCTTTCTATGCTCCACGAACGTAGTTTACAACCTCAACGTCGGTACTCGTATCATCCGACATTTATAAGCCGCCTAATTTCAATTCAAAGTAATTTCAAAATTATGTGGTTGCATGAACATTCATATTTTTTTTAAACTTATGTGAAAGCTCCTTCGCTTGAGACGGAATGAAGAGAGAAACTTGAAAGCTCACCCATTAATTTATTACAATTAGTATAATTAACATTGCGTAACGTAACGCTCCTCGACTCCGCGCCCGTCGCTTTATCACTTACACTGTGTGTATGCAAGTTGGGAGGAACTTGCATACACACTCTCGCTCCTACCTCCTGCCACTCTATAAATACAGTTACATACTAATTACACGCGAGGAAATTTAATTTACTATACATTAACTAACAGTATCTACTAAAATTACTGCCTGCCTGATGAGTATTAAGTCGCTTCAACAAACAACATGCGAAACGAACAACTATACCCCACTACATAATTACTTAAACGTTAATACTTATAAGTGTAATTGTATCATCTAAAACATTAAGTTTGGTCGAAAACAGGAATGTGTAAAACGTTTGACTAGAATTTACTAAAACTTAACATCGACCTAAATAAATAATTACATAATTTAACATTTTCACTCATATCAGCAATATTAACCACATTCGCTGCTTCACAAAGAGTTATTATTTAAAACTATTACAAAATGAGATCGTATATAGTTACACAGCTGACACACAAAACTATAAACACTAAATATACATTGGTCTACTTACATTTGATTAACTTTTTGTATTTGTTGATCTAAACCATCAAGTACCTAGGTATATACTTACGTGATGTAAGTTATACAGTGACATCATTGGACTTCAGTCTTTCACGAAACATTTGGATAAAACGGAGATCAAACAGCACAATATTTGTTCAACATAATAGTATCGAACAAATACGCATGAAGCAGGTACTGCTTATGTTAATACAACTAACATAAATGGATCTATTTTACAATAAATAACATTAATCTACTCTAATGTATTTCACATAAATAATTTGAGATCAATGAACAATAAACTCCTACACAACTTTCCTAAAATTGTACAAGCTTTGACATCGCTATATTGAATTAAACTTAATTTTTTTCTTCTCGTTGGGTCTTCTCGCCATCCAGGTGCACGATGTAAAAAATGTTTATAACAATTCAATATCACCTTCATAAACATTGAGATCCTTTGATTTGGGTTGATTATTTCTTGTGCGTTTTTCTACGCGAAGCTCTGCGGGGATGAACTTTGCTTGTAAAGAATTTTATATTTCAAAAATGTACGTCTTGTACATCTGTGGGTGTGTTAGAAAGTTGTGTCTGTTCTGGGGTGGTTTGTTTGTAAGGTTGTGTGTGCCTAGTTCTAGGCTCTTGTGGCTGAGTCTCTCGGGCGAGCACTCGTTCCACGTGGCGCGCTACTAGCTCGGCGGCTGCAGCTGGAGTTCTAGTCAAGGCGCACAGTTCGTTCACCGACATGCACACACGCAATCCTCGAGCAGCCGCAGTGATACACGCTGCGGCTATCAGCGATGGCGGCACGAGAAGAAACTCGGTCTCTGTTGACAAACAAACGAAATTTATTATTATTTGAATGCAAAATTAATTCTGACTACGTTCTCCGAGTACAAACAAGGTTATGTTTAAAACAAGTTTATTGTTTACATGTTTTTATATAGACATTCGTACTCGGCGTGGCGTGGCCCGAGACGCAGGTAGAGGTGCACATCTGTTGCGAGATAATTACCGCGGACTGCGGACAGGTGGCTCGGACACCTTGCATTGCATCCTATCTTGCGGGCCAATGTGATGGCGTGCTACATTAAAACATAACTCATAATATATCGAAGTCGCATATTGTATTAAAAGAGAAACATTATTCTAAAGCTGATTTGTAACTAAGTGTAAATAAAAGCTGATTTGTAACTAAGTGTAAATAAAAGCAAAAAAAAAGTTTCCTTCATCGACGACAGGGGTCTAAAAAGTCGCGTTACATTTTGCACAATACGAGACCTCTTTTGTTATTATTGAGAATAAGGAAGGAGAATGGAACAGCTGCGCGATTTGTGCATTCCGTTCCCGTCTGCATCTTTGTGTGTACTACTCCGGGACAATAGACGGGGAATAATGGTAATTTACATCTTAAGTCGTCTAGGTAAAGGCACAGCTGCATTTCGCTACGAAGGAGGGCTATTGTTGTGCGATTTAAAATGTAACACCAATCGATTTGATTTATAAGTTCGATCATAAGTTGATTTATCAATAACCACGTGGAAAGATAAAGTTTGCGCTATTTTTCATTTTGATCGCAAGCAACGTTCGTAAGAACTTCGTATATTAATATCTTAAACAAGTCAAGAATATATCCATAAATAGTGTTTATTAATATAGATAGAGTTAACGGTAAAAGCAGTAGTGCGTTACAAGTCAATACGACGTAAAGTTTCAAGTCGTGTTGGGTGTAGGACGAAGACGACGACGCTAGCTAAAGACGGCAGATGTGACGACACCTGGCGCGACCCTTCCGCTCGCACCTCCGCATGGCACAACATAGGGTCACTGCCCACCTACAACATGCACCCTTCTTTACTTCACATTGCCCTTATACGTACGACTATTTCTTAAGAAAAACAATACGCGAGCGAGGCATAATATTAATAGGAAAAAGTAGCCACGCGTTAATTAGTGTTGTAACTAATGTTACTCGAGCTTACTGGCTGTACAACGGTGGGTCAATGAAACTAGACAGCACGGGGTGAATCTAAGAAATACTATAAAAATATACCTTTCTTGTAGACAACTAACTAGCTTTTACCAGCGACTTCGTCACGAAAAGTTTATTTAATATTCTATATTACAGGGGTTTTTTTTACTACGGAATTTTAAAATTTATTGTCTTGAATAATTCTTAGTCATTATTACTCCTATAATATTTTTGTAATTATGTACATTATGTCATTATTTTTTTCTACGGTAACGTGTTTACTTAAATAGAAACAGCTACAACTATGACGAAATAAACATTGAACTTATTAAAAATCAAAAACACGGGACTCTTATCGAGTGTGATCTGGTCAGCATGAGCGGTGGTGCGTCACGTTCCGTTGCACGACAGGTTGCTTGTCAGTTGCGTCGACATCTGCTGACCTAGCGCGACCCGCGCCACGCGACTATCGCACAAGACCCTACGCCCCCACGTCTTACCCTTCTAATTACCACCAGTACATACTTCTACTATAACAGACGCCAAGAACCGTTAAGTTCCGTTTGAGAAACCTGTCATTCCCACCGTTTCACCCTAATAGTGAATCCTAATCTAACAAACGTAATGCAAAAGCGCAGGGGTTGCAAATAGTTAAACTAATTGCGCGTAAAAACAAGTTGTGATTTTATTGCAAATATTATTATTCTTTTTTTAAACTAGTTTGATTGACGATACAATGATTAGAAAAAAGTTGACAACCATACAGGTTCTTATACGTAATTATTTGAAGCCTGCACTAAAAAGGAGGCATTAAAAATAGAAGAATGTATCCGGCTATTAAGTTGGATCGGATGTTGAAAACGGAAGCTTGAATCTCAAAAGATAATGCTATAATATTATATGTGATGAGATGAACGAGTACAACGGTTTAGTATCGCGTAAGATAGGGTAGTATATCGCCAGGTGCGCGCCGAGACGGTCTCTTTGTCGCTAAGCTTTTGTCGAGACTTCGGGACAGGGATTCGGGTGCAGAACAATGGCCGCGGGACGTCTTCGTGCATTGTCCCCGAGTCAGCTGTCGCGGTCGCTCCCCTACCTACGCGCAGACTAGTCTCATAAGTCACCGTAACCATCACACGACTCCTTCAAATTAGTCCGGTCAAACTGCATATTTCTTGTTTAGTGAGAATTATATACAAATATAACAGTAATAAAAATATGTGCACAAACTTATTTAGGGGGCAAATTTTTTTAATGTTGGTGGCATACTTTCTAATTTTAGTAGTGGTAATCGTAAGCCGTTACCCTAATAAACGAAGATGAAGGAAGTTTAGGGGTCAAGTAATGTTATTAACCCTTTCACACCTCGAGTAATGCACGATCAGTTACCGGTAATTATACCGCTTCCGGCGATATCAACCGAAACTTTACGCCCAGATATGCTAAACATTTTTGTTTACAATAAATTCTATACTAAACTTTAAAATTGTAACTGATACCATTCCGGTCGGAAGGACTTAACCTGATATTACTGTGTACGGTAAAAAAACACAAAATCTTAACGCATTATATTATGCATATTGTATACTGGTAAACTAATTTTTTTGTTTATTAGCCGTTACGATTTTGTTTTCAATCATTATTTTTAACCGTAAGTAAAAAAAAAGTTTTAACCAAAACAACCATGTATCGTTAAGATTATAAATTTTCCATGAAAAGTTCTTGTATAGTAACAATTCGAACTAAATATTTTATCTTCTCTTATTGCTCACGTGGTCAATTGAGTTTTAAAATACTTTACGCGAAAGCACGCTGAGCTTTAGTAACTCTTCTAACTCGATACAACCTGTATCTAAAATTATGTCTTTAAAAATTATTGTTTTATGTGATTGATTACCAAACTTATCTGATTTATATTTAGCTGTGCAAAACAGATATAATAACTGAACATTATACAGGTATATAAACAATTTTAAGATCGCAATTTAAGCATTATTGTAACTTCTAAACTAACAAAGACTATAGCCTATTTATGGCTCTATATTTTATCTACTAACTTAAACTATATATTTAGGTTAGGAATTATTTTAATAATGTTAATTAAGGGCCACACTATTGCATTGGTGTATACTGTAAGAATAGTGATGTTGTGAAATAATAAATAAATAAATAAATATAAATTAGTAAACTTATGTTAGGCGATATAAAGGTGTGAGTAAAGAGTAGAAAAGCAAATACGAATAGTACATTACAAATAAATACTTTTTTAATAAGTAAGACTAATCTTATATTCCAACAGATGTCTAGGTAATTAAAAACTCAAAGATTAAAAGTCCAATGGACGATGACAGAGGGGAAGTATCTAGCTATAAATAATTCTTATCGGGATGCAATGGACCATAGGGGCGGACAGGGTTAAATAATATATTTTGGTAAACAAAGGCAACTGATCTAACAGGAAATTTTTGTCAACTAACTTCTTTAAAAGAGATTAAATGGACAACATTTCTTATATTTTTATTTTATTAAAATATTAAGCGCACATGTCCAAAATGCTTCCACAGAAAAAAATCACTAAGTATACGAACCTTTTTAAACTAGAAACATTAATAAATGTTACTTTATATAAAGGTCAGGTGTAAAAGCAAGCTGCCTGGATAGGAATTAGTTGTTTCCTTTAGTTTTTATTACGTTCCCTGATCGGAAAAGCGCAACCCTCGTGTGCAGGTAATGTCAAGGGGTTACTATTGGTCAACGGCGACTCATACATGCATGTAAACCTAACATTACTATTATAACTAACATTTTTTTCTTTACATACGTTTGTATTATAAGAAATTCAGTTTAAAATGTATGTACTTACATACGTGATAGATAACATAAACGTAATGTAAATTTTATGCCATAAAATTATTCAGTACATCATTACATTTCTAAGGGCTAAGGGCATATAATTTAAGTTTAACGACATAAGGCCAATAAAAAATAAGACCAGAGTGAATCTACTGACAATGGTTAAGCATGCCACGTGTATGCAATGACATTATTTAAAAAGAAAGATTTAAATACCGAACAGGTTTAATTCCAAATCATAGTTTTTATAATTTTATGACGTAATTTGAAATTTAAAAATATAAGCGAGGTCACCGGAGTGTGTTTACAATGGGAGTGCTGGAGGGTCAGCGAGTGAGGGGTGCGCGAGCGCAAGGTGTGCGCGTTATCACTGCGTAAACGGCATGTGCGCGTTCCGATACACGCGTGCGCTGCCCTATAATAACACACCCCCCATGCTCCTGTATCGTTATGTCCCGTCCACCGCACACTCTACAATCACATTTCTAAACAAAGGGATGTTCCCATATAACCATTAAACTAAAACCAAACAAATTAGTGAAAAAAATAATTGACATCGAAGCGCTTTTATCGATTGATGTTAATTATTATAGTAGGAAGTGTGGCCCGCATGTTACATAAGTTTCAAAGTAAATTTATTGCTTTTAAAAATACATAAAATATACATCGTACTCGTAATAAAAATCATATAAGTACTTACCGGTGTAACATACTGATGTGAGCGTCAGCGCATGTGTTCTGACCAGAGGGTTAGTTCTACCCCACGGCACTCGCGCCAAGAAAGGCTCCACGAAGTCAAACGCCGTTGCAATAGACAACTGCCAGTTCAATCGTTGAAGGAGCATCACTTCCCATTGCTATAACAAAAAAATGCGACATAAACGTTAGTTAGTTTCGCTATTCATTACAATACGCAAAGGGCACGACCCCATGAGAATGTAAGGATATTTTCTTTAATCGACATATTCTTGTATACCTTTCTATGTTTTTAAAAAGAAGGGATGTACGACCTATTCTTAACAGTTGATACGTAACCGTCATACATGATGAGTTAGGCGGAAACCGCAAAAAGTGGCGAATCACGTTACAATTACAGTAGAAATGTCATAAGAAAACAAAAGGGTCAAAGGCACCCTCGTCCTGTGAATATTTTCACATAGCCACTGATATAATAAGAGTAGTAATTTGACTCCTTGCTTACAAACAAAACAAAAAGCAATAAATTAGATAAAGATAGAAGGGAACACCATCTTATGAATGTACCTCTATAATTTACGAAGCTATCGTTGTTTTAAAGTTCGTTAAACTTCAATAATACTCGACAGACAATGTACAGCTTATCTCTGTGTATGATACGTTTATAACAGTAGCAACACCATAAGAATAAACACCACTTATACGAATAGGAAGCAACTAAAGGCAATGTTCCATAATAATATAACTACAGCTACACATAAAAATACACTAACAACGTTTAATATTTCTTTTTTAATTAAATACAAAGATGAACGCTATAAACATTGTTGGTAATGATAATTAAAACACATTCCGATATCCTCAAAATTTGAATAGTTTCGTGAGAAATTAGTTAATATTTAAATAATTGCTTGTAAGTCGTGGCACCTATGGGAAAATTCGAGTAGTAGGCCCCGTACCATATGACAGCATTAAGTATGCGCGATGCACTCGTATCGCGATCATCGGACGAATTTAATTGCAAGGAAATACGAGCATACGACGATGGTGTCATACGGCGCTCTAAAGGAGTTACGATCGTTCTCACGGTACCAAACATACGGCATATAACAGATGCATAAAATGAATTTATATCAAATAATAAATTCATGACATCAACAAGTCAAAAACTTATAACTGACCTACTCTATGAAATATAAGGACTAGGTATTCAGAAATATAAAGAAAGGCCTGTGAATTCCTTTTTGGTAGCAGGAAGATGCTTCTTCTAACAAGTTATTTATTGTGCCACTGCGTGGACTTGGCTCCTTCGGTGATGGAGTGAAACCTAGCCTACTAATTAATACCTTGCTCGGGAGACTCCTTGGCACCTAGGAAGACGATCTGTTTCGAATTTCTAATTTCGAGTTAACTAGCATTTATATAAATTAAGCTTGCTAACTTTTATAATTGGCGAGTTTCAGCATTCTTAGTTTGGACAATAATAGCAAGTTATAGGAAATTTATAGCTTTAGTTACACGTTGTTAGTTCATTATTACGAATGTGACATGTTTATTGTAATAGGTGATAGAGGCGTGAGAGTAAGGTGACAAAGTCAAAATTGATTACAAAGGGCAACAATCGAAGCGCACCTGCCCGTGCGGGTGTGAACGATTATGACAATTTTGTCATTACAACCACGTTGTGGGAAAATTTTTGTACAATGTACTCGAAGTTTTTATTAACAGTTCAATGTTTGGACTAACCTCACGGTATTTATGTATTAATCATTAATGAACCACCCTTCCTAGAGTTACAATTATTTTGATTAACACCTGAAACTTAACTAATTCTCTATCAAGGAAGAAAAGTCCCGCTTGGGAATCACTTTTTATGAATCAGAATTAGCTCGTCCTTGATATTAAAAGCCGCTTGCTATAAGACCAATGAGATCTTCCAATACTTAGTAAAGACTTTTTTATTTAAAAAAAGTCTACATCACTCATCACGGTTTATATTTAAGTTCTCGGCATGACAAAGAGTTCCCAAGCCTCGTAAGCTCATTGCCTCTACCCCAATGGACTTATTAATACAGAGTTAACAAGACAATAGTATTTGTGTGTATCTTATTGATAATTAAAAATATTGGGTGCAACAACCTCATCATAATAAAAGGATCAGGACAATTTAAATTACTTTTAATTTAGTCCTGGCAGTGGACCGTATCTTAGAACCCACATTTCCGACGGAAACAAGAAGGCAATAATTCGGTGCCTTACTTCGTCACAGGCTGTAACTTAAGAAAGGGTGACAAAGTCTTAGTAGCCCTTAGGAAGGTGTAATTGCCGGAAACTAAGTGTGTTCTAAGGAAATGGTGCTATGGGGTGAAGGAGTGACATTTGACTCGACTAATCGAGTTCATTCACAGTACAATCAAAACAATGATTACGATATGGCCACCACAGGATATGTTACCGGACGTAAGACGGTGATACAGCCACTTGACTTTGGTTAAGGATGTAGGTATTAGGGACACAAATATAATATCTGACTTTATATAACTAGTTTAAATTGATTTAAGATCACATTTAAGTCAAATTCATCTTATTTTACCAATCTAAGTAATAAATAAATTGCTTACATTGCTTAGAATTTTTTACTGTAATCTCAACTTATATCAAGCCTTAATTTATTTTTAGTATTGCATTGCCCAAAAAAAAATGTTTATTAATTTACTTTACGCTGATTTACCAAAATTTTTACGCGGAGGTTTTCGTTAAACGACATCAAGAAGTCAAGTTCAAGAGAACAGTAAGTAATAAATCTACTAACACGTTAACTTGTGCACAATTCTCTATTTACAAAATAAACAAATGATTAAATATTTTTTTGTAACCATCATTTAACAAATTTATCTGGCTTCGGAAGCTGCGTAATTAAAACAATCAATTTACAAGGTCATCTGCCTCATTTAATGAGGGTTGAAGTAACATGACACGCTTATGAAGCCATAATGAAAAGGCTTCATTGTAGTAAGTAATGCTAAGAAAATATTTTGTAACACAGTAACACAGGACACCTTAGAGTGTCACAGATTATGTGACATCGGATAAACGGAATGCTAAAGATGCTATGAGAACGGTATGTGATTTTAATTTGGATTGTGTTTACAAATACGGCTTAAGGTCGTCTGATGAACTTTGATATTTTTAAGTAGGTAAGGTACTATTACTTATTCGTAAAGTTATTTATGATACAAATGGTGGACCCGCGACCTGGTTAAGGAGACGAGAGGTCGATGGACGTTTGAAGGCCGTATACAGTCTAGCAGTATACGTCTATTTTCTGATATGATGATGATGACCTATAAAGGTTTCGTACAACAGCTGCTTGGTATAAATAGACTCCGTTGTTGGTCTAGTAGATTGCTAAAGACTAGTTAAACATAATCGCCAGAGAATCACCATCATTATTTATTTATTAGTTGAACTAATCTCCTTTACTGGATCAGCCTTTTACGAATTATAAATACCTACACAAAAATAAACCTAAAAGTACAGAGTAACCATTTGCTAAGCACGTGGAGTACAGAAATTCAAACAAACAAGCTTGTTTTTAGCTTTCGCATTCTACGTCATCAACCATTGATACAGATACCAACTATACATACATAACATCACGCCTTATTTCCATGGGATTAAGCAGAGACCACTGAGCGCCAAGTACTATGATCCTTACAAACCTGCTTTGCATTATCTATATAATTAAAGTTAACAATATAATTAAGTAGGTATACTTACTCTGACTTCATGCGGCAACACCGAGTTGTCTGTATAAGCACAAAGCAAGTCAACAGACAATGGATGACATTGGCGAAACTTCGAAGCAAGGAGCATAGAGGTGACGGCAAGGAGTTGCAGCTGCTGTCTAGAGATTGCACGCTGCGCCAGAAACCGGTCCATATAGCTCACAGCCAGGGGAAACACCTGTTCTTCGCACTGCTGTTCTTCACATACCTGTGATTAATACATGTATTTACTAAAGGAAACTCATCAAGGATCAAAACTATGCAATGCATGTTTACATAATATTATAATATACCTACATAAAGTTAGACCAAATAATATTGGTCACATTTACCAAGACAGCCAGGTGTAATGATATAGTTTAGTATCAACCAAACAATCTTAATCCTTTAATCGTATCTGAAACTTTCCCTACAAGAGTAATTTCTCGGTGTATGCCTCAATGTACACGGGATTAGGCTCTCACAGACTTCGTCATGACACGGAATGATGGGATGAGGTCATTGTCACCGGTGCGTAAATTACTTGACGGGAGTAACAACCATTGGAATTGTGTTTGTGTTTTCTTTGGGAACAACAACCTTAATTATATTCCTTAGTTGTATTATGAAGTCTTTTCGACTCCAAAAAGTATAATAGAAACTTATTTTAGGTCTACCCCCATTTAATTAATAAATAATAATCATATTTCAATCGTAATCTTAATTGCTGTGGTATCTTGTTACATTATGATTGGTAATTAATTTAGTTTTCAATGCCATAACAATCACATATGGTATATAGTAATCACTATGTAAATAAATTCGATAAAGAGGTCATTCACTCTGATCAGCTGTCGTATGTACTATTTAACTTACAACCAATTTGGCGCACTATTCTAATGGTAGCTTCGTTGTACATTTTCTTACGTCATTTATAATAATTTTAAAACTTTATGTCTTATATTAATTATACTACAAATTACAAAAGTATGTCTTACCTCCAACATCCAGGTGGTAACCACTTTACGCATGAATGGCTGGATGTCTATTTGTACATTTTGAAAGTAGTCTGTATGAAGAGCATGTGACCTCTCCAAAGCCAACAGGTTCAGAAGAAGACGTGGGTCCCGGTCCAGAGCACGGTCAGGACCAGCAACACACATGTCGACAGTCCTCCCACTGCCACTGTTGCCAGAATTCTGCATGTTCTCTTCACAGGACAAATCCATTTTAAGCACAAATTTCACTTAGTTCTCCACAAAATGATTTAATAAAAAAGTTTATTTATATTAAGTGTTAATTAAACAAAAAAGTTTCAAGTTCACTTATAGTAAAAGGTTTGTTTACAAAGCGTGTTCGTAACTCGTAGTAATATGCGTACGCGCACCGTAGCACACAGCCGCTCAAGTAGCGGCCTATCGACAGAGTAAATAGGGCTGTATCGGAACGCGACTACACTCCGCTCCTCACCCCACTTAATCTCCCTATTGTAGACCCTTTGGTCCTTGAACACAGGCCTTGTTCGTATTCATAGTATGGTTTTTTTAATAAAAATATTCGTAGTCGAGACATCTTTCAGTTTTTGATCGCAGACTTAAAGACAATTTAATTTATTTTGATATTTAAATAAATAAATACATATTCGTCACACATTCACACAACGCCATCTAGTCCCAAACTAATCTAAGCTTGCACAATATAGACAACGGATAAACATACCTAATACCTACTTATATAATTTTTTTTGTAAATACATACATATTATACATAGAAAACACTCAGACCATCATGTTCATGCACACAAAGATTTATGTCTTTAGTCTCGACAATATCGTTTGTAGACAAGTATCTCCTTAATTTGGTATCCTCAACTTAACCGTAACTTATAGTATCGTCTATGTGAGATCTTTCAGTATTTTAATGGCAGCCTTGAAAAAATATTTTTTGATAAGTGATATGTAAACACTTTTGAAGACAAGTAATTTGGCATTCTTAACTTAAGAGGACTCAAGACGTCAAGACCAACTCATAATCTGTCACCGGAGCCTAAAAGATTGTTGTTTCACCAAACGTTGCGTGAGAAAGAGAAAAACTCATAGAAAAGCAGTCAGAAACATGCACACGCATACGCGCTCGATTGTATTTATTACAAATCAAAATGTCGTTCAAAATATAAATATTGTTCTTCTTGATTGTTCTGCCCTGATAATTGCACTTGCAGTAATCGACATTTTTGAGAATTTCACTTTTTTGCAGAAATGGCATCCTAAGGACATAATCTATACGTAAAAAATATATCTATTACTTTTTTTCTATTACAAACATGTTTTTTAGGTACTATGAAACGCAGTACTTGCACCTAAATGTAACTTGTGCTACAAAAATTTGAAGCATTAAGCATATGCTATAAGTTTATGCAGTACTTGCTACGATTACTGCGTAAGCTTGTAGCATATTTTTTTCTGAAACGAATGTTTACTTAGCCAAACGTAGTATTCAACAATCCTGCATTTACGAGAAGCGAGAGTGAGAGGGAGCTATGTGTGTATAATGTGTATATTGCGCTGTTTATTTGGTCATCGATGACTAAAAAATAATTTTATTAAAGGGGGACCCTTTAAAAAAAGTATTTTTTCATACTTATTTATTTCAAACTATTTGTTATTTTGTACAATATATATTTAACACAGCAAAATGACTATTGAACCTGTGTGCCTATGTCCAGGAATGAAGCAAATGCAATATATGATAAACAGTCTAAAAACATGGAATTTGTTGTTGATTGGTGCTGGTGGGGAACGGGTTAAAAATGCCTTAACACCAATGTTATACCAAAATGTTGCGTGATGTAAATCACTGCTGTAGTCTGACGGTGTGCCTTGAGCCTACCCTGAACATGTTTTACTGTCTCATACCTTTGACACTATAGATTACTTTACCTGGTTGGAGCGGGTGAACTTCTATAACTTAAAATGTACCTTTTACCAATAAACCTTATTTACCTTTTCTAAACTTATAACCTTTACCTTTGACAGTGCAAAAGCATATTCATGGCTGGATGTAAGGTACAGTGGGTTACCGAAAACGTCCGCCAGTTTTCTTTTTCATTCGTTTGTGAAGCCTAAAACTCTTAGTACCTTTTGAAACTAAAGCATTGTATAGACAAAACACATAAAACTATACTCACACAGTATGATAATAAGGGTCAAATTCATTTTCACCTTTGGTCTACGTCTAGTTACATGTCAACATCAAACCTTTTTAATAAACTATTTAGTCTGTTCTGTTCTATTTTTTTATAATGGCTCCTAAGTTAATCGATAATTCTGCCAACAGGCCTGTTTAGTCATTACAAATTTTTAATTTGCTGTGATATCCTCTGTTTCATTGTCAATGTCTATTACTGTTTATTTATTACTGTTTAAATAATAATTTATTATACCTATAGCCACAGAATATAAAACTTGAATATTAAATAAGTAATATTAAATAATAATAAACTATTATTTCCGATTCACGAGCTGTCACGAAGGACTAATTTTGTATCCTAGGTAACCGATATTGTATTGTCATCCCTACTAGTGACAGGCGACCATTGACTGCAATATTATGTCATATTCAATTGGTAAAGCAGAGTATCGCTCATACTGCATAAGCACGCGAAAATAGGCCTTAAGGTGGCGGACCTTTAAATACCATGACTGTACCTACCTAACAGGTTATGGACAAGATATAACAATTAGGAATGACACAATAAATAAATAAAAACATTTTTCATCTTTAATAATAATTAGCACATAGTTTATGAAGGGTTATGGACAGAATATAACAATTAGGAATGACTCAATAAATAAATAAAAAACATTTTTCATCTTTAATTATAATTAACACATAGTTTATGAAGTGTGTAGGTGGAGGGTGCAGGTGACCTTATTTCATAAATTACCAAATATTGATCATAGTCTGGTGTTTTAGAGATGAAATTTTTATATTGGTTGAGCCACAATTTTCTGGTAGAAATTAGGACTCTATAGCGGTTTGTTCTTGAATAAAGCACTTAATTTAAGTTACTGTAGCTCTCATGTAATCTGACAAAACAATAGTATAAGTTTATTTGTCCAAAAGAAAGTTACACTTTGTTTCTTATGTTAACTTACATAACTATTATAGCAACAGTATAAGCTAATATATTCAATGATTAATAATTACAAACGCAGTACTAAGCACGTGCTAGGTGAGTTTGCAGTAATAAGCACTATTACTGCATGTGATCTTAGTGATACTGTAATGCTCGCAAGCCCAGAAAGTTAATGAAAACGCAGTACTAAGCATTTTATCTAAATAAGATAATAAAATAAGGAAAAAAATATATCAATAGAAAGATCGATTTTTTTACTATTTTTAAGTTACATTTTAAAAGTTATAGCACCGATATTTCTTCCTTAGATATGACGAAATATGTTTTTCGCGCTTATCTCGAAACCGCTATTTTGCAAGTACTGCGTTTGCAATAACGAGGGCAGTGTTATGGTTGACACTAATACTAGCTGTAGGTAGTTACCTAAAAAGTAATAAATAAGGAGTAAATAAAGATAACTAAAATGGGTTTTAAAAAAATATTTTATTGTAAGTTTTGTTGCGGAAGACACACCAAGCGAGACATCAATTTATCTTGTAAGTGGTGTAGGCATGACACCGTAAAACATTATATTTTTTTTTTTTTTAAGTTAAGCTGTTTATTCTTGAGGCAGTTTTTTAGACCGTGCATCGTTAATAGGGGTTCCATACAGTACACAATAATATCTTACTTCACATACAGTACATGAAGTTAATTTTAGCTGGATTTAAAAAAAGGAAGAATAATCATAAAATCTGGAAATGATAGTTGACAAGAAATGATACTTGATCAGTCATTCAGATACCGGAGCGGGGGTGAGTCACGTAAATATAAAAAAAAAATACAAAATGAATTACAAAAAAAAATACAGTTTGTGCAATGTGACAGCCTTAGCTATGCTCTATTGACTATATGTGAATTTTGACAGATGATTTTAGTCAAGAATGTCACTGATGTTTTTTCACATGAGGCCATTCACGAAGAAGTCAAGTCAAGTCACTGATGTTTTTCTCGTTGCAGTTTTTTAATCCGATCGAATTCGACCATTTAGTTCCTGTTTCAGCCACAAAACCAATCTAAATTAGTGTTTTGGTTTTTATCACTTCACATTAAGTCATAGCACTTCGGACTCTGGCAGAATTGTCGACATCGGCATACCTAGTTTGCCATATAAAAGAAAGAAGAAGAAGTCACTGATGTAGGTATTTTATCTAACTGGTTATGCATCTGATAATAATTGGATCTCTTTGATAAATGAAATTACGAAACTTCTTACTGGCAAGCGATAGGTAGGTAATTGTCATAAATGACATAAATATATAATAACAAATTCGGTAACATTCGACGACGGTCGGCTCGCTGTCGTACCTCCCCTCCGCCGACCCGAGGGGTGCAGAAAGTGGAGGCGAGATGCAAGATGTCGATGGCGGAAACGAGCACAATGGTTTTGGGAAAAAGGTAATTGCGTACAAACTTTAGAATGTATCTAGTTAATATAAAATTATTTGAATTTTCGAATAAATAATCTATTCCTACTCCCAAAATATATTTACCTTTATAAACGTTTAATCCTATTTTATTACGCTAAAAGTTGTCACAAAATGTGCATAGAATTATGAACTTTGAAGCCTCATAACTTGTAAATGAATATTTTTTTTACTGTTTTATTAATCAATAAGACTAGATAATAACGAGACAAAACGATATCATCTATAGTTTTGAGTATTTATTATCTAATGAAGGAGGAATTAACTTTCTTTGTTTGTATGGAATTGCGATTGAATTGTTTCCCCTTAAGATTTTCTACGTACAATAACAACTATGTATACCTGCTATAGACAATAGAGGTCGAATACTTGTTCATAGGAACTTAGCTGTTCTTGTGCAGGTAGTTTTTGAGTTTGTATATAAATGTTGAAAGAGCCAACTAAATATAAAAAAACATAATTTAAAAACAAAAGTAATGGCGGTCTATTTGGTTTTTATTCAAGAGAATGTTCAATCCGAAACAAGTTCTACATTGTCATCTTTTAAGTAAAGAAAACACTCAGATATCTGTGGTTACTACTAATTCTAACCTCCAACCAAAGGCTTTATGAGGAGTGTCCTCTGCTCATAAAGCCTTTGGTTGGAGATTAGAATCAGTAGCGACATTGTTTTTTTCACTTAAAAGATCCTTATCAGGGCAATAAAAGCAAACATAGGTCATGTTTGCTACTGACCACTGTAGGGCAAAATTGTGTTCTTTCACAAACAATATCCCTGAAACAAACTTTAAGTCATACCGCATGACTAGCGTGGTATTAGTAGGCCATTATTCACACAATTCTCGAAAGTCCATCTATGAAGTGCTAAGAATCTCATAAAACATTATCCATTGAAACCGCTACCTCGTTATGATATTATAAAGTAAAACAACAACAATATCATCGCTTAATAGATTACTCGAACGGTACTTATTTATACACAATAACATTACAGGCTTCTTTAGTGCCCATAAAAGTGCCATTGATATTTTACAAGACAAACAGACCGGTTCTACTAACAAGTTATCTTACCACGAGGGCTTTTATTAAGCTGACGTGCTAACTGAATTGATCAATTTGCTTAGCAACCCTAACTGGCTTTGGTATACTTGAACTACATAAAGTTCTACAAGTTAAGGGTGCAAAAAACAGTTTGTCAAGCGCAAACTCTTAGCCTTCTGCATTCCTAAATATTTGCTGATATAAATTTGCGTCTTTCACGATCAATCCTACCACACATTATTAACGAAGTGTTGCACGTCCTGAATTAGGTACTTATAACGAATTTAGTTTTCTCAGCAAAAACAAATTTTAAGCTAACTTCAGATCCTGGCTTTCGCGAGAGCATGCGCTACGAGTATATTGTTGTCAACGACGTGGTTGGAAACTACCTTTGGCATGGCAACATAACCTTTCTACACGGTTGTAAACCTCAGTTTCCAACCACCGCCTGTTGGCAAACTACAGTGGACATTCCGTTCTTAGTATTTCTTCTCTCAGTCAAACGCAGTCTTCCAAACTCAGTCTTTTAAAAAAACATTTTCGGATCACACGACGTCTTATATAAAGTTATTCGCTTCTTCCGAATGTAGGTTCGCAAAACCTGGTTTTACCTTGGTCTATCTTTCTCTGGATCAAGGTAATCAGGCAATTAGACATGCTAAGTCTATTGATAATAATTCTGAATAATGAAAACTGCTTTTTTACAAATTTATTATTTATTTTTTTATTTCATGCCAAAGTCGATCTTTACCTAAGTTTATACGATCGCAATATCGAGTTAAACATGTACAATTAGAATAAAATTTAAATAATAGTCTTGAGGGTTATTTCACATTTATTTTTTGAATAAAACATAGGTAGGTACCGCCTGTAAAATTTAACAATAACATTACAATGGAGTATAAAAGAGGTAATGTTTATTCGGAGGGCGCACCTCACTGGGCACGGAGGAGGGCCGCAGCTGCGCGTGTGCCAGCGCCGGCTGCGCGCAATCCGGTTGACATTTTAATACAAATCCGAGCACACCTGATCAGCCATTACTGCTACTTTTACTTTATTTTAAATCTGGCATTGTTTCGTACTCGTGCTTGCAAGTTACCCTTTGATATAGAAATAATTAAACAATTACTAAACATATTATTATCTGCAACCTGATATATTATACTTATTATTATTAAAAATACTTACGTAATGTTTATCTATCTTATTTGTTTGCTTATTTTTCCCTATGCTTCTATGTAAAAGACTAAATTTGTTTATGTTAATCCATTTTGCGGTTATAGTAAGGAATATATCGTACAACACACTTCCAATCTGTAAAATATAAACCTAATATTCCTGTCCCCGCCGCGTAAGCAATAGCAGTTACTCCAAAACCACTTAGTTGCTCCAGTTGCTTTTTACCTAGCATAGTTGTATTCAAAAATTTTTTATTCAATCTTATGTATTTCTAGACAATTTTTAAACTGTCATTAATAATTATTTGTACCAAAGAGAAGGCTAGTTGTAAAATTATTAATTAATACGCGATTTGATCTCTGGTATATGTGAAAAAAGTATTTAATATCGAGATGAATGTTTGTGAATTTGTCATAGACATTCACAATTATTTCTGATTTTATTTATTACATTAAGCTTAGCTGTTTATTACTTATGAATTTACATACCTACCGATAAAGCTTAGGACTGCTTTTATGAAAATAACCCCGAAAAACAATGAACAAAATATAAAGCTCAAGGCAGGGATTGAACCTGCGTCTTCTGAGTATTCGCCTCAAGCGCATAGACCGCTAAGCTTACGGTGATTTATCTTAATTGGATTATATTATGTAGGTATTCATTCTTACAATCATTATATTACAATAAAAGCTTAGATAATCTGACATAATTTTCTCAGAAATACAGAATTAGCTGGTAAAAGTTTAGATACCTACTTATTTTCTACACTAAACATAATGATACTAAGATACTTTAATATGTTACTTTAATAGCTAACGCAGAGCGGGACGGCATGGCAAAGTATTTTAATTTTTACTAATGGAAATTCAACCGTACTGTTACAGAAATACGACATAAATTGCTATGCTTTAAAATGATGCCGCGGCATCGAAAAATCCCTTTCAATGCCGCGGCATCATTTTAAAGCATAGCAATTTATGTCGTATTTCTGTAACAGTACGGTTGAATTTCCATTAGTAAAAATTAAAATACTTTGCCATGCCGTCCCGCTCTGCGTTAGCTATTAAAGTAACATATTAAAGTATCTTAGTATCATTATGTTTAGTGTAGAAAATAAGTAGGTATCTAAACTTTTACCAGCTAATTCTGTATTTCTGAGAAAATTATGTCAGATTATCTAAGCTTTTATTGTAATATAATGATTGTAAGAATGAATACCTACATAATATAATCCAATTAAGATAAATCACCGTAAGCTTAGCGGTCTATGCGCTTGAGGCGAATACTCAGAAGACGCAGGTTCAATCCCTGCCTTGAGCTTTATATTTTGTTCATTGTTTTTCGGGGTTATTTTCATAAAAGCAGTCCTAAGCTTTATCGGTAGGTATGTAAATTCATAAGTAATAAACAGCTAAGCTTAATGTAATAAATAAAATCAGAAATAATTGTGAATGTCTATGACAAATTCACAAACATTCATCTCGATATTAAATACTTTTTTCACATATACCAGAGATCAAATCGCGTATTAAGGGGGAGCATTTCAATCGCAATTCCATACAAACGAAGAAAGTTAATTGCTCCTTCATTAGATAATAAATACTCAAAACTATAGATGATATCGTTTTGTCTCGTTATTATCTAGGCTTATTGATAAATAAAACAGTAAAAATAATATTCATTTACAAGTTATGAGGCTTCAAAGTTCATAATTCTATGCACATTTTATGACAACTTTCAGCGTAATAAAATAGGATTAAACTTTTATAAAGGAAAATATATTTTGGGATTAGGCATAGATTATTTATTCAAAAATTCAAATAATTTTATTTTGACTAGATATATTCTAAAGTTTCTACGTAATTACCTTTTTCTCAAAATCATTTTAGGCAATTTTACCGTGCTCGTTTCCGCCATCGACATCTTGCATCTCGCCTCCACTTTCTGCACCCTTCGGGTTGGCGGAGGGGAGGTTCGACAGCGAGCCGACCGTCGTCGAATATTACCGAATATTTTTTTTTAAACTTCAATAAAATCTGTTATTTATGTCATTTATGACAATTAGTATCGCTTGCCAGTAAGAAGTTTCGTTATTTCTTTCATCAAAGAGATCCTATTATTATCAGATGCAATACCTGCCCAGTTAAATAAAATACCTAAGGTCTGACTCAACTATTGTTTCCTAATTCTTAATTTTCCCCGTGTGTAATTTTACAAATTATTTTATGGCCGAATACTTCTTTATCAACATTCTTAATTTTACCAATTCTTAATTTTCCGTATGTTTCATTTTCACAATTTTAGATAGTACGAATTATGTTTTTTCAAAAGAAAGTACATCATCATCATCATTATATCAGCCAATCGACGTCCACTGCTGGACAAAGGCCTCCTCCAAGTACTGCCACCTTGCGCGGTCCTGTGCCTCCCAAAAGAAAGTACAGTTAGGAATAATTGTGCTTTTTAATATAAATAATAAACCTCGGTTACTCGCGCGGATTTTTAGACTCGCGAGCACTTGCGGGGTGTTGAGGCCATTACACATACGCAAAGCGAATTTATATATCTATAATATCTGTTGATAGAATTATGCCAGCATTTTAGTATTTGGTGTCATAAGACGTATGTATATAAAAAAAGCTAAATTTTATTTTCAATATTATTACTGTTATTATAACCATTATAATAATTAACCTTTTTAATCATAAGATTTGGGATCTGTCATCAATCAATCAAATCAAATCAATAAATATATTTACTATAATTGTGAAAATGAGGCATTCGGGAAATTAAGAATTGGGAATTAATCGTAGACAGCCCCTCGCCCACGACGACTTTTTGTAGCGATGCCGTCGTTTCTACACTTCGAAACAGATTCAGATTCAGATGTGAAGCATTGCACATCTGTCACGATGTAAACATGATGGTTCTTCACTCCCTGCGTTCTTATCCCTATGTACCCGACATGGTAGCGCGTTTGCATTAATACACGCGATGCAGTAGCGCGTTGCAATGCGACTAACTGCTGTCGCACTTTTAGTAACGCGCTTTTTGTTTGATGAGACGAGACGTCATAGAATTTTGGCGGGAAACTTAATATTTAGCCAGCTGACGTGAGAGTTGTTTAAGTATTAATTTTCCCGCCAGAGTCCTGACGTCATCGCAATTTGGCGGGAAAATAAATAGGTTCGTACGGAACCCTCGGTGCGCGAGTCAGACTTGCACTTGACTGTTTTTTTTAGTATAGTTAATTCAATCGCATGAGAGTCGTTTAGGACATGGTAGATGATAAAAATGATATACCTAATGTAAAGTTACTGGTGACGAGGTGTGGACTCACGAGTTTTTGGGTGTCACGTCACATTTACAAACTCGTTAACAAACTTCGGAGTGGAAACAGGATGAGTAGGGCGGGTGGAAAAAAATTAGAGATTAGAATAAAGGAAAATCCCAATAAGCCCCTTAAGTTCTGCATAAGAGTTTTATTTTTGTACTTACCCAAGTTGAGCAAGAATGGATAACTAGTAAGTATAAAAATTCTGCTAGCATTAGTAGTGGCAACCCTACACTCTTGTAAATAATATAATTTGAACGAAATTGATACAGCTAGCTATTTTCATATTATATCTTTGTATTTTTTAAAGGTGTATGCTTTTATTAAATAAATGGAGACGCGTTACTTTTTTAAACGCTTTTTTATTATATAATTTACGTCTATGTTCAAAGTCGTATAGTTCCGTAATCATCAGTCAATTCAACTAACAAAATAATAATAATGAGGTTGAAATATTTAATTACTTATGTTAAAATAGTAAAAATCACTGATACAAGAATATATGTACTTTTGAACCAACTGAACCATGATCCATCTACTTGATAATTCGTTTAAAAATTTCATACTTGTTAGGTCTATGTCGTAAAATTCAAGAACATTACGTCAATACAAAATAACAAATTTGTTTCTAGGGAAACGTGTGATTACATCAATTTAAACGAATTTAGGTTTTATTGCATTTGAATGTCATACGAAAATTAGAATATAATGGGTCGTGATTCAGCTTTGATTTGATAGTACCTATTTGTATAACACGTTATCATCCGAAAACTCCAAGAAGAGATAGAAGATATTATATAAGAATAAAAGACCCGTAAGTGCAAGCGAGATAGATATAGAGAAATGATATGGCTTTAAGACTCAGATGATAATGCGTGTGCATGTGCATGTTTCTTACTGCTTTTCTATGAGTTGTTCTCTTTCTCACGCGACGTTTGGTGAAACAACAATGTTTTAGGCTTCGTCGACAGCTGAGTTGGTTTTGACAGCATGAGCATTCTTAATTAATAATTTTACAACTAGCCTTCTCTTTGGTACAAATAATTATTAATGACAGTTTAAAAATTGTCTAGAAATACATAAGATTGAATAAAAAATTTTTGAATACAACTATGCTAGGTAAAAAGCAACTGGAGCAACTAAGTGGTTTTGGAGTAACTGCTATTGCTTACGCGGCGGGGACAGGAATATTAGGTTTATATTTTACAGATTGGAAGTGTGTTGTACGATATATTCCTTACTATAACCGCAAAATGGATTAACATAAACAAATTTAGTCTTTTACATAGAAGCATAGGGAAAAATAAGCAAACAAATAAGATAGATAAACATTACGTAAGTATTTTTAATAATAATAAGTATAATATATCAGGTTGCAGATAATAATATGTTTAGTAATTGTTTAATTATTTCTATATCAAAGGGTAACTTGCAAGCACGAGTACGAAACAATGCCAGATTTAAAATAAAGTAAAAGTAGCAGTAATGGCTGATCAGGTGTGCTCGGATTTGTATTAAAATGTCAACCGGATTGCGCGCAGCCGGCGCTGGCACACGCGCAGCTGCGGCCCTCCTCCGTGCCCAGTGAGGTGCGCCCTCCGAATAAACATTACCTCTTTTATACTCCATTGTAATGTTATTGTTAAATTTTACAGGCGGTACCTACCTATGTTTTATTCAAAAAATAAATGTGAAATAACCCTCAAGACTATTATTTAAATTTTATTCTAATTGTACATGTTTAACTCGATATTGCGATCGTATAAACTTAGGTAAAGATCGACTTTGGCATGAAATAAAAAAATAAATAATAAATTTGTAAAAAAGCAGTTTTCATTATTCAGAATTATTATCAATAGACTTAGCATGTCTAATTGCCTGATTACCTTGATCCAGAGAAAGATAGACCAAGGTAAAACCAGGTTTTGCGAACCTACATTCGGAAGAAGCGAATAACTTTATATAAGACGTCGTGTGATCCGAAAATGTTTTTTTAAAAGACTGAGTTTGGAAGACTGCGTTTGACTGAGAGAAGAAATACTAAGAACGGAATGTCCACTGTAGTTTGCCAACAGGCGGTGGTTGGAAACTGAGGTTTACAACCGTGTAGAAAGGTTATGTTGCCATGCCAAAGGTAGTTTCCAACCACGTCGTTGACAACAATATACTCGTAGCGCATGCTCTCGCGAAAGCCAGAAATACGACATAAATTGCTATGCTTTAAAATGATGCCGCGGCATTGAAAGGGATTTTTCGATGCCGCGGCATCATTTTAAAGCATAGCAATTTATGTCGTATTTCTGTAACAGTACGGTTGAATTTCCATTAGTAAAAATTAAAATACTTTGCCATGCCGTCCCGCTCTGCGTTAGCCATTACCCTTCTAATTAAATTGCTTTTATCAAGGAAACGAATTAAATTGGTATTCGGAAACAAGTCTATTTACCTTTCGAAGTCAAGTTTTCTTTAAGGACACGTCGCGCGGAAGGGCCAGACTTTCTTAAAAATTGTTATTTCCGTTCAAAAATGAAAGCAGGGTCACGCATGTTTCTTTTCAAAAACATGCAGTACCTCGTGTTAAAGTGTTTATTCTGCAACCCTTTTCCATCTGAAAAATATGTTACCCCCTTTTATCTACTCTCCTAATGTAATTTTAGGTATACTAGCAAACCCAAAATAAAAATATGATACGATGCTAAGTACTTAGGTACATACAAGCTACAAAGTGTAAAGTTTCTTAATTATCATAACAGCGCATGATTGTCCTACTCCAGGGACAAGTATACTTCAGTGACAGAGGGGAAACCGGCATACCTACTTAGTAGGTAATACTACGCAGGCCAAACAAACATTTGAGTCAAGTTTTCCTCCACTTACTCCATCATCACGTTGTAAGTAGGTAGGTAGTAGGTAACCAGATAATTATCGATTTTTCACACAAAATCGATTTTATTACTTCTAAGATATTTCAGCTGATTGAAGTCTTCATACTATATCTACTTACGTACTTATATAATAAAAAATATTAAAATGTCCGTGTGCATTGTCCGGAACTACAAATAATGTAAAGTAGGTAACATTTGGTGTTCGTCTGGGATCCTCCGAGTGGACAGTTCCCGCGGTTCTACACATGCTATAGTTAAATTAGATCATCACTCCACCGCACAGTAAACCACTAATTATAAAGTTATCAGTGAAATTTGTCAACTCGTTATCTTAAATTAGTTTAGCGTACGGTAATAATTTTTATGTATTACCTACTCGATAAAATATGGGAATAACTATCTAAGTTCTTAAATATGGGAATAACTGTCTAAGTTCATAACTGAAGCAGTTGTGTAGCGGTCGGTCGCGTTAATTGTTTATGCGATCAAGAAACGATTGTTGAGCAAGATGTTATTTTTGTATAAAGAGGTTGATCCATTCCAAAAGATTTTTTTTTAAGATATAAGTAATCTTGCGAACTTCTTACATTTCAATATTAGTAGGGAAATCATTTCAATCACTGTCCCTTAGACTATGCGTAATGCCCGATTTACACATCGACAAGTACAGTAGCGAGTTAAGTAGTATTTTAAGATTAAGTTGATTTAAATAGATCTCTATCCTATTTTTTGGCAAGTTAAGTTGGCGAGACGCGAGAGAGGGGGCTACTTCGTACTTAACTCGCCAAAAAATAGGATGGAACTCTATTTAAAACAACATAATCTTAAAATACTACTTAACTCGCTACTGTACTTGTCGATGTGTAAATCGGGCATAAGAGATACAGATTCGTACCGGTATTTTTATCGTTCTCCTTTAATCGACTTCTCCTGTATGATGTAATGTTAATAAGTACCTACTGTTGTTTCACAATACGACTTTTAGCACTTAAATACTTAAATACACAATTTTTACTAGACTTACTTTTTCCTGCCAGTCTGTAGCCTATAAAAAAACGGGTGCAACTTAGCCTGCTACCTATAGGAGCCTACCTACTTAGAATTCAATCAAATCTGCGTCTTCCGACAATACGCATCCGACGTACCCCTTGATCGCTTGGCCACCGAAATCCTTTTCTCTTTTACCAAATTAGACCATTGCTTTGTATGAAGACATAAGCCGTCGTAATTTTCGCCCAAGTAACAACGCCATCTAGGCGCATAGCACTAAACTTCCGACTGTCTCTTTCGTTTTGAAATTTTCTAGTAATACCTAACATATTTATATGGGTTTATTCAATATGTAATTGGATTAAATAATATTCAAAGCGACTTTCTAGTGTTTTTCATGAATTTGTTTGGTAATATATTTTAATCTGTAACCGTAAAGTAATTTATTAATCTGTGGATTTTATGATGAAGTTTGACACTTGCATGACAGGGTAGCTCGTCGTTTCACTTTAAAAAAAAAAAGAAACAACAACAAACAAATAATAAAATTCTTTTCAGCTGATAAATACCGATATTTATAATTTGTAAAGTAATTATGACCTCGGAAAAGGATCCCCTAGTTGGTGAAAGATCTGGAACGGTACGGGAAGTTGGCAATCATGCTATATGGAGTTTGTCTTCTTGTAAGCCAGGTCAGTGTCCAATAGAAAAATTTGTACCCATAAACTGTACTTACTCGATCTCCAACTTGTGTAGGTATAGTTACTGTGATAACTTATTGATTTACCATTCCTTATACCAGGGTTTGGCATTGATCAACTAAGAGACGATTGCATGGATACTTACTGGCAATCTGATGGACAACTTCCACATCTGGTAAACATACAATTTCAGAGGAAGACAATGGTTTCACATATCTACATTTACACGGATTACAAATTAGATGAAAGCTACACCCCTAGTAGAATTTCAATCAGAGCAGGAACCCATTTCAATGATTTACAAGAAATTGAAGTTATTGAATTAATAGAACCTAGTGGTAAGTTTTTTATCTTCTTTTATTGTTTTTAATATGTGTTTCTTATTGTATTTCTTATCATACATTATCATATAATATATACAGCTTTGATTTATGAAATTGATGAAGGTATATCATAGTTATAAAATATAAGAACCGGAAACAAAATGGTGATGTGAAATATACCCACCTACTATATCTGCCTCTATACTGCTTACCAGAGGTTGGCTTGGAAGCCAATTGGAAAAGTTGGTTTTTCCTATATCCTCATTGATATTAGACTACAATTATTGTACTTAATGTCAGGTCCTCTCAAATCCTCTGACCACATTTATCATTTTCATAGTCATATTTTCTTATTATCACAAGCACATCAGTTTCTAAATGTGCATAAATATTTATTTATGTATCAATAACGATAAAATTAGATAAGTAGGTGTAGGAATGTACTGTTTGTATTAACTGTAAAACAAACAAGTTTAATTTCTGTCTTTGGAAAAAATATACTCCCTTATTTTTTATTTAAATGTTAAAAGTATGTTATGCAGGCTTTTGCATGATTCTATAATATTAATAGGGATCGTGTTGGAGTGTAAACATTATACTTTTGTTAATGTTTAATATTTTTTTAGGATGGGAAATGATTCCAATTAAAGATATACATGACCGGCCTATAAGAACCTACATGATACAGATAGCTGTACTTAGTAATCATCAAAATGGAAGAGACACACACATGCGCCAAATTAAGATACATTCTCCTTGTGAACCAACCTCATTTGATGTTAACAAGTTCAGAAATTTTTCAACAGTACAGTTCCAACAATATGCAACCATACGATAAATATAATTAGATGTAAGTTCTCAAATGCCAAATAAAACTAAGCTGATATATTTTAATATTGTTTTATTTATAATATAAATATATATAATTCCTATTTCTTTATTGCTTACCAAGCTATAAAAGACACAGGCTATTTTTTATGAACTTTAGGTCATGCTTTCATGTACCATTAATCAGATTCATCACTCTCCTCACTTGCGTCTTCAAGCCATTCAAAGAATTTAGCAAGTGATGTCTGCTTAGCAATAGGACTTTCATTATCATTTAAATCTGTGCGCCACTCTAGTAATGAATCTTCATCCACAACATCGGCTTCATAAAGCAAGTGAACTATTTGCCCAGATCTGCCATCTAACCATTCACATTTAATACAGCTATCCTGAAAACATATTTAAAAATGTTGATTAAATAATCACCATAACTGATTGAGACAAGGTGATAAGATATAAAAAGGAAATACAAGAATGTCTGAATATAAATACAACTATCAGAACTTGATAAATATAAACATTTATTAAAATCTTTCAATGCAGAGAGATATATGGAAGTATAGCATTGAACTGCAATCACAATTTACCACAGTAATTTCCTACAAAGTACTTTATAGGACACAGATATTTTCTGGACCAAATATTTGTTTAAGAACTTAATGCACTATTATTATAAAATAAATCATGCAATCTTACCTCGACAGCTCTTAAACAATCCATTATTGATGATTTAGATTTGATATAATTTGCTAAAACAGGTCTAAAAAACTTCAAAATATCTTTCACTGTACTTAATACATTCTTGGTATCGGCAAGTACAGGTATACTTAGTAAAGCCCTTACAACAAAGAAATTTACTTCATGGAGTTGAATGTTGTATGCATATCTAGATGAATTTATTTCCAATATTAAGTAATCACACTTTAGTTTTTCTTCATAACCCCTTGCCAGACTATCAATAACTTCTTGTAAAAATACTGTAAAGCAAATTAAAAAAGATGTTACTTAAAATAAAAGAAGTATACTCTATGAGATAGAAACGCTTTGAAAATGAGAGCCTTGGTGGCACAGCAACTGCGTAAGTGGCTACAAAGCACAAGATTGCGGCCTCTTTTCCCATGCAAAACAATTATTTGAAAGATTCACAAACTTCTATCTTGTGCCTGGACATTCTTTGTGCCTGTCAATTTCGTATTTGCGCGCCGACCCTAAGCTGTATCCCTTGTGCTGGAATTGTCTTAAAAAGTATTTTTTTATCTAATTAGAAGGTGGTGCAGCTATAAAGATATAACATCAACATACAACTAGAAACAATACATTTAGAAAACATCTTACTATTTGTGTCATCAGGTAATGGTGAATCTGGTAACGAAGATTCTGCACTGCTGTCCGATGAATAACAGGACTCACTATCACTCCAATTCTTTTCAAAGCCTATAAAGTCATCAGCCCCAGTGCCAGTTGATTGATTTTCCCACTCTGTACTCTCCGATGTTGACTTTAGTAACACTTTTTCTACAACATTATATAAAATTTATTATCAGGCGAAACTTTTCATATTAAAAATAAATTAATATAAATTTTTAAAAACACTGCATAAATAGTATGTATAGTTAAGGGTCTAAAATACTTCCTTGAGGAACACCATAGTATATTTAAGTTATTTAAGAACAGTTCTCGGATATTTTAAATAATTATTGCTTCCAGGAGTATGTACAGAGTTTCTGTTCACTGCCTCATAAAACGACATCAATTGTTTTAAAATAAACCATACTTGAAAGTGTTGCTGTATAAATTTAAATGTGATTTTTGCTGTTATTATGTACTTTTATAATAGCATCATAAAATGAGTCATATAGGAACGCCATAATCATGGCTATAACCTCACAAATAGTAGACAAATTTGAATACTTATGCTAATTCTGTTATGAATCCGGTTAGAATTTACTTACAGTAAGTAATAATTACACTATTATGTTTTAAGCTGAAGCTATATGTTAGTACTATAAGTATACCTTTGTCTGTTTCAGTGTCCTCCAATATATTTCCTCTCAACTGACTATTAGCTTCAACATTAACATTTGCTGCAATAATTGTTCCTAAGTCTATAGAACAATTCTCTTCTACAGTACAGTTCTCATCGATAAAGCTATAATTTATTTCACAATTATCCTTAATAACTACATTGTCCATAATATGACTACCTTTTATAGTCACATTGTTACCAATAACACAATTCTTTCCAATTACTGATTTTGAAATACTTGTATTATCCTTAATTTGAGTATTTGCACCAATCAATACATCTTCTATTAATGTACAAGATCTGAAATAGATGATTACGCTTGTAAATGTAAATTTATATCAGAATATGTGTTGAAGACAAATAACACAAGCATATTTGTATTATAAAACAAGATAATGACAACAATGATAATACTACATCATGTAAACAAATACCTTTATTACAATATTATTATGTAAAAATCTACAGCCAATAATCTTGTTTAATTAACAAATATTTGATTAAAGTCATAATGGAACAAATTGTTACCTGCTTAAAGTTGATGATTTATCTCTGAAGTTATGGTTGCCCATGTTAAGATAATTAGTTTGACAAAACGAACCAGACTCAATAGACAGTGGGTAAGCCCAGTTGTGCAATATATCTCGACTGAAAATAAAAATTGTGAGTAGGTATTAAAACAACATGATGTTATTTTAGTTGGTCGGTAAGAATTTCAATAGAGTACCAAATTTATTTCATTTATTTTTCAACATTATATAACACAGTTATAAGACTCCATACTTCAGCATCTTAATAGTAGCAAGCTGAATTACACTTGATAAGCAATTATATTCTTTTGTCACATCATCATCGCAGTCCGCTGCTAGATATAGGCCTCTCCCAAAACGCGCAAAAGAACATGGCCCGGCTTCCGCCACATATCTCTGTCCATTTTTGCTATCTTTCTACACCTTCATGAGGTGTTCAATATTTTAAAAACAATCATACATTCTTCCAGTTATATTATGAAATTTAATTATTAATTACTTACGAAATGGTCTGATAAGTTTTCCAGTTAGTAACAGCTGTGGCATAATCAGTTCCTTTCAGTAGAATATAATATAGTGAACTAGCAAGAATTTCTTCATTAATTAATATACCATGTATAAAGTCATCTCTTGTTTGAAAGTCAAAGTTATCAGAGAACAGTGGTGGTACTGAGGGAGAACACAATGCAATATTTGCATCAGCTAAATTATGATGTAATTTTATTTCAGAGTGACTCAATATTATGGGCTGAAAAAAAAAATTTTCTTTATATTACAACATAATTTAACTAAGTTTAGTAAGCAAATTGTCAATAAGTTAAAAGTAATAGAGAAAGAATATAATGATTGTAAATTATTTAGACCATCTATAAAGAAGTGATACAATTGATAAATTTGTCATATCCCTTTCCTTGTAATTGTACATAAAAAAATCTCTATTCGATAGATATATAGGTGGACCACATTATTATAGTTTAGCAGCGGTAAGATTACTCACTGCTATAATAGTTTATGTGCAGGTTGTGAATATAATGTAGAATATACTTATTTTCACAACTTACCAAAGGTACACCAGCCATGGTCACGAGTAGACTACTAGGTCTACTCGTGACCATGGCTGGTGTAACCTGGCCGAAACGTCGAGCGGCTCAAGGTAAATAATTTAAGTGTTTACCAAAAATCTATACGCGTTAATACCCAATAGTATTATTATAATAATAAAATGAAACTCGAAAGTTTTAAAGTTAATTACCAAAGGTAGAGACAATGATTTTTCAGAAGATTTATGTTTATATTTACGATGTACTAAAACTTTATGGGTGTTTGCATCTCCTGCTAAAAATATTGGTTTGTCAAAACTTATTATAGGATGTTCCCAGGCAACCTTTTTGTACACTAGTGTCATTGCAGCTCCTTTGTCCTTCTTGCTAATCTGTCTGGAAATAAAAAGCAAATATGAATGTTCAAATATAAGAAAAAAGACTGAGATCACCTGAAGAAAAACAGTGTAAAGGCTAGGGTAGATAAAATTGTTTTCATCATATCAGCCTATAGACGCCCACTGCTGGACATAGGCCTCCTCCAAAAGTTTCCACCCTGCGCGGTCCTGTGCCTCCCTCATCCATCGGCTTCCCGCCGTCCTAATCAGGTCGTCGGTCCATCGTGTGAGGGGTCTCCCCACCCTGCGCTTTCCGGTGCGCGGTCGCCATTCTAGAACTTTTCGGCCCCAACGGCCATCAGTTCTCCGCGCTATGTGCCCTGCCCACCGCCACTTTAACCGGGAAATCCTGAGCGCTATGTCGGTCACTTTGGTTCTCCTGCGGATCTCCTCGTTTCTGATTCGATCACGCAGGGAAACTCCCAACATAGCTCTCTCCATTGCCCTCTGAGTGACGGTAAGCCTTCTGAGAAGGCCCATAGTCAGCGACCACGTTTCAGCTCCATATGTCATCACTGGCAACACACATTGGTCGAAGACCTTTGTCTTCAGACACTGCGGTAATGTGGACGAGAAGATATGTTTTAGCTTCCCGAACGCTGCCCATCCGAGTTGGATTCGACGAGTGACCTCCTTCTCAAAGTTGGACTTACCTAGCTGGACTAACTGTCCCAGGTAAATATACTCGTCGACAACTTCGAGTGTAGAGCCTCCAACCGTGATTGGAGTGGGTGCAACATGGACATTTGCCATGATTGTTTTAAATGCTTTGTTTTAGAGGACTCTAAAATAAAGCATACAAAATAAGCCTCTATAGCCCAGTAGCATAAAATGTAACCTATATAAAATAACACTAATGTAGATAAACTAAAATGTATACATATGACTTACTTGTGTTGTTCCAACAAGGATGCAAAGTTAATATTAGTAATAGTATTGACACCAGCCAAGACAAAATATCCTCTGATGAGACCAGCAGCATCAATCTCCCTCATAACATCACCCATCGTCTGACAAGTATCTGACATCATCACCTGAACATCCATTGATATACTCCAAATTGATTTCTCATCAATACATTTCCTATAAAATGATTTTATTTCATTAATGTTTAACTTAAAATAACCAGGATGCTAAGGCCTCTATTAAATTCTAGTAAAGTGAAGGGTAGAGTACTATGCTAAGGAAACCAAAGAGGTTTATATAAACACAAGATTAGTTAAGTAAATAACCTTTAATCGACCGTAACTGCAAACCAAATATCAAGACTGGGTAAAGATACAAAATCTTATTCTCAAACCAGCAATCAATTAAGGTTTCTATTGGCCAAAGTTGTCTCTAAACTTTTCTAACTCTCAGTTAACTGTGTTTGTAGCTTTATTTCTTAAAACAGCCATGAACTGAAATTCAGTTGTGCAATAAGTAATAATGCTTAAGTACCTCTTGAATGAATATTAATATTTCGCATAGAAAATGTTTTTAATTAAAAAAGAGTAGATCCATACCGAACATAGTCTTTAATTCTCTGGCCATCTTGACAGCAAAATAAAATAGTTTCTCCTACTCCTCCTTGGGATAAAGATTCCAAAATGTAGTTAATGAGAGGCACACCCGCTACAGGCAATAATCCCTAGAATTTGATAAATATTTTTAATCTGTTCAAATTTATAGAAATTATTGTAGAAATAAGAAAGCACCGAAATCAAACATACCATTGGTTTATTATTACAAACAGGAGTAAAGTGAGAGTTGAATGTGTCCATAAGGACCACGGCCTGGACCACATTTTCTTTATTTATATCCATTATATTCTTGCAACTCGAAGATAAAATTAAATTATAAAATAACACATCTGCACACGAAACGAACCTACAAACGCGACACGAAAGTGGCTGTCAAAGTCATAATATTTAATTGTCAGATTTGACATAAGCCATGTTTTTGTTGCTGGCAATTCTAATTTCTATCCTTAGCACGGACGATCCTTAGTGAATGAATGGTTCTGATGATTGCCGATACAAACTAAACTGTTTGAAACTATAACAAAACAAAATATGCAATAGTTACTATAAATAGAAGTGATTTAGCTTAGCCTTTATCCAACAAAGCATTTACACGCTTCGATAAGTTATGACTAAACGTCCAGTATTCTAAAGAATGATCGCATATTCGCACCTATCATATTTATTTTTATTAATTTAGTAGTTGGGCCACTTTCGGTGGGCTGTAGGTTGCATGACGAAATATTCCAGATTTAGATGCAGTATCATTAGAGTATATCGTAAACAATAAAACTAAATAATAGCATGTAATGTTTATCAATTGGTTACCTAGGTTTTATCGATTGGATCGAGGAACTACAAACAAGATCGACTCGTTTTCTTTTTTTATAACTTAAAATAAACCATTGTCCACATGGATTACGATTTAGCACGTATAGATTACACAATATGTGGGATTACATATCCAGATACATTAAAAATATTACCTCCCTTTGGACAAAAGAATGAACAAAGGGTACTCTTCGTCCTTATTATTAAATTATTAGTTAGATCATTAAAATAACTTTAAAAGCGTAGAAAGTGTTATTTGGGACAAGGTTTCTTACGAGTAATGCACTATTGATTTCTTATAGCTTGCCGTTGGAGACAAAAACGGAGTATTACAGTGTATAAGTATCAAAGAAGAAGAACCCATTGTTCAATTCAAAACTCTACCGGGAAAGCCTATAACTTCTCTTCAACTAGCGTCTGGAATTGGTATGATTTTATACTCTTAGGAATACCAACAGTTCCTACATTAATCTTACAACAGTCACTTCTATCATTGCAGGGAATCAAGCGGACAAAATCTTTACAGCATCAGGCAATGAAGTAAAAGGGTACACAAGAAAAGGAAAGGTGTTCCTAAACATCGAAACTTCTTTATCGGAAACAATAACATCAATGTAAGTAATTACGTCTCGTCTTATAGTAACAAGCTCTTAAAGTAGCAAATATCAAGGTAGGTAGGTTAACAGTGTAAATATTTGTTTCAGGTGCATTTTAGGTAGCGATTTGATATTGTGTAGTGGGCGCACTGTGTCTTACTACAGGGACCTAAGGGAATATCATTCGTATATCTGTGAAGACAGAGTTCTAGACATTGCGGCATATGCGGTACCTAATGTTAGAATTATTTTCTTTTTTTATTATATAAATATTAAACTGTACTTACATTTAACTTTTATTTTTATAATACTATGCAGAATCATCGAATACGGCTGTTGGTACTGATCGCGAATAAAGGCGCTATTATCTTGGAAAATGGAAAATTAATATATCGTACTGATATATCATCAGGCCCTTCTCGTCTTATCGTTCCCTTGTCTTCTCATGCAACAGATATACAAGCTTTTTACGGAGCTAGCGATGGTTCGATAGGTCTCATTGTATATGAAGAGTAAGTACCTAACTACATTGGCTTTTACATTTATTAAGGTGTGATTTACCCCATATTTAGTATTATTGTAAAAAGACTACTTGATAACAATTATCTTATATTACAGTTTAAAATTAACAAGCAAATGTTTAGTTGAAGGAAGAGGCTTAGGGTCAGTAGTGTGCTTAGGATGGTATATCAGCAATGGAAGTACTCATCTCGCTGTTGGTCGTCATGACGGATCTATACAGCTGTATCTTATGGATATGGACAATATTAGCGATAAACCACGGCTAAAGTATACCTATGTAAGTACCTATAAAGTTGTCGAGATAGGTAAAGGCACCAATGAAATGGCGGACGGTGTTTTGACGGAACGTAAAGAAGATAGAATGCATTTTATAATTGTTTCGTTCCTTGAAAATTTCTTGAAAACTTCGTCAGTAACAAGGAAGTCCAAAGGAGAACCAAAATGAAAGACATAAAACCCAGATGACGATGTAGCTTAACTATGTCTTTTCTTTGACCGCATAATCACTACTTACTTGACGATAAAACCAAGCAGTGTTTCAATATTAAGTAGGTATGTTGTTACTAAATAAACAAAAACATTATGACACAGTTTTGTGGAGAACCCGTAACATCCGTAAGTGGAGGATGTGTTGGCACAGAAGAATCTGAACTGCTGGTAGCAACATTTTCTGGAAGAATATTTGCTTTGAGAGCAAGCCATTTGGTTTCTGGCGCTAAAATACCACATGATATTTTAGCAGGCAGACGGACAAAACTGGAGTAAGTCCTTTTATTTTCCAAAATTAAATGATTTATTTCGCGCTAAGCAGTAGGTATTTTATTCCCGTAAAGAGAAAACCTTGTATGGTCATAAACCATACAGGGTTTTCTTATAATGATAGATAGCCTTGTACGGCGGTTGTACGCATGCAATACGGTACAAAAAACATAACAAAAGCCTTTTTGCATAATGCAATTGTTTTGTTAATAGAGCCGAAGTAGCGCGCTTGGAAAAGCAAACTGCAAATGAGCGTGATAAATATCAACGAAGCACGCGTTCTCTACAAGCTGGGCTGTCTACACCACCATTACTGGATATACAACACGAGGTAAACTACCAACCTGTTCACAAACACCTTTGAAGAGCCTAGATTTCGAGTGAAGACGACCCCAAGGAGGAGCTAAAAGTTTTCTAACAAACTCTTTTGTTTTAGCTGCAAGGAGCAACAAGCGATGGATGGCAAGAAGTTGGAATTACTTCGGCAGTACCATTGGATATGTTATTCATTCACTGTAACACTAAAATGGAAATGCAGACAGATACCGCTGCAGTACTTAGTATTTGTTCTTCAAAGGTACTATCAACTAATATACATAATTAAAAAAATTACAGTAGTCAAGTTAAATTATTATATCGTAACAAGTTAAGAAAGGAACCTCGTGTGCCTTAACCTATGCAAGCTCATGATATCAGGTAGTTAGTTATTAGGTGGCTGCCGTGCACGATGACTGGTTCGAATCCCGTGCAGAACCGTTGTTTGTACGACCTTGAATTATTCTCCCGAGTCTCGATGTATGTACTTTTTGCGTCCGTTGATGTTTGTAAAGTAGCGGCATAGAGCATGCTCTAGTGCATGGGTTATATTTTTAAATAGAATACGTAATCACCTAATATATCATTACAATTGTGTTTTCTAGGAAGCTCCTACGGATCTTCTTGCATCAGTAAGATGTCAAGCAGGCACTCGAAGAGTTTGGGTAAAGATGCGATACACGACCAATACTGTAGTGGATCAGGGAAGAAAAGTGCTCATTTACGTACTACCTGCTGGAGCCCCGAGAGTAGCACGACTCATTACTTTAAAATTACCAGCCTTACCGTACTATTCAAGATACGAAGCTCCGGAATTGAAATTTGAGAAAAATGAAAGGTATTAAGCACTGGCAACACTTTTTCATTTTTCATTACTAGCATTCATGCGTATCTGTAGGCCAAGTTTTTCCACCTTACATGGTGGACGCCAGTCTCTACGATGTAATAAAATTGAGAACGTCTTTTTTTTTTAGGACCTTTAATAAACATGCTACTAATTTCAGGTCTTGGTGTCAACTTCAAGTGTCAGGAAGCTTTTCAGTAGCTGAAATAACTTCGTGGCTAACAGATGCTTTGCCTGGTGAATTACCACGACCAGCTGCAAGCGTGTCCTTTGCTCGATCACACTCGCTTCTCCATACAATACTTATATGCCAATATCAGTAAGTTAAAAAACTATGAGTAACAACACGGGCTCTTTTGGTTGAGGGCCGTCCGCGCTACCACAGACCGTGTGAAAAAGTAACGGTATTCGGCGGCCAAATTCTCGTCTTTATCAAAAACTAGCTGACCCGTGCCCACTTCGTTGAGCAGCAAAAAAAACGCGTCCTTTTTTTAAACATATTTCATTACTGCTCCTCTCTTATTAGTCATAGCGTGATACTATATAGCCTATGGCGCTCCCCGATAAATGGCCTATTTAACACAAAAAGAATTTAAAAAATTGTTTCTGTAGTTCCAGAGATTACCCCCTACAACGTCACAAACTTACATACACACAAACGTTACCTTTTTATAATATTAGTATAGAGTATTATCCATTAATTCTATCCGTGTGGTGACGGAGTAAGAATACAATATGTCACCACCCCATCTCATCCCATGGGTGTCGTAAAAACCGACTAAGGGAATAACCGTAACTACTATATTTACGAAATAAAAAGAAGGAAAACTTGAAATTAAACCCTAAACCAATCCGTCTGGCCAGCGTGGTATTATCGTAGTAGGCCAAGTAACCCTCCGTCACGGGAGGAGGCCCGTCCCTGCAGTGGGACATTAATGGGCTGTTATGATAATGATTTATCCATGTAACGATGGATTAAGAATAGGTACATGGTATTAATCAATAAACCAATTAGCCTATCGCAGTCCACTGCTGGACAAAACGCCTCTTCCAACAAACGAATTTAGCCCTCCGAATTTAGTCCGACCAAGCGATCTTTTTGAGGTAGAATTAATTTATAGTACAGGTATTTAAAATTAAAATAAAAATCCCCTATGTCCACTAAAATCCATTAAAAAGATCCATGGATCTTTTTACACTCAAATCACACAGATATGTCCACTTTAATCCATGATCCGAAAATATTTTAAAAATGGATCTTTTTAAAATCCATTATAAAGCTGCATCTACAGTAGCCATTTTCTATAGGTAAATAAAAGACTAGAAAACCGATCAAAATTTTAATAGTAACATATGTATAAATGTTTTTTTTTATTTATTTGAGATGGGGTGGTGATTGATTGATTGGTGTGAGCAATATTTGGTCCGTATTTGGTGAACGGATGGTGATGATTCTCCGTGTGGTGACGGAGTAAGAATACATGTCACCACCCCATCTCATCCCATGGGTATCGTAAAAACCGACTAAGGGACTATCGGTGAATATTATCCTTACGAAATAAAGAAGGAAAACTTGAAATTAAACCCTATACCAATCCGTCTGTTCAGTGTGATATTAGTAGGCCAAGTATCCCTCCGTCACGGGAGGAGGCCCGTCCCTGCAGTGGGACATTAATGGGCTGTTATGATGATGATGATGATTTGGTGAAAGCCACCGGACAAACAATTTTGTTTGGAAGAGTTAATATAAAATTGGGCAAGAGGAATAGAGCAATTTAAGATTGCGTGTGTCACCCGCTTTATTTTTTACAATGGATCATGGATTAAAGTGGACTTATGTGTTTGATTTAAGTGTAAAAAGATCCATCAATGGATCTTTTCAATGGATCTTAGTGGACATAGGGTAAAAATCTTACTCCAACCAAAAATTAAATGTTGATACTACTAACGGCTCAGGCGCAAAACCTCTCTTTTCTCAAAATGTCACTTGTCGTAAAACGTCTCTTTCGCAGAATGTCTCTTTCGCAAAAAAGGTCTCTTTCGCAGAATGTCTCTTTCGCAAAAGGTCTCTTTCGCAGAATGTCTCTTTCGCAGAATGTCTCTTTTGGACTTAGAATGAAACTTCGATTTTCGAAACAAAATCATTTATTAAAATTACCTATAGAGTAATCTTGGCTATGGCTTAAGTATCACTTGATGTTAAAATTTTGGTACCTACTGAAATTTACATAAGTACCTATGTATTCCAAAAAATGTCAATGCGTAAACAACATTATTTTTTATATATTATATAAAAATTAAATACTATGTGACATATCGAATGATATATATATATATATATATATAGCGCCTGAGCCCTACTAACATCGCGTTAGACAGATATTTTACGTTATTCGCGCATTATTTTAAAACTGAGATATCTTTCAAACTAATAATCGGATCTCATCGCTGTAAAGGACAATATTGTTTAATATTAAATAAGTATAATGATTAAAGTATTTATTTTGATAAGGGTTAATACCATATACACAAAATACCTTTACAAACAATGCATTTCTTTAAATCAAATTTGATTATTATAAAAAAGGTCGTAGTGAGTCAACCTTAGAAGATAGATATATGGCTATCGTTGACTTAATTGTAAAACTTTTTTAAAGGTACAATTCTCTAATACATCATTTCAGTATATCTCCATACGTTTAAGCAGCAGAAGCAAAATAAACGTTTTTAAGCGTCCCTTTTATAAACATATTTCATTACTGCTCCACTCCTATTAGTCATAGCGTGATGCTACATAGCCTATGACACTCCCCGACAAATGGACTATTCAACACAGAAAGAATTTTTGAAATTGGTTCAGTAGATCCAGAGATTACCCCCTACAACGTCACAAACACACAAACAAACACACAAACTTTACCTCTTTATAATATTAGTATAGAAGTATCATAGATAAATAAAACCGGTCAAGTGCGAGTCTGACTCGCGCACCTATTTTCCCGCCAAATTGCGATGACGTAGATAAGGGCTCAGCTGTCTACATATTAATTTTCCCGCCAAAATTCAATGACGTCACGACTCATCTGTCTAAAATTCTTGATCATAATCCAATCAATACCTTTATTTACAGGCGTGGATTAGCTATATTTAAATCGGACAATGTATCAACCATAGCTACATTGAGAAACATAATTTCGAACTGTTCAGTAGAAAAAAGTATTCGAGTGGAAATTTCTTGCGGTAGGTAATCAAACAATTAGATATTATTAATGAAGAATATTAATATTTATTTGTAGATATTCTTTTCGAGGCTCCCGCGCATAAGAGTGCTGGCGCTCTGCTTCGAATCCTACGTGAGGAAATAATTTATGTCCTCCAAAAATGTATGTCTCGGGTGTTGTATAATATCTTTGTTTTTAAAAAAATTCCGCGACACAGAAACCCCCCCCCCCCCCTCTGTGTCGCACCTCCCCCCCCCCTATCTCTAGTGGCAGCGTTACCATGAAAAAAAATACACCCACAAAAATATGTCTGCTTAATTTCTAACTTACATTTCACAGATATTCCTGACGATTGCTGTTTAAAATCTTTTAAAAACTTGGAGAATGTTTTCAAATTGGAGTATCAAAAAAATAAGGATTTTATATTGAAAAACGCTATCAGGTTTGTTATACTTACCTACCTATAACTAGTCATGGTAAAAGATAAAAAGAATAAGTAAGTACCTACAAAGATGCATAATAATCTATCAGTAAGGTCCCAGATTCAAATCCCATGCAAGACTTTAGCGCTGGTGTGTATATTGTTGGAGAGTTTACAAAATTAGAATGTACAGTTCACAGTCAAAGTTAATAAAACATGAAACAAAACTTCAGAATTTACTTTTTTTGTTTACTTTTTAATTTATTTCAGTATGTTGGACTTGGACAATTCAGTTAACGAAGACGGTCCGCTTTTATGTGAAGATTATACTCGAGTCTGGGAGGCCCGTGACAGCATAATAGAAACACAGTTTAAAGAACTTGTAGGTAAGGAGTATGCACCATATAAATAAGAAAGTGCTTAGTTTTGTACAGAATCTGAAAGACGGCAAATAAAGTACCTATTTATGTAATTTAATGAAAATCATCCGTGTCACTTTAATTCCTAAACTGTGTTTGCGATTTTTGATACAGGCTCTTTGCCTAATCATTACGAAAAAAAACGGGTAGGATTTTCAAACTTAGGAAATCATGATAAAGGGGAAAGGACTACGGAAAAATCATTTGTTTTAAAAGGCATTTCATAAAAACTTCACTAGATATAATTAAAAAAACTCGAGTGACTTAGCTTTAATACGAAAAAACCTGCATCACAATCGCTGTAAGTACTTAGGTACTGCATCTAAGGAAAAATCTCTTATATTTAGTTATAGTTGCTGACCCCAAGTAGGTAAAAAAATGGATAAGGGCAGGCGAAAGATGAAAAAAAGATTTAGTTACAGTTGGTTTGTGTTTGGTCCAGTTGTTACCTAATGTTATCCCTTTTTATTTTCAGACACAGTAATACAATGGTACAAGGATTGGCGTATGCTAACTCTACACAACGATAATAATTATGGAAACGAACTTTCAAAACTACAGAATGCTCTAAATGATTGTCGTATTGACAGTGTTATGACTATATTTTATAACAAAACCACGACACCGAACGAAGGCTCTTAAATGTGTCCTAATAATTATAGAAACTGTACCTATATTTATTTTACCCATTCGCCACTCGTTGGCGTTAAATAGATCGCAGATGATTGCTAAACGAAGTGCTGGCAGTCAGTATTTTAAACTCCGCCCAATTCACCACTCTTTTTTCCTACATTTTAAACTGCAACTTGCAACTGCATTTGGTGTTTAAACAAAGACCTTTAGAACCATAACATAGTGTTATTTTAAAACCCTTCGTATACTGGCTTTAGTGGGTACTCTTACATTGCTTATGATATGAGGGGTTCTTAATTTCTTATAGACCCTGACAGGGGCCAAAGTTTACTAACTCATCATAAACTATATACTTATAATCTGTAAGCAGCATTAAGTAATTAATCTTATAACTGGGCCTATCAGTAGACCCATCTATAGGTAGGTACTAATGGATATGAATTAGTTGCGGGTTTCAGATTAGTAGAGTTCATCTGTAAGTTGTTATCTTTCTTAGGTTACGTATAAAGAGATTATTAAGAAAGGAAACATAAAATATGACTTTCTTTACAACACTTTATTACAAAACAATTTTCTTTAGTACCTTTTTACGTTCACTTAATATCGTAAGAATATGGATATGTTTTAGCCAGTTCCAAATCATAAAAGTAAATACCATCCGGATGATCATTAATCATAGTCAAATTTGTAATATGTTTTGATATTTCGTGTATGGACTGCATTTGTTCCTTTAGAAATATTGATGTCAAGAAATCAGCACATTGTCGATCTTTTAAATTTTCAGCTTCTTCTATCAATTCTTCTATTTTCTGGTAAAAAATAAAATATTGTTACCTAGTTGATAATATTGTTTTAATAGTATCTACCTACTGGTCTCCTCCGGACCTCTGTAGATAGGCTAGGTAGTTGGCTGTTGGAGCAAACGTGTTTTAAAGTGGAGATCGCGAATCGACAAGTGTAAGACGGCCCCAAGCTAGGTGAATCGAGGACCATAGAACTAAATTCCCGAACCTTTTGGTGCGAAACGATATCTTACAGACCGTCTGAGAATGACGGATCATCATCGCAGAGAGACAATTCTATATTATATTATAGGATAGTAAAGTATGGAAGAAGAAGACATGCTGCGCCGACCCCAAATAAAATTGGGATAAGGGCAGGGGAATGATGATGATGATGATGACCAATGTTTACTTACCTTCGTTATGCCCTTTTCCATGTCAAGGCTTTGTTTCATTGATTCAAGTAAAGTTAAATTTTTGTGGTCAATAGGGGGATCTAGACCACATATTAAAGGTTTACCTCCACGCGTTATATGATATTGTATAAGCGAAAGCATATGGTTAAGTTCCTCTTTATACATTTTTATGAAAAACCCACCACCTCCATTTAAGCTGTGAGAGGGATGCAAAAAAGTAACAGCCATATTTAAGTATTCCTGGGCTGCTTGCTGTTCCACTTTAATTTGTTGGTTCATAAGCTCTACTATTTTAGGATTATAATTGTACTGATAATATAAATTTCTTCGAAAAAAAGCGTTCACTACCGCATATTTATTTAAATAATTTGTTTTGAATAAACGCATTTACTATAATTTAGGATAACATGCAATTTTGTAAAAACCTGCTGCCTAAATAATGTCACTCTATAAAGGTGATTGACACTGATTGATATTTCAATTTCAAGTATGCCATGTATTTTTTAGACTTTTTGACCTACATTACCATAGACAGGTATCGAACCTTTTAAAAAATAAATACAGATGTATACAGTACGAGGACATTGATAATTATGATTGGTTTTTAAAGAAAGACAGACAACAATGAGGAAGCGAGAAAGTGAGATTATAATTTATTGATGATTTTGAAATTGTATATTATAACGTTAACAAGAAGTGCTATATTTTGTTGCACTGCAATGACTTTTTAACGAAGTGCAATGTTTCCGTCACCAGTGTCACTTAAGAAGACATGATGAAACATACAATGTCAAATATAAGTACTTAAGTAGGGATTCAATTTTTTATAATTACAACCTTATGCCGAACGCCATAAGATATATTTTAATGTGATAATTTTCAAAACTTATGCTAAAATTATTCAGCTATTTTCGGTAATCGGATGTACTTTTCTTACTCATTGATTTGCTGTCTTTCTTTAAAAGCCAATCCACATTATCAATGTCCCCATAATGTACCTACCTATTATGTTGCATCCGCTTCCGCTCATCTCTATACTCTTCCACCTCTCAGAACAATATGAAAAAGTTACTAAAATTCTATTCTATGCTACTGGACCTTTATGGGTACAAAGATCCAGTAGCATAGTGTATAATAATTCAACTGCCTTCGTGGCGCGATGCTCTGGGAAGCGACTGTCGGGATTAGATAGATTCGATTCCCACGCAGTACAAACATACAATCCAGAGTAAGGGCAATAATTTGAGTGATTCACAAATCATTGTCTTGACTCTGGATGTTCTTTGTGTCCGTTAAATGTATATCAGTAAAAGTTCCCGCGACACAGAGCATGATATCTAGTGCGGGAGTTGTCTTTTTAAAAACATATTAGATAGCCAATAGGGCGAGAAGCAAAGCCGTTAAGCCCGATTTACACATCAACAAGTACAGTAGCGAGTTCACTTGCATCATTGGCAAGTTAATTTATGCAGTGTCCACGACGCGTATGTGCGTCTATTGTTTTTTCACGCCTTTGCTCAGTATCCTTGGACTCGCATGTGCGTCTATTGTTTAGAAAGAGCGCCATAGTTATATTATACAGTAACTAAAGGTGAATGAAGATAATTTCTTTATGTGTACGTGCTCAATATAATGTACCTACACAATAATACGTAGCTATTTGCTTTTGTGCCTACAATGTATTTCTGAAATTATGATAACTAGGAAAAGGTACTAAATTTGATAAAAAAAAGGGAAATGTTGTATTATTATTATGTAGTAGCACCAGTGTTACACATTAAGCAAGGGTGTCATCCACCCTACAACACAGGACAATGCCAACGTCCAATCGTAATTGTTAGGTGGGTAAGTACTATAGTTATTCTAATTGAATTATTCTAAGATAATGTTCAATAAATAAGTAAATAATAATAACTTACCCAGTATATAAGTCCACTATAATTAGTTTAATCACCTTATAAATTAATGTAAGTACTCTCTAGGTTTTAGTATTAGTATGACCTAGGTACTTCGATGGAAAGTTTTGAAATCGGCGAGCATTATTAAGGTCAATAACCACCTGGCGTAGGTAAGTGTGTATGGACCTTATTTTCATAAGTACTTCTAATAATAATATGAATTTTGTAAAGACGCGTATGTGAGTCATGGGGCACTGGACGAATGCTCCTTGAACGCGTATTTGAGTCATGGGGCACTGGCTGTAATCTTGCACTACGTTATATAACAGGCAGCGACAGTGGTCACTCACAAAGCGAGTTAAGTAGTAAGTTGTTGATTTAAATAGATCTCCATCTAATTTTTTGAGGACTCAAGAACGAAGCACCCTTTCTTGCGTCTCCCGCACCCTGCCAACTTAACTCGCCGGCTCGGCACCCGCCGTGTAGACGGGAGAGTTTAGTACAGGTTCACAAGATTATTTTTATCATTTTCTATTGAACTTTCATTTTCAATGTGTTGTGCAAGTATTGATACTATTCCTCGTATAATAGCACGTAAATTGGTAAGTATTCAATTGTTCAATGTCCATTTTAGCGATTGAAATAACTGTTTTCAATCTCAACCAATGCACAATGTGGCTAGTCTTCATCTTTGATTGGCATGTTAAGACTTGCACTCACCTATGTTTGAACTTTACTAACTACTTATTAGTCAACTGACTATTTTTTTAACTGGCTACTGTACTTGTTGATGTGTAAATCGCTACAACAGTAAGACAAGTAGAAAGTTTTGCTACACTGTATTAAGTAGAGCTCTCTCACTATGAATATTCTATAAAGCTCAAGTGATAAGAGAACTTGTTATTTACTTCCTGTTATAAGGAACCTCTTTTATAAATTTTACAAACTAGCTATTCTAAAATGGATTTAAATAATAAAAAGCAAATATTCAATTCAAATATTACAATTTATTAAACTACCTAATGTATATTATTTAAATCTAAAGTTTAATATCAAGTGAATTTATTTTTGGAAAGGATAATAATCTAAACCAGAGTTGTAAGAAAATTTATGGGTGAATCGGTTCACTTGTGTCTTTCCAACTTCTATCATTTTCTGGACCTCTTTCCTGTATGCTGGAGGCAACAGTTCTTCTTCTAGCGTGCAACTACTGGTATCTGAAGTTCCTTGGGATTTAAAAATGCGTTGTCTAACAATATCAACATCTCGACTGTACTCTTCTTTTAAATCAGCAACTGCTTTCGTCGCAGTATCCATTTTAATAACAAAATAATTTGCTTCCCTGTGTATTAATCCATGAGCGGATGTTTTGTAAGGCATACTTCTGAATCCCAGGTTTTCAATGTTTCTTATTATACCACCACGATCAAATATAGCGTGTGATATACGCATCAAAGTGGTTTTGAGCTCAGGAACAGGCATTGCACGTAACATTAAAGCTAGTTCATAGGCAGGCATTTTGCGAATTAAAAAGGCGAAGTTAGGTTAGAATCACTGTCTACACAAATCAGCTTATAGCTTTAATCAATTAAAATTATGTAATGTTTTATTCATAAACTTATTTTAATACTAAAGCACACGCCGCAAAACTAAAACTTAAAGATTTATGACAAAGTTAGTTATACAATTTCTGTTTCTGTTCTGTTTTTTTAATTCAATGGCCCCCATCGTTCCCCGATGATTCTGCCAACGTCAAGGTGGAGAGAATAAAAGTATAAAAAAGAAAAATGCCCGGTCCCTAACAAAAACTGAAAATACAAAAGTTAGTCTGATTTCTATTACTAAAACAAAAAAATAAATTAAATTAAAATGAAGCTTGGTAAGTCATCAGTAGAAAGCTAAATTATTCTAAGTAAAATAAATCATCTATATACATATTGTACCTAAGTGAAAAACATAAAAATATATTTTAAATCATGCAAATTCATTATAATAATATCTTATTAATGGATATGAATCTATATAAGACGTCAATAAGTGGGGTGTGAGCTAGGGATAGAAGAAAAGGAATGTTTACTGGGCGGGGTATACAGTTAGGCAATAAGTCATAAAGAGGAACAGAAAGGTTAGGACAGAAGAAAAACAGGTGCTCGAGAGTGCCGTCGTCCAAGCCACAATCGCAGATAGAATGATCTCTAATGTGCATCTTCGCTAAAAGTTACACAATTTGATGTTATGTCAAAATAAATAGTGTGTTTATTTTTGACAATCGATAATGTGTCACTTTGATAGCTTAGGGTCAGGCCACAACTGACAGTGCGTTGCGGCGTCGCATCGCAAAAATCAACGACGCCGCACAACGCATCGTGGAAATTTCCGATGCGCTGCCGCAACGTACAAATCTGCGATGCGACAACGCTTTGCCGTTTAGTCGGTGTCCATACTTTGTTGAACGACCTGCACGTGTTTTTTAAGCGATATGGCGCAGTACGATGTCGATCACCTGATATCTTTAATTTACGAACGTCCCGTCCTTTGGGACAAAACTATATCACAATTCAAAGACAAATTTTTAAAAACAGAAGCATGGAGGTAATTGTGTACAAGTTTATATTCAAATTTTGAGGAGTTAAATAGTGTTGAAAAAACAAAACTCGGTAAGTACTTATAAACATTTATATTTTTGTTAACTGCCAACTAAGACCTCCAATGTTACTATTAAAATAATTACAAAATTCGTTTCTGATTATGTTAGCTCCTGTTCTACTTTCATGTGTTGTTTCGTGTAAAATTTGCAAAGAATCGTCAATAATCATTTCTTCAAACGTTTGTGCGCCATCTCGATTCAATACAAAGTTGTGTAATACACAGCATGCTTTTATAATGTCTATTGTGAAATCGTAAGAAACATTAATGGGTCGATGAAATATGCGCCATTTATTTGCGAGTATGCCAAAAGCGCTCTCAACATATCGTCTGGCTCGGCTCAAACGATAATTAAAAACTCGTTTTTCTATCGATAAAAACTTCCCAGAATATGGGCGCATTATATTATTTGTCAGTGGTAATCCTTCATCCGCCACGAAGACAAAAGGAATTTCTTTTTGAAAGTCAGGTAACGGTTTTGGCGGAGGTATAGATAATTGACCTTTTTTTAATAAGTCGTATAGATTTGAGTTCTGAAAAACAGTGGAGTCACATTCCTTACCATATGCACCTATATCGACATATATAAATTTGTAATTCGTATCAACAAGTGCTAATAGAACAATGGAATTATAATTTTTATAATTGAAAAATAGGGATCCACTGTGATCCGGGCTCAATATACGAATGTGTTTTCCATCTAGCGCTTCTATACAATTAGGAAAGTTGGTCTTTTTTCCATACTCTTGAGCAATTTGTTCCATCAGCTCTGTTGTAATTTTTGGTAATTCCAACCTTCTAAGAATGTTCCATACAATACGACAAACAAATTTTATTATTCCTGTTATTGTAGATGTATTGGCCGCGCCCTCTTGTACCTAAACGTACGTAAGCGTGCGCGGGTGTGCGTTGGTGTGTGTGAGTATATAAACACACACAGGACACACACGTGAGGGATACCTCCCTATACGGGTGACGGGGTTTGTTTCGGGAGAGCAACACTAAAGCTCTAGCCCGCGCCGGTATGCCCGTCGATTCCTTAACTATGGAAGATCTTGCTGTAGGTACTTTGTGTATGCGCAGGTTCTTCAAGGGAGTATAAATAAAACACTTTTTTACTATTTCAGTATTTCTTCCAGTTTCCGAGGTACTCAAAGCTTGATGTTTTACTTTTCTTCAGGATCCAACTACAATTTTCCAAGAAAACGCAATCGCTTAAGTACCCCGGAGCATTACCGTCACGTGGGCACCGCGATTTAGCGCTTAATCTCAAGCTAATTTTCACTTTGAGTAACCTCGTTTTCTGTTCATATTTATTTATTTAAAACATAAAATATACATTATCATACACGGTTAAATTCGTATCAATGTCAGTTACAATAATTAAAAATGGTTTTCTTTATATTTCAATGGTACAAAAAGTTATGACAGTATAATCACAAAAAATACACAAAATATCGTCGATCTCTAACAGTTATTCGTTTATAATTCTTTATTAAATTGAAAGTTATATTCAAATGTTGTTTATTATTTATCTCTACCGTTAAATTAACAATATACAACAAAAATAAACTATATAAATTAACAATTTGGCTAAGTATTTAGCGTTTCAAAGTCTCTATTATAATTCGATACATTTTCATACATTTTCTTTAATAAAAGTCTTTCTGATCGTTCTATTCTAATATTTTTACACTTAAACTATATATCTGAGGTCTCTCAATCACTATATCACTGATTCACAGTCTTTTTAGGTCTTTCACTTTCAGTCCGTCACTCACACACTATAGTCACAGTCACTATACGTCGTTAACATTCTCCCCCTCGTGCGTCGCACCATCCTGTGGCAACGACGTCTGGGAAGGCACCAGTAGCACCACCTTGGAGCAGGGTCGCCGCAGCTCTCCTCCTCTTGTCTGCACGTCCACAATCCGAACCCGTCCATCGGGCCCTGGATACGTGCGGATGATGCGTCCTCTCGGCCACGTACAGCGTGGCAGTGTGTGGTCCACGATGAACACGATGTCACCAACTTTCATGTTCTCTCCGACGTTGCTTCCTGGCGTACGTCTGGGTAGGAGAGTAGGTAGGTATTCGCGTACCCAACGTCGCCAGAAATGGTCGCTGAGCTGCTGCGTCGTCTTCCACGTCTCGCGACCAACCAAATCGTGGTCACTAAATGCGCCCAGTCGTCCAGCACCGCACGACCGCTTAATGAGAAAGTGGTTGGGCGTGAGTGCTTCTTCATTTTCATTTTCGTTTAACTCTGTTAAGGGTCTAGAGTTAACAATATGCTCGGCTTCTAGTAGAAGAGTGTGTAGAACTTCTTCTCTCGGATGTCGTTCTCGGAGTGTGGCGGCTAGTGCGGTTTTCACCGATCGCACCAGTCGTTCCCAGGCTCCTCCCATGTTTGGAGCGCCAGGTGGTATAAATTTCCACCTAACACCATACTTCTCGGCCTCAGTAGCTAGAGTTTCGTTCTTCAATGCTTCTGCAGCTTGTTGTAATTCTTTGTTGGCCCCAACGAAGTTCGTGCCATTATCACTGAACATCACGGATGGCATACCGCGACGCGCAGCTAGTCTTCTGAGTGCCAGTATCATAGAGTCAGATGATAGAGAGGCAGCTAACTCCAGATGAACTGCTCGTGTAGTCAGGCAAGTAAACAAGGCGCCCCACCGCTTCTCGTGTCTTCTTCCCACCGTGATGGTCATCGGTCCAAAATAGTCGACGGCGGTGTATGTGAACGGATGTTCACCATGCTTCAGTCGCTCGATCGGTAAGTCTCCAAAGGCTGTCTCTTGCGGTCTTCCTTTTCTGATGCGGCACCATTGACAACCATGCTGAGTTGCTCTGACTGCTGCTCTCAGACCCAATATATAAAATCGTTGTCTGAGCTCGTTCATTACCGTAGCGTGGTTGCCATGATTAAATCGTTTGTGATAGTCATAGATGATGAGACGAGTGATGTGGTGCTTACTATCCAAAATCACAGGTCTTGTATAGCTTCTCGATAATCCAGCTACCGCATCGATTCTCCCCCTCAGTCTGAGAAGGTTGTCTTCTATAACCACATCGAGCTTCTTCAATTTGCTGCTTCTTTCTAGGGGTTCTTGTTTCTGCAATCTTCTTAATTCTTCTCGAAAACTGTCTGTCTGACATCTTCTGAACAATATCTCTTCTGCTCTAGCTATGAGTTTCTCGTTTATTAGTAACCATTTTCTTTCGATATTTTCTAATTTCATTTTGAACGCAGGTTGACGTTTTCTATTCTTCCTTCTCCAGTCCTCTTCTTTTACAAGATTCGTCTTTTGGTTCCTTTTTGCTCTGCACAGCTCTATAAATTGCAGAACTCTCGTCGTGGTTCTCAATAATTTATTCCATGACGAAAATCGTTCTGGCTCAAGCGTGCATATCTCTTTCACGATCATAGTTGATTCGGTTTCTCGATCTTCTATCGTCTTCTCTCTACCGAAACTTCGTTTTTCAGGCCACTTGTCTTCTTCAAGTCTTAAGAACTCTGGACCTCTATACCATCTGTGTTCACTATTGAAGTCTTCAGCGAGGATTCTAGTTGCGTCATCGGCTGGATTCATAGATGTTGATACCCAGCGCCACTGCTGGGGTGTTGTCAATTCTTCTATCTCGGCTAGTCTGTGAGCGACGAATGTCTTGAATGTTCTTGGATCAGACTGTATCCAAGCTAATACCACGCTAGAGTCTGTCCAGTATGTCTTCTTTGTAATACGCAATTCTGTTTCTTCCTCTACAGTGCGTGCTAATCGGCTTCCCAATAGTGCAGCTTGCAATTCTAAGCGAGGCACTGATATCGGTTTCAAGGGTGTTACTCGAGCTTTTCCTGATATTAATGTCATCATGTACGTACCATCTTCAGACTTGGTACGCCAATATACTGCAGCTGCATATGCTGCTAAGCTTGCGTCGGTAAACACGTGAAGCTCCCCTTCAGCGTGAAGTGGCGATATACATCTTGGCACTTGTAGAGTCTTCAGTAGATCTAGTCTGCTCACGTATCTTTTCCAGCGTTCACTGTCGCCGTCTTTTACCGGATCATCCCAGTCTATGCCGCTTCTCCATATATCTTGTATGAGCTTCTTTCCTTGTATTAGAACTGGTGTCACTAATCCAAGTGGCTCGAACGTCGACATCACGGCGCTCGTCACTTCTCTTTTCGTTGGTTTTCGTATGTTATTCAGTACATCTTCAGGCAACTTTCTTAGGTTTGTACGAAAGGCTAATGTGTCTTCAAACGTCATCCATTTCAGTCCTAATGTCTTCTCTTCATTCTGGCCCAAGTGTATCTCTTTAACTTCTTGACCAGTTAGATGTGATGGCAGCAACGTAGGTTGATTCGAAGTCCATCCTCTTAGTTCGAAACCAGCTTTTCTTTGAACTAAGTCGACTTGCGTGGTCGTCTGTTGCAACTCTGTTGACGAATGAAAACTATGAAGATAATCGTCCATATAATGATTTCGTACTATTGCCTTTGCTGCATCTGGATATTCATTCTCGTACTCAGCAGCGTTCCTATTCTTCACATAGATGGCAGTCGATGGCGAAGATGTAGCACCGAATATTACAGATGTCATCCGGTATTTTACAGGTGCTGACGTCTTGTCGTCACGCCATAAAAATCGTAGACTGTCTCTATCTTGTTCTCTGATTCTTATCTGCAAAAACATTTCTTTTATGTCGGCTGCTACCGCAATAGGTCCTTGTCGGAATCTTATTAGAACTCCGAACAGAGACTGAAGCAGATCAGGTCCAGGTAACAGCGCGTCATTTAAACTTTTCCCTCTTGATGGTGCTGCGGCATCAAAGACGATTCTTATCTTCTTTTTCTGAGGGTGTACCACTGCAAAATGAGGTAAGTACCATTTTTTCTTGAAATCACCTTCAATGTTTACTTTCTCCGCATAACCCTTGTCTAATAAATTCTTAATTTGATTTTCATACTCTGATTTAAATTTAGGATCTCTTTCCATCTTCTTTTCTATGGTGCGTAACCTTCTCTCAGCCGCTATATAACTTTCGGGCATTTCCTCTTCAGGGTCTCTCCACAGCATTCCTGCTTCGAATCGGCCTTCGGGTCGTCTTCTACAGGTGTCTTCTAATATCTTGAGAGCCTGTCCCTCGAAGTCAGTTGATGGTCTGCGTGGCATCACTCCTAACGCTTCGATGGCGAAGTGGTCTTTTATTTGTTCATGCATCTCTTCTTCTATTGTCTTAGTGTGAGAACAATAGTTTACGTATTTCACTGTCTTCGCTATGCTTGTATCAAGACCATGCAGTACCCATCCTAGCTCGGTTAACGACGCAACTGGTTGTCCAGGTTTTCCTTTTCTTGTGTATCTTGACACTATTAAGTTCCAGTTGTCTTGACCTATTATCAGCTTAGGCTCTTCTGCTTCGTGATATAATACATCGCTAAGGTTTTTCAGGTGTGAACATTCTTCTAATCTGCCCTTGTCAATAAATTGCGGTGTGAGTTTCATGTCATCGATAGTTCTGACTTGACGTAACTGCCGGATCTTGTCTTCATGAACTCCTCTAATTTTCAAATTTATCCTCATCGAGTCCTTAGTCTTCAATCGTTGTCCACCCACAGTTTCAATTGTTAGATCTTCACTGATTCCAGTAGCTCCTAAGTCACGAGCTACCTTGCTATCTAACAAAGACACTGTTGACCCTTCATCTAATAGAGCCAATATCTTTTCTTTTCCTGTGTCTGATGTCAGCTCCACAGGAATAATTTTCAAATAGGCACGTGATTTCCCAGCACTGGACATCTTCAACGCTATGTTCGTTGACTTCTCAGCTTTCTCTTCTTGTTGTGGTTCTACAGAAGTATTCTTATTCTTCGTATTGTGCAGTAGGAAATGATGCGAACCTTTACACACTTTACACGGCCATCGTTTACACTGTTCATGTCTATGATCACTATTTAAACACTTAAAACACAATTTTTCACGTTTCACTAATGTCCACTTATCGTCAATGTTCAATGTCTTAAAACTATTACACTCATATAGTCTATGATTGTTTTTACACTGTGGACACTTCACTGTATTCACTTCACTTTCACTTGCTGTGTGAGTCACATGACGTTGGAACGATTTCTTGTATGTGTTCGTTTCTTTCATCTTGTTCCCGTCTTCATATGTAGTATGAGCCCCACACTTATCAGCTTCTTTATCGAAGAACCTCGCTACTAGAGTTAAGTTGCAAAATTCTTCTTCTTCATTTTCTGCTGTGAAGTCATACCATCTAAACTTCATAATAGGTGGTATCTTCGCTATAATTGTCTTCATCATCTCTGGCGAATGAAGATATTGAGATTTCTTCAATCCTTTGATGGCTGCTACACTATTATTTATTTGACTAGCGAACATGCAGATATCCTTAGGGTTGTCACTAATCCTAGGCAAAGTTCTCAGCTTCTCCAGTTCGGCTAGTGCTAGAGCATTCGGTCTGCCAAATCTTCTTTTCAAAGCCACCAATACTGCATCTGGTACTGCTTCAGAGTATAACAAGCTCTTCACTTCATCTCTTGCAGTTCCTTTGATTGATTTTCTTAATCGTGCCATGTTTTGTACGTTATTAAACATGGGCGATGTATCTTCGTAACATGTCTTGAAGGCTATCCATTCACTTATGTTCCCATCGAACGTAGGTAATTCGTACACATACTTCGGTTGTGAAGTGTTTGTTCCCTTCACAACATCTCTCAGGGCTTCGGCAAGGACCTTGACTTCTACGGACTGGCTGCTCACTGGTGTTGTATCTTCAGGTTTCACGGCGTTGTGCTCCACGGACACCATACGTGCATGCCCACTCTGAGTCACATTATCTGCCTTTTTCTTCTCGGTACTGTCCATCCAATCACACACCTTTGCAGTCCTATCTTCATGATCTTCCACAGAGTCGTCATCTTCCTCTGCATCGCTATTCAATCGAAGCCTGTCGAGCTTGACGCGTGCTAACACCGCTGCAGCTTCCGCCCGCTTTAACTCAAGCAGCGCCAACTCTTCTTCAGCCTCTAGTTCTTTTCTTCGTTTTATTCTTGAACTCGAGGATTTCAATGTTCTCGCTTTAGTTGACTTGGGAACGACTGTATTCGTCGACCCAGGTACCTCGGCACGACGTTCTTCAGTTGCCGTCGCATTCTCGTTCGTTTCAGTATTCTTGGTAGTGGCAGTATTCTCGGTAGTTTCAGTATTCTCGGTTGTTTCAGTGTTCTCGGTTGTTTCAGTGGCCGTAGTCCCAGTCCCGGTTGTCGTCTCCGTGTTCTCTGAAGATGACTCCGTCGCTTCTTCGCCTGAGCGTCGCGTCGGCGCGCCCTTTTGTGACCTGGTGACCGGCATCTTGAACTGTGATATCTTCTTTCTTCAGCGCACACAGCTATCGGCCTACAAGCAAGCTCTTAAACCCGTTAAGGAATAAGATCCGGCTCGAAGGACCAACTGTATTGGCCGCGCCCTCTTGTACCTAAACGTACGTAAGCGTGCGCGGGTGTGCGTTGGTGTGTGTGAGTATATAAACACACACAGGACACACACGTGAGGGATACCTCCCTATACGGGTGACGGGGTTTGTTTCGGGAGAGCAACACTAAAGCTCTAGCCCGCGCCGGTATGCCCGTCGATTCCTTAACTATGGAAGATCTTGCTGTAGGTACTTTGTGTATGCGCAGGTTCTTCAAGGGAGTATAAATAAAACACTTTTTTACTATTTCAGTATTTCTTCCAGTTTCCGAGGTACTCAAAGCTTGATGTTTTACTTTTCTTCAGGATCCAACTACAATTTTCCAAGAAAACGCAATCGCTTAAGTACCCCGGAGCATTACCGTCACGTGGGCACCGCGATTTAGCGCTTAATCTCAAGCTAATTTTCACTTTGAGTAACCTCGTTTTCTGTTCATATTTATTTATTTAAAACATAAAATATACATTATCATACACGGTTAAATTCGTATCAATGTCAGTTACAATAATTAAAAATGGTTTTCTTTATATTTCAATGGTACAAAAAGTTATGACAGTATAATCACAAAAAATACACAAAATATCGTCGATCTCTAACAGTTATTCGTTTATAATTCTTTATTAAATTGAAAGTTATATTCAAATGTTGTTTATTATTTATCTCTACCGTTAAATTAACAATATACAACAAAAATAAACTATATAAATTAACAATTTGGCTAAGTATTTAGCGTTTCAAAGTCTCTATTATAATTCGATACATTTTCATACATTTTCTTTAATAAAAGTCTTTCTGATCGTTCTATTCTAATATTTTTACACTTAAACTATATATCTGAGGTCTCTCAATCACTATATCACTGATTCACAGTCTTTTTAGGTCTTTCACTTTCAGTCCGTCACTCACACACTATAGTCACAGTCACTATACGTCGTAAACAGTAGATTTTCCACGATAATATGTGAAATGCATATCTTTAAAAGTATTTCCCGTCTGGCGACGTACCTGAAAGAAAATAAAATAAATCATTATTCGTCATATTTTTTTAGGTAACGATGTCATAAAGAAATAGAGAGGAATCAAGGATAATTTTACAAAATACGAAAAAAAAATTAAACGAGCAATGTAAATCCGGAGCTGGGGCCAAAAAAATTAAACAATATCATCTATACGACCAGCTCCTATTTCTGAAAAAGAATTCTCAAAATAAAACAACATCAAGTCTTGACGATGAAGAAATAAGACCAAGCACCTCAACCCAACAAAGCCAGCAACCTGTCATGCCACGTTACCAGCCTGTATCTCGTAAAAGAAAAATTGACGAAGACGAATTTGAGAAGAATATTATAGCTGCTTTAAAAACACCTGAAAGTAGACATTTATCTTTTTTTAAAGGAATTTTGCCATCATTGGAAAAATTGAATGATAATCAAACAATAATTTTCCAAAGTCGTGTCCTACAGATATTAAGTGATTTACACCAACCATCATACTATCCCAGCCACTATCAAACTTCACAAACATCCGTCCAAGCAAACTATCAAACATCTCAAACAACTGTTCAGATTGGCTATCAAACAGCTCAAATGTCTATGCAGAGTGGCTACCAATCAGCTCAAATGCCTGTGCAGAGTGGCTATCAAACATCCATTCAACGCAGTGCCTTCCAGAGCGGATGCGAAACATCACCGGCACCTATGCAATCGTCTCCACAAACGCCAAGGAATGATGATGTAAATGAGCCAGAACAAATTCATTTCGATGGGGAACTAACAAATTTGACGAATGACACACAATCAGAATACGAGTTTTGAATAACACTAAATTATGAAAATGATTAAACAGTATGATTATAGTAAAAATAGTTTTTTTTTTCTTACCTTACAGTTAATCCCAGCATCTCCAGAGGTTCGATGGGTTTTCTAAATATGTATTTCTTTTGTAAATGAGGCTTTATCAAACTAAGAAGTTCTTCAAAACTTACTACACTCATCCTAAAGTAATCGAAAAATTTAACCTCGTCCACTTTTAGCGCCTCATATTTCCTTTTGAAGTGGTTTCCATCTTTATTCATAATTGTCAGTAATGGGTGCACCCAGTACTTTCTTTTCTGTCTCTTTTTCTTAATACGCCTTAACGCAAGCAGAAGTAGAACACGCGCAGTGCGGTCCATGTCTCACTAGAAACTGAACTGACGGTTAGCGTCTTGTCGTACGATGTCGTATACGATGAAATTTTTGCGTTGCGACATCGTATTGCATAGCTGTGCAATGTTGTTTTTGCGATGCGACGCCGCAACGCACTGTTGTGACCTGGCCCTTAGCAGTAGCTTTTTCTGGGGTTCTGGGTGACGAAAAGGACAAGGACAGTCTGAATCACAGAACAATTATACTCAAGTGTGAATTCCCTCGACAAGCATTGGCAATTATGTGACGTTTCACATGAGGCCATTCACGAAGAACTCAAGTCAAGTCAACAATTTAAAGCCAAATTGTAACGATACAAAATTGTCATCTTATAAGGTATGGCCAAGATGCAGATACTGCTAAACATCAGAATCATTCATGAGGATCTTATCCAACAAAGAATGGAAACCCTGGGTTATGCAAGTTCAGACCTGAGGGATTTCAAGGCACGGCTCTGCTATTATCATTATCAGTCGTGCATTTTATAAAAACCGTTGAAAAAGCCATGGGAAAGTGAAAGATACTCAAAAACTCTATTAAGGGTCATAGGGTCAATCAAATAAGAGGGTTTTAGACAATGATGTTATAATGTAATATGAAGTATTTTTTCAGATTGTCGAATTGTTATGATGATGACCTACCGAAAAGGTCTCCTTAACAAAGGTAGCCATAGCTTTTTCCTTATCGTAAAAGCTATCTCTTGGTCGATCTGGCCTCGAAGGGTAGTTCTGTTGGTTTCCTAAAAGCAGTCAGCCTGATTAAGAAATACTTTGAAGCTCCGAAAAGAAGAACGAAGGCAATGAGAAAATTTGTTATTCAAATTTGATACTCAAGGCAGGATTATAACCTGTGTCTTCAATATACGCCTCCGATGCTATGACGTGACGACTAGTCGAGTCTTCGAATACTTTGTAGTTTAAAATTATTATTAGCTAGAATTAAATAAAAACAAAACATTTTGAAATGTATGATATTATGAATAATTAAAGAACAATGGGCAAAACGTCCCCACCCTTGTAACACTTTCAGCTATACATCAAATGAAAGCCCTTGAAAAGTGAAGCATTTTATTGTATGACAGCAAAACTGTCAGTCATGGGAGAACAGAGTTATTGAGGAGAAGAAAATAAAAATAATGAACGATAATATTTAATATTTATGCTAATGTTTCCTATGTAAGCACGATAGAGTCAAAGGCTATCTTACTAGTAGAGTGACCATACATGTAGAACATCCTACATCATCCAGAAAACCATGAATTTCGCTTTTCAAATAAAAAACATACAGCTTTCATAAATATAGAAACTCGTATATCATATCAGCCAATTGATGTCCACTGCTGAACATAGGCCTCCTCCAAACATTGCCATCCTCATCCATCGGTTTCCCGCCGTCCTAACTAGGTCGTGGGACCACCGTGTGAGGGGTCTCTCCACCCTGCGCTTTCTGATAGGCGGTCGCCATTCCAGAACCTTTCAACTCCAACGGCTGTCGGTTCTCCGCGCTATGTCCCCTGCCCACCGCCACTTTAACCGGTCAATTCCGAGCGCTATGTTCGTATGCACAGTTGGGTATATTAGAAAGATAACTGCACCTGACGCAGCTACTACTTCCAATGCAACAGTAACGAGGTAATGCTAATCATTAATGAAAACCACGCACCTATTTATTATTTATTGCATGAAACTGATGCATTCATACTACCACCCCGACACCGACTCCGGTCATATCCCCACAAAGGTGATCACTGATTGGAAGAGGCTCGAGGAGAAACTTGCGTCTGTCGAATCCACCCAACTAGATAGTAGTCCCTACAGTTCGGATACTGTAGTGGACACTGAGGCGGCGATCGGTGCCCTGACAGGTCGTGTCATTAATTAACAATTGCTCTTAGACAGTGGCTATGCTGGAAGACCTCCGCATGCAAGTACCTGGAGAACTGCGTGATCTGTTAAGCCGCAAGATCCCTGCCACACGTGCCTACGACAGGGCCCTCAGCGAGTCCAATAGGGTTAGAATTAGACAGCTTCAATGGCCTGTTAAAGTACGCATAAATGAGTTTTGTCAGTCACGATGGTATGCGCAATTGAGTGAGATCGAACCTTTTTATCTCGCTTTCTAGCAGGTATACCTGCTAGAAAGCGAGTTCATTAAAGAAGGACGTATACTCTACTATGCCTCCTTTGGTAGGCCTGATAGGAGGCTAGCGTTCGAGAATGATGACAAGGCCGAATGCCTGGCCAAGAACCTCGAGGCCCAATACGCAGTTCTCCTCAGGGTAACAATCACGATATAATATCAATCACATACACCAATTTCAAATATTTGTCAACAGCGAAGTAAAACGGTGAACTTCTCTCCAGGAGTCACCGCTCAAGGCAGACAACGACGATATACCGTTAGTTACACCTACCGAGTGGAACCGTTAAATAAACTTCTCGCCCCTAAAAAGGCACCAGGCTCAGAAAGAATAACAAAAATAGTCATTAATTTATTCCCCGAACGTCTTTTGGTCCTTGACGGCGTCTTTCCACTGTTGTGGGAAGACACAACAGTGGAAAGACGCCGTGGTTATCGGAATACCGAAACCCGACAAAAAAATTCCGACCTGTTAGTCTGAGTCGAGCCGTTTCCGAGCCTGAGGAACATAAATTCTGTCGTTTACTATTTCTGCAATGGTTGCTGAATAAAGAACATGCCCTAATGGTTCTCTAAATGTTTATATTAGCAAAGCTAGCTATCCGAAAGTCAGGAAAATGCTGTAGATGATTTTCTGGATGATGTAGGATGAGCTAGATGTATAGTCCGTCTACTAGTAAGATAGCCTATGTTTAGTTTAGCAAAGCTAGCTATCCGAAAGTCAGGAAAATTCTGTGGATGATTTTCTGGATGATGTAGGATGAGCTAGATGTATAGTCCGTCTACTAGTAAGATAGCCTATGTTTAGTTTAGCAAAGCTAGCTATTCGAAAGTCAGGAAAATGATGTGGATGATTTTCTGGATGATGTAGGATGAGCTAGATGTATAGACCGTTTACTAGTAAGATAGCCTGTCACTTTATCGTGCTTATATAGTAAATATTAACATAAAGTATGAAATATTATCGTTTATTATTTTTATTCTCTTATCCTCAATAACTCTGTTCTCCCATGACTGACAGATTAGTTTCATACAGTAAAATTCTTCACTTTTCAAGGGCTTTCATTTGATGTATAGGTGTAAGTGTTACAAGGGTGGGGACGGCTTCCATACAAAAATGCCCATTCTTCTTTAAGTATATAACTGAAATCATAAATCGAATTATAGGCCGACCGTTTAACTCAGACCCCGCCTGCGGTAATAGAGGTGCGCGGGGGGCGAGGACAAAGGAGAGAGCTATCTCTTGATTTTTTGCCAAAACGGCGCCATCTCAGATACTGTGACCCGAACTACATTACATCACAACACACCTCTAATTTTTAGCTAGCTTATTTTTATGAAATAAAAAGAAGGAAAAATTAAAATTATACCCTAAAGCAATCGAAATACCTGAAGAGGTTGTTTTATTTTTCTGGTCAGGCTTTAAATTGTGTAATAATTTAGATTGCATAATTTTTTCTAAGAAAGTACTAGTTTTAGAGCCAAGATGACGCCACCATCTTTGACATTTGTAAATTGTATAGAAGACGGACTAGCATACTGCACTAGTGTCATACTGACATACTGACTAAGTGTCCGTTATGGTAGCGTGTAAAAATAAAAAAGCTCTTATTATTGTTCTTATTATCTGTAAATATTTTCTAAGATTGATTCTTACAAATTAATATGTTTAAATCATACCTGTTTTAATGTAAACTGTGATTATTGTAATGTGATTATACTGTGATTTAATATATATAATTAATGATTGTACAATTGTTATTATTTGTAAATATTTTCTAAGACTTTAGTTATAATTATATTTATAGTTTAAATCAGCCATTCGTATAATAATAAATATATTTATTAAAGACAAAGATGTATTGCAAAACTGTGTATATCAGGTGTTAGTGTATGAATACATTATTCTCAACAGTCTATCCACATCGGATATGCAAATTATAGCAATATAATATCTTAAAACTACACAAATTAAACAAAAACTTATTTAAGTAACTAAATGAAATGTTATTTTTTTCAAAACATTCTTATTCAAAATATTTGTAGATTCTTTAAAAAATAATCAAATTATTACAAATTATGTAATATTATTGTTATTTTTGGAGTCGGTGTCAGTCAACGAAATACGATAATACATAAGCTAATGGAATGGCGGCCATGAATTACAGATTATATTATTATATGACTTCGACATTAACCCCCTTACTTATAAAAATCTCTAAAATTTAATCACTGTTTAGCGAGTTTTTTGTTAGCAAAACCAACCTTAAGCCAAACAAAACCGTAAAAATTTAAGCTTATCAATTGACTAAAATTTAAGTTGCGTTTATGAGTCCGGGGTTTGACATAAAGTTGTTGATTGTTTATAATTGATTATATTGATATTGATATAATTGATTGGATTGGTTTAAAAATTAAACAAATATTAAATAACTATTTTTATCATATTTAAATAAATATATTTTAAAATACCTGTGTCACGTTCAAACGTTTTAATATACCTATTTAGTAACTGATTAAAGCTTTCCATAACTTATGGGCGTTTATGGGGCTAACCAGCACCGTCAATTGAAAAAAATCGTAATTCGTGAATAGGATCAATAATGCAAAATGTTGTCTACAAAGTCGTTAGAAAAGGCAATAGAGTTTTGTCTAACACATTCTGATCACTTTAAATAGTTTTTAATTTGATAAATATTTTATTTAAAACAAACATGGCCGTTTCATTTTCGCATGAGAATTTTAAGTAATTGTCTTTGATTCGTAGTACTTATTTCTCATCTTAGTCTTTAGTCAGTGTATAACACGACATCATATTTCTTTAAATTTATAGTCAGGAATAAAATATAGAATATAACTATCGTGGCTGTCACATTACTCCAAAAATAACAATAATATTACATTATTTGATTATATTTTAAAGAATCTTCAAATAAATATATTTGTAGACTCTTCAAGAAATATCCTTAACAATACTTTTTACAATAATTAAAAGAACCTATTCTTTAGATTATAATTAAGTAAAAAGAATGTCTGATTTAATGTTGTAAAACCAAAATACAACTAATTATTTTTTACTTTTTAGTGCAATTTTTGTCTTTGAAATCGGTTTTTTTTTATTGTAAAAACTTATTTTATTTGGCATAGTAAACAACTCGATATAGCTCTTGTGTACGCTACCATAACGGACACCGCTACCCCGCTCCCTCGTCCCTTTCATACCGCAGGCGGGGACTGAGATAAGCGGTCGGTCTATAGTTAGTATCGTATTTCGTGAAATTTTTCACCCTGGGAACATTCTTATTTTGACTAATTTAATTTGTATAATATTTTAACATCAGTATTATTGCTTTGTTCTTGTAAACTTTTTGTAGTTCGTACATAACCTTTCCATTACATGTAAATTCCTTGTTCAGTATCGAATGAAAAGAACGAAACAATTAAAAAACCAATCAAGTTTCAAGTCAAATATCAATTGTATCAATCAATCATGGCGACAGCGTGTGCAGTAATTTGTTGATTTTGTTGAAATAATTAAGTTGACATTGTACACACCGTAATTAATTACACATTACTATTTCTGGTCCCCACCGTCATGGGGTCGCATGCTAAATTTGTTCTCGATTATTGCAAAAGTTGGGAAAAATCTGGAAAGGAACATTTGTAAGCGTCTCTAATTCAATAATTCCTTGTAATAGAATAATAATTATGAAAATATGTACCAAATAAACTTGTATTGTATTTGTTTTCTTTATAATATTCATTGGATTTCATTTTACAATTTGATTTTGCGTTTGGAACTGTATCTTAGTCGGCTGTTTGTTTTGGTTATTTCAATGGTCTTTTCGAAGCAACAGTATGATAAGTCGTAAATAACTCTCATCTCATCTTTCATCTGTGACACTGGTGTCATAGAAAAGCATATTCATAGATAAAGAATATTATTGTAAACATTTATATATATATTTGCAGCATAAAGCACCTGAGTCAATTAATTAAAGACGAAGAAAAGAGTCCTCTTTTTTCCAAATCTGGCAAACTCTCTGGATTATCTCAAACAATTTATGACTTGTTACTATGTGGTCTTCGTGGGAATCTCAAGAAGGACACAGTTCTTTCGGCTCTGAAGGACATAACAGTAAGATATTTTTTTATTTTTACTACTCAGGAGGACGGGACATTATTTTTCAACAAACTTAAATGATTATATTTTTTACAAAAATACTGTTTAGGGCCTAAATTGGTTTAACACTGGTCTCCTCTCCACTAGGATTACCTGTGTTGTGGGCCCAGTATGTTGACTTATATTGGTTTATTTTTAAACATATGTTGCTGTGAAAAGTTATTTGTACGTAACATTTTTGTATAATAAGCTATGTTTTCAGGTACTCCATGCAGATATACCATCCATTATATTAGATGTAGTGTGTATACTTGACGCTGAAACATGTGCGGATGTACAAAGTGAAGAACGCACAAACTTTTGTTATGTTGTAAGAGAACTAGAAGCTTTTATATCAGATAAATTGCTCAAGGAAAGGTTGGAAATTGACACCTTACAAGATGTAGGGACATTAAAGAATAAAAACTTTTATACTAAGTTTATTAAGATCAAAACTAAATTGTAGTAAGTGTACTATCTATATTTTTCTGATAGCCTGTTATGTAAATATGCTTGTGTTTTAGGTTTTAATTTGTAACTTGCTATGTTTTAGTTATAAACAGCGGAAGTTCAATTTATTTAGAGAAGAAAGTGAAGGTTATGCTAAGTTAATAGTTGAATTAAACCAGGAGATAAGTGAAAATACAGAATGGAAAACTTTGTTGGAAATAATTCAGTCGCTGATAGGTATGAATTATTCTTAAACAGAACAAAAACTGTATGATTCAACATTTAATTTCACATTTTGTTTTCAGGTTGTTTCAACTTAGACCCAAATAGGGCTCTGGATATAATACTAGAGTCATTTGAGGCCCGGCCACATTTGGATCAATTGTTTATTCCTCTAATAAATAATTATATGGGTGATCCTCAAGTAATTTCAGAGGTTCTAGGTTTCAAGTTAGGAAATATGGAAGTACTTGATAACTATAAGGAACCACCTCCTATAATGACTGTGATAGCTTTACTTTTACAACATCAGGTTATAGCCCTCGATGATATTTATCCTTGGGTAAGTAAAAATAAGTAGCATTCATTCTTGTTTATTTAAAGTAAGGCAACAAGTTATATATTGTTTATATTTATTGTAGCTTCGTCCAGATGATGCCATAATGGCTAAGGAGGCAGAGAAAGAGTTAAAAGCTGTACAAGATTATATTCGTAAATTAAGTATTGTTTCCACAAAAGGACCACAAACCAATGGACCTGCAGAATTTGTTGAAGAAAAAACAGATCCTCAGGTACTGTACAATATAATATATGTATAACCTGTTGAATGTGTCAGCCTAAGGATGTTCAAAACTAAACGTGCTCATTATGTATGCCATATGCCACTAATCATAAATACCATATTTTCACATACAAAAATATATAAGTTCTAGTGTTTTTTTCCTATTATTATTACACTTCAACCATATTCAGCTTGGTGTATGGATACATATATTCATATTTTGGTTATAGGCATTTATTTAAGAATACCTATTGATTTTGTAAATATTATTGGTATACAGGAATACTGGAGTAATCAAAAGTTAGTGCTATGTGAAGCACTTTTGAAGGTGACAGCGTGGCGTGAGTTTGCTGCACTGTCAGCCCGCCTAACAACTACAGTCATGCCTTCACGACCCGCTGTAGCTTTATGTGGCATGCTACATGCACTTGTTGAACCTTTGTATAGAATGTGAGTATGCCTATCCTTGCTTATAGACCATGCAATAAACTCCACTGTTATAAGGGGTGATTATCTTAAGTTAAGCATATTGTACAAATCACCACAAACACCACTATGTCAGAGGTACTACTGCACCACAGAAGTTCAGATCCTAACTTGCTAATGCTTAAGCTCAGAGCTTGATTTTCTAAGTAATGGTTTGTGATAGTTTTCCCTATTTGGTTAGTGTATTATAACCTGTTTGTTCTCATCTGCCTTGTGCATATGTTTATCAAATGCCTATGTGGACAAAGTCTTGTGTGGACTTGATTATATGAGCAGTACTATTTTGTTAATCACACCCTACTTAACTACAACTCATTAAACTTTTTTCATTTGCAGACATTGCCGTGTTGCACCTAAAATCATAGGCAAACCGATACCACCATTGAAATCAAAACTAGCTCCACAAGCATGCAAGACATTTGAGGATATGAAAGAAACTGTCATACCAGCACTTGTTTTGTTGGGGCCCTCATTGCATTATGACCCTATTTTAATGTACAAAGTAAGTGTGAAACAAACATAATTACTATACTCACAAGCAGTTGTACAAATATTAATAAAGCATTGTTTTACGTTTATTATTTATCCATATTTTTTATAATATCTTATGTAACATTTAACCTTGTTCTAAATTAATACATTACTTTTTTTGCAATTTTAAGTAAATTAGTTTATGTAAAAAATTAAATAATAAGTAGGTAATAATGTAATGAGATTCTAAGTTAATTTATATTAGCTCACTGCAGAATTAATAGCACTGGCATTATATCTAATAATGGTTGCTATTTCATTCTAATGTTGTAATTGTAACTAAACTAAGCAATTGTCAATTGTCGGTTTCTTCGTCCACAATTACCTTAATTTTCATGAAATTTTTTTATGTAACACCAATGGCTTTATTTTACAGATAATCCGTATATTAAGGACTGCTCGTGCTCTCAAAGACGATCCTTTGCATCACGAAGCTCTTACAGTATTAGACGCCGCCATATTGCCAGCACTCACTTTGATGGATGGCAACTGTTGTATGGCTGAGGAAGTGTATACATTGTTAAAATTATATCCATATCAATGCAGGTTTGTAGTTATTTTAATATATCCCACTATGGGAAATAGCCTCCACTGACTAATGCCATGTTAACAGAATAATTGGATGGTACAGGGTTTTTTTTCATAGAGTAGATATCTGCAATCTTTTCCTCAGCTGTTACGACTCTCATACGATAAAAAGGAGTACAGAATGTAATTTTCAATGCTACCATTCTTATAAAAATTACAACTGCAAATGTTAATTTGTATCATATTTGATTTTAGATACTGCTTGTATTCACGTTGGAAGAATGAAGCTGCCGAAAGAATACCATCACTAATGCGCGTTCGAGGCAATTCTTTACAAAGAATAAAGCATATAATGAAACGAGTCTCCAAAGAAAATATCAAACCTCAAGGTCGTCTTATAGGCAAGCTGTCACATGCTGCTCCGACTTTAATCTTTGACTACATGCTTTTACAGGTAATAAATACAATTTTATTATTTAATTGGCGTGAATAATCTAATAAAGTAAGAAATTAGGCGTAGTAATATTTGCCCTAAGTTTATGCCAATAGTTTCATTTCTATTCTTTGTTATAAATATTCTTTAAGCCATACTGTCTGATATTTAAAATGGGCCTCCAGCAAACTGCTTTTTGGAATCAGGGATAACTTAGGACGAGTTACACAACGAAAATTAGTCCTTTAATACTCTAACAAAACACAGCCAACCATTCGGCTGATTTTAGTTGCTTATTCTCTTACTGTGTCAACTAATTCGTAACTTTTATTTATAGATACAAACATACGACAACCTGATAGGTCCCGTGGTAGAGTCGTTGAAGTACCTGACGTCACTGTCTCTAGACGTGCTGGGCTACTGCTTGCTGGAGGCGCTGTGCAGTGGGCGCGGCGCGGGCGGCGCGGCTCACCCGCCCTGGCTGCAGGCGCTTGCGGCCTTCGCTGGAGCAGCCTTCAAGAAACATAATATAGAGCTTACGGCATTGCTGCAGTTCGTCGCTAATAGACTGAAAGCACAACAAAGGTAATGTATACTTTTTTACAGCTTGCGAAATTTGAGTTGGCCGGCTTGAGGTTAGGTTGCATAAACGTTCGTGCATATACAAGAGGTAAGAAAATAACCGCATTCCACGTTCTCCGCCATTTAGTCACAAAAGATGACATATTTTCGATCCGATTGATAGATTTGTTTTTAAATTAATTCTTATGTTTTTTATTTTCAATTACATTTTTGTTATTGTATATTTTAAATGTAAATTTTAATATAACTTAACCAACTGTAAATGTGGAGTTAGCCTGTAAGTAATTGTTATGCATGCATATGTTTTGTGTATTTTTAAGTGTAATGCTTTTGTATAATTATTGTTGGCTAACCTATTTAAATAAATAAATCTGCGCAGCCATTTTAACTTCAAGCCAGCCGACTTATATTGCGCGTACTGTACTAATATCTGACCCGTCATATTGGTAGATGTACTAGGTTAATATGCTTTGGCTACTCATTCTTACTGTTCAAATTATTATATTTTTTATTCCTGTAAGCAGAGTGTGTTTGTAAAAAGAGTAAGCTATGAATAAATTTGTTCGTTTTTAATTACAGCCAAGACTTGCTTATTCTAAAAGAGATTGTGCAAAAAATGGCAGGAATAGAAGCAGCTGAAGAAATTACCAGTGATCAGTTAGATGCCATGGCTGGTGGGGAATTATTGAAAGGAGAGGTAAATAAGTTCTATATCTATGATCATGCTTAATTATCAGTTTAAGATTTTTTTTACATTATGAATGTATTTATTTTTAGGCTGGATACTTTTCTCAAGTTCGAAATACAAAAAGATCATCAGCGAGACTAAAAGAAGCTATAGTTGGAAATAATTTGGATATATCTCTGTGTATATTATCTGCTCAACAGCGACATTGTTGTGTTTGGAAAGGTAAGAAGTGGATAGAGTAAATGAGAAGTGGAGATATTTATTGCTCTTGTTATTTTTACAACTATATCAGTTTACATATCTCATATTACTATGACTATGATAAAGAGAACATTTTAAATCAAGTTTCTCTAGTAAAGAATTTTTTGTTGTTTTTTGATATATGTGCTACGACCCTTACACTACTTGTTGCTCTCAACATTAACTGCCTCGATGGCATAAACGCTGTGCATGGGGTCGAAGTTTAGACGCAATACAGATTTTGTGTGAACTATAAATAATTGTCTGGAGTCTGGATGTTCATTGTGCTCCTTAATTTTCATATCCAAATGTTCCGACAGGCACAATCTCTAGTGCGGGAGTAGTGTTAAGCTACTTGCTATAGTGACGTTGATATTAATTAACCTTTTTTTATAACAGAATATAAAGAAGACCACGTAACAAGTGGTGAACCAGCCGGGTCTCAACTGAAAGTAGTTGGCAGATTGGCAGATCAATGTCAAGATGCGTTAGTACAACTTGGCACTTTCTTGGCATCGTCGCATGCACCCGATGAATATGCCGCCAGATTGCCGTCACTACAGGTATTTGAAAAATAATTTTGAAATACTTTTTCTTAGTTAAACTGCGTTGGAGCTTGCGACTTTGTCTGTAAAGAATGTTTGGAATTTTTTAATGTAGTTATAAGAAATGTATGTTTAACCCTGCTTAGTTTTATACTAAAAGCGAATGTGTTTCGAATATTTTATACATTAAATTCTTTTTATGAAAATATAGCGCGTCTTTACGTCTAATCCGAGATTTAAGCAGTCAGGAGAAAGTTTTGCTGCAACTTGGAACATAAATGTGCGAACTTCTTCGAAAGTGCCTTGATATTTGTATAACTGAGATATTATGACATATATTTTGTATTACTGCTAGCTGTGTTTATGTAAAAGTATTTTACTAGCGAGGCTTATCGCGGTATAAGTTAAAAGTAAATTATTATCTCTTTTCTTTGAACTTTGGAAATACTTTTGTAGCAAAACTTAGTGTAAAATCTTATTAAGAAACTTGTATTTTACAGGAATTACTTCGCGATTACCACGTGGATGCCGATGTAGCATTCTTCTTACATCGTCCTGTACTAGCACAAAAGATTGCAGCGAGAGTAGAAGCATTACGCAAAGCGTCTGACAGTAAAACTGATACGAGTGAAAAGAGTATTGAACGATATATCACAGCGACTAAGGAAGCTCTACAACCTGTAGTACATTCTGTTATACCTATATTACCTAATAAAGTTTGGGAGGATATATCGCCGGAGTTTTATGTTACTTTTTGGTAAGTGAATTCATTGTCAATATTTGTCTAGTTATTTAGTATTATGTAAAGCAAAACAACCTATTAGTTTCCTACTTGTTTTAGAAGTCACTGGTTAGTTGTTTTGGTATAGGCCTATATGGTTTTAATTCGTATTGTCATTTACATTCCCTTAGTCTGCCTTTACAATTCCTCTGGTAGGAGATGGATTGATTCTGTCACATAAAAGTTTGAGTAAAAACGTATCAAAATCAAAGTTAAAAAACAAAAAAGTGTTATTTGAATATTAACCTTGTAATGTAATAGATAAAATTGATTATTATAACCATATTTGTAGGTCGTTATCCATGTATGATCTTCGTGTGCCTGAGGAGAGTTACGACAAAGAAATAGATCGCTTAAAACTAGCCGCTAGTAATGCCACTAAAGACTCATCCCAAGGTACAAAGGGGAAAAAGGAACAAGAGCGATTTAATGCACTCATAGATAAACTACAGGTTAGTTATTTTACTATTAGTACCCTTTTTATATTAAATATGATGATTGATGTAATTTTTTTCGTAGTTTCTGTACATTTGCGAATTTCTCTGTAAGCTAACATCAGGCCGGCCAAGTAAGATTGAGCGAGGGTTTACATACTAGTTTCCAAAACATGCAACAACGAATAATTTATTGTAACTTTAAATAATTTTATCACAATTTCTAATCGTAATAAAGGTTCGGTTCTATACCAGAACCGAACCATCGATGTCAGAATGTGAATTCGTGATAAATAGACGAAGATGACGTATGTATGTACGACCCCACGACATAGGTATTCCTAGTGTGAGGTCCAGAGATGTATATTGGATGTCAATTTAATGTATGTACAGGAGGAGCGTCGTCGGCAGCAAGCGCACGTGGCCGCCGTGTCAGCTCGCTTAGCTCGCTCGTGCGCGGGCTGGTTCCCCGCGCGCGCCGCCAAGTCCGCTAAGAACGAGACGGTGACGCGGCTCATGCAGCTGTGCTTGTTCCCGCGCACCGTGTTCACAGCGTGTGACGCGCTGTACTGCGCTGAGTTTGTACACACGGTGCACTCACTGCGTACGCCCAACTTTTCTACGCTCTTGTGTTATGATAGGGTAAGTATTTTTAAAACTACTTTTGTATACGTTTTTTTTTGAGTAGGTTAATATATTTTTAATAATTTGTTGTCTGTCTAGCTGGGAAGCTTGACAGGCAGTGTTTGTGTGCTTGACAAGTTTCTCTCTGAACCTGGAACAGTGAATTTTCGATTATTAAATTACAAATGAACTATCTGTAAAGCTTGGGTTTGCTTTTATTTATCGAAACAAATCGATAAACGACATACTAAAGTAAGGACAGTAAACGAGACTCAGATGGCCAAAGCGGTTAAAGCGCTTAGGGCATTTATTCAGAAGACGCATGTTACAATTCTGTCTCAAATTTTAAAACAGGGTAGGACGTTCATTTTTTGACTTATTTCAATTTTTATTGGAAATGCCTAAAAGTAATAAGTTTAATTGTAAGATTCCGTACACAATCTAACCTTTGAATTGCTAATTTTTAAAGCTGTAATTTCGTTTGTAATAAATTTCGTAATTGTAAGTATCCGCACGTGTGTTACCCAGTTGTTCTGCGACATCACGTACAGTGTGATGTCGTGCACGGAGGGCGAGGCGGCGCGCTACGGCCTGTTCCTGTGCCGCGTGCTGGGCACGGCCATGCGCTGGCACGGGGACAAGGCCGCCTTCCACAAGGAGTGCGCGCACTACCCCGGCTTCGTCACCAAGTACAGGGTCTCCAACCAGTTCACCGAGGCCAACGATCATGTTGGATATGAGAATTACAGGTATGCACTTGCTTCTTTGACTATTTTGTACACGGAAGAAAGAATCAAGTGGAAGTGCTAATTAGGCGTGGTAAGCGTGTCACTAATACGCGCTGGTTCGCGTAACTTGTCGCTGAGGTTATTACATTAATACATAACGCGAATTTGCAATTATTTGATTCATATGATATCGTCAGCGCTGTGAGTCGGACGTGTAAATAGTATTAATTAATTATTATTAGTTTAGCGCGGCGCGAGCCGACGCAAGTGTTTTTTTTCACCATGAGTGATAAACTTGTGGAGAATGAGGTGCTGGCTTTTGTACAACAGAAGCTAGACGTTTTAGGAGAAGAATCTACGCTCCAGTTTTGTGTCTCGAATTTCAGCGAGGAAGAAATCGCGGCTGCTAAGTTGTTGGTTTTTCGATCGCTAAATAAAGAGAACCGGATGGTGTCACGTAGACGTGACGGACCTAAAAAAAGTATGCAGGACATCATCACTCTGCTCAAGACGACAGATCCCGCAGACGTGCCCGTATTTGTAGCTAGGGACTTGAAAAAGTTACCCCTGGTTACTTTAGAGCACGTCGACGTAACGAGTCTGCTGAAGGACATGGCAGATTTGAAGACTAGTCTGGCGGATGTCAAGAAGAAGTTAGAGACATCCGAAAGAAACGTGACAGAGTTGCGCACCGAACTAGATGAGTTGCGTAATTGTGTCAAAGCATCTGGGTCACCAGTATCGGCGCGTGTAAACACACGTCACGGTGCATCGTCTACAACAAGCTACGCGTCAGCGGTCTTGTTGTCAACACCCTCTACAGCTGACAATGCAGAGTGTGACGCACGAAGCTACGCGCGCCCCGCTCTCGTCACGCAGGCTATTCACTGCGCGACCCCTCGAGCTCCTTTAGTTAATGAGCCCAGGGCTACCGCCAGTAAAAAGCTATTGCGAGAAAACAGCAAGAAGCGGTCTAACGATAATGATGGCTTCGTGACTGTGCAAAAGAAGAAACATCGCCAGCAAACCAAGAAGAACTGCTGCGGCACAGCACCTATGGAGCCACATATCAATGTCCGTGCTGCAAAACCAAACACCCCGGTGTACATTTCACGCCTGCATTACACCACAAAGGCTGAGGACATCGTGGAGTACGTCCACCATAGGTTCAAGTACACGGCTAGAGTGCAGATGTTAGAGTCGCGCCGCAACGTAAATTTCAACGCGTTCGTGGTTCGGATTCCGACGTGTTACTTGCATCTCGTCATGGAGGAGACCTTTTGGCCGCAAGGCGTGGTATTCCGTCGATTTCGCGGACAAGTACCACCTGATCGCACTGTGACGTAATTTATTTGTATTTATTGAGTTTTATTAATATGTATATGTTTTTAATTTTTACGTCACATATTAATATAATGTTATAGTTAGTAGGTATAAATAAATTAAAATACATATAAATATGTACCTATGGCTGTTGTCTGGTACCCATAGTACAAGCTCTGCTTAGTTTGGGACCAGTCAACTTTAATAAATTATGTAATATTGTATTATTATACACTATCCCCCTTACTTATAAACGCCTCTTAAATTTAATCACTGTTTAGCGAGATTTTTTATTACGAAAACCAACCATATACCAAACAACGTAAGAGCTTAGGCTAATTAATCAATTGACTAAAATTTAAGAATTTTTTTATGAGTAAGGGGGTATATTGTTATAATTAGTATTTATAAATTATTGTAAATATAAGTATGTATGCCTGTTGCCTGGTACCCATAGTACAAGCTCTGCTTAGTTTGGGACCAGTCAACATACCTTTATATTGTTATGTAATATTTTATTTTATTTATGAATAAATTTGATTTGAAATTTGATTTGATTGATATTTTTTCTAAAAATAACCAGCTACATAAAATTGAAATGTAAAATGCCTAGACTACCTAAGTAAGGCCTAGATACCAGTAGACATTATCGTATATGATCGTTTATTTAAAAAAACATGAATTTTTAATCCTTGCAACATTGCTAAATATTAAAATTCGCTAATTAAATCTAAACTTTACCAATAAATTAACTTCCACTTTTACAGACACGTGTGTCATAAATGGCACTACAAGATCACAAAGGCCATGGTGGTTTGCTTGGACTCCGGTGACTACGTACAGATAAGAAATGCACTGATTGTTCTTATAAGAGTGATGCCTCACTTCCCCGTGTTGGCTAAATTGGCACAGATCATTGAACGAAAAATTGAAAAAGTAAGTTATTACTCTTAATTTACGTATAACGACATACCTACTTATTTATAGTAAACTTCCTATAAATAAGTATGTCGTAATGTTGTAAGTCAAGGCGTCAAAAAAAAGCTTTAAAATAGTTTTAAGAGAAAATTAATACACTGAAACCCTTACAGAAAATAATAAATTAATGTTAGCAAATTAATATCTGGCCACTTATTTTCCGTTTGCTACTACATCTGATAAATTCTTCTGGCCTATTATAGATGTATTTATAAACTCTGTTCACACTTATTATATAATATTTATAAGTAAAAAATATTGTGATAGAACTGTTTCATAAATGTGTTTGTGTTTTTTAGGTAAAAGATGAAGAAAAAAATGTAAGGCAAGATCTATTTGTGTTGGCAACAGGTTATAGTGGTCAATTACGAAACAAAGGACCTTCTATGATGCGTGAAAGCGACTTCCACCAGGTACATAATGTAGTACATGATTGCAATAATAAGTTGCTTTTTTACTGCTTGCTAAAAATAAATATATAATAACTCTATTTTAATAAAAAAATGTAATAAAGATGTAATTTTCGTGTACAATCATCTGACGCTCTTGGTTAATTGTGTCTTGCATTATTAGTCTCGGAATATTCTAGCTTAGCTGCAACGTTGATCAGAAATTATTGCCGGCATATTCAGGCATCAAACCCTGTACGGAGCGAACCCATTACTCTGGACAAGTTATTCGTTTTTATGGCTAAATTACAAGCATGATCCTTGTTCCGGCAGTGCGACATAAAATGGCCGATATAACATTAACTGACTAACGGCCGAATACTCAAACGCCAAGCAAAAGTAAAGCGGCGCTTAAACTAGAAATTTTCATGCAAATATCTAGTTTAAGCGCCGCTTTACTTTAACAGACGTTTGAGTATTCGGCCGTTAGCCTATTTTTATTAATAACTAATGTCCTTTTTTAAAAATACATGTGATATAAGAAGAATAATTATCTTTAACAGGTTGGAGACAAACATAAGGTAGCTGGTGCTTCAACGGCAGCACCAGTTGTTGTGAAAGATGTCAAGGACGAATCTGCTGGTATGAAACATGAACAAGAATCATCCTCGTCTCCACCACAAAGTGTTGGTAAGTTCTATATCTCAGTTCTATAGTATAAAGCCATGTAAATTATGAGAGAGATGATATTCATCTTTATTCCAATTACAAATATTAATCATAATTCACTGACATTGGTAATTTTTTTATTACATTAATTCAAACGTCATATACGCAGGCAGTTGATGAGCAAGTGATAAATGTATTTATCCTGTATAAATGTTGCAAATTTATGTAATGTACTATTAATATTTTGTTATCATGTTATGTACAGTCAGGAACTTACTTCAGTCATAAGACTTCATCTTGATAATCTTTAATGTCTACTTAATAACTTCTGATTGATGTAACCGATAATAAAATACATATTTTTTTACAGAAGTAGACAAAAAAGAGTCTCGAAGCAGTGACAGGCGCAGAGATGACGTAGAACGTGAAAAGGAAATCAAACGAGATTCACGATCGTAAGTTTATTTTTACAACTAAACGTTTATGTTTTCAATTAATTTATGTCCAAATATTAAGTATTAATGTTTTTCTATATTTGTTTTTTAGCTCTCTAAAGGACAGAAGCAAAGATGAAATCAGGACAAAAGACAGATCTCCTAGAGAACGATCTCACAGGGTTAGTATCTTAAATATTTTAAAAAGTAGGTTCTTTCTAGGGATGCCTTATTTTTCTTATTAATTTGTGAATGCCTGTTAATAGCTGTTTAGATATTTAATTTAGTTATTATTGTATATTAATATTTAAGCTGTTGGCATTCCGAAAACAATAGAATAAAAAATAAAAAAATAATAATAGAGTAATTCTCAGCAGCATACATTCTTTGGCTCTTTGATGTTTGACGATTTGTGTACAAATTTTGTTACTAATATACCAATTTATTTTGACTAAACAGGAGGACCGTTATTTGGAAACTATATCGCCTCCTCATGATCATCGCACTATTCAAGACGACATAGACCGAGGTAAGTTAAAGATTCTTTGCTGAACTTTCGATGAATTGGCGCTGATACAGTTTTGACATTATAGTACATAATATTATTATATTCGTGAAATGAAATAGGTATTAAATGAATGAATGTTTTTTAATTGTAGTAAACGACGCCAGGACTAAAATATAAATTTCCGCATATTTACAAGAAATTGTTTTTATTTTATTTATTTCAGTTTAACATTTTTACCTTTATTTTTTTTATAAATGCAGTACTTAAAGCATTTCAAATCAAAGCAGATCTTTATCAGCGCAAAGTATTTTATTATTTTAAATATATGAACATACTTTTTTAAATTATTTTTAAGACTAATATGCATTATTATTATTTGACAGATGCTAAACGTCGTAAAGTAGAAAACAGCGGCAATGGCAAGGTGAGTATCGTTGTAATAAATCGACCTTGCATCATGCTTGCACCGGACTGAGGATTGGGCTGGACACCGACCACGAAACAACGCGCAAAATATATATACGAGTGTTCAAGATTTTATAAACATTGTGAAGAAACTATGAACTTAAAAGTGCTAAAAATATGTGTAAATCAAGCAAAAGCTAATAAATAAATAACTTCAAAAAATAATTAACAAAATGTAAATCAAAAAGTTTGCAAGAATATCTGTAATTATATGATTCAATTAGAAGATTACTAACGTTGTCAATTAAGTCAAGATTATTTTGAGAGAAATTTCGCAAGGATAAGATATACATGTAAAATTATAAATAAATGGAAGAAACAGGAAAAGTATTAGAAGATGATGGGACAAATCAAAGGTTCGCAACTCTATATTTTAACGTGCCTTTTTTCGATACTAATCATAATAGATGTCCTATTACCATACGATACGAAGGCGATTTAGAAGACGATATTAAAATCTCATTTATTTAAAAGCCATACATCGTATAGCTTAAGTCGTATAGAAGACGATTTTATGTTTTAATTTGAAAATGTAAGCAACAGTTACGTCTACAGTGAGAAGAGGAAGAATTCTTGAAGGAAAAAAATTAAGAAAATTGAAGAAGATTGAATATAGAGAAATTAATGATTCAAGACAAATACATACCTGATTAATTAACGTCTCATAAAAATATTAAACTATTAATTATGTGTCAACAAATGTGTCGCGAGTGTCGTAAGTCCATTGAGCCCAGTCCGATTCAATACGGTAAGATTTATTGTTAATTAAAAATATTGAGTCAAAAGGTCCTTTGAATAAAGAATATGAGATGCAGCGGAATACTTAAAGGAATGGATATAATAAAATACTGTAAAAGCATATTGGTATTTAACTGAAGCAAATATATGCTTAGTTGTGGTAGAACCGCACGCTTCGTATTTAAGCTCCACTAAACCTTGCAAGTTGAAGAAACGCGATTATCTATTGAAATGGACCAAATGGATTGTTTGGGACAAATGCACTATGTCACACTAAAAAAAAAATGAAGCATTGGATCATACTTTGCAAGATATTTGGTGTAATAGAATGTTGATGGGTTTGCTCGCAGAGAAGATATGAAAACTAACTCAATCGAAGTAAATGGAATAGCCTCAGAAATTCGACACAAAACCTCAGTTTGAACATTGTCACCTTCTTTGAAACATCTGCAGAAGTCGTACGCAATTCATCACTAATACAGAACTGTACTGTTCATCTATTTCCTCAGAACAGTCACCAATAAATGAAATATATCTAAAATAATTATTAAGAAGTAAAATAAAAATGAATAGTAAATGCTATGCCATTATAAAACATCAGATGCCATCATACATACACCCTACATTACAAGGGAATAATATAAAAACTTTTAATCGTAACTTTACGCACCGATTATTCGAAATTATGAAACTTTTAAATTTTAACTACAAATAAATTAGAAGACACCAACAACAGTAAAAGATGATATAGGAAAAGGTTAAATAAGCTGTAAGAATTCATAAAAGGAAAATATGAAATATTACAATGATGATTCTTGTACACTTTCATGACAATGACAAGAGAACACTTGAATGACAAGAGGATTCTGTGATTTCAAGAGGAAAGTTTGTTCAAAGAAGATAATATAAATGAAAATAATGAAGATTATATCATAATACAAGACTGATAGAATAAAAGATAATATTGCTCTACGCAATAGGATAATAAAAGAAGATAGAAAGCAAAGATTTATCTTTATTCTTAGTCCCTTTTGACTCTAATTTATTATTGTAATTTAAAAGCCGTTTCTTTCAGACAGATATTGGTATTAAAATTGAATTGTATTTGTTTATATTTTTAATTGAAGATATGTACTTATTTTAATGTATATTTTCTGCATAAGCAGGGTAACAAAGAGATAGAGGAACGTTCACCAGAAAAGGAAAAGAGAAAGCCTAAAATAAGGGGCGATGATCGTAAAGAGCGTAAGATGAATCGTAAGAGGGTAAGTACCTACAATTACTGAGGGTACTTTGAAAATTAAAAAAATCTTAGACTTTTGTTAATGCACATTTTAATATCATTATCAATATTAAAATATTAAATCTTTTAATATTATTATATTCCTAAAGCTAAGAAGTTTTATGTGGATTACGTATCAAACAAGATAATAGGTACGACTTTTATTTTTTTCTTTTTAAACTGACTATTATCTCATGAAACATTAACCATTACCATACACATGGATTAAAATACGATTAATTTGTCAGACGTATTCACATATTTAATTCTTACGATAGCTTTGTTCGTATAAATTTAATGTAAATATTTGAATTTAGGATCGAACAGAAGAATCTGCCATTTTGGAGCAAAAGAGAAGGCGCGATGAACAAAAAGGTACGAAATTATTAAATTACTTCACGTTTATAAATGGTTTTAGTAGTTTTCATATTGTATTGTGTGAAACTATAAGGTTTGATATGTCTTTCAAATTACTTTTTGATTTATTAGCATTATTTAAACAAATAAAATCTCACCTAACAATATTGTTCCTTCTATTATAAAAGTCATCTCAAAAAGTTTTAACAAATAAGTACAATTAAAAAAAAATTAATTATCAATTCACCCATTGTTCTAAAGATAAAGTTTTCTAATTTAATTAAGTAAGCACTTTTGCCATTCGGGTTTTGGACTTGCTTTCATTTCGGATTAATCAACGATAGATAGGTCGATGTTCGAAGCCTATCCAGTTGCGACGAAGTACACTTTGAAATAATTATGATGTGTTACAGTGCTATTTATTTATGTTCATTTTGTAACGTATGCTAATTATTATAATAATTACAGCAGTAATCAAAATGAGCAGCCATCAAAATGGATCGCAAGAAGATCACCACTATGAAAAATATCATAAACGGGTAAGTATTTTTGTTCATATAAATGTTTACTTACATAATTCAGGATGCTGTAAATGTACAGTATGAGGACATTGATAATATGATTGGTTTTTAAATAAAGTCAGACAACAATGAGGAACCGAGAAAGTAAGATTATAATTTATTGATGATTTTGAAATTGTATATTATGACGTTAACAATAAGTGCTATATTTTGTTGCACTGCAATGACTTTTTATCGAAGTGCAATGTTTCAGTCACCAGTGTCACTTAGTAAGACATGATGAAACATACAATGTCAAATAGAAGTAAGTAGGGATTCAATCTTTTATAATTTCAACCTTATGCCGAACGCCATAAGATACATTTTAATGTGATAATTTTCAAAACTTATGCTAAAATTATTCAGCTATTTTCGGTAATCGGATGTACTTTTCTTACTCATTGATTTGCTGTCTTTCTTTAAAAGCCAATCACATTATCAATGTCGCCGTACTGTACTTATATTAAAGCAACGTCCACGCTAGGAGTCTCTGATCTAACGACGATAGCTCCAAAATATGTTTTGTAGTACAACTCTTTCGGTTACTAAAATGTACGAATAAATTCGATTATTTAAAAATAATCTTGTCTTTTTTACCAGGAGAAATCACCATTCCGAGATCGATCGCATGAAGAACCACGAGATAAACAATATCCTTTTTAAATAGTTACCTATTCCATAGCTACTGTAATGTTTATGTCATAGATGGTTCTGCCACTATGACAAATTAAAAAGTTTTCACTCATAGCTTAGCTTAGCTTTTGCGTTAGAGGCGCGTTGGTCGCGGTATGCACTAAGTATGTTGTTTCATATACCACGCAGGATATTTATTTGTTCGATCCAGAAATGATTATCCCGAGACGATGTTTTTTTTTGTAGTCTCCAACTGTTATCTTAATTTCCCTGTACTTATATAATATAAAACCCGAGGTTTAGATTTCGAGGTTGGGTTTTAGTGTCTTTATTGTATAGTTACTTGTAACGTCTCTGAAAGCTAACTTAAGGTCGGTCAAGTAAGTTTTCGCTAGCTGCAATTAAACCTATTTAATGTAGTCGAATGGCTTTATCACCTCTAGAGCTACTGTTAGTTGCATGTCATAAAACTATTAGGTTCAATATCGCACAACAAAACATCAGCTAAATCATGACGCTACTTTGACATATCAGTTCTCTTGTATAAGCAAATAGTCGTTAGGTATTTATTTATAAAAACAAATAGTAAAGTCAACAGCATATTTTCAGTAAAAAGTTATAATCTAATGAATTTCTCTCTTTTTTCCTTCTATGTCCATCCCTATCATTTCTTGTATGACGTCATCGGCGCATATTTCAATTTAAAGTTTTCGTAATTTTATAATATAAAACAAATTAGGGCAAACCACCTAATCGTTTAGAAGTCCTACAATTATTGGCACTTAAGAGTTAAAAGTGAGTAAAAAGAAAGAAAACACTATAGAATATTTAAGTTCAGTATCATTATTCAAGTTCAAATATTATTTATTTAATATTTTTATCATATTTTATTTATTACCTGTGTCAACATAGCAACAATAAATTTATCAGAATCCTTTTATTGGCATTAGTGCCAATAATATTTATTTAATACTATTCAATCACATAATAATGATTAAGTATAAGCAAAGATTAAAGTATTTTATCATTTTATGATATTTTAGTCTGACACGAAGTCCACTCTTAAGGTGCCAACAATTGGGTGGCTTACCAGCCAATATTTAAATTCTACATTTTCAGTTTTTCTGAAATGACAAGCTTGTAATGTCACAAGTAACAAGTTGACTTAAGTTTTAAATTATTTAATGGTTTTTCATGGTTTTTCACATACAAACTCTACAGTTTAATTAGTGACATTTGTATTGTGTTAGTAGATTTTATTATTTATTGCGTTGAAGTGAAAGTTTAAATGTAAAATAGTTTGCACTTTTAATCTAAGCATAGTTTTGGATACGGTCAACCAATGACGTCAAGCTCACGCATAAACATTAAATAACGATCTTAATGAATTTGAATTATGATAGATTTTTTTGTTAAAACTGATAAAGCCATTTCGTTTTCGACTATACATTGTGAAAATGAATTTTCTTAACGTTATATATACTAGGCGCTCAAATGAGTCAAAGATAAGAAGATAAAAGAAGACGGGAGAACCAGAACAGGCGGTAGAAGCAGAACAGGCGGTGAACTAGAAAAGTGGATATATAAACTAAGCTAACATTAAGTGAATAAAATTAAAACTACATACATTTCTTTTATTTTTATTGTTTCCCGTTATACATCATACCTACCTTATTACCACTATTTGGTAATTACTGTCACTCTTAGCGAACAGTGCGAACACAACTATTCTCAATCTAAACTCGATGTGAAATCTTTGTAAACAAACCATATGTCATTGACATGTAGGGTTATCATACCAGTCCAAAATATTTGCATTTAAAAATGAGTATTTCATTAGTAGGGGCAACGCCCGAAATGCCCTGCACCAGATTATCAGCACCCCCAACAAAAACTACAATTTTAAGCTTTCCGTTAATTAATTTCGACTACCGTTTAAAAAAATGAAAAATAAGATTCTTTTGGAATTATAAACTGGGCCACACACCACATTCTTCGATTTAAAAAAAAAACGATAAATTTATGAACGCGGGAACTTGTCCTACAAATTACTTTGTTTTGACTGTTTTTTTATGATCGAAGGTAAGTTCAGGTTTTATTATTTTACTTTATTTTAGGTCTTTTAGATATTTTTTTACTGAACCTTTAGATTTTTGTCGAAATAGGGAATGTTTGTAAGGCTTATCTGACAATGGAAATGAACGTTATCTTGATTTTATGCTTATAAATGAGGTTGACATCTGGGCCCAATTTTTTTGCGTATTCCTAATTACCAGCACTGGTACTGTTACATGGCAAAGTGGTATGTAAATTGTTCATTCATATTTTTTTTATGTAAAGCGTGATTATTTTATGCCTAGAACTAAATTTTCTTGGAAAAAGTACTTTATGATTTCGGATTCCAAATCTTAGCATGGTGCTGAAATTTTTTTTGTATATCTTCCTTTTGAAACTTTGGTGGTTAGGCTAGGTATAAATAAAGATAAATAGATTTTGCTATAAACATTGGGTTATTTCATTTATCTACCTAATTTTATGACTAATATCACAGTGCTGATAATTGGCTTGGTCGATGCTAGTAATTGGTGATGATGGTGCCAATAATTGGTGTTTAGGATAATTATTTAGTCAGTCAGACTCATCTTAATAAAATGTGTATGAATAAAAACAGTTCTGTATAATTAAATCAATTATTTAATAGTCAACCGAGAAAGCATGTTGTTAAAGTCGTTATCACTATTAACACTGTGATAAACGATATTAAAGTGGACCGACTCTTTAAAGTGCTGATAATTGTTAGCTTCCCTATTTCCGTATTTTATGACATAATTTGGCATTATCTGCTATGTATCAAGAAGTAACTACGGCGCATGTGATGGGATTTCGTATTTGCCCAGAAAAGCCCATGCCATTTGCCCATTTTTATAACAATGAACAACCTAATTATTTTGCCTGTCAATGGTTGCTAAGCATAGGCTTGTTAATAAACATTTCACATCGACTTTGGCTTTAGTTATAGTGAAAGTTAATTTAGTTTAACTAAATTTATTTTTGAGTCCGGAGTATAGCAAACTGTTTACTTAATCCAGTAGAGTTCTTCGTAGGAGAAAACTAACTGAAACGGCAGTTAATTAAGTTAAAGCAATGCCATAGAATTATGTAGGTACAGTCGGCCCCGAAAGTCGCTGAACACATTTTAAATTCCAAAACTGCTGAACACTAAAAATGCCATAAGTCAGTGTCGCAACAAGAGTACAGAACGACCATAACACGCTAAACACGGTTATTCCAAAAGTAGCTTTACCCTAGTATTTTTAAAAGTAACAGAACATTAGTTATTCCAAAAGTAGCGGAACACTTGTATTCCAAAAGTAGCTGGACATAATTAAATACATAAGTAGATTAACAAATCATATTATTAATGTTATTGCCTGTCAATCTACTTTTGGTGTTCTTGATGTAAGTAAAGCGAATTTTGGTCCTTTGACATTTAAAATAAATTGACAAATGTTTTAAAGCTTAATTAATAATCTCAATTTTACCATTATATGGACAGTAAAAAAACACTTTTTAAACGCATTTGTTCCAGATTTCGGTTCTTTTAATTAAATTAAAACTACAAACGAATTGAATTGAATTGACAATTACAACTACAAATTTCCTGATTTTTTTTTTTACATGTTTTCCGCTTTAGGGAATATGCTTTATGTCGCGGGGAATTCACAAATATCAATTAACGGACACAAAGAACACCCAGGAAAAAAAAATCACAAAATAATTCCCACGTGGGAATCGATCCCGCGGCCTCGTGCAAGATACGATCCACGCACCGACGTAGTTGATTTTAATTGTTTTATTTTATTTCGCTTATTATACATATATAATGTTAAAGAAAAAATAATAAATACACACAACTAAACAAAATGAAATAACCGTGCACGTGTAAAATTTACGCTTTGTAAATTTTTGCGCGGTAGTAAAAACATTTAAAATAGGTAAAATATAGCCAAGATAAATACACGTTGCATTAACTAAACCTCTGTGGACAAAACTTATTTGCTCTAAAAGTTTTAATTTTTTTTTTTAAAGATGGGCATAGTATAATATCCAAAAGTAGGTTTTATTACGAATTGACTAGTATGAATGAATGAAAAGTAGCTGTACACATGCGTGTACAGCTACTTTTGCAACCCTAGGTATTCAGCTACTTTTGGAATACTAGTGTTAAGCTACTTTACGAATAACTAGTGTACAGTTACTTTTAAAAATACTAGAGTAAAGCTCCTTTTGGAATAACCGTGTTCAGCGTGTTATGGTCGTTTTGTATGTAAAGCTTACCCGAAGACGCAGAGTGGGGAGACACCAAGGTGGCAATATTTAGAGGAGGCCTATGTCCAGTAGTGGATGTTTATTGGCTAATATGATGTCACGTCTTCGTCAGAAATGAAGAGATCCGCAGGAGAACTAAAGTGACATGCAGGGTTGCTCGGTTAAAACCATTGGGGCAAAAAGATTCTGTAATGGCGACCGCAAAGACGTAGGGTAAGGAAACTTCAAACTCACACGATGGACCAATGAGCTAACTACCGCAGGCAGGAAACCGATGGATGGGGAAGCAGAGAGAAATGAGAATTGACCTGCTGGTCTTACATACCATAAATAAACAATAAAATCACATAAAATAATGTTATCTTAATTTTTCCAAAAAATTACATGGTTCTGTAAAATAAGTCATATTTTTTTTATGAATCTCCAGTCTGTAAAAATATTTTGTCCAAACTGCATTTTTTTATAATATGATCACGCGGCACAATTTAACAATGTAAATAGCCTGGTTAATGCCACATTACATTTTTAGTCTGATTTAACTATTCCAGGCCTTTACAACGTTATTAGTTCCCAATGAGGACAATGGATGGTAGTAAACAAAAAAAAACTTAAACCAAATGTTTCATCATACTAAGCTTGAACGACCCAAAATCATACTATGAAGGAAACACATACCTATGTGTTTCCTTCATCAACCTAAGCCGGCACTTTGTTCAACAACTTAATGGTTCGACATTAGAAAGAATCCATGAAACTTTTTGCGTGCGTTCGAGATGTTTGCAGACTTAACATTATTTTTACGGCTCTTTTAGGCTCGAATACATATTTTCTATCCAGCTAGACTCATTGAACTAAAAACTATTTTGCTGGGTGAAAGTTCGTGCAGCAGAATTTGTTTTTCTTAATTAAATAACTCTGAAGCCGTCGGACGGTCGAATTTCTAATTTCGGGCACATTTGTACGGGACAGCGCTCTATTTATCTGTAGATATCATTCAATTCTTGTAGAGCGATACTTTTTTGCTGGGCGAACGCACCCGAAACTTTTGGCCCGAGGCCCTATTTAGACCGTCTGAGTATAGCATCGCAGACCGGCACGAGCCTTACTGTAAAAAGGAGAGGAAGGTAGGTACCTGTTAGAGGAATAACTGCGAATAAAACACATAGAATGTTAAGTATACAAACATCTCCACTTTAAAAGCCCGTTCAAGACCACTGTGAGCAGCAGCTAAGAGAGGGGCAGTGAGCGTCAGGATGAAAAAATGTATGAAGCACGCTATGATAAGCTGCTCATGCCACTAAAACCGAAGTTTTAAACAAGCCGTAAAAATCAGATAGCCAGTAGCAGAAAATGCTCATAATGCTTTACAAAACGTAGTAGAATTAAAGATTCACCTTTTGATCCACAACATCAAACAAATTTATTTCTTTTTTAAATCAAACTTCAGGAGAAATAGCTAATCCTGCGAGATCTTGCTCGATTTATGTGCAGTCCCGTATTTTTAAATTTGGCCAAATGACTCCTGACCTGACTATCTTCCAAATGACTCCGAAACAGGACTGTGATTGAAATTACAACGCCAACGAAGGAAATTAGTTAAGAATTATATTAAGACATTATTAACTATACGATTATTAAAAACGATTATTAAGCTCTACGAAGACGAAATTGACCGACTGTCTCTTTACAAAAGTCGATGTGTAATATTACGGTCGGGTACTGTACCTACTTACTTCGTTTTCCATGTAACTCTTTTGGAAAAAAGTTACAGGCACTTTTTAGGGGCCGGGCCAGCAACGCCAGGCTGGCCCCCTTATATCTCGAGAGCTACAAAACATACTGTAATTCTGTTGATACAGAAGTAGTAATGTACTACTGAAATAAGGCCTGTGTTCTACCTTATTTCAATACAAAACTCAATATTATCGGAGGTATTAAGAGTTCTTAGGGGCCGGGCTGGAGTTATTTCATTACGTCATATTATTAAAACTACAACAATTTTTTTTAAATGTAGGTAAGGTCAAGGGGGGGAATTCCGGCAGCGGGTTAAGTCCGTCCACGTCTCGTTTGCGCGCTTTTTTAACCACCTACAGCAGTTATAGTGTATGTGGGTAAAACAGTGTCTCTTGCTGGTTCTGCCATCAAATTACAGATGTCGCTACGACTCTCACAGCAGTAAAAAAATAGTTCAAAAATTTTAGTGTCAGTTATGGCGGTAATCAAGTAAGTGATATCATAAGTTTTACCAAAATTCGGTGTGGAAAACAAGAAATTCACAGGTGTTTTTTACGGTAAGTGGCTACATTGTGTTCTAAATTTATAGTTTCATATGTGTTCAAGTGAATATGTGCAATTTTTCGAGAAATATTAGCCGGCAAAATAACTTAACCTCAAAAAGTAATGTTGGGGTAATGGCGTATACTGGTTTAGGGAAATGCCGTCATATGCCGGTCTTGTCCCGTTCCAGATATAGTAAACCTTTTGTTGTAGTGTATTTTTTTCCCAGTAGACAACTGTTTGTAGATATTATTTTACCTACCACTAATCCATAAGTTTATAATAAATAATATAATATTTGACTAAACATTATCGTTGGTAAGTAAAAAAAAGTCTTTACTAGACTTTTATTACTAGACCTCACTATTTAAGTCTACTTTTCCTTAAGCGGTGAATCAAATTGGTAGTTAGTGGTTGCAGTAACAACCAATTTGATTTACGAGTACTAATATTCTTCATCACTTAGTGTGTTATTTTTATTTTTAGGTAAACATCAAAATGGTGCGGAATTATAAAAGGAAAACTGATAAAGCATCATATCCAAAAGAAAAGTTAGAAGATGCGGTGCGAGCAGTAAGCAATAATATACTCTGTAGTCAACACATTTTGTTAGTTGATTTCGAACGATATCAACAGTTATAATGTTTAATTACTTTCGTTTAAATACTTACTGTGATTTTACTTATAGGTACTTAAAGACTGATTCAGTACAAATATTTTAAAATAAACCCATTTAATTATATTAAATATTGTTTTACTTATCTACACATTGACATTCTAACAGCCTTACCTGCCTAGTGGGTAGGTATGTATAATATGTTTACAACCCCTGGCCTAATCAATATGACGGCATTACCCCGTTTTATGATTTTACTGCAATTCAATGGAAACCGTACCTTATATCTAAGATTTGAGAATTTACTTTTGATAAGCATACATTTTTACGTATTCATATCATAAACGTACTCGATAAAACATTAAATTTCACTAAAAAACAACTATATTACGGACTTACCCCAAAAAATCGGGAAAGTTCGTCAACAGACTAAATTTTATAAAATTGTCTTTAATTTCGCAATGGATTATATTAGGGTATTGATGATTAATGGAATTTGTAAAGAAGAATATCCTTTATGACATACGTTACAAAAAAGTAAGTTAGGTTCAATAAGTACTCCTAGACGGTCAAACAAAATTAAAAAAAAATGAAATATGCCGGTATTCCCCCCCTTGACCTTACCTACATAATGTAATCTTCTGGGCGAACATATTAAATGTACTTTTTTCTTTCGTTTTTACTTAAACTTTATAATTAAAAATAAATTTTCAATTTTAGCTTACCTATTTCAGTCCGGCCCCTTTAACTGTTAATATCTTTTTAAAATTGCGTTATGCGGAACAAAATGCATTGAGAAAAGTGTAAAGAGTAGGTAGGTGTACATGATATAGTTTTTAGTCCTCAATCTGTAAGCTTTGTGGTTCCTATCCTAACCTAAGATGTTTTAGGTTATACTTAACCGTAAAAAAGTACTACTTAGGTACTACCAAGTGACCATATTACCAATATCAGCTCAGCAATTGGCTTTAAGCTTTTTACGATGGCCGTTACCTTGACCAGGAATAGCGGAGGGGCATTGGACCGGGAATAGTTTGGGCCGTTTGTTAAGTTGTGTTTACACTTTGAAGAACTCGCTGGCCAGACAGGTTAGTAAAGAGTTTATTTTTAGTTTTCCATCTTTAGCAGTGCTAATATATGGGCAAAGACTCACTTAGCCGGCTTTTACGACACCGGCGGCGCGGCGTGACGAAAGGGGGTAAATAGGTACACCTACTTATCATGTTTTCTTAATCCGTCACCATACGGAGTACTAACCTTAGCTTTTACGTAAACAGTAACTAACCTAAACTTGCGTAATGTTTGGTTTCACGTATAAAAATATACTGCTGAAATGTAGATAATTTACGTATTGTTGGACATCAAAGAAAATGTTTTCAAAAGCACTACAGAATCACGTATTTTGTTAATTTTATCATCGTGCTAAGATTCTAACTTTCAATTGTTAATTATATTATTATAGTGCTTTAACCAAAAAGTATTGCTAAAATTATTGTAATAATTTTGAGTAAATAAATTCACTAGTGACAGTTTAAAATCGAAATCATTCATTCATTCGCTCTTTATTGAAATATTACATCAAATATGGCCGAAATGAAATATAAAGATTGCCAATATCGAAAATGGACTGCATGCTTTTTGTGTATTTATTTGTTTATTTTACATCTGTAAAATATCCTAATATAGTTGTTACTTTTACTTATTATTCAATAATCAATTCATCGTATAACACAAGTTTCTAGGTACTTATTAGTTAATTATAGCGCATTCATCTACTGGAAAGTTATCACAAAACAATGTAGGTAATAATAATTAATAAATTTCATTTTCATAAACCGAATAAACAATGCTTTGAACATAAATGACAAAGACAATATTTAAAATTCAAGTCAAGTTTATTTAAACTAGACATCTTGTCACAGTACGATAAGAATGAATCATTTTTAATCAACCACTGAATGACTTTATTTTGTCATGTTCTTGAAAATTGGAATAAAATATAATATTAAGAGTAACACGTGATGTTTAATATACAACATGATCATTTACAACAATTAAAAAAGATAATGAGTTATTAAATTATATAAAAGTAAACTTGAATGAAGGTTATGTTTTTGAACGTAGTCATTTCGTAACCTACAAAAAATATTTATCTGTGGACTGATAGTGCGTGTCTTTTCTTCGACATAAATATTAAAATATTGATTGCATAATTAAAATGTAATTGTATACGATTTGGATTTCTGAAATAGTCAAAAAATAGTTTAGGTTTAATTAGAGATTAAAACGAGTCAAAAACAGTGACTACCGTAAGTAAACACGCAACGGCGGCCATCTTGTTGACTACGTGCATTCATGTCTGACTGTTTTGTTATGTAAGTACATCAATATTTCAACTGTGGTTTTAAATATCTACTGATAATAATGTTAATATAGTACCTACTTATTGTAATAAGTAGTTTTATCTAAAGATGTAATATTCAATAAATGACGTTAAATTCATGTCCCAGATAACCTAACTTTTCACATTTTAAAATAATTTACGTATAAGTTGTGATTTTACGATATGGCATAACATACATTTACCACCTTATGTACAAAATACAAAAATACAATTAGTATTTATTAAATTAGTCTAAGAGTTGGGGTAAATTTATAAATTTAGAGGAAGTCCGCCATTTTGTTTTGACGGGTTCTGCTATGTTCAGCTTGTTAGCAACAGGAGAGTTTGGAGATCATTCATAAATATGATGAGACTGAGTACTTAGGTTTGGTTTGCGACGTACCTACCTTGTTATCTATGTGTTGTTTATTAGTGAATTCATGTAATTGGTAATGTATCAAGTCAGAATGGATAAATAATGAAACTTACTATTTTTAAGGCGTTAAACGGGTGCCCATCGCGTATGCCCGTCGTGGACTTCCGCGCCATGTGCCCGCTTGCTCCGAGTGTGCGTCCGTGATTTTAACACACTGAATTCATTATTTATACGAAATTATTTTAAACGCGTACATGTAGGTAGTTACTGTTATTGTATCTCTAACCGAAGATTCTGTGTTATTATAAGAAACTTAAGAATTGTTGAACTATTAAAAGAAACGAGGCATGCGACGCAGATACCCGGATACCGCGTCCGACGCGTGCGACGGGTACCCGACTCACGCAGCGCTGCTCTTGAAATAACAAGAAACAAGCATGCAGGGTACAAGGCAGCGGACGCCCTCAAAGTTGTTCTTGACGTAGGTGCTTAATAGATGTAGGTCCACTATTTTAGCACGAACGTTACATCTAAGCTATTAATTTTGTCAAGCAAGGGGTAGGTATGCAAAAATCCCCACTAAGGAGTCTAGGTACCTACCGGCTATTGGCCCGGGGTCAGAATTGTTAATTCGGAACGTGATCCTTATCTTCAAAATGTGCTGAGATTATAATGAATATTGGAAAACTGCGACAGCTAGGTAATTCGTCACCTTAGCGTATAAGTATACTAAGTCTTAGTTAATAATCTAGTATACTGCGTTACATTGACTACGTAAATACCTACTTTTGGTTATGCTTGTAGATTATTAACGATTCTAGCCTCATATGCCGAGGACTGGTTAAAACCTAGGTAGAGTTTAGTCGTTATGCGTTAATATTTTTAGCGCGTTTCTTAATTGCGTAGTTTTTTATAAGGACACAGATAAGAACTCATCATAGGTAGGTATGACACTAGATATAGCCTATGACACTCCCCGATAAATGGACTATTCAACACAGAAATAATTTTAAAAATCGGTTCAGTCGATCAGATATTACCCCTTACAACGTACAACTTACCCTCTATAAAAAATAAAGATTTACAAAAGAAAAAAAAAGTCACAACCTTGCAAACACACAAACTTCACCTTTTTATAATACATATATTAGTATAGATTAATCGTCTACATTTGTTAGCTGTATTCGCACTTATGATGTATTTACTCGTTATTGGTAGGTGTATTTACCTAAACTTAGTTAAGTAATCACCCTGCTGACATATCATTATTATCAAGGTTTGATTTTTCAAATTATTAAACCCTGCTTTTATTAGCAGTCGTACAGTACGCGCCAACTAACTCAGCTAGCCCGAAGTAAGCTATCAGAGAAGTTAACGTATGTACAGGAACACCCGCCTTCGACGGCCCCCTCTATTTAGTTCTCAAATTGCCATCTGCATTATCATCGAGCCAAGCAAGTAAGTTAGCGCGTAAGGTAGGTACCTACTGGTAAAGATTATGAGACATAGAGTGTGTTATTAATATTTTTGTTATTTATATTAATATTGTACATAAATGTATAGGTACTAAGTTTTTTTAATAATTTGATGGATGAGAAAATTAGTTTTCATATTATATACATGAATGGTATGAATTAATTAGAGAAATATAAGCTCATTCATGTCCTGTACTGTAAACGAAGGCCTGATTTTTACTTAGGGCACTCACGACAACTTTTGTCTACATTTTTGTCGACACTTTTTGCTTAAATTGATGATTGTTTCGTAAGTTTTTGTATATAGCGGGTGCACGTGAATTCACTAAAATAAGTATGGGGCCTAGCCAAAATGGCGGTGAGCGAGTGAAGTTACACGCAGACTACTTTTACAAAAACAAGCTTTTCAATTTAAAATAAATATTAAACTATGTAGGCAGTGTTGTCAAAAGGCGCCATTAAACAACTGAAGTTTTAAGAAGGCCCAGGACGTCAAGACCAACTTATCTGTCGCCGGAGCCTGAAAGATTGTTGTTTCACCAAACGTCGCGTGAGAAAGAGAAAAACTCATAGAAAAGCAGTAAGAAACATGCACACGCACGCGTGCTCGTATTGTATTTATTACAAATCAAAATTTCGTTCAAAATATAAATGTTGTTCTTCTTGATTGTTAGGGTTGACACTAATACTAGCGGTAGGTAGAAAAAGTAATAAATCAGGAGTACCTAAATAAAGATAAAGTAAAATGTTTTTTAAAATAATATTTTATTGTATGTTTCGTTGCGGAAGACACACCAAGCGCAATTTATTTTGTGTGTGGTACCGTAAAACAATATACCTAATTTTTATGTTAAGCTGTTTATTCTTGAGGCAGTTTTCTGGACCGTGCATCATTAATAGGGGTTCCATACAGAACACAATAATATCTTAATTCACATACAGTACACAATAAGAAGTTATTATTAGCTGGATTTAAAGAAAAATCATTTGTTCGAGATATAGGTACACCCCCGGTTTCTCTAGACTTATTGCTAATTCGTGTCAACTATCATTTTTGTTCCTGAAAATGATAATTGACAAAAGTTTTGACACTAGATATGTTGGTTTTTACTTTATCAGCCATTCGGAAACCAGGGGTGAGTCACGTAAATATTAAAAAACAAAACAAAATGAATTATAAAAAAACAGTTTGTGCAATGTGACAGCCTTATCTATGCTATAATTGACTATTTCTCAAGGAACTCACACTCTTACTGGAATGGTTACGGTCACAAAAAATCCGTTCCTAATTTACAGCTGTATGTGTGGAGTGTGTCCCTCTCTAAACGAGTACCAAAATTTAACTTCGGAGTATTTTTCCCTTTCATGTTATATAAACAAATATAAACCTTATGTTGTCAGTAGTAATGTCAGATTTAATTTGTCTAAATTTGCTTCGTAAGCATTCCAGTTTGAGTAAGTTCCTTGCTATAGGTATTGTGAATTTTGACCGTTGATTTTAGTCAAAAATGTGGCTGATGTAGGTATTTTATCTAACTGGTTATGCATCGCATCTCTTTGATGAAAGAAATTACGAAACTTTTTACTGGCAAGCGATCCGTATTTGTCATAAATGACATAAATAATAGTTTATTGAAGTTTAAAAAAAAAAGAATTCGTCTAAAAAAAAGGAGTAGACTAGCTGTCGTACCTCTCCTCTGCTGACCCGAGGGGTGTAGGTGAGATGCAAGACGTCGATGGCGGACACGAGTACGCTAAAATTGCTAAAAATGCTTTTGGAGGAAAATGCTTTACGCATAAACTTTACAATGTATATAGTCAAAATAAAATAATTTGAATTTTCGAATAAATAATTGATGCCTAATGCTAAATTATATTTACGTTTATCAAAGTTTATTTGTATTTTATTACGCAGAAAGTTATCATAAAATGTGCATAGAATTATAAACTTTGAAACCTTATAAATTGTAAATGAATATTAGTGTTACTGCTTTGTTAAGCATTAAGCCTAGATAATAACGATACAAAACGATATCTTCCATAGTTTTTATTAGTGCTTATAATCAAATGAAGGAGGAAAGTTATTTTTTTTCGTTTGTATGGAGCGACAGAACGCAGAATCTAATATGCGACTTATACGCGTATACATACCTTTATGACTCTAACTGCGGGTATACACGCACCTTTCACGTTCAAGGGAATGTCCCTTGTTTTTAACTGTGGTTGTACCAAGCTATCTCTTTCACCGAATTCCTTATCTATGACGTCTTTATATAGTGTCTATGGGTTTGTTTAAAATCTCCTTTTGTTTTTAACTGCATAAAGAATATTGATCAATATAAGGTAACAAAGAAAGGATATTTCACGATTAACTCATGCCTGACGTCTATCTTGTTTATTGGGTGGGTCATCTTGAGCGGGTGACTTAATAGCGACATGAAGTATCTTTAAGCTGCATTAGTGCTGAAGGCCTAATTTCCCATCATTCATCTTCTAGTTCTGTCCTTAACCCCTATGTCGACAACTTACCCATAGTTCCCCTGATGTTTATTGTCCGCAGGCAAGTTAACAATATTTAGCTCATTTGATAATTTTGAATAAAATAAGGTAAGGTCGAGGGATAAAGTTATTATTGCTATTTCATAAAATGAAATCATCATAACAGCCCATTAATGTCCCACTGCAGGGACGGGCCTCCTCCAGTGACGGAGGGATACTTGGCCTACTAATACCACGCTGGCCAAACGGATTGGTATAGGGTTTAATTTCAAGTTTTCCTTCTTTTTATTATGTAAAGATAATATTCACGGATAGTCCCTTAGTCGGTTTTTACTACACCCATGGGATGAGATGGCGCGGTGACATATTGTTTAAAATGAAATATGCCGTTGATTTTATGCCCATCACTGAAGTTGTCAATTGGTGCGTTTCATTTTAATTTATGTACTTACAAAAAGATCAACATAAAATAATAAAAAAATAATTAATTTGTAAATTGCTACTCGTCCTATATTTATTTTTTCCTAAATATTTACAATTTCTTTAGTTTAAATACGTAATCATCGTTCTACGGAATACAAACGGTTACATAATTATTTATTTATTTACATTGAGAATGGATACGTTCCATTACGCCGCGGGTTTATTACAAAAAAATACGTTCGAAGATTACGAATTACTATTTGTCATGGTGTTTGTTGTTTTATGTAAGTTGTAGATGCCTCTAGTAAAATCAGAAAGAATACATTATATTATTCTTGTTTCAGGTAATTATTCGTTATGGACGACACAAGAAAAGTATTTAGTACGGAAATCATAAGAAGTAAAAACAGGCATAAAAATAACCTATATGAATTGATAAACATAACTCCAGCCACACCTCTACCATTAAGAAATAAAAAACTATATACATGCAATTATACCCCACGGTCAGATAAGTTTTATATACCCAAACGAAGACCAGGGGCGAAAGTAAAGACTGTTAGAGATATTAGAGCTATGTTTGAGAAAGACACATTAGCATATTTAACGAATGATTTAGAAACACAGCAGAATTATTTACTTAAAAAAATAAGAGGTGGTTCTTCAAGAAATGAAGCTACCTTAAAAATTGCACAAAAGCTATTAAAATCTTCTAATCCATTATCGAGGGCAACATGGCAAATGTTAGTGAATATTAATCCTGAGCGTCATTTGCATCCACGACAATATGCTTTATGGAATGGCAAACACATACAAGTTAATGGCAGCACCGGTGGAAAAAACAAATTAATCAGTAGTTACGATTTATATAAAAAAAAATTACCTTGTAAAAGAAAAACTCAAGTTGCAAAAACTGAAACTTGTAATAAAAAGAAAGGCCTGTTATTACATTCTTTAGCAATTAAATTTAAACCGGGGCCGCTTGCAAAAAAAAAGTTTTTAGGCGACTCATTTCAAAAGGACAGCAGTGATATTGAGCTAATTGACCTTCCTAAAGTAGGTCTTTCGTTTCAACCTGCCTATGGGACCGCTTTAGATTCATCCATTACAAGTTTTTTGGGCAACTTGCATAAAGAAGATGGAACAATATCAGCAAAGTGGGCAGAATTTGCAACATCAATGATTGGAAAAGTAGAGAACTCTTGTGCTAATCTACTAAATAGTAAAACTGAAGTATTATTTGATTTAAAGTATAAATGCGACCAACATAGATTACTTATGCGTAAAGATTCTGAATATTCATTCCACAAAACGAGAGAAATAAACACATCTCCAATAAGTGTTAATATAAGAAAAGATGATGTTACTGTAAATCCTGAAATAAAATATATGATGACTAAAATATTAGATGCAGTAGAAATTAGCGTAACACAGGATAGTATGTTTAATGTAGATGAAGATGTAGAAGAAGTAAAAAATGAAGATTCTAATGTAACAACACTTTCGAAAGATAAAATAAAAAAGAAATTTTGCGAATTAGACAGACTTGATGTTACGGTTATTCAATTGCCTGGTACAACTGCGAGGAAATCTGTTCAAAATTGTAAGAATGCCTTTTGTACTTTAGGATGCATATGTGATTCATTGGAATCCACTTTCAATTTCAAACAGCATTGCGGACGCGTAGAATGTATTTTTGATTGTAAATGTGTATTTTCCAAATATACAAATATTAAATCATTAGAAGTTGAAAATTCTATGATACCTGGCTTAATAAATATTGAAGACAAAATAAACCTGCGATTAGCCAAAGAAGAGCAGAAATTTCATCAAACTGTTATAGTAACTGGCGAAAATAATATTTTATTCAAATCGCAGAAAAGAAATTGGAAATCTTCTAAAAAGTATGAAAGTTTTTATAAGAATATGCCCTTAAAAAATGATAACCAAACAAACAAACGAGAATTATCCGTATCGGTGACAAAACTTAATTTAAAAAATGTAGAACCTTGGTGCATGGTTCATAGTTTGTACAAATGTTTTTGTAGAGGAATATTTTCCGATAATACCGCTTCCTCCGTACGTCAAAGTCTTGGTAAAGATTTTAATAATCTTAGTAAAGATATTACTAATGATCTTCAGCCCATGGATCTAGTTTCCGAAAACAGTTTTTCGCTCAAATCGCATAAAGAAATTAGTGTTTCCAGTGTTGCTAAACCAACATTACGGCCTCGTTTTTCAAAGGAATTGAAGAGTTTAGGTAAGTTTATTTTTGTTATCGTTGTAAGTAAGGATATATCTATTACTATAAGTGTTATATTAACCGTATTATTAGCCAACAGAACCACAGAAAACTTTATGTCATAAATGGTTCTAAAGTACACCCAATCAAAGTATCTCATTTTCGGCATTTACATATTTTTTGTTTTGGGCGAACTTTTCTAACTGGTCCTTAAATTTATAGACAGCTGATTCGAAGATAAATGATATGTTAAAATTTTTGTTAGATTTGTATTTAGCAAAACTTAGAAAATAGACTTGTTAAAATTAGATTTGTTTCTATTTTTGTTAAAATATGTAATAAAATTTAATAATAAGATAGACATTAACACTGTTAAATACTATCATTTATCACAATAAAACATCATTTAATTTTGTAACCTTATTTTCTACTTTCCTAGGAAGAAATTATTTTTCCTAAATTTATATTTTACCTTAACTTTGTCACAAATGCTTACCTATACGATGTTCAAAACAATATAATATGTACGCCTAAGCCTCTATGATAAGGTTGTATTTTAACTCGGAAACCCTGGTTTCGATTTCCAAGTTAAATAACCTTTTTATAATAATTTAGATCCTAATCTACTTAAATGTTGTAAAATAAATTATTTTTTCCGAGATTACGTTAAGCCATCTAAGTCACTACCTCTTGTTGTGCTCAATATAAGAGTCATGTCTTATAGGCTTGCACGTCTCGTAGAAGTAAACCTATAGAGTGTTACTGGGTATACCAGTTATATAATAACGTGTATATCTTTTTGTTTAGATAACTCAACCAGTGAACGCACATGGAGTAAAACTGTTACTGTCAGTGACATAAAATGTAATGATTATAAAAGATACAGTTCAGTTTCTGAAAATTCTGATAGCTGTGGAGATAAATATATGCAATCTGATTCTGAAAGCAATATTTCCAATGAATTTTATAACGCATATAACGGATCATGCTCAAGAGTCATGGGATATAATGGTAGAAAATATAACGATGAACATTACAAGAATACAAATTCTAAAATACAGGACATGGAAAAAAATGACAAGAAAATTCAATCCCGTATTAGAAACATTATCAATTTAGATACGGAAAATGAAACCTTTGTCATTCAAGAAACTAATGACCAAGCGGCAAATTGCGAAAACATTCAGTCAATAGTACCAAATGTTAAACTTTCAAATAACTTGAACCTTTTAAATTTTATGTGTGGTGATACTTTTAGTAACGAAAATATCGAATCTAATTCATTTCATAAACCAGAAAATATAAATACTGATAATAAATTGGTAGACTGGCTAGAATCTAACTATAAAATGTATAAAAAACGAATTGATCAAGGAATTTACAAAGCATCTCTAGAGCCTCCGAGATCAGGAAAAATGGCATTACACTCTTGGGAGTTTATTTTAAGTCGATATAAGGAACGAAAAAATTTCTTCTTCATTTCTAAGGGCACTCCATATCGCATTTTTATGGGGGTACATGCGAAAAGTATGTTTTTCAAAACTTGTATTAACATCGACGAAATCCGTTTTGCAGATTTGCATAAATACCCTCAAACTGTTAAAAATCTACTTACAAATGCAACCAATTTAAAAGATAACTTTTGTATTTTACGTGGCTTGGAGCATTGCTGGGAACTGGTTGGCTCTGTTGCTAAAGTTAACAGAAATGATGAAAATATTGGTGATAACAGTGATACTATTTCAAACATAGATGGAAGTTTTCAACCAAGCAATTGTGATATTATAGATAAACAAACAACTTTGAGTTACGAAGACTCAGTAGATAGCCATAAAACATGTTTGATTGAAAATAAAAATTCTTTAGCATGTAAAGAACAACTTGAATCGTCAAAATGGTTCGTTATGATAGTAGAAAATGATTTTATTGAAATAAGATTTTATAAGAAAGGATTTTTTGTTCGATATGACAGCATTATCAAGGCAATTAAAGTCGCCGGTGTTTCAACAAAAACTGTTAGACTATCTTCTCACAAATGCGCTGAAAACAACAGCGGTCCACAATTTGGTGTTTATGCGATTCCCAATGCAAACCAAGATTGTGTGTTTATTGGTCCATATGAATTACATGACACATTAGGAATAGAAACAATTAAAACGTTTACGAATACTCGAAAAACAAACAAAACTAGAGGATATTGGATAACTACAAATAAAGTAGATAACTTGGAAATAATAAATAATCCTTTATCGTTTATAACGCCACTCGCTAAATCAGAAATTGCTGACGCCATGCCTTTAGAAACTCACTTTAATGAGGAAGAAAGAGATAAATCAAAAATTATACAAGAAACTAGTTTACTGCAAGAATCACCAACAAAAACAGTGATGAATAAAAAAGTGGTCAAACCTATTACTATTCGTAAAACTAATGGGTTTTATCACCTGGCCACACACGGGGTACTGAAGAAAATAACATTGCCGAGTCCTCCTAAGATATCCATAGGATTTCCACGACCAAAAACAGATGTAAAAATAATACCTATGAATTCATTATTAGAAAACTCCGATGATGCCGTTTCTAGTCACGAAGATAATACACCTGCCGTAACGCACGAAATTCAAGACGAAGAAACTCCTCAAATAAAAATATCATCTGTGTTTTCTCAAAGAGAAGATATTCAAGCCAGTGCTAAGAAAAGTGAAGGAGGTATGTTTATCTTAAAGCCGGAAGAAATAAATCGAAAAGCTATTGGTAGCCAACAAACTACTGAAACATTAAGTACGAGTGTTACGAGCGACTTTGAAATGTTCTCAGAAACAATGCCATATTCAATATTTGATGATAATAATTCTGCAATCCTCACACCGTGTACTGTAAATACTGATGTATGTGTTATATCAGATGACGATGATGATGATGAAGATGATGGTAATGAATGCGCAGGTAGATTATATAGAAACGTGATGATACAATGTGGAAATTTTACTAACGTGGGTGGCCTCTGGGCCAGACAGAGGATGGATTCAAAAGCAATAAGTTTTAAAATACCTGGTGATAAATATACTATATTTTACCCTATCCAATATGCTTTCAAGAAGCTTAACGAGTAAGTAAAATGGAATTATTATAAGTTCAATACAATGATATAACTTATCAAATAGTAATGGGTACATCAGTTAATTGTATTAAGTATAAACAGCCTTGCATTGGGAAGGCTAAATATATTCTTAAAGGTTAAATAAGTCATATAAATATCTAAATTGTGTTATTTAAAATCTTCTTTGAGTTAATTTTACTAGGTATGTCTATATAAATATCACCATTGACATTTAAATGTTTTCAGCATTTTAACCGTAAAACTTGGAATAACAAAACGATTGATTGATTGGAATTGGAAACTTATCGAATCAGTAGATGATGATATTGACACGTCTGTTGATCAACTTGATTTAGGTCGCTTGTATAATGTAAGTAGTGTTTTTACAAGTTTACTATACCACCTCTAAATCGGCCATTGAACATTGTACATTTCCATTGTATAAATACATAACGTCGGACTAAGGGTCGTAGCACATATAACGTAACGTAAACGGATCGGCATCGCTTCACCTTTTTCCTCGGTGTCAAACGTCAAAAATCCGATTACGTTACGATTCCGATTAGTGTGCATTGCAGTAAGGAGTACAAAATAATACTGAACGGCTCGAGTTGATACGGTGCCGATCCATTTACATTACGTTATATGTGCTACGACCCTTAATCCCTTGAGGCATTATCTAACAGCCAGCCAATAACTTAAAATTATTATTTATTTTTAATATATCTGTAAGATTGTAGTTAGTGGATCTACAAATCAATGTTTATTTAAGCAATTGTTTTAACAAACATTTGTTTTTATGCATGACTTTCAGGGCATACCGCCTGTATACAAATTTATCGTAATTCAAAATTTAATGATCCTGTTTTTTATTCCCTAGCTACTTGAAAACCAGGAGAATCAGTCTACTTCTACTAATGACAATACAAGTCTTGCAACCAAAACAGTTAAAACATATTCAAAGAAAAACTCGAGCAGTTTATCGCCGACTATTGAGAAAGATGATGAAACTAATGATAAGGTATTTATAAATATCCGTACCCCATAATGACTTATAAAATACTAATTCTACTTAGTTGGATTTCGTGTACCTATGTCTCGTATGGCATCGTCTCAAATCGTATGGATCAACGTGGATCGGATGTATGCAATAAAAATGAAAATAAAACTATTCCTGCAATATGCTTTGCTAATACTTTACCTTCTCATCATCATAACAGCCCATTAATGTCCCACTGCAGGGACGGGCCTCCTCCCGGGACGGAGGGATACTTTGCCTACTTACTATAAGTACCACGCTGGCCAGACGGATTGGTATAGGATTTAATTTCAAGTTTTCCTTCTTTTTATTTCGTAAAGATAATATTCACGGATAGTCAATTAGTCAGACTTTATGACACCCATGGGATGAGATGGGGTGGTGACATATTGTATTCTTACTCCGTCACCACACGGAGAACTTTACCTTCTGTGACAGAGTAATTTACTTACCATATTTGGTTCCATTCTACACTCTTGCTTTAACTTATCCTGTCGTAAAGTTCGTCTTTAGAAAACTATTGCAGAAATAAAAAGAAGGAAAACTTGTCATAAAACCGTGGTACTAGATGAGGAATGGATCGTTAGAAGACCCGTCCATGTAATAAGACGACCTCTGTGGAGTAGTGGTTATGTAACATGACTGCTACGCTGAGGTCTCGGGTTCGATTCCGTTTGTGTGTGCATGAACATGATTGTTTGCATTGATCTGGGTGTTTTCAAAAGTATTTAAGTATATTTATCCGTTGTCTAGTACCCAAAGTACAAGCTTTGCTTAGTTTGGGACTAGATGGCGTTGTGTGAATGTGTGAGGAATATTTATAAGACATTAGTGGTCTGTTATTTATGACGATGATTATGGAAACGTAACCTACTTTTTTATTAAGTAATATTTAGATTTTTTTATTTTATTTTAATTTATTTAGTTATTGTTAATTTACTAACTTATTTACAGACTGAGACGGCGGATGACCAAGAAGTTATTGTGATTGAATATAATAATGATGAATGATGAAGGAAAAAGTATTGATAACTACACTGATTAAAGATTAATCATAATGGCTACCAAGAGATTGTTAATTATTATACTGTTCGCGTATAATTGTTTAGTAAAGATACATTTTAATTTTAATAATAATGGTTCCTATATAATGTTTCAAAATAATCAGTATAATATTTGAATTAGTTGATATATTTTTAATACTTAAATCATTTCAATTTTATTGATAGTTTTCATGCATGTGTAAATATGACAGCAGGTTCATAAAATATAAAAAGCATAAACGCTATACATTTTTTATTTTATTTCACAAATAGGTAGATAGGTTTCTATTCTTAGCTACTGGTAAATTGATTACCATTATGTTAGTTTTCCAAATTTTGAACTGATTTTAAAAACTATAAAATACAAATTTTATTTTGGGTAAGTACCTACTCTAGCCAATAAATAGGTAAGAGAGAAGAAATAAAAAGTCTTAACCAAAGTATTTGCCATTATTTCTAATGCTGCTCTTGAATACCGTTGTTTTCTTTGTTTTCCTTTCATTTGTCATGGGAGTCGACAATCAATGTCCTAAAGCTTTCCCATTTCATCCTACGTCGCTCATACATGATTAAGATGGCAGTCGAATCTTAAATTTCCCTTTACCAATTATAGTACCCGCGTTATCATCGGAGTCGTCACGTTATAAAAGTCAAAAGAGCTAGAAGATATGAAGACCCGTAAGTGCAAGCGAGATAGATATAGAGAAATGATGTGGACCTAAGACTCCGATTATAACGCGTGTAGTATAGTGTCTAGAATTGCCTATCAGCGTTCTCATCATACACTGTTGAAAGTCGCTGTTTCATTAAGCGACTTTAACAACACTAACATTGATTATTTTAGTATTTTCGGCTTCATCAGCTAATTGCCTATCTATTGTAAACTTAATGATAGCTTTTAGCTCCAATTGATTTCGTGCATCAATTATTTTGCTTATTTATCCTTAGAAGCATTCAGCATTTTGTTGCTCTGAACTAAACGTTCACACTCATTTCGTACAGTCTCTAAATTTTGGTCCATATTACTTACTTTTAAGTTGAAAAAATTGTAGCGTAAAAGTACCTATGTAACTGGGGGTATTGTCTAATAAAATTCTTGCAATATTAACTACAAAACATAATTATTTCGTTATTACCTCTTGTTTTTATCATTTCATTATTAGTATTTAGAAGTCATTGTTCAAATTTGAACATTTTATTATAACTGATTTAAGTATCTAGGTATGTCCAAGTATTTGTGAATTTATTTGAAATTGGTAATTGTGAAAATAAGTTAAGATACCCTATTAATTTAGCCGCTAATTGTTATTTTATATCGTACGTTGTAGTAACGCATTTATTTGCTATGTCTGTGATAATTGTAACTTGCAATAGTTAGAATATGTAAAATTGTTTTATTTTCAAGACTGGTAACATTTATGACTGAAAACATTATTGTATGATAGTTATGTCATCTTGATGCAGAATAGATGTCATGTGTTTTAATCGTTATTTCTAAGATAAGATTTAAAAATAAAAAAAACAATGCCATTCTGTTTTATTTTACTTAGAATATACAGTCATCTCCAATAATAGGCAGCTATACTTTTGAAAATGATGAAATCATTGGGCTCAATTAATAAGTATTTTTAATATTTATCGACTAATATGGTCGCATGACTATAGCACGACTTAAGCTATAATTAAAATGAATCTTGTAATACTTAGTCAAGAATACGCTGCTTTAAATGCGAATAGGCTTGGCTGTTACTGACACGGTCCATAAATTGACAAATAGTTGGTAATCACACAAAACCAGTACGGTCCAAGCAGTATTTATGGACAAAGGGCTTCGATACAATTGGTGGTCAATTACTATCGAAGAAGCTAAAAGCACCTTGGCATAAGAGAGAATCAATTTAATAAGTTAGACTATCTTACAAATATTGTAAACAAAGAGCAATAGTTAGTGATTATTTACGTAAAGGTCTACACATAACACATGGTGTGTCACAGGGCAGTGTCCTCGGCCCTATTCCATTTCTATGTTATATTAAGAGCGTTTATAGTTTTTTCAATTATGATTTTCTTTCAATTGGCGAGCCATATAAACGCTCATAATGAGCTCAACTAATGAAATACGCCCTATATTGAATCCGTCTAACATGGAATCTCTCCTAAATGGCCAGAAGGAACAAAAATAAGAGGGAAAATAGTTGCTTTCACCGACGGCGATATTACCTTGCTGGTCGTAGCAGAAACATGGGCTGAGGACGTAAGGCTTTCATAAATAAAGTATTAAAAACTTTGAGAATTGACATGCTGGCTAAACTAAAATAAACCTTAACTGAATAAAAATAAAACAAAATATTTGACTTTCCCTATTCTATCATCACTAGTGTCACCTGATAATTTGCTGGCTATTACTGCACATCGCTTTCCATACTCGTATTTTCTTCTACTCAATGCTATTGTCCTACCATATTATATAAAACTTCGCCTATCTAAATATCTTGTACCTACCTAAATTCCTTAATAAAATTATAACGTCTCCCTAAATATCTTGTACCCAATTTGAAATCACATATAGAATCCCTGACATCAAGACTACGGAAGATAAGACAGAACGGAAAAGTATTTAATTTTTAAGTTCTTGTAAAATTATTAAAACCTAGATTGCATTTACGTTTAAACTTTTATGTATTTTATATGTATTGTTTTGTTCTATATTAAGGTATTTGTCTAACATGAACCTAATAACTAATACTAATAAAATATTGAATATGATGACGATGAACTTAACCATGCCTCTTGTTAATAAATTAATCGTAAGTAATTCAAAGTTTAATTGGCCTATTTTTTATTCTCTAGCTACTTAAAGAGGAACACAATAAGACTACATCTAATAAGGACAATACAAGTGTTTTATACAAATCAGTTAGAACGTATTCAAATAAAAATAAAAGCGCTATATTGCCGTCAATTAAACAGGATATTGAAACTAATAAGGTATTTTTAAAAATACTAATTTTAGGTTGTGAAAACTTTATGTTCGGTCTGGAATAATCTACCCCATTAAGTTCCACTGTTGCTTCCGATCCGATTAAGAGCCTTACACATAATATATTTAAATGGATTTGAGTAACTAGACATATTCGACAGGACATGCGCAAACGTGTGACTACAAAGACCAACTTAAAGTTTGATTTAAACTACAGTACTGGCCAAAGTATTTGCTGACCATTTTTCATTTTAGGAGACGATAGGTACCTATTGTATAGACGCAAATAAAATTATTACTTTAAAAAATGTTTACCTACGTACTTTTAATATGCTCGCTAATATTGTGGCTGACAATACCTTACAGACGCATGCTGTGAAGTTAATTGAATTCAAGTACTGAAACAAATTATGCATACCTAGCAGTTAGGTATCTATGCATTATTTGCGAGTTGCGATTTTACTGCATGATGCTAAAATAATATGCGAAGACTTCGTGAAACAAACTTCAAATCGGCTAACAAATATCGTAAACAATACTTTCCGTGTGGTGTTGCCTCTGTGAAAACAAACAAAAGAAAACTTGACTTAAAACCTCATTTCAATGTGTCCAGTTCGACCGCGCGGCCATAGCGTTTTTTTTTTAAAAAAACCATGTCAATTTTTTGTAAAAATTTGTAGAAGTTGATTCCCAAAACCATAAATTTGTCAAAGATACGGTTAAAAAGTTATAAGGGTTTAAACATGGCCGCGCCATTGAAACGCGGCGAACCGCGCGGCCACTGAGATCTTTAAAACTAAGCCTTGTAGAGACCTGAAATTTACGCAAATGCAAGATTTAATTTGTAAAAAATTTGTAAAAATATAAAAAAAATACTCAGGTTTATAGTTTAAGAGCTATAACACTAAAACCGAATGGCCGCGCCATTGAAACGGTGGAGAAAACGCTATCGCCTGTATCTCGCTGAAAAAAAATCGCAGAGGTGTGTAGTTTATTGTAATTACCCAGATTTGAATTTGTCGAAACTAGGAAAAATACAACAAAAATTCCTAGGTTTATATTTCAGGAGCTATAAGACTAAAACGATATGGCCACGCCATCGAAACGGTGAATAAAACGTTATTTCGCCTGTATCTCGCTGAAAAAGCATCGCAGAGGTCTGGAGTTTTTTGTAATACCTAGATTTTAATTTGTCAAAACTAGTAAAAATACAATAAAAATTCTTAAGGTTATATTTCAGAAGCTGTAGAACATTATCAGTATGTGGTGCGATAGGGTGACCATGTCTTATTGTTTACAGAATACTTTCTACTTATTGTTACAGAAATTATAATTCAAGGATTCTAAATAAAATTAAAATGAAACCATAAATATAAAAACAATTATGTTTATTGCTTGAAAAGTCAATAATACAGTTACAGTCCGTGTGGACTTACGAAAAACTAGCCCTAAGATTGGTTTAAATGACGCAACTCCGCCCCTAAGCTATGTGATTAGTAATGCACACTATTGCATCTCACACGCGCCACCCCCGCGCGCCTCCGCAGGTCAGTGCGACGCGTACAGCCGTTAGTACTTATTTTCTGTGGTACAGCGACGTAAGCGTAAGAGTTTCGTTATCAGTGTGTCGTTGTGATGTTAACACGATAAAAAAGTGATCTACTGATTATTAAAATGTTCAGTTCGTGTGTAATTACGATTAAGTGTTGTACTGTGGTGTAACGTCAGTTCGGTAAATTATGTAAACAATTCAGCAGAAGTGATTAAGGTATGTTGCATTTAAATATTTTATGATTATGTTAGAGCTCTCTCTTTATTTGTATGGATGACCGTGTAGTTAAGATATTTTACTATGAAATATTTACAATCTTATGTATATGAACTTATATGAAATACTAAAAACTATCTAATAACTAACAAAAATAATAATAATATATAATGTTTGCCCTGCAGTGGGACAATAATAGGCTGGATTATTATTATTTAATGTTTTATTAAATCATATAGGTAATTAGAACTTAACTTAGAACATTTCAAATGATTGTAAATCATTTTGATTCCACATTTTTAAATAAGTACAATCATAACTAGCAGGGATGTAGATATATGTTTTTACTTTAAGCGTAATATTATATGAATGGAAAAATTACTAAAAAAACTAAAGTCAATCATTTGAAAGATATACACTTCCAAAGTCGTAAAATGAGCCCCCCCCCCCCGCCTCTAACTTTTGATATTATAAAGTTGGAAAAAAAAATTGATGTAAATGTCAATAAAAACTTTCAATGAAAACTGGTTTGAACAAGATACAATCATAAGTTTTTGAGATATAGCACAATTTCAAAAACCGCACACGTTACTTTGTAATTCATACAAACACTATGAAAAACAAAGTTAAGAGCAAAACTTTGCTTGTTACTACGGAACACTTCATGGGCGAGTCCGACTCGTACTTCCCCAGTTTTTTTTTGTAACTCCACTGGTAAAATCTCTCTTCCTTTTCCTCTCACTCATTATTTTTTACAAAACCAGAAGTACAATATTATTATTGTTTGTTGTATTACAATTTAAAAATACACCATTAAAATAAATAAAATAATTTCTGTAACAATAAGTAGAAAGTATTTTGTAAACAATAAGACATGGTCACCCTATCGCACCACATACTGATAATGTTCTACAGCTTCTGAAATATAACCTTAAGAATTTTTATTGTATTTTTACTAGTTTTGACAAATTAAAATCTAGGTATTACAAAAAACTCCATACCTCTGCGATGCTTTTTCAGCGAGATACAGGCGAAATAACGTTTTATTCACCGTTTCGATGGCGTGGCCATATCGTTTTAGTCTTATAGCTCCTGAAATATAAACCTAGGAATTTTTGTTGTATTTTTCCTAGTTTCGACAAATTCAAATCTGGGTAATTACAATAAACTACACACCTCTGCGATTTTTTTTCAGCGAGATACAGGCGATAGCGTTTTCTCCACCGTTTCAATGGCGCGGCCATTCGGTTTTAGTGTTATAGCTCTTAAACTATAAACCTGAGTATTTTTTTTATATTTTTACAAATTTTTTACAAATTAAATCTTGCATTTGCGTAAATTTCAGGTCTCTACAAGGCTTAGTTTTAAAGATCTCAGTGGCCGCGCGGTTCGCCGCGTTTCAATGGCGCGGCCATGTTTAAACCCTTATAACTTTTTAACCGTATCTTTGACAAATTTATGGTTTTGGGAATCAACTTCTACAAATTTTTACAAAAAATTGACATGGTTTTTTTTAAAAAAAAACGCTATGGCCGCGCGGTCGAACTGGACACATTTCAATTCGTCTTGAGAGCGTGTTCTAGGACAGTTTCCCTCCATAACAGGAGGAGGTCCGTTATTGCAATATGACATTAGTAGGCTGTTCCGCAGTTATGACGTTAATGACAAATACGTAACTTACATTTATGTAGGTATCTTTTTTTGTTGTTAATTTAAATATCTACTTTTTACAGACTGAGACGGCGATGGATGAAACACAAGAAGTTATTATGATTGAAATAGAGGAATGATGAGAAAAAAGTATAAAAGTATGATCATTTATAAGGACGGTACCACGAGACTGTTAAAGTACTATTCGAATTATAATAAGTAAAATTACGGTTTTACTTTACTAACTGCGTTCCTACAAAAATGTTTCAAATTAATCGCTGAATATTTTGTCTATAATTACGTATTTTATTGTTAAGGTTGTCTTTAGGCATGTTCAGAAAAATGTGACTGGTTCCTAAAATCGATAAAGTTTTTACGCTATATATTTTGTCTTTGTCCTAAGTACGTAGGTTCTTCTACTTCATCATCATCATCTTGTAGGTTCTTCTTGGTCAGTGGTAAATTGAGTAAGTACCAACAAGATAGGTACTATTCCTATTAAAGTAGGTTCTTTGTTTGTATTAGGAATATGTATTAGGACTAAGTATTGAAGTAGATACGCATGTGTACTGATTTACAAAAAATCTCTTCACCTTCGTCAGCTAGATACTTACTTGTCCAAACAAAATAGATGTTGGTCTCGAAATCTTTTGTGAACATGATGACAGCTACCTATTTACTGCAATTTGTAGTTGTTGTAATTAATTGTAAGTTTGTGGCCAATATCTATGATGCTGCGTAGGTTTTTATCCTAATCACCCCTATAGAGAAATTAGCAGCGCGAAGTAAACACTGCATATTGTCCAATAAAGTTCTCGGACTAACACTTAACTACTTATTGATTTATCTTCTGTATCAATGTACCTAAATAAATATAAAATTTACAACAGTAACAGAGGTCATAATCTTTTTGTGATTATGATTGTTTTTATCATATTAATGTTTAAATAGTAGGTATTTAAGTCATTGTTCAGATTTGAACATTTTATTATAACTTATACAATTGTGTATGTGCAAGTATTTAGAATTAATTTGGTACTCGTAATTGTTAAAATAAGTTTACTTACCTTATTAATTTGCAGCCAATTATTGTACCTACTTTTACGTTATAGTAATGCATTTATTTGCTATGTCTGTGATAATTTTATTTTTTAGAATGTGTAAAATTGTGTTATTTTCAAGACTGGTAACATTCATGACTGAAAACATTATTGTATAATAGTTAAGTCTTTGAAGCGTCGTTTGTTACATGTTTTAAGAATTATTTTTAAGATAAGTTTTATTTTTAAAATAAAAAAACCTATGCCAAACTGTGTGTTTTATTTTACTAACAAAACGTATAAACGGCAGTTATACTTTTGAAGATGGTGTGCCCTAGGTATTAGCGTAGGGGATCGTGTGATTGAGGCGAGGTGCTGAAAAATTATGCCATGTCCTGGTGTATCTAGCGGAACCCCCGTCTCTAGATAAAATAAATGCAATGAATAAATAGCTCTTCATTTGTTTTATTATTATATAGGTACCTACCTATAAACTGTAATTTTGGTATAGACACACAATGTTCTGACGCGTTTTTAAATGTAAGTCGGTATATCTCGCTATACGACGAATTACGATTGCAATCATGTTTTGTTGATTAAGTCATTCTCTCATTCCTGTAGAGCACTGTACGATGAAGCCTTTATGAGAAAATACTAATGAAAGTTATGTTTTGTCTGAAAGCTGCCACAAGGTTTGGTGCCCGCTTATGATCGAGTTGTGCAAAGTCTAAAAGAAATTCACAGTCACTTTTAGATCCTTAATCTTTATAATTAATAAATGAACGAATACTTACAGAGAGAAATTAAACACAAAAACATATTATTATAACTATTTTATAATGCTTTCAAATATACACTTTTCAAAGTTCTACATTTTGACAACCCTGGCTTTAACTATTAAAAGATAACTCATATAATGTACATTAGGATAGACATCCTCAAAGCAGACATATTCTTACACATTGCTCGAATATTCATACAAAAATATTTTGGTAACGGAGTAAGCCACATTAAAATATTTAGTTAGTGTTTCTTTACACTCCGTTTTAATAAGCGATAAATTATTTATTGTAATTTCGAACGAGTTTAAGCTATATAAATATAGGTACGTAGATAGATAGGTACATTACTTCACTTTACAATCCATACAGTCACAAATCGTTTTGATATCGTGAACCAACATGGATCTTCTTTTATATCACTCATATCCGAGCGAAATTGAAAAAGAAAAAAAAGGCCCGAGTTAACACGAGAATCTATACTTTGATTGTGTTAAATCCGAGTGGCAGCTGTTAAACTACGGTCTATTGCCACTTTCTTTTGTCTGTGAACTGAACTGACATAAGTGTATTTAAGTACTAACTTAGTAGACAAGTTAGTACTTAAATACACTTATGTCAGTTCAGGTGACTCGATATATAGACACAAAGACTTAGATTAATAGAGAACGGGTCTAACAGCAGAATAACATGACAAACAATAAAATAATGGGTATATATAAATATGATTATGTATTTCTTTTTAATTGTCTATGCTAAGTTCTATAACAGATGATAAATCATAATTTTATTTCAGCATTTTTTTTTCATTGTCTAATTTGATTTACAATTGTATGGATTGTCAGTGTGTATAATAAGTTATTTTTGTTAAATAGATATTTACATAGAATGATATCAATTTTATAAAAATAGGCAGTCACAAATATAGGATAGGTATCTACTAGAAACTTAAAATATACTAACATCAGTTTTAGATTTGTACATCTGGGCCTTTTATTATGCCATGATTTATATTAATAGTTTATTTATTAATTGGTTTAATATTTTACACGACAATTCAATTGTATTTAAGTAATTTTATTTACAAATGTTTTTATCTTATTGCTCTGTGATGGGTACCTATTAGTTAATTCTCCTTTTTTATTTAAAACTATTTAATAGTTTATTGTGGCATAAAGTCCTGAATAAATAAAAATAATAGTATTATAGTTCTTAAATTAAATATAGCAAACCACGTAAGTAGATTCTTCTATTATAGATAGGTACAGATTGCCTTAACGTGCAGGAAATTAATACAATAACCAGTATTTAGGTCAATAATTACCACCACTTAAAAAGAAGAGAATACTAATATCAAGTCATAATGCCTGATCGACACAATACCTTGACCATTTGATACATATTTTCTAGTTAGCCATTCTTATAAGATAGCATAATTATAATCTTGGATTTAAATTGAATCAAATGTAAAAATATCGTTAAGTGACCGATTTTATTTTCTTAACTAAATTATTGGTGCATTACTTGATTTAACGTGAAACCGGCAATTATTGATCTAAACAATTTTATAGATAATATTTTTCTGAACAACATCTCACTAAAACTTCTACAGACTAAATTCGAACAAGGGCTCAGGGACAAATCAGTGCGGACACCTTCTAAAGGCTACTTCAATATGTTACACTAGTTTCTATCAGTAGTAGAGGCGCGACGGACGCTGTTTCGTTGCGGGATGACGAACTCTGCATGACGAGGTGATGTAAAGGGGTTCGTCGAAGCGAAGGGCGCGCTCACAGAACCTTGGCGCTGTGGCGGCGCTCGCCTCGGACCTCCCTCACCTCGTAACGCCTCGCCTCGTCCCGCCTCGCCTCGTCCCACCTCGCCTCGTCCCACCTCGCCTCTTCCCGCCACAGCTCTGCGACAAGCAGCATCGTTGTCATCGTTCTTCATTCATTTAATTTCTCAAATGGTAACAGCAGTGGACGGGGCAACAGTCCCATATTACCTGGACGAGGTGGCTCACCTGGGTAGCGCCCCGACGTCTGCCGCGGCGGACAGTTGTCGCGGAGGGAGTGCGGGGGGAGGGCCGGTCGGTCGAACACCTGTCGCTCCTACTCGCGGAGGTATCTACAAATTAAAAAGTCCCCATATGTAGCAGTTGCTAGATTATGTATTTTATTCAAAGAAGTGGATCAAGCATAGGTAAGGTAATGCACAATTAAAAGAATAGTGTGGTATGAAGAGTGTTGACACTTAAGATACCAAATGAATTAGTAATGGAATAAAAGGATCACTATTGGTCGAAGATGTTTGATCAGCGTGGTTAGCAATCTGCTAGGAAGAGTAAAAACGTGTATGTGATGGCAACAATGACAGACATATTTTTGACATCTAGGTGGGAAACACTTACGACTGGAGGGTCAGGCGGTCGCGCAGGAGCTGCATGTGAGTGAGCTCTTGCGAGTCGCTGGTGGGAGGGGGCGGGAGGAACTGTGGGAGGGGGAGGTCGCCGCGGGGGGAGGCTGTCGGCACGTTGTGGGCGTTCATTCGTTGGAGCGTTTGTCCCCCCAGCCGCGGAGGTGCGTCTCTCTCCGTCGGTCACCTCAGGCTTGCTGGGCGGAGACTTTGTCTCAGCTGTTCGGCTCACCGGCGATCGTTTCTCCATCTAATCCATTGAAATAGGTACTTAAATATATTACAGAAGTGTCTAAAGATATGTGTAGGTTTCATAAAGAGGTCTCATCATAAAAAGGTTGGGGTTTGATATTTTTATGACTTTTTATGGAAACTTATACAGGGAAACGAGTTTTACAATTAAACTACCTACAGGGTTATGTTGGTTAGGTAGAAACATGACAAAACCATTGATCACAGGGCCAATTCTCGAAATTGCTACAGAATAAACTCCCACTATTTCCCTTCAAACGTCATAAATCTCAATTGACACTTAAGTGACCAATCAGTAAACATTAAATACGTATCATAGACTTGTAGATTGTAATCATACTAAAGCTGTGGCTGTGGAACATAATTTAGAGACTCAGCGTTTTGGTTAGAGTAAAGTATTTGAATGTAAATAAGTACCATAGGACTCCTCCGCCGTGACTCATCAGGAGAAGGTGTAGCCCGTAGAGGAGGAGGAGCAAGCACGTCGCTAGGCGCGGGGGGCACCCGAGCCGCCTGCTCCAAGATAACTTTCTTCTGCTCATGACCGGCCGCGAAGTATGAGAATACGCACAGCACCGCGTAACATATCTGGTCCGCCTAAAACACGTTTTAAAAATTATTAAATATAGTGTTATTAGGTACTGGTCATTATTTCAAATGTGCGTAAAAATTGTGTTCTCGCATACCATTGGTCCAGCAGTAGAAACATTACGGCTTTGTCCAAAGATTGACAGTTGACATAGTACGACTATTCGTGATAAAAAATATTTTGCTACCCTCCTGAACATTCGTGAAGGTTGATACTAACATAAAATACTTACCATAACTGTAATTATTTCTGTACATTGACGAAATATTAACTCCATCTTAACCCATGAGTACGTTATACTAGTGTGGTACTAATAGGTGAAATTTGACAGTTGATTTGAATAACAAAATTTACTGTATTTTAGTGCTGTTACTATCATCTCTGGTTGTTACCTTTTACTAGTAAGGAGGGAATCTCTACTCGATTACAGATATGTTTTGAAAATTCAAAGAGTAACGTTTCTTCGCAAAATAAACAGAAAAAGGAACTGGAACAAAGTTGTATTTATAGATGAAACTTTAAATGCAAAACCTACCAAGTTAAAGTCTTGGACGCATGATAGATACTGCGTCCACTAGCACTAACGTACTTGTTGGAAAAAGTGGTCGATGAATTATGTGTACTATATACCCACTGGATTAACACCTATTCCAATCTTAATTTCAAAACTATGTATTTTAGGAACAAATGGCGCTGCGTACATATGTCCGTGAATCCTTAATCGATTATTCGTTTGTTATCTGAGTTGATAAATCTTCCAATAGATTTCAGACACCCAACCCTAGACTACAACTGTCAAATTTCACCTATAAGAGTGGTCTTAGTGTAAGGCCGACTGAGAGAAATTTCGCAGATATCATCTCTACGAAAATAAAATAAGGAATGCTAGACATGAAACCCTTTATCAATCCATTTATATATTTGCCTTATAATAAGTATACTTAGTTTAATCCATATACTGAATTTTAAAAGCAGAAACCACATTTAAAAATGTAAAATGCGAGCTAAAACAAACACAGACAGCCAAAAAAGGTAAACAAAAGCAATAAATAAAAAATAACACAAAATACGTACACAAAACAAAGTAGACGTGCGATCTATGAAACACAAGGTGTATAATTCGTTCCATATTCTGTAACTTCAACAAAATACCGCGAGAGCCACAAAGAGAAGTAGCGGTGGAGATCAAACACTACTTTCTCTGCCTACAAAATAAACACACAACAATATGAAAGACAAACATTACAAAATGAATGTTATAAGTTGTATGGATTTTACTTACCATCACAGATTTGTACTTTCTCTGAATGATCTGCCTTGTCTTGGGGTCTAAAATAAAAAAAAAATTAGTAAGATTCATAAAAGGATAAAAAAATATTTTTACTTTGATAATAATGACGAGAATGATGAATGAAAACAAAATAGGCACTAGTGTACAGTCAGCCTCAAAAGTAGCTGGACATATTCAAACTTTCAGAACCTGGACCTGGACAGTAAAAATGTCATAAGTCGATGACACAACTAGAGAACAAAATTAACTTAACATACAAAATGTTAATAAAACACTGAACGCCAACAATGAACCTACATAATTATGATTAGTATACCTATGTATTTAGTTGGCAACCCTATTAACCATAAATGTTGCATGCAGAGTTTTTAACAGTTTTTATGCGGGTAGTTGGGAGATAATTTAATTACTTCTTACTCTACAAGGGGATGCAAAGCTTTTTTTCTGCTAGGAGCATTTCCCTGTAATGTTATATTTCAGTTTCTATATTTAACCATGTGTTTTAAAATATCTTACTTCAGGATACCTATGAGATTTTATACATGAGCTAAGTCAATTCCAGTTCGTCGTTGGTTGATTTATTTATCTACTATATAAAAATAAGTCGGGTTTTCCTTCCTGACGCTATAACTCCAGAACGCACGAACCGATTTCCACGGTTTTGCATTCGTTGGAAAGGTCTCAGGCTCCGTGAGGTTTATAGCAAAGAAAATTCAGGAAAAGTTTCAACAGAAAAGCGGGAAAATAATGCCCGTGCGAAGCCGGGACGGACCGCTAACTATATAAAAATAAGTCGAGTTTTCCTTCCTGATGCTATAACTCCAGAACGCACGGACCGATTTCCACGGTTTTACATTCGTTGGAACGGTCTCGGGTTCCGTGAGGTTTATAGCAAAGAAAAATCAGGAAAAAATTTAACAGAAAAGCGGAAAATAATGCCCGTGCGAAGCCGGGACGAGCCGCTAGTTTATTCTATAATTTTTAGTATGATTTACGAAGGTAACCTACCGCATAAGTAAGTATCTTGCATTGAGGCAACTTGTCCTTATGTGCTGACGTTTATTCGTCTATTCAAAAGCTCTATTGGTGTTTTTGAAATTTATATTTGAGTATATGAAACTAAATAATACTTACTAAATTCTTCTAAAACGAAGATACCGCCATTTTGCGTGAAACATTTCCTAATGTGGTCCAGCCGCACGAAAAACTGTAACATAAAACATACTTATTTTAATATTTTTGTACTTACTTGTATCTTAGTGCACTACAGAGTATAAATAATTTAGTACAGTCGTGCGCACATCTATATAGCGTCAAACATATACCATAAACACAGTGGTATTAATTAAAAATTCAACTTTGAACCTATTTTATTCCGGGCGTTATAATTAAAAGTGCCTATGTTTTCAAAAGTAGGAAACATTATTTCTATAATTTTTTTCTTAAACTGCAGTTAATAAAGTTCAAAATAACTTTGTTTTTTTTTTGTAATGAGTTAGAGAAATTAAAATACAGCAGATCGTAATGGCTACAGTTTACAAGCTGATAAAATATAACATCAAGACTAATTGCAAGCATTGCTATAGATTAGTATAATACAATATATATTTCCTTTGGAGTTGATACCTTATGAATAACTTATAATACACAATTCGGTAGAAAAGAAAAATACGTTTGTCTAAGAATCTTTTCTTCGATCTCAATCTATACTTACCTAGTTGAAATTAAATAATTATGTCGCTACATGAGGTTTCCAAAGGTAATATAAATCAAATAAAAATAAAAACATGCAAACATGCTTAACGAGCTGCGCGATGCGAGGACTGCTGCCGACACAGTAACTTCAATGAAGAATATCGTCAACATTCTCCTTGAAAGTTAGTGTATCGTTTTGTCAAATTATATTCGGAGCAAAAAATGCATGCCAATTTGATTTCCTTGATTCTTCATACTAAACTGTTACGAGGCATGAATGAATTTACAAAATATGACAGTTTAGTACTAATAGAGTCAAAGTGGCGTTATGTTTCTGCATTTGAAACATCGAGCAGAGCTTGGTAAGGATCCAGGCGGGCTGGGTGTGCAGTGTGCGAGGTCAGATGCGGTGCGGGAGAGACAGGGTGGGTGGGGGGTGGTGGGGAGTGTGCGGGCGGGAGACCGCGCGGCAGGCCCGGGCCGCACCGGAACTTGTGAGATGGCGAATGCTCTACGACTGACCTCGTGACTCGCGCCCGTGTAGCTTAGTGCTCACGGGTCGCTCGTTCCGGGTGATAGGGGACGAACGAACTAAATCTCGGCACAACGTGCGAGAGCTAAAGATCGAGACCGCTCGCCGGACGATCCTCGGTACGAATGCAAGCTGTCGGGTGCGTTAATATAAACAGATAATAAACAAAGGGCGTCTATGTGCATGCACGACTGCGCGCTTCGGCGCTCGCCGCACTCGGGAGAACTAATACAACGCTAACAACGGCTAAAAACAATCTGTAAGCCTCAAAACTACAAATAAAGCCCTACGACCTCGAACGATCATCGCATTCGCGAATCAAACAGTGACCGTGACTAGATCTTAAAGGTCGTATAGGTCGTGTCGATCATCGTAAGAGCCAGCCATTACTATTGAATGAACCACTGTGTACCTCGAAATCCTTTTGCGCAGCGGCGCGTGTTCGGCGTGTCCGGAAAGAGTAAAACAGACAAAAAGATGATATTAGTTGAGGGCGGCCGAGCGCGTGTCAAGGACCATCTCAAAAGTTCCTAGCTCGCCCCAGCTACCGGCGAGAGCACTCCGCGTATGTCTCGATACGCCATGTACGGGTATTGCAGACAAATAGCACATGCACAAGTCGTATGGAGTATAAGAACGTATATCAGATGGACAACGGTTACTCATAAAATGTAAAAAAATAATCTAAACTATTACATCGAATAGTAGATAAGGATATTTAAGGGCAAAAGTACTGGGTCTTAATTATACCTAAGCTGATCTCGACAATAATACGGAATTAGTAAATGCAAAATTACCTCAATTTTAAAATAAAATAAATAAGTATTTTATACATAAACATAAATATAATATTAAAAATTTATATTTATAGAAAAACTCGGAAAGAAATTAAATAGGAAAGTTTGAGTGGTCCTTGCGTCCGGATGTTTTATAAGAATGACATTTTAGAAAATAGCATTTCTACTTTGGGGCATCGACTAGAAAATATAGGCATATTTGATTTAACTAAACATATAATAGTTAAATTCTTCTGTGCTTATATAATAAAGGTATATCTGTCTCCGTTGGAATTGGAAGCTTCATAAAAAGTAAGTACGATATAATATAACAATGCGCTAACGGCACCGATACAATATTGAAACAATGAAGCAATGCCAGCGCGGACGCCGTTCGTCATATAGACTGTCATACACCTACGACTGTACGACATTCAGTATCAGTACATCACTCAATCGGATCGAAACTTTACCCAATATTAAGCGTTTACACTGACATAATCTTACCTGAGCGAAAATTGCATGATTATACCAAAACTTATTGACAACAATTACTTTTAATTGGCAACACTACATTTAAGGTTAGTATTTTAAGGTTTTGGTACATCATTTGTAATAATGTAATATATAAATAAGCTGACAAAAAGACGGATATACATAGAAAGCTTTAGGAACATACCTTGCTATGGTGAAACAGAAGTCCGACGCCTTCCATGCACACCTTGGGAATTTGTAAAAAAATAAAACATTTATAAAAACAACTATTATTATGATACATCGAAATCATTAATTATGTTGTTTGCTTATTTAGAATAGATGTTTAATGAAATATAATTCCAAAAAATAGAGCATTGATAGAAGAATCTTGAACCAAATTCTGACTAAGTACAACTTTGTAAAATTAGATTTTCCGAAGTCTTCGAGAAGTTAAAACCATTTAAAACAAATCTTTATGTTATCAGATGCTACTGTTGTTTAGTTCTAGATAATGTATGGTAATATGTAATTAATTAAAAAATTAAGAAAAATGTTTATTTATGTAGAAAACATTACCTGTATAAGTCCACCCTCCCCGGTAGCGCAGTCTTGTACTGGGAATTCTCCTCCGAGTTCCGCAGCGTCTTGTCGACGACCGCTTTTCTCCATTGCTTCTTTTATGCAATAATACAGCGCCTTACACTGGAAATTTGAAAAATAAAATATCTAAACAACTTTTTTACAACAATTTAAAATTGGTTTAGAATAAAAGCTCACTGTGCTCTCTCCAGAAAAGCTGTATAATTTTAAAGCAACCCTGTCGAGTCACATGGTCTGTTTACTGCAATCCAATGTATGGATAGAAGTATCTCAATATCTTTAGTGACTCGTGAGTCGTGTTGAAGAATAGGTCTAGGTCGTATTCTTGATTCCGGTGTCGGTCTATGTCTATCGGTGTACCGAAAGTGCTCAATTTAATGGCGTTACTTTTAAAATGTATTTTGACAATAAAACGGTTTCTATTGATACACACGTACAGTATGAGGACATTGATAATATGATTGGTTTTTAAAGAAAGACAGACAACAATGAGGAAGCGAGAAAGTGAGATTATAATTTATTGATGATTTTGAAATTGTATATATTATGACGTTAACAATAAGTGCTATATTTTGTTGCACTGCAATGAATTTTTATCGAAGTGCAATGTTTCCGAACCAGTGTCATTTAGTTAGACATGATGAAACATACAATGTCAAATAGAAGTAAGTAGGGATTCAATCTTTTATAATTTCAACCTTATGCTAAACGCCATAAGATACATTTTAATGTGATAATTTTCAAAACTTATGCTAAACTTATTCAGTTATTTTCGGTAATCGGATGTACTTTTCTTACTCATTGATTTGCTTGTCTTTCTTTAAAAGCCAATCACATTATCAATGTCCCCATACTGTACTAAGGGTTTGTCTGATCCTTGAGAGTGTGTTTACCGTACTCGTATAAACAAAAATTGATTTTTCTTAAATCTTATTTGTCTAACCTTTTTAGTATAATATTTGTGGAGTTGCGTCTGGCCTCCATTCTTCCTCCAAAGGCACAATACACGTATTTTGGGACTATAAGTCATGTTGACCAACCTTTCGTACCACCATCTTTCCACAATAGTACCTGTAATTGAGAAAAACTGCTTGTATCAAATTATTTGATAACGCATGTACGAGCAAACCCGTACATAGCAATAGTTTTAGATTTTGCTGACTTAGACGCGCCGCGCAACAGTTCAATTAATATTATATTTCAATCACATTAATACCATAAAATTTGTTAGTTGCTACAAAGACTCCGCGCGTGACCTATCGCACTGTATACAACAAACCTTACGCGTTGATTAAATCAAATGATTTGTATGACAATAATTACATAATTATTGTTATATTACATTCAATTATAGTGATTTTAATACTAATCAGTGACTTATCATTTTCTGTCATATTATAAAACCCAAACAACGCACATTATTTTAGTAATCAAATTACGACTCATCGCTAGTCCGGTTAAGTGCTCTACATTTACTTGTATTTCCTAGAATTGAATCTAACTGGCCGTGAGCATCTAATGATTGCTAGACAGTAAGTAAGGTTAAGAAATATCGTTGCGCAATTCTGTAGAGACATTTCTCTACAGGTCTCTTCTTTATCTTTGTGGATTTTTTAATTATTTCGGCAGATGATATTGAGATAGGTAGTGTAATTTCCGTTACCGGCTAATAAATTAACTACAGGGTGTTTTTTTACCATGCTTCTACCATTCTTCGCGGCGCTCTTGAAGCTTCCAGAATAGTAAGAAGAAGGAAACACAAACCCTGGTAAAGAGTTCAAACTTAAAGTGCTTTATATTAATGATACCTTGTGTAGATCGCAGTACAAGTCCATCGTCCCGCACCTCCATGAACCTGAGCTCTCCCGCCGCGTCTCCCTCGTGTACTGTGAACGATGCGCGTCGGAGTAGTCTTGATCCTAGAGGTTTCAGCTCTATGTCGTTGCCGTGCTGAATAAAGATAATAGTTGTTTAGTACAAACAAAAATCAACATGAACAGTTACATTAAGAATAAAGAGTTAAGATTTATTTAGGTCGTTGAGGGCAACGCAGTCATAATGGATATAAATTTGTACTGATAGTGATCAGTGCAAGTTTATATCCATCATGACTAAATAAAATTTCTTACTGCTCCTCCATTGTTCCATACTCCTTTAAGTTGGAAACAGACTTCAATAAACTCTCCTCACGTATTAATGATGGAGCATGTCGGGCACAGGTTTTGTCTATTCCGAGGTGTAATACTCTTAGTATTTCATGTATCTTTCTTTAAATGTCAGTAATTTAATAGATAATAAACTTTGTACTTACCAAGTTATGGACGACATCTAGCAGATGATTAACTTCCTGACTGTACACGAGACCAATATGACTTTTAGCTAGCAATCGCCTCACTTTATTACGAACTATATCTGATTCCACACCAAAAAGAACCATTGCAGCTGTCAAATTGTACAGGGCAGTAGACAATAACCGATCTTCCTCGTGTTCAAGACGCTTACGCTCAGTTTCGCTTAAACATTTGTACCTCTCCATCATTTCATTGGCACCTTGATCCATACCAATCATGTCTCTTTCTTGACTCACAGCGTCCAAAAACGAATCCTCCCAAAATTGCATTTGGTCCCATAAATTTGATCTTTCTTTACCTTTAATAATAAATTACATAAATTGAGTATATGTGTTCTTCTAGTAAAAACATTGATCGATTGAAACAAGACGGAGTATTCAATTATGAGAACAATTAAGAATTAGAACTTTTCTTCATGAATGTTTGCAAGCAACAAAAAGTATGAATATCGAATATTTACCAATAAGTCCTTGATAGAGATAAGTGCGGGCTGTATCAGGCGATGTGATAGGTGAAGTGACAGGTACTCCAACGGGTGGTCGGTAACCACTGAGTGATGACTTAGAGGAGAATACGCTCGCAGCTCGCGGCTTGCCTGTAGCGGGGGCTCCACGACCTACCTGTATCGTAGCACAAATAGTACTGACTATGTGGCCTTGATGTAGATATGTCGCAGGGAAATGAGGAAACCAGGGATTTCACGAAATCCCTAGGGATATCACGAAATCCCGGTAAATGTCGAATACTCTTGATTATTACGTCTTCTTACTGAAAATGTTTAGTGATATGACAAAATACTAATTTATCGTCAGTGATATGTCATTTCACTAAACAAAATCTAGTGAAATAAAGAATACTTCATATATTATATTACAACTATAGATAAATAATGTAATAAAACATAGTTACAAATCAACTAGTGTACTTTTATTTAGACAGTAAAGTTTTAATCAATTAAACATAACATTCTGACTATGATATTACAATATATTTTCCTATTACCTACGTTAATTCGTTCATTATGTAAGTACACCGAAGAAACAAATAAAAGTTTGTAGGTAGACTGGAAGTACTCTCTAGGTTTTTACCCTTGCTCGTTAAAATTTGCGACAAAAACGGCAATATCTCTTGATTGCATTGGATTAGCAGTTTGATTTTCTTACAGCTGTAAGAGGCAACAGACCTAAGTATTTGGTGAAAATTTCAGCTTGATACCTTTACGCGTTCCTGAGATAAATGATCTTGACAGATAGACAGACTGACGACAAAGTGATTCTATAAGGGTTACGTTTTTTCAAAATCGGTATGGAACCCTAAAAATTAAATAGATTTCTAATAATAAAAAAATATTGTTATTTATTTAAACAAGACAGGGGTTTATAGCACCTTGAATTACACAAAACATTTTTGTTTCTTGCAAATACATGTTTTGGTTTTCCACTGGACTTTGATTTTTCACAGCGACATTTTAAAACGACAGTACCGTATCCGTATTTCTGACATTTCACTAGATTTTGTTTAGTTAAATGACATTTCTTTGACGATAAATTAGTATTTTGTCATATCACTAAACATTTTCAGTTAGAAGACGTAATAATCAAGAATATTCGACATTTACCGGGATTTCGTGATATCCCTAGGGATTTCGTGAAATCCCTGGTTTCCTCATTTCCCTGCGACAGATACAAAGCTAAACTTTGCAGATACAGTCATGTTGTTACTTGCAAGAGCATCTTTATAAGATTTGTTTTCATATATTCAGGTGAAACCTGTTGCTACAAAGTTTATGGTTGACATTAGAAAAAAAAAACAAAATTGATCTAAATTACAAAATTGGAATGTTTTGTTCTGGATTGTATTTAGTTCAGTTGTTACATAACCTCTTTTATGTTTAATGTAACGGAACGATAGTCAAAATAATTATAACAGTTATGGTGTAGCCAGTTAATTTTCTGAAACGCTACTTACAGTTCTTAGCAAGTTCGCGTATTAGTCTTACCAATGGGTAAGTGGTTCAGGTAGTCGGAGTCTTCGGCTACCGAAGATTCAAACATTGAAAACAATAAAATCTAATCCCGTCGGTACAGAATGAAAGTTTTGTATTGAAATATTAACAATAAGGTTCTGATTCCATTAAGTTATAGACAGATACATGCATGCAGTTCTAAATACGGGGGCGATAAACAACCACGTTTTAAATTTTGATTAAAATATTCCAATTTTCGGTTCGTTTGATCGCAAATAAGCATTAGAAGCGGACACTACAAATCGCACTAGGACTTACATTTAGAAACATGACGTCAGTGTCAGAGAGGTTGGACTTAAAGGAGGCGCGATGGTCGTAGATATTGGCTCGGTTGGTGGTGATTGAGCCGCTCTCGTCGGCCGAGCAGTCCGACGAGGGCGCCGCCTGCCACGACAACAAATTACCCGCCTGTACCCTGTCTCATGTCACTGAGCAACCAACCTAACTCCCCGCACCCATAACCAATTCACGAAAACATTTTTAAGCTCTAAAATTTCGCAGTTCAAAGTTCCAGCAGTTAATATTGTTAGTTTTAATGAAATATTTTGAAGAAGAAGTGTTAATGTGATGTGTATATTTATTATCTGTCAAAATACCATATACAATATCTACACATCAGTTTCAATAGTCTAACATGCTGGAATAAAACAGTTGTTTGACATATTTATAAATATCACTTTTTCTACAACAACATTAAACAAATTAGCTCAAAATCGTTATGATTATAGAATGTATAAGAATAGAGCATATATATAGATAAGTATATAGCAATAAACAATAGACAGGAAGATACACAGCACTGAAAAGTATAAGTTTGGTCATCTTATACTATCAAGTACTTAAAAAAGTTATAAGCATAGTTTAGTTATAGTTAGCACAGTAAAATTAATAGTAATACATAAATAATTTAATATACACACATCAAAAAAGTCTAAGCAACATGCATGATATTACAAATTTACCATTTATATTAATTTATTTTACCATTTATTTTAATTATAACGTTGTATTTTATTTTTAAAATAATATTTTTAGGGTTCTATGATGTAAAAATAACAGCTGTTTTCTTTATAAGTTCTTTTAATAACAGAAATTAACAATATTAGAATATACAGGTACATAAGAAACTAAACTTTTTTTTTACAATATGAAATTTCTTAAGAAAATGAATTTATTGTGAAAGAATAGGACAATTTAATACAAAGTATGGCCTCCTCTGCTATTCAGAACTTGTCGGCAACGATTATTCATTGAATTAATGAGACTGTTTATGTCATCTTGCGGTATTCGCTCCCAATGAAATTGTAGCAAATCCTTCAGCTGTTGGGTTGTTGTCACTCCGTCCAAGTCCTTCAAAACACGTCTCTGGAGCATGTCCCATGCGTGCTCGATGGGGTTGAGGTCTGGCGATTGTGCAGGCCAGGGCAATACCTGGATGTTCTCCGTTGCCAAGTATTCACTGGTTCGCCGAGCTGTATGTGAACGCGCATTGTCATGCATTAACGTAAAATCGGAGCCAAAGGTTTGTGCAAATGGATGGACATAAGGTCTGAGAATATCCTCAACGTAATTTTCAGCGTTCATGTTTCCATTTACAAAAACGAGCTCAGTTCGCCTGTTCTTCATAATACCCGCCCATACCATAACTGTTGAGCCGCTGTATGGATGAACTTCCTGAACGCACCTGAGTCTTTCAGTATTTCCGGGTCGACGGTACACTCGCACCCTTCTTGTATCAGGCCTAAACCCGAATCGCGACTCATCGGAAAACATAATTTTATCCCATTGTTCCTGGGTCCATGTTATGCGTTCTCTACACCATTCATTTCGACGAGCGCGATTCCCGTGACGTATCGGTGGGCACCTGATAGGGCGTCGAGCTCGTAGGCCGTACTCATGCAGTCGATTTCGCACAGTTTGGGGACTTACATCAACACCACTTGAATTTTGTAGCCTCAAACTTATCTCTCGAGCGGTTAACATCGGCTGGCGTCTTGCAGTCAGTTGTATGTACCGGTCTTGCCGAGTGGTTGTACTCCTTTTACGGCCTGGATGCTGTTCAGCGGGTTCCCCTGTATTATTGTAGCGCTGCCAAAGACGACAAATAACACTTCTATGAATACCAAAATGTCGAGATACCTGAGATTGATTACTTCCCGCTTGCAACATCCCTACAGCTCTTTGCATTTCATCTGCCGTCAAATGACGTCGCTCCATGACGTAAAGAATATCTAACAATTCAATTTTGTCGCCAACTGTATTTAAATGGTTGGTAAAATTATAAAATCAAGACTAAAACGTAGCAATTAACATGCACTCAAATTCAAACAAATTCGCAGTCATTTGAATTTTATGAAAAAAAACAAAACATAATCGAAATTTTTTTACCTATACACTTGAAGTTTACTTACCTTTACACTTTGAGTGAGTAAATACTTAGAAATTAATTAATATAAATGGTAAATTTGTAATATCATGCATGTTGCTTAGACTTTTTTTGATGTGTGTATTTATAGCTAGCAGTATTGCAGGATATGAGGTGAACAAAAATCTCATTAAATGGTGAAAGGTTCAAGGAAAATAAAGTGTTTTTTAAAATATTAGGCAAATGCGATTAATTTTAAGCACGATTCGATGACGACGCGGTCCTACTACCACTAGATTAACTTTCTTATCACTTCGATTGTTGTTCACCCCGTTTTACATTATAAGTAACTTACAGTTGGCATGCTCAAGATTTATTTTTGTTCCAAAATCAAGAAGTACTCCCTTGTATTCGACTACGAAATTGATTTAATTTTTTTTTATCATATTAGGTCCAGTCGCATTGATTAACAAAAAATCAACGCGTAGAAACGTGAATTGTTTGACATTATGCCACATAATAAGGACCACTGAACGTGCTCTCAAGCTGGCTGATGACGCGATGCTATTTGATCGTCTTCGTAGGTCCTAACAAATTATATTATGTATTTACGTATGTACATAAGTATTTTAATTGAGCCTCTGCAATGAAACAGCCAGTATAGTGTGTCTGTGTACGCAAAACAATGACATTCTTTTGCATATAATTGAAATAAGTACAGGAACCTATATAGCAGCCCGCGTAAACTTGTCATTTACGTTTAATTGTTATTTCAGGACTCCAAAAGTCAAGGTTCGTTAGAAAGAATTGAACTTTAAGTTTCTTATAAACGTTTTTTATTTACCATATTTGATTAGTGTTGCCATTAACACAAATCAATTTTGTAGCTAAATATACCATAGATTAGAGCGACATAACTACATGCAGCAGTTTTGCAACATTCATTGCTTTATAACAACAATATTTTCCATCTTGATACTCACGTCCGATTCGAAGGAAGTTAATTTGCTAAAAAGCAAATTTCTCTTTTGGTTCAACATGTCTTTGAACATTTCCGTCGTACTTTGAGCTTCTGAGGAATCCATTTCAGGGTAGTTCACGATTGGTACATCTGGTAACATACATTGTCATTTAGATAACATTCCTACTTAAACTTAGGTAAGTCAATACAATCTTTTACATAAATAAATAATTGGTCTTTACCTATGAAATTGCCGTTTTATTTCTGCGCAGTCTTTAGACTCTATATTCTTTTAAAACATATATTGTTTAAATATTTTTTGTTATTTAGAAAATATAGGATATTATCAACATCTAACAAAAGATAATAAATAAAAATAATTATTATTTGTATTATTAATAAGTCTGTGAACATGGGTCCAATTTAAAACAGCGGATTTACCCATTTGTTTAAAAGTAACTTCTTCCCTGATCCTTTTTTTCTTTGTTTTAAAACAATTGTTTGCTTAAATGTGCACTATTATACCAATTTTAATTCTATTATGTTTAATAATTATTGAAAATCTAACTTCTGATAAAATCTTCATACAAAACGGCCATTTCATAGGTAAAGACCTAATATTTACAACCACACTAGGTATCAAGCGCTGTGTCGCAGGACTTATAGATGCATAAAATTGACGATCTCAAAAGACATGCAGGCTCCAGACAATAATTTGCGGATGATACATGCCTTGCGTAGTATTTGAACCAATACACTACCGAGCCTGTATGGTGCAATGGCCTGATTTCTAGGCATTACATAAAGAAATCAAACACAGCTTCAGCCAAATATTTTTTTAGGCAGCCTATTTATTAGGAATTATTATCGAAAGTCATTTTCTACTCGCGTTTTTATTTTAAGTATCCTATTCAATATACGAAAAGATACAATTACCTTTAGTAAACACTGGCTGGTAAAGGTTAAATTAATATCGCAGTTAAGAAATTACTGGTACCCACCTGTCTGTGAACTCTTCCTCGACGAAGGTGAAGACGAAGGAGTCTCCAGATCCTGTCTACCGTAATGATCCATAATAGCAGAACCAGCCATGCCTCCATGTTCTAAGCCTGCAATCTCCTTGCTCCAATAATGCGTATGTGCCATTTCCGCAAGTTGGAATACTGATGCCATGCCGCCCAAACCGAAGTTGGAGTATGTATGTTCAAGACCATGGACAACGGCTTGCAGTACTTTTAACATACCTTTCCATACTGGCTTACTTACGAACTGGAATAAATTTTATTCTATATATTTAGGTTCTGTATTTAAATTACTTAAAAAAAAAACAATTACACGTAGTCTTAGAGCGACTTTATGTTTTAAAAAGTAATCATTGATGCGGCCTCCTATTTAAACTAGGAACATCCTATGTATTTGACAGTAAAGAGTCACTTTTATTGTTATTGTAGGGAGGTAGGGTGATGCTACCAATTATCAGCACTTTAAGAGTTAGTCCTACTTTAAGATCGTTTATCACAGTGATGATAATGATAACAACTATAACAATATGCTTTCTTGGTTCATTATTTAATAAATAATTGATTTTTGTTATAAAAAATAGTTATTATTCATACACATTTTATTTAGATGAGTCTGACTAAATAATGACCCTGGCGCCAATTATTGGCACCATCATCGCCAATTATTGGCATTGACTAAGCCAATTATCAGCACCTTAAAATTAGACATAAAATTAGGTAGATAAATAAAATAATCCAATGTTTATAGTAAAATCTCTTTTATTTATACCTAGCCTAACAACCGAAGTTTCAGAAAAATAAATACATAAATATAAAAAATTCCAAAAAATAATAGACATTCTTTTGATCATAATATCAACACTATGAAAATAACTAGCAATGTTAGTTTCAGCACCATGCCAGGATATGAAATCCGAAATCATAGAGTACTTTTTCCAAGAATATTGAATTCTAGGCATAAAATAATCACGCTTTACAATAAAAAATATGGATTAACAATTTTACATACCACTTTGTCATGTAACAGTACCAGTGCCGATAATTAGCAATTCGCAAAAAAATTTAACCCAGATGTCAGCACCTCTTTTATGAACACAAAATCAAGATAACGTTCATTTCCATTGTCAGATAAGCCTTATAAAACATTTTATACATGAATAAAACCTAAAGATTCAGTAAAAAATATCTAAAAGATCTAAAATAAAGTAAAATAAAAAAACTTGAACTTACCTACGATCATAAGAAACTGTCAAAACAAAGTAATTTGAAGGACATGTTCCCGCGTTTTTTTAAAAAAAATGGCTTTTTTTTAATCGAAGAATGTAGTTTGGCCCAGTTAATAATTCCAAAAGGATCTTATTTTTCATTTCTTTAAACGGAATCCCAAATTAATGAATAGAAAGCTTATAATTTGCGTTTTAGTTGGGGGTGCTGATAATCTGGTGCAGTGCCAACATTAGGACGCGTGCCCCTATATTTATATTATTATTTTGTAAAGTTTTTCTTGATTATAGTTCTTGTCGGAGGGTTTTTTATATTTAAGTATCGCAACGAGATTAGTTAAAATACAACAATTTAAAATTAATATTTAATAGGGAACATACCACATCATCCACTTTGTCATTAGGAGTAGTCTTTCTATTAAAGTTTCTATTTAATTTGCTAAGCACCATGTTTCTATATGATTCGTCCTCCATCAACTTTTTGAGTCGGTTAAGTTTTAACCATCCAACACCCTCCCCTTCTAACACATGTTGGACCAACTGTAAGAAATAGAAACATAATGTAGTACATGTATCTAAAAAAAAAGAATTATCAGATAACTTTGTATTAAATGGAACAGTAATAGAGCTATGTGCATCTGTAAAAGATCTTGGACTGTACATCGACACGACTCTGAGCTGGCACACTCAAGTAACTAACGTGTGTAGTAAAGTCACTGGTATTTTGCGAGCCTTTTACCGTTTAAAAAACTTTCTTCCCATGCAAACCAAAGTAATGCTTGTTCAGACTTTGATTTTCCCTATTATTGACTATGGTGATGTGTGCTACTATGACCTGAATGCAGATCTTCTCAACAAACTCGACCGGCTTCTCAATAACTGCATTCGTTTCATATACAATCTTCGTAAGTATGACCACGTGTCTGCTCCTCGCTCAGAGCTGCAATGGTTACCCATTCGTCAGCGACGCAGCATGCGTGCCCTCACTACTCTCTACTCTTTTCTTACTTCTCCTACTCCCCCGGCCTATTTAGCTAACTACTTTCAGTACCTCTGTTCTACTCATGACTGTAATCTGCGATCCTCTAATAATCTTCTTCTATTATGTCCTGCTCATAACACTAACTTCATTCATTCCTCTTTCCCTATTCAATCTATTCTTCTTTAGAATGCCCTGCCTCTTGATATCAGGATGTCCACAAGTCGCCAAGTATTTAAGAGTAAAATTCGTCAACTTATGCGAAACAAACCTTAGGAAAATTATTGTTTAATATATCATTGGACTCTATTTATACATAATATGTATGTTTATCATATAAAATATGTATTTTATATATTGTTTATATATTTATAAGTTATTTACTTCTGTATGAATTAGTTATATATGTTTATACTTTTATATATTTTAGGTATAGGTATAGTATTTTTATATTACATTACACATAATTTTATATTTCATTTCTTTCTTTTTGTTTTTAACACCTACCACATCTAGCTCTGCATCACCCAAGGTTGACTGGAAGAGAATGCCTTAGGCATTAAGTCCGCCTGTATACAAACTGTATATAAAGTGTTAAATAAATAAATAACAAATTTTTTGAATGGCACGCAAGAACATTATTTGTGGGATTCACAACTTTTTCTATGTAAAAGTATCAGCCAGTCGACACAAGGCAGTGCAGGAATACTATTTATAAAAAGGAAAATAATTACAAAAACTTAACCTAAATTTATGGAAACTTAATAATCAGGGTAACTTAAGACAAATAAGTACGAAGATACTAAACTGCTCTGAAACAGCCCCCAAAACCCTCTAATTTCATTATCTACTGTACACTTTTACCTTAACACAGAAGCATTTGCACACTACTGCTTAGAAGTGGATTCAGCGCGCGCAGCAGTAATATCAACCAAGACCGCCTCTTACTAAACGGATTTACCAACAGTACCTACATATAATGGCAATTAAACTCACGTCATTAAGGAAAGCCTGGTTCTCAGTATTAGCGTTAGGTCTGGTCTGAGTCGCAAGAGCCGGCGTCTGTGGGGGCGCGTGACGTATGAGCGGTGACCGCGCCACCAGCCCGCGAGCTCCCTGAGAGAACGGACCGAAGGTTGCAGATAATGTCGAGGCGCCACTGCCCATTGTACCACTCGAACTTGAAGCGCCAGTGCTTGGGACGCGGGGAGATTCCGGACCTTTTGGTTTACCTGAATTATAATTTAGTTTTATTTTAACACTATTTATGCTTATAATGTCTGCGTTGTGACGTGCTTCGCGCGTCCCGCTTCACGCGTTCCATTTCGCCGCACGGCAGCGGCGCGAGCGCGCCGTGGAGGGGACTACCCAGCGGCCGCTATATAAGGAGGACGCGGGGCGCGGGCCCTTCCCTTTTTTTGTTCCGGCTAACTGAAGATAAGTGTCTGCCTTTCTATAGGGCAGCCTTCGAACCTCGTGCTTTGGAATCCTCTCTAATCCTTCTGATTAGACCGGCTTGCTTATTTTCCTATATTTGTTAACGTAGTGATTTCCAAATTATCAAACTAATTATTGTAATTGTATATACTAAATTAAGTTTTACGGAATAATACTACATTGTCGTACTTGAGTTGTTTGCATTTATCTCCCTATACCAACCCACTACGTCACAGCGTATATTATTAATACATAGTTAAAATGGTGTTATATAAAAAAACCTCTAGTAATAAGATTATTATATCTTATCCACCCCATCTCATCCCATGGGTGTCGTAAAAACCGACTAAGGGACCGTGATCCGTGAATATTATCTTTACGAAATAAAAAGAAGGACAACTTGAAATTAAACTCCATACCAATCCGTCTGGCCAGCGTGGTATTACTCGTAGTAGGCCAAGTATTCCTCCGTCATGAGAGGAGGCCCGTCCCTGCAGTGGGATATTAATCACACACACCAATAGGTAACATTCCGAGGCGGACGTGTGCGTTTATAATTAATAATTTAATTAGTGTTTAGCGCGGCGTAAGCCGACGCTCGCTACTTTACGTCATGAGTGACATACTTTTGCCGATCGAGCTGCTGTCGTTCTTGCAGCAGAAATTGGATGTGATGGACGAAGTATCCGCCATTCAAATCTGCGCGACGAATTTCAGCGAAGACGAGATTGCTGCATCCAAGCTGCAGTTGTTTACGTTACTGAACAAACGTGACCAGATGGTGTCCCGCCGGCGTGACGGAACAAAGAAAAGTCTACAGGAGATAATCACGCTGTTAAAAGAAACGGATCCTGACGACGTGCCGACCTTTGTGGCGAAGGACATCAACAAGTTGCCTCCTGTCACTTTCGATCACGTCGACGTTACAAGCCTCCTTAAAAACATTGTCTTTCTGAAGGCAAATTTAGCAGATGTACAAAGAAAACTGGGTTCATCTGAGACTATCGTGGCAAATCTACGTAAGGAAGTCGACGAGTTGCGCAAGAATGCAACTAGGTTACCGACCTGTGTTAATATCAACACACGTCGAGGAGCGTGTCGCCTCGATACATCGGCCGCTAGCTACGCGTCAGCCGTTTTGTCGTCAACGCCGACAAACGCTGAGACTGCAGAACGTGCAGACAACGTGCCGCACAACACTGCCTCCGCCCCCGCGGTTCCTCCCCCTACCGCCGCACGTGCCACAAGGCCTTCGGGTCAGCTGATAATGACAAGCACCCCTAAGGTTTCTGTAGTTAAGACTGTGGTATCTGAGAAGGTACCGAGTCGTGAAGAAACGGACGGTTTTGTGACGGTGCAAAAGAAGAAACGCCGTCAGAGAACCAACAAGAACTGCTGTGGAACGGGTCCTGAAGAGTCCCAGACGAAGGTACGTGCCGCCCAGCCGAACACTCCGGTGTATATATCTCGCCTCCATTATACCACGGAGATAGATAACATCGTCGAGTACGTCCACCGGAAGTTAAAGTACAGGCCGAGGGTACAGCTATTGGAGTCCCACCGCAACGTGAACTTCAAGGCGTTCGTGTTGCGTATACCGAACTTGTACCTTCAGCATGTCATGGACTCTGACTTCTGGCCGAAGAACTTGGTGTTCCGTCGCTTCCGCGGACTAATTCCACCAGAACGAAAGCCGTAAGCGGAAGCAATATTATATTGTGTTGTATTTATGTTAGTCATTAAGGTATATATTATATTGTTTTATGTATGTTAGTCTATAAGGTATTTTTCTATGGGCCTATGCAGCCTGAAATAAACGTTATATATATATATATATAATATATATATTTTATATATATTTATATATATATATTAATAGTACTCAAGCATCACAACTGTTGCTTACCTTTGCTACCAAAGAAGTCACTGAACATACTTGACGTAGAAGCAGCTAAACCGTTCAGATCAGAGCTAATGTTAGAAAAGAAGTCTCTATGCGTAGCCGCGAGTAGATTAGTTGTTTGTAACGCTGTCGAGTCACGGCGGGCTGCGGGACTGCCTGCTGATTCTTGACTTTCACCCTGTTGACAAGTAAAATTATTATAAGTACCTATATGGAGTGAACAATTTAAATAGTGTAAGTGATATATACTTCGAATTTGGCGGAATAGCCATGATTGCATAATTCTATTTGTTAAATGGTAAAGTCGTTGACCGTTAAATAAAAAAAAGGAAATATTTTGATTTATTTTGATTGTAAATACCTTTATCAATAATCCCTTTTTCGCAGCTACTTCCTTTGCACTCTTCGTCAAATCACCAAAAGTAGACTTTCCTACATAGTGAAGATCTTCTAAAGTATTCTTGCTGACGGCTGTCGCAGTTTTACTCGCCTCTAACGCCGATTTGGATGCCTCTTGAACGCTTTTAGATGCCTCTTCAGCTGCTTTCTTAGCGTGAAGGGTAAGCTGGAAGTTTAAAACGTTCAGATCGTAACAGTTCATTGAAGGATGCTTACGTAGCATCTACAGTAGCAAAAGACAAATCGTCACACAGCAACAGGTTGACGATTCCTTTTTTTTCTAAGCATTTTAGTCAATCTGCTTATAAGATTAAAATAAAAACGTGCTTGTTTTAGCAATTCGACCCTGTGCTTGTGATTTTGTTGACATTCATCTAAAGCTGTTTTTAATGCGATTGTTCAATAGTTCAGGTGGCGCCGACGAATTACCTTCGTACATTTTTATAGTCTACACAGTACTATGGTATATGGTCATACTTACTACTTAAATTACTAAGAAAGTACTTTGTTAAGGTTATTTTACGCTATTGTATGGAAAGACTAGATGAAGCAGAGTTTTAGGTGAATCCTAAAAGTATGTAGGTTGTAGTAATAAGAATGAAATCTCGCTAACTTTAATGACTATGGACTAAGCTTTTTAGCAAAGCATTTTTCAAGGTAGAGTTGTAGTAGGTATATATTTTTCTAATCTACAAAGTAGCTAAAAGTTTGTGTGAAAGTGTATGTATGTATATTTACATGAGTATGCATGTGTACTATTAGCGTCTATTGTCTACGGTTGGTAACCTTGCTTTTTAATCTGTACCTGGCCAAATGGCGCAAACATTTTCTTATCTTCTCCATCCGTCACTTTTCCTTTCTTCTTTTTTTGGTACGTTCAAATTAATAACATATTTATTTATAATATAAATAAATTAATAAAATAATAATTGGACAAAAATAATTATGTATAACGTGTTAAATGCAATTATCGATGTATATTTTAATTTAACAAATTCTTGATGTAAAAGATTTTGATTTGTTGAATAAACATTTTGAAGTTTGTACATTTTACATCGTATAAGGAAGGTACAAATGACTTGTTGACTCTAGTGTGTGAGTGGTGAGTATGTCATCTAAATCAACAGAGATAGAACTCATTACATACGAGTATTATATTGAATTAAAATTAATTTTAACATTGTTTTTAATTTGTTGTTGAAGGATAAGTAAAAAAAAATTAAATGTCAAAAAAATAAATAAAAGCCGCTATAAATTAAAACATTTACAACCGACTTTTCGGTAAAAACAATTTCTTTTAAAAATGTATGTCATTTGAAAGTTACATGTAAAAAACCTACCTTGTCCATATGTGCAAGTAACCCTTCTTGACTACTTTGCCTTGTGGTCTCTCTCACCAATTCCTTGGCTGAGTTGGCAAATTGTTCCAACAACGATGATTGTGAAGCTTGCCTTGACACACCACTTCCTGTGCTCTAAAACATACAAACACTTAATTTGATTATAAGTTCGTTAAAGAATTTGTAGGATATCCAGGCATCACTTAATTTATATGCTAATAAAATCTCGGAACCCTTTATCACACAAAGAGTTATAAAATGCTTGTGTTTTAATGGGTTCCGCATGGAATTCTTGTGTCTTCTGAACAACTTTTTCTTTGCTAAAATTGTTTTAACTAGTCTAGAAAAAAACCTTTTAATTTACAGTTTCTTTTTATAGATATAAACTAGTATTATCTTTCATTTTATAATCCCTTGGAGTATATATTTCTGGTCAGCTTTTTCTAAACTCTTTGTACCACATTAATCACTAAATAGTTCTTATAAGGTAGATTATATAGTAGACGGTGTTTGCTTCTTGAATCATTCGGTGGCTATTCAAAGCATCTATTTGATAATGAGATTTATTTACAAGTCTATGGATGCAGATAATCTAAAAGGCATCAAGTGCTATAACTACTATAAGAGCGATTTGCAATCAATAGCACGATACAGGATACTGATAAGAGTTTGGTGTGACTATAGTGCATTTTTGCTATTGATTTTTCCGGAGTACAATACCATTTATTGTTTTATAAACTAATAGTTGTTTGTTCTTAAGTGAATTTCAAAAGACTCGAAGCTAGGTCCACATATAATCTAGTCCTTATGAAATATTGTTTCACAAATTAAATTAATATCATGTCTATGTTAATGAAACGATTATAATATCTATAAGAAAAAGACACGTATGTGACGTCACATGTTTGTTAATAATTCAGCTGGTTATTGTATAGTGTGTGGCGTGCATGACAATGTGGACCCATCTTCAAAGCCAAGCTCATACTTTGTGATGTGTCGCGTGCGCGGGCAGGGAGGAATGGTGCGAGGGCGTGAGAGCTCGGTCAGAGTCACTGGTGCTTGCGCTGTCGGCCGCCGCTCGTTGACGACTGACCACTGTCTTTGGCGTTGTCGTTGAGTTAGAGTCTGATTCGCGACCGAAACTGCCGCTGTCCGTGTCCTAGGGAAGGGATGTAATGCTACGGTGTTTATCTGGTAAAACTAGCTATTGGTTCTTAGCACTAGTTTATGCAGAAGCACTAGGTAGCTTGCTGAATTTTATGGCTACGTGATTGAATTTGATAAATTAAGTGCTCGTTGATCATATTCATACTCTGTAATAATCATAATTAGACAAATGTGCTCTCATTGTCTGATTAAGATTTAAAACTTGTTTTATCTTGAAGGCAAAGTTATTTGAACAAAGAATAAACGTTAATTTTTTTTTTATTTGTTCGAATTCTGATATAAGCTTTAACCTGCCAGTAATAGAATTAATTGCATTTTTTTCGTCTTTTAAAAACCTACATTAGTTTTAACAACTTCAGAAAGGTTTTTATCAGAACGGAATAACGTTTCGTTATATTATTATTTCAGTATTTTTATATCGTGAATAACTAACAATACCAAAGCTGTATTAAATTACAAATTATCATCTATATTCTCTAAAAGTGATTTTTACTAAAGTGAAATCAGTTTTTTCAATTCTCTACTTACACTCTTTTTCACAGGTGGAGGATGAGTGGTATCATTAGTTTCCATAGTACCAACTTCACCAGGAGCTTCGTCATCAGAGAGGTCGCTGTGATCTGAGCTTGAGGCTGACGGTGATGGTGATGTGGATTCTCTTCCTTGTTCCTTTTCAGGTACGTCTTCTGCGTCACCGAACATAAGTGATGAAGGAGGGCTGTATACCTGTTGGAAACGAGACGGATGTACATTCTGTATATTATTTTTATAGAGAATGTTAACTATCAAATTATGCCTTATTGGTAACTAAAACTCCGGTCCTTCAATCAAAGTGATCTCTGGGACTATTGATGACAGATATCCAGAAAAAAGGATCATTTTAATTATGGACCGCAATTCTTTTCAAAACAAATATTAAAGTTTAATTATGCATGCTCTACTAACCGTTTTAGGATCCAATGAAGAGGAAAGCGTCATCGGTACTTGAATAACTGCATTATATGTCTCCCCGATCACATGCTGCTGGTTACCTTCAAAGAAAACATTTAGGTCAAACTTAAATCAAAAAATCAATCAAGCAACTTTAAAATTACATAGATTGTTGAACTTGGCTAGTCCGTCAAAGTGATGGCGAGGTAATGGAGTCATTTCCATACTTTCATCCGTAGTCTACGTTCTCGTCAATACTCGCAGCTTCCAACAAGCTTAATTAAGTGACTCTAAACTCTCGGGATCATAGATTAGCATCTATAATAGATTTTTTCACTGGTAACAAAAAAACAGACTGTTTAAGCGTAAAACAAGCTAGAGCACAACATACCTGGTGATAAGTCAGACGAAGCAATTTCAGACACGAAGTCACTGAGTGAGGAATATGATGAACTCGTACTTTCTGCTGCCTCCGAGTCTGAACCGCTTTCATCTATTTAAGTACAATAAATATAATGTTAGAGTTTTTTACTGTAAGAAAAGTTCTATTCCAACAATGGCGGGAAGCATAGTTTTCACAGACAACACAGGCAAGGCGAATAGGTTTTGTTTCTTTAAGTATAATGTCTGTTCAGTACTGGTTTCTAGACGAGTTTTTTTAAAAAGCGTTAAATACATTCACAGGATGAGAATATATTATCATATTAAATTCTCGTTCTTGACTACACAACCATCACGAACGTACAATTGCCGTTACGGTATGTAACGGCAATTGTACGACAGTAGCAATTGACAGGCAATTGTACGGTATGTATGACAGTAAGTCATCACATAATTATTTTCTTCCGTGCAGTAACTCATCAGTGCTTAGAAAGTTTAAAAGGTAGCTTAACTAACCTGTAGGTTGATTCTCCTGACGTTGAAGCTGCCTTAGTGCTCCATTTAGCGAACTTCCATCATCCCACACAGCAAACCGTATAGGTTGTAGCTGCTCAGCAAACCATTTTGGCTTATCCCCAACTTGCCTTGGGTCAAATACACCTGTTTGGACTCGCAGAAATGCCACATTACATGGCGTGAGAGACCACTCAGCTAGGAACTCTACAGCCTGTAGAAGAGAAAGTTTAATGTGATAGAAGTAGTTTATTGTGGTCTTAAATCAGAAAAATTACAAAAATAAGTAATTAGATTTGTAGCTAATACAAAATAATATTAAAAAGGTTACATACGCTATTAAGGATAAGTATACATTTTCGTTTATAAGAATGGGTCAGACATATAGTTTCCGCACACTACCATCTCTGACTCCCAGGAAACTGACAAAATCAAAGCACAATAAACTCAAGGTTTCAGTTAGGTGTAAGTAGAAGAAAATTATTTAGTGGACACATTTGAAAATCAAGAGTCGCATTTGAAGGCACCTGTTACTCGCTACTTCTATTTTCAGGTTTTTCGTCCTCATTGTGTAACCTCTTTCTTTTTAGTTTTGCGTATTGTGTCTGTAATCTATCGTTCCTCAAGAGCGTATGTACTTTTTATCCGTGTACTCTAAAAACTTTAGATAATCTGCGCAGGTAAGTTTTTAGGGACATTTAAAAGTAAGTAATCTTACCTGGGTCCTTGCAAATTTGTTCAGAAATGATGTAGTTCTTGGTCGAGATCTTAAGAAACTGTTGATTTGAAAAGCAACTACTGGTCGTGGATAGAGCCTAAGTGTTCTTGTGTGTTCCATGAAGTTTGCTAATATATTTTGAGAGTTGAAAAATCTGACCTGCAATAATATTTGATATTATAGCTACACGTAGAGGATGGAACTGTTTTAAAGAAATATTGATCATTGTCTCAGAATGCTGAGCAAGGAAATCAATCTTCTTCTTCTTCGTGTAGATTGGCAAAAAAACTCAGACAGTACCGGCCCAGAATTCGGCCACAGCAACTGCATTGTCTGTAGCAGCCCATAGGTCTTGAGGGCTGCATGTAGCGGGACATCGAGAGCATTTTAAGAGGTGCGACATTCCACACTCGCACTGAGTTGCTGAATCCTCAAGGTAGCGCCATTTACTCAAATTGAGCTTACAACGGCCCACTTGGAGATCAATGAATCTAAGGACAAGCTTGTGTGGCCTGTATTGTTAAAGGCGTCTGACTGCTAAGGCAAAGCCTGATGGCGATATCCGGAAGACATGAGACGCTTTCGTTTTTATTTTGTTTAATGTTTAGGTATTCCATATAAAAACTAATTATAAGAAAAAACATACCATAGCAACCCTAGTAGCCACATCAACAGAATGCACATCGTTCCCATAGATGAGAGGATTGAACGGTTGCGGATGGGAGTGGGGAGAGTGTGGTGACGCGAGGGAGTGTCGCTGTGGCGTGTGTCCCGCGCTGGCTGTACCACCTGCGCCCGCTAGTGACACTCGCCGGGATTGTGGCGAGCTGTGCGGGGCTGATTGAGCACCGTCTGCACGGTATGTGGGTGCTTGCACTCTGGTAAATTAACACAACCATCAAATTCAATTGGCTTAAAATACTATATCATATAAAATGGTTGGCAGTATAGTTTTGTATACCAAGACTTTCATTTTGTCGACCGCTTTAAAGCTTTTTATTTATATAAAACACAACGATTACGTTGCAAGTAAAAAAACGAAAATAAAGAGAAATTTGTACAGGTGGAGTTCCTCAAGGTACTGTTTTAGGTCCTTGTCTAATATTTTGTTCTTTTAAATCCTTTTAAATAAAATTGTGTATGTAAAGTATTATGTTTTCTTTTATGAAAATCTGTAGAATATTTTGTAAATCTTTAAGTTCTTAACTAGAAACACTTACTTCAGAGTAGCGCCGCCAACACTGTCTCGTCTTGAAGGCATCAATGGTGCGGCTGCTTGTTCGGCAGTACTGCTCGTAAGACTGTTCAGAGCCTAAAGTCAACGATCAGTATTAAAAAAAACTTTCTCAAAAAATCATTTCTCTAAGTATACCTCTAATATAGTTGCCTCATGCCCAACGGCTGTGTTTAACCCATATTATCAAATATTCAAGCAAAGATAATTTTACTCATTTACAAAATAATTAGCTCAAATAAAAAAATAAGTTTATTTGCTATTCATTGGCAATATTTTAAAAGAATATTCTTTGCAATTTACTTTCAATATTAACAAATTTCAACTGTCTACTTATGTTTACAATATTATTAAGTAAGTAAGAAGGAAGAGAAGCAAAGTAGAAGTAAGTATTAGCGTTATACAATCACCTCACATTACACAACATGCTATTTAATATTAATAATTGTACATAATAATATAATCATTATCATAGCGTAATATATGAAATAGTGCTACAGTCGTTTTAGAAAATTAAGTCCTGCGATGTACCTAAATCCTGCAAGAAATAGGAATTAATTTAATTGAATGGAAAGATGTGTGAAAGAAATAAAGTATGATTGTGTTAAAGTAAATAGTTTATTTTGAAAGGTAGACTGTAACACGTATTTCAAATGTCATATACATACATATATACCCCATTCTTTATAACAGGAGCAACACTTCTTATACTTAACGATAAATATTCATAAACGCAAATAATATTCCCTCGTAATTTTATTAAAAACTAGGCATTGTTCTATATTATTTCGGTGATATTGTCCTTTAAATATATAATTATATAAATTACTTCAACCATATGAAATGTTGCCCCAGTTAAATATAATAATAATTGCATGACAAACACACACAGATACACACACACACACTCAAATGTTGCGTTCAGCTGTAGGCAATAAAGTATAAGTATATTATGTCGTGAATAATAGTATTAGTGTGCAATGTAAAAAGAGTATAGATATTTACACCAGTCCCGGCACTGCCCATGAGAAGCACGGCCTAGCGTCAGAAGAGAAGTGAGGGCATGTTAGTGATGCGAACAAAACAATGACAAAATGTGATCAAATTATAAATTAATCTGTTAAGACTTTGACGTTAGGAGAAATGACCCCTTAAATATTTGTAGAGTTATTTATTACCCGTTATGTTGATTTTTTAAGTTGAAGAAAGAGCTTCAATTAAGAAAGTATATTATAATAAACGGTTTGATACTTTCTTATGGATAAAATTGATTTGATTCGGAAATATAATCGTTAGCCTCCATTATATAAGAAGTATAGGCTTACAATAGCAATCTACAGTTTAAATTATATGCGTAAATTTTTTGTAACTATTCTTTAATTATTTCTTTAAGTATTCAACAGTGTTGTGTAGATAAGAGAATAAATAGACATCACAATGAAAACACATTAACTTGTCACAACAGCTTAGCGACATCAAATGCGCTCACGAGTGCAAAGTTAAAAAAGATCAGTGTAACAAGAGTAAAAAAATGTTCTGAAAATTTGAGAATAAACATTCATGAAAAGAAAAAAAGTCAAAGGAGGTTATAACTTTACCTGTTTCAAGTGACTCTTTAGTACAGAACCTTCTGGTTCAGGTAGAGGTGGAAGATCTTGATCAGTCCCAGTGGGGCTCAATAGTTTATTAGAGTCTAAGTCCACTAGCCAAATGTCGTCTGGCAGCCTGTAAATAAAATTATACATTGTCGAAACGATTTTTGAAATGTCGCATAATTCTAGAGAATATATTAGAGACCCCAAATTAGTTTATTTAATAACAAATAGCAATTTTTTTATGGCAATAGAACTCTTAATCACAACATTATTACTTTTTATGCCCATATTTTCTGAGCTAATTGGTAGATTTTATTCTTTATACTACGTTTAATTACATTGCCCATGGGCATCTAAAAATATGAAACTCATTCGTAGAACAACATTCAGCTCGTAGAACATCTTTTTTTAATTAAAAGCCACATTTTCTAATCTAAAGTAAATTCAAATTTAGAATGAAAGCTCTGTAATTTATTTGCTTCAGAATTTGTAATCACTTACCTAAAATTCTTTTTATATGTGAGGAAAGTGGCCGGTATTCCTATAAGGAAGGGTGTAGGCGCTAACAGTAGCTGTTCAGCGCAGTTCATACAACTCGGCAGTAGTGGTATGGCAGGGAACATGTACTCCAGTGGATATAACATGGCAACCAGTGCCATTACTGACATAGAGAGGGCATTGTAGTCGCGAGATTGTACTACTACTTTGTTCTCAAGTAGTATTAGTGTAAGAACTTTGAGGCATGTGTCGACACCTGTGAAAAAAACAAAATGAATTATGTATTCTATGCAATTGAAAAAATAGGATTTCTTGAATGATATCTAAGGACATTTTAGTCATGAATTCAAGTCATAAAAATACTGAGGGCACATCAACAAAATATAACCGGATGTATACTTAGACCTAATAACATAATAATAATATTATATAAGTACAATTAGTGAATTGGATTCGCAAATGAAACACCTCATCTCGATCCGTGGTTGTCGTAAAATTCTAAATAAATATGGAAGGTTAAGAAGCATAACTATAAGAGTCTTATTAATATACCGAGCTAATATAGGAAAATAGTTAAAACCTAATAAAACCAGGTAGATAAAGGTATGTATGTAAACTTCAATATTCTTACCTAATAGTTCCAGCGGTAGATGTAGTGGAAAGTCCACAAGCGTAAACCGCGTATGATCCGGTAAGGCGAACAGCAATGGTGAATGAGCCGTAGGTGATAATACTTCGAGTTCGAGCCGAGTTTTCCCCGGTACAGGTACTGGCGCGGACAGAAGCCTTAGTATCCAAGTCTCTATCTCTTTGACATCGTGCAGGACGATCGTCGGCGTATTGTCGTATGCTTGACCCGTTAATACTGACCATACTGTATCCCTGTTAGATTTAAAATTATACTATTTATATACTTTTTATTCAGCCTAATCTTTTTTTTTTTTTACTTTTTTTTTATAGGCTTTGTCGCTTAGCGACCACATCGCCTAATTGAAGAAATCACAATAATTAAAATTAAATGTACGTACAGATTTTCTTAATTATTAAGCACTATATTGAACTAATTTATAAAGGTCCTTAGCTATTTTAGAAGTTGGTTGTGCTAGTTGGGTGTGCTGTATACAAATACAAACCCCTACATCCAAGACATTATACAATCCAACAAGATAATTTCTTAACCCTGAGTTCGAGCCACAGCCTAATCTTATTTATCCAAAACAAAAGTAAGAATATTGCTAAAATAAAAAATACAAAAAAGTTTTATTGAGAAAAGCTCGCTTGAAGTTTTTGTTTCCCAGAAAACTGTTTGAATATTTTAAATACTTATTAAAATTCTTATAGATACATTTTAATTTAAGATTGTGGTTACTACATAAAAGATGGTTCTCACGTTTTCATTATAATAAGAGAAATATGTAGCTATTTTTTTTTAACGCCATTTTGGATATGATTGCATACTATTACAAACAAATAAACTGAAAAACCAATTACCTAAGTGTTTGTCTAGACGCTCCGACGCGCCTAGGACTGGAAGACTCGTTGCATGCATCTATTAATTTCTTTAGGATAAATAGGCACTCTCGGAATGTTGAGAAGAATGGATGATGTGATAACAGGCACAGTGATGTCAGAGAATGGTTGCGGACTCTCTGTAACAAACAATACGGGTCACATTTATTAGTCCATACAATATTACAAAGGTAATGTACAAGAGTCTGTGTTCGTTATAACCCTGTCCACTGCTTTTTAAATTCTTACTAAAATATCCATATAGTATCATACTTTTACATTTTTGAAATCAAATCTGCTGTAACCCACAATTTTATTACACAGTGCTTACAAACTTCTAAAAAACTAGAACTATAGACGAAGCAAAGCAGTTTCGTTCGTACGAATACTTAGTAATCTCTACCTACCCACATGTGGAGGAAGCGCGAGTTTATCTAAGTATGTGTATATCAAAATGTCATCATAACAGCCCATTAATGTCCCACTGCAGGGACGGGACCCGTGACAGAGGGATACTTGGCCTACTAATACCACACTGGCCAGACGGATTGGTATAGGGTTTAATTTCAAGTTTTCCTTCTTTTTATTTCGTAAAGATAACATTAACGGATAGTCCCTTAGTCAGTTTTTACGACACCCATGGTATGAAATAGGGTGGTGACATATTGTATTTTTACTCTGTCACCACACGGACTCAATCAAAAAATAATCAAAATGTATACCTGTCTTTTACGAGTAGCTCTAGGGCTGGGTGAGTGTGAATGTGATCCGCCGCTCTCCGAGTCCGGCGCAGGGGCTAGTCTTGGCGCAAGCGTAGCACTACTGTCTCGCTCCGAATCACTCGGGGCTACATTGCTGCTCCTATAGTCACTGGAACAATCGCGAGGTCTTAGTCTAACAACTCTAGTATCTATTTATTACTCAAGACTGGCTACGAAGGCCGTTTGTCCGGAGGAGGTCGTATAAGCTAAATTGAAAACTGCTAAACACAGCTGCATAACAATAATAGATGTGTGGACACTAAACTTTTAACTAATCATTCTGGCCATCCCGGAACGGTATGCGATGGATGAAACAGGTATCTACTCATTATTTTTATAACGTTGTAATCGCATTGTCTATCTACGCTTACGCTACGCTTATCACTCTTTCCGGGTGATATGAGAAATTACCAAATCAGTCATCATGGAACACGAACCTCGGTTTTCTATTTTCGACGGTTCTGACCTTTTTAACAGTTGATCGATATGACGTCTTTATAAAGACGTGAGAGCGCTTTCTAGATATAAAAGTATAAATTATATGATATAAATTTGAATTGTTTTTATTTAAAAAACTACTATAATTCTTGTGGATAAATCAGTAATGTCTATAAAATGTATTAAGAAAAGGTTACAAATATGTTTATCAGGTATCGTTTGCATTTATTTGCATTCGGCGGAAGATGAACCTGATACCTCAGCGTAGCAGCTAAGCGTAAGGTAAAATACAAGGTAAGTAAACAAGTAAAATAAATGTTCACCTGGAGAATGCAGAGTCTGAACTCTTCTCCATGGACTTGCGCCAAGACTCGCGGCGGAGCATGCTACGTTCACGAGGTCCCGGAGCAGTAGCACGTTCCACCGCTCGATAGAAGTTGACGCAGATCCCGTACCTTGTCTTACCTAACATTAAATAATATGAAATGAAATACATTATAAAAATTGATACCATTCTTTATATGGCATTGCCAGAACCTGTATCTACGTCAGGCGAAGAAATTGTTCGTCTAATGTTTAGGTTCATGCTTATCCAGATTAGTCTTACAGTCATCTAATTACTAGTTACTATCCATACATTTAAACACGTAATGTTTTAAGAATACTGCTTTAAGGAGGATTAGGGTCGTAGCACATATATTAAAACGGAAAGGGATCGGCACCGCCTCGCCTTTTTCCTCGGTCAAAAATCCGATTACGTTACGATACCGCTTAGTTTGCGTTGCAGTAAGGAGTTTCATACAAATAATACTGAACGGCTCGAGTTGATACGGTGCCGATCCGTTTACGTTTTGAGATATGTCCGTTACGTTAAGCGTGCACGGTATCGGCGTTCAGTATCCAAAGTAATCGCATTGGGTTTCCTAGCAATGTAAGTCAATAAGTAAAATAACCTGATCATTTTTTAAGTTCTATTTAAATATTACTCGCCAAATAGCAGGAATCATATTGAGTCATAAGTGAATAGATGTAATGTAATTACATAATTATATTTTCTACACTAATGAACCCATAGTTTTGTTGCAGTATAACCATTTCAGTCAAAACTTACCTGAGTCCTTATCAGTGAGCGTGAAGACGAAAGAAGATGTGTCCCGGGAGGCCATGTGCCCCGGAGCCCGACGGGGACCCACGGACACACAGCCTTCTGGCTGGCAGAAGTACACCATGTCCAATGGTAGAGGGAAGTCAGCATGGTTAGTTAGTGGATATCGTCGAAGAAGTTCCGGAGCCTAGAAACGAATAATAAAACTGTATAAACTCTTATAACACACAGTCACTTTGCCGCGTGACTATAAAAAAACAGCTCATTATAAGGCCGGACGATTATACCAATAGCAGTAACTTTGATATATATGTTACAGTCAAAACTCATGGCCGGTCAAAATCACTTTTAACTGCGTAAAACAGTCAATAGTGGTTTTGACCGACGTGCTTAGTCAAAACTACTATTGACTGTTTTTTGCAGTCAAAAGTGGTTCTGAAAAGATCAATTTTCAATGAGTTTTGACTAACATCGATGGTCAAAACCACTTTTGACTGCAAAAATCAGTCAATAGTGGTTTTGACTAAGCACGTCGGTCAAAACCACTATTGACTGATTTTTTTCAGTCAAAAGTGGTTTTGACCGGTTATGAGTTTTGACTATAACATATATATTATTGTAAACAATATAATAATCCATTTATAATACTTATACTATAAGTGGCATAATTCAACTCATCAAATTTGAAGTTTGGACATGGTTTGGACCGTTTGAAGTTTGGACAGTGCACGTCGAAGAGTTATGAAGTTTCTTGGCTACTGTACAATATAGATAGTGTTATGTAGTTGTTTAAATAAAGGAACATTTACCTGTACGGGTGCCAGACCCTTTCCTGAAGTATAAGGTCTCGCTCCAACAATAGTTAGATAATCCACCAATCGCGGACATAACTGCTGTTTCTGAATGTCCATATTTGTACAGTATTAATTATATTATTCTTTAATTGCCTATTTACGAAGTTTGTCGAATCCATTATAGTTTATATTTATATTGCTTGTCATAATTATCACTTTATTCATAATCCTGGAACAAAATAATTGGGTTACTGTAGCTTAGAAAAATAATAAAATCAGTAAAATAGACAATTAAACAAATAGTTTGTGGCTTATTTCAGTTCTGTATAATGCAACTCAAATCTACAAAAGTCTAAAAGGGCCTATTACTAGCACAATCTCGGTACCCGGATCAAATGACTTTTAACCTTTGGAGCGGTGACATCACTTTTAGTTTTCAGCACTGAAATTTTGGGCAATCTAGTTTATGAAAAACATTATAATTTGCATTTAGATTACATTGAAATTTCTTAAGGTATATTAAATGTTCCCCCAGGAAATCTAATCACATCTGCGAAGTGATTGCTGTAGTACCTATCAGTGGCCTTTAACATCTACGAAAGATGACTTAAAGAGCAGTCGTGTCAATTTATTTGTATTTGGTATTTGCGCTGATGGTTTACGAGGCCTATACGAGGATAGCGTTACGGATACTGAATTGCAAATCTGACAAACCAAAGATTAATTGCCTTAAGCCGGCAAATGAGCAAGCAAATCACCTGATAGTAAGTGGTAACCGCTCGTGGACTCCAGTAATTTTATGGCATTGCTAGGCGATGCCAACCTTGATCCCAAATTACTGAGTAGGTATTGCTGAGCAAAATAAATACGAAATTTACTAATTGCCAAACAAGTAGGTACCTCAGTTACTAAACAGAGAAAAATAACCGAAAAAACATTTTCAAATTTATTATTAATGTAACGAAACGCCCCGGGGATTTAATATTATCCAACGAAACATTCGGAGTTTGTTTCATGTTATTTGCTAAAGTAGTCATGATGAAAATGAAACCCAACAAACAACGACAACGTATGAAAGATTAACGTGGTCAACAACCAAATTGATGAAAAGTTTGGGTATTATTTTTGGTACCTTTTAGCTACACGTTTTACATACATACATACAATACAATATAGGGAACAAACCAGCTAGGTTCGTAAAGAAATATGTTTTACACACCTACATACAATGTGTAATCCACAATAAATGATTTTCTTCAACTGGGGGGATATATATTGTGTCCATAAATTTCATGTGTGTAAAAAATCCCCACGACACAGGGCTCTTTAGCGAAGAACAAAAAAATAATTTTGCCATGGAAAATATTATATTTTACGGTACTCGAGTGTTCATTTCAATAATATCGCACGAACAATTAGCCCAGTCAAAATAGACTAAATTATGATTAAAGTTTGCATTAATTCCCAACAAGCTGGATTTTTGTGCAGGCCTTGAATACGTCATTACAAATGATATGTCAAAAGTCCCCATCGATCCCGCTTGTGCGTTGTTTTTTATTCGAGGTCAAAGGTCACAAATTTGCGTTTTTTGCGTATATCTCTGAAACAACGATAGCTATCGAAAAATGGTTCAGACAAAGTTTGTAGACCATAAAATTATCTACAAAAAATATTTCAACACTTTTCTCCTACAAGGCATCGCTTTCGAGATATCGTGACTTTAGAGCGCAGGAAGGTCATATTTTCGACTATATGCACACACTTGCTTTTTCCCGCGATTTCGCTCGCGTTTATAAGTAATATTAAAAATAAGGCTTATTTCAATATATAGTATCAATATGCATGCTTGGTCTCGGCCTAATCGGTTTGAAATTGACAAAGTTACATACAAACTTTCATCCTCTATTTTATCCCTTTAGGGGTAAAATTTATCAAAATCCTTTCTTAGCCGATGCCTACGTTATATCATCTACCTGCATGCCGAAGTTCAGCCAGATCTGTCCAGTGGTTTGGGCTGTGCGTTGATAGATAACTATGTCAGTCACCTTTGAGTTTTATAAATATAGAAGATTTCCGCACCACCTCTGAGGTTAATAAGGCCAATCTTGCACCAACATTGAATCAAATATAACAGTACATTGAATCAGATACAACAGTACATTGAATAAAGTACACAGCTCTTTTTTTAACATGTTTTCTCCAGTAGGAATACTCCTACCACATAGTGATCTATGAACGCACAGCCCAAACCACTGGACAGATCTGGCTGAATTTTGGCATGCAGGTAGATGATATAACGTAGGCATCGGCTAAGAAAGGATTTTGATAAATTTTACCCCTAAAGGGATAAAATAGGGGATGAAAGTTTGTATGTAACTTTGTCAATTTCAAACCGATTAGGCCGAGACCAAGCATGCATATTGATACTATATATTGAAATAAGCCTTATTTTTAATATTACTTATAAACGCGAGCGAAATCGCGGGAAAAAGCAAGTGTGTGCATATAGTCGAAAATATGACCTTCCTGCGCTCTAAAGTCACGATATCTCGAAAGCGATGCCTTGTAGGAGAAAAGTGTTGAAATATTTTTTGTAGATAATTTTATGGTCTACAAACTTTGTCTGAACCATTTTTCGATAGCTATCGTTGTTTCAGAGATATACGCAAAAAACGCAAATTTGTGACCTTTGACCTCGAATAAAAAACAACGCACAAGCGGGATCGATGGGGACTTTTGACATATCATTTGTAATGACGTATTCAAGGCCTGCACAAAAATCCAGCTTGTTGGGAATTAATGCAAACTGGATATCTATTTTGACTGGACTAAATATAGAAGTACTTAATAAGAACATAGAAATAAATAGAAAAATATAGGTAAGTAGGTAAGTAAGTATATCAGTATTTATTTTTTATATCAACAGGTTACTTATGTACAGATACGTGAAGTAGCATTGTGTTTGCCGAGTATCGATCGATCGGGGTACGGTGTCCCGAGTGTATTGTAGTGTTCATAAAACTTTATAGCGTAGTTTCAAGGCAGCCACTTCGTATTGGATACACTTAAAGCACTTATAAGTTCAGCAGAAAAATAGTACCTATGCATATAAATATACGTATTATATTGCTTTGAATACAAGTAATGGTTTTGCTAAGTTCTCAACATATTCAGAAGCAATCACTTCGGAAAACTCAATCAAAACTTTGTCAGAAGTTGACATAGGTTTTGTTAGAACTTAGAACTTGTATTGTGTTTGATTATACGTGTTTGAAATACATAATATCTTATATACATGTATGTAGTCTAGAATAGAAATCAAGAAAAAGTTCCAGATATTAATTATATGTACGAAAAGGAGGACAACATAAAGCTCTCTACAGATTCGTCTCTACAGGTTTGTATCTACAGGTTTGTAGAGACAATGTTTGTTTTTCATAGGCAATTTCAATACCTATGAAACTGCCGTTTTGTATGAAGATTTTATCAGAAGTTAGATTTTTCATACTAACGTTTTCTTAGATTTTTCAATAGTTATTATACTTAATAGAAGTTTGGTATATGTAATGAAACACATCTAAGCTAACTATAGTGTTTTAATCACAGAGAAAAAAGTATCTCGTAAGAAGTGACAATTGAACAAATGGGAAAATCCGCTGTTTTAAATTGGACCCATGTTCACAGGCTAATTAATAATACAAATAATAATTATTTTTATTTATTATCTTTTGTTAGATGTTGGTAATATCCTATATTTCCTAAATAACAATATATGTTTTAAAAGAATATAGAGTCTAAATACTGCGCAGAAATGAAACGGCAATTTCATAGGTAAAGACCTATTATTTGTAGAGTTCTAAAATATCATTTTTTTAAATATAAATAAAGATTAACAAAGATTAGAGCCACCAGCAACTGGTACAATGACTAAGCTACTGGGAGTACGGGACAAACACCACCTATAGGATGAAATAAGAAGGTGGAATACTTCAACACATGGATATTGCATACTATACCCCTTCCACTTTATTTAACAACATTTGACAGATTGTCGTTAGTGACGTTTAGCAGTATTTCGAATGTAATGCCATTCGATTGTAAGCGATTTTTCGATTTTCCAAATTTGCTTTATTTTACACATTTGGATCCTTATATCAACTAACATCATCTTTTACATTATATTATTGTTTCTTTCTATATATGTATGTTAAGAGAATTAGCCTATAGCTTAAAATTATATAATTATAGTTAGCTTAGGTATTATTTAAAATATATAATTTCTCGTGAAACATTCGCGGATTATAGCTAGTCTAAAATATCATATTACAGTTTATAAACGTATTAAGAATAATTCAGGTTTATTCATAGCATTTATTTCTACCGATTATTTGTAATTTGTTTCATAATGGTTGTAATCGTTATGAGTGTCCATCACTACGTAACCATGGTAACCGAAAAAAACATGGGTACATCCATGAAATACAATATAATTTGTTCGAAAAATAAGCGGAAGTATTACGAAACTTCATGGACGTGAACTGTCAAAAAGCTAAACTTACGCTGGAAGGGGTATAATAAACTATGTTTGCTCAAAAACTCTTGATCATGCTCTACTATGCTTGTATAATGGAGACGAACAAAATCTAGGTCCAGGTATTGAATTTTTTTTATTCTTATTATCTATTTATTCTCATGTAAATATATATGTTACGGGCAACGTGATTAACTGGGCATTATTAATAGGGACCGGTCTTTATAAATAATGCCCAATAACGATGGCCAAAGTGATAAATTTATCACTTTGACCGGCCCTTATTAATAATGGCCGACGGCCCGTGGTCCATGTAATAAGTTAGTATTTGAGATAGCTTAAAAAAAAGCTAAAACCTAAAATTAAGCCAAAAGTCAGAAACATTTGGTTAGGTTAGTATGGCGACCACAACGCGCACGAGCCGAGCGAGCGAAGCGAGCGGGCCGCGGTAGCGGCCGGCGAGTGCCAGAAACATTTAAGTAAAATGTTTATTTTTTAACTACTATGTCCAATAGTTTATTGTTTGTTAACTTTTCATGAAAATTTTGTAAGTTTAATTTCACTTAATAAACAAAAACACTACAGTTAACCTAATTTATTACTTTGCCCAAGATAGGCTGGGCATTATTCATAATGGCCGGGAAAAGTGATTAATTATGCTGTATTAATCACATTGCCCAATTGAGGCGGGCATTATTAATACAGACCGGTCATTATTAATAGTGCCCGGACTTATCAAATTGCCTGTAACATATATATGTTAAACTCTACGAGATATCCGACCCATCCCCCTCGTATACACATATACATAAATACGAACAACTTGAGAGTCGTTTCAACACGACAGTTAAGTAAGAAGTTAATATGAGAGAGCATTACATAAAGGTGACTTCAGTTTCCTTGGCCCATTTATACCTTTACACATTTCAAAGAACAAGGTGAGCGCTCCCGTTATTCAGACGTAATGCCGAGCTTTCACAGTCTTTGTTTTATTATCTACTTACTAGTTACCCGCCCCGACTTCGCACGTGTGCCATATTTATACTTTACAATAAAATGAATGTATTATATATTATAAACCATGCTCTTGAATCATTCTATTAATTAGAAAAACTGCTTGAAAATCCGTTGCGTATTTTTAAAGATTTAAGCATATCTAAATATGCTCAGTCTGTTCGATCATAAGATCGAACAGACTGAGACAACAACTTTGTTTATACTATGTAGTTAAAAATGACGTACATATTTATAATGGTAGGGAAGGTTGCTAAAGTTGGACCAATGCAACATTTGGACCACGTTTCTTGAGAACATTTCACTCAATACCTTTAGTTGTATAATATTGGAGACATCTGGCAAACTTAGATTACATAAATACCTCTGCGATCACATCACCGGGGTCGGGGCGGACCCCGCTTTTAGCTTAAAATATAGCTATCAAATATTTCGGCCTGTAGTGGTTTGGCGCCCGACCAAAGAAAACCGCGCCCATTATTTTTTGCTCTACATAATATATTTTACCTTATATCTGAGCCTATTTCATACGTATCTGCTTTATATTATTTATGTACTTACTTACTTCGCATTGAAACACGTCATAAACTGCTTTTTACTTCAATTTTATAACCGTGTATGAAGTAAACCGGCTACATTGTTTTTCAGATGGGAACAGTCCTCTAATGTTTGTAGTTAATTACTTTTCGGTAACTGAATACGAAAATGTTGTAAGCCTTAATAAATAACACTTGATTACGCTATATTAATTAAAGAATACAAGTATAAAAACGTGCGCCCTCATAAATATAAACGAAAAGTACTTAAATTTTATCGACTACCTACAGTAATGGAAAAAATATTTAATGTTTATAGCAGCAGAGGGTAGAAAAGATAAATCTTTAACCTTGAGACGGCAGCGTTTAATTAGGAACGTACCTTTATAGCAAGATCTAAAAATTTCTTATGAAAATTTATCTTATCACAGGGTCTTAAGGTTCATTTTAAATTTAATTCCAGGTAAAATATTTATAATTTAAAAGTATTGTAAGTTAAGTAAATACTACAGTTTTTTAAAGAGTTTTGCAACGAATGTGACTTTCACTACTGCCTTATCGGTATTTCCTCATTCATCATAACAGCCACTTAATGTCCCACTGCAGGGACGGGCCTCCTCCCGTGACGGAGGGTTACTTGGCCTACTAATACCACGCTGGCCCCTAACCCCTATACCAATCCGTCTGGATTGGTATAGGGTTTAATTTCAAGTTTTCCTTCTTTTTATTTCGTAAAGATAGTAGTTACGGTTATTCCCTTAGTCGGTTTTTACGACACCCATGGTATGATATGGGGTGGTGACATATTGTATTCTTACTCCGTCACCACACGGATAAAAATTTCCTCATTAACTTTGTTGATATATCTGATATCCACATGAACATAAACCTTTTCGATCTTCCTACCTCCTTTGGTGGGAGTCCCAAAAGATGGAAGTGCGGTGTACCGACTAAAACCCACGGTGTTCCTGTCAGCCATAAGGGCCAGTACATGAAGGCAGGCATTACTCGAGCTGTAACAGTGCCAGTGGTTCCTTATTAACCGGACTTTGACTATGTGCATTTTTCTTAACAATAAACAACAGTTATAATTTTTTTAATCGGGATTCAAAACATAGTTTTTTATTCTTTATTGTCTAATTTGAAAGTAAGCAATGTTATTGCAAAAGCTGTCATAAACACGGAACCACGTAAAATAAGTAATATCGCTTATTTTACAACATACATACATACATACACCGATTTGTAGTACCTTATATAAAAGCCCTTTTATACATAATTAGTGATGTAGTATGAAATAGCAGTCTCACGAGAGGGATTGAATTCGAATGATAGCAGCTTGTTGCACAGCAAATAGCCCCCTATCGCGACGAGTTGGTATAGGGTTTTTGTTGAGTTTTTCATTAGTTTTTAGTTAGCGAAGCTCTTTATTAAAGGAGTAATCTAAGTTCTAAACTAATAAGTTGTAAAACCTGAAACGTAGAAAAATCACAAGTATGTTGATGCAAATGGGATCAGCCAGCCATCAATGCAGGATGAAGAAAAAGAAAAGGTTTTTACCCTCGAGATGAAATAGGGTGGACAGTGGTCACCCTGTATTCTTACTTCTTGTATCTTCAATACGTCACTACGCGGATCTAAGGAGGACATCATCATCAACTAACCTATTGCAGTCCACTGCTGGACATAGGCCTCTCCCAACAGGAGCCACAGAACTCGGTCCAGCGCCTTTCGCATCCAGTCCGACCCAGAGACCTTTATGAGGTCGTCGGTCCACCTAGCTAGGGGCCGTCCTACTACGTTTGCCGAGTAAGGAGGACATCATCTAATAGAAATATTTCCGCTTGAAAGTACTACAGCAGTTTTGAATAAGACTAACAACAGAGTCACGAACGATAACGACCAATTATTTTGCTACTTATTATTCTACTGCATCAAAAATTTCGCAATGCGATACCCCGTGCATCGGACGAAGCAATTACGTGTATTTAAGTAGAAGATATAAGTAGAAGATATAAATATTTTTAACTGTTGGTTTTTATATAAATTTCATCAGATTTTAGTAAAAGTTCTCAAACAATTGTAAATTTAGCTCGGTGACAAAACGATCGTACCTAGGTACACGTGGCTGCAGTGCACCAGCCTACAAATTCGTCGCAAGATTATGATTTGTGTGATCCGAAAATTATTGTCTTGAGGTTGGGTGTTCTTTCTGTCCCTTAATTTCAGGTTTGACTAACATTTGTCCCGTTTGTAATTAATTGACTTTAGTAAAAGCTCGCAAAGTAAAAATTGAGTTTTAGTAAAATGGCCATGAATACAAAGTATACTGTATACTGTAAATCTAATAAAAAACTTACTAAATGCTTTAACAAACTCTACGAACTTGTTTAAATTAAGTTAAAGAACTTTAAGTTCAGACCTTAAAGTTCTTTACAATTCTTTACAACTTAAAGTTTACTGCAAATACCTTCAGCTCTAGAACAGAAGGTTTTTTTTCAAATAATAAGTAAAATATTTTAACTTAAATAAAACTAAAGTAGTTTGTCGGTAAATGTAGGTAAAGTTTCTAGGGACTAATTTAAAGATTGTTAAGTAATAGGTTATTATAATGAGGTTATATTCGTATAGTGCAGAACCTTCCTGTAAATTGACTTTCCAAAGGAATTGCTTAATTAGGACTAGTAGTTTCTGAGCTAGTCTGTGTTCAAATAAACATCTAAACTCGTGTAAACTCGTCTGAAAATGTACAATGGCTGTAAAAGCTAAATCCCAAAATTAGAATATAAAACCGTGCTTCAATTGGTGATTTCATGCTAAGTAACACTGGAATTGGCAATAAATTATTCAAGCACATTGTACCTTACGCCATAAAATCAAAGGTATCACACAAAGGTTAATTATAAGGGTTCAAAGACTATCTAGGTGCTACCCTCTTAAATTATATTATATGTACCTAATATTCCCGTTGAAACAGGAGTGATTGAAATGCAAATTTGACAATTTATTCTACGACTAGTTAACCCGTGCCCACTTCCTTGGGCGGCAAAAAAAATGCGCCACTTTTTTAAACATATTGCATGACTGCTCCACTCCTTTCAGTTATAGCGTGATACTATATAGACTATGACATTCCCCGATAAATGGACTATTCAACACAGAAAGAATTTTTAAAATCGGTTCAGTAGATCGAGAGAGATGACCCCCTACATCGTCACAAACTCACAAACTTTATCTCTTTATAATATAAGTATAGAATTATAGATGTACCTAATATTCTCGTTGAAACAGGATTGATTGAAATGCAAATTAAACAATTTATTCTACGATGATGAAAAATGAAATGTTTACCGTTACTACGTATCCATTATAATATATCTTCATATTTTGGGGTGCGTGTGAAGCGGGACAAATCGATCATAAATTAGATTTTCTCTGTTGTTATAAGGCTTTGTTTGGGTATTGACGGAGGGGAATTTCAATATCATCAAGATTTTATCCGATTGAGACGATATTACTTTTCTTTTACGTGTTAATCTTATAGCACGTCACGTTGGGACAGACTTCTAACTAAGTTCTAAACTGAATAAGTCAGATGAAAGTGGAATCCACAGAGTTACACTCCTTCTACTAGTTTGAAATATATACGTAGGTAATAACCAACAGAGTTTGAATGAATAAAAGAGTAGAGTTTACAATCGACCAATTGAAATTATGCTATGAAGGTTGATAACAAAAGTAAATGAACATTATTACTAGCACACCTATCTATTGATTTTATAATTGTAAGCAATTACTGTAGATGGTCATAGTAAAAACAAATAACTTAATAATATTACGTGTGTCGTACACGCGCTTAACACTTTTTTATATAGCAGAAACAATAAACTTAAGGAAAATTATGACTCTAACATTAAGGTAATTGCCTAAAGGGGAACAATTTAGAAGCAAGATTAATGTAATACTCGTAATCAGATAGGTAGCACACGTCCGACCGTCCGTCCTTCTGAGAAAATCAATAGAGTTACGTATCAGTTCTAAGCCCAGTTATGTTGGGTACGAGTTCTAAAGAGCTTGCTAACTGATAGACAATTCATTAACTGTATCTCTTTCTGTTTAATTAAAATGATTTAAGATAGAGTATCTATCTATCACTCTCCGTGTGGTGACGGAGTAAGAATACAATATGTCACCACCCCATCTCATCCCATGGGTGTCGCAAAAATCGACTAATGGACTATCCGTAAATATTATCTTTACGAAATAAAAAGAAGGAAAACTTGAAATTAAACCCTATACTAATCCGTCTAGCCAGCGTGGTATTAGTAGGCCAAGTATCCCTCTGTCCCGGGAGGAGGCCCGCCCCTGCAGTGTGATATTAATGGGCTGTTATGATGATGATGATGAATATAAAGCATAAGTGAAATATTTCATAATAAAAAAATGAGAAAGACACAGAACTGCACAAATGGAAAATATTTAAAGAAAGCTTTTGTGTAGCTGTGAACGTCCATGAATCAAATAAATACATTCTACTTATAAAGGTATTTAAAAAATTAAAAGCCTTTATACTCTAAAATCGCTAATTAAGTTATCCGTTGACTACCGAGCAGCAATTTACCCATTTTCTTTACTTTACGAAAGCCTTAAATAAAAGAACGAAGGCTACTTTTATAGGCTATAAATTATCACCGACTAGGCTAATAAAACGGCTACATTTTATAATTAATTAAAGTTAATTAGAAGCTGTGTAATCCTATTTAAGGTGCCAAAGATGTCTACTAATTTATGTGACTATATAATTAAAGTAATTCTTAACGCTATGTTTTTAAAGCAGGTGTTTAGTTATTTATGTATGAAAGTTAAATTACAAAGGATAGAGACTTAAGACTTTAATCAAATTAAAACAGAAAAGTAGAATTTAAATACATTTTACTAATATTAAAGAAACATAGTATAAAATAAATATATATAACATAGTAGGTAACAACGTATAAAAAATATACGATCTCATTGAAAACCTCGTCCTTTTATTCAACCGTTTTTGTAAGAAAGAAGAGATTGCAATTTAATCTTTACTTTTAAAAAGGAACTCAATAAAAGTTCCAAAGCTTTAAAGCAAAAAAGAAATGAAAGAAACATTTCCTTTTACCGTCGAGGTTGTGAAAATATAAAATGCAATTTATAAAGTTTGCATTGGATTATAAATAAATCCTTTTGACGCACAATGACCAATAATACAATGTTGTAATGTTTTTTATCGCAATATGACACATTCGCATATTGACCTATTAGCATTTAGATTAAAACGCAAAAAGAAGCATACGTGAAAAGATTTATACGTATAATGTCCAACGGGAAATACGAATTTAGACATACACGCAAAACGTCCAAAACGCATAATGACCAATACCAAACCATTTATTGTCATTAAACACGAAACAACAAATACGGTGTTAGGTCAGCCAATACACAATAAGAAACAATACAATATAATAAATAATAGTCTATGAATGGGGCAAAGAAAATAAAATAACACATAATAATGAACGGTTTATTAATGAATATTTTTGAACTACAAAAGCTAAGTTAAAAGTAACTCTGGTGTAAATAAAAACTTAAAAGTGACTCTGGTAATATTCTTACAATAAAATAATAATCATGCAATACGTTTCAGCCGCAAAAACACTATCTTCCTAAGATATTAGATGGAGTTAATTTTTTTTGCATGCAATTCACGCAACACAATAGACAGCTTCATATCAAAATCGATATCACATTTTCTGCGATTTACTTTTAGCTCGCGAAATAACGATCTTGAAATTTCATGCTCATAAAATTTTGTTTCCTTTTTAAGTGTAAAAATAAAACGGTAAAGGCTTGGATGTATTGACATTCTTACGTTCAAACGGTGGTGCCACCCTTCTAAACAGTTGGTAGTAGACCATAACTTACTGAAACTACGTTAGTTGATTTTTGTGTGGATGCCAAATCAACGTGAATTGTATATAGCTGATAAAAGGGAGACGGAACACATTTAAACGTGCCGTCGCCAAAATAATCTAATTTCGAATTTTGAATAAAATTTATAGCAATATTGGAACAAAATATTAAGATTTAGATAGTCTGCACAGTTGATGATAAGTCTTCACACACTTTCCTTTTACAATCCGCACGAAGTTGAAATATTTTATTGAATTTAGGGTCAGGCTGGCACAAATGATCACTCGATCTCACTATATTATTCATATTGTCTAATGTTACTGTAGCAGAACATATCTGGCATTTTACACATCTCCAGATAGTCGTATCATTGAAATTTTTTCTTGTGTTCTTGTTGTAGCGATAGCCATTATGCAATAGAGATGGGAATCCTTTTTAGTTATTCACGAATTTCATTTTTTTAGTTATTCAATCAAAATATTAATGACAAATGCTATTTTATTTCCTTTTACGCGTAATGTAACGAAATGATACTTATGTCATAATAGTTTTTTTCCAGCAATACCTATTGGCCAGTACCTACTTTGTATTAAAACCTCGTTGATGGAATTTTTTTTTTACAGAGAAGCTTAAAAATGTAAACTTGTTGCGTGTTAGTCAAAATGCTAATAGGTCAATATGCGAGTGTGTCAAATTGCGAGTTGGTCATTGTGCGAGTTTATTTGGTATTGGTCATTATGCGTATTGGTCGTTTTGCTTAAGCGTCATTATACGTGTTGGTCGTTATGCTTGTGTGTCAATATTCGTATTACCTGTTGGTCATTGTGCGTATTGGTCATTGTGCGTCAAAAGGAAATAAATGTAGAGTATTTTGTAGAGTAAATATGATCCTCCGTTTGTAAGCTGACTGGATAAAAAACTCGTTTAAAAAAAGTTTCAGAACGCGATGAGTTTACTTACAGCAATCATATTTGAGCTTCTTTCGCGTAAAAGTAATAATAATCAGCTGAATACGACGAACGTGTTAAAAATAAATAAAGATTTAAGAATAGTTTTTTTTATTTTGAATTGTGGTTTTTAAAGTAGCTGACTCAGGCAACTTCGTCTGGATAACATATTAGATTAAATTTTAGACAGTCTGTAGGACATAATATGTCCTACAGACTGTCTAAAATTTATATTATTTTTTTATTATTATATACTATGTAAAAGACCCTGGCCATATGTGTAACTCTCATCATGTAGTAAACTCTTCATTATTTAAAATTTGAGAATATGTTTATTGTTTTTGTAACTTATTTAATTAGTATTCCGTTCTCGAAGGCCGTAACGTGAATTATGCTCGATAAATATAATATTCAACAACTCTTTAGGTTTATAGTATTGAATTTCGAAGTGGAGAAAAATAACAGATAAAATATACCATGAACCGTACAACCAAGATTTCTCTACTATACATAAACTTAAGCCTCCTTAGCACATACACAAGTATCCTTTACGAGGAAAACTTACTCTAGGCAACGTAAGCTCCTTCAACGAGAACAAGCCTACTCTACGGGATACACGTTCTCCAAACATCTTTATACAAGCTACTTACACAAGAGAAGGTATGAGTTACGTCATAGTTCAAGCTTTCGAGTACCCTTAAACCTCTTGCATAGAGTCCTCAATCCACTATATGCTGTTAATGCATAAAAAGTAAATCGTCACTTAATAAATTAATCATAAGATATTTTTTTTAAAAGCCTTAAAACTCCATGTTGATGTTATTCTATATCCTGTCCATGCTCATCAAAACGTTGCCTGTTCGAGCGCAAAATTAAAAGCATATCAAAGACTTTTTCTTACTCTGAAATACTTGAAGAAACTGGCCTGACATTACTTTTTATTTCTTTTAATTCCATGTTCATTTAATATTATATAAGACATTGCTAAGCGTTTTTTATAGGTTAACATAAAAATCCCTCGGATGCCAATTAGGAGAGTGGTAGCGTAAATATTTCAGAGAAAAACCTCCATAATGAAAACGCTAAGAATGGCGTCATCAGTTACACGAGGGCGAATAGCTAAGTAAAAGGTTAAACCAATTCTAGTAATATATTGATTGGAAAAAGGTTTATGACCTGTAACGATGTGTGAACAATGTTGCTGGCCACATACTTAGACTCTTTTATTATGTGCTTATTTCTTAGGCATGAGCTATATACCCACTCTTTTATAGAACCAATTGTTTGCCTATAATATTAATAGCTTTGGGTCGAATATCGATAGGCATAATGTAATGAAAAGTAATTTGGGTGCTAGATTAAATGTTAGGTACACAAGCTTTATCCTAGGTAGGTACTATGACGTCGTCTTCATTGACTTTCATTTGAAATTGATTGTCTTGAGGCTAGCTATACTTTTTACGCATTTCATTACATTAGTGCACAAGGTCGTGGATTCGAGTTCTACACAAGACTGCTGGATCCTTTTGTGTCCGTTAATGATGTAAAAGTCATCCGATCCTAAGTGGCTCTTTAAAAAACAGTGTAGGTGCGTTCATTACATATACGTTAGATGATTGATGACAATTGATTAACTCCTACGCAATCTATTTAATACTACGTAATTTATCCAATTAAAGCATCGAACCACGTAGAAAAATAAGTATGTGATTAATTATACACGTTTTTCTACACGGGTCGCCTGAATAGAAAGGTTGATTTTCAAAGATACTAAAGCTCCAAAATTGGAAGAAGATCTATTGACAGCCTTGAAAGGCACCAATTGAGACGCCCATTGAGACCATATTTCATTAGAGCGCTCAGGATCCTTAATTGCCATCTCAAATGACATTGAAACTTCGCCAGTTAACAAAGGAGTGAGAGCTGATACACTCCATTCTATGGCTAAGTTGTCTAACCCTAAGTAAATTATATTTAATTTAGGGTGAAGACGTTATATTGCAAAAGGGGCGCCAGTTTAATGTAACGTCTACTTGTAGTACAGATACTTTATGCGTATTTCTAGACGAAAATATTAATCCGAACGACGAACAGAAAAACCACTTAGTCGACATTTACGATACCAATAACATAATATGCTGCAGTGACTTTTTGAACAGTTTTATTTATTACATATAAATTGATTTAATTGCCCAATTAGCATCATTAAAAACGTAGTTCAAGGGAAAAAGCTCATAAATTGTGATACACATTATGTACAATTATAATACACAAGATACTCATTTATAATGTACACAGAATACGGTAATAACAGACTTGTTATACCTACATAAATATATTTTTCAATATTAGGTACCTGTTTATACAAATGATGTTAGAATAAAATTGAATATTACTATCTGAAAATGTATTTCTTTACTCATATAAGATTTTTGAGGCTTAATATCGGATAACCTTTAGGTAGGGATGAGTAACGAAGCTTAAACCAGCAAAAATGAGGGAACGCTCTAGGCTTGTGATCCGAAAATCTCTCAACCAAATTTAATACTTTATTAAATAGGGTTAGGAGATTTGTGATGTTCTCATGCTAAAAGGCACTCAGAATAAGGTACCTACGTAATCTGCCAGGGTTGATACAAAAAAGTAGATATACTTATTTATTTATTTCTTTAAGTTTATATTAATTTATATTGTTTTACTTATATGGAATGAGGCGCGTTATTACGGGTAGAGTCCGTAAAAGCTATTTGCTGATGCAGGGGAGATATTCCCGTTAAAAAATATCTAAGGCTTATGCTCAGCTCAACACTCGTTTGTAAAATTCAAGTTTCTTTGCTAAAATTTAGATTTTAAGCGTATTAAGATTGAGATAAATTATAGTAGATATTAACCTTATTAGAGAAAAGTACTGAAATCAGACACTACTATAACTGCTGTGTTATTATACCATACCCATTGAGAAAACTCGCAATATATATCTTGAATAGAAAGTGACAAGTCTAAGCTCACAATTCTAGTGAGTATAGAATTCTTTTGGTAGTGCGATATTTGCTTCATTCATGTATCGGACTTTATTGGATTATCGTGCTATGTAGGTATAATAGAATCCGAGGAGAAAAATGTTAACATTTTTTTTTCATTCCTCTTTCCTATTTCACATGAACGCAACGGTACAGAAATATGGTACGAGGGCGGGTCAATAAGTCCGTGACTTTTACCATAAAACACAGCTTTTTATATAAAAACTTATTTTCGTTTTCAACGTAGTCTCCTTCGAGCTCTATACACTTAGCCCCAAGTTTCTCCAATTTTTTTATCCCTTCCAAAAATTGTATTTTGTAGAGGTCTTCAAAATAGGCATTTGTGTGTGAGGTGACTTCGTCATTGGTGGCAAATCTCTTTCCGCCGAGCCATTTCTTTAAATTTGGGAACGTAAAATAATCACACGGAGCTAGATCTGGTGAATAGGCCGGATGAGGGAGCAACTCGTAGCCCAATTCATGGAGTTTTGCCATGGAAACTGCACATGTGTGCACCCGAGCATTATCCTGGTGGAAAAATCTTTTTACTTGGCCAAGTGCGGTCGCTTTTCTTTCAATGCCTCATCGAATCGACCCAATAAGTTGCTGTAATATTCACCATTGATTGTTTTTCCTTTTTGAAGGTAGTCAATGTGGATAAAACCGCGTGCATCTAAAAAAATAGTCGCCATGACTTTATTGGGTGACAAACCCACCTTTGCCTTCTTTGGCGCCGATTCACCCCGAGAAACCCACTGTTTTGAATACTGTTTGGTATCCGGTATGTTGTGGTGGATCCATGTTTCGTCCACCGTTACAAAACGGCGCAAAAACTAGTTCCTATTGCGATTAAACAAAGCCATACGTTCCTGCAAAATTGTCACACGATAGTGTTTGTAGTCAATTTTGAGCATATGCGGCACCCGTCTTTCTGAAAGCTTTCTCATACCCAAATTATGATTCAAAATTGAAACCACTTAGCCATATGAGATGCCTGTGGCTTCCACAATCTCTCTCACTTTCAATCCCCGATCGAATAGAACCGTATCATGAATTTTTTTAATTGTTTCGGATGTGGAGACCTCATCTGGTCGTCCAGAACGTTCGGCATCTTCTGTGCTTGTATGGCCACATCAAAATTCAGTAAATCACTTTTTACCATGGAAATGGATGGTGCAGAGTCCCCATAATATTTATCAAGCTTAGCTTTGGTTTACGTCATAGATTTTTTTCGCAAAAAATGATGCTTTATGAGCACACGAAATTCACTTTTTTCCATTTTCTTATTAGTCAACGCGGTAGTCTGATATTAACGGCCGTTAAAAACAAACTAATTGTCAAAACTTGTTCAATTTTTGACAAGAGTCAACTGACAGATGACTCTTGACGGCAGCAGTGTTGCTTTTTCAAAAAAGAGACGGGAAATCTAAAAAGTCACGGACTTATTGACCCGCCCTGGTAAAAGGTATTTTAACAGTATTGGAAGATTTTTTATGCGGATAAGTCGATTATAGGAAACTTCCCACGTGTGTGTTCCAAACTTCACGATGTATTTATGGTATCAGATGCCTCATTTTACCTTAACGTAAGTTTTAATGTAGCAGACGTCGGTAATTGTCGCTTATCAAAAGACAACCTGCTCACCTATTTACTAATATCTCATACTATAAAGAAAATTGAAGGTAACAAATACCTACAATTTACAAGTTTGGGTATCGGCACCGTGACAGCCAATGCAATGATATACACGACGCAACAAGGCTCCCCTGTAGGTCATAAATCCAAATTCAGTGTTATTTTCTACTTTAAGTGACGAAGGTACGACAATATTATTAGCTGGCGGATTATCCCGTTTTGTTACAGACAAGTGATGCTGCCAATCCGAGCACGTGCGAGTTGTTTTCGTCGAACATGTAGATACATACATTGAATATAAACCTGGGGTTAAACAAGAGCACATGTTTTGAATTTCATTCGCTATATAATGAACTAGAATAAATCTGTTATAGTTCCGTATCTAGCACAGTATCGTTTTAATTGGATTAAATCCGATAAGAGACACAAATATCTTTTTCTGGTTGTTGCCCAATCATCCCTTTTTTTAACTATGTCGTATAATACGTTCCCCTCATGCAGGTCGGATCTTCCGGGATCTTAACAAAGTCTAGTTTTCCGGCTACAGCCCACGGTATTCCTTTTGTAGCCCTATGTCGGGATTACAAGGTGCAAGTACTGCAGTCAACACTCTAGCTCTTTGAACACTTCTGGGTTGGCGTTTGAGTACATTATGCGCTTTAAAGCAAGGAGGTAATTGCTTTTAATCATTAAGTACCTATGCTTTGGTAGAGCCTTCGACTGCGAGACTCACTATGACTGCTTTAATTAAAAGTTTAAATAACTTAGTCGACTATTGCTATACCACTTTTGACAAAAATAGCATCATAACTCAAATTCATTATTTAAAACTGATAGGTCAGTTACGATGAATGGCTTTTAAATAAATGAGATTAAAAAAACACTGATAGGTCAAAGCAACGTCATGTTTCAGCTATTTTTTTGTTGTAATGTATTGAACCTAATAGTTTAATGATATGCAACTAACATTTACTCTATACGTAGGTATACTCTATAGGTGGTAAAACAATTATATGGTCGACTCTACATCTCGCTCTGAAGGTGTCTCTAATTTAACTTCAGTAGTGTGAATACGTAATGAGATAAGGCTAACGATATTAGCCCTATTACCCGTTCTAATAGCGTGATAATTAGATTGAATTACCTCTACATTAAGTAGTTAAGTCGTGCCAGTCAAGTGAAGTGGACTGCATCGAATTGGACGCGTGTCCATCGGTTTTTCTATATGGAAACCTAAAATGCCCTTCGAAAAGTGTTTTGTTTAATCTTCCAGTTATATACTTCATAGTAACTGATCAGTTCCGAATGAATAGATAACTAGGGCAATGTGCTGTACCTAGAAACAAGCTTTCCTCTCCTTTCTAGTGCACACACTACGCTACAATACGCTATAGCGTATTCTGAGAGATATCTGAAAACAAAAACTGTCTCCACACTCTTGAATCTCTAAAGAGAATAAAAGCTGCTTACGCCATTATAGTATTTTAGATGAGACTAAGATACAATCAAACAAAGCTAGTTTGCCCATTTGTTAATTAAGTTAGAATACAAATTATCATCTGTCTCATTTTAAAGGTATATCTATCTTGAAAAAATAAAGAAAAAAATATATTGCAATCCAGGTAGAGATCAAGCTGTATATCAAAAACTTTAGAAACAATTATGATGTAACTTTGACCCTTTTGAGAACAAGCGAAGGAAAAGGTTATACATGAATTAAGTTTGGTTGAATTTGATACAGTAAATGTTTTCAAATTTTGACGTTACGTAATTACGAGTATATAACTTCATAATTTACAAACCGACTCAACTGTGTAGATGCTGATTATAATATGTACCTGCTTACGCAATTTACCTTGATATAATAATTTACGCAATCTATTACACCCGGATGATTCGCAAAATTTAAATGATATTTTATGGGACCAACTTATAAGTATATCCTTTCAAAATAAAAATATTCTAAGTTATCGAACAAATTGAACAGCTGTGAGTTATCATAGTTACATTAAAAAGATACAAAAACTAAGATGAAAGTCGGTTAGTAAAATAACACGAGGTATTTTATACACATTGCCGTTGGACTTTAAGTTTGGGCTCAACTGTTTGGCTATGGGATTTTCTGCTAGGCACTAGGCACTTTTCATTAGCAGCACGCAGAACTCGTTGGAAACTTTCTCGGTAAATTGTAATTGGTAACAGCGAACTCCCTATACATACAGCCGACCGTAATATATTTGGCAAAATGCGGGTGAAATAGTCCATACATCCATTCTCTTTATAGAAGTGTGAAACTCTCATTATTTTTATGTTTTATTGAAGCGCGTGCTCTCTCAACTCTATGATATTCTTCAAAGAAAATCACGAATCGGATTGAAAAAAAGCTCAAGAATTGATGAAAAGAAAATACAGAACTGTCCTATTTAATTACTGACGTCATTAAACTAACCCATGAACGCCCACTAAAGAGTCGTGCATGTGATAATAGTAAATTATTATTGAGGGAGGCACAGGACCAAATACAGTGTAAATATTTGGCGTAGGACTATGCCTATATTAACTTGCTGACGTCCATTGGCTCATATAATTATGATATATGACTCCGTGTGGTGACGGAGTAAGAATACAATAGGTCACTACCCCATCTCATCCCATGAGTGTCGTAAAAACCGACTAAGGGACTATCCGTGAATATTATTTTTACAAAGTAAAAAGAAGGAAAACTTGATATTAAACCCTATACCAATCCGTCTGGCCAGCGTGGTATTAGTAGGCCAAGTATCCCTCCGTCACGGGAGAAGGCCCATTCCTGCAGTGGGACATTAATGGGCTGTTATGATATTATATGACATTTATTCACAACTAACATGGTTTTACCTCCTTACTTTCTTGTTTTACATAGTTGTTGCCGAAGCATTGCCAAAGTGGCAAGTTTCTTCAACTTTTCCATTTCCATTAAACTATTTTTTTTGCTTTCCGTAAAGCTCTGTACAGTGTCAAGCTGTGTTTTAGAGGTCACGCTGTTTATCGTAAATTACACGAGTCACAGTTAAAGGTGAAGTAATTAGGTAGAGTTCTTTAGAAATGAATACAGACTTTCAAATCGGTGCGGTGGCAGGCAAAGCACATTAAAACTGAACTAACCCTACCCTAGTACCTACAGAATAATCTCTGCTTAGTTTGAAACTAGATGGCGTTGTGTCCAAGTGTCTAACTACCCGCATAATTTATAAAACAAAACAATAGTATCAAAGTGCAGATATGCAAATTTCGTCCCATTTAACTAATCGTATCACCATTACGGTACACAAGCGCGTACAGTTACACGATAGCGATAGAGATAAGCTCATGGACGAAGCTAAAAGAGTAGGTACCTAACTAATATTGGGTACTAATAGTATTTGTGACGAAACGTTTACTGGAACTGATAATATAATATGGAACTAGATATCATAATGGTTAACTGGAAATATCATCATAACAGCCTTTTTATGTCCCACTGCAGAGACGGGCCTTCTCCCGTGACGGAGGGATACTTGGCCTACTAATACCACACCGGCCAGACGGATTGGTATAGGGTTTAATTTCAAGTTTTCCTTCTCTTTATTTCGTAAATATAATATTCACGGATAGTCCCTTAGTCTGTTTTTACGACACCCATGGGATAAGATGGGGTGGTGACATATTGTATATATTGGGCATTAATTCAGCTAAAAGTTGTCTACTGTTGAACTTCCTCTTTCCCTTACCTCCCTCATCCATCGATTGGTCGTAAGCTTTACCAGATAGTTGTTACAACTCACACAGGCGCAGGGCAGAGAAAGGTGGAGAACGTTTGCAGGAAGCATATGTCTGGCAGTGGACATATTTTTAACTGACATGATAATACATATGATTTTTTACTAATAAGTTTTGGTGGTATAAAATGGTAGTTCCAATTGTCCTTATTTTGTTGTCGCTACTGCTACGCTTTTAACTTAGATAACTTTTTAATAATAAGTATCTACATTATGTTCGATTTGTCGTTGCTATCGTAGACGAAATAAGTACCATATGGTCATTGGACTTTTAGCTTGCAATTTGTTCGTAGTTTATAAATTTGACTTTGAATAAAATACTGAATATTATATCTACATGCTCCAAAAACATCTAACAGCTGAACAATTTTCGTCTATGACCAATGACCATCTTTATTATAATCAGACAATGAGCGTCTACCGCTGGACACAGGCCTTCTTCAAATATCAACACTTTCTGCGATCATATGGCTCCCTCAATTATACTAGTATCTATAATTACTTTATGTATATTAAAAAGGGTGTGTAGGACGTTTATTTTAGGAGGAAGAGGTACTTGTGCGTGGGGCGTGTTTTCCGTGGGAAGATATCAGCTGCTGAATCTTAAGGAGATTAAAAAGGTTTGTTGATACATTATATGCAGATATTTGTGTAATATCTACTAATTATGGAATTTTATATATTATTATATGTCTCATCTATAGGCTTTTGGTCGCCCTAAGCACAGGCACAAATTTTTTGAGGAAGCTTATGTCCAACAGAGGACGTCCATAGGTTCTCTTAAATCGACTCCTCATTACGTAAAGGATCATGAGGATCGTTTTTCCTATAACTTAACCCTTGAACTGTCTCCGTTGCTTGTGTAGTTACAGTTCAACAAATCTAATAGGTACGGTATGACAGTTCTGACAAATTGAATAATAAGGTAGGGATAAAAAAATCGATTACTATAATATCCGAAACTTAAGAGATCGATTAGGTACTATAATTTCCGATTTTTAAGACACTTTAATAATTAATCTCATTATTAGTAAAGGGTATTGATCCTTACTTGATTAACTTTGTAAAAAAACACCACATATTGCAAATTCACCATGTGACATATTTTTTTTTTATATTCAAGTCGTAATAAATAAACAATAGTATTAGATGTAGTACTTTTAGAGAATAAAAAATAATTCTAAACATTACTTTTATTTTAATTATAATTAATTAAATAAAAGTAATATTTAGGATTTCTTTTCATTCACTACTAAGACCTTAATAAGTTGCCTCCCATCACCTTCGACCACGTCGAGTAATAGTTATAAGTAATAGTTAGTTACGTGTCTAACGATAATAACGATTTTTCGTATATGTAAACGATTTTTTTGCATACAAGTGTATCCGAAGAGTCGCAACACTACGAGCAGTGACCTAACTACGTGACTTTGCAATGAGGTCAAGAATAGAACTATTAGATATTATTTACTATGTAAATATGTGTTATTTTGCTTTGTTTGAAAGTTTTCAATTAAATTTATATATTAAGAATTGTAATTTTTTAGATACAATAATACAATCTTTCTAAATTCATGGTTTTACGAAAAAGGTTTTCGAAACTGAATAATGTACGCATGAACAAAGTTGTTTCACTTTGAAAAATATGAAACGTCATACTGTATCTTTTAGATTTGTTGAACTGTAGTTTATTTCATAAATAAGCTGTTGATGAAAAGTCATAATTTTTTGGAACGCCTTTTTTCAATATTGCGCACACCGAAAAAGAAGAGTGGTTTAATATGGAGTAAACTCTTTTTCGATAACAGCAGTTATTATTTACATAACATATTGTAAGTATATTTTACATCATATCTTATAATTAATAAAAAAATAATGAAAATACTTTTTAAAATATAAGAAAGAAATAGTTTGTTGAAGAAATAAATATGTATAAAAACTTTAGAGGCTATAACCAATATCCGTTATGCATATATTGAAAGCCTGATCAATGAGCTGTCAAGGTCATATTTGATTAGCGAGTACAGCGCCAGCTAACAAGCCTCCTGAACTCCTAGGAGACCCCGTACAGTCTAACTACTTAATTCTTTTACGAGTTTTTAAATATTGTCTCGATGCAGTATGGCCGAAAAAAGTTCAACGTCTATAAAACTGATCTTGTATGTAGAGTTTTAACGCACTCAGGACTTTTATTATGGGCTAAGGTATGATATATTATGTCATTCACATATAAAATGTTAATTGCCCGTTTAAAGCAATAAGTTTTCAATAACTTCAGACATTTCTACCAACAGTAAGCCACAAACTATTTGCCCATAATGTACTCTAGGTGTCAAGGTGAAAAGTGATTCCGATACCTATATACACAGAATTAATTATTCGATAAATGTCCCATTTTTGTGTGTTTCACTGGGTTACGTCACATACACGTCAACATGACGCACTTGAACCACTTTACACTGATAACGAGCACTTTATGGGTGACGAAAAATCTTATAGAGTAATGTAGGGGAAAATTAATAAGTAGGACTTACCTTAAGTTTACATGCGGCTGAATGTTGTCTACATGGTAAGGTAGTCGCGCGCTTTGACGTGATGTCGTGCGTGGTGTATACTAGTACGAGATCTAACCACGTAGTAGTGCATATCGCGGTACGATGGAGTATGGCGGATACGTTGGTAATGGCATGCGCGGTCGCCCACGCTCGATACGAGCCGCGCCGCCGCTGTACGCCCTCCCGGCCCGCGGGTTGCCGTACGACAGTCACTACTCAGTAAACCTACTCGTACACAAAGCAGGTCAATACTAATTATACACATATCAATTTGTATGATTGACCTATATATTTTAGTTTAAAGGATAAAAAAAAAGAATATTACGAAAAGATGAACGAATTCAGTAAAAATTTAATAAACACCTATTATTACCATTAAACACTAATAGTAGGGCAGAGTTAAAAAAAGTAACGATATCTATAATGGCGTTGAGATTGGGTAGGAATAAATTTAAGAAAATGTTAAAACTAACATGACTTTTAAACTGAAACGTTGCATGCTTGTACACGTAGGTAAATACTAAACTTAAACGAAAGATTAACGCAGCATTTACCTTAATTTTACTTGACGTTTCGGCACAGGTTTTACCCGTGGCTTCGAGCTCATAGATCTCAAAAAAAAAACAAAGCTAAATGCCGTGTTAATCTCCAGTTTAAATTTTAATATTCATATTCAAAAACTAAGCTGGGAATAGGTATTCAGAGAGAAACAAACGCAATCAGTATCGATTATACTCCAATTCGGTCTGGCATGACCTAAGGTTTTGATCTTACATAATAATTACCTAATACTTGGTCATAATTGTTTCTGTTGCCAATTATATGACTATACTAACAGTAAATCAAACTTAACTGCCCTATTGAAACAAGACACTCGTAAGTGGCTTGCGACGAGATATACCTATTAAAAGTGCAACATTGATGACCCAAAGCCTAAACTTAATTTACTGCAGGTACACAATAGGTATTAAAAATGTACATATTTACAATTAATAAAAAAATACAGTCCAGGGATAGTAGTCGTACTAAGTATACGGGTCTGAGCTCACGTAACTTAAAACTTTTAAAAGTTTAACGCTACATATTTTATAAGGATGTTATGTCGTCTTTGTGTGCTGACGAAGTAAGAATGGATAAGACGGGTGCGCCAAAGCTCACCTAAAATTTCAATTTCGTTAATTGGAACTCCGAAAATCTTCTTGGTAACATTTTTCATCCTAACAATCTCACTATAATTACGTTGTCTCTAATTTTACATCTAATTTCTTGGAGGTCACAAAAGCCGACGAAGAGGAGGACGCAAACATTATTTCTACGGAAACAAAAGAAAGAATCCCCGTGTGGTGACGGAGTAAGAATACAATATGTCACCACCCCATCTCATCCGTGAAAAATCTGAGACGAAATAAAAAGAAAGAAAACTGGAAATTAAATCCAACTAATTACTTTGTCATTTATAAAATTAGCACAAATAAGCCACAGAGGTTTATTAGTAGGTCAAGGTTCCCTCCGTCAGAGAAAGCCTAACCGTGCATTAGTAGATTAATTTGTGTTATTATTAACTTCTCTCTTGAAGAGCATGGCACTACAAATTCAATAAATAAATCAACAAGCCTTCTGTATTTAACTTTTGTATAAAATAAATTCCTTATAGGTACTTATATTTTACTCGACAGCCCTATGGAACTTTAGGAATTCTTAAGAACCAACTGTCCTATCTATATGTCGCAGGGAAATGAGGAAACCAGGGATTTTACGAAATCACTAGAGATATCACGAAATCCCGGTAAACGTCGAAAATGCCTTGCATTATGGTCACAGTTCTAGCCTAACCTAACCTATAGAAGTTGGAATCCTTGTGTTTTTTAACCTACAAACAAAAATATAAGCATTTCTTTTCTAGTAGAAACGGGATCTCGTCATATCCCTAGGGATTTCGTGAAATCCCTGGTTTCCTCATTTCCCTGCGACATATACGTACCTACGTAACCTAATGAAATGCTCTCTCGAGGTAATATTGACGTAATATTATACATAATTGTATTCCCTTTGAAAATGTCTTCGTGTCTAACCTTGTTATGCAATGAAAGGATCTGTTGCTCACTGTATAAATGTATACCTTACACAGCTGATATATTTTACGTTACACTTGTAGAATGGTGGAACGTTATTATTAATAATGTGTGCGAGGTGGCGGGTTCGAATCCAAAACTAATTTTAACTTCTAGTGCGGAAGTTGTCTTCTTTTAAACAAACGCTAAAAAACATTCGCCTATTAGCACATTTAGTCTGCACACAGTGATCTTTTACCATTTATTAACGTTTTAAGATATATTTACCTCATTTATTTAAATAAACGGAAATAGAATAAGTAAAGCGATATAACATTGTTTATGTTGCTCTTCTCATCTTTTTCTTAAGTTCTGGTCCTAAGCGGGTACTCCGCTATAAAGCGGGTCGCGCCCTTTAAACACACATAAGTATCTAACATAATTAAATACAGAAAGAAACGTCAAACGCATACCAATAACATAAATTCTATATATTGCCTTAGTTGCCTCATAAAGAGGGTAAGCTAATAAGCTATTTCGCTAATTTATATAACTTCATCCAGCGAAGTAAAATAAGTCGTATTTAAGAAAGGTAAAATTTGTAGCTTGAGTAAAATATGTTCTAATGCCATGTAGTTAAAGTAAAATAAAAATCTAAACAGCAATAAGTCTGTTTCAGACTAGATAAGGGCACCACGCCCTTACCTAGGTTGATGTTAAAGCAATCTTATTTATTTCTTTTTTGTTGTTAATGCTAGTTTATGAAAATTAGTATATGTTACAGTCAAAACTCATTGCCGGTCAAAACCCTTTTTAACTGCATAAAACAGTCAATAGTGGTTTTGACCGACGTGCTTAGTCAAAACCCTTATTGACTGTTTTTTGCAGTCAAAAGTGGTTTTGACCATCGATGTTAGTCAAAACTCATTGAAAATTGATCTTTAATACATATTAAGGTAAAAGTCCGAAACATTTGGTTAGTATGGTGACCAAAGGAAACTGCTAGAAACATTTTTTTTAATGTAAAACTAGAATATAGTATTATTATATTCTAGCATTCCTTTAGTCACCATACTAACCTAACCTAACCAACTGTTGCGGACTTTTACCTTAATATGTATTAAAGATCAATTTTCAATGAGTTTTGACTAACATCGATGGTCAAAACCACTTTTGACTGCAAAATACAGTCAATAAGGGTTTTGACTAAGCACGTCGGTCAAAACCACTATTGACTGACATTTTCGGTCAAAAGTGGTTTTTGGTTATGAGTTTTGACTATAACATATATATATTGCACCCTCAAGCCATAATAAGTTGACTTCATAAAGGCAAAGGCTATACGCGATAGCGTAGTCTGTGGAGATGAACGGTAGGAAATAGTCGATCACAGGCATAGAATAGTTTGATCGCTTTTGGAATAACTGTGATATTTTTATATCAATAAAAGTTTTTAAGTAAGTATACTTAAACCATTCTAACTGACTGATATCGATTGGCAGATACTTAGGCCAGCGTATTGAACATTTTACGTTTTGTACATTTTGCTATGAAGGGATGAGTTGTATCAAGTTTGTGTCTTTGCACGTAATAATATCTGTACAGAGGAGCCAGTCTTCTTAGTCGACTGTTACGACCTTTCATGCTGGGAAATTATCTCATGAAAATCGTAAAAGCCAAGCGTGGTGGAAATAATCATCGAAAGATGCATGTGGGTTCGAGCAATTATCAATTATTTTTAGGTAAAATATTAATGGAATCATTAAATAAAAGTCAAATACTTAATAAATACAAATTTTATTAGTACAAAATTGTTTCATAATAGTTATACTACTAGTTTTACATAATATTTAGAAAATTATAACAGTAGAGATATCTATTTCCCTGTATCTTCTTTCAATGACACTGTTCTGTTGAAGATTATCTGAAAAAAAACAACATTCACTTGTTATTATTGTATTAAATGTACGTACTATATAGTACTTATATGCACTACTAACTTATACATATCAATATAATAATTATAAATGAGGTTAAATTAGTCAATTTTCAGTGTGAGGTCAGGGTCGATGAGCTTTTCTTAAAAAAAACGAAATAGAATAGGACGCCAATTAAGAAAAAAAAATGAAAAAGATACTTATTTCCAAATATAAGAGGGGCTCCAAAATCCATTGGTAATTATTACGATTCACTGTATTGTGTTTGTATGAAGTATACCAACGTGAGGTCACATAACTTATTATAACTTTTACTTATTACTATTATTTGACAAATTACAATTAGGTATGTTAAAATTTAAAAAAATGCAAAATTTAGAAAGTCTCGATACAGATCATAGCCAGATTCGGTATCGAAAGTGGCATGTTATATACTGCAAGTTTAAAAAACATGGCGTCATTATTTTAAAATTGTTGTATTTAAAATCAAGAAAAGTTTTTATTTTGCACAGACATTAGGTATAAACTGAAAATGTTTGTCTTATCAATAGCCTCGAGTATCAATTTTTTCCATTGTCTTTCTTCTATTCGGATTTTTCTAGTTCATTTGTTTGAAAGTAAATATAAAGAATTACAGGATGAAGATTTATAGGATACAAAAATTGTTTTTAGACATGAGTGTTTTTTAACTTACGAGAAACTTTGGGCTTCATCATCACTATCAACATATCAGCCAATTGACTGCCATTGCTGGACATAGGCCGCCACCAAATATTATTTTGTGTCTTGGTGCTCCTTTGGTGGTCTCTAGCGGCCTGTCCCGGCTTCGCACGGGCATTATTTTACCGCTTTTCTGTTCAATTTTTTCCTGAATTATCTTTACTATAAACCTCACGGAGCCCGAGACCTTTCCAACGAATGCAAAACCGTGGAAATCGGTTCGTGCGTTCTGGAGTTATAGCGTCAGGAAGGAAAACCAGACTTATTTTTATATAGTAGATTACAGGATAAAGATTTATAGGATACAAAAATTGTTTTTAGACATGAGTGTTTTTTAACTTACGAGAAACTTTGGGATTCATCATCACTATCAACATATCAGCCAATTGACTTTCATAGCTGGGCATAGGCCGCCACCAAATATTATCTTGTGTCTTGGTGTTCCCTTGGTGGTCTTGTGCCTCCCTCATGCGACCGTTTTCCGCCGCCTAAACCTAACCTAACCTAACCAAGTCATTTGCCCGCCACTTGAAGGCTCTTCCCAGCTTGTGCTTATTTCAATATAATTAGTAGTATTATTGTTTACTTACATGGTTACCACTAGTGTCTGGATCTACAGAGAAAAATCCAATTCTTTCAAATTGGAACTTGTCATAGACCTTAGCTTTTGTGATAGATGCATCGGCAAACGCTTCCATAACTTTGAGTGTATCTTCACGACAATCAGATATGAAGCCGTTTGGTACCTCGTTGGGGTCTTCCGGATTCTTGTGTTTGAAGCTGTGAATAAATTATATTTGTAAGGTTTTTGTATTTTGTGACATGTTAAAATTGTTTGAAACCAGTGTGTGGCAACTAAACACTTTTGTCTCTCTATTGTAAAAGGTATAATTATGTTAATTACTGTTTTATTTAAATAGGCTAGCTAAATTGGATGAAATGTGAAACGACAATAAAGACACAATGTGTAAAAATTTATAAGGGTTAATAGGAATGAGAATGCAACCAAACTGTCCTTACTGAGCTTTCACTAAAAGCCGGGACAATTTCGCCAAATGTCATAACGTTCCCTTTTCAACGTAACCTGGAAAATTCCTTTTTTAGAAATAAAGGTAAAGAAATATAAGGGTTTAAATTACGCACTAATCAGCTGAAAAGTTTATCGCACTCAACAAACATGACGCCATAGGCGATCCTTCGCACCAGATCTAGAATGTTCCAGAATTGTACAACAGTATTTACAATACTAATCATCATAACAGCCCATTTATGTCCCACTGCAGGAACGGGCCTCCTCCTGTGACGGAGGGATAGTTGGCCTACCACGCTGGCCAGACGGATTGGTATAGGGTTTAATTTCAAGTTTTCCTTCTTTATATTTCGTAAAGATAATATTGAGGGACAATACTAATAAGAGTAATTAATTTTACTTACAGTGGTTCGTATAATCTAACTTCAACAGGCACAGGTTCGGAAACCCAATGAATAAACGCCTTGGGCTTTTCAGCAGACTCTGCCGGTTCCGCCGTGCATTCCACTTCCACTGCGCGACCATTTGCATCCTTTATTACTTTAGACACCTGTTAATAAAGAGAAATACTTTTACCCGTGTCAAAGCCGACTAAGGTGGGGAAGATGTTGAACATGTATGTGAATGGATATAGGGGAAGAGCACGACCAAAGAAACGATGGATGGATTGTGTGAAAGACGATATGGCTGCGAAGAGTGTTCCTTGTGAGATGACGTCTGATAGGAAAGTATGGAAGAAGAAGACATGCTGCGCCAACCCCAAATAAAATTGGGATAAGGGCAGGGGAATGATGAAAGCCGAATAAGGGATATTCACACAAAAGGGAAAGTGGTATAAATCCGGGTTAATAGGGCTAAGATCGGATGGAGCCATTTTAATATAATAATTTATACATACAAATAAAATTGAAATGATGGTTAGTAACAAGAAACATAGGTTTTAACTGCTTACACATATTTAAGAAAAATGTCTGTCTGTGTTTCCGGGTAATTTTAGAAACTTCTAAAATGATTATAAACACCTTCCCAAAATATAGATCATAAAGACAAATTACTCCATTGTACAATCGTGCATAGTAGACTGATGTCCTCCAACATAAACATGCAATGCTTAAAAGAAGATCGCAAATAGTAACAGATTTATCATTAGAATACTTACTTTAATAACATAGCCAGCATGTCTTAAACCAACGCTCTGTTTAGGAGTTAAACGGCGATATCCTTTCTCGGGTTCTTCCTTAAAATCAGTATTTTCAATGTAGAGTACTTTGTTAAATATCACCGTATGAGAACCTTTGTCGGGTTCGTTAGGGAAATCCGGGACGTTGACTTTTACTGAACCATTGTTGGGGAAGTTGGTAATTGTGATTTTCAAAGGTTCTAGTACCACCATAACTCTGTAACAAAAAACATAGTTGTATGTACGTTTTATAGAAAATAGATTAATAGAATTTCGTTTAGCATACATATTTTTTAGATAATTATTATCATTTTCTTAGTAGTAAAATATCATTACACAATAAAAGTAATGCAAAGGTTATTGGTAGGAGAATTCTCGTTTGTTTTTTTTCATATATTTTTATTTAAATCCTGATTATTATCTTGACCATATGATTCATACTTCCGGAGTCATATTAATATAACACAAAGTACAGTAGCTACCATATAACAACAAATAGATACCGTTATCATTAAGGCCAATGTCACATGAGTTCATCCTTTATAAAGTGTCCTTCAACAGTCTGATATTACATTGTAGTAATGTGTAGTTGGGTTTTATAAGAATACGACAACCATAACATGAGACAGTGTAAAGAAACGTTATACAGGTGTCCCAAAAGGCGACGATTAACCGGAAGATAGTAATAGCAAATTATCAGTATTTAAACAAACCCTAAAAAATAAACTTAACACCCTGTGGCTGCTTCTGGATTATAGTTCATTTTTGGGACACTATTTATAAGGTACAAAATGGTTTATACAATAGATTGAGTCATTACATACCTGGGAGCAGTAACATTAAGTACGTCTCTGACAGTAGCATCCAACATGGCGGGGTCCACAGCTCCGACAGCTCCGGTCACTCCCAGCGCCGCACAGAACGTGTTGATGGCGCTGGCGGGCACACCGCGACGACGGAGTGACGTCAGAGTGTACAGCCGGGGATCGTCCCACTCTAGACAAATTATTGCGTGTAAAAATAGGAGTAGTCATAATAAAAAATCTATCACTAAAATTCCGATTTAAAGGAACAATATTTTTTTGTCAATTTTTAATATAGTGTACCCACAACCACGTCTTAGGTTGTCTATCCACCGGAGAGAAGAGAAATATTAACTAATCCGAGAGTAATAATAATAATGGAGAGCACATAATCTAGGAACATGGAATAGAGATTTTATGCAATCTTATTGGGTAAAAACTGACTGTGTTAGGCCTAGATAGTGATGTACCGTGCCCGGGCACACTGCCAAGGACTGGAAATATTGTCGGCAGCGCTGCCGGCAATGTTCCCAAAGTGGGAATTTACTGGGAATTTAGGTTATATTTTCATAAATTTTATGACATTTGTATTAAATTCGCTTTAATTTATTCATGTCTACAGACTTTTCATAAAAAAATGTCAATAAAACATAAAATTAACGAAAATTCCCAGTTCATTGGTAATATTCCTGGCAATATTCCCAGCATTATTTCCAGTTCGTTGCCGGCAATGTTCCCAGTGGGTAAAGAGTTTTATAATTTATTCTTTTTCGATTTTTAAATTGAAAAAGATAATCTCTGTTTTAGATAGATAGTGTTTTTCTTCAGATAGATAGTGTTTAAATGAAAACAGTTTTAAATTATTTAGCTTTTTTTTATAGGAATTATATTTATAACATAATATGCAACTAATTTACTTTTATAAAAAATGAAAATCTGTAATTATTATGATACGAATACTACAATCAAGACCATAATCTTCTGACTGAACTATAACTTGGATTATAGGCATAGAATTAAATTAAGAAAAGTAATTTGAGAAGTACTTTGCTGCTGGACCGATTTCGATGGAAATTTTCCTATTGGTTTGTAAATTTTACGGCGCGTAAACTTACTTTAATAATAAACTTACTTTCGATTTTTATAAACATTTAGGGTTCCGTAGAAATAATTAAAAACCATAAAAATGTCAATGATACTTAAATGATTTTATTCAATGGGCTTTTACGGGAGTTTAAAACGAGTAACTTAGGCTTCTTTTTTTTAGGGTTCCGCAGTTTTTATTTTCAAAACTTTGGTCGTAGGTACGGGTTTGGCTTTTTAGATGAAGCTTTCACTGTTTATATTAAAAAAGTAATTTTGACAAATAATCTTTAAATTCATTGTTAGGGTTCTGCAGAAAAAAAAGAAAATTTTAACATTTAAGGTTTTTTTACAGGGATTTTTCAGGCAGATAGCTGATGTTTTAACAAAGAACTAGGGGTTCAGGTCATAACACATCTAAACGACTTTGCTCCCACCTGGCAAAAAGAATATGATTCAAGTAAGGGCTTTAAATATTGCTCTTTAAATATATTTTACATTGGCATCCTAAATTAGCAGACAGCTCGCTGTCAGCGAGTCTACCGCCGGGTCACCTATTGAAACCTCGAATTTCTGTTACCCGAATCTTAAAACCCAGAAAACAGTTGGTAGAACTTTTAAAAGACAGATGTAATGAATGACAACTTTTTAAAATTCCTTTTTTAATTTCCTAGATGAATCGATTTCCAGATGCACTAAAACCAAATTTTCAAATATTTTTTTGTTTCCCATATTCTTATGATCCAGATTTAGCTATACCTACCAGATTCTTAGAATACTTTTTTTGGTTCCCATCGTACCACTTTCCAGATAAACTATGTATTACCAAATTTTCATAATCTTTTTATTTGGTTCCCATATAATCCCATATATTCCAGATAATTTTTTGCCAGATTTTCATAAACTTTTTATTTGGTTTCCGTGACCTAGGTTAGATTAGAACTGCGAACCGACTCACTATTGTTTAAGTTACCCATTACATATAGGTTTAATTGTCAAATTCGACTCATTTGGTTAGGTTAGGTTAGAACTGTGACCCTTCGCATGAGCCGAGCGAGCGAAGCGAGCGTGCCGCGGTAGCGGCCGACGAGTGCCAGAACCGACTAGCTATTGTTTTACTTGATTACAGATAGGTATAATTGTCAAATTCGACTCATTTGGTTAGGTTAGGTTAGAACTGTGGCCCAGAACCGACTAGCTATTGTTTTACTTGCCCATTACTCATAAATTTTTAATTTTCAAATTCGACTTAGTAGGTTAGTTTAGGTTGAAATTAAAAAGGTTAAGTTAATAATATTAGTAAAAGATAAAAGGATTTAGTTTATCTGGATATCGTTTATTTGAATTTCAAAAATCTTGATTTTAAAAATCTGGATATTGTTTGTCTGGATTTCAATAAAGGTATTTCAATAAATAATTGTGTTTTAAACATTTGGCTTTAGTGCATATGGATTACGGTCCTCTGGATTTCGTGCATTTAGATTTTTATATCTGGAACTCATTCATCTGGATTTTAAAACGTCGTACAAATAAATAAATGGGCAAATGAAATTCGGAGTTGCGATTATATGGCAAATAATACTTCGAAATTTTAAAAAATGGCATAATGACGATATTTCCAAACGTTTTCTGGATTTTGATATTCGGAATATTAAAATTCGGGATCAAAATAGGTAACCCTACCGCCGCTATGCTGCTCGGTAGTTAAGGCCTGTGCCAGTTGCTTGATGAGACTTCTTGTGGAGCTGATGCCAGAGTTCCAGTGAGTCGGAACTGAAGTGCCGGTTCAGTGAGTCGGACTGCGGTGTCCACCTTCCCCATTTCCCCCAGTGAGTCGGGGCGTGTCCAGTGAGTCGGATGATGGGTGATGAGGTCGCAGGCTTCCCCAGGCTTGTCATGACGACGAGCATATGGAGTAGTCCTGTTCAGACCGAAGGTGCTGGTGCGCTCCGAGAAGGTTGGTTTCATCACGTCGGGTTCACCAGTGTGGAGGTCGCGGTGACGTAACAGCACCACGCCTCCAACGAAAAAGAACGACGCTGGCCGTCTACTAACAGTTACTGCATGGACTGCTGGGTGCCTGCTGGCTATCGCCGCGTAGACTATGAGCAGTCATTTTAGTATAGGGACGGTGTTGGGTGGAAGCGGTGTTAAAGCAGAGTCATTAAAGTGTGCTATGACCTCAAGGCTTATTTTTCAGGTTTCCGTAGAAAAAAGGATGGTTTTGTTTAAAATGCATTTTCTCTGGCAGCCACTCACAGCCCGTTGCGGTCACAGATTTAAAAGCGAAAAATTTCACCGAGGTCATTGCATAGACGGGTGACCACTCACTGGTATTTTGTTTGAACATATCCTTACTTAGGAGGGCACGTAAAACGTGGCTCCTGACTGTCGTTGTAGTGAGATGGTTGTTTAGTCACGTCAAAGGGTTTTTAAATGGTTCCGCAATACAAAAAATGGTGAATATGTGCTTTTGTGGACGAAGGTCGCGGGCAACAGCTAGTTATACAATAATATTTAAAGTAAAACTGTCACCAAAGAATGTACGGTCAAGGAATTTAATTGTTTAGCAGGTACACAACCTACGTAATTTAGTCGTATTATATACCAAAATAATCCTAGCGAATTTGAAAGATATTACACCTCAAAATTGACATAATATAAAATATAACCAATAAGTATGAATCGCACTTCAAACTTCTTTGTTTACAAACTTCCACCATTCTGTCCAAAGAGTAAAAAATAAAATTTTGACAGTATTATCAATACAATGCATTGAACCAATCAGAACAGCGAATGCTACTCGATATACTTTATTGTTAATAGTGACACAAACTCGGACTAAGGATACTGTTTGATGGAGATGGTAGATAAGGTCTAGTTTAGTTTGACTTAACTTTGGTCTGTCAACAATATAAAATTGAAGAATTTTATTTTAACACAAAATACCTGTCTGTCATAGATAGACAAGGCTAGGTATATATACCTTGTCTAATTAATTTTACGACTCCCAAGACGTCGGGGTTCGTCATCCGTCGTCTGTAGTCGGTAAATAGTAACCTGACCGATTTCAAAATTAAGCAAATTGCTAAACAATTAAATTCCTTGAGTGTACATTTAAAAATTGTACGACACGTATTATCCTTGTCTTCTATAAAATATTCGTGTTCTTTTGATTTCTCTCGCATTACAATGAAATATAACGATGCGCCCAGTGCTATAACAAGATATTATTATGCATTCTCGGCAACAAACACGTAAATACTGCGCACATCGGGGCGCGTGCGGCGCGTGAGCGTTGGGAGAGCGCGGGGGTCGGGGGTAGCTATAGCGAGCGTAAACAGGTACAAGAGATAGAAAATAATCATATTTTACACTTTAAAAGTAACAATCTGTTTAGTGGGCATTTTCGGCAATATTGCCAATGCGCCCGGAAGTTTCCCGGGCACATTGGCAGTGGAAATTTGCCGGCAGTGGCAATATTCCCAAGCGTACATCACTAGGCCTAGAAGATATCTAAAGTCGGGTCTTTTGAATTTCGGGATATCAAGACTATCATTTTCAAAGTAGCCCATTATGAATATCGTCACAATAATAAAAAACAAATGTTTCGTACCTCTAACAATTCCTTCTTCTATTAGTTTTCCTATTTTCCTCTTGGACACTACGGTATAATTAACATTAAGTCGTCCATATTCCCACTGCACTGGGCAGTAGATTCCAAGGGCATTACACAACCAGTAATATGATGATCTGCAATTAGAAATAAATGACATTTTTATGTAATTTATACAAACCAATAAATGTTATATTTGAAGACAAACCCAATAGATATTACGGCACATATTACAAATCTTAATTGTTATGGTTTAGTCATATAGACAAAATCTATCATTTTGGTGGTAAAATTTTGCTAAATTTAGGCGATTGATTTATTTTCTTACATATGTAATAGAATTTATTTTGTGCATTGACTGCACCAATTGACTGAACAGATGAAGATGGTAACTGGGAAAACATGCCAAATGATAACCATACTTTTTAAAATAAAAATAAGAAACAAACCTTCTAGACTGAAACTCTTTGGTACACAGAGAGTGAGTGATATGTTCAATACTATCACAGAGACAATGTGTGTAATCATAAGTAGGATAGATGCACCATTTGTTGCCAGTTCTATGATGCACTTTGAACCTTATTCTGTATGCCACAGGGTCCTGTTTACCTTCCTCTAAGGTTATCTTCATTCTTAATGTTGCATCACCTTCATCAATTTTGCCATTCTTCATATCCTGTTTGTAATAAAAACATAATTTAATACATCATCATAACAGGTTAACAATGTCCCACAGGGTATGCTTCCTACAAATAAAGAACAAGAAAGAAGAAACAATATTAAAATGACCAATAACTGTCAATCATAGCTAAATAGAGAGCTTTTCAATAACAACAATAGCAAATCATTTTACATTACAGAGACATGAGAGAAATCATAACAAATAAGGCTATTTAACAATCAACTAAATTTATTTAACAAAGCTGCTCTTAATGATTTCGAATGCTTGTGGATATCAAACTGGTTAAAGAATGGACTGCTAAACATAGGTGTGTGCCTCAAAATATTTCTCCCTTGTCTTCACACTACTATATGTGGAAAATAATATACTTAGTAATCAACAATACCTCAAACAACTGCAGACTTTCTTCAATAGGCCTGTTTCTCCAAGGTGAAGGAGGTGGATTAAACCCTTTGATTTCTTCAGATCTCTGGTGGCATACATAAGCAAGATCTTTGTGAATTAACTCTACTGCCCATTTGTATAGCTGGTCAAAATAGTCTGATGAATGGGTGATTTTATAAGGTGTGTAACCTGAAATCGTCATAAAAGTAATATTTAAAAATAGTAAAAATCAATATAAATGACAAATATAACACCATATACATGTCCAGAGCTCACCCTACATATTTAATAAGCAAAATTTATTGAAGGAAAAAAAAAAATACAAAAATATTATATTGAAAGGACAATTCTTGTATTTAATTTGACTTAAATGGTGTTTAATATTAGAAGGTATAAGTTTTATAAACCATGGGCAATGATTTAAGTCACCAAATAACAGAAGCTGACTTACCTAACCATTCAACCATATCTTTGATGCCAACAAAGAACTTTTCTTCCTCCTTTTCTGGGTTTGTGTCATCATATCTTAGAAAACAAATACCATCATGAGCTGCGGCATATCCAAAATTAATATTAATTGCTTTAGCATGACCTATGTGCAAGATGCCATTAGGTTCAGGAGGAAATCTAGTTCTTACTTTCCCCCCAGTTATTTTTAAATGTTCTGCTAGTAAGCGTTTAGTATCAGGAGTGATGACATATCCATCAGATTTGAAATTCTCTCCGGGTAAGTGAAAAGGTAATTTTTTCATCAACTCTGATATTGATGTTGCTCCACCATCCGTGGCATCTGACGGTTCACCTTTTTCAGCTGGTTTTGTAGCTGAAATAATACATTATAATTTTGTGATTAAATCTGAATTATTTTTAACAGACTTTAAAAAAGGAGGAGGTTATCAATTTGGTTGTATTTTTTTTTTATACAATCAGATATAAAAGAGAGTCAAATGAAACAATGGGAAGCCTATTGAATGTGGCCTGTGCCCAGCATTAAAATTAAAAAATGTGTGATTTCAGTAACAAAATAATATGTTAATTAACCCTTTTTAACAATTAAATGTAATATCTAATTATGTTAACACTAGTCTTAGCTTACAACTCTAAAATTTCGCTAAGCATTAAATTTGTGGGGCAAAAATGATCACTTACATTTTGCTTCAGTTGGTTTTGATTTCTTTCCAGATTCACCTTTAGGTTTCTTCTCAGCTTTAGGAGGTGGAGCCAAATCAGCTTCTGTTTTAGGACCAAGTAAATCTAATATCTGAAAACCAAAATTTAAAACAACGCTATTTAAATATATAATATGTTTTCTTTTATGAATCAAATTTGAACATACAAAAAATTTTAAGTCCCTTTTTCACCATTTTATTGTTGTAAAAGGTGATTTAGGGATTAAAAAGTCTTTATTGTTTGTAGCTTTATTATTCTGTTCTCTATTTGTTATTCTGTTTCTTATTTAAGTTTCATTCTATTTCTTATTTAAGCTATATTAGTGTAAAGTGTCATCAAAATCCGTTTAGAAGTTTTTGCGTGAAAGAGTAACAAACATCCATCCATCCATCCTCAAAAACTTTCGCATTTATAATATTAGTAAGAAGTAGGATTGAATACATTATAAAGTAATGAAAGTTAATTGGCCAAATTAAGATAGATATTTTATGACTTAGATACATAAACTTCTATTTAGAATCTCACCATTCATTAGACAGAGTGTAAATCAGCAGCTTTAAAGTTTAGTTTTTATATGAGATGACAGTGTTGTTTCAGAAAAAATAATAAGTAGGTACCTGAACATCTACTTCATTCTTAATAGCTTTACCATCAGCCCAAGGCAAATCAGCTCTCACAGCTTGCATCACAATACCAGAATTAAAACGGTATCTCTTTTCTAATAACTCAGATTTATATTTAGCCATATGTTTCTCCACAGCTTGTTCCACTTGTTCAGGAGTTACTACTATACCAACACCGCATGCCTTCTCAAATGCTCCTGCATCAACATTACTCTCACTAACATTACTGATTAAGTACTCCAGTGCAGCGTCTACTCTTGGTGTCGTGTCTAGCTTGCCTTTCACAATATAATCACATACAAATGATAATCTACCGGAGATTTGGGGCTTGATCTTTGTTGCCAGATGGTATATCAACATGCCAGCCCCGGGAGGCAAGTTTTCTATTGTTACCTGAAAAAAGAAGAAGTATTTGAAATATATTACATAAACCTACAATTTTTGACATAAAATCCTTTTTTATCTGACGAGCTAAATATATTTTTATTTCGTACTAACCTCATTCAAAGCCGCAAGTAAGTATTTTGTTACATTTGCATTTTTTAAAGTCTCTTTCGCTTTCTGTTCATTTAAGCCCAGCTTTTTAAATCTTTCAATCGTTTCTTCTGGCGTCATTTTAAATAATATTAGATAATAGACAGAGTAAAGAAAAACCGCCACATAAAATTCCCTTCACCGCTCACACATAACAGCTGACATGACAGCTAAAAGCAGTGTGGCAGTGACAGAACTGCGTCAGCTTGACAGATTGTATTGTTCGTTTAGTTGTTGCCTAAATGGTACACTTACACAACACTCATCATTAAAGTATAGATATAAAATTGCACCAGTATTATATTTCATCGGCGAAAAGCCAATGGATGAAGGAGGCACAGGAGCGAAGGTAGTAATATAGGAAGAGGCATATGTCCAGCAGTGGACTTGGAATATGATAAATAAATAAATATATGTCGTGGATTGATGTTACTTCTGTTCTACTCACAGCGCCATCTATCGATTCAATAAACAATTAAGAATCATGTGAACGGAAACGCAAGCGCCCTTCCGCTTGGACACGATCGTCGGTAGTGGGGATGCCGCGAAGACGGACGGGGAGACCGAGCGCTGACTCAGTCTAGTTCGAAGAGCCGTGGCAGACGCTCAGTGCCAACGCGCGTGTTTGTTTCTATTCAAGTGATTGTAACCTTTACTTTAACTAAAGTCAGTTTAAATTGAAATAATATTTCGTTATTGTGCGTGTCGTGTTTCGTTTAGTTAAAATAGTGTCGAAATGTGAAGGAGACGTAATGCTTTGCACTTTGGCCGCCCTTAATGCGACATATAAATATTCCTCAAACATTCACACAACGCCATCTAGGCACAAACTAAGCAGAGCTTGTACTATGGATATTACACAACGGATAAACATACATAAATACGTTTTTTTGTAAATACATACATATTATACATAGGAAACACCCAGACCAATGCAAACAATCATGTTCATGCTCACAAAGATTTGCATTGATCGGGAATCGAACCCGAGACCTCTACGTAGCAGTCATGTTATATAACCACTACGCCACAGAGGTCGTCAGATGATGATGATGATGATGATAGGGTCTGGCTAACGAAAGTAGACCCTGGAGTTCTTTGCGAACTTTTTACATGGCAATTCTGTAATGAACGTCAACGTCATAGGTTAGCAGACTATTTTTTTTGATACTTTACACTTAACACTATTTTTTTTTATACTTTTCTGTACACCTCACCGTCATAATAAATTTTTTATTTATAATTTTATGTATCCTTACAAATAAGTTTATACAGTCAGCATCATATCAGCCTATGGACGTCCACTGCTGGACATTAGGGCAAAAAATTGACCGATTGTCTCTTTCCACAGGTCGATGTGTAATATTTATAAACGGCCGGGAACTGTACTTACCTACGCTTCTTAAATTTACATTTTTTTGTCATTAAAAAATTTACTCGATGTTTTTTTTTTGGTAGTCTCTGTGTTCTAATTCTAACGTCTGCACTCGCTGTACTAACGTACTTAGTATGGGTGTAATTAATGTCTTTTTATAATACAATGGGCTGTACTTTTTGGTACTTTAAACTAAGTAATACTAAAATTTCTACTTACTACTTTTCACTTGATATGATGACTTTTTCCGGCTCAACTACTTAACCGTTTAATTTATTTTTCCGTTTCGTTTATCGGCTCCTAAATTTTTCTAAACAGCATTTTTTGTCCACGATAGAAGCAACAATAATTGTTGCTGCTTTCATGGTCAATTATTATACATATTACTTTATCTATAGTGTGTACAATTATTATTTTATAAAAATATACATTAATGTCACTTCACTGCACCTACCAATGCATCTTCTCTGCACCACCCAAAGGTTGGCTGGAAGAAAATGCCTAAAGGCATTAAGCCCGCCATTGTACAAATTTACCATGTGCAAAAAGTTAAATAAATAAATAAATTATTGACCAAGTATTGTACCATTTTAAAATCCTTACTAAATGCGCCAACTTTTCAACGTAAGTAGTTCATTTTTTTTTACTAAGTATATTTAGTTAAAACAGGGCATTTTTTTCATTATAAACTTTATTCTAAGGAATAAGTCCTTAGAATAAAATTTATAATTTAGTTACATATTTTTTAGTTATAATTTAGTGTTATGAACGCTAGAGCAGCAGGTCTTAATTTTTTTACTACAGTATAAAGAAGCATTATTAAGTAAACCAGCAAAAACAAAAGTTGGAAAAAGTTAAGGTTTGTGGCGCAACAGAAAAATTATTTATTGTGCCTACCTAATTTACAGTAGACTTTTACAAAATTACTGGATGACATTGCGAGGCGACACGTGTAAGTATTCTAACTCCTCTGTTTCACAGACCTAATCCGGAAATACTATGTTGACAAGGACACAGTATAAATTATGTGCTTAAATTAATCGAAGATGATGGTTCAGTGATCCGTAATAATAAATGAGTGGCACCTATTGTCTCATCATATCAATATGACTGTTTAATACGTAGGACTTATTGTGGGCGGAATCATAAGTCGTTTTATTAAAATTGTTCATATTTTAAACTAAAGGAAACATTCAAGGAAATATCTACTGACAGAATATTTAAAATAGACTCAGTGAAAGAGCAAAGATTGTTGCAAGCTTTGGATACTGGCTCACGGTGTTCGTCGCATATTGTTATGCCAGATTCCAGGCAAGTATGAAAGAATATCTAACCGGTTCGACAAAAATGTAATGGTATTTTCAAATGAAGAATATTATTCCTGGGCTTTCTTTTCGAGAAGAAAGTACTGGCCGGACCGCTAAAGTGTGAGCCACGGTATGAAGTTATCTTATGACTACCATCCGTTGTCCTTATTCCTGGACTGTACCTAATTACGCTTTTCACTAGTCAGTCTGTACAGTCATTTCATCATGACATTGTTTAAAAAATATATACCTATGTCTATAATATAGTTTTCAATTAGCTCTAAGGTCACTCTGAGGTAATCGATAGGACTTAGGTAGTTTACACGATAGTGAACATCTTGAGATGTTACGCCAACTACAGTTACGAGGACTAGGAAGCTGGAAATTTAATCCTACTGCGGAAATTGAATCCGGAAGACTTCAGCATTTCATTATCGTGGTTATAGAGTCAAAAAGATAAACTTTTAATTGGATTCTACTAGGCGTTTTGAACCACAACATCGAAAACTTCTAATAAAATATAATTTACGGATAAACTGAGCCAAAATGATAAGGACTTATAACAGATAATGTTGATGAAAAACGTGATCGATACCCTTTGATATTAACTACTGTCATTAAAGTGAGTTATTATGCGAAAATTAATAAAAAGCTATCAATATTACGTAGCTACAATGTTTGTCTTTGTTTGATAACGTTATAATCGTGAGATTGGACAGATGGCAGCAATGTTTCTTGTAGGTTATTGTGTCTGAAACGCTGTGTAAAAATATATGGGAATAGAAGCAGGAACTAACAGCATTTGGTAGAGTGTTAAATAAAGCACACGATTTAAAGAATAGGAGAATAAGATGAATATAATTATATGAATGAATAAAGATGATGACATGGGTTACCTACTATGTACCACAGAGTTTGTTACAATATTCTTTTCCTTACAATCACCAAGAGTCCAAGACTGCATGTGATTTGATTGTAAGATAGTTTGAAAACAATAAAGTTATCTTATTCGATCAGGAATTAAAAATCAATCATACGTAGGTATTGTAAGTATTTGGTATTTACACACGCTCTGATTTTTTTATATTTCTAAAGTTATATCTTACTTATTATATTTTAATAATTCTTAAAAGCTATAAGTAGAAAGATAATTTTACATCTCATTTAATAAATTCAAGATAGGTACCTATTCGTAAATTATTTCGTATTTACTGGGTTCAGGGGCAGGTAGGTACAGGTCACGGATGTTTTCGAAGGAGAGATCCGTCCTTTACTACACAATAAGCACTTTACCGGCTTAATTTATCCTTGGTGAACAAATTAGAAACAAAGCATGCTACTTTTATATAAGTCTCTTGTTTTGTTTTGTTTGCCCATACAAACTTACTTACTTTATGTAAAGGACGTCCAATTTATAATGAAAATTACTCAGCTTTCTAGTTCCCTGGGATTTGTACAAACTTACGTTGACGGAAACAAGAAGCTGAAAAGAAGAAGTGACTCTCGCGTACTAGGGATCGAGCAATGTGTCGCCGGAACTTTACAGCAAAGAAACTAACAGAGACAAAGAACATTCACATTTCTTCCACAAGCATTTCTAGAACACACAATAGTTTTTGTACTGCATAAATTTGAACCCGCGACTTCGTGCACGCTAGTCGTTAAGCCGCGAGCGCCACACCACCACGACAGTCGAAAATGCCACACAATTTAAAAATAGTTTAGGACATCGAACTGCAAAAAATCATAAAACTTTAAAAAAATATGCTTTATTATTACTATATTAATAATTTTGTGTGTACTATCAACATTTCAACAGTAGTACAAATATTTTCTGACTGTAAAGATCGACTTTATCTGGATACCGACCAAAGTAAAAAATTTCATAGTTTTTGCTTTTAAAGTCAAATGGTTTATTTATAAAAGTACAGCTACAAGTATATAAAAGTCGGGCATTTTACGACTATTGCTTCATTGATCCAGAAACGTCTTTGGTTTTGTACATTTAAAGTCTCTGTAGGTATCATCATAACAGCCCATAAATGTCCCACTGCAGGGATGGGCCTCCTCCCGTGACGGAGGGATATTTGGCCTACTAATACCACGCTGGCCAGACGGATTGGTATAGGGTTTCATTTTAAGCTTTCTTTCTTTTTACTTTGTTATGATAATATTCACGGATAGTCCCTTACTCGGTTTTAACGACACCCATGGGATGAGATGGGGTGGTGACATATTGTATTCTTACTCCATCACCACCTGTAGGTATATTTCTATGCTTTTATTAACTGGTTAATAAGGTCACTCATTGCATTTATTAAAAGAAACACTTTTTAACGAAAGATGTCGTATTTTTATTTAATTTTTAGCTTGACGTTTGGTACACTTTTTATGCCTCCAGAAAGACTGTCTGATGGACACATATCAAGTAATCTCTTCTAAGAAGAAGGTCTCAATTGTAAGAACTGGTGAGAACAGTGAAACACGACTGGTAGCGAGTTCTAACTTTAACCGTTCTACAGACGGAGGAAGAGCTAAATCGGTGTGCTAGTGTTCTTTTATTCCGTAAAAAGTCAGGTTAAAATATGTTTAATACGCAATAGAAAATTTCAACTTAAAATTTGAAATTTTAATAAGGGTGCAATATTCTTAAGCCGCCATTACATAAGTAGGTCTTCTATAAACAAAGTCAATACTATGATATTTTCTTAGCACTTAGGCCGTCGCTAAACATCACTAAAGAACTAAAACTAGTTTTATATTGAGATAATCCGATGATCTGTCCGACAACAGAAACAGAAAACTTCAAAAAGACTTCTTGAGTACCTACTGATAGCATTCCGACAATCTAATTAAATCACAAGACAAACACATACTTTTCTTAATGTAGAGCGAGAAGAGTTGGAATTTTATGACTACGATCTAGTATTTCTTTGTTTAATAAATTTTTCTTAAAGCAAAGAAAAAGTCTAAAAAAATGGTTTTAAACGTAATCCTAGAATCTGTAGCGTAAACAATTTAACACAAAGAAGACCATATCTTGCTATATTTATTTAAGCTTACTGCTCTAGGAGTGAGTTGTGGTCAGTAAATGGTTGACTAGAATTGTATAGTTTTTCCCTTTTCCTTTAAAGGTTGGTCAAGTTTCAAGTAAGATAGCCATAATAAAAAACCAAATAGTATACGTGTTTCTTTTCTTTTTTTTGTTGTCAACCAAAAAATTTTAAAATAATATACTCGTAGATACATTATCTTTTGCATCTAAAATACATACGGGTTAGCAAACTACTTAACTGAAATTTCGCAGCGAGCAGCTGACTTCTTGACCTCGTATCAATCAATCGGATCTCGATATCAAAACATAAACATATTTTATTGCATTGCATAGCGTTCCATACAGTCCACGCAGAAGAAGCACCTCTAGTGAAGTCGAGTGACGAGAGGAGAGAGGTACGACAACAAATAGTCCCTCAGTCACTCGTGAATAAACCTCGTGCGGTTACACCCGCATGTTTCGCGTCATCAAATTCGTTCTCGTTTTCATAAACAAGTATCTTTCAATAGGAAACAAACACTATATTTTAATCAACACTGCTATTCAGAACGGAAAAAAATTTTCATATAAAATACATTTAGATTCTTTTCACGTCGTATTTTGAACTGGATTAAAATAGTTTATTTTTATTTTTGTTTCAAGTGTTACTGTGTACCTGAAATAGTTTTGTGAATGCATACGGATTGGTAAGTAATTCAAGTACGCGTATAAGTCATTATATCGTGATTATATTTAACCGAGTACAAAAAGAGGAAGAGGTTCTCAATTGAGTTTTATTTATTAATTATTTAATTTTACGTGAGATTCTTGAGTAATTACTTGACTAAATATACCTAATAGTTTTGTCATAATTAGACATGGACTTGATGTGAATTTCATGCTTATCAGTTCGTATTACACACTGTATTAATGTTCTGGTTTTAGAGTCAATTTGTTATTACTTAATTGGATAATCATATCGTTTAATTAGTGCTTAGTAGGTTCCAATATATTTTTATCAGTTCTTAATGGCCTCCTCCAGCGAAAGAGGGTAATGGCCTAATGATACAATACAACACTGGCTAGATTGATGGGTATACCATTTGTCTCGCTATTTACTGCACCCATGGGATGATAAGGGGTGGTGAAATTTAACATTCTAAAACTATCTAAATTAATTAATGTTAATTAGTTCAGTAAATAAGAATGATGTGTTAGCTGCTAAGTAGCTGTTAGTAGAACAATGTCATGTAAATTGTGTACCAAAATGTAACGTAGGTATAGGTATGATGTGAGTCAACTAATTAATTATAAGGTATTGAGTATCAGTTTATTCGGTAGTAGGATCTTCAAAAGTTAACATTTGCCCAAAATAAATAAAGACACTTTTTAATGTTTATAGGAGAAATATTAAACAGAATAGACATTTTAAATCTTTACTTACCGTGTGTTTCGTAGAGTTAGAACATTAAGGTCCCTATCTAAATAACCTCACAGCTCAATTTCCTCGTAATCAAGCTAAAGGTCCTCCGTGTGGTGACGGAGTAAGAATACAATATGTACACCCCATCTTATTTATTTATTTCACTTTATTAATTACATCTACATTACAAATATAAATACAGTCGTAGCCCCACAAAACCGTTTAAACGGTTTGTCTGTAGGTACAATCACTCGGCTAAGGATAATTAATAACAATAGTGTAGTTACAATATTATGATGATAGCGGATAGGCTGTTAATTATATAATTCTATTTATGTATAATTTATATGCGTATGTTCTTTCTTATTTCTATAATTATGTGATTTATTTAATGAAGTGTTTACATTATAAGTTGTCCAGACTGTTTAAGTAATATTGCTTTAACAATTTAATAAATTTATTTTTCTTACATTCATTTCTAATGTGATCGGGCAGTTGGTTTAGTAGATATGGAAGTCTTTTTTCATATGTTCTGTCGCCAAAATAATTACAAACTTTCGGTACATCAAATTTACCAGTGGCTACAGCCCTGGTGCCTATCGAGTGTTCAACCTTCGGATAATGATCCCAGCTACCATGACTATTGACCAACAACAAATATTGATGATTTAAGTGAGCTGGAAGTATTTTACAAATTTTAAATAATTTATAGTAGTCTTTCTTACAATTTTCTATTGTTTTGTTATTTACTAATAGTTTTAGAAACCGTATTTGTTGTTGTTCTATTTTGTCAATATAACTGTGAAATGTAAGTCCATAACAGTCTAGGGCATAACTGATGATGGGCTCAACCAGTTGCTTATAAAGGCATTTAAGTGTACTGCTAGGCATTTTAAACCTTAGATGATAGAATTTCCCTAGAAGAATTCTCAATTTACCACATATAAAATCAATATGATATGACCATGAGAAGCTTTCATCGACTTTCAAACCCAGGTAGGTGACAGACTTATCTCGCGTTATTGTTGGACATATACAATTTAGGTAGTTATTATGTATACATTCGTAACTATGTATGTATAAAGAAAGAGAAAGAGACTTATCGAGCAGCTGTAAATATGGTGATCGTATTACTAAAGTTTTTGTTTTTTCGTTGTTCAATACTAATCCATTGTCGTGCGACCATCTAACTACTTGATCTACGTCCAGTTGGACAAGCCGAGAGGTTTCTAATATATCGGTCCCAGCTCTCAAAATGCAGAGGTCATCGGCAAACATATACCCAGTACAGTGACGTAATACGCCGCACAGGCTGTTTGCGTGTAGTATCGTGTATCTTATCCCATGGGTGTCGTAAAAACCGACTGAGGAACTATCCGTGAATATTATCTTTACGAAATAAAAAGAAGAAAAACATGAAATTAAACCCTATACCAATCCGTCTGGCCAGCGTGATATAAGTAGGCCAAATATCTCTCCGTCACGGGAGGAGGCCCGTTCCTGCAGTGGGACATTAATGGGCTGTTATGTTATGATGAAGCTAAAGGTGTCCGATCGCACCTGTAAGCTCGACATATTACTGCTGCGATATGCAAGTGCAAATCATATTGGGACTGCAAATCATTCGCTTGAGCGAGCTTAATCTGATACTTTAAGCCGGTCATTTTAGTTGACCTACCATTAAGTTGAAAAGATGAAATATATATTCTAAAACACGGGGTAGTGACACCATGTCATATATGACGTCACTATACGTAAACCAATGTAGGTACAATGTTACAACAAATGCCGATAATATTACTCGTAGATACAAATTTTAGTATTTTTATAACTGGTAAGTACCGGTGAGAAGAACTTTATCATACTTAAGTAGTTATGTGTTTAAATATCCTAAATAACAATGTGTTGGCAGAATTCAAGTATATTGCTTCCGATTCCAAATCATTCTTCGAATTAATTTTATGCTGAGGTAAATCTTATTCACTTTTTTTATAACTTCCTGCGATGATCAGTATATTTAGGAATACCTATTAAAATCTATAGCAGTAATAAACTGACAATAAATAAATTTTATGCAAACTTATTTCAAACTCGTGTTCATATAATTTGACATAGTGAACCTATAAAAAATATTTCAAAGTTTTCTTTGCAAAACTTTGTAAGTTTACTACAAAATCTATTCTTGAATTATTAATTTAGAATTGAGCTCTCTTATAAGTACCATACCTGATAATAACTAACATTTCTTCACATTTTTTTGAATCCATACCATGATTTTAAATCAAAGATTAAAAATCAAATCATTACAGATACAGGTCTTATTAAATCATGTTCCCTAGTGCATGCAAAGCACTAGGTTGATATGTTAGGCTGTGTGTTATAAATCTTTCTCTAACCACGATGATATTTTAGTTGTAGTCGGAGAATCTAGTATTGATAAAATACCTAATAGTGGAATCAGGCCAGACGAGTTGGTTAGGGTTTTGGATCATAATACTTAATAGGTACATATTTATATCGGCGATAAAAAAACGCTCACGCCTTCTTTTTGGTACTAATTAAGTCCCTTATTCAACTTTTACTTCTATTTACAGATTATAATATTTTGTTATTCAACTTTCTACTTACAGATCAGAATTATTTAGTTTCGTTCAATGAACGCATGTCAAAGAGTCTCCATCAACACCTAAGGAGACTGACCTGTTACTTCTTGAAACGCCACGCATAGAGAAGACATACGTCTGAAGCCCTAACCACCAGTAGCGGGGTTTTAACTACCATTTGTAATGGTTTTTATTTAAATTAATTATACCTATGTAAAAATAGGCACCTCCTTATAAAATACTCAGGGAGTAATTAGAGTAAAATAATAAATAAAATCATTTCTCTCAGAGACGAAAAGAAACTATTATTTTCTTTCACTAGTGACACAATATTTAGTAATATTCATTTTATCACTCTAATAGTCAGGAATTTATAAAAAGTTAAAAAAGTAGAAGTCCTTTCGTCCAATTTTATACTTTAAGCAATGGAGAGAGCTATGTTGGGAATTTTCTTGCGCTATGAAATAAGATAAAATAGAGTAACGAACAAAATGCAGTGCAATAAATAAAGAGTAAATTGTCGCTTAGTTAGGTACTCAGCCAGACTTTTGCTAATATTCATGTCCATGCACATAATGTTCACGCACATGATGATTTATGTAAGTACATTAAGTAAAATCAATACCAAGATCTTTTCGTAGTAGTCCTGTACTATGACATTTAATTATAAACTTTGTTTAGTTTGAGACTAGATGGCATTGTCTGTATGTGTAAGGAACATAATATTATTTTTACTCTACCACATCTATAAATGCGACAAAATTACTAGCGAAATTAACAAATAAGTAAAAAAATATTTATACAGTTTCAATAATAGTTACGTAAATACATAAATGATTACAGTACATACGGTAAGGCTCAATTTAAGTAGCTAGACGCTACTTCAGACACCACTGTACACAATAAACTTAGTCTACACAACTAGTCATTCCATTCCAGAAACAAGTCTTTACAAATCAAAACGCATTGAGAACAAGGCACCGCGTTGATATAGTTCGTACCTCCCTAGACGGCTACTTTATGAATAGGCTATCACTGAAATGTTTTGCGACTTCCACAAGATCTATATGTGAAAAAGTATGAAATTTTTAAAATTAAAGTTACTTTTTTTTTCATAATAATATGTGCGTCAATAAACAACGTCAAACGCCATTTTCAAAATCAAATACAACACAATTGCTTGTTCAGCTGGCCCTCCAAGCTTGGCCGAGTCGAAATTCCAAGTCTTAGTGACTTGGAATTTTGAAAAATGTGGTCTGTCATCTAATACCTATTTTTATTGTGTATTGTACCACATTATGTGGAGGCTTGTACCTGCATTTTTTTTAAAATTAACAACAAATAAAGGAAGTCATTATGACGAGCCCGCGGGCAAATATTTATGGAGTACGTCACACTGCACTGTCACACGAAATAAAGTTAACATTGAATAAAAACCAAACTGCATTAAGAAAGTTTGTTGATCAAACATTTTTGATGAGTTTTCAAAAACTATTCTACTCGTAGTTACCTACGAATTTATTTTAGTTTTAACGAACTGCAAAGAAAGTTTATAGATATGTATTGTAAACAGCTATGTTTAGTTCGCTCGTATGGTATATCCCATCACATCTTATTAAGGTGTATAATATGTAATAATATCACTTACATCTTAACACAATGCCATCTAGCCCCATACTAAGCAGAGCTTTTATTAATGATAGAGCAGATAAAGTTAGGTACTTACTTACTTAGGTAAGTAGGTGTAGATAAAAATTAGACCATTGCCATCATTAATTACATGCAATTAAAGATTTACATAGAGCGGGCATCGAACTCTCGAGACATCTGCGTAGCAGTTTATACCCACTACGCCGTAGAGATCGTCAATAATATCGACGTGTACTAGATATGTAAAGGTACCTATAATGATTTTTTTTCGTTGGGCCTTGTATTGATTCACCTTTTTATTCAATAAATCAGTTCAGCTCTATTTGTTATTTAAAAAATAACAGAAATCATCTGTACAGATTTGGATGGAGGATGATAAAAGCATGCGTCTCTGCTTGCATAATACCCTCCTATTGCAGTTCGGATTATTTTTGAAAGATGAAGTAAAGTTATTTGCATTGGATAGCCTAAAGGCTAAAAGGTTATTTCGGTCTAAGTTCGTTAAACATCGGCTTATTGAAACTTCAACGTTGCTCACTGGACGTATGAGCTGAGCGTAATGTTGTTACGAACAGTCTGTAAGCGCATCGCGGCAGATTGTAGAATATACGTACTTTAAGACTTTTTTAAGACTAAATTGTAGTAATTATTCGTTGAGGTTTATTAAAAATTTCCTTAAAACGGTTATGATATTATTGATCTGTAGGCTTTTAGCCTCCCTAAGCTTTGTTAACGCAAAAAATATACTTCATAAAAGCACAAATTAAAATGAAGGATCAAATAATAACTAAACTTGTACCGTGTATGTAATACACTGCGATTCAATTAATTTAATTTTGACAAAATATAACATAGTTATAACTTATTGACATAATTTGTCTTCTACTCAACTTAACCATTGAGCGGGAATCGAACCCGAAACCTCTGCGTAGCAGTCATGTTAAATAACCACTACGCCACAGAGGTCGTCAGCTAAATTCTTTAAAGTGGACTCTTTACTTTATACGTAATAATTTCAGGTTTGGAAGACTGACATAAACGTAGAAAACAATCCTTAGTATAACAAATAAAAGCTAACTCTATCTACATCTCATTTTCTTCTAGCTGCAGTTTTTAGGTTTGGTACACTCGATGCGTTAAGTTCCTTAGTCCTTTAGTCTAGTCTATAATAGTAAATCATGTAAAAAACTATTTATATGCGTGTTTTACCTACCTATACATGTAATCGATTAGTAATCTCTCTTATTGTTCGCAGGTATTTTGGTACAAAGTGCGTACTTGCGTCTGTAGTGCATCTGCTGTGGCAATGTGCACCACTCCATCGCCGAAGACTGCCATATCCAAATTCGTTCTGTATCCAAAACCGAAGACGTTTAAAGTTATGGTATTAGGACAATCTGGAGTTGGAAAATCAGGTTAAATAAATAATCAAAATATACTATTTTACCTAAAAAGAGATTCTGCTTAACAGTAAATGACTTTAGGCATAAAGAAAACATTAAACATCGTCCTGAAAATCCGATTTTATTATTAATTGGTAGGTATTATGTTAACTATTAAATAATTTAATACAAATGAATTGCTCATAAGCATTTGTTAAACAGTACAACGTATACCTACCATGCTGAAATAAATTCGGTTGTAATTTTAATTCTAAAATATGTACTCCAATGCTTATTGGACAAAAAAACTTGTATTTCATCATTTGAAATGAAATGTGAATCCGAAGTGTGAAACGAAGTTAGAGTTCATTTCCGCTTAAGATGATGGATGCATTGAAGTATCCTTTCTATATAAGCAACATGCAGGCCGGACTGCAACAATACAATTGGGCTTCTTACTGTATAGTAGTATAACTATAACTAGTATACTTTTGCGGCCATTTTAAAAGGATACCTACTAATACGTTTAAATTTTAAATAGAATTGAAAATTTATTTTTCTTGATAACTGGAAGAATTATATTCAGTAAGTGATTTTTAAAAATTCATTACTCAAGCTATGTAAAATCAGGTAAGTAATAGTTCCTCATTTATGAATATAATTATAATTAAGCACCTACTAAAATATATATTCAGCTCTTTGAAAGAGAATACTTGACGTGTCTCAGAGATTTTGTAAAATAATACCTTGTAGAGCTAAGGATAGGGACCCCGACATAACAACTATAGGCCGACCGTTTATCTCAGTCCCCGCCTGCGGTATGAAAGGGACGAGGGAGCGGGGTAGCGGTGTCCGTTATGGGGTACACAATACAATACACAATACAGTAGCGTACACAAGAGCTATATCGAGTTGTTTACTATGCCAAATAAAATAAGTTTTTACAATAAAAAAAACCGACTTCAAAGACAAAAATTGCACTAAAAAGTAAAAAATAATTAGTTGTATTTTGGTTTTACAACATTAAATCAGACATTCTTTTTACTTAATTATAATCTAAAGAATAGGTTCTTTTAATTATTGTAAAAATTATTGTTAAGGATATTTATTGAAGAGTCTACAAATATATTTATTTGAAGATTCTTTAAAATATAATCAAATTATTACAAATAATGTAATATTATTGTTATTTTTGGAGTAATGTGACAACCACGATAGTTATATTCTATATTTTATTCCTGACTATAAATTTGAAGAAATATGATGTCGTGTTATACACTGACTAAAGACTAAGATGAGAAATAAGTACTACGAATCAAAGACAATTACTTAAAATTCTCATGCGAAAATGAAACGGCCATGTTTGTTTTAAATAAAATATTTATCAAATTAAAAACTATTTAAAGTGATCAGAATGTGTTAGACAAAACTCTATTGCCTTTTCTAACGACTTTGTAGACAACATTTTGCATTATTGATCCTATTCACGAATTACGATTTTTTTCAATTGACGGTGCTGGTTAGCCCCATAAACGCCCATAAGTTATGGAAAGCTTTAATCAGTTACTAAATAGGTATATTAAAACGTTTGAACGTGACACAGGTATTTTAAAATATATTTATTTAAATATGATAAAAATAGTTATTTAATATTTGTTTAATTTTTAAACCAATCCATAAACAATCAACAACTTTATGTCAAACCCCGGACTCATATACGCAACTTAAATTTTAGTCAATTGATTAGCTTAAATTTTTACGGTTTTGTTTGGCTTAAGGTTGGTTTTGCTAACAAAAAACTCGCTAAACAGTGATTAAATTTTAGAGATTTTTATAAGTAAGGGGGTTAATGTCGAAGTCATATAATAATATAATCTGTAATTCATGGCCGCCATTCCATTAGCTTATGTATTATTGTATTTCGTTGGCTGACACCGACTCCAAAAATAACAATAATATTACATAATTTGTAATAATTTGATTATTTTTTAAAGAATCTACAAATATTTTGAATAAGAATGTTTTGAAAAAAATAACATTTCATTTAGTTATTAAATAAGTTTTTGTTTAATTGTGTAGTTTTAAGATATTATATTGCTATAATTTGCATATCCGATGTGGATAGACTGTTGAGAATAATGTATTCATACACTAACACCTGATATACACAGTTTTGCAATAAATCTTTGTCTTTAATAAATATATTTGTTATTATACGAATGGCTGATTTAAACTATAAATATAATTATAACTAAAGTCTTAGAAAATATTTACAAATAATAACAATTGTACAATCATTAATTATATATGTTATAGTCAAAACTCATTGCCGGTAGCGGCCGGCGAGTGCTAGAATATAATAATACTATATTCTAGTTTTACATTAAAAAAAATGTTTCTAGCACTCGCCGGCCGCTGCCGCGGCACGCTCGCTTCGCTCGCTCGGCTCGTGCGTCCTTTGGTCACCATACTAACCTAACCTAACCAACTGTTTCGGACTTTTACCTTAATATGTATTAAAGATCAATTTTCAATGAGTTTTGACTAACATCGATGGTCAAAACCACTTTTGACTGCAAAAAACAGTCAATAAGGGTTTTGACTAAGCACGTCGGTCAAAACCACTATTGACTGTTTTATGCAGTTAAAAAGGGTTTTGACCGGCAATGAGTTTTGACTGTAACATATATATTAAATCACAGTATAATCACATTACAATAATCACAGTTTACATTAAAACAGGTATGATTTAAACATATTAATTTGTAAGAATCAATCTTAGTAAATATTTACAGATAATAAGAACAATAATAAGAGCTTTTTTTATTTTTACTCGCTACCATAACGGAAACTTAGTCAGTATGTCAGTATGACACTAGTGCAGTATGCTAGTCCGTCTTCTATACAATTTACAAATGTCAAAGATGGTGGCGTCATCTTGGCTCTAAAACTAGTACTTTCTTAGAAAAAATTATGCAATCTAAATTATTACACAATTTAAAGCCTGACCAGAAAAATAAAACAACCTCTTCAGGTATTTCGATTGCTTTAGGGTATAATTTTAATTTTTCCTTCTTTTTATTTCATAAAAATAAGCTAGCTAAAAATTAGAGGTGTGTTGTGATGTAATGTAGTTCGGGTCACAGTATCTGAGATGGCGCCGTTTTGGCAAAAAATCAAGAGATAGCTCTCTCCTTTGTCCTCGCCCCCCGCGCACCTCTATTACCGCAGGCGGGGTCTGAGTTAAACGGTCGGCCTATAGGTACGCTTACGATTGCTAGATGGCGTTTTATCAACTAGCGCATGCTAGAGCCCTCTTTCGAAGTTTGATTGATTTATCACGTACCTTGGTACCGTACATCCTTGGTTTGGTTTTCATCTGCGTAGCATGCAACAAGTTGTAGGTCCAATTACATATATTGTGCTGTAAGAGTCTCATCTAAATATCATATCAATATCATCTAAATACTGATAACCTGATTTTGTTTAATTGTTATTTTCTAGTTTATTTTAGGTTTTATTTATTGCCTATAAACACAGAGGTCCTATAATCTAAAAATTCATTTCCACTTTCCACAGAGATAGAGTCAACTAAAAATATGTAAAAGATTTTCCATAACGTTAAAAAAGTGCAAAAATATGCTTTATGCCATTATTTTGTTCACAGCACTCGTGGTAAGATTCATAACGAGGAGATTCATCGGAGACTATGACCCTACACTAGAAAAGATTTATACATTCCAAACTATTATAGATAACGAGACAGTGTACTTCGAAATATTAGACTCGGCTTCATCTGCTCATGTAAGTAAGTTATTTGTTAAATGTTTATTCATTAAACATATTAATATGTTATATATTAATAACATAAATATAACATATTGTAAAACATAATTATGTTCTCGACCTCGGTACCGTACTGGTTTGCGAATGTTAGTGTGCATGGACATCAATGTTAGAGCTTTGATTTTGCTTGGTAGTTTTTAAACAATATATTCCGAGTCTTGGAGTCTAAGATCACAAGCTCTGCTTAATTTCGGACAAAATTGCATTTAATTTGCGCGACATTGATTTATAAGAAAAGCAATAGATAAAGTGAAATTACGATTCTTTGTAGTGCTGACAGCCAGTTTAACGTTGATCGATAGACATAGAGCCGTGATAGGTAACGTAAGTAAATATTCTGCAGAAAACAGAGTACTTAGTCATTTAGAATCTACTGTTTTTAATAAGAAAACATTAAAAAATTACAAAAATAATAATAAAAGACGATCTACATGTCAATTCTCGTACCTAAAATTCGGTTAAGTTAACTTTTAGTTGACATGTTTTTGCTATTGCAATTATAACCTTTTGTGGTCGTGTTAAAGTTTTATTTAGAGTGTGACAATTTGACTACTAAAAGTTAACTTAATTGAATTTTAGGTACGAGAATTGACATGCTAGATAAAAGTCTATAAGAAATAAGTATCGCTCTTTAATATGTTTAGCTTTTTGTTCCATGTTTGAAACCACAAAAAGTTTTTATATAAAACGACAAAAATATTTTGGCGTTATGTCACACTTCGCTCATTCCTGAACGACGTGTGATATAATGCTACTTATATAAGAAATAAAACCCACCCGGAGCATAGTGTTCCCAGGCGGGAACCCATCCGAATAGCGACAGCGTCAGGGATTGCATGCGTCGATCGGTCGGGAACCAGTACATTCAACAGGTTACGTCCCTCTCTGAAATGTAAGGGAAATTGCAGGATCATATCAATGATTTTCCCGACACCAAAAGGATGATAATGTTCTCAATTCTGTTGTAATTTTAGTTTTGTTATGTTTATAATATCAAAAATTACACATTCCTAGATCGATTAAAACATTTTAATTTATTTCTATTTATTACTTGGGTATATTTGCAAGTTTACATGAAAAATTCATAAAAAAATACTAAATTAATTAGGATTTATCTCAAAAAGTACGAAAGTACTGTGTGAAAATCATTCTAGTAATCAAACCTGTATAAGTATGTATCAAATATAAACATCGGCAACGTAAATTTATAGATAGGGAGAGCCATGGGAGAGCTCTTTGTGAACTGGAATCAATAATCTCCGTCATTTATATGATATAAACCACGTCCACGGTACTATCCTCAATCGTTCCTAGTATGGAAAGTGGAGATATACTTACCTATATAAAGATTTTATCTTCATTACATCTTGTTTAGAAACTTAGTTTGGTACTAGGTGGCGCTGTGTGAATAATATTTTTATTATTATATAAAGATGAACAGGTTTCCACTAATCTCAAACAAACCCAATATAAAAATGGAACTTTTCATTCTGTGACCTTTTATGCTTACTAGAGAGTAAGCATAAAAGGTCACACGATGAAAAGGTCACGATGGTGAATAGAGATTCACCATCATGTCAGCCAATAGACATCCACAGCAACTGAAAATAAGCTTTCCAAAAATTGACCGAAATTTTGAATGTCGCGATGGCGCGGCGGTCGCGATCGCTGCTGCTATTCTTAAGGACGCGTGTTCGACTCTCACATAGGACCACAGTTTGTGGGATCTACTAATTTGTCCAGAGTTTGGATTTTCTTAGTGTAAAAGTTGTCATTAAAAAGACAAAAAAAGGTTTGAGACTTTATATGATATTATAATAATAACCAAAACGTTTGACGATACCTCGATTGTCCTTTTAAAGTTCAAATCAAACTTAGCTTACCTAAATGTATAGTAGTATGTACGTAAATAGTAAATATGTAGTGGTGTATTTTATATAAATAGCGTAAGATTATGGTCAGTAAGTCAGTCAGTCAGACACATCGAACACGCAATAATACCTATGCACTATAATTGTGACCCCGACACGATTCGTTTGTTTGTTTGAAGAACATTTTACCGAAATAGATATTCAGCTCTTAGGATCAACATAAAAACATGTGTTGAGATTTTTGTCAAATAAGCAACTACTAATTACAGATAAGTAAGTAACTATACCTTTAAATTTACCTTTGTAGAGCTAAAAATGCCGATGGAAGTTTGGTTGAAAATTCGCCATTTCCAGTAGTTAATCTACCAAATTGCAAATCAAACTACTTATATGAGTGGTAAATAAATGAAAGGTATACAAGTTTCGGAGATTTTGTATTTTCAGCCCTTGTAGAGCAAAACTGTGACAAAAACGCTATAAAGAAGCTTACGTTTACGCTCACTAGATGACGTTATAACGGCTATGGTTACAATTTATGTTACAACCACGTTAGGAGAATATCCATTAGAGCCCTCTTTCGAGATTTGACAGAATCATCTCATCTCCTCTACAAACAGTAGCTTCTCTTTGTATTTGTGAAGTTAGTTTTCAGCACTGATTTACAAAAAACCTGTAAGGTAAACCTGTAACCTGTTTACCTGGTTTTTTGTAAATCAATGGTTTTCAGATGTAAATAACTATAAACTCTCCGTAATTACACCTACAGCATTTCCCTAAATAAAGGTAATATAAAATTGAAATGAGTTTGTAACATCAAACGTCCAGTTTTTTTACTAAGTATATTAAAATGAATGTAGGTAAACTAAATACAGGACACCTCTGACGGAAGGGGACATAACTTTTTAAACGGATGACCAACTTTGGTGGTTTCCCAACACGTCCTACCGTTTACACTATTTTTGTTAAGGAAAATTGTGTTTATAAGTGAAAACTTACGTATGCAAAACTATATTTATACAAGTAGGTAATTTTATTTGCTGTTGATATCAATTATATTTGATATCTAAGAGCAAAAATTCCTTACGTTTCTTCATGGGAGATAACTCGATTCATCCTCTACCATTCACTCACTAAGTCACTACCTACTGCTGCAATCACTCCTATTCGCGTTTTCCATTAGTTTTGATACTATCGTATTACCATGCACTATATAATAAACTAGCAGACCCGTGCCCATTTCGTTGGGCGGCGAAAAAAACGTTATTAAGCCTCCCTTCCCGACACTTCCCGATAAATTGACTATTCAACACAGAAAGTATTTAAAAAAATGCTTCAGTCGACCTAGAGACCCCTACAACGTCACAAACTTTACCTCTTTATAATATATTAGTATAGACATAGAGCTACCTAAATATTTTATTAAATATACTTATTCTAAATTTATTTTAATTGTTACCAGGAACATGAATACGTAAATCTGGAGAGCAACATAAGATGGGCTGAGGCGTTTATTCTAATGTATTCAGTCACGGACAAATGCTCCTTTGACGAATGCCACCGACTCAAGTTCCTCATCAACTACAATAAGAGAAGACGCCGGCTTGCGTCTTATAGGAGGGTAAGTATTTTATAGTACTTGGGTACTTTTATGGATTCTCTACTTTTCGGTGATTTTTGCCAGATTTTTACCAGCTAAGTTACGTTTAATTCATTTGCCAACTTATTTTATGACATCGGCAATAATTTGGACATTTTTCTTTAGCACAGAAAGAATATTTGTTTACTTTACTAGAAACTAGCGGCCCGTCCCGGCTTCGCACAGGCAAAAAAGAAAATTAAATATAGCCTACTTAGTCACACCGGAAAAAATTAACTTTCCAACAGTGATAGAATTATTCAAATCTGTTCAGTAGTTTCGGAGCCTATTTAATTCAAACAAACAAAAAATAAAACCTTTCCTCTTTAAAATACTTATTAGTATAGATAAATATACAGTCATTCCAACGGTGTACATTAAACATCTGGGCTGCATTCGAATCAAAACGATATCCAACCAAGGGCCACTACCTATATGCAGTTCTCAAAACAAAAAATATCTAAAATATCCAGCACTGTCTGAATCACAGTCCGAAATTAAAAACAAAGAAACAGAACTTATAAAATTAAAAGTATTATTTACATAAATATTTAGTTTGTTACTAGATGTAAATGACTTTCCATGTTCCAATTGAATTCCTAGACTGAAAGGAAGCTCAAAGCCCACCACCTGTAACGAGTTTAGCTTGATGTTATTAATTTACAGTAAAGCTCAGCCATCCCTTACCTGTCAACGTATCTACTAGCATCGACAATGTGATTTGTTTTAATTATTATATTATTGTCTACGTCTGCCTATCTTCATTTATACGTAAAAAGCTTACAGTTTATAGGGGGGAAGGCCCGACCTGTATTTGCTATGCTTTTTTAATCATAATGTGTATAAATGCTAACTAAAATTACTCTAGTATTTGAGCTAAATATGAACACAAAACTTTGAAAAACACATTCTCTATAATACATATTAGTGTACCAAATCTAATTATTAAAAGTAAATGAATACGCGTATAATCTTTACAGGACACTGCAATAGAGACGCCAGTTGTTATGGTGGGCAACAAAATAGATCTGACAAGTGACCGCATGGTGACGACAGAGGAGGGAAGGAGACGGAGTAAAGAAATTGGCTGCATATGTTTCCATGAGATCTCAGTCAGAGAAAGTATTGATCAGGCAAGTATAACTAAATAATCCACACATATACACAAAGCCTATATTATGTAGTCCTAATATACTTTGGGAAAAAATCTACGAAATCAGTGGTTATTTAAATTCCTTGCTCAAGCCTTCTAATTCAGTGCCAATTGGGCGGATTTTTAAGAATTATATTAAGGCCCTACTCAGTATGAACTTTTTTGAGCAGATTAAGTCAGCGTCTCAATACTCTGCAGGGATTGTTGTGTTGACAACAACTTATGTCTAGGGACATGCAACAGATGCTTTGAGCAATGAAATTCGTGAACAGCAGATTACTATTTACCGTCAGTTGGACCGCTTGCTTTAGTTGCAAATAAAGCGGGTCTGTAAAGGGTAAGCTTCAATCATCATTAAATGATAACTGTTATCAAATTTTGATAACAGCCAGTCATTGCAGGGACGGGCCTCTTACCGCGATGGAGGGATACTTGGCCTACCAATACCACGCTGGCCAGACGGATTGGAATAGGGTTTAATTTCAAGTTTTCCTTCTTTTTATTACTTCGTAAAGATAATATTTACGGTAAGTCCCTTAGTCGGTTTTTACGACACCCATGGGATGAGATGGGGTGGTGACATATTGTATTCTTACTCCGTCACCACACGTACAATTTTTTAATAACTCTATCAAATCCGGACAACAGCCTGTCTAAATACTTTTTAATGATAATGACCATTTTCGTCAACGTACATAGTATAGATGTTCCGTATCCATTAAAAGGGTGTTAATTCAGTAAACATTATTTTGTAACACGATCAGTGTGCGAACCTATTAGCCTGAACGAGTTGTACTACTAATTTCTTGTTATGTTATGTATAGAGTACGAAAACGAAAGAAAACTTGAAATAAACTCTTTATCAATTCGTCTGGCCTGTTTAGGTGCCCTACAAGCTGTTATGATAGTATGATGATTCTACTAAACTATTAAGAACTTAACGATTCGAGTATTAATAGACTCAAATAATTACATATAAGACAGTTTAATCTAACAATAAGAACAATGTAATTGTTGTAGCAAATAGAGTTGTTATTGTCGTGACTACACCAACCTGATAAAATTTATGGGAGTTACAAATTCAATATTGTAGGGCAGTGTGCCTGTGCAGGATATTGAATTTACTAGTAGATATCTACTTATACGCTGATGACATCTCTACCAATCTATTTAGAGACTTTACATGTTCAAAGGTTTTAACTAAATTGTTGGAGACGTAGGCAAAGTTAGCAATGATAGAATTACAATAATGACTTGATTAAAAATATAAAAAAGAAAATGGGAAAATGATGATTTTTCTGATGTCTTATTTTATGTAAATATTCTAATCATCGACGTTGTTAGACCTAAGACGAAACGGATGTATAGTAAACAAAATGATTTTTCTCAGGTGTGGAATATGTTCCGCGATGCTCGACGGTTCTGGCGAGTCGGTAGCAAGTGGTCGCGGCGTGATGGGGAGCGACACCCAGCATCACTCTCACAACTCACAAGCGCGACTTCAGTGTCGGCTCCAGGGTCCAGTAATGCTTCAAAATATTGTAATCATCCATCCTATGTTAATTCGGTGCTTGACCGCCCGATCTACTTTGCCATCGCTTTAAAGTTTAAACACAGAAATGTAAATAAAAGGCTTTGAATGAAAGAACCGAGATACTGGTAGTCGGAGGCCCCCGAAATAGCAGAACATGTATTCTTGGTTCTGCTAATTTTCAAGCCAACACTGTCCAGTTTCTGTTGCCAACGCTCCAATCTGCTCTGGATCTCAGGTCCATCCTCCCCAACAAGAGCAATATCATCGGAAAACAGCATGCACCAGGGTGACTCTTCCTGTATGTCCGCTGTCAAGGCGTCCATAATCAGTAAGACTTAAAGCCGACTCTTGGTGCAAGCCTACTGCCACACTGAACTTGTCGGTCGTAACTCTAAGATTTAGATACGAATTTACTAGGAATATAGAGAAATGAATTAAACATAAGAAAATATTTTTTAAGCTTTTTTTATTTTAAAATTCTTTGTTGTGACAAGTTCAAGATGTAAAGAGACTTATCAAGATTTTTATATTGGCAAGCTTGACCTTATTGTATATTTGTGTGGCACTTTTCCCCACCACAACGAAAAAAAACTTCAAACAAAGAATCAAATCTCATAACAAGTGTAAATCTCTTTTTGTAGTACTATAGTGTTTGCTCGTGAGCTCTAGCGAGAGCGTGTTCACTACAATCTTGCCTGGATTTTTAGTCAGTTATCTAGCTTTGCACTCGACCTGTACTAATGGATCTAAACATAAACACATTCTATTGAACTTGAAGAATTGCAATTAGTAAAATGTTCTTACAACGATTTGATACTCTTTGTATTTATTATTTACTTGTAAATGAAGATCACAATTAGTTAATGTAAATAAACCATATCCGTGTCAGTACACGGATATGGTATGGATATGGAGTAAAGAAAACAAACATAGTGTCCCCACCACCATTCTACCTAAGCCCATAGGTAGATGTCGTAAAAGTGGACTGCGAGATTATTCTGTAAATACTAACTTTACGTAAATAAATAAAGGAAAACTTCAAGGGAACGATCTATAAAATAAAACCCGTAACGTTAACAATATTCTGACAAGCGTGGCAGGTAAGGTAAGTTTCCGTCCGTCACTAGAGAAGGTTGACCCCTGCAATTGGACATTAATGGGTTGTTAGGAGACTTTACATCACTGGAGTATCGGTATTGAAGCTGATGTCACTAAAAATGTTCAGACCCATGATGACATTTTGTAACTCCTATCTATAATATTTCTAGTGTGGGTTTATTATTTTTGTATAACGAACCTATTTACTCTTTCTCTAATACATATTCTATTTCCTTTCTAGGTCATCGTTGGGCAGAACTAGACGAGGAAGACGAAGCCGCCTTTGGTCGTAGCGACTCAACAACTTCATCATCCGGTCGTTCAGACTGCGGTGATCCATTCCGAGCACGAGCAAGCACTGACTCTCGACTACCACCAAGACCCACAAGAGCTCGATACCCACCAATTATACCATTCCCGCCGCCTGTTAGAAGAATGAGTGTGGCTATGAGAGGAAATAACTCTAGCACATACTGACAAGTTTTTTACCAAAAAAGATGGTTAAGTCGACAGATTTAGACTTTAATTTTATCAGCAAAAGCAAATACGGCAGACAGTTTCACGAATTGAAAAAATAGGACTGGAAAAGAAGTTTCATGAAGTACGCCTTTGCACACAAAATAAAATATAAATTATCAAAGCCATGAAAGTTCGACTGAGACAGCCTTTCGAGGACTTACCAGTCATAGTAACTGAACAGAACACAAAACTAACAGCCCTTAATGTTAAAAAAGGCACTTAGCTTTTGCTAAGTGCCTTTTGATCGAGTAATGCATCATAATTTTTTAATTAAATTAATGATTGTATTACTTAACAATGGAGTCGTACTTTTAACTTGGGTTAAAGGAGTAAGTTCTTACGAAAGTTACCTCAGATATAAAATAAAAGTGCACTATTCTTGTCTGTAATTTTACTAAGTATGTAAGTGAAATTAGTATAAATACTAACCCCTTAAAAAAAATTGCGGTACAAAACCCTGAATCGATAAGACTTTATCGCTCAAGGCAATTTCTTACACACAACCTTTGGATGCAGAATATAAAAAGAGAATAAGTTTGAGAGGTGTACTAGAATAAATAAATAAAATACATTGCTAAAACAGAGAACATACTCACAAGTATCAATAAAGCTAACTACCAAACGACACCGTAGTTCTGAGGGATTCAAGAAGGAAGTTTTTAACAATTTTTTATAGGTCTGTAAAATTTTGGCACTTTGATAGTAAAAGGCAAATCATTCCACTGACAGAGAAATTGTATTAACCATGTAAGATAAACTTGAAATTTCGAATAGTTCATACCCGATTTTCTGCAACCATCAACTCACTTCCACCATGGATTATTTATGATTCTTGAAATGATAATTAGGTATCCCCAAGATGTTCAACTGGTAAAAGTTTTATAATTATTCTCTTATTCTGTGTTACTTAATTGTATAACTTTTAATAATAAGTACTCGTATTTGTAGACCTGTTAGATAAAACCATAGCTCAAAATAAAGGGCCCAATTGACACAAGGTAAAAAATATTTGATGATCTAAAGAATCAACAATACCGGAACTGTAGAGTTAAGATGTTGAACAGTAAGTTAATGGTTTCTAGAGTAAAAATCTTATTGTAAGTTAATCAACGCTGATTAAGTGAAAATATGACAATTGTTATTTTCTTGTAGGTTGGCACCTACAAGAAAATCTAAAGTGTTTTTTTTTATATGATGGGATGCAAACGAGCCAGTTGGTCACCTGACAGTAAGTGATCACCGCCGCCCATGGACACCCGCAACACACGAGGAATCACAGATGCGTTGCGGACCTACCAGTGTTTATCTAAATAAAAATAGATTAAGGTGAAATGTCAATGTGCATGAAATCTATGCCTAATATTCCGACAGAATGCCCAATATTGTAAGCATAATAATAATGTATTCTTTACTAAACAACCATGTTCATCCACACATGTTTGACTTAAGCAGCAGAATCGTCAGAAATACACTGATGAAAGCAAAAACAGAAGAAAAATTAAGCTAAGTATAATAATTCAACCTTGCTCTTATTTAATGCATTATTTGTTGTAATTTTTATCATGAATACGATATTTTTGAACAAATACATTTCCTTATTTATTTAAATACCAATGACCAAATGTTAACATAATTATTTAAATAACTTTCTCTGTTACCAAAAAGTGTTCTTTCACGGACTGCTTTATTTATAACTATAATTATTAATTATAATGTAATATTATAAGTAAGTATGTACTTACATAAATGTCTGTGATCGATGTGCTATTATCTGTATTACTTAATGTTATTAGTTATGATAATTAACAAATTAAATATTTATGTTTTATGGAATAATTAATTATTTACTTTTAACCTAAGGGCTCTTTCAATTTAGCCGTTTCGTGCCGTTGCCGCTGCCGTGCGTTTTCCGGACGGCAAAAGCAAGATTTGTATGAAAAAAAAGGGACGTTGCTTTTTCCGTCCGAATAAAGGCACGACAACCGTATGGCATGAAACGGCTAATCTGAAAGAGCCCTAAGAGCGGGAAACCCAGTTAAAGTATTTTTTTATTGTTTAAGGTCACAACATACATAAAACTTTCACTTATAGTTTAATTAATACATCGATGGAAAGTAGTACCACAGGTATAAACAGAGATAGACTAGTGCTAGGAAAAAAATACACCAACCTTTAAAATTAAATACTCCACGCTGCCTTTCAGTTTTTAACCTCCGACGCAAAAACGACGGGGCTTGTGTAAAAAGTTTGACGTGTCTGTGTGTGTGTGTGTGTGTAAATGTGTATATGTCTGTGGCATCGTAGCTCCCAAACGGATGATCCGATTCTAATGTGGTTTTTTTATGTTTGAAAGGTAGGTATAGCAGTCGAGATTGTTCTTAGCTATCTTTGGTGGAAATTCAGTTCAGTCAGAAGTCTTCAAGTTCATCAGGTTGTTGTTGTAAATTGGTGATGATTGAACACGCGATATAAAGTTACACTGATTTAATAATGCCGTGGTAGAGTAGTGTGATTGACAAACACTGTCTGCATAATCACAACCTCCCTTTTGATTCCAAATATTGAAAAATGTATTCGAAAAAACTATTTAAATTCTGTGCTAACACTAGCTCAAATGTTTAATTCACTAATTACTTTGTAGCTAGCAGGAATATTATATATGTTTCCTAAGCTGATGACCCCTAGATATCCTTTGTTTATTGAACCCAAATGATTGGATGTTATGGGTCAAATAAATTGATAAATAAATGAGCTTTGAGCGCTTCCTGGAAGAATATTATTAATTTGTTTACACCTTTTCTTTATTAGGTATTATGATCCATCCACATTTCAAAGACATATTGAAATATATTTTACATTTGTTTGACTTATTGGAATATACATTTGTTTATGATCAACAAAATAGATTTTGATGCTTAGCTAACTTAGCATATTATTATTTGTCAAGACAATACTTATACTTACTTCGCTGTCATTCAATATACTTAGCCAACGTTTTCATTGCGCATATTACTGACGATATCCATGGCGTTAGGATCATAGCAAACATGTCAAAACAAAATGGGATCGTCACCGTATCAACTCGAGCCGTTCGGTATTATTTGTATGAAACTCCTTACTGCAACGCACGCTAATCGTAATCGTAACGTCGTCATTGGATTTTTGACGTTTGACACCGAGGATAAAGGTGAGGCGGTGCCGATTTCTTTACGTTTTGATATGTGTGCTACGACCCTTATGGTTACTGTAAACTACTGCTACGCAGAAGTCGCAGGTTCGCTCCCTGCACAAGTTAAACATTTGTGTTTATGAAATGGGCATGTGAGGCTGTCTGTATTTACAAATTTTTATTAGGTACTTATTGTAAATACAGAAAATATTTTGTGAATATTATAGTACCTATAATACAATCTTTGCTTAATAGTAGTTTATACTAATATTATTAAGAGGAAAGGTTCGTTGATTTTGACTTCATCAGTCATTCAGAAACCGGGGGTTAGAAAGCTACATTTTTTGTGAGTGACATAGGCTACATTTAAGCTACATTTTTTGTGAGTGACATATATTTCATTTCCAAGAAAAAAGGGGATCCTTAATTAAATTACGATAAAGTGTAAAAAAATATCAAAAAACGTCCATACATCGCGTACGCTGCGAAAACAGAACATTGTTAAGTATTAGAAATGTGTTAAAATTAACAAATCTAATTGTAATATTTAATGCCCGTGCGAAGCCAAGACGGGCCGCTAGTAATCAAATTAAAAATGAAAAAAAAAACCCCGATCGATAAAAATAAACATTAACAGAAATAGTTAAGACAAAGCCCAAACTGGGCACAAGATGGGTTTACTAAAAGGCAGTACGTGTCCTATATTCGAACCGTAACAGCAGACCAGTTCAGTGGTTCCAGAAGACATTAGTGTTTCAAATGTCAGATCCCACATATGCTTGCAAGTAAACTAAGCGTGTAACATTCCTATCACACCTAACAAACGACCTGATGACCTTGAAGACCTGAACCGATTGCCACCAAACATAGCTAAGAACACTCTCGACTGATACATCTTTCAAACAAAAAAACCGCATTAGAATCAGATCATCCGTTTGGGAGCTAAGATGCCACAGACAGACATATAACCATTTAAACACTCACACACAAACACGTCAAACTTATACTCGTAACACCCCGTCGTTTTTGCGTCGGGGGTTAAAAATTAGTAGGCGTTGTATGAATGTGTGTTTGAGGAAAATTTATATTATCTTGCTTAATGAGAAGCCGCATTCACTGCATTGCTGTTGACCAACATTAAATTACCCCCAAAGTAGGTAGTCGTCCACATTACACCTATGTATGGTCTCGCTTGCAAATTAACTTAAAACTTGGACAACAGTCCAAACATTCCAATCAAACTTGGTAAACATGCGTCATCTCAATCATAACAGCCCATTAATGTCCCACTGCAAGGACGGACCTGACGGAGAGATACTTGGCCTAACTAATACCACGCTGACCAGACTCTCCACTTTTCCTTCTTTTTTATTTCGTAAAGATAATATTCAGGGATAGTCCCTTAGTCGGTTTTTACGACACCCATGGGATGAGATGGGGAGATGACATTGAATTATTACTCCGTCACCACACGGATATGGCCATCTCAACAATATAACAAATATAGCCTTGTTGTATATCATAGGGCTGTAGCTGTATGTATGGAGGTAGAAGTTGTTATAATCTTTCATACTTTTCAAATTTATTTATTTTTCAACAGGACGAATAAAACATAGTTACAACTTTTTGCCGTCGTTTTTATTGCACTTGACCTAAGTTTCCACAGTTTACTTAACTTTACCACCTCTTCCTAGTAGTTCTCACTCGCTAGTAGAGAAAAAGCGGCGCAGTCTCTACTACATTTTCCAGATGCCAATTTACAATAAATATTTTTTATAATCAAACGTGGACGAATGTACATTTGTTTCGTGTCAAATGTATTGTGTATTCATACTAATATTATAAATGGGAAAGTGTCTGTCTGTTTGTCTTTCTTTCACAGCAAAACGGAGCGACGAATTAACGTAATTTTTAAAGTGGAGATAGTTGACGGGATGGAGAGTAACATAGGCTACTTTTTACCCCTTTCTAACCCCCACTTCCCAAAAATGGGAAAGACGCGAGCGAAGCCGCGGGAAAAAGCTAGTTAGTTAGCTTATATTAAAGCTACTTGAAATACTACCTGCGCAGACAAAGTCGTGGGCACCAGCTAGTTTATTACACAGAGACAATTTATGTTATTTTTTCTCTAACAAAGCTAAAGTACAGCTTCTCCAGAATAAAATGCGTTAGTGTTATAAAGAAATTCTTAATTTATCGCCCCAGTATAAAATACAGAAAATTGCCGACCTTGTACCCGCATAAGAGACAAGAAACGAGTATTTACTACGTCATACCTCTATAGTGCTTAGAAATAAGATAAATGATTGAAACCACGGAACATTGAAACTACCCCCACTGCATTAAAACCTACTTCAGGAAAATTACTTATTTGACATAAGGTCAAAATGATACGCCTCGTGCAATCATTAACTTTTATCTAGCATAGACTACCTATCTTATATTTATTTGATCTGTTTACAGTTTCCAATATCGAGATAGCATCCAACCGTGTAAGGTTATGCTCTTACTTTATTTAAATGACCAAAGATGTAAAGTGATTGTTTTATCACTAACTTCAAGACTTTTCTATGATAACTATTTGTTCTATATGCTGCTACTAATTGATAATTTTAATTGGATGTTTATTTGTTATTTTTAATAGTCTCAGAAAAGGTCGTCATAGTTGGGAAAGTGTTTGAAAATGTAATTAAGAGTAACTTATAATGTGATGTTAAGATATATTTTCTAAATCAGATGCAACCTCCTTTAATATACACAAGTAGAAAGCAGGAGAAGAACCTCACACGGCGGGCCGACGAACTAGTTAGGACGACAGAAAACTGGTGAGAGAGGCACAGGAACGTCATCATAACAGCCCATTAATGTCCCACTGCCTCCTCCCGTGACGGACGGATACTTGGCCTACTAATACCACGCTGGCCAGACTGATTGGTATAGGGTTTTATTTCAAGTTTTCCTTCTTTTCATTACGTAAATATAATATTCACGGATAGTCCCTTAGTCGGATTTTACGACACCCATGGGATGAGATGGAGTGGTGACATATTGTATTCTTACTCCGTCACCACACGGAGAGGTTATTAAGCCGATAATATTACAGTTTTTCACGTTATTATTAAACGTGATTTTTAGGGGGAGTATAGCTGGATATCCGAGAATCGTTAACCTAACTAATAAACCCGAAAACAATAAGTAGATAGTTTTTGAACTCTAAGTTAGGTTAGGACTCGACGGCATTTTTATAGGTTAGCGCCTTGACATATAAAGCTACCCATGCCCTTACTCCGACATCCGAATTGCTTTGCAGAAATTAAAAGACGACGTACTTACTTATTGTATTTGGTTTACTAAGGTGACCTAGAATTAAACTTTTACCTCGAAATAGAGCTTGACATTATTTTTAAATGTTACATTTTAATTTTTTTAAAGATATCAAACGCACTAGGGATCGATTTCTGTGTCGCGAGAATCTTAACAGACAGTTTCATTATAACAATCAATGAACGCCCATACACGTTCATTTGCGAATCTCTTCATTTCTGATTCCATCAAGCAAGGAAACTCCCAACATAGCTCTCTCTATTGCCCTCTGAGTAAGAGGCCCATAGTCAGCGACCACGTTTCAGCTCCATAACCATACAGCATCTAGATTTAAACATACATATCTCGAAAAGCCGATTTATATCATTTTTATCATTTATCATCATTCATCTGTTAAGAACAATGATCAAAATCGACCTTCAGCAGAACAAATCCATTGTGTTAAATAAATCATGTGCACGTTACTATCAAATGATTAATTTGATCTATGGCCCAAGATAAGTGTTCTATGATCATATTACAGACCAGACATTACAATAACAATTATATTTGCCAGTTATTTATATCCATTGCTGACGTGTATGATTAATTACATTACCGTTCGCAACAGAGGATCGGTTATCCCATTTATCCACTTAGAAACAGATCTATGTAGCATGCAGTGCGCAATAACCAAAAATTAGTCATCATATCAAAGGCAGTCGCTTTAACATCATAACTGCAGCCACTGGGGTTCTCCAGTGACAAAAGAACGAATAGGTGTTTATTGCAAGTTATCCTTGTATAGTTTTTGAGATAATACCTATACATGATTATACGCAAGACAATTTATTTATGTAATACATCAGTCTATAGCCTGAATATCCTTTGTGTCCGCGAATAGGATGTTTGTATACACAGGGCCTGATCTGTAGTGCTGTCTTGAAGGCACCTAAAGAACATAGGTAAACTCACGAATATTATTTGGGGCTCGTGTAAATAATGATCATTTTACTGAACACATCCATCTCAGAGGTATCTACACAATAGCATAGGTACCTACACATTTGCGAAAGTATATTGACATTGATACCTGGGCTAAGTCAATTAATAAGTAGTAAAATATGACCTAGAGTAAAATAAATTACATACGTAAAACACATAACAGCCAATGACTTTCAAGGGACTCGCAGCCCACCTCAATTTCATAATGTTTGTTTAACGAAGTAAATGTGAGGGCAAGCTCAGACCGCAGGATATCGACAGGGCCAACACTTGCATCGGATTAGCGAAACCGGGTCGCGCTCGCGACAATGTGACGACGAAATGTGTCATACGCACACATCACTGTATGCCATTAAATACATATAGGTACACAGAACTAGCTGCCTCGGGACAGTCATTAATTTTTGTTTGAAACATTTACACTCTGTAGTACCTATCTGGTTACCCCGTGGGCCTAAAGTGTGATTTTATATATTACTATCTGATATAGTGCCCACTTCGTTGGGCGGCGAAAATATCGCGTCCCTTTTTTAAATATATTTCATTACTGCTCCACTCCTATTAGTCATAGCGTGATACTGTACTGATATAGCCTATGACACTCCCAGATAAATGGACTATTCAACACAAAAAGAATTTTTAACATCGGTTCATTACTTTTCAAAGCTTTGAAACCATAGAGGCATAACGAGAAATGCCCTACATCACAAATCAGACTGACCGGCATGGTAGGTATTTTAGTACTTAGGCTAAGTTATCTTCCATCACTAGAGCATCGTAGAATGAAGTTAAACTAATCACTTTAATGGGTGTCCATTCCTAAATTGCTGGAACATAGCAATGATATTAACATACATACATACATAAACTCACGCCTTATCCCGGCCGGGGTAGGCAGAGACGACAGAACGCCACTTGTCACGATCCTGGCAAACAGATCAATGATATTAACTCATACTAATAGACTACATTGAGTTATCTAATGAAAGTAAGGACATACCAGACATATAAAATATTTTAAACCGTTGAAGTGTTGGTCAATCTGTCCAACTTTACCGTGTACTTACTAGTGGCGAAGTGTCCATATAACTCGATTCCTACCGGCTTACCTTTGCAAAAACCGCTTAGCATTGTCTATTAATCAATTATAAATCAATGACGCAACATCCACTCAATACAAAATAATATAAAACAAAAAAGTATTCTCTTACGTAAATCGCAATAATAATTACAGTAATAATAATTTTCAATATAATTATTTACGTACTCATAACGCCATCTTGTAATTAAAGGTTGTCAACTAACAACTTGTTATGGTTCAGTCAGAGAGTACTTAAAGCGCGCATGCGCGGAGCGCAGTAAGCCGGTCGCGAAATTAGGAATCCAGTACAACAGACTGTACGGAAATCGTACGGTCACGTGACACTTTGTATTCGTCGATCTAAGGTACCATATAAGCCGGTGGCCATCGGCTTATGACAAGGATAAAAGATACAACTACAACATTGCGAGAGCGAGAAAGCACTATTGCAACCAGTGGACCGACCAATTGTAACGAAGTTTCATTTCATTTCACGTTAAGTACTTAATTTGCCATTGACATTTCTTTGTTTTTATCAATTATTTAAATCTGATAGAAATCAGCCTTTCTTCTGAATTTTTAGTTTTTAATTATATTTATTTGTTTTTATATTTTTATACGGCTTGCGTCTTGACTTTGGCAGAATCATCGGTAAACGATAGGACCATTTGAAGAAAAAACAGATATTTGTATTTCTTTTCTGCAAATAGGTTATAAAATTCGCTTTCTTGTTTAAAGTAGTAAAATTTGTATGTTTAATTATTTATGATTGTGTATTATGTGTTGTGCATTGGTTGACTTTATTTTTGTCGTAGTGCGTTGGGATCCTATGGAATATTTTTGTAAGTACTTGTTTGTATTGTTTTCAGCAAATTTAATAGTTTGTTGTTATAAGGGACAGGTTAATAGTGTTATATTATATTGACTATCCTATTATGTGATGTGCGATAAAACATCATTCTCGAAATTGAATTATAAATATAAGAAACGCCGGCGCTGTGGATTTACGAAACATTTTAATACAATTATCTCATTTCGATACGTATAAGTAAGTGGCTTACAGACAGTATTCTCAGATTCTAAAAGTAAGTAAGTAGGTATGTAGAATCATTTAGGATATAGCAATATAAACAATTAATCTAATTGATCAAAGAAGTCTTCCAAACAGAGAAACATTTTCGTATTTTAAGTTTATGAGTTCGGGACAACTAGGTAAAATCGAAACATTTTCTCACGAATACCTATGAACTACAGAATAATAGTAATATAAAGTAGAACAAAAGTCCACGGAATCTTCGGCTTCCCTTTTATAAAAATCCACCCTTCGCCACTGGTACTTACCATACCAAGAGGTGGCCGACCCAATACTACATAAATTAAATCATTATAATTATTTGTCGCTTATGACCGAGTAGTACTAGCTATGGACTGAACAGGTTCTTAAATCATTTATATCAATCTAGGCACGCAGACGGACTTGAAAGTGAACACGTGAGCGGAGCTAGCAACCTGCATCATTAAGGAGTCAAAAAACTCTTGACAGAAATTGGAACAACTAGTATGACCTTAGGTTACCCTGACCTCGCTATTTAGGCGATTCTTTCCGGAGGTCACCGAGTATACTGAACAGGCATTGAGTTTTATACTATTGTAACCTTGAAATAATATGAAATGAAGTCGCCTGCGCTTTTTGTCTGAAGTATCGTTAGATGTTTCTCTGAATCTACGCATTGGATTTTAACGCGGTTTTCACCAAAAGACTGATTGTTTTATGAGGACGGTTTTAAAGCCATTCATCAAGGATTAGTTATTGCAAATTAAAAAAAAACAAGACGTGGCAAAATTTGCAAACGTTATGAAACATAATTTACAACCGTAACACACAGAATGATAAATACTTACTACTTACGGTATATAGCAAAATCGAATGTAGTCAGCCTGGGTTGCTAGTGTGTACTCAATCTTAATCGTTTCAACAAGATTAGCTGCTACCAACTGCAATGATGTTAAAAAGAATTCAAAGAATACCGACACTAAAGTGAGTAAATTAGTAAAAATTTGCTTACTATAGGTATATTGACTTAGTTCTATGCTAGCTTATCGTCTAGTACCGTAGTCCCAGGATATGACACACGTCTAGACCCAATCTATTTATAACATACGACTATTTGACTCACGTTCTTAGTAACAGATGCATAAGGAAAAATATCTTAAAATCCTTCTAGTTTTAGTAGATCTAATTCTAATTTCTAGGAATTAGCAGATAATTTAAAACTATTCATATACCATGGCTATTTAACTATCTATAGAGATATATTGTAATGCTACTGTGCCCAATGCCTTCATTACGTAAAGTTTTATCAATTAGCTATGTTATCGTTAATGTTTTTTTTTAGAAGAGATCCATAAAAGTATCCTAAGTCACACCTTAGAAAAAGCCACGTGGGAAAAGCTACCATTAAAATCATCATGTTCTTTTTTATCTTTTTATGAACGTTTCATCATATCAGCCTATAGACGCCCACTGCTGGACATAGGCCTCCTCCAAAAGTTTCCACCCTGCGCGGTCCTGTGCCTCCCTCATCCATCGGCTTCCCGTCGTCCTAATCAGGTCGTCGGTCCATCGTGTGAGGGGTCTCCCCACCCTGCGCTTTCCGGTGCGCGGTCGCCATTCTAGAACTTTTCGGCCCCTTATGAACGTTTAATATTCTTTAATACTATTAAGTATTCTAATATTAGCTAGGTATTTACCTCTGAAATTCCCGTCATATTAAATTTTCACCGAATATTTTTTTTTCTATAAAACCCCATAATATCAGCTATCTGCCCGTAAATGCCCCTGTTTTTTGTCGCAGCCTTCAAAATGATTGCCTGTTTCATTAGACAAGAACCTAATCAATATCATCACCTGAAGTTGACAGTAAGTACGAAAATCTTAATCATTGCGTTAAAACAGTTTTAACTAGCAGCAAAATGTTCTAGTAAACACAAACACAGCCAGACCATGTGCCATGTAAAACGATGTTATGTCTGGCTCACGGCTACGCATAAACACACGTCTAGACTCAAACAAATCTGTAAATTTAAGTATTCCAGTGATGTTTGCGTTTATGTACGTTCTAATATAGTTTATTACCGGTAAATGTTTACAACAATAACGGTAACTGGTGTGTCCCAGTGCACTTGTCTTGATGCGTGGGCAACGGAGGCAATAAAATATCCATCAGTCATAGTATACGTCAACGTGACCCACCGGTATTAAGGATTGTATGTTCAATTTTCTATTGTTTTATTTGTCCTCTTATAGCAATACTTAATAGCATATGAAAGTAGGAATTAACCAAAATAAGTATCTTAAACAGTTATCTAGTGTGCGTATTATAATCTTGACTTATCGTATAATCGTATAGGCCTAAAAGCTAGATTAGTATTAGGTCTAAGATCATTGTGTTGAGGTTTTTATAAATGGTTTGAGGTGGCAGACGCGCTAGCATAAGTGGCTAACACCGTTCATGGACTTCAGCTACGCCAGAGCACAGCCAAGACACCTCCTCGCTTAGAAAAAAGTTGTTAAATGTCAGACGTAGTTCCAAACTAAGAGGTTGTACTTTTTTTACATAACATAGGTACATAGAAAACACCCAGGCCTGGCCAAAGGTGTTACGCACATAAAAATTTGCTTGAGCGAGAATCGAACCCGAGACCTCTGTGTAGCAGCCCTAGTATATAATCTCGACGCCAGACTGTGCCTATAGTATTGGTGTCAGGTCACTAATAAACTCAAGCAAAACCTTACTTGAATCTGAAACGATTTATGAATCGTTTTAAATCAAAGTTTAAATCAAGCTATTTCGAGATTAAATTATATTCTCAGAATGCATTTTAATGTTTATCGAATACGATCATCATTTTCAACATCAAAGGTGCCATAATTTACTACACGTTTTGTGCGTTTAGTCACCAGTGCCAGTAACAAATGCACGTAAAACAAGTAACTGTATTTACACACTATGTTTGTGGGGCCTATGCTACCTACTTTACTACAACTGTGATGTCAATAGGCTAGGATCAACACACCGACGACAGACTCCAGGAAAAAAAAATGTCTTTGGACTATAGTGTGACCACAGGAGCTGTGCACCTCCTGAGGTATGCGCGCGGCGAGAGGGGGGTGGACATATAGAGTACATGTTATATACTGGTATAGAATAAACAGTCTATGATGTAGCTACTAGCGACATCTGACGCAATATACTTAAGTTATTTGACTGGTACGGGTCGCTACACGAGCGGCTGTAGCAGTTTTCTATTAAAAGATAGTCATTTTTAAAAACTCCAAGAAAGTATTTACATTATTGTATAGTTTTAAGCGTAAATAGGAATATTATTAGTGTTTTTATAATGTAACTTTGAGCAAAATGACATCTAGCGGAATGTATCAAATACGCTAAGAACATGACATTCTTAAGAAAAATATAATGTTCGAATTGTTATGACACTGCTGTCAAAACTCGTGACGGCAGGTAGGTGTCCGTTATGATAGCATGCACAAGGGTTATATCGAGTTGGTTACTATGCCAAAAAACTTTGCATAAATAAAATAAAAAAATCCAATTGTTAAGATTAATGATGAGGAATTAGAAATCGTTAACACTACAGTATTCCTAGGAATTACTTTAGACAGTAAATTACAATGGGGCACCCATATTGAAAGATTAACAGGTAGGCTTTCTTCAGCAGCATACGCAGTGAAAAAATAAGTAAAATAATGACTACATTGCCAGTATCATCATCATCATCATAACAGCCCATTAATGCATCAAATAAATAATAATATAAATTTAGCCCATTGCCAGTAAATATTTGAAAATTTGATGTACGTCCATGAAATATAAATAAATATAAAAACATGAGTGACATAGATAATGTAATACAAGAAATAAAAATAAACTTGCTGTTCTCCGTAAAATAAGTAATTTCTTCGCTGGTATTAGTATTCGTTTTTATAATATGCTCCCTGTGGAAGCTAAAGAACTGTCAATTATTAAATTTAAACATTTCATTAAACATAATTTATTATCGAAATCATATTACAGTGTAAAGGATTACTTAAACGATGAAAATACTTGGATCTGAATTGCCCTGTTTTCTTAATTAAATAATATTTCCATTCTTATCGCCGACCTGGCCTGTATTCTTCACACAACGCCATTTAGTCCCAAACTAAGCAAAGCTTGTACTATGGGTACTAGACAAAGAATAAACATACTTAAGCGGGAATCGAACCCGAGACCTCTGCGTAGCAGTCACGTTATATAACCACTACGCCACAGAGGCCGTCATTTGTGAAGTGATTACCAAAAAGAGAGATATAAACACAGCAGAGTTTCTTGTGGGTGTCTTCTCTGACATAATAGTGTTCCGAACCCTCAGTAAACTTAGCCGTTAAGTTAGACGTGCATATGTAATCACTTTAAAAACGAAGACTTTCATAAGTATCACTAACGTGTCTTATATGAAATAAATATTTTAATGTAATTTGTTGTAGTTTTAATATTATAGGGTAATGAAATAACTCCAGCCCGGCCCCTAAGAACCGGTAATATCTCCGATAATATTGAATTTTGTATTGAAATAAAGTGTTACACAGGCGTTATTTCAGGGTTACATTTCTACTGTATTAACAGAATTACTGTACCTATGTTTTGTAGTTCTCGAGATATTCAAATCACTTGTGAGCATATTATCTGTACCAGTACTATGAACATAAATTAATATGGATTTTTGACATAATGCCACTGTGAATTCGCATAAAGCCTTCACTAATTGAGTCAGAATTTCACGCATTATTTTTACATAAAGAATTTATCAAAAGAAAAGTTCCCTTTCTATCAGTACTATCACGTGTACGCTACCATAACGGACACCTATTTTTTCTTCGTCCCCGGGTCGTTTTCAAATTTGGGGCCAAAAACAGGTTCTTCGATTTAATTCTTATTTACTGTATGTTTACATAAGTCAAACTACATTACATGAACTGAACCTTTGAAAGGCATCAGGCCCCATTGCAACAATCTTCTTATCGTAATAAATTAAAGAGATATGCTTAGAAATGTAACCTAAATCTCATTAATGTCACAGGTTCCAAACGATATTTTTGTCATAATTGCTTTATAAAACAAAAACGTATTTGGGAAATCGATATTATGTCTTTTTATTATGTAATATAGTGGTGCAAGAACAATTATGAATAGATAAAATAATCATGAATTTAAAAAAAGTATGATTTCTAAGCGTTTTTATTTTGATATATTTTTTAACTTCATTCATGTAACTGTTAGCAAAAGTACCATCAAACTTAAAGTACTCTGCTTATACGTCGCCCCTCACTTCGCGACTCTTCAACAGCTTCAGTTTCTCCCGAAGGTGCTAGTAATTAGTTGTGTGCGTCGTTATTTTATGAGAAAATCACAATATCAGGTAAGATTTACAAACTTGTCAATTATTGTTATCATTTACATTTTACATTATAACATGTTTAATTTTGTATTGTTTTGATTTTCTCTTTTACGACTAATTAAGCATTACTGGGGTTGTTTTTTTCCAAGACAAGGTCACGTTCTAGAACTTTCCATTTTGGAGCCAAAATCAAAAAACCTTTAAAAATCTCATTCTTGTCACTCTCATTCGTGTCGATTTTTTGTGACATAAATGATATTGAAATTCACACAAATGATAAAAGCAAATGTAGTGTATTTAATGATGGTTTTTTTTAAACATGGAAGTTGACATTGTATGCACTAATGTTTGTGTTTGTGTGTGTGTGTGTTTCTTCGTGTATTTCTACCCATTTTTTTGCTTTTAGCATAGTTTCGCGAACGATGCCGAAACAAAAAAAAAGAGTGAGCAAGAGTTAGAAAGACGTAGAATAGCTAGAAGAGAAAAATATAAATTTATTAAAAATAATCCAGAACTTTATGCAGTTGAGCAAGAGAAAAGAAGACAAAACGAAAAAAGAATAAAAAAGTTAAAAGTATTGTCGACTTGAGTCCGCGTGAAAAACGGATTAAAAGAAAGAAGTGGAAAGAGAGTGCCAAGAAGTATTATAAAAAGAAAGTAAGCCAAAGAATTATAAAAAATATTACAGTTAGTGAAATAAGTGAAGATGATGAAAATGTGAGCCCTATTGTAGATCCCTTAAATGTGGTGCAACAACAAGACAAACCAGTACGAAGTAACGCTGAAATAAAACTAATAAGGAAACTAAAACTGCAACACCGAAAACAGATTTAAAACGTTATGTCACTTATGAACAAATACAGAAACAATAAAGGTTTTATAAAAACAATTAAATAAAATTAAACAAATAAATAGAAAAGTGAGTAATGAACCAGAAGATATAAAAAACGATGATAAGAAGCAACTATTTGACAGACTTTTAAGTGATGAAATAGCTCAAAAATTTGCAACAACTACGAGTAGGAAAGAAAAACGGTTTATAACAAACTTAATTGATAAAAAGAAATTCAAAAACTTAAAAGTTTCTACCAATCTCCTTATAGTGTGTCTTCGAAACAGATTGAAGAAACATCAGCACCATAAATGTTTCGGAATTGATACAATTTTTTTATGAAGATGATATTAATAGTAGTATTACTCCCGACAAGAAACAATATAAAAAAAAACATGGAATCGTTAAACAACAACGATATCTATTAGATTCAATGAAAAACTTGCATAATAAATTTTTATCAGAACATAGTAACATTAAAACCAGTTACACCACCTTTACAAGACTAAGACCATTCTAGGTTTCTCTTCCAGTTGATGATCGGGATATGTGTGCCTGTACATTACACACAAATTTTAATTTATTGATAACATTACTTCATAAGAATAAAATACTCGATATAAAAAATGATATAATAGAAATTAATATATATAATGATAATACCTTATCATTGGTCTAACCTGATTTCTCATCAATAAGTAAGACTTTATCATTAGAGAAATTATGGTTCTCATTTGAGTGACCTAAAAAGTTGATATATGCGTTGTTTTATGAATAAATAAAACAACTCTTTGATTAATATGTGTTTTTTTATTACCGAATACACCCAAATACTAAAATATATAAAAAATAAAAAAAATGTTCAAACATGAAATCGTTACTTTTTTGGCCCCAAATTTGAAAACGACCCCCCCCACCTCGCCGCGCATACCTCAGGGGGTGCACAGCTCCTGTGGTCACAGGAGCTGTGCACCCTCTTCACACTATAGCAAATGAATGCCTTCGAAATATATCGAATGGAGTAAATATTATCATATGTAGTAAATGAAAATAAATATTATCATTTGGAGTATCATTTGTATGACAAAAAATGGTTATCAACTTTTTTTTAGTCAAGTCAAGGATCATAACGGGTCAATGATAAAGTTTACTCTAACTGCATCTTAGGATACACTGAATCGCTTCTTGATAGCCTAAAGCAACCGGATCACACTATTTAACACGGAGTAAGAATACAATATGTTATCTCATCCCATGGGTGTTGTAAAAACCGGCTAAGGGACTAACCCTGAATATTATCTTTACGAAATAAAAAGAAGGAAAACTTGAAATTTAACTTTATACCAATCCATCTGGCCAGCGTGGTATTAGCCAAGTATCCCCCCGTCATGAGAGGAGACCCGTCCCTGCAGTGGGACATTAATGAGCTGTTATGATGAAGAATACTTGGTGTCATATGGGATGGGATGTCAACCCATAACAACCATTAAAACTGACTAAAGGAAAATTCGTAGATAGTCTTTGCGATAAGGAAATCTAGACGCAATCCTTCACCATTATACCTAACCAGTTTAGTAATAATTAAACAAGTTTCCCTAGGTCCCGGCAATGAGAAATTAATGGACTTTTGAGTAAGATAACAATTATTATTATACAGTAAAAGGCGGAAGAAACTCAGCTTCGTATGGTTGATAAGCCGTCTTATTACCTAACTAATTTGAGAAGAAGAAGATAAATGTTTTGCTTATAAACCGGTCTGTAAACGCGTGTGACCTCTTTAAGGCTTGGTTTGGTTTGAGTTGCTCTGTATTAGATTCGGAATCTTTCCAGGAATGTCATAATGTACTTGTAAATCGCATAAATAATTATTTTGCATGGGATCGAAACCCGTTACTTAACGTACGGCAACCACATACACAACTTTGCCACTGAATACATTAATAAGTACTTCAATAAGATAATTAATTCTGCTTTCAGAAATGATTGTTTAGATATTAATACTTACCTAGGCTAGTTAATTGATTGATTGGTAATATTACTAGAGCTATAAATACCTTTGTGGTTATTTGGGCCTATTTAAGTAACTGTACTCGTAATATAAATCTGACATTGTATCTTAGGTTGACACGTGTGGTTTATCAAGTGAACCAAAGCTTATACTGCGGTCATTGTAATCTGTGTGACGAAAATGTAACTAATTTGTTCTACAATATAACAACGAGTATATTAGTTCGGTCCATTCTATTTACGCGTAAGTATGTACTTAAAAGACCAGTAGACATTTACGGCAAGCAATGAACAATGACAAAGGAACAGTGTTGTTAATGAGAGCGATGGATAAACAGCAATATTCTTCAAAGGAAAGTTAAAATGAAGCGATACTTTCTAATGTAGAACAATGTTTTAATGTTTTGGTTAAGCGTTTTGCCTATTTGTTGAATTCTTGGAAAATGACGTCCTGTAAGCTCACCGCTCTGCAGTTTTATAGCCACTCAAACAATGTTGCTGCCCTTTAAATGTACGCGTCTCGAACGTACTTAACAAATTGGCGGTTGCCTATCTTTTAGTAATATTGAGACCGAACAGGTCTTTAAACTTTCATATCATTTATTGCCTATAATCGTTGTCGATTAGCACTAAATCTATACTCTCCGCATCTCTATTTAAATTGTGCACTCAGAGAGAGAGAGAGATATCTGCCTTATGTATTATTAACCTGATGAAATACAGTATAACCCGCTTAAGACGATTTTCCAGGGACCCCACCAAAAACGCGTCTTAAGCGGGAAAGCGTATTAAGCGGGATAGGAAAAAAAAAACGTGCTACATTTATTATGTTTTTGTTCTTATTATTTCAAATTGTGTACCTACATTCAATACATTATTAAAAATAATCACTTATTTTGGTTTGACATAAAGATTTTGATGCATTAGCAATTACAGGATTTTCAACTTTTGCACCGCGTCATCACTTTCATCCAAAGAAGCAACTTATTCATTCATTAAATCATTAATAGCCGATAATGCCTGACTCATCTTCGTCCTCATCATTATCAGTTAGGTATAGGGGCCTCGTTTTGTGTGTTATTCACATCCTTAATAAGATATTGATTGAATGTCGTTCGTGCTACATTGTCATCAATGGAAGAATATCCAGCCTGAATATTTAGCCACCTTCTCTCGGGATACTGCAGGGTTTTCCTGAAACCTGGTATCTCAGGAAGAAGCACCCGAGTTCTTTTTTCAGCACGACATCAACCACATTATTTCAAGAACCGGCTTTCTTAAAACAACTTTAAAAGGGCCCCACGGCTGGCCTCGAGTGCGGTTGTAGGGCCTGAGCGAGGGCGTATTAAACGGGATGACGAATCGTATTATGCGTTAAGAAATGTATGAAAATATGTCTAAAATTGCAGGGACCGGCGTAAAAAGGCGTATTATGCGTGAAATCGTATTAAGCGTGATCGTATTAACAGGGTTCTACTGTATCTCCTTATGTGTCTTTTCGTCTACGACATATCTATTTCTAGCTGATAGATTGGAGAAACTATAGAAATTGTAAATGGTGTAGTATGAAAAAAAAACACGTTAACTATAAAGGTATATCTTGAAATACAAAGTTATGTTTTACTATAAAGTTATATATAACAATAGGTACATACACAAAATACTTTATTAATATCTTTAGAACAACAATGATATAAAAAAATTACTCGAGTTGAGGTCAAAGGGTCTTATCTCACTACACTAATATCACTAGCTGTGTAATAACATTGTATTTATTAGCATGAAATAATATATTCTGGCCTTGTCACGCCTTAGATTGTAGCGATCAATCAAATGCATTTTAGTGCAGCCATTTAGCTACAAACCGTTTTATAAATAACTAACAGCTGGCCCTAATATTTGTGTATTTAGATAATAATATCGTAGAGAAGGTTTTAGTTCGTAAAACAGTTTGGAGGTAACAGAAGTAAGGGGTTAAAAAATATATAAGAGATTGTAGAGCCTCATCCTCTTTTTGGATGCATATATCCTACATACAAACACTAATATTAAGCAAGGTCAGTTTTTGAGTTAACTATACAGACTTTATACTTAGGCAGTCAGATTTGGTTCTCATCTCATAAATCATTAAAGCTAATTGTATGAAAAAAAAGACTGAGTTTTCGTCCGGCTATCGTCCTTGTCCGATTACCGGCCGCACAAAAGTGAAACAACAAACATAAATGATTCACAGGGAGCCTGTTAATATACATGAGAACTCACAGGAATAGTGCCCTACATATGCCTGTCTCACTTTAAATTCAAAACATTCAATGTAGTGTTCAGTTCTACATTCATGGTTACTCAGAAGTCGTAAAATTCTTCAACTTTAATAAAATAATTAAGGTTTATGAGTTCATAAGTTCAAATAAATAAGGGTTTTATGAGTTCTCAGTATTCATCTTCGGCTCACCTTTTTTATTTTATTGCTTTTATCAATTCATATTGGAGCCAGTGTGAAATTAACAATAAGCATTGTAGAAAGTCTTTACTATGATATATCGTATTCAATTCATATAAAAATGTAGTACTATTTGTGTTATACATAATACTAATGATACAAAAGCGAGGAAACACGCGCGACGCCACTTGAACCGATTGATTCCCGTTCTCGGTGATTTACGTCTAAATAGCTAATTTACGTAAACGTGACTATGTTTGCTGAATTACATTAAAAGAGTCAAATAATTAAAATAGGCAAATGCTGCTGACAAGAAATTTGTTGGACCCCATATCACAATGAAGAAAAGACTTGTACCGGAAACTTGACCTTAGCAAAATTTGTGTCACAATGTCAATAAAACATTTTTTTATTTCGTCCTTATTTCTTTAAGACTTGGTGGTTCTGACTTTAACAAATATAAAAGTCCAACGGAAAAAACATAGCTAAAGTTTTAGTTAAAGAGTAATCCTTAAAGAAGTATATCTTCGTATACTTACTTAATCAAAACTAGACGATATAATGGAAACAATATAAGATATCCAAACATAAGTCTGTAAGGCGCCAATTCACTTGACAGCTTTCAAGCATGTCTTCTCTAATTAAATTGTGGAACAGACAGGAATGATAACGAACAGATTATTATTTACGTAAACAACATTAGCATAGTTATCAGATTTTATACTCATATGCCTCTGTGCTTTCAATTGTTAACGACACCTACCCGATTAAAGTTTAATCTGCATAACATACGAATAAATGAATATTTAGATATGAGGACCTTTTGTGTTTATTACTCATCTATCTTAGATCAGACAGGAATATATTTCCAAAAGATAAAATACTACATAAGAAATTGCGAATATTTAACATATAAAATCATTAGCATATATATTGGAAAGATTTTTAATAAGCTCGATAACCAAGCATTAAAAATTACAACTCGCCTTGGGCAGTCGCTAAGTCTAGTTTAGATAAAAATATGCGAAACATAACTGGAACTAAGCAAGTAACAAGCTCTTAATAACCAGTTTCCTCCGCATAAAATCATTCCCCAGACGCTATACAAAACATACCTACATGTAATTTCACTGCAATTAATTCTCATTAGCATAAAATAACTTCGATATGTCAATTAATTGTCACCTTGTTTGTAAATAGCCTTCTATATTGAGCATAACAAATTATTTTTAGGTATCCGGGAACTGTATAATAATAACGTTGATATAAAATCAACGACACAAATAACCAAAGTAATAGATATAGGTACCAAATAGGATTGCCTCTCATAATTGACAGTAGGCAAGGCATGTAGCACGACGACTGGCGACCGTTTGCGAAGAAAGGTTCTGGAAAGGCAAGCGTGTACCGAAAGACGCAGTGTAAGGAGACAAGGTGGACTAAATTTACTTTTCCAAACAAGTTTTAATTAAAATTAATTATTATTTTGTTGACAAACGATACAGAAAGGTCAATTCAGTTTCATTAATTAAAAGGCAGATAAGTTACATACAGCGTTAATTATTATTCTTCTGTTTACATCAATTATAATATGTATTTTGTCACGCTTTGTATCATGAATTTCAGAAGTGTTTAAGTATTTAATTTGTCATCATTATATTTATTTAAATAAATAACTTTACTACGTCCCTTACAATTAATATTTAATTAACTCTACATATTTAAGAAAGGCAAATGTTGTAATGCGGCAAGGGTTACCTCTTTCATTGCCTCACCAGCAGACCCAATAGAAATTAACGCGAGATTTACTATATTAACTAACATTAAAAATTATTGCATTTAATCAAAGAAAATTCGGAAAATATGACCTCAAGTATAAAGCATACAAGACGTCCATATTTCCACTGCTTGCGTATTTGTACAGCCCTAAGCCTACATTACTCGTGTTTCCTATTAGTAGGAATGGTGAGCACTAATTGCTTTTATGCTCCGTGTTATGTTATAAAATTTAATTATAGTTACATAAATCTGTTATTTTAAGAGAAATAAGACAATTTTGCAAACTATCTTAGTCACTTTTTGCGACACTAAGCTTGAGAAGAAAATAAACAAATTCTCTAATCCATTGGCATAAGTTTGGGACTTGGGAAAAAATCGGTTTTTTCTTCCGTCACTTATTGAAGTTATTATGATATTTTGGTGACACTCAGCATTCAATCTTAGTACAAAAATTACAAAATAAATACCAAGGAAAAATGTTTTAATTGACTCGATAGCTGCTAGCTCTAAATGTTATTCACATCAAGAAACTAGTTTCAAGGTGTATGTGCTCATTACACTCTATAATCTTAAATGAACACTCTATAATTTTCATTTTTAATGATAGTTTATTATGATGCTAAGTATTTCTAAGTATATTCTAAAATTAGTTTTAGAAGTACTTAAAATAGTAAATAGCTCTCCGTGTGGTGACGTAGCAAGAATACAATTATGTCACCACACCATCTCATCCCATGGATGTCGTAAATACCAACTACGGGACTATCATCTTATGGAAATAAAAAGAAGGAAAACTTGAAATTAAACCCTGTACCAATCCGTCTTGCCAGCGTGGTATTATTAGGCCAAATATCCCTCCGTCCCGCGAGGAGGTCCGTCCCTGCAATGGGACATTGATGGGCTGAAGATGATGAAAACAATATACTTTGTTTCCAAAATAATGATAGTACTTCGTCGGTGGCATAAAGGCTGCGGTGCATGAGATCCCTACTACTGGGGATTATTAATGGATCATAAAAATAATTGGTTTTTGTGATCCATCAATCACTGACCAGGACACTAAGTTTTATGGTAAGTAATATCCGCGATACAATTCTTAATTCGAGAAACAACACGAACCTACAGCAAATCTAAAATTAGCAGTAAGTATATCATACGTGAAGGCTACAAAACTTTTGAGTCTCGAGACTTTCAGGGACTAGGTAGAGTCAGACTTTGCTCAGGGCGCCTTTTACAGCAACAACTACATTATTCATCATTCATCAAAATAGGGGCATGCCGACGGAGTGAAGTCATGACATGGATACCATTAAGTTTCCATCATTTCTGGACAGTATCCGCGTTTTCCATAACGTTCGATTGAGTCATGTTATGATCGTTCATGAGTCGTGAAACGTAAAACGAAAAATAAAATTAATTAGCACGATGCAATTTTCATCAAATGTAATAAAATAGTTTTGTAATTTGTAACAAGAAGAAAGGCAATATAGTCCGCGCTGAAATTCGAGACCCCAGACATAATCATCTCCTCGTTCCAATAACGGTTCCATTTTTGTTCGAGTAAGAAATTTTATATGATAACATACAGACAACCTATACCTGAGCTAATTTTGTAAGCAGACTAAGTACCTCTTTTTAGTTCAAATTCTTTGCTATAACATTCAGTTTGTCAATTTAAGTAGTTAGATAGTTTTTCTTTTTCTCTGATGCTCTTCATTTTCTTTGAAAGATAGGTGTTTGATACAAGAAGAGATTTTTTGTTTGACCTAGTTCTTGTGGTTTCTATCTCATATAGGTGATATATCTGCCACATTGTGACCTTCGTGAAACTTAACCATAGCAACTATGAAGGGATCCGTACTACGGATCCCTTCATAGTTGCTTTTAACTTAGCTAGCAGTTCACTTTTAACTCAACTTTTAACTTAGCTCTAAGAGCTAAGTTAAAAGTGAACCACTAAGCGCTTAGGATTGCCCGATTAAAGCAGCAATTGCCTGGGTACATATAACGTAGAGCTGAATCTGTCTGAGAGTCTGCTGAATTTAAAATTTTGCAAATAGCGACCCCGTAACAGTAAACGCCAAACGCTTACATGGAACTGATAGAGAAGGTAGGAGCTCGAATGATGAGGGAGGCAAAGAATCATGCATATTGGAAACATTTAGATCTATGTCCAGCACCGAATGTGTTTTGGTTAATCTGATGAAACATTAACAAGTGACATTGACATCTACACACCTCAACAAAGTCTAGGGATATTTTCACGATATTTTGTATTAAGTTGTGAAACTCAAAAAAAATTGGTTTGTTTTTAATTTTTTTGATGAAAACTTACTTTGTTAACCTTTTTCAACCATTCTAAATTTAAATTTGAAAAATAAAATTAAAAATAAAAGATTTACGCGGCTTGAACGTAGTCAAGTTCGAAAATTTCACTTACCAACAGTAAGTTTTGACTGCTTTTTTGTGTAAAATTTAAGTTTTATAACAATTTAAACGTTTATTTCGAATGATTAATATTGTGTGCATCAAGCAGCGGCGCCATTTTAACATAGAAGAAATGTTAAGGGCAGTAGGCATGCTCCCAGCTGCGGGTACTAAGCGTAGTATTGCTGAAGAGATTGGAACAGTACAAAATATGAAATCAAGGTTATGGTCACGTTATCGTGCTACTGGTGAAGTGGCTGAAAGATATCACAGCAAAAAGTCTATTACCACTCAACGACATGATCGATTTTTGCAAGTTCCCGCGAAAAGGCAGCCAAATGTTACTACCATGCAGCTGGCTTAGAGGCTCCAGCTCTTGGTGGAGCCTCTTGCGGGTGACCAAACTGTCAGAAGAAGTCGGCATGAAGCCCACCTTTATGATCGCATACCGCTTTGAACTCCAGCAATACGTTGAGCAAATCGCGCAAGATGACTAGAGTGAGGTCGTGAACATTTGCACTGCAAAGATGATCTGTTATCTGTAGCGGTGTTTACACATGAGTCCCGGTTCGGTTTCCACTCGGATTCACGTAGAGAACGTGCTTGGCGAGTTCCTGGTTGTGATAGCCGTCTACAACATCCTCAGAAAAACTATTCATACCACGATAGAACAATTATGATTTAGACGGGAATTTGTGTCGGTCGAAGAACAGAGCGCGTTTTGATCAGAAACACCATGACGGCTGAAAAATAACTTAACGAGGTGCTAAAACTAATAATCTACCCACGTAGACCACAATTGGGCCAAATGTCTAAGTTCATGGACGATAACACCCGTCCGCATAAAGCGAGGGTGATGACGAGCTGGTTGCATGAGCACGACGTATCCATTTTATGCTGAACCACTCAATCGCCTAACCTCAAAACCATAAAATACGCGTAGGACATGTTCAATAGAAGGGCTTTGATGAATTTTCCTGCATAAACTTGCGATGGAAGAGCAACTTTTTTTGTATCCTAGTCGGACCTGTAACATTATACCGCATCAAGACCTGGATAACTTAATCCAAGCATGAAAAACCGTTGCAGGACCGTTATTTACGGTTTTTTGAATCTACTGACTACTGATTACTCACATAACAGTTAAAAACAGATTAATTTTCGATTATTTTCACTTTTGCTTAAGAAACAAATTCATTGTTAGTTTTACTAATTTTTCAAATTTTTTATTTATTTGAATAAAAAAATATTTACGCAAAAATAATACTTTTATTTAACTCTGGATTGTAGCCTGATAAATTACCTTTATAAAAATATAAACATGTTGTATGATAACTTCAATAATTTTGGAGTTAATTGAGTAAATACCAAATATCCCTAGACTTTGTTGAGGTGTGTATATATATAAAACTCAAAGGTGACTGACATAGTGATCTATCAACGCACAGCCCAAACCGCTAGAGAGATCTGGCTGAAATTTGGCATGTAGGTAGATGTTATGACGTAGGCATCCGCTAAGAAAGGATTTTGATGAATTCTACCCCCAAGGGGATAAAATAGGGGATGAAAGTTAGTATGAAACTTTGTCAGTTTCAAACCGATCTGGCTGAGACTTTGCATGCATATAGCTATTAAGACGTTGGCAACCCTATATAAAGGACTTTTATAAATTCTACCCCCAAGGGGATAAAATAGGGGATGAAAGTTAGTATGAAACTTTGTCAGTTTCAAACCGATCAGGCTGAGACTTTGCAAGCATATAACTACTATGACGTTGGCACCCCCTTAGAAAGTACTTTTATAAATTCTACCCCCAAAGGGATAAAAAAGGTAATGGAAGATTGTATGAAACTTTGTCAGTTTCAAACCGATCGGGCTGAGACTTTGCATGCATATAGCTACTAGGACGTTGGTAGCCCCTTAGAAAGGACTTTTATAAATTCTATCCCCAAAGGGATAAAATAAGCGACGAAAGTTTGTATGAAACTTTGTCAGTTTCCAACCGATCGGGTTGAGACTTTGCTTGCATTTAGCTACTATGACGTAGGCATCCCCTTAGATATGACTTTATTAAATTTATCCCCTATAGGGATAAAATAGGGAACGAAAGTTAGTTTGAAATTTTGTCAAATTCAAACCGATCAAACTGAGGCTTTGCACGCATAGAGTTACTATGACGTAGGCATCTGCTAAGAACGGATTTTGATATATTCTACCCCCATGGGGATAAAATAAGCGACGAAAGTTTGTATTAAACTTTGTGAATTTTAAACCGATCGGGTTGAGGTTTTGCATTCAAATAGTTACTATGACGTAGGCATCCCCTTAGGAAGGATTTTATTAAATTCAACCCCTATAGGGATAAAATAGGGAACGAAAGCTAATTTGAAATTTTGTCAAATTCAAACTGATCGGGCTGAGGCTTTGCATACATATAGTTACTATGACGTAGGCATCCTCTTAGAAAGGATATTTACAAATTCTACCACCAAGGGGATAAAATAGGGGATTAAAGTTTTTATGAAACTTTGTCGATTTTAATCCAATCGGACTGAGACTTTGCATGTATATAGTTACTATGACGTAGGCATCCCTTCAGAAATGATTTTGATATTTTCTACCCCTATGGAATCAAATAGGGGATGAAAGTTTGTATGAAACTTTGTCAATTTCAATCGGATCGGGCGGAGGCCCTGCATACATATACCTACTATGTCGTAGGCATCTCCTTAGAAAGGACTTTAAAATTTCTGTCCCCAAGGGGATGAATAGGGGATGACAGTTTGTATGAAACTTTGTCAGTTTTAAACCGATCGGGCTGAGACTTTGCATGCAGATAGCTACTATGAAGTAGGCATGTCCTTAAAAAGTATTTTGATCAATTCCCTAAAAGGGTTAAATAGAATGAAAGTTTGTATAAATCTTCTTACATTTTCGAATGATTGAACTGAAATTAAAGATTGGAGCTACTATGATGAAGACGTCCGCTATTATAGGATTTTGATTAATTCAACCCCTATTAGGACGTCACGTCTCAGCTGCCAAAAAATCTATGAAGTCACGACTCAGCTGTTAAAATTCTATGACGTTACGACGAAGTTGTCAAAAAAACTTCCCGCCAAAATTCTATGACGTCACGTCTTATCTGTCAAAACTTCTATGTCGTCAGGAATTATCTGTCAAAGAGGTCACGTCTTAGCTGTTAAAACTTCTATGACGTCACGACTTAGCTATCAAAATTATATGACGTCACGACGTAGCTGTAAAAAAAATCATGCCAAAATTTTATGACGTCACGACGTACGTAGCTATAAAAAAAAAATTCCCGCCAAAATTCTATGGCTTCACGTCTCATCTGTCAGAATTTCTATGACGTCACGAATCATCTTTCCAAAATTCTGTGACATTACGACTTAGCTACTCCACGCATTCCTTAGAAAAATGGTTTTGACATACCTACAGGCAGACAGAGGGACAACAAAGTGATCTCATAAGGGTTCTGGTTTTTTTAAACATAATTTATAATAATACTTTTTAACGCGAGCGAAGCCGCGGGGAAAAGCTAGTTATTAACATAGGAAGGAGCGTTGACAATACATAATGTTTATAGAGTCGTTTAAGTTCTCAAACTACTGTGCACCACACGTTAGGGTGACACTCATAATCGTATTTGTATTAATGACAGTGTTTAAAAAGACGATTTAGTTAGTTAATTAAATCTACATTTAAGTCAAGATCAGTAGCACTGTTGGGGTCTTGACAAGGTTGGTTTTGATTGTTATTGGGAGGAAATTATTAATCTATTGAACATCCTAAAAAGGGTATCACATGATAATGCCTAATATTGGCCATTATTTGTCTAGCGAATTTAATGCAAGCATTGCAATAAAAATACTCGACTTGATCTCAAGTTAAACGAAAGAAAGTTTAATATAAACGCGCACAGCGTCACAGAGAGTTGGTCATTGACTCAGTCACCACATAAAAGAGAGGTCATAAATGTTTTTACAGCTGAATCAGGGGTGATATGTTGTTGGTGGCCAGGCGGAGCGCGGGGCGTGGCGGCGGCGGGTGCTCTCGCGCCGCCCATCGTCTGCGTATAATAAACGAGAGTGGCGCACGCGGGGACTAGCCAGCGCGACTTGCACCGGCGCCGGTCGACGACGCGCATAGCCCTACACCGCTACTAACTCGCGACGTTTCGCACGCATTATTGCGGCTTGATGCGATCACCGGCGCCAACACCTTACTACCTACGGATAGATCAATACTGGCACGATCACAACAGTCCAACAGGTAAGACAAATTTTCAAACTCCTGTGCTTCTGCAATTTTTTTGTGTATTTAACTTATATCTAAGTAAGCTAATTTTATACTTAACTGTGCTATTTTAATAGTAGATTACTGACCGTGTACTTGTTTTTCCCGCTATATTTGTGAATAATTTGTTATTGTATTTAGGTACTTAAATTATTGTGATTAGGAGGTCAACGCCATATTTACAAACATTATTTTATTATAACAATCTCAATTTTTTGGACAAAAACAGGATAAAGTTTAGTTTTTCTTTTGATTTCTAGAATACGATAATTCTAGAACACACAAGCTTAGACTCTAGAATAGAGCAACAATGTTAGAGCTAGATTAAAACCTACTCTTTGTGTGAACCTTATGAGTTTGTCGTAAATGACCTTTACTAACTATACGCATACTAGTAGTACTTAGCAATAGTAACTAGCATTTAAACAACTTACATAAGCACAAGCACATAAGTTAAGATTTGTAGCCACCTCTTGCTTACAAATCTTAACTTCGACCTTTGCTGTCGTATAAATACCTGAGAAGCGACATAGAAGCTGAGAAAAATAACTTAATAAATAGAATAATAACTCTTTTTATTTTTACATAATAATATAAAAACTAAGAGAATTTTATATTAACTACTTTTTGTCGAATTCTAAAATTTTTATAATAGCAGTTTAAGGATGTGACTACAATTTTTTAAGACGACTCCCGCATTAGGGTTTTTCCCTATGCCACGAAAACTTTAACATTAACGTACTTACAAACACGTAGGACAATAATTTGTAAATCTCATAAAAAAAAATCCTGCCTGAGATTCGGGCTTGCGACCCCGTGCACTCTACATTCTACTCGCGGGTCTACAATAAATTAAAACATAATAAACGCTCTTCATACACCATAAAACCATAATATTAGACCGGTAAATGTGCTTACACCAATAAAATTATGATATTTATATGCCCATAATGTTTTCTTGGTTCTCATAAATTAATGTTCATATTTATTTTTAGATTTGCTATAAAATAAATTTTAATGTACTTTCTGTTATTGTGGTCCAATTTGTAAATTCTGTTCGTGGGTTTTTCCTTGTTTGTTTATTTCCGTAACGCACATTTTGAGTATACTTATTTACAAAACAAGAAGTTTTAGAGATTCAAATAACAATATTACCTACTGAAATTTACAAAATAAAATATATTGCTTTATTATAATAACTTTAGATTTTATATAATAATTAAACACAAACTCGTAAGTACATAGTGAATTTTTCATGACAATTACTTCTAAGTATATCCAGATATATCAGCGTACAAATTCGTTAAAAATAATTGAGATAAATGAAATCTCTCGCTATCGCTGTTTTGCTACCATTACACAGACTTTTTTGTAAGAAATTGTTGATGGTCTCATCAAAATAAAAAGTACTTCCAAAAAATAGAACCCTGACTAATTCTTGATGTTTTATCAAAATGAGAAACATCATCATAACAGCCCATTAATGTCCCAGGATGAGCAGGATCCGTAAGAAATAGTTTTCTGTATTAAAACGAAACTTTGCGTAGTAGAGCCTTCAGTGTCTATTTTTAACGTTTTCATTGCTTTTTAATGCTATTGTGATAGTCTTATATTCCTTAATCGACTATTACGATACCTATATAATAATAGGTGATTGTGGTGCTATCTGTGTCTTAGTTCGTTACCAAGGTCACATGGTCAGTACTAGAGCAATAACTTTAATTAACCAATGATTGAGGGAGGTAAAGCAAAGGGAAGATTTTGCTTTGTAGAAGACAAGTCTTCTTAAAACACAGATGAAAAAAATAAACTAGCTCTTCCACAATTTCGTTTGCATAATGTATAGTACATTGTCGAACTAATCATTAAAAATATTTCTGCTTTAATCGTAAGGGTACTAATCTAACAATAAGGTTAAACTATATCTAGAAAATAACTAAACTGATTGTAATGAAGAAATTACATATCGTAGATAGATAGATAAAGAAGGTGCATGATTAAAAATCCTTCGAACTAAACCAGCAATGTGTAGGTGTCAGCACTAGAAAGTTGCTCTGACACTTTAGCTGGAAAATTTTCTAACGCTATGTCTGTAGCACATCGATCTAGCCTTAACTAATTAAGATATACTCGTATACACTATACACAGTGCAGTTCAATTAAATATGCTTATGCTTCTTATTTAATACAATTATTATAATAATTAAGAATACAATCACCACCACATCTCATCCCATGGGTGTCGTAAAAAGCGACTAAGGGACTATCCGTGAATGTTATCTTTAACAAAATAAGCAAGCTGTTTTGTTGTATAATGTAATGTTTTTGTGTTTATTACTGCTAGGTATTATTGTTGGGCTTAGGTTATCTTTAAGTCTTTTATTATTTACTAAGGTTGTTGATTTTGTACTCAGTATATTAATATAGATAGTATATGGTGTAGTATAATAATATAAATTATCTATTAGTGAAAACTTGTAATTGGCCGTATTTATGTTATATAAGTGTTCATTGTACAATCATAGCTGTAAGTTTTCCCTTTAAAAATAAAATAAAATAAAATAAAATAAAATAAAATAAAAAGAAGGAAAACTTGAAATTAAACCCTATACCAATCCCTTTGACCAGCGTGGTATTAGTAGGCCAAGTATCCCTCCGTCACGGGTCCCGTCCCTGCAGTGGGATATTAATGGGCTGTTATGATGATGACTATAATTTAACAAATATATTCTAATAACACTAAAATTTTATGTACAACTAGAGATTTAATAAGATGAAACATTGTTTATCAGTTAGACTCAATCAGTGAGGTGATAGGTTGAGTTTCTCGATCGATCGGACCGGTTAATCGAATCAAACAACATGGCAACAATGTTGCAACTGTTGCTATTCGCTACTTATTATACCATAAACGACTTTGCACACCTTTTTAATAAATGACTACTTTGCCTTTTACCGTATTGTGAAAGAGGAAAAGCCATCGCCATCACATTTCATCCCTAAAATGACGTAAACGGTTCTCACAATAATACGCTCTACGAAAACTAAACGAATCTTAAGTTTTTCTTCACTGGAAGGCCTGTAATGATGACTTTTCCTGATAATATGCTATCAGTAGAGTTCATAACCAGTAACCACCATGCCTTTTGCAATTATTGTAAATATAACATAGTAGTCCCCACTATGGCTGCATTAGGGTTATTTTTACCATCCTCATAAAGTATCTAGGATTGTCAGAAAAGGGAAACAGTTGTAATTCATATCTTCCTATTTCACTGAAGAGGCGTGGCCTATTTTATGGCAATTAAGGGCAGGCTTAAGGCCTATTTAATCCCTTAGCGGAACTCTTTAGGTAGACTTGCAGAATGAGATGGCGTAGTGATCGTCTTCTGTATCCGTAACCGCTTTGTAAGAAGGTACTTCATTCTAATCAAATAGTTACCTAACGTACAGTGTGTAGTACATGTGATAATTACGTAGACTAATGTGACTTCTATTATCTGTCAGATGTAACTTAGCTATACTTATACTGTGATCACTTTTAATTATTTGTTTACTTATTATTGCATTTTTGTGAATGCAAATAGGCAGTGAATCATTCAAGGGCACTTAATGCAGTTTTATTTTATTTTTTTATCAAATAAATAGCCCAACAATTTTTACCAATAAATTTAAACAACTGAGCATCCTACAACGAGGAAAACCGCAGGTTTTCCTTACAAAATACACAAACAATACCGGAATAAATACTAAACTCGATAGATTTGCAATAGTATCACACAGTATTCTATATTCCAATAGATAGAATAACAATGTGTAGTTGAAAAAAGGTGGGGATATCGGTTTAAGTCCAATGGCATAGAATCCATTCTAGCATACCTTTAGCCATGAAGTGGCGCACTTTGCTTTACAACTGGTCACCATCATTACTTAAATTCTACCTCAACGCCTTCCAATTGACTCTTCCTGATCAAAGCAATCTTGTAAGATTGGGAAAACCCATGGACAAAAGATGCACTGAATGTGGCAAAGAAATTGGTAAGGCTAGACACTTATTGGTAGGCTGCAAAGTGCTTTTGGATAGGAGTCATTACTCGCAACGTCACGACAGAGTACCTACTAGGGATTATACGCGAGGCAGTGAGTCTATCGATCGCTAGAGCTAAAAAAGGACTGACTACAAATAAAAGACAAAACATCCAATTTGTTAAGGAAGGCATCACTAAAAAGACAACCTTTAAGCCTTTTTCAGTCCTAAATTCGGCAGACGATTGGACACTACTGGTTGACACGTATGAAACACACTATAAAATCCCGGAGAATATCTGTGTGTCACCGTTAAGACCACAGATATTCCTCTACTCACATTTGAAAAAGCGTATAGTACTTATTGAGCTCACGGTACGTGGAAACTTACATCCCGAAAGAACACGCAATTAAGACAAACAAAATATACTTTGACTTGACGAATGAGATAACTAGAAATGGCTACAAGGTTACTCTACCTATATGCCGTGGAAATAGGTGCAAGAGGTACTCCAGCTAAATCCCTCTACAGCTTATTAAAAGAACTAGGAATGCCGAGAATTTCAGTAAGCTTTCTACTATCACGAATGTTCAAAATGGCATTGTTAGGTTACTACGAAATTTGGATAGGTAGAGGACGGAACATAGCAGACAGTGAAGGTGACCGCTAACGCGTTGTAAGGGGGCCGTCTTAAACCTACATCTAGGTCGTAAGTCCTAGACGCTGTTATGCAAGTGCTCCGTCCTCTATCATGCGAGGGACCCGGCACCCGCACGGAGAATACATGGAATGCTAAGATTAGGTTTTATCTTAGCATCTGCTGAAAAAGCTTATATTATCTATGACTCTACATATAGGTATGAGAACAATCTCTTGACCTCTATGAATAAAAGAACCATAAAAAAAATACTAAATGAGTTCAATTACGTGAACCTTTTGCAATTATACAGCAGATAAACCAAAGAGGTTATTATTCTAATGAGTTAATTATGTTATATAATTTTTAACTTAAATGGAATTTTACTATCTAACATCCTTCAGAGATTAAGCAAAATATTTATATAAAAAAACACACACCGTCATTATCTCTGCGCCATTAATTATAAACAACGATGAACTGTCAATTTAACGGGTTGTTAATTAATACGATATCAGATTTATAGCAACGCTTTGCACGCGATACAGTGTAAACTCGAAGGTATCTTAGTAAAAGATGAGTTTAACTAGTAATTTTAATTACAAGTACATACGATACTCGTCGAGTGGTCGACGCCTCGCCACTCTTAAGGTAGTTACAATTAGAAACCATTCGCGATAGGATTTCTGAGAATTGGACGAATCCAGCAAGTTTCACGTTTACCGACGGGCTTTTTACTGCTGTCCGTCGCCCACGTTCGACAGCTTACCAGCGACACAGACACATAACTCAGTTTTTACGACCTATCCCTTTAGAACATTTGTTGAATATAAACAGGAACAAACTTTCCCTCGTTATGATCTTAAATTTCATTAAACATCACATAATGAACTCGAGTTTCATTGCTAATTTAAGATTTTATTGTTATTGACTTTTTATGTTACGTACAATTTATTTCAGGTGCTTGAACTTTATCAGGTCAATGTTCAAATTGAGGTCGAAAGCGATCACTAGGGTGCTTAAGTACATTGCACTTGTGTACGTACACAGTGCGACATGTGATCATGATTTTAGCATGATCTGCTATCGTTATGTCTGTCATTACAGATAGTATGAACATTATGATTTTATTGATGAAAAACAAGTCAAAGTCGATGTATGATCACACTTTATTAATCCACTAGATGAGGTGACGTTGTGTAACGACAATATGACGTAGTGCTCAGTTTATCTGCCTGAACCAGAGCACGATGCTCGCATAAATCAAACACTTCTTTTCCGTGATAGACTATGGTAGAATCTACTGAAAAAATAAACAATCTAAAGAAGTGAAATACTAATTTATTTCCAGAGTTGAATTTCTCAAAAATGATCTAACGTTTCCACTACATAGATTACAGAGCAACTGTACATCAGCATCCGTAGACAAACTTAACCTACGTGATTATAACGTCTGATAATACTAGGTAGTCAACTTACGTAATAGTATCAGACATTTGATATCCCCTCTCTTAGCTGTACTGAAGCAAACTGAATTAGTTACATAATAAGTAGTAACTTAATTACGTTCTGGAAGGTATCCGGTGCAAAGCCAGTGACCGACTCGATACACCAATTGGGCAAGCCGACAATACACTTGACCCCGCAAACTCTAAATTATCTTTTGTTACCTATCGTCTGCGACATACGTCTACCGTGTCTCGTTTGTTGCTAAGAGATCACTGCACTGATTCAAACGAAGTATATCGTCCCTATGTCCATGTAAAGACAACGTAAATAATACAAAACTAATGTTGTTTTTCTTTCTATACTTACTTTTAACTGCAAAACAAAACAAGACATTGATAATATTATCATAACTTTATAGTAATGTTAAGTTACTATTGATATTAGGATTTAAATACACTATTAATTAACGGATTATCGGGATATTTACCATGTTTGTAGTTGTTGAGTTTCCGATATTTCGACGCTGTTACAAGCGCCATGATCACGGAGGAACTGTTCAACAACTACAAACATGGTAAATATCCCGATAATCCGTTAATTAATAGTGAATGTGACCATGACAGTTTAAATAATTATATTTAAATACACTGTTAATTCTTTATTAGTATGGCTCCAAGGCCGAGTCTTCTCCGACCAATAAGGTAGATAGGTACCTGCATTTATTACCTATTTATTTATTTATTTATTTAAGCCATATTTATTTCCTAATACATTAATCTAACAACTATAACTTTAAACTTATTTTATCTAATTTATTAAAAACGTAGTACTTAAATTATATCTAGTTTTTTTTTTCTTGTATCAGGAACCCTCTCCGGTAAAGGCCTCCTCCAAGGCTTGCCATCTTTCTCTATCTCGTGCTATTTGGATCCATTGTGGACCGGCGATTTTTTTGATGTCGTCATCCCATCGAGTGTAGGGTCTGCCTCTGTAACGTTTGCCTGGTGGGCCACTCCATGTAGTTACTGTTTTTGTCCACCTGTGATCTGTAAGGCGAGCTACATGACCTGCCCATTTCCACTTTAGTTTTTGTGCATGGCTTAGAGCATCCACTGCTTTGGTTTCGGATCTTATTCTTGTATGTCTTACCTTTTGTAGCTTTTTAATATTTAGCATGCTTCGTTCCATTCCTCTTTGACATGTATTTATTTTGGCTTTTGCCTTATTCGTGAATTTCCATGTTTGGCATGCATATGTCAAGCATGGAATAAGGCAGGAGTCCATCACTTTCTTTTTAATCATTATAGGCATATTACTCTTAAATATTTCTTTACAACTCCAATACTTATTCCATGTGCTTTTGACTCTTCTCTCTATTTCTTAATTATTTCTGTCACTGCTGAATCCAATTTGCTGAAAATTTACCTATACCCTGTATTAATAATAAATGCCCTTCCTCGCAGTGACACATAAAGAGGTGTTAATAAGAATAAGTTATTACTAACATACATGCTGAAAGTTTCGTAACCACATCAGATATCAACGTGACCATCAAGAATAGAAGATAGTGCATAGATTTGTTTTGAATTACTTTTTGCTACATGCTAGAACCGCGACGTGACGATATCATAGAGGTTAGCAAAGATTTCAACCTTTGCACATCTACGTGATGTCTATCTAATTTGTATCATTCAATATATCTACGTGATAATTGAATTATACAAAATAAATGCATCTTGTTATCTTATCGTGCAACAACAAAAAAAGTGTGCTTAGTTAAAATTTCTAAAATACATATAATATAATATAGATAAGAAACTACCCAATCTTTGCGATGGACAGAAAACTTAAATGATGACTGGCCAACGTGATGTTAGTGGGCTAAATGTCAGTTTACTTTAAACACTGATCTGAACTACCCCTAGTGCGGGAGTTGTCTTTTTTTTTAACACTCAAACACTCAAAAAAAACTACAACAACTTAAAAATACCTGTCGATGTAAAATAACTTTGCTATTTTCAAGTTGTGATTATTACAAATCTCTATTCTATTCTATTCTTCTCATTAACCTTTTAACCTTTATTAACCTTCCAGAATTAAGGAAATACATACAAGACAAGATACATTAACAAGAATCAGTACATATAAACAGCTGCATAACAAAAACAGTGAGCTATAAAGCAGTAGCAAGGCTACTGATACAATCAGAGATTTTGTAATTATTCAATCTAGTGATCGCGCACGAGACTTACGATGCGGTTTGTTGTCGCATTCGCTTAGCTCGCAACATATCCACTCACGTGTGCATGCGCCCTACGAGTGACCGTAGTTTATTGTGCTCTCAACTACTAGTATGTCCTTTAATGTATTGCTCTTAATTCGTAACTCGGACAAACAGATTTCGAACAAGGATGAGTTGATAACATTGTGACACATATATAGCTTTTATTATTATCGAATCTTTAAGAAGTCAAGTCACTGAGTCAGAAATACGTCAATAAAGATCTTAATAATGATATGTTATAGATCTCTTTTGTCTCATTGAATAACCAAATTCAGCTAAATTAAATATTCCCTTAATTTTCCATTACAAGGACGCACCTTTTCTTGTGGAGAAAACCTATGCTTAGTAATATTGTGTTCGGATAGCTTAATTCTCTCTTAGATAACTTTTACAACCCCTCATGATGAGATATGGTGCAAATCATTGTATTCTTACAAGGGCATCCAAAAGTTATAAATGTTCTATGTGCACATAAATACGTATATAAAGTTAATTGCTTGCTGTTCTTAATTAGAAGGACTCTACAAAGTCACTTATATTATCATAAATAAGATACAGATCAAAGTAATTGATAGATTTAATAAACTAGTGACTCACAAACAGAATCAGACGAAGAGCAATCCGAATCATATAACAATAAGATCTCATGTGCGATATGATACCTACATATAATCCAACACGTGCATATAAGTATAATGTATATTCGGTTAAGTGATTGCGGTGCGTTTACAGTAGTGATGGCCCAACGTAGTTCACACTCTCACGTTTCTCGTACGCTCGGTGCCACTGTACAGTCACGGACTTATCAACCTAGACTGTTTGGACTTTGAACTATTAGAAGTTGAACGCTGCGAATCGTGCGAGAGGGTGCGATATATTTTTGTTGTTTCCTCTCTTACTACGTAGATAGCAGCGCCAGTGCACGATGTGGCCAACACGCGATACTATTTTCGTTTTGTTATTGCTGAACTACAAATGTATTAATATTAATAAAATGAAGCAAATTTACGTGAAAATGCTTACAAAATTGTATGATTAATTAACAATGATGCATTTTAACTTTAACAATATAACCTTGACCGTTAATGCAAATGTTTTGCCCAAAAAGTAAAGTGATTCTTTTTAAATACTTACTAGGATTGTTTTTTCAAGAAATATTATTGTAACAGTTTCAAAGAGTTTTAATGAGGTGTTTTTGTTATTAACCCGTCAAATCCGGTTTTTCGGACACAATAGAAATTAAATTATTTCGCGGTGACCGGTCACTGCCTGATAGTTAACATATTAATGTTGATCACTTGGCAGATTTCATTGTCCCATCGAACCTCATACCTACACGTTTTTTCAATGGGAATAAGTCAATTGATCTGCATGCAACATTTAACTATGGGTCAGACAGAAACAGCTGTGTAGACATATCTGTACTGAAGTTCGGTAAATAAATATCATCCACAGAGCAGTTTTCTCTCTTTAATAGTTCTATTAATACTAATTGTAATAGTATCTTCAAATTACCCAGCCTTTATGGTGGTTATAAAAATATATATATTTAAGAATAGGAAGAAAATAAATTTTCAAGACGAAGAGTAGATGCGTGTTTATGGCTCCAGCTAACCAAACTATTCACATCAACCGAGGTTCCCGCCTTGTCGTGGTGGTGGGCTGAGTACCCGTAACACGTAAAACTAAGTGACATCCCCCGAAGGGAGCTTCTTCACTGGACTGTAACCCAGACAGCTCATGTTAAAGCGGTTCAGTAGGTTGCGGTGCTAAATGGGCAGTCCGCAACTGAGGCGTGCCACGGCGTCGCGTGGGAAGCACCTGCCCATCCGGGCCAACGACAAGTGTAGGCCCATAAAGAGTTGAGAGAGTCCTGGAACACGTGCAAGTAATGCCCGTGACTGAAAAGTCGATTCGTGTCAAGAATTATATACCTACTTATACTTCAAAAATGTCTTAATTGTGAACAAATTAATATTTTTAACATAATATTAGCAATTTCAATAAACTTGAATACTTACGACCTTTTTTAAAGAGTAAGTTATAATATATGTTTTGTCTTATATTCACGGAATGATTTGGCGACATTTATAGAACAGTGTAAAAAGAACTTAAGCCCGATTTACACATTGACAAGTACAGTAGCGAGTTAATTGGTATGTTGTTGATTAAGTTGATTTAAATAGAACTCCGTCCTAGTTTTTGGGGAGTTAAATTGGCGGGACGCGAGACAGGGGTCTACTTCGTATTTAACTTGCCAAAAAATAGGATAGAGATCTATTCAAATCAACTTAATTAACAACTTACTACTTAACTCGCTACTGTACTTGTCGATGTGTAAATGGGGCTTTAAAGAGCTGACACAATTTTCTAGTTTGAATTACCTAATCGGTTCCAAAATGACTATAAGCGGCTCCGCCCGCGGAACATGATTTTGAGATAAAAAGTAGCCTATATCCTACACGAGGCTCCCACCTTTCTCCATACCAAAGAAAAAACAATAAATCTCATTTTCCATTTTATAATATTAAGAGGAATATATTAAAACTACTAGATATAGTAAATATTATTTTATTTTAGTAATTAATTTTATTGTAATATAATATAATTTTTATGCAGATAATTCTCGATAGTTTGTGTATATTTTTGTGTTCTATTTTGTGTTAACTTAACATTGTATAATTGCATGCCGTGGCAGCCTTTAAGTAAGGCAGCACTATATTATGTATTAATTCACATGTTTATATTCACAATTGTGTTAGTGTATGCTTTGTTGGTTGTCCTTAACAATAAATAAATAAATAAATAAATAAAATATTTAATAATAAAAATAAAAACATTTTTCGTTATTTTACAAACTTGAAAGATAAAACAAATAATTTTAAATTTATACATTATAGGAAAATCTATTAAGTAATCAATAAAAGTTAAAACAATTTTAATTGTTATTTAACACCAAATAACTAAATACCTATCATAATATAAAGTCTTTGTAATATTAATTGTTATAAATAAATCTTATATTAATCAACAAAAGTTAAAACAATTTTAATTGTTATTTATCACCAAATAACTAAATACCTATCACAATATAAAGTGTTTGCAATATTAATTGTTATAAAAAAATCTAATATTAATCAACAAAAGTTAAAACAATTGGTATTTAACACCAAATAACATCACAATATAAAGTCTTTGTAATATTATTAAGTAATCGTCCCGCAGCGTGTAGTCTTCTCCGTATTGTTTGGATTGTTACCTGAAATGAAAGAATATTATAAATTTAACTTTTTTAACAAGATATTATGGTAAATGATCGATATAATATCAGTATTATTCGGTTCTTTATTTTCATTCATAAGATTATGTTATAATTTTTTAAATTTAACATTGCATAATGTTACTTGTCCTTACATAAGTTACGCATAATACTCATTTAACATAACTATTTCATCCTATTTACTTTAAGTATAATATTTAATAAGCATACTATCCCAAAGCATAAGTTTACTTAAGCATTATGATGCATAACCATAACAATTTTTGTTTTACATGCCTATTACATAATTTTTGTTTTTCAAATTCAAATAGATAGCTATTAATCTATCAATAATATAAACCTAACCTAAAACCTTATGTTTGTTTATCAGAATAGCTATCAATAACATAAACCTATTTTTTGTCAATTAACTAATAGACAAATAACCAATATGCGTTACAACTTTATGCATTTCTAAGTTATGAATAAAAACAATAGCATATGCAATATTTTTGATTAATAACACAGTATTCTAAAAAACAATTATGGCATACTATTATTATGACCAAGAAAATTATGCGTAACATAATGACAATGAAAATTAAGATAAAAACCATTATGAGAAAAAAAGGAATCCCGACGCTTACACATCGCGCCACAGTATGTAAAATATAAAATCATGTTCAATCTTAACATGTAATTTTGATTATAGCTTTTAAGAACACTCTTAGTAGTTAGTTAGTAGTATTCTTAAAAGCAATTTAAATTAAAAAAGCAAATAAAAAAGTGTGGTATTGTAATGCCACACTTTTTTATAAAATACAGCGTGTTTCTCTATTTGATTTATGCACGACTCAGCAGTCGTTACTAAAAGGCTACGAACCTTGTCGTAGAATTTAAGTCATTTCGATTCTATCAAGAGTCGATTATGATTGTTTTATTATTTCATGTCATCTTTATATTAAAGTTAATGTTAATAAATAAAACTTTTACCAAGCAATGCATTTGTCAAATGTTATTAATGCTATAGGTATGTTGTTTTGCCTACATGTTTTTTTTAAATAATCCTTTTATGAAATGATGATTTAAATTTTTATATACCTAAAAACATTTTTTGTTTGTTGAACAGTTTTAAAAAAGGTAAATTTAACAAGTAAGTAGGTATTGTTTTGTCAAATGTTATTTTGTAATTGAAAATTTGTGATTTGTTTTTTGTCACAATATTATGATTGGACACCGTATAAAACATCGTATGATTAGCCTACGAATACATTAGAATTACGAGTCGGAAACTCATGTAAACTCGATTAAGTTGGGAGTGGATTCTATTTATGAACTTAAAAGGGTCTTGTGCTTTCATAACTAACGTAGAGACTGCTTAAAATGATACCTTTTACGAAAATAAAACTTATCAATAAATTATTAAACAATAAGAAGTGCATGTTCACATTTTTTTTTTCAAATAAGATAAGTATAGGTAGGTTACCTCGAAAGTTCTAAACAAGAAAAATGTAGAAAGTTTAAGGGATTGATTTCGAGCGATTTGCGCACTATTATGTATCTGTTAGGTATGCTACTATACTACGCAATATTAAGTTAATAACATCTACTAAAAATGGCATTTACCTATATTAAAAAAAAACAATCTAGATTGATTGCACAGCTTAGTAAAGGCCTACACAGACCGGGACGGCATGGCAAGGGATTTTAATTTTTACTAATGGAAATTCAACCGTACTGTTACAGAAATACGACATAAATTGCTATGCTTTAAAATGATGCCGTGGCATTGAAAGGGATTTTATCGCACGGCATTTTCCATTTTAAAGCATAGCAATTTATGTCGTATTTCTGTAACAGTACGGACAAAAATACCTACCTATATTTGATTTACATATTTTTTTTTAATAATATAAAATGTATCTCAAGTAGAATCCATTTTTTTACTACTAATAAAAACTATTATTAACACGCGCCAAATAGATACCTACCAAACTTCGATGGAAACTTTGAGATTCCATATCAAGCCACATTGAAAATTTCGAGACGGAGCATGTTATATACAACACGTCGATTAGGTAGCTAACAAACAAATTAGAGTGTTAGGAGTTTTCAACCTTAACTCAATAATGTTAAGTTGATTTTTGCAACTCATAAAAATAAAAATAACCGTCAGAATATGTTGATGTGCAATTTTGAACTTAATGTTAAGTGTGTAAGGATTAAAGTCAAATTGTTTCAAAATGCAACTGAGATGAAAGAATAAAACATGTTATGCGAATAATATACTGAACGTTGGGAATTTCGAAGCGGAACTTGTTAGAACACGTCAAAAATACCAAACTACGATGGAAATAGGTATGTAATAGATAGTATGTATTGGCTACTTGAACTTTAACTCAACATTATTTCATTTTATTATGCATAAAAATTATCAATACTTACAAAGTTTAAATGTTTTTAATTTGAACTTATGTAAGTATTTAAATTGTTGCAAAAGGTTAAAGGAATTATCTTTGGGACAGATTTCAGAGGCTCAAACGAGGGCTTCTTGTGGAAGAGACAGGCAAAGCACGCGTTGGCACCATGGGCGCCCGGGCGCCGCTCTTCCATGGGTGGTTATAATCGCTTACCATTAAGGTGTCTGTTCGTCTGTTATGTTATATGTTATAAAAACAAACAGGTAGGTATAAAGGAGGCGCGGTCAGTAGTGGTTCGAATCGCACACAGCATAATTATTTGTGTGAACAAATTATTGTCCTGAGTCTGGACTTTGTGTAAGCTTTTAAATGTTTGTAAAAGTCCCCGCGACATAAGAGTAATTAATTCCTAGTGCGGAAATTATCTATATAAGTATAGAAAAATAGTAAATTATTACTTACCTCTTTTTTAAATAAAATTTTATTACCTTACCTACCTACCTACCAAATAATAGAAATAAACTTACATTATATGTAGTAGCTGTAACTAGCGTACTCAAGAGAGGCTGTCTGGTATGCGCGGCGACAATGTTCAAATCTTGGTCAGCGGTGGTAGCTCTTTGATAAAGTTGCCTGTGATGAGGCGTCAAATCGCACCCGGTTTCCTCATTTCGTCGGAACCAGAAATGAATTGTAGTTCTCTAAAACAATAATTATAGTAAGTTTCTAAAAATAATTAATATCCTGCGTGGGATTCAAACCCACGACCTCATGCAGGGCAGCCGATTACACTAACGCCAGTCTACCGAGCCTGTCATGTTTAATAAACTTTAAACCAACTATATCAATTTAATTCAGCTGCCTAGTAACTAGTAACATAAAATGTATTCTATATATTGTCCTAACACCTATTTCAAACCAAACCAAGTTTCACTCCGTCATTTGCCAAAATGTATTAACAAGATTCAATAAATAATCGTAACTGTAACAATGTGATAACTGAAGATTTTAATGAGCCCAAAGAAACACAACCTTCCTCTATATTATTATATTATTACCAACTCTAGGTCTGTTTAGGTAATTAAATAAAGGTCTAATAAAAAAGAGTAGAGTAAATAACATAGAGTTATCTCTCTGTTATTGAACTGTAATACAACTATTACCTAGTTTATCTTTTCTTTTAAATGCTTCTCTAATGTAAAAAGGAATACCAAGATAGTTTACCGTTATTTAGATAAACAGACAGAATATTAATATGCATTTATTTTAAACAATAATTTAAAAAATGTTAACTGTGACACTCACCGTTAATCCAGTTCTTCTTTCTATTTCCTTAATGCTGTAACCACTTTCTCGTAGAACTACAATTATTTGCCTTTGCTGTGGTGTTAATTGTGGCGCCATTTTATTTTTTCACTAACATGAACGCCGAACGAAGTAAATATTTGGCACTAGTGATTGCAAGCGATCCAACGACCGGGAGGCGGGAGGCGACTGATTTAAATTTTAAAGTTATGGGAAGAAAACTAGCGCCCGCGCCCACGTGTGTGCTTGTAGGACTGTAGGTGTGTGTACGCATGTAGGTGTGTGGGCTACCACCCATTCACGAGACTTAAATCTATGTGTGAAAGAAGCGCTAGCGCAGTGATTGGCTGATGACGTCGTGCGAAGTCCCTTTCGAACGATTTTCTATACTATACTATGCATAGCTAAAGTTATATCGGGTGTCTAACTTAACGTGTTGCTGTGTGTACCAGCCTGTATCTTAACTATAAATAACTTGTCCTCGATGCGTTACATATGTAGAGTATGAACAAACATTTGTTACACTACGATGTTGACAACACCAAGTAATGCAGCACCCACCCTGATATTATCTTAGCTGATAGATTTATATAAGGATGTAACTGATTTGTATTTTTATGAGTTAGGAAGGTGAAGTTTAACATTGTTTTACATTACATTACGCAAGCGTTTATTAATAACCGACTGGTATAGTAGTCTATATGTAAGTATGCTGTTACATAATGACCTCCTGTAGCATAAACAGCTTGAACGATATTTAAGTTACAGGTACATCAGATAGTTTAACATAGGTATGTTAAACTATCTGATGTAACTAAAAAATAATATGGCGAACGTAAACTAAACGTCTTGACATATTTCAAAGTTTGAGGTCGCCAAAATAATAATAGAATTATTAGTTCAGTCAGGTTTAAGGCTTTATAAGTAAATTTGAACTTTTTCTGCTTCTGGTGCCTCTCCAACTAGTGAAGGTTGGCAGTCAGCTCACCATATTTTACACGATCTTTTGCCGGATGGAAAAGCTCTAAGGCATTGGCGGTAAATTTGAAGCCCATTTTTCTACATTTTTTATCGTTTGTGGGATTTTTAGAATTTTGAGTACTTATCTGTTATTTATTTAAATCAGGATGAACTGCTTTACATCGGAAATTTTAGTTTTTCACTCGATGAGTCTCGGAAAAAAGTAGAGTCTAGGAACGTTGACTGATACTTATGAATATCATTCCAACATGGTGGTTGCCCCCATTCCTGGAGTACCTTTTTGCTTTCTATCAAGTTTGTCTCAGTCACATTGGAGTGTCATGTATTAAAACTTTCAGTAATGTATAAGGTAGAGACCACATACAGCTGCCTAACATTCCCAGAGAATAACATGAGCATAATGGTGGTTTGCACTTTAAGCGTTAGCTCGACAAATTTCAATTTAATTAGATGGCCATTGTAACAATCTAAAAAGCTTACTAAAATGTAAATGTCTACTATCTTTCTTGTCACTTGGATGTTGGAAAAAGGAGTATATGGCCAGCAAAATATTACAATAGAAGAAAACCTCGATACCCATCGGGCAACATGGTATTAGTTTCCTCCTTAACTATAAGATATAATTATAGGATCCTATTATTTAAGATTAATTTTCCTGCATAGGAATTATGCATAACAATGTTTTTATAAAAGTATAATTACTTACTGGTTTGTTCTCGAATGTTATCGTTGTTACACTGAATAATATCTATGCATAAATGTGAATACGATTCGTGTTTTAAATAAGGTCAGTAAAGACAAAAATATTTATACGATTACATACACCCTGACATATTGTGATTCATTATATAGTTTAAATAACTTAAAAGTTAAACACATTCATTCAATATAAGAAAGACAAGGAATGATATTCATAATAATATCAATTAAAATACCTATTATGTAATAAGTAATGTCCATTCATAATAATAGAATGGTATTCATTAAATTTACGTTCATCCCACTCAAATTCAAAGTAAACAGCATTCGTAGCACCTGGCAACTTCTAGAATGGAATAGTAGGTACGTTTCCAGCGATCTTTTGAGTCACAGGATTATACATGTATGACCTGACCTAACGATCTTTGTGGCGTACCTAGCTATTACAGTACTTACGTCTGCGTAGCAATCAGAGGGTTCGATCCCAAGGCAAACATTTGTATGCGTGAACATGCTGTTTGCTTTATTCTGGAAATGTACTATGTATAACATGAATGAACCTATTTACAAAAAAAAGTACCCATAAAAGTATGTTCATCCGTTGTCTGGTATACATAGTAAGTAAGTAGATAGGTTGAAAGAGAGCATTATACTTCATAGGCAAGCAGACTTCTAGGAGCGTCGTTTACCTGTCACCGTAAGGTAGAATCGCTTTGTTGCCACATAGCCAATAAGCAAATAAAATTGTTTATTGTGTCTATTATGAACTTATTACATAGAGATAAACATACGTGCATATTATACTCGTTAATGTGATTTAATCAAGAGCAAAGTGTAATGAGTGAAGGATAGGTGTAAGTAGAAGTACCTATGCCTGTGCAAAAGATAATTAATATCAATTAAAAACAATCTTTAACTTCATCATTAGTAAACATCGTGAATTTAATTAATTATATTATGTACCTATATTTATACACGTATCAGTTACTTTTGAACTTTACCACGCGTTCACATAAGATACTTTACATAAGCATAGATTAACCATCTTTACTTTTTTTAAAAGATCACATCCACACTAGGTATTCTGCCGTGTCGCGGGACTTTACAAATATAACTTTTACTAACACAAAGAACATCCAGACTCAGGACAATAATTTTGAATCCCTGCCAAAATGAATCCCTATGAAACCCACGACCTTATGCACACGTACTACGAATGCCGCGCCACCGAGGCAGTTTTAAATATTACCTTAGTTATACCCTGATATAAATCTAATCCTAATATGAATTGATAAATGTGCATTACAATACCGAAACTCATGCACTCAGGAAATGAAAAAAACTCCTTTAAGGGATGCATATCTGGTATCGAGTGGGCGTTGCCGGTGTCATATTACACGTCTTCCCTTTCAGTATAAAAGCAGAAATACTCTTCAACTTACGCACATTAAGTAACGAGTATTATTGCGATAACAATAGTTGGAATTTGATAAATATTTTTTTATATTTTATTTGCAGCAATATGTTAGTGAATAAGGCAGTACAATTCACTATTCTGGCAGCAGTTTTGCTGTTGGATAGTGTTACAAATGCTGCCACTTCAGCTACAGTCAAGTTCTGTGGACGACAACTCAGCGTGATGATGACCAGAGTCTGTCAAGCTTACAATAGTCCATCATGGGATGTTCCTACAGGTAAATATCTATCATTTGTAAGCCTAGATCTCCTAGATTTAAACGCGAGTTTGATTGTGTATTTTGTTAAATTTCTAAATAGTTCAGACCATTTTATTTTGACCTCCTCTTAAATGCCCGTCTGCAGCTGCAGAGACACATTCCATCTCTACTGCAGGTATACTTGGTCAACCAAAACCCTGTTTTCCATCATACAAAATTAGTAACAAGTGTTTTTTTAATTAGTCAATTATTCCACTTAGCCAGCCTACGGAAGAAAAAAATTTTTTTTTTGTCCGTCAAACCACAGACAATAAACATACACAATCCATAATTACTTGAATGAAACGTAGTAAGTAAATCAAAAGAGTATATGAACATCAGCGATATTTTCAGCCCTTTCAAATAGAGTTTATATTGTGTACTCACCCCAAGTACAACATCCTCCAAGCAACAGGCTATTAACTTTATCATTAACATTATTATTCAATAACAATGTATAAAAGGTCAATTGAGAAATCAATCCGAGCATATACGACATAGCGTTATTTATGATATTAATTAACCGTAACTAAACTGTGTTAAGAAGAATACTTTTACCTCTGTAAATAAAATGATTAATTTAAATAATGTAAAATTAAATAAATATTCATATTTTTTTTTATTTATCTTCTAAAAAATTTAGATTTATCGCTCGAAAAATTAAAACACGAATGAGAAAATGTAATTCTTTTAGACGCTCTGCAACGTTTGGAGTACCGTTTTGTGCAGTAGTGGACTGATACAATGATTCATTGATAGATTCCTATTCTTAAAACACACTTAGGTTAAACGTATTTCTTTGTAACCTCTCTCTCTCATCTTTGTAACCATAAACGTCTTTATGTCCATACTAACCAGTAACATGGTTTTGTGGGATTGTGTTTATGTAATGTATTATTTAAAAAGATATAAACGTTTTATCTAACTATCTATCTTGGTATCCCGCTGCTAACAATCGCCTTGATTATAAGATTGTACACTCAAGGAATTTAATTGTTTAGCAATTTGCATAATTTTGAAATCGGTCAGGTTACTATTTACCGACTACAGACGACGGATGACGAACCCCGACATCTTGGGAGTCGTAAAATTAATAAGACAAGGTATATATACCTAGCCTTTTCTATCTATGACAGACAGGTATTTTGTGTTAAAATAAAATTCTTCAATTTTAAATTGTTGACAGACTAAAGTTAAGTCAAACTAAACTAGACCTTATCTACCATCTCCATCAAACAGTATCCTTAGTCCGAGTTTGTGTCACTATTAACATAAAGTATATCGAGTAGCATTCGCTGTTCTGATTGGTTCAATGCATGTATTGATAATACTGTCAAAATTTTATTTTTTACTCTTTGGACAGAATGGTGGAAGTTTGTAAACAAAGAAGTTTGAAGTGCTATTCATACTTATTGGATATATATTATATTATGTCAATTTTGAGGTGTAATATCTTTCAAATTCGTTATGATTGTTTCGGTATATAATACGACTAAATTACGTAGGTTGTGTACCTGCTAAACAATTAAATTCCTTGACCGTACATACACATGATATACCTATTTGTTTAAAACTCAATTTTGACGTAAGTCGACTTACCTGAAATCATACACTAACTTTATAGGTTTTTCATTTCCCACTCTGCTTTTGCTCCCTTTAGTTCGGTAAATTATGACATTTACGGTTGCATGGATTATTGGATAGAAAATAATATTCTGCATTAAGAAGGCTCCTTCTGTCAAAACCAACTCAGCTGTCGGCGAAGCCTAAAAGATTGTTGTTTCACCAAACGTTGCGTGAGAAAGAGAAAAACTCATAGAAAAGCAGTCAGAAACATGCACACGCACACGCGCTCGATTGTATTTATTACAAATCAAAATGTCGTTCAAAATATAAATATTGTTCTTCTTGATTGTTAGGGTTGACACTAATACTAGCTGTAGGTAGTTACCTAAAAAGTAATAAATCAGGAGTAAATAAAGATAACTAAAATGGGTTTTTAAAAAATATTTTATTGTAAGTTTTGTTGCGGAAGACACACCAAGCGAGACATCAATTTATCTTGTAAGTGATGTAGGTATGACACCGTAAAACATTATAATTTTTAATTTTTTTTTAAAGTTAAGCTGTTTATTCTTGAGGCAGTTTTTTAGACCGTGCATCGTTAATAGGGGTTCCATACAGTACACAATAATATCTTACTTCACATACAGTACATGAAGTTAATTTTAGCTGGATTTAAAAAAAGGATGAAAAATCATAAAATAAATAATAATCATAAAATCTGGAAATGATACTTGATCAGTCATTCAGATACCGGGGCGGGGGTGAGTCAGGTAAATATAAAAAAAAAAATACATAATGAATTACAAAAAAAAATACAGTTTGTGCAATGTGACAGCCTTAGCTATGGTCTATTGACTATTGTAATAAGGTGAATTTTGACAGTTGATTTTAGTCAAGAATGTCACTGATGTAGTACTTGCGGTAAATAAGGGCCACCTTAATCTAAACCTAAATAATTTCTATAAATAAAGATATATAATAAAATATTTAATATCATGGTAATGTTTATTTCAATATCTGCATCAGAAAGTACTATTACAAGTATTTTCATCTCAATTAGGCATAGTAATCATGATTTTAAAAAACCCTCTCTTTGGCCCTTAATAAACGTCTGTAGTTTTATAAGGGCCAAATTTTAATTCAAATATTAAAAGAGTAATCAATTGAAAAAGTATTGTTTTCGGTTTCATTTGACTTTAATTATCATTTGGCATTAAATAACGCTTTTAACATTACTTAATCAAAGGAAAAACTAGCAATGGCTCTTAATAAACTAACGTAGCAAAAACATGTCATAAAAACCTTTATCTATAACATATCGTCAAAATAATCACAGACGTAAACAATGTGTTTGTAACTTTTTAAATATTATCTATGGAAATTACAAAACTAAAACATTTTTTTTTATAAGTAAGTAGTACGGTATAAGACAGGCCACGTACGTGGCCCTTCTTATCCTTACTATAAAATCTATTGTTATCGAGATCAACAGCTTGGACACTTTTAAGTTAATTAAAGATCTTAGGGATGATTTATGATACAAAAATAATAACAAATACATGCTTAATAATAATAACTATGGTAGGTATTAAAATAACGAAGTCTATTGAAATTTGTTAAAATTAATTTACATTCTATATGTATAATAAGGGCCGGCCTATGTACCCGCCTCGAGCGTGGCCTGTATTAGCCCCTGATAATAGCATAATTGAAAGCGGTAAAAAGTATTGTATTTATTAACAAAAAATTATAACTTATCTCAACTAGCCCACACTATTTGTATAACATTCACAATTAATTAACAAGATTTGAACAAACGGCTGTATTTTAGGTAAAAAAAAATAGTTTTGGCAAGATAAAATTATAGTGGAGCTGCGTTGTCTATCACTCTCAACGGACTCGTGGTTACTGGTAAGATTGATGATCGTGCGACGACGCGAGCTCGGATCTTAGCTTTCCTATTGGTCATTTTTAAGCATGTGTAAATGTAGGGTGCTGTGATCATTAAAAGTGTCATTTTCAAGCAACGGCTCTTGATACGCACCGGCTCTTGTTACCCGCAGGTACCTTAGGTATTTTATCTAACTGGTTATGCATCTGATAATAATTGGATCTCTTTGATAAAAGAAATTACGAAACTTCTTACTGGCAAGCGATACGTAATTGTCATAAATGACATAAATTAAAGTTTATTGAAGTTTAAAAAAAAATATTCGGTAACATTCGACGACACGGTCGGCTCGCTGTCGTACCTCCCCTCCGCCGACCCGAGGGGTGCAGAAAGTGGAGGCGAGATGCAAGATGTCGATGGCGGAAACGAGCACGGTAAAATTTCCTAAAATGGTTTTGGGAAAAAGGTAATTGCGTACAAACTTTAGAATGTATGTAGTCCATATAAAATTATTTGAATTTTCGAATAAATAATCTATTCCTAGTCCCAAAATATATTTACCTTTATAAACGTTTAAACCTATTTTATTACGCTAAAAGTTGTCATAAAATGTGCATAGAATTATGAACTTTGAAGCCTCATAACTTGTAAATGAATATTTTTTTTACTGTTTTATTAATCAATAAGACTAGATAATAACGAGACAAAACGATATCATCTATAGTTTTGAGTATTTATTATCTAACGAAGGAGGAATTAACTTTCTTTGTTTGTATGGAATTGCGATTGAATTGTTTCCCCTTAAATGATGTAGGTAAATATAACAAACCTAGTTGACTCCATTAGAAAATTATCAACGTTTCCAAAACACTTCCTCTTTAGTACAACGTGGAATATTTTCCGCAGTCTGTAAGAGTGACATAGATCGAATTTCCCAACATGATACCAACCTGTTTTAAATCGCAGTTTAGCAGTGAAAGTCTTGTTAAACGTAAACAATATTGTCCAGTAAAGAACACCAACAAGGAAAACAACAATTATCCAGAATAAGAACCTACATTTTATTAGATGCTTGTTTGCACCAGTTTGCTTAATTTCGCCATAAATAGAGTCGTTTAGTTAGTCTACAGCGTTGTATGAAATTGTGAAAAATAAATACTTAATTAACCATTTCACAAATAAATAATCATTGCGATTTGATTTGCTTCATGTAAGGAATCTTGTAGGTAATTGATACTAAAAAAATAGGTATCTGGAAAGACTAATTTAGAAAATGTTTTCTTTGTTTTAGTAGTGGAACAGCCAAGTGCAATAGTACGAAGAAGAAAGAGACAAGTGGGCATAGCTGATGAGTGTTGTATCAATGGGTGTAATTGGAGCCAGCTCAGCGAATACTGCTCTATCAGTGCCTAGTAAGTTTACGTTCAATATTTTTTTAAAGAAGCCCTGTCTCACTGTGTTACCCACAGGATGAGTTGGAATGGTGACATATTAGATATTTTCTTACAGGTCTACCACATGACAATGACAAAATGAAACAGCTATTAAATGTCTAGTCAATGAGGATCTTGGTCGGTACCAACAACAAAATCCCAGCTAGAGAATTACTTATGATAGAGATATAGAGTTTGATAACACCAGAGTCAATTTTTAATCACAATGACGTGTTCATAAAGAAGAAAAAAGTCCGAAAATATTACTCTACCACATATACACTTGTTGTTATTGATTAGGTAATTAAACAAAAATATTTTGTTAACAGTACGGAGGCGCCAATAGAAGATATGGAGGCTCATATAATATCAGATCGGTCAGCTGAACAAGGAACTACGGACACAAAGGACGCGAGTCCATCAGTGGTGGTAGCTCCCGCGGCAGTTGCAGCGGTAGGCAGCGCAGGGCATGAGAGTGGGAGGCGAGAGGGACGGGCGAGAAGCCGCGGGTACGGGCGCACGCGCAGGGGCCGACGCTGTTGGTGCCGACGCAAACGTCGCTCGGGCCGACGGCGATCATCCCTTATGGGTAACATGGTGTGTCTGTACATCGCCTTCTAATAGTTCTCTTTTCATTTTGCAACGTTTTTTAAATTTTATTTGCGAAAACATTAAACATTTTTTTTATTTAGCCTAGAACATCAAACAGAAACACTCTTCTACGATACGACTAATATGCATAAAGCAGTTCTTCGAACCATAGAAAGAATCTATGATTGGACGAAATGTGCCTACTTTCTATAATAGAGTCGTATGATACAAGCTTGTTTCTGTTAGACGTTCTAGGCTCTTTTTTAAACACATTATTTAATTCAACTTTAAAGATTAAATTATAAAAATATACATAGTTTCACTTTGACTGAAGGAACGTTATACCTGCAGTTTATCTGCAACATATATCTATTTAATTGCCTGTAATTACAAGGCAGATTATATTGAAGATTTATTGCCTTATGACTTTCATAAACTATAAAATTGATTATTTCCTTTAAAACAGTCAAAAGAGAACATTCAGTTGGCGAGTAACTAACCCTCATACTAATGCTTATTGCATATCCATTAATAACAGTAACTAACTTTAATCACAACTTAAATTACATAGAATATTATGTTTTAACTACTGCTGATTATTGCGAGATAATTATCAGAGATTATTTCAAGTGCCTGTCAACTTTATCATCATAATTGTATCGAGGGCTTACCTGAATCAACGACGAATGATTGCTGGGAAAAACGCTTACGCCCTTACTTAAAAACGCTTCTTAAATTTAATCACTGTTTAGCGAGATTTTTCTAAGTAAAATTGAATGAATTTAAACTAATCAATTGACTAAAATTTAAGAGGCGTTTATGAGTAAGGGGGTCAGTGGTTTCAATCAGTTCGAATCCAACTTGCCCATGACGCTGGCTGCATTTAGAGTCATAAAGCCCGTTGGGGATTTCCTCATGTTTAATATAAAACAAGGGTGTATCTAATAAGTTCCATCATTTTCTAATAACGGAATGCTTTTGACGGTTCTTAACAGTTATGTATTTTTTATCAAATAGCTATAAGGGGTCTACAAATCGTAACTCAACAATTATAACCTCAGAAACTAATGCTTACACACCATTTATTTATAAAATGTCTATTGCTTGCACTTGTTCATGTATTTTTAGTTAGGTAGTCTATTTCTTTATTTATTTTCGGTAGGTATGTCGGACCCCTACGATCTACCGGATAGATAGCTACTACGTTCATAGTTGTCATCTTGAAGTGCCGAGAACATTTTAAGACACAAAGGCACCGTCCATGACTGTTCTGTTATGTACTTCCCCGTTGTCTATTATTAGACCTCGATTAAAAACAAAGAAAAAGAAAGACTTTCGTGCATCGATTCTACATTAACCATAGTGATTCCGTAATAAACCAGCTTGTGCCAACGTACCTATATTCAAATTAGATTCCTGTGGTATTTGGGTAGATAATTTCAGCCACCGTTTTCCTGTCTTGGAACACTATCCTCAACTTCGGCTATTTTAAGTTAAAGGAACTATCATTTGCATGTGTAATTTTAGCGGAATGACTTTAATGGCATGATTGCATGACAGTAGTGTAATAAGTAATGTAATTTCAAGTCTTAGCAGTTACTTTATTGAATAAGGTCTGTATGTAAAACATTATCTTTCATCATTACAGGCTACCGTAAGAAGTGCAATCCATCGCGCTGCGCCCGTAGTGGGCACCGTGTCGCCGCTAATCACGTGGGGTCGGACACTCAACACTGACCTGTATGCCAACCAGAACAGCTTTGCATACGTGGTTAACACGTAAAGACTGATAGCTGTACCGCCCCTCTCGAGGTGTTATACAGTACGCACTAACTAAGTTATTCAGCCTAAAGTTAGCTTTCAGAAAAGTTCGCAAGTAAAGACCAAAAAAAATAAGGCTACCCGCCTTTAATTTTAAAAATGACACCTGCGCAGCCATTTGCAAAAGCTCAAGGCGGCCATCTTAGTTGGTACGTAATGTACGTTCTTTGTAAATATTACATAATAAGTATAATTGTAATTGTATAATATAATTGTAATAGACAAAGTGCTAGGTACAATATTTCAGTGTTCATTAAGTTATTATCAGAATATTCGTGTGTTAAGTATTCTTCTTACTGCATGTACAGTTAAGTCCTTGGCTCCTTACACTAGACCATTATGACCATGCTATGAATGTATCAGACAACTGTAAAACGTCTTTAGATTCTATGGACAGTAAGCATAGCACTCGAAAATAAAATTACCTCTATTATTCGTTTTGACAAATGAATTATTAGACATCATCATTCCCCTGCCCTTATCCCATTTTTTTTTTTTTATTTGGGTTCGGCGCAGCATGTCTTCTTCTTCCATTCTTTCCTATCAGACGTCATATCACAAATCACACTCTTCGCAGCCATATCGTCTTTCACACAATCCATCCATCGTTTCTTTGGTCGTCCTCTTCCCCTATATCCATCCACATACATGTTCAACATGACATTATTATTAAACAAAAAATACAACCGAATTGAGAACCTCCTCCCTTTTTTGAAGTCGGTTGAAAATAGCAATGATATAAAGGTAGTAAGTACCTACATACTATCTGTACCTACTCTGAGCTTTTAGAAGGGAGGTCCATAGGTTTTTTTTTATATTGGATACGTTTGTAGCATAGTCTTATATTTCGGCGTGTCGTTGGCAACAGACTTTACAGTAAGAATTTAATTAATAATTTCAGTGCCTGACTATCTAAATAACATACCTAAGTACTTCAATCATATTTATAATCTGTATTTCATGGTGTAATGATTCATATACTTTCCGTATTTTTTGGCTTTCCTTATACTTTTTATTTGTTATATTTTATAACTTTTTAAATGTTTTATTTTTTATGTGCAATAATGAAAAATCAAATCTTATCAAATTGGAATAAATGAAATGTTAGGTACAAGTGGATTTGGCACCTATTTAACTTTTGGGCTGTTTTGCTCTGGAAAATAATTGAAAATTAAAATTAAAACTTACATAAAACAACAAGATCAATATTTAACATTCGATGTAAAATTTCATATTTTTGGATGTTTAAAAAAATTTAAGATTAGTAGGTACCTACTATACGTACCATAATCTTGAATTAAGAAAAAAGTAGTCATTGTTCCGATGTCATAAAGACCATTAATAATTATTATTGTCTAAGATTTGTACGTAAACTACCAATAAATCTCCTACCATTTAAGAATTAACGATCTCTAAAACATCTGTGATAACTCCAACTAATAAAAATAGTTCAATAATTTATGAATCTTAGTTATGTCAGCATATTAGTTAAATGTAATATCTTCTTATGTTAGAAATGGTATGTATTTTTTTAAATAAGTAGCGCTAAGTTGTGAGTGAATCTATATAGGAATGGACATATCAATATTCAGACTAATATAAATTGTATTTAGTCTGAGAATCGACTTGCCCTAAGCTTTTGCATGTTATTAATGTGACTGAACTGACTGAATAAAAAGATTCTGTATTAAAAAAATCATTTATTTAATCATTGACTTTTATTTTAAACATAATTTAACAATGGTAATAAGATTTTTACTTTATATTACTAATATTTACAAGATAAACAAGAAAGTACAAACAGAAATAAGAATACATAGGATTAAAAATTTCTTACCTATTTATTTAATAGACCTTATATAGAACTTATATGAAAAACAAAGAATTTACAAAATTATTACAAAGGGGAGAAATCCACTGAGGTCTCTTTACAACAGAGCATTTGAAGAAATAAAGCCCTTATTGATATTTACCTACATAACAGATAGCCTCGCAAATAATTTCACACTAAGCCAGGTCATATTTTTTACGCAAACCTCTTGTGAAACGGTAATACGTCTCTTTAGCTAACTGTAATCTGTGCTATAACTGAACATAAAAGAAAAATCTAGCCACTTGAAATATAATATAAATGATTTACTGCTAGAATAGTAGGTAAAAGTCACTAAGTAGTGTGGAAGTTTTTAGTGGATTTCCTTTGCTTTTGGTGGACTTATGTTGGTTTTAATTATTCAACTAATAAGGTATGAAAAGATGTCCATAAGTAATTATATGTGATAGCACCAAAATTATTGATAATGACAGCTGTCTTAATTCCTATTCAGTGATGGGATTATACTCGAGTAAAAACTCATTTTTGAGTAAATACTCATAAACACTCGTTTCTATCCGAGTATTTATCCAAATCTTGGGATAAAAACTCTGATGCATTTTTCTATCGAAATATTTAGTTTTTTTTTTATTTTATAACTGGTTTTGACTTTCTTTGCGATACTTTGCATCAACCTGGAAATTTACCTTCGAAAGTTACTATATTTTTAACCGACTTCAAAAAAAGGAGGAAGTTTCTTAATTCGATTGTATTTTTTATTGTGTTTGTTACCTGATTTGTCGAAAACGGGTGGACAGATTTGATTTTTTTTTTTTAGTTTGAAAGGGTATATTTTCTATTTGGTCCCATAGTCACCAGATCTGGATCTGCATGACGGGATCTCAGAGAAATCAAGGACAACTTTTGAAAATTGTAAGGAAGCATTTTGTAAAATCTTGTTATACACGTGTATCTCTGACGTCAGTACAAAATTATGAAGAGTTAGAACTGGTCTGATGATGGAGATCACAGACAAATAAGGGAACTCCTCAACGGTATATAGCAGCTAACTTGTGTTTGGCCTTTTTTTATTCGTAATGATGAAAACTTTACACAAACATGATCTGATGCTGAAGATGACAGAGGGTCGAGGGAACTCCTCAACGGTATATAGGAGCTACCTAGTCTTTGGGGTTATTTTATTCATATTGATGAAAACTTTACACACCCTTTCACAAACATGATCTGATGATGAAGATTATAGAGAGTTGCGTTACTTTTCCGTCTTAGGAACATTATTTTCTTTGATTAGTGACCATGATATAATTATCTACCTTTATAATATAATATTATTGGTAAGTAGTTATTATAATCAAGTTTGTCGTTGACTTCGGTTTTTTAATTAGAAAATCTGTATTTTTTTACTTTATTTTATCTTGGTTTCATTACGTAGAATACTTTATTTGACCTCTCTCGAGTAAATACTTCTTTATAACTAAATTTAAATATGTTATTTTACTATACTTTTATTAATTTTTTTTTATATTTTTGAAACATATAAGTTTTTTATTGTTAATATTATATTGCAGTATTTAGTCTTTATTTATTTTATCTTTTTAGTACGGAATTACAATCATGACGTTTGGTCACTATTACAGATGGGTCTCTAGATGGATGGGATGGATAAATAGGTTCCTACTCCAAGTTAATTAAACGCATATTTTTTCGAATCTCTTGAAGGCTCGAATCCGCACAATAACCGACAACGCTTCGGTACTCAAAGCTCTGAATAAAATCCCTGTCACTTCGAAACTTATATTGGAATGGCACTATGCGGTACAACGGGTTGCGACTTCCAACAGTAACTTAGTGAGACTACAATGGATAAATAGACACGGCGGATCACTAGGAAATGATGCGACTGACGCACTAGAAGGGGATCTGATATCACGGTCTTCGGACAAGAGCCTATCACACCCATCCCCTTCAACCAGGTTCAAAACTCAAGATCACTGGCTATCAATCCAAAGCCATGCCATTCCTTAACAACAAACTGACCAAACGCATACTGTGTCTGCACAGAAACAGTTTGCTGCTGATGACTGCAATCATCACCAGACATTGCTTATTAAATAAATAATTCCACACCATAGGAAACGTTGTCACACGTGCTTCTTGAGTGTACAGATGTCGCTAACACACGGATAAAAACACAAGGAGCCCTGAAATCTGTAACAGAATGCCTGGACAGTCTCGGAGACCTCATACGCTTCTGGAGGAAGGTAGGCTGGCTGGAATGACTAAGTGCGGAAAGCAACCCCCAATAACTATAAATTATGAACTGAATAACGGAAGATAAAGCTGCGAAATTTACCTTCATATTGTGTAATTGGAATCTCTTCAACAAAATTACTACATCTAGTACTTCTTCAGAAGACTGCTTCAACCAAGACCTTAATACTGATGCCCACACAAATGAAAGTTTTGAATATAATGTGACTAGGAACATGAGGAATTTGATTTCATGTAACATAGCTACATCTACACTTCTACACTATTATATAAATAAGAAACCTTTGTTTTTTTTGTTTGTATTGAATTCACTTCAAAACTACTCAACCGATTTGAACAATTCTTCCACCAATATAATACATTATTTGCGAGTAATATAGGATATATAACATTACGCTAAATTTAAGCGGAGCATATATGAAAAATGTTGCAAAAACGGGGGTAAATTGCTACTTTCGTAAGCTTACATTGCGTGCGCTGTGTATATGGTTACATATAGTTACACAAAAATATGTACTTGCGACGGAATAATTGAATAATTGTTCTTAAAAAGTTTTCAAAATAGTCCATTTATTTATTTAATGTTAGCCCTAAGTAACTATTCCACGCGGACGAAGAAAAGCGCGGAAAGCAGCTAGTTTTGTTAATAACATTTTTACATTCATACAAGTAGTTTTTTTAATCCTACACATACTAATAACAAATAGACGAACTCACAAAAGGAGACAAAACATGTATAAATTATTTAAAAGACCAAATACTTTTATACAAAACTGTAGTAAACTATTTATTTGACTTGAATACTTAATGACCCTGACTATGTAAAAGTAGTCAAAATTAGTTAAAATTCTTAATAAAATAAAAACATTTGATACACGAATGCAGCTGAGTATTTATTGAGTTTTTATCATTCGAGTATTTATCTGATTGCCCATCACTATAAAAACAATATATTAACACTATATACAACTAATATTTTAAACCATAAAACACCTGCAGATAAACAGTAAAAAGAAATTAAAAAAAAACAAAACAATTAGCAACAAATAAAGCCGCAAACACTTATTATTGTAGTATAACTAATATTTGAAACCATAAAACACCTGCAGATAGACAACAAAAAGAAACTAAAAAAACAATTAGCAACAAGTAAAGCCGCAAACACTTGTTATTGTAGTATACAACAAATATTCTAAACCATAAAACACCTGCAGATAGACAATAACATAAAAATTTATTAAAAAAACCATTAAAAAATCCAAAACATTTGATACATGAATGCAGCTGAGTATTTATCCTGACTTTTTGAGTTTTTATCCAAGAATTCGGATATTTACGAGTATTTACTCACTTTTGGATATTAACTGAGTTTTTATCATTTGAGTATTTATCCAATTGCCCATCGCTATTCCTATTACAACCTATTACTTATTACATAGAGTGTTAAAATATTAATCCTTAGCACATTGAATGAGGGTTAGCAGTTCCTTTTTTGTAAATTATAGTCTATATTGCAATTCTGTCTTAACACTGTTTATTCTTATTGGAAGGGATATTAATAGACTAGACTTGTTCGATTTTTCAGATTTAACATCAGATGTAGGTATTATAAACTCAAACAATAAATTAATAATTAGTTTTCATGTTATAATAAATACAACATTAAATGCTACCTTGAATTTGGCTCTCATTCAATGACAATTCCTTCTTGTTAAATTCTGTATCTGGCAACTTAGAATCAGTAGGATTTATTAAAAAATACTTTGTTAGAATAAAATATTTTGTAATAAATAAAACTGTTACTATAATTGCTAGTCAAAGTGGGCCCTTGTTGTTTTTATCATTACTACCTGAATCTGTAGATTTATCTCGTAGAGGTAGTAATTGAAATCTCAGGTTGTTGCCTTTCATTCTCTTCTGTACTACTTTACCTATTGATTTGATATGACTCTCTATTACTGAGTAAATTGCTTCCTGTAAAAGGAAAAGTTTATAGATTAATATTTTCTTGAAGAAAGATTAATAGACTGCATGAGACAACATAAGGCCGACAGTCTTGGCAAATATTGACACTGTATAAGACCAGTAGAAAGAAGATTTTGTCTACTATTAAACCAACTGGATCATGACTAATCTTGCATACACATTGTTTTAAACATTCAAACTTGTAAGGCCAATCATCTACAATTCAATTACAGTGTTGTACAGTCACGTGTATTAATTTAGGACCCATTTCCATCAAATGTTGTTTGCACATTCATATTGCAATAAGGTCGAAATTTGAGATCGATAATATTGAATGTCAAGATGACACCTTTGAGTACGTATTAAGTTAGGTATAATATATTATCGAATCGACCCTTGAAATGATAACCTTTTTGTAATAGAGTATCACTACGGTTTTCTAATTATGAACATAATGTCTTCTTCTTCTTCTAATTTGATTATGTCAGTGTCAGTCAAGAAAATTTATTACTTTTCTTTTCTAATACATAATAATTATAATTTAGTAATTATTAAAAATGCTTGCAGCTAATCGTGAGCAAATAAGACTTAGAATTATTGATTTACATGAACAAGGAATAGGCATTCACGAGATATCTCGACAATTAAATGTGACACGAAACACAGTTCGCCGTTGGATTCGACGTTACGGGGACGAAGAAAATCTTATAGATTTACGGCGAAACAACCATCGTCCGCAAGTTATAACGCAAGACGAGAGCCTCCTGATGCAAAGGCAATATATAATGGATGCCTTTACGCCAGTGAGACATTTTGCGGAAACTTTTGAAGTTCACCCTTCAACAGTTAGAAGGCATCTGCACAATATGGGACTACATCACAGGCGGCCTGCAAAAAAAATTGCTTTGACGGACAACCATAAAGCTGCTCGACTTATTTTCGCACGTCAATACCTTAATTTTGATTGGACGACTACAGCTTTTATCGACGAAAAGACTTTTCAATCTTCACAAACAGGCAGACTACATTTGTGGCGTATTAACAAGACGCGATACACAGAAGACCACGTCATAGCAAACAATGCGTCTGGTCGCATAACAGCTAACATGTGTGGCTGGATTAGTTCAGGCGGCATTGGAGAACTTGTAAATTTACCACCCAGAGCCACAGCTCAAGATTATGTCTATTTATTAGACGAAAGTGTCCTTCCAACATTGCAATTATATTATCCCCGGGAAGATGTTGCTCCAATAAATTTTGTTCAAGATAACGCACCTATTCATACAGCAAGAATAGTTAGAAATTGGTTTGACAATAATAGAGCAAATTTAAGTGTTATTTCGTGGCCAGCAAAGAGTGCCGATTTAAATCCAATCGAGAACTTATGGGGCTTAATGGTCCAAAAATGGTCAAATCAAAATGAAAGAACTAGAGATGCACTTATAGATCACTGCCACACAGTCTGGGAAAGTTTTAGGGGTACTAACATATGTCAGGAATTGATCGGATCCATGCATAACCGGCTCCAGGCTGTGATTGACAACCAAGGGGGATATACACGGTTTTGAATTTTTAGGTTAATATTAACCTGAAGAGATATGTAAATTTATTAATTACGATGTAGCTTTCGGTGATAGTGTTTGTTTGCTGCGCCGCTAACCATGTTGTTTATATAATTGTTAAGATTTTTTTTTGTCCTAAATGTCATAATAAGTATGAAGAGTAAAAAGTTGTATTTTATTAAACATTTCTACATTAATTAAATATATTATTGACAATCTAATATTGTTATTCTTTATTTATAATAATATATGTAATATAAAAATTATAGGTATATATAAATCTCCTGTCACGATGTTTGTCCGCGATAGACTCCCTAAACCACTTAACCGATTTTAAATAAAATTGGCACACCGTGAGCAGTCTGGTCCAACTTGAGAGATAGGATAGCTGTAGATTCCAGTCCGTATAATCCAAATTTCCACGCGGACGAAGTCGCGGGCGACCGCTAGTTATTTTACGATATAATATGTTACAAGTAGGTAACCTAAACCCACTAAACCTTAGTAATAATTATTACTCGGAAAACATCGGAAATGATCGTCAGCCCTCGCTCTAGTTGACGTCGTTGCCCGGTTACCCTAGGTTAGCCCTAGAAACTAGTTGTCGATGGTAGGTAAACATTATGAGAATAAAATATCAACTCCTAAGTAACATAAGTTTGCTACACGATATTCAACCTTAGGTGGGTCCTAAATTAATACACGTGACTGTACACATAAATATGATAGCAAGCTTGTTTTGGAGAAATTAATGATTAAATAAAATTAAACAACTTTTGATCTTATCACATTCGAATGTCATATAAAATGAGTTTAATAATAGAAGTGGTTGCTCAATCACAACTTACCGATTTTTGTGAAGCTTGATTATCTTCACCAGCAATAATGACTTTGACCTCATACTGCTTTTCAACTAGTTTTACCATCTTCTTGACTCCAGTAAGGAGGTCATGCTCACCTATCCGTGTGGATAGTGTAACTAACTTTTCTCCTTTACTACCCTGTTGGGCGGATTGCTTCTCTTTTCTTTTTGTTAGTTCTTCTGCATGATATTCAGCGTTTGTCATTAACCTGAAAACAGTGTATTGAAATTGTATAAAAGAGTGTTTTGTAACTATATGAAATACTGCAATACACTAAAGGCATAGCAAAGAGAAATATTAATACAATCAAACCATCACAAAATGCAGTCTGAAGTATTTAATTTCTACAACTTTCGTTACCTAAACTTGTTTGCTATTTGTAAATACATAGTATTTTTAGCAGGAGCTGTATCTGCTAATATACTAGCTAATAAAAACTCAGACATGTTTACTAAGAAAAAGAGAACAGATAAGCATATTAACCTTATCAGGCACTGAGTGTTATTATTACCAAGATAAATCTTATAAGTAGTCAAGCTAAGATACCAAAATTTTAAACACTTTAAAAATTAAGCAGATTTTAATAATATATCCTTGTATTATGTAATAAATAATAGTACCTATTTCACTTACTTATATATTGGTCGTCTAGTTTTAGAGTCTACATCTTGAATTTTAACAAGCTTTAATTCTCTTCTGAGTGACAAGTTTTGGGCATTCTTTAAATCAGTTATGCTAACAGAACTGTCCGGGCTTATTAATGTTATCCTGTTTTCATAAGATTTCTTTACAGGTACATCTTTACCTTCAGCTGTTATTATTGTTTTCACTGGTTTGGTTGTTGCAGTTCTATAAGCTAGAGTTTTATTGACACTAAGCAATGTTAGCAATTTATTAAAACTACAATAATTCATTTTAAATTATCTTTATATTTTTTGGACTTGAAATTGATAGGCAAAGTTAGGTCAATGACTAAATTTGTATTATTGAATCATCTATAGTTTATCACCATACGTTTTCTTTTAATTTTCTTATTAAAATTGATAGACACAAAAGTAAATTAAATACTGACAGTCATAACATGACTTTGACAGTTGACATGACATTTTTTTTATATCTTCTTTGTCACAGAGTGGTTAGGAGCTCAAGTGATTTATCAAGTCAAGACGCATAGTAGTAGCAACGCAAGCAAGGGATTTAGATAGCCATGTAAAACATCGAAACCAGAATGATGGTTTTAAAATCTACAGATCTTCACTGATATTTCTGAAAGGAATAAAAATACTTAATAGTTTAAGTTTTACGTCAATAGTTAGTGGTTGTCAGTTCTCTAATTTCTTTTGTTGTAGGATCTGTGCCAATGTACACTCAAAGAAATTAATTGTTTAGCAGTTTGCATAATTTAGAAATCGGTCAGGTTATCATCTTATGTCTATTTTGAGGTGTAATATCTTTCGAATTCGTTATGATTATTTCGGTAGGCATATAATACGACTAAATTACGTAGGTAGACAACCTGCTAAACAATTAATTTCCCTGACCGTACCTTATTTCACGTTAGTGTACACACAGCAACACATCAAGTAAAACATTTTCATTTGAAATTGTGTCTTATTTCAAGGTATTAAGGTACATGAGTGTCTAGCTTGATTAGTTGCTGTGTCTACAATCAATAAAACACAAATTAAATAAATAGTTTTAAGCCTTTGACCGCCAAGGACACATTAAAGCGCGTCATTCAAAAACTTGATCCAGACGCCGATGACGTCTATAAGCGTCAACCGTTTTATAATATTTTAATGAGGTATATAACTTTGGTAATGATGATTTACTGAATGAAGAACATTTCTAAAGGTTCATCTAGACTTTAGCTTCTATTATTATACATTAAAACATCGAGATATAGTATAATTCAGCACGTAACTAACGTAAATTGACTGATCAAAAAACCATCTTATAAAGTTACACTCATGACGCCATTGACGTCTTAAAGCGTTGTCTAATGCTGTGACTACTCATATTATTTTCATATCTCAGTTCAAAATGGGCCCTCAGGTGGAAAGTTTATTATGCTAATTATAACAAAACCAATAACTTTTGCCTACTTTTTAAAATCCTATATTGTGGTAAATAAATTGTGACTATTTGTGAAAGCAAATAACAGATCACGATATTATAATTTTGGTTAAGAAAATCTAAATTCGGCCCCTCAATTCTCCACTTTTTTGTTTTCGGTTTGTGTCGCTTAAAGTATGATAGCTAGGAAAATCATAAAACGATCTACTTTTGTAGAAAAAATTTGCTTGTCATATTATAGTTTTCCATTTAAATAAACATCGACAACTTATTGGAACATTGCTACTCGTCACATACTTTTCTATGTCGTGAACGCCGTTGACGACTTAAAACGTCCGCCTATGACGTCACAAGCGAGTGCATTACTAGCTGTTATAGTGTTGTGAGTTAACGGTAGAAAAATAAAATATTTTGTAAATATACCTCAAGACAAAAATTATTATGACTGCAATAAGTGTTTTACTAGCAGATCATTTTGCGTAACGCGTCTTTATTAAATTTGATAAGTACAAAATAAGGATCACGATTAGCTTCGACTTGCTATTTTAGAATCAGAATACAGAATCAAATTTCACGATAACTACCACCACTATTTCAGTTAGGATTATATCGCATAACATCACTTTCCCAACTACTACGTACGGAAAACTTTCAAAAAAAATATTTTATGGTTATGTGTTTTTTACTGTAATATTAATAACTTCGCGGAAATCAACATAATTATAGTGAAACATATGTAAAGTGTTTTATTATAAACAGAAAATAGAATATTCTCTGTCCAATGAGACAATCGATAATATTATTTTTTAAAACATGTCCCATCCCTACTGTTTTGTATTTAATGCGTAAAATATGGCTTGGCGCCGAGGCAGGGGGAGTCAACTCTGTTCTACACAATGTTTCTATTAGGGCTGTTAGTCACGACAGAGAGAAAAGATGAAATAGAAAATGTTATGTCATTTCCTAGCAACCACCTAATACTTGTTTATATGGAGCTGTCAACAGTCAACACTACAAGAAAAGAAACCGTTTATTTTGTAAATTCCTAAATATCTTGTAAATAAATAAAAAATCTCGATAAATAACAAGTTTATCCTGAATTAAAAACGTTGCACGAGCATCCTATTCCTTAGTTGAAGTGTTTTTGTGAAATTGCATCCTATTCCTTAGTTGAAGTGTTTTTGTGAAATTAAACGTTATTGACTCCAGTTCTGAAAAAGTGACTCCTATAGGGTTTTTGTTATGTTACAATGAGTTTCAATGTAGAGAAGAATGTTTCAATAAAGAATGTGAATATTTTTTATTATGAATATTATTTACATAAATAAATTGTAAAAGAAATGAAGTTTTTTATTATCAAATCCAACTCTAAATACAGTCATCCTAATTTAAACCTTCAACAAAATAAACAAATAGATATATTATATAACGCCCTAATAATGTAGGGCGTAATATAATATATCTCTTTGTTTTTATTAAATAAAAAAAATAATACAATTTCCCGCGCTGCTGATTTTAACCGCAGTTTTGGCTCCCGATAGATGGCGCCGCACGCTTAGGAAAAGTTTCCTCACGAATTTTATATGAAGTTGACATTCTTCTCCTTTGAGTATAATTGTTCTGTGCGCCGAGGGCACGCCGATGCATTAGCACTCTGGCGGTCAAAGGGTTAAGCTAAGTGAAAAGACTCCTGTTCTAATCTCGGTTTTTTTTTACTATATTCTGTTCATTCAACTGTCAAAAACCTCGCTGTCCTGTCAGAGTAGAGCAACACATTCGTTGTATCGGTCATTTTGTTTTGACAACTGTGCTCGGCATAATGGTGTGTTGAATTTTTCTCTAAAATCCGTGATTATTTAGTGAATCTTATTACTTTACAGATTATTTTAATATTAAAATGTTTGCTCTTTATTTCAGTCGGCCCACAAAACATTTATTATCAAGCGTAAGCTTGCCAAAAAGTTGAAGCAAAACAGACCTATCCCTCAATGGGTTAGAATGCGCACTGGTAATACCATCAGGTAAGTTTTAATGTTTTACTGCATATGCTTATTTTTATTGTATTTATTGTAAGGCTTTATTAATGTGAGATGTAGACACTGACTACCACTGTAAGCACTTAAGCCTTCCAAGGCCTATTCTGTTTAGGTTATCTAGGTTGATGCAGTCCAATAGATTTTTAGTAAAGTATTTAGTTGTGATAATATTATATTGTACATGGCTAGGCATAAGCGCTGGTTTTAGTTAGGTAGTATTAACGAAGTTAACAATTATTTTAATTGTTTGAATAGAAGTACTTGTCTGCACTCAATCACCTAATTTGTCTAATGTGTTTTTACATTTATCGTTTGACTGTTATGTTAAACCTTGTAATTCACTATTATTGTGTTGATTCATCATTTAAATGTATGGTGATGTCAAATTAGAAATTATTTATGTTAATCCTTTGAAGAATATATTTTACTGGGTATGCTGCAGTCAGTTCAGTTATTTTGTGTATGTGAGAACAAGTATCAGTAATCTCTCTGCATTGCCACCTGGCACTAGGTGTATGGCATTATTAAATAAATTTTATTATTATTGCACACAATAATTGTGTGTTTGATCAATGCAAACCTTATTTTTGCATGATGTGTTTTCATAAACTTGACAGTTTACAGTGCCTGCAACTGACATGTGCATGTAATGTTAAGAATGAATGCCATTATTATCTATATGTCCATTGTTTTAGTATATTGTAGCTAAGATCTATTCCCACCAAGACTGATAATAGGAAAAAAGTAAACCAAATAGGGTGGTAACAGCACAGGCTGTATTAGAGTATTAAAAAAAACTGCTGTACAGTAACTAAACTATTATTAATAATGTTTTTTTTTATTACAGATACAATGCCAAGAGGCGTCACTGGAGGAGAACCAAGCTCAAGCTGTAAGCTTGTAGTAATTTTATCTGATTTAAGCTAATAAATTCCTCACATCTAATATTTGCTCTTTTATTTATGAGAATTCCATAAACCTTTTTATTTGCTCTCTTTACTTTAAGTTCACACTATAACAGTGTGTCATGTTGACTAGTTAAATGCACAAAACCTTGATTTTATATGTTGACCTCAACCAGATTTTGAGAGTCCCTTTGTGAAACCTGGTTGTGGACTTAAGCTTACCTGCAAGGTGTTCCTCTTAAGGTCTTCTTAGTTGTGTGAGGCATGCCATAGCAACCTCATAACATCCTGTCATCTGCAAATATCAATGAATACAGAAGGAAAAGTATGGGTAACAGCATAGAGCTTTGTGGGGACACTGGCATCGACTGACTCAAGCCCCACACATTATTTCTGCAGACATTTAAGAAGCCAGAGATCTCTACTTACAAGGAAGATCATAAGCTTGTAAAAGTCTCGCCCTGCTTGACACCAAAGACTTTCATTAGCAACAATAAAATGTCACTAGTTCAAACAAAACCAGTTTTGCCGATCGTTGAGAATAAAGCCCTACGGACCCACGATACCCCTACCCTAGTGACACTCCAAGGTGCCGAACTATCTGGGTTGACATCACATTTGCAGTGCAAGGTAACCAAAAGTGGCCGGTACCTACCTGCCTACCTAATATAGCGACTCATCTCTCCCTTGGCAAAAGGTTGCACATCGTTTCCTTCCAGTGAGAACAAACTGCAACGAAGTAGTTAGGTACCTACATACATAGGTTTGGGTCAAGAAGTACATTAGATTAGTACAAGTCTCGTTACCAAATTCGGGTTATTAGATGGATGTCATGTTCGACTTTAGTCATGTTCTGCCTTAGTCATGAATTTGTCAAGTTTGCTTTTTTGACATATTCTGATTTTGTCATATTCTACTTTCGTCATATTCTAAGTTTGTCATGTTTTGCTTCATTAAGTCAGGTTCACCCAGTTCTGTTTGGGTCGATACTGGTGCTATAAAGCAACTTTGTACACAAGTACGAGTATATTAATCAAAAAACACCCAGTAATCTTATAATTTGGTTCAGAAAGTATAAACTAAAATAAAAAAAATTAACTTAAAAATACAAATTCGCGGTTATCTTAACAGAAAAACGATTTTATTTTTACCCGACTGCAAAAAATCACCCATCTATGGAATGACCTCGCCGAAGGTGCTTTACCACCGTTATCGTTTCTAAATCAGTAATCGCAAAAGGCTGTAAGTGGCTGCCGGTAAAAAAGCAATTTAGTTTTTTTTTGCGGAACCCTAAAAAATGGAACTTTCGTTATTTGTTATAACATCAACTATCCGTCTGCAAAAGCCCTGTAAAAAAACTTAAAATGTAAAAAAAAATCTTGTTTTTTTCTGCGGAACCCTAAAAAAATTAAGCTGAAGTTTAACGTTTACATATTCGTTATAACCTCCCGTAAAAGCACATTAAATAAAACTATATAAATATCATTAAATTTTTTAATTGTTATTTTCGGGTTTGGTATCGTGTATACATTGATATCCAATTATTAAAAAACCGAGGATTTCATGTTACAAACAGACACTCCAATTTTATTTATATGTATAGATAGCAATTATTGAGTGTGTGCATACAGCTATGACTAAACATGAACATGACTAAAGGCTAACATGACCAAATTGGAACATGACTAAACCATAATATGACTTACACAAACTGTAATTAAGACTGTAGAAGAGCATGACTAAACCAGACTTTGACCAAATCAGAAATATGACCAAGTGTAGAACATGACTAAAATCGAACATGACATCCATCTAATAACCCCAAATTCCGTAGGGCCGGGCGGGCCTGACGAACGTTATTTATCGGGGAGTGTCATAGGCTATATAGTATCACGCTATGACTAATATGAGTGGAGCAGTAATGAAATATTATTAAAAAAAGGACGCGATTTTTTCGCCGCCCAACGAAGTGGGCACGGGTCTCAGGGTCAGAGGCCGTAAAGGAAAGAAGAAGAAAGAAAGAAAACATTTATTCAAACAAATTACACAGAAGCAGGTACACACAAAAACAATAAGAAAAAAACAAAAACAAACATAGTACAACAAAATACCTTTGCCTCTGTGGCCATGAGTGTCTCATGGCTATGTTTAAAAAGGACCCTGGTTCAGCATTATGCCAGACGTCAAGTTAAACGTCTAGCGCTGGTTTTCAACCAGGACCTAAGAGAAGGCACGTCTGCCAAATATTGTGTGTCGTACCTCTCTATACGACAGCTTACATTAAAGGTAATAAATAGTACATATATAATTCCATAACAATAACAGAAATAAATAATAGATACTTGATAGATACTTGAAATATATAATAGATACTTGATAAGCATTAAATTAACAATATTAAAAATTTTATTATATGTAAAACTAAACTAACAAAAATCGAAATAGGACATCACATTGCAATTGTTCATGATTACATTACAAGCCGGAAGTAAAGGCGCATTAACACGTAAGCCGCACACCTATTAAGAATACACCCGACCAGACAGTGAACAGAATTTCTCAAGAAAGCATTTCCTGGTATTTTGTAGTGGGTTGAGTAGAGCAAAGGGTTCATGTCCCACTATGTTAGGTACGTACTTGGTTGTACTGGGTAGACAGTTGGGTCAATTTGTGCGAAAAAACGAATGCGCGCGCAGTTCTTCCTACATGGTCGATCTTGCTTCGTAACACCTCATTAATGTCCCACTGCAGAGACGGGCCTCCTCCCGTGACGGAGGCATACTTGGCCCACCAATACCACGCTGGCCAGACGGATTGGTATAGGGTTTAATTTAAAATTTTACTTCGTATAATTAATATTCACGGATAGTCCCTTAGACGGCTTTTACGACACCTATAGGATGATGACATATTATATTATTACTCCGTCGCCACACGGACGGACAGTAGATCTTGCTTTTGGCCCCCATAACTATAAGTACTCTGTGCCATCATTTATGATGATAGTGAGTCACTTAGCACAACCATTTCTGCACAGTATTCTCGATTGCAGTGCGCGTCGAGTGTCGCTCGACAAAGCTGATGATCGAAAACCTTATTCTTATAGAATTACTTGTTCCCCAGAGTAGCTCTTTAAAATTATCCTGCTTGGGGTTGGTCAGAAAAGTTATTATTGACATTTTTCATATGGAACAATTTTCAGCATAATACCGAAAAACAATAATATCAGATCTAATTCTCAGACTATGGATCCCGCTGGATGTACTGTAGATGTAGACACATCATATAAAGGAGATGGTTTAGTCCTATCAACTTATTTAAGTACGCAATCTTTAGTATGTTTCGTTTTACATAAAATAAAACAAAATAATGGTGAAAATGATCTATATTTACAAATTCCTATTCCTTAATACATTCATGCACCAAAAAAGTATCACAATTGTCTAATACTGAGCTGTGCTGAGGTGTTCAAAACTCAACTCCATCCCATGGAAATATAAAGCTCTTGTGGTGTCAAGTGCTCTCTTTATTTTCGGTAGGTTTTTCGTCTTTCTTCATGGTGGCAGACTGCAATAACAAGTCTTCTAGGAGTAAGTCGTTGTCCACTAATTCAATACTGGCTGTTCGCTGTAATACAAAAAAAAAGATAAGTTAGAGCAACAATCATTGGTATGAGTTGGCAAATTTTGTTAAAAAGCAAAAAAAATAGTCGCAATACTCTGGCTGATCAAATTAGTAGGTATGGGTTGGGTATTCTTATGTAAATAAGGTATACAGTACGCGCCAACTAACTAGAAGTTGTTACAAAATGACTGCGCAAAAGTCATTTTTGTAACAAAATGGCGGCAAGCTCCTATACATTCGCAAACTTATTTGATAGCTAACTTCAGGCTGGTCAACTAAGTTGAACATTCAGATTTAGTGGAACATTCCAGATCTTTGAACTACTACACAAGATTAGCTAACTATTAAAGGTTATACCTGTTGTGCGCTTATGGACCGCGCCATGAGCTTTTGTAGATATTTCTCACGGCGATGTTGTTCTCTTATACTACGCAACTTGTCAAATTCGTCTATATCGGGAGCTTCTCCGTCGACTTCATCCACTGGAAAAAAAGGAAAAGGTTATCATAATGCTTTTTAAATCTCTTGTCTATGGTAGATAGCCTGTTAAAACATTACATCTCGGGACTAAGAAAAAATATTCACAACAGCAAAACCTGTGTTGCGGAAAGTTTTACAGACATGAATTTAATCCTCCTCCCCGTTAATAAATAGATAAATTATACACAATACCCCATGCCTAACTGTTTGTAAGAAGGTTTGGAATTTTAGTTGGAGTGACACTATTCTATTAAAAAATTCAAATTAAAGGTAAGAAAGTTAGAACACCGCCCTCACTCGGACTCTCTACATTAAATAATTATAAACTCACACAAAGTCTGGCTCCCCGCAGCACTCAAGGAAGGACCGACATCACTGTCCAGCCGCGGTCGTTCACTCGGTAAACTGAACGAGTCTTGTGTAGTGAGCGACTGAGCCGCGGGACTTAAGTCACCGCCCTCACTAGGTCGCACCCTCCACGGCATAGGAGCGGATGACGATAAACGCGTGTCTGGAAATGTTTTTTAGAAGTTAGATATCGTCATAACAGCCCATTAATGTCCCACTGCAGGGACGGGCCTCCTCCCGTGACGGAGGGATACTTGGCCTACTAATACCACGCTGGCCAGACGGATTGGTATAGGGTTTAATTTCAAGTTTTCTTTCTTTTTATTTCTTGAAGATAATGTTCACGGATACTCCCTTAGTTGGTTTTTACGAAACCCATGGGATGAAATGGGGTGGTGACACACTGTATTCTTACTCCGTCACCACACGGAGAGAAGTTAGATATGACTTAATATATTTCAGATAAAAATACATAACGTAATTTTTAAGTGTGTGTCTAGTACACTTTCAGTCATTAGTTACTATAACTATTGTATTCGTAATTACCACAACTGACCACATGTTGAAGGTGACATCATGTGCAGTTACTTTTTAGGAGGAGTTGGCGGCGCACCTTTATTTACTTCCTTCAAAACGTTACAAACAGAGCGTGAGGTTATTCCCAATATGTCAGCAACTTTGCTCATACATTCATTTTCTTCCACAACTTGAAAGGCCTCCAATTGCGAAGAAATTTCATTTTTCACGTATTTGTAGGCGTTGCGGATCATTACTTTTTCAGTAACAGTGAAAGCTTTTCGTGGACGTTTTTTTCTTGGGGACAAGAAAACATCCACGTCTTTTTGTGATGTACTTGGCTGAGGATCCATTTTGATGGAAAACCAAAACAAATAGTTGACAAAAAAACTAATATCGATTCGCAATGAAATAAGATAGGTATTCGTGCAGTCAGGCTGGGAGAATGAAGCCGAATGACACTATAAACAAAATGACGATAGCTGCACGAGCGCACACAGGCTGCCAATACTAAAATCTATCTAGGCTCAATAAGTTTTGTTTTTAATATAAAAACATAAATTTTAACTTTTTATAAAATAGAGCAGCGATTACTAATTAATAAATTATTATTATGAATAATTATGTATTTATTTAAATAAAAATCAATAATTTAGTCTTTAATTGGCAAACTGCTGGCACACACACTTATTGTTTATCGATTTTTGTGTTCATCACTACACTATTATATGTGGTATCATTATTTCACAAAATGACAGTAGCTAATGTCAAATCAGGAATCGAATTAAAATTCCTACTATAGTACCAAGGTTTCGAAATATGTGTTTTGGATATTTTGTATATCGCACAAACAGTTATTGTTTGTGCGATATATGCAAACTTTAATTGATGTTTGCAAAAGTCCATTCAAAACGATCGTTAATTTTCCAAGTTACGGCAGAGTGTAGGCTTTCTTGTGGTTTAATAGACAGGACTATTCAGGTTCTATTTTGGTCTTGGTTAATATTAAAAATTCTAATTAGAATGATTTTATTGATATTTGTATCAATCAATCAATCAATTAGCCTATTTATTGCAGTCCACTGCTAGACATAGGCATCTCCCTCCCAACACGCGCCACAGAACTCGGTTCTGCGCCTTTCGCATCCAGTCCGACCCAGAGACCTTTATGATATTTGTACGTGGATGATAATTTGAAAATATACTTACGAGATTCGTTGGTAGTTAAATTGTTTCTGGACGGAACATCAACTGGTTCACTAGGTGCAGTTGATTTTTGGAATAAACTCATCGCTGTAGGCCTGCAACATTATATAAATACTTTGTTATTAACTATAATAGTAAAAATATTCTTCGCTTGGTAATGGAGTAAGATCATAATTGTTAGTACCACATTACATCCCATGGGTGCCGGAAAAGTAAACTAAAATTACGTCCACGGAAGACATAAAATTCTATACCAACTCGTCTGGTCAGCATAGTATTAGCTTGCTTAAGTTTTCCGCCGTTACTTAATGATGGTATTCTGCCTTATCTGCAGTAGGGCACTTACTATTTATGATGATAAAGTATTTTATGAATAACAATTTATAACCTTGATAGTTTAAACAAAATATTAAATGGGAACAAGTTTATTATGTAATGTTTATTGTTTTATTTTATCTTAGAACACATTGATAAAATAGTTACAATAAGAATGTATGCCTTCCATTCAGAATACTTACACTAATATTAAATAATATATATGTATAGAGATGTCAACCCAAATAAATATGTCCAATGCTGAAATTTTATAATATTTTATCTGTTTTGAATAGCAAGAATTTTTACAAAAGTTATGTCATGCCATACAGACGTGGCGTGGTGATTTGGTACATGACTGCCACGCAGAGGTATTGGGTTCAATTCCCTCTTAATGCTAATCTTTGCATGAAATTAACATAAATGTATAATTATTCTATTATTAATACCGGTAAATATAAAAATATGAGTTGAGAGAGAATTGTGACATTATGTTGTTAGTAATTCATATTTATAACTGTAGAGCCTTGAGACTTTCGTCCTTGCCATAGGTATTATGCGTTAGTATTGTTAATTCCGGGTAGTGATACCACCAACACCACATTTTATCCCAAGAATATCAAATATACAAAAACAGAAAAAGGAAAACCTCTATGGACAAAATTTCCCTTTATCACTAGAGTAGACCTGTCCCTGGTGTGAGTACACAAAAGATCACGAGGCAAATAGGTTATGATAAATACTAACCTATTTTCTGGACGTTTCCCCATACTGGTAATAGTGGTTTGTTCATCAACTTCCTCTATAATCTCATTGGCTATCTTCATACTACCGCCACCTGCTGTCGGCTTGTTCAAGGTCGGGTTGCTCGATGATATCGTAAAACGAGTACCTGAATATAATTTATTTTGTCTTAAAATTGGTGATTTTAAATATGACAGCAGTATTGTAGTTCTTACAGCAGATTGCAATTCATCATAACAGCCCATTTATGTCCCACTGCAGGGACGGGCCTCCTCCCGGGAAGGAGGGATACTTTGCCTACTAATACCACGCTGGCCAGACGGACTGGTATATGGTTTAATTTCAAGTTTTCCTTCTTTTTATTTCGTGAAGATAATATTCACGAATATTCCCTTAGTCGGTTTTTGCGACACCCATGGGATGAGATGGGGTGGTGACATTGTATTCTTACTCCGTCACCACACGGATAATAAACAAACGATACAAACGATCCTAAGCAAAATGGTTTATTCAATTACTAACTTGAAGTGAAGTGTTAATTGAATAAACAAATTGTTTACAAATACGGTGCTTATGTTACGCACATAGTTAGACAACAAGAACTAACTACACAAATAACATCATCATTGTCATTTTAGACAAGTGACTTGATACTAAAATATTCCTCATATATTCAGAACATTACATAGAACGTAGAAACAGCCAGAACAAATCAAATATTTTCATGTATAAAAATGTTTGGCTTGTGTGGGCATCCCACCCGCGGCATCTAATGAGACAAGCAAATATCTTAACCAGTGTGCAATCGTCAATAGATTGACATGGGATATACACGTAGTTTCGGCAGACCTCTCACAAGATGGACTGACCGACGTTCCGGTAAAAGTTGCGGACAATGAATGTATGAGGGAGAGACAGGGCAATGAAAGGTGTACCCATTAACAGGCCTAGCAGGGAACATCTTTTAACAGAGATGAATAACAGCCCTACTCATTATCCTTGCAACATAACTACGGACAGTTTTTTTCCCATCTATGTCATATCCTTTATGAATCATGTCAAAATAGTTTTATTGTCTGACTAATTATGCAAACATGAGTAAAGCGAAACGTCCCTCACACATAGTGAACCATATAAGAGAAGTTGACATACGCTATCTTCTATGATACCGTATACTGAAGGTATTACACACGAACTAAGATAAGACGACATTTGTTAATCAATCAACGCACCTTAATAGACCATTGTTGAATATAAACTGCGTAACGAATACATAATAAGGTGAAAATAAATGTATTTGTTGAATTACTTTCATTGTGACGATAGGTGTACTGGTTAGCTCATGGCTGCTATGCAGAGGTTTCGGGTTCGATTCATTTTAAATACAATAGCGCCAACTAATTCAACCCAGGCCAATTCTCGTAACATACAATTTAATTCAACTTAATTTTAACTTTTTTTAAATTTAATTTTTAATTAGTCCAAAAGTGGTATTTTGGTCCTTAAACATTTCGTTAAAAATAAAGTTAAATGATAAAATAAACATCAAGTTTGACGTTTCTTAGTGAAGAGATGTCAGCAGGCTTACTCTTGAAAATAATTTTAATTTCAATCTAATACCAATCCAAGTACAATGTTGATTTCAAAGTCACGTGATTTCGTACTCTTGAAAGCGATTTTGTCAACATTGGATTGAAATTGGAATTGTTTTACGATTATTTATTAAAGTATGAAGTTATCAACACATAACATTGGAGAAGTGATGTGCAACTACATACTAAATTGAGAAAATATGATTACTAAGGTCGATATCTGCCTATTAACAACAGTAATAAATACAAGTCATGGAAAATATTATTGTAATATACGTTTTTTAATTATTTATGATTATTCGGATCGAGAAATTAGCATTTCAATAATTTTGTGTTGCTTGTGGCTGAATGAGACGGGTCAAAGACAAGTCTGTTAAAAAAATGGTTTCCAGTAATTGTAAAAAAATAAATAAATTCTTAAGTGTTTCTAGTTTAAAAAGCTTTGTGTGGCTTTGTGACCAAGTAAAGCTTGAATATTTATCATAATAATATATATTTAACAAATAAATTATTTGTGTTGTCAAACGATAGCATTCGGCGCCATATTTTACATATTTGGTACGTAGACACAAAAAAGCGCAATATAGGTTTTTCGGCGCTTATGCCCGATTTACACATCGACAAGTACAGTAGCCAGTTAAGTAGTATTTTAAGATTAAGTTGATTTAAATAGATCTCCATCCTATTTTTTGGCAAGTTAAGTTGGCGAGACGCGAGAGAGGGGGCTCCTTCGTACTTAACTCGCCAAAAAATAGGATGGAACTCTATTTAAATCAACTTAATCTTAAAATACTACTTAACTCGCTACTGTACTTGTCGATGTGTAAATCGGGCATGAGTTTGCCTTTCTTTTAAAGCCCAATCTACGTTTTTTTATGTAGAATAAATGATATTTTCACTAATTAGTCATATTAAAGGTGTATTTATTCACAAGCCGACTTAATACACAAAACAATATGTAAAAAGTTACTTATTTGCTATTGGAATAATACCAATTTACAAGCAATCCGAACGCAATTTCAACGCAATACGGAGCTGTCAAAATGAATTCAAGAGTACCATTTTTAATCCAATCACAATTTCATTTAGTTCAACAAATAGACACCTAATTTGAAAACAATTTGGCGCTAGTGTTGATTTCAAGAGTATGATATAGCGGTAAACGTCATAATTCCAATCCCGATCGATCGGAATTAAATTCAAGAGTAGACCGGCAGTTTTGAAACTAAATGGCGTAGGAAAGGGTGTGTTTTCTTTGCTCTTATGGGTACATGCGCGAACTTCTCTGATAGCTTACTCCAGGACGGCCAACTTAGCCTACATATGCATGAACAGGGATGTTTGGTAAAAAAAGACTACTATTGAAAATCATTGTCTACACAATCACCCTCGTTCTTATCAAGAAAGTTTATAGCCTGACATGAAACCCTGAAAAATCATCAACAAATAATAATACAAAATGTATACAATATCTTACCGTCAGTCTGAGATCCAGCCGTGCCTCTTTGATCCTCTTTCGAGAACAACCTTTTCAACATCGAAGTGACAGAATTCGCTCTAGTCATAGGAGTCTGCTGTAGCGACGCCATAGAGTTGGTCGATCCCATAGAGTTTCTGTCATCGCGTTTCCCGCGCTTACTTCCTCGATTCACGATGAAATGGATACCCGATACTGCATCGTCGTTCATTTGTAATTGCTGTTAAGATGTTAAAAGTTTAATTAGTAAATTGAAATAATGCTTGACTCAAAATATTTCCTAATCACTAATGTGTTATTTATTTAATACCTGTGATATTTTTTAAATTTGTTTTTACACAGTAGGCAATATAATTCAAATACCACAAGCAATTTCTTAATTAAAACAGACAGAAGACCTATACAATATTATGTAAGCACTATTTTTCTTTTCTTTTTTATGTTGAGTTTTAAAAGAAAACATTTAACAAAAAGAATAAATCTGATAGTCCATTAACAATTTTACATAGAAAGCATGTTTTCGAAGTACCTAGCCAGTAATAGTTCACATTTAAACGAATAATCAAAATCTAACTCCAAATGCAATAGAACGGAGAAGTATTTAAAGTTAGACACAGGTAAAACAACAAGTGCACAATATAATAGTTACATATAAGTACCTAAGCGCGATTTAATAATTATTTAACACAAAGATAAAGCAAAAAGATAAACAAGATAAAGGAGATGGAAACTTCTGGGCTAAAGCCTGTACATTACTGTACAGAGTAAGGATATGGCCTAAAAATCTTTTCTATTTTTAAATAAAATAATAATAAAATTACTCAATTTTTTTAAGATTCGAACTTGAAAAAAATAAAAAAGATTTTTAGGGCATATCCTTACTCTGTACAGTAATATACAGGCTTTAGTCCAGAAGTTTCCATCTCCTTCAAAAAAAATTATCTTGGATTTCAGATTGCCAAAACTAACAAAAGATTTAGCACGAGACTAATAAGTGTGATGCTATAAATTGATAATACTCTCATTTCTGTACAATCTTGGCCCAAAACTCTTAGTGAAGGTTTCATTCTCCTTTTATGAAAAGATAAAGATTTAATAATTATGTTCTAAGAATCAAATGACGGGATTGTTTGATCTTTATATCATACAAGTTAATCATAAATAGATAATATGAAATCAGTTTTATAATCATACTTTTGTATAATTATGTAAGGAAAAATTCGTAAGTAAGTACATAATATATTTCTAGTATACCTAAAAACCTAGTAATATAAAAACCTAGTAATACTAGTTATGTTTATTTATTATGGCGTCATGAACATAGTTACATATTTTGCCAGTGTCAAGTAACAATACTAATAATACTAATAATGTAGTAATACTAGTTTTAATAGAATAGCGTCATTTGCAACTCCGAATGTACTGAATGTCTGTTATCGCGACAGTGTGTTTTTCTGATGCATAAGCTGCAGATGCACTAATTTACCCAAACCATTCCAGTTAACGAAAAAAGTGTCATATCGAGTAAAGAGTCACAAGCATCGACTCTCAGAATTTCTCGCATTTTTTTATAGTGAATGATACCTATAATATGCTAAGGTAGTTGCTATTTATAGACTTTAAGTAATTCTTGCCCCTAGGCTGAATTTCAGTCTGGCAGGCAAGTAACTTTTTAAGGATAACATGCCAAAAATTTTGTGTTATTTACTTTAAAACATCTTAATACGTTGTTAGTTACTACATACAAAAATGCACCTTATAACTAAGTTATTACAAGATTACTGCACAAAAGTTGCATATTTCAACACGTACCACCCCGCTGAAATTACAAAATATTTTATTCAAGTGTTAGTCACATATTATCTAAATAAATTCCTCGTCCATATTATTTACTGATAAAAATAATAAGTAAATAAATAATTATAATATTACCGTGAATAGCAACGTACGTGGTAAATGGAAACTTAATAGTTTTACGATACAAAAATAAAACCACGCCTAATTCTCATTTCAGAAACTACGGAACGCATCCTTAAAAACCAGCATCGCTTCGTCACATTCATACTAAGCTCATACATGCCCGTTGGTTCCGAGTGCTACGTACTTGCCCTTTATGAAGGATATCACCAATTATGTCCCTTTAATTCATTTTTGGGCGTCCCCTACCTACATTACACAATACATACTCGCTATAAATTTCAATTTTTAATCTTCTATCATCGTACCATTCTCGCAATTTGTCCAAGCCACTACTTTTACGATCGTAATTAAATAAGATATAAGTACGATGGTGATATATGTACAGAATACATATTATTTTATAGCAATTAAGCACAGTGTGTGTGTGTGCAAAACAACATTATAAATGCAATATCGCTGGGCATAAACGGAAAACATCAATTTACCCGAACAAAAGCTGATATTTATAGAATATAATACATAATATCTAAACCTTTCAAATGTATAGTTTACGTAACATTTTATAAAAGCTCGAACCTTCTACAAGATGTATTATAATTAATAAATATGTTTTATTACTGAAATGTTTTGTTCCGCAACTCCTCAACTATTTTGTTTCCATTCACCCTAAAGTTCAATCTATTCAAATCCATGTTACGATATCGAGAACTATACGCTCATAAATAAGTCCTTATACCTTCAGTTATACCTAAAGTACAGAAAGAGTCTGAAACCGTTCCAAAATTAGACACAACTTAGATATAAAAATCTTCAGCAACATGTAGGTAGTAAGAAAATTTGTCAATAGACACATTGATAATCCCGAACACCAACACACTGCCAAGCTCCAACAAGTCCGGGCGTGCAGCATGCTAATAAAATGGACGAGTCTAACCTCTGGCGGGTCGAACTTGTAACTCACGGTGTTGGACGGTGCCATCTCGTCGATCTTCACGTTGGACGGGGCTGACAGTACCATGCTACGTTGTCGTATGGGCACGGCTACTCGCGCTGTCGAAGGTTCTGGATGTTCCTCCCTGTTGTTTTCCGTTGCTATCGTGTATGGCAGCTCTGATGGGAACACCTCGTCCCAGTATTGATCCTTGATTAGTTCAGGGTGCTCGTGGTGCATTTCGTCAACGATCATGTACGAAACCTAGTGATACGAAAATATTCAGATTAACATTCTAAAGATATGTAAATAATATAATAATTTAGGGACAGGGATATATGTATTTTGAAGAATTTGAAAAACAATATGTTTTACCAATTTCATGAAACTATTCGTGGTAATGGACTTACATAGCAGGGTGTCTTAAAAAGTAACAAAGGGAATACTAATAGCATGTTAAATTAAAATACTGATAAACGTATAATAATAAACATATCGACTTCTTGTTGTGACAGAATAACAATACATTGTACCCCCACCCTACCCCATTATAGGAATAATGTTAAAGTCGAGTTTAACAAAGCTCGCAGATTTCTGTAAATCTGTAAAATATGACAGTAAACCCTATACCTATAACGCGCCTGGTCAGCGTGGTATTAGTTTTCCTCACAATAGGAGGACTGTCTCCGCAATGGGATATTAATAGTCTGTCTAATACACTCACATTATTTTTTTAAGAAAAAAATAGACTCTAGAAAAGAAGAGTTTAGATTCAAGAAAGCTATACCTACAACAGAATAGTTCTCTATATAATAACTATGTCTAATAAATAATCTAATAAAGTACCGACTACATATTATAAAATAATTAAAGTTCAAACTTACCTGCAAATCTCTGTCTATCAACCAATTAACTTCAAAATCGTCATCATCCTCGCCAAAAGGATTAATAAGTGACTCAGCTACTTTAAGCCAGCCCATGTAGAAGAAGAACTCTAGCGTACTAAATATTGGAAAGTACAAATCTATATTGCTAATGTATACTGAATCACTGCCTGAAGATTGAAGCTTATTATCAACCCATTGACTGCCCAATGCAGTTGTTATAAAATATGAATATACTGCTATAGTAACTACCTGAAAGTTAATTACAAATCGTACTTTGTGATATACATAAATATTAATTTGTTGTATTTCTTGATACGATAACTACATAATCTTATGTAAGTCAAAATACACATTCGTACATTTTCTTTGTTACCACGGCCAAGGTGTAAGGACAATAGTCTGCACGATGATAAGTATCAGTCGGATATGGTTCTTAGCAAGATTAGGTACCCGAGGAGGTTTAAATATCAATGAAAGATAAAAAAATTGCATCAATGTATCAAGAAATACAACATTAAGAACAAAATTCGTTCTTTGAATCTAGAATATTTTCTAATTTCAAATATACCTACTATATTGTAGAGAACTATAGTTTACTCAATTCTGTGTACTGAATTACTTTCTACATAATATCTAAGTTAGTATTACATCTACCTTTTACCCTTAGTACGAGTTCATCAATACGTGAAAAGTTTTCAAAACCTGTCAAAAGTTGTCTCTCTCTTCAGTAAGTTTTAGTAGACGCTTTTAACTAATTACTTTTACGTTTTAGTGAAGTCTAAGAGGCTCCTGGTAAACAGATACCAAGGTGGTTGATAACGAGAGATATTTCATGAACTACTAATTCAGAGTTCCCGAATTCCATAGTTAAAGGAAGGTGCTATTCGGAAATAAAAAGCTAATCGCAATTTTTGTTCATTCAAGATTAAAAGAAAATAATTTAGTAAATTAGAAGTTGATTATGTAGGTATATCAATTTGTTCATCATGTTATAAAATTTTTACTCAAAATCACGCTAGTTAAATGATAGAATTAAAAACTTTTCTCGTACGTAAACTTGAACTAAGGTACTACGACATTTACGTATAGGCACCAACCTGAGTATATACTAAGGGTACACTTATTGTATCGTAACTGAGGAGAAGTCCCGCTTGCCCTCTAAATTTATTTAATTCATCTATGATTGTCTTCACAGCAAAGTCGTCTCTTATTCTACCCTCTTTACGGGCTCTCGTCACAATACTTGTAGCCCAAACTATCGGTAACCTGTTTCATACAAATCAACTGTTAAAAGCACATGTGATCGAAGCTTAAAATAGATATTAGTAAGAGATTATACGTGTTTATTTTATCAAGAATATCCGTATTGATAAAATCGTTTCCATAACGACTTATCAATTTAATTACGCATTTCTTAGAGAATGAAAATGATAAACTTACTACAAAGTATGATTAATATACTAAAATTACTACTTATGTGTAAATAATGATAAAATACTATTCCACGTTGTAGCAAGATTGGTGAATGATAGAGCAATGTCAAAAAAAGTAGTTCTCGTCCATTCTCACTTCCGGAGTGTGAAAAAGGCTTAAATATTTTCAGCACACGTGACTTAATTTCGAACCCCATTTCAGTCAATTTTTTTTACCCACTTTTCTGTGTCTAAGTAAATGCATCGCTCTGTCATTAATAAAAATAAAATACAAGCTATCTTATTTAAACTTATGTTTAATGTTTTTGCTGTTGGGATTTTAACAAGTATCGTGACTTCAATTTACTTTATTTTTTTATTTTAATTAGGTACTCCGTGAAAAACAAACTGCAATGTCATATATCAATATCATAAAGAAATCTTACCAATGCTTCGATGGCTTCGGAAACTTAACGTTTAAATGATCAAGAATACTTTTCTCATTTTCTAGTAGTAGACCAGCGTCGACGAAGTTGTCCAGCGTTGGGAATCGTTTCTTAACTCTAGGTGAGATCATCGTGAGTACCATCGTTAGGCAGAGGCATACGTAGCGGACAATAGTCCGCCGCATCAGACGTCCTCGTTCATCCTGTACTCAAATTAACTTATCATTAGCACCGTCGTCCGCGTGTGAAACTAGGCGAATACATATGAACACCGTATCCGTTCTGTTTATAAGTTATGAACGTGTTTTCTGGTTTATTTGTCATAATATGGTCTACAACTAAGTAATTCAAATTGCTCTAACTAAACTCAACTCGCTCAATACAAGAAAAATCTTTAAAATCAATCAGATAGTGGTTTATACTTTTTTCAATTATGTATTAATTGATCAGAACGATAAATTGACTAACAAATAGTATGGAATATGTCCTTTCATATATTTTAAGTTTTCAATCGGTAGACAAAGACTAATCTACCCATACCTATAGTTCCCATTAAGGGTATGAACTCTAATCAGTGCATTAACTCTACGTGAAAAAACGCTGATAACATTTCCATAACGAAATAATTTGAAAGTGTTAACAGAGTTATGCATGTGTGAAAAGCAATATCAACAAAAAACTGCAAACTTGTCAGTGTAAAAACGTTAATAAGTTTTCAATCATGTGTCGGGTCGGGTGTCGATCAGATCTATACTATTCGGAAATGTATTTCAATCTAGTTGAAAATGTTACACTTTTTTGTGTGAAATCCCCCTAATGTGTCTCAAGGCCGCTTGTTGGAAAACAGAATAATGTTTTGCTTGAAATTTGTTTATTATGAAGAACATAAGAACGCCTTTAATCTTATTTTAATAGATCAAACGTTCCTATGTGTGTATTTATTCAAGACGTATTGGAAATCGCGAGCAGTTTAAAAGTAAAACGCATACTTTTAAATTTCCTGTGCCTATCTCTTAAAAAATACGTTTCGTGGAAATTGTCTTACTTCCTTTATATTTTGGTAAAGACCTTTTATCAGTAAGATAACACTAAAACAGTACACTTATGACTGATTAGTTATACATAATTTTATTATACAATATACATACACATGGTACGAAAGATAAGATTACTGAAGATTGTAAGAACTGCTTCTTACGTCGTCTTACTAAATTAAAGTAAGACTAATAAATACTGAGTTTCAGTACAATCACAGTGTTAGGTCTTAGGTAAACACATTTAATTTTCCAAATTAATTTATAAAGAAAAACCACATACCTAACTATTGAAAAAAAACCGCTACAAAAGACTAAATGATAAGAAATGTATCAAGTTTATAAAAAAATCCATAACTAAATCGTCTATAGATAATATGTAATTACAGGTATTTAAAATACGTAGTAAATAGTTATAGAACACGGATACTACTTATCTAAATACACGGAATAGCGGATATAATTGTCACATAAGAACTTATTTTACTCTACAATTAATTGCATCTAGCCTTTGTTGTTAATTCGACGATCTGGGCTCAATTAACTATACTTTTTGCTTGTTTAAAAAGATGCATAGTTCATGGGCCTTGATACCAAAACTAAAATAAAAACTTATGTGTGAATAAAATGATTCTTATTCTATTGCAATACTTATTAAAATCTCATTCTATTACATACCTGTCCATGTATAGTAGCCGATACAAAAACAGCAATCGAGTCAGGCCATGGAATGGTTGTGTATTGATTCCACCAGCGGTTCATTACAACAGTAACGTAAAAACCCAGCACGAACGACAGGGGTATTACATTTCCGTGAAAACTGCAGTAGTTAACAACGCCTTCAAACGTCCTGCGAACAGAGGTTACGGTTTTTTAACTAATGGTAGCTACTACTCAAGGCTTCGTCACGAAATTGTTTTATTTGCTGTTTACGTATGTATGTAAGGTAAATTTGAATGAATATAATGTAAAAAAATGTGGTAGATCTCTTTAGCAAGAGCTCTCTCTTAATTCACCTCCAAGCCTATGAAAGTGTGTTTGTAGAAATAAGGATAGAGTAGCCAGTGAAATTAGGAAGTAGGCTTGGCTAAGATCTGACATTGCTAATGTACAAGAGCGGCGTTTACCGCATACCATCAGGTAGTGTGATTGCTTGTGATAAATTTAGAGAAAAAACCAATCACCGATAAATAACTGTTAAAGAATATGGAGATATGGAGTACCTACCTATGATGTAGCTATGAAAATAACTACCTCATAGGTTTACTCCAGTAGGAGTAAATACACATTAAAAAATACATAGTACTCAGTTATTTTCGTGATAGGCGTAGTTTCTAGGATTAAAAGGCGAGGCGTGAAAAATATAATTCTTATTTCATGCCATGAGGTAAAAAGTATGAAAATATGAACAAATAATAAGGTAATTAGCCATGATAAAATACATAACGAGTCTGTGACACGAACTATACAGTTAAAATTCTTATTACGCTATATTATGTAGTTAAGCTTATACACAAAACATCTATTAAAACGATGTAATGTTGTTTTTAATTAACGAAAAATGAAAGCATTTTCTTCAATAATTATCCTTGAATAATTGACATGCCAAATAGAGATGATACATAAATGTGGATTAAATTATTATTCACATAGGGAAATTCTGTTTTAAAATCAATTCAGCAATCTATCTCACGGTTTCTGGAACTCGGGATCTAAATCACTTACATTTTATGTAAGCCATTTCACCACGAAAAATATAAAATTAAAGGATTATTTCTATTTGTACCTTCAACAAAAAATAATAAAAGGAAAATAAATATTTACCTTTTAGCACTCTCATCCAAAAGCAGTCGGTATGTTAAATTGAGCACATAATATAAAAGCAGGAATACTAGAAGATCTAGCCACACTAATTTGTATATACTCCCTCGCCATCTGAAAATAGATAACATAAATTAATTAGCCTGTTAGACACCTTCTTTTGTAGTGGGCCACTACTAGTGGCCACTTTTTATTCATACGAGCTCGTAGCTTCAAAAAGTTAAATACGTATTAAACTTATGCTTTTTATCGCATAATTATAGTTAAAAATATATTATAAATATTTATTTATTGTACGGATACACTTTAAAAAATAATAACATTTATTTACACATGTATGGCTCTGGATCATTAATATCTTTTTCGTACTTTCCTCCTAGTAAAATACCAAAGTTAATTTTGTACCTAAACAAACTTGTTTTGTTTTATTTAATCTAAGTATATGGAATATACTTACTTAGATTAAATACACTTAAAGAAGCCATATTAAGTAGGAAATAAGAATATGGAATTAGTTGGAATCAAATAAGTCGATGTTTTGTTAAAGTAGACGTGCTACAAGAAAAATAAACGCGAAACTAAAGCCTATATTGGCTACCGCAAATGTGTTGGAAAATCTCATTATGGATAATGTAAATAAAACTAAATTAAAGTATAAAATTACGTCATGATTTTGCTATATAATAGTCATACATGGATTATGGGTTTCCAAATTATTGTTGAGAAAGTAAAATAGTTTAGGGTTGAAACATTGTATTAACGTAATGAACGAAACAGTAAATCAATTCTACGTCATATACTCGTAGTAAAAAAATTGTTACTTAAATTACATTTGTGGTTGTTAGTTGTTACTTTGTATTTCATAATTATCTATTGAAAGTGACCTCATAAACTACCTAGCAGGAAAAAGTAAGAATTACTTATTTTAATAATAATTTGTTATTTTCTTAACGGATTTAAAATATTGTACTACCATGGGGTAGGCTGGGCTCAAAAATAAATGCAGACATCGCTACGAAGAACTAATTTTGATAGAATACTTTGTTTAAAGTAATAAGATGTGACTGTTTCAGATGATATGAAATGTGACCTGGATAAATAAATATGGCTGATGTTAAAACGTATCAAAGGAATACAGCGAGCGTAAGACAGGACAATATTTTTCAATTACGCTTCGCCCAACGTCATTGTCGCCAGAATGTTATAAAACTGACTTTGTTCCTAAAGTAATAAAATAAAGACGTTTTATATAATATAATAAAATAGTTTATATCCCAGAATATGGTCATAATATCTTACTGCATCTTTTATTTGTGACGTGCAAATATACATGACTTAGATCGAAGTAATTATATGACAAAGAAAAAGGCTCAAATGCTGTATATTTGACTTTTGAACTGAATAGAACAGAATTAAACAAAGTAGGTACTGAAACATCCTTGTAAATAAATGACTATCTACATATTAGGTATAGAATAGTACAGCCATTGTATATTAGCTAGCTACAAATACGCTTAGTAATGTAACGACATCTGTCTGTTTATTAGTATGCGTAGGTATACTTAGAAGTTTCATTGTCAACATTCGGACTAAAGTTACGTCACCTATGATCATAACTTCTTACGTCTGAACTACTAAACTATAGGACCGTTAGGTTAAGGAAACAAATTTTATTAAAGAGAACAGAGAATATAATGACGTCATCGATGCTAAAATTAACATTTTCTCTTTGTTGTATTTGGGTGACAAATAAATCGCGAAGGAATTTAATTAGTCAGTTTTAATAGTTGACTACTAAAACTAACATGATTATGTATTTAAAAACACTAGGAATTAAGGTTTATACGGTGTCTTGATAAGAATTTATGTAAATAAGATCTACTGATCTCGCGTTAGTATAGTAAACTATTAGTTTTATGAATATAACATTTCATTCTTATTGTCATTCTAATATCGAAACACGTAAAACAAATGAGTTTAGTTGTTTCATTGATGACTTCAGTTTAGAATACGTTTTGCGGCTCTACATTCGGTAGCCCTTTGTACAAAACATAATACCGGCAAAATTTTATCACGTAATATACGTCTAGGAATAGGGCTGTAGGCAGCAGAAGAGAAACGATAGCAGCACATAATAATATATGAATAGCATTCATCTCACCATTAACACATGTTAAGGTTTGCTAAGCAATTCATAGCTGTGATCAGCGTAAAGAGAATTGATGTCCCGATGCCAGAAAATTACCTCTCTTATCTATGTAAATCATCATACCCAAGCAAATTGTATTAAAACAACTTAATATAAATTAGGGTGTGATGTAAAATTTATACTGGAGCAGGTAACACCCTAGTCGTTAAAAATATTTACATAATTAAATAAGTGCGGACTATTTCGGTAAATGTTTGAAATAAATGTAAAATATAACACATGGGAAAACATATCGCGTGATTACTTTCCATTTCTGCATTCGCATGGGAGAGTCAGTGGCAATTTAATTTTACCTGAGTACACAACAGTAAAAACGATTTGAAAACTAATCCGACGATGGCGTTGGGCAAACTATGAACAGGTAGCATGGGAGAACTTTAAACAAATTAACCACTTTTGTTCCGGTGGTGGTTACAGTTTTTATGTGCTATAGAGGTCTCATGTTCGAATACCGCCTAATACAAATCTTACAGTGCATGTTTGCACATGAAAATTTGCATTGGTCTAAGTGTTTTCTATGTATAATAATTTATTTTATTTATTTAATAAAGAGGTATTTACAAAAAAAATCATATATCTATTACCTTAATACCCATAGTAAAAGCTCAGCTTAGTTTGGTACTAGATGGTATTATTTGAATGTGTGGAGAATATTAATATTCCTATCTTTCAATAATTTTATATGTTAAAAATTCTACACATACAAATTACTCTAACAAAATAAATTGACTAGGACTCAAGTTAAGTTACTTTAAATCTTTTCCCTTCTCATCCCACAACACAAAACAGGAAAGCGACATCAAAAACAGTAAGTATCAGTTAAAACGAGATACTCTATACTATAATATGTATGTAATGACAGTGGTCTCGTCAGCTGGTTAATTTTAACCTTGACTGACGAAGATACAGGTCGTGTTTGTGTTAGTCGTGTGACACGCGATCAGAACTAAACACTGCCATGATTATGGTAGGTATACAAATTATTATAATTTTGTCGTGCAAAATTAATTTACAGTTTGCCTGTTGCCAAGTAAATATTTTTCTGATCCACTTTATTTTAAAAGACAACAAGAAAAAATGTACTGATTTGAACATTATTAAAAAAATACAGGCTCACAGAAGACGTGTCCATTTCAAAAAAGTCTGCAAGTTTTTTGGTATAAATCAGATTTCGAGACATAACTTGTTTAAAGTAGGTAGAAACATGCAAGTATGGTTTTGTCAGTGACAAACCTTTCACATCACCATTATCATGGTATAAATTGTTAACCACCAAGATGAGTATAATGTCCTAATAATTCCTAGTAACAATCCCAAACCTACTAATAAAAACACTCAACGGAACCAACATCGCACGCACCATGTCCCTTGGCCGTGGACGAAGCACACTTCCGCCCATGAATCATCACCACATATTATGTGATCATAAAATTGTTGATGTAAATAATCAAAGTATTAAACGATTCATTTTTACTAACAATACTTCATCAACGACACTAATTCTTAGAATAACAAAATGATAAAGAGTATTCAAAAACGTGGCGCGCACTTTCACAGCACGATAAATATCAATAAAAACATCTAAAATCGGAAAATATATAATGCCTAGTGTTAAATATTAGTTGTTACTGAAGAAGCTACATAAATCTACTTTCAAACACCAATAAAATAACAGACTTACACTAGAAAGAAAACTCGTTTGGAATGTTTCACTCTGTACGACAATGCATCATAAAACGTTTCATTAGCAGTTCGCCACGCCATTCGGTATCGAAGATTCTGATAAATCTCACTTAGACATTAGCCGCGAAATATTTGCGCACGAGCACTACTAAATAAATGTGTTATTCAGACTCCGCGGGCGATTCGACTCTAGTTATACCGTAACGCAGACAAAACGGTGCTACTATTTAAGGTTGCTACAAAAAATTGTAACTAGCGATTAGCATATTGTTCCGTCTAGATTGTAATGTAGGTTGAGTAACAACCGATTTTGTACTTCAAAAAAAGCCAGTCACCTTTACCAGGACACATTTAATTAATTTTATATGAACACTTAGTTCCTTGTTCACATTGTACCTATTCCTTTCTATTCCAAAGAAGAAACATGCATGCTTAGTCAAGCATGTTGTCAATCGACAATGAAGATTATTTTATCATATCTGTAACAGCCTATAAATTCACGTTTACTTATAGTTTTGTTGCATTTGTCATCTTGTACATTCGGCGCAGCTTTTCTTTTAATTGGTTTTCACGACAGCTTATTGAGTCCTTGGCGATTAACTTATACTCGTATTATAGGTCAATAATGAAACTACAACATCCTTGTTGGGATGAGATTATCTGGATATTAAGTAAACTTTCGACTTCCCAACACGGAAAGTTTTTAATGAATTGTTATAATTTCCCAAGCCTATAAAAATGGAATACGCACTAAATATTTTAGCCTTGATCTAGGGTCAAGGTCGACCAAATATTAGAAATGAATCAAGTTTTACGTCAATACATTAATTACGTATTCGCAATGTTTGTGTAGACACAAGTGTGTACCCTAAGCATAAAATGAGACTCGCAGACGGGATATTACGTAATCCTTCCAGCTACGGTCTTTGATTGTCCTTCTGTGTAGGCGAATAGGATTTGATTTATCAAAGTAACCTTAATCACATAATTCTTATGAAATGTATATTTTTATGAACCATTATTAGTTACAATAATTGTTAGTTACTGACAAAAAGAAAATAAATTAGTATAAATAGGAAAAGATTAAGATTACCATATGATTAATGTGACGTAAGAAGATTAATGCGAAATAGTTGCCATGTTAGACAGCGTAAAGGGATCATTTTATAGATCCCTACAATAAAATATCCAAAATACGTAATTATAATAATATGGTTAAGGGATGTCCAAATATCAGAGTACTTAAAAGTTAAAAGATTAGTGTAGTAATCTCAACAGTAGTAAACATATTAGAATTGTGAAGCATGTGACTCACAATGTGTACTAATCAAGGTTTCAACTGCACGCTCATTATGATCAGAACAATTAACGCCCGTTTATAAGTTAACAATGTCGCTCGCAAAATTATGAGAGTAACGAATCTTGAGAATTGGGTCGCACCCATTATTGGTCTTAATCTATTATCTAAAAAAAATTGTTGTTTGAATATAAAAAGTAACTAAGCAAACGTATACAAAAGGGGTAATGCTCGTATTTTATTAGTTTAAAACGAAGTATAATTTTCGTGTAATTCGTAAAAAAAAAATCGTGGCAAATATCGTAAATGTCAAAAATGTAGATCTTGTAACCAATCAAAAAGATCAAAATGAAATGGTAATTTAAAGAATAGATTCTAGAATCGTGACTGAGACAGTACACATCGGAAAGGAATTTAAATAAATATTATTACTGGAATTAATATACATAATATTATGCTTTATTTGCATAGCTTGTTTTAAATAATTGATTTAATTAATATAATTTTAGTACAAATTTACCTGCTAATTATAATCATAAATCAGAATGTTCTCTTTATGCAGTAAGATATTTGTTCTGTTGTTCTTACTCTAATTAATTATTTTTCAGTAGCTATTGAGTAAGACAAAGGCGTAATTTGTGGATCGAAATAATACAGCAATGCTTCAATATCATGCAGTAGATGATGGATAGCTAGCTAACAGATGTGTGTCCGACACGGTTTAATATCATGCGAAAAACTCGTGTAAAATCTTTGCAGGGGATGTTATTTTAAAGTACATAGTAGTAGATAGTTGTATTACCGCCGTTAGCGATTTTTATAAGTTGATTTGATAGATCAAGGTTGATTGTGGCAAAGTTACTTATTATAATTTAGGATTTATCAGAGAATTTGGAACAATTTCATTTCAGGAAGAGATTCACTTTTGCGCTTCAAAAATTAGATGCTTCGAGGATATACCGTTTTCAAATAATCACTATTCATAAATGATTTTGACATTTATCCCTGGATTGAACAAGTGTTCCTTCGTACAAAAATTTCCTTTGTTTGAAAACTGCATCCAGTGCATGCAAAAACGAGGTCATTCTCCGGTAGGTTCTCAGTATGATTATGATAGAGGTGAAATAACAAGATAAAATAAATATAATTGATAAGAATAGTAGTCGGCTTCCTTTGAATCCATTATCTTTAAATCTTTCTTTATTAACTGAAATTGTAATTTATATTAATAATATCAGGCACAAATTACGTTGGAACAAATTTTTAGCCATGCCGCCTCTACGCCTGGCCCCGGCAGAAGAAAGATATTCAGAAAATGCTACCTTGACATCGCCACGGATGAAATGCGTGCCAATGGTCTTACAGCTAAGGATGCCAAAGAACGTGCAAAGTAGAGTAGAAGAAGCAGAAAAGCAGACCTCAGGCTCCATGGCTCTCGAGCTGTGGACGAAAATGGGAATTTGCCAAGATGAAGAAGAAGAATATCTGGCACAATCAAATTACATTTATTTACTTCATTATATATTAGTAATATTGTTCAAATGCAGACTCTTCTGCCCAATAAATAGATTCATATAACTTACCTTCGAAAAAAAAAACAACAAACTGAATTTTGTACTGATGTTTAAATAAATTATATCCCCTCATAAAATGATAGTCAGAACCGTAATTATACATTTCAATTTCTTTATTTATTTCTCTCAATAAGGTACATACAGTGTAATAATAAAACAAGTAAATGATAGAAAATGTGAAGGAACCTTAGTGAGAGCTGGAGTTTATACTAGGTTCGAGACCTGTGTGACAAATCTCCAGGCTCTCTCATAAGTAATACATTAAAGTTGAAATGAGAGCATACTACAAGTACTTAGTGATAGGTAATAACAGAATTTCTTATTAAGAGTAAAACAAAAATAAGTTGGGTGTGTGTGTATGTGTGTGTGTATATGTGTGTGTGTGTGTGTATGTGTGTGTGCATGTGTGTGTGTGTGGATGTGTGTGTGTGTATGTATGTGTATGCTTTTGTGCGTGTCCTTTCGCTTGTTTGGGTGCTGTTCATTTATGAGGATGATTTTTTCCGTTTGCTCGTAATCTAAACTTTTTAGCCAATCTGTAACTGACTTTTTACAATTTATTTTGGTCATTGGGTGTATATTTAATATCTTATTCACCTTGTTGTACGTGTAGTTTCCCAGGAAATAAAAAGATCTTTGGGCCATTCTTGTCTTAACTGATATAGACGAACATACTTGGTATTTTCTACGTACGGAAACTGTGTTAACGGGGTCATAAGGAGTTAGTGAATGAGTGATGAGAATTATATTAAGAATAAATAATTTGCGAACAGAGAGAACATCGCAAATTCTGTAAACGTCAGTCGTGGGGTGACGATACGGCAGCCGCCATCCCACTTTTAGGACAGCTCGCTGGGCACGTTCTAGCTTTAGTAAATATGTTTTATTTGCTCCACCCCAGACTGCGATACAGTATTGCGTAAGGGATTGACAGAGAGCGAGATAAGTAAGCTTGAGGACGTGGTTATCAACAGAATTACGTAGGTCTTTGAAAATGTAGATTAATTTTCGTAATCTGGAGGCAAGCGCATCTATGTGTGTGTGGAATGTAAGCATGTCATCAATTTGTACCCCAAGGTATTTAACGGAGCTTGATTGAGTCAGAATAGAGTAGTTACAGGCAGATGCGGGAATAATTTCACAAGTGTGTGCAGTAAGTGAATAGGAGAGGGAAGGGATTTTACCAGGTGAAGTAAGTGAGAAAGTGAGGTAGGTTGATTTGCTTACGTTGAGGCTCAGTCTGTTGTTAGTTAGCCATTGAGTAACTGAGTTGAGGCTGGATTGTGCGCTACCGAATGTGGATTCCCACGAGTTACCATAAGAAATAAGGGCAGTATCATCGGCGTAGGTAAAAATAGATGTGTTCTCCAGCTGTAATTGACAAAGGTCATTTATGTATAACAAAAACAAGGAAGGACCGAGAATACTACCTTGCGGATCACCATTTTTAGCAGTAAGTTGATCGCTATAGTGGTCATTAATCTTTACATACTGTCTTCTATTCGAGAGGTAACTTTTAAAAAGAGATAACTGAGTTCCTCTGATTCCGATTTTTTCAAGTTTTTTACAAAGGATTCGGACAGAAATTGTATCGAAAGCCTTTGATATATCAAGAAAAACACCGATGACTTTCTGTTTCTGATCAAGTTTTGCAGTTATTTTGTTAGATAAATCTAGTACTGCTTTGTTTGTTGATAAGCCAGAACGAAAGCCATATTGGTTCGGAGAAAGTATTTGTTCTCTCTCAAGAAATTTTGTAAGCCTATTATTCATAATTCTCTCTAGCAGTTTAGAAAGGCTAGGAAGTACTGATATGGGTCGGTAATTGCTAGGTTTATCTCTATCTCCTCCCTTGTAGATTGGGTGAACCACGGCAATTTTAAAAGCATCTGGGAATGTTCCAGTAGTAAGTGCTTTATTACAGATGAAGGAAATTGGGGGAATTAAAATATTTTTAAACTTTTTAAGGAATTTGGCAGAGATGTTATCACTTCCTACAGAAAAGTCATTTTTTAGGTTCGATATGAGAATTTCCAGTTCAGCCTTATCGGTTTCCAAAACCGTGAAGGTGTGTTGGTGATAGGGGAGAGTATCCGCTGGCTTTTGGTGGGAGTTATTGCTAATAGATGATGCGGAGACTGATTGTCCTATGTTTGCAAAATAGGTGTTGACGTCATTAATGGATTGTCTTGGGTTTGACAAGGAGAGGAGTTCCAGTGGTCTCGTCTTATCTTTTGTAGTGTGTGTGATTGTTTTAATTGCCTCCCAAACTTTTTTAGTATTGCCCTTGGCGCTGTCTAATTGGTTTTTGTTATACTTTAGTTTGGTGTCTCTGAGTAAATTAGTACAATAGTTTCGATATCTTTTGAAGGTTAATTTAAGGATTTCGTTACTAGGATTGTTTTTAAGCTTTAGATGTAAGTTATCTCTATTTCGTAGGCATTTCAATAAACCTGGTGTCATCCAATGTTTTTGAAATCTTTTTCGGTTTGGGACAGTTTTCAATATAGTATTTGCTGTTATTAGTGTATTTAAAGTTTTTATAAAATAATCTGTGGCTTCGTTGACGTCATGGAAGCTATATATGGGGCTAAAATCAACTTTGTTAATATTTGACTCAATACTTTCATAGCTGATGACTTTTTTGAGCTGACGTGTCGTGTTGTTAGTAGGGTGTTTTAAACGGAGAAAAAATAATATAGTGTCATGATCTGTGAGAGAGGTATTTGCTACATAACAAGATGCGGGTAATTTAGATTTTAGTATTAGGTGGTCGAGGCATGAGCGATTGTATCTTGTGCACAGTGTATGAGCTGGTAACATACCATGGAATGCGGTCATTTGGAGGTAATCTGTAGAGCGAGGGTCATTATTGCTTTCACAAATATCTATATTAATATCACCCGTCAGTATAATATTTTTGTATGAATGGTAAGTTGTCAGTAGTTGATTTAAGGAGTTGATGAACACGGATACGTTTTGATTAGATGGAGGACGATAAATAGCTAAAAGTATAGTATCCTTGTTAATTGTGAGACATAAACAATTTGCTTCTTTCAAAGAAGGTTCTGTGACGGAAATTTGGAGATGATTCCTGTAGAACACTACTACGCCTTTGTTTTGGGTATTTACATTGACAGTCGCAAAGGAGTTATAGCCTTGGATTTTAGGAATTATAGGTGAAGTTTGCAACCAGCATTCAGTCAGTACGATAACATCCCAGTGTACGTTGCTTCTATGCAGTATGGTTAGTAATCCGTCAAAATTTTTCTTAAGGCTTCTAATGTTTTGACACAGAAGTTTAATAGAGTGTCCGTGCGAGAGGGATAAACGACTGCAATCCGAAATGCTGCATACCGCCGAGTGGGCGACAGAAATTTGATCAAGGTCACTGTGAAGATCATTGAGACTATCGAATTTTAAAATTTAAAAGCATGCCAAAAATGTTTGAAAAATGTAGGTAGATAGTAAATTGAACATATGCAGGATCAGACGTATTTAACCAGTTGATTTCAACATAATAGGAAAATAATGTAAAACAATGAAGAACGACAGAGTGATAAGCAAGGCATAAGAATGCATCAGAGATGTGGAAATAATGTTTGCAAAAATCTAAAAAGCACAAACGAAAGTAGCTGGTATATGTGTCGGTACATTGGGAGTTAGTGTAAAGTAGTTGAATTGTGTGTGAATGAAAGATAGTGTGTTGTATTCGAGTCGTGTTTGTAAAATTATAAGTATGTGGCGTAAGATAATGACTGTGAGTTTTGTGTGAAGTAAAGTTAATTGGATTGATTGATTTAACAATTCGGTAACTAATATCTAAAATAGAGTAACTAATTAAACTTAATACTAGAAAAGTGTAACAGAAATAAAATAAGGTGAAGTACATGCGTAGTCATGCAGGGCTGGTTGAGATCAGTTGTTGAAGCTGCTGTTCGGTTTTCACTATAATGGGTTGACTGTCTGCGTCCTTTTTCAATAGGATACGTCCGTTAGAAGACCAGCAGAAGTTGTAGTGGTGTGACTTGGAGAAATTTCTTGCTAGATAGAATAATCGCTTGGTGGATGTAGTCAGTAGCTCAGCTATATAGACAGGTATACGGGGTGAGGAAATTAGGCCTAAATGGTTAGAGCTTATTTTATTGTTTGGGTTTTCTTTATTGTATGCTTTCACCGCCATCAGGAAGTTGTTCTTGATAAGAGTGTTTGAAAACTCAATAGTAATATTGGATGTTTTATTCTCCCTTTTAGTTGGCTGTCGTTTTACATCACGAATGCAGTTCGATTGAGTAAAACCCAGTTGTTGTGACAGATGGTTAGTCATTTCATACAGCATAGTTTTCGTTTCATATTCTCTTTTTGGTACATTGCGTACTTCTATCGATGTTTTCACAAGGTTACACTCATATGTTTCAAGTTTGTCTTCTATTGTAGACAGTCTAATTAGCGTCGCTTTGCGCTCCTTTTCCAAATCGATGATTTTACCCTCGAGAGATAAGATCTGGTCAGAGACGAAAGTCATAGACTTTTCCAGTTCACTTGTTGCTGTCTTGATGTCCGTATTATGGGTTTTAATTTCCATAATGTGAGCTTCTAATTTGTCAAGGCGAGTATTGTGAGCGATAGTCATTTCCCGCATCAGAGATCTCATTTCATTTTTGAAGCTCACCAGATCATCACCGTCGACCTCACATGACGTGAATTTACGCTTAGCTCGCTGAGTGGCGTTTAGTTGTAGGGATTCTTCTGCATAAAGTCTCCTGATATCGGACTCGGAACGCGAAGGAGTTGTTTTAACTTGAGGAGATATTTTTTTTTGGTTTGTATCAGGCTCACCTCCTGTGGCTTCTTTTGTGGTCTTGGGTGGAGTTTTATACATTGCAGCGAACCGATTGATATAGCTAGAAGTTAAACAATGAGTATCTACTTGGGCCACGCGCAGAGACTTGTCCTCTAAATGCGCAACTGTAGAAGTAACAGCGCTCACTGTCGTTGTTTTCGATAGAGCTGTTTTCTTTTCACACTGATCGTGCCTTTGAACTGTGGACTCTGCGGCCTCTCCAGTGACGCAAACTAATACATTTGCTGATTAAAATTCAAATAAAAATTATTTTTTACTTGTGTCTTAAAAGCCCGTAGGTCAAATTAATTTCATATTAATAATTCTTTCGAGGGGAAGAAATCTATCACCTTCATTTTATTAAATTTTCCTTCTTTTGTGTATACCTTTTAATATTATAAAGGTGAAAAGTTTATTTGTCTGAACTACATGACTGAAACTTGACGTTAAATAAACCATTTATCGAGGAAAATTATAGGCATTACGCTGCGCTGGGAAAAAAAATGATTACAAACGGAGATAATTTTCTTTAGCTTAAATTACTTAAGGTGGGTAAAACCTATTTGTACTATGCCTATAGCTTGTAACATTTTAAAGCTGAATAATTTTATTATAGAATAGTCTTTTCATCGAGGAAAGTTATAATCGGAGTTTTTTCTAGAAAAGAAAGACTACACATGATTCAGAAAACAGTATCTGAAACAGGGAATCATCCCTCTTATTTTGATGACATACAAACATCTCTGACCCGCGTCATTATACCAAAGAGTAGACCAAGTTTACGTCCCTGACGGAGACTTCATGTCGTAAAGTGTTTATGGGCTAATGGCGATGCATTGAAAGTTCTACCAAACAATACACTTTTTGAGTAAACACGACATAGATTACATATAACGAGATTCAATTATCCCGGACATGAACTCTACTAATAAGAATTATACAGACAAGAATAGCACGTTTAAAAATACAACCAGAACACTAGAAAATGCAAATTTTAAAGACTACAACATCACGACAAACGAAAAACACATCAATAGTACGATCACATGAATAATAGACAAATGTGATTGATTTTACTGGGTGCAATGAACGTTAAACTAGTTGTAGTTAGAAAGTGCAATATAGGGTGTAATGAATAATATATTATCCTTGCCTGGTAACATCGGAGTACGCCATTTGTTCCAACCTATACGTCGGAAACCTTTGAGAGTTAGAAAGTGAGTAACTAGAATACATGCAACTTGTCCATATCGTTCGATACTTGATACTAGGTTGATATGAGTATTTCACCGTAAGGGAACGTTAAGGGTGGTAATAAAATGCCACCCCTTCCTGATAATTTAATGTCAAGCATAGAATTAAAATGCTGGGACTGAAGCAACTAAATAAAATATCAGGTTATACGATTAGTTGTTTTCTTTATAATTTTACAGAGGTTTTTATGTTTTTTCCATAAACTGTTTTCAAACGTTTCTTCCTTTCAAGTTTAGTGCTAATGATGTACGCGTTTTCGCATTATTATATTGTAAAATTTAACAATTTTATTTGGTGTTACCGCTTTACGTACCCACTACATTTAGTATCTACATATTCGCTAATAAATTGAGAAGGAAGACGAAGTTAAACTTGTTTTTATTATTACTATATTCAACCCAGCATTGTCTATTACCGCTATTTCGAGTTTGGTGGAGAGCAAATTTTATTAAAGTTTAAAAAACTACGAAAAAGGAGTTCAGTTAGTCTTTCTAGTTATACCGGTATTTAAATACATAAAAAGGTTGTTTTGAACATTATTATTATAAACAAAAAACAGACCACCTAAATGTATATTACGTACTATTTCACTTCTGTAGTAATGGCAATATTTTTAATAAGAAGTTTAACTGAAATTCATTGTTAAAATGAAGTATTTTGATGAATCATCAAAAGTATGAGTTCTAATTAAAGAAACAAGTAGTTCAGTTGTACAGGAAAATGAATGTAATTCCTTGAAACTTGCAGAACGGCCTTGCATGTAAAGGCCCACTAGGTTATTATTTCATTGCAAAATTATTGTCACAACTTGTTACTCGAGCATCTTTTCAATTGTTACAAGGTAGGTACGTTATTTTATGATGAAAATAATTATTGGTACATGGGAGAATCCTTCTCTGGTCAAGAGGTTAACATCCTTCGCACGCAATGCAAGCCTCTTATCACGATGATAAAAATCATAATTATGTATGTGAGCAACCGAATTTAATCCGTTTTTAACTTCATTTTCTTCTGATTTATTGCCTTATGGCTCCCAAGATATTTTAGTTTTTTACTAGACTTTTTTACTATTAGAGTGTCTGGCTCAGGTGCTTTTGGATCACGCTGTAGATCTCAGCTTACACAACGATTTAGACAAAGATTAAGAGGTGGTTAAAATCACATATCAAAAGTATCGTAAGTAGTACCTACTCATATTATTATATACCTACTTAAATGATAAAACTGACATTGCGGTGTGCCGAACTTTTACATACGAATGAAAAATTGTATCAACTCAAGTATTTTAATAGTATCGAATTAACGAAGCAACGTAATTAATCTACAACTGCTCAATCTATCTCATTTCTCATTATTTAACAAAACATTAAAGATTGATTACGAAGCGACCGCGCCATGTTGCGTCACCATTGCGTATTACGTCACGTCACCCCCGTAGGAAAGCATAAAAAATAATACTAGAAACAGGGACAGCTTTGTAGTTATCTGGTTGTGACGTCATTCTTGATATAACTATTTGACACAATAACATTGAATTTAATACATAACATTTCGTTTCTGATATCAAATCTATAGAGGAACAATTGCTTAATGGCATTATCTTTTACCCCGAAAAGGAAATAGATAATATTTCCTTTCGTACAAAATAAGTAATTTTTAAAACTGATATTTAGCTAGATGGTAAAGGCAAGGGGGGAGAATGCCTATGCTAAAATAATTTTGTAATACTTGATACACTTTGGATTTCATACAATAGGTAAACATTTTTAAACTAAATGATTTTGGCAGAATACAAACGTATTCAAAACTCATAGAGCATTGGCTCATTTCGATGCATTAGTAGAGGCAGTGAAACAAGCGGTTCCTAATCACGCTAAATAATAGAAGTTTTGTTAATTTAATTCACCTTCACCAGGAAAATAACATTCATTTATTCAATTAAATAATTTATTCAATTAAATAGTTATAGTTAAGTGCATATTATTGGTAAAGAATTTGATGGCAATATTTTTGCTATGTTTATTACTATTAATATGAGACAACTATGTGTTTGGTATAAAACATCACTATAAATTAGACGACAACTGAAAACAACATACCAAAAGTTTATGATAATAATTAAATTAATAATTCATATAAAAATTTATTGTTTCCATGACATTTAACTTTGAACATGGTGTGTCCCAAAAGTTATACGAATTTAATGTACTCTTTGGAAATTAATGTACTTTTTTGGGGCCGGGTATAATGTAGATAAGCGCCAGCGTAAACGGTGGCAGATATTTTAATAGATAAAAGACACGGAAAGCAAGACACTGAACTACACATTGTAATATCTCTGCGATATATACCTATAAGTAGGTAGGAGAAAACTTTTCAGCCACCGTACCCGGACCAAAGCACATCGCTTGGGTCCAGTAGAGGTTACGCTGTCAACAGTCTAATATTTAGAAATCCTGTAAGCAGTACCTTTTGTTTCTATTAAAATAGTTCCCGCTGCGTGTATGAAAACCCGTGCAGTATACTGCACGGGTTTTCATACACGCAGCAGTAATTCTGAAATGCGGGAGAGTTTATGCAGTAAGTAATTCTGAAATGCGGGAGAGTTTATACTCAATTCAGCTCATTTGCAAGTCTGAATATAAATAGTGTTAGAGTTAAAATTAATTTTGAGTAAATGAATGCTTGTATACCCCGTACCTCAGAACTACTGCAGTTGTGAATAGGTATTAGAAAACTTTCTATACACGAGCCCCTGTCACAGCCGTCGTAATAATTATTTCTCATCCTATGACACATGACAAAATGAATAATGCTTAAAAATACGTATGTCATTTTGTATGCTAAACAATTTACGTAAATACTGTTATAATTATAGAGACGCACTGTTGCGTTTCTCACTTAGAGGGATAGTGATAATTTAATTTTTATTTCTATGTGTGTGGAAACGAGACGACAGCTATATAATGAGTACAACAAGTAGATGCGACGGTATATCGATCGGCAAGTGCGATGACCTTATGAAAACAAGAGATTTTCCGTATTAGTACCGGACTCAGAAGTCAAAAATCAAACGTACCTTTGTGTACCTACAGAGACATAATAATATAAATACATTAAATACGTATGTCTTATCACAAGGTCGCGGAAAGCTAAGGCATCCTCCTACGCGAAAGGGGTATTGACATACATCTTTGATTAGTTGGGTTTATTTTCACGTAATATTTTTCGTCAGTGGTGCTTAGTTTTCTTAGTGGTTATTTCCTACACCCACAGAATAATGCATGATCGTGACATTGATATAATACATCATCACACTTTTGAAAAAGTGGATAAGATTATGACTGTTTTTTTTTCTGTTAAAATGCACTTGTCTTCTGTTATCTCAGCATCACTCAAGTTGACAGTAGAGATAACATCATCCGCAAAGTCGTAAAAAGTAGATGTTCACACAAATAAACAAAAAAACCTATTTTAGCAGTTTCCTTAACGTAATGAAGGGGTAACATTTTATTATTTCACCTTCACCTTTCCAATGTCATTAACACTTTCAAACGTTAGCTTTTCGTATAAAAATGTAGAGAGTATAGGTTCGTATTTCAAATTGTTGGCATCGTAATATATTGTACAAACATTAAAGGACTAACTAAATACATAGGCACTACAGCCCTTTAATACTATACATCATTATTAAATCGGTTTATCAATGTCCTACTCCATGACACACCACTCACTGCAATGCAGGGAAATTATGTTTTCCAAAGCCGCGTTGATCAAACGAGCTTGTAAAGAGGCAGATGTCAAGTGATTTATTGAATTTTGTTCGCCCCCTATCACACAGGTATACTTATACCTAATCCTAACTACTTCTCCCCTTACTCATAAACGCCTAATAAAGGAGATGGAAACTTCTGGGCTAAAGCCTGTACATTACTGTACAGAGTAAGGATATGCCCTAAAAATCTTTTCTATTTTTTAATAAAATAATAATAAAATTACTCAATTTTATTATGATTGTAACTTGAAAAAAATAGAAAAGATTTTTAGGGCATATCCTACTATTTGTGTCTATTTTGTTATTAAATTCATCAAATTCAATATATTAAAGCTAATTCAAAGACTGTACATACACTAATCTAACCTACACACCCACATCACAACATACTTTTACATAACACTCACGCAAAATCACCTGTCACACATCTCACTTATGAATTATATTAATAACAAGATTTTAATTTAATATAATGGCGCCTTCCTCCTCTCTCCTACCTTTTGCTGTGCCCGACAGGGTCTACAATTGATACTGACATGTACTTACTTACACCTAAATGAAACATTGTGGAATGCAATAAATGATTGAGTATTGAGTATTACTCTGTACAGTAATGTACAGGCTTTAGCCCAGAAGTTTCCATCTCCTTCAAAAAAAAATTATCTTGGATTTCAGATTGCCAAAACTAACAAAAGATTTAGCAACGAGACTAATAAGTGTGAAGCTATAAATTGATAATACTCTCATTTCTGTATAATCTTGGCCCAAAACTCTTAGTGAAGGTTTCATTCTCCTTTTAGTCTTAGTAGTCTTATTCTTACGTTTTTATTTGTATAAGGTTGATTTTGCTAATAAAAAGAAAAAAACAAGCTTATACTGAATGTATAACTGTAATAATATACCATTGTAAAAGCAAACGGAATAATATTAGTTAGCATAAGAGTTCATAAGTAGCTTTCATGAAAGTTATTTGCGCTAATTTTCTTTGTTTACGAACCTTGAAGTTCAAGTTTGTTTCGTTCATTCAAGGTTGGTAAATTATCATTCATGGACAAAAATACTCGTAACGTTGCAAAGAGTTTACATAGGAAAAGCTCGCGTATTATATTATTCAGCAGCAAAATGCCAGTACAGAGAGAAACTTTTAACAATGGTATTTTTTCGTGTGTACAATTTGCTGTTACATAATCGCCTGACCTTCAACTTGACATTTGACTTTGGGGTCGAAGAAATAGGTGTATGCGTAAAGAAGAGCCAATATTTTGTTTTGCAATTGACAACATTTCAGAATTGTGCTCGAAAAAAATACCGTTTGTTTAGTAAATAAACTAAATCTGATCTCGAATATGAATATATTCGAGATCAGATTTAGTAGAATTACCAGGCTTTATTTCTATGAATAATAAAGATGTGACCTGTGAAAAGAACGAATCTACTATTTCAAGGGCTCATTTTCAATAGTCGTTACCGCGCATGCGAAAATGTGGAGTTTTTTTTTACCTGTAACGCTAATTTTACAAACGTTTCAGAAGAATCGGATGGTGACTCACCATTACCTCGCCACAACCTACCTACCCCTCTGTGCTGATTAACATTAAGCTTATTGAAAAGCTGTATGAAAAGTGAGTAAGTAATACACACTAAATATAATTGTAACATAATCATTATAGGACTATCATAAATTATATAGCTCTGTAACTGTTTAAATTCTAGTAACAATTTTATTTATCTGATATCGACTTCATTTATTAACACTGACTAAGTTTTACATTGTGCTGTTATAACGATTCCCGCAAATGATTCATAATTCATGAATCAGTCATACAAAGATAAGATCGTTTATTGTGATGAAAATATCATCTGCTTTGTTGTATATGGTATCTGAAGAAAAATATGACTTATGCAAAGCAGCGTCAGGTTTTACCTTAATCTACTCTGTGAGAAATACACGAGGACGATAGGTTTGTGTTACTAATGTTTGGGCTAGTCAGCAAGAAACCGTCTTGGTTGACAAGCAACGTACGGTAGTCATAAATTGATATTACTTCGTCGTTATCATTTTGCTGGTTGCTTTCTGTCATCACGGCGATCTAAAGCTTAAAAGAAAAATGTTTGAAAGACTCTTTATACCAGCAGGACATTGTCAATCTTCCTGCTTCAAAATGTCATAACATAAAGTTTACTAGATAATGTACCCAATAGTGATAAAACTTCAAGATGTTAATCTCGTAAAAGATCTCGAAATCACTGATGACGGTTTGTTGCGGTTCTCACGTCACATTGGCCAAATTATAACGGAGGCAAATTAATCATCAAAGATTTTATGCTGAGGAATACTAATGATTTTAAGGAGCCGTTTTTAGTTATTCTAGTTTACAATAGTTATGTGAGAAGAAACTGGGGTATCTACTGCAGAACGGACAAGTATCCGGATCTTGATAAACGATTTAAGTACAAAAAGAAGTAATGTATCCTACAGCTTAAAAATCATTTAAAACCTACATATATGTACCTAGTCGGGTCGTAAGTTCTGTCACATCCATATTTTTTTTATCTTCGAATACTGGCCACATATGCTTCGACTAATTTTAAAAATAGAACATTCGCCCTTTTCAAATATAAAGAAAGTAATCATTTTTATTCATTTTCAAATATGGAGTGGTCGCAAAAGGAAGATAGAGTCGCGGTTATCGCGTTGCACCGCTGTGGTTACGCGCCAACAGAGATTTTCAACTTTCTGAAAAAATTGAAAATAACACTACGGTTTGTTTATCGCACTATCAAACGGTACACTGAAGATTCAAGCTTCGAAGATCGTAAGAGGAGCGGCCGACCTCGCACAGTTAGGACACCAGCGGTCATCAAAGCCGTGAAGGCGCGAATTCAACGAAATCCCGTCCGGAAGCAAAAAATCTTAGCTCTTCAGATGGGCCTAAGCAGAACCACGATTAAAAGAGTGTTAAATGAAGACCTAGGACTACGAGCTTATCGTAAAAAGACCGGACATTTTTTGAATGAGCGTTTGAAAAAAATTAGGCTGGAAAGATCCCGAGCTTTGTTAAGGCGGTACGCGGGAAAAAAATACCGCGAAATTTTGTTTTCCGACGAAAAAATTTTTAACATCGAAGAAAGCTACAACAAACAAAATGACAAAGTGTATGCCCATAGCAGTGAAGAAGCAAGCGCGCGTATTCCAAGGGTGCAGCGTGGGCATTATCCTTCGTCAATCATGGTTTGGCTTGGAGTCTCCTATACAGGATTAACTGAGGTGTTTTTTTGTGAAAAAGGTGTAAAAACCAGTGCCGTTGTATACCAAAATACCGTCCTAACGAACATAGTGGAACCTCTTTCCCAAACAATGTTCGAAAACAGACACTGGATATTCCAGCAGGATTCTGCGCCAGCTCATAGGGCACGAAGCACGCAAGACTGGCTGACCGCCCGAGGAATTAACTTCATTGGTCATGAAGACTGGCCCTCTTCTAGTCCAGATCTAAATCCACTGGACTACAAGATATGGCAACATTTGGAGGAGATTGTCTGTGCTAAACCTCATCAGAATTTGGAGTCTCTCCGAGCATCTCTGGTTAAAGCAGCGGCAGAAATAGACATGAATGTGGTGCGTGCTGCGATCGACGACTGGCCGCGTCGATTACGGGCATGTATTCAAAATGGGGGAGGGCATTTTGAATAATGTAAATAAATTTGGATTGTGCATTTAATTACCTTTCATTTCATATATAATTTTTAAACAATTATCAAAAACTGTATCATTAATCACATTAAAAGTTTTTGACAGAACTTACGACCCGACTAGGTATATAAATTTTAATATTTCCGTTCACATGCACTTTCTGTACAGCTTGTTCACCTGACCGTGTTTTACTTACATACATTAATAATCCAGTTAATTCTCAAATACAATGACCCTATAAGAATATTTATTTATTTAAGCCATATTTATTTCCTAATACATTTATCTAAGCAACTGTGTACAACTATAACTTATAATAAGTTTATCTAATTTTTAAAAAGTACTAGAATTATATCTATTTTTTTCTTTTTGTATCAGGAACCCTCTCCGGTAAAGGCCTCCTCCAAGGCTTGCCATCTTTCTCTATCTCGAGCTATTTGGATTCATTGTGAATCGGCGTTTTTTTGATGTCATCATCCCATCGAGTGTAGGGTCTGATTCTGCAACGTTTGCCTGGTAGGCCACTCCATGTAGTTGTTGTAGACTGTTTTTGTCCACCTGTGATCTGTAAGGCGAGCTACATGACCTGCCCATTTCCACTTTAGTTTTTGTGCATGGCTTAGAGCATTCACTGCTTTCGTTTCGGATCTTATTCTTGTATGTCTTACCTTTTGTAGCTTTTTAATATTTAGCATGCTTCGTTCCATTCCTCTTTGACATGTATTTATTTTGGTTTTTGCCTTATTCGTGAATTTATAAGAATATTAAGTTACCCTAAAGGTTTGTTTAGAGGGAAATTTCATCATGTATCAGTGCTGTGGTTCGTTTTGGGTAAAACGATGTGACAAATAAGGTACCGAAACTCAAATCTCATTTTTAGAGCCTTCGTAACTTTATTCACTGAAAGTTAACTACGTAGGTACTTTAGATTTACAGTACAGTATCTTATTTTGTTATCATAATAAATTCCATTTGTATTTTAATATACTTTCTTTTTTAAATAATGCATTATCGTTTCAATTGAAATAATAATAGACTCCCACACATGCATGAGCTAGTTTCAAGAAATACAATTATTATCGCAAATAACAAAGTTATAACGTTTAATACATAAAACATTTTTTTCCATCTGAATGAACTTTCAAGTACCTACTCAATGGTTCAATGTTACAGTTTAATATTGCCGTCAAGTGGTTATATAAAATAATGTACTGCTAATCAGATAACCAGCAATAGCTTATAACAACTTGTTATTACGTACAACATTCAATTTAATATAATAGAATATACTTCAATCTATTTTTCTATTTAAGTATCTAATAAGTCAATTTTAATAAAACTATTTCTATTTCCTATTTAAGTTTAAAAACGTTGTATTATTACGATTTATATAATATCGTTATCAGTATCCAATGTCATATTTGCATGTCAAACAATTTTTATTTACGATATTACCATATTATGCAAATGCATTATCGTAGGCAGCCTATTAATGTACTAGGTACTAATCACTGCTGGGTTGGGCCTCTCGCGTGTATGGGGGAAAACTTAACCTTCAGATTTTAATACAATCAGGTGGGTTGGTAACTGGTTTTGCCTTATGTTTTCCTCCTTAGTCTACTAACTCTCTATAAATATTGTCACTTTACAAACGAACGTGAATTGGTGAATTTTAATTTATTTTATTAATATTAAATAAATCTATAGATATTCAGGGTTTTTATTCAGTTTTATTGTGGTTATTATAAAATAATAATAGAAATGGGTGTTATAGATATATCTAACGATAACAATGATTGGCATAACACTAATGGTATAATGTAATTAGGCTTAATCTTATTTTAATACTCATAGATACAATATTAAAATATTCTTTAATAAACCTGTATTTTGTATATTTGCAAACTTGATATGATATTAACACCTTCCTAGTGCCGTGTACCATATGTGGTACACGTGCATTGTTTTACTATTGTGTAGCTGCTAGCGGCACTGTGGAAGGGTTAAAAATTATGTAATTCTTTATCACAAACTCTAGGAAAGAATGTTAACTGGATATTTGACCTGATAAAACAGTTTGACCAGCGTGAAATCTGTACGCTTAGTTTCCGTCCACACAGAGATATATATATGTACATGAAGAAGACCTTACTCTATAGTGGGACATACATGCTACTGAATAAAGTTTTACATTCGCACTGAAAAGGGCACGGTTCTACTGCCACTTTCTACTACTAAGTGTCCATATTTTGTTTTTGGATTAATTGCTAGCAGTACATTAAAAATGTATAAAAACCTTATCAAAAGACTAAAGTAATATAAATTACAAATCATAATGATAAACTCAATGACAAGGTTAAAACAAGCTCTGCTCTACACATAAATATTTAACTTATGCAAACACTAGAGGTAATTTCCACTGACGAAGACCAAACAAACCATCAAATTACTTTGATCAACAAATTGGTAAGGTTTTATTTGGATTTCATGTCAAAAGGGTTTTATTTTTCGGATGTTTATCATACGGACCTGCCTCGGTAAAATTATTGCAAGACTAACGATAATGCTTATTGTTGTTTTTATGTATTTTAACGGTGGTACAAAGTTTCTTAAATAAAATAGTAGATACATTGTAATTTTTTTAGCAAGCGTGCTTAATTGTGGCAATTAATCTAAACTATAACTAAGGTCATTTCGATTTTATCAGGACTGGCATAGGCGACTAGCGACCAGGACGAGGATAATTGGTTAATAGTAGGTAAAATGTATTTAACATCTTTTAAAACGCGCCTAACACTTGCCAACCTGGGCTAAAGACTAGTCAACGAGATATAAAACGGTTCCGACGATAAATATAAAAGAAACGCTTAGTTTCAGTTTTTAAATAAGTACCTAGCATACTGATAACTGTCTACTAGTCTGATTTCATAGAAATACTAATCTGATTTCGTAGCTGTATAAAATTTATGTGTTTATTGTTTCTGCCGATGGTAATCAAATTAACGACCAGCTTGATTGTAAGCGGAAACATGATGATTTAAAAAAATATTTACTTAGAAGTTTGTTTCAACGTGCGCTCTACATATTAACAAATATAGTTGATAGGTTTTTCTAAGAGACTGTTGATATCACCCCGGTGTGCCTGCCTAACTCGTCTCCAAGTAATATAGAAATGTTACTCTGTTAAGTTAGAAGAGCAGAATATGTAGTGAAATTATAAAGCTATAGCACTTAACACCTTGTTCTTGAGTGAAACGCATTACAGACGCAGTGTGAGCTTTATATTAGTAAAACACCGAGTTTTGCATCTAGTCTAAAGAAGGGTCTTTACCTTGTCACAACGGGATGCCATGTACTACTTACGATCCTTGCTGTTTCAGACTACTTGCTTATTTAGATGAAAATTGCCATGAGATAATCTCAAGAACTTTTTAAAATAATGTGTTTCTTGTCGTTTCTACCTAGAAAAGGCTACGTAAAGGAAAAATAGACAAAACCAATTAATATGTTAGTAGGTGATCGGGTTTGAGTTGGTAGCATATTGAAGTGTGTCTTATAAAACCACTTCGTTTAAGAAGTTTTATTAATCATAGGTAAAGCTTCATGTATTTAGCTATTAGTGGGAAGGGCAAGTTCATTAGCACTTGTGCATGAAGACCAGACGCTATACTCGTAGTATAACATTATTTTGGCTCCCACGGACATTGTTTTGGCGCTCGACCACTAATTGTAAGACTAAATGTAGGTAAGCTAGTGAATTAATTTATTTCAATATTTCGTAGTCGCTATAGGTACCAACTCACAAGTTTTTTTTATTACTTTTCTAAGATGATAATGTCATCTTTAAAAGAAAATGTATAAAGAAACATGCAATCGTTTTCAAATGATGTTCTTATCAATTAACAGCAATTAATATGATTTATGCAGTACTTTATTCATAGTATCCATGTCGTCGGCTTCATTAGGTATCGTTAATGATACAAAACATAGATCATGTCTGTCTTTCTTATAACTATTCATGTAATCAAAACAAAACAATCGTGTAATAGTAAACAGAATTACTTGAATAGTTATACAATAGTACTATAAAGGATATAAATGAGAAATATTTATGCTGTATTGAGCATTCGTAAGAATCTTTGAATAAGTGGTTAAAATTACCAATAGCTAGAAATTGAATAACATTGTCCTTAAAGACTTTCATTCGTCTAAAAGACTTCATGAGACTTTTATTATGTTCACTTGTAATTTTAATATTCATGTATGTGCAATGAGGTGAAAAATAAATATTTTTTCTTTCTTTCTTTCTAAAGTAAGCGACTTCGTCGAAAAATTACCTAAGGCCTCTTGAAAGGGCACTAAATGCGCAGGAGCTGGTTTGGAGAATTTTGGAGATTATGAATTAGATTTGATAATTGCGGTACCTGAAAGCGCAGCAGCGCAAAATTATACGATGGTTTTAAAAAGTTCTTAACACGATTTATGCGAGCCTTCCCAAGTGGAAAGTTTGTGCCTGTTATTGCAAAAGCGAAATTGCTAAGCAGAAGTCAACCACGTCAAATGATGCTATAAAAAACTTGATTTTAAACGGATATATACGCCTAAATAGTACAATAGAATGGCGAAAAATCCTTGAGAAACTTGGTCCTTAAGCAAGTTGTCCACGGGGTTTTTTTTATGCTACGTTTGAAAAAGAAGGTTAAGTGGCGGTAGGTTATTACCTAACGTGAATAACCTGTTTATTGATAACATTTATAGTATTACAAAAATCCTGACAAGTCGCAAAACAAAAGTTGGCGTAGTATGTTGTACATAATAGGGCAATTATGAGATTAAAATTACAAATTGTTAGACCACAATCCAAATAGTTAACATAAGTAAAGATATCCCATTAAATAGTTTGTTTTATATATATTTTATTTAGAATACCTATATACAATCGACGTATAAATAATATAATTCTGCTAAAAGGGCTGACCAAAGTGCACAGTGGGACAGAAATAGCGAAATGGGCGGAAGCTTTTGGTGAAAGTTGTACAACAGCGCATAACCACCAGGGTGATAGGATCCTTATTCTAGTGGTAAGACCTTTCCTACCACTGCGGACGTCGTAAATGTTGTTGATGAAAAACGAAAGGAACTATGTTTATTACGTGGTTTTATTTCGATCACGGTTCCTTTAATCGAATGTACTTTTACTTTAATATCAATTTAGTACAGTTAATTTTCATGCATTTTGGGAAGTCCTTACGCAGTGGACCGAGGACTAGTTAGGCAACGGGAAACTTATGGATTAGGGAGACACAGAACCTCGCTAGGCGGAAATTTGGTGGAGGCCTATGTCCAGCAGTGGACGTCTATCGGCTGATATGAATATGATATTAAACCCTATCGGCGACAGTTCAATTACTGTATCTTCCAACGTCTTTGTATCCCGTTTTACAATATCTACAGAGCCTGAGTAGAGCAGTAAAATTATAAAATAGACCAAGACAACTTAGATATAACAGTGCAGGACATAATAAGCTATGTATACATCCAGGAATCTAGGATGAGGCCTTTCTATAATAGCATATTATACATAAACAGGAAAATACCTAGCCGAACTCTAGCAATGTATGAATCTTTGTGCGCCACCAGAATAACAACAGCTGTTAAACGTAGAGAGGGATAGATTACTTTTCTGTCATTTTAATTTGTTTTTCTTACTTATTTTTTTTAAATACTTTTTACAATTTGAGAGCAAATGCTGGGCAAAATTTTATAGTCTGCTATATTGTTGTTAAATCGCAATTATTACTTACCTTTGAAATCGAATTATATTTAATCAAATAATATTTTCGGGTTTCCGATATGAATTTAACTAAAAATAAAATGATTTATATTACATTAATCTTACGAAATAAGTAAGGACTAAACTTTTTACTAACCTGTACAAAACTTTTAAAAAGGTTCCAAATCCACGGCAAGTTGCTACTTCTCCGGTGTATGTTACAGTCATTTTATAAAGTAAATTATTTATTCAGACACATGAAAAATATCACAGAAACCAGAATATTTTAAAGTTTTAAAAATACTTATTTAAAATAAGAAAAAATCACAAGCCATAGTAGGATTTCTATAAATGGCTATAAAATTGTAGGACACTTTTTATTTATTAATAAACTCTTGTTTAACATCAGTTTTAAATGTTAGTTTATAAAATTATTCTATGATTCTGGTATGAACGTTCACATTCCGATAACGAAACTTTTATCAATTATTTTTACAAAACAGCACATACACGACACAACAAAATGGAATGATCAGCAGGAATGATAAATAAATAGACCGACCTGCGTGCTTCACTCAATTATCAAGACTCGTTCTTGGTAGAATTGGTAGAATTGCGACATTTCAAACTAATCGTTCATTCATGAACGATTAGTTTGAAATGTCGCAATTCTACCAATTTTACCAAAGAGAATCATCCTGCCAATGTTACTTCTGACATTATGCCCGATTTACACATCGACAAGTACAGTAGCGAGTTAAGTAGTATTTTAAGATTAAGTTGATTTAAATAGATCTCCATCCTATTTTTTGGCGAGTTAAGTACGAAGTAGCCCCCTCTCTCGCGTCTCGCCAACTTAACTCGCCAAAAAATAGGATGGAGATCTATTTAAATCAACTTAATCAACAACTTACTACTTAACTCGCTACTGTACTTGTCGATGTGTAAATCGGGCATTATGTCAAATGTTTGCTTTTTTTAAACTTAGCACATGGTCGTTTTAGAAGGTTGTTGATGTTTTCAGCTGTTGCCACAGAGTACATTGTAAATATGGCTGTTGTTTCCAAATCTACTAACAATATTGTTACGTTTTATCTAAAGATAATAATGTTTTATTTAATGCTTAGTACTTAACTTTTAACATGGTAATTTGTATTGACGACCGTGGTTTTAGTACGTAGCAGCTACTTTGTAGAGGTTTCGGGTATGATTTCCGATCCTAGATAAAGATAATACATATAAAATTCCCGATCATGCAAATCATCGTTTTTTAATAAAGGTAAAATTCATTTGTAGTTTTTATCTATTTTACCTTTTCGTATTAAACATTTTTTTTCGTTGATTTTTAATTTAATATAAGAGCATTGAGAATATCTATATATAAATAGTAGAAGTGCTGCCATAAGCATAATAATATGGGTCGATAGTAAAACACCGCACATAGAAAAATTGTAAAATTAATACCAAGCTTGTTGAGAGTGTTAGCGTATGTTATTTCTGTCTGTATGATTAAAGTCGTTGAATCAATCCTGTTCTGAAGCTGGGTGAGATGGACGAATGCCTTGCGCTAACATTGGTTATTCTTTATTCCACTATGTGGTATGAGAAAGAAGTTTAATTAATAACTGAACAAATTTTGATGAAATTTGTTGCTTGGGTTTGAAAATGGAGAAAGACTATGCTTGGTCGCAAAAACTTAAATGCGACTATACAGGGTGTAGGTATGTATGTACACGACAATGGCGCATAAATTTTAATACGAGGTAGGGCATAATTTTACTAGACTGAAACAAAAAAAAACATCAAAAAAGGTCTATCAGTTTAGATGATTATTACTTACATTTAATTTTTTGCATTTTTTACCTCTTTTCGTCGTAAAACCTATTAGAACGAGTAGAGTTACGTTAGGTACTTCAACACTGAAAACTAATAGCACAACACCTTCTAACTAGCTAAATAATACCAATGTTTATTACGATCTTATGTACAGAGTTATGAACTTTAAAGTACGATCCAATAAGTCCAATGTAGTACACACAGCAACACATCAAGTTAAACATTTTCATTTGAAATTGTGTCTTATTTCAAGGTGTTAAGGTACATGAGTGTCTAGCTTGATTAGTTGCTGTGTGTACATAAAGGAAGCTCAACATAGGCACTAAAGACTTAAGTTAAATGAGTTGTAGTTTATTTTAATATCTAAACAGTAATGAGCAGGAAAGTAAAGGACCAGAATCGTTGAAATAGTTCTTAGGATTGCTTGATTTAATGATATTACTTTATGGGCAAGACATAAAATTTTGGAGTCAGTTGTTGTTACTTTTTTAGTTTTATTAATGCTTAAAAATATTTTGAAAAAATCAGTTTTTATTGTACTTTTTAAATGTTTTATCAAGTAAATTACTTACATGATGGAAATACAAGATTCATTTTATATTATGACGTACATTTATAGAAATTCCCAACACAGCACTCAAACTTACAAGACAGACAGACAACCAACATAAAATAAAACATAAAAAGTATCAAGCAAGATGGCTGACTATGTAATCGGTGCCTGCTAAGATTTTGTTTTTAAGTGAAATAAACATTGTAAAGACGTCATTTTATATTTAATTGTTAGAAATTTAAAGTTTTACTTTCTATTGATATCGTAACTTTACGTGCTTTCTATGTAATCAATTTTGTAACTTTCACAATGAGCGAAATTACCAACAGTGACGGAGCTTCAGAATCAGAGAAGCCGGTTCTCAATGAAGTGAAATTCCCGCCCTTCCCAGGTCTGTTATGTTCTATGAGTACGATGTACTAATTGAAAGCACCTATTTAGATTTTAAAAACACTTACGTTTTGTCTTGGTTATTTTGCTCCATTTTCAGAACCTAGTGACCAAGATTTTGATGAAGACATTCCTGAAGAGGAAAGGTCTTATTATAGAGAAAAATTTAAAGGTATGTAAATGTTATCCTGTGGGTTCACTTTATTTTCCTAGGACCTATATATTTATTGCTTATATTGTTTGTGTTACAGATTTAAATACAATTAAGACATACAGATTACATTGTTCTGCTTGTGACCGGCATATGGGATGTTCAGCTCGCAACGAACGGATGCGAGCACATCCATTGCTTAGAACCTTAGTATGCCACACCTGTCACACTTTTTACAACAGTGGAGAGTTTGAGAAAGGTGATGATGGATCAGAATTGTATTGCCGTTGGTGTGGCCAAGGAGGTCAAGTATATTGTTGTTCTGATTGTCCTCATGTTTTCTGTGCGGTGAGATATATTCTACTAAATAACTAATTAAAATTGAAGTATGCAATACTTGTAAATAAGAAATACAATATTAAGTATTTACAATAAGTTATAATATGTAGTACTTTCAACTTGTTTCAATTTAAAGATTCTTATTATTGTATCAAATAAATAAGAAATAATGTTTGGAATGCATATAAATGGTTATAGATTAAATGGTTGTGTGAGTTGATTAATAACTTTATATTTTTTTCAGAAATGCATTAAACGTAACCTAGGAGTTCCTAAAATTAAAGAAATTGAAAATGCTGATGATTGGAAATGTTTTAAGTGTAAACCTGAAGCATTAAAAGATCTGCGTTCTATATGTTGGGCTGTATTGAGATACTGTGATCTAAAAAATAAGTAAGATTATTAAATTTCTTTTATGAAAATACTTTATTTTAATGAGTTCTAAATAATTATAACCTCCATAATCTATGGTGACTGTCTGTAATAATATTTTTATTCTTCAGAATAACTTATCAAACTCAAGATGCAGATTTGAAAGCTGCATATCAGAAAGATTGTACTTTAGATCCATCAGAATGTTGTAAACATAAAAGTAAACGTAATCAGAAATCAAGTGATTCACAAAATAAAAAGAAAGACATAAAGAAAGAATCTGAACCAAAAGTAACTGCTGTAGTCTCAAAAATACCATCTACTATTCAGGTATGTATTTAAATTAATAATTTATAATTAATTAAACATGCCAATAATTATTATGACAATTTGTATAAAAGGAGTTTAACAGTGATATGTTATTGAAAAACAAATAATAATTATGTGTGTGCCTGGATTTTGCTATGGTGAGAAATAAACATTGTAGTTATTATTTTTACCGATTATATACACACACATACAGTCACACACGCAAACATATACAAACATACACCACACACTCATTGATAGCTACATGTTTTTGATGAATATTTTATATTTGTTTTTGAGTTTATTGTTTATTTATTTTTTAATTTTCAGTTTTTTTTTTCTTATATTTTTCATGCTAACTGTTGTTTGTTAAACCATGTCCCCTATATAATAACAGAACACTGTTCAAATCATGAGAGAGCACTGGTCCATAACACAAGTTAAATCTTACCTTGAATACCAGAGTTCACTATACTACTTACAAATATTAGCTGTTTTTGATATTATGTATATTAGTCTCTAAGTGTCTAATACAACATAAAAAATTACAATGACACATTACATATTTTGAATTACAAATAAGATACTATAATGGAACACTATGAAAAACGAGATAATATTATGAAAGTAGTACTTGCCTAAGCTCTAATTCTTTATTACAGGTAAAGAAATTTGCTGCTCTAGCAGCTGAAGAAACAGTCAAAACAGAGAAAAAAGCTCAGAAAAGACCTGTAAGCCCTAAATCAAAACCCTTCTATGTGAAGAACCCTATTGCTATTGCTCCAAGTAGACTTATTAATCCAGTATGTGTGCCGCCACTTGCTAAAAAGTTACGGGTAAGAAATATCCTTCACTAGATTTACATTTATTTATAATTCTTAATAGTGTTCTTACAACTTTTGATGTCAAAGTAAATGTACAGAAAGAATTATTGTTTGGAGTGCTAAATTTAAAAAAATGCCTTGTTTGTTCAGTGTGGCCTGATAATACTTGCATTTAATTTATTTGTTTACATCACAAGAAATTTCTACAGAGAAATACCTATGTTTAATATAACTTGTGTTGCTTCACAAGCTGTAATTGGTTTTACTTGATTAACCGTTTCTTTGACTTGCAAGATGTCTCTCCTATTTGTTGCACCATCATGTTACAAAGTCTATAACCTTTCTAGAAAACCAGATCACACAAGAACAACTTTATTTAAACAAAATGTCATAGGAGGTAGGGAACAATGTACTGGAGTATTGTTCAACAATTTAATAGTTTAGAACAATATCTCTATTCCTGAACCTTTAATGCTACGAACTCAATATTAATCTAACTAGTCATGTTTTATTTGTAAGGCCAAAGTTCACTCCATTAAAGCAGGCCTACTGTAACTTGAACAAAATTCCTCCAATCTATCATTTGAGGAATTTTTTTGAGAATGAGAATAATAATTTATAGGATATAACTCTCTTTTTGAAAAACGTATCTGTTCAAAATAATTATATTTGTGGTGGTGATAACTATCTAGGTGAATTAAAAAACACCTGTAAATAAAATTCAATTGTTTGTTTCAGCTACCAAACAATAATGCGGCTATGCGATTTCCAGTCATACAAGACCGCAAAACGTTTGCTACGTATACTCGAATAAAGCCCAAGAATGTACATCAACTTCCTATACAAATTTCTAGCAATAGTTTTAATGGATTTTCTGGAAATGTATTCCATTGTCCTAATCCTATAAATGACAATATTAATTTGTCACTGGAAAGCTTAACTCAGGTAAGTGAATAATATTTATACAAGGCTTAGTCAGCCCCTGTCAGTCCAGCTACTGAATTATGGTTGCATTCAAAGATACTCATAAAAAATGGCATAGGTTTCAAAGAAAGTCACCAGTAAGGCGAAGCTTGAGGTAGTCAGTCCCCTAAAATCTTCCATGTCACCTCTCAAATAATTATTTTACTAATCGTGCCTTTATTATTTATATATTTTTGTGTACTCATTTTGATGTGTATGTTCCTTTAGGGTTTGGACATGGCAGCTGTGGCAGCTTTAAGTAATAATAATACATTAGATGATGATGTTGTTTGCACACCAGACTTTCCTATAGAGCCACTATGTGAGGTAAAAATCAATCCAATTCTGTTCTTATTATGTTCTATGTAATATGCACACATTATTTATACAAATTATTAAAAAAACAATTACAGATTACTGAAGATAATGATGATGATGTTGAATGTATCACCCCAGGACCAGTTGCAACACCTAGATTTGAGAATCCTCCTCCTCTTGTTGCCCGTTCTAAATCATCATCAAATCAATCAACTAGTAACATTTGTAATGTACCTGATGTGTCACCTGACAATATTATTCAAATGACTGATAATGATGTCACTGTAAACGAACACACGGGAGGTTTGAAGTTTAGGGTAGATCCTCAAACTTTATCATCAAACAAGATGTATCGTCTGCCAGATGGACGTATCTTTGCCATTAATGCTAATCCAACTATGCCAGGAGGATATTCAGCTACAATAGTGGCAGTTACAGAGTCAAACAAAACGGCACCCAAAGGTGCCACATTTGCTGCTAAACTCAGTTCTGTATCTACTTCAACACCAAGTCCCAGTAGAAGTTCTCGTATGAATCGACTTTCTGCAAAATCTACACCCAATATTCTTAATAGATCATCAAAATCTAAAACATCTGATAGTTCAAGTAGAGAGTGTGATTTAAATGTGCCAATTGAATGGTATCGGTACAATTTGATTGATGCAGTGGATGCTTTGGAATATTCCCTATCAAGACTACATAAGCTTAAAAAAGAAGCTACTTCAGTTTATTTACGTACTAGGTCTGTAAACGAAATGCGTAGTCTTCATAGAAATTTGGAGCGCTTATTAAATACTTCCTCCAGTAGATTTTCTGAAATTCGTGAGAACCTTAATAAGGGATTAAAACAATATGTAGCAAAGAAAGCTAGTGGTGGCAATACAAGTGAAGAAGATGATGATGTAGAAATATTACCAGACATTGATGATGATCCAATATTTATTGATGAGAATTCAACAGAGTCTAACTGTATTGAAAGCCAAGAAGTTGATTTAACAGGCCCTGGCAGTAGTGAATATAATGACAGTGGTGAAAACAGAAGTAATTTTGACAAAGTCAATCTTTCTGAGAATGACATTGAAAATGGAGAAACTCCTAACGATATAAGTGACAATGATAAATCTATAAAACAAAATTCTAAAAATAAAAATGGTAGTAATGATAATGATTGTATAATTAAAGATACTAAGAAAAATGATAATGACCCCCTAATGTTGATACCTGATGATCTTAAAAGTGATGAATCAACAGATGGAATGAATGGCGAACGAGAGAACCCTTCTCATAAAAAAGATGTTAAAAATAAAGACAAAGACGAGACTAACTTAAATGTAGAGAAGGATGCTGATTGTGAAGTAATCTCTGAAAATAATACAAATTTTCCCAAAATCACATTGAGTTGTGATGAAAAAATGATTGTTGATACTGATGAAAAGCCCATTGATGAAAAGACCAGTGATGAAACTAATGGTAAAGAAACTGATAATACTAATGAAAAAACTAAAGATTCTTATGAAACAGTCCAGTTTCTTGATGAACAATTGTTAGAAAATGAGGACAAATTCCTTGTTCCAGATGATAAAACCCCAGACACTTCTGACAAAATAAATAGTGATGATAAAATGCAAGAAGATCCTTTCGATAAATTACAGGATACAGAAATGAGTCAGGAATTAATTGAAACTCTACTGAAAGATGATAGTTCACAGGATAATAACACAAACTCAGAAGTTCCAGAAGCTTTGCAAGTGAACTAAAAAAAATACATTTTTATACCTTGTCTTAGTTTAGGTAAAAACATATGTACTAATTATAAATAATGTAGTAAATAAGTACATGGATAAATGTGGTCAAGCTAAGTGTTCCATATCTTTACAATTTAGACCAAATTTTATTTTATTTTGTACTTGGAATTTTATTACTAGACAATAGTAAAATAATATTCAGTCTTTGGATAGGCAGATGTTTTATTATTAAATGTACAAAATTGAATCTGCAATAGAATAAATCAAAGTAATTAATGTTACAAATGCAGCTTGAATGACTTGTGGTTTATTAAACTGCACTAGCATCAAAGATCAACTGTCTATAAATTTCATCTCAGATAAAATAGTTACAAAAACAAACTAATCATTTTTGTTTTAATTTCCTTTTTTGAAGTTAAAATAATCAGTAATCTTGACATTTTAACTTCAACAGTATAGGATTAAACTTCAATATACCTACACAGTTAGTTAAATCTGTACTATGTTCAGGAATATGGCTTCTTGTTGATCTTTTGACTTTTTACAGTAATCCATTTTTGTCATCAATTTATGGTTTGATATAGCATAAGATTGATATTATTTACAATTAAAATGTAAAGAGACAATCCTTTAATTTTTCCTTGTACTTTATGCGTAATATACACAATATTACGTGCAAAAGTAACTAATTTTATCAAGCTCTCGAAATCTTTGCCCAAATGGTGTGAGCCTACCAAACACGAACACAGATGATAACCTTATTTTATTTATACCTACAGTGAGAGCACCAGATTTTGAGTATTTAAAATTAAACAGATTTTTGTTTTGTCTGTGCAAGTTTACTTTAAAATTTTGTAGATTGTAAAATGGTATTGGTTGACTAAGAAATCTCCCTCAACACTCAGAACTTGGAACCACATCACGCTACATAAAATAAATATTAAAAGTTGACATTACCCAGAACTGGTATTCTGATGGACCTCTTTTTCTGTGTATCAATCATTTATTTAAAGTAACTAAAGTTTGTATTTGACCTTAGGATTACAATAAAAACGAATTATTTAATTGTTAAGTATCTTTTTAAACCAATTTAAAATGGAGATCTATTGTTTTTATTATTGTTATAAACAATTTATTTTTGTTTCAAAATACCACACATGCTGGTGTTTTCATTTATACGAAATTAGTATTCTAAACAAGATTCAACATGCCATCTAAGTGTAAATTACATAAAATCTCATTATTTCTTTTCCCTTATAAAATTTTTACTATTTGTTTAGAATATAAATGTAGTATTAGACTTGGATGCAAAAGCTTATTTTAAAGTTAGTATAAGAAGTAAATTAATATCTAATATTAGTGCATGTGAATTGTATTATATAATCTAATCTAGAAAGTAAAATTGATTTCTGTCTGCAGTAATAAAAATGAATTGGATTTAGTATTTATAATATGATTGAGATCTAATGTTGAATCTCGTTTGGATACTATGTTAGTGTTATAAAATTGTAAGAAGGTGGTTTAAAGAAGTCTGAAATTATTATGTAGTTATTGGTCGTAACAAAAACCGTAAAAACATTTGTCAATTTATAATCACACTTTAAAGTGGTTACATTCTCATTCCATGCTACAAAACTGCTTTTAAAAACCACCTTTAAGTTTTTACTGCTAAAATATATTTATTTGTTCTATGTGATAATTGACAAGATTGACTTGGTAGATTAATGTTCCAGTAAGAATGGGTAAATGAAAGATGTATAGTTTACATTTATTAACATATATTATGTAAAGTACATTTGATATATAAAATCTAGCTATTAAACCTTCGCTATTGTATTCTCGAAGATGAATAATATTGTAAAATTTGGCTCTGGGCTGTTAAGCAAGTAAATGTCTTATTATAATTTGCTAATATTGTGATAGACGATAGGCCCTCAGGCTAGAAATACAAAGCTGTATTTCATTATTATGCATTTTTATTAACTACTCCTAACCCAGTCTAACATCTCCTTCCCACGGTTAATTCTTGTAAATGACATTTAGAAAATATTATTTTGAAATTGTTTTTGGCTAATTTTAGTTACTTTGTGTTCATAGAGACTATAGTTGTACCAACCACACTATATCCTATTCGCGTTTAGAATGCAGTGACTTGTCATTGTCTGCCGACCTAGCCCCGCCGTCTAACCAATCAAATCTTTAAAAATTCAAATTAATTGTATTTTTAAAGATTTTATTGGTTAGACGGCGGGGCTGTCACTGCATTCTAAACGCGAATAGGATTAGTAGGTGAATTTTAACAGTTGAACTATAGAAGGTAACATAATAATATAATCTATAACGTAATTTTTTACTTCTGCAACATAGTTACATTCTATGGTTTTAATTTTAGTGCTGATACCTACTTATATTCTCTAATTGTTACCTTTTTAATCATAGGAGGCTATCTGTACTCAATTGCTACATGGCTATCTGTACAGATTTGACTAGAAACTGCACAAAGTAAAGTATACAGAATAACAGACTGAAACGAAGTGGAAACATGGTTAAACGCAGAGTCTTGAACAGGTGTACTGCGTCCTCTAGCACTTAAGTGCTCCTTATAAAAGGGGATCGCTAAAATTATCATTTTTTTTATTAACAGATTACTCTGCACACATAGGTGTGCAGAGTAATCTGTTCTCCTAATCTTAACATAGAAACTATCGATGGTTTAAAATCTGAATCGATAAATAACAATAAAAAAATAATAACTTTCTTAAAATGACCAATTTCCGGAAATGACCACCTTTGATTCCGAAAATGACAACTTTCCTGAAAGAATCACTTTGGGGACAGGGTTGGCATAATGTACGTAATACTTGACCTCACATGAGGTCTTATTTTAGAGTGCCCAGACATGCTTTCCTAATTAGACGTTACAGATTATTGCTAGTTAGACGTTTCAGATTATTGCTAGTTAGACGTTTTTGCTACTATGCTATTAGCTATTTAGACCCATTGGTCACTAGACATTTTTGGGTACCTGACATCTTCCCACGGGAACCTATTCCCCGTATTCCCTCGGGAACCTGTTGCCCCTCTTCAATAGGTAGTAGGTATAGGAATCTTCTAATTGCATACAATAGGTCAGTAAAAAATAAATTGCAACAAATACATTGTAGACGTATAATTAGTCAAAAGCATTTACAATATCACAATTCCATTTATACGATATTCCAGATAATTTTTCGATATAATTTTATTGAACATCGAGAGTAAAATATGTTCTTCACGGGATGCTGATGTTATTATTATACATACTTAATTACATATTATATCGTTTATTAATCATCAGTTGTAGAATGCAGGCTAATGGCGGTCTTGCGCCTATACCCCTTCCAGCGTAAGTTTAGCTTTTTGACAGTTCACGTCCATGAAGTTTCGTAATACTTCTGCTTATTTTTCAAACAAATAATATTGTATTTCATGGACATACCCATGTTTTTTTCAGTTACCATGGTTACTTAGTGATGGACACTCATAACGATTACCACCGATATGAAACAAATTACAAATAATCGGTAGAAATAAATGCTATGAATAAACCTGAACTCTTCACAATACGTTTATAAAATGTAATATGATATTTGAGATTAGCTTTAACCCGCGAATGTGTCACGATAAATTATTTATTTTAAATAATACCTAAGCTAACTATAATTTTATCATTTTAAGCTATAGGCTAATTCTCTTAACATAGATAAAGAAAGAAACAGTAATAAAATGATTATGTAAGTTGATGTAAGGATCCAAATGTGTAAAATAAAGGAATTTGAAAAATTGAAAAATCGCGAAATCGCTTACAATCGAATGGCATTACATTCGAGATACTGCTGAACGTCACTAACGTCAATCTGTCAAATATCGTTAAATATAGTGGAAAGGGTATAATAGGTATGAGGTCAGAACTTCACCACGTGAGGGATTTGGCCATCCTGTGTCTTTTACTATACCGTGCTTATTTTAGAAGCTGACAACTGTCCGAGAGTAGAGTCTCCGACCATAATAAGAGTGAATGGGACATTACGATTTTTCATAATAGGTAATATCAGTCTCCCGTTTAGATCAATAGGTAGGTACATAATTGTTAAAAAAACTTTCTTAAATATTAACTTAGTTTTTTTATTTAATAAATAAGTAAAATTAGGGAGTTACTACTTTTTAGTTTGCATTTGCATTGACAGTGATTTGTTACAAATTTACAACAGTAAACATAAAATGCACGTCGTCGTTACAATTTCTGAACGAAATTTGTGCTGACGAAAGTAAACAAAGTTGGCGATGTTGTGAAGCTTTGCTAACATTATGTAATTTACGAAACGATGACTTCCGTTTGAACTTATTTAAACTTCAGATATTACATTTTTTTTCAATAGGTACATATCATATTATATTCTTATTTCTTCTGTTTTTATGACCCATACAATAACCTTTTGATTAGAAGTTGTCTGCTGCGATGACTAGGTATGCCTTTAAAAAACAATTTACTGTCGATGAAATAGATCATTTTTTAATCGTAGTGTTCAAGTTCATGTTTTAGAAAGCAATACTTGCGCCAACTTTAGTCTCTAGTGGATGAAATGTACTTAATCGTAATGCATAATATAAAAATGTAACGACTCTACTTAAACTAATCATTGACTTTAATACAAAACACTTATAAACATGAAAAAGGGGAACAATTTAATATTAACAAATAGGCCTACATAATGTAGGCCGAATTAAATGCTAGGTACTTATAAAATATTTCTAATAGCGAAAATGTCCTTTTCTTGAACGTTCTTCATGGTACACTCGCATGGGCGAGTAAGTTCCATTCGACGATCCATTCGTATTTAAACCTGAAATATAAATAATGTTGAATAGGAAGGAAGACATTAATTGTTCCTATAATCCTACTTATTAATCGATGCAATAGGAAGATACATAGGTGATTATCGTATTTTTGAAGTGTAATCTACTATTACTTTTCGGCTCGCATAAATATGCGATGTTGCTTTCATACTAAAACTAAGCTCGTGCCTAATTATTAATAAGATTTTAAAAAGGTGCATTAAAATATGCGACTGAATAGTTAAAAGTTGCTATAACTAATAAGTGGTGTGATTGTGGGTAAGTTTATATTTTTGACCTATTTACCTTTTGCGCTAAGTTGTCCGTCTATAGAGCGAGCTTTAGAAAGAAAGGAATTATAGCATACCATTTATAGTAATGAGATTTAATAAATAAAAATGTATTAAAATCAAATTAATAAAAATTAGCGTTGTTCTCATTGATATTTTTTCCGGTTACTTATTTACCTAAGTTTATCATCATCTTCTAGGAAAGAGTCCCACCATCATGACCTTAGTGACATACATGATTTACTAAATTGGCACTTGGTAATACGGTATGTTATCTCTCTTAATAGGTGCTCTGGATAAGTTTCTGTAGTAATATAAGCTTTTGGAATTCCCCGCTCATGCACTCTATACCTACCATTCTTTAAGTCATCAATCGGACTAATTCAAGTCCAGTTTTTGACATAAAAATAAGACTCAACTACAACAATTAAAGTCCAGCATAAAGTTACCTTGTAATAAATGATGAGGTGGTGACACAGCGGGCGCAGCACAACGCGGTGCCAACAACAGGTGATAGAGCGCGAGGTACACTGCAGCGGTTAGTAGCGCTACTACGCCAAGCGCGCGGTACACGCCGCGTACTGATTCTAGAGGTTCCTCCAGTGATACCAAGCCGCCGACGATTGCTCCAATACAACGTCCTAGGAGAATGAGTTTAAAACATTTTTATTAGCGTAGGTAAACTTTTTTTGAAATGACTAACTCGGACTAAGGCTGTCTGTCTACTGGAGCATAGAGTAGCAGTAGCAGTACAAATAGGATTGCACAATAACGAGGAGCGAAGATTTCTCAGTTTCTCCGCTACTATGCACAGGCAAACTAATACTGGTACTGATAAACTATGTTATGGTAAAAGAAGATTGATTTCTTACGTTAAGTTATTTTAAAAACGCAAACATCTTAGCCCTACTCTTAGCAACACGAGAATTATCAAATGTAACGTAATCTATTAATTAATTCAATGCGGATTTGGTTATTAGACTTTGCGAATTAGAAGGTTTATTTTATTGAGTATTTAGGTATACTTACATTTATAAAGCTAGGTAGGTAGATATGCGGATGTTAGCTAGTTAGGAAATAAATCCACCATTGTAAACAAATTTTGTTAAAACGGTTTAATAAACTTACCTATACAGAAATGTGCTATGACTGGTAGAGCCTGGCCAGTTGCAGTATATTTCCTTGGTACTAAGTGACGGAAATATAACACTGCGGTCACATACACTAAGCTTAGAGTAAACACTTCTAAGATTTCACAGACTACCACCCATGTGTAGTCATTGGAGTATGCTAAACCTAAAATAGAGAAACACAAATTAACAAGTTGTTGCGGTTGACATTGCGGTTATTATGCTATATCAAGGTATCTAGTAGCTTTACACGCTAACGACACGTGAACTTATTTATAACAAGGTACTAAAAACAAATCGTGGGAAACCATCTACCAGCATTTAGGTCCAGGCAGGTAGGTATAAGGGGAACAAACGGTAGAACTCAGAAAATGATATTGTATGAAAACCAATATAGGTATTGATATTTATATTGTATCGATGAAGCTCTGTTAATGATTAGATTTTTAAAATTAGAGGTATGATTTACTTACCAGTGTACCGGACGCCGTATAAAGTGAATGCCATAATAAAAACATTGGAATGTCCAATGTAGTCGACGAGTGCTTCAGCCCACCAAAGAGCCGGTATAGCTGGTAGAGCTCCCGCGGTGAGAGTCAAACCCATTTCTGTTATTGTTCCATTCAGATCCAATACAGTCCTACGAGAAAAAATAATAACACTCCTTAATTCGTAGGTAATTGCTTACATGTTCTCACCATACTATAAGTGTCTTAAAAGCCTTATCTCTAGGAAAATAAGCTAAAGGAAAGCATCAAAGAACCTTATAGGTACCCATACATCTGTCCAGGGTGATATTCGTGGGCCTAGGTTCCCTTTATCTATGGATTAAACTATGGATTTAATCGGACCTTTATTAATAGTATACTAGAATAAATGCAATGTCTGATGTTTAATTACCATGGTAGATAAGCGTCGATGCCGCTCCATAAGGTACCAAGTAAGGCGACTACAGCGAATACCGCAGCTGTTTCAGCTCCATATCTTCTCACTGTGTTCATTGGCATTGCCAGTACACCTGTCGATGTATGCCACCACCATTCTGGAGTCGATAGTGGCATGTGGCTGCAAGAGAATATACAAATATAAATTACCTGTTAAGCTGAGTTTAATTAGTAGGCCAAGTATCCCTCCGTCATGGGAGGAGGCCCGTCCCTGCAGTGAGACATTAATGGGCTGTTATGAAGCCGAGTTTGCTAAGGTGAAATAAATTAATTAATTAAAAAAGAAATAAATTAATTGTAAAAGTCCTTTTGCAACACTGCCTGTTCCAAATGCAGAATTAATGTTAAATAAAGAAAACTGCTGTTATACCTATTCATTATCAATGTTGTTTGCATAAATTGTACTATGTTTGAATCGGAAGATGCAAGTCAATCAATACCTACTCACTACAGACTCGATGATTCATAAATTCCTTCTCAATAATTATTTATTCAATATCCATTTACTACGTAGGTTTTAAGTAGGTATATCAGCATATCAGTATAAATTAGTATATCTACGTGTAAGCAAGTACATACTTATATCGTATTATTTTTCGAGAGGTATGGATCTCTATCCATACTAAATAGTTATCTCTACACTCGATAAAAACTCACCTGTCAAATATTAAAATGAATGCTCCAATAAGCATAAAAACAGCGTGTAGTATAAATGGTACTAAGAACGGAGTCTCAGGCATATTTTCTGCAGCTAGCCCAGCTAGAGGTGGGAAGATAGCCAGTCCGATGGTACCAAACGCTAGTTGTCTGCCCACGTCTCCACGGCCTAAGGATGTCTCTCTGGTAGCAATGACACAGGCAGCGCCGAGTAACGCAAGGCCGGCTATTGGCCAGATATCTGCTAAGATTCTGGAAAAGGAAAACGTAAATTTGTTTTAAATATGTTTTACCTAGAATACACCACTTAGACCAAAGCCACATTTACGCCCACGAACACAATGATTTGCATTTTACGGGAATCAAACCCGAGACCTCTTCATATCAGCATGATATACCTAACTACTACACCATAAAGCTTCTCAATAGTCTTCTATAAGTACCTACTATAGTTAGTTATAGGATATCAATAATCTAACGGAAACAACAAATGAGACAACTACTTAATAATCTCTATAGTAGGTATATATTAGCATGCAATATTTATGTTGATAACACTTTAATTAAATTCTACGTCTGTACATAACATTATTTACATAAATAATATGTCCAACTATTTGTGCAAATGAGTTTCAAACGAGGACGATATACCTTAGTTTACTGATCAAAACAAAAAACTAATAAATTCAGCGTAATAATACGTGAAAGCTACGCAATAATACGGTGTAAGAGAGTAGCAAGCGCTACCTACTTTGTTTCAAATTATTTAATAAGCTCATGAACCTTGATAATTCCTAAACTTATACTATTAAAGAAGAAAATGTAAGTGGTCTGAAATAACTCTTCATTTCGCAATGGACCCAAGTGGAAGCCCCAAATTTGTTAATGATGTTTCTTCGCGACAATATGGCTAGTAAGCAATGAATTAATAGAACGATCATTATCTAATTTAATCCACACTTATACTACTCACACAGAAATCAGATAAATATCTTTCTGACTATCATAAACACTTTTTAAAAATACATGTCGCGACAATATTGCTGTATTGAAATTGATGGAAAGCGCGAAAAAAGGTTGATTTCCAAGTACATATCATTTTCCGTTCAAATGGGACTAACCGAATATCATGCTCAATGCTTTTTGCGCGGTAGATCCTGACTAACAAGAGTCACAGTTGTGGGAAAGTGAATGGGATTAGAAACAGTTATTACCTTAAAACTAAATATGACCAAAATGTTAAACTGGGATCACCGATGATGAGTCGGCATTCGGCGTCGGCTAAAACACCGTCGGGTTCATCATAAGGGTCGAGCACTTCGCATCGAACAGCTGGTTTGCAGCCACCTTCTTCTGTCATTATTTCTTCAAGCCTTTCCTCTGGCACTGAACATCTTGAAGGCCCAGCTAAGATTAAAAGAAACATAAGGTTTATACCAGCTTTTCTTTTTTTTTTGTGATTAATGGTAATACACAAATTTTTTTGGTTCATTTATTTATCGTATATTCGGCTAATTTTAGCAAATGCCGAATGGATCATGGTTCTTAGAAAATCGGATCTTTATAAATACTTCAATGTATTTAGGAACATTGAATTTCTGTTTATAGATGTAACAGGGCACAATGCTATTAAGTATTACGAGTATTACCAAGTCATAAAAAAGTTTTCTATTTACCTGTACGATAAGTGCACCAATCAGCATCTGTAGAATTATCTTCTGGCAACTCAGGAGCTATAAGAGATAATGGTACACGTAACCTAGCTTGATGCTGCATGTATACCAAACACTGGCCGTTATAACAGAAGTGAGGAGGATTCGCCTCGTACTCCATGGCATGGTGTACTTCTTCTTCTTCTGTTACTTCGAACTCTGAAGGCTATGAAATTAAAAAAAATACTTAGTTGTAAGCGAGGTCATTGTGTAGGGGAGCAGGAGTTTAATTTAAACAAAAATAGCGATGAAGATTTGGTTAAAGCTGTAGGCTTGTTGGCGAAATTAGGACAATGAAGTCGCTGGTCTATGACCCTATCTCTTGCAGTGGTCGTAACTATACCGTACTCTAATCTAACATAATGATATTATCCGAATTTAAAAAAAGAAAACCAATTTAAGTACTTATCTTAAATCTGGCCTTTTTCTCACAAATTATACTCAAGTAGACTAAATAGAAAAAAAATAGGTATAGGCATACCAGTTTTTAAATAAATAGATAAAAAGATATTCTCCTACATACCGTGGCATTAGCAACACTCAGGTACATCGGGCTTAGAGTAGTGGTAGTTGACGTGGTAGTAAATGGCTGCTTCACCCAAGTCATGTTCTCGTCTGCACAACCGTATTCGCATGCTGTTACTGCTAATACTCCTGACTGCAAACATTTCAAGTTTATATAGTTTTTTGTATTAACTAAGTTTTTATTTTTAAATACCTAGTGACTCAAAATTTTTATTCGTTAAGTAAAGAAGTTAGCTATGTGGCCTTTGATAATAATTCAAGTTTCGTAAAGTAATTATATTCCATTTTAACTAAATATACATAAGTAGAACGAACCTTTTCCCCTGACCAGCGGTTACATGTCATATCCTCTTTACATACTTCTTGCATGACATATGCGCTATTCTCATCGCACATAAACAGCACTTGAGGTCGTCGAGCCTGTCACAGAAAAAATAATAATTAACTTGACATACAATAACTATCTACTTATAAAGTTGACAGGCCATTAATTACTTTAAGTTAGACAGGAAATAATGATTTACGTCGTTGAAGTAGGTACCTTTAGATACAAAGGTAATCTTGAATTCTTGTAAGTTTGTTTTATAACTATGTTAGATACCTTTGATACTTTACCTGCTGATGGTATAGTTAGATTCTGATGAAAATTAAAATACCTACTGGTAGTAGGTACTAAGTACTGATAATACCTAGTAGTACTACTGATACGACACGATTACTATAAAGTTAGGTAGAGTTTAAAGACAAGGTACTTAGTGCTCGTGGGTGAAATGGATATGAATGGAAAAAAAGCCTTCTGATGGTACAAATAATAGAAAATAACAACATAGCTGGATAGAAATTAGCGGGAAAAGCTAAAAGATTATAAAATGATCCTTTAACACATCAAGTAGGTAGGTACCTTATTATAAAGATTATAGTACAAAATTGTATTAAACATTATATCATACCTCATGTCGCTCCGTATATGGCACAGCTAATAGTAAGGTATAAAACAGAGCGCTGAGTATAAGACAAAGTGCTGTAATCATTCGAAGCAAACGCCCGGATCCGCTGGGACCGGCACCGCCGCCCGTCGATCCTCGGCCTACTGATAACCTGTACAGAAAATGTCATGTTAATGTTACGCATTGTTTGCTTTATAAGGGTCATCGATAAAAGATTTTAAGTAAAAACTTACGTGAAATGTAGCTAATTAAAAAAAATACAACCGAATTGAGAACCTCCTCCGTTTTTTGAAGTCGGTTGAAAAATAAATGAAACTCTACATTCATTCATTTATTCATCTCAGCCAATTGACGTCCAATGCTGGACATAGGCCTCCTCCAAATATTGAAACTCTACATATTGCTCCATTATTACGGGTAAGTATATTTTATTGTTACTTATTATAAAAAAAATGTTTAAATGATTCGATGTGTGTCTTAAAAGTAACGGCCAATATGTCTAACAAAGAAGAAAATCTTTCACCAAACCCGATGTCAACCTGTCTTAGAACTTTGTTACCATGAACTTGCAAATATAAATTTGCAATTTGTATCAAGAAATTAACATGTAAATTGAACTATGATAGTTAAATAATAATTACTAACTTCATTTAGGTACTTATAAATAGTAACATATAGTGCAATAGCATTTCAATGATACGTAGCCTTGAAACATCGGTCCGCTACAATCAATGTCAGTGCGTACAATAGATAAGTTAGGTATACTTACTTATCAATGAGCGGTCCTAGTACGGCTGGACCTAGAAGCGCTATACATGGCGCAACTGCTGATATAACACGAGCTTCTCCTTTGTCTAAGCCCACAGACAACATATGCAGCGGGAGAAACGGGAATATGCAGCCCACACCTAAAACAAAATTAAGTTTTAGTGGCATTAGAAAAATACAGGGTTTACTGATGTTTTAAATAACTGAAAAATCCAAAATAATAAAAAACACAGCTTAAAAATCTTTAAACGCCCGGCAATATGTCCGAATCGATCTTGATGGAAAGCACGCATACAGAACAGAAATGAGGACATGGTAGTTGTAAAATGAATTTACACTGTCGCCAAATGATCAAATCGTGGTTACATTTTTCTTGACTCATAAAAGTCACATAAACTAGGAAACTCACGTGTCCTAAGATTGTTTCACAATTTAATGGTTTGGCAAGAGAAAATGACACCTAATATTTACTTTATATTATTTTGATAAGTATATCACTGCAAATCATTCTTAAAAAAAGGAAAAAGTATTCATATGTAGAGTTTCAAGACAATACAAAAATATCGCCTGAGTTTAATCTTAGTTCACAAAGTTATACACGAAAACAAACAAACAATACGTGATTGACGACATTTCTTTCTTAGAATTGCACACAACACAAATTAGCTACTTCTCACCATTTGATCAACCGACTTCAAAAAGGAGGAGGTTCTCAATTCGGTTGTATTTTTTTTTTATTTTTTTTATTTTTATTTTTATTTTTTGTGTTTGTTACCTGATTTCTCGAAAACGGCTAGACCGATTTGAAAAATTTTGTTTTTGTTCGTATTGGTATGCTTCCCATTTGGTCCCATTGTCACCAGATCTGGATCTGGATGAGGGGATCCCAGAGAAATCGAGGGCATCTCTTGAAAATTGTAGAGACGCATTGTGTAAAATCTTGTCATACATGTGCATCTTTGACGTCACTACCAAATAGTCAAGAATTTGAACTGGTCAGATCCTGGAGACCAGAGAGAGTCGAGGGAACACCTTAACGGCATATAGCAGCTACCTTGTGTTTGGGCTTATTTTAATTGTATTGATGAATACTTTACAAAACTTTACACAAACATGATCTGATGATGAAGAAGATTGAGTGTCGAGGCAACTCCTCAACGGTATATAGCAGCTACCTAGTGTTTGGGCTTATTTTATTCGTATTGATGAAAACTTTACAAAACTTGACACAAACATCATCTGATGATGAAGAAGACTGAGGGTCGAGGAAACTTTTTAACGGTATATAGCAGCTACCTAGTGTTTGGGCTTATTTTATTCGCATTGATAAAAGCTTTACACAACTGTACACAAACATAATCTAATGATGAAGAAGATTGAGGGTCAAGGGAACTTTTTAATAGTAAATAGCAGCTACCTAGTGTTTGGGCTTATTTTATTCGTATTGATGAAAACTTTACACTAACATTATGACTGTAATTGAAGGTATGGTTTAAGACTTAATAATGAAGTTCTTATTTGAATTTAAAATAGGAATTAATACCGGATTATAAATAGACTATAAACAAATTTTTGAATTGCATTTCATTTATTTTAAACTTATTCTTTAGGTACAACAAATTGATAATAATAACTATTATAAGTATTTATTTGATTTATTTTTATGTCAATTTATTTAAATTATCAATTTAGTGTGCATGTCGCACAATAAATTAATAATTTTTATTACTAATTAACCACGCAGAGACGGTGTGGCTACGCTTTTCGATGTTCTCCCTATTTAAAACGTTTTTCATGTAGGTCCTTTTTTGTGAAAGCTGATTCTTACGTTGTTCACTAGTCTCTTTTGAAATGGCATTGGAGGTAGATTTCCTACTTCGAGAATGGCGTTTCTTCCTTTCTTCGGTTGTCATCGAATCGAACCCGAGGCAGGCGCGTCAAGTCTTGTGATCTGTGACGCGCACCAATGAACATACCGCGGCGGCGCCCGCGCTGCACTCCCCGCGACCCGACGGTGACCGGTCCGCCCGCTACCGCTCAGTCGCGAGCGAGCGACAGTGCGAGACGTAGACCGACGGCGAATGCACGTTCGCCCGCACTTCATGCGTACGCAATTAACTCGATCTCTAGATTCTAATTTACATCTTGTTTTCTACTCCTATATACTCGTAGTCTAAGCTACGTCTAGCTAATCTACATCTTGTTTTTTATTCTTGTATAACTTAACTTAACTTCAGTGCTGTGAACTTAACTAACTTAATAACTCTGTATTCTCTTTCATTCTGTGTCATTAAGTAAATAGTCTTGTAAATAACCGTCACGTTTTCTTTATCACCTCTACAGTCTCATACAATCAGCGCTGTCTCATGAGCAGCGCGTTTCGTAGGTCTACCCATATTTAGACAAAATAATGTCCCACTGCAGGGACGGGCCTCCTCCACTGACGGAGGGATATTTAGCCTACTAATACCACACTGGCCAGACGGATTGGTATAGGGTTTAATTTCAAGTTTTCCTTCTTTTTATTTCTCAAAGATAATATTCACGGATAGTCCCTAAGTTGGTTTTTACGACACCCATGGGTTGAGATAAGGTGGTGACATGCATTCTCACTCCGTCACCACACGGATTTATAGAATTGGTATTCACTAAAAATTTGAAAATAAAATTGATATTTACAAAAAAAAAAAAACCGACTTCAAAAACACAAATTGCACTAAAAAGTAAAAAATAATTAGTTGTATTTCGGTTTTACAACATTAAATCAGCCATTCCTTCTACTGAATTTTAATCTAAAGAATAGGTTATTTTAATTATTGTAAAAAGTATTGTTTAAGATATTTCTTGAAGAGTCTGTAAATATATTGATTTGTAGATTCTTTAAAAGATAATCAAATTATTACAAATAATGTAATATTATTGTTATTTTTGGAGTCGGTGTCAGCCAACGCAATAAGTATGATATAGTTATACAAAACTTTATGGCCTTTTCTAACACACTCGAATCACTTTAAATGGTTTTTATTAATTAGATAAATATTGCATTTAAAACAAAAACGGCCGTTTCATTTTCTAATGCGAATTTTAAGTAATTGTTAGTCTTTAGCCTGTGTGTAACATGACGCCATAATGTTTGTTTAAATATTAAGTCAGAAATAAAAAATGGTAGGTATATAAACTATCGTGGCTGACACCGACTCCAAAAATAACAATAATATTACATTATTTGTAATAATTTGATTATCTTTTAAAGAATCTACAAATCAATATATTTACAGACTCTTCAAGAAATATCTTAAACGATACTTTTTACAATAATTAAAATAACCTATTCTTTAGATTAAAATTCAGTAGAAGGAATGGCTGATTTAATGTTGTAAAACCGAAATACAACTAATTATTTTTTACTTTTTAGTGCAATTTGTGTTTTTGAAGTCGGTTTTTTTTTTTTTGTAAAAATCAATTTTATTGTCCAAGATTTGCGTATGTCGAAGTTCATTATTAGGCCCCATTTTGTTTTATTTCGCAAGGAACAGACAGTGACGAAACAAGTTTTATTGACAATTTAGTGATAGTTTGAAGTCATCACAATCTAAATAGCTAATTACCCACAAAAAATAAAGAGAATAATGAAACTGTCATGAATGTTCAGTCATTCTCTTAGGCTAAGTAGGTACCAGTTAATTTTTTTGCTGTTATGAGTAATGAATGATACTTCATCCTCCTTTAGTCGACTAAATGGTAATGAAACTTAGTAAATGACTAGAAAGTGGAAACAGTCCGTCTCTATTACTTATTACCTGTGCCCGCAACTTCACTCGTGTGATGAATAGTAAACCGCAATGTAACTAATGACTGCAGAAAGAAATAAAATATGTTTCTTTTCTTTAAATTGTATGTGCCTAGTTCGAATCTCCACTCATCATGAAGTCAAATCAAAAATAGCAAAAGATTGTAATAAATCGATCATGAATCATGATCATGATCAAGAAAGGAGAGGTTCTTTGTACGCAACCACATAGAGGTCAACGTCTGCATCATAAGTCTTGGAGATTTGATGGTCTTCCTTTATCACACAAAGGACCTTGCACCCACAAGGAGAATGTATGGAATAATATCAGACATAATACAGACAAATACTCGTGTTAATAGCAGTTATGTAGCTATCTGTATTGTTCTAAATAATTTTCGTAAAAGTGTTTTCAATGTAAAGACTTTTTGACCTCGACCTATTTATTATTGAAATTGCACTTAGATGATTTCCTCAACCCAAACATTATACTTACATAATGCGATTACGTTACGAATTCCGAAAGAAAACCATAATATACCTACGCTTTACTTAATGGCTTCATTCTTATTACCATCGCATTTGAGTTACTTAATGGCTATAATTTGATAATTCTCATAAAAATGGGTTAAGGTGGCGTATGTAGAGCGGGCCAAAGCGTCTTAAGTATTATACTTAGTAAATAATTCAAAAGCTTTATCAAAGAACATTACTAATTAGCACTTATATAGAAGAGTGACACAAAATTAATTGATCTTAATTAAACGACGTAACATTTAATTACAAACGAAGAAAGAGGTTCCTATAAAGAGTTTTTAAGAGCCTATAAAGAGTTCTAAAGTTGAATTGCATTCGCGCGTTTAAGATCTGCTACACCTAAGTTGAGAATGGACATATAGGTCAAGCTATAATGACTTTGGCCGCACTACTGTGGCAAGAGCGAGGTGAACGGTCACTAAATCATTCCATGTTATTGCCGACGCGCCTTAGAAGGAAGCTTGCACAGATCAGTTTAATTGAAGCAGCTACTGTTCAAGCTTTTTTCTTCAAAGGATATTCATCTTAAACATCTTGCGGTGTAAGCTATTATCTATTACTAAGAAATGATTTAGAAATATAAAATCTCAACGTTTCTCTGTTATAAAAACTTTTAACTGGTTACGGACACTGCACAGATAGCTTACATATAAAAGTTTTTTCATCATTCCTAACATAAGTAATATAGTTTTATGTAACTGGTATCTTATAATTACAGGAATGTCAATGAACTTACAATCTGTAGGTGTTAACTTTTGATTTTGAGATATGTATGTTTTATATCCTCTCGTCTTTTTTCTCATATCTAGCCTTACCGGTCTGTACAATATCTTACCGTGAGAGAACCTATTTGCTCTTTTATTGTAGTTCATTATGAAATAGGAATACTTAACACACTCTCCAAAAGCTGCATTATTAGAAAGAAAGAAAGAAAGATAATGTTTATTAAGGCACAAGCGCAAAGGCATATATAAAATTGTAGGTACATTTTCGTCCTTATTTCTACATAATAACTATAACATAAAACATTTTCTTGTTCTTAAAATCTACCCTCCACCTTAAAATATGCGACAATTAAACATAGAAGAACAGATGAACAGGAAGGACACGTAAAACACAATAAGAGCACGCCTTTCACTCCTGCGCCAAAAAAGGCGTTGGTTCAGTTAATTGTCGTAAAACCCTAAAAGATTTACGACACTGGTTTTCAACCAACACCCTGCAATGACGACACGGATGCCAATCATTCACACAATCAGATTATTATATATTAAATAAGAAACCCAATTTTGAAAGATTTAATCTCATATCTGTCTAACAGGGAGTAAAGTACTTCAAGCAATGTGCGTGCTCTTATGTCTCGCTCATTCATTTTTTTTACTCACAAGATCACCCTAAGGATGACTGGCAAGGAATACCCATAGCATTAACTCGGTCTTTGTATACAAACAAATTTGAAAAGATGATAAGCAATATTCCTATCATACATAAAATCACGTGATACAAGTAAGTAATTGAAAAGCTTAAAAGCTCTATAGAGATGCTAATAATAGTTATATATCTTAAAATCTTACCCGAGAGAAAACAGAAGAGCACGCATTTTAGCGTTATTAGATTCTTATTGACCAGTTCCTTCATTTTGATTTATTCTATAAACATCTGTTTACGTCGGTTTCACTTAGACGTTGTTCATCTGAAACAAATAAAAAAACAATGTTAATAAAACCAATAGGTACAGAAGCAAAATAATGTTGAAGTCACATGCCATGGCTCATGTTTAAGTCATTATAACAGTCACTCCAAGAAGGTACCTCCTTCGATGAAGGAGGGACGAATAACGTGTTGCCTATACCTAAATATAAATGGGATTGCTTCTTCTTTAGTCGGGTTTATGATATCTACATAATTAGATAGTTTGGTGAATTATGTTCTTTTTCTTACTCTTTCTTTTACTTACATTAAAACCATAAATAAGTACTCTAAACTTTACACATAAAACTTATTTTATATCTTGTAACGATTTCAGACATTGTTGAAGATTTAATTTCCATTCAACTACAGTTAGTTATCAAACCCAATTGCATTTGACATTTAAACGTGCGACAAAAATGTGCATTGAAATACAGCTGGAGTAACTCCTAATCAATAGGTTTATTAGGAATTGCCTTTTGGCCATCTCTGTAAAATATATATAAGTACGTTTTTATTTAACACTGCCGTCCATTATTTAAGAAATGGTAGCCCACTAAACTTGTTTATAGTTCTCTTCTACCGCAAAACTATCAAAACACCTGGATTGACATTGATTAAAAAGAAAAACCCTTTATAAAAATATAATTAATTAAATACCCATAAGAGTACAACATAAATAAAAGTGCAACATATGGATAACTTTTAACAAAACTGAATAAAAAAAATCAAACAATCAATGCAATATTTAGTGAATCTGGGCCATGTACGCTTATAAACGCCTACATTATGTGGCGTCGCGTTGTGTCGTAGCTGACATTTATAGAATTAAAATAGCTGCCATGGATGACTACTGCTATGATCTCATCTTAGGTACAGAGAACTAATGAGATCGTAAAAGCTCAGCAAACTATTGCTTGATAGAGCTATGACAGTATTCTCAATGAATTCCTAGACAGGATTCTGACGTACCTAATCATTTTCTAACTGACCTTTTAGCTTTGCTTACAATTTAAATATTATGTGTCATAGATGCAGCCTGTTTGTTTGCTTGTTCATAGATACAATTTTTATATAACTGTATAAGTCAGTATTTTGATATACTAATAGTGTACCTACAATGCGTGTAATATAAAAATGAAAGCAAATTGCAAAAAAAATCATAAATCACCGAAAGCAGTCAAGGCTGAAATGGTTATCGTTAACTCTACCCAAATCATATTACCGAATATTTTTTTATATATTCTGCATGTGCCAAGCATAGAGATTTGACGACCTCGGTGGCGCGATGGTAGCGCAAGCGGCTGCCGTGCAAGAGGTTGTGGGTTCGATCCCCACGCAGGACAATAATTTGTGAGATCCACAAATTATTGTCCTGGTCTGGGTGTTCTTTGTGTCCCTTAATTGATGTTTGTAAAAGGTCCCCGCGACACAGGGCATGATCCCTAGTGCGGGAGTTGTCTTTCAAAAAAAAAAAAAAAAATAGAGAGCTGTTCAGTTCTGTATCCTTCGTCCGAGTAAGTATAATAATAAGAAAGAGTTTTGCAATTAGTTTTCGATAAATTTTGCTTTTGGGGTTACTGAAATAACTTTGACAATGTTTTAATACATTGGTACTTAATGAAATGAAATGAAATCTTTATTTGAAACTAAAATTAGTACAAGCGATTACAATACTTATACTAAACTATACCACATATATGATAACTTACATGCTAGATATTACAAATTCTCTGGACCCCACACTAGGATACCCTGTGTCGTGGGATCCAGTCTCTTCCCAAGTACATAAGTGATTATAAATGTTGTAATACTGTAATCACGCTAAACATTACTTATTCCGCACATCCGAGCATTAGGTGCTTACATAATACATAGTACAACTTAAGCTAAATCTACACAATAAGAAAAAAAGAAGAGAACAGAACCAAAAAGTGTTAGTATCTTATAACTATCTACCTACCTATATCGGACATCTGTGTAAGTATATTGAATCTTGATAAATTAATTAAAGGAAGCTTGAGTAAGCCTTATAATGGCTATTGTGTCAAATGCAGTAATTCCTCTGTTTGGTTATAATTTTTGGGATGAAGCCAATTGAATATTATAATTTTACAACGACTATAAGTCATATCATGGATGGTAGAATTGAATTTATAGATCTTAGAGTACAGGAAAGGGCCAAGGAAGGCAAGGGATCGCCGTGCAAATGAAGTACGCACTCTGGGTCGGTCCCACTTCAAGGTTCTGTGTGAGGCACGAGCCTGTTCCTTGGCATGGCGATGGAATCTTAGCAAGGCACCTGCAATATAAAGTTGCCTCACTCGAAGATAGTTGCAATCAGAGTACAGACTGTCAGTTGAGTAACGACAGGGCTTTCTTACTTTCGACTTAGAATTAGATGTAGGAAACTTGAGTTAGAAGTCTAGGAAATATTACATTTCTGTTTTTTTATATCTATTCTATCAAGTCCATCCTTGCGATCCAAGTACATATTATATATTATATACCTCACACAAAGTCATATAGGTAGTCCCAAAATAAGCAGAGCTTGTTCTATAAGTACCTACTACATGACTAATAAACTTAAATATAATGTATACCTTTTTTGGAAAAACATAGATAATTATTAGGAAAGAAAGAAAGATAAATCATTTATTTTGTTGCACACAATAACATACAGTAAGTTATCCATACTAATATTATAAAAGCGAAAGTAACTCTGTCTGTCTGTCTGTCTGTCTGTTACTCTTTCACGCCTAAACGGCTGAACGGATTTTGATGAAATTTGGTACAGACAATCTTTAGACCCTGAGAAAGAACATAGGCTACTTTTTATTAAAAAAAATATAATTTTTTTACAAAAATTCGTATGTTCTAGCATTGTGTGGGGTGAAATAGGGGTTGAATTGAAGATAAGACAATAAATCTACGTACCTACGTAGGCTTTTTCTACAAACGGAATTCCCGAAATTCGAACTGTACGGCTTCGGAACGGGAACTACAAAGCCAAACTCACATTCACTTCTCTCTCACTCACAACAAATTATGATTCTGATTGACAAAAACTAATTTCGCGCGGGCGAAGCCGCGGGCGGAAGCTAGTATTACATATATTACAACAATGCATACAAAATAGGACCTAACTCATCTAAAAAGGACCTAACTCATCTAAATAGGACCTAACTCATCTAAATAGGACCTAACTCAGTTAATATCACACATCAAATCATCCAAACCAATAGGACATGTTCATGCACATGAAAATAATAAAATCATACATGCAACGTCCTTCGCGGCGATCAGATGCACTGACAGCACTGATGCACTATAACTACTAAGACAAACTATATGAGAACGTAGTGTTAATTCAAAAGCAGTAACATTTTACTTAATATAGTAATAAATTCTTGGCTACCAAACATTCTCTCCTTTTTAGAATGACGATTTGAAAACACGACGTAAGGAATAACTTAAGAAACCAAAGGGCATCATTTGAAAGTACAAAGAAAACCATAAGTATGATACTTCTCATTCTTTAGAAATCGTAACTAAGTAAAAGACAGTGTTGAATATTTCTTCGTTGTCGTTTTAAAAGGGCATTGTTTTAATTATCCAGTTATATGCGGTAACTGGGTTACAATAGCGTAAACAAACAGAACGGTTCAACAATTTTACTCGACGACAGCTGTTTAGCTCGTGGCAAACAGCCAAATTCATTTGAATTTTTTGTCTACGATCGTGTTACATTCCATTTTTTTTATTAGTTAATTGTACGATTTCTAATATTTCATAAGAAAAGATTAAAAAGTTTTTAGACACTTCAAAAAACGACCTATGCTTTGTTAACCAGAAGTAATGTAAGCAAAAGCTAAACGATATATTAAACTAATCAAGTTTTAACTGAGAAGCAAAACAAACGTCTCTACCTAACCTCATCTGAGCAACCAAATTGAGAAACTCCACCTTGTTACAAATTGCACTCTCATTCGGTTTTATTTAGAAAAATATATTGCCCTATGAATATATGCCCGCCCGCCTATGTCCTTTAGTCGTCATGCTAAAGCCGTCGTGGAGCTTTTACTTTCATCATCCATAATTATAATGACTTGAGCTCGTCATTTTAACTGCGTCACCACACGTATACTACTTAGTGGATATATAATGATAGAAATCATCAGAAATATAATAGAAATGATTTCAGCAATCAAGAAGAACTATTTTTGATATCTAATAAGTATGGACTAATGACCTTAAAACGCCGAAGGGCCATACTGAATGTGCAGGGCCGAGACCCGTATCTTATAGAGCGTGTTAGAAGAAGATTATTGTCTGCAGAAACAATATAGATATTCACCCTAATGTTAGTAGTTTTGTTAGGCTATTAGTAATGTATTTTTTGTAGATAAAAGCCTTCAAACATAGACAGGTGCAGTCAAACTTGTCATTAATGTTCCATTGCGTGTTAGCAAGCTATTTGATTAAGCCCTTTGAAACACAACGACTGTTGTTTGACCGATATTATTTAACCCTCAAGGTGAAATTGCGAAAACGAATACTAAAATTATGTAAGTATAATAGATAACTGTTTTTGAAGGCAAATTATTTGACTTACTTTTTGTTATCTCTACTCGTAAGTTGTGTATTGTTCTTTTGAGAATGAATATCTTTAAACCTAAATATCTCTGTATTACCTACGTAAACCGTGCAGTGAAGCTCAGAGTGTCATAAATGCGACTAACAGACTACATATTATTTAGCAAATAAGGAAAACTTGACTCAAAACCTCTGAACCTGTTTGGTTCGCGTACATTAAGCTTCCATTTGTAGAGAAGGCATAATTATATGTATATAAAATAGAAATTATATATTGTTAGTACTAAGGAAAACATAAAAAATATATAGGACGTGTACAAGTTCCCTATGTCTGTCTGTGTATATGTTATAGGCAATGTGTATAATGGAGGTATTCTATACAATACCTAGGCAATGTATAGAATACCGGGGCCGTTCAGGCAATGTATGAAATGAAATTTAATGTTGGAATTATTGTACACATTGCCTAGGAAATGTATTGAATGCCTAGGCATTGTATAGAATACCGGTTGAAGCATAGGTAATGTATGTAATCTGCTTTTCTTCTCTATGATTTACTCGTAGTTAGATTATATTTAGTTGCTACCAGAAACGAGATGCTTTTATTTTTGGTCGTAGGACAAAAAACACCAAGATTACAACTTCTGTAGGTTAGGTTAGGTTTGAACTGTGACCACCAATGCACGAGGCGAGCGAGCGAAGCGAGCGTGCCGCGGCAGCGGCCGCCGAAGTGTCAGATTTAAATTCTTTACAACAAAAATTCTAAGCTATAAGTTTAAGTTTATTTATTGTCCAACAGAAAGTTACACTTTAAATCTTAAGATAACTTACATAACTATTACACGGTAAACTATATAAGGTCAGGTGGGGTAAGTGAAACGGCGGGGTAACTGAAACACCGAAGCCCAACAAGAAACTATGGCGTTTTTTGGCTAAGCATAGCACTCGATAAAACAGGAGTGACCAAGTAGTTGTAATGCTGTAATACCGATGTCCCTGCGATCTTTCTAAAAGTTTATATCCATAAAACAAATTTGACACTTGTCAAATGACAAAACGCGAGTTCGACGCTGTTGAAGTTTAAGCTCGTATCATGGTGTTTCCTTGTTGTTTTTATGAAGATTTTTTACTGTAAGTACTATTTAATATATAGACTTCATGTTGCAATAGTTGTTTATGTCTTAAAACAACAGAAAATTGATTTAAATAGTGATTAAATTTTTTAATTTAAATCATACCGAGTGGGGTAAGTGAAACAGTGATTCTGGGGTAACTGAAACATATGGCCCACATCCCCCATGTCAGGGATCAGCAACATTCTTTAAAAAAAATTTTTCTATATCAGAGTTATCTGATATTATCTTATGTATACTTAATTATACAGACATCAATGCAGTCTAGAGATATTGATCGAATTAATGTGTATTTAAGTCGGAAACTGCTAGCTGTTAATTTATTATAACTTTTGTTTTTAGGTCATGTACTATATGCCTCGAAATTACACTCGAAAAACTGACACAGGTGCTTACTCAATTGATGCGGTCAAGAACGGAACAGTGTCAGCTTATACAGCTTCGAAACATTATAGTATCCCACGGTCAACCATAGTTAATCGCATTCAGGAACATAGGAGTTTGAAAAACCTTGGGAAGGAGTACAATTTTATCACATGAAGTTAAGGAGTTGTTGGCTAATAATCTTTATATTATGGAAAAGTGTGGATTTGGATTAACAAGAAAGGCAATCTTTCAAGTAGTTGGTGAATATGTCAACAAAAGCCGAAGATTTTTCTGAAATAAAAAAAAAGGCAGTCTGTTGAATATCCCAGTAAAAATGCGTGTAGACCTGATATTATACTCGTATATCCATACTTCGACTTACTGAAGAATACTATCAATGAATTAGATTTGTATGATAAACCTAGCCTAAATTTGTTTAAATAAACAAATTAGATAAATCAAGTTTTAAGAGTGACATTCATTTGAAGACGATAAATAATTAAAAAAAACTGTCCAAAAATTTACTATTTTTTTTCATAATGAATAAATAATATGAAAAATAGTAGAACATGCTTGATTTTATTTTTAGTTTATTACCCCTGACTACCAATACTATGTTTCACTTACCCCAGTTTCCATTTTTTCGTTGTATATTGAAAATTAAACCGTATTATGATTCAGTAATACTTAAATTAGAATGAATGCATTTGAAATGTCATTTTAGTTATTAAAATAGGTCAATAACTTTAATATTTACAGACATTCTGATGACAGTTTCACTTACCCCGTTATAGGGGTAAGTGAAACAAAAACACTGTCTACTTTTATTTGCTAATTACGTAGTTGGTTGCATGACTAGAGGGCCTGATGTTATGTAAAAATAAAGCTGATTAAATCAAGAGTACGAAGCACCTATCCCTATCCGAAATGAGAATCATCCTAATGAGCTATGGGTCAACATGTATAAAAAAAATAAAGTATGTTTCACTTACCCCACCTGACCTTACTAAAGTGACTTATTTTAAATGTGGGCAGTGGTTTCCAAACTAAGCCGTAGCTTGTATCTTGGAAACCAGAGTTTTTACATAGGTAAATGGTGCTATAGATACTTGATAACTATCATTGTTACAAAGGTTTTATATGACTTTATTTGTATTATACTTATTATTTAAAAAAAAAAATTATAGACTATAAAAAAAAATTAAAATATTATGTAATTGTGTGTATATGTGTGTGAGTGTATGTGTGAGTTCGTATTTAAGTGGATGTGAGTGAGTGTGTGTTTGTCAGTGGGTCTAAAAAGGTTGTCCTTATAAAATTGCCTCAGTTTCAAGGTATGACATTTCTAAAAGCCATTTTTTGACAAGTATTTTACACGAGAAGAGTGAGTGATTAACAATACTAAGCTGTTTGTTAACTACGTTGTAGATACGGGGGAGCAGAAAGAAAGAGCTATGTCTGGCTAACAAAGATGTGGTACGGGGAATAGGTATAGAGAAGACTCGCTTAGAAATAAGTTCCTGGTAGTCAGGTCTATTTTTTACTGATTTGTGAATTAATAGTGTAGCTTTAAGAATATATAGTTGTCTGACTCGAAGTATAGGAAGGTCTTTGTAAAGTAAATCTGTACAATAGCGATAAGGCTTTCTAAGCATTACCTTAAGGACAGCTCTTTGTGATCGCTCTATATTAATAAACGAAGATTTACAGGCACCTCCCCACACTAATATACCGTATTGTAGAATTGATTGACATAGTGTATGAAATACTAAATAAAGGACGTGAGGAGGGGTCCCGTCTCTATGTTTTTTTATAACATGAATAAGTTTCCTCACACGAGATGATATTATGCTAAGATGGGATTTGTATGTTAAATTTTCATCCAAAGAGATACCTAAGTAAATGAAGGTTTTAACTCGTTCTAAAAGTTGACATGTACAGTTACGAGTATATTGCATTGGGGAAGTTCTTGTGTTGCAGGTGTGAAATTTGAGTTTTTAAGTGTTAGGTGGGTTGGAAGCTTGGGTTTTGAAAAATGTCCTGTATTTAGTTTTTTTTACGTTAAGTGTCAACAGATTTTGTTTTAGAGTGTTTGCTATTACAATGAGACCACTCTCTGCGAGAATAAGCTATTCTAAACAATGACATTATTAATTAAAGCAATATGATCATTGAATGTTATAAAGAAAAAAGTTCTGAAAAGGAAAATTATGATTAAGTATAAACGTTTCTTGGTACAAATAGCATGAATAAAAAAAATATGATCACTAACGGTTATGAGCTCCGTTGGTAGTAATAAAAATTTATGAATAAAAAAAATATGAAGATTGATTTATGAACACAAAGCGTTAGTAAGACCAAAAATATGACTTCGATCTTTATGTAAGCCAATATTTACCCGTAAATAAGTATATTAAAAGCACTTATTCTTCTTAACGTAGTTGTCCATTATACACATTATAATACCTAGGCAATGTATGAAATGAATCGTATTATACACATTGCCTCGTTTTAGGCATTGTATAGAATGACTAGGTATTCTATACAATGCCGGATTATACACATTGCTTATAACATATTATATAATATATAGGTACAAGTTCCCTATGTATGTCTATAGTATCAGTATCGCACCTTTTAATCAAAATGAAAGCTTACATGCTGTATTCTTATCTATGAATGTAGCTGTGTGTCTGTAGGTCTAGCAAACCACAATATAATTTAACTACAACGATGTTTTGCATAATTAAGTAGTGCATATTCAGAAGATGCCGGTTCGATTCAAGCCCCGAACTTCAAATTTTTTACATTGTTTTTATATTTATTTCGATAAACAATACCTAACTTCATTTTTAAAAGTAAATACTTGCTTAGTACTTTATTGACAACCCAGTGTTTGCTCTACATTGAAATTAGAAATGTAAAAATGCGATCAATTAATATGCAATGGATTAAAAACACATTCATATATTCAACACCGTAACCAGCTGACACGAAGCGAGCGAAGTCGCACCTGGCGGGAATCTACCCATATGGCAATAATGGATTTAACTGATTTTTACAGATAATTGATTTGAATTTTGATTGCATAGATCTTAATTATTTTTTCGGTCCCAAAGAGGTTATTTTTTATACTTAACGAAAGAAAACTCCTGCTCTAGGGGTGCCATATTTTTATACTAAGTACTCGTAGTATGTGGAAATCCCTTTATGCCCGATTTACACATCGACAAGTACAGTAGAATACAATATCTCACCACCCCATCTCATCCCATGAGTGTCGTAAAACCGACTAAGGGACTATCCGTGAATATTATCTTTACGAAATAAAAAAAAAAGGAAAACTTGAAATTAAACTCTATACCAATCCGTCTGGCCAGCGTGGTATTAGTAGGCCATGTATCCTTTCGTTACGGGAGGAGGCCCGTCCCTGCAGTGGGACATTAATGGGCTGTTATGATGAAGTACAGTAGGTTGTACGGCTGCTGTCCGTTGGCATGTCACGAACAAGTCAGACTCAAACCGATTAAAATCAATTTTTTTTTCGCGATTGTAAGCCGGGGAACTCCAGGTAAATCCTCGATAATATTGACTCTAAGGATAACCATTAACCAAATCCCAACCAAACGATCCATTTTGGATTGGCGATCCCGCGATCCGCGATCCATCGACGACGGATCGCTCGCGGCAAAGAGCAAGCGATCCTTCCGCGCAGTTTGGATCGCGCGAGGCAAGTCCACATCAAACTCTGTGGAGCTCTCCTGCCCGGCCGCGCGCGATCGGATCGCGCTGGATCGTTTGGTGTGGATCCGGCTATTGACTCTTAGATCATTCTCTGTGTCGATTTTTTTTATTACTAATACAACATACTTAAACAATTTTTTGTATATAAATATATACTATGATAAAACCCGTCAGCATAGGTCACTTATTACCTTAAACATCATACTCATGACCTTACTGTCTAATGCGTGTCCTATTAACAATTATTCCATTGACTGAAACTACTATCGGAACAATGATTGCTGAATCAACATTCCATATGTCAACATATCTCGTGAGCCAAGTCCTAACATTTGGCTTGCTTGTATTTTTAATTTTTCATGATACTCTTGGCATGGGAACAGTGGATTAATAGCAATATTGACATCGACCTTGTGCTATGGGTAGGTTCTAGACTAGACAAGAAATACCTACTGAACTTAAATATTTTACTTTCATACATACATACATTTTATCCATAGAAAACATTCAGTCAGCCCAAACAGTCGTATTCATTATCACAAATTGTTGATGTGTCCGGGAATCAAACCCATGAGCTCTATCTTGCAATAATATACCTAAGTAAGTACTAAGTACTTTTATAAAACCGCAAAAGCTATTACCTTCGTGCGTGATGCAATGACAATACAATTTACTTGCAAGTGATATAACCTACTCATACCTACTTTTAATTACTACCTACGTTTTATTACGTTTATCAAGGCTATGTGGGGAACTAAATGTCAAATATTCATTATTGACAACCGCGTCGTGGTGGTGCCTGACTGCTTTGTAGAGGTTATGGGTTAAATTCCCGTTCAATGCGAATGTTAGTGAGACAATAATGATTAGGTCTAGGATAATGATCTAGGGGAAATTAAAAATACTTATGTATACTTACTAATACTAATTATAAATTATCTAGCACACACAGGACGAACTCTGCTTAGTTTATATTTATTATGGATGCTATTAAAATTAAGGTACCTAAATCGACAAAATTGACCTGACTTTAGTATTTTCAAGTTACCTAGTAGTCTAGTCTAGCAATAGACAGGGCAATCTTTTAGTTTATACCTTTGCAAACAGTGTATAAACGGCATTGCGTAAAGAATTTTATTATATTACATACATACATAAACTCACGCCTTATCCCGTCCGGGGTAGGCAGAGGACAGAACGCCACTTATATATTACTATTATATTAATTCTGAGAATATAAATCAACGTTAAAGATACAATGTTAGTCATGTATGTCGAAACAAAAACCATTCACTCAATATGTGATATGAAATAAACATAACTAAGCATCTACAAGATGTGAGAGGCTTACTAATTGATTGAGTGGAGTCGTGACAACTGCTTGAACCAATTTAATTCAGCGGAGACAGAATATTATGTAGTTTTGAGTAGGTATGTCTGTTGCTGGACAGTTACTATACGCATCTTACATACTTATGTATGACTGACTGCTTATTTATCTTTAAAGTAATCACCCCAACCTTTTATCTACCTACAAAGACAGCGAAAGAAAATTTTATATCAAACCATCTACTAACCATTTGTTGCATAGTTACTAAACTACTTATTTACGACAAGTAAATAAAATATTTACAAGTCTCTGACGTTATACGGGTACATAACAGACATATTTTATAGACTACCTACTAGATTTCCGAAAGCACTAAGACTAAAAAATGCCAAGCGCTGTAGATAGTTCGAATAATATGAATATACTTACTTAGACAGAAAAATCGATTAAACTAACGAAACTGGGACATTATGTTTGAACTTTGGTTAGAGCAGGGTTTACAACATACCTATTGGTACTATAAAAGAGATAGGTACTTATCTATGTATCAGTTTGTAGAGTTTGCATAGACATTACTTTTATTATGGTAACAACGGGCGTTAAAAGTAGAAAGCCTAGTTACACACTGATTACTTAAATATATCTACTTAATATAATTCTGGGCATATGAAAAGTAGAGTTGTTCTAGACCTAAAGCTATCTAACTGAGCTATTCTTACTGAGGAAAAAAGTTGCAAGGCAACTAAATATGTACCTACTTAGTAGTTTATATGTACTTATTTGTACATTTAAAAAAAAATTAACTAACTATAAGTAAATTTAACTTCGCACAAAGCTTTGGAAAAACAAAACTTTTAACTTAAATCATTCTTTGGCTACTAATGAATGACCCCTTAAAAATAAATCAAAGGGGGTGGTATATGCATGATAAAATCAAATTTAGGCAATTTTTTCATTTAAAATAACAAATTAGACTTCACATTGATTATTACTTTGTAAGGGTATAAATTCAGAGGGGTAGAAAAGTTGTCTAATTTATAATAAAGTAGACATTGGCGTTATGTTTTAAAACTAAGCACCATTTATATTTCACTAGCTGCGAAATTGCCTCGAAAGTGTAACCCATACTGAGCAACTGAACAAAGGGGTTAGGTTGTGCAACTTCTTTAAAACTAGCTTAAACTATTTTAAAGAAATAAACTTAAATAACATCAATTGCGTCATTTGACGTTTACTGTAAGACATTTATGTATTGACTAGCTGCTGTGCCCGCGACTTCGTTCGCGTGGCGGATGTTACTTACTTCGCAATTCGATTTAATACTGAAAAATCGTTTTTAAAACCTTATAACGAACAGATATACCTACATTACAAACGAATTGTAAAATTAACGAACGAACCAAAACCTTTTCAAAGTAAATAAATAGTAAATAAAATATCTATGAAGACTGCGTCTAAACTTATACTGAAAGACATGAGCGAACGTCATTCTTTCAAGGAAAATCTTAACACCGCGATACTGAAAATGACGTCACAGGCACAATGCTATCTGTTGTCAAATTTGTAAGTTAAAATAAATGACATCGCTTATTTCATCATAACTGCAAGGACGCGCCTCCTCCCGTGACGGAGGAATACTTGGCCTACTAATACCACGCTGGCCAGTCGGATTGGTTGATAATATACGGATAGATTGGAAGATAATATTCACCGATAGTCCCTTAGTCGGTTTGACGCCACCCATGGGATGAGATGGGGAGGTGACATATTGTATTCTTACTCCGTCACCACACGGATACATGGCTGGCGTGCATGAGGTCGCGGGTTCGATTCCCATAGAGGACAATTGTGATACACAAACTATTGTCCTTAGTCTGGATGTTCTTTGTGTCCGTTAAATTGATATTTTTAAAGGCTAGTGTGGGATTTGCCTTTTGTAAAAAAAATGCTGAAATAAATTATTGTACCTCACACCTTTTTACCATCTAGCAAAAAATATTTGACTAAACTTAGACTCGACTATATTATTATCTATAGATAAACTGCGTGCAGTATTTTTGAATTACTTAATAAAATAAACACAAACACTGAATAATAATTTAATGTTTTGTGATTGTATTTCTTTATTTTATTGTCAGTTTTGTATTTTTTTATTGTTGACAAATAGCAATAATGTGTAAAATGATCTATATCTTGTGTGTTTATCAACCGATTTCTATAATTTTTTTTTTATGAATAAGATATTAAAGTGTACTTTTGAAATATGGGAGTTTGAAAAAGATATGTCTATGCAAATTACAATATATTTATGTATTTAATACACTTTGAAGAAAACCCTAACGATTAAACACGTTATTGTGGCTAATATATAAAAGATAGATATATACTATTCAGGACTTTTTTGTACATCTTTTGAAGACCATTATTTTTGTAATACATATTTTTGGCGTATGATCAACGTATGCGATGATAAGAGCTAGAATGCGCTTTTTGTCAACTGACTTGCTTCAAATTTTTCGTCACTGCTCAGCTCCTATGTGTCTTAGCGTTATGTTATACAGCCTATAACCTGTCCGGGAGTATGGACTACAATCGTACCAAGTTTGGTTAAAATGCCTTCAGTAGTTTTTGACCCATGCGTGCACATACAGACAGACAGACAGACAGACAGACAGACAGACAAAAAATTTATTGATTGCATTTTTGGCATTAGTATCGATCACCATTCATCCTCCAATATTAATTTTGAACATATATTCAATGTACAGAATTGATCTCTCTACAGTTTTATTATAAGTATAGATAAGCAAAAAAGAAAATTTGCCTTCAAACACTCTTAACCTCCTTTGAGTATAAATGTTCTGTGCTCTTAACAGCCGAGGTATCGCATGCACGTCACTCAAAGGAAAAGAGGGGGAATAAAAGCAACCTTAAAATAAAATAAGATAATATGATTAATTTATAGGTACTAATAGCCAGTTTGTGAGTCACAACTTCTACGGAGACAAGACACCCGGAAAGGAATGGTAGAGTATTTTGTATATTTAGTATCTAAATATGATTGATAAAAGCCTTTTGTTAGGTGGGTAGAACAACTTGACCATAACGCACGTGGTTTTCATTCAAATAATCAAGGAAAGTACCTTGAACGTTCCTTGACCGTCAAATTACAGACTGGTTTAAAGGGCAAAATATTACAGCAACATTCTTAGGGCCTTGCCCGAGTCTACCATGTTGTCATATGGCCGGGAGTAGTATGGCGTCACCGCTATAATCATCGAAGGTCTGTTGCGACTTGTGACCGAATGGCGACGCCCGCCCGCGCTATTCGTTGCTTCACAAATACCATCACACTATAATTTAATAAAGCATGATGTAAACGACTGGTTTATATATAACTATGACTATCTGTATCATCGCGTCCAAATATCAAACATACTATTATTATTTACGAAGAGCTGCGATTGCGAAAATCGAAGTGTTATTTTCTACGTTACTGTTTGCACTTTCGTTTTTCCCTCGTATTTATTTTTTGTAAGTATGTACCTTCATTAATAAACTATGTAAATATTAACCAGCAACCATTTGGGCTAAGTAGTCTCTACAGTCTTCGTGTCGTGCATTGTAATTGACTGTTTATCTTGCACAAACGCATTGACTGAATACTTAAGTTTTCGTACCTACATTGTCATTCAATGAAAAGCTATTACGAAATAAAACATGTGTATAATTTATTGTGTAACAGTAATTATTTAACAATCAACAACCCCTCTTTGTTCTGATATCTGTGCCCACAACCAAAACTACTGTACCTACCTGCATATACCCTGCTATTTTAAAATTTGATTTAAATCCTGTATTTTCAAACCCAAATCCTTTAACGATATCAACCGGATAGAAGATTGGTAAACCTAATTTACTTCATGAATACAATTAACTAAATTATATCTGACCATTTTAACTACATCAATTTACAAGAGAGTTAATAAATTGTGCAAAAAAAATCCATATACGAAGAAGAAATCACGTAATGTGCCGGAAGACGTATTTAATTAAAATAAATGAATGGAAAAGATGTCGAATTGGCAGTTCGTTGAACTGTCGTGTCCGTTGTTATTGCGACGAAACGCTACATTAAAATATAATACAGGGGAGAGAGTGTATGTGGGTGCGTCTTTACTCTTTGCACCGATAAGAACTTGCCGTCACGCCGCGAACATCTGGGCCATACGACGACGTATTGTTTCACCTACACTTAGGTACTAACAACTAAGTAAAACTTACCTACTTAGCAATCTTGGAAGAACTAAACTACTAAAACTTGACCTGTATTAAAACTTATTTTTTTGATACTCAGAGGAAAGTCATTGACATTTCGAATATGCTAAACTAGTTTCTATATACCTAAATTAAAGCTATTATGAGCTTGTTTACATAAAATACTTTGAGAGACAGATAGAGTACAAATATAAAACAACAGCCTATCCTTCTTACGTACTTACAATGTTTTAATGTTATTAAACAAATTCAGGTCTCGACAACTGATTTATAATAAGTACCTAAGTTTTCTCGATATTATCAATTTATTTCGAACTAGTTTCCCGTACGTGCCATTACTAAAAACATTTTAATATATTGCAGGTACTACGTTTGACCTACTGAAGATGGACATACTTTATTCTTGAAACATTAGTGAGGAGTAAGTAAGAGAGTAAATGCGGTCTTTTAGGTCAGTTTTTGGGCCCAGTAGAAGAAGATAGAGTTAGATAGAGTTCTACGCTTGAAAACACATAGTAATTCCAACTATTAAAGCAGTTCCAATAATAGCGTAATTCTGCAACTGTTAGAAGAATTAGGTATACAAGCAAATCCAATGTTTCCCAAAGTTTTCGTTCCTGTGTGACGTTCAAGCTTTCAACATGTCAAATACAATTCTTTAGGAAGTTTCGGTCAATATCATTTATTCTGTCGTTATGTAAGAACTCAGACACTTATTATCAGGTTACAGGTTCCATTGTACATGTGTCCATACGAAAAAAGTTTCTTAATCGCAGTCTTAAACCGTTCAAAACAATGAGTTGAAACAAAAAACTTCGCTTATTCCAATACATTTTATTCTATTTCTTGCATTTTATTTAAAATTTTAATGCACATTTCATCAAAATCTTTTAAAAATTCATTTTAACCAGTTCAACATGTTTTGATACTTTTTTCGTATTGTTTTGATACGTTTACGAACTCGGACTAAAGGTACTGATGTAAGACGTATTCTCATAAAATAATCCTGTTGTGTACCTACAGGAAAGCGTTGGGTGGTCTTCCAGTATTCCATGCGCCTTGCATTTATAAATAAATATGAATAATATTATGTATCTCGCTACTATCGTTACAATACGATTCATTTTTGTGTTACTCATCTTAACCGATAATAATGTGTGTCACTAAACATTACTCAATACAGCATCATTTTTTATGACTAATGACAATGCAGTTTGCAAAGCGTCTAATATTTTTTGAACCTTTTGTCTATAGGTATTCTACTAAATATCCGTGTGGTGACGGAGTAAGAATACAATATGTCACCACCCCATCTCATGCCATGAGTGTCGTAAAAACCGACTAAGGGAATAACCGTAACTACTATCTTTACGAAATAAAAAAAAAAGGAAAACTTGAAATTAAACCCTATACTTACCAATCCCTGCCTGGTCTGGCCAGCTTGGTATTAGTAGGCCAAGTAACCCTCCGTCACGAGAGGAGGCTCATCCCTGCAGTGGGACATTAGTGGGCTGTTATGATCCTACCAAAACAAAGACAAAGTTTATCACATAATGTGTTAACACTTTTGATGACCTCACGGCTGATGCACTAAGAATATTTATTTTAAGGGGATGAAGATATAATTGCTACAAATAAAGCAAACTCTACCATTAACTCGTTGTAGTAGGTATAGTTAAATAAATAGACAATTGCATGGACTTATGGTTTCAAGATAACTGAAAGACCTGATGTCAATGTAGGTACCCGTTTCCCTAGCAAACCTTCGGTAGTAGGTCACATATATCGATGTTTTGGATTTTAAACGATAGGCACAATAAATTTACTTCGAATTAGTACTGACTTTTAATTGTATATGAAATGAGATCGTACAATTACTTGGTAACGAGAATGTATATACTAATCTTACATGCATACATCATTCCGCCAAAAAGGAATCGCCGTTATTTTGTAGAGTTAGCACGTAGAGTAGGTATGCACGTAGAAACTTTGTATTTAAACATAAGTAAACTTATTTTAGTACTAAAATAAAAGAAAGGAAATTGTTTTTTTTATCTGACTAGTGTTATTATGTAGTAGATAAAAAACTTTTAAGTTAAATGTGTGTTACAAAGAAGTTATTACTTTTTAACTTTCCCTTTCTAAAATAAAAAATAAGTAATAAAATAATATAGGTCCATAATGGTGTCTGATGCACCTGACCGCACAAGGTGGAAATATTTGGAGGAGTCCTATATTCATCAGTGAAGTTCTATGTCATCATCATATCTATGAAATGTTTATGAATAATCTCTACTAGTCACAAATGCTTGTCTTCGAAATAGACAGGCAGAGCGTCCAAATCACTCACGAGTAAGACTTAGAAACGAAGCTTAGTCTAAGATACATGTATCTTTCTGTCAATATAGTGCCTCAGAAAAAGCAGAAAACTTTACTTTGTATATACGAGTTGGGACTAGGGTCTCTACTTAAATATATGATTATTAGTTTAATGAGTAAAATCAATAGACATTATGGATTTAGTTAATTCATAAAGTAAGTTTTGTCCCCGGCCGGGATAAGGCGTGAGTTTATGTATGTAAGTTTTGTCCTTAAAATTACACCATTTTTAAGAAATTTACTTACATTATTTTTCACCTCACACTATCGACTCAAACGAAACTCGTTACCATCCACAGAGGTATTTGTAGAAAATAATTTGTAATTTTGACAAAAACACTTTTACATACTTAAATAACGACTACAAAAAAACATTTAGGATCAGGACATGCACTTGTTGGTCCCAATAAAATTACCATGTACGCGATTCGAACTTGCAAAGTGAACTGACATAATGAATGCTCTTTTATAAGAGCATTCTTTATGTCAGTTCACTTTGCAAGTGTATTATAAAACAAGAGCGTTAAGTCCTATACTTACTCCATTTTATAAGCTTAGTTTGTTTGTTGGGTCATAAAGACCAGTACAACGTATCGAGGCCTTTACGACTTTAATAATATCGTGCAATTTAAAAGCATTGAACGTGTTTAAAATACTACTTCTTAATAAATTATGGCATGCAATGTAATATCCTCCATATTGGTGACATCACCAAGCCATCTCATTATCTTAGGAATTCTCGACTACAGTTGGAAATCTCAGTAAGAAATCCATCAACAGCAGTCCAATTAAATGTGCTTATTGACTTCTTGCTTTGACTTTGCCTGTAAGTAATACCTTTATCATTTTAGATTCCATTTTGAACTAGGTATTTTATTAGTCGTGAGGCAGCTGGTTCAAATCACACTCAAGATAAATATTTTTGTACAAATTATTGTATCTTGAGCATGGGAATTTTTGGCCGTTAATTTCATGTCTAATAATCCCCGCGTACCGCGAACCCAGTATGGTTCAATCCCTAGAGCGGGAGTTGTATTTTTTTAAGAAATAAATATTACCCTGAAGTGACGAATACTTCATCGAAACTAATTTCACATCACAACATTGTAAAATTTAATTCAATGAAGTGTATCTATTAATACAACAAGGTGTAACAAAATAATGGGTTGGTACACATTGTATCATTAACTAGGGCACACAGTAATGGGCGGTTTACCGGACACTAATGTAATGTAAACTATAAATGTGAGGGTGAAAACTCGCAAATGAAAGCTGGACTTTAAGTGTACGCTGGTGTTGCACGATACCCTTCGATTTAAATTTTTTTAAAGGTAAGGAAACCACAAAGGATAAAACGGTGACTCTTGTTTCGGTTACTAACATACCTACGATACATTAAAGTATAAAGTAAGCAGGTCCCTCGTGAGGTAAACCTGCGTCCTAGTTGGGAAGGTTATCACTTATGTCACAAAAATGGCGAAGTTATGACATGTTAACAAAGACTACATTACAGTTTAGTCGAACACCATAAGCCATGGTAAAGCTAAATAGTTTTGCCGTCAAAGTTTTTATTATAGCAACGAACGGAAGTCGTGCGTGATATGATGTCATTACTAATTCACAAAATGTGTTCACAATATTTAGTTTTTAGTCTATTCCAAATGTAGCAAAATAAAAAAGTAAAGACATAAAATGTAACACTAACTCCTTTTATCATTTGCTAAGTTTTTTTTTATTAAAACTTGTAGAGTCTTGGTATAAAACCTACTTCTGCAAATGGATTATTAGAGAGCTTATAGGTGAGCTCACTAGCTAGTCAGACCCAATTTAGGTGTATGTGTCTGTTTATGACTTGTATGGCTGAGGAGTGGACTCGAACGGCATAGGCATTAACATAATTGGAGGTCGGCGAGCTACGGAGCGGCTGCCTCGGAACCGGTTGTTCGTGGTACGAAATATGACGTCATCACTGACATCACCCTGTGGCATAATAAAAGTAATGAAAGTTGGAGCTTCATGGAATCTTTTTAAACTGTTTTGTAGAATGGATTGCTTGTATTTATATAGGTAATACAAGATGGGATATTTTATTTAACTCTATAAAACATTTACAATTGAAGAAGATACTCTGTAGTATCTCCATATTTAGTTTAAAATCACCTTATATAGAAAACGCATCTTCTTTGCTTACTAGCAATTACTTACTGCAATCTAATAGGTAGGTACGTACGTGACAAACTGATAACTAACCGTAGTTTGAATTTTCTTGATAAACAATGACGCATTTTTAGATTTCCTTTTGTTTAAAAACAAAAATTTGCAACTAAATAGATAAGTACCTATAACATAAATGCTAGGCTCTCCGTGTGGTGGGTGACGGAGTAAGAATACAATATGCCACCACCCCATCTCATCCCATCTCATCCCATGGGTGTCGTAAAAACCGACTATCAGTGAATATTATCGTTACGAAATAAAAAGAAGGAAAACTTGAAATTAAACCCTATACCAATCCGTCTGGCCAGCGTGGTATTAGTAGGCCAAGTATCCCTCCGTTATGGGAGGAGGCCCGTTCCTGCAATGGGACATTAATGGGCTGTCATGATGAAATGCTAGGACTTCCATGGATAAGGATAACTAAAGAAGAACTCTCAATAGAACCCTGTGTCTTGGTCTATCATAGACATGAAATTAACGAGCGTAAAGTACAACCAGGCTCACGACAGTGATCTATGGATCGCATAAAGATACTTAATTATTTTTTACAATCTAACGATTGATGACCATCTGGACCATATGGTCGCCATTACTTGTATTAGACACAAGCAAGTAGACCTAAACGTAAAGAGAATTTTAATTAGGAATTCTTTATGTTTCAAATGTATAGTAATAACTTTAATAATTAAACCTAGCCACTGGTTATATTTGCAAAATTTATAATTTTTAAAAAGTAAACCGAAACTAACTGTTTAAAATATGTTTAAGATAATTTCCACTAAGTATAACTTTTCATGGGTACAAAACTCTTTGGTGCGAAGGCTGATAAATAAGAAACTAATGTTATTATTTGTGGATTACTCAACAACTTTCTGCTTTATTTGTCTGCATTTTCAATATTTTGTACATATATCGAATAAGTAAATAGCTTATTTATTTAATGCACCAATAGGGCCTAAAAGGAAAGCGTCTCTACTTCCTGTTTTCTACAACTTTGTCTATTTAGTTCAGATTTCTTGGAACTAACGGACCTTCTCACGTCTCCTAGCAATATACCAGGCACATTAATGACATACCCAGGTGCATAGATAGGTAGATATTTTAAAATATAATATCTAGTATCGTTTGTCATCTTTCACGCTTTGCAAGATTAATTATCAAGAACTTAACAACAAAACTAACTTAGATAATGATAAGTTAGCTTTACTTTTAAGTTCTTGTTAGTTATGTGTAAGTTAGTGTAATGTATTGGTAGAACATTTTGACGAGACGTACAAATCGCTCGCACCAGATGTAATAGAACCGTGTGCTTTACTAAAACAAAACTTCAGAGTGCTTCTGCACTGCGCTCGTTACCCTGATGCCCGATTTACACATCGACAAGTACAGTAGCGAGTTAAGTAGTATTTTAAGATTAAGTTGATTTAAATAGATCTCCATCCTATTTTTTGGCGAGTTAAGTACGAAGTAGCCCCCTCTCTCGCGTCTCGCCAACTTAAATCAGCAAAAAATAGGATGGAGATCTATTTAAATCAACTTAATCAACAACTTAAGTACTACTTAACTTGCTACTGTACTTGTCGATGTGTAAATCGGGCATGAGCGACAAATTGCTAAGTTTTATTGCCCTGTTATTTTACTAGCTACTGGACCCATTTACCTAAATCTAACATTAGCATGATACTCTATACAGCTGAATAATTTTTAAAGAAAGCTTTCGTAGGCACTAGGTACAGCCACGCTTTTCCTATGATACCTACCTATGATTCTTATTATTCCATCGAATATAAGACGAAATTAAATGTTTCTTTTTAATTTGTAGCAAGTAGGTACTTCACTATTTACGTAATTATAGGTAGGTACAAGCAAGCAATATAATAAAATGGCTTACAATCTTGTGGAGTATAAATGCAGTATTAACGTGAAGCTATTTCCTTTATTTGCTAATTTCACTTAGTTAATTTATTTTTATAGTTCCGTTTTATTACGCTTTCTTGTTTGTCGAGATTTTTTAGAAGCAAGTTACATAGGCATAGGTGGGTAGATCTCCAGAGGCATTTTTTATCGTGTCGGACTGGAGAAACCCATTTTGAAATCGATAAACGTTTTCATTACATTTTTTTATGTATACTTTGGAGTCTAATTTATGTGGTGCAGGGCTGAAATTATGAATTAGTTTATTAGAAATATTTAAAAAAAAATCATATACCCTAAAATTCTGATTTCTCTGGGTTGACCTAACTCCCGATTGAATGAGAAAACATTGTGTAACTTTTTATTGAGAAGGTTCATATGTCCGATATTATTTTATATTACATAACAAATAGTTAATCTTCATTGTAATATTTTTTTTAAAGTTATATTTACAATATTTTTGGCACAATTTAAATTTATCGTCATGACCTGGCATTTTATCTCATCGCTCTGCGCTGGAGTAAAACATCGCGCTCATCCCTAATTTTACGAAATAGAAACTCTATTCCCCTCCCCCGGGGTAGTGGCTGTAGTGGTCTAACCGCCGAGAAAGATACATTTGTGCCACGGTCCCCCATTCCAACATTACAAGGGTAAGTTTATGATTTATCTGGATTTGGTTCTCGAATTTGATGATTGATATGGCATGTTTTATAAATTAAGTAGTAAGGTTGTAAATGTGCTTATTAAGTGAATTAAGTGATAGTAATGATGTTCTTTATGAGACGTAAACACAACTTTCTACTGTTTTTATTTTGGGCTGTATTAATGCTTTTATGACTTTTTTTGATCGCTATGGCTATGATTCCTCTGTCCAAAAGACCAGAGCGATGATATTTTGCAATAATTGTACGTTATAAAACTGCTTTGAGTAATAATACCAGATTGTTACAACGACAAATGTCACGACTCAGCTGTCAAAAATTCTGCGACGTCACGACTCATCTGTCAAAAATTCTATAACGTCACGACTCCCCTGCAAAATATTTTCCCGAGAATATTCTATGACGTCAGGACTCATCTGTCAAAATTCTATGACGTCACGTGACACGTGACCAAAATTCTATGGCGTCACTAGTCACGTGACTCAGCTGTCAAAATTATTATGACTATGACGAAATTATCAAAATATAATATGATGGAAGTCAAAATTTTAAGTTTTCGGAAGTTTTCCTTTACATGCACTATAAGACCTTGCTTCATGCCAAATTTCAAGTTTGTATGTAGACTGAAAGTACCCAAGTAGCTTTTTGCCCTTTGCTCATCGAAAATTTGCGACATAAACGGCTATATGTCTTGATTTCGTTAGATTAGAAGTTTGATTTTTTTACAGCACTAATAGGCAACAGACCTTAGTATTTGGTAAAAATTTCAGCTTGATACCTCTACGCGTTCCTGAGATAAATGGTCTTGATAGAGAGACGGACAACAAAGGGTTCCGTTTTTCCAAAATTGGTACGGAACCCTTATAAAACCGGTCAAGTGCGAGTCTCACTCGCGCACCGAGGGTTCCGTACAAACCTATTTACTTTCTTGCCTAATTGTGATGACGTCAGGACTCAGCTGTCTAAATATTATTTTTCCCGCCAAAATTCTATGACGTCACGACTCATCTGTCAAAAATTCTGTGATTTCACGACACATCAGATGTGAATGTGAGAAGTTTTGACAGATTCTGTCAAAAATTAAAAGACGTCACGACTCATCTGTCAAAGATTCTGTAATGTCACGACACATCTGTCAAAAATTCAATGACGTCACAACTCAGCTGTCAAAAAATATTTTCCTGCCAAAATTATGTGACGTCACGACTTACTTATCTGTCAAAAATTCTATGACGTCACGTCTCATCACTAATAATATTTGTTGAAAATTTTAGCTTGATACCTCCACGCGTTCCTGAGATAAATGGTCTTGACAGACAGACAGACAGCCGGACAGACGGACAAGGAAGTGATCCTATAAGGGTTCCGTTGTTTCGAAATCGGTACTGCCCTAAAAATGGACAAGTTTCCAACTGATGAGCTCTCAAAAAGCTCTAGATATATCCCCTAAACATAAAATCATAAAATCTTGTAACATGCAAGACTAAAACTGACTAAATAAATAATATATTATCAATTTTATTATTTTTGTTTCACCATTTATGATCGCTCTAGCGCCTATCATGATTGCTCTGGACGCGAAAATGTTTGAACTTAAATATTTCCATAACTGTTTGTCAAAAATGAAGGCCAATAGTAAAAATGTAGTATTTTAATATCATTATTTTCAATGAGATACATAATTACCAAAAAATATCAAGATCTGAAAAGCACCAGAGCGATCACACGAATACGCCCGATTTGGAGATTGACCCAGGTACATCAGCTTTAGCTTTGTTTGAATAAAAAGGTATCTAATGCATTAAAAGGATAGTCTAAGGTAAGTCACAAACTAAATGACGAAGAAAAGGGATGGACGAGAGTGTAGTCTTTGTAGCGAGCTAGACTTTCAACTAAGTTTAAGTCGCTACTTAGACTACGCTTGTCCATCCTTCTTCTTTATTCTTCAGTTCAATACATACATACCTCAAATACCTTATGTTGCCAAAAAGGCAACATAAAACGTATTATTTCCTTTAATGCGTTAAAAGGTGGTTTAGACAGTGAAAAGGGTCTTATAATCCTAAGCTTTGTGCTTTATCAAAATTCACACTATCTGGTGCAAGGTGCGGTCAACACTAACTTTTTTATTAATTAAACTGTCAACGCTTTTATGAACACAAAATCCTCTATGTAGGTCGTCACGCCCAAGCCGGTGGTAGAGCCCTACCCTACGTTTGTTGGGACCCGCCCGACACTACCCGACATATTTAATATTCATTTTGTATGAAAATAACTAGCTGGTTACTTTAAGAAATGAGTTTATTTTGCAAAAAGTTCAATATGAAAAAAGAATGGTCAGACGAAATAAAAAAAAACACTGTTTACCAAAACACTGGAAAACAGAGAAGAAAATATTTTTTAAATTAAGAGCGTTTATAGGGCTCACTAGCGCCGCCAATAGAAAAAAAATCATTATTCGGAAATAAGATAAATAATGTTAAATGTTGTTAACAAAGTCTTGAGAAAAGGCAATAAAGTATTTGTATAACACACTCTCAACACTTCAAATGTTTTTCAATTAAATAAATATTGCATTATTAACAAAAACGGCCGTTTTTTTTTCGAATGCGAAATTTAACTAATTAAAAAACATTTAAAGTGTTGAGAGTGTGTTATACAAATACTTTATTGCCTTTTCTCAAGACTTTGTTATCAACATTTAACATTATTTATCTTATTTCCGAATTATGATTTTTTTTCTATTGGCGGCGCTAGTGAGCCAAGTAAAGGCCCTTAAAACTGTAAAGTTAATGACGTAATCGAACACAAAGCTCTGAAACTCTGAAGCACGTAAGTATAAAAAAACACAAATATAAGTATAAGTATCGAATAATTACTTACTGAATGTTTTAATTAAGCAAATACTGCACATAATATCCATAAGTTGGATTGCAGCTTAAATTTTAAACAGTAGGTATAACGCAGTACAGCGTTTGTACCTTAGTGAGTTGGTAGAGAGTTGCCAATAATTGGTATCGGATTTTGTGGCAAGTCATACTATTTTTCCATCTAAATATAGTCCTTAAGTATGTAGGCTTGTACGACTACACCCATGGTATGTATAAGTTTGTACAATGAAATTTTCTCATCTAAACTACTAACTAGACTCTACCTTACTGTCTTAAGATAACAGAATCCTTGATAGAATTCCTTGTCCTCAACTAGCTGACCTGCGTGCTGTTAGTATGTAACTACATCCAAAAGGTGTACAGACTTTACAGTGGACTGATTGATGAATAAATATTGCTAGTTTTACATCGCTGTAAGAAGTAAAACTATTCCTTCCTTAAAAAATGTAAATAAAAAGTTTTTAAATTGATCTTCACTGATGTCAGAATCATTAAGGCTCAGTTTATTTATTAAACCAAGTGTTTTGTGGTCGTCTATTATGTAGTCGTAGTCATGCTAATACGTTCTTATATGTCAATGTTAGTCGTACAATGTTACAATAAAATGGTCTGAATTATAGAATTATTCTCTGTTTATGAAATAATGAAGACTCTACATTCATAGGTACATAGGTACATACAAGGCACGTAGGTAATGAGAGAAATCGTTCATGAATTTAAAGCCTTTGATTTTTTTTTAAATATTGGATGCAATAAGAAGGTAGGTAGGTATATAAACATAAAGTTTATATACCGATGAATAGGTAGCTGGTTGAACAAGCGGTACATATAATCTAAAAGATGATAACACGTTTTTGTATACAATGTTAAAGACCTATCATTGACACAAATAAGTCGATTAAATCATTTCTATTTATAAATAAGAACTAAGTAATTTAATTTTTTACATCTTTGTTTTATTTAAATCAATGGTCTATAGAAACGTGATAGAAACCATGGTATAATAAAGTAAGTTAAGTCCTTGTTCGAATATGACTTAGGTTTATTTTAATGGTAAAAATATAGGTTAATAGGAACATAATTCACACATAAAAATTGAAAGAAACGTGCTCGATAACAATCCGCTAAAGTTAAAGTTGAAATAAAAATAATGCTATTTACCTTAGCCGCAGTAAAAATGTGCAATTATCGTAACATCCAGTCACTAAACTATCTCAAACATTCAAAGGACACACACTCTTTACACACAGTTATCACATTAAATTATTATTCAATGTGTTAAAGAATACAGGTTTATTCGTAAAAACAACGTTCTCGCAGGCTTAATGTATGTTTACAACAGCGTAGAGGCGCACCTAGTCAGCAGGTCGAACGCGTACTAAACTAAAAACACGAAACGATTCCAATAAGAAACGAACGAGAGTTGGAAATAATGCTACATTACACGACACGCTCTACCGGCCTACATAGCTGTTAGTAGGCATGCCATGCATCAAAATCACAACTATGTATTATGGTTTTCAATTATTATGTAAGTAGGTGAGATCTAGTACTTATTTACTGCTACCTTTCTAGTACCTACTTATTACCTGCCTTTTTTCCCGTATCCTGATGATGCCGGTACTAATTCGGCTTCGGCCTTTCATCTTTTTTTCCACAGATTTTTAATTTAAGTTGAAAACAGTGTTTGATGTTGAATTCGTAATACTGAAAGACTTTAATCATAATTTCTCGGAGGCGATGGCGCAACGGTCGTGGAAGCTGCTAGCGTGCACGAGGTCGCGGGTTCGAATCCCACGCAGGATAATTATTGTTTGTGCGACAATGCCTTTCCTGGGTCTGGTCTTATGTCCGTTAAATTGATGTTTGTAAAAGTCCAATAGAAATCAAAAGGCAAGTCTTGAACATCAATTTCAACATTTTACTCATAAGTTTTATTTAACGATATATTTATACAATTGAAAAGTCTACGTAATGGTTACTTACGTAGACTATTCTCTCTCTAGTACAGGGACGCGGGTTCGAGTCCCGCCTCGAGTACCAATTTTTGCCATTGTTTTTCTTCTTTTCGGATTTTTCTAGTTATACCTAATCTTTATTAGTAAAAAATTATAATATGTAATTTAATACAAAAACTTAAAACCATTACGTAGACCCTTCAATTGCAACATTGAAAGTTTACGGCGGTCGTGCCTAGATGGCGTTGTACAGTTGAGTTCTAAGTTGCGGCCCGGCGCGGCCGTTAAATGCCGTTAATAATAATTATATAATAAATAGCCGTTAAGCAATGGTTAAATTTGGTAGTCGAGACGGATGGGTGGCCTAGTGCGCTGGATGCGTATAGTCCAGAGACGCGGGTTCGAGTCCCGCGTTGAGTACCAATTTTTTCCATTGTCTTTCTTTTTTTCGGATTTTTCTAGTTATATGCTATAAAGGTAAAAAATTATATGTAACTTAAATTTTTTGAGTATATTGCGTTGAGGCTGTAAAACGTTATAAGGTGACAAGATGTGAAATCCGTGAAAGAAGTAAATCAGGTGGCAATTTATAAATTAGTTATACCTAAGCTTTATAGGTAAAAACTATATGTAATTTAAGAAGGACAAGTCACAATAATTGATGATCTTAATTTGTCGCTTTCTGTAAAATATTTTGTTGGCGTTGCTAAAAAGACGAATTAGTTTATTTGAGGCTATGTAATTTTTTCCGTTGCTTAGTTATAAAATTAGAAGCTTCATCACGTGTCCAATTGGAATTGTATTTTTGTGGCTAGAATTTCACATTATAATATGTGCTAAATACTAATGCTCATGCTAATTAACAAATCGGTAAACATGAATAAACGGCAACATGGGTCAAAACTAATTATGACATCACAATCACACTCGTGCTTATAATTATATATTTTTTTATGTTTAGTAGAAATTAATATAATCAATATTATTATACTTAACAATGATTTACGTCATATAAAAATTAAAATTGTCAATTACTTTATTGAACACAAATTGAACTTTCTAATAATACGAGTAAATCGAATACTCGGATAATCACGATGACAGCTAGAAATATTTTTAATCTGTAGCGTTAAAAAGTCAAAAATGCAAATCGCAAATTCAATCCGTCAACATTTTTCCGATTCCGATTTTTCGTAGTATATTAAAAAGCGGAATAAAATTGAGTTAGATTGTAATTTTTATTTCACTTTAGGCTTTTAATTAGACATGTTAAAATTAAACTATATTTATGGCTTTGTTGTAAATAGAAGTTATAAAGAGCAATAAAGTATTGACACTGTTTACGTTGAACATATTGCTTTCTCGTTGATTCGTAAGAAGCTGTAATTTACTTACGTTTTCTATTTTCTATGTTATTACCGATGTTAGAAAAAAGAAACTGAATGTTATGGCTCCTGGCAACAACGAGCGACATCCAGGTCATACGGGTACTATACCCAAGACAAAAGTGAGAAATAATTGTAATGTTCCTCAAGAAGCTGTTACGCCGACGAGACGAGATATGACGACTAATCTGGTAACGGTAATGTTTACTTCTCCCCTTTAATTAAATTTAAGTACCTGAACACTAGGTTTTCTATAAAATAGCTGAAGCTACAAAAATGTATGTACACTAACACATCAACAATAATGGTTCAGACAGACTAGTACACATATAATAGATTAAATTCCTTGTTATTTTTAAAAAATCAGTTTCTAAATCTATTGTAAATATGTTCTATGAAGTTTTTATGACAACACTAATTTTGGTTTTAGTTTAAATTTAAAGCCACTAACAAAAAAAATATGTATTTATTTTACACTTTTAATTTGGGCAATAATCCTAATTATATAAAGAATGTAAAATCAAAATAATAATAAACCTTTACTTGGATATTAAAATTAAAAAGATGAAGCTGTATGTTCCTTTCTAAATGTTGAACACATGTGAAGTTCGTTTGAGTTTATTTTTGGAAATCTGTAAGTTTGTGTAATTTGAACTGCTGCCAACAGACTGTGCTTTGTGACACATATAATACTGGTCAGAATTTTGTTCTTTTATACAATCTAATAAAAAAATTGTTTAAATGAAATTATTAATTATATTTAGTATAGATCAAACATATTTATTTTTAATACTCTATGGGAGGTTGCTTTTCTAAATTTAGTCTGAAAAAGGTGTGTTTTATAGTTAGTTCAAATATAAGAATAGGTGTATGAATTTTCATGATTGGTGTTTTATTTTTTTAGACTTCATTAGATTGGGTGCCAGTGTCAGAGTACAACACTCGCAGCAACTACAGCCAATCTAGGAAACCAGCAAATAACACATCTGATCATGAATTGACAGATTTGGGTAAGTCTTGCTTAGTTGCGTGCTCAATATTATGTTTAATAACCATGCTTGAAACCCAATATTATTAATGTGTGTTGTTTTAGATAATTCAGTAACTTTTGAGAGTGGGTTTGGAAGATTTGTACCGGTCAGACCTCAACCCCGAGCATTGCCATTGCATGTGCAAAATCGGGAAAATATAACCGCAGAACAGCATGATGATGGTACTGGATCATCAATGTCTGGCCATACTTTACATCCATATGCACACCAAATACAGAATGGTATTAATATCTTTGTTTTAACTATTAACACTTTGAAGAACACTTCTGCTATACCTACTTATGATAATAAAAAATTTGTACCCTTGAAAGTGTTACCAGCTAATCTTGAGTGCTGAGCATAAATATCCATAATGTTACATCTGATATTTTGTTCTGTCTGTTTACTGTTTCTGTCTGTTTAGTAACATAGTAATAACTTATAATGCTAAATTTAATTTTAGGTCTAATTCCACACTCAAATCATGCATCAGCTGCTGTTATGATTGTAAACCCAACTACACCAAATGCTACTGGGAATGTATCACAACCATTTAATGTAAGTTTCTATCTTATTCCATCCAGTTTATTTACATCCTTGACAGTATTTCTTATTATGGTTTTCTTTTAGGCATCAAATCAAAATAGAAACAATTTAACAAGGAATCTTAATCCATCTAGAAATAATTTTGAGGGAAGCCACGCAAGCAACAATAATACTACACCTCCAATTTCTAATTCAAGAGCTGCTACAAAGACTGTTAATTTAATAAACAATATGTATGAACAGGGACAAGGAAGTTTTAATAACATCAATGAGAGTAATCATGTAAGTTGGCTTTTCGTATTTTATCTACTTTTAATATAATACTAAGGCTTCTTAGTAATAAATGTACGTTATTATTTAGGTACATAGGGAGTCTGCTCGAGCCCTAGGTGAAGCAATAGCCGCAGCCTGCCCAGATGCAGCGGCGGTTGAACGTCGTCTAGGACAAATACGTGAATACATCAGAGTCACTTCCTCTCTTGTTGATACTATGCGTAATTCTGAAGAAGAGGTATGTATAAGTATTAACATTTTTGTAAAGCTTATATTTTATAAGGACATATGGACATTAGTTAACGTTTTTTTAATCTAGGCATTTGTTGAACATACTAAAGAAGAATATGACGAATTAGTTGAAATGGTAATGAAATTGAAGGAAAGTGAGAACAAACTAGAAAAAATATTACATGATAAACCTGAGAATGTTGAAGTTCCTGTTGAGGAGGCGGAAGGTGTCACTATTGTAGAGTTACAAGCAAGTGACGCTTCGATTGACAAAAAGGTTGCAACTGATAATCTAGTCAACATTGATAAATCATGTAACAAAACTACAGAGAACAATATAACAAATAATCTAAAAAAGGTGACTAACATTGAAAATGAGCAGCTGAATAGGTCCATGCATAACATAAGACCTGATGAGGAAGGTACACCTCAAGAAGAAGCCAACAAACCAGCTGTTATTATTAAAAATTTAGCTCTGTTACCATCAGAATGCAATATAGAGCAATTGCAGGATGATAGAAAAATAAAACAGTTAGAGGAAGAAGCCGAATTTCAGAAAGATGACCAAGAGCTAAACGACATGCTGCGAAAGAACATTCTGTCTTGTGTAGAAAAAATAACAAGGATAGAAGAAATGAAAACTAAAAAGAAACAAATGAAAGAACGCAATGAACAGGTTTTTGTTTGTTAATGTGAAGTATGGAGTGTCCCTGTGTTGTGAGCCGAGGAATCCATAGCATGAAAGTGGATGCATTTATGAAGATATTAACCATTTCTAATACCCATTATTTACCATACTCTCTAGCCAATGACATTTGATACTGACTGTCATGTCAAAGCTGCTTTCTATCATTAACTTACATTTTCAGCTTTGATATTGTTAATTAATGTTTGTTTATGTTTTGTGTATTATGTGATTTAAAAATGTTATGATTTAATGTTATAAAAAAAATACTAAATGCTATATTTAGACAAATAACAATAATGCTACTTACTACCTATTGTGTTTAGTTCTTCGCAACGGTAGCATATTTGCAATTCAAAATATGACAACAACATTGTTTTTACTTCCGTAGTTTAAAAAAAATATTGTACTAATTACGTATTCTAATGTTGAATTATATTTTTTAGCAAGACGTCGTAACTCGACCTGTATCAGCACAAAGCAATGGCTCCACATACAGTGATAACGAGCTGTGGCAAAATGAAATAAAGAGTAAAATGGAATTATCTCAAGTGCGTTTAGCTGCTTTGAAACAGCAGCAAAAGAGACTCCTGAAATATCAGGTATTTTTCTACTACCCATTTATTCTTGTACTACCCGTTTTGATCATTATAGCTCTTACAAATATTTGCACTTTACACGGTCCAGTCCCTCACTCATCGATTGCCTTCCCATCGCCCTAATAAGGTTGTTCGTCCAACATGTGAGGTCGCATACCAATACAAGGTTGCCATTTCTGAACCTTTTTATCGCAGCGGTCATCGTTTCTGCTGGCTATGTGTCCTGCCCACCTCTACATTAAAGTCAACTGCATTCCTGAGGGATATGTCAGTTACTTTGGTGGCGCTCTTATACATACATGTAATTTTAAAATATTTCCAATCAATTTGTGAAATATCTTACTTTTAACAGGCGGAAGCTAAGCAACAGCTTGATGAAATGAATAGAGAAAGAGCCCAAGCTCAAGAAATACAACCGTCTACCTCACACGAAAATTTTGGGAATACCGAAGTAAGTAATTTATGTTTTACTACTTTAGAATAGTAATCTTAGATTTTGTGAATACATTTTCTTTGAATTATTATATATATTTATTGTATATATTATTACCCTTCGAAAATTTTCTTTATGGACTAAATGATTGTACTATTTTTAATTACAGAATCAATCATTAAGCGGCAATTACCACCATTCGAACCGAATGTACGCTGCCAATCAAATAGGTGTAGCAACAACATTGCCACACTCTACAGATGCTCTTCACAATATACAACAAAGTATGTCGGCTAATATCGACGCTGAGCATGGACATTCAGGACATTCTAATCATAGTCAAGATGACAGATTCTCTCATAGAGATGCTAATGCCACTGGTAGTGAGGTAAGTTTAAATTCTCTATAGAACGCCAGTTCCATCTGTGGGACTCGGTAATTTGGAAAGCCGCGTTTCCAGATTACCGAGTCCCACAGACTGTTGTTGTACCAAAGAAATAAAATTGATATTACTGAAAATAATATTTTCATAGGAAGCTACAGGTGTGGGACGCGACAGCGAAGTAGAAGATGACGAGATGATACTAAATGAACGTAGCCGTATACTACAATTGAAACTGAGAGAGTTACAAATGAAAAAACAACATATTGAAAATTTGGTATGTTTAACGTGAGAATTATTATCACAGTAATTTGTTCAATTTTACTTGAGTAAAGAAACGATCTATAAATTAATTAGTCTATAGTACACTCCTACTAACAAACCCATAAATGATTATTAATTGATAATCAGTCTACTATTTTGTAATCCAAGTTAAATAGTTTAAACAAAAGGGACTACAAAAAACAATATCGATTAAACAAAAGGGACTACAAAAGACAATATCTTTGCAACATTAAATTCTATATAATTATTATACACGATATTATTATTATCATTGATCACGATCTATTTGTTCAGAACACAAACATTCCCTTTCGAGGCAGTGGAAATGAAAACATAATAAATATGTTCTTTTTCCAACTTTAAATAAATTACAGAAAATTATAATTTATCATGACAATCTTGTTAGGTACAGGAGTTCCAGAAGTTGCAAATGGCGACACGTCTCAACGCCGGTCGTAATACGTACTCAAGTTCCGGTGAAGAGAGTGTTGAGGAGGATATACCCAGGAAATGTAACAAACCTACTAGTAACAATAAAAATGACGATCCATACAAACTTATGGAAATAAAAGCTATTAAGACTGCTTTACAAAAAACTAAAGGTGGGTAAAATCATATTAACTGTCCTTATTTGTAGCTTAACATTTCTAATATTCGTTATCAATTCTGCTATTGAGATAGCAAAGCCAGTCCCATAAAAAAAAATATTGCTTTTTTTTGTTATTAATATTCGTATTTCTTATATTGGTAGGTCACTTTTTAGTGGTCTAATTTTCTCATTCTACGTTGTATTCCCTTCATGGTCAACTGAGCCGACAACCAACTGATCCCACGGGCTCAGTTGACCCCATTCGTTTTTTAGGGTGTAACTCAGCCCACTAATCTGTCAATTGGACCTGCGGGCTCAGTTGACCACTTGCTATGGGTCTACTCATCCCGCGGGCCAGTACAAACTTAATTAACATAAATAAATATTTTTACTTACAGATTTGATGAGATCTGTAGAAAATTATGAAGCGGAACACCTATCAGGCGCTCACGACGATTCATTTAGAGAATCTTCAATGCATTCTAATATACATGACAAGTAAGTACATGCTTATATTACTGTATGTCATGCCATCATTAGAAGCACTATATATTTTTAACAGATTTACGTTTAGTTAATAATAAAGATTCTGTTGTTTAGAATATTACTATAAGGCAAGTAGAATATAGATATCATGCCGCGTACACACTTGCGCAACGTAACATGCAATCCAACACGCAATGAAAAGATTCGATACTACTATAGGCCGACCGTTTAACTCAGACCCCGCTTGCGGTAATAGGGGTGCGCGGGGGACGAGGACAAAGGAGAGAGCTATCTCTTGATTTTTTGGCAAAACGGCGCCATCTAGATACTGTGAACCGAACTACATCACATCACAACACAGCTCTAATTTTTAGCTAGCTTATTTTTATGATATAAAAAGTAGAAAATATTGAAATTATACCCTAAACCAATCGAAATACCTGGAGAGGTTTTTTATTTGTCTGGTCAGGCTTTAAATTATGTAATAATTTAGATTGCATATTTTCTCTACGAAAGTACGTGTTTTAATGGCAAGATGACGCCACCATCTTTGAAATTTGTAAATTGTATAGAAGACGGACTAGCTTACTGCACTAGTGTCATACTGACTAGGTGTCCGTTATGGTAGTGTATAAAAATAAAAAAAGCTCTTATTATTGTTCTTATTATCTGTAAATATTTTCCAAGATTGATTCTTACAAATTAATATGTTTAAATCATACCTGTTTTAATGTATATGTTACGGTAAATGTGATTAATTGAAAATTATTAATAATTACCGGTTATTATTAATAATAACCACATGTTTCGGTAAATGTGATTAATCGATCGAAATTTATTACTTTTAGTAGTAACTAGCTAGTTTATCCAGAAAGTAGTTATAAGTTTGGAATTAAATAACATTAAATAAAACCAATAATGCATAACGTGTACACAATAAATTTAGTCAAAGATTCAAACTGAAGAAAATAAGAAAAGTTAATGTTATGAACTGGGGACTTATTCCTCCTTAGTCTCAAAGGAGGCCTTTATCCGGAAATGAAAAAGTTTTAAACAGTAGCCGCAACATTCATAGCTTTATATAAACTTTGGAAAACGGATGCTCTCAACGGTCAAACCTGAAATGAATTTTGGTAGAATGTGCTACACTAATTTTATAATATTACTTATTCGATTGTTGCACTCACAGAACATTAAAATACATTTATTGTTCTGTGGTTACACTAATCAAATACCTACGTAATAATTCAATTATCAAGTCTTCAGTCATTAAAATCTTGGAATCAGTCTGTGGCTGATAAAGTATCGATCGAAACGTTTGTATGACTAATACAGTTGTAATGCTACAATGCTTTTCTAAATAGATTTATAGGAAGATACTTTAAAGGAAATTTAATCATTTTTAGTTTCCTAAATGTTTAAGTTTCTTTTAAACATTCACCCCCTTATTCATAAATGTCTCTTAAATTTTAGTTGATTGATTAGCTTAAATTCTTACAGTTTTGTTTGGTACAAGGTTGATTTTCGTAATAAATATCCCGCTAAACATTGATTAAATTTAAGAGGTGTTTATGAGTAAGGGGGTTAATTTTTATCATGATCATAAAAGGAAGTTTTTTAAGCATTACCCTTTTAATCTCCTACTGCACGTTTCTGATATTAAAAGCGTTCTACTTTATCAGTAAAAAACAGGAATTAATTTTTTTCCAATTATCTTGCGATCCAAAAAAATTTTAACACATTTTCATAAAATGTAGTGAACCAGGTGCATCACCATAGCGAAATATCGTTACGTAACATAATAAATAAAGTTATTCTGTGTTCAGTTAAAATAATACAGCGTGTATAATAAAATTTAAACTGTCCATAATGTTTAAAGAAATATAATGTCAACAACTAACAGGGTGGTGTAAACAGTGAATTTTATTGTGACTATAATTGAAAGCGCTGACGGCATTCGGCATTGTTTATTGACAGTGCCATTTATCAAATGATGGTCCACTTTATTTAGTATTAATGATCTTTATGTATTTACGTGTCACTGATTCGTTTAGGATTGAATGACATACATACATAAACTCACGCCTTATCCCGTCCGGGGTAGGCAGAGACGACAGAATTGACTGACGTTTTGTGAAAGTGTGTTGAATGTTCTGTGTTTCTGTTTTATAACATTTAAGGGGTGTATACCAAGGCGAAGTGGCCCTTTACTATTTTATTTAGCATGTGATGTAAGACTACCATCTCTAAGCGTAATACACTTTAAGAATAATACAACTATAACAGATCCCTACATAGGCAGAAGGTATTGTTGTGCATCTCTTTGATATATTATTTAATGTATTCTATAAAAAAAATATGTTTCGGTGATATTTCATTAGCTTTTGTATTCTTACACAACATTTGTCTTTTCAAAGTAATCTAACAAGCATAAATTGGAAGTTTAAAAATAATATGCAGTCTTTTCACAGAACATAATAAACTTGTTACAGTGAAAGACAATTTTAATTACACTTTTCATAATATAGGTGTAATCATGTTTTTCAAAGAACAGTAGTAAAATAACTGTAATTTTGAAATTGCAACGAGACAACGTGACTGTAATTTACTTTAGGGTAAATAATTAATATCCAATTAGTAAACAGTATTCGTAAAATTGCAATTTTGTTTTCGAACATTTTTCGCTACTGTGTTCAAACGAAAAACAACAGTCGTGTATTTTTATACAATGAAAACGTACCGGTTTCAAACACATTTAATTTACAAGTAAAATAATAGTAACAAATACTATGTATACAATAGTAAATGTAACATAATTTCGTCACTTTTTAATTTTAATCCTTTTTAACCCTGGCACATCATATTATATTTTTTTTAGGGTTCCGTACCAGTTTTGAAAAAACGGAACCCTTATAGGATCACTTTGTTGTCCGTCTGTCCGTCCGTCTGTCTGTCTGTCAAGACCATTTATCTCAGGAACGCGTAAAGGTATCAAGCTGAAATTTTCACCAAATACTAAAGCTTGTTGCCTCTTAGTGCTGTAAAAAAATCAAACTGCTAATCCAACGCAATCAAGAGATAAAGCCGTTGTGTCGCAAAATTTAGAGGGGTAAGGGCAAAAACCTACAGGGTACTTCTAGTCTACCTACAAACTTGAAATTTGGCATGGAGCAAGGTCTTATAGCACATGTAATGGGAAAATTCCGAAAACCTTAAATTTTTACTTCAATCATATTATATTTTGATTTTATAGAATTTTGGCCGGAAAGCTGAGTCACGTGACCAGTGACGTCATAGAATTTTGACAGCTGTCAAAGTGACAGCTGTCACTTTTGACAGATGGGACGTGACGTCATAGAACTTTTGACAGATAAGTCGTGACGTCACAGAATTTTGGCGGGAAAACATTTTTTGACAGTTGAGTCATGACGTCATTTAATTTATGGCAGACTAGCTGTTGCCCGCGGCTTCGCTCGCGTTCAGGAGTATTATGATTAATTAGGCTTATTTTTTGTTTAGCGTGTTTTAAAATAAGGGGCCTACAAAACTTCTTTGTACACATATTCTTAATGAAAATAAATAAAATTATAAAATAACTTGTTTAATCCATACAAAGTTATCATCATCATCATATCAGCCAATCGACGTCAACTGCTGGACATAGGACTTCTCCAAGTATTGCACCTTATAGGGTCCTGTGCCTCCCGCATCCATCGACTTCCAGCTGTCCACAACAGCGCTGTCGCCGTTCGCCATTCCAGAATCTTTCTGCCCAAACAGTTGTCGGTTCTCCGCGCTATGTGCCCTGCTTGTCGTACTTTAACCGGTTATGTCGGTTACTTTGGTTCTATTGCGGATCTTCTCATTTTTGATTCGATCACACAGGAAAACTTTCAACATAGCTCTCTCCAATGCCCCTGAGTGACCATGAGCTTTCTGAGTAGACCCATAGGTCAGGCTACAACATAGCTCTCTCCATTGCCCTTGAGTGACCATGAGCCTTCTGAGTGACCATGAGCCTTCTGAGTAAGCTCATAGGTCAGGCTACAACATAGGTCTCTCCATTGCCCTCTGATTGATCATGATTCTTCTAAGTAGTCTTATAGGTCAGGCTACAACATAGCTCTCTCCATTACCCTCTGAGTAACTATGAAGCTTCTGAGTAGGTCCATAGATCAGGCTACAACGTAGCTCTCTCTATTGCCCTCTGAGACACCATGAGCCTTCTGAGTAGGTCCATAGATCAGGCTACAACATAGCTCTCTCCATTGCCCTCTGAGAGACCATGAGCCTTCTGAGCAGGCCCACAGGTCAGGCTACAACATAGCCCTCACCATTGCCTTCTGAGTGACCATGATTCTACTGAGTAGGCCCATAGGTTAGGCTTCAACATAGGTCTCTCCATTGCCCTCTGAGAAACCATGAGACTTCTGAGTAGGCCTATAGGTCAGGCTACAACATAGCCCTCACCATTGCCCTCTGAGTGACCATGATTCTACTGAGTATGCCCATATGTTAGGCTACAACATAGGTCTCTCCATTGCCCTCTGAGAAACCATGAGCCTTCTGAGTAGGCCCATAGGTCAGGCTACAACATAGCTCTCTCCATTTCCCTCTGAGTGAACATGAACCTTCTAAGTAGGCCCATAGGCCAGGCTACAACATAGCCCTCACCATTGCCCTCTGAGTGACCATGATTCTACTGAGTAGGCCCATAGATTAGGCTACACATAGGTCTCTCTATTGCCATCTGAGAAACCATGAGACTTCTGAGTAGGCCCATAGGTCAGGCTATAACATAGCCTTCACCATTGCCCTCTGAGTGACCATGATTCTACTGAGTAGGCCCATAGGTTAGGCTACAACATAGGTCTCTCCATTGCCCTCTGAGAAACCATGAGCCTTCTGAGTAGGCCCATAGGTCAGGCTACAACATAGCTCTCTCCATTTCGCTCTGAGTGAACATGAACCTTCTAAGTAGGCCCATAGGCCCTCCAATTTTTTATTTTTTTATCATAGCTTGATGTTATGTAGCCTATAGCCTTCCTCGATAAATGGTCTATCCAAAACTGAAAACTAAATTCAATTCGAAGAAGTAGTTCTTGAGATTAGCGCGTTCAAACAAACTCTTCAGCTTTATATAATAGTTTTAGGAACAAGGAGAATTTGTTAAAAAGAACAACTATAAACCTTTACAAATTATAATCTCATTAAAATAATTAAATAACAATCAGGATTTTAGGATCAAAGAGAATTTGTTAAGAAGAACAACTATAAACCTTTACAAATTATAATCTCATTAAAAAAAATTAAATAACAATCTAATACTTTGAACTTAAAAATGACAACCATTAATTCCCGCCAATCTAGCAATAGCCACCCCTTTTCTCTCCCGCCAAAACACAATATCATCAAACCATAGAGTAATGTCATTTTTACTCGTCGAGCGGTAATGTTACTAAAAAGTGGCCAGCTATTCATGTATGTGTGGACTGAGGGCCCATTTTTTTTTTTGCGGTTTTTTGCAGATTAATCAACAAAAGTGCATAGTTAAAGTTGTTAAAGAGTTTGTTAAACGATTATCAGAGTTTGTTAAGACTTCATTCAAAAGATATATCGCTTTAAGTGGGTCCCTCAGTTCAAACACAAAATCTCCCATAATTAGATAGGTAATGAATTAAACAACAATTTTTTGTTAAAAATCCTTAGTTAAACATGTATAAAAGTATAAAAAGCATTGAAAAGCCTAATATGAGTAGCTAATAAAAAATAACAAACGTTTTAAAAGGTCCCTGAGGGCCCACTTGAATTTATCTCATAATTAATCAATTATAGCATGAACATTAAATATTCCTAAGCCAACCATTTGTTAAAAGGGCAAGGATAAATTTAAAATCAAAGAAAGATCACAAACAGTGATAATTATTGTTATTTTTAAGTTTTTAAGTGGTCCCTCAGTCCACACACTATGCAAGTCACAGGTCACGTGACCTATGACGTCACAGATCACGTGACACAGATTTCCCGCCAAAATTCTATGAAAGCAAAATATAATATGATTGCTAATAAAAAGTAGCCTATGTTCTTTCTCAGGGTCTAAAGATTGTCTGTACCAAATTTCATCGAAATCCGTTCAGCCGTTTAGGCGTGAAAGAGTAACAGACAGACAGACAGACAGAGTTACTTTCGCATTTATAATATTAGTATGGATTATTAATAATTCACGACACATATTGGTAAAAGTGATAAAATAAATAAAAACCAAACGTTTTTGGACCAGCAGATATTTTTTTTTTATAAATTAAGAATGTGGCGCTCGCATTTCACTGTACCTAGTGTAGCAAACCAATGGGGTGCATAACACTTGACCGATTTAGAAGTTTTCGATCAAAAGATCATTTGGTTAGGTTATGTTACAACTGTGACAACCAACGCGCGAAGGCGAGCGAGCGAAGCAAGCGGGCCGCGGAAGCGGCCCCCGAGCGCCACATTCTTAATTTATGAAAAAAAAAAATATCTGCTGATCAAAAAACGTTGGAATTTTATTTATTTTATAACTTTGATCGTAATTCGCAAATAGGATCAATAATGCAAAATGTTGTCTACAAAATCGTTAGAAAAGGCAATAAAGTTTTGTATAACACATTCTGATCACTTTGGTTAGGATCACTAATGGTTTTTAATTTTAAGTAATTGTCTTTGATTCGTAGTACTTTCTCATCTTAGTCTTTAGTCTGTGTATAACACGACGCCATATTTCTTTACATTTTAAGTCAGGAATATAAAATAAAATATAATTATCGTGGCTGACACCGACTCCAAAAATAACAATAATATTACATTATTTGTAATAATTTGATTATATTTTAAAGAATCTACAAATAAATATATGTGTAGACCAGTGGCGAAGTGTCCATATAACCCGATTCCTACCGGCTTACCTTTGCAAAAACCGCTAAGCATACTCTATTAAAAAATTATAAATCAATGACGCAACATCCATTCAGTACACAAAATTAAAAAACCAAAAAGTTTTCTGTTACGTAAATCGCTTTAATATAATTATTATTTCCGTACTCATAACGCCATCTCTTATTACAACATTGTCAACTAATGGCGGGTAAGCCGGGCGCAAAAATAGGAATCCAGTATAAACAGACGGTACGAAAGTCGTACGCACACATGCAAAACCTAGGTGTATTATTATGCATTTTATCTGCGTATGTAGGCGTAAAGGTAAGCCGACTCTGTCCGGGTTATGTTATGATGAGTAGGTCCTGTTGTACAGTACCCGAGCGCGGCGGCGCCGGCACATCGACGAGTGGAAAGAGACATTCGGGCAATATCGGCTTCGTAGAGCGCCAGCTCTGTCGCACGATTGCAAGGATGAAAGATGCGAGAGCGAGAGAGCATTAACGTGATCATAGCATAGCTACAATCAATTTGTTTGAATTTCCCACTGCAATGAATGACGTTGAAACGATGCTTAATAATGGCTCCCATCACAAGTTGCATTATTTTTGTTTTCATTTATTATTTAAAGTATTGCAAATAATCGTTAGAATTCGCTTTGTTGTGTAAAGTAGTAATTACTAAGTATAATTTGTGTTTGTGTATTGAGTGTTGTGCATTGATTGACATTGTCATAGTACTTTGGGTGCCTTACATTATTGTAAGTACATACTTACTTCGTTGTTATTATTTTAGTTTGTTGTTATAATGGCAGCGTTAACAGTATTATTATAGATTGTTGACTAATTGATTAATTATTGTGTAAGCAAAACATCTTTCTTGAAATTAAATAACGAAAATAAGAAACACAGACATAACTATGGAATACAAACGACGCCGCCCGGCACGATGAATTTACGATAGGTTTAGGTAGGTATATTTTTATATTATTAACATCTTAACGATAAATATTAGTGGCTTACAGGCAGTTGTAAATTAAATAGTACCTACGTATTATTTTCTATGTTTCTTATTCTTAGATTTAAAAAAATTGTGGAGTCATTTAGGATATAGCGACATATTTAAAACAATATCTAATTCATCAAAGAAACATGCCCATACTGAGAATGAGAAACATATTCGGAGTTGATTAGCTTTACATGAGTTTGGGACAACTATAATATTTTTTTACGAATACGTATGAAGTACGTACTTCGCTTTAGTAATTTTTATTATATTACGAAAGACACTGTAACGGGCTCGGTGGCGCAGCGGTCGAGATAAGCGGTTGACGTGCACGAGGTCACGGGTTCGTTTCCCATGTAGGACAGTTCTTTTTGATCAACAAATTATTGAGTCTGGGTCTTGTTCTTTGTGTCTGTGAAATAGATGTTTGTGGCAGTCTTCGCGACGCAGTTCATGATCCCTAGTGCGGAACTTATATAATATTATTTTCATAAAAAAATAACAATAATAAAAAAATCTGTTATAATAACCAACAGTGCTTACTCGTATGGTAGGTACAGTGAGCCAGTCAGTGGCTCACTGTTGCGCTTGTCAAATGAGTACCGACACTGATAAGTTTTTTTTTCGGCTTCCCTTTTATAAAAATTCACCCTTCGCCACTGGTGTAGACTCTTTAAGAAAATATCCTTAACAATACTTTTTACAATAATTAAAAGAACCTATTCTTTAGATTATAATTAAGTAAAAAGAATGTCTGATTTAATGTTGCAAAACCAAAATACAACTAATTATTTTTTAATTTTTAGTGCAATTTTTGTCTTTGAAGTCGGTTTTTTTTTTAAACTTATTTTATTTGGCATAGCAACCAACTCGGTATAGCTCTTGTGTACGCTACCATAACGGACACCGCTACCCCGCCCCCTCGTCCCTTTCATACCGCAGGCGGGGACTGATATAAACGGTCGGCCTATAGTAAGTTCTGATAAGGTTCGCCGCGCGCATGCCGGGAACGGACGTGAATACGTACATGCACGGTTCGTGCGCGCCCTGCGTCCACACTTATGAAATGGTCGTTTGATGTTACGTTGCGCAAGTGTGTACGCGGCATTAGTGGCGTAACAACTTTAGTGTAGCTGTAGCGCGTGAGTTTATAAAAATCTGAATTCGATTTTTATTGAAGAAATAATTCTACAATGAACATATTATTAAAATCATTTACTCTTATTGGATTTATAGTATAGATTTTCTAACTTTTATTAATATAGAAATAAATTCCATTATAGTTCTTACCTTTAAAATATTGACCTAAGTATTCATTTCAGTAAATCTGAAGGTGGTGGAAGTATGGGAGGGTGGTCTAACGAAGGTAGTATGTGTCGTGTTCGTAATTCGTTACCACAACGGCATAAGTTCACCAACGAACAACACTCTCAGCAACTTCTCACACAGCATCAGCAACAACAGCAACAAAGTAAGTTCAATTTATTTTAAAAGACATTAGTTTTAATAAATTGTTATATAAATAAGATTGAAGTGTGTTTGTAACATCAAACCCACGATTTTTATGTTAAGGTATACACTTTTTTTTGTGTCTGTGTGTTCAGTGTAATTTCCGAAACGACTGTGCCGATTTTGCTTAGATCTCAACTCATAGATTACTACCTCACGGTGCATATCATAGACTGTTTTACTTAAAATTAATAAACCCCTTAATTTTACTAACTTGCATAAACTTTTCCTCTTTCCTTCCTATTCAATTGCTTAAACATTTTAGGAATAACATGTAAAATTATTAAATGTTCGTTCACCATAATATAGTTGTTGTTACAGGCCATGAAGCTAACATAGCAACTCTACAAGAATTAGCCCAAGAGCTGCGTATGGAAACCGAGAACATTATGGGTGAAAGGGCTCGTATCAAGGACTTGATATCTAACAAAGGTTAGAATATTATTTAGTTACATTATAGGTTATAAATACATATTAGTTTTAACTTGTTCACCACACGGACCTTCTTGATGGTTCACTCAGAAAGTATAAATATAATTTCTGAGTGAACCATCAAGAAGGTCCGTGTGGTGAAGGAGTAAGAATACAATATGTCATCACCCGATCTCATCCCATGGGTGTCGTAAAAACCGACTAAGGGGCTATCCGTGAATATTATCTTTACGAAATAAAAAGAAGGAAAACTTGAAATTAAACCCTATTCCAATTGGCCTGGCCAGCGTGGTATTAGTAGGCCAAGTATCCCTCCGTCATAGGAGGAGGCCCGTCCCAGCAGTGGGACATTAATGGTCTGTTATGATGAACCATCAAGATGTGGAACAAATGACCCTTCCGTTCTGCGATTTTAGATCCTTTAAATATATTTTCGTGTATTGTTAATTATATTTTGACTATCGTCGCCGTACCGAGTCGTGGTTTCGAAAGAGTACGTACAATTATTTGCTTTGTAAATGAATAAACACGTGTCCATGAGAAATCTTTTTAGACAAAAATTATAAATGGGTACAGGTGAACATCAATTTACTACAAACTGTCAGATACATATTTATGATGTGGTAGCTTTTTTTATTGATATTTTAAAAAAATCACCTTTAACTGATATTATAGCTAATCATATCTATATACTCACAGCGGAAGCCAGTCGCAAACAGAAGAAAGTGAACTCAGAGGTCCGAGCGGGTCCCTCCGGTGTGCCCGGCCCGGTCGAGCGTAGACAGATGCAGTTACGAGCTCTACTCGCTGACAAACAGCGAGAACTTGAAGCGCTGCTTAATAAGGAGGTAATGTTCAACACTTTTATTAACTTCCCAAGAAAAAGTTAAACGAAACATCAGGCGAAAGACGTAAGCTGCAAGACATAGCCGGCTCTAAATGTTTCCAATGCGCGCGATCCTGTGCCTGTGCCTCTCTCATTCGCCCACCTTCCGCAGTTCCATCTTTTTAGCGCATGTGGGGTCTGTCTACCCGATAACTTACTTTTCAACCCCATCAGCTATCGGCATTATACCCTTTGTCACTATAACAGTATAATCGAAAGTATGTTTTACTGAGTTATTCCTCACACATTTACACAGCGCCATCTTGTCCCAAACTAAGCGGAGCTTGTACTATGGGTACAGATAAACATACATAAATACCTTTTTTTTGTAAATACATATTATATATATTATACAGAAAACACCCAGACCTATGCAAACAATCATGTTCATGCGCACAAAGATTTGCATTGAGCGTGAATCGAACACGAAACCTCTGCATAGCAGTCATGTTATATAACCACTACGGCAAAGAGGTTGTTGAATATTAATCACAATGTTTAACTCAGTAAACACGATAATTATTGTCTTGTGCCTTAATTCTTATCAGATCTACAATACAGCCGACATGTTCTGACAAAATACACGTTTATTTTATAAAATAATAAATTGTTCTTTCCTTTGTTACAGAAAGTTATATGCTCTGGACCTGAACAACAGAAGATTAAACCTGAGTCACGTACCGCCTCAGTTATTAATCAATCCTATAATAGGTAAGTTTGGAAAACTACATAATGTTGTTTTGTCAAATAGTCGAAAATTATTGAGTCTGTGTGTATTCTTAAATATTTTAAACTACTCAATGGATTTAATTATGGTTTTCCCTACTAGATGAAGGGTTTTATGTGTAAGTATTTTAAATAAAATTAATTTAGAATTAGTGCATATTTCCTAAAACAAAAGCAAAAGGGTGATGCTGCAAAACCAGTGGATATGTGAAAAAAATTAGTCCTACAATTTCAAGTAAAAGAATGAACCTTGTTTCAGTGAACCGGAACACATTAGCGAAACTGAATCTCGATCTGAACAAATATTATTAGATTCACAAGATTCACGAGAAGCCGAGAGTTTCAGGGTAAGTAAATATTTTCTTAAAATTAATTTTTTTACAATATTATCCCAATAATATCCCAATGCAATGCCCAATGATGAAGGCAAACTTGTCCTACATATACCTACTGTGACCAGACAGATTGGTACAAAGTTTAAGTAAACTTAAATCATATTATGAGTCAATTGACGGCCACTGCTAGACATAATAATATGCCTTCTCCAAATATTTTCACTTTACGCGGTCCATCATCCTTCGGTTTCCTTCCGCATTACCCTTTTTATTAACCAAATTACCCTAAAAATTGTGAAAAAATTCATTAAGGTTTTCTTTCATTTACAGGCTGGTGGTGACAGTACACTAGGTGTACGCTCGGGACCTTTACCCCCTCGCATGGGAAGCGCTTATGGAAGTGACACCGATAGGTAAGAACTCATATTTACACTATAATTTATAAATGAATAAACATTTAGATGAATATCACATACAGAACCGCACAAGGTGGCAATATCTGGGAGAGGCCTGTGTCCTGCAGTGGACGTCAATTGGCTGATACTGTGATGTTGGTCGGCGTAAAGTAATCTATCAGAGAAGTACACCTATGTATAGGAACAAAGAAAACACGATTTTCTGTGCAGCCATTCGCTACAACTTCGAGCCGGTACTTGACTAGTTTTAATGTTTTGTTTGTTTTTTGCAGTGCTTCGCGTAATAAATCTAATCAGAGGAATCGTACTAGGCGTAGGCAACCACAGGAGAGACAATTGGAAGAAAACTCTGTATGTATTATGAACATTTTCAGGTGGTATATGCACAGCACACAGCACCCTGTCGACATTTACTTCAACATTTCCTTTATATATTTCAGGCGACGCAAACAAATAATGCTAACCAAAATATTCGTCACGAACCGAGAGCGGAGTCATCTAATGTGAACATGGTTCCACCAATTTCTCAAAACTGTAAGTTGCTATTAATATTTTACTACTAAAAATAAATCAAATCAAATCAAATAATTTTATTTGTGAAACATGGGTAACATACAGGTCTTATTATACATAAAAATTTTGTTCATACCATGATCCGCCACTTTGGCATACATTAAGATTAATAGGTATACATTCCAATAAAATTACAAAAATATTTCATTATTCATTAAATTAATGTCATCATAATATATCAACTAGCGGACAACACAGACAGAAAATTTGTTTAATGTCAACGGATTAAGAAACATCTACAGAATTCTAGGAAATAAAAAATCATTAACCGAATAATAACAATTGTGTATAAGAAATTGAAATAATTTATTTTTAAAAACATGAATGTTGCTACTATCTTTGATGTCTTTGGGAATCTTGTTGTAAATTCTAGTGGCCATAACAAAAACACTTTTTTGAAGAAGAGTAGTTCTACATCTACAAGTAATGTTATTATATAAGTGAGTTCTATTTCTTAACTTAGGCTCTAATGTAAAAAGTGATGAATGATGTCGAATAAACATAGCCATTTCGAAAATATATAATGATGGTAATGTAAGAATTTTTAAAGATTTAAAATACTCTACGCAGCTGTCAGTTCTTTTGAGTCCACACATAGATCTCACGCATCTTTTCTGGCATTTAAAAACATTTTCCCAGTTAGTAGTATTTCCCCAGAATATTATACCGTATCGAAGACGAGAAGCAACATTGCTGTGATAAGCCACGAGCAGTGTGCTAATGCTAACCTTTTTAGCCAGCATATATAACCCGTAAGATAACTGAGATACTTTTTTGCACACAAAATCTATATGACTTTGCCATTTCAGATTGTCATCTATATGTATACCAAGAAACTTTGTTGTAGAAGTTAGTTCAATTTTTTCGCCTTCAAACTCTATTGTACTGTGCAGAGCGTGTTTTGTTTTCTGTTTAAATTGCATTAATTTGGTTTTATCTATATTAATTTGCAAATTATTATCTTCAAGCCATTGAATTATTGATTTTAGGCTACTATTGATAGTGCTTTCATCATTAAAAATAACAGTGCAGTCATCAGCAAATAATACCATGCGATTAGGAGTAGATTTTGGGAGGTCATTTACATAAATAATGAAAAGTAACGGCCCTAGAACACTGCCCTGGGGTACTCCATATTTTATTGTTCTACCCTTGGACTTATAATTTAGTTCATATTTTGTATTAGGACACATTTTAGTAATATTTGTAATATGAGTCCTATTGCTGATATAAGAGCTTAAAAGTTCTAACGCGTTACCTCTGACACCGTACGTTTCCAATTTATTTAATAGCAAATTATGCTCGACACAGTCAAAAGCCTTTGACATATCCATATACAAAGCATAAACGGGCTGTCTTTCATCGACCCTGCGTATCGACCTTTCATAACCACGTGCGTTTCGTATTTATTAAAAAAAAACAAACAAAATGTTATATTCATAACGTTTTATTTTCAGTAGCAGATAATCCAGCTAACATGCCATATCCACACTTGCCACCTCCTTGTTGGAATACTAACAAGTCTAATCAGGTAATATTTTTTACAATATATCTTCTTAACATGGTTTTAAATCCAGTGATGAAGGGTAATATGAACTATTGGTACCGCCCTGGACAAATGTTATAGGGTTTGTTATGAGTTATTCGTGTCTTGAATCGGGATTAGTAGATGATTAATTTATGACGTCCAATGAGATGTAAAAGTGTGGTGACATATTCTGTTCTTCTATTTCTTTAAGAAAAAACATGAGAACTGAGGGATCATGTCATGTGTCGCGGGAACTTTTACCCGCATTACTTTGTTCTGCCACCTAGCCAGTTCAGTTATGTTCTTGTGTTTTTTTAAGTCGGATAAATTTGTGACAGCTGAAATACTTTGTTTTTTTTTTCTAGGACATGCGTAACCAATTCACCCAGAATAGTCAATCTCAAACTATGGAGCGATTACTGGGAACACCTCAACTTTCGTATCCACCCTCTATGCCGTTCAATATGATGATGCCATACAGTAAGTACACATCACTTAGAAAGTATCAAAACTAAACTATTTGACTGTAACTACTACAACCTCTTTGTCGTACTAGTTATAGTGAAAAGCTGTAAAGCCGGTCTCAGGTTTTATTCCAACTCAATGCAGATCTTTGTAAACATGGACATGAATGTTTGTATTAGTCTGGGTGTTTATTCGTTGTCTAGTGCCTATAGCAAGCCTTGCTTACTTTAGGACTAGATGATGGTTTTGTGTGAATGTGTGAAACAATATCCAGTAGTTAATATGTACTACAAGAAATCATCTTATAATTTACTAAAAAAAGTATTTTACAAGAAGCGCATAAATTAAAGATTATCGTCGCTAACAGGTATGGTGGGAGGGTGTAGCTGTGGCTGCAGTTTCTGGGGCGCGTGGTGCTGGCAACAGCTGGTCATGCAGCAAAGAGAGATACATCAACTTAGAGATCAACTAAATCATGTAAGTTATCTTGAACTTATGTATTTTTCAAATGGATAGAAACATTAGAAATTTTTGTGCCCCCCGAATGTTGGTACTTAATTCATGTGCATTTTGAATATGGTATTGTTATCTCAATATAAACTATAAAATATATTTTCAATAACTACGATGGAAAGAAAACTCAGTTCAAGATTAATTTTTTTTCTTTAATCAAAGGCAATAACTGTACTATATCCTATTCAAGATAGCATGAGAAAAAGTATAAACATGTCAAATCTGTCAAACTGCAAAAATGCCGCGGTTTTCGAACATTTTTAACTAAAAACAATAAATAACTCTGTGTAAATATAAATAAATGTATTCTACCTGGATAAGAAAATGTGAATTTAGTAAATAATGCTTGAATTAAGTAAAATAAAAGTTTATTGAAAAGTAGAATATACAAATAAAACTTACAAATTAGTAAATTGCTTTTTAAAAACACTTTTTTCAATTTCTATTAATCGGAAACTTCTAATTCAGATTCAGAAAAACTGTTCCCAGCTTGTATTATAAATTAATTAACAAATTCTTCAATAATTCCATTAATTTGTAATAATAATCTTCTTCTGTTATGACATATTAAACTTCGGCCGTTCAGAGAATGCGTTCCTGACACGTCGCGATTGAACTGACGCAGTAACTTTGTAATGGCGTTGCAGTTACGATAAAAATATTTTTGCTGGTTGTTTATCGTTTTAACTATTGATGAGCATTAAAACAACATTATTATATCAATAATTAATGAATGTTATAATGTTGTGTCAAACTGAGTGTCAAATAACTTGGTAAACAATATTTTTCTAAATCTACACTGCGCTATTACAAGGTTATGTCAGCGCTTTATATTTGTAGTGCTGTGCCAACAATAACAGTGAATAATAGTATCGTAATCTGTTCTTATCGATACAGTTATACTTTATAAAATAATACGTTTTGTTTTTCTTTTCAAGAATTTGAAAATAATGGACTTTAGAATAACTTTTATTAAATATAAAAATAAAAGTACATTAAATACAAAGTAGCATTTTTATATTTAGGTTGAAAATGGTAACCCCAAATGGCGTTATGGGCCGCCATTTTGTGACGCTGAAACAGTCGTCTGTTGTCGTTTCGTGCGCATAGACCACGTTCTTCAAGTGTTTGCGATCTGTTGTTATTTGACTTTGATTGTGTCTTATATTGCGTTCTTTTTACTTTTGGTGCATAATAATGCCTAAACGTGGACAAACATTGAAAACTGGAGCCCGTGAGTTAATTATCAAGCTGCAAGATTACTTTGAGCGGGAGCGGCAAAATGGCGGACCCCTGGTTCCTGTCGAAAAAGTACAAGAACGCGTCTCTCAGGCGCTTGGAGTTAGCAAACGAACGATTACAAATATTAATAAAGAAAAGTTCGGCTCTACTGGCATGGAAGATAATATTTTACGTACTCCGAAGAAGAAACGTAGAACTAAACCCGTGACAGATATTGATACCTTTGACGCCGATGCAATCAGAAATCATATATATGGTTACTATTCCAGAAATGAATATCTCAACAGGATGAAGCTTTTGGCGTCGTTAAGAGAAGCTGGACTGTTTAGCGGGGGTAAAACTGCTTTAACGAAAATCTTAAAAGATATTGGTTTTTCGTATAAAAAAACAGACAAAAGAAAAATTTTATTAGAACGATACGACATCATTTTGAAACGGATAAGTTTCTTGAGAGAAGCAAAAAAAATTGATAACTGGGATAATGTCGTGTTCATTGACGAGACATGGCTAAACGCCAATCACACGGTTTCCCGTTCTTGGACGGATGATACACAAGCGTCGACGTCGAAAGTACCAATGGGTAAGGGGGCTCGTCTGATAATATGCCACGCAGGTACTGCAAAATACGGCTTTGTGGAGAACGCTTTACTGGCATTTCAATCAAAAACCACAAATGACTACCACGAGGAAATGAATGCCAGTACATTTAAAGAGTGGTTCCAGAACGTGCTTTTGCCCAGCCTACCAGAGCCTTCTGTAATATTGATGGATAATGCCTCCTATCACTCGTTTCAAATACAGAAACCACCTACCCAAGCTAATAAAAAAGAAGAAATGGTTGCTTGGTTACAAGCAAAAGGCATTGACGCAAATATGCAGATGCTAAAAGCAGAGCTAATTAAGTTAGTGAAAGAAAATAAAGCGGCAAATGTGCGATACGAAATCGATGAAATGGCTTTGGAGTACGGTCATCGCGTTCTAAGAATTCCACCGTATCATTGCCAATATAACGCGATTGAGCTAATCTGGGCTCAAATAAAAGGTTACGCCGCCCGCCACAATACTTCCCCGCCATTCAGCACGAAAAAGATGATGACCCTGTTAAAAGAAGCCTGCGGGAAAGTCACAAGAGATGACTGGGCAAAGGTTGTCGAAAAGACTAAAAACCTGATTATGGAACATTTTGACCGAGATATCAGGATTGATTCTGTAATTGATAATAATATAATTATACATGTAGGCGAAGATGATGATGAAGACACCACCTCCTCAAGCGAATCGGAGTCTGATTAATATTCTGTACGCACATTTAGTTCAATGTACTTTATTCCATAGAAATACAGATTGTAACTTTGTAAAAAATAATAAATAAAACAATTTTATTATATTAATATTCCCTTTTATTGTTTCCACGTAAAGAACTAAAATATAAATTTTAAATGATTCCGCCAATTTAAAACGGTCTAAATCTAATCATAAAAATAACGCGGCGGTTCATTTTGGAGTAACGGTAACGAACTCGGTATAATGTTGTGTCCATCACTAGTCGTGACTAACTGATAAGTGTCAGGAACGCATTCTCTGAACGGCCGGATAATAATGCGATACATGACATTTAAGACATTGACAATTGTAGGCTCTTCAATAAGTCGTTTAGTTCGTATGTAAGGCAAAAAAAAAAAAATATTACTTGGTGATCTAATTATAATATTTAAATTGTTTAAACATAATAGCTAATGAAAATTCTATTTTATTGTAAAGTTGTTAACATATTAATTTTTTTTTTATAATTTTCGAGTCTTCATCGTGACCATAGATTATTATAATTTATAAATGAGTAATCGTGACATTAAAAAGACCCATTTTGTTGTTTGTTTACCAAATTTCTCAGGCCCAAATGAATACGGTATAGAAACTATAAATCAAACTTTGAATACCCCTTAATTTGTAGCACAGTTAACTTAGCATATATCTTTTGTTCTAGTTGGAAGAACGTTGGCGGGCAGAGACTGCCTCTCATACGTTAAATAACCAAGTGCCACCCGGGAATAGAGCTAACAACTACTGGGACAACTTTAGAAGGTAATAAAATCGAAAAGTTAATATAATTTGTGTCAATTTTGTTTTTATATTTATATATTTATCACAATTTTCTCTTTTCAGATATTAAAGAACTAAAAATAATGTTTAGATTTAATTACTTTTGTATAATATAGTTTACCCACTTAATAGATTTGTATTTATTTATAATTTCAACAGTTTTAATAAAGGGTGAGAACCAAGTTTGCCCTACAGTTTGCGTTTGTTTATTGGGTTATCTATTATATTTTTTTTTCTTGCTTTTGTAAAAGAAAAATCTAATTTTAGCACATTATATGTTTGCCTGTGCTGTAATACTTTCTGATGTGTTTATACTAACATTTTATTTAGTGTTAAATTTGTGTGATTATAATATTTGGTAGAACCGAAGGCAATAAGCATGATACACATTTTCTTTTTTCCAGCTATTCTCGTCAAAATCTTCTCTCAGCAAATAACAAGGCAAATGCAGACGGTCATTTAGGAGTCGGACCCGCTCATAACCCTCATCCTTTAGTCGAACGATCTCATAACACATTGCACCATACCTCAGCCGTCACCCCTCCATGCATCGTACCTAAGAGAAATACTAATGCTTTTAGTTCGTCACAGAATATTGGTCAACCGTCTCAAGTGAATAATGAGGACTTGCCCAACAGACATCCGCGTCGGAACGTTGTATACGAAAGATCTCTTTCATTCTCATCAGCTCCAGATGTGTTAAACGTTAACCAGAATTCAGACGCCGACCCTACAGCAGCTTGTAGCTCAAGGAACGTCGATGATAACAATGTTTCTAATATTAATATAAATCGCCAAGAATTGGCAACTAATTCATTTAGAAATTTGAACATAACAAATCCGATTCCAGAAATTATACAATCTCATTCAAACAACCTAAATACACCGTCTCATGGTAAAAAGAAATCTTCTTCAAAACTACCCGCAAAGAATTCAACCAATAGACGAAATTTCACTTTGGATTATTCACAAATGAGCAATATTAATATTGCAAGTACATCCGAGATGCCTAATCCTAATCTAGCTTCTACTAGTCGTGAAGTTCAAGATAAAGCTACATCAAAACTATTTGACTTGCTCAGAGAAAATGTGTACTCTGAGGTGACAGCACTTATAGACGTGAACGAATCTCATCCTGACTTTTTGATACAGTTGTTTAGAGAACTACAATTAATTAGTTCTGACGCTTTACGCCAAAAAGTATTACAATCAATACGTAACGTATTGTCACAATACAGTTCTATATTAGAAACAGATACTAACGATACATCACAAGAAGAAAATAGACATGATACGGTATCTACTACATCTGGTGATCCAGCATATAACGAGACGAATGGAGTACAGAATATGTGTGCTAACACAATACAAATTAATAACAAAATAGTTCGGTTTTTACTACTTAAAAGTGATGAAACCTGTACAGCTGAATTTCTAGATACATTAACTTCAGTCATTTTGAGCACTATCGCTGACGGAAGATATTCTTTACAAACAAAAAGGAGACTTATTGAATTACTTTCTAAATACGATGGCATGAGAGTTTGCGATGTTTCAGGCGATATTATTGAAAACCTTCCTTTATTAGTATCCAATAGTAACCAAGTTCAAGATAGCGATCCTACGCAAGTAGTTACTAATGAGTTATCTGAGTCTTCTATATTGCAAGATGTAGCAGGATCTTTAAATTTATTTAGTTCTAGTGACAGTCAATTGCATCAAATAAATAATTGCCCATACGACTTGTGGTCGGGCCATATGCACATGGATATGGAAACATCTGACATGAATGATAATAGTCCCCGTTCAAGTCAAGAGGGAAAAGTGGACCTTATTAATTGCTCAGAGATGCATAATGGTGATTTGGCTGAAGCGGATCAAACTTGTCATACTGAGAATGAAGACGTAGGTATGAATGGGCATGATGAAGCTGGCGCCAATGCTGAAGCCTTGCCTGACGTTGTTGACACCGAAGAAGTCACCCCTACTGAGGTAATGCAGCATGTACTCTATTGTAGATGTCTGCCATTAATTAATTGTGCTAACCGTAGCTAATAAGTAACCAATACATAAAAAAAATAACTTGTGGGTAGTATTTTTTAATAATCGCAATTTGTAGATATAAAACTAATAAAATGTTATCTACAATACTTCACGGCAACTGTTGCAGATTATTCTTCCTTTCTTCTTATATACCAGTGGCGAAAACTTATATTTTATTATGAACATAAATAACTTACAACAAAAACTCTTTTTTACATAAGAACTTTAAGTTGCTGTTTAATATTTAGGCTTAGATATCATGTTTCTAGAACATAGTAATGTTAAAACATTACTTTTATACCAGAACAAGACTGATTAGTTAAACAAGGAACCTAAAAAAGTATCAGCGGCCCTACGTTCCCACTGCTTGACACAAAGTCTTCACTATAACGTCCAAAATTTAATTATATATTTTTTACTTTTCAAATGAAAACCAGTTGGCGCCCACTGCCTGGACATACGCCACCTCCTAATATTTCTACCTCATCTATCGGTTTTCGCCGTCCTACCTAGGCAGTCGGTCCACCGAACGTGTGAGGGGCCTCCCCACCCTGCGTTCGCGTACGTGATTGCCATTTCAAAACATATCTGCCCCCAACGGCTTTCGGTTCTTTGCGCTATGTGCCCTAACCACCGCCACTTAAATCGCGCAATCCTAAGGCCACTTTGGTTTTGTTATTCAATCAGGCAGGGAAACTCCTAACATATCATCACCCTCTAACTCAAACTTTCTTGGATCTCCTCTTAAAGCTCAGGCTTAGACGTCACTATTCTGCCTTACCCACCAGTCCTAAGCCTATACTGCCTTTTGTTATGTAATAACAAATTTCATAAACAGTGGTTTTACTATGTATTAAATCGTGTTTTATAGTTAGACCGTATTTTGTAATAAGGCTGTTAGTGTTTTGTTAGAAAAACTTTACCAAAAGGTGGTGTGTCCCTACTAACTTCCCTAAGTTATTGACCAAAATAATGCTCACAGCTTACTTACTCTTACACAGCTACTCTAATCACAGGGAAGTAAACAAAATCTCAGTCTTCTCTACCGGTATATAGAAGTACAACAAAGAAGTTCCCACTAACTAATAATTATTTCATGTGAATGTTAAAAATATATAAACACTTAGGTTAGCTGAAACTAATATGTATTTATAATCTTCAGTGGTGTTGGAATTAATCCTAATCCATTGCAACTATGAATTGCACAAAAACTTATAAGCTTGATAGCTATCTCTATGCTAATAAAACTTAACTCATCTTGGGAATCTTTTGATACTTTATATAAACTAAGTTATGAACTGATTATTTTCATACTGCATATGTTTATCTCATACTTTTCTTATGTAACTTTGGAATGTTATAATAAAGTAAACATTAAAATTTTGCATTTTCACTTAAAATAAAACCACAGTACATGTTTCATACAATTTAATAACAACAGGTACAAAAATATCACAGATAATGGTTGGTTTGTATCCTACAATCTAACTCACTTGTACTCTAAATACCACTCTGTATGTCAAATACAATTTATAATATGTTGGTGTGTTTATATTAAAGGCTGAAGCTGAGTGGCTTGGACTTGACCGTGTGCCAACAAGGCTGCACATGGAAGAATCATCTGAAAAGCAAAAAGGTGAAATTAATATAAAAACTAATTAGAGCAAACACTCAAACCACCATAAGGAGTTTTGAACAGGTATTTTGTTTGAGTGTAACTGAAAAGGAATATAAAATTAGTTAAAGCTTCATTAACTGCATCTGAAACAGAAAGACAAAGTAAATAGATTAAATTATCATTTTTCTTTTCAGATTAAACGGAGAAGTTTTATTGCTTCCTGATGACTTCAATATATTCAATGTTATAACTGTATCCAAATGATTAATATTTTATTGGAATACTTTATCTTTTACATGACTTTACTTTGTGTAATATGATATATAAATAAATATTATTCTTGAAAATATAAATGATAGTTTCAAAAAAAAAACCCTCCCTTTTTGCCTATTACAATTTTATTAGATAAACCTTTAAACTAAGTTAGAAGACTTATACATATTATTATATAAAAATAAATACAAGTGTACAAAATGAACACATTAAAATTGTTATTGTACAAATGAACTTAATCATATTTATTTCCTTAAAGTCCCAATCACAGGTACCAAAATAACACAATTTTCATATATATTATATATCAGTCACAGACACTGTATCAAATGAAACATGTTTCCTCCGTGAATATTCCAATATAAAGACTCCATGAGATCTTCTCTATCTGTTTCTGTATTCTCATTTGTCTCAGGTTCTATGATTTCCTCTCTTTGTACTTCTGCAGATAAAATGGACAATATTTTCTAAATTAATGTTTGTCAATAACAATATTTGACATTACAATAGAGATTAGAGCATATGGACCATGAGACAACGAGATATATCTGGGTTGTTGTGGGTTGGGCGTAGTAAACATGGATTGTAGTTTGTTGTTGATGGCACCATACCCTCTGAAATAAAGTCGGATTTTCATCACATTGTGCTTCAAGTTTCAGACAGGAAGCCTCCATGCCAAGTTTTGTTGCTGTTTCCACTTCTATTTAACAACTTTTATTTTAATTTATATAAAAAATTGTAAAACAATCTTAGTTACACAAAATAGTAAACTGTTATTGTTTATGCAATATGGCTGTGAAAATTTAACCTACCTCACCCATCATTTATTTCAATAACATCCATCAATTAGGTTAAATAAATTATGATATTTAAATTGAATACATAATCATATTCAGAATTTGGAATAAAATTATATGCTCAATGTAATATATTTTGCATATAAAAGTAAAACTCAAATTGATGGTAGCATTTTAGTACTGCCAGATGTGATGTTATAAACTTTATTTAAATGTTAAACAAAGTTTTTAAAAATTTTGTAAAGTCAATATGCCTAACCCCCTAAAACAAGCTATACAGAATTCTTTGATTTTATAATCAGTAAACGAAGAAAGCAGCTACTATTCCTTATATTCTAGAAATTATACCTACTTATATTAAAATATTTAAATGTAAGTTAATAAATATTATAGCAGTATTGACTTTTTGCAGCTAAATACAGTATGCATGTAGGTAGCAGTTGTATCAATAAATTTTAACAGTTTATAACATCACAATGTGCAAGTTGTTAGGCATAGTGACATAACTATTATTTACAAAGAATATATTATAAGAATGTTTTCTCCCATTTGGGTTTTTCATTACTTTGTAAACAAATTACTGTTTACATATTTATTCAAAACAGCACCATTATAAAGTCTATTATAATAATATACAAATATAGTACAAGCATTCACATGGCTGTAAAAGCTTTTCTTCAATTATTATTACTTTGATAAAAGCGATAGCCAATCAAGAACAATGACCAAGATACATGTTAGGCATGTCATCAAACTATTAAAAGCATTTGAGTGATACAAATGTTTGCAAAAGTTTGATGTCATTTCATTATTTTAATTGCAAACATTTTAATCACATTTTATTATTATTATTAAGTGAATATTAATTCAAATTATTATTTATAGATTGCATCAATATTTATCAATTTATACTTAATACTATAATCACAGATTTTATACATAATACTATTTTCAGACTTATAATTCAAAATGATATAACATTACCCAGACTAAAATTATACATTGTTGTTGCTATTATTATAATGCAGTACCTGCAAGTGAAAAATAAATTCTCTGCTATCTCAATTTCCACTCTATGACTGAAGAAGTACCAGTACCTTACTTTTAAATCACAGGTCTCCTTATGAACACAAATAACAATGATAAAAATGATAATTAATTTAGGTGATAGAAGAAGACATCAATGTAAAATACTGCAGAGGTTCTTTAGGTATTTAACTTTAAGAAATGTGTGATATTATAGTATATATTTAGGTATGTAAGTAAGATAAATAATTGCATTAAGATTGTTTACCTTTTAGTTAAATACTTAAACAAACAAATATAGTTACACCTATATATTGAAGACAATATTAATTACCTAACAAACTTAGTGACTTAGTGAATTAATCAGAATAAAAGGTATTTCTTCTAACACATAAACACAATGTAAGACTTGTATTTTGCACTGTAACTAAAAATTTATTGCTTAAACTATCTTGGTGGATATTTTGTAACTATTTTATAGTTATTGTTATAGCTATCAAATATTTGGTAACATAACATAGAGGAATAAGTCATACTATTGTGCAATTCAGGTATTTAATATATTATGTTATGCTGGTGCAAAATGTCTCTACATCAATGAAACATGTTTTCACTCATACCTTTGATAAGCTCAACTTTTAACAAGAGATTTGGTGCAAAATAGTACAGTGTTTTGGTCTCCTAGACAGAAACAATATTTTGACATCTAGTATTTAGTGGTCATCAGTGCCAACAAAGCAGATGCATCGTTGATAATGAGGACAACTAATAATAGACAAAGTTTACAGCTAGATTAAATACAACATAATTGAATAATTTAATTTTCATTTAGTGCCTTGAGTCTCGGGCAACAGCATTGTATGCAAAAAAATATACATATTGGCTTAAGTGAGACAAGTACTTTTAGTTAAGAACTAACACACAAATAAAATTGCAACAGAACCTAATTTCACTTTTTTTAGCCCTTAACAACTACATTAATTAAAATGATAACTGAATTTATAGGTGATAAATGACTTTACCATACATAAAACTAAATACAACTTAACAAAATATTAATAAATAGTTAATAAAATAGTTTTAATTTCTGAAAAACACTAAAAATAAACATACCAAGCATAAATAATACTATAAGAACCATAAAAGCTTTTGTGAAACTGCAACAAAACAAAGACATTTCAATATGTAATGTGTGGATATTTCATTATGTAGTGGTAGTATCAGTACCATTAGCTAATGTGAATGTGGCAATAGGAGACTTCCTAGTAAGCAAAGTCAACAGAACTATCTTGTTGCTCTAATCTTATAGAAGAATTGATTGCTGTCTGTAAAAAAGCTTTAATAATAATAAACAATATGTTAGGTTATGAAACCCCACTGAATTATTCGAGTCATTTAAAATTTGCATAATTATAACAAATCAGTGAGATTTACAGTAACGTTAACTTTGTTAAACTTACCATCTCGTGGTCGCTTGGAATGCGGGTAATCGTCATCGTCTGCACTCCTTTTTTTAGAATTTTTAGTATCAGCTCGTCTTTCATCTAGTTCGGCCATTTCGCAATCAGTGTCAACGTGTTTGTTTTCAGGGCTTCTATGGTCATGGTATCCATAATAACAATTTGTAGATACATGTACATTTAGGCAATGACCCATTGATGGGTTAGCATCACTGCAAATTGGTACCGGTCGCATAGCTTCGAAGTTATTTCTGGCATCATTCAGGTAAGCATCAATATTGCTCGCCGGCATTTTCGATATGTCTTATATAAATCCTTTACTATTACGAAATCAATAGCTATTTAACATCAATTACTTTGAAATCTTCAGATAATCCACTTCTTTCCTAATTAGCGACCACGTAGTACGATAAAATTATAATAAGTACAATCTTTGAGTATTACTATTATGTATACAAGCACCAAAGAGTATAATAATATATATAGGTATTGGTTAACAAGCACACACAGTACACAGCGGGCAAATAGGAATGATGATGGATGAATAGGAAGATCAGTGATGGTCAACTCGAGTACCCAACTCGAGTCAACCCGAGTCAGCCGCAACTCGAATCCACTCGAGTTAAATTGATTCTAACTCGAGTTCAAAAACCGAACATCTTGCACCAAAAAATATTGACCTAATTTTATTTCTCACCAGTATTCCATGATTTTTTAAGTAATTTAACAATATTTTGTTCTTTTATGTTATATTTAACTTCAATTGAAAAAAAAAGAATATTATTTTTGCTAAGGGCCTTTACGGGGCTCACTAGCGCTAGCAATTTAAAAAAAAACATAATTCGCGAATAGGATCTGATATTGCAAAATGTTGTCTATGAAGTCTTTAGAAAAGGCAATAAAGTATTTAAATCACACTTAACTTTTTAAACGCTTTTAAATTAGTTAAATAATGCATTCGAAAATAAAACGGCCGTTTTTGTTTTAAATGCAATTTTTTAAGTGTTTATGCCAAGCTAAGGGAATAATTTGGAAAAAATAATAAAAAAAAGCATTTACTAGTTCTAGCAGTTAACTCGAGTTACGTAACTCGAGTTTAACCCGAGTCATGTGGATTTTAACTCGGGTTAAATCGAGTTCTGTTTTTTCCGAGTTGGCACATCACTAAGGAAGATTACTACAGACAAAGCGACAGCGTTGTATTGACTATGATTTGAGCCGTATCATAGAGTATAATAAACAATGTTTTTTTCTTTAGAACCAGGCTGTGGAAATGCGTATTTTGTAATGTAAAACGAGTAGCACCATATGAGAGTGACCCCCCAAAACACAACAGACGCTTACAAACAGCAACAAGTATTGTTATTATGTATGAAGCTAATGATTTTGTCACAGTTGAGTAACAGCGTACACACAGCAACACATCAAGTTAAACATTTTCATTTGAAATTGTGTCTTATTTTAAGGTATTAAGGTACATGAGTGTCTAGCTTGATTAGTTGCTGTGTGTACTGCGTACCTAGTAGATATGGATCTTAAGAAGTTCCCATACATTATAATATACGGACTTGGTATGGACACAATGTAGAAACTTCCTACTTTGATTGATAAGACAGTTGTCCATGTCCATGTCACGGCAAAAAGTGCCGTGACATGGACATGGACAACTGTCTTATGCATTGCATCAGACCCATGACCCTACGACGAGTCTCTTGGTGTTTTTTTTCACAATACTTTATAAACTATAAACAAGATTTATGATTTGGTTATGTTTGAAGAAAATGTATGTTTGCCGTGCACAAGATCGTGAATGCCAATTCCTCGCAGGACAATTCTCGCTGTGATCCACAAACCAGTGTCCTGACTTTTAATGGTCTATGTGTTCGTTAAATTGATGGAAAGTCCCCGTTCAGAAGAGTCGCTCAGGGGGCGCCCGCCTTAGTGCGGAAGTTGTCTTTTAAAAGAATAAGATAAAGCGAATAAACTAAAGATCATTTGTCCTAGTGTGTTGCGATGCGAAGACTTATATAAACCCGGGCCATAAAGTATCCAACAGGATCGAACAGGGTGGCGTTTTCTCGTCTTGGAGGCCAAGACACATTTTGGGCCGTTGAGCCAACGGAGTAAAAAGTATCCAGGCTCATGACTGGCATTTCTATATCGCACACATGGTCTGCTCGGGATCCAAAAGCTTGACCTTGTTTACGGCAAAAGCATGGCATGACTGCTACTACTGCTAAACTAGTGATCATCCGTAATAAAAATTTTGAAGAAAATATTACCTTTTTCATCAATTACAAATAAATAAAAAATAATAAATAAATTCTTTATTTCAGACCAGAGATCCATAAAAGTGTTAGTAATTTCTTATCCTAATGTTAGTAGAATACAGTTATTATCAATTATTGACATGGACATTAGGGCGCACATGTCTACTTGCCCAGTGTCTAATAAACGGCCCATCAATTTTGTCTGCCAGAGTAGCTAGTATACTGTTAGGACTGTATCTGAATCGCCGCATCATGGATGCACTTTGCTTGCGCATGATGGCATAGAAGTCATCTACTTTGGTCTCCGCAAACATGCCAGACGCGCTACACCATCGAGGCAGTCCCAACAGCACTCTCAGCGCATTGTTGTATTGAACGCGCAGAGCGTTGTAAGCCTTCTGCGTATACCTCACCCACAAGCTGCACGAGTAAAACGACTGGCAATATGCTCTAAATAAGGTCAGTTTTACTTGTTTCGTGCATCGAGCAAATCTGCGGGCAAGCATGTTACATCTGGCTGCCAACGCCCTGCGCTCCCTATCAATATCCTGATCATCTGTCAGAGAATCCGTGACTATATGTCCGAGGTATTTAAATTGAGTGACAACTTTTAAAGGCGAATTTCGAAGCGTTACAGGTGGAATATAAGCAGGTGAATTATTTCGTACCTTAAACACAATAATTTCACTCTTAGTGGCGTTATACCTCAAGCCATGAGCCTCCGCATATCCCTCACAGACAGCCAGCAGTTTCCTCAGACCACAGATGGACGGGCTCAGCAGCACCTGGTCATCAGCATAACTTATATTGTTTATCATCTTACCATCTATCGAGCATCCGACCATAGTGCTGCCGAGCTCCCCCACCAGCCGATCCATGTACAGATTAAACAGACTTGGTGAAGTTATACCCCCCTGCCTCACTCCACACTCAAGTCTATATGTGTCAGATTTAGTATCCGCCCACTTAACATAATTTTTCTGGTTCATATACCAATGTGCTATCGTGCAAGACAAATCTTTACTTTCTATGTGTTCTTTATATTTGGATATCTAGTAAACTGTTGAAGTGGCCTTCGTACTTGGCTGATTGAATACTGTCGTAATGCATTGTGTTCTAAGTTATTATTCTACTCTCTTCTTTAGTTTGTAGCGGCCGCCGGAATGGAACCCGAGGCGGGCGCGACAGCGCCCGCGCTGCACTCCCCGCGCGCCCCGCGAGCCGACGGTGACCGGACCTGCACGAACGGCCCGCTACCGCTCGGTCGCCAGCAACAGTGCGAGACGTAGACCGACGGCGAATGCACGTTCGCCCGCGCTTCATTCGTACGCAATTACCTAACTCGTTCTCTAAATTCTACTATATTGTGTTCTAGTCCTATTTAACTTCATTGTGTTCTATTCTTATTTAACTTAACTTCAGTGATAACAACTTTATACTAACTCTGTCATTCTGTGTAATTAAATAATCTTATTAATAACCGTCGCGTTTCTTTTATCACTCCTACAAGTGGTGACCCCGCGAAAGAAACAATAATTAAAAATATAATGACTGACTGTGGTAGTGATACAAAACCGACGGCGTCCGCAGAAGAAGACATGAAGCACGTGTTCCGTGTTGGCGTGCGTGTGCCGCCATTTTACCCTGACGATCCCGAGCTGTGGTTCGCACAACTAGAAGGCCAGTTTTCGTTATCCAACGTAACTAGCGATTCTACTAAGTTCTATTACGCTATATCCCAGCTCGACCACGTGTATGCCTCACAGGTTAAAGACATTTTATGTTCGCCGCCTGCGACTGGTAAGTTTGAAAAATTGAAAAACGAACTTGTGAGACAGTTGAGTGCGTCTAAAGAAACAAAATTGAAACAATTATTCTTACATGAAGACATCGGTGATCGTAAGCCTTCAATATTTTTACGACACCTCAGGAACCTAGCTGGTCCTACAATTCCGGACGACGTACTTATTTCCTTGTGGACTGGTCGCTTACCTCATAACTTGCAAACTATTATAGCGGCTTCACAATCCAAGCTTACGTTGGACGACCTGGCTGAATTAGCAGACAGGGTGCATGAAATAGCCCCATCTGTACCTACTCATCAAGTAGCCATGGCAAGCACGTCAGCTTCAGCACCTCAGCCTTCAACATCACGATATGAAGAACTTACCTTAGAAATAAGCGCTTTAACCAAACAAGTTGCTAAACTTACCTCCTATGTACACAGGCAGGACTCACGGTCACGTTCCAGGTCTCGCCCTGATGGCCGACACTACCGAAGTTCATCACGAAAAGAACAGCCGCCACAGGATCACCCGTACTGCTGGTATCATTTTAATTACGGAGAAAAAACCATAAAATGTAAGGTACCGTGTTCATTTGTGGCGGGAAACGCCACGGGCAGCCGGAAGTAGCGGCCCACGACTGCCCCACCTCACCAGGTCGCTTGTTTATTACTGACCGTTCAACTAAAATGCAGTTTCTAATAGACACAGGATCTGACCTGTGTGTGTTTCCACGATCATTACTCAAAGCGCCCTGTGTCACGACTAAGTACACATTGTCGGCAGCCAATGGAAGTACAATACATACATACGGACCCATACACTTACATCTAGATTTCGGTTTAAGACGTGACTTTAGCTGGAAATTTACCATAGCAGATGTCTACAGTATGTAAAGTGAGACATAGGCAATACTTTAGGGCGTGATAGATAACGTTATTTAATGAAGGAAAAAAAATACAAAATAAATAAACATTAAATTACTTCCTAGTAAACGACGTGTAAAGCTTAGCCATGAATTTCACTAACCATGGACACCGCGCGGACGCAGCGAGCGATCGGTTCGCCAGCTGAGTTAGATACATACCTACGACGCGCGGCGCGGGTCAATGCACCGAGTCTTGAACAATATTTGAGCGCAGCGAGAACGTGTCCACACTTAGTTAATTTTTGGGATTTTTTCGTCAAAAATTAAGTACCTAATTTTATTACATAATTCGGTTCAGAATCACGTACAGAGTCACCTCCTAAATTATTGCCGATGACTCAAAAAACACCCTGTATAAGCCCATAGTCGGCGTGGATTTTTTAAGTTTTTATGACATTCTTGTGGATTGCAGAAACCAGCGGCTGATTGATGGGAAGACGTCATTATCAGTCAAAGTCCCTCGTGTGGTCATACCAGAGGAAATAGTCTCCATCAAGACAGTCTGAGAAGCGTCTACCTACCACAACATACTCCGTGAGTTTCCGGATATAACACGCCCAGCAGGTATGCCCAAGAAACTACACCACAATACCGTCCATCACATCAGGACCATTCCTGACCCACCGGTAGCCTGTAGACCACGCCGACTAGATCCAGCACGACACAAGGCTAAGAAAGAGTTCGATGAAATGCTAACCAATGGAACGGCAAGACGTTCGGAGAGCCCATGGTCTTCGCCCCTCCATTTAGTTAAGAAAAAAGATGACGGCTGGAGACCATGTGGTGACTACAGAGCCCTTAACGCGAGAACCATTCCAGACAGATATCCAGTTCGTCACATTCAAGACTTTTCACACTATCTATCTAACAGTACCGTATTTTCAACCATTGATCTCATAAAGGCTTATAATCAAATTCCAGTGCATCCTGACGACGTTGAGAAAACTGCAATTACCACACCCTTCGGCCTGTACGAATTTCATGTGATGACGTTTGGATTGCGGAATGCTGCACAGACATTCCAACGCTTCGTGGACGAGGTCTTGCATGGGCTTGAAGAGTTCGCTTATGGTTACTGCGATGACATTTTGATCTTCTCGCCGTCAGAAGACAGTCATAAAGATCACCTTCGCCAAGTCTTCACACGTCTCGAGAAGTACGGTGTCCTTATCAACACGAGTAAATGCATACTTGGAAGACAAGAGGTAACTTTCCTTGGTTTTAAAGTTTCATCAGCTGGTACTACACCTTTACAGTCAAAAGTTCAGACTATTCTAGACTTTACTATGCCTAAAACTATTAAAGAGCTCAGAAGGTTCCTAGGCATGACAAATTTTTACCGCCGTTTTGTACCAAACGCAGCAGAAAAACAAGCACCTTTAAATGCATTACTCTCTGGGTCAAATGTGAAAGGTTCACAGAAAGTACAAGTAACACCTGAGACATCACAAGCTTTTGAAGATTGCAAGACAGCGCTAGCAAACTCAACCTTATTAGCTCACCCTCATCCTGATGGTAAACTGAGCATTGTTACCGACGCCTCTAACGTAGCCATAGGAGCGGTGTTACATCAAGAAGTTGGCAATACTACAGAACCACTTGGCTTCTTCTCTAAAAAGTTAAGCTCAGCACAAATGAATTACAGCCCGTACGACAGAGAACTTCTTGCCATGTATGAAGCTGTAAAGTACTTTCGTTTTATGGTTGAAGCTCGAACATTCCACATCATGACAGACCACAAACCTCTAACTCATGCATTTAATATACCAAAAGAAAAACCTTCACCTAGACAGTTTAGACATTTAGAATTTATAGCACAATTTACAACAGACATACGCTACTTACCTGGAAAATATAATGTTGTCGCGGATACCTTATCAAGAATAGAGGAGATAACTCAAGGTATTAACTACATGGAACTTGCACGATCTCAAGACACAGACCCTGAGCTGCAAGAACTACTTCTTAAAGAATCTTCACTAAAACTGAAAAAGGTAAAAGTACCTAACATGGACATTAAAGTTTACTGTGACATGTCAACACAGCCTCCTCGCCCGTACATAACGCCAGAGTTCCGACAACAAGCCTTTGCTACACTTCATAACCTGAGTCATCCAGGTCACACCGCTACAGTGCAACTGGTCACTCAAAGATTCGTATGGCCAGGGATACGCAAGGACTGTAGAGAGTGGTCTCGTAAATGCCTAAAATGTCAAGGCAGCAAGATAACTCGACATACCTTTGCCCCTCTTACTCATTTTCCTTCTCCAACCTCGAGGTTCTCCCATATCCACCTCGACCTAATTGGCCCCATGCCAAGTTCAAATGATTACAGGTACTGCCTCACAGTCGTCGACCGGTTTACCAGATGGCCAGAAGCGTATCCTGTCAAGGACATCACTGCAGAGACATGTGCAGCTGCTCTCGTATCGGGCTGGCTATCTCGGTTCGATTGTCCACTCAAAATAACAACTGACCGTGGCCGCCAGTTCGAGTCTCAACTGTTCCGGTCCTTAGCTGTCATGGTTGGTGCAAAACACTATCGTACGACCGCCTATCACCCTGCAGCCAACGGCATGGTCGAGCGTCTTCACAGACAACTGAAGGCTGCTATCATGTGCCACTCAACGCCGCAATGGACAGAGGTTCTTCCATTAGTACTTCTAGGTATTAGAAGTGCATGGAAGCCAGATATCCAAGCTACACCTGCAGAGTTAGTCTACGGAAAGGCACTGCGTCTACCAGGTCAGTTCCTGTCACCAACTGATGACTACAAAACAGAGGATGCATCAGACTTAGTAACCCGCCTACGCACGAAATTTGCTCATCTTTCTCCTAAGCCTGTATCATGTCATAGAAATGGACCGTTCTATGTACCTCACAGCCTGCATGACTCAACACATGTGTTCTTGCGGCAGGACTTTGTCCGAAAGCCGTTAGAACCACCTTACGCCGGTCCCTACAGAGTAGTACAGCGAAATGACAAATATTACAAGCTGGACGTCAAAGGAAAGGAGGTCACTGTAACGATTGACCGCCTAAAACCAGCTTACTACACAGAACAAACAATTCAACCATCTTCTTCTCCAGAACCATCTACATCGCCCCTTCCAGCTGAGGAGAAGAGGACTAGAAGTGGGAGGCGTGTCCATTTCCCAGACAAGTATCGCCTGCAGTAGCAGTCTCAGCGGGGGAGTACTGTAGCGGCCGCCGGAATCGAACCCGAGGCGGGCGCGGCAAGTCTAGCGACGCGCACCGACGTACTTAGCGCGGCGCCCGCGCTGCACTCCCCGCGCGCCCCGCGATCCGACGGTGACCGGACCTGCACGAACGGCCCGCTACCGCTCGGTCGCCAGCAACAGTGCGAGACGTAGACCGACGGCGAATGCACGTTCGCCCGCGCTTCATTCGTACGCAATTACCTAACTCGTTCTCTAAATTCTACTATATTCTATCTTGTGTTCTAGTCCTATTTAACTTCAGTGTGTTCTATTCTTATTTAACTTAACTTCAGTGATAACAACTTTATACTAACTCTGTCATTCTGTGTAATTAAATAATCTTATTAATAACCGTCGCGTTTCTTTTATCACTCCTACAAGTTAATTGAGTCATGAATCTGTCAATGTTATGACAGTTGGTTAAACGTCATTATGACAACTACTGTGTTTAAAGAGTGATTATTGTGTTCAAATTTTAATATCTGAATGACTTTAATTTTACTTATTGGGTATAGTTATTCCGTACTTTTAAGTATAATGAGTATTTATGTGTAATTGTTTTCCAAATAGTTAATCAACTAACCTAATTTTCGGTGAACATAAACAAATAAATTGATATTTCTATCATGTTACCTTCGCTAGCCGCTAAATGTATTTATCGGAGCTTGGGAAGACATTCATTTGAGATAAAACAATTTCATTTGCTGCAATTTGGTGCACTCAGGTTAGTTAGACAAGAAACGTTAAGTGGAAAACGATCGCAATTTTGCAAATGTCTCTATACTTCTGCATACCTTCATAAAAAGAAGAGTACTGAAGATGGAGGACCATTGGCACAGGGTACCGCACAAAATGACAAAAATGAGCAATCTTTAAAAAACAAAGAACAAACCATAAAACATGAAACAGATTTACCTAAAAAAAAAGAAACAGATGTGAAAATCATTTCTGCAGATACATTGAAAACTATAAAAGATACTGGGAAAAATGCGAATGTTAAGAAACCTATGGATGTTTTTGTAAGAACAGAAGTGGATGACAACAAAGTGGTGACTAAGGTTACTATTGACAGGGGATCTATAAAGCTTCCTCAAAATAATCCAGTATCTAAACCAGCAGGTAATAATCTGTTTACTAAAATTAATACCTAATCTTTTCTGTAAAATGTATTGCTAAGGATATTAAACACCACAGTTGTAATATATTTTTGTGTATTAGACCTCTTATACCCCTTCCACTATATTTAACAACATTTGACAGCTTGACGTTAGTGACGTTCAGCAGTATCTCGAATGTAATGCTATTCGATTGTAAGTGATTTTTCGATTTTCCAAATTGCTTTATTTTACACATTTGGATTCTTACATCAACTTACATCATCTTTTACATTATATTATTGTTTCTTTCTTTATCTATGTTAAGAGAATTAGCCTATAGCTTAAAATTTAATAATTATAGTTAGCGTAAGTATTATTTAAAATACATAATTTATCGTGACACATTCGCGGGTTATAGCTAGTCTAAAATATCATATTACATTTTATAAACCTATTAAGAAGAGTTCAAGTTTATTCATAGCATTTAATTCTACCGATTATTTGTAATTTGTTTCACAATGATGGTAATCGTTATGCGTGTCCATCACTAAGTAACCATGGTAACCGAAAAAAACATTGGTACGTCAATGAAATACAATATTATTTGTTCGAAAAATAAGCGGAAGTATTTCGAAACTTCATGGACGTGAACTGTCAAAAAGCTAAACTTACGCTGGAAAGGGTATAGATTATGAATATTAGATATTATATAACATAAATTTAACTATTTGTTTATAACTACTATTTTATAGAAGTTAATAGAACTAAACAGACCACTTTAGCAGAAACTGATAGTCATATCATCAGAGTAATAATCTTTACATACCGCATCCATTAAATATAAAGTTTAGTTAGTAATATAGGTATTGTTTACTCACTCTAATGATAAGTTTATTGTTTATTTATTATTTATTTTGGTCAGCATATCATTGAAACAAAAGTCCAAAGTTGCTTCTCACTTATGGAGTATTAAGTCCCTAGCCTAAGAGGTTGATTAATCTGAGATTCTTACAAGTTTGGGCATTAACTCTTTAAACCCAAATTCATAGAAGGCGATCTACATTCTACAAATTTGGGACCTATCAGAATGGGAACTTGAATATTCCAGTATTCATAATTATTATGCATCATACCAATCATCTTTTGCTTATTTAAAACAGTGTCGAATTTGGTAACTGTACTTTAGAAAGTAAAAGACTTTTTTGGGTGACATAACACATGTTTTGAATATTCTGTATTAGTTTGCTGTCTTGAATAGAACTTGATAATCAGCTTAAGAGGCAAATCTTTTACCTATAGTGTAGTACAATCTCGTGTCATTTCTGAGATGAGACTTGTTGCTAATCTAACTATGCCGAATGCTAATTATAGGTACTAGAGATTTGTTGAGGGCATGCCGTAACGGAATTTTATGGTTATAGAGTCTAGAGTCATCTGGATTAAGAAGTGCAAAATCTGTTAAAATGTTTAGAAAACAATAAAAAAAAGTTATGAAATAGAGGTATACTTTCCCGTCGCGTACATTTTACCATTATGACTTTTATTACGACAAACAGCCAGATAAGAATCTCAGATTTTGAAATAATTTTGTACATAAATGAAATGTTTTTGTACATGAAATATTTTTGTACTTCTGGAAGAATTGTGAAGGGCTTAGCCTATTAAGGCCCTTAACTATCTTAACACTGTCTTGTTCGTAATTGAGGCTAGTGTCTTTCTACCGCCAGCTTTCGAACATCATTAGCATCTTGCCTATTACTTTAGTTATTGTACTCGGTTCATAGACTAACCTCTGGTTTCCGAATGACTGATCAAGTAAAATCAACAAATCAAGGTTCAAGTGTTAAATTTTTGTTCCTGAAAATGATAGTTGACAAGAGTTTTGACACTTGGTTAGTTGATTTTTACTTGATCAGACATTCGGAAACCGGGGGTAGGTTTATGAAGTTAATCTAACACCCAAGGAGAAGTTAACGGGTATATAAAACATCCTGGCTCAAATAGTATCTAGCGTGGATTTGATTCTTGGGTATGGCAGTCACATACCGTGATCACAAAGTTACGGCGCGTCTCCGGGTCACCGAACCCGCCCAAAACAGACTCATATTAATACAGCATCTATTTAATTTACTTAAAAACTACAGTAATAATATAATTACTTATTAAATTTACAGCTAAGAAGAGGCTACTCATTGATTACTCAGCATCTTATACGGAACGTAACTTTATAACACCGATGCGTGCTATGACAGAGTATTTATTGAAACAATCAGATTTGGAATCTTTACCAAAAGTTCTAAGAAGGTCGCCTTATGAAGCTGAACCGCCTATTACCGTTTATTACAGAAAAGATGTTGAGGCCAAAGCTGTTGAGGTTTGTTTAACTTATTATAAATTTTCAAATATCACGTCGCATAATTATAATAATAAATGTTAACGGTACATAACATACTATTTAACTTTATTTGGCTTGACATTTTGTCACAGGTTCCACTCTTTACTTAACGGTGCGTGGTCTTCATGTGGCCGTCCTTTACTAATTATTGAGCCTAATGTTTGAATGACTAAAATTTTTATATGTTTGTCTTGTCATCAGGTTTGGGGATCTAAGGAAATTCTTGAGAAAGAACTTCTAAGACGAGAATTGGATAGAAGAAGATATGAACAAGGTAATTGTATAAATAGTAATGTTAGTTACAATTGTTGAATGCAAGGTGATAGTATATTAATTACAATTGTAAGACTGGCTCCGTGGCATATTGTATTGAGACTTTGAGACAAGATTTCCCTTTGCACCATAGATAATAATGCTTCTAAGTAGTGTCTAGTATCATTCTGTATAAATAATAAGTAAGTATAACACAGTAAGATATAATTATGTATTTAATAGTTTTAATCCATAGATGTATTCACTGTGAAGAGGCGTCTCAGAAACTATAGGCGGGAAATGAGTACCAAACGTGGCGTTGAAGAGAAAGGACTTAAAACTACGTCAGGCAGAGTTGTACTTACCGCTATAGGAATGTAAGTTTAAAAAATAAATAACATGTTGCCTATACTTTTCGACGAGCTCTGTTTTGATAGTAGTCTTTGGCGGTGGGGGGTAACACATGGGGGTTGGCAAACTACTGAGCCTCTACTACTACGATCCTTACAAACCTGCTTTGCTTCCTCTACGTTCATGCATATACTTGTATGGATAGATGGACCATTTATTGCACTTAAAAGATTCACATATTATATTACATTACTTATACATGCCCGACGTTCCGAATGTACGCACTTGGCCTTTATGAAGGACTAGCTGATGCTCGTGGCTTCACCAGCATTGTATAAGTAGCTTAAATGTTATTCTGCACCTTGAACTACCTATATTCCAAATTCATTTCATCAAAATCTATTCAGTAGTTTTTCCATGAAAGAATAACAAACATCCATCCATTCATACGTCCTCACAAACTGTCGCATTTATAATATTAGTTAATTTTTATTTCTTAAAAAAACTAACTTAATGCTATATTTTCAGAAACGGTTGTAATTTCCTGTTTAAACTGTGCGCATGGTTCTACACGGGATCACACAGTCTGTTCTCTGAATGTATCCATTCCTTTGCCGACACTGTCAATCAGCTGATCCTGGCATATGGAATACATAAATCTGTCCAGGTAAATTAAACCATATTACTTAAGTATATTTCTTTTCTCCGTATGGTGACGGAGTAAGAATGCAATATGTCATCACCCCATCTCATCCCATGGGTGTCATAAAAACCGACTAAGGAACTATCCATGATTATTATCTTTACGAAATAAAAAGAAGGAAAACTTGAAATTAAACCCTATACCTATTCGTCTGGCCAGCGTGGTATTAGGAGGCCCAGTATCCCTCCGTCACGGGAGGAGGCCCAGTATCCCTCCGTCACGGGAGGAGGCCCGTCCCTGCAGTGGGACATTAATGGGCTGTTATGATGATATGACTTATATTTCTTTAGTACCGACATAGCTACTGTAACTATGTTTATAATTTATATTTTATGATTATTCTATTATGATATTTAACGTAATTAATTGTTTTGTTAATAAAAGCAAACATTAATGAATATTAGTTAGCAAAAAGTAATAAACGCTTAAAAAGTAATAAAGTTATAACACACTAGCCAAACGGTTTCTGTTCGGTAGTACCTATGTTATACGGTCGTCAAAAGATGCGCTGAAAGGAAAACAAATCATCCGCTCCAGCTGCTTTGATTTTAGGGATAGAGATTATGTAATATGATATTTCTTTTGTTTTTACTTTCTATCCTATGTCCCAGTGCAGGGACGGGCCTCCTCCCATAACGGAGGGATACTTGGCCTACTAATACCACGCTGGCCAGATGGATTGGTATAGGGTTTAATTTCAAGTTTTCCTACTTTTTATTTCGTAAAGATAATATTCACGGATAGTCCCTTAGTCGGTTTTTATACCCATGGGGTGACATATTGTATTCTTACACCGTCACGACACGGACAAAAAAGAATACCTACATGTAATTATTTGTTTCAGATGGCAGATCCTGCCCACCCATATGGTTACACTAACATGAGATACGTTTCATCTCTGATATCAGGAGTAGGAATATTTTGTGTTGGTAGTGGCCTGTCCTTCTATCATGGTGTTACCGGCATTTTGGATCCACAACCCCTACATGATTTCTTTTGGGTAAGTACTGTTATTGTTATTATCTATTGATTGACCCAAACTATTCCTTTTGTGATACCGACCAAGCTGAGCCGTCTAAGGCAAACTATTTAAGTATTTAAGTTAATACTCTGTTTCTTCTAAGAGTTGAATGATCAGGGATGAACCCCTCAGGCTTGAATGTTCAGTCTTCAAAATGTCCCTAGGTTTCAAATTGCCCTATCTCAGAATATCCCTTGCCCGAAACGTCCATTTCCCAAAATGCCCAAAAAATAATTACAAGAGTTGCGTTTTTGTAAATAATCAAAGCATGTAGGTAGTTGACGAGTCGTAGTTGAATTATTTGGAGGAGGGCAAAAGATATTTTATACTATTTTTATTTTATACGCTTAAATGTAATCTCCCTTTAACAGGCTTATTTCGTCCTGGGAGGTGCCGTAGTATCGGAAGGAGCTACACTGATGGTAGCTTTAAACGCAATAAGGAAAGGAGCGAAAGAAGCCCACGTGTCTACGTTCGAATACAGTAAATATTTTTATTGTTTTATCTTAGAGCACACCCATAAACACGCATCAAACACACAAAACACACACTCTCTCACTCTATACTCACTTTATCTCTCTCTCACACACAGACAGACACACATTTAGACAGACATACACACACTATCTCTCTCTATCTCTCTCTTTCCTTCTCTCTCACACACACACACACATACGGTCTGATTCAATTCCGCATACCTGTTCAAGCTTAAATGAGTGGTTGTCGACAATAGAGTATTGATACTAGAATCAATATTTATCTTACAAAAGTTCTAACATAAGCAATTATTGATGTTTAAAGTAAAACTCTTTTTATATTACAGTAATGCGCAGTTCCGATCCATCAGTGAACGTAGTGCTTCTAGAAGACACAGCTGCGGTGGCCGGGGTCATTGTGGCAGGGAGTTGTATGGCGATTAGTCAGTACACGGGCAATCCCTTGCCTGACGCCCTCGGAAGTATATTAGTTGGCACTATACTTGGCTGTGTCGCCTCTTTTATTATTCTTACCAACGTAGGAGCGCTGGTTGGCAGGTATGTAGCTAATTATAGAAAGAAGTACTTCTTGTGTGTGAAGGAAAAGAAAATATTAAGTCACCATTCCAAGGGTGTCTAAAAGACTTGCGGAGACGATCTGTGCGGGACATTTGTACATTTATTTTGTATTTTTTTCTAATATGACAAGTCCCGTATTAGGGATTATATCTATAGTATATACCATATTATTATACTCGTAATAGAGACAAAGACGCATAGGCTCAGGAATATTATAGAACTGAAATAAATAGACATTTGTATGATCGTCATAATTATTTGAAAGTTATCAACAGAGTTATTGCAGTCATGTACAAAGTTTTCTTTGGTTTTATAATAAAACTAGCTGACCCGTGCCCGCTTCGTTGGGCGGCGAAAAAAACGTTACCCTTTTTTAAACATATATCATTACTGCTCCACTTCATATAGCCTATGACACCTCCCCGATAAATGGACTATTCAACACAGAAAGAATTTTTAAAATCGATTACCCCCTACAACGTCACAAACACACAAACTTTACCTCTTTATAATACACTCGAGAGCAAAAGTTCCGGGTCACTAGCATTTACTTCAATATCTTGAAAACGAATAAAGCTATCGTATTGAAATAAATTGAACTTTATAGACAATTTAATGTTACTAAAATAAAATGCATTACATTTACTACTGACCATTTATTTTATTATGTTTAAAAGGACAAATTAAAAATGGCGTCATTTTGCTTGTAAAACCAAAACTGAAAATATTGAATTTTTTATATTTACAAGTAGTTTTAACACGGTTTAGTACTTGGTATTACCCCCACGTGCTGTCTGGACTGCTGCAATGCGATTTGGCATGCTGTACACCAAGTTTCTGAAACACTGTTGGGGAATGTTCTCCCATTCCTCTACCAATGCATGTTTCAAGTCACTAAGCGTAATTAAAGGAGGATCTTGTTGTCTTACCCGTCGTCCGAGCTCGTCCCAGGCGTGCTCGATTGGGTTGAGGTCGGGGCTACGTGCTGGCCACACCATGGGACGAATATTCACCTCATCAAGGTAGTCTTGCACTACACGAGCAGTGTGGGGACGGGCGTTATCCTGCATAAAGATGGCATTCTCACCAAGTCTTGCCATAAATGGACCGACGTGCTCGTTGAGGATTTCATCCACGTATCTTACGCCATTAAGAGTACCGTTTTCGATCAGTACAAGCTCTGTTCGGCTTTCCGCAGAAATTCCAGCCCACACGAGTACCGAACCACCACCGTATGACACCTTTTCTTCAATACAGGCTTGCATAAATCTTTCTTCTGGTCTTCTGTACACCTTTGCCCTTCCGTCGTGTGTACACAGCATAAATTTTGATTCGTCCGAGAATATGACATTTGACCAATTTTCAATCGTCCAATTCGAGTGTTCGCGTGCATAAATTCGTCTTGCTATACGATGGTGTCTCTCGAGTTTCGGACCATTTGCGGGTCTAAATGGTTTCAAATTACCTTCAGCAAGTCGCCGTCTTACAGTCTAAGCAGAAGGGCTGCTTCCACCAAGTCCTAAAAAATGATGAGTCAGTGCTGTTCCCGTAAGAAACCGATTTCGTAGCATAGAGTTCACTAAATATCGATCTTCCCGTGCCGTCGTACACCTGGGTCTGCCTGTTGTTGGTCTGCGTAGGTTCAAACCAGTTTCTAGAAACCGCTGGCGAACACGCTGAACTGTAGACAACGATACACCGACTATTCTTGCTGTTTCTCGCTGACTGCTCCCATTTTCCAGGATCGTGAGGATTCTCGTACATTCCTCAGGTGTGAGTGACATAATTACCACTTTAATAATGACTATTGGATACCTGGATGACTCCTTATAAATACATTTTATGACAGAACAAAAACAAAAGCAAAAACAGTAGTAAAAATTAGAAGTTCTGATTTTAAAAAAATGGATCTTTTTTTTTATAACTTTTTTAATGCCATTACTTACCGCCAATCAATAAGTTTTTATATGTTTAATGAAAGATTATTAAATTGTCTATAAAGTTCAATTTATTTCAATACGATAGCTTTATTCGTTTTCAAGATATTGAAGTAAATGCTAGTGACCCGGAACTTTTGCTCTCGAGTGTATTAGTATAGATATATATTTCATAATAAAATTTATGTACAGCACCCGGCCGTTTATATTACACATCGACTTGTGGAAAGAGACAATCGGTCAATTTCGGCTTACGGCTCTACGAGCGTCATCTCTGTCGCACACTATCAAATAATAATTTGTTTTAAGGGTACGCATGCTCACTACCAAGTTCGTGTCTGTGGAATGCGTACCCTTAACAGTTGCTAATAGATACCTGACTGTTTGTATTTCGTGCGACAGAGATATTGGCCGATTGTCTCTTCACAAAAGTCTATGTGTAATGTTTACGGCCGGGTACTGTAAGTATATTGTTTCATACACAGATCCATACCCCAAGAGCAGCTTGATGAAATAAACAGTTTCCTCGAGAGAGATTTTATGATAAGAGCTATACACGACGTCAAAGGAATAGATATAGGAAGTAATCTAATAAGATATAAGGTAAGCCAAGAAGCACAATAGTAAACTAATGTATCATATCAAATCAAATGTTGTTATGTAATATTTTTTTTATATATTACGAATATATTTGAAATTTTTAAATTTGAATGTATTATATATGATAGGTATACAAGACAGGGTATAGGTTAAGTTTGAAAGAAATAACGGTTTTTAGTGTAAATAGATGTGTTGGTTTATGATGACCATAGATAACAACCATAATGCCAGAAAAGACAGTGCTGACCTAGGCCATCATTCTTTCGCCAGGTCCGATACCTACCTCCTATCGTATCAAAAACAAGTAACAAAAAATTGTGTTTTCTACTGCAAACGAGGTTAAAAAAAGTTTATTACTTTTCTGAAGTGAATTTGGTTTAAAATCCATTTTTTCGTTTTAGGCTGAAGTTGATTTTGATGGCAGAGCACTTACAAGGTCTTACATAGAGAAGCATGACTTAAATATTTTGTTGGAGGTAAGTATTTATTGTATCTGTTTTAATAACATTTTAAAACACTCTTTTTACCTTGATTATCTAATAATACTATTCGTATACATAGGTCGCGTCTCTAGCAAGTTTATTGGTATAACGCACGTCATCTCATTGTCATTCATCACTATTTTCTTGTAGTTGAACTACCAATTAAATCATAGTTTATTTTATTCGGGTCTTACTCGCGGTGTAGTTAGCCTGGGTACTATTAGGATAAATACCTAGGTTTTTCTCCGACATTTCGGCCGACTGGCAAGGGCCTTGGTCGCGGAGGGACTGGCGTCAGCGGAGCGACATCTTTATTATAAGGCAATTATATTTGTGTTATTTTTTCAGGATATAACTAAAATTGTAACAATTGATGATGTGGAAAGTTTTCTACTGAAACACGGGGAAAATATTGTTGACATGTTGGGTGGAGAAATCGATAGAATAGAATTAAAACTAAGGGTAAGTAACTCGTATATAATAATAAATATGATAAAGTTTTTTATCTATTTTTTAGATAAAAAACAAAAAAAAAACTCCTTTAAGAATATAACAGCGCGCTAAAGGGGTTAGATTTCTTTGCAGCTGACTGTACAAATAATTATATTGCGTGTGATTCGTAACCACGACTCCGCACAACTCAGCCGAGTATACGATCGATTTGCCATCGAAGCAGTTTTTCATTTTTTACGACCTTTGTGGCGTAGTGGTTATATAACATGACTGCTACGCAGAGGTCTCGGATTCGATTCTCGCTCAATGCAAATCTTTGTGTGCATGAACATGATTGAATATGTATGTATTTACAAAAAAAGTATTTAAGTATGTTTATCCGTTGTCTAGTATCCATAGTACAAGCTCTGCTTAGTTTGGGACTAGATGGCGTTGTGTGAATGTGTGAGAGATATCGTAATTACTATATCGTGTCCAGGAGAGATATCGTAATTACTATGTCGTGTCCAGGAGAGATATCGTAATTACTATGTCGTGTCCAGGAGAGATATCGTAATTACTATGTCGTGTCCAGGAGAGATATAAGCGAGAAACTACCCAACAAACATTTTAGTCTGTTAATTGGAACGAATACGGCTCAAAGTACTTTAAACATCGTATTGAAGTAATTTCAGCGTATAATACAACTTAATGCCCCCTTATCTGAATAGAACTCAGAGTTGTATAAAGTCGTTGTATAAACGTCAATGCAACTATTTGAAATTACCATTATACAACTTTCACTGGTATATCTAATGAAGTCGTACTAGTAACGTCTTTACGACTTTTACACAAACGTTATTCGTAAAGAAGCCGTGAGAACTACTCTTACGTGACAGTAGGAAAAGAGTTACCAATTGCACTCTTACACGACTCTCAGTCAAATCTTATACTATTTTGCAACAATTGAACAACTAAATGCTTCATAAGTGCAGTATAAGTGACATTGTAACTAAATATTAACCAAACTAGAGTTGGTTCCGTACAAAAATTAATTTCAAAATCAATGAAATTTAGTTTGTAGGGACACATTATTAATCTGGTACCAGGAAATATATAGTCTATTTATTATTCACCTGCATTATTATTTGGAATTCCTACAACTCTTCAATCCCCACAAGTTCAGCGCAGAGTATCTATCATATTGCGCAAAGTGTGGAAAGTGGTTCTAGCGCTTTTGCATTAGTAGAGGAAAAAGAAGACGAAGAAAATGAAAAATAAATAAAAATAATAAGTGGAACAAGAATGAGGGTTTCGAAATAACATTTATATCAAACTAGGTGACCCGTGCCCACTGCGTTAGGCGGCATAAAAAACGCGTAAAGCGCGCACTTTTTTAAACATATTTCATTACTGCTCCACTCCTATTAGTCCTAGCGTGATACTATATAGGCTATGTGACACTCCCCGATAAATGGACTATTCAACACAGAAAGATTTTTTTAAAACGGTTCAGTAGATCCAGAGATTACCCCCTACAACTTCACAAACATACAAACACACAAACCTTACCTCTTTATATTATTAGTATAGATAACGACACTTATATAAATTTGTTAGGGAATATTATAGAAAATGTCACCGAATGTTTTTGAAAAGCCTAGTCATCATTTTTAAATATATTTATGATAAATTGTATCAGTATGAGAAGATTAGAAGCTACATTTAATATTACTGGCCTACTAAAGTGCTACTAAAGTGTAAGCTAGTGTCCATAAAACATGGCTCAAATATTTATTTTACTCCACTCATTCATACTCTAGTGTGAAAGGTGTAAATAAAAATAAATTAAGCAGATTGGTTTTATTATCTTTATTCACATTTTTCACAATTTATTACATTTTTAAATATAAATATAAAAATAAAAACATTTAAATATATAAAAAAAAGGTAGACCCACCGGCATCGGGTACAGGGACTAAGCTGCCGGTGGTTAGGGCTCCAGAGATAGGAACCTCCTCACAATACGTGCCGTGTCAAGCAGTACTGCCTTCTGCATCAGACCTATGATCCAACTGCCAAGGTCGAGTCTCCTTAGATGTTGATAGAGAGTCTTTGGAATAAGTCCACATGTCTACAACCTCGTGAGCAAAGTCCAAATATTTTGTTTGCTTGTCTTTTTCTTTTGGTTTTATTTATTATTAACATTCCAATAAAATAAAATAAAAATTTTAAACAATCACAAGCATTAAACAGATTTCATGCCTAATCATTGAAAATATACAAAAAAGAATTATCATCTTATATATACGACTACTAATGTACTCTAATTTATTCAAAGAACCCTAATTTTGTTAATATGGCTGATACTAAACTGATAAAAAATAAATGTACAAAATGAAAAGTCGTTTTGATGTTGTCTTACTGTTGTAATCGGAACCATATGTTGTGTAAAGGTAAATATTTGTACGTTCGCTAAAAATGTATGGATAATTTATGTTTATTTATAAGAATTAGTAGGGCGCGTTTGTTTTATTGCCAAAACTAACGCATATTACACGATAACATTAATTTCCCATCAGATATATGCACAACAACCACTTTAACACGAGCTAAAGATGTTACACATATTTAATTTCTAATTAAAAATGGCTACTTCCTTTATAAACTTCAAAGACTCGATCGATGACACAAGAAAAAGTTACCTCGTTATAGTTTAAGTCTCAGTTTTGACACTTCAATTCACTTTGCAACAAAAATGTTACATAAAAATCGTAATTAACACTGTCATGTCGCAAAATGCCGTGAAACAGCGATAAAAATAGATTTTGCAACATCTACACGACGACTACAGAACTAAAATTTCATTTATACAACGTTTACGCGACTATATTACAACTCTGATTCGTATAAAATGGGCCTATTTTCGGTCGCCTCAACGTTACTACAACGTTCTTGCAACCAGCTTTTAGAACCAAAAGTTCAAATGGAGACGTTGGTTGTAGTGACTTCAAAAATGTTTGTTGGGTAACTATAAAACCTTTACCAGTCCCTTTGGCTAGCATGGTTCCCGTGAAAATATAAACGAGCCGTTTTCATGATGATTTACTTATTAGACTGTATTACTTCACTACATTATGCTTTTATAGATGTCTTTATATTCTTGACTATCTTAACGTTTTTTTTTTTAATTTACAGAAAAAGTTCCCTCAAGTTCGGCACTGTGATTTAGAAATACTTTAAGGAAATATAGGTATACAAAAATAAATCAAGCACAGATTTGGTGGAAGTTACAAAATATATTAGAGCAGAAAACTAAAATGTAGATAGTTAATTGAAGAAAAATTCCTGATAGCTCTTGTTAAAATGGTTTTTTCTGTACTTTGTACTTGGTACCTATTTTCTTTTTGGAAAATTACACGACTTATTTTGCCTCCTTTAATAATATCGATATTAAAAGATGCTCTAATCCTAACAAATTAAAAAATTATAGAAGTAAATTAACCAACTAACCGACTGCATTTAAATTTCTAACCTCTTGAGAAAGAACTTTGCCGACCCATGTCAACTATTCGACGAATAATATATTTTGGTAAAACAAAATATATTTATTCTATTCTAACTAATTTAAGCAACGCTTAGTTTACAGTCCTTTGATTTTATTTTTAATAATAACACTCTAATATGGCTGTTTTGAACCTATCAGAAATTGGGAATACCATAAAAAAATAATGCATTCATTAGTTCTTTTTAAAATTCAACCAGACTGAAAAAGAGAACCAAGATGAAGAGATCAGATTCTTTATTCAAAACTTAATAACTTTAACCTCTATTCAATTTCGACCTTATGAACCTAATCATAAGAAATTACAATAGGCGAAGGTTTTAATAGTATATTTTTTAACTATATCATACTACTTTGGTTTCCTTGCTCGGAAATCAGCTTAAGAAAACTGAAAAACTTTTTTTTTTAGTGACATTTTTATCCCTTTAAAAAGAAGAGCCAATTCCATTCTCAATTCTTGTGCGCGTTTAATAATCGGACAGCGCGCGTTTAAATGCAGTGCAGTGTATTACTCTATTGATTATTGTATGTAGTTGAACTAGTCATTTATTTTTACATTAAGTAAATGTATATGGTTATTTTTTAGCTAACATTTTAGAGATTGGGTTTAGTAAATACTTGTTGTCTTTAATATCTTAGATATATTAATACTAAGCGTGTTATGAAGCATAAAACGTCCATGAAAGCGATAATAAATAATGTTTGGAAGTTTTGCTTGTAGATTGTGTTAGGTGAAGTTTGTTATTATTATGTTTGTATGATAAATATGGTAGCTGATTTTAAGGCTTGAGTAGACGAGGGACTTTTAGCCCGCTGAGGATAAAATCTATATTTGTAAAAATGTTTCCAGAGAAATCGCCATGTACTCAACGTATAGTGTGCGATTAATATGTTGCTGGAATATTTGACGTACGCTATGGAAGGTAATTCTTATATTATATTGCCCTTCGTCTGCGCAGGTCCTTGTTTGTAGCCCTTTTTAGAAAAAATATCCAACTTTAAGGTCTTTATAATTTTGTATTTATTAATGCAAAAGAGCACATTGAAGGACATTCCATACACATTTTTCTATTCGAATAATATATGTTATAGTTTTTCTCCACTTTCTTATTGTATCATGTGCCTTCACTTTTGTCTTAAATTAACTTCCTTCTATAATCTTGTATTTCTCTGTGATCTAGAAATGTATTTATTGTATGTAATGTTGTATTTAAGTTGTGTATAATATTCGGCGATGATCTGTGTTCTCTATAATGTATTTTGTTCTGTACGTATATTTAAAATATACATTGGAAATTGTACAAATGTATACAAATGTTAAAGCAGTTTGGTAACTTAACTTAACTAACAAAGCATTAAACGTTTGTAAATAATTACTGTGTAATGTAAAGAGAATGCAGATCAACAATTTGTATGTTTAGGTAGGTAGGTAGATGCTGTTCTTCCTTCACAAGAGGCTGAATCTATGTACAAGGAGGGTTCCCAATGCTTTGTATTGTAGTGGTTTTGTGAAATGTAAATAAATTGTTAAAACATATTTTGTTTTTTATTTTTTTATCAACCCTTTATATGTAAGTTTGTGTGTCGTATAAACCGAACGCTTTCAAAGAGTCGGAGAATACAAATAGCATTTCCAGACTTTTTCCAATTCTTTATTTTAATAAAGTCATCTCAGCATCTGTGGCGGATAAACTTTTTTCATAACATTAGAGCAAACACCTGTCTATCCTCGGGTTTCCGAATGACTGATCAAGTAAAAATCAACTTATTAAGTGTCAAAACTGTCATTTTAGTTCCTGAAAATGGTAGTTTTGACACTTGATTAGTTAATTTTTACTTGATCAGCCATTCGGAAACCGGGGGTAAGTGTCGTTAATGATAAAAACAGTGCTTGCAAGGTTGTGTAAAAGCTCTAAAAAATGTTGCTACGAGCTAAGTCCTCTCTTGAGATAAGCATGAGATATGGTTTAGGGTTTAATCATAACAGAAAATATTTTAATCATAGTTTATTTAGTATAAAATATAACAATTTCATTTAACTTACAGGATTGATATTTCTCTTGTAGACATTGGAAATGGCATATATTACGCAAATTATAGATTATAATTTCAATTGACTACAAAATAATTAGTTACTGAGTACATCAAAATTGAAAAAAAAGGGAAGGTTTACAATAGTTTTTATTTAAAACTGGAAGCTATGATAACACGTGCTAGTTAAATACCTTATTTAATTGTTAATTAAACATGCGTAATAATAAAATAAAAAAAACAATCAATCACAGCATGAATCTCTTTTGCAACGAGCTTGAGCATCTTTTGAGAGAATTAAGAAAAAATCGAATAAAAGCTAATAATTGCGAGAAAAACAGCAAAAGATTCTTAATTTAAACTTATTTTTTAAATTATTACGCACCAACATTTTTATATCATGTACTTTGTATAAACCAGAAAGGCCTATTCTCGTAGTTTTTATCATTCTAATGTCAGAATAGACATTTTTATCAACATTATCAAATATCAACCATAGATAATAACAATGTAAAAGCATTTCAAACAAAGATTCGAGAATTAGCCTTTTATGCCTATCATAAAGTAACATATGCACGTGTAGGTAATGATTCCATGGAATTAATATGTGAAATCTTAAATACCGGGTTTCGTTTGTGGCAGACATAGATTATAATGAGCAGTTTTGTTCCAAAAATCTGAGTTTTTCCATCCGCACCATCCTTTGTTGATAACAGTGGATAAATCATCTGCTCCGGTGTAGTGAGGGTCCAGTATAAGATATCGTATCTCATCCGTGTCTCTATTGTATTCTACACCTAATATAGTATGCGCTAATACACCACCACCTGGAATAAAATTATAATACTAAGTAAAATAATAAATTATTATTTTTCTAAATATTTATTACCTCATAACTCAGTCACTGAAATAACTAACTTTTCTTGTTTGAAAGCATGTATTTCCGCGCTAGTCCCATAGTCATTAAAATTGGTTAAGTAATTTTGCTTATAACTTAAAAATGTAATCGATATTGTAAATTATAATCGATATTAACGCTCAAAACTTAGAATTAATCATCATCAATTTAATAGTATTTATTTATTTATTTATTTAAGGCTTACCAACTAAAATACATACTAAGCAACTATTACAGAATATGAGAACAACAATACATGTATGATTTTAAATTACAGGTTAGCACAACATTTGTATTATCACTATTTTAATTCAGATCAACAAGGACAGCGACAACCATTAATCCATAAAAATTTTAAAAGTAAAAAGTAATGTTAAAAGTAAAGTTATATAGGTACAGTCAGAGGCAATAATATGTACACATTTTCGCATTTTGTAAACCAGTTATCTAAAGTTCTGCCAATCCAAAATTGAAAATTCGAAGATTAATTCAAAACTGTACGGAACCTCTTCTAAATTACGAATTCATTTTGATATTGTAATGTCTAGATAAACGTGCAGATAGTTTAGAAAATTTGAAAATGTGTACATATTTTTGCCTCTGACTGTACAACAAAATATGCTAATAGGCCAAAAAAAAAAAAACATAAATCATAAATTAGGCACAATCCAAAATCTCAAAAGTTTAATACAAATTAAACATACATTTATTTATTACTCAACTTAATGTGACCGCACTTTTTAATTTTCTTTTAAATGACTCTATATGTGAAGAGAACACATCGATATCAAGCTTGTAAAATATTTGATTACACTTCTTTAAAATATATGACATAGGTGTATTACTGCCATATTTATTACGACTAGACTTAATAAAGAAAGGCTTAAAGTTAACCAGTCTAGCTGAAGGTCTTGGCACATTAAAACTAATCTGGGATAACAGTGATGGACTATCAACGACTCCATTTATTATTTTATGCAAAAACAATAGACCCAAGTAATCTCTACGCTTGTACAATGATTCCATTTTAAAATACTGAAGTCTATCCTCGTAGTCTTGAATAGAGCGTCTAACACCAGACATAATGGCAAGCCTCCGTACAAATCTCTTTTGAATGTTCTCAATGCGCTGAATATTATTTTGATACATAGGGTACCACACAATGGAACAGTATTCTATATTGCTGCGTACAAGTGAGTAATATAGCGATTTCAACGCACTCATATTTTTGAATTGTCTAGTATTTCGGTTCAGGAAAGCCAACATTCTAGTACACTTAGCAACTACATTATCAATATGTTTCGAAAAATTCATTTGTGAATCAATTAGCACACCCAGATCGCTCACTTCTTTGACATTTTTTATTGTTTTGCCATTCATGGTGTACTTTCTATTAGAGCTATTTCGTTTCCTTGAGAATGTTATATGATGACATTTGGTGACATTTAGCTCCATAGCGTTGAGTTCACACCAATTACAGAGATGGTCAATGTCTCTTTGCAGAAGCTCACGATCGGAGGTAGTTTTTACCGACTTATATATTTTCAGGTCATACGCGTACATTTGAAACTGTGACCTCTGAAAACAATATTTTATGTCATCTATAAATGCAGTAAAAAGTATTGGACCGAGATGGGAACCCTGCGGAACACCAGATGTTGATACATATTTATCCGAAGTGTACCCATTGACCACAACACTAGTTTTACGATCGGTCAAGTATGTTCGAAACCATCCCAACAGGGAGCCATGGATGTTATATATAAGGGAAAGCTTTTGAAGCAATATGTGATGATCAACCTTATCGAAAGCCTTACTAAAATCGCTATAAATAACGTCAATCTCATTACCATTGCTAATATTAGTCAAAGTGTTTTCTACAAAATCTATCAAATTTGAGGAAGTTGATCTGTTTCTCATGAAACCGTGTTGGTAAGCGGAGATAACACTCTTTATATGCCAGCTCAATATTGGGCACACTAAAGATTCAAATATCTTAGCTACTATTGACAATTTAGCGATAGGTCTATAATTTCTGACATCAGTCCTATCACCTGTTTTTGGTATTGGTACAACAATAGTATCCTTCCATTTCTCTGGAAACACTCCCTCTCTCAATGACCTATTGTAAAGTATATGAAGTGGTTTGGAAATCTGTACTGAGCATTCTCTATAAAACTTTGAGGGTATACCATCATTCCCAGGTCCCTTTGACAGATCTAGCTGTTGTAGCTTCTTCATTATTTTGAATTGCGATATGTAAATGCAATGCAGATCGTTGCTACACTCCTCAATGTCATCGGTAACAGAATAGGTCTTTTGTGTTACTGGATTATAGACAGATGAGAAGTTTTCCGCAAACAGATTAGCGATCCCGGGTCCGTCATTGGCAATCTTGTTATTTAAAGTTACTTGCTTGGGCATTATAGAGCGGTCATTGCGTTTGTTTTTTATAAAACTCCAAAAATACTTAGGGTTTACTACGAGATTACGTTGTATGTCCTCTATGTATTTGTGGTAAAGAGTTTTTATCAATTTTTTCGATCTATCCTTAAGTATGTTATACTCGTATTCATCACGCTTAGTATGATACTTATTCATATTACGCCTACATTTTTCCTTCTCTTTCAATACCTTTATCAAACCTTTTGTATACCAGCAAGGATAGGTATTACAAGACGTTGTTTTCTTAGGCACCAATTCGTTAATAATACTACTTATTAGAGTTTGTTAACGTTCAACAGCCACATCCACACACGACACTGTTTCTAACTCTAGGTCCCAGTTAATGTTGGAAATTCTTTTTCTAATTTCATTGTAATCCGCTTTGTAGTATTGTAGCTTTACTTGCTTGTTTTGTTTGAGCATACGCGGCTGTCGCAATAAAATGCTAATTTCCAAAGGAGGATGATAGCCATCAATTTTAGAAATTATGTCCCCAGCTCGCACCACAGTCAAGTCGTAGAGCGTGTTAAAGATTACTAAGTCTAGAATTTTACCGTGGTCGTTCTCTATAGAGGTTTACTGTTTCAAATTATTATTGTATAAAAAGTCTGAGAAAACCCTACCCAAATTATTTGACACTTGATCGATTTCTGTACCCAAGTTTGAAGCGCTACTTTTCCACGAAAGAAAACTCAAATTAAAATCACCCACAACCACAACGGATTCAGCTCCACTCACCACGCTACTTACTTTATGAAATTACTATTATTGATAGTAAAAATACATACCAATCATAATAGGAGTCCCATGTTTTTGGAAATGATGCACCAACTCTGGAGCATAACTTTGCAACTCTCCCCCTGTATTTGCAAATATAATCCTGGATTGAACTCCTAGTAACGTCTCTAGGCAAAACATTACTTCCGTAGAACCTATCCATTGCTTTGAACCAATAAAAGATGATGGCTTATCACCAATTTTAACAAGGCACTGTTGTATCTCTCTGTGTTTTGGCACTTCGACGGTTGTGTATCCTTGGTACCTAAAAATTAATGACATATATTTTAACAACAAAAATGTTTTTGTTTGCCATACCAAATGTTTCGGGGCATTGCAACATATACAGGCGTTGTTATGAACATCGCGACATTCGTGGAAAGGCGGCGTGAATAGTCACGACGACGTTCGTAAGTAGGCGTCATAATCAGCGACATAGTCGTCATTATAGGCGTCGCGATGTTCACCTATGGGCGTTGTTATGAATGTCGCGATGTGCACAGCTGGGCAAATATACAAATATATGTATACAAATATTTAAAGCATAAAACATACCTGAACCAGGAAAATATAGTCTGCATTGAGCGGTAAGCACAACCCCATCCATCATCATTGAAATTATCTTGCATATAATGATGATATGCATAGCGTCCACGAACTAAAGCTACTGTGACATCAGGCTTCGCAGGCGGCATTGATATGGCTTCGTGAGGATTAATTAACCGTCCGCCACTTTGAGCAGAGTATGCATTGTTTCTACGGAATACTGGTATATTTAATGATATACCTAGCTGTTCGTGTAACATACGTCTTTCTTTCTCTGAAAAGTAATATTGATAGTTTAATATGTTGTTCTACGGGGTGACATACTGATACTTAGGAGTAAACTCCCTTCAAAATAAAGATTTAAAAAAAATATATGTTGTTCTACGTGCAAGAGGAGAGTACATTATAGACTCACTAACTTATCATATTACATGGGTGTCCTAAAACACCTAAAGAAGGGGTTCAAACATAAATTATTATCTCTTCGAAAATCCAAAATGGAAAACTTGGATGTAAATCGCTATACCATTCTGTCCTACCAGCAATGTTTGAGTAGGCCAAATAACCCTCTATCACTGAAAAAAATAAAATACTCAGACAAACATCGATTGATCGGGCTTCATAATCAGCCACGGCGGCGTGAACGAGGCTGTCAAATCCGCTAAATTAGCTAGTGTCATTCATTACGATGCCATCTGATAAAAAACAAAATACTACAAAATCAAATATTAAAACTTATTAAAATCTTACCCATACTTTCATCTGGAATGCCTTTAGGTACTACTCTTGTAATAAAATGTCCTATTTCTGGAGGGAGAAAGTGAAGAGTTTCAGGTAAACGTAAGCCGGCGCCATCGCCAATACCTTCTTGACCTGCAATTCATTACATATTTTTTACATTGTATTAGTCTCTTTTTTTCATACAAAATTAGCATGTGGTTGTAGTTCAACAAATCTTAAAAATGTATAAGCCAAGTGTAATTATTATTTTATCCTTTTGTCACAATTATAAGTTAAGACCTAGATCACGTTTTGTAACTAATGAATAAATTATTCCCTACTTTTACTTCTTCACAGCCTTTAATTTATAGTGTAATATTACTAAAAAAATGTACAAACCTAGTTGTTCTAACAGCACAGATTCAAGTAATCGTAGAGATCTGCAGGCAGCCTCCACAAGAACTGTGTAAAGTTCTAACAACTTTGTGTTGCGATGTATTATAGCGAGGGTGTCTATCCTTAACGGCATACTGATGCAGAATGCAGCTGAAATTAAAAGAGTTTGTTTTTGAAAATATTTATTTATCACTGTATTTAGTATACTTTTGTCCCATTACTAGCAGAGTTTAGAGACTATTTTAGCCTAAAGTACTATTTAATAACTTACGTTTTCTCTGTGTAGTCATCATTTTCACAGCAGTTTTAACAAGTTTGTCTGATAAAATGTCTTTTGTTGTCTTCATCACCAGGTTTACAGGTATTATTTCCTAAAATTAAAATTTTACTTGTAGTGCTATATACTAACTACATACCAAACTAAAAATTAAATAGGACTAGCTACTTAAACACTGGTAATTTTAAACCCTGTTATTAACATTGTTAGCAGTAGAAGAATAAGTATGAAAAGCAGCCTACTAGTGGCGAAGTGTCCATATAACTCGATTCCTACCGGCTTACCTTTGCAAAAACCGCTTAGCATTGTCTATTAATCAATTATAAATCAATGATGCAACATCCACTCAATACAAAATAATATAAAACAAAAAAGTATTCTCTTACGTAAATCGCAATAATAAAATAATACAAAATTATAGTAATAATAATTTTCAATATGATTATTTACGTACTCATAACGCCATCTAGTAATTAAAGGTTGTCAACTAACCACTTGTTATGGGTCAGTCAGAGAGTACCTAAAGCGCGCATGCGCGGGGCGCGGTAAGCCGGTCGCGAAATTAGGAATCCAGTACAACAATACGTACGGAAATCGTACGGCCACGTGACACTTTGTCTTCGTCGATCTAAGGTACCATATAAGCCGATGGCCACCGGCTTATGACAAGGATAAAAGATACAACTACAACATTGCGAGAGCGAGAAAGCACTATTGCAACCAGTGGACCGACCAATTGTAACGAAGTTTCATTTCATTTTACGCTAAGTACTTAATTTGCCATTGACATTCCTTTTTGTTTTTATCAATTATTTAAATCTATACGATGTATGGCTATCTTTAAATAAATGAGATTTAAAAAAAAAAAAATTAAATCTGCTAGAAATCAGTCTTTCTTCTGAATTTTCAGCTTTTAATTATATTTATTTGTTTTTATTTTTTTATTCTCTCCATCTTGACTTTGGCAGAATCATCGGTAAACGATAGGACCATTAGAAGAAAAAACAGAATTATTTATTTTCTGCAAATAGGTTATAAAATTCGCTTTCTTGTTTAAAGTCATTGAGGTAATTATGTACTACGTACCTACTTTAAAGTAGTAAAATTTGTATGTTTAATTATTTATGATTGTGTATTATGTGTTATGCATTGGTTGACTTTATTTTTGTCGTAGTGCGTTGGGATCCTATGGAATATTTTTGTAAGTACTTGTTTGTATTATTTATCAGCAAATTTAATAGTTTGTTGTTATAAGGGACACGTTAATAGTGTTAGATTATATTGTCTATCCATAATAATGTGTTGTGTGATAAAACATCGTGAAATTAAATTATAAATATAAGAAACGCCGGCGCACTTTGGGGCGCCTACGAATACCTATGAACGACAGAATAATAGTAATATAAAGTAGAACGAAAGTCCACGGAATCTTCGGCTTCCCTTTTATAAAAATCCACCCTTCGCCACTGCAGCCTACTCATAAACAAAAATAACTTTAATGAATTCTTAGCATTCAGATATCTCATCATTTTTAAATATTGTTACTTATATTTTTGTTGTTTTTAAGCTATAACAGCAAAAAATATTATTTCAGACAAAAGTATACTCACTATATTATTTTCATTATACTTCTTTTTCTTAGTAGATAGTTCAGGATTCATAGAATCAATAAGTTCACCAACAGACGCTTCAGCATTTGTTCCTGTGAGCCCAACATCAGATGCCACACCAAACAAGTAAACTGAGGTACCGTCTAGGTGAAATGATACTTGACCAGAAGCAATCTGTAAAAACATCTTTCTTATTCAGTCCTTCCACAGCAATAAAGGTAAACCACACCTTTATTACGAATACCATAGACTGGTAATTATTTATGAATTTTTATTTAGACCTCCATAGGCTGACATGATGATGATGAATATTTACCAATAAAAACAATTTCCTAGAGAGAGATCAGGATCACTCATCTAATGGAAGAGTCATTCAGAATACAGACATTTACTTGATACAAACTTCTTTTTGTACATAATTTTAAGTTTAGTATCTGAAGTAAATTTTTCATAAACTTATTATACATTATAACATTACCTTTTCAAGGCTAGCAAAGTGTCAATTGAAATATAAATGTTTATTAAATTAATAATACAAGAAAGATCATACCTTTTTCCTTTTATTTTGTAAGACATTTTTAACTCCTGCAATTGTGGCTTCACAGCTCAATGGCAACACAGTGTTCAAACGAACATGAACAAATTGCTTCCATAGATCTTCTGAAGTTAATATTTCATATTCAGTCTCTTCTAACTTCTCATGGACCATGAAGTGTACTTTCATCTCTTTCTTACTGTTAACTACCATTACTAGAGGATTATCTGTTATATCTACATTCTGCAATAAGAACACAAAGAGATTAACTACTGTTTAAGATTTAATTTAAATACCTATAATTTAGATACATAATAAAAGTTCCCATGCCATTGTCTTTGTGGCAGTTTTAATATTTACAATGTATTATGCAGCATTCCATTAAAACTTGAGCTACAATATTTTTAATACAGTGTTTTCTACCTTCTCCATTTTTTTCTGCTTAATTTCGTTTTAATATTTTAGTGTTTTTCTGGAGTAATCACTTAATGTCATGCTTGGTGCTCTTTACCCAGTCACACAAATGATATTGACTTACAGTGCTCTCAATTTTGGGAAAATCTAGAAGTTTCCACTCCCAAAAACAATACTCTGAATAAACCGTAACAAATATTACCTTACCTGTAATATTTCTTTAATTCTAGGTCCAGTAATTAAAGTTTCACTGAACTTTAAGACGCCGCATAGTTCGATCTCTGCGGGAAGGTTAAGCAATAGTTGCCTGTATGTGTTCTTTTCATTTTCAAATAAATCTAAGCTAAGTCCAACCACCAACAATGTGCCATCGTACATGAGCCCGTACAGACATCCTGTACTCTCATCCGTGTCCAACTTGGACAACCTCTGAAACGAATAATTTTTATTTTACTATATAGTTAACAAAAAATAGAAAAACATTAATAATGTTTAAATGTGTTAATTTCGATGATGACGTATGTAATTATGAGTGTTTTATTTAACTAAACAGAATACATTTATATACATGAGATAGACAGCCATTGTTTATTGATATTTCTATGCTTTTATGGTCTAATTACATCTTATTTAATTAAAAAATTAATAGTTTACCTCAATAACATAATTTGATATTTTAAGACGTGGTGACATTTTGTTTGTTGTTATGACAGTAGGTAAGTGTTACAAACTGAATAAAATTAAGTGTCAATGTCACATTCACAAAAATTACTTTGGGTGATGGAGCCAAGGCATGAAAAAAAAATCAAGTGAACTGAACTTTTTCAACTAACAGTTTATAAATTAAACTAATGCTAATAACTTAATAAAACATTTAATAATCTAAATCTATACTAATATTATAAAGAGGTAAAGTTTGTGTGTTTGTTTGTTTGTGACGTTGTAGGGGGTGATCTCTGGATCTACTGAGCCGATTTTAAAAATTCTTTCTGTGTTGAATAGTCCATTTATCGGGGAGTGTCATAGTCATAGGCTATGTAGTATCACGCTATGACTAATAGGAGTGAAGCAGTAATGAAATATGTTTAATATGTTATAAGGGACGCGTTTTTTTCGCCGTCCAACGAAGTGGACACGGGTCAGCTAGTAATAAAATAAAATAATAAAAACGTTTATTCATCTCCACAAATTACATGTACACTCTGTCTATAAAGTCCTGAAAATAAATGAGGCCGCCACTGTGCTACACGTAGCAACCCTATTTAGTCTGAGAAAATAGTTTTTATACTAGTAATTTATTGAAATAAAATAAGTAATTTTGAAACACATTATATCTAATACTCAAGTAAGAAATTCACACAACTCATAATGAGATAATTCATTTCATTGGTTGAAACCCTAAGTGATTGAGAAATTTGAATAATTGTTATAACATGACCTTTATAGAAGTAAAGTAGTGTTAAACATTTTAGATGACGATGTTTTATTTCTGTTTTATATGCACTATAGTCAAGCCATTTTAAATTTTGACAGTTGTTTTGAGCCATAGAATGTAACATAATTTAGTGTAAGAATTATGAGCCATAATGTAATTTTTGACTTCTGCAAAACAATTATGTTCTATGGTTTTAATTTTAGTGCTGCTACTATATGGCTGCTGCCACATGTATACCAAATTTAAAAAACTAAACTATAAATAATAATCGATTAATCGCTTGTTATCTAAATCGATAAATCTCTTAATCGATTTCATACACCAACCCTAAACTACATGGGTCAAAATTCGCCTATTAGAATGGTATGGGTATTAGAATAAATTAACGGATTGAATCAGAGTAATAAAAACGCATGTACACAGTTAACAAGGAGATTTATTCATCGCTTTCATCAGAGGATTTTTTAAATATTCGATGTTGAGATAACTTTCGTTGCCACCTTCATCGTCATCACTAAAGCTTTCTTTGCTGCTGCTATTATCGTCAGTATTTGCCCACAGGTGACGTCCTCTCTTGTAGTATTCTGATTCGAGCTTCTCGACGCGATGGCAACTGTTTTTCCAAGTTTCAGCTGTGATGCTGCTGAAGGCCCTTTTTAGAAATTGCCAACATTTTGTGACCTGCGGGAACATAAATAGTTACTTGTTAGTGATGATTTTATAAAATATTCTGTTATTTTATATATCAATTCATCATCATCATAACTGGATACTTGGCCTACTGGTACCACGCTGGCCAGACGTATTAGTATAGGGTTTTATTTCAAGTTTTCCTTCTTTTAATGTCATAAAGATAATATGTCACGGATGGTCCCTTGGTCGGTTTTTACGACACTCATGGGATGAGATGGGGTGGTGACATATTGTATTCTTACTCCGTCACTACACGGACACTACTGATTTTCTAACTATACTAATATTATTATTAAAAAAGATTTGATTATTGGTTTATTTGGAGGGGCGTATAGGGGGTAAAGAGGAGTAGAAAGGGAAAATAGGCTAGAAAGTATTATTTTAACTATTGTATACAGTTAATAATGAGAAAAATTACTATACAAAAGAATATGCTTATACAGGTTACCTTGTATAAAGAGTGATAAATAATGGCTTTCCTTAGTTCTTCAGGCAAATCTCGATTTTTATATTACTAGGGCATTTCTTGTAGGTAAAGCCTATTGCATTTAAAATTTTGCGTAGAACTTCAAGACTACAATTAAAATCCATCTCAGTTCTAGCTATCACCTGCAGTTATCTGAGGGTTGGAGCCTGAAATTTAACAAAAGTAATGTTGATTGAACATTTGATTATACTTACAATAAATTTAGGCATACCTAGACACAAAATACACGCAAAAAATGGGATGGAAAGAATAACTGCAATACCTAACTAAAATGTATTCAGTGTTAAATATTAACCAACAAGATATCATTTAACATGGAATTACTAAGAACTAAATAATAAAATATTGCAATTAATTATTTATTGTCGACAGACCAGTTGATGAGAAAGTGACATCCTTATTTAAGTTATCAAACGTAATATAGACATAAAGCAATTAATTCAACTTCAAAATTGGGATAAATCATGACTGAATTATGCTAATGCAACTGATAATGTATCAACAGAAAAGGTCGTACTACAATATTTCTTACTTTCAATGACAATCTTACCTAAAAATATGCTATGTACACAATGCCTGTTTTTGGTCTCTAAATCTCAAATGGAGTGAATTTATTACTTGAGACAGATTACAAAACACAGTAACACGATTACATACCCATCAAAGTTGCAGTTCGCCCATAAACATCAGCCAAATCACATATAATTTGACCAGCTTCGTGCTCCGTCAAACATCACATTATAACTTTAAAAATCACTTCCCGCGTGCCACTTTGATTTGCTTTACTCATTGCTTATGTTGTTCTTCGTAAGTCAGTATTAGTTTATTGTAGATTAATAACATATTAAAAATCCCAAAATGAAAACCGTTCCGCAACTTCTACTCGATGACAGCTCATGTACAAGTCTATTTTGAATTTCAGTGTTGCCAGACACATGAACAATTTAGTTCCTCAAACTTTAATTTCTTGACTTTATAGACAAGCTGTACATATACAGTTAAAAGAAAGGTTACAAGTTTTTATGTATTTGATAGGAGAGTCGCGCTTTCGCATACAATTATGAAGTCAAGTGTATTTACACACTCGAATTCTAAAATAATAAAATATTAATTATGCATTATTTCTAAGAGCTCTTGAGTGCACGCTAGGGGTTGGACCTACACACATCAATCGTGCGTGAGTGTTTATGGATAGGAGTTGGGTCTGCCTAATCCATACTAATATTATAAATGCGAAAGTAACTCTGTCTGTCTGTCTGTTACTCTTTCACGCCTAAACGGCTGAACGGATTTCGATGAAATTTGGTACAGACAATCTTTAGACCCTGAGAAAGAACATAGGCTACTTTTTATTAGCAATCATATTATATTTTGATTTCATAGAATTTTGGCGGGAAAGCTGTGTCACGTGACCTGTGACGTCATAGGTCACGTGACCCGTGACGTCATAGAATTTTGACAGATGAGTCGTGACGTCACAGAATTTTGGCGGGAAAATATTTTTTGACAGTTGAGTCGTGACGTCATTGAATTTTTGACAGATGAGTCGTAACGTCACAGAATTTTTGACAGATGATTTGTGACGTCATATTATTTTGGCGGGAAAATATTTGATACCTCTGTCACTTTTGACAGCTGTCAATTTTAACAGAAAAGCGTGACGTCATAGAATTTTTGACAGATGAGTCGTGACGTCACAGAATTTTAGCAGGAAAATATATTTTGACAGCTAAGTCGTGACGTCATTGAATTTTGGCGGGAAAAATAGTATTTAAACAGCTGAATCCTGACGTTATCACAATTTGGCGGGAAAATAAATAGGTTTGTACAGGACCCTCGGTGCGCGAGTCAGACTCGCACTTGACCGGTTTTTTAGCTGTGGGTCTGATATATCTAGAGAGCTTAAATTCGTAATTGTCAACTTATTTCATCGTAACAGCCCATTAATGTCCCACTACAGGGACGGGCCTCCTTCCTTGACGGAGGGATACTTGGCCTACTAATACCACGCTTGCAGACGGAGCGTATTTCCCTTTCCGTGTTCAGTTGGCGACTAAAACCAGCACGGTTTTGTATTACTAACCAACTCGACAAACCCGTGCTGAATTGGCGCCAACTGAACACGATTTTGCGATCAAGCAACGTTACCAAACGTTTTACAAAATCGTGTGCGAACATTTCCGAACAATCCGAAGAGAATGTTCGGAAATGTTCGCAATAAATCGCGGCACGCGAAGTAGGTACTTAGGCTAGCCGGCATTTGGCGCGCATCGCGTATGAACCCGTTTGTCAACGCTTACGTGTTTGATATTGTTTTCATTGGTAGTGCTTAATGGAAGAGTTTAAAAGGATTTTTAGCGAAATTACCAAAGAATTTGAAATACTTAGCTATAATGGGAAGTCTAGTGATAGTTATACGTATTAGTAGGACAAGTATCCCTCCTTCACGGGAGGAGGCCCGTCCCTGCAGTGGGACATTAATGGGCTGTTATGATGATGACAGGTATTTAAAATTAAAATAAAAATCTTACTCCAACCAAAATGTTGATACTAAGAAAATTCATCTATACTAACATCGCGTTAGACAGATATTTTACGTTATTCGCGCATTATGTTAAAACTGAGATATCTTTCAAACTAATAATCGGATCTCATCGCTGTAAAGGTAAATTATGTTTAAAATTACTTAAATAAATATAATGATTAACGTATTTATTTTGATAAGGGTCGATACCATGTACACAAAATACCTTTCCAAACAATGCATTTCTTTAAATAAAATTTTATTATTATAAAAAAGGTCGTAGTGAGTTAACCTTACAAGATAGATCTATCTTTGACTTAATTGTAAAACTTTTTTAAAGGTACAATTCTCTCATACATCATTTCAGTATATCTCCAGAAGTTTAAGCAGCAGAAGCAAAATAAACGTTTTTAAGCGTCCCTTTTATAAACATATTTCATTACTGCTCTACTCCTATTAGGCATAGCGTGATACTATATAGCCTATGACACTCCCCGATAAATGGACTATCAAACACAGAAAGAATTTTTAAAATCGGTTCAGTAGATCCAGAGATCACCCCCTACAACGTCACAAACACACTATCACAAACTTTACCTCTTTATAATATTAGTATAGATAAGAAGGTATAAATACTTATATAAATATACAAATTAGGATAGAGTAGGTACATATTTATAAATAAACAAAAAAAATTCATTCCTTACCCTTGCTGTATTCAGTTCAACTACACACTAATTTGTAAAACATCACCTAGCGCCACTCGTTACAAAGACAGTTGATGCGAATTGAACACGGAGTAGTTGAATTCCATACTTAATAAAAAACCGTGTTTGATTCAGCCGTACGCTGTTTTGTAAAACGTTTATAATGTTGCTTGATCGCAAAAGCGTGCTCAGTTGACGCCAATTCAGCACGGGTTTGTCGAGTTGGTTAGTAATACAAAACCGTGCTGGTTTTAGTCGCCAACTGAACACGGAAAGGGAAATACGCGCAGACGGATTGGTATAGGGTTTAATTTCAAGGTTTCCTTCTTTTTATTTAGTGAAGATAATATTCACCTTATTTGTTAGGCACTAAAGTGACACACCTTTGCTTATCCTATCCTACTAATATTATAAATTAATTCCACTAGGTATTTACGTAGCGTGGTATTTCATCTTTTGTATTCTTTATTTTTTTATTCTTTGTTTATTGCTATAATCTTTAATATGGCGATGGCCTATTACTATTTAAGTTACCTTATAATATGCTTTTTTGTAAATTTTATTGTACCTAAGACACTAAGATACCTCTGCCTTCGCACCTACACATTACTCCACACATGCAACACACCCCCATAATCACTTATGCTACCACATAATCACACTACCGTCAGCTACTTTTATCTCTTCCTATCTACTACCTCAAAACACACAACTCAAAACACATTAGTATCAAGTACGTGTTGCTTACATCTACACTTGCAATACCACTCGCTTAGAGTGACGCCTCGCGTAAAGTATTGTCTATTTACTCACTTTTTAATATGCATTCATGGCTTTACTTAACGTTTTACAAGAAATTGATAATTCTGCAACTATTGAATGTCACTCAACTGATCTCATCGAAGAATGTAAGCAACATCTACAGTACTCACAGAACGACCTCACAATACTTACTTTTAATATTAGGAGTTATCAACATAACTTTGCTGACTTTTCATCTGCTCTCAAACGCTTTAACACTGATTTTGACTTGATTATTTTAACCGAATGTTGGTTAAGTGAAGGCTCTATAATCGAATCTCTGCCTGGGTATACAGCAACTCGGTCTCAAGCCCAAACGAATAAAAGCGGCGGTGTCGTCATCTATTTAAATAATAAGTGGGATAACTACTCAACTCAAACCTTTATTATAGATGCAGACAGTCTGCTCATAATACTTAATCATAATATAGCTTTACTAGGAATTTACAGATCCCCGGCTATAAAAAACCTAGATAACTTTTTAACCAGTCTTGACAAAACTCTAGAAAGTTTAAAAAAATATCCTATAATAATTGTTGCTGGCGATATCAATATTGATATAATAAACAAATCATTCAATGCATACACAGACTACTTAAACGTCATGGCAGCCCATACTTTGATCCCAGCTATAACTAAACCAACCAGAAATAGTGCCTGTCTCGATCATATATTTATTAAATCGCCCTTTAAATGCTCTGGCATAGTTTGTAAATGCTCAGTAACGGACCACGATATAGCGATTGCCACTACCTCTCTCAACCAAAAACTTAATAACTTTAGTACACCCCGCTACAAACTAAAAACTGACACTGAGGCAGCGGCCGCAGAGCTAAATAAAATATCTTGGTTAGAAGTTTTAAGCGATAAGTCTACAGACTCTGCTGTCAATTCTTTTATGGATATTTTCACAAAAATAACTCAAGCTCACTCTCACAAAATCAAAATAAGCCGAACCCGTTTCAACATTAAACCATGGATTAGCCCTGGCCTTATTAGGTGCATGCGCCACCGAGATAGCCTACACCTTGAAGTCCGTAAGTTTCCTCATGATGACATGCGACGACTAGTTTACATCCGGTACAGAAACTTTTGCAACAATCTATTAAACAAGTTAAAAACTGAATATCACAGTAATAGAATACAAACAAATCAAGATAACCCTAAAAAACTATGGAAAACTCTTAAAACAATAATACAGCCAAACTCTAACAATAACAATCCCTTAATAAGCGTTTAATCAAAGACTTGAAAAATTCCATTATTAAACCCTTTACCCACCTTATTAATTTAAGTCTAAAGTCTGGCACCTTTCCCGACCGCTGGAAGTCTGCAGCAGTTAGCCCCATTCATAAAAGTGGTCCAACAGATTTACCAGATAACTACAGGCCCATTGCACTCCTTGATATTTTCTCAAAAATTTTAGAAAAAGTAGTAAACTCACGATTATCTAAATACCTAGAAAGTAACAAATTTATTTCAGACAAGCAATTTTGTTTTAGAAAAGGAAAGTCCACCGAGGACGCAGCTAGACTATTAACTAACACAGTTGCTTCGTCAATAGAAAAAGGAAACCACAATCTAGCAGTTTTCATAGACTTAGCAAAAGCTTTCGACACGGTGTCAACTGTCTTACTACTTAAGAAATTAGAATCAGTTGGTGTCAGGGGAAATGCGTTGCAGTAGTTTGAAAGTTATCTTTCAAACCGCCGCCAGTTTGTTAAGATCCAGGATACTACTAGTGAATCCCTCCCTATTACATTTGGTGTCCCGCAGGGTAGCATTCTCGGCCCAACCCTGTTTACGCTTTACATTAATGACATAGTTGAGCTCTCTCTCCCAAACGCAGATATAATATCCTACGCTGATGATACTGTAATTATATTTCAAGCCTGCAATTGGGAAAATGTATTTCATCTCGCAGAGAGTGGTCTCATTGTAATAGCAAACACCCTAAAACAAAATCTGTTGACACTCAACGTAAAAAAAACTAAATACATGACATTTTTCAAAACCCAAGCTTCCAACCCACCTAACACTTATAAACTCAAATTTCACACCTGCAACACAAGAACTTCCCCAATGCAATATACTCGTAACTGTACATGTCAACTTTTAGAACGAGTTAAAACCTTCATTTACTTAGGTATCTCTTTGGATGAAAATTTAACATACAAATCCCATCTTAGCCTATTATCATCTCGTGTGAGGAAACTTATTCATGTTATGAAAAAACTTAGAGACGGGACCCCTCCTCACGTTCTTTATTTAGTATTTCATGCACTATGTCAATCAATTCTACAATACGGTATATTAGTGTGGGGAGGTGCCTGTAAATCTTCGTTTATTAATATAGAGCGATCACAAAGAGCGGTCCTTAAGGTAATGCTTAGAAAGCCTTATCGCTATTGTACAGATTTACTTTACAAAGACCTTCCTATACTTCGAGTCAGACAACTATATATTCTTAAAGCTACACTATTAATTCACAAATCAGTAAAATATAGACCTGACTACCAGGAACTTATTTCTAAGCGAGTCTTCTCTATACCTATTTCCCGTACCACATCTTTGTTAGCCAGACATAGCTCTTTCTTTCTGCTCCCCCGTATCTATAACGTAGTTAACAAACAGCTTAGTATTGTTAATCACTCACTCTTCTCGTGTAAAATACTTGTCAAAAAATGGCTTCTAGAAATGTCATACCTTGAAACTGAGGCAATTTTATAAGGAAAACCTTTTTAGACCCACTGACAAACACACACTCACTCACATCCACTTAAATACGAACTCACACATCCACTCACACACATATACACACAATTACATAATATTTTAATTTTTTTTTATAGTCTATAATTATTTTTTTTAAATAATAAGTATAATACAAATAAAGTCATATAAAACCTTTGTAACAATGATAGTTATCAAGCATCTATAGCACCATTTACCTATGTCAAAACTCTGGTTTCCAAGATACAAGCTACGGCTTAGTTTGGAAACCACTGCCCACATTTAAAATAAGTCACTTTAGTATATAGTTTACCGTGTAATAGTTATGTAAATTATCTTAAGATTTAAAGTGTAACTTTCTGTTGGACAATAAAAAAAAATAAAAAAAAAATGCAAGTTTGTGAGGATGGATGGATGTTTGTTACCCTTTCATGCAAAAACTACTAAATGGATTTTGATGAAATTTGGAATATAGGTAGTTTATGGTGTAAAATAACAATTAAGCGGGTAATACCACGGGCATCAGCTAGTAGGTTTATAAATAGGCGATGGGTGTGTCTCATGGGTGGTCATAGATAGGCGTTGGGCGTGTCCCATGAGAGTGCACATACAGGTGTTGAACTTGTGCTGGGCGTGTAGGTAGGTGTTGGGCGTGTACATGTGATTGGGAGGGTGCAGGTGGATTAGGGGCATGTTCTCCAAACGTTGCTTAGTAAATCAAGAAACCTAACAATTATCTAATATCACAAAACATTACTATTATACTTGGAAACCAAAATTACTAATAATATTTTTTGATCAGAGCCAGTGAGGGAGGAATTCATTTTAAATATATATCCTGTTTACACAGTCTTGATACATCTAAACCTAGGCAAGTAATTTTAATATATTTAATAGGTAGGTAATACAAACAACAAAAATTCTGTATTATTTTTATTCCTTGGCTTTGCTTTCGTAATTTTTTATACAAACAGATATTACTTCTTCAATAAGAAGTGCTCTCTCTTTAGCTATTTTCAATGCTTTTTCTTCACAGTCTTCTGAGAGGTTGCTACCACCAAATTTTTGTGAACTACAAAGAAAACCTTTGTTGTAGCATAATATTAAGTTAGCACCAATTCCCCCACACATGTCTTCTTCATATGATGATGGATCAACTAGAATTATATTGCTGTAAAAGAAAAATAAAATATTGAACACAATTATTTTTAAGTTGAAATTCTTCATTGCATTTTTTATATTTCCCCATGACAAAAGGACACATCATCTTAAGTGCACATCTTTTTTTATTTTACATCAAAATGTATACTGACCTTTGAATGTGTTTGTAAATTACAAAACTTGTTGCTATTGGTAGCCCATCTATTTTGAGTTTAGTTCTTACACTGGTATCAACTTTAATTTCTTCTGTTTCTGGATCATAAGTTACAGTTGGCAGCATTACTTAAAACAAATAAATAATTTATAAAAAGTTTAAGATATTTTCTCTCCATACTTGTATACTCAGACCATATTTCCATGGGGGTAAGCAGAGACTACTGAGTGCCTAGCACTATGATGGTTAGATACCTGATTTGCTTAGTTTAGATTAATATCATTATACATGCCTAAAAGTTTTGAGTGCTACGAACCCACATGCCCTTTCTAAGGGAAGTAACCAATTATGTCCCTGTCAGTCTTTCTAGGCCATCCCCTACCGATACTACCCAATTTCACTAAAAATTTTTCATCACCTAGTAAATCTTAACCAGTAATTTATTATTACAAATACAAAAAAATATTTTGTTCAGCCTAATAAATAATATAATAGAGAAAAATGACTGATGAACTTCAATGAAAGATTATACTTACATGTCTTCAAACTGGCCATCAATGTAATAATACAAGCATCAACTAAGCTACCTCCATGGTCAAGACAGACCATATCACAGTGCAAGACCCAAGCTAATTTATCGGGAACTATGCAGAGGTCTTTCAAATCTATACATTTAGAATTAATGATAATGTCCGATACAATATTGCTGGTGACTTGTGCATTGTCTGAAGGAGGACCAGGCCTATACTTAGAAGAACATAATGGAGGTAACTCTACATTTGTCACTAGGAACCCGTGTTCTGGTTCTTCTGCTTTCGGAGTTGCTAGTTCCTGAAAAAGAAATGAAGGTTGTGATTAGTTAAATGCATTTGTTACAAGGGGTATATTATCTTATCATAATGGCTAACTTCTAAAATTGGTACAGTACATTACATTGTAACTTTGGCTGATTGATTACATCTATAGCTATAGTTCAGAAGGTTAAGTTTTCTAAACAATGGGCAGTCACAAGTTTTGGTTTCATTTATATAATTAAGTATGTGGTTAAATATGTTCAAATAGTTGATAAATTAAAGCAGCTATAACTATATTCACTCATTGTTTTATATAATTGTTCCTCTATTGTTTAGCTATCTAGTAGACACTACCACAAAGGAAGCAATTATTATTTAGAGATTGTGTTGGTTAATATTAATGTAATTATAAAATAATTATAAATTTACCAATTTTATTCCACATATGACTGAAGTGTTTCCACACTTTATTAAAGCAGATGCATCAGCCGTTTTAATGGCATCGACATTTAATTTAATATTTCTGTGCTCGTTAAATGCCCTCCCATCAGGCCGTACATCTTTAGATATATAATCGTTAAAAAACTTCACTGGGTGTATGAGTCTGAAAGTTAAATATTCTGAGTAAGTATTGTAAATATAGTATAAAATAAAATAATAAAGTTAAATGATAAAGTTGAATGTTTGCTAACTTGTAAACTTCTGACATTGTATTATTTATTAGTTAATGAAGTCTTAATCAATCACTAGTTTATCTTGATTCTTTTTAAAGAGATAACGAAAACTTTCGCTAATTAAATATAACAAATATCAATAATTAAACACATTCATTTCAAGAAATCACAACAACACAAAACACTGTCTGCAAGAAACGTGTTTTTGACACTGACAAATTTCCAGTATATAATTCTTATTTAAGCTGACAAACAAAGTGACAAGACGGTAATAAGAACCAGTGCGGAACGAATAAAATGGATCTAATATTTTCTGATAGTCACTTAGCGCAAGAAGATGGATAAAATGGAGATTTTATTTATTTATTTATTGTATGGATCTTCAACAAAGAATATACACGACAAAAAAAAAAGAAGATAAGATCGGATCGGTTATTAATATCCAGGATCGATAGAAGTATGCTTAGGTGGTTTTTATTTAGACATATTCACAGCTTATAAGTACAATAAGAACTAAAAAGTAGGCGACATCGATACTCCTATTCAGATTTTGGACGCATAGTGGCATGCGCATGGTAGTAGCGTAACAGGACGTGAGAAGGACTCGGACAGAAACGACGTTAATAACAAAAGTCAAAGCAGGTTTCTCAACATTGTTGCCTGTGTGTGTAACTTATGTAATGTTATGCAGTTGTTGCAGATGGTTGCGCAGATGCCAGAGTTTTCTAACTAGATAGGGGGGGGGGGGGGGTGTAGTAAGTTGTTGATTTCAGTAAATCCTTCCCTGATTACTAACTTCAGGCCGGCCGAGTTAATTGGCGTATACTGTATGTATTTAGAATTGACTATCTTATCCTTACAATTAATGCATTGAATGTCCATGTGTAATAACGTCAACTGTCAAATCTGTAGTTGATGACACTTAATTTTGACGTTTCTTTTTGACTTGGTTTTGGTGCACGAAAGTCCAAGGTGTGTGTTTTAGTAAAAATATCCAAGTTAATCATTAAAACTAAATATCGGAAGACAAGTTTTACGTTAATTTAAGTGTTATTAAAGGTTGTTGCAACAAACCGTTGTCTTATTTTGTGGTATTATTTCAGATACAATGGCAAAACCAAAAGGAGAGAGGAAAGGCAAATCTGCCATCAATGAAGTTGTGACTCGTGAATACACAGTGAACTTACACAAACGTCTTCATGGAGTAGGCTTTAAGAAACGGGCTCCTCGTGCCATCAAGGAGATCCGCAAATTTGCCGAAAAACAAATGGGAACACCCGATGTTCGAGTAGACACTCGTCTAAACAAATACCTATGGTCAAAAGGAGTCAGGTAAATGAACCTGTTTTAGCTTCTATTTCGTGTACTAAGAAATATATTGTTGCCGAGTGTAATCTATATCAAACATAACCACCAAATAAGTTCAAAACATTCATATAAGCTCAAAGTAATCAAAACATAGGTTATGTTTTCAAAAGTAAAGAATGTTTAAATTATTGAAATTCATTTCAAATTGTATATTATTGTATTGTGTAGATAAGGAGCAGTGTTAGATTTCATATAACTGGCTGATGAATGAGGGAAGCACCAGATCGCTGGTGGTGGAAATGCTTGGAGGAGATCTATGTTTAGTAGACTGCTTATGACAGCTATGATGTTAATGAATGTGTTAAAGTGAAAAGTTAAAAGTTTAATGGCTCTGAGAAGCAACTAACCAAAGATGTATACAGGGTGGCTCATTCAAAAGGGTCAGTATTGGAAAGTCTTAAACTATAAGTCATACGAAGATTTGTTCTTAGGAACCATGACACCGATTTTGATAAAAAGAAAAACTGCATTCATACATTTGAAAAAGATACTGTACCCAGCTGGGGAATCGAACCCGGTTGTTTTGCAAAAATAAACTTATACTTTTTCTATTTAAATATCGATTCTGTAGGTATTAAGCAGTAAATATCTCTATGAAACTTTATGTCTTAAATGAATAAAATGCATTTTTTTCACATATTTAAATTTATTATAGTAGGTGTTCGAAGTGGCCACCGTTTTGTTCAATACAATATTTAACATGTTAAGGTAACAATCTTCTTATTGCATTTTGTATCTTCATGCAGCCAATCAAACTGAAACGTTCCATTTTCAAATGAGGCTTAACACGTCTCTGTACCTATCTACAATATCTACATACTTTATGTGGGCTTTTCAATTGATTGTTAGTGTTTGTTTAATAGTTGCATGAAAATAATATTACTGTAGATAACAAAACTTCCTTAAAAGTTTAAAGCAATGCCACATGATTATGTAACACGGTGTATGTAACTAGTAGAGGGGTACAAACAACCGTAGGGACAATTTTACATGCCTGAACTTGTTGAATATTGTAATAGTGGTCACTTCCAACACCTACTATGATAAATTAAACTATGTGAAAACAATGCATTTTATTCATTTAAGACGTAATGTTTCATAGAGATATTTACTGCTTAAGACCTACAGAATCGATATTTAAATAGAAAAAGTATAAGTTTATTTTTGCAAAACAACCGGGTTCGATTCTCCAGCTGGGCACAGAATCTTTTTCAAATGTATGAATGTAGTTTTTCTTTTTATCAAAATCGGTGTCATGCTTCCTAAGAACAAATCTTCGTATGACTTATAGTTTAAGACTTTCCCATACTGACCCTTTTGAATGAGCCACCCTGTATAATTAGTTAATAAAAAGTTTTTATGTTAAGCTGCTGATACAGGCTGCTTTCATTGAAGTTGTGAAAGTTAAACTCCATATTTCTTTTTAGACAGTTGATTTATTATAGATTTTAAGTTTCATTTTTCTTTTTTTGATGAAAATTTCTTTAAAATGTTGACTGATTGAATGATGAAGACTTTTCCAACATCTATGGAATGAGACAATGTTGTGATATTGTGTTCATCTTTTTTATTCATACATATAGAATAGAATATTAACTGGAATTAATTTACTTGGTTAATGACTGCACCTTAAATTCTAATTATCATTATCTCAGCTAAAAGACAGCAGCTGCTGGGGATAGGCCTTTTTTAAATGTCTTTATCTTCCTCTGTCATGTGCCTCCCTCATCCATCTGTTGTCTACAGTATTTCTTAGACCATCGATTAATTCTAATATTAGCAACAAATTAATTGATCTGTAATAACATCAGGTTTATGTAGTTTGATAACATCTAATTTCATGTTTTCATTAAATTATAATAATTAATCTATTTGTTTCTCTTTTTTCAGAAATGTCCCCTTCCGTGTCCGTGTCAGGCTCTCACGCAGACGTAATGATGATGAAGACTCTGCACACAAATTGTTCACGCTTGTGACCTACGTACCAGTAGCATCCATCAAGGGCTTGCAGACAGAAAACGTTGACGCTAGCCAAGAATAAACACCTCTAAGTTTAAGCTATTACAGTATTTTATTTGAAACCATTAGAATTTAGTACCACTTAGTAATAGTTGCAAGTTTTATCAATGCTTTGACCAATATATGACAAGAGGTATGCTATTTAAGTTACTTTGGGATAGTTAACCTTAACTTCTAATCTTTAGTACTTCTAGTCTTTGTACGCTAGCTTCTCTGGCTGTCCTAATGGCTTGTGAAATCATAGCTTATTAAAATCTTTATAGTGGAAGTGTAATATCATCAGTCTGTCACTAACTTTATATATATACTCACTTTACTGCACCTGATCTTTGTAACTCAAAACTGTTGTGAAGTCTGTATGATTTAAATCAAGACACTTATGATAGAAAGGATGATATTGAAATTTTTCAAGCCTTATTAAAACCTGAGATATTAGGGCAGGCAATTTTAATTAATACAGGTCTGAATACCAAACCACACTTACAGCTCTTGTGAACTTATATTTAATGAAATAGAAACAAAAAATAGTCTGCAGCAAACTTAGGAATTTACCTAAGTCCCTTTAGAGAGGATTCTAGGTGCTTTTTCATAATCCTCTGATTTTAGTTTAAGTAACCAGCAGGAGCAGACTAAAGAGGACGAAGTAGAGTTTCATTACATGGTCAGCACCCGCCGGAACGGCTCGTGTAATACCAGTCTTCTCGCCGTCTCCCGGCCTCTTACGATATAGAGGAATACCGTGGGTTTTAGTCGGCACCTATTACTCATCTTTCCTGACTCCGACACATCTGCCTGCCTGGGCCAAAGGTATGCGTTTCGACTGCTCGGCCACGGCACGCAAACAGAAAAAAAATTAGTCAGGGATTCTGTCGAAATTTGTCGAAAACGAATGCCACAAACTAAAAATTTGTCGAGGTAGAAAAAAAGAAGTTATAGGGGTCTAAACGTGGCTGCGCGAACGAAACGCGGAGGATTGCGCGGCCACGGAGATCTCAGCAACTACTTGAGCTAGAGAGCTAATTCTTTTTGTAAATGAATGGCTGAATTTGTCAACAATTGTCGAAAAAAGAATCACAAGCCCTAGATCAATACTTTACTAGATATTCACCTCTGAAGTCATGGCCGCGCAATCATCTAGACTACTTTAGATTTTGAAAAATATTTAGGGTTACACAGAAAATATAAAAACCATAAAAAAATTAATGACACCTATACGATTTTATTCAATAGGCTTTACAAGAGGTTAAAACGAGTAACATAGTCTACTTTTTTTAGGGTTCCGCAGAAAAAAAATACGCTATATTTTTTTTAAGGTAAGTATTTGGCTCTTTATGATGTAGATTGTACTGCCTTATATTAAAAGAGTAATTTCGACGAGTCTTCTAGAAAATCATTATAGGGGTTCCGCAAAAGAAAACAAGAAAAATTTGATACATATTATAGTTTTAAGGGTTCCTCAGAAATAACACTAAGTAGGTAAATTGTTTATTAATTTTTTTTTACTGGCAGCCAGTTGCAACCACAGTTTAAGAAACGATAACGGTGGTTCAATGGAGAAGATGGTTATAAGTTATCGGCGACATGGAATCCAGTAATTCAAAAAACATTACCTCACTTTGATTCGCAATCGGTGAAACATCAGAATAGGGTCACGGTTAGTCTTCTTGTGTGCAAAATGAGGGTAGAAAGAAAATCTTCAACCTCGGAGACGGAGTCTTGTGACATCGCTGCATCAGTCTACTTCTGACCATGGCTGGTGTAACCTGGCCGAAACGTCGAGCGGCTCAAGGTAAATAATTAAAGTGTTTACCTAAAATCTATACGCGTTAACCTACATAAGTAGTTACTATAGGCATAGGCTACATCATGTTATTGCAAGTACTATTCCCTAATAGTACTATTTTTCCCTACTGTTCCTACTATTAATAGTTCCTACAGTTACCCTACATTTACTAAAGTTTCCCTAAAGTGAGGCAGATAATAAGATACCTACATAAACAGCAATTTACCCGCTACTTTGTCGTGGCACGTAACTAAGCTAGACATTAGATAGGTACACCATATTATAACACATTGTTATCATAATTCAATAATTATACACAATAATTTTTGACATTTTGTCGAACTGTTATCATATTTCGAATATGCATGCTTCTCAAACAATTATGTTACCCCTTGTTTGTGTAAGTGCAAAATGGTACTTAGCTAATGTCACTATGGTGCAGGATGTGGGACAGGTCTCAGAGAGGTGTACACGTTGGCCGCAACACTAAGCCTGCGGTTCACTTCCATTAGTACGGCTAAATCCATTACAGACACATCTCGTCCCACTATCTGTATTAAGTGTCTTACGTGTTTCTCTGAAACATGTGAGGGCTCTCACACCTAGTGAGATAAACCATGCCTCCATACTCGTATATCGTAGTACAGTCACGAGCAATAATATGTACACATTTTCGCATTTTGTAAACCAGTTATCTAAAGTTCTGCCAATCCAAAATTGAAAATTCGAAGATTAATTCAAAACTGTACGGAACCTCTTCTAAATTACGAATTCATTTTGATATTGTAATGTCTAGATAAACGTGCAGATAGTTTAGAAAATTTGAAAATGTGTACATATTATTGCTCGTGACTGTACGTATAATCTATATGGTACGTCATAGACTCGTGTAGCCCACTTCACTATGCGGTTTGATGTATGAATAGAGCAATCTGTTATTTGATGTAAAATTTTCAACAAAATAGTTTAGATACTCCACGCTCGGTGAAGTATTATTAAAAAATATTGTGCAATGAATGTAGTGTCGACTAGTTGTAAAAAAGTTTATTTTTATACTAGAACTCAACTTTTATCTGTCCTAGCGGGTAGTCATTAAAATACAAGCGTGCAAAGTTACATGTATTTTTTCTGACATTAATTTACATTCCGTGAATGTGTAAGTAAATTTTGTAAAATCACACATACCTACAAGGGTCTCTATTTGTTTTACGCAGGGTTAATATAAGAACTCGGTAACTTTTGCATGGACTAAACATTCAGGTTCGCTAGGTCAAGTTATTAGGTTTATACTTCACTTAGCGCAGCAGTAACAAAATGTACTGTAATGTAAGTAACCACCGATAACTGAAATTGAAAGCGCAACCATTTGTAAAACATTTATTAAATGTAAATTAAAAGAGATAAGGTTTCGATAATTAATATCCTCGGTTGCTAGGGACTGTCGTACCTACACGATTCGATACTAAACGCGTGCTTGTCCATTAAAGCATCTATTTTCGTTTGATTTTAATTGTACTTTGAATGTTTTAAGATTAAAATTTATCAACTGCAACGTAAAGATATAAAATGAATGTAGAGAAAATTCGTGCGGATCGTAGTACATGGCTCTCAGTAGTCCCTGTATAAAACATGGCATCAGTTTTTGTGTAACAGAGATAATGGGTCCGATTGCCTTTCTTTTCGCTCTTAAATAAGGATGCACTAAAATTTCTAAAATAAGACCACGTCCTTATTTGAAAGCTATTGCGGATGTCACAAAAAAGGAAGGTGACCTAAAAATCTACCAATTCCTTTTGTCTATGAAAACAACCTTAATTAAGAGTGTTGTTATATCAAGTTTGACATCTGTACGTCAAAGTTTTTTTAAAATTTATTTATATAGGCTTTGTTGCTTAGCGACCACATCGCCGCCTGTATTACGTCAAAGTTAGTCTTACTTTCGTTCGTACTTATTTTGCGTTTTTACTTGTGATATCTTTTAATTTGTTTTTATAACAGGGAAACAGATAAAAAGAGGAGGATGAAGAAAGAGCAACACAGTTTTATGAACACTGTAGTTGTCACATCGAACGGATCAGAATTATCTCTGATATGCCGATATGTACCTAAGCCTTCTTTTTGTCTGTAAACTAATAAGAAAAGACGCACTTTTTTATAAGGAACAAAGGCATTCAGTTAGGTAATTTAACACATTTAAACACTCTTACCGTTGATGTTCTTCATTTAACCTTCTTTGCACAATTATAACACTGATAGGAAACATTTTTGTTACTAAAAATCCAAGAAATTTCTTTTTTAAATAAATTAAAATAAGCTCGCACAAAATTTCGAGCGACTTTAATTAAGGCTGCTTTTGACAGCTTCTACTTAAATAAGGTCAGTCAAATGTCAAATAAGACGAAACGCAATCGGAATAAGTAAACTACTATCACTAATTAAGTTTAGGATGACCCTATTTTAGTGTATGTTCTTATTTAAAGGAAAGGTAATACCCATGTGTACTAAAAATTTAAGTTTACATTTAAGTTCATTTTGTTGTTCTTAATTAAAGCCAATTGAGAAACGCAATCGCACCCAATCTATATCTAAACCAATCCGAAGTTCTATTCATTTCAACCCAAACCTTTTAAAAATTCTATTGTTCTGTATTCAAAACAGTCAACAAAATGAAGTTTAAAATGAACTGACAAGTCTTAACTGCAGACATAAATAACTAACATTCAAGCATAACTGCAGGTAGAGCAAGGAATGGCGTGACATTTACCCGTTTGTGTCACCAAGTTTATTTACATCCGTGTGCCGACGCCTGATAAACTAAAAGTATTATGTGAACTTATGTACATGCTTACAGAGTTGTAACTCTATGTATGCACTTCACGTGCATTTTGTTACCTACTGCATTAAGTATTTGTAACGTATCTTTCGACCAACAATTAAAAAAAAACAAAAAGCAATAGTTTATAGGACATTTTATTTTTACGACATCCTTTCTTTTCTTTGGTCTAGCGCCATTCTTGATAAAATGATGTCAATAATCGGCCTAGAGTGTACTCACGTTTCGTTTTATTCAAAATTTAATAAATTTTGCGAGCGATTCTAAACCAAAACTCGTAAAATGCTACGGCGTATTAGCAACTTTTAAACTCATCGATATATATTGGAATAGAGATATTCAAAAAACATGAAAAGCCTACGTGAAAAACATTACGCATCAATGAACAAACTGTAAAAGGCAGTATATACGTCTACACGGTAGTGCATTGAACGTGTCAACATTTTACTGTAAACGGATCTTTATTGTTCGTGTTTCGTTGTAATAACAATGTTGAATAAATTGCACTACAATCATACGTTAGGTACGCGATAAGCGTAAATGACACAAATGTCACTTTGATTATGCCATTATAAAGTATGTAACCTTTTCTGACAGGTAAGAGGCTTTAAAACCGTACGACTCGCCGTAAATTAGCTTTGTGTTCCATTTCATTCAGTTCGTAGGTATACCCTTTTAAAACTAATATTTTTTTGCAATTGTCAACGAACGTTTGTGATTGGTAACGATTATTCAGATCTCTAGTCCACCTACATGGGTACCATCACTGACGTTTTGAAAAAAAAATGTACTTAACTGCAATAAAAGTCATAATCTATACAGATACAATCATAATAATCGAATAATGGCGTTCCAAGGTTAAAACTTCAGTAATTAGGGGGAAATTATACTATAAATTTCGTAAAAGTATCGCATAATTAAATTTAACTTTTCTCATTAAAACGTCGTAGTTGAATAGGCAATGTTGACATAATTATATATTTAGCGAATGCTATTTAAATTATAATCCTAGCGAACGTAGCATCGTGTAACGTGATAATCTACTTACAACAATGGCGGATGCATTGTTATTATGTGTTATACCCCTTCCAGCGTAAGTTTAGCTTTTTGACAGTTCACGTCCATGAAGTTTCGTAATACTTCCGCTTATTTTTCGAATAAATTATATTGTATTTCATGGACGTACCCATGTTTTTTTCAGTTACCATGGTTACTTAGTGATGGACACTCATAACGATTACCACCATTATGAAACAAATTATAAATAATCGGTAGAAATAAATGCTATGAATAAACCTGAACTCTTCATAATACGTGTATAAAATGTAATATGATATTTTAGATTAGCTATAACCCGCGAAGGTGTCACGATAAATTATGTATTTTAAATAATACCTAAGCTAACTATAATTTTATCATTTTAAGCTATAGGCTAATTCTCTTAACATAGAAGAAATAATCACTAATAAAATGATAATGTAAGTTGATGTAAGGATCCAAATGTGTAAAACAAAGTAATTTGAAAAATCGCGAAATCGCTTACAATCGAATGGCATTACATTCGAGATACTACTGAACGTCACTAACATCAATCTGTCAAATGTCGTTAAATATAGTGGAAAGGGTATAATATATAGTATGCGGAGAATTCATTGATGATGTTATGATAGTGCATGTTGTGAGGGATTAAAGAATGAAGAATGTGACTAACTCTCTAGGATAGTCATCACGGTGGAACGTCATGGCAGGAAAATGAAAAGTCGATGCAAACCTTTGTACCAATACGTTTGGGCAGCGTTTTCGATACTTTTTTTAGCACTAGAAAGCGCTTTCTATGCGTCAGATCCTGTGTTCGCAAACTAAGATTGTTACCGAACGTAAAAAACGTATTTAATTATAAAAATAAAATAAAAAATACTTAAGACCTTATGGAATTTCTTTACCTACTTTAAGAAAGTAACTACTTTTGATAGGTAGTTTTTAAAACTACGCACGACACGACATTGGCTCACTAAAAGGGAGTTTTAAAAAAAAATACATTAATTACTTACATAACCTACTTAAAAATACATACATCAAAATTAACACTAAAATAAAATACTTAATCCTATAAACAAATGCATCAGTTTCAAACTAAATATCTGACATCACGTAGTTGTAGAATTAATTAGTTGTCAAAGTGCAAACTATGTCGAAGTGGTAGCAAGTTGTACTGTGGCAAAGTTGATAGTAGTAACTCCGTGCACGTGGACTGACTCACAAAACATTACTTACTAAGATGTCACGATTTTACAATACCTAGGTACAGATAACTTCTGCTTTTGTAAATATGAAATGTGGTTTTTGTTTCACGAGTGTGTTTTAAAAGGCCTCAAATAATTTAAAAACTACAAAGATTGCATAATCAGGCTTCATGTAATGTATTTTTATAATATAATAATACTCGTACATCCACTCCACGCCCCCTACACATTATATAAATATCATAGACAACTAGGTACTAGACCAATGCAAACAATCATATTCTTGTAGAAAAATATTTATATTCAGCGGAAATCGAAGTTAAGATTTCTGCGTAGCAGCCATGGACTATTATCGCTACGACGCCACATAAACATATAATGTCTTTTTTCTTATATTTTTTAAAAATATCTGTTTTTAGGGATTTATTAAAATCAAATCTGAGCTGTTATAAGACCAACGAAGGCTTTACGCGATGTAGCGCTCTTAATAACAAATAGAAAGACCTACATTTTCAAAGTATAGATTCAGTTTTTCAGTGACGTCACACTGTACCTATCAACAAAAACTTTTGCCCACCGTTATCCATTTATCAAACGGGTCACGACTCGCAAGTATGGTTTCGCACACTAAGGTGAAGAGGGCGGGACGGATAACCAGTTTGCCCCTTATCACTCGGGGTTATTACCGTCAACAAACTTGCGGCCGCACAGTTTCGACTACATTATATGGTTATATACACTTTATAACTTTTTAAGCTTAAGTCTAGCTTCGATATTTGTTTTAAATTATATTAGCTGAACTTCTTCTGAGTAGAAAAGCAACATTTTAGCTTGTAGACATTTTAACTGAGGTTCTTATGATGTGAAAATCTCAAAAGCATGTTGTACGCAAACCTTTTAACCACATGCCAGTCAGCCTTACTCATAAATGCCTCTTAAATTTAATTACTGTTTAGCGAGATTTTTATTAGTAAAACCTACCTTATACCAAACAAAACCGTAAAAATTTAAGGTAATCAATTTGACTGTAATGAATTTAATTTAGGAATGAATTTAAGAGGCGTTTATGAGTAAGGGGGATAGTGTTCTTCTCAGCTGCTCTGGGATTATAGCCTTTGGTACCTCTGGCAGACATTGATCGCATAAAATGCCTAGCGATCTCATCACCAGGGTTGGAACAGCTACGCTTCCCGTTTATGCAGCTTAAATTGCTGCAGCGACAGACTAGCGTTCTTGAGGCTCGAGGTTTTGGCGTTACCTTGCCCACGGGCCCTGTACAATAAGAGGTGGTGACATATTGTAATAAAAAGTAGATTTTAGTTTCCACGTTGGTTACCTACTTATCACGTTGACAAAAATTAAATCACTTGATCTTAGTAAAATAAAGTCATAGTTCATTAAATAAATAAATAGAGGTACTGTAAAAGTATTTTACTGTAGCAACACAGATGCTGGCATTAATTTATAATTTATTTAGAGTACTTTTGTTAACTGGCTCCCTCGTTGGTCATACAGAAATGAAACGAAAAAAAAAGAAAATAAAATACAGTTTATATTTTTAAGGGATAAAAGGGAGTGTAATCCAAGCCTCATTTGTAAGGGGCGCTCTCACGTCAAGTTGCTACCAGAAATAAGGTTTGTAGTCCTCCTATTAAAGGTGCAAGAAGCTTTTTTACTTTTATTACTTTGATATAAAATGTTGTCTTATTTAAACAAAAAAACATGTTCGAAGAAAAACAAGGTGTACAAAAAAAGGTGAAATTATTTTCTCTTATATTTTAGATGGTTGTTTTCCAAGGTTATAGTTGCTCATATGTTTCATTATTTTAGCTGTGGTTTCGTTTGTACTTGTGTCATTAGAGACAGGTAGGAATACCTTGAACATTTTTCGACGTTAAGAAAGAACAATTGGGCGATCTTGAAAATATCGTTTCAAAATTATACAGGGTGTACATGAACAATGGCGCATAAATTTTAACACGAGGTAGCGCATAATTTTACTAGGCAGAAACAAAAAATATATCTAAAAAGGTCCATCCGTTGAGGAGATATGACCATTTCAATTATTTTTTTTACATTGCCATTTCGGGAAAATATCTGTTGAAACGAGTAGAGTTAACACATTATTATGCACACATTTTGTTATAAAAATATAGGAACTAATATAAGACCAGATTTTAGCATTCCATGGATTCTTCGTCCTGGTGTCGGGTTATTGATAGTATAAATGCGAAAGTTTGTAAATATGAATGGATGTTTGTTACCCTTTCACGTAAAAACTACTGAACGGATTTTAATTAAACTTAACTATAACATATACCTACGTCAGACTAAAACGTTAGCTTCAATTAATAAAGATATTGTGTGAATTGTCTAAAATACGCAGACGAAGTCGCGGGCAACCGTTAGTAATCCTTTAATAAACAGGGATTTTAAATCTTTAACCTACTATACTGTGGCGAGAGAGAACTTTTCCCAACCGAAATAGCCCGTGTTCTTAGATCCTACACGCACGATTATCACCTGAATCATATCAAGTGGTCTAAGTATAGTAAGGAATAAATAAGTGTATATTTGGGTTGTTCTCGTATCATTAGCTGTTAACAAGGCTTTAGGAGTCGTCGAGGCGGTGATCGAAGCTCGGTCAAGCGCGAGAGATAATACATCCGCTGCCCTTCCTTGTAATAACCATTCAGCGATTGAGTGAAGCGCAAATGGACCATTATTATGCTAACATTTTGCTATAAAAATATGAGTATCAATATATATTTTCGAAATTTCTCCGTATGGTGACGGAGTAAGAATACAATATGTCACCACCACATTTCATCCAATGGGTGTTGTAAAAACTGACTAGGGGACTATTCGTGAATTTTATCTTAACGAAATAAAAAGAAGGAAAACTTGAAATTAAACCCTATACCAATCCCTTTGGCCAGCGTGGTATTAGTAGGCCAAGTATCTCTCCGTCACAGGAGGAGGCCCGTCCCACATTAATGGGCTGTTATGATGATATATTTTTAGGAAATTCTCGTTGCATCCGCTTTTCTACTTTTCTGTGACAATTAAACCTTATTAAACCTTTAACGTAATTTACACAAAAAAAGGAAGTAAGTTTTAGTTTTGCTCTGATCATGACATTACTCGTGAAGTTCAAAAATTGGTCTATTTGTACTTGTGAATTAATTTTTCCATTCCAACGTTTTTAAGGTACGAGAATTGACATGCAGATTCAATCGCATATGTAATTTACATCACTATTTTTGTAATATTAAACGTTAAGCTTTGCCTAATATTACATTCAGCCAAAAGCTATGCAGTCATCAAGTGCAGAAATCCCACCTCGTTTCAAATAAATGTATGGTGTGCGTACGACTGGAGGCGTTGCTGAACGTAAAATATAGACGCTTTGGTTGTTATTCGTTTGACCTATACTTTGCTGTGGAGTTTATCACCATAACAGCTCGTTATTGTCCTACGGCAGGGAGCCTCACCCACTACTGAGATTAAAATTGACGTATCAATGTAATACAATGTCAATGTAATGTCGTCAATCGTATGTATCTAAGTACATACAGATTGACATACTTAGAGTTATAGCAAGTTTTTCAAAATTTGATTTCTTTGAGATTTGTACGTGTGTTAAACACCCATACTTCAGTTTCATATAGGATTCTCCGTGTTTCTAAATGCTCATAAAAAGTTAAGTCATGCCAGAAGACTATGGGTGACTTGCACAACTCTCAACGTCACGACAGTCACTAACCCAACTATAAGCAAAAATAACCTTTATAATATGTATATATAAACACGATGCATAACAACAGTATGTATACATTACTCCATTTAATCGTACTTATTAATTAAATTCTAGGAATTATCCCGTGCCTATAATCTAGTGCAGGCTGATTAAATTGATTGAATTTAGAACAATGTTAGTCGAGCTTTAGTAATACGTAACCTTGTTACAGTTATTGTGTTGTGTACGGTAGATATACTTAGTACTATAAGGTTGTATATACTTTTGGTTAGTGCACTATCTGTTATCTAAACTTGCCTTTCACGTGGTTAACTATTGCTTTAATAGGGAAAGAACTAGGACTTAAAAGTTAGTCCTGGTTCTGAAGCATAAATACCACTATACGCTCACCATCTATAGAATGACAGCACAGAGGTTGCTAACTTACCGTATAGGTTATCGAAAGCAAACTGTTTGAACTGGCAACCTATTTACTTTTAATAAGATAACGTTCGAATTCGGCAATCAAGGTCTTGTTTAATATACTATTTTTCGTATCTTATGGGTACGGTGACGTTTAGTATTTGTCATTACTAGAGATGTAGTAACACTAAAATCGTTTTTAAAAATACCGATTATATATCTAACCGATATAATTTACAAACAAGAATAAATCGATTATAGGTACAAAATAAGAAACTAATCATTTTTAAATATTTATTAATTATGCCGAATCAATGCGTGATTCATGTACTGAACAGCTTGATGAATTACTTGATTCGTGACTTACATGAATTAATAAGTGAAAATCTACTGAATTGTCTAATCTGATGTCTCTTCCTCTCACTGTCATGAAGTATTAGATTTTTGTTTTTTCCAGTCATCGTGTTACGTGGTCACAACTCACAGGTCACAGGCCTCTTTTAATAATGACATCTTCAAGATTTTACCGCTATGACGTACGAGTCCCGCCAAAAAAAACTTGCGCCCTATCCTCCTAAAAACAAATATTGAGTTATAAGACAACTGAAATTATTATATTAATATCTATGATAATAAAAAAAAAAAAAAACGATTTAATCAATTTTATAAAAAACCATTCGATTTTAACAATTTCATTGTGTCAATCTTTAATGAAATTCGTTCCGAGTCGCATACGATTGTAAATTTATATGTTTATATTTTACATATTAGGGTTGAAGATGGAATATAAAACAAATATTTCATATAATTTAATTATATATAAACGTCTAAATAATATTTTTAATTTTTTATCAGTTCGGATTCATAAATTGATAGCTTTAGTTTTTAAATTCTACAAAAGTAAATTAAGTAACATGGAAAAGATCAAATGTCACCGTACCTTTCTTATCTGATAAAGATTATAGTTAATAGTTTTACAATCAGAATGTGTTTTTTGAATTTAGAACAATATTAGTCAAGCTTTAGTAATACATAAACAACTTGTTATATAGTGTTGTGTACGGTAGATATACTTACTACAATAAGGTTGTATATACGTTTGGTTAGTGCACTATCTATTATCAGAACTTCCTTAGGCTTGAATGCCTTTGACGTGCCTAACTACAAAAACAAAAACCATATGTCTTTTATCGGAAAAAAAAACGAGAAGACAATTGAAGAGAAAAATAATTGCTTGAGGCCGGATTAGAACCCGAGTCTTTTAAGTAAACGCCTCAGATACCTTTGGCCACTAAGCTTCTTGTGTTTTTGTCTCGATATCTTAATATGTCAATTACTTAGCTTAAATCTAAGAATCTAGCTGAGACCTCTGCGTAGTTTAACAGAGACTACAACTACTTAGCGACAGGGGTTGTCAAATAAATAAAATGGAAGCTTGGATAGTTACAAGTATAAAACAGTAAAGGCAATTACACAAATCAAGACACTACATACACAAATTGTCTTTATTACATCGTGTATGCAGTTCTAAAATCGTAGAGCTTCTACGAAAGTTCTACGAGTGCTACGCATGACGTAGTGCTACGAAGCTATTGTTCTACGAGCGCGCCATGAAGTCTGCTTCCTTACTGAGTACTTGATTTATAAAGTTTCAAGTGAACATTAACACTCAACTTTTAAGATTAACTTTACACAAACAATGGAGATTTGTTGGTAGATCACAAAAAAAGTTGTTTTAAAAGAGGATTTTTATGAGGACAGTTATTGAGCTGTTGTTTAAAAAGGATTTTAGAAAACTAGGTGTGTTTTACGGTTTTGCTTGCTGTAGTTTGAGAAAAATTTATTTGGATTTAATATTGAGTATACAATGGTATTGAATAGTGCTGCGGAGTGGTGCGCTCGCGAGTTACCGTTGCACGCGAGCGTTACATCCAAACCTTGTCTCTGAGGGCTATGTTTTATTATAAAAGTTCTCGCGATGCTATTTTGAGAGACGCCGGTAAGATCTTTTGTACTATCAGACATTCTGTCGCCAAAATATTCTTGTGCTCCGTAGGTCTGCTGCTAATAGTCGTTTAAAATAAACTTCATTGGGTGAAAGCGATGGATTGTCATTTCTTGAATACCATCCGTTATTTTAATACCTGGACTGTAGTCGAATTTTCTATCAAGTTTCCTCAAATCATTTTGCCGTATCATCATAATTATGACAGCATATTAATGTCTCATTGCAGGGACGGGCCTCATCCCATGACGGAGTGATACTTGGCCTACTAATACCACGCTGGCCAGACGAATTGGTATAGGGTTTAATTTCAAGTTTTCCTTCTTTTTATTTCGTAAACCTAATATTGACTGATAGCCCCTAATAGTTCCCATGGGATGAGATGGGGTGGTGACCTATCGTATTCTTACTCCGTCACCACACGGAGATTTTGCCGTATACTCCATATTAATTCTCTAGAAGAAAATAACGCGTTGCATAATTATAAATATTAAACATTATCTTCCGTTGACGTTTAATATTTATAATTATAAAACGCGATAGTATACAAGTTATGACCGTAACATCCCGTATGATAAACGCGAAAGTATGTAAGTAGGGATATTTGTTTTTAAAAAAGCTATACAGCAACATAGCTTAACATCAAAATAAAACAAAGGCTTCAATTTACAAAAAAAGTTGTGTGAACTGTCCAAAATATGCAGACGACGTTGCGAGCACCACTTAGTACTTAATAAATAGAAAAATAAGGCAAAGAATTAATTCGATCATCGTTATCAGTATAATTCGGCGTGTTGAATGTAAACATTGAGCGAGCTCAAGGTGGTCTGAGTAAATCGCTCCATTAGGCAGTTAAAAGCTCGTCGCTATCGTCGGGACATAACTCAGGCACCCGTCTCTACGCGGACCTATAAATTACGCCTTTGTGCGAACGGGGCGTGCCCGCTTAAAATATGTACGACATTGTCTTCCCAGCACAACTCCCCTTCTCATATCTAACTGTGAAATCCACTGAAGGTCACCTAACACTAAATTATCTATTTGTATGTTTAACTGGACTTATTTCTACTGCATTTGCAACTTTTATATAGGTTGTGTCTGTCTTCATATTCATCATAACAGCACATTAATGTTCAACTGCAGGGACGGGCCTCCTCTCGGGACGGAGGGTTACTTGGTCTACTAATACCACGCTGCGGATTGGTATAGGGTTTAATTTCAAGTTTTCCTTATTTTTATTTCGTAAAGATAATATTCACGGATAGTCCCTTAGTCGGTTTTAACGTTTTGGGATGAGATGGGTTGGTGACATATTGTATTCTTACTGCGTCACCATACGGTCAGTCTTCATATTAATCCTATTTTTTTAATGAAATAGGTAAACGTCTTTCTTACCGTAAAATGTAAGTGTCGTAAGGCGTGAGATAGTATTGTCAATGTTTTAATTTAAAAGATTATTATAGAAGACAAAAAATCCTTACATCAATAATTTCTATAGAGCAATCCCTTGCTGTTAAGACTCTTCTTAAATGTTGTATAAACCGTATATTTCATTAAGATTAGTTTTCAAAACAGTTCGATATCACAGTAGGAATAAGGAAAAACAAGATTTCTTAGTTATCTCTATCTCAAATTCGTTTTCCCTAAACCTTTAGGGAGCACATTTATGTAATGGGCACAGTATAGATTGGTAAATTTTATGGCATGATTACTTTACTAGGGTAACTTGGTTTCTTTTGAGTAAAGAAATAATAGGGCTGATTGTGGAATTAAGACGACTAATTTAAAGTATAAGTTAACCTCTCTAAAGTGGTAATGTGTTGAGCATAACTTGTAGTACCGTTGGCATTTTAAGCAGAAGCGTTCCGGGATCGTGACCAGTTATTGAAAGATGCTAAATTGAACGATCACTCACGAGCTTCAACGATGACCTTGTAAAGGATGAGAAATATATGAACATAGATGAGAAAACAGTAAAAACATTTAATGAAGATCTATGTCTTACAAACAGCTACGCTGAACTTTTAAAATGTTTGCGTAAATATAACATTATAAACTTTTATATTCTAAACTTTCGTTGTAAAAATAAACGCTCTTCTCTCAAATTATAACAAACTGAAAATGATGTAAAATATGAAATAAATAAATCCCCATGTGAATATAAAACACAGGAAATATTATTATTTATTTATTATTTTAATTATTTTTTAAAAGACAACTCCCGCACTAGGGATCATGCCCTGTGTCGCGGGGACTTTTACAAACATCAATTAACGGACACATAGAACACCCAGACTCAGGACAATAATTTGTGGATCTCACAAATTATTGTCCTGCTTGGGGATCGAACCCACAACCTCATACGCGGCAGCCGCTGGCTCTACCGGCGCGCCACCGAGGCCGGATATATTGACTTCCATAAAATGACGTATCTACACTTCGCTTAGAATTCTTCTAAAGATTACTACTATGTGTCGTCCTATGCTTCTCACATCTAATAGTCTACGTCATCACTCAGCATTTTCCAGTAAGTCTTAACATCTAACCTATCAATCGAAAATCCTGAGCCGAGAATCCTGAGCATCAATGCACGTTACTTTGAGGATATTGCAACTCCTAGCACTATAATGTAATAATAATTATTATGTAAAGAAATACCTATTAGTAATAATAATAATTATAATTGTATAATTTATTTGGCCATTTTGAGTAAGTATTGTAGTAGTAAGTATTATGTTGTTTTATAAGTTTGTATATTTTTGAATTGTTAATTCTAATTCTAAACCTATAACTTAAGCTTGTTGTGTAACTGTTAGTTTAAGTTGGTTTTTAATAAATAAATAAATAAATAGCATAAGACTAACTACATATCAGATAAGATAGTTAACAAAGTGGAGTACGTAGACACGCCTGTCATCAACTTGTTCACGTCAACAGATCGTTCTCTCACGACGAGTTCTACTCTAACTACCAGTTACTGTACGTCTTGTTCACTATTACATTACCATTGATATTGTATTTTACAAGGTAGCTATATATTACTTACTAGAAGAAGGACACTCGACATAAAACTGAATTGAGTAGGCCAAGTTTTCATCCGTCAATGCCACGTCCTAGCAGTGTAGCATCCTACTAATATTATAAATGCGAAAGTTTGTGAGGATGGATGGATGAATGTTTGTTACTCTTTCACGCAAAAACTACTGAACGGATTTTGATGAAATTTGTAATATAGGTAGTTTAGGGTGTAGAATAACATTAAGGCTACCTATACCACGCGGGTGAAGCCGCGGGGATCAGCTAGTAAACTATAAATTCGATTATATGATAGCTTTTCTCTTTACAATTATATCACCGGATATTCTCCCATATTAGATTAAAGAGAAACTTACTACTATAAATGAGTTTTTATTGTAAATTGAAACGAATTTAATAGTCTTGCTCCAGTTATTCCACTTTAACTTCTCGTATAAGTCACGATGGATTATTTAGATCTTCTAGACAACCATTAAAACGAGGTTTATATTCTTAAACGAAAGTTGGTTATTCGGAACTAGTATTAACGCTTGGAATCTTTATTTCATGATACATCAAGGATCTCATGTATTTCATTTCATAAAAGGTTAAAACATTCTCACATTGACCTAGAACATAAGTGTGCAATGACCTAAATGCTTGTTGCATTTTCATCTACTAGAGCTTTCTTGGAAGACTACATGCATATGTTATGAAGCTTAGAATATATATACGAGAAGATGAAACTAGTTTCTTCCGAAAGGCCGGTTGCTTTGTGAGAGCAGAGGCAAGCGTCGGTGATGCCCGCTTTTGTTAGACGTTTTACTTTGCAGGTCAAGTGGCTAGCTCTAGCACAAAGTAAACCATTTGAGAGCGTAACGATCCTATTGTTAAACACACCACGGGTTAAATTTCACTTTTAGATTTACTCGTTACCTTCGATTTAATACCAAGTTTAATCGAGTAAAGTAACTGAACAACAGGCGTAATGGATTGAAATAAGTGATCCTCTACAATTGTCATTAGAAGAAACAATTACGACGCTAGTGGATTACTGAGGGTGATTGCGTCGCGGAACGAGGTATTTGTGTCACTTGGAGCAATCGATCCGCCCACTCCCAACCAATTACTACCGATACACGACCGAATATTGTTCTCGATACAGTGAATATTGTGGGGTTAGTACTACATTGGGTAGAGTACATAGAGTAGCTCGCGAGCGACGCAACCGAGGCGGTGTCGACACGCCGCTATACGCCATTCATCCGCGCTGTGCCTTTGTCAGGGATATCTGCACTCCAATGTTTTGCCGATAACCCAATTCAAACTCTGTGATCCGATCACAAAACGTATATACGCTTTTTTATTTTCCTTCTCTATATTCAGACGAAATATGATAGGTGAGCACAGTTTCATTGTTCCATAATAAATAGTTTTATCATTCTTTTGTTATAAAAATACAAAATCCTTGTATATAATAACAGTATGTTAAAAGCATGTCGAAACTTACTAACTAGTAGTAAATTTTCCTCATGAAATATTTTATGTGAGCTCATATTATACTCGTTGGATGAAACTTTAAACTTTTGATATTACTTGGCTTTGTATAACTTTTCATAAAATAACTTAGGGACGTGTATAATTTACAGTATTCGTGTATGTCACTATTGAGTAGGTATATTAAAATTTTAACTGCTTCGGTGGCAAAGCGGTAGCGATCTTGTGTACGTTTGCCTGTGTATGAGGTCGCGAGTTCGATTTCCACGCAAGTAATTATTTTGTGTGATCGATAAATTATTCTATTTAGTCTGGTTGCACTTTGTGTCCGTTCATTAAGTCTAACATTGCAGTAAGACGCTGGCTTTCGTCAGGAACCTGTGCGCTTCTGTGTGCCAAACAACATAACAATACTGCCATATCGATGGTAAGATGACATTCGTGACTGTATCGTGTGTATGTATGCTTATGTGTATATATAACCTCCTATACTCTACAAAAGTAATAATTAATTTATATGATTTGCTTTATGCGACATTGAATGGATTGTAAAATAATTGTGGCACATTAGTGGTACGATGTAATTTAATTGCATACGGGGTCACAATTGATATTTATTGCTGCAGCATATTTTACCTACACACAATACTTGTAGCCATTTGTAAAATGTAAGTGTTCACGTTCTAAATCTCTACACAATTTATTGCTGGATTTATACGTCTGTCGCTTGTGCACTGAATAAATTAAAATAGTATTGTAATGAACACTTACTTGTTCACTTTAAATCCTTTTATTGCTTTAAGATTGCTTTGTACTGTTAGTGCGATTTAATTACGAATAGAAATAGATTTAAAATCGAACTACTAATTTAAGCTAATAAGAAAATAAGTTTATTGTTATTGTGCTTTTAAAACAATACCACTACATCCATGGTAATTTTAACTAAGTGATTCAGAAAGTGGTTTTAATTTTTCGCGCTTATACTTGTAAATGTATGTTATGTGAATATGTAAATTCCATTGGGACCTCCTGAACCCTAAACGATTTGATCAGTTAAAAAGTTTGAAGAGCCTTTAAAAAACTAGTTTTTAAAAGTCAGGCAGATTTTAATTTTTTTTATTATATTTTTTTGTGTATATTATGGCCACCAGCTTATAATATTTTATCCCAAGAAGTATCTATTCCTTCTGTCGCAAAAATACAGGCCACGTAGAAAGCTATTAAATTAAACTTATTCATGTTGCATAAGAACAGATTGACTACTATAAAGGTAAATCCTATGCTTTAAAAATTCATCAACAACAGCTTTAATATCACGACTGTCTTCATTGTTATTTCATTGGAACCAAAGCATCTGAACTTAATACAAGCTCAAGGCTATTAACTGTATTATTCAGGGTGTAGAGGTACCTTAGTCTCTGATTACGAGCCTCCTTGACGTTTGTTTCTCAGTTATATTAAGCGAGCTAAATTATATAGATTTCTGGCATGAAAATTCGACTTAAAAAAGTAAAAGTGACTCCATTCGATTATTAAGACTTTAGGACTATATTAGCTGTACGGGACAAAATAAATGATAAGTTTTGATATATTTAAATGATTTATTGATATTGGTTACAAAATGCTAATGATTAAAGTTATGAGTACACGCGGCGGCGAGTTAATGTGAACTGATACTTAAAGCTAATAAAATGTATGCGGTACAAAATGCTGACAAACATATTCCATTGTGCGGTTGCACCGTACATGCTCCCGGGCACGAGAGATGAGATTAAACAAGTAACTAGACTAAAACAATTTAAAACAGAATGATAAGAAATGTAAAATGAGATGAAATAACATGACACATAAAAACATTGAAATAAACTATAAGTATAAAAATTCTTAGTGTCTCTAATTGTACATCACTTTGTTTGTTTTTAAAGTTGAGCACTACGTAATACAGGCGACGTCGCCTTGTTTTGCTTTCGCGCACTTCTAGCACCCGTGTGCTCACTAACACCACTATTACACTCACATAAACTGGTGACACTCTGAAGTTGTTGATCACGTGGAGCCGGCCCGGCAGTGAGCGCAGCGCTGCGCCGACGCCGTGCGCGCCGACAGATGTACAGCGCGCCTGCCAATCCTGCTACACACAACACCGTGTAGATCACAGTGTAGTGATGGACGTCGTGATATGATATTACTGTATCTGCTTGGTCTACCTTCGATTTCATCTCCTCTAATTGACTTTCGACTTGTTTAATTTGAGTTTGTCGTTGTTTATGATCTTGATCGGTCTGTTCATCGATAGCACTTATTGGTATGGACAAATTGATAATTTTATTTATGGGCGGTATATTTATTTTCAATATATCGGCTTCAGTCTTGAGGGAATTTGATAATTTCTTGTGAGAGTAAATTGTAAAATCCCTGCCGTTAATTACACAGTCGGTACTAAGCGAGATAAGGCCGGCGTTTGATAATTGCTCGGCCGTAACTTGATATCCACATATCACCTTCATGGTACATTGTTTACAACAGAAATATAAATATGTATTTAATTGATAGAGATTTGTCCAGGTGTTCGTACAGCTCGTAGAAACTATTTTACATTGATTTGAATGTTGGTCTTTTACACATAGGTTCTCGTCGGAGTTTATTTGATAAATAGGATGCTTTAAGGGACAAATTAACGTTTCTGTATCGTACTGTATGCAGTCGTGTACGTCATTCGCATCCATAGGTATGTATGAGTCCTTTTGTATGTTTAAGGCGACGTGTTTTGATATAGGAATTATACGGATCATATTTCCTTTTAGTTGTCGTGGAATTGATAAGACGTTGAATAGCTCATAGTTGTCTCTACTCACTAGAGGTATCTTCACTTCAAAAATAATAAATTGTTTCATGACTCTTGTCCTGACCTTGAGTAATTGATAAATTTTGGGTAACTCCATCTGAATACTATTCATTGGAAGAGTTAAATCTTTTGGTAATTGACCTGATATGATATTAAGTTCACCTATTAATTGTTGAGACGTAAGTAGATGACTGTTAAACCCTCTGTCATGGACGTTTGTGATAGTATCCACTAAGGTTTCTTGAATATTTCTGAGGTTCATCAGGACGCTGTTGGCTATAATAGACGAAATGCTAAAACTGTTTAGTAAACTTGACTCTTGAATTTCTGAATTGATTGCATTAAATTCTTTTTTCAAGCTGTTTAAATGATTGTTAAAGGTTTTATAGTGCTTGTCCATTGCGTTTTCTACTCTTTTTATAATATTGTTCTCCGCTTCTATAATGGACGTTTGATTTTTCCACAAGGATGTGAGATGCTTTTGGTTGTTCCTGATTAATTCAATGTCCTTTTGATATTGTAGTGCAAAATCTTCGTCAAGTACACCGAACAAACTCCGTGCTATGTTACCAATGCCATTGATAAGGCCGCGCTTACGTCGCGCGCTTTCCGAGAATTGCTGATCGAGTAACAAGCCATTGTGATGGTCAAGTTCATCGCACCCGTGACGTAACTGAGTAAGAATTACGTCACAATGCGATATCTTTGTTGTGTTTAAACATATTTTATCCAAATGATTAACATATTTCTCCAGTAAATTTATTCCTTGCCAATAAGGTTTTAAGTTATAGTATACAATTAAATTCCAGCTATCTCGTTCTAAACGCATGCTTGAAATCTTGTCAAAGTATATGCTTTGATTCATATTGAAACTAGATATCTTAAAGGTACATTTTACTGGTGTTATAATTAACACAAGGAACATAAGTGCTAGGTTAATAATATTACAGGTTTTGAACTTCCTGCCTGTCCGATTGTATGTTTTGTTTGATAATGATTGTGTTACTGGGGAACTTTGCTGACATGATACTTTGTTTTGAACCTTACTTTGTTGCATTAAGGATTCTTTTTCATTGACCGGTAATAATGATAATTTATTGATAGGCCTTTCGATGATGCCGTTTTTAGTTTTTAATGATACTACTCGAACGAGCCCGTCTTTACCGGGATGTCGTTCAATGATTCTTCCGAGTGCCCACTTTCCGTTGGGCAGATTTACGTCATTGATAATCACTATGTCATTAACTTGCAGGTTTGGTTGCTGTTGATGCCATTTACTACGAGCTGATAGTTGACATAAGTATTCAGTTTTCCATCTTTTCCAGATATCATCGTAAATCTTTTGTGTGAGTTGCCATCTTGTTTTGTAATCCATTTCAGTTTCTATGATAGTAAGGGTTGGACCTCGCTAGAAAGTGAGACGGAGTTAAATAATCCAAGTCATTCGGATCATCTGATAAAGCGCAAAGAGGTCTTGAATTGAGGCAGCCTTCCAATTGTGCTAGCAATGTTGAATATTCTTCATAGGTCAACCTCTGTTCTCCTATGACTCTTTTAATATGATGTTTTAGGCTTTTAACAGCTGCCTCCCAGAGACCGCCAGCGTGTGGCCAGGAAGGCGCGTTAAAATGCCATTGTATATGCATCTCTGTTATTGCTGTATAAAAATTGTTATCGATAATATTTTGTATGTTGATAAACTCCTCTTGTAATATACGATTGGCCCCTACAAAGTTCGTGCCGTTATCACTATAGATGTGGGTAGGGGAACCTCGTCGAGCTGCCATTCTTCTGAGCGCGGCTAGAAATGATGCTGAGCTAAGGTCTGAAACTAGCTCCAGGTGCACGGCTTTTGTCGTCATGCACACGAACACACATATGTATCCTTTGCTAGTCCTGATGCCGCGACCTTTACATGATTTTACGTCGACAAATCCCGTAAAATCAACGCCTGTATGATTAAAAGGACGAGATGGATTGCTACGACATGTAGGTAAGTCGCCCATCATTTGTGTATGCTTGATAGGGCTGTGTCGTCGGCATGTGATGCAAAAACGGACACGTTTCTTTACAGCCCGAGTACCGCCTATGATCCAGTACTCTTGACGTAGACAAGCTAATGTTAAGCGTGCTCCGCCGTGATAGGTAAGTTGGTGAGCTTGGTCTATGATAAGGTCTGTGAGGTGACCGTTGTGAGGTAAGATAAGAGGATGCTGCATGTTTTTATGTATTTTGGCTTGACTTAACCGCCCACCAACTCTCAATAATCCGTCTGTATCTATATACGGATTTAAATTGAGTAACTTGCTTCGTGTGTTCACTCTGCTTTGCCTTTTTAATGATAAAATGTCTTCTGTAAACTCACATTGTTGATAATGCTTGATAATGATATTTTTTGCTTTTCTTAGTTCACAGATCGTAAGATATGATGATTTTTTATTTGATTTTGATAATGCGCGCAATACCCATGCTAATACACGCGTAAGTTTTGTAAAATTGCTATATTTCATGATTAAATTGCTAATGACGTCATCCGGTTGTTGTTGTATTACAACATTGATATGTGCTGAGTTTTTGATTTCCTCGCTAGTTGTATACACCGGACGCACCTCTTTATTTTTGTTGCTGTCAAATGATGATAGCCAATTTGGCCCGTGCCACCAAAGTGTATGTTGTTTTAAATGTTGTACAGACATACCTCGACTAGCACAATCAGCTGGGTTTTCTAGAGATTTAACATAACGCCAGCTCTCTGGTGCTATGACCTCAGTTATTTGCTTAACTCTATTGGCTACAAAAGGTTTCCAGCGGTTGATGTCGCCTTGCAACCATCCTAGCACGGCCGTTGAGTCAGACCATGCGTGGATATTGATATGATATGATGAGAGGCACTGTATAACCTTGCTCATCAGTTTTGATAATAATAGTGCTGCGCTTAATTCCAATCTAGGAAGCGTGATAGGTTTATTTAAAGGAACGAGTCTTGCCTTTCCTGCTAGTAATATGACAGACGTATGTTTGCTGTCATCTTGCTTGTTTATCTTACAGTAAATTACACAGGCATACGCCTTTACTGATGAATCGCAAAACCCATGTAATTCAATGCTAGCGTTCCTATTGATTTCTAACCACCTTGGTATTTTAAAATGATGTATTTCTTGTAGATCATGCGTAATTGTTGACCATTCTTTTATTATGTTTTCAGGAACTTTGTCATCCCATTGAATTTGTAGCTGCCATACTCTTTGAAAAATTAACTTTAGTTTGCTAGTTACCGGAGACAACCACCCCAAGGGATCGAAGATTTTGGAAATTTCAGATAAGAGAATCCTTTTTGTTACAGATATCTGAGGTGATATAATTTTAATTTTACTCCTAAATGTAAACAGGTCTTCCTTTGGATGCCACTGCAGTCCTAAGGTTTTTGTTGACTCTTCATGCTTAAAGTCAAATGCTTTGCCTGTGCTGCTGACGTCATCAAGTAATTCTTCTTTATTTGATGACCACTTACGAAGGTTAAATCCACCGCTTTTTAAGAGAGCTATTAAGTCCTGTTGTAACTGTTTCGCTCCTTCTAGGGTGTGATGACCGCTAAGCAAATCATCACAGTAAAACTCTTCCTCCAGGGCCTTTGATGCTGCTGGATACCTAGAACGTTCATCATTTGCTAACTGCTTTAACGTTCTCATTGCTAGAAACGGAGCCGCTTTCGTACCGTAAGTGACGGTCATTAGCTCATACTCCTTTAAAGGTTGATCGGGCGTGTCACGCCATATAATTTTCTGATATTGTAAATCGTCTTCATGGCAATAAATCTGGCGGAACATCTTTTCTAAATCGGCTGTGAAAGCATATTTATAAACTCTCCAATTTAGAATTAATAAAAATAAATCTTGTTGCAATTTTGGACCACAGAACATTAAATCGTTTAAACTAAATCCTGATGTTGTTTTTGCGGAGGCGTTAAATACAACGCGGAGTGCCGTAGTACTTGAATCGGATCTAATTACACAATGGTGCGGCAAGTAGTAACTTAATGATTGTTTGTTTATACTTTCTCGCATGTGACCTAAGTTTATGTATTCATTTATAAATGATTTGTAGCTAATTTGTAAGTCAGAATTTTTTGAAAATTTTCTTTCCAAATTGTAAAATTGAGCGTTAGCTTTTTGTTTCGATTCTCCTAATTTTTCTTTTATTTCTGGTTTTAGAGGCAACCGTACGACATAGTGACCATCTTCTCTCCTTTTTGTTTCTGTCTTGTATTGATGTAGACAGAACTGATCTTCTTCCGATACTATACTATCGCTGTCAGTAACGTCCTCGATCGCCCAAAACCTTTGAATGTTATCTATATTGTTAAGGACGATGTTGCATTGAAATGAACGGACATTTCCACAGAGAATCCAGCCCAGGCGGGTCTGCTGAGCCACGAGCTGTGATTCACACCCTTTAATGATTCCACTCATGATGATTAGTGAATAAAAGTCTGCACCCAGTAACACATCAACCGGACGACTTATGTAATATTCAGGATCGGCTAGCTGTACATTTTCTAGGAAATCCCATGATGGCTGAGTAAATGATTGATTAGGTAAATTACCGACTAAACTTTTCATGATAAGTAATTCTCCCTGAAATCTAAAGTCATTTAAGACCGCAGTTCCTTCGATTTTGATAACACCCTTACAATTATTTTGCTTTGCTCCTACTCCGAAGATTACACCCTTACATGCTTGACGGGGAAGGCCTAACCGCTGTGCGGCGTTTTCGGAGATAAGGGAAGTTTGTGACCCTTGATCAATTAGTGCTCGCATGTATTGATAAGAGCCGTTTGCGGCTTTGATTTTAATTTGAGCTGTTGCTAATAAAGTTTCTATGATACTTTCATTAGACACGTGGGTAACGTTTCTACGTATCTCCCTTTTGTTATTTGATGAGCCGGCGGCGACGCCGGCATTAGCGCTATTGTAATTGGAGTTGAAACTGTCGTGTAGTAATGAGTTGTGATTGCCTTGACATTGCTTACACCTTTTTACAGAAAAACAAGTCTTATTCTTGTGATCATAAAGACAGTTTTTGCATAAGTTTAACTTGGTCACAGTGTCAAGTTTCGATGCAGGTGGCAATTCCAGAAACATGTTGCAATTGAATAACCGATGTGTTTCATTGCAAAGTGGGCATTTTTGTATCCATGAATATGGGGTTTTCGTGGGAGAAATATTACTAAAGGTTTTATTAAATGTATTCTGATTCTTGTAAAAATGTTTTTTAGGGAATGGCTCCTGCACCGTCTTATTATGCTGATCTTGCTTTGGCGGATCTTGTTTACGTCGAGACGACTCTAGTGACGTAAATTTATTTTCCATAAATTCCATAAAGTCGCTTAATTTCGGCAATTCTCGAGGATTAACTAATGAGTCGATATAATCGCTGTGCGTTTGAGAATCTAATTTATTTGATAATATGTAGACAACCAACGGATCCCAACTTGATATGTCGGCTCCTAGGTTCTTGACTGCGTTTAAGCACTCGTTCGTGGTGTCATACATTTTCTTGATAGGTACTGCTGATTGTTGTTGTAAAACAGGTAAGGAGAAAAGATTGTGCATGTGTGAATTAAATATCAATTTTGTATTATTGTATCTGTGATTTAGTATATCCCAAGATACTTGATAATTTTCAGTACTGATGTGTAAATGTTGAATTAACCTTTCCGGTTCTCCTTTCAATTTGCTCTTTAAAAATTGAAGTTTTTGAGCACCGGACATTGATCTATTGCTGTGTATAGACTCGGTGAACAAATCTTTGAAAGGAACCCATTGATGATAACTACCGCTGAACGTAGGAATGTCCATTTTCGGTGTGCTTTTTTCACGATGATTGACCGACCACATTTTGCTATTTAATGACCTCTTCATATTCTCATAAGCTTTTTCGTAATCCGAAAATGTCATCTCGTAGGAGTTATCTTCATCATCCAGCTCGCCTTCTAACTCCCAATGAAGTGAGTCTATGATAGTCCAACGTGCTTCTAATTTCTTTAAAGTGTCTTCAAATTCCCACTTTTCCGAAATATCGTTTATGTTAATATTTTTTATTGTTCTTGAAAATGCTTTGAAATTGATAGATTGTTTTTTAAACAATTCATCTCGCTTGCTGTCAATGCCCTGCGATTTTAATTTAGGCAGGACGGGTGTTGGAAACTCGACGTCTGCGGTGGAGGTTCCAGCCTCGGGTGTTGCTGGGGTTACCACGACGGATACCGTTGATAATTTAATGATAGTTTCACGCGCCGAATCGTAAAAATCCTTTGCTCGTTGATAATGATTTAAAGTAAAATAGTCATATGATTTATCGGTAAAACCGCTCATAACTGTATGATTATTTTGATATTGAAGCCAAAGCTCGTCCAAGGCTGCTACCCGCCGCTTGCCGGCGGCAGGCGTCCTTTGTGCCAGTCCAGACTTCCTAAAGTTTGATAAATGTTGTTGCATGGCTAACATGATATCATCTTGATTTGTTATAAGACCTTCCATTGTTTGAGACATGCTGATTATGATAATAAAAAAGGAAAGATCTTACTTGAGTTCACAGCTTACTGCTACTGATACTGCTAGGCTGCTTGCTTCTAGCTGGCACTTGATAACACGTGATTGATAGTTTGATATGATACACACACTTATAGTTTTGATTTGATAGAATGATAATGTCCAAAGTTGCTGGTAAATTGGAATCACACACGAAATGTCAAATATTTCTGCTGTTTAACACTCGCGTAAATTATGATCCCAAACTATGCGTCGTTCGAAGGACCAAATTTTGTACGGGACAAAATAAATGATAAGTTTTGATATATTTAAATGATTTATTGATATTGGTTACAAAATGCTAATGATTAAAGTTATGAGTACACGCGGCGGCGAGTTAATGTGAACTGATACTTAAAGCTAATAAAATGTATGCGGTACAAAATGCTGACAAACATATTCCATTGTGCGGTTGCACCGTACATTAGCATTAAAACTTTTGAGCATGAGTCATTTTTTTTTACTGAAATACAAAACATTTTATTTCATCATTACGCAGTTACAATTACATCAGAGTTGATGGTGTCTTCTTTTAAGCATAAGAATGCCTGTGTCAGATGACACCGCTCCTTTACAATTCAAATGTGTGTAACAAATAAGTGAACAGTTGTGAATAAATTAGATTAACAAAATAGAGAAAAAGTGAAACATAAAACATATTATTATGAGCTTGTGTGTTGTGAAAATATTTGTATTGTACCTACACTTTATAAAATTATTAATATTGCAGTTATTTTAGCAAAAATAAGACCTTCTTGAGTTTTTATAAAAAAACAGCGTCTAATTATTAAAAAAGTATTGTATAGGCCATATCACAACACCTCTTTAATATAACGATAAGGATACGGGCCTCCTCTAATAACAGAGCGGGACTTACGTTTGGATGGATCAGGACAGGATTTTATGTCAAGTCAGAATTCGCAGATATGCCAATATTCGTTTCATAGTATAAAATAGATGATTGAATCTGGAGGAGTAGTTCCGTGTTACCCTTCATTTTTATTTTCTTTTAAGATGACGTTTACCATAAGATACGCCCTTATTACCCGTCATTAGGTACTTATAAAGTCATAATTATGTACTACTAGAATATAATATTAGGAATTGTTACGTGAAAGGTTTCGGGTTAATTAAACAGTGATGAAAAGGGATTCGTTGTAAGAGGGCAGCTTTATCAATTTTCTATGTTAATATAACGAATAATAATTAATGTATTCAGTTTGTACGTTTCTAATGGAAGTTTGTTAGTTACACGCTTTGTTATAAGACATTAAATAATTTAGATGTGTTAATTGTATTCGTGTAGGATTTGTCATTGATTTTACTTTAGGCGTTTTGGGTTTATAATGTAAAGTTGTGTCTCATAGCGAGTTCCCTTATCATGGGCTGTTGAAAAAAAGTACTTGAAATTTATTCAGGCACGTGGGTGAATACAATTTTAAAGAAGTATGATATTATAGTTACTTGTTTATTACCATTAGTTTTTTAACAAGTTTAAGGTTTAATATATCAGGAACATTTTTATGTTTTGATTTATCGGTCAAAACTGTGGTCGATGCTATTCGAACCATCTTTAGATTTTGACCAAAGCAATCATTTATTTGTGTGTTGTCTCCGTGTGGTGACGTAGTAAGAATACAATTTGTCAGCACCCCATCTTATAACATGGGTGTCGTAAAAACCGACTAAGGGAGTATCCGTGAATATAATCTTTACGAAATAAAAAGAAGGAAAACTTGAAATTAAATCCTATACCAATCCGGCTGGCCGGTGTGGTAGTAGGAGCCAAGCATCCCTCCGTCATGGGAGGAGGCCCGTCCCTGCAGTGGAACATTAATGGGCTGTTATGATGCCCAAAAAATTGTCTTTCGAGGGAAACAATCCTGCGATCTTATGACGCTATTGTAAATTGGCGATAGGGTCTGTCCGTCAACCTCTCTATGAAGTATGAAAAATCATGCTCACATAGAATATAATAACACAAAAAAATAACTGCTATATCCTTTGCTTACAATTTAACTACTTATACAAGTTCAACTAGTATACAAGAACTCATATCATAATATACCTCTTTACTATTTACTAAACTTATATCACATTTTTCACAAAACACTCTTTGTCCAAAAGTATTTCATACAATCAAAGAATATTCAACTCTCAGTACGATATGTCATAATAAGTATATTATGTATTTACTAAATGAATGTTTGCGTCACGGACTCATACATATTTGGCTCATTCATATTTTTTGCTTAGGCACATCAGACGCACATTTGCATGTATTTTATTCTATAAAAATGCTTTTAGACATAATCTTGTATACAAACTTATGACTGTTGTTGTCGTACGTATATTTTTGATGTCATTTTGTTTTCTTGTTAATGAAGCGTATTAGAAGTTGTTTTTCATATAGATTTTCTTTAACCCTATTCCTTTTTACAGGGTTATTATTCCGTCCTACGCCTAGGCACTGGTTTAAATAAAATAAAATAGAGATAAAAGAAACGTGTACCTTTACTTTTTCGCCGCATCTTTTACAAACTGAACCGAAGTGGCAGCATTCCAGGCATTTTTGAGCTAGCAGATTGATCAATCCAGGTCAATCAAGGTTTAATTTCTGTATAGATACCAGCAACTAGAATAAAAAGAGATTGTTAGGCCCGTTAATTGCTTTATCATACACCTGGATACAAACTAAAAATGCTATGTCAAAGTAACCGACTTAAAAAGTTAATATAAATAAAAGGCATTGTATTTTTTATCTGGCAATATTAAGGTAAGTATATATATTTTCATAAATTAGATAGGAAAGGTTTTATAGATCCAGTAAATTTTATTGTGGAGGACGCAGTAAAAACGCTCGCAAAGTATTTTTTGATTCCGGCCGAGGAGATACGTACGGCAATGCCATTAGTCAACTGTCATTAAAATGGCAAAGGTGTACTTAGGTAAGCAGGGTCCGCCATAACATGTGGCTGTTTCATTATTATAATGAAGGTAATGTTGGTCGCTTGTGCAAAGGAGATTTTATTACAATATTTATGAAACACGTTTATGGGTTAATTTGATCTGTGGTTACATATTGTGTTATATCATTACTTTGTATGAACCTAAACAATATAAATATTAAGATACACGTACAAATCGATAATAATTTATTTAGTATCGATTTATACGTGATAATAAACGCACATATTAAGGGATGTCGTGTTGCTCGGAACTCAACTTAGTGCAGGTGTTATATCATTAAGCATTAGGTACTTTTACAAATAACGAAATTACGGACACAAAAAAAAACATACAAGCTAAGTACAATAAATTAATTGCCTTGCACAATTTTCGAACCCGCGACGGACGGCAACCGCATGTAACCGCTGCGCTACAAAGGCAGACTAAAACATTATTTCTGCCATAATCACAATGGGTTTATTTGAGCAGATTTATTAAAGCCGTTACGTCAAAAAACAAGTAAAGCTTTTAAAGCAAATATTCAGCAAAAAGGTTTTTATAAGCTTCAGTTTCTATCGTGCCGTTTAATCGTCTTAAAATGATTATTTTATATTCATATCAATTTCACAAACAATTATAGTATAAAAGTCAACACTAATCGGCTTTTTGTTTTAAATGCCAATAAAATATACATTGTTTGACAAAACATTGATATTGTCATACGATACCGTATCCGGGAATATGTTTGTGTTAAAATATTAATACGGATTAACGTAATAATGAGTTTTATGAAATAAATGAATTGTTTTCGTTAATTTGTTAAAGGATTTTGTGGGATAGACTTTACCTACAATAATTTATTAACAGCTGCTACTATTTTAAACGAAACTCAATTCATTTTTTATCAGTTTACTTCCGTGTGAGAATGGAGAAATTACTCTACTTATGGGAGAGCAGAGAAAAAAAACAAATAGAGGCAAATTTTATGCATTGCGGGGAGGGCCTCGTGCAATAAAAACCTAGCCAATTAATACTGCACTGCATAGGAGTTAAAATGTATTTTGTACTAAGTTTGCATTTTTCTCAAAGATAATATGCGTATTTCTAATAATGGCAACAAAGGTTAGAGAGTGTGGGCTTGAAAATTAGCAGAACTAAAACTGAATACATGTTCTGCGATTTCGGCGGTCTCTCTAACCCCACGGCCATAGCGCTTAATAGCTCCCTTATACCAACCTGCTCCGACTTTAGGTATCTCGGTTCACTATTACAGAGCGATGGAGCATTAGACCGAGCCGTGAAGCACCGGATTAACGCTAGTTGGATGAAATGGCGGCAGGTTACGGCAACTACATGTGATTCGCGTATGCCCCTTCGGCTGAAGGGAAAAATCTACAAGAGCATGATCCGGCCTGCCGTCCTGTATGGATCGGAAAGCTGGCCCGTAAAAGTAACGGACGAAAGACGACTGCACGTAGCCGAGATGCGAATGTTGAGATGGATGAGTGGTGTGAAAAGGACAGACAAGATTAGAAATGAGTACATTAGAGGAAGTTTGAAAGTTGCACCAATTACGGAAAGGCTACGAGGAAATCGTTTGTCCTGGTTCGGACATGTAATGCGTAGGGATGAAAGTAATATAGTAAGGAAGGCATTGGCTATGGAAGTGGACGGGTACAAGGGGAGGGGTAGACCGAAGAAGAGATGGATGGATTGTGTGCGGGATGATATGGCTAGGAAAGGAGTGAATGTTGAGATGACGGGAAACAGAGATGAATGGAAAAAACATACATGTTGCGCCGACCCCAAGTGAAAATGGGATAAGGGCAGGAGGATGATGATGATGATGAATATGCGTATTTCTAATTTTCTACCACATTCGACTTCTATGACACGCACATGAGATGGTGACATTATGGTACCTAACTGTCCATCACCACACGATTGTTGATATAACACGTAGTAAATTCCAAAATAACTTAGTTAAAACAAAGGTAAGCACCTAAAGTTTGTTTAAGTTTTCGTTAATGAGTGATCTCAGCTTCCCTAGTATCGGTAAACAGCGCAGCAATCTAAAAATAAACATCGAAGATTACCGATCAAAATACTTGAGAATTCTCTTCATAAATTTAATCTCGAACGAATAAATTCTAAAAGTTCGTAGAAGCGGCAAGAAGTCTCATTAAGGGTTAGTGAAAAGATGCTTAACTAAATAATCGTGGTGGGAGGTGCAGGCCGCGTGCAGTGCGGCTCCTAACGACCCTACAACACTCGAGGGCACTCCACGGTTCAGCTGCTTCGCGTTCATGCACTTTTCAAGTACGCACTGTTTATGCTCCAGTTCGGTTCAAAACTTACATTTAGCCACAGACATCGCTTGTTGGAATTTCAATATCGAACACTCGGTTTTAGTTTTTTTTTCTATGTGCAAGTGGCTTCACATTTACATTGTGCTTGCTTTTTACTTTTCGCGTCGTATGTACGATGAATGGCGGTTCAACTGTTTTCGATGGATTATTGGAAATACTTTTTGAATAGAAAATATATAGAGTACTTATAGTATTTTTTAGGTTTTTAAACGTAGGCAATAAAATTTTTTTTGACACATTTTCTAAAGTGAACTGTTGTAAAGTGCTTTAATAATTTTTATTTTATATTTTTTTATGATAAAGAATGGAGAAGATAGATTACCTTTCTTTAATACTTTGCTTACTTATTTGTTGTTCAGTATACCTATTTTTTTTCTTATCATTTTAATGTGGTATAGAGATTATTATAAAATAATGCTGTTCCAAGTAAGTAACCGATATCGATACCATTAATCGATTTAATATTAAAATGATAACCTAAAAGTTACTTAAAACTATCGTTTACTATTTGACTTCTTCCGCAAACACTCATGGCACATCCAGTCACCTGCCACTGCAGACATTAATTGATATATTAATCAGATATGGCGTACTGTTTCAGATCAGCTGTCTATAGCCAGTGTAGTAAATTCATACTTGCTGTCTGTTGCCAGCTCTATCTGCCTATATCTTATAGAACAATACGAAATCCTTGTTCAATAGATTAACGTTGGACACGTTGAGTTAAATGCCCGTAGCGTATAGTAGCCATTTCGTTCTAATACATTAGACTGGTGAGTGTGTGTAATACAGACGTACACAGCGAGCTAAGTGGAGCCATGCTCGAGATATGAAGAGCTCTTGTAGCCTTCTGCAGCTACTGAGGTGCGATGTTTATGCATTAGATACAGCGAGCTAGTTGATATTTCGTGGTTAGTTTTAGACAAAAGTTTTGATGGAGTATTTAAAGAATCTTATAATTTATTACTGCGTGTGGTGACAGAGTAATAATAAAATATGTCACCACCCCATCTCATCCAACGGGTGTCGTAAAAACCAACTAAGGGACTAACTCTAAATATTATCTTTACGAAGTAAAAAGAAGGAGAACTTGAAATTAAACCCTATACCAATCCGTCTGGCCAGCGTGGTATTAGAAGGCTAAGTATCTCTCCGTCACGGAAAGAGGCCCGTCCCTGCAGTGGGACATAATGGGCTGTTATGATATAAGATATACTAAACAATGTAAAATGTTCCACTTTATGTATGACAGAAGTGATTATCGTCCTCTTATAATATAGTATGTATAGCATTTATCCTATCTTATATATAGTATTTAATCATACTACTTCGAGACATCACTCACAAACTCCATAAAAAACAAAGCAAAAAGTTATAACTAACAAAAGTCATTGTTGAAATGTTACTATTATATTCGTCTAACCTTTTATTTTGTTGTGTATTCTCACCTAAAAGAGCAATGTTCTACAGAGTGCAGTTGAAGGAATATGGCTTATTTCATGCAACTATCTCTTTTGTAGAAAAGCGAGTGAAGTAATAAGGTTTTACCTACTTGTTATGGTTATAAGAGTGTTTAAAATGGTGCTATTTTGAAAAGAAACGTAATACAAGAATTCTGTGCAGTCTTCAGTTAGGATAATGTTTAAAGTTTGTATATTCATAGAGTACTTGTTTTCTATTAGATTTTGGAATTAATTAAGTATTTTCTTTCCTATTTGGAGTCAGTTAAATAAGTTAGGTAGGTATATCTAATACCTCACTATGAGATAGTACATTAGGTATATCTATAATGACACTCATTAACGGTAACCATTTAATATCAAAAATAAGAATAAAAAGTAAATGATTTCCCGGGCGGGATTCAAACCTGCGTCTTCGGAGAATATGCCTGTGACGCTTTTGAGCGCTACGCCGTTTGAGTTCTGCTTTTGTTAATAAAATTATTAGCCCTCGTAAGTTTTACTTAACTGTAACAACGATCTAGGCGCATAGCATAAAACTTTCTACTGTCTTTATTTCTTCTTTACCTCTAGTTATACATAAGCTATGTCGTCTGCTTACTGGTAATGCATTTATTCATGATATTCATTTTTTTAATTCTAAAATGACTTATGTAATCATATACACGTAATTTTCTATGCTCTATCTATTGGTAGAACAGAAACATTTTAGATAATAAATGCATTTATCATGTTTTACCAGTAAGCAGACGATATATAAGTCATGTTATTTAGTAGTTACTTACATTAGTTATGTTTTTTTTGTGGTAATGATGGCTCCTAGGCGCTAAGCTACAACCCTTTCGGAATAAGAAGGAGAATTAAACACTTAGACCCGTACCAATACGGCTGACCAGCGTGGTATTATTATCTAAAGTCTACCTCTATCAGCAAAGAAGACCTTCTTCAATAATCACATTTCCACTCAACGCCTATTTTGACGCAAAGACAATAACGAAATGAAATGTCAACGAACGAAATGTTATAATGAAGAGGTATTTAGAGCGCAATCATATTGTGTAGGATTAATGGTTTGTTACTGTTGTTGAATGAAGGCGACTCGCTCGCTCGATGCTTATTTAACTCGTCGATGTGCCGGACGGGTGACACTTAGTTACAACTATAATGTTTCATGTTATCACATCTCTGTGTTATTACACTTAAACCATTCTAATAGGTGAATTTTGACAGTTTTCCATTAACTTTGGGTTGGTTTGAGTAAAGAATGTTTTCCAAGAATGCAAAAAAAAGAGAAATCAAAATTAAAAGCTAAAATCTTGTAGGTATGAACAGGAAATTTCAAGGTTCTCACTTAAAAAACTACGTTTCGTACATAACATTCAAGCCTAATTTCACTTACTCGTATGATTGACGCACTTACCAATAGATTTGCAAATGTGTATGTTTTTTTCTAATCAAAAGCGAAATGTTAAGTTTGAAATGGCAATAATTTTTTTTCGACTCCACGTTTGAGACAATTGTACTGAAGAATCAATGAAATACGTCTTAAAATAAAAACTGCGGATTTTTTAAAGCTCAAATTAAGCTAGGCAAAACGACAAGTAAAACTTGTAGTACTAGGTATAAGGCTGTAATTTTTTTTCAGCATAGTCTGAAAATCGCAAAGACGAATTTTTTTGAGTTATAGAGATAAACTAAAAATACAAAATTTCCCCACCATTTCTCGTATCACTAAAGTCAACTAAGTTAGATTGTAATGTCACGTGGGATTGTTTGTGCAAACTACGAATCGCCCTATCGCGTGTTCTGCATATACTATGCGTGCATATACTATGGAGAGTGTTCTAAAGATTGATCTTAAGCTTCCTTCCTTTTTCCACAATAAGACCTTACGGTTTTATAGTCAAATTGTCTGTACAATTTCGGTTAGCACCAAATTTTGATAATACCCTATTGGCCGCCAAAGTGACGGGGCCTTAGTGAAATCATTTCGTTATTACTATAATGTGTTCCTAGTCTACATTCCTAGAAGTAAAAAGTTCCTTTCCAAAAGTATCAATACCGTCATTTGAAAAAAGAAATGAATTAATACTTACCTAAAGCTGACATACCTTTGCATAAGGAATCTAACCAGCCAGCATTTGAATTTACTTCGGAAGGATATTTTTAAAAAAGGAATCGTATCACGTTCAATGTGCACACGGCCTTGTACAAGTCACGTTGTCAATATACATGACATGTACGTATGTCTTTACGTGATAGTAACGAACTTCAAACAGAGCTACGTTGAATATAACGTACATATTGTGTGCGCACAGATTATTACTCTAACTTATTTGAGTAGAATTGCCAAGGTATTTGCTCTTGCTTTTCATACGCGTGTAAAATAAACTACGCTTGAGGAGGGTGAACGCCCTATGTAAGTTGTATATTAGGTTATTATAATATAAATTATATTGGACGAGAAAAATTACGAAAACGCTGTATGTTATAACATACTTTTTCAACTTTGCAGTGTTATATTTTTGATTGGTTTGTGAAGTGCGAAATCATTAATTTACTATCCTGTCTTCAAAAACAGAATCTACAGTAAAAGAAGTTCGTCTATGACTTCCTGAACTTTGTTTAATAGTTAATATTGTTTTGACAGTTTGACACACCTTTTTTAGTTATGAGCTCTATCCTAAACAAAGTTTAGAACTAACTGATCAGGTGTGAATGTAGGTACTCAGGATAATTATTTGCGGATAGCACAAACAAGTCCAGGCACTATATTGCCACGCCAGAGGAAAAATAAATAAATACGATAAAAGTTAAATATAGAGTTCATTACCATTCAACCTGAATGTTTTAAAGCGAAGAGTAGCACACAAAATCAAAGCCGTTCCAAAAGTGAGTAAATAAATATTTTACTTTCCTGCTTATTGAGTGTGAAAATATGGCTCGCGCGCATTTACAAACAGTTAATTTTTGTAAATAGAATACAAAAAACCGCGTTTTGAAAAAGGAATTTGTTCTTGTGTTTGTTTTAATGGACTTTTTAAAAGTAAAACGTTTGGAAATATATGTTTGTTTGGTTCCTGTCAACCGATTTTAAAACGATTGTTATTAAAAACAAAATTGTAGGTGAAATTATTAAAAGGTTTTAATGAAATTTCTTTATGATACATATTTTTATACAACATACATTTAACTTACCCAAAGATAGTGGATACGCGCACGTTGGGTGGTGGGTGACACCACTACTGCCTAGTAACCACACAACAAGTAATAAAAGCTCGTATTTAAATTAAATATCTATTATATAATTATCAATCATAATAAACTGTTTTGGTGTGCAAGATTGACCGTATAAACGTAACCATTGACCAACATAGTGGCGACATCGTAATCGATAACGATACTCTGATATAAAATGAAATTAAGTGTATAAAGTGGACTGGACTATACAGTTTTATTGCAGTGAAATATGAGTAATGAGATCTTAGTGTAAACCAATTCAAATGTATAACTACCAACTGCCTCGGTTGAAAAGCGATCGTATACGCGTGCAGGAGGTTGTAGGTTTGGATCCCATGCAAGATAATTATTTATGTCATCAACATATCGTCCCATTAGTAGAACAATGTTGTATCTACAAAATGTCTACTTTTCAGTAGAGCGATTTGAAGTTTTGCGCTAGCATTTTTTGCTTATAACTTTTTTACGGAAGACTTTAGCCATGTAATATTTTTACAATGTACATAGATACAAATACAGCTATTAATGATATAATTATTTAGTCTAAAAACTATTCCTGTGCGTAGATAGTGTGTCGCATGTGCATACATAACATTGTACTGCCAACGAAAACAGTTCAGGAGCTGTCTCTTGAACACATGCAACGTTATTTGACCAAATTAATCACGTTGTATGTGCAGGTGAAACAATATTTTACGAAATCCTAAAATTATCTCAATGTTTTTCGAGAAGATGTTTTATATAATACTAGTTTGTCGGCCGGCTCCGCCCGTCTTAAGAATTAACGTAAGTAATGATGTGAATTTCCAAGTATTGAATGCACTTGCACACACACTGCAGGGACGGGCCTCCTCCCGTGACGGAGGGTTACTTGGCCTACTAATACCACGCTGACCAGACGGATTGCTATAGGGTTTAATTTCAAGTTTTCCTTCTTTTATTTCGTAAATATAATATTCACGGATAGTCCCTTCGATTTTTAGGACACCCATGGGATGAGATGGGGTGGTGACATATTGTATTCCTACTCCGTTACCACACAGATAACTAAAAGTTAACTAAGCCGAATTTTTATGATTACGACTATAAAGAAGGTACACGTAATTATAATAATTATTGATCACATAAATATGTGCTGGTTAAATTTGAGATCCGGCTTTTATAGACTAAATACACACATCAACTTTGTCTAGGGATATTTGGTATTTACTCAATTAACTCAAAAAATATTGAAGATAACATTCAATACGTTAATATTTTTAATACACTAAAATTTTATTTAATTCTAGATTGTAGCCATATAAATGGCATATAGCTACAATCTAGATATTATTTTAGCGTAAATAATGTTTTATTCAAATAAATTAAAAACTTAACTGAACAAAAAGCGATTATTAATCTGTTTTTAACTTAGTACTAGTCAGTACATCCAAAAAACGTAAATAACGGTTTTTCATGCTTGGATTAAGTTATCCAGGTCTTGGTGCGGTATATTGTTCCATGTCCGACATGCAAAAAAGTTGCTCTTCAATCGCAATTTTTGGAGGAAAATTCATCAAAGCACTTCTTTGGAACATTTCCTACGTGTGTTTTATGGTTTTTAGTCCAGGTGATTGAGTGATTCAGGATAAGACCGATATGTCGTGCTCCTGCAACTATCTGGATAACACTTTCATTTTAAACGGATGGGTGTTATCGTCCATGAGCTTAAACATTTGGTCAAAATGTAGTATACGGGGGTAGATTATTGGAACTAGAAGCTCAAACAACCTCGTTAAGCTATTTTTCAGCCGTCATGGTGCTTCTGATCAAAACGTACTTAAGTCTGTTTTAAGACCCACACGAATTCCCGTCCAAACCATAATTTTTCCATCGTCGTATGAATAGATTTCCTGAGGATATTGTAGACAGCTATCACATCTAGGAACTGGCCAAACAAGTCACGTACGCACAACATGACCTCTTAGTTGTGTACTTTAACACATACTCTCATTGCTTTTTTCAGTCACAAAACTCCTAAAACTATATAAATATATCTAAGCTTTGTACGTAACTAATATCAAAGCACTTGATAGATTTGTTTTGTATTAAATACGTTCCCAGCTTTAGTAGAATGCTCCTGTCCAAGGTTGTCGTTTCCTTCCTAGATCAGTCCAATTATCGCGACATATTGGCGTGGTATCGCAAGTTCAGAAACAGAGCTATTTGTACCATAAAATGATTGACTTTGAGCTGAGGGAGCGGGAGATGCCATCACAGTACTTTCAGTGTTTGACCGAGTTGGGCAAGATTGAGCAATTTGGGAGCTAGTGTTGCTTCATAGAATTAGAATAATTAGGACCTTCTGAAGAACGTTCTTCGATAGCTTGCACTTGTGATTAAAGTGATAGAAACAGTCAGTATTAGAAACAGAGCGATCCATGAAGCGATTGACTTTGATCAGAAAGTGCACGTAATGCCATCACGTTACTCTCAGTGTTGAACTGACTTGAGTAAGATTTAGCTATGGGTGCATTCGGTTGCTTCACTGAATTGAATGGATCATGATGTTCTTCTGAAAAATATTCTTCAATACCTTGCAGTTTTATCCAGTACTTTTTACGAATACTATTTAAATACGTTTTTTGTCTTGAATGTTTGACTGGCAAGTGGCGCTTTTTTAGTCGACTGCTGGGAAATGTAATTTTATCATAACTCAAGTCAGATTCAATTGACTGATCTGAATATATCAGACAAAAATCACTATAACACTTTGTCTGATACGGAGGTGGTGATAGCATAGGCGTAGGTATACAAATCTTCGATACTATACTTAAAATCGCTGCTATACTGATAACAATGATGCTTCATAACTGGATGCAGATTGAATTTGGAACGGAGTTACAGGACGCAGTTCAGTAAGAGTCGATGGATCCGCTGGTCCATCACGACAAGTAGAACGACGTTTACAATTGTACACACTGCTACCGTTCAACCTATACAGAATCAGTGTAAGCTGATCTCGCATTTGGTTGTACATATTATGAAACCATCGCTCGGCCAGCTTAGACTGTTTATGTGTAGTACACACGGATGTGTGTACTATGAAGTTAGACCTAGATTTTTTTTAAAACACCAATATAATTGTAAAATTTGTTGGTTTTTATGTAGAGTTAGCCGAAAATGGGATATTAAGATTAGCTGTGTACAATTAATACTGTATTTAATAATTTTATAACACTTTTAGATTTCGAATAATGTTTTACAAGAAACTAATTAACAGAAAAAAGTAGCATAAGTGCTTACGACGCACACTTTAAAATATAATTTGGTCGAATAATGTTTCATGTGTACGTACCGACGAAAAGAAGATACAATTATGCGTAGTAAAATATAATATGTGCATAAGTAACTACAAAATTAGAAAAACAAATAAGACAAGCTTCATTGTATATTAACATGTTAAGAAACTTATCAGTAAAGTATTTTAGTGGATTACACTTAATTTTAAAAAGATGCGGCAACTTGGTAGAAAAATGTTTTATGTGATTTTAAATACTGTCTTTGTGGTAATGTCAATAATTTTGTGTAATACACCTAAAACAATGTAATTAACATACTAAAATTGTTTATTTTCCATTAAATATAATTTAAATTTATGTAGGTATGTTGTATAAATTTTATAAAAATCCATGAAATATGTATTTTACGTATATTCTATTTTGTAATTAATTTTCTTTTTACTAATTTAAACGTTTAATTCTCAATAGTAATGAACAACGTTGTGTATGTAAACAAAATAACAATAATTTAATTGATTTCTGACCGATTCCTGACCATTTTGATCGCCACTGTCGGTTTCCATTGTTACAACACCTCACTCTTGCCAACTCCGTCGAACAATGTGCGTTGTAATGAAGAAACGCGACGCACGGAGCCGGGAGCGCGCGTTAAGTGGTCGTGAGACGTTATTCTACGTATGCCGCGCGGCAAAAACTTTATTCGAACTTCATAACTTTTAAAATATAGAACAAAAGTTATAAAAAAAATATATCATTAGATAGCTTACGTCATTATGATAACGAATTTACAATAAAATCATTTTTGTTACTTGTGATGATACAACAATATTCTACTAATGGGACGATATTCTTGTCTTGAACCAAGATGTTTATTGTGACCATAAGGTAAAAGCTCCTATTACGGCGGTAGTCAAAATCGCGTCCTATTACGGAGGTATTTCTATTTTCGTGTTTTATTCTGGTTTTTATTAAGTTTATGTACAACAAAACGAAATCAGTTTATTCTACATCTATTACTTCATGATTTACCTGACGTTTGCAAGTAAAGAATATAGATAACTAATCAAAATCAATCAATCTGTGTAACCCCATCGACGTGAAAGGGATTTCCATACAAACGCTAAACAACAAAATTAGGTACACTAATATTTAGAAACTAAGTTTTTCGTATTAATAAGCCGTTTAAGATAGTTTATTTCTTATTCATAGCATTTTCTTACTATTATACTTACTATGTCAATAGCTTGTTTTATATTTGTAACTCGTTTTATATCCCAAAAATAAGAAATAAAATAGCACCGTAATACGACACGATTTTTTTAGATTCGTCCTAATACGGTGGTATAACTCCGTAATAGAAAAAATACTGGGCATGTTTAATTGCTTGTAGCTTTTAATTTACTAACTTATTGAAATTGTTTCAGGGTTTTTTGAAATAATTATTAATCTCATAAACTAAAAACCATATTCTGCGGTATGTATTCGTAGTTAGAAATCGTTTTAAATACGAAAATTGTTGAGTGCAAAATGTGGGTTTCATAGAACGGGAAAAAATAGGAAGGTGTATTTTAACTTATCATAAATCATTTATTTTGTATAACTGTTGACTACTGTTTACACATATGAGCCAAAAAACTGTTCCAGTTTCATTAGACATTTACATTGTTCCATTTATCGAAGTTTTGATAGGTCCGAATTAGGATTATTTAAAACAGGAGTAGTTTTCCTATTGCGGTGGTAATTATTTCCAAGTAAGTCTGTGTTAGGATCTATGATTTCCTATTACGGCCCTATTCATAGAACATAAAATTACAAGTTTTAGGGTACCGTGATTATTAATTCTGAGAATAGAATTGTTATGTAATACGTTGGTTGTAGACTTGGTGGGCGTCATTTGGGTAGAATGCGAGCACAAAACAACGAACACTTATTTTACACTATTTTATTTGAATTTAAATAACAAACTATAACTTTACAATAGTTAATATTCAAAAGAAATCAATAGTTAAGACTGAGCAGCGGGTTCAGGACACCGATCCTACTTTACTCTACAATAATTCCACGATCCAACCTGATCGACTCCAGTTTTCACAATCCTTCGGAAAGACTCTTTCCCGCTTCATCGTAAAACAAGATGGCGCCTCAACCCCGCTCGCGCCAATGCTCTGCTCTGATTGGTCGTTATGTGAATTACAATATTCGTAACTTTAATTAAATAAATAAGCTTTTTAATAGTAAATTAATTTAACAAATCAAATTAAATTAAATAATGATTTTTAAAAGTAGTTATAAAAGGAAACAAATAATATTGTAACAATTAATTTGCAAACAACAATCAATCTGACTCTTTGGATCCTCCGACATATACATATTCTTTTTATGTAAAGTTATGCAATCTATGTAATTTTATATTTCTGTTTTTATTTTACTAAGCATATAAAGAAAAGTTAACCTTATTATAATAACACAAAACTCTTTTTAGAACGTGTATTTCTATCTATACTTATATAATATTATAAAGAGGTAAAGTTTGTTACGTTGTAGGAGGTAATCTCTGGATCTAATGAACCGATTTTAAAAATTATTTCTGTGTTGAATAGTACATTTATCGGGGAGTGTCATAGGCTATATAGTATCACGCTATGACGAATAAGAGAGGAGCAATAATGAATCATGTTTAAAAAAGTGACGCGTTATTTTCCCCGCCTAACGAAGTGGGCACGGGTCAGTTAGTAAAAAAATAATTTCATTAAATAAGATACAAATCAATGGTCAATGAATACCAAAAATACAACTTACTTTACTAATACATTTAAATTATTTGATAAATATTATTTGTACGGAACTTGGATGAATATAATTTCTGACCCTCCGTATTAGGAATCGTTTACCGCAGTAATAGGCGCTGACGAAAAAAATACCTCCGAATTAGGGAAAATCGACCTGACTATTTAAATCTTTTTTTAAAAATAACTAATATCATTAAAGAAACAAACTCGACAGTAATACAAAATATAAATTCAACTTTTAACGATGACATTTTTTTGCACAGTTAAAAATATTAACAAATGCTTATTTTTGTTTCTTACTTTGAAATGTTGAAATGTTGCGAAATACCTCCGTAATAGGAGCTTTTACTTATGTCCATTCATATCCGTATTTGTAACAGTACACAATGCACCTGTGCATTGCTTGGTTGAGAAGTAAGGACCATCTGCTCTACTACAATCGGTATGTACAAGTAAAAGCTCATTGCGACCAGTTACTTCGTCCACAACAACAAAATAAAAATGGCCTAACTAAACTAATATTTAATAGTACCTAATACAAGTTTTGGAGTTACCTTTGATGATTTACGGTCAGATTTTAAAACATTTTTATATTTTTGAAGCTTTACTCAATCTCTTTGGGATTCAGATAAAAGGTTAATGGGATTTGAGTCTTGTACAAAGATTTGGAGAAACATTTAATGGGTATCGGCTTACTATTGTAAATAAAGGGCATACAAACAGAAATGGTTTTAATATGTTTGACAGAGGCAATCAAACTTTAGTAACATATTTAGAATTCATAAAATAATATTATCTGCTCACATTTTAATAATATTATTATTAAAATTAAAACCTTGGTTACCTCTGTCAAACTTATTATGTTTGATAGAGGTAACCAAGGTTTAGTAATACAACTTTAATAATATGTATTACTTATCAGCTCATAAAAGTCCCACTGCAAGGACAGGTTACCTACGCTATACCTACTAAAAAACACTAAGCACACCAAACCAATGTTTCTTCCTGCAATAAGTTATAGTAATGCTTTGTGAAAGTTGTAAAGTTCACGTAAGTCACGTTTAAACTTGATAAGGGATGTCATCACATTTTTATTTCTTTTTATTCCTTACATTTTCACACAAAGCCATCTAGTCCCAAACTAAGCAGAGCTTGTACCACTACTCCACTCTTACTCTTACTTACTACCACTCTGTGGTACTAGAAAACGGGTAAACATACTTAAATACTTTTTTTTTTGTAAATACATTCATATTATACATAGAAAACACCCAGACTAATGCAAACAATCATGTTTATGCACACAAAGATTTGCATTGAGCGGGTATCGAACCCGAGACCTCTGCGTAGCAGTCATGTTGAATAACCACTACGCCACAGAGGTCGTCAAATTGTATACAGGAAATGCTAAGTTGATGATATATTTAATCTCTGTCGTATTTCCCATTGAATAAGTATTAAGTGACTTAAGTTTGGCGACTGGGAACGTTTGATTATCATTTGATTCATACTGGCCAATATATTTCCATGTAATGACGAGATGTCGAGCATTTAAGGGTCGATAGCCCGTCATCACATCATCATTAAATCAGACAGAAGACGTTCTTTGCACATAGGCACCTTCAACTCTGTCCTCTGCACGCAATCCAGGGCTTCTCTTATTAATCGCTTTTTCGGCTCCCGTCTCCCCATTTGACCTGGCCAAGACAGCGAACAAAAAAAGCAGAGTGGACCTCCCGTAGTGGGTCGACTACGGTGAACCTGATAAAAATAATTTCAACAAAAGTATTAAAACAATATATAGTAAAAGGAATATCTTACAAATTCAAAGCTACCCTTTAGATCTTCAAGAATTTCTTGTCATAATTGCTATGGCTCGTGGGCAGATTGCCAATTGCTATGCGATATTAGGCAAACGGTTAATATTCACAACCATTCCGAATATCTATTTGAGGTTTATAGACACGTACCTGTTATCAATGCATTATCATAGTCTTTATCATCATTATATCAGCTAATTAACGTCCACATCTGGACATAGGCCTCCTCCAAAAGTCTTAATAACTTAATACTTATTGTTAATTCATCATTTGGATTCATAATAAATAATTAATTTGTTTATTATATTAATTTGGTATGTGACTGTGGTACTTACTTCACTTTATAATTACCTAAACATCCTTGTATATCTAGTAATTACTATATTTATATCCCGGTCCAGAGACGAACAGCTATGGACTTTCATATTTTAATTTTTGGTAATTGCAACTATTGCATAATAAGATAATCAGCAAGCCTAAAATCATCATCAACACTCAAATCAATCCCTATACCAGGGTGTGATCAGCATCATATCAGTATTTAAAATTATTTACCTCCATTTAATAGAGGGATAGTTTGACTATAATAAAGTGATGATTAAATTAAATTGTTCAACGTGGGTATAAGTAGCAGTGATAGAGGATTGGACACTCCAAACAATGTCTGACTCATTCGACTTTCATTTAACAGCCTCCTGTTTACAATTTTTTTATTACACTTCCCTCTTTAAGTCTATTCATCGGGTTTTACGACACTCTCGGGTTGAATTAGAGCAGTTATACAATGCAATTCTAGCAAAAACGGAATAATTTACATAGAATACATATTTCATTGTGCAAAAAAGCTGCCAGTTTCTAAGAATAACTTAATACAGTTGAAACAAAATTGTTTTATAAGAAAAGAACAAAATGAATAGATGTTGTTACGTCAAATTGTGCGGTAAAAGGAAATGTTGGTATTATTACATGTTAATGATATATGAATGCGGCAGCTATGAAAAAAGTCTACGTGTGTACCGCCATTGAAATTTATTGCTGATTCACATCCGACGTACTCTGTTGTTATTTCAGTTGAGTGACTGGGTTGAAGTGAAATAAATGAAACTATGTTACGCAAGCGATTGAACAAATATTTCATCAACTTGTTGCCCCAAAGGACATGGAAAAATCATTGTAGCGAGCCCGATAACCTTCTTATGAAACTTTAATAGATTGGGTTTAGATTGAGCTCTTTGTTCGCGAAAAAAGTTAATAGTAATAATAAGTATTGTATGTGGTGTGTTCATTGTTTTCGTAAGTTGAATGTTTGTTTTGGGCTCTACAAATATTGAACCTCATAGAGAAGGAGATGGGAGTATAAATTCAAAATTTACGCGACTAGGAACACAAAAATTGTAATACCATGCGCAAGTTTCCAAGTTAATTTTTTAACCTTTTCTTATTCCAGCCTAATACTCGTAGTAATGTTTCAGCTTACTATCCCACCATGTTAATACTTTTTACTAGAATAATATAAGCGTTACTTTAACGTAAAGGAGAATGAAACCTTCACTAAGAGTTTTGGGCCAAGATTAAACAGAAATGAGAGTATTATCAATTTATAGCTTCACACTTATTAGTCTCGTGCTAAATCTTTTGTTAGTTTTGGCAATCTGAAATCCAAGATAATTTTTTTTTGAAGGAGATGGAAACTTCTGGGCTAAAGCCTGTACATTACTGTACAGAGTAAGGATATGCCCTAAAAATCTTTTCTATTTTTTTCAAGTTCGAATCTTAATAAAATTGAGTAATTTTATTATTATTTTATTAAAAAATAGAAAAGATTTTTAGGGCATATCCTTACTCTGTACAGTAATGTACAGTAGGCTTTAGCCCAAAAGTTTCCATCTCCTTTAGATACTATTAGATAAAGTGACATAATGTTGTCTTAGTAGACCGTACAGTGTTGCGGAAAATCATCTATGTTTAGTAGGCTTTGATGTAGGTACATAGATATGGTTACACCCAGTTGTGTATATGTAATGCCGCGGGCACGGACTAATCGCGGCGTCCACGAATATTTACTGTCCGTAGGGAGGCTTCATCTGATATAATTTTATGTTGGCCCCTATTTTAAAAATCGTTGTTCATTTGACAGGACATCGCGTGACATAAATAACTCGATACCCGTTTTAAATCTTAAAAAGGTTTAATGTAAAATATACAGTTGAGTATGATTAATGATAAGTTAATGGCTCGAGTAGTCTGGAACGGTTTTTATGTATCTAAATTTGAGCATACATTGTCGTAATGGATGTTTGAAAATGTATTTTTAAAATAAGTATTTTATTTTGGATTTGATCATCTAAATTAATATGCATTTTTTAAATATGTATACGCTCTTGTTCACATGAACATAACACGAAAATTAAGAAAACATTTTTAGAATTTTACTGAAACATAATATGAACCCTTCGGCGTTTATCAATCCGTCTGGCTAGCGTGGTATTAGTATGCCAAGTATCCCTCCGTCATGGGTGAAGGTCCATCCCTGCAGTGGGACATTAATGGGCTGTTATGATGATGATGATAAAAAGAAGTTACATTTGGCAGCATTTACAGACAAATGAAACCTCTTTCAGACTACATAGCTAGAGATAGACTTCAGTAGACGAGATTACGAGTATGGGTAGTTGTATGTGTACAAAAGTAATAAATAAAACATAGGTATGATTACAGGATACAATATCAACATGTCAAACAGATTCCATCAAAAATATTGATCAAAATTACATGTGGCTGAATGAACATTGATTTCGTTTTGAATTAAAAAATAATTTTCCTTTTCATATAACTGCGTGCTATACTATATAATTTGTTATCATTTTGAGTATCTATATTAGCCCAGTCAAAATAGACAAAATTATGATTAAAGTTTGCATTAATTCCCAACAAGCTGGATTTTTGTGGAGGCCTTGAATACGTCATTACAAATGATATGTCAAAAGTCCCCATCGATCCCGCTTGTGCGTTGTTTTTTATTCAAGGTCAAAGGTCACAAAATTGCGTTTTTTGCGTATATCTCTGAAACAACGAGAGCTATCGAAAAATGGTTCAGAGAAAGTTTGTAGATCGTAAAATTGTCTACAAAAAATATCTGAACACTTTTCTCCTACAAAGCATCGCTTTTGAGATATCGTGACTTTAGAGCACAGGAAAGTCGTATTTTTGACTATATGCACACACTAGCTTTTTCCCGCTATTTCGCCCGTATTTATAAGTATTATTAAAAATTAGGCTTATTTCTATATATATATGCATGCTTGGTCTCAGCCTAATCGGTTATAAATTGACAAAGTTACATACAAACTTTCGTCCCCTATCTTATCCCTTTAGGGGTCGAATTTATCAAAATCCTTTCTTAGCGGATGCCTACGTTATAACATCTACCTGCATGCTAAAATTCAGCCAGATCCCACCAGTGGTTTGGGCTGTGCGTTGATAGATCACTATGTGGTAGGAGAATTCCTTCTGGAGAAACCACGTTAAAAAAAGCGCCGTGTACTTGATTCAATGTACTGTTGTATTTGATTCAATGTACGGTTGTATTTGATTCAATGTACGGTTGTATTTGATTCAATGTTGGTGCAAGATTGGCCTTACCTACCTCAGAGTTGGTGCGGAAATCTTCTATATATATAAAACTTACAGATGACTGACATAGAGATCTATCAACGCAAAGCCCAAACCACTGGTGGGATCTGGCTGAATTTTGGCATGCAGGTAGATGATATAACGTAGGCATCCACTAAGAAAGGATTTTGATAAATTCGACCCCTAAAGGGATAAGATAGGGGATGAAAATTTGTATGTAACTTTGTCAATTTATAACCGATTAGGCTGAGACCAAGCATGCATATGCTTCTATATATATAGAAATAAGCTTAATTTTTAATAATACTTATAAATACGGGCGAAACCGCGGGAAAAAGCTAGTGTGTGCATATAGTAAAAAATACGAATTTCCTGCGCTCTAAAGTCACGATATCTCAAAAGCGATGCTTTGTAGGAGAAAAGTGTTCAGATATTTTTTGTAGACAATTTTACGATCTACAAACTTTTTTTAATCATTTTTCGATAGCTCTTGTTGTTTCAGAGATATAAGCAAAAAACGCAAATTTGTGACCTTTTGACCTTGAATAAAAAACAACGCACAAGCGGGATCAATAGGGACTTTTGACATATCATTTGTAATGACGTATTCAAGGCCTGCACAAAAATCCAGCTTGTTGGGAATTAATGCAAACTGGATATTTATTTTGACTGGACTATATATTATTCTTAGCACCTCTTCAAGTGATAGAGAAAATTTTGGTCTACTAATATTACAAAATCATCATCATCATCATAACTTAAAGCCCATTAATGTCCCACTGCAGGGACGGGCCTCCTCCCGTGATGGAGGGTTACTTGGCCTACTAATACCACGCTGGCCTGACGGATTGGTATAGGGTTTAATTTCAAGTTATCCTTCTTTTTATTTCGTTAAGATAGTAGTTACGGTTAATCCCTTAGTCGGTTTTTACGACACCCATGGGATGAGATGGGGTGGTGACATATTGTATTCTTACTCCGTCAGGGAGGGCCGTCCAGCCAAGCCAGGGATTAATGCCTGCCTTTTGTGATATTTATCATAAATATCACAAAAGGCAGGCATTAATCCCTGGCTATGATATTATAAGTGGTAATTTTGTATTAGAGTACGACAACCGCAGAACGTAAAGCCTTGACTCTTTGACAAACCGATACACGATACTTATGAAAACTTTTGGATTGAAATTCTCCCGATTTCCGGCAAGGAACTTTACCCAACTCCTCTTTTTGCCTCTGATTAAATTCCTTACCGGTCCCAAGACAGTTTATATTCTCGGTAAGTACTCAAAGAGTATCATGTTTCATTCCTTTCAAGGAATCATGCTATTAAAACTGAATTACAGTTGTAAAAGAGAGGATGTGGAAAAAAATGGTTGCTAGTGGTTCTGCTGTAGAAGACTTTCTTAAGTTGTAAAGAATAATACGGTTTATTAATAAGGCGCTGTTCAAAGATGTAAATTAGATGGTTTATTTCTAGTTTAACTTCTCTTGCATGCAAGACATGCTTAATTACTTTTGCAATAACCACTGAATAAGACGTACCTGTAACATTTTGCTTTCCTTATCACTCACCACACAAACAATGCAAAATCGAGTTAAAATTACACTCAATAAAATTAGTAGTTGGTACACACAAATTAGTATGCAATTCAACTCGGCTAACCAGTTAACAAAAACATGTCACTAAATTCAAATAAGGACTCAAATTTCCTGAACTGCTAATGACCGACCGTATAAACACTACACGAATTCAATATTGAATAATGACTCGCCAATTGAATCGAATATGAACACGAAAAAGTTTTGAAGCAAATATTCAGAATTTTTAGGTGAACATTCGACCTATCAATTTAACATTCATGTTTCGTCGCTCTCTCTGAGGTAAAGTAATGTATTATACATATGTATATTGCTCTATATCTCTAGAGAGCTATCTGTCTGCTTAGATTTCAGACGAATTCACATATATTTCATGTTTACTATACAACGTTGAATTACTGTGCGTTTGGACGTTTTACCTTAAACTTATACAGCTGGGATCGTTGTCATGTATTATACATTTTTGTAGACCATTGAAATTTTAAATGAAACTAACCGAGTATCTTGTGATTGATTTATTTCACGATCAACTTACAGTTACGGTTATAAATAAATTTGTTTGTACTTTTTATCTTTTAAATGTAAAGAAGGACACCCTGAGAAGTTGTATAAATAGATAAAGAGAAATTAGATAGCCATAATCCTGCAGAAAACTAACTCGAATAATGAAACTTATAAAACGGAAGAGAGTATACTTTATGTTCAGCCCTCTACTAATCCATCTATATAAGTATGTTAAAATTAAGGTATACAATGAAGAATTATAATTTTTTTAACGTTATCATTGTAACAGCCTGTATGAATGACTGCCGTTACTCTTGTGTTTATTACCAGTTACAGTCTTTCATCTATCTCAGAAGGCTTGCAATCACAACAAAATGATGTTGTGAATCGAATATGAACTATCTTACATGATTGATAAAAAGCATCAGGAGGGGCAGTAAGCGCGGAAATACGAGTACATTGGTCGTTGCGGCAGAAAGTTCTGAAATAAAGATCCCAGAAGAAGTAGAAAGACCAACACGAGACGGCTAATAATTGCGCCTGTATGACGATTTGAATGTGTGTAGATGATGCAAAGCCTTTTCCTAAATTGTTGACTTTTTTCTGTAGTCTCTACATAATGATACCAAAATGTAAGCTTACGTATTTATTTACTGCAGGAAATATACACTGTAATCTACAACGACAAAAAATAAACTAAATATTTTTACACCACAGACAGTGTATAGTAAAAACATGCTGCAAGTGTTTGTAGGTGTGTTGAGTAAACATAATAGTAATATACCCGTGTTAATTAAGTTGTACGAACGTGGATGTATACGCTGAGTGATTGGGCTTCAACTTTCCAATAGATATGAGTGAACAAACTGGGCTAGCGTGTACAATTCAGCTGTTGTTTGCTTTGTAAAGGCTAATGAAAGTATCGAGAATTGGAATTGTTTGGTGTTATTTGTTGATGTCCCTTTCGGTATAAACATTAACTACATTACGGCTGTGAAGGTTAATGACTGTTTTATTTTGGGCGAAAGTAAAATGCTTTAATTTATCAAATAGGTTCTGTATAGTAACCTAAATGTAACCTACAGTTATTATGCTTTTATACCTATGTCAATTGGAACATAATTACGACTTTAGTACAACTTTTTGATAAAAAAAAATACGTCCCTTAATGTCTATACACAACTCCATCTATTACCAAACTAAAGAAAGCTTTGTACCATGTGAATTCGATGACGGATTTAAATACATAAATCCTTTTCTTTGGAAAAACTTCACGGTTTTCACGTGGACTCTGGACCCAAATCTCTGTAGAAGCCGAAGTGAAATGCGTTGCGGGTAGTGCGCAGGTAATTCATACGAGTGAGCACCACGTGCTCTCCGACAGTTCAACGAGGAGAGTTGTATTAACTTACGGTCATTCTCATCATATCAACCTAACGCTGCCACCATGCGTGATTTTGTTCGTGGTTTCATCTGTGGTCACGTGCCGTCCTACATATTATATTCTTATATTCTTTTTCATTCTGCTGTGATGACTAGATAACACTGTCAAGAGAACGCTTTTAGCTTAACAAAACATAAATAACATAATTTCCCGTAACATAACATGTTTTATTAAAGTAAATAATTTCTAAAACATTTTAAATTACACATTAACGTGTTGGTAGTCAGTAAGCGCAGAGCTTGGTAACGACTAGTTGGTCCCAAAGTTGTTAAGCCGAAAGGGTTCGTACATTATGATTGTTATAGGCGAAAGGCCTTCTTTATTGTCCTAATGTTGTGCCTTTTACGTGATCATCATTTAAGGTCCAATGGTTGTGGGTGACACCGAGACCTTAACGATGTTTAGTTTATAATACATAATTAAATCATACATTTATAAGTACTAGTACCCTTTAACTAGGTTCCCTTTTGTTAATAATTGTGTAATACGTTTTGTTTATTTGAAGATTACAATTATTGGTATTGTATTTTATGTTTATTAAGTGTTTAAACTTTAAAGCCTGATATGACGTTGTTTTGCAATGTCTTGAAGAAGAAACCATAATATTTATTTGTAAAATATAAAGGAAGACACAGGATGGCACAAATCATGATAACAGGCCATCAAAGTCCCATTGCAGGGACGGGCCTACTCCCGTGGACGGAGGGATGGAGGGATATTTGGCCTACTAATACTACGCTGGCCTTCTTTTTTATTTCGTAACGTTCACGGGTGGTGACATATTGTATTCTTACTCCGTTACCACACGGAGAAAATGCATATACATATTTAAAATAGGCTCCTGTACAGCAGTGGACGTCAATTTAGTGACATTATGATAATGATAGCATTCTCTGTCTGTATTGTAAAGACACCAAGCATTCTTGATTCGTGGATGTCATAATAGACGAACAAGAGCGAAAGGACCAACGTGATAGTTATTATAAGAAAAGTTACCGTCTAATAAAAGTCATTATTCATACATTATTGATTAACCTTTACCTTTTACAGTAAAATCCATACTAATATTATAAATGGGAAAGTGTCTGTCTGTTTGTCTTTCTTTCACGTCAAAACGGAGCGACGAATTGACGTGATTTTTTAAGTGGAGATAGTTGAAGAGATGGAGTAACGTAGGCTACTTTTTTTTCTTCTGTGTCCAGGAAATAGGAACACTTTTACCCTGAATTTAACTCGAGCGATGCCGCGGGCAAAAGTTCATTATAAAAAAATAAAGGTTTTAAATTCCAATCATTATATTATGATTCGTTTAGAATGACATTAACAAGTCATAAATATTATAAATTATGGAGGCATTAAATCTGTTTCGTGAAGCGACATTAACTTTTATTACAATGCGAGGCTCCATTAACTGACCTTGGTATCTACTAACTATTCAAGAATAGATCGACTTTGTATTCGGCATTGTAAAGCCTAATCATTATGTGATGAATATAGTAATTTAACAAATTAACTAATCTATTAGGTTAGTTTTTAACCTAATCAACATTATACCCCTGCACTTATACAATTTTTTTTTGGGTATATTTCACGGCCGGCCGCCTGCCTGACGCCAACCCTCCTTGGGAATGCTGCTGTTGGTTTACTGCCCACTAGGAAATTGACGCGAGGTGCCAGGTGGTATGCGCCAAGTCGTGGTATCCCTTAGTCGCCTCTTACGACACCCACGGGAGGATATGGGGCAGGCGAAAGTCGGTTGAATTTCCATTAGTAAAAATTAAAATCCCTTGCCATGCCGTCCGGGTCTGCGTAAGCCATTAACGCTACGTTTTTATGGTAAAAGTTCGTATGTATTAAACTAAAGCTTTGAATGTTGTATTTGGTATTATGTGAAAATTGTAGCTAAAGTTCTAACTAGTACTGCATTTAACTCTGCTCTTTGGTTCAATAGGAGTCAAGAGACATCGAGCGTGATAGCAATTTCATCCTTTTACTCCACTGACGTGATGCTGGTGGTAGGGCTGTCGCTCTACTCCTTACAGAAGCAGACCAAGGCGGCAGAGTGATATGTTCACATGCATGTCTCTTGAAGCGGGGTTTAACCGCCCTGATCTCGGATTTAAGTAATGCAGACATTTACGTTTGCGAAACATTTACTTCAAGCAGGCACGAATCACTGGATTCAATTTCATCGTCCACAAGTCTTATCCATAAAACGCCAACTCTTGCCAACTCAACGTACAACTCTTGAGTAGAAACTCAAGAGTTGTACGAAAAGCGATTGAAATTAAAAACCATAGACGCGAAGATTATTATAGTTATCCGCGATATGAAATCCGAGTCGGCTCCGAGAGAATCTCGAGAAGAGGTACCCGGACAATTCCGGGAAGAGGTTCCCAAAAGAATTCCCGGAAGAAGTTGCCGAGAGAATTCCGGGAAGAGGCTCCTGGGGGAATTCCCGCAAGACCAGGACTATGTTTCCGAGGGAAGACCTGCTAGAGGATTTTGAGGGAACTCCGGGAAGAATTTCTATGCAACAGATTTTCAAGCGGTTTTCTTAATAATTAATAGATAGAGTAACTCTAGACGAAGCTTTATATGTATGTACAATACATGCATAATACTATAGAGTATAAGCAGTAATCGGCGCGGGTCGATAGTAATAATATAAAATTAAACACGCAAGTTTTAAAGTTAAAACTTAACAGCAAGACAATGCTTGCTTATTAATTTTTACTCCATCTCGGTTCAAGTGTCGCACAAATATAATAAATGCGAAGCCTTAGAGGTTTTATTACTGCACACTGTAAGTACTTATTGTCTTGGGCAACAGCACGATGCTTGAAATTGTAATCGGTTCAGACAATAAATATTTTATCGTTTCAACAAAAGAAATTACAGATTGATTTGTTTTAGAGCGTCAGAATTCTTTAGCAAGAAGTTATTTATAGAACAATGTTCTATTCTTGGTGGATTTATTTTCAATCTAGAATTAATTGTATTATTCAATGTAATAAAATTAAATTAGCTTTTATAAATAAAACATGAAGAAGAAATGAGGATATCTGAAGTAGAACTAAAATAACCGGCATATGGCTCAGGTTTTACTGATTGAAGTTGAGGGACATATCGCGCTGAACCGATATCCTAATCTGGGACAAAAAGCTTCTGGAATAGCGACCACATAAATATGTGTAGCGGTCCGATCCCCTAATATGGTAGAAGAACGACGTGGCGAAAAACCAATGGATGATTAGGGCACAGGGAAAGGAAGAGTAAATATTCAGAGGTAGCATAATTGTGTACTTGACACTTGGCTGATATGATATTGGTAATGAGTAACATATACAGCTATACATACATACATAAACTCATGCCTTATCCCGTCCGGGATAGGCAGAGACGACAAAACGCCACTTGTCTGGCAAACAGATTAGGCCTCGTCCACATTTATTAGGCGAGTCATACATGCACGTCGGTTATACGTACAGCTATGTTAGATATTTGATGGAAAAGAAAGCGAGACCTCCCAGACAGATTCGACTCTACCAGCACAAACCATTTTAAAAGATTCACTAATTCATTACAGAGATAAGTTTTCTTCTAACTTGTACGTCAAGCTTCACTTGAAACTGTAAATAAAGATATAAATATTACATTTGGGTCAAGAAAGGTGACATGAGAAGAAAGAATCTCTATGAATATTAAAATGGTGGCGTGTCGACTGAACTCAGTTGTTCTGTTCTATTATGAATGATCTCAACGAGGTATTTCTAGTCTCTGCGTACAATATTGATAGAACCTTAATCATAACCTATTCTTTTTCCACGAATACTAGTTTGTGATTGAGGGGTATAAAACCTATATTGTTTCTCCGTATAGTGATGGATTAAGAATTTGTTATGTAACCTTTTTGTTGTAACGTAGGTGTCGTAAATTTAATTTCAATGAGTCAAGTTTAAGCCATTTATCCGGTTATATTGATAGGAGGATATAAACTCAATAGAAACGTAATGTTTATCAGTCGGAGTACCTCACTGATGGCTCACATATTGTATTTCTAAGCTTGTTTGATTTTTGCTTCATTATAATAACATATATAACTAGGTTAGTACAGTGAACTATATAAAAGCTTAATGTATAGCAAAACATAAAGTCCCATCACACAATCATCATTCTGTTACGTCGTGTTTCGTCCTAAATATTATTTAACCTAGGATACGAGACCGATAGGTAAGAAAAACAAGTTAACTAATAAGTTTATCAGGCAAGATAACTCACAAAACAAAAAAAAACATTAATATTATTGTAAATCAAAAATCATTTTGCACGTAATCCTAATATTCTATTGCGAAAAGTAATATTTCCAACAAAAATATTCTAAAGTTTTTTTCTTAAACCGCAAATGCTTCCAAATCATTAGACAATTCAGAGACATTGAACATGGATAGCTTGATAAATCCATTACGAATAGTACTAAAAAAAAGCGACAATTCTTTTGCCTTAGTAATCTTATCGGGTGTTTTTCGGGGGACGACAAGCGGTGTCACATATTTTACGCGACAAAATTAGAGTAGTGGAATTTTTGGGGAAAAATTTTCCCGTATAAACGACATAAGTTGTGCTTCCGTTTTGATGTAGTAAATTAGGGTCACATGTGAAAATGGGTATTTGAGATAGTTTAATAACCTTCGGCGTTAACTGCTCTTTTAAGTTGTGTGTTAACTTTATAGCTTACGCATGTAAGGTATTTATTTTTATAGGGACATTTACTATACCTAGTTTACCGTGTGTTTACGTAATAATAACAAATGGTGATACTATTCTATCTTATATTCCATGTGTGTCATTAACGCCAATTAGGGAAGTTCGTAGACATTGTTATTATTTTTCGACAAATAAAAAATTGAGTATCTTCACAAAAATAAAACGAGAAAAAAATGTGACCTGATGAAATAATGTAGTCAACCTCTGTCGCTCTATAGTTTGACGCACTGTTATTGTAATGTAGGTATACTTTTATGAGAAATTAAAAAAAACATATAGATTGCATACATTTTTAAACATATAGATGCCAATACGCCCGGTCCAAAGTAAGCTTACTTCGGAAGTTGTTTGTAAGATTCCCTTCATTACTGAAGGAGGTTCGTCCCTGCAGTAGGACAGCAATAACTATAAGTCCAGGAATGGTTTGTTTAAATTTCTCCCTAACACGCATGGTTAATGATGTTTAAATTGAAAGTACGGTCTGTTATTCCTGTAACATAATTAGTACAGTTGTAAGCAATAAAGTTAAAAGTTGTGGAATCGTTCCCTGCGGCTTTTATCACGATGTGCTAAAGTATGCTCCAGGTACAAAAATGGATTACCTTTATTTTATGTATTCATAAGTTTTAATATTCATACATTTTTGATGTACCAATATTCTTGTTTATTTTTGTTCTGTTAATTAGTTTGCTCTACCGGTTTTGTATTGCAATATTATTTAATTGTATCGCTAAAGGGAAAGAGAATTGTAATTTATTTGTACTTTATTTTTTAAAAGATATTTTTAAGTGTATAGAAAAGCAAGTATTATTACTACGAAAATAATAATAATGGATATTGTATTTCTCAGAAAAAAGATCAAAATTATTTAAATGCATGATAGATTAATATGAAATTAAGAAGGTTTAGAACGCGTAGTTTTTTTTTAAAGACAACTCCTAGATATTATACATACAAAACACCCAGACCAATGCAAACATTCATATTCATGCACACAAAGATTTGCATTGAGCGGGAATCGAACCCGAGACCTCTGCGTAGCAGTCATGTTATAAAACCACTACGCCGTACAGGTCGTCAAAGAACATCCAGGCTTACGATAATCATTTTTGGATCAGACAAATACATTTCTTGCGTGGGATTCCAACCCGTAACCTAGTTTTTTTTATCCAGATTGTTAATTGTAACTAACTCAATGTTTCTATCACACCTATTTTTAATAAAAAAAGTGTCTTTATTTGATATAATTTATCATCTTTAAAAACATTACTCGGAGAGCAAGATGTTAATGAATATTTAGCTATGCTGTCAGAAAAACTCAGATGAACAAAGCTTCTTCTATGTTTGACAACTAAGTTTCAGTCTTTGAATCAAAGTTAAATTATTGTAAGTCACAGATAATATATTATTCCACCATGAAACAAGATTGAAAGTCTAGACGTAAATAATTGGTTCAACGTCAAAAGTCACCTAGACATAATGGATCATGAGCTGATCGATTTGGGCTCTATAAAAGTTTTTATTATGTTTTATGTATGAATAAAACTTAGATACTTATTGTTCAAGTGTGAATAAATAAGATACAAAACTAATAAATATGTTTAACCTAATATAATATTTATTAGTTTGATACTAGCACTTTAATGCTCCACTAAAGCGACTGACCTTCTGAAGTGTTTGAGGGAATAAGGCCAGGCGCATACGGGCCACTGACTACAGACGTGTGGTGGCGGCCACTCGCTACAAATACAAAATATATGAAAAAGTGTGTTAAGTGGCTGTCGCTGGCCGCCAGTGGTTGTGGTCGGTGGCCTGTTTGCGCTTGGCCTTATGGCCTACGCAGACCCGGACGGCATGGCAAGGAATTTTAATTTTTACTAATGGAAATTCAACCGTACTGTTACAGAAATACGACATAAATTGCTATGCTTTAAAATGATGCCGCGGCATTGAAAGGGATTTTATCGCACGGCATTTTTCATTGGTCTATTAATGCCGCGCTGTCTTCGTAGATTGGCACTGGGTTTTATATCAAGTTTATCTAGCAACTACCCACAACAGAAACAAAAACTGAATTTTATTATTTGCGGCTATCATGCGCAAGGTTGCGGGTTAAGGCATTTATGTGATCCACAAATTATTGTCTTGAGCCTGAATGTTTTTTGTGTCCCTTAATTTCATATTGGTAATTCTCAAGCAACAGGACTCTATAGTGTCGTCTCTATAGTTCGAGAACTATTAAAAAAATTCAACGCCATATTACAAGATAGAAAAAAATATAACAAAAAAAAAATGCTGCGGGCCATGTTCATTCAAATTAAAACACGGAATACAACTGTCAAGGTCATAACTTTGCTCATCTTACAGGAGACATCAAAATTGTAAAATGTCCATATTTAAATGAGTCTGCAGTAAGTCATAATAATATAGCGGGGGCTATAAAAATATCAAATACAGAGGTCTGTCCTCCCCCGGGCGAGGGCTTGGAGCTTCTGTGCGCGTCCTGTCACCGGCGAATATTAAAAATATTGTGTGATATTGTATCAAATGCCCGGCCCAGGTGCACGTCGAATACGCGGATTGGGAAATTTTGATACTTTTTGAACATTATTGTCGTATTTTGCGTGGCTTACTGTCCGTAGATTTGACAAGTAATCAGCTATGATGAGGAAGTATTGACAAGTAATTACAATGTAAAAGATATTTTGTTGTTTATGTCGTATTGTGTTTTTTTTAAACTACTAAGTATGTATCTTGCCCTGTTTCGGGGACCTACGAGTACATGAAATAAACAGATTCAAAGAACAACCAGACTCAAATTGTGACTCTCATTTGTGATTGACAAAAGTAATTATTTTGCCTAGGTTTTGACCTCCTCGGGCAGTGTGGCCTTATACACATCCGCTTTGACAATGAAACAGTTAATTAGTATTAAAAATGAGTTTCAGTAGGACTTCGTAACGTGACCGAGTGAGAAAAAACGATGTCATCACCCCATCTCATCCCATCGTAAAAGCAGGGTATGATCACGCTGTTATTACCTCTGCTATTATCCATACGTAACAAATAAGGAAAACATGCCATAAAACTGGTCCGCGCAGTATTAGTAGTTCAAGTGTCCCTTCTTCAATTGAGGAGATGCGATACTAAAGTGGAAATGTAAAGATAGATGGGTACAAGGACAGTGCTTTGGTACTGCTGATGATCATGTGCGCGCAGTTACCACTTATGAGATGGGTCGCTTGTTCGTCTGCATCACAAAATCATAAAAATGACATATGCAGAATTTTTTCAAATCTTTCTTATACTGAAAAATAACGAGGATCGCTTTAAATGACCGCAGTAATTACTCTTCTACGCTCGGAGCCTTATCATCGTCTATTAAAATTCATTCATATACATGACCTTTTCCTCTATGAATAAAATTATTACATTAATAAGTAAAGTCATGGTAATCACTCTGTATTACTTTTAAAATGTTTTGACATTTTATATTAAATACGAACCTTGTTTGTTTCACGACATTATGCGTTATAAAACGATTAAATGACTTGCTATCAAATCCGACACGCATAAAAGAATTTGCTGATATTAATTTATAAAAAGAACGACCCACAAAATGTTTAAAGCATTAACTTCCTTAGTTTAAGTATATTGCAGAAATATTAAAGGTAATCTAAAACTCAAAATCTTTGAAAGTTATTTTTTATATTTAGGAGGGAAGATAGGTAATATACAGTAACGACACATTTGGTAAAACCGCTCTTTTGAAATTTGAATTTGAGCAGCACATTACTCTCTAAATGGCTGGCTATAAAGACTTCAAACGCAGGCTAATCGTGGCTTCCGACCTTTTAGGGTAGTGAAGAAGGTACCTGACAAAACGTTTCCTTACTATTGAACAAACGTATTTTATGTATGTGTAAGGTCAAGTGTAAAAAATATCTTTTCATAACTCAGGAAAAATTAAATGATCGAGGGCTTTTATCAAATTATCTCAGGTAAATACATATTTTACGGAAATTTTACTCCGAAATGAAGCTTCATTCAAGTTTAATGAACTTAAAACTTACCTTTTTGTCATTTTTGTGATGAAAAGTTACTCATATAATCATATTTGGAACACAAATAAATGTAAAATATTTTCGTTAGTTTATGTAGGACGGTATGTCTGTTTATTAGCTATTACTCGAAAAGGGATCAATTATAGCAAGAATACTTCACCAATTGCATACTGTGCAACATACTTACAACTTATAGTTTTATATAATTATTATTTACACGGGTGAGAGCCTCAAAGGTAAATTATTACTAAATATTTACCAAATAATAATAAATCGTGTTAATACCCGTGTAAATAATAATTATATAAAATGAAACACGAAAGTTTTAAAGTTAACTTATAGTTTTTAAAATTGGTCTCGAACAGACTTCACGACGCTGACTGACGGCTGTGGTATTCCTTATATTTGTCATGTATCACAAGCTTCCTTGAAAGGATAATTCTAGAGAACTCGTCTTGATCTAGTAAAGGGGTTGGTGAATCAAGTTAAACTTTTTAACAAATTTTACTTTTTTATTCTATTTTTGCATTCAATTTTTCTAGGCCAGTTTGTAGTATTCAAATAAAAATAGGGAAAAATAACTTGTAACCTAATTCTAGATAGATATTATAAAACCTTATCAGTATTTTTTCCTATCACAGGTCATCTAACCGAATAAAAACATGTGCAAAAGTTACCTACCCTTACTAAACGCTACTAGTGCGCAGAGTGCGCGGCAGCACCAACGGCATCCTTCGCATGATCGCAGGTAGGCTGGACTGTGATTACGTTGGTCATTGTTGCGCAATTTCATACGGAATGGCGCAGCAGTGATTAGCGTGTATTATATTTATGTATATATCATCATTGTCCCTATTAGTACTAACACTAGTCTGTAAGAACATTGTTACTAACAAAATGGATTTATGTGGTCTGAAATAAAAGATAATTTTAATTTTTTTAAACGTACAAGCACTTATGGCCTACGCAGACCCGGACGGCATGGCAAGGGATTTTAATTTTTACTAATGGAAATTCAACCGTACCAAATTAAAATTCCTTTGCCATGCCGTCCGGGTCTGCGTAGGCCATTATACGGCGTTAACGTAAACCGATGTTCACGTTCAGTTCAACTACAACAGCTATACTGAACTAGAACCGAACTTGCAACTTGATCATATTTCTTAGTTACGCGCCAGTTCGCGGTAGACGTTTTGTTTTCATTATAGCCACGATTGGCGGGAGTTGCGAGTGACACACTGGCTGTTTGAATACAACTTACAGTTCGCGTAATCTTACTTGGTCGGCTAGCTATCAGAGTTTACGCATGTAGAGGAACAAAGAAAACTCACCAAGCTCCCTGTCACATAGAATAAACAAATGACAACTCATTCTTATTTTTAAAAATACATTATCCGCGCTAGGGTTTATGCCCTGTGTTGCGGGGGCTGTAGTTACAAACACCAATTTTACGGACACAAAGAACATACAAACTCAGGATAATAATTTTTTGGATCACACAAAGAATTGTCCTGCATGGGAATTGAACCCGCGACCTCATGCACGTCAGCCGCTTTCGCGAGCGCCGCGCCCACAATTCGCCATCTTTGACTGCGCGTACTGTACTGCATCATATTACGCCTGTAACTTTGTGGATAACATAAATACAAGCGGAACTAAACAAACAGGCAATAGAGTGAGCATAAAACAGTTTTCAGCGGCCCTCGCCGCGACGCTCCCTGAGTAATGTTTCATTGTGCGAAATGCTATAAAAATCGTCGTAAAAATTTATAAAGCTACTCAATAAAATGTACACTTGGAATTTTGTGAGCGCAAATATTACTTCAGGTTAGCATCAAATAAAATACGTCCAAATTGTAAAAATGAAACAGTTTTTTATGAGTCAAGTAAAAGCATTAAATACTAAGTATATTATAATATTGAATTGTATTTTGGTTTGACTTTTCAAAAGAGAAGCGCGGCAAGTTAACTTCGTGAAAAGTAAATCTTAATATAATGAATGTAAAAGAACTTCTTCACAAAAATAATCAAATACATCGTAGAATATTTCACTAAAGAGAAATAGCTACAAAACAAAATTATAGTAATAACTCATATTTGTTTATAAACTGTGCATAAAAAAATTTTAAAAAAATAATTCCAAGTATCAATTTAGCAAATAAAATAAAACAGTAGTCTGCATTTGTCTTAAACTGCACTTGTTGCCTGTTTAACGGTACATTATGTTTTTTTTACAGCTGGATGAGAGAATAGTAACTACTCCGTTGGAGCCCTTGCATTTGGCCAGCGTTGCACATAGTGGGCATGTTTGTATAGAAATTAAAAAAATATACGTTGTCAATCAAAACAACTCATTAGTTTGTTTTGATTGACAACGTATATTTCACATCATCACCATTGTGATGTTATAATATTATTTGTCTGTGTGTAGTATGGTAAGTGTCGGCCCAGTTAACTCTCTTCCGATGTCTCACTATAGTACTGTGAGTAATAGTACAGGTGTGATCATTATTAGTTTGTTTTTGTAAATCTAATGAATGGAGCACTTCATTCTATTAACTTTTTATATCAGAAGTGTATTTCCAGTTTTATTTGTAAGTATGTTTACAATTTATTTATTTATACCATTAATTTATTTACTACATCAACGGGGGCAACATAATTGGTTGCTTTCCGAATGAAAAACCTTTAACAGATCGGATTTTTGGGCTGTGATGGTATTATAAGGACCACCGAGGACTCTCCTTCGCGAAGGTGATTGAGGAAGCTGTGGGGTGATGAACCGATGGGAAGTGCATCCTGGAGGGTCCCCGAAAAGGAGGAGCAGAAGATAAGAAGATCAGAAGGACTACCGAGACTAGGGCAGTTAATATCACAAAAAAAAAACACTTCAGCTTCCTTAACTGTTGTCTCTTAATGGGATCCAATCAATGTCGTCTTCGTCTAATAAATCTGAGATGAATAACCAATTCAAAACCACATAGGAGACATGTGGTTCCAAACTGGGAACTATCTAGGAATGAATTTACTTAACAATTATTTGGTGCTGGTTTTCGATAGTAGGTACCTAACCCTTTTTCCGGCAACAGTAACCCAGAAACAAATAAAAAACACGTAGATACAGTACGTCCTATGGAAAAATGAAGAGAGATGGTAACTTCCATATTATATTTATACTAAAAGCACTATTTCTTTATCATAGATCATCCTAAATGTCAAACACGCATCCATTTAAGTTTAACTTAGTAATGACTTAAGGGATTTCCGAGAATCCTTGGAGCTTTGAGACAGAAACGTAACAGCAGTATTTGACAGTTAGCAGAAATAGTATTTAGCATTTGCAATTCGCTATTAAGGATGAAAATGGCAATAGAATTACGAGAATATCGGAGTCGGAAATTACGAGAGTTACAGAATATCTAACGGATAAATGGGAACGGTATTGTTATATTAACAGATTGCAAAACTAAACACTATTTCCGTGTAGTTACTTTATTTTTTATTTCACGTATTATTTTTTTCATTTCTGTTTACTTAAGAGGCACTTTAATAAACCTTTCATTACTCACACTAAGCAAACTTTGTTATTATTGAGTATACATTACTACCCCTTCACTTCTTCACCCCTGTTGTGAAGGGAGCTCTCCTATGTGTAGGAGAATTTGACCTACTAATGCAACCTAGCTGCGTATTGGTTCAGTGTTTGTTTCGAGTTTTCCTTCTCTGGATGTTATGATTATATAATTTCTATTACTCTAGTTTTGGAACACCCAGAGGATGAAGAAAGGTGACATCGTATATTTAATCCATCGCCATACAATCTAAAGGCTAAACCCCTGCGCGATGATAAATATTAATAACGAAATTAATTAATAATACCATGGAATGAAGGTAATAGCAATGTAGTTCCAAACCACAAGGTACCGCATCGTTGTATCAAAGCCCTGTACAGATACAGACATGCTTGAAGAGATAAGCGCTTGTATTCATTGCCTGTGTTCCGAGGCGATTGTTTCATATCTGAGAGATCTTTGTGTTTCAGATTTGACATAGTCTAAGACCTTCATACGTCATGTTCGTGTAAATGGAATCCTAATCTACAATCACTTACGGAGATAGCGGTATTATCAATAACAGCTTTAAGAATTGCAATATCTACATTTTCTTAATAGTTGCGTTATGTAAATATTAAAACATTTACTTATAAGATACCCCTTACAGTTTTTTTCACTAATTTAGATCAAGGTTGGAGACTTTAACTGTCTTTTACATACTTTTATATAAATAATTGTACTAACCAGTGTACAAAATAAACATTCATTTAGTGCCTTTAAACAAAACAAGTTCTTTAGTTTTCCATTTAGTTAAAGATAGTATCCGCAGTAAGGTTAGAATACCTACATCACGAGAACTTTTACAAACTTGAAATTAACGGGTAAAAAGAAGGCTGGTAGATCGCACAATCGCCTTGCCGGGGTTCGAACGCGCTACCTTGCATTGTGCCACCAAGGCATGTTTTGTAACATTGCAATATAATAGAATAGACTAACTAACAGACAATTTCAAAACATCCTGTCGGTGTTGTTGGTTTCAAATAACAAAAAATAAACTTCAAATGTATATTTGGATTAGAGCCAATACAGAATAATCGTCATGTTAAATTGTACTGATACACACAACGCAGTTTGGAATATCATTGTAACAGATAAATCAATAACTCGTTGGTTTTGATTGTACGTTTAATCTTGATAATTATAATTGAACCAAAATATTTAGCGCAAAAACGTATGTAGATTATATATATTTAAAAGCTTCGACGACCCTAGGTTAAGGCTGTTAAGAAAATCGTGGGATCAAATAATATACAGATTTGATAATCGTGTTCAACAGGATATGAAGGAAGACAAAACTACTTCATTATGATACAAAAACCATACAGTCCGCCCAACAAGCAAAGTAATCCTATAACGATTGATTATAAGTCTACCTCTACTAATAACGTTCTTATAAAGAGCTGGTTGCAGACTATTTTACTTAAAATAGCATTTTACAAGTGATAATATACTCAAGAGCATCCGTTTTTATATATCTGTCTTATAGTTCGCTACAAGACTAACGCCTATGGCCTTTACAAGACTTCTTTTACTAGTAATAGCATTTCACAAGCGTAAGTATTCGTAAGAGCTTTTGTTTTTATATGGTAGTCTTATAGTTAGCTACAAGAGTATCTTATAGGACACTTTAAAGCATAAGTCTCTTATAATTGTTTGTAGTAAGACTAAATAATCTTGAATAATATTTTGATCCAGTAGTAGCATATTGTAAGTAGAACAGATATTGTAAAGTACTTTTCTGAGATTACTATAAGATTGCACCGTTATAGTTCTTGCTCGAGACTTTTATAACTCTTCTTATACTCATATAAGAGCGCTATAAGATCAAAGAAGCTTACGAGCTACTAGATCAAAATCTTTATTAGTAAACATCAGAAATTTTGTTCACTTCTTCATCTTGAGAAAATAAGTTAAAAAATGGATTTAAACAATTGGAAACATTTAAAAGAAGCGGAGGTTACAGAAGAAACGTGACAAAAACCTATGAAGAATTAGTGAAGCCAGGTTCTTCGGGAATAAATCCGATAGAAATAGTAAGCCAGCCAAACTCGTTAAGTGCAAATTCAAGCAAACTGACAGAGGGTTCTGCAATCAAGAATATTTTTGCACCCTTATCCCACCCCGCAGAAAGTGAAGAAGTTCAACATTGGAAAGACTTTCATCTTTCTGTAACTTATATGACTGTTGTTGTTTTCTGGGCCAATACAAAACTCCATTACGCTCCCATTGATGTGGAACACAAGACAATACAATGTTGCCCTTTTCAATTGTCTGTATAATTTTGAAAGGCATTTTTATCTTACAGATTAAACTATATTTATAAAAATAACCTGGAAACAAATAGTGTTTCGATTAAACAAAAATAATAATTACAAATAGTAGCAACAAATAAACACAATTTAGAACAAATAAAATTTCTATTTGTAATATTAAGGTACATGTACAATCTCATCAAATCAAGAATCTTATTAAATAAATCCTAAAAAAGTAAATTCAAAGATTAGTGTACTATTTCAGGGAACCCTATTTTGTTTTAAAATGGAGGCGAAAGTTATCGTACTAAAACTGCTACAAATACTATTTTACCTATAATGATTATATAAAGCGCTTCATGCAGAGCAATTTTAGAACATGGCGCATGTTCTTGCAAATTGATGAAATAAAATTATTACAACATTATTACTAAGTGCTAATTTTCGAGGGGCGTGGTAAATCTAACCAAATTATGGTAGATATTTACAGTAAAAATGAGTTCCCCCAACTTCCGTTCACGTACATCATTACAAATACTAGGTACAATATATTACTACTTTAATAAGAAAAAGTGTAGTTACGGTATTCGTTTTATTTAATCCGATCACAAAAGAACTCGGAGCAATTAACTGCCGAAATAACAAAAGATACCTACCTCCTTCGGTTTTTAAAACTTTACTTATAACTAAAAACTAAGTATATTACTAGTGCATTATAAACAAGATTGTTTTAGTAAGATACTTGTTTTTATTGTTAATAAGAGCATTTGTGCTTGTAATTGTGTTACATCAGATTGTTATAGGAGCAATTGCGCTTCCTCAAGCATATTATAAGTTGGTTATAAGATAATAATTGCTCCTATAACTGCGCCCAAATCCAGCTTTGTAGTATGCTACAAGTATCTTATAAGAGAGTCTTCAAGATAGCTATAAGAACTGATTTTGCTAGTTGGGCGATCAAGTACCTACCTACATATTCCTGAAAACATACTCTTCTTAAAATAGCTTTAGCCCTTTTGATCTAGTCGGATAAAAATCCTTGCCTCCAAGGTTATACCTAGATAGGTACAGACACGATCGCAAAACATTTCTTCGCTGACATTATGATAAGAAGCAGATCAAAACAATTTTGTAACCGTTCATTTCCTAATAAACTATTCTTGTCATATTATTATAGATTGTAATAATGCTATTCAGACCTCCTCAATCAAAAATTAACAATCGTCCTGATTTTACTGATAATCAGAAGTTTTAAAATTTTATTTATTCATTGTTATATTTTGGTGGAAATTTATTTTCGTTAATTACTGTTATATTACTCTATAATTATTGTCCTACTCTAGGACAATAGTTGCTTTTTTATGTCATTTATAGTCTGTAGTCGTCACCGTGAACACAGGGTTTGACCTCTAATGCAAGAGTTAGATTTCTTTTCCATTTATAATATTAGTGAGGATTGCTTATGTATGTACTCACATGTGATATGTTTGATAATATAAAAATTATATTTTCTTTATTTTGATTGAATAGAAAATTTGTTTTTAGATTTTAATTCTTATTTGTATTATCTATATTGTCCAAACTATAGCTATAGCGGGTAGGTTCATATTTTCCTTTAATCCAGTAAATACCAAATAAATAGTATTTTTATATCTATATTTACAGTTATTTCACCCAGCATGCTATAATTATTTATTTCTTTACTTTCATTTAAGTTTATTTAATATTCGACTAACCTTATTATATAAGTTGTCTCTACAAATGTCGTAACGCGTGTTTGTCAGACAGGTATCGTGCGTGATGAGTCTACGCGTCGTCGGTCGGGCACCTTGAGTACTACTACTGATTAAATTTTATTTAATCTAAAATAAATTATAGTATTATAAACAATAATATATTCATACCTATTTATGGTTATTTCATTAAACGTGACAGATTCCTTTACTTTCATCTAAGTTTATATAAAACTAGCTGAACCGTGCCCACTTCGCTAGGCAGCGAAAAAAACGCATCCGTTTTTTTAAACATATTTCATTACTGCTCCCCTTCTATTAGTCATAGCGTGATACTACATAGCCTATGACACTCACCGATAAATGGACTATTCAACACAGAAAGAATATGTTAAATCGCTTCAGTAGATCCAGAGATTACCCCTACAACGTCATAAACACACAATCTTTACCTCTTTATATTATTAGCATAGATTCTACTAAGCCTATTATATAAGTTGTCTCTACAAATGTCGTAATGCGTGTTTGTTAGACAGGTACCGTGGGTGATGAGTCTACGCGTCGTCGGTCGTGCACCTTGAGTACTACTTCTGATTCAATTTTATTTTGTCTGCGCTTCTATCTGGGTCAACAGCCCTTGACGACAGTGTTCATTAATATAACGTGTGCGTAATGCGATTCAAATACAATCTCACTGTAAAGTAATGTAATACATTTAATGAAAGCAATTTGGTTTTACAATTTACTTATGGAACGATTTTGTGAGTAAATCGGAGGTAGTTAGTACTCTGAATTAATACAAGGGCATCGTATTTACATAAACATTATAGTGGTGCCGTGGTATAAGCAAATAATAAAACAACTAAATTTAGTCCTTTTGTCTTAGGTATGGAAACAGTAGGTATATGAATTACCCGTTTTCTAGTTCTTTATTAAGTGTTTGACTAAGCTCAAATTACCTAGAAGTCGAGAGCACGAGGTTATACGTACAAAACACTTATGTTTACTGGTATTCGCAATATCAGGTTCTCCCGTTGACCATCTAGGTTATATGTAAAACTACTTACAAATGCAATATTCTAAGAATTCAACTTGTTATGAATTCAGCAGCAGTCTAATAAAATGCATAGATATCCAAGGAAAAATGTTTAACATAACATGCTGACTAAAATATAATGTTTCAAAGCTTGGCCGCGGGAAGCGGGTCGGCCGTATTACTAAACGCAATGCATGCTTATAGTAAAAGTTCTAGAATTCTTGTTCAGTATTTATTAACTAAATATAAAAAGTGAACGATCGTGCTACATGTAAGTAATATTCTTTATCGATATTGCTTGAATATTTTGAAATATGGAGCATAGTTTGTAACTCGTGTAGATTGTGGTCAATAAAACAACGACCTCTTTAGGGTAGAGTTTACACTAGCTACATAGAGATCTCAGGTTGGATGCTCACTCTAAGCAAATGTTTGTGTGCATGAATGTTTGCGTTGGTTTGGGTGATGTACCTGTGTGTTTATATAAAGTTTGTATGTATTTACAAAAAAGTTTATTATGTATGTTTCATCATAACAGCCTCTTAATGTCCCACTGCAGGGACGGACCTCCTCCCGTGACGGAGGGATACTTGGCCTACTACTTGGGTGTAATTTCAAATTTTCCTTCTTATTATTTCATAAAGATAATATTCACGGATAGTCCCTTAGTCGGCTATTACGACATCAATGGGATTAGATGTCACAGAGTCAGAGGAAAAGTTTTAAAGACATCTAGGTCTATTTATGCATGACCTGTATATTAACAAGGATATATTTAAAGCAGCTTGACCGCATTGTTAAAGTCTAAATGTAATCAAAAAGTTCCAGCGCTCACCGTACAATACTCTACGACTGCTTTGTCTCTAAGCAGATGAGTCTAACGTAGTTGACTGCATGCAAATGTGATCAACAATCTCGAATTACTAAATGAACTCGTAACACAAAAGCGACCAGTTCATTTGGAATCAGGAAACCATTCGTTGTGCTCAGTAAGTAAGCTAGGAGAGTTTGAATTGCTGCGGTATATCTCTGAGATTATAAAGTATAAAACGCTAGGATTAATTTTGCGGTGAATTACTGCTTCTAGTTAATATATGATGTTGATGTCGAATGTTTACGTTGAGGTAATATTGATCAATTTAATTTTATACTAATTTAAGTTAAATCTAATATGTGCACTTGAAGCAAATCTGACAGATTGCTAATGAAGGTTTCCCGCAATAAACGATATCAAGACGACATAGAACCAGAGGAATCATTCAAAAGAGATCTAGCTCTAGTTATGAATTACCTATGTCATAATATTATATTATATTTAAAGCAGCTTGACCGCATTGTTAAAGTCTAAATGTAATCAAAAAGTTCCAGAGCTCACCGTACAATGCTCTACGACTGCTTTGTCTCTAAGCAGATGAGTCTAACGTAGTTGACTGCATGCAAATGTGTTCAACAATCTCGAATTACTAAATGAACTCGTAACACAAAAGCGACCAGTTCATTTGGAATCAGGAAACCATTCGTTGTGCTGTAAGTAAGCTAGGAGAGTTTGAATTGCCGCGGTATATCTCTGAGATTATAAAGTATGAATCACTGGAGTAATAGTTGATTTTGTCGGGAATTACTGCTTAGGATTATTATGTGATATTAACCCCCGGTTTCTGAATGACTGATCAAGTAAAAATCAACTAATCAAGTGTCAAAACTGTTATTTTAGTTCCTGTAAATTATAGTTTTGTTACTTGATCAGTTGATTTTTACTTGATCAGTCATCCAAAAACCGGGGTACGATATCAAATGTTTACGTTGCGGAAATGTTGCACTTTTCGATTCGATTGCTTATGGCCTATAATTTATTCCTGTTGTTTTAGTTAAAACATTAGAGCAGCTAGTAGGTATATATATTTTATATACGGTTTTACGTAACCCACTAATGGTTATTTTTGGTTTGGCTACATTTTTACTTCTGTGAAACGTGGTATGTAATTTGCCATTAAAAATGTTTGTGTATAAATTCAATATTAAAAGTTTTCAATTTCAAATAACTGAAGTTGTAAAAATAAAACTTAAGGCAAATATTAACCTGCCAGTGGTCGTACCTGTAGTTAACGTAACACTGAGCGGCTGATATATTTTTCTGGGAATTCCTGTTATACTCTAAGCGATAACAAGACTAGTATGGAGATAAAATGCATTTCGTTTGCATACCAATATATGTTCTTGTAAAGTTACCCGCTTTATGTAGGCTTAGAGCGAGGTGCAAGCCTCATTTACGTCCGGTATGCTAATAAGATGTTCAGTAAAGCGGTGAGCAGTCAGCAGTTTCCTTGTGAGGCGCTGCACCTTAGAGGTACGAGAAGGACCCGCGGTGGTGCCAACTTAAGGGATGATCGGTGCGGGGCGTGGAGTGCGCGGGGGAGGCACGCCAGTGGTGGTCGCTACTCCGCCGCGAGCGAACGTCGCGTGCCGCACTCGCCGCGGTTGTCTCCGTCGTCGCCGCCGCTACTCGTGCCCTGAATGCTCGTTAATTTAATTAAGTGTCGCATAAACTGAGAGCTCACGTGGATATTGCCATATAAGTTTCGTGAATGCTGAAATGATACATCTTGAGCCAGTATCGCGACACTAAAATGGTATGCGTTTATTTTGACGTAAGAAATATCTAATTTTAAAGTTTTTTCATTATAAATATGAACTTTTCATGAGTTCTGCGTGGTGTCAAAACTTTATTTGCAAATGAAAATGGTGGCTTTTTAAGAATATGCTCATTTAAAACACTGCTTACTAGCGCTGTTCCAAAAGTTTTCTAATTTGCTGCCTAGCTTTTGTTTGGTGTTTCCATAATTGTTTGGATGTTTCAAACAAATTATGATATTATCATTTCCATACTATCTAAATATATGTGCTTTAATAGTACATTGTTTTATTGTTTTGCTTTCTTACTTAGTACAACTTTGTATTTCGATACTCGTGTCGCATATCGCAATCGTACTAAAAACTTTTATGAAAGTATTCTTTTTTTATTGATAAACGATAACTGAAAATAACCTTTACTAAATATTTTTATGAAGACATATTTATGATAGTCGTAAATATTATGTTACTAATGATATAATAACTGACTCTCTACATTAAATTAGGCTTTGTTTATGTTTTGCTTGAGTACACTTAAAAAAGGTACAAGATTATTAAATACGCTAATATTGATAATCGTAGATAAACTTTGACTTAATGGTTGTCTTGGGACTTTACTTGTACATTTTCAAGCTATATTATTACACATAAACCTACATAGAAACTTTGAAGCTTTGGTCACGTTATAGAATATCAATATAATAATGCTGCTTTAAGGATAGTAGTGTCCTTGTTAGCTAGATATAACTATTGGTATATATCTAAAGTAAATTGAGCATTTGTATGCATGATCAAAATGTAGTAGATACACGTAATAATGATTTATTTCTTATGTCATCCCGGGGAATATGGAGGAGAGTGAACTCACGCAGCTCTCGTAAACATATCACTAAAGCAAGGCGACCCAAAACCCTATTGAGGTTTACTCGTATATTCTACTTACTATATTGAGTACAATGGATATTCATTGTTCATTCATCTACACTGGTGACCTCTGTGGCGTAGTCGTTACTTTTCATGGCTGCTACCCAGAGGCCTCGGGTTCGTTTCCCGCTAAATGCAAATCTTTGTGTGCATGAACGTGATTGTTTGCATTGGTCTGGGTATTTTCTATGTATAATATGTATGTATTTACAAAAATGTATTTAAATATGTTTGTCTAGTACCCATAGTACAAGCTCTGCTTAGTTTGGGTCTAGATGGCGTTGTGTAAATGTGTGAGTAATATTTATATTTATTAATTGTATTATCCGTGTGGTGACGGAGTTAGAATACAATATGTCATCATCCCATCTTATCCCATGGGTGTCGTAAAAACCGACTAAGGGACTATCCGTGAATATTACCTCTACAAAATAAAAAGAAGGAAAACTTGAAATTATACCCTATACCAATCCGTCTAGCCAGCGTGGTATTAGTAGGCCAAGTAACCCTCCGTCACAGAAGGAGGCCCGTCCTTGCAGTGGGACATTAATGGGCTGATATGATGATTTATTGTATATGATAAAAACTTCTTCCAAAACGGTTTTAGCTTAAGTTGTTTTTGTATCTGTTGGCTTTAGTTTTAGCGCCATTTTTTCTCGAGTCAGTTGTTTGTCCCAGATGTCGCATAACGCCTTTGTTTTAATCTCATTTTGGTTTAACGTTTTCAATGTACCACTTATTATACTTAAGTGGCAGTGTTTTAATTGTATGGCTGTGTTTGGGACATTTTCACTAAAGAAATTATTTCAAGCGTGAATGACGTTGAATCTAATCTCGAGCATTTAATTTTAATTTGTTAACAATATTGTAGGTTTTACTTAAACGTGCATATTATTGAGTTATTGTTTAATAATACAAGTTACCTCTTGACTAAAAAGTATCCAAGCTATATTCAGCCTTATAGTTTAGGTGTCATTGTTTATATTTCGTGTTGAGTTATGTAGGTATCTTTAGGTTTACTTTTTAATCGTCTTTTTAACAGACAATGAAATGGATCAATAAGTCATTATTATAATAACAATTATAGTTATTACATTAGGTCATTTGTAGGTTATGGTAATATCATTATTGTTTTAACTATGTTTATTTATAGCATTTCAGTTGGGAGTTTTTTATTGATGGTTTTATCATACCATATACTTCTACTATATTATTATAATAAATGATAGAGTCATATAGGTATATCGGAGTAGGTGCGCATAACAGGTTCGTAACTTTGTCTGTTTATTATGTACTAATTGTTGTTTGAGTTCAGCCATTGGCCATAAGCATTCTAGCAAATTCTTGCTACTAGAATATATTATTATTACTTAGTATATGAAGCATTGGAGTTAAGTAACATGGTTGTCACCGGCCCATGTCATGGGTTTCGTAAAAGCTGACGAAAAGAAAGTTTGCAAAATAAAGGAAAACTTCAAATAAAATCCTATACCAATCTGATTAACTGACCAGTGTGATATTAGGAGACTTAGTTTCTCTCTGTCTTTGGTCCTCCAACCTCTTTTTTGCAGTGGGACATGAATAGAGTTTTGTGAGTTAAACATAACGGTCAGGAAACAAGAATATTTTAATAAAGCGGTACTTGTTTTAACGCGGGAAACCGTTTAGAAGACGTCATCTAGGCTTGATGGGTAGGTTTTTTGGACTTTCAGATAATCCAGTTTTCCAACTATAATACACGGCTTCTTCCGTTCCACTTTACCGTTGGGATTACTAGAGATATTAATTACTAACCCAACTGGTATTTCTCCTAATCGTGAGCTACGAGGACAATGTGAACGAAGCAAAGATATGACTGGCTGTCGCATTATTCCGATTTTTAAGAATCGAATTTAATATCAGTCCCTTAATGACCCGAGTTGGGTCATTAATTAGCAGCGGTGACAGTGACTGCTAATACTACCCTGACCTGATATTATCCTTGTCTCATTATTCATGAATTGATTGTGCCAAGCCCTTGATAAACTTCTAGGACACGCACGGGACGAGGCGCGTAGATAGGACTATAAAGCCTGCCACCACGTGGATAAATTTATTTTTTAAAACTTATTATATTTTTTAATATAATTTCTGTATTTTTTCTCCGTGTAGTGACGGAGTAAGAATACAATATGCCACTACCTCATCTCATTCCATGGGTGTCGTAGGAACCAACTAAGGGATTTACCACAAAACAACGAATACTATTGAGAAAAGCTCTACCTTGCAAGGAGTACATTAAAATAGCCGAAACCATAGAGTCCGTAGTCATATACAAGTAGGAATAGTACACACTATTGTGCATAATTCTAAATCAACATAACCTCCTATTATAATGAGGATGTTCGTGATTCCCTATTTATTATCACGTGTGAAAATTTTTGCAACCGACTGTTGTACGTGCATGCACCGAAGACATTAGGATTGGCTACGCTTTTCCATTTGACTTTCTACGTGGATATTGCGTCTTGTCATGAAAGGAGTTCACTCTAAACCTTTTGAGGTTATTAGGTTATCATAACCACCCTTAATCTCGTAAAGAATTTTGACTTTTATGTGCATTTAAAATAAAACGGAAACAAGGGGCGAGGGTACAATTTTAATGCTTTTTCAAAAAAATATATTGACATTCAACAAAATTGAAAATATTTCCGTTTTCACTTACCTTTAAGGTAGATTACATTATAGACAAGGCAAACACGCGTAATTAGGAGTTTACGAACACTCCAAACTTTACTTGTGATTTCGTTATGTCAAATTGTTAAAAAATTGTTCAAAAGAAGGTTAAAGTATAAATGAAAAGGACACGTTTCTTTTAATTTTGTTTCCTCAAAAGAAAGAATACTTTAAAAAAATATTGGGAAAAAGATTAAATTCTCGATTCAAACAAAGGAACGAACGAAAGTTTAATAGAAGATGCATTTATTGAAGGAACAGTTGGAGCTTATTGAAGTCAACGTGCACTTAGACTAAAATAAACCTCAAAGAACGTATAGATAAGGGCGGGGACTCACAAAAGGTTAAAAGCCAATAAGTATGCAGATCGTATCAGTGGATATTTGGCGAAACTCCACATACCCTGACATAAAATAAATTAAAATTAAGTATGTTTACAATACAATCTACACGCAAACACATTATTTTACTTTTCTTTTTTTTAGATAATATTGTTCAGTTTATTTTAACTTATTTTCCTGTTCCACTTTTCTTTAGGATATTTTTGGACACAATGGAATTTTTAATTTGTTTGCAACTTTTTTCGAATAAAGTATGTGATAAAACAGATTCATATTTATTAAATTTCTACGTACTATGTCAAAGGAAGATTAGTCGTTGTCATTAGCATACATACCTACCTATATCATAGATGTCGTAAGAGTCGAGTAAAAGAAACTAGCACAATTAATTATTTTCACAACAACAAAGATGAAAAATTTTAGCAATTCACCTGACTGTCGTGGTCCACTTGCTTTGTATCTGTCACAAGTAGATACCCGTTTCTTTAATATATCATTAACTTACTACCTGCCCCGGCTCCGCACGGGCACCTACTACAGAATGTGCTTCAAAAACGTACAGCTTCATTAGAAATCTCTAAATTTATATAGGTTTTTATACTATATATATTTAGCATGTGTTACACATATAAACCTTCCTCTTGAATCACTCTATCTATTAAAAAACGCATTAAAATCCGTTGCGTAGTTTTAAACATTTAAGCATACAAAGGGACATAAGGACAGAAAAAGCGACTTCATTTTATACTATGTATAGATGATTTGTTATGAAACTAATCTTACAATTGAATTTATCTAGTTCTATCGACTGTAATATCTATAATATTGCTCTCCGAATGCTAAGCAAAAGTCAAAGGTTGGTCTGTTGAATGCGTAGCCTTTTGTAAAGTATATTTTTTCACAGACGACAATGTAGACGGTTAATGTGGGTACGTCGGCTTTGCTAGAGATGAAACAATGGCGGCTGGGATGATGTTTTATAGCGAACCTTTTGTACTTATTGGCACTATGTGACTAGACGTATTTATATTGTTCAAGTGTTGTCCTGTCAGGGCTTTTGATAAATAAAAGGCTTCAAGTTTATTTGTTTATTTAACGGATTATCTTATACAATTGCTTTTTTTGTAAGTATTACCGAAGATGGTTTAGGGTCGTAGCTCGTAGCACATACATCAAAACGTATGGGGATCGGCACCGCCTCGCCTTTTCCTCGGTGTCAAACGTCAAAAATCCGATTACGTTACGATTCCGATTAGTGTGCGTTGCAGTAAGGAGTTTCATACAAATAATACTGAACGGCTTGAGTTGATACGGTGACGATCCCATTCCGTTTTGATATGTGTGCTACGGCGCTTAAGTTTATTTATTTATTTTATTGGTTTTATTGCTTTACGCTAGGGTTTAAGCCTTAACTGATTATTTATTAAACTTGTATTAAAGGTTACACAGGGTCACCCCACAAAATTACAATAAGTAGGTATAAAAAATATAAAATACAGAAGAAAAGACAAAAATAAACACAAGAACACCTCCAAGTACTTTTAAGTTTTGAAAGTTTATAGGTTTTCACATTAAAATAAAATGTATATTTAAAAATTTCTATTTCTATAGTATGTTTATAAAATAAATGTATTGAGTAGTTAAATAGTTAAAAGTTTCATACTCAATCTTTATTTATTGAAAAAATATCTTGCAAAGACTTTCGGTTTTAAAAGCTTAGGTATTTCAGTGAACATTTCTTTAAGCTTGTAGACAATGGCGGGTCAAGACTTCAAATTAAGTTGATATAATATAACATCACATAAGTAGTGATCGTTTAATATGAAATTCTTATGAAAAATATACATAAAAGAGTTATTTCTATTACAATGTAAAAAGTTTGAGTTGTTTTATTAAGTTCTCTTTTATACAGTTCTTTACTAAGCGCGTACAATATCTGCCTACAATATAACCTTTCTGCCAACCTACTAAGCTTATTAAACTTAAACTAAACTAAACTTACTAATATTTCGCTGGCGAGACCAACCCGTCTTGCAACTTTCCTTCGGTAACTGGAGGTAGCTCATCCCTGCATTGAGAATGTCTTAGTGCAGCGACGAGCTTCCTCCTAAAAATGGTCTGATTATGATAAAAACAAAGTATATTTTCACTTGTGTCTCAATAAAGTAAACCTATCTATTACCTCAAAGCATTTAAAAATATATCTGCAAAAGAATAGACTAATTTAACAAACAATTCAAATGAAAAAAAAAACAAAACACAAGCTTGCAAAAGAAATTGTCGAAATAAAAAGGTCCAAGTGAAATATTTATCACAACATAGAACGATTAGATTAAAATCTCCTATAAATAAAAGACTAATACATTTAGAAAAAAAGACTATTAGGTGATTGGAAAAACGTTTCGTTCAAATATGGCGACATTTTCACTTCCGTATACAGTAACCGAAGAAGTGGAAGACCGTTGTCATTTCCGAGTGAGTTGCCGCTTCCGTCGTTTTGTTATGAGCTCGCTGCCAGGGGAATGACTCGTCGTTAGCTGAGATCGGGATTTGTAATCACGACCCCGGAAAATATTCGGTAATAGATATGTGTTAATCTCGCTTTACTTGGACGACAACAGACTTTGTGGGATTTAGTCGGTGCTTAAAATAAATGTGTTGGTATATTTTTTTCTAATTAAATCTAAGTCACGAGTACTGATTTTATTTCCTACCAAGCTGGCTAGACTTGTTGCTAGATTTTCCTTTCTTGCTATAATAGATTTTTGCAAATCTTTCTTTGTCACACTTTATGACATCTTTACGACAACTTTACGTAGTAATATTGATATTTTGTATTCTTATCGCTTTTCTAAACATGGATAAAGGATTTATGGTAATCATTTCTGAGTCTTAACTTTATAGAACAAGGACAAGTATCTAGTTCATTACTGTTATGCCTTTGTCCCATCTGAATTCAGTCATACATAATTGACTAACCGTGCAGTTTGCCGCCACTTATTTAATTTTGACAAAGAGGAAATCTGCAGAGAGACTAAATGTAAAATGCTAAAATTGTATTTAATTTAATCTAAGGTACGAGTGTCTAATTATTTCTGTATATTCTTTAGGGCTTTCGAAATGTTAGGGCTGTCTGCTTTAGGCATATATTTATTTGAAACGTATATAATTTCGGTTTAGAAAGTATATGCGTATGTTTATCAATACTTAATTGGTTATACATTAACTTTTCAAAGGTGTTAGATAGGTTAATGTGGATCTAGATATCACTGTTACGACAAGTCTAAGCTATACTTACATTAAATGAAGTCCCTTTTTTCTCCTGTCTAAGGCCAAGGAACTATTTCTAGCATCCATTCATCCTGTCAACAATCCGTCGTTTTCAAAGCCGTTACATATACTGCGACTTTCTATCAGATTCAAAACAGTTATATTAATATGCTCGATTGTATCGATCGCGATAACCGTCTGTCGTGCACGTAGTCGAAGTTTCGAATCACCCCTAGAAATATACTTGTATGGTCTATTAATGATCGTCCTGAGCCCAGACTTCTTAATGTCTTATAGTAAGTAGATGACTGTTAAAGGGCTCACTTTGCTGGCTTCGCTTTAGTCTGGGAGATATCTTTTAAGATTAATTTTAAGAAAACTTTCGAACTAGGGATCATGGCCTTGTGTCGCGACGCCTTTTGCCAGCATTTTATCAAAAATGAATTTTGATAGAGACGAATTACAGCGTGCGGGTAATAACAGCAAGAAAATTTGGAAACACATTAAAAATGTCACTTACTCCTCAAACCAGTGCGAATCTGTTTCGACTTTATTACTTACTAATACTACACCGCTTTTATCCGTTAACACAATAAATAACTATTTTGTAAATATTGGGAAAAACCTCGCACAACAGGCCCAAAACAAAATCTCTAGCACAGCACCCTCCCGTCCTCAAAGCACTCACAACTGTCACAATTTCAAAAGCTTTGTAATGCTGGACACAGACGAAAACGAAGTATCTCAAATTATTTCAGGACTAAAAGACGACTGCGCAACCGGCTGGGATAATATTAGTACTAAGATTCTTAAACGATTTCGCAATATTCTAGTCCCTCCTTTGACCCATATTTTTAGAAAATGTCTCTCTGAAGGATGTTTCCCTAAATGCCTAAAAAAGGCAATAGTAATACCTATCTATAAATCTGGAAACAGGGAATCACTAACAAATTACAGACCGATATCGTTACTTTCTTCAATATCTAAAATACTAGAAAAAATTATAAATAGTAGATTAGTAAAATATCTCGAAAAAAATTGTTTACTTTCGGCAAATCAATTTGGTTTTAGAGCTAAATTATCCACAGCCGACGCGGTGCACGACTTGACAAACTACATTACAGAAGAACTGGGCAGAGGGAACCAATCCTTGGGAATATTCCTTGATATTGCCAAAGCTTTCGATACTCTATCTAATTCGTTACTTCTGACTAAATTAGAAACACTTGGTATCAGAGGCACGCAGTTGAAAATCCTCGCGGACTACCTAAATGATCGGTACCAATGTGTAAAAATAGACAACGTTACTAGCGACTATCAAAGAGTTCCCAATTTTGGAGTCCCTCAGGGTAGTTTATTAGCACCAACCCTCTTCCTTATTTATATTAACGACCTCTGTAATTTAAACATAAAAAACTGTAAAATAGTATCGTATGCCGACGACACAGCCTTAATTTTTTTTGGACAAAACAAACAAGAACTATTCGACAACGCACAGTTAGGTTTTAATTCTGTGAACAACTGGCTTGTCAGCAATTTACTGACGTTAAACACTGACAAGACAAAATATATTCACTTCACAATGCGGAAGTCCTCTATTAACACTCATAGCACTAATCTACACGCGCATCACTGTAATACTATCACTCCAGGCTATGCTTGTAACTGTCCAGCTATCTTACGCACTAACACTATAAAATATCTCGGGATCACAATCGACGACACCCTTTCTTTCAGACAACATATAGAGGGGTTGTCAAAGAGGTTAAGAAAACTAATATTTATCTTTAAAAAAATACGAATAATAGCAGATCCAAAACTGATTTTGCAAGTTTACTCTGCTCTTTGTCAATCCTTAATATTTTACTGCATTACTTCATGGGGCGGAGCTTTAAAAACAATATTGATACCACTCGAACGGGCCCAGAGAGCAGTGTTAAAAGTAGCACATTTCCATCCCTTTCTATTTCCCACCGACCTTTTATACAAATCCTGCAACGTGTTGACGGTTCGCCAACTATTCATCATGCGGTTAGTACTAAAACAGCACACTCAGCTTCCATACAATAATGTCGTAACTAACAAAAGACGGAGAGATATAGTCTGCAGCTCACAATCAGCCTCTAAACACACTTATATTAGAAGATTTTATGTATTTTTAGGCCCATACCTGTACAACAAATTAAATAAAAAAATATGTATTTATAATTTAAATTACTTTAATTGTAAAAATAAACTATACTCATTTTTACATAATTTAACGTATGACCAGACAGAGACTCTGCTAGCTGTATGTAAATAAATTTTATTATCACGTAGTTTTGTAAGTCTATATGTATAACTGTAATTTATTGTTTATAATTCATTTTGCCTAGTTAAGCACTTAATATTATAATCTAATCTCCACAGTACCTGAAATACAGGTTTTACCTAGTTCAGGTAACTAAAATAAATGTGAACTAATTATGTAAAATTCATATACCATGTAAATTCTAGCTCATAAGTTTCCTGAATAAACATTATCTTATCTTATCTTATCTTATCTTAATTTAACGGGCATAAAGAACATCGAAACTCAGGACAATAGTTTGTGGATCAAAGATAAACTAAACCTACTATACTAACTATCCTATACTAAACCCGCGACCTCATTCACACCAGCCGCTACCTATTATACCAAATTACCAATTTTATAAAAATATATTGTTAGTTATTCAGAAGGTGACAGCCCTGTTCACAGTCAATCCCGCTGTGGCTAGTTAATAGTATCAGATAAACAGATTAAAGTCGTTTTGGAGACGATTAAAATACAGTGGAAAATCGAAACTGACTTGGAAGTTTAGCTTCGTTAAAGAGAAAAGTTTCTCTCTCAATTCCTGATATACTTTGGTTATTATAGCTTTATGTTCTTATGGAAGAAATAATTGAAGAACAGATGTATTTTTTGTTAAATTATTATTTTATCTATTTTATATTTATTTCGTTTATATTATTATTGTATATTTTATTCATTGGAGTAAATCGGGAATTAAATGGGTGGAAACGAGGGCCTAAAAATGAGGTGGTCTATGAATGGTGGAGTAGCCATTAAATGTGAGGTGGCAGTCATTTTGTTGACACAGTGTTATAATATGATCGATGAGGTCTAAGAATGACAAGATGGACTATCACGATTATCGTTGTGGAAAGTATTAGTGAATGCTGATGCTATGTGGATATGACTTTTTTTCCGTCTACACACAACTGTACACCGGTTGGAGATCCAAAGATTATAGAGTTTATTTTGCCGTACACTGGTTTCGTAGTGCAGTGAAGCTAGTCTGTTCTAAAAATAATTGGATGTATTCGTGGTCTCAGAAATACTTTGTTTATTTATTAGAATTTTATAAATTTTGGAAATTGGTTTCTGATCGTTAATATGTAATGTTACATAGTGGTTATATTTAATTATTTAACGAAACCGGAGATAAGTTGTACTCATAACTTTTAAACTTGAAAACGTCGAGCAAAATGAAGGTACCTTCATGCCTCGTTAATCTCCTCTGTACGTTAAATATTTATTAAGTTGTACTGTTTGAATGTTTCATTGTTTCGATATCGAGGCAAGATTTATGAGTGCTCGGTGAAGATGACATGAAACGTGGTAAATCCGTACGTTGTGAAATAATAGCGACGACGATGTTGTGCAGTCTCTAAAGTCAAATATTATTTGAAATTCGAATATAGAATATTAACCACATTCTTTATTCGAATTTCAAATATTGGAAGGATAGAAAGTTTATCGGCCAAACATAAACAACTTTCAAGATGTATTTAGTAAGTACAACATGAAGAAAATAACTAAAAGTACCCTGCCTGATCATGGATGCTGCTACACTATTCAGCTCCCGTTCCATTCCTACGACGTTAGGAATTCTTACATTACTTTTACTACTAAATGATGTTACTAAACTTTTTTAATACTGTAAATGTTTACAGTCAATTGTTTGTGCCCATTGTCGCGGATGCATTCCTTAGGGGAGGAGTTCTATTGCAAAAGTAATCTTAAAAGTTGTGGAATGTTTTGGTATTTTGATCTGTGTTAGTTTACTATGATCTTCAATTGTTTGATTTGAAGATAAAAAACATCGCTATGATGACAGAGATCAAGAAAAATGTACTACAACGTGTATTCTAACCAAGTACATACAACGTATATACCTAATAGCTTAACAAAATAGGGTAAGAAAAATCTTTTCTGTACGAACTTTCCTCACCAAACTTCCCGGAGATAAATGACATAAGTGACATTAGTAATAACGAATGAGTAGAGTGAATAGAACTAGCAAAGTCATCTTATATTTGGCTTCTTATTTCGCTAGTAAACATAACTTTATTAGTATTTATTTGCTTGTATGATTATGCCGGAAAATGTTTATATAAGGAAATCTATGATAGAATATTGATTGCAAAATGATAATGTTATTAGATGTTGTAATTATGATAACTAGCTAGTTCCGGCCTTTGCTGTCGGTTATCGGAAATCACGGGAATGTTATATGTTTTCGGTATGTATGTAACCTATGCGTTTAAGCTATCTCATAACCAAATTATATATTAATTTTACAGCCCTTTTAGTAACCTAAATTTATTACCATGAAACAGTAGTATTCTAAGAACCTTTCAAAGTTTTACTAGACAAAAGAGGCACCAATGATGAATACTCATTAGGCCTACTTATTTTACTATACTATGTATTTTTATACTATATATTTTACTACTTGTACACTTCTGTTTAATTTGGGACTAGATGGCGGTCTGTGTGGAATACATTATTAGAAAGAAAAAAAAAACTAAGCTAAAAACAGACACATTTTTGAATGCAATATGGCTGGGTAGAAAGCTATAAAAAACTTCCAACCAAAAACATAATACACGTAATAATTTCATTGCGATAGCAGTTAAATATTTTGTTACCAAACTTTTTTATTAAGACCTCATTTTACAGTCACAGATTTATGAAGTATAGATAAGATGGAAAACAAAAGAATAAAATAAATTACAATCTAACTTCATAGTTGTTATAGAACCAAAGATATGAGATGCTGTAAAGTTTGGACTTCATGCGGAACTTTTATAGTTACCAATCGTCTTGAGAAAAATTCTTCTTCTTTAAAAGTATAACGTAACTGTTATCAACTTTAACAACTATAATATTTTCAATAGTATGACTCAAAAAGGAATACCTTTTAAAGTTTTTGTTGAGAACAAATGAGTTATATAAATCTCCTGGTGACTCCTTGGAGTCTATCTATGTATACTGCCCTTCCTATTTCAAATATTACTTGGTAAAGTACCAAGCTATACTTACCTTGGTTTTTTTTAATATCAGCAAAATAAAACCCTAAACTATTTTAAAAGAATATTATGAGTTCTTGATAACTGTTCATTAATGTGCAAATCGTTTGGGGGCTTTTCGGTTGAGACCGCTATATGGCGGTCGCTACCCAGGCACCTATTAACTGATCAAGCCGGGATTGCTGGGATTGTATCGCTTAGTTTTATCTTTGCAATCATTATTATCGTAAAGTAGTTTTAAAATATGTGACAGTTGCTCAAATTTCCTTTACGTTCCCTTATATCATAGGTATCTGATCTGATTTATTTTTATTTTTGGTAACCAATTTTTTTTTTGTAACTTGTACCTACAAGAAAAGATTTAATAAAATCGTTTTCCTAACAAATATTTTATCCCGCAGTATTGCTTAAATGATATCATTTTGCATTTCAAACGTTATCAATTTCGATAACATCAAATCAGCTTAAGGAAAATATTGGAAAAGTCTAATCAATTATTGTCGGTTTATTCATCAAAATGAAATCTTTACATAAATGTCACCAATAATGTCGTTATACGTAATACAAAAACATACCGCAACTTTATGTAATGACAGCAGGATAGTCAAAATAAGACTGTAAATAAACTATACTCTTTTCTTTGATTTTTTTGGTCAGACAAAGTCTTATTAACTCTTTCTAAGTTTTTAATATATCCGTTACGAGTTTCGGCTCATTGCTCTAGAAGGAAAGTTGCTCTAAGTTACTTTTTTAATTTATTTCATTAGAGAGATGAATAAAGGTATTGTCAATGCTTCTCATATACTTACCCATTACAATAATAAGTGCTTTTTATCAAATCAAGCAATCAGTCCACTGCTGGACATGGGACTCTTCCAACACGCGCCACGAAAAAAGGTTGCGCTTTACCCATTCCGACCCAGCGACTTTTTTGTGGTCGTCTATATAAATGCTTAATCCATCACGAAATATACTAACAGTATAAACTTGTCTCTATTAAATACATTACTATGACACATTTAGATAGAAAAATAAAGAAAAGAATGTAATGCCGAACAATATAACTAAGTTAAAAGTGACATTAATAAACAGATCGTAGAATGAAGACGAACATTTTCGTTTGTAATAATACTTTTATCTTGTCATTTCGCTGAATAAAACTTAAGTCATTTTGTAGGCAGCTGACTCCACTTTTTGTCTCTTTTTCCAATCTTTTTATTTATTTGAATCGTCAGAATGTCAGTTAGAATTTCTGAATACAACCTTCTTTTTAAATGTAATTAATTACTAGTGACAGTAAATTTTCTTTCTACATCAATTGTCTTTCTGTGAACGAGTGGTTTTGTATCATTTAATTAAGTATCCTTTTTATTGTGAGAATTTTTTATAAGCTAGGACCCGCCAAGAGCAGGTGTTTTGGAGTTCTAATAAAACCTTTACTTACTAAAAGTGTGGTCTTAGTCATATTAGCTAGAAGAAGATAGTTTTATCATAGAGATAAGAAGCTGAATGTATAGAAACTCAGATTTTCAGATAAAGCATATTTTTTCACGAGTTTCGATATGATCATACTGCAGTGGCATTTATAATAATAATATAATATAAGCCTTTATTGCTGTTTAAAGTTACATGTTTAACAAAAATAAAAAAATTTAAAAAAGAGAACTAAAAACTAAAATGTATTCTATTCTTTCTCGATTCTCGGCAAAATGTTCTCCTCTCTCTTCTTTTCAGCTTGTCTTTCGACAAAGGCCTCCTCTAAGGCTTTCCACTTCTGTCTATCCTTTGCTGTACGCGGCCATTCTAGGCCTCCTACTTTTTTTAAATCATCTTCCCATCGCTTTGGCTGTCTTCCTCTACTTCTTTTGCCGTCTCTTGGGTACCATTCCGTTACTATCTTGGTCCATTTAACTTTATTTTCTCGAAGCATATGTCCTGTCCAGCGCCATTTCAATTTTCTACACATTGGTTGTACTTTTCCAAATTTAGTCTTTTCCTTTATTCTTTTTAACAGTACTTTATCCCTTCTTCTTACTCCTAATACACTTCTCTCAATCCCATTCTGACAAATGTTAATTTTATTTTGTTGTTGCTCTGTTAAGGCCCAAGTTTCACATGCGTATGTCAGACATGGCAAGATACAAGTATTGAACACTTTTGTCTTTAGGGACATTGGCATTTCTTTGTTCTTCATAATCTCGCTCAACGACCAGTATCTCTTCCAAGTATTAGCAATTCTTCTTTCAATTTCTTTTTGCATGTTATCTGTTGGTGATACTAATTGCCCTAAGTAAATATACTCTGACACATATTCTAATTGTTGGTTATTAATTCTAATAGGGTCTTTATGTGTTGAATTGCTCATTACTTTTGTTTTTAACATGTTCATTGAGAGCCCAGCATTTTCACTTTCGCCTGCTAATTGATGTAGCATATATTCCAAGGTCTTCGGGTGTTCTGCGAAAAGTATGAGGTCGTCAGCGAATCTTAAATGATTTAATCTCTCTCCGTTTATGTTAATTCCAAAATGATTCCAATCCAGTCTCCTAAAAATCATTTCTAGAACTGCTGAGAATATCTTTGGTGAAATAAGGTCTCCTTGGCGGACGCCTCTATTTATAGGAAATTCATCGCCGGTCCTTTCCATTTTTATTTCGGCTGTGCATCTCCCATAAATAGTTTTAAGTATGCGTATGTACTTGGTCGGAATCCCTTGTTGCTCTAATGATTCCCATATGTATTGGTGTTCTAAGGAGTCAAACGCTTTGTTGTAGTCGACGAAACACAGATAGTACACTTTATTATATTCTCTGTACTTTTGAAGTATCTGTCGTAGGACGTGGATATGGTCTACAGTCGAAAAGTTGCTTCTGAATCCTGCTTGCTCCTTCGGCTGGTTTTCATCAAGGGTGTTAGTTAATCTAAATAATAGTATTTTAGAAAAGATTTTGTAAATATTGGACATTAAGCTTATAGGTCTATAATTGTTAATGTCTCCTTTGTCTCCTTTTTTGTGTAATAAAACTATAATTGACTTCGTCCATTCATCTGGGATATTTTCTGTACATATTATTTCGTTAAATAAATTGGTTAATTTGGGGACAATTACTGGTAATGATATCTTAAGCAGTTCATTGGTGACATGATCGGGTCCGGGTGCTTTTCCCAACTTTTGGGTCATAATAGCTCTTTCTGTTTCTTGATTGAGAACCGGTGGTATAGGTTCACAATGATGGTTGTTACTAGTCTCATTTGAAGTAGGTTTTTCATTTTTGCTTTTGTATAGGTTCTTGTAATATTCCGTAGCGATGTTTAATATTTCTAATCTTTTACTAGTGTATTTTTCCTGTTTAATCTTTAATTTTGGCAGCCAATCTTTCTTTGAGTCCAATTCTTTAAAAGTTTTCTTTACTCCTCCTGTAGACTTAATGTGATATTGGAAAGTGCTTAACCTTCTTTGCTTCCTATCTTTTCTTATACCTTCATTAATCTTTTTACTGATTTCTGCAATCTCTTTACGTTTTTCTTTATTTTTTGTGCCTTGTAGAAGCAATTTTCTTTCCTTGAGTAGTTGAGTAGTTTCGGTTGACAATATTGATTTATGTATTGTATTTACTTTTTGACTTTCAGTTTTGAGACTATTTACGAAATCGGAATATTTTGCCTGTGTTGATTTATTACATATTTTGTCTTCAGTTTTACTCATCATTAGTTTTAAATTGTTCAATAGTTCTGTTTTATTTGTTCTGCTGACGTGGGGTACCGAATCGGTTTGCAACCGTCTACTTTTCTTCAAAGGTATTCCACGTAACGTTGCTCGAATCATTCTATGGTCTGAGTTGAAATTTAGTTTTTGTAAAATTGACAGGTCTTTAAACACTTTTGGTCTATTAGTCATAATATAGTCGATTTCGTTTCTATACAGTTCACCTGGGGATGTCCACGTCCATTTCTTATTCTTTTTCTTTTTGTAGAAACTATTTAAGATACTTAGTTTGTTTTCTAAACTGAATTCCACCAGTCTTTGTCCGTTATCACTTCTTTTACCATAACCATGGTTTCCTACGGTATACTCTTCGCCTTTTTGACGTTCTCCAATTTGTCCATTAAAATCACCCATTATTATCATATTTTTATGGGCCGTTTCAACAGTTTTTTGTAAGTTTCTGTAGAATCCTTCTATTTTTTGTACATCTCCTTTTTTTACTGCTTCCGTTGGTGAATATGCCTGAATAATAGACCAACTTTCGTATTTGTTTTTTTCTATGGGCAGCTTAATGTTAAGGATTGCTATTCTGTCAGATATTCCCTTTAATTCTTCTATTTGATCTTCATATTTCTTTTTTATCAAAAAACCCACTCCATAACGCCCTGGTGTTTCTCCTTTGTAATGTAGTATAAATTCTCCGTGGTCTTCTATTCCTTCACCTAGTCTTCGTATTTCGCTCAATCCAATTATATCCCATTTAACATTTTTGATGGCTGTTTCTAGTTCAATAAGTTTTTCAGGAGTTCCAAGTGTTCGTGTATTATATGACGCTATATAAATGTCGCAGTTAATTCTTTTCTTCTTGTTATTATTGATCCTTAGAGGGTGTTGGTCGTTTTCCCCCACGATGACCAGTCGGCTTGGGGGAGGTTTTTGGTTATTTGTTACTGATATTTTTGTTTCTTCGTGTTGTTGGATTTTCCATTTGCCGAGAGTTAGTTGCTATTGTTGTTTGTCTGAAGGAATGTTAGTAAGAGAGTTGGATCTATTCCTCATCAAGTCAAATACATTAGTTCTGTTGGCTTTTGAAGCTGAAAAAGTATGCTGTTTTTTCGGTTGTGTAGTCAACGAGTTTGGTGATGAAAAAGTCTCCCGTTTTCTTTTATCGTTATTTGATTCATTTCCTACCACAATAAGCTTATCATATTTTAAAAACGCAAATTTTCCTTTTTTCCTTTCTTCTACCAACTCTGCTTGTAGAGCTTTCCTTTTAGCCAGAACTTCCTTTGGGTAATCTTCTGTGACGTATATCTTTTTCAGACTCTTCTTGTTTTTTATTATCTCACTTTTTTTCCATCCGTTAACGAAAGAACAAAGGACTGGTCTCGGTTTATTACCCTCTTTATTCTTGTTTCCAATTCGGTATATATTATTTATTCCATGTTCGTCGATATCAACATTCATGTCACATCTAAAAAATTTCTTTATGTTATTTATTAATTCCAATGTTGATTTTCTATTTCTTCCACACCAAATATAATAATATTGTTGTTCTTCCTTTCTTTTTTCAAATATTCTATCTCTTTTGCCTGGGTTTCGACTTTTAATTTTAAACTTTTATTGTCTTCTATAATAGTGGCATTTATAAAATATTAAAAGTAAATAAATAAAATTTACAAATAAGAAAAGCATCTCTCTCCATAGTAAAGATCGTATGAAAATATTCCATTTACAAACGTTAGTACGTACTCCATATATAATTCAGTTGTAATAGCCTGAAAGTTCTTTGTGCTTGAAGGAATTTTACTCCTAGCACAAATAATTAAAAAAGTTCCCCAAGTTGAAGGCCGAATGAGAAAAACCTGCCAAGAGGCGCAATGATTCTTGCGTAAAAAGTTTTAAAATTATGAATGTGTTGTCGACATTCCATTTTATTTTTGACGAGGTATTGGAGACAAGGTCCTACCCTTTATGAGGCGTGCATGGATGGAGATTGGTTTATAAATAAAAACAATGGCTTTTTATCTTTTAAAAGATTATTAGTTATACTTTACTTTGAATGCGTATCGATTTAACAATAACAATGCTCGTCACAACAACAAGTCTTGAATTGTATATTAAACCTATATTGTTAATATTTTTTCTGTTGTTATGCTTTTACCTCTTTCGGTACCAAATAAATAAAACAAAAAAGTCAGACAACCCCTTGTACGGACCAATTTTATTTGATTGATTTAGAAGTCTTTGATTAGATCTTGTTTGTCATTATGATTTTCGAAATGCTATAAGTGGACTCTTATAACACGCGCTGGTGACTAGAAAGAGTGGAAGCACTAATATAATTATTCCAAATAAACTATTCGCCACTCGGATAGCTATATGAGTTTATATAACCCGTGAGTTATTGAAAATGACCAAAATCGTTTTGCAGTAACTATTGTCTAGTCGGTAGTTTGTCAAGATCCAGGTGATAAAGCCAAGAGACACGGTTACACCATTTGTGTTTTCTCAACGAAAGATTTTCCGTAGACAGTAAAAATGTCTAAACTTTTGCCAACAGCAACATAACGTAGTGGTTGTAACTTGTTTTGAGACATGTTTAACGAAATTATCTTATTGTTTGCGTTCTTGAACGAAACACAAAAGAGTACAGTTGTTTTCTTCTTTCTAGTGCTTGCATTTCAGATTTTCTTTCGACATTATTCTTACCAATGGTTTATTTTATTGGGTCAAAACTTTCGCAGTTGAAACTTTCATTTGATGTAATAAGTTACTTCTTCGTCTTAGACAGCATATTAGATCGTGAGGTAGTTTTATAATATGCTATTTCTTATATTCACTTATTGACAACTTTTGAACTTACAAAATCACCTAGCGTAATAGCGTAAGTAATTTAGTTTTTATTCCCTTTACTCTATGACTGGAGTCATCCCGTTTTGTCAGTAGAACATTAACTAAAAATGTTATAAACCAATTGACGTCGACGACGTAGGCTTCCTTCAAATGATTTCACTTCACGCGGTTTAAAGTGCTTCTTCTTCTTTCTTTTAAGTTTTGAACAAATTGTCTAGTTAGCACACTGTAATTAGCATTTGCACGTACTCGTTTCATTCAACTGTAGAAAACAGCACAACAAGTTTATCACAGTGCTAGAGAACGCCTTGGCATCACCTGAAAATGGTTGACAATGAAAAAGCGCGCTGTTGCCGTCAGGTGATTTAATGCGTCAATGCTAGTGCAATTTGCTATGTGTCAACCATTCTCTGCTCATATGTTGTGCACGACTCTGTGAAATATATTTATTTTAAACATTTTGCTTGCACTTTAGTTTGAAATGATTTTACTGAGGTTTTGAATGAAAAGAGAAATTGATTGTTTCACGTTTGTCTTTAAGATCTTTAGAACGTTTAATAGAAACTTAGATTAAACAAAGATTTGAATTTGTAATATCACTACGTGGGGCATAAAAGTTAACTAATGGACTATTAAAACATGATCTTTGGCTATTTAGGTAGAATTTGATATCCAAGCAAATATTGGTTATGGTTTATGTGCGCTAGTATGTATTTAAAAAATATAGGGTATGTGTACATCTTGTCTTATACCCACATTACAAGCTCAACTTAGTTTGGAACTAGATGGGGTTGTGTGAATGAGTGAGGAATATTTTTATTTTAGTACTGTTTATATGACAGGACAAGATACTATTCCCTTCCTGGATTAAGAAGCTTTTCCCTGCACGGACGATTTTGGAAATACATGTTTTAATAAAACACTACATAAATTAAAGGTTTTGCTAAAAACTAAATGAATAGAGTATTTCTAATAATTAAATTGATCATAAATATATTTTACTTTTTTATAACCACAGCCATTAAGCCATTAGGTAAATACCGAATTAAAATTAAAATATCTACCCTGAAAACAAAATTAACTATTATATTAAACGTAGAAACTCGTTAAAAGGAATCCAATTTATTAGGAATTCTATTGAACAACTTACTGTTTGAGATTGATGAAACTGGAGCTTAGAACTTTCGAGAAGCATTTGATTGATAAGGGTGTAGGCGACAGGTTGGCGAGGAAAGCAAGCGGTCACGTGCGATACCGAGTGCCTCTTACATTTGTATAGCATATCCTTTGAATCTTACTTTGTACGAATCTAATTCATTCTTTCCACACAAATTCTCTTGACATCTTTTACAATCTGTTGTAAATATTTATATTATGTTGTCACTCTAGTTTATAAGATAAATAAAAAATGTGTAAGTATACGAGATATTGGTAAATTGTTTTGGTAATAGCATTATAGTGTGATAGCAGTGACGTTATAATCGAGATAAAAAATAATTTGGAATTAGTTTAAATCAAAATAAATTGGAATTAAATTATATCAACAGGTTCTCAAATATTAATCTTTAAAAAAAATAGATAACAGTTGAAACCGGTAACTATATTTTATATTTTTCGCTATTTAATTATGGAACAACGTTAATAAAACAGTGTATTGTACTATTTAATCAAGTGCTAGGTTAAAAATGTGATTCAAATAGGTTCTATAGGATGTTTGAATCTTAAAACTCAATACATAATATAGGTGTAAAGTTACTGTATTATTATTACTGTATAGTTTTTATATACTTACTAGCTTTTGCCCGCGGACTCGCTCGCGTTAAATTCGGGGTATCAAAAAGTAGCCTATGTTACTCTCCATCAATTCAACTATCTCCACTTAAAAAAATAACGTCATTTCGTTGCTCCGTTTTGCCGTGAAAGAAAGACAAACAGACAGAAACACTCTCTCATTTACAATATAAGTATGGATTATTATTTACCCTCTTATTTCACTTTTAAATTCCCTTCCCAAACATAATGTCATTATGTATTCTGATTCAGTAACCAAAGAGATATTAACATGCCAGGTATACAACCTTCTTATCTTTGTTTGAAAAACTTTCATTATCTTGTTTACTTACTGTTATAAGCAAAGTTCATCATCAATTATTACGATGTTATTTTCGTGTTGATGTCTGTTATTGTCTTCAAACTGCTGGAGCGCGCAGTAATTCGAATAGAATTTTTGATTTTATGAGAATTTTATTACCCCTATACAAATGTCAGATTTTATATTGCTCCGTTCCTAATGTGCTTTAGTATAAAACATGGCTGATGTTTAAGTTATGTATGTTATATGAAAAATCAATATCTGTAATGTGACACGAGCATAAATATAGTTGTGATGGTATAATGCCTGCTTTATAAGGAACTGTACATGTAATACTTACTATCGAATAGAAAGATTGTTTTCTAAAGTAAATATCCCTGCAAAGTATAACCTTGTTTAGAACTTATGTTGTTTTGAAAAGATTAGTTGTAAGATAATTAGGTACTTAACTTAATAAGGCTTGTAATTATGAATGTAAAGATTAGTTGTAGTTTTATGAAATAAATTTCCAACTCTTTATTACATAAACATTTAATTTTAGTGTTTTAAACTTATTGTCAAATTAATAATTAGGTTATTATTCAGTTTAAAATGTATCAAAGTTAACACAGTTTTACTATTATGTCAGAGAATCTTTCATCTAATTTAATTTATTGTGCAAAATCTATTATATTAAATATTAAAATATAATATTTATTAAAATGTATAATTACCAGTCATTTGTTTTTACAACTGAATATCAAAAACAATGACATGAAAAGCCTTTGTTATCGTTACAAAAACAACTTTATTGTCAACAAGTTCACAAAAATTAAAGAAGTATAGATCAAAGATAAAATCTTATACGAATTCTTTATTATCAAAAAGTTTTATTAAGGGAAGTCAGCCAGTTCTGTCCAATTCATCTGTTTGTTAGCTAAAACCTCCACGTTATATAATGGAAATGGTCTAGAGTCTACGCGTTGTGTTGTGTTCTCGCTACCAGATTATTGTGCACTAAGTTTGCCTTGCTTCTCGTTATGTTCTAACAGAATACGAAGAACAAACTTTGTTATTGCTGTACTGATAGTACAGTATTTAACAAACACGCTGCATACACATTACTGCTAAACTTTGAGTATAAATGACGACCCAATGCTCCGTTAGTTTTCATAGGCTTGCTTGCTATTACATTTTCCTGTTTGTTCAGTGATAAAATTGTTTAATGATGCGATCTTACTCCAATTTCCTTGATATCAAATTGTACTAAGGAAAACAATATTTAGGTTGTTACATAAACAGGTGATCATAATTATTCTGAAACTATTGCATATCACAGAAAAGCATAGCAAAGTTTTTTTAAATATTTAGTGTTAACAACCTATTTTTTTAGTAGATTTGTTTCCATCCTTCTATACAGAGATTAAATAAATAATAATCCTCACACATTCACATAACGTCATCTAGTCCCAAACTAAGCTGAGATTGTACTATGGGTACTAGACTACGGATAAACATACTTAAATACTTTTTTTTTGTAAATACATACATAATATACATAGAAACACTCAGACCAATGCAAACAATCATGTTCATGCACACAAAGATTTGCATTGAGTGGGAATCGAACCCGAGACCTCTGCGTAGCAGTCATGTTATACCTATAACCACTACGCCAAAGAGATGTTTTTGTTGACTATGTTTCAGGACCACCTTAATCGTAGTCTACAGAAACATTTAGCCAGACCGATAAGTGTGTATAACGGATTGAGATATTTTTGATTACCAACCGTTGCCTTCATTCCTGGACTGTATACGCGCTTTACGTCGTTAAGTTTCAATGCGGTCATATTGCCGTGTGTTTCAAGACGTCTTCTCAATAAAATCATTTGTGTGATCTACAAATAGTATGGAACACAATTGAAAATTGGTCGTATATAAAAGATGTGCTCAACATCTATACTTCTCTCTATACAAATTTGTTAGAACATACACTAACAAAGACCTTTGTTGAACTGAATGAGTTGTAACATGCATCAGTTTCAGCACAAAAGAAGTAACAACACAGTGGTATAAAATATACTGAATTTCATTAAATACATTTCAAGTTTTTAGATTCCATACTGGCTGAAACATCATAATCGATTCTCAGGTGTTTATTAATCATTGAAACATGTTGTCAAACCATTGTTAAGTACATAAATATATTATTATATAAAGACTACCATATTAAAATTATTTAAAAGTAGGTATCACCTTATTATAACAGTAGACTAGATAACCACACAATTATACAATTAAAAACTATTGGTTACTCGTCCGTTCAATTTGACTTCCTTAGCAAGACTGAGTGAATCTCCATGAAGAAAAGTCGAACCAAATTATGATCCCCTCTACTGAATTGCAACGCACGTCACACTGTCAGTGTTGCCTAGTAAAAATAACGTACAATATACTTGTCTTCCTTTTATCGATTAATTAAATATATAAATTAATAATATGTTTTAACATAATTCCTAACAATACAGAGACATGATTCTAAAAAAAATATACTAGTATCGTGTTTAACAGCATTGGTTTAACGTTTCTAATTTAATTTTAATATTTAAGTGTGTAATGTTAAAATTTACACGTTTAAATATACACGTTTATATCTCTACAAATAGAGTAGTAAAGAAGACAGGTTAATTAATTCAATTATAAGTACGATTAAAGTCCCCGCACCTACATCATGGATTAGTTACAAACCTTAAATATCAATTTGTGGGGGTAAGTACTTAACAAACTAATCGTGATCCTAAATTCAGCTTTTCAGTCGCTAGTAGTTTCTACTTTAGAACAAAGTTTTGATATTTCGTCACTATCATCAGACTTAATACTTTAAGCTTCTCTGAATGTTTGCTACTTATAACAAAAAAATATTGATGATTTTGGCTTTAAATTTTATATAATAATAAAAAATAATAATAATCCTCACACATACACACATCGCCACCTCGTCCTAAACTAAGCAAAGCTTGTACTATGGGTACTAGACAAACGGATAAACATACTTAAATATTTTATTTTTTTGTAAATACATAGTCACAGCTCTGTGACATGTTGTTGGTTTTAAAACATCTATTGTTACATTTACTGAGACACTATTCATTTATTAGACAACTAGTATCCTTATATTATTCCTGTTTTCAAGTTTAAGACAAATAGAGTACCGACATAACGACCGTCCAAAATCTAATAATTACATGCATGGATATAAGTAGGATGGAAGTTCATGATCTCGTGAGCATCATTAAATTATCCCGACCTCTGCACCATCGCAGCAGCGAACATTCTAGATAATTAATTTAAAAACAAGCAAGTTGATATTTTCAATAAAAATCTCTGATAATATTTTTTCATAGTCCACAAAATATTATAGCAGTCATCTGGTAGTAAGTGACTAAAGTGCCACATAATATACACCTGTTGCTGAACTAGAAGCTCCGCTTTTACTTTTTTCTTCAAAGGGAACAAAATACTAACGAGTAAGAACAAAAAGGCTAAAATGTCCCCCAGTAGGTACTGTCACGAGCAATATTATGTACACATTTTTACATTTTGTAAAATAGTTATCTATAGTTCTGCTAATCCAAAATTGAATATTCGAAGATAAGTTCAAAAGTGTACGGAACCTCTTCTAAATCACGAAATAATTTTAATATTCTAATGTCTAGATAAACGTGCAGATATTTTAAAAAATTTGACAATGTTTTTTTTTTTAAAAGACAACTCCCGCACTAGGGATCATGGCCTGTGTCGTGGGGACTTTTACAAACATCAATTAACGGACACATAGAACACCCAGACTCAGGACAATAATTTGTGGATCTCACAAATTATTGTCCTGCGTGGGGATCGAACCCACAACAGCATGCGCGGCAGCCGCTGGCTCTACCGGCACGCCACCGAGGTCGTCGAATGTGTACATATCATTGTTCGTGACTGTACCTACATTCACGAACCAAGCGTGGGTTGTACTTTACGTAAATATTCAGTTAGAAGCATAGATTTAGAAGTTATACAAAAAGAATTGCTTGTTGTTGTGTAGTTCTTTTTCTTGCGTTTGCACTTGGCCTGCACTGAATCTGTACATTGCACAAAGTATAAATTGTGTGTCATTAACATATTAAAATTACAATGGCGGTAAAAGGTGGTAAGAAATGTAGATGTGTCAGAAGGTAATAATTAAGCTAGTACTGCTTGACGTCACAGATGTCAAATGGCGCTGGTTTTCAGTTACACCCGGTTCCCTGAGTTTCGGGAACAAGGTAGCACGGTACGGTAATAGTTTCTTCAGTATTATTAATTTGAACAAAGTTTACAGTAAGGAGTGAGTGTGAGTCTGAATTATCTTTTGCCTTGTAGTTTTAATATTAGAACCGAAATAATACTAATAATAGTTTGATGGTTCGCAAATGTTGTAAAAGTCGAGTAAGGGAAATTCAATAAGCACAATATCGCTCTTTAAATGTTGATATTACAATGTTAATACATAACAAAATTGTAAAAATAAATAATAATATAAAAGCTTTATAATATAAGCTCTCAGCTAGTCTAACTTGCCGGGACGTAATTTAAAAGATGGCAGTGGGTCTCAACATGAATATTTTTATGTTTTTTAGTTTTGTATCGTTAGCAATATTGTTTCCTATAGTTTTTCACTTTATTTAAATTTATTTTTAATCTATTTACCATAAAAAACACGTCTAATTCCATTGTCACTGAATTCGCAATAGTTGTTAGTTGTAGTCGTATTGTGTAAGTACATGAAAGTTTAGCCTCGGGGAGTACTGTCCGCGCTTGAATTAAATATTTGTGACACAGGAACATTGTTTACTGCCCAATGTTCTCGAACTTACATTTGTAATGTTTTTGATTTGGATTTATTTAGTCTTTGAGCATGGTTGAAGTGGATTGATGGTGATTAAAATTGCTAACCATTAAGTTGACGATCATGTACACCATGATGAGGCAATGTGTATCTGTCTGCTTTGCTGAGAGCTGCAGTTTCTGTGGTAGTTTTATGTATACTCAGAATATGCTTTAAAAAAAAAACCATGAGGGTTCTTAACAAACGTTTAGAACGTAAAACGCAAACGTTTTAATACATTGGGTTATAATATATATTTATAATAACACCACAAGATGAATTTGGATGTTTTTACTAAACATGCATTAGTACACTACTAGTATACCTTAAAATTTCTTCAATCCAAGTCTTCTGATACAAAGTAATTGATTTTTGTACTTTGACATTTTTAAGAGAATTCCGTGCAAGTGTATATCCATACTAATATTATAAATGCGAAAGTAACTCTGTCTGTCTGTCTGTTACTCTTTCACGCCTAAACGGCTGAACGGATTTTGATGAAATTTGGTAGACAATCTTTAGACCCTGAGAAAGAACATAGGCTACTTTTTATTAAGAAAAAAAAAATTTTTTTTTACCAAAAAATCGTATGTTCTAGCATTTTGAAATTTTTACCAGTGTGGGGGAGAAATATGGTTTGAATTGAAGATAAGACACTAAATCTTGGTACGTAGGCTTTTTCTACAAACGGAATACCCGAAATTCGAACTGTACGGATTCGGAACGGGAACTACAAAGAAAAACTCACATTCACTTCTCTCTCACTCACAACAAATTCTGATTCTGATTGACAAAAACTAACTTCACGCGGGCGAAGCCGCGGGCGGAAGCTAGTATCCTATATTCTCTTGTACTTGATTCCCTTGAGGATGTCAAAATCTGCGAAATAAACGGTGCATAAAAGGCCATATCTTTTGATTGCGTCGGCTTAGCCAACTTCTAAAAGTTGGTAATGTAAGTAAGTACTAATTATGTAGCGCAGTTCGTGATAGCGTTAATTCATTACTTTGACTTTATAATTCTAGCCATTCTAGCACCATTTTTATTGATGTTGTGTTTTGTAGCATGATAAGAACATAAATAGCTTTCAGTGCACAAAATATCTCGTGAACTCCAGCCTGTAGTTACTATATTACTTAAACTAATCTTATTGGCCAGTGTGATATTAGTAGGCCAAATAAATTTCTATATCAATATTCCATTCCCGTATACCAGAAGTAAAAGCTATTAATAGAAAATTAACGAATTATCGGGATATTTACCATGTTTATAGTTGTTGAGTTTCCGATATTTCGATATTAACAACCGGGTGTTTATAAGATTGACTGCAGTTGCGGTATATAGTATATAGGACAAACCAAACGAACAGTAGCATGCCGCATCAAAGAGCACATCAGAGCGTCAAAAACAACGAGCCACAGAAGTCTGCAATTTTGCAACATTTACTGCAGTCGGGTACAGGCCACTGGATTGAGTTACATAACCCTCAGATACTTTCGACAGAACGCCACTACATACCAAGACTGGTTAGAGAAGCGATTGAAATTAACAAGTACCAAAACTTCAATCGCGAAGATGGGTTTCAACTGTCGAGTATCTGGCGTCCAGTGGTTAACCTATGTGTGAACAAAAGGGCGTGCACCTAAAACGCGAGTGGATACTGTGAGTGTAGTGTGTCGCAATCGAGTTCGAGTAAGTAGTAGGAACGGGGACGATAGTAGTAACAAAAAACGAGTGCGAAAGAGGGTACATTTGTTCGTAAGAATTAATAACCGCAAGTACTTCAGTTCCTCCGTGATCATGGCGCTTGTAACAGCGTCGAAATATCGGAAACTCAACAACTATAAACATGGTAAATATACCGATAATTCGTTAATTAATAGTGAATGTGACCATGACAGTTTAAATAATTATATTAATAGAAAAGTCTAACACCAGAACCGTTCCAGTCAACTCTATAAGCGAGCGTTGAACTTAATAACACGGAACCTTTTATTTGTTTCAGAAATGGTTGTCTCCATTGAAAAGTAAATAACAAAGAGCCTGACATTTGCGTGATACTACCCAGCAATCATCGTAATAGCAAATAATACAAACTAAACATACTCAATCAAATAAAATAACTCTTAGTGTATTCGTTATTCGATATAAAATGCTTCTACATATTGTGTGCTTGGTTGTCCCATTTAGTATAATTGTTTAGGTGTTAAAGTTGTAGCTGTGGAATACTTTATGTGTAGTGTTTGTGTAAATTAAGCTGTTAAGGATTAGGTGAAGTGAATTTGTGCGAGGTGAGTCTATTTGATTTTATTAGATTACTAAGGCTTACAATTTTCCAAGCAAATAAAATAAAATAAATCTAAACAAAACTTTACTAAAGGTATGATGATTAATTTTGATAATGTTAATATAACTACTTATTTGCACACTCATCAATATTACAGAGCAATTAAACTAATAATACACAGAGCCTTAGTATTAATTGCAGACCTCTTTCGTAAACTGCATAAAGTAAAATTTATGTACAATTAACAATAGTAATTGTAGACTAAAATACTTTTTTTTTCTAATAATAAGCTATTCTATTAATAGGTACATATTCTTGACGAAAAGTCAAACTTAGTGAGTGGTTTTGCTCCTTCTCAGAAGATGGTCTAGTTCGTTTTAATAGGACATTTCAGAGGATGACGTAAAAACAATTTTCATTCATAATTATATAGTTCCTATTACTGTATAATTGGTATCAATTTGCTTAACTTGCGTGTCAAGTGATAATTATTAGTGACATGTTCATGAGTTTCATAGTATGAACAGCAAGCATTAAAATTAGTTATATAACATAGATGTATATTGATACGATAGTATAATCGTGATATACAATTATAGGGAATAGTAAATAAAGTGCATACAGACTGTAGAGTTATTTTAATAAATTAGTATTTAATATTTTTGTTCATGTGCCCTGCCCATAGCCACTTTAACCGGGCAATCCAGAGCGCTATGTCGGTCATGATGACGATGATGGTGGTGGTAAACAAGCATAGGTAGTAAGTGGTTATCGTAGCCTTTGGATGCCTGTAAAACCAGAGGAAACTTAATCGCGTTGCCGACTCTTTAAAAACTTATTCACCTCTCTATTGAAGAACTCCATAATGTAGACTCTGCGGAAAAATATTAGTGTTGATGAGAGACGGAAAACGATGGGCCAGAAATAATACGCGACGTTATATACCAAGAACACAATCGACAACATTACACCTATCGCTTCTTTGGTGCGGTTGACACAGATTTAAATGAACTAGTGGTTGCGGCTACCGGTTACATTCCCTATAGACACTCGCGCTTGTACACAATCTCTCAAAAGAGAGCGTATATGGCTCGCGAAACTGCATCAAATCGTCTGCGGTTCTTGCCTTAGCGTAGAGGGTGGAAAACTTAATGCGTTCGTTACAAAAGTCATGCTTTCTTCTTTTCATGTCCTTATCGTCAGGGACGACCCAGACCAGGTTCTTATCCGTCATATAGTAGTAAGAAGCATACCACGCTGACCAGTCCATGTAGTATAATAGGATATTGTGCGTTTATTTCCTATTGTTTTAAATTTTTGACGCTTAGTCGTTTTTTACGAGACTAAATGAGATTGGGTGGTGTTATTAGCTTTTTGTCTAACGCTGAAATATACCTATATATTATATTTTTTATAACGGAAAATAGCTACGGGTCACCTAATGTGCCTTGAAGCTTTTAGCACATTCAACATAGTATAACAAGCATTTATCTAATTGAGGAAAAAAGGGGACGAAAAAATAACTAGGAAATGTAACGGAAGGTAAAAATATACCTACCTCTAGCGCTTTTGCAAATCGAGCAAAACGTAGCATTACCTACTTCAAGAAAGTATCAAAGAGAGGACAATCATAGGAACTCATTCATAGAAAAGAACACTTCTTGACAATATTTTTTTAAATGAGTTTACTTTAATTAGCTATTTTGTCTTATATTTAATGATATGATAGCTTTTCTAAGTACGTGCATGTATAATTCGCACGATAATACGCATTAGTCGGAAAATGGTTTTAAAATGCAATGAAATAGACCAGAAATGGTCGTTTTGTGTCAATTAACCATTGTTTGTTTCACTTTAATATGTACCAAAAATTAAAATAAAAAAAGGAATTTTGAATTCTGTCTAATTGTTGGCCCTAAAGAAATCTCAGCAAAATACCTTAAGTTATTTGTTATACATCTCAAAATACAATAATATGTATTTTCTGTAAATCATCCATGTAAACGAAATTGCATAAGTATTACAATCGCTATCAACGCTCTAGTTGCAGTCAGTTTTAAGAAAATTATTAAAAGCAACGTAAGTAAAATACCTAGTTCATATAAATCTTAAGTTGCACGAGTGAACTGCACACATAAGCGATGTACACCTTATTCATCGCTTGAAATTATAAATCTTTTTGAATGCAGACGAGTAAACAAACTTCACAAAGTTTAGTAAGCGTTCAGCGTACATCGCTGCAGCGCTTTAAAAATCAACTTACAAAAGATACATACATTTATACCGTAGCTATTCTGCAAAGGATGTATAATATAAAATCTGAGCTCGACATTGCCACGTCAATTTACATTCCCTTGAAAATGTTGCTTATTTTTCTGTCTTGCAAGAAAATTTTCTTCAACAAATATATTTTAATCAAGGCAAAGTTCTATAGAGATATTAGTTTGAATATAATGAATGGCAATTCCTACAAAAGACACCTAGTCGTGTGTCAATAGCGGAAACCTAAAACATCCAGGCCCGAGACAGTAACTTTTGGATCGCACAAACAGTTGAAAGAAAGAGTGAAAGAAAAATTAATTATTTTTGGTACAGACACACAAAAGAGAGAAAACAAAAATAATATACTTACGAAATATTAAACTACCTTACACTAATATATTAACGAACACAAGAAAGAATTACTTAAATTAAAACAATAGTGGTGCATCTCTGACTGGACCATAAAAAAGGTCTACGTTGTATCTCGCGATCTCGTACAGGGCGCGGCATACCGCGGCCGTTATATACTTAGTATTACTTTTAATTACTAGTCTATGTAGAAATACTAATTAACTTACTTCATTTCAGAGTTTCTTTAAGACTAATTTTTCAATAGATTAACAAGTACTAAATTACGATTAAGACTTAGAATAAGTAAAAAGTATAAGTTAAAATTAATAATCATGAAATACAGATTAACGCTAGGCAACGACTGAGGGCACAATTAAAGTATCAACACGGTGAATTTTTATTGAAAGTTTTCTAATATTTTCTTGAACCCTAATACAACTTTAAACTAACTTTAATGCAGGTAAGATATTCATCAAAATGAAATAAAATGATAGAAATATTCTCATCATATAAAATGTCATAGAATAAATAACTACATTTCCGTTATTGTATTTTGACGGATTCAAGAAAGTATACAAAAACTATTTTTAAAATTACAAACTGGAATAAAGATAGGTACTTGCTGTCAAGTGTATGCTAAAAATATAAAAAAACACATTAAATTCTGTGCAAACTTAAATTTTATTACTCACTAGTTCTAGCATTTTTATACGCGTTAATTTCCATAGTAAGTAGGTGCCCGTGGGATATGATTGTGCAAAGCATACGAGATAACGTACTTACCAGTCTAATGTAGTTACATGGCTTTAAGTCTATGAATTAAGTAAGGATCTTGACTAGTCTTCATAGCTCAGAATAGCATACATACTACATGATAATGATAGGAAGAAGTCACTGGCATAATAGTAAGCTTGTAATTACAAGAAGCAGAAAAAAATCTGTGCTTTACAAAAAATATCATAGTGTCATTTCGTTCGATATACTGGGACAAAAGTTATGAAGTCCCATAGTCATGTAGATTTCACATTTTATTCTTAAATTTTCAATCTATTTATTTAAGATGACGATTAGGTATGGAAAAATGAGGTAAAGTTATCCCTAAAATACAAAAAAAAGCAGTGGAGATTCTTTTGCATCTTTAGGAAAGTGCTTTGATGGGTCTAAGTGACAAACCTTCTGTTATTTTTACCTAGAAGTCACATGAAGCTATTCATTGCTATCATTTTTTTCATTTTTTTAAAGTTCATGTTATGTAGGTTTATAATTTTATTTGTGCTGTATCATTAATTAAGTATTTCTTTGTTTAATTAGCAAATAGGGTTAATTTCATAATAAATATGTAGCAGTAGAACGTTGATAGTAGAAAATTTATTTATTCAAACACGGTACCGGTGCTTGCAAAATATAATTTGCGCCCGGTTTAAATTACCTCTACGTTTTATGACACAAACGAGAAAAAAAAAGTTATGCTCCGTCCACAACTCATCGCTTCATTTTACACTACATTTTTTATTTTAATATAAATATAAAATTTCTATTTCGTTCGTTCCGTGGTCGCAATATGATAAAGTAGGTTAAAAACTTCTTTTAATGGACACTGTGTTTTTAATTATAACTTATAATTAAATAGTAGTATTGGAAAAATTTCGAGTAACAAGAATTAACATCATGCTAATAGTCGATATTGGTAGAACTACAAGAATAATGTAAGAAAGAAAGAAAGTAAAATTGTTTATTTACCATAAAGACACATAACAAAGAGAACAAAAAATACAAGAAGAAAAAAGAAAAAAAAAGTGTGAATGGCCAAAAGGCCTCAGCTGTGATGCTGGTACGACATAGTTTATGTAACACCACCGCTGGTATCTGTAATGTAGAGAATAACTCGTCAAAGTAACTAAAAGTTTCTTATTTTATTGTAAACCGGACAGAGGATAAGATAAAGATGTCCTTGCAATGGGACATAAACAAACTGGAATTGACAAAAATATTGTGAGTTCTTTATAATGACCCTCTTCTTTAAATGCTTCTTAAGCCACTAAGCCACTTTTAATCTGTCGTCTTCGAGATGCCATTTAAAAAACCGAAATGAAATATTGTCTTTGCTTTTTCAAAAACAGCTATAATTTCGTTAAAATCTCCTTATATTATATTTCACTTTAATTAGTTTAATTTTTCCTTTCTTATTGTTCAAGATTTCAAGGTTTGGCTGGACGTCTAATGGTTATTGTTTGAAACGTAAATTATACTTTTTATGCCCTTTCGTACTTTGATTATAAACGATCACTGTCTGGAAAACTAATGATAATGATCGTTGACGTAATTTCTATTTTATTTGGTAAAGACAATTACGGAAATTTGGCCAATATTTCTTAAGAGTTCGCTTTAGATTAATTTTGAACTAGATTTCTATTAATTGTCAAAGAGTACTTTTCGGATATAGCCAATTTATGCCAAAAAATCTAATGGTTTTGTAACATGTTCACGTATTTTATTTAATTCCTTGTTATATATTCTTTAAAAAGAGTACAAAAGAATCGCTTTGCATAATGCAACATCATAAGTATTGATTATATTTTCCAAATAGGAAACTTTAAAAAAAACTTCTGCTATGTAGGTACATTCTGTGTAGTTCTTCCTTTAGCATATAAGATACTTTGACCACCTCTTCTTTATTAAAGGTCTATACAATAAAAACAACCAGAAGGATCTTAATTAAATAACTCCGTATCAAATAAAATAATACCTATTATTGTAGTTACTTAAACTAAAGGACCATTTGGTACAAATTATTTTGTCCAAATGTTGTCAAAATGCGTAAAAACTAACTCGTGTTTCAAGTAATGACAATGTAATTACACTTTACAAGATGTTGAACATAGAATGTAAAAAAAAAATAATTGGAACCTTGTAATCTCATTTTACAACAGTCCGTTAGGCTAGTGAAGGTAGATGAGAACTTTAACTTTACAGAGACCTAACAGGACTTTTAGTATTTTTTTAGAAACATATAAATTAAACAAGCACAGCGTATCTTAAGAGACTTCCATCTTAATGTCATGTTAGACTTTCAAGCGTTGCCGTCATCGTGCGTCGGTTCAAACTCCTTAAATATATAAATTTTAGTTTGTAAACCAAAGGCAAACACTTATTATTAGTTACATGTCATTTTCGTGTTATCATTTTTGTTAAATAATATTATGTCGTATTTGGCCCTTTTTTTGTAAATCATCAATTTTATCACATTAAAACAATAATTTTATAAATCTATTTAAAAAAAAATTGTTTTTCTGCATAAATCGTTCTCAGGTAAATTAAGTGTAAACATTCTGATCTTAAAATCTAACTAAAACAACTTAAAAACAAAATTCAAAGTTATTAAACTACTTCTGTTAGTAGAGCGCGGGAAAATTATTGCAATTGGCTTTTATTTCGACTAGTGATACAAAATAAATAAAGCTGGGTTACTTTGTTCCTGTTTACGGTGCAGAGACGTTATTTAGCGAAGGAGACACGCTCACTATCTGCCTTTTCACAAGGGGACTCCATCACAAAACTCATTTGGCATTCAGCCACCTACAATGGCTCGTGTGGATGCGAAGCGGTTTAAAATACCTGTTTTTTTGTCGGCACAAGTTGGCACGTTCAACTTCGAATACAACGTTAAATAAAGTGAATTATAAAATCCTTTTTCGAGCTTTATTTTTGTTTGTTTTTTTTTCTTTTAGGTAAAATAATTAAAGGTAATTAGATTTCTAGTACTTTTAATAGTAAAAAAAAACTTTATTTTTAGGATTTAACAATGTACAACAAACGAAACTAAATTAAACGGTTTCTGTCATATTTGGAGACAATTTACTAACTCCAATCTGACCTAACGAATTACTGTAACATTGGTTTCGTTATTCCTCCATCTCCATCAATGACTTTTTGCTATCTATTTTACTTTTATGATAAACAGCAACCTAAATGTGGTGTTGGCATTGTATATTCAAGGCACCCCATACAGAAAAGAAAAAAGCAATAGGTAAATATACGTAAGATAAAAAAATCATTGTAAAGTAAAAAAAAAACATTCATCACAAAAAAATCAGTTACTTCCTTTTACTAGGTTGTTTAAAATTTAATGGTATATTTATTAAAAGAAAAGAACGCAAAAATGCAACTACTTTTAATTTCATAAAAATGGAGCAACGAAATGGCTGTGTTATCTGATTTTACGTCACTTATTTATACGCACAGATGCTACCAACTGACGCGAAAGCCTATTTACAGCTGCAACGTACGACTACCATGCGCTCAAAAAGTATTGTTGATATAATATTTACTGAATAAAATTATTTAAGCTTTCATGTTTATTATTATTTATTTTGTTTATACCCGTAAAAAGTTATTTAATTAGAGCTTTGCATCAAATATTGGACGACTGGATGTCTGTGACGGTTCCAATGGGTATTTTTTGTATTGACAATATTGGAAAACCAGTTCTTTACAACAACCTTTTCACCATTTTTCTCACCAATTCGTAAAAAAACGGACCGAGAATGCAAACTACTGACAACATCTTCGTTTTACCTGCTAAGCCTTCGTTTTATCTTAGTCAATTAAAGGCTTCACACACAGCAGCTATAATGTAAAGATGTACATTATAGCACAATACATCTCATTACATCTTTCCATAGACATCGTCAGGAGACTACACACGACATAATAATGTATATTTTTTTTACATACATTACATTTACATCAATATACATTATAGCTGATGTGTGTGAAGTCCTTAAGGTATATTATCATAATAGCCTATCACAAAGCAGTGCCGGACACAATATTTGTATCAGTCCACCACAGCTGTCTAGTTAGCGGTATTTCCTTAACAAGCCAGGCTGTGTTTTATAATTTGCCTGTAAAATATCAACCAACATTACATAGTTATTTTAAATAACCGAAAAAATATAATAAAGTGGTAATCCGTGATGGTGATCCAAAACTGTTTTTTGTTCAGAAATATTTAGACGTGAAAAAACGACTGTTATTAATGTCTAACGAATATTTTACCGAAACGCTAAAACGAAAAACTTATAAATGGTTCGTATTAAAAATTTCCCTGTTTTTGAAAGACGAATTTATTTCTTGTCAAAGGGCGTAATGAAAAACTTTGATGACGTTTATCCATGACATTTGAAGACATTTGATAATAATTTACTTGCACATTTTCTCTTGATTTACGATGATAACAATGCATAATTTATGCGTTTTCCGGTCTGTAATAGAGGTCCTTATCTTTACCGTATCGTTGTAGATGACTCACGATTTATACAAGCGACTAACTGAAGGAAAATTTACATGACTTGAATCATACCTTTGACTTTTAAGGCACGTGCTTAATTGTTAGAATGATTTATCGTGAATGTAAATGTTTTGTGTCTACTGATACTTATTTTTATGGCAATTACTGCTGATAAGTTTGTAATAATTAACATTATGAAACCGATACTATGACCGTATGGGTGGGTTCGAATACCACGTACGATAATTAATTGGTTTCGCGATCCATAAACTATTGTCTTTAGGCTGCATATTCTTTGTTTCCGTTAAATTAATGTTTTGTGTTGTTTAACATTGTGCGGTACATTTAAAATAATAAAACCGGTCAAGTGCGAGTCTGACTCGCGCACCGAGGGTTCCGTACAAACCTATTTATTTTCCCGCCAAATTGTGATAACGTCAGGATTCAGATGTTTAAATTCTATTTTTCCCGCCAAAATTCAAAGACGGCACGACTAAGCTGTCAATAAATATTTTCCCGCCAAAAAACTATGACGTCAAAACTGATCTGTCAAAAATTATGTGACGTCACGACTCATCTGTCAAAAATTCAATGACGTCACGACTCAGCTGTCATAATATATTTTCCTGCCAAAATTCTGTGACGTCACGACTCATCTGTCAAAAATTATATGACGTCACGCACATCTGTCAAAAGTGACAGCTGTCAAAAGTGACAGCTGTCAAAAGTGACACGGGTGTCTAAAATATTTTCCCGCTAAAATAATATGACGTCACAACTCATCTGTCAAAAATTCTATGACGTCACGCCTATCTGTAAAAATTGACAGCTGTCAAAGTGAAAGAGGTCTCAAGTATTTTCCCGCCAAAATAATATGACGTCTCAAATCATCTGTCAAAAATTCTATGACGTCACGACTCATCTGTCAAAAATTCAAAAAGTCACGGCTCAGCTGTCAAAATATATTTTCCCGCCAAAATTCTGTGACGTCACGACTCATCTGTCAAAAATTCAAAAACGTCACGGCTCAGCTGTCAAAATATATTTTCCCGCCAAAATTCTGTGACGTCACGAATCATCTGTCAAAAATTCTGTGACGTCACGACTCATCTGTCAAAAATTCAAAAACGTCACGGCTCAGCTGTCAAAATATATTTTCCCGCCAAAATTCTGTGACGTCACGAATCATCTGTCAAAAATTTTGTGACGTCACGACTCATCTGTCAAAAATTTAAAAACGTCACGGCTCAGCTGTCAAAATATATTTTCCCGCCAAAATTCTGTGACGTCACGAATCATCTGTCAAAAAATCTGTGACGTCACGACTCATCTGTCAAAAATTTAAAAACGTCACGCCTCAACTGTCAAAAATATTTTCCCGCCAAAATTCTGTGACGTCACGCCTCATCTGTCAAAATTCTATGACGTCACGGGTCACGTGACCAAAATTCTATGACGTCACAGGTCACGTGACTCAGCTTTCCCGCCAAAATTCAATGAAATCAAAATACAGTGTGTAAAAAAAACCCTGTCCGATCCGTAACGGGGGCATTGTATACCAGACAAACATTCTAAAAATAATTTTTAAAATGAAAAATACTTAAAAAAAAATAAAAATTATTCGTTTTTATCTACGAAATTTACCCTGAAATTGGGGAATTTTCTTAAGCCCTGAACACTTAGGTCAAAGGCGGTTTCTTTGACTTCGAATAAACGTAATAAATAATGCACCGACAAATTTAATCCGTGCCGACAAAGGACACCGCTTTCACTGTGCTACACCAATCAATGCACCGCCCTAGTGACGTAGCTATGATAAACATGTTGAACGAGAAAAAAATATCGATTTTTTTAAATTACCTTCTTACTTTTCCTACACTCCGTGTGGTGACGGAGTATGAATACAGTGCGTCACCACCCCATCTCATCCCGTGGGTGTCGTAAAAACCGACTAAGGGACTGTCCGTGAATATTATCTTTACGTAATTAAAACAAGGTAAACTTGAAACAAAACTCTGTACCAATCCGTATGTCCAGCGTGGTATTAGTAGGCCAAGTATCACTCCGTCACGGGAGGAGGCCCGTCCCGTAGGGACTGTCGAGTAGGACATTAATGGGCTGTTATGATGATGACTTTACCTAATCTTTTTTCTTTTTAAACTTTCTTAAATTTAGGAAAGGCTACATATCGGTTACGATATTTAGAACAAACGGTTTTTAAAAAAACGGTTTTTACGACACCCATGGGATGAGAGGGGGTGGTGACATTTTGTATTCTTACTCCGTCACCACAAGGATATGTTATTGTATGATTGTATTTAAACATTTATTGATTATCATGCACTTCTATCGATATTTATGAAAATAGTACTTTAACAAACTTTCGTCCACATCCCTATTCCTTAAAAACCTACTTCGTAGGTGCCTAATATTAACTAGATATTTTTATTTATTTGTCGCAGTCTCGCGAAATAACTCTAACAGTTTAGACGTTCCGGGGGTGTAATTGTGAACTATTGTACTTATTACGAGAATTACGTTACGACTATGTCCGTGCCGTATTCAAACGCTGAATATTTCAATATGTTAATGTGTTTAGGTAGAAGTGAGTGCAATTATGCAGCTGCACGTAGGGAATATGAGGAACGGTTTTCCATTCCTCAAGGTTTGCCTGTACCTTCAGTGCGTGCCTTCCAGAGGCTACACAACCGCGTGTACACCACCGGCAGTGTCAGTGGGGAGGTAGGACATGACAGGGAAGCCGGCAGACCCCGCGGCAGTGACAACATCGAGGAGGCTGTGTTGGAAATGTTCGATGCAGAGGCCTACACTAAGCACACGTAGTGTAGCAAGACAGTTGGGAAGTAGTCACATGAGGGTGTGGAAAATTTTAAAGGAGGAAGGACTGCATCCCTTTCATTACCGCCGCGTGCAAGCTCTTCTCCCGTCCGACTACGAACCTAGGATGGCATACTGTTCTTGGATGTTGGAGAAGATTCGAGAGGATCCTAGGTTCTTAGACCATATTTTGTTTACGGACGAAAGTTCTTTTGAAAGAACAGGGGTCTTTAACAGCCATAACGAGCACGTATGGTCTCTCGAAAACCCACACGCCATCAAACCAAGCCATTACCAGCACCGTTGGCGCATAAATGTTTGGGCGGGTATCGTAGGTGATCGCATTATTGGGCCTTATTTTTTAGACCAGACCATAAATGGAAATAATTACCTCGTATTTTCACGAGACGTACTCAGTGAAGAGCTAGATGAGTTACCGCTAACCATTTACCGCTCCCTGTGGTTCCAGCACTATAGCGCTCCACCTCACTTTTTACGCGCAGTGCGAGACTACCTTAACGTGCAGTATCCTAACAAGTGGATTGGACGAGGAGGTCCTATTGCGTGGCCGCCGAGATCGCCTGATCTCACTCCGTTAGACTTTTACTTGTGGGGCCACGTAAAACAAATAGTCTACACAAAAATTTGTGAAACGGAACAAGAAATGTGACATATATATTTTTTTACACACTGTATAATATGATTGAAGTAAAAATTTAAGGTTTTCGGAATTTTCCCATTACATGTACAATAAGACCTTGCTTCATGCCAAATTTCAAGTTTGTAGGTAGACTGGAAGTACCCTATAGGTTTTTGCCTTTACCCCTCTAAATTTGCGACAAAAACGGCTATATCTCTTGATTGCGTTGGATTAGCAGTTTGATTTTTTTACGGCACTAAGAGGCAACAAGCCTTAGTATTTGGTGAAAATTTCAACTTGATACCTCCACGCGTTCCTGAGATAAATGGTCTTGACAGACAGACGGACGGACGGACGGACGGACAGACGGACGGACGGACAACAAAGTGATCCTATAAGGGTTCCGTTTTTTCAAAACTGGTACGGAATCCTAAAAAGCATAAGAGTTAACTTTTTTACATTGTATAAGAAAACACAAAAATGTAAGTCTATTTTATTTATGTTATTATAAAGTTTGTTTGTTGTACAAATGGAGCTCGAACGCTTTTAAATGAATATTAATACCTATTGAGATAAGTGGTAGCAAAAACTTTTACGTTGCATTTCGACGATATCTATTCCCAAGCATACTATTGATGAAGTTTAGCAAAAAATCGAAATAAAAACCGACTCCAACTAGAAACTTGCTTACAATACTTACGCATTTTCGTTTACATTGACATCTTATTTATTTAAATAAAAATTAAATTAGTGAATTCATTTTGATATTTTTTTGAAATTTCTGTGGGAACAAACTGTATTTATACTTCTAACAAAAAAAAATCAAATCCATTAATAATTTGCAGAATTATGAAGTACCTAACAAACATTTAAAAATAATACAGAGAAATTAAAAACCTTTACCTTTTTAAGAATCGGTTGAAAAGAAGTGCTACATCCAATGAGAGGATTACATAACACAAGGTAGACAAAGCCCGTAAAATAGCTGGCTGTTTTTCTCGGCGAAGTGTTTGAAACTAAGTCAACTTACAAACACGGCTCTGAGAAAAACAACCTTATATTAAACTATAACCTTATTCTTTTATATTGTCATCTAGTTTACTACTGGATTTGTGTAATAAATTATCAACTTTAGTGATAAAACATGAAGAAAGATGTTCAGAGATTAAGAAGAATTTATAAGTTTTGTAACATTTATTTGTTTCAATTAGCGCTTGTGATGTAGGGTACAAAGTTTTTGGAAAATATGGTGGTACTCTATATCAGCATATTGCTACTTTATTTTAACTGGTAGAAACAGAAAAGTAGTGTCAAAAGAAGTGCAAGACGTTCTTTAAAAAAAAAATAATTAGCATTTCGCAAGATCGCTAATAAGTTGTTCATTTTTATCACGTGTTAAATAAAGAAGTCTTTATTTTCTACTAGCTGACCGGTGCCCACTTCGTTACGCCGCGAAAAAAACGCGTCACTTTTTTAAACATATTTCATTACTGCTGCACTCCTATTAGTCTTAGCGTGATACTATATAGCTTATGACACTCGATAAACACAGAAATAATTTTTAAGATCGGTTTAGCAGATCCAGAGATAACAACATCACAAACACACAACGTCACAAACACACAAACTTTACCTCTTTATAATAGAAGTATAGATTGTTACTTATATAATATAAGTATCCAGATTTTTATTTTATAAAAAAAACACAAAAACATCGCATCCGCTTATCCAAATTTGTGCATCGAAGCTCAGACGTTAGGTTTGATTAAAATAAAATAGAGCAAAGTAAAATAAATGATTGGGATAAATATTTCGGTTGGATGATTCAGCAGCGACTGGTTCGTTAGTTCGACGGCTCTGTTGAGAGGCGCAGTGCATCCGGCTGGCGGAAAAACTGACGACGGCAAATACAAATCGCGCTTCCTCTGCGGAACATTCAACGTAGTGTTGGTAAGATACGAACAGTGTATCTACAAGTATATAGATAGTTTGCATAGTTGGATAGTGGTCTAAAAGTTTGTACTAAAGTAGAAAACTACCTATAAATCAGTTTGAAATACATTGGTGTTTAATTTTTAGGAAAACGTGAATTAAAGTATAGTATAATTCAGTATGAAGTACATTTTTTATATTATTTTGTAAACTTTATAAACTTTAGAAAAAAGAAAAGGGCAGAAAAGTTCTAGAATGGCGACCGCGGACCGGGAAGCGCAGGGTGGGGAGACTCTCACTCGGTGGACCGACGACCTGGTTACGACGGCGGGAAGCCGATGGATGATAGAGGCACAAGACCGCGCAGGGTGGAAACGTTTGGAGAAGGCCTATGTCCGGCAGTGGGCGGCTATAGGCTGATATGGATGGATGGATACACTTTAAGATATTTACGTAGATAAGCTTAAAATATCTAGAAACAGTGAAAGTAATATAAATACGTAAATACATCAAAAGCTATAAGCACTAATAATTTTGGACAAGTTTAACCACCTTAAAACTCATCAAACCTTTAATCAATCATATCACAAAAATAACTTCGAATCTATTTAAATTATTATGGAAAATGGTTCTCGGTTAAAAAAACAATATTGACAAGAAAAATATTCCAGTAATAAATTTCACAGAATTATGTTTCTTTTACCAAACTTTAATAATTACATGTTATCATTATCAGTGACTAACTCTATAATTACGGCCCGATCTACTACACGAGCTTATTGAATTAAGTTAAACAAAATGAATGTCCAATGGCATCAATAATTCGTGTTTAAGCATTCAGTTACAAAGAAACAAATATAATTTTATATTAAAATTTAATAACATGATGAAATTGTCAATATTCTTCAACCCAGCAATATCAAACTTTATTAGCCAGGCCGCGCCGGGTTAAATAGTTCTGTTGAGTCACCCGATAGCATAATTACTCAGTACATTGTAAATATTGTTAGTAAACTACTGTAATTTAGTTGAGTTTATTGAAGATGGGATATTTTAATGTTGTAACGTGCATTTTTTGCATTTTCTGGGTGTTTTCTATGTATAATATGTATGTATTTACAAAAAAAAACAGTATTTATGTAAGTATATCTGTTGTCTAGTACCCATAGTACAAGCTCTGCTTAGTTTGGGACTAGATGACGTTGTGTGAAAGTGTGAGGAATACATTTATATATTTTATTTCTTAAGTGAAATAGATATAGATCCTTAATATTGAAAAAACGATAAAGTTTGTAAGTACGTATGAATGTTTGTTACTCTTTCACGTAAAAACTACTCAATGGGTTTTAATGGAACCTAACAGTAATATAGCTTAAACATCAGAATAACACATAGGCTATAATTAAAATTATTTATTTCATGGAAAACGTACAGTGAAGTTAACGTATTTGGAAACGTTACAGTTAACATACAGCCAAGAACAAGTTTTTACTTATCAACTAGTCCACTGCTCGACATAGGCCTCTCCCAATACACGCCACAGAACTCGGTCCTGCGCCTTCCGCATCCAGTCCGATCCAGAGACCTTTATGAGGTCGTTGGTCCACCTAGCTAGGGACTAGTTTTCACTTACCTACATTTAAATTATAAATATATTGTACATCATCATCATAACAGCCCATTAATGTCCCACTGCAGGGACGGACCTCCTCCATTGACGGAGAGATACTTGGCCTACTAATATCACGCTGGCCAAACGGATTGGTATAGGGTTTAATTTCAAGTTTTCCTTCTTTTTATTACGTAAAGATAATATTCACGGATAGTCCCTTAGTCGGTTTTTATGACACCCACGGGATGAGATGGGGTGTATTCTTACTCCGTCACCACACGGATATTGTACATATTTTATAAATATATTGTTTTTATAATAAGCTACTCAATACACTTATCCTGCTCAGAAAAAGTCGCGGGCACCAACAAGTATATTATACTGTAATACCCTGTACGCTGATTGTTATCTTTATGTTATCGTATTCTCCTTACGCCTATATATTCTCCCGAACGCGATTACCAAGTACTCGAATGATTAATTTTTAAATTTTGATCTTCTTTTAACAATATAGATTTTCATTTGATGGCAAGATAGCGGCTTATTATTTATTTAAACGGACGAATTGTGTTATTTTCTCGGAATGGAGTGTTGAATTGACAATGAAGATAATTTCGTTGTAGTCTCAATTGAAAAGAAGGAATTAGAGAATGAAAATAATATTTATTGTTCTAATATATTCTATTATGGTTATTTTTAATGTAGCTGCCCCCTTTAATATGGGCAATTGTTACTTGTACGTTTATGTAGTAGACAATACATTTATCAATAACCTTATTGTGATTTAATTGTGCTTGTAGAGTATGTTTGTAGACACTGTCTCTCTTTCTTCAGTATGTACGGAATAAGGAAGAGCTAGGGCATTACTCGTCACCGACGTGGAGGCTGTGGTTGAGACCAAGAATGGGTAATTCTACTACAGCTAGACCCAGTAATTTTATTAAAATTGTCTGCTACAATTAAGCAAACTACATAAACCTTTAAAACACATGTGTAGAACAATAACATCCAGCAAACTATTAAAAGAAAAAGTCACACCAACAAAAAGTTTAATCAGGAGCACGTCATAATAAAAAAAGGAATATCCAACTGAAAGTTGTATTATGCAAATGGTAAAGAGATTTCTAACGCGTTTACTTTTCTTTGCAATAAACGTGGCTGGCAAGTTTACTAACAAGTTTGTTGATTAAAAAAGATATCATGAGATAAGTAAGTAAATGCTTTTTTTTAAATATAGTTTAATAGGTATAAAACCTTTTTTTAAAGTTTGTATTTTATAAAGAAAGTTCCCGCTCTAGGGATCAATGTATTTCACGTGGACATTGATTGACATGAAATTATCGGACACAAAGTTTTCACCACCCAAATCTGCAACCCCAGGCTTACACGATAGCTTCGCCACGGTGCAGTTACCTGTACAGAGGCATAATTGTATTCCCGTTGAGGTGACCAGAAAATTATTTAGGGTATCACCAAGTTGTCGTAATATGCGACTGCTAATCGATAGCTCTTCCTATACCTTTAATATTATTATAAACTCTGCTACTCTTGTATCTATAATATCAGATGACATTGTTTAGCTATTAAATGAATATTTATATTATTGAGCTAACAGCACAGCCATCTGTCTTTACGAACCGCATGCCGTTATACAGTACTGAATTAATCATCTCAATATACACTCATGTATTTATATCAATGTAATAATATGTATGACAAATTGAATTTAGTAGTCGTTATGTAAGACGTATGGGTGAATGTAATTTATTTGTTTATACGTTCCAATATTGGTATGATTGAAAAACAAATAAAGTGCGTGCGTGAGATTTCATTACGTTTGCTAAATGGAAAAACTGTGTTCGGTTTGTGTCATCGCATATTCATGGGGCATTTTCGTGAGTCGGCCTCTCAAGATTTGCGCACCGACTAAGTAAACAACCTCTAATGGAGGGATTTTAGGAGGTTACGTGGCGTTTATAAACATTCAATCCTTTTGTAATTTATGTATTAATTTATTATGTACCTGAGACTAAATGGTTCTTGCTTAATGGCTTTCCATTAGCATAGATATATTTGCAGTCTGAACATTGAACCATGTCAGGGTAAAAGTCCACCCACTTTCGTACGGCTTCAGCACATTTAGCTAGGACCAACAGCAACAACTCGATAAGTAGCGGTCGATAAGTTTTAGCTTTTTATCTGAAAGTTTCAACGGAGTAAGAGAAACTGTCCGCTAAGCTATGCAAGAAACTTGAGTAGTAAGGGTAGGAATATTACATCTGATTCCAGTACTATGTTTGGTACTACGACTTGGCACTCTGTAATTAACCCTAGACGATTCGTAGGTTATCTAAAATAATGCTAAGCCTATTTTCTGGTCGCAGATGTGCGGTGGCAGTCACTAGGATCATCTCTTCGAGTGATTACTTGCACCCTCCGACACTTTACAACTAGGAAGAACACCGCGTGGTTTTGGTCGGTAGACACCCTTAGTGTCATTAAGTCCTTTCGGCATTTCCACATGTTTAATAAAATACCTACTTTGCCAAATAAATACTTTGCCTCAAAATATGATGAGTAAGTTGGCTCAAATTAGTTGTCACGTTTACCTTTAACCGTGTCTTTTTCAACAGCTCAAGAACTTGTCTCGAATTATACGACATACGTGAATAATAAACCTTGACTGTAACCTAGTTGGGAAACTTTAGGAGAAACAGTAATATTCTTGGGCGTGTACGATGTTTTGCGTTGAACGGGGAGAAAAAAGAAAGGCTGTAAAATTAGGTCTCATAGACTCTCATAAAACTCGCGTAAAATGGTATTATACACAGAATGCTACTCTAAATAATACTTACTCCTTTTTATTCGACATCGACGTAGATAAAGTATAATGACGACCTCTGTGGCGTAGTGGTTATATAACATAACTGCTACGCAGAGGTCTCGGGTTCGATTTCCGCTCAATCCAAATCTTTGTGTGCATGAACATGATTGTTTGCATTGGTCTGGGTACTTTCTACGAGTATGTATAATATGTATGTTTATCCGTTGTCTAGTACCCATAGTACCAGCTTTGCTTAGTTACAGGTAAATAAAATTGGGGATCTTATTTTGTAGTTGTCCTAAAAGTCTTTGGACTGATATATAAACTTTAGGGCGGCCATGGCAGCAAAAAATGAAACTAATTACATAAAGGAAAAGAAACAAATTTGCTTTTCGCACAAAAGAGATGACAAAAAGAATTATGAGCTACAGAAATAATTAACTAGAAAAGCAAACCTGGGTGTTTATACCTTAAAACGAAATAAAATTTGGACGTCTCCATTAAGGTAAAAAGGTGTGTCATTTTTGGGATGAGTAAAATTTACAGCTTTTAAAGGAATCGAAACACTAGAATGCGTACACCTTTTTCGACTTATGATACAATTTTTACAGGAAGGTGTGTTACGACGACTTTGTAAAGCGTAGGTCTCTCATAGAAAATACATGCACAATAGTTTTTTTCGTAGAAAAATAAATTTTATGATGCACGTAAAATTCTTTTTCAGAGGTATGAATGGTTGGTCCATAGACTATCTTTGATTGACTTGAACTGAAATTGTTTGCGTCAACGCTCCACATACTTTCCAGAATCCGAATCTATTCGTGTAGGTACTTATTGAATATTTAAGTCCAAATTTATGCAGCATATTCATAGATACTCTCACATGACTCTCACACACACATTCGCCCACAGCCACACACTCAACTCAATTAATTCCACACAGACCTTTGTTGTTGTTATACTTTTTTTCTCAGTGTTTAAAATACTTATTTTGTAATTACCCTCCTATTACATATTGTTGTTATAAATTAATTTTCTATAATATACAATTGATAATAATCCTGCGAAGCATTGGAGTGAGACCTGGTGATCTGTAATACAGGCATATGATTATGCCTAACTCAGACACCAGCTCCTCACATAATATTGTAGACTAAGCTTGTATAGAACTTTTATAGATATAAGTTTAGACATGTAAATTATTTTTAAGTCTTTATTTGTGAGGAGGAATAAATGAATATATTATTATTATTATATACATAATCGTAATAAAATAATGGAAATAATAATAAGTGATACTTTAAATGTTTTTATTTTTATATTGAAAAATGTAAATTAATGTGAAAAATGCAATTAAGAAAATAATTGCTTATCGCTTACGCTAGAAAACATATCGTTTAATTATATTATCAAAGCTCCAACAGGGTTTTACTTTTAATTTCCTAAACTTTATCGGTATTTAAAAAGATTTAAAACCTACATACTACATTTTGTTTTACCTTGATATAATATTCAATTAATTATTAATTAATTTTCTTTATTTACGTTTATCACATTTTAATACATTTTAAAATATAAATGTAAAAATAAAAACATTTAAAAATATAATAAAGGTAGACCCACCAGCAACGGGTACAGGAACCAAGCTACTAGTGCCCTAACCTCCAGAGATAGGAACCTCCTCACAATGCGTGCCGTGTCGAGAAGTACTGCCTTCTGTATCAGACCTATGATCCAACTGCCAAGCAAAAGTCTCCGTAGATGTTGATAGAGACTCTAATAATTAATATTTATTATCTTCTCAAATATTTTGCGTAATTCTGACTAAAAACATAGAAGTAAACAATGAAATAAAAAAGTAAAAAACGCATCAAAGACTTATAATTGAGGGTTGTTTGAAAACGACATACCGTAATTACTGTTTTTTAATTTCCTTTAAACGGTATTGTCATGTAAGTGAAAATTATTATGTTTGGAATATTAAAACTTTTTATAAAACGTGCAATGAAAATGTTCTAACGCTACTTACTTATTACTTTTAAACTTGTTTTATAATAATTAATTGTCTGTAGTTTGATTTGTAATTAAGGTGTTTTAGTTTTAATGTATGACTGAGAAGTTAAATTTGTTCTTTAAAGCATGTCAATAAAATTAGGGAAAAACTTTTATTTAAAATTTCAGTACAGCGAAGAAAATTATTTAAGAAAAGTTAATAACTAAAAAAACTATTATTGTATGTACGATGTTTGTACTATAGCCGATACTAGTTTTGTGTTCTTAGTCCACGCGAAACCGTTGTTTTAAATTACATAAAAAGTGTGTTTGTTTTCACAAAACTTGACACGAAAAAACAAATACATAGATTAGGCCAGGCTTATTATTAGCATGCCAATTATCTTTTACGTTTCTGCAAGAGCCTATCTCTAAAATAATTTACTACACAATGTGTAGTATTTGTTATTGAACACTGTTGTATGAAAAGCGGATTGCAGTCAGTGAGAGATAAGCTGTCTCGATTACGCGTATTACTAGCTATCAATAGCAAACCGTTAGGTTTAAGCAAACGCACTGACATCGCCCCTGCAGGCTTAAATATACGATTTCATGGTTAAATTGACAGGTGAAAAGCTGTACTGTAGCACTTCCATTGCCGTGTTTTACATATTGTGTTATGAATTAAACTCAAAATAAACAGGCAATACTCTTAATTGCATAAAAATTAGTCGTTGTTTCAATTTAAGTTTAATAAACATAATAACTATAAAGTTTTTACTTCGATGCACAAGAGAAATGCTGTCAGGTTATTCTTTGGTAGAGTCCAAATTTCGGTTCATATCTCCCACGAGGCCAGTAGTGTCCGAAGAAATTTTCCACGTCGTAAACAACAAAAAGGTACGATCATAAACAAGAAACTTCTCCAAAAGTACCTGAAATATACTTGAATATTTCTCTATAGATACTAGTTCCATATAATTACGTTGAGTTTACAATCCAATTCATTAAATTGAGCTGGACAAGTGGACTGGCCAGTAATCTGCAGGGGAAAATAATTGAAAAGAGAAGAGGGGGTATGAGGTAGGTAGGGGGAGGGGTGGTTCCGTGCCAGGAACCGGCTTTAATTACTATGATTTATTCTTCTTGCTGTTTATTTGTGATACATTTTATTAGTAAGTAATTGTTTATAATTAAGGTGTTTGAAGAAAAATTGTGCAATTTATAGAATAACTTTGTTTTTAATAAATTATGTTTCATGTTCTTCTTGAAAATCTTTGTGTGGTTATGGAGTAAGATTATATGGTGTCAGAATACAAAGGAGAATTTGCTGATATTATCTTTAGTGAGGTGAAATCATGCTATTAGTATGCTAAGCTCCCTCCGTCACAAGTATGAGGTAGAGTTAAACTGTCTGCAGTGCTCTGACACTTAAATAGCCTGTAATGATGTGATGCAATGATTAATCAAGATATTAAAATGACATTACATAACATATTTGAAAACATTTATTATTGTTACCGTAAAACACTTAACATCAGTATCATTATAACTGCTCTTTAATGTCCTACTGCTGGGACGGGCATCTTCCCGTGACAGAGGGATACTTAAAATAATGCTCGAACTCAAAAGTACAGAATTAAATAAATAACTCATCTTCATAGTCAGAAATGTAGTTTTGACTTTTATGTTATTTGAAATTAATTAATCGTTACTTTGTCCGTATGGTGACGGAGTAAGAATACAATATGTCACTAACCCATCTCATCCTAGGGGTGTCGTAAAAAAACGACTAAGGGGCTATTCGTCAACATTATCTTTACGAAATAAAAAGAAGGAAAACTTGAAATTAAACCCTATACCAATCCGTCTGGCGAGCGTGGTATTACTAGGCCAAGTGTCCCTCCGTCACGCGAGGAGGCAGGCAGTGGGACATTAATGGGATTTTGTTATAATCGTTACTGCGGATAACTTTAACGTTTTTTAACGAATGACTTCTTTAGAATGACTGTTAGATTTATTTAATAACGACCTAAGGATATTTTACCAAAACCAAAATACATTATTGTAGGTGAAAGAAATATGACGACTATACAAATATTAAATACCAATTTTTAAGGGCATTTTGAAGTTCTACACATAAGTTGAAGTGCAATAAATATGTCTGTTATGAATTTGTATAAACGTGTTTATATGTCAATATCCTAATCTCACGTCAAGTTAACGTCAGAATTATTTCGGAAAGTTACTTTTGACTTGTGTATTAAACGCAACTGTCAGATGTTAATGTAAGAATTTAAATAAATAATAACTGCTTATACAAGTATACAGCATATACTCGTACTCGTAGTAATTTTTGTTTCGACAAAAAATTATATTGATGGAACATTTTTTTATAACAGGGGGTCCATATATGTATAACTGTTTGGCCTCAGGATGTACTTTGTGTTCTCTTATATCATGTTATAGTCACTTTAGTAAGACTATAGTCATGAAATTATGAGCGCCAATGGCTCGATCCCTAGTGTTGGAATTGTAATGGAAAAAAAAAACATTAATAAAAAAAGACTTCCTACGTTAACAATAGTAAAACAATGGGAATGTATCATATATGATACACGAGGCAGGGAAATGGTGAACATATAATAAATATCTATTTACTTCTTGTGAGCTAAGTATGTTATTTTTCTGTAATTAGAGTCAGACTTAGTATTCAAATCTGACGTGGCTTAACGACTGCTGTCATAAGGACAACATTCAGGACGTGACGTTTGCTTGCGCTTCGAAGCACGGTGTAACTCAAATAGAAAACTACTAAGCGGTCTCCATCTAAGAAAAGACCATGCTGTTTGAATTATTATATGTCTTAACATCTATCGAATAGAGTTTACAACTGGCTGAGTGTATTACGAATGAATTAAATACAATAAAAAAAAACTTTGCTTTTAGTTCTTTTTATAAAAAAAGAACATTGTACCTCAATGTTAAATATAGAATTCGATTACGAAACATTAACAGCCATCTAAAATCGAAACAAGCAAAGTAAGCTTGACAATAATTTTTCGCGAAGGTTCTTGTTAAAGTTTTATCAGAAGCAAAGTTCAACGTCGCGTCTCATCTAAGCATTCAAAAGTCACGGTCTTATACTAACTTTAAGTTCTATACAGGTAGGAGCGGAACTTATCCTTATTATACATATAGATAAGGAGCATTATCCGCTGTTTGCTTAGCTCGGTCAACGACATTCAATTCTAAAGCTATTGCTATTTGACATGAAAGAAATCGAATGATAATATAGCTGTTTCGCAGCCAGCCATATTTTATCCGGGATGTTACTATCTTTTAGTATAAAAATGACAACGGTAGCGATATAGAAAGGATTTTATAATATATTGAGATACAGATGGAATGAAATACCACTGTGTGTCTATCTTGACTTTGGTGAAAACGTGTGCAATTTTAGTTTGTACAAGAAGCTTTTGGTGAAAATTGTTTTATTGCGAAAATGAATTTTAGTCTACTTGAGAAATTATTTTTTTAGGCACTGATGTTGTCTGAAATCATAGATGGTTAATTATTAATCACAGTATTAAGGATTAACATAGGGTTATGTAATTCGTATTTAGGACTTTTTTATTTCTTTGTTTCGTATTTGTAATTTTATGCTAATAATAGTTATATAAAGTACTACATACTCGTATATGGAACACGTGATTAGACTGCTTACGGTAGTAGAGCAATCACTTATTATTATATATAAATCAATCATCATAACAGCACAGTAATGTCTCACTGCAGGGATTGGCCTCCTCCCATGACGGAGGGATACTTGGCCTACTAATACCACGCTGGCCAGACGGATTAGTATAGGGTTTAATTTCATGTTTTCCTTCTATTTATTTCGTAAAGATAATATTCACGGATAGTCCCTTAGTCGGTTCCTACGACACCCTTGGGATGAGATGGGGTAGTGACATATTGTATTCTTACTCCGTCACCACACCATAAATCAATAAAATATATAATTTTATACGACGATGTAGAGTGGTTAATAAACTGCACTTTAAACACGCAGCTGGCATGATACTAGTTGATCCTCAGATGTCTCTCCCAAAAATTAGCACGGAACCAGTCAGACAAAAATAAAAAAATAAACATTATCTATGGAGTTTTTAGTTCCACTAAAAACTCGCAACAGGAAAACTTTATTCAGCTTTTCTATCACACCTTAGTTTGACGACCTTAATTTTGTTTACAAGCTTTCCTAAAAAAATATGAAGCTCAACTACTTTTTGTCTAATTAAAAGTTTAGAAATTAAATTGGGGTCATAGACATCATAGACATAGAGTGTCAGTGAAAGATGCTTTATATTTATCTATACTAATATTATATAGAGGTAAAGTTTGTGTGTTTGTGACGTTGTAGGGGGTAATCTCTGGATCTACTAAACCGATTTTAAAAATTATTTCTGTGTTGAATAGTCCATTTATCGGGAGTGTCATAGGCTATATATTATCACGCTATGACTAATAGGAGTGGAGCAGTAATGAAATATGTTTAAAAAAGGGACGCGTTTTTTTCGCCGCTCAACGAAGTGGGTACGGGTTAGCCAGTTTATTGCTTGTTTATTGCTGTAATCTTTAATTTCCCTCTCTAAATATGAGAAAATACTCATGTTTTATTTAAGAGATACAGTGGAAGAACATTTAGTATAACCGAATAGAGAACAAATATTATAAGGCGTGTTAGTACAATTCGGAATAAGTCAAATGGAAGACCCGACTAGATAAATCTCAGTGCTATCTTCTTAGTGGAAGCCGATCAACAAGACGTATTGTATCGAATACTTGGACAATACGTCCGGTAAAAATGAGGAAAAGCTTATTTCACCTACTTCGTCGCAAATACAAAAGTTAGTTTGATTTATATTTGGAACTGATAATAACGTTATCAGTCGGCCGTGAACAAAGCTCTTAGTAGACCATGTGCACATGTCATCGCGTATATACACTTACACACAGTTTGGTACAAAGTTTGCCAGCTTGCGTGTTATATTACCAGCCATAAATAACAAGCTGTCACAATTAATATAACAGATATAGTGATATAACTTTATTACTACTTGTGACTTGTCATTATTTGGATTTCAACGCAATGTCTATCTTGCGAAAGTTCTCGAAGTTTAACTTACACGAGTTATATGTTTAGGGGTTGACATTATTAAAGTTTGTTGAGGGCAAATAGGCATTGTATTTTTGATGTACTTATGGAGTTGAACTAAAATACTAATAATATATGTGTCGGAGACGGTTGTAAATAAAAATAGTGAATAAGCTATGGTTTTTATTATTTTTCTATTTACGTTATAAACGTTCGATATTATTATCAAATGCGCTTTGTTAATTCATAAAATGAATTATCTACTAGCTACGAACTTATATTGACAACCTATTATGATATCAAATAACTTTGGTTATGTTCTAAACAAATAACCTAAGTTGTCATTTTAGTTTTAATTGTAAAACGCTTTTAAATCATGATTGTTTCTTTATGATAATTATTCTTGTAATATTTGATTAGCTTTAACAATGTTTACCTTAATAGAATTAGATCATTGTAGTTTGCATTGGTAAACACTTGGCGGAAGTGCACGCCATTGGACAGAGTTGTCAGAGAGGGAGAGCAAGGTGGGGGCATCTCCCTATATAAGAGCGCGCACTTAGTAGTGCAGGCAGTCTCGTCTTCGGACCTGACTCATGCAGAGCTCATGCTCCCGACAAAACTGTCGGTTTACCCGGTGCAGCTACGCTGTATATTTCTACATAGCTGTATTGCTGCTCATAAGCCGATACACTTTGTAAATGCATTTGGGTGGCTCTGCCACTGTACGAACAATGAACCTTAAGGTCCGTTCTTTGTCGTCCTGATTGTTATTATTTGTGTACTTAGCTATTTGTGTTATTTTAATGTGTTAGCCACCAAACCATAGGTTATATACCGCTCAGTGCCGATCCTATATTCTACATATTTATGTATGAAAGTAATATTTGCGACTGTTTCGTTGTTGCAGCGCTCTGTATTCTGCTTTCTAGTATTTATTATTTTTGTGATACACAAATAATTGTTTTAAGCTTAGAGATATTATAGGATAGTTGTTTTAAGTTTGCAAAAGTCCCAGCGATAAAGGTCTTAATCCTTAGTGCGAAATTGTCTTTTAAATTATAAATTTTTAAATAAAAACTCTTTAATATTTATAGTTTTAAGCCACAGTATTACTTGTTAAAAAGGCTTTTAATATTTTACAGCTTTTATTCTTTAGCAGGTAATGGTTTCGCAGAATCTCTTTACTGCGTTGAATACCTATCGGTCTAATAATTCGCTGGAACTGGGGTACACCTGTTTACATAATCTCCCTGTTATTAAATAAGGCTTTAACCTACAATAATTTTAACAGAATTATACATGGACTGTTTTAGCCTCAATAAATTAAATAAGTTCAAATATTTAGCACCAACGTACTTACCTATATATTTTTTTACCTTTATTGCACAGGACAGCCTAGGGTAAAAATGTTTGAAGGAGACCTATATCCAGCAGAAAACCTCTATAGGCTGATACTTATATTGTACACCGATCATTGATTGCTGTATATTTGACAAAAATATTCAAAGTGCCAACATTTTTGTACCGAGCTCAGCTAAAACAAACCTATATCTCTCAAGGAAAAACACAAAAGCTGCTATTAAACGACTCGGCTGAACATTATCACTAAATAAAATGTTTATACGTCGCTTCCTTTTATTTCCGTTGCCCTGATCACGATAAAATACGAAGAACCTAGCAGTCGAATTACTGAACAAGTACAACAACTGTTCTTTCTTGTGATCTACTTTACAGAGAAGAAATGAAACTAAACTACTACACAATCCTACTTTATTCTAACTAAAACTGTACTAACATCTTAGTGTGCATCAACCGAGTAATAAACAGCCTAACGACACTTGTTGTGCCTTCAATTACAGCCTCAGAACACATTCAAGTAATAAAAGTTCGAGGCCACCATTGTTACGTCACCAAAAGTAAACTCGCTGAACATCGATTCACTCTTGATTATTTTCATATGAGTAGCTCCGTTTCAGACTTTTATGACTATATACGTCTTTTGAGAGCGATAACTTAGTCATTTTATGCTCACCCCTTCTTCGTTCGATGTACTTACGTCGGGAAGTTCAACGTGTGAGTCCCCGTGGAGCCTCATAAACACGCATATCCTTTTCTATCTACCATTTGAATTTGTTTTTCTTATGCCGTCTCATATAAGTAAATTCATTTTGACCTACATTCCTCTTTCATTAAGTGAAATTACGTCGCCCGTTTAGCATTTTTTCAATAAAGCTTTACAAGCGTAATAAAAATCAAAGTGCTAAATAAAATGTAGATTAAACGTAAGGTGAAAACAAAAAGTAAGGTTGGGTCGTAAGGGGTGGCAGAATCGGTCGCGCGCGGCACTTTATAGTTTTAATATCGTGCGGTCTGAGGTCGTCCAAGTTATGGCGGGAACACGCTTTTACTACAAATGCGTATCCTCATTTCTGTTTCATCGATACGTGTGTAGTACATACAGAGTGGAGTTGCTTTCACATCAAACGTGAATACAGTTTTCCACTTTGTCAATTGGGTTGGTGCGGTTTGCTGATAAGTATACATTACTGTTTTGACCTGTTCAGTACGCATTACGTTATTGTGAATAGGCAGCGAAGTTTTTCGTGTCATTTGCACTTTCGTTCTTAACATAACGATACTTGCCAAGTGGCAAAGTCGTGTTGCTGTACTACGACGGTATTTACCTACGCTAAACTATCATAGTTGATTTTTTATAACGAAGAGGTCTTTGCCTTGTTCTGATTTCACTTCTAACCTTTATAACAGTATCATAAACCAGATAAAGTCTAGTATTCTGGAGTAATAACGACTAAAACAAGAGGTTTTCATAAACTTCAATAGCTTTGGAGTACCAAAATAAGTAGGTAGGTACAAATTGCATAAATCAAAACTACAAGCTAGTATTTGGACCTAGATCAACAAACTAGTAAACCCAAATTAATATACTCGTAATAAACGTACCTAAACTGTGAAATAAAATAATTATTTTTGCTAAATTAAATTCTATTTGTAGGGAAATAAGGTTTATTATCACCTTTTACTTTTATAAATAAATAATTTTACCTTATCGCCGCTCTATCTCTGATATTTGAAGGTGTCTTCCCTGTGAGAGTTAATCCACTAACCATTTGGATAAACTCGGTATTTGGCTAGACATAGCCGTCTTCTGAACATAATCGTTTAGTTGCGTAAGTTGACTATTGCTATCTCACTCGTTATGGTTATTTCAAAAGAGATAGCATGATATTACGTTTAGTATTACAATGAGAGCTTACAATACGTAGATATCTTCTGTTGCGCTTTCAATATAAGTGCTTTAAAGCGCTTTGTTTGTTTTCTTGCATTATCTAAAGTTATTGTAATAGAGCTGTAGAAGTTGTTTAGTTAAGCTTATTAATCTAAGGAATTACTTGATCGAATTAGGAAATGCTTTTATTGTTGAACAGTCTATTCATTGGGATATATTATCTTTGTCTTACCTCCGGTTTCCGATTGACTAATCAAGTAAAAATCAACTAGGTAATCAAGTGTCAAAACTATCATTATCAGAAACTAAAATGACAGTTTTGACACTTGATTAGTTCTACTTGATCAGTCATTCGGAAGCTGGGGTTAGACAACTTAAACGTCACCTCTGAAAAGGGTAAAGTTTTGACACCATAGTCTTACATTCTCAATACATAATGTACTCCTTATATTACCAAAATATTACATCCACGATTGATCATAATAATTAAAACTGACAATAGATTTAAGTGAAATTACACGAAATTTGTATACATTGAAATATACATACAAACAGTTACATAATATAATTAATAGTAAATTCATAGAGATGGACTAGCTAAATAACATTATACTGTGATTAAAACAACTAATTCCTCTTAAAATTTGCTTTATTAGGAAAATTATGAAGAAAAATTACATTTTGTAGAGTTTTTAATTCCAATCGTAGTATGATCATCGTGTTTACAAGTTGAAATTAAAAGAAACTATGTTACCTCACTGTAATATTAGTTATACTACACCTTAAAAATGCCAGAAGAAGCATTTGTTTAAAAAAAAACATTTTATTTGCTGCCTTTTCCGTGTTAATGTAAAAAAAAGCTCTGGCACAAGGCTTAGGAAGGCGCAACTTATTTTCGTTTTATATTTTCCTCGAGTCGCCCGGGGCGCCCTCTCTCGGGGCAGATAATTTCGTACAGAGTACGTGCTATGTCCCTCCTGTCCCAGCCAGTTGACCTGTACTGCCTCGGAAACCTCAAAGCAAGAAAAGCGAATTAGTTCTACGTACTTACTTTATGTAATTCATTCAGGGATGTTTTCTTTGTGTAAGTGAATTTTGTTTTGTCTTTTAATTCAAGGTAGGTTGTGTATTTTTTCCGTGTGGTAAAAAATGTTTTCTTTTCATCTTTATATCAATGATACTATAACATTTACGTAGGATCTGTTACTGATAACTCAATATCTCCAAAACATTTAAAAAAGAATACCAAATATAAAAACCGGCTTCAAAAATAAAATTAATCCTTTCGTGTTTCCAATCGGATTTCAGTTTTAATAAAAACGTGGATAATTTGTTGCTACACCAAATATAAAGATTTAACTATAGTCTTAAAAAACCAAAGCTAATTATGAGCACGACCAAAACACAAAAATAACTTATAAACCTTACGTCACTAAACCTCAGTCGACTTAGCAGAGATTGCCCTTAATAGTAATTTAGGCATTAAGGTAAATAAATTAACATGAGCTACCCATGAATTTACCTTCTAACGTTATCATACTCTTTATTAATAGACTTTGTACAAGCACATCAAGGTTTTTGCATAAAATATTTACTTGTTCTGTGAATTAATAAGTATAAATTTACTCTGGGGACGAGGACGGAAGTAATCGCCTAAAATCTGTGATAAGGTCGCGCGGCTTTTAAGAATTTCCTTAAAATTTTTAAAAAGCCGTTGTCGTTACTTAAGTTTCTTTATGTAGATATTATTAAATTTTAATTTTGTTAATGTAAAATTATCATATTATACATAAGTAATTTTGTCACCATAATTAGCTAAAAGGTATCCATTACTGGACGTATGTCCAGTAATGGATACCTTGTGGTAACCGTATGGTTACCTTTTTTTTACAGTCCTTTCCTCGTTCACTTTGCAACATATTTTCTGTATCATCATAACACACTACCAGTTTAATTTTTTTTAGTAACAAATGGAAACTGGTATTACTAATGCAATAAGGCTTTTGATTCTAAGATTTGTGTCTGTTATACTTAGATAAGGGCTATTTACAATCGCAAAACAAAATCATAATTGTAATTTATATAATTGTTTAACTATTAAGTATGTCTGATAATAAATTAATAACAATGAATAAATAAATGTTAAAATACTGCTATGAATAAACATAAGCTACTATTATAGCATCGTATAACGCTATACCAACTTCCGAATATACCTGTGCGTAGTTTTCCGTACTTACACAGTTACAAAGCAAACACTATTAACAATAAATTCGTAGAGGGTAATTAATGTAAGTGGTAATTTAGATGGGGCGAAAATAAATTGCGGTTTGGGAGACAGGAGTCTATAAAGTAGAACGAAAAGGTGACGTCCATGAGAACTGGGTACATATAGTGTAGGGCCGTGTCCCACATCCAGCCTTTTTTATGGCACCTCGCTATCGGTCCCTCTCATCTATTCGAGACCTTAGATAGTGGATCACGCACGCATGAGCAACTTTAACACAAAAACTTGACCTATTTTAGTGACATAAAATGCAACTACCGATTGAGATGTGACTCTGTGTTTTATATAGGTCAGTGGTAGATGTTATGTGAGTGCGATCAAACCTTCACCTGAGTGCTTTGTAGAGTTTAGTGGATGGATTATTTGGATCGCTCAGTGTAACGACTTAGAAAAAAACATGTACATTTTAACCCTTTTCTTTAAGTTGTAGGCAAGTTGTAGCTAAAGCCCAGTCTATGTGTTTTGTTTCTACTATTGCGGTGACCCCTGGAAAATGACGACATTCAAATACACTACAAGAATAGAGGTCAGAGGGCATTATTCACATTAAATGCTTTTTTTGTTTTAGTCAGCAGTTATTTTTTTAAACGGCATGTTTTACCCTATTTTATTGAAGTAAGTTATATAGGAAACGTACTTATGATATGAGCACCATGCCATTTGACTTACTCATAACTTTGGCATAAACCTATAATAATTAAAAATAATTATTTTTGGGAACTAGAAATAATTGACCTGGGCTAATCCCAGATCATATGTGTAAGTAAAGTAAACGTTTGTAGAATTATAGCAGCACTATGACAACAATTAGGTATACCTTTACCATAACTGTACCCATTTTTATCTGTTTCTAATAATACGCCGTGTTTCATAAAGCTTTAAGAAAGCGTTTGGTGATAAGTGAGTAGCAATTATTGATCCAAAAATTATGTTTCCTTTTTATGAATACAAGCATAAAGTTGCTAACAAACAATAATGATACTAAATAGTTTCATTAGAGCATACGTTTAGTAGTAATTGGTTTCCTCTGTCAGTATTAATCACAACGTAGATATGGGTCGGAATACTAATACACTCACATGGACTAATCGTTGAATAATAATAACTTTAGCTTAAGTATTGATTTTTGTCAGATGATATTATAATAGCCTGTTAAGGCTCGGTCTGCAGAGATGGTCTTTTACGATCATCATTCCCCTGCCCTTATCACAATTTTTTTTTGGGGTCGGCGTTGCATGTATTATCTCTTTATTTTACGGCCGGCCGCCTGCCTGACGCCAACCCTCCTTGGGAATGCTGTTATTGGTGGTTTATCCCTCACCAGGAGGTTGACCCGAGGTGCTAGGTGGTATGCACCGGGTCGTGGTATCCCTTAGTTTGCCTCTTACGACACCCATGGGAGGATATGGGGCAGTCCTATTCTAACCGGGAACCGTACGGCAAAACGGTCTGGAAGCCGGTGGATGAGGGAGGCACAAGACCGCACTAGGTGGCAATATTTGGAGGAGGCCTGTGTCCAGCAGTGGACGTCGATTGGCTGATATGTTGATGATGATAAGAATAAAAAAAATTTCCCCTCATGCCGTTAAGCATTCTCAGAAGACACAGAAAACCAAAACTATATAAAATAGTATATAAAATATTTAGATATATCCATACACATTAGGGTACCCTAGCCTACAGATGCCATCCCGTTAAGTTATTACTACACACATCAAAAAAGTCTAAGCAACATGCATGATATTACAAATTTACCATTTATATTAATTTATTTTACCATTTATTTTAATTATAACGTTGTATTTTATTTTTAAAATAATATTTTTAGGGTTCTATGATGTAAAAATAACAGCTGTTTTCTTTATAAGTTCTTTTAATAACAGAAATTAACAATATTAGAATATACAGGTACATAAGAAACTAAACTTTTTTTTTACAAATTGAAATTTCTTAAGAAAATGAATTTATTGTGAAAGAATAGGACAATTTAATACAAAGTATGGCCTCCTCTGCTATTCAGAACTTGTCGGCAACGATTATTCATTGAATTAATGAGACTGTTTATGTCATCTTGCGGTATTCGCTCCCAATGGAATTGTAGCAAATCCTTCAGCTGTTGGGTTGTTGTCACTCCGTCCAAGTCCTTCAAAACACGTCTCTGGAGCATGTCCCATGCGTGCTCAATGGGGTTGAGGTCTGGCGATTGTGCAGGCCAGGGCAATACCTGGATGTTCTCCGTTGCCAAGTATTCACTGGTTCGCCGAGCTGTATGTGAACGCGCATTGTCATGCATTAACGTAAAATCGGAGCCAAAGGTTTGTGCAAATGGATGGACATAAGGTCTGAGAATATCCTCAACGTAATTTTCAGCGTTCATGTTTCCATTTACAAAAACGAGCTCAGTTCGCCTGTTCTTCATAATACCCGCCCATACCATAACTGTTGAGCCGCTGTATGGATGAACTTCCTGAACGCACCTGAGTCTTTCAGTATTTCCGGGTCGACGGTACACTCGCACCCTTCTTGTATCAGGCCTAAACCCGAATCGCGACTCATCGGAAAACATAATTTTATCCCATTGTTCCTGGGTCCATGTTATGCGTTCTCTACACCATTCATTTCGACGAGCGCGATTCCCGTGACGTATCGGTGGGCACCTGATAGGGCGTCGAGCTCGTAGGCCGTACTCATGCAGTCGATTTCGCACAGTTTGGGGACTTACATCAACACCACTTGAATTTTGTAGCCTCAAACTTATCTCTCGAGCGGTTAACATCGGCTGGCGTCTTGCAGTCAGTTGTATGTACCGGTCTTGCCGAGTGGTTGTACTCCTTTTACGGCCTGGATGCTGTTCAGCGGGTTCCCCTGTATTATTGTAGCGCTGCCAAAGACGACAAATAACACTTCTATGAATACCAAAATGTCGAGATACCTGAGATTGATTACTTCCCGCTTGCAACATCCCTACAGCTCTTTGCATTTCATCTGCCGTCAAATGACGTCGCTCCATGACGTAAAGAATATCTAACAATTCAATTTTGTCGCCAACTGTATTTAAATGGTTGGTAAAATTATAAAATCAAGACTAAAACGTAGCAATTAACATGCACTCAAATTCAAACAAATTCGCAGTCATTTGAATTTTATGAAAAAAAACAAAACATAATCGAAATTTTTTTACCTATACACTTGAAGTTTACTTACCTATACACTTTGAGTGAGTAAATACTTAGAAATTAATTAATATAAATGGTAAATTTGTAATATCATGCATGTTGCTTAGACTTTTTTGATGTGTGTATTTTCCAGCTTAAGTTCTGTTAAGTAGCTATAAGTAAGACTGTTAAGTAGTTGCCTTTTAGTTCAATATCGAAGAGGCGATTACATCTAGTTGCGACCACTGAATCATAGACAAAAAAGTAGGTTAAGCAACCTCGCCGAGGTCATTCCATAAATGGGTGACCGTTAAGTGGTATTTAAAAGCAGCCTATGTAAAGTAAGTCCTGGTTGTTGTTGTTGTGTCAGCAGTCGTTTATTCAGGTCGAGGCCTTGAATAATAACTCTTCTCATGAGGTCAGCGGTAAAAAAACAAATAAAAGTGAAAAACTCGGGAGGGGATATCGTGCTAATTAATAAAAGTTAAGTAAAAATGTTTGAATAAAAGTGTGAAAATAAATTAGTACTTCTTTTGTACAATCTTAGTAAAACTAATTGGAATTATAAATAAATATTTTTCAAACAACTTTTTGATTACAAAGCAACACTTTCAGTCCATTTTAAGTCACCATTCATATTTGAAGTACCATATTTTGAAAGTGCCATCGCTTGACGCCATTTATATGGCATCGTAAATTACGGGTCCAATAACTCTTCTATTGACTATTCTTTCTCAAGCACTCAACAGTATTTTTACGATCATTTTCATATGACACAATTTTCTCATACGGTTTGAATGGCTTAGATAAAAAGCTATGACGGTTAGAACCATTGCCCTCACTGTATGATTATTATCGTAAAGCCAGTGAATATTACGCGACATATACAGTAACTATTAAAGTTAACGAGTTATTGACAATCATCAGTTCTTTTGTCAAGATGTTTTGGCCTTTTTAGTATTTGAAATAAGTTAACAGACAAGAGCAAGAAGGATCTAATTAGGGTGGTATTTTTAAAATTTAAATGTTGTTTTGTGAGTTCGAAACTCATAAGTACAAATTCATATTTAGAAGAAAGTATAGTTAAACTAATTATCCCTCCGTCATGGGAGGAGACCCATCCTTGCAGTGGGACTTAATGGGCTGTTATGATTAATGGGCTGTTATGATGATGATGATACTGATAGTTAAACTAAGCAAGCAATTTGTAAATGAATTTGTCATACATACACACAAAATCAAGGTGAATTTTTAGGCTAGTTACTGATACTATTCTGATCATTCACCGGGCGCAAGTATCTTCTTATGCAGTAAAATTAGAGCCGCTATATCAGCCTGTACTATCATAACAGACTGTTAATGAGACGAACGGAAATTAGCTCTACTGAAATTAACTTACCAGACAGTATAGAATTTTGTGTCAAGTTTTCCTTACTTTGTTTTATAACAGCCGATTAATGTCCCACTGCAGGGACGGGCCTTCTCCCATGACGGAGGGATAATTATCCTACTAATACCACGCTGGGCAGACGGATTGGTATAGGTTTTAATTACAAGTTTTCCTTCTTTTTATTTCGTAATAATAATATTCACGGATAGTCCCGTAGTCGGTTTTATACGACACCCATAGGATGAGATGGGGTGGTGACATATTGTATTCCTTCTTCGTCACTACACGGAGATTACTTTGTTTATCTATCGTTAATTACCAAGAAGTTTTCTATAGTTGGCTACTACGACCGTGTATTCAAACACCGCCCGCCTCCATACAGAAGCTGTACTATAATGCAACAACTACTAAAGTAATATTTTCCTTACAAACACCGTTACACTTTTTACTCTCATATTGTAACAGATAACGTGTTATATACTTATAAAATATATCAAAACAGATATCTCTGTTTACGGTTAAGGCAAACAAAACAAATAAGTATTTGGGAGGCAGTTGGGAATCTATAACTCAATGCCAAGTTTTCCAAAGTTAGCCAACTTGTAGAGAAGTTCCACACAGTGTAAACAGGCTACGATGGAAGCTCCATTTGCCGGACTTACCTGCAAAACAAAAACAATTCTTTTATAATATAAAAATATCTGATAATATTACAAAACTCTGTTTTATATAAGAAAAATTGCTCGACTTTTTTTGTTTGAAAGTTTTAAAAAGATATTTAATATCTTTTTCCTTTTTATGTTGTTGTTTTGAAGCAACAATGACACTGAAGGGAGTGGTCTCATTATGATATAAAGTGGTCAGTATACCGCAGAGACTGCCTCAAGGGATACCACACAAACGTGTTACCTACAACACGGGGTTTTATTAAATAAAATGTTCAGGGATGTGTTAGAATGTTTTGTTCTAAACACATATTTGGGATGTCTATAAAGGTAACTTGTTGTTAACTGACATTGATATTGTCTTGGTTATCTCTCGTTGGTCCCGTAGAAATTTCCTCATAATTTGTTTTAGTGAAAATTAAACAATGTTTATGTACAAAGGTACAGTAGCTTGTAATGTTGCAGGGCAATGAGACTTCAGCTACAGTTTAGGGTAAATAGAGGCTTGGCTGAACTCTGCCATTGCTAACGTCTATCAGCTGCCTTAACACATACCATCATTTGGGCTGTCTACTCGTCTTTTACCTTAAGGCATTAAAAAAATTAAGTAGGCGACCAGTTATAATATTTCTACGTAAAAAATGCATCAGTTATGAATATAAAAGGTTGAAAACTTCTTTCTTGTTTATTCTTATTTTAAATATTATTTTCCAAGAAGTACATATTTAGTACAGTCAAATAAGACTAAAAAAGGGGCAAACCTCAGAATGGAAGCGAATAAGCTGTAAATTTGCATAAACCTTTGTTTTGGTGTACTAATGACTGGTAGAAAAGTCTCATATTTCTTGTGACGTGTCTGCGTCACAAGTTATTCAAGGTCAAAGGTCACGAAAATCAGTTTTTTCCAATTATCTCGTTTTCTATGGGAAATACGCCATTAATGTCATTATAAATATTGTAGATCATAAAATTGTCTACAATTTTTATCTGAAGCATTATTTTGTACCATGAACGGTTTTCGAAATATAGCAACGAGTGGCGGGCGCGCATTCGTACAGAGTCATTATGTGAAATACGGTGTCAAGTATGAAGTTGTCATAAGCTAATTATTCAAAATCAATTTATTTACATACAATTGATGTTAGTTACTATTATATCACACATATACAAAAGTCTAATGAAATCCATGAAAACTGAAGGAGGAGTATCTCGGGGCCGAAGAACACAAGATAGTGTTTTGTCTAAGTGGGTATATAGCTGCATGTATGCTACAAATACTATTTGTGATGAAATCGAGAGATTATGTAATATTTCTTTAAACTCGGCGGAACAACATGTTGATTCTCGAGATTCTCGAGTGAACAGAGACAATGCAAGTAAGTAAACTTGTAGAATGGTTTACTCTTCTCAACCCTTTCACAAATATTAAACAAATTGTATCTATAGCTTCAGGAATTGTGGGAAGCGACAACATAAACTGCTACAATGCACAAGCTGTCGGCTTGGAATCCATGAACAAAATCACTGGTTTAACCTTTAATGAAATAAAATTGAAGCGTGCCGACAAAGTTCTTCCACTTTCTGCAGTTAACAGATCCGTTAAAATAAATAACTGCAAGGTTGCTATAGATCCATTATTACTCTTCCAGAGAATAACAGTGAACAAGAAGTTTGACCATCATCTTGAAAAATATTTACAGTATGAGCTAAGTCCGTACCCAACATCCCTATTTGACAATACTGGTATGCGAAAAAATGCAAAATCGAAGCTGTACAATACTATGGAGCCTGTTAATATTGAACTTGACCAGAATAATGTAACATACGTCATCGATGGCGGTTTTCTTCTAAATCGTGTTGTATGGATGATTTCGTTATGTACAGGTGCATGCACTCTACTCTTTGAGCTAAGTATATCTCGAAAACGGTACATGATACAAAATAATGCTTGAGATAAAAATTGTAGACAATTTTATGATCTACAATATTTATAATGACATTAATGGCGTATTTCCCATAGAAAACGAGATAATTGGAAAAAACTGATTTACGTGACTTTTGACCTTGAATAACTTGTGACGCAGACACGTGATCATATGAGACTTTTCTACCAGTCATTAGTACACCAAAACAAAGGTTTATGCAAATTTACAGCTTATTCGCTTCCATTCCGAGGTTGAATGCTTATAGATAGATAGATAGATAATTCTTTATTGCACACCAACTTACATAAATACCGTTTAGGTATAAAGGTAATTCATAATTCATAATTCATAATCTTTATTCACTTTAGACAGGGTACATAATAATTGATGCCACATAAAATAATTTTAGGTTCTAACCCATCTAGCCATCACAGATAGCATGCAAATTATAATAAACAATTTAAACTTACAAATTATAAGGTACATTATAATAAATTTCAATAATAAATAGTATACATTTCAAAATACAGATTAACATAACATAATAGGAAATTTAATTGAGATATATTATTTAAATTTATAAAATAAAATATTACTCTACTTGCTTGTTTTACCACCATATTCAAAGAATTCTTTAATGGAATAAAATGTATTTTTCATTAACCAGGCACTTAGGGATAATACAAATTTATTAATGGGTAAATCTTTGATACTTTGTGGTATGCAATTAAATATTTTTACACACATTGGATAGCAGTTTTTTTGGAACTTAGTACTTCTAGGAACAATATCCAGTACAAGCCTGTCTGGGTTTCTAATATTAGATCTTTTATATATGTCCTTGGCCTGTTTAAACAATTCAGGATGCTGTTTTACAAATTTACCTACCTCCAGTACATACAGACAAGGCAGAGGAAGGATTTTCAACTCTCTAAAATATGGTAGACAAGAAACGTCTGGGGCAATGTTAGAAATTGCTCGTATACACCGTTTTTGGGCTAAAAATACTTTATTTATATCTGTACCATTTCCCCATAAAAGTAACCCATATCGTAACACAGACTCAACATAAGCAAAATATGCTGTACAGGCAGTGCTTCTACTTGCCACTTTTCCTAATTTGTACAGTGCAAATGAAAACCCTTTTAGTTACTGCTCACTTTTTCTATGTGTTCTTTCCAGTTAAATGTACTGTTTAAGATTTTTTATTTTATTTTATTTATTAAAAAAGACAACTCCCGCACTAGGGATCATGCCCTGTGTCGCGGGGACCTTTTACAAACATCAATTAACGGACACAAAGAACACCCAGACCAGGACAATAATTTGTGGATCTCACAAATTATTGACCTGCGTGGGGATCGAACCCACAACCTCTTGCACGGCAGCCGCTTGCGCTACCGTTGCGCCACCGAGGTCGTCATATTAATCCTAGAAACGTAACTGTATTAGCTTCTAGTAAGGTTTGTCCATTATAAATCACATTTAAATTACCATTCTTAAAGTTATTGAAATTAATAAGACTTACTTACTCTTTTTTAGCTTATTTTACTGGAGCATTAGAAACCTTTGACAATATTTATTGTACCTACCCCATCTATTCTCTATTTAAATAAATATACATTAGGTATTGATATTTTGACGATATCAGTACTTTGCGTGCTTCTCGAATGTAAAGTCTAGGTAGACTGAAAAAAAGGGTCCCCGATATCGCAGTCTGTTTGGAATAGAAATAAACATTGTGTATTTTCTATTCCGTTTATTATAAAGGCTACACAGGTCACAATTCATTGAACTATAAAGACAAGTTTTACAATTAATGATGAATGTATTATTATCAAACTAATTGCTCTAATTGCCTGTGTGGTGACAATATAAGAGTACATAGTCTCTATAGCTTATTTACTCATCAGAGTTTAGTAAATAGCATATTTATTTTATAACACTGTTTTTGATCATGTCCGAATTTGCCTGTCTGTCCTGACGCGGGTGTTAATAACTGTAACACAGACCTATACTATCTACGGTTGTTATCGCTAAAATGTTATTTGTACGAATGTCATGGTTTGAAAGAGAGAGAGAAGTATAGGTGGACTAAGTTTCCCTTCACTATTTATAAAGTAGCAAAGAACTTTGTCTTTCATTATCATCATCACAGCTGGGCATAGGCCTCCTTTTAAATATTTCCACCTTGCGCGGTCTTGTGCCTCCCTCATCCAGGACGGTGAGAAATTTTGTCTTTACAGAAAGAAGAAAAAAAAACCATTTCTCAGTTTTAAATCTCACACAGATGAAAATACCAGCAAAAATAAACGTCATTGAAAAATTCTGGACACTTGTTGGTAATAAATACATAGATCATGTATGTACGACAAGAGATATTACCAATTCGACCGAGGAGAACTTTTATGTCGCTAGCTTTACGTGAGTAGAAACGTGAGCTATAAGATTAAAAATATATTATGTTACGTATTAGGTCAGCTGTAAAAAGTTTATAGATGAAACGAGCACTACTCATGAGTACATACTCAATTGATAAATATTAATAGGAGTACTACTCGTTTAAAATTAGAATGTGCATGATATAAATATTTTGACGTCATCCAAAGAAATTCGTAAGCCATTCGTACTTTTTAATCGAACTTTGACAGGTAGAGGTATTTGACGCGTCCATTCTTATTTGAAACGCATAGTACTTGACGATCTTTAAAGTAGTACAGTCACGAGCAATAATATGTACACATTTTCAAATTTTCTAAACTATCTGCACGTTTATCTAGACATTACAATATCAAAATGAATTCGTAATTTAGAAGAGGTTCCGTACAGTTTTGAATTAATCTTCGAATTTTCAATTTTGGATTGGCAGAACTTTAGATAACTGGTTTACAAAATGCGAAAATGTATACATATTATTGCTCGTGACTGTACACATGGAGTACAATTATGACTAGCTTCTCTAATTTGTGTTAATTTTCAACTCAATGCGGATCTTTGTGAATAAGAATTTTGAGCCTATTTTTGATGGTCCAGGATGTGTCATAGAAATAATTGATACAAATAATTTGTAATAAAAAGTTAACTAGTTTTGTTTCTTATTTTCAGGTAGAATAACCACGAAGTAGAAGCAGTTATCAACGATAAGGTAATTATAGTTATTTTCACGAAGCAAAAATCTTTTTTTTAATATCATTTGTTGTAAATCCTAGGATAGCATCGCGTAATATATCTCTATAAAACAAGCGACGCAGGTCAAATGTCTCACTGTCTGCCTAACTGGTGATTGTTTGGTTATATAGGAACCAGAGGCATACAGGCTTGCTACAAAATTTAATTGCGAAAAGTATCTTAGCGTCTTGTTATAAGTATAGATTTTGTAAATCTCAGGATTACTAAGTACAATGCGTATTAGTTGAAAACACATTATATGACTTACTGTCTGACTGTGTATTTATAGGTCAAATATCCTTCCTTCACTGGAGTTACAGTATTGTACATAGGCACCTATAAATTTTCTGACATATTCATTCGTAACTTATCGAGTAGGTACATTAACTCTGTATAAGTGAAACAACAGCAATGTGCACACTGACACACTAACGTTAGATCTATAAATTGTCAGCATCGGTTTTATCCAAGAATAGGGACATTTATGAGAGTGACATAAACTTGACACTTGCTAATACAATCAAATGGCTAAACAATAATAATTTAAAGATTAATGTAGGTAAGACGAAGATGATACAATTCCAAAATTATAGACGACCACATATTGATTTGAATGTTAGTTATCAGAATGAAATCATAGAAGAGGTAAGTACAGCAAAATTTTTGGGACTTACCCTGGATAAACATTGCAACTGGAAAGAACATGTGGAATCAGTATGCAATAAGCTGGACCGATTTGTATTTGCCATTAAACGTTTGCGACAAACTGTATCAACTGAAGCTGCACTCAGTGCATATCATGGTTATGTCTCATCGGTACTCTCCTATGGGTTGTTATTATGGGGTAACTCAGTTGAGGTAGAAAGAGCTTTCCTGGCTCAGAAAAAGTGTGTGAGAGCTATTGGTGGGACCTGGGCTACAGAAAGCTGTAAACCACAATTTAAAAAATTCTCAATATTACCACTGGCTAGCATGTACATAAGAGATCTCTGCATTTTTGTAAAACTCCATCCACATTACTTCCAGTTGCATTCTCAGGTTATAGGCAGAAATTCTAGAAATCTATTAAAACTTCACCGTCCACGATGCCACCTAGATATACATGAAAGAAATTCATTTATAAAAGCAATAGAGGTTTATAACAAGCTGCCAGATAGATTTAAAGTATTACCAAGTCAATTATTTAAACAGAAACTAACAGTTTGGTTAAAAGAGAAATGCTTCTACAACTTAAATGAATATATGTCACATAAAGACCAATAACTATCAGATTGTAATTTTACCTGATAGTCTACAAATTGACATCACAATTTTATTATATTTAATATTTTATTATTATTATTTTATCTTTGTTCATTTAATTTAATTTTATTTTTATAATGTTTGGCATAGGTAATGTATAATTATGTTAAAGTTTAATTTGTAGGTTTGTGACATATACTTTAATTGATTAATTTTATTATTATTTCTTTATTCTTTTAATTTTTATTTCTTTTTAAAATGTTTAGCATGATATTCAAATTGATTTTTAATTTTATAAAATGTACCTACTTTAATTACTTGATTTTAGATTAAGAACAATATATTTACTCACCATTGTTATGTGGTGAGTAAATAATTACTATATTTACTCACCATTGTTATGGTAGAATGTGATAAGGACTATAATTGTAACACAACACCATGTAACCACATTCTAGTAATAAATGATTTCTATTCTATTCTATTCACGTAGAATAGTTGTTTGGTCATATTGGAACCAGAGGCATACAGGCTTGCTACAAAATTGCCTGTACTGTATTTCATTGCTTAGTTCAAAATTGCGCAGTTATGTGGAGTGTTCAACGCTACTGGTAGAACTTTCAACACACATATTGGCTGTTTATTTGCATTCATAATTTATTGTTCCAATATGTTGTTTTGAAGCTGTTGGATAATTTATTCTAGGTAAGCTATACATTTTTAATTATGACACTTAAGGCAAAAGCAAATTAAAAAAAACTAGGTACACTATAGTACTCGTAAAGATAGCGATCGTTTACCATCTGTCAAAACGGCAGAATATTGACAGACTTCTCACCGTCCCGACTCTTTATGGATGTGAGTGAAACACTGAGGCTTGTAGTCACTATACCTAACCCTCATCTTTCCACCATTTTAAAAGCGGGTAAGGAACGTCTAAGAACCCTATTTAATTTATTTACCGCAGTCGCGCCATAGTTGGAACACAGTTAGTTTAATCATTTTTTTGCGACTCCAACGTACACTACAAAAATATTTTCATGATAAAGGCATATTACCAGTTTATCTCTCACGTTTGAACAATGTTGCGTTATGTTGCTTTCTACGAGTTAAAAAGAATAATATGCTTTTTCCATACACCTAAAAAAAACTTAATCGCGTTTTCGGTGATTTTTTTATGCTTAGTACCTACTCGTTATTTCTAAGTTATCGTGAAAAAAGGATCAAAATGATATAAAACTTTTTTTCTACTAGCAAAAGTTAGGGCTGTGAACAACTGAGCGAGTGCGGTTTCCTCGACCTGAATAGTTTAGTGAAAATTCACCGAACACCACGCTGGCCTCGTGCCGAATGTTGCACTTAAATAATTTGTGATAACCGCTTTCATTTATTCAACTTTCGTCCGAGATTTCCATTAGTAATTTGTCTGGTTTTAAACGTAGCTGTTGTTACTATTTATATATTATGTATATACTAATGAATGTTTTAATTGTGTTCAGACAGAGGTAACAGAAGACGTTTATTGTGCGAACTTTTTACAACTTGCAGCTGCTTCCCTTCGCAATTTACCGACGGCCGCACTAAAAAAATTGTAACAATGTTTACGACGCTTAATTGTTAGTGCTATAGTTTGTTTCAATTCCATTGTACTAGGCTTTCATGTTTTATCAGAACTACGATCTGCGGAATGTTTTGTGTGTCAATTATTTTGTATTGTATTTTGTTGTTTGCTGTATAAACACTTGGTAATGCAGCTTGTGTTTTGTTTGCTATATTATTTATTGTTATGTTACGTGCCTCTTTGCTATTATGATGGGCATGTAGTATACTCGTAGTATACAACTCTGATGATATGATATAGAGTTATACCTACTTTGAATTTGCTTTTCATTTATTGGTTTTATGATGAATAATTTTTCCCGGTACAATTTTAATCGATTGTTATTAAGTAAAAATGTACCACGAAATACTTTAATTCTCGATACCACTCTTACACTTGTTATGTATGTTTTTGTTTAACATTATTATATCTTTATGCTTCTTTTGTTGGTGTCTTGTACAAGTAACATTATTTCTAGTCTGTTTTTAATAAGAATGAGATGGACTATAGTAGGGCCATTACAAACGTGCGAACTGAGTCATAAATCATTACGTCAAAGGAATGTGACAATGCCGCGTCACTTGTTATCGATAAAGGGATGCCGCTCGGACGCAGGTAGCCAGGATGCCGCGGTCGTTGATGACTAATGCAATTAGGTAGTTTTCATTACTATAATAAAAATGTAGGTATTATTAATATTCTAAGATTTACATTGTTTAAAATTTGTTATATTTATAATTTGTATGTAACTTTGTTTTGTATGGCTATATTAATTTAATTTTTATAACATTTAATATATTGTATGTTTTATATAAAAAAATCATGCTAGACAATATTTTGCATTATTTCCTTAACCTTTCCCTCATTACCTGTTATTGACTATCGACAAATCACTTTTTTATTGTTACACACAACACTAGGAGTGCGAGCGAGAGTTCCGATATGCCTATAAGTGTGAGCGAGAGGTCTGATAAAAATGATTTATGACTCAGTTCGCACGTTTGTAATGGCCCTACTATAGTAACGCTATAATATACTCTTTCTACATCATCAAAAGCAGTTAAAATCAATGATAATACTATAGAAAAATAATAGTAGTTATAAGAAAAGATAAAAAAATATCCTCGCACAATAAATATATCTACCGTTTCACTTGAGTGTAACATAGGTAATACATATCTCGTTTTGCTAAGAGCTACAGCGGGTACATTTTTATATAGGTGTGGTCCATATAAATGTGCACACTAATCTATCACGGCTGGTGTTGGACGGGTATTAATGGAGTGTGAATATATTTGTAGACAAGTTTAGTTAGTATTAGTAGCGTCTGCTTTTGAAGATAACTGTACTGATTTTATCTGATAGGAGTATGTTGGACACTTATGTAGTGGTATTGGTTCCTTTGGTTTATTTATTCTGTAGGTGGTTAATGTTATATTAAAAAAAAAACAACCTGTTTTTAATAAAAATGGTTTTAAAATGACGAAAATATTAATCTTTGTTGAAAAAATATATTTATTGCTTAGAATATTAGAATGAAGAAATTGATTGCACCGGTTTTGTCCGCGTACATAATAATTATATAGAGTAAGTTATTTGTACCCCGCGACACTGTAGTGTGGAAGTTGTTTTACATGAAATTAAATAAATAAATAAATATTCACGAACATCTTTACACAGCGCCATCTGTTCCCAAAGTAAGCTAGGCTTAACCTGCTTGTGTTATGGGTAACAGAACAACGGATATTAATACTATATGTTTTTTTTATAAATATATTCATTATACATAGAAAACACTCAGACCAATGCAAACAATCATGTTCATGCACACAAAAATTAGCATTGAGCGGGAATCTGGACCCGAGACCTCTGCGTAGCAGCCATGTAATATATTGACTGCGCCACAGAGGTCGTATTAAATAGTTCTCTATAGTACAAATGCGCAGTTAAAAGGTCTACTGAGGCTAGATTACAGTACCCGGCCGTATATATTACACATCGACTTTTGTAAAGAGACAATCGGTCCATTTCGGCTTCGTAGAGCGTCATCCCTGTCACGCACTATCAAATCATAATTTGTTTCAAGGGTACGCATGCCAGTCGCAACTCCATACAAACGGAGAAAGTTCAATGTTCGTCCATTTGTTAATTTATTACCAAATAGTATTAATTTAGATGTTAATATTATTTGTACGTAATACTTTTTCTCCAAAGCTATTTTGGCCAATTTTTGCACGTTTAATTTTTGCACGTTTCCGACAACAAGCTTTTGGACTCCACCCACTAGCAAATTCGTGTCTGTAGAATGCGTATCCTTAACAGTTGCTAATAGATACCAGTTTGTTTGTATTTCGTGCGACAGAGATGATGCTCTAAGAAGCCGAAATTAACCGATTGTCTCTTTACAAAAGTCGATGTGTAATATACACGGCCGGGTACTGTACTTACTATCCCCTTCCAGCGTAAGTTTAGCTTTTTGACAGTTCACGTCCATGAAGTTTCGTAATACTTCCGCTTATTTTTCGAACAAATTATATTGTATTTCATGGACGTACCCATGTTTTTTTCAGTTACCATGGTTACTTAGTGATGGACACTCATAACGATTACTACCATTATAAAACAAATTACAAATAATCGGTAGAAATAAATGCTATGAATAAACCTGCACTCTTCATAATACGTTTATAAAATGTAATATGATATTTTAGATTAGCTATAACCCGCGAATGTGTCACGATAAATTATGTATTTTAAATAATACCTAAGCAAACTATAATTTTATTATTTTTAGCTATAGGCTAATTCTCTTAACATATAAGAAAGAACCAATAATAAAATGATAATGTAAGTTGATGTAAGGATCCAAATGTGTAAAATAAAGTAATTTGAAAAATCGCGAAATCGCTTACAATCGAGTGGGATTACATTCGAGATACTGCTGAACGTCACTAACGTCAATCTGTCAAATGTTGTTAAATATAGTGGAAGGGGTATAGTGACATATTAACATCATCTCAAAGATTCCATTCAGAACTTAGTACAATTACAATGATGCCTTCCAACTTTCTCAATGACTGACTGAATTTATAGTATAATATACTTAAATATTTATCCCAAAGATTTATTAGTCACGTAGGGCAAGATACATTAGTAGGGATCATGGCCCTATCACGAAACAGCAATGAATTGTGTATTTCTCATTTGCTTAATGTGATTACAAAAGCACATCTTACGAGATAAAAGCATGAGCTTTCTGTCTAAGTAATGAAGTTCTGTCAGTTTGTCATTGAGAAAGTTGGAAGGCATCATTGTAATTGTACTGAGTTCTATGTGCAGGCTTTGAGGTGACGATAATATAATGATATACATACAGTAAATGTATATAAATATAAGAATTCAGAGACAACTCTTTGACCCACTTACCTATACAGTTCAGCAAAAAAAAAGAACAATTAATTCACTGGAAACTACGACGGCTACAAATGCTACGAACGCTACGAGCTACGGTAGCTACGCCGTAGCACGTACCAGGAAATAGAGTTACTCTCCTTGCGAGGGACCTCTGCCAAACTCAGTAAATGGTAATGAGTACGACTGCAATTTATTTTAGTTTTAGCTTTCCTTTGCGATTTTGTATAGAAACATTTTTTCATCAGATTCATTACCGGCTTTCAATACAAACTGAGTTTGAGTTTATAAAAGTCCGTTTAGTATACTACTAAGCTTTTTATTTTGTGGTAGAAAATAATAACAATAAACAACTTTGTTACATTATGCAAAAAGTTATTTTTTATTAAATGATGAAAACAACCTTTGTACCTAGTTTAATTATTATGTTTTACAACGTGCGGTGACTAGGGGACTATACGTGAATATTATCTTTACATAATATATATACACTTATGTAAGTCTCTTTCTCTCTCCCGCCTACATATCCAAACTTACTTCAAACAAGAAAACAAAATAATACACGAACTACAAAAACACCACGCCTAGAAGATACGACATAAATTTCCAATAACAGACAGTACCTTGTTATACTTAACATTGTGATTATATGTAATATTTTATCGACTTTTCTTATATTCTTCTTTGTAGAAAACAAAATTGTCTATACAACACATTTCACGTATATTCAATTCGTGATGTGGGTCGCATGCGAAATGAAATATCAAATAGATTACCCCCTATCAATGATAATATACACGCTCAAGCTTAGGAATACTCGAAACATATTATAAGTTCTCAAAATAAACTTTGGAATACTTGGCTGGATAACTATGAAGGTCTTTGAAGGCGTCTTAAAATTAAGTGATTCGGTAGTGAACTTGCTCGCCAACTTGCCATGTACAATAGGGAATGTGAGAGGAGTAAGACGTCATCATATTTTGAATCTAGTTGACCCTCAATAGTTGTAAAGAGTAGATGAAACATAACCCTCCACCTTCCTTTGTCCTGTCCCTCATCCATTGGCTGTCCGCAATGTTTACCAGATGGACAATCCACCTTGTGAGGTGTTTGCTCATCTTTCATCTTCCGGTACATGGTTGTCATTTTAGGAACTTTACTCCAAATGGTTCAATCGGTTGTGCGAGTTACGTACTACTTAAGAGAGACCGAAAAGCAGAGTAAATGCTTCCATTTGTAGATGGCAACATCGCTGACTATATTTGCTAATACCACGCTGACCAAACGTTATCAAATAAAAAAAAATTAATCAAGCTATAAGCTGTTTTTACTTAAATTAAAATCCATAAGCTTGTGTTTGGTAAACTGCACCTAAATGTACCAACAACATTGTCTCAACAAATCTACCAACACATAATTATTATGATAAATAATATGATGAAATTTCGGTAAAACGTTTACGGGCGTGTCGACTTGGTCTGTTCCCGGCACAAAAATGACGGTATCAATTAAAAGTAGCGGCGCAGCGGACGCCCGGCTGTCATCCATCACAGGCCCGCGACTGACGCGGACAAATGAACTGCGATTTGATCCTACACCGCGCCTCCAATGATCCCACATTCAACTTATGCAGTCGGTAAGAAAAACAAACTCAACCTCATTAGAACTGCTAAGTCTTATGTTTTATTCAGACTATGGTCGGGCAAACGACTAACTCAACTAATTTAACTTTTAAAACAAGTGACAATTTGTTCAATTCAGAACATTTTTAATAATAGCTTGTCGACTTCGGAAGCAATTAGGTTGGAACTTGAAGGTATTTAATAGCTTTGTAAATGTCCTGATTGCCGTTGTTGCATGTTGTTACTGTTAAGGTGTATTAAGTACTCATAAGTTGGGTTTTTATGAAAGTTTTATGACTTGTTTTTATTTTTGATAGTGTTTATTTTGTTGTAAACTATGCAAGAAGTAATTTTGTTGGAAACACGGGCGTGGTATAGGACTGCCGTGGTTAAGATACTACGCAGGAAAATTGCTGGTCTTTATACTCGCTAAATGGATGTTTGTAAAAGCCCCAATGACACAGGCCTAGTTCCGGAATCTTCTTTAATACAAATAAAACTGCCTCTGATGTAATGTCGCAAGTTGTTTACGTGTAAAACTGCAAAGACCCTCAGTAATCCTTTACTACTTCTATTTTCTACTCATAGAATGAGAATAAGTGGTAACAATATGTTTTCGTTGTCTATCACCACACGGGCAAAGCTGTCAAGCAAAGTCACCACATTGCTGCAGAATAAACAGAGTGGAAGGATTTATGTTATTACTCTCACATAAATCTTTCAAGTTTACGTTCTTGACTGAATTTTGTTCCACGTCTTTTTATTAATGTTCAATGCTCTGATTGATGGAAAGTTAGTATAATATTACAGTTAGCTATAGTTTAACATGATATTCTAATTGAAACATTTGTGAACTTGGTCAAATCACATTCAAGTTGAACACACTTAAAGGTATCGAAGTGTATGTAACATATTTAATGTTACATACACTTCGATACCTACATAATATTACCTTCTCAAATATTATTCGGTGCCTATTGTTCATTGGCAATCCAAATATAAATGTAATATAAGCTTACTTTGGTTCTCGAGTTTTCGGTTTTCACTTTGTTTAGTGACAATTGTACTCGTAGCTTTAAAGCTTTCTTGGCTTCCAAAGCCTTCGTTCATAATAAAGTTTGTAAGGATTCTTGGGTATCGAAATAAAATAGCCTTGGCATTTTTGTCTGAATAACTAGAAACGATAAAGGCTTCGCAAAATAAAAGTCAGCAATAGCAATTTCCTCAACATTTATTTATTTTTTACTCTTTGTAATCGGAGTATAACCGACATATCGGTTGCAATATTTTGCTGTGAAAATTTTTGTACAAACTTGCTGCGTGTAAAATTTATAGCGGGCGGGTTGAAGTTGCTGTGAAAAATGGCAAGTGAAACACAGCGTTCATTATCATCTCGCCTTAATATGATGAGAGTTGGCAGAGTTCCCGAACTACTACAGCGAATAATTCTGTTTTCGGCTACGTGCTGTGAATTATTGAGGCTACTCTCGTATTTCGGCTAATTCTACCTTCTTTCGTCTAGTAATGTATCTAGTGCAAAATGTAAATAAGAAATATCCGTTCGAAATTTTCGATTTCGTAATTAATTTCAAATATGTTCTGGGAATAATTTAAGTATAAGTGTTTGTATGCAGTTCTTTGATAGCCTTGGATGTATTTATTTTATGTTGACTCAAAGACTTGAACTGAGGAAAAAATATTTGCTGTATAAGGGGGTTGTTACAAAACAGGTATATAGTAATAATGGTCGCATACATATAATAAATCCGTCAAATTTACCATAGGTACTTAGTTTTCTTTCGTCACAGTGGAAGAAACGTCCCAGGCCTTAAAATAGAATAATAACTTTGTTAATATTCCTTTTAGCATTCTTGATGATACAATATGGTTATCAGTTTTAATATTTGGTTAATTCAAACTATCATACTCTTTAAAGCTAAGAAGTATTGTCAGCAGTATTCCACATACCTGTATTTTACATAGTGCTAGTATTTTTCTTTCCTGTGCGAGCAATGCTCGAAAAATCGATATGCCAGTCATTGATATGCTAAATATACCGTGCTAGGGAGAGCTTAAGCTTAGCGATAGTGTTGGTTTCAGAACAGAAATAAACGTCAACGATAAGCTTAAAGCAAAGTCCACGATGGCAGATTTGATAGATATTTAAAGCAGGCTCAATGGATTAAATCTTTTATGGTCATATTAATAGCTTATCTTTGGACCTTTAAGTTTCTACGATTACATACTCAAATACCTATTGTATTATGTATGTGTATTTTATGTATGACTTACTAAATTAATGATTACAACGTAAGTTCAAAGTGTGTTGATCTGTTATTGACTAAACAATAACATAAATCCAATGTTCATGTAAACGTACGATTGTAACGGTTGTTGATAAAACGTTTAAATAAATGAACACACTAATCTGATAGGTTATTTGGGGCTTCAAGATTATTTCGCCTTTTTGATTGTCAATCATAGTTGAGGGGGTACCTACGAACCAATGTTTGTCTTGATAAAAATGACAGTCTATAAACTGCTATCCTCACTGAAGTGGTCTGGCTACGCCACTTACAGTGCTGAAGGCTTGTGGTAAACAGTGTGTAGGACGGGGGTCGAACTTCAATATAAACAACAAGAATTCTGGTATTATTCTATTGCGATGTTCTACAATGATTGTGTCCAAAATATTGTTTACAACTTAATTTATATTAAAAACTAATTAATAATAACTACGTCTCCCGCTTCTGTTGCGCACACGTCGGACCGCCCCTATTACAAATGGCGGCGCCTCCTAAACAAAAGGAGCTCAGGTAGTCGTATCGACCGTCCGGCCGACGAACAAAAGACTTGCAAATGTGTGTGTCTTGAAGGCGGTGCTTGCGCAGGTAACATTTCTTCTAGGTGTACTTATGTTGAGAAATGGTTCGATATGAGGTGATCTAGAGGAGCGTTGTATACGGGCGAGTTATTGACCTACTCGCCACATCACCTTTGACTTACTAGAGCAGCTAGATAGAAGTTTTATTATGTATTTAAACCAGGCTCAAAGGCATCTGAGTCGCTGTACTTGAAGGGCCGAGTAACCGTTACCCGAGCTCATGTCTAGTTCCAAATTTGTCAATGGCTTTTCTAATCCTCGTAATTTGGTTTGCGTTATTAATTAAATTACATAGTAATTTAATCAATTACTGATTAAAGTGACATCAATCGATCAAAAAGTAATCAAAATTATAAATGTAATTACTTATCAGATAATTACATTAATATTACAAGAACATTTTTACACAAATTACTAAATTGGTCCGTCTAGACAATATAATATCAATCTAATGTTTTTACTAAAACAATTAGTAGTGGGGATATTTATTTAGTACGGATCATCGGGCTTGAGTATTAGCATAGGTTTGAACTGTTAAAAATATTACTGTTTCATCAAAAAATATTACACTAACATTTTTATATAGAGCCTCTTTTACCTCTTTCAACTACATAGAAATACGTCGCATTCTTTTAAGATGTGAAATAATAGGTTGAACTATCAGAAGCTTTTGTATTTTATTTTGTACTTGGCCATAAGCTAGCATAAAGGTTTGTTTCTAGCTTTAAAACATTTTTTGTTTTAAATGTTAGAGGATAAATGAAATAAAAGTATAAATATTTTAATAGAACTTTAATCGCTTATATTCTTAATTAAGTTCTCGTTTAAGCCCTATGTGACGATTAATGATTGATTTGTGTCTTAAATTTCTACAAATCATTGGAAAGGAGACGGTTTTTTTTGTTCGGCGAATAGGCCCAGTCACAAATTGTGCGAGTTTAGGAATGAAATGCATACAGTTTATTCCTTATAATCTCTAGATAGACAGTCTGCATATATCAAAACTCCCTCAAGAGGGAATACTCTGAAATAGGACAATCAAAACATGACTCTAGTGACAACCTAAAACCTCACAATAGCGATTGTCTAATGAATATACACTAATAAGGCAACCAAGACCTCTCGAAATAACGCAGTTTTTGCTGGCTATTGCTTGTAGATCTAAAATAATAAGGTAGTTAAAGAGAAACAATACACTATATATATGACACAAGAAATATTTATTACTGTTCACAATTATAATTAACACAGTCATCTCTTAAAGCAGTATTTCATCTTAAATAGACGCAGGTGGCTCAAGCTCACTTAAAAGCAGAGCCCAAGATTTATCTTTTACACATCACTATGCACAGCAGCTAACAGTGACTGTGCCTGTGCTCAATAAGCAATAACAACAGTATCCAGCAAGAGCAGCTTTAGTGTGTATTATGCACTCTATCTAAAGATGCCATTCTTATAAAATATTAAAGTACAAATAAATCATGCATTTATCTAATAAAATCTGAAACAATAACAACGTTGTCATGACAATGTCAAACTGATTGAAACTGTATTAGAGAGTATCTGCTATTGGCTATTATTTACGTTTCGTTCTACGATTATTTTTAAAGTACGTTACTTGATAATTTGTATTAAGGGGAAACAATTCAATCGCAATTCCATACAAACAAAGAAAGTTTATTCCTCCTTCATTATATAATAAATACTCAAAACTATAGATGATATCGTTTTGCCTTGTTATTATCTAGTCTTATTGATTAATAAAACAGTAAAAAAAATATTCATTTACAAGTTATGAGGCTTCAAAGTTCATAATTCTATGCACATTTTATGACAACTTTTAACGTAATAAAATAGGATTAAACGTTTATAAAGGTAAATATATTTTGGGAATAGGAATAGATTATTTATTCGAAAATTCAAATAACTTTGTATTGACTAGATACATTCTAAAGTTTGTACGCAATTACCTTTTTCCCAAAACCATTTTAGGAAATTTTACCGTGCTCGTTTCCGCCATCGACATCTTGCATCTCGCCTCCACTTTCTGCACCCCTCGGGTCGGAGGAGGGGAGGTACGACCGCGAGCCGACCGTCGTCGAATGTTACCGAATATTTTTTTTTAAACTTCAATAAACTTTAATTTATGTCATTTATGACAATTACGTATCGCTTGCCAGTAAGAAGTTTCGTAATTTCTTTTATCAAAGAGATCCAATTATTATCAGATGCATAACCAGTTAGATAAAATACCTACATCAGTGACATTCTTGACTAAAATCAACTGTCAAAATTCATTAAAAAAAAAAAATACAACAGTCAATAGAGCATAGCTAAGGCTGTCACATTGCACAAACTGTATTTTTGTTGTAATTCATTTTGTATTTTTTTTTAAATATTTACGTGACTCACCCCCGCCTCGGTATCTGAATGACTGATCAAGTATCATTTCTTGTCAACTATCATTTCCAGATTTTATGATTATTATTTATTTTATGATTTTTCTTCCTTTTTTTAAATCCAGCTAAAATTAACTTCATGTACTGTATGTGAAGTAAGATATTATTGTGTACTGTATGGAACCCCTATTAACGATGCACGGTCTAAAAAACTGCCTCAAGAATAAACAGCTTAACTTAAAAAAAAAAAAAAAAATTATAATGTTTTACGGTGTCATACCTACACCACATACAAGATAAATTGATGTCTGGCTTGGTGTGTCTTCCGCAACAAAACTTACAATAAAATATTTTTTAAAAACCCATTTTAGTTATCTTTATTTACCCCTGATTTATTACTTTTTAGGTAACTACCTACAGCTAGTATTAGTGTCAACCCTAACAATCAAGAAGAACAATATTTATATTTTGAATGACATTTTGATTTGTAATAAATACAATCGAGCGCGTGTACGTGTGCACGTTTCTGACTGCTTTTCTATGAGTTTTTCTCTTTCTCACGCAACGTTTGGTGAAACAACAATCTTTTAGGCTCCGGTGACAGCTGTGTTGGTTTTGACAGAAGGAGCCTTCTTAACCATTAAAATAAACCTAAGAACGTTCCAAAACAAGCATTTTTAGGTGTAATCCTTTTTTATTATTATTTCATTATTCCCTCATCGTTTAAGTATAATTAGTGTTCGGTTAACTATATTAAGATAATAACTATTTTTGTAAGTAATATGAATAATAAACATTACTGTTTAGGGTGGTGTGAAAAAAAACCGTCTCCTTTGTGGATTTACTTATTTTAAAAGTTTTTGTTTGAGGGCTCTCCGCTCGATCACTCAAAAATTAATTTTGTTCTTAAAACGAAATAACAATTTAATTTATATTATTTTATTACACTATTTCATTACCACAATAAAGAAATAATTCTTAATTGTCCTTACAAAACATGTCAAGCAATAAATATATCATGCGAGGTACTAACGTCACCGCAAACGTTTCCATCTAATATATTACTGAGTAGGAGAGTGAAATACTTGGTATACAAATGATATTTATGTTCATACTACTGAATTATAAATATCATATGATGTATGGACGCCTGTTTTATTGGTTGTATAATGTAGTATTAACATTATTTTTTGTGTAAAGAGTTTGTATATTTATGTATTAGTATGCATGCATTTATGTAATGATGTTTTTTTGAAGTTTTCACTAAATTGTCATTAATGTTTTTAGATTATACTATAGTCAAAATCTTTTTTATTTTAAGTATTAAGTCACAGCTAAACAAATGCATCCTGTAACTCTTTCCATCGCACGAGATGTTGTCCTTAATCAATCGATCACATTCAGCCTTGATCAGGTCATAGGTTACCACGTGAGAGCTGTACCCTCTTTTCTAAAACCCATAAACTCGATTTTCTTCTTCTTCATCGTTTGGTTAGTGGCCAACCTGGTGTTGAGAGTTGGTCTAGCGGCCCGTAGGCCTCTTACGACTTAATAACTGTATCACTACTCCTATCATTGATATCATTTATAACATACAAGTTAAATTGTAGAGAGCTTATGAACACACAATGTTAATCAAATAAAGCGAAAACTAATACAATATTGGAACACAACTCTATAATCTTTACTAATTGTGACAGTATTCAAATATAATTACTCGAACCAATTAGCAAGGCTTTTTAGTCTATTCACCGAGTTACCCATGTAACAAAATAACCCTTTCACAATTTGTGTAATTATTAACAGTCAAAATATCCTGAATAATTAGATTGCATTCAATGTTTTGATTAGGTGTATTATTAATATAATGTTCGGGGTCGTTCTATATAATAGAAAACTGTTGAATTAGTATTTGTGGTGATGGAGTAAAAATACCACGATACGACCGATTCAAGGGTTTTTTCCGAGTCTTATGGGTGTCGTGCTAGTTCATACGACTAAGACAAAAGGTAAACAAAAGAAGGCAAATTTGACAAAAAGCTTTCTTGACCAATCTGTCTGGGCGTCGTATTAATAGTTACGCTAGCTTACCACTGGTGCTGGGCGGTCATTCACGGGTTGGAATAATAAACCTAAGTACACCATTTTATTGATAACCCAGACCTCAGAAAAAAAACAAAAAAAATGCTTTACTCAGAACCTTATAGTTAGCGAGATATTCAAGGTTAAAGTAACAATTTAAATAAGTTACCCCGGTTGGAATTTAGTATTATAACCATGAATCGAATGCAAGTAAACTTCAAATTTGAAAAGTAGAACGCGGTCCGAGTCAGCAGAAATCGGACACTGTTAGCCAAAAGCGCTCGGATTATTGGTTACCCGAATACGAAATGCATCTAAGTAAGTACCTACCCGAATCTATGCAATTTGAATCTACTATAATAGTATCAACCTGCCATTGTTATTCCAAGAATATTATAAACGCGTATAAAAAGCTATTTATGAAAAGTTTCTTAGGTAGATACGTATGAGAAATTCTCCACTGTACTTAATATGATTGATGAATTTTGAAGTTCAAAATATCAGTGTAAATGTGTCTGAAAGTACTAACTTGTGAATAACTTACGTTAGTGCAAAAATCGATACATATATTTACGAAGAATTGTCAACAGATCGCTAAAAAGTTAGGTTAGATTAACGACTATGCGACTGGCACTCGCCAATGATTGTCAGGGCTACCGTTCATCACAATTTTGAACTTCGAACTTCAATTACAGTCGAAATTCTCTGATTGAAATTCTCAAAAGAAAATTCAAATTCTAATAGCAGTAGGTACGCAAGGCGCACGTAACTTAGTAAAACTTTGTACGAAGTCAGAATGGCGATAATTTGTAAGACATACAAATTGTCGGTAATACTTTTAGTTGAATAAACAGCGATCGTGTTTCGTCGGGGCATAACGTCTTAGTCATTAGGTGTTTGGGTCGCGTTCTTACCCTTTTCAAACTAGTTGTGGGCGAGCTTGTCGGCGTATAAACTTGAATTATTTAGTGGATACGCGCCACCGGTCACTATGAATGACGTTCAAAACACGTCTAATAATAATTACTACAAGAAAACCAATGAACTTTTAATAATGTTCGAAATTATTTATAAGTTGCCTCTACTAACTGTAGTAGAGAAAAGTGCCTTCATATTTAATGTTACTTCATTATATTATCCAACGTATGTTTAATTACTATTTTTGTGCACCAACACACAAACATAATAATAACCGTATTCTGCGAAATACGTAGAAGTTAAATGAAAATTATTCCATTTGATTATTATTAAAAGTGTAGTATTAACAGGCTAATATTTCCTTCCATCACAACAGTAAGAAAGCCCTAAGTATACCTAATACATCTGGCCAGCTTGATTTTAGAAAGTCTTATTTCCCTCCGCCACTGAAGTAATCCGTTTGTATAGCGTGGTATTAGTAGGCCAAGTATCCTTCCGTCACTGGAGGAGGCCCGTCCCTGCAGTGGGACATTAATGGGCTGTTATGATGATTATGATACTGAAATAATCTTGTCCTTACAATTCCATGATTTATAAAAACGCTTTGCTTAAAAGTTGCTCATATTCGTATAATATTTATTTTGACGCTTGTGTCGACTGATGCTTTATATAAATAATATACAGGGTGTTTGGTACATCGTTTGCCAAATTGAAATAGCTGATAGAAGAGGTCATTACCCGTCTTTCCTCACTAACCTAGCCGGTTTTAGCCTCAACCTATTTTAGATATCGATGTAAAGCTATTTTTAAAAGAAAAACCCAATATTTACCATGAACACGTAAATTTAAAAAAAAAATCTTCCGTGAGTCCTCATAATTATGTTTTGTTTTAAAGTTTAATACTAGGAGCATCAAATAAATTCATAATAGCTCACCAAAAACGTCAACTTTTTGTTTATTGACTTATTATAACTATAAAGACAGGTAAAATTTAAAGATATGATCAACTTCACAGTACAATAAAAAAATAAATAAAAGAGAGAAAGTTCTTCAATTTTCTGAATAAATGCCTTACTTTATCCTCTTTCCATTGGTATACAACATATTATAAAATAGTAAATAGTTTTTCTACAAAACATGTGTAATACATAATCCGAAGTAAAGAAAACACGTTTGATGCATAACATTTATCGTAATTATTGACGCTATAGTAAATAATGTTTTTTTTTTTTTATTTTATTATATTAAAATTAACTCTAATGTGATAAGGTAGACCCACTGCAGTGACAAAAAAAGCTAAAGTAACTAGGTAAATACGCTAGAATGAATCAATTATAGCAATTATAGCTAGTAAATTTACCTTTGCTTATTCATCAAACGTGTTTTCTTTACTTCGAATTATGTATTACACATGTTTTGTAGAAAAACTATTTACTATTTTATAACATGTTGTATACCAATGGAAAGAGGATAAAGTAAGGCATTTATTCAGAAAATGGAAGAACTTTCTCTCTTTTATTTATTTTTTTATTGTACTGTGAAGTTGATCATAGCTTTAAATTTTACCTGTCTCTATAGTTATAATAAGTCATTAAACAAAAAGTTGACGTTTTTGGTGAGCTATTATGAATTTATTTGATGCTCCTAGTATTAAACTTTAAAACAAAACATAAAAATGAGGACTCACGGAAGAATTTTCTTTTTAAATTTAAGTGTTCATGGTAAATATTGGGTTTTTCTTTTAAAAATAGGTTTACATCGATATCTAAAATAGGTTGAGGTTAAAACTGGCTAGGTAAGTGAGGAAAGACGGGTAATGACCTCTTCTATCAGCTATTTCAATTTGGCAAACGATGTACCAAACACCCTGTATAATGTAAATATACCTCACACATTCACACAACGCCATCTAGTCCCAAACTAAGCATAGCTTGTACTATGGGTACTAGACAACGGATAGACATACGTAAATACTTTTTTTTTGAAAATACATAAATATTATACATAGAAAACTCCCAGACTAATGCAAGCAATCATGTTCATCACACAAAGATTTGCATTGAGCGGAAATCGAACCCGAGACCTCTGCGTAGCAGTCATGTAATATAATAACCACTACGCTACAGTTAAAAGTTGCCCATATTCGTATAATATTTATTTTAATACTTGTGTTGACTGATGCTTTAGCTTAGATACATAAAATTCGCACAGAGGTATTTTTAATTTCATGTCCCAAGTTTCTTTTCATCGTTAATTTAAACATTTTAATGTATGGATATAAAATTTGTAGCTGCTGTAATTTTGTTTGGTAGATACTGAATAGTAATCAAAGTGTAATTACAACGAGTACTCACTTGACATAATTACAAAGTACCCATTTACATTTTATTACAAAATAGAAATAGCGATTGCGATACTAGAAATTTCAAAGTGTTAAAAACATTTTTATTGTTTATTAAAATTCAATTTTGTCATTTTTTTAATGATACAAATAATATCGAAGTCTCATAATACATCATGATTAGATAAAAACAGTGGATATATATACATAAACTCACGCCTTATCCCGTCCGGGGTAGGCAGAGACGACAGGACGCCACTTATCACGATCATGGCAAACAGATAGGGCCTCGTCCACATTCATTAAGCGAGTCATACATGCGCGTCACTTACGAGTGCTATTTCTTTGGCCCTTTATAGTGAATATACTCGTAAGTCGGTTAATGCAACGTTGTTACTTTTTGCTAATGGGGACCATTGACGAGCATTAATACACCAAGTTTTTTGTAGGGTATTATTTTGGCCTCATTAGATAGTACTTTATTTAATGAAGGTCCGAGAACTGTATAAGATAACTATGTAGCTAAGAATTTCTCCGAAATCAGGTGGACCTGGATGTAGCAGCTTTATATACAAATACGAGTTCTACGGATATTTCTGATAATATCTGAATTCTTCGAGCTGAAATAAAAATAAATACTATTCGTTCAAGTGAAAATCATTGGGTCATATAAACGGTCGAAACAAGCAAGTTGTATTTTGCGTTAAAATTTATCTCGTGAACAAATTTGCCATGGATGTGTATATTATAATCATGTTACACATAATTACTATGTAACATTATACATAATTAGTCCGTTACTAATTATCTTATCTCGTTGCTGTGAATTGACTGGAAGTCAATACCTATTTAAGTTAAATTAACTTAACAAATTAGTTACTATAGCACTATCAACACTTAGTAATATACTTAATTTTCAGCTTACCTACAATATTCGTAATAAATATCTAATATCTCAAATTGCATAAATTATACGATTCCGATATTTCTTCTATTTTTTAAATTTAAGACTTGTACTCCTAATGGTAACCACTTGCCTACTGCAGTCGACTGCTGGAGATAAACCTATCCCAACACGAGCTACAAAATACGTTGTCTTTGTCCAGTCCAACCCTGAGACGTTATTGAGGTATAAGGTCAAAAACAAAACTAACTCAGCGCGATCGCGATCTATAAGAAAGTTCGATTTTTGAAAGTTCAAATTGACAGCAAAAAATCGAACGAATCTCAGCTCTCGAACTCGAATACTTAACCGAGTATTCGATCGAGAATTCTTTTGAAATACGAGCAAAGAGAGTGATTCTAATTAATAATCTTGAACCAGTTGCAAGATTCAAAGGAAGGAGAAACAAATAGCTTTACTTTTACTATGTTACAACTTTTTGAATGAATCGAAATTAGAATCGATTCTAATTAAATAATTGCTGTAAGATTGATAGTATGTTTAATCTATACTAATATTATAAAGAGGTAAAGTTTGTGACGTTGTAGGGATTATTATTATTATTATTTATTATCTCTGGATTTACTGAACCGATTTTAAAAATTCTTTCTGTGTTGAATAGTTCATTTATCGGGAAGTGTTATAGGCTATACAGTATCACGCTATGACTAATAGGTGTGAAGCAGTAATAAAATATGTTTAAAAAAAGTAACTCGTTTTTTTCGCGGCCTAACCAAGTTGGGCACTAGTGGAACATAATTTTATAATACATTCACAAATAGGTACAAATCTCGCTTATTTCTGTTTTATCTGGAGTGCTTTCTATTCTTATACGTGATAAACCTTTTAGAGGTGCATACTCAGCTCCGTGCTTCTCCGGCTTAATGTGCGATTCCGGCTTAATGTGTCGGCGTCCCTAAAAAAAATCCCAAAAAATAAGTTTTATTCCATGATTAATAACTAATACTAATAATTATATAATATTATCTCCGTGTGGTGACGGAGTAAGAATACAATATGTCACCACCCCATCTCAAAAAGAAGGAAAACTTGAAATTAAACCCTATACCAATCCGTTTGGCCAGCGTGGAATTAGTAGGGCAAGTATCCCCCCGTCACTGGAGGAGGCCCGTCCCTGCAGTGGGACTTTAATGGTCTATTATGATGAATAATAATTATACACTATCTAAACTTCTCATAACCTATAAGCAAGGGTTACGAATGGCATTAATTGCTACACATAAAGCGCTTTCTATATTTAAAAAGAAAAGTATTTGGCAAAGCTTTATACGTAACATTATTTAAAAAGTTTTTATATCATTCTGTCGTTAAATAAAAAAAACACGTGTAGTATTAATTGCTTTTTTTTCGTCTGAAAAGTTTATATTACGTCACATTTAATGGTCGCCAGTAAGGCCAGGCGCGCACTACGAGATTTTCGCCGCGCGGCAGAAAAGCGCAGCGGTATAATGTCGCACAGTAATACTGGTGGGCTGCGGTGGCTCTGCCGTCAAGTGCGCGCAATACAATGTAAAACTGTTTGTTACAGTATTACAGTGCGACATTACACCGCTGCGCTTTTCTGCCGCGCGGCGAAAAACTCGTAGTGCGCGCCTGGCCTAACAAAGTTGAATTTCATACAAAATGTATGTAAACGAGCTCACGAATAATGATGTTTTTATTTTATGTGTGACCTATTCTTTTTTGTATGTGTGTGCGTGCGTGACGTCATTTCTTAGTTTACAGAAAGGGTATTTCTTTTCACGTCACCGTCTCAATTATTAAGGCATAACGGAAATTCTGTTATCACAGCAGCATTTATACGTCCCACTGCAGGGACGGGGCTACTCTATGTAAAGTAAAATATATATTTTTTGAGTTTCCTAAGCTTTTCTTTTTGGATAGAGATATTGGGATGGACATTTTTTCCTAGACTGATCCGGCAGTAGGGATTATGCCTTGCGTCGCGGGAAAATCAATTTAATGGATGCAATGAACATCTAGACTCAAGAGTTAAGACACTAGTTTGTTAATCGCATAAAAGATTGTCTGCGTAAGATTCAAAGCCGCAATTGCGACCGTCTCTACCAAGGCAGTTGAGTGATAGTAGACGTTTAGTCTTTCTGTCTTTGGGTTATGACCCGTATTTTACAATGTCCTTGTCAATGTTCATTGATCCCCTTATACCTCTGCACAAATTACCCATTTCTATGTATGATCAATACTAATTAATTTAGTTTAGATGTTTTAGTTATTCCCCATACTAATAAGATATTATTTTCTAAATTAACTAATAAATGCAACTCAATTCTCCACAATCTGCTACGAACGTATAACAACTACGTAGACTGTTGCTACGATTGCTACGCTCGTAGCGTTCGTAGAGGGTGAGCTGATACTTGTATTACTAGCCAAAATTTGCTTCCTTACAATATGGGAATATTGGTTGGTAAATTTTGTGTTGAGGATACTTATTAGAGGTAAAAAGGAGTGTTAATTTTCAGCTTTTGTTAATAGTAGAGAGTTAATGCATTGCATCTATTGAGTAAAAGAAAAAGTAGGTATATATTGCCCAAAAGTGGGTTTATACTCTTTAAGTGTTGAGTAGCCAGTGTCCCTATCGTCCAACAGACGTCCACTGCTGGACTTAGACTTTAAAAAAATATTCCCACTTAGTGCGGTACGACGCATTTGTCTATTCCCAATTTAACAAAGATAAAACAAGAAGTATTATCTAATGTAACAAAACCTACTCCAAAAGAGAGTCACTTAAAACTTAGTACAACGATTACAGTTCTAGCAAAGTCTTATAAGGAACCATATAAACCCTCTTTTATATTAACTACTCGCATGCCAAGCAATTTCAGATAACTATTTTCCTCTAGAGAGCCTAACTACTTGAGACAGTTTAATTTTCTAAGTGGCTAATTATGCTTTAATATGAATAATTTACACAGTCTTATTAGGCCATGGCCAGGCCAATTTATATTATGATAATGTGTAGTACGAAGTGTGAATTTCAAGTGGAAGGGGGATCCGGGATGGAATGTTATCTAGCCTGGACCGCGGCCCGACGACGGTTCATTTTGGGATGTTGTTTATTAGGTACTATAGTACACATTTTGTAGCATCATAAACAACACTTTAAAGCTATGTTTACATAATATGAAAATTTTAATAATTAATAGAATAAAAATTACACTTTATTCGCAATAATCTATATCTTCCCATTGGTAGACCCCGTTTTGAAATTAATGAAAGTAAAAAAGTATATCTTACAGATGTTATCTATACGAAAACAAAAAAAGAAATAGGCTGTTATTATCATTTAAATTGTATATTGGCTTGAGTATAAAAAGAGTCGGATAATTTCTTAGTACATGTTTTTGTAACTAAAAAGGTTTTATCCCAATTTATTTTGCTTAAATTGCGATTTATGAACTTCAGAATGAATGTTCTAAGAAATGCTGTCTTGAAGGAGCATTCTAAGAAAAGGCTATTTGGCTAAGAAACGAAACGTTTCTACGAAGTGGCACCCAAACCAAACGATTCCACCAATGTCTTACTTAATACAAAGAATGTCTTAAACAGTATCTGTTGTTGTTTTAGTTTTTCTGAGTATTTAAAGAGCAGAGCTGATATACTTATTTTTAATAAACTAAGTCCAATCATTCTTAAAAATAAAAATGACCTGCTATTTATATTCCTAAGTCTTTGTTGCGTTTTAATAGGGTTATTTTTACGTCCTTTCACATATCTTTTTTATAGTATAATCAAACCAAAAGAGTCTTATATGACTCATATATACACCGAGACGTACAGAATGACTTAATAAGCACTCTTAACCACAAATTAATGAATTCCTGTTTTGGACAATCAGGTACATTCAAACTAGAATAATTCTAACTAATTGGGAATAATATCACAACACAGTGCATTGCTGCCTAATCCTTTGTGTTTCTGGGAATCGAACCTAAAATAAACTAAATTTAAACAGGTATAAATTAAATTTGGACAACGAGGTAAAGGCTTAGGTCTTCGTCCTAGGGGTCAATGAATCTGAGGCAAATATTTACAAAACACAGCTTCTTATCCCTGTCTCAAGGTTCAAATGCTGTCAATTGTTTTTTCAATAACCAATAGCAAAACAAAGCTTTATAGATAATTTAATTTGTTATTTCCATTAGATTAGTTTTAGGTATTTGCATAAAGTAGGAATATTATTACACATTATAATATTAAATCTACAAACGCAATTTATAAAAAAAATTATTAACACGTTCCCAGTGCAGTGTACCATATGTGGTACACGTTCATTGTTTTACTATAGTGTCTGCTGAAGGTACTGTGAAAGGGTTAAGACGAACCGCATTAAAACAAGCGATCTTAAAATTTTGAAGTTAAACATAGTTTCGTATGAAGCTTAACTTATCCCACACGAGCTTTAAGATTATCCGACCACAAAAAGGCAACAGAGTTTAGTAACATGCGAGCCTTTTATCTACAAAGGTGTGTTGTTACAATGGCGGTGTAACACAAACGAGAGCTCAACTATTTACTGTTCGTACTCTGCACGGAGAATACTGTCTCGACAATATAATGAGATGCTAAAACACACTGATGTTATGTAAACGAAACCCGTTCACTGGATATTGTTTTGACCATTATCTTTTGCTTTTGTTTAGATATATCTGAGCCAAAGAAAGTCTAAGTTTAGATCTAGATTGGTTATGTTAGCTGCATAAAGTAAAATAATATCGTACATTATATTCAATTTTCTAATTCTTCACAAGCAATTTCATACAAAATTTCTAGGTACATTAACAGCAAAGCCATATGAAAACAAGGTATTACAATTTTAAACGAAACATAGTTTCCTATAAAGCTTAGCTTTAAGATTATCCGACCACAAAAAGGCAACAGAGTTAAGTAACATGCGAGCCTTTTATCTACAAAGGTGTGTTGTTACAATGGCGGTGTAACACAAACGAGAGCTCAACTATTTACTGTTCGTACTCAGCACGGAGAATACCGTCTCCACAATATAATGAGATGCTAAAACACACTGATGTTATGTAAGCAGAACCCGTTCACTGGATATTGTTTTGACTATCATCTTTTAGTTTTATTTACGAATATTATTTGAGACAAAGGAAATTCAACTTTTGTCAAATTGTTTTTCGACAAACCTAAGCTTTATAGATAATTTAATTACAAAATATAAACTAGATTATTTTATGTTTAATGCAGAAATTAAAATAATATTATACATTATATTATATAGTTTTACCATATTAAAACAAGCGATCTTAAAATTTGAAAGTTATACATAGTTTCCTACGAAGCTTCACTTATCCCACACGAGCTTTAAGATTATCCGATCACAAAAAGGCAACAGAGTTAAGTAACATGCGAGCCTTTTATCTACAAAGGTGTGTTGTTACAATGGCGGTGTTACGCAAACGAGAGCTCAACTATTTACTGTTCGTACTCTGCACGGAGAATACTGTCTCCACAATATAATTAGATGCTAAAACACACTGATGTTATGTAAACGAAACCCGTTCACTGGATATCGTTTTGACTATCATCTTTTACTTTCTAGGTAGGTACTTTTTAGGTATATTATTTGAGACAAAGAAAATCAAACTTTATAAGATTTTATACTTTTCGTTTGAAGTTAGGCTTGTTTTAATGATGATCATATTGAGACGTAAACATACAATAGTTTGCTATGTACAGTCACGAGCATTAATATGTACACATTGTCAAATTTTCTTAACTATCTGCACGTTTATCTAGACATAAGAATACCAAAAATATTTTGTAATTTAGAAGATGTTCCGTAGGGTTTTGAACTAATCTTCGAATATTCGATTTTGGATTGGCAGAACTTTAGATAACTGTTTTACAAAACGTGAACCTATGATTACGGTGTACATATTATTGCTCGTGACTGTACTTGGGTCAATCTCCAAATCGGGCGTATTCGTGTGATCGCTCTGGTGCTTTTCAGATCTTGATATTTTTTGGTAATTATGTATCTCATTGAAAATAATGATATTAAAATACTACATTTTTACTATTGGCCTTCATTTTTGACAAACAGTTATGGAAATATTTAAGTTCAAACATTTTCGCGTCCAGAGCAATCATGATAGGCGCTAGAGCGATCATAAATGGTGAAACAAAAATAATAAAATTGGTAATATATTATTTATTTAGTCATTTTTAGTCTTGCATGTTACAAGATTTTATAATTTTATGTTTAGGGGATATATCTAGAGCTTTTTGAGAGCTCATCAGTTACAAACTTGTTCATTTTTAGGAGTAGGGCAGCGTACCGATTTTGAAACAACGGAACCCTTATAGGATCACTTCGTTGTCCGTCTGTCTGTCTGTCAAGACCATTTATCTCAGAAACGCGTGAAAGAAAGAAAGAAAATAAGTTTATTAAGTTTATTAGGCATACATACACAACATCCAACAATCAAACATAAACAATTCTAGATATAACATTAAACAAAAACAAATAATAAAAATTAAAAATAATGTGTAGTGCAATGCTGTGTAGAGGGATGCCTAAAAGGTTTCAGCTCAGCTTAAGCTACGGATGACCGCAGCGCTGATTTCAAGCCGAAGCGTGGAAGTATCAATTTTCAACAAATATTATTAATGATGAGACGTGACGTCATAGAATTTTTGACAGATAAGTAAGTCGTAATGTCACATAATTTTGGCAGGAAAATTTTTTTTGACAGCTGAGTCGTGACGTCATTGAATTTTTGACAGATGTGTCGTGACATTACAGAATCTTTGACAGATGAGTAGTGACGTCATTGAATTTTTGACAGAATCTGTCAAAAACTCTCACATTCACATCTGATGTGTCGTGAAATCACAGAATTTTTGACAGATGAGTCGTAACGTTATAGAATTTTTGCGGGAAAAAGAATATTTAGACAGCTGAGTCCTGACGTCATCACAATTTGGCGAGAAAGTAAATAGGTTTGTACGGAACCCTCGGTGCGCGAGTGAGACTCGCACTTGACCGGTTTTATAAGGGTTCCGTACCGATTTTGGAAAAACGGAACCCTTTGTTGTCCGTTTCTCTATCAAGGCTATTTATCTCAGGAATCGTAGAGGTATCAAGCTGAAATTTTTGCCAAATACTAAGGTCTATATTGCCTTTTAGTGCTGTAAAAAAATCAAACTTCTAATCTAACGAAATCAAGACATATAGCCGTTTATGTCGCAAATTTTCGATGAGCAAAGGGCAAAAAGCTACAGGGTACTTCCAGTCTACACACAAACTTGAAATTTGGCATGAAGCAAGGTCTTATAGTGCATGTAAAGGAAAACTTCCGAAAACTTGAAATTTTGGCTTCCATCATATTATATTTTGATAATTTCGTCATAGTTATAATAATTTTGACAGCTGAGTCACGTGACTAGTGACGCCATAGAATTTTGGTCACGTGACACGTGACGTCATAGAATATTTGACAGCTGAGTCGTGACATTTGTCGTTGTAACAATCTGGTATTATTACTTAAAGTAGCTTTATAACGTACAATTATTGCAAAATATCATCGCTCTGGTCTTTTGGACAGAGCAATCATAGCCATAGCGATCAAAAAAAGTCATAAAAGCATTAATATAGCCCAAAATAAAAACAGTAGAAAGTTGTGTTTACGCCTCATAAAGAACATCATTTCTATCACTTAATTCACTTAATAAGCACATTTACAACCTTACTATTTGATTTATAAAACATGCCATATCAATGATCAAATTCGAGAACCAAACCCAGATAAATCATAAACTTACCCTCGTAATGTTGGAGTGGGGGACCGTGGCACAAATGTATCTTCCTCGGCGGTTAGACCACTACAGCCACTACCCCGGGGGAGGGGAATAGAGTTTCTATTTCGTAAAACGAGGGATGAGCGCGATGTTTTACTCCAGCGCAGAGCGATGAGATAAAATGCCAGGTCATGACGATAAATTTAAATTGTGCCAAAAATATTGTTAATATAATTTTTTTTTAAATATTACAATGAAGATTAACTATTTGTTATGTAATATAAAATAACATCGGACATACGAACCTTCTCAATAAAAAGTTACACAATGTTTTCTCATTCAATCGGGAGTTAGGTCAACCCAGAGCAATCAGGATTTTAGGGTTTATGTTTTTTTTTTAAATATTTCTAATAAACTAATTCATAATTTCAGCCCTGCACCACATAGATTAGACACCAAAGTATACATAAAAAAATGTAATGAAAACGTTTATCGATTTCAAAATGGGTTTCTCCAGTCCGACACGATAAAAAATGCCTCTGGAGATCTACCCACTTACAGTACCTGGCCGTAAATAATGCACATCGACTTTTGTAAAGAGACAATCGGCTAATTTCGGCTTCGTAGAGCATCATCTCTGTCGCTCGAAATACAAACAGTCTGGTATCTATTAGCAACTGTCAAGGGTACGTATTCCACAGACGCGAGCTTGCTACTGAGCGGAGCCTAAAAGATTGTCCTGTAAGACATATATACATACATTTATGGTTTGGACTAGAGGTTGAAACCTGTGCTCCGAAATCAGTGCATTAAAAGGCTAATAAGTTTGTCTACATTGGCGTTCCATCATTGTGTCAAAAGTCTGCCTACAGTGCATTTACCGCTACGCAGTCGCTAGTCTATAATCCTCCTATCCAGTAGGCTATCGGGTCAGTGTGCTAAATGCCATGTATCCTGTCTAAACGCACTTCAACCAGGCAATCCTATGCGCTACGACCGTCAATTTGCTTCTGCTGCACATCAAAAGGATAGCTCTTTCCATTAACATTAATACCGCCCGATTGACACAATTTCTTACAATGTAAAGAAAAAAAAATGGAGAACATGCGTTTTCAAAAAGTACGGAGCTTCATCAAATATTTTCACTGTCTTTCTCTCTTCTTTTCTATATTTTCTAGTTATACCTATGGTTAATTTATCTGTTATTTTTTTACTATATTTTGTTACGATAAACAAGGTAAATATTTACCCGGTATAAATATAATAGAAAACGATGCAATAACATAGCTCAGTTATGATTACTGTAATTTTCTAATTTTATCTCAGCCGGGCGGAGAAAAATGAGATCCAAGATTAAAGTATAAGTTTGCAAATTACATGATCTCGAGTGTTTTCAAGTAAGCAACCATGTTTTTGATGTATTAAACATGATTTCTAACAAATTCTCAAAGTTAAAGCGATTAAATTCCAATTTTGCCGGCTGCAAGGAATTCCAAACTCTATGGGTCAATTTGAAAGCAGACTTTACTATTTTGCAAGTTTGAATAAACCGAACAGTAATTGCGGTTATTCCATGAAACCTGACATTAATTTTGCAAGTAACAATTTGAGTAATTTACTATCTAGGCATTGGAAGTATTTAGCCGAGGCTCAATGCATCTTTCACACACTTGAAAACGTTAATATTGTCTGATTAATTGACAAGCTCATGAAGCCCGATGGTATTGGCAATAATAAGTCTTTTGGGTAATTGTAAAACGAATTATCATAATGAATGCTAAAATGCTAAGAGGACCGACGACCTTAAAAAGGTCTCTGGGTCGGGCTGAATGCTGAAGCTGCAGGACCGAGTTCTGTGGCGCGTGTTGGGAGAGGCCTATGACTGCGATAGGCTAGTTGATTGATTGATGCTAAAATAAAAAAAATACCTTAAAATAATAATATAATATTGTGTTAATTAGAGTCAAAAATTTGATTCAAAACTTATCGTCAAAAATTTCATCCATCATTTATTTTAGGATATCTGTCCCTAAAGAAAGACTTTATAAATTTTGCTATGATGATAATCATTGCAACAGTGACAAACAAAAAAACAACGATATATAAAATGCGGAACAAAATTTCGTCTACTCTATTGAGGAAAATCTCTATGAATTGTAGAAATTGTTTCTTGAAAACATTCTTTAGAAAAAAATCTTTGTAGAAAAAAAGATGATTCGAAAGGACGCCGCTTACGTCGTACGAACCTTGCTGTAGTAAGTAGATAAAACTTTTTGACGTTAATTCTACTTTAAGAGCAAAATGGAATAATTGAGTTAGAATTTTTGCATTACGGAGCTCGACAGTTGGCTGATCTAGTTTTCTTCAGCACTTTTAAACTATAGGTATTATTAGATTCAAGTAATGTATTCGTTGTTAAAGCTTTTTCTATTTTTCTAGTCTACTGGTTAGGTTAGCTAAAAGAGATCGGAATTTGCAAAATGTTTTATATAAATGAGTAATTTTATGCCACAACCTGTGTCAATTCTCGTACCTTAAAATCGTTAAAAATTCGGTTAAGTTAACACACATGCAGATTACAATATGAACTCATGAGTTATATTAGAGTAACGTATTCTTTAAATATTTTCCATTACCCATTATAAAGTTTTGTTGAAAGTTATCCGAAACCGAGCTGTGAATGTATGTACGAGAAGTCATTGTGCCCTCAATAGCTGAATTATTGCGGAGACGCGACGACTTCCTTGGCAACCAGTGACGCACACATTCACAAATAGTGTAGTGTAGATGTGAATAACCGCTTTCGGAAAAGTCTCATGATACGAACGAAGAAATGGGATATTCTCTACTAGTTGTTATAGTGTTTACGTTGTAGAGTGTAGGTAATTATTAGCTGTGGTACATACAATTTTAGAAACAAAACAAATATAATAATATATGTGATTTTTTAACTGATTTACATAACGCTATTTAGTAAACAGAGCAAACTTAACAGAGCAAGTCATCCAATAAATACACGTCTATGCTTTTTTGTGTAAATTAATACAGTAAGTACATATAGATAAACCTAAGAATCAATTTCCTATTAGGTGCGCAAAAGCAGTCACAGAAAAGTTAGAGTATTCTGCGTTTAAAAGCGCCCGTGTACCGGTGCATAGCTTTTTCTACCTTATACGAGTAGGTACACGTAACATTCAAAATGACTCAAAACATATTCTTCTGCGAGCAAGTGCGTGGATTGTGGACACGATAGGTGTTTGAGAGGTATGGTCAGAGTCTATTAAGCCAATGTGTAATTTGTCTATTTATGGTTTTCCCAAATAGATCAGGGGTGATCATATACAGGAACCACGTCTACAAGAGTGACGTAAGCTATCATTACCACGATATAATATCCTTTCTTTAAGTACACAGTAAACAAACAAACAAAAAGTAACCTTCGCCTAATATTAATGAGTGTAATAATAGGTAAGCTACGTACGAGGGTACATAGTAATTGCCACGAATGAAACTTAATGATGCGTATTTTATACTAGAAGTGATTTGAACGACAAACGTGTTTGTCGACCTATTTAGTCCGGTTTATTTTAAGGGTAAACTAATCGATATTATTTGAACACCTACGTTGATTATGCTAGTATATAAAATTCATTAGATGAGTTTTTTCTTAAAAAAAGGTTTTGACCTAGAAGGGTAAAATTCCTGCTAAGGAGGTATATAGGTAAGTTATCTTAGTTACCACGTTTGAATGATCTATTATTTCTTTCTTTCTTATACTTTCCAAAATTGTGATGCATGGGTCATATCATTATCAAGATTTTGGTACGAGACAAGATTTCGTGTGGGTTCGATTTATTCAGAATCCCCTTTACAAGACTGCCAGGACGAGATTTGACAATATATTGACATGTACAGTGAAAAATGCAGGAAACGCCAACCTCAATTCGCAAGGCTTTGAACGAATACCGACCTCGACACGTGAGCTTACCATACAAGCGTAACATTGATTCTCATTCATTGTTAAGTCTTTAGTAATGAGAAGATAATTTAAATTGGTTATTATAGTAATGTTTTAAGATGTGTATCGTAAAAGTGAAACAAAAACCCTTACTAATCCATCTGGTTAGTATGGTTTTTGTAGCTAATGTTTCCATTTAGTAGAAGTTTGTTCTTGCGGTGAGACGCTTATGTGCTACTTTGATACCTAATACATTTACACAATACTATCTAAACAGGCCAAGCACATTGGATGCTTAGCAAATGATAAATATACTATCAGAGCATAAAGAAACACAATTAAAGCTGACAAAATTTCACATGACAGCGGCAAAATTTTGAGTTTCCTATCTCAGTCTCTAGCTCTCAGAGACCAGTATTATAAAAATATCGATGCTTTTATTTCTAATCCCACTATTGTTTAAAATGTATAGTTTAGTTATAGTAATACTGTATATAGTTTAGCATAGTTTAGTAAGTTACTAATGTAAATATAATTATAAGCCGACTTAATCTATACGATGTATGACTATTTTTAAATAAATGAGATTTTAAAAAAAAGCTACATACACTCAGATGAAACCAAGAAAAAGAGGTAGATAGACATGAAGAGGCAATGATAGAGTACTACGTTACACATACACGGAGGCAAACTTCGTGCCAATTATTTCATCGAAATCAAATATCAAAAGTAACCACTTGATGAATATTTTATCACAGAAAAAAATAAAATAAAATGTTAAAAAATCTTTACCTTTTTTATATGTACGAATATGTGCATTGTAACGAGACAAACAAGTTGCTCGTCTAATGGTAATCTTCACGCTTATTCATACCAGATGCAAAAGAACTATTCAGAAATCAAGTTTAGATTATTTGTGCACTTTACACTCGTTACCATGAGATACAAGCCGTTATGTCTCTACTGTTTGGAGGTGGATTAAACGAGCAAAGAAGTGGTACTAACCTAGATAGCCTGTTGTTGAAGAGACTTGCAACCTTTATGGAGCAGTCAAATATTTTAACTAAATTCTATTATAATTACGATTCAATTCATACTCTTAAGTATTAATATATATATATATATATATATATATATTATACTAGCTGCTGTGCCCGCGACTTCGTTCGCGTGGCGGATGTTACTTACTTCGCAATTCGATTTATTACTGAAAAATCGTTTTTTAAACCTTATAACAAACAGATATACCTACACACGAATTGTAAAATTAACGAACGAACCAAAACCTTTTCAAAAACAGACCTTTACAAAGACAGATCTATGAAGACTGTGTCTAAACTTATACTGAAAGACATGAGCGAACGTCATTCTTTCAAGTAAAATCTTAATGTACCGCGATACTGAAAATGACGTCACAGGCACAATGCCATCTGTTGTCAAATTTGTAAGTTAAAATAAATGACATCGCTTATTTCATCATAACAGCCCATTAATGTCCCACTGCAAGGACGCGCCTCCTCCCGTGACGGAGGGATACTTGGCCTACTAATACCACGTTGGCCAGTCGGATTGGTATAGGGTTTAATTTCAATTTTTCCTTCTTTTTTATTTCGTAAAGATAATATTCACCGATAGTCCCTTAGTCGGTTTTACGCCACCCATGGGATGAGATGGGGAGGTGACATATTGTATTCTTGCTCCGTTACCACACGGATAATCGCTAATTAATTATGAATGAATACATTTGCACGCCACGTTATGGTGCGGCAGAATTACCTGCCTCGGTGGCGCGGCGGTCGCATTACATGGCTGGCGTGCATGAGGTCGCGGGTTCGATTCCCATGGAGGACAGTTGCGATACACAAACTATTGTCCTTAGTCTGGATGTTCTTTGTGTCCGTTAAATTGATATTTTTAAAGGCTAGTGTGAAGACTTATAATTGATATTACACATACGATTCATGGTTAATTTTATTAACATTTAAAAGGAATAATTTATTAATAGCACTTAATAATAAAATAGTTATAGATTATTTGAAAACTCATTTATTTTATGATTACTACTGGTAACGCCATCTCGTGAACAAAAGAAACGAAATTTAAATTCATTCAAAAAACCAATCCATTTTTCATGACCCCTGATTTGTATTGGACTGTTCTAATAAAGAGATCTAGCGATATCTCGAGTATTACTTATCCGATTCCGATTGTTTTATTATAGTATAGATAGATACCTACTTTAAACTTAATACCTAAAAACTACGTATCTATGTATTTTTTAATATCTAAAGCGCGCTTATTCCGAGAAGAGTCAATAAGAACCACGTCCGTTCGCATTAAGAGTCAATGTGAATGAAATTATATAGATGCAGTGGTTGGCTCGGACGTTAAACAAAAATCAACCGTACAGCCGTACTCATACTGGCGCGGCGACATTTGGAAATTTTCTTTCATCTAAATCTTGTGTGTTTATAAACCGATTTCTATAATTTTTTTTTATGAATAAGGTATTAAAGTGTACTTTTCAAATATGGGAGTTTGAAAAAGATATGACTATGCAAATTACAATATATTTATGTATTTAATACACTTTGAAGAAAACCCTAACGATTAAACAGGTTATTGTGGCTAATATATAAAAGATAGATATATACTATTGATGACTTTTTTGTACATCTTTTGAAGACCATTATTTTTGTAATACATATTTTTGGCGTATGATCAACGTATGCGATGATAAGAGCTCGAACGCGCGTTTTTTCAACCGACTTGCTTCAAATTTTTCGTCACTGCTCAGCTCCTATGTGTCTTAGCGTTATGTTATACAGCCTATAACCTGCCCAGGAGTATGGACTACAATCGTACCAAGTTTGGTTAAAATGCCTTCAGTAGTTTTTGACCCATGCGTGCACATACAGACAGACAGACAGAAAGACAGACAGACAGACAAAAAATTTATTGATTGCATTTTTGGCATTAGTATCGATCACCATTCATCCTCCAATATTAATTTTTAACATATATTCAATGTACAGAATTGATCTCTCTACAGTTTTATTATAAGTATAGATATGTATAATCTTGGAGATTCTCAAAAATAAAACCTTTCTATTTCTGAACCACTTGTAAATGTATCGTTTGCTTAAAAATACAAAGTATTTATGATTACGCTCAAACAACGAGAGAACGTATAAATGTCTTACAACCGAGTTACCGAAAATATTCTTTACTTTTTTTACACAAACGTGTTTCGATGCAAAGCAAAAATCTTTTTGGTATGTTTGAACTTTTCTTTGTAAAGAGAATAGTCAAGTATTCTTGCAAGCGTCGGGTCGGGTAGAATTACTCATAAAAATGTATTTCCATCTGACGAAGGTGAATAGGAAAGTAGTTTTTTTTGGTGAATCTCGATTTAAGCCTACGTTCCATTATGTCATCGGATAGGTACTTTTTATTGGACACCTTCTATCCTTATCTACTTTCATCTGATAAAAAGCCCTCCTTCTTATTAGTTGAATAAATTGGGGACGTAAAGCTGTCAAAGGCTCTTTAAAGATTTTTCGTTTTACTTTTTTTTTTACACGATTTTATTAACCTTACCCTTAATTTTCTTTTTAAAGAACTCCGGCGTAGGACTAAGACCTGTATTACAATTTCACAGAGAGGTATAAAAACCTATTTCCAGGAAAATATCTTTTTTTTATCTTTATTTAAGAAAAAAAAGATATTAATAAAAAAAAGATACTATAGACTAATCCGATATGTAAAATAATTTACACCGTAGTCAGTCAGACTTAGACAAATCCTTATTTGTCATAGTTGCGTGGGAAGGAGTTTACACAACTCATTTCCTTAACTATGAGTGTGTATAAATAAAGGAGTGGTTTTCAAAGTTATTAGATTACAACTCCACCCACATATGAGTAATCTATATCTATACTTATAATAAAACTGTAGAGAGATCAATTCTGTACATTGAATATATGTTAAAAAATAATATTGGAGGATGAATGGTGATCGATACTAATGCCAAAAATGCAATCAATAAATTTTTTGTCTGTCTGTCTGTCTGTCTGTCTGTCTGTATGTGCACGCATGGGCCAAAAACTACTGAAGGCATTTTAACCAAACTTGGTACAATTGTAGTCCATACTCCCGGGCAGGTTATAGGCTGTATAACATAACGCTAAGACACATAGGAGCTGAGCAGTGACGAAAAATTTGAAGCAAGTCGGTTGAAAAAACGCGCGTTCGAGCTCTTATCATCGCATACGTTGATCATACGCCAAAAATATGTATTACAAAAATAATGGTCTTCAAACGATGAATAAAAAAGTCCTGAATAGTATATATCTATCTTTTATATATTAGCCACAATAACCTGTTTAATCGTTAGGGTTTTCTTCAAAGTGTATTAAATACATAAATATATTGTAATTTGCATAGACATATGTTTTTCAAACTCACATATTTCAAAAGTACACTTTAATACCTTATTCATAAAAAAAATATATAGAAATCGGTTTATAAACACACAAGATTTAGATGAAAGAAAATTTCCAAATGTCGCCGCGCCAGTATGAGTACGGCTGTACGGTTGATTTTTGTTTAACGTCCGAGCCAACCACTGCATCTATATAATTTCATTCACATTGACTCTTAATGCGAACGGACGTGGTTCTTATTGACTCTTCTCGGAATAAGCGCGCTTTAGATATTAAAAAATACATAGATACGTAGTTTTTAGGTATTAAGTTTAAAGTAGGTATCTATCTATACTATAATAAAACAATCGGAATCGGATAAGTAATACTCGAGATATCGCTAGATCTCTTTATTAGAACAGTCCAATACAAATCAGGGGTCATGAAAAATGGATTTGGTTCAATGTTGAATGAATTTAAATTTCGTTTCTTTTGTTCACGAGATGGCGTTACCAGTAGTAATCATAAAATAAATGAGTTTTTAAATCCATACTAATATTATAAATGCGAAAGTAACTCTGTCTGTCTGTCTGTCTGTCTGTCTGTCTGTCTGTCTGTCTGTTACTCTTTCACGCCTAAACGGCTGAACGGATTTCGATGAAATTTGGTACAGACAATCTTTAGACCCTGAGAAAGAACATAGGCTACTTTTTATTAGCAATCATATTATATTTTGATTTCATAGAATTTGGCGGGAAAGCTGTGTCACGTGACCTGTGACGTCATAGGTCACGTGACCTGTGACGTCATAGGTCACGTGACCCGTGACGTCATAGAATTTTGACAGATGAGTCGTGACGTCACAGAATATTGGCGGGAAAATATTTTTTGACAGTTGAGTCGTGACGTCATTGAAGTTTGACAGATGAGTCGTGACGTCATAGAATTTTTGACAGATGAGTCGTGACGTCACAGAATTTTGGCAGGAAAATATATTTTGACAGCTAAGTCGTGACGTCATTGAATTTTGGCGGGAAAAATAGTATTTAAACAGCTGAATCCTGACGTTATCACAATTTGGCGGGAAAATAAATAGGTTTGTACAGGACCCTCGGTGCGCGAGTCAGACTCGCACTTGACCGGTTTTTTAGCTGTTGGTCTGATATATCTAGAGAGCTTAAATTCGTAATTGTCAACTTATTTCATCATAACAGCCCATTAATGTCCCACTACAGGGACGGGCCTCCTTCCTTGACGGAGGGATACTTGGCCTACTAATACCACGCTTGCAGACGGATTGGTATAGGGTTTAATTTCAAGTTTTCCTTCTTTTTATTTAGTGAAGATAATAATTCACCTTATTTGTTAGGCACTAAAGTGACACACCTTTGCTTATCCTATCCTACTAATATTATAAATGCAAGTTTGTGAGGATGGATGGATGTTTGTTACCCTTTCATGCAAAAACTACTAAATTTGGAATATAGGTAGTTTAAGGTGTAAAATAACAATTAAGCGGGTTACCGCGGGCATCAGCTAGTAATATATAACTATTTTATTATTAAGTGCTATTAATAAGTTATTCCTTTTAAATGTTAATAAAATTAACCATGAATCGTATGTGTAATATCAATTATAAGTCTTCACACTAGCCTTTAAAAATATCAATTTAACGGACACAAAGAACATCCAGACTAAGGACAATAGTTTGTGTATCGCAACTGTCCTCCATGGGAATCGAACCCGCGACCTCATGCACGCCAGCCATGTAATGCGACCGCCGCGCCACCAAGGCAGGTAATTATGCCGCACCATAACGTGGTGTGCAAATGTATTCATTCATAGTTAATTAGCGATTATCCGTGTGGTGACGGAGCTAGAATACAATATGTCACCTCCCCATCTCATCCCATGGATGGCGTAAAACCGACTAAGGGACTATCGGTGAATATTATCTTTACTAAATAAAAATGAAGGAAAACTTGAAATTAAACCCTATACCAATCCGACTGGCCAACGTGGAATTAGTAGGCCAAGTATCCCTCCGTCACGGGAGGAGGCGCGTCCTTGCAGTGGGACATTAATGGGCTGTTATGATGAAAAAAGCGATGTCATTTATTTTAATTTTAACTTACAAATTTGACAACAGATGGCATTGTGCCTGTGACGTCATTTTCAGTATCGCGGTATTAAGATTTTACTTGAAAGAATGACGTTCGCTCATGTCTTTCAGTATAAGTTTAGACACAGTCTTCATAGATCTGTCTTTGTAAAGATCTGTTTTTGAAAAGGTTTTGGTTCGTTCGTTAATTTTACAATTCGTGTGTAGGTATATCTGTTTGTTATAAGGTTTAAAAAACGATTTTTCAGTATTAAATCGAATTGCGAAGTAAGTAACATCTGCCACGCGAACGAAGTCGCGGGCACAGCAGCTAGTATAAGTAATAAGAAAATACCTGCATACGGTATGACTGAACTATATAAGTATCTACAAATAATAATTTTATAAAGAAAAACCGTTCAATGGACACTTCGAGTACTACTTACTTACTAAATATCAAATGTTATCAAAGCTTGATGACTATCCATACCGTAACCATCCAACATTATTCTTAGAACTTTTTGAAAACTTCAAAAATTATTTTAACATTAATGAGATTTAAAAACATCAGAAAAAAAAGCACAAGTAGCATTTCAATATAACTCAGTTAATATTTATTAAAGCATTGACAGCGTGATACTTATTTCTAGGTACCAACTTTACCTCGATGAATGGAATAGGCAGTCCTTGCTGTGTGATATTATGTATTAAGTACTTCTAAGATTATTTTTCATACACTTTCCGGAACCTTAATTAGGTTGTCTGTCCAGCGGGTAAGGGGTCTGCCAACTCTAAATTTTTTTGCCACGGTTGGCATGGATGAGGGTGTCACTACATCACACGCAGTGGAGAATATTAGAAGAATTATATCCAGCAGTAAGAGTCTTTTAGCTGATAATAGGATAATGAAAAAGTTAATTATACAAACCATACATAAACTGTATAATCACGTGTATATAAAGCTTTTACAAAATCACGCGTGAACTTTTCACTTCGCTCATTTGAATATTAATTACTTTAAGTGTATTAATGGAATTTTCCATTCACAAATGTGTGACAGAATAAAAAAACAAGCTCGGAACTTAATTACAATGTAAATTAAACTAGCTTCAGCCCCTACACATACATGGAGGCAGGAAAACAATGTCGTTGTCCCAAGAGAATATAGTGTAGTGATAAAAATAATGCTGTAACCTAATTAAGTTCGTGTTATATAAGAAATGTCAAATAAATTCTTTTAGAACTTACTTTGGGATTTTATTGGGTCTTATATTTAATTGGTAGGTATGTAATGGTGTACCATTACTCCAGGTATTTGTGTGGTGAAATACTTAGAAAGTACATTGTTATCATTCCTTTTCGCAACTAACCTTCATCACATCATTCATTCTGCTAAAGAAGGAATAGGTAAAGTGTATAAATATCCTCATAACACCCCATTAATGTCCCACTGCAGGGACGGGCCTCCTCCTGTGACTTAGGGGTACTTGGCCTACTAACACCACGCTGGCCAAGCGTATTGGTATAGGGTTTAATTTCAAGTTTTCCTTCGTATTATTTCGATAGGATAATATTCACGGATAGTCCCTTAGTCGGTTTGTACGACACCAATGGGATGAGATAGGGTGGTGACATATTGTATTCTTACTCCGTCACCACAGAGAATATCTGATGCTGCATCTTAAATGTATCGACTGTACGGACTAAATCCGCAAACCATATTAACGCACATTCAAAGGCTTGTTGAAGAGATTTTGCAATTTGATTCGAAAGCTCTTGGTTCGGACATGCTTTTGGATTTGGACTGGTGTATGTCTGACAAACGCATCTAACCGGTAGACTATCCTAGCTCTTGCCTCGATATTCAAGTCTATATATTGCTTTCGGATATTATGAAAAGAAGATTCTTAATTCAAACAACAACATCTAAGATATCTTGTCGACAAATTCTCAATGGTATATTTGAATAAAACAATAAGACTTCATTACATTACTTAATTATGTATAACTAGCTGACCCTTGCCCACTTCGTAAGGCCTCGTTTTAGGCGGCAAAAAAAACGCTTAAAGCGCGCACTTTATTAAACATATTTCATTACTGCGCCACTCCTATTAGTCATAGTGTGATACTACATAGCCTATGACACTCCCCAATAAATGGACTATTCAACACAGGAAGAATTTTTAAAATCGGTTCATTAGATCCAGAGATTACCCTCTACAACGTCACAAACACACAAACATACAAACACACAAACTTTACCTCTTTATAATATTAGTATAGATACATATTGAATTACCTATAAACCTTTTAAAAATTAACAAAGTTAATGCGAATGATATTTTAAGCACGCTTTATTAGTTATTCACGTAATTTTTAATTATTTAATTTCAACAAGGCTCAATGTAATAATCTACATATTATTTTACGAGCGGCATTGTGGTTGATTCCCAGAAAAATCCTCGACAATGGTATGCTTTTAATTTATTATTAAAACTATGTAGTTTCATTTGTTTTTCTTGTTACGATGTATTAATAATTAAACAATGATTAAGGATAATACTTCATTGCAGTTTAGATAGGTATAAGCGTTATCTATCTATACTAATATTATAAAGAGGTAAATTTTGTGTGTTCGTGACGTTGTAGGGGGTAATCTAAGGAACCGATTTTAAAAATTCTTTCTTTGTTGAATAGTCTATTTATCGGGGAGTGTCATAGGCTATATAGTATCAAGCTATAACTAATAGGAGTGGAGCAGTTATGAAATATGGTTTTAAAAAGGGACGCTTAATAAGGTTTTTTTCGCCGCCCAACGAAGTGGGCACGGGTCAGCTAGTTTATTGTAAAGAGAACTCTCATACTAGGTAACGACCACAGAAACATTGTTCTGATATAGGGCTCAACACAATTGTATAGGAATTGTACAAATGATTATGTTTCGTGGATTTTAAACCCGCGACTTCGTGCACAACAACCGCATAAATGATAACTTTGCCATCGAGGCACTTACGTAATTAATCATCATCATCATAGCAGCCCAATAATGTCCCACTGCACGGACCTCCTTCCGTAATGAAGGGGTACTTGGCCTACTAATACCACGCTGGCCAGACGGATTGGTATAGGGTTTCATTGCAAGTTTTTATTTTTTTTATTTCGTAAGGATCACGGATTATCCCTTAGTCCTCCTACGACACCCATGGGATGAGATGGGGTAGTGACATATTGTATTCTTAACTACGTAATTAATAGTAATCATGTTTCTATTCAAATAATACGATAGCCAAACAACAACAGGTTAACAGAATAACTCAACTCTTTATACTCTCTAGTATTCAGGTTGTTTTGCGAGCACTGGTCCGCGATACCTCCACTCACCAACTCGCAAACTCTAAATAACAAAGTGGGGTGAACCATCCTTCGTTGAAAACAAATAGCCGACCTTTTGCCTTCTTTATAAGACCCTTGTTAACTTGTCCTTAATAAATTATTTATTTTGTGCCGCGACCGTGTTACAGCTACATTTTTGTTAATTTTATTTATTATTTTCGAATAACTTTTCACTGGAAATGTTACGATTAATGAATGGAATTTATTTTTGGAAGTAACTTTTGTGAGATTTTAGAGGTGTTTTGGTGACAAGTATTTATTTTAAGTAACTGGAGCTAACGAGTGGAAGAGATGATTTCAAGATGTTTAGTTACGTAATGAAAAGTTAAAACAATTATTGTAAATCATGTTAAACCTTAGTATATACGAGTATATAAATATTTTGGTAAAGCCTGGACAATTGACCTAGAAATTTCTGTAATATAAGTTAAATTTTTTGCTTTTTATCTACATAATATATTGAGTTTATGTGGATTTTTATATAAACGAGTTATCATAACTATCATAATTGATTTAAGTGGTTTAAATAACATTGTTTTCTTTCATTATAAACCATAGTTTCTTTATTAATTTAATGTATTTCGTAAATAAGAATCAATTTTCTTAAAGATTCATTTTTCAAAAGTTTCATTACTAATTAACCAAAATTTTACTTTATAATAACAATTATTATGAAGTGGATTAAAACAAAGTAGCAAAAGCTTTTCTTAAATAAGTACATTGACTCACTAATTCCTTCTAGAAAAACCATTTATGTAATTTTGAATTACTACGACAAATAAAAATACCTACTATACAAAACAATAGGACATAGATAATATCTCTAAAAAACACCATGAATATTTAAAACATGGTAAAAGTATCGTTCGTATACTAGTTACTTATGCATTCTTAAGACAGGGAAGGAAAAATATATTATGTTTTTGTTTATTCTACTTAAATATAGGTAACATAAACAAATGTGGAAACGAAAAATATAAAAGGGAGCAGTAACTTAGTTGGCTACCAGAAAAAAACCTCTTTGCGTTATGGAGAAAGAGTATTGAATTAGAAGGGTTAAACCTTAGATAAGTAATAATTATGTAAGCTTACCTACTATCTCCGTGTGGTGACGGAGTAAGAATACAATATGTAACCACCCAATCTCATTCCATGGGTGTCGTAAAAACCGACTGAGGGACTATGCGTGAATATTATCTTTACGAAATAAAAAGAAGGAAAACTTAAAATGAAACCCTATACCAATCCGTCTGGCCAGCGTGGTATTAGGTAGTAGGCCAAGTATCCCTCCGTCATGAGAGGAGACCCGTCCCTGCAGTGGGACATTAATGGGCTGTTATGATGATGACCTACTATTCTGTATGGTGACAGACTTAGGATGTCTAAGTTAAGCTCCATGTCATACCGTAAATGTCATATAAAAATTAACTAAGGACGAAGTTAAGTGAAATCAGATATTATTTCTGAGACTAAATCAATCAAGGATTTACAAATACGCCAGGGCAGCGTAATATTAGTGCATAATAAAAATTATTGTTACTTTTGGAAAATTGATTCATGGGTAATTTTTTCATTGGTCTCGTAAACGGATCAAATCCAAATAAATAATTTTTGCGATTCACAAGACAAATTATTTTTAAGTAGAAGTCTGCTTGATTATGTTTTCAGTTGCCCCAAAAGACTTCGTTAAGATGAAATTTAGTGATAATTATATTCTACAATCAAATCATTTCGAAAATTGAATTATACTCGTAGCTAGCGAAATTTCTTTCAGCCCAATTCAATAATATTTAAAGCTTAAAATACTTGACATTTTTTGTACCTTGGGTAATATAGCTACAGAACCGACATCCAACAATTTTATTGTAAAACTAAATTAACAAAGTACTCTGTAAAAAATACTGACATGATTGTAAAAATAAGTCATACGTCAACAATACATTTTCAGATTCAGAATGCGATGTGTCAGATTAAATCACAACACCCTCACAACCGTAGTTTTGTTAAAACAAAAACACATCGCGTTAAAATTGAGCAAAAGAAGTCAAGATTCCATAAAGAAAATTTAACCTACTTCTCAGCTTATATTGTTTGCGAAATAATTACTCCACGAATTATTATTCAAAGTGTAGATGATTATTATATTCGCCAAAGAATGAAGTCCAAAACATTTTTTTCCAAACAAAGAGCTCATTGTAACAAATTAAAAATGCTACGAAGAAGTTTATTACCATGGCAACGTTAATAAAAAAGGTGGAAAACAATGTGTGACGGGTACCTTCACCCTTAGGTATTATAAAAGAAGGTAAATAGCGTCGCCCGTTATATTTGCCGGAAAGATTTTCCGTTTCAGTCACACGAAGAAAATGTGTTTGATTTATCAGCACTTGAGGCCGGACCTTCCGTTTGCTATAAATTTTATTGTGTTATGATTTAGGGACGTGTATGCGATTTTATGGTAAACACTTTTGCTCTTTGTATTTGCTTTGTGATTTATAGTACGAGGCTTAGGCTCAATGTGAGACGCTGTCAATGTTCACCGATCTGAATAACAAAACTCTGAATTATGACTTTATCTTTCGACGATATACGTAAATTCTAAATGATGTGAGTACGTGGCTGGGTGTTATAAACGTGAAAGTGCGTGGTATTTCCGACACGCGTAATGATATTGTATATTGCTCGGTGTCGTTAAAGTAGGTATTCATTTAACGTTTCAGTTTAAACACGTTTGTAATGGGTACAGTTAAATATATTACTGTACGTTTAAACGTAGATGTTGTAATACTAAGTCACACTCATATAAAATGTTTTATATTTATGTGCCTTTGACGTTTTCATAAATGAAGTAAGAGGTCTATGTTCATTTTAAAAATAGCTTTATGTCTGTTATGTAGCGGTAAGGTATTTCTACGGCTTCTTTATAATTAGCTGAAAGGAAATATAGCGCTGTTTGGTAAAGCTTTTTATGAACTCAAAGTACTCAGTCTACTCTCGAACTTTACATAGTCAAATGCTGCAGATTTTGTTTCAAAACTCATGTCCTCAGAAAAGACTTGGGGTACTAAGTACTAAAGCATTAATGAAATACATAATATTATGATTAAAATAAACTTTTCTATATGTGTGGTACAGATATTTCGTGTTATATAACGTAAGTCCTACCTACGTTTCGAAGTAGGTATCTGTTAAGAAATTCTCGGAAGTATCACGAAGTGTCAATATGTGCCTGGTAAATATCAATAGATTTATCTCCTCAAAATGAAGGCTACAGCCCCCGATGTGAATGTATTATTGTGCCTCTGTCTACCCTTTTCGAACAATATTTCCATATTATGTTAGTTATATTTAGCCTCTCAATAACCTCAATAGTTTTGAGGTTTATGTGAAGTACATAACATGTTTCTTTTTTATTGTAGAATCGTTTCGATTCATTTGCTTTTATTAAAAAACCTTAGCTCTAGGGATTGAGGCTCGATCATTGAGCCGGCTCGATCATTGTGCCCTTTGTCGCGGTGACTTTTAAATTTAAGAGACACAAAGAACATCCAGACTCAAAAAACATCTTCTGTATACCAGATATATAGAAGATTTTTTCAGATATACTTTATCTGACTTTATAATGAGATTTAAACCCCCGACCTTGTGCACGGTAGCTGCATACAATACTACTTTGCCACCTAGTCAGTTAAAATATCCATGTTAATGTTAGTTATATTTAGCTTCTTAATAACCCCAATCGTATGTAACGTTTTCTGTGGAACTTTATATTTTGGATAGCATGTTGCTTTTTCATATTTAATCTTTTCGAATGCCTATTTTATTCGCATTAATCAATGAATTCACTAGAACGCTAAGTATCCGATGAGTACTTACTCTAGTACTTGGGTTCTCTTTGCACAGAATATAACAAGCGTTGCTCACTGCACGCAGACCATTATGCTGCACCCTCTCGATGAACATTTCAATATTAATGATCGAGTTGAAATACGTTTTATGGTACATTTGATTTAAATTAAATCTGTAGCTCTTTTTGTTTCTTTGGCTTATTTATTTTTCTCAATCCGCGAAACTAATGTTTATTAACTTTTAATAAGATAGAAATAAGCGCTAAAAGTTTGTTTTTTTTCTACATATAATAATACGGCATAACAACGGCAAAAAACCACAAACACAGGCCAGTCGTGACAAATATAGTAATTACCTAATATAAAATAATTAATCTAACACATTCACATAACGCTCCCAAACTATGTACCCGCTGTGCATAGTTTAAAAATATACTTTTTATGATATTGTAGATGAAATAAATACACTGCAACACAATGAGTTTGCTGTTTAATTATTTTTAATTTTATAATTTAGATATTAACTATTTTCCTAAAGAGTAAACATAATTAAGTCAAAATTATCAAATGACACAAACAAGGAGAGAACTATGACCGTCAAACTTGTACAAAATATTCGGGCCCGGTAGAGCAATGTTATTGAGATTTTCCGTCAGAAATGTCTCATTTGCACAGAGTCAGGTTGTAGGAATTCCCCTGTACCTCGGATAGCATATAAATCACCTAAATCAGTCACGGACACACCATACATATACACGAATACACTTTGAGGACAGTTTCTGTGGAATCTTTGTAGTAGGTATGTATGTGAAAAATGTATGCGAAAGTATATATGTTACGTTCTTTTCTATGTTTCGTATTCAAACTTTTGGTATCTTGTGGTGGCATATTTATGTTTTTTATACGTATTTTTACCAACTTATGTGTTTTTAATAATTATTCATCATCAATGGGTTTTCCGCTACTATAATCAGATCGTGTGGCCACCGTATGAAGAGTCTCAAAACCCTGCGTCTTTTGGGTACCATTCCAGAACCTTTGGTATTTTTAGCGAGGAATTAATGGGTGAAATTCGTTTGGCATAAGCGAGGCATGTTTTTAAAGGTTATTTTAAATTACAAAATAAAAACAAAATCTATCAGACTTTGAAAGCCAAAACCTGTATACAATCGTTTTGAATGATGCGATTGACAGGACAATGGATTGCAGTATTGTGTGTCGGGATTGTTACTGAAAAAGCTTTTCAAACGCCTACCACAAGTTACAGCCTGGAAATATATAGAAAAGATTGACTAAAACCTAGAAAGAGCATGCAAATCAGAATTAGTTAAACCTTGGTTAAAAAAATGTGTAAAATAAAAAACTCCTATTTATTGAATACATCTCTGATGGAGGACTCTAGGGTTGTCCTATCAAGAGCTTACCAGAAAACCCCTGGCATAATCCCTTGCTCGAAAAACCCCTGATATAATCCTTTGCTCGAAAAACCCCTGGCATAATCCCTTGCTCGAAAAGCCCCTGGCATAATCCCTTGCTCGAAAAACCCCTGGCATAATCCCTTGCAAAAAAACCCCTGGCATAATCCCATGCTTGAAAAAGCACTGTGTTTTAGTCGGTTCATGTCCAAGGTACCATTTAATACAAACAAGTTTTAACTTGGCACTGTCAATTTTTTATAAAATATTTAGCTTGCTAACAATAAAAATGATTATAATATTCAACAAAATGATTAAATCAAACCGATTAAGATAATCTACGTATTAGTAAAACTACGATTTCCGAAAAGGGAAACTGTTAATTATGATTTTATCCGGCAAGCTTAAAAGCATTTGCTAACAAACCCGAAACTATAGTAATTTTGAACAAGTTGGGTTATATCGACCTCAATATTCAAGCGTTATGTGTCCAAAATAGCGAGGTCCGACCGGTGTCACCTGTCAAAATGTCCATCGGTTAACGTGTACACAATAAAATTTGATGAGAAGTTAATTGATTAATGTTTGATGAAATTTGACTAAACTTAAATGGAAATAAGATAAAGATAAATAAGATAAAATTTATTTAAGGTCCACTTAAATCTAGTTACATATTGCAGTGAGAGCCACACTAGGCGCAGCTAAATAGAAAGTTGTAATGATGTGGTAAGACATTACAGAAATGCATATATACGTTAAATTTAATAAGTACTATTGTGTAAATAAAGCTATTTAGGACAGTTGTTTCTTCATTTCTCTAAAGCAATTGACAAATTGGGATATGGAGACAAAAGGTTTGTTATATTACTGAGAAAAACGAAATGTCACAGGATCGATGCAGCCTTGGAATTCAAATGTTTCCATTGGTTTTTCTCCTCACAAAAAAATGTGGTTATTGCTGGCCTAATCTTCTTTTGAAAAGTTATATTAATTAAAAGCACATATTTACTATTTTTTCTATACAGCACCTAAAAATTGGTGAAAGTAAGTGCGTGTTATGCGTATTTGAACCTTTCGTTTTAAAAGAAGTAAAACAATTTCGAGTTGAAAGAAAAAAAAACAATGTAATTTCATACCTGTCAAGTATCTCTTTAAAAAGTTTTTATATAAAGTAGTAGGCTTATATCTAAAGTCTTCTTCATAATTTTAATGGTTTAAAGTTTATAATGAGTACTCTATAGAAAAGTAAATTACTCAAGTTACTGATGAATAACAAAAGGCAAGTTTGTTATTATTGAAGGTTTGATAAAGTTACCGATTGTAATCGATATAAATAAGTTATACAACACGAAACAAATACTGTATAACGGTAATATTATGAGTATCGAATTTACTTTTTAATTACTTTCTGTAAATACTTTTGATTAAGATATTTTGTGCGGTGTTCTGATAGGACGTTTTACTGGAATAATAAGTAAATTGGAAATATTTAATTTAACTCCCGTTTTCGTTGTAATCACGAAGTAGGTATGTGGTGTGTGTTTTGGGTGGAGTATGTTTCGTAAATCCGGTTGGATACAATGTAAAAATACGTGGTAAGTATTATCACCCCATCTCATCTCGTAGGTATTTTAATTGAAAAACAAAAAAGTATTTATTTTAAATGTACAACAAATAACGCTTAAGCTTGAGCAAATAAAGTGGCAGTGTCTAACCGTTGTGACAGAAATGTTCTAGAATCCGCAAACCGAAAGGCATACAATGAGCAGTCTACTCACACCTGTACGATACAACCCCATCCATAGACAGATGACAATAAAAAAATTACATACATCATGCCCTACATTACTACAACATACTTATATCCTACCAAATGGATAGAACTTAAAACGATAATAAAACACCTACACAACGATAACGTGCGGGTATTAAGTGTATAAGGATATAAAATGTCACATAAACAGGAACATAGAACGAACGCAAAAAGTAATAAGTCCTACTTTAGTACCAGAGATATAAACTTTTTAGTTTCTCTGCGTATAATACAGTCAACTGTTACGTTAGAGGTTATTAAAAGTTACAGGAAAAGTATTTAATCCGTTCATTTACAGCTTAATTTGGTAAGTATCTTCCAAACTATTTTGGGTTCCGCGGACCAGCGTTTACTGGGACGGCTTTAGCAATGCCGGTCTTACCACCGTCCTGGCCAATTATGGGTAAGACGGGACTACTTAAGGTTTTAGTCAGTACACCATAATCACATTCTTTTCGGGGATTTCATCACATCTGCCCAATAATTAAAAACAATACAGTATCGTTATGTAAAAATGAAATGTAAAAGTCAATTAAGAGAGAAGCTACTCAGATAATAATATGTATGCTTCGATCAACAAAATAAATATCGATGTATGTATCAGACAAAAACACTGTCTACAGACATGTAACTCCTATATTTTTTTTAATGAAAGAATAATACCAACTTAATTAAGCTTAAGATCGGATACTTGTGGCGTCAGTTTTCTTTTTTCTGAAGTAATTGCTTTATTCTTATTTCGTACTTGGGTTGCGTTAATTAGTGTTTTTATGTTCGCAGCGGATTATTCTAGAACAACAACTCAAATGACAGTTTGAGAAAATAAAACTTTGTAACATTGTACCTAATTTGCTGTTGTTAAAAAAACTTGATGTTTATTAATTTTATATTATTTAAGTTTTCCGAATAAAATTATAATTTTTACAAAATGTTTGACGATGTGAACAATGTAAATTGATATTTACATTAAATACTTTTTAGTGTGGAGAGAAATGACATAAACAATAGGTACTTATAAAATAATTGAGAACATTGTATGAAGATGATGAAAACGAGGCCTAATCTGTTTGCCAGGATCGTGACAAGTGGTTTTCTGTCGTCTCTGCCTACCCCGGATGGGATAAGGTGTGAGTTTATGTATGTATGTATGTAAATAGATAAGAAAAGAGAAAGATAAAGAAATTGACTTAAAACCTTGCACCAATCCTGAAACGTTAATAAAGCATGGTAATAATAGGTTTTCCCTGCATTGGACATTGGACCGTCCGTCATGCCAGCCTTATGTACTCATAACAAAACATGAAATTATCCAATCAATTGAACACCTTGTAAGCTCGTTAATGTATCGCAATTCCCAACAATATTAGTTACAAAAATGTACTAATTGCTACTGTTTTATCCACCGATTACAATCCGAGTTCGTGTAGTGCGTACCGGGGCTTTTAACTTCATAGTGCCTCAAGGCATCGGGTGTCTTCGAAGCCCGTTGTTATTTTCGTTAGTAGCAGTTAGTAATTACCTGCTTGCCTATTTGCTACTGACAGTTCCAATTACATTAAAGGGATCGAACTCCATTCTATTAGGCGGTACACTTTGTTGCTTCGACAAACATATTGTTTTCAATTCATGTTTGTGCTATTACTTAACTGTTTGTATTTTATGTTTTTGCTTTTAGTTTGCGTTTAAAAGGATTCAAACGTTCTTTATTTTTGTTTTTTTAATAACAAAGCTGTTTAGAAAATTGTATTGAGAGTAAGGACCTTCTCTGTATGGGCTTAGGTAAACTTGGACTTCAGGTAACACGTTAGTCAAGGAGGTTTGTGTCAGAATTTCAGTTAGTAGAAGTCCTACATAGTCGCCTTTTCTGATACCTACATGGTGAGATAGTGATATTTTAGTTTTAAGTCTCACACATAATTACACATCTTTCAAAAACTCATTTTTTCTCAACTTTCTTAAGTTCAAACTTTCGATACTCTCAAGGTCAGTGCCAGTATGTCACAGTATTATTATTCCGTCACCGCATGGTCTTATCGTTGTTCAATCGTGGTCATCGGTGCCCTTGTATGATACCCAGATCTGCAGGTACAGAGGGAGTTTCGACTTTTGTCCCGTTTTTTTTTCGTCATTTCCTTGAATGTGAAATTAATTATAATGCCAAAAAGTTTTACAAGGCTTTGACCTATATTTTTAAGGTTAATACTCAACCACACATATAACTATAAAGTGCTATTATTATTTGTATTATCTATTGAGACAGTTTTCCGTCCTTTTCTTATCTAATAGTAGCATAGTAACCCTTATTCCCCGCGCAATACGATAACAACGGTTCTTTTGTTGTCTTTAGAAATGAAAGGATATGAGCTAACATTTTATGTAGGTAGGTTTGTATGGAGGAGGTTATGTGATAAGGTTTAGAGGTAATTTTATATATTTGTATGATTTACTAATTGAAAAATCGATTTCAGAGTGTTAATACACGTCATCATACATATTTACGTAATTAAGTTTACATGGATGATTTACAGAAAAAAATATATTTTTATACATTTTTGAAAATAAATTACTTCACCTCCTAAAGGTCTCTGGGTCGCACTTATTGCGGAAGGCGCAGGACCGAGTTTTGTGGCGCGTGTTGGAAGAGGCCTATGTCCAGCAGTAGACTGCAATAGGCTAGTTGATGATGATGATGAAATTGCACCAACTTTGATGAAATATCTAAGACAAAAATAAAATAATTAGGATCTAGGTGGTTACTGAGGTCTGACTGTGCGTAAAAAAATATTAATACAATAAAATTATATAGGTATAAATACGAAAATCAGCAAATAAAATTATTTTTATCTTCATGCTGTTTATCTGTATCGATACCGGTCTGCAAACAATTGGTGTTCCATATTTAAAGGATCAATTTTTATCTGTATGTAAGCTAAACACTTAAACTAAATGCACTATACATAAATTTATAGTTTTACTACTTACATCAACGACTGCTTCTCTTACGGTCAGAAAGATGTACGACACAAGCCAATAGGTTAACTTGACCTCTTAAATAAAACACTTGCGAACAAAGCAGAGGCCCTTGTAAATATTCAGTTTTACAATTAACCACGCGAGCGAATCTACAAGCAAAGCACATTATAACATTAATTAGTCACTTAACATAACCTTGCACAGAATTTGATGTTCCCAATTTGTTATTTTTGTCCCGGAAAAGGTATGAGGATATATTTTCAACACGAAAAAAATCCGCAGACAAAAACAGAAGATAAATGCGAGTAATACTGTTCCTCGTTACCTTTTCATGGATAAACCGGATTTTGATGGACCTTGGTAACATAAGCTGCTCGTTTTAGTTTTAACTTGCTTTCCGCTTTTATATTGAAAGAGTAAAAGTGATGGTTTGTTTTCGATTTTGTTTTCCGCGTTACAGTAAAACGCGGAACACATTACGGCTAACAAAATTTGGTAGCCGTAATGTGTGTATAAAATATATACAGGAATAGGTCTCAAACTATGTATTGTAATCATCAATTAAATACATTTGTTTTTTCTATTAAAGACAACTTCCGCACTAGGGATCATGCCCTGTGTCGCGGGGACTTTTTACAAAAATCAATTAACGGACACAAAGAACACCCAGACTCAGAACAATACTTTGTTGATCTCACAAATTATTTTCCTGGGTGGGGATCGAATCCACAACCTCGTGCACGGCAGCCGCTTGCGCTACCGTCGCGCCACCGAGTTCACAACTTTCATAAATATACACATAAACTCACGCCGTTTTGTATAAGAGGTAGGCTGAGAGTACTGAAGCCTAGTACCTACATACTACGATTCTTACAAACATGCACTCTGCAAACCGCTTTTTGCTTTGTGGAAACTTTTAGCGAAGTACTCTCAATTAAATTACGTCTGAAAATAAAATTTACAATCTGACAAGATTATAGATTATAGAATGATGAAGTCAAATCTTTGTTATATATTTTTGACGTCAGTTAAGTAAACTACTCCTACCATACGATATACAAATACATAGGTACATACAACAATAAAAGGTTACCTGTACAATGATCACATCATATCGTGACCGATTACTGAATCAGTTCATCTTACAGGATAGTCAATACGAAAACTAGTTCCATAGATAGAATTCTTTTCATAAGGGGGCAAAAACTGATCAGTTTAATCAAACCGGCAGCTGGCCGTCAATCAACCTACTTCGTTACTTTAACGACCAGTGATTTCCTTTCGCTGACCGAACTCGTTGCAGACTATCTCGTACGTTCATTGATTACGATACTTAGTTTAACTCGTATTTGACTGTTTAAACTGACTCTGAAATTAGGATTAGGTATTCTTTAAATGTTTCACACCACAATTCCTTTATGTTGGTTTAATAATGACATGCTTAGAAGTTGTTTGCAACATTATGGAAAACTAATTCGATATAATGGCTAATATTATGGCATCAAAGCAATTATAAGTAGTTATAATAAAAGTTTACCTGAACAACTTGTATTTGACTTTTTAAACTGACTATAGAAAGAGGATGAGGTTCATAACTACTACTTTTAATGTCTGTTATCACAGAATTCAATGATGGTGGTTACATAGTGACATGCTTAGAAGTTATTTGCAACAATATGGTATTGTTTTATTTGACAAAATTGCCAGTTTGTCTTGACACGCCCTAACTTGATGATTTATCACACTACTTTTATATATTTGTTCTTCTATATATTTTATAATATATGTATGCTTTTATATTTTATAGTATGTATGTTTATTTTTTAAAATAAATTATTACCTAAACATAACCTTACTGCACCTACCATCTTACTATCTCTGCATCACCCAAAGGTTGGCTGGAAGAAAATGCCTTATGGCATTAAGCCCGCCATTGTACAACAATGTTAATTGTGCATAAAGTTATAAATAAATAAATAAATAAATACTTTTGAAGAACTCAATGTCGTCATAGGCGTTAATGGTTTCACATAGGTACTCGTAAGAAAGAGTTGTTGATGTTCAAGATAGTTCTGGTTTGGCGATGTGTTGTACAATGTACTGTTACAAACTCTTATTTGTAGAAGCATTAGAAGCCAGTTGCCTTTGTATACATTATCTTTTCCAAAGACTGCCAAAGTGCCCGTTAATTATACCTCTGGTGTTGGCACTTGTAAATGGCCTTTATGCACAAGTAACTTAAGCTATTTTGTCCATATAAAAAAAAACGTACATTAAAACAACTACGCTAGCAAATGGAAATGAATCACAAAATAATTGTCGGAATAACAACAAAATTGATGATACGAAAATGATTGATGAACTTAATACGTATTAAGTCCGTCATTTCTGTTTTTATTCTTAACTTTAGCCTTGCCAACTATTAAAAGTTAAAAGACTATAAGAGAAACATAAAAACATTTACTATGCTTGATATAAATTTTTTTTAGAATATAAGCGCCTTTGTAAAAAGCTTTATCGCAGTAATAACGTTCAACAATAGAATAAATAGGATAATATCTTGATGGCTTTAGTCAAAATATTGTGAACCTGTACACATTACCATTGGCTTCGTTGCTTTTGCAGTTTAGTTAGGTACAAAGATAGCTCGTATATACGTATAAATAAGATGCATTATTGCATTGCACTGTCGAGCGTGATTATCCAGTATCACACAGAAGTACGGACTATAATGATAGCAATAATTTGACCGTAATCGGCCGCATGCCGCTTTGTAGTCGCCTTGGGAACAAAGTCTGATTTTAAGCTAGCTCTATTTTGCGCATCAGTGGACAACTCTCTGAATCAACGTGGATAATTGCCGCTGTTACGTCGTTAGAGAGCCAGCAATAAACTTTCAAGTCCTGTGAGAATTTTATTTCAAATCCAAGTTTAAAATACGCCAGGTGTTCTGATGTCGTGTTTACGAAACCTGATACAGCAATATTCATATTGCAAGTTCCGCTTAACTCCGCTTAGTTCCATGATAAACTTGTAACAGTAATTAAAATAATTTGGCGAGACAGGCAAGCGAACTTAGAAGTGACGCGAATGATTTAGTGACCTTGTTAATGGGTTAACTTCGTCAAACTTGGGGCCGACGCGCACTGGGACTCCTTGTTTGCCACGGCTGTTTTGACATTATTTAATTTATTTATATTGATATATTATTTCCTGTACAGTCACGAGCAATAATATGTACACATTTTCATATTTTGTAAAACAGATATCTGAAGTTCTGCCAATCCAAAATTGAATATTCAAAGATTAGTTCAAAACTGTACGTAACCTCTTCTAAATTACGAAATAATTTTGGTATTCTAATGTCTAGATTAACGTGCAGATAGTTTAGAAAATTTTACAATGTGTACATATTTTTGCTCGTGACTGTACATGTTTTGTTTTCTCCGTGTGCTGACGGAGTAAGAATACAATATGTCACCACCCCATCTCATCCCATAGGTGTCGTAAAAACCGACTAAGGGACTATCCGTGAATATTAACAATACAAAATAAAAAGAAGGAAAACTTGAAATTAAATCCTATATCCGTCTGGCCAGTATGGTATTAGTAGGCTAAGTATCCCTCCGTTACGGAAGGAGGCTCGTCCCTGCAGTGGGACACTAATGGCTTTTAGGTACATGAATTTTAGATTTTTAGTTTTATAGATATTGTTTGAGAGTGTAATATCTAATATGCCTTCTAAGCAGGCGCGGGATGATTACTATAAGGTTTATTAATATTTTTATAACTGCAAGAGATAGGCCAGAACCATAGGACATCCATATAAAGGCTAGATATAATTGAAGATTGTGGATGACGATGACCATGAAACATGATAACAAATTAAACCGATGTACTCGTAAATTCTCGGCAAAACAAATAAATTTTCTTTCTACATTAAACGAAAAGCGGACAGTGTAAAAGTTAATCGAATTAAGGTTAGAGCAATGAATTTCGTATCAAGATTAGATCAAAGATAAAACCGCCCTCGTAAAGTGATATGAATAACTTTTATTTCCACTCAACAATTTTATTTTAGTAGACCGCAAGCAATCTATCATTAAAGTAGTACGAAAGAAATGAAATGAAAGTATTTATTCTCATGGGATACAAAGTACCACTTATAAAAGTCATTGTCTGCACGCTCGCGTTAGATTCGCAAATGGGGTTGAGCTATTAGAAGAATGTAGAATAAATAAATAAATATTCCTCACACATTCACACAACGCCATCTAGTCCCAAACTAAGCAAAGCTTGTACTATGGGTACTAGACAACGGATAAACATACTTAATTACTTTTTTTTAATTACATACATATTGTAGATAGAAAACACCCAGACCATTGCAAACAATCACGTTCATGTACACAAAGATTTGCATTGAGCGGGAATCGAACTTACGACCTCTAACACAGCAGCTGCATTACACGACTACTTCACCACCTAGGCAGTAAACTCCCAAAAAAAAGAACAGGAAAGTATAAAATAAATCTCAACTACATACCTCTACACGTTCACACATACATTACAATGCGTTAAAAGTGTGCTAAAGAGCTTCATCTCGCCCCAGTAAAAGATTTAAGAGAAAGAAGCTTATTTTTGGTAGGGCTGACAGTGCGATAGTGTAAGGCCCATTACAGGCAAATTATGGCCGCCATTATTGTCCGTGTGTCCCGCGCTCACCACACTGAGTTACGTTCACACTGGGTCAATGGGTTTTATATAACAAATCTTTTCGTAAGCCTTTTACATGTGCAAATAAATGTTTTTGTATTTATGATGTCTTGAATAAAGATTAACGTGTATCAGTAGAATGATGTACGTTATTTTTTTATTCTATATTTAATTATTTACGTGGTTGTTTTTAATGCTGTCTGATATAAAATAAGTTGAACTACTTAAACCCAGAATGTTAATGTTATTCTTACAATTAGTCGCAAATTATATTATATCGATACGCTTTTCGTCCTCTCTTCTATATAATATGCCGTGGCCTACAGGGTCCATAATTGTACCAAACACAATTTTAATAAGACCTGTAACTAACATTATGGAGTGCAATAAAAATGAAATTCAAAATGAAAAATTGAAATTACGTTAATAAAGAACGACGGAAACAACCGGCATAAAGATTTCAAACAAAATTATTGTTACTTTAAAGTAAAAACGTATAAACATTTATTTACAGATTAAGTCAGTCTAGAATTTAGATCTAGAAGCTAAACTATAATATTTTTACTTTGAGTAAGAAAAACAAACTTTACACCAACAGATTGGGTGTTTACTTTACTAGTTTTGCTTCGTGATCCGGATTTCACCCAAAAATGCCTGGAGCTTGAACCGTAAACTCCGATATTTAATATTTTTTCAAAGTTTTTGATATTTCCCCGAATCAGGAAAAGCAATTATTTTGCACAACTAACGTCAGAGCCTTGTTGAATGAAAATGTAAAATAGGTACAATGTGTGTTATATTTTTAATTGCTTAGTTACACATACCTATTTATTGGCTAGATTCACCTTTTTTGACGACCTCTGTGGCGCAGTCGGTATATAACATGGCTGCTACGCAGAGGTCTTGGGTTCGATTCCCGCTCAATGCAAATCATTGTGTGCATAAACATGATTGCTTGCATTGGTTTTCTATGCATAATATGTATGTATTTACAACAAAAAAAAGTATTTAAGTATGTTTCTCCGTTGTCTAGTACCCATAATACAAGCTTTGCTTAGTTTGGGACTAGATGGCGATGTGTGAATGTGTGAGGATTATTTGTCTAATGATAAAATAAGCGATTACTAAGTTAATAGATTCTTACGGATTTGATGTTTGAAGATATGTATGAAGGCGGAATATAATTTTTGTGTGACTGTAACGAACATGTTGTGTGTGTGTACTTAGTACTGAATACCTGTGTAGTACCTATACATATATCATCATAACAGCCCATTAATGTCCCACTGCAGGGACGGGCCACATATATGACGAGAAAAAATGACAATTGTTGTGATTAATCTATCGAAACTCAACCGACCTAATAACAACAAAACAATAACAAAACCGAATACAATATACAATAAAGGACATATAAACTACATACAGATTGACAAAGAAGAGACAAACAAGATTCAGTAATGTCGACAACGTTTCACTAGATTTGGGAGTGTAATGTTATTTGTATTCGTGAAGTAAGGATCGTCGCCACGACTTTGACTGATGATGAATAGACGAACGAAGTGCGTTGTTCCCTAGAGATTGCTGCACGATACTGGACAAGGTACGCTTGTTTACTAATGTTATCATTCATGTATGGTGTTGTCTAGGGAGGCGTGACGTCACTAGTTGATGCATAGCATGTTCATAATTGAGCTTTGTGATTATTATGTTATCGCTCTGCCGTCAATAGCATAGTTGCAGTAAGAACGCTTTATATAGTTTTGAGAAAAACGCGGTTAAAGTTTTGGGTTGAATTTTCTAAATAAATCCTTTGTTTGAAATCGGATCACGATGGTTGATACCTTAAATTATAGAAGACTTCAGCACCTATCTATAACTTATTAAAAAACTAAAACTGAATAATTGTAAGAAAAAATAAACACATTATTGTTGTTATGCTAAGTATTTCCTAAAGGCTCTTTGATAGGGAACACTTAGCATAAGTACAGTACAAACCTTTGCCTCATTATAAGTTTGTAGGGTTACTTAGCTTAAATACAGTAAGTGTGTGTTTTACTGTATTTAAGCTAAGTAACCATACAAACTTATAATGATTCAAAATTTTTATATTATTAGGTTGCAGTGATAATAAAACAACTAGTTAATGGTTTTAACATTGTATTTAAAATAAAGAATGTAGCATATTATACTCTCCAAGTACAACTTGAAACTTGAGCTTAAATCACTGTTTACATAATTGACAAACGAAAACAGTGTCTAGTTCTTGTTTTGTGACGAACAATTATCTGGCCAAATCACCAAGTGACTTTTATTCCGATGGTGTATAAAAAAAGCTCTGAATGTTGACACAATGTCATAAACATTTCGGCCTGAAATCGCTTCATGCCATAAGACAGCGTAAGGATTATTTTCTTTATTAGATTTACATAAAGGAGCAAACGTTTCATAACGTAACGCAATAATTCGAGGACAGAATATTGATTCTTTGTAGCTGTCCATGCGAGGTAGCATTACCACCTTTTGAAGATCTAAACACACTTAAACGGTGTCATTATACACTTCTCATCAAAAAAATCGAAACGGTCTGCAAGTTTGTGTTTTGTATGGATTATGAGAAAAATGTGTATATTTAGGAATACGTGTTATATGACATTTAATAGGGAATTTAATGAGGTTTTCAAATAATAATGTAACGTTCTAAATTCAAATTAAATTTTCGTATATTTTGTGTTTTGTTTAACAAGTCGTTTTTACCCTGTACGTACTTTGACGGAAATTGATAAAATTACGCACATACATGAAAAAAAAAGCTAGGAAGCGTTTATTTAATGACTCATATGTCCCTGCCCAAGGTCTCATTACTGCTTCTGTACGGTTCTTCATCGATCGGATGAGAGTCACGATAAAATATAGTGGCGTTCTGTTCTATTCCTCTTGGATTATACTTATTTTACAGCTGGCTAAGTGTTTTTAAGGCATGATCTCTTGCACTAATTCGTCTTTTTTACTTATTGCATAGATGGTAAACCGGATTCATGTTCGGGCTTCTTGCTGGCCAATCAATAATAGAGATATCTACTACGGAATCATAATCTCATACGACGTTCGCTGTGTTTGCCCTAGCATCCTTTTGCGTAAATGTAAAACCGCGGTCAATAAAATGTGCATAGGGTATAACATGAGCTTCAAGACACTGTTCAATGTCCCTATGACTTAAATAAAGGCAGACGTGACCCAAAAACAAAGACAAACTCTGTCTTGTCGTCGCCGCTAATTTCTCCCCAAATAGTCCACGAACCACCACCATGGATGACCTTTTCTTTCAATCCAGCATGGTGCAAAGTATTCTCCATCTCTTCTGTAGACCTTAGTCCTTCCATCCTTACCATACAGTATAATTTAACACTCTTTAGAAAGGAGAAATTTGTTCCACTAGATGTATGTCCATTTTAGGTAATTGCGTGAAAAGTTAAGACACGCTTTTCGATGATCTGCAGATAATTCTCCATATTTGCTGGCTTGTATGGTAACAGTTTACGTTCCTTCAACCTTCTTCTAATTATAGAGTCACTTATATGTAGCTACCATAGGTTCATCATGAAGCTGCTGCTGCGGTTGAAAGACATTAATGCGTAGATTTTGGAAGGAAGTTGTAACTATAAATCGATCTTTCCAGTTAGAAATCACCTGTTTTCTGCCAGATCACTAAGGGCACGTGAACAAACAAGTCTTTTTTTTTTTTTTTTAAAAGACAACTCCCGCACTAGGGATCATGCCCTGTGTCGCGGGGACTTTTACAAACATCAATTAACGGACACATAGAACACCCAGACTCAGGACAATAATTTGTGGATCTCACAAATTATTGTCCTGCGTGGGGATCGAACCCACAACCTCATGCGCGGCAGCCGCTGGCTCTACCGGCGCGCCACCGAGGTCGTCGAGTCGTCGAGGTCGTCGAGTCTCTTGAAAGCGTTTGTAGATTCTATGAAAATATAACTGGCTTAGATGCAATCTTTCAGCTGTTACACGCTGACTAAGTCGAGAATTCAGCAATGCCACCACTTGGCGGTTTTTGCGGGTGAAAATCGCATGGATGCATTAATAAGAGGCGCGAGGAACTCTGGAAGCGAGTTACGGGTTATTAAATAAACGCTTCCTAGCTTTTTTTTCATTAACGTGCGTAATTTTATCAATGTCCGTCAAACTACGTACAGGGTAAAAACGACTTGTTAAACAAAATACGAAACCTACGAAAATTAAATTTAAATTTAGAACGTTAAGTAACATTATTATTTGAAAACCTCATTAAATTCCCTATTAAATGGCATATAACACATATTCCTAAATATAGGTACACATTTTTCTCATAATCCATACAAAACACAAACTTGCAGACTGTTTCGATTTTTTTTATGAGAAGTGTATTTATGTTCTTTTACGTTTTCCTTATCTAATTTGTAACCCTTTCTGCTGTCTGTATAGCTTTGGCGATGTATAACATAATTATTAAGTACATGAAGCACAAATTGTATTTGGAGTTTGTGACCATTGTGATCCGATTGCAAACAAAAGATTTGTGTAAAAATTTCGATCCAAAACTTTAACCACCTTTTTCTCAAAACCCCGCACCCTCCCCGCGCCATCGTAGTAGTGTATGTAATATTAAATTATGTAGGTATTCGGGGAACAGATTATTATATAATTTATTATACTTCACTGTTTGTAATAAAAGAGAAATTGTACGACTTTTAGTTACAATAACATATTACGTTCACAGTGAAGCAACTTTACTGCAGTATATTCATGACGTGGCATTATATCGCAGCTATGTAGACATGCAAGACCTAGACAAACACTTCTTATAATTAGTAGTAAGATCATATTATACGTATGTTCTGCTTAGTATGAGTACAGTATAGCTAATTTACTGTCCACGTGATTTGTGCATCTGTCCGCTATCGCTATCCTGCTGTCTAAACATGAACACAGGATGGCTACATACTCTCTGTATAATAAGTAACCATTACGTTAGATTTGATTACGTTGCTTAACATAAATTCAATATAGTATCATACTGTCCTTGTGGTAAGTATTAAGGAACCAACGCTAAGGATCAATTACTAAGCATACATGCAGTATCGCTGCATACTGTTTGTAAGACTAGATACACACTTAGTAAATATTGGGAAGCTGCTTAAGATCAAAACAGTATATCTTCTTAAAGTTTTTATGATTGGCCTATATTCTATTTTTAAACTGTTAATGACCAAACATATTAGCAGTATATATGTCATACTGCTCTTATGCAGTGAGACTCTAAATAAAACTTTTGCCGTAAGTATACAGACTGTAATCATGCTTTGTGATGTAAAAAAATTGGTCGACTTACTGCAAATTTCTAATTGTTAACTTTGGATTAAAAAACGATACAAATAAATGAGTTAGATACAGTTGTAGATCTCGTTATCGTGATCACGGCTGTATACCTAACTCAATTTTGACAAAAACCCGACTTACTGTAACTATGCTATTGACGGCAGCGCTGTTGAGTTTGATCGCTTAGAAGTGTTCGAATTATGTAGGGTAGGCAGATCTCAATCTCAATCAGGGTGACGAGAAACTGATAGATAAATAAAATATAAAAAAAATTCCTCACACATTCACACAACGCCATCTAGTCTCAAACTAAGCAAAGCTTGTACCATGGGTCCTAGACAACGGATAAACATACTTGAATACTTTTTTTTGTAAATGCTAAAATAAAGACCGGTCCTTATTAATAATGCCCACTTAATCACGTTGCCCGTAACACATACATACCTAGTCTAGCCATAAATATTGTTACGAAGAAAAAACATTTTTTTTTATTGCAAATAATATTTATTACTTTTACAGTGTGTTAGTTTAATACATAAATATAAAACAATTCAAAATATAAAAAGCTTATTCGAAGTGGTCTCCATTGGCTGCAACACAGTCCTTTAAACGTTGAGGCCAGTTATCAATAGAAGCACGCACTCTTTCCATGGGAAAATTCTTCACTGCCAATCGTATGGATTGTTTTAGGGACTCCAAATTATCATGGCGTTTAGAGCAAGCCATACTCTCTAAAACTGACCATAAATCATAATCCAGCGGATTAAGATCGGGACTAGACGACGGCCAGTCTTCAGCTCTGATGAAGTCCGAAACGTTCATTTCCAACCAAGACTGCGTGGACCGAGCTTTATGACCCGGCGCTGAGTCTTGTTGGAAGGACCATACTTGGTTATTGAACATGGTGTTGTTAAGGGGTTTAACTACCTTCTCAAGAATGGTATCTTGATACACTTGTGCCGATGTTTTGATACCTTTTTCACAAAAATATGGCTCAGTCACTCCTTCATAGCTAACACCCCACCAAACCATCACTGAAGTCGGATAATGCCCACGTTGCACTCTGTCGACTAATTGGGAAGCTTCCTTAGAGCTTTGAGCATAAATACGGTCATTTTGTTTGTTAAAATGTTGCTCAACTGTAAAGATTTTCTCATCCGTAAACAAAATTTTTCTGTGACCTCCCTTTGCGTACCGCTTCAGTAGTTGCTTCGATTTTACCACCCTATTCTTTTTTAAATTATCAGTTAAAAAATGACCAGTGCGTCTCTTATAGGCTGCAAGTCCTAAGTCATCTTTTAAAATGCGTGACATGGTTCTGGGTGCTATCTTCATCTCCCGAGATAAAATCTTTTGCTTTCGGACAGGATTTCTTCGAATTCTTTCCCTTACTGCTTTGACCACCATTTTCGTACGAACACTACGTGGACGGCCAGATCTTTTTCTGTCACAAACAGAGAAGGTCTCATTGTACCTATTAATAGCCCGGTACACAAACATTTGACTAATACCAAGCGTATGGAGAGTTTTAAAAATTACATTCGGCTCCATACCAACTTTGTGTAATGCAATCACAGCGATTCGGTTTTCTTTATCACCCCACTCCATTTTAATATAGCAAAATATTGTACAATGTATTGGCGCCAAAATTAGAAAATACAATGAACAATCGTATAAAAATGACAGATTCCAAATTCAAATGTAATATCTTTCTTATTTTTAATTGTAACAGTATTTATGGCCAGACTATGTATATATTTTACGGGCAATTTGATAAATCCGGGCACTATGAATAATGGCCGGTCTTTATTTATAATGCCCGACTCAATTGGGCAATGTGATAAAAACAGCATAATTAATCACTTTTCCCGGCCATTATTAATAATGCCCACCCTATCTTGGGCAAAGTAATAAAATAGGTGAACTTTAGTGTTTTTCTTTATTAAATGAAATTAAACTTACAAAATTTTCATGAAAAGTTAACAAAAAATAAACTATTAGACATAGTAATTACAAAATGAAACATTTTATTATTTTAATTATTTATTAAAAAAATGTTTCTGGCACTCGCCGGCCGCTGCCGCGGCCCGCACGCTTCGCTCGCTCGGCTCGTGCGCGTTGTGGTCGCCATACTAACCTAACCTAACCAACTGTTTCTGACTTTTGACTTTTTTTAAGCTATCTCAAACACTAACTTATTACACGAACCACGGGCCGTCGGCCATTATTAACAATGGCCAGGCAAAGTGAATAATTTATCACTTTGGCCGTCGTTATTGGGCATTATTAATAAAGACCGGTCCTTATTAATAATGCCCACTTAATCACGTTGCCCGTAACACATACATATATATTTTACGGGCAATTTGATAAGTCCGGGCACTATTAATAATGACCGGTCTGTATTAATAATGCCCGACTCAATTGGGCAATGTGATTAATACAGCATAATTAATCACTTTTCCCGGCCATTATTAATAATGCCCACCCTATCTTGGGCAAAGTAATAAAATAGGTGAACTGTAGTGTTTTTGTTTATCAAATGAAATTAAACTTACAAAATTTTCATTAAAAGTTAACAAAAAATAAACTATTGGACATAGTAGTTAAAAAATAAACATTTTACTGAAATGTTTCTGGCACTCGCCCAATAACGATGGCCAAAGTGATAAATTTATCACTTTGGCCATCGTTATTGGGCATTATTAATAAAGACCGGTCCTTATTAATAATGCCCAGTTAATCACGTTGCCCGTAACATATACATAGAAAACACCCAGACCAATGCAAACTATCATGTTCATGCACACAAAGATGCAAATCTTTGAGCGGGAATCAAACCCGAGACCTCTGCATAACAGTTATGTTATATAACCACTACGCCACAGAGGTCGTCAAAGATGAGGAACCCGCAGAACCATGTAAAATAGAAATACTTAGAGAAAGCTTTTGTCCAGCAATCGACATGGTATTAGCTGGTAAGATTATAAGATAAAGCTAATAAGATATACCTAATCATTATACTATGGTGTACACAGCACATAACATTACAAAATGTTTTTTTTACAATAAAATAAAGTCTATTTTAAGGATAGAATAACACCCATGCGTATTTTCTCCGTGTGCTGACGGAGTAAGAATACAATATGTCACTACCCCATCTCATCCCATGGGTGTCGTAAAAACCGACTAAGGGTCTATCCGTGTATATTATCTTTATAAAATAAAAAGAAGGAAAACTTGAAATTAAACCCTATACCTATTCGTCTGGCCAGCGTGGTATTAGTAGGCCAAGTATCGAGAGGAGGCCCGTCCCTGCAGTGGGACATTAATGGGCTGTTATGATGATGAGCGTTCAAATTAATTAAAATATACATATATTCTTATGTTATTTGCTGTACAATTATAATATTAATACAAATGAAGTTCCACCTGTAGATAGTATAGAACAGACTTTATAACGATAAGTACTGTTAATATTATGCTTGTTCAAATAAGTACCCTATTTGAACAAACATAATAGGTACATACTCATATTAATCTGTGCGGTAGAAACAGAGATATTCAAACTTTCGCTATGAGAGTCTAATGAAGGTATTAGGTATCTTAATGTTTACCTATTGTATAGCTGCTCTCGTATTGTACATTTATTTATTTTAGAAGAATGTATTTTTTTCTATGTATGTATTTATAAAAAAAGTATTTAAGTATGTTTATCCGGTGTCTATTATCTTTTTAGAAGTTGTATTATCTTTACGAAATAAAAAGAAGGAAAACTTGAAATTAAACCCTATACCAATCCGTCTGGCCAGCGTAGTATTAGTAGGTCAAGTATCCCTCTGTCACGGGAGGAGACCCGTCCCTGCAGTGCGGCATTAATGGGATGTTTTGATGATCCGTTGTCCTGTATCCATAGTACAAGCTCTCTTTAGTTCGGGACTAGATGGCGTTGTGTGAATGTGTGAGGAATATTTATATTTTTTTTTGCCACAATAGACTAAAATATTCTGAAATGATTCTCATTCAAGTTACCATAACAGAGTAAAATTATTGCGTGAAACAAATATTAAAAAAAATATTTTAATTAAAAGTTTTTAATAACCGTATGGTGTAACTGCAGCTATATGATATAATAGCGGGAAATTGATGGATGAGGGAATTACTGGGTCAAGAGAGAAATAATTAAAGTTCTCATATGTCTACCAGTAGACGTCCATTGGATAATTTGATATCCAAATGAGCAAAAAATATTGGCTTTTATTATTAAAAAAAAACATAAAAATTGCTTCTATTATTCATATTTATTTCTTAAATTTAATCCATTGCAAGGAATTAACGAATTTATCATTACAAAGAATTGTCTCAGCATGTAAAATTACTTAATTTCATTAGTTGTTGGAAAATACCACAAGCCCAAATGATACAAGTATCCACAAGTACCTATGTAATAATTGATACACTCGCTCAGTTACGACGATACTCTACGTTAGATACGATACTCTCGGGAATCCAGGTATTTTATATGGTTAGTACGTCAACAGACAGAATGCATTAACTTACTTCCCTGATCTTCATATCTTGTCGTACCAAATGCGCACAATTAAAGATTTACTAATATTATAAAGAGGTAAAGTTTGTGTGTTTGTGACGTTGTAATCTCTAGATCTACTAAACCGATTTTAAAAATTATTTCTGTGTTAAATAGTCCATTTATTGAGGAGTGTCTTAGGATATGTAGTATCACGCTATGACTAATAGGAGTGGAGCAGTAATGAAATATGTTTAAAAAAGGGACGCTTAATAACGTTTTTTTCGCCGCCCAAGGAAGTGGGCACGGGTTAGATAGTTATTTATATTTCTGTAATATTTCTTTTTTTCCTTACACGGTGGACCAATGACCTGGTTAGGACGGCGGGAAACCGATGGATTAGGGAGGCGCAGGACCGCACAAGGTGGCAATACTTGGAGGTGGCCTATGTCCAGCAATGGACGTCAATTGGCTATGTGATGATGATGAATATTTTTTTTTTACACAACGACAACTATTACATCTGCTATGCAACTGATAAACATCAAAACATCTTCATTTTATTGTTAATCCAAAGCATCCAACCTTATGGAAACATTCATGTTTCACACAGATTTGCATTGAATGAATTTAGAACATAAAAGAATAACAAAAATAAATGTACAGACATTTCTTAAAACGTATTTTTGTTAATATTTTACAGCTGATTACCAAAATAACACGAAATGCTAGGATCAAGGTATAAAATACTAAACGGCAGCTGGTTGTAAAATATCCTAGCTGGAGTAGGTAGTAGTGAAACACGTAAAGCGTATTTTACTCTTGCCAAATGCAGGTTGGCACAGTTCACACTCGGCATATTAACATATTATTATTTGTTGATGTAATTCTTGTTAGCACCTGACTTCTATAAACAAAACTTTATAACATTTGGTTAAGTTAAGTTAAGTTTAAAGTATGAAAACTTAGTTTTAGTAGAAATAAATTGACGTCAATAAGCTAAGTCTAGGATATGTAATAAACATGTAAATCGTCACTGACTAGATACTGAATCTATCCTTTTATGTACAACTTTATTTTATGTATAGTCGAAAACTAAATGGCTTTATCACCTCTAGAGTTAATGTTAGTTGCATGTCATAAAACTATTAGGTTCAATATCGCACAACAAAATATCAGCTAAATCATGACGCTACTTTGACTTATCAGTTCTTTTGTATTAGCAAATAGTCGTTAGATATTTATAAAAACAAATAGTAAAGTCAACGTTATTGACTGTTACTAGAGTATAATTTTGGTAAAACGTTTTATTCTAATGAATTTCTCTCTTTTTTAATTCTATGTCCATCCCTATCATTTCTTGCATGACGTCATTGGTGCATATTTTAATTCAAAGTTTTCGTAATTTTATAATATAAAACAAATTAGGGTAAAACACCTAATTGTTAGAAGTCCTGCAATTATTGGCACTTAAGAGTTAAAAGTGAGTAAAAAGATAGAAAACACTTTAGATTATCCAAGTTCAGTATGATTATTCAAGTTCAAATATTATTTATTTAATACTTTTATCATATTTTATTTATTTCATGTGTCAACATAGCAACAATAAATTTATCAGAATCCTTTTATTGGCATTAGTGCCAATAATATTTATTTAATACTATTCAATCACATAATATTGATTAATTATAAGCAAAAATAAAAGTATTTTATCATTTTATGTTATTTTATATTTTAGTCTGACACGAAGTCCACTCTTAAGGTGCCAACAATTGGGTGGCTTACCAGCCAATATTTAAATTCTACATTTTCAGTTTTTCAGAAATGACTAGCTAAGCAGTTGACTTTAGTTTTAAATTATTTAATGGTTTTTCACATACAAACTCTACAGTTTAATATAGTGACATTTCTATTGTGTTAGTAGATATTATTATTTATTGCTTTGAAATGAAATTTTAAAATAGATTGCACTTTTAATATAAGCATAGTTTTATTACGGTCAACCAATGACGTCAAGCTCACGCATAAACATTAAATAACGATCTTAATGAATTTGAATTATGATAGAATTTTTTGTCAAAACTGATAAAGCCATTTTGTTTTCGGGTATACAATTTTATTCTATGTACAACTTTATTCTATGTACAACTTTATTTTATGTACAACTTTATTCTATGTACGACTTTATTTTATGTAAAACTGTATTTTATGTACAACTTTATTTTATGTACAACTTTATTTTATGTACAACTTTATTTTATGTACAACTTTATTCTATGTACAACTTTATTTTATGTACAACTTTATTCTATGTACGACTTTATTTTATGTACAACTTTATTTTATGTACAATTTTATTTTATGTACAACTTTATTTTATGTACAACTTTATTTTATGTACAACTATATTATAAATCTCTACTTTGTCCTGCCATTTAGCTAGCAGTCAAACAATTTTCTCTATTTAGAAGAGACTATTAAAATTTTGAAGAGACAGCTCCAGATTTTAAAGTTTTATTGCACTTAAAGTAATTATGTTATAAATCACATAAAGGTAATTAGTTTACTGTGGGCAACAGACTTAAAAGTTGCCGTGCCACGAAACTGGGGTCATCAACCTCAAGTCTTGTCTTTAATGAAACCATTCTGTTATTATTACTAAATCTCAAAAGTAGCGCAAAGCTACTTCACATCATTATAGTAAGTAAATTATTGAACTGACCCTGTCAAGCTTGTATGTGAGATGTAATATATGAAAATAATTGATCATGAAAATCATTAATAATGAAAAGTAATAGTGATGAAAATCATCGGTGATGTAAATCTCTGATGATAAAAGTCATTGGTGATCAAATAACCTAATCTACCCTAACTTGAACCCAAACTAGATTGCTCTTTCATAACTTATGCCTATCTAAAATATTAACTTGACAAAATAAAATGCATGGTCAATGGTAAAGTTGTGGAAGCACCACAAGGCTCTATCTTAATTAATCTTGAGCCGTACTGCGGTCTTTATTACAACCTTCACGCTTCGTTTAACGGCTTTTGGGAATCAGTCAATTTGAAACATCTGTTCGAGTAAGCCTTCATTGGAACGTATTTTTGTTAATATTTTGAACAATATCACCACCGTTTTGCTGTAATACTTTGTGTGTTTTGATTTTTAGTTAGGTTTATTTTTGTCTTGGGTAAATGTATTTCTATTTTTACTCGTGTTATAGGCAATGAATTGTAATGGTTCTGTGTGGTGACGGAATAAGAATACAATAATATGTCACCACCCCTCTCATCCCATCACTTATCACTCATCCCATGAGTGTCGTAAAAACCGACTAAGGGACTAACCGTAAATATTATCTTTACGAAGTAAAAAGAAGGAAAACTTGATATTAAAGCCTATACCAATCCGTCTGGGCAGCGTGGTATTAGTAGGCCAAGTATCCCTCCGTCACGGGAGGAGGCCCGTCCCTGCAGTGAGACATTATTGGGCTGTTATGATGAAATGAAAAATTATTTCTACTTTTACTCGTGTTATAGGCAATGAATGGTTGATATTGTTGTTCCAAGGACGGTGGAATACTTGGCATGTTAATATCACGCTGACCAGATTATTTGGTATAGGGTTAATAATTATTAGGATTAATTGCTGTATCACTCTTTTACTGATCGATGTCATTATTTATTTATTTTAACAAAAAAACCACAGCATTTACAACATGAATAACAATAGGTATATACAAAAATCAGCCAATCACAGGTTCTCACTTATAACATAAGTAGATATCCGTGTAAAAAAAGTTCTAAAGTACTAGATAGACCTACAAAATCAAACAAAGAATAAACTACTCAGCAACAACAACTGCCTGTTTATTATTATTTTACTCATAATCCATTGTTTTATAACTTTTCTTTTATGGCTTTTGTTCGTAATTTAAAAACAAGGCATTTTGACTATTTTTCATCATCATTATCATTTTGTATAGCAATCAACGCCTAGCGTAGAGTCAATGGACTACAATTCGTCTATGTGCTACGACGTAGCTGATACGTAGACACATTCGACGTTTGACTATGGAATTGAAAGTTGTAATTGGTAAAATCATGCTCTATTTCATCAACAGCCCATTAATGTCCCACTGCAGAGACATGCCTCCTCCCATGACGTAGGGATACTTGGCCTACTAATACCACACTGGCCAGACGGATTCGTATAGGGTTTCATTTCAAGTTTTCCTTCTTTTTATTTCGTAAAAATAATATTTACGTATAGTCCCTTAGTCGGTTTTTACGACACCCATGGGATGAGATGGGGTGGTGACATATTGGATTCTTACTACGTCACCACACGGAGGATAGTGGGTAAAGTCATGCTCTATTAATGTGTTCAGTATCAGGCAGTCTGTAGAGTATTAAGCAATGTTCGTATTCTAACCGCTCTCTGGCCATAGGGAACACTATAGATTTTAATAGGCAAATCACAGTGTGGTTTTAATTAACAAGACAACTTAAAAGTTTCTTAAGAAGCTAAAGAACAGACTATATTGTTTGCCTAATTTTTGTAATAGTGTAATAATCGTCTTACGTATAGTTAAGAATATTTTCTTAGTAATAATTTATTTAGCCTTAATCAGATTTTGTGAGTACAAATAAATTTTTCCAATACTATTTTGTACTTGTCAAAAGAATAAGGAAGACTTCAGAATTAGAAAACTAAATATAATTAACAAGTTTGTGTCGTATTAATCAAAATGGACTAAGAGTAGGGATATGCGTCATTAGCTTTCGTTATTATAATAGTGTATTCTATTTTTTTAAGTAAGTATATTCATCATTTCATTTCCTCCGTGTGGTGACGTAAGAATACAGTGTGTCACCACCCCATCTCATCCCATGGGTGTCGGTTTTTACTATCGAATACGAATATTATCTTCACGTAATAAAAAGATGGAAAACTTGAAATTAAACCCTATACCAATCCGTTGGGCCCGCGTGGTCTTAGTAGACCAAGTATCCCTCCGTCACGAAAGGAGGCCCGTCCCTGCAGTGGGGCATTAATGGGCTGTTATGATGATATTCATCATTTCAAGAAAATTACGTAAAATGAAAATAAAACATTTTAGAACTTGTCTAGTTTTGTCATAATAGTAGATAGAGTAGAGAATAGAAATCATAAGTAGGTACTATCTCTAGCTTATTATAGGCAAAGCTACGTCATACAAAAGTTGCTTACTTATAGAGTTTTGAAGCTATGCTCGTTAATAATAGCACCAAGCACTTAGCGTAAATCAAATATTTGTTGGCTTGATGGTAATTTTCCTTAATAGTTGCTTAGGTACGTAATTTTATAAGTTTTGTGTTTTTACTTTTTTAGGTTTGGACTTGTTTCCAAAACTACCTAGCTTGTTTAAATACCTAGTGGTTGCTTGTAGGTCCTGAAGTTCATGATTAAAAAGGTACCTTTTAATTTTTAGTAAGTATGTATCGCTTGAAAATGTACTCGTAATAGTCGTATTAAGTACCTACACTTATACCCACTAGTTATATTTTTGTTTATTTTGGTAAAATGTAACGTAGTGAAGCTTCACAAGTATCTCAAGTAATGTCTTTTGTATTTTAAGCTGAAATAGTTATTACTTAAAGTGATACATAACAGATGCATCACTATATGCTTGTATGATCAAATCCAGATCCCGCTTAGGGAAACGCATTTTTGCAAGACGGCCAAAGTCCGTTTATATTTTTACAAAAACGTGAAATTTTTATATTCACTCTCTATAAAATCTAAATAATACTAAAAGCTATAGCATATTTCAGTTCCATATTCATTTTACAAAACAGCGCTACGTAATGTGAATCAAACTGTTGCATGGTTCTGTTTTCGTTAAAAAGCTACCTACGTAGTACAACTAACTGTTACTAGATGGCGCTGTAGAAAACGTTCAACATAGAAAAGTTGTAAGATTTTCTCATAGATGGCGCTGTGCATAATATTCATTGTTAGAAATTGTTATATTATTGAAGGCCCTCAATAAACATTTTGTTTTTACATTTACTAATTTAAAAAAAAGAAATTAAAAATGGTTTCTGCTGGCAATAAGGCTAACATTTAAAAAATACATGCCTTGTTCTTAAAAATATTACTAAGTTATTTTACAATATTATATTAAAACAGATACCGCTGGAAGGATGTGGTTGAGAATGATCTGAGGGAACTTAATGTCAGCAACTGACAAGAAGTGGCCAAGGATCGAACAGGGTGGCGTTCTCTCGTGTCGGAGGCCAAGACACATTTAAGGTCGTTGAGCCAACAGAGTAGGTAAGTAAGTATATTAAAACTGGGGCATATCCATATCCGTAAATTAATAATATTTATTAATACTTTTATATTAATACTTTTATAAAGTGGTATCTAGAGACCGACATAATTAAAAAAGAAGTTAATCTTTCCAGTTCCCTAGTTACCTCATGCATGACCGCAGTTAACTTGTGCTTGGCACGCAATCTTGGCCTACCTGTTTCAATTAATTTCACAAAACATAATTTATTTTTCTTTTAATTTAAAGTTTGTATTTGACTTATCACTTTACGGCATCTGTAGGTTGCTTTGTATGTAACTACAAAAAGGTATGAATGAATTTACGTATGTAGGTACGACTCCAACATGGGGTCGTTGCGTGTGACACGTTTTACAAAATAGGCTGTATATGTTGTATTGTGCGTTGTTTTTAAGGCTTCGGATACCACCAACTGGCCCTCTGACATTCGCTGTCAATATAAGGCCCTTGTTGGAAAACTTTTCAAAATTGGAATTCCGAAGTTCAGAGAAACGTGCCGGCTCGCGGCACCTGCCGTACGCTTCGTCTCTCAAAGGAAATTCGGTAACGGGCCATGTATTTACGCTGGAATTGAATTATCTACTGTGGCGTAGATTATTGCATTTACTCAGCGTGAAATAGCTAAACACTGGAAACGGAAAAACAATTGTTTTTTTTTACTCCTTTTTTACATTCGTGGTATTCGCTAGGGAACCAACATTACGATTTCAAACAACAGCTATTCCAGGGAACTTTAAACGAATTTATTGTAATAATATTCGTACTAAAATGTTCGGCAATACCTTCTTATGTCGATCATTGTAATATAGTGATACATCCTCTAGAATAATATGTGTTATCTACTTTCACTACTACTACTTTTTTTAGTTTTACTACTCGACCAGAAAATAAATGAAAGTAACAAAAGTCGTCCTTGCAAAATCAAGTACTGAAAAAGAATTAAAATCACAAAAGGAGAAAAGGCCGTGCTATTTGTAAGTTAGTTTGTATAAGAATAGCTTAAACGATTTTCAAAATTTTTTAACAAAAGACACGGAGTTATGACTGTGTCGGAAAACACGAGAACAGTTTAGAAATGAAGGTACGTAATATAAAAGCCACATTTTGTTAATCTGTCCACAAGCGTGGCCAGGACAAACTTGGTCAGATTGCACATGAATCCTCCAATGGCTAATGAAGATTAGCCACGTAAAAGATGGCGAGATGAGCTATAGAAGACACAGAAACACTCATAATACTTATATTTGAAATAACAAGTGTCATAATAGAAATGCTTAATAAAATGTGTAGTTCATTTAGGCGGAGTGCATAAAACTTAGCATAATTATACTAGCGACATAACCAGTTGTTTGCAAAGCTTAAGTATGATATAAAGCGTTAGCAGCTTTATTGGACAGCGGAAATGAGTCTAAAGTTGCATTGTGGGGATTAAACGCAACCCAATTAACTGTAGAGAGTCCGTGCCTGGCTCGCTTCGATATCAGATTAGCTCTTCACTGGATTACATTAGTGACGTCAGGATGCTCGTCATGTCCTATTCTAACAATATACCACCAATTATAGAGGCGTCCACATTCAATAGTCATGCAGATTAGTGTCATCAACATAATATTAACACACAGTATGTATATGTTTAAGTTAATGCGATTGTATCGTGATATCTCCATGATACAGCGTAAATTGCACTGTAAGGCTGATTGAATGCTATTAGATGTATCGTATTCAAACATAATAATCTGTAATGACTTAATATTATATGTGTTATGTTGACAGACTCGATGGTAAAGCGGTTGTGTAAGCGATATAATAAATAAAACAAGTATGAGCTAACGAATGAAATTGACCCAAAATTACTTCTTAGTTAGAAGTAATTTTACTACTACATAGACACAAACAACATGCTCGACTTTATTACGAATACAACATGTACCTACCATTTTTATTCGAAAACTCTAGGTTTTGTATTCACTTCTAAAAATAAGACTTTAATTCTCCTAAAACTATAAGACTTCAAATTTGTAAATAATTGTACGAAAATATTAATTAGAATTACAAAATTTACAAATGTAATTATGTATAGACTTTATCAGAGCTTTTTAACAGTACTAACTATTTTACTTTGTATGTATTTTAGTTCAACGTTTACAACTTCTTTATTATTATTTTGTATATTCAGCAATATAATTTAATTTTATTAAAACAATTTCGTTACATAATATAAATTTATAATCGCTAAAGATTTATTTAGAAATGATTTGCTTTACAAACACAGTAGGTACATACGTCGTAAAACAATAAATAAAATTTATATTCTTCTTCACATTTTCAATTTGAATAAAATATCTTTGTTAGAAATAATGTGATTAAGTTCTATAAAAAGTACATTTGTCTCAAATATAATTATCGTAACTAACACTAATGAGTCCTTGAATGCTTAATAAAAATGCTGAAATTGATTTTACTACAGACCAGTTAGTGCCCGCGACATTTACTGAGCTGGATTAGTATTTTGATTAAATATTAATAATAAATTATAAATAATTATAAATGAAATAAATAAATATTCACGGACATCAGCTGTACACAGCGCCATCTGTTCCTAAAGTAAGCTAGGCTTAACTTGCTTGTGTTATGGGTAACAGAACAACGGATATTAGTACTTATATACTTTTTTTTTGTAAATACATACATAATGCATAGAAACACTCAGACCAATGCAAATAACCATGTTCATGCACACAAATATTTGCATTGAGCGGGGACTGAATCCGAGACCTCAGCGTAGGTAGCAGTCATGTTAAATATAACCACTACGCCACAGAGGTCGTTAAAAAACTGTAGCATACGAGTAGGTGTTAATCTGTTGTTTAAGCTACATATATTATTGTAAAGTTTCTTAGTAATACATTCATCAGTTATTTATTATTTTTTATTTATCTTTATTGTTACAAAAACTTAATACAAAAAAATACATACTTGTAAGATACCGCACAAACTCATTCGAGTTTTTCCGTGTATCAGCGTCGTCGACTATTCACTATATCACTATGTTAAGTTCTTACGTGAAAGAGCAACAAACATCCATCCATACTAACAAACATAGAACAAAGTATAGGACCAACACTAATGACTCAAACGTTGTTCAAAGAACGTTCTCAAATCGATCTTAAAGTATAAAAGATTACACTTTAAATACCATTTTCTATTCGAATAATTTGCGAATACTTAAGTAGTAATGTCAGTTCAATGCCCTCTGCGAATGGTGCTCGTTAAAAAGTTATACGGAGTGCCTAGTTAGCAATACAACATGTAGTCGAGTAACTGTCGGAATATTCTGTTAGATAATCTAATACTCTTCAGTGTCCTGCTGGAGAACTGTGTTAGACACTCATTGGATTGTGTTAATCTCTACTAAATCGACTCACTTAGACTATTATTGAATGGAACGTGTACTGTAGTGTTTGTGATATGTATAACTAAGCTTATTAAGCGATCATTTAAGCTTTAAGCCTCCATCCATATTGCAGCAGTAGTTTTTAGAAAAATAAGTGATAGATTAAGAATATCTAGAACGTGAAAAATAAAAAAAAAATGTCAATAAAAGTCCCCGCAAAACAGTGTTCAATCCGAAGTGCAATAATGGTCTCTCGAAAAGAGTGATAATACACAGCATCATAACAGGCAATATCTGTGTGGTGACGGAGTAAGAATACAATATGTCACCACCCCATCTCAGCCCATGGGTGTCGTAGAAACCGACTAAGGGACTATCTGTGAATGAATAAACTTGAAATTAAACCCTATACCAATCCGTCTGGCCAGCGTGGTATTAGTATGCCAAGTATGCCTCCGTCACGGGAGGAGGCCCGTCCCTGCAGTGGGACATTAATGGGCTGTTATGATATCAGTCAAAGCAAATCATCTATTTAAATATACATAACTAAATGCCTCCAGCTTTGATTACATAATTAGCCAAAATACATTAAGTATGATACAGGTATCTGTAACCGCAATGCTTATAAATTATCATAGACGTGTAAAGCCGTGTTAAGCCGAGCAGTGTTATTGGACATCTAATTATAGGTAGGTATAGGTACGTCATAAATTAATTAACTCCTAATTGTGTATCGACCATCTGTCTTCTATACAATATAGTTGTATTATGATATAGATCACTTGCCCTATTGCGTACTTAATTCGTGTATTCATACATCCATGAAATTCATCATGATTTACATACATGAAACTGTTCCCTGCGTATTAACAAAATTTTGTATCAATCGGTATAAATTTACATTTCGATGAATTTTAAAATATTTATTTTGGGCTATATTGATGTGAGTAATATTTTATTTTCAAGGATGAAACACACTAGGATTTAATTCGCTGTTGTTTAGGGCCCATGAAAATAATTTGAGTCGAGTTTTCTCCTAGTCTACTCGTAGTAGGTATAGTGATATAGCTATAGTTCTAAGCCGTTTGATGAGAAGCAAACTTGCCAGATTCAATGTTTTTTGTATCGATAACTTGTCAATTAAAGCGGTATTCCAAGCATTTAGTCTATTTCGATCCAACAATGACGTCCATTTAGATTTTCCGTGTCTTATACCAAACGACTGATGAACAATATTATTTTTCTTGTTTTGATTGCTATTACAATAAAAATGATTTTTCCTACCAGTTTAAATCATAACTGTCTAAAATTGTGGTCTGTGATAGGCGAACAAGTAGAACAATATTTTATGCTAATAAATTAATGAGCGCAAAGTACAATAAGATATCCCCGAAACATTTTTTCTAGTATTACCTATAGATATAGAAAAATCAGAGATTGCAGTGAGTGCAGCAGATTCAGAACACGTGAACGTTCCGCCTGATGCCTGTCCGACCTATTCTATACGTGATGAGACTGCGCGATATATACGTTCCTAACAAATGTACGTTTTTGATCACGTCCACCTATAAATTGTGTTTTCCCTCAAAATCTGATCGCCATAAGTGTTTCAACAAAACTTATTTCTACACAAAATTTGATTCCTACCGTACATACATACATATCGATGAATTCATAAAAAAAAATGTTTCACAATCCGGTTTTAGTTTCAATTTATTCAGATAAAAATGTACGTGCGAAATTCGATTGTTTTATCAAAGGTATGCGAAAAAGGGATATATGTGTGGATAAATTCGTCATATTTGTTTTGAACAAGCAATACGAATTTATTCAGTTCATGTTTTCAAATATTAGTTGTTCATTTAGGTACCAATTTGATAAATATAATATGATTCACCGAATTATTGACACAAAATAAAATATTTTTATCTATTTATGTATTTGCAACGTAAAACACAAACTTGTAAAGTAAACTTAAACTTCAAACACAGCTGACCCATTCAGAAGACCATGGTCTTCATTCGCGTGAGAATGGACTCAATGAAGTAATGCAGTAGCATCGATAACGAAACTATAATAAGGTCCTTTAATATTCCGCTGACAGCCTTTCTTTAATGCTGGGAATTAAACCCTAATCTATGCGTAGCAGACACTGACTAAGGGCCAGATTCAGAGACCGCACTTTGACTTTACTTTAGCAAAGTCTAGTTATTATCTCTGAATTTGAATAACATTAAAGTAATCTTTTCGCATGAAAAGTTTACTTTGTAGTAATAAATAATGAAAGTAAACTTTTTCATGCGAAAAATTACTTTAATGTTGTTCAAATTCAGAGATAATATCTAGACTTTGCTAAAGTAAAGACAAAGTGCGGTCTCTGAATCTGGCCCTAAGACCACTGCGGAACGGAGGTCATAATCTATTCCCAGACGTATTAAAAATGTCAAGCTTAATACAACATTAAAACGCAATAATGGTTATCTCTTAAACAATATTTTATTCAAATCCCTAATCCAGAACTTCCAACACGCTAAATAGCACGTAGTACAAAGTAAAACGTTAGATGGCGCTAAACGCTAAATACGTTAGATTATGATCTCAAGCTCGGACGATGTTTAATTATGTATGTGTGGACTGAGGGCCCATTTTTTTTTTTGCGGTTTTTTGCAGATTAATCAACAAAAGTGCATAGTTAAAGTTGTTAAAGAGTTTGTTAAACGATTATCAGAGTTTGTTAAGACTTCATTCAAAAGATATATCGCTTTAAGTGGGTCCCTCAGTTCAAACACAAAATCTCCCATAATTAGATAGGTAATGAATTAAACAACAATTTTTTGGTAAAAATCCTTAGTTAAACATGTATAAAAGTATAAAAAGCATTGAAAAGCCTAATATGAGTAGCTAATAAAAAATAACAAACGTTTTAAAAGGTCCCCGAGGGCCCACTTGAATTTATCTCATAATTAATCAATTATAGCATGAACATTAAATATTCCTAAGCCAAACATTTGTTAAAAGGGCAAGGATAAATTTAAAATTAAAGAAAGATCACAAACAGTGGTAATTATTGTTATTTTAAATTTTTTAAGTGGTCCCTCAGTCCACACACTATGCAAATGCTAATTGTTAAATATATAATTAAATACAACAATTACGAAAATGGGGAGCCTTTCAGTGCATAGTTAATTTTGTATTTTATCGATCTGTATTTATCTTGTGTCTGGTTTATTTATATTTTTTGTCATTTTAACTGTTTTATTAATTTTCATACTAAGTCTGGTGTGGGGTGTCCACGTTTTAAGAAAACGGCTGTATATTTGTTTTTAATGTCATTTATTATTAATTTAGATATTTATTTATTTATAATTAGGATAACCCACGAAACATACACAAAGTCAATCAGAAATAATACAATATTTAAGTAGCTCAAGCAACAGTGCTGATTCCATTACAAGTTGCCACGGCCAGCAAAACATTACACAATATTAATATTAATCAATTAAATCTAAATTGCAATCATTTTTTAAATGTAAAAAATAAAACAATAAAATTTGCAATACAGTAAAAATAAAATGTAATAAAATTTTAAGTTTTAGACAAGTGACAGGTTATATTATTAATTAGCTACAATCGTAATACATATCTGTGTGTCTATACATATATATAAAATTGGAGTGTCTGTTTGTAACACGAAATCCACAGTTTTTAAGGTTCCGTACTCAAAGGGTAAAAACGGAACCCCAATTACTAAAGCTCCGCTGTCCGTCCGTCCATCTGTATGTCACGAGGCTGTATCTCATGAACCATGGCAGTTAGAAAGTTGAAACTTTCACAGATTATGTATTTTAGTTGCCGTTATAGCAACAAATACTAAAAACAAAATAAAATAAATATTTAAGGGTTATTTATTTTATATTGGAAAAATAATTTTTGACAGCTAAGTCACGTCGTAAAATTTTAAAAGATGAGTCGTGAAGTCATTGCATTCTGGCGCGAAAATAAATAATAATATGGGTAGAATAATAATACAATTTTATTTTATTTTAATTTAAAATTAATACTCGTAACTGAACGAATTCACGATAATCAACAAGCTGACAGTTTACCACAGATTTGAGAGTTCTACTTCTTTTATATGGTTCTTGTTTTTATGGATTTGAGAGTTACTATATAAATAAATAATTTAGAATAAAACTGTCAATATCTACTGCTATTATAAGAGGTCAGAGTGAAAGTAAAATAAAAAAACTATTTCAAAAGTTATGTAGACTAAATTATTATGTTTTTTAACATTTTTATCAATTTATTATTAACTGCAATACGGGACCATAAGAATTCTATGTCATAATTTTGGAAAATTTAAAGATTAGGTACTTCGTAATATATATTTTTTTAAATCATTAATTTAACAGGAACATGTATTTTTTTATTGTTTGTTTACGTTTGCATCAAATAGCACTCAATTCGGTCCGCATACGGCCCAACACAATTACAACTATTTACTTTTATCTCACACTTTATGACTATGCAGAAACTTTAAAACGTAATGTAACATCATTTATGTATGTAATGGTTCTTGATTATCTCTTGACTGCATGGACACTCTACTTGTACGAAAAACATATTTTGTAAATTTTTCGTAAAAGAATTATAAAACCAGTGATAAGATAAATACAGATCGATAAAATACAAAATTAACTATGCACTAAAAGGCTCCCCATTTTCGTAATTGTTGTATTTAATTATATATTTAACAATTAGCATTTGCATAGTGTGTGGACTGAGGGACCACTTAAAAACTTAAAAATAACAATAATTATCACTGTTTGTGATCTTTCTTTAATTTTAAATTGATCCTTGCCCTTTTAACAAATGTTTGGCTTAGGGATATTTAATGTTCATGCTATAATTGATTAATTATGAGATAAATTCAAGTGGGCCCTCAGGGACCTTTTAAAACGTTTGTTATTTTTTATTAGCTACTCATATTAGGCTTTTCAATGCTTTTTATACTTTTATACATGTTTAACTAAGGATTTTTACCAAAAAATTGTTGTTTAATTCATTACCTATCTAATTATGGTAGATTTTGTGTTTGAACTGAGGGACCCACTTAAAGCAATATATCTTTTGAATGAAGTCTTAACAAACTCTGATAATCGTTTAACAAACTCTTTAACAACTTTAACTATGCACTTTTGTTGATTAATCTACAAAAAGCCGCAGAAAAAAAAATGGGCCCTCAGTCCACACATACATGTTTAATTTACTAAGTTTGTATACGAGTATGCAAAACTAGACCAAGAAGGTCATAGTTTGTAAAATGCAGTTTTAATACAGTATGTTGGAGCGTCTTGGTCGTAATTCACATGCTTGTCTTGCTCCCCATTGGCCTGACGCTTATTTTATACGTGACACGGAACCGCAATCTTTGTTACAACACTATTTCTAATATCTTTTATTTATAGAATATTTTGCAACGTTATTGTGGGAAATGTTTGTGTTTGGTTGACGTTGTCATTAAGTTAATTAACAATAGGAGTATGAAAGGTTTTAAAAATGGTGATCTGTGTTACGTCTTGCATTTAGATTTATGATTCCTTTTTTTAACTTAATGATACACAGAAAGTAAGTAAAGTTGTCAATATAATTGCGTAATGCAATTAAATTCGTGGGAAGCTTATAAATTTCTACATATGGGTGCATATTTCAAGATAATGATCATTAATTAATTTCGTTAAGGTTAATGTCATTTCTGTCAGTTAAACGCTAACCATAGTATATCTCCGCTGTTCTATATTTTTTTGCAATAAAACCGCTTTGAGATTATTATAGGAGGAAGAATAATGTGCGGATGAACATTGTATCAAATATGTTTTACTGATGGCTTAAAGTCACAACATACGTAATAAGTACAATGATTAATGAGAGCGCGATCATGCTAAATGTCAACTGAATTTAATACCGTTTGTAATGCTGCCGTCAATAGCATAGTTACAGTAAGTCGGGCTTTTGTCAAAATTGAGTTAGGTATACAGCCGTGATCACGATAACGAGATCTACAACTGTATCTAACTCATTTATTTGTATCGTGTTTTGATCCAAAGTTAACAATTAGAAATTTGCAGTAAGTCGACCAATTTTTTTACATCACAAAGCATGATTACAGTCTGTACACTTACGGCAAAAGTTTCATTTAGATTCTCACTGCATAAGAGCAGTATGACATATATACTGCTTATATGTTTGGTCATTAACAGTTTAAAAATAGAATATAGGCCAATCATAAAAGCTTTAAGAAGATATACTGTTTTGATCTTAAGCAGGTTCCCAATATTTACTAAGTGTGTATCTAGTCTTACAAACAGTATGCAGCGATACTGCATGTTTGCTTAGTAATTGATCCTTAGCGTTGGTTCCTTAATACTTACCACAAGGACAGTATGATACTATATTGATTTTATGTTAAGTAACGTAATCAAATCTAACGTAATGGTTACTTTCATTATACAGACAGTATGTAGCCATCCTGTGTTCATGTTTAGACAGCAGGATGTAGCGATAGCGGACAGGTGCACAAATCACGTGAACAGTAAATTAGCTATACTGTACTCATACTAAGCAGAACATATGTATAATATGATCTTACTACTTATTATAAGAAGTGTTTGTCTAGGTCTTGTATGTCTACATAGCTGCGATATTATACCACGTCATGAATATACTGCAGTAAAGTTGCTTCACTGTGAACGTAATATGTTATTGTAACTAAAAGTCGTATAATTTCTCTTTTATTACAAGCAGTAAAGAATAATAAATTATATAATAATCTGTTCCCCGAATACCTACATAATGTAATATTACATACCCTACTACGAGGGCGCGAGGAGGGCGCGGGGTTTTGAGAAAAAGGTGGTTAAAGTTTTGGATCGAAATTTTTACACAAATCTTTCGTTTGCAATCGGGTCACAATGGTCACAAACTCCAAATACAATTTGTGCTACATGTAATAATTATGTTATACATCGCCAAAGTCTGTTTATACATAGCCAAAATTTGTAAGCCTTTCTGCTGTCTGTATAGACAGCAGAAAGGCTTACAAATTAGATAAGAAAAACTTAAAAGAACATAAATACACTTCTTATCAAAAAAATCGAAACAGTCTGCAAGTTTGTGTTTTGTATGGATAATGAGAAAAATGTGTATATTTAGGAATACGTGTTATATATCATAATAGGTAATTTAATGAGGTTTTCAAATAATAATGTTAACGTTCTAAATTTAAATTTAATTTTCGTAGATTTCGTGTTTTGTTTAACAAGTCGTTTTTACACTGTACGTAGTTTGATGGAAATTGATAAAATTACGCAGGTAAATGAAAAAAAAGCTAGGAAGCGTTTATTTAATAACCCGTAACCCGCTTCCAGAGTTCCTCGCGCCTCTTATTAACGCATCCATGAGATGTTCACCCGCCAAAACCGCCAAGTGGTGGCATTGCTGAATTCTGGACTTAGTCAGCGTGTAACAGCTGAAAGATTGCATCTAGTGATCTGGCAGAAAACAGGTGATTTCTGACCGAAAAGATCGATTTATTGTTACAACTTCGTTACAAAATCTACGCATTAATGTCTTTCAACCGCAGCAGCAGCTTCATGATGAACCTATGGTAGCTATAAGTGACTCTATAATTAGAAAAAGGTTGAAGGAACGTTAGCTGTTACCATACAAGCCAGCAAATATGGAGAAATTATCTGCAGATCATCGAAACGTGTGTCTTAACTTTTCACGCAATTACCTAAAATGGTCATACATCTAGTGGAACAAATGTCTCCTTTCTAATGAGTGTTAAATTATACTGTATGGTAAGGATGGAAGGACTAAGGTCTACAGAAGAGATGGATAATACTTTGCACCATGCTGGATTAAAAAAAAAGATCATCCATGGTGGTGGTTCGTGGACTATTTGGGGAGAAATTAGCGGCAACGACAAGACAGAGTTTGTCTTTGTTTTTGGGTCACGTCTCCTCTTATTTAACAGTCATAGGGCATTGAACAGTGTCTTGAAGCTCATGTGATACCCTATGCACATTTTATTGACCGCGGTTTTACATTTACGCACAAGGATGCTAGGGCAAACACAGCGAGCGTCGTATGAGATTATGATACCGTAGTAGATATCTCTATTATTGATTGGCCAGCAAGAAGCCCGGACATGAATCCGATTTACCATCTATGCAATAAGTAAAAAAGACGAATTAGTGCAAGAGATCATGTCTTAAAAACACTTAGCCAGCTGTAAAATATAATCCAAGAGGAATAGAACAGAACGCCACTATATTTTATCGTGACTCTCATCCGATCGATGAAGAACCGTACAGAAGCAGTAATGAGACCTTGGGGAGGGACATATGAGCCATTAAATAAACGCTTCCTAGCTTTTATTTCATGTATGTGCATAATTTTATTAATTTCCGTCAAACTACGTACAGGGTAAAAACGACTTGTTAAACAAAACACAAAATCTACGAAAATTAAATTTGAATTTAGAACGTTAACATTATTATTTGAAAACCTCATTAAATTCCCTATTAAATGACATAACACGTATTCCTAAATATACACATTTTTCTCATAATTCATACAAAACACAAACTTGCAGACAGTTTCGATTTTTTTGATGAGAAGTGTATAATGACACCGTTTAAGTGTGTGTAGATCTTCAAAAGGTGGTAATGCTACCTCGCATAGACAGCTACAAAGTAGCAATATTCTGTCCTCGAATTATTGCGTTACGTTATAAAACGTTTGCTCCTTTATGTAAATCTAATAAAGAAAATAATCCTTACGCTGTCTTATGGCATGAAGCGATTTCAGGCCGAAATGTTTATGACATTGTTTCAACATTCAGAGCTTTTTTTATACACCATCGGAATAAAAGTCACTTGGTGATTTGGCCAGATAATTGTTCGTCACAAAACAAGAACTAGACACTCTTTTCGTTTGTCAATATTGTAAACAGCGATTTAAGCTCAAGTTTCAAGTTGTACTTGGAGAGTATAATATGCTACATTCTTTATTTTAAATACAATGTTAAAACCATTAACTAGTTGTTTTATTATCACTGTAACCTAATAATATAAAAATTTTGAATCATTATAAGTTTGTATGGTTACTTAGCTTAAATACAGTAAAACACTCACTTACTGTGTTTAAGCTAAGTAACCCTACAAACTAATAATGAGGCAAAGGTTTGTACTGTACTTATGCTAAGTGTTCCCTATCAAAGAGCCTTTAGGAAATACTTAGCATAACAACAATAATGTGTTTATTTTTTCTTACAATTACTCAGTTTTAGTTTTTTAATAAGTTATAGATAGGTGCTGAAGTCTTCTATCATTTAAGGTATCAACCATTGTGATCCGATTTCAAACAAAGGATTTATTTAGAAAATTCAACCCAAAACTTTAACCGCGTTTTTCTCAAAACTATATAAAGCGTACTTACTGCAACTATGCTATTGACGGCAGAATGGGGGTGTTATGTCTGTGAAGTAGTATTTAATATTTAATCCGAAGTTTGACTTATCAACAATATTTTTTTATGAAATGTATTTTTAATCATAACAGCCCATTAATGTCCTACTGCAGGAACGGGCCTCCTCCCGCGACACAGGGATACTTGGCCTACTAATACCACGCTAGCCAGACGGATTGGTGCAGGGTTTAATTTCAAGTTTTTCTTCTTTTTATTTCGTGAAGATAATATTTACGGATAGTCCCTTAGTCGGTTTTTACGACACCCATGGGATGAGATGGGGTGGTGACATATTCTTACTCCGTCACCACACGGAGATATTTTTAATAGCACAAGTTTAAATGATGGTGGACGAAGACTGGATAAGAGCCTTTGTTAGTAACTTTGAGGACGTGTATTATCATATTTTTTTAATTACTTTCGTTCAATAGTGTTGTTGTTTTTACGAACATGGGTATGAATTAAGATGGAAACACAGTTGATAGTTACGAGTATAATATTTATGTTGGATTACACATAATAGTTTAGAACTGAGGAAAGAAGAACGGAATAAAATGGATCTTTTCGTTGATGTAGTCTTACTATGAAAATTGTGTAAAAAAAAAACAAAAGAACGACAACTTAGCATTCACTCCTCAAGATCAAGTATCCGTTTCTTTCTGGAGGAGGTTCTCTCTTGTATTAATGGGCTATTATAATGATAATAATGATTCAGAAAGAAAAAGTGCGTAGCACTCGGAAACGACGGGAATGTGAATGCAGACGATGCAAAGCAGGTTTGTAAAAATCGTAGGCGCTCAGTATATTCTGCTTAACCTACAGGAACAACACGTTAGTTTAATGTATGTACTACTACCTTTTGCCCGCGGATTCGCTCGCGTTAAATTCGGGGTTCCCCTTTCCTGGACACAGAAAAAAAAAAAAGTAGCCTATTTAGGTTACTCTCCATCACAAACACGTAAAAAATCACGTCAATTCGTCGCTCCGTTTTGCCGTGAAAGAATGACAAACAGACAGTCACTTTTTCCCATTTATAATATTAGTATGGATTATAATGTTAGTAAAGCTAAAAAAACTTCCATTAAGTCCATTAATTAAAAAAAGTTATTACATTAATATAAAAGTCAACATACACTACACGCCACAGAAATGTAAAATATAATTGTAATTTCGTTATACCTCTTGACCGGGATTCGAATGGGTCACTTAAATTTTCTACAAGGGGTGTTTGATGGCCCGTGAAAACAAGGATAGAAGGACTACACACAAATTTGCTGAAGGGTTTTATTGTTATCAGAGTTTTACACCTGCCTTTACCGATAGATAACATTACCCCTATGATTTTGCTTATAATAGTTACTATGTGTGTTATTATTGCTAACTATAGGTTTTTATATATTAATATTGCTAAATTATTGTACTGTTTTATATAGGAGTGTTAATAGCTTATTCTTTTTGTAATCAGCACGTCAATTCTCGTTCCTTAAAATTGTTAAAAATTTAGTGAAGTTAACTTTTAGTTGTCACACAATAGGTTAGACAATTTGACAACTAAAAGTTAACTTAACCGAACTTTTAACGATTTTATGGAACGAGAATTGACGTACAGCTTTTACAAATACATACTCGTAACTCGTAGTAGTTACCTTTTAATTGTTGTACAAAGGTTATAAGAGAGGTAAAAGACCTTGATGGCGTAAAATTCCACACAGAATAATATTTGTACGATCTGAAAATTATTGTCTCTAACCAGGATGTGCTTTGGATCCGTTATAAGTTTGTAAAAATACCCGTAGTAAAGGGCTTGATACATAGTGCAGAAGTTGACAGTCAAGAAAAGGTAACAGTGACCGAAATGGGAAATTTAGATCTCTATCAAAACAAAAGCAAGAAAACTTTACATAAATTTTATACCAATACGACTAGCCAGCATTTACCATGCTGGCTAGTCGTATTGGTAGGTACATATATATTATAAGCAAAGTTTCCCTGATAGAGGAAAACTGCAGTAAAAAAGGGAGCTGCAATTAAAGCTTATAGACCTGTTATTATTAAATACAAACTACAAAACCCAGTAAGCTTGACTGAGTTAACTCTCACAAATTATTATTTACCGTGGTGCATTGAAGCCAGAAATCATTGTGAAATATGACGTAGGGACAAGAATTCATTGCTGTTCGGATGAATGGGAGACAATTAGGGAAAGGGATTAATCGATAAAGTACGAAGGGGAGGGCTTGCAGAAAATATAGATACATCTACTCATACTTAGGGACAGTACAGATGATTTGCAAATTTTGTAAAAAAAAAATCATAATGTATTTACTACTGTAATTATTTACTCAAAACTTGTGCGCGAGGCCATAGAAAACAGAAAGACACCAAGGAACTGTAACCTGGATGACGGTTTCAAATTGTCAGCAACGTGGAATCCAGTGATTTCAAGAATAAACTTCCCTTGTTTAATCGGTCGTTAACGTACAGAACAGGCGATACGGTCATTGTTGTGTGTAGAGACATTATAGTAACACCTCAAGATACGGGGGTAGATGATAATAATATATTATGTATCACGAAGACAACGCTGTGACCTCGCATCACCAGTCAGCTTGCGACCACGGCCAATTGAACCTGTGCCGAAACGTCAAGTAAAATAAAGGTAAATAAAATGCGCGTTAATATCCCGTTAATATAATATTTAAAATACCCACAAGCATTAAATATAAACTTCATCTCAATTTTTCTTCACTTTAATAGCAAAAAGAATCACCTTGTTCAACGCAAGGTAATAATAAATAAAAACAGCTGCTTGCTTATAAAAGCAAGCAATGAATAGCGTAATTATAAACGTTGTGACAGAGACTGGTAAACCAAACTCTACTTTATATTAAGCTCGACCGTGTCCGTCAGAAAGGATAGCCGTGCCGATAGAACTGGAAAAGCGAGACGTTAATTAATTACGGTTTAGTAAGCGCTAGAAAAATAAGTTGTAAGAAAGTTGTTATATTCCTTACTACCACAAACTCATCGTCGGCTTAACCAAAGCGAAATTTCGGAGATAATATCTCTACGAGACCTTGAAAAGAGCTCTACCAAAACCAAACTGTCTAGCCCACGGTCGTAGGCAAACTTACCTTGCATTACAGACTAGTCCCTACACTTTAATAGAAGAGAGTTCCTAATGAACTTTTATAAAAAATACAATAATATTAAGATACGAAACCTAAACTTACACCTATTATCGTTAAATTAAAACTTCGTCTCAATCTTTTTTTCACGTCGCAAGAAAGAAGAATCACCTTGTTCAATGCAAGGTAATAATAAATAAAAACAGCTGCTTGCTTATAAAAGCAAGCAATGAATAGCGTAATTATAAACGTTGTGACAGAGACTGGTAAACAAAACTCTACTTTATATTAAGCTCGACCGTTCCGTCAGAAAGGATAGCCGTGCCGATAGAACTGGAAAAGCGAGACGTTAATTAATTACGGTTTAGTAAGCGCTAGAAAAATAAGTTGTAAGAAAGTTGTGGTCGGTCTACGGTTTGCTTCGACAACCATTCGGGATGAGTTTCGTTTCGTACTTCGAAATTGAACATCTTGAGACTTGTTAAGTGGCATAGATTTAAATTGCTTCGTATGCAATCAAGGGATAATTGTTTTTTTTTTTTTAAGTTTGGTTGATTTTAGATTTTTTTAATATTGGTGTTGGTATTTTGTAAAGACACTTAAGTAATTATTGAACCCCTAGATAATAATGTTTTGGTCTTTGTTGTTGGAATGCTAAGACTAACTGAAGTGTAATATTAGTAATGATGTTAATAACTACAAGAAGAGTTTTTAATATTTACGTATTGAGATAGGGTTAATTTTATTATTCGTAAGTTCATTATCAAGAAAAAAGCTTTATAGGCACTGTATATTATGATTTATTTAAGTGAAGTAACATTTATAAGTAGTACTTAATTTTTCACATTATTTATTTATTTAAAGTTTTGCTTACAGTTAAGACATTATACATCGGCTAATACTACACTATAGGAATATAATACAATGTTTAACTAATTAAAAGCAAACACCACTATATTTAATGTCTGCAGAAAGAATGAAGGCAAAGCTCTATACATTGTTTTATGTCATGTTGTACTCTAAATAGGCGTCTTAATGTGAAAAAATACTTAAAAATTAACGCAGTAAGCAAGAATTTTTGAACCCAAATAGGTATTTCTTTTCTTTAGGTAAGTTGTAAAAGCAAAGATTTTTGGATTTTATCTTTACAAATATGCAAAACGAACGAAAAACACCAAGATAATCATTTAATTCTGATCAGTTTGTTTGTGCACTTTATGCATTTAAGGTAATTTTACAATTACTAAAAAAAAAACAATAAAATAAACATTTCAAAACCTACAAATTATTTATACATAAATCCCTACGCAATATCTATACATTTCGTATATCTATGGAGCGTCTGCGAATCTATAATGAAACCTCACTGTTTATTCTGTCGATACGAAATGAGAAATGAGTGCAGTAAACCTTAACAATTGTCTGCCTCAAATACGAAACAAGAATTCCACATTTAAATGTAGAAAGTAATTGTGTTTCATTTAACTTTAATTTCAAATGGAATCTTTAATTAGTAAAGTGTTTTTAATTATTGTTAAATGTAATCATTAACTAGAAATCTACTTTATTCAATGTGTTGCTTGTTTTAATTTAAGATGATTTTTAGCTTAACTAAGTAAAGCATCTTATGGTAAGGTACCTATTGCTTTTTAACACAAAGAATATACTGGCCTAAAACGATCATTTGTAGTTCGCACTTATAACTATTTAAAGTGGGATCTGAATAAGCAAACTCGCGTTCAGCAGTCTGCTTATTTAACCGTTTTGCCACCGAGGTAGCAAGATAAACATTTCTATAAATGATAAAGCCTGTATCCATGAATGACATAAACTTTACAATGCCTTTCAGTTACTTTACAAATAACCATACAGTTAGCTTTCTTTAACGGTGCCAAAGGGAGTACTGTACTCTCAAAGAACCCGGCACTAACTTAATCTAAACAATATTAACATATTATTAACTAGATGAAAATACTTGCACGTTTAGAATAACACGTGGGTACTGTAACGTGATAATGTACTTTACTTTGCGTCACGAAACGCAACTGACTAAAACTATAAAAAAATAATATTATACCTTTCTCTGTTTTTAAACTGTATTTTTTTTACGTTGTGGGTGTACTAATAATGGTCTACCATGGGATTCAAATCTATGTCTCGCGCTCTGCTGCCGTTTATATAACCGCTAAGCCATTTTTCTAAAACCTATTTCTATGAATGACAAAAACTGTACAACGCCTTTTAGTAGGTGAAGGTACATTGTGAACACAAATAAGCCCTACAGTTAGCTTTCTTTAACGGTGCCAAAGGGAGTACTCTACTCTCATAGAACCCGGCACTAACATAATCTAAACAATATTAACATATTATTAACTAGTTGAAAATACTTGCAACGTTTACAATAACAAGTGGGTACTGTAACGTTATAATGTAGTTTACTTTGCTTTAACATAGTGTGACAAAGATGTGAGGGCAAACCTTTTACCTTTTCCTTAAAAAATAGACACGTAGAGTTAGTTTAGCGCGGTTGTTTTAATTGGTCGTCATTATTATACTGCTAACGTTAAAGATAATAAATAAATAATTATAAAAAACATTTACATGGCGCCATTTTATCATAAACTAAGCAAAGCTTGTACTGTATAATACAACTGATAAACCTACTTAGACGACCTCTGTGGCGCAGTCGCTATATTACATGATATAGCGCAATGATACATTGTTTGCATTGTTCTGGGTGTTTTCTGTGTATAATATGTATGTACTTACAAAAAGAAAAAAAAATGTTTATCCATTGTCTAGTACCCATAGTACAAGCTCTGCTTAGCTTGGGACAAGATGGCGTTGTGTTAATGAGTGACAAATATTTATTTATTTTTAGTTTGAAGTCTAGATAGTCTAGATAGCTTTTGATAAAATTCATTCTAGCAAAAGCTTCAAAATAAATCATTGTTACAACATAATTTTAAATTGTCGTCGAACACGTAAAGCTGTGGTACAAATTAAGTCAATACAAGAAATAATGTTGGCAAGAGAGAGCAGGCGAGCGGCGAGCGGCAGGCGAGCGGCGCCGGGACGCAATCCACTGGATTAGGCCTCCAACACGCACACCCTCACACAGCGAACTTACTATTTATGCTGGCTCGCTAACCAAACGACTTGTAGGCTCTTTATTACACTTGTTCTTTCCGTTCGAGATGTTATTGTAAATGTTTTGATAAAATATTGTGTTCTTTTTTGTTGTAGCAAGCAACTGTTAGGTTTGTAACGTTAGATCTCGAATGAAGTAGTTTTTATATTATTTACTACATAAAAGCTAATCTTAGCATTCCATGGATATTACGTGCAGGTGCCGGGTCGCGTGTTTGGTCCTAAATTAAGATATTTGTCTGCATGATTGGTGATAGTTTGATTTGGTTTCGGTATAAGTAACGTAATTAAAAAAGTATGTTTGAATATGGTTATTAGTTGTCTGAACGCAGAGTAGAGCCTATTTAATTTGAGTCTACACAGCATAGATGGCGTTATGTGGTGGATTATTATTATCATTAATTAGTTGCAAGTGTGTGCGGGTTCGAACCCGAAACAGGACATTATTTTTTCTCTTAAAGCCTGGATGTCATTGATGTATGTTGAAGTATTTTTGTAAAAATCCCCGCGACAAAGGTCTTGATTCTTTGTACTTGAGTTGTCTTTTTTGAAGAAAATAAGAACAATTTTTTCTTTTTGTCAACAGATGCGCTAACAACATGACATGAGTACATCGAGGATGGAACGTGAACGGCCAGGTCGTCGCGCTAAGGCCGGCTCCCTGAGTGGTCTATCAGGCGGGTTACCAAGCGCGCCGTCAGCTACTAGCGGCGTCCGTCGTCAACGCTCTTTAGAGTGGGGTGGTGATAGATACAGCAGTAGTGACGACGACCGCCCCCCGCAACCCCCGCCCCTCGCAGACCGCGTGTTCGCCTCACTCCTCGCTCAAGCCACGCAACAGTTCGACAGTAAGTTTTGTGTGTAATTAATATCTGATATGAAATTGTCAGTAATATTTTGGAGTTAATTTTGGTATGATATTAATTTTATTGTATGAAATGGATGTTAAGGGATGATTATATTAGCAACTCTTATCTATTGGGAAAGATATTATGTTCTTGCAGCAATATAGCCTCGACGTTTTTGCGTCCTACGACAATACTGTATACAGCTTCTGCAAAAGGGATCAAACCCTGTGCCGGGGCACTTTGACATGCGTGATTATAATTAGTAATACCATAGTTTCAGAGTACACTTTCACGTATTTACGGACAGGTAGCTCATAGACAAAAATTCGAAAATCATTTGAAAATCGATTTACTCTGAAATTCAATAACTCTTTGCTTGGTCTGAATATCGACTTCTTGATTTTACGACCATCTGTCGCCTATTATCTAAACCTGTGGACTGAACGCAGTAGTATTTACGAGGGTTCTGCATTCACTTACACACTTTCAAATTTCGTATTCTATGAGAATTTAAAATGTACTTGTTTATCAATTTGCATCATTGTTTTCATTATTTAAAAGACTTTAAAAACTTTAATATTACAGATTAACTGCTTTTTTTTTATTAAATTAATATTTAGTTTTATTAAAAAAGCTAAATTATTGTCACTTAATCAATTTAGATGAAATTTCTATGGCAGCTTTTACGAGTCATTTAATAACAGATGGTACGTTACTTACCGACTCTTGATAGAGACTAAATATCGCCATGTGCTACTATTCTATAAACCAGATTTGCTTCATCAACATTCATACACGACAATCACCGGTCCCTGTAAGTCCTAGTACACCCCAAACGTACATTATTGCTTAATACTTCAAATAAAAAAGACATGAAAAAGATTCGTCACATCATAAAAATAATTGTTTTACATCATATAAAAATCTAAAGAAAATCCAAAAACGAGGACTAATATGATCCGTAAGTTTCAGTTACTAGCCAAGCGGGATCAGTTAGAAATTTGTTATTCACCGTGTGACACGACCGAAGGTCCAGGCTGAGCCTTAACAAGTGGCATCATTAAAGGCGGGTGGTGAGGGGAGAAGTGGGGGGCATGCACGGGATCACGGCAATTGATAGGGGAGCACCCTGCGGTGAGCTTATGAGGAAAACTTTACACGTAAACTCGACGCTGCCTTCGTTCTATGTACTTACGTCATAGTATCAAACTAAACATTTGATGAAGTCATAGAGATTCAAAACTCAATTCTTGAGTTTAACTAATAAAGTGTTTTGTACTTTGTCTTTTGAAGCCTTGATGTCAATAACTTGTTGTTGATGACAATGTTTGATTTTTGACATAGTATAGACGTTCGACTATCGATAAAAAATCTGTCATAAAGTTCTTTTTTTTTATATAAACTCAGAATTCTTATTATTACAGAAGCTTTTTTCCCCTTTTTCGTGGGTCATGGACATTAGTCGTAAAAAGGACCAAAATGACTTAATAAGCATTTATTACATTCATAAAGCAATAGAGTGAAAATTTCATTCAGTATGTAAATAACTACTTACTTTAGCTTTTTAAAAAAACTCTCGCACAAGCATTTATGCTCTATGGTACGAGGTCAACCCAAAAAACACAGAACAATTCATTGTCAAACGTTCTGTGTAGAATTTAAACCTGCTGCTTTTTATCAATCAGTCAAATTAACGCTAAACCTAAATGAGGTTAGCGTTAATAATAACGGCTTTATTGATTAGCACAGCCTTTGCGGAAAGCCGACTTAAAAATAAAAACTAAAACATGATTGCGTTTATTCTGTTTTCATAATTAATTATGTTTGCCGCTAGACGATACTCTAGCTAGCTCTAATTGAGTTGTAGCGGTCAGGTTGCACTCGCTCCGGGTAAATAGTGTTAATCAATCGTATCAGACTAGACGGGTACCGTATCTCAATATACTCAAATAATAGCTGAATCAATATCTGTTTAAGGTATAGTTTATAATACGAGTATAAGCTGTGGTGAGAGATTTTCGCTTGGTATTTTGGTGTACTGTTATGGAGGGATTTTTTGATAAAGCTAATACAGTTAATCGCATTGGGTGACTGAGTAAGAATACGTCGTGTCATCATCTTAGCCTAAATGTTCCACTTCATAAAAGGGGCTATCTATGGCTGAAGTAAGCTTGGGCTAATAGGGCTTGCCAGGCAGATTAAATAAGTTCTCATAAGGATATCATTCTCTAACTTACAAAAGAGACAAGTCGAAAAAATAAATACTTAGGTACGTAGTGGAGAATAACTCCTATGTAAAAAAAAATGACGTCAAGAAAATGCAGCAGTAGAGTTTGTTGCGCCGCTTCTTCTCTACTAGCGCTTTGGAGGCGGTGGTAAAGTTTTTAAAACTTTGAAATGTTAATAAACTTAGATTAAGTAATGTTAGATGACGTCAAAAAGATGCAATATTATTGTTCTACTTTGAATAAATAAGGAAAAGTAGGAGGTAACATCATAAGGTTAGCCATTAAAGGAAATATTACTATTGTACTGGTCAAATTAGTTAAACTGCAGGTAGTTAAAAACGTGAAACAGTTCATTTATCAGGTGTGTAAGTATATTGCATTCCATAGGAATAAAGTGTGGATTTATTTATGGATGCATTTTACAGAAAATAATGAAAACCTTAACCAACGTTTAATTTTTTTGAAATGTCACGCACGCATTCTATATATCGATTACCACAGAGTAGAAAGGATTAACAAAGCTTCAGTCATGATAATAACCCTTGTGAATCCAAACAGTCGTGTAATTGAGAATACAACCTTCCACACTCGTGAATAAAGCTCTATTTCGAACAATAACAGTATGATAGAGGTTTTAGATGGAGCTTATGACGAAAATTCGTGTGTCGCCTCGATGAGAATAAACGCTGGCCGGTTGGTTCATACTTTGTATTGATTTGAATGTTATGTAATCTAAACACGGACAATGTTTATATGTTAACGCGGTTCTTATTTTAAATTTTGTTCCATTCTCGTAGCTATTATTGCCTTTATTGAAGCGAAACCAAAAACTTGTTGATATTGCCCTCCAAAAAAGTTAAGTTATCTTTTCTCGGGGTTGAAGATCGCTTGCTGTCAACAGTCCTATTCAAAATGCTTTTTTTGTATGGAAACTGCTAAATAGTGTTTTAGATTGTAGCCTTGTTGGCATGGAGGCAGGCTTAGATTAATGACCATCATGTCCAAAGATCCTTAGTATCGTGCTTTACATCAGCTACATTCTTTGTTCAGATATCTGTGGCTACATTCATATATATATCTTCATACATGCCCATAGGTTCCAAGTGCTACTTGTCTTTTCTTAAGGGTAGTACCAATTAAGTCCCTGTAAGTTATGTTAATGTCTCGTTCCCTTACCGACGCGAAGTTATCTTTTTTCGTGCTGAAAACTGTCCTCCCGGGACGGAGGGATACTTGGCCTACTAATACCACGCTGGCCAGACGGATTGGTGTATGGTTTCATTTCAAGTTTTCCTTCTTTTTATTTTGTAAAGATAATATTCACGGTTAGTCCCTTAGTCGGTTTTTACGCCAGCCATGAGTTAAGATGGGGTGGTGACATATTGTATTCTTACTCAGTCACCACACGGAGAATTCATTCAATGTATCAAGAAAAATGTTTATATTAATTATACAAAAATATAGTCTAAAAGGTATTAAAAACAGTATAAAACTAATCTAAATATAACATAAGTAGTATGTATTGTATTTCCTTGGTGTGAATGTATGTATGTATATTTAGGTAACGCGGCGTACGTATAACATTATCATAAAGGCATATCATAAAAGTTCATGTTATTGCGGCTTACATATTACAGTTTAGTTTACTTTACCTCATATTACGTAAGCATAAAGACAACGATACACTTACCTTTTTGACCTCAACTGTACCTGTTTTATTTGGAACCATATCTTTAATATTATATTATTTTATTGTTATAAAACTTAATGTTTTGTTTGTTTTTTTTTAAGTTTATACTGAATAATGAGCTACAGACTAATACAGCTACATTCTTGGACTCTATTGGATGCTTATCATCAGGCACCATAAGGAATAATTCGGTGGTAGGCCAATTAAAAAAAAATACAGAACAGAAAAAGGGTAAACTGTGTGTGTCTGTTTTCATGATAATAAAACAAAGTTAACTTATATTAAATAAGCCCGAATCGAACTCCACCAAGTTCGATTCGGGCTCAACGCAAATCTTTGTGTGTATTAAAACGGTTAAGTGTTATCTATGAAAAATACGCATGCATTTGAAAGAAAAAGTATTTAAATATGTAAGTATATTTTTAGTCCGTAATACCACTGGTAATACTAAGCTTTTTACGTAAGGGGTGGAATGTAGAATGTAAAATTTCTCATGAGCGGAGATCGAATCCGAAACCTTAGCATTGCACTATAATATATAACCGCAAGCTCTTTGTTATTGGGGAGGCATAATTATACTTGCATAATGGGATAATGGTGCTTACCTTACACCATTCTTATTTCGACGCAGACAAAGCTGCGCGGTTCACTTAGTATCTGTATATAATGCTGATTGTTATCATGTAGTTGAATGTATTTTTCTTATCTAAAAAAATAAACGTAAAATACGTTTCCGTTTATTTCACTACATTACGGCGGTTCTTATGTAAAAGTAAATGGCAAGGTTCCTTTATCATTTTAATAAATAAACTTTATTACTTTTTGCTACAGGCATAAGGTCGCGAATTCGATCCTATTAAAATATTTTTTTTTAGTGCATCACATGGGTATTGAATTTGATTTGGGTGTTACTGTATAATATGTATGAATTTACATACTTTTCTAATTAAACAACCAACCGTAACCAAAGGCTTGATCTCGATTATAAAACCTACACAATGTCATTTACATGGATTTATTCTTGATAAATTTACTTTTCCATGAAATTTCAATTCCATTTTTCGTAACATTCTAAATATTTACCAGTTTTTTTAGAACTTACATGACGTACTAACATGAAAGTAAACCTTTTAAATAAAAAAGTCATGCTTTGAGTTTTAAAAAAAAATACTACATTTTTAAGGTAAATAATTAATTTATGTAAAGAAAAATATTTATTCAGAGGGATTTTTACAAACCTAACATACTTATTATTTTAATTTACATTTTTTATTTGCGTCTCAGACATCACAGGTGAATTTTTATTAAAAAAAATACTCGTTTCATATTGCAATAAATTTCCAATAATACTTAATGTATCTAGTCTCAAATCTCCAATAGCATTATTTTTCCAATAAATCGGTTGTCATCTGGAATTTAATAAAATCTTATATTGAATAATAGGTGCCCACTTGAAGCTCTTAAGGATGTTTATTGAATAGAAGCTACTGAGATTTCAGACTTTGTTTTGTTCATATAAGTTCTAAAAAAGGATTTAAATCAATTGCTTAGAGGGTTTATTAAAAAAAAATACTTCTCACACATTCACATAACACCATCTAGTACCAAACTATCTTGAACTCGTACTAAGGGGTACAAGATAACAAATAAACATACTTATATAATTAAATTTTTAGAATAAATGTTTTTTTTTGCCTTTATTGCTTAAAACAGTATTAAAAAACATCTGTAACATAGGTATTTCATCAACCGACTTAACCCACAAGGCTTGTCTGCAATTGTAATTTTGTACGGTAACTAACAACAGTAAAAATCTATATTGTTTCGGCAAGGTGACATTAAGAAGAAGTATCTAGTGAAGTGATCACAAAACAAAAGTAAAGCCAATAACATCCGTACCTTTAAATAATTGTGTCGAGTAGTAAATACAAATTAATCCGGATACAACATAATCCGTGTGGTGACGGAGTAAGAATATAATATGTCACCACCCCACCTCATCAGTGCTTATTTATTTCTTTGGGAATACATTCTACCGTCCAAAGCATTATATTTTTTTTTGTAAAATATGCGTTGGTATGAAATTGAGTAAGTAAAATGTAATAATAGTATTCAGAAATGCTACTTTTAATAATTTGTCGATATGTTGACAAAGAGTACAAATTGTAACAAACTGGAACGAAATACACCAAGATAATTATTTAATTCTAATCAGTTTGTGTTTATGAATCAAACCCTCCTCTTCTGTGTGGTGACGGAGTAAGAATAATATGTCACCACCCCACCTCATCCCACGGGTGTCGTAGAAACCGACTAAGGGACTATCTGTGAATATTACCTGTTCATAGAAAGAAGGAAAACTTGAAATTAAACCCAGTACCAATCCGTCTTGCTAGCGTGGTATTTGTAGGCCAAGTATACCTCCGTCACGGGAAGAGGCCTGTCCCTGCAGTGGGACAATAATGGGCTGTTATGATGAGTTAATACAAATTATTACTTTACACAATTATTTCGAATAATAATAAATACAAAATCGTTAAAATCACTGGTAGTTATGACTGTGAAAAATTTTACATTTATTGCTTGTATTAAGTGAAATTAACAACTTTGCGATAAATGTCAACGCTTAAAAGGTAGACGGGGAAGCTCATGTTTGAGCTTCGTGACTAATTGCGAACACTGATTTAAATGAGCGGTTTACCTCAGAGTTATTACATTAATTTTACAGCCGATATAATAGCTGTGTTAACTAACTAATTTAAGATTCATGTTTTTCTTTAAACAAAGATAAAGTAATAATTTTTTGTTAATTATGGGTCCATATTTACACTGACACCTTCTTACTATGATGTGGTAGGCAGATACTATTGAGCGCCTAGTTTTACGATACTTAATGAAATCTTATCTATGTTTAATAAGTATTTATTTACAAAAAAAAGTATAATAATATGTTTATCCGTTGTCTAGTATCTATAGTACAAGCTCTGCTTAGTTTGGGACTAGATGGCGTTGTGTGAAAGAAATATTTATATTTTAGTTATTTATTTATGTAAAATTTGTTTTTATTAAATGTTATTTTTATTTGCTATTTTCATTATGATTATTATGAATCATTTATTAATCAATCGCATAAATAAATTGCTTCTAGCAGAACAAATTTATGAGACCATGAATTTGTTCACGGCAACCAATTAGCGATCGCCGTCGTATCGAAGCACTCAAGTATACTTTTGTCGACAACCGTGCATCTATATTCAGATATTAGTGCCAATCAAAATGCTTTTCGTGAACCGAGTAGGATTTGAAGTTGGATAGACTAGAGTTAACATAACAATTCTGTTTATAGGCTTACTTTAACGTTTTACATCGGTGTGTGTTATAAAAAATCAGATGCATATCGAATGTGAACTTTAAATTTAGGTATTGTAATTAAAGTTAGGTCCCAGTTTCGTTATTTTATTTTAATTTTATAATGTAGGAGTTAATATTTGTAGCCATAATAAAAAGACAGACAAAAGTTTTAAAAATACAGAAATCATATACAGTGATGAATTAATAAATGAATGTAGAGACAAGACTTTGAATAGCTAAGTGCTAAGGCGTCTGGGCGATTACCCAGAACGGCTTAAATCTTTTTCGTTCGAATCCAAGAAAAAAGTTCGAATACAGTTACAAAATTCTACTAAGTTAATGTTATAGTTAATTACTCTTAAACAATTAAATATGTTAAATATTTACCCCTAGCTAAATACCAAAAAATGATCTTTTGTGCACAGCTTATACCACCACATGTACCTACTTCTTTTTATAACTAGCCTTTAACCAAATCATTTATTATATGATTTTTTCGTTATTAATTAGGTACATGTTTTTTTTTGTTTCTAAGTTTTGTGGTAACAAACATAAAAGAGCAAAATTGGAATATAACTTCACCTTTTGGAGTAAGTTTAAAATACTACATAACAATCTTTGTATGAAACTACGAATAAAAGCCCCAATATCACGCGTAAATCGCCCGTAATAATGTTCAGTGTACGTTCTCGGTGTAAATATGCCTTTAATTGGATGTTGCCATACAACGGCATCGCCCGTATGCTGCATATTAGTTTCGACAATTGCAGCTCTGTTGATAAAGCGTCACGTTCGATAGGTGTAGGTTGCCTCTACCATTTAACGTAAAGGGTTCATTAAAGCTAGCATAGAAGTGCTCTGATCGAATTGTTTGTGGTGTTTAATGCATTTAATTAGTTCCATAGGAATGTTGCCAAGGCATCCTATTGAGCTAATGAAATGCTCATGTATTGGATAAAGAGTATTACTCGAAACAGTCTCTGCAATGACTGCGTTATACCTGGGCACAGAAATTAGTAGAAGCAGCCGTGGTTGGTAAGCAGTTGTGTCAAGTAACCATGACGTAGTTTAAAGAAACACACGTGGCTACATGGCAATTCCTGCTACAATTGTGGCATGCCAAAATTTGCTTTGCAGAATACTACTGAAAATATTCCAATTAGACTCATACGACAATGCGTAGTACTGCATTTGATTATACATTTCAGTGATCACATCATGAAATGTATAGTTTTATAAAAGTTTATTCTCATTAAAAGATCGCAACAAAATGCAATCAAACTACAAAAAAGGATCATCGCAATAAAACTGAATAGATACTTTGTTAATATAAACCAATTAAAAATCAGACAACAGTCATTATAGAACTGGTGCCTGTATTAATTCTCATGGGGTCATTTCGGTTCAAACAATCAGTTTATCAAGCAGCTCTCAGGGGAGAGGGGTCACGTCAAACGGGGGACTCGGATGGCTCCGTAATTAACAATTATTTTTTAATGTTTTGATCGCTGCCAAAGTCTTTTTGACGTTTATGTAGTAACTTATTTGACGTATTTTAAAGCCACTGAAGTAGGCATGTTACAAAAACAGAAAATATATCGCAAGCTCCAATCAAGGCACGTAAACCGTCGGTAAATAACCTTAACAAAATAATTTGCTTGGACATAGTTTATTTAACTAGGGGTATATGCTAAAATGTATTCCTATGTCAGCTAGTTTAAAACATATTAAATATATATAAAACTTATCCTTTATGTATAAAACTTACACTATTTTAATAAAATAACCATTACGGTGCCAATTATTTGCGATGATACATTTGTTGCACGACTGACGAGTTGAATAAAAGAACACAGTAGTTTGATTAACAGCAATATATTTTTTATGATGTGGTGACGACAAAATTGTAGCTTCAGCTCATGTTACCTCAGGGACATTTTTCTGAATAATATAACATCAATCAGTATTACAACTTCTTAACTTAAGATTGTTAATAAAACATGTACTTTTCTCATTTTATTTCGTATCCAAACTTTTATTCTACGTAATCAGATTACAGAAGGATTTGTTGAAAACTCGGCAATTTATCCAAACTCGTAGCATTACTGACCTTTAGCCTAGCCTCTTGAGAATAGACCTTCCAAGGATTCGAAAACCACTGGAATATTTGCTACCAAATATTGACTAACTAGATTTACAGTGTAACGTACGTAGGTGTGGGTTAAACTAAATTGTTCGACATATAAATCAAATCACGAAAAGGTATATTTGTTTACATGTAAAGTGTTACTAAATTATCAAAGGCATACTTAATTGATCCTTCAATATTAGATAAATTACTTAATTAAACATAGTGTCAATATCGTCATAGTGCTTATACGAAACATTATAATTCTGTTATAGAGATTTAACTAAACGTTTCCCGTCGCTTTTGTGACAATAAATACATGAGTTATTAATGTCCCACTGCTGAGACGTGTTTACACCAGTAATTGAAGAAGATCTGGTATGCTAAAAGTTGGTTAAATGATTTAAAACATTATTTTTGCATTTCTCGATACATTAATTTTCTCATTTCTTTATTATACCAAAAAATGGATACCTATTTTAACCCTTAAAAAAAATTAGCATTGATATAAAGTCTAAATTTGGTCAAATTTGGCACAAAATAAAGTTGATTTTAAGGGAAGTGAAATTATAGTGAGTAGAGAAATCGTTTCGAGGTAGCAATTCGGGACCGATTGTTCATTCAATCATACAAATGCACGTTATAGTGTGTTCATTTAACTCTTTGTATTTTGCAACCATTGTTTCGGTACTTTTAATAGTCTGTACAAAAGAGATATATACGTTTTATATTGAAATAAACCTTATTAAACGTATTTTATACTGTAAACTATATCTATAAATTACCTTTTTCTTCTTTCGTTCTCATAGAAATGAAGTTTGAGAAACTTCCCTGGGTTGTCTTTTACGTCACAAGTGGCTTTTATTTCGTACCACCTAACAATGCCAGCTTTCTTCGAAAACCCTTAACAAGCCGGCCAATCATCGACAAATGTCAAAATAAAATTACGTTTAACCTTACTTTTCTTTAAACAAAAATAATAAAAATAAAAATAAATGAAAACCTTCCTATTTTATCCAGTTTGGTCCCTAACGAACGTTAAGTATATAATATAAATTTAAAAGTTGAACTGCTAAACTATTTACCTTCCAGCTTATACGAAAAGTATTTGCACAAACAAGTTGAAAAGCTGCATTCCTATAATATATTTTTCACTCTAAAATGGAACAATTTAATTTAAGACCCTTTTAAATGCTCTCTTATAGAAAGCTAACTTACAAGTATTAAATTACTTTAGAGTGCTGTGAACAACAACTGGTCTTTAAATAACCTGTGTTTTGATACCATAAAAGCTCATTTGATGTACCATGGCAAAGAAAGACTATGATAAAAAGAACTTTACCTTTTATTTTCGTAGGGATAATAAATACTAGGGAAGATTTGCTTAGTAAAATTCACTTGACACACTTGATTCACAATGACAGAGGTGGTGATGATACCTATAATTGCCACACTTTTTACGAAAGTGTCATAAAAGTCATTAAGTCATAAAGTCAAATTGAGAATTATTTTGATAATATATAAGCATAATATTATTATTCTAATAACAAAACTGGAATGGATTTTATATTTCTTCGTAAACAACTCAGCTTTAAATATCTACAAAATAATTTACAACGGATACATAAAAAATAATAATATCAAAAGATTCAGACATGTTTTATTTATTTACCGTAGAATGTAGAAATTTAAAATACATATCCAATATGAGATTCATATAGAAGTGAATAATTTACACTGCAGTGTAAACTCCAACTAGATAGTTCCCGAGGTCCGCTCTGACATGCAAATGGCGGCTTTTTAGGTTGTTACCAGCATTACCTTTGCGATGGGTACTAATGTGATTAGTCTCGCCGCGTGATAGCATTTGCAGAGCTTTAATGCATGGCTACGTCGGAACATAACTGCGTTTACCAAATTTGGTAATCGATGTGTCTGTCTACGAGCCTGGTAGCGATGGGTTAATTGTTGATGGACTTAATCTATTCAGCCCAATTGCTCACAAAGAATGCTTTAAATCATGACAGCTTGACAACATGACAGTATCAATTACTGTGACTTGTCGTTCTTTAATCGAGGCTTAAAGCGAGTACTACTTCTATAGTAGGCGATAGCTGTCATTGCTGAAGCCACTAACCTGCTGCGGTTAATCCTAAACATCAGATGGGTCCCTTGTTCGTCTTGAGAAGGATTGTAATAACAATTAATTTCAAATGCGAAAAGTTCTTAAATATCGATGTTTATAAAAACTTCACTAAAATTCAAAATCTACGTAAATTTTAGGTCAAAAATTATATTAGAAATAAAGCCTAAAAAGATTATCTATTTTAGAATACAGTGCAAGTAGAACTCGTCTGACAAGATGTCACAGCGGTGACACACACATCTCAGACTAAAAACTGCACTTACGGCTGATGTAGACCGTTGATTTTCTTGACGGTTCATTTTAAGCTAATGTGCGGTCACACCTAAAAATATTTTTGCTCCAAAGTTGGTTTAATGAGCTGATTTGTTTGGCATTAATTATGATTCCGTAAGAAACTTTTAATTCATTTGCCTGCTGCTTTGGATATCGTGAAAATTAAATGCAGAAATTTAAGTCTAAATATAGTTAAACAAAAAAAAAACTGGAAATTTTATTGTGGTATTATAATACATTTATTTTTCTGAAATGACGTCTAAATTAGTGAATAGTGGTAGTAAAGCTTAAATATTAAAGAACCGTCATCTACGATGAACTTTCATCGTTCAAGCACCTCATCTTGCTTCATGAAGCATGAATATATTCACAAAACAACTCTGATATTAATAACCGCCGATTTAAAGCGTGAAAATTTAAATAAGATGCTGATGTTTAATATGATTTCTTCTTAGAATAAGTACTTATTTAATTCGAATCAAAATATTTTTGACCTCAAATATAAATAGTCTTGCTTTCTTAATATACGCGACATAGTACGATGTCTTTTATTCATTTCTCGAAATAATATTCTGCCTTTGATCAAGATTTCTTTCATATCTTGATTCTAATACTATAATTAATTGCTTTAGATCTCGTGTGTTGTACTAATATTACGTAGAGATTCAAATTTTATTCTATCACACGCAGAGGAAATTTTATTGTGCCTATCAATAGCCCAACATCAAGCGTACGACTAATACCGATAACAAATTAAAATAAATAATTTAGCTACACACATACCTAAATTCACATCTTGTGCATAGGTAGGTACAGTCACGAGCAATAATATGTACACATTTTCGCATTTTGTAAACCAGTTATCTAAAGTTCTGCCAATCCAAAATTGAAAATTCGAAGATTAATTCAAAACTGTACGGAACCTCTTCTAAATTACGAATTCATTTTGATATTGTAATGTCTAGATAAACGTGCAGATAGTTTAGAAAATTTGAAAATGTGTACATATTATTGCTCGTGACTGTACATATTCTTTAAAAACCTACGTCTTTATTTATTATCACTAAATAAAAAAAAACAATTCATTAAATGTAATGTGTTATATTAAAAGTTTAAATAAGCCTAAGATACTTATACATTCCGTTAGTCGAGATTGGAAGGCATAAGGCGTCTGCTAGTTTCCATTTCATTTCGTATTTTTCTTACACAAACGGTATCGGTGGTGTTATTAGAGGCAAGCCCAGTAAGTACGCAATATCTCCGCCCGCGCTCCACAAGAATCCACGGCGAGGCAAGCTCCGTTATTGCATGGAAATTCTTCGGCGTGCAACTTCATTGAGCGACTCTCTTTTGTTATATAGGTTCCCGCGCTATGTTCCACGGTTATTGTTTTTCAAAAGCGAAGGAGCCACCTGATATTACCTTACTTGAATCACAAGCAGTTAGGTTAGGTTTATTCAATTAAGTTTATGTACGCGGTACTCGTGCTGTTGAAGCGGAAATACAAGTCAAGTGTGAGTACGACAATAACAACATTGAAATTTTATGGAGTGGAGGTAATAGCTATTTGTCGTTGCGCCACATGATTCTGAGAATAGGTTTCACGTTTACGTAATAAGATTGTGTTCAAAGTGTATTATCTTACGGCAGCGCCTTCGTAATGATTCAACGAAATAAATATTGTTGCTTTTTCCTTTTGTCTGTATAATAAAAAACAAACTTTTATGTAATGTAAAGTCGTCAATTGACTTGGTAGCGTGACATTTACAATATAAATCTGCCGTGCTGAAGATCGCTACTTTGAATCGTACACATGATACTGAATTGTTTCTGAGACCCTATTAAATTGTGTTGATTGAATACTACACCGATATTTAGTGGATTGAAAAATTAAGGATAGAATTTTTTTTACATAACCTTTAATTACATTCAAACAAACCTCTAAACTAGAAAAAGTTTCTTATAAACGGAGTTATTAGTGAACTACAATATTATATTCAATAAAACATTTACTTCTTTGTCACATAGTGCGTGACTACATTTCTTCTTGAATATATTTTAAAGAAATTCTATAGAATTTTGATAAATGTTACATCAAATGACAGGTGGCTTTGTACCTACAATGTTAAGGCACGATCATAGCCCTATATTGATACATCGAGCTCTACGGAAGCAGATATAAACATAGTGAATACGGCTAACCGATTGATTGATTACTTTAAAAGCCTTTTTGATGTCGAATCATGCCGTGGGACGTTACTTTAAAATAAATTGAAAATTATTTTTATTTTAAACGAACTATAAATAATATTTTACCGCTATGTCATGTCATTGTCGAGTATCCTCGATATGTCATTTTCCAATATCATCAGTTGAACATGGGAGATTACTTTTTTAATGACAACAGGCCATGAATTATTAAGTTTCCAGCATTGAAAGGTTTTTTTTCCATAAATATCTTCCGTGGGTTTCATGTACTCGTATTTGTTTTTCTTAGTCGTGTTTTACGACACCCGTAGGATAAGATGGGGTGTCACCCTGTTTTGTTAGTCAGTATCAATGAATAAATATCATTTAATTTAATTTTACATTTGAAATTAATGTTTTTGCCGAAAATTGAATATTAAAGCTTCTAATCGACAAGACTCGCTTCTTACCGCCACAATTTTACAAATAGAATAAACTCAAAAAAACACACGACTTTATTGTCTCATTGTTTTAATCTAAATAATAAATGAATCCCGCAAACGGCTAACCATTCACAATAATTAGATAAATGTAGACATTTTGATACGTTTGTGTTTAACAAGAAACAATGCGATGCTGTCGCCAACTATGATTGCCGTGAACCATAGATACGAACATCTAATGAAAGCGGGCGCTACCCTCATCAAATAGGGATTTATGTGGCTTCGCAAATTAAACTACCACTCGTTGTAGTGCAGTGAACGAATGTCGGCGTTTGCCCCGTGCGTTTGTCCTGTCGACACCATCATACGGGTACTTACTATCGCAGCTATAGTCGCTTGTAGATAAGAATAACCTTTTAAGGGATCAACTGAATGACATTTCACTATCAAGACTGCTTTTACCCTATCTAAAGATACCAAGATTCACGCTAATAGGGCTGTAGTTTATAAACAAAATCACTAATGTAATTAATTAAGCTTGTTGTAGAACAAAAACGTATGTAATTATATCCCAGACAATGCTTTGAGTTTTTATTTTTAAACCGCTTTTAGATAAAAGTAATATTTGTCCGGTTAAAGTACAAAAGCAAATATACGAATAAGAAATTAAAAGAAAAGAGCGCTTGAGAATATGCGTCGAGAGAAATCCTATAAATCTCGTTGAGTTCAATTGCAGGGTAAATACTTTCTTGATAGCCCACGCTAAATGCAATTTACCCTTGAAAGCACCCGACTAGAACCTCCTTTCTTTGAGAACACTACTAATATTACAGTGGAAATAATTTTGTAAAATGAAACAGCCAGTATTTCCCCACTTAACAACGATTTAAAAATAACATAAGCTTTTCATACCGACGACTTACAATATTCAAAACGACGATGAAAATCTTCAGAATAACTCAACTCCTAAGTGTATAAATATCCAAAATTATTCCCTTTATCATTCAAAAATAATTCATCTACTTAACTTTTTCTTTTATGCTAAAATTCTTTGAAGTCGAGGAAAGCTTCCAAAAAGTAATTTTATTAATTACGAGTCAGGAATTCAACAAAGTTCCAAGCCAGAGAGGTCCTTTTCTTTCACGGAACGATCCATTATCTTACGAAGATTTAGAAATTCCTGCGGTGTGCGTCTCGCTCGTCGCATCCCACACCGTGCCTTGTTCAACCATGCCGTGCCGAGGCACACACCCCTCTGCGCCTTTTGCCAACAAAAAACAGAAATTCTTCTGTAACTTTTATTAAATTGTACACATACAAACAACACATAGTGAAAACTTTACTTACTACATACGTTTGATGTGAACCTACATAACTTTAGAGTAAAATAAACAACCTATTTAAATGTACCAATTTACGTTCTCAACTTAAATACGTAGCGGCCTAGCTAAAGTTAATAAATACATTCTGGAATTCACATTAATATGTTAGAACAATGGCCGCAAATCGCTATGTACATTTTCGTCCTAAGGTTTGGGAAGTTGACGGCAGCGGTGCGGTATAGAGGCGCACTAAGAGAACAAAGGGTGGAGGGTCGGCTTCACTGCCCTACGGCCGTTTTCTTTGTAAACGTTGCCCGTAGTTCTCTTTGTCGTTTTATTCGTCGGGAGTCACGAGAGGGCGCCGCAGACAAGCTCATTTACCCTCTTAACCAGAAGGTTCGTAGTTGACTCCATGAAACCGCACGCTGCAGGTAACTAACTTTAACGGATCATTAACATTGCATTTGGTTTTATTTGCAAACTTGATCATTATATTAATGAGATTTTCACATGTGTGGCTATCTAACTGGAAAGTTTATTCATTCAATTTATTGTTTCTCGTGTGGCGTTAAAGGATGAGTTATGTGGTGTCGAGACAGACGTATAAATAGAAATATATTGAATGAATATTTAATGTGAGAAGATTCATTCTTAAATTATTACTTTTTATAAGATAACCCTTAGTTGTATTACTTAGTGTCTTATGAAAACCTGAACTCGTGAGGTTTTTTTTTGGATAGTAATACTCGTAGTATTTTTCCTTCTTAAAATTCGCCTATAGAATTTAAGTGACAATCTACTAACAATGGTCGTCTAATAGATGAATTCTTAGTTTTCCCTAATCGGGGGAAATTATTCGAGGGAAACGGAATAGATGACTACAATGGAAAAACGCATAGGGTTTTGTGGTACATACCTTATAACTTAGTCTAATCTGACGACGTTTTAAAAATATTAAAACAAACCCCATTTTTATATTCATTGTTACATATTGTTGTAATATTATAAATTAATTGTAACAACAGACAGCAATCATTCATACATTCATTATATATTGATTATACGTCGTATTTGTCTACAATGTTAACTCCGTGCTACTAATACTCGTAGCAATAATCTTAATTACTAATATTATTAACACGTACAGATGTCATAAGCATTATATAGGGAACAGTAAGTAATGAACAGTACGTACTAGAACACTACCTCATTGGTACCCATTTGTTTGCCGAGAAGATTAATTGATTTTTGTGAGTCAATTTTTTTGCCAAGTTTGAAGCATCTGTTAGGATATACTGCCGACCCTAAGTGTCTAAGAATATCGATTACTAATTTTAATATCTTGTGTGAAATATAGTATCAGCTTTCATTGTTTGATAACTGATTGGCAGTTTCGCCAAGCAATCATATACGATCTCAGTAAGTAGTATCACTACCCTCTCATCATTATCATAACAGCCCGTTAATGTCCCACTGCAGGGACGAGCCTCCTCCCGTGACTTAGGGATACTTGGCCTACTAATACCACGCTGGCCAGACGCATTGGTACAGGGTTAAATTACAAGTTTGCCTTCTTTTTATTTCGTAAAGATAATATTCACGGATAGTCCCATAGTCGGTTTTTACGTCACCCATGGGATGAGATACGGTGGTGACAATATTGTATTCTTACTCCGTCACCACACGGATAGTACCCTCTACTCGAATATATTTTGTCCGTCAGAAAATGAGTGATGTCTCGCGGCTCTGGGATTTTCGTCAAAAACATTTTATTTTTGCTTTCACACATGTGAAAATCCTCAATGTACATCATTACATTCATACATACATACATAAACTCACGCCTTATCCCGTCCGGGGTAGGCAGAGACGACAGAACGCCATTTGTCACGATCCAGGCAAACAGATTGGGCCTCAATACATTCAGGCCTAACTAAACTACAAAGTGTTTTTCTCGGTTAAGTTGTCATGTAGTAGATGCTACCAGTCTTTGAAAGAAATATTATTCAGTCTAATATTTATGATAAATTCATCGTACCTGTGACAAACATAAAATTACCGAACACAAAGAACAACCTGTCTCATTATTAGGGTTGAAAGAACCCAAACTGCTATACATAGGCTTAACTCAATTAACCCTAAAGAAGCTGTATAACTTAAACTGTTATTAATCAAGCCACATACATTAGAAAACTTCCTGAGTTCATTATAATCACGGTTTTTGACTGCAAGGCATTGCCCTTTAATATAAATAGAACGTTTTTTTGTTGAAGCGTCAATGTTTATGCAGAGATACAGAGTTAATAAGTTTCACCCCTTGTGCAGTTTTTGTTTCGACGATATAAAAGTAAATTTTAAAGCACCCCTACTTTAATTATACGATTTTGCATAAGATTTTTAGATTTTGTAGGGAGAACGAGTTATAGTTTGTTGTGGATTTGGATTCTTATCTATATTCTACCGTGAATATTTTTTTTATGGAAGCTCTATAAAGATTTTTTTTTCAGTTATGTTGTAGTTAGTAGTAGTTTATTCTCGTTGTTTTTATTTATCTAAAGCTTATTGTTATTTAAAATGTTGTTTGCTTATATTTTTATGCATAACATTGTTTTGTTTATTTTTATTTTCTCTCTTTGCGATTTACTTTTGTTTTATTTGTATCTTTACGAATATTTTTTTGTTTAAAATCCTATCCTCTAATATAAAAATAATCCTACTAATATTATAAATGCGAAAGTTTTTGAAGATCGATAGATGAATGGTTTTTACTCGGATTTTGATGAAACTTTACTATAATACCTATAGCTTAAACATTATATTAACATATAGGCTACAAATAATAAAGACTAACCCCTAAGTCACCTTTTACGGCAATAAAGTGATGACAAAATTGGATTTCGATAATGTGAAATCTGAAAAAGAACATAAGCTAATTTTTATCGAAACACCACGCGGGCGAAGCCGCGGGCGGAAACTAGTTGCTTTACATTCAAGAATTTCTTACAAAATGTACCATATTATAATTATTTACGAATGTTACTACAATGTTAATTCTTTTAATACATACTTCATACTGCGTGATCAAATCAGAAATGAGGCGATCCGCAGGAGAACCAAAGTAACCGACATTGCGCTCAGAATTGCCCGGTTAAAGTGGCGGTGGGCAGAGTACATAGCGCGGAGAACCGACAGCCGTTGGGGCAGAAAGGTTCTGGAATGGCGACCGCGTACCGGAAAGCGCAGGGTGGGGAGACCTCTCACACGGTGGACTGACGAACTAGTTAGGACGGCGGGTAGCCGATGGATGAGGGAGGCACAGGACCGCGCAAGGGTGCAATACTTGGAGGAGGCCTGTGTCCAGCAGTGGACGTCGATTGGCTGATATGATGATGATGATGATACTTCATACACACAACATAATATATATCGTAGTAAGTGGCTACTGATACTGATGAACCTTATACAATGACAGAAGGCTTTCTATCATTAAATAAATAAATATTCCTCACACATTCACACAACGCCATCTAGTTCCAAACTAAGCAAAGCTTGTACTATGGACAACGGATAAACATACTTAAATACTTTTTATGTTTTTGTAAATACTTTCTTAATAATACGTAGAAAACACTCAGACCAATGCAATGCAAACAATCATGTTCATGCACACAAAGATTTGCATTGAGCGGGAATCGAACCCGAGACATCTTGCGTAGCAGTCATGTTATATAACCACTACGCCACAGAGGTCGTCGATTCATTTAAATAACTACTGTACGACAATGCAAAGTGAGATGTCTGTACCTGAGTGTCATTCCAACCCATTTGTCTCCTAAACTGCCTTTGTCAAAACATTCTGACTGTACCTTGCCAAAGTTGTCTTTTTAAAAGGGTTAAGTATACACAGTATAGAACAGTTGTGCTTTTTTTATATTTTCCTAAACATAAATGGATGAACGAAAGAAATATTTAGTTGAACGAGTTTACACTCAGATCGATGCTTCTTTCTGGTCGAAACGAAAGCTCGAACTGAAAGTCATATTTTTATAACCTTATTTCATAAAGTGTCGACGAAAGAATCATACAATTTAAAATACATCACACGAGTACAATCCGTGTGGTGACGGAGTAAAAATACAATACCATCCACTCCATCTCATCCCATAGGTGTCGTAAAAACCGACTAAGGGAGTAGTCACGGATAGCCGTGAATATTTACTCTACTATATAAAAGAAGGAAAACTTGAAATTAAACCATATACCAATCCGTCTGGCCAGCGTGGTATTAGTAGGCCAAGTATCACTCCGTAACGGGAGGAGGCCCGTCCCTGCAGTGGGATAATTATGGGCTGTTATGATGACAATATAAAATACAACACAAAACTACGCACAAAATCTAATGCACCCTAGTAACCCCTTTCGACACCAGCAGGTATATTCTAAAATTGAGATACAACTTCCTATGATAAACATTCAAATTTTAACATCCACGATATGCTAATTTCATTAGTTATTATCACGCACACTCACAAATCTCCTTGTAAATCCTTATCTCTTCATTTTCAATTCCGTACAAACATTATAATAATATCTCATGTTATATACAGGGTGTACGTTACAATGGCGCATAAATTTTATCAAAATTATATATTTAATTTTTTTGGTTTATAACTAATTTCGACATAAAACCTTTCTATTTTGCAATTGATTTATCCGTTACTAAAATAAAACTTTTTTTTTACATGGATTTTTACCTTTATTTTAAAACCAATCGTAAAATAAAAAATACTTTAACTCTTACTCGTTATCTCTACTTGTTCTAATAGGTTTTACAACGAAGTGGTAAAAAAAGTGAAAATTGACATGGTCCTATACGAGTATATATCTCCTAAACGGATGAGCATATTTCAATTCTCTGCCTAGTTAAATTTTATTATGCCCTACCTCAAATTAAAATTTATAATGTAGGTACATCCTGTATATATGTAGAGAAAATTTCAATAATTTCGCGATGCGTTGAGCGGTTCGCACGTGCGTCGGATTATGCCGGTAATTGATGGTCCCACGTTCTAATCTCTGCACTTTGCTGCCACTCCTAATCCCCAACGTTGGTTACATAAAAATAATATCAACTATTTACTTTGCTAGTACTCTATAATAACACTACAGTTTTAAGTAAATATTAGTAAAGTGGGGTGTTGTAGTTATTAAAGTTGTGTGTTTGATTTGGGATAAATGATTTAGTTTTTTTCTGTATATGGTTTCTATTGATTATTTTACAACTAAGAATTATTTGAGCTCTAAGATTTTTTTTATAAGAATGCTTAAAAAGTACTATCAGTCTTAAAACAGATCTCTTTAGGGAAAATAGTTAGAATAACAATTTTTACATCTAGAAGAACTTGTTTATTTACCCGCTAGGCATGGTTATATATTTTTAACACTTTGACAGTGCCGCAAGCAGACACAATAGTAGTAAGACAATGCACGTGTACCATATATGGTACACTGCACTGGGAACGTGTTAAATTTCCTTTGGTCTTCTCTTATCACAGTTAGAATTTAATTTCTTAGCCACTTTGAGGACAAGCATATAGTAATCCTTCGTATATGCTACACTAGTCAGTGGATTATCTAGAACACCTTGTGGCTTCAATGTTGTAATTATTATTTATGTTTGTTATTTTTTTAGTTTATTTTAAAAGGTAAAAGTAATCGAAAATTAAAATTTTTAATTATTTTCTAATCTTGTTTATTTGTTACATAAAGTTCTCTTAATTTTTATACATAGGGTACGACAATATGACTATAGAATCTGACGGCAAATTGCAAAAACAGTCCAGTGATGAACTCCGTTGCTATAATGTTAGTGGCATAAACCTTTATTCGTAGTTAAACTATTGTAAAGTACTTATATTTATGAGACCTAACAGTGCTAGTTCAAATAAAACTGCTATAGTATCGGAATGTGCAACCATTTTGATGTGTCTAGACAGAACATTCGTGTAGGCTTTTAGTGTCGAATTATTTAATTTAAGGTACTAGTATGTTTGGTTTATGTTTGGATAATAACACCGGTCGAAACCCAAGGTTATGAAGTCGAATAAAATCCACAAATTGAATTGCATTGAGCGGATATCAAAGCCAAGACCTCTGCCTAGAATCCATGTACTCTAACCATTTAGAATAAAAATATAAACAGTAATTTAAAATATTTTTATTTGTCATAAAAACTTTTCATTACGAAATAATTTCTTACGCTGACAGACAAAACGAGCATTCCTATCTAGAAAATATTATTAACTTAGTAAATAAAGAAGAAGAAACAGTATATTTTCATTACGCCGCACGTTATATAACAAAACCATTATGTCGAGGTAGATAAAATATTTGATCGTACCAAACCACTTAGAGCTATTTCCCCGGGATTGCGTGATAGCAACACTTAATTTACAAGCTCCATTTAATTTGAACTATTTTGAGACTCAGGTTGGAATTTAAATATCTGCAGATAAGCAGCTCACGCGAATACTACAAGCGCCAATGTTACACAGCCGCGCGAGCCGCAACGACTTGCGACTGAGCGAGCAACCTAAATTATGATAATAAAGATATACACTTTTGTCAAGAGTTTTTTTCTGAGAAATATAAACCAAAATATTTACAAAAGAAGGGTTAATAATTAGTCATTCTTATTTTCGTTTCATTCTTTGTATTTAAACATAAATTAATTTATAAAACTTAGTATAATGTCGTTAATACTCACTGAGAGTGTCTTTGAATAGATCAAGTGATATTTCATATAATTATGTTAATTTTAAACTACTTAAATAGGAGTCGCAAACTGTTTATATGAAAGGTACTAACTTCATCATCATCATCATATCAGCCAATCGACGTCTACTGCTGGACATAGGCCTCCTCCAAGTATTGCCACCTTGCGCGGTCCTGTGCAGGTACCTACTTTTACTTTATTTATTTGGAAATATTTGATCTATTATTTTGGATTTTTAACTGTGTTTTTTTAATCAAATAATTTAAATAAATCAGATTAAACCTGCAGAAGGATAAACTACTACTAAAGAGATACCATTTATTTCCATTCAAATTATAGACTTATGAGTATCTGGAACTAAATTTTAGTCAGTTTAGTTACACGTTCTTGGTGTACTATGAGAAAGAAAGATCATCTACAACTGCTGGTACTTATGCTTTAATAATTTGTTTACCTTTTACAGAGAAAGTGTATATTTTTAGTGGTTTTTCCGCTTAGCTAGTTTCTTTCTCGACTCTATGCACCTGCCAAATAAATTACTTTCTGGCCGCGGTAAGGCCGCAATGCATAATTCTACATTTTAAATGATGTCTGTGTTTAATGTCTAGATAATCCGAGTATTCTTACAATTATATTAACACAACTAGCTGCTGTGCCCGCGACTTCGTTCGCGTGGCGGATGTTACTTACTTCGCAATTCGATTTAATACTGAAAAATCGTTTTTTAAACATTATAACAAACAGATATACCTACAAACGAATTGTTAAATTAACGAACGAACCAAAACCTTTTCAAAAACAGACCTTTACAAAGACAGATCTATGAAGACTGCGTCTAAACTTATGCTGAAAGACATGAGCGAACGTCATTCTTTCAAGGAAAATCTTAACACCGCGATACTGAAAATGACGTCACAGGCACAATGCCATCTGTTGTCAAATTTGTAAGTTAAAATAAATGACATCGCTTATTTCATCATAACAGCCCATTAATGTCCCACTGCAAGGGCCCGCCTCCTCCCGTGACGGAGGGATACTTTGCCTACTAATACCACGCTGGCCAGTCGGATTGGTATAGAGTTTAATTTCAAGTTTTCCATCATTTTTATTTCGTAAAGATAATATTCACCGATTGTCCCTTAGTCGGTTTTACGCCACCCATGGGATGAGATGGGGAGGTGACATATTGTATTCTTACTCCGTCACCACACGGATAATCGCTAATTACATTATTAATTAATTAATTACTTAATACATTTGCACGCCACGTTATGGTGCGGCAGAATTACCTGCCTCGGTGGCGCGGCGGTCACATTACATGGCTGGCGTGCATGAGGTCGCGGGTTCGATTCCCATGGAGGACAATTGTGATACATAAACTATTGTCCTTAGTCTGAATGTTCTTTGTGTCCGTTAAATTGATATTTTTAAAGGCTAGTGTGGGATTTGTCTTTTGTAAAAAAAAAAATTATTGTTCCTAACACCTTTTTACCATCTAGCAAAAAATATTTGACTAAACTTAGACTCAACTATATTATTATTATAATCTATAGATAAACTGCGTGCAGTATTTTTAAATTACTTAATAAAATAAACACAAACACTTTGAATAATAATTAAATGTTTTGTGATTGTATTTCTATATTTTATTGTCAGTTTTGTATTTTTTAATGTTGACAAATAGCAATAATGTGTTAAATGATTTTATAAAGAAAAAACGTTTTACTTATTATGTTGTCTGTTATATTATACCCATATATTATTAATTATTAAATAGTTATATAAGTGTGTTATGTGTGCAGTTATAATAAGATTGTGACGAAAGGAAGAAATTTATTATTTATGATTAAGTTTAAAAAATGAAGTTTGTGCGCCAATATTAGCAATACAGGGAAAGACTATTTATTTTTGTCAGATGTTTTGTACCTGTGATTAACTAATAAAAGTTTTTTGAATTTGTATTTATTTACATTAAAAACAGGTGGATTCTGTTGCATACTTTTACGTTGACCAGTAACTACTACAGTTTAAACTAAATTTATACCAAAAGAATAATTGATACTTTAGATTAATAGCTTACTAATACAATTTATATTTAATTAAATTGCGTTTCAATTACGAAAAACACAACAATATAACAATCAAGTAAACTTATAATTGATTTAATTTAATAAGACTTATAATTGATATTACACATACGATTCATGGTTAATTTTATTATCATTTAAAAGGAATAACTTATTAATAGCACTTAATAATAAAATAGTTATAGATTATTTAAAAACTCATTTATTTTATGATTACTACTGGTAACGCCATCTCATGAACAAAAGAAACGAAATTTAAATTCATTCAACATTGAACTAAATCCATTTTTTCATAACCCCTGATTTGTATTGGACTGTTCTAATAAAGAGCGATATATCGAAGATCTAGCGATATCTCGAGTAATACTTATCCGATTTTGATGAAACATACCTCAGTTTAAGCCTAATAAGAAAGGCTACAATACAATGTATTGGTCTTAAGATTATATTTTAATTCGTTTTAAAGATGTGCGGTAACAAACAGACAGACAGATAGACATTAATTCTAAAAATTGTAAGTGTGTAGTATTGTTGGTTTTTGACTTTTTTCTAGATTTTATAGATAATTTTTATCTGAATTTTCGAAAAGAACAGACATTTCGACCTCTACAGTTTTATTATAGTATAGATAGATAGATTACCTGCTTTAAAAATAATACCTAAAAACTACGTATCTATGTATTTTAATATCTAAAGTGCGCTTATTCCGAGAAGAGTCAATAAGAACCACGTCCTTTCGCATTAAGAAATTATATAGATGCACCGGTTGGCCGTTTCGGACGTTAAACAAAAATCAACCGTACAGCCGTACTCATACTGGCGCGGCGACATTTGGAAATTTTTTTTCATCTATATCTTGTGTGTTTATAAACCGATTTCTATAATTTTTATTTTATAAATAAGATATTAAAGTGTACTTTTGAAATATGGGAGTTTGAAAAAGATATGTCTATGCAAATTACAATATTTATTTATGTATTTAATACACTTTGAAGAAAACCCTACCGATTAAACACGTTATTGTGGCTAATATATAAAAGATATATATATACTATTAAAGACTTTTTTGTACGTCTTTTGAAGACCATTATTTTTGTAATACATATTTTTGGCGTATGATCAACGTATGCGATGATAAGAGCTCGAACGCGCGTTTTTTCAACTGACTTGCTTCACATTTTTCGTCACTGCTCAGCTCCTATGTGTCTTAGCGTTATGTTATACAGCCTATAACCTGCCCGGGAGTATGGACTACAATTGTACCAAGTTTGGTTAAAATGCCTTCAGTAGTTTTTGACCCATGCGTGCACATACAGACAGACAGACAGACAGACAGACAGACAGACAAAAAATTTATTGATTGCATTTTTGGCATTAGTGTCGATCACCATTCATCCTCCAATATTAATTTTTAACATATATTCAATGTACAGAATTGATCTCTCTACAGTTTTATTATATAGTATAGATATAGATATAGATGAAAATAATTTTATAACTTGCTACAATAACTTCAAAAAAACAAAATAGGCTTTAAAACAAAAATGGCACAATTTATTAGACATAGTTTTGGCCACATAGTATCTGACTCTAAACATAGAAACATATCCAGTTTACACACATTTTCATAAATTATTACGTGTTGAGAAGCAACATAGGAAGCGTGGCTGTTTTTGGAACAAAGCAAAAAATACTAATGTAAATTAAGTAGGTAAAGAGGTAATATATTTACGATTCTTATCACACAACTCATGTAAGTCTCCAACTAAAGCCTCATACGCAAAATGACTTTTCCTTGACGAGAATAGATAGCACATGTAAGTAATATATTTTGTCTGAGATTATATTCCTAAAAAAAAACAAAAATAGGTATGATGAGAAACGACAGACGGTCGGGTGAGGTGCGGGGGGAGAGGGCCACGGGAGGCACTGCGGCGGCGGCCCGCGATTGCTCTCAGGGGCAAACAACCGACGATTGAATGTGAAAATTTAATTCAGGTCATTTTCATCGCAAGAGTAAAGGAATCTATTATTTTTCCCCAAAGAAGACTATTACTCAGCAAACATTTTTTAAATATGAATTTCATAGCGTTGAAATTTCCATTTATTTATGCAGTTCACGTTATGCCTCAGTGTTTCTCAGCTTCTTCGTTTACTACTATTTGTTAATTTGATTACAATTGCTATTCGAGTTGAGAAAGTTATTAGTACTGTTTGAAATTTTACTATTTTAATACATTTTATTAGCAATTTTATTTTAATACTATTTATTATTGTAAAATTATTTGTTTATTTAAAAGGGTACGGTTTATATTAATTTGTAAATAAGAAAACAGAGGTAAATAAATAAAGATTGTATTTTAAATATCTCTTGTATATTATAAGTAATCTTAGTTTGGGGTTAGATGGCGTTGTGTGAAAGTGTGAGGAATATGTAAGGAATAATAATAATGACTAGACAGATAGACATGCTCAAATTCGCGCTAGTGTTGTATTTTTTTAATAAAACAAAATCTGGTCACAAATACGGAAAATAAAATAACAGGTTGTCTTTATAAATAACAACTCCGTATATCACCCTAGTCAACATAACATTAGTAAACAATAAAGTTATTTAGAATCACAAAATTATTCAGGCTGAGTTGGAGCATTCATTTGCAAAGCGTCAAACTTGACTCATAGTACCAAACAAGTTTCGTTATTCTGTGCCGAGTCAACTGTAGGTGCACTTCCGAACTACAGACGTCGCGTTCCACACTATTTGCATTTTTCAAAGTCCTACGTATACCTAATTCAATATTGATGTGTATGAAATTATATATTAGTCTACCTTTAGCGTAGTGGTTGAAGTTTTGCTGGTAGGTTGAGGTCTCAGGGTCGGTTACCGCTTACTGCAATTCATATTTATCTACGTAAGAGTGCCTGTTAGAGAGGGAGTGGAGTGGGAGATGCTGGGTGTTTTTTTTATGTATAAAGTATTTCAAAGATATAGAGGACAACCAAGCTGCGAAAAAAATTATGAATAGTACAAATCATTTTTCCCATCCCCATCTCATCCCATGGGTGTCGTAAAAACCGACTATAGGACTATCCGTCACGAAATAAAAAAGAAGGAAAACTTGAAATTAAACTCTATACCAATCCGTCTGGCCAGCGTGGTAGTAATTGGCCAAGTATCCCTCCGTCACGGGAGGAGACCCGTCTTTGCAGTGGGACATTAATGGGCTGTTATGATGATGATAACAAATCATTTTCTTGTGTAGAGTTAGAACCCTCAAAGTAAAGCATGGTAGCCGCAGTTAAAATTAGTATAGATTTAATATAATTAGCTGATCGACCTACGTAGCAAGATGTAATATAGTTTTTACAAAAAATCTTTTAAAATTAATTACCAAATTGTCATTCCATCAAAGCTTTTGAATGTCCTCCAACTAATATGTAGCTACTCCAGTAATAGGGAATACGTGGTTTACTTATACCACGTTAAGTAGACGAATTCTTGCATTTTATGAAATATAACATAAGCAAAACTTCCTTTAGCCGTAGTTTAAAGTTATAGTGATAACAATTTAATCTTAATACATCACCACGCGGAAATTAAAACTTGTAAGAAACAGACCATAATGTGATCAGAACTTTACAAAATAAAGGAAAACAGACTGAATTAAATAGAGTTTTCCTAAGTAATATGTAAGCAGATAATATGGACTATTTACAACCTCAGGGCCAGCCTACCGTGAGATGTTTAATAACTCACTCCACGACGGGTACATGCTATCTCTCTTCGATTAAATTAGTTGATTAAATTTTCATATTCAATCTTGAGTTGTTTACTAAAGGGAATCATCGCCTCGGACGGTGTTACATAACATTCAAAAATGAATCCTAATCTAAAAGAAGCAAAGTACATTTTACATTGTCGTGTTTAACTATAAAAAATACAACTTATCAAATTACATAACATTGAAATGTAGATCTTAATCTGTCAGTAACAAAGAATAGTTTACAGCGTAGTCTTGTAATAAAAATTAGAACTTATCAAATATTGCTTGTTTGTAGTAAACAGGAAAAAGTAATATTAATTTCAGTATTATTACAACTCTTTTAGAAAACGGTGTAAGGGTAAAGTTTTTTCATAAAAGTGCAACTTGTTTATTGAACGTTTTATTACGTTTCACCATCACTTGCCATGAATTTACCTTAGTAGCAAAAGTATTGTTCTTTTAGTTAAAGAGTGAAGCCTTATAATGCTTGTGAGACAAGTTGGTATGGGCTGAATGTTGATAACTTCTTTGACATTCTGACATGAGTTCATTAGTTACAACAGACAAAAAGTTTTATTTGCTTTTTGTTAATTGTTAGGGATATTTAAAAAAAAATACTATCGCTATTATATCATTGTAGACAACAGATAAACATGCCATTTAAAATATTCTTCTTTGGATATGGGGACTGAATTTCGACAGTAAATTACTTCGACATGTCGCGATGTCGTAACAAACTTCGAAAACACATAGATGGACCAAATATTGCTTCGACAAACAATTATTAGACAATACACTCCTTCGAATTACCACTACTTTGGCATGAGTACTTGGTAAACAATTCAAGATTGAATTACTCAGTAACCAAATCTGAGACCTTGCGTATCAGCCATGGGTGATATGATAACCACTGCCCTTTAATAATTATAATTGACTTAACAAAATAATTAAACAAACAAAATACGTGATATTTAGTTATACTCACCCGTTAGCTACATATCAGCCCACTGTGTTAACTTTCATTAAACACTACATACTAACCCTTTATTATTATTTCAGTTGGGAATTTAGGTTTGTTTAAATTTGTTTTTGGACGTGTACGGTATCAACAAAGGCTCCGTATTAAAATTATTAACGTAACAGTGAACGTTGTAGGCACTTTAAATTATTCACTTACATTGGGCGAGCAACTCTTATGCCCGATTTACACATCGACAAGTACAGTAGCGAGTTAAGTAGTATTTTAAAATTAAGTTGATTTAAATAGATCTCCATCCTATTTTTTGGCGAGTTAAGTACGAAGTAGCCCCCTCTCTCGCGTCTCGCCAACTTAAATCGGCAAAAAATAGGATGGAGATCTATTTAAATCAACTTAATCAACAACTTACTACTTAACTCGCTACTGTACTTGTCGATGTGTAAATCGGGCTTTACTTATTGTGCTTTTTATGACTAAGTAAGACTTGATGCCTGCGCAGACTTGAGACTTTTGTCCGGAGATGATAAAATCTCTCAGTGTCAATAAAATGTGTTGCTTGGATCTTTCGTTGAAGCAAACGCTAAGGACGCAATTATTTTAGGGTTAAGTTGTATTGTCATTTAGCTACTAGTAACGTAGCTAAATGACATAAGTTGGACACGATGTATGAGTTTTGAGTCATCAAGAGAACTTTTCGTATCCATTGTAAGCTTATCATAGTTTTAAATGATTGGTATTGCTAAAAATTAGATCGATTATAATTATCCCTCGTCTGCGCAAGCCTTAAAACATTTTTTACCGTCAACTTTCTAAAAAAAATATTAAATTCTTTCCCTAAAGTTATAAATGACTGCGTCTCTCTGCTTATTTTCAATTTATTCACGTTTCGTTATGGAGAGCTGTGTTGAACGTTGCCAACAAATTTCAAAGTATTGCGAAACTTACCAATCTGAGCGAGTATTTTTAATTCATTTTCTTTCGCTCGCAAAACTTTCTTTTCATACGCATTTGTAACAACATAGGCGTCGTGTAGTTACAAGTTTCCTCTCTTATATTTTCGTTTCATCGCTTCATTTTCATGTCTGCAATTTCTTGGGGGTAAGTTGGAAGTGAAATTGATTACGCAAATAAGATTAATCTTGGATCTGTACCCACGCAGATTTTCTGTGCACTGGATTGAAATTGGTATTGGTTTATGTACTAAAAATAGTTCAATTTACTATTTTGGCTAAAGCTTTAGACCAAGAGGCTACTTCTGTGCTATCGCTATGCTCGCTAAATCTATCTCCATGCTGTAATGGGTAAGTGTTACTAAGTTTGGGTGAAAGTTACAATAGGTAGTGGAATTACACGTAATAAGATTAATAGATAACGACTAATGTCTTGGTTGTGAAACCATAACTTTTACAGATATTTTTTTTAATTAAACGTCGACCCCTGTGGCTTAGTGGTTATATAACATGACTGCTACGCAGAGGTCTCGGGTTCGATTCCCGCTTAATGCAAATCTTTTTGTTCATGAACATGATAGTTTGCATTGGTCTGAGTGTTTCTATGTATAATATGTATGTATTCATAAAAAAAAAGTATTTAAGTATGTGTATCCGTTGTCTAGTACCCATAGTACAAGCTTAGCTTAGTTTGGGACTAGATGGCGTTGTGTGAATGTGTGAGGAATATTTATTTATTATTATTATTCAGTTTTTAAATTCCGTGTATATTTTCACGATTAAGTACTTACTTATTTTCATTTCTATTCAGCCGACGAAATATTTTTTCAACCACTGTTGATTTTTAATTAGTAAAATTATTTTCCCTACTTTGTCGGCTTTCTAATTTACAAAATGACTTTTTATTATGTTTCACACTCGTGTAATTTTATTTCCGTCCTTCTGTTCAACTTTTTAGCTAACGAAATTATAACCTTAGCATCTGCATTTTGCAAAATAGGGTAGGTACTTATTTTTACTTGCGGTTTTGTCACATAACAAAATATTTCCTGTTTTGTATCATCTTTGAAACTTATCTGATTAACTTCATCTTATTATTTGCTTTTCCGTGTGGTGACGGAGTAAGAATACAATATGTCACCACCCCATATCATGCCATGGATGTCATATAAACCGACATATAAACCGAAATAAAAATAAAGGGAAACTTGAAATTAAACCCTGTACCAATCCGTCAGGCCAGTGTTATTTTAGCAGGCCAAGTAACCCTCCGTCACAGGAGGAGGCCCGTCCCTGCAGTGGGACATTAATAGGCTGTTATGTATTTGCTTATTAATGCGTTTATTTTTTACTATCCCACTTATGAAATTATCTCTTCTCAACCACTTTTCTAAATAAAGTTGGCATTCTGAACGACCTTTCTCTTATACATTTTTTTTCTAGAGCTGTTCTAAATTGAACAGAAAAGGAACTTACTTATATAGTAAGATTAGTTATTCCTATTAATAAATTACAATTTATAGAAAGAAAGAAATAAAAACATTTTTTTTCTTTCTTTCTTTCTTTCTAGATTGTAAAAAAGATCCACCATACTTAAAACCATTATAACTAGTCCTGATCATTTACATTATAGCTATATCGAGGAATCGAAATTTGCAACCCATATTACAAAAGCTGTACAAATCACGCCTATTCAGCTTATTAATAAATTTTCCATTTTGTGATAGGTACTGATTATATCAAACAGTTTAAAATGACATTTGTGACAAACGTCCAATAATTACCGCCAACTGTCATGGCTGCTGAAGCGACAATGATTAAACTAGGTGTAGACTGGTTAAAATAATGCTTACAATTCACGAATCAAAAATCGCGGGATTGTTTCTTAGGTTTTCCCTTTTTTATTAATTTAAAGGGGTTATTAAAATATACCTATAGCCGCTGGTCTAATAGAATACCTTAATGCTATTTAAGTGCTCAAACAAAACTGAACTAACAGTCTACTTAGTAATTGATAAATGCAATTATTAATCAGCAATTAAAGGCAGTATCATGAATAATGGTCTTATGTATGAACATTTGTATGAATATAGATGAGACAAAGGACGTTTGTTAGGATCGTAGAGCATGTACTAAGTTAGTTCTACCTGGATAGGTACATTGTACCTGGTAGCTGTATTATCATAATCTTAACAGCTCATTAATGTCCCACTGCAAAGACGGGCCTCCTCCCGTGACGAAGAGATACTTGCCCTACTAAAACCATGCTGGCCAGACGAATTGGTGTACGGTTTTATTTCAAGTTTTCTTTTTTTTTATTACGTAAAGGTAATATTTACGGACAGTCTCTTAGTCGGTTTTTACGACACCCATGGGATAATATGGGGTGGTGACATATTGTATTCTGACTCAGTCACCACACGGATAAGCTGGATAAGGTAGCTGTATAGATCACATTATTTTATCAAAAGCACTCCACGAAATATAAAATCTTATAAACTTTATGCATTGTCTTAAAACATGTAAAAATCCACAAGGTAGAACAAAAGTTATCATAAGCATATTATCATAGCAGTGCTAGTATAGTTTCTGCAACGTTAAATAGGAGTTATTTGTGCATACGGCCTCCAGTATGTACCAGTAGACGAGTAGGTAGTTTGTCAAAGTACTAGAACGGACCGCTTTGCCCGCGGGCTGACTCACAGCCGAGCTCAGCCCTCAGGCCACCGTATACATTTTGTTTGTTATTGTTTAGAATTACCTACCCAAACAAACCGCCTCATAAATTCCAAACTTTCCGGCCTCAACTTTTATACTGACCTATTTGTATAAAGTGTTGAAAATTATTACTTAGTCGTACCATAACTAAGTACGGCGGACGTTTGCTAACTTTTTTATGTAAAAAATGTGGTGTTAATGTTGTATAACGTGATTTAAATATGGATAACTTAAACAATTTGTGTTTTTGGCAAAGTATGAGTTACTCTTTGTTTTTAAGAAGTTGTTTTGGCGATGTTGTTTAGTATTAACTGGCGTAATAAAACAGCTTTTTTAATATCTAGTAATGTTAGATAAATTAATATTAACATTAACTTAAAGTTATTAAACAAAATATAACAAAAGAAATTAATAATTGTTTTAATTTTTATATGAATAATTGTTATTTGTTACAGACGAACAGCGTCGAATATATGGCTCAGAAGGTGGTGAAGACGTACCTCGGTATGCATGCAGCCCTCACCGACAATCATCACCGTTCCCACACGAAAGTACCAACCGAAGATACTATAGACGAAATAGGAATTCGAAAGGTATGGTTGTATTTTATGACACGTAAGATAATTAATAATATACTGATCACAGTATGATAAGAAAATAATGATAGCTGAAATAGTAGAAAGGTCCGAAATAGCTTCCGCGTAAACTAAGAGTAGGGAAACCTCTCTAGCAATGACTAAAGACCTGATTAGCATAGGGGGAAGTCCATTTATGAGGGAGTCACAGCTTCAGATGGGGTAGAACTGTTTAGCTTATGTCCAGCAGTGATCGTATTTTATAAGTCAAAATAAAGGGCGTTTGTAGTGTAATGGTCGTAGTACATGGATGTTCTTCACGGCGACGCTGTTTGTTGGTTCATCTACACCATGATGACTTTGAGCAAGAATGTTCTTAGTTAATTAAATGTTCGTAAAAAACTTTCATCAACACAGGTACGTAAGTTGTCTTTAAACGAACACAAAGCTAGGAAAAAAAAACGTAAGAACAATTTCAACATCAAAAACTAATATAAAATTTGTCGTAGGTGAAGAGATATTTAGTGGTGAGACGGGTGGCACGCTATCAAGACGCCCTCGACGTGAAGACTTTGCACACGATAACAACGCACGCAACGCCCGGCTCTGCCTCAACAATGGTAAAACTATTAATAGAATTGTTCAATTTTGTTCTTACAACATTATTTTTTTTGTTGAAGTAAATAACATGGGTTTGTTAGATATAACTAATCTTAGACATTTAAAATATACCTGGTATTTTTAATTATTTTCTTGAAGATATAAATTTTTTTAAATGGCTTTTTGCTCACGAATTAACGGAAACTTTTTGTTTCCAAGATGGATTTTTTGGTAATGATAATAAAGATTTTAAAATAAAAACAAAATGTATTATAATAACACTTAGGCTATAAACTGCGTTACCCATGCGGGTGAGACCCAGTGTAAAATATAGTTATTGTTTTACCCTTTCAAATAATTTGGGTCCAGTTTTAACATCATCGGAATCCAAGAAGGAATGTAATCATAGCTACTTGACAAATGCAAGTTAATAATTGAATCTAATTTCGATTCAGAAATGTAAGGTATGAACACATATTCGGTTAAATTCCATTTAAGTTATTGTAGTTAGGCATTCTAGTGTATACCTAGCATTATAAACGTAATAGGGAGGTGGGTGCATGCCTTTGATAAGGATGCCTGGCATAGTTACCCAGACGTACGCGAGTGGCACGCGTAGACAATGAGCTTAAGGTATTGTGTTCAATGTGCCCACTGACGCGCCTATCGTCATAGCATTAAATAAAGACGTGAACTTATTAATTTCCTTCTATGTATGTCTGTGTGCGTATGTTGGCTACTTCTTTACGCTCAAATGGCTGGAGTGGCCAATCATATTTTTTTGCTAAGGCAGCTTGCAATCTGAATCATAACATTGAGTAAAAAATATGACGTTGTCGTTTTTTTAACAAGGAATTTAAATATTCTTAGAACAAAACTGTTTAAAACTATTTTGGCATCATATGGTGACATGACGCCGAATTTTTCGGAGGTATAAAACAGTATATTTTTTAAAGTTAAATAAAAAAATAAACAAAAGAAGTAAACTCGCAACTTGTTTTTCTAAATAAATAAACAAAATATAGTTATATTTTAGTTTCCTAAGTAGCTAATATTTATTAGTAAGAATTTAAATTTAACCAAGGTTTATTGTGTTTTTTTATTATATTTTGGGAGCTATTACAATATTCATACTATCATATCATACCATTTGAAAACAGGCCCGACCAACAACAACGGTCCAGCAACCGAACGTGATTGCGATTCACCCCCCGAACCGGCGCCGCCTGAAGTTCCACCTCGAGGTCCTTCCCTGCATGTTACCTTGCGTCATCGACCTTGTGAGCAGCCTGCTGAGCCTGACCGTCTTTATCTGTCTGAAGGTAAGTCTCTTAGCGTGTAAGTGAAGCTGATCTAACAACTACATGGCATTGAGTCTATGATTATTATTATTTTTTTGTGCCGTAGAGTAAGTGTCGTCAAAGTGTTACCACCTCATTTCATTCCTTAGGTGCCAAAAGCATTGAAAAGAAATTCTGTCTACGTTAACAAAGATAGAAAAAATTATGTTAAACCGTAATTGAGAGTAATATATTAATGGGATAAAATAATGAATATAAAAAAAAATAGTGTAATCTGAACACAACATTATTGGTTATTGAAAAGATATATCAATATTAATTAGGTATTCTACTATCAAAATACAAATTCATATCCTTCCACCGTGTAATACAATGGTGAAAATGTAAGCCGCATGTCAGGTTTAACAAGAAGATGGTTCTTAGGCAAAACATGGATATTAATAAAGAAGCCGTTAATAAAAACTAAGATACCCCTTAGTTATGACAAAAGAATATCAATACATTTACAATCGAATTGTTTTCTAAATAATTTCAATTCATTTCTTTTATAAGTTTATCTTTTAAAAGAATCGGGAGGTGAATAAAGGGCAGACGGCCATTATAATATAAAGTGACATCAAACTTTACTTACTATTACAATTTCAATACGCTTCATTCTACGAATCTTTTTGCTTTTGCCTGTCAATGATATTCGATAATGTACAAAGATAAATGACTGAAACTTTATCATAAGGGTCATAGCACATATAACGTAACGTAAACGGATCGGCATCGCCTCGCCTTTTTCTTCGGTGTCTCGTCAAAAATCCGATTCCGTTACTTATCCGATTAGTGTGCGGTGCAATAAGGAGTTTCATACAAAGAATACTGAACGGCTCGGGTTGATACGGTGACGTTCCGTTTACGTTACGTTATTATGTGCTATGACCCTTAGTATGAACTCATTACTAAGTTTTACCAAATGGAACAAAATTTTAATAATATTAAACTAAGTATATTCCATATTTATAAACTAAGTGTGAAAAACTAAGCTAAGCAATGTTGCAATCTTTCTTATTCTTTTACCGAAAGTTTTAGTTGATCGTTCATATGACTAAATCGACTAATTATATCACTTTAATCACTATAAATAACAGAAAGTTAAAATTTTATGCCGAGTCTGTGGTGAAAAAAAAAGCTGAATGCTGAATTTTGACAGATTTAGCTTACATTCATTTCTCACGTCAACCAAGGTTTTGTAATAAAATTTAACAAAAATATCCTGTATACAATAACCTCCAAAAACATAGTACGATACGATAAAACACGTACAATTAATTACAAAGCAGCGTATCTCATTCGTGGCCCTCCCATATATTGCAGAGTCTTCTGACGAGTTAACTAATTAAGTTTCCGTAGTAAATGTACAACAGCGTTAAGTAGGCCTTGTTCTTGTGTTGGTACTTTGGGTGAAGTTTAATCGAATTGCATCGTAGTGTACTAGACCGCGGTGTCGGCGCAGAGAAGTTTACTCCTCGCTGACAAATTAGCCACTTGATCTTAGTATGCCCCAGGCGTATGAAGCTAAGAAACACAAGTCTTTTACGTCTTCTTTCTAAGGTTAAATAGTATTTTAGTGTTTGTAGATTTATTTAAAAAAAATGTTTAGTAGTTCCGGTATAAAAAGATTTTTTTTGCCTGGGGGATTTCCTAACATTAAAATTAACACTCTATCAGTAAAATTTTATTACAAAAACTTGGTTGACGTGAGAAATGAATAAGCGATCTGGCAAAATTATAAACTGACCGTACATTACGTCGTCTTAGTAGCCTAAGTTGTATACATTTCAGGTCTGTTAAGTATCGTAATCATGAACTGGGTTTGCTTTATGATAAGTAACAAAATAAACATTAAATAATACTTAGGAAAATTAGATTCATAAGGTTAATTTGTTGTTATTATTAATAAGTAAGTTAGTTTTATTTTAGGTTACATACATTATTATGAAAGAGTGCATATTGGTCGCCAACAAACTGTACAGTTTGGCGAATATATTGTATAAGTATCATGTATGTATTTTTCTGAATAAATTATTAAAAAAAAAAAAAAACTGATTCCGTAAAAACATAGAAATGTATATATTATACATATTATATATAAATGTTTGTACATTTATATTATTTTGTTACTTTCGGATATTCTATATTACCATGATATTAGATATTTGATTAGCTGAGCAATTACCTTATTACAAACACTCTGTTATTATTTTAATTACTATCGTAACAGACAGCTTTATATTTCAGTTCCGAATTTTGTAAAGGAAGGCAGTAATTCGCAACGGGTCAAATTCCTAGTCAGTAACCATGACGAAAGTAGGAAGCTGCTAAATTTGATTTAGAGGAGAACCCGACGCAGGATGAGTCACTTTGATGTGGGCGCCCCTTGCCGCTCGCGCCTACATCTCCCTCCTGAAATGGCGTGCACTTACAGAGAAACTCTTACCGTAATTTAATTTTTATGATAGCGCATTGTAAGCGTCCTGGGAACGTTTGGAAAGTACGAAGAATTACAAAAATATCACTGCTAATGTTTACCCTTGGGAACTCAATCAGAACTATTAACATTAAATTTGATTTTAGATTATACCTATCTTATTTGTAAGTATTTATAAATTTAAATCTATGTTGAGGCAGTTTGAAGTAGGTTGACACCGAAATGAATTAGGCAAATCTTGATTCAAACAAGAAAATAGCTTCAAAAGGTCTCGAAAGTTTAATGGAATCGAACAGGCCGGGCCCGAAGTAGTCGGAAGTTTGCGTTGGTGACAAATTGGGCACTTGACCCGCGCGCCGGCCGAGCCTCCCAGTGCTTGTTTCTCGAGGACCGTAATAAGTTTAACTTAAAGTAAACTATATTCCATTCCCTCTAATTTGCCGGCGCGCTACGATCCTGCAATACTTTTTACAGTCTCAAATTAGCATTTACATTTATTTCTCTAAAAGTAATTTCAGGTAGTGTATAATTCAACGCTGCTTTCTGATTTATATATACCGTTTTATTACTATAAAATTTGCTTGATAATTTATTTGATTTAATATTAATGATACTTTCTTTTCCATAAAAGAAAATAAGTAGTAAAGCAAAGCGTTTGTGGATGCAATATTATTTCGTGAGCGTACTCGGCATCTCGACTCTTGCTTGAAAATTGAAACCTCCTCGGAGATTCATAGTAATTTAATTTTTACGACGCTGTATTGTTAGAACTTCCAAGAAGCGGTGTTTGCAGTTAAAACTCAAAACAGTATCCTTTGACTATTATTTTAATGCTCTTGTTTGTATTAAACAACAAGTTACTATCCAATGTTTCTGTATTGAGGCAATGTTTATTCTATTAGTACGATACCTGCGTCGTTATTGTAGCTAATTGGACTCAATATGCTATTGCCCCCACTGAATGTTGTAGACTTTGTATTTAATTGGGGATTATTTACGTATTTTGATATCATGTTTTATTTTCTTTAGCATTGTTTTTGTTACGGAAAAGTATTTAAAGTACATTTCTTGTAATCATTACCGTTCTGTTTTATCTCGTGTTAATAATAGAAACATTAAATTATCTTACTAAGGTAAAAGCAAACCCATTCATTTTCTATTTGTTTTGAAAACATAAAGTCTATTTTTTATATTTGATTAAGGTTCGTTGTAAACTTCCCTTTAGTCAGCATTTATGACACTATATGTAGCAATGTGTAGGTCATTCGTTTAAAACGTGATTTATTTTAATTATATACTTATTACTACCACGAACGGTTTTTTTAAGATAAGACTTTGTAAATCGGCTTATCAAATTGTAACTTATTATTAATAACTACACGGGTATCAACACTATTAATTGTGGTAAATATTGAAACTATTTACCTTTGAGGCTCTCGACGTTTCGGCCAGGTTACACCAGCCATGGTCACCAGATGACTATGTCGTGACCTTAGCTGGTGTTGTTAATACCCGTGTAGTTATTATTATTAAGTTATAATGAAACACGAAAGTTTTAAAGTTAATATCAAATTGTACATATATTATGATAAATTGCAACATCGTACACTTCAATTGTGTAAATAAATAAAATATCATTTATAGAAACCAATCTGTGGTTATAAATTAATTTCACATAAATACTTACCACCTAAAAAAATATGGGATCCATATTATTATAAGTTCTTAAACTATTATAGCTTCTTTGAACCGTTGTTTTGCGAAATAATACAAAGTAAAACAAAATTTATTATATTTATTTACTCATTTTATTTATATTCATTTTACTGTGCAGTAATACTTGGTTGGTTTGGTCACATTGAGAGAATGAACGATGAGCGTTTGACGAAACAAGTATACAAGGATCGTGTAAAGTGGCATTCTGTCGTCTCTCCCTACCCCGAACGGGATAAGACGTGAGTTTATGTATGTATGTATGTAATACTTATTGACTTACTATACGACGATTTAATGATTTTATTGCAACTTATGGTTGTCATAAAAGCCGACTAAAGGAGAGTTCGCAAATATTTACGAAAATAGAAGCAACAAGTATTCTTATAACAATTCAAAAAATTGGATAAGTACCCTTTTATTTCAATTTCTCAAGGTTTTTTTTCATGGATCCACGACATGTGAAAATTTGAAGGTAACTGACAAACTTTCTCATGGTCATAAATGTTATTGAAGATTAATCAATACGTAGTAAACTAGATGAATAAAATGCCTCATATAAATAGTAAATCGATCTGTAAGGCGATTCCTAGACGAGCAATTATATTGTGCAATATTGAGAATTGCGCAATATTATTACCTAATCGTCGTTGTCTGTGTGGTGACGGAGTAAGAATACAAACACTATCTCATTCCATGGGTGTCGTAAAAACGATCAAGGGACTATCCGGTAATATTTTCTTTACGAAATAAAAAGAAGGAAAACTTGAAATTAATCCCTATACCAGTTCGTCTGGCCAGCGTGGTATTAGTAAGCCAAGTATCCCTCCGTCACGGGAGGAGGCCCGTTCCTGCAGTGGGACATAAATGGGCTGTTAATGATGATGATTGTTCAAAACCCGATGTCATAGGTATGTATATGATATAAATATACAAAGACATTATATTTTTTATATACCTTTAAAGTTTTGTGTTATAAACATAAAACCAAAAACACGTTTTTTATTGAAGTCAGTTAAGCGTGCAAATATTATTGACGATCCAATAAATCTCGTATGAAGTCACCTCGAGAGAGGCAAATAATACAAGTAGACAGGAATCTATACGGCATGAGTGTTTTATGAGCACTCAAGTGCCTTCCGGGATGGGGATGTTTAAAACTCTCCCGCGACTCGATCTAGAACATTCCACTCACAACACGACAATGTCGGATTTGATCTCGAAGAACGTCGTTTTTATGTGCGGTTAAAACTTTATGAATAAACTTAATACCAACTGCAGTTTTCACTTATGTTTATGTGCGTTTATCAAGGTTAAGCTTTACCAATCTTTATTTCACCTTTGAGAGATTCTGTTTTCGCGTAGGCCAGACCGGCAAAGTCATGGCAACGTAATAATGACGTTATTGCTTAAGTACCATCCGTTGGTTTAATTATTGAACTGTGTCTCCTTTCAACCAGGTCCGACCAGGCCCCTTTTTTAGTTTTGAAAAGACAACCAGCTTTTGCCATTTTCTGGGTTGAATTTAGCTAGATGCCTTTTGTCATAGTTTGTGGATACCTTACATTGTAGTTATATGTATGTATGTATTGTTAGTTAAAACTTCATATAAATATTACTGTAGAGAAAGATAAATAGGCTGTTTGTAATCATAATATAATATAATGTTTCTTATTCATATATGCAAACAATCGCAATGTAGTCCCAAGCTACGCAGTGCTTGTACTGTTAGTACTAGATAACGGATGAACATACTTAATAGCCCTTTGTTGAAAGTTTAGTAAACAACTAGGCCAATGCAAATATGCATAAACATTACTCCTAAGATCACACAAATATTCTAGTTTACCTAAGTATAAGCCCTAATATGTAAAAGCCTTAAGTATTTAATCGTAAACTATAACAAAATTACTATTATTAAGCATTTATAGCTTAGTTTAACATCAGTATCAATGTAAAAAATACATTGATACTGATGTTAAACTAAGCTGTAAAATTGAATGACTTAAACATAGTTTAGGGACCATAAACTCTATGTACTACGAGTATATTCATGTACTAACCAGTAGTACAATCTAGTACATATAAACAGGACATTATTCAAGTAATAACCGAGTATGCGATACGTCACAGTAAGTTGGAACACTTTAAAGTTTTTCCGCGTAGCCGTGGCGCGGGGCCGATCCGACCGTGGACGGAGAGAGCGAGATAAATGATTGATGGCGGCCCTCCAAGTATAAACTCGATTATCCGTTGAGACGCGAACAACTTACAAGTTTTGTGTAACGATGGATCAGGATTATTTTGAAACTTTCCCTCACGGGAAAAAATCGACTCATGACAATCATATTTGAGTTGAATATCAATGACAATGCCGTTTCTCTCTTAGCCCGTTTAGTTATTCGATTTTACTCACTCGAATGGTGAAACAAGGTCATAGAGATTGTCGACCATAGATTGTTTTGAATTGTTTCCTTTAGTGAATGTGGTAAAATTGATTAGTTTGTCAATATTCTTATTGCGTAAACTAAAAGGACTATTTTTTGTGCATTGTTCTTAAGTAATTCTTTTCACTAGCCCAGAGTACGTGGTAGTTGTTATATTATATTCAGTATTTTTAAACCAGTATCTCATACTTATATCTCATACATTCTCCGTGTGGTGACGGAGTGAATACAATATGTCACCACCTCATCTCATCCCATGGGTGTCGTAGAAACCGACTAAGGGACTGTCCGTGAATATTATCTTTACGAAATAAAAAGAAGGAAAACTTGAAATTAAACTCTATACCAATTCGTCTGGTCAGCGTGGTATAGTAGGACAAGTATCCTTTCGTCACGGAAGCAGGCCCGTCCCTGCAGTGGGACATTAATGAGCTGTTATGATGAGGATCTCATAAATAGAGACTAGTTTTTACTAGTAGTTACAATTTTACGCTCATGACTTTTTCTCTCTCATATAAGCATGTGGCATACATTTAAATAAATATTAAAGTATCATTGAAAAAATCAGTCGAATTTAAAATGTCACTAAAATATTTGGCTGTCAATAATCCTGACATACTTGATGCTAACCGAATTATTTCGATCAAGTATTCCACGTGAATTCTATTTATAATACACACGCCACATACGACATTGACATTTACATATTTAGCTTGCTAAAAGCGAAGTCTCTATTTTTGATTATGTAGGTACTATTGTTTTTAAGGGTCACAGAAAACTATTGTGAGTTATTTCTATTTATAGCTACAATTACGTTATATTTATACTTAGAATTGTGGTAAAGTTGTACATAAAATTCAACTATTTAACCCTGTTTGGTAATTTCCACCTCCTCTTTTTGTATCTATATCAAGGTCTCTCGGTAATAATCAATTTAACTGATTCAAAAAAGTTATTAACGTCTCTATTGGTACATACAGGATAGAACAGTTATTTCTTGACTTATTTAAATGAAATGGCAGAAGTTGAAAAAAAACCAATGTTAATATTATCAGACACGACATTATTATTACATAACGTATTTATCTTCTTCTCCGTGTGGTGACGGAGTAAGAATACAATATGTCACTACCCCATCTCAGCCCATGGGTGTCGTAAAAACCGACTAAGGGACTATCCGTGAATATTATCTTTACTAAATAAAAAGAAGGAAAACTAACCAATCCGTCTGGCCAGCGTGGTATTAGTAGGCCAAAGATCCCTCCGTCATGGGAGGAGGACCGTCCCTGCAGTGGGGCATTATTGGGCTGTTATGATGTATTTATCTTCCATCGACGACAGTAAATAAAATAATTATAAACAAAATATAATTACTGATGTTTAAATAAAATTAAAAGGTGATTACTGACCAGAGAGCCGTACGTAATCGATTTAAAATTGTTGCCGCAGGTTTGTTAATTAAATGGTTCACTCCACAAAGGTCCTATTCGGTAGCTTTGTGATGCTAAGAGAGATTTTAGAATATTAGAGTCACGCAGTGTACAGCAATAATGAACATTGTTTGCTAAGGACAGGCCCTGTCTGCCAATTAGATACAATAAATAAATCTTTATAATAACAAGAGTTCATAATATATTTCTAAAATTATTTAACTAGCTATACTTAAAAGGCCTTTACGTGGCTCACTATCGCCACCAAATGAAAAAAATATATAATTCGCAAATAGGATAAATAATGTAAAATGTTGATAACAAAGTCTTGAGAAAAGGCAGTATAAGTAAAGTATTTGTATAACACACTCTCAACACTTTAAATGTTTTTCAATTAGTTAAATTTCGCATTTGAAAAAAAAACGGCCGTTTATGTTTAAAATTCCGCGACAAATACTTTATTGCCTTTTCTCAAGACTTTGTTATTAACATTTTAAATTATACTATTTGCGAATTATAATTTTTTTTCTAAACTAACTAAAAAGTTGAATTGTAAAAGCCATAATTAACTTAGCCCGTTACTGGTTGTATTGTCATAAACTCTATACAATGGTATAGATGAACTAGCGCCTGATGGTAAATAAGTAATAACCACTGTTCTTCATGGATGTCAGCAGTGCCTGAGCACAGCCAACTTCAGACAGTAGCTATTTAGTCTTACAGAGTACTAGTCTCTATCTATGGAGGTTTTTGTAATAATATCATCATCATAACAGCCCACTAATGTCCCACTGCAGGGACGGGCCTCCTCATGTGACTAAGGGATACTTGGCCTACTAATACCACACTGGCCAGTCGGATTGGTAAAGGGTTTAATTTCAAGTTTTCCTTCTTTTTATTTCGTAAAGATAATATTCACGAATAATATAACGCTATACAATCTAAAAAAACCTTTCTGAATATGTATAAGTACTTCTCTAAGCTATTACTTCTTCTGGTCTACGCTGGCCTTTACATACAAATTTTACTAAAATAAATTGAACAGAATATAAACCAATATCAGACTAATTTAATTTAACAGTATTACTAAGTCTAGCTTAGACAATTTTATGGTAATGTTCAGTAGAATGCCTCTTGTATAATCTGACCACTATTGAAATATATTAAATATTCAAAAGTTTGTTAGAATTTCGACTCTGTGTGGAATTTGATCAGAATTTGAATATTAGTAGCAGAATGTGCACTAATGATGAGTAGGGGTGAAAACGAAATCCGAGTAGATATTGCTCGAACTTCGTCTGAATTATTAAATTTTCCAATTTTCAGCACGGACGGACATGTACCTAACAACATTTTGTAACGGTCGGGCGTACATTTGAATTTTATTGCTACAGATTTTATAATTTTGTTGCTTTTTTAATTTATCATAACAGTAGGTACTTTAATTTCCACTGTAATGACAGCTTTCCTCTTTGATATAGAGTTTTATGGTTTTTCAACCGACTTCAAAAAAGAGGAGGTTCTCAATTCGGTTGTATTTTTTTTTTTTTTTTTATTTTTTTTTTTATTTTTTGTGTTTGTTACCTGATTTCTCGAAAACGGCTAGACCGATTTGAAAAATTTTTTTTTTGTTCGTATGGGTATGCTTCCCATTTGGTCCCATTGTCACCAGATCTGGATCTGGATGACGGTATCCCAGAGAAATCGAGGGCATCTCTTGAAAATTGTAGGGACGCATTGTGTAAAATCTTGTCATACATGTGCATCTCTGACGTCACTACCAAATAGTCAAGAGTAAGAACTGGTCAGATCCTGGAGACCAGAGTGAGTCGAGGGAACACCTCAACGGCATATTGCAGCTACCTTGTGTTTGGGCTTATTTTAATTGTATTGATGAAGACTTTACAAAACTTTACACAAACATGATCTGATGATGAAGAAGATTGAGGGTCGAGGCAACTCCTCAACGGTATATAGCAGTTACCGAGTGTTTGGGCTTATTTTATTCGTATTGATGAAAACTTTACACAACTTTACACAAACATGATCTCATGATAAAGACGACTGAGGGTCGAAGAAACTCCTCAACGGCATACAGCAGCTACCTTGTGTTTGGGCTTATTTTAATTGTATTGATGAAAACTTAACATTATGAATGTAATCGCAGGTGTGGTTTAAGACTTGAATGAAATTCTTATTTTAAATTAAAATAGGAATTAATAACGGATTATAAATAGACAAAATTGTTGAATTGCATTTAATTTATTTTAAACTTATTCTTTAGATATAACAAATTGATAATAATAATTATTATATTTATTTGATTTATTTTAATTTTAATTAACTTAATTATTATTACCAATTAACCATGCCGAGACGGTGGCTACGCTTTTCGATGTTCTCCCTATTTAAAACTTTTTGCATGTAGGTCCTCCGTTGTTCACTAGTCTCTTTTGAAATGACATTGGAGGTAGATTTCCTACATTAAAAGGCGTTTATCCCTTTCTTCGTTTGTTTCATTCAATCGGCGCTGTCTCATATAAGCAGCGCGTTTCGTAGGTCTACCCATATTCCGACAAAGTAATGTCCCACTGCAGGGACGGGCCTCCTTCTGTGACGGAGAAATACTTGGCCTACTAATACCACGCTGGCCAGGCGGATTGGTATAGGGTTTAATTTTAAGTTTTCCTTCTTTTTATATCTCAATCTCTATTCACGGATAGTCCCTTAGTCGGTTTTTACGACACCCATGGGATGAAATGAGGTGGTGACATATTGTGTTTTCACTCCGTCACCACACGGATTTATAGAATTGGAATTCACTAAAAATTTAGAAATAAAATTAATTTTCACAAAAAAAAAGAACCGACTTCAAAGACAAAAATTGCACTAAAAAGTAATAAATAATTACTTGTATTTTGATTTTACAACAATAAATCAGCCATTATTTCTATTTAATTTTAATTTATAGAATAGGTTCTTTTCATTAAGTATTGTAAAAGTATTGTTAAGGATATTTCTTTAAGAGTCTGTAAATATATTTATTTGTAGATTGTTTAAAAGATAATCAAATTATTACAAATAATGTAATATTATTGTTATTTTTGGAGGCGGTGTCAGCCAACGGAATAAGTACGATAATACCTAAGCAAACGGAATGACGGCCATGAATTACAGATTATAAATGACTTCGACATTATATTTGTTGATTGTGTATGGATTAGTTTAAAAATTAAACAAATATTAAACAACTATTCTTATCATATTTAAATAAATATATTTTAAAATACCAGTATCACATTTAAACGTTTTAATATTATATTTAATAACTGATTAAAGCTTTCCAGAACTTAAAATAGATTAGATTTAAAGAAATAATTCGCGAATAGGATCAATAATGCAAAATGTTGTCTACAAGTTCGTTAGAATAGGCAATAAAGTTTTGTATAACACACTCTCATCACTTTAAATGGTTTCTAATTAGATAAATATTGCATTTAAAACGAAAACGGCCGTTTCATTTTCGAATGTGAATTTTATGTAATTATTAGTCTGTGTATAACACGGCGCCATAATATTTGTTTAAGTTTTCAGTCAGAAATAAAAAATGGTATACTTAATAATAACGATCGTGGCTGACACCGACTCCAAAAATAACAATAATATTACATTATTTGTAATAATTTGATTATCTTTTAAACAATCTACAAATAAATATATTTACAGACTCTTAAAGAAATATCCTTAACAATACTTTTACAATACTTAATGAAAAGAACCTATTCTATAAATTAAAATTAAATAGAAATAATGGCTGATTTATTGTTGTAAAATCAAAATACAAGTAATTATTTATTACTTTTTAGTGCAATTTTTGTCTTTGAAGTCGGTTCTTTTTTTTTGTGAAAATTAATTTTATGTAGATATATTATATACGAACTTTTCCATAGAAGGGTTATTTGCCCTGTACGTTACTCTCACACGAAAATATACATGTATTGTATAAATGTTAAGAAGGAGCTAAAAAGAGTAAAAAAAGGTAAGTTAGAACTCTTCATAGCCATTTTATTTGCATGATCAACAAATTGTTCTATTCTGGCTTACGTTAGACTCTCTAACGTTTGCAATCACACCTACAACAGGTCTCTTTAAATTAATACAAAATATCTAAGTAAAATATTCGCAGCAATAAGGTTTGCTTATTAAAGTGTTTAATAACAAGAAACCTAAGGGCTTAAAATGACCGTAGCGATGACTGTGTGAGTGTTACTTTCGCATCCGTAAACTTCAACATTAGTTTGTTCTGTAGGGATTGTTGGTTGAGCGAGACGAAGCAAAATTGTTTCGTCGTTTATTATTCTGAGTTTTAATCAAGAAAGAAACTTGAGTCGGCAGTCGTCTACGTCTGGGAAATATCCACTGTGTCGCCGCTGTGATCCGTTCTGTGAACGTTAAGAGGGGAGGTGGTCACAGTTTTTTTTTCTATATAAACTCTACTAATTCGTCCTTAATTTGCTATATACTTTTTTTATCGTTTTTGTTTTCAGGAATATAAGTATCTAATAAAAATTATAACTCCTATTATTTATTTATTTAACACTTTATATACAATAATGTACAAAGGCGGACTTAATGCCTAAGGCATTCTCTTCCAGTCAACCTTGGGTGATGCAGAGATAAATGTGGTAGGTGTTAAATATTTATTAATATGAAAAACACAAAAATCTAAAATAAAAAAAAAGTGCGTAACGAAATATAAACATACTTGTTACTATCATATACTTAATAAACTACATACATACATACCTAACCAATGTATACTTATATAAACAACTAATAAATATTTAAATAATAAGTATATACTTACATAGATAAATAAATATATAAATATAGCCCAATGATCTAATTCAGTTTTGCTAAGGTTTGTTCAGCAGAAGACGACGCACCTTACATTTAAATGCATGACGAGTAGTTGACATCCTGATTTCCAGAGGCAGGGCATTCCAGAGAAGAATAGACTGAACTGGGAAAGAAGAATGAATAAAGTCAGAGTTATGAGAGGGATATGATAGCAGAAGATTATTAGTGGATCGCAGATTGAGGTTATGAGTAGAACAAAGGTACTGAAAGTAGGGAGCTAAATAGGAAGGAGGAGTAGGAGAAGTAAGGAAAGAGTAAAGAGTAGTGAGAGCACGCATGCTGCGTCGCTGACGAATAGATAACCATTGTAGTTCAGAGCGGAAAGCAGACACATGGTCATACTTTCGAAGATTGTATATAAAACGAATGCAGTTATTAAGAAGCCGGTCAAGTTTGTTGAGAAGATCTGCATTCAGGTCATAGTAGCACACATCACCATAGTCAATTATAGGAAAAATCAAAGTCTGCACAAGCGTTGTCTTGGTTTGCGTAGGAAGAAAATTTTTTAATCGGTAAAAGGCTCGCAGAATACCTGTAACTTTATTACACAAGTTAGTTACTTGAGTGTGCCAGCTCAATGTCGTGTCTATATATACTCCCAGATCTTTAACAGACGCACACAGATTGATGATCGTGCCATTTAATTTAATGGAAGGGAGAGACGATGTGTCTGTTCTGGCAATTATACTCTGGCTTCCCACAAGCATGGCTTGACATTTGTTAGGGTTTACAGACAATCCATACCTCTGTGACCATTTATGTATCTGCTCAAGGTCTGTGTTAATCTTGTCGATTGCCAAAGGTAATAAATCAACAGTGGCCTGTGTGTAAATCTGCAGGTCATCAGCGTATAGGTGATACGAACACTGAAGATTAGGGCAAATGAGATTAATGAAAATTGAAAATAACAAAGGTGAGAGAATACCGCCTTGAGGAACACCAGAGCCGATGTCGCACCAACACGAAAGAGATTGACTGCTGACGTCCCTGAAGATAACTTGAGAACCATTCCAATGCTTCAGAGGAGATCATGTTGTAGGACAGTATAGCAAGCAAGATGTCGTGACTAATAGTATTAAAAGCATTGGAGAAATCAATCAAGACCAACACAGTGATTTTTGTGTCCTCCATACCCTGTCTTATATCACCAGTTACTTTTAAAAGTGCCGAGATAGTACTATGTCCTGGTCTGAAACCAGATTGCAAGGGACTTAAAAGATTATTTTTGTGGACGAAAGAGGAAAGCTGTTTGTGTGCACAGGCTTCAAGAACTTTGGATAAGAAAGGAAGAATAGAAATAGGGCGGAAATCATTGGGAAGAGAAGGGTTTTGGGTTTTAGATAATGCAATTACGTATGCTTTACGCCATAAAGAAGGGTAGTTTCTGGTAGCCAAGGAATGATTTATAATGTGAGTTATAATAGGAAGAATACTTTCTAGGATGATGACTATCATTCTACGACTTATGTCGTCATAACCGATGGAGTTGGATTTGATAGATATAATTATTTTCTTGATCTCCTCCTCAGCAACTGGAGAAAAGTGAAATGACTCAATATTTGGGCGAGGCAGTTCTGCAAGGTCGTGAACCGTCAAAAGATCGGTATTGAAGTCACCCATGATGATGTTGTGTGCATACTCTGACCCTAAAGTTTCCAGTATTGGTTCAATACTGGAGAAGTAGTCAACAGAAGGGGGACAGTATACAACGCCCAGTGCTATTTTGGTTCCTCTAACGTCAACTTCCAGGAATATGCATTCTGCAGACGCAGATGCGTTAGATTTTATAAGGATTTTATAAGGAAGACCAATACGAATGTAAATAGCAACACCGCCACCTCTTTTACCAATACGATCGTTACGTACTAAAATAAAGCCTGGAAGAGAATACATAGTTGACAGAAGGTGTGGTTGGAGCCAACTCTCAGAAATCAGGATGGCATGAATGTTTGCGCTAGAGAAAGTGTTGAGCAGGTCGGTATAATGGCTAGCGATACTTTGCGCATTGATGTGGCATACATTAAACAGATTACGTGAGCCTCCCTCAAATGCAAGACGCACACAATCCTCAAGTGACCTATCGTCCGCAGAGCAAAAACTTTCTTCATTTGATGAACATTCAGTCTCATTGGCAGATAAATAACAATCATCATTAGACATAATATTATATGTATGTATATCAGAATAAAATAATGAGAATATGTATATTATATTGCCATTATCATTATTTTGCCGAGAAGTGGGATGATAATGGTGTAAACTAACTAACTAATTAGGTATATTACTCGAAATTATTTTAATTCCTAAAATGATTATATTCTTATCTATACTTTAATGTCAATTAATATCAGGTATTATTATATCATCAATGTTTTATATCAGTTATTACTTAACCATCAAAACTTGACACTTGACATGTCTTGTGTAGACAAATTATGTCATACATCACGGTCTCCAGGTGGTGACGGAGTAAGAATACAATATGCCACCCACCACCCCATTTCATCCCATGGGTGTCATAAAAACCGACTAAGGGATTATCCGTAAATATTATCTTTACAGAACTATATTACTACTATATTAACTATATTATAATAGAGATGATGTAAGTAATTATCGCCCAGTGGCCTTAATACCGGTAATTTCAAAAATTTTTGAAAGAGCAATGTACAATAGGTTAATAACATTTTTAAATAAATATAATATAATTAGTCCGGAACAAAATGGCTTTCAAAAAGGTAAATCTACTACACTAGCTTGCTATCAATTAATTAAGTCAATCACAGAAAACATTGATAAGAAAACACCTGTTACAACTATATTCTTTGATATGCGTAGTGCATTTGATTTTGTCAAACATGATTTATTACTGAACAAGTGTGAAATGTATGGTATAAGAGGCAAAGCTCTAAGTTGGCTCCAGGATTACCTCACTGGTAGGCAGCAGCGTGTAGAATTACTAGGGATCAATAGTAAAAGAGAAATAATAAGTTATATGTATATAGTTATAGTAGGTTAAAATAGTTTCACATTTGCACTCAGAAATCTTAGGAAAACAGTAGGGCTGAATGCTGCTTTAATGGCATACCACGGCTATGTGGCATCTGTGTTACGGTATGGCATAATTATGTGGGGAAACTCCACTGACATTAACAAGGCATTTGTTGTACAAAAAAAATGTGTAAGGTCGGTGTTTGGTGTACACCCACTGGAGTCATGCAAACCATTATTTATTAAACATAAATTATTAACACTGGCATCGCTGTACATACTAGAGGTAGGTTTGTTTGTCAAAAAGAACAGTGATATTTTCAAGACAGTTAACAATGCAGCCAGAAACAAAACATATAGGAATCCAACGAAACTAGACAGTAATTTGTGTAGGACAACATTCTGCCAGAAAAATATAGGTACCATGGCAATTAGGGTGTATAACATGATACCTAAAGAAATAAGAGAGTTACATTTCTCATTATTTTACAAAACACTAGTAACATGGCTAGTAAATAACTGTTTTTATACTATTAAAGAATTCATGAATTATAAAACAAATAAAAAGTATGCAATTAAATAAAAACTTTATTATGTATTCATGTAACATTAATTAATTAGTTAGTAAGTTTTAGGATAATTAAATAGATATAATATGATAATAATAATTATTAAGTAGGATAGTTAGTAGATAAGTTTATATAAGTTGTTAAAAATAAAAAAATACATTAGAAGTAGTCAGAGTGTATGCTACACTTAAATAATTTGCATGCTGAAATAAAGTAAGCGAAACATTGTGTACATAATATTTTATAAACCATCATCTGTAAAAAAAAACCATGTTTCAAGCAAATAAATGATTTTGTATTTGTATTTGTATTTTGAACAAACTAATCCGTCTGGCCAGCGTGGTATTAGTAGGCCAAGTATCCCTCCGTCATGGGAGGAGGCCCATCCCTGCAGTGGGACATTAATTGATGATCACGGTTTTACTTTTTTGCTTTCATATACGCGAACCGTCTTTTACATGGTTTTACAATACCCCCGGTATAATTTAGTCTGGTATTGTTTGTCGCCACGCAGAAAATAATTCTTTCCCCATAAAAAAAAATAACAACAAAAGAACAGAATTTGCTATAAAAACTTCAAGAAACATGTCATAACAAAACAATATTTTCTCTATTATTACGTCTCAACTGTCGTCGGTACAAGTAATATAAGTACAACGAAGTCATGTGTAAACATTATCCAGTACAGAGAGTAATGAGCTAGCCGGTACAGTGTGACCTTTTTGTTACATAATATTATACACGTGATTAAGAGGGGACGCGCTCTGAGAGATGTTTTGAAAAATATCTATTTGAAAAACTGTTGCTGTCTCGTTTTATTGTTAGGGATAAAGGCAACGAGCGATAGAGATGACTGCAACATGTGCTGAATATTGCAAATAATAAATGCATATGAATACCATAAGATAGTTTACCAATACCACCCGCAACCTTCAACATAACTAACAGATACACTCCGTGTAAAAAAAACCTAACAATGTTTTACTATTACAAAATGTATTCAAGTTGTAGATAGTAGATTCTCTCGATACATATTTTATATAAGTAAGATCCAATTTGTTCACATTCCACAAAACGGCACCCAGAAGAATGTATGATAAACTGTCATTCAGATGCGGCACTCTATATGAATACACAGAACATTCCACTCCGGCAGCACCATAAATTGGGTTATCAATCAATATTACTTTCCTATCTCCAATTTATGTGGAAATTGTTTATATTACACATACGTACATGATACGACTTTGTTCCTGATCATTGGCGCGAGGAATGGGTATTACCGTTTTTGTGAAGATCGTTTTGTCGCTAACCGACGTCGATATCAGCGCTACTGTCCGACTATAAAGGTATACGGCCGTCGTTACTTGGTATTTTCTTACAATCTAAACGTGTAACAAGCCGGGACAGCTCTCGTAATGGACCAATATATCAAATAGGATTAACTGTAAATGAGAACAGCGCCTGATACTAAAATAGAGATTGTGTAATTTTCTTTTTTATATTTACTTTTATTTCTAATTTGTTGCTCAATTTAGTTACTATCTTAATTATAAATTATGTAGATAAGTTAGTTAAATAAATTTATTTTATCCATCCACAATGTAAGGGCCAATACATTTTGGTTCACACCGAATTGCTTTTCGAATACGAAACATAACAACATAGAGTCTGCAAAGTAGCCTGAATAAATCGCATTTGTGAGCGACAGTGGGGCGTAGAGTGGCATGCTGCTGCGTCGCGACGCCACCTATCGGCTCCTTCCCTAATGCCCGATTTACACATCGACAAGTACAGTAGCGAGTTAAGTAGTATTTTAAGATTAAGTTGATTTAAATAGATCTCCATTCTATTTTTTGGCAAGTTAAGTTGGCGAGAAGCGAGAGAAGGGGCTACTTCGTACTTAACTCGCCAAAAAATAGGATGTAACTCTATTTAAATCAACTTAATTTTAAAATACTACTTAACTCGCTACTGTACTTGTCGATGTGTAAATCGGGCATAACGTGTGCGCGAACATTCCCAGTTTCCACCTGAATAACGCGCCGTACGCTCTATCAAAGTATGCAATTTATTTTTGGTATTGCTTGATATTCTTACAGAGTTGTGCTGATGTTTGAAAACGAAACAGACTAGAATGTTTCTGAGAAAAATATTTATGCATCAAAACTTACACATTTATAGAAACTTGATGTGGGTACTTATGTAATATATCTATTAACATTCAAATTCAAATTGTTTATTTGCTTGAACATGTTGTGTATATTAAGATGTTAGCTCAATACTAACGCATCTGATTTTAAATCATATACATACATTTCTTAGAATGGAAGTCCGTTATCTGATATTATAATGATTTTGATTTTTCACATACATTCATCCATCGTGTGGTGACGGAGTGAGAATACAATAATAATATGTCACCATCTCAGCCCAACCCATAGGTGTCGTAAAAACCGACTAAGGGACTATCGGTGAACATTATTTTTACGAAATAAAAAGAAGGAAAACTTGAAATTTAACCCTATACCAAACCGTCTGGCCAGCGTGGTCTTAGTAGGCCAAATTTCCCTTCGTCATGGAATCTTCATTAATAGGCTGTTATGGTTCATCCATGCCCGTTTAAATACTTGAATTTTATGTAAGGTACTAATTGGCGACAGCTTACATTAAACGATTATAAAATAAAATAAATTGTACTAAATGTACAGTTGCATAAAACAAATTTGTTTTGAACAATGCTTACGTAAACATCTGTTTGACCTATTTTCCTAATAAAAGATTGAAAATGAATTGGATCGTGATAAATTTGTTTTGCCATGGACTTCAAAGCGCCAACGTTCGTAAGTCTTTAAGACATTTTCATTTTAAATACATTTCTATGAAAGAGAGTCAAAAAATTTTAATCAAATAAAAATATCGCAAGCCTTGTGGTGGAGATAAAATTTCCAAAAATAAAATAAAATTCAATACTCGCTATCAAGATCCGGTATCAATCTATTTTGTTTGCTTCCTTTCTAATAATAAAGGCTGGTGAGGGGAGCCTTTTAAAGTTGGTTTTAACGTGATACATTATCAGAGTGGCGTTGCTTTAAAGCTTTCCTCGGTATCGGTGAAGCGTCTCGCGAATAAATGATTGATGACCCTGTGACGTCACACAGCGCTATCATGCGCGACTTTCACTTTGGCTACAACGAAAATATTTTACACATACCGTGCCAAATGTCGGATGAAATGAGAACGAGGGATGTCTGTGTACGAATTATTCTTTATATTCATCATAACAGCTTACGAAAATTCTACAGAAGGTTAGATTCTCTGGTGATGGTAAAAACTTGGCCTGTATTATAATATTACATTTTAATACGAGTATATTGTATTTTTGATTATATTATAACGAGCTCTGTGGCTCTCTACTTGAGTTAAAAGTCACGGGTGCTACTATGCAGAGTTTGTGTGAATAAACATACAATTTTGCATAGGTATCGTTGTTTTCTATAAGTAATAATTAATATTTATATTTACAAAAAAGTAGAAAATAGAAGCGCAGCTTACTTTGGGACTAGATGGCGTTGTGTGAACATGTGAGCGATATAATATTCTTATTAATATGCCAGTTAAGCTAGTGTACCTATGGTTGTATAGTAAGAGACCTGTCCTTGCAGTAAGATACTTAGGGATTTAGAAGGAGACCTAACCTAAATAACTATTATATTACACTGGTATCCACCTGTTTCAATAACACGAATAGGTATATACCACTCGCTAACTCTACAGGAGTTTTACCTGCACGGTTCCATGTCTGTTTGTACATCATTTCCTTATTTCAAAATATATTCTAATACAGACTGTGTATGTATACAGGGTGTATACGAGTACATTAGAATGACGCATATTTTAACATAAGACAAGGAATAACTTTACTATTTTTTTAGGCAGAAAAAAATAAAATTATTAACAAAATATATCAATCAGTTTAAAAGATAATTATGATAATTACAATTTTCAATTGTTTCAATCTCATTTCGTAAATAAACCTGTTGAAACAAGTGAAGTAAATTATTATAAGAATCGCGTATTTTTTTTATATTTTACGTTTAGTTTAACCGTTAAAAAACTAAATCTATAACACCTTAATCAAAAAATCAGAATCCTAAACTTAGTAAACTTAAGCATTATCTTGTATTAAAATACATGTGCCATTTTCATGCACACTCTGTATATGACACTGTTAGATTTAGCTTTAGAAAACTTTAAAGAGCCCGCAAAGGTTCATTTGTAGGGAACTTGTTGTATAATTTGCATACTTATTTACATTATCTCTGCAGTACACAAGTAGGGTCCTTTCATTATCAAATTCACAAGCAGGGGCGTGCAGTGTACGTCACACTGTCTGAATACAAAGTTGTACTTGAAAGTGATTATCAACAAATTGCATGCAAAAAATATCACGCGATTAAGTGCGTAATGAAACTATGGGTATCTTTAGGGGAGAAGAAACCTATAGAGTTGGTATTACTTTTATATTTTTACTGTCTATTTTTATATTATATTTTTATTTGTACTTATATTTTTATTAACTACAACTAGTTTCTTATAATGCTCAGGTATTTTTGAATTCACAAGGCAGGGGTGTTCAGTGTACGTCACACTGTCTGAATACAAAGTTGTACTTGAAAGTGATTATCCACAAATTGCATGCAAAAAATATCACGCGATTAAGTGCGTAATGAAACTATGGGTATCTTTAGGGGAGAAAAAACCTTTAGAGTTGGTATTACTTCTATATTTTTATGTCTTTTTTGTACAAGGTATTTTATTGGCTAATTATTTGTAAGTAAACTTTTTTTCTATAAACTATATTATAAAGGAACCTTTATTTAAAAAAACTTATTTACGAATGCCACGAAAATGTGCAGTACACGCTTTACAATATAAATAGAAAGTTGTATTTAAAACTTTCATAACTACAGTAAATATCACGACGTTGACTTAATGACTGTGATGAACATCATAACTTATTGAAACAATGATTTCTATAGATAACATAAAATGAGTAGAATTGATTTTCCTTCTACAATTTTTTTTTAAATAAGTTTCATGCAAAATACTTAAAATGACATCGAACCTATTTGAGATGAGGACTTAAAAGAGCAAACATAGACTCTGAAATAATTAAAATTTAAAATAAAACAACACCACTTCGCAGAAAACTAGTAACCAAAGTATTTCGACATTATTAAATTTATACAGAGAGATTAGTAATTATTAAAAATAATACTTTAGTAATACCTTAAAATGTAAAATAATTAAACAATGTTTAATTAGTTAAATTATAAAAATATGCAATATATACAGACTTGAACTTTCACTGGCCATTTTAAATTAAGCAAAGGATTTATAGTGAAACCTTTTCATTTTTATGATATCAAATAGCAATTTGCTTTAACGATTCAGAAGGTCTACGAACTCCCGTAGAGCGTCTACGACTTATCTGCTACGGTTTAATGTAGAGCCGTAGTCTAATGAAATTAACGTAGACTTTTTAAACTAAGGGGCAATGCTATAAACTATTTCAGTAAAATCTTATTTTGATCGTAGTATCAATGTCTAATTTTTTCATCGTATCTACTAAATTGTTTATAAATAAATAAAAAAATAAATAAAAAATGTTTATTTCAGACTCACAATGTTTAGGTACATGCATGTCCATATTTAGTGGAATTAAAAATAAAAAGAAAAGAGTGAGCCTAAATAAGACTTTTAGTTGTAAAAATGCTTAGGGTTTTTTTTTTTTTTTTAAGCTCGTAGACATGAAAGCGGCCATGTCAGGCATGTGTTTATATAAAATATATAAAAGTTCAAATTGTTTTTTACCAATAGACGAAAATAAATTTGTATAGTTGCATACATTTTTGAAAGTTTTCCTCGAGGGTCTTCTATATTTAGATAATTAAATCCAACCCTTTGCTTAGCGAAGACTCGTAAATTAGAAAACTAAACTGCGGATCTCACCCCGGATTCAATTAGCTTCTAATCATATCTGGAGGGTGTGAACAGATCGATCGTGTTACCCTTCCGTCGACGTCAAGTGTACATGACGTGACTTAAAATGATGTATTGATTATACTTTCTTTCTTTCTTAAGTTTTTTTTGGTAGTTACTAGGTTTTTGTCACAACCCACTTGATTCTATTTTTTACCCTTAGTTTTGTAAAATTAACATATCCAACTTGGTGGAAAGCGTGAATAAAGGATTGAAATAGAATACGTATGTATTTTGATACATAAGTTATATTACTGCAATGCAAAGTAGGGGGACGGAGTAAAAATACAATGTCACCACCCCAACTCATTCCATGGGTGTAGTAGAAACCGGCTAAGGGACTATCTGTGAATATTATCTTTACGAAATAAAAAGAAGGAAAACTTTGAAATTTGACCCTATACCAATCCATCTGGCCAGCGTGGTTTTAGTAGGCCAAGCACCCCTCCATCCCGGAAGGGGCCCGTCCCTGCAGTGGGACATTAATGGGCTGTAATAATGAAACACCTTTCAGCAAAAACTGCTCAGTAGCTTTCGTGTAAAAGAGTACCATGAACATTTATTTAAAATATTTCATTAAATGTTGCACAGCCTATTCCTTACCACAGGATTGTAATTTTATAGTAACAATCACTGCATTCACTACAACACAATATTACAATAACAAACAACTATATTGATGAAGTATCAAACTGTTAGCCACTACCAACTATCAAATAAATCAACTTTGAAAAATGTATCTTTGTCTCTTCGAGTATATCCAGAAATGACACCAACGCCGAATCTACTTCAACGGATACATACTGATTTAGTTCATGAACAATACTTAAGTTAACCCATTAAATGTTTCAATGTCAATTTCTTATCACAGCATTATAGTTTTGTTTCACAAGCATTTTATTCACTACAACGCCATCTATTACAATAACAAACAACTATGTTGATGTAGTAGCCACTATCAAATAAATGTACGAACGTATAGGGTCTATGAAACGTATCTTTGTTACTCCGAGTAGATCCGGAAACGACACCAATACCAAATCTACTTCAACGGATACATACTGATTTAGTTCATGAACAATACTTCAGTTAACCCAATAAATGATTCAACGTCAATTTCTTTTCACAGCATTATAGTTTTTGTTTCACAAGCATTGTATTCACTAAAACGCCATCCATTACAATAACAAACAACTATGTTGATGTAGTACGTAACTGGTAGCCACTATCACCTATCAAATAAACGTACCAACGTATTGGGTCTATGAAACGTATCTTTGTTACTCCGAGTAGATCCGGAAACGACACCAATACCGAATGCACTTCAACGAGCGTTCACATTTCCGATCCCTTTTCAAACCGACTCTCGCTTGCAGGGCTTCTTTCACTACTATCTCTCTAGTACGTTGAAAAATTTTGCCAACTCATTCAACTGTAAATTCTTATATTGCACACATACAACCTGCATGCTACAAGAGCGATTTTAAAAAATGAAGAACGTATTTGTATGGATATTTTTATGAAGACTTGTAATTTAAATTCTTGTTGTTGTGTCGATGTCTCTAAGATAAAATGTCGTACCTCTACCGAAATAAAACAAATCTTATTTATTCTATGCATTAAACTTTCTTTAAAACTTATTTGTTTTATTGTTGCGTTAATAGCAATAGCTTTTGTATTACAAAACTGCGACACTTTATACTAGTAGATAACATTTGAAATATATTATGCTACAAAGATCACAGCTAATTGAAACTAATATAAATAGACAACATAACAGCAATATAGATACTCCATCATCGATGGTTGACGTCCTAATATTGACGGTTTTATTATATTATAGATCATCTATGCGTGACAAAGTGTTAACACCAAACTATTTAGCACCACAAATAGTTGAAAAGGTACGTATTGTTATCGCACGTCGTCGTACAAGAATGTGAACGACAGAAAGTTAGTCGACTATATACCACGTAAACTATAACGGAACACCAAACTATTGACCTGAGCTTCAACATAGACAGCTTTTAATATCATGAAATTGCCTCGACATCATTTAGTCGCTGCAAATATTACTTTAATCCCAGAGCAATAAAGTTTAAGCGTCTGAGCTTGCGGGGAATGCAATAAAACCTTTAGAAATTAAAGGCGTGCTTTTGAAATCTCTGTCGTTTCTTTCTAACCAAGGTCAGGGGACGTATGAGTTGCGTGTTGTCTCTATTGCGTGAATATCGCGTTTATATTGCGAAGGCAGCTGCAAGACGACAGCGATGAAAATTCTTGGTACCTCAGTGTTATCTTATGAGGCAGGTTTACGTTTAATATTATGTTATCATGTTAGAAATAAAATGATAGCTAAGGGTGAATTTAATATAGCTTATGAACTACGAATTCGAATAGAAATATTTCGTATGTGAATGTACTTTTTGTTATTAACTTTAACGTACATTCGTAAGTAATAATATTGTATCATTGAAACACAATTATGAGCCTATTTTTACAGTGCCACATATTTCTCAACTATATTAAGCTAATACTAGACAAGTTATATATATACTTATCCACTTTTTATGTTATTACCGTATGTATTCTTTAAAATACACAAAAATTCTTGCTCCTACATAGAAATAATTGACTTATCGGCAACTAGACAGACAAGACATGTCCTTACCTAATCTATTTAGGCAGCAAAATATAATGGGCTATCTCTCTACCACTAGAAGAAGTTATGAATAGATCATTATATATTAATAAGACTTGTAAGATAATATTTATATAGGCCGTCCCTTATTGTCTATACCTATAATGTAGTCACCGTTAATGAAAAAATTCAGAGTCACGTATATTCGCAATATATTCTACTAGACTGATGAAACCTAAACGTCGAAAGTCCTTAACAGTTCGTTTTTTACTGCTCCTATCCCCTAAATGCGTTCGCCCACATAGGGAGGGGTTGTCGTCCTGTAAAATCAGGTTTATGACTAACACGTGCCGACCCGAAGGATATCGAATGAGCCTACTGTATTGATCACACTAAAAACTAACAGTGTTTAAATATTTATAGGAATATTGTAAATCTGTGTAGTTTGGTCGTGACTCTAACTAATTTTACGTCACTTTAAGTACCTTTATAAAATTGTCATTCTACAGGTTATCAAAAAAGCACTGAGGAAGATTTCAAAAATAGTTTTCGTTATTAAAAGAAAGTAAACGACTTAAATCTCCTATGCACCTATCCTTCTGCTTAGAGGTCTGGTAAATATCTAATGAGACTATAGGACGTTAATATTATAATGTAATCGAATTAAGGATCTAGTATTTTAAATGAACCATCAGCCCATACCTATTACATAGCTGGTCGGACCTAGGCAACCTCCATTGACGTAATTTAATCAACTGTATCTCTCTGACCGTAAAAATAATATGTAGGTGCACAATATTTTAATAATATTCCAATATATTAATTATTACTTTGAGCCTGGGTGTTATTGTGTCCATTAAATATACATTTGAAAAATGTCCCAGCATCACAGAGCACGATTTTTAGAATGAAAGTAATCTTTAGAAAAATGAATTGGTATTTAATTTTGACACTAACCCCCGGTTTCTGAAACGCTTGTCAAATCAATGTTCAACTAACTCGTATGTTAATGTGATCAGCTCTGTCAAATCAAATCTTAAGATGCTCCCACATTGCCGTTAATAATGTTTCGCAAGGCAAACTGCGAGCGAATACCAGATTTAAAAGCTCTTGTAACATAATGTAACAGTTCTCAACAAAATGTAACAATTAACCACATTTGTTAGTAAATGTTTTTATGTTAGAAAATGGGGTGCGCCAAAGTTCACCTAAAATTTCAACTCCTATAATTGGAAGTCCGAAAATGTTCTTCCTAACATTTTTCATCCTAACAATCGCAATTCCTAATTTTTTTGTCCCTAATGTTAATAATCCGAAGCTTTCAACTTCATAATTTCATTAGCAATAAACATCTATTATACTATTATTTGTTTTCCTATATTTTCTCAACATAACCATCGTTTATACTATAATTTAAAGTCATATCTTTTTTGTTTAGATTTATTTTTATTCATAATAACCAATATTATATACATTAATTTTGCGTAACTTTGTTGACAACATGTAGGTATAACATAATATACCAAAGACCAGAGCAAAACCAGAGTCCCTCTCCAATCATTTAGTCAAGATCCTGAAAAGAAATGGGTCCTATTTATAATTATTGGTTTAGGTTATGGTAGAACTGTGACCCCAATGCACGAGCCGAGCGAGCGCAGCGAGCGTGCCGCGGCAGCGGCCGGCGAAGTGCCAGTACCGAATTGGTCCTTTACTTATTGGTTTAGTTACGGTTACGGTAAATTCTCAGGCCATAAGCATAACCGTGAACGAGTTCTGTTTTATGGATTTCATTCATTTAAGACAAAAATATTCTAATAATTTTAATAAACAATAATTAAAAAAAAAATGGTTTAATGTAAAAATGTAAAAAGTTGTTTTGTAATAACAAGAAATAGTATAAAAACAAAACTTTTTATTACTTTCACTTGGTAAATATTTCTTTCTAAGTATGAGAGAAAATATTATGGTGAAAATGTTTAGGGATAAAAGCGTTATGATAAAAAACATTAGGAGTTTAAATATATTTACATAACGATATTATTAATAACGACTTTCGGAAACATGAGTGTTATGAACATCGCCGGTAGCAATACAAATATTATGAATGAAAACTTTAGGATTAAAAATTTTAGGAAGAGTGATCATTCGGACTACAAATCGTTAGGAAGAACATTTTCGGAAGAAGAACTTTAGGTGAGCCAATATGGACCCTAGAAAATGTTTACAAACATAATTATTCTAACAGCAATGTGGAAGCACCATTTCTTAAATGATAGTTGTCAATAATTTTGACACTTGATTATTTCATTTTTTATTTGACTAGTCATTTGGAAAGCAACACAAACACTGCTTAATGCAGTAATTGCCGCTAAAGCTTTAACCACTACTTTAACCAGAAACTGCTGCATTAAGAACTTTGTGGTATCTACAAATGATTGTTCAGAGTGTCGGATGTTACTTTGTCTGTTCTTTAATTGCTTGTGAATTACAAAGTATTTTGCGACACACAGATTATATAAAATGTTTTGGTTGTTGATACTATAGAGCACCTGGTGATTTTAAACTAGTCTAGTGCTTGATCTCCTGATTTTCTTCTCACTTGGGTGCAAAGGTAGGAATCTATTTAGACCTTGTGTACTTTTAATTTTGCGCAACTCACTACTGTTTGGCAAGTGGTGTCTTCGCATTTGAGGCAGGCTGGCCGTGAGACTTTTCTTTGGTTTAAACCCATTTTTGACCCCACTCGAGGATGCTGGGATCACCCCCAGCGCAATACGCTATAGTCTATTGCCATTTTTTGTCCCGTGTTTAACTAGAATAATAAACGATTATAATTTAAGCTTTTATTTTTAAAGTTATAGAGAAAAATAAATATTGTAGGTAGCTGGCATGGTGCTCGCCATTCAATAGAGCCATTCTGGTTGGCCAATTTAAAAAAAAATAACGGAAAGAAAACAAACAAATAACTAAAAAATCTATAGATGATTCAGACAGAGGGAAAGGACACTTAAAGGAGTCTAATAATGTACCATCTTGTTTACCCTCAGGGGACACGTAAACCATTTCCCATTGGTAAAAAAACAATATAGGGTATCTTATTATTAGTTGTACCTATTATACTTTGTTTATAACTCAAACTACAAGCTCTGCTTAGTTTAGAATAAGATGGCGTTATGTGAATGTAAAGAAACATTTAATATATTTAGGTATAGTATTTTTTACGTTTTTGAACCCTAACTACGGCTTAAATATTCTTAATAGAACATATAATTTTAATTTTATAGACAAACTGACGGCTATTTATTTTACAAATAGGCTTTGCTTTTTTATATTTTTACTTATCATCATTACACAATACGTCGATTCCGAGTACTACGCATAAAACCTTTTTATAGATGTAACTGGTTTGATAGCTCCAAGTTCTAAATAAATAGAAATACCTTTTTCTGGGTAATTGTCTTAGATGTGTGCTACTAGACGATGAACACGAGTTTTCTATGATCTAAGCTTTAGCCTCGTTATTCAAATATGTCTAGTGCTTTACTCTTTATAAATATGCCTTCGTTTAAATATGTGTAGTATTAAAGCTTAATAAAATTCAAAGCAATTTATTATAAACAGATTTTTTGCAACAATATATTCTTAATCGATCACCGCTGTACAAAAATAAATTAATTTACTCGAACCATCAAATTTTCGATGGTGTTGAAACACAAACACAATCAATTAGTAATGAAATCAAATCCATCACGCTATGGCTGGTCGGTGAAAAAGCTATTGGTTAAGTTTTTTCCTGTTATGATATTAAACGCGTTTCGCTATATTTGTCAACAGAGGAACTTGATGGATCGTTTATAATTTATTTCTTCGTATGAATGCCGCGGCTCCCGCTTTACAAGTAACGTCAGCAAAATTGGCTCCTTGGGGACTTTTCCTCCAATTATCGGTGAACGACGGGGTCGGTATTGTTGATCGGTATAAAATACGATACGAAAAACCTGTCTTTGTGTGCACCGAAAGTATATTAAAGCGATAAGGGTAAACAAATTGCAATACTTGTGGGCCTTATTACCCGTCGCATCAATCATAGAACCCCAGAAGTATACGATTACCTTGGCAACGTTTCGTTTCGAGTATCTCAATCACGGTAGGTGCTTACGTCTACTCGTGATTTATTTTAACAAGCAGCAATATTGAGTTTGGTTTTAACGCTATCCACAAAACGTTAAATTATTTTACATTATTATTACTTTGTTAAATACTCATTCATTTTAAAAATTTGTATTTTAATCATGTTGTATACATGTGTTATTGTATATTACATGTATTGTTTTAATAAATTACAGTGAACGTTCGGAGATATTTATTAACAAAATGTAACGCAAGGTCTCTCAATTAATTCATTTTTAATTATTCTCAAACTGACATCGTTAAAATACATGAACGTTGTTCATCAAAGAAAATAAACATAAAAACTAACTTTACTGAACGAATATTGGCACAAAACGGAATAAAAATTAACCTTTATCTAGACACTGCAGAAAAAAGGGATGTAAAGAAAAGTCTATTAATATCGCGTTTAATCATGGACGCCACAACAAAAAGACAGCAGGAGACTTTATGAGCGGCTGTTTACAGTAGCAAATAATAAAAAAATGAATCGACAGTGTGACGTCACAAGCCAGTGAGCCGGAGCGAGCGAGCGCTCGGTCGCCTGGGTGGGTGATGAGCGCCGCCCGCAACGCTCCGCAAATACGAGAGATAGCCTCGTCCGGAAATTCAATCAGCTTGCACGGAGATTCGATCAAGATAGGACTAATTAAAATACCAAACTTTTTACCTAAACACACCTACCTACAAATCTACTCCAACAGATAAATGCTTGTAAAATTGTGACTGAGAAATGTAATGCTTTCTAAATAAGAGGCGATTGGAGTACGTACGATTTAGTTTTTCATTTCATATTTTCCTCACAAACACGAAATGGATGGATTTGAATTTTAATTACAAAACCGCTACTCATTCGTAGTAGATAGATAAAAGGGAACATGAGACTGAGGTAGCTCTCGACTTATTTATTGTCCACTATAGAAATTGAATATGGTGGCTATCGGGCGCGGTAGAAGGTAATTAAAAATACGTCACTCGCAGCCGACCTTTCAATTCGTGCATATATGTCGAAATTCGAATTCGGAATCATTTCCAGTTTATATTTGTACGTTACCGTTCAACTCCGCTTGTTAGTTGTTGGAACTAACTTATTGTTAGTTGATCGGAATGTACCGCGTATTTTTTTTCACTGTGGTTTGACAATTTTAAATCAGCTGTACGCTGTTATTGTCGTTGTTATAGTTTGTTGTATGATTGAAATTAGTATTGCATGTTTTAGTCAAATTGGTTACTTGTTTATTGTCCTTGTTTGGGTTAATTATAGGCACATTTTTGACAAACGTATGCTTTTTAACTAATAAATCTGCCTGCGGAACAGAAAGTTTAATTATTTACCTATCCTTTTAAACACAACTTCATAGTCAAAGGTCAAGTTTCTTATAACAACAAATACTGCAACCTACGATAGTAAAACTTAACTCTAACTAAACAAATTCTTTAATAAATCAAGATATAAAGTGTGAACAAAATAAATGATAAAATTTCAGTTAAGCAAGTATAATAAAATCTAAGTGAAAGCTTTTGTCCTGTGTAAGCCAAGAAAGTATATATTTTGGCGACAAATATTCTACAATGTATGTCGACCGTATTAAATTTTCTATTATATAATAACGTTCAATATCGAATCCTTTTGAATACAATTCGATAAACCCTTTGTTGTCCTATCAAGATATTGGAAGTAGTCGATGAGAATTAAGCTTAAGCCTTATAGATATTACAAGTAACAACGATACAACAACAAAGATGCTCACACTATTAGTATTTTCATACTAGCACCCATGTCATGGATGTTCAAGTGACTGGTTTTCGCCATTTTAGCGGATTATCCCACCGATATCTATTAAGATAAGAGTTTGTTGTTTGTTTTAATAAACACAACAACTGCATCTTGTTACAGATAAGTTCAATAACGTTTCCTTAAAATAGCTGTGAAAGACTTAACAGCTTATGTTTATGTTAATCAGCGGCTTAGCTATAATCTGGTTTAGCAATACAACAGCAACATTCATCAGCTGCTGACATCCATAAGCTGTGCTTGCGACCTCCCACCAGATTAGCCACTTGCTCCTCAGCCACCTTAAGCCAATTTAAAAAAAGAGCACCAAGGAATACACTTGCTGAATCACTTACTGCAATTTATTCAATTCATTAATTGCAATTTCACTGTTTACTAGTCTGAAGTGTTTGAAGAGCGTTAAATTGTGTTTCGTCATTAGCTTACGATATCAAGATGTAATTTGACTAAGTAGACTTTAACGGGACTAACATATTTTCCATAAAGGGTGATGAAATTTTGAATTTTTGTCTGTCACCTTGCGTTTTTTCTTTACCACCCGGATTATATTAGTATTGCCCTTGATATTATTTAACAAGAGAGATGTATTAATATTATTTACCTACTAAAGTTGAACATCTCTGTTTACGAAATTAACTTAACGCACCACCTAAAGGGGTGTTTTCTTGAGGTAAAGGGAGACATGCAGATTAACGAGGTTTTGTAAATTATTATCTTTAATTGTTAATTATATTTTCATGTTAAATAACATTTCTATTCCGTACTGCCATCAGTTTGATAAATGTTTATTAGATATTACTCGGCAGGAAAACTTAGTGTTTTATACTAAGGAATAGTTATCAGATACTATCTCAACTAAAATCCAAGATACACTTGACATAAAATCCTATATCAAACCCTTTGGCCGGTATTAGTAGGGTAAGTTCCCTTTTGTCACTGGAAGTCACCCAATAAGCTACGGTAATGAGGTATTAATTAATTCTAATCTCTCCAACTATTTTGTTTATACCTATAATTATAGCAAACTATTTTTTTTAAATAACTGGTTAAACCGCGTAGCAAAATTGTACAAAAACCATTCAAATAAGACATTAAGCTCAATATTAAAAAATAAGCCACAGTAACAAAGTTAATAAGCGTCAACGTTAACAAAGTGTTGCGGTGTTCGTGTAACACTCGTACGTTAGAGACTCGCAATGAGTTGAAAGTAGTAAATGAGCTGAGGTAATATATTAGCTTGAGCACATCTGGTCATCGCCAACGACTGCTGCGATCTGATTTATTTTACGTATCCATCACTCGGCCATGTTTCAGCTGAGACGTCTTGTCTCCCCCTCTTTCTCTTTAATCGCTGCCCACTAGAACAAAGACCTCTTAGATTAAAATTTATAGAAAACTGTATAGTTGCATTAATTAACTTCTATGTGAATTTTGTTTAAATATATTGTTTGTCATGGTATTCAGCATGTGGGTAAATAAAGACAAAAGTCACACATTACACTACTTGTATTTTGTATTAACTAATTTTGGGAAATTTAAAAAAATATTGTATGAAATAGATACAACTGACGTCACAAAGCAAAATTTTCGAATTACTTAATCGAGATAAGCCAGCATACGCGTTGTATGTTGGGAGTAATGATACCATGTGTTTAGATGTTTATTGAAGGGAGAGGCGGCCTTTAGGGAAGCAGAGGGGTATCTAAAGCTACGTATAGAGGTATATTTTACTAGCTTTATTAGGGACTACAGTCCCTAATAATACATAATGAAAGGCAAATCAAGTGCATTTCCTGAATCGCTGATTATAGCGAATATTTTACAATCGAAAAACTAAATCATTTTTCGTAACTTTTACCTATGCCACTGAGTAGTCCTTTAGTTTTCGTATATCCTCTGAAAGGAAAAGCGCCTAAAGAAAGCTTGTTTATATTAAATAAATAGAATTTAATCCGACAAAAATGAGGACTCTCATTCCTGTATTCGAAAGTCCTTATCTATATCTATATCTATCTATACTTATAATAAAACTGTAGAGAGATCAATTCTGTACATTGAATATATGTTAAAAAATAATATTGGAGGATGAATGGTGATCGATACTAATGCCAAAAATGCAATCAATAAATTTTTTGTCTGTCTGTCTGTCTGTCTGTCTGTCTGTCTGTCTGTCTGTATGTGCACGCATGGGTCAAAAACTACTGAAGGCATTTTAACCAAACTTGGTACAATTGTAGTCCATACTCCCGGGCAGGTTATAGGCTGTATAACATAACGCTAAGACACATAGGAGCTGAGCAGTGACGAAAAATTTGAAGCAAGTCGGTTGAAAAAAAGCGCGTTCGAGCTCTTATCATCGCATACGTTGACCATACGCCAAAAATATGTATTACAAAAATAATGGTCTTCAAACGATGAATAAAAAAGTCCTGAATAGTATATATCTATCTTTTATATATTAGCCACAATAACCTGTTTAATCGTTAGGGTTTTCTTCAAAGTGTATTAAATACATAAATATATTGTAATTTGCATAGACATATCTTTTTCAAACTCACATATTTCAAAAGTACACTTTAATACCTTATTCATAAAAAAAAAATATAGAAATCGGTTTATAAACACACAAGATTTAGATGAAAGAAAATTTCCAAATGTCGCCGCGCCAGTATGAGTACGGCTGTACGGTTGATTTTTGTTTAACGTCCGAAACGGCCAACCGGTGCATCTATATAATTTCATTCACATTGACTCTTAATGCGAACGGACGTGGTTCTTATTGACTCTTCTCGGAATAAGCGCGCTTTAGATATTAAAAAATACATAGATACGTAGTTTTTAGGTATTAAGTTTAAAGTAGGTATCTATCTATACTATAATAAAACAATCGGAATCGGATAAGTAATACTCGAGATATCGCTAGATCTCTTTATTAGAACAGGGTCATGAAAAATGGATTTGGTTCAATGTTGAATGAATTTAAATTTCGTTTCTTTTGTTCACGAGATGGCGTTACCAGTAGTAATCATAAAATAAATGAGTTTTTAAATAATATATAACTATTTTATTATTAAGTGCTATTAATAAGTTATTCTTTTTAAATGTTAATAAAATTAACCATGAATCGTATGTGTAATATCAATTATAAGTCTTCACACTAGCCTTTAAAAATATCAATTTAACGGACACAAAGAACATACAGACTAAGGACAATAGTTTGTGTATCGCAACTGTCCTCCATGGGAATCGAACCCGCGACCTCATGCACGCCAGCCATGTAATGCGACCGCCGCGCCACCAAGGCAGGTAATTATGCCGCACCATAACGTGGTGTGCAAATGTATTCATTCATAGTTAATTAGCGATTATCCGTGTGGTGACGGAGCTAGAATACAATATGTCACCTCCCCATCTCATCCTATGGATGGCGTAAAACCGACTAAGGGACTATCGGTGAATATTATCTTTACGAAATAAAAATGAAGGAAAACTTGAAATTAAACCCTATACCAATCCGACTGGCCAACGTGGAATTAGTAGGCCAAGTATCCCTCCGTCACGGGAGGAGGCGCGTCCTTGCAGTGGGACATTAATGGGCTGTTATGATGAAAAAAGCGATGTCATTTATTTTAATTTTAACTTACTAATTTGACAACAGATGGCATTGTGCCTGTGACGTCATTTTCAGTATCGCGGTATTAAGATTTTACTTGAAAGAATGACGTTCGCTCATGTCTTTCAGTATAAGTTTAGACACAGTCTTCATAGATCTGTCTTTGTAAAGATCTGTTTTTGAAAAGGTTTTGGTTCGTTCGTTAATTTTACAATTCGTGTGTAGGTATATCTGTTTGTTATAAGGTTTAAAAAACGATTTTTCAGTATTAAATCGAATTGCGAAGTAAGTAACATCCGCCACGCGAACGAAGTCGCGGGCACAGCAGCTAGTTGAGTAATATATCTCACTTACAGGAATTCTTTCTCAACGGTTTATTTTATTTGAGCAAATAATTATATTAAAAAGAAATATAAGAAGTTGAATCAAGCAATATGCCACGAAATACAATTTAAGAGCAAAATGAATAAATGTATGTTTCGTAGATTCACCTGTCCGATTAAATTCCCGACGGCTAGCGCCCCAGTCTAATTTAGCGCTAGTGGCACAAATTCGTTTAACATTTAAATTATATTCTAGCCGCCGATTCAAACAACTGTGTCCTGAATTAATAATGTCGAAAATATTTAGTGGCACACAATTTTGCTAGATTTTCTGATTGCAATTTGCATGTTAAACGTCAATCCAGCGGCGATGCGTCGCTCCCTATTGCTGAATATTAATGCGACGACGAGATTTTGTTTTACTTTGTGGAAATTCGATTATGATGCAAAGTAGGTGACAGTGCAGAGAATCACGTATCGATATAGCGCAACCTCTTATAACTGCATATACTGCAGGGATCCTCTCTTGGTACGTACATATTGTTATTTATACGTACACTCGAGTAGGTCATGTTGGAATATGTTTTTTACGGAAAATATGCTCAAAGTGCTTATGAGCTCAAATATTTAGAGGCATTTATTACAAAATTAAGTTATGTCATTGTCATTAAGTTATGTTAATTAAGTAATGTCTTTTCTATGCTTATCAAAATATTAATTAATAATACATGTAGGATCCTTTTTTCAGTATTGGTAAACTATTTCATGCACACATCGGTATCGAGGCTAGGTATATGACATGGTGTAGCGATATGGATAATAAACTTTTCATTATTTAGTTTAAGTTTTAACATTTTATTATTTTAATTATTTTACATTATTCTTTACTGTTACATTATTTAACATCAGGTCTGGATTATTATTATAGTGACATTAACTTAATTATTTATACCTATTGCACAATCTGATTATGTATAAACTTATTGTTAATTAATAATATTGAAAGTTTTCTAATTTTAAATGTTTGCTTCTGGCTATTTTAAATGTTAATTTTAATTTTAAATGTTGGTTTTGTGATTTTATTATTTTGTAATATTTGCACACCCGGTTGTGGTAAGACATGCTGTACTGTACGACATTGTAAATATCCTGTAACCATGTTTCTTGCAAATAAAGACTCTTGATTCTTGACACATTTACTATCAGATGGGCAATAATTTCTAAAAAGGCTTTTTATAAACACATTATCCATTAAAATCATATATCTTATTAACGTCATATCTTTCTTGCAGATAAAAAACCTCTCGGGTATATAATCAAAAGTTTCGAAATGACCTGTCAACTAACATATTTGATGCATTACAACTTTTACAGACTGTCATATTTACGATGTCACACCAAAGTCACACAAAACTCTGTTTAATATATTAAACGATTAAATATATCTAGTTCTAGTAGACACTCCTATGTAATATAAATTTTATGACCAAATATACGTTATTAGTTTGGGTATTAAATCCATTACGAACAAGTTTTAATCCGCCCCTAGCTCGTATTAACTAAGTATCTGCTTAGACAACCACGCTAATGTCACACAATTTATTTTAAAATCTCTTTTAATGGACAAACTAATTGCATATTCTGTTAAACAACTTTCATCGAACTTTGTTCTAATATTGTAATAATATTTCATACGAACTTAATTATTAGGTACACCATCTTTGTTTAATAACTATTACTCGTTATATTTATTTTTACGTTTGCAATAAAAATAATCGTACATTATAAAATAAAATAAATAAATAATACGCTGATATCACTTGAAATAATAAAAAAAATGATAAAGCTATAAGTTCTATAATAATAAATTTTAAGCATAAAATTATATAGATATTATTATTATTTTAAGATAAATTCAAAAGTAATTAGGCCCTGCCTACCCATATGGAAACTAGACGTTATGTATGTGTGTTTGAGTAACTAATTTATTAAATTACATTATTATTTTCAATTGATTTTCCTCTATTTTCCGATGTCATTGAACAGTAAAAAACCCCTTATAAGTAGTAGCTTATCAAGTAGCCTGTGTAACTTCAAGCCTGATAAAACTAAAATACATTTTTTGAACCATGCCGTACTAAAATAGGGGCATAACAGCCAGCAAATGCGATTTTTTTCTTGTGAACACCCTTAAACTATCCGTAATGGTGTTTACTCCTCGGAGGGAGAGGTCAACTACTATTTAATCTAGCATGAATGATTTATTGTTGTTTTGAAATTCTCAAAGAAACTAAAAAGAAACAATGTGATCCGACGATAAAAACCTTATTATAAAGACACCGCTATAGAAACATAAAAATGCTTTTTTATGTTCATTTAAAAATTAAATTACCAAGTGTAATTAAAATTAATCACGGGTGTAAGACACTCCTGGACGCCGAAGCTTATACTCGTAAAAGTGGATTTTTGCGTGTTGATCAAAATATACGCCGCTCTTAATGAAATTACGCAAAAGTTTAACCACCTGTTCCGAGAGGGATGTGCGTGGATGACGGGGTGGTAGGCCGCGGAGGGGACAGCGGTCTCTTGCCAAAATTTACCTACTTGCTTTAATTAGCCTTGTGTAGACTTAGTGGCGGTCATTTTTCTTGTTTAGCCGTAATTGATAAAGGGCGTGCTAGCGAGCCGGCCACATCAAACGCTGCACCCAACGATACCATGTTTCATGTCGTTCACAATTTATAGCCTTCATGCCACAATTATACATAGATCTAGCTATGACACAGGGTCTTTTCAATCTCACTAAAGCTCTGTATTTAAATCCACACGAGTACGTATAATTCAGCGTTTACATACAAAATTTACATACAAGCAGGCTTTTAAGTGGATTGAATGAAAATATTAACAAATTGGCCTGCAGCAGGATTAAACAGTAAATTCTCATATCCTCGTATTAATGTTTCCCCTTCGGTGAAGGGTGACCGGCCCTGTAGGCTCGCGAAGGGGATGCAACCTCAGCAATTGCGTTAAATCAGCAGCACTATTGGATTAATACAGGGTACTATGCATACGTATACTTGTCTAGTTAGGTATATAAAAAGTAAGGACGGATCAAGTACAACAACTGTGTCTACAGATAAGCAAATAAATTTAGTTGTAACTTTTCTCGAGTGATCGATAAGGTCGAGTGATTTGATTTGGTCGTTGAAGGCACGACTCGACGAGTTTCTTTTTGAGGGAGTCGCCCGTGCCTACGGAACTGTCGCAAGACCAATATTGCCAAGGAAATTAGTTTATGTAAAATGTAGAACAGAAACGAAAAATATCTAAAGGAAAAGTGTAGAGGGAATATTGAAATCAATTTAGTTTGTTACTCCTGCGTTATAAGAAGTCATCTTCATGAAATAGAATTACAATGAAAAGAAAACGGCACTTTATTTGTTTTACCTTTGAACAAGAAAGAAATTATTTGGTACTTAGATGTTAAAGTTCTATTATGTAATATTAGCTTAGGAAAATATTTGTACTTTGTACTTAGAACGTATTTGCATAAACAATTAAAATATCAATTGCTGAGTAATCGTTTCGGTGAACCAACAAATTTCAATTATGCCTCTCTAACTGTGCACGTGGAAATTTCATGCCAAATTCGGATTTAATTAAAATTTTCATACATAATAGATTTCCGAGCATAAATTTCGCGACGTGTGAGGTCCATTTAACAATCTTTCTATTGTGATATCTTTCAGTAATCTACATATATATTGTGTAAGCGTCTTTAATTATAACGTAGGTAATGTATAAAGGATTATTTTACATAATAAATAATGTCATACCGTCAACGTAACACAAAGGAAACGCGCCCACGTGGTTCATTATTTCCTCGTGCATAATAATAAGCTTTTACAAATAATGGGATGTGCTATTTGATCGGTTAATTTTCACGGACATAGCTGAATAATTTAGTGAATCAAATATGTACAATAGCATTACCGTATTGTTTAATGATATCGAATAAATTGTTTATTAATTAATACATAATGCTAATTTCGAATTGTACTGAATGATAATAACGGCATGTTTTTGTTTTGGGTTGGATATCTAACTAAAAATGAAATATCCAAATTATAAAATAATGAACATAATTAACATTGTGATCAGTTTAGTTTAGATTTGTTTAGTCTAAATAAAGCATTTTGTTTTAAACAAAAACGTGACATTGTATAATGAAGACGTAATACTTATGAATAGTTAGTGTATAAGATTTGTCCAATAACAAAGGGAATCTAGTACTTGTAATCGAAATGAATAGGAAATAAATAAATAGATACCTAGTACCTTCCACAAAAAGATTCGTAATTAAAAAAATGAAAATAGCTTATTACTAAAAACTATTTAATTTTAACTATAAATAGAAAGACTGATTAGAAACATTGAAACGTTCTAATGTTTTTTTAATCGTGAATCAAAATATATTTGTATGTGTAAATTTTATTGTTTGTATTCACTGTATAATCCCAAATGTGGCAGAATAACCACAGGGGATTTGCGTGCAGCTACATAAGTAACAGGTAACAGCAGGCATTATTAACAACCTTGTTTGCTTTTGAACTCGAACATAGAGTTAATAGCCATTTATTCTTAAATTATTTTCATGTCTTCTCAGAAGTCTGATTTGTTTACAAAAGAAGACTCAATTTTTTTTACGAGTTGCATAGGTGCTATTTTGTGTAATATCTTAGACAATACGTATAATGATTTTAATCTTCACATACTTTTAACTGCTATTTAACTAAAATAACAATTGTGAAAAATTATATTAATATTGTTCCATTTGTAGTACGTTAACTACGAGTATGATTTCAAGAAATTTATTAAAAAATAAAATTGTTCTTTGAAGTTTACTTTTTTTAATAACTTAAGGCCACAAGTTCAAGTTGACACCGTGACTTTACAAAATTGATTTTATAATTTAAAACAACTATTAGAAAGAAATAAATCTAAGTTACATTTACTTATATATCAATAGTAATATTACAAAACTTATTTCATAGATTGATATTGAAAGCGTTTTCATTTAAAACTTTCTCAAATAAGCTGTCATTTAGTCTAATCGAAGTCAAATAGAAAAATGATTTGTATTTATTAAAACTTAAATACGTCTTTTAATTTTCAATTTCGATATAAAGTCTGACGTCTGAATGCAACGTATTTATTAGTAGAACATTAAATTATGCAAATACGTGGCGTTCCGCCAAAACTCAAGGAAGCATTCAGATGCAGCCGCTGTGCATCCAATTATATCTCAACCCTAAAATATTAAACGATGTGTCTAGAATATAAATTAGCTATATGTATCAATGGACGCTATGAAGATGCTTTATTTTCGAAGAAGAAAAGTGTGAAGAAGAAATTAATATACTTAATTGATATAAATAACTTTAACTGTATTATTGCTTAAAACGTACTTAATCTTTTTAAATTAAATAATTTTATTTTAATTATGATGAATAAAATTATTACACTACTGATTTTATTTTAAATAGTATTTAAGATATTGCTTGGCTGGCTTAAATAAATAAATCTTCTTGGCACTGTTATGCGTGCTTTCTTAAAACAAGTCTGACCTGAGTTTTTTAGCCTGCGAGAAAGTTCCAGTAAAATTTAGTAGTATGTCATAATTTCTTTTTCGACGTCTATAAATTGTACAGTCACGAGCAATAATATGTACACATTTTCATATTTTGTAAAACAGATATCTGAAGTTCTGCCAATCCAAAATTGAATATTCAAAGATTAGTTCAAAACTGTACGTAACCTCTTCTAAATTACGAAATAATTTTGGTATTCTAATGTCTAGATTAACGTGCAGATAGTTTAGAAAATTTTACAATGTGTACATATTTTTGCTCGTGACTGTACTCTGTGACCTAAATAAATAAATTTAAGCTTACATTGCATTTCTATTTCAATAATTTCACATTTATTTAAGGGAATGTCTTTCTGAGTTATAGTATCATACATTACCAATACAAAAACAGTTCTTAGTGCAACTTTGAAATCAGGTTTGATTCCCACTCAAGCTTTGCGTACATTAATGTTTGCATTCGTTTGAATAATTACTAATTTTTTTTGAATTACTCTAATTAAGCACACCCTTTAAATTTTAATTGTATAAGCATCGTAAGCAAGTTATATTGGCAATTTAACTATATCTTTTTCCTGTTTTTGTATCGAAATTACGAATATTATCTATTTTAAGGCATCATTTAACACAAAATTAATAAGTTGTGTATCGGCAATTCAGTACAAAATTTCAATGCAACACCAAGTTTCAGAACCACGTTACGGTAGCAACATGCTTATTAATTTTCATTGGAGCGCGAGCGCCACATCGATTTTGAGTAGATCGCTTTCAGACGATATCACATGGTGGGTCACAAACTTGTATGAGGAAACTTTGCCAGTGTCCATTACACGTCTTATTATATCTACGTTGCCCTGTCATGTGTCGGCTACCTGTAATAGTCTGTCAATAAAACTTGCTTGAGGTAGGCATAAAACGTTGTTCGCAAATTTAAAAAAAGATTGAGAATCATTTTGAGTGTAAAAGACTTTTGTTGTTAGAAGTTTTGATTTTGTACTTTAAAAATCGTAATGATTTAAAGGTTTACAATACTGCTTCCAAAAATATAAATAAAAAATGCAAACAAGTAGCTTTTTGGTCTTGCCTACGTTCGTTTACAAAAAAAATTATAATTAGAGAATTTTGAGTAGTATTTATGCTATAGTATTACGAGTTATAAGTAGGTTTAGGATGCAAAAGCAATTTATTTTACGAAAACGCTAGCCAGGCAGTAAGTAAAAGGGTTTCTTCATTATTTTTCGTAATGATAACACACGCGATTTGTTTTTTAGACGGCATGTATCGCAGGTTAATCTATATAAATAAAACTCAAAGGTGACTGACATAGTGATCTATCAACGCACAGCCCAAGCCACTGGTGGGATCTGGCTAAAATTTGGCATGCAGGTAGATGTTATGACGTAGGCATCCGCTAAGAAAGGATTATGATGAATTCTGCCCCCAAGGGGATAAAATAGGGGATGAAAGTTTGTATGAAACTTTGTCAATTTCAAACCGATAGGCTTGAGACTTTGTATGCATATAGCTACTATGACGTTGGCACCCCCTTAAAAAGGACTTTGATAAATTCTACCCCCAAGGGGATAAAATAGGTGATGAAAGTTTGTATGAAACTTTGTCAGTTTCAATCCGATCGAGTTGAGACTTTGCATGCATATAGCTATTATGACGTTGACATCCCCTTAGAAAGAACTTTGATAAATTCTACCCCCAAGGGGTTAAAATAGGGGATGAAAATTAGCATGAAACTTTGTCAGTTTCAATCCGATCGGGCTGAGACTTTGCATGCATATAGATATTATGACTTTGGCACCCTTTTAGGAAGGTCTTTGATAAATTCTACCCCCAAGGGGATAAAATAGGTGATGCAAGTTTGTATGAAACTTTGTCAGTTTCAATACGATCGGGCGGAGACTTTGCATGCATATAGTTACTATGACGTTGGTACCCCCTTAGGAAGGACTTTGATAAATTCTACCCCCAAGGGGTTAAAATAGGAGATGAAAGTTAGCACGAAACTTTGTCAATTTCAATCCGATCGGGCTGAGACTTTGCATGCATATAGATATTATGACGTTGGCACCCCCTTAGAAAGGACTTTGATAAATTCTACCCTCAAGGGGATAAAATAGGTGATGAAAGTTTGTATGAAACTTTGTCAGTTTCAATACGATCGGGCTGAGACTTTGCATGCATATAGTTACTATGACGTTGGTACACCCTTAGAAAGGACTTTGATAAATTCTACCCCCAAGGGGATAAAATAGGGGATTACAGTTAGTATGAAACTTAGCTTCTCTCATGAACTGCATGTTTTATGTTGCTTGCTCACGAGTAATTTCTCTTAATAGTTTTAGCGCCTAATGACAGATTAATTATCTATATCTATCTATACTATTATATAAAGCTGAAGAGTTTGTTTGTTTGTTTGAACGCGCTAATCTCAGGAACTACTTCTTCGAATTGAATTTAGTTTTCAGTTTTGGATAGACCGTTTATCGAGGAAGGCTATAGGCTACATATAACATCAAGATATGATTAAAAAAAACTCAAAAATTGGAGGTCCTATGGGCCTACTTAGAAGGTTCATGTTCACTCAGAGGGAAATGGAGAGAGCTATGTTGTAGCCTGACCTATGGGCCTACTCAGAAGGCTCATGGTTTCTCAAAGGGCAATGGAGAGACCTATGTTGTAGCCTAACCTATGGGCCTACTCAGTAGAATCATGGTCACTCAGAGGGCAATGGTGAGGGCTATGTTGTAGCCTGACCTATGGGCCTACTTAGAAGGCTCATGGTTTCTCAGAGGGCAATGGAGAGACCTATGTTGTAGCCTAACCTATGGGCCTACTCAGTAGAATCATGGTCACTCAGAGGGCAATGGTGAGGGCTATGTTGTAGCCTGACCTGTGGGCCTGCTCAGAAGGCTCATGGTCTCTTAGAGGGCAATGGAGAGAGCTATGTTGTAGCCTGACCTATGGACCTACTCAGAAGGCTCATGGTTTCTCAGAGGGCAATGGAGAGACCTATGTTGTAGCCTAGCCTATGGGCCTACTCAGTAGAATCATGGTCATTCAGAGGGCAATGGTGAGGGCTATGTTGTAGCCTGACCTATGGGCCTGCTCAGAAGGCTCATGGTTTGTCAGAGGGCAATGGAGAGAGCTATGTTGTAGGCTGATCTATGGACCTACTCAGAAGGCTCATGGTGTCTCAGAGGGCAATGGAGAGAGCTACGTTGTAGCCTGATCTATGGACCTACTCAGAAGCTTCATGGTTACTCAGAGGGCAATGGAGAGAGCTATGTTGTAGCCTGACCTATGGGCCTACTCAGAAGGCTCATGGTCACTCAAGGGCAATGGAGAGAGCTATGTTGTAGCCTGACCTATGGGTCTACTCAGAAAGCTCATGGTCACTCAGGGGCATTGGAGAGAGCTATGTTGGAAGTTTTCCTGTGTGATCGAATCAAATGAGAAGATCCGCAAGAGAACCAAAGTAACCGACATAACCGGTTAAAGTACGACAAGCAGGGCACATAGCGCGATGAACTGACAGCTGTTTGGGCAGAAAGATTCTGGAATGGCGACCGGCGACAGCGCTGTTGTAGACGGCTGGAAGCCGATGGATGAGGGAGGCACAGGACCCCATAAGGTGCAATACTTGGAGAAGTCCTATGTCCAGCAGTTGACGTCGATTGGCTGATATGTTGATGATGATAACTTTGTATGGATTAAACAAGTTATTTTATCATTTTATTTATTTTCATTAAGAATATGTGTACAGTCACGAGCAATAATATGTACACATTGTCAAATTTTCTAAACTATCTGCACGTTTATCTAGACATTAGAATACCAAAATTATTTCGTAATTTAGAAGAGGTTCCGTACAGTTTTAAACTAATCTTCGAATATTTAATTTTGGATTGGCAGAACTTTAGATAACTGATTTACAAAATGTGATAATGTGTACATATTATTGCTCGTGACTGTACAAAGAAGTTTTGTAGGCTCCTTATTTTTACACACGCTAAACAAATAAAAAGCCTAATTAATCATAATACTTCTGAACGCGAGCGAAGCCGCGGGCTACAGCTAGTAAGGCATAAGATGATACACTTAGATGAGATGAGAGTATTATTTCTATGTAGCACACGTAAAACTATATTATGCTATCCAAACTAATGTTATAAATGGGAAAGTGTGTCTGTTTGTCTATCTTTCACGGCTAAGCGGAGCAACGAACTGACGTGAATTTTTTAAGTGGAGATAGTTGAAGGGATGGAGAGTAACATAGGCTACTTTTTTTTCTTCTGTGTCTAGGAAAGGGGAACATTGCAACCCCGAATTCAAGGCGAGCAAAAAGCTAGTATATATATACCATCCAAGATTAGCAAGATACGTAGACCTAGGCATGCTCTCGAAGAGCCGGACGATAGTATCACGATCGCTCAACGTAGAGCTCACACGGCTCGCGAAGCCACAACAACACGTCCGGGGTTCCGTCCTCGCCGTCGAGGCCGGAATACGTGCCGCGTTCGCTCCTAGAGGGCGTGCCTTCCGCACGTCCTGTTAGTCAGTGACGGTCCAGGCCGAGGTTCGTACCCCAAAGGGGGTGCCCCTGAGGCACGTCACTTAAATGTCTTTGGTTGAGGGCCATCCGCCCCACCACAGCCCGTGTAAAGTAGTAGCGGTCGTCAGAGACCAACTACTTGTCCTCAACAAAAAAAAAAAGAAATAGTATACACACCTCAACAAAGTCTAGGGATATTTTGTATAAAGTTGTGAAACTCAAAAAAACCTGTTTTATTTTTTTTATTCTTTTGATGAAAACTTAATTTGTTAACCTTTTTTAACCATTCGAAATTTGAATTTGAAAAATAAAATTAAAAATAAAAGATTTACGCGGCCTAAACGTAGTCAAGTTCGAAATTCTCATTTACCAACAGTAGGTTTTGACTGCTTTTTTGTGTAAAATTTAAGTTTTATAACAATTTAAACATTTATTTCGAATGAATGATATTGTGTGCATCAAGCAGCGGCGCCATTTCATCGTAGATGAAATGTTAAGGGCAGTAGGCATGCTTCCAGCTGCGGGTACTAAGCGGAGTATTGCTGAAGAGATTGGACCAACACAAAATATGATATCTAGGTTATGGTCACGTTATCGTGCTACTGGTGAAGTGGCTGAAAGATACCACAGCAAAAAGTCTATCACCACTTAACGACATGATAGATTTTTGTATGTTTCCGAGAAAAGACAGCCAAATGTTACTAACATGCAGCTGGTTTAGAGGCTCCAGCTCTTAGTGGAGCCTCTTGCGGGTGACCAAACTGTCAGAAGAAGTCGGCATGAAGCCCATCTTTATGCTCGCATACCGTTTTGTACTCCAGCACTTTGCCGAGCGAAACGCGCACGACGACTAGAGTGGGCTCGTGAACATTTGCACTGCAAAGATATCCTGTTATCTGTAGTGGTGTTTACACTTGGGTCCCGGTTTGGTTTCCTCTCGGATTCACGTAGAGAACGTGCTTGGCGAGTTCCTGGTTGTGATAGCCGTCTACAACATCCTCAGGAAATCCATTCATACCACGATGGAACAATTATGGCTTGGACGGGAATTCGTCTCGGTCGAAGAACAGAGCGCGTTTTGATCAGAAACACCATGACGGCTAAAAAATAACTTAACGAGGTGCTAGTACTAATAATCTATCCCCGTAGACTACAATTGGGCCAAATGTTTAAGCTCATGGACGATATCACCCGTCCGCATAAAGCGAGAGTGATGACGAGCTGGTTGCAGAAGCAGGACGTATCCATTTTATGCTGAACCACTCAATCGCCTAACCTCAAAACCATAAAATACGCTTAGGACAATACATGTTCAAAACAAGGACTTTGATGAATTTTCTTGCATAAAATTGCGATGAAAGGGCAACTTTTTTTGTGTCCTAGTCGGACCTGGAACAATATACCGCACCAAGATATGGATAACTTAATCCAAGCATGAAAAACCATTTCAGGACCGTTATCTACGGTTTTTTAAATGTACTGACTACTGATTACTCGCATAACAGTTAAAAACAGATTAATTTTAGCTTATTTTCACTTTTGCTTAAGAAACACATTCACTGTAAGTTTTACTAATTTTCCAAGTTTTTTATTTATTTGAATAAAAAAATATTTAAGCAAAAATAATACTTTTATTTAATTCTAGATTGTAGCCTGATTAATTCATGATCATCATTCCTGATAGACATGTTGTATGTTATATTCAATAATTTTGGAGTTAATTGAGTAAATACCAAATATCCCTAGACTTTGTTGAGGTGTGTATATATAATAATATACTCGAAAGAAATAAAATATATAATGTATATAATATCCAAACGTAGCCGAATCAAACCGCCCCAGGAGAAATACAGCCATTACCCATGTGACGGAAGTTGTAATTGGTTTTTTTGTTTCTATGTAAATTTTCTGTTTGAGCTTCAAGATTAAAAACTCTTATTAAAGAAAACATTAACATCAAAAATCATTTTGAACATAACATATGACTGATTTTATAAGTATTTCTTTAGCAAAATTCGATAATCTAATGCTTTAACATCACTTTGATCTACCTAACATATGAGGTTCAAAGCTTAAATTGAAATAATAATTGATTTCTGGAGCTTTATACTCGTGTTACTAATATATTCAAAAGTAAAGTGCGTCGACTTCTTATAAAGGGATCGACACCATGTTAGTAAAGTTCTCTAAGGCTAAGGGAAACATTTAAAGAAGGTCTCCTCCAACAGTGGAGGTCTCATAGCTGATATTATAACTGCATGTCAATTCTCGTACCTTAAAATCGTTAAAAAATCGGTTAAGTTAAAATTAGTTGTCAAATTGTCACACAATAGGTAAGACAATTTGACAACCAAAGTTAACATAACCGAATTTTAAGGTACGAGAATTGACATGCTGGTTAAAATGATGATACATAGCTTGAGCACTTTAGCCTGATAGAACCCTTTGATCCATTCCGTTCTTACACATAATAGTTTAAGAATGAATGGGTCAAAGTTAGAGTTATCAACTATTCTAGTTTTGTACTTATTTTCTTTACAGTAGTTTTATAATTTGCATATTAAATTCTACAACATCAGATAGATGAAGACTAGCCAAATAAACTGATGTGGCTGACCACTTATATACAAAATATATAGTACCCATAATAGGATAGTATATGTTTTGTATCCTGATAATTATCATCATAACAGCCCATTAATGTCACACTGCAGGGACGGGCCTAGTCCCGGGACGGAGGGATGCTTGGCCTACTAATACCACGGATTGATATATAGGGTTAAATTTCAAGTTTTCCTTCTTTTTATTTCGTAAAGATAATAATTCACGGATAGTCCCTTAGTCGGTTTTTACGACACCCATGGGATTAGATGGGGTGGTGACTAATTGTATTCTTACTCCGTCACCACACGGATACACCACATATACACATGCTATTATTAATTTGAACACTTTATGGAAATATTATTCCAACTAAATATTTAATCTTTTCTTGAGCTAAATAGGAAATCCTCCTACACAAGTTATATTTAGGGTAAATTAACATAAAGCCTCTAAAGTACCGATATATAATTTCATTACTACTGATAGTAATAGGATTAAAATCTGATATTGATAATTGCTTTAATTACGTTATCATAGGGTGTAAAGCTGATTATTAACCGAGCAATTTCTAATTAGCAACAAATCAATTTATTAGTGATACCTACATTATATTATAATGTAGACATTTTACCTATTAATTTCCAATTAAGATATTTATGGCATAATTGGTAATTAATACCGATAGTTATAAATTAGATTGTATTAAGGTATATTACATGTATTATATATATTATATATATACATGTATATATTAATTATGATGTATAAAACTATGAAATTTCTAACTGCTACAAGGTTCTTAACTCTAGGTATAATGGATTTTTATTACTTTTTACCGCCAGATGGCGCTTCGTATGCTGAAAGATAGTACACATTCGAACTGAAGATGCTTAATACTCATAAACATTGAGCATCTAGGTATACTATTTTTAATGAACTGTGGCATTTTGGAAAACAATTTTTTTATGACATTTTAAAAGATATATTGTACGCATTACACTTTTACGACATGTATCACTCAAAATACAATAGAAAAATGATCTTAAATTAACATTTACTAACCATAATTATACAAAATATACTACCTACCTTACCCGAAATATCGATAAATACACAAGTCTTCAACGAAACCTTATCCACAGAATATCTCCTTCCTACGGATGATTTCTGTACAGTTTAGTCTTGCGTTGCAAATGCCATTGATTTTGTATGCGGTCCCTGGCCGGGGAGGCACAATGCGTCCCCATCAACTTGAATAGCTCACCATAGCGATGCGGTGCACAATGTGAATAGCCACAACCTGCTAACGTCCGACGGCCACATTTATTTGTTAAGCGTTTGCCTTTGACGCTCGATATCTCGTCGACTATTTTGTTTGTGTCATTGTTGAGCACTCATTTGCACGTCTCGTTGGTAATACAGGTAGGTAACTATAGAAATGGAACTGTGAAAAATTAACATATTTCAGGTCTGTCACAAAATATACAAAGTAAAATAATTTTTGTTTTTATAAATAATACTTTATTAATAGTTACTAAGTTGTGTCCGAATTAGTCAAATTGACTTTATTAAGCAATCCTCTGTATTGCTTAATAAAGTCAATTTGACTCACAATGACTTGAGGCACAATGCGTCCCCATCAACTTGAATAGCTCACCATAGCGATGCGGTGCACAATGTGAATAGCCACAACCTGCTAACGTCCGACGGCCACATTTATTTGTTAAACGTTTGCCTTTGACGCTCGATATCTCGTCGACTATTTTGTTTGTGTCATTGTTGAGCACCCATTTGCACTTCTCGTTGGTAATGCAAGTAGGTAACTTTTATGATCGAAGTGTAAAAAAAATCATTAACTAGGTATTTATTGACAGTCTTTAAGCATAATAATACTTTGGTAGACGATTCTGTATTAAATAAATATTCCCAGACATCTCTGCACAGCGCCATCTGTTCCCAAAGTAAGCTAGGCTTAACCTGCTTATGTTATGGGTTACAGAACAACGAATATTAATGCTTATTATATATTCCCTACGCCACAGAGGCCGTCGATGTATTAGTATGCAAAAACTCAATGGGTACCTACTAAATTAGAAACCATTGCCTTATTTGTCAGATTTGCCTAGGCGTAACGCTTGCTAGGGGTCTCGAAAGTAATAATTTTTTTTAAAGGTTGAAATTTTTCTCTTGCCATTCTATTTGTTTAAGATAATTTCGTTCGTTTTTGACCGGCAATGCAGCTTAAGGACCCCATTAAGATGTAGACGTCAACAATGCTAATGTCAAGACAGTCACATGCAGTATAAACATTCGTTAAGAGGAGCTCCTAAATAAAACTAGAAACTACTAAATAATTCAACAGTATAACAAAATTAACATTCATACTTTTTGGTAAATTGAAAGAGATGTTAACATTTTTGATCGAACAGATTTATTTATCTAAAAACATTGACCAAAATCATCGTGAATATAGTATTTACTCATAAACAAGGTTACAAATGTACACAAAACATCAAAATCAACCTGAAAAGCTCTCGTTATTACTTTTAAACAAAAATGAAAAACATTTTAATATAAAGGTTTGTATAGGAACGATAAAATCTTGTTTTAATGGCTAATGCCATCGAAGTGATTACAATATCATGTTTATAGCAAGGAACGTTAAAAATAAGGTTGTATTGTTAAATTTTAACAGTAAAATAGATTTGAAATGTATCTCCCTAATCACTTGATGGTAATTTTTTTTTTTTGGAGTAATATTACTAAATTATATATTTACTTATCCATTATTAACTAATTGTCACTAATATTATTGTACATTATTATGTAAACGTTTAGAATGTACCTCTTAGGTAGAACTGAAAACAATAAAAAAAAAATATGTTTATTTCTGTAAATCTTTACAAATAAGTTGCCAGGGTTTCCCGGAAAGTAATCAGAAGATACTTGTGTTGGGAAAATCCTGCTCCTCCTACGTAGACATGTTTATACGATTTACAATAATAACCTATAACATTAATTTAAAATTATACAATTAAAATAAAGAAAAGTAAAGTAACTATGTAATAATAAGAAGTCTGAGGCAAGCATGTTTTTCAAAGGTTTTGTGCGTGTGTGTGTGTGTGTGTATGTATGTTTGTGTGTGTGGGTGTGCGTGTGTGACTGGGTGTGCTTGTGTGCCTGAGTGTGCGTGTGTGTCTGGGTGTAATTATTGAGTGAAATTATTGCCAGTAACAATATTTTACTTACAATGTACCTAATTAGATATAGAATATTTTAAGTTTAAGCACCTCAGTGGCATAGGGGTTGGGGTGCTGGTGGTCGCGAGGCCACAGGTTTAAATCCCTCGCAAGATTATTCCTTGTATGATTCACGTTTGTTTCTCCTGGCCTGAATGTTCTTTGGATTCGTTAAATTGATGTTTCTAAAAGTCATACTTCACATAGCGTGAAACCTCGTGGTATTGTTAAATTACAAAAAAAAAAAATTTATTCAAAACAAGTAACAGTATTTAAAAATTTTGTCAAAGGAAACAATATAATACAAATAGAAACGAACCTAAATAAAATTTAAATGAGGACAACAATAATGAGAATAGGTAAAGTTATAGCCGGAGATTGCCTATCTGCGGTTTGTTGAAAGTGATATTTACAAAAGAGGTCCAACTTTACAGGCCCTCGCTTGTCTAATGGAGCACTGGCCTTCCGGCGGGGAGTCCAAGAGGCATTTAATCTTGTGCTGAATTATGTGTTGATGTCGGAAACCCGGAAAACGTTCCCTGTCCGCGCCCCAGTAATTTTACTTTTTATTATATGCCTTTTTTGGTCGGTTTATGCATTTATTTAGTAGCTTCATTCTACCTTTTATAATTAATTTTGTTGAAGCTCGTCGGCTGTCGGTGAGGCAATTTTAATTGTGTCTGATATCAGATAGTTCTTTGTTATATTTTATACTGCCGTTTTTATGAAGAGAGCTTTATTTATAATTATAAAAGCAAGTGAAACTTAATCCTTTTTCTCAGTTTACTATGTTTTATAAATGTTAAAAGACATTATTTATTTCTGTAATCCTTTAAGAGTTTAAAATTATAGTTTACAATACTATTAACTAAGTACATAGCTTATCGTTTTTTTTGTTTTTTTTTTTTTAACGCCACGAATGACGTCGCCTGGGCAGAACTCGCCCAGACTACCTCCGGTCTATACTTGGGAGGAGGTGGAAAACTCTCATGAGTACACCGAGGGAGGCCCTATGTCCCTGCGGGTTATGCCGAGACTCTTACCGGCTAAAAACCACCAGACCTACTACTCTGTTGCCCTATGGGCTGCTAAGCGAATCGGAACGTCCCCCCCAGACTGGGGTCCGGGGAAGCGTTTCTTAGATAAGCGTCGCCCCATTGAAGGGGCGCCCACTTGATTTTCCCTAAGAGAATCCTACTTAGAGAGTCATGATTGAGCGCGCACTGCGTTCAGGTCATGTATAAACTAACAGAGAGCTTAGGGGGGACCTAAGGGATCTGAGCTCTGACAAGCCTTTCCAGATCGGAGGACAGGGTGTCCGGTGAGTCCAGTAGGACATTACGAGGCCTTCGTATGACATGAGGAGTAGTGGGGTTAGGGAGAACGGGGGTGTAGGCCACCGCCTCCCTTATGAGGTGATTTGTGTGCTCCTCTGCAGATTTGAAGAATCTATCAGAGGCCTGTTTTATGAATGTCTGTATAGTGGGCATTCCGATGTCCCGGTGCAGGTCCGCGTTGCGAACATACCACGGTGCGTCGGCCGCCCGGCGTATGAATATGTTTTGTACTGTCTGGAGCTTCTCCATAAGGATTGGGCTCGCGTGTGCGAATACAGGTGATGCGTATGTGAGTACTGGGCGTATGCAAACCTTGAAGATAGTTCGCTTGTTTCGTAGTGACATTCTACTGTGCCTGCCAACCATGTGGTGTAGCCGGCCGAGATATGAGCGTGCGTTCCTGGTCACTCGCCGTATGTGCGGCCTGAACGAGAGGGCTTCGTCCAGTGTGACTCCAAGATACTTGACTTCGCGCCGCCAGGGTATACGTGAACCTAGCAGTCGCGGGGGGTCGTCGGGCCTACGTAATAGTGAATTCCGCCGCTTTACATCGAAGCGAACCGCAGCGCTCTTGTCTGCATTCACATCTATGCGCCACTTGCGAAACCACGCGCCCAATCTGTTGATAGATGGTTGAAGCTTACGCACCGCCGCTGCAATAGTAACACTATTACAGTACAAGGCGGTGTCGTCTGCGAATAACGACATCTGTACCCCGCTTCTGAGCGAAGGTACTGGTATATCATTTGTGTATGATATGTATAAGAGGGGAGCTTATCGTTAAACGAAACAGTATTAAATATGCTTCACCTACTACTTTTAGCCGTTAATGCCGTTCCTTTTTTGTTTTCTTAGAATTGTGTTAAATTGAATTCAATTTTCCAGTATTGTCTTTTACGACACCCATGGGATAAGATGTGTCGGTGACATCATTTATTTACTCCGTCACATTACGTACAATGTGGTATATTAATAATATGATGAGGCAATTATTCTGATTGCTCATCGTAATTTAAACTAAAAACTCTTTTCTATCTAATCCCCAGTAATTTATTTCTATTATTTAATTAAGGCAGCCTTTGTATTTTTAATGTTTCTAGCCTTCTATTTAAAATCTAGTTTAATCAGAATTGTTAGCTAAGCCATTTAGATAATGAGCTCATCTTAAAGTTTCCTAGTTGTTTGCATTGTGCATCGCCTGGGGATGGATGGTAAAGTTATTCTAGAGTCAGATTCTTGTCGTTTACCGATTGAAACCACTACGGTGACTAACTTTGTATGTTTAAGAGTATCTAATGTATTCAGAGGAAGGAAATTTTAGTACGTAATTGTTTTAGAAGTTTGGAGTTTTAACTCTATTGCTGCCATTAACCGTACCGTACCGTGTCTCAGTTGTGTGTGGAGTAATGAGAACACAACGGTATAGATTCCTTCGTTGCTTGGTTGTCATAAAGGGTGACCACTAATTTTTTTTCAAGCTAAAAACATTTCATTTAATGTTGAACTCTCGTATTAATCGTAGATAATGAAAGTGCAATTTTGCGTTTACAAGGTTGATTAGTTCGACGTTTATGTTAAATTTAACCAGCATGTCAATTCTCGTAGCTTAAATCGTTAAAAAATCGGTTAAGTTAACTTATAGACAAATTGTCATACAATAGGTAAGACAATTTGACAACTAATAGTTAACTTAACCGAATTTTTAACGATTTTATGGAACGAGAATTGACATACTTATTTAAATTAATTAATATATTACTCCACCTGGACATTAGCCTGCGTAAGATTCGAGTCCGCACTCTATTCAAGACAGGTGCCTACTACAACCGAGACTAACTAAACATCTGTCTCATATAAAGTCTTATTATACAAATAATCCAAAACATTCCTATTCAAATATGCCAAAGTAACTAATCTAGTTAGAGACATGTCGCAAAGCTCACATAGAGCGAGCAAACTAGAAGTAAGCTGTTATCAAGTAGCAGGTTATATTACTGAGTTACCTCGTTCACCGGTCGCCGTTTCAGTTTCCAGTAAAAACAGGGAGCGTCACTATCTAGTAGAGGCGTATTCCCTGATGTAATTACTGCGAGCTCGCCTGAGCGAATTCACTAACACAATGACCGATGCCCGATAAACGCGATTCCGCTATTGCTTCAGCTTCGCTTATCGCTCTTGGGGCAAGTTGTTCCGCTCCACAGCTTTAGCCATAAACAACGTTCTCATGGACTGTAACTTGATTATGCCAACGACTCAAAAATATATTAAGATTCCGCTTACGATGTTTACGGGAATTTCTATGTGGATTTCATGCAACGGTTTGTTGATTCGTTTTTTTTAATTCTTGTTTTTGATTACAAGATATATCATGTTCAATTACAATTAGGGTATTATTGTAAGTGGAGGTAAACATCATGGTGGCTGAAGAGTTTTGTAACAAATTTTCTTGATAAGGCAGAGTTAAAATGTGCGTTGTAATCCAGTTCCTTTAGTTGGTTCATGGTCCCTTGAGATGAGATGGTGTAGTGAGTATTATGTATTGTTTTTGGCCGTCAACTCACCACGCTTGTTGTTTAAGATTATCTTGTAGAAGACATTAATATATTATTATTATAAACATTATGGTATTCTTTCTCTCAAGGTTGTGTTGTTCGGTTTTATAATTTAGTTTAAAAACAACGATACATGCATAACACAAGGTAAAAATAGGCAGATCTTTTGTAATGTGTACAGATGTCTAGATAAAGGTAATGCAGTAGATATTCTGTTCAGCAATGGATTGTTATTCGGTTTTTACAAGCCGTTTTCTATTATCTTCTAGTCTCTTATTACATTGGTATTGCCCGTACATAAGACATACAGTCATAAATTTTCTCCAAAAGCCACGCAATACAGGATTTGGTTTGCGGTCTTTTACTGTAAACAAATTGAAAAATCTATTTTAAAGTCCTGTTTATTCCTCAGTTTAGGGACTTTTAAGACGCACTTTATATCAGACCTCGTACTATAAACATGCAACTTTACTTATTTAGAAACTTCATGAACGTCAACAATAAACAGAGCTTTAGTTGTTACTTTGTGCCTATGTAAGTTTTATCAAGTTCAAGGTACGTAAAAGATGGTGAAGGTCTACTACTAGCTAGTTCACAGTTGAGAATTTTTTTTTCCATCATGAAAGCATTGCAATATTCCAGATTGAAATCAATGTCAATCTAAATCTCTTCACAATAAAATAACGTGCAAATATCTCAATAAAAATATCACTATCATGGAAATGGAAACATTATTTAGAGGCTCCATAACCCCAAGCGATGTTCTGCGGGTAATTCAATAACGCTTGCAGCCAAACGCAGTTACGGCCAATTAAAAGTATGCCACTCACTCACCGGCGCATGGCGAATCGAGTTACCGCTCATTCCCAACGGGAGACAAACCTTGAGACGGATACAAACAAATAACTAAGAACGCTACTTAATTAAAACCTTCTTTACAACTATTCTCATTTAAAAGCGGTGAACCGTCTATTATTCGTAACATCAGTAATTACTCATTGCTCTACAAGAACTTACGGTTGACTCGTATTCAAATATTCGTAATTAATTAAATTTTCTGATACAAATTCTTTAATAGGCTTGTTCTATTTTCTGATATTGACCTTTTAATCGTTGTATCTTCGCATTCAATTCGTAATTAATTTTTCGCTGTTACGCGTTTCAGTTCAATGGGAATCTTTTTGTACATAAACATGGAAATTCGTTATGATTTACTGGGTTTGAAACTTAATGGCGTTTTGTGGCCGAGTATTTGATGATGAATTTATAAGAATGAACACTAAATTCCTCTGCCTCTGTATACAATTAGATCTGTAAGTAATCGTTTTACTCAAAGGCGCTGTCAACATAAGTTATGTTTATTGAGGGTATCGTATTCATCTTCGAAAGACATTTTGGCGGCCGCTGCCACGGTACGCTCGCTTCGCTTCGGACGGGTAGGCAGGTATATAGCTTTTCGATGAAATGGCCTATCGGCCAAATGGCTTTTTCTGTTTCGCAAAAATATCTTTCGAAGATGAGTACGAAACCCGTTTATTGATTTCCTTTTAATGAAATGATGGTAGTTTTAACACAAGCAACATCACACGCTATATTTAAATGATAACTTGATTATGTTTCACCTACGCAGTTATCCTATGGGACTAATTCAACAGATAAACGCAAAAAGAATGGGGCTAAAAGTATACTATGAAAATTTAATAACACAAAATAACTGCCCAGTCTTAATACCTAAAATGCAAAGCTTAAAATGATGTTACAGGTATTAAAAATTGGGTATTTATTAGTAAGCTCTACAAAACAGTTGCCAGAATCTAAGCGTACAAATAGCGTTTTTAAAAATTGCAGTTTGTAATATTAACTGCAATCACGGAATGCGTAATAGTTTCATATGCCTCAATCAAAAGCAAATGGATAGATGAAAAGCATTAGCATATTATGCGTATGGGAATTAAAACTATACTACCCTTACAAAAAACTGTTAAGCAATGAAAGAAAGGATAGTAAATAAAAAAGTAGAAACACGAAATTATTACGCTTATTTAATTCAATCATTTTGTATATTTATAAAGTGAAAATAAAAACGCTCAACTTATAATTAAACAACAGTTTCTATAAATTTTCAGTATAATTACAATTTTTACTACTTTTGTTTCCGAGCAGACGGCTCAGGATACTCTGGGGAGTACTAAGTTTCGTCCTGAACTGTAATGAGATTTTTCTAAACTTGTTTGCTTTTCTAGGCATTTATTTTGTGGATTCATTAAAGTCGGTACAGCTTAGAGCAGTCAAATGTTGATTTTTGTTTAAACTTTTAACTTTGGAACTTTAATTTCAGTTGTTTTTTTTTCTTTTAATTTAAAAAAAAACGAACAAAAAAGTATTGTTGTCGCTAATATGGAATGTAATACTTATTTAAAGTTAGAATGAGGTCCTTGAGCGCGAACACAGCACTCTTCTGGCGTGCGTCTGAACGAGACAGTGTCATTAAATTAAAGTTTCATTTGTCTTCATTTGCTAAACAATAGCAATTATACAAAGCCCCACAGCGGGCGAGTAATCAAGCGTCCCTTTAATTAAGTACAGAAACAGTGCCAAGTAATTGGAACTGAACAACTGAGTAAACAAATCGAAATTGTAGGTAATAAATCTAACAAACACCTCTTTTGGCGTCAGTAAGTATTGCTGTCTTACAAGTGTTTTTACTAATCTTTTATTTAAATAATTTATTTATTTATTGTTATCGTTTTAGTAAACATTACATGGTGTAAATCGTTATGATATACTAGGAAAACAAACACACTTTTCATAGTTTTAAATTTCAAAACTTTGCTTAATAAAATACAGTCTAAAGAGAAAAAATGTTTTTTTAATGTTAGGTCTGAACGCAGTTTTAATACATTTTAAATTAATAAATAAATACGTCCTATATTTATATACGCATATGCAAGCAGTACATATAAATTATATTTTGTTGATAAAGCGACTCCATTCCTAAATACGTAGATTTAAAAAAAAAAAATTACAATATTTTTATACCAAACCACTTTCTAATTATTTTCCAATTTCACATCAAACCAAAAGTCCAAGAACTGTGTCATGTCATACTTTGTCTCTTTATTTTTTTGTATATATTTGTGCAACTCTTAACTACATACTAAAACAAAGTAGCAACGTTTTTAATTTCTAAAAACAGTATTCTTCTGTTTAAGAGAAAAATAATAAAGTTCTAAGTAATTGACCTCTTGTAACATGAAAAACATTTTGTTCTCTAACTTGCACTAACGTTAGGATTTTGTCTAGCCAAATAACTAAGTAACAAAACATATGTTTCATTTTGAGTTTTCCCTAAGTGTTGTTTGCGAATTCTCTTTATTAGATGTTTTATATTTTGTTGACTCTATGTTTTTTGCGTTATCGAGTTTGTTTATTCGTTCAGCAACAGTTGTAGTTGACGCACTCATACACTGAGAACAAATTAAAGTCTCCGAAAATAACATCTAGCTTCAAATTAGTTGTATTACGACCTCTGTGGCGCAGTCGCTATACATGGCGGAGGTCATGGTTTCGATTCCCGCTCAATGCAAATCTTTGTGTACTTAAATGAACATGATTGTTTGCATTGGTCTGAGTGTTTTCTATGCATAATATGTATGTGTTCAAAAAAAAATAATTTAAGTATGTTTATCCGTTTTTTAGTACTCATAGTACAAGCTTTGCTTAGTTTGGGACTAGGTGGCGATGTGTGAATGTGTGAGGATTATTTATTTAATTATTGTTTTGAGCTTGTTATTTTGAACTATTGCATTACTTTATATACCAAATTTCAAAGGTTTTGGGCACTGGAACGCCGTAATATAGAAATGTATTAGAAAATAAAAATCTTATCCTTTTTATACACAAGTATTTATGTAGCTGCTCGTTCATAAAGTTGTTTTTGTACCCCAGAACTGTATTTTGGAACCCTAGTTATATAGAGTAGCTTCCAAAAAATGTTACACCATAAAATATTTGGGATACAAACACAAACACAATTTTTCTGTCTACAACATGTTGCTTCTAGTCTCAGACTACGTTATAGACAAGTATGAATGAATGGAGATGTAATAGATAACAAAAGACGGATTAAGATAAGATAAAATTATATTATGACCTCACGTTATGACCGGCGTGACCTAAGAGTCGTGGACACTAGCAAGGGTAAACAATAAATTACCTACGAGTCAACCGAGTTATTTATACTGCGTATCTTTTGAGGGACAGCCTTAATGGAGTAATTCTATTATATACTTATTGTGTAATATTAGAGTAAATACAATTTTTGTAAAAGACAAAGTGTTTGAGATAACTTTACTAAGAATCACCTTTTGAAAGAAAGAAAGAAGAAATATTTGCGTTGCAGACTCTTTTATAAATAAATATTAATTTAAACCAAGACCTCAACGACATTCAAATTCAGGCTACTCATTACAATTTGTCAATTGCGTGAAGATCGAGATCAGATTGTGGACCGATGGAAGATCATAAATCACTATTATTTTACCATAAATGCCTCATTAGTGACAAACGTAGCTTACTAATATTATTTATTTATTTTATTTAATAGTTATAGAAACAGATGACAGATTAATAAATTAAAAGTTTTAATTTAAAACAATGTTGTACTACAACTAAACATTTTCAAATTTGACATCCAGTAACAACTATACACAACACTTACACTAATGCTATACCTACACCGTCCAGTTAAAATGTTTTTCTTTAATAAACATCTGCATAGTATATATTTATAATAAATATCCCAAACGCGCCAACCCCAACCCCGTATGTCGTCAAATAAGGTTTTACTTACAACAAGATTTATTTCCTAGTATCTAGATTTCCCTACAAAATTCTGATCATCAAAAACAACTTGTAACAACTGATCCAGTGTTTCAAGTCCTCATCTGTACAGTGGAGTCATGTAATCATATTATTTGAGCGTAACGCAGATAATTTAGTGACAGCGAAGACGTTTTGATTAATGGTCCACGATGGATACATCTCTGTTGCGGCATTGGTTAACCTTCAGACATAATTGTACAGAAATGTATTACATCATAAACATAGAAATGGATTTTGAAATGAGAATGTTAAGTATTTCAATTTCTAACGGCTTTCGTGCACGAGGTCCTGTTTTCGAATAGTATTTTCATTTTGCATAATTTCATTTGTACTAATATTGTTTGCCATAATCGTACTTAGCCATAATATTTACTTGCCATAATTCAATTATGTTTAAACTGAGATACTTATGCCCGATTTACACATCGACAAGTACAGTAGCGAGTTAAGTAGTATTTTAAGATTAAGTTGATTTAAATAGAGTTCTATCCTATTTTTTGGCGAGTTAAGTACGAAGTAGCCCCCTCTCTCGCGTCTCGCCAACTTAACTTGCCAAAAAATAGGATGGAGATCTATTTAAATCAACTTAATCTTAAAATACTACTTAACTCGCTACTGTACTTGTCGATGTGTAAATCGGGCATTAGAGCAATCCAACTTAGATATGTAGTTTAGGTTTATTTTTTAGTTTTTGCCGTTATGTCTCATAAAATTATGGCAAAAAATTAGGGAAAATGAAATCCGGGCATAAGAATATTATGGCATATAATTTTCGGGCAAACAATAGATAACCGTTTTCGAATCCCATGCAAGATTTGTGTGATCTACAAATTATTGTCTTAATCCTGGATGTTTTTTGTGACATCATTAAAGCAGGAGTTTTTTTTAAATAGAGAATAAAAAAATACATGAAAAATAGTAGGCACAGTACTGTTACATGTGACATGAGTCCGTGTCTTTTCGCTGACACCGTCCACAGTCGTACCCCGTACTACACGTACAAATACGAACACGTTGTACAGGGGCGTATTCATTTCCTGCTTCTTGCATTTTTATAACCTTTATACAGTTGCTATTTGGCCCCTCGGGCTTCTAGGGCTGCACACTCAAATAGATTTGAAAACCGCTTTCCAATTTCAATTAAGTCTGAATACTCATATATTTGCAGCAGGTTTTGTTACAAATTGAATGTAAATTACAGCAATCGTTCATTTTGTGAAACTAATTACATTTAAATTTGGTTTAACTTGATGCTTTAATGTTAATTTTCGGAATGATTATGTTTTATCTAATGTTAGTTATCTAAACATTTACTAAACTAACCCGTATTGGCCAGTTTGGGATTAGTGAGAGGGATTTCCCTTCTTGAAATATTACTGCAAAATCATTTAATTTTTATTTAAAATCCAAGCCATTGACTTTTAAAATAAATATTTTTGAACCTACTCGTAGTTTGATAGTCCGTCTTCATAAGAGCTTATGATAAAAGATTATGTAAATTAGGGCATTATTAAAAATGGTTGTAAAATTTTCTTCGTAGGTTAAAATTGCACAATGCATTTGATAGATTTTCATATTTGAAACTAAAAACAAACTGTTTATATCTTAATAAAGTATTGTTTAAACTGAAATAATTACATATCGTAACATTACCTTATGTTTGTTCTCAGCCCTACAGCAGTTAAGCGACACCGACATATTTATATTCATGGTCTGAGATCCTTTTATCCGGCAACGAAATAGTTCCTTAGCTATTTTCATGTATGTTCCCAGAGATAGCAACAAACAACCTTACTTTTTTCGCTGTTCGCGATTTGATTGTAGGGATTTACTTTTATGGTCAGATTTATAGACAGTTTCAGCAAGATTTGCCGCTCGGCACAATTTTATACAACCAGAGGCTGTTTATTTAAAACGACGTGAATAAAATATTATAAATATGTATTTTGCAACTTTTTTTTTTCCGGGTTACTATTTTTCTATTTTTTTTGATGAAAACTCCCGCACTAGGATCATGCCCTGTGTCGCGGGGACCTTTTACAAACATCAATTAACGGACACAAAGAACACCCAGACCAGGACAATAATTTGTGGATCTCACAAATTATTGTCCTGCGTGGGGATCGAACCCACAACCTCTTGCACGGCAGCCGCTTCCGCTACCGTCGCGCCACCGAGATCGTACTTCTCGGTACTCTTCGGTACTTTAAGATATTTTCTTTTGCCTTTGTCCTCATAGGTCTTAGAGATTTAGGCATTGGTCAGCTTAAAAAAGCCATAATGAAGAAAGCTTTTTCTTCTAGTATAACAAAATTTTGCGTACTAATACCTTGTTTCCCGGGCGCATTAGTATAGGGTAGTGTTAATTCTCTTTGATTTTTAACAGAGATCAATTTGAATGACTTCTCTCATCAGCTTTTACACCCCTGGATGATACAGGAGGGTGATTTTATTCTATATGATTCCTCTACGGGAAAGCTTTCAGCCTTTCCAAATGATTCATGACATATTCTAAATGAGAAAAGTACCTTCTTTACTATATACCTTCTTCTTTCATCTGTGTAAAGTTCTAAACATAGTATAATTTTTTTGGCAATACAAGTCCGCAAATTCTCAAATGACCGAGGAAAACGGTTTGGCTCTGAGTCCTATTTACGACCCTTCGTCGGCTACCGTGTTTTATAAAAATCCAAATTACTTTTGTTTTCAAGTGTGGTATGAGTAGTTTTGTATAAAGTGGAACTTATGTTTTGTTTACATTGTTTCAGGTATGTCTTACTGGAATAACCTAGGTATGTAATAATTTGTAAGTAAGGTTGTTCGTCACGCTTAAATGTGAGACGTGACACGTGACGCGACTGAAGAAGATATTGAAAATTTAAAAACCAAGGTCTATGTATCCTGTGCCGAAATATAAAGCAAAATAAAGGTAACTAGCATACCGTGTTAATTTACCGTTTTAGCATTAAAAACACTATCCCTCTTACTCATAAACGCCTCTTAAATTTTAGTCAGTTGATTAGCTTAAAAAAAATAAAGAGCACTCGTAACCGACGCGCATGTATGACTCGCTTAATGAATGTGGACGAGGCCCAATCTGTTTGCCAGGATCGTGACAAGTGGCGTTCTGTCGTCACTGCCTACCCCTGACGGGATAAGGCGTGAGTTGATGATGATGATGTATGTATGTATGATAAGGTTGGTTTTGCTAACAAAAATCTCGCTAAACAGTAATTAAATTTAAGAGGCGTTTATGAGTAAGGGGGTATTTATCTACAACTCAATATAGTTCTCTGTCTTAATTTAACTTCTTTTTTTCCTTTGACCTTAATTTCTTAAATAAAGAGGAAAAACAATCGGATACTATTTTTATCTACTATTACAATTCCTATTTCCATTCTCCTTTCATGTTCCTCAAACTTCACTCAATTGCATTTATACTCCGCAGTCCCTTATCTTTTTTTTCATAGTTAGTTTGTCTAAAAATGTGACCTCTTTTCGGTCAAGTTATGCCCTTTTACTAGTTTAAGTAAAAACAATATACTGTTTCTATAAATGATTAATGAACAGCTCTATTACCGTTTCAGCTGTAGTCGCCCTCTTTCAACAAATTATAGTAACTTCCAAACGGAAATGCATCGAAATGGCAAAATGGCCTGCTAAGCGGCGTCCATTTGCTGAGATTGCTTCTCGTGTTCAAATTTTATATCTATCACTATATTTAATAGTGTTTCGTAAAAGCTATTTCAGAAAAATATTATTATAGAATAAGCTATGTGAAGTACAAGTATAGTGGACTATTCCTATCCGTTAGCTTATCGTGGGAAACCTTTTAGAGGCCGTACATCAGCCTTTGGCCCAGATGAGGAGGTGTGTCAGAGCCCTGAATATGGTGATACGGTGTACCGACACATAGTTTTCTTTTCTCCCCCATATAGGAGAACCGAAGTAACCGACATAGCGCTCAGAATTGCCCGGTTAAAGTGGCGGTGGGCAGGGCTCATAGCTCGGAGATCCGACAGCCGTTGGGGACTTAGTTAGGACGGACGGCGGGAAGCCGACGGATGAGGGAGGCACAGGACCGCGCAAGGTGGCAATACTTGGAGGAGGCCTATGTCCAGCAGTGGAAGTCGATTGACTGATATGATGATGATGACTCATATAAGGTCAGGACATCAAGAAGAACTGCTACCCTACTTCCAAGGCACTTTGTCACCGAAGCAGTTTATCTAAAAATATAATGTACGAATGTTACAAAAAACCTCTTACCAATATTGATTACTGCCATCCAGATTTGTCTTTCTCAGTGAATAACTACAGATGAAAATTGATACATAACGAATATCTCAAGATATTCTACAATAGAATATAAAATATAAAAATATAACAAACGTCACAATCTTGAGTCAGTGTCCTTTCCAATCGATTATGGATGCCAGACAGCGACGCCCCGCCTAAATGATGGTAATCAGTCGCATGGAAACCGTCTTCAAAAACAAGGACTAGCTTCTATGAAATTGAATAACCTTTCTCTAGAATTTTTTTTATTGTACCTATGCATTTTTGGTTAATGTCGTTAATGTCCTAATAAAAGACAGGTCTTACTTGGTCTAAAATTATGACGCTGGCCAATCCGATACTTATGTCAAATTTACGAAGTCAAATGTTTAAAGTATTTATATTTTTTATGAATGGGGTGGTAAAACCGCGTATTCTTACTTCGCCACTACACAGAAAAATATAATATACTTATGATTAAATTACAAATGAATTAATGTATACACTTCTAAAAGAACTAGAAAATAACGTTAGACAATGAAAAAAGATTTGATACTCGAGACATGATTTGAACCTACGACTGCTGAGAATACACTTCATTCAAACGCTATTAATCGCTACCCTAACAACTTAGTACATAAAATTTTAAAACATTCATCTTATCTTTTAGTTACGTAACTACTACTGATACAAATCCGTATATCTGTATTGTTGCATGAAGACAGACCATTATTGGCGCTTTACTTGTGCCCTGTAATCCCTTGATCGGTCTCTCACAGTAGCAACTAACATTATATATATGACTACTGTTTTCCTATCCCCAAGCTCGTTATTATAATGTCTATAACTATGTTGTGTTGTAGGTTTGAGCACTTCGAAGTCTATGACGGTGGAAGATGCTTTGTGGAGATAATTATGACGTTGATAACGTGCTTGTAAATTGAATTGAGATTGAGCTTTATAATCTTAGATGTCTTTAGTCTTATTGTATGTATGTATGAAAAAGAGAGACACTGGACCTCTATTAGGTATTCCTTTGGAGATCCTTTATTAGGTATTCTACAGCTGAAATAATGATGATTAGACATGCCCTCGTCAATAACAATATTCTTATAAAATGTTTTTTCAACACTAGAAACATATAATAAAAACAAAGTAATTATAATTTTGCATCATTATAATCCTATCACGAAGGCCCTAATATCAGTTTACATAACAGGACATTAATGTACAATCATGACTACAATAAATAACCCTACCTCACAACCCTAGGAAAGCCACCAACAAATAAACTGTGACCTTTATTTACAACCAGTAGGAAGTTATAATAAAATATCTTGCACGAATTCCTATTACGTTCAATTTCGCCATAAGTAGCATCTGACATCTGTAGAAAAATATTTACGGAATATTGAAATTATGTTCTTAAGCTAAACGTTCGAGAGGCAATATTTCAATTTGTTGGCACAGTCACGACCGCCCGCGGGTGTAACCAACTTACGTATACGTACAAATAGGGCCAATTTTCAGTACCATTGGAATATAAATTGAGAGTCTGGGTAACCTAGCCGTACTCTCAATTTAGTATCGTATTAATTGAATAGATACGTCCGTTGCTCGCCTCAATCTAACCTTAATCACAGTTGAAAAGGCTCGAGATAGGAGCCTCCTCACAACAAGCTACTAATCGTACAGCGCATCGCACTTTGTGCTTGATCTTGTTAAGCAACTTCCACTTTACACTACGTACTCACTTCCTTAGCCAACTTCATTTATATAAATTGAATAGGAAATACTGTTAAGTACTCTCTGGGTTAATGTGGTCTATACAAAGCTGTTCATTGTGCAATTACTTCAAGTTTTCAAATTGAGTAAAGATTTTTTCGTATAATCAAGATCATAAAATAATATAAATAAGAGATGGAGAATAATCCGATTTTTTTTCGACTAAACTTTTGCTTTAGGTATAAATAAAAAACTTTGCAAATAATCGCTATTATTATAAATTTTTAGAGATTATTTCAAAGTTTTTTACTACTATACATATTTATTTACTGTATGATTGTTTAAAACGCCATGTACGCCACTGCAATTCTAACAAAATGTATGCTAGAGATAACATTAGTAAGACTTTAAAGGGTGTAATCCTTCCAGAAGAGCAAATAAAATTTTCGTGGAATCCGTATAAAGAATCGGTTGATGACCTTCACAGGGATGAGCCTGCGGGTCATGTAACCTTCATATTCCAAATGCTTCCTTTCCTAACTTTGTTCTAAGTACCCTTGTTAAGTGAATATGCCAACTCATCAAAAGTAGTTTCTCCTCATTTAGCAACGACAGAGAACCCATAGAGATCCTTGATAAGTATAATTGAAAAATAAAATTTTATCTTCTTTAAAAATTTTGTCCAAGAACATTAAAATAAATGAAACACGCAGTTACTTTTTAATCGCAGCACCAAATGAAATTAGTAGGAGCCGGGTGTCCTATGAAAGTAAATTAGTTTTCAGTTGTTTGGAGGTGTTGCGAGCAGAATCAAACAGCAAACAATGTGTTTCTATCGGATCTCGTATCAGCAAAAGCAATTACATTTGCCATAAGTGTTCATTCACATTTGCAATTAGCGAGTGGTCCAAAAACGTGCAAATCGTTAACCGCCTCCGTCGAGCGGCGTGTCTTTGCATATTCATAGCCTGCTTAAAATATTTTAATACGGGTCTCCCTCACGCCCACATCTATGTTTTCTACAAATGTTGATTTCGCTATGGAATGAATAAAAATGAAAATTTAAGTTTGTTCGTCAATTTTATTATAAAGTTTTGCTAAACTTTATTTATTATATTAATATGGTTTAGGGTTGATTCTATCAGTTCTTATTTAATAATAAAAGTTTCTATTAGTTTAGCTCTGTTGACGTTATTCATACGAATATAGAGGCATAATGTTACACGATATTAATGTATCATCATTTGAAATTTTTCTGTATTTGTGAAAAGAACCTATTTTGTATATATGGTGAAGAAAAAAAAAGGAATAAATACATTTTTCTGGCATTTATAGACATTTACCCTGCGAGGTTTTGGGCGAAATCCAGTTCATAGAAAAACCAGCGTTCTCGTTTGCGTTTATAATATGGATTTGTTTTTATTTATACATTTTATAAAACATATTAGCATGAATGTTTAGGTAATTAAATTAAATTGATGTGGCTAAATAAATAGTTACAGCTTACATGATTAACGTTGGTAAATGCTGGATCTGCGTCTGATCTAGGATTATAATAAGATTTCATTATTTTATTTATTTATTTTAATTAAATAAAATAAATAAATAAAATAATGAAATCTTATTATAATCCTAGATCAGACGCATTAAATAAAATAATGAAATCTTATTATAATCCTAGATCAGACGCATTAAATAAAATAATGAAATCTTATTATAATCCTAGATCAGACGCATTAAATAAAATAAATAAATAAAATAATGAAATCTTATTATAATCCTAGATCAGACGCAGATCCAGCATTTACCTTTGTCAGTTCTCGCAATATTTTTTTTGCCATTCATATACATAAGCTTTAAACAATTATATTATCCATCTATACAAACTTTTGCGTTAGTATATTAATTAGAATTTGATTCCGAGTTAGCAAAAAAACTACTTGTAATTGTTTTCTTAGTGTTAGTTTAAGATTATCTTGTTTTATCGTGTAGGTATGTAACGTGATTCACAAATTAAATGTTAATTTTATAAACTTTACAATCATATTATAATTCTAAGTAGTTTTAAGTAATTCAAAACCAACGAAGCAACGAACCCATTTAGAAATTCACTGGTTGAATTATTCAATTAGACTAGAAGCAATGTAGTAAAATGTTATGCCTATAAATTGTTATATTTCAAAATGAATGTTGTTGTGAAATCTCATAGGCCTATGCGTATAACAAAGCTGAAATAACATTGTAATTTAAGTGTAAGCTGTGCGAAGAGGTTGTATATAAACGATCAAGTAGGGATTCTTATGCTTTTAAAAGGTAGGTATTATTTCAGAGGAGAGAACGATCATAATCATAATATTATCCACTCAAGACGGTGTCTGAGCTCTAACGTTTTATAATTTTCCACTCTTTACTCCTTGTTATCGAGAATTTCTTCCGCTTGCACCCTCTTCCTTCCGTGAATCCACTTGAAAGGGTATTTAGGAATAAGGGATTCTTAATTGGTACAACGTATTTTTCCTGAGGGTTTAGTTTATTTATTTTGAGTAGGTATAATTTATTGCGTATGTTTCGTTGTGTATTAAAGATGTTGCTTTTATTTCTTGTTTTATTTAAAACGTATAACAACTACGTTGTTTTGTTGGTATAACGTCATGATTAAATAATAATTCATAATAATTCATAACTTCTTTATTTGCAAAAACATGGTATTACAAGGTGTAGTACAAAAGTGGTTGATCTACATGTTTCGTCCAACTTGGGCATGCAAATACTTAAGATCTAGCTAATACATAATATCAATTAAATAATTTTTTTACATCCACACACATACATTACATAATATTATTATTTATTTATAAAATAGAATTGTGTGTCAGAATTAAAAATAACTAAATGTGATGTCAGATTACAAAGGTAAGTCAATGTCAATAATAATTACTAATTGTTATACAAAAAAGGAAGAAATGTCAAGTTTTTTTACAATATAAAAATTCTGTTACGGAGTAAAATGTCTTCTCGATTAACCATTCTTTTAACGATTTAACAAATTTATTAAAAGTTATTTTTTTTATATTAGTTGGTATATTTTTTATATTAGTTGGTATATGCGTTAAATATACAGGGTGTTTGGTACATCGTTTGCCAAATTGAAATAGCTGATAGAAGAGGTCATTACCCGTCTTTCCTCACTCACCTAGCCGGTTTTAACCACAACATATTTTAGATATCGATGTAAAGCTATTTTTTAAAAAAAACCCAAAATTTACCATGAACACTTGAATTTTAAAAAAAAATTCTTCCGTGAGTCCTCATAATTATGTTTTGTTTTAAAGTTTAATACTAGGAGCATCAAATAAATTCATAATAGCTCACCTAAAACGTCAACTTTTTGTTTATTGACTTATTATAAGTATAGAGACAGGTAATATTTAAAGATATGATCAACTTCACAGTACAATAAAAAAATAAATAAAAGAGAGAAAGTTCTTCCATTTTCTGAATAAATGCCTTACTTTATCCTCTTTCCCAATGGAAACGTGTTTTCTTTACTTCGAATTATGTATTACACATGTTTTGTAGAAAAATTATTTACTATTTTATAACATGTTGTATACCAATGAAAAGAGGATAAAGTAAGGCATTTATTCAGAAAATGGAAGAACTTTCTCTCTTTTATTTATTTTTTTATTGTACTGTGAAGTTGATCATATCTTTAAATTTTACCTGTCTCTATACTTATAATAAGTCAATAAACAAAAAGTTGACGTTTTAGGTGAGCTATTATGAATTTATTTGATGCTCCTAGTATTAAACTTTAAAACAAAACATAATTATGAGGACTCACGGAAGAATTTTTTTTTTAAATTTAAGTGTTCATGGTAAATATTGGGTTTTCTTTTAAAAATAGCTTTACATCGATATCTAAAATATGTTGAGGTTAAAACCGGCTAGGTAAGTGAGGAAAGACGGGTAATGACCTCTTCTATTAGCTATTTCAATTTGGCAAACGATGTACCAAACACCCTGTATATATGTTACGGGCAACCTGATTAACTGGGCATTATTAATAAGGACCGGCCTTTATTAATAATGCCCAATAACGATGGCCAAAGTAATAAATTTATCACTTTGACCGGCCCTTATGAATAAAGCCCACTCTATCTTGGGCAAAGTAATAAAATAGGTGAACTGTAGTGTTTTTGTTTATTAAATGAAATTAAACTCACAAAATTTTCATGAAAAGTTAACAAAAAACATTAATAGTGCCCGGACTTATCAAATTGCCCGTAACAATATACACATTACATAAACATTTTTTTGTACATTGTCGTTCTAGGTATTCTTGATAGCACTAATCTGTTTGGATCACGAGTATTTCTTGGATAGATTTCTTTTGCCTTTTTAAATAGTTCATCATGTGATTTTACAAATTTAGCAATTTCGAATATGTACATACAGGGCAATGTAAGTAAACGCATTTTATTAAATAATGGCCTACAAGATATCCATGGCGCAACCCCGCACATTGCTCTTACGCATTTTTTTTGGGCAATAAATGCTTTATTTGTTTCAGTGCAGTTACCCCACAGAATAATTCCATAATAGAGCACTGAAGATACGTAGCCGTGGTAAGCGCAAAGAGTGGTTTTCTGGTTTGATATTCTTCTAAGTTTGGCCAGGACAAAGACAAATCGATTTATTTTATTGCATATTTTATTAACATGTAGTTTCCAGTTAGTATGTTTGTCCAGAACAACACCCAGAAATGTTGTGCTGTCAACTTCTTCAATTTCAGCTCCATTATATACAACTTTCAAGTTTGTACTTTTACATCCATAAGTGCTAAATTGGATATACTTAGTTTTCATTAGATTTACGCTTACGTTATTCTTGTCTAACCAATTTGTGATCGATTCAACGGATTTATTAATATCATCATTATAATTATAGTTGAGATTATTAATGTCAAGAATTGGATTATCAATATCTGTATTAAAATTATAAATATCATTATGCGGATTATTAATGTCAGTAGTTTGATTTACAATAGAATGATCTGTGTCTGTAAGAATACTAGGTAATTGATTAATGTCAGCATTAGATGTAGGTAGTTATTTTAAGAGTTTTTGGTGTTATCATTAAAGAGATGTCATCCGCAAATAGTGTGCAAGAATGTTCAGTTACTTCGGGTAAATCATTAATATATATGCAGAAAGAGCAAAGGACCTAAAAGAGAAATTGTCACAAAATCCTATAACTCCCTGGTTACTATATTGTATTTACTTTAATTATTGAATTACTATAGGCACTGCATAAAATATTCTACTAAGCACATGCGTACAAACGATAAACTGCGTAGTGTATAGGTTTACAGTATAGTAATATAAATATATATTTGTCTACGATCTGTTGGCTACCTATAGTGAATCGTTTAGGGCCTAATACAACATTCCTACTTATTCAGAATCCCGTTCACGATAACACTTAACCCAACATTTGGTTATAGAGATAGAACGTAATTAAATCATAGTCAGGCTTAAATTTGAGCGGTAGCGTGTCGCCTCTTGTCGATAGAGATTTAAATGAAGCTGACGTGAATTTTCAATTAGCGGAGACACTGAGCGATGGCTGACAATTGTCTCCGGCGGCATCGAGGACGACCTCATCCATCTACATTTGAGTAACCAAGTGAAAAAGCAATGAGCCGCGCTATTACCTTACTTTACAAATTAATCTTAAAACAGATTTAGGCACTTTTGAATACACTTTAGGTAGGTATATTATATGTATTTAGGGACCGCTGAATCAAATGTTTCTTGATAGTATAATAAATATTTATATTGAATATAGCATGGATGTCCACAACATAGTCATAAAACCTGATGTGGGGATTTAATAATTATATATTATATTCCATGAAATTACGGTCTAAACTATTTAGATTAAATAAGTTTATTAGGAACCTAATTGTGATGAAAATGCTTAATTGAATTTTGGTAAACAGCTTCCATCAGCTACAAGTCTAAAGTCAACTTCACATTGTACTCCTTTGATGTTCTATGCCAAATAAAAAAAATCAAATAGAATGCCATCTTTTTTATAGAGCTAGTTGAAAAGCAAGTTCGTTCGAAAACCAAACGGGAGTGGACAATATGAAACGATGTATGCTAGTGGCAGTGTGACATGCTACTTTTTCTTTAGCTCCGAAAACTAAAAGCTAAACAAACGAGATTGTACCTGTTGCGAGTTCGACTATTGATCGATGGGAACACACAGAATGGGAGGATAAAGCATTTTTAAAGAACTAGCATTAATACAGCTTTGAGAGTTTTGATTTCATTACAGTATTTGATTTAGTGTGTTTAAACAGTCGCAACATGTAATCTTCGCAACCCACGATTAATGCCATATTCCAAAGATGCATGCCAGGACGGCGCACAGTAAGCCGATGGATGAGGTAGGACCACACGGAGTAGCAATACTTGAAGGAGGCCTATGTCCCGCAGTGGACGTCGATTGACTGATATAATGATGCCAGGCCAGAAACCATATTCTACCATGGAATAAATCAAGTTTCCTTCCATGAATGGACAATGCCCCTCGATGCAATGGAAAATTAAAGAGATGATTATAGTTTACATTAAAAATTCCTAAGCAGGGGTTTTTCCGACCATGAGGAAAACTTAAGCTATTATTGATATTAAGGGTTGCCAATTACATAATCTATTAAATATTTCTTCTACATTAAAAGGTGGTTGCATTCATCATTACTATAAACTCGTAAAACCTCGTACAATCATGTTTTATTATCTTTTAAATGTCATCGGAAATTGTATCATTTTAATTAAGCAATCCCAGATCGTAACAAGAAAATAAACGTTTCTTATTTATTTTTGTCCACGAAAAGCTAATACCCTCTTTAATATTGCTATTTATTTATTAACTTTTAAGATGTACCCAAGTTCAAAAGAATGGAGCAATTAATTACATCTAAAAGCAAATTGTTCCGCATAAAAGCGTTTGTTGTATCTAAAACGTTATTGGAGCTTGTGCGTGCAAACATTCGCCCTCGCGTTCGGACTTCATTTTCCGTAGCCGACACATGTCAGGGCGCGTCACACCATATCCATGCCATTACCATACGAGCGCACAAAGTGAACTGCGGAAGGATCCCCTTTGCAACTCATAAATAGGCGACATGACAGTCGGGCGTGGTCACTGTTTGATTAAAATGTAACTTGAAATTGCGCTGAGCGCCCTCTTTTCTGAAAAGGCTTTATACTATATCGTTGTGACGGTGACGTTGCTTTAATTACTTTTGCTCGGTTATGCATGAGTGACGTTATTAAATAGCCCTGCGGTTGTATCGTAAGCGATCGTGCATTGTAGCGGCGCGGTTTCATTTATAGATATTCACTGACAATATTACTTTATATACTCGTACGGAGCTTTTAGATAAAATACGTGTTATTTGATGCAAAATTTTATGAAGATATTATGTAATACATTGTATAATTAAGTATATAAATCTTGTGGCTTGTCATATACCAGCTGAGAGCTGCGTGGGTCTGGCTCGTCAAAGACCGGATTGGCGTCAAATGATTCACAAAAGTGTCAAACGTTTTGAATCTAAACGACTAGAAGATCTTGATGCAAAACGCCAAGTACGGAAGACTAAGCCAAAGCCCTCTACTCACACTTACGATTCAGCTGGTCAATTATACTGTGCATCTTGCGACCGAATCTTCAAAACCAAATTCGGCTTCGCCAGCCCTTTTAGAGCCCACCAGCGTAATTTATAGGATTTGGATACGGTGTGGACGACATGATGATAATTAAGTAGTAACGTAGTCCACGTGGCCCCGCGATCGCAGTATTTAACTGACGTGCACGTGACTAAGCGGGGTTCCTAAAATAACGCCATCACACCACCATGCAATTATAGTTGATTTTTAAGACTTTGTAAGTTTTCTTGCAAGGCCCATACAACGACTTTTGTCTGTTAAAAATTCTATACAAAATATATTATCCCTTACGCTTAAACATTATTCCATACATACGTGAAACAACTTTTAACTTTAAATGCCCATGAAATAAACATGCTTCTCTACCTAAAGACATTATACTTGTAAAATAATCAGGAACACTTAATTTAGCTGCCGATAATAACAAATAATAGCGAGGGTTGAATGAATACAGTATAAGACGTCCACTTCGCTAATTTCCTGTGTATAACTAGTTTCATTACCTGATTCACGATAATAATCAGTTAAGGCTGATTCACACATATCAGTGAAGTCACAGTTCCATCAAAGTGTTCGGTCAGTTCAGTATCAGTGCTACAGTGTACAGTACTGAAAACATGTTTACTGGCACTGAGAGCACATTTCGTCACTGACACTGACGAGTGGGGATGCGCTCATAGAAACTGTATGAAAGAATATTTTGCACTGTGCCAGTACTGTGTCTGAACTGTGACTTCACTGATGTGTTAATCGGCCTTTAGGCTATTATTGTATTATTAAAACATTATCTTGTAAATTATAGTTTGCTTTTAATAACTTATATAAGAATCATCATTATTATACATAGTAGGGATTTGATATTCCACACGTAAGGATACCTTCTTTCGTACTATTGAATAAATTTTTACGTCAAGCTCGCTTTTTTCACTTTACATTAATCGGCTTTTACGACACCAATGAGATGGAATCAGTTGATACCCGATCGTAAGAATACATCCATCCCATACCTTGTATCAAACATCTACGAATATTCACGTAGCAACTGTTTAGTTTAAAACATTTTAAATAATATGCAAAACCCGTTTGTTTTATTGTATTTATATTATACAATAGAACAAATGGGGTTAGCCAGATGTACAAACTCATAATAATAATAATTGATTTAGTAGCTGCGAATAAAACTTAATTAGTTATTAACATAATTAGTTTAGCTACGATATAGAACATTACGAAATTACGAAGACAATTTGGCATTCAAAGAGATAACCTGCCAAATACTTGCACTCTTAACCTGAGTTTATCAATACAAAAGTTTATGAATACTTAACTTGTCAAAAGAATAAGTCTAAATTCAAAAATGTTCTCAAGTAATTTACTTATCTGGGTAGAGTTTAATTAAGGTACTTTCTTAAACCACCGGTGACCAGACTGGTTGGTATTAAGTTTTTAGTAGTCACACCCTGTACTTCTTGTATTATTTTCAACTGTATCTTCTTGTATTATTTTCAACTGCTCTTAAATAACATTTCACTTACCATTTGATAACCTTCCCAATATTCATCTTTGCCTTTCTTTTGTAGAAAAATAATAATATTTAAAGGTATCATATAATTGGGTGATATACGAAGATCTCTTAATATTATAACTTTACTTTTCCTTTTCGCATAAAATAAATTACGAGAATAATCTACAAGGAAAAACATTAAATCGTTCTCAAGAATTTTGTTGTTAACAAATTGTTCGTTATTGAACTTTTAAAAATGTTTACTTGCTTAATTGATCACATGTATTATTAGATATTTCACTCGATTCTAAAAATATCGTATAATAATCGTTACATTAACGTATCGAAACGTTAATGTAAAAATCGACTAAGGAAAAAGTTGAAGATACATTATCTCCGAAAAGATAATTTGACATATAGGCACCTAAAATTTGTCTGGCTTGCGTGGTATAAGGGTCGTAGCACATATAACGTAACGTAAACGGATCGGCACCGCCTTGCCTTTTTCCTTGTTGTCAAACGTCAAAAATCAGATTACGTAACGATTCCGATTAGTGTGCGTTGCAGTAAGGAGTTTCATACAAATAAAACTAAACGGTGCCGATCCGTTTACGATACGTTATTGTGACCCCTGAAGACACGACCCTTAGACGGTCAAGTTTTTCTGCGTCTCTAAGATAGGCTTTGCAGTGAAACATAAGTAGTTAGTGATGAAGACTAGTTTTGACTGAGACTAGTTAGTACAATGTTACTATAAGCACAATGTAGAGGTTGTTCAAGACGGCTGTTACACGATGGTCCTTAGTACAATATTTTTATACCTACTACTGAAAATTATACGCTTATCTGAACACACAAACCAGTTCTATATGACAAAGATGTAAAAAAATCAATCCTTGTTTTATAAAACTTTAGATAACGTGGTATAAGTAGAAGAAGATTCCATGTCACGACCGTTTACTAAAATAACGTCATGGACACTTGATGCCCAAGTGTTGAAGATTCGTTGTTGACAGAGCTCACAGCTGAAGGCGTAATCTGGCATTGACATTTATTTGATCCCAAAAGGAACTCTTAAAAGGATGACTAACAGCTTATGGAACTTTTATGTCTTAAAACAGTTTTCTTTCATAATAAAGAATATTATTTTTATATATTTCATAAGTCATATTTTAAATTTCTACGCGTATAAAATACGTTAGTATTATTTTTTTGCTTTACTTTGTACTTTTATACATGAACAAATAATAAATTAATAATATGTACATGACATTTTAAAAGAGTCGGTCTGAAAGCGATTTCACCTTTTGAAACTTAATGCTTTTGACTTCTTTTGAACCGTGCGAAGACGTTATAAGCATAAGAAATCATATAAAAAGCTTCGCTATAAAACAGACGACCTGTTGCTAACACGTAACGCGACGGTCGACACCGAGACTTGGGGAAAATTGCCCACGACGCGAGCATGTTTGGCGTATTATATGGCACGGGTATTATTAACCATGGCAACCGCCGCTGCCCACCCTCGCCCTCAACAACTTTTTCTAAACATCACGAGTTTGACGTCTGATCACCTATACAACGCAGTTTATAATCTTTCTGCCGTTTGTTCCGTAGTTCACTCTCCCTAAATTTGCAAGTTGCGAACAGCAGGGGTGCGCAACACGCCAAATAGATGACGGGATTATTTTTGTGTTTGACATAATCATAGTGACAAATGTATGCTTTAGGGTTGTCACTTTGACGTATTCATTTTGATAAACATCTTCGTGATTATGACGTGTGATTTTGGCGGGCGCTTGGTTGAGAGACGTCATTGTTTTTTTTGTTAAAATTTTTATTTCAAATATTGTTAATTCTGGTTTATATTAAGGTTTATATTTTAATTTAATATAATATCTGAGGTGAATGAAGCTTGGTTAAGGTATTTCTAGATAGTTTTTTAGATAATTTTGTAGATAGTAGCACTTGTTATTTTCAATAGTCATTTCCGTAATGGAAATGACTATTGATGTTCCCCCGGATGGGGGTGGAGGGAAACCTCCCGACAAAATTCCACTTTTACGACCTAATAAACGGCCTGCCGAATCTAATTTAATAAAAGATGATTTGAAAAAAACTAGATCCCCGGCAGAATCGATTCAATCAGTTTATTGTATGCCTGGTTTTGAATCAGATTCAAGAATTAAATATTCTGATAAGGACAAGGGACCTTTTACAGTATTTGTTTCTAGAAAGGAACCTGAGTCTACGTCAGGATATTCTTTCAAAATTCTAAAATTCGCGCACTTTTTACACACGAATAAAATATCTGGAATTAAAGAAGGCGGTATTAAAAATATCGGACGTAATAGAATTAGCGTAGAGTTCAAATCTGCAACGAGTGCAAATTCCTTCGTTAGTTTAGAGACATTAAATACTCACAACTTTATTGCACATATTCCGAAATTTCAAACCCTACGAATGGGTGTGGTTAGGGATATCCCGACCGACTGGTCGTTACAAGAACTCGTAGAGGGAATCCACACTCCTAGTAATTGTGGACAAGTTATTAAAGCCAGACGGCTAAACATAAAAACTAAGAAGGACAATACTGTAGAGTGGATTCCTTCTAACTCAGTAGTTCTTACTTTTCTAGGCCAGACTCTGCCTGAAAAAATTTTTTGTTTCAATGCTTGTCTTCCAGTTTTTCTATATTTACTACCAACAATACAGTGCCGAAATTGCTGTCGTTTTGGCCACGTTTCCCAACAATGTAGATCGCAGTCGCGTTGTTATAAGTGTGCTCAATCGCATTCAGGCGATTCCTGTAGCGTTTTGGAGAAAGACGCTTCTTGCCTTTTGTGCCGTGGCGACCATAAAGCCACAGATATAAAATGCCCGGAACACGACAGACAAAAACAAATAAAATTGGTAATGTCTCAAGAGAGCATTAGTTATATGGAGGCATCAGTTAGATTTCCTCGTGTTCGACGCCTTTATTCAGAGATAGCCTCAAAGTCCACCAAAGTAAGTTCTTCTCCTGGTAATATTTTTAATAGTAGCAATAATCCAACTCTCCTTCCATCAACTTCTTCTTTATATAAAAAAACTAATTATATAGCTCCCCGACCTAAGCCTGCCTTAGGCAAGTCATACGATCTGCATGCTCATAACGCTATTACAAATACTCCGTCTTCTTCACAGCCTAATCTATTCAACCTCTTATTCCATTAAAACCGTGGTTTAGTGTGCGAAGAAATGTAAACAAATTTGCCACTTCAATAATAATTCGACTTCGTTTGGGGTTTGTTTGTACACCGGTCTTTTTAGCGAAGATGCACATTAGAGATCATTCTATCTGCGATTGTGGCTTGGACGACGGCACTCTCGAGCACTTGTTTTTCTTCTGTCCTAACCTTTCTGTTCCTCTTTATGACTTATTGCCTAACTGTATACCCCGCCCAGTAAACATTCCTTTTCTTCTATCCCTAGCTCACACCCCACTTATTGACGTCTTATATAGATTCATATCCATTAATAAGATATTATTATAATGAATTTGCATGATTTAAAATATATTTTTATGTTTTTCACTTAGGTATGTATATAGATGATTTATTTTACTTAGAATAATTTAACTTTCTACTGATGACTTACCAAGCTTCATTTTAATTAAATTTATTTTTTGTTCTAGTAATAGAAATCAGACTAACCTTTGTATTTTCAGTTTTTATTAGGGACCGGGCATTTTTCTTTTTTATACTTTTATTCTCTCCACCTTGACGTTGGCAGAATCATCGGGGAACGATGGGGGCCATAGTATTAAAAAAACAGAACAGAACAGATTATGACGTGTGCATAATAAACATACTGTACAAATTCACAAGTCGATCAAAATAATTATTATAAATTATTCCTTTTGTACCTAAGGGGGAAATTCATAAAGATTTTAATTGTCCGGTTTCTAATCATAATAGTAAATAATTAATTTTAATAATAATATTGTTTGAGGCAATGTATAACGGTGCATGACTTCTTAATAATTCAACAAATACAGGCTATTTAGTAAGTGATGTACACCACTACTTCTCACCGAGAGTTTGTCTTAAGTCACACATTAAATTCGTAAAATATTTACAACGTGACAAAATCCTTTATAGGAAATCGTAAGATCTACGACGCATTACTATCTAAAGTTTGTTCGCTTTAGCAATGGCTCATTTTGTCTTTTACAGATTAAAAGTCATGTTTAGTGATTTATTTAATTGATTTGCTTATTGCCAACAACAACCGTTATTTCAAACCTGAAAAGTAATAATTATTCTAAAAAAATCTTTTCCTTATACTTTCAAGAATATATAGTTCTATTATAAAATTAAAAAGTAACAGATGTTATAGTCATAAACATTATTTAACCCTTATATACTTGGTAGCAAAATAATACCGAAATTGAGATGAATATAGTGCGGCTTAGCTCAATGAATGGTGAATGAATAACGTGGGCGCGTGACCACAACTCCCTTCATAACAGGGGTCTGCAGATTACAACAACAAAAAAAACCTTTTCATCCATCATCTCCGCTTCATGTTTATATAAATTCAAGAATATTTTATTTGACATCCTCTTTGTAAAACGATTTAATATATTATTTTCAACTTGTGTCAACTTACACACAGGTTATACGAATTGGCAAATTTACATTGAGATATTATAATCAAAGCATTGGCGGACTCGTTCCGGACTGAAAATACAAATTTATATAATCTAACATCGATCAAAGTTCCAAATTGGAAATTGTTGCCTACCAATTCTCGTCACATTGCCGTCAGCGAAAATGCTTACAAAATTTTCGTCACCACAAACGCGACAGTTGCTTTGCTTGCCATCAAAAGTTAATTTGAGAAACATGACAGGTACATATCGCTAACCTCTCGGCACGAAAATTGCAAAATTATCTTTCGTTTTTATCTTCAAAGAGATGTCATCCCCAGTTCGCAAGTTGTTTTCGGCACCGCTGGAGATCGGAGAGCTTATTATAAACACGTTGATGTTTTATTCTGATTTACTTGTTTACGTATTAAGGTATTAAATGAAAATACTTACTTATAAGTGTGTTGTATTTAACCCCAGTTGTAGTAATTACGTAATGTTTTATGAGTAACTGTTAGTTTAGGCTCTCAGCTCTCTTTTAACTGATCTGTAATATTAATCATGTTCCTGTATAAATGTGTCTTACCTTATACCTACACTTAAAGTTAAAAAAATAATATGTACTTTATTGAAAGGGAAGAACAAAATATTAAAAGATTTTATTTCGGCTCTAAATAAATGTAAAACTTCAGTTTAAATTCGATGTTTAAATCATACGTTTTATACTTTCAAGCTCTCCTGTTTGTGAGATGTAAACTGCATAAAAGAACAACAAAGTATGTCTTAAATACCAACTAAACTCTAGAAAATTAAAAGTACTGTACAGAAAAGAGGATAAGGTTGCTAATTAAATAAGTATAGAGTAAAAACAAAAACAAACCATTAATAAAAACCGTGCTAAATTAAATTATTCCAGTGACGTTAGCATTATGCAAACTATTTTGAGCTAACAAAGAAACAAATACATGTTATGTTTCATTAAAATAATCCCCTTAGGAAACACAAATTCCACGTAATATTTATTCAGAAACTAACCCACTTTATTCGAGGTTACGCCATAGCGAAGCGAACAAACCCGGCACTGACATCAAAAACTATTTTGTTCGAGACAGGTCAGAGTTTTGTAAATTAATTCGGTGGTTCCGAGCTATTACACAAACTGTCAGCGCAGGTGGCGGGCCCCTGCTTCAGCGTGCACACGATTTGCATTCGGAAATACTCTACTAATTTAACTTCTCTGTTAGTTAAACCAAACTAAATAACACATAACTTGACTTACGGCAATCAAACAAAACGATGCATCTCCTCAATATTCTACTGTCATGTTAAAAGTAAAACAAATACTCATTACCCTGCACTTAGTTATTTACAATTCCGGTCTGTGGTTGCGGTTGAACGTCCCTTTGGTGTTGCACTGGTGCGACGTACCTTTCGCACCAATTTCAGGTTTCATTTGCCTACGTACACATTCAGGGAACAAATTAAAGCCATTGTGTTAGACGGATTATGGAGCGACGTCCATTTATATGTAAAATAGTGACGCGTACGATCGGAGTCAGTCAGGCGCGTTCCCGCTACGCGCAGTTCCCAAAAGCCTGCCGACACACACTTATCATTCGTGTACCTACTACATCTATGAATATTACATTTTACCCTGTCAATGTTTCTTCACTAAATTACCAGCTCAATGATCGAGGTAAATCAAATCTTATGATAGATGGAAAATTTTGATATTCTTCGTAATGTAGTTCAAGAAAATTTCGGCAACATAATGATGTCAAATTTATCTTTCCTAAATAAGGTTTCTTATGTTAAAGATTGAAATCATTCAAGAAAATTTCTTAAAACGTGGAATATTAAATGTTTGTTATATTATGTACGGTCTATGAGTTTGATTTTTCATGTTGATTAGACTAGCTTAATATCCAAAACGATTTTATTATTGTAATCTTTTACTCAGATTTATTTACCTTAATCACAAGTATAAAGACGACTATCTACGAAGACTACCTGGGTACACCTGACTATTTAATCTAGCTCTAAACCAAACATAACTCGGGCACAAAGCACGTAATTAATAAACTTGAATTCAGTCTTACTTTACTATTCAACAAAATTTATTACTAACCGCCTTCAGAACAGATTTATAATAAAGATTTTGGAAGGTGAGTAACTCAACACCTTCATGTAAGCAAATGTATAATGAAAATATGCTGTATCTTAATGTCAAGCGGTGGTCTCATTAATAACTTGATTGTATAACACAATGACTCTGTGGATGAATGAAATTTGTAAATGAACGAGCAAACTAAAGCAATAAAGGCTACTTATTTAAGCAATGAAGGTTGGGATTATTGTTCATTGTTAGTCAGATTTGTTGAGTTTACAAGTACTCAGTATTCTGTATGTTATAATAGCGAGTTGCTGTTGTACTTGACAGACACTGCACAGTTGACGTTGAATAAAGTTTTCACAAACAGGGTCTGTACGTACTGAAATATCGCCACTTGCAGGCGGCGTAAATACCAACTCGCGACGCTGAGCTACTAACGAATGCACCGCATTCGTAATAAAGGAAAGAGTTTATCGCACAATGTATGACTGCTGTGGTCGACGTCGGCGATGGAATTTAACAGGTTATATCTGCATTACGTAAACTTAACTATTTATAGTACTAGGAATTTAACATCTGCCGTAACACTTAAGGTTTATGACGTCAATTAAACTCTGCTCAAATACACAATTTAGAATAATATTGTCGTATTTAAATACTTAGCGTATATCTATGTGTAACAAGCTTAAGATTTTATCTTACGTAATTTGATATGATCTGAATTAACCAAAGCGCCGTTTATACATAAATTGTTTTATTTTGCTTGTCTTTTGTGTTTATTTCTTTGATTTTATGTTTGTTTCTTTAAACATGCGTTGCTTGTAAGTTTTAGATTATTATATTTATTAGGATTAAAAATACTTACACTAAGTTCCCACACAAGATCAATGCAGGAATAGGTTTCTTCCAATAACAAAACCACATTTGAGTTGTTTTGCTTATTTTGATCTCTCGTAAAGTACTTAGTCACTGATTTGACATTTCGAATACTTTCGGAATCCTTATTTCGACGGTGTTATGATTTTACTAGCTTTTGCCCGCGGCTTCGCTCGTGTTTTTGGGGTAGCACTGTTCCCCTTTCCTGGATACAGAGAAAAAAAAAGTAGCCTATGTTACTCTCCATCCCTTCAACTAACTCCACTTAAAAAATCACGTCAATTTGTCGCTCCGTTTTGCCGTAAAAGAAAGACAAACAGACAGACACACTTTCCTATTTATAGTATTAGTATGGACTAATGTTTCATTGTGCAGAGACATCAATATACATGTGTACTTTTAAGTATGGTCTAGTTAAAAGAAAGAGTTAAGGAAGGTAAAATAGACGGTTCATTGTACTGATTATACTTAATGTACCTAATTCTGATTAAGAACTACACGATAGTGTTATAGCCAAGAATTAATGTATTTTAAGACCATCAACACTTAGACAAATAGACAGATAAATTAAAAATTAAATTCGTACCGTACCAATTCGCTTAAACCCTCCATTTTGAATATTCAAGGTTTATTCTTAACTTCATGTAGCTCACAGCGGCAGACAAATCGTATCACCTCTTGCTCGCGTTCGTTAGCCGTTTGTTCCCAGATTTCGTACACAGGTACTTACATAGGTATTTACATGTATATGTTGTGTGCTATACAGTCTCTGTGTTATGAGATAGAATAAACTGTTTTTATACGTTACGTTTTTATGAGACATCATTACTGTATTTGAAGGTAATTTGTGTAGTTTATTTGATCTTTTTGTTTTGTTAATAATGTCGGCTGTATTTGTAAGTTCAGCCATATTACATGTACTTTAGTTATGTATTATTATTATCTTTATATTAGGCAAGTAGTTATACAACTAATGAACCCATTACTCAGGCGCACGTTTGGGTTTAGATCACCTTAGGCCGATTTATTTTTTAAATATTTATCTAGTACTTATAGTTTAAACAAATAAATACTTGTATTTGTCACAATTTCTTCAGCTAATGTTCTCTCGTTTGCAATTGCTCTATAGGAGAGGAGGGTCTTACTTATACCTATGGATTATTGTGTGAGTAGGTGGTTATATAATATTGTCCGAAATAATATTGTAAACTAAACAGAGTTTATAATATGTAATCTATACCACAGTTATACAAACTTAGATACAAGATAAACATTAAGATTTGTTGTTGTAAATAAGTTTATTTACTACATATTGTAAACAGTAATACTAATTCAAATATTCATACCCATACAAAATTATAATATTGGTTACTCCTTACACCAATGATTTTATATTATAACTAATACAGGCCTTACACTTTACACAACACTGTCTAGTCCTAAACTAATCAGATTTTTTACAAGTTAAGGTGATAAACGTACACTTTAGTTGGTAGCGCAAAAGTGTAAAATATCATCCCTCTCTGGCTGGAGAAGACCTATCCCACAGTAGGACATTAATGAGCTGCTATGATAAACTATCTCCGTGTGGTGACGGAGTAAGAATACAATATATTACCACCCCATCCCATCCCATGGGTGTCGTAAAAACCGACTAAAGGACTATCCGTGGATATTATCTTTACGAAGTAAAAAGAAGAAAAACTTGAAATTTAACCATAGGGTTAAATTTCAAGTTTTTCTGGCCAGACGGCTTGGTATAGACCAATCCGTCTGGCCAGCGTGGTATTAGTAGGCCAAGTATCCCTCCGTCACGGGAGGAGGCCCGTCCCTGCAGTGGGACATTAATGAGCTGATATGATAAACTGAAACAACACCGCCGTCAAACCGATTAATTCACTACAAAAATAATTTATCGGATGCAGTCGAATCAAAGCTAACGTAGTAACGCAACCCGAGACTGACGTATTACATCGATAGACATTTTATTTTAATTATCGCACACGACGCCATGGATATGCATTATGAACGAGATCAATTTGTTTATACGGAGAGCTCACAACAAATTACAGCTATCGTGTACGATGGATTATGTAAAACGAGAGCCATTTGTATGTTAACTAATGGTGTATGGGTAGCAGCGTGGCGACGAAGCCGTGTTAGTTTTACCTATAGTTTTTGTATTAAGGTGTTATCGTTTTAAAAATTGTTTTGATTTGATATGGTTAAGATTTTTTTTGTTTATTGTGTCCTTCGCAAGATAATGTAAAGATAGATATAGCTGCTTTATGTTATTAATTTCTATACGAATAAATACCTCACCTACACTGTGGTGTGAACGGATTAAAACTACACACAAAATATCAACAAGATGTTGTGCATCTTGTTGATATTTTGTGTGTAGTTTTAATTCGTTTAATTCATGGTTATAATCCCGAAAATATATAAAAAATATATTGTCACAATTTGATGCTCTTGTATGGTAACAAAATAAAAAACACAACTAAGAATCGAGAGCAACCTTCTGTATATAGAGTCAAATAATATAAAGACAAGCAAGACAGCATTTTTCCTAATACTTAAAGCAGTATTTATTATAAAACATAACAACACGTTCACTTTCTGGCTCCAGAACTGTGTATTTCACGAAATAGTGAAGAACGTAAGAAGTACTCCACACTTGGTACAGTATAACGTAACTAAGTCGTCGCACGAATACTTAAGTGTCCAACCTCCATTTGCAACATTTTACACCAGAGACGTTTTATTGGTTAGTTTATGCAAATAATATGATTTTATAAAAGTTTTATATTAAAAAAATAGTTAACGTGTTTATAAAATGATATATTACAAATAATCATTAAAAAGTCAAACAGTTATGTTTATTTTCACAATTTTTTATGGAGGTTGAGCAAATAAACACAAAACAAATTATGCAATTGGAGATAGACCACTACTGGAGTGGAGGTTGAGCATTTTGCATTCGAATATATTTAGAACTTAAGTGCCCTATAACCAAATACAGTGTGTTTGGGTACGTGGTAAAAAAAAATTACTAGTTAACTGGCTATTTATTATTAAAAAAAAACACTGATATATATGTTACGGTAAATGTGATTAATTGAAAATTATTAATAACTAGCTGCTGTGCCCGCGACTTCGTTCGCGTGGCGGATGTTACTTACTTCGCAATTCGATTTAATACTGAAAAATCGTTTTTACTACACACGAATTATAAAATTAACGAACGAACCAAAACCTTTTCAAAAACAGATCTATGAAGACTGTGTCTAAACTTATACTGAAAGACATGAGCGAACGTCATTCTTTCAAGTAAAATCTTAATACCGCGATACTGAAAATGACGTCACAGGCACAATGCCATCTGTTGTCAAATTTGTAAGTTAAAATAAATGACATCGCTTTTTTCATCATAACAGCCCATTAATGTCCCACTGCAAGGACGCGCCTCCTCCCGTGACGGAGGGATACTTGGCCTACTAATACCACGTTGGCCAGTCGGATTGGTATAGGGTTTAATTTCAAGTTTTCCTTCATTTTTATTTCGTAAAGATAATATTCACCGATAGTCCCTTAGTCGGTTTTACGCCACCCATGGGATGAGATGGGGAGGTGACATATTGTATTCTTGCTCCGTCACCACACGGATAATCGCTAATTAATTTTGAATAAATACATTTGCACGCCACGTTATGGTGCGGCAGAATTACCTGCCTCGGTGGCGCGGCGGTCGCATTACATGGCTGGCGTGCATGAGGTCGCGGTTTCGATTCCCATGGAGGACAATTGTGATACACAAATATTGTCCTTAGTCTGGATGTTCTTTGTGTCCGTTAAATTGATATTTTTAAAGGCTAGTGTGAAGACTTATAATAATTGATATTACACAAACGATTCATGGTTAATTTTATTAACATTTAAAAGGAATAACTTATTAATAGCACTTAATAATAAAATAGATTATTTAAAAACTCATTTATTTTATGATTACTACTGGTAACGCCATCTCGTGAACAAAAGCAACGAAATTTAAATTCATTCAACATTGAACCAAATCCATTTTTCATGACCCCTGATTTGTATTGGACTGTTCTAATAAAGAGATCTAGCGATATCTCGAGTATTACTTATCCGATTCCGATTGTTTTATTATAGTATAGATAGATACCTACTTTAAACTTAATACCTAAAAACTACGTATCTATGTATTTTAATATCTAAAGCGCGCTTATTCCGAGAAGAGTCAATAAGAACCACGTCCGTTCGCATTAAGAGTCAATGTGAATGAAATTATATAGATGCACCGGTTGGCCGTTTCGGACGTTAAACAAAAATCAACCGTACTGCCGTACTCATACTGGCGCGGCGACATTTGGAAATTTTCTTTCATCTAAATCTTGTGTGTTTATAAACCGATTTCTATAATTTTTTTTTTATGTATAAGGTATTAAAGTGTACTTTTGAAATATGGGAGTTTGAAAAAGATATGTCTATGCAAATTACAATATATTTATGTATTTAATACACTTTGAAGAAAACCCTAACGATTAAACAGGTTATTGTGACTAATATATAAAAGATAGATATATACTATTCAGGACTTTTTTGTTCATCGTTTGAAGACCATTATTTTTGTAATACATATTTTTGGCGTATGATCAACGTATGCGATGATAAGAGCTCGAACGCGCTTTTTTTCAACCGACTTGTTTCAAATTTTTTGCCACTGCTCAGCTCCTATGTGTCTTAGCGTTATGTAATACAGCCTATAACCTGCCCGGGAGTATGGACTACAATTGTACCAAGTTTGGTTAAAATGCCTTCAGTAGTTTTTGACCCATGCGTGCACATACAGACAGACAGACAGACAGACAGACAGACAGACAGACAGACAAAAAATTTATTGATTGCATTTTTGGCATTAGTATCGATCACCATTCATCCTCCAATATTAATTTTTAACATATATTCAATGTACAGAATTGATCTCTCTACAGTTTTATTATAAGTATAGATTACCGGTTATTATTAATAATAATTACATGTTTTGGTAAATGTGATTAATCGATCGAAATTTATTACTTTTAGTAGTAATTATTAATAATTCACAACACATATTGGTGATAAAATAAATAAAAACTCAACGTTTTTTGACCAGCAGATATTATTTTTTTCATAAATTAAGAATTTGGTTGGTTGCTACACTAGGTACCTACACCTACATACATAATACAATACGAGTATAAATAAAAAATACTATATTTTTTTGTTTTTGTACCGATACAAGATCGTTTACTTCGCCTGGTATTGTTTATGTTGTCTGATCCTGTCAAAACCTTAGAGATTCCATAAAGGCTTTGTCGTCAGCTTTCATATATTTGTAGGTACTTCTAATATATTTTATTTTCTTTTCGGTTAGTGTCTGATTTGAATTATTCCTTATTTGTCGTATTCTTCTTTCGTCGGATTCTCGATTCATCGTACGTAATGTCAACATAAAATGGAACTATGGTATTACCGTGACTCTACTTCTTCATTTCAATATGTACAATAAAAACGACATAAATTGAAAATAAAACGGTGATAAGATCATACCTATACGTATAAAAAATAATTAATATACTGACACTATTTAAACAATTTAGAATGGATTTTTTTTAAGAAAATTAAGCCTTTTTTGACGATTCTTTATGTTTTCATAAGGAATTCTTTAGTTTATGGGCTATTCATCCCTCAACGGCGTAATTAGTTCTGAATTTCTCATCCAAAATAGGGAAGAAAATGCAAAGCAACGGACATAATAAAAATAGATGTACAATGTGAGCAATGGATCTGTGGCGAGTAAAAAATAGTATTAATCTTCTTATCTAGCATCTAACATCATTGCGAACACAAAGCGTAGGTATAAGTAAACACAAAACTACCCATTTAATGCTAAGAAATTTACCCATTTAACAATTAGCAAACATGCAAGTAGCAGGTGTATTTTGACAGTCACCGCACAAAAGCAATATTTTTTATAATTATATTAATTATATTTTACAACCTTACGAAATGTTCGAAACAATCTGTTCATTTATAGATACGTCACAATTTCATTTAAAGATTTAATTAAATCTGAAATTATAAGAATTAAATTTAAACATCCTGTACTATAAGTTAACGATACGCAGTGATAATCTGCAAAGAAATGTTAACAAAAATACAAGTTACCGATTCTTTTTTATAGTTGTGACTATATTTTCCGATTTATATTTCGTCACGGACATTTCGGATACTGTTTTCTATTAAAATTAATACGTTTTTTCTATATTTCGCGTTAGTTTTAACTCAAATGCGTGCGAGCACCAGCTTCGTCACAAAATAAATTAATAATGGCGGCGTATTGCGTCATCGAAATGCGATGTCGTGATTGGTTACCTGTGAGGAGATTGAATACTTAAGCACTTAATCGATGTTCGGATGCACGTTTGGTGTTTCTCTACGGACTTTGAGCAATTAAGCATTAAGCTTAAATTCTCTAGTGTTAGTTTTCAAAAACTTAAATTCCTTATAAATAATGTATTTTAAGTTCAAACAGCAAGTATTATATACCAATCGAACCGCAATTTGATCCTTAATAAAATTGCATTAAAAAGTGAAATTCGTCAAAATGGTCGGTTGAGCAAATAAGCATTCAGGCGACGAAGTAGAACTGTGAAGCGTCAAGCAGCAAGAAGGACCGTCCACTTTAACAACGCTTTAAGTGACTGTGTAACGAACCTCTCACTCTATATTTTGTTTGTAGCTCTTATTTTTTGTTTATACATATGTTTTTCTTGTTTATGTCTAGCATTTTTCCTAATACTTACTTAAAGTATTATTTATTATAAAACATAACAATACGTTCATTTTCTGGCTCCAGAACTGTGTATTTCACGAAATAGTGAAGAACGTAAGAAGTACTACACACTTGGTACAGTATAACGTAACTAAGTAGAACTGTGAAGCGTCTAGCAGCAAGAAGGACCGTCCACTTTAACAACGCTTTAAGTGACTGTGTAACGAACCTCTCACTCTATATTTTGTTTGTGGCTCTTATTTTTTGTTTATACATATGTTTTTCTTGTTTATGTCTAGCATTTTTCCTAATACTTACTTAAAGTATTATTTATTATAAAACATAACAATACGTTCATTTTCTGGCTCCAGAACTGTGTATTTCACGAAATAGTGAAGAACGTAAGAAGTACTACACACTTGGTACAGTATAACGTAACTAAGTAGAACTGTGAAGCGTCTAGCAGCAAGAAGGACCGTCCACTTTAACAACGCTTTAAGTGACTGTGTAACGAACCTCTCACTCTATATTTTGTTTGTGGCTTTTATTTTTTGTTTATACATATGTTTTTGTTGTTTATGTCTGGTGATAGATTAGGAATACATGGTGTTAGGATGGTACACCATAATCGCATCCTATGGGTATCGGTAAAGCTAACTAAGGGAAAGTTCATAGATAACGATTTACTCGTATCACAACATTAGTCTGGGTATTTTCTTTGATAATAATTTTTATGTTAGTATAATCATGCAAACAAGTAATCTGATAATAATTATAATCCTGCTGCAATGGTCAACCTCTGCAAATCGTATATATTTTTTGCACAGAATAGGTCTCAAGAAAGGTAATAGGCATTTGCCAAAAACTCTATACAAATTTGACTGTAGGGTTCACAAAGCTTACCACCACTTTCAAAAGCCCGTCCCTATAAAAACCGACTAAGGGACTATCCGTGAATATTATCTTTACGAAATAAAAAGAAAGAAAACTTGAAATTAAACCCTATACCAATCCGTCTGGCCAGCAGTGGGACATTAATGGGCTGTTATGATATAGGATCAACCCTGTAGTATAAAAACAATTTGTTCCAAACTTTTATGTCTTCCATTAAAATAAGAAACTTTTGAACTTTGTTTGTCATAGTATTTAACACGTTATGTTAGCGTGTGAAAGTGGGTTATCGTGTTACGGTTAGACGCCAGACGTTCTTGTTCTATACATTTTTTACAACTTTTAATTTTTCTTTGGCCTAGAAGTGTCACTAAGGTGCTAAAGACTATGTTTTCCATGTTTCCCGAACTTTTGCGAGCTTTATTCTTTTAAAAATTATGAATAATGAACCTAACAACTAATTTTATTAAGTATAGAAAAAGTATAGGATAGGGCAAATTGGAAGAAGAAGATACGACAGGCTGAGCCAACCAATAAGTGTGATTTGTAGCCAGAAAGAGAGAGAGATTGTTGTCAGAAAATCAAAATAACTAAAATAAATTATTTATTTAAATAAATACTACTTAAATAACCTGTAAATAAAACATAAACTCTCAACAAAATGAGCCAAAGATTTAATATGTTACAATACATTACCACCAAAATCAATACAGATATTTAATAAGTAGAATTATGTTTCCTCGAAATCGTTCGTATACAGAATAAAAGGTTTGGAAAACATATATTCTGAATCACAATAGATTTATGATATTTGTCAAGGATGCCCTACAAAATATGTCCTTCGAATCATTGAACGGTTGCCTTTGTAGGGCGTTTAAACATTTTATGTTTATAATTTGTTATTGAAAACAATGTGTAAGAGAAATATGGTGGTTTAATTGCTGATATGGGTTCGTATCCCGCTCAATACAAATCTTTGTGTGCATGAACATAATTGTTTGCTTTGGTCTGACTGTTTATATGTATAATAGGTATGTATTTACAAAAAAAAAGTATTTAAGTATGTTTATCCGTTGTCTTGGTACAAGCTTTGCTTAGTTTAGGACTAGATGGCGTTGTGTGAATGTGTGAGAAATATTTATATTTATTTAATGGTATACAGCCCATTAATGTCCCACAGGAGGGACGGGCCTCCTTCAGTAACGGAGGGATACTGGGCCTACTAATACCACGCTGGCCAGACGCATTAGTATAGGGTTTAATTTCAAGTTTTCCTTCTTTTTATTTCGTAAAGATAACATTCACAGATAGTTCCTTAGTCGGGTTTTACGACATCCATGGGATACGATGGGGTGGTGACATATTTTATTGTATTCTTACTCCGTCACCACACGGAGTATAACATTAAGAGTATAACATACATAGCGAATAGTAATAATAAAATAGCAACATGTAACTATGAAGCTAATCTAGATTTTTTTACTCGTGAACAGTCACGTGGACCGCGATGATCGTTCCATCAATTGATTGGAACCATTGAACCGTAACAGTCGTCGTTGGGAGGAAGTGTGCCAATTATTATGATGTCAGACCACTTCACTACTCTTTGGGGAATCGATAATTGTATTTATTTAGCTAAGCATTACATGGGGCAAGATAGCATAACTAATAGGCCAGTGGAAGGCAAATACTGTGATTGTATCTTGTATTTAGAGGAATGACCAAAAATTTGCACTCTAATTCTTATAGAATTATTTAGCAATTGAATGTAATAATATTTTATAAGGTATGTTATTTTAATATTCAGCACACAACGCCATGAAAACGTCAGCAATTCACCCTTTTTTGAGGCCTTCACAAGAACATTTTAAACATTAGTGTATTATATTTTTACCTTAAAACAATTAAAAATTACAATGAAATTTTGTGTAACAAAACAAAGAGACGGAGAAAAACTTTGCTTTTTAGTGCTACGTTGCTTACAATTTGACAAATACCAGTGTTTTTCCTACTACGTTACTACATGAAAAAATAATATAAATATACCTATAATTGACCTAACATACAATGAGCAAATATTAACTTTAGGAAGGGTTGTAAAGTGTTTACTTAATGTACTCTTCAACGCATAAAACAAACAGAAGAACAAAATTGTAAACGTATTTCTGATGTAAGCAACGAAATATGGGTTATACATTTCATACATGTACCTACATTATCTTTAGATAAAATTAAAGTAAATACATAATAATATTTAAAATGTAAATGGGTAATCTTCTTATATCGGGTTTCTGTCTAGACGACGTATAAATATTGTCTTTATTAAAAGATTAGCATTCTTATTGAGATTATCTGAGATACGGTATTTAGATGTACTTAATAAAGTTGAGGCTCTCGTAACATATTGTTGTAGAGTTATGCCGTTTTAAAGGGGCATGGCATTAGTGGAATGGCGATACTGCCCAAATTATTACTATGTAATTTAGAAGACCAAAGTCCATGATATCATAGTAGTAGTATACTTCGGATTTCAAAAAAGACCATTCTATAAGTAGTTTCAAGAGATTCTCTATTCAGTTGTATTTAATTAACTACACAATGTAAATATTTCTTTTCTTATAAGAGGTATAATTTTAAGTTGGTTAAATAACTAAAACCTCATAAAATTTGATTCAGTCCCTTGGTTTTAATACCACGCTGGGCAGACGGATTGGTATTTAGTTTGATAGCACCCATGGACTGAGTTGGGTGGTAACACCATGTATTCTTACTTCCTCAATACACGAACATTGCGGTCCAATACTTACTTTTAAATATTACTATACAGAAGAGAAAAATATGTTTACACAACAACATAATATTGTCAATTCAGAACTTTTAAACTTTCTATAAAAGTAGGTTACCTACTACAACTTTAGTTTCAATAAAATGGTTGGTGTATTGAAATGTTTGTATGCGTTTTTACATCCATTATGAAGCGCATCTTGTTTAAGTGTTGAAGAGTGCTTTTTGCAGTGCAGTTTCCTGATAACATAGTTGCGGTTTAGATAATATTGGAACGTTTTCGGCTTTTTTAATCATTGTAGGTAAGTGAAAATGTTTGTTTGATTTAAAATTACTTTAATATCTAAAGAAGAAAAAAACTCTTTACATCATTATGACTTTACTATCCAAGTGAAGCTAGTGAATGTATCTACATCCATCGTCTCCTATGTAATCAGAAATTTGCCTAAAACTACATGCTAGACTAACAGTTACTATAAGTTTTTTTTATTTTATTTTATTTATTTATTTATTTAAGTAAGGTACACCAACAGCATACAAATAAAACATTTTCTTAAAATTAGGTAATAGTTCTGGCTATATATGTATGCCAGTTACAGGTATACGCATCATTCGCTACATTTCGTGCTTTTATACATAAAAAAGTATTAAATAAGGAAAAAACAAAATATAAAGAATCTAAAATCTAAACTAAAACGTAATAAGGGAACAAAAACAAAAAAGAGACTTTTTTATCTTTTATTATCTTAATAGATTTTAAATTATCGCGATTTGTATACATAATACTATTTTTACGGGTCTTACTCGCGGTGTTACTAATTATCCTAGATACTAGTTATATAAATACCTAGGTTTTTCTCCGACGTTTCGGCCGACTTGCAAGGGCCGTGGTCGCGGAGGGACTGGTGTCAGCGGAGCGTTTTATTATCTTGCGATGAAATTATTGATACGATTTTCTTTAAGTTGTCTTTTGACTTTATAAAAAGGTGGAATTTGACGTTTTGTATTCTAAGTATTAGAACGCCACCACAAAGACAGAAAGTTCATAACAATAACAACATTAAAATATGCCATTTTATAAGTTCATCTAAGAAAAGTTAAAAAAAATACTTCAAAAGTCACATCTTTTAGTAAAAAAATATTCTGAAACAATTCTATACACTTAATAACAAGTCTGTTTTAAAATACGAGTAGGTTTCCATTACAAATACAAAAGCCTGTCCATTTCATAGAACATTGACGAGGTTTCAAACAAAAACAAAGCTATTTTATTCAGCTTTTTACTTAGTCTGGCAATACTTAACTGTCAAAGTACAAATTTATATTTATTTTAAGAACGTTATAAGTTCACGCAAAAGTCAAATCGTGGGCGTACCAATAACTTTGTAAATAGATAAGTACTAGCTGATTCCAGCGACTTTGTTTAAGCAGTATTAGTTAGTATTCGAGTAGCTCATAAATACAATATTATCTTAACAAAGCCTATGTGTTACTCATGCTCTGTGTCTGCGCGGACTTTTACAAACATCAGTTTAATGGACACAAAGAACATCCAGACACAGACAATAATTTGTCATCATCATATTAATGTCCCACTGCAGGGACGGCCTCCTTCCATGACGGAGGGATACTTGGCCTCCTAATACCACGCTGGCCAGACGGATTGGTATTGGGTTTAATATCAAGTTTTCCTTCTTTTTATTTCGTAAATATAATATTCACGGATAGTCCCTTAGTCGGTCTTTACGACACCCATGGGACGATGGGGTGGTGACATATTATATTCTTACTCCGTCACCACACGGAGAATATTAGATCTCCCAAATAATTGTCCGGCGTGGGGATCGAACCCGCGAACATGTCAGGCACTTGCTCTACCGTCGCGACTCCGAGGCCGTAACGTAACGTAACATAAACCCTAAGTTCTATCTTATGTTTCAATATCTATTTAAATTTTTTATCCTTTCCCATTTTAAAAAAGGTAACAAAAATCAAAACCAAAAAAATCAAACCAATTTTTTTTGACATTTATAATCTTAGAGTTCTTGGACACCAGTTATCAATCTTATCCAGTAACCCAATCGAAGCAGTATGTCTACGTTTGTAACAATGTCTGTTACGGCAATAGTAACTATTAATTGCTGATTAGCAAGCATACACTGAGTGACTGGCAATAGATTAAGCGTACCCAAGCGTCTCTAGAGACACTACATAGAGATTAGTTTATCTTGTACATGGAAACAAGATGGAGGATTTGTTTAAGGTGAGTTTTAATGAAATTTATTTGTTAGGGAATTATATAAGCGTAGTTCAAATATATTAAAACAAGGGAATAATTACTATTTTTTGCTAAATACACAATTTTGTTAGTTCATTTTAAACTAGCTGACCCATGCCCACTTCGTTGGGCGGCGAAAAAAACGCATCCGTTTTTTAAACATATTTCATTACTGCTCCACTCCTATTAGTCATATCGTGATAATATATAGCCTATGAAACTCCCCGATAAATGGACTATTCAACACAGACACACAACACTTTACCTTTACCTCTCCTCCTCATAAACTTTACCTCTTTATAATATTAGTAAAGATTAAAAAAAGTAATTAAAAATTAATTAAATCAATGTATAAAGAGTAAGAGTTATACCTCAACCAGTACCAGTTAAAATATAGAAGTATTGTTGTTATTTCATTGTATTTTGTGGTTTAATTTCACGAGTGTTGAATGTCCTTACGAGCTATAACGGTTATCTTTAGGTAGGATGTATTATGTTGGAGCACAAAACATTTAAGTCGCAGTTTGTGGTGCGAGATAAGCTCTATAGCCAACCATGACCTTATATCCGCCCCTCCCTGTCTAACGTTAACAAGATATTCTTGCATTGTATTGTTCATTTAACTATGAAAGATTATTATTTTAAACTCATTTTGTATGAAATCTTACACGTTTGTACTAAAATTTGCAATATTTCACACATCTATTTAATTATTATAAACGAGTATCTAAGGATCTTTGTCACTTTTTCACGTAAACACTACTACATGAACTTTTATTTCCTAGTACAAGATAAACTAATATTATGTAGTGCATCTAAGTAGTGTAATCGTTGTCTAGTACCCATAGTACAAGCTCTGCTTAGTTTGGGACTAGATGGCGTTGTGTAAAAGAGTAAAATATCTTATTGCCAGTCACTCAATGTATGCTTGCTAATCAGCAATTAATACTTACTATTAGTTAGTAACAAAAGAGACTTATAACTACAAGTATGTTGATACCTTCGGATTATCATTGAATTATAACATTATTTTAGAATTGCATTATATTATGATAGGATAAAGTCTACCGTATTCATTTGGGCTTGAGAAATTTAGTAAACAAACAAAAAAATGGGTCTTTTTAATGTCACGATTACTCATTTATAAATAATTATAATCTGTGGTCACGATGAAAACTCGAAAATTATAAAAAAAAATATTAATATGTTAACGATTTTACAATAAAATAGAAATTTCATTAGCTATTATGTTTAAATAATTTAAATGTCATGTATCGCATTAATAAGTCTTAACCGAAGAAGAATAATATTACAAATTAATGGTATTATTGAAGAATTTGTTAATTAATTTATAATACAAGCTGGGAACAGTTTTTCTGAATCTAAATTAGAAGATTCCGATTAATAGAAATTGAAAAAAGTGTTTTTAAAAAGCAATTTACTAATTTGTAAGTTTTATTTGTATAATCTGCTTCTCAATAAACTTTTATTGCCTTAATTCAAGCATTATTTACTAAATTCACATTTTCTTATCCAGGTAGAATACACTTATTTATATTTACACAGAGTTATTTATTGTTTAGTTATGTTTTTAGTTAAAAATGTTTGAAAACCGCGGCATTTTTGCAGTTTGACAGATTTGACATGTTTATACTTTTTCTCATGCTATCTTTAATAGGATATAGTGGTTTTTGTAAATATATCAAAGCTATAAAAATTTGTACTTGTTCAATTGGACTTTATATCTAAGTATTGGGTAATTGATAACTTATTAGTTTTGTATGTTTATTAATACTGTACCTATTACATAAAATAAACACAAAACACTGTTGATTTTACCTCTATTGTCGTTTCTAGTACGAATTAATAATACAAGATGTCGTTACTTTATCTAATCCCGAGCGTGTCATTGAAGACGTTTAAGGGATTATTAATTTACAGTCAGCTTATTTAGCAAGGAAAGTTTCACGCAAAATCAGAGATACCAACCGAATTGACAAATAATGCCGAGATACTTGTCTAAACAGCACTAGTCCTATTCGGTGACCATCTTGAAAGTAGGCAGAGTCAACATTCAAGCATAACAACGACCTCTGTGATGCAGTCGGTATATTACATGACTGCTACGCAAAGGTCTCAAGTTCGATTCCCGCTCAATGCAAATCTTTGTGTGCATGAACATGATTGTTTGCATTGATCTGAGAGTTTTCTATGTATACTATGTATGTATTTACAAAAAAAAAAAGAATTTAAGTATGTTTATACGTTGTCTTGTGCTCATAGTACAAGCTTTGCTTAGTTTGGGACTAGGTGGAAATATCTGAATGTGTAAGGATTATTATTATATTATTTATAAAGATTTATGTCAGTAGAAAAAGCTAAATAAGTTTTTAGGAATCGCAATACATGGGTCGATCTATAATGTCTGCCTACCCCCGCGCCGTTACTTTTTGTATTAGAAGCAAACAAAAGAATCTATCATCAATTTCTCCGTGTGGTGACGGAGTAAAAGTACAAAATGTCACCACCCCATCTCATCCCATGGGTGTCGTAAAAACCGACTAAGAGACTATCATCTTAACGAAATAAAAAGAAGGAAAACTTGAAATTAATACCAATCCGTCTGGCCAGCGTGGTATTAGTAGGCCAAGTATCCCACCGTCACGGAAGGAGGTCCGTCCCAGTAGTGGGACATTAATGGGCTGTGTTATGATGATGAATAATGAGTAGAATCTTAACTTTTACTCGCAACAAAGTAATATAAATGTGAAATTACTCGACAATGGTGCTGTGAGTGGAATTGTGATATCAACGAGCTTAAAGCTCAGTTGAAACCAGTGACTTTGTTGAATAGAACCTCACTATCGTCATTATTCTGCAAGCGTGGACACCAAGTTAAAAACTATTGTTTTCAATTTTTATATTACGTACGTTTAAGTCTTTCTTTAAGTAATTTGTTTTTTGATTTTAAAATGCTACTCTGAGATTATTATGCGCTTTCTAGAAATTGGCAAAAGGCAATTCCGCTTTTGTGCATTTATACAAAAAGAAAAATAAAAAGATGCATTAACTATACTATAAAGAGACAATTATAAAAATAGCAGAAAGCTCAATAAAGGCGTGTATTTTATAAAATCGCCGTCCCCAACGAACAAAACCGTAATAGGAAAATGACAATTTTACAGGAGGGCATAAAAACTAAATATCATAAAAACTAATAAACTTAAGAAAAACTTTCTGGTACCAAAAATTGGGTGTTTTTTTTATGCATCCGATTATGAGTTATTTATTATGAAAAATGTTTATTTATTATAAGAAAAGTAAGAAAATGTCTATTACCGACTCATATAAAGGAGAATGTTAACGCAAACTAACTTTACCATAGTGTTCGACTGAAATCACAAAACGGTCTTGCTATAGTTATAGTGCATTGTGATATTGTTGAAGGGAAATATAAATGTACTTTGTATTCGTAAAATGTCTTATCAATTTTATTCGATGATTTAACTGAGCTCAAAATTACGGTAAAGATATATAACGCGCTTCTTCGATAATCCTTTTTCAGACGTTAAGGAAGGTAAGCGTTAATTACATACAAAAAAAATGCGAATGAAAGGAAGACAATGGATAATTATTATATTTATTCTTATTATACCATATTTATTATTATACCAATAATTTGTCAGTATTATCTACTCCAAAGTAGATAACACCCAACAAAAAACAAAGCGTATTTTAGCGATCGTTCTAGCTTTTAGCGTCAAGATCTAGATCAGGGAAAATTCTGTCATTTGAGTGCTTACATTTTAGGGCCGAGGGAAACGCCACCGTAGTGATGAACACAACTGATTATTACGGTAAAATAGGGGTACTACTAAGTGATGATAAGGTATACAAACTTGTATCATACAATCCCACGGCCAGAGTGCCACGAAAAATACGCTCACTAATCCAAGATCATGGACTTTTTCACAGAAGACGAGTACGAACGATTAAATAAACTAAAATCGCAGTAGCCACCTAAGTTATATGGGCTACCTAAAATACATAAGTCTAACGTACCATTGCAGCCTTTCGTAAGTCAAATCTCTTCTTCTACTTACGACCTTGCGAAGTACGTTACGTTAGTATTACAGCCACCTGTGATAAACACCGTCTTTTGTGAAGGATTCGCGCCCCTTTGTCTAGTCAATAAGGAATCTACGATTGAAACCTGACGAACTGGTTGTGAGTTTTGATGTAGAATCTCTTTTCGCCAATATTCCAATCAAAGAATGCGTTGAGGTAGCTAGAGACAAACTAAGTGACAATGATATGCCCCACAACTATGTTAATCTTCTAAAACACTGCTTGGATGGCAACTACTTCCTTTCCAAGGTCAATACTACCTCTAGATTGATGACGTCGCAATGGGAAGTTCAGTAGCCCCGGTACTGCTTAATCTCTGGATGGAACATTTCGAAGAGAAGGCCCTGAGCCTTGGCCTAAAAACTATCAGGCTTTGAAAACGTTATGTTGATGACATCTTTAGCATAGGTAAAGGAAGCAAGCAGGAGGTAGGTCAATATATTGCACATCTTAATACTCTCCATTTAAAGATGCTTTTAACGTATGAAATGGAGGCGGACATGTCATTGTTTTTCTTAGATGTCAAACTAGCCATAAGACTAACTATATGGGTCCATATCACACAGTGTTTACAGTAAACCTATACACACGGACAGGTATTTACACGCAACGTCTTATCACCACCCGCGACACCTATATAGTATAGCGAGAGCTATACCATATCACTTAAGAATCATTATTCTTGCGTATTTACCATTATTCATCCATTGTAAAGGGACCAATGAAAAGGGAGAGACATCCTGGAGTGAACAGGACCTGCGTACGTCTCTGAAAGGCGTGACTGATAAGATTGGCTCCGTGTTGAGAAACTTCTCTATAAACACTATATTCACCCCGGAGGCCAAGGTTAATAGTATAGTACGTTCAGTAAAGGATGTCCTTCTTTTGCAATGTCCTGGATTGTACAAGATTGACTGTAGCTGTGGCAGCTCTATTATTTGGCAAACAAAGCGGAAGCAAAGAACCGACAGACCAACAAGTCAGCAATCGCCGAACACCTGGTGAACGCTGGCGCTATTCACTAGATAGAATTTCATAAACCTCGGGTAATCTCCACCGATTGCCACTATTATACTTAAGACTTGTGCGCGAGGCCATCGAAATCAAAAAGTCCCCTAGGAGCTTTAACCGGAATGACGGTTTCTAATTGTCAGCAATGTGGAATCCAGTGATTTCAAACACAAAACTTCCCTTTTTTGAACGGTCGGGTAACGTACAGAACAGCTATTCGGTCAGTGTTATGTGTAGAACCATTAAAGTAACATCTCAAGATACGACGGTAGATGATAATAATCTAATCGCATCACCAGTCAGCTTGCGACCACGGCCAGGGCAACCTGTGCCGAAACGTCAAGTTAAATAAAATGCGCGTTAATATCCCTTTTATATAATATTTATAATAATAAAACGCGTACTAGCATAGTTTAAACGTTATAATTAGTATATAAAATTAAAACACGTATACTAATCATACTCTTTTGCATTGTACTAACTTCTTGAGCAGAGTAGAAACCATAACAACAGTAAATAACTGTCTGGTATGTGCCGGTACTTAGTTAAAAATCAAAAATAACAACAAAATAAAAACAAATATACCTACTCTGATTTACCTCTTTACCTGTTATTGTTATTAACGCTTCTTTTCTTCAACATTACGATTGGAGGACGAAGCATGCCTAATGCTTCGTCCTTCAATCGTAATGTAATAAAACTGTCTGTCACGTAGGGTGTGAGAGAGAGCAATAACACATTGCGATAAATATGAATGCGAGTTCTCATCCGAACGATATTTTGTTGGCGATTACTGGCCACGGCGTTGTCATTTTTCCCTTGAGCAATATGGTAATAGTAGCTTACTCTACAACTTTGATTCAAAAGATTTGGTAATATGCTTTTGCGGTAATAATCGTTTCAAATTGTCTACTAAGTGTTCCTGGAACAATAACTTAAAGATCATTACTTTTTTAATTATCTTAGAAAGCATTTATCGCAGGGCCCTAAAAAAAATTTGAGTAATGTAATACAGTCAGTGGATAGCGAATATGCAATAATAAAAAAAAATGGTTATAGCTATATTACCATAGTGTTCGTTGAGGACGGCGAAATAAGATATCTTTCTTTTCAATATTTATGTACCTGCCTTATAATATAATCAATTTAAAATCCAGAAAAGAAAATATTATTTTCTTTTTTGGATTTTACATTGACTTTACTCGCAAGACTTCCACATAACGGTAAACCTGTACTTTTTAGTTCTGGTTAACGGATTTCTAGCCGAGAGAGTTGAATGCCTAATAATAAATAGCTTACTTTTCCAAAGCCAATATAACCGAGGTTTGTTTAAATTTTAATTTAATTCTTGTTTGATAATATCTGAGGGTCAATTCACTATCGTAATTATATTTCTATAAAAATGCAGTTTTAATATCACAATACAAATAACAAATTCGACACTGTTATAATCAATCAAACAACGCCAAAGACACTAATCGTCGCTGAAAACATAACGAAATGGAACTTCATGAAACAGCGAGAATTAGCCTAAAGGCCTTCAAATTTACTGAAATGTATTTTAGCAACTATGTTAAGTATCTGTTTACGTATAATAAAATTGTTCAAAGCATACCTAAGTATCAGTTACATCAAATAAAGCTTTGTAAGTACGTTTAATCTGACAATAAATATAACCTTAAAAGAACATCAAACCCATTTACTCGTAGGCCCTTTGCCGAATGTCAAATATATAGGGTTACATGGTATCAGTCTTACGTCCCTAATGGACACTTACAGGGTAAAGTGGGCCTTTTCAGCCTTCGTATGTTGACACCCTTTAATATAAAAATGAAACCAGTGTTCTAGAGATAAGTAAAATCATGGGTATTTTTTTTAATTGTTTACGAGTTTTGCTTATTTACACGTAATATAGTATAAGTTATAATAGTATAACAGCGATCGTACATGCGGCTGCTGTGCACGAAGTCGCGCGGTTTGTACCTTAAGAAATACAAATCTTTAAAAACTATTCAATTATTATTAACATTAGAACGAATTTCTTAATGGATGGTAATACCCTATTCGCAAATATAATACGCGTAAACATCAAACTATTAATAAACAACTCATAACATTTACACCAACTAGGTTAGCCAACCTAATTTAAATATTGACTAAATATTTGGTATTTGTTTCATTACCTAATGACGTAGGAACCACGATCGTGTGTTATAACCGGCATGTAGATAAATGAATTTCATTGTAATATTACGTACGTGTGTTTCATATCAAATAACTCTATACGTAATAATATTTATATTTGAGTGAATACCTGGTCGTTCATATGGATATGGAGTAAGACTTGAAAATGCATACTACGCCTTCTGGTTCTAGTAATTAGGAAATCTGCTGGTGAACTTGATCGACATAGCCTATAGGATGACGTTATGTGTGTCATCAAGTGGTCATGGGTAGGCTCATTACTCGTTGAGGCAAAAAGTATAAATAATAAATAAATAAATATTCACGGACACAGCGCCGTCTGTTCCCAAATTAGCTAGACTTAACTTGCTTGTGTTATGGGTAACAGAACATCGGATATTAGTAGTAGGTACATATTATACATAGAAACACTTATGCAAATAAACATGTTCATGCTCACCAATGTTTGCATTGAGCGGGAATCGAACCCAATACCTCTGCGTAGCAGTCATGTTATATAATCACTACGCCACAGAGATCGTCAAAGAAAGTATGTGGAATGACAACCGTCAAGGGGAAAGGGGATGGACGCAAGAGGTACGAGATCGTGATCTGCGAAAACATTTAGAAAAGTCGACGTGGACGTCATTTGGAATTATCCATATAAATGGGAAAGTGTGTCTGTTTATTTGTCCTTCTTTCACGGCAAAACGGAGCGCATTGACTTGATTTTTTAAGTGGAGATAGATGAAGGGATGGATAGTAACAACGTGTAGTATCATCATCATAGCAGCCCATTAATGTCCCACTGCAGGGACGGGCCTCCTCCCGTGACGGAGGGATACTTGGCCTACTAATACCACGCTGGCCAGACGGATTGGTATAGGGTTTAATTTCAAGTTTTCCTTCCTTTTATTACGTAAAAATAATATTCACGGATAGTCCCTAACTCGGTTTTTACGACACCCATGGGATGAGATAGGGTGGTGACACACTGTATTCTTACTCCGTCACTACACGGAGAAAGATACCACAGTGTAGTATGAATAAATCAAATTTCGTCATAGAGAAAAGACAGTCCCTTAGAAACATAATACTTAATGGGATCGTTATGATAATTTAACTTAATAATTAATTTGTATACTTTTCAACTTTAAGTTAAAAGAAAAAGCAGATACAAAATACAATGTATTGAAGGTACAACGTTCCTTTCATTCACTTTGACCTTAGCGTTGCCTGTAGCTACACAGTATAATTAAAAATACTTTATTGTAATTAGATACCTTGTTAAACAAGTTTCAAACAAACGCGAGTTTCACAGAATTAGAGTTAATTAATAGAAGGTTGAGTACAACGATTTTACAATCAAAAATGTTTCCTTTTAATTCAAAATAACTCTTGTTAAGAGAAAATTTCAAATTGTTTAATTAGACTATTATTTTTATTGTCCTATTTCATGGAGTCCGTGATAGATTGGACAAATCACCGTTGGCTGCAATTAGAGAGGCGAGTCGCGTGATCTTTGCTTTTATCTTACTAAGAGCAATTGTTAGGGAAATACCTCCCTAAGAGGTACATTTGAAAGAAAAACATTTTATGTTTTGTTATTGTTTTTTTTAATAGTCTCCGATTGGTACCCTAAAGGCGGGAAACGAATAAGAGGGCGCCAACAAATGAAGGAAGACGACCTGAAGCTCACAGCTGGACATCATTGTAGGTGAGTAGCACGAGACCAGTGGAAATTGTTGAAGGAGGCCTATGTCAGGAGGCACGCTGAACTCCGCGACATCTTATAAAAACAACTTTCCTAAATGCATATTCATGAACGGTTTAGAATAAAGGGCTTATTATCATTATTGTTTTTTTTTACAATAACACTTGTTTAAAACTAGTAAACCTCTGACAAACGACATGGCAGTTTGTTGGTCGATGTTGAGTATATGAAACCACGCAGCGGTTGGACTACTTATGGATAAGCGATGGATGAGGGAGGTACAAGATCTTACTCGAAGTAAACATTTAGAGAAGGCCTAACCATCTCTAGCAATGGAAGTGGAATTTAAAGTGGAATATGATTTTTTATTTCCCTAACCTAACCTCTTCAAGAAATTTTTCCATCATAATTTGTTTTATTTTTAAATAGTAAGATAATATGTTGTAGCTGACGGCAACTTACAGCACAATAGCTGGTACACTTTTACACTTATATTGCCCTACATTTCCTTAGTTTAACAATTCATGGTAAAGTAATTACTAGGTAGTTAAATTACTAAGCTAGGCGACTTAGTAACTTTCCTTTCTTTGTATTGTTACCTCCTATTTCGCTGTTCAAGTTGTACTCCTTTGAACCGCGCTTCCTTTTCAAATTAAGATTGTCACTAACTGTCAGGCTTACTTTATATGTCTCTCTGGCTTTCGTTTTTCAAACTTTATCATGTTATGATTTTACACGTATTGTTAAAAAAGTTAGGTTAAACTTAATAAAAAAAATTCAGCTATATATGTATAGTCGTGTTTTTCAATAAAAAAATACCGCTAATGTGGGGCTTAGCAGCAGGAAAATGTAACGGAGTTTACATTTTCAGAGTGTAATTTATTTTCAATTGATTATTTCATTATTATTACACAAAAAAATCATTAATAGCAAATGCAAAGAATATCTAAATCGACATATTCTATCTGTAAATAGGACACCTTCACTAAAATAAAATTAAACTGCAGGTCGTCTTGAAATCTAGTTTGCAATTCCGAAACGTAATTGTTGCATGATTCTAGCACATAGATGCATCTTGCCGCTTCTGTAAACTAGTTTGGCTTGAGCTTTCGAGTTTTTGTCACCGTCTGTAGTACATTTCCGTGTACCGTTCCCGACGGAAACAGCCTTTCAGTGTTCACGTGCAAAAGCAAAGAAAAATTCCATCCAAGTGAGTTAAAGAGCCCGAACGGTGGCTCACGCTAATATTTTTCCACATTTATTCAAGTTTAAAGTTGATTTTCAAACGCTTTCGGAACTACAATAAAGCGTTACGGAAACATTTAACGTCACGCAACACGGGAGAACATGATTTAAATGTATTAGCTGCCCCATTTAACGCCTGTTAGACATAACTCAAACGAAAGTTAAGGGAAGCGGATTCGCCGGTACAAGAATGTACGTAACATGTAAACGTATTACATCTGCAACAGCAATTCGTAAAATGACAGAGAGACTGTGAAATGCCAACTTACAAAAGGCTTACTAAGAATCTGTAAGAAATTGAAGTCTGGATCTCAGAGCGTTGCCGATAATATCGTATTTTGTCACTTTTATGCTTGACTTATGGAATATCTGCAAGAGGAAAAATTATCCGACGTATGTTGTGGTTGTGATACAATGTGATTGCGTTATTTTCCTCCTTTTACGGTCTTTACATGTTATTATCGTATCGACATCCGACTTGTAAAGGTTATCCCTACTCGTATTTATTGGGCATTCGTTTCCTAGAGGTTATGTTAGAAGGGACTGTTATGTTTATATATTGTATTTCGTGTTTATTAGTAATCACAATTATTTAGCTGAAATGAAATAAGAGACAATATTGTTGCTTTGTTATTATCTTATTATTTTTGTACACGTGTAAGCATTTACTCATTATAATTTTTACCGTTCTTAATACTTTGTAAAAACAAAATTGTTGGCTCTATGGTTTTTGCTTTGTTGTCACAATATCACCTTTTAGCAAAATTGTTAAGTCATAGATTTCCCACTTATTCCTTTACATATTTAGTTACTTTTATCCACGACAACGACTTAATATTTTATGTTGTCGTCATCGAAATATATCTTCACTTAACAGGAAATACTCTTTCAGAGAAAAATATCAAAGTTTTTCGTTGTTAAAAAATAAAGCAATAAGGATCTGAAATCGATACTCATTGTTATAGAAGCAATTCTCATTTTTGGTACTTAATTATTACTTATTATCTAAGGATTCATTTAGTTGAGCGACGTTTTTATTACTAGAAAATTATATATTATTATGTGATTTGGTGCTCCCACTTTTATGTAAGTACTACCTACAGGACGATTCTTACTAGTTTAAGATATTAAAAATTTATATTGATCGTTTAGTGCAATCCTTAGTTTTTACATGGTATACAATGGTTGCAGCACTTTATTACAGTTACAAAGATGTTGTAAAATTATAGAGACGTCTAAAAAATGATGCTTTACGGCGCTTGTACACGCTAAGAAAATTTGCCGTGTCTACGCCAGACAAGACAAATCTTCGTGTAGACGTCAAGAATTTTGTCTTTTTCGTACACGAAAACTTTTCTTGTCTTCCGCAGACAAGACAATTCGGAACGTGTACACGTCAGGATTTTTTTCGTACAGTCGTCAGACGGGCGTAGGGCGCGCAAGTAATAACAAGTGAGATAATCAGTGTGAGTTTCCTTTAGTAAAAATGTTAACTAGAAAGCAAACAAGTATGATACCCTACTACACCGCTCCCCGCCCCTCCGCAACAACGGTCGCCGTGTCTTGTCTTGCGCAGACAATAAAATTTTCTTATGCATCGCCGGCGCTGTGTACACAGGTCGTGCTTAGAAACGACACGAATTCTTGCGTAGGCCCGGCGATTTTTCTTACCGTGTACAAGCGCCGTTAGAGTTTGTTACGCCGCTTCTTCTCTACTAGCGCCTTGGAAGCGGTGGTAAAGTTTGAAAAACTTTTATTATTTAAACTTAGACTAAGTAGTTTTAAACCGACGTCAATAAGTTGTTATTTTGTAATATTATATTGAGAAAATAAATGAACTATGAATGAACTATACGAGAAAGAAATAATGTGAAAACCAAAATAACTCTGATTCAATTCACGTGAAAGACAAAACAATAATTATTAATACATCCTTACACCTATACTAACAAACGTATTCACGTGAAATTAAATTAAGGTTTTAGACAATAAGCGATGTTCCACAGCAACGCGATTTGCTGACGCGTTATAAAATTTAATTTTAATCCGAGGGCGCAAATAAGATAGGATTTCACCCTTGCTTATCTGGGTTACGTTGTGTTGTAACATTCTTGCGTAACCTTCGAGGTGACATCGGATACCGCCCCGTGTTGTATACCTTTTAATAATTAATATTTATTTATATTTAGCTATGAATCCGCCACCGTAACGAGAATACGGCTTAATTGATTTACTGTTTTGTATCAAGATTTACAGGTTTAAATATTTCGAATTAAAATTAATGTAGGTACTAAATGTCTTTGGAATTGAACATATAAAAAATAAATGAAAACTTGGTACATAATCTTCGTCTTGCCAAGTCAGCAAATTTAAACCATTTAGCTAGATCGGTATACGTGGAAGAGACATCTCTCTCGTCTCTGAAGTCTGGTTTATTCTAATGAGAGTGGACATTCTAATATGACTTTCCCTTCTCAGAAAAGAGCCATTTCCACTAATGGAAAAATACTAAATATGATACGGTTAGACTAGCTATGTTACATGGTTTTAAATTTCACATTTTTAGTAAAGAAATAAAAGATTCATAAGAACCACAAGTAAAAAAAAAACTTTAACATAAATAACAACTACGATAGTACCTTCTATAACTCAACTAAAATTCCATACAAATAATCCTATTACCCAAGAAAGGTAAACAAACCGTAAGAAGCAACCCCTAATTAAACACTTACACACTCTCTCGCACCTGTATACAAACGTGTATGATTCTTATGAAGTTAAAGCCGTAGTGTTACCGCGAGCGCACATGCAGTGCTTCAAGCCACGATTCTACTTCGACGGAAACCGAGACGCTTTGTGGCCGATTGCACGGGATTAAAGGAACTCGTCACGAATATTAAATATCAGTGTTACTTAGGTAATACTTGGGGGTCTTGTGATTATGTTTTTGTAGAAGTATATAGCTTTTTGTTGATGGAAAGAGTCGAATTTAGAACATTATGTCGCTACCCTAGAAAACCTAGGTATTAATCCATTTGTATCTAGGCTAAGTATTATATACCGTGAGCAAAACCCGTATAGAATATAGTATTATGTATTCAAATCGGGATAGTTTAAAATCTATTTTATTTATATTATCTTAATGCACATTTTATGAAGAAAAAGAAAGCAAATAAAATAACTATGAGTTACAAACTTTTTACCCATCCGTCTAACCTGATCAGCAAGCCAAGTTTATCTACGTTGGAAGAGATTTGTCATTCTCCTATTGCATAAATTGATAACAGTGGTTTTTGTTTGAAGTTAGGCTAAACATAGTTAAGTATGAGCTGGTAAGTAAAATAGTAAATGCTAGTAAATGGTAAACAAACAAAAATTATAGTTTGATCCTTAATACTTAACTATTGAATGTTTAGATAGCAATTTCCTGGTACTCAGAAAGGGTTTTTAGCATACACGAATAAAATGAGCATAAAAAATCGAAAGCAATTTTCTGAAGATTCAATTACTGCAAATATACAGTATACTATTCAAATAGCCTCTATATTTTATCTTTGTAACAAAATACGCAAGTCATAAAAACTACGGGTGAATTCAAATCGAACCTTCTTTCAAGCAATTTGCAAAACCAAGATAACAAAATGAAATGAAGCGATTTTTATATAAAATCTTCCTACTCTGCGAAAGACCTTTCTATGTTGCCCCGTACAGATATTAAGGTGCGCGTACATAACAAACATATTTTTACATCCCCTGTTTCACACGTAAACACATACACTCATAAATCATTAAATTGTATCAGATGAGACAATATATAAGTAAGTAGGTCACACAGACTCATAAAATTTATTACCTTATCAATACATCATCTTATGTGTAAATATATAAGCCAATAACTATAAATAAAGTCAATAACATTGTTATTATTCAGTGTACACCTCTTCTTAATAAGAAAACGTGTATCTAATGCGGTGTTTGATATTCGCATCATCTGTGTATGCGGTGTCGTAATGGCAGAGAATCACAATATCTCGTTATAAGCGAGCGAAACAAAGAAAGGGGCGCGTGCCTCGCATGCCAACCCGTCAACCACGCGCGGACGAAGACGCTTCTTTGCTAGCTAAAAATCTATCTCAAAATACCCCTGATGTATAAATAACAACACATAGTATCATATTAACATTGTTTTATTTCTATAAAAAAACCCAATTTAGCGGAAGAAGACGATATAAACTGGTAATATGAATACTATGCTCGATAAATTCAGTTATATTTTACCGTAAATGTCATTATCCTTATCAGGAAAATATGGTTATAGGTGTATTTATAACTTTGTTCTTTTCATGCAGGTAAAAAGAATTTTAATACAATGAAAGTTGAAGTTTATATTTTTCTTTGCTGTATTACTGCTATACCGCTTTTATATTCGAAATGCATTGAATGTCTACATGTAAAGGTGCACGACGAAGTAAATCAAAAGTGGTCCGTGCTGTCGACTAGCGCACGTCATAACTAGTCGACTATAAATTCTTAATCCCACTGCAGAGTTGGACCTACTCCAGTGACGGAGTGAAACTTTGCGTACTAATACCATGCTGGTGAAACGGTGTAGCTTACGGTTTGTTTGGTATATAGTATTTCATAGTATTCGACTTATACCTTACTTAGACTTATACGCATGCATCTTTACCCTCCTCCGCCACCATGAAATAGTTATGTTGTTTTCTTTTTTAGATGACAAGCCATGCAATGGGATATTAAGCTTTAGTGTAGAGACTTATTAACTTATATGAATGACTTAAAATAAAGTTGCACGAATCGACAATATTTGATAGTCATCATGTTAGCCAAAAGACTCTACAGGACATAGATCTGCTCTAAGCTCAACCACTGCGCGCGTTCCTTTGCCTGACTCATCCATTGACTTTCGGTCACCCTTACTAGGTTATGGGTGCTTCGCATGGGCGGACTGCTCATCCTTGGTTTTCCGGTCAACGGCCTCCATTAAAAAACCTTTCCACCCCATCGGCTTTTGGTAAAAAAAGGTTTTAAGCATTTAAGTAACTACACTAACATAAGTATTTTATTAAATACTTAAGCCGAACCTCCACCGCCGGCTAAACTAAGTTGGTTTAGCTTAGCTCACATAGTTATGCCAGTTTTCCATACAGAAATATAGTTTGCGGTGGACGCACATGTATGGAAAACTGGCATAACTATGCGAGCTAAGCTAAACCAACTTAATTTAGCCGGCGGTGGACGTTCGGCTTTAATCTTATGAAAATAGAGAAACAAGTAAACATGATGAAGATTGAGCTGTGAAAATATTTTAAATGAATAATAGGTCTACTCCACAGCATAATATTAATTTTACTTAAGGTTCGCATAAATTTGAGTAACAAGCAAACCAATCAGTTCTTGTCAAAGTGATAAATCTAATAACTCGACGAAACACTAATTCAACTAACAGTACTAAATAAGTTTTGTGTTTAATTCGTGAGCCTATTTCATTGGAGATATTCGTTTTAAATCTAACAGGTGATAACTAGATGGTATTGTTGTTAGTGTATCTACTACCCACGATAGATATTGTAGGTTTGATTCCAGAAGGAATTAAAATTTTGTGTGCATAAAACACATTTTGCCTATAGATACGAGTATATTTCTTCTTCTTGTTTCTACTACCTCGGTAGTTACTTACTACTAGGTAGTTACAATCTTAATTGACGTATTTATCTAACACAACTATTTGTTAAAACGTTTCATCACTTAATTTTAAAAGACTGGCAATAACAATGATTATTAATGTTACTTTTAAATTCAGAAATTAACCCTTTGTCCACTACGAAAATCTCAAGCTTTCCGTGGAATTGCTCATTTATTTTCATTTCACTTTAGCTGAGCTCGCAATCGTCACGGTTTTTCAATTAAACTGAACGAATACTGTAAAAAATAAAATTAAATCTACTTGTGGTACTTTAAAATACTTTTAGTTTAAATTTCTATGACCTATATATGTACGTAATCAAATTGTTTTCGGCCGTAACTCGTACTTGCAAATAAAAACATACTAAAAAGACTGTAACATGCATAAAACATATTGTTTACTCAACATGTTGAAAACTGAACCGTATTCGTGAGTAAGTACATTCCATTTAGCAAAGAAAAATGAATTGTGATTGTTTTTACAATTAAATTGGTGGCAAATAGGGCGTATCAACAGCACGCGAACCGAGCCCAGAAACGGTACTCCTTAACCTAATTCTGACATTCATTTCGCCAGTTCACTCGTTAAATTTTAATAGCCACAGGAAACGTTGGTCTTTAAGCATGGAACGCAAAGGGGTAAGGGACCGCCTTGAACAAAGATACAGGACACATGCCTGTCTTACAATAAGGTTCATTATTAATATCACAGGATTGTTTAACAAATTAGCTGTATGGTAGAATCAGTTTTACATTTAATGAGTCAACTGTCGTTTTAATTACTCATGAACATGAATCAAGTACACAAAGTCGGTGTATCCCATTTTATTGTCATGTACGTTAATAAAGTGAGACTGGAATAAATCCGTTCCTTGCTCATTTCTTAATTGGATTCTCAAGTTTATTTTATAGACCGATCTACTTTAAATAGGAGTATTAATTTTATGACAGTAAATCTGTTTTACGTGGAACTGTTCTAATTGCACAATAAAATATTTTATTGATCTATTACTTTTTAGAGTTTGTAAAACGAATTTCGCGGTGAATTATCTAAATAAAATTATTTGACTTTCATAGTGTTTCCTTTGTGTAGAGGAAAAACATCCGTATGGTAAACAACCCTTTGGCCCTTTTAAAAATAATCTAATGAAAACCTCTTTCCTGTTTGACTTTTAAATTTTTTCTGTACTTACGTATAAATAATAAATCTCGGTTTGTGTACTGAGCATAAGCAGGTGATATTAAATAACGAGTACATTTTTTATAAATTCGGTTACGAGTTAAATAAAATTAATATAATAATAATATCTCTTACAAATGTTTACGTGCTTTAATGTGATTGAATCTCTTAGTAAAGATCACCTGGCACAGACCCAATCTAAACTTAAATACTATGTCACAGAAATCTGAATTGAAGTCTTTGCTCGACCAACTACAATCCCGGTATTACCGTGTGAAAACGTGAGCAGTGTAGATATCTTAGAAAATACATTCTTATTTCTATTTGGGAGTAAAATATATTGAAAATGTTGTAGATTATAACAATAGCTACAATGGCTATTAAAATAAAACAAAAAGTATAAAGAAAATACAAGTAGGTGAAAGTCAACAGCTTAACACAAAATAACCGATCATAAAATTAATGAACTTCCGAAACACATAATCAAAGTTTGGCTTTACAAAATACAGATCTAAAAATGCTACATACAAAGAAAACTAAAGAAGAAGCCTATTGCGTATTTGCGACTTTTCCATTACTTCTTAGCGTTTTAAGTCTTTTAGAATAGCGCTAAAGTACTTCTGAACCGCTGTAAATCGCGTTTACACTGTTCCTGCGATCAGATGTCGACAATGTGCTCAAGCGATTGGCTGAGGAGTTTAACAGCCACCATATATCTAGGCGCATCCTGGAGCTTCTATACAAACCTTTAAAAGTGCCCATAAAGTGGACGTTAAAACGACGACTCTTTTTACACTTTATTATCATTGGATGTGAACGTCGGCTCAGATTCCTTCGCAATTTACCACGAAGCGAAGAAGACATTCTTGTTGGACGCGCGTTTTATCGTAAAATCAATATAACTGATTATGGACGTGAGCTCTGAAACGTCATGGCTTATGAACTTCCTTTTACGATGGACAACGTATCTCCATTTGGGTGTTAGACGCAATAAAAACGAGTACAACAAAGACTTTTACATGCACTTGCAAGCGGTACAGTTGTTTACAGTATTGTTTGTTTATATTCAAGAAGTCGGTGAAACTTAAAAGTGGTTTTAGGTAAACAATGGAGTTAAGAGTGATTTCTCAAACCTCTTATCGATCAAGCAAATATGATTATTATGCTAATAACCTATTTGAGTTATTGTCTATTGATGCCCCATGATGGTTCGTGGAGATCGAGTTACGCAAGTTTCGGACAAGTTTTAAGACCCTGCCGAAGGCCTCTTACTAACTATCTTCCTTAACGCCTTAGTTAAGAAGCGCCTTATGAGAACTTTGACGCCGAGATTGAGGAAGCTATTACGGTTTTCGTTCAGATAGATATAAGCAGGATGTCACTTCCACGCTCGACTTTGTGAACTTGTTTACTTTGATGGTTCAAACTTTCGTCTAATTTATCTGAAGAGGCGTCTTTAGTAACGCATTTTGTTTAAAGTTCTTTTTTATGACAATAATAAGATGATAAATATATTAGCGTAAGATAAAATGTCGAAAAGAACCTAAGATTGTTATTCCGCTGAGTGTTCTTTAAAATAGGTTATCGAGAATCGCATTAAGCGAAAGAAATGGAAGATTAAATATTATCTTGAGCAAATATTTGTCTAGTGCACTACAGTTACTAGGTGGAGTTGGCCATTGGATCGGGCAGCAATGGTTGCATCCCGCTCTATCATTACTTCCGCTCCGCTCTCAACTGGGGCAATCGATAACGGGGGTTGCGGGGGGCGAGGTCCCTCCGCGTTCGCTCTCACCGTATAGCTCTTCGCGCGCATCACTCGTGTGACAATCGCTCACGCTTCGCTCGTCCATCCATCGCTCATCGCTCCACCCTCGTGGTCGATCATATTATTATGATAACATGTGTAAGTAAACAAATATCGGACCACTACTAAACTATGGAGGTGATATTACATTTTGGGGATATTATTTCAGAAAAGTAAACATTGCTGCATTTATATTTTTTAAACGTGCATTTGACTAGGACTACTGGCTACTTCAATAGCGACCTTTGAAAAGCATCGAGCTAGAAACAGATAGCCTACACATTTAAATTAGGTCTTTGGAGTCTGTGGACGTCTTTTAGCTGACGTTTACCTGTAAAGCTGGTATTGAAACGAAAACATGCAGTGCTTTGGTGACAATAAAGACTTTTGAGTAACCTTTGACATCTCTAATAACAAATTGTAAGGCACATTTTAGGTGTCTTGACAAAATTTCAACTAGTATTATACCTCTCTAATAAAATGTTAGCTGCCAAGTTGATGAACTAATAATGTATTAGAGATAATGAGTTTTCAGCATGAGTAGGTCGGAAGTCGAGTACTTATCATATCGCGGGGGTCTTAAAGACAATATTATAAGGACATCGATAATTTTCGGTGTGGTGACTAGTAGGACACTCTGTTAGTACACAGCATTTACTTTTATCTCATCTGACCTTTACAAGAGCCTAAAAAGGAGAATCTACGCCATAAATTTATACATATTTGCGAAAGAAGAAGGAAAGATAAACACTAACCCTTATACCAAACTCAAGGTCCTCTCCATTCCTGAAAGGCACAGAAATCATCATCGTCGTCTACTCATTAACTTTCCATTAGCCACTATAAACTGCGAAAAATTAAAACAAAAAATAGTCAAATTATGGTTCCTGTTACACGAGGTGTAACCTAACAGTGCAGTCCCATGTGTCCCATTATAGGGACAGAGTTAACAGGGAGGACTCGAATAATAGAAATTAATGAGAAAAATAAAAAATAAACTACCTTTATGGTAAAAGCTTATTCGTTTTGACTTTTTTGCGGTTGTATTGTTATGCGCTTGCATAAAATGGTGTAAATAAATGCCTATTATATAACATTACATTGAACAAATAAAATTACTTACACTCTGGTTGAACTTACTTATGCAAGTAAGTATAATATACTTACTTAATTATTTTCAACCAGAGTGTAAGTAATTAAAGAATAATATACTTACTTATTTTCAACCAGAGTGGAAGTAATTATATTTTAATTTTATTTGCTGGGTATATTATGCTCAACTATAGTCACGAACATTAACAGATATTCACTGTTCATTTGATAAGCTTTACATAACTTCTCTTCGACAACAAAACCAAATTCTAAACCGAAGCCTTTATTCAGAAAGCATTTTATTCTCAAAATAAAAATACACCAACAACCCTACAATTTCATAGAAAATCCTTGAAATGAGATATCGTAGCCGAGAAGAACCCGGTCCGGTAATAAAACATTGCCCCCAACTGCATACTAAAAAACGTGCGAACTCGGCAAATTTTCAAAACGGTCGTCTTGGTAAAAAGTCGGAGCAGTTTATGTCCGGCACCGGCACCTGTTCTCGCAATCACTGCATCTTCTATAATATTTATTACTTGTGAATATCATATTGCTACTTCTTTGCCGCTGTATCTGATTGCAGAGCTCACGGCACACGGGACGTAGGGGAGCGAAAGATGTTTTTCATAAATATTTATGCCACATTATTTCGTTATGTATACTGCAGGTAACGTCAAATTAATTTTGTACTGTAACGATAACATACGGGCAAGTATAAGCATAAAAATAGATTATTTCGTAGACTTTTTATGTTAGGGTAAAGAAGTTGTTAACTTCAAAGTATGAAAATAATATGAAAATTTCTTTGGAAATCATCTTTAACGTCAAGCTGTAGGAGAATGTCGAACACGACGAACGCATCGAACGAGATTGCCATTTAACTTTATGAGTGATGAAAAAGATGGGTAAATTCTGCATTATAACAAAGTTTACTGGAAAATGGTATTACTTTAACACTTGCGTTTTCTATCGTTTGAAGTAAAAGTATATAAGTTCTAGTGAAGTGTGTTGCGTTTCTGTTTAGTGTCATAGTTGTTTTTTTGTGTTATTTTTGACACGACAGTATGATTGCATACGATCTAGGACTCCTTTCTCTCAAAACCAACGAAAACATTGCATTGAAATTCTTCCTTCTTTATGCTTAGTTAAGTAGACGAAATGTAAATGATAAGTAGAGTACAAAAAAATTGTAATCTATTCTTATTTTAAATTGTTCCTTTTTCAATAAAACCTATTTAATATAGAACTCAATGAGCAACAGGTAGTTAAAATTAGTTATGCGATGTCCAATTTAGATATTTTTACCTTTCGGCTTGTTAAAAAAGATAAATTATGATATTTTTAATTCCAACAGGTTGCTTCCACTCATAAACGATAATCTAAGTTAACTTACTTACGAAATATTTTTTAGACAGTGTACTTATACTCGTAGTAGTGCTTAAGATACCAATTAAAAAGTTGATCTCCATAGATCTGACAGGTGCTGTAGTCATCACCAGCTATCGAAGTAAATACCCTTAGTCTGATAAGGTTGATCAGAAAAAGTTTTCACATTTCCCTTCCACCTAAACACAGTAAGTTTTGTACTGCTTGGATAAAACTTGCAGGCACGGCCTAAAGTGGCTCTAGCTAAAGATACCTACGACATAAAAAAGTGGTTATGTATCATTGATACAAATATTTATAAAGCAATAACTTTACCCTGCTGACTTTTATTTCCCAATTTTATGTCCTAACATTAAAAAGATTACCAACTGCAAGTACACAATACTATCATTCTAATATACCTACCAGCTTACCTAGCAACAATATCCAACCTACAATTTTCACCGCAAATATTTACCCGAAACCCAAAATAAATTTAATAGTTTAATCCACTAAGTTCGCTCAAATGAGTTTAGGTTTAAAACTAAAATAAATGAAGCGGTTCGATTCTTATGGGACCGCAAGCTCATTACATTATTGTTATCTTAGCAACCTTAGTAGAGTGGAAGTTGTGTGGAGGTAAAGTGTAGCTGGCCGGCCGGGAGGGCTACAAGAACAAAAGGCTCACGTAATTAGACCGACCGCAGCAATACATAAATAATTTGCCTCACGTACCGCTTTGTTCAGAGAACAGCTTTTTATTTAACGCGTTATATCAAGAGCAACACTTCGTGTGCTTTTGATGGCCGTAATCCTCTATCCTTTTATCCTTACGTACAGGTAGCCATTGTTGGGTAATACTGCCTTTGTTAATATCACTATTAACAATTTTATGTCCCACAAACACATTATTTTTGCTTGATTACACTTCTTTTGTCTAAGAAAATGGCTAGTTACAGTCTTTATACAACACGTATCTAAGATTAGAAATAACACATCGAAAGATTTTATAAAATAGAGAACAACAAATAAATATAATAAAACTTTCAACAAAAACGAAGAGTTTTTTAAAAGTTATATAAAAATAAAGCCCGATATTCCCACCCGATACCTTACAATTTTACCCTTTGTTATTCCTACACACAAATATATCTTTGCTAAACGGAGAGCCATGAAATATTTGACGTTAAATCCAGTTACCAAAATTTCGGTACGGTGTAAAAGGAAAAGAAATTTTAGGCAGGTCCGCTTAATGAAACAAATTTTCAGGGCGGCGACATTTAAAACGTAAGTAAGCCCTTTGTAGTGCGTTGGGCGCAGTTCGCCGCCTTTTGTCCCAAAAGCCGGACGACCCGCGGCGACACGCCTTTGTGTTGCCTTTACAAAATATTGCTAATTACGATTAAAAAGAAACTTCTGCACTTCCATCGGAGCGTTTGTGGCAGTCCTTCGATTAAGACCGTAACAAATACAATAAAAACAGGCAACTTTTGTTTTAAAATTAATGAAGGACTAGCAAATTGTTTAGGTAGAAACACAGCGACATATTTAATATGCAGAACTACTAACAGTGCGTACTAACTACTTGCATTGTTATGGCAACGGACGAATGAATCGCAGCTTAATTGGACCATAGTTTAAATTTTACCATCATGGACAATTTCACAATAGTGACAAATCACTGTTTCGATATACTAGTTCTTATATTAGACTAGCTGGCCAACACAAGTTCATTTGCATCAAAAAGCGGTGTATTTTAGCTGGTTTTATTATATTTTAGTTACCTTCAATAAATGGGTTATGCCTAAATAAAGACCTCGTTTTAGTCATCGTGTAAAACAATATCGACAATTCGACCCTATTCGGCTTTGGAATAACTTGATGTTATAAATATGATTATTTTAATCTTAACTCTTGTTGACCAGAGAATAATTATAATATTGAACTTAAAATTATAGTATTTGCTTATGATATAATAATATAACCCCAAATTTTCACAAAGGTTTTCAGTCGGTTCTCCAGGACTCCTAAAATTAGGAGCTACGAGTAAAATCATTTTGAAAGCAGCTTGTGAATGTACGATGCTCGTACTTAGTGCATTGCTCTTATGAAAGGTTCATACTGTTCATATTTTCGCCTTTTTGTCTTTATACACGTACATGCATTGATCTTATTTCAATTTCAATGAAAGCACTATACTTTATTTGTCTTTATTAAAAGCTGGCGTCTACTTTTGAATCCGCTACATTGTTTGAGAACAAACATAGCATTAATTTAATATTTCAAAAGTTTTTGGTAAAACAATGACGAGATATTCCTTATTATTAATATTTTTTGGTGAGATGCTTCTCATTATTCAAGCAAACGTAATCCTATTTTCTAAATGTTTGCAAACAAATCTGTAGTTGAAAAATGTTGAGGTTGTTCTTCAGCGTCAGCGTTTTATCCTTAAGAGTAAGGAGATATAGTGGAAGTCGTAAAATTAGGTCTTTACCTATGAAATTGCCGTTTCTATGAAGATTTTATCAGAAGTTAGATTTTTCATACTAACGTTTTTCTTAGATTTACTAATATTTTAATGGTAAAATAGCACATCTAAACTTTTTTGGCTATAAATTCAACCAGATACGGATAATAAATGTTTTAGAGCATGTTCATAGTCAAAGTTACGAAACAGTATTAGCTATAGCACACTGCAACATGTATAATCAGAAGAAAGTGGATAATTTGCCGAAAATTCTCTATTAGCTGTAGTATAGCTAATAGAGAATTTTCGGCAATTCATATAAAACAAAAATAAATTACATAGTATACAAATCCATAATAGGTAAGTCTCCTAGTAGACTAAGACTTATTAAAAAAAACATTGTTTTAGGACATTGAACTTACTGTAAAAGTAAAAACTAAATGCAATATTATGATAACCCAACCTAAACTAGATCTACGAGAACAAAATATGACAAAACACAAACAACAGATTATATAAAAATCGCCTTTAGCTCACCCTCAAATATTTGGCCCTCGACGCAAGTTATGTTGTCAACGTGACCTACAGTCTATAGCTTAACAATATTAGGAAAAAAAAATCGCTACAAAATTTTACGTCCGCCGTGTGCCACCCCACTAATAATGTCTGCTTAAGGGTGGCGGTAACATGGAGTACACATTTACGCTCCGTTAAACGGAGAAAGCTTTTTTCGTGTTTAGTGTCACAAAAACTGTTATTAGCTTGAATTGCGTCAGTAAGAGCCACCCAGGTTTAGGTGGTCATAAGAAAAATTAAGGGAATTGCTTCAGTGTATTAATCTATTGATGGCTTTGAAACGACTTTTATTTTGGTTAAGTACAAAGCGTAATACCGCTTTTGAAGTACTAAATTCAATTAGGATTCTTATACGTAAATGGTATCCTTGGAAATAAGCTTATAACGTAATATATTCTTAAGTAACGTTATTATGTTAACAGAAATTGCAAACAGATATTAAGGAATTTGTACTGTATTACAAATTACTCTTAATTAGGTATATAGAAAATATCAAAATGGTTAAGTACATGTTTTGTGTTTATTATGGAAAATTCTATGAGAGGTTTCATTTTTTGCGGTTCTTGCAGGACTACGAAAAATAAAACCATTTCGAGCACGACTATGTACTCGTAAAGTTTTGAGGTCCTTCTTTGAAGCCACGGTAATGTTGAGAATGTATTTTACTCTATTTTCTATCACTTGTATATCCACGCAGTGGGTTTTTTATTTTTAAGTAGTTAAGCAGTAGGAGTAATGTGTTTTAAGTAGACATATTACTCCACTTTAAGTAGACATATAACTCCACTTTAAGTATTCGTATCCAACACCATTCAATAACTTCAACATATTTTAAAACAAAAACTCAACCTATGAAATAAATCGTCAACATAACTCGGGTAATTACCTAATTGTGAGCTTACACGTACGCTATCGATGTTCTGTGGCCTTGTTATACCGCATCATTTAACTGAGTATCAACCCTTTTGCTACATTTTAGATTGTAATATTATGTATCAATACGTTTTTAAATTATTTGATAAATAATTATACATTGTAACCTATTATGTAATATTGTCGTATTAGATGCTTAATGTCCTAATGTAGAGACAGGGCTCATTCGATGCTCAAGAATAGCAGATAGCATTTGCTTGTCCAGATTTACGTTTGTATATTATAATATGAATAATCTAACAGCCCATTAATGTCCCACTGCAGGGACGGGCCTCCTCTCGGGACGGAGGGATACTTGGCCTACTAATACCACGCTGGTCAGACGGATTGGTATAGGGTTTAATTTCAAGTTTTCCTTCTTTTTATTTCGTTAAGATAAAACCATTCACGGATAGTCCCTTAGTCGGTTTTTACGACACCCATGGGATGAGATGGGGTGGTGACATATTGTAAAATAAATACAACCGACTTCAAAACTTGAGTATTGATACTGATTGTAATACGTTATTCAAATGCCATGTGTCAATGCGGCATTTGACCACGGTTGATAGACAATAATTGATTAAAGGTTGCCTTTCAAGTATTATTTCCCTAGTTTACGAAAACTACAGAAAGAGTTACTTTGTCCACACAAGGAAAGATTCACGGACATATTCACGGACATCTCTACACAGCGCCATCTGTTCCCAAACTAAGCTAGGCTTAACCTGCTTGTGTTATGGGTAACAGAACAACGGATATTAATACTTTTTTTTTGTTGTAAATACATACTAGGTATTATACATAGAAACACTCAGACCAATTCAAACAATCATGTTCATGCACACAAATATTTGCATTAAGCGGGAATCGAACCCGAGACCTTTGCGTAGCAGTCATGTACCTATATGTAGATTATAAAATAGAAAGCTTTTTTTTCAACTCCAACATCGTTATGAAAATTACAGTAACTACAAAATTAAATATGAATACCACTAAATTGAGTACAAGTAAAGGCACCTGTCCCCCTTTACTTATTGACTAGGTTTGACAAAGTCCCTTAATGTGCGGTTTGCGTGGACGGAAATGGACATTTGTGTTCACGTTGGGGGACATCAAGACATTTTAAGTGTTGTCTGTCCATCAATAATAAAATAAAAGGAAATTATTTAGATTACGTAGTATTTATCTTCTTAGAATAATTTCAATGTTACGGAAATCAATTTTGGGCATTATTTATTAAAGTTGAGGTTAATAATTAAAGTTAATCAGAAGGATCTCCGGGCACTATGTTTCTTATTTCTATTATTATTGGGTACTTCAAAGAATAGTGTGTCACACGAAGACGTCGACTTGACAATGACAACAGCAGCTTCCTTACTAAAATAACGATCATAACATTATAAAGAGCGCATCACTATAAGAATATTCCAATTAAAATTACTATAATCGGAGCGTTGATAGAAAATAGAGTAATTACGTAATTTCCTGCTACCAGTTAGAGCCTCAAGCGTAGCGTTACAACAAGAAAAAGCATAAAATAACTTTTAGAATATGGATCATAGACTTCTTTTTAAAATTTTAGTTACAGAATAAAGTTTTAGACTACACTATTTGTTAAATAAACACGTTAATATTAGAGATAGACTGGGCCACAAAGACAACTATTTTAAGGAACACAAAATGCATAAAAAAACTCATAGTATATTTACTGTCTAGAAACGGTAACAAAACTTATTCGAATGACATTTTCACAAAGATCAATAACATTCCAACAAGTTTTACGACTGAAATAAAAAGCTACATAACTTAGTACTGATATATAGTGTTTTATTATGCGTTAATATAGGTAATGACTAATATCGTTGTGCTTTATCACCACAGCTGTGATCATAAGTAACCACACCCTGTCGAAGCCACGCCTGGCCGCAAGCCACTAAAATAATGTTCAGCCATTTCACGCTTCACTATCTGTGACGAATGACACGTGCACAATACATTACATTCTTTATTAATAAAATAAGTATTATAAGCAACACAAAGTTAACTTTGTTTTTAGATCCCGCTGAAGATTTTAGGTCTCTTCCATTGCTAGAAAAGTATTACATGCTTTTCTAACACTGGAAAATACCCTTGAGCTTAGCTACACTCAATATACCTCTCAACAAATCAGTTTTTGATAATAAAAACTACGTATTTTGCTCACTTTATTATATTTCTTTGTATTGGCTATACAATTTTGGTTATTATATGAAACTATTACAGCACAAAAATACTTAATGAAATATAAATAATAATATAGAAAACCCGAACTTACATGGAATAATGGGCACGATCTATTTGTGTCCCATAACAAAATCACGTATTCAATTTCATGTCAAATAAGGACGTATATTTGACAAAATCAATGTATTTTGTAAAGGACTAAACAAAATATAATAGAGTGGAGGCTCTAAATGCTTGGCCGGGCGGACGTGGGAGTGACGGGAGCGGCCGAGATGGGCGGTATTAGTTTTCGCCACATTGAACACGTTGTGGGATCCAACTTATTAGGAAATGTGATCATGCGAATAATACTCGCTTCATACGTTTTATTGCGTTAGGGTATTGGTTTCTCGCGATACTGTTCGTTATATTTCAAAATTAATATCTTTAGACGTCGACGAAAAAGAATTCTATTTCGATTTTTCTCGCAAGCAATTTTAGTTGATCCGTGAAGACCAAAAAGCCCTTAAGGCGATGTAAGATATTGTACGCAATATTGAAAGAAGAGCGTATGTTTTTTTTTAAATATTTCTTACTTAAGATGATCAGTGGTTCGTCGACAGGTCACGTGTTTTCTTATCACATGGATAGAACATGTAGGATGGCGACATACACAACAGTTCCGTATTTCGACAGCGTCTCGCTGATTCTGATTATGTAGATTCCTTTACAGACAAGATTTTACGCAAACATACGAATGAAGATCGAATCAGATATGCATGGGATCAGTTTCTTATCCTAGGGAAAATATGGAAAGATATTCCGTAAATAAACTTAAAAAGAACATATTTTTGGCATACCTATTTTCTACGTATTTTCGTCAACAATGAACAGTTTCATAGATACAAAACACATAAAATATGTTTTATGATACAGTAGTATTTTGAATAATGTCATGCTCAATACGTAAAAGAGAAATCGAAAAGGTCTAGGAAATATTTATGTCGATTCGATATTCTTGGTTGAACAAGACGGAATGATTAACCATTAATTTAGATAAGAGCCGAACCACCGGTTGCTTACTGTATATACCTCGTAGTGTTTTAAAAATCATTAGTTCGTAGGAGTACAAGTGGCCGTGGGGTCACAGGGAAAGTCCACCTCAAATCCAATCGAGTAAAGTGCGCGGTTCTCTTGGCGTCTCCGCGGAGTTATTTAGCTGAAACGTTTCGGTTGTTGACAACAGTCAGTGTACCGGCTATTGCAAAATTGAGTGTCCCTTCCACCTCTTACTCAAATGTGTCAACACGTTCCTTAATATACAAAGAATTTTAAACTTATTAAAAAACAACATCGAATCGCACCTAAGTACTCAGATAGTTAAACAGAATTGGTTAGACTATCTCGGTGCTGTGTCGCTATTTGTAGCGAGTGTGTAAACAGAAACAAAAGTTTAACTATAATGTGTTCTCACAAGTAACTAATGGATGGTAAGTTTCTGTAGGTACTTAAGCGGCCAATTCTTGAGGCCAGACTACTTTCCGAGTACACATTAGCGCGTACTGTCGGGTGCTTTCTTGGCTAAATCTTAACTATCTACTTAAGTCAGTGTCAGGTTAAACTTGTGAACGAATTGAATAAGCCCCTCGCTCGCTCCCCCCTTCTCTTTATCTGCTTTCATTACATGAGCTTCACTCTGAAATTCGGTTCAATTACTCAGTAATTTGGTGAATTGACGTGGCATTTTGTCAGCTTCTTCGCTTGTTTTGTTTTTAGTCCTAGTAATTTTATTTTTTGTGCTGTTCTAATTAAGAGCTACATTGTTGTGTTCGTGGTAATAGAATAAAATTAAAATGAGTAATATATCTTTGAATGAAATTTTAATCTATATTTAATTTATGGCATATAAGTTTTCACTTACATTATGTACGAAAATGTGCAAATTTAAACAAAATATAAATTAATTTCTAAATTTTAATAAAGATCGTCCAAAAATGTTAATACGGACATTAAAATTTAAATAAAATATATGTAGAGAGCTAAATGTGAAATAAAAAGAAATTATTGTGAAAAATGTTTTAATTAAGATTTCTTCAATTCAATTTCATTAATTAGATTTCAGTAATGTAACAACACAGTATAATATTAATAACCGGTGCGCCAAACATTTTAAAGAGTCAGGTAGTAAAGGTTCATAAAATTAGTTTAATATACCGTTCATGTTGTATTCGTTCAACTGCGGTGGCTATGGAATATCGCACCATAAATTGTTTATTGCACGAATGTTGTCAATTTCAACAAAGGTTCACTTCCGCGAATTACTGACCAATGAAATGTCAGTATGTCGCGTTCCTCCCTCACCGTAATAATATAGAACACGGCGGTGTCCTCGTAAAAATATGTTTAATGACGTCATAAAGATTCGATATGTTCGCGCGGCGTTGTGCTGAAAGCCTGCTCTCGCAAAAGTATACATTATATGTATCTATAAATCCGTGAGTGTTCCATTTATTACCCACCATGGCTTTATCGATACTAACGTTACTGTCACATTAAATATTTATTGTCTACCTACGTATTACTATTGTCTATTATTGAACGTATGTTAAAGAGATCGCAGCTGGCTCCAAAAATATAAACTTTATATAGAAATTGTCCAGAATTTTGTTAGTACTTAGTATTTAGTTCATTAACCGTAAATATAAATTGTTCGAATGAATCATAATATGAAGTTAAAATATAATCACTACAATAGAAGTTTCACAAAGGCAGATTTTCCCATTGAATTGTGTCGAAATTTCCCGCGTGCCTCCCATCCCCCGTTCCCCCCCTCCTCTCTTGCCTCAACCCCGCGCTTGTTCGTCTCCTCGATGCTATTAACCGCAAGTTTCGTTATTAGCGACTGTGTTGGAAAGTTATAAGGGAATCACCTTCATTTAAGTTGAGATTAAATTCTTACTGTGATTGAATAACCGCGCGCCATTAGTTTTGTACGAAATTGCTAATGTACAAATACATTGTGTTTTCATACTTCGATGTTGTTTTGAATCCGTAGATAACTGTAGATAACGTTACTTCAATATAAGCGAATGTAGAGCATAAAGGACTTTTAAAATTTTGTACTAGTAGCCATTTTATAGGGTAAAATAACCTTACCCCCTCGAGTTGACATTTATAAAACCCTTTATAGACAAATTACTAAACAGTCAAGTAACTTTAAAGATTAAAATAAAATTAAAAATATATATCAATAAACTTTTGTTAAATAAATACAAGAAAGTGACGGTAAACAATAAATTAGACACAAACTTTGTGAAAACTCGGTACAATCTTCAAAGGCCGTAAACGAGATCAAGTAATTTAAGCCGAAATAAGCAAAATTACACTGGCATTGTCGGCTTCTCAACAACGTTACCGTAAAGCGTTTCCACAAACGTTTCTTACAAATTAAATTTAATATTTTAACATCATCAAGGATAATGTTTATATAGAAAGTTACAGTATTAGTAGAATGCAGCTTTTTACATCATTTGTATGGAAATCTCGTAGTGTCCGCTGTAAAGCTGATGTCCTCCCCAGCATTTTGTTATTCAGGCCGCGAAACGTGTAGGAAAATTAAGGTAGGCCGCTATGGACATGTGGACTTTGATTCCGTGCCGATTTTTGTATGTAAAAATGGAAGCCTTCTCATATGGTATTCATAAAGGTACCCGGGAAAAGACACTTTAAAGAGAAACATTTGTAAGTTTTGCCATCGTCGTTTATATTGCTCAATACGTATTTTGTACGTACCTTTTTTAATCAAAGAATATTTTGCTGTATGAATGTAAAACAAATCGTAAGATAAAACAACAAAAAATAATCCGACTCTAGCCAGAGTCGGTTCCGATCACCACAACGTCACACAAAATACTAACACAATATTGTACCAAGGCATTGCATAGCTAGTAGCTTATAATTAGTTCACGTATGCTGTGTAGTGGCCTAATTAACGAGCGGTGAACATGCCCCTCAGTTCACACCTAGTTTTATTACTAAGTACTGTCCATTAGGTAACAAAGCAATGACGTTAATACTAAATGATTAATGAGTATACTCGTTAAGTTTCTTGCTTGAACAATAATTACATAGTTGATACTAAATCAGTGTGGAATGAACATTTTTGCCGTTCCTACGATGTCGTCAGGAAGCACTTCCATTCCATCATAACTTTCAAGAGTTATCTTAGTTAGAGGCGATCAATTTTCATTTTCCTCTGATTACGAAATTTCTTTGAGACAAAGAGTAAAGTTATGGTGTTGCCAATTTGTAATATTGCTTGTGAGTTTATTGATACATTAAAGTATTGACAGTCTAAGATAAGTGAAAAGGATAATTAAGTTAACAGGCCAAAATTTAAAAAAAAATTGTTTCGAGTCTGAAAAGATGGGAAAATACTTAAATAGGTACGAGTCTTTTTTCATAAATGTAATAAGTATACAGATTAGGGGACAAAATACATTTAAAAATATTTAGTCTCCTACTTCTTTCTTTACATAATTTTATTTAAAAAATCATAGTTATTAAAACTTTTTATCTAAACATTAAAAAAAACTACTTATTATGTATAAACACCGCACTCGTAAACTTTCTTTACTGACGCACACGTGAGCAATGTACGCTATTAGGATTATTAAAACTGTAGATATACCAAATAATGTTTTTAATGAGTATGCGAGTTTCGCTTAAAGTTTATAACATTGAGGTTTTATTATAAAATTCTTTGTTCGTTGTTGCATTTAAAAAAGGAATATTAACTTTTTTTTAAAGACAATATCCGCACTATGTTTTGAGCCTTGTATGGCAAGGACTTTAACAGACAAGAAATTAAGGGACACAATACACATCTACCTACGTTCCAGATAAAAAAAATATGGATCTCACAAATAATTATCTTACGTGGTTAATTTAAATTATAAACTAACTAGCTTTTGGCCGCGGCTTCGCTCGCGTTAAATTCGGGCAGCACTGTTCCTGGACACAAAAGTAAAAAAAAGAAGCCTATGTTACTCTCCATCCCTTAACTATCTCCACTTAAATAATCTCGTCAATTCGTCGCTCCGTTTTGCCGTGAAAGAAAGACAAACAGATACACTTTCCCATTTATAATATTATATAACCAGAAATGGCTATAGGGTTACTCTGTATGCCGTGGAAATAGGTGCGAGGGGTACACCAGCTAAATCCCTCTACAATCTATTAAAAGAACTAGGACTGCCGAGAACTTCAGTAAGCTCTCTACTATCACGAATGTCCAAAACGGCATTGTTAGGTTCCTACCAAATTTGGATAGGTAGAGGACGGAACATGGCAGACAGTGAAGGTGACCGCTAACGCGTTGTAAGGGGGCCTCCTTAAACCTACATCTGGGTCGTAAGTCCCAGACGCTGTTACGCCAGTGTTCCGCCCTCTATCACGCGATGGACCCGGCACCCGCACGGAGAATCCATGGAATGCTAAGATTAGGTCTTATGGAAGAGAACATAGGTTAAGTAAAACCAAAATTAACGTCATTGTTGAAAAATACATGAATTTGATTCAAATCCGAAACCTCGAGCACGGTACATACACGACCGCTTTGGCACTGAAGCAGAATATTACAAACAACTTCAAAGAGGGTCATTTGTTCCTGTCTAAGGGCACGGCATAAATTAATAATGAAACATCGCATCTTATGTAATGAATAACGGGGATCCACCAGATTTGTTTTCATTTCTTCCGCTCAAGACGTGTATTTACATATTATACAAACGGAAGACCTCTGTAATACATTTGCAAGATGATAAACAGAACGGAACAAGGGAAGTTATAATTTACAGTATTTGTAGGCGCTCGAGAGACGCATGGGGCCCTGCCCTCTCGGAACATCACGTCACCTTTTATACTGTAAAGTATTTGTCAACAATTTCAACTAGGTACTTTGTTAAATATGAAATTATGAAATATCTTTGTTCAAAAAGAACTGCGAACTTAATATGTTGAAATTATAGTTACAACTACACAGGTGATTATTTTAAATTTTTTAGAGGATAATAATGTTTTTCATAGATATTATTTTTAATTAATCATTTTATTATACTTCATCATTTTATTACATATTATGTATTTTAAAAAAAACCTAATAAAACAAAGCAAAGTTATTACTTCAAATACAAAAGCTTTAATAAAGATTCACTGTTAAGTAACTTCTTATAATACAAAATCTATACAAAGTCTTTTACAAATAAAATGTAAAGTAAAAACCTCATCCCACAAAATTCTCATCACAAAAAAACAGGCTACTCAAATAAACATCGGTCAGCACTAAGATAACAAAGTAAATAATTCATTAGATTGCTACGACAACATTCACTACAATCAGAAGCGCCGACAAAAACTCTTTCCAATAAAATGTATGGTATCTTGTGGAGGCGTAGAAGCGGGGAATGAACACGGTCTTGGATGTTTCATCCATCATGCTCAGGGCCTGTAGTCGGCAGATTGATTGGCGCCGGCCACACGCCCCATACTAGCAAATATAGCGCCGAGGAGAACACTGAGACAAAAATGGTGAGAGAGCAAACAAATGCGCTGTCGATATCGTGACAGAAGGATTGATAGTGCAGGAGAGCCCGCTTGTTCCATAGCCCGCGTTCGTCCTTTGTTTTACTAAAGCTTGTGTAGCGGTCAACTTCAAATCGTTTGTCGTCAATGATAAAAAAGTAACAGGGAGTTTAAAAAGTAGGTACATGTATATTTTAAAATTATAAAGTAATGTAACAATTGAAATGACCAATGCGTTTTTCTCTAATGTCAAAAGTATTGTCAAGTGTTTTAATTAACTTATCCTACTTATAGTTTTATAGTCCCTTACGTAATGTAGATTTATTGTATCTAGCCGCTTTCAATCAATCGAAAGGCTGTTTTAAAAATAGACTTAACAAGCATATTATATAAAAACATATTGGTTTGTGAAAGAATGCAATATTTTGCATCTAATCAGTTTGACTAGAGCGTTACTCATTAATTGACCTCGTTTTTTTTTTTTTTAACGATTTATTCAATTACCATTGTATGAAAAGACACTAAAAATAATTTCGAATATTTCTATGAATAAAAAAATCCTTATACCTTATACTTAGACTTCGCAGAAGTCTTTTATTGAATTTCTAAATATAATCAAATTTATTGGAAATACAAAATGTGAAATCTCGAAATTAATTCCAGTTATAAAAATATACTTTAATTGAATATACATACTTTATTTTTGTTAAGAATGAATACATCAATGATGATGTCGTTTATTCAACGAACACGCGGTAACTTAATTTCTTGCTAGATATTTTATTCTTTCATATGAGAAACTAACAGTAAGGTTCAATTTGTTATTACAAATCAACAAATAAATACCCCTTTTACAGGACTTTTGGCACTTTAAGAGTTTGCTATTTTGAAGCGTTTACTTAATATTCAAATTGATGACTGCTTACTTGTATTAAGGTCTACATGCTTTGAAGAACATGAAACACCCTCATATCCCATCAGAGTTATTTGAGCGGCTTAAAATACTCTTAACTGACAAGGGGGTCAATTAAAAATAATAATAAATATGTTCAAGTCAACAAACTCGATTGCTTTAGTTTTTGCCCTCAAATTGAGTGTTAACACTAACACTAAGCTTTTTTTAAGCTTCTGTCTGAATCCACCAACCACACAAGCCAACGAAAATACCTGTATTATTTAGAAAAATAAGTTACTAATTTGTAAACACAAACGTACACTTTTACAGAATAGTGTACGTTTGTGTAGCAGAATAATATACAGACATTATTCAAAAAAGTTGCACCTTAATGTCCACGTATCTAGAATAATTCGTGATTATAACTAATTGTTGCAGAGTTCGTGATGTCTGAAGGCGGCGCGGCAGGCAACTACCCTGCCAGGTCGCCTATATCCAGCTCAACGACGGGACATTCTAGCTCCAGTCATCACAGGTATGTAGCTTATATCATTGCTATTAAATCAAGATAACTTATAATAACTATATAAAGACTATAGCTGTTACTCGGGACTTGCAGTGTTATGGTCAGTCTCTTCCGAGGTAACACTGTTTATTCTGTAAGGAGGATTAGGTATTAGTCCCATGAAAAAACAAAGGTATAACTTCTTTTTTCATCCATGTTATATAGATTTTATTATAATTATCAGTATCTCTAACCTTTTTATATGCAAGATAAAGGATTTTTTTTTATACCATCATTATTTATCACATCCACAAACCGTTGATATCAGTTCGATTAAATAATCATTTCAGTTCGATGAAAATGAATGTAGAAGCTGATTAGCAACTTTAAGTAAACATGTTTTACATAGCAACTTGTAAACTTTCTGTAAAATACTTAAATCAATGTAAAAAACATTTTTTCATAATAAAATATCCTAAAACTTTCATAGAAAAAAAACAAAATAAAAAGCATAAAGAATTAAAACCCATTGTTTATTTTTTAAAACATAGGTACATATAGAATAGTTTATTACAAACATAAAGACGTCTCGTGACCTTTGAAATGTTTAAAAAGGGTTAATGTTCTGCCGTATCTAGTGTTTTAATTGTTGATGGACACTGCTATAATAATCTAGTACAATGCTAGACGGAGAGATTTATTTAATTCTGTTTGAACTTAAAATGTCTTTGTGGCAAAGTTATCTGTATGCCCTGCACGATGATGGCAGTTTGATTTCTACGCAAGATAACTATTTGTAAAATCCAATGATGTTCTTAAGCCTTGACGTTGATTTAACCGCAGATTTTATATCTCCTATAACACAGGTTATCCCAGCACCACAGGGTTTATCCCTATTATGTTTTTTGACATAAAAAGAACATTGTTTGCTACATTATAATAATGTTAATAAAAATTTGAATTTAAAACGTACCACAATACGAACCAGACCGTAACCATACCAGCATTAATAAAAAAAAACAATATTTGGTGATTAACAAAAAAATCACGCGTTTCATTAGGAGTACTTCTAAATAGAATAGTTTAAAAGAAAAGTCACCCTTTCTTTTAAGGAAAATATAGTAAGCCTTTAATATTGCTGTACTGTTCTACGAACTGACTATATCAATAAAAACCTATTGTCGTTTCTTAATAATTTAATTAAATTTTCAATTTAATTTTAATTTATAAATATAAATTTTCGGAATACTTTTACACCCTGTAAAATATAACAAAGTAATGTAACAGGCACTCCCGACAGAACTAATTTGATTATACTTACAAGGTTAAAACGTCCCATAAAAATGCTCAATACTTTAAGAAAAGCTTTTACGTAATAAAGTCCCCGAATATGCACATAAAAGCCCACAAATTTAATAACAGCATTTTTCATTATAGAGTGCTCTATCCTGGAAACCTTTTATTAATGCACTTATATTCTAAAATTTTCCTTTGAGCCGCCCTACAAAATTAATCTTAACTCTCATCAAAAGGATCGAAAATACTCTGCATTCCTACCGCGTATTGAATGGCGGAGCGGTACTATATAACGCATTGCAACGAGACAATTTGACATGTCAATAAGGACAACCTTTAATTAAATATAATCTTCTTTAAATTATTTGAAAAGAGAATCGTGGAGCTAATAAAAAATTGATGGAACTGGCCGGTCGCTTCCCGCCACCAGTATAAGTGCTTGTGACGGTCTGCATTAATTTAAACTTATCCCCGAGAAAATACTTTAAACTTTAGAATCGAGAATGTACTCTAATTTACATTTTTAATCGCTGTTTTGTTTACTCCGTTTTATTTAGTACCAAGTGAGGGAAATTAGTGGCTAATTTAATCCTTGGCTAATTAAACGCTTTACTTGTTTGTAATCTTTACTAACTTCCATAACTTATTTTAAATTATACGGAAATTTTGATAAATTATGAAATGTTGTTTGTACTCGACATTTTTGTTAAATACGTACTTGGGTTTAATTAGGCTTTAGTAGTAGGTACGGGTTCACATTGAAAATCAGCGCTCTGTTGTTTGTGGTAGCCCCACAATGCAACATCAAGTTGAGTGTGACCATTGTTCACGTTTCAAACATGAGTTGAGATGGTTTGTGTATGGAATTTGAATGTATATTTAAAAAATATTTACCGAATAACAAAATAACAAATTTCGTTCAAAATAATTTATACTAGTTTCGGTTATTAAAAAGCAGAAAATTAAATTAAATAAAATTCAAAATACTTATGTTTTCTTAAACAAAGACTGTTAATTTAATCAATACTAAATCAATAAAGCAATAATGACGGGATAAAGCAATAAACATAATAATATAATTAGGAAAATTTTCTCAGTCAAAGTAAAAACACAAAAAGTGTATTAGGAACTTATAAGTTTATTTTTGCTTACTAAAGTATTTCATAAAATTATGAAACTCTATTACAACTTGTCTGTCTGGTATTGGATCTCCTAGTCGTATAACAATATTAAAAATATAAAAGTTAATAAGGTAGTACGTAAGTACCTTATTAAGTTCTTAATAAGGTTCCTTCTTTAAAAAAAATAAGAATAATGTCATTGTTAAATCTAATAACTTGATTATAATATAGTTTTATTTATTGTATTCCAATAAATGTAATTTGTCACACATAAATCATAATAGTTTAAGTGACACTTATAGGATTTATTAAACGTATATGTCAAGTAATACTTTTCAAACAATGTAACTTTAAAGCAATTATAAAATAAACTTATTAAGAATCCTACTAATATTATAAATGCGAAAGTTTGTAAGGATGTATGGATGGATGGATGTTTGTTACTCTTTCACGCAAAAACTACTAATCGGTTAAATCGGTAGTTTAAGATGTAGAATAACATTTAGGGTTCCTATACCACGAGGGTGAAGCCGCGGGCATCAGATAGTACTTAATAAATGTTACAAACTTTTGTTCATATCTGTGATTTCCGTATTATAATATTAAGTAAGTATATTTAAGTGTATTTAAGTTAGTATATTTGAGTGTAAACGAACTAATTGTTATCCAAAAAGAGCATACGTTATAAATTCTCATGTAGAAATGGAACAGAAACCTTCCTAGTGATGTCACGATTTTATATAATTAACGTTTGGCGCACCTTTAAACGAGCTTACCATGCAAACTATTGAATGAACTACTTTTTTATTGCCTTAAAGTTACAAACGCCTATGCTGATGGTTGCCTCCGCTCACGAACCTCAGAAATGTTAGAGCACAGTCAAGCTGCAAAGCCACCTACTTAGCAATTATTGCTCTCCTTCAATTTCAATCAATTGTTTGTCATCTTAACAGGCCATTAATGTCCCACTGCAAGAACGGGCCTCCTCCCGTGACGGAGGGATACTTAGCCTACTAATACCACGCTGGCCAGACGGATTGGTATTAAAGGGTTTAATTTCAAGTTTTCCTTCTTTTTTATTTCGTAAAGATAATATTGACGGATAGTCCCTTAGTCGGTTTTAACGACACCCATGGGATGAGATGGGGTGGTGACATAATTATTGTATTCTTACTCCGTCATCACACAGATAGTAATTGTTTGTGAAATCCACAAATTATTGTCCTGAATTTCGATGTTTTTTGTGAACGTTAATTTCATATCTTTAAAATTCCGCGACACAGGACTAGCTATGTAAAGTGCAAGTTATCTTTTTTAAAACATTTCTAAGTTAGAAAGAGAGATCAAATAAAAACTATAACAAACAAAAGAGCAAAACATGATATGTAGCGTTCCTAGTTGTTATGTTTCAGTACTATAGATAGCCGGACGTGTATCGTCGCCACACACAGCCACATAGCTTCCGGCGTTATCCGAATACATTAGCTACGATATACGTGCTCTGACTCACCGAATATTCGTTCGTTAAGTTCCTCCCGAGAGGTTTTTGATGCCCTGACCTGCTTACCTTCGATAACTCAGCGAATTGGTTACACAAAGCCTCTTGGTCTAACCCTAAGCTGAGTCTAAATAAATTATCTTAAATTTGTTTGATCTAAAAGGTACGCTCATATTTTGAGTCAGCTTTTTACTTGTTGTACTACCTTATCAACATGTAGTACCTCTCTGCAATCTCTTGTGGTTTCTGTTACCTTAAGTACCTGTAGTCGTGTCCAAAATTGATGAACATCGATGCTCGTCAGTTTTCTAGTACTCATAGTCAAAACTTAGCCGAGATAAACGTCTAAATGATATTGAGTAAATGTTTTAAGATTTTTCTGTAGGTAGTTAAACATTTGCAGAGAGATTATAAGTAAGTAATAAATACATTATCTATGTATATGAGCAAAGTAAAAACTGTTATTTCCCCACCTTCTTATAAATAAACCTCTATACTAAGAACCAAACTAGTACAGAAGTAATCTAATTGTTCCCAAAAATGCAGTTTCTCTGGTCAACCGACACGTCAGCCATACATAGAATAGAGGAGCATGCAATCCACAACGCGTTACCGAGACACGGAAAATGCTTTAGTGAATCTATTTACCACCAAAACCACTTTATTTTTTACTAAACGAAATGCTGGAACACAATTTTTTGCTTAAAAATTAGCATAGTTAGTGATGAAATAGTTTTATGTTGAATTTTACATGTTACCTTTTATGTTTTTCATAAAAATAAATGTAGTAAATGTACATCAGCATAATAAACTCTTGCTGTTTAGTTTAGAATTGTTTTTATTCTAGAAAACAAACAGCTATATTAAGTTTAATCTGAAATGAAATCTGTGTTATATTATCTTTCAGTTTTAAAAAAGATAACTCCCCCTACTAAGAGTCGAGCCCTATGGCTAGTAGCAGGGTATTTCACAGATATAATATTAACGGCTACAAATAACATCTTGGATTAAGACAGTTATAGGTGGATAACACAAAATAACTTACATTGCGTTGACTTCGCGCACTTCCGATTTCATCAAGTAATAAATAAAATGAAATAGTTCTAGTATTGATTTTCTAAATAATAAATTACCTTCGCCATATGCAGCTGAACGACATGCATTGTTATAAATACGTCGCATATAAATATTTTCTCTTTGTGACTCTGTTATTACATTGTGAAACTCCTTAGACTTTTAATTAATGGTTATAATAATCTAAGTAATAACTGAAAATCATAATAAGAATTCAGAATAAAAGACATATAATTAGTACCTACCTAATAGAATTGATTTTATTTATATTTTTCATCACTTGGTAAAACAAAAGAAATAACTGTTCAGAACACTGTTCGTGGAATGGTAAGTGAGCAGATTATTATCGATAATGCGGAAAGAAAGCGGCAACAAAACATTTTGGCTTCTATGAGGTACTAAGTAGGGCCAGGACTTTATTCAAATTGTTCTACAGTAACATAAGGATCAAATAAAGAATGATGGTATGAAGGAGGCGTCAAATTATCGAATACTTCATAAAACTCAATAAATCTGACGTAACTCATACTATACTATACTACAAAGTGGCATAATGGCCTGGTCTTTCAACGGGACGAAATAGACAGATGGTCAGATACTTACCTTAACCACAATATCCTATCCGTTTACCTTTTCCGGCGAATACGATGAGAATATTCAAATAGCTATAACGACCATACTTAATTAATTTTTAATAAACAGATACACAGAAATGTCCTAGCTCAAAATAAAATAAGGAATAATATATACCGTGCCTTACATTTCACCAGAGAGTATGCAACAGCCCAATCATTAATATATTATAGGGGTACGATCCTGTCTGCGCACGATTTTGCTTATTCACGATACAAGCCAACCATTTCCGAACGCGTTAGCTTTTAAATTGAACCCTAAATAATAAATAACCTATCCTTAAAGACACGATTTGTTGATGGCTCCCACCCTATTTTGCTACGACTTCTTGCATAGTATTTCATTATTTTAACCACTTTAAACATTAATATGGTACACACCATACGCACAGAAATATTTTCCATTAAAATTTTAACTCAAAATTCCGCAAAATTTCATGGGAAGACTTTTGATGTTATGAAGTTCTAACGTAATCTTTGAACTCGGTACACATATCTGCTGACTTCCATTTGAAGTTTTCACCCCTTAATGGAAGGGTACGTAGCGATACATTGCATCGAGTACGTAATAGAAATTAGTCAGTAAAAGAGAAACGGTTGTCTTGATGGTTAGAGTATGAGATACTTGGCTCGTAAAACTCAATTGAGGGAAAGGGTTACACTGCCAATTGGAGGGGGCGTTATTGTTGACGTTAAAATGCAACTATGTTACATTTAACAAACCCATTCTTGTTAATTTGAAGATAATGTCGTTATACTCAAAATTTTAATGAATATTATGTGACGTAAGAATGAATTGTTTGTTTGGTGATTAGGCTTCTTTCATGTTGGACTCAGGAAGCATCTTTAAAGCCTTAAAGATTATTTTCGTCCTCTAAGGAAAAACCCGTAGAAAGCAATACGTAGAAGTAAGTATGTTAAATAGATGTTTAAAATAATTTTACTACAAGATAGTTTAGATCTGTATCTATCACACCACTTAATAACTTATTTACTTCAATAATAATTCGCAAAGGATAAATAGAGTAACCTAACATTAATCGGACGTATAACAGTTTTATTGTAAATTGGCTGCTCGAATTAAACAAGTTTTATAGTTTAAAGAATACCAAAAATAGAAATCTTTCATAATTATTTACTCGTCGTAGACAACGCCACAACCTTCTAAGAGAACTTATTAATTTTCTTTAATGAAAAGATGGAATCAATAGGTACATTTATAAAACACTACCCAAGTATACATACCTACTTATAAACAAATAAAATCCCTATCTATTAGACTTTTTGTATTTACATACAATATTAATAGCGTAATGTCCTTTGCGTTCTTAGAACGTGCGTGACTGGCTACTTCCCTGACATATTTACCGTCATAGAGCCGTAACCTAGGATTACATTTTACTTATAACAATCTATATAATTTAGTTTATTTGGACAGTTTCTCTCCTGTGTTGGTTCAAACATATGGACGCTTGTGTTGTAAAGATTGGAGATCAGATGCACTACACATAATTTTTGAATAATGTTACACATATAAATGTTTGTGTTTGTTTTGGAGGCACAAGACCGCGCAAAGTGGAAACTTTTGGAGGAGGCCTATGTCCAGCAGTGGACGTCCATAGGCTGATATGGATGGATGGATAGATATTTGTTTGTGACTATGCAGTTGTTGGGGCTTCAAATCTCCTGCAAGGTTTGTGTGTTTCAGGTTCATCATCATCAACATAATAACATTTAATAGATATCAACTGCTGGTTATAGGCCTCCTCCAAAATTTTCACTTTACGTGTTTCTGTGCTCCTCTCATCCAGCGCTTTCTCTTCGCCCTAGCCAGATGGTGCGTTGCTCGTTTGAAGGGGCTCCTACGTCTACTAACACTACGTCGTCTAATACGCGGCCACCATCATAGAACCTTTTTAACCCCACTATTACACGATACTGCGCGCTTTTTGGCCTGCCCACCTGATGGGTTTCATCATTCATAACAGCCCATTTATGTCCGGGCCCCCTCCCGTGACGGAGGGATACTTGGCCTACTCATACCACGCTGGCCAAACGGATTGGTATAGGATTTAATTTCGAGATAGTCCCTTATTCGGTTTTTACGACACACATGGGATGAGATGGGGTGGTGACATGTTGTATTCTTACTCCGTCGCCACACGGAACATTAATATTCCTTACAAAGATAAAAACTAAAACACTTCAAAATTAAACAATTTTAATAGCCTGCTACGATATGACGCCTCTCATAAAACAAACTTGCTTAAAACAGCTGAGTCAACGTGTTCATTAGTCAATGACCCCACAGGAACAAGAGACGGGGGCAATAAAATAACCCCTTTTACAATGTGTTAAGTGGAAACGAATCATATCCTATCATCAATCATAATTCTTCCCTTTCCAAAACAGGCTCGATCAATGGATCCCCACTGCCTGTTACTAATTTAATCTATTTATTAATTACCTCTTATAATTCTGTGAACTTTTTTATTTTCTAACAAGAGCTTTTGCTTTTGGGTAACTTCTTACCTTGGCAATAACACTCTTTCCAATTGACAAGAGATCGTGTTTTTTTTTTAATTAAAAAAAAGACAAATTCAATATAAGTGTTACGTACTGTAGAAACAGGCATAACGGATATTACAAAAAAAAAATCATAAATCGACACAAAAATCTATGCAACCTTCTTTTTTTTAAATACCTCTAAAGTAATATGACTATAGTAGAGTTTGTTTATTTTGGTAAAACACGCTAATCTCAAAAACTGCTGGTCTATTTTGAATACTTTTAGTATTAGATTCATTAAAAAAGTGTTTCTAGTTTTAAATTTTTTTAAAAAGGTCACTATTTCAATATACTGCTTCATAACATCTAGAAAGTAGCATAATACAGTCATACCTAACATAAATTCCACGCACAGCTAAGAACACTATAGTATTTTTTCTACTGTCATGGTAGATTAAGCCACCTTTCATCCTTGGCTTAACATTGTCGCCGCTAGTGATATACGAAAGATCATGAATGTTAGTCATACTAAGCTGGACAAATTTACTACCACACGTTACTCTGCCGTATGTAACCTTCACCTTGAATGAAATGAGATCTAATCTTGTATATGGCGACAGAATTAGAGGTGTAATTCCTTGAAGCTTAATTCTTCATGCATATTGTTGAGAATTTAAATCGTTATTTTTATTCATTGCTTTCATAGCTGACAAACAAACATAAAGTTACAAAAATAAATCAGTTAGTATCCAGGTAGATAGTTAAATTGTTGTCCAAATTAAGGCGACATAATCATTGTCATGATTAAGCTTTATATTATAGAAAAAAAAACTCAAACAATATACATCAGTAATTGACGTAGGTACAGTCACGAGCAATAATATGTACACATTTTCGCATTTTGTAAACCAGTTATCTAAAGTTCTGCCAATCCAAAATTGAAAATTTGAAGATTAATTTAAAACTGTACGGAACCTCTTCTAAATTACGAATTCATTTTGATATTGTAATGTCTAGATAAACGTGCAGATAGTTTAGAAAATTTGAAAATGTGTACATATTATTGCTCGTGACTGTACTCATATTATGAAGCACACTTATTTATTCAACTGACATTTTTTAATCTTTTTAGTGCGTGAATGTGTATGTTTGTGGAAGAAAAAGGGGAATGAGTCTGTAATTTAAAAGCTACTTCTTAATCGTTTGAACGGATTGGCAACCTTTTTGTACTTAAAAACATGTCCTACTGATATAGCGCTGCCTTGTTAGAAAGGTTAGTTTCTTGTTACGTGTCAAGTTTTTATCTTTTCTGAAACTTATGTGTACAGTACAGTACAGTTTTAGGACATATTACACATTTACTGCCAAAGATGAATAATTTATTAACAAATCTTCCTATGTATAAAACAACACACGCCATACATACCAACAAAAATTCGTTAGATATTAAGCTCACATTTTCCTTGTGAGAGAAACAGTAGTATTAACAGAACGCATTGGAAGTGCTCATTCGTTTCACATCAACCCATCGTCGTTTACTTAAAGGAAACAAAAAATAAGACAGGTTGGGAGGGCAACTGACAGCTGACCACATGTAGACGATCCCGCGCTTCCCCTTTTGCACCTCGACCGAGACCCCGCATCCACTGAGTGACGTACCGTGCTTCAAAGAAGCTCCATTAACCACCAACTTTAAGGGCTCAAAGAAGATGCGAACGTGTTGTAATAAATAAAGCGGTTGAGACAGATAAATTATGTTTGACTTGCGCAAAGCTACCCTTGACAAATTATCTGTCATAAAAGCTAAAAACAAATTTGTTTCGAAATGGAAAACTTTGTAAATAACAACTCGAATTGTTTTGCAAATCTTTATAAATATGAGTTAGCTGGATTTTTTTGCATCCAAGTTACTAAAAGGTATTTATTACTTTGGCAACTCGTTTATAGATTCATTATTGTGGGGTGGCATAGTGGACGATAAACTGAAGTTATATTTACATGGAGAACGAGGAAGAGCGCGAGAGTAGATGATGTTCAAGTTTTAATTGCTTTTATCACGGACCTCCGCTTTTAGAGGGTGAATATGCGTGAGTGCCGTGTAGTTATTAAATTGAATCTTTTTAAAGCGAATAAATTTACCGTGTGCCGCTTAAAACTTCATTTGTACGAGTAACCTTCATACCTTTGCGGATAGTTAACATTTTAGAGGCGAATTTTATTATGAATTTTCGGTAAAAATTTTACACAGCCTCCATCGGCTTAATAAAGGATGTATATTTTAATATTGTTGTCACCTGCACTGGGTGCGTAACAGAATTTTTCCATTGAATTTACAGCTCAGATGAACATTAAAAATGTGTATAAAAACAAAAGCTGTGGGATGTTAGTGACGATTGGGACTATCGTATTTTTTATTAATAAGCATATTATTACCATAATAACTATTATTATCATATTAAGTTTAGAAATCAAGTGAATTTTCTAATAAAACCTTTCAATCAAAGCCATACGTCGGTGTCGATTATAATAATATGTAATTTCGTTTATTTGGATGACACAGTAATTAATTTTGTGTTCTAGACTTTAAAACCGAACTAGTTTATGGCACTGATTTCCGATTATTACTTATTGCATATTGTATTCGTCTTTAATGAGTTGTGTAATTATGCTTGAGTACTGTAATAACTGTTGATCGGTCAATTATATAAATAAATAATATTTTTGTATTTGTTCGTAGTTTTCATTTCAATACGGGTCATCGTACTATGTATGAAAACAAAGCATTGTATCTCGGCTGTCGTATGTGTTAGGATCGTATTTGTGTAATTTAGGTTTTGTCCATTTTCTGGCAACTCTATTACTGACAGGGTGTACATGATTGGATATGCATATGGCGGGCGTTTACATTTATATCTAGTTTTGAATCGGTGTTAGAAAATGAAACTCTGAATAGAGCATTTAAATATGGGGTGAAAGACGAAAAAGATGTTTTCAAATTGATAGAAATATTCACAAAGGGTAAGGAGACATAAACTTGAGAATAGGCTAGCGGTAAATATTATTATTTTCTTGTAGGCTTCTTCTTCATTTAAGCTTAGTCTATTCATAACACTTTTAATTCCTTGACAAGTTCATTCTTTTGTTTTTGTCGCGATAATAATGTGCTAACTTTTACTTTGTCAGCTTTTAGGGTCCCTACGGGATCAGAACAGACCGTGTTTAGACTTAGGAATACATTTTTTACACCTAGAGCTCTTAATTGTCTTTTTGTAAAATAACAACTCCTGCATGTCAATTATCGTTCTTAAAATCTTTTAATGATTTTATGGAACGAGAATTGACATACAATAAGTAAGAGAATTTGACAACTTAAGTTAACTTAACCGATTTCTTTTACGATTTTATGAAACGAGAATTGTCATGCTGTTTAAAAACAAAATAAAAAAACATCAAATGGCGTATAGGTTCTATTTTCGATATCCAAATACCGCAGTCTCCCTTTCCCCCATTCAATTTTAAAACCGATAACAAGATAGATATGTAAAGTTCTGTTAAAACGATTGGAATTTGGAAACAATATGTCATAATAATTTCAGGACACGCCATCTCTGGTACGCGTGGTTGTCCCTCCATTGTCCTTTGCTATCCAATTATCATGAAATATGTCAACCGTCAATGCAGACTGATGTTCCCGTTGTGTCACTAATTATGGACCTTTTGTTTAAATAACATATGCGTGACATACAGCTATCAATACGTGTATTTATTAAAGGCAACATGAACAAAGAATGTATTTGTACCGCCTACTAATTCTTTTAGTTGAAAGTAGTAATTATTTTGTAGATGGTACTGTGATATCCACGGTGTTATAGTGCGTTTAAAGATACAAGTATTTAAGAAGAAACACTTTTATAATTCTCATACCTCTAATATTGTGTCTCTGTTATACTTTAACCAAAGTTGATTAGCCCCAAATTGCCACAAAAAGTCTTCATCTTTGGCCAACCTGGCATCGAAAGTTGTTCAGGCCGCTCATAGGCCTCTGTAGTTTAACGACTGTGACACCCAGAGCAGACTTTATACTTCCCTCCACGGAGGTGCTCTTGTAAGATACCACTAAGCGGAAACCCATCTAAGGAAAGACCTCGCCGACGTTACTTAACCAACGATAGCGTTAATAAATCAGTAATTGCAGCCGACGGTAAGCGCCTCGCAATAAGTCGCAAAAGCAGCTCACGTAAACATAAAGTCGTATAATTCAAAATACACATCAAAAATAAACTTTTATCGTACAGTCAAACACGATTTAAGTCTTTTATAAGTACGCTACAATGTAAAATACTCATAAAAGGGAAAATTATTATATAAGAGTATCTAATGCCAAAAATGAGTCGTTAACGAGGTACCTCCGGAACAAATCATGCGTCCTCATTGAATCCTCTTACGATAATCCCTCCCCCCTACACATAAGCCGAGCAATAGAGATATATACACGTTAATACACGTTATTAATTAGATGTCGTTACATCTTATGCTGTTTCATTGTTGGAAAAAGCTATAGACTTAAGTGAGGTTCCCCCGCGCAAGACTACTCACTCATACGAATATATGTATGACGTCAAGAATTGTTGTTTCTTAGTATATTTTTTTCTAAAATGTTATTAATCAAAGATGAACTACTAAGAGGCTTTTGCGTGTGGTGACGGAGTAAGAATACAATATGTCACCACCCCATCTCATCCCATGGGTGTCGTTAAAACCGACTAAGGGACTATCATCTTAACGAAATAAAAAGAAGGAAAACTTGAAATTAAACCCTTTACCAATCCGTCTGGCCAGCGTGGTATTAGTAGGCCAAATATCCCTCCGTCACGGGAGGAGGCCCGTTCCTGCAGTGGGAAGTTGATGGGCTGTTATGATGAAGAGGCTTTTTCTTTCTGTATAACTTTTGATATGTTTTTAAATGACAGGGTGATGAGACGAAAAATTGGCTTATCATTATTGTAAAGTTCACGCTATTTTTTTTTATATAAATAAGTGCTTAACCAATATAGAGTTTACAGTGCCTCATTACTGCACTTGTTATTCTAAAATCCACGTTGCTATGTCCCAAAGACACATGGAAGCTGTAACTTTTTTTGGCAAAAACTAAGTAAATTAAAATAGATAATTTTACCATTTCTATTGACATAGGTATCATTCGTTTCAAATAGCGAAATATATTTTCATATGAGACGGATTAGAAAATATGGTTTAGGGAATAATATTATTATCTCATATTTTAATAGAATAACAGATAATTAGAAATAACAAAACATTATTCAGAGAATATGTATTCTTAATACATAATATTATTTAACAATTTGATATTATGATTGGTAAAAATAATGATGTCCCTAGATAACTATATCTTTTGAAATAATTCTCTCATTCGAATAACCGAATATAATAACGATCATGAATAAAGTCATACTATAAAGTAATGAAAATGATAAAAAAATCGTTTCTATGAACATCCCCTTAGATAAGGGTGCGTCTCTTGGCAACACCCCGTGACCACGTGTGTACTGTCCAAAATGGCGTCTACTTAGCGGCCCATAAAATCTGTACTGATAGAGCGCCCCTCTGAGGGCACAGATGAAGTGTAATGGATTCAAATCACCCATCAAAATATGAAGGCGTATTGATATTGTGTGTATTAATAAATATATAATACATGTTTTCCTTGTTTCCTAGAAAAATAAGTATGTACGTATATTTTTTTAATAATTAGGTGGCAGACCTATGCGGCTTCCTGAGCCTTTATGTAAATCGCACGGTCCGACAATGATTTTTTAACCATGGACGTACTATGTGCTAATCTTTATAAGTCCCCGCGCTTAATACCGAGAGCTACCACACAAGTATTTTTTGAATACGGATAATACTTCAAATTATTTTAAAAGATCATTAATTAAACAGCAGTTCATAAAGCATATTGTTACTATTGCAGTTCGAAATAGAATACAAACAATTTTATCAAATGAACACAATAACATAAACGCTTTTTATAACAAAACTATTAACAATAATTACAAAGAGAAAAATCCTTACAAAGTTATTTAAGCTGGAAAATAAGAACGAACTTAACTTTATAAAATATTTACAGAGAGGTTTATTCGAAAGACTTTAAGTATATGTATACTGTTAATCGTATACTTACTGTTTGGTGGTGGTAACGAGTAAGAATAGATGATCATGGGTTGGTTGCTGAGTAATAAAAAATCTTGACTTCGTTTATTATAGCAATTAATCTAGCCCGCGTGATAGTCTGTTTATCACGAATACCCCGGTACTGGAACCCTTAAAAAATATTACAAAACAAAAGTAAAATTAACCTTATAAAAAACTGTCTATTTAACCAACAGATTTGTATTCAATTATTCGATTCCACCAAATTTACTTGCCAATTAGTTGTCAGCGAACAGTGGCTGCAATTACCCACGTTATTGCAACCAGACTGTGAATTAAATTTTATTTTAAAACTCCGCTATCGGAGCGGCAAGTCTACTGTTACGCGCCATTTCATGCGTAATTTGATATTCGGATGACAAATTAGTTGGCAAACGCCCGATGCAGAGCGTTCGCTGAAATTACAGGGAACGGTGCGTCAATGAAGGGCGACAGTGTCCGCGGCAGAGTCCGCCACACCCCACACAGCCCCTTGCCTCCATGCCTACAGTTTCAACAGACACCGGCAACTTGTCGACTCTAATTATTGTTTCCTTTTAACGCACTACTTTGATACTCGCTGCCTACACATTGATGAAACATTTCTGAGTTATCGTCCTACCTATAATATGACAATAACTAACTACATGCTATATTAATATTGAACCCTTCATATTTATTACCTTACTTTGTAGAATGACACGTTAAGTAAAGAGATAACAGGAGAAAACAGTGATAATCATGTCGTAAAAGACGATTAAGGCTGAAAGGTATATCAAATATTTATAGAAATAAAATAATGGAAGAGAATTAGATAATGACCTCTGTGGCGTAGTGGTTATATAACATGACTGCTACGCAGAGGTCACGGTTTCGATTCCCGCTCAATGCAAAAATTTGTGTGCATGAACATGATTGTTTCCATGTTTGTCTGAGTGTTTCTGTGTTTGATATGTATGTATTTACAAACAAAAAGTATATAAGTACTAATATCCGTTGTTCTGTTACCCATAACACAAGCAGGTTAAGCCTAGCTTACTTTGGGAACAGATGGCGTTGCGCTGTGTAGAGATGTCCGTGAATTAAAATAAGACTGCTTGGCCACCATGGTAACTAGCCCAAGGGCCTGCTGTAGTCAGTAATTGACATTCGCTATCCAAGTAAGCCTGTGCAACTGTAATAAAAACTTAACAAAATAAGTAATGTAATCATGGCGTTAATTTTATATCAGAATAAATTATTTCCACTGCATCAAACCAAATATTTTTCACTCGACTAAGTTGAGAGGTAGAGATTGCAAGTCACGCTGATAAATGTTTGAGACGTGTCTTATTTTGACAGACTTTTCTCGTCATTCTCAGATCGTTACTCGAACGTTTTAGATATGGATCTTCTTAAATAATGACACATTTATTTGATTAATTAACATACTATATATTTGGACTTAATTGCTAAAATATTACTTGTGTTGTTAAGAAGAATTTAGATGAACATTTTAAATAATATTTTCTGAAAAAGAAGATAATTGACTAATTTAAAGGTATGCCTATTTTATGTTCTTTTTTATTAATAAATAACCTAGTTCTAAGAAATCAAACTTTTAAAAAAATACAAAATTATTGAGAACCTCCTCTTTATAAAGTCCGATATTGGTTAGTAAGAACTGTCTAACATTAACTAAAATACCTATATATTCTCTTAGTACGCTCTCTCTTTAATACGAAATGCAATATTGTATGGATACTCTTTTTTAAAATATAAGACGAAAATATGCTTTTAGGACATTATGCGTCGAGGGGAAATATACCTACTTTAAATAATATTTGTAAATGCTAAGAAAAAAATCGTTGTTATTTTTGTTTTCTTACTATATTTCTCGATATTTCTATAAATAAAGAAATTTATTAGACAAAGCATTTAAACTTTTAATAAAAACAAGGTATTGATTAAATTCTGCTAACAAGACTCGACGCGGAAATAAAAATACTCAGACAGTTTATTATACATTAACAGTTTATACAATTTAAGAATAACAAAGAAAGGTATTAAACGACAAAAATATTAGAGGCTTAAAAAACAAAAATGTAGAACAATGAGTGCCTTCCTCCCTCGGGCGGGCGTCGACGAGCGGTAATTGGACGGGCGTAATTACTGCTTGCTTGTAAAGCCATCATCTTATCATCTCCGAAAGGGTATTAGCGAAAAACACGACCTAGAGGGGTACACGACTGCGGCAACTAAGACACCCAACGACTTAGATGGTTATTAATATCTCCAGACGAGTTCGGATATAAGCAACGGTCGCTCAAAGGGTTGACGTCAAAACAGGCCAATTATGAGATAGAGTAATTAGGTTTAGACATAATCTTCATGATTAGGTTTGTTTGAAATTTATTGAACGAGGGCTTGTAAACTTTTGATTGAAATCTTTAATAAACATTAGTTTTAATTTTTTTTAAATTATATAAAATCTAACTTAACTCCCAAATAATCAGTGGCTGGTTTTAGATGGTAAAGTAAGCCCACTATCTGTTACTTCTTTATGAATGTGTGAGAAAGGCCTCTTTGAGCGACGTTGGTAACTGATCCCTACAAAACTATGCTTACACCTAATACCAGTAGCTAAATCTCAAAGGAAAAACCTATTATCAAAATTATAAAGATTGGAAAGTTCGTCCATGACACAGAGAACGGGTTTGGTCGGTTCACTCAATGTTTGTCATAGAAGTAACAACCAACACATTTTTAATTAAAACAAAATATAGAAACTAGTGCAGACATAACAAACTACACAGAATCAAACTAACAAAAGGGTTTGTTTAAATTTCCAATAAACCCTAAACCGTAGTTTCATAACAAAGTTAGTAAAAATATTTTTTCTGTGAATTTGTTTACGGTCTGTTGAAATTTTTCACAATGTTCTGCTAACAAAGTACTTTTACAAACTAGTTCGAGATAATGTAAGGTGTTGTTGACGTTTGTGAGATAAAGGATTTTCCGTTCTCACTTAGTGGGTAATGACTTGCCTCTTTGACAGATTTCATTATAATCATTTTTTTTGACAAATTGGCTAACTCCATTCACCCTTTTGATGATGCTTTGCGAAACAGGTGAAACATAAGGTTGATGGACAACATCTATTTTGTATTATACAACAAAACAATGTTTGTTGTTTCGACACTTGTCGAATATCGCCATATCTATGAAACAAATCCCAGGTTCTCTATAATTATGTTACTATAATTATATACTATAATTATGTACTATTTTCCTTCTCTTTAGTTTCTTAGCTATATTATTTACAAAGTTTTCCTTTTTTTTCTGCAATGCTGTACATATAATAGCACTATTTCCCAATTTTAAAGTTCATAACTTTTGTTAAATTTAAAGAAAATGTTCAGAAAAAAAGAAAAAAGAAAATGTTCAGTTCTCGTAGATAAATTTATTCAAGAGCTAGAATCTTAAGTCATGCATAAGCTAAGAAAAATATGCGCCGTACAAAGGCACATCAAAATAAATTGACTTCGAAGGGCATTACTTAAAGATTTTATTCAGCTTCACAGCTACTAAGGCACTGAGCAAAACTTATCATCGCTGTTTTATACTCTATAATAAATCGTTTAATCATGTTTGAAATTTAAAAAATATAAATGTGAGCTCAAAAAACTATTTAAATAAATGACGGTAATCTATGGCAGACCTAAGATGTTATTTTCTGCATACTTAATATAGTTGAAGTTAGTCCAATATCTTATAGTCAAATCATAAATGGGCCTAAAAAAATAGTTTAGCGACCTCAGCGTGGCAGTCAAATACTTTAAACATTATGCCAGATTTCTGTATGTTTCAGTGTTTAGAGGTTTAAAACAACAGGTTTAAGAGTTCGAAAACTCTATTGTATAGACTAACTTATACTGAGGGCACAGATTTATAACACGTAAAGATAAAAAGCACTGCATTGTTGAAAAAATGAACTTGCACAGTCTTTGTCACGCTTTGGCTCACTTTCATAGAACATAAAAAAGTTAGGTGCCAGTATACGAGTACATTTATGAAGGCTAAAAGAACAATTTTGTTAGGTACCTGAAATTCCGTTGAGTTCAAAGAGCGTTTTAACAACCATCTCTCTTTTATTTTATAATTGCCATTTGAAAAAGTGTCTCAAAAAGTCGAATGACTGTAAAAGAATTTAAAAGTTGAAAGCTAGTTCCAAGTGTCGTTGAAGTATGCGTTAAATCAAACGTATTTGTCAAACTGCATTGAAATAGGAACGTCATGCTTTTGTACGCTCCTTTATTGGCTTCTAATATTCTAAAAGAAAGGAAATGAAATATACAATAGTTTCGGAATTTTATAAGTGTGAGACAGAGTAGTTTCACCAACTCATCTCTTCCTGTATTTGTCGTAAAGCTGACTAACTAAAGGTCCACAGATTTATACAATATATTTATAAAACAAAGTCCGTTACACCAGTGAGTGTGGTAGTAGAAGACCCAGGTTCCTTAAATCACTGTAGTGGGACATTGTACCAACGGACAACAAACAATTGGAGTCGAGTATCCATGAAATATGCTACAAAGGGTGAAAGTATAACTTACTCTGGAGCTCTAAACAAAACAAATTCATAAGCACAGCTAGTATAAAACAAGCTAAAACTTAATCTACTAGATGAAAGAATGACTAGAATATTTTGTCTTCATAAATTTTAACTTTAAATTAGAGATATACAAGATTAAAAGATCGATGGACGATCTTTATAAGTATTAGTAACATAAACTTTAGATAAACCCAGTGAACTGATCCAATTTGTTTACTTGAAATATAACGTCGATAGCTCTACGGCTTTATTTTGTTTAGCACAGAATTAAGCAATATTTAGATATGGCACCCACGAGACTTATAAATATTATTGAAATGAATTATATGCTGTTTGAATATCTTTGAAAGTAGATACACTGTTTGCATATCTCGATAAATAATATTTTAATTCAAAAATATATTTATCTTATAGAATCATAAACACACATCTGAGAATAGTGCTCGAGGGATGAAAGCTTTTCTATTGTAACATTTTTGTTTTATAGTGTTAGCTTGTCTTGAAATTGTTATTCTTCTTAACTCATAGGCTCTTCCACTATTTTCTATCCTCAGTGGTCTTAAAAGCATCAGCAGTAATTGACAGACCCGTGAGCGGGTTTCCTAGATCTGACCATCGATCAAGCAACCGCATGATGTTTTTTAGTCAACCTAACCCACTGCATACTATTAGATTCTCTATGCTGTCATACCTTTCACAAGTTTCATCACCGCGCACTACATTTTACAGGTATTCTCACAAAAGGCAGCACAAAGCTACACATCGATCACGTCGAAGTTATGTAAGAGGGTGTCAACGTTCGAGCCAGTTAATTTGTGCTGAAACCGTCAGGACTGTTAGAGCACTTGTCACACTTTATGCGGTGTACGGTCAAGTAAAAGCGAACGCAACAAGCATTGTGTAATAATAGGTTTGTCGATCTTTATATGCATAATATTTTAGTGATTCAATTAGGTACTAGTAAATAATTCAAACTAGCCATCACAGTTACCTATGAGCCACTAATCGATGACATGCTATTGTAATTTCAAGATTAAAACTTCCTCTTTCTCATTCTTCAGTTCCTGAGTTTAGATTTTTCTTCAGTGCGGTTATAGAATTGATCATCATTTTTTTTACATAATCTGGACCAGAGCAATCAACAAATTTCTTTAAATATCAGTTGATTTTACAATTTATTAAAATAATCAATAATTCGGTAGATACCTACGTTTTAATTATAATTTACAGTAACTTTTTATTTTATTTCTAAATCTAATAACACTTTAATTCTAAACACAATTGAACCATATCTTAATGAACAATCATTTATTGAACTACTTTAGTTCTAGAATCGATCCTCAGAGCGTGAAAGTAAACAATGGATATATTTTCTCCGCAGCTAACTGCATCTTTTACGATCACCTCAAAGTATTTGCCCAACACACAAGCAATCACACGAGTCCGATTTCCAATTTGGGTCACAAGTTAATGTCATAAAACTGAGAGAAACTTTTCCATGATTGTTTGCACGTGAACGATAAAATGGATCCCACAAACTAATCGTATAGGACACAACCGATTCTCAGCATAATTAGATTAAGTTGCCCAGTTCTTAGATAAAGTCGTTGAGTTGAAGCCAACTTAATAAGGTTTATTGCTCACTCTTGAATACAACGCTAATATATATTTCTTTCTAATAATCTTGGCCTAGTTTATTTCAATTTGTACCGTCTTGTAGATTTGTAAGGCTTAGTACATTTTTGACTGGAGTATTTTGGTAAAAACTTTAAATTGCTTCCGACCCAGTTCGAGCGGCTATTGAACCAATTCGCCAATTGCCTGCGTCCGAAGCTAAACTCACTCCTTGTTTATTTATTTGTGTCACAGGTACTTTATGATGACCTAATTCGTAGTTTAGCTAAAATTGTGGTTACGTTTATAGTTAATTATGATTAGTTTTACAATATTATTTGCGATTGAACATTTATTTATTTATTTGGGATCTCCATTGTTTAAATACACAAGCTTGCAGGACCAGGAGTTTTATGCTATCAAACAAAACAATATTGTAGTTAAAACACTATACCTATACAAAATCATACCGATAGTACTGATTACAATACCTTCGCAATAAGGTTTACTTAGATAACACAGTAATTCCATATTTTGTAAGGTATACACCCAAATTAGTGAACCAACAGAATAGGATCAATTAAAATTGGATGCAATGAAAATATCCTTACGTGATACTGCCTCGCAAAAAAATATGTTCAAAATATGTCTGTGTCTACTATGACCATGGCTATTTTTTTTAGGGTCAATTAACAAATACGTCACCACTGGTCACTTTTAAGAGTTCCGCAGACACACGTCAAATTTATAACACGAGGTTTGGTTTAGGTTTGACTTTGAAGGGTAATAAAATTCTTCAGTAGATACGCTTGACATTTATACTTAGAATGAATCTGATAGACCGCTCTTATCTCGAATGTTTGATAGTACACTTACTTGTCTTTTCCATTATTTTAGTATCGGTGATCAATACTTACTATAAAAAACTAAAGAATTAAGTTTTATTCACCCCCTTTTACCATACCTCCGTCCGCGTGGATATCGATTATCGTGACATAACATTAGCCTACGTGTTTATATGTTGCATTAGATGTGAGAACTAATCCTATCTCAAATTTGTACTCCATTTTCTGGTCTATTATGTTCTGTCTCATACTTACTTCACTATTAAAAAACATCATTGCACTATATAACTGCAGACTATTGTTTTTTAGAACTAATAAATTGCGGCGACCGATTATCACGAAGTGGCTGAAAGGCTCGTTCAACTTTTGCTGTCTGTCATTATAAACAATAACTCACTATCATCATTATAGTGTCATTCATAATAATTGATTCCTTGACTGGACATGACTCTCTCATCTATAACTTCAGACAAACTTTCTTGTTTACCAATACTATTTTTATACGACATAGTGATGAGACAACTCGCGCGCTTGAATGGTAAGCTTCACACTAATCGAACTTGATTTTTTTCAAATATAAAGAAGAAAATGTAGTCGCCTGACCAAGTACGTACAGTTATCTTAACTCCCTCCATAGCAAGAGAAAGTGCGTGTGGTTTACAAGGAATACGGGTTTTTCGGATATCCATACTACCTAATAATATAAATGGGAAAGTGTCTGTTTTTCTGTCTTTCACGGCATAACGGAGCAACAAAGGCTACTTTTTACCGCTTTCTAACCCCCCACTGCTACCCCGAATTTATACGCGTGCAAAGCCGCGGGCAAAAGCTAGTGGACAATAAAATAGAAACAGAAAATCTAGTTAGGTTCTTATTTTTACTCGTTTTCGTCAAGGTCAAAAATATTTACATAAAACGTTATAACATTCTAAAAGGCAAATTTATTAGAAATCATAAAAAGGTTATATGTATTCTGATATTAATACGCTTACAGATGTTATTACTTTATCTTTAGTATAAACGCCTGCTGAGGTTTTACGAGCAATGTCGCCGCTATATGAGAGCGCGGAGTTTAACTGCAGGTACATTCACAAGGACTTACAATGTCAACTTCTTCTTTACGTATTATTTTTTTCCGTACGATTATTATGACTTTTTTTGTATATATGTATAGGACAGTAGGTATGACTGTATAAAATCTGGTGGAAAGCGCGAATGTTGTCTTGGAATGAAAACAACGTATTGTAATCATGTAACAGCTTTGTTTTATGTGGCTTTAAGGATTATAAATAATATAAAGTCTAATATAATAATATTGTCTGTGTGGTGACGGAGTATGTCCTTGTGGTGACGGAGTAAGAATACAATATGTCACCACCCCATCTCATCCTGTGGGTGTCGTAAAAACCGACTAAGGGACTATCCGTGAATATTATTGAAACGAATTTTATATTATTTAAGAAATTAAAGCCTATTCCAATCCGTCTGGCCAGCGTAGTATCAGTAGGCCAAGTATCCCTCCGTCACGGGACGAGGCCCGTCCCTGCAGTGAGACATTAATGTGATGTTATGATGAAACCTGTGCAATTCTTTTACTTTTACTTTTTGTAAGATTAGTATTGATTTGCACAATCGGTCTTTTTTATTACTTTTCTTTTATATGCCTCATCTGTAGAATTTATGTCATTCTTGTATGAAAACAAGATAGCTGCATTATAAATGCAATGTCCATTACTACTAAGTACACGTATTATTATAATAATATTATACTCACAAACATGTTAGTAACTTAGTGTGTACATGACTAAATAATAAACGCTGCGCTAGTAGGGTACGGCCATTTTCATCATCCAGAAAAGATTTGGTGGGGCTTTTAATAATTCCGTACTAGATTCATCTGTACCGATATAGGAGACCTTATCATGTATTCAGAATTATTTTCTTTTGAATGTTTCTCACTCCATGATCTTAGTAACTAAACTTAAATTAGACATTTTTTTTTTCATAAGTAATTCAGCAATTTAAGATATTATGTGAGTATAGTGTTAATAATAGTAGGTATAATGTCAGTTTGCTTTGTTAGTATCAAATATCTGCATTAGTAATAATATTTTCAAGTTACAGTGTGTTTATTAATAAGTAATTTAAAATTGATAATAAATAAATAACAATAGTAAATATGCATACAATAAATTGAAGATGTCAGCAATGGTTCATAAATATCTGTGGGTCATTGTGTCGTGTAAGATTAAACAATAAGTATATTGATTTTTTTTTCAATTTAAAACCGTAGTAGAGGTGTATAATATAAGCATTTAGTGCATACCATACTAGACAACTGAATAGGGAACCTACTCCTCTTTGTGGAGTCGGTTAAAAGAGAGTAAGTCGTAATGAATTACTTTTCTACACGTACTTTTTTATAATGACATAGCTAATTAATGATTACGTCGAACTTGATAAAAAGCACAGTCCTGGAATTAGTACAACGGATCGTAATCATAAAATGTCTTCACTCCATAAGTACTGAATTTGCCAATTTGCGGAAGAAGCATTACAATAAATCATTCTGCACATCTGTAATTAAAACTCAGCGTCCTATATTTATAATATTCGACATATTGACGGTGATCAATAGCATGGAGCCACGTAGTTGAGGGGTTGGTAATGAGATCGGGTGGAAGGCGTTCGCGCGTAACAGCAAGCCATCCGTGTGAATTTCGTGGGCTTAAACGTGCGCACCGACACATATTGCTGTATGTTGGTACATATACTTGAGCATAATGATATCGGCAGATGCCTGCGGCGTCATGTATGCACCAAAATATATGGATACTGATATTAAACTTAATTGAGTTATTCCTGCAAAATTTATTTTGCATTTTCGCGAGTAAACAAGCGTAGTGTTAAAATTTTTGGAAGCAACTGTGATGGATTGCTGTTTAATTTGTAGAATACGTCGTGGGAATAATGGTTAATTCAGCTTCAAACAGTAGCGTAAAAAATGTACGGTGTTTAGGTAGAAGTTTTAGTAACATTACATAGCTATGCGACTTAAAATATTGTGTCTAGGATAGGCAGTGACTTAGTTATTCCGTGTGGTGACGGAGTAAGAATACAATATGTCACCACCCCATCTCCTCCCATAAGTGTCGTAAAACCGACTAAGGGACTAACCGTAAATATTATCTTTACGAAGTAAAAAGAAGAAAAACTTGAAATTAAACCCTATACCAATCCGTCTGGCCAGCGTGGTATTAGTAGGCCAAGTATCCCTCTGCCACGGGAGGAGGCCCGTCCCTGCAGTAGGACATTAATGGGCTGTTATGATAATTGTAGTTACTAAAGGACACAGGATACGCTGACTCTGTGGTTTCAAACTTACGTGGCGTAGAGGTATAGAAGTTACAATGAATTCCTTCATTCCATTTTATTAGAAACGTGAAACGCAATAAGCTCAAAAGTTTTGGCTATTCAAATATTCTTATTAAAAAGATTTTATTTAGATAATATTAGTCTAGTATAGGTATAAATATATATGTAATAACCTTGTACCGTTCGCCAATTTCCCCTTACTTCTGCACTACAAGCTACGTCGATCACTTTGGTAGATTCATTTCCTAACTTGCAGCCTCATTAAAATTTGTTCCCCATGTACAAGCTACACTTCCTTTAGTTCGTACTTAGTGGAACCTAAACAGTTACATGAAGAATTCACATTTATGTTACACGCTCTTACTACAGAAACTAATCATTCTTCTTGGATTTCATATTGTTGATATCGTAGGTTGGCATGGTAGAGAAGAGAAACTATAAATGAACATTCAATTAGGTAAGTAGGTAAATACAGTAAATTTTAAATTAGGTTAGTATTTGATTTTTATTGTTGCATTATTATTTATGAAATTGAAATACAAATTTACGATACCCCTTTTATCCAGCAAATGTTGTGAAAATTCACTAAGAGACTTACAAGTTATACATAATGATTAACTAACTTTAACTAACTATGATAAGTACAAAAACTGATATTTACAAAAGAGGTACGTGTATGAAACATCTATTTCCGATGTCTATGCAAACGTAATAAATTGCTTTCGTGGTCTGTATTGCACCGGACATGGCTTTTCATTTGTTGACAACTTTTGAGTTGCGACCACGGAGAATGCATTTGTATATTGTACTCGAGTAAAATCGATGCGCTATTATTGCTTTTAGTTTTATTTAGCTTATGTCCTTTGTCTGGTCTATTGTCTAGTTTTCCATGTTTAACATGTAGGTATTATCATTGCATATTATTTTATGGCTTTTCCTTATTAAAAACAAAGGTCTTTGGTCTCTAGAGTGTGTACCTCAAAGGAAAAAACATACACACAATAACATACACAGAATGATAATAAACACATTACCTTCATTTGTCTTAGAGAAGACCGGGACTTTCTATCACTACAGACTAATCCATTAATGACCCACTGAATATACATGCTTCAAATGTAAGAACAAAAAACTAAACAAGACAAAAAGAAAACTCCCACATTTGGCATACATATGGCATACAGTTAAGAAAGATAAACGGAATTAGGACTACGGTAACCCTCGATAGAGTTTTACGACTTTCATGGGACGATGATTATCTTGCGAAATTTATCTAGCGTAAGTCTAACATGTGTAGCGAGTATACAATGTTTGGAAGTTTTTTATTAATGAATTAAGAAGAAATTGTTTTAGTAGCAAAGCAGGCGTGCATGTTGCACGAGCAGGTTCCAATTCCAAGCAGAATAAATAATTCTGCTATCCACAAATATATAACAAAATATTCCTCACACATTCACACAACGCCATCTAGTCCCAAACTAAGCTGAGCTTGTACTATGGGTACTAGACAACATATAATCATACATACCAAAATACTTCTTTTTTTTGTAAATATTCATTGAAAAAACTCAGACCAATGTAAACAATCATGTTCATGCACACAAAGATTTCCATTGAGCGGAAATCGAACCCGGGACCTCTGCGTAGCAGTCATGTTCTATAACCACTACTCCACAAAGGTTGTCAATGATTGTGATATTGCTATATATACTTTTTGTTTATTAAATTCATTAAAAAGTATCCCTTTAAATTTCATGTCTATCAAAGTCCCTGTGATACAGGGCTTAATTCCTAGTGCGGAAGTTGACCTTACAAAAAACGACGTGGTTTGGTGACAGATTAAGAATTCATATTAATTGTTTTTATCGTGGCACAGTTGCCATAAACTCCGATTTAGGGAAAAATTATATAATACTATACTGTCAACTGTTTATGTTCTATAATTTCTACAAAAACCCCGTTACTCATAAACGCAACTTAAATTTTAGTCAATTGATTAGCTTAAATTCTTACGGTTTTGTTTGGCATAAGGTTGGTTTTGCTAATAAAAATCTTGCTAAACAGTGATTAAATTTTAGAGACTTTTATGAGTAAGGGGGATAATATTTAATAACAGTAACTTAACGTTATCTTAAAAAATATCATGGCCTCATGGTTCAAACTTATACCACGTGTCATATTTCAAATCTTTACGTCAAACGGATTTGTAAAAATCCGCTTTTGATAGCTCTATGGGCAGAGTTTGAATAAAAAATATATCGTTAAAAACCGGGGGCCTATGGCGTGGTCAAGTGTAGTTATAGGAATTCAATTTCACTGACAATTGAACTTGAAAAATAACAGACTAGAAATGCTATTCAGTAAGAAGAGACACAAAGGAAAAATTTGAATTCGAGCTATGAACTAAAAAGTCTATTGTTGTTATAGCAAACTCAAATATGAAAAAGTGTCGAAAACAATGCACTCTCACTTTGATTGCTGTACCCAAAATATGCGACTCGTGTGTTTTGTTTTTATATCAGGTGGCAAATGGTACCCAGTGGTAAACGCTCTTAAACATCTACAATACCAAAGCCAAGCCACTGCTTCTGCTTAAAGTAAGGATATCTTTAACCGGAGGAAGGATATGTCATAGCGTTCGGAAAAAAGCGCAGTATGTGGTAGTTTAATTTTAGAACCTGCATCTCATAAAAGGATCATTTTACCTGGATACATTAAGCTATGCTTATTTTAATCACAGAGGATTGATAGCTCAAATCCTTCCATAACAAAAACAATTATTTTGTGACGAAGCTAATTATAACAAAATAACTCTTCACAAATTAAAACAGAACTTTAAAATTATTATCAGAAAAACATCGTTCTGTAAATATGACATACGCCTAATTCGAACTGACATAACTGAATGACAGTAAACAATATCTATACTTATAATAAAACTGTAGAGAGATCAATTCTGTACATTGAATATATGTTAAAAATTAATATTGGAGGATGAATGGTGATCGATACTAATGCCAAAAATGCAATCAATAAATTTTTTGTCTGTCTGTCTGTCTGTCTGTCTGTCTGTCTGTCTGTCTGTCTGTATGTGCACGCATGGGTCAAAAACTACTGAAGGCATTTTAACCAAACTTGGTACGATTGTAGTCCATACTCCCGGGCAGGTTATAGGCTGTATAACATAACGCTAAGACACATAGGAGCTGAGCAGTGGCAAAAAATTTGAAGCAAGTCGGTTGAAAAAAAGCGCGTTCGAGCTCTTATCATCGCATACGTTGATCATACGCCAAAAATATGTATTACAAAAATAATGGTCTTCAAACGATGAACAAAAAAGTCCTGAATAGTATATATCTATCTTTTATATATTAGCCACAATAACGTGTTTAATCGTTAGGGTTTTCTTCAAAGTGTATTAAATACATAAATATATTGTAATTTGCATAGACATATCTTTTTCAAACTCCCATATTTCAAAAGTACACGTTAATACCTTATTCATAAAAAAAAAAATTATAGAAATCGGTTTATAAACACACAAGATTTAGATGAAAGAAAATTTCCAAATGTCGCCGCGCCAGTATGAGTACGGCAGTACGGTTGATTTTTGTTTAACGTCCGAAACGGCCAACCCGTGCATCTATATAATTTCATTCACATTGACTCTTAATGCGAACGGACGTGGTTCTTATTGACTCTTCTCGGAATAAGCGAGCTTTAGATATTAAAATACATAGATACGTAGTTTTTAGGTATTAAGTTTAAAGTAGGTATCTATCTTCTATACTATAATAAAACAATCGGAATCGGATAAGTAATACTCGAGATATCGCTAGATCTCTTTATTAGAACAGTCCAATACAAATCAGGGGTCATGAAAAATGGATTTGGTTCAATGTTGAATGAATTTAAATTTCGTTTCTTTTGTTCACGAGATGGCGTTACCAGTAGTAATCATAAAATAAATGAGTTTTTAAATAATATATAACTATTTCTTTCTTTCTTTCTTTCTTTCTATTTTATTATTAAGTGCTATTAATAAGTTATTCCTTTTAAATGTTAATAAAATTAACCATGAATCGTATTTGTAATATCAATTATTATAAGTCTTCACATTAGCCTTTAAAAATATCAATTTAACGGACACAAAGAACATCCAGACTAAGGACAATAGTTTGTGTATCACAATTGTCCTCCATGGGTATCGAACCCGCGACCTCATGCACGCCAGCCATGTAATGCGACCGCCGCGCCACCGAGGCAGGTAATTCTGCCGCACCATAACGTGGCGTGCAAATGTATTCATTCATAATTAATTAGCGATTATCCGTGTGGTGACGGAGCAAGAATACAATATGTCACCTCCCCATCTCATCCCATGGGTGGCGTAAAACCGACTAAGGGACTATCGGTGAATATTATCTTTACGAAATAAAAATGAAGGAAAACTTGAAATTAAACCCTATACCAATCCGACTGGCCAACGTGGTATTAGTAGGCCAAGTATTCCTCCATCACGGGAGGAGGCGCGTCCTTGCAGTGGGACATTAATGGGCTGTTATAATGAAAAAAGCGATGTCATTTATTTTAACTTACAAATTTGACAACAGATGGCATTGTGCCTGTTACGTCATTTTCAGTATCGCGGTATTAAGATTTTACTTGAAAGAATGACGCTCGCTCATGTCTTTCAGTATAAGTTTAGACACAGTCTTCATAGATCTGTCTTTGTTAATTTTACAATTCGTGTGTAGGTATATCTGTTTGTTATAAGGTTTAGAAAACGATTTTTCAGTATTAAATCGAATTGCGAAGTAAGTAACATCCGCCACGCGAACGAAGTCGCGGGCACAGCAGCTAGTACAAAATAAAATTATGATCACGTCAAAAAAAGGGTTACGTTCAGTATTTTTGGATTAAGTGCGACTTAAATTAGACGGATGAATGTGACTGCATTGACTGGTTAAAGTAGCCATTTAAATATAGTTTAGGAGATTAATTAAAACGAGACGAGAGGGTGAGTGCGCTTCGTGGCGCTGTCACAACACGTCAATAGCACCCGTCGCACTGTTTTATTCTCTCACTAGAGCCATCAATGAGAGACGCAATCGAATTTGCCAAATGACGCTCACACTAAATTGGTGAAGAGTGATTGATTGAAACGATCCCCAGTTAAAGTATTTCAAACAGGAAATAATTGAATGCATGTACTTTATATCAATGTACTGCTAAATAATAAATTTAAATATTTTGTATATTTTTTTTCATACATACTATTACATAAAATCACGCCTTATCCCGTCCGGGGTAGGCAGAGACCACATAACGCCACTTGTCACGATCCTGGCAAACAGATTGGGCCTCGTCCACATTCATACATGCCGCGTCGGTTACGAGTGCTCTTTATTTGTATATTTTTTTCTAAGTTACGAATTGACGCAACAGTGACTATCCTAATTTAGTAATTTTTAAGTATGTTGTATAACAAAGACTTACACCCACTCAACAAAAACAAACCTCATACTTAATGCTTGTAATATCAAGTCAAAAAAATAAATTATATGTTCAGTGGCGTAATAACGTGTAGTAGTGTTGAATGCTGACACCCACTTATAACTACTATTAAGCCCAAAACTTCACAATGAATATAACATATGAGATATTATCAGTTTTGTTCGTATTATATTAGTCGTGCTCACATTCAAAAACCCATGTAAGGAACACATAAAGATTTTTTGATAAAATTCCTGTACGCAGTGAGTTTAATTTGATTACGTGGTCAAGGGAGACTGGCGAGGGACGGTTATGGAAGAGTGCACCGTCATGACACCCGATATTAGTCTTATTAACTATGAAACGAACGTTCGCACTGCAAAAAGCTTTAAAAAGCGTCGTCAACAATTCAGTTATCACACCACAGTAATGGCGCTTGGCCCAACTATGAATCACGGACAGTTGTCACGACTCGATTCTAACTAGTATAGTTTACGAATATGTACATCGTATATATTAACTCGCTTTACGAGCAGGGCATCCCGAATCTGTGCCAATCACAAGTAACGATTTATTTATTTATTCCGGCTACCCAGAACATGTGTGTAACAATCGTAAAAGTTTAAAACGTTTCAATTTAGTTCATTCGTTACTAACAAGCTCACAAACTGTTATAGTTACACAATTTATTATGTGTGATCATAAATGAAATTAGAATCGGTCGTTTTCCTCTCATGACACATTATTTTCTCAACAAGATAAGCTCGTTTCTACTTTTAGCTGGATTAAAAATATCCATAATTTTCACCTGATAAAAAGTTGTGCTAATTAAAAAGTCAGAGAGCTAAGTCGGGGGAAAAGTTTCTACAATATAGATGTCATGATTCCCCATCTAAGTTAACTACAGCAGTAATATTTAGTTCGTTGAGTTTTATAAAATATTAAAAATGTAAAATATAATTTATAACCGTGTGGCGACGGATTAAAAATACGTAATGCCACCATCACATTTCATACCGAGGTAGTTGTACGAGCAAAAAAAGCAAAAAAAAAAACAAAACTTGACACAAAAGTCTTGTTTAGCCTAGCCGATGTAGTGTTAGTAGGCACAGTTTCCCTTCACCACTAAAGCCTTGCAGTGGGATATTCAAAGGCTGTTATATTTAGAATATTCTGTAATATTTAGAATTATAAATAAGCCATCATACCTTTTGTATTGTCAATTACATTTGAAAAAGGGCTCTCTTTTTAGCATCAATGTCAGACGTGTAAAGAATATTGAGACAGGTAGCAGATTTGCTTTAAAAGTACCCTCGTTAAATGTAAATTCATAACTACAAGGTGAAAGTTCGCTCTGTAAGCAGTTTTACTTGAGGTTAAAACGTTTAATTTAAAATAAAATTAAGTAGTGATGTTAATCTTAATCTACATAATAACTTAATATCTTATCATATTATATATTCATGAAAACGAAAGGGTTATAACAATTCAACGCTTTTGACCTTATTAAATAAAAGTAAAATTAATTAATTTACCGAAATTAGAACTACTAAAAAAGGTAATTAATATTTTATTTTATTAATTAAGTATATTGCTAATAAAATGAATTGTTTTTTTTGTATCAAATATTTGCGAACTCATGGTAACTCCCGCAGCTACGCTGTAACCCGACGATAATTAGATACGGCGCGCTTTTACAGCGCCGCGATTCTGAATACCGACCAAATTGCGCCCTTCCAATCCTGTTTATGCTACGATGGAACTCAAACGCTTCATTTGGTCACCATTTTTCATTTTCAATACGAGCTTTTATTTTTATTAAATAATAACTCATCTAAATAAACATGTTTCATAGAAATGATGTATAAAGTAAGTGGTTGTTACATTTTAAAGTTTTATTATTCTTTACATTGCCATTCATCTATACTATATAATAAAACTGTAGAGAGATCAATTCTGTACATTGAATATATGTTAAAAAATAATATTGGAGGATGAATGGTGATCGACACTAATGCCAAAAATGCAATCAATAAATTTTTTGTCTGTCTGTCTGTCTGTCTGTCTGTATGTGCACGCATGGGTCAAAAACTACTGAAGGCATTTTAACCAAACTTGGTACGATTGTAGTCCATACTCCTGGGCAGGTTATAGGCTGTATAACATAACGCTAAGACACATAGGAGCTGAGCAGTGACGAAAAATTTGAAGCAAGTCGGTTGAAAAAACGCGCGTTCGAGCTCTTATCACCGCATACGTTGATCATACGCCAAAAATATGTAGTACAAAAATAATGATCTTCAAAAGATGTACAAAAAAGTCCTTAATAGTATATATCTATCTTTTATATATTAGCCACAATAACGTGTTTAATCGTTAGGGTTTTCTTAAAAGTGTATTAAATACATAAATATATTGTAATTTGCATAGACATATCTTTTTCAAACTCCCATATTTAATTTGTGTTTTTAATTTATTTATTTTTTTTGTATTGTAGCCTTACTTATTAGGCTTAAACTGAGGTATGTTTCATCAAAATCGGATAAGTATTACTCGAGATATCGCTAGATCTCTTTATTAAAACAGTCCAATACAAATCAGGGGTCATGAAAAATGGATTTAGTTCAATGTTGAATGAATTTAAATTTCGTTTCTTTTGTTCACGAGATGGCGTTACCAGTAGTAATCATAAAATAAATGAGTTTTTAAATAATCTATAACTATTTTATTATTAAGTGCTATTAATAAGTTATTCCTTTTAAATGATAATAAAATTAACCATGAATCGTAGTGTAATATCAATTATAAGTCTTATTAAATTAAATCAATTATAAGTTTACTTGATTGTTATATTTTTGTGTTTTTCGTAATTGAAACGCAATTTAATTAAATATAAATTGTTTTAGTAAGCTATTACTCTAAAGTATCAATTATTCTTCTGGTATTGATATAGTTTAAACTGTAGTAGTTACTGGTCAACGTAAAAGTATGCAACAGACTCCACCTGTTTTTATTCATGTAAATAAATACAAATAACCTTTATTAGTTAATCACAGGTACAAAACATCTGACAAAAATAAATAGTCTTTCCCTGTATTGCTAATATTGGCGTACAAACTTTATTTTTTAAAGTTAAACTATACCTATACTTAATCATAAATATTAAATTGAATTAAAATAACATTCCTTTTCTCACAATCTTATTATAACTGCAATTATAACACACTTATATAACTATTTAATAATTAATAATATATGGGTATAATATAACAGACAACATAATAAGTAAAACGTTTTTTCTTTATAAAATCATTTTACACATTATTGCTATTTGTCAACATTAAAAAAATACAAAACTGACAATAAAATATAGAAATACAATCACAAAACATTAAATTATTATTCAAAGTGTTTGTGTTTATTTTATTAAGTAATTCAAAAATACTGCACGCAGTTTATCTATAGATAATAATAATAATATAGTCGAAACTAAGTTTAGTCAAATATTTTTTGCTAGATGGTAAAAAGGTGTTAGGTACAATAATTTATTTCAGCATTTTTTTTACAAAAGACAAATTCAACACTAGCCTTTAAAAATATCAATTTAACGAACACAAAGAACATCCAGACTAAGGACAATAGTTTGTGTATCACAATTGTCCTACATGGGAATCGAACCCGCGACCTCATGCACGCCAGCCATGTAATGCGACCGCCGCGCCACCGAGGCAGGTAATTCTGCCGCACCATAACGTGGCGTGCAAATGTATTCATTCATAAATAATTAGCGATTATCCGTGTGGTGACGGAGTAAGAATACAATATGTCACCTCCCCATCTCATCCCATGGGTGTCGAAAACCGACTAAGGGACAATCGGTGCATATTATCTTTACGAAATAAAAATGAAGGAAAACTTGAAATTAAACCCTATACCAATCCGACTGGCCAGCGTGGTATTAGTAGGCCAAGTATCCCTCCGTCACGGGAGGAGGCGCGTCCTTGCAGTGGTATAGGGTGCAGTGACATTAATGGGCTGTTATGATGAAATAAGCGATGTCATTTATTTTAACTTACAAATTTGACAACAGATGGCATTGTGCCTGTGACGTCATTTTCAGTTTCGCGGTGTTAAGATTTTCCTTGAAAGAATGACGTTCGCTCATGTCTTTCAGCATAAGTTTAGACGCAGTCTTCAAAGATCTGTTTTTGAAAAGGTTTAGGTTCGTTCGTTAATTTTACAATTCGTTTGTAGGTATATCTGTTTGTTAAGGTTTAAAAAAAGATTTTTCAGTATTAAATAGAATTGCGGCGAAGTAAGTAACATCCGCCACGCGAACGAAGTCGCGGGCACAGCAGCTAGTAACTAATAAATAACAAACGTACTACAAAAAAATACAAACTAGCATACCTATTTTTTATTACGACTACTTTCAAACCGCATGAAAAGGCTTCAGCTTTATTCGTTGCAATAAAATGAAAAGGGAACTTGCAGAATGAAAAATAAAAGAGCATAAAAACTTGCACTTTTAAAAGGCGTACAATCCTAATTACGCGTTTGCAACAAGTTTAATACTTAGGTAGTTAATGGATGCATTCCCGTATCTGTGGCGGCTGTAACCAATGAGTGCACTCTACATTCCAACTGGTTGATTAGCTCGTAGTCGATACAGAGATTCCCCTCAAAAGGCTACCGACTATACTGCGTCTACAGTAATGCGTACCTGCAGTTTTTGGAACCAGCGCTCGAAACGACTGAACGGATATGAAAGAGTAACACTGCATGTGAAATGCATACGTGTATTAAGAATGTATGGAATATTGCTTTTATGAATTTTGAATACATTCGCAATGGAACAGTAAAAATGTATGAAACAGAGTAAAAACTGCTAAAATGATAAGTCTAAATTAATCTTAATAATACTTATTGCATAAGATTCTCACTTGAATTATAGAAAATGAATTATGAAAAGAATTGCCATAAAAATAAATTCTATTTATTTAATACTTAAAAGGGAATAGCTACATTTCCCTGAACACTCAATGATGACCTACATAGCACAAGGAGGAAATAATTATGGAATTTGAAAGTGCTTACAATCGAAGACAATCTTAGCCCCTCTAGTTAGGGACATTATTATTTGAATCATGTCTTTTAAAAAAGCGATACAAAAAGAGGGGGGCTTATCATACTGTCCTCGAACCAAATGGTGACCTCTCGTAATTTTATGAATGCTCTTTCATTTAGAAAAAGAACTTTCATAAGTATTTATTTAGTTTGGGACTAGATGGCGCTGTGTGAAAGTGTAAGGAATATTTATTCATTTATTTTAATGATGTTATTAGGCGTTTACATCTAATCAAATGCTTTATAAAGTGTTTCTAAATATATTCATTGTAGAGATGGCACATCCGCCAATAATAACACTAAGTAATCTGTATAAGGAATATGGCCTTGTTTACGGAGAAGCGGGGCGTAGGGCGTAGCGTTGAGCGGGGCGGACCGCACTGAATTTAATTATTTATTTATTTATTATGGACAACCAGTAGTTGTTACATTATTACATAAATTTACAATAAAAGCAGCTTAAGTATAAAGTAAATGCACATCATTCTAAGGTGTCACAACATGCATAGAGAGTAACAAATTTAAACTGTACACAATGTTAAAAGAAAAAACATAACAAAGAGTTTGAAGCAAACACTAAATTCGAAACATTGAATAATTAAAATAAAAACATAAAGAAAGAATTACTTAAAAATAATATAACATTCAATAATAATAAAAATCACATACAAAATAAAAATAAAAAACACTTAAAATATAAAACATTTGAATGAGATCGTTTGGGCTAGTCTAATCTATCTCTCAACAACCTTACAATAGTATTCTTAAATGTGGATAACTTATCCGCAAAGACATCTACCTCTCCGCAAATACCATTATATGTCTTGGACAAGCGTTGTATAGGGGAAAATTGTTTCAAATTTGTCCTTGCACACGGCTGGTGCAACAATCCTGCATTGACGAGTGCACGCCTAGGTATACGACGAGGGACACGCAATTTAAATGATTCCAAGAGGGATGGACAATCGATATCACCTCTCAACACTTTGTAAAGGAATGTCATGTCGTGCATCTGTCTACGACACAACAGGCTATTCATTCCAAAGTGACGTAACTTATCCTTGGTGGATGGCAACTGTTTATGCAACCTACATGAAAAGGCTAGGTGTCTAAGAAATCGTTTTTGGATTCTCTCTATTCTTGATTGATGTATATGGTACTGTGGAGACCAAACTACTGAACAATATTCAAGATGACTACGCACGTAAGTATTATATATAGCAATTTTAGTGGCTGGGTCGCGAAAGACTTTGCCATTACGTATTATAAATCCTAGCATCTTAGATGATTTGTTGATGATGTTGTCTAAATGCGGTATAAAAGTTAATTTTGAGTCAAAACACACTCCCAAATCCCTAACCTCCGATTTCTCCTGAAGCATTGTACCATTGATGTGAAATTGTGTCTTTATTATGTTGTGGTTACGGGTGAACGTAATGGAAAAGCATTTATTGATATTTAAGGACATGTTGTTTACGGCGCACCAGCTACTTATAGAATCTAGGTCTTTTTGTAATAAATCACAGTCTAGGGAATTACTTATAGTTTTGCATATTTTTAGGTCATCCGCAAACAAATAAGCGCTGCCAGATTTGATGGTAGAAACTATGTCATTTATAAACAAATTGAAAAGCCAGGGACCTAAATGGGAACCCTGCGGAACTCCAGAAGTAGAAGTGTATGTCTCAGAGTGAAAACCCTTGACCACAACATATTGCGTCCTATCAAGTAAATAAGATTGGAACCATTTCAAGAGAGAGCCACAGATGCCATATGAATCCAACTTCCTTAGCAACACTTTATGGCAAACTCTATCGAGCGCCTTAGCAAAATCCATATACACAGCACTAACTTGATTACCTGCGTCGACCGCGTTTGTTAGTTCATTATGATATGCCACAAGATTTGTATGCGTGGATCGAGAATCGATAAATCCGTGCTGTTCGCTTACAAAGATATGTCGCGTGTGGTTTTTTAAATAAGGGTATATTAACGCTTCAAATGATTTGGCAAAAACTGATAGGATTGAAATAGGTATGTAATTAGAGATTGTGTCTTTATTACCAGACTTATAAATAGGAACTACTTTAGCAGTTTTCCACAAGGTAGGAAATGTTCCAGTAGATAACGATTTATTTATAATGAGATAAAGTGGATAACCTAAGGATGAGGCACACCTTGAAATAAAATAAGGGGAGATTCCATCTGGCCCTGCACCCTTATGAATGTTAAGCCCTTTTAAGTACTTACAGACAGTATCTTGTGTAATATGTAATTGTCCCATAGTGTTAGTGTATGGACAAGTTTCAATGGGTGGTATAGTTGTACTGGAAGAGTCACTAAATGTAGATGAAAAGTAACTGGCAAATAATTTACATATTTCAGATCCATCCGATACACTTATATTATTTACAATCATAGTTTGGGGCATTTGAATAGCGTTGCTACGTTTATCTTTCAAATAAGTATACAAAAATTTTGGGTTAATTCTAATGCTGTCCTCGACTTTATTTAAATAGCTGTTGTAGCAAGTACTTGCTAGCTTTTTGCATCTTTTGTTTAATATTTTCAACGATATTTCATCAAGCGGATTTTTAAAGACTCTGAATCTATGCAACAACTTATTCTTTTCTTGCGTCAGCTTTAAATGAATTCAAATATATTTATATATTTTTGACACATTTGTTTGAAATAGAGCGTCGCACGCAGCGGTGCACGCGGCGGCGCACGCAGCGGTGCACGCGGCGGAGCACGCTGCGTAAATTCTCGCTATAGCTATATATAAATCTAGTTGATTTGATCGAGACGAGCGTGCTTCGCTATACACTTGACGTATCGCCGCGGGCTCCGCGGCGGGCACCGCTACGCTTCCCGCCACGCTTCTCTATAAACAACGTCATATATTGCTATAAGTTTGTGTTTACGCGTGCGATGATGCGTGCCGCTTCACGCCCCGCCCCAGCGTAAACAGAAAAAACGTCCTACGCTCCGCTCAACGCCACGCCACACGCCCCGCCCGACGCCCCGCTTCTCCGTAAACGTGCAAAGAGAGTACTACCACGCTGGCTAGACGCAAGATTTTATTTCTGCCATGTTTTGTTGGGGTTCGAAGCGTTCCGAAGGCTCTAATTCCAAATACACACCACTCTTCTGGTTTTGAGTATCTGTGAACTGCCTAATCACCCATCAGTACGTGGTCCATATGATTCAATTTAAATAATAGTAAAAACCGGATTAAAAAACAATGTGTACTGATCAAAATAAGTAACTTTAAAATGTATATTAATAAATTTACTCATAATTTTTTTTAACTTTTATTCTCTCTTGTAATTAACCCTTTTAAAAGTACAGGTAAACAAGAACTAATTGACGCCATTTTACCTTTCAACAAAAGCTTTTGAAACAGTAAAAATCCAACGCAGTTCATTTCCGTGTCATGTTTATCATGAATATTAAACTATCAATCCACAATGTCTCATTAATATTCAGAGAAGCTTCGCACTAACAAACTATATTATGAACAAGGCGTCATATTAATATAGGAAATAATCGAAATTTTGAACAAAGACAAAGCCCTTTTTCGCTACTGTTTTATAACTTTAATGGAAAATAGAATTATTCCTTTTTATTAAACCTTTACGATGACGTATCGTTAATGAGGTCGCGGGTTCGATTCCCACGCAAAATAACTATTTTTGTGATCCACTAATTCTTAAGCAGGAATGTGTTTTGTGCCTGTAAAATTCCCTACAAAACAGAGCTCGATTCCTAGTGCCGAAGTTTTCTTTTTAAAAACGAATAAAAAAGCGTATATTTTGTTACGTTTCGGACGTAAGGCTCTTCGTATTTACGAAATAATCTTGATTAAAACAATAAAATTATACTAAAAGATTAATATGCAATGGAAAATGGAAAAATATAGCGATAATATAGATTTAAATTACATAATAATTGTATAAATAAGCAACATACAGTACAAAACATATACATAACTAGGTAAATACAGATGAATAAGGTAACTTAAGGACTCTGTTGGTAGTTAAGCATGTCTACCTCCCACGGAGGTTTATTATTTATGTTTTCATAGTTGTTTTCCCTTACTTTATATTTTTCTTTTTATATAACGATCATTGCTAGTTGCTTATACAGAACATAGCAACTGTATTAATATAACAACTAATAAGTGAGTTTTAAACTGTAGAATCTATGTTAAATTGTTAAAAAAGCAAAGGCCAAGTTTTTTGTACTAGTGGATGAGATATTTACATCGATATGAAATGAAAGATTAACAAAAATACTCCTTAATCATCACTACCAGCTATAAATAAATACTTATTTAAGTTCAATTTTAGTCGGCATCATTCATTAATACATTTTAATTAGGCCACTAAAAACCTATTCTGTCTTTCCCAAAATACAAAACATTGAAAACGTCAACAAAACCGATATCTCGACTGAAAATTGATACACGAACCATAAAAGTCTACATGGACAAAGCTATGTGCTCGTGGCTACAAGATAACGAGCTACTTAATCCATAGGAAACGAGTAGTCATAGTCTACAGGAAACGATTAGTCGTCACACTTATTTATAAGGTAGCATTTGTACTGTGGCTACAAACTGTTTCTACTTCCAATACCCTTATTTATACACAGCCATAAATGTCGATAAGGATCTCAATGGACTTAAAAGTAAGTGATATTATTAATGTAATAAATGGCGTCATAATAATAAAACTGTTTGCTTAAGGAAACTTGAGTGTTACAAAGAGAATGTTATGAGTAAATTTTACTACTCACTATAAGAATCAAAGCGTTCTATTAGGCTAGGTTTACGATTTCATTCGTTCGGATTCAAGAGATAATCTTACACGTTTTGCTTTAACGAAGGACTATTCTAGGATAAAGACTTCATTTAGTTAGGGACAATATTACTAAGCATAATATATTTGAACTAAAAGACTTCATTTAGTTAAGGACTATATTTCTGGGAATAATCAGAATATCTTTGAACTCGTTTATCTTAGATTGAAACGATAGGAAATCGTCTAACAGTCCTAGTTTCTGAATGCGCTGGGCATAAAAATTCTCGATAGGATAGATATAAGATAAGTTTAAATAAAAACTATCTATCTCCATGTGCAAGGATTGTCTGTCTCGTGATGAAGGAATATGTCGTCACTTTTGATATTGTCGCGGAAATTTTAATATATTCGCAGAATTGTATGCGTATTTTAAAAATTCTTGTTTTGGAAACTTTAAATTAATTTATACATGGATAAATTCACACCTTTTTGTAAGGATTCTTTAGAAAATAATCTGTAAGCAGAGACTACTGACCGCCAAGTAAGTCAACCTGCTTTTCGCCCTGTCGCCTCCGATATTTTTTAATACTCATACTGGTCCCACGATTAGCTTTTACATTCACCTCTTGAAAGGTGTTATAACTCAATTAACACTCCGAGTGTCGATATATTTCATGACCAATTGTCAACATTTGTTACGAAATTTAAAAAATATCTCTTGGTACAACAAGCACTTATCATTGCACCAACTTAGAATAAGACAAATAATAAATAATTTGTATGTTATTTTATGTTAAATTTTTATATATAATTTTTAAATTTTTAATTTGTAGTTATCTTATTTTAATTTTTAATGAAATAAACGTGTTGTCACCTAGTCACTGTTAATGTTGTGTACGCTTATAATTGGCATACATATCATAACAATACATATAATGTTGATAGTTTTAAAAAATATATAAATATGTAGCTGTTAGTGTACCATATTAAATAAATAAATTAGCTAGGGAAATAATTATATTATAATTCAGACTCATTTTCGTAGCATAAGTATATTTGGAAGAAGTCAACTGTATCATGGAGGAACTCTGTTCTGGGCTAGTGCATGCTAAGTTTATGCACTTGATTATTACTTGCATGATTATAAAATCAGTTTTAATTATGAAGTTAACTTACAAAATATGGTCATTATTAACTGCATAATTTTAAAAGTCACTTTAAATTATAAGTTAACTCGCAAAATATAATATTCATCACTAGAATCTAATTCATTGCTAGAATATTATTTAAGTTAACACATTACTTCGACATTCCACGTCAACTTAGTCTTAGACGCGAACAATTTTGTTCTAAGTTATTTACATGAATGTGGACAAAGGATTTTATGAGACTCGCGTCTATTAAACTATTCTATTAAGGCTGATATACGAGTACATTAATTACTAGTACTGGTTATTTTGTATTAGATAATGCGAAACAAATTCGTAATTACCTACCTCCTTAAGGTGTGTATACCACGCCATGGGTGTCATAAAAGCTGAGTTAGGCATACTATCAGATATTATCGTTCTACGAAAACAAAAAAACAAAAGCTTGTCATAAAACTTTATGCCAATCTGTCTTGGTTTTAAGTTTCTCTTCTTCACTGAAGTTGACCTGTCACTTCCAGACATTAATGACATGCTATGAACTAGTATTTGGATCTTGTTTTATGATGTTTATTTTATTACTGTCATATCAAATTGCGTGTTCATGCGTAACGTGCTATCCAATGCTATACATTTTGCAGACGCTTTAATATAAATACCTACCTCAAAACGAAATTCCGAAAAGTTTTTTCTTGAATGACCATTTACGTGAACAAAAGCAACTTCAAGCGATACATCTCTCGATAAAAAAACTTAAGAACATGTACCAAAAGCAAAGTTGGAGTGAATTGCCGGAGAAGCTTGTCACGAAGTGGCTGCATCAGATAACTCCGGTAGTTTGTTCTGCGAACGTCCGTGTCATTTGTCGTTTGCGTACAGCGACAGAGTAAGGCGACGTCGTAGTCGTGACTGCGTAGGCGTACACATTCAACTGTGAAGTAATATAAAGGAGGCAATATTACCATATTACACTCAAGTATGGCGCCTTTTTTTATGAAATGTGGTTGGGAGAAGGAATGTTAAGGGAACTGGAAAAGAATGGGTTACAAATAAGACTTTAAATTTAATATGAGGAAATAGTCTTGATATGTAAATAACTGGTCCTAAATAATAGTCTTGGTTAAGTATCTACCAAGCCAAGACCTAAAGTAAAGAAAAGAAAGTACAAGAATGAATAAAGCAAAAGCATACGAAGGAGGCCAGTGACCATCTTTATTCAAAATTGGCTGTTTACCATTTTGCGAATTAAGATTCCTATCTCATATCATGTACATTTATCTATAAATATGTGTCTTATATCTATCTAAATCATACAATTATTGAATAAACCGTTTTAAGTAACCAACATACAACAAACTTTGATATGTTTTGTGAATTTGAAAAACAGATCAATATATTTGGATTACAGTTTAATTATTCTTTAATTACCTAAGAGACTAAAGTATATAAGCTTTAAAGGTTTTGTTGACCTACTATGCTAATTCGATTTAAATAAACATTGCCTTAAATGATATGTTTTGCTTGTCTGACTTCATGAAAAAAGGTCTTAGTCGGAAACTACTGAGCAGTGTTTGAAACAAACTAAGCAGATCAATCAATTGTCACGTCCAGGTGCATTTTCACTGATTACGCCAAATCTTCAGACACCGAATAGTATCCATTCTTCTCAACAAATAGATCAACAATATATTAAAGGTGGAGAATAGACCAATATTTGAAAGAATAATCGAATATTTTTAGAGTAAAAAATGCCTTATCCAACATCAATCACATGGGATTTCCACCAACTAAAAAAAAACTCTTCTTGCTGTTTCTTTTGTAGTTGGACTGCTTACACTGCGGCCTTACGACTTCAGGAGCCATGTGCATCTCTCCCGCAAATTATCTGGCCAGCACTGCTAGTTGGTCAACTTGTAACACACAAAATTAATAGTAAATGCACAAAATTATGTTAATTGTCATTTTTAAATTGTCTAATAAATAAAAACTGAGCATCGAGCCTAGATCTAACAAATTCAAGAAATACACATTTCCTTATTCACATTAATAATAATGATTTAGGAACCAATTCAAGTTAGAAATTATAGCCCCCGACAAATGCCCAATCATAAAATGCGAGTTATGTTGAGTAACACTAAAATATCGTATCCAATAAGAATAAAGTACTGCGATCCTTGTGAGAGGGTTCTACCCACGCACCTTCACTGGGAAAGGAATAAACATTGCGTCGGCGCATGCATTTTGTGCATTATGCACTCACTAATATATTGCTTAGGTATGCTACAGGCATTTTTCCTTAAATTATGTTGCTTTTAACATTTGCATTTGAATGTAATCTTGAGACGCAACTCCGAGGGAATTATTGAGCCAAGATTTAACTACATACAAGTTACCTACTTAATAAATACATTGTAAGAAATTCTACCTCAACAATAAACATGTTATATAAAACTTTAAATCAGTTATAAATATCAAATTAATTTCATTAACACTTGATTTTGTCACAAAATTGTCAAGAATTTAATTTGTTCTTCATTCTGTATATTTTCTCTTTCTGAACCACTATCAAGTTTATTTTAGACCAAATTGTCAATTATTTGTAGAACTCTTTTACTTGTTTTGTCTATGTAGTTAGACTTTTGAGTAGACTACCCAAGTCATATACCATGAGTTCTTTCTTAACCTTATTTGCACGACAAAAACATAAATTATAAATAAAAGCAAAATCAATTGACTCAACTCTGCCAACTATGTTTTAGTTTCTATAGACATTGAACTGCAATAGTCATGGAAACTGTTTACGACTATCTACATTGCATTCAAATGATGGTAAACATTTGTCGCTTTGCGCTCCAGTTAACAGAGTTCAACAGTTAATTAGCTATACGTTAATACAACATGTAGATAGGTACATTCTAGAATATAATAAGTTAAATAACGATAATATTGATCTACTATCCCACATCAATATTTAGAAAACATGGAAACAAAAAAAAATCTTTGGCCAAAACCGAAGATATTTTTTTGTAATACTTGTCCATTTTTAGGCTAAGCTGATTTAAATAATTAAAACGTTTTTATAATTAACCAAGAATATAGTTTGATCATAATATCTTTACTAGGAGAATTAATTGTTTTCTCATGCGCGTTTCTACAGTAATATACGTTCAGATATCAACCATGTCGCCCACACGCAAATCTTTTGCACACTGTAAGCTAACTTTACTACTCAGACACCACCTGCTGTTTTTCATTGCCATAATCCTACTAAATCCATACAGTGATTGCGACGGCTGCTACTGACTATCTGTCCTCATTAAAGAACCCATTCAAATAGAATAACCCTTAGATCAGTTTTGTAGGTAAAAAGAGACCCTAATAAAAAAAAGATTAAATAAAATGAAGATTGGCGAAACCCTTAATATGCGAGACGTTTACCTATTAAGGAAGTTGTTTTAATAAAAAAGATAAGAAGCCTTTCTACTTTGCGGTTTTAAGGTAAAGTCGATTGTTCTTGTATTCAGTAATAAATATAGAAGAAAGAACTTTTTATAAATATCAAGAGAAAACCTATAGAGCAGTTCGGAGAATTCGCAGCCAAAGAAGCCGAATCCGTTTGAAATAAACTTTATACGGGCATTTGAATGAATAAAGAGAATTCTAATCAACGCTCGCGTAACTTTAAATGAAGGTGAACATTTTTGAAACCTTTATCCGTCGACTGAAATTTAACCTTTATTTGGGACCGGAGGGGACTTATCAGGGCGTTTTTCAAATAACGGCATCAATTCCGCGCCGGGATCGTCACCTGTTATCTGTTTCTCTTCCTGCAACACACAAAACGCCCTCGTGGGCGGCATTTTAGCGTTCCGCATTCATTTTGTTATACTTCAAATACCATTATGTTCGCTCAGTGTGGTTGGGTCACTAGGCACAGTCGCAGTGTTCCAATTATGTTAATGGTCAGCTGAAAAAACTCTAAGCACCCACGTCGTTAAATTTTATACAGTTGTCATTTTAATATTCTATTTTTTGTTTCAGGTACACTTGTCGTGTTGTTGACGGTATATTTGTTCATCTAATTAAGTAAAATGAAATGGAAAGTCGCAGAAAATCAGAGGTGAGAAATTTCATAGATACATACATCTGTGTAAATGATTATTTTCATGTCGTTTTTCAACAAGCTTTGGTTCCCAATGCACATAAAGTTAACTAACAAGACTGCAAAATTGTGGTACAATTTTAACGAACCTGAGTTTTGGAATCAAAAAGTATAACACGTCTGCAGCATACCAAACGTAGTGATTAATTCAACTGGAGTATGATAAAAAGGATTGAGCTATTTTGTTGGTTACAGTCAGTATTCAGTATTTAATAAAGTGACAATCATTTATTTCTATTGATTTAATATTTTATCATTTCAAACACTCAGAAATAAAAAGGGTTATTATTTACTGTAGCTACGGTGACATAGAACGATGTCCTCTAAAAAAAGATACTTAGAACCTAAACCCTTCATTGTCCCATGTATCATAAATCAATGATTCATTCACATTGTTTTACTATTGTCTCTTCTGGCGGTACAGGCAGCCTATTAAGTGCTTACAAAATTACTATTTTAATTACGTTACCGTGATTATATAAACGCTGCAATTTTAAGTAGACTCTCACCCCTTTGCTTTCGTTGGAGGACTTTCATTACGAACTTTTTTAATCGTCCTTTGTCCTGCAGAAAAAAAATCAGTTGTGATGCCAGCATAGACGGCTCGGCGTATCCCGGCCGCGGTGCCTGTAATTAAACTGACACCGACTCCCGCGGGACGAGTTTTGAATGTTATTAGAATCTCTTTCGCATCGTCGACTCTGATTGGAAATCTGTTATGTTGTCACGTAAACATAGACAACTGTCATCGCCAGCGACATTTTGTATTTGATCTTAATTTATAATTATGCAACTATTGAGAGGAGTTTGAACTTTAAATTAAATAAGCCTCCTCTTTAGCCAATATTGCAGCATTCAACCCCAAACCCTGTGTTTGTAATATATTCTATAAATTAAGTTCACTGTTTGTATCATAATAAAGCCAAGCTTATTTATATTTGTAATATTTTTTGATTTATATTTTCGTTAACACGAGAAAAACTTAAATAATTTTATTGTTTATGGCAATATTTTTATTTGTTACTTGTACTGCATAATGCATAGATTTTATTTTTGATTGAATGTAGATTTGATTTGCGTAAAGTAGGTGGGCAACCATAGTACATGGCATATTGGTAGTTGTGACGTTCGGACATGGCCGGTGTTGACAGTTCTCGTACAGCCTTAACAAACAAACACATGCTGTTGACTCAGCGACACATCGTTGTATGCTTTGAATTTAAATTAAAGCACCAATGCAAATTCAAAATTCAGAAACGTGTCTGACAATTTTGAAACGCAATTAAGATTATCAGAGAGATATATCTCTAATATTAATTAAAATTTGTATTTTTGATTATTAAAGTTTATTTGAAAAATTATTTGGCATTTATCATCTAATAATGAAAAACTGTTCCACCAATTAGTTGCCTCGTAAACAACTATCATTTTTTAAGTCCAACCAAAACTAATATAAAACGTTTACATATTTATTGCCTGTCAAATAAATATCTCTGACAATTTCACGAATTAATTGCTTATCCTTAATCCTTCCGATGACAAAAATGTTAATAATCGTTTCTTGCTCTATATATATTTCACAAATTAGGTGGAATTAATAAATTCGTGTTGCTTCTAAGGGGCGGCGGGTAAGCTGGCACGATGCCAAACATCGCCACTTTCCCATACACTCGGAAACTTCACTCTTAAACATTATAGTGCGGCCGGACAGAGCACATTGCCTCGATTTCCGAGAAATTGGCGATTTCCAGTTACATTCAGAGTATGCTATAGGAAATATTTTATTAGTGATAAATGACTACCAAGAGGTAGGATTGATAGCGTTAATAAGGATTTCGAAATGGTAACAATCTGTTGCATGACGTAAGCACTTTTGAAGAATGTAAAGCATTGTGTTATTGTCATGAGAGGTATTGCTTACTGTATTAGTTTAGAAAAAGTTATAATCGGTTTTGATATTTTTGATCGACTTGAAAGTATAAAAATTATTACTTGTTTAATTTGATGTCCGTATTTACCATTCATCTTCATGCACACAAAAAATTGGATTGAATGGACATCGAACTCAATAATAAAACGTAGCAGCCATAAACCTTGTAATAATAACTTTGAACTTAAATCTCGTAGGTATTTGTATATTTAATGTTCATAAAAGTCTATGCCATACCTGGCCTAACTCCTTGGTTACTAGTGCGGAAATCGAAATAACAAAATGATCATATTTCATAAGTCATTTGCTGTATTATGTAATTTCGCTTTTAAATCTCATCTACTACTATTACATATACCTAATACATTTTAATACATATACAGGGTTACAGGAAAAGTCGTGCTAGATCCGTTAAGGGGGGGGAGAACCCATCATTTCTGACTTATTTTACTATGAAACACCCTACCCTAAACTTAACCCTTTTCGAGATATTCGACTTTCAATTTTTTTATGAAAAATTGCCGATTCTTAGGCTTCTAAATTATTTTTTTATTTTTTTGTGTATCTTATTATTATTATTATTGCATTTTTACATGGGTAATAAGATGCTTTAGGACGTCAATAATTAAAATAGTGCATAAGTTAATTGAATGGACCGTAGTAGACAAGTAAAGGTTAAGAAAAACAAGAAAATATTGGAAAGTTTATTTTTCTCTAAGCCATAACTAAAAAAAACATTATGGGAATTGTTCGGCAGATGTTTTCCTAAATATCTACGTTTCATCAGCTATCTAACGAGGTATAACAGTCTAAGGTTGTATTCAATTCCATTGAAAAAAAGTTAGTTTTATAGGCGACAGAGAAGAAGAAAGAAAATTATTACTTAGCCCTAAATAGTAAAATAAAACAATACGTGAGCATGAAATGTTATTTATTGAGGTTTTCTCGTAAGTTTTTATTGTTTACAGGTCATGTTCAACATGGCTTCCTCTAGTTCTGACACATTGTCGCATCCTTCTACGGAGACCAGTCTTCACTACTCTAGTGGTCAACGTGATCCTTATTTTGTTTGCTGCATCCACAATCCTTTCTCTTAAGTCTTCTACAGACGAAACTGGATTCGGCTCGATAAACTCTGTCAAAAACGGCCACATCCGGTACTCGACGACCAGGGTAGCGAGTTATGTATTCATTGCAAGCTTGCGCAGATACACAACGGCAGTATCCGTAACAAATAAGCATATCAGCATATTCCTCAGGTGTGTAGGATGTGTAGGATAGCTGATGAAACGTAGATATTTAGGAAAACATCTGCCGAACAATTCCCATAATGTTTTTTTTAGTTATGGCTTAGAGAAAAATAAACTTTCCAATATTTTCTTGTTTTTCTTAACCTTTACTAGTCTACTACGGTCCATTCAATTAACTTGTGCACAAGCTATTTTAATTATTGACGTCCTAAAGCATCTTATTACCCATGTAAAAATGCAATAATAATAATATTAAGATACACAAAAAAATAAAAAATAAATTTAGTAGCCTAAGAATCGGCAATTTTTCATAAAAAAATTAAAAGCCGAATATCTCGAAAAGGGTTAAGTTTAGGGTAGGGTGTTTCATAGTAAAATAAGTCAGAAATGATGGGTTCTACACGCCCTTAACGGATCTAGCACGACTTTTCCTGTAACCCTGTATATCATGTACTTATCATACTATTATATTAAACCAAAATGGTTCTACAGGTGTACGCAATACTGGAACTAATTTCCATAGACTTAGGTACTACATTGCAATAGTAAACATTTTACTTTCCCACTTTTACCTTATGAAGGCAACGCCTAACAAGCATGCATGTTACAATATCATAATCCTCTACTAATATTGTATTATCGGTAACGAGTTCCTGCATACACGGCTTCCATGAAAATACATGTACTTTGTACCTGCTACACAAATAGCTTACGCTTGGCTTTCTTCCTACTTACTTCCTGTCTATTAAGTTCAATTTATTTATTAATATCGTGGTTGGTAAACTGAAATAGAAACTTCTTGTTCTAAAATGACCTCAGAATAAGGAGAATATTTTCAAATGTGTTGTTTAATTTTTTAAATTGGTCACTTTATACGTGTAAGTACTTCTTTTTTTTAAATACATATCACATAGGTACACATTACATTCTACACACGCGTTTAAGTTTGCCGGGGTTTGATTAATTTAGATTTTTGACTGTAAGCGATTCCTATAAATGTAACACATACCTAGTCCTGGTAAAAAAATATAATTGTCTTTCAGTCAGAATAATTCTTCCATGAACCAATAAATTAAATATTTTTTCTCTCTACCTATTACAATTACAATCTCTATTTAAATAAAAACTAGCATGAAATGCATGCATAAGTAATAATATGTTATTGGGATAAATATTTCTTTGAAAACATTGTTTGTATTAAATTGAATGTGTATTGAATGATGCATGATCTCCATTTGTGAAATGGCGTGCATCGTTGCAATCGTTTTGGCTCGCCAGATGCCAAACAACGACGAATTTTCCATACGATTATTTACTGTAAATGACTAATTAAACATTTATTAAAATTCATTATGACGACTTCATATAAATCTATAATAATATCAAAACGCCTAAAATTGTTCTACGGTAAGCTCCTTTTGCTATTGTGTCTTGCAATATAGGCGTTTCGGATTTCAAATATTCGCTGTCTAAGCCTCAATCGATTGTTATTATTTTATTAAAGTTATTGACAATTTTAATTTTCATTTCGACAGATGGCGTTGTTGAAATATATCTAATTGCAATGTTGTTATATCTTACTAAAAATTAAATTTAATTTATACTTATTTTATTTTGTTTGTACGTATTATTTTCTCCACTAATTAATAAACTCTCACAGAATTTTATTGCCAAAAAGGAAACTAGATAGTGTGTAGCACGATTTTGAACTCGGAGTAAAAATACAATATTATGTCACCACCCCATCTCATCCTATGGTTGTCGTAAAACCGACTAAGGGACTAACCGTAAATATTATCTTTACGAAATAAAATTAAGGAAACCTTGTAATTAAACCCTTTACCAATCCGTCTGGCCAACGTGGTATTAGTAAGCCAAGTATCACTCCCTTACGGGAGGCCTGTTCCTGTAGTGGGACATTAATGGGCTATTATGATATGTTGACGATTTTGAAGAACGTGCGAATCATAGAGAGTAAAAATCTCTACACAACCAGTTGCCTCGCAAAGACAGCTGTGTGAACATTTTAACCATTGCCTTTGTTATAGATAGAGAAGCATCGCAGTAAACAACTTCGATCGTTCATAAGTAAGAAACTGATATAATATAACATTCAAATAATGTATTCCAATATGTACATATTTATTAGCAAACAGAAATATGACTACGTATGTTTTGTTTCAAAATAAACATCTACAAGCAATGTCAACAAGCCATTTTCATCCAAAACGTAGAAAAGCTTACACATACTCGTAAGAAACATCTATTAGCTTTTGTTTCATGAATACCAAATATTTTAGTCTAGCGAGGATGGGTTCAAAGTACACATAATGTTAACACACCCAGTGTTGCTCTGTTATATCACTGTACTGTGAATGAAAACAGTGCAGTTTTCTGAAAGCGTGTTTATCTCATTTTTAGCAAAACAACTTTTTTAACTTTTAAGGCAAAGCTCAATTTTAAAAATCATGGACTTTCAGCTTAATTGTCAGCTAATATTGTCAAATAATACTTAACTTTACAATTACCCACAAATTTGGCAAATATATATTTTTTTATAACAGCCCATTAATGTCCCACTGCAGGGACGGGCCTTCTCCCATGTGACGGAGGGATACTTGGCCTACTATTACCACGCTGGCCAGACAGGGTATAGGGTTCAATCTCAAGTTTTCCTTCTTTTTATTTCATAAAGATAATATTCACGGATAGTCTCCTAGTCGGTTTTTACGACACTCATGGGAGTATTCTTACTCCATCACCACACGGAGACCCCCATATCATGGGTGTTGTAAAAAACCAACTAAGGAAAAAAATTACAGATATTAGGTAGGCTAAGTTTCTGTAAGAGATGGCCCAGGACCAACTACCTTAAGAAACGAAGCAATACTTTATCGCCTTTTGTAACATCATCCTACGCTGATGGGATAAAAGAGGGGTGTCATTTGGTACTCATAAGTTTTCGTAATGATTCATGTGATGAATTTGTACGGTGTCGTCACGAATAATATTACAATTAGCAGGTCTTCACACAACACTAGCAATTAATTGCAACCACTATTTCTTACAACAATAAATCGAAACAACAAATCTAATCAATTACAATACATAAAACGTTCATTAAACAACAAAAGATATTAAAATTGTTTTTCTTACATGCTTACGATAAACAAGATAAAAGTTGCAATAAAAGGTAACACAAGGGGCGGACGGGGAGTAAGTGAATCGGAAGCGCCGCGGCGACCGGAAAGTGCGTAGCTCCAGATTCAATTTCCGTTGCCGGTCGCGTAATAAGTCCACTATTCACTCTATGTGTATTCAAGTATGAAAAATAAATTTAAATTATTGAAACTTTTTACTACTTTTATCTGGTGTTAACTTCTTTTAATGTACTTAATGTCGATTAACGCAAAATTAAGTAATGTAGAACATATACTTATGTATAAAAAACCGGTCAGGTGCGAGTCTGACTCGCGCACCGAGGGTTCCGTACAAACCTATTTATTTTCCCGCCAAATTGTGATAACGTCAGGATTCAGCTGTTTAAATACTATTTTTCCCGCCAAAATTCAATGACGGCACGACTAAGCTGTCAATAAATATTTTTCCGCCAAAATACTATGACGTCAAAAGTGATCTGTCAAAAATTATGTGACGTCACGACTCATCTGTCAAAAATTCAATGACGTCACGACTTAGCTGTTAAAATATATTTTCTCGCCAAAATTCTGTGACGTCACGACTCATCTGTCAATAATTCTATGACGTCACGCCTATCTGTCAAAATTGACAGCTGTCAAAAGTGACAGCTGTCAAAGTGACAGAGGTCTCGAATTATTTCCCGCCAAAATAATATGACGTCACAAATCATCTGTCAAAAATTCTGTGACGTCACGACTCATCTGTCAAAAAGTCACGGCTCAGCTGTCATAATATATTTTCCCGCCAAAATTCTGTGACGTCACGAATCATCTGTCGAAAATTCTGTGACGTCACGACTCATCTGTCAAAAATTCAAAAAAGTCACGGCTCAACTGTCAAAAAATATTTTCCCGCCAAAATTCTGTGACGTCACGACTCAACTGTCAAAATTCTATGACGTCACGGGTCACGTGACCAAAAAATTCCCCATTACATGTACAATAATACCCTGCTTCATGCCAAATTTCAAGTTTGTAGGTAGACTGGAAGTACCCTGTAGGTTTTTGCCTTTACCCCTCTAAATTTGCGACAAAAACGACTATATCTCTTGATTGCGTTGGATTAGCAGTTTGATTTTTTTACGGCACTAAGAGGCAACAAGCCTTAGTATTTGGTGAAAATTTCAACTTAATACCTCCACGCGTTCCTGAGATAAATGGTCTTGACAGACAGACGGACAGACGGACAACAAAGTAATCCTATAAGGGTTCCGTTTTTTCAAAACTGGTACGGAACCCTAAAAAAAGAATTAGCATCTTATTACGAGTATCTCTGCATCACCCCAAGGTTGGCTGGATGAAAATTCGTTAAGGCATTAAGCCCGCCATTGTACAAGTTTGTAATTTGTGCATAAAGTTTAACCCTAGATAGCTAACGTTCGTCAAAATGACGAACATGCCATAATTACCTTTATTTATCTTTCTAACGTTTTAACCTACACGTTTGCCAATTTAAACCAACTAAGTGAACGCCGAGGTGCATCTAAAGCTGGAGATTGTGTTCCTATAAGATGAGGCGTATGGCAAAGAATAATTGTAACAGTTGCAAAACTCCTATTTGTGGTAAACATACAGTTTATTAGTCCACCTTGTGCCAAAAATATCTAAATATTTTATATTTATTTAATGTTTATAAAACTTAAACTTATTTATTTAAGAAGAAAAAAAAATAATTATCGTAATTTAGTCATTATAATATTTAGAGTGCCTTTTTGATTAAAAAAAGTATGGGTCATTAAAAAAAATTGATTTAATAATTAAGAGTAACATAACATTTACTTTTGTATTAATTATTTTTAATTTATACCCTATATTTCCCCTCATACTCCAGTAAAATAAGCATTCAACCTCGGAATGGAAGCGAATAAGCTGTAAATTTGCATAAACCTTTGTTTTGGTGTACTAATGACTGGTAGAAAAGTCTCATATGATCACGTGTCTGCGTCATAAGTTATTCAAGGTCAAAGGTCACGAAAATCAGTTTTTTCCCATTATCTCGTTTTCTATGGGAAATACGCATTTAACGTCATTATAAATATTGTAGATCATAAAATTGTCTACAAAAAATATCTGAACACTTTTCTCCTAAAAAGCATCGCTTTCGAGATATCGTGACTTTAGAGCGCAGGAAAGTCGTATTTTCGACTATATGCACACACTAGCTTTTTCCCGTGATTTCGCTCGCCTTTATAAATATTATGAAAAATAAGGCTTATTTCAATATATAGTAGCATATGCATGCTTGGTCTCAGCCTAATCGGTTTGAAATTGACAAAGTTACATACAAACTTCCATCCCCTATCTTATCCCTTTAGGGGTAGAATTTATCAAAATCCTTTCTTAGCGGATGCCTACGTTATATCATCTACCTGCATTCCAAAATTCAGCTAGATCTGTCCAGTGGTTTGGGCTGTGCGTGCGTTATTAACGTGGTTTCTCCAGTAGGAATACTCCTACCACATACCTAGTGTTCTATCAACGCACAGCCCAAACCACTGGACAGATCTGGCTGAATTTTGGCATGCAGGTAGATGATATAACGTAGGCATCCGCTAAGAAAGGATTTTGATAAATTCTACCCCTAAAGGGATAAGATAGGGGATGGAAGTTTGTATGTAACCTTGTCAATTTCAAACCGATTAGGCTGTGACCAAGCATGCATATGCTACTATATATTGAAATAAGCCTTATTTTTCATAATATTTATAAAGGCGAGCGAAATCACGGGAAAAAGCTAGTGTGTGCATATAGTCGAAAATACGACTTTCCTGCGCTCTAAAGTCACGATATCTCGAAAGCGATGCTTTTTAGGAGAAAAGTGTTCAGATATTTTTTGTAGACAATTTTATGATCTACAATATTTATAATGACGTTAAATGCGTATTTCCCATAGAAAACGAGATAATGGGAAAAAACTGATTTTCGTGACCTTTGACCTTGAATAACTTATGACGCAGACACGTGATCATATGAGACTTTTCTACCAGTCATTAGTACACCAAAACAAAGGTTTATGCAAATTTACAGCTTATTCGCTTCCATTCCGAGGTTTGCCCCTAATTAAGCCTTATTTGACTGTACTATCAGTTTAATAATCTTAATTGAAATATAGTTTTAAGTACATAAAAATCTCATTTTAAAAAATGGTCGTCAAAAAGTCGAATGTTTAGCTTTTCATAGCAGTTTAGGAAGGTTAGCTATCTAGGGTTAAATAAATAAATTATAATTAAATAAAAAATGTATGAAATCAACTGTTTATCTCAGTTTGTTTTTGGGGAAGTAAGAATACGCGGCGTCTCCAGCCCGTCTCAATCAATGAGTCTCGTAAAAGCCAACGAAAGTAGGCAGATATTATTTATATGAAAACAAATAAGCAAAACTTCATACAAATATCACACTAAAACTAGATACAAAAGTTAGATTAATTCACCTTAACATCGCAATAAGTCTTAGAATTCTCTCCACCGACGAAGTCATAATTAATTCCTTTTAAAAATGTCATATATTTTTCAGTATCAAGTATTTTTTAAAGAATGACTATAAAACTAAAATGTAGAACGTTAAAAGCCTGTTAATAATAATACAAAGCATCTAAACTTAAAACTAAATATCAAACTTATTTAATTTTACTAAGAACGTTAACACCAATTATGTTTGAAAGTCTACTTTTTGTATTACGTAGAACGGATCGGCTTCTATTCACAAAGTTTAAATACATAAAAGGTAGAAGTAGGTACATAATAAGAGGGCAGACAAGCCTTGTTCGTCTCAAACTTTGTGCAATTACTAGAAAACTTCAACCGTCGTCATTACAGGATTGGTTTACAAACACATTAGTTGTAATAGAATATCATGACGACCTTTGTGCCGTAGACTTTATATTCCATGAGTGCTATAAGGTGATCTCAGGAATCTCGTAAATCTTTGTGTAATAACAGGCAAACAACGTTAGAACTCTCAAATAGAAAATGAAAACGTTTATTCCTTGTCTAATACCCATAGTAAAAGCTCTGCTTACTTTGTGACTAGGTAGCGTATCTCCGTGTGGTGACGTAGTAACAATGTATGTCACCTCCCCATCTCATCCCATGGGCGTCGTAAAAACCGACTAAGGGACTATCCGTGAATATTAACTTTACGAAATAAAAATAAGGAAAACTTGATATTAAACCCTATACAAATCCGTCTGGCCAGCGTGGTATTAGTAGGCCAAGTATCCCTCCGTCACTGGAGGACGCCCGTCCCTGCAGTGGGACATTAAAGGGCTGTTAAGATGATTATGATGAGATAGCGTTGGGGGAAGGTGTAAGAAATTTTAATGTAGCATCTATCTATTTAGGACAAAACATTGCTGGTGGTTGGCGCTGTTCTCGGTTAATCTTTCCGAATACAAATGTCATTATGTTTAGACAGAAGAATGCAATGTTAGAAATTCTAGGGCTATGGGACTTAACAGTTACAGACTTAACAGTAACGAAAAACCCAGAGTGGCTACTTTGATATATTTTTAAAGTACGAAGTCCTTCAGTATCTGGTTAGAAAACAGTCTCACCGCCAAGTCAAACAAACAAAAACATGACATTCTTAATACAAAAGAATATCACGTGCAACTATCCAACAAAGCGCCAAGTATACGAGTAATTCGATATTCTTGGGTTGAATGATCCCATATCAACAGCGAGAACCTTAATTCAGCTCTCAACGTTACAGAGGCAAGAGTGCACTTGGGCGTAAATAAAAAGTTGAACGTCGGTGTAACGAGAGAGCCGCCACGGTAGACAATGACGCTAGACAATGTGTTAGCGAAATGACACTCTAGAGCCACTAGGCGCGCCCTCACAGCCAGAGTGTCATATTCGTGCAGCACTCTTTTCAAATAAATATTTAGAACTTGACTGAGATTTAGTATTGAATGTTTTAAGTGCTAATTGATTTTGTGAGGCGAAGGAGTTTGAATAGTGTTACCATTATATCCCGTTCTATCAGTATTGTCAGAGCCGACCAAGGTTAAATTCGCAAAAAAATCTTATATTTGTGACAAAACTTCATACCAGCCCATTAATGTCCCACTGCAGGGACGGACTATCTCCCGTAAGAGAGGGATACTTGGAGTAATACCACGCTGGCCAGACGGATTGGTAAGGTTTAATTTCAAGTTTTCCTTCTTTTTATTCTGTAAAGATAATATTCACGGATAGCCCCTTATTCTAACTCCGTCACCACACGGAGAATGACAAAACTTAACATTAAACTATATACCATCCTGTCTGTAGTTTGTTTCGTTTCGTCCTAAAATCTATGGTTTAGTTCCCGCCTGAAAATTAATATGCTGTTATTTTGATGATGGATTGAACCTGTGTCTTCTAATAAGAGATACAATGTTTTAATCTCTTTACAACGGAGACTTCTGTGTAGGTATAAATGCGCATAAAGAGCTTACAACCAAACCAGAATGGTATTATCCGTCAACTTTGCGATGGCTTGGCGATCTCTGCTGCATAGTGCCAGACTTTGTCTGCTACGCTGAGGTCATGGGTTTGATTCCTACTTTTTAAAGCCATGTAATAATTGCTAAATAAATCCTAAATAATAATGCTAATGCTAAATAAATCATCTAAAATCCTAACACAACCTTCAATAGTGGTATGTAAATCTTACTAATATTCCGTAACAAAATTTTATAAATTCAAAAGTTTGCTATCAATCAAACATGTCAAACACTACAACAAAAGTAAGTAAGACTAAATACCTATACACAAAACGCCTCCAAAAAACTCAAGCTATAAATACAGTATACAAATTATTTTGCAAAATTAGAGTTGAATAGTCGAACCTCGGATGAACTCGTAATGTACGACCCTTGTACTCGAACATTACCTCACTAGTACTCAATGTATGAAGCACCCTCCGACACCACATTCCCAGTGCGACGCAATAGCAGTCATCAACACCGCGAGCCTCCGTCAACTTTGCATTTTTTAAAAGACATGAAAAGCTTTTTTAAAAAAGCTTCCTCGCCGATCTTTATGCGCCATACACATTTGTGTGGGGATAGTAGAAAGGAAATGTAATCTTAAAAGACAGTTTGCGAGTCTATTTATGTATATGGTTGCATATATTATAACGTTCTTCGTAATATTAATGTTTTGTACTAAAAGTATAGAGTCAGTTACTTAAATTTAATTGATACAAGGCAAGAAGCCGTATGTCAGACTAGTTTTGTGCGGTTTAAAGTAAATAAAATATAAATACACATAACTATTGCACGCTAATTTTTATTACCCATTCAAATAATAATAATAATAATGATTGTGTACTTAAAAGGGTTAAGAAGCCGGTGATCGTATTACATTTTTATAGATTTATTATCCAAGAAAGTAACTACGTATGAGCCTCGTAGTTAGTCGAATTCTAACTAGGTATATCTTAATAAGATACGTTAGATTTTCCCTCGGGTGACTTTAAATAATAGTTCTCATTTAATTTAGATTTAAAGGTAAAAATACACAAATTTATACAATGTATTGCGTGTTACGCATGTTAATAATTCCTCTAAAAATATCTAAAATTATTAGTTCGCAAAATGTACAAAGAAATTGTAGCGATCAAAGCCTAATTACTATTATTTTTATGTAACCACTCCTCCCAATAGGAATAAATTTCTTATTTAAGTACTTAGTTTCAATAAATTGTTGAATGTAAACTAAATAAAGAACTATAAAAACGATTCAATATTTAAAAAGGCTTCTAGTCGGGGTTAAGATCTTCTATAAATTAAGTTCCAAACACTCACACTGATCGAACAAAATACAACTTAAACTTCTCAGCTTGACGTAACAAAATAGTTCCCTTGTACAATTTTGACATTAAAAAGCTCTTAAGCGGTTTGAAAGTTCGGTTCGATTTATTATAACAAACCTTAAACGTAGAGGTTTGTAAATAAAACGTTTGTGTTTTCATCCTATTAAATTTTAATGAAAGGCATCGAGTACTGGCATTGTTATAAACACCGCGCTACTGGCCGTTGTAATTTACATGACCGGCTATCGTATTAACGATGACTGAGCGGTTTCTCTTAATTATCATTTTGCACGGTTCGTCAAGCACACGGTTGCTTCTGTTTTGAACATGTCAAACCGCTATTCCGTAGGTGAGTATCTATTTGATAACATTTGGTAAATAACTAAGTATTGTTTGCAAGCACATTCTCACAAGCATTCTTCTTGATAATCTGTCGGTATCACAAGCAGAACGCTCAAGCTGTTGGTTATACCACCATATACTTCATAGATTCACGAAATGGGACATTAAAGATCTAGGGACTCTTGAATATTATTCGTGCACGATGTAAAGCTAAATTATAAATCTACTAGATTCTACCTATTTATGGATAAAACAATAAAATTTAAATGATCATGCCACAGAAGTCATAACATTGCTAAAGATCTGAAAGAAAAGTAAATCCCAGTAAATATAAATAGCAGGGTTTCAAATGGTGACCCGGTCAGTACCTCTAGAAGTTATGGATACATGAGCCATGTCAGACGCCTTTAGCGCCTGCCGTAATAGTCTGACCAAATGGCCATTATAGCCTATAGCCCTAAACGAAATTATGATGTAGGTTCCCGTAAAGTTTTGGGACTAGAAAGCAATCTCTTGGTTTAAAATATTTATAACTTTTTTAACTTATGATAATGATACAACGACCTAGTGTCACATTTCATCACCCCAATGTTTTGTAATCTTTAAACCAGTATTTATTGCTGAACGAAGCTTAGAATGGTGGCAACTGATTTACTGTAGCTTTCCCCCGGAACTTTTCTCTCTACGACGAGGAAAAGACCATAGAGCTATAAATTTCGCTCGACTTAGTTTTATAACGCAATTTACATTTGGTAGATACGTATTATTTGCATTAATGCTCCATATTTGGTAGCAATCTCGATCAGGCAAATGCGGGAAGGGACTACCAACTCTCTTATTTCAAAAGGGTTCGTTCGTATATATGTGGAGTACCCGGACTATTACGTAGTAATTTGGGTAGGTAATGTAAAATGTAACCTTTACTAAAATGTGTTTATTGTGTTATGGTACAAGATAATGTTTACGGTTTATGTTATTGGTTTTACTTGCTTATTTGTAATAACATTATCTTAAGATTATTTTTTGTTCCAAGTTATTAATCATAGCAACTCAACCATGTACCTTTTAGGGTTATGTAGAAGGAAATTTACCCCTCAGTTATCATGCTGGTTAGGATGCTATTGAATGTTAAATATTGTAATAATACAAAATATTACTACCCTAAATTTTCTTCCTGTAGAGGGGACACATCCCTGCAATAACCCTTAAGGTCCTTTCATATTTTAAAAAATCTTTTAAAATGAACAGTGTAACAACTTACTGTAATTTTTTTTTTCTGAAACATCATTTCTAGAATCTCTTAATTTATATATACCCACTCCCACTCAAATAATCACCCTTAGCTCTAAATAAAAGTAAATATAGCTTATTCTAAGACCTTACTTCTGCAATTTTGTTTGATCGATTGACTAGATTGATTGGTAGTTAGTAAAAAACGAATAGTTTCCGGAAGAGAAAAGACTCGGGTACATTTCTAACGTCAAAACTGGTGACCTTAAACCCCTACAAAAAGTTTTACCATAATCCACGAATGTTAGTCATTGTAATACGTTGCCTGTTCCAAGAAACTTTAAAACATTAAACATAGTAAATACACTATGAATATTTTTATGTCAATCATTGATTAACGTCTCAAAGCCGACATCACAGATAAAACCATCCAGATCTTAATCAATCACCTATGAATCAAACCTATCAATCAAGAGATTCCATGCAGTTATTCGCCTACCTGGTATTGACTTACTCACATATAAGAAAACAGTACTTATTATGAATCTTGTAAAGTAAAGTAAAAGGTAAAAATATTTTATTTAAAAATAGTACAACTTTCGTTCTATCTTTTTTGACGTCATTTATACTATTTATTCTAAGTTTAAATACATGTCAAAGTTTAGAAAACTTTACCACCGCCTCCAAAGCACTAGTAGAGAAGAAGCGGCGCAACAAACTCTACTGCTGCATTTTCTTGACGTCATAATTAAATTTAGCTTTTACGAATTGAATCATTGCACATCAAACAAACAGTACTTTTCAGAAGCATAATGTAAATCCAATTTCTAACTTACCATGATAATACACTGATACAAAAGAACAAATTTAAATTAATACACATAGCTTTAATTAATTATTTTCAATAAACCTGATTTCCATTGTAAAATTTGTGTGCGCATAATGTTTAACTAAGCTATTCAATCAATCATTCAACTAGCCTAATACAGTCCGCGGTATTTTTATAAAAAGATTATAAAATATTCCTTCCACATTCACACAACGCCAGTCTGGTACCAAACTAAGCTGAGCTTGTACTATTGGTACTAGACAACGGATAAACATTCTTAAATACTTTTTTTTGTAAATACATACGTATTATACATAGAAAATACCCAGACCAATGCAAACATGATCATCCACACAAAGATTTGCATTGAGCGGGAATCGAACCCGAGACCTCTGCGTAACAGCCATGTAGTGTACCGACTACGCTACAGAGGTCGTTCAGTATTAGGGATGCGCCGATCCGATCCGATCTTGTTGAAAATCGGATCGAAGCCATACGATCTCTCGATTTTTGGATCGGATCGAGTCCATACGATTTTTTGTAAGATCGATACAAAGCTACAATGATCGATTCGTTTGGATCGTATGGATTCAAATTCAGTTTATCTACCTACATTAACTGCTTACGATGTTGTTAGGAACGAAATGATCTTTTGTTTAGGTTACGTTATGTTCCAAACTTGGCGGCGTCTTTTGCGGGTAGGTATACGAGCATCTTATTACATTTTATTTATAATATTTGTGTGGGTAAGTTCGTAAACAAACGAGTAAAGTTTATGGTCGGTTGATTAGTTTTATTGAGTATCTTCATTGTGCGGACATTTTGTTTTATAAAACTGAATTATGGTGCCATCAGAGCGGCTCTTTTCGTCGGCAAACTTAACTTTAAGCGAATGTCGAAACAGACTCGATCCATGTCGTCTCTCTAAATTATTGTTTCTCAAAAGTTTAGAGTTCGAAGATTGGTACCTATAGAACTATTTCTAAAGATGCCAACTCGAACTTTTAACTTATATATAACTGGTTGTTTTTTCCTCACCTTTCATAATTGTATTTACTTAATAAATGCTTACCTATCTAAAAATAATTGTGTCTTACTTATTTGCATCCGATCCGGATCGATTTTCTTGACATCGATCGGATCGATGGCATGCGATCCAATTCGTGGATCGGATCAACGCATTACGATCCGATCCGATCCTTAAAATCGGATCGATGAACTGGATCGCGCATCCCTATTCAGTATATTATATTACAACATAGTACTTTACTGTTTATGTAAGCACTACTCTGTTTCTTACTAGATATCTAGATATCTAGTAAGAAACAGAGTAGTGCTTACGAGTATGAGTGTCCGAAAACATAATTAAAAAGACAACAAATATTATAAGTATTACGATTTTTTATTCTCGTTTATAAAGTTAATCCAAGCAGTCGAAATCACCCTAGTACCACAGTCACTACAATTTTCCAACAGATCATTTTATACTCAAACGAAAGTACAAGCGTGACGTCACGGATCATAACCAAAAACTTCCCCTTGCTTTATTGCATACAAATGTACAAATAATGCAATCTATTTAAATTTGTCTGATTACATTAATGTAACATCTGGTTACATGTATTTTGATGCAAGCTTTTATAATGTAATTTAACAATTAAAATAAAAAATCCTTTTGTTACATGGCGGACGCAAATTGAACAGTACAAGATAGTTAACTAGGGGGCTAATTGATTTGGTATTCTTCTTCTTTTTTATTAATCTTGGTCTTTTCTTTGTGTATAATATTTTTTTTAATGTATAAGGTAGCTTCTCAAGGTACATTATCTACTTTATTTAAATGTAGATGCCGCTGTGTGTATGCTTGAGGAATTTATGAACTTTTTTTTTATTTAAGTTTTTTTTTGTTATTATAGATGTTTTACATAAATGAAGAGCGAAAGGTCATCAATTCAATTATCTGTGGAAAAACAAAAACAGGAATATTTTGATATAATACACTGTAGGTATCAATTCATCTGCTGTGTTGTGCTAACAACTGTAAGGTTAAGCTAAAAAGCAGTAACCACATACAAATATAAATTCACAACTTTATTAACTATTTTATTACAGCACAGATGTCTTATTAAACATCTTGATATAGGTGCTTAATTAACTGTTCTATGGGTATTAATTCTAGGTACAAACTAAGTAAAGGGTATTTGCCGGCCCTCGCCCATTCTCAACACTTCTGCTAGTTTAATTGTTTATTCAGATACGGTGAACTTCTCAAATTAGGTAAGCCGGAATAGCCGCATTAATTAATATTTGTGTTTGAACTGTCTTCGTGCCCTTGAGTGATTAAGCGACCTTTCAAATAACAGTTAGTTATAGACAATTACTGTTATTTGACTTAATATTTTGAAGATGGAACCTGTTCGTGTAAGTAATGGTTTATAGACTTCATTTAGTGTTTTCAATTTTAAGATAGAGGTTAGGTGGGTAAGCATGTAAATACATGGGTAATTTTATTATGCAGCAGTACATTCATACAATTACTAAAATTACCTAGAAAACAGTTGACAAATAATTCAAAATAGCGATTTATACTAATGCTCTAGTTCTTGAGATTATCTCAAAAAGCAAATTGCTTAGCTTATTTTGATGAAATTTGTAGGGGACGAACTTTGACGTACGCTCTTTCAAACAATAAACGTGTATTTAAATTAGTCAAGAAATGACTATGTTCTGAAGTAACAAACATATTTCCAAATAAATAATTGAAAATGAAATCAATAAATTATGTTTTTTTTTTTATTCAAGACAGGAATACTATTACAGCATTCGTAATTTTTTTCGTATTGATTAATTCATACTAAGAACAGAGTTCTTTAAAAAATAACGTGTTCTTTTATTGTCAATAATAATTATGGTTCTTTCCTTTTAAGAAATTGTAGTTATAAGTTTAACATTACTTAAGCGGTACAGAGAATACAAATTGCATCGGTGACTCAGAGGTCGCGGTTCGAATTCCACGCAATACAATTTACTTGTGTGGTCCACAGATAATTGTCTGAAACCTTAATGTCTTTTGTGTTTAAAAGCTTGCCATAAAGGTCTTGATTCTCAGCGCGAGCTTGTCAAAAATAAAATAATTGTTTGGAGTCTTTCTGCGTTTCAATATAATAAATCGAAATCAGATTCGACTATGCAAGAAACCTCGAAACGTGCAAGTGTAGACCAAGCTTCAGCCGACGTTTGACAGATATTATAAAGAAATTTTCATTAAATAGGTACTTAAATTCTGCTATTATATCAAATTTCTCCTCAACAGTTCAATATCGAATACAATCGAATCGCAAACAATTGAGACCCGTGTTTTTTAAGATTAGCCTCTCGACAATGGAAATATGAGATAATATTGGGTATACCGTAACTCGATCTTATCATCTCGCCTCCTAAAGAAGTGAAACGAATCGTAAATAATACACGTGAATTAACGAGACAAATCCTTTTATATATTGCGAAGCTTATTTATAAGGATTGAGCGAATATCAGCGAGGTGGGTAGGGCGCACTTCAACAGCTGTGCTATTATTCGTGTGTTTTCGTGCGTCGCCCGAAGGCTACAAACGTAATAGTTATCCGTTGCAAACATGGTGACATCTGTGAACATGCGAGAGTTCAAATAATATAATAACTTGACTGTAACTCGGAGCCTCTGTCATCCTGTAATGAAAGAAAAAAGATTTTATCTATAGATTATACAGTTTTCATATTAATATGTTTGGAATTAATAGGCAATGGAAATCATGAAACGAGAAAACCTTTACAATAAATAGCAGAGAATGTCAAATTGATGTTAAAAATCTACAGCAAACAGCACATCCCTTGTACAGCTAAAAAAAGATAAGCTAATGAATTGTGTTGACAGCGAATGAATGAATTTCGTATATTATAATGAACTGCACAAGCAAAGAGTTTACTGATACAAAAAGGAAAGTTCTGAGAACTTCTGTAGACCATACAAATATTAGCTTATTGGCGGCAAACCCACTACCGGCTAAAGTTGTATAAAAATTAAACACACGCTGTTAATTGCAGACAAGTTGTACATTATGTGAAATTGCCCGCTTTACATTTTTAAAATACACGAAAATTTTAATATTCTCTTTCTACTTAGTAAACCAAATCGGAAATATTAAAATTTGTTACTATAATATACTTTATACGACAAACTTATCCTAAATCTAAACGCTATATCTTCCAAACAATCGACTCTCCTTGTAGATTTTGTTTGAAAACAAAATTTACAAACACAGATTTACATTTACTTCAGTTTGTCAGTGTTAAATTTTAAACTCATGTTGAATAACGTTGCACAAAAAAGAATATTATTGTATGCTAAATTTTGATAAAAGAATGCATGAACAAATAAGATGGGTCACAATAAATTTTGAAAGCCGCGCCGACGAAAAAAGAGAATGTTAATAGCTCTTGAAAGCCAGATAAGGATGTCGTATAATCAAATATTCTGGAATCCTTCTTAAGAAAGAAGCTGGGGCTCGGGGCGGCCGTGCATAAGCAACAATATCGGTTCCTTTAAAGGATAAAAGCGACTCAAGGACGATTCGTAATCCGTTTGGAAATGTATTGCAACTTATCTGTTACCAGGTACGACTAGAAACCAAACCACGAACTTTGTATAAAACTGTGTCGATCGATGAAAATAAATGTATTTGTTTGTATTACCCTGCTTTTTGGTAGTTCCTTGTTGGTGTAAGAATGATTTAAGAAGGGTGGTAATTTTTTCTTTCAAAAAGTTTATTAACAATAGCGATAGTAATAAGTAAACTAACTAAGGTGAGGAATTCATAAGCCACGCAACTTCGTTATTAGATTTATTCACAACTAAATAGCTACGAGTATCGCAGTGCTTTGAGATGAACAAACCCAACGACACGTCAAGCTAAACGGCATGGTGATGACGACGGAGTGTTTTTTTAAGTTTTATTTACTAAAATCTGTTGACATCTTCGACTGTATTCGCGCTTTTCAACAAGTTTGGCTTGGTCATATTGCCGTGTCTTTATAAAAACAGTTCAGGTTAAAGACAATAACATGTAGGTTACACAAATAATTATTTTGCGAAACGAATCCACGCATACACTACCGCTTTACCACCAAGACAGTTATTATCTAAGTCCTTACGTAATATTTATGTCGCTTAAAACTTACTGATTACACCAAAACATAAAAATGTTCACACCTGTACAAACAAAAACAAAGCTTTCTTTACTTAACATGCACAATATAATAAAACGTTTTGCTTATTTATTTATTGTCAAATCGAACACGATGCGCCCAAAGACGACACTCTAGTGTGCATCCAGATTTAAAAAAAGTTAAAAAAAAAACACAACATGACATTTTGTAAGTTTTGTGTGGTACTGTCGGCGGTTGCCGAATTCCTCTCACAATGCGTCATTGTTGTCACGGCATAATACGCGGCATTAACATTTCGTACACCGATTCACGTCAATGATGACGATTTATTGTCGTAACAACGAACTCCATGTGGTATAATTAATCCTACATTTTTTATCTACGAAGATGATTTAGGATTGTTGTGAAGTTTGTTTTGCAGTGACATCTGCCGACGCTACTATTGTTATACGACTTGCCTCAGGTAAACCAGATAATGGCATTATCTTAGAAAGAGTTGACATTTCTTCCCCTAAACTTTTGTGAAGTCGAGTGTTTTGACAATCCTTGTTTATTTAAGAGATTTGTTCTGAAACGGTTCTCATTAAGATAGTGATCTTAAATAACAAATTGCATAGTGAAAAAGAGCTTTTGTACAAGTACTTCATTATCTATTTCCATGGTTTGTTTATTACAGCTCGGAAAGCTTTTTTTTATTTCTATATACGTACATATCCCCGAGTCACGCAGAGTCGATCGTTCTCCCATACGAACGGACACCTTCATTTATCGAGTAAACAAAGAATTTATTGGTGTCGTATAATTTTATGTTCTAAACAAAGGCGCGTCAGGGTACCTCCCCCTCCTGTCCCTACCCCTCCCCTCTAGCCCTACAACACCCGCTGCGCATGCACTTGTTCACTAACATGTGTGTACAAATGCGCATGTTTACATTTTCAGTGTTTACATTACCCGTAACTTGTATAAATAAATCTTTAACGTGCAGTGAAGGTTTGACATTGCGTTTACACTTACAAAATGTTAAAACTAAAAGCATATAGCTCACAAAAATACTTTCACCTGATGTGCATTATCGTAGACGTTGATTAAAGACGCTAGGTCAAATGTCGGTACTTGTTATAAGGTATAGATAAATGTAAAAAGTTAGACCGCACATCGTTCTCAGCTACAGTATAATACTGTGTCAAAATCAATTGGTCAAAGTCATTCAAAGCGCCATTCGTTTGTTAGAAATTCTTTTGAATCCCACAATTGTTAAACGGACGTCCAGCTGTGTCATCGTATATATCTTTCCGCTCGTCAATACTTGCTAACTTTTAGTGACAATATTTTGAGTTAAGAATACTGATTTAAGTAAACTTGGGTAGGGTATAGCAGCGTAACTAATTGCGAAAGTAAATGAAACGGTATTGAAAATGCAAGTGTTTGTCCAGCGGTTAGGGCTGTAGCACTTTAAAGTCAGAAGACTAGATTTTGAATGTCCTGTGGAAAGTAGAACGCGAGATCCAATCCGAGTTTGCAAACAAGGCAAGTTACGGCGACGGTGCGGGCGCCGGCTGTGGCTCGGCAAATAGGTACGGGCCACGCCGATAAGACGCCGTCTCCTGTGACTTCTATTTAAACAGACAGGAAAACGCTCACAGATTAAATCTTTCGCCTGTTTATTTTTCTTCTCGGCGGACTTTCGGGCTAAAATATATCTGAACTAAGATGACAAGTAGACTTATCTCTATCGGCGCTAATCTAAAGGTGGAACGAGTTTTTAAAATGGTTCAGTTGCGTCCTCTGTCGACGAGCTACGGAGGTGGGATTATAAGAGCTTTGAGTCGTGTAGAGTTGTGCCGCGTCGCGGTTATTAAGGTACCAGCTTTGTTTGCGCATTCGGCGATTCAACGCAAAGCTTCTGGTATAATATTAAAACATGAACGTTCTATTCCACTCACAACTGCAAAACTCGTACTTTTGATTCTGACGTGGGTGATTTCCACATTAACATTTTGCGGATTTACTCTTTTTGCAGCAAGTATTACGAAGCTTTATTTGTTATGTTTTACTAGAGCTGGTAAAAGAGCACCTTACCACTTTAACGTTTCATTTTTAAAATTATTTAATGTTTGAATTATAATAGCTCTAATATACAAAGAACTTTATGAAGACCATTTCTCACATCTACGCGAGATATTATTTCATAATGTAATCAGTAATTATTGCTTTAACGAGTCCGCCTTTAATTTGTTAGGCGTTTTAAACGGCTTTACGTATTTGAATCGCAAATTTCTTAGAATATTTCAAGAGGGTCGCTGGCGTTTCGAGGACATTATCTCTTCATAAAATTCAAGATCCCGCTGAGTATTTCATTGTATTTCTAAATTAAACTTTAATATGGCTCAAGGTTATGCCAGCCTTTATGTAAGACGAGTAAACTAACAAATTTATTGTAATTAGACGTTGTACTATTACAGCTTAGTACTCCTTTTCTTATGTTGTCTACAATTATTTAAAAACCTAAAGATTAATTATTTTGAAAGCTTACTTCTTACTTATAAATAAATAATTATAAGTACCCATAATAGGTATCTTATAATTATAGACAAGAGTTTCTTTTAATGGAAAGAAAGCTTAATTGACCATATACAAAAATTTTGCAATGACATATTCACGTCTATAGCCACTAAATTGAGAAAAGCACGGTGCTTTACAAAATATAGAGCTTAATTATAAGCTTTGCTTAGTTTGGGACTAGATGGCGTTGTGTGAATGTGTGAGGAATATTTATTTATTTATAAAGCTTAAGTTGCGCTCTTCATCCTGAAGTTGTTTTGGTATCCATAGTACAAGCTCTACTTAGTTTGGGACCAGTCAACACAGATAAATTATATTATAAGTACCTAATAAGTATTGTTATTGCTATGTAATATTTTTATATAAAGAAATTTGATTTGATTTGATTCATCCTGAGGACACTAAATAATCAGCCCCTTGTAATTTCACTAACTCTATACCCTTACAACTAAAAACAGTAGGTACCATTTGCACACTATTACATGCACAGAAGTGATACCGACCTAGACGTCATCTGGCTTTACAGACTTACCACAGTTATGAATATTAATTCTAAACCATTACATGTTACACTTTGTACACGACATATATACCAAATAACCGTCAGTATAAAAGTCAAATAGTAAATCCTTACTTAAAGTTCATTTTAGGGGTATTACATTTTTGGTATAAGCATACAAACGAGTTAAACACTGTATTATATGGGTGTACCTCTGCTTAATCCGCTCAGATGGCTAATCTCCGAGAGGGTAAAGTGCACGCGGCCGGAGCCTGCCTGTACCTATATTAAGACCTTCTACATAAACATTACATTAACATTAAAGAATATAGCGAACTGTCTCGGGGACCCGTATGATACCATCTTAGCGGCATTTATGTATCATGAGTTTGTTTTGTTTTGGCATCGAGATGAAGTTGCAGCTGGTGCTGGTGTAACTGCCTGCCATGTCTGAGGTCGTGGATTGCTATGCTCGCATTAGTCGTTCATGGTTTCTTGGTTTGGTCTAGGTTTTTATATATATATAGTATAGTTTGGACATTATAACTCTACGAAAACAAAATACGGCAAACTTGCAATAAAATCCTTTCCTAACACGTTTGACAAGTTAGTTAAGTTTTTCTAAAAAGGATTAGACCCGTCCCTCTAAGGAGATATTAACATGTTCTTACTATAAATTATCACTAATTCGTCATAAACAATATTATTCAACTGTCTATTTTAGCTCATAAACGCCCGTAAACACCTGGCATCATACAGTTCTATGAAATCTATACATAAACTCAGTAAAACTAATCGCTCGTTCGATTGACAAGCGACAATAATACCAAAATAACAAGCTTCTATAATATTAATGTGATATGAAGCGGCAATATACCTGCACTTAGTAATCACCGCACGAATGAATAGACTAGCTATTCATGGAAAATGCTATATCCGATGATAGATAATAAAAGGAAATAATGTTCCGTAAGTTCGCAACAATACATAGGTATGTACGTGTTTCTTAGTATCCGAAGCAGGAAGTTCGATCCTGTCGGAGTCCCAGTAGCAATCAGGCGCACATCCGTCTGATACAGTTGCCTCTTTGTCACATACTCTTTGTTTCGTCGACTAGAAACGCCTTTAGAAATTAACTGCACGCGGTTCTAAAGTCGACATGAAGTATCATTAGACAAATTTCCTTAATGTGTTTGTGATTTAGGTAATGTTTGAGAACACACCCTGCACGTAACGCGCCACGCAAAGGGTTGTCCTTTGCTTAACCCCCGGAGGCGTGGCTCGTAGAACAAACAAACGGAAGTGAAATTGAGAGGAGCGCCCGGAACTGAAGGTATACCTTTTCATTACAGAATCCCTTTTTAATTACCAGGACCCAAATAAAAATTGTATTTTTATTTCAAGTAGGCGTAATTGAAAAGGAAATTGCCGGGCCCGCCGGCCGCACACCAGCGTCGAATAAAACTTTAATATAATGCATAAGGCCCTTTGATCTCAGCACTCCGCTTGCATTAAATCGCAGAGATGTTCTCTACTTATGAGATAAAATATCCCGGTTGCCACTTTCGTTTCAGGATAAAATTATTTAGAAAGACTTGTACGAATATGAAAGTTAGAAGTTACCAATAAAATTGTTCATTTGAAATCAAATCTTTTTATTCGAAGAAATCGTGAACGTTAGAAGTGTCATAAATTACATGTAAAATAATAAAAGGAGGAAAATCTTTCATCCGCAAACGTTTTACAAAGACACCCCCGCGCTCCCGCTCGTCGGAAGATAAATGTCGCCTGTAGCACGATCTACTGTCGGTGAAAACGTGTCTCTAATAAAAATCCACCGCGTTCGAGTGTCCTTATAAAACGCATACTTTTCGGGGAACGGAGCTAAATGAAATCTTCGTTTACGAGTGTGAACGAAGTTCGAATTTACATTTCGAATAGATAATCTTCTCGCAACAAAGATAATTCAATGCAAAGGAGGGCAGATTACAAAAAAACCAACAATTCACTCACCTTTGGCGGACAGAATGGGGAAACTGTGATTCAGCGAAGGTAAGACATACGGTCAAAGGAAAGATAATAAAGCGTTGTATTTTCATTCTAATCCACGGTGGAGTTGGAACGAGTCGGGGGATTCGGCGGGTGACGGGGGAGGTTCGATATCTAAAATTACAAGCCTGCACAGAGTGCCTATCTCGAAGCACACCGTTCTCCATTCCTTTATGTTCAGCTGCCAGTTTCAGACATACCTCCATTCAAACTACACCCCAGACATTACTTGTCTAACCGTAGATTTGGAGGAGTGTTTCTATTGCTGCGAGATTTAAACTTACAGATGTCACGTTTAAAATAATTAAGGACGTTAAATCTTGCGGTACATTGTGAGCGCATGCGTTTGTGTTATCTGGTATTTGTTAAATATATTTTGTTGAACGTACAATACGGCGTTTATAGTCAATAATAAGATATTATACTAAGCTAGGGAAAGGGAGACAGACTAGAACTATGACAAATCATTCGTAATATTGCATTATAAGTTATAACATTATGATTAAATAACAACATAGTACCAATCGCTCGATTCAACTAATTCCGAAAGAGTATCAAGTAAACATACTTCATTCATTACAAAAAAAAATTGTTCCTGATCACCATCTGGTAAAAACACTGCATCCATAATGTTCAAAAAAAAAAAAAAAAAAAAAAAAACTTTATTTCCGTAATCTTATAACTATTACATCATTGAGTCTTCCCATTGAGTAGTCACATGACACTCGTGTTGGGAATAACTCGCACTGCCTTATAATACTAGACTACAAAAATAGTAAAAAAGTGTAATGTGTATGAGTGTGGTGTAAAGTGTGTGTGTGTGTGTGTGTGTGTGGTGCTAATTGTGTGTGCGTGCATGTATTTGTGTGTATGTGTGTTTATGTACCTATAGGTTAAGTGAGGTTAAAGTATCACACAATTCTTATCAAAAGACTTTCAACATCATCATACGTAAGCGTCATTAAAAACGTTATTACTGATCTTTTGCACATTTCCAAAGATTTAGGGTAAATGGTAAGTTTTTTGTTGAGTTTATTATATACAAATGCAGATTGACTTGGATATTGTCTTCTAGCAAATAAAGTTCGTACCTGAGGTGAAGTAGCCACAATATCATTTCTTCTCTTTTTTTGAATTTCTTTGTTAAGTGGTAAGGATTTATGACATTTTAGGGTTAAATTAAGTATATAAAGTTGTCGAACTGATAACAGTTTACTAGTTTGATATAAACTATGTGTAGGAAACTGATAAGACTTGAAGAACATTACCTTTAAGAGAGATCTTTGTGCTCTTTCAAGATCTAAAAAGTTGGTCTTATTAGCTCCGCCCCAGACTGGGATGCAGTAGGAGATAATGATCTAAATGTTAGATACAATGCCTGTAGCTATCCTTCACTCGTTACTATAAAATATTCCTTGTATAATTAATATAATTATGTCCTTGTTATTAAACGAGAAGAACACTTACCACCAACTCATACTCATCTGTCCAACTTTCATTAAAAAAATGCAAGATGCAAAACAAAACAGTATCGATCTTAATGACAAAAGTATGTCAACATGTTATTTTTTTTGTCACCTTACGCCATGTCAGGTTGAGTATGTCACGATAACTAGAAGCCTATATAGGCTATATATACAAGGTGGTGTAAGACAATGTGGTCGCGTGCCTATGCACCTTATGGTCATTACAATAACCATCGAAGCCTTATTAAACTGGTTGAACAATTGTCCGCATGCCTTAGCCACACGTGCAACCGCATCTGCTAAAATTGGAAGGTGTCGTATTTATTTCTGGAAGCAAAAATGTAGCTTTAAAATTTACGCCTTAACAAAAAATAGTTTGTTATTTTATCTTAAATATAAGAAATATGCAGCATCTTTACTTGCGTAACATATTGTAAGCTTACGTGTTTGCATACATTAGGTACTTATAAGAAATGCAAATGCTTAATTTCAGATTACATCGGTTTTGGTTATTACTTATTTTTATTGTACACGTAAAACGACTACTTATTTTTTATTTTGGTTACTTTAGATACGCAAAAACAAGGTAGCTTACAACTTTTGCTTTTATGTTTGATTTTCTTCTAGTTTTATATAGCAACTAGCCAACCCGTGCCCACTTCGTTGGACGGCGAAAAAAAACGCGTCCGTCTTTTAAACATATTTCATAACTGCTCTACTCTTATTAGTCATAGCGTAATACTATATATATAGCCAATGAAACTCCCCGATAAATGAACTATTGAACACAGAAAGAATTTTTAAGATCGGTTCATTAGATCCAGAGATTACCCCCTACAACGTCACAAATACACAAACTTTACCTCTTTATAATATTAGTATAGAAGTATACATAGATGAGCAAGGGCTAATGCGCTGTTTATTTCTTTGATAAAGAAATTGGAACAAATTCTAAACTTTACAACTTGTTTGTCTCTTAACGTTTAAGCCAGATTTCTTCAGTAAGTAATAATCGTCAAATGGTTTGACCAAATTCAAGCATCGTAATTAGACAATTTCAATATTTTCCGTTATTTTGGAAACTTGCTTGAATTTCACCAGTTTTTCTGATATTACTACTCTCGGTATTACTTTCTTAACAAGGCTTATAATTGTATAGTCCTTACCCTTGTTTCATAAAAAAAATTTAAGACCCGGCTATTTGCGTGACTAGATAAATACAGTTTTTTATTCATATGCTTGAAAATTGTGTGCCATTTACATAAAAAACTCTTTAGACGTCTTAACTTACTTAAATTTTCTAGCTATTAAATGAAGTTGTTTTATACGGAACTAAAATATAAGTTACTTTTTCGTATCAAGTCCACCACTTATCGTTTTCTATTCATTATCTTTCTATAATCTTCCTTATGTATGGGTAATATAGGTACCAACAAAACACTGTCATATTATGCCCAGTGCTTCCTGTAATTACCTCATCGTTTGCATTATTAAATGTATTGGTGACACTTGAATAGATAAGAATATATATATTATAAGATTAAGATAGGATCATTCATCCATAAATACACAACATAGTGTTGTAGTGTTGAATATACTTGTAAATAAGTTAAAATTTCAACCAACTCGTAGATTAATTTAATCATCCAAAAACTATATGAAATGGAAGTCAAAAATGCCATCTGTCTGTTGTGATAAAGGAATAGAATGAAATAAAAATACATATTCCTAGAACGATGTTAGGACAATATTCGGATTTAGTCTGAAATTGGAACTGTGCCCGAAATAGAGAGAGTTCGATTTATCGAAATAGTAACCATCATAGTCTAAACGCCAATATATGATGAAACAGTTCACCTATTTTGTAAAGCATGTTTCATAACAGATTTGGCGTACAATAAACATTAAGTACTTTTAAAAAAAAAAATGGGACTATTAGTGAATATTATCTTTTCGAATTAAAAAGAAGGAAAACTTATAATTTAACCCTATACCAATCCGTCTGGCCAGCGTGGTATTAGTAGGCCAAGTATCCCTCCGTCACGGGAGGAGACCCGTCCCTGCAGTGGGACATAAATGGGCTGTTATGAATGTAAAATTTATAGCAGACTCATATATTAGTGCACACTGGCTTGTTCCAGGACACCCTTCATGTCCTGGCGTTCTAATTATAGTTTGGTTTCCCTTTTCTTGCAATAACTTTATACTTGTTAAATTTTGCTGAGTTGACTTTTATGACACCCGCAATGGAAAGGGTGTTGATATATTACATTTTAGTCTGTCAGTGTAAGAACGCGACAGTGTCATTACAAATGTTGACAAATAATCAACGGAGTTATGTCTTAGAAGTATTTGGTTAAACCAGTGTTTGCGGTGAATCGTTATTAAACACTTATAGTGTGACCTTTGCAAAATGAGTACTTCACTGTCTGCTATGTTCCGTCCTCTACCTATCCAAATTTGGTAGGAACCTAACAATGCCGTTTTGGACATTCGTGATAGAAGAGAGCTTACTGAAGTTCTCGCCAGTCCTAGTTCTTTTAATAGATTGTAGAGGGATTTAGCTAGTGTACCCCTCGCACCTATTTCCACGGCATACAGAGTAACCCTATAGCCGTTTCTGGTTATCTCATTTGTCAAGTCAAAGTATTTATTTGTCTTTATTGCGTCTTTAGGAATGTTAGTTTCCCACGGTACCGTGAGCTCAATAAGTACTAAAAGTAAATTTGAGAAATCGTTCATTTAAATTCTAAAGCAATTAGATTATCATGCAAAAAATACAGATGAAAGAAAAAATGAGCTGGTATACTTATAGCTATATCCCAGTATTGAATAAGGAAAATGGTATAAAGCGAGTAAAGCATAATCCATTGGAACCCCTCTTTATAATACGCCAAATATTCAAACCCAAAATGAGTATTACAAAATAATTTCAGTATATAATAACTGTGTCATATTATCCAATTTTGTAAAGAAATGTACGAATATCTGATACTATTTTCCACACTGATGCCTCTCCAAGACTTATTGTCACACAAGGGCTTGGAATATGAACAAAGCAACCGAATCGAATGTAATAAAAATCACTTTAGCATTACGTAGCGACGGGAACTGATGTCTATCGGCATTGTGACACACGATGCGGCCTCGATAGATGTCACAGGGGAAAAGGCTGCGTCGAACCGACTATTATTTTTGTACGACAAAACAAAATTGATTGTTCGACGTCCCGTCTACGTTTTATACGGGTAGTTTAATTTAAATACAGCTTACAGTGTCTAGAAAAGATTTGATTGAATTCTATAAACAATAGCAGCTAAATCCTTGTTACAAAAGCCTTTGTGTTATTCATTTGTAATGCCAACGTTTAATATTAATGTTCCCGCCTCAAGCCTCAATGAAATAATTGAAGATACTGACACAATTATAGGTACACATAATATTGTAGTTCGTGGTATATTTTTACCGTTAATAATATTCGTATGAATATTAATTTATTGAAGACTTTGAATAACCAAAACCTTTCAATATACTCGTAATTGATACATGTGAAAGTTAATTAGGTATTAATTAGTATATTTTGTCCATTTCAGTTCGGAAATGTTATTTTGAAGGGTAGAACTTCCTCCCTTGTTGGATCAACCTAAATACATTTTTGGGTAGGTGGATTAATATAGAAGTTTTGTGTCAAGTTCTATGATATCTGAATATTCTTATAGGCTCTCTCGAAGGTCTTGAATCTGTCCAAATGCATTTCGTTTCAAATGTTCTATAAATAATAATATATATTTAATTAAATAATTATTAACTAATGGAGTCAAGAAATTACTTTCAAACAATTTTAATGTGCCTTAACTCATTGTTTTGACAGTTTGCATGCAGTAATCAATACCTTTTTTTATATTGCGTAGTCAATCAGATATGTTATGTGCACAAGAGGAGCAATAACCCGTTAGGCTCAGTTGTAACTACTCTAATGAGATGAATTGCAATGGGGACAATGCATTTTAGTCCTAGGCGACTGTGTTGAATAAGGTGATCGAGCTGCTTTAGTTTAGCTTTAATAATAATCTAGGCCAAAATCAATAATTTATAGCTAAATGAGACTTTAAATAGAATTATCTACAGTACGAGAGTTGGTATTCAAGAGGTTGGAGCTCAAGCTTTCTCCTACATACTTACTACATCTATGAGAATATTTAAGTCGTGATCAATCCCACTCCTCGCGATCCCTGTTGGAAAACCGCTTTAATAAGAACAATTTATTTTCCCTAAAACAGACAATAATACAATATGAACTTATGATTATGAAGGCAGCTCCTTCAATAAATATTGAATGTAAATATCAAATCAATAAATTGTTTACATACGTTATTTACATCCAAATATAATAAAAGGTAAAGAAACCCACAACGCTCGAGGATACTTCAAAACAAGCAGGTGCTTCACAAAATCCAATTTCTATTTATGAAAACCTACTTACTCACAAAGGTTAAGTTCTCTCTGAGTATCCGATGCTAAAAATAAATCACAATTTAATCAAATTGTGAACTTTCTAATTGATCAGCTTAAAATAGAGAGAAAAGTTGAACTCGAAAACATTTTATCTACATTGAATCCGTTTTGTTTGCTCAGCTCATAATTATATTTAAACCTTTTATTGGTTACACAATTTCATTAATTGGAGTTGTTGATAAATAATCCCAAATAGCCAACATTCCGGGAACATGATACAAGTTCTGGCTAAGGACCTTATCAATGGAGCGCTTGTTTCCAAAACCACAACCAATTTGAAGGATATTCTCGAAGTCTATCGATTTACTTGCATGTGGTGACAACCACACTACATAAAATCAATACTGCTTCATAGCCTCGTCAGTGTTGTGTTGACTAAGCAAACAAGTACCCAAAAATAACCACTAAGGGTTTTAGAGGCTCGTTTTTGCTCTTTTCTCTCAGGAAGTGTGTCTCTGTATTGGTAATTTGAAACTCGAAAAATACTGGCTTGAGAATTTGGCGCCTATTTCACTAACAAAAGTCTTTAACCAGCTACTTCAATAAGCTACTATAGAATAAACTTAATAAATAGCTACTCAACCATATCACACACCCTTAGTCCTTGATAAAAGGTTAAGTATAAAGCGTAATACTTGTTATATCAAAAGCCATAAATAATTATGTATGTGGGTCACTTAGAGGAGTCGTGTCGTAATAGTGAAGTTTCGGTCTGATGGCTCGTCACATGCTCGACCGCGACACTCAGTGTGCGTACCCATGACTGATGCAACTATAAATTAATCAATTTCAATGCCCAACATAAAACATGTACTTAAATGTCACTGGTAAGAAGAGACTAACAAGGAACAATTTTAGAGGCAAGTTTTATTTTAATGGCCGTAACAAAGTACAAGTAACAATTTACTTCGATGCTCTTAAGATTGTTAAAAATAATTGTCTCGTTCTAATTTTAGTACTGACTAGTACTCGTTGATGTATCTTCAGCAACAGGTCGTCTAGTCTTGTATTTCTGCTGTGCTTGCTTAAAATATCTATCTTAAATCAATAGTGATAACAAACTTGTTGCTGTGTTTAGACGGCAGTTTACATATCATAACAGCCCATTAATGTCCCACTGCAGGTACGGGCCTCCTCCTGTGACGTAGGAGTCCTGGCCTACTAATACCACGCTGGCCAAACGGATTGGTATAGGGTTTAATTTTAAATTTTCCTTCTTTTTCTTTATTAAGACATTATTCACGAATAGTCCCTTAGTCGGTTTTTACGACACCCATGGGATGAGATGGGGTGGTGACATATTGTATTCTTACTCCACACGAAGAACTCCGTCCCCACACGGATCAGTTAACACGTACCTAGTTATATTAAAGAGCTAGTTACAATACTTAAGACCTTCTCTCTCAGGGTGAAACATAATAATATGTAAGAGTAGAGATACTACACTCTTTTGCAAAAAAAACGGGCACCTTGGGAAATCCCTTCGGCCGTTTTGGAAACCGAAGTTTGGTAACCAGTTTCCTAAAAGGCTTTTTTTATACTTCTACGTAACTGGTTTCCTAAAAGGCTTTTTTTTACTTATACGTAACTGGTTTCCAAAGAAGAGTTTTTTGTACTTCTACGTAACTACACTCTTCGACGTAGTCTTTATACTATATAGTCGTGTAAATTAATGCGCGTGAAGTGAATTCGAGCATTTAAAAGAAAAAAAAACGATGGATTCTTTAAAATCGATGTACACGCCCAAACAATAAGAAGTGGTCGGCAGTAAAGACTAGTTTTTTTTTACTTTTTTTAATTAAATAAAGTTACAAATGTAAAAACCTAATAACGAGTGTGACCTCCTCTTGCCAAAATCACAGCTTGAATCCTTCTGGGCATGCTTTCCACGATGTTTTTAATAACGTTTTGAGGAATACGTTCCCACTCTCCTGCAATGACTCTTTTTAGCTCCCTGATGTTTTGTGGAGCAGGTTGAACTGATCTTACGCGTCTCTTTAGAACATCCCACACATGCTCAATTGGATTGAGGTTAGGACTTCGAGCTGGCCAATCTAAACGACGGATCCCAACTTCTTGCATGTACGCTTCCACGTCGCCAGAACGGTGCGGGCGAGCATTATCGTCCATAAAAATGGAATCTTCCCCAAGTGCAGTCAATGTGGGTTGTGCATATGGAATTAGGACTTCCATTATGTACCGGTATGCATTTAATGTTCCATTTTCTATGAAAACTAACTCCGTACGTTCCGTCGAATTAATTCCTGCCCAAAACATAATGGAGCCTCCGCCATAAGGAGTGATTTCTTCGAAACACACTTCCGCATAGCGTTCCCGTGGTCTTCGCAGCACACGCCGGCGTCGGTCCTCTCCACACAAAGAGATTCTAGCTTCATCAGAAAAAAATACTACTCCATGAAGCACAGTTCCGAGCAAACTGAAGTCGAGCAGCACGGTGCTCACGGAGTAATTTAGGGCCCCGAGCTGGGCGGTAACTTTTGATATTGGCAGCCAAAAGCCTCCTCCTGACCGTCCACAAGCTAACTTCTACTCCTCTTACTTCTTCAAGGCTCTTCTTCAGGTCTACACTTGACGCCTTACGATTACGCAACGCCTGACTCACCAAAAAGCGGTCATCCCTTGGTTCTGTGCATCGTTTTCTTCCCGAACCAGGTCTTCTTTTGACCGAACCAGTCTCTTGATACCGTTGCCAAGTCCTCTGGACAGTTGAACGACTCACATTTAGCCGCTGAGACACGTAAGTTTGCGAATAACCTTCTTCAAGTAGGGCTATAATTTTACCGACCCTTATCGCTTTATCACTCATATCAAAAAGTGGTATTTAATGTAAAAAGAAAGATTAAATTGTTTAATTTGCAGAAAATATCCAAAAAGTTTTAAAATATCGTAATCAGTTAAAAATCATTTGAGCAATTTCGCGCCATTAGTAAAGCAATTTTAGAATAATCCACAATAATCATTATTTTTCTTTTAATAATTTCAAATTTTAAATTTGGAACGTAAAGAATCATGCCAGGATGCTTCAAAAAACATACCAATACATCGTCAAATTAACAAAACCTATTTCTTGTTCTTCTTCATTGAAATAGAGAAAAAAAACTAAAGTGCCCGTTTTTTTTGCAATAGAGTTTATAAGTAAAACAACAAATTCTTCTGTATCTACAATAAGCTTGGAGCTTAATGTCAGGCAATCGATTTGTTTGTCTTGTAACCATATCGTATTAAAAAGCTTAACCAAGTGTGTCATAGTTAATTACTTGTCAAAATCTGTTATTAGTTGAATGTAAATCAGTCGACTAATTCTTGACAAGACGTTAGACAACTGATTAGCTTATTTTTTTTTGTAAATCAAACGTAAAGGGGAGATAAGCGCAGCATGCTATTAACTTTTATTTAGTTTGATGTTTCAGCTTACCAGCTTGGCCCGCAGTCCATGGCAAGTGTAAGCTGTAACGAAACGTCCAGCATTTACTTTTTTAAACGTGTTCAAGCACACATTAAGTAAATTATTATGCCATCCTTTTCATTGTAATGATCAAGATATTTAATAGAATTCAATACTATTCATACTTACTTTTGTTAGTCTGGCAAACATTAAACACAAAACACTTGTTCACACCGGGCATTATATCGTAGACATCCTGACGCCATGCCACCTGGTGCCCTATCTCATTAGATTAGCAACGACATATGAGACCTTACAAGACAAAGAGTAAATAAAATATTTATAAGGTTCTTATTTGTGGTTATATTTTTATTATGTTGGTAGCTAGTGGCGTGTAAAAAGCTCGAGCAGAATCCGAGAGGTTTTGGCTCGTTGTGGCTCGAAGCGTGGCACGCGTGCCGTTTAATGACGTTGTCGATACGCGCTGCGGGGGTGAAACGTTTGCACCCCGACTTTTTATGATTTCAACTTCACCTTTTATGTCACAATGGGAGTTTTATAGCTTTTATGAAATTCTTTACACGATTAACGTTCGTCCCTACTTTTGATGAACACACGACAAAAGCATTCTGTTAAGTTTTTTGTTATCATAAATGATATAATTAGTTGCACGCACTGAATCAATTTGAATGATTATTTTAATGTTTTGCGATATGGTTTGATATATTCTATTGTGATAAAATTTTGTTTTATGGTGACGGAAAGTATGTTTCTATTATTCGTATTGGCAAATGGCGTGTGGTCTAGATAGTTAGTTAGTTAGGCATTTTTAACACTTAGCCTCATGATTAGGGAGGTGTACGTAACTAACCAACCTCTTACCATTTCAGCTCCTTCTAAAAGTTGAGAAGGTATCAGGAGTATAAGTCTATATAATGCTGACCTAGCTGGATTGTTAAGGAGCTTCACTTCTTCTTGCCTCACGCACGTGCATGTGAGGATCAAAGGTGCGTGTTATCTAACGAATAGTGTGTTCTCGAGTCGTAGTTTTTTACGATGTCCCTTGACATTAGGACTTCCTTGGTCAAACTTCCGTTACGTGTTTATAGTACGTACACATACGATTGGTCATGCTACTATGTGATAATAAAAAAAGGTCTTACTGATAATTTTACACCTTAAGCAACTATTTTGATAGAGCTCCAAGACCTTAGAAATCATCAAACTAATCATATTTCATCACTATATTTTCCAACCGCGTGTAAAATTTAGTAGTGATTAAATGCTACTTTTAACTGTTACATTAAGTACTAATACCTGAAGAAGGTATGTAGAGAATCAAAACTGTCTATGTAGTAGGTCAAACAGAAAACAAAGGGTTACTATAATTTCAATAAAGAAAAATAATAGTTAGTACTTTAATAGTAATAATCCTGCTAAAGATCCTAACACGCGGCCTCGTACACTTACTCCACATCTTTACCACTAAGTTATACATATAACCTATCTTTCAAACTCCATAATTATCATTCTGAAACAAATTATCACTAACCCAGATTCAGAGCAACAAAATATTTAACGTCATCAAATTAAATTATGCCTCGCCTCCATTTTCACAAACAGGTACCTACATAAACACAGTTTAGTGCTAGTCATGTATCAGCAACTGACTGGGCGACACTAATCATAAACTTTGACGGTATAATGATGATATAAAAACTTTATAGGCAAACCATACTTCCACAATTTCATATAAAGATAGTAAAACTTATTTATAAGCTCTTAGTGGTCTTTGCTATGTTTTTGTTATGGACAAAAAATGTTGACAGATATAGTTTAGTAGCTGGTGCCTACAGCTCTGGCCGCGTAGTCGTCAACTTAACCGATGTATTTGAATGAGTAAGTCATTCAAATAAAGGAATCTTCTAATAAACAATCAGATATATTAAAACTACGGGAATCAGGCGGATAAAATGTTTTCCAGATTTCTTTTATTTTGTTGTGATATAGTAGTGATAAGAATAGAAATCTCGAAAACATTCCATCCGCCTGATGCCCTTAGTTTTAATATAAAGTGATATAAGCTGGATTTTATTACTGAATAATTGTCATCTCTGCAGTAGGACATTACAAAGCTAATAGCAATAATAAGCTCTAAAAGCAATAAAGTGATAATAACTTGTCCTCACGACCGCGACACAAGATTTGATATCTAAGGTACTTGCGGTAAATAAGGGCCACCTTAATCTAAACCTAAATAATTTCTATAAATAAAGGAATATAATAAAATACTTAATATCATGTTAATGTTTATTTCAATATCTGCATCAGAAAGTACTATTACGGGTATTTTCATCTCAATTAGGCATAGTAATCATGATTTTAAAAAACCCTCTCTTTGGCCCTTAATAAACGTATGTAGTTTTATAAGGGCCAAATTTTAATTCAAATATTAAAAGAGTAATCAATTGAAAAAATATTGTTTTCGGTTTTATTTGACTTTAATTATCATTTGGCATTAAATCACGCTTTTAACATTACTTAATCAAAGGAAAAACTAGCAATGGCTCTTAATAAACTAACATAGCAAAAACATGTCATAAAAACCTTTATCTATAACATATTGTCAAAATAATCACAGACGTAAACAATGAGTTTGTAACTTTTTAAATATTATCTATGGAAATTACAAAACTAAAACATTTTTTTTATAAATAAGTAGTACGGTATAAGACAGGCCATGTACGTTAGGGTGGATCGTCATTTTTTATTTCTGTTTTTCTACTTTGAATAGCTTTAAAAGGTTGCATTAGTCTTTAATTTGAATAAAAAAAATAAGTAAAAAAATCTAGGAAGTGATTTTTAGCCCTCTACCTAAGCTTTAAGTTTTGAAAAACTCGTATTTTCCAAGTTCCTACTACATTCACTTATACTTAGAGACAAGTCTTGATTTTTATGTTAAATACAGTAAACAATATTCTTACATAATAGCAATTTCATTGTAACTTATTAATTCAGGCATAACACACAACTTTATTGTGATAATTCTCTGTTAACTTTAATGAAAATTAACAAAAACTAGCAAATATTGCTTGTAAATGGGGTAGTTGACATTTGGTATAATATTTTAATTTCTTTGTCATATTTTAATAAAATTCGCTTTATCTTTAATTGGGTTTCATAGCTTGTTATAAATTTGTTAGTTTAGTAGCTTAACTTTTAAATTGTAGTGACAAAATGACGAGAAGGATTGTGAGAAAAAAGCAAATTGTCCTATTTTCAGATCATCTTGTTTAATTATTAAATAAGTGCTTTTAACTATTGCCAGCACGCTAAAACATATCATTAAATATGAATGATATTTTTAATTATATTTTAATGATTTGTTTTAACGAGAAATGAGAAAATAATGAAAAAATGAAAAACAGTCTTCTCTATCTCTAAATTATTTGATGCAGTTCTGACGGATCTAATTCAAGTAAGGAAAACAGCTTCATTACCAATTGTTGGGTGAAACAAATATTAAAAATTCATTCTGATACGTATTCACATTTTTTATGATATCTAAAAATGTAAAGAAACTGAAAACTTTACGATTAAGTGGCAAGAATGGAAACAAAAATGTCTTACGGATTTATTTGATGTTTGTAGCTGCAAATGTATCGATTTTAACAACTGCAACTGTCCTGCAATGCATTTTCAGCTCATCTTGAGAATTTGTTATTGGCAATGCTGTTTAATAATAGACCACACATAATGGAATTGGATTAAGGCAAATAATTGCAGCAAGACAATGTTCAAAATCTGGCATAAAAGTCTTTAATGTTCCAAAGTTAAACTTTGAGGGTAATATACGGATACGAATAATACGGATATGATTATATGGAGTGAGTAACAGGTTACATGTCCCCCGATGTTAGATAACATTAGTGACGAGGAATTAGAAGACATTATTACGTAAGACTATCAAGTAATCATTAATTTGCCAAATTATCCTTGTCACACACAAGCGGTAGAACGATGTCTGAAAATGGTCACAGAAGTATTAATTTCTGTGGCTGGTGAGAGGGCCAGAGGTGGATTCATACTTTCTTAAGTTAAATCTCACTAAATTATGAGACCAAAAAAGACTTTCCAGTACATAGCAAAACTGAAGATTTTTCCGAATTTTTCATTATTTTACCACTTTTGTTTTTTAAATTTTATACCTTATTTATTTATTTATTTTTCTAAATATTGATTTTAACTTCAAGAACGAGTATCTTACTATTAAGTTTCTGCTAAAAACATCCAAGAATAGCTTTCATTTACAGTTTGTACAATATTCAATAATACGATAAATTTAGTCACATTACAGTAACTTTAAACTAAGGTAGAGGGCTAAAAAATATGTCTTAATGGTAAAATTTTTATATATTTACTTATAGTTTAAGTAGATACAACTTTTTGCGGGTATTCAAAATCGATTTGATAACATTTTTTTTTCTTCATACATCGACGATCCACCCTAATGTACGTGGCCCGTCTTATCCTTACTATAAAATCTATTGTTATCGAGATCAACAACTTGGACACTTTTAAGTTAAGTAAAGATATTAGGGATGATTTATGATACAAAAATAATAACAAATACATGCTTAATAATAATAACTATGGTATGTATTAAAATAACGAAGTCTATTGAAATTTGTTAAAATTAATTTTACATTCTATATGTATAATAAGGGCCGGCCTATGTACCCGCCTCGAGCGTGGCCCGTATTAGCCCCTGATAATAGCATAATTGAAAACGGTAAAAAGTATTGTATTTATTAACAAAAATTTATAACTTATCTCAACTAGCCCACACTATTTGTATAACATTCACAATTAATTAACAAGATTTGATCAAACGGCTGTATTTAAGGTAAAAAAAAATTGTTTTGGCATGATAAAATTATAGTGTAGCTGCGTTGTCTATCACTCTCAACTGACTCGTGGCTACTGGTAAGATTGATGATCGTGCGACGACGCGAGCTCGGATCTTAGCTTTCCTATTGGTCATTTTTAAGCATGTGTAAATGTAGGATGCTGTGATCATTAAAAGTGTCATTTCCAAGCAACGGCTCTTGATACCCACCGGCTCTTGTTACCCGCAGGTACCTTAGTGCAAAAAGAGGTAGGGTATCTTCAAAATAAATGACTTTTCTAAATAGAAACGCATTCCTTACACAAAATATACAAACTTTTTACTTATCACGATGATATTCTATCTTCCCATCAAGTATTAAGTCTCCCATCGTCTAATGATAATCACTGTTTTAACTTCTCGCCCGTAATCTACCAAAAATCCGTCGGCGAAAGTAATTTCGTCCTTAATTGCTCCACATCCGAAGTTACTTCGTAGAGTATTATCTACTCGTAAGATACCGTTTTTCTCTTACCTCTAGAGACCTTGTAATAAAAAATGGCTCGTTTGTACGTGATGAATGATAGCGTCGCTTGCCGCACATAATTGGGTGTCGAAGTCTAGAGCTAAAAGCATACACGTGTCGATCTTCCGCCATCTGATAGGCCATTGTCTGTGCTTTATCTGGTACAGTCTGTAGACAATAAATCCTCCATGTACCATTGTGTTGGCCTAAGTGATGTACACAGTCGCGATCGAGGTGTGTGAAATATCGCTACGGAATGTTATTAGAACGCCGTATATTGAATCGATCGACAGTATTTTCTGTTTAGAAAAGGAAATGTTTGCGGGCTGCGTTTATTCAAGTTTGGAAGACTTACGTGTTATAGTTTTTACGAGCATCCACGAAATGAGATGCCGGTAATATAGTTACAGATGACAAAATATCCTTGATAGATAGATGACAAAATTATCTACTAGATCTCATTTGTAATTTATGCTTTTATTTGTTTTTTTTTGTCGGTAATCGCAGTTTTTTCTTCTGTTTCTATTTTACATACAAGAGGAATCTTATGTAAGGACATTGTAGTCGTAGTTGATCTGCGTAAAATTTTCTTGTGCTCGTTTTGTGCAAAAAAAACATAAAACTCGATAAATAAACAGAGCTTACGTATTTGTAATGAAGTTTTATGAGGTAGATATACATACATTTTTACTATCAGAGTAAACTACTAGCTACGTATAAGTATTTTATTACACTTTGTCTTTACATGTTCTACTGTTCTATAGCCGGTAAAAAATATTAACGATAAAACCGCCTTTGTGGACATGTTACTGCAAATTATGAAACATAATATTATGTGAAAGAAATGTACTTGTTACTTACCACAGTTTTTCGGCTTAAGGACTCGTAGTAAAAGGTGACTTGTCAATTTAAAAATTATATCACTAAACGAATTGAAAGGGGAAAATGAATACATAATCACTGAAGAGTAGGTAAAAATATAATTTTCTGAAAGTCATTATTATTTAAACGAGATATTAACGCGGCACGCTTTTTCTCTTAATTTGCTTGCCGTTTGGGCACAGGTTACACCAGTCGTAGCCGCAAATCATCATCATAACAGCCAATTAATGTCCCACTACAGTGACGGGCCTCCTCCCATGACGGAGGAATACCTAATTGGCTTACTAATACCACGCTGGCCAGACGGATTGGTATAGGGTGTAATTTCAAGTTTTCCTTCTTTTTATTTCGTAAAGATACCGGATAGCCCCTTAGTCGGTTTTTACGACACCCATGGAATGAGATGGGGTGGTGACATATTATATTCATACTCCGTTACCACACGGAGTTTTATATTACGCGTTTATAATAATGTTTATAAAAATGCAACGCGGTAGTTTAAAAGTTACGATTTATTTTCTTCCTTACAATATTCCAATAGGCAACAAATAAACCTGTTTGCTAATAAATTACCATTGACTTAAGTGCGGTCACAAACTCATTATTCTATATTTGCCATCCACGTGCTATTAGAACGAGTGGCACGAAGATCGTTAAAGGCCTCAAAATAATTTAATTGCATATAACATTATGAAATATGAACAGTCAATATTCTACTAAAATAGCGTCCCGGAGCGCGGTCGGTTATTTCGGCCATTGAAATGATTTCCTTCCATATGGACAGATTCACTGACGTATTAGGTTGGGGAAAAAGTCTTTTCGTATTTTTGTATGAAAAGTCAAGACATTTTTTTTCAAAGTTTATTTACATTTATTTACAATATATATGTACCGTTTTGTTGAACAACTTTCTGCCATTTTGTGGGCAGAGACATTATCCCGTTACTGTAGAAACTTTGGGACTTCTGATCAAAAAAACGGGACAAATAGTTTTGGCAGTCCTCTCTTGAGGTCAACCTTACAGAACCTAAAGAATTCTGAAGAGACCGAAACAGGTGAAAATCTGAAGGCGCAAGGTCAGGGCTATATGGTGGATGCACTAGGACCTCCCAGTCGAACTCTCTTAATTTTTGCTGAGTGGCTAAAGATGTGTGTGGTCTAGCGTTATCGTGATGAAAGACCACACCCTTCCTGTTGATCAATTCCGGCCGTTTTCTCTCGACTGCTTCCTTTAATCTCATCAGTTGCTGGCAGTAAAGATCAGAATCGATGGCGGTAAAAGCTCATAATGAACAATGCCCTTCCAATCCCACCATACACACAGCATCACCTTATTTCGTGTTAGGCCAGGTTTGGCCACAGTCTGTGAAGCCTGGCCAACTTTCGACCACGACCTTTTTCGCACGTTCTTGTCGTACGTGATCCACTTTTCATCGCCAGTTATCAATCTCTTCAAAAACGACTCGGTTTCATTACGTCTCAATAATGAATCGCAAATGAGTACACGGTTCATTAAGTTTCTTTGAGTGAGCTCGTGTGGCACCCAAATATCGAGCTTTTTTGTATAACCAGCTTTCTTCAAATGGGTCAAAACTGTTTTGTGGTCAATTCCCAGTTCTTCAGCTACATCGTAACTACTAATATGCCGATCTTGCTCCACTCTTTCAAAAATGGCGTCCATTTTATTCGTAACAGGGCGACCAGAGCGAGGTGCATCTTTAACATCAAAATTTCCGGACTGAAAACGTTTGAACCAAATTTGTGCTACTCTTACTGACACTGCATCAGGTCCATAAACATCACAAATTTTTTTCACTGCTTGAGTTGCATTTTTGCCTTTTTTATAATAAAATTTTAAAATGTATCGAATTTCTTCATTAGATTCACTCATTTTTACGGAGAGAAAAACAAATGAAAAATAGCGGGAAACAACTTTTTTTTATTTTTTTCTTTTCTTTATAATGTAACCTTTTTATTGTTACCAAAACCAGCCAGACACAAGTAGTACAGTCAAAGAAATTTTATAATAAGTTTATACCTACGTTATGCGAAAAGACTTTTTCCCCGACCTATTATTTATGTGTGTGCTACTATTATGCCTAGTATTGTCACTCAGTGATGTCAGTTTTAACTAATTTAGTAGGAAACTAAATAGATTCTAAGTATTTTTTTATTTCTAGATGTTTATGATTAAATTAAGATTCGAATACATTTCGATTCGGACACAACGGACGCGTAGGCGGCAAGCATAAGACAATGGTTCGATTCCTTTGAAACAATTATTTGAGTCACACAACCTATTGTTTTGAGCCACTATAATTTAATGTTAGTAAAAATATCCGCGACACATGGAATACCACAGAAAGAAAACAAAGAGTAAAAGAAATAATTGAATTAGTTGGGAAATCAACAAGGCAAAATGTTGGAGACGACGGGGTAAAGTCATTTCATAACTCTCGTCTCGGGTTCGATTCCCGCTCAATGCAAATCTTTGTGTGCATGAACATGATTGTTTGCATTGGTCTGGGTGTTTTCTATGTATAATAATATGTATGTATTTACAAAAAAAAAGTATTTAAGTATGTTTATCCATAAAAACCCCCAATTAAATTTAGATTTAAAAAAAAAGTATGTTTATCTGTTGTCTAGTACCCAAGCCTTGCTTAGTTTGGGACTAGATGGCGTTGTGTGAATGTGTGAGGAATATAACTACCATTCTTTGCATTCATTCCCGGACTGTATTCGTGCTTTCCATCAGATTCGGTACAGTCATATTGCCGTATTATATATCACATTGCGTGCACTGTTCAGGTGACACCATAAGGTGTTGCTTTATTTCTGGTTTATTCCTAGTGTAGTAGTTTATATAAGTAACGACACTTCCCCTAACAGACTACAATACTCGATGTGCTTTTAGATATCGCATTATTCTTGCAGAAACAAAAAAATCATATAAATATACCCATACGCTTAGGATATATGACCGTCTCAGCTTCATTATTTTAACATCTTTTAATCATTAACGCGCCTTCATAAATTGGTCTTCTTGCCCAGTTAAGGACTACACTCTTGTGTCGAGGTGTTACAAATGTCACCAATATGGACACGCTGCCAAGACCTGCCGTGAGACCACGTATACATGCGGACACTGCGGAGAGACAGGGCACCAAGTACATGAATGTACTAAAACAGCGTAACAACCGAAATGCTCGACTTGTTTGCGGTTTAAAAAACCAAGCGACCATAAGACGGGAGCCTTTGATTGTCCAGCAAGGAAGATGGCAGAGACTAGATATATGGACTCCATAGGCTACAGTGAATCGACTTAAGTGCACTACGTTCCTACACAAATTATGCCGTTTTTTGTATTAACTGTTATTTCTATAAGTCTTCTTCTCTTTAGTTTATTTTGTGTTGTTGTAAATTTTTATTTAACTATCCATCTTTATAGTATAGATAGTTACCAAACCATTAGGAACCAATTTATTAAATTATTATATTTGACCTTCATTAAAACAAGTACATAATTATATAAGAATACTCGTAATTAACAATTTTTAAATGTAAACATCGTAACTAGGTAATTGCTAACTATGCTAAACTGAATATACCACATGTACCTAAGTACGTCACTATTGCTCATCATATTTTACTGTTTTAATAGGAATAATTAAATTTAATATGAAACATCTAATAAATAACTAATATATAACTTAAATACTAATATTTTAATGAACTATATCAATATTTTTGTGCCCTTACAGCCTGCGGCACAGGTTTACCCTAGTGGAGGCAAACTTTATTTTGTACACTTAATTATATAAATGACTTATTTGTAATGTTATATCTTTGTAAATGATTAAATGATTTTATTTAAACCTATAGGAGCAAGTGGAGTAAAAGACGATTCGTTCATGCGTTAATAAAATAAAGCTAAAAAGGCATTATAGCTATCGCCATTCTCATGTATGCCTATACTCAGTATAATATTGTGTCAATATTATACAGTTTAAACATATGCATGATAGATCGTCTTAATCTCATGTGGTGGACCGAAAACCTGATAAAGATGGCAGGTAGCCAATACATGAGTTACGGGCAGAACGGATCATAGTCTAAATATTTAAGGGATAGTAGAGATAAGATAATATTTTGTTACCACGTTCATACATATTTATACTCATTTTACTGATATTTTTTAAAGTTATGTTGATTTTTTTTCAAGGCCCAAATTCAACGTCAAGCGGGAACAGGGCTATAGACTATTCCTATTCTAGCTAGTTTAAAACTTAAAAACGTGCAAATGAATTCTAATACATTTAACATGAATTCATATATAGCTACTTTTACTCCAAAACAGCTTATATATATGTTACATCCCAATCTTTTTAGTAGTATCTGAGATACAGCTTGACCTCTCAGTTGGTCCACTTCCTTACAAAACAAAGGTCTTCATTACTGGTCAGCTTTAGCATTCACCACGTGAGCGAAGCTGCAAGCTTAGCGCAGTACCTAAGTTAATTATAAATTAACCTTTATATAATTTTAGTAAGTAAATATTTGTAAATAAAGTCTATAATCGCATAAAGAAAATAATACAAAAAGTACCTAGTAAGATGGATAGTTAGGGAGATACTTGGAATTTTGTTCAAGGTATATCAATAAAGTATACGAGTACATTTAAAGGAAGTACGACTCGTATGAGTGGGGACACACTGGCGCGATTACGGTTGCTAAGAAACGGCGCACACTCACCACGTACCCATACACAGTTTGCTATTGTCCGCCGCTCCTTATTTCTTTCCTTTTTACCCTCTACGATAATGGGAATTTCTGAAATTGCAACAATACATAGGTACGGAATAGTTGCAATGGCGGCGGGAAATTTTTGCTCTTATTCATTTCTATTTAGTAAAGACGTGTTTTGTATTTTATTTCAGGCTGTGTTATTAGTTGTACGGCTTGTTCTTGTTTGCCACCTGTGATACTTATTATTTGTTATGAACTAGAATGTTGTATTGTTGAAAGCAATCTATTGTTTTCGAGGCTTGAAATGTATGTTTTTATTTTATGAGTTGTAGTTTAAATTCACAACTTGGTGACGAGATGAAAAGGTCGCCCGCATGTCAATATGATGTATGGTTCTAGAAGCACTGGGCTCATTCTCAATGACAAACGAAGTGATAACCGATTGAGGATTCACTTTGTACTTAATGTCTCAAGTTTGAGTAGAACATGTCTGGTGTAAATTTACTTGATTGTTCTAACAGAAATAGATTCAGTGTTTCAAAAGGCACTTTAAGCTGTCAGTCTTATCTTATTCCTTAGCTCTAGTTATGGTCAAACGTTTAGTATTGTCTTAGTCTTAGCTAGACACTAAAAGTTGTAACTAAGAATGATAAAAAAGCACGCAAAAAGACTGATAAACACATTAACCTCCTTTCCATCTGGTAAAAATAAAATAAACAAAATAAATAATCCTAAGTATCTTTAATATCCATCAAACAACAAATTGGTATCGACAATGGCCATAGTCCACCCTCATATAAACTAATTTGTATTTAATAAACACTTTTATCGGTTCAATAAATCAACAGGCAACTAGCGTAATATAATAAAATGGGGTTTAATTTATTAGTACATAAATTAATTTATAATTTAATCAATAAAAAATATCGATCAATAGACCACCTGTCTGTGGTCAATGCGGAAACGGAAGCGCACGGGTTGCACTATGCATCTGGCCTCTATAACCTATACTATTATTACATCCTCGACAAACCTTAAAAGTGTACGGATATTTTAACATTATTTTGGACACCTATTTCTTTATAATGTACGCGTTTTACTTTTATTTTACACTAACAGACTTTAACGTACTACGGATGCACATTTTAGAAATGAAAGACAAAAACGTACGCCTATGTCAATTCTACAGATACTCGTAATTAAAGATGTAGCTTTTAAAATCCTAATATTTGGAGGACTTTGCATGAACATAAGAATTAGATGGAAAGGACTTTTTAGTATAAGGTTAGAAAATAAATATAATTATGTTTTCTGCGACTCAAAAATGACCAATAATAAACAAACTCTAGTAAAATCTAATTAATTTCAGTCACTAAAAGAACCTCTACAACGAAAATATTCCTTGCATCTCCACTTTTTTGTAGTTGTCTAGTACCTGTATTAAAAGCCCTGATTAGTTTGAAACAAGATGGCATTGTACAAATGTGAGATTCTATTTGCATTCTTTAAATCATTTCATTTCGATATAGAGAAACAAATATAAAAATACTCACTAATTGTGTTGTTCATCCTCATTTTGTCCTGTTTAAAATGTAAATAAAATAAATGGAACTTTTAATTAAATGAACAAACGTCTGTCCGTGTGGTGGCGTATTAAGAATACATAATGACTCTATTCAAGAGTACAAGGAGTGTCGTCAGGGGTAACTAACTCACTGTAAGTATTTTGCACTCAAAATTACTGCAACTTTTAAAGAAATTTATGTTTAAATGTTAATTATTTTGTCGCCCTGTATGTTTATACCTCTGTTTCTACACACTCCAAAGAATAGTATACAGATATTGCTATGCTTAGGTAGAAATCTAGAGTAAGTAACGAAAAGAACTATGAAATCTTAAGGCAACGAGCATAGTGTAGAGGCACTCTAGGCTTTGCAAAGCACCAAGGTCTTGTGTAACTTTTAAGGACGAGCGTGAGGCTTACTTTAAGGCAAGTGTTACGTTTTGTAAATCCGAAAAAATATATTCGTACTGACGAAAGTGTAAAGAACATTTTTTATGAAATTTATCCTGAACACTTATAACACAAAGAAATCAAATCAATACTTACAACTCAAAGTTATTTCATCTCTCTGATAATAAAGTAAATTATTATGAAAAGAAATATTCAGATAATTTTAAGTATTTCTTTGATAGGAAGTTTTTAAAGAAACTTTACCATTCTTTAATAATATTATTATTATTATAAAAAAAAAGTCAGTTGTTCTTCAAAAAGTATCTTAACTAAAAGTAAACCTGTTTATAAATTTTGAAACAGTCCCTTGAAATAATTTACTAACATTTGTTGTTATAAAAAGAATATAAGAACTCTCCTATTTTTACATAATTCATTCCGTAGAGTTTTGTTCTTTTTTATGTTTTAATAAAAAAAGTTGTTCGTTAGATCGTGAAGTAAACTGCTTGCTAGGTATTCATTGTTAGCATAATACGTCTTCATGATGCCTTCGAACGTTCAACCGAGTGTAACAAGACTCGCAGTTTGTCTTCATTCTCAACGCTACAATTCATTTTTATTCATACGTCGTACGTTCTATGTAGAAATGACTTGCCAACAAAAATTACAGACTCGTGTTTAGATGTATGTGTGGACTGAGGGCCCATTTTTTTTTTTGCGGTTTTTTGCAGATTAATCAACAAAAGTGCATAGTTAAAGTTGTTAAAGAGTTTGTTAAACGATTATCAGAGTTTGTTAAGACTTCATTCAAAAGATATATCGATTTAAGTGGGTCCCTCAGTTCAAACACAAAATCTCCCATAATTAGATAGGTAATGAATTAAACAACAATTTTTTGGTAAAAATCCTTAGTTAAACATGTATAAAAGTATAAAAAGCGTTGAAAAGCCTAATATGAGTAGCTAATAAAAAATAACAAACGTTTTAAAAGGTCCCCGAGGGCCCACTTGAATTTATCTCATAATTAATCAATTATAGCATGAACATTAAATATTCCTAAGCCAAACATTTGTTAAAAGGGCAAGGATAAATTTAAAATTAAAGAAAGATCACAAACAGTGATAATTATTGTTATTTTTAAGTTTTTAAGTGGTCCCTCAGTCCACACACTATGCAAATGCTAATTGTTAAATATATAATTAAATACAACAATTACGAAAATGGGGAGCTTTCAGTGCATAGTTAATTTTGTATTTTATCGATCTGTATTTATCTTGTGTCTGGTTTATTTATATTTTTTGTCATTTTAACTGTTTTATTAATTTTCATACTAAGTCTGGTGTGGGGTGTCCACGTTTTAAGAAAACGGCTGTATATTTGTTTTTAATGTCATTTATTATTAATTTAGATATTTATTTATTTATAATTAGGATAACCCACGAAACATACACAAAGTCAATCAGAAATAATACAATATTTAAGTAGCTCAAGCAACAGTGCTGATTCCATTACAAGTTGCCACGGCAAGCAAAACATTACACAATATTAATATTAATCAATTAAATCTAAATTGCAACCTTTTTTTAAATGTAAAAAATAAAACAATAAAATTTGCAATACAGTAAAATTAAAATGTAATAAAATTTTAAGTTTTAGACAAGTGACAGGTTATATTATTAATTAGCTACAATCGTAATACATATCTGTATGTCTATACATATAAATAAAATTGGAGTGTCTGTTTGTAACACGAAATCCACAGTTTTTAAGGTTCCGTACTCAAAGGGTAAAAACGGAACCCCAATTACTAAAGCTCCGCTGTCCGTCCGTCCATCTGTATGTCACGAGGCTGTATCTCCTGAACCATGGCAGTTAGAAAGTTGAAACTTTCACAGATTATGTATTTTAGTTGCCGTTATAGCAACAAATACTAAAAACAAAATAAAATAAATATTTAAGGGTTATTTATTTTATATTGGAAAAATAATTTTTGACAGCTAAGTCACGTCGTTAAATTTTTAAAAGATGAGTCGTGAAGTCATCGCATTCTGGCGCGAAAATAAATAATAATATAGGTAGAATAATAATACAATTTTATTTTATTTTAATTTAAAATTAATACTCGTAACTGAACGAATTCACGATAATCAACAAGCTGACAGTTTACCACAGATTTGAGAGTTCTACTTTCTTTTATATGGTTCTTGTTTTTATGGATTTGAGAGTTACTATATAAATAAATAATTTAGAATAAAACTGTCAATATCTACTGCTATTATAAGAGGTCAGAGTGAAAGTAAAATAAAAAAAATATTTCAAAAGTTATGTAAACTAAATTATTATGTTTTTTAACATTTTTATCAATTTATTATTAACTGCAATACGGGACCATAAGAACTCTATGTCATAATTTTGGAAAATTTAAAGATTAGGTACTTCGTAATATATATTTTTTTAAATCATTAATTTAACAGGAACATGTATTTTTTTATTGTTTGTTTACGTTTGCATCAAATAGCACTCAATTCGGTCCGCATACGGCCCAACACAATTACAACTATTTACTTTTATCTCACACTTTATGACTATGCAGAAACTTTAAAACGTAATGTAACATCATTAATGTATGTAATGGTTCTTGATTATCTCTTGACTGCATGGACACTCTACTTGTACGAAAAACATATTTTGTAAATTTTTCGTAAAAGAATTATAAAACCAGTGATAAGATAAATACAGATCGATAAAATACAAAATTAACTATGCACTGAAAGCTCCCCATTTTCGTAATTGTTGTATTTAATTATATATTTAACAATTAGCATTTGCATAGTGTGTGGACTGAGGGACCACTTAAAAACTTAAAAATAACAATAATTATCACTGTTTGTGATCTTTCTTTAATTTTAAATTTATCCTTGCCCTTTTAACAAATGTTTGGCTTAGGAATATTTAATGTTCATGCTATAATTGATTAATTATGAGATAAATTCAAGTGGGCCCTCAGGGACCTTTTAAAACGTTTGTTATTTTTTATTAGCTACTCATATTAGGCTTTTCAATGCTTTTTATACTTTTATACATGTTTAACTAAGGATTTTTACCAAAAAATTGTTGTTTAATTCATTACCTATCTAATTATGGGAGATTTTGTGTTTGAACTGAGGGACCCACTTAAAGCGATATATCTTTTGAATGAAGTCTTAACAAACTCTGATAATCGTTTAACAAACTCTTTAACAACTTTAACTATGCACTTTTGTTGATTAATCTACAAAAAGCCGCAGAAAAAAAAATGGGCCCTCAGTCCACACATACATGTGTTTAGCCTGCGTTTCATTATTCTGAAGAATAATTATTGAATGCTATAATTATTAATTATAGGTCCTCATTAAAGGAATTATAATTACCTTCTAAGAAATTACGACTTGAGTATGTTGGGTTTAATTTAAAGTTCTTTATTTGTTAAGGTTCTGGTTGCATAGATAAGCCTAAAACTTAGATTACATTCATGTTGTTTAAGCTGGCACACATAATTATCCCTCGTTAAAGTTTTGCAGTGGACGTTGTGTACGATAACTTTAAATTATGTTAAACTTATTTTTATAATTATCGTAAGCAATATTTTCCCACATTTTTTTGACAAACCATTATCCGTTATAGTTCTAAATGTCGTTTGTGATAAAAAAACGTTTTTTAGGTAAAAGTTTAGGTATCCGTGTGGTGACGGAGTAAGAATACAATATGTCACCACCCCATCTCATCCCATGGGTGTCGTAAAAACCGACTAAGGGAATAACTGTAACTACTATCTTTACGAAATAAAAAGAAGGAAAACTTGAAATTAAACCCTATACCAATCCGTCTGGCCAGCGTGGTATTAGTAGGCCAAGTAACCCTCCGTCACGGGAGGAGGCCCGTCCCTGCAGTGAGACATTAATGGGCTGTTATGATTTAGGTAAAAATGACGTTTACGATAAGCCGGCGGTAAAGGCTCGAAATATTACTATCGGTGGTATTTTACTAACGTTTAATATTTTATAGTAGCCTATTAATGTCCCACTGTAGGTAGTCTTGACATAGGCTACTCAAGTGAAAAACCAAAAACGATTAGCGAACTAAAACTATCACAGGATTATTTTTACATAGTAACTACAACTACTTACTTCAGATAACACTTGTTTCATTGGAAATTATTTTTGTAGCTTACTTACCTAAGAAGATTTTTCTATAAACCTTCCAGGCGTTTTTAAAAAAAACCTTATCTTATTTGTACAATAATAAAAAAATGTACCTACTAGTCCTTCGCCTACGACATATAATGTTATCCTTCCATATTGACTTTTACGACTTGTGTGAGACGATAAGCATCTGACTTGGTACATCTTTGTCTTTCTTTTGTGAGATAAAGTGGGTAATGTGTTAAAATACATGAAGAACATAAGATACATGATACATACGGTAGTAAAGTAGCGGTTAAACGATTCTAAAAAGGAAACAGTTGCCATATTTTTAAACATGCTTTATTTTTCTTAAATCGTTAAACAAGGGTGTTAAACATACATGTGTTTTTAATCATGTTTGCAAAATTAGGCTTTTTATGTTATAAGATATTACTACTAGTGAGGGAAAGTATTGGCATGTGAAATTAGCCTCCTTCACTAGAGGTCTGTGCAATGGTGCATTAAAAGACTGACAACGATATTTTAATATAAATACTTGCTGAAGAAACCTATTTGCATACAAATAAGTAAGATATTTTTATCATATACTTCCGTGATATTATTATAAACTACAAATATATAAACTAGTTTATAAAGCAGAAATCTCTGAAAGAAGAAATATATATTCCTTTCTTATAACAACAACAAAAGTATTCAGCTTAGCAAAGAATAAGATACACAAAATATGTTACAAGATCACATAAGTTTCATTCAGTATCACGTGCGAAGCGCGAGTCTTGCCGTCGTTGTATGCAAAGGGCGCTCCCGGGTATTCGGCATGCCGGCCTCGTCCACCGAACGTACAACTTTGAAAATCGACTTTCATTGGAAATTCTCCTTTTCACGTCACATTTACATTTATACAAACAAAGTCACGAAATAGGTAAATGCATAACAATATTCATTACAGTTTTCTTTACTTTTAACATTGTTTATTTAGATAATACTTATGATTTTAAATTCCATATTTGAATTACACTTTGTTTTATACACAGTGATGAAGTACTAAACTGGCCAGACGGATTAGTGTAAGGATTTGTATCAAGTCGGCAGACTTTTTCGTAGAGAATGTATCTGAAAACTTTCTCGTTGACAGCTTTTACTACAATCATGGACGAGCTGTGGTTACCACCTTTGCAGGAATAAGTTTCTACCTAATTCCTATTACTCCCTATCCAAATGCATAGCGCATAATATTAGCAATTATTGTGATTGATTCTGTGTGTGATATATTGTGATTTCAATAAAACTTGTTTACTAGTTTTAACTAGCTACTTTTCTCTTTAGTCCATTGTACTTATATTACAGCGAAAATAGTACAAGCGGAAAATTAAGACTGCAAAATTATTCCGTACTTGAGGATATACGTACGAACATTTATAACGAAAACGATTATCGCTCATGCATTGTGCAATCGCTGCAAAGCGCTGAATGACGCTAATTTTCAATGCCCAATAAAATCGACAAGTAGAGAAGTGCCAGTGAATTTGTGAACGACCATCTTTTACAACTGTGTCCTTCATTACTGTGTACTGGCTTTTATGATTGATAAAACATTTTGGGGAAAAATGTGGCATAAGCATTTTACTAAATACATTTCTAATAAACTTATATACTAGACTAAATACAAATAAAGCTATAAATATATCAACTATAAAGTTGACCTGGTTTTAACTGTTGGATGACGAAAATGATTTGACCCAGTTACTGGGATACATCTCGATTAGATAAATAAACCTCGTCTAAATTACAATAGAACTATCTGTTCTATGCAATCTCTTCAGCATAGAGGTCCATCGTTTCTGGTTTCTCTGATTGGACCTTGAGTTCTGAGGATGTGTTCAAGTTTGCGTTTCGGTTTGTTGGAACTATTAGTTTCACGAGTTAACAATGTGCAGGCAAGGATTCTGTTTGTTATAATCTTTAAGGTTTCACCTACTTTTTTCTGTTTAATTTTAGCTTCTAAAAGAATATTATTTTTCCTTGTTTTTGTTTGTGAGTACATTTTCCAAGTGTATGTCAAGTTATTTATATACTACACTAAACAATTGTAAAATTAAATAACTTCTACGATTATGGCGGTCATTTAAGCAATACTTTTTTCTTATATTTTAGTACCTATAGGTATATTACCTAAAATTGATTAATAACAGTAACTTGTTCACAGTAAGATATAGATGTGCTTATAAACATTAAGTTTGAATAAACTGTAGGGTAAGGTTGCGACTATTGGACCACTTAATTTTAAACAGACCTAGTATCTAAAATAAAGCGTGAAATAAAACAAAATATGTGTAAACGAGTAGTCTGTATATTCAATTTTTGGTAACTAACATAATTAAGTTAATTTTATTATGTATATAGTCACAAAAGAAGAATATAAAACTTTGTGATGGTTTCCTTGTTTGAACCACCGTCTCTTTCATCGGACCACTTAGTTGCTATAATTGGACTTAGAGCATTATAGGTGGCTGGTCCATTCAAGGTGCATGTAATAAAATTAATAAAGTAAAATATATTTTTCATCAAATTTCTTTTATTTTTGAAAATAAATAAATAGTTATATTAATTAGTCGACTCTAATTATATTACTTTATTTGGAAGGCAAAATCACAAAAATATTTCAGGTACGTCAAATCTTCTCTTTAACGTCGCTTTTGGCACTCGAAACATTGTGATTACCTCATTCAATCCAATTTCTTTTTTCCCTAAGCTAGTTTTATACTCGCCGCTCTCTCCTCCTCTTTTTGCGATGCTAAAATAAAAAGATTTGTTTTTGTAAATAACACACATTACAGAAGTAGCCATGATTGATTGGACCGGTTCAATGAAAGAGTATCATGCCAGTCCATTGATAGAAACTCACTAACATCCACTGAAATATTTATTTTAAAAAAAGTAGCACGTTACTCAACAAAAATATACGATACTATGTATTCTTAATTACTGTACTATACTAGTAAAAAAAAATCACATTAAAATAATTAACGTAACAGTACTTACATGCTATTATTTGCCGCGTAAAAATTACATTCGAGGTCCGAGAAACAAAGCGAAGTACGTCCATCCCTCATGCTGCCTGCTGCGGTACTGGCGGTTGGAGGGCGGTGTGGGGGGTGGTAAAGCTATCGTTTCGATGCAAATATCGGGTTCAAATATGAATAGATCGCGAAATATGGAAGTGGTCCAAACAAAGCGCTAGTCCAATGATCGCAACCTTACCCTATCATGAAAATCGAGGTATAATCTTAGGCTGCTAGGCTAGTTTTACCATAAAGGAAGAATATCTTTTATCTCACAGCCTTCTGTGCGGCTGTAATTGAACATGACATCGTTGGTGATACCTTAATACAATTTTCTTGATGCATGAGTCTACCTGTAATAAATAAAATTAGATACTCAACTTGATCAATTTTGTTTATGCATGTACCTCCAAAGAGCTACTCAAGATGGTCGAAGCCTAGCAAATGTTAGCAAGCAAAATTACGTATTTATCCTGTCTTTGCAGCTTTTGAGAAAAGCCATATTATATTTTATCAATTTTTGCGCCTAGCAAAGTTTTTTTTATTTCTTTATATCCACACTATCTCCATAACTTTGCTTTTAATCTGCGTTGTTGTTAGAAGTACTGATTTAGAAATAGAAATCGTTTATTGCACAAGCTACAGATTTAAAGATAAAAAATTAAATAGGTACATATTAATAAAAAAAATCAAAAATATTAAAAAGGAGACACATAAAAGATATTTCATACTGCAGCATTGTGTAAAAGGGGGACACTCGTGCCACAGTCTTGAGACTATAACGCTGGTTTTCAGTGCCCTCCTAATTTTTTTATTAAAATAACTTTTTGTATATAAATAGCTAATTTCTCCTACATATTGTGTAGAAATCCGTAGCTGCGTCAATAATTGACTACTAGCCTAAAAAAGATTAATTTATATGTAGGTATTTTGTTTTATAAGGACACGGTAAAATGATTTCGTGGAAACTGATGGAAAGCGTGAATAAAGTTCAAGAATGAAGCCAATATTATTGTTTTCTAAATAACCTTCAACTTCATTAAACCGTTAAATGAATGACCTATTTTTACTGTTTCATAATGGATTATGGTGTCACTGATTTCGTGAACATGATATTTGATTTCATTAATCTTAGCAAAAGTTTCAAAGAAGTTTTATGTAACACTCAAATTATGTCAGAGTTATATAGATTTATATAACCGTATTACCTACCTTAAGAAAATATTTTTGAAAATTCCAAATAACTAAAATACAAGTTAAAAATTAAAAAGAGAAGTACAGAACCCGCGAAAGTGTTATAGCTTGAACAGCACTTTTTCATCAAGTGATGTTGATTAAGTTAATTCTATAGATCAAATCTAGTAACACTAAAACTTTATCATACTTAAAAGGACCACAGTACTAAGACGCACTACAGTATCTTACACACTATAAAACTAGTTGCCAAAGATACCGTTAAAGTTATTTTCTCAGAAGCCAAACATATGAAAGGCATTGTCACCTCAAACCATAGTAAACGTCTAACATTTGCTTCTGAACAAAGGCCTCTTCAATTGATTGCTATAACGGTCGTATAGTGCCAGTTGTATCGAGCGGCGGCCACTTTGAATATTGACCATCTATCATATGGGAGACATCTCATAATAGACTTTCTAGTAAACGTTATATTCTTATAGAAATATATTATGACACTGTTTATATTGTATGAGAAACTATTTTGAATATTTCCTGTAGGAAATAACATTAGGATAGTAATAAATAGTCATTACTGGTGATTACATACTTCGACCCCTTGTTGGTTGACTTCAGGTTTATAATTGACAGTGGATCAAAAAAAATAGTTTGGTAATTTACATCATAATATCCTTTCACAATTGTACATTAATTTTGTATTATAAACTAGGAGTGTTACACACTGAAATAATGGGACAATTGTCCAAAAACTGTAGCCGTGGAACATGATTTTTACCCACTTTTACCCCATTACGTTATATGTCAACATGTGCTAGGCCTTGTCTCCGGTTAAACGGCGAATTCGGCGCGTGCAAGCGGCCGACCGGACCGATTCGATTTGCTCTAACGCGATAGTCACACATTCAGCTCCCGGCGGACCGTGTAAGTGCTCCATTCACAACGGAGACCATTATTAATACATCCCCTCCCGACTCGTCTCCTCTCGAGGCCCTCATTGTGCGCCGTTGCGAGTTAATCCTCCGTCCAGCAAAGATCGCCGATCGAATGCGACCTACCCAGCTTTGTGATACGTAATAGGGTCCTACTGTTAAATGCCGCATGTAATTTTTGGTTTGCGATTGTAATTATCTATTGAATCGCGGTGTTTCGAGGGAAGAGTTCAATTATCGCGTGACGCTCTGTCGGGTTGATTGATTGGTTTTGGTTCAGTTTGTATCTGTTAGCCGTATAGACACAAAACACCGCCACATTCTAAACTGAATTAGTAAAACGACGGGTTTACCACGTTGTTTCATCAGAAGTACAACGTACGCAGTAGACCCTATCTAATGCTTCATTAATGAACTACATTAAAACGTTTACAAAAATAATCTATCTCTAAACGATGTTCACAACATAAAATAAAAACAAATGTAGTCGAAGATACTCTAACGAACCTAGGTTAGCATCTTTAGAGAATAAAGTTCTAAATTGTTACAACCGGACTTGGTAGGAAGTAGTTCACAATGCTGATAACACAAAACGGAAACATGTACCGATAAAAATAGATGAGCTGTGAATCGATTGAGAGCTGTGTAACAACCCGTCGCGTCGCCTTCGCGACGGACGAACGGACACCTCCCAAAGGAGTTGCAGAACCAAGCCCGGTATAGCAATTTAACCAATTTAATGTCATTCGCGTCTATTGACGGCCTCTCGCGTTCTCAATTTGAAAATAGACGCCATTGTGTTGCTCGAGCGAAAATATTGTCCCTTAGATATTCTGGTTATATCATATTGTGGTTATAGGCTTTCATCGCCTCGTCGAACAGGAGCTTTTCCTTGAATATGATTTAAATACTCATAAGCAGCGGTGCGACGACACACTTACACCGCAATAAAGTAGCAATACGGCCCACAGAATAAATTTATTATCAGCATTAAGTTATTTTCGTTATGACATCAAAGTATTCGAGCGCATCGTATGTGCTCACTTAATATTTAATAGGTAAAATAGTTTTTAATTTTACGAATGCTTATTTTTATAAATAAGAGAAACTTTTAAAATAGAATTCAATTTAGCTCTTTAATGTGAAGGAGGTTTGGCAATGTTAAAAAAGAAACTTATTTTTCCGACAGCCTATTTGTCAGTACACGAGGTCGTGGCTATAGTTATTTATGTAATCCACTATTGATTGTCTTAAATCTCGATGTCTTTTGAGTTTATAAATTTCTTTTTTGGCCAGTCCCTGCGATAAATGTATACTTTTCAGCTGAATAACGTATCCATACTAAAGAGAGAAACGAGTACATAGGGCGTTCACCTATAGAATTCATAAATACATTACTTATTCAAAAGAGAGTTAAAAATAACATACGTTTCCATTTTTGGGCTAAATTTAGTAAGTACAACAATGATGTCGCTTATAAATAGCTTTAACATGTACGGTGCTAATATTATTACGTTTAAGAAAATTTTGCTAAAGTTTCAAAAACACAGAGTTTACTTAAAATCAAAAAAGAGACTTGTTTGTTTCCCCAAGTCCTCACCACGCAGCAAAAAATGAAAGATGAACTTATTAACCTAAGATAGAAAGTCATTAAATATTATGACTTTTATGGCATCAAGTTCCCCTTCATCAGGAGATATAATTATGATAATGATTTTAATTTAGTATAAATTTTAAACATGAATAAAATAATTAGTGCGTTAAACTAAAATGGGAATAAACCTAATTCTTGTCAACGGGCTAGTTCAAGGTTTTTACACTCAATAGGATTGAAACACCGTTTGCTTTGAAGTTAAACGTAAATTTTACGTATACGATAAAACGTCAAAAACTTCGGGAAATCTAGTTTCAATCGAATCGTTTGTAATTCTGGAACTGCTTGCAATCAATGCAATAGTTTTTTTTTCAAAGATAATAAAAGGGAATATGGAACTAGTTACAACGTTCTATTTCCGTCCTACAAAGGTCCCCAATAAGATCAGGTGTAGATATAGTTTTATGAGTTTATAGGTTGCGACATATCGTCAGGCTGCCCCTTTACCTGTTACGACACCCACGGGATGTGTTGGAATGACGGACTTTCCTTGAAGGTTCGGTTTATGAAAGCAATTGAGAAAAAAATGTTTTTGGAAATTTTGCAATGTTATTGTGTTATGTTTTTGTGTGAGGACTATATTTTAAACTAGGTTTTGTATGGGTTGTGACGAATTTATACACTATTTAAAAACACATACTTAAGTATTTTCCTTTTTTCGATGTTAATCGAATCAAATTTTATGCAGTACCTATCTTTTGAATTCGATTAAAAATAAAACACCAATACCAACTTGTTTTAATTTTCTGTACCTATACAATAAAATCATGTATTGATTCTATTACTAAAATAATAATATTTAATACCAAAAAGCGATGTATAGAAAAACAATTCTTCAAAATGAATATTTCAATTGGTCATTGAAATCGTCTTGAGTGTCTTTCAACCGTCACCGGTTAAGTCGACTGTAACCTCTGTTCTAATAAAATATACACGTTTCGATCCTTTATAAAATATTTACTGCTTTTACCTTTGGTCATAAAGTAAGGGTACTGATTTAGGAAACTATTATCATACTTAATGGCTTTTCGATTATTTAATTCTGTGGTGTGTACAAATTATATCTTTTTTGCGTTTTATTTGTGCTTACTTATACGGTCCTTTAGAAAGATATATTTGTAAGGTGTTTATAATTAATAGATCAAAATCATTTAATGTAATGATAGAAAAGCATAACTTTATCTGATCAAAAACTGACTTCAAAACGCCATATTACCGATTATAATACTAAATTACCTAAATTCATTAAATGGATACGTAAAATATTACTGAGATTACAACCAAAATGAACTAATTTTGATAAAATGTCTATAGGTCCAACGTGACAGTATATTCGTCTAAACAATAAAAATATTTTTTATATATTGGGCCAATCTGTTTCCCAGGATCGTGACAAGTGGCGTTCTGTCGTCTATGCCTACCCTGGACGGGATAAGGCGTGAGTTTATGTATGTATGTAAAAAAAATATTAATCTATGCGACACGGCAACATGACTATCAAACTTAATAAAAAGCTCCAAAATTGTTCAGGAAAGAAGTCAACGGACATGAGATGGCTTCACTTTGCCACCTGCACTTTGCCGGCCTGACCACACATATGCGACGGATGTATACCGGCTGATCCATAAACAAAAGTAAGGCCCTTTGGAAGTCTTTTCATCAGTGTGTGCAATGGTCCACCCTGATAACCATTGTTTTGGTGACCTAGGTTAAGTTTAAAAGATAGAAAATAGTCTCTATATCCTCGATCGCCTCGTCTCACAAGTCTCACATAAAAATTACTGAGTTCTCAGGTAACAAATAAAACGAAAAATAATACCAAACTGTGAGTCTATTTCTCTTTTGTAGTCAATAAATAAAAAGGGGACAGAAAAACTATTTTGTTAACTCAGTTTCACATAACACCCGTTTGATCATCTAAATATACTCTACTAAGTACATATTTAAATAGTAAAAGCAACTACTTTAAACAAAAGCTCGACTAAAATTCCTATTTAAATGAATACGTCAGACTACTGACGAAAACCATACAGTGTTACTCTAAAACACGTCAATTAGTAAACAGGCATAAACCGCAGGCATTCGGTCGAGTTCGCCGCGCGCCGCGAGGGTAGTCGCCATCTTGAATCGGGGGTCAAATTAAATTGACATGTGGTTTGTGCAGACATATTGTGCCCGCTTGAAAGCATTGTGTTGACACCCCTAATTATACAGGTCCACTGATATGAACAGATAAAGCATGGTAATTAACTTAATACCCGCTCTGAATATAATTTGCTATGATTTTGAAGTTTCTATTATTATTAATCGTATTTAGTGGGATGTTACTATTTATAGTCATGGTATTTAATCTCTTGGCCTATATCACAATCTAACCTTAGCCCAAGAAAATCGATAAAAAAAAATTGAAAACATAATTATCTTGAACCTTTGAAAGTAATGAAATCAAATACAAATAAATCTATAAATTAATTTACAATTTATATTTCCAACTCATTTTATTCTAGTTCTAGTATTACATATAATTATGTATATAAGAAAAGCCAAAAGTTATACAAATAATGACAAAATAGTAAAGGATAATAACCGCTCTCTTATTACCATAATAATTTTAAATATCTTGATAATTTATTTTCTAGGAAAAAACTTGGTTGAATGAAAAAACATTTTTTCAAGCAACGCTACCTAAATTAACTATAAAAGTGAGCAAACAACGAAGTTTCCCAAGAATTTAATAAAAATATCGTGTTATTGCGAACAAAAATCCTTTCGAATGTTTAACATGCAAAATAACATTTTCATAAAATACCTTCAATGTTATGCAGCCCGAGGCTAGCGGGCGTCTAAATTATAAAACGTGGACCACGAGAAGAGGACGTAATATCGTCAATATCCCCGTTCGAAGGGAAATCTTCGGGAAGCGCTGTCGTTAAATTATTGCATCTCATTGACGCGAGCAGACGCGGTGTCAGCTTCGAGCGGACTCTACTCGTCCTTCGTTTTGCATATCGACTGAGCTCGCCAAATTCACACCCAGACATAATATAGACGTTCAGGGGCGCCCTGTGTTAAAGCCATTATTGAACCCTAATACTATTTAAAAAAATGGCCATACTAAAACCGAACGCCTTCGCAAGGAACGAAAGCTGTTCGCGAACAGACACTTAATAGGATTGAATGAAGATGGCGAAGTAATAAAGCGTGTTCAGTAATGTATTTATAGAAGATATAACAGCATCGCGTCGTTGCACGGATCGTCTTCAATTTACTGTTCGAGATTACGATTAGCTTCCCTATCGAGTTTTATATTATTAAAGTTACCGTCGGGACTGACAATCTACAGAGCTTCTCTGTTATAAACGTCAAAAATATCAATTAATATCGTTCACTTTACGCCAACGTCTAAGAACAACATTGTTTACAACTTTGTTAATTATTATAATGGAATAATACATCGTGATAATTTAATTAAGCAACTAACAGTCGTAAAAGGGCATTTGGGGAAGTCAGATTACACAAGTTATACTCCAGCTGTAGTTTAGTGAAGTGAAGTTCTCGCGTTGCGCACGTGCAACTCAACTTTATATTAGTTTAATATACGAGCAGACGTAACAACTGAACGGTATTACGATACTACCCCAAACAACAAGTCATAATACCGATACAATCAATATCAACTACAAATTAATTACTCGTACTTGTAACAACAACATAAGGGTGGATTCATTGGATTTGCGGACATCAGCCGGTATCATTACTGTGATACGAAAATAAACGAATGTAGATAATGGACGGCGGGATCAATACAAAGTAATCGCAAGCGGATCCAATAAGCCCGGCCAAAACAACGGGGGGTCGCATCGGACGGGATCGGAGGCTGCGAGCCGAACATGGGGAAACAATATGGCGGCATGCAAATAGCTCGGCCATTATCGCACCTGGGCAGCGCGAGCCGCCTCGACGAGTAAACAAGATTACGGGAATTGAATGGCTAATTAGGGGAAAAGAAGCGAGCCTAGCAAGCACGCTGAGTTATCGCACCTCGTTTCTGCCATATTTCACGACGCTTAACTCGCCTTTATTGTTTGGCCGCCTCTTGTTTAGCTAAAGAGCCTTGTTAGCTTATCTCCTGAAGCCTAGGTAGACTGCATTAACTGCCGTCACGGCCAGGAGCGAAGATTTACTACGCTACAAAGCTCCTAACACCGCTAAATAATAAGCGACGGTTAACTAAGCTGTTAACGAGACTGCAGCTTATACATCACAAATATAAAACTTTAAGTACAAATTGATGATGTTTATTCGTTTATCCAAATTTTAATGATGCTGTAATTGGGTCTGTTATAGGCGGGCGTGTATATTATATGACCCACATCACAGATAAAAGCATTAACTAAGTAAACGTGATGACATCCGACTTACTTCGACGTCGCAAAATTGCTCTTCGATAGAGGGCCGGCCTTCCCAATGCGGCACTGTCCTCTACGCAAGAGAAAGCACTTTATCATTATTCAATTCATTAATTAGTGACTTTTATAGATAATAAAGAGAGTATATTTATGAGTCAGCTTCGTTAATTTTATGTTATCTGTTTAATTGTAGGAGCCCCCGGCGTCGTCGGCGGCGTATTATCACGGTATCATTCAACTCGTTATGTACCCATTACATTATCCTATGATATGTCGATCATTCTTAATATGGTCATCGTAAAACTATATTTTAATATAAATTGAGTATTTTTTATTAAATTATCAGCCCTATGTTGTTAATATATTAAACTATATTGTTTTTAAAGGTACTAAGCAATTATTAATGTCATTTAATTTAGTTTTGTAGCCATCAAAGTTTGACGAGAAGTATCGATTATTCTATCATAGTAATAGACACGTTGAGCCTCGTTCACACGACAATGTTGGATAGAACTGTACAGTTTAAACTGGACACATTTACGTAGATAGACGCAATAATCCGGTACAATTTAAAACAGGCAGGTTTTCGTCTATACGTTCGATAAAACTGTATAGGTTATATTCGATATATTGTAAAGTTAGACTGATTTTGTATACCCACACAGTGATAAAATTGTTAAAACCCACTTCTGTTCTGCAACTTATAGTAGGTATGTATGTAGTATACTCTTAACTGCAGTACCTAGTATACTCTATATTACCAAAACAAAAAGTATTAAACTTCACTCTTTTTCCCATTAAGTAGGTACGCCATAGTATAATGTAAAGCAATATAATTTCAAATAGTACCTATGTGTAAGGGTTTTTTTTATAAACACTTATTTTTAATTATGATTCAACATTTTTTTAAATACAAGCTAGGTAGATCACTTAACTTCAGTGTTTTATATATTCTACCCACCCTATACCATAACATAACATAACATTTTTTTAATTAATAATTTACATAAATTCACAGTACATACAGGTACACTATCACAAAAAACAATCGTAAACAGAAAGCACAGGAACTAAAATAAATTCGCACAAATCCAGCAATAAAAGGACTTGAAAGCAGTAAACATAAACGTTTGACCCCTCAATAATGGCCGACCTATCTGTCTATTCTGCAACTTTACTTTACGACTTCGATATGATTTAAAATAGTTTATCCTCAATTTACTTTGACGTTAAACGTAATTTAATTACATACGAATATATACTTATCGTGTCTAAGCCCACACAGAGCCTAGTTACTACATGATTAATGAACCCTGGTGGTACAGATACAAGGTATATTCTGTTACATACATTAACATTTAACGATAACACTTACAGGACACTATGTGAGGTTACATACTAAAACTACAGACAGTAGACACTCGATATAAGCCCCAGGATGTCGTAAAGGTAACTGAAAATGAGAGCTCTGAAAGAAAATAAAAAAGTAAAATATCCTAAACTTTTGCAAAGAATATTGTAGAACGAACAAAGTTCGCTTATATTGGATGTCCGTCTTCTATTATAAGACGTTTACAGGATGATCAGTCTCAAAACATCCCATCAATTTTAAATTTCAAAATAGCACAAATTAAAGATATTTATTTCTTTCAATCGTTTCTTCCGCACAAATTCCTCATTAATTTGTGAAAAGCTTTTAGTGACCCGAGATCCCGAAAGCCGAACACTTTGTCTAGGCGAAGCCAGAAAGTTCCATAATTTCTTTGCCGAGATAAGAGGCGAAAGTTCACGCAGGAGCGGAGATTTATGACATCACCGTCGTTCCTTTCACTAAATAATAAAAGGCCCGCTGTAAAACGCGGTGGAGGCATAAAAGTTTTATGTCCATACAACCCGTTGGTGTACGTAAACGGAGCATGTAGGGCGCGTCGTGTTAGGACGCCAAATCTCCATAAAGAGTAATCAGTGTCGGCACAATAGTCCGTTGCTCAATAAATTGTAACGCCAACGTACACTAATTTTGTCTTGATCCGCGCCGAATATAATTTGAGCTCATTTTGAGTAGAGCGTGTTTGTTAGGCCAATAACAATGAATATATTTTGGCTGGTACAAATTATGTTAGTGACTTGTTGCGTTGGTGATGTTGGGAGCGGTTACAAGGACGCAAGGCGGCAGTGCGTGGTATACTTTAAGTTCGTGGTTGCGTGTTACTGACGCCGCAACGTCAACGTTACAACGACATCTGGCCCGCTGTGCCTCTGAAATATAACTATTGCCACAATTTAGCTTCGTTTTACAAGGATATCTTCACCTTGTAAACATTGTTAATTAACATTGTTCCATTATATTAATGTTTATAGTAATATGCGAGGGTTTTTATTTTGATAATTTACTTTAACGATCTTATTTTGGGTGCAGCAAATTAAGAATTGTAATGTTTTCCTTGTTGATTTCATTCGGATATATCATTTAGTTTAATCATAACTATAATGTTTAATTAGTATTAACGTAGAATGTACTTCATCATAAATCAAAGTATTAGAATAGTAAGTTAGTTTTAGCTTCCATCACATCAATGCTTGCTTCCTTATGTCTGAGTCCCTGGCCAATAAAGGCCGGTGTTTCTGTGCCCTGGCTAGCTCCTGTCTGACAAGGTCTTACGCGACATAGGTATGTTGTAGACAAGTATTAAATTAAATATAAAATTTCCTTAAAATAAATTCTTAATGTTTTACTAACTGCCAGTATGTCTGCTGAAGTTTATATTAAACCATTTTTACGCGTTAGTAAAAGTGTGTAACTCCACATTACGACCAACAGTTACAGTTCACTTAAACTTGTTTGCTTTTATCTTCACTTATTTACTCCCGACTTGTAGAAACATATTCTGTTCTTCTCTTAAATTCTGTTTATTCTCTTAAATTTTCTACATACAAAAAAAATTGTTGAACTTTCTGCTGTTCACCTTTACATATTCCTTTGTTTTAATTGTAACTTTAGCAAAGTTGCATAATCTTTATAACGAATCATATAATCGTTTTAGTGTCTCTTCTTTTAACATAACAGCTATGCAAAGACCTTAGGTTCAATTCCTGCTCGATGCAAAACTTTTTGTGCATAAACATGAAAGTTTCCGTTGGTTTGGTGTTTCATATTATGTATATTTTTTTATGAAAATTAGCAGAAGTGTTTAACAATAACGTTTTATTATTAAAAAAACGTCATTTAATTTCATGATAGCTTTAACTTTAAAAAACCAATTCTCAGTTTCAGACCACACGGAGTTAGCAAAATAAAACGGATAAACATCTCCCGCTGTGTTAATTGAACTCTGATTGAATTATATAGCTTAAAGGAAAACTTGATTCTTAAGCTGAAGCTTAAGCAAAGTTTGCCTAAGCTAAAGTTAAGCTCTAAAAAGAAATACTTAGATTCCCTTTCAATGTATAAGATGTATGTATTTACAAAAAAAACTATTTAAGTATGTTTATCCGTTGTCTAGTACACATAGTACAAGCTTTGCTTAATTTAGGACTAGGTGGCGTTGTGTAAATGTGTAAGGAATATTTATATTTATTTATTTATATTTCAGTTGTGTCCGTCGTGTTTGCGCGCTTGCTTTAAGAAGGATCTACTCCAGGTCTTCGTGTGCTGTCAAAACAAAATTTAAATCTTTTCTCTCCAACGCGACGTCTCGATATGAATAGGAATAAAAGAGATCAAGGTACTTCAAGTGTATGGAGTTACATCCAAATAATTTTCAAGGCATGGTGTAGTTGTTTCAAGAGAGAGGCATGCTAGGAATTTTGAATAACGTTCATAGAATAAATAGAAGACCATTGATTTAAAAGTCTGCGACATCCTTTCACCACTTTCCTAGGTATTCAATGGACCTGGCTCATTCGTGCTCTGTAGAACAATCTTTTAGCTTCATACCTACAGAAATCCGTTGAAAGTTATATACAAAATACTATAAATGTATTGTTCACTGTATGTATTACGAACATCGTCAATAGATTTAAAGTTGAGATTCTAAATCAAATATTATTCAATCCAATGTACGCGATTTTATCTTTGTAAAATATTTTCTATCTATGACAGAATATTTTATAGATTTGCTTAGATTACATGCAATTTTATAAATGTAATATCAAATTGAAAGAGAGCGGCGTGCTTTAAAAAAAACTAACGAATCACTTTTTATAAATATCATTGTTCGAAATTCAAACTGGTCTATTGGAATTGTAACTTGAGAAGATTTTCGTCTTTTGTTGCAAGAACCTTCTAAATTTAAAATGTTAGAAGTGCTTTAGTTAAATTGCTTATATCAGCGGCTTCTTTGCACAATGTGTTTAATCTATCTATTGAAACCCATAGTAGGCGATTAGGTAGTCGTTTGAACCACAAATTATTGTCCTGAGCGCTAGTGCACACAAACAATACTATAATGCACTATAAAGAGCTTGGTCGTACAACGTAATTCCATTAAATGCTATGGTTAAGAATCTTAACGAGGCGTAACTTAAGTTACGGAGGAAAACTTGACATTGCCAGGCTGTGACTACACGTATTTGTAAAGGGTTTTATTACAAGTTCGACTTTTTTGTATTAAACTCTACATCTCAATCAAAAAACAAAATACACTATTACAATAATTTGTATACTTTTTAAAAAAAGTACTATAGTTTAGTCCACGTAAAATACAGTCGTTTGAGAGGTAATCTTACAAAATGGCAAAAAAATATACAACTATTTAAAGCCTACAAGCAAAGTAAACGCTAAAAGAGATAAATGTATTCTTCAGTACGTGAGCGCCTGAGGGTGGTCGAAATAGTTTGTATACCGGTTTGCAAACAAAAACAAAAGAAGGTTGTTCTGGAATACCAAGGTAGGATTGTAACCTGATGGGTAATGTAATCTAATTACTAGCTCAACTGTTTACTTTGAAATATAAACTTTGCTCATACTGGTGATCAATTAAGCTCACACCAAGAAGTGTGTGTGTCAGCATTGGCTGTATATACTGGCTCTATTATAGCTCGAATTTAAGGGCTTTGGCTCAAGGCTTCCTTGTTCCGGTCTTTCTCTACTACACTCAGATCATTGGTCCATGCGTATGGGGTCAGTTTACACTACGTATGAACTGTACACATAGACCCACTAAATCGTCGGTTAATAAAGTCAGTAAGTTTCTGAATGAGCAATGGCATACCAAAAGACGCAAAGAACTCAATTTTAAATTTAAAATTCACTTCATTGTCTGTCGTGTAATCTGTGGAATCAGCCGCATTCTATATGTATGTAAGACTACAAGATTATGTTTTAAAATGTTGATTGTAAGTTGATAGAGCACGCGGTACGGTGACAACGACGATGTGTCATCACGACATATGTACGTGAGGTTTTGTTAAAGCGGCTTGAAAAGTTTGTAATAAAACTTTTTGGTGGAGAAGTAATCTTATTTTTTTTTCTTAACAGCCCATTCATGTCCCATAGGTAGAATGTGATTCTTCCAGAGACAAAACTAGTCCAAAACCACGCAAGCCAGATTTATAGCTCAACTTTTAGCCATAGGATAACATAAGACAATAATGTATTCCCATTCCGTTCCGCGAACAATCATTTCCTGACTTAGTAGAGTAGCGATTGATTGTGGCTGCTAGGTACAACGTACAACGTTACGAATTTAAATACCAAGTTATCTACAAATATTTTTAGCGAAAATACTCGCAATTATTTGGGATACGCTTAAATTGGGGTAGTTACATCTCGATGAGCATACTTACCTCTAAACAACTCAAAATAACTCACAAACATACGTTCCATTACTAAACAATGTAACAAATCTAAGAAAAATAGTATAGTTCCAATCCTTTAAAAACGTTTCGAATTAAGATCACGCACATGCAATCACAAACGTTGATGTGACTTAAGACCTAGTTACTGCTAGTAATTACTTTGTCACTTTAAATGTTACTGTATACGGTAGTAAAACGTTACTTTGTTCTTATTAACTCTATAGTAAACTCTACAGACGTGTTGTACCCACTTAGTGTCTAATTGTACGGCTTGATTAAATAAAATTAAGTAATTAGCCACATTCTAGTACTACCTGGTATTGTGCAGCACTGATTATATTTTTATTTTAGAGCGGGCACTAGGAATCACTCCATATGGTGACGAAGTAAGAATACAATATATCACCACCCCATCTCATCCCATGGGTGTCCTAAAAACCGACTAAAAACTTTCAGTGAATGTTATTTTTAACGAAATATAAATAAGGAAAACTTGAAATTAAACCCTATACCAATCCGTCTGGTATTAGTAGGTCAAGTATCCCTCCGTCACGAGAGGAGGCCCATCCCTGCAGTGGGACATTAATGGGCTGTTATGATGATGATAACTAGAAATTATGCCTTGTGTCACGGGGACTTTACAAATATCATTTTAAGAGACTCGAAGAACAAAAATCAGGACAATATAACATAAAAAGGACGAGAGATTTGAATCCGAGACCGTCGCGCCACTAAGCATTTAATTTATTAGGAATTGTTTCAGTATTATTGTTATCGTATGGTTAATGGCCAACCTGGTATGGAGAATAGCTTAAACTCCCTATGGGCTTGACGTAGATTAACGAAGGCCCTTAATAGTACAGCTAAAGGAACCGACTTCTTATATGCCTTCGGTAGCATGGAGGTGCTTCGGTAAAGTGGTCACATATGTTAAGAATGGGGACTCGCTTAGGTTGCCTAACTTATTTAATCATTGATGTAACTTGACTTCGCTTAACAAATTTACTTGTTTGATTGTTTAGGTTATTGTAATTCATTTATGTATCACTAGTGCGTTTAAAAATATGTTTACTCTTTTCAGTGATATTAAATCCTCACATAGTCAAATTTTAAGGCATTTTCAGTTCAAGATCTTTAGTTCGTCATCAAGCGGACACGACTTTATATTAACTACCGTACTCAGAGTAACTTCACAGTGGCTGAACTATATATTAAGGAACTCATTAAGTCTCCATTTACAACTCTGAGTTCCGCAACAAAATTCAACATAAATGAGGTGCTCTACCATCGCATTCTACATCATGGAACCTAAACTCTTTCATCCTCATATGCATTCAATTATGTATCTTAATATTGTTGTCCTAAGATACAAATTTGTTGATCACAATAAATAATACACGTATGATAAATATGTCTGTACGAACGAAACACGACATAACCATATTTTATTGTTATGTAAGCGGATTATTTCAATCTTCAATCAGGCTAATGGTGAAACAAAGTTGTGAATAAGCTATTTTTCAATATTATTTATTTCAATATAAGTAGGTTGGGCGTCTATCCGTTCTGTGGCATTATCGTACGATCTGGGGTACACGGCCGGGCGGGACTGAACGGTGACAAACAACATTCGTGGACGACATTTATGCGACGTCATGACCCTCAATAGAAATGCTTCGATTTACGTTCCTCCTTTACTTTTTATCAGACGTCTTTTTTATTCATTCCGTGGCACACGCCATTACGTAAAACTGTTATAGTTGAAGCATTGCCGATATTGAACTTGCAAGTCTCGGTGCCACCTCGCTATGTAGCGTTTGCTGATCGTAAACGTTGCATTCTTGTCGATGTGAGCCGGTATTTGATATTTGTTGAGAATGTTAAATTCATAAGAAATATGAAGGAATATTGTATTTGTTGAAGTGTTTATTATTGTGTGTTTATATTTCTCTTCTAAAAATACATTGTGGATTAAAATAAATTGCAAATATGACAGCGTTATGCTATATTTAGCACGAATGGTTATTAACCTGTGATTTATAACGGCGTTCAAGTACTTATAGTTTGTTAGAAATTAACTTCCCTTTTTACAACTCCCTCGATATAGACTTGAGAATGAGAATCCTTCCGAAATGATTTTAGTACCGTCAGCAACAGCCCGTTACCGAAGGAGAACTTCGGAATCTTGATGTCCATTATCATCTAATTCAACTAATGAAATATAGAGCCTTTATTCTGTATTCACTCCTGCTTATGAAATTCATAAAGTTACCGTCAGGTGAACCCTGAAAAAATACTTATTTACTTTTAACATAGTATCTAAAACAATATTAGCCTGTTGTACAAACTTTTATCATAGTCCATCTATCACTCAGAAAAGATATAAATAAAGTTGCCAAGATCAAAGAAACATCGTTCGATATTCCGTGATTAAGACAATCCAATTTTCAAAACTGGAGTACTTCAATGTTAGGTAGATACTTAAAGAACGCCGAATTTAAATGTCTTCGGCAAAAATTGAAGGCAATACCAACCCGAGATCAAAGCGATAGCGCCACTTCAACTTTTTTGTTGGAACCGATACCTACTCTTCATTTCCTTTTTAATACGGATTCAATATACCGATAAGGACATCGGAAAATTTTTACAGAAATCAATCTTGGTGTTATTGAAAGTATTTATTTTGTGGCTTGGTACGTCAAAAGCAGATTTTTTGAATAGGAGTTTTGTTTTTTTTTTGTTAGGATTTAAAAAAACTATAGGTATATTAACTTACCTTACATATTTACTTACACGTCATACTATTAAATAAGTTGCATAAGTTCATGCTTATCAACTAACTAAGGACCAATTTTTTAAATTTAATAAACTGGGTGGTTAACAACGCTAGCTTTAGCATTGGGAAATGAAAAACAACTAAGAGACTTCTTTGAATGAGAAGTTGATAATGCCTAGCTTAACCACTTTTTTAACTCTACCATTTGAAACATAGACATCAAAAATCTTCACAAGAAATTCACCTCTTATGACAATCTCCGTAAAATCTTTCCAGCGACTATTTATTTCAAAATAAAGAATATGATAGTTGAGATCGCAGAGCATAACGAACACCGATCGTGATTGCCGCAAAGACAATGCTTTCACGGTAGCGATGACGGCTTGTAGGGGAACCATTTGTATTCGTAATGGTAGATCAAATTTCGTATTTGTTTGTGGGGTCGTTAGCAGCACCTTCGCGCTTGTTTATAAAGAAAAGCAAACCCTTTATCCGCCGCAAGCGGAGGGCGTCGTGAAACCTTACTCCGCGTCGTCTCTAACTACTGTATGAATAACAATTTTTATGTCTTGAATATTTATATCTAGTACGAAGATGTACATTCCTGTGAAAGTTAGTTACCACATTAGATATTACAAGATCTTGTCATCATAGTCTGGCTACGTACTAATAAAGAGTCTATTTAATCTAATTACTAAAGACCCACCCCTGCTCCGCACGGGCACCTACTACAGAATGTCCCTAAACAACGTTTAAGTACAGCTTCATTAGACGATTACATTATAAATCTCTAAATTTATATAGGTTTCTCTACTATGTTATGCATGTGTTATATATATAAACCTTCCTCTTGAGTTACCCTTTCTTATAAAAAAACTGCATCAAAATCCGTTGCGTAGTTTTAAAGATTTAAGCATACAAAGGGACATAGGAACAATATTCTGATATTCTCTCCACACTTCTCAGACAGAACAGTATACGGTATTTTGTCAGGTTTTGTAAAGATCATAATCTACAAATTGCATTACCTTAGTCAGCTTTTACAACACTCACAGGATGTGATGCTGTGACACCATGGTATTCCTACTCCTTTAATACAACGGGACACAAATTCAAAAATAAATCTACGCTATCAGAATAAAGCGTAGTACTAGTTCGCCCACTAAGTACAAGGTACGCATGTTTCTAAGTTTTTACATCTTTCTTAGATCGTAAGACTGATACGGCATATCTGTAAGCCGATGGAGCGTGAACAAAAGTCACGCGCCAGGAAATTCGGCATCCACACGTCTTGAGCCGTATGATCTCACTCCTTAAAGCGCTTGATACAACTAAAGCCGCCTGCAGCAATGTTTACTGTCCATCACACCAAAACTATCGATTGTTTTTACTACATTAAAATAATGTTCGAAGATAGGGTATACGGATAACAAACTGAAGGGTCACTTCCTATATTTGATACCGGATTTAAGGATTTGTAAAGGCAATTTTGAATCTTATCGGTTATGTAAGTTTTTCATGCGAAAAGTCTTGTTTTTTTTTACAAAATAAAGGTTAGTTTTATATGTATGTGTGTTCGATGTAAAATAATTTGTTAGAAAGATCAGAATTGACACAAGGTGGACGTCACAAGCTGTGCATATGCGGTGTCAAGATCACGTCGGCGTAGCGTCGCGCCGCCGCGGGTGACACGCGCACCCTACACCCTCCACCTCACTCCTCACACCCCCGCACACCCGCGCTTGTCCTCCTATTACCCTCAACCCTCGCACCACGCATGCTCCAATTATAATCTGTTTAGGGATGTCTATTGTCGATTAACATTTTTTATTGTACAAATTATTCATTACATTTCCTGATCACAGATACAAGTCTGAATAATGATACTCTCCAATAGTTTCTGTTAGTTTAAAATATAGTATTGAAATAGTGTAGTGTATGTTTACATTTGTACAAAATGTAACGCGCTCACGTTTACTCGTGAAAAGTGAAGCTTTCACGTAGATAGATGTATCGTAGAAAGCGCAACTGTAAAGCACGATAACCAGCCAGAGTGGATAACTCGATAGCTCGACATGGGATAGGGCGGCATTATCCGTCGGGTATGATGCGCGCGCAGCGGCGTCGCGCGGAGGGCATCAAATCGCCTGCGGAGGGCGGCCGTGCCGCGCGCGTTCTCGTTGTCTCCCGCGCCTTCACTCGCAACAACACCTCCGACGACGGCGAGAGGTGCGCTCGGTGCTCGATGCGCGGTCACTGACCGATACTGGTGTGTAGCACTACATCACGCGCTTGACCTCTGTGCTGTGCGCGCCCCGCGGTCCGACCTGAGTCTAGTGCCTCCCGCTGTCGCACTCCACATGCACCAGCAGGTAGCCCGACTCTACCCTCGGTAGCGTGATACCTAACAATATTTCCGTAATCGACGCAGAACGCCGCACTGTGTCCGACTTTAATTTGTTCTTTATTGTTTTTTGGTGTTTATGTTTTACTAAATGTGCTTCCATCAACTTAAAATTGTTGGGATTCCATTGGACTGAGGAGAATGTGTAAGTGAATTTATAAGGGTGCCTTTAGATGACAGGGCGTGAGTTACTGATGGGACGTAGTTTTAACACGCAATATTTTTACAGGATAATTTGAAGATGTTTAAATGTTGAGTTGAATCAAGTGCCTTGTTAGATTTTGAGATATAAATATTTACATATTTTCTGATAGATTTTAAAAATATTTTTCAATTTTCTTATTCCTACTAATATCAGAAAGGATTTGTAAAAAAGCATTATATTTGAACTTAGTCAGATTGTACCCGATCAGATATTGAATACAAGTCAATGATAATTTTATATTCCTTACCCTAACGTTAAACTAAAACGTAGAATTACATTGAAATAGGTTCCATTACTTTACATAATGAAATTCTAGAACTTGCAGTTCAAACAAACCTAGAAATGTATTGCATGAAACCATTTGATAGCGTTTTACGACATACAATCACGTGAACATAAAACTTTTGCCATACATATATAATGGCAACAATTTCAATAAACAAGGACTTTGATGAGTTATTAAGCTTAATTCTTGTTGTTTAGTGAATTAAAGTTATGAATTGTTTTCGTTTACACTATTATCGACGTTATTATAATTCATAAAAGATTACTACTTCAATATTTCTTAGTTTGGTATAGATGGGAATTGAAATTGTCTCATCGTCTCAACAATGATGAAGGTACAACTTACAACTCAACATTTAAGATCTCATTCATAAGAAATACAATAATTGTTTACCTAGTATTAAAGCCAACGTCAAATTATATATTAATCGTATTTACCAGGCCTTTTAGTTCGGTACCAAACTAACGCTGTGCCCGTTTAATTCACCTGTAAGGAGTAGTGTAAAAATCTACCTGTGTTTAACTGGCAGAGTACAGTTGCTAGTAAAATTACAAGGACAATTATGAAACTTAACAGCTTCTGTCTAGGTGAGGCAAAGTGTGTGTCGGCATTCCTGACATTATCTATAAACATGTGGCCATCACTTACAGTCTAATACTTGTTCGTCCTTCAACAGCATTAAAAAATAACAAATGTTGATAAAGACCAAAATCAAATCTACTATAAATATTATATTTTGCATAGTTTGACAAAACTGTACGTGCTTTGAGTCGGTCAGAAGGGATCAAAATAGATGCGGATCTAAAAGAGCAGATATTATTGAATAATAAAAAAATAGATAACACTTAAAAATAAAATATGAAAAGGGATCTCATCTTTAAATCCAAACACTGTTTTTGTATGAAAGTGAATTCTTATTTATTTATTTCTAACATAATACCGACAACATCTACACAGGTCGTTAGGTGCAAATAGGCATAAAATTTGTACTTGGTGATTAATGTTTCAATCTTGCTTATGAATCCTTTTTCAAGTATCTTAGTTATTGTAAATAAATAGTGTTCATGAAATACAGATCTAACTAAAACAGTCTTATTTGAAATTAGTCAAATCAATTCGAGTACCATTAATATAGTAATTATTACTTTAATATGTTAAAAACGTGGTCCTCTTATTTCTGAAAGTAAGTGATTGAACTATTTTGGTACTAAATGCCGCATTGAATAAAATTTGAAACGTAGTAATGACCAAATTAATATTTCAAATAAATGAAGGGCTTGTTTTAGTTGTTTTGTTTTGTTCTTTTACGTTTTTGATTTATTGTTAACCTAGTTGTAATATTACTTATTAATTTAGATGTAGTTAAAAGGGTAAACTTTTTATGAAAATTATTTAGGAAGCATTATTGAGGTTGAGGAGATATTTGAAGTCCCAATTGCTCTTCGAGAAATGACTACTTAATACTTAATTTATTTCTTATTTTTATATCCATTTTAATTAAATAACCTTACCTACTTGTAGGATGTAGTAGTTACAAAAAGTTATTGTACATTTGAAGTAAACCTAACAGCAAAAAAGTGATCGCTTTTATAAAAAAAAATAACTGTCGAGCTTAACGAAACAATGAAACCGGCTATGTAGTAAATATATATGTTGTAATAATTTCGTTCTAAATAAATTATTTTTTTTTTTTAAATATTATATTTTGTAAGTATTATTTGTTTATTTACTTGTTGAACAGACACTCTAATGGTAACGTAAAATGGAAGAGAAAGCAATCCAAAATTGGTCCGTGACTCTGCATTTTTAGGACTTCGGTCCAACGTATCTCGTTATTCCTTTTAGTATGTTTTCCAGATTTATTGTACAAAAGTGCATCAAATAGATTATGTTTTATTCTGTTCTATTGGTTTTAACTGATGGATAACACTATTAATTTAAGTGGCTGGTATTCTTCATACAATATGTCGTCTCTGCCTACACCGGACGGGATACGGCGTGAGTTTATGTATGTATGTATGTCTGCGTGTAAAAACGAGAATGCATAGTCATAGTGTAGGATCTACATGTTTGTAAAAGTCCTAACGTCCCCGCCAGACAGGGCGTGATCTCTAGAATAGTTTTTTATATAAATAAATTATAGCCTAGGGATAGGATAGAGCACTAACTTTACATTTGACGTTCAAAGTAATGAAGGGGTTATACGCTTTTACAAGTTACAACTCTAACTAACAACCGACCAAAATTAACAAACGGAAACATTATGTGACTATTTTAAGTTAAACCAGCATGTAAGTATAATTACACCGTGACCATTACAACCTTACATAATCGTATTATAGCACGACAAATATGTACTCATACGAATGTTAACAAGTAGTCTCACGGTGCCGATTATGGTGATGGGAAACAGGAATACAGCGTGGATATATAATAAAATAAGATTGCATTTTATAGGAAAAAGTGTACATTACATTTATTTATTCAGAGAACTGATTCAATGTTTCCGCCGTACTCGCCCTCAACATAGTCTCAGTGAGCAAAAAATATTAGTTGCTTAAACCAACTTAGGGAAAGTTCCCAATTATTATTTTACATACTGTCTTTGAAAACTAAAGTAGGTACACCCTCAATACGTCTAGCCAGCGTGGTTTAATTGTTTGATATCCTGCATACCAAGCAGGTATGTCCTTGCAGTGGGACATAAAAGGGCTTCAATCTCTATCTACTTTCCTAACAATGTAAAACTTACCTTAGCAAGAACTCACTGTCTAGCAAGGGTATTAACGGCAACTTGAACTCAAGCCCCGGACATCAATTAGGTTCGACTTGTTCTCGCAATTATGTGCTCAAACTAAATTGCTTGAAGATTCGTTGGACGTTAATGGGTATAAGTCCCCACGACACATGCTCAAGATGGCCGCGCTTTCATTCTCACGGTAACCTATGTCACGTTTTTGTAGACGAGGCTATTTTTACAAGAGCGTAGTATTAAGTTAACAAGTCCGTCAAAACTTTAACAATAAAATATTTTTTAAACATTTTTATTCTGGATGTCAATTCTCGTATCTTAAAATCGTTAAAAATTCGGTAAAGTTACCTTTTAGTTGTCAAATTGTCACACATTATGTAAGACAATTTGACAACTAAAAGTTAACTAAACCGAATTTTTAACGATTTTAAGGTACGAGAATTGACATGCTGTTTATGGATATTTACTTTGTAGTCATAAATTCAAGACTAATTACTTAGTATTCTAAAAGTCATGAGCTTTCTTCAGTTATTTGGAGGACTGTGTTTACTGTAAACTTTAAAAGGCTAAAACAACTTTTTTGGAGCCACAACCAGGAGTTTCAACTAGATTCTTTTAAGTAGTCTATATTATAAAACAAGTACCAATATCGTAAGTCGATATTTAACAAGTACCAAGATTTTAACAAGTACAACACAATATTTTACAACATATTATGTATTCTGTATGAATAAATAATATGTTGTACAATTATGTATTCATACAGATGATTTCATACGGATTCATACGGATGAATACATAACAAGAACAATCTTTTGATTCGATATTTAAATTATTTATCTCAATTTCAAATACTTCAGTTAAAACATACAACACGTGTTAAGAATGATACGTCACGCACTGTGCGGTGGCCTAATGTCCTCAGCTAATGCGACGCTGGCTCGACAAGAGGACAATTTCCGGACTCGCCCTTCCCTTCCCACCATTACCTACTAGAAACAATCCCATAACCATAATCATTAATAATCACGTGACGCCATTTAACTATATTACATTGATTTTGCACGTCATTTCTATTTACAAGCTACTTTACTTTACCTCAAATTAATATGTGAATATGATATGTGAGTAAAAAGTTTAAACGAAAATGTAAAAACATTACGCACATAATATTTTGTATGAACTTTTGCACTTGTCAATTCAAACCAAACTACCAAATTCCCAGAAACCGTCATTTTTCAGAAATGTTTGACCCGCTGGAAATCAAAAGTAAAAAAGCTGCCACGTTATTGGATTTCAACGAAAACATATTTTCAGTACAAATAGTAATATAGTCTTTCCATTCAGGTGTCAGAGTATACGTTGAAAAACTTTTGGGTTCATACTGCTTTGTTTTTGTTCAATGTCTGCAGGCGACAAAACTCAGTACGCTGACAGATGCAGGACTAATGACAAATTAACCGTTAAAAACTCGTGGAAAGGCGGGGAAAAGAATAAAAAATAGCAGAGTAAAAAGTAACGAGTCCTGGGTTTTATCTCTGGGAGTGTTTTGCGAAGACAACGTTTATTTTAAATGACCAAATCCACTTGAGTGTGGAACGACGACCACGCTTGTTCCTATAGGCGAATAGTGCACGTGTCCGTCTCAACGACAAACTTAAATCAACTGACGACGTCAGACGCAATCATCATTTACCAAATCAAAATCCGTTTGATCTCTATTTCAAATCCCGTAATATTATTCAACTCATTTTTTTTATTAAAATGACAATAAATAAACATCCATATAAAGTCAACAACAAGTTTTTATTGTGATTGTATTGCATTATTGGCGTCATAAGTTAAATGAACGTCTAGATATAATTTTCTAAGAAAGGCGGATCAATAGGTCGTCTGCAACGACAACGGATGCATGTAAACAACTACTATCATTAATATTATTGTAAATAGTTCGCTTCGCACGCGAACGTGGCTTGCTCCCACGCTAATTACATAAAATAATGTGTGCAGCAAATCATACACTACGAAATGAGGCATAAAATGTTAGAGCTGAGGCTTGGGAACGAGACGGGCGTGCGTAATTACCCGACGAGAATGTGGCCAAGTCCTGCGGCCGGGACAGCCTCCGACCGCGTCGCTAAACTAGGAATAAAGTGCTCAGTACGGTACCCTTAACTCGTTAATTACACTCGGGAACTTAATATAGTCAACCGGTTCAAATTTTACAACTTCAAATAACTCTGACTGTTCAGGATATCAAATGAACTTTAAGTAATATTTTTAATGAGTGTTCTGTCGAAGGTTGAGCGATGTATGTCGAAGAACCTACTTGTTTCCTCGGGGCATCTATTAAACGGACAGGAACCGTTTCCCACAGCCCGCTCTCGGCTCGTCACGGAATCAATATCGTCTTTTATCTTATGAAACGTGCTCCACATACACACACCATTCTACTTCGCGTACGCACACAGGGGTGTGTCCAGGGTTGCCAACCTACTAGAATAAAATGAACAAATACAAGGCAGATCGCGATAATTAATCCAAATTTCTTCGCTCTCGCACATGTTTGTTCGCACGCTCTCTAAAACTCTGCTAATTTAATTAAACATCCCTCTCTAGTTTGCGTTATTAGTTTTTCGTTTTGATCTGCATATACAATTGTATATCGCTTAGCTGTATAAAATTATTAATATGTTAGGCATGTCGGATGTTGTAAAATTAAATAGTACTAATGTTGAAATCAAAAGTTTTAAAAGTTAAATATCATATTAAAAATATATGTCAACGCTTACGATTAACCTACTTTGTAGTATTTTTTATATTATTACACAATCTTTCAAAATCTGTGAATTCGTAGACATTCCTATCATTGACATTTTGTTCCTTCGTGTAAAAACATCAAACTTTAACGCCAATTAAAATAGCTGAGGAACTTTTTGTAGCGCGGCGGCTGACGGATACCGAAATTTATTTGGGCCAGCCTGTGAAGATTAATATGGTTCAAACGAACGAGGCGCCTTGTTAATGTTTGTGTAAATACACTAACTAAAACGTGTTTATTAGTGTACAAGTACTTTGTTCAAGTGTGTCATAGAGACTGGAGCACTCAAAATACAAACAATGCTATGTAATTGGTGCAGTTGTTATGCAACAATGTTTTACGCTACTAGTGGCGCACAGTCGAGCGGGACCAATAACGAGTTCATTGTGAGGTTTATTCTTGTACAAATTGAAGTGGCTTGAACTACTACTTATCTTTAGGGAGTAATGCGCTTGGCGTTGTAGCGTCTTGAGCAAGTTCAAGTGCGAGAACAGGCTTCGGCATACATCACTCCGTTCAGAAATACATCAGTCAGCGTCTAAGGCATGGGAAAACGTTCGATATAGGCGAGGTCCGCTTCCTACTTGCCATATATGCAACAACCGCTATTGTACAAGCACGCTCGTACATCAACTTGGGAATCCATATGCCATGAGATATTTACTAAACAATGTCTATTATAACGTAGTTTTTTTTTTAATGAAATGTATACATTTCTTATGCCTTGTTTATAAGATAGATAAATTACAAAGAGTTCTTTAGACATCCAAATCATATAATAAATATTCACGTACAAATCCAAATCCTGAGGACATTTTAGCAGTCGTTAACAGAAATATACAATTATTAGAGTACATTCCTAAATGACTTTCATTAAAAACTTTTGCTATAATTTTATAAAGCTGGGCAAATTATTTGAGTTGAAATATTAAATTGAAGACGAACAACACCGCTAAAGTTGATTCTAGGAAACGTCCGCAGTTGGAAAACTCTTGGCAAATCCACTTCGCGGCCCGTCGATAGACCTCGCTGTAATATAGAACAAAGTTTAGTCACTCGGGCTTTCTATTCCCTAATGTTTGTCAAAACATACTTAAATCTGTCAGGAGACACTTAAATCAATTTATTATACAGGTACTCGAAGACACTTCGCAACGAGCATGTTTACCCACATGTATGTATGTAAATCTTGCATTCGTTGCTTCTTCAAAAAAGCCGTATGGAAAACTCTAAGCCTCTTTTATATTCTTATTCCTTATCCTTGCGGGATAATTCGGGCCCATACGAAAGGTTTTTACATAATTTTACCGCATCCCTTTCTATTGGAAGTACGTATTTGCAGAACCACATTTTTAGGGAATTTTTATTAGTCACACGGTAAGGCTAAATTAGAAAACATTCAATAAATCACAGTCGTGTAATTCAATTTCGACGATCGTAAATAAAATTTGTACCGGGGGTATGTAACGAGTTTTAAAAACAAACATTTTAGAGAACAAAAAGGGTGTACGCCCGGCGTATTTATCGCAAACAATATTTATGTAGGTAATTGTTAGAGATGCAAAGTGGTGAGATCAAGCCGCTCTCCGCAGTCGGCAGGGGAACAGGTCTTTGAACTAAACACGATGTTGGCCGCTGCATACTCCTTCATACATATTACACATGTATTGTACTGTAAGGTACGTTGTGAGTTGCATGCACGACCCGCTGTGTTCTATTGAGCTTTTATTTGCTACTCGTTAGTACGCAGTGGTTTATTATTATGCATCTGTAACATTAATGTGACCGCCCATGTGATTCATGTTTACATGAGAAACGCGCGCACAGATTTATGTTATTACTTTTTAAAATGTAATTATTTTACTTTTTACTGGTTTATACTGCAATAACTGGTTATAATTTTCTATAATTGAGATAATGATAATGTTCGAGAAAGGTACGCTAACAAAATAAACAAAAGCTCCATCGGTATAAACGGACACTTATCTTATCATTCACAGTAATTTAGTCGAGCGATTCCCGTAGCCGGGCCGACCCTCATCCACTCGATAATCGTATCGATTAGATACTTTCTCCATTCTCATCTTCTACTTCGATTACCTTGCATTCTTTTTATTTGACCTAATGCCATCATTAGCCTTTCCACCTTAACCTCTCTACGTATTCAAAATGTAAAATCGTTTATACATACCTACTTATAGGAACGATAAAATTACATTAAAAGTTTTGAATTTCATTGCATAAAAAACGATACCACATGTGACTAATTTGTAATAAAAAAACTAATAAATCTACTAAATGCGGAGTTAGCGAAAAGTGTAAAATGCGGCATTATATCAAAAGGCACCCTTATTTCACAAATCAGATGTTATTCACACTTGGCACAATATTGTAAGCACAATAGGAGATTCAACCGCATGCCGGTGCTACAGAACATGGGTGTGCTGTCGTCCTGTTGCGTCAAGTCGATTACAATCCCACGTCTTATGTATGCTTTTGATTTTTTGTGTACAAGTCTAATAACTCGACGAGTTTGACGGCACCTCAGCGCGAGCGCAAAAAATGACAAAAGCTCGTAAGCTCGCCTCGCCGAGGGTCGGGACGGGTTGGCGTCGATAGACACGCACTGGATGCAACGGACGTCAGTCGGTCGCGCACACCCGCAGGGCAACCACTACCCGCGTGAAGGTACTGCGAGTAACATCACTTACAAATAACTTCGATACTTTCAGATAAAAAAAATAATAAATAAGTTTAATAAAAAAAATGTCAATATAATTGAACTTAGAAGTGGATTTTGTTTAGTTTTTTTAATGATGTACTCAATACAACAGTGTAACGATGTAAGTGATAAAACTATAGTGAAATGTTAGGTTCTGAGATAAATCATTAGTGAAGTGGACTTGGAATAGCGAAGCAGGATGACGATGAAATCGCTGAAGTACAGCGAGCGGGACGACATGATGGAGGGTTTTAGCCCAGTGCCTCCTCCACTGCCCCGCAGACAACCAGTCAGAAACATCTACGCTGAACCCTTCGTAGACCCTAGGTAAGTTACTTATATAAACTAGACAACCTGCAACTAACATCTACTAACCACGGTAAGTACAATAATACTAACACAACAAATGAATAACAAAAATAAACGCATGTAAATAATACCTATCTCATAATTAAGTAGTACAATTTGTATAGGAAAACACTTATAACAATTGTCACAATAACATGGCCAAGGTGTCACATAATCAACGTCTTACGCGATTAACTTTAGATTCTTAATCCTCATAATACATTAAGCGTAAGATAAAATTATTTAAGCTTTCAAGATAAGTAAGCTAAGCTACAGAATTTCTAAAGACAAACTTAAATATTCAACAATAATAAGATAAAAGACATTAGTGGGCCCGATGACAACGCACATAAATTACTCAAGCTTTTGATAAAGCCGACACGATACAAGCGATTCATAATCATTTCTAAAACATGAACATTGTGAAATAATTTATCACAATGTTCATGACCCTTCAAGACCCTTTTAAGACAACGCAATCCAACAAGAATTAAACATACCTTGTATTGACAAGTTAATATAAAAAGATAACCTTCATCCAATAGGAAATATTATTAGAAATTCGAATGAAATAAGGAAAATGTTCAATTGAATTGAGTATCTGAATCAGTAGACGGCACTTGTTTACCTTCCCGACCCCCGCTTTGAGAAGGGCGGGCCCTTGTATTCATAGCCGCAGTTGAGAGTAATAATAAAGAGCCTGAAGCCAGAAAACATCTATTTCATATACCGCACGACTACATAAACATGGGCCGCCCTGAACCCCACAAACCTCCGAAGACCACAGAACATTATTAAAGTAAGGCACTACACCAGTGGCGAAGGGTGGATTTTTATAAAAGGGAAGCCGAAGATTCCGTGGACTTTTGTTCTACTTTATATTACTATTATTCTGTAGTTCATAGGTATTCGTGAGAAAATGTTTCGATTTTACCTAGTTGTCCCGAACTCATAAACTTAAAATACGAAAATGTTTCTCTGTTTGGAAGACTTCTTTGATCAATTAGATTAATTGTTTATATTGCTATATCCTAAATGATTCTACATACCTACTTACTTACTTTTAGAACCTGAGAATACTGTCTGTAAGCCACTTACTTATACGTATCGAAATGAGATAATTGTATTAAAATGTTTCGTAAATCCACAGCGCCGGCGTTTCTTATATTTATAATTCAATTTCGAGAATGATGTTTTATCGCACATCACATAATAGGATAGTCAATATAATATAACACTATTAACCTGTCCCTTATAACAACAAACTATTAAATTTGCTGAAAACAATACAAACAAGTACTTACAAAAATATTCCATAGGATCCCAACGCACTACGACAAAAATAAAGTCAACCAATGCACAACACATAATACACAATCATAAATAATTAAACATACAAATTTTACTACTTTAAACAAGAAAGCGAATTTTATAACCTATTTGCAGAAAATAAATACAAATATCTGTTTTTTCTTCAAATGGTCCTATCGTTTACCGATGATTCTGCCAAAGTCAAGACGCAAGCCGTATAAAAATATAAAAACAAATAAATATAATTAAAAACTAAAAATTCAGAAGAAAGGCTGATTTCTATCAGATTTAAATAATTGATAAAAACAAAGGAATGTCAATGGCAAATTAAGTACTTAACGTGAAATGAAATGAAACTTCGTTACAATTGGTCGGTCCACTGGTTGCAATAGTGCTTTCTCGCTCTCGCAATGTTGTAGTTGTATCTTTTATCCTTGTCATAAGCCGATGGCCACCGGCTTATATGGTACCTTAGATCGACGAATACAAAGTGTCACGTGACCGTACGATTTCCGTACAGTCTGTTGTACTGGATTCCTAATTTCGCGACCGGCTTACTGCGCTCCGCGCATGCGCGCTTTAAGTACTCTCTGACTGAACCATAACAAGTTGTTAGTTGACAACCTTTAATTACAAGATGGCGTTATGAGTACGTAAATAATTATATTGAAAATTATTATTACTGTAATTATTATTGCGATTTACGTAAGAGAATACTTTTTTGTTTTATATTATTTTGTATTGAGTGGATGTTGCGTCATTGATTTATAATTGATTAATAGACAATGCTAAGCGGTTTTTGCAAAGGTAAGCCGGTAGGAATCGAGTTATATGGACACTTCGCCACTACACTACACAAAACTAATTCTGTGGTTCTTATTCGGGTTGTCCTTTGGGGTTTCCGATCGGAGTACCAACAATAAGAATTTCTTATTCCTAAATGTAGTTGAGTAATTTTTCGCGAGTAATGGATACTATACAATATGCATATAGTATGTGTGCTAATGGTTTTGGATTGTGTAGATCTAGCGGATGTGGTTCCATATATTCACTCATAAATCATATTTTTATACTTGGCGCACGTTCGGACAGGGTGGTGCGGGCAACGAGATAGCGCAGTTACAACCATCTGCGACACCCCAATAGCCGCAGCTTAATTTCAACAGATTCGAGGGCGAATCCCAACTATTAATATCGCAGTATCAAAACTTAATGTTCCAACAGTAATGAAAACGAACACACTCTCTTCTTTATTCCCGTTTGTTACCAATATAATTGCACATTCAATGGAGGTACATTAATTTGTGATAAACGTAATTTAATACCATAAAAATTGTTTTCACCTGTACACTGTACCATAACTCATACGTAATCTCACCTTCTAAACCATTAGACTAACCAGGTCAAAAATGAAATTTATTATTGACTTGTTTAATGATAACAATTTGACACGCTAGAGCGATGATAGATAACGGAAACATTATTTGACGGCGTAAGTATTAACGGTGAGTAAAGAATGTAATTTCCTTTACAATGTGTTAACAAGGGCCGAACAACGAGCCTAGCTATATGACGGTTAAGTGCACGCAACAATAGTGGATAGATAGCATCGGGGGGCGCCCTTCATGCTCAGCCGCGTCTTGCCACGCTCCCAGAACTAAACTCACTTGTAAGCTTACCCTTGTGTGACGACGTGTGCTTTACCATTACTTTCGCAAATTCATAAGTGTGCATTTGCTTTGGAGTTTAAATGTCTTATTACAAATTTGATGAGTTTCCGTGAATAATTTAAGTGCTTGTTAAGGGAAGGTTTAATCATCAATAAAAAGCTTAAGCACTATAAGTCCAAATAAACACGGTTATGTTTTAAAATTCTGGACATTTTTGCACTGTATTTTTCATCTTGAAGCGTCGCAGAAATGTTAATAAATTTTAATTATGTCACGTGCTTGTCTGCCACCTTAAGGCAATAAAATAACTAATTTTTAAAGAAACTGTCTTAAGAATCCATTATTAATATACAAACAAGGAAACAATATAAATAACCTTTAAAACACACTTATATTGTCCTATACATAATTACTTAAAACCATCCAAGTTTCTTAATTAGCGGCGTTGTGTAAACATGAGCCAATGCGTCATATGTCTGCGAAGACACGATCAAAGCAAGAGGAGTTAGGAACTGGCAGCAAATATTTGGGCATACAAGGAGCTGGAAAGTTCGGCCAAGCAAGAAATGATTTCCATACGGCCCGGACAAGGCAAACACATTCACCCATCAAACTTCAACATAAACTTGCAACTTAGTTAATAGCGTTTCGACTATCGCTTACGTTTCTACAAACTGAGCTGATATCACTTTGTTCATCAACATTCGGTCTTAGAACCGATAGTTTACTTTCAATCTAAATGCATCATAATAATAGCCCATTAGTGTTCTATTGCAGGGACGGGCCTTTACAAGCATTGTCCAGAAGATTGGAATTATTGTTTGTTAATTGAATTGATGTATTTACGCTTGCCATCAGGTGCAATACATTCATAATGCCGTCTTTACAACAATGTAATGTTTGAAATTCGATCAACATCTGACCTGATTCTTTCTATTTAATTGAATCAACAGCCTGCCATAACAATCAATCAGTTTCATGATATACATGCCTTCATATCACTGTCGTTGATCACCCATCATAATAAATTATAGATTCCAAAACCACATGTCGTGAAGCATCGAATAACATCCTTCTATACGATATTTTATATCATTACACCCTTTTTTATAACCATGCAGGGGTAGAGATGTTGTCGTGTTACAAAAATAAGTATCATAAAATTCCAATAGCCCCAAAAGTTGACAAACTTATTGCTATGGTATAATATTAAACTGGTAACAGAAAAATATGATTACTTTAACAAAAAAAACGTAACAGATTTATTTGAAATCGATACGATACAATTTCATTTTTGAAATGTATTATAATGAAATCTGTGTGGTTGTTAAACTTAAAAGAAACTATTTCGCTCCCCTTTCCAGCGGGACATTAGGATGCTGCTATGCTGACGATGATACTTGGCATATTTTTTTATTCATTAGGAATCAAATCAAAGATTTTAAAATACGCTGTAAAAATTTAATCATTCCTTTTACTATTCTAAAATGAAAACCATTTTATTCACTAGAACAAAATCTCATTGTTCTGCTACTGCATTGTGTAACTTCTAAATTTAAAATTGACAAATGAGAACGAATACTTAGTTAGAGGAACTTTAATTCGAGAAATGGTCAACATTTGCACTTATCATTAAGCACAAAAGCTCGCAAAATATATTTTTCGACTGTACCCAGGCTATCCTAAACTTGTCTAAGTGCCATTCTCGAAGCTTCATCTACTTTTACTAACATAAACTCCAGGAATTTTGAGTTTAAGCAATCGTATTTTAAAATTAATAAAATTTATATTCATTTATAATTCAAGTGTTTTTATAATCAATCAACTAGCCTATTGCAGCCCACTACTGGACATAGGCATGTTTTTATAAATCAAATAATAATGTACTTCTTCCTGACGTTGTGATGCGATCTAAGAAAGCATTTTAGATAAGTGTTAATTTTAATCAGTCTTTATACAAACTAATGAATGCACGTGAAAGCAATTTTTACGGTTAAACACTAATTTAAATATAGTGGTTTTATGTAAAAAAGTACCTAAACAGTAGAAAAATCACGGTAACTTATACAATTTCAACAGTAAGCTATATCTATTTTCTAAAAGTGTCAGAACTTGACACCATCGAGAAGCACGTTGCTCCACAAATCTCAGAGGCACATTAGGCATGTTTAAGATTGATTGTTTATTACCAGTGATGCAGTATGTTATTAATAGTTCATATAATTAGAGGAAACGCCCCATCAAGCTCGCACCGCGTGTCCTCTTGTGCGGCTATGAAAGGGGCACTGATGCACTCTACAACAGGCGGCATTCGCTTCAAACCAATCGCACCCGTCGCAGGAAGTTCAATTATCTTCCTTTAACTTCAATACGTAATGTCGACACAATCATTTCATTAAACTAAATCTTTGTTATTCAATCGTTCATAATTGGCATGATCAAACGAACCAATTACTCTGATGTGCTAGACGAGCAACTGCATCTACTCTAATTACATGAATCAAGCGGCGTTCAACTTCGTATGTAAATTAATACACCAATATTATTACTCGAACTTCGTAACAATGAGCTTCACTTTTATTATTATAAAAACGTTTTAATTAAACTCAATTATTTTGTGTTTAATGTAGTTCCATCTGTATAATTTTACACTTATATTAAAAGCACTGAATTCACGAATGAAGTGAACGCTTGCACTGTGTAAACAATACGATGAAATAATGAAATCATAATATTGTCTTTCAATTCAATTGTTTTGTATCGAATATGTACTTAACAGCGAAGCACAACAGAGCTTATCATAAATGTATTACAATGCATCGCCAACGAAGGATAATCCAGGACCGTCCGCGACGATACCACTGTCACAAAGTTGGACATAAATCTTTTATGTTGACATCGATCGACAGCCACAAGTTCCTTACCTCTACACATAAACATAATCTCCTGCTGTCGCCGACTGTCCCTAATACTTATTACTTGTAACGTTTGTAAACAAACCACTTTTCGTTTGAATAATACACCCGTCGAGGTGAGGCACCGAACACAATGGAAAGGCTGTAATAGTTTCCGTTTTGAATCTCTTATTCATGTCTATTGTCTCCTTTCAATATTGATTGAGTTCATCTCTTATATTACTACAAGTACCTGCCTCGGAAATTGTTTTCCGGTGAAATTATGGCCAGAGTTAATTTTTATGTTCGCTGATGTGTTTACGGGCAGATGTGCTATGAATCATAATAAGCATTTACGAGCGATATTAGTTTCAATATAAACAGGTAATTCTTGGAACTTCTCCATTAGATAGGTTCATTGAACGCGACGAATAATGAAGTTCTAATAATAGTATTGGAGTATTTCGTCATCTCAGTAGACAGCGCATATCGTTCCCTGACAGTGACATCGGCACTCCACAATATCGGTAGGATCAACGTTGACGACGTTCATATTTTCGTTGCACCGACATTCACCGGACGCTTATCGGAATAGGGAATTTCAGGCAACCAAAAAACCAGCTTTAAAAATAAATATACCGCTGTCCCGTCCGAATAAATACAAACCACGCTTTGACAGTGCTTTCCTATAAATAACTGTAATGAATAGGCAGCTGGCGTTCCCGCAGTAATATGTAAGTGTAATGTGGAAATTTCCTCGCCTGAATTTATTTCTCTCTTTATTTGAATATTTAGTAATTGAGAAGGACATGTTGGTATGTTCAACAATAGAGGTTTATGAGACAAGCAGCTGTTTGTTAAATATTGTAGGAAGGTCACGGATCACGGTTACAAAACATTATTTAGTTAAGAAGGTGCGCCACATACCTAACTGTATACCACATTATAGTTAAAAGCATACAACAACTCGGAAACATTGCATCGCCCCGTATAATAATCTCTATGAATGTTCATTTATAACTTAATTGATAGCAATACGAAGCATTGGAAAGATAACGTATAGATAATGACGTCATGCAACGAGAAACTTGACTTTCAATAATTATAACTAGGCAGTGAGCACATTCATAAAACGTAATATAAATTTTATTTTGATTGAGATAGGATCTAAAATATTATTTATTTAGAGATGTATCAAGAATTAACAACCTTCCTTATCCATAGATTTATTTGAGGTGCTGCTTGAGCCCTTTAAGTGCTGTCGTAAATAATGTAAAGCAGATCAGATGTATTTTATAAATGTATACTGTACATACTTATGTAAATATTTTATAAACAAGTTATCTATGCACCCATACAATACTATACGTAACTAGAAATAATTGCATATTGTAATAAGAAGTGTTTATAGTAATATATCTATAAATAGACACATATGGGGTGATAATATACAATCAAGAAACATAAAGGTTAATTAATAAAAGTAGATTCAGTAAAAAAACTAATTAAATACAAACCCGTGACCACAGACGAGTCAAGCGGAACATTCGTCAATAAAAGATGTACTTTCTAACAAATGAGTATTAAACTCGTTTAATATTAAGTAAACGAACCGTAAACAAGTTTTGCGCATTGTCATAATAATAAAATGAACACATTGTAATAATAACAAACTACTAACGTATATCTTGATATATGGACCTTTGAAAATAAAGTCAAATAAATTCAATAAAGCAAGTGTAAGCATTACTCCGAGTAGCCCACGTCTTGTAACATTCTAGCATTTAGTACCACATTTAGAGTAAACCGAGGCGAGTTTTTCAAGTGCACATATTTGGTAAGAGCGATCAAATAACGGACCACACAGGGTGGCTTCATTTGTCTGCTTTTACTCCCTGAGAGATAACAAACGTGCTCCGCCGCTCTCCGCTGCATTTATCTAAACACTTAACTTGAACCATACACAAACAAAGCTGCACCCTAACTCAGTTTTTACCACGAAACGTCTTTTTTTACCCTTTAGGGCATCGCGGCATTGCATGCTTTGCGTGTCAAGTGCCTTTGTTTGTGTCCGGAAATTCATGCATTTCGCCGCAACGTGCAGTTAAAGGAAGATATTTTACCAAAGAAATGACCTTTCTGTATAATTTATGACGAGTCACTACCCTAACGAAAGGACATTCAATTTATTTTAAAATGGAACCAGGCATATTTCTGTAAAAGCTTTACTCACACATTATCGCTGTACAATATACTCGTAATATCAGAATATAAAAAACCTTTTAAGACAAGTACCTTAAAAGGTTGACGACGAATTCTTTCTAATAACAGTTTTGGTCTTGTCCAAGGTACACGTCATCAGGCGTGACTAACGAATGGCTCGCCCTACAGACCCTAAATTCTGAGTCGTAAGTATCAGTGACAAGACAGAACGGGAACTTGAGCTTTGGCCGCGCTCGTGCAACTACGGGTTGAAGCCGCCGAGCATTAACATAACTCTCATCGATCCGTAAACGTAATTAAAGATACCACTAACACCTTGAACACTTGAAACATATTAATCCCTTTTGATTGGAGGTCAACGCTCTTGGCACTATATCAAATATTATTACAGCCATAAGAATCCTGACACAGTTCACTTGTATAAATAAAGTAAGTGGTACCATGACGTAGACAAAAAAGATACAAGGTACCGTCCACAGATCGAGTTAAGATCTTAGATAAATTGAGATAATTAACTGAATTAGAGAATTTTTAAAGCCTTTTAAATATTAGCGTTAATAATTAATTAAACCGTTTAAGATATTGATAAAACGACATTGCCCAACTTCGATCGACGACGCTGCCATCTGACACAAACATTGGTAATTACCGTCTATGTAAAAACGGTAAATAGTAAATTCAAATCTTACAGCTATTAATAACCCATGTACAGATACTTAAATTTTATAGAGATTGATCAATCTATTAGATATGGCCGATATACGATTCACTCGACATTAAGTCACTTATTAAGTCAAATATTTTATTTGAAGTAATTAATAGTCCATATTTATTGTGTCATAAAATTATGTAGAAATAATTGTAGAATGGAGCAATTGTTTTAAAATTTAAAGTTGCAACTTAAATAATAAATAAAAAAAGGAACAAAAATTATAGCGAAAATTACGTTTAAGTTAATTTGAATTAGTATACTAGTTAATCACGTTTTGTTAATTATCTTCTTTCACTGAATTATATGGTTTACTATGTATTTGCAAAATAACTATACAATAACATACAATTGACAAAATAACTATAAAAAAACATACAATTGACGGAAAAAGTAAATAATAACTTACTTCTCTGTATTTACTGCTAATTACAAAAACGGAAAAGGTTGGGGTTAGAAAGTTCACTTCTCCCCTACGACATAAGCACTTTAATCGTTTTCTAATAACACATAAAAAATATCGATCAGGGATCAGTGTTGTTTTTACAGCATTTTGCCTTTTCTATCGGGTTCATAGCTCTCTGTGTGCCCACGACACAAGCTTAGACTATAAAGTTTTATATATTATTGGAGCGGCGAATCGTTTTTTTCTCTTAAATGCTGTAATCCAAAGTTATTTAACGACTAGTATTTTTATTAACCGACGACATTTGATTAACTCACTCTAAAATTCTATTACGTAACGTATTTGTATATTAAAACTGTCAACTACTGCATAACTTGGATGACATATTCTTAATTTAAAATGTTAAATAACTGTCACTGGCACGTACCACAGAACAATTTATTTTTCATAAAAAATAAATCGTATAAACTGAGCCATAAATGGCTTACTGTGTCATGCACATGCAGTTTACACATCAACGTTGCCGATGAGCGACAATTTTTATAAATAATGTCAATTCTTTATGTCAACAAAACAGATGTTGCAAATAAAGAACATGTTGCGTAAATAATTTCGACGTTATCAATGTTATTCATTTTTGGGGTCTATTAATTTACTTCGTTTTTAATTTAATCGCATAAGAAAAAGGAATAATTTGCTTGCAAAATAATTCGCATAATAAGGCCTTTGTGCGAAGTGAAGTTTCTTTTTTGTTTTTAAAAATGTATATTTATCAAAATACACAACCCTAAATGTTGTACCGTTAACTACTCTACAAGTTACAGTACATAATAAAACAAATAATATACCCATCAATTATGCCTCTATATCCATGGCCCAGACATTGGCAACCTGTTTGACTGCTCACAGAGTCTAAATGCCAATCTTATGCATTGATCATTAACGGACGTCACACCCATTAAACGTGTAAATATTCACCGCGCAAGTAAACTGTTTTGCAATTCAATGGGTTGGTGCAAGCAAACGAATGACCCTTATCATTCGGCGTGGCCTGGTCAACCGGGCGACGAACGGTAGCGATATAACCAAGCACTTTTATACGCAATAATTTATAATGTACCGTCATCTTGCTTGAAATATGTACAGTGAAGTCGTAGAGGGAAATAATGGGAGAGATAGTGAATGTTTTTCAGTACTTCATAGCAAGGGACTCTTATTTTGCAAGCTGTTGTTATGTAAACTTTGTTATTTGGTTCACAGTATGATTCGTGATTCGCCATATTTGTTTGTTGCCTATAAGCTTTACTAGAACTATAGCTTTAATTTTGATTACTTCAAGTAGTAAGCTTTTATGCAGTCCAATCATTGGCAACAGATGGTGTTACCATCATGCAGCACGAATGAATAACTTATAGAAAACCTAATTTGCCAATTCAGCAAATTGCAAGCCTTTAAATATAAACGTGACATTTTGATATTTGAATTGCAGCAATTTATAATAAACTGCGGGTTGTTTCAAATGGCACGTTACAATTTTGAAATTGAAACCGACCATGGATAATTTATAAAATATTACACATTGAATCGTTCTTTAATAAATTTCACGGACCATGGGGTTCGTTATAGGGAAAAAATGTAGATGAGACAAAATGTCAATCGTGTTTAATTCAAAACTAGGGTCTGACTGACTTGCTGGTACGAGGGTAATGTAGTGCAACAAATGAATCGCGCCCCCAATGCATCTCCGTGGTTTTTGTGTCAAAGTGTGCTTCGGAAATAGCAACTGGCTTTTGCTCTGCACTGTTCGCTTTGAGGCGAAAATTGAATTCAATTGCACTTTGCGCTTACTACTATTCGCAGTTGAAATCTTACCCTTCTTGTTCTACTAGTGTTACTTTGTCAGTAGTTTTGTCTTTGCTGTTGTCGCATAGTGTTTTATTACTATTATTTGTTTTGTAATTTATAAACAGTTCTTAGTAACGAGTCGAAATAAGTTAGGATTAAAGCGATACTATAACTAATACTTCATCCGTAACTTGTTTGTGCTTATGCTTTATTTGTGATTCTTATCTAATCACATTTTTTTTTAAATTACTTCATTTACAGTCATTTACAAATTGTATTAGTACGTATTTACACCCACTTTAATATGTTATTTATTGTGTTGCCTCGTTCCTTATAAAATCTTTCTTATCTTTAACCTTACTATATTAATGTTAAAGATATATTCAAGAGATAAAGTAAGTAGATTAAACGAGTTATAACTATTGCGGTGAAACTTAATATATAATTTCTTCCCATTTGTATCTGTTTCAGTATCTAATAGCCCTCAGCCATTGCGTAAATCAAATTAAAGCAAATGCCCTTATCGATTGCTTTGAACTCGAAGTTATTTGTCTTTCATTAGGCTCAGATCGAGGAAATCCTGTAATGGATCCTCATTTGTATCTTCCTCTGTATAAATAATGGCGTCGAGCGACGACTCGCCTCGCAGCCGCCCAAAACAAATATAATTACAGAAACATTGTCGCCCCGCGTTCGGCACTTTCCGATATATCTACAACTTTCGGATTGTTATTCTTCATGTATTTTTCACATCAGAGAACAAACTCTAACGAATTCTCGTACAACTGGAATGTAATTCAGAATTCATACGGTCCGACAAACTTAAAATGAAACCATTGCATACGTTGAAACTAATACCATCAAAAGTTTTCAACTGCACCAAGGAAACATGCGCTCGACAGTAATATTTCCAAGTGGTTATGAAAAGGTACATCATATACTCATACTCATACTCATACTCATTTATTGGTAAAGATATTACACGTCATAATAAACTATTATACAGTACTTATTGAGCTACATATCTCTTAAGCATAGGTACCCACAATGAATTATTTATTTACAATCAATAATAAATGATAATAAAATTTCCAGTATAAATAATATAAAAAATGTCAACATAAAACTTATTACCTATGATTAATAAATAAACTATTAACTATGATTTTAATTTAATAAATTCGTCAAATGAGTAAAATGCTTGCTCGACAAGCCAGCTTTTTAAGAGATTTTTAAAGTTGCTGAGGCTGGCTGCATTGATAATATTGGCTGGCAACTTATTATAAACCGATGGGCCCATAACATGAGTAATCTTAGAGGACTTGGTTAACCCTAGAAAGCTAACGTTCGTCAAAATGACGAACATGCCATAATTATCTTTATTTATCTTTCTAACGTTTTTACCTACACGTTTGACAATTTAAACCAACTAAGTGAACGCCGAGGTGCATCTAAAGCTGCAGATTGTGTTCCTATAAGATGAGGCGTATGGCAAAGAATAATTGTAACAGTTGCAAACTCCTATTTGTGGCGAACATACAGTTGATTTAGTCCAACTTGTGCCAAAAATATCTAAATATTTTATATTTATTTAATGTTTATTAACCTTAAACTTAATTATTTAAGAAGAAAAAAAAATAATGCTCATAATTTAGTCATTATAATATTTAGAGTGCTTTTTTGATTAAAAAAAGTATGGGTCATTAAAAAAATGTGATTTAATACTTAAGAGTTACATAACATTTACTTTTGTATTAATTATTTTTAATTTATACCCTATATTTCCCCTCAGTTTAATAATCTTAATTGAAATATAGTTTTAAGTACATAAAAATCTCATTTAAAAAAATGGTCGTCAAAAAGTCGAATGGTTAGCTTTTCATAGCTGTTTAGGAAGGTTAGCTATCTAGGGTTAACGTACGTGGTATTGCCGATAGATTTTCACGACCTCTAGTACAATATGAGTGCACACTGCTGTGTTTTACGTACTGGTCTAAGTTATTTCTTGTGTACATTGCCACCTGAAATATGATGATTCCTGGAAAAGTCATAATACCTAAGCTTTTAAAATAGGGCCTAGCCGAGGAATCTTGCGCAATACCAACGATTGACCGTACTGCACGCTTTTGCATACGAAATGCACGCTCCCAGTCTGTATATACATAACATGCTACTCCTCTATCTCAGGCTTACTCTATATAAGGTTTCATTAACTTTAACATTCTACAACTACCAAAGCGGATAGATTGCGAGTAAACCGGATTAAATTGCTTATTTGCATACATCGGGGGTGTATTATTATGACCATGTGTAAACATACCGGTCGAGGGTTTTCAATGACAGTACCCACATCAATGTATGCCGAACAGCGAACACAATCTATTATCAGCAGGAGAGGGAAAGGAATGCGATAAAAATTTTCAATCAGGCAACCGCCGAAAAATATTTACTGTGTAACCCGAGGCAGCAGGCGGGAGGACAATATTGTGAAGCGATAGGCGAGAGGTGCCCGCGGCGACGATGCGGCGTCGCCGGCGCGGGCCTTCCGCCTCTTTGTGCCGGCGACTGTCGAAATAATATTGAACTCCGGATGAAATACGAGCGCCCGCGGAGGGACGCCTCCTGCGAAACCGTTTTTCCGTTTCGCTGAACAATAGCAAGCGTTTAGTTTTGGACTTTCGTAGTGCAAGAAATCGGGTCGCGCAAGGATATACATCATCTTGTCAATACATAAAATAAAATTGTTTTTATTAATGTTTATAGCCTCCTTTCTCGTTGACGTAAAGGTTTAATACTGAAAAGTAATTACTTTAGTATTTTAAACGATTCGGGTCCTTTCCAAATCACGAACGTTAGGTAAACCGTTTCGCTTTAGCCGGGCTATTTCTTTCAGTATTTATTACTGTGCCTAATTTGCATTTATTGGACATTAGACTAATAATATCTTCTAACGACAAATTACGTAATAAAAAGCTAACGTGTACGATACTCCGTTAGATATGGTAATTGTAGGTCCACATAACCCCCTGCTGTTGAGCTTGGCTAATGGAAAATTGTTTATCACTATCGGGTTTCTGCGCGTGAGCACGATTATTTACGTGCGGGCCCTCGCTGTCTACTCGCCGTCCGGTAATTGGCCGCTTAGACGATATCGCTTCCATTCATTTGAAACGATAAACCTGACTAGCTTTGCCTAGGGCGCGTTTATTGAGCACTGGGAGCTCCTCGGATAATATCAGCTAAGATTATCTTTTGTTTTTATTACTATTGATCTTACAATTGTGAAGACACTCGACATTGTTAATCGTATATCTACTGTATTATCTATTTTATTACTTTTATATCATATACTGTTCTTATACGGAAGACGTGAGCCGTCAGTATTTTTTCTATTACTCTTATGGACAACCCACTTTGTTGAGCATTCACTTTAAAAAATTAAAGGAGCTGATTGATTGAATTGCTATACATTTCTTAATTTGCTTACACATCGCAAGGCGTCAGAAATTAACCACACAAAAGTTGAGTTTCTAATATTAGCACTAAATTAATAATTTATATTTCATATACAAATTATGAATCTACTTCTAAATTCGCAAGAAAGTTTACTTAAGCGTAAAATCTTAGTAGTGGCATTTCCGTCGTATGATATATTTGTAGCGAAATTATTAAAGCTAAATATACACGAGTGGGCGATGGCTGCGTACTTGCGCTAGCCGCAAGCAGCACTCTCCCATTCATGAATCAACTTCAACATTACCTAACCGCCACACAACGACTAAAACAAACATCACGATATGAGAGTTATTAATAAGAGTTGCGAGTTCAATGAATCCAACCGTATGTACCCTATTTTAATCGCAGTATAATTTCAGTATTAGCATTTCATATTTATTTAATCAAACTACATATGGATAGTTAGACATAATCTGATCATGATTTGTCGACACTTGCGGAAATCAATTCCAATTTCAATATATTTAAATCATCTAAACTATCGATCTAAACTACAGTGTAAGCTTAATTGACTGTCATAGTTAACCCAGTTTATCACTTCAACGTATAATTAATACGGTCGTAGATTAAACTCCCGTAGAAAATTTTCATTCGAAAGCCCATTTTGACAAATGTTTTTAATTAATCCGTTGGGTGTGATCAGTGTGGTATAAGGCAGCTATTTAAGTGGACAGATTCCAGGCGTGGCTGACTGTAAAGTCGAGATGTATGAGCGCCACTTCTCAGCTCTCTGTTTATTTTGAATCTTTATTTTTTTACTCTTTTCATTATTTTCGTCTGTGTAAATTCCTCTTTTAGGAGCGTTTCAATCTAACTTTCTGTCTTAAATAATAGTAAGCAGTATGTATGGATGATAATTTTATTCAGTTTCTTTGTAGTAAAAACGTTCCTCGAGGGAGGAAATTGGCATAGCGGGGCCTTGCTATTGTTATACATTTCGATTTAAATTGGGGAGCTTTCTTGAATTTACACCAGTGACTTGCAATGGGAGGGTTCGCTGAGGGCAGACCGCCTTTACAACTAAAGCGACGTGTTTGTATCGATTGATCCGCCAAGTGTTTTATTCGTGCATCTTTTAATCTTTTTTCATTTTATCTGAAACTTGAATAAGTCGTTTGGGGAGTCGTTCATTGTAAATTATTCAAGAATACCTTTTGCGTTTTTAATTTGCGTTCAATACAAATTATACGAAACAATCATTCATTGAAATCCTCGCTGGGGTTTGAGGGGCTTATATCACGTCTTTCTCATTGTTCTTCATTCAATGGGCGAGGCAATTAGTTCCAAGGTATCTTAAAATAAACTCGATAGCGTTATTATAAAATGTTATTCGTATTAAAATAAATCGATAATATCTCTCGCTATTCGACCCTCACAATGAATGTAGGGGGCGTTTTAAAAACTACCGCAAAAGGAAAAGAAAACGTAGAGTAACGTGACCACACCTACAACACCGATAAAATAAATCTCTAGTTTTAAAAGTCTTTTTAAAAGAAACAATATATTACAAGGAGATCGAGTGTTGTTCTCAAATAGTTGGGCACGGTAAATTGTTAACTTATTGAGTTTGCTGGAATGACACTACGTGCAATATAATTTTTAAGACTTAGCGAAAACAAAGACTTTTGTTTGATTGCTTTTAAAGTTAGATAAGTAATGAGCTATCTAGGGATCCATTTTACTTTCAAATTTTTTTTTATAAAATTATTTGGACTCTGAAAATGGTTCTGAACTTAGGTAGCCTGTAACATAAAACCTCTGTTACAAAAGCATTTAAAAATAGAATCAGTTTTCATTAGAATGAGGTTATATACTTATCCATAGCATAATGACGTAACCAAGTCGTTGTACGATGTTAACATTTACTACAAAATTGTGTATTGCACATGGCCAGTACCGCATTCTAGTTTTTAGACGAAACATCAAAAGTCATCTGCAAACCATTTACACAAATAGCATTCGGTACACACCGGTGACATTCCACCTGTTCTATTGCATATTAAATAAATATGTTTTCGTTCCAATTAAATTATAAATGGCGATGCATTTCCATAAAAGCAAATGCAATTAGGTTAAACATTGGAAATTACAATACTTAGTCCGGCATTTAATGTTGATGACGTGTTGTGAAATGAATACAAACTGCAGCTATTATTGAATTTATCTTCTGGTTTTTAGACTTACAAGTTATTTTCATTTTAATAATATTTACTAACCATAGTCTGTACGGTAACATTCATAAGCCTTTCTGTAAAACAAATCGGCTTTAAAAGTATAATCCGCTCATAGGAGCTTACCAAAAATCTAATTATTCTTTGTGTAGAAATCGTACCTAAGCATATAATGTCAATTTATATTTCTGGTCATAAGGATGGAAAAACATCGTCCAGGATAAAAATAGGTACTAATACAATGTTTATAACCCATGCTAAAGCACAGCGCAGTAACTACATACATGTTTTTATAACTTCTCTCAAACCACTAAACCAGTTGAACGGGTCAATCAATTTAGGACTAAAAGCGTTGTGGTTAGCCTCCACAAGCCTATATTTAGGGGCGCGATGCAATAAAAGCACATCGCTGTCCGACCCATTCCCGCACGACTGTGCAAGATAAATGGAAGGTACGGGGCGACCGAGGCGAAGGAGACGCTTTCTCACGGCCCGTGCCTTTCATTCTTTTTGTTTCATCTGGTTTCCGAGTTAGAGGTCGACCGAAATCGCTCTCAGACTAGAAGTGACCGCTGCACGCGCGATTGTAGCGATAAAAAGCTTATAAAAACTATACGACAGCCGAGAACTATGGCAGACTAACGAGCCTTCACTTACCTGCGCATGTTTTTGTAATGCACTATTCTTATTTTACATTACTTTAACCGTTATTTCCAATGTAGTTATGTAGAGCTTGTAATAAGTTGGACATATTATGTGTGGGTAAGTATTTTCGTATGTGTAAACTGGTCTTGGTTGTCTCGTGTTAATTAGACACGGTTCTCGCACGAAGCAACACCTCTGCTCATTATTTACCGCTTCATTAAGAGCTCACTCACGACGAGTGCCTGTCAAAATCTCCCGTCCGTCCATCACGACGTTGAAATATCGCAGCATTGTCCTACAATAACGCTTTCGTCAGCTTCGTTAATTGTCTTAGTTTTCTTCCTTCACGAAATCCGCTTTATTTTAAAGTGCAAGTTTTTGTTTTGTGTAAAATAGACTTGTGTTTCGTAACAAACAAGTGGTATTGCGCAACTTTTCATTTCTAAACCACAAGATCTAATAACAAAAACAATATGAGAGCACTCTGATCATTTCGGTAACGTGCGGATGCCTCGCCTACTGCCTAACACGATGTAATAACCTTTATGTTACATTATAAACAATAAAACCCATTACTGTAATGATGATAGATTTTTTAAAAAATCAATTTCATTCTACAGTTATCTCTAATACGTTGATAGTGGATGTAGTATAGTAATCATGACTTCGATATTCGATAAAGAATTTTGTTATTTAATATGCCTAACTATTATCTATATTGGCTTTCAAGAAATGGTTTTAGCGAACAGAAAACCGGTCGTGTACTATAAAAACATAATAACATTTTATTTCACAAGTGCACAATACTTGTAAAATAAAATGGTATAATGTTTTTTTAAATAAATAAATTTGCTGTAACATAATCGCTGTTTCCCATAAGAAAATATTATTTTATTTACCACATTTAAATCAAACTCTATTCGGAGATTAGCCTTGCATTTCAGGAACCAACGTATAAATATTCATTTCTGTAAACCTTAAAATATTATAATACAAAAAAGTAATAACAATATTCGGTAAAATAAAATACAATTAACATACAAAGTCTACGACACAAAGGCGGCGTACATTTTAAAAGTCATTTAAGGGCAGAATCTGCGTGCCGGAGCATTGTGATTTCAGTACACGTTTTAATGAATTCGTCCTTCCTTCGAACGTTCTTTGGGCTCCTCGGCCGCTATTCAAAAGAAAATTACAGTCAAGAACCTCAACGAAACAAAACCCTTTAAGAGTCACGCTTCGTTCTCGCTAAACTTGGACCAATTATTTCTATTTTCTTTTTGCTTATTCCTTTATGCGAGAGGTCATTATGACGGCGTCAGTTGGTGAGCGTCTCGGCCTGCCGCACCATATGTTTTCTATCCCCGGCCTTTAAATTTAGTCGTGACACTGAAGCTCGGATAATTGATTAATGGCCTACAGGGCGGACGTGTTTAAACGGTTTGGTTATTGTTTTTTTATCGGAATCCCCGATAATGATACGTTTTGATTGTCTTCCATGGAATTTAATATAGGAAGCGCCATATGGTGCGGGCACAGATTCGCTTTGCCAACAGTTGGGCGAAGACGTTACACCCGATATAACAGGTTTACGTCTAATCGTCTACCTGCGATCGACAACAGATTTTGAGTCATGTTAGCTTTTTTTATGGTATCAAACTTTTTGAAGAATAAGCCGCCTTTAATGGTCGCTTAAAGTGGGTCACAAAGTTCTGTAAGTTTGACATAATTACTTTCTTTTTCCTCTTAAATCGTCTCCCGGGACGTAGATGTTTGTTCTTCAAATGTCAAAAGATTCAACACAAGTAATGTGCCAATTAATAAAAATAATGCCTTTTTACTTTCATCACGAAGTCTTAACAATGAAAAAGAAATGAATAATTTAATCAGAAGTATTTTACAAAGTATACCTACCAAATGAAATAAACGTCGATTTGTAGTAGGTACTCAATTTTTCGGCACAGAATAATTTATTGTAAAAGTCTCTCTCAAGAAGTTCAAGACTGTTTAACAATACTTCAAAGAACATTTAATTAACGAACCATTTTTGAAGGATATGTATATTTATATTATGAACTGAAGAGTTTATAATATAAGAATTATTGGATATACGCGCTAATATCAAGACTACTTCGTCCAACAAATCCTATGGAACTTACAAAAATATCATTATTTTTAAAATTTGCTTGCAACAAATTCTATGTAAATTACAAAGAATATCATTATCTCTAAAATTTGCTCACATCAAGAACTAATCGATAAACCTCAAAACAGGAGAACCAACGTCGCGTTCTTAGTATTTTTGAAATCCACCTTCGCAGTCCTGTATGTGCTGTCCTAGTGTAGTTTTAGGTCACAACAGAGCCTTATCGGCAGCATTATCAGCTCCCTGTACCAAAGTGTCTACTAACCACACCATAATAATAACATCGGAATAAAATTTGCAGTTCAACATAGAAATGGTTCTTACAAATGCCACTGCATAATATTCTCCCGTTATCTCATTCTGAATACTGAATAATCTACATTGAATTGGTAAAAATGTAGTATACACGATTTGTAAGCAAACAGGGTATAAAGTAGCTTTTCATACCTTGTTCTTGTTCAATCTTCTAAGCGATTTTTTATTGCCTATTTAACTCGATCGAGACCAGCCTTGTAAGACTGGTTCGGCCCTTAACCAGAAAGTATTCCGATAGGTATATATTTTATTACAATATGAAGGACTTATTATTTTACTTGCATGGTTATTAAATTCTTAAAGACAGATCAGATAAGATATTGTATAAAATTTTAGTAGATGTTGCTGTAAATTGGGCACTTCTGTAAAGTTTGAGTTGTTACAGAATAAGTAATAATTATTATAAAAATAAATAAATATTTTCTTCATGGGTAAGCACTAAATGAAATGTAATGTTACTAGGTACCACTTTCATTACAGGGATTTGTATAAATCGACTAAAGGAGATTCGACATCATGGAGAATTTCAACACCTGAGAAGGAAATTAACTAAAATAAAATGTTCCACTCGAAATAGATGTAGATAACATAAAAACAAGTATGTAACCATAATCTCTTTTGTTTCAGATTGGGAGGCCCACCTATGTCAAGTGGCATGGGTGGCGGTACACTAGGCAGCGGTCACTGCCAACTAGCAAATCAACCGCTGGTAATGCCAGTGTTCCCCCTACGAGCCAGTCAACCTAGCCCCGTCCCTGTATACTCACCTTCGAGGTTCCATATAGACAAGAGATGTCAACATCGATGCACGTGGAAATGCCTCGCTATCGCCATGATATGCCTCTGTGTCATCTTAGCGGCAATGCTTGCCTACTTTATAGGTGAGTTCTTTTTATTTTATACCTACTTTAGAAAAAAGAATAGTAACTTTATCAAATCTTAGATCTATTCTTTCACTCGTACAATCAAAAGGTCAACTAAGAGACGAAGAGTTCAAATATCTATTTAGATAGATTCAAATAGATATTAGTGTATAAGTAAACAAGAACAAAGTGCATAAGTATGTTTATCAACTTAGTTTGGTTCTAGATAGTGTTGTGTGAACGTATTAGTAATATTATGTTAAAATTATAACTAATCTTCATGAATCTTTTACGAAGACCAAAAGTAAGAAAGACAAATAATTACTTAGAACGTACATTTTCTAAATTTCTTTGCTAATATTTTTCGCTTAAAATAAACATAAAAAACTCCTTATTTAACTTACTTGTACTAACATGTACTATTCACGTATTACATCGAGATAAGAGGCTTTGAATTTTCTCCTCGGTACTCGTAAAGTTATAACTACAGTACCTAAGTTTGATTGAAAAGTTTCGGTGGTTCGTTATAAGTAAACGAAACAAGCTAGATTGCTATTTATTATACACACGAATTGTTTACCAACTACTTATCACATTATACTTACATTAGAAAGAAACAAAATTGTTTTTGACGACCTTTGTGGTGAAGTGGCAAGTTCATAAGGGCTTAATAAGGGTAGAGTTCAATTACCGATCAATGTAAATCTTAGTGTGCTTGGTCTGAGTGATTTAAGTATGTGTATCTGTTGTCTAATTCTCACAGTACAAGCTCTGCTTAGTTTAGAACGAGATGGCGTTGTTAACGGGTTTAATACACTAGTTCGAATGACGTTACCTCGATGGGCATTACCTCGATGTCTCTACCTCGACGGTACACTTCACCGAGGGTGTGTCAATCGATCGGTGTAAGAGACAAGTCTTTCTTTCTACATGTTTCGCTAATAGAACAAGATGAGGGTGATGATACTATGTAGTTTAGACCGACAGCATACAAGTACTTTCTATACGTACGCCTTTATTGTGTGGGGGTAAGCAGAGATCATGGAACCTCATACTACGACTTACAATATAGTTATCAATATTTATAAAAATCTTTAACTATTACATGTCCACCGATACATCTTTGTTTCAAAAACCCAGCGGGACATACGAAGTTCTCGTTAAGACAGTATTTTTATTAACTCGCTCGGAATTCCGATTAGAATATTCATGGCATTATTCTTTCACAATCCATTAGTGTTAGAGTACGGCCTTCGTTTGGGTGTACCAAACAAAGGTATATTGTCGTAACACTGACGTCATGGTGGGTTAACTAACGAAGTAAATCATTGTTAAATATTTTTGTAGGTATTGTTAATTTAATGCTCGACGTTCTTTCGATGTTTTTCGATTATATGATTTCTATGTTTTCTATTGTATTACAGTAGTTTTAGTCTCTAAGTTTGGTAGTCCGTAATAGTAATTAACGTTCTTAGGATAGCGAAAGCTCGGCTAAGAAACTTATAAGGTTATCATTATTTTCTCGAGAAGAAAAAAAATTGATAGAATCTTCTATACCATATCTGCGATCTATATCTTGTCAGCTTGGTTTTAGTAGGTCAAGTTTCACTTCGTCACTGAGGCTAAAAAACAAATAGTCGTAATGACGTATGAACTACGAGTATAGTAAATACTAAAAACACTGGCAGTTGAAATCGGTATGGTAAAATATAAAATGAAAGAAATCATACTACTTTAATTTGTACACGAAATAAAATTCATACTAAAACAATTAGCTTTATTACAGGGCTGAGCTTAATCCGAAGGCTTCCAATCTGATTGTTTTACCAGATTACAAAGTAATGTAAAATTGCACTCGTATGCTTTTATCCCCTTAAAGCCGAATCGTGCCTTAAGCGAGATTCCATCCAATTAAGGGGCTAGTTCTTGTACTGTATGATTGGAAACCGACAAAGGAATAGCCTTCGAGGCACGAGATTATAGACCCTAAGCTCTACCCTTGAACAGTAGCAAAAATTACTCCTGACTTCTGCAAATTATGGTTTATTTTAAACCTAAAATTACTAGTGAATCAGAACGAGTATTATTACTTGATTATTTTTTTTTTTTATTTAAGGAAATAATTTTACTTGTTCGTAGTCATTACTAAATAATAATGTAGGTATATATTCTAATATTTGTGCCACATTCACACTATGCCATATATTTCTAAACTAAGCAACGCTTGTAGTTTAGGTGCGGATAAACATAAAAACATGCTTATTATACTAAGAAAGATACTCAGTCAATGCAAATATGCATGTTCATTCACAATGAGTGGGAACCAAACCTATGCATAGAAGCTAGAGACTAGAACTATTACGCTGCAGAGGTAATCAATTAAACACCTAAAGAAATAAAACAGTTACAAGTAAAAAACATCGTAAACTAATTTAATAAACAATATTTCAAACACTCCTTCCATCAAACAACATTTCTGTGTAGTCGTATACTAACGGAAAAGGTTCATAAAAACACTTTTATTCTTTTATAGTTATATGGTCAGGTCATAATAGAAAAATATTTCCATCATCACATAGAAACTCAATTACTGAATGCGACATTATATTCACATATTATTTAGCTGTACGCCAATGAATTGATTAAACATTTCAACGAAAAGCGACGTGAAGCATTAGTTTTTATAATTCTTTGTTTGGATCTCGCAACCGACGAAGAGGGCCGTAAAAAAACTATACAAACATCAAAAATATAAATGATGCGCCTAACCTAAGGCAACGCGCGCTGCGTGCCTCGAGCCCGCGCGCCCGTGTTCACTCCGTTATAAATTATGTTACACTTCCACGTCCCATGTTATTTGACTACGAATACATCAGCCACTCGCAATCCCGAACAACCCGCGTACCCGCCAAACGACCAATCATAATTTATACATACGTAATGCTACATAAATCGCAAAATGAATCCCTGTTTGATTTAACGTCGAGTAACTAATCCTTTCCTTGCGGCATAATAAAACAATACATTACATTTTATATCTAATGGAATGGCACAATCTCTCAACTGCATGTACCTAATGCTTATTGTTGTACAAAATGTACGTACATGTACTGAAAGCATTTTAAGCTAACGACGTGAAGACACGGAACAACATAAAGGACGTGGCACACGGTTACACTCAAAAGGGTGTAGCAGCTTTCATGTATTGTCGCAATTAAAACAAGGTAACTGCTATAAGCATTATTATTATAACATTAAACACATTTCTAAAATTAGACCGCTCATTAATTATGTTGATATAATCATACAGAGTACAACATCATTTAAAAGCTTAAGCCCGATCTTTAGGCATACGAGGCATCACAAAAATAACATCAAAGTCGTCACGGGTCGCTACCGACGCAATACTTTTGGCCTACATTCGAACATACATTTACCCCGCGCGCCGAGCCCTCGCAATTACTCTAACAACTTGAACGATAATGACTGTGTATTCTTTGTAAGTTGTTATTACTGAAATAATCTTCCTTTTAGTAGACACATTAAAAAAATAATAAAGCTTAGTTTGGCTACAACCGCTTTATTTCGAGACCTTACTTATCTACCAAAGAAGATCTATTCTTTGAAGCATGTTAGCACTCACAAAGTAGTTATTTCCGAAATTCGACCCCTAAGAGGGTATCGAAAAATATTTTTTTACATAGTCGTCGACGGGGAGAGTTGGCAGAATAAGAAATAAGAACAGGGAGGCGGCTGAAATGTCGCATAAATATCACTGGGGTAGTTTGTGTTTTGTTCGGAGCTTTTATACTTTGAATGCAAAATATGGTTTACTTCCGAGCTAAGTTCATAATAAAGAAATATTTATATCTTAAGCATTTTAACGCTCCATTTTCAACATTTTAAAAACAATATTGGATTAATTTTTTTGATAATGAAAATTACTCACATTCTTTACGCTATGATAGTATGCGGGTGGGGATTATAAATTGTTATTTCTCATTACATCAATAGCATGATAAAACGCAATAAAAAACCTTTCACAGACAAATTCCACCTTAAAATTAATTAGTACAAGCAAAAAAAATCCTTTCACTATATTAGGTCTGCAAACAGGCAGCGAAACTAATAAATTTTCTTCCAAACACTTTATCTACTTTCTAAGCAAACTCGTCGCCTTCTAACAGGTACATGGTGTAGGTGCAAGGAACGTAACAACTATGTACGGCAAGACTTTTATACCGACAAAGGCTAATCGATCGTTGCAGGTAGATTGCAATGTACAGTCAAATAGATAAGGTGTGCAACTTAGCGGCAACGTCACGCGAATCAAATATAACAGCGAACATTCCCAGAAACAATGTGTCGTTGGCTGCAGAACCGCATTGCCATTTACGCTGAAAGCGCTCACTCGCTGTAATGTCGGGAAATTACTTTTGTTTATTTCCCTTCGAGCGTCGACATCTTTTCAAAGTGAGGGGTAGCCGCAATGGCAAATTATGAACCTAATAGGAACTCAATTTGAGTTATAAATGCTATATAGGAAATTGTTTCGGTTTTAAGCTTTATTCGGGTAAAAGGAGAACTTAACTTACTGCCTTCTGACAGCTTGATGATTTTATAAAAAGAGATAGTCTTTCGATAAATTAACAGCTACGAAGTCTAGTTTGTACAGCGATTGTAAGTATTCTTGACACGAATAAAAATACTTTACATCCTAACATTCAATTACACTAGGAGAAGTAGTCTCATTCAAGCTTTTGTTTAACTTGTGATAAAAAAAAGTCCGGAAGACTAATTTGAAAAACAGACATATCCTTATTACACACCATCAGAAGATTCGTGAACTCTATTAGTAATATAAACAAATATCCGTTTAAAGAGAAGATATACATGAACGCGCGGCCATTTTGAATTAACCCTTTTCATTCTAATCTGGAAATTAAAGTTCATTGATTGTTCCATCTGCTTATACTCCTGGCCATATTGTAAACTGTTTACTTACCACTCGTTACTGTGTGTTTATATTATCTATATATTATATAAAGATAGTGGTTAAATTAACAAGAATGATGATGACTAAATTGCACAAAAAATAAATAGGTTTTCAACTTTTGACATTTGATCTTAGGCACTTATTTTACTCATGTCTGGAATCTCCGTGATTTGGAGGAAAAATATTCAAAGTATCATGAAAGCTGACTAAGACATCTAACTTAACAAAAACTACAATTGTGTTTTTTCTCCTTTCATATTATTATACTACCAAAATGTTGTTTGGACCACGCTCACCATGGCTATGGTTTTACTAAAGCCTTTAAGAATATGAAATCAATGTAGATAAGCTATTTGATATACACGTTGACTTTATAACTTTTGCCAGTGAAATTAGACATAAATAAACAAAGTGCAGGTGTAGGGTTTAGGCAATAATTTTAAACATTGCTTCTAGTACGCTTCTAAACTGTAGTTTCAATTAAACTTAAGCCACGTTCTGCTAAACAGTTTCAACAAACACTAAATAATACGCTTCAAGCACGCTATGAACTACTAACAACTTGGAATGTTTCGGCAGAGTATCACTTGTACACAAACAAATACCTACTACGAAAACCAGTTAGTATATTTTACATATTAAGCTCGGTTTGGCGCCACGATTCTATGTTTATTTTATACTTGTGACGACTAAGCAAAAAAGTAAAAGGGCAACGATCTAACTATTTAGTTAAACACAAAAACTTTAACATCCTCTTTGCCAGATAGTCATAAACAAACGAAGATTCATATTCAAAATTTTGAACAGCTCGCAACTGTCAAAATCAAATTTGACAGTTGTATTTAAAGGTAGAATACATTTTATTATTTTCTTGAATTATTTAAGTAGTTAAAAGAATAGAAGAACAAATTTTCACCTGATATTTGCTATCTGTACTTACACTACGACTACCTGTTTACCAGGCAAAGAGATTTTTACTACACATAAAAATACTTCCTTCTAATTATCCCGACATAAAAAAGGGTTTAAACTGAAATTATAGTTAAAGATAGAGTTCAAAATGGTGTAAAATACAATAAATATATTTATATTCATTTTATGTTTTTAATAAATAATTAAAGTGAGTCGATGTAAGGTGTCTCGAGTCAATGACGCTTATCGTATCGGATCTCGCTTCATTTAGAGACCCGTTAAATTATACCGCAGTAGATAAGAGATGCATGGAGTATATCGATAGTCTGTGGCGGCCTGTCCATTTCAAAACGTTTACTTTTTTTTCTAACACAACGACACACGCGCCTTTAAATTACCACATTTAGATTTCTCTAAGATAATATCAAAACCAATGAATCTGTTAAACGCTACCTATTTATATAGATGGTATGTTTTGTTTAACTACCAGTGATATTTTATTAAGTGGGGTTCGCATATCAAAAATTCTATTGATGTAATTTTTCGACTACGCCTCCTGGCGTTCCGGATTTGTATCAAATAAAAAGTAGTTTTGTTGTTTAATCCGACATAAATCTCCGGGTTTGTGTCGGTAGTTTTAGTTTTGTAATGAAAAAATGTGAACCATCTGTTGCACCCTTCATTACGTAGTGTTTTGAATGGGGCAAATACAACTCCGTCAACTTTTTAATGTAATTGAAAATGTGAGGACCCCAAAATGTTTTATTAAAGCTAGCTCTGTGAACATTAACGCTTTTGAAGTGGTCCACGCGCACGTTCTATATTGATCGATAAAGCTTTTGTTACGAACAGAAAATAATATAGAAATATAACACCATATTTGTGAACTTATGTTACACATTGTAGATTATTTAAACAGTTGTGACTACTGAGTGTAGGAATTTAGTTAGTTTCATTGTTCATTTATGTCAGCTGTAGTAACATATCTGTCTCAATATAACAGCTTTTAGTAGACCAAGTGCAGAGACACGGGCGATAAGATTCAGAACAATCAGCAAAATTTTGAATTTTACTTCTGTTTGATCTACTAAAAAGATTCAATCGTAATAAAGGATTAAGATCGAGTCATTTTAGTTGAGCTTTATGACATCCACGAAAGGACTAAGGACTAGAAAAGTGACAGACTAACACTAAATGGGACACCGATATTTTGATATATTCACTTCTTAATTTTCTATAAAGAATAATTTTAAGATTATCTAATAAAATACATGATAAAAAATAATATTACTTAATCATTTAGAAAATACAAAACTTTTTAATTGACCGTTTGTTACGTGAAACATAAATAACCATGTTTTTATGTTACCTGTCATCTCTCAATGAATAAATAAATATGTTATTATCAAAACCATCTGATCAAAATATCTCACAATAAATCACCGTTTTTTTACTTAAAAGGGGAATTTTAATGACAGATTTTTATTATTGTATAATCATAATTTAGGTATGTTTGTATTCTGACTAAAATGGGGCAAACAAACCGCGACCTCGTGCGAACGTAGTTAATATGCGCAATAAACAAGGACAGTGATATTAGATATATCGTGTAATGGAAGGAGACAGGGCATACGAATATAGGAAGATTTATCACGTGACTAATAGGAGTCTGCGACGGCGCGTTCGTCCCTCGGGACTCCATCAAACGAGTTTCTGCTCCCCCAACTCATGATGCAATCTATGCTGAATCGTATTACAATAAATTGTATTAACTCGAAAAATAGTAGAGATAGCAAACATCGTCCATCTGCACACAATCGTCGTATGCATCTCGGCCGGGGACTTCGTCAACTCGAGCACCCTCCATTTCCTCTACCCGCCAGCCGTTGTACCTATACACAAAATTTATAGATTTTACGAGGGATCATCGGGAAAACTCGCAACTTATCACATTGTCATATTTTATTTTCTATGGGGAAATTACATCTCTTTTGCTAGCTTATCTGTTAACTTGTAATAATATAGGATATCAATCTTACTTTTTATACTTACTTAAACATGTGGTTTAGTCCTAACCGTCCTTGTAGAGTTAACATTGTATCTGTTTATAATTTATACTACTGTTTATAGGTTAATATGTAACATGTGTATTAGTCTTATTATCTTTTATTTTTTTGACATTGTTTTTTTTTCAAGTAATTTCCCCTTTATTACAAGTTAGTATAGTATTTTGGCAGGATAGTAGTTTTTCTTAAATAAATATAACATTTCTGTAAATAATAACTTACTTAAACACAAATGTATTGTTTTTTTAAACAGGCAATCACGGAGTATCAAAGAGAATAAAATATGTAAATATGGATTCTACACATAATAATGTACATAGTATGTTTCGCATTATTATTAATCTGACAACACATGAATATAAATTGCCTTCTTAATTATTATTGGTTTAAGCTGATAAAGGTTATTGTCATCGAACAATCTACCCTCGCCAAACTATAGTAAAGTTAAATTGTCCAATCCAAAACGCAAACGGCCAAATGGCGTCAACATTTCGCGATCTTATCTCAAAGTAAATCTGGGAGATAGATAGGCAACAGTTGGAACTTCGACAGATAGGGTAATTGCTTCGACTCTCCTCTTGTTATCTATACGAATTAACGATAACTCTGAAATATCATTCGATAGCTTATGAAATTTATTAATACAGTTATTAATACATTTTAACCTTTAACTGGTGACATGGTTATTATGTAACGTAACTGGTGACGTGCGGTCTGAGAAGCCGCTGCAGTGTTTGGTCTATAACATGGAAATTAAGTATGGTAGCTTATTATGGTAATTAAAAATAGTATAATCAACTATTACTGGTTAAAATAAAACAAATAAGTTTACTCTAAATATAACTTTTATTAGGAACTTGGCATCACAGCTATAAGTAATATTTTTAATCAACCAAACATAGATGAGATCAATAATTAGTAATAAAAAAAAAATTAACATTTTAACAAAAAAACACTTTTTATTATAAAGATTAGATAGTAATTAACTAAAAAAAAAATTATACTGAAATAAAAAAATAGAATTGACAAAATTGACAGTGGCCAAACTTATGTCATCTTATTAGAGGTTCATCTCCACTATCACTTCCGGAAGACCGTTTGTCCTAAGTTGACTTCTGGCTCACAGTGTGGTGCCTTACTGGTTCATCATCTTTAGAATTACTTGGTTCCGTTTCCGAGTTATGATCACTTTGCTCCGGGAGTAAATTTTCGGGAAGGTTTTCGGCTTCCGAACCACTTAAATCTTCCTGTACCAACCATTCCTCAATTTAATATTGTGTTCTAGTGCTTGGCACTACTCCCGACTCCCTGCGCCACTTTTTTAAATGTTCACAGTTGTCCATGTTGTAGTAATAACTGTAAAAATAAGAAAAAAGCAAATAATGAAAGTTTTTACATTTACTTACGTGAGTGGTGACATCGTGCCTAAGAGGCCGCTGCCGAACTTTAAATCACTGTAACTTACCTATTTGGGTCCGTGCGACGCAACTTTCTTCCTCTATGTCGTAAATGGGACTAAACTTGAAGGTATTCAGGAGTATAAACAAATGAAGCACGGGGAAGGGGGTGTAATGACGAATCACTGACGCCGCTCGGCCTGTGAGACCGCATGTCACCAGTTAAAGGTTAAATTAAATTGGTATGTACGTTAAAACCTATAACTCTCTCAACAAATCACTGGACATGTTAATTAGGTGAACAAAATCTGTGTTGCACCAATTAAGTCTATAAGGATTGATATATCGCCGTTGACGTAACGCACAACATATTAGGCGCACATCCTGCACACGCTCCGAAACAAATAAACGTTGCATCCCCATTGAAGCACAAATCCTCTACGATCGTGAGCTTCTTGCTCAACTAATAAATAAATGCAATAAATTCTCCTTACATTACAACCGACATTTGATCCCTTGCAGTTTCTATTCTGTATTCATGGCTGTTACAGCGTATATACGGGTAAAACATTGCTGTTTTTAAACTAAGTTCTTTGTTTTTCAAGACTGCTATCTGTTTCAATAGTTTTGAGTTATTTCAAAACAAACAAAAACTTGAAGACTCGTGTCTTAAAATTCCGTAGTTTTCATAGTTAAAACCGGAAAGAATTATCCAATTAGATCACGGCTTAATAAGATCTGTTCGATCGTCAGCGACTGACAGTTTTCTCCCGAACAAGAAATGGTTGGGTGTCGCCGAACCACCTACGTGCTTGGTAGAGACTCGGCCTGCGGCAGCGGAACTAATCGTTCCGTCACAGCGCCACGAAATGCAGCATAGCCGTGCTTCGCTTAATTAAAACTCGACGGGACATCACGTCGCCTACCCTGTATTCATGTACCTCTTAAATTTTGAAATGACATCTCTTATTGTGTCGCGTTTCGTAATACGACTTGCCTAAAGCGACACCCATGTGAACGGTAATAGAATTACTGCTCGGCTACTGCTCGCGATCGATGTTGACTATCGATAAGAAACAAACTTAACGTAAACTTAATTGGATGATCAGGTACGAGTGAAAGATTAAGATCTTTAGCCGTAGATATATAGGTGTAGGTAAAAAATATGGTAATCTTTATCATAGTTTAAAACTTGTTTTCTTTTTTGCAGCGTTATCGTCAATTAAAAGTAATATAGACAATTCAAATTGTATCCTGGTACAAGATGTAAAAGCAGTAACACACGCACAAGGAATTAGAGATGCTTTATCAACGTCTTCGCCTTCAGATGGTATAGACTAATTATCATAATTTGCCGTTATTTATTTTGTTTTAAAGACATTGTAAATTTACAAATGCATTATTAACTTTCAGAATCTATATCAACATCGTCTTTAGGCGGTTGGTCGACAACAGCAGAAGCAGCATTAGAATCAGTAGTTATACCACAGCAAGCGCAACAAGCCGCTCCGCCGCCTTGGTCACCAGCCCTAGAAGTTAGAGAATTCGACGAATTACACAGTGCAACTATACCTGCCTACCAATTTTGGAGTTCCGAATTTCGCAACAAGCAACCCGCCTACGTTAGCCTTAACTTCACGGTGCCCTGGGGAGCTAATTTTGCCGTATATGGCAGACGAAATGTGGCTCCCAGTGTAACACAGTATGACTTTGTTGAATTCATTAGAGGTGGTAGAGTTGACCATAGGCTTAGAAGACGGAGGAGTACATTTAGATCAGACAATGATAATCCGTTTGAAAGAAGTTTGAATGATTGGGATGCATTATTGAGTACGATTAGCCCGCTGCAGAGATGGAATCATACGATAAGCAAAAGGTCAACAGACATGAGAGTTAACGTTAGCATATTACAGTATCTTGACACGGGCAGATGGTTTATATCATTATACAATGACGAGCTGCAGCCTCATAACGTCGAAATGATCGTATCTGAAGCCGAAGGAGTTACTAATTCTTGCCCAGATGACTGTTCAGGCCATGGCTCTTGCTACCTAGGAAAATGCGAATGTATGGACGGCTATGAGGGACATGATTGTTCAAAGAGTAAGTCAATATCAATTTAAATTATAGATATTATCTTCACAGTAATGTTAATTTAAGTTAATAATAACTTTGAATGTTTTGCAGGTGTTTGCCCGGTGCTTTGTTCTGGGCACGGTGCGTACGCAGGTGGCGTGTGCCACTGTTCCGAGGGGTGGAAAGGCGCGGAATGTGACGTGCCAGCACACGACTGTGAGCCGGCCGACTGTTCCGGCAGAGGTCAATGCATTGGCGGACATTGCCATTGTAAAGCAGGCTGGAAAGGATCAAAATGCGACGAAGGTAAAGGCGAAATTCGCTTACCGTATCATATTTAGAATATTATATACCTACATGAAAATAAAATACTGATATCAATTTTCTTGGCTCTCAGAGGATTGTCTGGACCCTACATGTGGCGGTCATGGTTCTTGCGTACGAGGTAGATGTGTCTGCCGTGCAGGTTGGCGTGGTGCCTCGTGCAGTGAACGTGATGCACGGGTTCAAAGATGTCTTCCCGCTTGCTCACAACGAGGAGTATACGACCTTGATGCGGGCAGATGTGTTTGTGACCCACTTTACACTGGCGACGACTGTTCTCAAGGTAAATTTTGTACGAATAGAACTATAATTATAATTTACACACATGAATGACCTGATTCATTAATTTTTTTTTGATGTAGTGGTATGTTCACTGGACTGCGGACCACATGGAGTTTGCGCTGAAGGTGTATGTAGATGCGATGATGGCTGGACTGGTTCTATGTGTGATCAACGACCGTGTGATATACGATGCCATGATCATGGTCAATGTAAGAACGGGACATGCGTATGTACTCAAGGATGGAATGGCAGACATTGTACTTTGCGTAAGTAGTAACAAAAGTTGAATTAAGACCCTCTTATTTTTATTTAAATAATAAATCTTTGTCATTAATTATAAAGCAGCATTTTGACAAAATGGTAGGTAAGGCATACTTAAGCATGATTTTATTAATTAACTTGTTTTGTTAATTTACCCAGCTGGTTGTCCAAACGGTTGTTCGCGTAATGGACAATGTCTACTGGAAGATGGCGTGTACCGATGTTCCTGCGCTGATGGCTGGGCGGGCACCGATTGCTCCATCGCTCTCGAGCTCTCCTGCAACGATAACGAAGACAATGATGAAGGTAAGTGACACTTTGATTTACAGAATATAATTAGGCAAATTAAATCAAACAAAATGTAAAACAAAAATATTGGCTGTCACTTGACAATGGCACTACCATTTTGAAGATGGCATGACGGACTGCTCGGACTCGGAATGCTGCAGTCGTCCAGAGTGCGCGGAACACATCATGTGCTTAGCCTCCAACGACCCTGTAGAAGTACTCTTGAGAAAACAGCCACCGTCGGTCACCGCATCCTTCTACCAACGTGTCAAGTTCCTCATTGAAGAAAACTCTGTTCAGAGCTACGCACATATGGATGAATATTCAGAGAGGTAAGTTTTTAGCTTAAGGAAAAGACTAAATATTAACAAACACCAAATCACTTCATGTACGTAAAAGATGTCGTTTGTGCCTGTGCCATACTGATATGTAAAATATTAGTTGAATATACAAAGTTTAGAGAACACAACGATATCTTTTACAGCCAGTTGGTTTAGGACTGACCTATCGGTTTGCACAATTCATGAATTAATATATATTTGCACTTTACAATGATTTTAGATCCGTGATATCATCGCCGTACTGTAATGTAAATCCGTAAGAAGAAGATACAAAATTCATTATGACATAAAATATATAAGAGACTTAGCACCTTCACCATTATCCCGCTCATCTTCCTAAACCTCTCCGAGGATTTGGTGTGGTTATTTTAATTTAATTGGTAACAATACTTTTGTAAATTACGATTTATTTTCTCATCTGGTGGAAGTGTTTTGATTTTCCTCTGTTTTATCGCGTGTAAAAAAAAAGAAATATTAATTTATTGTTAGCAATCCTAGCATGGTTATGTTTTAACATTGAAGTTCATTTTTATAATGATTTTTATAATTAATTTTTATTTTCACACCAGATCCGATGTGTTGTGTATTGTCTAATGTTTATCCCTTGTGTGTGTCTGACCCTACCTGTTTGTCTAAACAAAACAAAGCGTCTTATAAATAACAAAAAAAAACGATATTAGAATAATTTAAGCGCTCAAAAGCTTTCGAACAGTTTTGTTTGTCTTCACGATAACAAAATATATATTTTATTTAAATACGTTAACATAACTTGAATCATGAAAGTGTTGAGTAATACATTAGTGAATCACCATAATATATATACACGCATTACTTTTAACTCAATTTATATTCTCGAAGTTACTTTTAGTATTTATGAACAAGTGCTAAAAAGTGTCTTTCATGATCTAAGTTTGTAAACAAAATTATTAAAGTTTTTATTTGCCCTATTTTATACCGTGTGCGTCAAAAGAAACTTGGAATGATCTCTAAAATAAATAAGACAAAGCAAAACTGAATAATAAAAGTAGTCAACCCACCTCGCTTAATATGCAAAAGCGCCTCTAAAAGTTTGTTTGCATTAAAACACGAGCCGCTTCACTATTTTATTTAAGTTCAAGAGTCTAGAGTGGTTATATTGCGTTCTAGCATTTGTTCCATCAGATCTTGTAAGCGTAAGCGTAGCACACGACGGGGTACCTCCATGCATTCACCATTCAGCATGTTTACTCTCTACATGATATCTTTGGTGCAACCTTCTTCAACTTTTTTCTAAATTATACACTTTGATGCATTAATCTTACGATAAATTCGTATAGTGGTGGTGCTTGTTCTAATGCAAACGGGCTTCGTCTGTGAATCAATTCGTAACTGAGATATTTTTATTCCGTAAAAGCAGTGTTTAAACGCAAGGTAACCAATATAGACGAGTGCAATCGGCCGGAGCGGTTGCAAGACCGGGGTGGGGTTGCACTGAGGGATGTAGGTATCTGTGTAGTAATCTGTCCTGTCTTTCTGTGTCCCTGTGCCGCCGTGTGTCCGCCACTCCTAGCGAGTTCTGGAATTCCTTTACACCATGGTAAGTGTCAGTCAGCCCGCCCTCGCCCCTCAGTGTTCAGTATCTGTTCACCTCTTCCCTTTTGTTGCGACTCCTGCATATGAGTGTTATGCCGGCGACCTTCGCGTGTCTAACCACTGACACGCGACTGGTGTGCCATATGCTTTTTCAATTTTCGTTCAATCCTTTGTGTATTCGTTTCATTCTCTATGTGTATGTAACATCTGTATGTTTGTCTTGAATGTTATCGTGGCTGCGACAAAATCCTATCTATCTACAAATAATAAAGGCGTTCGTTCGCGTTCGCCATTGCTTTACAAAAATGATTTGCCGCAGTCACAAATGTATTTTGTACTGTTTATTTGTCTCGTCTACTGTGCTTATATTATAGTTCACATATATACTATGGAATAATTTTGTTATACTATATTGAAACTTAGGAAAATCATTTACGCTTTCACGCAAAACGTTTTAAACACAATCGTTAGGCGTAGGGCATGTAAAATATACAAATCGAGACGCGAATTGTATATTATCAATTGAGCAAACTTTCAGCGAACACGCAAATTTAGCTTCAAATAAACTTACCCTTTTATGTGTTCCTTACCCTTTGTCTGCGTCTTTCATCTGTTAACCAACCCCCTACCCTTCGCCCGAGCTCTTTATGTGTTTAGATCCTTACCCCTTGTAACTAACCAAAACACAAGTTATTTGAATGTACTCCTACTATTTCACAGCGAGATGATAGCAGAGTTGTCGACATTGTACATTACTACCATCGCTTCCATTTATCAGTCATTTACGACATTTTATTACACTTTGAAATTGGTGCAACGAACGTTCTCTGTATTTTTTATTGCTTTCAGAATTGTACTGACTTTTATATAAAATATAGCATTTGCAAATGAAAATGAACCTTCCGCATATTGACATGAAAAAGTCAGTACAATTCTTAAAGCACTGTACAAATTGTAAGTGTTGTCGCATTTTCCCTTTTTTGTGCATAACAGTAAGTAATAACTGTATTTAAATAATGTAATAAAAATGTGTTCTCTTTGCAGATTCCTTTGAAATATATTATAGAGTACTGTTTTATTCATATTTATCCTCATTTCCTTGCCGTATTTATGATTATGATAATAAATTTAACAAATCACCTAATATTATTATAGATTTACAGACATACTGTATATACTTAAACATTACTTAGTTTAGTATATATGTTACGGGCAATTTGATAAATCCGGGCTCTATTAATAATGACCGGTCTGTATTAATAATGCCCGTCTCAATTGGGCAATGTGATTAATACAGCATAATTAATCACTTTTCCCGGCCATTATGAATAAGGCCCACCCTATCTTGGGCAAAGTAATAAAATAGGTGAACTGTAGTGTTTTTGTTTATTAAATGAAATTAAACTTACAAAATTTTCATGAAAAGTTAACAAAAAATAAACTATTGGACATAGTAGTTAAAAAATAAACATTTTACTTAAATGTTTCTGGCACTCGCCGGCCGCTGCCGCGGCCCGCTCGCTTCGCTCGCTCGGCTCGTGCGCGTTGTGGTCGCCATACTAACCTAACCTAACCAACTGTTTCTGACTTTTGGCTTAATTTTAGGTTTTAGCTTTTTTTAAGCTATCTCAAACACTAACTTATTACATGGACCACGGGTCATCGGCCATTATTAATAAGGGCCGGTCAAAGTGATAAATTTATCACTTTGCCCATCGTTATTGGGCATTATTAATAAAGACCGGTCCTTATTAATAATGCCCAGTTTATCACGTTGCCCGTAACATATATATTTATTTATAAGTATTATGTGTATTTTTAATGTTTTAACATATACTATATTGTATTAACAAGGTTAATGTTTAGGTATAAACCTCAACACAATCATTGTTTTGACTTTCTATGTATGTTACATATTATTTGAATGTTTTGCAGCTAGTTCATATTCTTTTGATTCATTCGTACTCATGAAACATTTGATTCTGTACCTTATTTACACTTCTTCTTAAGGTTCCTTCAAAAACAATATTAACAATTACTTTTTTGGTAAATTTTGCATATAAATATTCGTAAATACCTAATTATCATTTTTATATTATTAAATTTGTATTTCAAAAATATTGACATAATATATAATATAATTACATTCCAATAATAAATAATTACATTACACTTAATTTGACCAAATTAAATTTCATAGATTATGTATCAAGTTGAATGTTATTTGTTTTCCCATTTCTAATTTTTCATAATTTTTTTAGAAATGTTATCATTAATGTCCCAAATTAATGTTTTAAAAAAAGTGATGTACTGTCAAATTATCAACATTTATAGCTTTCATCTTTTCTAAAGTTAGGTTTTGCTGTTTTTATTTGACACTGAAATGGTGACTTTTCAACACAATTATCAGAGTATATAAGTCTTTCTCTTTTTATCTCTCTATCTCTCTCTATTACATACTATGTTTAAAAACCTTACCATAATATTATAAACTTAAAAGGAATTTGTAGCAGACAGTTTCTGTCGGAGAGACAGATATGGACGAATTTAATGTTCCGCTAATTAGCAGTTCTATAGTGAAAAATGATTTATGAAATGTGTCCACTCACAAGTTGTTAAAATTTTAATGTTTTCACTTAATTTAAGATTTTAATACGATTATAAATTTACTTTCTTTAGTACATAAATTAATTTCAAAATAAGAAATAATTTTCCCGCGAAATATCTTGCACCAATTTCAACATTCATGATGTATAACCGAAACATTGGAACATGAAGTATTATAACAAAATTGATTGACTATGGTTTGTGTGGCAGCTGTTACATGCATACATACCTCCTTAGGTATATTTCTGTTTACGACAAAACCTTTAAACATTCTTAAAACCATACTTATTTAAAGCTTAATGTAATGTTAAAAAATAATCTTGATTTGAAGAACTGTAAACCGAAATGTATTCTAAACATTTAGCTGATCCTAATACGAGAATGTGCAATGCTAAAGACTTCTTATTTATTTTGTTTTTCAATATTATTTTCATACTTTACTTCACTCTCACAGCGTTTACACTATGAAATATGGAGCATAGCACGAGACCTCGCTCAAAGTTTTATGATCGAAGGTGCGCCAGAGGGCGATACATTTCACACAATATTTCTTCATCTTTATTGGAATAGTATTTCATATTGAATTGCAGTTTTGATAGCCATATTGAATTCAATTCTTCATGATCTGAATTATTTTATATTTAAGTACCCTTACTACCTACATAGAATAGTAGATTCAATTACTTTTTTTTGAACAAAGTAGTATTCTCTGATAAGGCGTCAATAATTGTGATCAAATGTTAAAGCATGTGTGTGTGTGAATTGTATCGCCCGAAGCCATGTGCTGAGTCACACGGCCCCAACTGATGAGGTGGTATGTGCAGCCGCGTGTCGGTGATGCGGGGGCAAGTGGTCTCGCCGCAAGGGCTCGGCATCATCGGCATCAGAGTCTCCGTCGACAGAGAAGCACGCTTCGGATTTACACTCACCAGACAGGGTGGATGGTTAGTAATATATACATCAAGGTGGTGGTTTGTAATACTAATTTTGTGAATAATTATTGTTATAAGGTTTAATGAAGGTAAGTATTTTTGGATGTTCAAGAATCTGTGATAAGTAAGTCAATAATACTGATGTAATCGTAAAATAAACCTTACGCTAAAAAAAACTATCAAAGGATAGGTATGATATCAAAAAAAAAATAGTAATTATGACGACACATCAATAAAGACACCCCTATATTTTATTACTTATACTAATATTATTTAAATAGTTTTGTAAATAAATAGCCTCGCGAACTTTTCGTAAGAAGATCTTAAGGTCGATTTTACTATGACGTTTTAGACTAAAACTCCTTAGTGTAAAAAAACCTAAAAATAATAATAACATCGACAAGACAAGTCCGCTAGTATAGGCACCTAACTTTGTACGTTTTTTGGATAAAACTTTATCGTAACAATGTAGTATTCCTGCAAAACCAGAATTGCCAAAACAAAAAACTTAAAAGAAGGAATACATTAGTAATTGTCACAGTAAGGGCTTGTAATATGATATTTTTTAACGTTATTTAAAGAAAAAGAAGATACGAAGTACACTTTTAGAATTTCAGTTCGGGTTATATAACCATTGTATTTTATTTACCTATATCTTATTGTTTTACAATATATTTGAAAATTGATCAAACCGTTGTGTGCATGAATGATGTTTGCCTTGGACAGGGTGTATTCTTACTAAACACTTTTTTTAGTATTAACCCTTTTTTAAACATATTTCATTACTGCTCCACTCCTGTAAGTCATAGCGTGATACTATATAGCCTATGACACTCCCCGATAAACGGACTATTTAACACAGAAAGAATTTTTAGCATCGGTTCAGTAGATCCAGAGATTACCCCCTACAACGCCACAAACACACAAACTTTACCTCTTTATAATATTAGTATAGATACAGAAACATAATTTAACGTTAACAACCTCCGCGTAAGAGATAGACTGGGTCTCCAGCTAAGGAAACTTTGCTTTAATAAACCCAAGCTGGTCAGCTATCCCCATGTTCAAAAATTCAAAATGATATTGTATAAGGAAAGATACTTATTGGTTTATCTTAGCCAACCTTTAGAATAATGCGAAATAAAAGCATTTTAGGTCGTCAGTGGGAAAATATACAAACATAGATAAATAAACAAGCTTTCCATAGACAATGTAATGAGACTAAAAACTTAGTTTAGATGTTTTGTTTGACTAAGGACACCACATTAAAAAGTTATAGAGTCAAACAATTTTAATTAATAAAGTTAGTAAGTACTTGTGTTATGAACCTTCAAACGCAATATCCTTGAGCAGTTATTATGGATTAGTAAATCTTTGTTATTATGAAAAAGTATAGGTACTTATAGAACTTTAGAGACAAATAATTGTGACTTTTGTATTGGTTCAATATTTCAAACATTGTCGTTGTCGTATCTCATTCCTTTTATAATACTAAACCTTATCCCATCGCCACTCGTACTTAGAAACACTCGCTTACAATCTATTATTTGGTGTCTAAGAGACGACTCTCCTCTTAAAGGTGAAACTCAACTTGGCCAGGTGAACAGAGTAGATTAGTATCAGGATTTTTTCGGGTTTTCTTTATGGTAGCCGAATCTCGAAAAGTTAATACCCTTTTTTATTCTTTGTAAACTGATTACAAAAGCTGTACTAAGAAAGTATGGTGTAAATTAATCAACCATCAAGCAATATACAATTAATTGCAAAATCATATACATACGAGCTTTATATCCCGAAAATCAATAACATTAAGCAGCACATTCCCTCAAAGATGTCATAATAATAATTTATTAAGCCACTCAACCCACACGACTACAAACTATTTTAATCAACATTAAAATTATTTTAGTAGCTAGTTTACGCAACGATAATATTAGCCATTTCCTGTCTAGAATGGCTTAGCTTAGAAAATAAATTAAACATTTCATATGCGAAAGAGAAATAAACTCACTCAAAAGAGTGAACACTAATGGATTTATTAGTAGATAAACTATTTAGTGAACTGTCCGGTAGTCCCGACCGCAATATAAATTGAAACGTCCCATTGTTTCCTGGTTACAATTCCAATCGAGGATAGTGTTATTGGATTTTTAAGTAAGGAAATTTAATTAAAATGCACGTAATGTCATTGTGGACGACCTATTTTCACTTAGTACTTACCAAAGCAGGTAAAAAGTAAATCGAAAGCCTTTATAACGATATTTTTTTTTATCATAAACAATAAGAAAATACATTCGTATACCTACCACTTGTACCATAGACGGCCATGGAAAGAAGCTAAACACAGCAGAAGTAAATCGAGATTCAAAATAAGAGATTTTTACGATTAAATGCGTTTAGCAATTCCTTTAATCCACAAATATTTTAGTAGGTAAATGCATAAAGCATTTCAGAACGTTACATTCTCCACATGGGAAATAGAAATTTCGTTGTGCTAAAATTATTATAAATATTTAATTTTTTATTTAATTTAATTTTTAATTAGATAAAAGATAAATATAAAAGATAAAAATTAAATTTGTTATAGTCGTATGTATTGTATTATCCTACAAATCTAAACTCAAAGATTAACAACGCCAATATTCAACGCAAAAAAATAATTAAAAACCCAAATTACAAATGATAAAGTTAACCCTAATATTAAAACGGAAGCTACTTAAGAACTAACTCTTTGTAAGCACACAAAATAAAATTATGAGCTTATAAATAATGTAATAAATAAATAATCCTCACAAATTCACACATCGCCACCTAGTCCCAAACTAAGCAAAGCCTGTACTATGGGTACTAGACACGGTAGCGGATAAACATACAGAAATTCTTTTTTTTGTTGTAAATACATTTAAAACGCTCAGACCAATGCAACCGACTGCGACACAGAGGTCGACAGTGATGTAGTTAGGAATATTTTAGGAAATGACTTTCAACCGAATAGATAGCCACCGTAGCTCTTAAAGCTCGCTGCAAACTATGTGTTGTGTGATATATGTGCGGCAACCTTGAAAATAACCGTGAGTCAACTCAAAGGCATGAGTATGCCATTATAAAAAACATTGCAAAAAAGAGCACAAGAAACCATAAAAATATATATTATCTCTTCAAAGCCATTCTCCACTTAATACTCAATATATTTTTATGTGCAATAAATTGTAATAAGCCACAAGTTGTAATAGGTTTTATAATAAACTAAAGTATAACATCTGTTGTCAGACGAGACCGCAAAAGTTTAACGTATTTTTTGTAGTGAAAAAATGCTTTAAAATAGCAGAACATTAAAATTTTGCTTTTAACACGTCGTAGATCAGAATCACTCAAGCAGTTTAGATTATATGATGCCAATAAAAGGACATACAAACATACACGCGCTTCAAATACACTATCCTCTTAGACCAGACGTGTAATAAACACAGAATACATAACATCCCCAACCAAAGCTATCGTAAAGTTTATTCTAGTTATATATTTGCAGACAATACCTATTACTATGGATGAAGTTTAACTTTATACCATCCCACACTAGCAAAAGCTTTATGTTAGTGAGTTAATGATTTGATCTTGTGACATTTCGTATATAAAGAAATTAAAGATTTTAATTTCTCGCAAAAATTTGTAATCATCATCATAACAGCCCATTAATGTCCCACTGCAGGGACGGGCTTCCTCCCGGAACGGAGGGATAATTGACCTACTAATACCACGCTGGCCAGACGGATTGGTAAAGGGTTTAATTTCAAGTTTTCCTTCATTTTATTTCGTAAAGATAATATTCACGGATAGTCCCTTAGTCGGTTTTTACGTCACCCATGGGATGAGATGGGGTGGTGACATATTGTATTCTTACTCCGTCACCACACGGAGAGTAATACCTACTTCGTTAACATTTTTTCGTTTTAAAAGACATAAGTGCTCATGATCACACTTCAACTTGGCACCGTGACTTTACAGACATGCATTTAATATTATTTTTGTGTAGACAAAATTAGTCGCAGATGATCTTTACTACTTTAATGTGGTAGAGGGAAAGGCCCTCAAATAAAGACGTATCTGATATTTAAGGGACATGAATAGGACGATTTAGAAAATTATTAAAACCTAGAGCATATAAAATCATAAGAAGAAGCACCTACTTACTTGATAGTTAATTACGTATGCATAAATTTAATACTAGATTCTGTGTGCATAAATTTAGAGTCTTATTTGCAATACCATTAGCAGCAGGCTGTATATTACTCTAAATAAACCTAACCGCAGACGCTCTCGATCAATTATTCAACCTCAAAACCGCGAGCTAATTATTTATTGGATTATTAATAATATGGTCAGAAATTATATCATCAACTTATTAGAATGTAATATCTGTATAATCTGTAATATTTAATAATTTTTATATTGTCTCAAGAGCTCATATGGACTCGAGTTCTCTAGTCTTGGGAGTTTTATTGTAATGAGTCGAGTCCTGTAATTTGTCAGTCGAGCTCAAAATTTAGGACTCAAAGACTCGAGTTCTTAACAACACTAGTTTTGATTTATAATTTAAAAAACAATAATATTACGTTACGAAAAGAGACCTAATCTGTCCCGTTGAACATGAATTAACGGATCAGGATTAACGTATAAATTTCTAATATTAATGTTACAGTATAAAAATTGGAAATAAATTTGGGATAAAATTCGGAATTCTAATCATACTCGCAGATCAGATCAGAATAAATCCAATATATTTTAAAATATGTATTCAAGTTCAATATTATTCCACGCATAGTCGTGGCCAATCGTTTCCCAAATTAAGCAGTACTGTATACTCAAAACAACTTACTAATTTCAATCAATCAATCAACTAGTCTATTGCAGTCCACTACTGGACATAGGCCTTCTACACGCGCCACAGAACCCGGTCCTGCGCCTTCCGCATCCATCAGTCCTTAATAATTTACTTCTCCTAAAATTAATTTGTCCGTGTGGTGACGGAGTAAGAATACAATATGTTACCACCTCATCTCAGCCCATGAGTGTCGTAAAAAGGGATTATCCGTGAATACTATCTTTACGAAATAAAAAGAAGGAAAACTTGAAATTAAACCCAATCCGTCTGGCCAGCGTGGTAATAGTAGGCGAAGTATCCCTCCGTCATGAGGCCCGTCCCTGCAGTAGGACATTAATGGGCTGTTATGATGATAATTAAAATTAATTATTTAAAGAAATACCCAAACAAATCAATCAGCCATGTTCATGCAAGAAAACACTAGATAAGACTAAGACGACTTTTAAGACAGACAAGAGAATAAGGGATGGTAAATAAGAATCATTGATGGGTACCTGACACTTTAATTGGTTTATATACGAATATATACCCACGAATCAATACGCCACAGGTGGCGTAGTGATTATATAACATGACTGCTACGCAGAGGTCTCAGATTCGATTCCCGCTCAATTCAAATCTTTGTATGCATGAACATGATTGTTTGCATTGGTCGGTGTGTTTCTATGTATAATAATATGTATTTACAAAAAAAAAGTATGTAAGAATGTTTATCTGTTGTCTAGTACCCATAGTACAAGCTTTGCTTAGTTTGGAACTAGATGGCGTTGTGTGAATGTGTGAGGAATAAAAAATGAGGAAATATACATCGAAATTCTTTATTTACAACAAAGTTGGTCCGAGTATCTTGGTATCCGAGTTCTTTACCATAATCGTCTTTTAAAACACTCGTTAATTAAGACGGGGTGGTGATACCGTTTATTTTTGCTCTATTACCATATGGAGAAAGTGTAATGTAAATTGGATATCACTTTAAGTTAGGAAAATATCTAAATCACAGACCACCAGTATTGCGTAATTTTCTGGACTAAAAGATTTACTTACTTACTCACTTTGTTTGTCATGCCCATTATCATTATGTTCTTTACACAATAACCATAACTAAAATCAAAGAAACAAAAAACGCGTGAAAGAATGTTTTGAACAAATCCAATTTCAAATATTTATTTGTTTTGATCCGTAGTAGTCATTAGTGTTCGGACACGGTATTCAGTACACCTTGCACGTACAGAAAAAGGCATCAAGTATGAAATTGAATTACGATGTGAAACGAAACCAGTATCATGTGAACATACAATCAAATAAAGCGTCACGTTTGAGCTTTTAAAAATCAATTAAGTTAAGTCAGTAATAGTGTTTATATCAACAATTTTATTTGTTAAAACGACAAAGAATGCATGCCTTTATAAATCAATTTTATAGAACTAAATTAAATAATACAAAGGTATTTTTCATTGAATTGCGTGGCGTGAATTATCACCGTAAATAAACGAATGAAGCTCAAGTGTAAAGATCTATTAAAGAAAAAAGAATCGATGCTCATAGTACGTTTAATGTTGACCATGAACGTTCTATTACTAGGACGGGCATCCGCGGGATAAAGTAATATGCGAAAAATTAACTAAATGGAAACCAAGGAAACTTATACTTAAAAATATAAACTAAACTACTATTTCAATACTCTTGTGTGTGTCATCAAAAATTTCAAAGCAATTTATTTTATCAACTAATTCTATATACATTCACATAATAAATCTAGTCCGAAACTCAGCTGAGCTTGTGCTGTAGATAACTGACAAACAAACTTATATGATTTTTACTTTCTTAAATACAATTCAATGTAATTAAGTTACAAATACAATTCAATAAAGGCAATTCATATTCATATTATGCATACTTCATGCGTATTCTAAATAACCTTTTCCCTAGTATCAACAAAATATTAAACCTCTCGTTTTCCTTTGCAAAATCTTGTACTCTACTAGACAGCTTAATTTACAATATATTAATACATATATCCATGTGGTGACTGTCTAAAAATAATTTGTTACCTATCTTCAGTATCCGCAGAAAGAAAATAAAATAGGTGAAACTTGACACAAACGCTTTAGTATCGCTAAGTAGCAAGCTACCCAAGTTTGCGTCCATCTTAGAGGCAGTCCTAAGTACGTTTAAGTCGGTACCATCGCTGTACCAGCTTAACTTACTTCCAAGCAGTAGTAGTGTGAAAATATTAGTCATAAAATATCAAGTATGTACACTTATTGATCGTCAAGAAGGAATCCTTTCAAGTACATTTAACAAACCGAAATGCACTTCCTAACGCCATTACTCAGCCATTTTAAAGACAGGCTTTACATAATCCTTAGACTGAGATAAACACGACGCTGTTGGACGTTTATCTAAGTTTTCGTGATTTAAAATAAGCTGTAGCTGTGGCTTAGGATAATATCGTAAGATTTTAAAGTCATAAAATAAAGTAATCTTAATCTTACGCAAACAGTGAGTATTAAAATCTCTGTCAATTAGATATAGTAAAGTTACGTTATATTCAGTAAAACTCCCTGGAAACAGTAGCACACATAAGCCCGATTTACACATCGACAAGTACAGTAGCGAGTTAAGTAGTAAGTTGTTGATTAAGTTGATTTAAATAGATATGGGAATCTCTCCATCCTATTTTTTGGCGAGTTAAGTTGGCGAGACGCGAGAGAGGGGGCTACTTCGTACTTAGACAATAGTGTGCTACTGTTTCAACCAGGTAATAACTGGAAATATTGATGAGATTTTTAACACTTTCTCTTAATTAGATTGATTATTACCTCTAACGTTTGTTGAACTATTTTTACCAGCCCTTCATATCATGGAATTTATTTTGTTTTTCATCTTCTTTAGTCGACTTTGGCGTTACCTCGAGATGAGCAGAGCCGTATTTTGCTTTAAAAACATTGATTAACCATAATAAAAATCACAAATTAAACATTTCATATAATTCAAAGCTTTCACTTAGTTAAGGTTGTCAACATTAAACTCGTTACAAACTTGAGACCTACATCATTTAAATCTTAGATTACTTGCTTATATTACACGAGATAAATTATCTTGTAAAGCCTACTCGTCAGTCATTTTGTATTAAATAATCGGCTCCATTAATTTTCAAGTGAAAAGTGACCTTAGAGTAACTTTGGAATAATCTAGAATGAGCTTAATCAAATAAAACGCAGTTACTTACTAGAATTTAAGTTGGTAGAAAATGGCTACAAATATTAACTGCACTGTAAAGACTTTTATTGTTGAATTAAATTTATTATATATTATAAATATTTTATTATAACGTACCTAATAATTAAGATCAATTTTTAAAAAGTTAAGTATTTTTAAAATTACACTAGATGGATTTAAACCATTATAATTTTTCTATATAGAAACTGACGTATTCTGAACGTAGACACTTCAGCTGAAGTAGACACTTTAGCTATTATTGTTTGTTTAATCAGAAAAAAACGCTATGGTTTGAAGCCAGAACGGGTGATCTAACACTGGCATATAATTCTTTAGAAGATTTGCCATGATAAAACGATAAAACACATTAGGAGAGACATATTATAAGCAGGTATGGTAAATCCATAGGAAAGCTTCTTACAGTGCTGTACCTATTAGTGGCGAAGTGTCCATATAACTCGATTCCTACCGGCTTACCTTTGCAAAAACCGCTTAGCATTGTCTATTAATCAATTATAAATCAATGACGCAACATCCACTCAATACAAAATAATATAAAACAAAAAAGTATTCTCTTACGTAAATCGCAATAATAATTACAGTAATAATAATTTTCAATATAATTATTTACGTACTCATAACGCCATCTTGTAATTAAAGGTTGTCAACTAACAACTTGTTATGGTTCAGTCAGAGAGTACTTAAAGCGCGCATGCGCGGAGCGCAGTAAGCCGGTCGCGAAATTAGGAATCCAGTACAACAGACTGTACGGAAATCGTACGGTCACGTGACACTTTGTATTCGTCGATCTAAGGTACCATATAAGCCGGTGGCCATCGGCTTATGACAAGGATAAAAGATACAACTACAACATTGCGAGAGCGAGAAAGCACTATTGCAACCAGTGGACCGACCAATTGTAACGAAGTTTCATTTCATTTCACGTTAAGTACTTAATTTGCCATTGACATTCCTTTGTTTTTATCAATTATTTAAATCTGATAGAAATCAGCCTTTCTTCTGAATTTTTAGTTTTTAATTATATTTATTTGTTTTTATATTTTTATACGGCTTGCGTCTTGACTTTGGCAGAATCATCGGTAAACGATAGGACCATTTGAAGAAAAAACAGATATTTGTATTTATTTTCTGCAAATAGGTTATAAAATTCGCTTTCTTGTTTAAAGTAGTAAAATTTGTATGTTTAATTATTTATGATTGTGTATTATGTGTTGTGCATTGGTTGACTTTATTTTTGTCGTAGTGCGTTGGGATCCTATGGAATATTTTTGTAAGTACTTGTTTGTATTGTTTTCAGCAAATTTAATAGTTTGTTGTTTTAGGGGACAGGTTAATAGTGTTATATTATATTGACTATCCTATTATGTGATGTGCGATAAAACATCATTCTCGAAATTGAATTATAAATATAAGAAACGCCGGCGCTGTGGATTTACGAAACATTTTAATACAATTATCTCATTTCGATACGTATAAGTAAGTGGCTTACAGACAGTATTCTCAGATTCTAAAAGTAAGTAAGTAGGTATGTAGAATCATTTAGGATATAGCAATATAAACAATTAATCTAATTGATCAAAGAAGTCTTCCAAACAGAGAAACATTTTCGTATTTTAAGTTTATGAGTTCGGGACAACTAGGTAAAATCGAAACATTTTCTCACGAATACCTATGAACTACAGAATAATAGTAATATAAAGTAGAACAAAAGTCCACGGAATCTTCGGCTTCCCTTTTATAAAAATCCACCCTTCGCCACTGGTACCTATCTAATATTTCTTGTATTTCACACCTAAAGCGCCTAGGCTTAAAGCGTCTAAGTGGTTAATTTGCAATGTAATATAATAAGTATACGCCAGTCTATAAATACGATGCTAATAAGGTAAAAGTAAGCTGGTTGTCGCGCCGCCACGATAATGACGGTAATGTGATGGTATTAGCCAGCCTATAGTTACACATTTGCTTAAATTATCATTTGTCAATATCTTTTCTAACAATTTATTACGATAAATACATAACGAAAGGACATACGTAAACGTAAACCTGTAACCGTAAGTCACATTTATCGACTATTCATTGGTCCTTTTCCTCGATTTTAATTCCGAAAACATAACATTCAGTTATACTTAATAGTAATAACTAAAATTGTAGTCAAGAAACTAGTCCATTTAAATGTATAACCTGTTTGAAATACTGCTTATAACTTAAACCTTAGAATTCGCAATTTCTCCATTGGCAAACAACATTGCAAACCTTGTTAGTTGGGGTATGCACAAACAGTGATAAACTCAAAAGATACACAGTCAATTTGCTACACCTGTCCCGGACGTTAAAGGATATTATTTTGGTATAAGACTGCGTTCACGATGTTTACTCATAGTATTCATTAAATAGGGTCTTTCTAGTGATGTACAAGCCTCGAGGCGCCCGAGTCCTTTCGCCTAGAGCTCGGTGTCGTTTACAAGGCTCGCCTCGTTTGTATGGCCTCCCGACGACTCGGGAACCTTTTTAGAGCTCTAACTTTTTTGAAGTCTCGAGCTCTTTTTAAAGGCTCGAGCCCTTTTCAAGGCGGGAGCTCTTTTGAAGACTCGAGTTCTTGAAGGCTCGAGCTCTTTTACAGACTCGAGTTCATTTGATAGGTTTCAGCTCTATAACTATATTATTATACTAGCTGTTGCCCGCGACTTCGTCTGGGAGTTTTACAAAATTCACACATATCCGTATAAATTGTAGCCTGACATGGTTTTGACTGAGACTTTCATTTTAAATTTGACTAAGATTTTGACTTTTACTTTACTTTGACCTTTTTGATTTTGACCTTTTTTAACTTTGTCTTTTTGTATTTGACCTTTTTTGATTTTGACTTTTGACCTTTTTGATTTTGACTTTTGACCTTTTTTGATTTTGAATTTTTACCATTTTTGATTTTGACTTTTGACCTTTTTTGATTTTGACTTTTGACCTTTTTTGATTTTGACTTTTGACCTTTTTTGTAAACTCGAATGTAAACTTTGTAAGAAAGTTTATTCAATAATATCATCACACTAAATCTTAAAAAGACATTGCCATTTTAAGCCTCGAGTCGTAAGACAAGGCTCTTTTGAGACTCGAGCTCTTTTGAGAACTCGAGCTCTTTTGAAGATGACTCGATTTTTTTTGTAGGCTCGAGCTCTTTTGAAGGCTCGAACGTTTTTCAAGCCTCGAGGCATGGTTCAAGAAACCTCGGCTCGGTTAGGCTCAGGACTCCGAGCTTACCGAGCTCACTGAGTCTTGCCATTCCGCCTCGAGGCTTCAGAAATAAGACTCGACGCCTCGAGGCTTGTACATCACTAGCGTCTTTCTGTAATCTCAACTATTATTTTGCTTTGTTGAATTAATGTGACGGTGACATTAAAAATGAGTTGAGAGTAAACCTGGAGTTGAATTTATTTTACAACACGTCCCTTTAATAAGAAAACAACATCAACCTATTTATTTAAAAACAAGAGTGTGTTTCGTAATCTTTCTCTAGGTACCTACTAATAAAAACACCCTTAACTAACCAAAACTCATTAGCAACAAGTTTTAACCACTAGGTAAAACATTCTGTTTACGCAAATATGGAATTACATATTAATTAAAACAAACGAAAATAAAATAAAATAAAAAACTTTGTATGCACCTGCTTAAAACTAAAAGCAGAAACAAAGAAAATAATACACATGAACATTAGACATAATACTTTTGAATAAAAAGGATTATAATAAAAGTAGACATTTATGCGACATTAAACTTTACTTTAAAGGTCTACGTACGTCGGATATACGAAAGTCCTTTACAATACGTTACAACTTATAACAAAATCGATGTGCATAACTATTGTCTAGAAATAATACTTTAATCATAATCATTCACACAGGTTTGACGTACTGGTGAATGGAGGTGGAGCAGTAACGCTGCAATTCCAGCGATCACCTTTCAAGCCATTGAGGAGGACTGTCTTCGTACCTTGGAACCAGATCGTAGTGTTGCCTCCAGTGCAGATGGAGCTTAGTGACGACAACATGAAAGTGCCGACTCCTAGGTAAGAAATTTGTAGACAAATAACTAAAAAACCGGTAGCTAATATCAATATTGCTAAATCTTTATTTATCAACATAAATACCTGTAAAGAACGACGGGAAACCAATGTATGAGGTAGGCACAGGACCGCGTAAGACGAAAAAATTTGAAGAAGAGAACAGAGGCCCTGTTCAGCAATGGACGTCAATACCTAGCTGATTATGATAAAGATGAAAATATTCTAGCCAGTCTCAGATATACTTCTTACATATTTGAATATGTAAGAAGTGATATTGTAAATAGATAATCAAATTTCGATCACAGAGATTGAGCATCTGGATGCAAAGTATACACTCCCTATCTATATTTTGTACCAAACACTATTGGCACAATCCAGCCATTATTACTTTAAGTTTTAGTGAGGGTTACGCATCGCTGTAATTTAATAACCCACCCCTCTTCCTGTAATGTTGAAACCAATCTCGTAACGAATAATCAATTCGATTTTACAGAACACTCGAATACATAAATTTGGTATTCGATTATGCTAAACTAGTTTTGTGAGTAAGTAGTATTGGCTATTAAGTACGTAAAAGTGTATAAAGGATGACCTGAAAAGCGTCTCTACATTGAAATTCATAAAACACAGAGCTTAGTCAAAAAGGATCGATCGCTTTGGTGGTAGGTTTCTTTACGTTAAATTGACTTAATACAAAGAATGACAATATTTTATCTGTTCTTTTGTATAGTATACAAAATAACATATAAAATATTGTCTATACTAGGATACTATAGATAGATAGGATACGTTGAATGGTACAACAATAACTGAACTTAGTTCTATATCCTCTTGAAATTTGCAATTCGTTATCTTATAAAATTATTTTATGTCACTGAGTATACTCGTTACTACTTCTTCAATTTAGATCAATTTAAGTCTTTCCATCCTTTTTAATTTGGTTATAGTTTTGTAAAAATAAGCACTAACAATATTAGCAATAATATTCACAGTCCTTAATTCTGTAAAAACTAATTCATAATATAATAAGTGACTGTTACCTAAAAGTAAAAAAAGATAGAATTCATAACGTTACGTAAAAGACACTTTCATTTCACTTACCTAATTTCTCATTTATATTAACTTAGCTAACGACTTTTTCAGACTTTAATTCAGTTCAGAACACTAATCCTTATAGCCGGCTCTGCAAAAAGGTTAAGAACGATTTATTATTACACGGAGTATGCTCTTCGTATAAACTTCAGAGTTAGGGTTGAGTGCAGCCAAGCGATGGCGATCGCCTCGAGCAACAAATTTGCACAAGGGTGTCAAGACCCGTCCCTAACAAAACGCAATCTAAACGAAATTTTTCACTTGTGTCAGTTTATATGTTATTCTTTTAGGTATGGTTTTTTTTGTGTCGCGGTTACTTTTGCAGTCAGGATATTAACGGATACAAAGAACATGAAAGTCAAGACAAATTTGTGGATCTCACGAATAATTGTCTTCGGGATTCGTCCGCAACTGGTGCTCGGCAGTTCCATACACAACAGCCTTGTTTGGTAGCAAGGAAGTTGTGTATGGAAACTGCTTCAATAAACTGCCTCGGCAGGCAGTTTATTTAATGTACTTGTCTAATTATCCATAATGTAATTACAGAGGTCCACCACGCCTCAGTTGGACGCCAACCCCGGCGCAGTGGTGGGAGGCTGAGACTCCGCCGTGTGCCGCTCATGATCATGAGCGGTTAAGACCTGAAGTAGTTGCAGTGCCGCCTTTGGCTTCTCCTGCTGCGTCATCAGCTACCACTTCTACTATTATTTATCCGGAAGCTCAGGTTTGTTCTAGAATTCCCTACCTCTTACCGAATTGCTTTAAATTAATTAATGTTACTAAACTTTGGCTGAGCTGTCTTTTAATTTAATTTATTTAAAAATAACGATTAAAATAATTTATTTAATATTAACTATGTACCTAACTATCAAATAACAAGTAAATTATTAATATTAAAAGAAAAATAGATATTCAATTTGTTATTGATTCTAGAGACATTAGACCTTTGTTGCATCGCGCAGAAAGTTAATTCTCAAAGCTTATCTTGCAAAGCTTATACCTATAGTTAATCGTCCTGTTAACTTAATCTCAAACTAGCCAGACAAGCAAACCTCATTTTTACTTACGTATTTTTCAGATTGTAAGCGAGTCCATTGCCATACCCGGGTCGTTAGTCAAGCTGACATACCGGTCATCTCAATCAGCTGGTTACCTCTCATGCGTGCATGTACAACTAACGCGTCGCATTGTCCCGGCTTCACTCATCCGAGTACACGTTCGAGTTGAGATAGAGGGGTCTTTGCATACGCACACGTATGAAGCCGATCCCGACTTGACCCATATATTTGCTTGGAACAAGAGGAACGTATACAAACAAAAGGTAAGATTAACTAGCTTCTCTAGGATATGGGATTACGAATAACAATGAAGCAGCTCTATATAGGCATAAAGAGATAGTTATGGTTTTAACTATGTGTCAATGAGAGAGTTTATTAAAGATCAAAAGACACTATTCATGTACATTTACTATGTTTGTAACTCTGTTTACAAAAGCAAGGCCTAAACAATCTTGAGAGTATTGTCAAATGAATTGCTCACTTCCCACAAAGCTACGAGTATTTTGGTTTACACTGAACAGATTACTTCTACTATTGATAATAGACAACTGATAACGAATCCAATTAAGATGGTATATTAACTGAAAAGCTTAACCAAAGATTGTACCACTACTACTACATATTCATATTTATACGAATATCTTAGAAATCCAGTTTAATTTATTCGATTGGTTTGTATATACCGTCATTAACAATAACCTTTACGCGTTATGCATGATCACTATACAAACAGCATTACTTATCCGAAACCCTTGTAATTTTAGGTATATGGTGAAGCACAAGCTAAGATTTCAATCGGATATGAGTACACTACTTGCATTTCAACCGTGTGGGAGACACAGACTGCTACCTTAGCTGGTTTTGACGTTGATATTTCTGATATCGGTGGTTGGGGCTTGGATATTCACCATCACTACAACTTCCACGAAGGAATTCTACAGAAGGGAGATGGTGCATTACTTCACTTGAAACAATATCCAAGGACAGTTCAGGTAATCATCTAAAATGGGAGCAAAGTTGTAATTGTGTTCTAGCAAGATTTTATCGAAACTAATTTTGTTTTATGTTTGCCTTCAGGTCGTAATGGGCACCGGATTGCAACGAGCATTAGAATGCCCTGATCATTGCAATGGTAAAGCTGCAGATTCTCGACTTTTGACTCCAACAGCACTGACTTCAGGTCCAGACGGATCGTTATACGTCGGAGATTTCAACTTTGTTCGTCGAATTACGCCTGAGGGTGTCGTCAGCACTGTACTCCAACTACAGTAAGTAACTAGTCTCTACATAGGTTAATAATAAATGTAGAAATACGTCACTCTTGAAGCTCTTGACTATGTTGTTTTAATCCTAACATTGGTCATTTTTAACCGACTTCAAAAAAGGAGGAATTTCTCAATTCGATTTTATTTTTCTTGAAATATCTTCCCCTTAAAATCTACTTACATTTTTTAATTTTAAGAAACACATGTCAAACGTAATAGTCATTGGATGATCAATGGCATATTTAATGCCACTCAAATGTACATACTTATACCATTTTTTTTCTTTTTCAGAACAACTCAAGTCGCATATCAGTATTATATTTGTATATCACCTGCGGACGGATATCTTTACATATCAGATTCTGAAAGACATCAAGTCCGTAGAGTCATTGCTCTAGAAAAAGTGCGAGATCCAGCAACGAATTCGGAGGCAGTTGTAGGTAATGGAGATCGATGTGTACCCGGAGATGATTCTAATTGTGGCGACGAAGGTCCGGCTGTTAAGGCCAAGTTAGCTCATCCTAAGGGTAAGCACAATTTCATAAGAACATTTTTCATTATAAAATTAATTCGTAACTTTTATAAACATTAAAATTTTTAAGATATTTTAAAAAACTTCAACAATACATACGAAAAAAACTGAATGAAATAATAACATAATTATATATTTTTTTACAGGTCTAGCCATCGCTGCTGATAGAACTATGTATATTGCTGACGGTACTAATATTCGAGCAGTTGATCCAAATGGCATAATACACACTCTTGTCGGACATCACGGTCATCATAATCACTGGGCACCTGTTCCCTGCCGCGGAGCAATACCTCCTTACGAAGCACAATTACAATGGCCAACCGGAGTAGCTTTATCTCCTCTTGATGGATCTTTATACTTTATTGATGACAGAATTATTCTAAAACTGACTGTTGATATGAAAATAAAAGTAGTAGCAGGCCAACCTTCCCATTGTCGTATTGGTAGTGATGGAAAACCAATAGCCAAGACAACAAACAGGACAACCACTGACATAAGAGAAGATTCCAATTTGGGCACGATATTAGCCATTGCTTTTGCACCTAGTGGGATTCTGTATGTTGCTGAAGCTGATTCTAAGAAAACCAACACCATTAAGTCAATTGACCCATCTGGCAAAATTATGCACTTTGCTGGAAAAATCTTGGAAAATCTGAAGGAATTAAGCTGTGAATGCAACTCTTCTGTTTCTGCAACGGCAGTTCCAACTAATAGTCGTGATGAAGGAGCTGGATGCCCCTGCAGACTTAGCGTAGCAGCTGGAGATGAACCTCCTACAAGTACGGAGACACTGCTTTCGTCTAATGCTAAGTTCCAAACTATATCTGCACTTGCGGTTACACCCGATGGAGTTCTCAATGTAGTTGATCAAGGTAATTACAAATTAAAATTTATTGAATTTCAATATTATTATGGTGCAACATAATTAAATAAATGTTTCATTTTTGTTCATCTCTAGTTAAATCTTGCACACCAATATTTTACTTTATATTTAAAATTTTGTTTCAGGATCCCTCCACATTTTAGCTCTGAAACATTATTTACCATCACATGACGAAAATGGAGAGTTTAGAATACCATATCCACCAACATCTGAAATATACGTGTTTAATCGTTATGGACAGCACATTACTACAAAAGACTTAACTTCAGGAAAAACCAGATATTCATTCTTATATTCGAAAAACACTAGTTTTGGAAAACTGTCCACTGTAACTGATGCGTCAGGAAATAAAATACAATTACTTAGAGACTACAGCAATATTGTTAGCTCTATCGAAAATACTCAAGATCATAAACTCGAACTGAAAATATCTGGAATCGGCTATCTTACAAGAATAGCTGAGAAAGGCGCCACAGAAATAGAATTTGATTATGACGCTGGTACAGGACTTCTAAATAGTCGTTCGGGGGTAAGTCAATCATAAATAATCTAATAGTCCATATTACACTGGTACACTTCTTTATATTCTTTTCCTATATACCTTCTGCTATTCTTACACATATATAAAGCCTTTCATTTAAAAAATGAGACCATTAATCTTTATGTAACTTTTGTTCCAGGCTGGAGACACAGTTATTTATAACTATGACGAAATAGGCAGAGTAACTAAAATTATAATGCCATCCGGGGAACAAGTACATATAACATCTGGACTAGCTAAGAACTATGGATTAGCTGTAACTGTTGCAAATCCAGCTAGTACGATACCTGTTGGAGTAGCCAAGAAATGTGAATACGTTTTGCACGGACAGTCATTCAAACAAATAACGATAAACAATGGTAAACAAGTTACCGAAGGCCGTATTTATTCCAACAATACTCTACTTCTTGATACACCATGGGGCGGCAAATTCGAAAGTATTGCAGCAGCCAAACATCCATTATTAGAAGCAGCTCTACCTATTGAAGCAGAAATGCTCCACATGTGGTCACACCAAACTACTACCTTTGGAGATGGATTAATCAATAACATGTACTCTCTTTACACACTAGTTGGTGACGTAAGAAATCCACAACAAACTCTTAACAGAGAGATATGGGTAAACGATTCGCGAGTTCTAATAATTGAATTCGATCAATTCAAAAGTCGTGAAACTTTCTTCAATTCTGACAGAAATCCATTGTTTACTATATCCTACGATGTAGCTGGACTCCCTCTGTCATTCAATCCTCACGGAGCCGGGGTTCCTCTAAACATTTCATACGACAGATTCAATAGAATTAATGGATGGAAATGGGGTGATACTGAGGAAAGCTACAGTTATGATCCCCATGGAATGCTATCAGAAATTACAAGTCCTCAAGATGGAACAAAATTCATTTACTACAATGACGCTAATCTTGTATCTAAAATTAGTTTGGCCAGCCAAAGAAGCTTCAAGTATAAGTACGATGAAGATGGTGGCTTAACTCACGTCATTTTACCCTCGGGATCGAATCATTCCTTTAGTGTTCAACCATCAATAGGATTTTTGAGAGTAACGTACACTCCTCCTGGATCCTCAAAGAAGTACTTGCAACATTACTCGCATACAGGAGAACTACTTCAGACAGTATTCCCGGGCGACGGTGCTCGTGTTGTCTATCGTTACTTTACTACTAATAAAGTTTCTGAAGTAGTCCATGGAGATGGTCAAACACAAATTCATTACGCAGAGACCAGTGGTCTTCCATCTGAAATATTGCATGTTGATCGGGACGTAGACTACCGATGGGAATCAACTTATGTAGGTGGTTTACTTGTAGAAGAAAGACTAGATTACGGTGCCAAGACTGGGTTAAGTAACGCAAAAATAATTTATGAATATGACAACAACTACAGGATAACTTCCGTCCAGGGTCGAATTGGAGGACAAACTCTTATTACACAACACACAATGTACAATAGTAAAACGGGTGCACCTGAGGTCTTAAGTCAATTTACTGTATCCAAACAAAAATGGAATGAAACTTCAGTATACGATGGCATTGCTATGTTCTCTCGTGTACTAAATGATCAATTCTTAGAAAAAGAAGTTACCGTTAATATCCATAGGATGGAAGTATTTAGAATGGAATTCTCTTACGACAAACATGGAAGAATTTCTCAAACACGTACACATACCAGAAATGTAGGAGTCAATACTTACACCAATGTAAAGAACTACACCTGGGACTGCGATGGCCAACTTACAGGTCTAGAAGCCCAAGAACCATGGGGCTTTAGGTACGATGATAATGGCAACATGTTATCATTAACGTACAGAGGAAATACAATTCCAATGGAATACAATGACATGGACCGTATAGTTAAATTTGGAGAAGGCCAATACAGATATGACAGCCGCGGTCTTGTATCTCAAAATGCCAGAGAAGAAAGATTCCAATACAACTCAAAAGGACTTCTGATTAGAGCTACAAAACGGGGTAGATTCGATGTTCGCTACTATTATGATCATTTAGATAGGTAAGTTCAAAATTATTTACTAGAAATTTGGTACTTAAACTGCCACTTATATAATATTTCATTAATATACAGGGTGTTTGGAAGATCGATGCAAAGCCGTGAAGCAGAGCTAGTATAGACCATTTAGAACCATTTAAACCCTACTTGTGTTCGGCGAAATGTTACTGTTTTTTTTTTATAAATTTTTAATGATTTTTGATGAAAAAACCTAAATTTTTGCAGTTATTTGCAAATAATGATCAGTTTTAAAGATAAATCATTTATTTTTTATTTTATTTAATTAAGGTAATGTCTAAACAATCAAACAAAACATGATTGAGGCATCTGTTTCATGAGATATTTTTTTTACAGGTATTTGAAGTCAATACTTCTTTTTTTAGATTACGAAAACAGATTTTTGACAGCTTAAAAAAAAATCAAGGATCGTGCTTTTTCTGTTCAAACATTTTTAAAAACATGCCTAATTATTACTCTTTCTTTTGAGGTATCAATTACGCGGATAGCTTACAAATTATTGAAATTAGGATCTACAAACTAAATTAAGAGAGAATATTAAAATGTATCGGTGAAATAAATAAAACAAAATTTTAATACAAATTATTTATTTTTCATGTTCGAAATGTCCGCCGCGGTTCCTAACACAGGCACGGGCCCGTTTTCTCACTTCCGTTGTTGTAATTTTCAACTTCATCTCTAGTTTCATTGTTTCAAACGCTGAATTTATTCTTGCAATCAGTTCTTCTTTCGTGTTTATCTCTACGTTTGTATAAACTAGTTCCTTGGCCCGACCCCACACAAAAAAGTCAAGCGGAGTTAGGTCGGGTGACCGGGCGGGCCAAGGGATTGGTCCGTCTCTGCCGATCCAGCTGTCAGGGAAGCAATTATTTAAGTGCTCCCGAACATTCAATGTCCAATGCGCTGGACAACCATTCTTGTTGTTGTCAACTAAGGAAACTGGCGTCCCTTTAAGAAAACAGGTAGTTTCTGACTCTGTCTAAAGAAACACGACCCTATTATCTAAGCAATAAAGTCGTTTTTGCTACGAAATGTGTTCACGTAATTAGGGGTGCGCGGGCGCTACCTGAAATTTTCAAGGTTATCGCCATCTTAACGCTCGCGTCACGCGTCGGCTATGTTAGACTCCCCTAAATTTTATTTCGAATTTCCAAAATGAAAGTTATCTTATTATTTCCAACACAAAATTTTTTTTTAAAATAAAGATAATAAATAAATGCATTATTTTAAAGCACAAGACAGTGTCGTTTTATCACCAGATTTTAAAAAAAAATTCTCCCTCAATTTAGTTTGTAGATCCTAATTTCAATAATTTGTAAGCTATCCGCGTAATTGATACCTCAAAAGAAAGAGTAATAACTAGGCATGTTTTTAAAAATGTTTGAACAGAAAAAGCACGATCCTTGATTTTTTTTTAAGCTGTCAAAAATCTGTTTTCGTAATCTAAAAAAAGAAGTATTGACTTCAAATACCTGTAAAAAAAATATCTCATGAAACAGATGCCTCAATCATGTTTTGTTTGATTGTTTAGACATTACCTTAATTAAATAAAATAAAAAATAAATGATTTATCTTTAAAACTGATCATTATTTGCAAATAACTGCAAAAATTTAGGTTTTTTCATCAAAAATCATTAAAAATGTATAAAAAAAAACAGTAACATTTCGCCGAACACAAGTAGGGTTTAAATGGTTCTAAATGGTCTATACTAGCTCTGCTTCACGGCTTTGCATCGATCTTCCAAACACCCTGTATAATAATTTTAACAATCTCTATATTATTTCTAGGCTTTCAACCAGAAAAGACAACTTCGGTAACGTAACTCAGTTCTTCTACACCAACAAAGAGAAACCTCATGAAGTGAGCCACATTTATTCGCCACGAGAAAATAGATTTATGACTTTAGTATATGACGACAGAGGACATCTGATTTATACACAGGTCTGTATAGTAATCATAAAACTAGTATTCAGCATGGACTTGTCAAATAAATAGTTAATGTGCTATGTGCCTTATATTTTTATATTAATACTAATTGTGATAATTTATTACAGGTCGCTCGGCATAAGTATTATATTGCCACCGATCAATGTGGAACACCTGTGATGATCTTCAATCAATATGGTGAAGGAATCAGAGAAATAATGAGATCTCCATACGGTCACATAGTTTATGACTCAAATCCATATTTATATCTACCCGTTGATTTCTGTGGCGGACTATTAGATCAAGTGACCTCGTTAGTTCACATGGCTAATGGAAAAGTTTATGATCCTCTAATTGGACAATGGATGTCACCGTTGTGGGAGAATCTTATAGAACGCATCCACAACCCAACTCAGTTGCATCTATACAGATTCAATGGCAATGATCCTATCAATGTACGGCCACAAAATAAGAAACCAACAGGTAAAAATTATTTAAAATAATAAAAAAATAATAATATAGTAAACTATTTTCAATGATTTATTTAAATTAAATTTTTTCTTACCAGATCATCTGTCTTGGCTGCAATTACTTGGATACGACACGAAGAGTTTAGCGCCACAGCTGTACCCCGACGAATTGCCCGGTGGATCAGTGCTGCCAAGTATTCCTCGCGGCCGGCCCGTGTGGGGTACGGCACCTGGAGAGGCTAGTCCTGGCCTGCCGTCTGCCATGTCGTTACTTCCAACAGTGACTATCGAATCTGGCTTCCTGTCTCACATGTCCAATAAAAGAATAGCTGACTTCAGAAGCCTCTCGATACCTGCAATGTCAGCTCTTAAGACAGATGCTCTTAACCTAGCTCCAAAACGTATCGGTTCTGACTCCGAACCACCGTTTGGACGCGGTATACTCATATCCCGCAATTCACGAGGTCGTGCAGTAGTGACTACAGTACCATCAGCAAATGCCATCTATCGAGACGTGTACACCTCAGTGTTCAATAGATCTCATCTTCTACCATTCTCCTTCATCGTCCACGGAGATCAGCAGGATGTGTTCTACTTTGTAAAAGAGGACACATGGCGCGCGGCGGATGACAAACAGCAATTGAAACGTATGCAAGGCAAATTGAACGTAACTTTCCACGAAATAGCCGAGGGTGGTCGTTCATATGCTGACGTGAAGATCCACGGAAAGACAAGTATAGTGAATCTCCGGTATGGTACTAGTGCAGAGCGTGAACGGCAGCGGCTGCTGCATCACGCGCGCGCTGCTGCAGTACGCAAGGCGTGGCACCGCGAGCGCGACGCGTTGCGCGCCGGGCTTGGCGGAGTGCTAGACTGGTCTGCCGCAGAATTGGAGGAACTTCAGAAATCTGGCCAGGTGGCTGGCTACGAAGGCGAGTACGTACACGATGTCGCGCGATATCCGGAGCTCGCAGAAGACCCATACAACGTGCGCTTTGTGAAGAAGCGCTCCGACCGCGCCGAGCGACGACGACGGAAGCGCGAAGACTGCAAAGCGCCCTGGTGGCTCGCCTGGGACGATATCTGCTAGTGACGTGCCGCCATCCATATGCCAAATGATGTGAATGTGAAAATAGGTGTGTACGAATGATGAAGAAAGTTCGTGTGAGTGATTGTGGAAATATATTTTGTAAATAGTCTCTATTAATTGTTAATTGTTGATGTATGTATGTACGGTAGATGCGAATCCCTATCGCTGTGTAAATAATATAATTTAATTTGCAGGGAGAGAATGGACCTTTTGAGAGGACTGATATTAAAAATAAATGTAATGTATGTATAAATAAGATTTATGTGAATATGAAATTATTTATACTTATTTATCGGTAAAAAAGCTTCATTGTGTCCAATGTTCTTTATAAAATTTAGATGAAGACTATTTGAAAGAATAAAAAGGCATACTTTTTTAACCAAACCAAACTGAAGTTTTCTTTTCCCAACAACTCTATGTACTACAAACAAATATGGGAGTCTACTCTAGGCATAAATAGGCATCAACATAACTATACTGTGCTCATTATCATGGGACACAATGTATTACAGTAACATTCCACCTAAACACATTTGCACACTACTACGAGGGTGGATTAAAAGGGTACAGCGCTGGTGTAATCTAGGTTTGTTCTAGATATAAATCCAACCTCTGGAGAAGATTTATCACTACATTACATTGCCCATCTACACAATATTGACAATTTGCTAACTCCAATCCGACTTGGACAGGCTTGATGACAATATTATTAGGATAGGGCAAACGACGATCACTTAATTTAACAGTAGATACTAGCACAAGTAAGAGTACTGAATAACCAGCGTTATAGGTTTTATACCATAAAGGTTTACTTACCTACTCGCAAGAGATAACTTCTTAAACTGAAATGAGTATAACTGACTTAGATTAAAGGTAAATTAAAAAAAAAATTACATTAGGAAAGTCGTTAGATATATAGATCTGCTATTGAAAACCCACTGACACACACATTAACTTACTTATAAATAAATAAAAACATTATTTTGTGTAAAAGTTATTTATTTATGTTCGAACCGTCAATCTTTGAACAACGTATTCAAGTTAATTTTTACAATATCAATTTTATACACAAAATTCATGTCAACGCAATCATAAAAATTTTATTGTACACCATTTATGTTATAAAGGTCTGAATGCATTATCACATGTCATCTAAAATAAAAATTATATTTACAATTGTTGTTTATTAATCGACATAGTTGACAATAAAAACAACTTCCAACTAAATTATATCGTATTATTTATAAAAATCTCCATTCGAAAATATATACAATAATTATTTTTTTTATTATATCTTAAAAGGTATAGGTACATTCGCATTCAAATTAACTATATATTACAAATCGCCTACATATTGAGCTACACTTTCGTAAACAAATGAGATCAACAAAACGCACTATTAAACAACTACACCTCAACTTATAAAATATTTGTGTTAATAGCAAAATATGTCCATGCAATATATAATACACATAGGCGTTACTCCAATATCTACAAAACAAAATAGTTATATAATATATATATATAGGCATGTCATAGAATGCCATCATGAACACATCACATTAACTAAAATAAATATTATGTAAATACAGCGAGTACGCCACAATCGAGTACATAAAAACTGTACATAATAAAATATACGAAATAGTATGCCCTATAGCAATATTTCGGCAGGTAACATTATATTTATTTAAATTATAGTGTATTCAGGGAGACGAGTTAGTAGAGCGCTATCTCACTCACACAATTTTTTAATTGCGATTGGTCAGTGATAAACGCTAAGGCGGTGTACACAGTACGAGTACTTTTTAGTCTACTCATACTTCCCGTGCTGTGCAGACGTGCTCATACTTGTGACTGTATGCTCGACTTGTGAACCGGCTGGTGTATTGGATTTTATAATTTATTAATGAACTAACGACTGGCTTGAAAACACCTTCAGGTGTGCATTTTTTTTTAATAAATGGTCCATGGTAATTTTTAAGCATCGCAGGTGTGCTAATGACCCGTTTATTGTTCTTTTGTCATAAATGAGCATTACCATAGTAAAATACTATTTCCCAATTTTGGTATATTAAACTGGTGCGCTACATCCATTGTTATTATTATCATTAAGTTATTGTTATATTCTCATTGTTGAAACACGTGTTTTATAACATTTTTATATTCTCGTTGAGAGTGAGGATGAGGGTGGAGGATGAAAGGTGGTCTAAATATGTTTGAGTCGAAGAAACAATGCGATTATCACAAGGAGATGAATGCCGAAGAATTTGAAAATTGGTTTAGAGAAGTTTTAAATAAGCTAGATGATAATTCTGTGATAGTCATGGATAACGCTTCTTATCACTCTAGAAAAATAGAGGGAATCCCAACGGCCCAATTTAAAAAAACAGGATACTTGTAATTGGTTACGAGAAAAAAATATTAGCTATAACGCTGAAATGTTAAAACATGAATTATTAAACATCGTTAAAAATCATAGACCGACCATACGACGCTTGCATTATAGACGAAATGTCAAAATCACAAACCAAAACTGTATTGAGACTGCCGCCGTATCATTGCGAATTAAATCCTCGAATTTATTTCTTTCCTTCATATCCATCAGATACCCATAAAAAAATCTATCAAATTAATGTCTCTCAATTTATACGACAGACGAAGCCGCAGTAATAAACTAAGCGATCTTTTAAGAAGCGCAGTGTGAACGCACATTTACATTTCTAAGGATTTGTTAACGCCCACCGACCCTAGAAAAGTATTTTTTGTCCTTGTCATTTGTATGATAATGTGCGATAAAGAAGGCGCTATACTAACTCGTCTCCGTGAATACACTATAGTACATAACATTATGTTTGTGCGTGTGCATAATGTATTAACAATAATTAAACAAACGGTATGAATAGCAACAAACGGGATGAATGGAAACAAAATAGTTATTATAAATTTCATGATGTTTCTTTAAAAAATATACAAGTCGCAATGTACAGAATACATATAATTTATAGTAATAATAATAATGTTTAAATGTTTAAAAAAAAAAACATCGTTTATTTTACAAAAACTAGTATTGTTTCCATTTAACCCGTCAGTTGCTATTCAATTCATCCCGTATGACTGTACTAATAGTAATTAAGAAATATTTAGAACAACTAATGGGAACTAATTCATAAGGAAACGCAGCTTCGTTTGTTTGCAATAATCAATTATTATACAGCTTATACATAAATGTATTATATACCTATTGTGTAGATTGGTGTTATAACTGAAGGCCAAAATCTGTCGGATTTGGTAAAGTGAACAACTATGGGAAATGAATCACAGTGGTGTACTTCAGTCGGACTATGTGAATCGATGCTTTAAAAGGCAATGCGGCTTATTTAAATAAAGCTTAAATCGATAAACAAAATTGAAGTCTGAACCAGGATTAGAACCCCTTGCTTATTATGATACCCAAGTTCTTGCCCCGATTTGCATATTTGCTTACTACTATGCTGAAATTAAGAGGCGATGAACCTCTGAATTTCATAAAATAACCAAGGCTATCTAGTACGTCTAGTAGTTAAGTTTAATATTACAATTGATGCTGTTATACTATTTAGAATTAAATTATATTGGACTCAATATTAATATTTTTGCCGAGTTATTCATTACTAATCTTCAAATTTTATTGATAGACTCGGTTTATTTAAATAAGTTAGCGCTACCTTGAGGTAAAATATTGAAAATAAATTCTGCTCTTACATAAACCAGTTTAGAACATTATCGCAATAAATTACATTTAGGTAAATGTAATTGAAAAATGTAGACAAACAGATTCATATTTAATTTAGAGGTAGGTAATAAGATATTTAACTCTGTTTACCCAACGCTGCATTATACAGCGAAAAAATGAAGGCAACCGTTAAGAGCGTTTATAAAACTCATTAGCACCGCCAATTGAAAAAAATCATAATTTGTTAAATTAAATTAGTTAAATTTCGCATCCGTTTTTGTTTTAAATGCCTTATTTATCTAATCAAAAAACATTTAAAGTGTTGAGAGTGTGTTATATAAATAGTTTATTGCCTGTTCTAAAGACTTGTAAACAACATTTTCCATTATTGATTCTATTCGCGAATTATGATTTTTTTTCAATTGGCGGCGCTAGTAAACCCTATAAACGCTCTTAATAATAACAGTCATAGATTCGAGAGCTGAATATCAAATTATCTGTACGGTGAGTATGTCAATACTATATATTAATAGTTTTCGAACACAATTATTAATTACTTAAGTTGATGTGTTAATTTACAAAAGAAAATCTTCAAATTGATACCTGTTCTATTTGTAACTAATTATCTTTTTTTTTTTAATTTAACAAACGATTTAACCAAAGAAGATTTAAGATCTTTTTTATATTAGCTATTAAATCGAATTTTGTCCATTATAGTTGAAAACATTTTTGACAAATTCAAATAACAAATTCGGACAACGAGTCTCAACTAACAGTCTATCGTGAACGCTGAGGAAATTTGTATGCTGTGAGATATCTATTACTAAACACTAACCATTATTAACTTTGGATATAGTCAAAGTTATTGTATACACTAATATAAAACTTTTAGGGCAGTTACGAGCAGTTACTAGAGTTTGTATGATTAATTAATCCTCTTTATCGGAACTTTAGCTATAAAAAGTTTTCTGTTCATTATACTATTAAAACCGATCTATAAGAACAATTGCGATAGAGACATTCGATATTTGACATTGTAACTAGTAATTCATTGGCAAAAACTGTTAATGAGACGTTACCATTAAGTACGAATTGCATTTTATCTATAGGAATATATTGTGTACTCCTTTGCAATAGATCTACATCTATATTCCGAACTCTATTGCTCAAGGTAACGTGTAAAAGCAACAGAACTGCTGATATATGCAAGATTTTTAAACTGTAGCAATACAAGTTTATTAAATGAAAGTAACATAGCTGTAACATTATTAAAGACGAACAACGCTTCTTTAACTAAAGATCGTATTATAAGGGAACATTATTTAGTGCATAATATAACTATTTGCATATGCAACGTTATAACTCTGTAGCAATAACACAATAAGTGCATTTGCAACGTTATTCTGTTAAACAAGAGAAACTTCTACAATTATGGAATTGGAATGTTAGCCCAAACAGTTATTTTTTTAATATCAATATCAGAATGGGTGAATAGGAAGGAATAACTTATTGCAAGTTTAACTAAGCAGGCAAGATGTATCTTTATTTTAATCATCATAACAGACCATTAATGTCCTACTGCAGGGACGGGCCTCCTCCCGTGACGGAGGGATACTTGGCCTACTAATACCACGCTGGCCAGACGGATTGGCATAGGGTTTAATTTCAAGTTTTCCTTCTTTTTATTACGTAAAGATAATATTCACGGATGGACTATCCGTGAATGAATATTAACTTAGTCGGTTTTTACGACACACATGGGATGAGATGGGGTGGTGACACACTGTATTATTTATTTACAATAACTATTTAGTTTATATTCATCCCGTCAGTTGCTATTCATTCCGTTTGACTGAACATCTAATAACAAAATAAGTAAATTGATACGCATAGTCAAGTCACACGCTGTAATGTCATTGGCATACTTTAAAGCAACCACTAGACAAGTATACTACATTATTGCTTATTACATTTATATTTAACTGTCAATGTGTCCTAGCACAAAATCTTAAAAAAGTCACAATAAGGCTACTACTATTTGGTGAAGGTATTTGCAAATCTGCAAATAATATCAAATTGTTTTTTTATATGTACAGTCAGAATAAAATAATTAGTGTCACTCAATTTATTTAAAATAAATAGACACAGTCAAAAATCTATAGTATCAGTACAAAGATTTGCTGTCCACATTATTAGTTTTGAACATTTAGAATTTTTAGATAAGAACAGCGAGATGTGTGAATGGATGAATATAATGGTGGAGTGAACCTTTTTACACTATGAATCATATCCTCTGTCGCGAGGAACTCTGGAAAACTTAATGTAACGGATACACGAACATCCAGATTCAGACAATGATATATCACGTTTTGAATGAAACTATTTATTTGAATACCGTGTTACTAACTATTTGACTTCGACTGTACTTGAGGAACAAACTATAACTATTTCGTTATTGTTAAGGCTTACTAAATCGCAAGGATTTAGATATCATTTGGTGTATAACGTTAATTATTATGTACAGAATTGAATTTGTTAATAAAATATAAAGATTTTTAAAAGCGGTGTTATTTAGTCTTAAATTTTATGTACTGTTTAATCTCTAATATATATGTAATAATTACATCAGGGTTCTGTAGATTTGTATTAGATTCCAGCTAAGTCATATTTTTTACAACAAACTAATTATTCTCATAGCTTTATAAGCATATATTACATATAGTGAAACGATATGCAAGCCAGTCAGTAACTCCTATTTGCCTCTTTTACTCGAATCATAAAACTTTTTGTCGAATAAGAACATGCAAGGACCAATAATACTTTCATAATATTGCTGTGTATAATTTGAAATAGTAACACTACACTAAAAGTGTATATTATTACTTAATAACGCGTTATATTATTATAAAGCACGTGAGTTAATAGCTGACAATACATATCGTAATAAATATTATATTTTAAGTTTTATTATACACACTGTAATAATATATGGGAACCAAAGTTTATTATACGATTACTCAAAATTAATCAACTCATATTTTTCGTGTCGTGTCAAGTTTCGTTATCGCGAAAACAAATCAAACTTGATATAAAAACCTACACCTATCTATCTGGCCAGAGTGGTGGTCAAGTTGTGCTCTGCATGTCTTACCTATTGTGTGACAATTTGACAACTAAAAGTTAACTTAACCGAATTTTTAACGATTTTAAGGAACGAGAATTGACATGCCGTTCTTGAAAAAGAACATAAATGAGTTGTTGTGCTGAATCAATGTATTTAGAGCCAGCCTGATAAGAAATTAAAAATATTTTTAAAGTCGCTAGCACTCTTTAATTCAATTATGTACCTGTATGTTTATGCTTAGCAAAATTCTATTAATTTAATTATTTAACTTAAACCAGGGTTGGAACCGTTGAGTGCTATATTTTATAACCAAGAATCATAAATTATAAAATGATTACAAGGTTAACTAAGTTGATTATCAATATCTTTTGTTGAGTAATTTAAGTAAAGTAAAATAAACTTTGGTCATAGGTCATTTTATACATAAAATAGATATATAGATACTATAATATAGTATGTTTCGTATACATTTCATTCAGGCAATGTGTTTAATAATGAGGAATATTATTATTATAATATCAATAACGCTTTTGAAGTCCTTTAACAATAAACATAGAGGTTAACAATAGTTTTTTATTTTATTAATTTTAATAAGTTCATTGTATATTAAGTAATCGTTTTTTTTTTAACAAATCCACAGAACCCAATATCCACACCAATCAATAACAAAATCAGATCGTAGAGGAGCCTTGTGTACTATAGAATAAGAGAGCTACTTGAACTTTAAACGTAACCTACTAGCTACAAAGCTCCAATAAGTCTATTTCACTTTAATAAAAACTGGCCTTTTATACAAATAAGAGCTCATTTTCAGCGGTCGTTATCCGGCATGTGCAAAAGCAATTAAAAGCATTCGATATTTTTGTTAAGACATGCGATTGGATCAAGTCTTTTTCGTTTTGAAGCTTGGCCTGCCAGAAAATATTAAAGGCTACTCCGCATAAGGGATAACGACCAGTGAAAATAAGCTCTAAATCATAACCAAAACGCAGACATGATAATTTTATTTTATGTTTATGTTTTAGTGTTTTTTTTTATGGAGAACTAGAACAAGGAATCCCATAGACCGTGTCTCTATTTCACAAAAAAAAATCAACTCCCAGACTAGGTATCATACTCTGTTAGCGTAATGCCGGGATTTTTACAATGGTACATATAAAGGAAACATAGAACATCAAGACTCGGTGCAACCATTTCCAGATCGCGCAAATGATTGTCATGCGTGGAATTTTAGTAAGCGGCCTAGGTAATTAATGTTTAGTACTATATTCGTTCGACCAATGTGCACTCTTTTACATATTTATTTAACAATCAAGCCATGAAGCGACTGTAATGAAACAATTCTACGTAAAAGCTAAGACATATATACATACTTATATCAAATTAAAACTTTCTTAATATTTACATGAGTCATTTTATACACGAAACTAGTCAAAAATATAAAAAAACAAAAACGTAACTTCGACTAACTATATGTGTGATGCTTATTTGCAACAAGTCTATATACATATTTACAACTTATTTAAGAAAAAAACAGATTCATCACTGCTATGTGTGTTGTACTTCAAATAATTTCATGTTCATGTCATATAATTTCATGTTCATGCCATTTAATTTCATGTTCATGTCATAAAATTTTCATGCAAACAGTGATTTTTAATTTTAATACTGATTTACACGTTATTTTTTATTGACTACCAAATTGAGTAGATTAAAGTCCGCTACACTCTTTACTGTATTAAATTTACTGTATGTGTAGAGTATTGATATATTTATATAGTTGTTAACAACGAATAACAACAAATAACATGTCCATTTAATTAAAACGTCCAGTACCCTTAAATCCCGGTCTGGTAAAGAAGAAACAATTTTCGAATACTATTTTAAACTTGCCAAGAAGATAAGTTAAAATATAAGTACAATTTTTTCTACTTTATCACTATATTTCTTGATTGAACAAAATAATGTTAATAATAGAAATGGATTATTGATAAGTTTAAGGCAGTATTCAAAATTATGTTCTTTTCACGCTACTAAGAAAGGGGCACTGTTTGCTCAATTACTCTTATAATTTAAAATGTAAAATGTGTTTCATTTTTATTATCAATTCATGTCATGATCCAATCACTTTCAATGTTGCATTTTTAATTAAAATTCAATATATATATATTAAATAATTTGTGACATTCAAATAATAAAAATACATGATTGTAAAATTACATATTATGATAAATAATTCGAATAAAATAAAATGTATCATTATACATGATTAAAAACAACATATTGAAGAACATTGGATGGATTATTGATAAGTTTAAGGCAGTATTCAAAATTATGTTCTTTTCACGCTACTAAGAAAGGGGCACTGTTTGCTCAATTACTCTTATAATTTAAAATGTAAAATGTGTTTCATTTTTATTATCAATTCATGTCATGATCCAATCACTTTCAATGTTGCATTTTTAATTAAAATTCAATATATATATATTAAATAATTTGTGACATTCAAATAATAAAAATACATGATTGTAAAATTACATATTATGATAAATAATTCGAATAAAATAAAATGTATCATTATACATGATTAAAAACAACATATTGAAGAACATTTACATGTAGTGTGATGAGACTTAAGGAATTTTATTTTATAATTTAATATTTTATTTTATGTAAGTATTTATAGGATTAAATTACAATTAAAAAATTCAGTCGTTGTTTCTCTGACATTTCGGTGCTAGCAACATTGAAGATAATATATATTAATAAATATAATTGAATCTATCGCGATAGTTAAAATAGTAATACACTATAAAACAATGTACATAAACGGTAATAAATTGCCGGAACTATTTAATTAAGAATCATAGTAATTTTAGATAACAAAATTATTATAAATCCATTATTGCATAAAAGCACGTCTATTTTTTTAAATATATTTAGAATATCGGTGATAGAAGCCGTACGTATGTATGATTGACAGTATTAGACTGTGCACGGCACTGTAGAGTAACATCATTACGTAATAATTTAACTGAAAGTAATATTTACAGTATATTTGGCTAGAGAACTATCTCTAGGTCGGTTGTGGCAACACTAAGAACTGTCGGCGTTGGATTTCCGTCGCACTTGCTGAGCGCCCAGCGCTTGTGCCGCTGCCTGCGTTATAAACTGACTCGTGCCTGTAATTATATTTATTGTGATTGATATTTCTTTTTCGATTGTTAAGGTTTATTTCCAGACTTTGAATTTATGATTAAGCCTTAATTAACGGTAATTAATAATATTTAAGATCTTTGATTGATAGACTGATGCATTTCTTAAATTAATCCAATACCTAATGTTTCATATCAAGATATTTAATAATTGGTTGTATAGGGGGTACTACAATGTTACAGCCGTGATCATTTAGAGCAGCACTCGACGGTGGAATGAGGATAAGGCGAACCAAACGGTAGTAATTGTGTCCAATAATAAATAGCGTTTATTCATTCATTCAATTACTCACTCATTCACTCAATAGTTACAGTAAGCGTCAACTAACTCGGCCGCCTTGAAGTTGCTGCAAATGGCTTCGTCAATAAATGGCGTGGTGCATGTGTAATCTTTGATCCTGTACATGCAGGAACTTCCATGGCGGCAGAGTTAGTTTCGCGTAGTATAAAAGCTACTACGTGTGGTACCTTGTCCCTGCGGGGTCTGTGGGGGCGCGTGCGGGCGCGGGGGCCGCACGAGCGCGCGCGGCGGCGGGCGCGGCGCACGCACCACCTGCACGCTGCCGGCGCGCACGCCGCCCTTCACGCTGCCCGACATCAGTTGCGCTGCACACGTAACACGACACTTACACGTGTGTACTAAACTTACGTTTCTTGTAACTTGACATTGAGCCTTGTAGCGCGTAATATATTTAAGAGTCGAAGCGTTTAAGACGAGATTAATTTATGGACGATAATGCTTGTTAAGAACATCAGCAAAGTCCTGTCATACATGGACACCGTTCAGTGGTATTTCGACTAAACGTGCTTCGGAGTGACATAAAACATCGTCTGCTTGAACAACTACCTGCACCAAGTTAGCGAGCGACTAACTAAACTATAAAGAAGAAGAAGATTTAGGAGTCCCCCTCTTATTACTAATTCTTTTTTATGTATTTTCATAACCTCCTTGTACTTCACAACTTCTACTGTCTCCGTAATTTAATACCGACAGTAGCGACCCACTGCATAAATATTTATTGCAATTTGTTTAAAAATAAGAATACTATACATAAAACATTTTACACGACTTTACCAATACAAAATATAATTAAAACTTAACTTACCAATAGGTAATGAGAGCACCGAAGGTTGATTAGTAAGGACCACGGACGTGGTAGGCGGGACAGACACAAGTAACCCGCTAGGCGCACCGGAAACGTTCAATGATAACGATATAGGTTGAGAGAGGCCCGGTATCTGCACTTGAACGTTTTGTAGGCCTTGTATACCTTGGAGACCTTGGAGTGATGCTAAACTAAGACCCTATGGGCAAACACAAAATTTATATTACTTACGAATTTGCTTGCATTTGAAAGTTGCAGTAATTAATTTTGTTTAAAGTAATGTAATATATCTTATCATTAATTTTTTTTTTTTTGTCATAATGTTTTATTGTATTTTTTGCATCAAACATAAATTTCACCTCAAAGTGTTCTTTTGAGGGTTCTAGGCACAGATTTCATGTAATCTTTATGCAAATCATCTTTCTGATAACCTGTTTGTCAGTTTAGTAATCTCTCATTACAGAATATTTGATATTGATTGAAAATACTTCTTTTTTTTAGTCGTTACAGGCTTTTCCAATTACTAAGACAAGTTTTCGATCAAACAGCGAACGATTTAAAACCTTATTGTATACCACGAAAGCGGCATTTTCAAGTACCTGCAAATGACAGACAGGTGTGGCTTGCGCGGCAGGTTGTTGATTGTTGTCGGTGCCCATGAGTCTCTCCAACAGCGCACTCTCGCTACTCGACACGTTGGTCGCCTCGCTCTCGCCTCTGTAGTTAGTACTCATTACTTGTACTCCGACACCCTGATAATAAAAGAAAGAAAAGAGTTTTTTAAGCAATGTATATTTTAAATAGTTTTCAAAATGTACACGATGTTACAGCAATTGGGATAGTTGGGGTTTATATTTAAAGTTATTTACTACTTGTGTTGGAGTATTAACAGTGAATAAAATATTACATACATACATACATACATAAACTCACGCCTTATCCCGGCCGGGGTAGGCAGAGACGACAGAACGCCACTTGTCACGGTCCTGGCAGACAGATTCGGCCTCGTCCACATTCATTAAGCGAGTCATACATGCGCGTCGGATACGAGTGCTCTTTATTTGGCCCTTTTCCAATATGCAACCTATCTGGTCACCATATGTTTTCCGTGGCCTACCGGCACCGACTCGCCCTTTCACACTAGCCTTGTATACTTGTTTCGTCAAACGCTCATCATTCATTCTCTCAATGTGACCAAACCAACGCAACATTCCTTTCTCGATTTTGGTCACTATATCATCTTTCATGCCGCAACGTATTCTTATCTCATCATTCCTTACTCTATCTATCAGTCTTAATCCACATATACTTCTCAGTGAACGCATTTCTACCGCATTAATTCTACTTTCATGCTTCTTCTGCCATACCCAACTCTCGCTACCATACATTAAGGTTGGTGCTAGCACTCCCTTATGAACAGCCAGACGAGCTTTAGTAGTCACGTTCTGGCTTTTCATAAACGAGTGCAGGGCACCGTTCACCGAGTTTCCCTTTTGCACTCTTCTCTCAATATCCTTATCATGTTTTCCATCTCTCGTAAACATGCTCCCCAGATACACAAATTCTTTCACCTGTTCAAGTCTTTCACTTCCAATCATAACTTCACTAACAGTAATCTCTTCATTCTTCTCAAACACTATGACTTTCGTCTTACTTGCATTAACTTTCATTCCCTTTGATTCAAGTTCATCATTCACAACTGTTACCATCTCCTGCAGCTCACTCGCCGAAGAAGCCAATAAAATTTGGTCATCAGCGTACATGAGGCATTTGACACGTAACCCATCCATACTCAAACCACAATCACACTCTCTCAGTCTCGATAGACAACTATCCATGAACAGATTGAACAGCCAAGGGGACGCTACACATCCCTGTCTAACACCTTTAGATATTTGGAACCAATCCGTGTAGGTCCCATTTATTCTGACGCAAGCTCTGGAATCCCTATAAAGAGATTTCAGTGCTCGCACCAAAACGCTGCCCACCCCATACATGGATAGTGTCGACCATAGTTCATTCCTCCTCACTCTGTCATAAGCCTTTTCCAAATCTAAGAAGGCGCAATATACCTTTTGGTTCTTTGCCAAAAACTTTTCTGTAATGCACCTTAAGGAAAAGACTTGATCCGTACAACCCATGCCTTTTCTAAATCCCGCTTGCACATCCCAAATCTTGCTGTCTGTTATATTCAAAACTCTATCTATCAAAATTCTCGCATACAATTTTCCAACTACGCTTAGAAGGCTGATACCGCGATAGTTTCTACAGTCCTGCTGCGAGCCCTTTCCTTTGTAGAGAGGCACAATTACCGCCCTTGTCCAGTCATCTGGCACTCGACCTTCTCTCCAACACCGGTTAAATAAATGGTGCAGCAGACCTATAGTAAACCCTTCGCCAGCCTTCAACATTTTACTCGTCACCTTATCACAACCTGCTGCTTTTCCTGCTTTCATTCCTTTTAACGCTTTCACTATTTCGTCGTATCTTATTTCACTAGCATCCTCGTTTTCTAACTCCCTTTCACAAAATTCCTCAACATTATCTTCCTTCTCAAACAGACTTTCAAAGTAATTCTTCCACCTCTCAAGCACCATACAGTCGTCAATCAAAAGTTCACCTTTTACATCCCTTATCAAACCAAGCGACGGTTTAGTCTTTCCGCGCGCAGTGCTAACATACTTCCAGAATAATTTTATGTTACTCTGGAAGTTGAGACCAAACTTCTTATCTGCTTTTAACTGACATTCTTCTTTCTTTCGATTTACACATTCTTTCACTTTCCTTTTAAGCAGTTTATAACTTTCTTTCCTTCTTTCTATTGCACTCTCAATTTCATCTTGGGCCCTGCTATCATTCAACCTTTCAGCGGTGCGCAATGCTAGTAAATCTAACCAAACTTTCTTCTTCTCTTTCACTACATCTTTAACTTCACTGTCCCACCACTCGTTTTTTATATACTTTGCATTCTTCCTCTTACTTACTCCACATACATCCGTCGCAATATCAACCACATTATTTTTAAATGTAGTCCATATTCCATTTATGTCCTCATTTACTTCTTTCAAATTTGCCTCAAACCTTTCTTTATGACGACTTTTAAAAATATCTTTCACTTCAGGCTCTGACAGTCGTTCTACCTTTATTCGTTCTGGCATCATGATGGCACCTTTAGTCCGATGTCTCCAGCGCGTGAACAGGCCACTTATCCTACTCATCACCAAGCAGTGATCTGTACCCACGCTGGGACCCCGATACGCTCGCGTGTCCATCACTTTGCTTTTCAATCGTTCATCTACAATCACAAAATCTATCATACTTCTTATCTCTTCACTTCCTAATCTTCCTTTCCATGTATATTGATGGATTCGACGGTGCTCAAACCAAGTATTTGACACCACCAAATCCATTTCTGCACATAGATTTGCCAAGCATTCTCCATTTTCATTCACTCTGTCATCCCCAAACACACCTAGCACTCTTTCATATCCTTCTCTTTTTACACCTACTTTTGCATTAAAATCACCTACCAAAATAATTCCTTCATTCGTCTTTCGTAACAGGATAGTTTCCCGTAGCTGCTCCCAGAACTCTTCTCTGGCCTCCTGGCTAAATGACATATCTGGGGCGTATACACCCACTAAAAATATAGGGGTGAGCCACAGTTTCAGTCGGGCCCACAGCAAACGGGGACTAACACATTCATACTCCCTTAAGCATTCTCCCATTCTTTCAGAAAAGATAATACCGACTCCTTTCCGGGCCCTCTCAGTCGCTGGAACTCCAGACCATATAGCAGTGAAAGGGCCGTGCGTTGTCATATCTTTTCCCTTTCGTTTCGTCTCATTCACACATAAAACATCGATCTTTCTTGCACTCATCAAATCACACACTTCGTCGATTTTTTCGTTCATTCCTCCTCTTACATTCAACGTGGCAAAGCGGCATTCCACCGCCCGCATTTCGCCCCGACAAAATGGATTTCGGCGTGGTGTGTGGCGAACATGGCCGCCGCCTATAGACAAGATTGTGCCCCCCCCAGAGTACGAGGGACAGCCCCCATCTGGCAAGCCAAACGAGGGGAGGGATTCTCCAGGGCACAACCCTGGTACCCCCCTGGGGTAACATATTTCCAAAACTTGCCATCATAATGTCGTAGTTCGCAGTAACTGATGTTAAGCTATTACTCGGAGAGACGCTGCTGCCCGCCTTCCAGAATTCCCTTAGTCGCCTTTTACGACACCCGCGGGATGAGTTGGGGAGGTTCTACTCTAAACCCGGAGACCCACTTCCTTCCTTTCATTACATAAAGATAATATTCACGAATACCTAGTCCCTTAGTCGGTTCTTACGACACCCATGGGATGAGATGGGGTGGTGACACACTGTATTCTTACTCCGTCACCACACGGAGGAATAAAATATTATAACATGTATTCTTCGTGAGGTACAGATTAAGAATAAAGGAAAAGCGTGTTGTAAATCTCGGGACTAAGGGGAAATTGTCCGTAATTATGTGTGCGAAAACCCTCTCTCATAAAGCGTCACGACGCCTTTCTAGTAGAGCGCCGCGACGCTTCTCTCGTAGTGTGTCGCTTTCTTGTTGCTTTATAGAAAAGGCGTCGCGACGCTCTGACTTTGTTATAAAGCGTTGCTACACCTCTCTCATAGACTGTACGGACGCCTCTCTCATAAAGCCTCGCGACGTCTGTCTAATAGAGCGTCACGACGCTTTTCTCATAGACCGTCGCGACGTCTATCAATAAGCGTCTTTCTATTAATTAAGTACCTAAAAAATTTAAAGTTGGATTATGTTACCTGTTGCGTATACGTAGGTAACGTATGCGAGGCAGTTGTAGCTGTTATGATCCTAGCATTGGCTATCGACGCTCTGCCTAACAGTTTGTGAGTGTCGATGTTCGCGTCGGCAGTAGACGTCGCATGCGTCATGATTCGATCTTACATTCTTATAGAGCATCGCGACGCCTGTCTTATAGAGTGTCGCGACGCCTTTCTTATAAAGCGTCGCATCGTCTATCGAATAAGTGTCTTTCTATTAATTAACTACCTAAAAATGTAACTTGGATTGTGTATCTCACCTGTTGCGTATACGTAGGTAAGTTTTGCGACGCAGTAGTAGTTATTATGATCCTAGCGCTGGCTATCGACACTCGGCCTAACAGTTTGTGAGTGTCGATGTTCGCATCGGCAGTGGACGTCGCATGCGTCATGATTCGATCTTACATTCTTATAGAGCATCGCGACGCCTGTCTTATAGAGCGTCGCCACCCCTTTCTTATAGAGCGTCGCGACGCCTTTCTTATGGAGCGTCGCGACGCCTTTTTAGCGTCTTATTATTTAGTATGATGTATCTCACCTGTTGTGTATATGTAGGTAAGGTATGCGAGGCAGTAGTAGCCGTTATGATCCTAGCGTTGGCTATCGACACTCTGCCTAACAGTTTATGAGTGTCGATGGTCGCGTCGGCAGTAGACGTCGCATGTGTCATGGCCGCCGGCGCACTGTTTAATAGGTTCAGTATCGTTGCATTGCTACTCGGTGTACTGACAACCGCAGATTTGGCAGCGTTTTGACTGGCAGCTGGAATGTTTAGGAAATATATTAACTTCGTTTCATGATATTAAATGTGCTTTTCGTGTAAATATGACGTCAAACAATTAATTTAAAAAACCTATTTAAAAATTAAGTAATCACTTTTGTGTGTTCTTTGTTTATTTTTTCTTTCTATTGCCGCGCTGAGTCTCTGTGACATTGCTTCATGTTTCAGGTCTACAATGTAGTACATCTTTTCTTATGGACTACATTCCTGCTTATATCTGGTGTGTTGCAGTTACTTTGTTACATACATACAAAATTCACGTCTCGTTCTAATGGAGAACATTTTAAAATGATTACAAAACATAACTTACCTTGTTGAAACTGCTGTGCAGAATTCATTAGACTAGTAACAAGTGCACTGATGGCTGGATTCGTTGTCCTTGGTTTTGTGATGGTTGCTTTCTGCTGTGTCGTTGTTGTGTTTGTATATTGAATATTTTGTACCTGCACAATAATTAAATAAGTTATGAATGGTATATTAAGTTAGTAATAATAATTTAATATATATACTTAGGACCAAACTAAAAAAATGTTTTTATAAACAAATTTCTATTGTCTATAGTTTGTATTTGACGATGTATGATTGGTTACAAAAGTCTCATAATTGACATTTATGACGTTTAAAGGCCTACGCAGACCGGGACGGCATGGCAAGGGATTTAAATTTCTACTAATGGACATTCAACCGTACTATTACAGAAATACGACATAAATTGCTATGCTTTAAAATGATGCCGTGGCATTGAAAGGGATTTTATCGCACGGCATTAAAAGACGCGCCACAGGCTCCCGTGGCGGGATGCCGTGGCATACTGCGGTAGGCAACGGCATGCCCCGGACTCACACACGCGATCAAACGCAACTGAAGACTAAAAGTGTATCAGGCAGCAGGAACCGCTGAGGCAAGCTTTTTATCGGCCAGTGTGCGCTGACTCACGGCAAAATCTCTTGCCATGCCGTCCCGGTCTGCGTAGGCCTTTAGATATATTGACAAGAGATTGATATTATATTTAGACGAAATTTAAGGGTTTACCTAAACGAAAATAAGAAATACGAATACGACTATTAGCTCTGTGGTGACAGATCGAAAATAAGTTCTAATCCATCAAATTTCCACTTTACGCGGGCCTCTGCCTTCCATATCCATCGGTTTCCCACCATTTAAAATAAGTAATTCTATTAAAATATTTAATTTCAATAAATACTATTTTATAATTACCTGTGAGGTGCCAGCTGTTGACATGAGAGGATGTTGTATGTGTATAATGGCTGATTGCATCTTTTGTGGGTTGAGCGGTTGTTGGGGATTTGTGAGTTGCTGGGCTAGTAACTGATTTGTTGATGCCTGTAACATATTTCAATAATATTAAAGTTGATTATACGCAAAACCTAACACTGTTTTTAGAATATTAAAGTATGAATCATCTTATCTAAATACAGACATAATAGATGATAATACAGACAGATATAAAAATAGGTAGTCCCTTTCTTCTCCGAATATCGATCGTCCGAAAATCATAATCCCAAACAAGTTTACTATATTCATCACTTTCCATAATGTTTGCGTATACGAAATCGTATATTACCTAATCGTCTTTACCTATAATACTTGTGTGTCATAAAATGGGGTACTATAATTATTACATATCCTATTTTTTCTTGCTATAAAGTCACATGTCCTAAAATAAAATATTAGGGCAAAAGTCAGAAACAGTTGGTTAGGTTAGGTTAGTATGGTGACCACAACGCGGTGCCAGAAACATTTTTTTTATGTAAAACTAGAATATAGTATTTATGTCTTTTAAATATTATAGGTTGTGATGGTTATAGCAAAAAAAATTAGGTCATGTTATGTTTTGGGATTTAGGTTTTCGGACAAGTGATATTATAAGACATGAATTTAGGGCTAGCTACCATTCGGACACATGATGATTCGGACACAAAATGTTATGACACCTTAGATTATGGATAAAAAAATTATGAGACAAAATAGAGAACCATAAAAATAATAGCAACGAATTTACTAACTACAACACAAAAAGATTACCTGAGGAGAAAGCCGTGGCGTCGTAGGAGAAGGTTGTTGTTTTAACGCAGCATCAGGAGTAGTGGCGACGTTACCAACAACGGTGCCAACATTGCCCACAACCGTGTTCACAGTGCCCACAACCGTGCCCACGTTGCCCACGACTGTACCAACGTTATTAACATTGCCGACCACGTTACCCACAGCTGTGACGTTGCCAACTTGCTGCAACTGCGCTTGCTGTGGAAATAATAGAAATACAGTTAGTTTATTTAAAAGATCAAGTATGAGGGTTGTGAATTGTAGCCCAATTTTGTAAACACTTTTTATTTTATATTATTAAGATTCTCTACGCTAACTTTATAGTGAAAAAATTCTTACGGAACTTTTAAATGACGGTCAATGATTTGGAAAATTGATTCTAGAATAAGCTTTCCTTCTTAATAGAGCTAAAGGTAATGACTGTTGAAAAAGTGTTTACAGTAAGTCTAGATGTGGAGATTAAACCTATTTTCTTAGTCTGTCACTTATAACACTTAAAAATAGTTTCTAATTAATTTTTTTTAAATAATTATACTTACAAGTATAGGCAATTGACGTGCATTCGTATGAGTATTTGTGGTTGATTGTATAGTTGATGTTCTGGAAATAATAATGTCACAAAACTTAAAAAAGTGTTTAATTCACAATTTTGTACGATCATCATTACGGGACTCTACACCTGTCCAGCTAAGCCAAAGACTGGTAAACGTGCTCTAAAAGGTTACCCTTGTTAAAATAAAAAAATTTGGTAGAACGTGCAGGGATTTTTTACAATGGGACCCAACCACCCATTTTCCTTTTACTGTGAATTATGTTAGACAAGATTAACCTCTCAAAAGTACTGAACGTACAAATAGGAGGATATTGGGGAAAAGCAATATCTTCTTGAACTAACCATTACTAAATTAATTTATTAACTAAACCAGACTATTCAAAGTGATATAATAACTCAGCCAATCTAAACTGTGTCATTGGTACAGGGCAATGGCTTAAAAGAAGTCGTTTACTTGCCGTTATCGCAATTATTTATTACATGGATACACAATATAAAAGAACATAACTAACGCTATGTCCTTGTCATTTTGTATAATATCATGGTCCCTTATCTTTATTACAGTATTTAAATAAGTAGTTACAAATTTCGTTTTTAATTCTAAATACTTAAAAAAAAAATTGACATTTCAAAAGGTAGTTACTAAATTACTTTCTGAACATCCAGTGAGTCATGTGGCCTAAAATGGTTTCTAGCTTATTGGGATGGATTGGTCAGAACGAATAGAATTGAATGACCCATCTAGATGACTTACCCCCGGTTTCTGAATGACTAATCAAGTAAAAATCAACTAATCAAGGGTCAAAACTATCATTTTCAGGAACTAAAATGACAGTTTTTACACTTGTTTAGTTGTTTTTTACTTAATTAGTCATTCAGAAACCGGGGGATTGTGCAGAAACAGTCTAGCGAAACTAAACTAAGGGTCAGGAAAAAAAAACACCCCCTACCCACGCTCGAAAACTGCAACAACATCAGGCCGGCCGAGAAAGGTGGCGCAGATTACTCGGGCGGCCTGATGTTGATGGCTATTACTGTAGTGTAAAAGACAAAGATATAAAACTTACACAACAGGCGCTGATGTAGCATGTGTCTGTACAGTAGCCACGCTTCCCGCCGCTGATCGTTGCTGAAGTAATAATTGTTGACCCTGTTGACAAATAAAATACAGAATTAAGTACATCATTACTACTTTATAATGTCCCAATGCAGGGACAGGTCTAGAGACAGAGTGTAATTTGCTCAACCAATCCCATTCGCACAACGCCTTCTAGACCTAAACTAAACAACTAACAAACTAAACTACAAGCTGTAGGACACGAATAAGATGAATTCGGGTTGTGGCACATTCTGAATTTTAGAATATACATTACATAATGATGTGATTATCAGTAAGGACCTATCAATCATTTAAAGTCAAAGTATTTTATTGTAAATGCATGTACGTATTTGTGTTGGTGTGTGTGAGTGTGCGTGTTGTTTGTGGGTGTGTGTGTGTTTGAGTGTTTGTGTTGGTGTATGTGAGTATGAGTGTATTTGAGTGTTGCATGTGTTTGAGTGTTTGTGTGTGTACTTGACAGACTGTGTGTGTTTGTACGAATAAAAACAATTATACACTTATTACATCTGTATCAGACTAAATTACAATATCTAAAAACTTACCAATTCTCTCATTCCACCAGTAAAAGACACCCTCGGTAATTGTCCAGGCACAATATGTCTTATCCTAACTGACTTACGACCTTCTTCTGTAAATATTTCTGTGAATTGTTGTATGTATTTATTTGCTTGAAGTCTTGAACCTGTAACGCAATAACAGAAATCTGTGTATACAATGAAGAGATTTATTTATTTGAGTTTACTGGTTTAAAGATGTAGATAAATGTATTTTTTATTTTTACCCATGTGTAAATAGCTTTTTAATATAGGGAAACCTTTTACAGCCCATCTACTCGCTTTTAAAAGTCCCGACAGAGACAATTTACCGACCCACGGTGTTTTTTACTCACCCATTATAGGCCAAAAACAGACACTTACTAAGGAAGTTTCGGCGGAATATTATCGAACTGGATTTGTCAGATAATATGGACAATAAAATCATTTTTTTTTATTATAACCAATTTTATTTTTTATTAAATTAAATTTTTAATATTTTGTTAACTAATAATACATACCTAATGTAAACCGGCACGCAGCACCATTTCTTTCACCCTCCACATGATCTCTATCTACATACAATTCTCCAAGAAATTCCTGATCGGACGGCCTTTGTAATATCGATAATTTTATATGGAAGAAGCCAGCACCCGCATGGGGCGAGGTCTTTTCAGTCTCTAGAATGTACTCTTCAACAAGTTGCGGTTGACAGTCTGGTGTTGGTCGGGGCCTTTCGTAAGCACGAGCTAATCTTAAAGGACCACCAGGTTCCGTTGGTACTACTAAGGGTAAAGGTTCCATTTTTGGTGGCTCGATGGGCTTGAACACCTGGAGAAATAGATGTAGTTTTAGTAACATTTTAAAATAACTAAACATAGAATATGAATTTAATGAAATTGAATTATTGAAAGTGAGGCTATCTATTATGGTAAAAATATGTCGCAAAAATACATAGATGGTACTGTCAAGGATCTGTTAATAGACAGCCAAACTGTTATATTTGTTTGTAAAAGTTCAATATTATGAAACAAGTGCCTAATTAGGCTCGTAGCACATATAACGTAACTTAAACGGACCGGCACCGTATCAACTCTAGCCGTTCAGTATTATTTGTATGAAACTTCTTACTGCAACACACACTAATCGGAATCATAAAGTAATCGGATTTTTGACGTTTAACATCAAGGAAAGAGGCGAGGCGGTGCCGATCCGTTTACGTTACGTTATATGTGCTACGACCCTTATACACATAATGTATAAATTATGATTGTTCTTAATCCTATACATTTTTGAAAAATGTTTTTAAAAATGGTAGCCTCTCGTTGCATTGCATTGCTTGCATATAAATATTATCTAAATTGATCTTACCTCTGGTGGTTTTTTAGGATATTTAGATGTAAGTCGTGTTTGCGGTAGAGATTGTCTACTATTCTTTGCTCTCTGTCGGTGTATTAAGTCTAATAACTCTAAGCCATGATAATGCGTAAACTGATCTAATTTTCTTTTTCTATTTACTGCCACCTGAAAAAATTAATGTTGGACTTGTAAAATAAGGTTATGATCTCCAAACATTTGAAAAATGGAACAATCATTCTCTTTTTCAATAATCCTTTTTTACAGCTAGAAAGCTAATTCTCTTCCAAAGTATTAAAAAAGGAAAGAATCAATTCTAAAAATAAATTATTAGATTCAATTACAAATTGGTTGAAAGTTACATAATAGCAATTATTTTTACAGAAATATTATAACTATAATTTTATAGAATTAAGTAATTTTTTTTTATTGTAGTTTTAATATTTATTACTAAAAACCGTAACCTTAAAGTCAATGGCATTCATAATGGTATCACAAAAACTTTAACTTACTTGAGAAAACCTCTTGGCCTGTCTCCTAATCCTTGGAGTATTAAACAATCTAGGTGCGGCATGCAACCTCGCTGCTAATAAACCAACAGCAGGTCTAGGGTCCAAACAGAGTGGAGGTGCCGCAGCATGTACTAGAGCAGCTTCTACTGCTTCTAGAGCCCCCCTTTCTTCTCCCGCCCAACCACAGCGTCCGCCAATACACATCGCATCTGTTATTATGCTCTGTTGAAGAAATAATAAATATTATTTAATATATGGTACTTATATTTAAACATTCCAAAATATTAAAAAAAAGTGTTACTTAGATAAGACACGGGAATATAAATCAGTCTATTTCATTTATTTAAAGAAAAAGTTTACAATTATTAAACTGTTCCATGTTGTCCCAGTAAATGGACAGCCCTCCTCTCATAATGGAGTGATGATGACACAATTTTTCATTTGTATAAATATTAATTCTCAATAAATGGAAAGGAATATCTAAAGTTATGAATCATCATAACAGCCGATTAGTGTCCCACAGCAGGGACGGGCCTCCTCTCGGGACGGAGAGTTACTTGGCCTACTGATACCACGCTGGCCAGACGGATTGGTATAGGGTTTAATTTCAAGTTTTCCTTCTTTTTTTCGTAAAGATAGCAGATGGTCCCTTAGTCGGTTTTTACGACACACATGGGATGAGATGGGGTGGTAACATATTGTAATAAAGTTATGAATACTAAATCATTTTAAAATTATATTAAAGCCATAATTATAATAACTGTGATAAATACCTGATTGGTTGGTCTTAAGAGTACATGATGAGTATCACAGAGAAAACTGGGATATGCTTGTCTATAGTCTCTTATTTGTGCTATAATACATCCAGAATAGAAAAGACATGAATGTTCAGATTCCAGCAGATCTAATAGTACTACAGGCAATTCCTCATTATCAATGTAGCTCAACAATTCCTCTTCTTCATATGGCCATCTTGGGGTTTCTATTAGTGTCTCCTCTTGATTTGTTGATGACTGCAGGTATAGAATGTTCATACAATACTATTTCCCTACATTTCTATCTTATAGATTAAAGCACTATTAATTAGTTAAGTATTATTTATAAGTGAACACCTATTTTCATAGTTTAAGCCTTTTTGGACTTATGAATTATTGTTTTTATTAAATAGTAGGTATACTAGTGCAGTAGTTAAGTAGTCAATTAAAGTGTTTTAAATACATGAAGCTTTTTGTATATAAGTATAATGCTATACACAAGCACTTGTCTAGAACTGTTGTATTACAGAAGCAGATATGTGCTATGTGACAGTCACAGAAGAAAAACAGAAGTTAACTTCTATTTACATTATTAGTGTACTTTACTTTATTATTTCTAATATTTAATTATAATTTTATGCTAATAATTAGAAACATAATTTTATTTATAAATTAATGCATAAATGATATTGTATTTAATGATATGGTTTATTACATATGAATTACCTATTTATATTTAAAAATTTCTAGTTCTGCAAGAGTAGAATAGATTTGAAATATCAATTAATTGTTAAATAATAAATAGTCAAATATATTTTTAATGAAACTGACAGAACATTTTTATATTATATTGTTCCATAAGCAAATTTCAGTGGGGTTCTATTCAGGAATAATATTAAGTAAATTACAAAATGGTTGTCCCGAATCTGGGTTTTTGTTGATTCCAGTCTTTGATTATTAATCTCTCTAGTAAAGTTTCTCATGAGTTAGATTTATTCTTATTGCAGGAGTTGTTTTCTAAGAAAAATCATAAATGTAACAAAAAATTTAATTAATTAACAATGACTAAATCTGTTGTGTAGTTTTATTTCATTAATATAATATGCATATTAAATTTTTAGACTTATACTAAAGAATAGCAAGAACTATATTGATCACTTACATGTCCATCTGGTGGGTGCAAATACTGTGAATTACCATTAACTTTTAAAGATAAAGAATATCCTTTATTGCCAGGATATAGATTAATTATTAATGTATTAAGATTATATATTGCTAATAACTTTTCCAACAGATATGATGTGGTCTTCAGGCCTTGCTGCAATTGAGTTAAAATATAATCAGTTAAATGTATTTTAAGTTGTCTAAAATTGTTGGCTTTAAGATAAATATTGATTAGGGGTATTTATTGTTGCCTTTTTAACCAGATACTGGTGCCCATATTTCAAGTGTTAGTAATACTGCAAAATCAGGCACTATTCTGCATAATGGAAAAAGAAAACAGTCCACTTTCAATTATCTTAATATATGCATTTACAACACACTTTGGACAAAAACCTTTTATTAAGTATTTTTAGTCAAATGCTAAATCATGGCTAAATAATCATTTGGTCTATTTGATACCACAAGATAATTAATGTTTTTAAAGACTTGCCATATTATTTTGATGTAATATCAATATTTCATGAGATATCAATATAAAATAATCTTTAAATAGTAAAACTTGTCTCCAAATTAATATTGAATTTTAAAGTAATTATTACACTTAATAATATGTCATTTAAGCACTTTGGTATTGTTGTCTTATTCGTTTTATACTATTTAAGAAATTATTGCAAAAATTAAACAAATTTAAATACTCTCTAACACTAATCACAGATAGTTAAATGACATTCCCACCTCATGATATCCACACTCAATGATGCTTAATATACATAAAAATTTATGGCTTTAGGAAACTAAAGGTTATTGTGCGACTAAACAATCACCTAGATTAAACTATTTACCCATTAATACTAGTAATTATGATATATATGCATATACACAAAAATTAGAAAAACTGTGCAAACTTACATAGTTTACCTGTAAAGATTCATCTCTATTTAACTCATTGTAAAGTTCATGAAGTTTCTTAAATAAATCAAACTTCTCTGTTGGTTTGGATGCAGATCCGGACGAAGAACGTTGGAATTTCATTCTAGATTCATCAACAGATTCAGCAAGGTGTATTTTATCATGGGTCCAAGTCATTTTGTGGCCTGGAACACCACTGCTATATTGTGATAAACTTGAGTTCACATGTTTCGCCCGGTTTAATATTACCTACAATATACAGTTATATTAATAAATAAATCATCACAAAAGTCAGATAATTAGGTAAAGCTAGGATATTGTAAAGAAGAAAGCAATGAAATACCTCAGCTTCCAATGCCGCGTGAATTAAACCATCCATAATGTCATTTATTAAAACAAATATGTAAGTGGCAGTTATTTTATTAATTTTATTATTTCATATTAACAGTTTAGGCCTGAGTATTAAGTCATGATTTTTACAAAAACTAATATGCTTTATTTATGTTTCACACTGCATGACAGTAAAATAACATGTCCAATGTCCATCAACAATTTTTGACAGTGTCTGTTATAGATAATGTAGAGATGTCCACTTCACGAATTTAAGGTGATCGGAGATTCGGCCCTACCGCTAGCGCAGCAGTCGCTTTTATTAACATTAGGGCAGCTAATTTTTTAATCATATTTATTCTACAAGGACATTTACATTTCCATCTAAATTAAATAATATTTTGAAATTCAAATGTAGAGCGAAAGCTCCATTCATAATTTTATGTTCCATTTCGTTTTTTTTGGGCAAGTGGCATAAGCTTAAAAGACAAAGTTCCCATTCAACTTCAAAGCGGAACAATTATTTTATTAATTTTATGCAACCATGTCATAATACTGTTTCTCAATCAAAAATGCAATGGGTAGATACCCTAAATGTTTTAATTGCGGTATATTCTTGTGTAGCTTCGCTATCTATTATAATCCCTTGCTATCTTGACTTTGGACATGAATTGATCCAGTCTTTTTACTCCTCAGATTTTATTTTGCCGGGTACCTATTTCAGATACTTTATTACTTCCCAAAATAAGCGTTTATCCGATTATATAGTTTTGTGATCTTTCTGTAATATGTCTAAAAGTAATCTGCTTTATGACAAGACAGCGACTAACTGTCCTAGAATGGTATTGGTACCAGATTTGTCGTTCACAGATGTAGACAGAGAATGCTTTTTCGAGAGTAAAGTACTTACCTACCTTATTCATAACAGCTCATTAATGTCCCACTGCAGGGACGGGCCCCCTCCTGTGACGGAGGGATACTTGGCCTACTAATTCCACGCTGGATTAGTATAGGGTTTACGGATTGGTATAGGGTTTAATTTCAAGTTTTCCTTCTTTTTATTTCGTTAAGATAATATTCACGAATAGTCCCTTAGTCGTATTTTACAACACCCATGGGATGAGATGGGGTGGAGCCATGTTGTATTCTTACTCCGTCACCACACGGAGTACCTACCTTATAATGGGTATTCTATAGTACCAGAGGCCCAACTATACTCTACCCATTCTCTTTTTCTTTGGGCAAGGTAGAGTAGAGACGATGTAAGTAAAGGTGCATATTCTGTAAGGCAGGTAGGTAGTGCTGGTAGTGCACTAGCATTGCTGGTGTTTATGATTGGCAGTTACAACTTACCATCAGGAGGGCCGCTCTGCTCTGCTGCAGAAAAAATACCGATTAGACGGTATCTATTAAACCGAGTACATTGTTATTAATGGTATATGATTAGGTATCTACTTACATTAACTCAAACTTATTAGAACTCCGATTATGAGACCGACAAAATTGAGTAGAATATTTCCAGAACCATGCATTTCTCTAAAGCAAAGCGGGGCTGAAGAATAAAAGGAGCTCTTAGGTAACATTTACAATTTACTAAGGAATTTGAAGGGGCAAATGCTTGAGGACTTAATCAGGAAGAAAGCCTCGTTTGAGGAACAAGGACAATCTCCCAAGCCTACACGTACGTGGGAGAAAAGAACGCTGAATCGACAATGTGAACAAATACGCCTTTGTAGGAACTAGGAAGTCTAGTGGCCCGAGTTTGTATTTGGAGGCGTTCGCCCAGAGGTGTGAGTATTACTCCACATGCGGCCGTAATTGTGCTGCGTACAGCATCAGCCGCGGGCATGGCTTTGCCCTAGTTTTTTAAAGTAAAGTTATTGTTCTATTGCTCAACAAAGATCTCATAATAGCACAGAACAATTATACGGAGCTCTTAGGTAACATTTACAATTTACTAAGGAATTTGAAGGGCCAAATGCTTGAGGACTTAATCAGGAAGAAAGCCTCGTTTGAGGAACAAGTCATTCGTACGTCACTGTCATTTTATTTGCTACCAACTCTTGAAATCATCGGTCAAGGTAATTTTTTTTGTAAAAATTATTATTCCACTGAACTTCAGAATTAATCATTTCTGAATTACGGGAACTTCTAGATCACGTAAATAATGTCTTTAGATAATTAAATAAAGACAATGGTCAAAATTTGATACTCAAGACAGGATTCGAGCCTGCTTCATCGGAGAATACGCTTGTCGAATTCGACCATTTAGTTCCTGTTTCAGCCACAAAACCAATCTAAATTAGTGTTTCGGTTTTTACCTATCACTATACATTAAGTCATAGCACTTCGGACTCTGGCAGAATTATCGACATCGGCATAGTTTGCCATATAAAAGAAAGAAGAAGAAGATGCTTTTGCCCGTTAGCCTACCCCAAGTCCTTGTCTCGTTAACCAAACTAGACCATTGCTATAACGGAAAGATAGGCCTCGTAATTCTCACCTGTAACGCCATCTAGGCGCACAGAGCATTTCTGTGCGCAGGCCCAGGTTCGAATCCTGTCTCAAGTATCAAATTAAATAATAATAAATAATCCTCACACATTGCCATCTAGTCCAATCCTTAACTAAGCAAAGCTTGTACTATGGGTACTAGACAACGGACAAACATACTTAAATACCTACTTTTTTTTAAATACATACATAATTACATAGAAAACACTCAGACCAATGCAAACAATCATGTTCATGCACACAAGGATTTGCATTGAGCGGGAATCGAACCTGAGACCTTTGCATAGCAGCCATGTAACATACCGACTGCGCCACAAAGGTCGTCCTTATATGTTGTCTTTATTTCTTCTTTTCGAAATCTTCTATTTTTACCTATAAAGTTATTTGTACTGTATTTCAGACTCTAGATTGTAGAGCCCAGGGCGGGAAACCTGCGGGGAGAGACAACGCACGCTTCGACGACTAAGATCGTGTGATTTCCATTGATTTGTTGCGGAGGAATCCATAAAGCACTAACAGCCATCACGGACTAGCCGGCGCACAAATAAAGTGCCTGTTTTGATACACGATCCCCGAGTAGAGCTTGCTTGCTGACTCACCCAAGTTCGGTAACAGTCAGTCGGGAGAGCGCACTGGCCGTACCCGTGAATTTCGAGCTTAACTTCCTATTTAATCCATCGCCATTCAAGTATAAGCTCAAAATTAATGCGAATGACGATGTAAAACGCAATAATAACCACTATCTGATATCCATGTTTGATTCTTACCATTTATCATTATTGGGATGTTAGATTGTCTGCCACCTTAGGCAATAAATTTACCTACAGCATAATTCTGTGAAATACGTTGCTGAAGCCCATAAATTAAACAACTAATTTATAACTTTTACGAAGAACAGAATCTGGTTCAATACTTGGGAAGTCTTAAGTAATATTTAGAAAAAAATATTTGTTCTTTACAGAAATTATGCCACTACACTTGCTTTGATCTGAAAAAATTGCCACTGAAAAACTTTTGAATTTAAGTCCAAGAAAGGCCTACGCAGACCGGGACGGCATGGCAAGGGATTTAAATTTTTACTAATAGAAATTCAACTGTACTGTTACAGAAATACGACATAAATTGCTATGATTTAAAATGATGCCGTAGCATTGAAAGGGATTTTATCGCACGGCATTTTTCATTTTAAAGCATAGCAATTTATGTCGTATTTCTGTAATAGTACAGTTGAATGTCCATTAGTAAAAATTAAAATACCTTGCCATGCCGTCCCGGTCTGCGTAGGCCTGAAACCTCATCCTGTCACTAAGTTTCCTTCAAACATGCACCTAATAGAAATGCAAATGACATATACAATATTATGTATACCAATGTTAAAAATAATATTGTATACCACAAATAATTATCTTATATTTGACTATAACAACTTGTTCAAAGCCACCCTTCACATATCCTAAGAACACTGAGGCAGTTATTTTTTGATAAAATTAATCAAGCTCCCATGGAAAAAGCAATCAGCTTTATTTCGTAACTATAGCTTATGGGGCAGCCTCGTTCTGGAATAGCGAAGATGGTCTAGAAACAAAGTGTTTCTTCATCCGGTGAACAAACAACCTGATGGGAGGTTACGTACACTGTGGTTACAGTTCCTGCCTTATTTGCTGATGATGCTAACTTATCATAAAACTAGTATTATAATAATTAAAGTTAAAAATACAAAGATTATAATAAAAATATATTAATAATAATTATCTTAATTATCGGAAATATATCCTGAAGGATGGTACAGTTGACATATGTCGGGCATGTCACTGTCCCGGAGAATCACTCAGACATATTGTTTCCAGTTGTTCTCGTCTTGCGAATGGTGAATACTTGCATAGACACAACCAAGTAGCCAGAATTGTCCACCAACAACTTGCTCTTAAATATCATCTTGTCGATGCAGAAGTACCGTATTATAAGTATGTACCCGACCCAGTTCTCGAAAATAGTAGTGTTACATTATATTGGGACCGATCTATCATCACTGATCGGACTATTGTTGCCAATAAGCCAGATATTGTGGTGATAGATCGTTCAGAATGCCGTGCAATGATAATCGATGTCACCATTCCTCTTGACGAGAATCTTGTTAAAGCAGAAAAAGACAAACAAACGAAATATTTCGACTTGGCTCACGAGGATGTCGACATGTGGAATGTTGATTCGGCGATCATTGTTCCGATAGTACTTTCGGTGAATGGACTTATTCCAAAGAGTCTCTATCAACATCTAAGGAGACTCTCGCTTGACAGTTGGATCATAAGTCTGATGCAGAAGGCAGTACTGCTTGACACGGCACGTATTGTGAGGAGGTTCCTATCTCTGGAGCCCTAACCACCAGTAGCTTGGTCCCTGTACCCGATGCTGGTGGGTTTACCTCTTTTTTATATTTTTAAATGTCTATAATTTTATATTTATATTTAAAAATGTAAATAAATGTGAAAAATGTAAATAAAGAGAATTATCTTATATTAATAGAACAATGCCAACTTAATTATCATTTGATGCCATGTGTCTTATTAAATTAGAGATAAACTTGTCTACTTTTCTCACATCTTGTTGTACTTCTGTTTTGTATTGTAGACACTGAAAATAAAATTAGTAAATAATTATTCTACAACATTTAGCAAAAACATAATAAATAATACATTAAGCTACATGAAATTATGAATGTTTTGAACAAAATATTATATAAATTATATTCAAGTTATAATATAAAATACTAGCTTTTGCCCGCGGCTCCACTCGCATTAAATTCTGGGTAGCAGTGGGGGTTTAGAAAGGGGCAAAAAGTAGCCTATGTTACTCTCCATCCCTTCAACTATCTCCACTTAAAAATCACGTCTATTCGTCATTGCGTTTTGCCGTGAAAGAAAGACAAACAGACAGACACACTTTCCCATATATAATATTAGTATGGATAATAATATAATTCATATTATGCAAAATTATAATATAAATAATTTTAATTTAACATATTTATTAACTTTTTTAATATATTTACTAACTTTTATTGACATTCTTTTTCAAAGTTTATTTTATATACTAACCTTTTTATTGTCTGTAATCTTTACAATAAATAACCCTTTGGAATGTGAATATTTAATACTATGTCGGGTATTCACAGGATCCCTCAAATAAAGCATCTCCGCTGACTTCTCAAATTCCTCCCAATTCGGTATAAAAGTCATTATTATTATTTTTGTCTGAAATAAAAAAAACAATACCTAAGTTAAAAGAAAAAGATTGTAATAATATATCAGTATCTAGTACGAAAATGTGCTAGACTACAAACAATTACCTAGTTCCTTCTGAACAGTAAAATTTGTTGATAAAAATTTGAGATTGAGACAAGAGTTTGAGCTAAAACGCAAGACCTGACAGTTTGCCTGTTTGCCACTTTGACAGACATGTGGCAATACCATGGGACATTATCATGAATGGAATCCTTATCAACAGTGAAAATTACTTTAAAACAAAAATAACGTTCCTAAGAAATAAGACTCTTCCTTTGACTTTTAATAAAAAAAAACAACAGTACAGTTTTAAACTTATCTATGAACTGAATCGGGGTGCTGTAGCGTCGTCGTTTCAGTATTCCTAAAAAAGTAGTTGACACTTGACGGTATGTAAAGTAAAAGTTTACTTAATATGTCGACTCCAAAACCATTTCGAGATTTTAGATCGGTAAGGCATAAAGGAGAATGTTTTATTTGGGCTAAAAAGTCAAAGTCTGTCCCCAGGTCACTAAATAGGTTCATTACAAAGATTGATACGTAGGCAACATTTTCTTCTATGGAATCAACAAAATTCGTTTGTTGATTCCATAAAAGAAAATGTTGTTTACGTACCAATCATAATGAACCTAGTTGGTGAACTGGGGACAGACTGACTTTTTAGTAGATAACTGCTTGGACTGCCACAGAGCTTTTAATTTTTTGAACAGCTGATATCTAGATTTCTGTGGGTCGAATTTTGTTGATTCCATAGAAGAAAATGTTGCTTACGTATCAATCTTTGTAATTAACCTAGTTAGAGACCTGGGGACAGACTGATTTTTTAGTAGATAACTGCTTGCAGTGCCACAGGGCTTTTATTTTTTGAACAGCTGATATCTAGATTTCTGTGGGGCGAATTTTGTTGATTCTTTAAACATGTAATGAGCTCAATGGTCTAAGTCAATGTACACACAGCAACACATCAAGTTAAACATTTTCATTTGAAATTGTGTCTTATTTCAAGTTATTAAGGTACATGAGTGTCTAGCTTGATAAGATGCTGTGTGTACAATGGTTTGTAACCATTGTACACACAGCATCTTATCAAGCTAGACACTCATGCACGTGGGGGCAGCAATTTTTATTTTAGCCCAAAGCTCCTAGTAAAAAAAACATTCTCCTTTATATTTTTAGCGCAAAAAACCGCAAGATGGTGTTTATTTTTACAATTATAATGAATTACTTTGTCTTTGATTTGACCTCTAAATGACGTCATGCGTGCGGCTGGACAGAAGTTTGTCTCTGCCTTCATTGTTCAAGTAATTCATCCGTACGTATGACGTCATCACAAGTAAAACTTAAAATATTTATTAAAAATAAACTATAGGTAGGAAACCAAAAATACTTAAATTAGTTGTTTATAATTAATTAACCTTTAAAATAAAAATATTAAAAAAAATACCAAAAAAATCTTTACATATCGAATTCTACTGCCCGTCTTGTTGAAATTTATTGTCATTGATAATAGAATGAAACACGACACGCACTATAATGAAATATGATTTAAATTTTTCTATTTAAACTGACTTTAGTTAAACTAAAGGTTACAATCACTTGAATAGAAACAAACACGCGCGTTGGCACTGGGCGTCTGCCACGGCTCTCCGAACTAGACTGAGCCAGCACTCGGTCTCCCCGTCCGTCCTCGCGGCATCCCCACTACCGACGATCGTGTCCGAGCGCTTGCGTTTCTGTTCACATGATACTTAATTGTGTATTGAATCGATAGATGGCGCGGTGAGTTTAACGGTAGTAACATCAATTGATTTACATTAAGCGGGAATCGAATCCGAGGCCTCTGCGTTGCAGTCATCCTATATAACCACTACGCCACCGAGGTCGTGAAACAAACCAAAACCTATGAAATAAACCTGAATTAAATTTACTCAACTCAGGCTGTTCATGAAATATCTATTGGGCTTACTGGACACAATATGGTTCTGTTTTCAAGAAAAATAGGAACGTAGCGACAAAAGCTTTTATATTATTTGTTAATAGTAATAACTTAATAAAGAGTAAAGAAATATGTGAAAAGTGAGAAAAAAATAAAAGATAGTAAAGTATTATAAAGTTAAATTAAGAATAGTATGGTAAATTGACAATAGACCTAAAACTATCATGCAACATTTTCGCCCAGTCATAAAAAAATTAATTTGATCCATGTGGTGACGGAGTAAGATTACAATATGTCACCATCCCATCCCATCGGTATCGTAAAAACCGACTAAGGGACTATCCGTGAATAATAACTCTACGAAATAAAAAGATGGAAAATTTGAAATTAAACCCTATACCAATCCATTTTGTCAGCGTGGTATTAGTAAGCCAAGTATCCCTCCGTCACGGGAGGAGGCCCGTCTCTGCAGTGAGACATTAATGGGCTATTTTGATGATGATGATGATAATATGTAAATTTCGGCAGATATTGAATTAATCTCTATTGATCTCTATAATTTTGGATTCTGGATTCAATCACATCCATACAAATATATATGCTAATATTAGGCTTTATGTATGCTAATATTCATAGAGGGACATAGAAAATATGTCATAAAAAGAAATCATCAATCGTAAATTACTATAAGTGCGAATTTATTACATAAAATACATCTACATCTCATTCAGCACTAGAAAATTATTCTAGAACGAAAAGTATCAAAATAACTCAGGTACATAGATCTTTGGTTTGACGGGCGAAACTTAACATTGCCATACAAAAATCTATTTTTTCAATATGCCATGATATGACATTCTGGACATTTGGACATATAACTTATTTTATTACGTTGGTAATACAGAATACGTTCAAGAGCCACAGACAGCGCAACCAACTACGCAGAAAATCAATACACCGTGATGTATTCGCCTTTTTAAAATGAGAACGTGACAAAACATTAATTTAATTCATCGAAGAAACCACTTTTATTTAAAAAAAATATCTGTTGAGAGTTGATGCTCTTTTTTTATTTATTTACAAAGTGATGAGTATTCTCATAGTTACGGCGTGGTAGAACATTCTGCGCGTAGATTATCAGCTTTTCCTTCAAATTATTAACTGTTAAAGGTTAGTAAATCATTTAATAATTATCAACATTAATCTAAATAACACGATGATGAAGATTCCGGCTTTGTTAGACTAAAAACGTGCGAATACGGTTTATCGACCTTCGCCATTAACTGCATGGTGCATTGCGTTTATTGTGCGATAGGTAAGTGAGTACATATCGTTGAAGCCATTTTGATGATTTTAATTTATTATTTTGTGTTAACTGTGAGATTGAACCCGAAGCCAATATTCATTAGCATTTATTAATTTTTGTATTGTGTATCAAGCAAGAAAAATGTTTATGGATCACGTCTCTGTATCTACACTACACATTACGATTCACTGACTGTGGGATTATCTCAATTTACCTTTTTCTTCTCGTCTTATACTTCTTTATTGGTGCGCTTGTTAAAAATATCATATTATTCTAATAAGAAAATAATAATTGTTACTAATAATCATAAAAACTAATTAAATTTTCAGTGCTAACTTTCAGTGCAGAAGTACCTATTGATTTAAATAAACAATACTTGTTTGGTTGTAAATAGGAATCAATGATTACTTTTATTGTTTATTTCAATGAATAAGTCTTGTTGAATAGAGTACTATAAAAGTAATTTATTACTTTAATATTCTTTGAAATATAAACATAATATAATTAAATTTGTATTAAATAGTACTTACTTTATACTATTTTAGTTGGTAACAAGTAATACAAATATAGCAAAGACGACTTACACTGAAGAAAACCACTTACAAACCATACACGATTCCTCTTAATTAGTGTATCCAGTTCAATATTCTTTCTTTCGGAATGCATATTTTGTCCTTTTAATTCTTTACCAACTTCTGAAAGTTAACATTAACAATCACATTTATACACTAACTTGAGACGCTAACCTAAGACACAATATTTGATATTGGAAAATGCCTGAACTTAATAGAGGAAAATAATAACATTATTTGATATTTCTTTTTTATAGATTCAAGATAAAACATTTTCTAAATTTTTGTCAACTGTAATCTAAAAAACTACAATATACAGATTTGTTTTTGCTTTCATTATAAAAAATAGGCAGCCTATGTGTAATAGTTGTTGTTATGTCTTTTCAATTTAAGTATATTAAGTTTATAAAACTATATATATTAACATTGTTGCAAATTTTACTCAAAGGACAAATGCATCACAAAAATTAGGAAATTTTTTAAGGTTATATGGATGTGCTGCTTGTAAATATTTGTTTTTTATCCATCACTAATACAAATGAATATTTATCATACATTGCTTAGGACTTAATGTAGTATTAAACAACTAGTTAGGACTATTTGTTTATGGTTGAGTACAAAAAATAAAACCACAATATCAATCTCTAAAATAAATTGGCCAAGTGAGAGTCAGACTTGGACATTAAGGGTTTCGTTGCATGCATTATGATGTATTAAAAATAATTTGCTAGATCTCATTGCAACCAATTTTTGGTAGGAATTTGCATTGTAATGTTCATATTAAATATTTCACCATGCAATTAATATTATATTTATTTTTGTCCTTTTTGTGCAAACTATTCAGATTAGAAAATATTCATATTATTAACCTCAAAATATTTTTTTAATTTTTTAATGACTTATACTTGTCACCTCATTTTTAAATGGTATTCAAAGCTTGAATCTTTCTATTCATTACTAAAACTATAGCCTATTCAGTGGGAATATGAAATCTACTGATTCCCTTACCACAACTGCAAATAATAGTAATCTTAGTAGATTATGGAATGGGGTAAGAACATGGGACTTAAAGGATTAGAAAATAATTAATTACACTTTTCATTATCATATCTTTACCAACAGTGTTAGTTTAGGGAGAAGTTAACTCATCTGAGGATGGTAGCTTAAAATGGATGAGATAAGTGTAGGAATAATTGCCTGGGTGGTAAAGCAGTGGTGTACGCGAGTGCCGTGACAGGTCGCGGGTTCGAATTCCACGCAGGACAATTCTGTGCGATCCGCAAGTTATTGTCCTGAAGCTGGAGTTCTTTGTGTCTATTAAATTGCTATTTCTAAACGTTTTCGCGACATAGGACATAATCCCCAGCGCGAGTTCAAAAGAAAAATTAAAAAAAATTAAGGTTAGAAACTCGATAGTTTGTAAAGCGGTTTGTTTCGTTCGTTTTATTTGTGGACCGAAGTCCTTGGAGTTTTCTTTTGCAACTAGGGTTAGGGACTGTATATTAAATATTATTATTGGTCTGTTTAGTGTTATAAAAGTCTGCTTTTCTTACCAAACAAAATGTTAAAGAACAATTTGATTACTATTTCTAGCCGTAGCTTTGGTCAGGGATTTTACGAGCTTGGAAATTTTACGCCCATCTTGAATACGGTTGTAATAACCGTATTCAAGATGGGTAAAGCTTTTTTAAACATAACTGTTCGTCCTGAAAGCAATTATTCTATGTTATCTTCTATCCCTTAATTGTTCATGTAGGAAAATTCAATATACTGCAGTCACTTATTCAAGCAACCACGCGTGCGCTCTGGGTGCGAGGTCAGAAGTCTAATAGAAATACCTTATAAAATATGACAAATTAAATAATACGTGTAAAAGGTACCTATTTTTCGTTAAAAATGCATTTCTTTTAATGTGTACTTATCATTAAAAAAAAATTTTAATAGCATTTTTTTATGCGTTCGCTTTTATAATATAATACACGACAAAGCTATTTAGACAAGAAGTCGTAATAGAACATTCACATATCGCATATAGTATACGTTCATTATCTAGTTATCAGCTGTGCATCAAAAGTTATGTTTTACTATATTATGTGCTATGTATTTTATAGATACTCACATTATTCATAAGATGTAAGAACAAGATTTAATTAAGAAAGGAGAAGTCGTATTAGAATAACACTTCAAATCATTCCGATTAGACACTACACTTTTGAAATCTAATTTGAGCTGCTTTCTATATGCAGGGCTTCACTACGACTATTGCATGTCTGTTTGTGGGTCGAAATGCAATGCACGAGTAACAGATACTTATGAACTTGTTTATCTTGAGCTCCTGTAGGATTTGGACTCTGGTGATGGAACGGTTCCACAGCGAAGGGCTGAAGGCATCCTTTATCCTTCTCTGAAGCACCTCGTTTGCCGACGTTTATAGTTACACTAGTTTACTCTATTAATGAGTCTGCAATATTTAAAACAGCTGATTGGCTTAATATAAAATGTACGAGGAATATGACGGCGACTTCATATTAGTGTTTGTCTAGTGTAGGCGTGTTCGATAAACGGTTGCGAAGCGCAGATCTATGCCTCGACAACGAAGTGAACGATCCGGAATGTCGCAGAGTTTCTGTTGAACATTGCTGATAAAAAATTGACGATATTATCATTCGTTTCTTCTTGTAGTTAAATATATATTATTGAAACCTCTCGACTTATGTCCAAAATACGAAATGTCCAACTAAGATTAATGTCCAACATGAATTTTGTCCAACACGATTAATGTCCAACTCGAATTTTGTCCAGCATGAAATTTCTCCATATTATATGATTACTTAAAATTTAACCCCCTTACTCATAAACGCCTCTTAAATATTAGTCATTTGATTAGCTTAAATTCTTACGATTTTGTTTCCTATAAGATTGGTTTTGCTAATAAAAATCTCGCTAAACAGTGATTAAATTTAAGAGGCGTGTATGAGTAAGGGGGTAAGTTTCTACTTTTCGAATTAGGGCTTTTATCTGTTAACTCAAGTAAAAAAAATAAGTATGTAGCACAAAACATTTTATTGAACCAATGCTAATTTCTCTCTTCTTTTCTTAAACACAAAAAAATACCTAACATATAAAAAAATATTCTTATTAATTTAAAAGATCTATCCACTTTTACCCACGCGTTAGTAAATTTAATCTGCAGAATATAATTTTTTGTAGAAACTAATGAAGGTAGTATAGTTATATGTATAGGAAGGTACTTGTCGATAAGGGAAACAATACAGCTGAAACAATACACTAAGGAAAGGAATTAATTTTGGCTTAAGATAGGATTTTTTAAGATTGGTCATTATTATGATTGGACATTTTTATGGTTTGACATTTTTATGATTGGACATTTTTAGACTGGTTGTCATTTTTCATAATTGGACATAAGTCGTGCAAAGGCTTTGCAATTCTTAGATTAAGCATTGTAATGAATAAATTAATAAAAGCGAAAATGTAATTATGCGATTCATGGGCATAGCTAGTGCGCCTTACAAACAACTTGCGAGAAGTAGGCTAACGCATTTTTAACGCCTATGCTGGATAACACAAAGGCGGTAAGATGACTCTCGTGCTTGAGCAGACTGTAAGAGTTCAAGTGTGGCGTCAGCGAAAATGTCTTGCTTGTAGATTAGAGATTTATATTCTGTTGACATTTTAAGGTCAACTTATACGGTTTCAAGGGGTGGGTCATACGTTTATACGTTTTAATGTCTAGGTTACGTAAATGCTAGTAGATACAAAATGTTTTTACGATCCATAGCTTTTGTAGTCTACTTAAAAAGATAATATTTATTTTTGTTTTTTATGATGTAGAAAAGCATAACATGCAGTGTTTTTTAGTTTCGATTCTAGTAAAAACTGCGGACCTTCCGTAGTTTTTACTACAATCGAAACATTGTGTTAAGAATTTGTTTTTACCTTTCAGATTCTTGTTGTGTAAGGTCAAGGAATATTTTCATTATACACCAACATAATTGTAAGTTAAAATGGAAGAAATGAATGGGGATCTTTATGGGGGCGGGTTAGTAAGTTTAGGTGATGAAGGCTCTTTGGAGTCATCTGATAATGGGAAACAGGAACAAAATTGTAAAATTTGCGAGTAAGTTTATAAAATTTGTGTAATGTTTAAGTTTTGTTAAAGTTAAAAACGGATATAGTATTTTTTTTATATTTCTTACAGCAATAAACTATGCAGTCCTCGAGTATTGTCTTGCCTTCATGTATTTTGTGAAGCTTGCATTGACAAGTTGATGGTTAATGAAGCTGGAGATTCTTTAAAATTCGATTTAGCTGTTGAATGTTCAATATGCAAACAAGAAACAAAGGTACAATTATAGCTAAATATTAGTTTTACAATATTTCATCTATTAGATATTTTTGACTTGTATACTTTTATAACAGATTCCTGGAGGAGGGGCGGCATCTCTGCCTTCAGACTACGTGCTCACAAACATTCTCGATGTCTCTGCTATGGATCAGTCTGTTGTTTGTACTTGTTGCAAGAGCAAGGAACCAGCTGTTGCTAGATGTACTGATTGCTCTCATTTTTTGTGTTCCAACTGCAACTCTGCACATGAATTTATGAGATGTTTTGAAAACCACCGAGTTGTACCTTTTGATGCTCTAAGGTCCTCTAAGGAAAAATCTGCCGTTCATAAGCCAATATTTTGCTCTCGACATGCTGGAGAAAGCCTAAAGTTTTATTGCTGTGAGTGTGAAGTAGGTGCTTGCACTGAATGTCTTACCGTCGACCATAAAGTTGGTGAACATCGTTGTGAAAGAATTGTTGATGTTGAGCCTAACTTACGAGCAGAATTAAGAAATTTTATTCTGGAAGCCAATACAAGGGCAGCCTCTGCTGGTACCGCTTCTGCCCGTTTAGACGATGCCCTAGGAGACCTGCAGCGTCAGCGAGATGAAGCTGAGAGTGTGGTAAATGAGGCTTTTCTTGCTTATAAAGCTGCTCTTGAAAGATGTCGTGAAAAGGCTCTTGAAGAACTTGAACGTTTGCACAAAGAGAGAGAATTAAAGGTCATGGATCTCTTCGATCGCGTCGATAAAACTGTCCAACGCATCGACTGCGCTTGTAAGTTTGCCACTAGGCTCCTTCGTCGTGGTGACGGTACAGAAATTGTGATGTTGAAAAAGACCGTTGCTTCTCAATTTGCTCGTCTCTTAGAAGGAACTCCAGAATTTGATGTTGATTATTCGTTGGAATTTGTTACTAAGATGGAGAAATTTGATACAATATCTGAAGAAACTTTCGGTATATTCCGCACTGAAGCAACACGTGCAGAGGAAAGAAAACGCGTCAGTGAATCTTCAGCTATAGTATCTGTAACTTCGAATTCTCATTCTCCTGCGGTGTCTGTTACTAATGCTCCAGTATTTGATGATTACCCCATGGCAGGCGTACGACGCGTTACTGGTGTCGGAGGTATGGTTGGAGTACCTGGGGTTGGAGTACCTTCTATTGGCGTTCCGGGTGTTACTAACTCGAGTGTTCTTCCTGGAGGCGTGAATATGAACAGCGTAACTGGAGTAGGAAACGTCACTGGTGTTTCTGGTGTTCCTGCTTTACCATCCATGGTGGAATATAATTTGCAACAATTGGCCAGTATTGCCGAAAAAGAAGTGCCGCCACCACCGCATGCATCCCCTGCACCGTCATTCACACTCGCAGAATTACTAGCTGGAGATCTTAACTCGCCTCAGGCCTACAACAACCTGCAAGCACTCGCCAAATTGGGGCTGAATACTGGTAATATATTACGTCTCATGCTTTACTTTTTTTAGAATTATGGAATATGTATATTCTTATGGCATTTTTTTCAGAAGTGAATGGCTTTGGTGGAGTTGGAGGAATTGGTAGTGTGGGACCTCGAGTAGTGTCACCTGGGAGACCTTTGTTGACTGCTGCTGAGGAAGCTGCACTTGTTCCTCCTCCGGCGCCACTTGTACGTGCTACTAAAGCTACTCCAATGCACATTAGATTCAAGTTCGGTCAACTTGGAAGCGGAAAAGGTCAATTTAATTCGCCGCATGGATTCTGCCTTGGAAATGACGAAGATATCATCGTTGCTGATACCAACAATCATCGCATCACGGTACATAATTATCCCCTTTTAGCTGTTTGTATTATAATGGTATGAATAATGAAATAACGTTTTATTTTTTTCTTAGGTTTTCGATAAATCTGGAACATACAAATTCAATTTTGGCATTGCTGGGAAGGAAGAAGGCCAGTTGTGGTACCCAAGAAAGGTGGCAGTTGTTCGCGCAACAGGAAAGTTCGTTGTTTGTGACCGTGGTAACGAAAGGTCACGCATGCAAATTTTTACTAAAAATGGGCACTTTTTGAAAAAAATTGCCGTAAGTATTTTACAATTAAAATTAACCTTGTTTATAATGTTTGTAAAGTCCCCGCGACCCATGACATAATGCATAGTGCGGGAGTTGTATATACCAAGTTGTACCTTAAAAAGGATGCAGTAGCATCCATTGGGATGAAACACGAAAGAAAAAATCAAGTGGAAGTGCTAAGTAGGCGTGGTACGCGTGTCACTAATACGCGCTGGTTCGCTAACTTAACGCTGAGGTCATAGGTAATACATAACTTAAGTAAAAATAGTTTATTTGTGTGTTTATTTGGTTTTAGACGGCAGCGGGGGTTTCTCGTAGTGAATTCGTTGTATTGCATTTCCATTTGATTTTTCTTCCGTGGGATGAAACATGTTTCTCTCTTTTATTGCAAACAGTTTCAATGATTTATTATAGAATTTATAAATAACCCATGACCTTATTTTTTCTTTGTAGGTACGATTCATTGACATTGTCGCCGGATTAGCAGTAACTGCTGAAGGCTTAATCGTAGCTGTGGATAGTGTGACACCTACAGTATTTATTTTGTCTGAAGAGGGCGACCTGATGAGCTGGTTTGATTGTAGCGAATGCATGAGGGAGCCGTCTGATATTGCTATAAGTGGTAAGATTTTATTATTATTTGTGTTATTTAGAGTTTAGAGCAGAGTTTAGATCTTTTTAATTACTGTATTAAATCTACCATTGTCTTTTGTTAGATTCAATTTATAAGATAAAAACTCTTTGACGCGATTGTTATGGCTTCTACAATATTGCCCTAATAGTACTCAGGTTATGTTGAATGTCCTTTAATTATAGAGATTTGGTAGTAATTGCCAAAAAAGCAACATGATTTATTTTGGATGCTATTTTTCTTTATTTTTATGGATGTTACATCATAAAAAAGTGGACAAAGCATACGAAGCTTTGTGGGACTCTAGAATTTAAATAGACAATTTAATAGACACAATGTTAGATAGTTAATTATAACATAATGCTCCTAATTAGAGATGTTTACTAATAAGAAATAGGTTTTGCTACTATTCTGTGGACTTACAATGTTATGATGACATTGTGACGACGAAAGTAGGTATAGCTATTGTTAAACCATGTCTCTCATTTATTATAATTATTATACAACTAGTATGAAACCGAACAAAGGGTGATCGTGGTCATTATATTTTATTATAAAAAAAATAACGATATACAAAAAAAAATGGGGTAAGGATATAGACATAATCTTTACTTGAACAACCTTCAATCGTTTGGTCAAACCGGCAGTCAGGATGTTTGTACCTGTTGTTAGTAAAACATACTCCAAAGACATTTTTTTTCATTACAGGCAAGGAGTTTTACGTGTGTGATTTCAAGGGGCACTGCGTGGTTGTATTCGATGACGAAGGAAGATTCTTGCGTCGTATTGGATGCGAGAACGTAACTAACTTCCCGAACGGCATTGATGTCTCCGATGCTGGGGATGTGCTCATTGGTGATTCACACGGTAACAAGTTTCACGTCGCCGTGTTTTCGCGTGATGGTGTACTTGTCACTGAGTTTGAATGCCCATATGTTAAGGTAATTATTTAAATGTAAATATTAATGAAATTTCTTATTTATTCATTGTACAACAAGCCATGCTGTTGTTGCTAACTATCTATTATCCTTTTTGACTCATAAGGACCACTTCCCAAAATGTCCATTTCCTAAAAAGCCCAGTTCCCAAAACAATCATTTCCTTTCTATTCCGGCCATTTAAGACATTTTTAAAGGATTCCACATTGGACGTAAACAGTACAGTCATGGTTAAATAATTTTATTAAATTTTGCAAATTATTCTCCTATTACAGTTAAATATTATTTTATTATCTTATTTTATAATAAGGTGTGAGAATAAGACAGGGACAAATTCATTGTAATAATAGATCTCGTATTAGTAGATAATAGAAAAGGAAATAAAAGTTACCATTTGATTTCCAGGTGTCACGCTGCTGTGGCTTGAAAATTACATCCGAGGGATATATTGTCACTCTGGCTAAGAATAATCACCATGTTCTAGTCCTCAACACCCTTTATATTGTCTGAGGAGTAACTCGATGGCTGTAAGTCTGCATACTACAAGATCTCACATTTATTCCCTATATTTTATATTAATTGCTGTTTTTACAAAGCTTAACATTTTTTGCTAAACCAGTATTTGACTACTTATTCGTTATTTTGTGTTAAAATTCATTTTAGTCTGATATTTTAATTATTCTCTGTCCATATACAGTGAACTATTGTGATCCTATATTTAGTATGCTTCGTGATTTTTTGTTTTATGGCATTCTAGAATTTAGAGAAACACTTTTAATTCACTGATATGGACAGACTTGAGTCATTATTATTTCCAAAGTACTGAATACTTGCGTATTGTTTGGATTTTGTTCATCTGTCATTATTTTATAATTGCATTTAGTTCTAGTAATGGAAAATCCAAAGGTTAGTATATAATATTCCACTTCTATTTTCGTTTTAGTCCGTTTTATATACAAATTTGTTATATTTGGTCATGGAGGATCAAGGTTTCGGATTTGTTTTTACCTGACTATATAATATGTATTAAAATTGCACGCTTATTACGAGAGCGTTGCTATTTAGTGTTTGTTAATATGTGTGTTAGGCTTTTAACACTATTGTAAATATAGTCGAACTCATATAGATGTATCCGGAACATCCAAGTTCCTGACAAAGGAATCCCATAACCAAATTTAACCAAAAATCCCATCGACAGGACTTAAGCATTTTGTTTCTAAATTTTAGCAGCTGGTAAGGTTCCTAGGTCGAGTGAAGGTTTAAATATGTCAATTAGGGGACTGCGTGAGAGTGTCGCCTCAAAAAAAAAAAAGAATGATTTGTTCAAATATTAGCCCAATATACGTACATTTTAATCGATCTAATCTTATTAGTTTTTGTGATATCCTATTTGCTTGTAAAAGAACAAATTAATGTGAACGCACAATTGAGTTTACAAAAATAAAACTAAATTTTAGTCTCGGAAAGACCAAAGGAGGCGACACCATATTAACGTGCCATCTAGTTTAGGTTAATCTCGTATACAATATTATATATTGTCCGTTAAAATATATTTACCATTTACAGAATTCTTGTGTCTATACAAAATGTTTTTCGTGTACTCTTGTTTTGAGAGCCTATTACATATTTGAAAGATTTTTCATGAGTAGGCATTACCGTATACATTGTTAAGATTTCGTTTATTATAAGTAAAGATCTTAATAATGGAACACTAATGCTGTATTATTAGACTACCGCTGTAAACTTTGCAATAAATTTGTACAACATACATTATTATGTAATTGGATAGGTATAAGTTGAAGTAGAAAAATAGTTTATCTGGCATTTTCTTGTATGTAGCGAGCTTTTCATTGTGATGCAAGCTTTAATTTTTGTTTTGTATGGCACTTAACATTTTATAACATTCAGATTTATTGAGTCTGAATGTCTTATCTATCATCATCATAAACAATTATACTGTTGATAATTAAGCCATATATGCCCACTTGTTATGTACATGAATTTGCCATTATAAAATATTTCTTCTTATATGTTCCATGAGTATATACAGTTCGCCAAATTATATATTTTTATAACTATCCACATTTATATTCAAAATTGAGAATTCATAGTTTTTAGATAGTAGGTACAAAATGCGGTTTATTAATGCGATACCATATTTAGATATAATCACAATATACATCATATATTATTAATATTAATACTTAATGTTGTCCCTCATTAGGTTTCCTAAGTGTGTGAAAAGTGGGACATGAGGCATCAAATTAATCCTTAACATGGTATATAATAAGTTAGTGTAACTCACAAGTAATGGTCAGATACAATCTCAATGTAAACTGAAATTTACCAGGGATCAATGGTCTTCCAACTATACTTAGGTTTCTGAACGAATTATCCCATAGTTATTATATTGATATCCATAATTGCTTGTGTAATGTACATTAACATCAAAATTAGCATACACTGAGCTATATTTACCCTACATGTAAAACACTAAGTGGAACAGTGGTACATTACATGTTGTGCATGACCATTATTTTGTATTACACAAAGATACCACTTTGGAAATAGTACTTAACCAGACCACCTAAAATTAAGTGTGATATTTACCAATATTGTTAATGTCAGTTGTTTATGCTCTCTAATTGTTTTTGGGGTATGATTCTTTTCCGAAAAATATTTAATGCCCAAATTTCCAAAACATTCAAGTCTTTATCTCATTCAAAAATAACACTTTCATGTTACCTTAAAAATGTAATTATAAAAATAAATAATTAGTTTATAGTCAGGCACTCTCTTCGTATTGCTGAGCCATATAATTTAAACTGATTAAATATAATAAAACCACTATTATTGAACCGTAACATGTATAAGTATGTGTACTTAATTAGAAATAGGTATTTATTTTATGTATTTGTTGTGTATTGGAACAGTTTTACAATATTCGATACGCAAATTAGATGTGATATAAGCAATAATAGAGAGACATAATGAACCAACATTGTAAAGACTTACATGACTCAAATATTTTGAAAGACACGAGCGAAGGCAGCGACGTGCGGCGATGCAGCAACGTCGCAGTCTTTGAAAGCCAGTGATAAGTTGAATTTTGACATTTTAGTCTGAATCCTCTATTGATTAGTGAGTAACTTTTGGGTTTATTTTTCATATTGTTTTTAAGTTATTTGTTTCAGGATTTTTGTCCCAATAGTATTAGGGAATTTTATTTTCTTTATTTTAACTAGTTTAATATGAGTCTACATACCCTCGCGGATGAGCAGGTGTGATTAATACTCTAATTTTGTCGTTTTATTGTTTTGTTTAATTATATGTTCTGGGCCTATATTATATAAATAGTATTTTTGGCCAGTGTGTTTAGGCCTTTAGATTTACGAATTTTTACTGCCAAATTATTTTCTTACTATATTTGTGCATGCACATAGTAATTATTTTATTGTATAATATTTGTAAAAATTAGTTATTAGTTGTTGCCAATTTTTTTGTTTTATTATAATATTCAGGGTTTTAATATTATGATGTTCAATTTTAATTCGTTGTCATTGATCAAAATTATTGTGTGTTAGTGAAGTAAAATTAACCGAAATAGAACTTATTATTGCCCCAAAGGGAGCGTTTGACGCTATTAATAATATTGCTTTAGGGTTGCATAAAAATTATTAAAAAGTGGTGTGATAAGTTTTGGATAATTTTACAAATTATACTATTTTATGTGTGAATTCCAATATTTAAAATTCAGTCATTCATTTAATTACAACAAAATTATAATATTCAATGATGAATATAATTAATTTCGTTTCTAAACTATTCCTAAAGTATTACCTCGTCACTGATTTACCCCTTAATTATTAATTTTGGTGATATTGACACTTTCCTTTTTTCTTGCCATGTATTTTATGTAGGGATCAGCTTAGAAATGTTTAGTAGGTACTAGTATTTTTCAATTGATATACACACATACAGTATCACAAGTTTGCCTATATGGTGGTGTTGTTTAGAGATGTTTATTAGTGGTTGGCGCGGGTCGCGGCGGTTATTCGCCGCATCTGCTTGGCTGTATAATTTGCCGTAGTGAGTAAGCACTTTGTCATGGATGAATGGCAGTCAAATGGTATCTATTGTCCATTGACATTACTTGATAATAATTGTATCATTAGAGTACATTACAGTAGCCTTTCTCGGAAATCTTAAAAGTTACCTATATACACTTAAAGCAATTTTGGTAAAGATATTTCTCTTGAATCTATATTCCCTTATGTATCCAGCAATAAATTACTTCAGTAGTTGTGTAGCATCACTTTATATGGCACTGAAAATTGCAGGTTTCCTTGTATTAATAAATTAATAAGCTCGTAATGTGGAATGTCGTTTGGGGGGTAGTCAAGGACATTTGCATACTTGGTGCCAAGTAATGTGATAGAAGTAGGGTTCGCAGCGCACAAGGTGAGCTCTTAATGTTACCCTCCCTATTGGAGGTGGGCGTATTGCCTATTAGTGGCACCAAGCACAGCTCGATGGTTTCGGTGGAGTGTTGTGTGGCATTACAATTCAATTCTTTTTAACTATGAACTGTGGGTGGGACGACGTTACATTTTACTGTACTTATATTATTATATCAGATTTTTTTTTAAAGCAATTCCAATTATATTACCTTTAACAGTATGCTCAAACAATTTAGTTTATGTCTTACCATCACCCACTTTGTCAATATAATAATCTCCACTGTTCTAAAAACAACATAAGTAAATAATAAGGTTGTGAGCTCTATTCCCATTGGAATTTTAAGCCACATGTGTGCTTGTGCAATAAATATCACAGTTTGGATCTAGGCTTTTAAATTATTATAGATTATATACATTGTTGAGCTGATTATAAAAATTTAATATATTATTATACCTTTTAATATTGTTAAAGAATTCTAATTGCATTCCACATCTTAGAGTGAACGAATTTGAGATGACCGTTTTCAGTCTACATTATACAATTTTTTTTTTACAATTGTAGGATTATTAGCAGTTGCCAATGTTTTCCTTTAGTCAGTAAAAGTACAAATATTTTAATATACAATCTTGGTATTTACGTATTGTAGTGATCTTATTTTTTGATTCTATAACTATAAGCATAATTTTTTTCTCTTAAGCGGCCATTCAGATATTTCTTCATCTCACAAATTATTCAGTAACCAACAAAACATATCATACCGAACCGATTTATTTTACATAGAAATTATCTGCAACTCCCGTGACTTCTTTTCTCGTGATTGGTTTATATGTTATTCAAATGGCTATATTTCTTTTATTTTCAATGTAGATTTAAGTATATTCTAAGTTACATTGTCTTATGGCTCTTGTCATTTTATGTTGAAATGTGAAATTTATTGTAATAGTTAATGTGAAAGGTGCAAGTTCCAAATGCATATTTTAATTTTGATCCAAAGATTTCATTTATTCCTCTTAATTTAATTATTTAATTCTCATTTTGCGGAAATGACATTAGTGGAGTATGCATTGGTATTTGATACTAGCGAGTAACATAAATTATTATGTAGAGTTGGTGCAGCCGAGCAAATCTCTACTAATATTCTCTTAAGAATATATTGCTCAATAATTTAATTCTGTTAAAAGTATTTTAATCCTAGATATTGTAGTCCACAGTGTGTTTAGTATGATGTGGACTCCAGACAAGAAAATTATATCTAAACAGACAATACCCTCCGTAAACATTTGAAAATTTAAATGTTGAAGTTTTATTAGATGTAGTTGTTTGCCTTCGTAGCGGCTTGCCGCAGAGTGCAAGCTGCAAGGGGCGCCAACAGCATCAACACATGGGATTGCCATTGGCCCTGAAACCATTATAATATACTGCACTTATTTCAATAAGACATTAAACGCTTGATCAGCATCGTTTCAGTATTATTATTCGACAATCATTCGCGCATTACGTGACGAGTGTATGTTGTGGCAGTTAATATAATGTCTTCAGTACACCTTGTGTGATGGTGTTGACAGTATTTGTAATATTTAGCCCCACAGTCAACGAAAATTGTTATGTAATCCATTACAGGAGTCTCTGCTGCATTGTGCCTAGATCTTAGAAGTTAATGGTATCAAGGTAGAGTTAATCTCAAATATTTTGGCTCTTTGAATATTCCATGATATTATTTTGTTTTTCATGAAAATGTATTTACATTATATACATACACCTAGTAATATTGTATACAATATGAATATACATTGCGTGGTTTGTAACTTGATGTTTAATTATTTTATTGTAAAATTAAGATGCCCAACTGGTTTCTCTGTCCACACCCAAGGAGATGTGGAGGAATTGAGTGTAAGATAATTTAAACTGTATTATTTAAGAACTGTTGTGGACAGACGTAAATTTTTGTTTTAACTGGTTGCACATCTTACTTTGACCAAATTTATTTATCGCTGAGGTTGAGGTTGTACTTGAGAATTTGGATATTTGCCATTCTGCACTCTTTCTTTAACTTTTTTTAATGGCGAATGCAAATTATCACGTGACTTTAGTGGTTTATTAATAATTATATAAGTTTTATTAATGTGAACTGTGGCCAGGATAACAGCAGAGCAGTGTAATACAGAGCCTGCCTAAAATATATTTTTGTCATGATTTTATTTAGGTATATACATGTTATTATTCACATATTACAGTTTTCTCAATATTAGCTTGTATTTTAATTAAGAAATAATCATATTTAACATTGCCAGGTGATCAGCAGCCTGCACTTTAATATTTTTGGAAACTATTGAACTTAAATTGTACTGACTTTATAAATATATTTACTTCAATAAAGATTTTCCATGCCACTAAAAAGAGTTTATAATTTACCCTGTAACAATGACAGGTCCTTTTCCCAGTAATGAAGTAAAAGTAGGTAGGTACCTACTTAGAGTTAGCTATCTACTCGACAGATTTGTTAATTAGTCATTTTCGTCAACTGGTCACTTTCTGCAATTGGTCAATTTCATTAAAATCTCTAATTCGTCACTATCCCTAATTCGTCAGTTGGGTTATCAGGTCAATGTATTTATCTCGTCAATTTATGCATTTTGACTAGATGTACAGTCGTTAATATCGGCATATCAGATTTTTATATTATAAACTTAGAAAAATTGGAAAATTAAATTTGGATAAATTTGTAATTTGTAAATAAAAATGTACATTCATTAGTTAACACGTTTATTGTTTCTTATGGTATTAATAAGACCTAAATTTGTCAAGCAATCCCAAACTTCTTTCCTTCCTTCTTCAAATAGATCTTCCATTATGAAAGTAGAAACTATATTTGTGATGCGTTTATCCAATACAATCGACCGCCGTTTTCTATTTTTAGCTGGTATATATATGCCTGTTTGTCTTGTTCGAAAATCAGCAAATAGTGCTTCTTTTTTATTTATAATTGAGACAAAATAATATAAATCTTTTCGTTTCAAATTCAAACGAAAACGTAATCTGTTGTGCCATGATTCGACTGGATTTATTGTTCGATGTCGCTCATTATGGCAACTTATATAATTTACATACACCATTAACCAGGTCTCTGCCATGTAATCATTAAATAATTTAATTTTTGCTCCTGGTGGCGAATGTTCCATAATTGATAACCAAGCCTCTTGAAAGTATTCTTTTGGCAAGAAAGCCAGTGAAGCACAAACAGCAATATGTTTACGTACTTCTTTGGTATCGTCCAAACATAACTCCTTCGCTTTACGCAACAGACATTGACGGAAATGAAAAAAACATCCCACTATTTGAGCATTAGGGTAAGTTTTTTTCACTGAATTTATTGCACCCAACTCATAATCCATGTGAAATTTTTTGGCATTTTGTAAATAATTTTTCAGCAAGTTAAATGCTCTAACATAAGTATCTTCTTTTTTATTAGGCAAAAGACAAAAAACTAATGGCACTACGTTTGTTTCCATGGGGGTGCTACCGATGTCAGCATGGATTGTATATAGCTGACTGAAGGGTTCTGGGATTTGTTTAAAAATGCCATCACAAAAAAACTCTTCATATTTTGTAATTATATCCCGTGCATAAGGAGTCATAAATATTAAAATTTTCTCAGAAGTGCCATCTTCAAATACAATAAAATCTTTACGTAATTCTTCCGGCAATACGACATCCTCAAGTTTTTTATATAAACTCTTAACAACATATAAGTGACTGTATCTGGCCTTGTACAAAGAATTTTTTATATTATTGTATTTAGGAACATCATCTACATATTCCGAATTTGGACCAGTCAAATGTTCTACGCAATTTTCATATATAGCCCTCACAGAGCCAAATTCTTGTCCAACTCTTTTTTTACAATGGTCTATAGCTTCTGAAACAACGTTCGACGCTGGATCGGCCTCACAAAAATGATCTGACTGTCTAATAATATCAGTCCTATTATTATTAAGAGTAATACTACCTCGACAGTATTTTCTATTCTTGCACCGCCACCACGTAGTACCATTTTTGTTTGTGTGTGATAAATTGTAGCGATATCCATCTTTAAGTAAAATTTGTTTATTCCTTTCGGAGTTCACGAAAGAAAATTTCACAGTCGACGCCATTCCCTATTGAGGACCGATCGGACTCCGCAATATTAATAGCAAATGGTACCTTAATAGTAATTCTCCAACTTACATTACACAAATGGGTAGATACTAGTGTAGTTACATGTTCAATGTCAAGAATGACATTGACTCAATATTTTCTAAACAAAAGTAATGGGTATAAATAACCAGTCAGTAATGTAGGTCAAAAAGTTATCATTCAAATTACATCAAACACTATACTTTCATATGTATCAATTTCATCTATGTAAATTCTACACATTAATCTGGATGCTACATTTATCTGACCTACCCCAAATAAATAGACCGCGGTGTTTGCCCCTGGTCCACCTACATGGTTCACCTAGTTGTGAAGTTATGATCAGTATCATCTATATTACCCAATAAAAATGTTTCTGAAGTTTTGTCGATAAGGTCGAAAATTGCATGCACCCATTTTTTACAATCACAATCGTTGTCAGATCACTTTACGATTGTTTTTTGTTTTTTCGACGTTCATTTGTTAAGTAGATGTTCATTTGTTTTGTAGACGTTCATTTTTATGTTGACTAAAGTAATTTTAATGTCGATCTAAACTATTGCAACTTTTGATTTTGTAATTTCGATTTTACGGTAGTAACACTGAGATTATTTAATTACCGTTCTAACAACCTTCTACTTGAGTTGTAAGAAGGGTAATTAATTATACCTGCACAATATAGGAGATTAATATCTTGTACGGGTGTACCACGGGAGTAAAAAAATTACCCGTGGTACAATCAGGTGAACCATGTAGGTGGACCACGGGCGAACACCGATAGACCGGTAGGTACCTACAGTCCAAAACAATTCCGACCGTTTTAGTATGTGATTGTACTACAACTGACCAAATACAGAAATCAGTTGAAATTGATAAACTGACGAGATTCATACACTGACCAGATAAGCCAACTGACGAATTAGAGAAAGTGACGAATTAAGGATATTAGTGAAATTGACTAATTTCAAAAGTGACGAGTTGACGAAAATGACTAATTAACAAATCTGTCGAGTAGATAGCTAACTCCCTACTTACACTCTGTTATAGTGCCAATATGTTGTCAACCGAATTGCCTATATAGCACGGTGGGGTTAATTCTACGGTTCTTCCCCGTAGTCAAACTATTTTGTCAAACTGGTTTATACAAATGGCAAAACTAAAATGGATCTCTCAGCGACTAGAATGGCATTGCCTTTTATATAAATATACCGGGCAATAACTGCTCGTCTGATTCGCGCACTGAGGGTTCCGTACAAACTAACTTATTTTCTCGTCAAAATTCCATGACGTCACGACTCAGCTGTCAAAAAATATTTTCCCGCCAAAATTATGTCACAACACGTGACAAAAATTCTATGACGTCATGCATTACTTACCTGTCAAAATTCTATGAGGTCACGACTACTGTCAAAAAATATTTTCCCGAAAAAATCAGTGACGTCACGACTTATCTGCCAAAATTCTATGCCGTAACGACTCATCTGTCAAAATTTTGTCAAACATACCAGGGGCCCAATTCTGCTATTTACAAATAAATAAAAAATAATAAATAAATAAAAATCATTTATTTGTCATAATAAACCTTAACTATACAATTTTGACATATAAATGACTCAATAGAATCGAAATTGCGTCTCATTGTCAGTTTTTGACATAGTTGCTATTCTGCAATTATTACAAGAACGATTACGCTTCGATTGAATCGTATTTTGATAATTTCCTATTCTGCTTTAAAATCGATTGCAATTGCAAGTCGATTGTGAACTTATTCGGTATTCTACTCTTATTTGACGTTTGTTTGACGTTTGTTTCAATTGTGGATTTTGCATTAACGTTCGTTTGACCTTCGATTGAACAACAAGAGCTATTTATCTAATGTTACGGCTTTACAATCTAGTGTTAATAATTAAAACGACACTACTTTTACTTTATATACTTTTATTTAATGTGGAGTAAGTATATTAGTTTATTATAACATAATAATATCAATAGTTTATAATATTAGTTATGTATTTTTTTAAGAGTTGTACCTAATAGAATTATACTAATGATGTAATTATTTCAGCCCCATTGAATGTGTTCTCCATCCTTCAGAACATCCAGCCCAGCGTAAGACTATCTGAGAATACCCAGTGCTAAGGATAAAGCCGATAAAGAATAAAATATTTAAATTAAACAGCATCGGGGAAACTGCTTTGTAATTTGCAAATAAAGGAAACAAGGTAAGGTAGAGGCAAGGTTTTTATAGTTAAAGTTGTTGTCATCCACTAAACATTCCATGTATGGGTGATCATCATCAAATAAATAAATAAAAAAAACATTTTTTGTAAAGTAACATATTTAAGTATTATCATGCTTTCAGTTTAGTCATTTAGTAAATCAACTTGTATTTATTTCTTTCAGCACATAAGACATCCTTGAGTGGTTGCAGAAGGATATAATGCTTATCCTAGTGAAATATTTTCATTAAATTATTTATAGCTGCCAGACGATGATGAAAAGAATCCATATTAATACCGCAGATGCTATCAATTTGCAAGCATTAATGAAAAGTTTATGAAGAGCCACAATTGCCACATCCCATCATGGCAGTAATGAAATAGTCAGGGTGTACAAGCTAGCTTGGCTTTTGGTGAAGAACTGCCCTGGCAGAGGCAATAAAAAATAATATCTGTTTTATAAGGTTTTTATTATATGCATTAATCATTTTTAGTTTTTGAAATAGTGATATTGTGTTATAGTTAATCAATCAATAATCATTTATTTGCCAGAATGTAGGTTTACAGAGTATGATCTTACAGTATAATGGTGCCTTTACATCCTACCATTACATATGGTGTGCAAATATTACATTTTAACATGCACAATGCTATTTATTATTTGAGTGATAAAAAGAGCAACAAATAAGATATTCATGCATGATTATGTCTAAGTTTATGTCAGTTAAACAGATAAAATTGAGTAAAATTAAATTAATGTCAGATCAAGAATACAAATAAGTCCACAATATAATATAATAGTAATAAACAAGAATAAGTACATTAGTAAGTCTTATAATTTAAAGGTTACAGTAGTAAAATTAATACATAAATCAATTACTTATTAAAATATTATGATTTTCGACATCACCATTACCAAAACGATCCATAACCTACAATCTCATTCTCCGCAATCTGACATATATTCATCAACACTATAAAAGCATTTTGCCTTTAACCATTTTGTTAACTTTATTTTAAATATTGTTAAAGGCAAATTCTTAAAATCGTTCCGGTAACTTATTATATACCCTCACAGCATTCATTAATGTTAGGAGTATAGGATATTGATTTATATAATTATAGTGAAAATTCAATAGGTTTATTGTTTATTCTATATTTCTAATTAAGTATCTTATAACAAAATATAGCAAATAAGTGTACAAAATAAAAATAAAGTATCCACTACCTTTTCAAATGCCTTGTTTAATTTTTTAATAAATGTACCTAATAATTTTATCAAAATCATGTAAGTAATTTAACAATATCAGTATCTGCTATTTACATTAAATTAAGTATCTAACATAAAATTCACCCATTATCAAATTAATTTAAAATATTGAACATTTTGTTAACTTAAACTTAATAATCTTAGTAAGTACATCTACTTATTTCACTGTTAAGCCTTACACCCTATTCCAACAAAGACTATTCTTATCTTCACCTAATGTTGGAGAGGTAAAGCCTGCACAATTTCAAATATTGAAGAGCAACATGCAATAATGAACTTTCCTGCTGTGTCTGAATGGTAAAGGTACTTCAATGTAGCACCCGGTGTACCAAAGTATTTGAGTATGCACACCAATAGTACTTTAATTATAATAGTACCCTTCAGCAATCTCTTCTGAAGCAATGTTAACTGTATCATTAGATATCAACGCTGGGGATAAACAATATTTGTTGAAATATGTCGGAATTGTATATGTATAACTATCGTGGCTGACACCGACTCCAAAAAGTAACAATAATATTACATTATTTTTCTTCTTCTTCTTTCTTTTAAAGGGCAAACTGCCGATGTCGACAATTCTGCCAGAGTCCGAAGTGCTATGACTTAATGTGAAGTGATAAAAACCAAAACACTAATAAATTCTTCTTCTTTACATTATTTTTATTAATTCATATTGTAGTATGTTATGTTTATTTATTATGGCGTCATGAACATAGTTACATATTTTGCCAGTGTCAAGTGAAATACATTACATTCAGTAAGTAAGAGTATAAGTTTACACATACAAAAAAAAAAACAACATTAAAAAGACGATGCTTCTCTTTTCATTGCCGTCCAGGAGAACTTCACCGGAACGCGTATGATGGAGACAGGAACAGCTTGATCACGACGCCGCCACCAGCTATTCACCAATCACTTGCATATTTAGACATATTTATTTAGTGACGATGAACTTGCAAAACAAAACCGCATCTTTTCTGCATCACAAAATCTTCGAAAAATCAATTTGTAAAATATATAAATGACAGCTCAACCTCTCGTCATGGCGTCCAGTCAAAAATCTCTCATATTGTAGTACCTAACTATACTATTAACTATAGAATTTGACTGGACGCCATGACGAGAGGTTGAGCTGTCATTTATATATTTTACAAATTGATTTTTTGAAGATTTTGTGATGCAGAAAAGATGCGGTTTTGTTTTGCAAGTTCATCGTCAGTAAATAAATATGTTTAAATATGCAAGTGATTGGTGAATAGCTGGTGGCGGCGTCGTGATCAAGCTGTTCCTGTCTCCATCATACGCGTTCCGGTGAAGTTCTCCTGGACGGCAATGAAAAGAGAAGCATCGTCTTTTTAATGTTGTTTTTTTTTGTATGTGTAAACTTATACTCTTACTTACTGAATGTAATGTATTTCACTTGACACTGGCAAAATATGTAACTATGTTCATGACGCCATAATAAATAAACATAACATACTATTAACTAATCTGTCATTCATATGAATGACAAATTTTTTTAGTTGAGTTTGCATAGGCAATTACGTAATACAGCCATCATTTTCTTATTCAGGTTATTAGTAGGTTTTAAAGGGCAACTCTAATAAGTTGGTAGATTATACAAGGCAACACAGATTTAACTTTGATCTTCGACTCAATTACGATTCACATTCGACCACAAACAAGTTTTTGCAGAATACGAAATTTGTTCCAATCGTAACAGAATCAAAATTGATTGTCAACGTTATGTAGCTTAAATGTTATTAGCGGAATTGGGCCCCAGTATGTCGTGTTTAATCGTGACCTAATTTCTGACTCGCTGTCAAAAATTACTATCCCAAAATATTTGTTTGTTGTAGTATTTGTTGTTATAGCGGCAACGGAAATACATCTGTAAAAATTTCAATTTTCTAACTGCCATGGCTCATGAGATGACTCGTGACAGACAGACGGACAGAGGAGCCTTAGTAATAGGGTTCCGTTTTAACTTGTCGGTTCGGAACCCTAAAAAGAGCCTTTGGGTTGATAATGTCCACTTTCCGGAAATGAACACCTTTGATTTCGAAAATGACTACTTTCCTATAAAACCCTTGCCGCTTTTGCTGTATAATTGACATGTGCATCGAAATATAATTTCCTAAAAAACCCTATAATAGTAAGGAAGGATGAGCCTTAAATTAATAACTAAAAAGATAGTATGTCGTAGATTGATGGTAACATCAATCTACGACATACTATTCCGTTCAACTCATAGCGCCATCTATCAATTCAATACACAATTAAGTATCATGTGAACGGAAACGCAAGCGCCCTTCCGCTTGGACACGATCGTCGGTAGTGGGGATGTTGCGAGGACGGACGGGGAGACCGAGCGCTGGTTCAGTCTAGTTCGAAGAACCGTGGCAGACGCGGGTTTGATACTGAATCTCAACAATCATAATATCTACAATTAAAACATCAACACCGTAAGACCAACGGTTCAAAATCTCAACAGCTTAGTAGGTCAATAGTTTACAAGATCAAACTTTATTATGGGCCTCACTGAAAATCAGCGCTGTAAGCGACTGAGCATTATTGCTTGGTTTGCCGCAGCATTATGCTGAGTGGGGTCCGATTCCTGCACAGATGTGGCTTTTGCATAATTTTTGTTTTGTATTTTTATTTTTTGCTTTGTTTTTTGTAATTGTCTGTAACATTATTGCAGGAATAAATGTATTTTCTTTCTTCTTAAATCTCAACATGGAAAAATTTTGGTTGCTGCTTCTTGAAAGTAATCATCATAACAGCCCATTAATGTCACACTGCAGGGACGGGCCTCCTCCTGTGACGGAGGGATACTTGGCCTACTAACACCACGCTGGCCAGACGGATTGGTATAGGGTTTAACTTCAAGGAATTAATTTGGAAGTAATACCGATCATTATATCAGCTAACAGACATCCACTGCTGGACGTAGGCCTCCTCCAAAAATTGCCACTTTGCGCGGTCCTGTGCCTCCCTCATCTATCGGCTTCTTGCCGTCCTAACTAGATCGTCAAACGACTAGTGTTGTTCAGAATACTTTTTCTTTTCAATAGTAACATTATGAGCAGTGTTTTTTCGTCTGAGTCCATCGTAAAACTAAAACACAACACTACCATTTTCAAACCTAGCGGCGGCAGCGCGACTGCAGCGCTGCAGACGCGCTGCCTCCGCGCGGCACTTAGCGGCAAATCTGAAGGCGCCCTAAGTAGTGAACAGAATAGGATATCATGACGTGACCTTTTTATCCTTGAATCTTATATGGTGCAAAAGAGAAAAAGAATAAAAGGTTTTCATAAAGATGATGGTTATAAAGGGAATAGTACTTTGTTGAGTAATAATTCACCATGGTGGGTACGGCATTATTTAGTGAGTGTCGCGTGAGCTCGTACTCTTTTCAACTAGGACACTTTAAAGCAGTGGTTGTAATAAAAATTTAATTATTATGATTATTACAAATAATTTTGTTAAAAAGAATACAAAATAGAGTGTCTATGTAGCAATTATGTTTAAGGGTTAATATTATGTTGCCTTCGGGGCACTATGAAATCACTATCACTTAAAAATTTTGCTCAAGAGTTTTAAAAACATAGGTTTCCAATAAAGAAAAGGCTAAGAGATTAAATTAGCTCGTAACTAAGAAACGGTGCGTCCTATCACAAAAATAATAAAAATTTGGGCGCCCTCTGACACCCCACGCGTTAAAGCAGTATAAACATTAGCGAAAAACAAAGAATAGTCCTAGTACTTAGTGTATTTTATTAAAATTGATTGCTATTTTAAAGTAAACAGATTGGAAATAATTTCATTTGATTGAGACGTGAGGTAATAAGATAAAGGGAGATGTTATTAGTAAATTGAGAGTGAATTGTTAATTGACTATGATTTGTTTTAAAGTTTTTACATTTACCTACTCAGTTAGTAGAGTGTTGAGTCCTGTGTACTATAAAAAGCGTTGCTCTTTTAGTGTGATTTGATTTGACATTTTATTTCTTGCTGTAAGGGATTGTTGATTTGATTAATATTCTCAACTACAAAAATAAATCGTAGTTGAAAGTGTGATTTGCTGTTTTATTATTGTGACTTTTTATAATTTTATTACGTGGTCTACGTGGCGTGTGTCGGTGGTGAGGTACAAATAAAGCCCTCAATTAGGAGGAAATCAGTTTAACACTACTAAGCTGAAAAAAAATTGCCTTTTAAGTCAAAAAGAATAGCAAAGACGAACTTTGAATATGGGCAAGTGGCCATGATTAAATTGAATTCAATAGTACGAAGACTTTTTATTTTTTAAAAGTAATAGGACCCTTTCTTTACTTGGTAAAATTTTAAATGCGTAGGTATATTGGTGTATCAAATTAGGTATGATCAATGGTCCTCCATGTCGTTTTAAGAACGTAGGATCAGTTGAGTTTTACGATACAAATATCGACTGAGACTAACTATAACGATTCTCGCAAGTACTAGCTTAAAACGTGACTTTATTCAAAGTCATTAATTGCCAAAATAAAACAAGGCATGGCTACATTTTAAAAATGTTTTTATTCGGTATAATTTGATCACTTAATTATCACAATTTTTGATATAAATTTATTAAACAGGGTAAAATAGATTATTTTATCATATTTATATGTTTATAGGTAACAAATGTAAATATGGAATGAATATTGTACGTTAAACGTAATAAACACATTCGCCCGCAATCCAAGTAGATTTTATCTTCAAAGATTCAGGATCAATTATCACAAAGTCAGCATCATAACCGAAGTTCAATTTTCCTTTTTTATGATCTATACCTAGCGCTCTTGCGGGATGCAGGGAAGCTGCTTCTAGAGCATATTCCAAAGAACAATCTGTAACAAATAAACAACACTACATTTAAACTAGGAAAAAATGGAATTATTTACACATAGTTCCTCATAAGTAGGTCCAATCAAGCAATTATCAAGAGGCTTGTTTAAAACAGATGGTGATATAATAAGCTCCTACGACTTACCTAAAGACTGCTTTAGTTTCGCAACACAAGTATCGAGTGCTGCAGTACTTCCACAGAGCACTTTAGTGCCAGTAACATAGGCATATCCACCTTCTACCGTTACCATCTGTGGTCCGATACGGTAGTTCCCATCTGCTAGTCCTTGTGCGGCTACAGCGTCACTTACGAGTACAAGTCCTATAATAATACAAAAAAAGGGTTTCAATTGAAGGTATATTAAATTTCTACCTGTACCTACATTTAATTGATGGCCTGGGCAGGGAGTTTTGTCCGCGAACTTTTTTATCTGTTTTCATACTTGTAGGTACTTCGCACATGGCAAAGTTTTCCACAGCGTGCATGTGTGTATTTACGGGCTATAAATGATCGCACATCGTGTGCGTTAAGTTTAAAATGAGCGGCGGACTTTTATTCGCGAAGTATATGCAGTTTCTCCGCCGCGGAAAAACATCTGCGCGGGCCTGAATAAAATACGCGCGTTATAGGTAGATATAGTTTAAAAAGAAGAAATGCATAGTATAATATACAAACCATCAGAATTTGTTCTGCTAGCAATACGCAAGGCAGCTGGATGTGTATGAATACCATCTGATATGATGCCATAAAATACTTGTTTCTTTGTTGACGACGCTAGTAGCCCAACAAGCCCTGGATCGCGATGATGGAACTAAAATAATGAATAATAAGGAATTATGGTTTTATAAATATTTATGGTTATATATATTTTAAATTAATATTTTTAGTATTAAAATTCCCGTAGTATGGATTATGCCCTGTGTTTCAGGAACCCAGAAAATGTGAAAAGGAACATACAAATTTAGCACAATAGTTTGTGGCTTTTGCATAAAGAATTGTGATGTCGTGTGTGGTATTCGAATTCGCGACCTCGTGCACGCTAGACAATACCACGATTGCACGCGCCCCAAAGCGGTTTGATACTCATTTTTAAATGAGCCTTTTCATTAGTAGGAATGACATTAGAATTCCTAAAATTAAAAAATAATATTTTCTTTACTATTTAAGATTTTCATACTTACAGGAAGCATAGCATTGAACAAATGTGTTATTAAATTCGCCCCACATTCTATAGCTTTTTCACCTTCAGCTAAGCTGGCACTGGAATGACCTAAAGCAACTTTTATTCCGAGATCAGTCAAATCCTTGATAGCTTCTGTAGCACCAGGCAACTCAGGTGCTATTGTGATTATAATAACATTTTTCAAGGAACCATAAACTTCTTTTATTGTCTCCAAGCCCTGAAATATAAAAAAAATATATAATATCTGATGGACAGAGAAGATATAACAGCTAAAGCATTTAAAGAATGCCACCTTGATGCTCTATACTTGGGTTGTGAGAAAATACTCTTACACTATGAACCAGGCAATCACAAGATCCATAGAAAGCTAACTATAACAGCTCCAATATAATGTGTACATCAGTATAATGCAATATGTACAATGATTTCAGTACCTACTTGATAACACAGAAAATATTATTTATTTAAAAGTATTTGTTTTTGCACAATAATTGCATAATCAAAGGATGTGTGCTAGGCTGGAATGTAACATAATAAATCGTATTAAACATATTTATTGAATACTGATAAAAGTTTGTTCACATTAATACTTCAATATGCAGTATTACGAAGTAGATAAAAGTATAATGTTGATAAAAAATGTACACGAGTTAGTACTTGTAGAGTACTTGGTATAAGTATTAAATAAAACAATATTATTAATGAACAAAGCAACATAATTTTCAATTTTATTTCAACCTAAACCAGAGATTAAGAATGAGTAATGGCTTCATTGATGCAATGTATTGTGATTATATAACATGTCAGCCAAAGCATTAAGTGTAATTTAATATACTAACTACAATTTTGTCTATTTAACAGTGTCCACAACACATTATCTAAATTATTTGTAAACGAGTATTTTCAATTCTTGAGCATAACAAATGCATAAAAATTAATTAATAAATACATATTTAGCTTTAAGTAGATTTCACTATATAGTATAAAACAAGTCGCTGTCTGTCCTTCCCTATATAAGCACAATAGATTTACAAGCAGTGTTTTTTAAAACGATGGAGTTTTTTTAATAAATTCCTAATATTGTAGAGTTCAAACAATACGCCTGTGGAAAGCAGGGGCATGTCACTAGTACCTTATAAACAAATACAAACCTTTTCAGGAGTCCTAATGTATTCGGCCATGTGAGCACCTTTCTTAGCCAAACTAATAAATGGTCCCTCTAAATGTACACCAAGTACAGTAGCTCCATGTTTACCACCTTGACTCTGTTTGATATCTGGTAGAATTTTCTGGTACTTTTCTACATCAGAAGTTACCATTGTAGGACAGAATGAGGTCACACCATGAGCAAGGAGTTCCTTTGATACTTTGCTTACACCTTCTTTAACATTTTCTGAATCATAGGAAAAGTCAACACCCCAACCACCTGAAATAATATTAGTTATTGAATTAAATATGAATATCTGTAAGAATATAATAAATAGTAAAAACAAAATTAAATAATATCAATAACTAAATATAATTATTAACTAAGTATAATTTCTATTACAAGACACATTTTTCTAAAATAAAATGTTTAAAGAAATCAGTATGCATTTAGTAAATAGCAGGTCATTGCCCTTGAATACACTGTTAAAATTTGACATAATAATATTTTCAATACTTACCATTGATTTGTATGTCAATGAACCCTGGAGCGATTAAGAGACCTTCGCAATTAATTGTTTCATCTGCTTCCAACTGTTCTACGTAAAATACTTTTTCTGGGTCTTCTATCCTATTGTCTCGTATCCATAAGTCTTCTTTAATGATTTTACCTTCACGAAGTATCAAGCAATTATGAAATCTAGTTAAGCCGGACTTTGTTTTCATTGTGAATTAGTTGAAGGAAATTAGGAATTATAAAAGCTGCAACTTTTAGTGCAAGGAACCGGTATGCGAGTGGTTGCACTGTCACACATTTACTGTTATCATAATGCTTATTTACATTGCTCGCAGTAAAAATACAAACCGATACCAAAGGAGCAAGGGACTTTGTCTCTGTCAAATGTGTCACTAATGTCACAATTTGTCACATCTGTTGTTTTGTGACTCACAAAACAACAGATGTCATTTTACTCAACAACATTTAGTTTAACGTTCAAAAACGGGTCCATATTGGCTCACTTAAAGTTCTTCTTCCGAAAATGTTCTTCCTAACGATTTGTAATCCGAATGATCACTCTTCCTAAAATTTTTAATCCTAAAGTTTTCATTCATACTATTTGTATTGCTACCGGCGATGTTCATAACACTCATGTTTCCGAAAGTCGTTATTAATAATATCGTTATGTAAATATATTTAAACTCCTAATGTTTTTTATCATAACGCTTTTATCCCTAAACATTTTCACCATAATATTTTCTCTCATATTTAGAAAGAAATATTTACCAAGTGAAAGTAATAAAAAGTTGTGTTTTTATACTATTTCTTGTGATTACTTAACAACTTTTTACATTTTTACATTAAATCATTTTTTTTTAAATTATTGTTTATTAAAATTATTAGAATATTTTTGTCTTAAATGAATGAATCATGAATTCACGGTTATGCTTATGGCCTGAGAGTTTACCGTAACCGTAACTAAACCAATAAGTAAAGGACCAATTCGGTTCTGGCACTTCGCCGGCCGCTGCCGCGGCACGCTCGCTGCGCTCGCTCAGCTCGTGCATTGGGGTCACAGTTCTACCATAACCTAAACCAATAATTATGAATAGGACCCATTTCTTTTCAGGATCTTGACTGAATGATTGGAGAGGGACTCTGGTTTTGCTCTGGTCTTTGGTATATTATGTTATACCTACATGTTGTCAACAAAGTTACGCAAAATTAATGTATATAATATTGATTACTTATTATGAATAAAAAGAAATCTAAACAAAAAAGATATGACTTCAAATTATAGTATAAACGATGGTTATGTTGAGAAAATATAGGAAAACAAATAATAGTATAATAGATGTTTATTGCTACTGAAATTATGAAGTTGAATGCTTCGGATTATTAACATTAGGGACAAAAAAATTAGGAATTGCGATTGTTAGGATGAAAAATGTTAGGAAGAACATTTTCGGACTTCCAAATACAGGAGTTGAAATTTTAGGTGAACTTTGGCGCACCCTTCAAAAACATTAAAAGAGTTAATAATTCTGCTATCGGCTCCTCACGACACGCCCGCCCTTAAGGTTTATTATAATAAGGGTTTATTATAATATATACAGTCAATGATATGCTTTCAATATTTTTAATAGGTATAAATTATAAATTTAATCTTTTTTCCCCAGATACTCATCGACATACACCACACATTTATGTACGCACCGCAGTAAACACGCAACTTAAAAACAATTAATATAATATTCTTCCCCAATTAACGGTTACCGCTGACTTTCATTGGTTGGGGGTCTAACTTTTTATATTTTGGTAGGAAAATATAGTATAATAGACGAAGACGACCTCTGTGGCGTATTGGTTATGTATATTATGACTACTACGCAGAGGTCTTGTGTTCGATTCCCGCTCAATGCAAATCTTTGTGCGCATGGACATGATTGTTTGCATTGGTTTGGGGGTATTTATTGTATAATGTGTATATATTTACAAAAATAAAAGTATTAATGTATGTTTATCCGTTGTCTAATACCCAGCTCTGCTTAGTTTGGGACTAGATGGCGTTGTGTGAATGTGTGAGGAATGTTTATACTAGCGACCTACCTCAGCTTTGCGTGACCAATGCTTATATGTACTCTACAAAATTATTTCCATCAATTATACCATCCTCTTGAATCACTTTATCTATTAAAAAAACGCTGAAAATACGTTACGTAGTTTTAAAGATTTAAGTACTATAATTGTTTTAAACTATGAAGTGATGGCAATCTAATATACCTAATAATCCTCACGCTCAATTAGTCCCGAACTAAGCAGAGCTTGTTTTATGGCTTTTTTGTATACTTTTATATAACACAGAAAGATATCTAAGTACATAAAACATCTATGTACTTAGATCAATCCAATTCTTTCCTCTTACCAAACATTAAAAATGTTCCACCGAGACGGGCAACTCTGCACCAGTGATAAAGAGAAAATAAGGTCTGCCGAATTGCTACGGTTTGTCTCGAGGTTTTTTTTCTTAGTCTCTTTATGACCTTCTTAAGACGTGAAGGGGTGACATTGTGCTGAGTAGGTTTTAGGCCAGGCTCGCACTACGAGTTTTTCGCCGCGCGGCAGAAAAGCGCAGCGGTATAATGTCGCACTGTAATACTGTACCAAAGGCCAGGCGCGCACTACGAGTTTTTCGCCGCGCGGCAGAAAAGCGCAGCGGTATAATGTCGCACAGTAATACTGGTGGGCTGCGGTGGCTCTGCCGGCAAGTGCGCGCAATACAATGTAAAACTGTTTGGTACAGAATTACAGTGCGACATTATACCGCTGCGCTTTTCTGCCGCGCGGCGAAAAACTCGTAGTGCGCGCCTGGCCAAACAGTTTTACATTGTATTGCGCGCACTTGACGGCAGAGCCACCGCAGCCCACCAGTATTACTGTGCGACATTATACCGCTGCGCTTTTCTGCCGCGCGGCGAAAAACTCGTAGTGCGCGCCTGGCCTTACAAGTGCTTTTGTATCTAATACTTAAGTAACATATTATAATTATAGAACTTCTAAACAATATTTTTTTCTATTTTCCTTGCGTAAGGAGTTCCGACGTCTAAGAGCAAAAGTTTTACACGTTAGATACACATGAGTGATGCAATTTCACAAGTGGGAATAGGTACCTACTATGGTTTGCTTCAGCGAATAGGTTAATATCTTTCTTTATGTAATAGACTACGTTTTACTGTTCTTCCAACTATTTGAATAGTTATATGAAAATTACCTCTTAACGCGAACGTTTTTGCAAATTGATTAAATTGGTTCGATTTACGTATTTTGTTTTCGGATTTTATATTTTTCCTTTAAAAATGACAACTCTCGCATTAAGCATCGAACCTGATATCGTGGGAACTTTTACACCGTAGCGGTGTAGTTTCATTATTAATGTGTTATGTACCTAGAACGCAATCAATCGCCCTGGATAAGTCACAGAATTCCCCCTCCGGTGGTACTCCTAGAGGCGGGAATTTTTAGTATGTTTACTCTCTAAGCACAGCTCACGCTCTCTACAATTGCTTTTTTGATTGGACTAATAGAACCAAGACAGCATTTTCGAAACTAAAAATATACAGGGTGTCCCAATACTCGACGTTAACCCGAAACCAGATGATAAAGCAAGTCATGCTGGTTATCAGAAAAATATAAACCTGGTTTCGGGTTAACGTCGAGTTTTGGGACACCCTGTATAATAAATACGCACCGCATAGAAAAAAAAATCAGTTTGTATTTACTTTACTCAAGTAGGTAGATATGTTATATTATAGTACGTTGTTATTTATACACTAAAACGTATATACTTACACTGTGTTGTCTAGCAGAAGATCGCCCGGAGGGTGTGCGGCATTTGTTAAGAAAGTCGCTCACTTCGCCTACACGGGGAATGTATTACTTAAGCAGCAACATTAAGGTGTGTTTCTCAGTAACAGACGCGGTTTAACGACAGAGGGTTTTCTTAAGATCAAAAGAACGCCCTTTACTTCATGCGTCGTGGACCTTTAAAATAACAATAGATAAAATTCGAGTAACATAATAAAAACTAAATTTTCTTGTTATACATTTGTACTAGATCTTGTCAGTTGCTTTACACGTTTCTAGTTTGGTAAGGCATAAATTTAGCAGACTTTATATCGAGTAGTGCTCACGAGTGCTCTTGATAGCCCTGGGCTTTTTGTACAGCGTAATGGAGGAATAAAATAAACTAAACTGGGTTTTTGTATGTGGGATTTCATAATTTTCAAGTATACGTTGACGAAGAAAAATAAGTTAGTTGGTTAGTAAAAAACTTATAACTTTTGCACGTCAGGCCTATATTTCTAACAGCAGCCCAGTCTATGCACGCTTTTCTATAATTGTTGCTGCAAAGCACAATTATTCTTTCGATAAATTATTAAGTTCCGTTGAGGTATCATTTTGTATAGAATTAGTTGTTACCCGTGTCGTCAATAAAACTATAGGATATACTTACTAGAGTAATAACTTTTCATGGTAATTTTTATTTTGTCGGAACTTAAACATTAATTTTGTAAGAAGTACCATGCTGTCCAGACGGATTGGTATAGGGTTTAATTAGAAGTTTTCCTTTTTATTTCGTAAAGATAATATTCACGGATAGTCCCTTGGTCGGTTTTTACGACACCCATGGGATGAGATGGGGTTGTGACATATTGTATTCTTACTCCGTCACCACACGGAGAGATTGTTGAGTTGAGAGAGTGAGTGATAAAAGTGATTGTTAAGGAATTATTATTTTCAAATAACTGGCTTTGTGGCGCGGTGGTCGCGGTAATCGGCTGGCGTGCGCGTGGTCGAGAGGTAGAATCCTTCGCAAGACAAATTATTTGTGTCATTCACAAATCGTTGTATTGAGCCAGCTTTTGATAGCGAGTGATACACAACTTGGTATTTCTTAACGCCAGTTCCAATCGTGCTGTGATACAATATTATTCTAAATAAAAACACGACTCTATCACCGAACCAGAGTACCCGATGACTCAAGGTAATTGCAGAATTTCAGAGACATAAACACTTAGGTAGGTACCTACTTAACTACATGAATAAAGTACTTAACATTATAACTTAATTGTAATACTATAATTTTGATATGCATTTATAGGCGACTCTATACAAAAAGAAGAAAGACAATCCCGTCCCTGTAGTGGGACATTAATGGGCTGTTTTGATGAAATAAGTTGACAATTACGAATTTAAGCTCTCTAGATATATCAGACCCACAGCTTAAAAAACCGGTCTAGTGCAAGTCTGACTCGCGCACCGAGGGACAAACCTATTTAATTTTCCCGCCAAATTGTGATAACGTCAGGATTCAGCTGTTTAAATACTATTTTTCCCGCAAAAATTCAATGACGGCACGACTTAGCTGTCAAAATATATTTTCCTGCCAAAATTCTGTGACGTCACGACTCATCTGTCAAAAATTCTATGACGTCACGCCTATCTGTCAAAATTGAAAGCTGTCAAAAGTGACAGAGGTATCAAATATTTTCCCGCCAAAATAATATGACGTTTTTTTTTTGGAGAATTTGACTGGACGCCATGACGAGAGGTTGAGCTGTCATTTATATATTTTTTACAAATTAATTTTTCGAAGATTTTGTGATGCAGAAGAGATGCAGTTTTGTTTTGCAAGTTCGTCGTCAGTAAATTAATATGAATAAATATGCAAGTGATTGGTGAATAGCTGGTGGCATTGTGGTCCTGCTGTTCCTGTCTCCATTTTACGCGTTCCCGTCAAGTTCTCAAGAAAGGCAATGAAAAGTGAAGCATTGACTTTTTAATGTTATTTTTTATGTTACTTTTATACTTACTTTTACTTATACTGAATGTAATATCTCTCACTTGACACTGGCAAAATATGTAACTATGTTCATGAGGCCATTAATAAATAAATACAATACAATATGACGTCACAAATCATCTGTCAAAAATTCTGTGACGTCATGACTCATCTGTCAAAAATTTAAAAACGTCACGGCTCAGCTGTCAAAATATATTTGCCCGCCAAAATTCTGTGACGTCACGAATCATCTGTCAAAAATTCTGTGACGTCACGAATCAATTGTCAAAAATTCTGTGACGTCACGAATTACCTATCAAAAATTCTGTGACGTCACGACTCATCTGTCAAAAATTCAAAAACGTCACGGCTCAGCTGTCAATATTTAATTCTGTGACGTCACGACTCAGCGTTCAAAAATTCAATGACGTCACGACTCAACTGTCAAAAACTATTACCCCGCCAAAATTCTGTGACGTCACAACTCATCTGTCAAAATTCTATGACGTCACGGGTCACGTGACCAAAATTCTATGACGTCACAGGTCACGTGACACAGCTTTCCCGCCAAAATTCTATGAAATCAAAATATAATATGATTGCTAATAAAAAGTAGTCTATGTTCTTTCTCAGGGTCTAAAGATTGTCTGTACCAAATTTCATCGAAATCCGTTCAGCCGTTTAGGCGTGAAAGAGTAACAGACAGACAGACAGAAAGAGTTACTTTCGCATTTATAATATTAGTATGGATACAACTTGACATTCGTCTTATAGAGCAAGCTCCTAATTAACTTCTATTTAAATTCGACACATTATTAAAAAAATAGCTTAAGTATTAAAAAGTACTCTAGATACAATTCAATACAATTTTGCTACATACTTAAACAAGCTGACGAGTAAATGTATGTACTACTCGTTAGCTTATTATTCTTCAATTAATACCAGTACAATATAACCAGCAATGGTTGCAAGAGTTGCGACTGCGCGAACTGTGAAGGAATGCAGCGCGTTTTCCGTAACACGGTGGGTACGACAGTTGGCTTCCCGCGGCTACGGCGTGAGCTACCCATTCACCCGAACACACGTCCATTCTACCGCCTAAGCTTCAAATCGCGAACTCGTAATGTTCACACGCGCGTGATTGCATGATTATTGCTACTTAACAGTGACAGCTCAAGTGATTAATATTAACATTAAAACAGGTGAACTTTGTTATGTTAAATTACCTTTGTGTATGTCTAAAGTAGCTCGGAAGGCTGCACTTTCTTTAATAGAAATTTTAGTCCGCGGGGAATCGAACTTTTCGTATCTCTATGACTGTTATTTGTCAACTTTTTTCACGTAATGGACGCGATGTTTCTTTTTGGTGGAAACGTTGTTCGAGAAAGTACACGAAGTTTATTACTGTGGATGTGAAACAGTTAGTACTTTTCTTGTAAATAGCTATTTTATTTTGTTTTAGTGCTACATTTTTTTTCGGTATGTTTTTACTTGATTCTACACCTTTATTAAGAGTTTTTTTTGCACATTGATTACTTTTTTATTCTAATATTTTTCAGTATGATATTTAGTAATATTCACGAACTTTTGTCTACTTAAATCAAACAATTTTTTAGATCCTATATTTAATATTTAGAATAAGTGCTAACTAGGTACATTATTTCAGGATATTTCTGTGCCACTATTATTAAGTTGACAAAGTTTTTACACACAAAATAAAGCCTTTTCCAATCCGCATATTGTCCTATGTGCATCCTATATTATCCTGCAGCTGTACAAAGGTGTTCCTCATAACTATCTACGTGACTATGTATTATGCAATTATGCAGTTTATTTTTTTTAAATGATTTAGATCGTAATACTTAATTGCACAATCAAAATGTCCAAATGGTTTGAATTGTTTTATTAGGATTTTATGCTTTATATTTTTTTTTCTAGAGATAAGATGCGAGTTACTTCTTAATTGAATTTTACGATATCCATGAAATAAGATGAGTTAGTGACATCTTGTATTTTATTGTCAAAAATATTCATGCAATAGATACCGGTAATATTTTTGACGTAATTACTGGTGTAGTAATTAATCATATAATGCACGTAACTAATTGTTGAAAGTTTAACTCACTAATTAACGGTTAACCAAGCGGCGGTGACAACCAATGAATAAATGAAGGCCGGACTACCAACTGAACGTACCCACCTAATTTCGCACTTATCGACACCAGAAGTATCAATTAACGTAAGGGACAAAACACGACTTTTCAGGAGAGCCAAAAAACCATTCCGATTTTACAAATTCTTCTGTAACTTTTTATTAGTTGCCCTAATCTTAAAAGTGTCTAGGACAAAGTTTCTTATAATTTTCTCTTCTTTATAACTATAAATAAAATATTTACGTAAACTTACGCGTTTAGAAAATAGCATGTCCCTTACATTAAAAAAAGTTGGTTAGTTCCTGCTAGTTGTCCTTTAAGGCACTCAAGCTTTCAATGTAAACTATCCCATATTAAAGTAAGCACCAAGTTTAATAGGAAACTATAACACAAATCTACTGTAAAGGACATAAAATACTATGAACTGGATGAAATATGATGTATGATAAACTATAAAGAGCAATTTATCATGTAATTTTGAACCTGATATCTTTATTATTAAGTCCATTAGTAAAAATATACTTAAACTTACAATATCTTTAAATTAATTTTGGAAATTTTGGAGAAAATTCGGACTGGTCGAACAGTAAATACGACTGTGGTAAATGCAGTTAGGCAGTTCCTAGAGACAGGATATTATGAACGGAGACCAGGTCACAGTCGTAAACTGTGTAATTTGACTTGGCATAACCGTTTTATCGTCAGAAATGTCCTCAGGGACAGGTTCATTACAGCAATTCAAGCACGTAACCAACTCCAAGAAGTTTAAAATGTGTGTGGGGGTATACGTACGGTCAGAAGAAGGTTAAGCTTTTAAAACTGCTATAGGACCACAGTTTCTTATTTCTCTCGTGAGTACAGGCAATGGACAATATATATAAGGCCTTTTCGTCTATTTCAGACGATTTATAAGGTGGTGTCTGTGATACATCGCTTTTGATGACTGTACAGACCGATACCACAGGCTTGACAAAAGAAGTAACTGGACATTTGTGTCGAACCATGTTCATGTCGTTTCTGTCTCTTGTCAGCAAGCACTCCAATCCAGGCTTCATTACAAAATTTGCGACCCTCTCCGACACGTTTGCGCCACTCAGGACGTTTTTCCGCGAGCTTCTCCCAGTCACGGTGGTCGATTTTAAATGCTGCCATGTCTAGCTTGGTTCAGTCTTTGAAACGAAGCAGCGGCCTCCCAGCATCTCTTTTTCCATGCGCTACTGCACCAAGAAGAACACGTCGTTGTAATGGAGAGGGTTCCATCCTATGCACATAGCCAACGCAGACGTCTCTATAAGAAGCACTGTCAGACTAGGCAGCTGTGCGATTTCTAGAACCTTCTCGTTTGTCATCTTGTCTTGCCATGCTAAGCCCAAGATCTTTCGTAAGCAACGCATGTAACATAAGTTAAGACGACGGCGACGTTCTTGTTTTGCATAGGATGTCCAGGTTTCAGCTCCGTACAAGAGTATGCTTAAGATGGAAGCCTGAAAGACAACCATCTTGGTCTTAGTAGTAAGGTGCTTATTGTACACACAGCAACTAATCAACCTAGACATTCATGTACCTTAATACCTTGAAATAAGACACAATTTCAAATGAAAATGTTTAACTTGATGTGTTGCTGTGTGTACCATACTCTTGTACCTCGCTTCCCGAACATGGTTGCCGCCTTGCCAATACGCATTATATTAAGTATTCGAAAAATGTGGTGTTTACAGACGAATATCGGATATCATTAAGTTATCGTGAAGGTCATCAGAGTTCTTACAGGCACAAAAATAAAAGGTTTGCCCCATGTGCCCCTTGAAACTGTGGTGTGCCAAGGTGGTTCAATAATGTTATGGGTGGCATCATTTACGGGGCTCGTACATAGACTTTCCAATTGCACCATTTATTGGGGAATAATTTCTGTTAATCCATGATAGTGCCCGGCCACACATCCCTAAAAATCACAACGTAATACCATTCCGAATCCAACGGTATATATAACTCATTTTGGCCAAAATGTCCCTTACGTTAATTGATACTTCTGGTGTCGTTATATCAAATTGTTTACATGGATTCACAAGTATTAACAATAGGCTCTCAGTTAATTAATATCGCGCAGGGTGGAAACTTCTGGAGGAGGCCTATGTCCAACAACGGACGTCCATAGGCTGATATGGATGGATGGAATAATATTTGTCATGCAAAGAATTGTCCTCAGCAAGTAAAGTATGCATCATAACCACTGCGCTAGAAATTAATAGGCGCGAGAAGAACAGTTCTCTGGGAGAGGGCAGCTAGTATCAGGGGCATATCGCATCCTAAGTGTCCAATAAAAAACCTCGAGCAGTTCATCCTATCAGATTATTATCCCGGATACCCTAGGTAAGCCCCGGACAGGATTACCATAGTGTCCTCCGATGGACATTGATCACCTGAATGAAATGAAATGAAATGAAATGAAAATCTCTTTATTACCATCAATCAATCACAAGAATATAACATAAAAAAAATTACAATGTAAAGTAAAAAATTGTGGTAAAAGGTGGTAACTCAGCAAGTGCTCCTTAACATCACAGATGTCAAGAGGCGCTGATTTTCAGTTACACCTGGTTCCCTTAGATGTTAGGCGGTAACAATGTTCTTACAGTACCTATGGTACTGTTAAAAATGCCACTGCATTCCCTTCACCGGGGTCAGGGCGTTAAAGCCCCGATTTCATCAGTGCGGGGTGTGTGAGCGCACCATGCTAGAGTCTTCGCATGCTTCTGCTAGGGATCAGCCAGAGAGGGTAACCCCTCCGTCACCCTGACGCTCAAAAACAATTCTTCAGCAGTCGAAGAGAAAAGGTGCTATAAAATACACGGTCTTAAATAGTGCATGTATTGGTTGCAGTAGCGATCGTTTAAGCCATACCGTTTAAGCATCGACGACCGTAAATGCAATCCATATATCACATAAATCATATCAATTTGGATTACGAAACTAGAGATAGATCGAGACAAACAACGGTTTCAAACTCGTAACAAGTTCACTTGGTTGCCAAATATCAATATAGTTAACTCTGATCGGCTTTGTGAAGTAAATATTCATTGGTTCGTAACATCATAGGATCAAACTTTCATATTTATACTATCTAGCCATATAAGCTTTGCTCCGATATACAGACTGTGCTCTTTCAAATACTTGATTAGTCTGAACAATAAACAGGCTTTGTTGATTGGTTGCCAAGTGAAAACTTTGAAGGTGAAAAAGATTTAATACATGTGATTTGATGTGTTTTTGTAATGGGACCTTAATGCTTCTCGTTTCTCTGAAGAGTAATCACGAACAGGTTTAAAATTAAACAAATTGAAGTAGCAAGTACTTCAATTTGTTTAATTTTACATTTTTTGTACCCCAGTCATGCTGTCTTGCAGCGCATTATTTCTGGCCATGTATCTATGTACAATATGACATACCTAAAATTCTTTACTCCTATAACAGGTTTAAAAATATACAAAATGACGTAACATAGTAAGACAAATAGATAATATTGATATATGATAACAGTAAGTAAATAGAATAATGCAATAGATAGTAACTGCAAATTGGGCTGTCAGTAACATGTTTGATATTGTCTTCTGAATTGCTTGAAATTCATTGAAATTAATGGTGCTTTGTGATCTGATTGTATATTGTACACACACGAACCTACATCGACGTAAGATTGCATTGTCACATGCAATTGTGCTGCACAGAACCCCTAAACTCTTCGCTTAATATTTGCTAACTTTAAACCAATTTTTTATGAGGTTCTGACCCAAAAAAATATTCCTAAGGCAGAGAATTCTGGTATACCATTTACTTATTATGGCACATTGACATCTACTATATAAAAATAAGTCGGGTTTTCCTTCCTGACGCTATAACTCCAGAACGCACGAACCGATTTCCCCGGTTTTGCATTCTTTGGAAAGGTCTTGGACTCCGTGAGGTTTATAGCAAAAAAAATTAGGAAAAATTTGATCAGTAAAGCGGGAAAATAATGCCCGTGCGAAGCCGGGATGGACCGCTAGTATTATATGTATTTGTATATAAAGGGGTGTTTTCAGCAATAGAACGTTTAAGTTGACACCACCTCTGAGCCTACCACCAAGTAGTAGTGTGCAAATGTTGCTGTTTTTAGGTGAAAGGTTTACGGGGTAAGGTACAGTCGCAGTAGGGTGGTCATAGATTTCCTGAAAACACCACAATTGATGGTTCATTTCTGAGCCTACTATTAAACTGAAGAGTAAACATAATTGCACCAATGTAAGCTCTTAGTTACTGCAACTTACCATCATAACAGCCCATTATTGTGCCACTGCAGGGGCGGGCCTCCTCCCGTGTCGGAGGGATACTTGGCCTACTAATACCACGCTGGCCAGACGCATTGGTATAGGGTTTAATTTAAAGTTTTCCTTTTTTTTATTTCGTAAAGATAATAGTCCCTTAGTCGGTTTTTACGACACCCATGTTATGAGATGGGGTGGTGACATATTGTATTCTTACTCCGTCACCACACGGAGACTGCAACTTATAAACTAGACTTATTTCAATGATATAATTAGTAGGAACTACAATAAATGTATTACGAAGTTGTAAAACATACTTACGTCCGTTTGTAATTTCTAAGCCATTTGACCTGGAAACTTGCGTAACGTATTTACCCACATAAAACTGAGGATAAGTAGCAAGGGTAACATTTGTTGTGCTATGTAATGAGGTGGGACGAAAGCTATGTAAACAAACGAATGATGTATAAAGAGGTTGTATAGTATAAAAGAGCGTTTGGTATTTCTTGAGTATGTTTTTGGTTTTTCTTTAGATTGGATTTCCTTTAACAAAATGTACTTAATAGAGCAATAAAATTCACATAGGGAAACGGAATCCGAATTTAAACGTTAATTTATTTATTTTTAAATATTTACTAAATAAAAAGATACTTTAGTTGTAATATACAGGTAGTAAACTGTAAAATTTACGACGAAACATAATGCTAGAAAATGAATGATAAGCGTCCTGTAGTTTCAACATGTATGATGAGGCAAGTACTCGAGGCACCTAAAGCGCTTAGCCAAAAAGATGCGGCTTTAAGCCATACCTGAGCTTAATACATTGGTAATTTTTATTGGTTTGGAGATAATTACCTTATGTTTTAAAAATATTCCTCACACTTTCACACAACACCATCTAGTTCCAAACTAAGCAGAGCTTGTAATATGTATCCATATTAGACAACGGATAAACATACTTAAATACTTTTTTTTTGTAAATACATACATATTATACATAGAAAACACCCAGACCAATGCAAACAATCATGTTCATGCACTTAAAGATTTGCATAGACCGGGAATCGAACCCGAGATTTTGCGTAGCTGTCATGTTATATAACCACTTCGCCACAGAGGTCGTTAATGTTTAGACGTTATTCATGCTCATTTAATTGATGTTCGTAGAAAACCTTCCGACACAGAGCATGATCCTTAGAACCGGAAAACCATCTTTTTAAATATAAAATAGAAAAGGAAGAGTACAATTCAGTTAAGTGCCCTGAAGCATGTTCAGAATTTTGTCTGCAATAAATTTTATTGGGTATTTAACATTTTAATTAAAAAAGAGTAGGTAAGTATTATGAATCGTACAAAAGAAATAATAAAATACATTTTGTAGTGCACCATTTGTTTCAGAAAACAACATCCATTTGCAGCTTCACTATTTTGTTAAAAGTGCAAGCGTTATGAAACATGCCGCGGTAAAATATTGCTGGATTCTCTTTGACTGATGATCTATGTTAAGAAAGTTCCAGAGAATGAGAATCTGGCTGCTGCTGAATGAGATAAAGGTTCTTATATATTATGTTTTTTAAAAAATGATTTCATTACAAGAGAGCGTATTAAAATAGAGTAAGAAAATATTATAATTTTCCATGAATACTATAAGTCCTGTATTCAATTAGTTTTAAGTAGAAGGACTGTTACTATTTTAGTCATAAATACTTTTAGACGACCTCACCAATCTCTTTTTGACATTATAGAAATAATTTCCACATTCCATATAAATATTTGAGGCTTGTTTTATTCTTGATAACTTATTTAATCAAGCTCTTAAAAACGTAAAGTAAATAATTTTATGACTACTGGAACGATTTAGTAAGTATACTTAGATGAGTATTCAAACTAAAGCCTTTTTCTTTCTTTTTAAGTAAAACCTCTGATAAGGTTAGATTTATACAGATAAAAGAAACGCAAGACTAACAAAAACCCTAACATAAAATTCTAATTATAACATTACTAGCTGATGCCCGCTTTACCTGCGTGGTATAGGTAGCCTAAATATTATTCTACATCGTAAACTACGTATATTCTAAATTTTATCAAAATCTGTTTAGTAGTTTTTGCGCGAAAGAGTAACAAACATACATCCATCCTCACAAACTTTCGCATTTATAATACTTTAAGTAGGTCGCATTTTAAAGTAGGAAGTAGGATAACAATAAATAATCAAATTAATAAAAACGTTAAACAAGAATCTATAGCTTATACATTGCAAATAATATCTAAATGAACATCTCACTTGTACGATAAACTTAGAGATGACTTCATTCATACAATATCGTGCGAAGCCCCGTAACTAAACTATATGTACAGCTTACCCGAAATTCATAAACAAGGTGTTCCTCTGTGCTCCATTGTAAGCCAGATTATTACATCTACCTATAAACCAAAGTATGTAAAGGTGCTGTTTTTGAGCATTCTATGGTACACATATATTTTTCTAAAAGTTATAGCTCACTCTCTAGAAACCTATCCCGTGTCACGGGGACTTATCAAACAACTAGCTTTTGCCCGCGGCTTCGTTCGCGTTAAATTGGAGTAGCACTGTTCCCCCTTACAGGACAAAAAAAGTAGCCTATTTTACTCTCCATCTCTTCAACTATCTCCACTTAAAAAATTACGTTCGTCGCTCTGTTTAGCCGTGAAAGTAAGACAAACAGACACACTTTCCCATTTATAATATTAGTATGGATTAAAAGGAGAAAAAGATCATCCAAAGCTAGGACAATAATTTGGGGATCCCACAAAGAATTGTCCTGCGTGGGATTTGTACGCGTGACATCGTGTAGGTCAACCGCTTCCACGATCGCATAACACCGGGGAAGTTAAGATAGAGATATGTTGTAATAAGCATTCTTTAAAGTAAAATGTACAAAAAAATAATAGAACATTTTAACACAATGTTATTGTTCTAAATGTTATATAGTATCCTCAGGCTATTGTCCCATTGCAGGGAGCTTATGGTTATGACGGAGAGACTTCGTCAGGATTCGCTAGCCGTCTGTCCCCTTGAAAATACTAAAACGTGTAACGAAAACCGTGACCACTTAATCCATCACATCGTGAACAGAGAATAAAATACCTAACATTAATAAATAATCTTAGTACGAGGTCGAGTACTATTGACATTATGCAATTAAAGTGTTATGAAGGCGTGGACAAAAGCTAGTTAGCAAAGAAAATTAACGTACCATTAAATAAATTACCTATTATATCACATGGACGTTTATTAAATTTGCTCATGCATCGCTGCTCTTGTATAAATATTTGCATTTTTAATACACGTCAGAACACCGTTGTATGTTGTTGATGAGTTTACAATCGAATTAATTGCACTAGGTATTAAGGTTTAATGCGTATTAGTATAATCACAGAAATGTAAATTAAAGTGTAATGTATTCGTTAGGGTGTGAGTGTACACTTTAAGAATAAAGTTTTCTTTGATACTGTTTTCCATAATGAGGCAATCAATTGAAATCTACAATCAATAGAAATTAACAATTTTTTATCCAATTTCGAGACGAGTTTTCCTGATAATTAACTCTGTATCTATCAATATCTAATTAACTCTATATCTATATACAATAAAAAAATATGTAACCAAACTATATTACATTTTCCATGAAACATTAATATCGGAATCCTTATAATCTGTACAGAAGAAGAAAAGTAGCGAAATATGCAGGGTAATGGAGTGACGGGCTTATTGACGAGCGGACCCGGCCCGTATTTGCCCGGTGACAATTTATCTCCTACACTGAAACAATATGGCGTACCCTTTCAAGATCTACTATTTTTCAATACATTCTTTTACTGTTTATCTGTAGAGGTTGTAATTCTATTTCGTTTTACGAATTGCGATGTTATTCTTATATTTTAAGAAGAATATGATTTCCGTCCGTGAGATGACGGACTAAGTATACATATCTCACCACATTTTCTGATAAAAAAATGGTATAATAGGCTGAGTTTCTCTCTGTCACTTGAGGAGGCTATAACTTGCGATTGAGATATTTAACAATAAGCATAATTAAAGACCGGTTAAATAAAGATCTGTTTTGCTAAAGGATTACCTACATCAGATACAGGAATATAAAACATAAATGTGAGATAAACGTGGTATGTAATTTACCTATATTTTGCTTGATGTTTCTGCACATATTATTATTATACTAGCTGTGCAGCTGACTGTCAGTTTGACAGACCTTGTAGAGTTAATCTCCCTTTTCCTTTTAATATTTATTAGCATGCAACGCGATAGCTTAAATGTCATAACAAGAATGTTCATCACTTCATTGAATCGAATGTATTACACAAAGAGCTCGCATTCTACTAAAAGCTCAAAATCGAATTTAAGAATACTCTGAGGTACGCCCCCGATCAGTTTTGCAACTTTGCTCGTCCAATTAAGAAAGGTTGGAGACGTATCTCTATACCTGGTGATGAAATAGTTTGGTGGAGCTCTTGACTTACTACTCGCGAACATTTTAAAGGTATCGTCCAGTTTGTTCAAATGGTTGAACCTATAGTCGAGCATATTGAAATAGAGGTATAGGTACGGTGCAGCCCACTACAACTGCTGTAAAACAATTGGAATTAAATAAATAATACAATATTGCGCCATAATAGAGATAATACAAACCCTCCCTTTTGAGAATCTAATCCACAATACAGTATATGGGCCCAAGGGAAAACTGCAAGGAAATAGCTTTGCCATCCGTGCATCCTTGCAGTAAGAAAACTGCTCAAATAAATTAGAACACTTTAATAAATAAAACATATGCTCCCGTACTATATTAGTATGTATTCAAACCACTTTATTGTATGCTGTGGTTAGCGAATTAATACTACGGTCACGATGAATGGCCATTCGAGTATTTACTTTTATGCCGACTTTCCCGTTTTGTCGACTTTAAGCAAACATGATACATCGATTACTCTTATGCCGAATTTTCAAATTTCATTATTTTTAGTCCTTTTATGCCGACTTTTTAATTATTTCAAACAAAGTTACCGTTTTGACAACTTCTAAAAATTATAGTATATTTGTTTCGGTTTGCCGATTTTTGTACAGTCACGTACCTACGTAACGCAATATTAATCTATACTAAATATGTACTTTATAACAAATAATTAAATGCGACGCCTACAAGGGTAAAAAATATGATTCATTCTTTTTACTTAATTGTGATACGAACTCATTTGTTAAATGTCATTTTATAGATAAAAAAAAATTGTGAAATGTCATTTATTTTCTTGGCTAGTGGCATGCTAATAAAATATAAATACGTTTATTTTTAAAATGAGTAAAACTTCAGGTGATATAACTTTCTTTCACAATAAAAAGGTAAGCCAAATTAATTTACTGCCCGTGGTCACACAAAGCTTTTTTGTTTTTTTTATTTTTGTGTGGTGAATATTGTACCTATTCTTTGAAGGGTCGAATATAACTATGTACTATATTTTTAGGGTGGCTGGACTCTATGGCGGTACGGGTTCAGTTTTACATTAGAAAAAAAAAATAAGGATAATTCGCAAATATGGAGATGCTCCAATCGAAAATGTTCTGGATCTATTACGTGGATGGAAGAGGATGGTACTGTAATGCGGGAGTCCATTCACGTATGTAAACCTGATTGGAGCAAGTTCGAAATCGAAAAATTTTTATTTGGACTAAAAAAACTTGTGTGCGACGATTTGGGACCAATACCACTACTCTATGATGGATTTGTAAGGGATTACAAAGAAAATCACCAATATGATGGTGTTATTCCATTATTTAAATCCATTAAAAATTGCTTGTATAGGGCTAGGAGGCAATATTTACAAGTTTATTCTACAGTTTTCAAAACTGTGGCCGATGTGAAAATGAGTTCAAAACTGGGAGAAAATTTTCTACTATTTGAAGATGGGATAGACAATAAAATAATTGTATTTTGCAGCATGGAAAGTCGTGAAACATTAAAATATGTTAAGCATTATTTTGGAGACGGCAACTTTAAATGTGCGCCTCGCCCTTTTAAGCAAATATACACCATACACGGAGATGTTGGGAGCGATAGCGATGCAACAGTTATTGTTCCGCTTGTGTTTGCTCTTCTGCCTAATAAACAACAACATACGTATGAAAGATTATTTAGGTTATTAAAAAATCATTTGCCTCAATTTCAACCATTATTGTATCAAACAGATTATGAATTTCCTGCAATGAACGCATTTAAAAGTGAATTTCCTGATGCTTTAAATAAAGGTTGTTTTTTCCACTTTTCACAAGCACTCCAGAGAAATGCTAAAAAATATAATTTAAACGAAGATGGTGATAGAAAAATTATATCTTTATATACTGCCTTAGCCCATTTACCCGTTCAACATATTCCAGAAGGATTTAATAGTATAAACTTCGAAATTACCCGTAACAACACGAATTGGAATCAATTTATAGATTATTTTGTAAAAAACTGGATGAACCGTGAAGTGCTGCCTGTAGTTAGCTGTTACGCTAACCCACATCGCACTACTAATGCCGTTGAAAGTTGGCATGCCCGGTTAAATAAAATAGTTAAAGTTAAAAAGATATCAGTATTTGCTCTAATCAAAATATTGAAGGATGAGAGCGTCCACAGTGACCACGCTGCTCGAAGTAAATTGACATACTTGCCAATCTCTAAAAAAAAACTTGATAAATACAAATTAAGAGACAGGCGCTACCATAAAATAGTTGATGACTATTTAACCAGCAACATTAAAATAGACACATGTTTGATAAGACTCGCAAATGTTCATTATTAATGTATATATGGTATTTAATTTTTTTTTTTCGTAAGATATGATTTTAGTTTTTGTTATTTTAATTAAATAATATTCAAGAATAATATTTTTTGTTTCAATCAATATTTACTAGACAGTCTTTCACACGACTGTACAAATAGTCGGCATTGTGGTTCTAAAAACGAAGATAATTTCCTTTATTCGCATAATATTAGATTCTCAAAATATTAGATTCTTGTAATATTAGATTATCAAAATAGCAGATTCTCAATAAAACCAAAGTACAGTCAATAAGAAAAACATTAAATTATTTTGTAATTTTTTTTTTTTTATGGCAAAACAAAAAATGTATTCCTCTTCTTAAACAATTAATATAATGGCAACGACACGCATAAATCATGCCAAAGTCTATACAAGAAAATTTAAAAAATACCAGCAACCTCTCAGGACATGCTTGGCATGACGGCCCTGAACAATGTTTGTTCTACGACTTTTGGAAATTCAAAACTTCTTCCATACAAAAATTCAAACTCAACGAAAAATTCCGAACAAAGTGCAAAAAAAAATTTTCGAATTTCCAAAATTCGTAGAACAAACATTGTTCAGGACCATCATGCTAATCATGTCTTAAGAGGTTGCCGGTATTTTTTTCAATTTCCCTGTATATGGCGATCAAAATTATTAATTTTTATTTAATGCCGATAACATATTTAAACAAGTTTCTACGGTAATTTTGTTTGAGGTGCAATCTAATATTATATTGGCAATTTGATTATCTTTGTTTAATTGCTTGTTTTTTTGATTTTTTATAAATACAACACCAGATTCAACACATGCATTTAAATTCATTGTTGCCATATTATTGCACAAATATTATTAAAACAAATAGGTATTTGATGTTTAATGAAATGTCAAAGCGAAGTCCAGTAGACCACAAATAGCACATAGGTTTTTTATCATTTGATGAGTAATGTCATTGTTTATGTTAATTAAATAGGTCCTATATGTTTATAGGAAATATCTCTAAAAATAGATTAGCTATAGGCAAACATTCTTAGTAGGTAAGTAATAAATTAAATTAATTTTTCACGTTGAATGTCCTATTTCGGTTATATTGAGAATCTGCTATTTTGATAATCTAATATTACAAGAATCTAATATTTTGAGAATCTAATATTATGCGAATAAGGGGATAATTTATCTTGTTGGCATTCTAAGCCTATTAAGGGATTACTTATAAAAGTCGGCATAAAGGGAAAGCCGGTATAAAAGAACTGAAATCAATGAAATTTGAAAATTCGGCATAAGGGTAATCGATGTATCATATTTTCCATAAAGTCGACAAAACGGGAAAGTCGGCATAAAAGTAAATACTCTCTGAATTATCTCAAGTTGTGTTAATTAAGTTTTCTGTTTAATTTTTGTATAATGTACGCTAACTTACAACCCATGGGACCCATTGTAAAACCTTAAACAGCGTTAACTTTTCAACAAGATGGAAGTGATTTCGACTTTTGCATTTAGCTTGAATTAACTTTTATAGGGGAAAATCCTTATCAAGTTCTTTCACTCCAGTATTTCATTCGTCATGTAGGACAGGGGCCGCGGAAAATTATAATTTTGTATAGTAGCTCGTGAGGTGGTATAGTAGCTCACCTCACAAGGTGGTACAGTATTTCGTCCCAATAATAGAGCATTAGCAGGGTGGTTGGAATCTTTTTATCATCATAACAGCCCATCAATGTCCCACCGCAAGGACAGGCCTCCTCCAGTGACGGAGGGATATTTGGCCTACTAATACCGCGCTGGCCAGACGGATTGGTACAGGGTTTAATTTCAAGTTTTCCTTCTTTTAATTACGTGCGTGTGAACTAAGGGACCAAACCGGGAATTCGGAAAATGAATTACCAAGGATTTAGTAGTAGATTAGAAACAATTGTAGAACGAATCTTGGAATTTGTACAAAAATGTATCAAAAACTACAGCCCTTTATATGTGGTCCCTCAGTTGTCACAGACCATTTAGCTAGCTCTCGGAAATTATCTTTAAAATGAAGATAATGTAATTACACACATTTAGTATAAAATTTGTAAGGTTCATTTACTAAATAACAAGCCAGCCAAGCATTAAAGAAAAAACTAAAACAACGTCCAAACTGTGGTCCCTCAGTCCACACTAATATTATTTATATTTCAGTGAAAATTACTGAATCATATCCCTAAATCCGTAAATTTTCTGGCTATGGTTATAGAAAAAGTCTTAATACATTTTCTAAAAAAGAAATGGAGCAAAATAATTGGCGCAATTTCAAGATAATGAGTATTAAAACTGGTCCCTCAATCCACACGTCTATTATCATATTGCGTGTGCTAACTGTTTAACCAAAGTAATATCAGAAACTCAAGTGGATGTACCTTTTAGTATAAAGTTTCTACTAAATTATCGAAAACTTAAATTGTATATTAATTACCTTTAAGATGAGATAATCATTCATTATTAACCCTAAGCTAATACACCGAGTAGTGTGACCAAACGTTGAAACAAAATGAGAAAACAACAACACATGAGAAAGGAAATCATGTTATCTATGATTATGATTGTCAGTGTAACATCTCATACATATTTGAACACATACTTTTTAGATATTTTTCCAGTTCAATTTTCACAAAACAGTGTTTAAACGTATCCTGCCAATCAAACCAAATCAAAAGAGACGTTGTATTTTTGCCATTAAATATAAGTTTTATTGAAATATTTGGTATTAGTATTTTAGAAGAGGCTATTAACATTGACGAAGAAAACAGGAATTGTGTTACTTGTAATGACCAAGTTAGTTATAATTACGAGTTGTCAAAAATAATATCGTTTGATTTAAATGGCATCGAAAAAGATTATCTAACTAATGTCCCTGTTACCATAACAGTTAAGAACAGAACCTACAAAATTATAGGAGCATCTGAATTCGTTCCAGCTTTAATCCCAGGCGGTCTTGGCCATTAGCGATGTCACTGTTTAATGAAAGAGCGTTTCTTTTGCTATGATGACCTACAGTTGAAAATTATTGAAAGTACAAATCAACAAATATTCTTACATTCAGTAAGCTACATCCAAATTTTACCTAAATAAAAATATTTTAATCAATGATTTATATAATACACATTTGCTCCATTTATCACAATATTAAAAAATGTACCATGCAACCTTTACTTAGTTCTGTCTCATGCTATTTTATACGAAGTATAATAAAAGACATTGCAAACTGTATACATTTTGTTTCATCGTTTGGTCACACTACTCGGTGTATTTTATAAAGGTTAATAATAAATGATTATCTCAGCTTAAAGGTAATTAATATACAATTTAAGTTTTCGATAATTTAGTAGAAACTTTATACTAAAAATTACATCCACTTGAGTTTCTGATATTACTTTGGTTAAACAGTTAGCACATGCAATATGATAATAGACGTGTGGATTGAGGGACCAGTTTTAATACTCATTGTCTTGAAATTGCGCCAATATTTTTGCTCCATTTCTTTTTTAGAAAATGTATTAAGACTTTTTCTATAACCATAGCTGGAAAATTTAAGGATTTAGATATTATGATTCAGTAATTTTCACTGAAATATAAATAATATTAGTGTGGACTGAGGGACCCCAGTTTGGACGTTGTTTTAGTTTTTTCTTTAATGCTTGGGTGGCCTGTTATTTAGTAAATGAACTTAACAAATTCTATACTAAATGTGTGTAATCACATTATCTTCATTTTAAAGATATTTTCCGAGAGCTGGCTAAATGGTCTGTGAGAACTGAGGGACCACATATAAAGGGCTGTAGTTTTTGATACATTTTTGTACAAATTCCAAGATTCGTTCTACAATTGTTTCTAATCTACTACTAAATCCTTGGTAATTTATTTTCCGAATTCCCGGTTTGGTCCCTCAGTTCACACGCACGTTTTTAATTTCGTTAAAATGATCGTCCCTTAGTCGGTTTTTACGATACCTATGGGATGAGATGGGGTCGTGACATATTGTATCTTTTAATAATGTGAGTCAAAATTAACTTATATACTACTAGATGTACAAGCGACAAGTAAGTTGTATTATATATGTATATTATATTATTATCTAAGATTGAAAGGTCGTCGTCCTCGCGATTATACGTTATCTGTTTGTTAGTACATACGAGTATACCTATATATTAGATTACGAGTAAAGCTTTGTATTGTTAGCGAAGAAACTAAATACATTAAACATTAAGATGTGATATGTCGTTTATTATGTTGTGTCTAATGTTTCAGACTAAATATTGTTATTCTGTTAACTACATTATTTATATTGTTAGTCCATTTATCTTTTACTACAAAGATGATCCTCCTGGAACACTTGGACTACAAGTCACTCCGACTGGAGTGGAATAGGGTTTAATGTGAACTTTCCTTTTTTGTTTTCATAGAGGTAATATTTATGAACTTTGTCTTAGTCTGAGTCTAATAAATTATGAGCATGGGATGGTTACACCATAATCTGTCACCACATATAGAGTTTCTGTAGTAGGTAGGTACAGCACATTAAAGAACGAAGTAGAAAGTGACATTTTCGTTTATTTACCGACTTCAGAAATAAGCGGTGTTCTTAATTTAGTTGTATTTCTTTATGTTTGTCACTTCAGAACTCAGTTATAATATTAGAACTATTAAAAGAAATGCTTTTTGTTTAATGAGTTATTACTTTTCCCATATTCATTTCTGAGTTGGCAAAATTGAATCTCAACTAATTTTTCTGATGATTACAGAAACCAGTATTTTGTAATAGGTATCAAGGCTTAGGTTTGGACTCCATTTTCTAAAAACTTAGAAAATTATAGTGAAAGCGATTTAAGGGATAAACTACTAATCAAATTTCTACTCTAATATTTATAACAGTTTTCACTGAATTTTATTATGTTTAAGAGTAATTTTAAATAAGAAAATAGATGGAAAATGAAGCACAAATTATACTTAAATTTCAGTACAATTTAGTTCACTAGAGCTTAGTAGAGCGTATCGTGTTTTGTCTATCCGGTGTACATCATAATGACGGGTGTACCGCAAAAACCCGTGCTTCCATACACATGAAAGTACAGTTCTAGTAGTGTGAGGAATGTGTGTAAAATTTAAAGCATTGTGCTTTTACAAATCTTGAATTATTTCAATAAGTTAGTGAGCCGTCAACCTGGGTGCAGAATGACGGGAATATTTTCAATCTGGCGAAACTACTTACTATCTAAGTATCAGAGCATTACCATAGCCCAGTTCCGGCAATTTTTTCGAACGTACCAAAAGTAGAATCAGGTAGGTCAAAGGGTTTCATAGATATTTATAAAACAAATATTCTTGAACGCATACTATTTATGAGCATGGGATGGTTACACCATAATCTGTCACCACATATAGAGTTTCTGTAGTAGGTAGGTACAGCACATTAAAGAACGAAGTAGAAAGTGACATTTTCGTTTATTTACCGACTTCAGAAATAAGCGGTGTTCTTAATTTAGTTGTATTTCTTTATGTTTGTCACTTCAGAACTCAGTTATAATATTAGAACTATTAAAAGAAATGCTTTTTGTTTAATGAGTTATTACTTTTCCCATATTCATTTCTGAGTTGGCAAAATTGAATCTCAACTAATTTTTCTGATGATTACAGAAACCAGTATTTTGTAATAGGTATCAAGGCTTAGGTTTGGACTCCATTTTCTAAAAACTTAGAAAATTATAGTGAAAGCGATTTAAGGGATAAACTACTAATCAAATTTCTACTCTAATATTTATAACAGTTTTCACTGAATTTTATTATGTTTAAGAGTAATTTTAAATAAGAAAATAGATGGAAAATGAAGCACAAATTATACTTAAATTTCAGTACAATTTAGTTCACTAGAGCTTAGTAGAGCGTATCGTGTTTTGTCTATCCGGTGTACATCATAATGACGGGTGTACCGCAAAAACCCGTGCTTCCATACACATGAAAGTACAGTTCTAGTAGTGTGAGGAATGTGTGTAAAATTTAAAGCATTGTGCTTTTACAAATCTTGAATTATTTCAAAAAGTTAGTGAGCCGTCAACCTGGGTGCAGAATGACGGGTATATTTTCAATCTGGCGAAACTACTTACTATCTAAGTATCAGAGCATTACCATAGCCCAGTTCCGGCAATTTTTTCGAACGTACCAAAAGTAGAATCAGGTAGGTCAAAGGGTTTCATAGATATTTATAAAACAAATATTCTTGAACGCATACTATTGTTATAGTGGCAATCAGGACTAGAGGACCTGATTGCTAGTAGTGGCAATCAGGACTAGAGGTCCTGATTGCTAGTATAAAAATAGTAGGCGTTCAAGAATATGTTTTATAAATATCTATGAAACCCTTTGACCTACCTTATTCTACTTTTGGTACGTTCGAAAAAATTGCCGGAACTGGGCTATGGTAATGCTCTGATACTTAGATAGTAAGTAGTTTCGCCAGATTGAAAATATACCCGTCATTCTGCACCCAGGTTGACGGCTCACTAACTTTTTGAAATAATTCAAGATTTGTAAAAGCACAATGCTTTAAATTTTACACACATTCCTTACTACTAGAACTGTACTTTCATGTGTATGGAAGTACGGGTTTTTGCGGTACACCCGTCATTATGATGTACACCGATATTGCTAGTTATAATAACGAAGAATAATATTTTTAACTGGCTATACTCGTTGCTCTATCTGCGTCATAAATGTTTTTTTTTTTTATTTCCATTTTGTTCTAAATGTATGGCAGATTAATTTTCAATTAAAATATACCAAATACCCTTTCATCAGTACGGAATAGACTTAAATACTTTTTTGTTAGATTAGAAGGAAAATACCCAGACCAATGGAAATAATTATGTCCATGCACACAAAGACTTGCATTGAGGTAGAATCAAACCTGAGACATCTACGCAGCAGCCATGCACTTCGCCATGTAGCCATCATACCATTTTTCAAATGAATAACTCTTGCCATCAAGAATTTTATGAAAAAACATTGTTGTCGGCGCACTAATGTATCTAAGCACGTTAATCCGTAAATCTCCTGTCCCGTTCGGCCATAAAGTAACATTTGTGCATAGATTAAATAATTTATCAGTTTCGTCGTGAAGTTCGGTAAAACAAGAGAGAATGGACATAGTCCTTTTAGAGGGTACATCAATTTATTATACTAGACAATCTCTACTTATGTTCGCTGCGAGAACGTGGATTCCGGGAAACTAGACCGCCCGTACCTTATTAATGTATCTCATTATATTATGTTTGCTTTTTGTTGCTTTAGGAAAATAAACAAAGCTTTATAAGCAAACAGAGTATTTGCCTTGTATATACAGGGTGTAATCGTTAAGTGTGCACAGGCGATTATTCCGAAACTATGAGAGATATCAAAAAATTTAAAACTGATAACGAAAGTACTTTATCTAATGAGTAAAATGACATCAATAACTTTTTAAAAATCAAACGAGAAGTATCCAAAATTTTGACATTAAACACTCCCATACATTTTGTATGAAATTACTAGAAAGGTTTTAGAAAATTTTGTATTCAAAGTAGATGTTCGAAATGTCGTCCTTGTTGTTTAATTTTAATTGTCGGGAACGAAAACCCGCGATAAAGATTTTGAATTTAAAACGAATAACAAAAAGTAACTTTTTCTTGGTATTTTTGTAGAGCGTTGCTTTTCAGCCAGTTCAAATTAATGCGATATTGAAACAAGGTTTATTATTAGTTGAAGTGGTAAGATACCTTATTAATCTACACGTGTATCTACTTGAAAATCATAATTATCATATCATACGTAATCATAAAATATTATTAAGGCAAAATGAATACTAGACCACTTAAAACAAGGAAACTAAAACCTTTCTCATACAAAATGTATGGGAGTGTTTAATGTCAAAATTTTGGATACTTCCCGTTTGATTTTTAAAAAGTTATTGATGTCATTTTGCTCATTAGATAAAGTACTTTCGTTATCAGTTTTAATTTTTTTGATATCTCTCATAGTTTCGGAATAATCGCCTGTGCACACTTAACGATTACACCTTGTATACGTCGAGTAAATTAATTCGTCATTATCGCATTAGCTTAAAGACACAGCTGTACGGTTGCCTTTGAACCTTTCGTTATTATATTTCAACGCCTTCAATATCTAAGTAAACAGTGTCTATAAATGTGTATTTTTTGGTTAAACATGTTATTGCTTTAAATCTCAATACTATAATGTAAAATAATCAGCTTTTGCACTTCTCTTGGGTATTTGATCAAAAACCGCTTCGTGTTATGCAGTCTTTTTAATGATGTGGATTGGATCGTCAATTTGATAAAAGCATCTAGAGCACTTATCTAAAGAATAATAGTGTGAGTTCTGCTTCGAGATCGTAATTACATTTGTTATTACGTAGTTTTGGATACGAAATCAGAATGGTTGAAGCGCCTAATTACAGTTATCTCCTATGTAAAAAAATTATGACGTCAAGAAAATGCAGCAGTAGAGTTGCGCCACTTCTTCTCTACTAGCGCTTTGGAGGCGGTGTGGTAAAGTTTTCTAAAGTTTCAAATGTTTATAAACTTAGATTAAGTAGTGTTAGATGACGTCAAAAAGATACAATGTTATTGTACTACTTTGAATAAATGAAACGAAATGAAAAGAGTAGTATTTCCCTAAATAAATATTAATTCCGACCACAAAAATATATAAAAAGAAAAACATACATTGTTACTGCATCATGAAGGTGTTTTCAACATTAATATAAATATATAAAAGGAAATACGAGAATTAAAGTATGAAATACCTTTAGCTCAAGTGCCAAAACCCCTTTTTATATAAGGATCTAGTGGCAGAATAAATTACGATGACCGTTGTCGCTGTCGCTTAAGTTTTAAATGTTTTGTGTTTCGTTCGAGAAACTCTTACATTGTTGGACGATTTAAAACTTTTCTTTTTATACAAAACTATTAGGGAGATAATGCATCGATCAAATAGTTGTTTAATTTATTTAAAGTTGTTTTAAGAGCAATGTGCAATGGTAGACGCTTAGACTAGGAATTGCATTTAGGATAAATATTTAGCCAATTAACAAATTTTCACTTTGAGCCTAATTCTCTTTATGTCCATATAATAAAGATTTATAAATTATTCGGCATACTGTGCTTAATTGGAAATTTGTCTTTTTTAGCCTTATAGTAAAGTGACCATAAATAGTAAGTTAAGAGTAATACGATAATCGCTACGAATTTTTAACATTCTATGTTAAAGGTGATGCGCCGCGCTGTGAGAGAGGTCTTGCGTCGCGCTACGAGATAGGTGTCGCGATATAACTACAAGAAAGGCGTCGCAATCGCGACGCGCTTCGTGAGAGGCGTCGCGCCTCTCTACATCGTAGGGCGTCTCGCCTCCCACGAAGCGCGTCGCGACGCGACTTCGTGAGAGGCGTCGCGCCACACTACATGGTAGGCCGTCGCGACGCTCTATGTGAGAAGCATTTTGATGCACTATGAGAGAACCTTCGCGACGCACTACGAGATAGGCGTCGCGACGCTCTACATGATAGGTAATAGATTTTAAACTATCGCGATTTGTATACATAATACTATTTTATACGGGTCTTAGGCTGAGCGCACATTGGAGACTAGACTGTTTCAAGACTGACTTGCCTCATATAGACAAGTCTGTCTTAAAACTAAAACGAAACAGTTTTGACTACGATACGTAGCACACATAAAACAAAACTGTCTATCTGAGACAATATTGTCTATACGACGTTTTGTTCCAAGTGTGCGCATATTCATACATATTGTAAAGCAATAGTCTGTCTTAAGACTGTCGTGTTCCAAGTCTGCGCTCAGCCTTACTCGCGGTATATACTACACTGGAACGCAATGAAAACGGGTCACTTACATAAACCTTGATAACTTCCAAAATATTGAATCTAGCTTTATTAAATAAACACTAAAATAAAGATAATTTAACAGTCCTTAAGTGGAAGTGATAAAAATGACAGATTGTTAACTGCATTTTTGACAAAAGTAAGTTAAATAAAAATTGACACTTTCATTACATGTCGAAAATAGGTAAAAGGTATGAAAAATGCATTCATTTATTACGCTGTATTATTATCAGAAGCTGTTAATACAGCTGTCATCTGGTTTTGGATGCTTTCCATTTTGTTTTTAATTGAATTCTGAGGAAAATACATTCATTTCTCTATTACTGATTCTTTGAGTTCACAAAGGGTGATTAGAGGGAAATATTGATGTCCTACTCATCGATCCAATACGTCCCAAGCATGCTGTATCGGTTTTAAGTCTGGGTTGCGTGTTGGCCATTTCACACGTGTGAACTTTAACACTATTAAATCTGTATGAAGACGAGCGTTGAGTTCCATAAAGGTGCCTTTTTCGCCGATGTTTACCAAAATTGAGCCATCATACTCATTAATGATTTCATTCAAGTACCTCTCTGCAGTTAAAGTACCATTTTATATCACTACTAGCTCGGTGCGACTTTCAGAAGAAATTCCAGCCCACACGTTTACAGTGCCTCCGACATAAGGTACTTTCTCTTCAATGTAAGCTTGGTTGTACAGGTTTGCCTGTACTTTTCCAAACTCTAAAAAACTAAAAAAAAGTAAAAAAAATGGTTTGAAACTGTTGTAAATATTTCAAAATTTTGTCTTTATTTTTAATTTATGAATTTAGTACAATAATCAAGAATAACTTGAAAGATTTTACTTGCAGCATTATTTGTGATTAAATTACCTATCATTTAGTCTTTATTTCATAAAGCTAGCTCCAATATTTTGGGAGTTATTAAGGTTTTTGTAAGCGACCCGTTTTCATTGCGGCCTAGTGTAATTAGCGTAGATACTAGTAGAGGAGAAAAACCTAGGTATTTATCTTACTAGTATCTAGGCTAATTAGTATATACCGCGAGTAAGACCCGTATAAAATAGTATTATGTACATGATAGGTGTAAAGTTATGCCTTACCTGGTGTTAAAATATATCAGCCATTCTTATATAAAAATAACACCCTATTCAAAAAGGGGATATTCTAATTAAGCACAGTTACGTTATTCATATTGAATGGAAAACTATATTCATTCTATCATTTTACACCTCGATTACCAACGTGGACATTTATAATTTACCGCTGCGATATTCACCCATATAAATTGCCTGTTTAAATGATATAATAATTTTCTAATTAAAAAATTGGCTGCAAAACCTGAACGTTGACCGATTTATAATAGCTATAATAATTTCGTTAAAATGTATTATTCACAGAAATTGCATGTTTTGGGGATGAAAATCGAATTGCTTTATGTTACTTTATATTTGAACAAATTATTTTAGTTATCTTGACTTACAAACTATTTTATTTTCTTAAATAGGTCAACATTGAATTTGAAACAGTCTTCTTTTACATGGAATTCTCTCTTTCAATTATATTGGATTTATTAAACTAAAAAACTTGGGGAAGTATTTGGCCAGACCCACAAAGTGATGGCGATTGAGAGCATTACCTCATTTGTCGGACTTGGATTGTGGCTTTTTATTAAATTAAAAAGAGTAATTGAAAAAAAAGTGGATTAAAATATGTACAACTTTTAAAATACTAGGTAACAGATATTTGGTAGATTTTCGGTTAAGTATTATTCAGGATTAAATATGCTTAGGAGCTTATGTAGGTTCTATCATAGACAAAAATAACATTTAAAATTTCTTTCTATGTTTAGCCTTTCTGTAAAACTAATTTTTATGTCGAAGTCTGGTGGTCCAAGCCAGAGTAAGTCTTACTACACATATTTAATCATTGCTAGCACAAACCGCGTTGGAGAACAAAAAAGTGTCCGTGGACGCGGCACTGACAGTGACTTATGTGACGTCCGCCCTTTCGCCGCCTTCTTGGACTTCGCTACTCATTGCCGTGAATTGTTTGCTAAATTTATTTTCCTCTTAACAAATTCATTCCTTATATACTTACACATTGAATTCATTTTTGTTTTTCTTGATACCTGTGACGTAATTAGGATGTCGCTGTAGACAAATTTATGTCGTGAGGGAAACAATTTTGTCTTTACGGCCAGCGTTTTGTTTTTTATTCTTAGTGAAGGTTTTGTTTCTATGTAGATGTATTAAAAAAGTTTATGGGCTTCAGTCATTGCGATCTCTTTCCGTCTTATTACAAAAAACTAAATAAAACTCAGTTTAAACCAGGTTCAGCTAGCACAGGCTTAATTTTTAAACTGCAGTCTAAATGTCACCTTATTACAAAACATAAATAAACCGTGGCTTTCATAGAACAGCAATTAGACCCTAGCTTAAATAAACAGTCACAGATTATTCAAAATATTGCTTGATCATTCATTACATCATTCGATTATAACGTTCCGTACTACTCGAGGGAAAGCTTATTGCTAAAAAATTTATGAATTTAATTACATATCAGCAATGAAATGATAATAATTTATATATTTAGTATAAATACACACATCAAAAAAGTCTAAGCAACATGCATGATATTACAAATTTACCATTTATATTAATTTATTTTACCATTTATTTTAATTATAACGTTGTATTTTATTTTTAAAATAATATTTTTAGGGTTCTATGATGTAAAAATAACAGCTGTTTTCTTTATAAGTTCTTTTAATAACAGAAATTAACAATATTAGAATATACAGGTACATAAGAAACTAAACTTTTTTTTTACAAATTGAAATTTCTTAAGAAAATGAATTTATTGTGAAAGAATAGGACAATTTAATACAAAGTATGGCCTCCTCTGCTATTCAGAACTTGTCGGCAACGATTATTCATTGAATTAATGAGACTGTTTATGTCATCTTGCGGTATTCGCTCCCAATGGAATTGTAGCAAATCCTTCAGCTGTTGGGTTGTTGTCACTCCGTCCAAGTCCTTCAAAACACGTCTCTGGAGCATGTCCCATGCGTGCTCGATGGGGTTGAGGTCTGGCGATTGTGCAGGCCAGGGCAATACCTGGATGTTCTCCGTTGCCAAGTATTCACTGGTTCGCCGAGCTGTATGTGAACGCGCATTGTCATGCATTAACGTAAAATCGGAGCCAAAGGTTTGTGCAAATGGATGGACATAAGGTCTGAGAATATCCTCAACGTAATTTTCAGCGTTCATGTTTCCATTTACAAAAACGAGCTCAGTTCGCCTGTTCTTCATAATACCCGCCCATACCATAACTGTTGAGCCGCTGTATGGATGAACTTCCTGAACGCACCTGAGTCTTTCAGTATTTCCGGGTCGACGGTACACTCGCACCCTTCTTGTATCAGGCCTAAACCCGAATCGCGACTCATCGGAAAACATAATTTTATCCCATTGTTCCTGGGTCCATGTTATGCGTTCTCTACACCATTCATTTCGACGAGCGCGATTCCCGTGACGTATCGGTGGGCACCTGATAGGGCGTCGAGCTCGTAGGCCGTACTCATGCAGTCGATTTCGCACAGTTTGGGGACTTACATCAACACCACTTGAATTTTGTAGCCTCAAACTTATCTCTCGAGCGGTTAACATCGGCTGGCGTCTTGCAGTCATTTGTATGTACCGGTCTTGCCGAGTGGTTGTACTCCTTTTACGGCCTGGATGCTGTTCAGCGGGTTCCCCTGTATTATTGTAGCGCTGCCAAAGACGACAAATAACACTTCTATGAATACCAAAATGTCGAGATACCTGAGATTGATTACTTCCCGCTTGCAACATCCCTACAGCTCTTTGCATTTCATCTGCCGTCAAATGACGTCGCTCCATGACGTAAAGAATATCTAACAATTCAATTTTGTCGCCAACTGTATTTAAATGGTTGGTAAAATTATAAAATCAAGACTAAAACGTAGCAATTAACATGCACTCAAATTCAAACAAATTCGCAGTCATTTGAATTTTATGAAAAAAAACAAAACATAATCGAAATTTTTTTTTACAACCAGCCAGTATGTCATCAATAACAAAAAAGTTTACTTACCTATACACTTTGAGTGAGTAAATACTTAGAAATTAATTAATATAAATGGTAAATTTGTAATATCATGCATGTTGCTTAGACTTTTTTGATGTGTGTATATAACATTGGTTATTAATGATTACCATTTATTATTCTAGGGCCCTGAAATAATAAGCATTTTTATAACTCGCAATGTTAAATATATAAGACGTAGAACGGAACAAAATAAAGAAGGTATTATCATCATTAGGTACCTATTCGGGCATCATTTGAAATACGAGTAAGATGTCAACAATATGAAAATAGTTTGTATGTGATATGGTAATCGTTGTAGGTAAAACAAAAATACGTTTTAAGTAGTTTAAAGTTTGCTCTTTTCTCAACCGACTAAGTAGGTTTTTAGTTGTTTTGTGTAGGTGTTGTTGTGGCCCAGCTTTGTAATGCGCAAACCTTGAATTTCAGGGGAACAAAGTACATCCCCGAGGGTCGTGTGATATTATCTACCAATAACTCCAAAATATTTTTAGTACTTAATACGTTTTCTAAATCTATATTTTTTTCTAAAATCTTTGGATAATTCTATAAAAGGATCAACACGAACAAGCTCACTACTGGGTCGTCGTCTTTCTAAAAGTTCAATATCTTCAATATACATTAAATGTACCATGTCGATATCCATTTTGAAACAAATCAACAATATTATAATATTAACACATTACCAATAGCAACGCTAACCTCAAAACAACAACTTTGACAGAACTGTATGTATTTAGACCATGGTCTATAGTTTAAACTAGGGGTCGAGTAGGTTTATCTTTAAACCTGACATTACGCCATGGTTTAGTGTTAAAACTGATTTTGTAATAACAAATTTCAAAAACAGTGGTTTTGTGACGTAATAAACCGTGTTTTATAGTTAGACCGTATTTTGTAATAAGGCCGTATGTTTAGGTTTTGATATAAGATATGATCTCATCTATACCTACATAGCATAAAATAAAGTCATATGCTTAAATCTTTAAAACTACGTAACGGATTTTGATACGGTTTTTTTTAATAGATAGTTATTCAAGAGGAATGTTTATATATAACACATGCGTAATATAATAGAGAAGCCCTAAATTTAGAGATTTCTTATGTAATCGTCCAATGAAACTGTACTTAAACATTGTTTAAGGAACCCCCTTAGTCCGTTTTTACGACACCCATGGGATGAGATGGGGTGGTAAAATATTGTATTATTACTCCGTCACCACACGGAGTTTGCTTAGTAATAGTTACTTAATAATCCTTTTATTTTATTGGGATAGTATTTATTTTTAGACATTTAATACATGAACGACTATGACAATATACGGAGCCGCGGGCAGGTAAGTAGTACCTCCAAAGAAATAATAATGACATTTATGAGCCCACGCGTTTACGATAAAGATGTAGAAATTTAACGTAGGTAGTAGGTGTAATTAAAGTTTCGTTTTATTGAGTGAATGTTCTAGCTGTGAATGAATATTTGAAACCTTTATGCCTTCTTCTTCTTCTTTTTGTTAAATATAGCTTCATCATTAACTAATGATTCTGCCAACGTCAAGGTAACCTTTATGCTGTAAATAATAATAATTTTGACATATTCACACAACGCCATCTAATCATAGATAATTATGAAAAGCTTGTACTATGGGTACTAGACAAAGTATCTACAGAAAACTAATAAGTATAAAAATACGTATCTCATCTGTACGAGTTACAGAAAAGAGTACCTACCTAAAAAGTACTTTTTATTTATATTTTTTTTAACTATTTTACTACACACACTTACCTACTAATTATCAATTAGCGTGCCATTATATTTATTTTCTAAACTTCATCCATTTTAGAAAATAAATAACCATTATAATTATAATAAAAGGTACCTATATAATATTATTCAAATATAATAAACTTACGTGTAATTTATGTATGTAGTTCTAAGCTGGAATCGCAATTAGTTTAATTCTCAATTTAGTTTATGCACGAGTACACTAACTAAATTGTTTATGCCGTAATTTAGCGAAATCCTCAGTACAAACAAATGTATAATTTTACAAAGTAGGTACCTACTTCGTTTATCCGTGTACCATCTATTAGAGCAAATTGTCATTAACGTAGGCATCTAACGTATACTGTAAACATGTCCCTAATGACGTCGGCTGTGTTGACTGTGATTTAATTAAAATTCTTACGTTCATTAAATATGTTTTTGCACGTAGAGATTTGGGACTTTCAACAACTTTTTGTTAGTACGACCTTCTTGCTTAACTTTTTTATAAGAGTCCCTTGTTTCTGACGTAACGCTAAGTGTGTGTAAAGAGAAGGTCATCTATACAAAAGTAAAACGGACTTTTTTTTTCAGATGATAGGTAATAGGATCAAGATGACAATGTCGTATCTGCTTATAGATCGGAAGGGAAATACTTGCTTTAAGACACATTTGGTTAGATTGCTAGTAGATTACTTAAAACCATTTAGGTTTTAAGTAATCTACTACGGCTCTGTGTTCATTTTCGGAATGTGTATTTGCAAAATAGCAGCTTTTACTTGTTCTTGATGGAATTTGAATTTGTGACTGACATTGTAGTTGAACTTAGATCAATACAAACCAGTTTATCATTTGTACTGTATTATTTTATTGACCGCAGTGTAGGACTACGAATACGATAAAAAAAGCGATCGCGTTTGTAGAGATCAAAATTTTAAGCTTAAAATAATGTTACATGCAAGTTACAATATGTATTGTTATGTCTTTTTATGCTGAGGGTGTCGTAAAGTTCAATACTAAAATGCACTAGTTCTGTAATCGTCTCGTCTTGTCTATAATCCCAATAAAGTCTTGTTACAAATTATACAAAGACAGTTCAAAGTAGTTGATTTATCTGTCTTCCTAGTATAGATGAGTGTTTACTTATTCAGAGAACTGGCTACTCGATCTTCAGTGAGTAATAATAGTAGTCTATGTATTATTCTGATGTAAAACTATGTTATTGTAATTTTCACACGAAAACTATTGCGATCTAAATTGTTTTAATTTAGCCGGATGTGCAAATTTTGTATCGTTAATGACATAAAAAATACTTACTTAATCTCGTCTTTATTACGTTTATTTTTAACAAAATTTTGGAGGACATTTTATGAATTTACCGTGTTATCTTTATTTTATTAAAGTCAATTTTAATTAGTGTTTTCACGGTTCCCTTTAATTTCTTCAATGTTGCAGAAATTAGGAGGCTTCCTGCTTCTTTTATTTATGGTTAAGATTATTATATTTAAGAAGGTATGTGTTCGTAATTTGAACACAATCTGTGGACAGAAAAGGTAAGTTAGCAATTTTGTCCACATTTGTTTTAAGATGAAACATTAAAAAATCTAAGGTAATACTAAATTATTTATAAGAAGTTGTTCATATCAATAATGCTTTCATGTAGTTACTTAGGTCTTATAAGAGGTTGTACATATTTCATTTCTAAGCCCGTCCTGAAACATAAAAATGGCTAACGCAAAAAATGAGTTATGAATGCTAGATCAAATTTTATTCAACCGACTTATGAAGTGAATATTATTTATGGTTGACCCGAATAGCTTCTCTAAGGGTCAGTGTCTTTGCTATACAATAGATCTATCTCTTTATCCTTTAAGGTCCATTTAGATACGAAAAGAGTCTTAATATGAATTTGGAGTAGCGATGGGTGTATGGCTAAAGTTGCCCCCAACACGGTATCTTGTATAAATAGATTGAAATTCTAATTTTTATTTCTTTTGCACAATGTTCTATACCGTATTCATCCTTACTTGATTTATTTAGTAAACAAACACCACATATTGCAAATTCACTAGTTTTTACATCAATTGCACACTTTGATATGGATGAAAATTTCTGGAAAGTAGCATTATATGTTTATGCAATAGAAAACACGTAAATTACTTTGATTTCACCACTATCTTTCTTATATTTTAAATAAATGTATTTTTTTCCAACGGCAAATTTCACAGATAAAAATTAATTTCATTATTTGACATTTGTAGATTCTAGAAATTTCATAGATTCGTAGGGATGTGTAACAAAAGTGAATGAACGATTGGCATACGAATAAAAGGAGGATGTTTAAATAAATCCTACTAATATTATAAATGCGAAATTTTTGTTACTTGTTGTTTGTTGTTACTCTTTCAGGCAAAAACTACTGAATGAATTATCCACTGCGAATTAAATCCCATTGAACTAATATGGGGACAATTAAAATCGCATGTGGGAAAAAATAATACAACATTTAAAATGGCTGAAATAAAAGAATTACTTATAGAAGGATTAAGTAAAATTGTCCGTACGGTGTCCAGCATGTCAATTCTCGTACCTTATAATCGTTAAAAAATCAGTTAAGTTAATTTTTAGTTGTCAAATTGTCTTGTTTTTGCTATTGCAATTGTAATCTTTTGCGGTCGTGTTAAAGTTTTATTTAGAATGTGACAATTTGACAAATAAAAGTTAACTTAACCGAATTTTGGTACGAGAATTGACATGCTGGTCAAAATTCATTGAACATGGTCATAAAAGAAGAAGATAAAATGTTAAGACTAGATGGCATATTAGATACAGTCTTAGACGCACTGACCCAGAATTTTGTAATACATGTTCCGATTCCTGCACAGATGTGGCTTTATCATGCTTTTTGTTTATATTCTTTATTTTTGTTTTATTTTTGTAATTGTCTATATTCTTACTGTACCCTTAAACCAAGAATAAATGTATTTTCTTTCTTTCTTTTTCTTTCTCTTTTACAGCTGCTTATACCTAAAATAATTTGTAAAAATAATAAATAAAAAAATTGTTTAATACTTTTAGTATTATTTACGACTTCACATTCCTATTGCGTAATTAGAATATTATGTAATTATATACCTACACTGTATAATGTATGTAGCTAAAAAAATTGCCATAAACCGTTCAGTACTAAAAGAACTTTAAGTGAAGATTTCATTCATTCACATCAGTTACACATCTCTAGCTATCAGTACTCTTTAGTCTGCGGTTGACACGACGCCATATATGTTTACCATTTAGAGCAAGTCTGTTTAAATAGACAGTACAAATTACACCACGTCGGGCATAGCATTATAGATTTCGTTCCAAAGAGAGAACAAAAGATCTATTTTATAAATAAATTAAAATAATGAACTATTAGAAAAATATAAAATAAACCAAGCATGATTTAGCTATGGAATAACTAGCATAAGAAATATATTTTAATTATATCTTAATCTATCACTACCCATTAAAAACAAACGGAGTTAAACTTGACATTTAACCTTATAAAAAACCTCTCTGGCCAGTAAAAGATTTTCTTTGTCACAAGAAGGCCCGTCTCTGCAATGTGGCATAAATCGATTGCTATACTGTATTTCAGATCTTATGGGTACGGTGACGTTTAGTATTTGTCATTACTAGAGATGTAGTAACACTAAAATCGTTTTTAAAAATACCGATTCTTATCTAACCGATATAATTTACAAACAAGAATAAATCGATTATGGGTACAAAATAAGAAACTAATCTTTTTTTAAATATTTATTAATTATGCCGAATCAATGCGTGATTCATCTGATGAACAGCTTGATGAATTACTTGATTCGTCACTTACATGACATAATAAGTTAAAATCTACTGAATTGTCTAATCTGATGTCTCTTCCTCTCACAGTCATGAAGTATTAGATTTTTGTTTTTTCCAATCATCGGCAGTTACGTGGTCATAGGTTACAGGCCTCTTTTAATAATGACATCATCAAGATTTTATCGCTATGACGTACGAATCCCGCCAAAAAAAAACTTGCGGCCTATCCTCGTAAAAACTAATATTGAGTTATAAGACAACTGAAATTATTATATTAATTTCTATGATTATAAAAAAAAATTATCGATTTAATCAATTTTATAAAAAACCATTCGATTTTAACAATTTCATTGTGTCAATCTCTATTGAAATTCGTTCCGAGTCGCGCATACGATTTTAAAATTTATATGTTTTTATTTTACATATTAGGGTTGAAGATGGAATATAAAACAAATATTTCATAGAATTTAATTGTATATAAACGTCTAAATAATATTTTTAATTTTTTATCAGTTCGGATTCATAAATTGATAGCTTTTATTTTTAAATTCTACAAAAGTAAACTAAGTAACATGGAAAAGATCAAATGTCACCGTACCTTTCCTGTCTGATAAAGACTATAAAAGTATCTATTCCAAGCGTACAAAGTCGCAAGCACGAGCCTGTCAGTAAATAAAAGAGTTTCTATTATCATTTCTCTATTTCATTGTAGATATCTAAACGTAGTATCTATTCATGAATTGATAGTAAAGTGAGTAAGTGTATTAGCGTTAGCGTGTTCGATAGGTGTATTCAGCACCACCTGTCGCGGTAAGTGACGTCGGCAACATTTTATCGGTTCACATATTCATAAAACGCCCGTAGCTATCATTTATCAGGTGTTGTATTCCGTCGGGGCCAAACATTTTACAGAACATTTATTTGGTTCACTCGCAGAGATTTACATGTGGGCGACATACATTAATCGTATACTGAGCCCCGGGAGGAACATGCACTATTAGTACTATTACTGTGTTGTATAATAGCAATGTTACTTTTTTCACCTCTCTCATTACGCAGGACAGTAAAAAATGTGTATAGCTCTATAATTGCAAAAATACACGAGCTAACCTTAATAGCATCGGTATAAATTTGACCTGAATCTAGCTTTGAATAGTAGCAGCGTATCCTCTTTTATTGCCATTCCGGAACGAATAAATACATTTATTTTTATGTAGATACCAGGCGAGTGAGTACGACAGACCCATTATCTATTAACATCGTTAAGAGACGTCTCTTAAATTCTTGAAAGTTTAATATTTCATGCAAAAGCTTTGTGAAGATAATCCTCACGATTCGTCGAGGTACCTACAAGCGTTTGTAGAGCTCTTTTCAATATCACTTTTGAAACTAGACACATTATATTTCAGTTATTGCATTGGGAAAAATTGGAAGCAGCCTGTAGCGTTTCTTCAATCTGAATGCAATAGTAAAATTCTAGAGTTAGGCATATTAAGGCAATTTATGATTGTACGTCTTGCTTCGAGCCCCTTTTGTAGATTTAGACAAAAATAGAGAAATAACTATGGTTTCTAAAATATCATTCCTTCTTTCACGGAATTATGTTTGCTTAATCTACATAAACGACGCATTCTCAAAGCGCCTTGCTGTGGGAAAATAACGTGATGAAAATTTTGTGGGTTTAAGTAACTTCCCACTCCTATCTATACATTCTCATATTCCACACATAACACTAGCTTCAAATTAATACTAACTACCTAAAAAAAACTATACAAAATAATTCCATTTCCATCAATAAATAAAGCTAAGCACAACAAGGAAAACGCAGATATTATCCGAACAATACAACTAGTAGCTCATTATATAATAATATATAAACTGTACGTTAATCAGCTTATTCGGAACACGTACGTATGTACCAATAGTGCTGTGCAATGCATTTGGTATGCGGTTAAGTCAGTAATGAGATTTGAAAAGCCTTCCCCTGTCGGCAGATACGAGGGGCGAACGCGCGGTCACTCGTGGATGATCTATGCGGATTTTTTATAGCCATTTAACTATGTTCGTGTTACGTAGACAAAGGTTAAAATTATCGTTTTGCGTTTATTTTTCATGTAAAGAAAATGCAGTTATGAATGTAACATGTGATTTATGGTTTACTTACATTGTGCTGAATACATATTATGTATTCATTAATTATATTATAATTAATAGATATTACATTGGATATTATCTTTGTTGTTTTAGCCAATTCCATGATGAGGTAGGCTAAGTTTTTCTACTAAACCTTATAAAAATCCTGCTAGTCAGCAATCAAAGTTATGCTCTGCCACTAAAATAGGCAAGTAGGATCTTAATGTACTGTTATGATGATAATCATGTAAGTATCCTTGACTGAGCTGGGTGGATGTCTTGTTATTTGGTTTTAGATCGAATTTTGTTTTGCACAAATTAAAGCTGTACAATGGCGGGCTTAATGCCTTAAGGCATCTTATCTTGTCACGGACTGTGTAATTAGCCTTTAAGAGGACTTTTAAACATGATTTGTTGTTGACATTTTTATTCCTAATCCATCTGAGGTAGTATAATTTATAAGTAATCATAACACAAAATGTTATTAATTTAGTTTATTAATGTTTCCTCTTATATACACATAACAATGAATACAACTTTATTTAACTACTAGCTGCTGTGCCCGCGACTTCGTTCGCGTGGCGGATGTTACTTACTTCGCAATTCGATTTAATACTGAAAAATCGTTTTTTAAACCTTATAACAAACAGATATACCTACACACGAATTGTAAAATTAACGAACGAACCAAAACCTTTTCAAAAACAGATCTTTACAAAGACAGATCTATGAAGACTGTGTCTAAACTTATACTGAAAGACATGAGCGAAAGTCATTCTTTCAAGTAAAATCTTAATACCGCGATACTGAAAATGACGTCACAGGCACAATGCCATCTGTTGTCAAATTTGTAAGTTGAAATAAATGACATCGCTTTTTTCATCATAACAGCCCATTAATGTCCCACTGCAAGGACGCGCCTCCTCCCGTGACGGAGGGATACTTGGCCTACTAATACCACGTTGGCCAGTCGGATTGGTATAGGGTTTAATTTCAAGTTTTCCTTCATTTTTATTTCGTAAAGATAATATTCACCGATAGTCCCTTAGTCGTTTTACGCCACCCATGGGATGAGATGGGGAGGTGACATATTGTATTCTTGCTCCGTCACCACACGGATAATCGCTAATTAATTATGAATGAATACATTTGCACGCCACGTTATGGTGCGGCAGAATTACCTGCCTCGGTGGCGCGGCGGTCGCATTACATGGCTGGCGTGCATGAGGTCGCGGGTTCGATTCCCATGGAGGACAATTGTGATACACAAACTATTGTCCTTAGTCTGGATGTTCTTTGTGTCCGTTAAATTGATATTTTTAAAGGCTAGTGTAAAGACTTATAATAATTGATATTACACATACGATTCATGGTTAATTTTATTAACATTTAAAAGGAATAACTTATTAATAGCACTTAATAATAAAATAGTTATATATTATTTAAAAACTCATTTATTTTATGATTACTACTGGTAACGCCATCTCGTGAACAAAAGAAACGAAATTTAAATTCATTCAACATTGAACCAAATCCATTTTTCATGACCCCTGATTTGTATTGGACTGTTCTAATAAAGAGATCTAGCGAAATCTCGAGTATTACTTATCCGATTCCGATTGTTTTATTATAGTATAGATAGATACCTACTTTAAACTTAATACCTAAAAACTACGTATCTATGTATTTTAATATCTAAAGCGCGCTTATTCCGAGAAGAGTCAATAAGAACCACGTCCGTTCGCATTAAGAGTCAATGTGAATGAAATTATATAGATGCACCGGTTGGCCGTTTCGGACGTTAAACAAAAATCAACCGTACTGCCGTACTCATACTGGCGCTGCGACATTTGGAAATTTTCTTTCATCTAAATCTTGTGTGTTTATAAACCGATTTCTATAAATTTTTTTTTATGAATAAGGTATTAAAGTGTAATTTTGAAATATGGGAGTTTGAAAAAGATATGTCTATGCAAATTACAATATATTTATGTATTTAATACACTTTGAAGAAAACCCTAACGATTAAACAGGTTATTGTGACTAATATATAAAAGATAGATATATACTATTTAGGACTTTTTTGTTCATCGTTTGAAGACCATTATTTTTGTAATACATATTTTTGGCGTATGATCAACGTATGCGATGATAAGAGCTCGAACGCGCTTTTTTTCAACCGACTTGCTTCAAATTTTTTGCCACTGCTCAGCTCCTATGTGTCTTAGCGTTATGTTATACAGCCTATAACCTGCCCGGGAGTATGGACTACAATTGTACCAAGTTTGGTTAAAATGCCTTCAGTAGGTTTTGACCCATGCGTGCACATACAGACAGACAGACAGACAGACAGACAGACAGACAGACAGACAAAAAATTTATTGATTGCATTTTTGGCATTAGTATCGATCACCATTCATCCTCCAATATTAATTTATAACATATATTCAATGTACAGAATTGATCTCTCTACAGTTTTATTTTAAGTATATAGATATAGATATAGTAATTTATATCGTAATTATTGCTATACGAGAGACTGGTGGATGTATTACAACACCTGAATTAAAACTTAACAGTCTCTCTTAATTCTAGATAGATAATAATAATAATCCATTACCAGATTAAATATCTCATAAAGGGTCTCTACGTCTTGGCTTCGGCCCGATGTATGCCTTCCAAAGAACCGGGTCTCCAATAGACCCAAGTATTATGAAAAAGAGAAACATAATAAATAAAAAAGACAAACAAACGAAGTATTTAGACTTGGCTCACGAGGTTGTCGACATGTGGAATGTTTATTCGGCGATCATTGTTTCGATAGTACTTTTGGTGAATGGACTTATTCCAAAGAGTCTCTATGAACATCTACGGAGACTCTCGCTTGGCAGTTGGATCATAGGTCAGGTGCAGAAGGCAGTACTGCTCTACACGGCACGTATTGTGAGGAGGTTCCTATCTCTGGAGCCCTAACCGCCAGTAGCTTGGTCCCTGTACCCGATGCTGGTGGGTCTACCTTTTGTTTATATTTTTAAATGTTTTTATTGTAATTAATCTATGTTTTAAAATGTAATTAATTGAGAAATAATGTAAATAAAGGGAATAATAAATGAACTAGAACTTGTTAGGGAGAATTAGTAGAATTGACACCGATTTACATAAACAGAATGTTCTTTAAAAAAGTTATAACAAACATAGCTTTGTGCCTGACAAAGAAATAATTGATTTTACACGCAAAAATTTCTTCAAGTATTCTTTGGAATTCAAAGAGGCGTTTTTACTCAAACTTCTACAAAGTAGTAGAAATTTAGATTTCGAGATAAGCGTTAGGGTATTTTTTAAATCTTCTTTGTAAAGTCTGTAAAAATGCCCGCAATAAATGGCAAAATACTTAGTACTTAATGGAGTTGTTTTAAAAAAAGGTTGAGAAATAAAGATTTGTTCAAAGCACAAATTGACCAATGACTTAAGATTATCTATTTTTATTAAAAGAAGAATGAAAGAAGAAGAATAATAAGCCCTTATTTTCCACAACATACTCTATTGTGGCAAATAAGTAACACATAAAAGCAATGAGTGATAACAAATTTAATAAAAAAAAAAGGATAAAAGCAAGTGCACAATTATAATGTTCACTGAGAATTTATCAGTGTCGAACGAGGACACTGCTTAGTACAATGCAATGTTGCGAGAGCCAGAAGCAACTTACAACACTGGTTTTCAGCAGTGCCCGTAGTATATTATGACGTGACGAGATTAGAGGTTGGCCTAATTTGCAAGGTACCTGAGACATATACTCAGAATATGCGGGTCCGAGCCGTTGTTTAAACTTTCTGTTGTTTTAATTAGTTAATTGTTTAAATGAATCAAAATAATCTTTTCTACTACACAATCATTAATCTGATGAGGGACTAGTTACCAATAGGTTAAACTTAATGTCTATTAGTGTCGAACCTTATTTAAATTTTTAGAAAAAACATTTCCGCACTAAGAATTTTACAATTTAAATTAACATACACAAAGAACAAGGACACACACACTTAGTGGTACGACAAAAATTTGTCAATCACTCTAATAAATTCGGCAAAATAGTAATAAAATGTCATTCAGTCAATTCAAGGCTTTCTTGAGTATATATTATATTCATTCGTAAAATTCTTGGTGTGTCCAAATATAAAGTAACATTTGTGGCGGTAGCGCACCACGTTTTTGCGCTGTTTAGACAAACGCGAATAAAATGTGAGATATTTTAAAGACGGGTTTCTAAAAAACTTAAGCATGCAGCGTGTTGAAGGTGTGCCGCGCTATATGATCGCGCAAACATTCATCTGTTTCGTGCCAACTAGAAATATGTCCTGCAAACGCCTCGTATTTCTGCAGCGCTTTTGCCGCTCAATGTTGGGCAAGCCTTAAGATTCCTTAACAGTACTGCTAATTAATATTAAATGTTGCGGGAAATTAATGGCATGCAATTTACTTGTATTTTCTTTGACGTGGTCACAAGCTCTGGCTAGTGGGACGATAGGACGATGTCACAGCTCCATTTTTATCGCCGCCCAACGAAGTGGGCACGGGTCAGCTAGTTTATATTATTTTGCGATAGTTTAAAATCTATGAGTAATTGTTGACTTTAAATAACACAGGTACACTTTTTATTACCGTTTGTTATTAATTACGTAAAACAGAATTTATCGCCCTAGATCCATGTGAAAGTGAACGCAGCACTCATCATGTATGAACCCAAGGAATGTAGAGAAACTAGAGAAATTTTTCAATCCCTAAATGATTAACTTTTGTATAGACTGCTTTAAGATAATTTTCAATGGCCCAATCATGTGAAAAACATGCCCATTTTAACTATGTGTGAACAACATCTTTATATGAAAGATGTTGTTCACACATAGTTAAAATGGGCATGTTTTTCACTAAAATTCTGAATAAATGAAATCTGATCTCTGATCGCGGGATCACTAGCAAAGAACACAAACCGCAATAGCTATGGCACCTTTTGAGTACTGATCGATAGCACTAACCGCAAATTTTGTTCATACCTAACCGCAGAACGTGGAAATCCTTTAAGGTCCCTTAATTAGATGTTCAATTTAATCAAAAACTTATTCCGTTTGTTTAATATGTACTTATAGTTCTAATATCAAGTTTGCTTGTATGTATGGTAGGTATTATGTTTACTTTAATACTAACTCACTTTATATGTTAGTACATATGGAGTGGTAACCAGTTTCATCAAGTTAGTACTTTAACAATATTTGGACAGACCAACTCTTCCATCGTAAACTCAGTAATGTAATTAGAGTACTGACCTAAGGATAAATTGTTCAACAGTATTTTTGTTGGTTGTGTACCTACAATGGCAAACTAAGAGTGGGTAGGTACAGAATAATATAAAGTATTCGACATTACGATTTATTGACGACCTCTGTAGCGTAGAGGTTATTTAACATGACTGCTACGCAGAGGTCTCGGGTTCGATACCCGCACAATGGAAATCTTTGTGTGCATGAACATGATTTTTTGCATTGGTCTGAGTGTTTCTATGTATAATATGTATGTGTTAAAAAAAAAGTATTTAAGTATGTTTATCTATCGTGGTCTCGTGTTTCTATTTATCCATCTACATAAAAGAGTCATGCAATAAATCTATACTAATATTATAAAGAGGTAAAGTTTGTGTGTTTGTTTGTTTGTGTGTTTGTGACGTTGTAGGGGGTAATCTCTGGATCTACTGAACCGATTTCAAAAATTCTTTCTGTGTTGAATAGTCCATTTATCGGGGAGTGTCATAGGCTATGTAGTATCACGCTATGACTAATAGGAGTGGAGCAGTAATGAAATATGTTTAAAAAAGTGACGCGTTTTTATCGCGGCCTAACGAAGTGGGCACGGGTCAGCTAGTACAGTATATAAAACTAACATAACAATAATCCACATAAGAACTTCATCTACAATAGAGTTGTTGCAAACTGGAACAAACTTCTTGAAGAAACTGTGACGGATGGACAAAATCGATAAATAAGACCTATACGTCTTGTATACAATATTTATTATACAAAATGTTGATAATAATGTTGCTTGTTTAGGTATATATCACTAAATTAATAACTTGGCATGCAAGGGGTTAACAAAATTTTTGTTCGAATATTTCTCGCTGCAAATTTGTAATACTTCCATACACGTATATTATTAATGTACGGTAGATAAATCACAAATTTGTTCGTTATTGGGTAATTAATTGGGACAGATAACAGTGTGTGTTATGTATTTCAAATGTACAAAGCTAAAATTTGTAATTTTGTAGCATTTAGTATTTCAATATGGCTCTCTATGTTGTTTAATTGTTATTCATTTTGAAAACGGCATTATTACAAAATAAATTATTATTTTGAAGAGCCTGTATTGTCCCATTGCAGAGCAAAGGCTTCCTTTTTAGACTCCTAGTTTTATAATCTGTGGCTTTTGTTTGCCAATTTATTTACGAAGTTATCTTATTAATCCCGCCAATTCCTTTTCGGCCGTTCACGCTGCCGCTTCCTTTTACTTAAACTCCACTCTGTGGTTAACCACGCCTATAAACCTGCATGCATGCGGCAATTGTGGCGTGCCTAGTTCCACTTTAATTTAAATACATTGTATACATTAAAATATTTTGTAGTTTAACTATTGATACATAATAATATTTATATAGACATATCTCCGTGTGGTGGCGGAGTCTGAATACAATATGTCACCACCCCATCTCATCCCATGCGTGTCGTAAAAACCGACAAAGGGACTATCCGTCAGTATTATCTTTACGAAATAAAAAGAAGGAAAACTTGAAATTAAACCCTATACCAATCCGTCTGGCCAGCGTGGTATCAGTAGGCCAAGTATCCCTCCGCCATGAGAGGAGGCCCGTCCCTGCAGTGGGACATTAATGGGCTGTTATGATGATTTATATAGAATATTCTTATCCCATCTCATACTCGTGTTGCTGGCAAGACGGTCGCGGTGCGATTCAATGCATGACAATGGTTTAAGCAATTTACAAATTACTGTGTGGAGCCTAGATGTTCATTGAGTCCCCTGAATAGATGTTTGTAATAGTCCTAGCAACAGGCATCGCTTGTTATTGAATTAAAACAATCATACTAAACAAGTAGTAAAAGAATAATTAAGAACTAAACACGTTTTAAGATTACAGTATTATTTATTTTGAAAATACGTTTTTTACAAATAGTATGTATACTTAATAGTACTTAAATTGCCAAAACACATTTATTTATAGATAAAAGGAAAAGTAATATATGATAACGTCTGCAAATTACCGTCCATAAAGTTTACACATTTCTCACATTGTATTTATCAGAGAATATAAATTTAATGCTCGTACCTACTGACAATCACTTTTTATCGGTTAAATAACAAAATGGATAGCTTTTTAAATATTCTATAAATCATACCTGTCTGATAGGCATTGGATCTTTTGTAACGATCCTCTGGCAAAATTAAAAATAATATGTATTGTCTATTAATGACGTACTGATCTTTCTTTGTTTTTGGAAGGAAATTTAGTCATTTTCCATGTTAACTTCTCTTAATTGGTTAGATTTTTTAATTGGTTATAAAGATGATAATAGAGTTTTGGGGTAATTAACATTACCAAAATAAATATAACTACATTGATAATCTCTTCGTTTTTTAAAATCGTTTAGAAATAGGTAAGCTTTGAGTACCAACTTGGTCAAAACAAGGTTGTTATAAGTTATTGTATCATACTGCTTGGTATCAATTATTTACTCCGCTTTCACTGCCCTTATCATCTCCGTAGTCGTGGCTTTGTGAAGTAATATATATTTACCACGAGCTTATTATTCCCTTCTATAACATTTCTAACTGCAACCAACCATCCCAAAATATAATAGCACGAATGCAACTAAACACAAGTTGTTTTGTATACAAATTCGTATTTCAATTTGCAGCAACAAGACCATAACAGAAATTGGAACTTAATATATTGGTGATATAAAGTTGTATACACACACGAGACCCGGAACGTGGTTGCTAATTAAAACAAGCGCTCTAACGCTTTCCTCTAATTCTGAGAACGTAGGTAAGTGTATGTAATAAACATAGGTACACATGTGTGAAAGTAAAGACGCGCCTTTGAGGTCTACCCTACCTTCTAGTGTTTGTTCGTTAAGCGAGTTCTTTTTTTTAAACTTTGACGACTCTGGTTTACTCATGGATTAAGGTTTTACTTTTTAACTAGTTTCAAAGGCAAGGGAGTTATTTTATCGAATTAATTTGAAACTTTATTGAGAATTCGAAATGTTGTTACAGTCTTATTTTAGGTTTACTGAATTTTTTATTTGTTTATTTATAATACAATATCCGTTTAAGGGATCAAGCGGAGTTGTTGAGTCTTAATAGACAAGAAATAAACGGACAAAAAGACCTTTGGGGTCAAAACAACCACTTGTGGGTGGGATGAATAATTACGGCGACCGCTCATAGTGACCACTACGCTCTAAGGCAGTTATTTATAACAGTCCCCAAAATACACTGAGGACTTTATTCAGAATGTCAAATAACTTACATTACTGGAGTGGCTTTTAGAATAGGAAACGTTATCCGATATTACATTTACCATGAATCAACTATTCTTTACTTCATCTTTTCTTACTGATTCGCAAAGCTAAACTGTTTTGAGTCAATTCTTTAACAGTCACGATAATATTAGTGGTGTGAAGACAACAAAATGTCATAAAAGGTCGTGCTTAGAAACGACACGAATTCTTGCGTAGGCCCGCCGATGTGTAATCGGCGCTTTAGACGCCACATCAATTCTTTCAACCCACACCAATTGTATCAATTCTTTGTACCCTACATGTAGTGCACTACATCTTGTAGGACACTACATGATGTAGGACACTACATGATGTAGGGTTTTAAAAAAAAAAAATCTTTATTATGAAGGATCATGTGTATGATAAATACTTTTACATACACAGCTCAACAAAGTCTAGGGATATTTTGTATAAAGTTAGTTATTTATAACAGTCCCCAAAATACACTGAGGACTTTATTCAGAATGTCAAATAACTTACATTACTGGAGTGGCTTTCAGAATAGGAAACGTTATCCGATATTACATTTACCATGAATCAACTATTCTTTACTTCATCTTTTCTTACTGATTCGCAAAGCTAAACTGTTTTGAGTCAATTCTTTAACAGTCACGATAATATTAGTGGTGTGAAGACAACAAAATGTCATAAAAGGGTTCGAATAATATTACGTATACCCAAAAAAATAGCCCTTATAAATGTACAGATTCAAATTTTGAACAGAAGTATATCCAGGATACAGGCGTATATTTGAAAGTAAGACTTAATTATGTTTAGTATATTTAAAATGGACAGAGCTATGTTGTAGCCTGACCTATTGGCCTACTCAAAAGGTTTATGGTCACTCAGAGGGCTAAGGAGAGAGAGCTATATTGTATGTAGCCTGACCTATGGGCTTACTCAGAATGTTCATGGTCACTCAAATATTATTTATACCTGGAACCGATTAACAGCTAATCAGTTAAATTTATCCTCCGAACTCGTCAAAAAACATGGCTACCGACCATGTTATTTGACAAAGAATAAAAACTAACTATTTTTACCAACATGATTCCATCCTCCCTAACTGGAAGATGCCAATGAGACATTTATGTGCTGTTAAGATGAAAAATAAGAATATTGGGATCTCTCGGGTTGGCGTTTATTCGCATTACGACCTTTATGTTTACGGTGTAATCTAATCACAAGGGAGCCGTTGAGCCATAACGTATTTTAGTTCACCAGCTCATTGAGGTCGATGAATAATAGCAATATACAAAATTCTTTTATTTTTATTAATATTAGTGCTATGAAATGTCAAATTACTTATAGTTAGTTTTAGTTGTTATAGCAAACCTAGAAAAAAAATAGAATATTTACCTTGATTAGCAAAAAAAAAATTAATTATATAATGTGTATGATTAAAAATTACATAGATAGAAATGTGCCTCAAAAGTTCTGCAATGTGGTAGAGAAATCACACCATACAGCCGCGCAAAGTAGTGAAGGTCATTGCCAAAGACGTACGTAACAAGGCTAGTGCTAAAGCATTATATATCTCGCCTCCATTACACCACGGAGGTAGATGACATCGTCGAGTACGTCTACAACAAGTTGAAGTACAGGCCGAGGTTACAGTTATTGGAGTCTCATCGTAACGTGAACTTCAAAGCGTTCGTGTTGCGAATAGCGAACTGCTACCTGCATAACGTCATGGACTCCAACTTCTGGCCGCAGAACGTGGTGTTCCGTCGCTTCCGCGGACAAATTCCACAAGAAAGAAGGAGGAACCGGAAGTTATTTTATTTTATTTATGTTAGTCATTAAGGTAAATATTATATTGTGTTATGTATGTTATTCTATAAGATATATTTCTATGGGCCTATGCAGCATGAAATAAAGATTAAATTTTTATTATTATATTATTAAGGACTTGTACCCAGAAAATGACAAGTCCATTTTTTTTCAGTTACAGTTATATTGTTTTCCTGTCCTGTTAGAGACTTATTATAATCTGAATTGATTTATAACAAGCCTCTTAGTCTCATGTCAACATTTAGATTCAGCCTGTGAAACTAAACGAGGTTACTCCAGATCGTTTACTACTAGGCACACAATACTCATAGTACCTTTGAGTGACAGAGTATAATACATAATTATCTATCTAGTACTTGCTACCAGAATATATTAGTACGTCACAACCATTGATTTATTAAAAACCCAAGATGCACAGTTTCAAACAAAACTAACAGCCAAATGTGTCACCAATTATACATACGCAATAAATACGTATAGTAATATCGTAAACATATTTTTTTTTCAAATTAATTCTTACGCGCATGACATAAAGTTGTATTTACAAAGTAATGCACAAAAAGCAATAAAAAATTTTATGATTGACATTTGCCGGTAGAACAATGAATGAAGTGGAGACGATTAATGTATAATTTTTTTTTTTATACATAGAATTAGTTTTGCAAAATGTTATAAATGTTTGTTCTAAATATATGAAATATATTTATTGTAAATATATTATTAGGTAGAAAATTAACAAAACCAATATTAACCTTAAAATAGTTTTTTTATATTTTTGTACGGTGTATGTACCATTGGTAGAAAAACAACTATATTGGCCAATACGAAAAAAAAACCTAGCAGAACATAACATGACATGTAGGGTGAAGCTACCAATTATCAGCACTTTAAGAGTTACTCCTACTTTAATATCGTTTATCACAGTGTTAATACAGATAGCGACTTTAACAACATGCTTTCTCGGTTCACTATTAAATAAATAATTGATTTTAATTATAAAGAAATGTTTTTATTCATACACATGCTATTTAGATGAGTCTGACTAAATAATTACCCTAACACCAATTATTGGCACCATCATCATCAATTACTAGCATCGACCGAGTCAATTATCAGCACTGTGATATAAGTCATAAAATTAGGTAGATAAATGAAATAATCCAATGTTTATAGCAAAATCTCTTTTATTTATACCTAACCTAACAACCAAAGTTTCAGAAGAAAGATATATTAAAAAATACAATAAACAGATCTTGATTATGTTCATATAGACTATATTCTTAAAAAGAAAATAAAAAAATACTCAATGAAGCCCTAAACAAAGTATTCAAAATATAAACACTTAAAAAATTGACGAATTGATGACCTCGTCTCTTTTAAACGCCCGTAAATAACTATATAAATATATGTTAAATTATAACTATTCTTTAAAAACAAAATACAAAAAAGTATAAAAATTAATAAAAAAATTAATACCATAAAAAAAATTCAATAAAAGTCGACTCCATTAGAAATAAGCACAGAGTCATAGTATAACTCGGAAGAAAAATAAAGAGGTTGTTATGCATTGTTCTTTCACTAAAAAAGCGGCCATTGTAATTTGCCGGATTGTAGGGGAGTGTCAAGATGGTGTCAAGTGAGGTTTTTAAGACAAATTAAATCAAAATTATATGTTGCTCAATATATTTAGTCCTTTAAACAACAAAAACAAATCAATTAACGTTAGGTACGATATCCCATCCTTTTTTAACGTTCTTGATGTGATACTTCTACAATTTCTCAGCGAACACTTCGGCATTTGGTCTTGTGTACACGGTAACGCGGGCAACGCGATACTAATTGAAAAGAGGCGCACAATTTGAAATTGTGCGCTTATTTGTTGCGGACGGTTTTGGGAAGTGGAGTGTGTATCTTTGGTTTTTTTGTAAATCAATGGTCACAACCAAAAATAGATTCGCTAATAGGAATTGACAATGTCTACTTTGCCTCTGTCGTGGATGACTTGAATTGTAAAGGCTCTCTTTGAATACAGTTCTTCCTAAAATAGATAGTTGTTTATGGATATAATAACCTATTTTGAAGTTAAGTAGGTAGTTTTTATGTTGTGAAAAAGAATTGATGTGGTGTCTATTTTCTACGCGTTCATAGCCGTTCAAGTTCTTAGATATTAGCTTTAGTAGGAAGTTGGGCCTGCTATAAAACCTTATACCATTCTATCTGGCCAACGTGGTTTTAGATTTTAAACAAATATTATTTTTTACAAAAAATTATACTTCATTATGAAGGATCATGTGTATGATAAATGCTTTTACATACATGTTTAAATTAGACAAAGAACATCCTGACTTAGGAAAATCATTTGTTTTCTTCTAGGGATTCAAACCAATCATCTCCACGCCAGACGCATGTAAACATCATTCTCTTGATCCCTTATCTAAAAAAAGACATTAATAAGTTAATATAATAACAACTTAAGTCTTTACTGAATCAGCCACAAATACCTAAAAAAAGATAACTAATCTAATCATTTTACATGAAACCTTATTCGTATTACGTAAAGAGAAAAAGGATCCTAACAGACAATGCGAGCCTGTTTAAATAAACATAAGGAAATTTATCTCACGATGCGAAATAAAGATTTTGTATGCGAGATATCAAGAGCAGAGCAGATTAAGTCAGAGTACTGGGAATACTAGCCAGGCTAGGAGCCACTAAATATTACAAGAAGTAGGTACAGCTATTGTGTGTTTCCGACGTGTAGGTAACAACTACCACAAAATATTATATACAGCTAAGACATTTCACAATGCAGATTTTAATCGTGCAACTGTTGTGGAGACACGTTGTGTGAATATGTTGCTTCTACAATAGGAATGGTTTCTTGATTTAAGTTTTCATTAAGACAATAACTGTTGTGACGTTTTTGTCGGTATAGAGATAGATGTTTTGTTTGCAATGCTGCTTGTGTTTTGGTATTAAAATTACGTATTCTTACTTGGTTTGCACGGGAAATGTAAGTAGCAAGGCTTTATTATTTAAAATCGTCTTTAAACTTTGACCATATAGTGTATATCGCTCTATTGTAATACTTTTTGGAATAAGGCATGGTTTACTTATAACATTATTTAAATAGACATGAAGCTAGTTTTTCTTTAACTTATTTATATGAATGGAGAGAAAGATCACGCCTAAGTTTTTTCTGGTTTAACATTGTAGGCCACAAGAACTCGCCTACCCACGAAATTCAACAGCCACAAAATTCAAATTTATCTATTTTTTTGTGAAATTACGAGGCGGAATTTAAATTTTAATATTTTACGTAAATGCTTTCTCTGCATGAATAATGTTGTAATTATCCACATAGATTTATTAACCTATGAAACATAGACTGTCCAGCCAGAACACGTCTGCTTCTGGATATAAACTACCAAAAATGTTTCGAACGCTCGCGATATTGAGCCTACTTAATCATCATTACAATATTTATACATCTTTTATCAGGTCGTTTGACTTAGACTAAGGGGTCAGTCCACTTTGTCTGCTATGATAATATTAAAACGTTTGTGGCATTTTATAAACATTTACATATCATTTATAAGCAACATTTATTAAATTTTCAATACAAATAATAACGTGGGAGTGTTTTTTAGAAAATGCTCTTTAATTAAAATATAAATGGGGGCACAGACGAAAGTAATGGCGGCTAATAAGCTTTCGGGTGACAATGGGAACTCTAATCGCGTAGACAATAAAAGGAAAGGAATAGGCAATATAGAATTTTGTTATTTTACGTCATACATGTTGGCTTTGGGAAATATATATTGTTAATACCAGCGCAGTCCCACTGCTATCACGGGTTTCCTGTATTGTTGAGGTATTGTGTTACTCTAGGTGAGTAAGATAGATTGGAATACGTAGCAGATATACAATTTATTTTTAAGTTTTTCTTCTTATGATACATAGACACTGGTTCCAAAATTGGTCAGACATTGTTATAAACTGTCTGCTCATTTAAAGAAGAAAAACTTTTATTTATTAATGTTCTTTTTGTTACGTCAATTCATAATAAGTCAACACATAAACGGTTGTACGGGGATCGAATCTTTAGATATCGAGGATAGTCAACGAATACAATCAGACACACAGAATCTTGTTTTTTGAAAATATATTTGACCTACCTAGTTCGCCGGTCTAGTTTTATTAAATAACAAAGAAAACTTCATTCTTACCTGTACGTATTCGGTAGAGAAATGCCGTTCTCACATATTTTCCTTAAGAATGCAAGATAAGTTAGTATGTTGAAACAACTTCATACGTCTTCAACCGCTTCGAGGCTCAGCGACGGGCGCCACTCCCACCCTTCAACGTAATAAATTAGATTTCAAACCAACTTTATTCTGATAAACAAAGTACAAAGTGCACTGACATTTAAAAAGGTATGAATGAGTACTACCTCAATTGACAATAGGCAGGAGGGTTTTGTTTTCGATAAAGTTCTACAACTACGGGAAAGTGGAATGACGTAAGTTGGGGAAGTCCGCCTTTCAGAGAATGAACGTGAAAAGCTTTTATTTTGTGGTCCCGTATTGTTACTAGGATGCCGAGCTTGGAGTTGCGAGCGACTCTGAATGTTAATCAGGTGGTGAGGACATACGACGAACATCAGTTATTCCTGTCATAATTGTACCTTCCGAAATACTCTTAGCGATTTCAGTTCTATATCTATTCTCAAGATAAAAATTCTACGTTCCAAATAGGTACGCTAGTGGAAATTCGACGTAGTCATGAAAGAACTAATTCAAATTTAATTTTAGAATTTACGTTTTGAAATGGACTGGCAACATTCAAACCACTTAAGGACTTAAAACAACAGTTAGTAACAGGAAATCCTACTTTGTGGACTTTATCAACTAAGTTAGTTACCACAATACAAACTAACTACACTGACTGCAATGAAATCAATTGAAATCTCTTTTGGAATTAGAAAATTAACTGTTTCTACTTACTAAACCTGATATTCAAAATACAACGAAAATATTAGTTAAATGTTTTGTTCCAATTCTTTTTGAAATTAGAGATTCAGAATTTTCGAACTCCAATAAAATTAAGAATGTTTTAAAAGGTTTTCGAGGCTGAATGATAATGGGGGCCGGCCTGGGAGCGGGGCGCGGGCCCGAGGTGAGAAACACTACGCCTTAGGGAAGATTTGTGTTGTGTTCGCGACAATACGTCGTAAACCCACGTTGTGCGTCGCACGTCGTCGTTCCTCATACCTAAGTTCTACAAGTACCTGAACACACGCGCTCACACATACAAAATAAACGAAAAACGAGCTTTGTGTAAATACAAGGAGGCGTAAAGTGTCAAGTTTCGCGACGTTTTATGAAAAATATTTTTATACAGAAGGGAACTTTATTTTTTTTAAGTGCCAATTGAGTTGAATGGAGTCTTTACCTTGGTTACATATTTAAACAAAGTTATTTTATGGAACAGGATTATTTACATGAAAAGTTACGATGTATGTTTTATGTTCAATAGTAAATTAGTTTAAGCAATTACTTCTGCGCCTGTTTAACTTTCCTGACTTTATAATGAGTAAATCGTTTGCACATTATCGTGTTTATTGTTATATTAGTCGTTTCTAGTAAATAATTCAAGACAAGTTTTTCTACAATATAGAATACTTGCTTTTGCCCGTGGCTTCGCTCGCGTTAAATTCGGAGTAGCACTGATCCCCTTTCCTGGACACGAAAAAAAAGTAGCCTATGTTCATACTATATCATCATCAAAGTAATCTCCATCCCGTCAACCACTGTCATCCACCACCTCCCTATTATAGACCGAAGGTAGTCTTGGCGTATTTTCAGCCTAGGCGTGCGTCATTCGTGGCGTAAAAAAAAATATATATATTTCTTTACCTCAAATATTATAGGTATTTGTTGTTATTTATGGTGTTTTACAGTTTTTACATTTGCTAATAATATTTTATTTTGTATTGCTAATAATATTTATTTTTCTATTTTGCTATTGCTTATACATACTAAATAGCGATTATAATTCCTAAATATGACAATACCCTTCTTTTTATCAATGATGTGTTTGTTCAACACCAATGTTTATTAATTAATATATCCGAGGATAGATTGATAAAATGAAGGAAGGTTCTTTGTTCTTTGTCAGCCATAGAGATACGACAGAATTTGTGAACAGCTTTTCTCAATAAGTAAATGATATGTATTTACAATGGTTTTAAGAGCTCTTAAACGTATACAAATATTTATGTGTTATTTAATATTGTTCTGAAAGTACATGGTGACATATTACTAAAGACATTTTCAGAATGAACTTCTATAAAACATAAACTTAACAACTTAGGTACAACTTCAGTCTACGACTGCCCTCAAACTTTCGTTCCACTGTAATCAGTATTTCTATAGACCAGATCGGACACTTCGATCTTCTAACTTCATTGCAGATCTCATCTTTTAGAAAATCTTACAACTTAGTCCACTCAACAGTTGGTACTTATTCGTAAATTTTCACTTATCTCTTCTTCTAATACTACTTAGAAGTTATTGAAAAGACAGAATCTGATGCGCCTGGCCGGCAAGAAGTTAGGGTCTAATTAATTTGGTTTTTTTAAATAAGTATTTATTTTGTTGTGTTAAGAAATAAATTAAAATAGGCTTATTTCCTAGGTTTATTCTTATTCTATAGTTTAATCAAAATTGTATAAGTAATTTTGTTTCTATTTCAAAAAGTATGAAATTAAATAAATACGAACATAAATGAAAATCACGCAAGACGTATTACCACAGTCTATAGTAATTCCGAGAACTGTGTCTCTTTTCTAAATATATTTAGGTACATATTTTTTACAATAACCTATAGTTATCATTAAAATTGTACTAATTAAACATACATCATAACAGCCCATTAATGTCCCACTGCAGGGACGGGCCTCCTTTCGTGACGAAGGGATACTTGGCCTACTAATACCACGCTTACCAGACGGATTGGTATAGGGTTTAATCTCAAGTTTTCCTTCTTTTTATTTCGTAAAGATAATATTTACGGATAATTCCTTAGTCGGTTTTTACGACACCCAAGGGATAAGATGGGGTGGTGACATATTGTATTCTTACTTTGTCACCACACGGAGATTAAACATACGCGTGAAATGAATATTAATATTCCAACATCTTATATTAAAATTCGCCATGTTGCATTACTTAATATAGTAATAAATTATTCATTTAAGTTTTAGTAATAGTTTAAACATCAAAGGTTCCATCGGGTTACAATTTGGGTCGGAAGGGACAGAAATCCTAAGTAATACATTAGTAAGAAAACACATTTACTTTAATCGATAATAAGATAAAAGGAGAGGTGTAAAGGTTATTTATTTAATAAAACATACCACATTTAATCAGTCATCGTTACGAGTTAAAAAAAAACATTACAACGTAGACAAACTCACTCTTTATTCCCATGGGGGGTAGGCAGAAATAATTAATTTACACCCTAGAAAAACTTCATCATAACAGCCCATTAATGTACCCTGCAAGGACGGCCTACTGATACCACGCTGGCCAGACGGATTGGTATAGGATTTAATTTCAAGTTTTCCTTCATTTTTATTTCGTAAAGATATTCATATTCTTATATTCACCAATAGTTCCTTAAACAATATCAACGACTTTTACAAGATCTTAATTTAAATGGGACAACATAATTAAGAGACACAGCCTCACAAGGTGGACCTACGCCGACGATCTATTGCAGGTTGCTGGCAACCGATAGATACGGTTCATGAACCGAAGGGAGGCACAGGTCAGAAAAAAAAGCCACAGCCACTTCACGTCTCTGAGGGCTGTCAGTCTCATGGGCAAGTCGGACTCGAACCGACTTAAACCACACCGTGTTCTTCCCTTCTCCTCTTATATGTCAGAGGCTCCAGGTAAGCCCTTAAAATATCTATCTACAAACAAGTACTTTTGTCTTGGTATCATCGTCATCATCTCAGCTAATTGCAGTCCACTGCTAGGCATAGGCCCCCTCCAAGTATTGTCACCTTGTACTTTCCTGTATCAATCAATCACCTAGCCTATTGCAGTCCACTGCTAGGCATAGGCCCCCTCCAAGTATTGTCACCTTGTACTTTCCTGTATCAATCAATCACCTAGCCTATTGCAGTCCACTGCTAGGCATAGGCCCCCTCCAAGTATTGTCACCTTGTACTTTCCTGTATCAATCAATCACCTAGCCTATTGCAGTCCACTGCTAGGCATAGGCCCCCTCCAAGTATTGTCACCTTGTACTTTCCTGTATCAATCAATCACCTAGCCTATTGCAGTCCACTGCTAGGCATAGGCCCCCTCCAAGTATTGTCACCTTGTACTTTCCTGTATCAATCAATCACCTAGCCTATTGCAGTCCACTGCTAGGCATAGGCCCCCTCCAAGTATTGTCACCTTGTACTTTCCTGTATCAATCAATCACCTAGCCTATTGCAGTCCACTGCTAGGCATAGGCCCCCTCCAAGTATTGTCACCTTGTACTTTCCTGTATCAATCAATCACCTAGCCTATTGCAGTCCACTGCTAGGCATAGGCCCCCTCCAAGTATTGTCACCTTGTACTTTCCTGTATCAATCAATCACCTAGCCTATTGCAGTCCACTGCTAGGCATAGGCCCCCTCCAAGTATTGTCACCTTGTACTTTCCTGTATCAATCAATCACCTAGCCTATTGCAGTCCACTGCTAGGCATAGGCCCCCTCCAAGTATTGTCACCTTGTACTTTCCTGTATCAATCAATCACCTAGCCTATTGCAGTCCACTGCTAGGCATAGGCCCCCTCCAAGTATTGTCACCTTGTACTTTCCTGTATCAATCAATCACCTAGCCTATTGCAGTCCACTGCTAGGCATAGGCCCCCTCCAAGTATTGTCACCTTGTACTTTCCTGTATCAATCAATCACCTAGCCTATTGCAGTCCACTGCTAGGCATAGGCCCCCTCCAAGTATTGTCACCTTGTACTTTCCTGTATCAATCAATCACCTAGCCTATTGCAGTCCACTGCTAGGCATAGGCCCCCTCCAAGTATTGTCACCTTGTACTTTCCTGTATCAATCAATCAACTAGCCTATTGCAGTCCACTGCTAGGCATAGGCCCCCTCCAAGTATTGTCACCTTGTACTTTCCTGTATCAATCAATCACCTAGCCTATTGCAGTCCACTGCTAGGCATAGGCCCCCTCCAAGTATTGTCACCTTGTACTTTCCTGTATCAATCAATCACCTAGCCTATTGCAGTCCACTGCTAGGCATAGGCCCCCTCCAAGTATTGTCACCTTGTACTTTCCTGTATCAATCAATCACCTAGCCTATTGCAGTCCACTGCTAGGCATAGGCCCCCTCCAAGTATTGTCACCTTGTACTTTCCTGTATCAATCAATCACCTAGCCTATTGCAGTCCACTGCTAGGCATAGGCCCCCTCCAAGTATTGTCACCTTGTACTTTCCTGTATCAATCAATCACCTAGCCTATTGCAGTCCACTGCTAGGCATAGGCCCCCTCCAAGTATTGTCACCTTGTACTTTCCTGTATCAATCAATCACCTAGCCTATTGCAGTCCACTGCTAGGCATAGGCCCCCTCCAAGTATTGTCACCTTGTACTTTCCTGTATCAATCAATCACCTAGCCTATTGCAGTCCACTGCTAGGCATAGGCCCCCTCCAAGTATTGTCACCTTGTACTTTCCTGTATCAATCAATCACCTAGCCTATTGCAGTCCACTGCTAGGCATAGGCCCCCTCCAAGTATTGTCACCTTGTACTTTCCTGTATCAATCAATCACCTAGCCTATTGCAGTCCACTGCTAGGCATAGGCCCCCTCCAAGTATTGTCACCTTGTACTTTCCTGTATCAATCAATCACCTAGCCTATTGCAGTCCACTGCTAGGCATAGGCCCCCTCCAAGTATTGTCACCTTGTACTTTCCTGTATCAATCAATCACCTAGCCTATTGCAGTCCACTGCTAGGCATAGGCCCCCTCCAAGTATTGTCACCTTGTACTTTCCTGTATCAATCAATCACCTAGCCTATTGCAGTCCACTGCTGGACATAGGCCTCTCCCAACACGCGCTATAGAACACGGTCCTGCGCCTTCCGCATCCAGTCCTGTCTATATTGTCCTGTGTGTATTGGTATAACGTGTTCTATTTCCAGTAGCAGTAAGCACGACAAACTTATAATATTATATTCTATAGCATATAACAATACAACAATTTCTTCTTTGTTGTTGTAAGTACGTTTCCTTTATATTTATTTTGAGCAACGCTCCGGTGACGCAGTAGCTACGCGAGGGAAATATTAGCTGACATATGTAATCTCATACTCGTCTTGTCTTAGATTATATGTGTCAACATATACCACCTCGTTTATCTTAGGATAATGGAAAACATTCCTCGGTTTACGACATGAATTAACGAAAACAATTTTACCCAATTTTACCTTCGTAACAAATATGATCGTAATATATTTAACTTGTACATTATTTTTGACACACAGTTTAAATGGAGGAAATTCGGTTTTATATTTAAATGTTTGTTGTTGTTAATAATTTATTTAAATCTTTTTATTACTTGGCCTCGCAACGCTAAGGAGGATAATGTGTTTATTAAGCTTCTGTTTTATCGAGAACTTAGGATAAATAACGATTTGAAATAATATGTTAGCAACCATTCTTACTTTTTGCTACCATACTTTTTACTGGCTTATTATTAAAGAACTAATAGGTTATTAAGGCATTGGTTTAGACTAAGCTGGATCTCAGCTGTGGTCTATATTTAATCCTTTTTTTTAAATTCATTATTAGAGTGTCTCCGTACAATAATAAACATTTAGTAATCGTTAGTAACTAAAATAAGCAACGTCATTGCTTTTAATATAAATACCACATGATGTGCCTTTAAACAAGTACATATTTATAACCTTTAGGCAGTTTTTATACCGGTTATTTCATTTTTATTACAGTTACGTTTATTATAGCTTCTTCCCACGTATTCTTGTAGAAACACAAAACGCAAGACTTTGTCATGTAGTCTAATTAGTTTGAGCGGTGAAACGATAGAATAATATAAAATAGAATATCATTTATTCGCTTATAATATAACCTACTTTGTTTGGTATTTTCTAGAATAAGTTGTCGAAGTTGTAATTAATTATGAAGTAATAAACTGTTGTGCTTTAATATTATAACAACCCAATAATAAAGAGGCTGAAAAATGAAACTGGTGGGAGGAGCCTACTCTAGTGGTAAAGAGAATTTTGGTCTACTGACACCGTTGGCCTGCCAAACCTATCAACCCTTCTGTCCAGGTGTTAAATTAGAAATTAAGTGTTATGTATTTTTACATGCTAGTGTCGTAAAAGCCAACTAAGAAAAGGACTGATATCTCTAGAAAAACAACAGAAAGAAATTTAAATAAAACACTATCTAACTATCCTGTGAAGTTAATTTTCTCCTTCTACCTAGGTAGGTATAAGAAACAGGCCAACAGTACCACCAGTGGAATTCTTGTGATGAAATTTCTATGGTTCACCTTCATAGTAAACTTCTAAGTTGGAAGTTTACCCTCAGTAAATTTTCAAGTTTGTCTCATACAATTTTCTTCAAACACCAAATAAACAAGTTGTTTTCTAAACTAGTCAGGAAATGACTAAGACCTGAAGTAAAAAACATTTAAAAAAAAAATCCAATGGTAAACTACAGCGCCGATTACACTAGACTACATGTAGTTAACTACATCATGTAGGAGACTACATGTAGCCTAGTGTAATCACATGTAGGACAGTGTAAACAGAACGGCTTAAGACTAAAAAGTTAGGACGTCCTTATGTAGGAGACTACATGTAGTCTAGTGTAATCGGCGCTTACCTTCTCCTTTAGGAATAGGCTTAAAACTTTTTCACTGTTCTATACTCGTAGTAGGTTGTATATGAGATATTAGATATTTACATTTCCTATACAATATTTAAGTCTCACGTGAGAGAGAGGAAAAAAAGAAAATAAATTTATTCCACAAACACAATGCAAGCAATATTCAAATAGAAATTCAAAGGTAAAGAAAAACAACAACAAAGTTGAATAGACAGTATACCTCCCTGGTCCCTGCTTAACCCTGTCGAAAATCCCGTATTTTATTAATGGTAGAAGAAGCCCGTGACTTCGTTTACGAGATCAAATATAAAAATGCTTTTGGAGTATAAATATATTAATATTAAAATGTTTTAACTTTCATTCCGGATGTCGACCGTTAAATCCTGGGGCAGGTATTTTTATTTTATATTTATACGATATATCTATATCCGTGTGGTGACTGGTGACAGAGTAAGAATACAGCGTGTCACCACCCCATCTCATCCCATGGGTGTCGTAATAACCGACTAAGGGACTATCCGTCCTATCTTTACGTATTAAAAAGAAGGAATACTTGAAATTAAACCCTATACTAATCCGTCTGGCCAGCGTGGTATTAGTTGGCTAAGTATGGGAGGAGGCCCGTCCCTGCAGTGGAACATTAATGGGCTGTTATGATGATTTATACGATATGGTGACGAGACAAACAAGTCTTTTTTTGTTTGATAGTAATACCACAATTGTCCATACAAGATGCAAAGGAACTCGGTGCTTCACTGCAGAGTTTAAAATAAAGTTACCGTTCGCTGTCTATCTGTCCCTATTGTGTGCTCAAATCTCTAAAACAGCGCAACCGATTTTCAAGTGGTTTTTTTAATAGATAGAGAGATTCAAGAGGTGGGTTTTATAATACGAGTACATGCATAATATTACACCCGTGCGAAGCCGGGGTCACAAAAAGCTTAAAGCTTATAGTGCCTAGGTGCCTTTATCAGCCTTTAGTACTGCGCTAGCCACTCAGTGTCGCAAGCTGTTATAAACTCTCATAATAGTTTACTAATTTCACTATACACTGAACCCTCTAACCTAATCTTAGTAACATTTGCACACTACTACATAAGGGGATTAAGCTGCCATAGCGGTAGTACTATCTTAGTGTGCGTCTTGCTTAAAGGAGAACAAGTCGAGCTTGATAAAAATGTTTATTTTATTTAGTCTGACACACAGAAATATGAATAGCCTGACTAATGTGTATATCTTAAAAAAAGATATTTATTGTAGTATTTATAGTACTCAGTCTCTACACAGTATTTATTATTATTAACTTCAGTACATCATACCGTGTGATGACGGAGTAAGAATACAATATGTTACCACCCCATCTCATCCCATGGGTGTCGTAAAAACTGACTAAGGATCATCTTAACGAAATAAAAAGAAGGAAAACTTGAAACTAAACCCTGTACCAGTCCGTCTGCCAGCGTCAGTCAGGAGGTCCATCCCTGGAGAGGGACATTGATGGGATGTTATGATGATGAACTTCGGTACAGCATCATAGTTACTAACAGGACTGCATAGATAAATATAATTCTTTATGTATCCTATTTTGTTTTGTAACTATTGTCGTACAATATATATTATTATAGGACCCTAGCCAGACAGATAAAAATAGGTTTTCTTACTTTTACAGAAAACTAACTTATAAATAGTACCTAATTCTACTTTTACCGTACCTAGGCTGAGACGAGGCGGTGATTTTATGTTTTAGTTCAATTGGCATATGTTTTTACATAAAGCACTGACTGCTGAGACCGACTTGATCTTACTATACTTATTTATTAATGAAGCACAGCAAAAAGTTTTTATTTGATTATCTCACCCATGAACAATCTACTGCTGGACACAGGCCTCCCAAAATTCGCGACACTCGTTTCGGTCCAAACCGGAATGACAAATATGTTACAGGGAAGGAGACATTTTTATGCCCGCGGTGCACCGGTACCCTCGTTGCTCTCCCAAATATTCAGAATACGCAGAATTTTTCCGTGTGAATAGTTTGTCGTCAGCACTGCATGTATTAAAGAAAATATAGAATTTTCTACATTTCTGTATTTCTGAAAAAAAAATTATATTTTCTTTTTCGTCTTTAACTATGAAGTATCTACTTTAAAGTACAAATTACTAATTCTTACAAGATCCCTTACCATTAGGTAGGTGGCCGTATATTTACATTCCAGTAACGCACAAAAACACAGGTAATCTTGAAAACAATGAAGGTATTTTGTACCTTAAGTTTACGCTCAGAGAACAAGATTCTTTTCCCTTGTAAAAAGTTTTAGAGATTGCGGGGAAAAATGGTAATTGCTTGTTTTGTGACTACGCCGGGTAGTGAGGGAAGATCGATTGTTTGTTGATGTAGTTTGTGACTGTTTGTTGTGTAATCTTGGAAAGTTGATGAGTCACTTTCTTGTTTTTTCATCGTAGTTCTGTTGAATGCTGAATATTGAAAGTTGTCTTACTATTACTTTTGGTTTTGAATTAGTGTTATTTAAACGACATTGCGTTTATGTTACAAGTAAAGAATGCGTATGTACTTCATAAACTTTTTAAGCAAATCCGTAGTAGTAGCTTGGCTCTAGATACTGAAATTACAAGGTTATCAGATTTATCAGCTTATGTCTAACGTAAGCAGCAGAGGGTTGGCTGTGCTGTTTCTGATTTATAAAAAATCCATAAAAATATGAATGAAAGCACATCCCATTAAAACGGCAAGGAAGTATAGATAGTAGATAATTAAAGTCAGAATGTTAGCTAATATAGATAGGTACTATTGTACACAAAACAAAGGATCAAAACTAATATATTTGCACTGGGTGTCGAAGAGAGTTAATATCTATACAACTAGGTAATCGCTTGAATAATAGCGAGGCTATTAACCTATCAACGATGTAATTAAACGATATTTATATAGTAGACGGTAACAATTTAAGCGCGCCGCGCCGATTGGAAGATGCGCAAAAGTTATAGAAAGTTTTATTTCATCTATATTGTATGTAACATTAAAAGCTATGTTTGTAACATTAAATCTACACAGTTTTTAACAAATACGTTTAATAAATAGTTATAAAATATGAGACTTCAAGGCATAAACTTGACCCTAAAACGGGAGCTCTTTTTTTGAATAATTATTTTATTTGAATATTAATTGAAGTGTAAAAAATTTCCAATGGAAGATCCCGATGAATGATGGAGGCAGGATCATACCAGGCGGCAATATTTGGAGTCAATGGGCTGATATGATGATGATTATGATGAAAAATGTGGAGTCTAAAAATACCATTTAGATACATCTAGTGCGATAATTATTAAAATTTCGTTTTAATAGAGTCATAAAAACTTCATTTAATCCATCTGACCAGCTTTGGTATTAGAAGGCCTAGTTTCCACCCATCCCATAAAAGTCTCGTCCCTGCAGTAGGACATTAGTAAGATTATTATTACTTTTAGTATACAAGAATTAATACGAACTCATAACAAAGAGTTAATTGATAAGCTATTAAAACCATTTCATTGAATAATGTGCTTAAAAGGTGTCGAGGCGTCATAATACAATAAGCTTAAGGTTTTACGTATATAAAGTACGTTATTCCGTTTGTGTAGTGGTAAAAGCGTTTCGGATATAAATGAAATCTGTATTCTTTTAAAAGATAGCGAAACTAGAACTGGGAATGTGTTTCTTTAATTTATAACAAAGTGGGTGTTTCATTATGTAGTGATTCTTGGCATTCCGTGGATTCTCCGTGTGGGTTCCGGGTTCATCGTGTGATTGAGGATAAAACATTTGAGAGTTTGATAGTGATAAGAACTTATGACCAGATGTAGGTTTAAAAAAGCTCTGGGAGAGATCCTAACTCGCGACCTCGTGCACAGCAGCCGCACACAACGACACTTTATCACCGAAGCAGTTTGTATTTTTATGTTTAAAACCAGATTTGCTAATCAACATTTGCGTTGTAATTTTTTTTAGTTCCTTACGAGGTTTGGCAAGTTTTAGGGTCTAAGTTCTAAGTTATTGGGGGTTGGTTTCCGCACTTAGTCCCTGAGGTGGACCATTGTACGTGAGGGGCGCGCGTCATTCCAGCCAGCCCACCTCCCTCCAGAAGCGTGTGAGGTTACTGATTTTGTTCAGGCATTCCGTGATAGATTTCGGGGTTCCTAGTGTGGTTCTACATGTGTCAGCGACACCTGTGCACTCAAGGAGCACATGTGACACCGTTTCCTCTTCCTCCATGCATGCCCTGCACAGGGGACTATCTGTTATGCCTATGGTGTGGAAGTGTTTGTTTAGCGAGCAATGACCTGTGATGGTTCCAGTCACCAGCCGCAGGCTGTTTCTGTCCAGACGCAGTATGCGTTTGGTCAGTTTGTCGTTTAGGAGAGGCATGGCCTCCTTCGACTGCCTGCAGCCTGGGGCTGATAACCAGTGCTCTTGTGTTTGTTTGCGGGTAAACTCTTGCAGCCAGCTGCGAATTTGGCTGAAGGGGATTGGTGTGATAGGCTCTGGTCCGAAGACCGTCATATCAGATCCCCTTCTAGCTAGAGCGTCAGCCGCATCGTTTCCCAGGGATCCGCTATGTCCCTTTATCCATTGTAGAGTCACCGAGTTCCCATTGGAAGTCGCAATCCGCTCTAACGCATTGTGGCATTCCAATATTAGTTTCGAAGTGACATGGGTTTTATTCAGAGCTTTGAGTACCGAAGCGCTATCGGTTATTATGCGGATTCGAGAGTCTGAAATCCTTTTTGACTCTATGGTGTAGGCTGCTAGGATAATCCCTACGCATTCTGCTTGGAATACGGTGTTGAATTTGCTTAGCGGTTTGGATATATTTATATTGAGTTCGCTTTAGAATACACCTGCCCCAGTGCCTGAGTTTGTCTTGGAGCCGTCGGTGTATATTCTGAGCTCTTTTGGGCTTGAGTAATCTTGTGATTCCTCTACGTGTTGTATGGTGTAGTATGGTCATCATCATAACAGCTCATTAATGTCCCACTGCAGGGCGGGCCTCCTCCCGCGACGGAGGGATACTTAGCCTACTAATACCACGCTGGCCAGACGAATTGATATAGGGTTTAATATCAAGTTTTCCTTCTTTTTATTTCGTGAAGATAATATTCACGAATAGTCCCCTAGTCTTACGACACCCATGGGATGAGATGGGGTGGAGACATATTGTATTCTTACTCCGTCACCACACGGAGTTTTAGAGTAAACTATTTATATTTAAATTTCCGTTTTACCTCTGTTTCAACGATGCTTGAAAGACATTAGCGAACTGCTCAATATATTCTAAGGACGTGTATTTTTTGACAAAACGAACGTTAGTATAATGTTACACAATGTATTGTTACAAATTACTTAAGTACAACTTTGCGTCGTATGTGGATCTGGTGTCGTCTAGAGAAAATAACCGAGCCTTTAGGCGTTTCTGCCGTAGCTAATAGGTATACATTACAGTTTAGCTAGATATAGCAGAACGCCTACGAATAGAATACTATCGAGTAGAAAAGTATATTATATAAGTATAGTATATTACAGCAATTAAATACCACCACTTAAAATTATATAGAACTCTTTGGTGCTTTCTCATTACATAATACGTGTAAACTGTTTACATTCACCTTAAACATTTTGCTAGTAGGTACTGCAGTTTCTCAAAATCATTCTCTTTTCTAATAGTAAACGTCTTTTGACTAATTTAAATATAAATACAAAACAAGCAAGCAGCAATTGTTTAAAGATTTCATCAAAATTGCATCATAATCCTTTACAAAACCATGCAGAATATGTTAAACAAACAATATTGTTCCACTGAGCAACAATCTCAATACTCACACGAAGACAATATTATGTCCGTTGAACAAACAAATTCTAGTTACAACGTTAAGGGACACGACAGGTGAACATTTTCCCAAAGCGGTTTTATTCGTTCTCTTACATGAGTATATAATTATGCATTGTGCTGACGTCATAAAAAAAGTGTTCATCGTGTCACACTTGCAACTAAAATATTTATATTAATGGTGATCATAACTTTTTAACTATCGCGTTGCATGATTATAAAAATATTCCTTTAACTATAAATAAACGGGAGATTAAGGCGAAAGCTATTTACATTGTTCCTTTTTATTTTGCTTGATGTTTCACCACAGGTTACACAGCTTGCGAACACGGCCGGTGTGACCTGTACCGAAACGTCAAGCAAAATAAACGTAAAAAGCATCTCGTGTTAATCTCCCGTTTTGATGTAATATTTATATTAATGGTGATGTTATAACAATGTAATACAAAGTTGTTGCAATACAGTCGTAAATAACAAAGTGGGCAAGACCACGGAAAGCGAACTTTACAATTGTGTACCTTTGTGTTTTATGTTTGACAATATCTCTTTACTAAGTTGGGTTGTAATTAGATATTTGTAACTTCCTATAATTGCCGTTTTTCGTAGGCATTTTTAGAAACTGTATAATTTTTCACAAAATACCTACATCTAGGAGCAGGACAATTATTTATTGATCACATAAATATATTTCAGTTGTATACTTCGTCAAAATGTCTTTGAGTTTATTTTTAAGTAAGTAAATTCATAAAGAGTTCTTAGTTCAGTTGTTTTTTTTAAAATTCGTTATATCAGAACTACATAATTTCTTAATTAATATAAATAGAAATATGTTGTTGGAAAAGGTATGCTTATGTACTATTATGGATGACTGATATAATACAAGAAGGCAAAAAGACAATGGAGTTTTTGACAAGATTATCGGTCTACCATGTAAGAGGTAAGAGATCATATTGGGTGATACGACATACTGTCCTTCCAAATCCTTCGACTTAACCCCTAAGCCTTTAGAGAAGCAAAAAAAAAGAAAAAGAAGCGTGCAATACATGCTATTTACTAGAGGGGAAGATTATTTTTGACATGTTTGAACTTTAGCTGACAACAAAGGGACGTAAATATAAGTAAAATTACGGCATGTGTTATGCAAATACACCGTATTATACGATATCAACCCTTTTTCGAACTTACAACACCAATATAATATTACAACCTTCTATTTCTGCCGACCTTACAAAGAAAATTAAATTTGATTATAATAATTAATTTGCAAATTTTGTTACCTTTCATCTTTTACTTATTGTTTAATTAAAGGCTTTGATCTAATTTTAAACTATTAAGTGATGATTTTTGTGTGAAGATACATTTATTTCATTATTCAGGGATATTTGGCCTACTAATACCACGCTGGCCAGACGGATTGGTACAGGGTTTAATTTCAAGTTTTCCTTCTTTTTATTTCGATAAGATGATAGTCCCTTAGTCGGTTTTTACGACACCCATGGGATGAGATGGGGTGCTGACATATTGTCTTACTCCGTCACCAAAAAAATCATATCCAAGATATTTATTTCTGCAATATTTAAATGATTGTCTTAAATGTATTATGTATCAATTACCTAAATGCCTGGAAAGTACCAAAGCCTCATCCCGTTGGTGAGGGAGTTGTCTTTTAAAAAATAAAGTCAATGGTGTTGGATTATGAATTTTAAACGTCCCTTCTCGTTTTTGAGTGAAAAAAAGACTCCAAGAATAAAACAAATTATTAAAGACGAGGAAAACAAATAGTAACTATACAAAGTCACAGTACAGACATCTAATGCTGAGCATATAGGTACCTACTTTCTCCAATAATTTCCTTTAGGATTCATTGGTATAAATCGGCTGCTCGCTACCTAAAAAGACAATTGTTACAATTGCCACAATATTACTCTACTCTCTCGAACAGTTTTTTCACCACCCAAACAAGTTCAATGTTCCATATTACATAGTTTTTAGAACGTCTTATATTCTCTTAAAAGACAATCTTGCCAACATAACAAATGTAATGAAATATCCTTTTAATGTTATAAGGTCTGTTCTGTGTAGGTTGATTATGTTGATACCAACATCATTATGCGAATGTTCTCTTTTCTTTGTTTACAAAGCTGTGACCGGCTCAAAAAGGCTTTATTATGTTTATTTGTATAATGTTCTATCCTTTAGTAGATACTTTTATCACAATTATTTTCAAAGTCCAGATTTTTAAATTATTTATTAGCTACGAGTTTTGTTCGCTGTGTCGTTTCTTTTTCTATTTCATTGTTTGTATAAAATGAAAAAAAAATTGTACTCATTTTCCAATTTAAAATGCTTGGTGAATTTTATTAAGATTTTTGTAAGAAGGTAATTATAAGCGTAATATTATGATCATTGTTTTTTTTTAATAATGATATAGCTGTATGAGTGTGTTGAACCTGATGTCTAAATGTCCCTACCGAAGAGTACTTACTCATATCAATAGCCCATTAATATCCCACTGCAAGGACGGGCCTCTTCACGTGATGGAGGGATACTTGGCCTGCTAATATACCACGCTGGCCAGACGAATTGGTATAGGGTTTAATTTCAAGTTTTCCTTCTTTTTACTTAGTAAAAATAATATTTACGTTAGTCCCTTAGTCGGTTTTTACGACGCCAATGGGATGAGATGGGGTGGTAAGTGACACATTGTATTCTTACTCTATGCAAACCAACAAAACAACTGTCCGTGTGGTGACGCCACACGGACAGTTGTTTTGTTGGTTTGCATTAAATACCAAATGTCCAACTGTTCCACACTTCGTTTAAATGACGTACTTAATCATATCACTTATTTAGTTCGGGATGTAGTGGGACCAACCATTTGCTTATGATAGCCAAGAGCTGTGCTCATAGAATGAGTAGAACTGTGTTGAACTGTGTTGTGAGGTAAGATGTAAAAAAAACTTCTCTTTAGAGCACTTCCTTGATAGCTCTACCGACTTTGCGTGCTCGGTGATTATGGTTGTTGTCAATTATGCGGAAAGCATAGCGCGGCATTCATTCGAGACTACAGGTGAAACTATCTTTCAGCTAGACATGGATAAAGACAACGAAAAACATTCAATTATATAATCATCATCATCATTTCAGCCAATTGACGTCCACTGCTGGACATAGGCATCCTCTAAATATTGCCACCTTGTGCGGTCACTTAATCATTCAATTAATGGATTTCCTTTATTACATTTATATTTCCGTGTGGTGACGGAGTAAGAATACAATATGTCACCACCCCATCTCATCCCATGGGTGTCGTAAAAGCCGTCTAAGGGACTATTCGTGAATATTATCTTAACGAAATAAAAAGAAGGAAAACTTAAAATTATCCCTATACCAATCCATTTGACCAGCGTGGTATTAGTAGGCCAAGTATCCCTCCGACACAGGAGGATGCCCGTCCCTGCAGTGGGACATTAATGGGCTGTTATGATTACATTTATATAAATGTGCAATCTGCACATTTATACATTGTTGCTCATAATATGTTGATGAATTCTAAGTTCACTCTTCACTCGGAAATCTTGTGATATTAATACCACTAGTAACACTGTTTAGAATGAATTAAAATTTTGACAAATAAATTCTAGTAGAATACTTTATTTATTCGTAGGAAATGTACCCAGAATAAGTTAAGTTCTAACGCAAGCATCCTTTCATACATGAGCACAAAGCTTAGTTGTATAAACTGAGGGCAGTCTACTACTATGATTGATAGTTACACAGCGGGGAAGCAATTAAACTTGTCTACTACACTAAACCACATAAAATTTAGTAAGACACATGGTTGACCAAACATTCCGTACATAACTATTTTGACAAGATCACAGTGGGCTACGAACGAGTTGTTTGCTTACTCGAATGCAATTCAGTCAATAACCGACTAGACAGATTCCGATCTTTATAAACTAAAAAAACAAACAGTAATTTTCTTCGAGCAAGTTTCTTTATTGTTATTTACCACAAATAAGATAAAATTAATAATCTTTAGACGCTTAGAATAACTAATTTAAGAAAAGATTAAAATAGTACAACTTATAAAGTATATTTTCTTTTATGTGATAAGGAAAACTGCTACCTCCCATGTGGTTTTCATAAAAATATAATTTGTTTTGAGAGCAATTTAGGCATGGTTAAGTTTAAAAGCGTATGCGTCTTCGTTGGGCGGGGTAATGGCGCTCCGGGGTGCCATTCTTCCCTAGAAAATCCTCACTCCCGCGGAGCGCAAAACATATTCGTAGAATTTTAAGTTTTTGGCATGCAACACGTACATTATTCAAAACACTTTGTATCACAAGAAACCTCTTCAGACGTGTGTCATCATGTGTAAGCCATTATTGTAGGTCTTCCAATGTAGCCGCTTTCATTTTAAACTGCTTTTCGGATATGTTTTATGCAAATGTTGTTTCTGGTTTAGTGAATCTTTTTGTTAGGATGAACAGCTTTGTGTTTGTCTCAATTTAAAAGCCTGAAATGTTGAGAGCTTGGCTACGTTAAATGACAAGATGGTTTTCATAAACGTCATAAATTAGGAATATTTCGGTTTAAGTATTCACTTTTAGATATGAAAATCATAGAGATTACAAGGCTATTTGTATTACGAAGAGGACTTAGCTTTCTATGAACGATTTTGAGACTGAATGGCATAGACTTTTCTTTTGGTAAAGCCTCTTATCTATTATCCCAATTTTTTTGGGGTCGGCGCAGTATGTTTTTTTTCACATGCTGCTAAAAGTTTTGGCTATGTTTTACGGTCGGCCGCCTGTTTGACGCCAACCCTGCTTGGGTATGCTGTTTTTGGTTGGATACGCTTTCAGATCGTAATACCTATATGAAAGTTGCTTAGCCACGATCACTTTTGTACTAGCATCTATAATATTAATATAAGCCATAATGCAGTGATAACCTCGCTACTATTCTGAAGTTCGAAAACCTTAAATTGATCTGTCGTTTAGCTAACTAAAGTTCCTTCGATACCTATTAAGATGAGTTCTTGTCCTACTGTATGATATTTCAAATAGTTTGATTACCAGTCACAAAACTGTCTAAAAGTTTATATTTATGTTCTCATTTTAACTAAATTTAATTTTATGTATAGCTGTCAGTCAAGCTGTCACACAAGTAAAATGTGACGTATAGTTAAAACTCAGTAACTAGTCTCTGAGTAGGATAGGTTCTAGCAGCGACGACAGCGGTCCTATCAAGTCGACATTTTCAATTTCCGTTTAAGTATAATTGAATTTTGAATACGCTCCATTTTCTTTCAAGATGAGGATGACATAGTATTGCTTTAATTTTTCTCTACTACCGTAAAGGTAGAAGTTATAGATAAAGTGGCGACTCTGCAGGGAATGAGATCTAATGTATTCAAATTAGAATTTCTGCCGTCATGAATGTGAACGTATTTCAAAAATGTAAAGAGAAAAAATCTCAGGAAAATTTCGATATCGTGCAATTTTTTGATGAGAAAACAGGCATTTAATTAAATAGCTACGAACGTGAAAAGAAAAACTATAAAATAAATAGTGAAAGTTACAAATTCTTATGAAACTTATATTTTGGTTTAGAATGTATTTGTAATGTTTTTTTTCTTTGTAAAACAACAGGTTAGCACCGTTTAACACACAACGCCATCTAGTCACAAACTAGGCTGAGGTTAGGAACTAGACAATGAATAAATACACTGTTCTACTTTTTTATAAATACTGCTAAAATAACCAGTCTAAAAATGTTTCACATAATGGAAGGGCCTCTGTTACAAAAAGTATGATTTGCATAGACAAATGTAAATTTTAATTCAGGAAACTTCTGCAAATAGCACTCCCTGTAGTTTGACGTTTATAATATTCATGGATCGACAAAATCAATATACAAGAGTGAGTAGTAAGCTCACGGCAATTTAATTAGCCACAGTTTATTTTTGTATTAAATATTTTTACAAAAATAGTTATTATTGAATTGATAGCTAGTCTTATTTAAGTCAACAATGTAAAATAGCGGCGGCGATTTATCTTTTTTACTATTATTTTTACTCTACCAGTAGGTGGCTCTATGGTAGAAATGATAGAGGCAAAAAATAGTTTTTTCTATTCCGTATCTATTGATGATTGTATAGTATTATACTTATTTACTCAACCTCCGCGTGGTGACGGAGTATGTCATCCCATGGGTGTCGTAAAAACCGACTAAAGAACTATTCGTGAATATTATCTTTACGAAATAAGAAGGAATACTTGAAATTAAACCTTATACCAATCCGTCTGCCCAGCGTGGTATTAGTAGATCAAGTATCCCTCCGTCACAAGAGGAGGCCCGTCCCTGCAGTGGGACATTAATGGACTGTTATAATGATGACTCAACCTCCTTTCTTGGAGTTAGTTAATAAAATAAAGACTCATCATCTAATATAAACAATGATTAATAAGACAAATATTTAACTAAAGTATTCTTGTTTTTCTTTTTAAAATAAATAAGTAATGAGTCTGTCATTGTTAGTGTTATTAAACAACTTGTTAAAGAAAGCTCGAGAAAATATTTACGATGTTTTATTTTCATAAAGTTTCTTTCACTAACAAAAACAATAAAAGTAAATGTTCTCCCTTGATGCCTTCTTGTATGGCGGGAGATCATTTATTTCCCTCCAAAGTACATTTACATTTTGATCTACGTCAAAATATTAAAAAATAAACTTTTATGTCTAAGGTTTAGATTGAAGGCAATTTTTTGGTGTTTTTTTGCAGTTTACTTTCTTAGTTAGTCTCTAAGGTATGATATACACTTATTAAATTGACTAAGAGATGTACTACATACTTCTTTATCTCGATACCAGACTCGAAATCATAAATAATAGACATGTTTGTTCCAAACCACGCCTATTATACGTATTATTATTAGTAAGCCTCACAAACATGTTAAAATAAAATAAAATTAGTATTATATAGTGGGTTAAATTTATTTATACAATTATTTTTATAAATTCATACCTCGAAAATATTAGAAACATAGATATTCATACAAAGAAGAAGCATTACTCGGGAATCGAACCCAAAACCAATGAGACTACATTTAACACAGTAGTTACATCTGTGAAGCTCGCAAGAGTACGAAGCTTCTATCCGCCGCAGTTCTTTACCATGTCATGTCAATTCTCGCACCTTAAATCGTTAACAATTCGGATAAGTTAACTTTAGTTGTCAAATTGTCATACAATAGGTAAGACAATTTGACAACTAATTTAACCGAAACATTAAAAATTTTAAGGAACGGGAATTGACATGCAGCTTTCAGAGTCCAAGCTACTGTTCCAGACTCAGTTGTTAAAGAACAGCTGGTAAATTTCATTCACAAATTATGTGTAAAATATGTTGCTATAGTTTAATGTGTCTGAATTAAACCTCAGCTTGTTGCATAACTTGCTTAGCTTTTATAATAAAAAATACAGACGAGTTTTCATTACTTTCTCATTTCTTTGCTATTTACACCGCAAAGATTTCTTTGACTTTATAGGAGAAGTTTTAAAGTATAAGTGTCCACGAGCTTGAATTTGTTTTGTTTTTAATTAGTCTCGTAGCTGTATTTCATCGGGGTTTTAGAAGTTTAAGAACTTCATTGCAAGTTATGAAAAGTACGCGTAAACTATTTTTAACCCCTGACTTTAAAACTACTTTGACGTGGTGTAATGTGTATGTCTCTGCCATTGTAGCTCACGAAAGGATGAACCAATTGAAATTTTAGTGCGGCTCTAAAATCATGAATTTTATATTTTTATACAAGTTCTTTAATATGTGTAGGTATCAAACAAACTATTTAGTTAGTTAGTTAGTTAGGTAACTTACATCATAGTTAAAATTTAGTTTTTTTTGTATGAAATACAGAATTATTCAAACAAAAATATTAGTTATTTGAAATATACTAAATATTTTATTCATATTATATTTTATGAAAGGAGATTTATTTATTTTCTCCATATTATACATTACATGAAAGGTTTTTGTTAAATAAAATAGACGAAATATAATAATGAAATCAATGGATGTCTTCTTAAATATTTTTACGTTAAGTTATATCTTACGCTTTACGTGTAAGAAATCGGATTCATAAAACTTAAAGAAGTTTAATTGAATTCTTTTATGAAATAAGTCCCTGCATTCGTTCATCGATCGACTAGTGTTGTTTAGAATACTTTTTCTTTTTAATAGTAACACTAAGAGCAGTGTATTTTCGTCTGAGTCCATCGTAAAACTAAAACACAACACTACCATTCTCAAACCTAGCGACGGCAGCGCGACCGCAGCGCTGCAGTCGCGCTGCCTCCGCGCGACACTTTGCGGCAAATTTGAAGGCGCCCTTAAACTAGGTTTATTTCACTAATTAACTATCTAATCACAAATCACATTACATCACATATTAAATTATTCTATACACTATTAATTTTATTTTAATACGTTTAACTAGACGTGCAAGTCGCTTGTCTTAAGGTTAACTTGACGTTTGTCTCTACCAGATGCTAAGGAACTCAATGTTCTGCACATAAAGCTTAATGCAAATGCACCTTTCTACTTATCTCGTCACCCTGGGCCGAGAGAGCGTTTAAGTCCCATGTCATTCATAATTTCGCTAGTTATTGTATCCATCCTCCTTAAAAGAATAACAATTGCTCATTCTTAAAGATGGATTAAGCGGCTTGTTTCGAAAGAGGCTTATCACTAATTTAATTAAATGTTATACTTTATTCTTAGTATTTAGTTTCCAGTGCTCGCTTTTTAGTTTCAATAATCTCAAAGTCTATTAATATTATCTTATGATAGAATGAAGCCTGTTTAATTAACGTTCTTTGTTAAAACTTATAGTTTTATTCACGATACTTCAATCTTGATAAACAGTATTTTCACAACATCAAAGAGCGCCACGGCTCGTATAAAAACTTTGTTTGGATATAGGTCTAACTTTTTTATTTTTTTGTTTATTGTTCAACTGATCAGCAATCTTGTTGCTAGAATATATTTGGAGGCAAATTTATTTTTCGTAGCCTTAATAAACATATTTTTAATGCGTATTTTAACCGTGTACTTAAATATCTTCAACAACGACTATTGAAAAGCACGTATCTATTTATATTAATACATTTATCTTTTTATAACAAGTACAGGACCGATTCGTTGATATTTATAGGTTAGGTTAGGTTAGACAGATAACTTCGGCTTCAAAATGATGCATAGAGTATTAAAGTCGCTATACACCCATCACGTGGGCGGCACTGCTTATAAAATGTAGTGGTATATTATTAATAATAAGACCAATGAGTATTGCGTGCTTTAATTTTTTTTTAAGTAAGGTTTTTAAGAAGATTTATTTAATTACCATCAAACATTCTACTAACTATTACCCGTTGTACAGTTAAGCTGTTAAAAATTTTTTTTTTATCAAAATTAGAGCAGTAAAGTTAGGTTAGGGTGGAATTTCTGACAGACTACTCTTAACATCCAAGTGACTGTTATTTCGTTTTATTTATAATCGGTGTCAACGACAGAGTCGGTATTTAATTAAGAAATTGTTAAAAGATGAACTTTAATAAAATACAGAAAAAACAAAAAAAAAATTGTTATCATTTAGGGGTCATGACGATTTATTATGGGGGTCATAATAAATCGTCATGACCCATGACGACCATGACATGACCATAAATGATGATAAAAAATACTCTGTTACTTTTATTATAATAATTTCTTTATTTCTTAAAAGTACGACAGGACAAATTGATATATAATTTCCGGTTGTCGTTATGGCAGCTAAACCCTATTTACTAAACTTCTGACAGGTACACTTCTAATCAAAATGAGTGAAAAAGTAAACGGAGATAAACGTTGTGGTTTATCCCTTTTCATCATTTTGAACTACGCCCGCGGGAGATCCATATTTCTTTGCTGTCAAAAATCATATTTCGAAATTCAAAACTTCGGTTATTCAAAAATGAAAGTTTACTTGCCATAGTGACGTATTAGACTCGCATTTTAAATATAATACAAAATGGTACTTAGCTATTATAAGCATCCTCTCGCTCGTTTATTTTTATGAAATTATTTAAATAATAATACCCGTATGGTGACGTTCTGTGGGCAGAAAATCGTGTATCAAACAGAACAAGAGAATAATAATAATTCTCTTGTTCTGTCTGCCCTAAATTATTTAGGGCTTTGCTACTGAGTATTTGTTTACAGCAAATACAAAAATGCTATTTTGCCTCCGTTTGATCCACGATTTTTTGCCATCTGCTATCATATATCTTAATAGTTGACTAACGGAACGTTCGCATATTTATCACTATGTATGTAAATAAAAATTCAAAAAATACAAGTAAGAATACAATATGTCACTACCCCATCTCATCCCATTGGTGTCGTAAACACCGACTAAGGGACTATTCGTGAACATTATCTTTACGAAATAAAAAGAAGAAAAACTTGAAATTAAACCCTATACCAATCCGTCTGGCCAGCGTGGTATTAGTAGGCCAAGTATCCCTCCATCACGGGAGGAGGCCCGTCCCTGCAGTGGGACATTAATGGGCTGTTATGATGATGTAAATAAAAGAAGAAAAACTTAACACAAAACCATATTTTCATAAGTACCAAACAAATATATTGAGAATGAACAACTAATATTATAATTCAACGCGGTTACAAGCTAAAGGAGGTACTAGATTTATTTTGCGGGTGTAACGCGATTATGTCGCAGAGGAAACTTTAATGAAGTAACTGTTTAATTATTTGTTGACAGGCCTTTGTAGTGTGATGGAGGGATTAAGGTGAGGGCGCGCGGCGGGCGGGGCGCCTCGCCTGCGTCCGCCTATGGCCCCAGCCTTTACACTCAGGTAAAGTCATTTAACTTATTTTGATTTTCTTGTTATTTTTCTTTTCTTATAAACAAAATGTTTTAGACGTATTGACAACATGCAAATTTGCAATTTTGTTAGTAAAATTTCTATTCATCGTCATAAGATATATTCTTACAGAAGTTACATGTATATTTATCTGTTTTTACTTAAAAACGGATAAATAAATATATTAAAATAAGTCTTTTATAATCCATTCATTCGTATTACACATAGAAAACACCCAGACCAATGCAAATAGGTATTTATAAAACATACAAAATTTTTAATTGAGTGAGAATCTAACCCAACATCTCTCGGACGTCGAAATGTTTGACTTATGATTCAAATAATTGACCAAATCAATTCCCTGCTTATTGGCGATATGTCACATAATACAATATCACTCGTTATCGTTAATGACATGAAAATATATTTATGAAGATTATATCATGCGTAACATAACTTGTGAAATAGTGGGACATTAATGTACGACTGGGCGTTTTATCTGATGTGATCACTAAGCTGTTGTTACTCGAGTGTAGACGATATCTCTGTGATACACCGAAAGTAATTATCAGTATCACAGTGTAAGTATGTATTCAGTGAGGAAACTCAGCATCGATATAGAAATTAATACCTACGCACCATTGACTACAGTAAACACACGGTAGAGTTTAACTAAAGTAAGCGCAAATAACTAGACCGGCCTATAGTTGTTGCAGATGTCTGCGCAATGTCAGTTTTCAAACTAAATATTTGGCAAGTACAGAAAGTTGTGACGTGTTAGTTAGTTTATAAGGGACTTTTGTGGTAGAAAATATATTTTCAAAAAGGTTGACTCTTAGTTAAATCAGCTGTACGCTGCGCAATAAGCTCGTGGCATTTTTAAAAGATCGCGGCTATGATCTTGACCACTCGTCTTGACGAGGAGCTCACTGTTGAATGTACTGCGAAAACCGATTAGATATCGTGTAAATGCATGTGTATGTGTGAGTGTACTAGGGAGCTTCGCAACTGGTTATAATTAAACTGTGTCTGTATTATGTTATCCAAATTTCAACAGAGAAATATTGCTTACATAACTGCCTACACAAAGTAAGTTTAAACATTTAGGTGAGAGAATCCCACCTTCGGTTGTAACACATCTCATACGGAAATTTAATTTCGTTATGTTTTAAGTTGTCTGTGTTTTCGACTGATACTTTCCAAACAATTATAACTTTCAATTAGAAATCGAATTACCCGTTTGTTTTACCGTTAATTGGAGGAAGTGGATGTTTTTTATTGTAGAGAATGACAGCTTCGTATACATTACGTAAACATCAAATTGTCAAATCAACCTTTGAGCTTGTTTACTTGTTTTCGTTTAGAAATTTACTAATTAAATGTTGTTTTATTTAAAAAATACGATGTTGTCTTCGTATTCTTTCATTTTGTTATTATTATACTAAAATGTTATACCTTTATGGGTGTGTTCTCAAATTTTATTACATTATACTAAGCAGTCTTAAAAATCGTGGGAATATGTTCCTACGTGATACGGAAAAAAGCTCTGAACAGTATAGGATAATGTAATTGAGAAATATACAAGTCTTGTTTTTTGTTATTAAAATAAAAATGTTCATGTTTTTTTTTGTTTTTTTTTATTAAGGTAATGTCTTTCGTTAATGATCGAAAGGTTTTTTTTCATCTATCTACTAAATGTTTAAACAATTATTATTAACAAGCTTGGGTATTCCTTTAGCCTACTCAGTATCGTCAATTTCTGTTTGCTCGTGTTTTGTGACGTCAGCGTCAGCTTGTTTGTGCTTACTAATGCCTAAAACATCTTAAGAACAAGCCATCAGAGGATCGCGCAACCTGGATTCCGAGAGGAAAAACAGGCGCAAAGTTTTTTTTATTTTTTTCTCTCTTAGCAAATGATGTCTTATGATCAATTCTTTACAATATATTATTGTTAACTTCAGATTCTATTTGTAAAGGACTGGTCCCGGAAATAGGCATGTTATACATGTACTGGTGTAAAAGTGGTAAAGACTCTTTAGAGACCAATAAATTTCATTCTCCTCAATGGAAGAATACCATAAGCTTGACATACAGGCATGAGAACCCTATTCTTTAAAAAGGACTTTAACCGCCTTACTCATACGCACCTCATAAATTTAATCACTGTTAAGCGAGATTTTTTTACCAAAACCAACCTTATACCAAACAAAATCGTAAGAGTTTAAGCTAATCAATTTAAGAGGCGTTTATGAGTAAGGGGGTAAAGACCAACGGCGACGTGAAGTGACGTTCAACAAGTTAGTTAAATCTTGCCATATGGCGCATAACACGCGGCGTGTTTGTTCTCATCTAACACGACTTAACATGCTGTAAACAATCAAGTAGACAAGATGGCTGTATTTAGTTATCAGCCACTTAAGATATATTATATAGGACTGCATTACTGCACCTCTAAGCCCGATTTACACATCGACAAGTACAGTAGAGAGTTAAGTAGTAAGTTTTTGATTAAATTGATTCGAATAGATCTCCATCCTATTTTTTGGCGAGTTAAGTACGAAGTAGACCGTCGCGTCTCGCCAACTTAGCCGAAAAATAGGATGGAGATCTATTCAAATCAACTTAATCAACAATACATACATACATACATAAACTTACGCCTTATCCCGGCCGGGGTAGGCAGAGACGACAGAACGCCACTTGTCACGATCCTGGCAAACAGATTCGGCCTCGTCCACATTCATTAAGCGAGTCATACATGCGCGTCGGTTACGAGTGCTCTTTATTTGGCCCTTCTCCAATATGCAACCTATCTGGTCACCATATGTTTTCCGGGGCCTACCGGCACCGACTCGCCCTTTCACACTAGCCTTGTATACTTGTTTCGTCAAACGCTCATCATTCTTTCTCTCAATGTGACCAAACCAACGCAACATTCCTTTCTGGATTTTGGTCACTGTATCATCTTTCATGCCGCAACCTATTCTTATCTCATCATTCCTTACTCTATCTATCAGTCTTAATCCACATATACTTCTCAGTGAACGCATTTCTACCGCATTAATTCTACTTTCATGCTTCTTCTGCCATACCCAACTCTCGCTACCATACATTAAGGTTGGTGCTAGCACTCCCTTATGAACAGCCAGACGAGCTTTAGTAGTCACGTTCTGGCTTTTCATAAACGAATGCAGAGCACCGTTCACCGAGTTTCCCTTTTGCACTCTTCTCTCAATATCCTTATCATATTTTCCATCTCTCGTAAACATGCTCCCTAGATACACAAATTCTTTCACCTGTTCAAGTCTTTCACTTCCAATCATAACTTCACTAACAGTAATCTCTTCATTCTTCTCAAACACTATGACTTTCGTCTTACTTGCATTAACTTTCATTCCCTTTGATTCAAGTTTATCATTCACAACTGTTACCATCTCCTGCAGCTCACTCGCCGAAGAAGCCAATAAAATTTGGTCATCAGCGTACATGAGGCATTTGCCACGTAACCCATCCATACTCAAACCACAATCACACTCTCTCAGTCTCGATAGACAACTATCCATGAACAGATTGAACAGCCAAGGGGACGCTACACATCCCTGTCTAACACCTTTAGAGATTTGAAACCAATCCGTGTAGGTCCCATTTATTCTGACGCAAGCTCTGGAATCCCTATAAAGAGATTTCAGTGCTCGCACCAAAACGCTGCCCACCCCATACATGGATAGTGTCGACCATAGTTCATTCCTCCTCACTCTGTCATAAGCCTTTTCCAAATCTAAGAAGGCGCAATATACCTTTTGGTTCTTTGCCAAAAACTTTTCTGTAATGCACCTTAAGGAAAAGACTTGATCCGTACAACCCAATCAACAACTTACTACTTAACTCGCTACGGTACCTACTTGTCGATGTGTAAATCGGGCTTATTTATTTATTTTATTTATTTATTTTTAGGACAGCCAACAATTCGTCGCACGAATACTTAAGTGGCCAACCTCCATTTTCAACATTTTACACCAGAGACGTTTAATTGATTAGTTTAAGCAAATAATATGATTTTATAAAAGTATTATATTAAAAAAATAGTTAATGTGTATATGATATGATATATTATAAATAATCATTAAAAAGTCAAACAGTTTTGTTTATTTTCACTATTTTTTATGGAGGTTGAGCAAATAAACACATAAATAGTTTTGCAACTGGAGATAGACCACTACTGGAGTGGAGGTTGAGCATTTTGCATTCAAATATATTTAGTACTTAAGTGCTCTATAACCAAACACAGTATGTTTGGGTATCGTGATGAAAAAAAAAAGATAAACTAAGTAGTCAACTTGCTATTTATTAATAAAAAAAAACACAGAATTTAAAAAAAAAATACTGTTTAATATGTAAAATACATAAGACTATTTTTTTGTTTTTTTTTTGTTTTTGTACCGATACAAGATCGTTTACTTCGCCTGGTATTGTGTATGTTGTCTGATCCTGTCAAAACCTTTTTAATTAGAGCTTCCATAAAGGTTTTGTCGTCAGCTTTCATAATATATTTGTAGGTACTTCTAATATATTTTATTTTCTTTTTGGTTAGTGTCTGATTTGAATTAGTTCTTATTCGTCGGATTCTTGTTTGGTCAGATTCTTGATTCGTTGTAATGTTAACATAAAATAAAACTATGGTATTACCGTGACTCCACTTCTTCATTTAAATATGTACAATAAAAACAACATAAATAGAAAATAAAACGGTGATAATATCATACCTATAGGTACGTATAAAAATTATTAATATACTGAGACTAATTGATTTATTTTTTCAAGCAAATTGACCCTTTTTTGACGATTCTTTATGTTTTCATAAGGAATTCTTTGATTTATCGGCTATTTATCCCTCAACGGCGTTATTAGTTCTGAATTTCTTATCCAAAATAGGGAAGAAAATGCAAAGCAACGGACGTAATAAAATAAATTAGATACAATGTGAGTGGATCAATGGCGAGTAAAAAATAGTATTAATCTACTTATCTAGCATCTAACATCATTGCGAACACAAAGCGTAGGTACGTAAACACAAAACTTATAATGGTAAGAAATTTACTCATTTAACAATTAGCAAATATGGTAGTGGCAGGTATATTTTGACAAAAAACCATACAATAAGGCATTTTAAACAAGCCCGCACAAAAGCAAATTTTTTTATTATTATTTTAGTTATATTTTACAACCTTACGAAATGTTCAAAACAATCTGTTCATTTATAGATACGTCACAACTTCATTTAGGGATATAATTAAATCTGAAATTATAAGAATTAAATTTAAACATCCTGTACTATAAGTTAACGATACGCAGTGATAATCTACAAAGAAATGTTAACAAAAATGCAACTTACCGATTCTTTTCTATAGTTGTGGCTATATTTTCCGACTTACATTTCGTTACGGACTTTTTAGGTACTGTTTTCTATTAAAATTAATACTTTTTAAGTATATTTGGCGTTATTTTTTACTTAAATGCGTGCGAGCACCAGCTTCGTCACATAAGAAATTAATGATGGCGGCGTATGCGTCATCAAAATGCGATGTCGTGATTGGTTACCTGTGTGGAGGTTGAATACTTAAGCACGCAATCGATGCTTGGATGCACGTTTGGTGTTTCTCTACGGACTTTGAGCAATTAAGCATGAAGTTTTAATTCTCTTGTGTTAGTTTAAAAAAACTTAAATTCCTTTTAAATCATGTATTTAAAGTCCAAACAGCAAGTATTATATACCAATCGAAGCGCAATTTGATCCTTAATAAAACTGCATTAAAAAGTGAAATTCGTTAAAATGGTCGGTTGAGCAAATAAGCATTCAGGCGACGAATTATTACACTAACACGAACACATAAGATTAGGTATAGGGTGTACATATACGAGTGCAACAATTACTTATAGGCTATCACAACATGCATAATGGTTTACAATTAAGTAATAATAAAAACAATTTGATAAATTTGCAATACACAAATTTGCGTGATGAATTACATTAATATTAGATATTCACGAAAAGACAATTATTAATAAATTATTTCATAACAAAAAACACAACTAAGAACAGGAAATAATATACTATTAAAGATATGTGATTGGAAAGATTAAAGAACATTATGTACAAGATTGGAATATTAAAAGATATCATTTACCATTAACTCAGGATTACAACTACGATTACTATAATAACAATAATAGGTACATATAATTATAGTTAATATTAAATTAAAAGAGTGTGAATTTATTTATTCTTACTGTTCAGTCGTATTTCTGCTGGGCGCAGTTGGATATGGTACTGTGGAAACTACGTAGACTGTCATTATGTATGTCAGTCAGGTCACTATAGCTGTTAAGAACTCTGCATAATCTCGGTATAACGGAGTTAGCACCTAATACTGTCCGTCGGAGTGGTGGGCATAAGGGTGTTATACTATACCTGGGGTACTTAGAGGGGACACGGAATCTTAAAAGCTTGAGTAAGTCAGGGCAGTCGATCCTGTTTCTAAGTATTTTAAATAAAAACAGAGCGTCATATACTTCTCTACGCGACGATAAGGAGTGCATCTTAAAGTAATGAAGTCTGTCTTTATAAGACGGTAAGTGCTTAGCTTTACCTACCGAGAATGCGACGTGCCATAGGAATCTTTTCTGCACCCTCTCTATGCGCAATATGTGGGCCGCATAATGTGGTCTCCATACAACACTGCAATACTCAAGAACACTTCTGACGAGACTGTTGTATAGAAGGATTTTAGTGCCACTATTAAATTCTCTGGTATTCCTCATCACAAAACCTGCCATCCTTGATGCCCTCTTAATGACATTGTCAATATGAGGTAAGAAAGTGACTTTGCTATCAAATATGACTCCTAGATCCTTTATGTCTTTAACCTCTTGGATCTTGATGTTCTTAACTCTTCTCTCTCTCTTACTCTTAACTCATGTCCAGGTGGGGTCATCAACATTCATTGTCGTTATTCCTGATATGTATCCGCTCTTTCCATAAGGTTTGAAACAGTATCCAAAACGCTTCCTCGCGCAAGGCAGCTCTAACCACGAACTCTTTCCCACGGAGGCTGTACATAGAAAAAGGAAGTACATCTCATTTAATTCACAACTTCATTAACAATGAAACTAGGTCGGTTCAGATTACTTTTAGTTGTAAACAAATTGAGAGTCTAGAAGTTTCAAGATCTTTTACGAACAGAGGAATAGTAGAACCAACCTTTTTAATATTAACCGAAGAATAGCCTTCTAAAAATAAACTGTTGCTGTTTAAGTTGCACTTGTTTAATGGATCTCTTTGTACAACTTTCTTGGAGGAAAGTCAACAAATTCTTTAAACAAGTTTAAACACATTTCGTTCTTTATTTTATTTTTAAGCCGCCTCACTTGAAAACTGATTAAGCAATTTTTAACTTTTTGCTGTGTATTATTTGTGAATTTGTTTGCCGATTTTTACGATTAAAATCAAATTAAGTAAAAACAAAGCTAGGTGCTGCTACCAGTATTGTCGCGACCTATTATGATAATGATAATTACATTCAATTAACCAATTGGATACTTTTAATTAATAAGCTTGATTGAAATAAACAATTGAGTAAAATAAAACCGAGTATTTTAATGCGCAGTTTGCAATGATAGGCATAATTTATAAAACCGCAATACTGAGTTCGATTTTGCAATACGACCCGACGACCTCTGCTGAAGAAACTTACCACCAGTTTTACATCTATACTAATATTATAAAGAGGTAAAGTTTGTATGTTTGTGAGTTAGTGTCATTGTAGGGGGTAATCTCTGGATCTAATAAACCGATTTTAAAAATTATTTCATGTTGAATAGTCCATTTATCGGGGAGTGTTACAGGCTATATAGTATCACGCTATGACTAATAGGAGAGGAGCAGTAATGCAATATGTTTAAAAAAGGGACGCGTGTTTTTTGCCGCAGTCAGCTAGTTTACAATATAATCATCATCGTATCAGCCAATTGTTTCCAAATATTATCATTTTACGTGGTCGAGTGCCTCCCTCATTCATCGTCTTACCGCCGACCTAATCAGGTCGTCTGTCCACTACGTGAGGGGTCCTCCCCCTGTCTGCATTTTACGCGTATCATCATAATCATAACAGCCCATTTATGTCTCATTGCAGGAACGGGCCTTCTCCCGTGACGAAGGGATACTTGGTCTACTAATATCACGCTGTCCAGACGAATTGGTATAGGGTTTATTTTAAGTAATCCTTCTTTTTATTTCGTAAAGAAAATTCTACTGAAAATTCACGGATAGTCTATTTTAATGACACCTTTGTCATGAGATAGGGTAGTGATATTATATTGTATTCTTACTTCGTCACTACACGAACAATATAATAAGCGTATATGTATTATAATTTATTCTTCCGTATGTACAAAATAGTTACCATCTAAATATCTTCGTACTCTACGAAACTCGTTAATCTAGAATATAAACTGCGAAGTTTCAGGAGGTAATATAATAGTACTTCTGATTAATGAAACTATTTGATTCGTTTTGTTGAGCTGAGTCTATTATCTGACTCAGATTCCAATCGAGTATTCCTGAATATTTCAACTTTTAAGTTTTACCTTTTAACTTTTAAGGTTGGCAACAGACTTAATTCTGTTTTGTTATCACGTAATTTATTTAATCTTGGTACAAAACGCTGGTTTGGTTCGCGTAGTATTAATAATTAGTAAATAGTTGCAGAGATAGTTCGCTAAAGCTAACAATAAATAAAAGATCTCTGCAGCATACAAGTTGTGGTTGGCTGCTACAGAAAGATCAAGGGTTTGATGCTTCCTTAATACAAATCTTTGAGTTCATTAACACAAGTGTATGTAAATCTTTGAGTATTTTAATGTATCATGTGTATGGAATTACAAAAAAAAATAACTTATGTTTATCCGTTCTCTAGTACCCATAGAAAAAGCACTGGCTAGTTTCGGATTGGTTGGCATATGCGAGTATATGTCACTCTTCGTTTTCGTTCTCATTACAAAAGAAGTAAAACTTGAACAAAACCTTATACTTAGTATAAGGTTTGGTTCAAGTTTTACTTCTTTCTGCTCGTTCTTGGGACTTGGGACTTTACGACATGGAGACTGCAACTGTCATGGGCATGTCGGTTTCGAATAGACTAAAACGAAATTTAAATTTAAATAAGATCTGACTTAACTTCTGCATAGAACATTGTTTATTTAAAAGAATTGTATAGTCATAGGTTTTCCTGCCGTTGTATTATTATTTTATTGAGCATGGATTTTTTTAATTGTCCCTTAATTTTATGTTTGTAAAAGTCCCTGCGACACGGCTTGATCCTTAAGGAGCTCTATTTATTTCGTTTTTTAGTCTCACGCCATAGAATTCTCTATACTTACTTCATCATATCATCATAATTATTATATCAGCGTATGGACGTCCACTGCTAAACATAAGACTCCTCCAAACATATTCCACCCTGCGCCCGTCCTGTGCTTCACTCGTCCATCGGTTTCCCGCCATTGATAGTTATTTACTTACTTATCGATACTTACTTCATCATAATAACAGCCCATTAACGTTCCACAGCAAGGACGGAGACCTCCATAACGGAGGGATACTTAGCCTACTAATACCACGCTGGTCAGACGGATTGGTAATGGGTTAAATTTCAAGTTTTCCTTCTTTTTATTTCGTATAGTTAATATTGACGGATAGTCCCTTAGTTGGTTTTTACGACACCCATGTATTCTTACTCCGTCACCACACGGAGAATTCCATATTCCATACTTAATTAATTATAATTAATTCTTATTTCTAATGTTGTTTGTACAGATGGGTGGTGCGTTGGCTGGTGACAGCGACGGCATGGTGCGCGCTGTGCGGCGGTGGTCGCGCGCACACACCATCGCTCACTCCTGCGTTGACGCCGCCTTGTCCTACACACTGCATCTGTCTTTCACAATCACAGGTAATACTACAACCTTAATTTTTAATACAATAATTATATTAAAATAAATAAATAATACTCACACATTCACACATCCCCCCCTAGTCCCAAACTAAGCAAAGCTTGTACTATGGGTACTAGATAAACATACTTGAATACTTTTTTTTTGTAAATATAAATACATATTATGCATAGAAAACACTCAGACCAACGCAAACAACCATGTTCATCCACACAAAGATTTGCATTGAGCGGGAATCGAACCCGAAAATGTACAGTTAAAAAAGCTGATAAAGATTGCAATGATCTAAAACTATGTGCAGTGTCTAAATAATCATCTGTTGTATACTAATCGTTATTAAAGTGATATCAGCTAATCGACGAACTATAACTACTTGATAGAGTCCTCCTTTAAATTTATCAGTTAATTCGATTTTAGGGTTCCTCTTTATCTACATCAGCTACCTGTCTTCTTTATAAACCTGTCAGTCAATCTTGACAATTTGCCGTCGCTGTGTGATTCGTAGTACTACAAATATTAGGTAGGTACATAAAATTAATATATTCTGTCTAAATATTATTCAATAATTAATTACGAGATAACGTTGTCTTTACCTGGGAGAATGTTGGCAACACCCCGCTGTTTTGTGGTTAAGCGGCAGGTTATTTTAGGACTTGTACTCTTGGTACGTATTCCACGCATGCCTATCTGTAGAGAATAGGTATGGCCATGTCCCATTGTTTTGGGGTTCACAGTCGCGACCAGCACCCTCTAAAACGGTAATGCAAGTCTTCTCGCCGTCCTGGGCGTTTATGGGAGAGAGTGGAACATCGTGAGGTTTAGTCGGGACTTCCACACACCTGCTTGCTTGGGCCAAAGGCGGGTGGACGCCCGCTAAAAGGTTTCCCACAATAAAATGACTCGTACTCTGAATGAGTAGGTACTCTAACCTTGATCATCCCGCATGAAGTACAAGCTAACTATTATAACGGTGTCTCGTATAACAGACAGTAATATCGAAAAACAAGAATAACACAAAAAGCATGACACGTACAAACTCTAAAAAACGAACAGTCCAACTCGTTACAGTTTTTTTTTGTAAATCGTAAAAGTTCAAAAATGTCGATCTCATATTACATGCTGTACATCAACGAGTAGCTGTTCGATTGGCAACTGGCTCGTAAAAATACTAGCTGAGTTAGTTTTTATAGAAGTTGGCACTAGAGTGCACTTCGATAAATCAGCTTCGAGTGTTTTAGACGCAAATCCTGTCAAACGTAACGTGATTTATGTTATTAAGTTAACTTTAATTAGATTCCAGTGCATAATATATTATATTATTCTTGTTTTGCTTGTGTGGTAGTTAGATTAATTAAATAAAATATCACTACATATTATTCTCCTTTAGTTGTTGTCGTTTTTTGGATTAAGAGAAATTTAAGGGAGGTTTAACAGCAAGAACTACAGAAGTTTCACCAAGTGGTAAGTAGGTGCAAGCCATTGCTGTGCAGGACAGTAAGGTAAAATATAAAAAATAGGTGAAAAAGTACAGTATAGATTACAGGCTAGGAGACTTAGCAACTTTTGTTCTAAATATGCCACCTTAACGCAATAAAAAATAATTTTTATAATATATTAATACTGACTAGATTTTTATGATAATTACTTTGGTGAATTCCAAATGTAATAACCTATTTTAGTATTATTACATTAAACATAGTAGGTATAAAGTAAACAGTAGAAACTTGAAGTAGCAATACACCGTAGTATTATTAAGCTTCAACTCTTGACATAATATACATCAATACAGAGTTTGTTATCAACAAACACTCTTCAAGGGCATAATAAAATAAGTTATAAAGCTATTTGTTCGGATATTCATCGTACCTTTTATACTTACCATTGTACGCAAAGCTAAAAAGGTAGAGGATGTTGAAATATTGGATTAAATTGAAATTAGAATCTGTAATCTTCGCGATTGAAGTCAGTCCATTGTCATACTTTCTCAGATGTATAATTTACGGCTCTTATTATTAAAGAAGGTTTTTTTTGTCTTTTTCTTTTAATATTGTAGCAAGTTCGTCATTACTTTCTTATAAAACATTTTATACGTAACAAAAATACAGACTTGAAAGTATTGAAGTTAAAATAAACTTTGTTCTATGTATTGAATAATTTAACGCTATCCCCACAAACAATTATTTCAGAACCCTAACTGACACAACAGAATATAATTCGATTAAACGCATAAACAGAATAATATTCGTATATTGGATAGACACGCACCTACTAAATTAAATTGAAGCTTTAACATAGACACTTTATATGATTGTGCCTACCGACAGGGCTGAATCAAATTGATATTTGTTTTGGTCGATTATGTGCGAAGCTTAAGTTTGAAACAATTCAATCAAAATATGGGTTTTGGCTCGTATACGTCGATGACAATATTTCGGAAAGGATTAATTTTATTGACCGAACAAACAGAACCAATAATGCTTAGGTCGTGACACGGCAAAACTGATAATTCAATATTTTTTATAGGATTTTCTGTTTGTTATAGCCAATGTGCTGAATAAATATTTGCCGAGGATAAAAAGTTGATTACTGATTCAAATATTTGTTGCCTACATTGAATGTTTTTGTCGCAGGTGGTGTGCAACAGCGTGACGTTGCGCGGCGTACCCTCGGCGCTGAGCTCGAGTGTCACACAGCTATCACTCTCCAGAGCAGATCTGCGCGTATTGCGATCAGACGCTTTCGCGCACTTACGGCAGTTACGAAGACTTGTACTTGACGCATGTAATCTCACCCGCATACGACCTTTTGCTTTCCGAGGTTTACCCAGATTACGGGAGCTTTACATACAACATACGCCGCTCACAACAGTTGATGCATTCGCGTTTGCTGCTCTACAGAACATCACAACAATCGTCCTAACTCACAACAGGATTGCTCAAATTGAAGGTTACGCTTTCGCCGGAACAAATTTTATCAAGCTTATATCTCTTCGTAATAACCCGATTAAGCGTATATTAGCTCATGCGTTCTCTGGTCTTAATGACGTTGCGCAAATAGAGCTACCATCTGGAATAAGATCTATTGAGCCATTAGCATTCGCTGGTCTAGAGGGAGTTGGTGTACTTGAGCTTGCGTATATGGATCTACCAGCTGTAGAAGCAGATACATTCCGAGGATTGGTGCGTATTGGCAGGCTTGCTCTGCGCGAGTCAGATCTTGGCATAGTGCGTGTTGGCGCATTTGATGGGTTGCAACGAGTAGAGACATTAGAGATCTGCAACAACAAAATCGATGGTGTTGAAGAACTATCCTTAATACAGAATAATAGCGTTAATATATTTAAACTGACTGGTAATCATATGTTGGAGACTCCGGAATCTGTCAATTTAGAAGTGGAGAATATAGTGATACGTGGTAATCATTTACCTTGCGAGTGCGGGCGTGATCCTTTAGCAAATCCTCTGGCGCTCACCCAGGATTTTGCGGAGGAGAACTTTTGTATTTCACCACTGAAAGTGCGTGGACGTAGCCTGGGCAGCGTGGGGGCAGGCGGCGCGGGGTGCCGCAGCGAGGCGGGCGGCAGTGCGCGAGCGCGGGCCGCGGCCGGAGCGGGCGCGCGACGAATCGGCGATGCGCTCTCCTCGCCCCGGCTGGCTCTCACGACGGCCACCCTCGTATTTCTCGCCAGTAGCTAACCGCCCTTGGTGTTCATTAAGTGAGATGTATCCATTTTGTAAATATTGTAATATATGCGAGTGAATATAATAATGCGAAATTTTACATTGAAAGGGTCCGTTCATTGTGTATACGTTGGACCATGAATAAAATTTGCCTTTGGAAATGCCTGTTTGACTTTTATTTTTGGCACACCTTAATTAACGTCCCTAAAAGGTTTACTTTTTGAACAGGTTCTGTAGTTAATTATACATACCTTTTTGATGCTTGAAAAGGGAAATCTAAATCGATCGATCTAATTCAGAATAAATATATTATTAGAAGATTTATGTTCGTATAAAAATAGCATTTTATCTGTATTTCTAGTCAATTAGCAGACGACATCAGATAGCGGCTGAGTAATGTTCCGGCGTCGACGTCGGGCGGAGAGAGGCGAGTGTGAGCGAGGTCGCGGCGACCAGCGCTACTATAACAAATCTATACGATATATATAACGACATCATAAAACCATTTGTTCTTACTTGTTTTAATGTGAACTACTTAGCAGGAAAACCTTTCCTAGTATTTTATATGTGATATCAATATTATCTTGTGTTTATTCGAGAGGAATATTAGTATTGGATTCAAAGTTAATGTTTCTTTTTAAAAGATTTCCCCTGCACCAGGGGTCCTTCTGGGTTTTGGGAACTTTTTCAAATATCAATTTAATGAACACAAGAACTAAGTATCTACGCTCAGAACAAAGAAACCACCGAAGCATTTAAACTAGCTTATGCCTGTGTCACAAAACAAAATTGTTTTACTGACATTGTCCAAGTAGCGACGTACTAAGAATACATAAGTCACCAGGCCACTTCATTGGGATGAATTCTTGTAACTATCGATTATTTAGTCTTTACGAATGTCACAGTTCTATATCATTGTTCCAAGAAAGTTGTAGGTCAACGGCCACGACAACCTTCGCCGAAATGTCAAGTTAAATTGGATTAGATTAGAAAAATGTTGAGTTACAAGAAACGTTAAAAAAGTTTGAAGGAAACTTATGATTATGATAATACGGTAAATTATCGTTTTAAGATAATCTGAGTTCACAGTTTTCTAAGTGAAGCTGACATGAAGGTTATAGTTCCTTTGTGTCTCTTTTGGTGCTTAAATTTGATGGTATGTCAGGGTTTTGTAAAATTTTATAGCTTTGAAACATTATCCTTTTAATTTTTATAAGGGCGTGGTCGACCATATTGCCCTGAGGTTATAAACATGAAAAGCAAAAATCAAAACGTAATAACAATGTTAATCTTAGAGTTAAATAAATTATTAATCCACTAGTTTTATTTTAGCTATTCTATAATTATACCATGCGCTTAATTATTTACCGGCTACGATTCTGACACAGACAGTAAGTAATCGCTCTCATCATTTTCAGTACAAATTGACTTCATGCTGTTCTTATAAGCTGCTAAGGAAGCACGATACCTAATGATTGCTATCTTTATTTAAACATTTCTGCAGAACATTTATGGAACAGTTTGAATATGACGGATTAAGACCAGATTATAGTTATATTACCCCTATTAATCCTCAATGTTGTTTAGATGACCCTTTTTCATCTTAGGAACTGCAAAATCAAATTGAAGAATAATGTTTAGGTCAATTGTAGGAAATCCGAAATGCTAAAGAAAATAATTAGTTACCAATACAACGATATATTTTAAAAGGGTAATAATATAGTTATATGTAGGTATTGGAAAAAATATATGTATATTTATTTCTTCTTCATTTTTATTCATCCTAATATAATTCTAACTACATCGAATTATCCATTGATGAAATGTTAGTAAAGTCCCTTTACAAGTTAAAATTATCCTTTTTAAAAAACCAAATTAATGAAAAAAATATATCCTTTCGATCAAGTTAATCCAGCAAGACTGTTTCTCATTAAACTTAATTAAGTTAATAAATTATACAGCACACTAAAGGCTGATTTCATTTTATTCGTTACCTTGAAATAAAACCATTATACCTTTTAATGTAAATTATGTGGTGGTACCCCGGTCAAGGCTACCAACATAAACAAAATAATATAATGTGTATTATTCTATTAATGTTATTTCGTATTTTGTAGGTTCTATTTCCTTTAGCAGTATTATCTTATTGGATCTTTAAAATGTTAGAATTATTGTCCGTGAGAGATTTTTCTATTCATCCCAACTTATCTATACTTCTATACTAATATTATAAAGAGGTAAAGTTTGTGTGTTTGTGAGTTTGTGACGTTGTAGAGGGTAATCTCTGGATCTAACGAACCGATTTTAAAAATTATTTTTGTGTTGAATAGACAATTTTTCGGAAAGAGTCATAGGCTAGGAGCAGTAATGAAATATGTTTAAAAAATAGGACGCGTTTTTTTCCCCGCCTAACGAAGTGGGCACGGGTCAGCTAGTTTAGTATAATTTGTTTAAGAATTCTAGTAACAGAAGATTTTTAAAATAGACCTTTAAACTAACAGTGGTGTTTTCATTTATGTTCTTTACCTTTTAATAACAGTCACTGTGCGCGCGGTGGTTGCGCTTTTATATCCCACGGAGAACAACTCTTTGTGCATTCCACAAACTATTCTCCTGAGTTTTAATGTTTGTGAAATTGACGACCTATGTGGCGTAGTGTTTATACAACATGACTGCTACGCAGAGGTCTCGGGTTCGATTCCTGCTCAATGCAAATCTTTGTGTGCATGAACATGATTGCTTGCATTGGTCTTGGTGTTTTCTATGTATAATAATGTATTTACAAAAAAAAAGTATTTATGTTTGTTTATTCGTTGTCTAGTACCTATAGTACAAGCTTTGCTTAGTTTGGGACTAGATGGCGTTGTGTGAATGTGTGAGGAATATTTACTGTTCAGAAGCACTACTATACTACGATTGCACTACACCCATTACCCCAACGAGGTAATATTTAAAAAGATAAAACCTTCAACAGCTTAAATCCTTAAATGGAAACCAATCAATTAGCCAACTTTAAAATCCACATTGATTTAATTTTTGTTAAAGTTTGGTAATTGGTATTCGTATGAGCGTTCAGTTGCCGTGTTTCCGAATGGTTGGGAATGCGTTCTGCGGCCCGATTTCTGAATGTATTCGATACACATATGTCGATTGTCGACAACTCGTCATGGCTCATTAGTGCACTATCGATCGAACGGTCGCCAATACGAGAACGTTCCCTCTGGCACAATTTACAGTTACGCAGAGGTCTCGGGTTCGATTCCTGCTCAATGCAAATCTTTGTGTGCATGAACATGATTGCTTGCATTGGTCTTGGTGTTTTCTATGTATAATAATGTATTTACAAAAAAAAAGTATTTATGTTTGTTTATTCGTTGTCTAGTACCTATAGTACAAGCTTTGCTTAGTTTGGGACTAGATGGCGTTGTGTGAATGTGTGAGGAATATTTACTGTTCAGAAGCACTACTATACTACGATTGCACTACACCCATTACCCCAACGAGGTAATATTTAAAAAGATAAAACCTTCAACAGCTTAAATCCTTAAATGGAAACCAATCAATTAGCCAACTTTAAAATCCACATTGATTTAATTTTTGTTAAAGTTTGGTAATTGGTATTCGTATGAGCGTTCAGTTGCCGTGTTTCCGAATGGTTGGGAATGCGTTCTGCGGCCCGATTTCTGAATGTATTCGATACACATATGTCGATTGTCGACAACTCGTCATGGCTCATTAGTGCACTATCGATCGAACGGTCGCCAATACGAGAACGTTCCCTCTGGCACAATTTACAGTTACTCTATTCCATAAAGCTGCTTGCCTGCTATACCAGAGTTTATGATCGTACTGTAGAAGTAGCACGAATTTATTACAAAAGATAAAAGTTGTTGACCGCGTGGTATTGGACCAAGTACAGATGGATCTTGTTTTGTCTCATAACAAGGAGGTCGTATTGTAACTCTTTTCACTGCCGGACGTCAGTCCCTATAGTAGGACATTTACAGGTTGATAATTCTTTATTTAATGAACTAACCAAGAATTGTCACAACAAAATAATACAATCATCATCATAACAGCCTAATCCTCCACTACTGAACATGGAGGCCTATGCCTAAACATTTTCACTCTCTCCGTGCTGTGCTTTTCTCATCCATCGGCTTCCTGCGCCGTTCTAACTAGGCCGTCGGTCCACCATGTGTGGAGTCTTCCTTCATGTTCCGTACATAATTGTGCAACGAATCATTAGTGAATATACTGCTGGAAACGACAGGAGACTTTCATCCTGACTTTGTCCTCACCGTTTTTGAATTGCAATCATACATAACACGAGGAGTGTGGCACTTTGCCGTATCAATATAAAAAATATATTTTTTTATATTAATAAAAAGAGTTCAGTACAATGTGCAAATATCTTAATGCTACCGAGTCGAAGATTCCGAGCGGTCTTACCAATTTTACATCTAACTTTCAATTATTTACGCATCGAAGCGATTTTCCATCCCATTTAGTTGAATACTGCTGTAATACCATTGTGAATGGAGGAGCCAAGTTTCTTTGAGACATCTTTTGTTTCTAATACACTGTATTGTACACTCTAAGCAATAGCATGTTTTATTATAATTTTAGTTTGATAAACAATTTGAATATGTATTCAAGTGTATTTAAAGTTTAAATTACTTTATAAATATTTTTTGTATAAATATACAAATTGAGAGTTTGTCGTTGATTGAGGGATGGTATGATTAAATTGTAGAGGTGCTACGGCGTAGCGGTGTTACGACGTAGCGGGTCTACGATTCGTAATGACCGGAGGCTGTGCCTGCACCTGACGGCTGTAAAAAGGGACTGAATAAAAGAAAGTATGATTGTGATGATTTTATATCTACTAAAGGAAGACTCGACATTTTATTTGTACCTCTTTGGATAATAACTCTCGATAAAATCGATTTGAACGTGTTTATGCTTAAGCTTATTCAATAGGTATATTTTATTCGTAATATTGAGAATTTTTGTTTTATTTATTAAATACAATAATTATTGTAAAATTAATTATTATCCGTGTGGTGACGGAGTAAGAATGCAATATGTCACCTCCCCATCTCATCCCACGCGTGTCGTAAAAACCGACTAAGGGACTATTCGTGAATATTATCTTTACGGAATAAAAAAGAAGGAAAACTTCAAATTAAACCCTATACTAATCCGCCTGGCCAGCGTGGTATTAGTAGGCCAAGTATCCCTCCGTCACGGGAGGAGGCCCGTCGTTGCAGTGGGACATTAATGGGCTGTTATGAAGCGAAATATACTTGTATATTTAATTTTAAAAGTATCTTTCGACATTCGAGCTTGCTTTTGTAAAGATAATATTCACGGATGAGATGGGGTGGTGTCATATTGAATTCTTACTCCGTCACCACACGGATAAGTAGCAAAATAGTTGGTATAAAATTAATGGATTAAGGACCAGAAGAAAAAGTGTAGATAAAAGGAAAATAATGGAACTTATGTTTGGAGAAGGCCATTATATTATTTCCATGGTAAATAACCTTCAAAAGTGCAATAGAAAGCGTCAGTTAATTTTAGTAAAAAATTCTATACATATCAATCGAGGTCACAGTCTGAACTAACAGATATACACATTTAATACACGAACACAATTCCACTGAAAACCGTCCAGCTTTTATAGCGTGATTGATTAACAAACATTGATATTCTCGCTGAGATATTTAAGTCTCATTATGTCACTGGTTACAATAAGCACAATCATCATAACAGCCCATTAATGTCCCACTGCAGGGACCGACCTACTCCCGTAATGGAAGATACTTGGCCTACTAATACCACGCTGGCCAAACGTATTGGTATAGGGTTTAATTTCAAGTTTTCCTTCTTTTTATTACGTAAAGATCATATTCACGTATAGTCCCTTAGTCGGTTTTTACGACACCCATGGGATGAGATGGGGTGGTGACAAACTGTATTCATTAAAATATAAGCTAGTAAAAGTAATAAATAGATAAGACTATACTTTGATCTATATTATCATAAACATATACGAAAAAAAATTCAATGCAGGAAAGGTGTTAAGCACAATAAACTTCACCCCACTTTAACATTTCAATGGATTACTGTCAAGATGGTTTTATGCAGAAGGTAGCAGTTTCTTAAAACCAACGATTGACGTTACACCTCTCAGATAAGGCATAAATTTACGCCTTACAATGTGTCATAACCTTATTTTATACCTTCAGTCATTTTGTGTGAAGAAGATCCACAATTTATTACGACTGAGATATGAAATTTCTTTATAAGAACTTGATGGTTTATTTTACACACGGATAATCGTACTAATATTATATAAGCGAGGTAGTGTGTAAGTTGGTTACATATTCAAGCTCTTGTAAACAGCTCATTCGATTGGAATAAAATTTGCTGTAAAGATAGCTGACGACATGAATTAATAGATTTGTAGGCCATGGACGGTCTCTAAATGTTTCCTACAATAAAATAAACAAAATTGTTACCGATATTATCTTTGATCATCCTATTGTTGTCAATAGGCCAAAGAATGTCCACACTGAAGTCCTCAAAATGCTAATAGCTGGTCCTTCTAACCGATATGCTGCTGACACTAGAATGTTATTTGATACTTACCGTCTTACTAATAAACATTTATACACTCGTTATAACAAGGTTATAACAAAAACGTTACTAATAAACACACTCCGCTATACGCCTGTTATAGCGGTGGTGTAAGTTGTACGTCATTTTATACAACTGTTATACAGTCGACAGACCTCGTATAACAAGTGCATAACTTACAATATTGTGTTGATTTATCTTAATTATGGATTATTTACATTATTTTGAAATTTTTGACGAAATGGAGAGTGAAGAACCACCAAGAAAGTAAAAACTACTAATCTCGTTATAATCCGTTTATTTTAGATGATTGTAAGTTTAAAACCAAATAAAGATTTACGAAGGCGTATGCAAAGGAAGTGGTAGATTTAATCCGTGGTGAAATCGAACAGAGTACTAGAGGTCGTGTCTTTTCAAGAGATCTTCAAGTTTGTACAGCATTAAGGACATGGGCGCGACAGAAAGTGGAAGATGATGTTGCAGACATTCACGGCATGAGTCAACAATCCGCGACAAATGTATGCCGACACGAGTTGCTATTGCACTAGCAAGGAAAGCTTACCATTTTATTCATATGCCACGAACTCTTGAAGTGGAAGAGGAAGTCATAGCAGAATTTCGTAATATATGTGGCTTCAGAAACGTAACAAATGCTATTGCCTGATTGCACACATATTAAGATCAAAAAGGTTGGTGGTGACAATACTAAGTATTTCAATAGAAAAGGAGTGTGTTCAATAAACGTATAAGTGGTATGCGATTCCAGCCTATTAATAAAGGACATTGTAGTACACTGGAGGGGAAGTACTCATGATTCCCGAATTTTCAGAGAAAGCCCAATACGGCAGAGATTTGAAAATGGAGAATTTCATGGTCGGGTGATGCAGGTTATGGACTAACAGGTTGTTTGTTTACACCTGTACAAAATCCTGCTAATATTAAGGAGGAGGCCTACAATAAGATTCATATACTGACTAGAAACCCCCAAAGATGCTTTGGTATATGGAAACAGAGATTTCGATGCCTATTACACGGATTCAGTGTATCATTAGAAAATGTTAAACTGTATTTTTGCACTTGCGCTTCTGCACAATATTGCAATGAAAATAGGGCAAAATACAGAAATAATGGACATCGCCCGGTGACCCCGTTTTAAGACATAGACCACAAGAACTCAAAATAATGCAACTGGATAAGTTGCAAGGCAATTATTTATGAATTATGTTTTGTAATATAATTAATTAAGTCAAATAAAATACATTTTAGTTATCAATTTTATTTATTTTCTCTGTACGTATTACATTTTCCAGTTCTAAATTTTTCATTTTTAACTGCTGCTCTTTGCCTTGGAGTAAATGTTCTTCTTCGGCCCACTCGTGGGACTGTGTGTTATCACATTAATCCATTTTTAAAGCTTGTTTTCGAATTGATTTATCTTATCTTTTATTTATATCGTATTATATTATATAGAATTATCTTATATTTATTTATCGATATTGTCACTATTTAGTTTTCGAAGTCAACTAAATACCTTTTCTAATAAATTCCAATTTGCATAATGGCTTCCTCTTGTTTGCTATTTATCTAAGTATAATCAATTGATTCCATTTTAATACTTATTTTTATGAGATTGTAAATCAAAATAAACCGCGCAAACAGAATACGAAATGAAATCAACCGTTTTGACATATTTTAAGAGACGTTCAAAAGTAATATCAAAATTTGCTAATGTAAAAATATGTAAAAGTGTGTAAAATTTTGCGTTTATTACGATTTCTAAGTCGAATTTCAACATAAGGGCATTATGTTAATATTCTTTATGACATATTAATTTATTTAATATTTTTACAATAAGAATTAATAGGTAAAAATATGAAACAAATTTAATGACATTTTTGAATATATTACTTTTTAGAATGTTTCTGACAGTATTGCCAGTGGTCAGTGTCATAGCTATTTAATAGTTACCCAATGCTTATACATGGTTTATTAACCAAGTAGTGTATAAACAGCTATTACGTTCCTATTCAAGGAATAACTATTCATGTGTATAACGACTGTATAAGAATTTTTTTATTAGTAAGACAGTAAGTGTACAAGGGCGGAGGGTAATAAGGCCTATTAGTAGCACCATGCTGGCAAGACAGGTCGCCAAAGAGTTTGTTTCGAGTTTTCTAACCTTAGCGAGGAATCCATCTAATGTTTTTTTGCTCTCTGATTTGCAATCTACGACACCCTTGGTCCAAAAGTTGTGTTATCTAATTTGTTTTCTTAGTCTGTGCCATTTTTTATTACCCAACTAATACGGATAATTTACCCGCTACTAGTTGATATTTTAAGCGTGAATATACAGTAGCTTGCATCTTTAATGTCAGTTGAGAGAACTTCATCAAGTAACGAATTCGTAGTTGGCCACTTTTTTTCTCTTTTGCTAACGAATCATCAAGCTCATGGGGCTTTCAACGCGCCGCTCGTAACGGCTATTGTTTCGTACCAGATAGTTTTTTATTCCTTTTTTGAGTTTCATCCTTTTATTCTAACAACTATCGATCTTTTGAATATCGAATGACACTTCGATGTGTATTTTTCATTGACAGTTGTTTCAAAATATACAGACAAATAGAATAAAATTAGCGCGAGTCAATTAAATTAGTTGTCACGTTGGCAGAATCATTGGTCGGTGATGGAGCTATAGTTAGAGCTCACTAATTTCTGTTCGAACATGACGTGGTTAAAGAGTATTCTTAGTCAGTCACTACATGAATTTAAATATTAGGGTAAATTTCCCATTGTTCTGTTATGCTGTCTATCCATCAATGTTATTAATATGTACGTACTAACCAGGATTAAATTTTACCTAGATTGTAATACAATCATGTACTATAGGATACCTAGAGAAGAAATTAAATTTTCATCGTATTTTCACTTACATTACCATTGTTCTTGCTACAAAATTTATTTCTTCATTCTATGATAAAGTAAATTCTAAGAAGATGTGATGTTTTGTATGTTGTAGTTCAAGTAAACATCAGAGGTTCATCTTAAAAGATATTTTCAAACAACCTCGTTTCAAGAATTGAAGTAAAAGCTTCGCTATTTAATTACGTTTTCTTAGTACACTTAACAAAGGAGATAAGTACCTGCACTGCAGCTTAAGTATTCAGTTTCTTTGAAATACCAATATTATTTGTTTGTAAAATGGTGGACGAGAAATAAGTCCACCTGATGGTGATTGGTAAACCCTTCTCAAAAAGAAAAGGTTAAAGGGTAGCAGGATCATGGGTCAATATCAAACGGGCAAATTTTTCGTGTCTTCGTTGAGAATCTAGGTGTAAAATAATATTTCAGTGCTTATATTTTTTTGTAATCAACTAAGAAACTATACTTATTCAGGGCCATGATCCAATTTTGTTATAAATATGTATTAAAAAAATGTAATTTAAAAAAAATAAAGTGTCTTAAAATTTCTAGTTAGGTGGCTTGTCCCAACTCCATATTTTTATACAATTTCATTCGCTAAGGTTACAATTCATGTTACTTTACTAAATACGCAACTGTATATGTTAATATATAAAATAAACAATTCAAAAACATTTAAGATGTATTAATATATCTATTATAGATACACGAAATACCTAATCAAAGTTTGTCTCAAGAAAAATTAAAATTTTGGTGGCATTTATTCAATTGACTATACCACGAGTTTGGTACGAAATATGCGTATAGCGTTTTATTGTGTCGAGTGTCTCAGTTGTGGGCCCGCGTTTGCATGTAGCAGTTATGTGTATAAGTGTTGTGATTTCCCGCTAAAAAGGTAACTATCTACCTTGGTGGCATGGGGGACAAGATTTTTCAAATTTTTTGGTGGATCGATTTTTTATTCAATTTGTTGTTTTATGGATAAATAACTAGGTCTATAGATACACATTGAGATAATGTTTAAGTTAACTACACTCACTTAGTGGTAACCTTAACCCCCTACTGTTTCTTATTATTTTTATGTCTGGTTTCAATATTGGTGGTTCAATTTTGGTGGTTTTGGTGGCATTTTCATGGCACCAAAATTGAAAACGAGCCACAAAAATTGACACATTGTAAGCACCTACGTACGTATGACGGCGGGAAGCCAATGGATGAGGGAGGCACAAGACCGCGCAGGGTGGAAATGTTTGGAGGAGGCCTATGTCCAGCAGTGGGCGTCTATAGGATGATATGATGAAGCACCTACGTATTTTACTAGTTTTTAATGTCGCGTGCGTAGCATTAATGGAGAATTTTTTTTTCATATTCACTCCATAAATGTTACAATAGTAACTTTCTGAGCCAGCTTTTGATGACTTGTGATGCTATGTTAAAACTGCACAACATACTTACTTTTTTTAGTAAGTATGTCAAAACGGAGCATGCTGAGAGAGACTGCTTGAAAAGAGAATGCCAGAAATAAAGAGAAAAGCAAGAATTAAAAACAATCCTGAAGAAGCAGAAGCTCTAAGAAAAAAAGAAATGTAAAGATTCCAAAAAAAGCAAGGAGGTAAACTTGTTTTACAGCGACAAATGTCGGAACGAGATCCTTCAGCTTTACATAGAAATAAATAAAATATACCAAAATGAATATTACCAAAGAAAAAAGCATTGAAAAGACTGGTAGAAGAAGAATCAAATGCATCAACTTAGCACGTACATACTAGCTGCAGACCACAGCAAGACTCAGGTAATGTTCGAGCTGACTATGTCTCTCTTCAAGCTGCAGTTATGTAACAAGGTCTGTCCAATGTGATGAAGAGAGTATAAATCACCATGCTACTGTTACTAGATGCTTACGGTCTAGAAAATTACCAACAATCACAAGTAGTTCAAATCTACATCTTCGCACGAGCAGTCCCGTTCAAATTCTAGAACAATCATGCCCTACTTCGCCATGTGTTAGCAGTATTAGTGTTTTGACTGTCCCTATGATGTGCCAAGATAGTCCAAATTCTTTCATATACAGTATGTAAAGTGAGACATAGGCAATACTTTAGGGCGTGGTAATTTTACTAATCATGGACACCGCGCGGACGCAGCGAGCGATCGGTTCGCCAGCTGATACCTACGACGCGCGGCGCGGGTCAATGCACCGAGTCTTGAACAATATTTTAGCGCAGCGGGAACGTGTCCACACTTAGTTCATTTTTGGGATTTTTTCGTCAAAAATTAAGTACCTCATTTTATTACATAATTCGGATTAGAATCACGTACAGAGTCAGCTCCTTAATTATTGCCGATGACTCAAAAAACACCCTGTATAGATAGTTTCAATTCATCAGTTACTTCAGTAGATTTTAAACGTGAATTTAAGAATAAATTTAGACGATACCAAGAAGGAAAAGCTAAGAAGCTAAATTTATTACGACTTAGAATAACAGAACTAAGAAGAGATAATTGTATTTACAGGAAACACGTTTAAAGATTACAAAATGTTAGTAAGCTATTAAAAATAGATAATCAAATGACAGATAATACAATTGATAAGACTATGAAATCACTGAAAAGGACCGGCTTACTCCTAATTCGTTAAAACCTTTTCATGGTTCCACCATGAACGTGCACGAAGCTATTTGGTCCAAAAATTTCAAGAACCCAGTGACATTACGTTTTCTGTCTTGTGTCGAGCCTCAGCGCTTATTTATACAGCTCCACTGAATGCCTTCATGGTACGCATTTTGGTTTTCACAGGTTACCAAGCAATGACAATGTAGATGCCGAAATTCAACCCTCTGATTGCGAAGATGCCATTTCTATGACTCCGACTATTAATTTGCTTAGGCCACGAACAGAGACAGCTAGGCACTCTCAATAAGGCTTATTACGTAAAATTATATTTTAAGAGTAAAGACTGATTGTAAAACGAATTCATTTCGTTTGGTAATTTCGTTAAATTGTAATGCTTATTAAAAAAAAGTAATTTTTTTTTAAACTAGTTATCGGATTGACGGTATTATTTTTGTTATTTATGTTTTAGTATTTTTTTTAAATAGTATAATTGTTTAGTAATAGTACAGTCACGAGCATAAATATATTACTATGGGCAGGTTGGCATTAACATCTGACATTTCAATGAGTTCAATAATATCTCTCTGCACGAACGCAACATAAACATCTGATTACTCATTGGCAACATAAAATTCTGACAGGCTACAAAGCAAAAATATGTGACGCGCCACTTTTCTCAAAAATATCTGACATGTCGTCTCGTGCAAATATATCTGACATTTGATAGTTTCTGTATTTCTGCAATAATTGGTGTGTTTTTCCAGTAGAGTGCATTAATATCTGACTTCAACATGGCGGCATAAATATCAATTACCTTTCTGTAATTTAAATTTATTTAATATTATTTGAGTATTTACATAAAAATAGTTGGTTTATATTATATTTATTTATTTTAATAATTAAAATGAATATAATTCCCATTTTTTAATGATTTGAAGTTGTAATAATATCTGTATTCTAAAATAATAAGTATATTTTATTTGTATAAAGTATAATTATAACAATATATAAAGAATAATAACAGGGACGTAATTATACCTTTACTGTTTTCATACATAAGATATTAATATTTATTTATTCGTAAATAACATAATGATATATTTTTATATTTGTAATTGCTCCTATTTATTGTTCCTTCTATAATACGTTGGTCCTACTTTTTTGTTATTAGTCTAAAATCTTCTTTGTTAAATAGACTTTTATGCATAACAATTATTGGAGACCGCTCACACGGTGGACCGACGACTTGGTTAAGGAGGCGGGAAACCGAAGGATGAGTGAGGCACAGGATCACGCAAGGAGATACCTATTTAGAGTCCGACCCAGAGACCTTTATGAGGTCGTCGGTCCACCTAGCTGGGGGGCGTCCTTACACTACGTTTGCCGAGTCGCGGTCTCCACTCTAGGACACGTTTGCTCCAACGGCCATCGGTCCTTCGACAGATATGACCAGCCCATTGCCACTTCAGCCTGCTGATACTACGACCTATGTCGGTAACTTTGGTTCTTTGTCGGATAACCTCGTTCCAGATTTTATCCTTCAAGGAGACGCCGAGCATAGCCCGTTCCATAGCTAGTTGCATAGCATAGTTGTTTCTACCAAGTTGGACAACCTGTCCGAGGTAAGCATATTCTTGAACAACTTCGAGCTTCAATCCGTCGACATAGATCGGCCTCGGCGTTACATGTTTGTTAAACATGATCTTTGTTTTGTTGAGGTTCATGCCGAGTCCGAGTCCGACCCGTCGAGAGGCTCTATTTAGGCCCTGCAGCATCCCGTCAAGCTGTTTCAGTGACTCTGCCATGATGACGATGTCATCAGCAAACTGAAGGTGTGAGATATACTCGCCGTTGATGTTGATGCCCCGTCCAGTCCAGTCTTAAAGACGTCTTCGAGCGCGTTGGTAAAGATTTTAGGGAAAATTACATCCCCTTGCCTCACCCCTCTACGCAACTCAATAGGTGGGGTCTTTTTGTCCTGGAGCTGGACGGTCATGGTGGCAGTTTCATATAAAGATCTCAACACCTCGATGTACCGCCAATCAATGCGACATCGCTGCAGAGCATCCAGAACCGCCCAGGTTTCGATTGTGTCGAAGGCTTTTTCGCAATCCACGAAAGCCATGCACAGCGGCTGAAAATATTTATTTAAAGTAAATAAATATGAATAATATTCATTTTAATTATTAAAATAAATAAATAAAATATAAACCAACTATTTTTATGTAAATACTCAAATTATATCAAATAAATTTAAATTACAGAAAGGTAATTGATATTTATGCCGCCATGTTGAAGTCAGATATTAATGCACGCTGGTTCTCTATTTTGTCTCATAACTTTTTTATCCATAATCTAAGGTGTCATAACATTTTGTGTCCGAATCATCATGTGTCCGAATGCTAGCTAGCCCTAAATTCATGTCTTATAATATCACTTGTCCGAAAACCTAAATCCCTAAACATAACATGACCTAATTCTTTTTGCTATAACCATCACAATCTATAATATTTAAAAAACATAAATACTATATTCTAGTTTTACATAAAAGAAATGTTTCTGGTTGTGGTCACCATACTAACCTAACCTAACCAACTGTTTCTGACTTTTGCCCTAAAATTTTATTTTATGACATGTGACTTTATAGCAAAAGAAAATAGGATATGTGATAATTATAGTACCCCATTTTATGACACACAAGTATTATAGGTAAAGACGATTAGGTAATATACAATTTCATATATGCGAACATTATGGAAAGTGATGATTATAGTAAACTTGTTTGGGATTATGATTTTCGGACGATCGATATTCGGAGAAGAAAGGGACTACCATGCACGCTACTAGGAAAACACACCAATTATTATGTCAGATATATTTGCACGAGACGATATGTCAGATATTTTTGAGAAAAGTGGCGCTTCACATACTTTTGCTTTGTAGCCTGTCAGAATTTTAAGTTGCCAATGAGTGATCAGATATTTATGCTGCGTTCATGCAGAGAGATATTATTGAACTCATTGAAATGTCAGATGTTATTGCCAACCTGCCCATAGTAATATATTTATGCTCGTGACTGTACAATTTTTCTGATCATTTTAAATGTTATTTGATTCCTAGTGATTGATGATTGTGATAATTTGATTTAAAAAATAGTTATTCCTGGTTATTGACGTAATATTGCCGTGACGTATTAAACTAATAAATATATTAAATATAAATATCTAAATTATGTAAAATCATGTGTTATTTTATCCTTTATGAGTCTAAATGGTAAAAATTCAATTTTGGTGTTGCTTATTTTCAAATTCAGTGGGCATTTCCATTTTGGTGTATCAATTTCAATTTTGGTGGTCACTACAGACTTTAAACTTAAATATCTTAAAAACCTATCGAGATATAGACGGCCCTCTTACAGTAACTTATATAGTAGACTTTCCTTTTTCATATTACGTGATCATTTTTCAGGAAAACTGAAAAATAAAAATTGCCACCAAAATTGACAAAAAATTAAACTTTTTGATATTCACCCTCATAAAGTTTGGTCTTGCCCGAGCGGAATTTTATAATGTCCATTACCTTACTATAGTTGCAAAACTTCTCAATAATACGGAATAATACCGAAATAACTTTGGGATTTTTTCAACTGATCGCACTGTCACGTGATATATTTATGTGCTATAAAATTTATGTTATTATATTTTTATTTATTATGTGTATAATTATAATTAGTAGGTTTAAATAATTGTATTGTAATAATTGTGTTGAATTATTCGGATTTTTTCACGCTAGCATCTATATACCTTACCTCTCCTGTACAGTAAAATGAGTCTCTACATCTTCAACAAGGTGCTATGTAGAAGAAATTCTCGTAGTATCTCTTGCTTAACTCCCTGTCTCAAGTTGCCGAATGCAATACAGGCAGAGGCACCTCAGCTTCATATTTGTAAAACCCTGAATTTTGATACTCCTGGTAACCATTAACGTCGAGCATACAATCACGAAATCGTGGCTTCGTCACTATGTAGTAAAAAAAACTTTTATTCAGTTACGTAAAATACAACCAACATTAGAATAAGAACAACCCACTTAAGTAATATAATTATCCAAAGAAACGTATCTTTATTGTATTCTAAAACAACTAATAATTAAAAAAGTTATAGGTATAATTCTACGATACATCAGTTTGACATAGTTCTGAATCCATACTAATATTATAAATGGGAAAGTGTGTCTGTTTGTCTTTCTTTCACGGCAAAACGGAGCGACGAATTGACGTGATTTTAATAAGGGGAGATAGTTGAAGGATGGAGAGTAACATAGGCTACTTTTTTTTTCTTCTGTGTCCAGAAAAGGGGAACAGTGCTACCCCGAATTTAACGCGAGCGAAGCCGCGTGCAAAACCTAGTACTTCAAATAATTATAAAGGTGACATCAGTGGAAATGGAATGTAAACTATTTTCTCTTGTCCTTATTACTTTTGTGAGTCGAGTTCCACGGTCTGTGGCACATGATTGATCGTTGTTCAACTTTGTTATATAAATCAAAACAGCCTATTAATGTTCTACTACAGAAACTGGCCTCTATCAGTGAGAGAGGAAAACTTAAGCGTGTAAAACAAAGCTAACCAGTTGGATTGTTATAGCGTTTTATTTTCAGTTTTACATTTTTTTTTAGTAAAGTTTTAAGTTCACTTAAAAAATGAGACGGACGCCCACGAAGAACATTTACTAAATTAAAAAAAAAATTGGCTTGGTTTTGGATGTTCTTTCTGCGTCTCTTTAATTCAGGGGTTTCCCGCCGCGGTCTAACTGGGTTGTCTGTCTACACTGTGGGTGGTCACCCTCTGTGATGTTATATTGAAAGTCATCATAACAGCCCAATAATGTCCTACTGCAGGGACGGGCCTCCTCCCGGGACGGAGGGATACTTGGCCTACTAATACCACGCTGGCCAGACGGATTGGTATAGGGTGTAATTTCAAGTTTTCCTTCTTTTTCGTAAAGATAATATTCACGGATAGTCCCTTAGTAGGTTTTTACACCCATAGGATGAGATGAGGTGCTGACATATTGTATTATTACTCCGTAACCACACGGAGATCAGATATAGATTTAAATTAATAATCTTAAATAGTTTTCTTTATATAAATAGAAGATCTAAATAAAACTTACACGTGTCGTTGTTGAACTCGTAATCTATTCTTGTTTTATTGTGTTTTTCTCCAATCTTTTTTGTCACTAGTCGTTAAAACGGATTCGTCAAGCATGTAAGTTATAAATAAAAGAAAATATGTTATTATACGAGTAGGTACATTACATACGGCATTACCGACCGAAATAACGTGAAGGTCAGGATGGCTGGACCAAGAGAGATTTTGGAAGTTTGAGCTATACCAAGATACAGTACCTATTTGATACTATTTGATACCCGACATAAAATATTTGGTACCTCACTCACTAACTCAACGGTACAAAAGGTAGGTACTTAAAAGTTGTAGAAAAACTATTTGTTCAAGTAGTTATTCTTAGGAAAATATTTAAACGATCATATCATTTACAATTTTACCTTACTTTACTTTACCAGAACATTTACCTAGTATTATTATTACCATAAGATAATAGCTAATTAATAAAATTCAAATAAAGTAGAGAGTTATCATAACCACTGCAATATGCTTTTCATAATCAAAATGAATTGAGCAAACAACATTTAAATAAAATATTAATATTTCGCTGTAGGTAAGGCACCCCTTGTTTCGCCACCCTTATTTTATTTAATGCTTTTCATAAAAGGGTTATGAGAAGCAATTCAACCCAAAAGAATATATAGATACAAAGAGAATGTATGTTAATAAAATTATCTTAAAATAGTGTTATAAATATTTTATCAATATTAAGTTTAAGTTTTAGAAATAAATACATTGTAGGCCAATACGGCCTTCATCATCATCATTACAGCCCCTTAATGTCCATCTGCAGGGAGGGGCCTACTATTATCACGCTGGTCAGACGGACTGGTATAGGGTTCAATTTCAAGTTTTCCTTTTTTTTATTTCGTAAAGACAATATTCACGGATAGTCCCTTTGTTGATTTTACGACACCCATGGGATAAGATGGAGTGGTGACATATTGTATTCTTACTCCGTCACCACACGGTAGACGTCTAATGATGTAGAAATACTTAACAGATAGATTATTTTTGGGGTTTTGTGTCAAGTTTTCATTCCATTTCGTCGTTGAAATGTTATTCTCTTACCCCTAAGGTGCCGGCAACCAGCAATACAGCACCCAGAAAGAGATGAGACAGAGCCATCTGTAGAGAAGAACATAGAGATAGAAGTGATTGAGGGTACTGTCCCCTCTCTGCGATATTTGTACTACTTTATTCAGCCCAAAGATATTATAAAATAGTTCAGTAATCCAATTAAAATAAATTTTATTTTCCATATAATAAAAACAAGAACCTTCGGAAACTGAGCTTAATATTAAATTAAATAAAAATAGATTTATCATTTACCATTAAGCTAATTGACGAGAGCAGTCTCCATTTTATGGATCACAATATCGAACCAATTATGAGTTTAAACAGTAAACGGCGCATTACACTGGCCTTTTAACGGTTTAAATAAGCTCAGTATTGAATTTATACTTTATTTAATATTGGCAGCCTTGCTGTAATATTATGGCAGTGGGTTATCACCAAATTGGGATGGCCAAATTGTCTTGCATAGAAATAAAAAGAAAAATACAATATCATAATCATAACAGCCCATTAATGTCCCACTGCAGGGATGGGGCACCTCCCGTAGCGAAGGGATACTTGGCCTACTAATAACACGCTTCGCTAGCTAGACGAATTGGTATAGGGTTTAACTTCAAGTTTTCCTTCTTTTGTATTTCTAATAGATAATATTCACCGATAGTCCCTTAGTCGGTTTTTACGACACCCATGGGATGAGATGGGGTTAGTAACATATTATATTCTTACTCCGTCACCACACGGAAAATATGAATACAATATAAATTTTTAAAAACAAACAAACTAGCTTGGCCCATGGATTACTTTAGGCAGACTAATGATGCAGATGTTTACAGGTTCTTTATCCAGAAAACTGTAACTAACTAACGTAATGTCTTTTTGTGGTGCCTAGAAAAATCAGCTTATTAAAATTTGCTAGATACTTATTATCAGTACACTACTGCCAGATGTATCAAGAAAATGCTGTTTCGAAATCCCTAATGGCTTTCTAATTAGCAAAATAAATAAATATATAAAACAAATCCTATTGTGTATCGAAAATGTCTGTAGAGAGTGAGAGGGTATCCACTTCTATAACGCTAATGAGAGTCTTACCGTTCCACTTGCGTTTACAGCAATATGTTCTTGACGCGATTCTTATCTATTGTACCATTTCGTACATAAAATTTTAAATAAATAAATAAGTTATCAGAAGGTGCAAAAGTTATTATGGTTATAAAGTTAAACAAACTCATTCGAGAGGAAAGTTAGTACAGATAGACAAAAGAAAACGCTTGTGTTCACATAACGGTCTAAAACCTAGTTGGTTGGTTCAATTTGCCTACTGCAGTAACTCGTTTGGTTAGCTGACATTTATAACATGTGCGATGGAGTATCTCTTTCATAAATCCCCACGAACAACGCTCCTATCAATAAGATGCTAAATTGGTTATGATAATAAAAAGAAGTTCATTAAAATATAAAGTGTGTAATAACGATAATATTTGGGTGACAGGCATTTGGCATTTATTGAAATAAAAAGTGAGCGTCCCGGGTGGCGACGAGGGTGACAAAATTGTGAACATTACTCATGACATTTACGGGTACTTCACATTGATTGCTCTACGTTCCCCCTTGATGAAATTATATAAACCACTATAATAATATAGCGACACTGGTTTTGCTAACGAGGAGTCCAATTTTGCGGAGTATGTTCTGAATTCAAATACAAGTCTTGTTGGTCTGTTTTATTTGTTTTGTTTTAGCAGAATTGATGAAGGGGGATGCTTCGGGATAAATTGTACAGGAGATGTTTAAGCTTGTTATTAGCGATTTAAACCATATGTGCCTTAAGCGAGTCAAAACGACTCTGTGTTCTAAATTCTTACAGTGACAATAGCAACGCAGCTTATCCTTAGGTAACTTCGACACACGATCTTAAAGATAATATTGTGGTGATATTATGTCTAGTTTGTAACCCCGCCAGCACTTTTATCTCCTTAAACTAAACAAAGTATTTACAAAAAGGAAATATAGGGTGTTTGTCTCCGCCCTCGCTTAAAGACCTGAAAAGATTAGAGCTACTTGTTGCAAATAACGTCTTACTACAAGGTCTCAATTTTTCTAGTGCAACGCGAATACACTAAGCAAATAAATAGAGCTGGCAAAAATTCATACTAATATTATAAATGGAAAAGTGTGTCTGTTTGTCTTTTTTTCACGGCAAAACGGAACGACGATGATTGATTGAGTGACGTGATTTTTTAAGTGGAGATAGTTGAAGGGATGGAGAGTAACAAATGCTACTTTTTTTTTCTTCTCTTTCTAGGAAAGGGGAACAGTGCTACCCCGAATTTAACGCGAGCGAAGCCGCGGGCAAAAGCTAGTACACTTTAAAGGAGTGTAATAGACAAATGTGCTAGCATCACAATTAAACAAATAAACACATAATTTTTATTCTCTAACATTATTTGAAACGAATCTTTTTTAGTATTTACTTATTAAATTTTGGTATTATTTCAAGTAGGTACCTTTGAGTAAGTCACTTAGTATGAGCTCATCTAAAACTTATTGATTATGTCGTCTCACAAGAAACTAACCACTGAATAATTTAAACTGTAAGGTGAGGTACAATGTATTATTATTAACAACGAAGTTCCTTATGTCAAACTAAGTAAAACTCGTTACTGCCAAGTTTACATCTGATTGTATTCAAAACATTAATATAAGTCTACAAAATTGTAAATATATTTATGTTTATCATAAAGTTGGCGAGTTTCTTGGTGAATTTTCTTGTTATGGTTATTGTGGTTAATTGTAAATGTCTTGTTACATGTGATATATTTCGGTAAAGTAATAGTAACCATCTCTTGGGTGTCGTAAAACCGACTAAGGGACTAACCGTAATTATTATCTTTACGAAGTAAAACAAAGGAAAACTTGAAATTAAACCCTATACCAATGCGTCTGGTTAGCGTGGTATTAGTAGGCCAAATATCCCTCCGTCACCGGAGGAGGCCCGTCCCTGCAGTGGGACATTAATGGGCTGTTATGAAACAAAACAGGTAGAAATATCATTTCAAAATAAGTCTGCTAGCTTCAGAAATATTTTCTTTAAGTTTCTCTAATACGTTTGGTATTTGCTAAGCATATAATATGAATTATTCATTAATTACTCGGTAATACCTACTAATAAACCTACATGACACGCTTCACCTTTGGTAAAGTTCGTACTAACAAATTTCCATAAAAATAAATTAAATATACCTTACAATCGTATACGTATCAAAAATAATGTGCGTGATTAATGAAATATTATACTAAATTATTAAATATTATGTTAATTAAAATAAAACATACAGTTGATTATTTATAAGTAACTAGCCTTTGTCCGTAGCTTCGCTCGCGATAAATTCGGGGTAGCACTGTTTCCCTTTCCTGGACACAGAAAAAAGGAGCCCATGTTACTCTCCATCCCTTCAACTATCTTCACTTAAAAATCACGTCAATTTGTCGCTCCGTTTTGCTGTGAAAGAAAGACAAACAGACAGACACACTTTCCCATTTATAATATTAGTATGTATAAAAGATCAAACTGTATTAAATTATTTTATTGGCAAGAGCCTTATACTTTGTCATGATTTGCATCAAACCAGCCTTTGATAATGCTAGAAGGTTGAGAATATAACCCTATACCAGTCGCGTCTAAAATTTTATATCAAGTAATTATTCTGTTGCACAGTCAATTATGCACAACCGCAGACCTTCATAATAACAGCTCATTAATGTCCCACTGCAGGGACGGGCCTCCTCCCGTGACCGAGAGATACTTGCCCTTATAATACCACGCGGGCCAGATATTAATTTCAAGCTTTTCTTCTTTTTATTTCCTATATATAATATTCACAGATAGTCCCTTAGTCGGTTTTTACGACACCCATGGAATGAGATGGGGTGGTGACATGTTGTATTATTAATCCGTCACCACACGGAGCAGTCCTTAATCATATTTAACTTGTACCGATCTTAACAGTCACCGCGTAGTCGGTATCATGATTAACTGTATTCCCTTTTTCTTGTCTCCTACAGACAACTGAAATGAAGAGCCATCGATCCTTTAACGTGTACGTCCCCTTGATAATTCAATTTACTGGGGTGACTTACCCAATTATTATATCAGCACCAACTCGTTTTAAAGGCTACTCAGTTCTAATTTACTGTAATTTCATTCCAACCTTCCGTTTTATTCTTTACGTAAGTATTTGAGATATCAACATTGAATCCCATTACATTTTTTATACTTAAGTAAAATTATCTATCGAATTCTGGAAGCAAAAAGTACAACTGCATTAAGTTCTTGACTTTGATGAAGATGGGACGCAGTTTCTTTTTTATACCTTAAATTAGAATTCTCTGATGACCTAAAAACTCTTGAGTGCGAGGTATGAAGATAAATAAAACGCTTTTTTTATTATACGAGGGACATAAAAGTTTATAAAGAATTAAAAAGAAGCCAGCGAAAGTGAGCATCCCAACAAAAGCATAATAATGGGTATGGCATACGGTAAACCTATCGAGCTTTAATCAAATTTCAGAATTCATATGGTTTTATTTGCGAAATTCAAATATACTGCGATTTTAGAGTTCCTCAAAACTATTGAGTTGGTCATCAATAAGATCTAAGGAGCTATAATGTTTATTAGAAGACAGAAGTTGATACATTATATCAAAGCCGTTTATTTCACTAAATTATACATTACATACCTATCATTTCACGTAAATATCATATCATATACATAGGTATACTTACTACTAGGAAGTACAGTCTTTTGCAAAGATATTCTACCATTATAAATGGAGATAAGGAGCTAAAACTATTTTTATTAAAGATCTCAAAACGATCAAAAAACTCTTTTGTTAACAAAAAAAACCAGTAATTGTACCTAAATATAGCTGAATTAGCAATTGAGAAGAAAATGACAATAAAGACAAACTTTGAATAAAATTAAATTTCATTAGCTTATTAACGAAAACAAAATTGAAATATAAAAAAATTTATATGGGTTTTGATAAAATGTAACATTTCTGCCGTTTCCAAATTTCGCGGTAGTCATTGCCCCGGGTAGACATCCCGTTACCACAAAAAGGTTCATTACCCACTTACCTCGAGGGTTCAATATTTCACAATGAACGTTATAATTTCAACAATAAACAGAAAAATATTAACAAAAAATCTTAAACTTTACTCGAATATCAAGTGGAGTTTGTTTCTTTGAATGAACTCGCTAATCTTAGAAACATCTCATTCAAATCGAATCACTCTATTTGTATAATTATGAGCTATTTATAAATATTACCTTAACAAATTTCAAATGAGATTATTGGTTCTTCTTCATTTATGTAGGGGAAATAGGGCTACCGATACCATGCTGGCTGCTTTAAGAAGCCCAAGTTTTGTTTGTTCAATGTTTTTAATAATAATGTAATGGATTTTGAAGAAGGTTATTGAACAGTTCTTCTTTTTTTGTGACTTTTGACCTTCTTAGAATGAGTTTGGGGTTGCGACAACCTTTATTTGAAATCCATCAACACATCATCATCATCATAACAGTCCAATTATGACCCACTGCAGGGACAGCCTTCTCAAAAAGAAGGAAAACTTGAAATTAAATCCTGTACCAAGCCGTCTGGCCAGCGTGGCATTTGTCGGCCAAGTATCCGTCAACACATGGCTAAAACTAATACATTAATGGATATAAATGCCCTCAATTATTTATCCATTTAATTCACATTTCAAGAGACCCTTGTATATTTCTAAAAATAGTCGTTTACTTACACTTATCATTAGCACAACTTTGCTCCGGGTAAAAACTTGGTCCGTTTCGTTTTACCCTTCTCAACATGGATTTATTGTTTGAAGGTCACTTTTGATCCTTATCTTGTACTTTAATCGATCCCACTAGATGTTTCTAACAGTTTTGTTAGCAGGCAAGGTAAGATTGATTGAAATTGAATTCTGCCGTAAGGCGTTAATGGCTCTTGCGTCTGTCGTTAAATTTATTTGTAATTCTAAAGCAGAAAATGTTATTTTACAAATATAATAAATCAAATTATTCGAAGAGCTTTCTGAGCGTAATTTTCAATATTATAGAAGTGGAAGAGTAATCCTGTATTTAGGAATAGGGTATTTTGATTGGGCCCATTTCTTTATTCTTTACTTTAAGAAAAATAAAGTCGCGCATTCATACATGCAGGAACAAATTGCCTAAAATACAATGAACCATGTAAAACGATAACAAAAACTTGTAATGAGAGTATCAAATAATGTTCTATTATTTTATCCATCCATCCATCTTTGCAATCAAACTTTCAAGAGGTGTTATGTCTAAATGAGACATAGGTCACTACATTATTGTGTATATTTGTGCAGTAGTATGAATAGCGCCACCATAATCCGGGCTTGATAGCACAGAATGTTCAACCCACTATACATAATAGATAATCCCTTTGAAATCCGTTTATTCGTACATTGAATGCTGGAAACTAAAAAAAAAGCGATAAACTAGTTCATACACCGTACGACTGTAACAGTCTTTCAACATTTTGTCTGTTACATTGAGTAATTTCAACAATTGTACACTTCGACGTTTTATTGTTGCTTCATGTTAATTTGGATATCGTTGATCTGACAGCGTCTATGCATGTATTTTACTCTTTGTTCTGCTCTCGTACTCATAACAAAGGAATCAATGAAAGAGACTGCTTTGGACGTTTTAAATTTTGTGATGAGTTTTTTTTATCGAATATTTAAGGATTGTGATTTATGGTCGGTTTTTGTTTAATTATGTATACAGATTAATTTTACGTTATAGCTCCATTTACAATAGACATAATTTACTGATATGCTGTATCTAATTATTGTAATTAGGGCTGAGAAATGTTTTGTTGTTAAAATTACAAATGTAATTATTTCTATCTTCTAGTAACAGTCACTTTAAATATTCATCACAGTAAAAGCCGATTAATGTTAGGACATTAACAGACTGACCTTGTCCCTTTTAGTGTCGGCGTTGGTTGCAGCCATGGGTCTCCGCTAATTATGCAGGGAAACAGAGTTTATTCATTTTATTCAGACAATGATAACATAGGGACTCTAGGACTTATTGACTTTTATGGCATATCATGGCATAATGAGAGACATTATAAACCGTATTTTAAATCTGAACCGTATCTTTTCTTTTATTAAGTTAATCAACTATAAAATAATATCACTTTATATAGTCCGAATTACTAACGTTGTGTAAGGACAAAGTTTGGTAAGGACCAAACTTTGATTTTTCATAAATCAAAACCTTCAGCCGATTCCAGAAGATTTAAAGTATATTATTCTATTAAAAAAATATTAGACAGTTATTTTATTTTTGGTAAGTAACTATAATATTATAGTGATTTGTGACCGCCTAGTGAGACTTTCTGTATAATAAGTGTAACTTCGTTCAAGGTAGAAACTTTTTGAATACAACAAAATGACGCGTTAGCTCATATTATTTATTACCGTCCATAAAAACTTAAATTTGAAATAATTCTCTAGCACATTCCAAACTTTTATATTGTAATACCCCAGAGCAATTCCTACTTTGTTTACAAATAAACTTGGCGTTGAAATTGGGAAGGAAAAAGCTTTACGAAAGAGGATAGGTAAATCGATTTATGCAAAACAGATAGCGCTTTTTGTATGCAAATTTTTGTTGATTTCCCAAAGATTGAAATCGTGGTATTGTGAAATGGGAAATATTGATTATCTACCGACAATAAACAACAAGCCAGTGGCTTGTTTGAAATAATCATGATTTATTTAATATTCATTTGAGCGAAAGATATAATGATTTATATTTTAAGACCTGGACATTGTCAAACAAAATTACTGTAATGCTCTAGGCAAGCCAGGACATGTATTAAAATAATTAATATTATATATGTTACAGCCAAAGTAATAAATATGAATATTATACATAATAACTAGCCATTATGTATAAGGGCTACTCAATTTTGATAAAGTGATTAACTTATTAAATTTTACCTTTTAACTGGCAAAAGTCAGAAACAGTTGGTTAGGTTAGGTTAGTATGGTGACCAAAGGACGCACGAGCCGAGCGAGCGAAGCGAGCGTGCCGCGGCAGCGGCCGGCGAGTGCTAGAATATAGTAATATGTACTATATTCTAGTTTTACATAAAAAAAATGCTTCTTGCACTCGCCGGCCGCTGTCGCGGCACGCTCACTTCGCTCGCTCGGCTCGTGCGTCCTTTGGTTACCTAACCTAACCTAACCAACTGTTTCTGACTTTTGCCTTAATATTGTATTTTTGCCAGTTAAAAGGTAAAATTTCAATGAGTTTTAATTAACGTCGATGGTCAAAACCACTTTTGACTGAAAAAACCAGTCAAAACCACTTATGAGTTTTGACTATAACATACATAATGGCTAGTTACCTAATGTGATTAATTCAGCGACATTTATCACTTTATCAAAATTGAGTAGTCCTTATACATAATGGCTAGTTATTATGTATAATTTTATATTTATTACTTTGGCTGTAACATATACATGTCAAAGAATGTTATTATAAGTTTCAAATTGCGGGTTATATATATAATGGGGAGTGTCTAGTATTGTATTATAATTTAATACAATTAACGCGTTTGATACTTGAATGTTTACGTAATGAGCTTTTATTAGAGCCCTTTAAATATTTGATACGACGACTTTTATGTTTTCATCAATGTTGTTTTTTATTTGAATATTTTTTTTAAACTTTTTTTGTAAGTAATGTAGTTAGTTTTTACGGAATGAAGGTGAACGGAGGTCTTTGTATAGGCAGCGGCAGGAAATGGATGGATGAAAGAGCTACAGGCCCGGATAGAGTACAAATCCTTTGAGGAGGCCTACATTCAAAAGTGGACGTCTTTTGACTAATCTAATAATAATATCACCAGTCAGCTTGCGACCACAGCCAGTGCAAACTGTGCCGAAACGTCAAGTAAAATATAGGTAAATAAAATGCGCGTTAATATCCCATTTATATAATATTTATAATAATAGTCTAAAGAAAATTCTGTTAAATACAAGAACTTTATTAACAATTTTACATACACTAACTAATATATTAAGTAAAGCATTAAGATTTGCTTAATCGATATCTTTATAATTATCTCTAATATAACTCTCTTCTTAAACAAATAATTCAAATGCTTATGTTTTGTAATCATTCTCATCATTTCTTCACTACATTTTTATAAGTGATTGCTTGTTGTTATCTTATGTCAATTACTTAATGGCGTAAGCTCTTATTTGTATCGCCCGCAAAGTTATTGATATCGTTATTAATTTGTTTTATTCTTGAGTATTAAGTAAACATTTGTTTAATAATGTAAGTAAATATAAATGTTTTATGACTTTCAAAAGATATTCTCTTATCTGTTATATATGCTCCTTCAATTGCTGTAGTGTTAAGAAGCAATTAAGAAGAACGATAAAGTCATGACTATTGATTGAAGTCAATGTATGACCCTATACCGCATATTATAATGTACCGTCCTCGCGTTATCAATCAGCTTTGATACACTCAGCTTTATCATGAGACATCCATGAGATAATTTTTTAAATTACTTTTTTTAAACTCAGTTTATTTAAAACTTATGTAAATAATCATAGTTGAATGGACTTACTTAAATATTTTTTTACATTATCTTTACTCGAAATTGTATAAAAATGAATTGTCTCCGCGGATGGTAAATTAGGAACAGCTAAAATCTCGCCAAGGTGATAAATCTCTGTCGAATTCGTCAGCCAACAGTTTTATTTCTTTTTCTCTCTCGCACCAGTTTTCTTTTGAACAAAGTTAGTAAGTCACTGAATGGACGTACGTTTATGAGTGTTTATACCTATATATAGATAGATTCTCAAAGTAAATTGCGTTCGTCGTTCGAACCTTAACTTATATTGTTCTCCTTGGTGCGTAACAATTGTCAGATTGTATTGTTTGAACGGTATTTCCAATTTATTGTAGATTTGTAACGTACAATTTATATGTATTCAAAAGTTGTTTTCTGTAATGTTTTGTATGTCATAAAGCTAGGATGGCTGCTTTTAGTGACATAGGGAAGCGTGGTTAAAGGTCCTTTTTTCGATTCCTGCCTAAGTATAACAGTCTTGGTTGAGGTATCAGAAGAACAATACCAGTCCATGCAGTAGGATATTAATAGTCTGTTATAATGAGTTGCTTTATTTCTTCTCTGTGACATCTAAAAATATTAAAGTTTGTTTTTTAAGGTACAGTCACGAGCAATAATATGTACACATTTTCAAATTTTCTAAACTATCTGCACGTTTATCTAGACATTACAATATCAAAATGAATTCGTAATTTAGAAGAGGTTCCGTACAGTTTTGAATTAATCTTCGAATTTTCAATTTTGGATTGGCAGAACTTTAGATAACTGGTTTACAAAATGCGAAAATGTGTACATATTATTGCTCGTGACTGTACCTACATATGTCTAAGTTGTATAATGTATGTACGTCCTTTACGACCTAACCTTTCCTCACCCATCCACTGCCGTGGAATCAGTAATCTACTCAAAACCTTTAAAATATCCGTAGTTTGACGGCTCGTTCGCGACCTTATAATAATATATAAAAATAAATTATTAGAAACATCAACTTACGATTAAATACTATTCCATGCAACAAGCAATCATACAAAATCGATATCAGATAAACTATAATAATATTTAGACGTAAGGATAAAATATGCCATACAATGCTTTCGTCAAATGACCCACATAAGGAAGTCATAAACTACAAAACCGTATGTGTCAAAGGTGAAGATATAACCTTTACATTTATATGGTTATACGAAGGTAGCAGTTTATATTCGATTCATAGACAGATATTAGTTGGCTGTCAGTCGAGGAATGGGAGCTCAGGACGGGTGCGGTGCGAGGCGACAGCGCTATGCGACAAGGCGCTGCTTCGAAGGAAACGCCGACGCGATTTGTTCTTGAATTGCATTGTTCCGTCGACACCTGGAATCTGGATTCGGTTAGTACGACCCGAATAAGAATTGTAGCTTTGTATTTCGTTCGAGATATTGTTGTTTCTCGGATCAATTTAAGAACTTGAAAAAACTAGTTGGAAAAGAAATGGGGACGTCGTTCCTTGGATTTTATATTATAGGGTAATTCTTTGGAAATACTGCAATAACGAAGCAATTAGTGTTCTCTTGAACGACGGTAAATACGTTAAGTTTATTATGAAAAGCGGTGAATATTCTATTCATGTTTTTTTGAGTCAGTAGAGTAAAACGTTATTGAGATTTATATTGCAGTTATAATCTTAGTGTACTAATATAATGTGTGGTTATATTAAATTTAATGTTTGGTTAACTAAATGTTAGATTTTAGTTACTATACTAGGTTTGCTTTAAGTTATTGAACATACTGTGAAGTTTTGTGCTAGTAGTAACTCTGCAATGAGTAGAAATGTAGTTACTAGAGAAATTTAGATATCAGTCTTTGTGCTCGCGTAGCATAAGTAGTAAGATGATGATTGGTGACCGACGGCAGCTATCTGAAGACAGAGAAATTGTAATGCGGAAGCAAATACAAATACGTAAAACCAATCAAACTCTGTTGTGCCCATTTTGTTATGGTGTAATATGGTCAACATAGTTACCCTTATACTCGTAAGTGCATGGTAAAAACAACATTAACGAGAAAAATAATAGTCAATAAAAAATTATAAGTACTTACTTAATAAAAAATAAAATACTGCACATTCTCGTCTTATAATTATAACTGTATGAATCTTACTTATTATTTTTCTAAAAAATAAAGGAAAAAATACATCTTAAAAGAGTTATATAAGACTCAAAACGACTGAATAGCTTAGGCGAAGGGATAAAACTTTGACGATTTCGTGAACTTTCCATAGCTTATCTACTCTCAAAAGATATTCAGCTTTTCTCAATTTTATACAAAACAGTTGTAATTAAGATTAAAATACTGTGTAATATAATTGAATAATAATAATTTTATGTGGTTGCAAAATGGGAATCGTTAGGAACTTTTCCAATTTACTTAATGGAATGGAAATCTATTTATTGGGAAGTTATTTTATGTAAAATTAAAAATGGCATGTGTTCAGGTTAGATATTAAAGGTAATTTTATGAGGAATGTTTAATGGTGGGGTCAAAGTAGTATCCTTGGTCAAAGATTGACTTAATTACTTTTTGACCGCGCAATGGTATTCAAAATATTACAGAGCGTACACAATGCTTTGGTTTGGAATGCAGACAAAGGATTTACATTTATTATCATTATCGTCATCGTATTAGACGATACCTTATGACACCTTTGGGATTCTGCTGAGGGCCAGTGTCAAGTTGTTAGTCCTGGTCATTATGACTATTTGTAGTCAATACAATGAAAATAAATATACAAGGCTTGTAATAATCAAACATTAAAGGTACATTAAAATTCATATGATTAGTAGGATAAAAGCTATATGGAAATTACAACAATCAACATAACAAATGTCCCACTGCAGGGACGGGCTCCCTCCCGTGACGGAGAGATACTTGGCCTACTAATACCACGCTGGCCAAACGGATTGGTATAGGGTTTAATTTCAAGTTTTCCTTCTTTTTAATTCATAAAGATAATATTTACGGTTAGTCCCTTAGTCAGTTTTTACGACACCCTTGGGATGAGATGGGGTGGTGACATATTTTATTCTTACTCCGTCACCACACGGACAATAACAATTATATATATAGACAATTACAACAATAAAACTAATTAAATACTTACAAGTAAATTTTCCCAACATTATGCATGTTATTATTTTATTTTTATTTATTTATTTCTTTTTATCTACGTTTATCTACATCAATTTTGATTTTAGGTAAGTACATAAGTAATTATAATCTACAAACAAACAAAAGAAAAGAGAAACAAAAAATACGACAGAAATAACAATATGTGTAGGTACATTTAAGGTAACAAAAAGTGTGATTTAAGTTTCACTTTAACATTATTAGGATTAATTTTATGTGAGATAGTGTGTGTTTAGATGCCTTAATAGAAGCGGGGCTTAACATCGCAGAGGCATTTAAGCGATCAATGTCCATTGGAGATCTGTGAGGTTATCCTTTCGACGGCTTACCTGGAGTCTATGTCAGCAGTGATGAGCACTGTGTGTAGTTGAATGAACCTGTCATGCTTGTGACACTGTGTCTGTGTACAATGGGTTCGAATATCACAGGTAGAAGGGGAGGGGGAGTCATCTTAAACTGAAAAAGGTGTGTAATGGCTAGAAGAAAAGAATATAATACTTCTGACTATATTAACCACTTAAGTGTCCCATGAGTCATGTATGAACATTTGCATTGTTTTGCTATTGTGTCTAGTGGCGGGACAGTGAAATTGTTAAGGTTCTCAAAAAATGAAAAATAAGAGAGGGTAAATACATACTCACTACCACTCCTTCCAAAATAATGGTAGTTTTTATTTTACTTGTCAGTCTGTTAAGTCAGTTGATTTTTGCATAAATGTGATTCTTTGTATTAGTCTGGGTGTTTTCTGTGTATAATTTGAAGAATGTGTTTACAAAAAGAAGTGTACCTATATTTATCTATAGCTTAAGATACACAGTAAAAGCTCGTTTAGTTTGCGACAAGATTGCGATTGTGTGATAAATATTTTAATAATTAATTGATTTATTATTATTATTATTTTTTTCACGTACAATGGTCCACCTCAGGGACTAAGTGCGGAAACCAACCCCCAATAACTTAGATCTTAGAAATGTTTTAATATATGTACTTACTTATGTAATTTTCGAAAAATATAATGATTTATTTACTTCAGTGAAGATCCATAAAATTGTGGACTGAAAAAGTTCTGCTGTCATTTATATCCCTCTACGATTTATTGCTTCATTTCGTAAACGTCTAAGTAGCTAAGAACTTGTTTATATCGATGAAGAAGGCATATTTTTTGTAACAAAAACACTTCTTTTTATGGACTACGAAACAGCCTTAATATTATTTAATCAAAATTTCAATTTTTACTTTTTTATACCTTTACAATATTTCATCTTATTAGCCTATTAATGTCTCATTGCAAGGACGGGCCTCCTCTTGTGACGGAGGAATACTTGACCTACTAATACCACGCTGGCCAGACGGATTGGTATAGGGTTTAATTTCCAGTTTTCCTTCATTTTATTTCGTCTCAGCTTTTTCACGAATAGTCCCTTAGTCGGTTTTTACGACAACCATGGGATGAGATGGGTGGTGACATATTGTATTCTTTATCCGTCACCACACGGAGAACAATATTTATTATATTATTATTATTTTATTATCTTTACTTTATTGTTTTGCAACGTCTGATTGTTACAGTAGAATAATAGAACCGAAGACATTGAAAGCACTCGCACTTTTAACAAACTTCAAACTTCAAACTTCAAAATACTTTATTTCATAAAATTTATTACAAATTGTTTGAAATCGTCGTTTACTTAAAATTGAAGCTACATTTAAAATTATAGATCGACACAGACAAACGCTACAGCACTAAGAAAAGCCGCGTTGTATTGTCAAATGTAAATTAAAGGAGAAAAATAAAACCAATCTACTACTCGAATCTACTTGTCTGTCTGTGTTGATCTATAAATTCCAGTTTCCAAATGGTAGGGCCAATGAGAAGAAACCTGGCAAAGAAACTCATGGCAACTCTTTTAAAATTCAGTTGTGTTTACAATTTTTTTTTTTACATTAATCATATACCCTATCAAAATATTTGACAGTACCAGACAGGATAATACACCATTTATACATCATAAAAAATAATAATCAAAGAAAAGAAAAGTAGAAGACAAGCATGAGAACAAGGAAGACAGAAAAAAAAAAGATAGAAAGGATACAATAATACAATTAGAACTTAGAGATAAAACAATACAGTAGCACGCATATATAAAAAAAGTGCATAAACTTGCATTATTTGAAACAGCCTATGGAACAGAAGCAGTTAATCCCAAGCCTTTTTGTCTTTCGTGTAGTCTAGGATAGTATAATATCCCTTTACGATAAGTTTTTGTTTGACTACATTCTTAAATTTATTAAAACTTAGATCTTGAATATCTTTCGGAATTTTATTATAAAATCGCACACATTGACCCTGAAATGAACTATGTATTTTTTGGAGCCTAGAATACGGATGAATAAGTCTATCTTTATTTCTAGTATTTATACTATGGACATCACTTCTTTTGACAAATTGGTCTTTATTTTTATGAACATAAATTATGTTTTCATAAATGTATTGACTTGCTACAGTTAATATATTGATTTCTTTAAATTTTTCTTGAAGTGATTGTCTCCTTCCTAAATTATAAATTGCACGAATAGCTCTCTTTTGCAGCACAAAGATAGAATGAATATCGGCAGCATGTCCCCATAGTAAAATACCGTATGACATTATGCTGTGAAAATAACTAAAATATACTAATCTGGCAGTTTCTATGTCTGTCAGTTCTCGAATTTTCCTAACGGCATAAGCTGCAGAACTTAGTCGCTTTACCAATGTCATAATATGTGGGCCCCACTGAAGCTTAGAGTCTAGTGTTATACCAAGAAATTTTGTAGTGTCCACAAGGTCTACCTGATCCTCCTTAACTCTTATTGTGGTTTTCACTTCTTGTACATTCGGCGTTATAAATCTAACACATTTGGTTTTGCGGCTATTAAGGAGCAAGTTATTAATGTCAAACCAACGAACAACTTTAGAGATAGCCAAGTTTACTTCGTCAGTGCTAGTCTGCTGTCGTTTCACTTTAAATAAAAGCGAAGTGTCATCGGCAAACAAAACTATCTCATGTTGATCTTTAACTAGATGTGGTAAATCATTTATATAGATGAGAAACAAAAGGGGTCCAAGTATGGAACCTTGCGGAACGCCCATTTTTACGACAGATCCTGGAGATAATTTTCCATTAATATTAACTCTTTGTATTCTATTATTTAAGTAAGACGTGAAAAGATCTAATCCAAGTTTACCTAAGCCATAGTGATGTAGTTTCCGTAAAAGTGTATCATGATCGACACAGTCGAAAGCCTTGGACAAGTCACAGAAAATACCTAAAGCATCGTAAGACTTCTCCCAGGCATCATATATATGTTTTACAAGCTCCACACCAGCATCGGTTGTGGAGCGACCCCTTGTAAAACCAAATTGTTTAATATGTAAAATTTTGTATCTACTTAAATATGTTTGCAGTTGGTTTGCAATAAGTTTTTCAAATATTTTACTGAAAGTTGGCAGTACTGAAATCGGTCTAAAATTAGTTGGGTCTGATGTACAGCCAGATTTATACAAAGGAACAATTTTGCTGGATTTCATTAAATCAGGAAACACACCACTATCTATCGAATGATTAAATATAAGAGCTAAATGCGTTGCAACTGAGTAAATAATATGTTTAGTAACAACTACAGAATTATCCCATAAATCTGATGTCTTTTTGACATTAATGGTATTAAAAGCTTTAATTATATCAAAAGGAGTAACATGTTCAAATTCAAAATCATTGTTGAAAATCGGTACATTATCCTTTAAAATTAATTCTGCGTTTATAGGTGAAGAGTTCAAAGATTGAGTAGTAGTAATTGGAATATCAGTGAAAAATTGTTCAAAGGCAGTGGCGACTTCTACATCTGATGTGATTGTTGAGTTATTGATGTTTAAGTTGTACTCAATGTCGCGGTTGACTACTTTGCCTGTCTCACTATTGATAATATTCCATATGGTCTTAATCTTATCATTACTGTTTTTAATTCTTGAACTCAGAAAACGTGATTTAGCTACCTTACAAAGCTTCCTAAATAATTTAGAATAATTTTTAACATAACTCTGAAATGTATGACTAAAATTATAGTTCCTTTCTTCATAAAGTTCATAAAGCCGTATTACACATAAACATAAATACCAGGTCCACCTTTTAGAATAATTTCGTCATTTCAGTAACAAGTGACTCTAAAATCAGGCTATTGTGTGTATGACAGAATTTTACGACATGTCTGCAAAACAAAGCACAACACAATGTTGATGTTGAAACCATGACGCCTTGTATTTTTAAAGCATGGCGCATTCTGAATACCCCACCATTATATACGACACATATAACACATTTATACTACATTAAACTTCTCAACTTCATGCTTAAATTATTTGCTAATAAAATTTATTAATGCAGTGTGTCACCCCATCTCATCCCAATGGGTGTCGTAAAAACCGATTAAGGGACTATCCGTGTATATCATCTTTACGTAATAAAAAGAAGGAAAAATTGAAATTAAACCCTATACTAATCCGTTTAGCCAGCGTGGTATTAGTAGGCCAAGTATCCCTCCGTCACGGGAGGAGGCCCGTCCCTGCAGTAAGACATTAAAGGGCTGTTATGATGAAACCATGACGCCTTGTATTTTTAAAGCATGGCGCCTTCTGAATAGATAAAAACCGACTAAGGGACAAACCGTAAATATAATCTTTACGAAGTAAAAAGAAGGAAAACTTGAAATTAAACCCTATACCAATGCGTCTGGCCAGCGTGGTATTATTAGGCCAAGTATCCCTCCGTCACTGGAGGAGGCCCGTTCTTGCAGTGAGACATTAAAGCTGTTATGATGGTGATGATACATAGGTAGGTACTATATTAAACTTCTCAACTCTATATACTTAAATTATTTGCTAATAATTTATCAGAGAGCGACACCATTTTATTTAAGGTTTCAAAAAATTGATGCTGTTCCTCTTCGGTAACTACTAACATGGCTGATGGAATGCAGGTTATCTCAATCACGTACAATTTTGGCAACTAGCAGTAGTTGAGCGAGACATTTATTTAGTACTAGCTGACCCGTGCCCACTTCGTTGGGCGAAAAAAAAAATTGAAATTAAACCCTATACCAATCCGTCTGCAAGCGTGGTATTAGTAGGCCAAGTATCCCTTCGTCAAGGAAGGAGGCCCGTCCCTGTAGTGGGACATTAATGGGCTGTTATGATGAAATAAGTTGACAATTACGAATTTAAGCTCTCTAGATATATCAGACCCACAGCTAAAAAACCGGTCAAGTGCGAGTCTGACTCGCGCACCGAGGGTCCTGTACAAACCTATTTATTTTCCCGCCAAATTGTGATAACGTCAGGATTCAGCTGTTTAAATACTATTTTTCCCGCCAAAATTTAATGACGTCACGACTTAGCTGTCAAAATATATTTTCCTGCCAAAATTCTGTGACGTCACGACTCATCTGTCAAAAATTCTATGACGTCACGCCTATCTGTCAAAATTGACAGCTGTCAAAAGTGACAGAGGTATAAAATATTTTCCCGCCAAAATAATATGACGTCACAAATCATCTGTCAAAAATTCTGTGACGTCACGACTCATCTGTCAAAAATTCAATGACGTCACGACTCAACTGTCAAAAAATATTTTCCCGCCAAAATTCTGTGACGTCACGACTCATCTGTCAAAATTCTATGACGTCACGGGTCACGTGACCTATGACGTCACGGGTCACGTGACCTATGACGTCACAGGTCACGTGACCTATGACGTCACAGGTCACGTGACACAGCTTTCCCGCCAAAATTCTATGAAATCAAAATATAATATGATTGCTAATAAAAAGTAGCCTATGTTCTTTCTCAGGGTCTAAAGATTGTCTGTACCAAATTTCATCGAAATCCGTTCAGCCGTTTAGGCGTGAAAGAGTAACAGACAGACAGACAGACAGACAGACAGATAGACAGACAGACAGACAGACAGACAGACAGACAGACAGACAGACAGAGTTACTTTCGCATTTATATATTAGTATAGATTGACGATGGATAGGCGAGGGCAAGGTGTATGGGGTGAGGAGGGGATGGCTAACGAGTTTCTGTGTGATGTTTGTGAAGTTCGCTCCGGGTCGAGTATCGTCCGCGTTCGAAGCAACAACGTGCATCGTTCAGCTAATGAAATATCCGTCAGCAACCTGAACTTAGTACTTCATTATTGACTCAATATTTTAGGCAGACATAAGTATTAATCTATACTTACGAGTATATTATAAAGAGGTAAAGTTTGTGAGTTTGTGACGTTGTTGGGGTTGATCTACTGAACCGATTTTTAAAATTCCTTCTGTTTTGAATAGTCCATTTATCGGGGAGTGTCATAGGCTAGTATCACGGCATATAATATCACGCTATGACTAATAGGAGTGGAGCAGTAATAAAATATGTTTAAAAAAGGGACGCTTCATAATTTTTAAGTTTTTTTCGCCGCCCAACGAATTGAGCACGGGTCAGCTAGTTTAAAGTAAATGCCAAGTTATTTACAGGAGTTAGCTATTACGACTCCCATGGAATGATGGGGTAGTGACTCTATGTATTATAACGCTGTCTCTGCAAGGAGACAAAAAGTTACTAGTTAAGAATTTTCCATAACCAGAATTTATGAAATTAGGATGGATAAGTTTAAATCCGCAACCTCGATCAGTTGCACCACCGACACCGAGGCAGTTAATCATACTAAGTGTGTTGATTTAGCCACAATACCGTACTACTGATTACTTATCCTAATAGACTGTACAATGCACATTTATTTTCCTTGTTACATTTCATATAATGTACATGTTATGATTCCACTGTCCTCGGACTAAATATTTATAGCGAATCACAACACACGTCACGGCCTGAGCGTACCAATTTTTTTGTCAATAAAATATGGCCTATTCGTTGTTTTTTGTTGTTCTAAATTTCTAACCTGCCTCAAAATGGTTTTACGGTTTATATTCTGCGTAGCAGACAGCTGATATTTTATACACAAATAACATGAACCCTTGTGATAGAGAATATTTGTGTACTCTACTTTGTGTTAAGCTTTTCTTCTTTACTAGTAATACAACATATTGTTAAGGGATTGGTGAAGAACCAATTATGTACAACTCCCTCGACTTAAAAAGTACAGTCAGGTAACAACGGGTTGTATTATTAATCAGCACACTGATAAGTTCACAGTGAATATAAATTAAGTACGGGGAATTTCAAGTTAACAGACCCAAATATAATTATGTCCGAAACAATAACAAAACTAGCTGTACATATTATATTTAAAATCAATAAGATTTTTATACTACAATAATAATATAGACAAAAGACAGAAATAGCTAAATTATTTTACCAACCGAAAGAACAATTAAATCTAGTCGACTAACTGTGCAACAAAAGCGACTAAAAACGATTCACAAGTAATGCTCGACCAGTCTTAAGTATTTCAATCATTCGAAGGTATTTTATCGATCGCTGTGGGAGCTGAGTCGTTAACATTGCATTGAAATTTGTAATAATTTTGTTTTGACACTGCCTCTATTGAATAAATTAGTTCTAAATTTATCTCTTAATACTCAATTTGGGCACGTGTAGACGCTTTTGATTACGTAAATTAATTCAATATAGTGTTTCGGGCATTTTGGGCGCTCAGAATATTATATATTTTGTCATGCTGAGCTAATATTTTGGGTAAACTAAAACATCTAAATTACTCGTTGTCATGTTACAAAGACTATTTTCGCTTCGTAACTTATTTATAAGTATATCTAAGGTAATCTCTTGTTCGTTCGTAGGTACATTGTTTTCTTTCAATTTATAACGTGGGTTTGTTACTTATCTTTTAAAAAATCTAATAGGTAGTTCTTAAAAATTCATTAGTTCCTAAAAATTTCTCCTTTGCCTAGAAGTTATACAACTCACGTACAAATATCATTCGTTCTCAACAAAGCCTTCTATCGTACGCAGTAATTAATTTTTAATTGAATCAATTTAAGATGTTTTTTTAATTAATCTAATAGGATTATAACACTACGACTTTAAGCCGCTATTAACATTATTCAGCAGATTAAAATCACAGAAAATATTTATGTAAAAGTATTTGTCCAAATAATGTTTTCGTGATGAAACATAAACTCGAATTCTTTATTCCGTGTATTTTTACTTTATTTCAATAAAAAACGATGCGACTGATCATAATGAACCAAATGGATTTTACGATTTTTTTTTAAACAATGAACTTTGTGACCAGAAAATAATTTCAAATGAAAAATTTAATGAATTTAACAGAGTTTGTTGCAAAATATTTATTTTAACAGAATTATTTTTAAATTTTCATATTTTTAAAACTGCCAAATAGTTGATTGAGAATATTATGTTAGGTGTTATTTCAACCATAACATTATTATAGTAATTTGCTCGTCCCTGCTTTACTCAGGGATGGATGCAGCGATAAGGGCAAACTTGAGCAATTATCCTATAAGATGCAAGGAAAGATGAGAGGTCATAACATATTTCATTCATGCGTGACAAGACAAGACAATGCAATAATAATGATATTCAAGTGTAAGTACTGTGTAGTTAATAGTAATACAATATTTATAGAGGTGTATGAACCCAGTTCATATAAAATTTTTGTGCTCTCGCATATCAACTCGTTGCAAAATAAAACTAGATACGAAGTTTTATTTTGAATGGCCCCTAACAGCAGAACAGAGTCAAAACAGCTTTTGAAACGAAATTAAAACTGTTCGGAAGTTTATCCGTTTCGCAATGATAAACAATTCTCCTATTGCATCGTTTTATATCGGCATAACGTCAAGAAAATATTGCAATGTTTACGTTACCTATTCACGTGGAACATTTAATACTATTTAAATAAAATATTGCACAGGAAATACTTTTAATCTGCTTGTAAGTAAGAACACTTATGTAAATTGTTTAAAGAACAAAGAGTACCGACTTGCTAAGGACCAGAGGATAAGAAAGAAAATAAATACATTGCACAAATCGAGTGAAAACCGTAAAGCATGTTCCAGTCGTAGAAAGTATTGAGGAAATTCGTTGGCGTTTTATTTTATTTCGACTAAGGATTTTCCGCTAGAGCGGCTCCAGGTTCGTCGGTCAGATAAAGTGCGCTCAAATATAAAGTTTCAATTTCTTCGCCGTCCGTGAGACGTGCAATGCCTTCTAAAATGAATGCCCTTTACGATATGTCGTCCTCGCATTTATTTTAGCATTTGATTACTTCATTAACACATATTCAAAATACAATTCGGATTATATAGAGCATGCATTTTTCCCTATAAAATATTCTATAGTGTGCTCGACACCAGACAGCGCATATTTCCATTTCAGAATTTCAGACTCCACTCACCTAGTTCATTTTCAAGCTGCATTTGATTTTTACAAAGAAAAATGAATCTTTTTGCAATGCAAAGTTCACAATATATTAATGTCAGACGAAAATGTGTGCCTTTTGTTTGAATGTAATGAAGCTAATCTGGCTGAAGCTTAATACTACTTTGTATCAATGGTAATATTGATGCGGTGTAAAATAATGATAATAGCAACCTATCTGTCATGAATAATTCTTAAGCATGATAACCCGAAAATTCAATCTCCGAACAATGGGATCGTATTAGCATACAAAAGGTTTCACATATTTTACGTAAATCCGTTATATTTTGAGTTATCTTCACGCAAAAAGGCAATGTTTTTCCTCTGACCTGTGAAATAAATTTTGTTCGAGAGAAAGCTTGTTATCAGCTAGAGGTTAGATTGCTTGAATTATTAAATTTTAATTGACCGGGGGGATGTGTAGACACGACAGGGAACATCAAAGAGTTCGTGTGAGTGAACCATTATTTGAGCTTTATATTTGAACTTTTTGATGGATTAAAATTTGTGTGACTTCTTCTATTGTACGTGTGCAGTATTCAGCAGTTTCGGACTAATATTCAGAATCAGGTGGTTATTTTGTTCATGAAGCATTTCCGTAGAGTTCTAGCAATCACGTTTGTGTGCAGCTGATGTAATGTGCTAATCTGCCTTCCATGTTCCGATTCGTTCTGCGCTGTCAAATTGTCCATGTTTTACAAGCAGTTTGTTTGCACCACCGACCAAACTATGATGTAAATAATTTTAATACACACGGCTTCATAATGGTGAAAATTGCAGAAAAACTTTAAAGCCAATACCAATGTTTCGAAATTATTGTAAAAAAGGTTGTCCTGTAAATTATTAGGAAAATAAAATGATCGTGAACCTGTATTTTAATAATAAACTAAAACAGTACTTGATATTTTTGAATAATTAATTTGGTAGGTACTTACTTATTAGTTTGTTTATTTCGTACGTAGCTTCGTTAAAAATAGTTAGAAGCCTGATTTCTTTTACTTTTTATGTTAGTAAAATATTTAATTGTAATTTGCACTATAGATAATTTCCACGATTTTTTTACATTTTCATCAACAATAAAGACTAAAGCGTTGACTTAAATTGTAGTTTTCACTAACTAAAATAATTAATGATTTTCATATACAATATAAATTGATTTATTAATTTATACAAATGAATGAGTGAAATCATTTTTAAACAACAATCACCTATAAATGCCACCGTAAAATCGTCCAAAAATAGTTTTCGACGAATTCAAAATACTTAAAATCACTGCAATAACGTGTTTTAACGATAAAAGCGAACATGGAGAAGAATTCGGCTAATTTATTGCAAAAAATTACCTACAAAATAAATAAGTAAATTTTTAATACTTTTCATATTGTATTGGCGTTTATGTAGAATGTCGAAAATTTTACATATTTGGCCAGAGAAAACAGTAAACGAGATAAGCGATATGTTTAAAAAAAATATTATATTGATTATATTTATTTTGTTTTAATTTAAAGTAAGATTTATGCCACTTCTTCGCAGTCTGTTAACATGAGTAGATTGTGTAAACGTGTCTTTGCTTCTTTTAACTCAAACATTTGCCCATGGATTCCAATAATTTGTTCAGTCAAAAGGAGTCAATAAGATTGCCCATAAAGTAAATAGCCCATAGATCAAAAGAGGAATGCTTATATGGCTATGTTTTCTATTTTGCGTTAATTTAAAATTGGAAGTCCAATTATAATAATCTTTTACACTCTACACTATAAAATATAGTTTATTTTATCAATAATTTCTTCTCTTTGAGGAGCTTTATTCTGTAGCTGTATTAATATTCTGTTCATTCAACTATCATTTGAAAAAAATAATAGTACTGATACTAACTCGGAGACTCGCGCTTGACCGTTGGATCATAGGTCTGATGCAGAAGGCAGTACTGCTTGACACGGCACGCATTGTGAGGAAGTTCCTATTTCTGGAGCCCTAACCACCAGTAGCTTGGTCCTTGTACCCGATGCTGGTGGGTGTACCTTTTTTATATTTTTAAATGTTTTTATATTTATATTTAAAAAGTAATAAAATGTAAAAAATTTAAAGAATGAGAATAATAATAGTACTTATAAATTGGAGGCCAATACGTGTATAATTATAAAATAAAATAATATATTCTGTATAAGAGAGCACTTGTCGGTGAATGTTTTTAGCAGTTATTTAATTTCACGTTTGGCGGAGTCTCAATCAGGTTCGCATTCGGACCAATCATTCAATCAACATGTCCATAATTGATGGTTATCGTATTATGCGACTCGTTAACGTTTGCCGTTGATTTTTGTTATCACTTGGACTTTTGTATTGTGATAATGGCTGCCCAATGAGATTTTAAACAGTTTACGTGATATGCTAATTAGTGGCGGAATCGGTAATATGTAATTAATTTGTTGGTAGATCGAGGATTAAACTCAATAGAATGAGGAAACAAAAATATCTGTTGGTGTCAAGTTATCTACTAACCGATCAATTTCAATTATATAAGCACTTTAGTGTTTCAAGATATTACAATTACTTAAACACAATACAAGGTTTTTTTTATTAATTTGAAAACAACATTGCTTTCATAATTCATTATTTCTTGTAGCTTGAAACCGCTAAAATAAAATAGTCCGTGTATTGCTCCACGAACTAAAAAATAAATGAAATCGTTAATCTTAATACTTACATAATTTGTAATTCCACTCAAATGAAATTAACTTTTTTATGCTTTTATCAATAGTCATTAATACCAAAACCTTTTAAGGTTAAAACAAAGAACAAATAATTTATATTAGTACTAACTAATAGACTTTTTTTATTATGAAACGATTATTATTTATATTCTCTAATATGGAGTGAAACTTTCGACGCCAAGCTTCGATTTCTATACAAAGCTTCTATACTCGAAAATACAAAATCATATTAAATGATAGTAAGCAATAGCAACTTAATTTAAACAGGCTCAAGCGGTTCACGTAAGTGTGACACGAGGCAGGCTCACCTCTAAGAGAGTTGGTAACTTAATTCATTATAGTGCGCCGTGTTTGAGTTCCGTGAGCACTCTCCGGTTTCGGCCTTGTTTCGGCAAACGAATACCTCCATCGACGCCCCCTTTACCTCCCCCCTCTTTTACCTCCGTATAAACAACCACCTGATTGACACCTATACCATGCAAATTACTTGCGAGAACTTTTAAGGGTACAGCAAGACCGTCCTAGGTATAACTAATATATAGTTTAGCAAGTGTATTATCTTCTACCGGGCTTAAACACGAACATAGTGGGAGCTTATTTGAATATTAGGCAGATCTAAGTATTAGTTGCATTTGAAATTGAGCGATGTTACCAGATTATTAAGTGACAGGATTTATGCGTGATATGTTTATTAAAATAAGATTATTTTATTACAAGTGTTATAATTATTTGTATGTATTAATTATTGACATCTTAATGACAGCTTAGATATTTGCGTGTTTACCTTTTACTCTAAATGTTAAGTACATAAATATGCATGATATTTAATTGTAGCGTATTTATTGCTTGTAATTATGTAAGCTTTCATAGGGTTTTTCAAACCACGCCACTTATATACTTACACAAGCACACACACACATACACAAATACCCACACACACACACACACACACACACACACACACACACACACACACACACATACACAAATATACACACACACACATACACGCGCATATCTAAACCCACTCACAAATTTTACGATCAAGAGATTAACGAGAATACAAACTGGCTCCACTCACACTTATTCCACCTATCCAGAGCACGGAGAGGCTGGTGATCTGTAACACAGGTCCGCCTAGTACTGAGACCAGTCTCTCACACAGACTACACACTCGCTGACTCTGTTATGGATCCGTTGTTTGTTACCTAAATTGTTTCATGTACTGTGTGAGAGAACAAATAAAGTATTTTTTTATTGTATTTGTATATTACGAGATATTTGTTATCCTTAATTATTTATAGAACGTATAATTAGAAAACACGAGAGTTTCAATAGCCTATTGAAAGATCGCTGTTTCAAAGTTGTTTAAAAGTTATTTCTTAAACTTAATTACTTAAAGAAAATGAAGAAGGATTAAAGGGAAACTTAGATTTTAATTCAATTATCGCTTAGAAATGTTTGTAAAAATGAATTTATAAAGAAGAATAACATGGCGGTCTTTGTTAAACTGTCACCAGCAGCGTCGGTAAACAAATCTTAACTTAAATTGCATCTCAAATCAACCAACTTGCTCACAGATGGTTAATTTTGTTATTATTTTGTAGACTATGCATATAACGACTATTTTATTTCTATTAATATTGTGATATATAAATATGGTTTTTATAGTGTTACAGTATAAATTTCTATTGTAAAAATATAAATGATACCTATATACCTAGCATTTATATACTCGTAAATGCTGTATGTAAAGTATAGTGGTATACTACCTCACTACATACGTAGCAATAAGAATAAATAAAAAACTTAAAAAAAAATGATAAGCTTATATTTCAACTAGATTTAACAGAGTATCATCGTTTCATTGTTCACGTATTAGTACGCATGCAAACAGTACATACTCGTAGTTCGTTAGAGACTTGACAAAAGCAAGATTAACTAGTAATCCGCGGTATACAACAAAACTGTATCAATAAAGTAATTGCTAAGTACAATTAGGTGTATTTTAATTGTATAGATGTGATGTGTTTCTACTGTATAAAACCTGTTGTCCGAAAGTGAGGAAATTATTGTGGTATACAGGAAATCAAAGTTTGGAAAAATAATTCTTGTTATTTATTTATTATAACGACATTTATTTTACGACAAACTAACGACGCTATCCTTTCAAGGGCTATGATATAATTTGGTAGGGGCTCTGGGATCCAATTCAAGGAGAAGTGCGAACTTGTTCTTTCTACGGTCTTCTCTGGCCTAAAAGAAACCGATGATTGAGGAAAGCACAGAGAGGACCGCGTAAATATTTCGAATTAGAGGCCTATATTCAGCAGCTGCGATAGCATCGTATCATGGCTGATAAAGCACCCAACGTGTCAATAGATACGTATCTCTTGATACATTCTAGAGTATTAATTTTAACTGCAAGCTTGAGTGGTTAAATGCTAAAGCAGATGTTAAAGCAGAAATGTATTTTTTTATATTTATGTTCTTTACTAAAAATGAAAGACAAAGAAATCACATTAAGAGCTTGTTAGTAGTATCGCTTGTAAAACTCTTGAAATGTTGATACCGTATTCGAGAAGGTTCATACTAAATTTAAGAATAACATTAATCAATCACTCGTGTAGACACGTTTTACACGTTTGCGTATGTAGGTAGGTACGCATATTAAACATTTATGTGTATACGAATCACATGCTTGCTGTTAGGAAGTCGTAAATGCAATATCGTTTTCTTATTTTGCTGTTTGGTAAGTGTAAATGTAATTTGTTTTGGTTATAAAGGTTCTCTATTTTGTCTCATAATTTTTTTATCCATAATCTAAGGTGTCATAACATTTTGTGTCCGAATCATCATGTGTCCGAATGGTAGCTAGCCCTAAATTCATGTCTTATAATATCACTTGTCCGTAAACCTAAATCCCTAAACATAACATGACCTAATTTTTTTTGCTATAACCATCACAATCTATAATATTTAAAAACATAAATACTATATTCTAGTTTTACATAAAAAAAATGTTTCTGGCGTTGTGGTCACCATACTAACCTAACCTAACCAACTGTTTCTGACTTTTGCCCTAATATTTTATTTTAGGACACGTGACTTTATAGCAAGAAAAAATAGGATGTGTAATAATTATAGTACCCCATTTTATGACACACAAGTATTATAGGTAAAGACGATTAGGTAATATACGATTTCGTATAAGCAAACATTATGGAAAGTGATGATTATAGTAAACTTGTTTGGGATTATGATTTTCGGACGATCGATATTCGGAGAAGAAAGGGACTACCGGTTATAAAGTGATACACTTTGATCTTAGCCAAAAGACCGAGAAGCGATAGGTTATAAAGTGATCAATTCTATTTTGTTAGGTATTTAGTTTTTTTTTAGCTTATATTGTAGTAATTTAAAATTATTTTATCTGCCACAGGACAGAGTTAAGTGAAAAACTATAGATTGTATATCCTAGTACTTAGAGAATATAGAGCTGAGTGTGAACATTTTACTATTATGTGAGAGAAAACATAGTTAACAACAAAATAGAAAACATTCACATTGAGGTCCACAAGTAGTGAAGTCTAGTCGAGTTATAATTATTTTGTAAAACACTAACAAGTTAATATTATAAATGTTATAATACCACATAAGATAAAACTAAGATACATTTAATTTCCTTCAACTCAAGTGCAACATAGTCGTAACTTGCATTGCTACACTAATGATTCAAAGTTCTCCTATACAGAACGTTAACCCCAACAGCTTTATTCCATCACTTTATAAGAATGAACTTCTATTCGTTGAAACATACGTATCTACTAATGAACACTACAAGTGTAACTTTTAACGACATAATGAAAATGTGGGACACATACGTTGGTTTAACTTTCGTTGCGTGAATGCAAAATTATTTGAACAAAATTTATGCACAGTTCTAAAACTGTTTGTGGTGCCTACCGAAATAAGTAGTATAAAAAAATGTTGTATGCTATTTCTATGCATGAAATTTTGTAACGCTAACTAGACGTCAAAAATAGAAGTCAATTGCGAAGTTATCCTTTTAGCGGCAGTCTAATCGAAACATAGCTTTGACAGGTATGGCTTTGGGTTGGAATTTACTTTAGTTGAGAGTGTAACATTGAGAAAAAGAGCTAGAGAAATAAAAATTTCTAGATATTATAACGATACTGGTGAAGGTAAAAACAATATTACGCCAAAGTTGCCTTCGAAGCGATTATTTAATAATCTGTCAAATAGAGTATCTTGGAATACGTAACTATTGTAACTACCTGTTTGATGACATCTCTTGTTTGATGACGTCTCATGTTTACCAATCTTTGCATTTTGTACCTATCAAAAATAATCTTCATGTAATTATCAATAACTATTTATTATTATCGTACAGAACATTTTCTACAGATAACAAAACACGTTATGAGAAACTGAGAAAACTGAGAAACAACAGAAGGTAAGTAAATTGCAAAATTACTTTAAAAAATCCCGTATCCCTATCCCAACTGATAAAGATATTGTGGGTTAATTTATTAAAGCAAAATAAATAAAAACAAAAGTTGCCTGTTATTAATGTTTAATTTAAACATAAATTAACATCGTTTACGTAATCATTTAGGAAATAACTTGTGTCTATTTAACCGTGTGTTATCGAAAATATTTTCAGTGTCATGAGATAAGAGTGTAGCCTCCCGGGAAATTACTGCCGAAATCTCGCCACCCGCCTATAGACAGTTCACTCGCCTCCTTTGTGCCTTGAATCAATTCCCGTAACTTATCTGCATATTTTATAATGCGAGACGAAGTGACGCTGCAGCATTCGATAGGTACCCCCATTTGGGACTTCATCGTGTATCGAAACGTTGGAGAGGGAATTAATTATATAAGTTATTTACAAAGAAAACTAATATGTGATAAATTAGTGTAAAAGATGTTTTGAGGTTGGTATTTGTGGTAAATATTGCTTTTACACTTTCACATAACGGGCTAGTCTCCTAACTCTCGATGTGTTTCCCTGCCCCCTGGAGGACACATACCAGCTTCATGGCAGTGCTTGGAGTGTGGTAAAAATAAAGCAGCTGGCGTGGTCAGCGACACAGGTGCTGGGCTGGAGGTCAACATACCATCGTTTCCTACCAACCCTAGTTCATCTAGCTCCCTGAATAATTCAGGCTTTGAATCACCTCAAGAGCTATCTGCTGACGTGGTAGTGGAGTTAAAGACGTTCAGGGATCACTTGCGCTCTATTAACTCAGACCTCAAACTCTTCAGGGACGAGTTGGCTGAGATACGTACATCCCTTACGTCATATCACAAGAAGGTGGATGACATCGTAGACAGGGTGACAGTCCTCGAACAGCGGAGCCCTGAACACACTAACGGTCTCACACAGATAATAGACCAGCTCAGACAGGACCTTGGCGACCGGGATCAGGAACTGTTGGCGAACGATGTGGAGATAGCCAGTCTCCCTGAAGCCACAAGCGAGAACGCCATACATCTTGTGATCCAATTGGGAGTTAAGCTCGGTGTGAAGATCGACGAGCGTGACATTGTGAGCGCCGAGCGCGTGGGTGGCCGGCATGTCATCGCTACTGAAGCTTCGGGACCGGAGGCGCGACCGCGCCCTCTTGCGGTACGTCTGGCGCGTCGCGAGGTGCGTGACGCCTTGCTGAGCAATGCCAGGTCCCGCCGTGGTGCGACTTGTGCTGACATGGGACTGCCGGGTGCGCCGAGGCGCTTCTATGTCAACGAGCGGCTTACCAAGGCTAACCGACAATTATTTCGGTTGGCGAGAACAGCAGGCCAGGAGCAGGGATGGAGGTTTGTGTGGGTTAAGCGTGGACGTATCCTCGCACGTAATAAGCCGGGTGATAAAACTTTTATCATCAAATCTGCGGGTGACATTAGGCAGGTGTTTGGTTACGATAGCGAATAGATATTGTCATATTGACTCAGGAAACAATTATTTTATTTTGCTATTATTTACTATTTGTTATTATTGTCATGTTATAAATATATTATTGTCATGTTATAATATATGTTCTAAACCTTGTTATAAATTAATTTTTGCATTATGTATGGATAGGCGGGCAGTCAAGTCAATTATTAAGTCTAATATTCTTTATCATATTTACTTAGTTCCATATTACATTTATCTTTATCATTCTCTTTATTCTACAAACATGTTTATTAACATTATGAATTATTTTGGGTCTATTTACAATTTAATCTTACATATTTACACTTACAGATTAAAATTACACTACACTTACAGACTACATACTAAACACAATAAAATACTATACAGACACCATACTATACAAAACTTATATTTACACTATAAAATTAATTTAATTGGAATATATAACTATTTACATTTATTCAAATGACTAAAAATAAAAACTTAGTTGTTGGCTTTCATAATGCTGGTTCATTGAGAACTCGACAGGATGAGTTTGTGATAGCTATGGAAGAGCTGGCTGTAGATGTTATGGCTATTAATGAGACATGGTTAAGGCAGGGTGAGGAGGGTCTCGCCCCTACAGTTCCTAACTACCGACTTAGACACGTGCCTAGGCCGAGGACCACCCGCGGTGGTCGAGGAGGAGGCGTCGGCTTCTATGTTCGTCGTGGTCTTAGGGTCCGTACTTTGAGCCATCCATCTATTCATGCAGTTGAGCAAATGTGGTTAACACTTTCCATCAATAGTACCACAATAATAATAGGGACAGCATACAGACCTCCTTGGATGGACAGTGCCATATTCTTCGATGCTATCACTGACTCTCTTAGTTCCTTCACCAAAGTTGACAAAGTTATTTTGTTGGGGGACTTTAACATTAACTGCATGAACCATTCTGACACTACATTACACAACTTTTTACATACATTTAACCTAACACAAATCATACAGGAACCCACACACTTCACAGACCACAGTGCTACTTTAATAGACGTTGTTTGCACTGATGCAAAGGCTCGCACTGTCTCGGTTGTACATAAGCCTGACCTTGGACACCATGCAATCATATCAGTGCAGTTTCAATTCAAGGTGAGCAAACCTGTACCACGGTGGTCATGCTACCGACCACTTAAAAACATTATACCTGATCTCTTTGAAGCAGACCTACTCCATACGAATTGGGATATTATACATAATCAGTGTAATGTAAGTGACATGGTGACAACACTTAACTCTTTAATTCACACTTTGTTTAGTTTACATGCACCTGTCAGGAAGGTTTTAATCAAGGAAAAGTCTCTTCCATGGATAACTGATACTATTAAACAGATGATTAGACTACGTGATAAGTATCACACAAGATACAGGCAAAGTAAATTGGACATACACAAAAATAGTTATAAGGACCTTAAATGTATTGTAAATAGTGCTATTGATAGTGAAAAAAAAGCTTATTTTAAAACTAATATAAATGCTTATATTAAAACCCCTACTAGATTATGGAGTAGTCTCAAATCTACTATCTCAATAGGGACACCAATTAGTAGTGATATGCAACACAGTTTGCAAACAAGTAATCCTGACATCTTAAATAAACATTTCTTGACTATTCCAGGCTCTAATACACTTCCCTTGTCAGATGTAATATATTTTGAATCAAATAGATATAACAGTAACACATTTAGTCTCCAGGTGGTTAGTGAGGAAACAGTCCGCTTGCACATTTGCAGTCTTAGATCCAATGCTGTAGGTACAGATGACATATCACTGGATATGCTCTTATTAACTCTTCCTCATAGTCTCCCAGCCATTACTGCAATAATAAATAAATCCATCAGTTCATCAACTTTTCCTAACACATGGAAAACAGCTATAATAAAGCCTATTCCTAAAACTCCAAATCCAACTGATCTCAAAGACCTTAGACCTATCAGCATACTTCCTTGCCTGTCCAAGGTGCTGGAGAAGGTGGTGTGCAGTCAACTACGCACATACCTAGAGCAACATAACATCTTGCCTGAAAAGCAGTCTGGCTTTAGAAAAAGCCATAGTACCTGTACTGCTCTCCTAGATGTTACCGATGACATACTGGAAGCTAGAGAGCAGGGAATGAGTACGGTGCTTACCTTATTAGACTACTCCCGCGCTTTTGACACTATTAATATCCCTCTTCTTTTGGCTAAATTGTCTTATTATGGTTGTGACCCTAACGCAGTCAAATGGTTTTACAGTTATCTGGTTGGCAGATCCCAATATGTCCAGGTTCTTGGGGAAGATGGTAACTCTGTTAGCTCCTCACATTCTCAAGTACTTAGAGGTGTACCACAAGGATCTATTATTGGGCCACTGCTATTCATTTTATACACAGCTGATATCACCAAACATATCCAATATTGTAAATTTCATTTGTATGCCGATGACCTGCAAATATACACATCTTTTTACCCTCAGCATTGTTTTGAGGCTGTAGATAGGATCAATAGTGATCTTGCAAGAATATGTGACTGGTCTAAAACTAACTCACTATGTATTAATGGTTCTAAATCCAAGTTTTTGGTATTGGGTTCAAAGGAGGGCACTAAAATGATAAGATCCTTAAATCCTACAATTTTAGTTGATAGTTGCCCCATCGAACAGGTGATAGAGGCTCGTAATTTGGGTTTAATAATGGATAGTGAGCTTCATTTTGAGACGCATGTACTTAAGGCTGTAACAAATTGCTTTTACCGTCTAAAGCTTCTATATAATATCCGTCGTTATCTCACTGTGGATTTAAGGGTTATGCTGTGCGAGTCTCTAGTATTGTCGAAACTAAATTATGTTGACACTGTGTACGGCGCGTGTATACTAAAAAGAACCCAGAAACTCATACAGCGCGTGCAGAACTCCTGCGCACGATTCTGCTATGATATCCCTCCGCGTACACATGTCACTCCGTTCCTCAACAGTGGCAATTTGATGAAGATGGCGACCCGTAGGCACCTGCATTTGGCTACACTTCTGTTTGGTGTTATCATGCACAAGCAACCGCCTTACCTGTATAGAAAACTTTCTTGGTCTCGCAACGTAAACCAATACAACACAAGGGCAGCGTCGTATCTGCTGGTCTACACAAAACACAAAACCACAGCATTCCGTGGCAGTTTTAGATATGCATCGACTCGATGTTGGAACAATCTACCTCCGCCGCTTTACTCACTGCGCACGGTACACACTTTTCGACAAAGATTTAAAGCACACTTATTAAATTTACAAAAACTAAATACATAACACAATAAACTGACAGGACGCTATTTTGACATCACTTACTTACGTCTTAAACTTCTGCCTTGGCTTGTGGCTCCGGCGTCGTTGATTGGCGATTCTGCCAAAAGTTACACACCGCACTACAACACTATTTATTTAAGGTATGTATTCATAAAATGTTTTCTTTTCTTTTTTTTGAGTTGTTGAGGTATTTATTGAAGTATTATATTTAATCGTTTATATTTAATCGTATCTTTTTATTATGTATTCTTATAATTATGTTTCTTTTATATATATTAAATATATATTATTATATTTTATTCTTGTAATTTGACTGCTGCTTCGCGTGTTAACGAATACCTTCCGTAGATGGGCATAACAGAATACCAGCGCTGTAGTGTCGTATTGTCTATGACGCATGACGCTACAGCAATTAGCTGAGTTATGTCCTATTTTGTGTACATTTGTTTTATGTTTAAATTTATTTTATTGTATGTTTTTCGTTTGTGCAACAAAATAAAAATTTTCTTTCTTTCTTTCTTTCTTTCTTTCTTTCTAACGGGAACTCGTTCTTTGAGTTTTAAATTTATTATAATTTTATCATAATACTCTATTAAGTTTCCACTGCATGGATGAAGGGCTGTTTCTGGTAACGGAACGGAGGTATTTTTTGTCCTACTAATCCCCTTGCTGGCAAAACTAATTGGTAAAGGATTAGTCCTATTTTTTTTCATTTGATTCATAATTATTTACCGATGAATGTTATAAGTATACCTAAATAGATTGTTACGAATACAAAATAGAGCAGCCTAAAAAGGTAGAACGCTCAACCCCATCGATTAGCAAATATTGTGCAAAATGCATACATACCATCGAGCCCACAAACTATCTAAATCTCAAATGCGATGTCCAATGGCTAATGAAAACAATCTTTAAAAGTATAGGGTAGTGGAATAACAAACAAAAGTCTTCTGGCTGTTTGTATTGACTAATCCGTTAAATAAAAACATACTTGTTTCAGCCAGTGTCTGGCGGGCGTGCGGCGGCGGCGTGGATCTCCCGAGGCGTTATAGCGTTTTGTTGGTAATGCGCACCCAACTTTTAGAAGCAACTGGCGCGAGTCCGTACCGCAAATAGGATTACCGACAGACCTAGAAAGCCTGCGCGTGTCGGCTAATTCAATTTTATTGTCAATATAAAATGGAATAAACTTTTTCGTCTAACTTTGCTTTCAGTTTTGAAACAGTTATATATTATTCTGTTAAAAATTGAGCGACAATTTGCCGATAGGATGTAACCAATATTGCAAAATTGTTCAATTTTAGATACAATGAAATAGGAAAGAATAGAATTCTTGGTTGTCCAATTTAACTGGAACCTTTGAAGCGGGCACAGAAGCGAATCTCTGCGATATATTCCCGTTTTGACGTGGAGCCAATCAAAGGTTTTACAGATTTAGATCGCACCCGGTTAAAAGTAAAACAAAGTGCAATGAATGGTTCTCGAGCGAGCCGCAGCCGCTTTGCCGTCTGTGGCTGACGATGCTTCGTCACGTCCGTACAATGACAAGATTAATGAATACACGTACTACGTAACGATACACCACAATAAAACGTATCAACTAACAGACTGTGTGGTGCCGAGTGGATTTTTGTTTCATTCGTTGAATTCAGTAACTAGTGATACATTATATTGCTTTTAGTAATCGTAAAATAGTTTTGTTTTACGGTTACTAAATCGATTTTTCGAACTTTGAAGTTGAGAAGTTACTTAAGTTAAGTAAAACAAGTAAAAATAAGAGTACTTACTTTAGCGGAAAATAGAAAAACTACTTATAGTTTCTTGGTATTATTAAGTGTTTTATCTTTCAATTCTGGAGCTAAGTTCTGTTTTATATGAAAATACTATCCGTTGTTCTCATTTCCGAATTATTTTAGCTTTTTTCATTAGGTTTGATGCGGTCATTTTGTAAAGTCGTTGCCGAAACAGTTAGTTTTTTAGAAGAAAGATGAAGAGTGTGGCCTGAGATTATTTTGTTACAAAATGTCAATATCTACACGTTTATAGTATACCTACTCCGACTTTTTCAACGCGGCTTTAGTAATGGAAATAGAATTAGTTTTATTGTTTTTATTTTACACTACATGCGCAGGTCGATTTAATTGTTAAACTATGCTACTTTAAACAGCATGAGTTTCGTTTATACCTACTTATATTTTATTGCGATCAATCAATATAATAACTTTTTTTTACTAAATAAGTGTGTCTAGAAATACTTATGATAAGAAGAATATAATTTTAGATTCCTTATGCCGAACGAACCTCAAGGCAAAGAAAATTTGTAGGACTCTGATTAAGGATTAAATAATTGAAGTACTATTTAAACATGTTTTATTCGTAATCATTCTCATATGAAAATCAAAATTAAAATACCTACATTTTTCACAACTTTGCCTCAGTTGATTATGAAATGAAGCAAGTTATTTGTTGTTATTAATGTCTAATTAGAAACGGCCATTAATTGATCATTTCCATGTTTCATAAATAAAAGAATTACGGACAAAGATATAAGATTCAAATTTAACTTTATTTTACGATTGTTTGAACGACTTTAGATTGTTGATAAAACTCTACCGCATTCCCTTATCTAACGTAGTTAGTCTTAGACTTTGAAAATGTTACAATATTGGCGTTTATCGGTCATTATTTCAATTGCTTTTGCGAGCATTCAGTGAAAAACGATTACAATTCCACAGGGACTAAAAGCGGATTAAATGTAAAAGGTGAAGATTTCTTTATTGTCGTTTCTGTACGGGAATGTACTTGGGCGCGACGATTTCGATTCAGTAGAGACTTTGTCGCTATAATTGATTTAGTGTTAAAATTTCTTTAAAAGAAAAAGTAGGGAAGTGAAAATCGATTTTTATGTAAGTAGTTTTTGTTCGTTATATTCTTAGGGTTATGGTTTATATTATAATAATGAGTTTTACTTTTAACAAGGACGTTATAGTGAAATCAAAAACTTAGAACATAACTCTAACTATAAGTTCTAGAAACTGTTTTTGGGGCTTAAGTTAAGTCTGTTTAAGAAAAGGTTAACATTTCATGAAAAAATATAAAATATACTTAACTTATAAAGTTATCTATTAAGCTCAGTTTGCTTCAGCTTATGTAAATAAATTGAAAAATAACTTCAGCGCTCTAGACGTTTTACTCAAAAAGATACAAGATACACTTTGAGTTTCAAATTCAAATTATAAGCAAAACTGGTTTATAGGTTTACTGCGTTTTATTTCTATCTCTTTCTCTGATACCACAACGTTTAGTTGTGTAGTTCATTAGTGTATTATTAAAATCCAAGAAGTAGTTTCGAGTTTTGCATAGGATTAAGTCAGTTTAATTTTATGAGCTATAGCCGTTGACAATTTTTAGGAAATTGATTAACTTTAATTATTTTAATTAAGAATTTAATATGGATAAAACGTACTTCTTAAAAAAACTCAATAAATTCCTTCTTAACGTAAACATTAAGTCTCCGTGTGGTGACGTAGTAAGAACACAATCTGTCACCTGTTTCATCCCATGGGTTTCGTAAAAACCGACTAAGGGACTATCCGTGAATATTATCTTTACGAAATAAAAAGAAGTAAAACTTGAAATTAAACCCTATACCAATGCGTCTGGCCAGCGTGGTATTAGTAGGCCAAGTATCCCTCCATCACGGGAGGAGGTCCGTCCCTGCAGCGGGACATTAATGGGCTGCTAAGGGTATTTATATCTATACCTATTTTAATCCCGAATTTTAATATTCCGAATATCAAAATCCAGAAAACGTTAGGACATTTCGTCATTATCCCATTTTTTAAAATTTCGAAGTATTATTTGCCATATCCATCCACCAACTCCGAATTTCATTTGCCCATTTATTTATTTGTACGACGTTTTAAAATCCAGATGAATGAGTTCCAGATATAAAAATCTAAATGCACGAAATCCAGGGGACCGTAATCCATATGCACTAAAGCCAAATTTTTAAAACACAATTTATTGAAATACCTTTATTGAAATCCAGACAAACGATATCCAGATTTTTAAAATCAAGATTTTTGAAATTCAAATAAACGATATCCAGATAAACTAAATCCTTTTATCTTTTACTAATAGTATTAACTTAACCTATTTAATTGCAACCTAAACTAACCTACTAAGTCGAATTTGACAATAAAAATCTATGAGTAATGGGCAAGTAAAACAATAGCTAGTCGGTTCTGGCACTCGCCGGCCGCTGCCGCGGCACGCTCGCTTCGCTCGCTCGGCTCGTGCGAAGGGTCACAGTTCTAACCTAACCTAACCAAATCTAACCAAATGAGTCGAATTTGACAATTAAACCTATCTGTAATGGGCAAGTAAAACAATAGCGACTCGGTTCTGGCCCTCGCCGGCCGCTACCGCGGCACGCTTGCTTCGCTCGCTCGGCTCGTGCGAAGGGTCACAGTTCTAACCTAACCTAACCAAATGAGTCGAATTTGACAATTAAACCTATATGTAATGGGTAACTTAAACAATAGTGAGTCGGTTCGCAGTTCTAATCTAACCTAGGTCACATAAAATAATATTATGTATTGCAATAATTTAGCTGGAACACGATTGTATGGAAACCAAATAAAAAGTTTATGAAAATCTGGCAAAAATTTATCTGGAATATGATTATATGGGAACCAAATAAAAAGATTATGAAAATTTGGTAATAGTTTATCTGGAAAGTGGTACGATGGGAACCAAAAAAAGTATTCTGAGAATCTGGTATAACTAAATCTGGATCATAAGAATATGGGAAACAAAAAAATACTATTTGAAAATTTGGTTTTAGTGCATCTGGAAATCGATTCATCTGGGAAATTAAAAACGGAATTTGAAAAATTGGCATTCATTACATCTGTCTTTTAAAAGTTCTACCAACTGTTTTCTGGGTTTTAAGATTCGGGTAACAGAAATTCGAGGTTTCAATAGGTTACCGCTGCTAAGACCTAAAATACCACCACGTCTTTTAGTCAATAAATTGCATGGCGCCAGTTATATTTAATAAGATTCCTAAGGACTGGAAAGACCTGCCGCTACAGTTATTCAAAAACAAATTGCGTGGTTTTTTTAGCAGCGAAGTCATATTATAGTGTAGCAGATTTTCTAAACGAGAAAGTGTTTTAGGATATCTGGACTTTTGTTGTTAATTGTACTTGGTCTTGAAATGTCTTGTTATACATAAAAAAATTATATATTGCATGTGTGTTCCTTTTGTGCTGGTACTGTTAGTAATATTGTTATTTATTTTAATTTATTCATGGGCTTTATATTGTTAAACTTAACTTTCGCATGCCCTTTGGTAAAATATAGCTGAACTTTGAACTTGTATTCACATAAAATAACAACATTGTATACCTATATTTGCGAAATAAATTATTCTTATTCTTAAAATAGTCAAAGAAAGACTACATCAGTCAGCATTAAACCTTCCATTAAGAGTTTCTTAATTGACTAAAACAGTATGCGGTTGTCAGTCACACTCTAAATTTGACAGTAACCTATAAATATACTCATTTAATGGAGGGACATTTCCATCTAATTCTGGACAGATGAATATTGTATTGGCTTTTATCTGTAGTACTCATTCTCACGGAGTGATATCGCTATTTATATTCTTTTGGTCAATTAAAAAAGTCTACCTTGACATATTGTTCAAAATTGGGATGGGAATATATTAGAAGTATTATTTGATTAAAAGACTGATACGCAAAAAATTGCCTTACATAAGTAGGAAATCGAGATGCCATCATACCCCTCTCACCATAAAAACAAATTCCAAAGTATAGGTCCCAAAAAGGTTCTTATATGTAAGTAACAGTTCAAAGTAGAACATATTACAAATGTGAAACAAATAGACAACAAGTCAGCATAAAAACTCAACATATTCTACATTTAGTTTCGGGAAAAAACAAGAAACAATTTACATAATGAGTAACATAGTTATAAAAAGTAACAATGTATCTATGCCGCGTCTCGTCTATGAATGTTCCAAACTTGAATAAGAAACGCGTGACCTACCTAATCATGGGATTATCTCGTTATGTCGTTAGTCGACTGTCATTCTTTGATCCTACCCGACACTCGCTATTCCGCTGTGTCACTTCAAGATTTTTTGCTCACATATACACATGCTCTTCTAGATTATACGCTGGGTAAATTGGGTATTATGTTCTGGTCCTTTTATGTACTTAATGTTTTTCAAAAACATAAATATTTATGTTTTACTGACATATTATATTAAAATAGGTGGTTTAACATTATGAAGTAAAAACAACGCTAATTACTGACACATTTTTTTCTGGTGCTGCATATTTTGGACAGTTAGTATAATGTAAGCCCAAATAATAGTAACTGAATTAGATTAAAATCATAGAACAATACTTATATATTTACATAATTAAATTATTCCTGGCATCGTTGTATCATATCCTAATGAGAGAAATTAATTACATATGTGTCTGTGCTAACGAAATGTATTTATCATAACAGTCTATAAATGTCCCACTGCAGGATCGAAGTTCTTTCAGTGACGAAGAGCAACATGTCCTACTAATACCACGCAAAGGTATATGTAGTGTTATTTTTTATTGTTTTCGTAAAGATAATAGCTGTGACTTTTCCTTTAATAGATTTCACCAGATGAGAAAAGCAATAAGTAAGTAAGTAATACACTAATAAGACCCTTATTTTAAATAAACTTAATTATTATGAGGGTCAGGAACTAAAAGCAAAGCTTAAAATCTATTACCTATTTTACTTAAAACACTAGACCATTACCCAGACATACTATACTGCACAGACATTCACAATGAATCTTAATCTCATTAAACCTTCCTCGAACATGTCATTTTATTCTTAGCATTCAATTCAGTCTATTTCAGTACAGCAATTCAAACTAAGTCAATTCTTTTATCCGTCTTTTCCATTACGTACCATTCGAGAAAAAGTTTCTTACTATATGAAGAGTGGACTTAACTTGTCTCTGAACTTAAAATATACTCGGAGGTATTACGAGTATACGTAGGTATGTGCAAAGTAGTGACAGCACTACTGTACTAATGTAACTGTTATTTGTCAAATATAAACTTTCGTGAGACGCAGTTGTTGGTTACATACGTGAGAGAGAAACTTGACGGTTTACTCCGCTTCTATCTACTGACAAGTCAACGCAGGATCATTTTGGAATCGCAGAGCTTAACTAGCGTGTTTGTTTTTACTACAAGTTTGGAAGTAATCCATTTAAAAGTGTCAGATTAGAGGGGGTCGGGTGAATTTGCTTAGGCGGGTTCGGTCAGCAATTTATGTCCGTATGCCACCGCAGATGTGGTCGGTGGCCTAGCGCCTTGCCGGCTTGCGGTAATGTTTATAACAACAAAGGCCGAGTAATTAAACACTTAGACACGACAACAGGACCCGGATAATACCTCGCAGAGCACAAGTGTCTCGGAAACTTTTGCGTACTTCTGGAATAAGACGCTTCGCCACGGTACAGTTTAAGTTTTAGTATTTTAGAAACTTGAGCTTTAGTTACTATTAATTTTAATTAGCTACGAACGTCTACAGGGACTTTTTTACTCCATTTTTTGTTAAGAATGCTTACATTAATTAAATGTTGTTATTTATAATGGTAACTAAAAAAGCTAAATAAAGTTCATAATGAAAAATACTTTTTTTTTTCATTTTGTGTTGTTATGTAGGTAGGTGAGTGACAGAATATTAATGAATATTAATAGTTTGCCTCGGTAGCACATATCGGTCGAGTATACAACGGAAGTGCAAGTTTCGGGATTATGACACACGCCAAAAAAATGCTTTTCCTGTCCTTAGTGTTCTTGGGTTGTACTTGGCTTGGGCTGTACTTTTATATTTGTAAAAGTATTCGCTGTTTTTAACTTGGCTGACTCATAAGTTGATTCCTAATGCAACTGTATTTATTTTTAAATAAAGAATAAAGGAAATCAATCCAGTTGGTTCCATATGCATTACAGCTAAGTAGTGTGTGAGTACAAGATAAAGTCATTGTATAAAATAGGATCACGTGCGGTGAGCGCTAGGTAACGACGCAAAAGCTGTTATTGAACTTGTTCTACGATGTTAGCAAAATAAGACATACATATCTACGTTGTTCGTTTTATTCCAGTAAAAATTGTAAAAGTAATTTAATTACTATGGGAACTATATCAAATGAAATTATGTGAAATAAAACATGGCATTTAAAATTATAGCACGAGTGGAAGTTTATGGTAACAATAGCATTAGATCTAATGAAATGATGGCAAATGAAATTATATCAATCATTACTTAACCCATTTAGTTCTATACAATGCATTACAGGTAAGTAGTGTGTGAGTACAAGATAAAGTCATTGTATAAAATAGGATCACGTGCGGTGAGCGCGAGGTAACGACGCAAAAGCTGTTATTGAACTTGTTCTACGATGTTCACAAAATAAGACACATCTTTTCATTCGTTTTTAGTATCGCTCTTTATACATTTTTCTATGAGATGCTTTTGTACTTTTGACTGTTTTTGAGACTGCGTAGGGTTTAATTTTTTAATTCTATTTATTGATTGTAATTATCATCTACGAGTAAGAAATACTTAATGTTATTAATATTCTAGGTAGGAAGCAATGTCATTGTAGTAGTAATGACAACTATAAACAAAAATTCAACTAAAATGAGTCGACACGCGTTTTTATTAGAAAATAAATAGAAAGTAAATATTATATAAACGGCATATTAACGCGCATTTTATTTATCTTGGTATTTTATTTACCGTGGTCGCCAGCGGTCAGGTGCGACCACGGTAAGCCAGTGTAACCTGTGCCGAAACGTCAAGTAAAATAAAGGTAAATAAAATGCTCGTTTTATCATAATGAAACGCGATAGTTTAAAAGTTATAAATAAAAAGTAGTAAGTAATATTGAACCAAAAAAATTAAAACATTTTGGATTGGCAGAACTTTAGATAACTGTTTCACAAAATGTGAAAATGTGTACATATTTATTTATTTATTTATTTATATAAAACTTAAATCTATCTTTACAGGCAGACCTAATGCGACAGATAAGTTGAGCTTATTATCTAATAACTTTTTATGTACTTGTAACTATAAACTATCTTATAATTAACTTATTTTATATATTATAAAACACGGTAAACAATTAAAAACAAAATCTAGTTGCTGCACAGGCAGTAAGCAGTCCTTCTGAATTCATTCAGTGAACAAGAGAATAAGTCTATTTGACAAGACAGGTCGTTGAGCACACGCAGCGCCCGCACGAGCGGTGCGCGCTGCAGCAGGTTGGTGCGAGCGTGGGGCACGGCCAACAGAGGTGGTCGTCGCCGACGTCCCACATACTCGTCCGGTACACACAGCTGAATAATCTCCATAATACCCGGGTTGTGAATTTTACCGCGTATTACACTAAATATGTAGGTGGAGAGAGATACCTCACGTCTCACTTCGAGTCTGTAATAGCCAATCATACCTAAAACAAATAAACTGGGATACAAAAGTGGGTACCCTGGGTACACGCCATACTGCTTTAGGTATAAGAACCTAAGACATTTGTTTTGAATACGCTCTATCATTAGGTTGTACTTTTCTTCGTGTGGTGACCAAATTACTGCATTGTACTCCAACTGACTCTTTACGAGTGCTTCGTAGAGAGCTTTCAAGGCACATATGTTAGTAAAGTTGTTACCCTGTCGCAATACCATCCCTAAATTCCGGTGTGCTTTTTTGCATATGTCAATAATGTGCTGTCGAAACAATAAGGTGCACTCGAAGCGCAGGCCCAGGTCTCTTACCTCCGTAACGCGCCTTAACGGTAACCCCTCCATGACGTACTCATGATGGCTCGGGGTTCGCGAGCGACTGAATGACAGTACGGAACACTTAGCCACATTAAAGTACAATTCATTGTCTTGACTCCATGCTAATATACTGTTGATGTCTTTTTGTAGTACGCTATGATCTGTGCTATGTTTTATTTTTTTTACTAGTTTTAGGTCATCAGCAAATAATAAAGGAATGGACTTACATACTACCTCAGGGAGGTCGTTGATCATCAGAATGAATAGCAGGGGCCCTAAATTGCTCCCTTGACTCACCCCAGATCTTGTAGGGTAGGGGTCTGAAAGGCATCCTCCACAATGGACATACTGACGTCTGTCACGCAAATATGATGCAAAAAATGAGAGCGTGTGCGGGGTGCATCCCACACCGGCCAACTTGAATAAAAGTACGTCATTGTCGACTGTGTCAAACGCCTTGCGGAAATCAAAGTAGGCGACATCAACCTGCAGCCCTGCATCCACTGCCGGTACCAGTTGCGTCATCAGATTTAGCAGATTACCTGTTGTTCCACGTCCTGGTCGAAATCCGTGTTGAGCGTCAGATAACTGTGCACTAATCTGCGGATAAAGACAATTGTGAATGGCCGACTCAAATACCTTAGCTGGAGCACACAGGACTGCCACCGGTCTATAATCAGCTGTCGCAGACCCTCCACCTGCTTTCGGTACTGGTACTACTCGTGTGAGCTTCCATCGGTCAGGATAGGTAGCGGTTCCCAGACACACGTTAAATAAATGTTGTAAAGGCTCCACCAATGCTGGCCCACAATCCCTTAAAATATATGGCGGGATACCGTCCGGCCCGACCGAACGTTTCGGCGACAGACGCGCGAGTGCACGTCGCACGTCAAGCGGCTCGAGTTGAGTTAGGGCCACGCGCGCGCCCGGCAGTTCTCCCATGCGCTTACTAGCCACCTCCACACTCAACGTCGCTGAGTCCGGAGTATATACAGACTCGAAATAGCGGGCGAACTCTATGGCACTCTCGTGTTCTGTCAATATCCTACCATCTTTTATTATTTTCCGGCTGGAAGTGTAACCTGTCTTAGCTCTAATGAAGTTCCAGAATGCTCGCGGTTCTCTCGCTCATATATTATTACTCGTGACTGTACCTATGTGTGTATTTATTTACATGAGTTCAAAATTGTATTTTATATTTAAATTGCTGTGCCGAAACGTCAAGTAAAAAAAAGGTAAATAAAATGCGCGTTAGAACATCAGTTTTATAAAGCTGCGATTAAGCTTTAGATGTGATTACTTTTATAAATTCGCACGAAATATGAAATAAAATTAATAAATATTAAAAGAGGTGTGACGATTACAAAAAAACAAAAGAAGGATCGATAGTTCTATAAAAGAATTTTCAGAATTTATAATTTTGTTAAAAGACAAGTACTTATTAAAAAAACTTACCTTTTAATTAATTCAAATTAGTGATCATTTTATTTAGCACAAAGCTTTTAAATACGTCGAATAATAATAAATACCCTTTAAAATGCATAAACATATATCCTTTACTAGTACATCCATTTTGAACATCCGTCTAAATTTTCCTACATCAAAACTTTTATGTTTGTCTATAACTTCCTTCCCCACTTCAATTTCTTAGATAAAATCCTTTGTCTGTATGCAACTGTGAGAAATTCCTCCAAAAGTACAATTTGAACTGTATGTACCTACGTATAAAGAATGCGAACAACAGTATTTTTACTTTTTAAGTGGAAAGAATAGCGATCGTTTAACATTTTCTTACCACAAGCTATGACGACACGGATTGCACAATGACCACATTAAACTTCTAAAGGTAAAAAAATATACATAGGTATTTGTATACCTTTCTTATCCACGTGGTGACGGAGTAAGAATTCATTCCGCTCTGTCACTCCGCGTGAGACGCACGTCTCCGCGATCGACTGTTTCCGTTGCCTCCGCTACGACTCCGTCGCGCCACTGCGCGCGGTAAGTACATCGCCAGACTACATTACGTGTGTTATTATTGTTTTGTTTTCGCTTAGAAAAGTCCTGAAAAGGGCTTGGACGAGTGTAAGCAAACTAATAATAAACTATACGTAGTGTTTTGACCCCTTCAGGGTAATCGGTTGATACCTAACGGTGCAAACGAAGCCGATTGAGCTTTCAGGTAGCTCGTTTCCGCCCCTTAAGGTCGGGAACAAAAACCGAAAGTCCGGACCCCACTGCACTGGGCCTACCCAGGGGGAAGGAAGACCGGTGATCCACTAGGGCACCGCTCACTAATAGGACTGTCCCTGTTCACTTAGGTTTTTGTGGCGCTCCCTGCCCTCGCGGGGGGCGCGTAATTATCCATCATGGATCAAGATCCGCCTCAAGAACAACAACAATACCGACTCAGATTTGACCCTAATGACCCAGCTAGTATAATGGCTGAGATTCAAGCCCTTAAAGAAGAAATGACTCCTCAAGGTTTCATCCGTCAATTAAAGTTAGATGAATTAATCGCCGCTTCCAAGAGGCCCGCCCCGGCGCTCTCCTCTGCCTCCAGTGTGGGGGACACCTCCGAGTGTAACCCAGACCCGCTCGCTTCCTTCACCCCTGTAAAGGGGAAGAAGTCAAAACGCAGTGCGCGTAAGCGCGCCGCCGCTCAAGCCCCCACCGCCACAGAGGAGGTCTCCTCAGTGGTAGTGCCAACCCCCGCCCCCGTCACTTTAACTAACGTCCCCGCCCCAGCACTGATGGACCTTGTCATTGAGACACCCGTCCCAGTAGCTCCCTCCACATCAGGCGTTAAGGTCAACCAAGGCCTAGCCTCTATCCCAAGCCCCAAAGCCCCCCCGCCAGTCTTCCTTCGTGACAAGACTAGGTGGGACGCTCTCTCCCGCAACCTCGCGGAGAAGCGTATTCAATTCACTAGCGCCACCAACACAGGGCAGGCGATTAAGATCAAAGTCCCTTCCATTGAAGACTTTCGTAGTCTTACAAAACATCTATCAGACTTCCGCATCCCTTACCACACCTATGCCCTCCCAGAGGAGCGTAAGGTGAGGGCTGTGCTTCGCGGGATACCGCATGAGATCAGTAATGAGGCCATCCTAAATGACCTCAAAAGTCAGGGCTTCCCCGTCGAGGCGGTACATAAAATGTACAGCCGTATTGGCAAGCAGTTCCCCCTAGCCATGGTCATTCTGACCTATGCGCCAGGCTCCGCGGCAAGAGACATCTTCCGCCAAACGTCACTAGTCGTGTGTGGTCTCTCCGGCCTCAAGGTCGAGCAGCCACACCGACGTCGCTTCCCAGGACAGTGCCACCGCTGTCAGTTATACGGCCACGCCGCCCGTAACTGTACAGCCTCTCCCCGGTGTGTGAAGTGCCTAACACCTCACCTCACCTCAGAGTGCTCCCGTACAAGGGACACCCCGTCACCCCCAGCCTGTGTGCTGTGTGGCCAAACCGGCCACACAGCCAACTATAAGGGCTGTCCTAAAGCGCCACGGCGCCCCCCTCCTCCTAAACAGGTACCTCAAATACCTAAACGTTATGTCCCGCCTCCCACTGAGGAGAACTTCCCCTCTCTGCCCCATAAGGGCCCAGTCACTGTGTCCACTAAGGGCCCAGTCGCACCTCAATCCCGCCCCGTATGGGGCCCGAGGAAGGCGGCCCCCGTGCCACCTAAGCCCTCAACCTTCCCCACTCCGTCTCAAGCCGACGACTTTGCTATCATCGACTCGGTGATGCAAGGTGTCGACCTTAACGAAGTCGCCTTACTCGCGAGCAAACTCCGCGAAGCTAAGAGCCCCATTGACCGCCTCATGGCGATAAACAACCACCGCACTCTTCTAGCCGCTTTAGGCTACTAAAGTATACACTCCCCACACACTCCTATGTAGGTACACTACACATATCATAACACTATACATGTACTCACATACACAATAAAAAACACATAGTTGTTGTTGTTCTTATCATTCTTATCTTTTGTATTTTCCTTATAAGGAATCTTATTAATATTTTAGTTTAATTGCCCAATTAATTAATTATTTCAATTAATTAATCCCGATAGGAAGTTACTTAGCGACTTCTAAAGCTAAGTAACGCATACCCCATTAGCTAGTCATGCCCTGAGCACATAGCTCACAGTCTTTTTCATAGGGAAAGTTATAGCGGTTACTCTATTATATAATAGGGTGACGCTTATCAACTTCATAACTGCTTCCCGGACGCTAGTCCCGAGAAGACGTTTCGATACTGTCTAATAGCCTCTAAGGAAACAAGACACCAAAGGCGGGTTTAGTCAGTAAGAGTCTGACATAACCAGTTCAGCAATAGGCTGGGCTGGTACTCATGAGAGTTCCCGACCTCCTCTCCCATTAGAGTCCGAGAGGTTTGTTTGTGTTAATCATACAAACAAAAAAAAAAAAAAAAAAAAAAAAAAAAGTAAGAATTCAATATGTCACCTCCCCATCTCATCCCATGCTTGTCGTAAAAACCGATTAAGGGACTAACCGTAAATATTATCTTTACGAAGGAAAACTTGAAATTAAACCCTATACCAACCCGTCTGGCCAGCGTGGTATTAGTAGGCCAAGTATCCCTCCGTCACGGGAGGAGGCCCAGCCCTGCAGTGGGACATTAATGAGCTGTTATGATGATACCTTTCTTAAAATGATGGCTGGGTAAACTGTCGCATACAGAGGCACTGGGAGGAATTAGTTATAGGTTTAGTGAAATACTACAATGTAATCATTAACAATACTAACATAGATAAAAACAATAAAATTTGTTACTAACATGTAAAGCTTAAAAAAAAGATATTTTTCTATGCATTTTACGCATATTTTAATGAGTAGAAATATTAATAAGTTGTCTACTACTATATATTATTTTGTTTATAACTCGATGGATTAGGGAGGCACAAGACCACGCAGGGTGGAAACTTTTGGAGGAGGCCTATGTGTAGCAGTGGACGTCCATAGACTGATATGGACGGATGGATGGATGGATATATTACTTATATAAGAATAAGATGGGATGGTGTATAAAATAATGTCCCTATCGCAACTTCATGTACAAATCCGCTAACATTTAAACTATTCCCGAAATACATAACAGTGTTAATTGTAACATAAAAGTTAATCTAATACTGTATAATATCTGCGAATTAGTAATTGTTGCCAATTAATTCATTTAACAAATCAGATAAACTCTCAATTATGTAGATACAATTAATCAAAATACAATTGCCCAAATGTAATGTTATTATAAGGCCTATAGAGTTAACATCAAGTCTAATTAAATAATTAATAGTAAGGTAGGTTGGACATTGTGTATACTAAGTACGTATACAAGGCGGTTCTAATAATAGTGATTGGTTTGAATGCTTGCGATAACACGACCGTCTATAATAGATAACTAGCTGGTGCCCGCGACTAGGTCTGCGCAGGATTAGTATTTTAAGTAGAAATCCATACTAATTATTATAAATGGGAAAGTGTGTCTGTTTGACTTTCTTAAACGGCAAAGCTTAGCGACGAATTGACGTGATTTTGTAAGTGGAGATAGTTGAAGGGATGGAGATTAACATAAGCTACTTTTTTTTTCTACTGTATCCAGAAAAGGGAAACAGTGCAGTGCAGTGCATTTAACGCGAGCGAAGCCGCGGGCAAAAGCTAGTATCTTTATAAATTGTAGCCTATGGATTATTCTGATCTATAAGCCATATTATTGTAAGGTTTCATCAAAATCTATTCAGTAGTTTTTACGTGAAAGAGTAACAAACATAATACCACAACTACCCACAAACTTTCGCCTATAATAAAATTAAACTATGTAATCATCACTATTTGTAGGCTCACAAATGTCGCTACAAATACATGTGTACAATCGTACCAAATTATCTTTTTGTACTGAACAAAGTTTTAGTTGGAATAACGATCAAACAAACCCATTGCCACGTTGCTTGGTGCCAAGACTTTTGAGCTCATAAACGTAGTACTGTTTCATTATAATTGCTTTGTCTATGAATAAGTCTGAGTCGTTTTTGTTTTTTGTGGTTTTGAATACTAAGTTAACAAGTAGGTACACTAATTGTCGTTGTAGTTTTTTTTTGTAGCTTCTTTAGCGATCGGAATGAAAACTATCTGGCAACGTAGGGAAGGAGGTCACGAATGCTCACGAGTCCACAATGTAGGTAAATTCTACATTGGTTTTTGTTGAATTTTGCTCATTAAACACGACTTGTGTTTGATTATAACGAAGCTTTTGACATATTGAAAGGTTTCTTCGAGACACGGGCTTAGGCAGATAGTTACAAGAGATCGTCGCCCATAGGAATGCTGCTAAAACTTACTCTATGGAAGTGACTACATCTGAACTCAGATCATGGAGTCAGAGAGAACTTAGGTGATGGACATACCTAGGTAATTTTTAACAAACCAGTTTTAATATATAGTCGATTAGCTTTCTTCATTTTCTTGGCAATAAATGGAATAAAAATCGAACAACTATATTAATATGAACAAATCGAACAAATGTACTGCGTTGTTCGTAGGTACGTCTATGTTGCTGTACTGTACCATATACGATTATAGGTATTTGTATAATAAAGTTTTTGATAAAAAACAAACCCTTAACCCAAAAGAACCACGCCTTCCTGTTTAGTGTTGTATACGAGGCAAAGAGAAGTAAAATCGGTTTGAAAATTCGTATGGATATCGGTGTACTCGTGTGGCCCAGTTGGATAAAACTTTAATAATGGAAGATCCCGATAGCTAAACTTTACTCGGGTAACGACGTTCGCCCGCGAGCTCGGCGATGGCAAAATAAAATCAACTGACTTGACGACCAACTACTGTCCGGGTAGACTGGTCGCCGACTTTCTACATCAATAAGGTTCTATTGTATTCCCATTTATTTTTTACTACATTATTTATAACGAACTAAATGTGTTTGGGAAGATGTTTGTGTAAATTATTGTTTTGTAAGTTTTATGTTAGCTTATTTTCTTTATTATGTAGAATTTATAAGACTAGGCAAAAATATACCTAGTTGAAAGCACATTACTTTTATGGTGATTATTTTTATAATACATAATATGTTATAGTTAACTTAAATACATTAAATAAAAGCAATCAAACAAATCATTGCAATAATTTACTGATGAGTTAAACAATAAAATAGTGTTGTTTTACAATGAAGAATGAATAATATTAAGTATTGTATAATAGAGTGTTAAATTTTCATATTTAATCAGTTTGTAGAAACACTGCAGTAAAGTATTTAATATGTAATTTCGAGCAGAATTTATTGTGTATTATAGAACTAAAGTGGTACATTGAATTAAATCTTCGCAGAAAACTTGAACTTGTTTAAAATATAATACTTATTACTTAATATAATAAGTACTTACTTAATAAAATACTTAAAGGCCGTGTTGATAATAAACAAAAAAAAACGAAGACTTACAATGTAACAGAATTTACTGTAACTAAATTAATTGTACTTCTATGTCTTGATTGAAAAGTCATGTATAATAAGAATAACTGTTTAAAAAATGTAATAGTTGTCCTTGTTTTTTATATTATACAAACAAATTTTATCCTTTATATTATGTGTCTCTTTTATTCTTTTTCAAAGAAATAGTGTTTCTGGTAATGTAAAAAGTAAGCTTATTCACACCAAAAAGATAAAAGTATATGCCGTCAAAGTAACACAATACTCGTTTGATATGAAATAACGAAATTGAAAGGGAAAATATCATGTTATCTACTATACTAAGAATATTATAAATATGTAATTTATACCAAATATCACTATTATAAAGTTGAATAAAAACGTTTATTTCAGCACCACCACCTGTACCAATCCGTCTGGCCAGCGTGGGGTTAGTAGCCCAAGTATCCCTCCTTCATGGGAGGAGGCCCGTCCCTTCAGTGGGGCATTAATGGGCTGTTATGATGAAGCACCACTCAGCCTAGATAATTATCACGATTTCAGCTATTTTATAACACAAAAGGCTGGTGCAATACCTGTAGATAATTACTCCTTGAGGTTTTTGAGTCCATACTGATATTGCGGCTAGTACCACACTGGCCAGATGTACTGGGAATGGTTTATCTCAAGTTATTCTTCTATAGTTGTCCGTGTGGTGACGGAGTAAGAATACTCATCACCACCCCATCTCATCCCATGGGTGTCGTAAAAACCGACTATGGGACTAACTGTAAATATTTTATCTTTACGAAATAAAAATAAAGAAAACTTGAAATTAAACCCTATAACAATCCGTCTGGCCAGCGTGGTAGGCCAAGTATCCCTCCGTCACGGGAGGAAGCCCGTCCCTGCAGTGGGACATTAATGGGCTGTTATGATGATTCTTCTAGGTTATGTTTTCGTAAAGATTATATTTGCGATTTTTTATTTATTTCGGCGATAGTTTTCTTTCTCTTTGATTTTAATTTAATTAACAAATTAGATTACTTACGCCAGGTACTTATGCCATTCATTATAAACTTCCATACACATTTTCAATACATTTTTAATTTTCGACAACAAAGGCAAAAGATTTTCTACATTACCCAACAAGAAAAGTTATTAATTAATTAATTGAAATAAGATATAAACTTTCTTTGGTGTTGGAGAATGATGAAGATAATTGGATTAGGAGGCAATTAGTTAATTTTACTCAATTACTTTGAGATTGACTGTTATAAATGAAAATGTTCTATACTCGCTGGATGCTTGGTGTCTCTCAATAATTAACGGAAAATATTCGGTCAAATATTCACGGAGCTGATGTCCGTGAATATTTATATTTCTTTATATCCTATATTGACATCTTTTGCTGTACCTTGTGACGGAGTAACCATACACAGTTTCATGTTTCTTTGTTTCACGGTTTCTTGCGTATTTGTGGGAAGGACGTAAGGACACCCCCTTCTCTCTTTTACGTAAACCCTAGACTGCTTAAAGTTGTATTAGTAAAGATAGATGGCGCTGTGTACAGCGCCATCTGTTCCCAAGGTAACCTAGGCTTAACCTGCTTGTTTTATGGGTAACAGAACAACGGATATTAATACTTATATACTTTTCTTTTGTAAATACATACATATCATACATATAAACACTCAGACCAATGCAAACAATCATGTTCATGCATCATGCACACAAAGATTTGTATTGAGCGGGAATCGAACCCTAGACCTCAGCGTAGCAGCCATTTAATAAAACCACTACGCCACAGAAGTCGTCATGGATATATTTCGCAGAAGTTTTCGTAAGAGGCTGTTAAACTCCATTGTTATTAATTATTTTATTTATCATCATCTACTTTTAGCTTCATTCTTGATCAGACAGTTAAAAATCTTTCTAATTTTAATCAACTTTCATTCAGTTCCTGTACCTATATTTAAAAGCGTTGTTTAAACATATAAAGTGATTCAGTACCAACAACACCTAGTCCCTTGTTTGACCTACGCACTACGTACATTATTACAATATGAAGGAAGGAGTATAAATCTCTCGCATTCGTTATGTGGCAGTTGGCACGTTTCACTTGTCAGCACTAAATAATGTTTGTGTAATTATTTTGTTTGTACTAAATTAGACTGCCTGCAGACCTTAAGACTCTTTTAATAGCAAAGTAACTCTACTATGGCTCGTGGTAAGGAATCAGTAGAGGCTATGTATGACCATTGCTACAGCTCGTAAATATAAACACAATATACTTAGTAAAAATATAATTATGAATAATATGAAATCTTATTTTAACATAACATAATAATATTAATATACAATTTAGTACGATGTTGTGCACAAAACAACTATAATAAGTATCATGAATATAAGAAACGGAATAGCAAATTTACTTAATGCATAAGTATTTAAATTTTGTAAGGCAAGAAACTTACAAAATAACACCTTCAATCAGATAATTAAAAAAGTAAATAATTACAAATTTCCTCTGCGTACATTTCGGTAAATTAAATTGAACTGAATATAGTCTTGGAAGTAATAATTAGGCAAAAAGATCGAGCAGGTAAGTAAGAAATTGTAGATTCGTAACACGCGCTCGGCGCACGGGCGAGCCTGAATCGGCTCGCCGGCCACCAAATAAGATCACTTAAATTCCGCGCCCGTAGCCTTATACCCAGATAGCACTACCAGTTACTTCTGTTACGTATATGAACCTCGCACACACTGTAATTACACAAAAGAAACGGAACTAAGGAGGGTGTTTAAACATTGCCTTCGCTAGCTATTAGATCCTACAGAGTAGGTCGGGATTACTAAAATATATACTCATTCTCTCTATGTTATTGACTATTACAGGCGATAGATTTGCGGTTTAAGACGTAGTTTTTTACTTGAGATATTTCTACATATGATAGATGTCCATTTATGATACATATGTAATAAATTATCAGGGTGATAGGCTCTTAGCAGTGTAGTCATGGCTGTTATATCAGGGTTTTGCGTTTTTAAACCTTGCCCTACCATGGCCTTCCTTGTTCACTCGTTGAGGGACATTTTTACTTGGCTGTCATGTGTATGTGTAATATAAAGGAGAGACATAAATAATATAATGTATTATCCAGGCCCAAACAATCACATGGATCACAAAAATTAATCAAGCGCTTATATAAGTACAAATAATCAATTTATAATAACTGTAGGAAATAGACCTACAACACTGATCCTAATCTACTATCTTACTCGAGATCTACTGTTTAGGTAAAGTAACGGATACTTCTAACCAATCATATACTACGGATACTCTTGTAATAGACCTGTTGCTACTTGACCGTATCGTTTCTTCCTACAATATTATGAGACTTTAGTACTTGTTGGAAAATTACGAAGAAAATGTCTAGTTTTGTGGTGTAATAGTACTCGTATGTTATAAGGAAGTAGATTAAGATTTTTGATAGGAAAATAATGGTGTTGTTTAAATCTGTTTTTATTCTACCAAGCATTGGTATTATTTATTTGAAATAAGTCATAAATCTATGCGAATTATGAAGCAGGGACAGGCCTCCTGCAAGGAAAATTGCTCTACCAATACCACGGCTAGATACAATCTTTATTTCATTATCATCATTTCAATTAAAAGAATGAAAAGTTCTTAATGGTTGTTCTGATTAAGACAGTAGATACTCGTAGTATTACATCCAGATAAAGATATTGCAGTTCCTTGTTAATAAGTACCATAAATTGCACTTGCAACTAAACTTCAAACCTCTTTAATTTGTATTTCATCTTGCATTCTATTTTGACAAAACTTTACAGTTGTTATTAATCTTATTCAAAGGAGAATGGGCGGTTTCGTCTCATGTGTTGTAACACTTATCTACCTATACAATTTGAAAGATCTCAGTGAGTGCTAAGTTTTATTGTATGGGCACAACTCCGTATCACGTGCAGGAAAAATGTTTTATTTTTAATAATAAAAAAAATATTAAACGTTTCTTATCTAATTAGTTTTTTAATAACTACTACTAAAGAGATTAAAAGGTAGTGCCTGGACACGCTCACCGCCCTCCTGGACACGCCCACCGCCCTCCTGAACACACCCACCGCCCTCCTGAACACACCCACCGCCCTCCTGAACACACCCACCGCCTATCTAGTCACGCCCACCGCGCACTTGAACACGCCTCCCGCCCACCTGGACACGCCCCTACCCACTAAGGCACGCCTGCTGCCAACCTGAACACAACCCCTCCCGCCCGGCCACGCCCACCGCCTTCCTGGACACGCCCACCGCCCTCCTGGACACGCCTACTGCCCACGGGATCTTCTTCCCTAAAGTCCTTCGGGAACCTCTTCCCGGAACTCCCTCGGGAACCTCTTCCAGGACATCCCTAGGATACTCTTCCCGGAAATCCCTCTGAAACCTCTACCCGGAATTCCCTTAGGAACCTGTTCCCGGTCTTCCCGGTATTCCCACGGGATCTTCTTCCCTAAAGTCCCTCGGAAACCTCTTCCCGGAATTCCCTCGACAACCTCTTCCCGGAATTCCCTCGGGAACCTCTTACCGCAAATCCCTCGGAACCCTCTTCACGGAATTCACTAGCGAACCTATTCCCGGTATTCCCGGAATTCCCTCTGGAACCTCTTCCCGGACTTCCCTCGGGAGCTTCGTCTCCGAATTTCTACGGGAACCTATTTCCGGTATTCCCTCAGAAAACTGTTCCTGGTCTTCCTGCGGGACGCTGTTCCCGGAATTTCCTAGGGATCCTCTTCCCGGATATCGCTCGGGAACCTGTTCTCCGTCTTTCCAGAATTTCCTTGAGAACCTCTTCTCGGAATTCCAACGGGATCCTCTTCCCGGAATTCTCTTGTGAACCTTTTCCCGGAAATCTCTCGGGAACCTAAACCCGCTCTTCCCACAGGAACCGAGTCCCGGAATTCCCTCGGAAACCACGTTCCAGAATTTCCTAGAGAAACTATTCCCGGCCCTTCCGGAATTCCCTCGGGCAATTCTTCCCGCAAGACCTATTCCTAGTCTTCTCTATATTTTCTACGGTACCTCTTCCCAAAATGCCCTCGGGAACGTCTTTCTAGATTTCACTCGGGATCCAATTCCCGGTATTCCCTCAAAATCCTGTTCCCGGTATTTCCACGGGATCTTCTTCCCTGAAGTCCTTCGGAAACATCTTCCCAGAATTCCCTCGGGAACCTCCCCGGAAATCCCTCGGAAACCTGTTCCCGGAAGTCGCTCGTAAACCAGCCAACCGGAGGAAGGAACCCAAGGCGGAGGGGCAGCGCATCGACAATGTGCGCGTCAAGGTGCTGAGGGCGAGCGAGCTGCCGAAGCCAGTAAAGATGGCCTGGAAGACCAAAATCACGGGGGTTCAGGACATCAAGCTGCTCCTCGGCCTCATGCAGAGATATAACCCACAGCTGAACACGGAGGAGTGGAAGGTGGTGGACACTCTGGTATATGCCGGGGGTACCAGGCGCATAATATACATGGACCAGGAATCCGCGGCATATATCAGGGAGTCCGGTTTTTGTCTGCACACAGGGGGAGACTGCAGCACCTTTAAATTACTAGAGGATGCTGCAGCCAAAGCGGAGGCAAAGGGTAAGCCAGAAATGGCGCCCGATGCCCCTGCCACAACGGACAGGAGAGATCCTGTCAGCAAGGCGACTGCTGCGGACCAGGCAACGGTCGTGAGGGAGAGGCGGGAGACCAGGGCGGGGTCGACAGATACACTGTCGATCGAGCCCGGGGATCTGGCTGACCTGGCAGATCTGTGCCTGTAGGACCAGCTGTCGCCAATGTTGGAGGAGGAGACTATGGAGTTCAAGGAGAGGGAGGGGGCAGATCGCAACAAGGTCAGCACCCCGAAAACAGGGAACCTTTAACACCATGGGTCTAAGGTTTGTACAAATTAACCTCCAACATAACAAGGCGGCAACATCCCTTCTGGCTAAGCAGCTCAAAAGCGACAAGTTCGACATAGCCCTTATACAGGAACCGTACTGTTACGGAGGTTCTGTAAAGGGACTTAATGGAACAGGTGGAGTGATATACCACACCCCTTCCACAACGAACGTGAGGACATGTATTTATGTAAGGGATGGCATTAGGGCAATACCTCAAAATGTTTTCTGTTCAAGGGATCTCACCACCGTGAAGATCCTGAAAGGTAGGGCAGGGAAGGCCCTCACCATCTCAGCGGCCTACCTGCCCTACGAGGCCGCAGACCCCATCACCGAAGAACTTAGGAGTCTAGCGGCACAAAGCAGCCACAACACCGAGCTCATAATAGGCTGCGATGCAAATGCACACCATGTCATCTGGGGGAGCTCAGATGTCAACAGGAGAGGTGACAAAGTACTGGATTTTGTGGAAAGATCCTCTTTACAATTGTTAAACCAAGGCAATGACCCGACCTTCGTCAACTCGAGACGAGGGGAAGTGATTGACATAACGCTAGCTTGCAACAAAGCCAGCAAAAGCATAAGCGAGTGGCAAGTATCTGACGAAATCTCACTGTCGGATCACAGGTATGTATGCTTCAAGTACAGTGATGATATCAGTATCGAAACCGTACACAAAAGAAACCCAAGACACACGGATTGGGATTCATACAAAAGGAATCTCAAAATAGAGCTAGGAGACCCGAGAAGCAGTCTGAATTCGATCATAGACATTGAATTCGAGGCTGACAAAGTAACAAGCGCTGTAAAAAAATCCTGGGCAAATAATTGTCCAGAAAAACAAGCAGTTGCAAAAAGAACACCATGGTGGACCCCGGAACTAGAAAGACTAAGGAGAGAAACCAAAACGATGTTCAATAAAGCAAAGACGTTGAACAAATTCGACGAGTATGCTAAACAGCTAACAACCTACAGTAAAGCTGTAAAGAAAGCGAAAAGAAGATCGTGGAAAAAACACTGCGATCAAATAGAATCTCTACCACAGGGAATGAGATTAATAAAGGCTATGGCGTCGACAAAGTCACATCCACTAACAACAATAAGGGATCCCAAGTAACACATCAACGCATTATAAGGGCCAAATAAGAGTATTCTTGTATCCTTTTAGCATTTTGAGTTAGTTTTATAGTCGCATTATAAACGTTTATATGGCTACTGTAATGCTTATTTGGGCACAAATTATACAGCTTTACGCCGTATATAGGTTCACAGTAGCTGGTTAATAGCATTACTGGCGCATTATATTAGCATTATTGTGGTCAAGAAAGATGTCAATCGTATTAAAGAAGCATCATTTTGGTCTGTAATATTGCTAATCGTATTAAGAAAGCATTAAAATGGTCAATGAGATAGCCTATTGCATTACAGAAGCATAATAATAGCAATATTATTGATGGTGAAGATGCCAACGGCATTACAAAAGCATTAGACTAGCATTTAAATGTGCTAAAAGAATTATTGGAGCAATTTAAGTGTTCACACTTAGGAAACTTTATATTATTGCGTGTAAATTATTACAATCAAAAAAAGAATAAGTAAAGACGGTCAAAATAAAACAGTGAGTGACGCCATATTATAGTTTGCATCAAAACAAATTCATCGGATAAGTTTTTGACTCGTTTGTTATTTCTTGCCTTCAAATATTACTGCGCAGTGTAGTTTACTGTACTTGTTTATATAAGTTTCATTGAAAATTTTCACGCGCCTTCGATATTTTGTGGTTTTCATACAAAATGTTTTATAAAGTTAATGTGTGTAAAACCAAAACAAATGTGAATTCCTAGTACAGAATAAGTTTTGAATAAATACAATCATAGTATTGCTTGTACTGTATTAAGTTAAGTTATATCAATATTTTAAATGACAATTCCTTTTATAAATAGGTCCGAAAGAAAATATTTTTTGGTTATAAAATATTTACAAAATGGTGGTCAGCCTTAAGCAGCCCGGTGAGCCCAATTAATGCCACCAGCATTACAACTACTCACGTGTGATTGTTTAAAGAGCTATTAGCTACACAACAGCACTCAGTTTTTCCTTTAAAATGCAAGCATTATATTGATTCACATTTATACTGTTCAGCAGCATTAAGCTTTTACTTACCCCTTACAAGTGCTTTTACACAGCAAAAGGCACAAAAAACAGCTTAAAGCTGGATATCGGATTTACATGGCATTATAGTGGTTCACGTTTGTGCTGTAAAACAGCTTCAAACACTTATTAACTACTTTAAACTGTCTTTGTAGAACCAAATGAACTAAAAATAGCTGAAGGCTGTACAAAAGCATTCTGATATACCATTATACAACTGTTATACAGCGTAAAGCATTACAATGATATTTAAATGCCAGTGTTCAGCTTCAAGATGCTCGGTGAACTTATATAAGAGTTTGTACGGGTCTTAAGCTCTATATAAGTTCACTTGTTGCTTGTTAAAATGCTTTCTGTGTTACTTGGGATGGAAGTGGGAAAATGACTGAGACAGGCCTAGAAACTCTAAAAGAGATGTGCAAGGTACATTTCCCAGGCTCAAACACAATTGAGCACGAAGCACAATCCAACTCAGTAAGTCAGGCCGAACAGGAAACCCGCACGAACAGGCAAAACTGGGACAGTGCAAAGAAGGTAGTAGACCAGAACAAGCTGAGATGGGCAATATCAACATTCCGGCCATACAAGTCGCCAGGGCCAGACGAGATCTACCCCATTCTACTACAAAAAGGAGCGCATATATTAGTACCACATTTGTGTAGACTTTATAGAGCGTGCCTAGCGTTCAGACACGTACCACGTGACTGGAGAAAAATAAGAGTAATTTACCTACCAAAACCTGGAAAGGAAAGTTACTCCGAGGCCAAATCATACAGGCCCATCAGTCTGTCATCATTTCTTCTCAAAACGTTGGAAAAGCTGATCGACAGATATATTCGTGATGGACCGCTACGCAGAAATCCACTTCATACAATGCAATGTGCTTGCCAACCGGGCAAATCGACAGAAACGGCGATTCACCTGGTAGTAGACAGAGCGGAAAAAGCAATTGAATGCAAAGAGATATGCCTAGCAGCATTTCTAGACATTGAGGGCGCCTTCGATAGAACATCATACGCTGCGATCGAAGATGCGTCCGCAAGACATGGCATTGACCCGACCATCTGTGAATGGATAGGGAACATGCTGAACGGCAGAACGATGACAGCAGCGCTATTGGGAGAGGAGCTAACCATCACTGCCACCAAGGGATGCCCACAGGGAGGGGTACTATCACCGTTACTTTGGAATATGGTGGTGGACTCCCTCCTGGAGGAACTCAACAGCGGACCAGTCAGGACCGTAGGATATGCTGATGATCTGGTTATTCTGATTAACGGGATATTCCCGAAAACAGTAACTGAGATCATGAGGGAGATGCTGGGGAGGGTAGAGCGCTGGTGCGGAAGGCAACAGCTCTCGATCAACCCGAGCAAGACGGTAATAGTACCGTTCACAAGGAAGAGAAATATCAACAACTCAATAAATCTGAGTCTCTTCAACCAGGATCTAATGATCTCAGAGCAGGTAAAGTATCTAGGACTCATCTTAGACAACAAACTAACCTGGAAGCAGCACGTAGAGTCTGCAACAACAAAGGCACACAGAGTGTTCGGTATGTGTAGATCCACTTACGGTAAGACATGGGGGTTGAAACCCAAAGTCATGCTGTGGGTGTATACAATGATGGTCAGACCTATAGTGCTGTACGGAAGTCTGGCATGGTGGCCGAGGACAAACCTTGGCACATGCAGGGAGGAGCTACTAAAACTGCAAAGGTTGGCCTGCGTTGCAATGACGGGTGCATTTCGGACCACCCCAACCGCTGCAATGGAGGTCCTACTAAACCTAACACCACTGCATCTCGCGGTCCAGTCGGAGGCAGTAAGGCCACTCTACAGACTAGAAGGTCTTGGGCTATGGAACGACACCGGAAATAGCACAAGACATACAAAGCCAAAGTTATCTAGGCAAGTGGAAGATGCAATCAACATGTGCGGCGACCAGATGCCAACAAGTTACATCTTCGAAAGAAAATTCAAGATCATCATTCCAGAAAGATCTGAATGGTCAAAAGGACTCGAACCACCAGATGGTAAGGGTAAGATATGGTACACGGACGGATCGAAGATGAGCACGGGTACCGGAGCAGGTATTTACACCAAAGACTACAGTAGTAGCACAAGCATGGGTAAGTATGCGACGGTCTTCCAGGCAGAGACCTACGTGATTACAGCATGCGCACAAGAGAACATAGATAGCGGAGTGAATAACGAAACTATTTATATTCTCAGCGACAGTCAAGCGGCACTCAAAGCCCTAACAGCACCAAGAGTCACCTCTAGACTCGTCAAAAATGGTATCCAGGCCCTAAACAAGCTTGGAAAAACTAACAAGGTGAGACTGGTATGGATTCCAGGACACAAAGGTTACGTCGGCAACGAAAAAGCCGATGAACTTGCAAGGGAAGGATCAAGCAGGAGTTTCGACGGACCGGAACCATGCGTAGGTCTTTCAAAAGGTACGTTTCTAATGGCCGTAAATGACCAAACGACACAGCAACACTTATCAGAGTGGCAGCAGTCGGCTGGCATGAGGCATTCAAAGCTCTTTATCACAGGAGCAAATCCGGGCAGGTCCACAAAATTGTGGAACCTAAGCCGCAGACATATCCGACTAATAATCGGTATGCTTACAGGTCACCTTCCTGTCAACGATCTGTTGATGAAGATGGGACTATCAGGCACCAACCAGTTCAGAGCATGCGGTGAGGAAGACGAAACAGTGGAACATCTGATGTGCAACTGCGAAGCCCTCACCAGACAAAGAATGAAGCTGCTGGGAGTGGGATATCCTACACCTAGTGACTTCGACAAGCTGCCGCTAGGCTTACTCATCTCCTTCGCGAAGGTGATTGAGGAAGCTGTGGGGTGGTGAACGGGGGACCAGCACAAAAGATGCGATGGGGTCGAAGTGCAACCTGGAGGGTCCCCGAAAAGGAGGTGAAGAAGAAGATAGATAGATAGAAACCAGCCAACCAACCAGAAAGGTTTCTGAGGGAATACCGGGAATACACGCCCACCGCCCTCTTGAACACGCACCTGCCGTCCTGGACACGCCCTGCCTGCTTCTGGAGAGGCTACACCCCCTGCCCACCTAAAGAAACCCTCGCCTACTTGGACACGCCCACCCGTACACTCGCCCCGCCTTCCTGGACAGGCCACGCCCTAGACCAGCTGGACACGCACCCCGCCCTCCTGGACACGCAAGGGGATTCCGGGAAGAGGTTTCCTAGGGATGGACGGGTGTAGGCTCCTGAGGGGATTCCGGGAAAAGGTTTCCGAGGAAATTGCGGAAAGACCAGGAATAGGCTCCCTAGGGAATTCCGGGAAGAGGTTCCCGAGGGATTTCCAGGAATAGGTTCCCGAGGGATTTCCGGGAAAAGGTTCCCGAGGGATTTCCGGGAAGAGCTTCCCGAGGGAATTCCTGGAAGAGGTTCCCGAAGGACTTCAGGGAAGAAAATCCCGTGGAAATAGCGGAATCAGGTTTTTGAGGGAATACCGGGAATAGGATCCCGAGGGAAATCTAGGAAGACCTTCCCGAGGGCAATTTGGGAAGAGGTACCCTAGGAAATATTGGGAAGAGGCAATAGGTCTTGCGAGATGTGTTTTCCGAGAGAATTCCGGGAAGGTCGGGAATAGTTTCCCTAGGGAATTCCGGAACGTGGTTCCCAAGGGATTTCCGGGAATACGGTTCCAAAGGGATTTTCGGGAAGAGGTTCCCGAGTGATTTCCGGGAAGAGGTTCCCGAAGGACTTCAGGGAAGAAGATCCCGTGGTTCCCGAGGGATTTCCAGGAATAGGTTTCCGAGGGAATTCCTGGAAGAGGTTCCCGAAGGACTTCAGGAAAGAAGATCCCGTGCGGAAACAGGTTTTTGCGGGAATACCGGGAATAGGATCCCGAGGGAAATCTAGGAAGACGTTCCCGAGGGCATTTTGGGAAGAGGTACCCTAGGAAATATTGGGAAGACTAGGAATAGATCTTGCGGGAAGGTTGGGAATAGTTTCCCTAGGGAATTCCGGAACGTGGTTCCCAAGGGAATTCCGGGAATCGGTTCCCGTGGTAAGAGCGAGAAAGGTTCTTTTTGGAACAGCGGGAAGAGGTTCCCATGGGAAGACCGGGAAGAGGTCGCCAAGGGAAAAGTAGGAATACGCCATTATGTTGGTCCGTCTTGAGGATGGATTATCAAGAACTATCCAGATGCAGCGAGTACGTGATTTAATATCTCCGAAATTGTTTACCTCTGCACTGGAAGATGCTTTCTTCTCTTTATTTTTTTCTCTTAAGACTGGAACTGAAATGTCATCAACATATTCATATGGCATATATAACAGTATATTACGCACCTTCATTTGCTTACGGTATCGCGGTCATGTCTGAGAACAACGCGGACCACAATACAATGCTCGATGACCTTAGTAGTATCTTCCAATAAGTGGGTCTTTAAATGAACATGGACAAGACCAAGATCATGGCAAATGTCCATATTCCACCTACTCCAATTACGGTTGGAGCCACTATTCTTGAAGTTGTCGACGAGTATATTATATAACGATGGGACAGAAAAGTTCTCGAAAAGCAACCGCGTATAATCTATAAGAGGTTTATACAGCGATATTTTTACCATTTTGAGTATGTTTTAACTGTATTCTTATTAATAACTGTCTATCTAAACTAACGATTACTGGCTATAGTCTGCAGTTAATATAAGAGGAATAAGTATGTGTTTATCTGTCACAAAATATAAAAAAGTATGAGTATAAAGCCTTATTGGATGAGGGAGGACCGCGCAAGGTGGCAATACTTGGAGGAGGCCTATGTCCAGCAGTGGACGTCGATTGACTGATATGATGATGATGATGATGATAAAGGCTTATTTGATACAACAAATATTTTATCATGTACAGCTCAGTACTTTTGACCTCTCCGTGTGGTGACGGAGTAAGAATACAATATGTCACTGTTTTCTGTTGTAAATCCGCAATAACTTTCTACTATTATAAAAATATGTTGAACTAGATACATGCATCGATAAACATCAGTAAAAAAAATAGATGAATGTTACGCCTTATATAGATATCAGTATCAGACGCGAACGATCAGTTTGGACGCGAAACTTTGCCCATTGGATTTTATTGTTGTGAAAGTTTAGCACTAAATCAGACCACGACTAATCCTAACTAAGCCCTATTTTTGTATTTGTTATCACGAAACTCCAAATATGTTTTTAACTTTGAAGCATTTAATTGCCTTTAGAAAAAGAGTACAAGGTCTTGAATTTGTTTGTATTTGTTTTTTAATGTTTGCTACCTTCGAACTCAATAATTTTTTGAACAATAATAACTTTAATACTATCGCGTTATGATGCTTATAACTATTAAACGTAAACAAAGCGACACCAGCAATTTACACTAAGCTAACTCATAAAAGTGAACTTTACAGTAGACGCGTTTAAAGGGAAAAACGCGATAACTTTTATATTAATAAAGATAATGATTTGAAATTTTGTATGATTAATATTTGATTTATTTATAGTTATTTCATATTAATAGTTTTCCTTAATTGTCTATATTTTTTAATTTAGTGCAAGTTAGCCGTATATACCCCTAATTCCACAATATTATTTTACGCACTACACATGTCTAACTAGTAGTCAGCGTAGTGTATTACGGGCGGTCACAGTACTAAACAAGTGTGATTTTTATTGCTTTACATTGCTTACTCTAAAATGTATTACGCATTCATTTAAACTTAAGCCTACATTTAAAAATGTCAAATATGCTGTCGATAAAGTATTTAACATAGTTTTATACGAGAAATAATATAAATCATACAGTCGCTAACTAGTGCAAGGCCAATCGAAGAACGAAATCCGATCGGACTACATTACGCTAAGTAATAGTCAGCGTAGTGTTACACGAACTTTAAGCAAAGCGGCTAAAACTTACAAAATAATATAGTAAATTCTATAAACCATATTTTATATACTTTAACCTACAATATAATATTTAATAGCACATTAAACTTACCTCTTTTAGCAGTATAAAGCGAAATCTCATCCTTTTTATTAACACTCCTCAATGAATATTTTACCTTTTTGGTAAATTTCACTAAATATTTAGCTCGTTTTCGTGTCTTTTTTGTAATAATACACTAACACTATTAATATTTAGACTGACTTGTAACAACAGCTCTATTAATTAGCATTATATTAATAAAGTGTTTCCGACCGCGCACTTCCATCTTATAATGCGACAAGTGAAGATAGCGTAAACCAAATCGAGCGATTCTCAAAATTACCTGTACTTAGCGTTGTATAAAATTTGTAACTTCGTTATTTTTGTATATTACTTCATGATTTTTTTATCACATATAAAATAGCACATTTTAAGCACTTTAGCGTAAAAAACGAATTTTCCTAAAATTCGAGTTAGCGTAGTATAAATTGTTGGTGTCGAAGGATTAACTCGGCATGAAAATCACCTTTATTTTTCTTGACGTTTTTGCATGCTGCCTTAATCATCCGTTGAAGTTTAATATTTCTTGATCAATTAAAAAAAATCGTTGGTTTTATTTGAAAGTGTATTTTTTGCCATATAAATTTCATCAAAACTGTTTAACTAAAATCAATTGATAACTAAATTTAGTTTTAATGCAATTGTATAATTGTTTCCGTGTGGTGACGTAAGAATACAATATGTCATCACACCATTTCATCCCATGCCTGTCGTAAAAAACGACTAAGGGTCTATCCGTGGATATTGTCTTTACGAAATAAAAAGAAAGAACACTTAAAATCAAATCCTATACCAATCCGTTTGGCCAGCGTGGTATTAGTAGGCCAAGTATCCCTCCGTCACGGGAGGAGGCCCTGCAATGGGACATTAATGTGCTGTTATGATGTATAATAGTTTATCCATGTAAATGAAATTACGAAAATACTACAATCGTTGCGAATGCTATCGTTGTAGCCTATTTATAGTAAAATATCATTGTTTTTGGTTTTGCGAAACTTTTAGTACAAATTTAACTTAGATTATCTTTTTGTATCTGTACCCATTTTCAGTGTTCTTGCATCAAATTACTAAAGTAGGTACTTTGTGTACGTACACCAATTGAAAAGTTTTATTCTGAAACCGTAGTTATCTTGTATGTATTAACCCTAGATTCATAACCATTCGTCTCACGGAACGCGCAAAACACCAATTTGTTTCTACTGTTTCCAGTAAAAGAGATAGAAAGCTGTGCTCCTAAGTACCTTTCTAAAACGTTGGACCGATAGTGTCGGGAGTGCGCTTGCTTTATACATATATGTAGTTACGTCCAATTAGCGTGTTATAGACCTTTGGTCGTCTGAGAGACGAATACTTATGAATAGTGTAACTATTGACTGTATTGATTGTTAGTTTGGAAAATAATTTTTTGACGAGTTCTGGTTTTATAAATTAAAAGTAAGAATGTAATATTATTATACACTAGTTATTACGTATTATATAATTTTTCAAAGTGTATAATTACGTGAATAGTTATTCATTTCGTCTAATTTTATTTTAGAATGAAGGATTGACTATCTGAATTGTTGATCTGGTTCTGATGATGATGGTTTTACCAGCGAGCAAAGATACGTTGACTTGAGTGATGTCATGTGGAATAACAGGAAACTATCCCGACAGTTTTGTAAAGAATATTCCAGAAAAGTTGACTGAACCGTGGTTACGTAAAAGGCGCCAAATGCCAACTTTGAAGAGATGCCTAAAAAGGAAAATCGATGAAGTTTTAGGTAAAACGCCTACCATTGCTACACCTGGTTCAAGTAGTACCTAAAAAACTATTTGTGGTCATTGCGAATATAAAAAATGTCTTATGACAAGTTTCCAATAGTAATAGTCATGTAAAAAGTTTATGTGCTGGGACCATTGCGGCCTCGTATGTGTGAAATGTGGTGATGAACCTTAATTATTATTAATTCATTACTTTTTTTATAACCCTAAAAAACATATCTAACAGCGCCATGATTAATTTCTTTTGTTTTATTTAAAAATACCAATAAACCTCTCATTTAAATATAGTCGTCTGAGAGACGAATGCTTATGAATAATGTTCGTCTTAGATATGGTTATGAATCTAGGGTTAAGGGAGTCCTTTGTAACGGAAACCACACAAGGCAGTATTTTTTTTATTAAAAATCGGACTTCAATGACAGTGTTGATGTTTCCTGGAATTGTTTTTTTCTTAGATAACCAAATTAGCTGCCCAAATTTGATGAAATGTATATCGGACCAATAAAGCAATTCTCCGTGTGGTGACGGAGTAAGAATACAATATGTCACCACCTCATCTCATCCCATGGGTGTCGTAAAAACCGGCTAAGGGACTATCAGTGAATATTATCTTTACGAAATCAAAGGAAGGAAAACTTGAAATTAAACCCTATACCTAAACCGTCTTGAGGAGGCCCGTCCCTGCAGTGGGACTGTCATGAATGAAGTAATACCCTTTCAAAGCAAAAGCAATCGTCCCATGAATCGTAAAATTTGACTAAGGACCTTCAAATGAATTTTGATGAAAAGGCAAGTTCCAAATAGACATTTTATGTTTTTTTTTGCGTGTCTATGAGCCTACATGAAGATTTTTTTTAAATTTGTTACAGCTGTAAACATACCATGATACTTCTTTCTCCGATGCCTACCTTTTCTTTCAGTAGAGAATTGCAAAATATATGTTTTTTGGTAGGTACAAGCTTTCCTCGAAGGTTAGTGACTATAAATTTTTATTATTTTGTCAAATGATCTCAAACCGATATGCTAGTCATGCCATTTAACTACGACTAAAGAGAAAATAATGATTTTCTATTTAAAGAAAGCAAACCTACTTTAAAATTAGTTTTGTTGGCATGATATTTGTAGCCCACATTATGTAATAAATACTTACTATTGCAGCCAACGACAAGATTTGCCGTTTTAAATTTAATTTAAAAAAAAATATATTTAACAGAAATCATCAATCCTTATATTATAATCTAGTTTTCTTCGACGGGTATTATAAGGATCTAGGGATTATAGGGATCTATAATGATCTTAAAGATATGAATACCTAATAAAACAAAAGAACATCTATGTTAGGCCCACATGGGAACTGTTACAAATTGATATTGAGCAGAAGGAATATATTTCTGAAGCTAAACGTAAAACTTATTACTATTCACCACCTGAGCAAAACTTTAAGCTCTGCTTTTTACGGCCATACTTAATATTATATCCGTCCCAAGCACTCAGTACTTAAAAATAGTAATTTAATCTGAAGAAACTAAAACATTAAGAAATTACAGTAGTTTTTAAATAATGTTTTGAAGAGCGACCTGAACTGATTCCGAGCCAGCGCCGGCCAACTTCGTAGGTTTATTGTCTTCGCTTGAATTAAAAAAGTTTTACCCAAGTTCTTTCTTAATACTTTGAGCACATATTTACTTACCTATGAGCGCGAGTAATAAAACATTCGCTTTTACGAACCATGCCCTTTATACGATCTTCCTTTTAAAAGCGGTTTGTAATGAAAAATGTTTATAGTAGGTACCCCATTGAATACCATCACTATAACACTCAGTTATGGTGGATATCAGAAACTAGGTTATTTTCCATCGAAAATATGAAGGTGATTCAAAGGGTATTGCACGTACGCCATTTTCTTTTGGCATTAGGAATCATTGAGGAAAATCAACTTTTTTTACGAATTATCAAACAGGTGGTAGAATTACTATTGATATTATCTTGTTGCTTATAAGCATTCATACCAAAGCACTTGTACTTAAGTGACTGAGTTTCGATGCTTCCGAAGTATAAAAAAAGACTTAATGCTTTTTACACGATTTTTTTTCGTTACGTCTCAAAAATACAGTTACATATTCACAACGTACTCATATACTTTTATGATTTCTGAGGATCGTTTCAATCATAGTGGTTTTAAACCTTAACTTTAGCGACCATGACTGTAGAACCAAACCTGAAGCAGGGAAGAACTAAGTTGGTTAGACAAGCGTATCGGATTTTGGCCCTTTTATAATCATCATCATCATATGGACATAATAATACAATACATACTACAAATTAAAAGACCAGGTTTTTAAAAATATTATTTAATTTTAAAATTTCATTTTTGTCGTCCAATACTTTTAGAAGTTCATACATAATTAACAAACTTTCACATCAGTTACATTGCAACATTGTTTCATGTAACTACATTTTACCTGTGACAAATCTAGAATATTCCTTAGTTTCTTTTTATATTATTATTAGGGTATAAAATGTCGCCTTTCAATATTGTTGTGCCCGACAGGGTCCATACGGAACTTAATGTACTCTGTACCTATATTCAACACATGTACCTACATATGGAATGCAATAAACAATTTGAGTTTGAGTTTGAAATACACAGTTCAAGTCTAGAAAATATGAATTGTATTTATTTCCCTCATAAGTACCTACGTATCTTTCTTACGGCTCAAAGTTACCCAATACGGTAGATTTATAACAAGACTCCAGGCATACTATTTGATGATAAACTATACGTGTCGGTTACTCTGAACTGTATAGCTTGCATGCTCCCGCATATAAATGAAGCAATTCGACATCGCTCACCGCTGAATCAACATTGTTGCTAGTTCTCGAGTTGCTACCTGTTAATAATCTATAATTGCTACCTTTGCTCATATTCGTAGTATTGCAGTAGTAAATTTCCTTTTCCAGGAATTAGGAAACTCCAGTTAACAAGAGTTAATGAGGTATAAGCACAACAAGATTCATATAATTACAAATTTAAAAATTGTTATCATGTATTGATATTTCAGTATTAGATTCTATTTTTATTATTCTTTCGCTATATACTCATAGAATCAATAGCTGCGGACCGGAAATTGCAGAGTGGGCTGACCCCTCACGCGATGGACCGACGACTCGATAAGAGTGGCAGGAAGTCAATGCATGAGGAAGACATTAAATCGCGCGCAGTGGACTTAGATGAGGACTATATTCAGTCTTTCATCTGATATGACGATGATACACTTATTGAAAAAATCAACACAACTTACATAGAACATTTACTCCAAACTCTTATTAGGATACGGATATTATATATTTATATACATTCTACGGCCGAAGGAAATTGAACAGTAAAATTTTAGTTGAGGAAAAAATAGCGGTTAAAATCGTTTTTTACGAGCGAAGTTTCCCTGTATTTGTTGGAATAAAAGCCAAACATAATCGGTGTAATGGTAACGTCTAAGTGCGTACATCGGTGTTGCAGCAAGTTCTTGTAAATGACATCTGTCTGCTAAAAAGGAAATAAAAATAAATCTGGCAATAAAGGGTTTTTTACATAAAGTGTCGTTTTGTGGAGAACGTGTGAGTGGAGTTCTGCGAGTGTCGACAACAGCGTTGAAACAAAACAATGCCTTGTTTTGTCGACCACAGCAGACCGCGACGACCGCTTATTGCAGATTGTTTTAGCAGCTCCCATTCAAAATGTCATTTGTGGTTTTTCGAGCAACGCTTATTCGCAATTAGTTTTTTACCAGTAAAAGCTTTATGTAGCAAATGTAATTTTACCTGAATATTTTAACTGAAGTGTGCCTTTTTTAAAATTCAAATTAACGTGCGTAGTTTCTCGTGACCTAGATAAAATTGTAACGAATTTGGAATTAGTTTTGCATAATCGCCCAAGAGGGTACAGAAATACGAGTATCTTACTTTTGCTAGAATAAATTACAAAAAAAGTTCGATAAGACCAAATTTATTTCTCCATTATTTTAATGTTTCGTTTTGCATTAAGTTGATTATTATTCTTTTGATGTTTACCAAATTACTTAACACGTTTTAGGTACAGGTAAGTCATTTACAGAAATTGACAAGTACTTATTTAAAATTATATTTTGAAATTGATGAAAAAAATGTTGTTTTATGCTGTTACTTAGTTATTTATATCTCTTAGCTTTAGACAGACATTATTAGAAAGTTCACGTGCTCCGTGTGTTTGTACTAATCTATCTGTCCAATAAGTAGAACATAAAATAAACTAGTATTTTTATTACTAAGTCTGGAATAGTAGTACAGCTAAGTAGTAATACACTAGACGTTTTTTATACTTAGACTTCAATCACTAGTACTCAGTTACACAATATAACAAGAAGGCAAACGAGCAAACTAACTAAACGAAACCTATTAAATTTATACCCACAAAGCACCCACAATATAAAATAAGAAAATGTAATGTAAGAACGTCGCATCCGAAACTCAATTTGTAGAGAATATCCAAAGGCAGAAATAGTAGAACACGTGTTTGTAGTTGAGACCCCTGCGACAGATCAAATAAGTTTAGCAAACTGCTCTGCTTGCTTTTACAATAGTCTCTGAAGCTAAACCAGAGAGCGTTTCTATTTATTAGTTTGCTATTCTTTATCTACGTATGTTATGTTGAATTGTTGTAACTTTTTGCGTATGTGGTTACTTATTGAGTGATGATTTATTTCAGCTATTCTATCATGCTTTCTGTAGTGATGTATGTTACTTACCTACTGCATGTATTATACATAGAAAACACCCAGACCAGACAGTAAACAATCATGTTTATGCACATAAAGATTTGCATTGAGTGGGAATCGTACCCAAGACCTCTGCGTAGCAGTCATGACTCATGTTATATAACCATTCATCAAAAATCCATAATCATTAAAAAATTCGTAATAAAATATAATGAAGTGTTATTTATCGCATGTTATTTTTGAACAACTTTAAAAAAATGAAAATTTCGCCTCTTTTTTTTACTAGATTAATAAGTAGGTACAATGGCTTTAAAATAACAATTTTATAATAAAACATAGTAATGTTTTATAACTATTATATAGAAAAGACCTAGAACATGAGTGACTGATATTTTATTAAGTACCAACACCATGAAAGTTTCAAGAAGTCCGCAATCTGTTAGAATACATCTTCAAAAGGGTCCGTAATCGTTGTTAAAATCGCTTTGACACACGTAATTCTAGGCAAAACGGTAGTAGTGGTACGTCTAAACATGTTCACGATTCATTACATTGTTGGATGCAAGGCTCTAGTACGACGCGGAGCGGTTTTGTGCGGTAGTTATTCCGCTGAGCCAGGCTGTTTGGAAGCCGCTGCTTAATTGGGACCGCTTTCCAACTCGTATCCAATGCCTTGGGTGAGCTTTCAATTTAGATGTTCACTTGTAAACGCCTCTCAACTTTAATCTGTTTGACGGTAGTTTTGTAATTTTAAGCTTCATTAGCAGAACATAAACAAATGACAACTTTTTGAATAGGTATTTGATAAAAGGATAGTACTGGTCAATAAGTTTTATCTGTGTTTTATTATGTTGAAATTGAAACTGTAATATTACACGTAGTGCTTACCTACATGTATAAAATATAAGTACAGTATAGATATACGATACTTAAGGTAGTAGGATACCTCATGTACGTGCGTGCGTATTGCGTGTGTGCGTCCCAACCTTTCTTTGTAACCACTGGAGAGGGAGACTTTAAAACTTATATTACGTTTAGAACTTTCCATCTTGCGTTGGTTTTGTGTTTCACGGACATCATTCTTGTAATGGGAAAAGTGATTTTTTTATATGTTATATTTATTACTTATTTAATAACTAAAATGATAAAAACAGCTGATAAATTAATTTGTAGAGAAGTAGCCTAAAAAAATAGGAAAATACACCCAAAATGAAAATCAATTTTTTTTATAAAACATGTCATAATATATGATTTTAAGGATTTTCCTAAGGATCGAGGTTCGGTTTTTTTTTTTTACGGGCACGGAGTGGTACTCTAGCAAGAAAGTCCGCTAGGTGGCGCTGCGAAGAGAACAAGTGGAAAACGTAGCTCCGTAAATTAAATTATTTTAAAATAGTAAATAATGTATATAGTCCATAATTTCCGTATTATTAAATAGTTTTAGTGTATATTTGCGTCAATAAGTGTTTTCTGTATATTTCATGGACAATTAGTGTAAAGAAATTAAAGTGAAACAGTGCTATGAAAGCGTAAGAAGAAGAAAAAACAGTGTAAAACAGTTAAATACAATTTATACAAATTAAATAAATAAAAAGACCTTATAAGAGAAACAATATAGTACATGTGTTGGTGTAAAATAACAGCAAGTTACTAAAAAATCTTAGTTTTTTTATAAAGTTCAACATCGTTATTTTTATTTTTTCGTTTTACCGCCAGTAAGCAATACTCCACAATTTTTAAACAAACCATAGACAATCACTCTTCTACCTTAGTGGTGTGACGAAATAAACTTACTATTGAGTGAATGAATTAAATGATAAAGTGTGAAACAGTGCTACCATATAACTACAAGTGTGACCATTACAAATTTAATTATAATAATTAGGACCTACGTTACGTTACACTCATACTAACAATAAAAATGAATTCTCCGGGAAATATTACTTTTCGTAAAAAGCGATCCAAATCGGAAAGTTACACTGAGGATAGTTTTAGCGATTCGACAATAGACGGCAACACAATAAGCATGACTAATATCCTATGCGAAGAAATTGAAGACGAGACACTCGAGCTTAAAAAACATATTGAGAAATTAAAATTGGAATTGGAATCAGCACACGAAGAAGTCGATAATTTATTATTGGAAAACACAGAATTAAAACAAAAAGTTAAAGAATTAAACAACAAAAATATTCTTATATTAAAAACAGCAAAACAGCTGACTTCTGAAACACCTAACAAGACCGCAACTACACCATTGCGGCGCAGAACTTCACATAAATCACCAAGTAAAAGGACAAGCAAACAAACCAAAGCTGATGACAATGACGGATTGAACAATAATAAAAGCACCGCAGTATTAGGAGATGGCAACACCGGTGATTCATGTCACGTGATACCTGTCAAAATTCGAAACAAAATAAATATTAGTGATGACGATCAAAACAGTCCTAGTACGCTCCCTAACAATGGCCGGAGACAAAGAAAGTAGTGTCATCTGTTACAAGAATCGAAAAACAAGCTTAGCCAAGTCCTCGCTAGATAGCGTTAAATGGAGTAGATTATTTCAATATGTGATTTTTACCAATATAATACTTATTTGATAATTCTAAAATAAGAACTATACTTTATCATGATTTACAATTACTTTAAAATATTTATTTTATATTAAAATTATTACTTAAATATTCACCATAGACAAATCTTCTGGTATGTTTGTGAAGAAACCATAAACTTACAAAATACAAAATGGTGGATGTTTGTTGTGTGCGCACGCGATCATCTTTCTTTTTTATGAATTTCCACACAAAATCACACCTCTATCATGTTAGATCAGCAAGATGTGTACAGTTATTTGAAATAATTGCAATAATTTGCAATTATTTCATAAAACTGTTTATGTAACGACATTAGTATAGGTACCTATATATATTTATAATGGTTTGTTTGTACCTACCTATCTATGTATATAGATTGACAGCTTAGTGTCGGATTCTGATACCAGACAGAGCCACCATTCAAAGCTAAGCTACGAAAAATTTTGCGAGAGGGCTCTCTTCTTCCTATATATTACTTTACTCTGTGGATCAAAACCACGAACAAACACAGTTTCCGCAGGACACTTTTGTTAGTTTATAAGAACAAAGTAAGGTACAAAAAAAACTATGTATAATTAGTAGTAACAACACAAATAAAGTTTTAACTATAGCCGAAAACATGTTCCCTCAACATAGTTTGTGCCACTATATGTCAACTAATTGTGGTATTGAACAACTACTAGATAACATACAATTAAAATTGGTTAATTACACAATGATGGACTGTTGTTTAATTCTTATAGGAGAGAAAGACTTTATAAAGACTCACAATTACTTAGAATTAGTTTTAAAGTTAAGAAAAAGCTTAATGTTAATTCAGCATACTAATATTATGCTTTGTTTGCCTACTTACAAATTTAATGGACGTAGTTACTTATTTAATTGTAGAGTAGAAACTTTTAATAAATTACTTTATAGGGATGTAAATATACATAAATATGCAATGTTGTATGATTCTAATTTAAATTTAAATTATGATGTTACAATGTTTTATAAAGGCAGTGGAAAGATAAATAATTGTGGTTTAAGAAATGTTTTTTTTAATGTGGAGTATTATATTAACAGTTGCATAAGTCAAAATATATTTGAAAATTCTAAAAACGAGCAGTTTTTTCGTTAAGAAGGTTAAAAAAGATACTAACAGTTCTAATATTCATAGTAATTCTCACAAAGTACTACTTCTACATCAAAACATTGCAGGACTGTTGAATAAACTTCCATCAATAGAAATATGTTTAAATGAATTAAAAAATGATTTTAAGGACTTACAAATACTATGTTTTTCAGAAACCTTTGTCAAATATAATAATGAAATTAATATATGTCTTAATGAATTTACACTAGCCACTTCCTACTCAAGAACCAATGAAAAAAGGGGTGGAGTATGCATATTAATAAAGCATTTTCTAAAATATAAAATTATACAGATGTGTATAGATATGTCAGTTGACAAAACATTTGAATGTTGTGGCATAGAGATACCACTATATAACTGTATAGTAATTTGTATATATAGAACACCAAACTCTAATATAACTGAATTTTTTAAGAAGTTAGAGTCTTTGCTGCATAAAGTTTGTTACAAAAAGAATAAAAAAATTGTGTTGGCAGGAGATTTAAACATTAACACTATTAATGATAATAGAAATGCTACTATGTTGAAACAATTACTTGTGAACTACAATCTTACACTAAAGATTAATACTCCGACACGACTAAATGCATGTATTGATCATATAATAACTAATATTCAGCAACCCATTTGTGAAACAACTGCATTACATCTCTCTGATCATGACACTGCACAAATTTTGACATTTGAAACAAAATTAACTGACATCAGAGCAACATTTACACACTATTTTATATATAAAAGAGATTATAGTCAAAACAACATAAATAAGTTTAAAGAGTGTATATCAAATATCAAGTGGCGTGATGTATATGATGAAACAGACCCAAATAAGGCTTATAATAATTTTCAAGACACTTTTAGTTTATTGTACAAATTAAATTTGCCTTTAAAATGGATAACTAAAGGAATTAAAAAAGCTTGTTGTACTAAAAGGTATCTTAAAGCAAAATATAATATAAATAAAACAAGCGAAAATAAATTAAAATATTCTAGTTATAGCAGGATTTTAAAGCAATGTGTAAATAGTTCTAAGAAACAAACAGCTAACAGATTCATGCTGAATTCAAAAAGTAAATGTAAAGCAACTTGGAATCTGATTAAAAATAAACCAAAAAATATAGGATCTGAATACATAGATTTAATAAACGCTAATGGTACTAGGATAGAGGACCCTGTCCAAATTGCTGAATTATTTAACACTCACTTTATTAATTCTACAAATATTAACATAACTAATAATGGTAAAAATAGCATCATACATAACAAAAATATAATAAGCAATAGTATATATCTCGAATCATGCACAACTAGTGAAGTATCTAAAATTATAGGATCTTTAAATAATACCAAAGCTGTAGGATATGATGGTGTTTCAACACACATAATAAAATTATGTGCTGACATACTGTCTCCCATTATTACCCACTTAATTAATACAAGTTTCTTTACAGAAAAGTTCCCTGAAAAGTTAAAGTATACTATAGTTAAACCTTTATATAAGAAAAATAATAGAGATGATGTAAGTATTATCGCCCAGTGGCCTTAATACCGGTAATTTCAAAAATTTTTGAAAGAGCAATGTACAATAGGTTAATAACATTTTTAAATAAATATAATATAATTAGTCCGGAACAAAATGACTTTCAAAAAGGTAAATCTACTACACTAGCTTGCTATCAATTAATTAAGTCAATCACAGAAAACATTGATAAGAAAACACCTGTTACAACTATATTCTTTGATATGCGTAGTGCATTTGATTTTGTCAAACATGATTTATTACTGAACAAGTGTGAAATGTATGGTATAAGAGGCAAAGCTCTAAGTTGGCTCCAGGATTACCTCACTGGTAGGCAGCAGCGTGTAGAATTACTAGGGATCAATAGTAAAAGAGAAATAATAAGTTATATGTCGGACTATAAGTTTAATACATACGGTGTACCACAAGGCAGCATTTTAGGTCCGTTGTTGTTTCTGCTGTACATAAATGACTTGCCCACAGTAACCGACAATAAATGTATATTGTTCGCTGATGATATCTCTCTAGTGGTGGCCAAGGAGGAGAGTGGGAATGAGCGGTATCAGGATAGGTTAAATAAAGCTGTAGAGTCAATATTAGGATGGCTTGAAACAAATAATTTAAGTATAAATATTAATAAAACTAAATATATAAGATTTACAAATTATAAAATGTCACAAGAAAATATACAAATACTTGGAAATGGCAACAAAATTGAAAAAGTAAATGATACAAAATTTTTAGGGATAATTATGGATAAAAATTGTAATTGGAAGAAACATATTGAAAATGTATGTAGTAGGTTAAATAGTTTCACATTTGCACTCAGAAATCTTAGGAAAACAGTAGGGCTGAATGCTGCTTTAATGGCATACCACGGCTATGTGGCATCTGTGTTACGGTATGGCATAATTATGTGGGGAAACTCCACTGACATTAACAAGGCATTTGTTGTACAAAAAAAATGTGTAAGGTCGGTGTTTGGTGTACACCCACTGGAGTCATGCAAACCATTATTTATTAAACATAAATTATTAACACTGGCATCGCTGTACATACTAGAGGTAGGTTTGTTTGTCAAAAAGAACAGTGATATTTTCAAGACAGTTAACAATGCAGCCAGAAACAAAACATATAGGGATCCAACGAAACTAGACAGTAATTTGTGTAGGACAACATTCTGCCAGAAAAATATAGGTACCATGGCAATTAGGGTGTATAACATGATACCTAAAGAAATAAGAGAGTTACATTTCTCATTATTTTACAAAACACTGGTAACATGGCTCGTAAATAACTGTTTTTATACTATTAAAGAATTCATGAATTATAAAACAAATAAAAAGTAGGTATGCAATTAAATAAAAACTTTATTATGTATTCATGTAACATTAATTAATTAGTTAGTAAGTTTTAGGATAATTAAATAGAAATAATATGATAATAATAATTATTTAGTAGGATAGTTAGTAGATAAGTTTATATAAGATGTTAAAAATAAAAAAAATACATTAGAAGTAGTCAGAGTGTATGCTACACTTAAATAATTTGCATGCTGAAATAAAGTAAGCGAAACATTGTGTACATAATATTTTATAAACCATCATCTGTAAAAAAAAACCATGTTTCAAGCAAATAAATGATTTTGTATTTGTATTTTGTATTTGAAAGAAGTAGTAATCTAGCAATATTTTTTATGAGTTTTGTGACGTTTAGTAACAATTTGACGTATATTATTTTTTTGTTTTGGCATACCTAAATATAAAATTACAATAATAGCAAAGTATTTTTTAAGAATAAATGTATTATTTAAACGAGCCATTGTAAAAAATACTTTATCGACAATCCACCGAAGCAGGGGTTTTAATACAAAAAACAGTATGTACTCGTAATGAACGTACTGGTCAATCTTTTCATAAAACCACTGTTCAATCAGTTTACTTTCATGAAGCTACTTCGTAGATTTCTTAAGGCTAGATTTCTTACCACTTAAGAGGGTATAAGAAAGCTCATTAGCTCCGAGCTTTTTGTCTGCAGTAGGCAGCTTTGAAAACTTTAAACATATTCGCACGTTATAAAATTAAGTGTTCAGTAATTATGGCTATTTAAGTTTAATAATTTTTAGTTTCTGCTATTTTGTTATAATTAATGTAATAAATATGAATTTGCTAATTACTTGCGTTCACATTGGTAATCAGGTGACGTTCGAACGTATTACTGGGGACTAAAACTATCAACACGCGCTGGACGAAGCTTCGGCGATAAATCTTGCTGAGGGTTTAAATCGGGTCTGACTTCGTCTTCTTCTTTTCAAGGTTTTCCCATTTGGATCTTCCATCGTTAAGTCTTTTCCGGTTTAGTATGAGCACTGCGTGGGGATACTTTGAGGTTCGTGTCAGTCATCGAGTAAATAAAACGTTGTATTTACCAGACTAGTAAATACAATGGAATATTATTAGTCCGTGAATATTATCTTAACGAAGTAAAAAGAAGGAAAACTTGAAATTAAACCCTATACCAATCTGTCTAGCCAGCGTGGTATTAGTAGGCCAAGTATCACCCCGTCAAGGGAGGAGGCCCGTCCCTGCAGTAGGACATTGATGGGCTGTTATTATGATAAATACAATGACATGTCGATAGATATAACCCTTAACATGAAAATCATCCGTTGACTTAATTGTCTATTAGGTTTGATGCGGTTATATTGTCGTTTAGTTCTACTAAGAAAGATTTCCACACAACAAAAAGAATATCGAAGCTCCTGTTTACTATAAATATTTACTACTCTAGCAAAATTTTTAATTTATTAATATTGATTAGAAAGACTACTGAATGCAATTCTCCACGCAATGCAATGGAATTATTTATATAATTGAAAGCTTTTTCTTATATAAATATGAATTATTATCTCCTTTAATAGAATTATTAAGTTTTCAGTAATAATGAAGAGATACTCGAACGGTGTAACAAGGAAATGAAATTTTCGTCAAAGAAGCGACTGAAGTCTTAACCAAACTTCTAGGAAAATTAATGACATTGGTTAGAACGTAGAAAGGGAATGACCTAGATTTGACTTTAATAACTTATGCTACGTACATTTAAATCAGGATGCAATGTTGTTTTCATCATAATCATACTGTTATGATTGAGTGGGCTGTCCCACTAATGTCCCACTGCAGGGACAGGCCTAATAGTGACGCGTTTTTTTCGCCGCCTAACGAAGTGGGCACGGGTCAGCTAGTGCTTAAATATGTTGAATTTTAAAGCAAGAAGTAAGAACTACATTATCGTATTTACTAAATGTAATGAAAGTTGTTGTTTACTTTTTCAAAGATACTACTATCAATTAAAATTAGGAAACGACATGAAAACAATTAGAAATCAGAAGAAAGAACTTCTAATGAAGGTTGGAAGTCAACTCAGCATAATATTGTATATTTTTTTAGCAGATATTTTAAAATGAGATTGCCCATATATAAACAAAGAAAATAACCTAAAAATTATCAAAGCCTTTGCGTAAGTAGATTTAAAAATAAACCTTTTCGTACGGATACCTGTTTACTGTTTAAAGAAATCCGAGAGTAACGTAATTATTTGGTTATATTCAGTGTAAAATTTTTAGTATCAAGTCTTGTTTTTACTTTGCTAATTGAGCTAAGCTAAAGAAAATATTTTCTTATCCTGCTCATTCGGGTTATATTGGTTTATACTTATACCAAATATTTGCTCTTTGCATGTACGCATTTAAATCGGCGGTAAAGTGGTTGTATACTTGCCTGCAGGCGCTTGGTCGCGGATTCCAATGCCCGCTAGTGATTTTTTTGTGCGGGCCTTAAATTCATCGTGAGCTAAAGTAAACTCTCTATCCGTTAATTTATAAAGGAAAAAGAAGTTTTTCGGAAAAATACAGTAACCGCTCCGCTTCATAAAATACTTGGTTGATTCTAACACTAAAAACAAGTGCAGAGATGACTATGATAAATTGTTCCCTATATCTAGAATACTTCCTGTACACAGTAAGGTTGAATATCTGCTGGTTCTAGAACAGTATTATAATAGTCAATATAAAATTCCTCAACATAACATCTATAATACTAAGAGTATTAGAAATCGCAAATTAATTACACCACGTATAAAAACTACTACGGAAACAGAACCAACAAGTACTTAACCCCTGTTATATTTAATAAATATGATTGGCTTAGATGTAATAATAATATAAATATTAATTTAAGTAAATTTAGAGTGAAAAACAAATTTAAAACTATATTATTAAGTAAACTCTCCTCAAATGCATAACTTTTGTAAATATTGAATTTCTTTATAGTACTTAGCTACAGTTTGTTCCTCAAAATAGTTTATTGTTAAAAATAGATTAATGATATATACATACATATAATTACTTATTGTAAACAGCTCCTAACCCCGCCGACAAACCGCTCTGCAGTTTGGTGGGATTATTTAAAATGTAACATGTGTATTCTTTTAAATAAACTTCTTTATCTATCTTATCTATCTATCTATTAAAAAAACATGCATGTAAAGTTTTGTACAAAAAAAACACTACAGTTTCTACATGTAATGTAGCAATTGAACAGCTTAGTGCAAAATTACAAAAGTCATGTGCGTAATTTATAAGGAAACTCATTATTAATTTATTATAACAATTCTTGTTTGGAGTTGCCTGCAAATGCATTTCCGACTGCAGTTTTAGCTTTCAGCATTAAGTTTTGCTTTAGTTTCCGAGACGAGGAAATCTCTCTAGTGTGCTTACTTATTCCATTTACTATTGGAGAAACGTGTTAGCGGATGTTGGAGTTTCTCAAGACAATATTGCTTTATAACAACATTTTGGGGTCGATATTCAACAGCATCAGAATTGAGATTTTCCTACGTGCATAATAGAGACTATTATCGATTTCTTTAATGGGATTGTCATGCATTCTGAAGAGCTCGTTAAGTTTTCAAAGCCTTGGAAATTTATGTATAATATTTGCCAAAGAGAAACCGCTATGAGGCATCGCGAACAATTTTGTTGTTGTTTAAATGGCTTCGCGTGGTTGTTCTTATTAAGTCGCTAATGATAGCCTTTAGACAAAGTTATACGACAATTTGTGACTGCATTGTTAATTATGCAATGAATTTCGTCTTTATAATTTAAAGTTGATTATTTTGTGTATAATGTTTTTGTCAGTTTGTAATTAACGTGTCATTTCTAGGCAAATATTTTAATTTAGCTTTTGTAGTTTCATTAAAAGCGCATTTGTTAAACAAATCATTAGGGCTAGCTGTATAATATAGATATAGATACATTTCGGAGATAGATATATTTCCTAGTCAAACCTTCGGTGTAATTTAACATTGTATTTCCTTACAATCACAAGATAGTCAATATCTAAGTTATATCCAATTGGATACGAACTCTAAGGATTCAAATTGCGAACTCCCTTCAATGTGTCAATGTTACAAGGTGACAATCAAGATAATTTAGGTACCAAATTCTTGGTAATAACTTGTTCGAATTCGATCAATAAAATGTCAAATATATTCGATGGTTGGTTACTCTATAAAGGACAGCTTTAAGTCGTTAAAATGTTTCACTTTAAAAATGAAAGGAAGTTTCAAAGAAAATTCTAATCCGAGGCAATTTTTTTTGTTTAACTAATGGATCAACATATGGATCTCTTTAGTATTCTTTTGACTGGCTGGTTAAGGATAGTGATAAGTATTATTGGCTGTCTACTTTTGTACGAGGAATTAAAACTATAACTTAACTTAGTTAAGTTAAATTTAAACTTTACCTTGACTAAGTTAAGAATTTTTTTTAAAAATGTTTTTTAGTATTTAACCTTTTTTATAAAAGACACGGCTATAGCCTGTAGTTTTAGTTATAGAATAGCTTCAGTTAGTCGCCATCATTTTGTTGACCTGACCACCGTGCACTGGATGTACACCGGCTGATCCTTGAATACGATAGATAAATATGATTTTGCAAATCGTTTAAAAGAATCCTCGTTAGAGTGTACGGTGGTCGATATCCAGGTACTTATTAGTTGACTTTTACCTTTAACCAGATAAACGTATAAGCTACGACAAACAATGATTTTATCAAACAAAAGTACCTATTAATATAAATTGTACAAAGTTTTAGTTTACTTATGTCTAAGAAACTATTTATTTGCAATTTTATTTCGTGTCAGTTTAAAAAATATATTGCAATTTATTTCTCTATCTTATAGTTGTTAATCCATATGAGGTTGGCTGAAGACTTTTCAGAACTAAATACTCGTAGTCCAGATACTCGTTCGAAACATTACGCGGCTATTGAATAAAAACTTTTAACGGAAACGTCTCTTATATATTGCCTTTTTTGGTGGTCTTTAGTAGACGTGATGAAGTCAGAATCAAGATAAAGTCAAAAAAGGTCAGCAATGAGGATATCAGACCCAAGTGAGAATTAGGCTTATTTTTCTTTTTTCGTTGCAGGTTAAGTAAGTTGATAAACACCCACAATAGTGGTTCCATGAGATAACTCATTATACACCTAGTAGTGTGTCTTTAGGTAAACCCACTTCAAGAAAGCATAAATTAATTTCGCTATTAATCACTGCTCAATATACTCAATACCAAAATCACTCACCTCGTAGGCCAAAATCATCAGTCAAATTACTTGTGTATTGGAATCTATGAAGCAAAATCATTTGAATATCAAAAGGATTGTTCCCTGCATAATGTTTGTATTCATTATACGTATAATAATCAATAGTACGTGTCTGAATCATTGCGGCCGATGCGCAGTACAACGGCAGGCCTGCCCGCAATCGCATTACCTTAATCACGGCATTGCTCCGCCGAGGGCAGTTTATAAGCTCCCTTAATGGACTTGCACAATGTAACCGCTCCCTGACATGCCTGTTCATATGTGTGATTGAAATGTTCTATCAGCATTGTTTTGGGCTTTTAAATACCTGGTCGATTATGTTTCCTAAATGTTTTATTTATTTTATATTGGAAAAGGTAAATATCGTATAAATGAGGTCAAAATAGGTAATATCTAGAGTGTCAATTTGCTGTCAGAATAAGTTTTATTGTTATCATCTGCCGTGAAAAGCAGGCAAAATAATTGCCTTAGTGTCTAGTTTATTACAGGAGCAAAACATTGAAGCTCTATATTAATTATTAGATATATTAGGGACTAAGCAGCAGTTTAAATAGAATGGACACAGTAACTATTTAAAATATGTAAAAAGAAACTGTCTTGATGGCATAGCGATCGCGTGCAGGCACTTAAAAAATAGCTACACTGCAAAGGATCCGCAGTAAAATTATTGTGCGTTTCTCTAATTAATCTCCAACATGTTGGATTTAGTGTAGGTACAATATTTTAATTCTTTTTTAAAAGTAACGACATTAAAATTTTGAATATTCTATACTAATAATATAAAGGGGATAGATTTGATTTTTTGTTTGTTTGTTTGAATTGAATAGGCTCCGAAACTACTAAACAGATTTGAATAACTCTTTCACTGTTGGAAAGCTACATTTTTTCTGAGTGACATAGACTATATTCCAGTAAAAAATAGGTATACTTACTTAAATTACCAAATCTAAATGTAATGTTTAATATGTTTCCTATACATATTGAAATCAAATTAATGTCATGTAATGTATTAAAGAAATATATAAAAAAAAATGAGAAATTGTTTAATTATTTAATCAATTAGTAATCGTCGTAGCCTGTTATTTCTAATGCTGAAAATCATTTATAAGCGTATTATAACAAAAAAAAGTCTTTGTTTTCTTACAAACTAAAAGGATTCAATAATTAACTTTGCTTATACATACAGAGGAAAACTCTTATAACAAAATAAAGGCACAAAAACTAAGGAACAAACAAAAATAATTTGTCGTTATACGATCTCTTTTATATTAGAGTGTTTTTAAATCAAAATAAAAAGACAAACGAGTTAATACAAAATGTGGGAATGGCAGACGGCAGTAAAGTCTTATCTAATCAAAGAAGAAATTAATGTTTACCAACATTATCTGTTTGCAAAAAAATGCCGGAATAAGAGACTTAAATAAAAGTTTTTCTGTATGGCGTAAATAAATAATAATAATAATTAATCACCGCTCTATCTAGTCTCAACTAAACAGCGTCTGTAGATACTAGAAAATTACAATCGATTACTACAATCGATTACAACTAATAAACATACTTAACACCTATTTTTTAGCTAATAACAAAATGTCCTTACTAATAAAAAAACCGGTCAAGTGCGAGTCTGACTCGCGCACCGAGGGTTCCGTACAAACCTATTTGCCAAATTGTGATAACGTCAGGAACCAGCTGTTTAAAATACTATTTTTCCCGCCAAAATTCAATGACGACTCATCTGTCAAAATATATGTGACGTCACGACTCATCTGTCAAAAATACTATGACGTCTCAACTCATCTGTCAAAATTTATGTGACGTCACGACTCATCTGTCTTTTCGTGTATATAATTATGTTATTCTGTTTAAAATAATCATCCTGAACAATTGTTTCTGATTTGTTTTGGTTTACCATTTATTTGGTTATTAGCATGGATCATGACACTTCTTGATTAATGACATTACGAGCCCCTCGACAAGACACTGGCAAAATATGTGACGTTTCACATGAGGCCATTCACGAAGAAGTCAAGTCAAGTTTTCTATGACGTCACGCACATTTGTCAAAAGTGACAGCTGTTAAAGTGACGGGTGTCTAAATTTTTTTCCGTCAAAATAATATGACGTCACAACTCATCTGTCAAAAATTCTGTGACGTCACGACTTATCTGTCAAAAATTCAATGACGTCACGACACAACTGTCAAAAAATGTTTTTCCGCCAAAATTCTGTGACGTCACGACTCACTTGTCAAAAATTATATGACGTCAAGTCCCATCTGTCTGTGACAGATGTCAAAAGTGACAGCTGTTGACGGGTTTCTAAAATATTTTCCCGCCAAAATAATATGACGTCACAACTCATCTGTCAAAAATTATATGAAGTCAAGTCCCGAGGTATTCATGGTTTCTATGATTTTTTTCTATGTTTATTATACGTTAAAAGATAAATTGGTTTTGTTTTTCTTTAAAAAGAGATTGCTGAAAATGTATATGCTACTAAGAAACACTCGTAATATTAAAGAAATTGCTATACTGAATACGCTGTCGGCTTTTAAGAAAGGTATAGATTCTCTTCTTGGAATTTCTCATCTTGTGTCAGTATAGAAATCCTGGAACCAGATACTATAGACTTTTATGTGATAAGATAATTGCTTTGACGTAGAAATAAAAGGATGTATATAAATTATCTACATGAAATTAACTTTGATACAATGACTTATAGTGCTCAATATTCATAAGTTTTAAAACAAACAACTCCCGCGCTAGGGATCATGTCCTGTGTAGCTGGGACAGCATAGTAACGGACACAAAGAACACCCAGAGTCAGGACAATAAATAAATATTCCTCACACTTTCACATAACGCCATCTAATCCCAAACTAAGCAGAGCTTGTACTATGGGTACTAGACAACGGATATACATACATAAATATTTTTATTTTTTTGGTAAATACATACATTTTATACATAGAAAACACCCAGACCAATGCAAACAATCATGTTCATGCACACAAAGATTTGCATTGAGCGGAAATTCAACCCAAGACCTCTGCGTAGCAGTCATGTTATATAACCACTACGCCACAGAGGTCGTCATCTAATTAGTGAATCACACAAAGAATAGTTCGGCGTGAGATTTGAACCCGCGACTCGTGCACGACAGCCGCATATCCGAGTCAGATTAAACCTCGATGCAGAGACTCGTACTGCTGAATCTATAGAAAATACATCTGAGTACTCCAAAAAGAGATAGAAGATAAGACCTAATCTTAGCATTCCATGGATTCTCCGTGCGGGTCCATCGCGTGATAGAGAACGGAACATTTGCATAACAGCGTCTAGGACTTACGACCTAGATGTAGGTTTATGGAGGTCCCCTTCTTACAACGCGTTAGAGGTCACCTTCACTGTCTGCTATGTTCCGTCCTCTACCTATCCAAATTTGATAGGAACTTATTAATGCCATTTTGGACATTCGTGATAGTAGAGAGCTTACTGAAGTTCTCGGCATTCCTAGTTCTTTTAATAAGCTGTAGGTTATATAAGAATAGAAGACCCGTAACTGCAAGCGAGATAGATATAGAATAATGATATGGCTTTACAATTCAGATGATAATGCGATATCTATAGTTCCTTTAATGTGGTTTTTGTAGCGTTCCAAGTGTTTGTTATTACGCACATGTTTTAGTCTCAGTTTTAGTCCTTACAGTTATAGCACACTGCACACAGTTGGTTTCGGTTCGTATTTAACAACCTACTTAGTTCGTGCTCCTCGTTAGAGCTTTTATCACTTTACTTATCTTAAAATTTTGCACTAAGGATCATGCTGTGTTTTGAAGCTGTTACCAACATCAATTTCACAGACATAGAGAACATTTACCTCAGGGAAACTCCGTTTTTTAACACTAGAAATATATCAATTAAGGTAAGTGAAGCACATGGCACCTAGGTAACGTGTATGACTAATTGATACAATTGTTAATTAAATGCGGAAACTACAGTTTGAGCATAGCAACACGTTTTATCCGTTCTTTGTTGATAAGAAATATATTAATTAGCTTTTTTCTCGTACGCGTTCCTATAGATCAACATTAGCTTTGATCATATTACTTCGACGTTACATGAACAAATAGCCACTGTTAACACATTAATTTGTATTCCGCAGTCACTACATGTTTATAAAACATTAATTGAATTTGATTCGAGTGATATTAAGAATGAACTCCAAGTCACATTAATTGCGTTAAATAATTCATAAATTCAAATAGTAAGCCCGAAATGACGGCCAATTTATTCAGTGTTTTGAATAAAATTTAAATCATTTGATAAGGCATTTGAAATAACGATTGAGGTCCGTTTGCAATTAGCAGGAAATTTCTTAAAGCTCTTGGTTCAACTTTGTTCCGGCTCGCGTCCAAACTGATCAAGTCGGCAGTGGCACGTCGCGAGTTCCTAACACTCATTAATTTCTTTGAAGTCTCGCCTCCTACCGACAACTTCCTCGGTTCTTTCTCACCAACAATTATTAAGAAATTACTTCTGCTTCATTATTGGTGGAGTACGCACCCGTTCACACTCATTAGCTGAATCGTTTGGATTGAGTACAAGCTCTTTGATTGAATGTTTTTGTTTGAAATTACCCGTGGCCTCTATGTTTACCGTTGTTGTTCCGAATAAAGGGGTTGCTGAAACATGAACTATTAAATTTTACCCATGGCTTCGCTTTTGTTGATTTTATTTATTTTGCCAGTTGAATTGTTTATACGAGTGCTCTTCTTGTATCAATAGGCATAGTTTTGTGGAATACTTATATTTTAATGAACTAAGGGCATAAAGTATAACAGTTTTAACTTGGATTCAAAATATCAGGTATGCTTACTATGTATAAGTAAAGGTCCGGAGCAAAGCAGAATACTGTTATAGCTCTAGTACGGTTCTGCAAGCCCTAGACCACCTGTAGCGCTATATTCTCCGCAAAATCGACAAGACTTCGTCAACGAGTATTATTTTCTATCTGACATGAGGTAAAGGTTAATATAAAATGGTTAAAATGTTTTTGACTTCATAAAATTTTGTGTCTGGAATTATAATAAATTATCTGTCTGTTGTTACATACATAGGTACATCTTTATGCTCAAACGACTTTAGTGAAAGTAATTTTAAAATGGATGTTGCGATAATCGACATACACGAAGGCAGCACTAACAAGTAAAATATAAATGCAGCGATAATCAAATTTTTTTTTAAGCCTGCTTTTAAGATCACATAGATCACCATTATACTGCCCTGCGGCACGCCAATAACGACATACACTTGTCTTTATGTTTCAACGTCGAGAGATGTAATACAGCCTACGACTGTCTATAATAATCAAGCAACATGTTTGTATAATATCCTCTGCCCTAGGCTATAATTTCTTACCACAAGGGCTTTGTAAACACTGTTGCTATGGATACAAAAACATATTTTCATAAACGGAAGATAAAACAAAAAAATATTGAGGTAGAATTGAACGACTGTTTTTATTAAGGTGGAAAAATAAACAAGGTTCTTGTCTTATTGTTAATGCGAATTAAAAGTAAACAATATAAATATAAAAGTATTTTAAATTAGTTATAACAAAAAAGTTCAAATCTAGGAGGCGTAGGCAGCATTAGCAATAAGAATTTATTTATTTTAAGCTTTTGTGTTTTCTAGAAAGTCAGTTTACAGGCACTCCGCGACCACAGCTAAATCGTCTGAAAAATCAGAGGTATCGATATCTTAAATATATATTAGTACTAGCGACCCACCCCGGGCACCTACTACAGAATGTCCTTAAACAACATTGAAGTACAGCATCATTAGACGATTAAATTAGAAATCTCTAAATTTGTATGGGTTGATTTGATCTTCTATATTATACATGTGTTATACATATAAACCTTCCTCTTGCATCACTCTATCTATTAAAAAAAACCGCATCAAAATCCGTTGCGTAGTTTTAAAGATTTAAGCAAACATAGGGACAGAAAAAGCGACTTTTTTATACTATGCATAGATATACCACGAGGAAGAGCCTCGGACCGGTTAAATAACACATTTGTGTTTTGTACTATACGTATTTACGTATAGTACAAAACAACACATATAACAATATATTCGTGGAAACAATCAACTTTCTCCCAACAAAAACTATTTCTCCGTTACTATGTAACATAAGACTTTTTGTTAAACATTAATTCTGATCTACATCTCCGGAACAATACCAACAAATCATTAAGCCATAAGTTATATCGTTACAACAAGTTTGTGAACAACTTGCTTTATAGCATGTTTAGCCTGATTGGTAAGTCAAGTTGATACGATTAAAAGTTTATTGAATAACGTTGCTAACAACGTTTCCCGCCAGCTGCAACGCGGCGGTTTCTCCTAGAAGTTCCTCTTGCAGTTTGACCTTATATCAATTACTGGATAATGGGCAGTGTCGTTACTTTCTTATCAAACTATTTCTCAGCTCTGTTCCAGGAAAGTTTAATAAAACGTTGATCCAAATCTGATTAGAGTTCGTTTTAAAATTTACAGTTACGACTTTTCTCTTTTGACCTGTTTTAGTTTCGATAATATATTTTATAATTTAGTTTCTTATGGTATATCAGTGTTTAATAAAGGTTTTATGTTTTTTTAATCTACCGATACTATGGTTATATAATTTGTTTGAAATGTGACTTTTTATCACAGTTAATTTATTATCATAGGTACCTACTATTATTTTTATTTGAGCATCAAACGGTCGTTATCAGGAAAGAAAATAAACATTACTTTCACATTATTTAAATTGGGACACATACTTTTTGTTTTTTTGTCTCTTGTTTATGTTTAACATTTTTTTTCTCTTTTTATTTATTGTCTGTGTAAATTTTTGGTTGACCAATAAATAACTTTTTTTTCATTACCATGTTATAGTAAATTTAATTTAATTATACTTAGAGTTATGGTTAAATTTAGCTTTTTAGTTAATTTTTTGCTTGTAGTAAAAAAACAAACACATTTTTGTTGAATATACTACGAGTATTTAATATGAGGGCATTTCACATCACTTGATATAATTTGTATGTATTTAATTCATTGAGTAACATAAAGCTCAAACCTTGAAAAAAATTTTAACTACATTGTAATTACACTTAAAATACATACTGACTAAATACATAACTTAACACAAACGTACAGCAAGAACATCACTAATCTTGATACATCGAAGTAACACTCTAATTGAACAATGTTTATATTAGAGAAGAACAAAATTGCGTTGTGTAGAGCGACGGAATTACAACCATCAAGGAAACCGAATTAATTAGACAAACAGACTCGTACGTAACACATATACTGGCTTGTTCGCGACAACTTAGAGCTTATGCTCATGACGGAATCTGAGCAATGAAGTTAGACATAATTGAGCTGTGGCAATGCCCCGCGGGCGTACTCTGGAGTAACGAGTGCCATACTCCGCATACGAAACGGCTCGTCTTGTTACCTAGCACCCCTGTTTACACAATAATAAGTTTATTTTACACAACATCGCTCATACTATTATGTTATTGCTTGGTACTGGTTGTGTTTTAGTGGTAGCGTTTGCGTGTACATGCTTTGTGTTGTAGATACAAAATGTTGGCTGGGGAAAGCAAATTTTAAAGATGTTATTTCTGAGATTTAAGGTACAGCTTAATTAGTTTACTTAAAATATTTAGAAGAAAACTTAGCTATGAAAAATGAAAAATTTTTTGAAAAATGTTTGTTTTTCTCAAAATAGTTACATGTTTTTTATGTTATGAGGCATCCCCAGTAAGTAATTAAATAATACTTGTGTTGGGGTTAAAATATGTTAGTTGTAAACCAGGTGGATTAGTCAAGGATTACTATTGTAAAACCGAATTTAATCCTTGACTAATCAATATCAATAACAATATTATCATATTTATCGTATTTATAAAAATAACTAAAAACGAGCGTGAGACTTTATTATTGTTATTCCGTCGCTTTATGGACAACATAATTATATCTCACTTAAAATACTTTTAGTACAAAACTTAAACTTAACTCATGACTACAACACTTTGACTTAAGTACAAAATACTTTTTAAAATTATGTTTGTCTGCCTAAAAGTACATTTATTTGGATTTATTTGAATCCCTCAGTTGCCTTTTACTATCATCAAAAGTGATTACAAAATAATAGGTCTAAAACTTCTAGTGAAATGTGTTGATACATTATCTAGATGACTTTGATTTATAACACTTTCGATTAACTTAGCTTTGTAACTGACAGAGATAGTTACATAATAATACGAGATACTGCAGTTTTAAAGGGTTATTAAAATCTTCAATAATCACAAAGATACTTGAACATCAAAAAATTACATGAAATTTTTTGAACGCCCTAACTTGCAAGAGATTTGCAGCGTAAACCAAGTAAAGCTAGACGTACGAATAACAATCTTATAGATTTCGTAGCCACGACGTTTCAGCTGTGGTGACGGAGTTTGAATACAAAGTCACCACCTCATCTCAAGGATGTAGTAAAAACAGACTAAAGGACTATCATCTTAACGAAATAAAAAAAGAAGGATAGCTTGAAATTAAAGCCTGTACCAATCCGTCTGGCCAGCGTGGAATAAGTAGGCCATAATATATATTCCTCCGTCACGGGAGGAGGCCCGTCCCTGCAGTGGAACATTAACGGGCTGTTATGATAACGATGGTATTATGTAAAAATAAAACTACAATTTAAGAAAAAATAAAACTACAAATTACAAAAACGAGGTTTAATAGCACCAATTAAAATACAACAACGGATTAAAGTCCTGTTCAATAACTACTTACGATAACAGTAATTAATCATTGATTTGTAATAAATTGCCTCAATATCATTTAGTTACATACGAGTATCTTGTACAGAACACTTAACACGAGGGTGAAACATAGCAACGGTTAGATAATATAACATCATATCTTAACGCTACATTAATTAGAAGTGAAAATGTGAAATCATATAGATATATGACCCATAGATGTTAGGCCTAGTGGAAAAAGGCACAACTCCATTTTTTGTGAAAACTAACTTATTACTCAAAAATGTTATTTTTAAAGATAAGTTAGATCTGTTAACGCCAACTAATAGAACTTTGGGAATAATTTCTTTTTTGGGAATATTTTAATTTTAGAGATAAGTTAAATTTATCTACACCATAACTTTTAAACTATCGCGATCCATTATTATAAATACAAATGAGATTAACGCGGCCTGCTGTTTACCTTTATTTGACATTTCGGCACAGGTTACACTGGCCGTGATTGCAATCTGACTCTGCTTACACCAACGATAAGAGCTCTTTTTTGTGAATATTATTAATTAGTTAGTTTTCATGATAATTTGACTTGTAGTATTTTTCACTACACCTACATATATATCATGCGTTATTACGTAAAGTATGATCGAAGTTAGATAGGTTAGGGCCGAGTTAGACATAGGACAATCTGAACTCTTTGGTCTCATAAGTACTCGTACATCTCCTATGAGATTATTAAGCTAGTAATCATACTGAATACTCTAACTCTGTTGCTGCCCACGATATCATAATTATAAACAATTATAATTATCTTAATATATTTGAATAAAACAATTAAATTTGAAAATGTGTAAGAATTCTTTTAACTAAAAAAGCTCTTTTACGTTAATCTTTTTATCCTAATAATTATCCTAATAATTGGACTTTTACCCTTTTCCCCTAGACCTACATAATATATATCATGCATTATTACGCAAAGTATGATCGCAGTTAGATAGGTTAGGGGCAAGTTAGACGTGCGCCAATCTGAACTGTTTGCTCTCATACTCGTACATCTCCTATGCGATTATGAAGCGGTAGCTGCCCACAATATCTTAAGTCTTAATCTATTCTAATACAACGGTTATGTATGAAAAGATGATATAATATAAATAATATGATGATATAAAAAAGCTTGTATGTATATTGCATGTAAAATATCGACGAGTTTTTAATGTGTACATTTGAACATACCGTGTTTAAATGTAGGTTGAAGTCGTTTTTAAACAGTTATTTAAATTTTTAATTAATTGATAATATGTAATTGTACCGTCCGTGAATGTTATCTTTACGAAATAAAAAGAAGAAAAACTTGAAATTAAACCCTATACCACTCCTTCTGGCCAGCGTGATATTAGTAGGCCAAGGATCCCTCCGTCATGGGAGGAGGCTCGTCCCTGCAGTGGGACATTAATGGGCTGTTATGATGATGATATATGATGACGATATGATGATGTAATTTTACTAAAATTCCAACCACAAATATCAACTTTGTTATACATAAGATGCAAGTTCATACGGCATTATTTAATAACATTTCTTAAAGATTCCCTTCCTCCTACAAAATATTACTTATTCGTAATATATCTTGCAAACAAGCGTCAGTGAAATTGTATCGCGGACGTTAATGCGTATTGTTTCATGATTTATCACTTACGCTACATATCCCTGTTATTGTGTACTGAATCCACACCAATCTAGCTGCTTTCTTGACATCTTAATCATAATTTATGTTTAACTTTATACAAATATACTGTTTAATGTTTCTACTTAATATTGCGGTTTTAACGAAAAGGAGAATATAAAAGAGTTTGTATTCTAACGAGCTGCTGTTATTTAGTTCGTCTTGTGCAAAGAATTGTCACTTAAAACTTTAGAATGTTTGGGTAAAAAAGTACTTCCAAAATAGTCTTTTGCATTTCGATATTAATTAGTCTAGTCAAATAATTCGTGTGCATGATTATAAATATTTGCTTTAGTCTGGATTTTTCTATTTATAATGAATACATTTACAAAAAAATGTATAAGTAGGTATTTTTACCCTGACTCGTACACAGTCAAAGCTTTATTTAATTTGGCACTAGGTGATGTTCACTGAAAGCTGTATAAATATAAAAAACCGACACAACCGACACACTCTCCTAAGCAATAGTACAGCGATAGCGGTTAAGTTAATCAGCGCTTCGAAAGTTATTCTTAATAAATATAAATAGTAAATGCACAAGATAATACCTAATTATTTAGTTATTTATCTTAAAACATAGACATAAGCAAGTCAGAATGCTAACTCGAATACGAAAATTGATTCGTAAAGTTGTAAATGAACATGTCTAAAGTAGGCATCAAATCAAATTTGATGGTCCCGCTCTGGATAAACTTCGCGCTCCGTTAAATTAATACATCGTAACGGGAACGACCTTGTCTGAGGATTTTACCCAAACATTCAAATTAATATTAGAACCATCTACTGTTAGATTTAATCCACTAGAACAATAACATTGTTAACATTTCATCGTACTCGGTTAGCTCTACGTCTACAATATTTAGTACTGCTTAATTAATTAAATTAAGCCTCCCGCTGAGGAGTAGGTGCCATTATTAAGATTAATAATGTACACACACTACTGCAGAGGCTCTCAACGATTGCTCAGATGTCTTCCTTCTAATGTTTACCGATCTCTCCTTTAAGGTGAAGATAGACTTGAGCACTCATTTGGAATTAACATTCTTGCAAATGTAACATTACAGAAAAATACGAGAATATCTTAGCGAGCATTCTATCTAGAGTTCTGGCGAGCATTCTAGCAAACAGACAGATAAATTTGCTACCATTTTATTTTTTTTCAATTTACTTATAACAAATATTGTAAATTCAGCTCATCATCAAATCATTAAAGTATCAAATAGAGCGTTTGCTAGAATTCTCATGATGTTCGTAGCTATATTTGGTTATATACTTGGCTCGGCTAGTTGTTTAGTTCGACATACATAAAAAGGCGAATGCACAATGTTCTTTTAAAAGTGAATGTTCAAGTCTATCAGCACCTTTACTCTCAATATTAGGAAGAGTTTACACTTCCGCATGTGTCGTGATGCACTGTTTTGTTTTAGTCAAGTATGTGTGTATTGAGCACTAGTATTTGCTCGCGGCTTTCCCCCGCGTCGATGTCGTCCTCTTTCGCTGGCCAAATGTATTTGTATTTTGTTTTGTGTTAAGCTTTTTTTCTTTATTTTATTTTCATGTAGATAACGTTTTGTATAAAATTACCATTAGTCTGCATTGAGCACAAGTATGTATAGTATGATATGGTGTCTATTTTAAAACAGTTATACCTAAATCTTACGTGTGATTTGTACCTGACCTTGAAGACGGCAGTTACATACCACTTCCACTACGCCAATGGGCCGTTAATTATATTATATTCATAATTAAAAGTGTATTTTTATAATTTATATTATTAAAGGTACGTTTGTAATCTACGGTTACTAGAATTTTGTATCTAATTTACCACAGAGTGAAAAATGTTCTGGGAAAAATGTTATCTTTTTGACAAGTAATAATCTCAATGTAGACAAAAAATATGCACGGATAAAGTAGCTATAGGTACTATAAAATCCAAACAATCAGAACGATTAGTTATCCATCTTTTAGATTAAACTGGGTATATCCCTGTTTATTCTGGGTATATACAGTTTAAAAAGATATTGTTATTATTTCGAAAAGCTAGATATATATGACTTATATATTATACGTTTTATATTATACATTTGTAACATGTGCGTCTAAAGAACAGCACATTCTATATAATTCTGCTATGTGAGATTGTGTGCAGAAGAGCTTCTACAAGTATTTACGTGAGTGAGCCCGTTGTCACCCGGGAGCTAGCTCGATGTGACTATGTTTACATTTGTAACATGTGCGTCTAAAGAACAGCACCATTCTATATCATTCTGCTATGTGAGATTGTGTGTTGAAGAGCTTCTACAAGTATTTACGTGAGCGAGCCCGTTGTCACCCGGGAGCTAGCTCGATGTGACTATGTTTACATTTGTAACATGTGCGTCTAAAGAACAGCACATTCTATATAATTCTGCTATGTGAGATTGTGTGCAGAAGAGCTTCTACAAGTATTTACGTGAGTGAGCCCGTTGTCACCCGGGAGCTAGCTCGATGTGACTATGTTTACATTTGTAACATGTGCGTCTAAAGAACAGCACCATTCTATATCATTCTGCTATGTGAGATTGTGTGTTGAAGAGCTTCTACAAGTATTTACGTGAGCGAGCCCGTTGTCACCCGGGAGCTAGCTCGATGTGACTATGTTTACATTTGTAACATGTGCGTCTAAAGAACAGCACATTCTATATAATTCTGCTATGTGAGATTGTGTGTTGAAGAGCTTCTACAAGTATTTACGTGAGCGAGCCCGTTGTCACCCGGGAGCTAGCTCGATGTGACTATGTTTACATTTGTAACATATGCGTCTAAAGAACAGCACCATTCTATATCATTCTGCTATGTGAGATTGTGTGTTGAAGAGCTTCTACAAGTATTTACGTGAGCGAGCCCGTTGTCACCCGGGAGCTAGCTCGATGTTATCTATGTTACATTTGTAACATGTGCGTCTAAAGAACAGCACATTCTATATCATTCTGCTATGTGAGATTGTGTGTTGAAGAGCTTCTACAAGTATTTACGTGAGCGAGCCCGTTGTCACCCGGGAGCTAGCTCGATGTGACTATGTTTACATTTGTAACATGTGCGTCTAAAGAACAGCACATTCTATATCATTCTGCTATGTGAGATTGTGTGTTGAAGAGCTTCTACAAGTATTTACTTGAGCGAGCCCGTTGTCACCCGGGAGCTGCTAGCTCGATGTTATCTACGTTTACATTTGCACAATGCCCCAGTTCGCGCTACGACAATGCTACGTTGCTACAATGCTACGACGTCGTAGCAACCATTAGTAGGGCTGTCAAACGTTTTACACTTTGTAAATTATTTCATTTGATCTGTTGGCCTTTGTGTTCAGGTTGTTCACGGTATGGTTAAGGTGAGGTTGCATAATATAGAAGTTAGCTTTGTAAGTTGATACTTTCTTTCTCTGCTTTCTCTTTCTTCATAAAATAGGCAACGCAAAGGTCTAAGTAGAGGACCTTTCCTTTGGATATGGTTGAAAATTTAGTCTATTAGAAAAATTCTATAGGCTATGTGTCAGTTTATAGTATACTTGCTATAAAATTTAAAGACTGCGTTCAATCTTCCCAGGATCCTTTCGTCAGATTTTTGATTACTTAGAAATATTTATTTTTCGGTTCATGCTTATACGAGTAATCAAAGAATATACTACTTCTATACACTTTTCAAATACTACTTACTACCATTTACTAAAACTACTTTACTACTACTATACTTTTTACTGAAAAAAATATACTTTTCAAAAAATAATATATTGTATTTATTTTTTTAAAAGAGCATCCATGTTCTTTAGGAGTCGGTTAAAAATCCAAGTGAAAAGTTAACCAACCCTACTGGTATTAAATTTAAGAATAGAACTCGATAATGATAGTTTAAAGTCTTCTTTTAGTTAAACTATACAAGCAATTAGAACTTTATTTATTGCCTGAATACTAATTTGAATGCTAATAAAAATGTTACATTTGTTAACAATGTACTTCACGACATTGTTATACTAGGTAAAAGAAAGTAAAAATAAATTAATTTCAATTATAATAATTATCCATATGGTGACGGAGTAAGAATATATTGTATTCTTACTCTATTCTTACTCTAGTTTGTCACCACCCCATCTCATCCCATGGGTGTCGTGAAAACCGACTAAGGGACTATCCGTGAATATTACTTTAAGAAATACAAAAAAGGAAAACTTGAAATTAAACCGTATACCAATCCGTCTGGCCAGCGTGGTATTTAGCAGGCCAAGTATCCCTCCGTCACGGGAGGAGGCCCGTCCCTGCAGTGGGACACAAATGGGCTGGTATAATGGTTATAATAATTATTATTCCTAAATGTCAAAGTTGTTAGGAGTCGGTGCCCTAAAATGGTAATTAGCGTTCATAGTCTTGATTAACTTATTATTTTAATACACATTTAACAATTTGTAACATATAATGATTTACATTCAATATTTTAATGGCACTACTTTGAAGCTAAATTATAGAGTTACGAGTTCTTACAACGTAGTTCTAGCATGTTAGAGTAGGAAGTGGATAGACTTACTAGGATTAAGTAAGCAGAAAATATCTCTAACTTGCAGACGAAATAGACAAATTTAGCATAACTATACAATTTGTATAAAGCTGTATTATAAATTTTCGGTATACAAATAATATTTATGTTTTTAACCTTATAATATTCCTCCGTCACGGGAGGAGGCCCGTCCATGCAGTGGGACATTAAAGGGCTGTTATGAACCTTATAATTAATTGTCGCATCGCAAAGTTAAAACTTCCCATTCCGATTTGCATTTTTCATTAATTTCATATTCAGGTGTTTGTACTTACACCATTTTTATGGCATCTAGCTCGTTGCACTCTTCTTTAAGTCTATTTATATCCATATGATTTGTTACTGTTAACCTATTTCATCCCACTGCTGGGAATAGGCCTGTCCTGATTTCTGATTTCTACAGGTCTTGGTCCATGGCAAATGAAGGAATCATTATTTTGTATTAAGTATTTAAAAAATATATAAATTTTGACTCTACCAAGAAACATAAAAATATAAAGAAATACTACCTTACACCAATAAAACTGTTAATGAACTAAAACAAGACTGAGATATGAACAAAACCATTACACGATGCGTTGCAGCTTTATGTAGTTCAAGTATATAATATATTAGCTTAGTGGACTATTGTACGAGGAGCACAGATGTAGAGCAAACACGGGCTTAACTGCACTAGACGAGGAGATTCCCTTTTAATTAAACGAGTTCTAGATGTACCCTGCTAACTGAGGCTGCATTTATCTCAAATTGATATTACTATGTTAGGCAAACACCTTTGCAGGGAAGTTCCAATGTATACTTATTAATTAATTACTAAAAAGAAAGGACATCCATTGTTTATCACTATGGTATCTTTAAAAATGTCTAACATTCATGCTACACCTATCCAAAAATGTGCATGAATATAATATAAAGTTGTATAATAATATATTATCAGCATTAGGGCTTTGAATTGTAGGTACCACAGCTGTGATCACTTTATCTACCTCCATGCAGTAGTGTGTAAATGGTACATCTGTGTGTAAGTGAAATATTACAAAAGTTAGTGAAATTAAAGGACTGTGGGGCATAATACCTTCTGCTGAAGGATATGCTACGGGTTGGCTGTGCTCTGGTATTGCTGAGGTTCATGAGCAACGACTACGACTACCCCTTGGCTTTAGGTATGGCGGTACTTAGTCTCCTTTTATTACATACATACATACATACATAAACTGACGCCTCATCCCGGCCGGAGTAGGCAAAGACGACAGAAGGCCACTTGTCACGATCCTGGCAAACAGATTTGGCCTCGTCCACATTCATTAAGCGAGTCAAACATGCGCGTCGGTTACGAGTGCCCTTTATTTGGCCCTTCTCCAATATGCAACCTTTCTGGTCACCATATGTTTTCCGGGGCCTACCGGCACCGACTTGCCCTTTCACACTAGCCAAACGTCAAACGCTCATCATTCATTCTCTCAATGTGACCAAACCAACGCAACATTCCTTTTTTCCTGCTTTTTTAATGCAAAAAAATATCAATAACTTAACAAAACTATTAAAGACCTTTGTACCACAAACCATATTGTACGGCTGAAAGATTGTTTCCTACTTATATAATATTTCTTTGATATTCAATTTATTGTCAAAATAGGTTGTAATAAATATGACATTGAACAGGTTTCAATAGAATAAAACGGTAAATAAAATGTATTTTTGTTGCTTCAACTAGTTAAGGGAACAAAATGAAAGTTTATCCATGTTACAATAGTTTAACAATAAGGATTACTTACTATAAATTTATAAAATTACATTACAATATACATTGGTTTAAACTGACTCGCAATGGTTGCGGCTGTCGTGCACGAGGTAACAGGTTAGAAGCCCGTGCTGAGCAACACTTTTTCCGTTTTTCCTGCTAATTGATGTTTGTAAAGTCCCTGCGAGCCAAGGTAAGTTTTAGTTATTTTTATACATACAATAAAATAATTATTTTTACTACTTAAAGAGTCAGAGTCTTGAAGGACTGAGGATACATTCTACATCGCATTCTATCATAAACGAAGTCTCCTAGTAGACTAAGTTTACCTCTGTTACTAATTCCTCTGTATATTATTTGGAATGTATTTTCATTTATTGACGTCGAATAAAAGAATAAAAAGAAATCAATTATAACAAGTTGCTTAAATAAAAATGTCCTTCTGATTCGATCTACTCATACGAGCAAACATTGAAAATAAAACAAAGACACATTCAATGTGAAAAGGGTCGAATGTGTAATTGGAAAACATAAAGCACAAAAACTCAATTTATATCCGTGCAGTGCGTGTAAATAATATGAATTGATTTGAATCAATTTAGAGGGGAGAATGATCACCAAATTTTATTGAGTGAGCCTCGATCACAAGTGTTTTGAGTGTTTATGAGAGACTAGCGACCGACCCCGGCTTCGCATGGGTGCAATGGTTATACTAAATAATATGTATACATTTACTACGGAATGTCATTGTCACTTAACGTATCGATGTCAACTCATTAGATAAAGACCCAGTGTTCAGTGACGTGATTAATAATATTAAAGTAATATTTTTTTTTAATGTCCTTATAAACAACTTTTACTGCTTCATGAGACAATCACATTAGCAACCTCTAAATATATCAGTGTTTCTCTACAATATTATAATGTATTATGCATATAATCCGTGAATATTACCTTTAAATAAAAAGAAGGACAACTTGAAATTATACCCTATTAGGTATTAGTAGCCCAAATATCCCTCCGTCACAAGAGGAGGCCCATTAATCGGCTGTTATAATGCTGTTATGATGCATATAAACCTTCCTCTTAAATCACTCTATCTATTAGAAAACTGTTTATAAATCTGTTGCCTAGTTTAAAAAAATCAACCATACATAGAGACGAACAGACAGCGATTTTGTTTTATTTTTATGTAGAGATGCAATAAATTGTATGATAAAATGATCGTTTAAGTCTGGTATCTCCGAGCATCTCATAAAGTTGTTCTGTGTAACACGAAAGTGTCCTCCGATGAATAATCTACAGGTGTTGTTGAGATATCCAATTACCTGAATGTGGTTATTTCTAGTCCCCTGAGATTGTGTTACGTTGAATTTAGTTTGTATTGTGTATTCCGTTTTAATTTAATATTTACACTTTAATATTGTGCTAGCCGTAGACGTGGATTTGATTGCGTGAGGAAAGTTTTAGAATTAGTAATTACATTAATATATCCATTCTATAAGTTCTTCTGAAATATTTTTAAAACAGGTTTTTCATCAGTCATGACGGAAAATTTGGCATACTTTACCACGCAAAGCAGACAGCTTAATAATGACCTTCTTATAAATGATTTTGTGATAAATTCGCTAGAAAAGTAGATTGAAGGTGGAAAGAAAATATAATTATTGTCTAATGACAGGGTACCACAAAAGATAATTTTAAAAGTTCATTTCATTTCATTTTTTTTAAAATTCAACTCCCGCACTAGGGATCATGCCCTGTGTCGCGAGGACTTTGTACAAACATCAATAAACAGACACAAAGAACACCCAGACTCGGGATCGAACCCACAACCTCGTGCACGGCAGCCGCTGGCGTTACCATCGCGCCACCGAGGTCGTCAGTTATTTGCTACCTACTATATAAAAATGATTGAACTGCACGGATAATGCAGTAAATAAGTGATTTCTTTCTGCTTCGTACTGTGCGACATTGTGATGAATTCGATCCGTACATGGAACTAGAACTTACATGGTTCACAAATCGTTGCTACGAGTGTCCATTTTGAAAGTTTGTAAAGTATCCCAAGCCACAGGATTTAAAAATAGTACGAGAGTCATATTTATAAAGCAAGACAGCTTTTTAAGAACTAACGACTAACTTATTTGTAAGGAAAGTACTTAAAGCATAGCTTTTCGTTGTCTGCCTACCCCAACAAAAGCGAAGCATGCGTATGTATCATAACAGCCCATTAATGTCCCACTGCAGGGACGGGCCATGTATAAACGTAAGTACACCAAACTACATTTTCAGTGTAGTGAATAGAATTTCAATCTAAAAAAACAGTTCTCTTAAACAAAACTTGAACAAAATGAAATGTAACAAATAATTTGTCTATATAGTGAACATTGAACATTTAACCGTTTATACGATACAGTTTACTATTTAATTATAGCTACATTAACTGAATGTATTACACAATCAAACACACATGAAATTAATTGGACGTTCAAAATAATTGAGACTAATAACATAGAACAATTAGAAACGCTTGCATGTACCACTGAATTTGAATGTAGTTTGAGCAGTTACACTACTAAACATAATTATGCAAGCAATTAATGTCAAAAGACTTACGCGGTTTAACAAAATACGGTACTATTTTGACGTCATGTACTGAAATGACTTGTAGATTTAGTCCGTGTTTGTCATTTCATAAAAAGTTTTCGTAAACCGTCATAGCAATGAGTTGAAATACAAAACAATCTAACGGCCAGTTAATTTATGAATTCTATTTCATCCATTTCTAGCATTTAATTTTATCGTTTACTTTTAAACTATCGCGTTGCATCTTTATAAAAATCAAACGTAAACAAAAGTTTCGTTTATGATTAGTGGTTAACAGGCTATCTTTGGGCATCATGGTCAGTGTAATCTGTGCCAAAAAGACAAAAAAAAATGGACTACAAAGTCTGCCATTGTAACCTGCATTACGTAACACGCCTTGTTAATCTACCATTTACGTATATTTTAAAAAGTAAACTAAAAATAATTACTTATAAAACTCAAAAAACTTTTCCAAATTGACAAACCCGGTCTAAGGATACTGTTTGCTATACGTATTACGCGAAGCATTGAACTGAACAAGGCAATTTAAACTAATCTATAAGCAAACGTGCTACGTATTGAAACCTACATACGATTGTATATTAACGTTAGAGGAGCGGGTAATAGCTGCGGAGCTTGCACGTCGACCAGCTAACTTAAGCTCAACGGCAAACTTAATGTAACTTCGTCCAGAGCCAAGACCGAGCCTAATAATACCCTCATTATATCATTCGCTTAATATGCTTTATGTTGAATTGTTTGTTTTTGTTTTAAAATAATTGAATAAGTTAATGTTGAATAAAATAGAGTTTATTTAGTATGAATTTCAAGTGAATGTAATTAAGACATTGTAACCTTTGACTTTTAAAATTCTTAAGATGACATAGTAGCATTATCTAGTAGATATAATTAGTCATTTATTTGTTCTCTTTGAAAACTTGTATTCGAGACGAACAAGTCGATCGTCTCATGGCTAGCTCTACGCTTATGCATACCTGACACAGAAGAATTTGTAGCTTTACAGTCATCATCATACCAGCCCATTAATGTCCCACTGCAGGGACGGATCTCCTCCTGTAATGGAGTGATACTTGGCCTATTAATACCACTGGCCAGAAGATAATATTCACGGATAGTCCCTTAGTCGGTTTTTTACGACACCCAGGGGATGCGATGGGGTGGTGACATATTGCATTCTTACTCCGTTACCACACAGAGACAGATCAGGCTTTACAGTAATGAAGCGCAAACTAAATGTATTACGAAAACTACATACTTTATCAATTGAAAGTAACATTCATCAGTTTTTTCATATAAGCAAGTGCACATTGATGTAAGTTTCAATAAAATACATTTACTAGTTTTAAGCTTTTACTCTCCTTATTGACAAATAGACTAAACACCAGACTAACACGCAGACATTGCCCATTATCTTATCATTGCTATACAGTCTATTTTCCAAATGTATATCTACGTTTTCCGACATTTTTGATAAGAAAAATAATACCAAGTTCGTGAGAAACTCCCCGATTTTCTGCCCCGCTATTTACTTAGAGAACACAAGATCTCTGGAATTCCATTGATCTTCCTATCCAGTAAACTAACAATGTTAATCTTATTGCCTTCATATAATGTATCGTATTATTTTTCCACATACTTTACTCTTGAGTTACCTTTATAAACTGTTTTATGAAAACGTTTACCTTTTATATAAAGTCTTAACAAAGCATCTTGTATTTTATCTCTCATTATTTATTAGATACATTTAATAACACAACACAACAATACAATTCTGTCTGTTGTTAGTGACTCTGACTGTCTGATGGCAGTTTTCTTAATCTTTCAATAATGAGCAACAAAACCTATGTCATTCCTAAAGCTCTGGTATTTCTGTACCAAGTTTAATAAATATGTTTAGAGCTTTTTTTTAACTCCACGCTTTTTGCAACACAATATAATAGTGTCTAAGTATGATAGATAATGACAAAAAAAGAATCTATTTAGACAAGCAGTTTCTAAGATTACCGCGTTCAAACTTTTTCTTTGTTTTTTTTTTAATAATAAAATCTTTATTTGGAACAGATACACAGGTACATTTTTACACATGAGATCGATAATAGCTGCAATAGTTGTAACACTGTAGCGCAGCCATTAAATTAGAGATCAAATTATGTACCTTCCTTTTGTACCTTAATCATACTAGACGTTACAAGAGGATTTTAATTATGTTATTTAACTCAGCCGTTTAGTTTCCTCCGCACAATCATAAAAATGTCTGTGCAAAATCACATTTGATTGCGATACATATTAAACAGACACAAAAACTGAGTTACTATTGTAGAAATATTAAGACTGAGGAGAATATTGTGTAAATTAACCTCTTTACTGCTATACTGTTTCAAGTAGCTACTCGACAGTCAAAGAGGATTTAAAACGTTGCATCTTTACGTAGAATAATATTATATTGCATTTCTTATAATGAACGTTTATTATAATATGGTTTATAAGTTTTGATTGTGGCTTTACATTTTTATAAATAAATTTCATTGGCTCAATTTTTCTCATTCCTCTAATATTACTCTGATTCAAAAAAGGAACCATAATTTAGCAGCCAATGTTCACAAAATTTTACAAAATAAAGTTATTGGAGTTTGATTTCCGAATACCTTGCCTAAACTTATCACGGCACTAATTAACAGTAGGTATCACAATTTACAAGCTCATTACGTTTAGTTGAGATTAATTAACCATTAGTTAATTTTCCGTCTAAAGAAACTAGAATGTCACCGAATTTAGTAAGCAGTACGTGTACAAACTCGTATCTAATTATAGTATTGTTAAGGGGGGAGAAGGGGGAAACTGTGTTCACTGGGTGGACGCGGGCCGCGCTATACCACGCATATTGAAACCATTCGATACCTACCATGAAAGGGGACTTTATTTGATTGTCGCCTATATATATTATTTACTTTATTGAATATACTGAAATTGGCAAGTCACTTACCAAATCAATTTTGTCTATGAACAGTGAATTTTACGATATAAAAACTTTTACAGTACGATTATTGTTTTATTTTTACTTTAAACGTAAAAATTTCAGTCTAAAGACATTATATCACTGACATCAAAATAAATGAATTGCCTTAACGAAAACAGCAGGACAATTAAGAGAGTCAAGGCAACTAATACATAATAAATACAGTGCTAATTAGTAGCATGCAATCTATGATGACGGCGTAGGGACAATCCTTATAAATCATATCAGCTAAGGCAGCTAAGGAAGAAAGCCTTGTCCTAAGACCCTCAACTAACAGGTATTGGCACCAAAGATATTGCTGGGAACCTTTTGGAAATACTTAATTTATATTATTTATATATAAACATACATAATCTGACGCCATTTACTCATAAGGGATAGGCAGAGACTACCTGAGCAAAGTACCTACTACGATACTTAAAATCCGGCACTCCGCAACCCGCTTTAAAATCATTTACATAATTAAAAATAATATAAATATGCATTCCAATATCCAATCACCAAATTGATTAATTGATTGTTAAACAAGTACAACAAATCAAATATGTCCCGTGTAATCCATGTTTCGGTTGAGAATAAGGGATTTCGAAAACAAAAACGGTAGGAGCTTGGTAGCGGGCGGCTGGCGTGGGTTGGGAGAGCGTTCAGTGAGCCACAGCTGCAATTACCTAATGATGCGCGGCGGTTACCCAATTACGTCGACTGCTGCATTTACGTTTTTAGTTTCGCTGAATCAGATGCTTTAGTCGATAATTTACTCAACATGTTTGCTGATACGTACCTCATTGATTCGCGACAAAATTAACAACAGCTTTAAAAATATAAAAAACAATTTTAATTATTTTTCTTACACATTGACACAAAGCCATCTATTCCCAAACTAAGCAGAGGTGTACTATGGGTACTAACCAAGGAATATAAATACTCATACTTACAAATTTTTTATGTAAATTCATACTAGCAGTTTCTAGCTTGGTTTCGGGCAAATAGCGCAGGTTGGGAGCGAGAGGCGTTCAGTGAGCCACAGCTGCAATTACCTAATGATGCGCGGCGGTTACCCAATTACGTCGATTGCTGCATTTACGTTTTTAGTTTCGCTGAATCAGATGCTTTAGTCGATAATTTACTCAACACGTTTGTTGATACCTCATAGATTCGCGACAAAATTAACAGCAGTAAAGTTTAAATTTCATCTATTTTTCTTACACATTGACACAAAACCATCTAGTCCCAAACTAAGCAGAGGTGTACTATGGGTACTAAACAACGAATATAAATACTTATATAGATTTTTTATGTAAATTCGTTATTTTTTATAAACATATTTTTTTTACAACAATATTACGTCGACTGCTGCATTTACGTTTTTAGTTTCGCTGAATCGGATGCTTTAGTCGATAATTTACTCAACACTTCATAGATTGGTATCACAAATTAACAACAATAAACTTTTTTTTTTCTTTCTATTTAAAAAGACAACTCCCGCACTAGGGATCATGCCCTGTGTCGCGGGGACTTTTACAAACATCAATTAACGGACACATAGAACACCCAGACTCAGGACAATAATTTGTGGATCTCACAAATTATTGTCCTGCGTGGGGATCGAACCCACAACCTCATGCGCGGCAGCCGCTGGCTCTACCGGCGCGCCACCGAGGTCGCCACTTTAAAATAAAATAAACTTATATTTAACACATTGATATTCCTAAACTATTCAGAGCTTAAAATATGGGTTCTAGAAACAGAGGCGACGCAAGGACTGAAGTTATTTTCAGTCAACTATCCGCTGCCTTAATTTCTGTACTATTTGCGCTTTCCAATAGGTTTGAAATGGCAATATTGCCGTGTTATTATAATAAAAAAAACATAACATGCTTAATTAGGTGTACGTTTTATTCAACAACTAAACGTGTTTGGTATTGATGGCTACTGTATCCGTAACTATGCAGCTACACGTAGAGGCGAATAAAACCTTTTTATCATCACAAATTAGGTTCCGTCGTTGTAGCCTTCGTAAACAAAGTAAGAGAGATGTTAATTTAATGTACGATGGTGTCAGTCGGTTCGGACCCACAACTCGGAAAGGCAACTTTCAAAGGACTAGGGCAGCCACGGATTCTCTATTATGTAAATTCTCGCGTAATTTTCTCGGTGGTAGAGCTCCGCACAGACTTTGTAACACGAGTGGTCTCTCATTAATACTAACCTGAGCTCTTCAATTTTTAAAGGACATCGTTCATTTGCATTACTGATACTGTTACATCAAATAGAAGAGTAAATACAATATTATGTATACAAAATTTGGTTTTATAGTAAAGTGCTATAATGTAGACTCAAAATTATGGTTCTTCCAGTTTGTACAAATTTTGTGATGTGACTTATAATGTGACATTTATATTCCAGTTTGGAATATCTGTATCCAACGAAGCTACTCATTTTTTTATGTAAGTTTTATCATGCAATGTATAAAATCCTTTAATTTCCAACGCATGCCTTGCTTATCAAATTGTGAAAATAATGTATAGCCCATTAAATAATATAATGTATGTACCCGAATACAATTAACTAAAAAAAATATAAAGATTACAGAAACAAACACTGAAACAATCTGTAACAAATAAGGACACATATTTCACTATAAATTTGTGAGACACAAAACTGATAAGAATAAAGATAGTCAGAATATTTCTTACAGTTTCCATTTGTAATGTAGGGCACATAATACGAAAACCTAACGGATACTAATCCGTAGATGAGCCGTTGCTTTCGTGGGAACATCTGCGGCCACGACAACAACGAAACGAAACAAAAACTAAATGAGAAAGGTTTGGAAAGTCGTATTGTGGCAAGTTGCGATGAAGCAGAAGCTGTATGTTCGGATACATTGTACGCGTGCCCATTACATAGTCGAGCAACTACAGTGACGTCACAACTAACGTAGCATTCATATACAAGTAAATCTCGCATCTCGTTTTATAAAATATGTTATTCACTTTTATATTTAGTCAGAGCATTGATTAAAACAGTTATTATATTCTATTAAGTATAGATAAAAAATCTTATTAAGTTAGCTTTATTTTGTATTCATTAAATAAAATTAAAATGATTAAATCTTCTTAACTTATGCCAAACAATTACATTGTGAAACAATCTTTCGGTATAATACTATGCGTCCCGTCTTTCCTATAACTTCGTATCCTTTAAAATTATAGTAAAAAAGCATTTGATAGCAACCGGAATGAAGTGATTTTATGACTCACATCCGTTGTAAATTATTTTTGGACTTGTACCTACTTTCCACTTTTTGCCAAGTTGTTCATGTTACGGCGAGGTTTTTTTTAAAGACGAGACCACTCCCGCATTAGAGTACCAAGCACTTTGAGGAGAGTTGGTTACTTTCAATTACTGACCACTAAAGTAAAAAAAAAAACTTCACTACTGTAAATTTATTCTTAGTTGAGAAATGTTTTAAATTTAAAAATTAATTGGCCTCTAAAGCACCTCTACGGCACGAGATAAACCTACTTACCTCTCAGTTTATGTTCTGAATAGGGTATTAAAGAGAGTCTTTAATTTTAGTAACTCGTATTTTATGTAAGCGTATAAACGTTTTACGAGGCGCACTATACGTGAGTTGTTTAAATATCAATACGATCTGTTCATTAACTATTTCACTCTAAACTGACTATTACTGATAGTTAAATGTATTTAAATTCAATCTTGTTTATTGTTAGTCAAAATGTTGCAATTGTATCTCAGTACTAAGTTAGGCCAAACAGATCGCCCTATGGCAAATAGTACTATTTACAATCACACCAAATTTTCACGTTAAATATACAAAGGATATACTATTTAAATATTACACTCTTAAATTATTGGTTTCAGAACTCCAGCAAACACACTGCAATTTCTTTGATGTGTACATTGTCATAGTCGTAGCAAGCCATGAATGTCCCACTCCAGGGACGAGCCTCCCTCATGTACTGAGTTTAACTTATCCTACAGCAAAAATACTGCATTATGCTTTTAAGCCTTGGAGCTATACCATCTTTTGAGTATAATTACATTATTAAGTTAAGTAGATAGTTTTGTCTCATTCACTGAATTAAATAAAAACTGTTCAACCCATTGCCAACCGCATATATTCAAACAAGCGCATGCTTTAGTCTACAAGATTCAAATTTAATAATAGAAAGATAGTAGAGAGAGACAATGAAACTCGCTGGCAATTTTCACTTTTCATCCCATTTAATTCGTGATAAAAATATTCTATGTTTTTCTCGTACATACTGTTCTCTGTGTAGCAGTCGTTTGTACTTAATATCTGTGGTACGGGTGATAATACGTTTGATAATCTACCTCGAGAGTGATATTAACATGATGCGGCGGCTGTGAATAGCGATCTGTGAGCGAGCCGCGCCCGCCGTGACCGGACTGAATACAATTACGGGAATAGTGTAATTAAATTGCAAAGTTAGAGCTTCATAACTGTAGGTATAAAAAGCGCCATACTGTGAAGTTTTAATGATATTACTTCTGCATACGTTGCTCAAATGTTTATTTTAATCCGTAATCGAAATTTGAAACAGCCGTTACCCTAAATGACGCAAACTTTGTTACCACTTAGAATTATTGTGAATAAAAAGTTTTAAAAGCCGTCTATCATTGTCAATCATTCACCTGTCTATCTCCCCGAAGTGGCGTTTATACCAAAATAAATTGTAGACGAAGTCCCTTAAGAGTTTTCGCATTTATTAGATCATCAAACAATTTATCCATGACAAGTGAATGAAAGTTAGAGTCAGAGATCCTTTAGCATTAAATGAATCACTGAATTGTATACCTAATAACATTCTGTTTTGATCATTGTAGCCTGCTAAATAATCATACTTTTTTATTCTTTATCCTTGCTACTGTGTAACTTACACAAAAATGCCGATAAACGAAAATATTTTACCAATGGTAGCGATCGATTACCTACTCGTTTTTTAGGGTGGATTCGTATTTTATACGATGTATAAACTAACGTGAATGAAAAAAACTATATAACATTATATTTTTATAGTTCAGAACCTTGTTAGATATTTGACTGTATTTGTCACAATTTTTCCACTCAAGCCACGGTATCGCAAGGCCAAAAACAATTATAAGACAAGTTGTTTCTACGAAAATGTTCAACAAAAACAATTGACGCGCAGCTTTATTCAGTATGTCAACAAATAGAATAAACAAAAGCCGAATGAGTAGCTTCCTATAGTCAGTTGTTTTATGTATGTACAAAAGACGGTAACGTGAAATAGGGATATTGAATTCTAAGCGCGTCTGCGACGAGCGAGCGTACGTGCCAAGCGACCAACTGTTCCACAGCCTCAACAAAAAGTCCAAATAGATGTGTCCCCACAAAGAGGATAAGAAAGAAGCTATTGTGCCCGATGCACTAGTACCAAGCTCCTGCAAATCTCAAAACATCTCGAAAGGACATAACGAGAAAAGTTGTGTGCGTTCTCACCGATGTCGAGCGTCGCTGCGATTCCGACCCAACTCCCAGATTCTATTATTATTTATTGGTCCATAACCATCCAACAATTTTTATTGCTTGTAAACATCTGTCTTTCCACGGGATTATTCTTTGCTATTGCTGCACATTTTATTACATGAGTATTAAAGTTTTGTTACCTTCGAAACGTAATGCGATTGTCAGTTAGTCGATTAATCAGTCTAAAGGAGGTTTTATAAAGAAAAATGTCTATTTAATTATCTTTAGCACTTTCCTTTTGGAAAAACACTCAGTGTTTTTTTTTCTTTATAATTAACCAAAATAATTTTTATACATGATATCAACCTCCTCAGAAATCAAAAATTTGGTGCCTGAAGATATAAAATGGGTACAAAACTTTTTACCAACCCTTTGCATTTTATCCTTGCATTTCTTATAAGAAGCGAAAAAAAATCTACTTTTTATATTTGCGATTTTATGACAAAAGTGGTAAGGAAATTGATGTTTTGTTGTGACCACAAGTTGTAAATAGACATAGATGTGTAAAACAAGCTTGCTACGAGTATATACAAAAGAAGAAAATAAGACAGCGCTACAGCCGCGGTCTTTATCACCTGTCAACTTTCATGTTTTTAGCACCAGTCTCATTTTTCTGTCCCCTGTGAGAGCAAAATAGAAAAATATTTTTAGTAGTTTAAAGTTTTTATTAGTTTCAAGTTTTTATTTGTAGTAATTACATTTAATTCAAAGGTGCTAGAAAAGCCGCTTAGAGTGCTAGTGTAGGGATGGGAGTGGACTCGAAGGACGAAGACTAACTTGACCAAATTGCGCAAACGTTCAGATAAAATCTGCGCAATTTTCCATAGCCACCTTTTCGACACCCATAGGATGAGATGGGGTGGTGATACCACGTACTTTTATTACATCACCATTTGGCGATTTATTTAACAGAATATTATTATTAAGAATTAAACTACACAAAATTTAAAAAAATATATGTTAAAAGACAAATTAAACCGCAAATGTCTGAAAGTCTCGTCTATGGTAAATAAGGACACAATGATAAAATTCGTATGAACAGTAAAACAAGTTTCCAACATAAACATTTCGGGTAATCAATGAATTAAAGTTAGATATGGGTAAATAGGATACCTTTGGAGAGGAAGGTAAATAGTAGAGAAGGGAACCGGAGGGTTATCGGGCAAAGCTGTTTGCTTGCATGCGGCCGGTGCCCTCGCTCGGTATTCGTTCACTCAATCTATACAGTATTGTAGATTCTCCCGCTACCAACAAATGTACGACAAAGTCTGTGTAGCGAGAAATAACTTTATGTATTTTATACATTACGTAGCTGGCAGTACAATGTATTGTAAAATGTGACATTGTTGTCATTTTAAACAGACAATGCATGGTTTTCACTTTGTTATTCTTTTATTTTAACATAGTATGGTATATGTACCTATGGAGGGCACGGGACCGGCAATTGAAGGGGGCCTATTTCCAGCGTTGGTCGTCAATTGGCTGATATGATGATGATGATGATAATAATATGAGATAAACGTATAGCGATGAACTATGACTACCGAATGTTATAAACTCTTCCAATTCCCTGGAGTCGTAAAAGACAAAATATATTTCAGAAAAACAGTCATCATTATTATATCAGCCATAATACATAGGGCTTTATATTACGACAAGTTTTCCTTGTAACTAAAAAACTAAACTAAATTGGATGTTCAGTTTCTACGACTGTGGGGATTTGAAGGGCTTTTTAATGAAAATGAATAATTACATTTACTTTTTTTTATAGACGTTTAAGTTACAAAATACATCTAATAATCTGCGTCACAGGGATTTCGTTAAAATGCTATTGATGAATAGTTTAAACGTGCGCTTGAAGTAAGTAAAAATATGCAAGAAAAAATTTATCCTATATTTTTTGTAGGATTCTCACAACTTGTTAAGAAACAGTGGTTAAAACATTCAACACGTGATAAACAGGCTTGTCGTTAATTATAATACTTATAATATCAATTGAAGAATACCTGCCTACATAAAACATTAACATTTTATAATTATCACTGACAATAGCAGTACAAAGTAAAACAACACCGACTACTGCCAGTTAGTGTCACAAACGTGGACAAATTTCGAACTTAGCCAAAATCAATCAACTTGTAAATGATCAAACTTAAAGAATTGTTGCAGAAAAAAAAATGTTATTATAATATTAATGATTACTTGACTGATAAATTTTAATTTTGTATTATATTATTATTGCTGACTTTCAAATATTTTATTACTAGTGACATTTACTACTATGTCTATTAATTGTTATTTATTTCCTGCATTATTATAGTGACAAATTTAGTAAGGTGACTCAAGCAATGTTTCTTTATCTTTTCAATAGTAAAATCTGTTAATGTAAAACTATCATAATTTGTAATTGACTATTGTACTTATCTCTATTGTGACATTGTTTATATGAATTAAAATAACATTTGCATGCCAATCATGGTAAAACATGTTGAAACGCACTACTTATGTAAAACTATCTGTAAACTACACATGTTTAAAGCAAATAAATATATCTTATCTTATCTTATCTTATCAGGGTTCATGTATTAACTTCTGTAATAAGACGTCACTCATGGATCTCACTCAGAGGGTGAATAGAATAGAATAGAAAATTTATTTTGCAAATATAGGTATAAAAGACATTATAGATATTAAAAATAAACAAAGCGTTCTGCTATATTTTACTTAGGTAGGCATGCTAAATTTTACAAGTTATAGTAACAAATAATATAAAAAGTTAATTTTGCAAAAGATTTTTAAATGTACAGAAGCAAAGTCAATTAAAACAAAAAGTAGATGAATAAATAAAACAAAATCTAATAATGGAAACTAATACTAGGTAATAAACTAAACTAATACATTATTTATTGTAAAAACTTTTTATCTGTAAGGAATTCGGTGACTTAATAATTGATTCCTAATCGATACTGTTCATTGCTTAGCAATTATAGTAATGTCCCACTGCAGGGACGGGCCTCCTCCCGGGACAGAGGAAAACTTGGCCTACTAATACCACGCTGGCCAGACGGATTGCTATAGGGTTTAATTTCAAGTTTTCCTTATTTTTATTTCGTAAAGATAATATTCACGGATAGTTCCTTAGTCGGTTTTACGACACCTATGGGATGAGATGGGGTGGTGACATATTGTATTCTTACACCGTCACCACACGGAGAATTTATTTGAATACTTATGGTTATTTTCTTATTCTCTATATACACATGAGTAAGTTTTCTCGAAATCAACTCCTTCAATTTTGTTCCGATAAAACTAGTTACAAGATCTACAACCTTTTTCTTGGAACTAACCGTGTGTCATGTACGAAGCTTCTGCGAAGTCACGGTGTTGATCCTGGCTTACGCGTACACATACGTAGGAAAGTGGTTGGATAAGGGAATATATAAAGTAAGTATGTGTTAGTACAATTGATTTAGTCCTAGAAACAAGTTAAACCCAGAAACATAAAATCATAAAAATATATTCTTTTTACACATGTATTTATGTTGAAGAACAGTCATGAAACTTCGTTATTCTCGTAGAATAAAATTATTGTATAAGTTTAAAAAATATTTTTTGTCTTGTTCTTAGACGTTTAGATTTATACCATGTTTTTTTACTTTGAATTCTTAATCATGATGATGGTTTTAGCTACTACACATACTTAACAATGAATGCATTAATACAAAAAAATATATCGTCGGCTGAAAACTATTGAACATTTTTACCACCTCTGAAGGTATAAAAAATATTGAAAATTCCTAAGGGCACATAGGTACAAAAGCGGAGGCCATCAATTCCACTTATCTATACAATTATTCAACTACCATCATAATGTGGGTTTCCTTCGAACCTTTGTCTGTAATCGAAACACTAAGCCGAAGTGATTTAAGATTATGGTGTGGGATAATGGCGTTCATTTTCGTTTCTACGTGGCACAGGTGCGATACCAAATTTTTCTTAAAATCGTGAAATTTATGTTCGCTGTAATTTCGTTTAGCGAAATTACTCTTGTTTTAGTAGAGCTGGTGTTGACTAAGAGACTTCACATTATCTGGGAGTAGATAATGTTTTTAGACACTGTTTTAATACCTCAAGAAATGCCCGGAGCGTTTTGGGAAGTATAATGATAAAACCACGCACAAAAGTTTTGCGTATACATAGAGGTAATTTCCTGTTGTGTATATCTCTAAATTATTTCATATAACTCGGTAGTATATTCCACTCCGGAGCTCTCAAGAAGCCCCCTGACCCAGTAAAGCGAAACTTTGCGCATTATTGTTGGTATATTCAACAACACAAGTGAGCTCTGTAAAATTTCACATCTTTCTCGTATAATAAACTTCACACGAGAATAATGCCACTGACGTTTTTATTTTATATGAATACTTTTGAGCCATATATAACATGAGATTTGAATGCTAGTCAGAGGTTTTGGGTTTGAGCCCTGCTCAATGCATTTTTTTTTCAATATCCATGTTTGTTTAGTCTGAGTGTTATAATTTTAAATACATCTTGCTTGTGGTCATTATTTACCATATTTTTAACTTAAATAAATATTTAATTACGTTACATGAAAAGAAGAATACTTTCGCTTTTAACGTATTCCTAAAGTATATTATTTTTTTAGAAGTATGGTTCGGAGATAATTGATAATTGTGATTTTCTATGTTTTTTGAGAAAATTGAACACCTGTAAGTTCCGATATTCTATTCGTGATTTGATCATATTCAATGCGGTTGATAAAATCATTTGAAAAGAAACGTTTAGCATTAGAAATACAAGTAGTTACAAGATATAAAATTCTTTAATACCATTAAGTACTGTATTAGCGTAACGTATGTAAACGTAATAACATAATTCGTCAGTATAATTTTATATTTATAGTATTTTATAGTATTTGTTTTATTAGTAATATAATGAAGTATAAGAAAAAATGTATTTACATAGAAAACAAATAGCGTACATCATAGCGCAAAACCAGAGGATTACATTGCACACAATATAACAAATAAACAACCTTTTCTCTATTCTCTATATTATATGTTACTTTCTTTAGTAAATAAAATGAGGAATGATTAACATTTTTAAACTAGCCAGGTGTATATTATAAGTGCCGTTTGAACATTACAAAAATAATATGTTCTTTTGTACACTGAATTCTGATAAAATATACCTAATTAATACCTTGTCTCGGTCTTGTTGGTATAAGGCAGGTAGAAGTACACGTCTACAATTGAATTAATTTATGTTGCATTTATGTCCATATCACATAATAATTTATTAATGGACATGATTGAAAACTGGAAAAGTTGTGATTTATATACGAACAATATAAATAACTCATGAAATATATTATTTATTACATTTAAATTAATATTTGCTTATAATTGATTTATCACATTAGACTAAAAAGTTCACATAAAATATGATAAAAGTAAGTGGAAATATGGACACCGAATAAGAATATTTTAGTGCAAGTAGCGACAAGTATAAAAATAGATTTCAAGTATGAACCTTGTATTTTAGTATAAAGAAATACAAAAAAATCTGGAGATTGTCTCGTACCTTTATTTAGAATATATCGCTTTTAGCTGTTAAATTCCACATTTCCATTGCTCGACTTTTGTAAGGAATTTTTAACCTTGTATCTATCATTAAAAAGTACATAATCTATTTACCGCATCTCATTCTTTCGCCTATTCTATTTACGAATATCGTATTAGTGAGTCAAGTTTGCCTTCATTGCCGGAGTATAATATTATGCTGTCCTTCTGTGAGAGATTATAGAGTTTTGATAAAAATGAAGAATAAGGATCAAGTTTTTTATCCATCATTTTTTTCCCACAGCTGACCAAAGGTCCCCATCAGTCGCTGCCCTTTGTTTCTATGGAAATCAGTTAATTATGATCATATTTACTACGTCTAAAAACTACTAAACAAAATTGAATAAATTTAACCTGTATTAGATTTTAAACCTTCATAAGTCTACTTGTATTTAAGAAAAACACAACCCAGTAAAACGAAATCAGATGCAATACATAAACTGTCTACGTATATCAAACAGGACATTTGAATATCATAGTAAGTGACATCTATTGACATGTGACTGATCATCGGGTTGGTCCCATGGGTAGAGATTACTGTCATCGGCATGGACGTCAACACACAACAGAAATGGCACTACGCATTATAACATCGGAAATCAACCGTGAATATAAATTAAAAAAACAGGACTATTCCTTGTGCGATCCACAAATTATTGTCCTGAGTCCGAGTACCCGTTAAATTGATGTACTTTGTGTTCGTAAATTTGTAAAAATCCCCGCGACACAGGGTTTGACCTCTATTGCAAGATAACTTTTTAGAAAACAGAAAACAACGAAACATCAACACACTACATACACGGGACTACGGGGATGACATCAGAAATTAACCGTGAATATTTTCCCTACATCACTCTCCTATCATTTTAAATATAAGTTTTTTTTTACCTCTCCATATAAAATATTCAAGAAAATTTTCACCGAGTCCAGCACAACGTATGTAAAGACCTTGATAAAATATTTACAAAAGATATTAAGTTTAAGACAGCCGCTTTGCTTGAGAGCTTATGTTGTTATATCGCATTAGTAGTCTACAGGCGTATAGGAAAACCTGTTTACTCTGTAAATTTTTCCAAGAGGGCCAGATGCTGCTTATCGACCTTATTACAAAATACGGTCTAACTATAAACCACGATTTATTACGTCACAAAACCATTGTTTTTGAAATTTGTTATTGCAAAATCAGTCTTAACGCTAAAGGGTTAAAACTGATTTTGTATTAACAAATTTATGATTTTGTATTTGTTAATACAAAATCAGTTTTAACACTTTAGTGTTAAGACTGATTTTGCAATAACAAATTTCAAAAACAGTGGTTTTGTGACGTAATAAATCGTGGTTTATAGTTAGACCGTATACTGTAATAAGGCGGAAATGGGTTTAAGTTTAGTTAGATCAGATGTTTTGATGCCATATTCGTGAAAGGTAAGTGTAAAATATTAAAATAAAATAATCAATGTCTATATTTGGGATACTTTACAAAATATATTTTTAGCTAATCATGCATTCGTCATTCTAAAAAACAAGTATTTGTCGGGATTTATGATAGTACAGACTTGTTGGCCTAACTTCGAGAGTGGAACTTGTCGCTTTCCATACATCGATAAAATTCAGGTATTTCCTCATAATCTAATCATTAAGGAATATACAGAAGCAGTCAAGCAGTTTTTTGAGTGGTACAGCCATGCCGTCAGTCTTTGGCTGCGGCACGCATGGGCAGGCTCGTCCGGTGAAATACCACCCTCTCACAGAAAATCGGCGTAAAATAGTAGTGCTTGTCACTGCTGTGTTTCGTCCGGTGAGTGAGAGTCCGGTAGCCCATCCCCTCTCCCTTTACTATGGCAGCGGCTCAAAAAAAACATTTACCCCAGGGGCACCCATGGTGTTGGAGAATCCCCTCCTGAGCAATTTAGCTCAGGCAGCCCTGCACTCCCTTCTAAAAGGTCGGCAACGCATCAGTGATTCCTCTGGTGTTCATACATCAGGTGACTTGCTGGCTCGTTAGCCTGCTATTAAGTAAAAAAAAAGCCAACATGGCTCAGATTATACTGCCTCAACTAGTTAGGTTTCCGATTGTGTAGTTCGCTTTAAAAGTTCAAAGCTATTTTAATAGCACAATATAATTACATAATATTATATTAAGTAGGTACGTGTGAATCCATAGTAAGAACCGATTAAATAAACTAATAGGTAAAACTCAACAGCAATAAAATTGATAAATAATAGCAATTAACACGTTTCGGATACTATGGTACATAATCCACTGTATAAATTAAATATATTTTTGTCACTACAAACTCCAGGAAACAACAAATTTATTTCGTGGACCACTGCACACCCGTTCTCGACCTTTTAAACTGATTGTAATACATTTGTAAATTGAGAAATAAATCCAATTATATTGAAGCGTGTACTATATAAAACAGTCTTTTGTTTTTATTTAGCTATTTTATTAAAAGGAAGATTTTGTAACTAGTAATTTTAACTGGAACTGTCTACAGACAACGTTATTATAAGACGTGGTTTTAAGGATATAGGGCTCTTTTGGGAATTTTTGGCTTTTACCTAATATTACACACAAAAACTTTATTCACAAGTTTGTGTCTTTGAAGTTAAGAGCCGTTGTATGGGTTCTCTCAATAAACTAAAGCTGTATGCGTCCTTGTTCTCTACGATCTTAATTTGGAAACTTTAGAAGCGCTAAGCTCAGCGACCTTACGCTATTTGTGATAGGCATCTTCCTAAATTAGTTTTATATAATTAACAAAATAGAGACTGTGCTATTTAGATTTCCCTTTAGATTACAATAATGCAAACAATTTTCCACTCAAAATATTATGTTATACCACGGTCCGAAATTTTGTTAACACTTAATGAGAAACAGAATATTATTTCGGTTGTAGAAAATATTTCTAGTTTGCATTATTATGTTCGTATTTAATATTTAAAGCTTAACGTAATTAATTGTTTAATTTAAACATGTGTGAATTTAAAATGTCAGTATAGAACAACGACACAACAAAAAAGAAACGTGTACCTAAAGCTACATTGAAAATAACTACTATTCCTAATACAAATGTTTGCTTACTCAACATATTTCTCTAATGTTATAAAATGAAATAAAAATTATTGTGTGATATATGATATATAGACCTTAATTTAAAAATGTTTCAACTTATCCTGACTTCAAAATGGCGTGCAAAATTTATAAATTAGTCTATAACTGATCATATTAATTAAATTATGTTTAAGCTAATGATAGATGTGTTTAAATGTAACAAAAGTCGCATTTTGTTTTACAAGTCGGTTTGTTTTCCCCGTTTTTTTATTGACAAACAGTTAGTAGTCCACTCAACGAATGGTGTAGCGTGCGTTAGCTGGCACCTAAGCGATTTCTTCAGAAAGTTGTTCAGGGTGCTTAGGGAGTAAACATACTAAAAGTCCCCGCGTCTAGGGGGGGAGCCGGAGGGGGGGGAGGGGTTTAAAGTTCCAATTTTTAGGTTTTTTGCTAATATCTTTGAAACGGTGAGTCGTAGAGAAAAGGTATCTTCTGTGCAATGAAAGCTTATAAAATTACCTACAACTTTTGTCTTATGCACTTTTGTCGAAAACCTACCCATTTTTGAGGTACACGTTTCCGAAAAGTGAAAATTTTCGAAATAACGATTTTTATTGATAATCTGCTCTTGCCTGCTATTTGGTTTGCGTTTTTTCGAAATAAAAAGTAGTCTATATGTTAATCCAGGTCCAAATCTATCTACCTACCAAAATTTCATCCAAATCGGTTCAGCCGTTGAGTTATAGAAACTTTTACCTAATGTATTTTATACAATTGAAGTCTTCATTCAATCCGGAACAGTAAACTATAATCTAGGTATTTTATAGATAACATAAGCTGGGAGTACCTCCAAGCGGTGAAGGCGGTAACAGTTTGAGATCGCGTTTTCGAATAAACGCGGGTGACGCGAGTGGAAGGGGATGGTTAAATTTCTTTCCTTATTTCCGATGCCCACTGTCGTAGAAAACGCGATCTCACTGGCTAAAACTCCCATTATCACCCATGCCTTCGGGCTTATGTTATTATTGTTCATTATATTTTTAATCTGTTTGGCACGGTAGCCTACCCGGTAACGCAGGGGAGCAGCCAAAACGATTCTTTTCTTCATAAACGTTGTTAGTTACGCTGAAGTTATCCGCAATGAGTGTTAATAAGTGTCCTGTGTGTGAAAAGGACGTATTTGAAGGGAGTAAAGACGTATCTGAGTTGAAACAAAAAGGAATATTAGGTCTTATAGAAGCTAGTCAACAACGAAAAGATGACAAGCACCAAATTTTCCGTGACTTGACATCCCTTCTGATTCACTCCAACCGTCGTAAAAATTACACCCGAGCCCAAACAATAAAAAAAAATATGAGGGATGCATCTACATCTCAGGGAGAGGCAGGACCGTCTCAGCTCAGGTCGTCAGCTCCCCAGTTCGACTTTAAGACTAACTGCTTATTTTGTGGACAGTATGTAAAGGCAGAAACCAAAACACCTCTGAGTAAAAGGAGAATGGTACATGCAGTTGAAACTCTGACTTTTCAATATCGTATCAGGGAGGCTTGTTCCATGAGGTCGGATTCATGGGGTAACGCAGTTCTTGGCCGCTTGTCCTGCATTAACGACCTTGTTGCTGAGGGTGTAGTATATCACAAAGACTGCTACCTCAATTTTGTGAAGCCTACTAATAAAAAGCCTGACTGCAAATATTAAGCCTGACTTCAGTTCCCTCCCACCAACTGAGAACGCAGCTAAACAGCATTCAAGGCGCACCTACCACCAAGTGCAGCTATGGCTCGGGAATGAGTTGCCTCCTCTAGAGTGGGGATGGAAACATGTAGGAGACAGTCTAGTGCCAATAGCAACCGAAGATTTGCCAGCACCGGAGGTCCTACTCAAAACAATATTTTGCCGCTGCACCAAAGATTGTGGTAGTGGCAAATGTGGTTGTCGGAAAGCAATGTTAAATTGTTCTGCGGCGTGCCTCCACTGCCAAGGAAAATGTCTCAACGGCGTACCTGTTGACAAAGACGATGGTGAAGACGACCTAGAGTCCCTTCAGCAGGAATCATTCACTGAGGATGTGTATACCTTAGAAAAAGAACACTTATCAGGACCCTCACAGCCGAACGAATGAAGACTTAAATGGTATATTATAAATAATATCAGGCACCTACTTCTAGGCGAGCGTGTACCACACTGCCACCTTAGTCCTAATCGTTGCTTCCTATCAGGCGCGATTAAGGCCAAACTATAAATAGATAAAAAAATTTGATAACTCAACGGCTGAACCGATTTGGATGAAATTTGGTAGGTAGATAGATTAGGTCCTGGACTGACATATAGATTACTTTTTATTCCGAAAAAACGTAAACCAAATAGCAGGCAAGAGCTGATTATCAATAAAAATCGTTATTTCGAAAATTTTCACTTTTCGGAAACGTGTACCTCAAAAATGGGTAGGTTTTCGACAAAAGTGCATAAGACAAAAGTTGTAGGTAATTTTATAAGCTTTCATTGCACAGAAGATACCTTTTCTCTACGACTCACCGTTTTGAAGATATTAGCAAAAAACCTAAAAATGGGAACTTTAAACCCCTCCCCCCCCCTCCGGCTCCCCCCCTAGACGCGGGGACTTTTAGTATGTTTACTCCCTAAGCACCCTGAACAACTTTCTGAAGAAATTGCTTAGGTGCCAGCTAACGCACGCTACACCATACATTCAATTATTCGTTGAGTGGACTATAGGTGTAGATCCTCAGATTAAAGCTGTAAGCTCAGTTTAGTCAACCAAACTGTGTAAGTGATCGATAGTTTGTTTAAACAACTTAACAAGTACTACCGATCTAGTCAAAGTAGATCGTTTGCTCACAAATCCTTTAGAACAGCTGAAATCAATTTGTAACATCCCTTATGTTCATAGTGTCATTTATTGTATAATAAACTGTATGTTTGGAAGCATTGACAATAGTTTCAAACTTGTAAGATAAATAGGTCCTTGCCAAAGGGTCAAATGTTACTTCTAAGGGTTAAATGCTTCTATACAATTATGTGTTTATAGTAACATATAAGCTAGAGAATCTCCTGCTTTACTCCATAGGTACTGAACTGCAAAATTCCAGTTATAAGAAAAGTATTTTTTTAGGCTAAAAGATACAAAAGACGTATTTTATTCTTTCAGACTTAAATTGAATATTGCGTGAATGTTTCCATGACACTACATTAATATGAATTAAATAGGTAGCAGAGTATTATTAATACAAGTCTGAAACCATCCCTATTCATATTAGCCTGGCTATCTCTTGCGGTCACGCGACGTTATCGCTTCCTCATTGACGCATGGCCAGACGGTCAATGAAACATGAATGATTATTGCTCAACGCAATCATCTCTCCTCGCTCCGATGCATTTACACTCTATCAAGGCAGTAATAGTGTATACCTAGACCTACTTACAATTCTGATATTGTTTGCTTACTATATCTGAATTGGTATTGTATGTGTTTGATACTGCTAATTGCAAGATGTTGTTTTATTAAATAATATTCATTTACGATATTGATAATAGCTTATTCATACTAGAGAAAGCTCTTATCAATATAAAATTTACAGTGTCCTTACAATGCGCTAGTCACCCTAAAGTACAAGCTGTTAAGTAGCATAGCCATATAATTTATTTTTTTAGTATTATTACATTATTATTCCTTTCAATAGATAGCAAAATAATAATTAACTCAAATCTGTAGTCATCCCTATTCATATTACTCAAGCTATCTCTTGCGGTCACACGACGTTATCTATTCCTCATTGACGCATGGCCAGACGATCAATGAAACATGAATGATTATTGCTCAACGCAATCATCTCTCCTCGCTCCGATGCATTTACACTCTATCAAGCCAGTAATAGTGTATACCTACTTACAATTCTGATATTGTTTGCGTACTATATCTGAATTGGTATTGTATGTGTTTGATACTGCTGATTGCAAGATGTTGCTCTATTAAATACAATTTATTTACGATATTGATAATAGCTTATTCATACTAGAGAAAGCTCTTATCAATATGAAATTTACAGTGTCCTTACAATGCGCTAGTCACCCTAAAGTACAAGCTGTTAAGTACCATAGCCCTGTAATTTAATGTTTTAGTGATATTATATTAATATGATTTACTTAGGTAATACAATTAATTTATTAATACAAGTCTGGAATCATTCATATTTATATATGTCTAGATATCTCTTGCGGTCACACGACGTTATCGCTTCCTCATTGACGCATGGCCAGACGGTCAATGAAACATGAATGATTATTGCTCAACGCAATCATCTCTCCTCGCGCCGATGCATTTACACTCTATCAAGGCAGTAATACTGTATACCTACTTACAATTCTGATATTGTTTGATGAAGTATCTGAATTCGTATTGTATAAATACATTATAATTGATACTGGTATAAGGATAAGGAATTGCTGTATTATGTTTTTAACATTAACTTACTACAAGGTGAAAAGACCTGGTTCATAGTGGTACAGGATTCAGATAAGGAAAAACTCTTATTAAAAGGTGAGAATTCCTCTACATTCTCACCCTTGGGTACAAGTTGTTTCTTTAGCAATTGTTCCTTTTTATATAAAAACAGTAACATTTGCGCACTTCTGCTTGGAGTTAAATAACAGACCTGCTATCTTGTGTCAGTCTTTCATTCTCAAGTGTAATCAGTTTTACAAACTTTTACGCCTAAAAGATAGTAGTATAACCAGTTCTTAGATAAACATTATTTTCATTGGAAAGCTGCCCAAGTAACACATCAAAGCATTATAAGGGCCGAATAAGAGTATTCATGTATCCTTTTAGCATTGTGAGTTAGTTTTATAGTAGCATTATAAACGTTTATATGGCTACTGTAATGCTTATTTGGGCACAAATTATTCAGCTTTAGGCCCTATATGGGTTTACAGTAGCTGGTTAATAGCAATACTGGCGCATTATATTAGCATTATTGTGATCAAGAAAGATGTCAATCGCATTAAAGAAACATCATTTTGGTCAATAATATTGCCAATCGCATTAAGAAAGAATTATAATGGTCAATAAGATAGCCTATTGCATTACAGAAGCATTAAAATAGCAATGTTATTGATAGTGAAGATGCCAACGGCATTACAAAAGCATTAGACTAGCATTTAAATGTTCTAAAAGATTTATTCGAGCACTTTAAGGGTTCACAGTTAGAACTAAAGTGAAAAACACTGCAAATTATTACAATCAAAAAAAGGATAAGTAAAGACAGTCAAAAACAGTGAGTGACCCCATATTATTGTTTGCATCAAAACAAATTCATCGGATAAGTTTTTGACTCGTTTGTTATTTCTTGCCTTCAAATATTACTGCGCAGCGTAGTTTACTGTACTTGTTTATATAAGTTTCATTGAAAATTTTCACGCGCCTTCGATATTTTGTGATTTTCATACAAAATGTTTTATAAAAATGATGTGTGTGTAAAACAAATGTGTATTTCTAGTACAGAATAAGTTTTGAATAAATACAATCATAGTTTTGCTTGTACTGTATTAAATTAAGTTATATAAATATTTTAAATTCAAATTCAAGACAATTCCTTTTATAAATAGGTTCGAAAGAAAATATTTTTTGGTTATAAAATATTTACAAAATGGTGGTCAGCCTTAAGCAGCCCGGTGAGCCCAATTAATGCCACCAGCATTACAACTACTCACGTGTGATTGTTTAAAGAGCTATTAGCTACACAACAGCACTCAGTTCTTCCTTTAAAATGCAAGCATTATATTGATTCACATTTATGCTGTTCAGCAGCATTAAGCTTTTACTTACCCCTTACAAGTGCTTTTACACAGCAAAAGGCACAAAAAACAGCTTAGAGCTGGATATCGGATTTACATGGCATTATAGTGGTTCACGTTTGTGCTGTAAAACAGCTTCAAGCACTTATTAACTACTTTAAAATGTCTTTGTAGAACCAAAAGCACTAAAAATAGCTAAAGGCTTTACAAAAGCATTCTGATATGCCATTATCCAACTGTTATACAGCGTAAAGCATTACAATGATTTTCAAATGCCATTGTTCAGCTTCAAGACGCTCGGTGAACTTATATAAGAGTTTGTACGGGTCTTAAGCTCTATATAAGTTCACTTGTTGCTTGTTAAAATGCTTTCTGTGTTACTTGGGTGTTCACTTAAAACTTATATTAAAACTAGAACATTTTTAACGCTCTCTATAATGCAATATAATTAATACAACAGCCTATAAACGGTTCGAACGTCGCCGTCGTCTTCTTCAAGAACGTTACAATGAGTAGCCCCTTGGGGTAAATTCATAATAGCTACAGCTTACTCGCATCAATTAATGAGAAAAGTGTAATTAAAACTAAATGAGTTACCTATATCATTAATACAAGTTAACTTAATTTAATTTTCTTACCAAAAAATATTAAGTAGTTTCTTTTTAGATAAGTAGATACTACTCTACAATTCAGGTGCACAGTTCTAGAACATCTATTGTACCTTCCTTCTTTTGACATAAACGTGGTTAGACTAAGTACATAATGGGTCTCTTTCCGCGACGGAGGTAAACAGGACTTTCTTCTACCACGCTGACAGACGGACTTATTCAAAAATGTATTTCAGGTTTCCCTCTTTTATCTTCGTAAAGATAACATCTGAAAGCTTCGCCTTAGTAGACTCTTACTACAACCTTCGGAGAAGATAGCAACTTGTTTTCATCTGTCATCACACAGAGATGATTATTTATATATTAGCACATAAAAAAGCACTGTGTGTGTAGTTTACGACTACAACTCTAGCAAATGAAAATTGCCATGACATAGGTACACCATAATATTCATAATGTATTAAAAGCGTTATTATTCATGGGCATATAAACACAATGAATTTTATTATTCTCAGTGACAATTTCATGAACACTAAAAATTACATCACTTTATTTTTATATCATTATTCTACGGACTTTATTGTAATTTAACTAAGAGTTTCTTTCGAGAATCATTTGGTCTTTTTTCGACCAATTTGTTCAAAAGTTAATATAATATTGGCAAGTACAAATTTCATTTCATTTATTCATTAAAAAAAAAACAATTTTTACATTGTATGTGAACTAGATTATTACAACTAATATAAATACAAAGACCTATAACACTAAAATTTGAAATAATATCTAACAAAAAGCAACCTCAAGAATGTTTATATTAGCCCCATTATATTTGACCTCTCCTGACCTTCAACCTCGACCCCCATTCGTTACACTATCGTTTAGTCCTTTATTACAATTTTACTAATAAGGCACATCAAAAATATGAAGACTGCTCAAGACTATAATCGACGAATAAAGTAGGTATATGAAATGTCACCATCCCCTGTGCTGTTGTAATGTTTTATGATGTTTCATTTTTACAGCTTACTGCTTACTCTATTCTCTAGGCAAAGCCAGAGTAAATAGTATGCCAAACTTACTTTGTCACACAAAAAAGATGATAACATTAATACAAACATTTAATCTATATTTCATTTACAAAATAAACACAAAATTGGTACAAGCTTAAAACATGTAATAATATTCAAGAACACTGAATTCAATCAAAATATTAACCTATTTCCATCAATTTAGCCAAAAAATATTCTGAGAAAATATAAAACAGTCGTCAAAATACAGACGCTGGGAGAGACACTTGGATTGTATGTTATATATTGAGTGCTATTCAAACGCTACGGACACTCGTAAAAATATCACGGCTTAAATAAAAGGGTCGATTGGATATTGGGTACTTTGGTTTGGGTACGAAGCGTGAATTTGGTTTCATTGAATATATCATTACGGTTAGCAAAAATATAAAAGGATTTTTATGATTATATTGATTGGTAATTTTGATAACATATTTATTTTCTAAATTAAATACTTCACCCTTAAATTGTTTTATTTTTATTTGACTATGGATGAGACTTAATGAAGCAGATATTTTTATCTAACTATATTTTGAAATAGCTGACTTGAATTAGAATTATCTGTATGTATCGTGAATACGCCATGTATTGTAGCTGGTTCACGTTCTGCCTTTATCTTTATTTTCTTTAGGTTAATTCATAATACCTTAGGCATTCGGTTCAATTTTAACCTTCATTATAATACGGTTCAGGCTACATCCACAAGTAACTATGAAAATTTAGCCCTTGGTTTTTATACCACAATTAAAACTTTAACGGCGCTTGTACACGCTAAGAAAAATCGCCGGGCCTACGCAAGAATTCGTGTCGTTTCTAAGCATGACCTGTGTACACAGCGCCGGCGATGAATAAGAAAATATTCTTGTCTGCGCAAGACAAGACACGGCGAACGTTGTTGCGGAGGGGCGGGGAGCGGTAGTAGGGTATCATACTTTTTTGCTGTCTAGTTATCATTTTTACTAAAGGAAACTCACACTGATTATCACACTTTTTATTACTTGCGCGCCCTACGCCCGTCTGACGACTGCACGAAAAAAATCCTATCGTGTACGCGTTTCGATTGGTCTTGTCTGCGGAAGACACGAAAAGTTTTCGTGTACGAAAAAGACAAAATTCTTGACGTCTACACGAAGATTTGTCTTGTCTGGCGCAGACACGGCAAATTTTCTTAGCGTGTACAAGCGCCCATACGATGAACATTTTCAAAGAGTCATTTCCATGAACGTGACCACTTTTAAAGCACTTGCATACCCTTGCAAATAATATTATAACCCTAGCTGTCACTGAAGATGATACCTGTCAATTCGTGCCTTTTATTGTAACTAGTACATCGTCTACATCACAAATTAGATTTACACCGACTAGTTTCACTTTCATAGCCTTTGTTCCACAAGGGACCTAGAAATATACCCTGTGGAACACCACAACCGACGTTTAACGCACGTAATCAATCACGGTAAACAATAAACCAAATATCTAAATAGACTCCGATAGTTCAGCAGAGTGAGAGATTTTAAATCTAAAGAATTTACTATTAATCAACAGTATTGTTCCGCACAAGGTACCGAAATATTTGGAGGAAGTCTATGTACAATAATGGACCATCATCAGTTGATATGATGAATCTACGCTACGTACAGTTACTTTATAAATTTGAGCGTAGAAAGCTCTCCTGCACAAATGTAGCTTAATTTTATTTTCAGTATCTCTGTAATCTGTGGTGACATTTAACTCTTTTTTTTTTAAATTAAAATTTAATGGACTACCCTAGGGAATCTTTTCCCGGTATTCCCTCAGAAATCTGTTCCCAGAATTCCCTCGGGAACCTCTTCCCGGTATTCCCTCGGGAACCTGTTCCCTGTATATACTCGGGATCCTCTTCCCGGTATTCCCTCAGGAACCTGTTCCCGGTGTTCCCTCGGGAACCTGTTCCCGGTACTTCCTCGGGAACCTCTTCCCGGAATTACGCATACAAAGCGTTTTAAGCATACAAGGGACATAGGAACAGAAAAAGCGACTTTATTTTATACTTCCTATAGATATAAACTATATAAAATAATGTTCAACCAGTTGAACAAATTGGACGATTTTTTCAGCTATTCAAAGTACTTTTATGCATAGCTTATACGCTAGTTTTATGCAGAGTACGTTTAATATAACAGTGTTGTATAATATCTACTTATAATAGACGTAAGGTAGGTATGCATTGTTATAGTTTGAAGATAGGGAGCCGAGAACCTACGAACACGGAACTTCGACCACCTAGTATCGTGTTGAGGTCACTGCATTACGTATACGAAATATAAACTGAAATTCGGTTTAACCCAGACTTAGTTTATAGTATATATAATTTTACGTTTAACTATTTAACTGGGTATTTCTACTAAATTAACTACTTAATCTAAATAGGTATAGTGGTAGTGTTAACTAGCTATTATCCTCGGATTGACCATGAAAAGTTTATTCTAAGTATTTTACCGTCCTATATTTTTTTAAATTTCTTTATTGTACACCCTATTTATAACAAAACGATATTTACAAAATTATTACATGCACAATGGATGGCCTAGATAGAAACGATCTCTTCCAGGCAGCGTTAGAATATAAATAATGACATAAATTGTTCCTTGGCAGTATTTATACTGCATTTTTGAAAGAAAACTCGGTGGCATCTTTGTGTATTCTTAGTTGGTTACCACATACGCTAGAATTTTACTTCGATACACTCTCAGACTTAAAAATACTTTGTATTTGTAGCTTGTTTTACATCGCGTACATAATAGCTTTTAACAAGAGTGTTGAAAAGTATTCCTAATAAAATCAAGAGCGTTAAAAAGTATTCCTAATAAAAATAAACATTAGTATTTTACAGTCCTTTGTGTGTTTATTGTTACAATTGTCTTTCACAATTAATTCAGATAGACGTCGAATTGGTGACGAAATGTCAGATTGCATCGATCACGAAGTTACGAAATCAGTTTGCACTCAATTCAGGTTTTGATATTCAGACGCACAGGTCAGTTTCTAGGCTTGATTTAACGTGCCTGTGTAAACTAATATTAAACAAGATATAGGTAACGCACGGTTGAAAAGTCAACGCAATCTTGGCAAAGGGTCCCGTGTGACTCTCACCAAAGAAATTACCCGAGATTTGCATAAAGGAGACTCGAGGGATCGTCTTTGAAACTCACCCTAAGTTTGTGGACATCCCAACATGCTTTATATTAACTTACGTTTTGCTTTGTTCTAAGTAGTGTACTTTAGCAGTAAATAACCGGGATACGTGTGAAGATAACAGGTTGTATCTATATCGCGACCGCCTCTGTCTCAAATCCACCCTTACTTAAGTCCGTAAAGAGGTTTTGCTTATACCCAACGAGAACGTGTGTCCTTCAATCTCACAATTATACGACGTATGTTCGCTTCCCCATACACTTAATTACAAGCTCTCTTGTTTGTAATCAATCAAGATTGACACGCAAGTAATTGTAAGTTACATTATGCTCTAATGAATGTTATACATAAATGACAATTAGCAGTTCGCGCGTGTTATCGTTGTTATTTCGAGTTGGCAAATAATTTCAGTTCGGTACACGTTGAATGTAATGCAACAATTGAGTGTGTGGATAGTAATTTAAGATTATCTCTCTGGCTAATGGCGGCAGTTAGAGTGACTATCTGGCACACGTTGGACAGCACATTTGTCCACGCGACAGGTACAATTACTGGGAACCGGTCTCATTCGTTCAAATACCTATCCGATTTACCTTTATCTGACTGTTGCACCAAATAATTATAGTTTACTTTAAATTAATGTCATGTTCTGCCATAATTTAGCACTTTTGTTTAACAGATAGTTAAATGTCATAACGAAATTCTTAATCATCAAACCTCTAAACAAAGACGTCCTAAAAGTTTTGAAAGTTGTAAGTACATACGCACAAAGCTCGTAATTTCCCCAGAGATGTCTAAGCCCCCTAGTTAAATTAGCTCAGCTAAACATTCCTTAATGAGCTATATTTTTCAACTGTAGACGCTTCTTGAATGTTTTCGTCTTCATATTTTTTCGTCTATAGAGTTCATTTCGCGAGATGATTATTTATGCATGCATTTAAATTTAAATACTCTCCATTTTACATTATGAAAAGTAGTTATTGTGTACCGTTGCATAATTATGTTTTTATGGAAAAACTGTACAACAAGGTAAAATGTTATTTATATTTTAGATCGTATTTATGCAATAATGCCTTTTGATGTAGGTATTTATAGTGTAGTACGTGAGGTACACGTAAATAGATCGTACAAATATATGGGGCATGTTAACTGAAGGACGATGTGATGTGGGTACATTAACGTGCCAAACGATCGAGAATACGGTAGGGCGTGTCACAGCCTGGCAGCGACATGGATGCAGGAAGTAATTTCTTCAAAGATGAGGGTTGCGATAACAAGAAACCTGACAGATGTCCAACGTCGCATCGACGGTTCTAGATTGACGTGTGTCACTGTCCGGCTATTACTTAAGTAGCTTTTACTGTAATTGTACCACTACTTTTTCATGAAGTTATTTGTGAAATATATACGATGTTCGTCACATCCATTACATTTTTTTTTAATTTTAACGTTAGAAAGAGGTTACATTATGATTTCTCAGTGTCGTGAACAAAAATGTACAATAAAGAGTAAAAATAAATAAATGTGATGTATTGTGGTAGTTCTATCAAAGAACTCAGCAATTCAGTACACCATGCTGTACAAAAACAAAAAATACACTTAGTCTTTGTCCCTATACACTGCCGTAATGGGGTAGACTTTAAAAAAAGTTAAAACACGTGTCCCTAAAAAGCGCTCTACATTAGAAAACCGATCATAACATAACGATGTTCATAACATTTAAATTCATATAAAATGTTTGGTTAAAATTGACGAATCTAGGTCAAAAAACATGATACTGCTGTTCTCTTAGTTATATTGTTTCAAAATTTCTTACGTGTCATATACTTACCGAAATAATTATTTGAAAATTCTAAGGTGTCATAAGAACTTATCACGTACCAGGCTTCTAAAATAAGTAATGGGTACTACTACTTTTCTCATAATAAAGAATATCATTTTCTTTGTACATTTTCAAAGAAATGCGCAATAAGATCATCACATAAGTAGAAATATACCAAATAATATAAGAAAAATAACTTGGAGTTGGCGCTATGTCACATATCACAGCGGTGCTAGAGGAAAATAAAGGAGATTCTGAATATTACTTTGAGAGCATTTCTTACGAAAACTTTCACTATTTCAACTTTTTTATTCAACGAATGTTAAAATGTACCTTCGAATATATCCCCAGGTGGGTGCTATTCTTTGTAATAATAGGTTATTCATGAACCGCAGGCACTTGTGGAATTCTGTAAAAACTTAAAGTATTTATTTGTTCACTCTGTTTAAGCTTATAAAATGGGAATGTTATATTTTTTTGTAGTTGTACCTGCTGAGATGGTTTTATTACGTAGAAGACGTAGTTTCAGCCTCCTGGGTTTTATTTTGTACATTCTTTTTCGATTAATTTGACAGCATTATTGCTGGAATCTTTAAGTAGTTATCGGTTAAAATCAGGTGTCAGTAAATTATATGCGTCAGGAATCGACCGGGATAGCGGCGATTAAACGACTTTATTATTTCCTTTCTGTTTTATTTTACTTAAAAGGTTTTCTATAATTTAATGTTATTCCGGCATTGCGTTATCAGCTTTAAATGTTTGAGATTGTATAAAATTAAGTCGTCTGAATTATTAGCTGATATCAACCGATCGTTTGTTTCATATCATACATAATTACAAAGTAAATGTACAAAATACTTGAAGCTTATCAGAAAGGCCTCATCTACATTTCATCGTTGGTCGGTCGCGAGATAAATGAATGGAGGATGGTGGTTTGATTACTATTCATAAAGTGGAGAGTTGTGCGAAAACAAAATTGTTACGCGTCGCCTAAACATTGTACGGCCGTCGTTTCCCGCCCTCAGAGCCGGCCGTCTGTTGCTGCAAATCAAAAGGGCACAACACCAACCTTATTTTCCGGTTCCACGCTCTCATATTTACATAACAGATTTCGACGCCCTGCTAAAATGAAGAGCGGCTTTTAAAGTACAAATTCTAAAATGTACCAATCCGTGTCTGTCTTTTGTAGCACGTTATTACAGATTTTTGTGAGCGTCACAGCTGATTTTAATAATCCACATTAAACAGCCTGATTAAGCAAAGATGTTACAGTCCTTGTCATTTGTGCTTGTAAATCCCTTTGACAGAAGGGAGGACAAATATTGTAATCAAACAGGAAACATTTTTTCTTATTATTTCATTATTTTACATTGAAATATTTAATAAGTTTTTACATATCAAATGTGTAAGTTTTACGAAGTTTAACACGTTTCAGCGATTGTAACGCTCAAACACAAGATAAGTTGAATCTGTGCAGACGGATTGGTATAGGGTTTAATTTCAAATTCTCCTTCTTTTTACTTCGTAAAGATAATATTCACGAATTTTTCGGTTTTTACGACATCTACTATCTACTATCTTACTCCGTCACCACATAGAGTTGTATTTGAACGATTATATATTTATATCACGATTAAACTTTAATATTAATAAATTATTACAATCCTGAATTTCGCCAATATAGAAATTGTCGCAATATCTTGCTCTACTGACCGCGACCGATAGCTTAACGTTCCTACAAAAGAAAGTAATCTATTTATGTTTTAAATTATCATGTAATTTCCGATCTGCAATACTGGTTTAGGGTAACTTTACTTTTATAAAAACAAGGTACATTGAATAATTTCGTGTAAATGGTGTCTTCTTTGACAAATATATTATTACATTTTCATTTTCTCCTTCTTTTAATTTACTAACCATGCTGGGAACAATAACATTAAGTAAGCTTAGTCGCTTTAATAGTAATGTTAGTAGTTTTGTATCTCTCTACCTAGAAATAGAGCCTAAGGAATCCTGATTAAAAACCGAGCTTTTTTATTACCTTTCCACGAACCCATTGTCATTTAACTTATAATAAAAATATATTTTGACACACTGAAATATTTTTTCTTGTTACATCCATTTCTATATACACCATTGAAATATTTAATATTCGAACTATTATACATAATGTAATCAATGTGGAAATGGCATAAAGGGGCAACACACTTGATTAAGCTCTCTACTACCTTGCCACGGAGTCGTTATTATTTTATTTTTATTGTTACGCTTTTGCATACCTATGCAATAACATTAAATAGGATTTATTTTAATCAAAACCATTTTGGATAAAAACGAAACGACTAAAGTTAATAGGTTTGAATTTGACACCCGCTTTACTCCTCCAGCTCAGAAGTCTCTGGTTCACTTACCACCCTATACAAATCTTTATGATTGTGTATGAAGATAAATGATTGCATTGGTTTGGGTGTTTACTACGAGTATGAACAATTATATGATAATTTGACAAAAAATGTACGTTTAAAAGTTGTCTAGTATCCTTAGTAAACTCTACTTAGTTAAGAGCTAGATGGCGTTAGGTGAATTTGTAAGAATATTTTTCTTTACATTATTTTATACTTCATAATCATGATAATAAAACTACATGAAAGTGCCTCATTAAGAACTAGATTTATGTCGTATTTAAGCTTCACAAATGCTGCTAATTTGATATAGAGAACACTTTCTCATTACGAATTTCGTCTCGGAGACATGTCAAAGAGTTGCTTGATGCACCTCGTTATGCAAATTACAGTGTGATTTCTTGGAGTAACTTAGGTGTCAGTTGCTCTATACAAATTTTCAAGAGAGTGACACATCTAGGCGCAAATTTCATACAAGTTTATATGTACTCTCCATTACATCCACCCATCTCGGGTAATTAACTTGACATATAGGATTCGTCTGGTCTTCCGCTACATAGAATTTATTGCTGTACCGCCATAGTACTAATATAGAGCTGTTTATTGCTATTTTTTCCTACATTTAGCTTTTCTTGGAAACAACATTCGCTGGTTCAGTATTGTTATTAGCATTCGGTGTGTTAATGCACGAATTGGCGCTATTTTTTTGAAAAATATTGAATATGCGTGTAGTGATACTAAAACTATTTAGGTGCATGTTTTGTAAAAACTATAATAGCAAAAAACTATTAATTATTTTTTACCTTAAATTATTTGATTCGTCGTAAATTTATGAAACGTTATTTTTTTTTGTTACATGTCGTCGTATAAGAACATTAAAATTAGCAAATATTATAATATTATCTGTTTTTTAAAAGTTGTATTATTGAATATCATAATAATATTATACCTGTACCCAATGCTGGTGGGTCTACCTTTTTTTTATATTTTGAAATGTGTTTATTTTTATATCTATATTTAAAAATGTAAATTAATGTGAAAAATGTAAATAAAGAGGATTATAAAGTATTTTCTTAAGATAACCAAAAGTTTCTTGAAATTTATTATCTAAATTGGTTGTCTTAACTTTGACGATGTTAACGATAAAAATTCCTTTTACACGTATCTGAAGAATACAATATTCGTGATTTCGTTTACACACCTATCAGACTTGGTTTTATCTCTGGTATTGGTCAAAATTACAAGCAGCTACTTTACTTCTTGTTAATTTTAAAATGAGGTGATTCTTTTGTCTTGACCATAATATCACAACAGCCCATTAATGTCCCACTGCAGGGTCGGGCCTCCTCCTGACTATAATATACGTATCAAACTGCCATACCTTTAACATAGGTACATCTTGGTTAATAAAAGGAGTAACCAGAAGTAATTAAGGAAATCATGTCTAAGTACAACTGTATAGTTTTAACAGAAGTTGAAGTGTTATCCACGCTAATTAATTTGGACCATCATAACTAGTTTAAGCTGTGTTGTTAAATAAGTTGAACTACACTAACATAGTTTCCTTGTGGTTTTCGTCTTAGTTTCACAGATAATTTAGAACAAAAGTTAAGCGAAATTGTTAAGTCATCGAGATGACAATATTTTATCCTTAACTTGTTATTGATTATGTAAACTGCTGAAACGGTCGTCTTGTGTTAAGTACCTTGTTAACCGTTTTCAAACATATGTTTACTTCTCTCCCTATTAAATTACTGTTTTATCCCGATTGAGATATATTTGAATGTAATCTTTACTAATATTGTAAAAGTGATAGTTTGTTAGTATGGGATGGATGTTTTTTTTTTTTTTTTTTTTTAACGCCACGAATGACGCCTTCTGGGCAGAACTCGCCCAGACTACCTCCGGTCTATACTTGGGAGGGGGTGGAAAACTCTCATGAGTACACCGAGGGAGGCCCTATGTCCCTGCGGGTTATGCCGAGACTCTTACCGGCTAAAAACCACCAGACCTACTACTCTGTTGCCCTATGGGCTGCTAAGCGAATCGGTGGATGGATGTTTGTTACTCAATCACTCTTATACGGCTGGACTGAAATGGATGAAATTACAAATGGAGGTGGATCTCTGAATTAACATAAAGGTTACTTTCTATCCCGAAAATAATAAGTAAGAAGCAAATATACTAAAAAGTAACTTTAATCAAAAAGCTTATCAATATTAGAGTTACACCAAGCAAACAACAAAAAAAATAAAAATATATTAAAATCTCTATCTTCTTTTTAGAGTTTGGTTAAAATTTGCTTTTAGTCTACCATGCTGTTTTTAGGTTCGAATAGAAATTGTATGCTTACATCCTTTAATAATAGACTTCCTTATCGGGCTGTGTATTAAGTCTGGCACAGAGTAGGTTTCGAATGAATGCAGTCTCATTGCATAGTTTGGTTGAAAATAGAACATACTGGGGCATATACGAGTACGAATATAGATTAATAATAATATACGTTGCCCTTACAAAAAACTTTTTACGAGTGAAACTTTTACTTTAGCTTATTACTGATTTTCCGGCTAGTAAAATATAGTGTTTTTTTTTTTATTTCAAATTTAATTTTTGCCTTCTCTATATTTATAGAGTGAGAGAAAAAAAACTATATTTATACTTTTTTTTCTTAGACAATCTTTTGCCTGAAAACTCTGACATACAGCATACACAGGGTCTATGAAACTACTTACTAGAAAGAAAAGAAAGAAAGAAAATCCATTTATTCTGGCATAGCCACACTTAAGTACAATGAACATTATACTACTATCTAGCGTGATATAAGTAAGCTAAGGGAAGGCTGCCACCGTTATGATGACATCAAAAGTTTTGACTAAGTACTTTGACTTGTGTGTGTGTGTGAATTACTGTGAATAAAACGTTTCCTGCACTTAAATATTACGCTTAAATATTTTAACTAAGTACTAATGTTAATATTATTCTCAACACGTATTTTAACAATTTAACAAAGAATACAGAGAAAAGATTTATGTAATGATATGGAATTACAGGCGCTATGCAATCGTTATAGCTTTCAAAATGTCTACTTAGTTGTTTCGAACGTTATAATTTAATGGCCTTCATGTGAATAAAATTTAGTGCTTCATTAATTCCGTAAGGTCATCATATTTATTTTATTTCTTCGTTGAAGAGTTTCCTTAATAAAATAAAGATTTTATCATATATTTATTAAATATCAAATCCGAAAACGTACTGATAAAACAATAATTTAAATTGAAAAAAAAAACGATTGAATCTACGAGCGTTGATGTCGATTTTGGCATGTTGTAAGTTGTTTACCATTGTTGTACTGTTTTACCATTATACTACGTTCATTTTGCTGCACCAGGCGAGTTATAACAGGGCTTAGTTAGAGGTTTCCTTTAAGGCCTACGCAGACCGGGACGGCATGGCAAGGGATTTTATTTTTTACTAATGGACATTCAACCGTACTATTACAGAAATACGACATAAATTGCTATGCTTTAAAATGAACAATGCCGTGCGATAAAATCCCTTTCAATGCCACGGCATCATTTTAAAGCATAGCAATTTATGTCGTAGGTATTTCTGTAACAGTACGGTTGAATTTCCATTAGTAAAAATTAAAATCCCTTGCCATGCCGTCCCGGTCTGCGTAGGCCTTTACTTGCAATGATGCTATGTTATAGTTTTGAATTTCCCTTTGTGAACTTTTATGACACCAATGGTTCTAGATGAAGTCATGAAATCATTACACTCTTAGTCATGTTAGTATACAAAGTTTGTAACATTGCAAGATTTGTAACTTGTCATTTCTAACAAGTCCAATTATATCAAAGTATTTTAGTACCTGTTCCGAATGCTGTAGTTTAATCAAATCGGTTTAACTGGTATTTGTATATCGGTACTAGTGTCGAAGTGAAGTTAGTGTAACGTCCAACTAACAGACAAGATACTAACTTAGTTCTACTACGGCTTTGGGGAGGGGCAACTTTGACTTATATACTCGTAGTAGACAAACAACTCCATTCTCAAACAATGTTGATTAATACTTAAATAACTTCTAAGTTTCGTAGTTCATTTTAAACTGACTCCAAAAAGAAGAAGACGTCGTCGTTAATTCGTATCATATTCTTAGTCGTTTTATAAAAAAAAAAAAAAGTTTTTACCCCCAAAATTATGGAGTTTCTGTGAATCATTTCATTAAAAGGAATTATAATAAAACGTATTAAGTTAATCGAAATCCATGTTCTATAATATTATAGTTATTTGGTAGTTTTACCTAGAAAGAGTTCAGTTTTGAGAATATGAACTTCATAGATTGTGATGTCTTCGTCTTTTTTAATTATCCATGAAACCAAATTTTATATTATAATCAGTATCACTGCACTGTTCTACAGGTAATTGATAGTTTTTCCTGGAAAACTTCCCGGGCATTTTGAGAATCGGTCACTTTAATGTCTACCGAAATTAAGTATTACAAAAAAAATACTGTATAAAAGAGCGTTGATTCCGATTATAATAACTTGGTTTCGGAGTCGATTCTTGGTACAACGATTAAAAAGCAATGTGCTCTACATATATTAATTACATAACGCCTTCCCAACATAATAACTATTCGGGTGTGGGAATATCAACATTCTTTCGCTTCAAGTAACGTGAGTAGGTGGCAAATTTGTCGCAATAAAAAGGTTTCCATGAAACAGGTTGTACATGTGTAGGTGAGTAATGGAGAACGGCGCGATGTCACCCACAGACGCGCGTCACACCGCCAACCCATCGGCAACCCGGCTTACCGCTTTACCACAGCCTCCACGCTCTTATTACCGCAATGTCATACTGTATTTTATTATTATGTGCAATTTGCTTTATAATTATTCCGAAATATTTATAAAGCTCCATGTTTATTAAACAAATAAACGTAAAAATGGTTTTTATAGGTATTTAGTTTTTCTGTTTTTGTTTCCCTTTAAAATCTGCATCATAACATATTAATAATGTTTGTTTTTAGTACAAGTAGCACGCTTAGGTATTTACCTCTTGAATGAGAGGGATGTGAATCATTTATTTCACGTCCCCCTCATTCAGTTATCGTACTTATACCTATTTATCCTTTAAAATTTATTATATTACAATATACTCGGAAATATTTGTATTAGAACATCTTTATTATCATAAGAACGGCTAAGAACTTCGCAAATGATAATTTTGGCATTTAGATTTATCATTTCTTCGTTTTGATTTACAGAAGTTAATGCGATGTAAAAGATTAAAGCAAGCTAAATGGAAAGATGTTACCTTTTTTTATAAATCCATCCGTTTTCCTCTTTGTTAAAAGCCTAATTTCCCGTTTATGTTCAATATTGTAAGTAATAGTTGCTTATGTTATCATAGGAATTAATTAATGTAATATATTTTTATTGTTTTTGGTTATTATTTGCATGATTTATAAAATTTTATGTTAAATTAAGTTCAACAAAATAGAAGAATTATAAAGGAATAGAGAGACCTTGATTTTTCTCTTTAGGATACGTATGAGATGATTTTACACTTACGGGTAAAGATTAGATACTCCACTTAGTGTAAGTTAAACTTAAGTAAAATCATCAGTATCCTTTCCGTTCAGTCATTTTATCAAACGTAAGTCAGAGAGTTGCTTAACAACTATCTGTCGCTCTGACTATAGCTTTTTAATCAAAAGAAGAGTCTTAATAACCCTGCAAATATCAGTAAGGACAAAATTATACTACATACCAAAATACCATTTTAACCTACAAATGCCATATATTTTAGTATACTTATACAATATCGGTCAATTACATTCACCGAACGTAACAATTTGGCAATGCTCGTACAACCATTGTTAAAATATAAGGTACGTGTTTGTGTGTGGTATAGAGTTCTATAGCTTAGTGTATCGTATGTCGTGTAGTGCGAGGGAGAACAGGGCGCGTGCGACCGCAAACATGTTGCGTGTCGTGGTCGTGTCCTGTCCTGTCGACCACTTAGCATACCCCGACCCCTTTTAACACAAAATATCGTATATCGAAAACTATTACGTTAAAGGGTTAACCTTTGATCGTTGATATTTTAAGTTTATACTGTTTATTGGACGTTTATGTAATAAAAGCTCTTTTATGTAGCTTTTATGTATAGAAAATCATATGGAACGGTTGTAAAATTATCAGTAACAGGATGACATTTTGATGTGGCTGAAAACCAGTACGAAATATGGCGTAGAAGCTAAGCCTGCTAGCTTTGAGCCCCTTAAAACAATGCCATTTTACCAGCATATTTCTACTATGACACATAACAGGAATAAACATCTTTTGGTGTCGGAAGTAGATACTATAAACACGCAGGCCAGACAAAAAGGTGCTTAGCTCTAATTTAGTTTTGAGTTTATCTTTTATTTATTTTTCCTTGCTATGGTTGCCAAATTATTTAGAACAAACGATTATTTAGTATTTACAGCAAATTAAACATACATTATAGGAAACGTATACAAATCGACTGGATCTCGGTAATTGTCCTAAGATTTATGGTGCGGCGACGATGCGTACCGCTCGCGGCCAGTGACCGCAGGCGCTGTCGCGTCGCCACGACCGTCGTCTTTGATTAACGGAGCCATTGGACACAACTCGCCGCCAATAAACATTACTATAACACGTTTGTACGCTCGTTTGTATACAACACTATCGCATTGGGACACAAGCAGAGCTACACCAACGTCCGGTAGTAGAACATAAATTCATTCTAATAGCTACGGCTGTAACGAGTGACATTCTGACACATTTGCTTGGTAAATTTGCATTTAAAATCAAATAACTAGTTGCACGGTGTGGACTTTTGAAATTTATCATGAGTTTATTTTTGCCCTACTACCGGGACGTGCCTTCATCTGTTATGATGGGATCCTTGTCCTACTATAACCACGCTAGTTAACCAGATGATTGGTACAGGCCGTAAAGTTTAGTTTTTTTATTTTGTTTTATTAGAGACAATATCTGGCCACTTTTCTTTTGACATCTTTTACGACAACGTTCGTATTTTTGTGTTCTTTTTTGATGGGGTGTACAAACACATATACAATCATATATATTAAGCGATTCAAATAAGAATGGCGTCAATGACCTCTATCTGCCAAAGTTCGATTAAAAAGTACGGACGCATTACGAATATCTTTAGATGACGTCACAATATGGCGCAGAGTCATGCACATTCTTATTTGAAACGCATAGTATACAGACACACTACACCACTTTTGGTACGACCTACAGGTCGAAAGGCAGGGTGCGAAGTGTCGTAGTTGTGAGTACTCATCGTAGTACTGTGTTCTCAGTAAGCTTTGTCTATCCCTGATACGAAAAAGGCGTAAGTTTATAAATGTACATTTGTACAAAGATTAGGTAATACCGATGCACTAGAAGGACTTACAACAATCTAGTCGGTGACATTCGAAAAGTACAGATGCATTGTGCCCGTAACTCACGGCGGTGTTTAATGGTAGTGTGTAACGTCGATGAAACAAATCGGCTTTTGTAAAAATCGTTTCGTATTCTCTACTTATTCCTATGGGAACAAAGCCTTAGGTTTACGTTTGTGTCTATATGTATGTTTGTAAATCATAAAATATATAATAATATGGCATTTTTTCTCCGTGTGGTGACGGAGTAAGAATACAATATGTCAACACCCCGTCTCGTCCCATGGGCGTCGTAAAAACCGATTAAAGGACTATCCGTGAATAATTATCTTTACGAAATAAAAAGAAGGAAAACTTGAAACTAAACCTTTTACCAATCCGTCTGGCCAGCGTGGTATTAGTAGGCCAAGTATCCCTCCGTCACGGGAGGAGGCCCGTCCCTGCAGTGGGACATTAATGGGCTGTTATGATGATGTCATTTTTTATGTTTTTGTCTAGTGCTTTTAGTTTAAGGATCTAGTTCTAAAAAAAAAACACATTACTCGTTTAATTAACCAATGAATTGGAGTGCCAACAAAAACGAATGACAGTAAGCCATTATAGTTAGTTTAAGTTTCAAACAAAACAGTTATTAAAAACGACTAAAAATAAAGAGCACTGCATTAAACTGTTCTATTTATTTTTGTTGGTGGTATATTTGAGAGGTCTAATTAAATTGGTATCTAGTTGGGAACAAAGTGACTCGCTAATGTGATAGCTTAAATTATAAATACAATATGAACAATACGACGTTGTGAGCTGCCATCTTTAAAATACTGTCAACAAATATTGCAACATATACCCACTCCTCAGACCCCAGTGTAAGAAAGTGGTAACTAACTGGCTGATCAATAAAACATACGCGGAAACTGAGTATTTGCTGAAAAAATACTAATAATCACACACTACACATAATGTAATTTACACAACTCATATATACACACACACACATACACACACACACACACATACATTCACGCACATAGCTATACGTCTTTTTATACAAAAATTGAAAATTACCTGTATTAGCTGCGGGAGCCCTGGTACCCATAAAACAAGTTTAATCTTACCTTGGGTACCAGAGTTCAACACAACACTGTTATACTAAGTTAATTTCTGTACCTATATTGTGTTAATGCCTGTACTTATTTTGGAAAATAAATAAATATCAAATATCGTCATTTATTATAGTTTAATTAAGTGTTATTCTGATGTATAAGTTATATTATTGTACAGTTCCATTAAAATGCATTCAGTAGTTTTTTCATCAATTCTCATTCGTTTAATTAACCTATGAATTGTGACTGTAATGCCAACAAAAACGAAAGGCAGTTCGCCATTATACTTTAAGTTTTTAACAGTTTTTAAAAAATCACTGCATTAAACTGTTCAATTGAATTTGTTGGTGGTATATTTGAGAGGTCTAATTAAATTGGTATCTAGTTAGGAACAAAGTGACTCGTTAATGTGATAGTATCGTTCATGTTCGTGTCTGACCCAAAACTTTATCTTCTACCTCAAAGGAAACAGGGACTCTCAAAATCCCCGTTATGAGAATTGATTTACAAGTTTTTTACATTTAATTAATTGCTTTTCTAAACATAAAGCTAATTAACTACTTAGTTAGAATTATTTCGGTAATGAGTTACTTATTCATTTGATCGTATCTTGCTTGTTAATCACGTTACTTACATGATTATGAAAGTAATTTTTATTTAAGTCTAAGCTATATCGAATATAGGTAAATAAACAAATGGGTACATAAATTAATAGCGTTTTTTATTTATCCCGTGTTTCAAATTACTGATTTATATTTAAACCTGTAAATCCACCCCTATAAAATTCATAAATCTAAATTCGTAATTGGCTTAGCCTAGGATATTTTTTTTGTAAAGTAAAAAAAATAACTACGACTAAAATGTACTTAGCTTGACTATTAGCAAATGAAAAAAGCTTTATAATAGGTCTTCACCTATGAAATTGCCGATTTGTATGGAGATTCTATGCGAAGTTAGATTTTTCATACTAACGTTTGCTTAGTTTTTTTAATAATTATTAAACTTAATAAAATGAAATTTGGTATAAATAATAGCGCACATCTAAGCTAACTTATAGCATTTTAATAATAAGAAAAGAATTATAAGGGAAGAAGTTACATTTGTTTAAATGGTAAAATCCGCTAGTTTAAATTGTACCCATATTTACGGGCTTATTACTAATATAAATAAAAATTATTTTTCTTAATTATCTTTTGTTAGTTGTTGGTAATGTCCTGTATTTACCAAATTACAAAAATAATACAAGAAATCTATGTTTAAAAAGAATATAGAGGCTAAAGACTGCGGCGAAAAAAAATGGCAATTTCATAGAATCAAACCTATTATAAATCAAATAAATTAAAACGATTTTGTTAACGTTACCTACTTTAGATTATGAATTGAAAAAATATTATGTATTTAAACTATGAGTCCCCCGAAACAAAGACGCAAAAAGCTTGTAAATAGTAAGAACTATAATAACAATATAGATTTAACAATTTCCTTAATAAATTTCAAGCTAAAATTGAGTAGAGTTTCAATGCATATTCGTTACTATGTTTATGAATATAAGAACATCCTAGATAGCTAGATTACTATTCATGAATATTCCGTGTTATCCGCCCAAAGGACAAATAAGTAATTAACCTTTTGGGTACTGAATATGAACCTTAACCTGATAGGTAGGTGTTAAGATTTGTAAATTATGACACATTTAATCATTTTCGATTAAATAAGAATACTTATTTGGTTCATTATTGTCATCATCATATCAGTCAATTGACGACGTGCTTGCTGGACATAGGCCTCCTTAAAAAGATATCTATCCCTTGTGCTGTCTTGTGCCAGTCTCATCCATCAGTTTCCCGCTGTTCTAACCTGGTCGACGATCCACCTCGTGAAGGAAGGCTTTCCCCACCCTCTGCTTTAGGCTTTTTTATGCCCTTTTTCTTATTAAGTTAAACTATCTAGTATTATTAAGCTGTTTAATATAATTAGAATTATTACTTGATAGTTTTGTATTTACATTTCTGTGGTATGAAGTAAGTATATTTATAAAATATCCCAAAGTTGTTCGCAAAGCAATCAATAAATTAATATTATTGAAACATGAAATGGCAGCGTTTGTATCCTATGATAAAACAACGTTCAAAATGAATAACATTATTTCGCCTAAGGCAAATTAAAATAAACACGACATTTAATAATTACGATACGAATTATTACACATAGGAACACCCAGATTCAATCAAACTGCCAAGTTCATACAAACAAAGTTTTGACTTGAACGGGGAATGAGGTGAACGAAACTAACCACTATTCGTGGTTGATCATGAAAACCTAAACATCATATTTTACGTTTAAAATTTGAGATATTTAAAATATACATAGCTAAAAGATTAGGTATGCTAGACGAAATAAATACGAAATAAATATTAAGCGAAATAAAGCGAAAAAACAATGGAAAAGGATTCGCCAGTTAGGCTTCTTCTATTTAACAAGTAATACGTTTTCAAGGTACCATTAAGAAATTTGGGGTTACGTTATTATCTACGGGTTAGGGCTACACTCACAACAGATCAACGTGGTGTAACTAAAAAAAGCATTCTTACATTGGTACATTAATGAGCTCTTATGAAAGCTGTTTTAATTAGTTAAAAGTTTAAGAGATATGTTTTAAGACAGCGCTTGAAACATATTAGTATAACAATTCAACACTCTCAGCTTAATCTAGTTTTGTAATAGTTACCTAGGGAATCCTTGGCTTAAATATTATAACTGTATTCGTACTCGCAGTAAAACATTTAAACCACTACTATGTTTCTTAAGCGAGAATTAGATAAAGTCATTAGCAGAATGTGATGTACGAGAAATTTTGTCCCATAATTAATTTCATCCCTGAAGGCATATTTGTAATGGATGTCCGTCGAAAGTGTCTAGGATATCCATCCGATGGCTTACCTGGACTTCCGACACGGCATGACAACTGGGTTATAGTTTAGTCTATTTCGTCGTTGTATTCAGTTCCATTCTCATGGCCCTGATTGCCCTCAGCATCATGAAGGTCCATACGCGATTTCAAAAAAAAAGTCTCTAGGTAAAATTATATTGAAGAGTGAAATTGACCTCCTCTTACAACAGTTCAAGTAGAACAATACTTCAGCCTCCATTGTAATAAACAATTGCTTGAAATAAAATAAGGTATTTTTCATAATACATTCCGCTGTTGATATGTCCTATGTAGTTCTTTTTACAAACATGATATTACCGGACACAAAGGATATTAAACATTTAATTTATACTCATAATTTAATGTAAATTGTGCAAATAATAAAAATCTTGCATGGATACGTAAATATACATGCGGCTATAGAACTTTGCATCATGTTCATTGAGGCATTTTTAGGGTTCCGTACCGATTTTGAAAAAAAACGTAACCCTTATAGGATTACTTTGTTGTCCGTCTATCTGTCTGTCCGTGTGTCTGTCTCTCCGTCTGGCTGTCAAGACTATTTATCTCAGAAACGCGTAAAGGTATCAAGCTGAAATTTTCACCAAATACTACGGTCTGTTGCCTCTTAGAGCAGTAAAAAAATCAAACTTCTATTCCAAAACAAACAAGAGATATCGTCGTTTTTGTCGCAAATTTTCGACAAGCAAGGGTAAAATCCTACAGGGTACTTCCAGTGTACCTACAAACTTGACATTTGACATGAAGCAAGGTCTTATAGTACAGGAAAAATATTTTTGTATGGAACCCTCGGTGCGCGAGTCAGACTCGCACTTGACCCCTTTTTTTATTTTATAAGAATATTTCTTTGAGCATTACTTTTTATAATGATTAATAATTAAATTAAGCTCTGGCAAAGAATATATATGTAGTTAATTGTCCTGTTATGAAAACAGATTGCTGCCACTTCATTTGGTTGCAATGTTGTAACTGAAATATACGCTTATCTCATGAAGCCTGGCTTATATTTTAGTATCACTGTGTTTTGTTAGTTTGAAATTTATAGAATACTAGGACCCAATCACGGTTTATCCCGTGATTGGGTCAGTTGGTTGGTTAAGTAGGTAAAAGGTACAAATAGTTTTTTTTTAATTGGGGAACCTTGACTTTTTAAAAAACGTAACATAATTTATTGCCGATAAATGTTGCTACCTACTAATCAGGATGATTTGCAGAATTGTTTGAAAAATTAGTGCTGGAGTCAAGCACTAATTTTTCAAACAATTCTGCAAATCATCCTGATTAGTAGGAAGAAATATTAACACCTGAAAAAAACTTGACAGAAAGAAAAGACATTCAACGCTCGCTACCTTTAATTTAGATAGTTATCCTAAAATACAACTTTGTTCTATTTTCTGACAAGGAAATGTCACTAGATCGTAGTCACATTGTTGACTATTTCGGACGCTTTCAAGATGGAGCAGGTAGCACTAAATATACATTCGGGTCTTGGGTCTAAACCTCTTATTTCCAATCATTATAGTGAATGGATCTTTGCGGTATTTTAAGAATAACTCCAAATCTTTTTCTGAATTTAAATTACTTCGTTTACTCTTATATAAATTTGCCTTTTATTTCTTTAGTAAGTAACGATTAAGATTAAAATACAATTATTTAACCTTTTAATATTATGCATTGCAGTAATTTGTTTATAGAATTATACTTTGAATATATTTTTCATTGTTATACCAAAGATAACCTGGTGTTCTGCGTGGGCGACGAATGAAACGCGACGCGGCGCGACGAACGCGACGCGGCGCAACGAACGCGACGTACGCGATCTAATCAATGGCGTACCCTACTTGTGTCCTGTCGAGTCGATAGTCCCTCCAACAAATTCATTAATTGAGCCTAGATTGTATTGTATTGTATTGGCTAATTTCATGTTTGCAAAAGTCTCCGCGACATACTCCCTAGTGTAGGAGTTTTTAAGAACAAAGGGTTGCTGCACATAATCATAAAATCTTACCCACAACTGTCACACGAAAAGACTAGCATAGTAGCTTTCCATACAACTTTGCCTTATCAAATCAAACAACTAGCCTATTGCAATCCACTACTGGACATAGGTATCTCCCAACACGCGCCACACACTTTGCCTTAACAAAATAATAATAAAAATAAAAAAGCTAAGCAAAGTAATGCTTAAAGGTACAAACAATTAAATAAATTAAATTATCAACCAATTATAATATTGGACTAGCGGTTAATTATATTACCACTTTATTATTAACATTATTAATGTTACAAACCGACACAAAAATACAGTTAAAAGTTTCATTTTTAAAAGTACAGCAACTATTGTACACGATCATTATTATGCGATAATGACGTCACGACACAACTGTCAAAAAATGTTTTCCCGCCAAAATTCTGTGACGTCACAACTCATCTGTCAAAAATTCTATGTCGTCACGTCCCATCTGTCAAAAGTGACAGCTGTCACTTTGACAGCTGTCAAAATTCTATGACGTCACTGGTCACGTGACTCAGCTTTCCCGCCAAAATTCTATGAAATCAAAATATAATGTGATTGAAGTAAAAATTTAAGGTTTTCGGAATTTTCCTATTACATGTACTACTTTGCTCCATGCCAAATTTCAAGTTTGTAGGTAGACTGGAAGTACCCTGTAGGTTTTTGCCCTTACCCCTCTAAATTTTGCGACAAAAAACGGCTATATCTCTTGATTGCGTTGGATGAGCACTTTGAATTTTTAGAGCACTAAGAGGCAACAATAGTATTTGGTGAAAATTTCAGATTGATACCTCCACGCGTTCCTGAGATAAATGGTTTTGACAGACAGACAGACGGACAGACGGATAGACGGACAGACGGACAACAAAGTGATCCTATAAGGGTTCCGTTTTTTCAAAACTAGTACGGAACCCTAAAAATGGTGCTATACGTAAGCCAGTAATAATAACTAGTAGTAGGAGTTTAGCGAATGTCATCAAAATTAAGTACTTACTAATGTTTGCATGCTTGGGTCAGATATTTTAGTAACTGTGTTTTAACTTTAAAATACAATTTCTACTTCGACTAACCAATACCGAGAAAAGAAAGCATTCAGCCATTGTGCAAACAGAAAACATCATCAGAATCTACTCTTACATATCAGGCAAAAACCATTATCCTCAATACATTTCGTAATTAAAACACGTGTGCTCTAAAACAAAGGTATATTCTTATAAGAATATACCTTTGTTTAATACAGTAGGAATTAATTCCTAAAAATAACATGTTCCGTCCTTTGAAGTAGACCCAAGACCAAAATAAATAAAATACAATAAGATATATGTGATTGAACACCGGGCGACGGCTAGCACTACAAGAGGCTTTTACATTCTACGATCTTTAAGGTCTCTATGCCACAATCGCTAACTAAGCGATTTTTTAAAGATATGACTTATTTTCCTTATTGTCAAAGTTTCTGAAGATAATGTTCATGATGTGTCAGATTTGTTTTGTTTAGTATTTTTATTTAAAGGAGACGGTATTCATATTATAACGGGATCTAAATTGATGTGTACTTTGAATTAAACGAGTCGTGAATTTTTTTTTTAAATAGACATTCGAAAATTGGAGTTGTAACTTAAAATAAATTTATCACGTATTCTGCTAGGAATAACTTCATGTGTTTATCAAACCAAAGAACTATTTTCATGAATGAATGAGATTTAATTCTTTGCTACAAGGCACGTCCAAAAAGTATTTTAATTCTTTCTGTAGAGACAAAATATAATCCATTTCATAACAAAGTTTCATCATGATTAGTAGCCAATTTAGTTGACAAATCATAAGAAAACATTAGGAAGAGTTACCAATAGCTGGTTACTAGAGTAAGTAAACATTTACGCCCTTCTTTTGTTACAATGTAAATAAATATTACACTCAAAATAAAAATATTGTATGTAACGTAACGTTTCATAAATCAACTGCAATAATTGTAGTCACTATCCTCACATACTCCCAACGGTACGAATTGTTTCGCTTTTGTTTTACTATTGGTGATTCGATGCAAATTGTATGCGTCGGCAAGGGACAACGGTATGTTCCGAGTCTACGGATTGTGTAGGTATATGCAAGCATAGTTGTTGTGCTATTGAGATATTTTGTAAACGGAGTTGTGTTGCCTTAGGCAATCTTAATACACTGAATAAATTTGTATCTGAAAACAAATTGAAGGTACTGATTTTGTAAAACATGTTACCACCAACATAGTACCTACGTGCAATAAGTGAATCTAATAGATTGGATTTTTCAAAATTTTAATCGAAGTATTATGTATTTACTAAATAAAATATTTCAATGAATGGCGACATATTGTTATTACTGCAAAAAATAACATGAAAGAGAAAATCATTAGCAGCATAGAGAAGCCAAGGTAGATGGAAAAGAAGGACAAGGAACTATTTTAACTCAACTATTAAACGTCAAGTGGACTTTGGCCACATTCATGCTATTGATTCCTCCTATGCCTTTCTTTCCTCACTTAACATCTAAACGTAGTTATTTACTGAGTTTTACACCATACCTACTAAAATACTCCATTCATTTATATTTTACCTGCACTAATAAAACAGTACAATATAAATGTCTTTCCGACAACACCTGCTTACGTGGGTGCGGGTCCACACTGGACTCAGCGCTCGCAAGCATCTCTTAATTCTTATTGCTTACAATCTGTTACGTACTCTTCATTTTTATTGTTCCTATTACAAGGACTCATAAGTTCTTTAATGTCGTATATTGTACCATCATACATGATGTTCGAAGCAAGGACAATCTTATTGAGGTAATGAAGTGATCAATGTCCATTCTATTTCTATTTCATTTAAAAGTTAACTCCCGCACGATCATGCCCTGAGTAGCCTGAACTTTTACAAATATTAAGGGTAGGCAGGACAATTAGTTTATGATACTAAGAATTGCCCTGCGTGGAAATCAAACCCGCCATACACTGCAGCCGCTATCGCGACCGCTACGCGACCGAGGTAGTCAACATCGGACAATTCTAGGTTTTTCCTTTCCAGGGCTTACCTGGAGTCCCCAAAATATGTCGACTGGGATGAGCACCATGTGATTTCTGTCTGTTTAAGGCCGACACACCCATGATACTGACAGCCCTCAGTGTCTAAAAGTCCGCTCCGTTTAAAAAAGCCTGTCTTTTGAAGGGAAACTAGGAATTTTCGGTCTAGAGTGATGTTGACAAGTTATCACGTCTATTGTTCAAATATCTACCTATCGTATGCAGTTTTTTTATCTCCGTGTGAAAGAATACAATATGTCACTACCCCATCTCATCCTATGGGTGTCATAGGAACCGACTAAGGGACTATCCGTTAATATCATCTTTACGAAATAAAAAGAAGGAAAACTTGAAATTAAACCCTATACCAATCCGTCTGGCCAGCGTGGTATTAGTAGGCCAAGTATCCCTCCATTATGGGAGGAGGTCCGTCCCTGCAGTGGGACATTATTGGGCTAGTATGATTAGTAAAGTTATTTTCAATTTAGTGCTGTAACACCGCAAATGAACACAAAGAAGCACTAGTACTGTAGAATATTATATTACGTTGAGAGGCGGAATAGTAAATAGTTGGAATTCCGATTCAAATACCTCTGCATTTTCGGTGAAACAAAGTCTTTTATGTTACATTTTCCTAAACATTAAACTAAAAAAGAAAATTATATGAATGTAAGAGTAGATTAATAGTTATGTTATAAAATAATATATTAGAGTTTTATGTATGTTTACATTACACATTGTAATTATAATACATATATTTTAACATTTTTAATTGTGTTTATACCAAGCACAAGGTTGACTGCAAGAGGATAGATTAAACATTAATTCTACCATTATACTACGCTATTGTATACAAGTATTAAATAAATATAAATTATAGTCTATAAACCAAAGCAAGAAAAACTAGAGAGAAAACAAATCCAAGTTGATTTAATCCTTATTTAATCCTGAACTTATTTTTTCTACCTCTCGATTTTTTTCAATTAAATTGAGATAAAACTACAAAGCTTTCACTAGAACAATATGAACGTTAACGAAAGAGAAAAATTGAATCGAAATTAAGTTAATAGTCAGCAGCAGCAGGCGGAAACAGAAACCGCAGCGTAGTGAAGATTGGCTATGAAAATAGCGTTTGTGTACTGCTAAATACACTAACGAGTAAGTAAGGAAATTATTATTTTAAGATAGAGTGGTGAGTTAAGATTTATGTTCTGCTAACAATTTCTAATCTAAACTTTGTGTTCGAGGTTTCAGGTTTTAATCTTTGAGTAAGAAAATTTAAGCGTAATCCACACAAAGTCGTAAGATTGGATGCTCTGGGAATGTCCGTTAAATTACTGTCCTTAAAATTGCGAATGAGACAAGGATTGATTCCTATTGCAAGAGTATTTTTAAGACATGTTTACGGAAGTTTGCTTGTTTTGTTTGATATAGTTAATGGTGCTAATCTGTAAAAATCAACTGGCCATAATGGGGTCCGCTATTTTAAAGTCATTGTGATATACACACCTCAACAAAGTCTAGGGATATTTTGTATAAAGTTGTGAAACTCAAAAAAAATTGGTTTGTTTTTAATTTTTTTTGTTGAAAACTTACTTTTATAACTTTTTTTAACCATTCTAAATTTGAATTTGAAAAATAAAATTAAAAATAAAAGATTTACGCGGCCTAAACGTAGTCAAGTTCGAAAATTTCATTTGCCAATGGTAAGTTTTGACTACTTTTTTGTGTAAAATTTAAGTTTTATAACAATTTAAACGTTTATTTCGAATAAATGATATTGTGTGCATCAAGCAGCGGCGCCATTTCATCAGAAACAAAATGTTATGGGCAGTAGGCGTGCTCCCAGCTGCGGGTACTAAGCGGAGTATTGCTGAAGAGATTGGAACAATACAAAATATGAAATCAAGGTTATGGTCACGTTATCGTGCTACTGGTGAATTGGCTGAAAGATACCACGGCAAAAAGTCTATCACCACTCAACGAAATGATCGATTTTTGCAAGTTCCCGCGAAAAGACAGCCAAATGCTACTACCATGCAGCTGGTTTAGAGGCTTCAGCTCTTGGTGGAGCCTCTTGCGGGTGACCAAACTGTCAGAAGAAGTCAGCATGAAACCCACCTTTATGCTTGCATACCGCTTTGTACTCCAGCACTACGCCGAGCGAATCGCGCACGATGACAAGAGTGGGCTCGTGAACATTTGCTCTATAAAGATAACCTGTTATCTGTAGTGGTGTTTACACATGAGTCCCGGTTCGGTTTCTACTCGGATTCACGTAGAGAACGTGCTTGGCGAGTTCCTGGTTGTGATAGCCGTCTACAACATCCTCAAGAAATCTATTCATACCACGATAGAATAATTATGGTTTGGACAAGAATTTGTGTCGGTCGAAGAACAGAGCGCGTTTTGATCAGAAACACCATGACTGCTGAAAAATAACTTAACGAGGTGCTAGTACTAATAATCTACCCCAGTAGACTACAATTGGGCCAAATGTTTAAGCTCATGGACGATAACACCCGTCCGCATATAGCAAGAGTGATGACAAGCTGGTTGCAGGAGCACGAAATATCAATTTTATGCCGAACCACTCAATCGCCTAACCTTAAAACCATAAAATACGCGTAGGACATGTTCAAAAGAAGGGCTTTGATGAATTTTCCTCCATAAAATTGCGATGGAAGGGCTACTTTTTTTGTATCCTAGTCGACCTGGAACAATGTACCGCACCAAGACCTGGACAACTTAATCCAAGCATGAAAAACCATTGCAGGACCGTAATTAACGGTTTTTTGAATGTACTGACAACTGATTACTCACATAACAGTCAAAAACTGATAAATTTTCGCTTATTTTCACTTTTGCTTAAGAAACACATTCATTGTTAATTTTACTAATTTTCTAAGTTTTTTATTTATTTGAAAAAAAAAAATGTTTACGCTAAAAATGTATTTTTATTTAAGTCTGGATTGTAGCCTGATAAATTGCCTTTATAAAAATATAAACATGTTGTATGTTATCTACAATAATTTTGGAGTTATACCAAATAAAATTGAGTAAATACCAAATATCCCTAGACTTTGTTGAGGTGTGTATTTTATTCATTAAGAGTAGGTAATACCATAGCAAAAACATAATGTATTTTAAATAAATTTTAAAAGAGAAACTCCCTTTTAAAATTTTAAGATTAATCTAGCATGTTTCCCGCCTATTTTATGGCCTATGACAAAGAATTAAATGTAGCGTCGGTTGGATCCGGGATCGCTGAGTTAGTGCCCCGTCCGCGGCCGGAAACAGGTGCTGCCACTCCACCCGCTCTTACAACTCACTAATTTTATATAAATGTAAGTAGATAGGTAGCTCAGCCAGTATGCGGTCGAGTGATTTGTCATGGAAAATTTTAGGTTACCTTTAAATGGTATCAATTTATCAACCGCGTTAGATCAGTTTGCAATTCAATAATGAAAATGATATGAAATATTGATTATCAATTACGTTGATTCGATAAATTATCATCAACATTATTTTATTATGATACGGATTAAGCTCGCAAACAGCAATTATTGTGATAATTTGATAACAAAGTTGAAATGATTTTCTCATTTATTTGAATGTCTATTAAATTTTGGAACAAAGAAAAAATGAAACGTAGAAAGAAATACTGTAGGAACACGACATCACATCACAAGTTTTATTTCAAAATTGACCTTTTTGAGGTTAATCTTTACTGCTTCTGACAGGACATTGCTCTACCTAATTTACATTGTTGAAACTCGTGATGCTACGAGATTTCTCAAAAACCTCTCAGAGTGCCACGACATGGTCTTGTTTGTTTTAAAAAAAACTCCCTCACTTGGGATCAAGCCTTAAGCTTTTTACACATAATATGAAATAAGAGAAGTAAAGCCATTGTCTTGAATCTAATGTTTCTTGAACGTGAATCTAATGTTTCTAAATTTTACAAAACATAAAGATATATCTTTTAAAGCAAAAAGTAATAATATTTCACAGAATAATAATAAAATTACAACCAACCGCCTTGAGACATAATCACGGCGTTATTTTTCAAAGTAACAGCATACTCTCAATCTTAGTTTCACGTTACAAAACGGTAGGTATTAGAGTAAGGCGTACAAGATGTTAGCTCGCCTGTAGAGGTATAGAGACGCATAAATTATCGCCTGTCACAGCTCAAGGCATTATTCACATGTAGTTGACACGACAGGCGCACTGACCTCGTTTGATTTGTTTCCGTCTACTAACCCTTTTGATGTATTTGAGTCAGACTATTTTAAATTCTTCATTTGTTTTAATCGTTTACCTTGGTTTTATTCCCTCCGCCATGGGAGGAGGCCCGTCCCTGCAGTGGGACATTAATGGGCTGTTATAATGATGACACAGAGTTAAATAGGGTTTGCCTTAGTGCGGAAGTTGTCTTTTTCAGAAGAAAAGAAAAGTCTAATTAATTTTTGACCAACTTGTTGCGACGTTCATTTCCCGCATCTAATAAAAATGTATTTAGCCCACAGATAATTATGTCCTCTGAATGTACTTTGAGCTTGAGATTATAATGTTTGTAAAGCCTTTCAAGGAACAGGGTCTTTATCCCTAGAGACATTTTCCTACTTTAAAAATGTCTAAAGAAAATTATTCTGATTTTGTCGCGTTGCAAATTATGTTGCGCCTTGACTTTTGCTTTTTAAAAAGAAGTTTTTCTTCAAGCAAGAATGAGCTGCTGTATACCAAAATAATAATGTACTTTAGAATAGACAGTCTTTGAGTAAATTCAGTCACTAAATATAGTCTTGGTTTTATTATAGATAGGTATTTTTTGTATTCATTGTAACAGAGGGTACAGATAAAAAAAAAATATTGGAGTAATTGAATTTTGACAGCCAGTACTGTTTATTTTTAAAGTTATCTTCTTACATTCACTATGTCGTTCCACTTTAGCCCAAGCAGGGAATATATGAAGACTGTAACCATTGTGTTAGGCTAGTAATCAATTATAAAAAAAGTTCAAGGAAAAGTAAGTTAACCTCTCTTCCTAATTATCCTACTAACAATTGAATCCCCTCCCTCTGAATTATCGAAGTAAAAAACGAAAGTCCTAGAGGTCAAAAAAGACATTTCTTTTAAGTTACCTAAGCTACATTTAGGTATTGTATTACAAAGACTATTCTGGAATTTCATGTAGATACGCTTTACACGAATATAATATTAAGTCCTTTCTTTTTAAAATAATTTTTAAAGTTCAAAGGTTTGTAGAGTCGTACACATTGTTCGTTTTATCGCGTATTAAGTCTCCTTATGTAAGAACATGGTGATAATTATATCTGTATTCAAAAAGAAAATGAAAAAGTTGATGCTCCAGACTGGATTCAAACCTGCTTCGTCTAAGTACAAACCGAGTAAGTATACGCCTCAGAAAGAATATTATGTGTGGTGCGGGAGTAAGAATACAATATGTCACCAACCCATCTTATCCCATAGGTGTCGTAAAAACCGACTGAGGGACTATCTGTGAATATTATCTTTACAAAATAAAAAGAAGGAATCCTATACCAATCCGTCTGGCCAGCGTGGTATTAGAAGGCCAAGTATTCCTCCGTCCCAGGAGGAGGCCTGTCCCTGCTGTGGGACATTAATGGGCTCTTATGATGGTACGCCTCAGTCGCCTTTGACCGCTAGCCTTTCTGTGTCCTTGTTTCATTACCCAATCTAGTTATACCTAAGCTGCATAGAAAATTTATATGTAATTTAATACAATCTATAGGTGGGTAGATCTCCAGAGGCATTTTTTATCGTGTCGGACTGGAGAAACCCATTTTGAAATCGATAAACGTTTTCATTACATTTTTTTATGTACAGTTTGGTGTCTAATCTATGTGGTGCAGGGCTGAAATTATGAATTAGTTTGTTATAAATATTTAAAAAAAAATCATAAACCTTAAAATCCTGATTGCTCTGGGTTGACCTAACTCCCGATTGAATGAGAAAACATTGTGTAACTTTTTATTGAGAAGGTTCATATGTCCGATGTTATTTTATATTACATGCCAAATAGTTAATCTTCATTGTAATATTTTTTTTTTAATAATATTAACAATAGTTTTGGCACAATTTAAATTTATCGTCATGACCTGGCATTTTATCTCATCGCTCTGCGCTGGAGTAAAACATCGCGCTCATCCCTCGTTTTACGAAATAGAAACTCTATTCCCCTCCCCCGGGGTAGTGGTAGTAGTGGTCTAACCTCAGAGGATGATACGTGTGTGCCACGTTCCCGCGCTCCCACATTGCGAAGGTAAGTTTATGATTTATCTGGGTTTGGTTCTCGATTTTGATGATTGATATGGCATGTTTTTTAAATTAAGTAGTAAGGCTGTAAATGTGCTTATTAAGTGAATTAAGTAATAGTAATGATGTTCTTTATGAGACGTAAACACAACTTTCTACTGTTTTTATTTTGGGCTATATTAATGCTTTTATGACTTTTTTTGATCGCTATGGCTATGATTGCTCTGTCTAAAAGACCAGAGCGATGATATTTTGCAATAATTGTACGTTATAAAACTACTTTAAGTAATAATACCAGATTGTTACAACAACAAATGTCACGACTCAGCTGTCAAAAATTCTGTGACGTCACGCTCACGACTCATCTGTCAAAAATTCTATGACGTCACGACTCCCCTGCAAAAATATTTTCCCGCCAATATTCTATGACGTCACGACTCATCTGTCAAAATTCTATGACGTCACTAGTCACGTGACTCAGCTGTCAAAATTATTATGACTATGATGAAATTATCAAAATATAATATGATGGAAGTCAAAATTTCAAGTTTTCGGAAGTTTTCCTTTACATGCACTGTAAGACCTTGCTTCATGCCAAATTTCAAGTTTGTATGTAGACTGGAAGTACCCTGTAGCTTTTTACCCTTTGCTCACGGCTATATGTCTTGATTTCGTTAGATTAGAAGTTTGATTTTTTTACAGCACTAAAAGGCAACAGACCTTAGTATTTGGTAAAAATTTCAGCTTGATACCTCTACGAGGTCCTAAGATAAATGGTCTTGACAGAGAGACGGACAACAAAGTAACAATAACAATAACAACACCAAATTGTGATGACGTCAGGACTCAGCTGTCCAAATATTATTTTTCCTGCCAAAATTCTATGACGTCACACGACTCATCTGTCAAAAATTCAATGACGTCACGACTCATTCGAAGATTCTGTAATGTCACGACACATCTGTCAAAAATTCAATGACGTCACGACTCAGCTGTCAAAAAATATTTTCCTGCCAAAATTATGTGACGTCACGGCTTACTTATCTGTCAAAAATTTTATGACGTCACGTCTCATCACTAATAATATTTGTTGAAAATTTTAGCTTGATACCTCCACGCGTTCCTGAGATAAATGATCTTGACAGACAGACAGACAGACGCACAGACGGACAACGAAGTGATCCTATAAGGGTTCCGTTTTTTCAAAATTGGTACGCTGGCCTAAAATGAACAAGTTTCCAACTGATGAGCTCTCAAAAAGCTCTAGATATATCCCCTAAACATAAAATCATATAATCTTGTAACATGCAAGACTAAAAATGACTAAATAAATAATATATTAACAATTTTATTATTTTTGTTTCACCATTTATGATCGCTCTAGCGCCTATCATGATTGCTCTGGACGCGAAAATGTTTGAACTTAAATATTTCCATAACTGTTTGTCAAAAATGAAGGCCAATAGTAAAAATGTAGTATTTTAATATCATTATTTTCAATGAGATACATAATTACCAAAAAATATCAAGATCTGAAAAGCACCAGAGCGATCACACGAATACGCCCGATTTGGAGATCGACCCAGGTATTCATCTAATCATTTAAACCCACACATTTTCTTTTCGTGTTAAAATAATTCCTGTAATTTCACTCACGGCTACTCGATCTTTAGTTTTTGAGGTACTTGAAGGCACTTTAAAGGAAAGGTCAAGTGTCTACTTTGGTGTAGGTGACAAATTAACACTGATAGACGGTAAACATTAAATGTGCCCGTGTTTTACAAATGTGTAGATATTTATGTAAATTATTACCGACGACTCTGATACACGGAAATAGTCGAATGAGTTTAAGATGTAACTGCACTTTTAAATATGATACTTAATCGTGTAACAATAAAAATATAAAAGGACAAATAAAACGGATATCTCCAAATTAGCACACAGCCACGTTTACAGATGATAAGAATTTCAAGTCCTCTTTCAAACTAATTGAGTTGATCATGTACAGTTTCTAGCTGCGCCAGGGTAAAGATCAATGTAGGAAAGTGTCATAGCTTGTATTAATTTTGTCGATGTAATTTAAAGTTATTAATTTTAACTTATAAATATAAAAAGACATGATAACTAAAGCAGTTTATCAGCCAATATTTACGACGGCACCCTATAAAAGAGCTTGTATACATATAGCTGGTTTATGCATACCTACTTAGCCAGACGTTAGTTTACTTTAGCGTCAATAAATTAAGTTACCATTTACTCCCGCTAAAGTCTGCCGCTATAACAGCAAGAAAATTATTGGTGCCATCCCACACCCGATGCTTCAGGGATGTTGTTCCTTTGCGCAATTTATAATTGCATGAAATCCGCAATTTATACTATGACATGACTTTATATCTTTCTTATTTTTTGCCTTTAGAAAGGAACTCCTGCCCTAGGGATCATGTTCTGTGCCGCAGGGACTTTAAGAACATGTTTCTAACAGACACAAAAAGATCATCCAAGCACATGACAATAGTTTGAGAATCGCACAAAGCATTATCCTATGTGGTATTTGACCCGGCGACATTCTGCACACCAGACGCACACACGACTGCTTTGCCACCTGTGCATTTGCATTCACTGTGACATGTCATCTACAAACTACATCACCATACTACGTAAGGTATAAAATCTTCATGAATGTATTACTCTATACACCACGTCAACAAAGAATAATGACATACGTTGAACTTTTCCGGCGGATCTTTGCATACAACGTTATGCATTGATTCAGAACTAACACGTTTACATACAAATACAATAACTTCATGTCGCTCCCTACTGCTTCCGTATAAATATTTTCTAAAGGAAACACCACATTTTCTTGCAATTTACATAGTATGTACGAATAGGGTGAGATATTGTGATAATTCTTAGTATCGAATAATAACAGTAATACTTCTCCCTCGTCACACATTCACACATCCCCATTGTTTGTTCATGCACACTAAGTTTGAGACTGAGCAGGAGTTGAAACCAAGACCTAAGCGTAGCAGGCATGTACAGTGGGTGACCGAAAACGTCCGCCAGTTTTCTTTTTCATTCGTTTGTGAAGCCTAAAACTCTTAGTACCTTTTGAAACTAAAGCATTGTATAGACAAAACACATAAAACTATACTTACACAGTATGATAATAAGGGTCAAATTCATTTTCACCTTTGGTCTACGTCTACTTACATGTCAACATCAAATCTTTTTAATAAACTATTTAGTCTGTTCTGTTCTATTTTTTTATAATGGCTCCTAAGTTAATCGATAATTCTGCCAACAGGCCTGTTTTGTCATTACAAACTTTTAATTTGCTGTGATATCCTCTGTTTCATTGTCAATGTCTATTACTGTTTATTTATTACTGTTTAAATAATAATTTATTATACCTATAGCCACAGAATATAAAACTTGAATATTAAATAAGTAATATTAAATAATAATAAATATTATTTCCGATTCAAGAGTTGTCACGAAGGACTAATTTTGTATCCTAGGTAACCGATATTGTATTGTCATCCCTACTAGTAACAGCCGACCATTGACTGCAATATTATGTCATATTCAATTGGTAAAGCAGAGTATCGCTCATACTGCATATGCACACGAAAATAGGCCTTAAGGTGGCGGACCTTTAAATACCATGACTGTACTTATGGAACCACCAGGTACGCGACAGATGCTAATAATGTTTTTACATACACTTAAACTTCTTTGTCTAAGCCTATTATTAAACATTCTGCCTTCAAATTAGGACCAGTTATTTGTAACTATGAGTATATACCATCATATTTATTATCTCGCAGTAAAAAATATATGACTTTGGTTCAATGCAAACGTTACTTACTAACATCGCATAAACAAGTTAAACATTTTAAACGTCATTTCATCATCATATCAGACCTGTTCCAAATGTGTCCACAGGGTACAATGTTGTGCCTCCATCGAACTCCCGGCTCCATCAACTGTTTAATTGTAAGTTACGTTTAATTTCATTTTGTTTTTTGACAATATTTTACACACTGAGTGCCTACTGCCTACACAGAAATGAATTCAGATAGGCAACGAGTAAGAAATATTAATAATTCATTTATAAAAAGTAATTCACAATAGAACAAAGTCAACGAATACTTTAATATATTTATTTGATTTCGTTTATCTTACATTTTCATATTGGTTTTCGTATTTTGACATTAAATATTTCGAATGAAACGTTTTAATCCCTCAATTCTATGAATTCGAAATTAAAATAATTCTTATTAGGTACGTTATATTTATTTGCAATGCTAAAATTATAATCTTCGGTATCATGAACTGAGTGTGTAATATTTACTCTGGCGTATACAAACGCGTGCACTGGTGGATATTGATTTTTTATTTGTTGAAGCTGTGGATAATGGACGCTTTTATGCAAATGCAGCATCCGCACTGCATCATATAGCGAGGTGAGCAAGAAAAACAAACAGGATAAGCTCGTTGTCCATTATTCTCGCTTGTGTGCCCGGCTTCGTGAATATTGCTAATAGGTAAATATCTCTATTAATTGCATTATTTATTACTACGTTTTTAAGGTTCATAACAAGTTGACAGCGATTTAATTACTTTTAATTCTATTGCCCTAATCACTTTGTGCGATTAGCGTAGGCTCCGACACTAGACTACTAGAACTTTAATAATTAATAATGTAAAGGTTATACAAAAAAGGTCATAAACTAAAAGTGAACTGAACCATTCATATAATTGAAAAAGGAATAGTATAAAGTTAGGGAATAATCAGAGAAATTGAAACTTTTGTTTTAGAGCGATTCAAAACTTTTACTGTGCATCCATTCATTTTCAAATAATAACACGTACATTTATAGATTTTAGTCCTTAGCTAGTCTGTATCTGTTAGGTACCCGGCATATTTAGATTTAAGTACTTACTAACGACTGTATCTGTGAAGTACGAAGTGCTTAAAGTACTTCATTACGTTCTATCACAATATTGATTTGATCGATGTTACACAGACCATTTGTTATGTCTGTTAGTAACACCACTATTACTATCTACTACTTTCACTAATGCAAATGTTTGTGAGAATGGATGTATGAACATTTGTTACATAACTAAATTTGTTTTTTTTTGTAATGTACCTACTTACTTTTATCTATGCATGACAATTAAGCAGTGTAGAGCTAAATGTGCTGGTGAAATCTGCTCTATAAGATGTATTAGAATATTAATCAAAATATCATTGTTATCTTATTAATGAGAAAGTAGTGCTTAAAAAAATTTTGTTCAAACAAAAACAATGTTTTCAATTATTTTAGAAGTATCTTGCTCCATAACAATCCTTAACAATTAACAATAAATACATTACCGCTTAACATAATTATCTCTTAAGAAAATTATGATCTTTGAAGCATACTTTTAATTAATTTGTAGCGCAGAAATACATTGCCGGTACAAAATTAATTTAGAGATACTGAACGATTACTGTAAATATTATGAAAGTATCGTTTATTTACAAACACACGAAATCAAACACCTTTCACCTCCCACCTACTTTTGTCACGGTAGAGAAAACATTATTATAAGAAGAAATTAAAGGAATTGTAATTTTTGATATGGTGATAAATAGATAAATATGTCGTAAAAGCGACGTATACTTAGGTAATTTTATTGTACGTTTTTATGCATATATAAAAATATCAACCAAAATACGTCTATTGCTAGTCAGTCTGGTTAGTATGATAGTAATCGACCCCAAAGGAGAAGCATGTATTTTTATCATGTGCTCAAGGTCAAGCTTAAATCAGCCCAATTTGGCAGTACTTAACTTTAAATAATCTTCGGCCAAGGCCGGGAAGGGAAGTCAAGCCTATCCAAATCTTTGCCTACCATTAAGGTGATACAAGCGTATGCATTTTTACTATTAGTAAGTAGTTAGTATTACTAACTAACTACTTACTAATAGTAAAAAAACACATATCAAAACATCTGTTACAAGTATTTCGATTTTCCTTCTACATTACTATAGGTATATGTAGACAATATAGCAAAGCGAAGAAAACGACGTAACGTAATGAGATTACATTTTCCTATATTCGTTACTTGTGGCTAAATAGTTTTTAAGATAAACATTACAGATATTATCTCTAGCTAAATAAAGGTTTTTCTAATATCGACGTTGTGTTGAGAATGAGACTAACAAAACGTTCGCTTGTTGGTAAATTTACAATTGTACATCTTATAAAGCTAGTTTAGAAGAACACATCGTACCCTCAGTGGAAAATAGGCATAAGTGATTTTACGTTGAATCATCGATTTTATCATATTCGGAAAGTACGTCTAAAGATACGTATGCTACATTTTTTTCATATTTTTCTTGTTAAATTTGACGAATTTATACAAGAAATTAGTTTTGAGAATTTTTATTCCATCACATTTTTTCTTAAGGATTAATAGATTATGTGATATTACGCAAAGAATAAATTGAGAAATATGGCGTATTACTTAATATTAAATTTATCCCTTTATTTAAATGTAGAAAATAAATAGTAACAAATATTATGATTTAAATGCGTTTGGTTTTTTTACATCGTTAGTTTTGTATACACGATTACTGCTTTCTTCCACTAAAAACTTTTCTTTACGCAAAAACATAAGACTACATACTGCAGCGAGGCTGTAAAATAAGAATGATTACTTTTTTCTTCCACTAGAATATTTTCATTGCACCGAGATGTAAGATTTGATACAGCGGAGCGTGAGTAGGCAGAGGGGACATAAGTGTGAATATGTCGATGCTATAATTTATTAGAATTTTTTTTTATCGTTGATTATTTTAAAACAAAACGTACTGGCAATGAGTAATCAATCAATTAGCCTATCGCAGTTTAGTGATGGACATAGGCCTCTCCCAACCCGCGCCACAGAACACTGTCCTGCATCTTTAGCATCCAATCAATCTGACCCAGAGACCTATCTGAGGTCGTCGGTCCACCTAGCTGGGGGGAGTCCTACACTACGTTTTCCGTAATATAAACATACTCTTGAATAACTTCGAGCATCAATCGTTTGACATTAGATCGACCTCGGTGTGACATGATTGTGTAACTTGATCTTTGTTTTGTTTAGATTTATACCGAATTCAACCCATCAACAGGCTCCAAATTTAGGCTTTGTGGCTTCCCGTCAAGCTGTTCCAGTTACTCTGCCACAATGACGATGTCGTCAGTAAACCGAAGGTGTGAGATGTACTCGTACTTGCTGTTAATGTTGATGCCCCGTCTAGTCTACTACAACGTCTTAAAGACGTCTTCGAGCGCGTTGGTGAAGAGTTTTGGAGAAAGTACATCCCCTTGCCTGAACCCTTGACGTGACGCAATTCACTAAGTGGGGTAGTTTTGTCCTGGAGCTGGACAGTTATATTGGCACTTTCATATAAAGATCTACACACATTGATGTATGCCAATCGATGCCACATCATTGCAGAGCATCCAGAACCACCCAGGTTTCAATTGAGTCGAAGGTTTTTACGTAATCCACGAATGCTATGCACAGCGGCTGATTGTACTCTTCAGTATTCTGTACAATCTGCCGAACAAGATAGATGTGTGTTCAGCGAGAATTTGTCACCTTTTTTGAAGAACAGGGCAACGGCACTCCCGCCTGAGGCGTTAGGCCCTGGTGGATGACGGAGCTAAAAACACCTCACAAGTGTTTTTAGCTCTTTTTGATTATGTGTTCCGCCAGTTTTAATAGCTCTGTGGTGATTCCGTCATGCCCTGGACACTTATTATTCTTTAGTTGCTCGAGAGCAACTCTGACCTCGCCCCGGTTGACATCGGGGATGTCCTCCGTGTGAGTGGGGCTATGTCGTCATCTTTATTAGGTCCTATGTCATCCGTGATGCGTGCAGGTATTTCTAGAAACTCTCTATTTCCTCGAGTATCTCGAACTCGGAGGTCACAGTTCTACGGTCCGCAGTATTGAGTTTCGTTAGATGGGTTCTACCAAGCTTGCGCGCGAATACTTTGGTGCCTCTATTCTGTTCGATCGCAGTCGCAACGGCGAGGGTGTTGGAATATCTGGGGTCACGTCGCACCAGTTTCTGGATCTTCCAGTTAAGGTATCTCCCATTCGTCTAAAAGTAGATTAGTCTGCTTCGAACAAGTCGTTGATCACTCCTAGTATTAAACGTCTTAATTTATTTAGTTATTTTTAATTTATGCACACAAATAAACTGATCTACAATGGTAAGCTTAATGCCTTAAGACATTATCTTCCAGCTATCCTTTGGGTGAAGCAGAGAAAAGTAAGTTGGTAGGTGCAATAAAGACAATTATCACAGAAACATCTCTGAACACTATTTTCTATCGGTCATGCTATCTCGTTCCTTGTCACAGTATTGGGGCTTTGCCATGTCCCCTTTCTATGTGGCTTCTTCTTAAAGAAAGAGTTCATTAAGAAGAGCCCCTGCATCTCCAGGAAGTTGACCAGCATCTGCTCCCTGTGGTTTCGGCGCCCCACACCGTAGTATTCAATTTTCTTTTTGCCGTTTTCTTGTACTTCCACTTTGGTATTGAAGTCTCCCATAACAATGTTGTAGTAAGCCTGTGCCATGTAGTGCCTTAGCGATGTCTTCGTACACGGCATCGGGTATTTCATCGCTGTATGTCGAGGTCGGAGTCTCTCGTATCACCGGCAATACGTAAAGTGACTTTAATTTTAATTTGTTAATTGTAATTTTTGTTTGTTACTTTGGATTTTTATTGAGAGAACGTAATGATTTGTTGTATGGAGCCGAGAAAAACCTTATTCTGTTAATTGTTACAAGCCTTTACAAATTATCTACTGATTATTAAAAAAAATATAAAAAATTAATTAGTGGTAGTAATCTTTACCGAAATTCCACAATTCTGAATTTTTATTGTGCTATTTCATTGTTAATAGTTCGAACTTTAATTGTATCCAAAAATCTAATTAGTATTTTGTCTAAATTAATAAATATTAAATACAAAAAATGCATTTGCTTTTTTTCCCTATAGTCATAAGCAATAACTCAAAGTAATATGTGTTAATATGCAGCAAACATTTCTATAACATATAATGGAATAAGTAATTACTATTGTTTACTTTTGGTTTCTAATCAAGTCCCTAAATTGAAAAAAGGGGTAAGTGCTGTACTTACCCCTTTTTTCAATTTAGGGATTATACATTTCAAACACAATTTTAATAAAGGAAATAATGCAGTAATCTTACTTATACAACCGTAAATGTTCATACTTACAAGTTCATAACTGCTTTAATACAACATACTTTTTAAATATATTTTAATTTTCTGACAAAGTCTGTCATAAATTTTGATACTCAAAATGCATTATTTTTTTACATTCTGAAAAATAGCATAATAATTTATTTTTACAATTCCTAATAAACTATAAACATTAGCACTAACTTAAATACAACACGCAGTACACGATTTTTTTTCCTTTTTTTTGATATAACTATAATTGTTCTACGTTTGAAAATAAAGTAAATAAGCCCATAAATTCAGTTTTTTCGCCCTACTGAAAAATCAGCATTTTCGTCTTATGCCTTTTTTCCACTGAGGGTGCGACATGTGCTTTAAGATAATAAAGCTTAGTCTGCATGTGCACTGCACTGCACTCGTCACCTTAACGAGCTGTTAAGTCTTGATTACTGCTAAGCTTTGATTACTTCTCACAATATATATAAATCTAGTTTGAGCAGAGTTTTAAAACTTTCCATCCAGTATGTGACCTGTATTGTTGGTATGCTATAAAACTTTTCAAAATAAATCGAATATTCTGCTAGCATTCGCGGTGACGCAGTTGTGTCAATGAGACATGGCTCTTAAAGGCCTTTAATATCTGAAATAATAGCTCGGGTGACTTACTGACATAGCGTCTGAGAAGAAAACTACAAGTTTAAATGCTGACTACGAAAATTAAACAATATAATATTCCTCGCAAAATACATCGCCAGGCTAAACTTGTACAAGGGGTACTACGACTAAAAATGGATATAAAATACAAAAAACATCGTAGATACAATAAAATAAAATATTATTATAAAACTTATAACTTAGACATATCAATTGAAATGAAAATTTGTTTATAAACATAAGCTTTGTGTTCTTTGCGACGAATTATTCATAATTACTTTGAAATTCAAAGGTTATTCAAGTAAGTAAACAAGCAGGGGTTCAACAAATCCCAAACTAATAACTTTGCGAACTTTTCAATATAGAACACATAAAGTTCATGTGGTATTAAATAAACAAATAATATACAATATTGTTTGTCACACCATGCTATCTCAACCTGAGATTATTATAACAGTAGGTGCCTAGAAAGTGTAAACTGTCTTGTATATAGTATTTCTTATGTATCTAGGTGTGACCTACTCCAGGACATCTAATAAGTAGCTCCGAGTTCTACTATCATAATATGAAGCCATTTGCTGCTCCATTTAAAATATCAATGCCTTTCAGTGCCTTGTTCTAGAAATAGAAATAGAAATAGAAATAGAAAAACTTCTACAACACGCAGTACACGATTTTTTTTCCTTTTTTTTGATATAACTATAATTGTTCTACGTTTGAAAATAAAGTAAATAAGCCCATAAATTCAGTTTTTTCGCCCTACTGAAAAATCAGCATTTTCGTCTTATGCCTTTTTTCCACTGAGGGTGCGACATGTGCTTTAAGATAATAAAGCTTAGTCTGCATGTGCACTGCACTGCACTCGTCACCTTAACGAGCTGTTAAGTCTTGATTACTGCTAAGCTTTGATTACTTCTCACAATATATATAAATCTAGTTTGAGCAGAGTTTTAAAACTTTCCATCCAGTATGTGACCTGTATTGTTGGTATGCTATAAAACTTTTCAAAATAAATCGAATATTCTGCTAGCATTCGCGGTGACGCAGTTGTGTCAATGAGACATGGCTCTTAAAGGCCTTTAATATCTGAAATAATAGCTCGGGTGACTTACTGACATAGCGTCTGAGAAGAAAACTACAAGTTTAAATGCTGACTACGAAAATTAAACAATATAATATTCCTCGCAAAATACATCGCCAGGCTAAACTTGTACAAGGGGTACTACGACTAAAAATGGATATAAAATACAAAAAACATCGTAGATACAATAAAATAAAATATTATTATAAAACTTATAACTTAGACATATCAATTGAAATGAAAATTTGTTTATAAACATAAGCTTTGTGTTCTTTGCGACGAATTATTCATAATTACTTTGAAATTCAAAGGTTATTCAAGTAAGTAAACAAGCAGGGGTTCAACAAATCCCAAACTAATAACTTTGCGAACTTTTCAATATAGAACACATAAAGTTCATGTGGTATTAAATAAACAAATAATATACAATATTGTTTGTCACACCATGCTATCTCAACCTGAGATTATTATAACAGTAGGTGCCTAGAAAGTGTAAACTGTCTTGTATATAGTATTTCTTATGTATCTAGGTGTGACCTACTCCAGGACATCTAATAAGTAGCTCCGAGTTCTACTATCATAATATGAAGCCATTTGCTGCTCCATTTAAAATATCAATGCCTTTCAGTGCCTTGTTCTGTAGGAACTCGAGATCGAACCCGAGACCTCTGCGTAGCATTCATGTTACGAGTATAAATCCACTACGCCACAAAGGTCGTCTAAAAATTGAAAACTACAGCAAATCCGCTTTGCCTTGCTACAGAAATTTGATAATTATAATTAAACAATTTACAAGTAAAAATTTAAAACTAAGAAAAAGAAAAAAAGAAATAAGCGTAGCTTGTCATTCTAGGCAACGACCGTGTTTATTGCTCAGTCGGTGAACTCGTAAATTCTCTTTTAAAATGAGTCTAATTTAATTACGCGAGGTCTGATGGTTTAATTCGTGATCTCTTTAGAACAGAACCTACTGAAGCGTACTTTGTATTATTAAGCTTTAGCTACTGTATTTTATTAATTTTGACTTGTAAATTTTTAAATGTCAAATTGTAATGTTTTACTATACTTAATTACGTAACTTCTGTTTTGAAAAGTAATTGTTACGCGTTTCACACGGAATATTCGGGAATACACAAATTTAACTATAAAACACAGACATTTTTGTTAGCTAGAATTTATTACAGTATTTATGACTGCAAACCTTTTTACTAATAGCGATATTGATTCCTCTTTTGATTAGTTTATTTCATTTTATAATTAGCTGCAAGGTAACCAAAAGAATATAAATAGAACTTAACGAATCATTGGGTTGTGGTTTAAAAACTTGAGCTCTGTCGTAAGAACGCAAGTTTTTTGCGAAGATATATTTATGCATGCTACTAATAATAGATCAAGAAAGGATGCAAACACACATCATGGGGCACGACAATCATATTATCTACTCGTGTATAATCAATCATCATCATCATATCAGCCAATCGACGTCCACTGCTAAACATGGGCCTCCTCCAAGTATTGCCAGCTTATGCGGTCCTGTGCCTCCCTCATCTATTGGTTTCCCGTCGTCCTAACCATTTTGGTTGAGGGCCATCCGCCCCACCACAGCCCGTGTAAAGTAGTAGCGGTCGTCAGAGACCGACTACTAGTCCTCAACAAAAAAAAATCGTCCTAACCAGATCGTGTCGGTCCACCGTGTAAGGGGTCTCACCACCCTGCGCTTTCCGTCAAATCAATGTCTACTATTAATTAAACCAGACCACTATCTTGTATACAAATAACCATAAACGATCCATGTGTCTTACAGTGACAGGAAAATTAAGTCTCCTATTTTCACGTCAAACTATGCATGATTTCTTTTAATGCATTCAATATTGTTGTTTCTTTTCCGTCATGTTAATTGATAACTTAAAACTCGGTAAATGTGTAGCGTGTATAATGTTATATTAAAACTTCTTACAATAATGTACTTACAATGACCTTAACTGATTGCCATTGTGCAAGCTAGACCTAAAAGCTCTGAAAAACAACATTTTGGTATTGTACAACACACAACTATTCAATAGTAGGTAAACATAGTCGTTAAGTACAAACAAACTGCGTACTTTAAAACTGTAAATAGATATCTCGTATTGATCCAAATTAATAAAAGTGTTCCCTATTTAATAAAAAACCAATTTATTTATAGATAAAACAAACCATTTTACTACGGCCGCATACTTCAGGTACATTTCTGGAGTAGATCAACTGCCAAAACCAGAGTCGGGGCCCGCGGATATTACCGTGAGACATTTAATTTTCTACGTGAAAGGATAAGGCAAGTAGAATTTCCTGGAGCATCCTGGGCTGTTCAAATTGTATTACGCCTCGCCTTAAATGCGAACAGACCATAGGGTAAGCATGACGTCGCATTTGTTGTACTCCGATTCTATCGACTCTCTCTCTCGGTTATTCAATTTGGATCGTTACTCCGATAAAATACGAACGTATCTATAAAACTGGAAATAGCTTCGATACGAATATTGTTGGATAGAAAATAAATAGTAGTTTACTAAGAGCATTACTAGTGATAGAGTAATGTTTAACTTTTTATTGATACCAAACCAAGCCTCTAATAACTTTATTTAAGTACGAATGGATACACTTATCAACATGTTTAATATTATTTTGATCATAATGAATATGCAAAATAATTCAATGAAGCTAGTGGCAAGCTATTTTATTAGAAACTAGCTGACCCCTGCCCACTTCATAGAGCGGCGAAAAAAACGCGTCCCCTTTTTTAAACATATTTAATTATTGCTCCACTCCTATTAGTCATAGCGTGATACTATAAAGCCTATGACACTCCCCAATTAATAGACTATTAACACAGAAAAAATCGGTTCATTAGATCCAGAGATTACCACCTACAACGTCACAAACTCAAAAACACACAATCACAAAAACTTTCATCATCATCATCATCATCATAACAGCCCATTAATGTCAGGGACGGGCCTCCTCCCGTGACGGAGGAATACTTGGCCTACTAATACCACGCTGGCCTGGCGGTTTGGTAAAGGGTTTAATTCTAAGTTTTCCTTTTTTCTATGTAAAGGTAACATTCACAGATAGTCCTTTAATCGGTTTCTACGACACCCATGGGATGAGATGGGGTGGTGACACATTGTATTCTTACTCCGTCACCACTCGGAGATCACAAAAACTTTACCTCTTTATAATATTAGTATAGATATAGATAATAAATATCACTAACATCACTATTTAACAAATTTTGGCCGAAGGTTTTATTAAATTAGGCACAAAGTTTTCAAAAAACTCGATGAGCATAAATATTCCGACCGTTGGGGTTATCCCAAACCCTTAAAACGTAAAATGTCAGTAGTTCACATTTTGCTTTTCGTTCCTAAAATAAAGACAAGCTAAAAACATTCAGTTATTATTAATGCCATTTTGTTTTGCTCGTGGTAACTCATTTTGTAACAAAGTAATGCTAACCTAAGTATGAACAAGCTTAAGTTGCTCCACGGATTCAGAATCCGGATGCGTCGCTAGCATCTCTCGCCGGAATACACCCACCACATTTCCGTATTTAAATTGCGTGAATCTTCAGGAACATGTTTTAGTTAAGTGAGAAAGCCACCGTGACTTTACGTCAACTAAAACATAAAGCATATTATACTAACTATAAGTATTGTGAGAACAGGTAAACTTTGAAGTAAGTTTGTGAACTCTAAATCCAATATTAGTTTTCTTCTGTGGAAATAATAAAGTGTTAGTCTCTGTGTGTTAGTTTAAGTTTATATCAGTTACAGCAAGATTGGTATACTTTAGTTACTTTCACAGCTTAATGTCCTATGGTGTTCTTTTGTGGGGTAGGGCTGCAGACATCGAATCTATTTTTATTCTTCAGAAGCGTGCAGTTCGAGCTATTTACAATCTTGAATCGAATGTTTCATTGAGAGATCGTTTTAAGGAAATAGGTATTTTAACAGTTGCTTCACAATATATATATGCTAATATAATATATATTAAGCAAAATATTGAACAGTATGATAGAAATGGCGACATTCATAGCATTGGTACGAGGAATAGGCATAAGTTGATAGGTCCACAACATCGCCTACATAAGGTACATAACACTTTTGCGGGACTCGGTATACGTTTATTCAATAAACTGCCTAAGCATGTAATGGATCTACCTTTACTAAACTTTAAAGCATTTGTAAAAAATCAGCTATTATCGAAAGGCTATTATACAATAAACGATTATATTAATGACAAAAACTCATGGGCTTAGATTTCAATTATCGTGATTTCATGTTGCTTGTTCCATGGTGTAGATTGTGGCTTAACCTAGGTAGTTGTGCGGATGTTATGTTACTACCTTATTACTTTCTTTTACAGTTTTATTTGTTATTGTAACGATAGAAATACTTCACTTGCATTTGTAAATGTATTTAATTATATTATCTAAATGGTATTCTATTCCATTCTCAACTACTTAAAGATTAACAAAATCAACTTGACGACACAAATGCTTGTGTGTTAATTTCTGTCGGATATCGCAGTGACGAGATGACTGATGAACGTGCCATGCAATTAAAGCTTTTTTAAATCAATTTATTAACAATGAAATTTTTTTTATCAATTAAACTTTAAATTGCTATGCATGTAAGATTTGCTTGCACACATCATTCTTCACGCTGCTGTTGGTAATTGTAACAAAGTCAAATTATTATTTTGAAAAGAGTGGCCTGAGTTTCTTGGCCACATTCTTCTCAGAGCTCTACTATAGTCGTCTGCGAAAGTGGTAGTAGTTTGGCAGACATTTTTCTCTATACTATTCTACTACATGTATAACGATTTGCATGTGTTACTTTGTAACCTAAGTGAATAAAGCTATTTGACTTTGACTTTGACTTTATAAAACTGAATTTGTTCAACTTTTGGGTTTAACGTACATGTATTTAGTTTCGCAAACATATTTTGTTCTACAAAATATTACAACATAGAGTTTGAATTTTTGAAACTGATTAATTTTAAATGTGTACCATTATTACCCAAGCAGGTAATAATAAAATATATGGGGTCGGCTCGAGTAATTCCATTTTGCCCGCGCGCCGTTCTGGCCTGGGTGAAAGAGGAACGCTATGGGTTTTAGTCAGTAAGCTATGACTTATGCTATGCAAAAGATATGTCTTTTGCCGGCCTGGGCCAAAAGAAGGTGGACGGCCTCTTTAATTTTTACCACTTCAAAGGAAATTCTTTTCAAGTTTTTGTTTATGTTCCGACAACTACTGGTCAAAATTATATACTTATCATAAAGATTAATTGAAAACCACTTATGTCAGTGCACGATTCATTCTACACCGAATCTTTAGGAGTTTGAGACCCTCTACACTTCTATTAGAAACATAGTAAGTACGACTAACTTGAAATCTCAGTCTTCAATTCAATTCCTTAAAGTCAATTCCTTTTATTTTTGGAAATCCGTAGTCACCTCTATAAAAAAATCCATTAAAGTACTGAACAATTACAATAAAACTCAATATCGCGGTTTAACTTTTGACTCGACGGAACTTGAAAAAATAAACGCTAAAAGCCATTTCACTGCAGTTTTTCGTTGAAACGGTTGATAATTCTATTTTAGTGCTATCCGAGAGAGTGCTCAGAGTGCTGTGAGGTGAAATTATAAAAATACTATCTTTAGTTAAAAAAGGATTTCGTGATTTCATTTTTTTGGTAGGTATAAAGGAGAATGTTTTTTTTACTAGGAGCTTTGGGCTAAAATAAAAATTGCTGCCCCCACGTTTGTAACCATTGTACATTGACTTATACCATTGAGCTTATTACATATTTAAAGAATCAACGAAATTCGCCCCACAGAAATCTAGATATCAGCTGTTCAAAAAATTAAAAGCCCTGTGGCACTCCAAGCAGTTATCTACTAAAAAGTCAGTCTGTCCCCAGGTACCAACTACGTTCATTACAAAGATTGATACGTAAGCAACATTTTCTTCTATGGAATCTACAAAATTCGCCCCACAGAAATCTAGATATCAGCTGTTCAAAAAATTAAGAGCCCTGTGGTACTCCATGCAAAAGTTATTTACTAAACAGCCACTCTGTCCCCAGGTCACCAACTAGGTCTATTACAAAGATTGATACGTAAACAACATTTTCTTCTATGGAACCAACAAAATTCGTCCCACAGAAATATAGATATCAGCTGTTCAAAAAACTAAAAGCCCTGTGGCACTCCATGCAAAAGTTATTTACTAACAAGCCTGTCTGTCCCCAGGTCACCAACTAGGTCTATTACAATGATTGATACGTAAACAACATTTTCTAACGGTAATAACTGGCTGTTAAGAGGTAGGGTACAATCTAGGCATCCATGGATTGTGCTGGATGGTTAATGCTTTACTGTATTGTGCACATGCCAAGAACCATACAATAGATATAACATGAGAACATATTCCCAAAGTACGTCTGCCACTCTTCCAGGAGCAGTAATAATGACATATGGCTTCTAACCCAATATTGTCTGCATTGATGAGTAATTAGTTCGACTACGGGTATGCCTAGATAGGGCCCGCCTGTAATGGCGGGGATCGCCGGAGGGGGACTGGACGCAAAGGCTCTGCCGGTTTCCCAGGCCCCCTCCATGTAGGCGATGAAGGAGTGCGGCTGGGGTCTTTGACTTTTAGTGGGTATACTGGGGGGTTGGCTAACCCCCTGGGAGCCCCACATACCTCTTCCGTCCCCCAACGGAAGGGGATGCATAGGCATTTTACCCCAGTGAAACAAAAAAAAAACGGGTATACCCTACCTCTTAACAACCAGTTATTACCGTTAGAAAATGTTGCTTATGTATCAATCTTTGTAATGAACCTAGTTGGTGACCTGAGGACAGACTGACTTTTTAGTAGATAACTGCATGGAGTGCCACAGGGCTTTTAGTTTTTTGAACAGCTGATATCTAGATTTCGGTGGGACGAATTTTGTTGGTTCCATAGAAGAAAATGTTGTTTACGTATCAATCTTTGTAATGAACCTAGTTGGTGACCTGGGGTCAGACTGTAACTGCTTGGAGTGCCACAGGGCTTTTAGTTTTTTGAACAGCTGATATCTAGATTTCTGTGGGACGAATTTTGTTGGTTGCACAGAAGAAAATGTTGTTTACGTATCAATCTTTGTAATAGACCTAGTTGGTGACCTGGGGACAGACTGGCTTTTTAGTAAATAACTTTTGCATGGAGTGCCACAGGGCTTTTAGTTTTTTGAACAGCTGATATCTAGATTTCTGTGGGACGAATTTTGTTGGTTCCATAGAATAAAATGTTGTTTACGTATCAATCTTTGTAATAGACCTAGTTGGTGATCTGGGGACAGACTGGCTTTTTTTTTTTTTTTTTTTTTTTTTTTTTTGTGGTACTTTTGTCTGCAATCAGTCGCCAGACTATAATCAGACGGGTGGAGGGATTATTAACTAGTACGCATAAGCGCGGCCATTGCCTCGCTGTCAGCTTAAATTATGTGGTTTCTCTTAAGCCTTTTAACCACATTGACATTTTCGAGCAATCCTGATGCTAGTGGATTTGGATGAGAGACAAGACGTTCTATGTGATGTTGTTTATAGCGCTCAATTTCCGAGGCCACAGTGGGCATGTTCAAATACTCGTGAAGCTCGTCTATTCTCGTAAACCACGGAGGGTTCACAATGTTCCTTAGTATGTTGTTTTGCACTCTTTGCAGGCACATGATATTGCTTTTGCTAGCAACTCTCCATAGCTGGATGCCGTAGGTCCATATTGGCTTCAAAATAGAATTATAGACCAAGAGTTTGTTGTCCACAGAAAGCATTGAGTTTCTGCCCATCATCCAGTACAGACTTTTAAATTTGAGGTTAACCTGATCTCTCTTTGCTTTAATGTGTGATTTCCATGTTAGGCGCCTATCTAAATGAAAACCTAGGTATTTCACGCAGTTAGTGTGGGGCAAGATGTTACTCAAAAGGTTAACACTAGGGCAGTCTTCTTTTCGCAGGGTAAACGTGATGTGGTTGGATTTCTGTGCACTGGCTTTGATTCTTCATTTTAGGAACCAGATTGAGATGTTATCTAGTAGTCGTTGCAGTTTTGCACTAGCTTCAGCAGGGTCTTTGTCCACAGCCAGTAGTGCGATGTCATCAGCATACGTGGCAATTGTTATGTCATCCGAGATTGGCATGTCTGACGTGTACAGGTTATACAAAACAGGACCAAGCACCGATCCTTGCGGAACACCAGCAGTAATCGGGAAGAGAGAAGATCTAGCGTCTCCGTGTTTGATTTGAAATAGTCTATTGGTGATGTAAGATTCCAGGATGTGAAAGACAGAGTGTGGCAGTTTGGTTTTGATTTTGTATAGAAGTCCCTTGTGCCAAACTCGATCAAAGGCTTGTTGCACGTCAAGAAATGCAGCCGAGCAGTACTTTTTGTTCTCAAAGCACTGCCTGATGGTGTTATATACACGATGAACCTGTTCGATGGTCGAATGGGCTTTGCGGAATCCAAATTGGTGCATGGGGATGATGTCATGCTCAGCTATAAGGTCACCAAGCCTTTTCAGAAAAATCCTTTCCCATAGTTTTGAAAGAATTGGGGTTAGGCTAATAGGTCGATATGAAGAGCACTCGTGTGCCGGTTTACCCTCTTTATGGATCATTACAATTTCTGAAACCTTCCACAAATGTGGAAAATATGCGGTTCTGTAGGTAGAGTTAAACAAGCATGTCAAAAAAGTGATACATTTTTTAGGTAGCTCTTTAAGGATGCGAGGAGTAATGAGGTCAAATCCGGGCGCCTTATTAGGATTTAACAGTTTAACCTCTTTCGCAACTTCTCTGGGTGACACTGGTACGATGGGTAGACACAGTTGGATATCTTGATTGAGAATTGAGTCCAGGTTTATCTCTTGTTCATTGGCCTCGTTAGGTTTGAATACTTCGGCTAGATGTTTGGCAAAAGCCTCAGATTTTTCTTCATCAGTTCGTGCCCAGGCTGTATTATATCTTAGAGGATGGCATGACTGTTTTGGTCTGTTTAGATGGCTAGCTGCCTTCCATAGCGAATGCTCCCCGCGTCCATTAGGGGACATTTGTTCGAGACATTTTCTTAGATTAGTATTTGAATAGTCAGAGAGAGCAATTTTTAGGTCCTTAATTGCCTTATTAAGTCTAGTTTTATCTGATGGGTGCCGCGATTGTTGCCAGATACGTCTCAGGCGCCGCTTTATGGCAATTTTTTCTCGGATTTCTTTCGGCTGAGGTAGTATACGATCTGTTGAGTTATTTATCGCTGGGGTGTTTAGCCATGCAGCTACCTGAATGGTATTTGTGATGTGTTTGCATGCTTCTTCAACGTCTTCGGGAGACTTCAATGGTAATCGGAGATTAATATGGTCATCGAGATAGGAGCGAAAGCCATTCCAGTCGGTATTTTTATTGTGCAGCATCAAAGAACCTTCATGGTAAAAAGGAGTTGAGGCCACGGTTAGTAGACTGGCTTTTTAGTAAATAACTTTTGCATGGAGTGCCACAGGGCTTTTAGTTTTTTGAACAGCTGATATCTAGATTTCTGTGGGACGAATTTTGTTGGTTCCATAGAAGAAAATGTTGTTTACGTATCAATCTTTGTAATGAACCTAGTTGGTGACCTGGGGTCAGACTGTAACTGCTTGGAGTGCCACAGGGCTTTTAGTTTTTTGAACAGCTGATATCTAGATTTCTGTGGGACGAATTTTGTTGGTTCCATAGATGAAAATGTTGTTTATGTATCAATCTTTGTAATGAACCTAGTTGGTGACCTGGGGACAGACTTTGACTTTTTAGCCCAAAAAAAACATTCTCCTTTACATGATGATTGTTATCTGTAGTTTAGAATAGGAATATTAGGAGGAATCAATTTAAACAGGGAACTTAACTTGCTTATTAATGGCTGCTTTTATTATGGAACAATCAATTGCTGTTTATTCACACTAAGTTTTTGACTGTATCAGGACGAACACTTGTGGATCACTTAAATGTTTTCTTTCACACGACGCATCGTAGGACACGGCAGGCACATATCTACGTCAGTCTATTTGAATGGAATTTTGATATGGAGGTAAGTATTCGGGTAGTGGTCGAAAACGTCACTACAAGACAGGCCTAATGTAACGATGGATATATTTTTTTCACTATATTTTTTTCAGCTGTAAAAATGCTAAGCGCTACTGCACGATAAGAAACCTATACTTCTGCTTAAAAACAGCAGCGTCGTAAAAACTACTATCTTGAAATCCAGCCAAAATCCTACCTAGATTCCAGTCTTCGTTAGTGACACGGTGAAGATATCCTCTAGCTTTCCGTCGGCGACTAATCCCATCACATCACGCTAGGGTAACCCTGGTTATTCCTTCTCCACACCCCGTTATACATTGTGATAAAATGAGTGAATATGACTCAAAATAACTCTACAGTTATATCTAAAATAAGGCGTATTAAAAAAGAAGCATTGTTTTCTATTATTTTCTTCTTACAAATATTCAATCGCAAATGTAATCACAATATCACCGACAACATCCAATACAACTTATCACAAAATATCAACACCTTTTTCACGTCTAGACATTTAAATATATTTCATTGTGCCACGCCAATAACAGCTCTATTCTTAAAGGAACCTTGTGCGCTTGAATAACATTTTACGTTGTGCATTATTTGACATGCAAATAACTTGCAGTTCTATTTTATCTATTGAAAATAAACGTTCTTGAGCTATTATATAGTCTGACATAATTGAAAAAGGTTAGAGTTATTTGTTAAGTATATGACCTAAATATAATATCCTATAAATTCTAAAATATTAATATTTTAACTTTAAACTAGTGTAGGTCAAAAATTATATATCATCATCATAATAACAGCCCATGTCCCACTGCGGGGACGGGCCTCCTTCCATGACGTAAGGATACTTGGCCTACTAATACCACGCTGGTCAGACGGATTTGTATAGGGTTTTATTTCAAGTTTTCCTTCTTTCTATGTAAAGGTTATATTCACAGATAGTCCCTAAGGCGGTTTTTACGACACCCATTGGATGAGATGGGTTGGTGACATATTGTATTCTTACTCCGTCACCACACGGATATTAAGTATGTTATAAAATTTCTATTTAATAAATTATGTAGAATGCAGATATCCTGAAGTACACATGCAGACATCGCTTGGTATATATTTCAATAGACATATTCTAACGTATGTTGTAAAGTGCCGGCAATTCAAGCTCAAAAAAGGTCAATAGCCACTCAAGTACTCACTCACATCGAGAGCTGAATCGTTTCCGTGTATCGATTAAAATTTTCACGAACCCAAAAACTTATTCGTTGTGTTTAAAGCATTTATTTTTAAAAGCGTTTTTTAAGCTTTACATCAAGATATGAATATTCATTTTTACTTATTGTTATTATCCTTGCTGAGTCCCAGTAATAAGGCCAACAAGGTAAGAAACCTTACTGAGACTTTAGTTAATAACGACAATAAGGCCTCATGTTTTATCTCTATGACCCCCTCAAACATACAAGTAACTTTTAGTATCATTTTTTACCAATAAGAACCTTAATATCATCATAATCATAACAGCCCAAAAATGTCCCACTGCAGGGACGGGCCTCCTACGGTGACGGAGGGATACTTGCCCTACTAATACCACGCTGGCCAGACGGATTGGTATAGGGTTTAATTTCAAGTTTTCTTTTTTTTTTTTTGTAAAGATAATATTTATGGATAGTCTAGTAGTCTCGATATATTATACGACACCCATGGGATGAGATGGAGTGGTGACATATCGTATTCTTACTACGTCACCACACGGAGAAATAAGAACCTTAATATCAGTTTAAGGTAAAATTTACAGTAACATAAGTTTTCTTTTCTCTTAAATATATTATCCTAATCGTATTTCCCTTATTCGACTTGTACGACACCCGCGGGACATAAAGGGCATTTTACTTTCACATTCTTTTCCACGCGAACATCAATATTTTTTTTCAATAATGTTTTTGATAAAAACGTTATATTTCAACCTTGAAGTGTAATAGAGGATTTTTTTGTAATAGGAGGCAAACGAGCCAGTACGTCACCGGATGGTAAGTTATCACCGCCGCCCATGGATACCCGCAACACCAGAGGAATCACAGATGCGTTGCCGACCTTTTAAAAGGGAGTACCTCGTATTATTAGTCGGTAAACCAGTGTGTTCTACCGACTAAAAACATTTGTTATGAAAGCATTGGAAAAAGGGTAGGTAGCTTTATTCTATATCTTTTACCGAAAATCAAAAAAACATGGGCAGAAATATAAGTATGTTTTACATTCGAAAATTATAGACACTATAGTCCAAAACTTTCATTAGTAAGTATAAAAATCAATTATCTTAAATACTAGTAATTTTAAAAATAATATTTAATATCTGTAAATTTCACACAAAAATTATGTCATTATATGAATTAAATTCACTAATTGTTTTCAAACGGTATGCAATGTCACTCGTAAAAAATATTATTATGTACGTAACATTTTTATATTAATATAAAATTGATTTTTACAAAAAAAAAAACCGACTTCAAAAACACAAATTGCACTAAAAAGTAAAAAATAATTAGTTGTATTTCGGTTTTACAACATTAAATCAGCCATTCCTTCTACTGAATTTTAATCTAAAGAATAGGTTCTTTTAATTATTGTAAAAAGTATTGTTTAAGATATTTCTTGAAGAGTCTGTAAATATATTGATTTGTAGATTCTTTAAAAGATAATCAAATTATTACAAATAATGTAATATTATTGTTATTTTTGGAGTCGGTGTCAGCCACGATAGTTTATATACCTACCATTTTTTATTTCTGACTTAATATTTAAACAAACATTATGGCGTCATGTTACACACAGGCTAAAGACTAACAATTACTTAAAATTCGCATTAGAAAATGAAACGGCCGTTTTTGTTTTAAATGCAATATTTATCTAATTAAAAACCATTTAAAGTGATTCGAGTGTGTTAGAAAAGGCCATAAAGTTTTGTATAACTTTATCGTACTTATTGCGTTGGCTGACACCGACTCCAAAAATAACAATAATATTACATTATTTGTAATAATTTGATTATCTTTTAAAGAATCTACAAATCAATATATTTACAGACTCTTCAAGAAATATCTTAAACAATACTTTTTACAATAATTAAAAGAACCTATTCTTTAGATTAAAATTCAGTAGAAGGAATGGCTGATTTAATGTTGTAAAACCGAAATACAACTAATTATTTTTTACTTTTTAGTGCAATTTGTGTTTTTGAAGTCGGTTTTTTTTTTTGTAAAAATCAATTTTATTTTCAAATTTTTAGTGAATACCAATTCTATAAATCCGTGTGGTGACGGAGTGAGAATGCATGTCACCACCTTATCTCAACCCATGGGTGTCGTAAAAACCAACTTAGGGACTATCCGTGAATATTATCTTTGAGAAATAAAAAGAAGGAAAACTTGAAATTAAACCCTATACCAATCCGTCTGGCCAGTGTGGTATTAGTAGGCTAAATATCCCTCCGTCAGTGGAGGAGGCCCGTCCCTGCAGTGGGACATTATTTTGTCTAAATATGGGTAGACCTACGAAACGCGCTGCTCATGAGACAGCGCTGATTGTATGAGACTGTAGAGGTGATAAAGAAAACGTGACGGTTATTTACACGACTATTTACTTAATGACACAGAATGAAAGAGAATACAGAGTTATTAAGTTAGTTAAGTTCACAGCACTGAAGTTAAGTTAAGTTATACAAGAATAAAAAACAAGATGTAGATTAGCTAGACGTAGCTTAGACTACGAGTATATAGGAGTAGAAAACAAGATGTAAATTAGAATCTAGAGATCGAGTTAATTGCGTACGCATGAAGTGCGGGCGAACGTGCATTCGCCGTCGGTCTACGTCTCGCACTGTCGCTCGCTCGCTACTGAGCGGTAGCGGGCGGACCGGTCACCGTCGGGTCGCGCGGGGAGTGCAGCGCGGGCGCCGCCGCGGTATGTTCATTGGTGCGCGTCACAGGTCACAAGACTTGACGCGCCCGCCACGGGTTCGATTCGATGACAACCGAAGAAAGGAAGAAACGCCATTCTCGAAGTAGGAAATCTACCTCCAATGCCATTTCAAAAGAGACTAGTGAACAACGTAAGAATCAGCTTTCACAAAAAAGGACCTACATGAAAAACGTTTTAAATAGGGAGAACATCGAAAAGCGTAGCCACACCGTCTCTGCGTGGTTAATTAGTAATAAAAATTATTAATTTATTGTGCGACATGCACACTAAATTGATAATTTAAATAAATTGACATAAAAATAAATCAAATAAATACTTATAATAGTTATTATTATCAATTTGTTGTACCTAAAGAATAAGTTTAAAATAAATGAAATGCAATTCAAAAATTTGTTTATAGTCTATTTATAATCCGGTATTAATTCCTATTTTAAATTCAAATAAGAACTTCATTATTAAGTCTTAAACCATACCTTCAATTATAGTCATAATGTTAGTGTAAAGTTTTCATCAATACGAATAAAATAAGCCCAAACACTAGGTAGCTGCTATTTACTATTAAAAAGTTCCCTTGACCCTCAATCTTCTTCATCATTAGATTATGTTTGTGTACAGTTGTGTAAAGCTTTTATCATTGCGAATAAAATAAGCCCAAACACTAGGTAGCTGCTATATACCGTTAAAAAGTTTCCTCGACCCTCAGTCTTCTTCATCATCAGATGATGTTTGTGTCAAGTTTTGTAAAGTTTTCATCAATACGAATAAAATAAGCCCAAACACTAGGTAGCTGCTATATACCGTCGAGGAGTTGCCTCGACCCTCAATCTTCTTCATCATCAGATCATGTTTGTGTAAAGTTTTGTAAAGTATTCATCAATACAATTAAAATAAGCCCAAACACAAGGTAGCTGCTATATGCCGTTAAGGTGTTCCCTCGACTCTCTCTGGTCTCCAGGATCTGACCAGTTCAAATTCTTGACTATTTGGTAGTGACGTCAAAGATGCACATGTATGACAAGATTTTACACAATGCGTCTCTACAATTTTCAAGAGATGCCCTCGATTTCTCTGGGATTCCCTCATCCAGATCCAGATCTGGTGACAATGGGACCAAATGGGAAGCATACCAATACGAACAAAAAAAAAATTTTTCAAATCGGTCTAGCCGTTTTCGAGAAATCAGGTAACAAACACAAAAAAAAAAAAAAAAAAAAAAAAAAAAAAAAAAATACAACCGAATTGAGAACCTCCTCTTTTTTGAAGTCGGTTGAAAATAATTAAAAATCATCAAATATCTAATTTGAAAGATATAATTTTTTTTTAAACGAGTAGTATCTAAGATTGTATTCTTGAAAATTTAAGACACCTAAGTATAAGATATAAAACATTTTCGGCCTTATTGCAAAATACGGTCTTACTATAAACCACTGATTTTGTATTAACTTTATGATTTTGTATTTGTTAATACAAAATCAGTTTTAACACTTTAGCGTTAAGACTGATTTTGCAATAACAAATTTCAAAAACAGTGGTTTTGTGACGTAATAAATCGTATTTCTGTCCATGTTATTTTAATATTGACAGTCGACAATATACGTCATATTAAATTAACTTTCCACGTTATTTACATTTAACGATAATATTTCAAATTACCCACAGCTTAATAAACACTCACACTTTGACAACCTCGGTGGCGCGACGGTAGCGCAAGCGCCTGCCGTACAAGAGGTTGTGGGTTCGATCCCCACGCAGGACAAGAATTTGTGAGATCTACAAATTTATTATGGTCTAAACAGACACACTCTTTTACAATTAAAATCGATGTAAGTATGGCGGTATCGGGATAACTAACAGACATTAGCAAAAATCCAACTTTATCAAGATTCAACAAAGTATAAACATAATTTGCTCTACCGAGATAAGAAACTGAAAGAAAAAAACTTGTCTTTATAGCCAGAAACTTTGAAAATCGTGGAGCTAATAAGCTTAAATAGAATTGAATCAGATAATTTCTGATCTAATCAATGAAATATTTATTGGATAAATGGTTATAACATAAGCTAGATTAGATAAAAATGAAAATTATATTATGAAATTGTAACTCAAACTGTTTATTGCTTTTCCACAATGTTTTACAGATGTTGAAATTAAAGCTTATGTGTTAACCATGGACCCTATCGGGTACTGCATCAAATATATTTGATTGCATAATTGCAAAGCTCTTTAAGACAACGAGGAATGATTTTTAGATTTTAAGTGTATCTTTCCTATTTAATAGTCTCCCTAATGAAACTGGGACAGAACCAATTTTAGTGTGATAGGTTAAAACCTATATGACCTGATAACAGTGAAATGATCTAGTTACAAACATTTCGCTAGTCCGATTTTAAATGAGTTCTTCAAAAATGGTTTATTATAAAATAAAGTTGGTGTGCCCAAAATACCAGTAAAAGCGCTTTGAAATCATTTTCCATTTCATCCTATCTAAAAGGTATATGTTACTACTACTCATTACTCCCCATAAATTTTACACCTCGGCTACTCAACATCGTACTTTGTTTGTTATATCTCAATTAGTTAAGAACATAATAGCATTTAATGTTTAGGGAACAATCACTTAAAAAAATATACGGAATACAATTTTTAATCCAACGGGCTTAAAGTAATCTACTACGAGTAATGTCTTTCAGTATTAAAATCTTCCTCTATTAGAAAACTACATCGATTTAGTTCAGAGAGCAACACAGATCACGGTAAGCGGGGAAAAGCAAAAAGGACAAAAGTGACAAGAGGTTCCCCTAAAGAGGAAGTTCCGTTACCGATCCTTTGTGGCATTGTTGTAGCTTACCTTAGACACTACAAAGGGCTCTTTACGTTAAACTTAGCTAACAACCTATTTCTATAAGTGTGGAAATCGCGAATGGACTTCATAACACTAAGACCTGTCAGCTTCATAGGCATGCTGGACTCGAATCACATCACATGGTGTTCTTCCTATGTGTAAGAGGCCGGGTCCAGGCGAGGCAGCGGCTTAGCTATGCTCTTGCATTGCTAACATTCATGAGAATTATTTAGAATTGATTCCTTTTATTTTAAGTACACGTTTGTACCTGCGCGTACAATAAACCATTGTTTCACGGCGCATTGGCGCCTCGGCTCTGTCATGCCGTGAAATTTAATTTAAATAAATAAATAATAAATGAGCTGCGATTACCACTTAAGGTTAGGAGATCCGCTTGCTAATCTGTCAATTAGCCTTACCACCATTTTGCTCTTGGCGTTAACAAGTGCTTCTTTGAGAAGGAACAGCTTAAACAGTAGTTGTTGAACCAGGTTTTATATCTTAGCCTTACACAACAATGTGTTGACATTTCTAAATTTATATTAAAAAAACGTTACAAATAAATATCATAACAGTCAAACACGCTGCAGAACGCGGCAGCTAGTAGCGAGCATATTTCATAAATGCGTATTAGAGACGTCTATTCCACAGTGACAAGTATTACTCGCAGTCGTTTCAATACGCTCGGCTTCAATTTCACATCATATTTCGAATTGGTTAATGAAGTGTGGCTACAACGTAGTTTCCTGAGCTGTTTTGCAATGCTTTATGCCGTAAATATGATAGATGTTGGTTGTTTGGTGTTTTTTTAAGTAACTTCCCAGATGTTGTGATCTAGAATGATAGATTTAAGTACGTAATACAAATATAGTTTAGTTATCTAGGGTTAAATAAGAATGGAGGCATTAATGAACTCCACCTGTCAGAATTCGTTTAAAAAGTATAGACGCCTTACGAACTTCTTTCGGTGACGTCACAATATGGCGCAGGGTCATGCACATTCTTTTTGAAACGAGTAGTACCTACACTAGGATATAAATGTCAATGGGCCTTACTCACATTTTAATCAACGGGTTTACGGTATATTTGTCCAAGAACAACTATTACAGCAGCAAAAACGACATACATCTTTGTCTTTTTGTTATCGGAAAATAGTCTCGAACCTTATTAGCTAAACGTAAGCAATAAAAGGAGGGTAGTTAGAGACTTTAGTCAGCAATAAAATTCAATTGAACGAAAACATAAGACCATTAACTACAGTATGTTCATAACTATTCCCTCATAATCGTTTATGATGATCGCCTATCGGTCGGTTGTCGGTTTCCCAGGCACTATAATGTAGCGAGTCTCGCGGCCAAGTGCACCCATATTATCGCCGCATATTTCATTGATTAAAAGGTTGTAATAGAATGTGGGAATAATTTCATGGCATTGCGTTTAAATTTATTAGAAAACCCGTTAGATCGAATGTACTATTTTATACACATTCACACAACAGCATCAAGTCCCAAACTAACTAGAGTTTGTACTATTGGTACGAGTATAAGGCAACGATAATACTTACGCACATTTTTGAAGTTTTGTATAATTATTAATATCTATTAAATACCTAGACCAAACCAACCCAATACTCTCCGTTTGATGACGGAGTAAGAATACAATATGTCACCACCCCATCTCATCCCATGGGTGTCGTAAACACCGACTAAGGGGCTATCCGTGAATAATATCTTAACGAAATAAAAAGATGGAAAACTTGAAATTAAACCCTATACCAATCCGTCTGGCCAGCGTGGTATTAGTAGGCGATTTCGTAAAGATAATATTCACGGATATTTTTACTCCCATGGGATGAGATGGGATGGTGACATACCATAACATAATCACAGTAAGTTTTCTTTAATTATTGTAAGACACCTGTCTCTTTTAGATTTTGAAACTCCGTTATGACAAAATACATTTATAATTTTTTTTTTATTAATTTTTTTTTTGACTTTTCATTTCACGTGTGTACCATTTTTTAGATTGCGTATTCTACTGGAATATTTATCAGGAGAACAGTGCTACTATTGTTGTATCCACGTACAGCCTGAGGGGTAAGGAAACAATGTGTATTTTTTTTCTTTGTATAAAAGGCATCGACAAAGTGTAACACACAGCCAGCTTTTGTGTTCACTGAGGAAAGAACTTATTTTTTTTTCTAAAGGTTGACAGGGCAGATGTAATCTGGCGATTCAGACTTTTAAACGTCGTCGCAACCATATTGCTATCAATGGATTATTGAAATATAATTTAAATTATAACACACATCTTATTCTGAAGGGTCAAAATATCAACTCATTTTATCCCGTAAAGATTTTCGTAAAAACAAACTTGACTATTACAAATCTAATGTTATATATTATTTTTACTTTAATAATAAAACGATGAATGTTTATTAAGTATATTGGACTCAGAGCATTGTCTGCACCATTGTCGGATTAGTGCGCTTAGATAGATCAAACACAGACATTGAGGATGATTATAGAAAACAAAAATAGTACATTATATGATATTTTGCAGAATAAGACAATACCTTTTTTATTTTTTGCAAGAATTAAGGTTCACAATTCGTACCTATTTAATATTGTACGTAATACACTATTACAACAAATCAACAAGCACAAAACGTCGTAATGTGCGTCATATTAAATGTACACAAACACGTCTTACAAGCATTAAACAAAAGGACCCGTGCTAATGCATCCATTGCAAAATTTACGTACGTGAGTACAGAAACTCAGGTACATACATAAAAGATAGGCTTTTCCATCCACCTAGTACACAGAACAGATGTCTTGGAATCCTTGCCCAAACCGTGCCGCATTGATAAAGCGAATTACAATCTCTCGGAGGCTATATTGACCCCTCCTCGAGGAGTGCAAGAGAGCAAGTCGTGAGTCGCACTCTTGTCTGAAGTTACTAACTGACCTCAGATCCGCTTACAAGTATACTTCTGGTCTGACTTAGAAGATGAGGAAGCAGGCCTTTCATAGCATAGAATTCTTAATGAAATCTTATTTCTCGGAGATCAGTCATCATTATCTAAAACTAAGACGCAAACATGAACAATAACATCTAGTTTGCCCTAGACCTGTCTTCACATCTATTTATTAAAACATGAATATTCATCAAAGCAAATTTTTAAACTGTCCTCTACAATAATGTAATACCATGAAAAATTTCTCGTCTTATTATGAATCCAAAATGTTTAACTCATATGCGTCATAATGTTACAATGATTATGTTTCGGTTGTCAACAGTAAGTATATAAGTTTATGTAAAGTAATATTCGGGTACAGTTGAAAACATGGCGTCTTTACATGTGAAACTGTTTATTCTTTTGGGATTTTTCGTAGTGTCTTCAATTTGCGCTGATAATGTTACTACGGTAGCTACGGTAGCTACGGCTGCAACTGCTGCTACAACTGCAACGACACCAACAGCAGCTACTACTCCCACTGCTACGAGTGCAACCACACCTTCAGCATCTGTGAGTACAGAATTAGTATTAGTGATTGGTTAACTGCTTCATTAGGAAGCTGTAACTATTTACGTTCCTACAATCAACTTTGATTTCCAATGTCATGTGTTCCTTAATTAAACAGACCTTGTTCTAAGAATTGGTATTAGGAAAATGTCTGCGCGTCTTTTAGATATTATATATAAGACCTAATCTTAGCATTCCATGGATTCTCCGTGCGGGTGCCGGGTCCATTGCGTGATAGAGGACGGAATACTGGCGTAACAGCGTCTGGGACTTACGACCCAGATGTAGGTTTAAGGAGGCCCCCTTACAACGCGTTAGCGGTCACCTTCACTGTCTGCTATGTTCTGTCCTCTACCTATCTAAATTTGGTATGAACCTAACAATGCCATTTTGGACATTCGTGATAGTAGAGAGCTTACTGAAGTTCTCGGCAGTCCTAGTTCTTTTAATAAGCTGTAGAGGGATTTAGCTGGAGTACCCCTCGCACCTATTTCCACGGCATATAGAGTAACCTTGTAGCCGTTTCTGGTTATCTCATTTGTCAAGTCAAAGTATTTGTTTGTCTTAATTGCGTGGTCTTTCGGGATGTTGGTTTCCCACGGTACCGTGAGCTCAATAAGAATATCATAATCTGTTTTAAGAAACGAAATCTCTGCTTTTCCTTAATCATCCAGTGTGGTTTAATTCGTTCATTAAAATATTTAACTTAGTCAGCTACAACACTGATGCGTCAACGATACCGGTCGTTAAGCGACGAGAGTGTAGTGAGGTCGTTCCATAGATAGGTGAACGGTGAACGGTCAGTGGTATTTCATCTGAGCGACTCCGTGCTTCTTATAATGCTAAAAAGGGCTGCTTACTGTTTTAAATACCTAAATGGTATTTTCGTGACGAAGTCGTGGTTTACAGCTAGCGGGTAACATAAATTTAAAAATTATTGGAAAAAAAAACAAATATTCGGAAGTGTCTCTAGAGTGCGAATGACAGGACCAGTTGCATATTTTATAAATTAAGAATAGATTTCATTTATTTTCAGTTGGCGGAAAATATTAGCAAGTTAACATTGGCGATACCGATTGGAATTTATAACGCTTGCAAATTAGTAAGTTTTGGGTTAGGTATATCTTATTAGTTCTAGTTTAGTATATCTTTTTTGCTTTATTTCTGAAGGGGGCGGTTCGACCTTTATATCTATTAACAACCATCGATACTGATAAGTAAAACTTGAACCCAGAGACCTGTCATACAGTAGAACATGTTATGGCAAGGGGAGAATATGATACATAAAATGTAGCGTATAACCCGATATGATTTTATGAAACCGTTTTGGTTTTAACTGTATATTTCACCCTATCATACACAATGACCCAGCAAACTATTTGTAATAAACTATTTAAAGCATTGGTTTCTTTCAGGGATTACAAACATTTCATCAGTTCGTCGGATCAATGTTTACGCCCAATAGAGTCACGTAAAATTTATATTATCAACTTATGATTAAAGTTTTTATTGAATGTACTGTTGACATTGTAGTTTTATTTCACCAAATGACTGTTAAGTATCTAATTTCAATGGTAATAATCATCAGATATTATAGAAAAGTCATGAAATTAAAATAAAATAAGCTATATCCATAGTCATACTAGATGCGTAATAACTCTGTGCTTTGCTAATAATAAGCATAGAGTGCCTCTGTACAACGTTTGTCGACATTAGACACAATCTGTTATTACCCCTTGGCCTGTATTCACTAGCTACTGCACGTTTTCCCTTCAATACAATAAGTTTTGTACACGACACCCTAGAAGAGACTTAAGCAGGAACAGCAATAAATACATACCGTACTCTCGCTGAAAAGACCAAAAACGAAAAGACTATTGAGTCTATCAAAACATACAGTATCCACTTATCTAAGAGTAAGAATGCAACAGTCTCATCTAAGCTATTACGTGATCTCAGTGTTCTTCAAGAATCTTAAGAAATTATACAACCTATTCGAACAATAGTATCGTTACATACGTAACGTAAATATACATGTTGAAGATACTGTTCATATAATTTTCATTGAGAACTTTCTTAAAGCTCAATTTGAAATATTGAAATATTTAGACACGCGAGACATTTCAAAGTATCTTTTGTTCTCGTTGTCTTACGTTCGTGAATGTATTTTCTTTGCTTAACATTACAAATGAGAGCAAAGTATAGGGGCTTTTAAGATATGTAGTTACCTACATGTACTAACTAGTAGTTAGTACATGTACTAATGTACTAGTTACATGCAGTAGATATAGTATAAAACAAATTCACTGACGCTGTCTCGTCCCCACATAATATTTTCAAAACTACGCAAAGGATTTAGAAGCAGTTTTTTTAATTGATGTAGTGATTCAATAAGCAGGTTTATATGTATAACTAGCTTTTGCCCGCGGCTTCGCTTGCGTTAAATTCGGGGTAGCACTGTTCCCCTTTCCTGGACAAAAAGTAGCCTATGTTACTCTCCATCCCTTCAACTATCTCCATTTAAATAATCACTTCAAATCGTCGCTCCATTTTGCCGTGAAAGAAAGACAAACAGACACACTTTCCCATTTTATAATATTAGTATGGATACATGCATAATATAGTAGAGAAGCACTGATAAGTTTAGAGGTTTCTGATGTAATTGTCTAATGAAACCCTACTTAAACGTCGTTTTGGATATTCTATAGTACGTATGTAGATAATTTGATTAATATTTTGTTAAATACTATGCACATTTAGAATACTTTAATTCTCAATTTAAACTTTTATTTATACCTACCTGAAAAGACAATTTGCCGTAGAAGTAAGCAACGGTCGGTTTTACGACCAGTTCGGCTTAGCCCAACCGTGCTGTCAGGCATAATTTTTTTTTTAATATCACGTTTGTGGCAAACATGCATAGGTTCAACCTATTGGTAAGTGGTTACCGTAGTCAATGGAAAAATAAATTATAAAATTGGAGCTAGCTTTTAGCTTAACCTCATAGCAAATTAACCAAAATATTCTAATCCCCAAATTGCATCCCAAGCAAGATAACATTGTCGATATATAGCAGGTACCTGTTGGCTGAGGTCGACAACCGTTCATCAGTTCTCGACGCTGAACGACCACATGCGAGATGAAGGCACCTGGTGCGAGAATCTTGTACAATATAACAACTTATAGATGGTATAGTGTTACTTTGAGGTTACAAATATTTATTGGCTTTATAAATATTCTAGAGATAACTCTACTATATACTTTAGTAAATATCCCCAGTGCTGAATTATTACTACCGAGTAATACGACTTTTTGCAAACATCAGTTAATGGACACAAGGAACACCTAGACTCCGGACAATAATTCGTCAAATTATTGTCCTGCATGGGGATCGAACCCACAACCTTAGGCACCGAGGTTGTATTGCAAGATAAATTAGGCAAGCACAAGGTAATCTTCAAATCAGATAAAAATTCGCCCGAAAATGAAAACGATTGCTGTAGCTGTTGGTGTTAAAGAATGATTGCTGTCAGCTCCTTCAGTGAGCAGGTTACGTACGAGGAGGTACAAAGATCCAGCAACAGAGGTATACCAACTTTTCGCTCTGCCAACTGCTCTACCAACATCTGCAGTACGCGCCCTGGGCACCAAAAAAGTATTTATCCCCAGTATTTCTGGCTTGCTAAACAGCGTATCTGGTAGTTCTCGTAGAAGCTCTAAATAACCGTTTTGAAAAAGTTGGCAAAAGCTTAGGTAACTATTCGAGGATTTACTTGGAGCCTTTGACACAAGAAGAAGAACTTTTTAAATTTTATCGAACTAAAGTTAAGAAGCTTATAGGCATAGCTTTTTCAAACTACCTTAGTGCAATAGGGAATAATATAACTACCGAGCCCTCAGCATTTTGGAAGTACGTAAGAGAAAATAAGAAAAATAGACAACAGGACAACCAGTATGTATATAAAAACAATACTGTCACAGGGCAGGAGGCGGTGGATGCCTTCGCCGATTATTTTAGCTCTGTTTTTCACAAAAATATTCCTACACTAGATTCCGCAGTTAATGCAAGTGAACAAGTCTGTGCACCACAAATTACAATAGAAGGCATTAGCTGTGAAGATTTGAGACGTGCAGTACGACATCTGAAGGCAAGGTCTGCTTATGGACCTGATAATATACCTCCTTTTTTAGTAAAAGATTGTTTAGCTTTTCTCGAAACACCCCTTCTCTATATATACAATCTCTCCCTTCAAAATTCTTCCTATCCTGATAGGTGGAAAGTTTCTCGGGTTACTCCAGTACCTAAAAGTGGGTTGTCCAATGATGTTACAAATTTTCGTCCTATTGCAGTGCTATCGGTATTTGGCAAAATATTCGAGAGTATCCTGAATAAGTGTATATCTGCACAAACTAATAGACTACTTAATGATTCTCAACACGGTTTTCGTCCGGCGCGATCTACCCTAACAAACCACACGGTATTTGTCGACTACGTTAAAAACAACATGACTGCAGGATATCAGATTGACGCGACATACTTTGATTTCACGAAGGCATTCGATCTAGTGGATAACGACGTCCTTCTAACAAAGCTTGTTGCAATAGGTTTAGGTCCTCAATTGGTGAGGCTCATGGCAGATTACCTTAGAGACAGGAAACAGTATGTTAGGATGGGTGAACATAAATCTGAAGATTATTATACACGTTCTGGGGTAAGTCAGGGCAGTACCCTAGGACCTACTTTGTTCCTTATCATGATTAATGATTTACCTACTGTTCTCTCCAAAGCCGAATGCCTAATGTTTGCTGATGATCTTAAATTATACCTAGCTGTTAGTGATGAGAGTGATTGTGAAGCATTACAATTGGATATTAACGCGGTTGCTGAGTGGAGTGAAAAAAATAAACTATCCTTTAACCCCACAAAATGTAAAACTATAACCTTTTCTCGTTCTCGCTCTCCAATAACAAAGATATACGAACTAACGGGTACCCCACTTGAACGAGTCGTAACCATACGCGATCTAGGTTTAACCTTTGACAACCAATTGAATTTTCACGATCACATTAAAAATACATGCAAAGCCGCCAATAAATCACTTGGATTTATAATCAGAATGTCGTACCTTTTTAAAAATATAGAAGTGTTAACATTGCTCTACAACGCTTATGTTCGTACTAAACTAGAGTACAACGCCATAATTTGGAGTCCGCACGAACAATCATATAGTCTTATGATAGAACGAGTACAACGCAAATTTTCCCGTTGTCTATATAAACGCGTATATGGTTACTACCCATTTCTTTACCCTTCTAAGTTTGTTTGTGGAATGACAGGCTTGGAAACACTTGAGCTTAGACGACAATATGTGCATGTCATCCACTACTATCAAATACTCAACAACAAGGTAGATAACCAATCTGTTCGTGAGTGTATCTGTTTCTGTGTGCCAAACAACTACGTCCGTGGCTCTGGACGGCGACAGCATCGACTTCTTACCTGGCCTCCATCCTGGCGGCTACAAAGTGCCACTACTTGTCCTACCGGTAGAGCTATTACTCTTATAAATGAGTTTTTGCAACAATGTCCTGATGCTGATCTGTTCTTTGACGAGGAAAGTCAGTTTGCTAAGCAAGTAATGACATATTTAAATGCATAATGATTGTAATGCACTATTTATATTGTTATAATAATTATGTTTATTTTTGTTAATTATTTTAAGGTATATAAAGGTATTATATATATAAATTGGATAAGATAAGTGTTATTGATTTAGCTTAGGATAAATACTTAAATTGTTTCTATTTTTCGTTTTTATTGTTAGTAATTTTTTGTTATTAATTTTATTCTGTGAAATATATAATTTTAGTTAAAAATTGTATAGATTGTTAACAATAGCTATTCCTTAATTAGTCTTAAGTAGTCTCTATAATGTAAGCGTTTTGGTGTAAACTGTAAGCTTATGTTATTTTATAAATAAATAAATAAATAATAAATAAAATAAATAATAAGAATGGGAAGAACACCACAAAGTTTTAATCGTTTCGAGTCCAACATTTCCACGAGTCCGTGTGGTGTCGAAGTGAGTATACAATATGTCACCACCCCTGCGCCACCCATCCCATGCGTATCGTAAAAACCAACTAAGGGACTATCCGTGAATATTAATATTATCTTTACGAAATAAAAAGAAGGAAAACTTGAAATTTAATCAAGTATTAGTAGACCAAGTATCCCTCCGTCATAGAAGTAGGTCCGTCCCTGCAGTGGGACATTAACGGGCTATTCTGATGATGATTCCCATTATAGTGAAAGCCCTCAGTGTCATGAAATTCGGTCGGGATTTCGGGAAGAAAAAAAAGGAAAAATTAAAGAAAATAAAGTCGAATACGTTAAAAAACAATTTATAATATCACATTGATATTTTTATATAATTAATCTTATAGAATATATGGCATCTACACATTTTATACAACACAAATATACTTTGATCAAAAACAACGGACATTAAAAAAGAGTAGAGTATCCAGAAACCAAGATTTGAACTTGGATAAGATAGGTACGAGTTTACTGGACGCTAATATACCGAAGGATAAGGGAGGCAGCAGAGGACGTCTTTATCGCGAATCATTTTTTACAAAAACTCGGTTTTTAAGTTTATTTGAAGATAACCTACTCTTTTACATGTAATCTGTTCTTATTACACGGTCACATTATCTTGAGACCTCGCTGGAATTCGAATTACCCGCCCCCGTTGTTTTCGCCTCCCCGCGCTCGCCACGTGCGTCGCCTCTGTACGGCGCTTGTACACGGTAAGAAAAATCGCCGTGTCTACGCCAGACAAGACAAATCTTCGTGTAGACGTCAAGAATTTTGTCTTTTTCGTACACGAAAACTTTTCTTGTTTTCCGCAGACAAGACAATTCGGAACGTGTACACGCCAGGATTTTTTTCGTACAGTCGTTAGACGGGCGTAGGGCGCGCAAGTAATAACAAGTGTGATAATCAGTGTGAGTTTCCTTTAGTAAAAATGTTAACTAGAAAGCAAACAAATATGATACCCTACTACACCGCTCCCCGCCCCTCCGCAACAACGTTCGCCGTGTCTTGTCTTGCGCAGACAAGAAAATTTTCTTATGCATCGCCGGCGCTGTGTACACAGGTCGTGCTTAGAAACGACACGAATTCTTGCGTAGGGCCGGCGATTTTTCTTACCGTGTACAAGCGCCGGTACGGTACGGCAGACTCGACGTGACGTCATCGACACTAGGTCTTGAGATAATGTGACCGGGTAGTACTATTTTATTTACAAATATTATAAACACATTGTAAATAGTGGAGAAGCGTACACTAGAAGCTTAACATACATTGTACATTTAAAAATTCTTGCATTCGATAAACAGTCGATCATTTATTCATTTACATAGAATAGCTTTTATTCTTATAATAAACATTTTAATACATTCTTATTATATATTATGCTAAAGAAATAATATCCTATTACCTCGTTCCAAGTAACATAAAAGGCTTTAAAAAGTAGATACCTTAAAGTTTAATAAAAACATATAAGATATATCAATTAAAACATACTTTCGTATAATCTATTATATTCGATGTACTGAATAGAACAACTTATAAAATATATTATTATTGAATATATTTTCTGTTTCAGAATATTATGACAAAAATTTTTATGGGATTTGTTATAATACAAAAACTTAAACAGCCTACTCCGACTGCATTACAATTGACTTCTGTAATCACTGTTTACGGTAGACCAACTCTAAAGGAAAAAAACCTTTTTAAGTTTAGAATAAACATATAAACAAGATTTAAAAAAAATGCAACTGTAGGCAAAACAAAGTTACAACTTTTAAAATACCCTTTTTATATAGGTACCTTTTTTTTTATTTATTTAATAGATATCAATAAAAAATAAGATTTTCTGGAGATACAAAAGATAAAGTTAATTCGTAATTTATATCCTAATGAACTATTGTAACTAGCGAGCTTAATCCAAATTAAGTTTTCTATCGTTTTGAAATCAAATGTAATTTTATTAATATGAGTATGATGTATGTACCTATACTCGTACTTAATTTAATTCATAATATTTTAATTTGTTATTTCTATTCAGATGTAAATACAAAATTAGCAACTTACTTTATTTCGATACATACTGTCAATCTGATTTATGTACTTACAACATGAAACGCTTAGAAAAATACACGAAGACTAGATAAATCTTATTAATTCTAACTCATAAATTTTAGAAAAAATAAACACTTATTTTAGCAAAAATATAATTGCATTATTATTTTTTTTCAATTCCATTTATATGAAAAAAAGCTAATTACATAGCACACATAACTTACATAAAAATAAATTCACAGCAATTTCATTTGAATTTTTATCATTCTTTTTCAGTTATAATTATATTCGGTGTAAGAAGGATTTTACTTATAAATTAAAGATAAATTTGAAACAAATTTTATTATTTATAAATCATTTAAATGGTGGGCTAAAATAACATACATACTTATTACTACATTCATTCTGCCGAGTTCAATTACAAATTCCTACAACAAAATATCACATCAATGACACGTATCTCATCAGTTCTTTTCATCGACTTAACTACAGAATTATTTTGTCGATGGCTTTATAACCTTACCAAACTGCTTTTATTACCTTACCAAATAGTGCTTATTACCTTTACAAACCGTCCTTGTTACCTTACCAAACTGTCCTTATTACCTTATCAACAATCAACAACTTGTTACTTAAATTAAACATACTACACGAAATATTTGTCTCACATAATACATAAAGTCATATAAAACAGAGGTCTGGCAACACATAACTTGGCTTCTACAACATTTAAAGTGGTTACCACAATACATTTACTGAGCCAACAAATTTTTGGCTACCTGCATTTTGTACATTAAACAAACATAAAATACATCTAGATACAAACCTATTAACACGAAGAAAAATAAAGATAAAATTTTATAAAATGGTTGAGCGTAAAGGATTAAGCGAGAAGATGGAATAATAAGCTTAGAGGAAATTAATAGATAGGTACAGAACAGTTTCTAGATAGTTTAAGAGATCATAACATAACAGCAATGAAATTTGAAATTCAAAAGTCTTAATACATACAAATCTATAAAGTATACAAGTAAATGAGATTAACTTAACTTATAATGCATTATGTAATTATTTGACTAGACCGTTCGATACGTTGGCATAAGTTGTATTAATATCTTTCGGCTTCTTCTCAATATCTGCTTCTAAAGTAATATATGTAGGGTTAGTTACAGCGGAGTTTACAACACCGTTCTTTGCATCATTTTTCTTTTCAAAAACGTCGTCAGTTTCTTCATCTATCGTGGTACACATACTAATGTAAGGAGATGGACTACCTTCATGGTCAGATTCTGAACCGCTTCTAGCTGGTAAGTTGTTCAAAGTCAACATAGGTGTCAGTTCTGACCCGCAGCTGCTTTCTTCGGACTGCCTTGAATTGAATTTGCGAGAGTCAAAATCGAATTTGTCGTCCTCGGGTCGTGGACTGAATATAATTTGTCTTGATGCAGGAGGGTTCATTTTAAGATATCCATCGTCATCTGTAATCATTAATTTATCATGAAATAGGTTTTATTATTTTTTAATGTTTTAAAAAGTCACGTGTAATAAGAAGAATTATTGAATCTCGTACATACGTGTCTCATATATTTATAATTTTGTAGTTTTGACAAACGGATTAAATTTTGATGAGCTGTATGCAAACAGCGGGATGGTTTGAACACTGATGACCGGTAAAAATATAACATAAATTATACTAGTAAAGAAGTGATCTTATTTCTTTTCATAAGTGAGTGGCTATGACATTCCGTCTGATTTAGTAATATTAACTTTAGTAAGAGTTACTATGGACATCTTAAGAAGAAAATTATTAAATATTCTTAATAAGAATGTTTAATGAAAATATATACCTTTTTCAAGTTCGACAGCTTGTAAAGAAAAATAACTAAGTTTAAAAACTGTTGTAAAATAAATATTAAAAAAAGATTAATTGTAAAAATAAGTGTTCTTACCAAGCTGTGTTGGTGTTGTAGGGAAGAAACTTAAATCATTGACGTAATGATGCGGACTAGGTGTCACCAGATTATTGTAGTCAGGCGCGTTCATCATTGTCAAATAGTCCTTTTGTCCTGTCAGTTCAGCGTTCGCGTTGACGCACGTAGCATTTAAATCTACGTAATGCTGAAAATAAATCAAATATTTTATCATACCTAGAGAATATATATGGACAAAAGCATAAAATAATATAACTAAACAAAAATAATCTAAAATATACGTAGTTAAACTTCATATAAAGTTCGATAGCGCTAGGAAATTATCTTTACGTAAAAAGGCAAACCAAGGTATACAAAACCCAACACTATATATAACCTAAACTAGCGGCCGGTCCCGGCTTCGCCCGGGCATTATTTTCCCGCTTTTCTGTTAAAAATTTTCATGAATTTTCTTTGCTATAAACCTAACAGAGCTCAAGACCTTTCCAACGAATGCAAAACCGTGGAAATCGGATTGTGCGTTCTGGAGTTATAGCGTCAGTAAGGAAAACCCGACTTATTTTTATATCGACGGGTCCTACGTATACTGGTGTAAGCCGCAAATTGACGAAAATGACTTTTTTGCTTGAATGGCCTTAAAATAACCTATTCTTCTCAAATCAGTAAGAAAAAAATTAAAATTTCTTTTAGTTTCGGCGATACAAACTCGTAAACTGATGTAAGTAACACAATTTAATGCAAGGAGACAGTCAAAACTGATATAAGTTACTTGCATTAGTTTACGTTGTTACGATTTACGTGACGCGTGAGTGTAGGTGACCGTTGCACCAGTATACGCGCGGCGACGATACAGCGCGTACGTACGATACAGGTGTAACTGCAACGAATTTTACTGTATTTATTGAATTTCTAAAAATTTTTCATATTTTACGACGTTTTGAGTGTTTAAGATCAGTGAGAATAAAAATAATAATAAGTATAAAGCGTTTTCGGAGTCATTTAACCCAGATACTCCTGAAACTATTAAGGGTCTCAGATCTTTAAAAAAAAAAAATATGCTGGTATTTGTGTCACTAACGTTTTAGAAAAACTACAAAAAAAGAGATCAAAAAAAGTAACACCTGGTAGGAAAATGGGTAGCATATTGCTAGTAGAGAACTATGGGGAATGTTTTGAATAAAATTTTACACTTTATTGATTTTTAAATCTTTGCTGGTTAATTATATATTTTAATAAATCGTGGGTAAATGAATAAATAAGCAGCTAAAATTTACGTTAGCTGTGCAATGAAAGAACTCTTAAAGAGCAAATAAACTTAACATTTCTAACACAAAAAGGTTGGTTTTTGCATTATTTACAAGTTAGGGCTTAAATTGCTTGCACAATAAGGCAACGTTACTTTATAGATAATATAATTCTACAGAGCCATATAGCTAAGATATTTTTGTTCAAAACATAAAAAAAACATCTCACTTTTATAAATTTGTCATCATTTGTAACCACTTGTGTATTAGCACAGCTGTGAATAATAATACGTGACATTATGCAATTCAAGCGATCTTGTGAAAGAGTGAGAAGTTATCACGGAATATGTATCTGACAACTTAGTTGGAGTACATCCACTTGGAGGGACAACAATGTTTTCACTAAACAAAAAGATGGCCAGGAAACATGTAGTTTTATTGGTTGTGACAGTATTCGACATGTTCTATTAGCTAACATAAATATGAATAAAAGTTTGTATACTAAGTGCACAAGCATATCTACGACATCATAACCAGACAAGCCATCAGAATAATACATGGATAGTTGTAGTTTATTCAGACCCTCAAAGTTTTGCCATTTTAGGTAAGAATTTGGATAAGTATGTTCCTTTGATACTCTTGGTGCAAAGGCACTACTACACTTGTTGTGGTACATAATTAATTGTGCAATGTATATTTAATTTTGATGAGTCTGTAAAACAACTATTTAATTAGTCTTAGAAGTCGTATAGTTCTTACCTAAAAAGAATCGAACATTTTGTTATAGATACATATTATTTTATTAAAGGTGGTAAGAAAGCACTGATTACTTTAACTAATTATTATTACTAAAAACCAAGCCAAGTATATATTTTATTAAAGTTTATAGCTTGTTAAAGACTGATTTAATATTTTAATATCTCCTTAACCGATATTTACTATCTGAGCGAGAATCATGTCAAATTTTTAATATTTTAAAATGAAATGGAAAAGACTTCGAAGTCATTATAAAAATAGTAAATACGTTTATTTTTACACATTTAATGTTACACAATAAACGTGTTTTTCTATTTTGTATGTTTTTTTGTTTCATTTTTCCATAAAAAAAATCAGGTACATGACCATAAAACTTCATAAATTACTGGTACAACTAGCTTCTTAGTAGCTCGTAAAGTAGTGCAAGTGCTAAAAGTAGATAAATGAAATTATTTTCCCATATTTTGAGGTTTCATGATTTACAAATTGCACTTATATGTATGACTAATAATATGTATTTCTTTTATTTGTATTATTTAAAAACTAAGTCAGAACTTTGTAAACTAGTACAAGTGGTTACTTGTAACAGTTTACTTGTTTGGATATTTTGATTAAAACAAGCTAAACAAATGCAAGTACAGCTATTTTCTAAAATACAAAGAAATATAAAAATATATTTAATCTGGTTTTTTTCTTTCATTTCCAGGTATAACCTATCAAAATTTCAGTAATTTCTGTAGAACTTTGACAAAGTTATAAGCTTTTGAACCTTTGAATTGCTCTTCTGTAAAGTTGTGTTTTTGCACTTATACTAGTCTACGTAGGACCCGTCGATATAACCTAAATGAGTTGTAAAAATGTTCTAAAACTTCTAAATACGGTGTGTAGTTCTTTGATTAAAGAATAGCGCAAATTATTTGGTCCCATCAGCGCCATCTATTCGAGTTTCCCTGAACAAATGACATAAGATTTTGTTGCGTGCCCTGAAGTGGTTCTGTCTTTTAATAGTAACTGCTGTGATGTTTCATTTATCGTTCACTAGATGGACAATACTTTGGATGGACAAAATTTTTTAGGCCAAAAGAATTTTACTTTATAGTAGTAGTAAAATTCTTTTGGCCTAAAAAATTTAATTTAAATGACACAACACTATTTTGTACCTTTACCTAGAAAAATGATAATAATACTAATTAAGGGGTTTTTGTAAAAAAGTTCATTTAATGCTGTCTGAATAAAGAAAGATCGACAGATATGTATAATGCCAGAGGTATAAAGCCATATTTTTAATGATTTACTTACTTTCCGAACATTATCTTCTAGGAAGTCTCCGATTATCTCCTGAAGTTGACTGAACGTGGGTCTCGCTGTTGGTTTCTGATTCCAACACTTGAGCATGACGTCATATAGTCGGTCATCAGCATACACGGGCCTAGGCAGGCGTTTGCTGTAAATTACATATTAAAACATTAATAACGAGGTGACAAGGAAATAAACAACTGTAAATGCTAACGTAAAGAAACATGCCAATATGTTGATAATATATTAAGTCTTTGATATTGATAAATTCTTATAGTACCAATACTTTGCCTTTCTTTTAATATTTTGAACAAACTGGATAGCGTGGTATTTATTTTTTTATTTAGTCTTTACATTGAATTTCTACCTATGTATATATATGCAATTAAGCATCAACATAAACAATTGCAATATTGTTTTTGCAATACGTAAAAAAACATTAAATTAGAGTGCATTAAATATATAAGTTTCATTAACATCTTTATTAATAATTGATTCAAAACGCTTGCCCTAATTTCATAGCTAAAATTTGATCTTGATGTAATCCAAAAAACTTTCTGGTATTTGTCTTACCCTTCAGACAGCCATCGTAACAAGTCCGCTGGACTAATACTTGGATAAGGCGTCTTCGCGAGTGTGAACAGCTCCCACAGAACAATGCCGTATGACCATACATCTGATTGGGTGGAGAATATACGGTCTGTCATGCATTCGATAGCCAGCCATTTTACGGGAAGTAAACTCTGAAAAAAACATAATATCATTTTAGAAAGCGTTACAACCCCATTTTCCTTTATTCCCATCTGCCACCTTCGAGTTTGCCACCGGGGTGGTGGTTGGGACTAAGAGGTGGCGATTCCCACCCCGGAGGTCAATAGGTATTTATAAAATTATTGGACGGCTTATTTCACAATGTTTTATAATTCATTTTTCTAATTTTTTCCGGGGAAGAATATCAAACAAACATTTGAGGATCACATATATTATCATGGGGTTTGAATTCATAATATTGCGCAGGGAAACCAAATACACGACATACAGCAGCCACATACAAATAAAGCAAGAAACGCAGCAGCGTTCTTCATTTAATTCCATAAACTCATGTAATTCTACCTTTTATTATTTTCAAAAATCCATACTGTTATAAACGGGAAAGAGTGTCAGTCTGTTTGTCTTTCTTTCACGGCAAAACGGAGCAACGAATAGACGTGATTTTTTAAGTGGAGATAGTTGAAGGGATGGAGAGTAACATAGGCTACTTTTTGCTACCCCGAATTTAACGCGAGCGAAGCCGCGGCCAAAAGCTAGTAATAAATATTTTATAGTGACTCAGTGACATGGTGTTTGCATTAGCGGCTGGCATACATGAGGTCTTCAAATTGATGTTTGCAAAGTCCCCGATAAACAGGTTATGATGCCAAAGTTTCGGAATGCTTTTCAGAAAAAAAATCAACTATACTTACATTTTCTTTCTTCTGATATTCATCATTTTTGTAAATGCTTCTAGCTAGACCAAAGTCACAAATCTTGACAACGTTGTCTTCCGCTAGCAATACGTTTCTTGCTGCTAAGTCGCCATGAAGAACCTGAAATTGTGTAAAACAAAAGTATAGTAAGTATAGTTCCAGTGAATACTGAATCACTAAAAGTTTCAAGAGGTTTGAGAGTCTCTGTGATTAAAATCTGGAGTTTCTAAAAAAAACAAGTTTCTCGATCGTTGACATAATATTGTCTTACTCATAGGTGCTACAAAGTTTCATATTATTATAAAGTTTTCTTTTTTAGCTTTCTTATATTAAATCTGCCAACCTTTAAACCATCCATTGAATGAGATGGGAAGTGTCACCATGCATAGGTACTTAACATTGAATCTAGCAATTTACGTTTATTTATTACTTGGCTTAAAATAATGATACAAAAATGATTTCCGTTGTATTATGTACAAAAAAACTTAATAATTATCTTACTACTTACTAGAAAACAATGAAATACTAACTTTTCTACCAGCAAGGTACTCCATACCCCTTGCGATCTGAAATGCCCAAGCAAGTAGATCACGCGAAGTAAGTGGCCGAGGAAAACGACCGCAGCTGTAGTCGCTCTCATAATTCGAACGCCATTCCGGTTGCATGTATCCTCCTGTTACTGAAATAAGAAATATTTAGACTAAGTTCTATATCAAACTAACAGTTTTGCCTACCTAGTATAATATTTTTCATAATAATGACCCAATTTAGAGTCCGGACCCGTGCTCCACCTAGGTTCTCCACCTGGGTGAAGCACGGGGACTACAAAAAAAATAGTGAGTAATTCTTTAATCAACTCCAGCTATTGTTTAGTAAAGATTATTAATATTGTAAACTTTAATAAAAAACAAACTTATAAACAAGGTTTATGAAATCTTGTTACAAGACTTAACAATAATAATAATTCTAATAAATTTTGAAACATATCGCTTCTTGAAAACCTTTATTTTTTAATATTATACTGGTTTTCATAATAATATAGTTTTCCTTTCTTCGCAGTGTCTATGTCTCGGTATGGTCAGGTCAACTCCAACAATCTCGTGACGAGATGGTGTGGTGTAACATGAGTAGTTCTAGCTGTACTTAATCAAAGCCGTTAAATTGGTATTTTATATTTTAACTAAATTAGTTTCTAACAGAATTAACTATTTTGTTTGTATTTAATCCTATATGACATTACTAGCTTTGCCCTGGCGGTTTAATCTTTCATCTAGAACAGGAGCAGAACAAGTAAATAAATGCAATAAACTATCACTACAAAATATAATAAAAAATACTAAACCACTACGAAAATAATATTGAAATATTAAAGATGAAAAATTGATTGCAAGTTACCATATCAAATCTAATTTTACGTTTCATCAAAAGCTAACATAAATGTTTCAACTATACGAATATCAAGCCAGGTGCAAAGAACTAGAGCTGAATTAAATTATAAATGAAATAATATGACGGATGCAAGACTAAACTCCATAACTAGGTTTTTTGTAAATTAAAGAAAAAGAAAGTGTTTCCGTGAAATAATGGCGTTACTACCAAAAATAAATCTAATTCTAGTAGGGTGCGCATGTAGTAAGTAATAGTAATAAATATACTTAAATTCATTCATTTATAACAAGACGTTTGCTTAATTCGATACCTAAGCGGAAAAAACGGAAATATTTTTCTTATTTACTAATTTGACATTTAGGGATACAAACTAACAAGTATAATATAACAAAAAGCACTACGAAGTAAGAGGCCATAGCAATGGAGCAATACATTAAAATAACAAATACTTAACCCAAAAACATGTTTTTTTTTTTCTAATCAAAAAATGTAACAGCTTATGCAATGAACAAGATATTTTGATAATATGTGAATAAAACAAATAATACAATAGCTATGAAAAGAATGATAGACAAAACTTCAACCAGGACCTAGAAAAATATTTACCTCTAACAAATTCCAGGATCGGTTTAGGTGGGTCTGGCAAAAATCAAAACTTTTATTTATTATCCAGAAATTTACGTATTAACAAGCCGTTTAACTCTAAACAGAGCAGTATTTAGTAATAAAAGTAATCATGGAACTCAGTAGGTAATCAAAAACTCTATAAAATAATCTTTTAGCAACTAAGCCCTTTTATCTAATTTACGAAGTGTAAAACACAAAATGATCATTAAGTTATGGTAAAACCACCTTTTATTCTGTTTCAGATTGAAATCAATATTAAGCATTGATTAAAGTTTATTCGTACTATACTTAAGCGTATAACTATGTATATTGAAATGGACAACTACAAAATTCGATTTACCTTTTTTGTTTGTGTTGCCAGTGTTGATAAATGTATGATCAGTTTCTTGTGTGTTGCTAGTGCCGAAGTAGTCGGAATGAGTCCTAAAAGCAAATAAATAGAACCAGGGATGTAAAAAAAACAACGTGTTGTAGTTGATGTGTTTAAAGCTGGGAATCCATTACACTCGCGAAGCTCTTGCGCTCCGCGCTCCTGCAACTACTCTACATAGTGAATACGTTTGCGCTCCCGGACCGTGTACCAATGTGAGCTCGCTACTTTGGTCGACGGTAAATTGGGCGAACAATATGTGTGTTCTATGGAGATACGCGTACCGTCTCCTCTCCTGGAGATACGGAATGGGAGCGCAAAAGTTTTATGAATATAATGGATAACCAGCTTAAGATATAAAATAACATATTACCCAGAACTACCGGTGCTACAAGAGAAACCTCTGTTGACTTTTCCAATACTTTTGTCTTTGTTCTCAGTAAGTTGGTTGATGAATACCTCGCGATGCCTTTGCATGTAATTGTGTATGTTGCCAAACTTGCAATATTCCACAATTACACTTAATTCCCCTAAAAAATATTTATTGAACTTATAAAAAATAATTCTTTGTGATATAGATAACTTCTTCATTTGGCAGACTAGTTATTCCATATTTAGGGTTTTGCTCCAGTATCTACTCCTGGTTTATACCACCAGTGGTAGGACGGGTAAATTTGGTATGCTCCGTGGTTCCCCTCAAGGGTACAGGGGAACATTGGTTTACAAATGTTAATAATGTATTCGACTATTTCTACTGCAGATATTACGAAGCATGCACATGAGTGACAGTTTTCACTGTCGCGAGCACCAACCCATTAATAGTTTAGTTACCTACGGTCATGCATTGGAAAAACTGCACTAATGTGTATGAGAAATTCAACCTTCTTCTTAGCGTATCGATGGCAAAACGATACTGGACTAAATTGATGTAGCCCAAAACTCTGCGACACTGACTGCGTTATCGCTGGCAATCATTAGCTCTTCCTGAGTGCAGGTGAAATTCAATTAATTAAATACTATTTTATTGTTAATTTACCTAAGTAAGAATTTTAACATATTCATTTTTTTTCCTTCATGCAATTTATAGATAAAGTGGTGAACCATGATGGCCACGGGTCAGAAAACATTTTAGACTTTTCTTATTTTCAGAAGACTCAGGAGGGGAATGTTGGATCATATATATTTTTTCCACTGTAACCACTGTTACCCTTTCTACCACCGGTGGATTAACCAGGGGTACTACGGAACAAAACCCCACATTTAACTGGACAATCCAGAGTGTTTAAATCTACGCATTTTGTATACTCTAAGCTAATTTTTAGATAATTCCCGTGTTATTTATTTTAAACCTAAACTTACGTTTTCCAACGTTTTTAGTGCACGCTCCGAGCAAGTTCACAATGTTTACATGTTTTCCTAAATGTACCATTATTTTTAGCTCAGAAGCCAATGCTTTAATGTACATGTTATCGGCTGTTTTCTTCACCATTTTAACAGCTACATCAGTTGTTTCTTCTGCGTCAACAATTCCGCGTGCTGACGCTTTGTAGACTACTCCAAAAGCACCTGCACCTAGTTGTTTACCTGGAACGTTTATTATTAGTTATCGTTTTATTCAGCAAAAAAAACTAATATTTGTTTGGAAATATGTATTTTATCATCATGATTTATTATTATTATCAGCAAATAGAGAACTTTGCCCAGAAGTGCACTTCTGGGCAAAGATCTCCTCCAAATGTTTTCACTTGGCGGGGTCTGTGCCTCTCCCATCTAAGCAGGTCATGTGTTTATCGTGCAAGGGTTCTAGCTAGCAAAAATGATTGTGCAAATATTTACCCAAAGTTAACTTGTCAGCAGGAAACTCAAACTTTTCATCGTATGGTAGTAATTCAGCTTGTTCATCTATGCCAAGATCAGGATTGAGAGATTTGGTAACACCTTCATTGAAATACAATAAACCTGCTGCAGCAAGCTCTCGTCTAAACTGTTTCTCTTTCCTTACTTTCAAAGTTAAATATATCACTACTATTATCAGTAGGAAAAATATGACGATTATCACGCTAAGGTAAGTAACGTATGAAGCTTCTGCTGAAACAAAAATAAGTATTATTTAAAGTTAACAAGCACAATACAATCTCTAAAACATTAATCAAGCTACAAGTTCATACAATCCTGAAATTACATTTAGTACATAAAGCATGCTCCAATTAAAAATAAAATTTCAAAGTATAGATAGAATTGTCATCCAGAATATGTAATAAAACACTATCTTACTCTTTCCGTAATTTTTGCTGTGTCAATTTTCGTAGCATTATCTTAAAAATAATTTGACATGGCTGTGTTGATGAGCGTAACTTAAATATAAAATACACAAAATGATCAGAATATACCTTTAAAGAACAATGTATAGGTTCTCTTCGCAATAACTCCCTCGCTGTTTGCCTCACATTCATACATGCCCTTATAGCTGTCTTCCATTTTGCTTATTATAACAGTAGAATTCACTATCGTTCGATTAATATAATTCGTTATAATTTTTGCATTGCTGTCATTTGTAAAAAGTACCGAATCCTGATAAAATTATAAACAAAATTGAATGGTTGCAATCGAAATGGATACATGGAAATTAAGAACTTTTTTTTTTATTACCTTGTACCACTCAATTGTAGGTCGTGGAATACCTTCAGCTTGGCAATTAATTTCAACATTTTGGAATGGATACACTTCCGCAGTTTCATCTACAATTGGTTCCATTATAACGGGTAACTGGATAGCTGTTTAAAAAATAACATTTAGGTGATTATATTTTAATTTACAATATTACAAATAGAAAACAGCTATGAAATGAGTTATACCTTCAACAGTGATATTAGCAGGTTCATCTTCTTCCGTTCCGTTTAATCGCTCGCCTCTACACGTATACTCACCACTTTGATTCAAAGAAATATGTGGTATGCGTAATTTAGCGATAAGTGAAAATGGATTCTCCGTGTGTTCAACTGTAACATTAATTTAAAATTAGAACAATAAACAATGCTCCGACGTCATAAGTGTTGATCCAATTAATTGAAATAGCTATCACTAACCGGTCCCGTTTAAAAACTCTTCGTTACGCCCAATCCAGGTAACTCTTGTAAAATCATACTTTGAAGCTATACACGTAACGGTAACATCTTGGTTTTCTGAAAACCACAAGTCGTCTCTATTTTTGATACCGAAACCATCATTGATTTCGTAAACAAGAAGTTTGCGCGTGACTATTGTCGAGTTCACTTTATTAGTAGCATTGCATGTTATGTTTCCAGAAGCATGTACAGGAATATCGAGGTACGCTTTGGTTTCATATAATGATACATCATCTACTAAAGAACTTTCCTGTAGAATAAATAAACATACAATGAACGATATATTGTGTAGTTTACGAAATTTTAAGATAACAAATGACGTGTGTTTCTTACAATAATCTTTACCAAGAAAATTTAAGTAACAGTCGGTTTCATTACGTCATTCATGAAATTAAAGTTAAATAAAAATATTGCATTTGGTATTCATCATCATCATATCAGCCAATCGACGTCCACTGCTGGACATAGACCTCCTCCAAGTATTGTAACCTTGTAATATATTATTAATTAGGATTAAATTATTATTATGTAATTATTTATTCATTTGGTATTATTTCAAGATAATTGTGTTTTGTTAGTAAATAAATTCTCATTTTATACAAGAGTTGTAACACTGCAAGCCTTAGCCAAAATATCATTTAACAAAATATATGATTCTAAGTTTAATGAATATTTTAAAAGCCTGAACTGTATTACAGTAAGGCATTATCTTACTGTGAGACAGTTCAGGCTTTAAATACTAATAACGTTATATAGCAAGTTTTATAATATGTTTAAAAACAAAGCTTACCAGGGTTTGTTCAGTCTCATCGTTTGAAAATGTCCAAACAATTTTAGGTAATGGATAACCAATAGCCTGACACATTAGTGTCACTCGTATATTTTTCATATATTTTTTGTCACCTTCTGGCGCAAATATAACCACTGGGGATGCTGCAACATAGAAAGCGATAGTTAAATTATGTAGATACAGTAATTGCCTTGTTGGTACCACTTTGAAAACTTTATATGCAAATAAATAAAGGTGTTACTACAAAGTAACGTTTTCATATCATATCAGAAATGCATTTTCGATAAGTACCAAAATATGAAATATGTCTTTTCACCGTCAATATTTTATTAAAATTGTATTAGTTTTTTTAATGTGAGAAACCATTTAGCGCTCGTTGGTAATTTTCAGGCAAACTGGTACATCGGAATCCTATTTTCAGTTGATAGCCCGACTAAAAATATGGTGTTCAGATGACACCCCTTAGGAGCAATTCACCAGATTCTCAATTTACCAGATTCGCAATTCACCAGATTCTCAACTCATCAGATTCGCAATTGACCAGAAGTATAATCAAACACAAATTGAATTTTGATATTATGTCTATTGTATAAATTCTTTAAAATAGACTTTAAAAATACGTTTTTTTTAAAATTAACAGTCACCACCCAATCTCATCCCACGGGTGTCGTAAAAAGCGACTAAGGGACTATGCGTCAATATTATATTTACGAAATAAAAAGAAGGAAAACTATAATTTCAAGTTTTCCTTCCCTATACCAATTCGTCTGGCTAGCGTCGTATAATAGGCCAAGTATCCCTCCGTCACGGGAGGATACCGTCCCTGCAGTGGGACATCTGAATACCCAATAAGAGTATTTTTTTAACCTGAAGTCTGGTGCTTTTTTTACCTTTAAAAACTTTTTAAAGGGCGCGTTCATCGCTTACCCAGTAAACGCTAGGATAGCGAAAATACTTGCATGACCGAGCTGTGGTCTGCGATTGCGGGCTTCGAAACTGATGGGCCAAGATCAAGCCCTTACACTGTAGAAAGGCTTCGGCTTGCTGATACTAAACAGCGACAAACTTATTATTAAAATTAACTGGATATTTTGAATTTGCATAATATTATAGTTCATCATACTGCAATGCATTTTCTGTTTGATAGTACAAAATCTGGTCAATTGCGAATCTGGTGAGTTGAGAATCTGATGAATTGCGAATCTGGTAAATTGCTCCTAAGGGACCAAAACCTATCTCAGCTATAAAACTGTGGATCGAAAACCAATAGAGCTCTTTGCTCCGACAGAAAATAAAGCTTTAACAAGCAGCTATTTTTTTCGAGAATGCATAAAACTGCATAACTAAACTGAATTTTACGAGGCAAAATGCTAAACAATTCCGGCTTATTTCTCGTAATAGAAGACGACGAAAACGACAATCAAAATCACCAATTTTTGTTTCGAATATTCAATTTTAAAATTTCTCTTTTCAGTTATGTGAAATGTACAGTCAGCCCCAAAAGTCGCTAAACACATTTTAAATTCCAAAACTGCTGAACACTTAAAATGTCATAAGTCAGTGTCGCAACAAGAGTACAGAATAAGCTTTACATACGAAACGACCATAACACGCTGAACACGGTTATTACAAAAGTTTTTGAACACTAGTATTCCAAAATTAGCTGAACATCATTAAATACAAAAGTAGGTTAACAAATCATATTTTCAATGTTATTGCCTGTCAATCTACTTTTGGTGTTCTTGATGTAAAGCGAATTTTGGTCCATTGACATGTAAAATAATTTGACAAATGTATACCTAGGCAATAACCAAGATAAAAAAACGTTGTAATTAAACCTCTTTGAACAAAGCTTATCTGTTCTAAAAGTATCGTATTAATTCTTATATATAATCTTATCGTATAATACCCTAAAAGTAGGTTTTAATACGAATTGACGCGTATGTACAGCTACTTTTAAATATACTAGGGTTTAGCTACTTTTGTAATAACCGTGTTCAGCGTGTTATGGTCGTTTCGTATGTAAAGTTTATTCTGTGCTCTTGTTGCGACACTGACTTATGACATTTTTTGTGTTCAGCAGTTTTGGAATTTAAAATGTGTTCAGCGACTTTTGGGGCTGACTGTACATTTGCATCAGCAAATATGCTTATATTCTTTACGAAATTGTCTATGGTAAAAAATCGGTCCCGGATGTTATAGTTGTTGTAGTGATATTGTCATTAAGCTACGTTAAAAGGTGGATTAAACAGCTCTCACACCAAGTTGGTCAATAACCAGACGTTACAAAAAGGCAGGCTGAAACAATATTAAGGCTCAACTTTACTCTTACCTCTGATCCTTAAATCATAGTTGACAGTTTTGGTTATATATCCGTTAGTTGCCACTAAGGTGTAATTAGCGGTATCTGCTACTGTTGTATTGGAAATAATAAGTATGGCGTCTCCAGTCTTTTCATTCTTTGATGCCTTGTATTTAGAACTATTTGCTGGTAAAGATTTGTTATTCATTAAGCTGAAATATAATAAAAAGTTTTAAAAATATTCCTGACTTGATAACTTTGGCACCATGTATGCATGAGCAGTCCTGTCTTAATTTTGATTATTCACTAAGCTTTATTGAACTTATTCTGAATTCTGAGCTAGTATTATAAGAATAAATGGGTTTTCTTTATTTAATTCTTAATGAAACAAAGAATGAATGTAGGAAACATCCAAGAATATAAATCTTAAATTTGAATTAGGTCTTGAAACGTTTAGAAACAAATGTATTCTAGAAATTAAATTGAAAGCTACTACTTACAAGTAAAAGCTAGCAGGAGGATAAGCTTCCATCCGAATATTCAATTTATAATATTTTTGATTTGTCTCAATAATATTGTTTTTGTTGAACTTTTCCAATTCCAGGTAAGGTTTAGCTTAAACACACAAAAAAAATAATTTTATAAAATTAAAATTACTAAAAAAAATACAACCGAATTGAGAACCTCCTCCTTTTTTTGAAGTCGGTAGAAAAATTAGACATAGTTTTAAAGGAAGCTCGATTTCTAAGTTTAGAATAGCGATGAACGTATATTTTAGGGCTACATTTCATCGCTTTATTGAGCACTAGCTGATGCCCGCGGCTTCACCTGCGTGGTATAGGTAGCTTAAATGTTGTTCTATACCCTAAGCTACCTATATTCCAAATTAATTTCATCAAAATCCGTCCAGTAGTTTTTGCGTGAAAGAGTAACAAACATCCATCCATCCCTACATCCGAACAAACTTTCGCATTTATAATATTATAGTAGGAAGTAGTATTGAAGGGGAAAATTTATTATTATGTTGAAACAATTGAACAGAAAAGAATTAAAGCTTGAGGCAAGATATCTTGCATCCGCCGAGCTCTCGATATTACTCATATTTCTAGAAATTAAACCATAGTTTATTGTCTTTTATTAAACAGAATATTTTGCTACGGTTTATGCAAAACCAGCTAAAGGTAAAATATAAAAACTTATTACACCTAAAAATTAATATACAAAAATTAATCATATCTTCAAGAGGTAGCGAGTTAATTTTCATAAATGTGTACAGGTTATTTTAACTCGTTACACTTATTATACTGATTGTTATTAAGTACTATATTTAAATAAAAATTAAATTGTATCGTTTGCAATGAAAGCTGTAATTTACTTACCCACATATTTTTTTACAGTAGTAGCTTCTTCCTTTCCGCAGTTGTTCATTGATACACAAGTGTATGTACCTCCATGTTCTTTTGTTGCATTAACTATTGTTATATTCCTATACAAAGTACTTCCTATGAGCTCCATTTGATTAGATGTCACTTTGACAGTGTCCTTGAAATAAATTAACATTTTTCGTAATGAAACACGTCTTTAATAGAAATCAGACTAACTTTTGTATTTTCAGCTTTTATTAGGGACCGGGCATTTTTATTTTTTTATACTTTTATTCTCTCCACCTTGACGTTGGCAGAATCATCGGAAAACGGGGCCATTGTATTAAAAAAAAATACAACAGAATTGAGAACCTCCTCTTTTTTGAAGTCGGTTGAAAAACAGAACAGAATATGTCTTATGAGAGGATGATAATTTAGCGAAGAAATATTTGGCAATCTTCCTTTCGAGCTTTTTTTTCCTTTTTTCTCATAGCAGAATTTGCCATTGCAAGAAAAAACTTCTGCTATCATTATAGTAGTAGGTACCTATACCTATCATAGACAAATGATTACTCTTTAACTACCTGAATAGCCTAGAAACTTGGTGTATTTTATTTTGATCAAAACTCACTTGGTTCCAATCATATTACTGTATACTAACCCCCTTACTCCTAAACACCTCTTAAATTTTATCACTGTTTAGCGAGATTTTTATTAGCAAAACCAACCTTATACCAAACAAAACCTTAAGAATTTAATAAATCGATTGATTAAAATTTAATAGGGTTTATGAGTAAAGGGGGTAAGTATGTACGTTGTATTGTGTCCGTTAATTTGATATTTGTAAACGTCCCCGAGACACATGACATGGTCCCTAGAGAGGGAGTTGTATTTTTTAAAGATAAAGAAATAAAGATGTACCCGTATATCATCGCTTTCAACATCATCGTAACAGCGCGATAATTTCCTCCTCCAGTGACGAAGGGATACTTGGCCTACTAACTCATAAAATAAACAAAAAATAATCATTTTTAAATATACATACATTCGTAACGTAAGGTGGATATTTCCACTCTAAATTGACAAGAAAGCTGCTTTCGTATTGAACGGTACAATTGATTGTAAATGATTCTCCTTCTAAAAAAAGTTCTAGGCCTCTTGATATTTTAGGCTTTGGTGGCGGCGGAACATCTGAAAAAGATTTTAATTTCAATTATTTATTTCATTTAAGTATAACATCATTAGGTCTTGCTACATTCTCATGCTTTTTTGATAAATATAATTTAACATTGCTTGTAACTCTTAAATTATTATATATTATTATATTTAATGAACAGTTTTTTTAACATAAGCCTAAACAAGTAGTTCTAAAACAAGATATAAGCTAAATTAAAACAAAGCTATTTCATACAGATTAAATACATTTCAATCAACTACTCGATCAATTTATTAACTTAATAACTTTTCAATTAGTATTAAATGACCGTTAAGAACAGTAACGAACAAACTATTGCAGCTAATAGTTAAAACGTTATAGTATTATTGTATCTAACATTTATTCTAACTCAACAAGCAATCAAAAAGTAAAGTAATTTAAATATCAAATGGGTGACTACAATAAAATATATTAAAACGCAAACTAAAGACGGTTACAACAAACCACCGAAGTGATATCTTATAGTGTCGCATACCTACGATCAACTAATAAAATATTATATTAAAACAAGAGTGTTAGTAAGTTATAAAAAAAGTGCATGCAAAAGTCACGCAGAGCAACACACCAAAGAAAAGATTAAAGAAGTAGTAAGCAAAAAGGTGAAACACAAAACATTAAATATGTATTAAATAAAACATCCAGTAGAACACTGAGTATTAAAAATCGTTCAGTGAATGAAACCATAACACCACTCTACCTTGTTTAGTGACATCAATACTGATGCTCTACTTACTACGAACAAGTTTCCTTATGTACCGATCTTCACGATGTCCTTCACATTTGTAAGCAAACCTATTACAGGTTTTCATTAAAAACCCAATCTTTGGAGAATATTTTACTGAATCTGATGTCTTGTTACTCTGCGGCTATCGTTATTAATGCCAAATAAATATTTGGTTAGTAGTCATAAATATGTATATAAATACAGTCATGTTTTTCAATTTAAGAAGAAGGCAGTTAAGATTAACTGCCTCGTATTTAAATTAAAAAACAGGACAACCTACACTCACGAAAACAAGCAAGCTAACTTTATTTCTATTGCATTACGATATTTATTGAGATATCCGAAAGGGTTATTCCAAAATAAATCCATCAGTGTTCTCGTGAGGGTAGGCAATATCGTAATATTATTAAAACACACACATCTTCTATTCACCTACGTTTTTTGACTAATACTGGTTTCTCTGTGGTATTGTATAGTCCCTGAAATATACAGGTGAAAAAGGTGTACGCCGAGAGCTCATCGTTATTGATGATGAACCCGAGTTTGGGACTATATTGATCTGGAATTTCCTGAATATTAAGAAGGTTATTATGAACCATTCCAAATAGCTTCATTACAGTTTGTCATGCTTTAGTTTCGGCCATGTTTTTAGCAATAAGCGTTATTATGTCAAAAGCTTTTAATGAGACAACGTTGAATATTAAAATTGAATTCCTTTGCATAACGTTTTTGCATAACCTTTGCGAACAAATTCACTAACTATGCCTCATTAAGTGACAAAGACAACATGATTGTGTTGGTTATTCAATTTTTATTTATTAGACCATGCAGCTGCTAAGCAATTTACTTTTTGTACACATTTTTATGATATTTATTTTATACAATATATTTAACCAGATTCATAAAAAAATATTATTTTTTACCACAATTTTCAACTAACTACTACATCATTGCTAATATAGTTGACATCCATTTTGTATGTATACATACCCGTATTGGTAGAAGGGTAACTTCAACGTCTGGTGTCGTTGGTCTACATTCAATAACGAGATTAACATGATTTCTTGGTATAATTATTTCCCTCATCGGTGCAAACAGGCTATCGGTGCCTAAAAGTTTTATACAACGTGAGAGGTCGTAACTTTTAAATATTTTGATTCAACAAGTGTAATGCAAATAGTCTCACCATTAACATAAATGTAAATGTACGAAATATGTGCCGTATTATTTGGTTCTTCAATTAGATTGTTCAGAATATAACTAATATTCGTTTTAGCCGATTCATCGTAACAAGCATAAAAGCCAATTGTATATTGATCAACATTATATAAATCTAAAGTGGTTTGGTACTTGAACTCATTGTCGTCTATCCAACTACTTCTTTGTATCAAATTTAAAGCAGGTATTTCTTCAGGAATTTCTTGTTGCATAAACTCTACCATGCTTTCTTTTGACTTGCATGTTATCGTAAAATTTTGTCCCTTTTGTAAAATAATTTCGCTTACACATGGATAAATAACTGGGCCTTGTAATCGTTGAGAATCTGAAAGCGACAATTGAACATCAATTTTATATTGAGCCCACGCGGTGGAAAGTAAAAATAAATAATTTTGGTCCGTAGAAGGTAAGAATATACCACTTGTCACTATATGCATTCGCTTCAATACGGTCTATGTGTTTCTCACAAAACATAAATTTCTGAATATACTTCCAGTAATACGAAATCACGCACTCTATTGCACGACCGTAATCAAAGACCCCAGCTTTGTATGCAAGTGAACCAAAAGATCAAGTTTCCTCTTGGGAACTTGGGTAGGCCGATTATAAAATATAGGTATAATCCCGTGAGGATTGATTTATCGGAAGGAATTCGAATACAATTCGTCAATACGGTAAGCTAATGTGACAGCGTGAATTGAAGTGGAATACATTTGCCCTAACGTGCATTGCGATGGGAAACATCCGAAATCATGTGGCGCATTTTTTTTCTTTTGGGCTCCCATGCATCGCTTCTCCGAACTTTGAAATTCAGTGTTACTGTACTATGTTTATTCGTTCTTTATAGTTTTACTGTATACAAATAATACCGAATACCTCCGTTGCCTACATACATACATACATAAACTCACGCCTTATCCCGTCCGGGGTCGGCAGAGACGACCGTTGCCTAATATCAGTTAAACACAAGATGAGATAAACTATAAAATGTTTTGTTTTTATGTTATATTGTTGTTCTTTATTTTTTAAATATAATTTGGCATACTTACTTATTAAATATGTCAATAAAAGCTCTTTGGGGTAAATGTTGAATGAATTATCTTTGAACGCTAGCAACGTTTTTCACTACATTGAGTGGGAATTCTCTAAAATAATAATGGTGTAAATCTTCCCGTAATCCACGTCTTATAAATATAAATAACGTATATTTTATTCTATTTAACTTCTGAGATAGTTTATTTAAAATAAGGATCATCATCATATCAGCTAATCGACGTCCACTTCTCTCCATCAAGGTTGAGTCGTTAGGAAAACAGCCTTCGAACAGTTTCCATCGTTAATAAAAAGGCATGTAATGTCCCATAATAAGGCTGAGTAGGTGTAGTGTTTCAGCGATCCAATCAAGGGGTAATACATCAAAAGTAACTAGGCAATTGACGATGACGACGGCAGTCGAACAACTTGACAGGCTTATCATCATACTAATGGCATTTGTAACGTGAGCCTTCAAGGCGCGCGACGACATTGCATACCTATTGAAAACACTATTAATTAGCTATGTTCGCGACAGGGCGTGACACAGGTGCGGTCAACATTCGGAAAATTAATCCTACCAGTAGCAAATGAACCGCGACGTCATGTTCCTAGCTGATAACAATTGATTGTATTAAACCTTGGAAACGACCACCAATTAAGTGATTAGGACCCCGCAGTTTTACTTATCAACAAATTAATAGACATCTCATCACATTAAGTGCGACCAATTTCTGTATGATATATCTATAGTAATTTGTCAGTAAGTGGTTGACTTATGTAATAGGTCACTGTGTAGGCGGTATTGACTGATTCATTTAATTTATCAGGACTAAATGTACTAAATGGAAGCTTTGTTTTGATTAATACGTCGCAAGTCATTTTACCGCAAGTCTCCGTGTGGTGACGGAGTAAGAATACAATATGTCACCACCCCATCTCATCCCATGGGTGTTGTAAATACCGACTAAGGGACTATCCGTGAATATTATCTTTACGAAATAAAAAGAAGGAAAACTTGTAATTAAACCCTATATCAATCCGTCTGGCCAGCGTGGTATTAGTAGGCCAAGTATCCCTCCTTCCCTGGAGGAGGGCTGTCCCTGCAATGGGACATAAATGGGCTGTTATGCTGTCATGTCATATTACCGAGTAAAGCTAACTATTGATCTTCACAATTGTTCGTCTGATGGGTCTTTTGAAACCCGTCAGATATTCCTACAAGCATTAAATCACAGCAAGAAGCACGTGGCCAATACATCTTTAACAATTTTTCATGAAAGTATTATTTATATTTTGTTACATTTTAATAACTTAAAGATAAAGAAGAGAAACAACATTAAAATATAGCAAAATGAATCTACGAGACCACACATCGCCATCCAATGCCATAATTATGCAGAAATTGTACTATAAGTTACCTACTAGACTACCTATACACACTTTTTTGTTTTGTAACTACGTACAAATTAAACAAAACGCCCAGACAATAATAACAAGAATCCTTTTGTATTTGTAACAGATTAGCTCGAAAACATTTACCTCGTTTACACCTATACAAAATACTAGCTACAATTCAAACATTTCAAAAATATGATCGTTATGTAAATAAACAAGTCGTAATGTTATGAATTGGTTTATTTGAACTGACCTATATGTAATCATTAATTTATTTCGACAACATTTCTGATGTAGTGCTTATAGTATTTGATGCCACGAACCTTTGGGTTCGATTCCTGATCAATGTAAATTTTAGTGTTCAAGTTTATGAACGTTTGTGTTATCATACCAATCGACATCATGACATCGACCAATGGTGGAATATAGGAGTTTCTTCTACATTGCTCGATGATTGGTAGAATGGGTTGCTTTAATGAGCTGAAGACTGTAAATCTTCAGTTTTGTGTAATAGCACAGAGTTAAAGATTTTCTGTGTAAACTGAGTTTATTTATTAATAAGGTTAAAAAAGTAATTATGACATAGGCAATTTTGACAAGAACTCTGCTTACAAAGTTAAAGACAAAAGGGGTCCTTGAATTCTAATAGAAAATTATGATAAGTTACCCAACAAAACTAAAAGGCACGCTATGCTATCTTTCACTGGTATAAGTATACTTAAATTATGTAAAAGACGCCATCTTTTGACAAGAGTGTAAGTAGCTTACTCACAAAAGTAACGACAAAATGAATCCTTGAATTAAAATGGTTAAATAATTTATCATTCGTTCCAAAAACAAATATTATCGGACGTAGTAGTGTTACTACTAGTAATAATTATTAATTAAGTTGTAATTAAATTTGAAAAAAACTTGAAATTAAACTCTATACCAATCCGTATGGTCATCGTGGTATTGGTAGGCCATGTTTCCCTCCGTCACGGGAGGAGGCCCGTCCTTGCAGTGGGACATGAATGGACTGTTATGATGAAGTTGTACCTAATAGTTACTGTCTTTATTTAAAGTAATATTTACCTACATATTATGTAAATTGAACATTTTCAGATTCTATTTTTAAAATTTACAGTCTATTATATCAGTGGCATTAACACACAATACTTTGTAATAATTTTGTATTAGTTATTGATAATATGACGCACGAAGGCGTGATAAATAATGCAAGTAGCTGACATTTTTTTTTAAATAGCTATTTAATATAAATAATGAGGTATAAAGAAAATGTCTTACTAGAAAAACGTTGTTATCTTCTAGTTTATTGTATGTAGGTATGTCTGTTTATAAGCGCTTGGAAAAAATATGAGAGTTTATTCTATTATTGTGGTCGCTCAGTTTCTTGCTACTTCTACCTATTTTTATTTAAATTATTATTAAAAATTCTATATAATGTCTACAGTTATTCTGCAAACTGCAAATTACTGCTATAAGAGAGGGATAAACAGCGTTCTAATAACATGCGATTTCTATAAAAACAATATAGCATGCGAATTAATTATCCGACATTGCTAAAATCATCATGCATGCTGTTAAATTCACGATAATTATATAAAATTAATAATGAAATTGATAAAATGTGGTTTCTATGTTGTTTGTTTACAGCATTATAAAGCACGATAATAAGAGTAGGTACATGTAGCATCCGCCATACCTACGTAAAATGCGTTGTTCTGTAAACTTACCGGATGTCTAATTTGTGATATCAGAAAAAGCATCTTGTCGCTAAAATTATTATAAAACGAGATACTTCCTCTCGTTCTATTATGAATAAAGTGTGTCTATAAACGTTTATAATGTGACATAGCAATAATAGAAGAATGTAAACGTTCGTAAAGTAGAATAACGCTTTAAAAAGTATTTTTCCTACAAGTATTTTATCATAATTGAAACTTCTCTTTTTAAAAGAAAATTTCCACACTCATACATTTTTGTCCATGTAACCGTAAATACATGTTTGTCTACTTTAAAGTATGTATCTGTATTCCTTGCAAACAAATATTTAAATATATGTTACGGCTAAAACCCGAAGCGCGGCTGCACCTAGTTTTAGCCGGTTAGAACTAGGTGTAGCCACATACTCATGGTTAAAACTAGTATTAGCCGATTGTTTTCGGGTAAAACTAGGTCTAGCCTTCATCATGCCGGCTACAACTAGTTCCAGCCTTTCACTGTTGGATAAAACTAGAGCTATCCGGTATCATTCCGGCTAGAACTAGTTTCAGACTATCCCTGTTGGATAAAACTAGATGCAAACAAGTAACAGACGCCTGGCTCACGCGAGTCGCGCCCCCCTGCCTTGCTTTATAAAAGTGTGATTTATAATTATAATGATATTCTTTAAAATTTTAATATGCAACTATTGTCTGTTGTTAAAAAAATGGTCCTGATTGTCCCTATTATACTAAAACTCGTACTCCTAACAATTTGTGTTAATTATTACAATTTGATTTAAAAGAATAAAAACTATCTACGTTTCTAAAGATTGGATGTTTTTTTTTTAATATCTAAAAAAGCTCTATGCTGATAGCATGCCGGCTACAACTATGTACAGACGCTATGAGTCATACTCGCTAGTAGACCTGCAGTAGATCAGCAGCACTTGGCGCTCACAACCTGCAGCGGCGCGTATCTCGCTACGCCTTCCACCCCGCGCCGCTGCTGCAGATGCTGTGAATCATGACTGTGACGCGGGGCGGAAGACGTGGCGGGACACGCATCTAAGTTTTATCCAACAGGGATTGTGTGAGCCTAATTCTAGCCGGAATGGTATCGGATAGACCTAGATTTATCTAACAGGGATAGTCTGAAACTAGTTCTAGCCGGAATAATATCGGATAGCCCTAGTTTTATCCAACAGTGAATGGCTGGAACTAGTTGTAGCCGGCTTGATGAAGGCTAGACCTAGTTTTACCCGAAAACAATCGGCTAATACTAGTTTTAACCAAGAGTATGTGGCTACACCTAGTTCTAACCGGCTAAAACTAGGTGTAGCCGCACTTCGGGTATTAGCCGTAACATATACACGGACGCCATCTGTTCCCAAAGTAAGCTAGACTTAACCTGCTAGTGTTATCGGTAACAGAACAACGGATATTAATACTTATATACTTTTTTTAAAACACATACATTATTAAGTATACATAGAAACTTTATTTTATGAATGTAAGAGCCGATATATTGAATATGCAAAGAGATTTAAACTATCAAGGAGATATTGGCCTACTATACGGGGTCTTTGTGTTACGGTATACGGGTTGGCTTGACAAAGACAGTACCAATACTGTCACATAACGTGATGAGGTGTACAGCTGTTTGCTGTGGGTATCTCGGAATAGTGAAGGTCGAATTTCACCTTTAGCTTTATACACAGGATTTATAATGTTGGCTCCATGATCAACATTTTGCTAGTATTTTATGATCCCTATTTAAATATGCTTTTCCATAGCTAAAACTTATACTCAAAACATACAACGCACATACAAGGGTTCATGTCTTTTACGACCGTCATTTTAATATACTTAGAACGTCCAGACTTGGGACCTCGGGGTTATTTGCGGATCATAAATGTAAAATAAATACAACATGTCAACATAGCGCCTTACTAACCTACACGTAACATAATGTTAACTATAATATGGTTTGTTTACAATTTGCTTACATCGATAGCATCTAGTCACGCTATTCAATAAGTATTAAGTAAAGGAACACATCACACTCGTTTTTATTCGATATTAATTTGCTAATTCATTAAATGTGTCGGGTGGAGTTTACTAAAGAGGTCACCTTTTAAATAAATATACCTAATTACCTACTCAAAGAAAGAGTTTTAATCTTCATCGAGAAATCAAACTTTATTTGTGGATTCTTTTATAGGAACTAAAAAAAATGTAACAAACAAATAAAATAAACAACATCCCTTTTTAATAAAAGGTAGTAATAAAAATAATTATTATATTTTGTTTTATTAATAAGCCTGTGAACATGGGTCCAATTTAAAACAGTGGATTTTCCCATTTGTTTAATTGTAACTTCTTCCCCGATACTTTTTTTTCTTTGTTTTAAACACAATAGTTAGCTTTAAAGTGCGCCATTACATAATAGGTCGGGGAAAAAGTCTTTTCGCATAACGTAGGTATAAACTTATTATAAAATTTATTTGACTGTACTACTTGTGTCTGGCTGGTTTTGGTAACATTAAAAAGGTTACATTATAAAGAAAAGAAAAAAATAAAAAAAAGTTGTTTCCCGCTATTTTTCATTTGTTTTTCTCTCCGTAAAAATGAGTGAATCTAATGAAGAAATTCGATACATTTTAAAATTTTATTATAAAAAAGGCAACTCAAGCAGTGAAAAAAATTTGTGATGTTTATGGACCTGATGCAGTGTCAGTAAGAGTAGCACAAATTTGGTTCAAACGTTTTCAGTCCGGAAATTTTGATGTTAAAGATGCACCTCGCTCTGGTCGCCCTGTTACGAATAAAATGGACGCCATTTTTGAAAGAGTGGAGCAAGATCGGCATATTAGTAGTTACGATGTAGCTGAAGAACTGGGAATTGACCACAAAACAGTTTTGACCCATTTGAAGAAAGCTGGTTATACAAAAAAGCTCGATATTTGGGTGCCACACGAGCTCACTCAAAGAAACTTAATGAACCGTGTACTCATTTGCGATTCATTATTGAGACGTAATGAAACCGAGCCGTTTTAGAAGAGATTGATAACTGGCGATGAAAAGTGGATCACGTACGACAAGAACGTGCGAAAAAGGTCGTGGTCGAAAGTTGGCCAGGCTTCACAGACTGTGGCCAAACCTGGCCTAACACGAAATAAGGTGATGCTGTGTGTATGGTGGGATTGGAAGGGCATTGTTCATTATGAGCTTTTACCGCCCGGCAAAACCATCGATTCTGATCTTTACTGCCAGCAACTGATGAGATTAAAGGAAGCAGTCGAGAGAAAACGGTCGGAATTGATCAACAGGAAGGGTGTGGTCTTTCATCACGATAACGCTAGACCACACACATCTTCAGCCACTCAGCAAAAATTAAGACAGTTCGACTGGGAGGTCCTAGTGCATCCACCATATAGCCCTGACCTTGCGCCTTCAGATTTTCACCTGTTTCGGTCTCTTCAGAATTCTTTAGGTTCTGTAAGGTTGACCTCAAGAGAGGACTGCCAAAACTATTTGTCCCGTTTTTTTTATCAGAAGTCCCAAAGTTTCTACAGTAACGGGATAATGTCTCTGCCCACAAAATGGCAGAAAGTTGTTCAACAAAACGGTACATATATATTGTAAATAAATGTAAATAAACTTTGAAAAAAATGTCTTGACTTTTCATACAAAAATACGAAAAGACTTTTTCCCCAACCTAATATATACCAAGTTTCATTCTATTATGTTTAATAATTATTGAAAAATTTAAGAAAACGTTAGTATGAAAAATCTAAGTTCTAATAAATGTTTCTTACAAAACGGCAATTTCATAGGTGAAGACCTAATACTCGTAGTACTCATTTCAATGCAAATTTTTATTTTTAGCAACAGTTAAAAAAACATTTCACTTTCGGAAGACGGGAAGATGATATCATATAATCATTTCTTTTTGTTTTCTATGTCATAATGATTTCTTTAAAAAAAAAGGTTTTCTTGTTGGCTTTAGATATTAGCCGATTGAACATTGACATTCGATGTCACATGTCGATTTACGAGATATTTGCTCAAATAAAGTAACATATTTCTTACAAGATTATCAGTCAAAGCACTTTTCGTACTGAGAATTCGACATAATGTTATAATAATAAAAAATATAACGCGAAAAAACATACTATACAACTAAAAGTCATGACACTTATGTTGTCTTATAGTTTTATTTAGACATTGTTTATGTACTAGTTAAAAAAATATTTTGTAATCGTCTTAATTTTATGGTAAACGAAATAATTTGTTTACCTATAAATCAAATGTAATGCTTACAATAAGCTTTACAGTATTACGGGTAAGCTTTAGTTTGCTTTATTGACATTTCAACACTGATTACACTGTCAAAGGTAAATAGCGTTATTCTCCAGCTTACGTAAGCATGCAACACGATAGTTTAACCCTTTAACTGGTACAACTAACTACGTTTTTCATTGGTTTTGACCTTTATTGCAAGGGTTTTAGAGTTGCTAATTAGGTGGCAATATAATCACCTCTACCGGTTATAGGATGTTATGATTATTGACTTTATATGAACTATAACGATCCTTAATAAATTATTTACATTCTTGCCCCTAAAACCGAGTTAACGATTTGATTGGGAATTTAATAATCAAAGATTTAATGTGTAGGTATTTGAAACTGTTGCTGATGACAGACACAATGACGACAGTTTCTAAGACTAAGGTTTACATAACCTTTAATAATAATATTTATCTTTATTTTTCCTCACGCATTAAAATATTGGAATCTAGTCTAACTATTTATTATAGGTACTATTTGGTTACTAGACAAAATATTTTTTATTAACCTTTCTTATCAAATTAGGTCCCCGCGACACCAGGGCATGATCCCTAGTGCGGGAGTTGTCTTTTAAAAAACAAAAAGAAAATAAAAAGATTTCTTTAGAAGATAGAAAACTTCCACCTTTGACATACAAATGTAGCGCATAGACACAAAAATAAACACAAACTAATAATAAATCATTTGCCAACGGCAACTAAGTAGAGTTGAAGGCAGTTACGCTTACGCATATCATATAGGTACATATTAGATGTATAAATACCAAAGCATAACAAAACATTACGTAGTATAAAATTTTTTGTTCAATTTTTCTGTGACATAAAAGGAACTTCAACCTTGCAAGTTCACGTTAAAAATTGTTTGATATTGAGGTAGGTACTCGAGTAATAAAAAGTAATGTTATTTTTCACCTTATAGATTTTTTTCTTTTGTGACAACCTTTTTTGATATCTGTTTTATAAAGATTGATGACCAAATAATATAATAGCCCCCGGTTTTTCCTTTGATATTTCTATGTACATATTTAACTGTCAAACTGAAATGATCGCCGTTATAAAACGAGGTATTAAATAGAGCTTATATTATTCCTTAGCATGATAACTGAGTTTTTTTTATGTATTCACAGGTGGTTTCTTTGTCAAGAGGCCTTTTAAGTTGGTCCATTGAATCTATTTCTAAGTAGTCATCATAACAGCCCATTAATGTCCCACTGTAGGAACGGGCCTCGTCCCGTGACCGAGGGATACTTGGCCTACTAATACCACGCTGGCCAGAAGGATTGGTATAGGGTTTAATTTCAAGTAAAATGAACTATAGGAAATGGAAAAATTAAAAATACGATAGGAAATGTTATAAGGCATGAATACTTTTTCAGATACCAATACGTTGGTTGTTTAATAAAAGTGAATGTCTGTTATCAACCGTAAAATGAAAGCTCTTTCAGCTTTATAGTACAGTCACGAGCAATAATATGTACACATTTTCAAATTTTCTAAACTATCTGCACGTTTATCTAGACATTACAATATCAAAATGAATTCGTAATTTAGAAGAGGTTCCGTACAGTTTTGAATTAATCTTCGAATTTTCAATTTTGGATTGGCAGAACTTTAGATAACTGGTTTACAAAATGCGAAAATGTGTACATATTATTGCTCGTGACTGTACCTACTTTTTGGGAAAACGGTAATTATGTGCGGTATTATATTCAATCAATCAATCAATCAACTAGCCTATTTCAGTCCACTGCTAGACATAGGTCTCTCCCAACTCGCGCCACAGAACTCGGCCCTGCGCCTTCCGCATCCAGTCCGACCCAGAGACCTTTATGAGGTCGTCGGTCTACCTAGTTACACGGTATTATTTTAATATGGCATAAATATAGTACAAAAATTTTGAGTCATTATCCTTGTGAAGATTATCCATACCTCCGAACTACGATTTGACTTTACCTGTAATTTATCACATTTTGAAATTAAAGCAACAACATAATTACTCAGCAAATGTTTTGATTCAATAACACAAAAGCATTTCAAAATAACAAACCTGTGGAACCAATTTTCACTGTATTTATTACCTATATTTTACGACCATTACGGTGTTAGTCCATACAAAATAGACGATGATTGGCATTTTCGTATTAGGTAGGTACCTATATCTTTGTCGAGTGTACATTATACCTCCACTTTTTAAATGATGTCGTTAAAAATTCATTAATACATAATATGACTACGAAAAGAAAAACTACGAATTAAGAAAAACTTAAAGATAAAAACTTGCCGTTCTACGACGACAGGATAACAATAGTTCCATTCTCACACAATGACAAAACAGAATGAAGTTGTTGACCATTTGATAAAAAAGACAGATGATACACGACAGATCTTAGCCACAAAATATCGTTCGCGGTACGTTGTATGTAAAAATGGTCAGTGTGCCACTTATGCTCCTAGAGCGCTTGCCTTTTGTTCAACATCTTCTATTAGACTTTAGGTCTACACAGAGGTTATAGTTTCACTAATGATGTTCTTAGTTACGTCACTCAAACTAGAAACCCATTCATAATTTTAAAAAAGGTACTTTAACTATAAATAAAATTAAAATAAATAAATATTCTCACACATTCACACAACGCCATCTAGTACCAAACTAAGCTAAGCGTGTACTATGGGTACTAGACTTTAGACTACGTATAAAGATACTTAAATACTTTATTTAACCCCCAGACCAATGCAAACAATCATGTTCATGCACACAAAGATTTGCATTGACCGGGAATTGAACCCGAGGCCTCAGCGTAGCAGCCATGTAAATATAACTATAGTTATACAGTTATAATCTACATCAAATAGCAACATAGATAGTTATATGATTAAATAGAGTAATATCAATGTAAGCATTAACATATATTTTCAGTAAATAATTTTATTAATTACCTACTAAAGTAATTGCCTCATAAAGTCTCTTGATGGAGCTTATTCGTATAATAATATAATAGCTTTGTTAACAGCAGCTTTACGGCATCTATCGAATTGATTTGTGCTATAAAACTGATGAACGAATCAATTTTATTAGCCATTACTGAAAGGAATTTTATTCATACAAATAAATAGAGTGTCTGTTTGTTTGGTTTTTTTTAAGATATAGCGTGATACACAGTGTGAAAAAATTAGGAAGAGAGTAAACAGACGAGATTACTGTACGGTCCCGTACACCCTGGAAATGATATTAAGGTTTATAATCAGAAAAACTAAAGAATAAATTTAACTGACTTTATTTAATAGATAAAATATGATAGGTAATGATATGGATGAGACGCGGTACGTCAACTGCTTATTGAACGTAATTGCGAACTAACTTTAATGTGACTACAATAAAGTAATTAATGAGGTTATTGCTAACACAGCACAAATGGGTAAGTAGTACGGAGTATGAGCTTCGTGTAACGTGGCTCGTACAATTACTATCAGTGGACTCTTCTGTTTTTATAGTAAATATAGGGTATCTTTTAGAGATAGAGAGAGAAAGTCTAGGTGTTCTCTACTGAAAATCTATCTAATCGTTGTTTTAGAGCTATACTCGGATACTTTCCTAAATAAAATCAGCCAAAGTTTTTTTTTTGAGGACAAGTAGTTGGTTTCTGACGACCGCTACTACTTTACACGGGCTGTGGTGGGTATACTGTGGGGTAGCAATATTATCAGCTTGATATTACAATTGCAAGTCATCTGTATACTGATGATAAGTATTAAAGATAGACATCTAAAAAGTTGATAAGAGTGATAATACAGATAAAATGTTGTCTTGTTACACTTATCAGAACTATTTTTAATATAGTTTTGCACTGTGCCTGACAGCTGTCAAAAGCTCGTGTAATGCATTGACCACGTTAGACGACTGACGACCGCATTGAATTCAGATGTATATACAAAGCGTGAAAACAAATGCACAATGAGCTGCCGTAGCTAATTGTGCCGGTCATGTACTATATAAAAAAACCTGATAATGTTTTACTATTCTGGTATAAAATCTTCATAGTATTAAATAATCTTTTAAAATGTATAATAGAAAATATTATAGTACCATTTAATAAATTAACAATGTTCCTTATAAGGAAAAAGTACTACTTTTAATAACGACATGAAATAAATGAAAAGGTGAGTAGTCATGTCCGCGTTTAGCTGCATGACGCAGATTCATTATCACTAAGAGCTAAAACAGTACTGCACAAAGCATTTAAAAAGAAAGAGCAAGTACATTACAGTTCACTATTATGAGTCGTGACTCAACTTTGATAGACAATAAACTGTGTGTTTAGTCATTACCTTATTTAGTGGCGTCTTCATTACCTTAAATAAAAAGGCTATTTATGTTTACTCGAAGGTAAGAATAATAAAGATGATTTTATAATTAAAGAGTTGACTCGGGTGCCAGAGTGTTGATACAATTAAACACACATCCATACTATTATTATGAACTAGCTGCTGTGCCCGCGACTTCGTTCGCGTGGCGGATGTTACTTACTTCGCAATTCGATTTAATACTGAAAAATCGTTTTTTAAACCTTATAACAAACAGATATACCTACACACGAATTGTAAAATTAACGAACGAATCAAAACCTTTTCAAAAACAGATCTTTACAAAGACAGATCTATGAAGACTGTGTCTAAACTTATACTGAAAGACATGAGCGAACGTCATTCTTTCAAGTAAAATCTTAATACCGCGATACTGAAAATGACGTCACAGGCACAATGCCATCTGTTGTCAAATTTGTAAGTTAAAATAAATGACATCGCTTTTTTCATCATAACAGCCCATTAATGTCCCACTGCAAGGACGCGCCTCCTCCCGTGACGGATGGATACTTGGCCTACTAATACCACGTTGGCCAGTCTGATTGGTATAGGGTTTAATTTCAAGTTTTCCTTCATTTTTATTTCGTAAAGATAATATTCACCGATAGTCCCTTAGTCGGTTTTACGCCACCCATGGGATGAGATGGGGAGGTGACATATTGTATTCTTGCTCCGTCACCACACGGATAATCGCTAATTAATTATGAATGAATACATTTGCACGCCACGTTATGGTGCGGCAGAATTACCTGCCTCGGTGGCGCGGCGGTCGCATTACATGGCTGGCGTGCATGAGGTCGGGGGTTCGATTCCCATGGAGGACAATTGTGATACACAAACTATTGTCCTTAGTCTGGATGTTCTTTGTGTCCGTTAAATTGATATTTTTAAAGGCTATTGTGAAGACTTATAATTGATATTACACATACGATTCATGGTTAATTTTATTAACATTTAAAAGGAATAACTTATTAATAGCACTTAATAATAAAATAGTTATATATTATTTAAAAACTCATTTATTTTATGATTACTACTGGTAACGCCATCTCGTGAACAAAAGAAACGAAATTTAAATTCATTCAACATTGAACCAAATCCATTTTTCATGACCCCTGATTTGTATTGGACTGTTCTAATAAAGAGATCTAGCGATATCTCGAGTATTACTTATCCGATTCCGATTGTTTTATTGTAGTATATAGATAGATACCTACTTTAAACTTAATACCTAAAAACTACGTATCTATGTATTTTAATATCTAAAGCGCGCTTATTCCGAGAAGAGTCAATAAGAACCACGTCCGTTCGCATTAAGAGTCAATGTGAATGAAATTATATAGATGCATCGGTTGGCCGTTTCGGACGTTAAACAAAAATCAACCGTACAGCCGTACTCATACTGGCGCGGCGACATTTGGAAATTTTCTTTCATCTAAATCTTGTGTGTTTATAAACCGATTTCTATAATTTTTTTTTTATGAATAAGGTTTTAAAGTGTACTTTTGAAATATGGGAGTTTGAAAAAGATATGTCTATGCAAATTACAATATATTTATGTATTTAATACACTTTGAAGAAAACCCTAACGATTAAACAGGTTATTGTGGCTAATATATAAAAGATAGATATATACTATTCAAGACTTTTTTGTACATCTTTTGAAGACCATTATTTTTGTAATACATATTTTTGGCGTATGATCAACGTACGCGATGATAAGAGCTCGAACGCGCTTTTTTTCAACCGACTTGCTTCAAATTTATCGTCACTGCTCAGCTCCTATGTGTCTTAGCGTTATGTTATACAGCCTATAACCTGCCCGGGAGTATGGACTACAATTGTACCAAGTTTGGTTAAAATGCCTTCAGTAGTTTTGACCCATGCGTGCACATACAGACAGACAGACAGACAGACAGACAGACAGACAGACAGACAAAAAATTTATTGATTGCATTTTTGGCATTAGTATCGATCACCATTCATCCTCCAATATTAATTTTTAACATATATTCAATGTACAGAATTGATCTCTCTACAGTTTTATTATAAGTATAGATGGGAAAGTTTGTCTATCTGTTTGTCTTTCTTTCACGGCAAAACGGAGCGACGAATTAACGTGATTTTTTTAAAGTGGAGATAATTGAAGGGATAGAGAGTAACATAGGCTCTTTTTTTTTCTTTTCTTCTGTGTCCAGGAAAGGGGAACAGTGCTACCCCGAATTTAACGCGAGCGAATCGGCGAGCAAAAGCTAGTTTTGACATAAAAACGATTTTTATTAGGGACTTAGACGATTCACAAAAAAAATCATATTTGTTAAATTGAGATTTGGACTACTAATGCCTAGCTGAGCCAGGCGGATTGTTGTAGAGTTTTAAATAAGTTTTTTTTATTAACTTGGTTTGTAAATATAATATCTACATTCCCTTTTAAAAACTCGTGACATGGGTTAGAATCATCATGTATTCACTACAATCATCATCATCATATCAACCATTCAACGTCCACTGCTGGACATAGGCATCCTCCAAATATTGGTACAACCTTGAGCGGTCCTGTGCCTCCCTCATCCATCGGTTTCCCGACGTCAGCAAATCGTCGGGAGAATGTCCTAGTTTAATCCCACGTAAAGATATAATTAGGTATGTATTGATATCGACAATTGTACCAATACGTGTTTATCTCTTCGCTAAATGAACAATTCAATTAATGATACATTGCTTCTGGTATAGATACATAGCTCTAACTCCCATTTCTGTTATATAAGATTTAGCTATAATTAAGTAGGTACGATCACAGAATTTTCCTAATGAATTAATATTTTTACGAGCCTGCGTTTTTCCAGGGCAAATGCCTCTTAATTTCATTTCATTTATTAATATAATCAATAAAAATTGGTTATAGGTTTTCCTGTGGTCAAAGGTTAAGACCGCGTGATGTAAAATGCGACATAAAATAAAAGAATATAGTCGTAATAAAAAATATTATTAAGTTTTCATAAAGACCTTACTAATCAATTTGCGTAGAAAACATAGAATCTACTCTAACAAACCCGTAACACTAAATTTATTTTCTCTCTACATTTTTATTATGCTGTTAAGTACTAAAGCTCGACTACGTGTATATTACAGAGGTGCTTAAAACACAAACGTATCTTTATAAGTACAAAGATAGGTATCGTATTTTATAGAAAGGTAAGATAATCTTTTACATGGTTTGATGAATCAAGTACAGTATGAGGACTTTGATAATATGATTGGTTTTTAAAGAAAGACAGACAACAATGAGGAAGCGAGAAAGTGAGATTATAATTTATTGATGATTTTGAAATTGTATATTATGACGTTAACAATAAGTTCTATATTTTGTTGCACTGCAATGACTTTTTATCGAAGTGCAATGTTTCCGTCACCAGTGTCACTTAGTAAGACATGATGAAACATAAATGTCAAATAGAAGTAAGTAGGGATTCAATCTTTTATAATTTCAACCTTATGTCGAACGCTATAAGATACATTTTAATGTGATAATTTTCAAAACTTATGCAAAAATTATTCAGCTATTTTCGGTAATCGGATGTACTTTTCTTACTTATTGATTTGCTGTCTTTCTTTAAAAGCCAATCACATTATTAATGTCCCCATACTGTACTTCTATGAATCAATGATATAGGGAAGAAACATAATTAAGACAACCTTTGTACCTTAGTTTATATAAAAGTATGACAGATCCTATGCTACCTGTCATTAAGCGACTTCAAAAACGAGGTTTTTCATTTTGGTTGTAATTTTGAAAAATCCTTAATTCATTGTTTGTGGGATTCTTCTACATGGAAGTATGTTTCAACTTGAAAATGCAGGCAAATTGCTAACCTGCAGGAATCGACCACCTAGAGTGAGAGTTTATAATACTTTAAAAAATATTGTTTTTCGAATTAGGCAATGCGTTTAGTCCCACCTTTTCACAAAGCCGAGTTTACGTATTGACCAGTATTGATTACAATGATATTGTCATTTTGTAAAATCATTTTAAAATATTGTCAACAAATAGAGCTTGAGATCTGGCGTCATGCGCCAGACTTACTTATGTAACCAGAACCCATTAGGTAGGCCACAAGTAGCTTTATTACTGTAACCGTGTCTATTATATAGAGCCTTTTCCTGCCGGGTAGACAAATGACAGATAGGATTATTTACAACAGACATGTGAATGACATGCATCAGAAAGAAGACGTTGACAAACGACTGCTTTTAGACAATACCTACCAAACAGCCCAATTTATTAACCCGGACGTTTTGTTCCAGAATTTTCCCTTCCCTATGACAATTTATTCTACTATACAAGCTACTGATTTATCTGTTCATTTTTCCAAAAATTATTTGTTAGATTCACATAAATATTTCTATTTTATCCGACTCCAAAAAGGAGGAGAATCTAATTCGGCTATATTTTTTTAAAATGTTTGTTACTTCTTAACTCCGTCAATTACGAGTAGGTATAAACCGGTTTGAAAGACTTTTTTATGGAAAAGTATACGTCCAGATTGGCCCTATAGAAATTTCATCATAATAGGTTAGTAATTTAGTTTTTTTACTTCGTGTGGTGACCGATTAAGAATACAATATGTCACCACCCCATCTCATCCCATGGGTGTCGTAAACACCAACTAAGGGACTATCCCTCAATATTATCTTTACGCAGTAAAAAGAAATTGAACCCTATAGGTACCAATCCGTCTGGCCAGCGTAGTATTAGTAGGCCAAGTAACCCTCCGTCACGGGAGGTGGCCCGTCCCTGCAGTGGGACATTAATGGGCTGTTATGATGAGGTTAGTAATTTAGTTTTTATCTAAAAAAAAATATGAAATTTCTTTAAGGCGTCAATGTAAACGAAATTACGGAAGTATTATAAATATAATGAAGTTTGTAGTTGGAGTCGGTTTTTTAACTAAAAAGTTATGAAATTTATTTTCAAAGAGCAAACCATTTTATCATTGAAAGTATTTAGTGACTAATGGATGGATCTACTTACACTAATACAAGGCTGACCAGGTGGAATGGCTTAAGATTTTATGTGTTAATTTTCTCTCGCGTGTTTGATTGACTTTTAAGACACCTAATAAAAGTAATACGGTTGAAATGAAACTCTGAGTATTTCAATCCAGTGTGTTACGGACAATACAATTAGTGAATGTATAGCTGACATATTAATATTATTATCAACCATAGGTTCTATGCTAATCTTAAATTGAATCTAATAATACATAGCGTTAGATACGCATTACAGGCTTAGTTAATAGCAAATGTTAATCTAATATCTGTGTATATATCTAATATAATTATATTCAGGTAATATAATATATTATGATGTCACAGCTAAAAGCGATATGTATGTATGACAATATTCTAAATTGGCTACTGACCCACTGAATTGGAAAAGAATATAACATGAATAATAAACATGGAGATGTAATTATTATAGTATACGTTACATTTATTTTATTACTTTGATTAAGACTCGATCGCTTTATTTGAAGAACACGTAGATTTTTTTTAATCTATACTTTAATATTATAAAGAGGTAAAGTTTGTGTGTTTGTGACGTTGTAGGGGGTAATCTCTGGATTAAAAAAGGGACGCGTTTTTTTCGCCGCCCAACGAAGTGGGCACGGGTCAGCTAGTATTATTATAAATCAAAATAATGGCTGTTCTTCAACGAGGGTATTTAACCCTAGACTGAACCGAAAAAAAAAGTTCGCGGTAATGCTTAATGTGTGGCATTATCGCTAACATTTGAATGCGTAACTACAATTCTATGTTCTTGATAAACTATCCGGAATTTTAATTAGTATACTTGTTCACAGTAATATAATTAGTTAATGTACAAAACTGATGACTAACTGAACTATCACCAAAATATGTTAATGGTTAATTTGGAGAACTACGTCACTTAGTAATCAGTACAATGATAACGCTGCTATCTGGATAATGAGGTCACCATTAGGGGGTCCTCGTTTGTGTTTATTTCTATACCCTATAATAAGACTTCCTTATCGTACTGTCTAAGTAGATTAGTAATGAGTTTAACGTGGTATTTTACCCAAGAATCTCTGAAGTGAAATCTACCTCGGTGTTAAAGCGGTCGTAAGCAGGGTTGTGGGTTTGAAACCCACGCTAAACAATTATTTGTGTGATCTATAAATAATAGTTTGTCTTGAGCTTGGATCTTTTTTTTGGCCGTTATTTCCATGAATATTTAAAGTCCATCGATCTCTAGTGCGGGGTTTGTCTTTAAAAGAAAAATAAGAACTATAATTATACCCAGCACCAAAGCATAACACATATTTTTTTTATAATTTATTAAATTGCGCCTTTTATCTATAAGTTATAGGATAGGCACACATCATCACAAATCATACATCTTTACCAACCTGCTTTACTTCAAATACATACATTTACATTACATTTTAATATACCCAAGTCGTATCCGAGTCCAACGTTAGCTATTTTATAAATACGATAACTACAACGGAACAAATAATACAACTATGATCAAAGGCGCAATTGAATACGACATAATCAAAGCGGTATAACAAAAACACTACATAATACTACCAAACTAAATATAGAAAATGTCGAGACGACCTTGACGGCTGTTGAGGCCACATGGCAAAATTTACAAGCGACGAATTGGACTCAAAGCAATTAACTTATTCACATACTTAAGTTTTCTCACGTGTTCATTCATTTTGTATTCACGTAAGAAACAATATAATAAGCTTATCTCATGATTTGCCTTGACAAACATTATTCTGTTCCTAAAGATATCTATGACATATAACTACAGCTTATTTACATACATAGCTAGTTTTTTTATGCTTTGTTTAGGCGGCAAACGGGTAAGCGGCGCACCTCATGGTAATTCTGGTAATAGCCAATTATGGAGTCTCCATTGCTAGAGCACAACCAAGCCGCTGCTTACCGAAATGGCCTAAAATATTGACAAATTCCACCCCATTTTTTTCAAAGTATCTTATCGATTATAGATACAATCGATATATCGACAAGTATGTGTGTTTACACATACTACGTAGCCAACTTAATTTAATAATGTGCATAGCAATGCAAATCAACACAATAGCTTTGTGTGTCTACAAAAAATTTACAAACAAAAGTCAACCTTTGCAAACGCTTACTAAGTATATAATCAAATAGTGACATAATACCGTACACCTGTATAATACAATATTTACTGCAAAAGCATTACAAACACAACTAATAATTAGAAAAATGACAGTTTTTAAGATCACAGCTGTTTTAATTACAGTAAAAAATTAAAATACGTTACACGTTAATTGTCGTTATCAGAAATATGTGCTTATTAATGCATTTTTAACATGCGAATGTTTTCAATTAGGTATTTTTTAGGTATTGTAAAAACCGATTTTTAGAAAAAGCTGTTGTTTTAAAAAACAAATCAAACTCATAATCATAATAAAACTAAGTTTTAAAGTAATTTTAAGTTTATTTACGCTGAGATCGTAAGTCGTTTTTATTTTTACAACTTATTTACAACAAGATAAAGTTTTCATAGTTTGGATTTCGTAGAAGGGTATCTTCTCTTTTTTTATAATGGCGAAAAAAGGATTATTAACATTATTTATTTATACTTGACATGTTTAATTAAACAAAGTATATAACAAACATTTTTTGGGGGACTTTCAAAGCTGCAGACTCATAATTATGTTAAAGTCTTTACGGCTTGTGTCATTTTCAGTGTTGTGACCATGGAATTGACTTCGGCCGTGGGAAAATAGTTTATTTTTTTTTATTGTATTTTCCCTGATTCTACTCACCAGAACCCTTATTCCCAGTAAAATTTCATTTAAGTAACTATATTTGTACAAAATTGGTTGGATGTTTTAGAGCTGAAAATAACAGACAAAAAGACATATCTTTCCCATAGTAAGTACTTATAAAAACACATTGTCTTACAAAAAAGCATTATTGGCAATCTCTTATAAACAGGATACAGAGAAGATGTATGTTCAATTTAAAATCAAAAGAATGCAACACAGGCCGCTTAATCTATATTATTGCTTGCTGTAGTTATCAATCACGTGTTACGTCAATGATTTCCTATTTACAACAAGCAATCCAGTGTATGTGCACTTGTTTGAGTAGACACAACATATCTAAGCATATTTATTCAATAAATGATACAGCTGTATTATGTATATCATTGTGGTTCACACTTACGCTAAACATAATACACGTTTTAACAAGATTAGCCTATTAATGATCCACTGCAGGAACAGATATAACCTCGTTCTCCTCATTCCACATAGCTTTACCGGACAGATTGGTTAGAATAACCTTAACTATTCTGTAGTAATAAAAAAAATATGAAGTTTTGTGTACTTAGTTAATTGTTTTTGTTTCGTAAATATAAAATACACAAATTTTCTTATAAGCTGGTTTCACGACACACATAGAATAATATTGAATAGCATATATTTCTACATAGAATAATATTGAATAGCATATATTTCTACTCGTATAACTATTTATAAGCCGCTATAGTATACTCGTACCATGTGTCGAGTTTTAGGTACAAATGTGGAAGTCCAGATAATATTCAAACATTTAAAATTCGTAACGTGGCATATCAACAATACATAATTTCTGTCAAAAAACAGATACAAACTTTTTATAACTCCACACACCTAGCAGGGCAGGTATACATTAATCAGTTTAAGTGCCTTAATGCATTCACTAACAATAAACCACTTAAACTAAAATTGGCAATGGTAAGTCTATCTAGTACATTTAATTCGTTATCTTATCAATGAACATAATAAAATGTGAAACATTGCTTCTACATTCATACAATGACATTTGGTCTTGAAATATTCCATAGTATGGGTAAAAAAAACTGCCTACTATTATACAGGGTGGCTCATTTAAAAGGGTCAGTATGGGAAAGTCTTAAGCTATAAGTCATACAATGTTTTGTTCTTAGGAACCATGTCACCGATTTTGATAAAAAGAAAAACTGCATTCATACATTTGAAAAAGATACTGTACCCAGCCGGGAATCGAACCCGGTTGTTTTGAAAAAATTAACTTATACTATTTCTATTTAAATACCGATTCTGTAGGTCATAAGCAGTAAATAATTCTATGAAACATTATGTCTAAAATGAACAAAACGCATTGTTTTCACATACTTTAATTTATCATAATAAGTGTTCGAAGTGGTTTAGGTATCGATCATGTCATTGCATTTTGTATCTTCATGTGGTGAATTTGCGTTAAAACTGACTTTATGCCTAACCTAAAAGGTCTTCAACGTTATCTTAGCTAGTTTTGTACACATCCTCATCTTTAACGTAACCCCACAAGAAATAGTTTAAAAGCGTTAAATCGGGCGACCTCGAACGACGCACGGTCGCCACATCGAACACCTACTAATATTATAAATTAAAGTATGTAAAAACAATGCAATTTATTCATTTTAGACATAATGTTTCATAGAGTTATTTACTGCTTAAGACCTACATCGGTATTTAAATAGAAATAGTATAAGTTTATTTTTTCAAAACAACCGGGTTCGATTCCCGGCTGGGTACAGTATCTTTTTCAAATGTTTGAATGCAGTTTTTCTTTTTATCAAAATCGGTGACATGGTTCCTAAGAACAAAACATTATATGACTTATAGCATATGACTTTCCCATACTGACCCTTTTGAATGAGCCACCCTGTATACTAATCATAAGTTTTTTTGCCAATAAGTATGTTCTTATTATCGACTTACAAAACCTGCAGACACATTTATGTTCATGTTTGAATGGCGCTGCCAAATGATGTACTAGAATTTATATTATAGACATTGATAATAATTAAGTAATTTTAAAAGTTGGTCTCTTTGATCAAATTGCTTAAATGACAGTAACTGCCATGTTACTTCTATAACTGTTATGAAAGTAATAATATTTTTCGCAAGTAAGTCTATGTATGTGTTTATAAAGTTTTATATATACTTTGAATCCAATTACAAGAATCTAATTAATTGGTTTTATTACGACAATAAACTTTCCTTTGTCCACGTTAACCTTTGTACGATTCAGCACAATACGTACCTAAGGGAAAACACGCAATAGAAATATAACTTTTTGGAGCTTTTCGTAACCTTTACAATGCTATTAAATCTAATAAACTGTGTATGTATCAAACATATAAAATAGCTTATCATCAACATAATAATCAAGTTATTGCTTAACATAATATTTTTCTAATTGAAAAACTGTCTCTAGAGCTTTATTTACAATTTAATATAACATTGTTGATCATTGAAAGGATATCCCTTTAAACAAGACCAGTTTGTCAATTTGACAGAATGAAGTAGTGATTGAGTAGTGATGTAATTGAAATTTTAAAAAACCAACAATATTGATAAACTCTTCATTTTTTTGAAGCTAGTAAACATTCAGTAAAACAGGTACACTACTTTTGTTTTTAAGACACATCATTGTGGTTCATAAACCAAAGAACTGTATGGCTTTTTAATAAATGAGTTTAAAAAAAACCACAGAACTTAGCAGGCATGCACAGAGAAGATAACTAACTAAGTCATGCATCGGTGTTCAATACTTCTGTTACGTTTGCTGTTTTCAAAAAGATTAACATTTAATTATTGTAAAATATATTTTATGATAAATTGAATTTCTTCGTGGAACGAAAAATATTGTTTTACTAACTTTACACTTTTATTTTGATCATATTTCAATCATGAGGTTATTTCATGACACGGCTAGCAAAAAGAGGAACACATTCATGAATCTTTCATCAACGATGTAGCCGAAACTTTCAATATTTATATTTATTTTGATCTTTAGAATCATTTGTTACGATCGCAGAAAGTTATTTTAGTATTCAATTTTACTTTCGTTCGTCTATTGACGTCTGTTTTTATATGCTGCAGCCAAATACAACATAGATAAAAAGATCAAATTAAATTTTAGTGGAAATTAAGTCCCATAGCGTAGATAGTCTGTAAACACTAACTATAGTATACTTCCAACCATAGAAACGTTAACACTTCTGCACGGAGCTAGACTTTAGCGGTGGCACAATTAATACAACATCTTTCTAAAAAAAAATGACACCCAGTAACTTACTACATGCGAAAATAAAACAATATTATAAGAAGTGGTTGGTCTCTTCAATAAGAGACCATCTAGGTCCTCTACTGATCCTTAGTTCACCTCCTAACAATATGTTACTATGTAGATAGGTCACCGTAGCTACTGAAATTACGGGACATAAAAGTTTGTCTCCCAAAGAAGGCTTAGCTTTACACTAGCATTATTGACGTTCATGAGCAGCGGTCACCAGTTATCACCAGGTACGCCGCTTGTTTGTCTGCCACTTTAATCCAATAAAAAGAAGAGCAAATATAAACTTGTTTATACTAATAAAAAGCATCTTTACAATACATCAAGTTCACCGGTACGCCCGAACTCTAGTCGAACACGTGAGCAATAAACTGCCTACGCATAGTCTAGCGAGACAAGTATTTGATTATTCTCTAGATATGATTGTCTAACGAGTTGTTATGCGTGTCATTGCTAATATTATGGTCATTCGGCATTTGTTTTTTTCCTACGCTATTAAAATGACGAGATTGAAATATTGCCCAAGCTAGAACAATGTCTTGCTGTCAAAAAATTGTGTTATGTACTTGGCGCTAAGATGATTTACTACACTGTTTTTGATGAGAATGTCAAAACATTTTTAACTAAAATATTGCTAAATCGCGAACAAAATCTCATCAATTTGGTTACTTGGCGTTTAGACTGCTTAACTGTTGTATTATGTGTTATTTATTGTCTTGTTACTGTTATTAGCTGACTAATGTGTCTTAAAACTACTAAAGTCAATATTTACAAGTACGACGTCTTTCAAATTAGTAACTATGAAGAATTCTGCATATTCCTCGCCATAATAAAACGCGGATGATACAATACCAATGAGATCATTATGCTAATTTAGCCTAGCCCTTGACATTTATCTATACTGCTAACATTGGCGACACAAACGGCCTTATTACAAAATACGGTCTAACTATAAACCACGTTTTATTACGTCACAAAACCACTGTTTTTGAAATTTGTTATTGTAAAATCCGTCTTAATGCTAAAATGTTAAAACTGATTTTGTATTAACAAATTTATGATTTAGTATTTGTTAATACAAAATCAGTTTTAACACTTTAGCGTTAAGACTGATTTTGCAATAACAAATTTCAAAAACAGTGGTTTTGTGACGTAATAAATCGTGGTTTAAAGTTAGACCGTATTTTGTAATAAGGTCGAAATAGGTTAACTATAAACGAATACTCCATTAATACTCTTAAGTTTTGATTTAACAGGTCCTACTTCATCTCTAACATTGTTATTAAAAACAATAACAACAGTTCTTACTTTATTCTTTTTGTTGCGATTACATTCTACTATGTCATCAATGCCAGCATTATTCACTAGAGCCTTTAAATCCCCTTGCGCTTCTCTTGGTCATCGTTCCCTTGCATTTTCTTGACACTGCATCATCAGAGACTATCAAGCAGTTTGGGCAGGATGATATTAATAGTCCAAATTTCTCTTAATCTCCTAAGCAAAGTTAATTTTTATGTTACCGTCGTAACAACTCTATTTGCCATAATTATTAACCTCACTTTTAGCCAATACTTTACATAATAAAACGTGATCCAATATCGACTCATACAATTACAGCTGTGCCTGAGCGAGTAATGCAATCTGTTATAGCAAAGGTTAATCAAGAGCTGATATTCGAGTCCCCTTAATAGTTGGAATATTTGTATACATATACCTAGTTAAGTAATTGGATTGTGAAACAGCTTTTAATTATTTTATATAATAATTTTTGTTAAATAAAACTTGTTCTATTAATTAAATCACAATTTTAATTCTCCTGAGGATAATGCAATTTCCTGGATCAAGCTCAGATTGCTTAGTATAATTTGGTTTATTTAATTTAACGTAAAATGTGCACAGAAAATGGAAATTGAAACCGATCGACATACTACATGACGTGAGCTAGCGTTTAGAGTGTTTTGGAGTAGTTATGCAAACGAGGTGTCGTCGTAGTAGAATAACCGACTTTTATGTTTGAAAGTTAAACATAAACTATTGTACTACTTTAGGAAACCATTCTGCTTCTTTTTAATAATGGCTTGTCATTTAAAATAGATATTCAGTATTGAATTTGGTAAAATGTGTGGCACCTATAAGGCAAAACTGATAGCCGACAGGGCAGACAGGTTTTTGAACGGCGAAAACGTACATGCGGACAAAGAGTGGGGGTAGAGTCATCAACGGGATGAAACGACTACGGCCACGTGTGTACACAGATCGGCAAAATGATGATGACAGAGTGAAGTCTGTAAGACTACCTTCCGTAGCCTTTTTTCCTGGACTATATTCAAGTTTATGATCAAATTCGACATCACATTGGCTTTACATAATAATTTTTGAAGTTCCAGGAACTCCCATCAATCTTCAAAACATTTATTTTTCTTTTAAATATTGTATGTTATTATATTGATATAAAACATTACGTATTAGTACTTAAACATACACTTACAGCGTTCTGCGTACTTTGTATTCTTATGTAATAACTGAGCCATATACATTGCAAATATACTGGAATATGACATCATGGCTTAATAAATGTAATAACTCATTGAGTGTATGTTTAAAATGTATTAACAACACTAGCAAATGTAGAGCATATTTATCCTTATTCTTCTGTACATAAAGTATATACTTATATAAACCTAAAATATTATTACCTACTAGATGTGACCGTATGCATTTTCTATGAATTGCGTTAGAAGTATCTCAGTTTGTTACAAGTTATTTTCGATGAGCACAATAATACAATGTATAACGTATTTTCAGTCTGTTCTTCTTAAAAGTTATGACGTAGGTACATCAGTATTGGTAAAAGTCCATTTACACCATTGTTATTTTTGGTAATAGGACTTTAGTTTTAAACCATGGCTTGTATGTAGATAATCTGTTCCTCATTATAAGCATAATCTACTTATTTTCCTTTTAAAAACAAACAATTTTATTGATCTAAATTGTAAAACTAAATAATATGTAAGTTATTTCTATCCTTGAGAGAAGGTTTTTAAATAAGGTTTTTTATTTAAATTTTTACTATGACTTTCAGAACTTTCTAAAACCAATTATGTAGTGGGATTATCATAGATATCAGGTGATTATCTTGTTCAATCATTTAATTTACCAATACATCTCTTGAATTCCGAATATTATCCGTGAATATTATCTTTAAAAAATAAAAAGAAGGAAAACTTGAAATTAAACCATATACCAATCCGTCTGGCCAGCGTGGTATTAGTAGGCAAAGTACAAGTATCCCTCGGGATGAGGCCCGTCCCTACAGTGGGACATTAATGGGCGGTTATGATGACATCTCTTGTACTTTAAATTCTAAACAAGAAAACAAGACCTTACTCGAAGTTATAAATAAATAATGGGTCAATGAATAAGTGATTTGGAAACGTAATGAGCTCATTCCGTAGTGCCTCAAAATTAGAAACATTTAGCTTTAAATTAGCACTATTATTGTACAGTAATATAAAGCTTTTGGCATCTGTATATTTCGTTCTCCGTGTGGTGACGGAGTAAGAATACAATATGTCACCACCCCATTTCATTCCATGGGTGTCGTAAAACCGACTAAAAGACTATCCGTGAATATTATCTTAACGAAATAAAAATAAGGAAAACTTGAAATTAAACCAATATAGATATACCAATCCAATAATCCAATCCTCTGGCCAGCGTGGTATTAGTAGGCCAAGTATCCCTCCGTCACGGGAGGAGGCCCGTCCCTGCAATGGGACGTATGATATTTCGTTATCAAATGTTCCTCCAATATTCAACATTCTTTACGCACGTTACATTTAAAAGAACGTTAAGGTTATTTTTGTTTACATTGTTATCTCATCACGCACACATAACTTGTTCAACTTAGCGGCTAGATTTATTGAGAATTTGGAAAAGGCCCATGTCAGACAAAATACCCACTCGAAACTCTTCGGGTATCTCATATCGATTTTTAAAGACCGCTATATCAAAAATATCTTTGAGACTGACCTGTAAGTCAAGTTTTCAGGTTTTTTTTTAATGAGACTAAATTCTTAACCACCCAAAAAGCTCTTTGTGCATAAATTATTACGACATTATGTAGCTACTTATGCAATTTAGATGAAAAAGTCTGACAATGCTCAAAAGCGGAAATGGTGCATTAAGCTCATAATGGTAAGACAAAATGATATAATATTGAATGTCTTCTTTGTAGTGATAAATATCTCCGAACTTTTTCCCTTAGTCAGCTTTTACGACATCCACGATATGAGTATTTTACGACATCATTATGAGTACAACACAGGCGCCGTAGGGAACTTCATTATCATACTTATATAAACTTAATGTGTACATATGTTGTTAACTTAAATGGTATGATTAACATCTGTAGGTACAGACATAAGGTAGTATGAGTCATCACGATACGAGTAGTTTCTCGTAAAATATTGTGGATTCATCTGAGACGGTTTCGCCATTCATGATTTTGAACTGAGTCATACTAAGGGTAGGGATGACACGTTTTAACTACGCTACGGTTTTAAAAAACTAAGCCACTAATTATTGCTTAAATAATTCTAACTTTAACGGTAAAACTGTACGCGACCGATTAAAATTACTTTGAAGATTTCTTTGTAGTTTAAATAGAAACTAAATTACGACCAATTGACGTTCTATTCAAAAGAGGCTAATTAGCAATTAAATATAAATTCTTAAAATCAATACTACTTAAGTGACTATTGAAATTTAAGAGCACGACTTATGTAAAAGCTATAACTTTCAACAAACGTTTTGAAATTACGAAAACAAAGACTGCTATAAAAAACTAAAGAATAAATAACTATGCCAATACAAAACCCGTCCAAGACATAGTAGATCCTGTATACATTTAGGATGAAACATAACATTTTGTAGAATGAGGAAGCCCTGTGGTGACGCATTTTTAAGACCAGACGAAAACAGTTATTCTGCCGGTAATTTATAAAATAAACTATCTGACTCAGCTTCTTTGTGTGCCAGAGTTATCTTCATTTGTATTTATATCAAGTAGGTATTATTTATTTAGTAAGCTATTTTTAGTCTTTTTCATTGTACATTATTTTTATTATTATTTTGAAATTGTTTAAACCATCATAAACAGCAAGTGACGCACACGGTAGTAAGTGGTAACCACCGCTCATGGACGCGGACATCAGCAATGCCAGATTATAGCCATTCTACTGTCTTTCCTAGACGACCGACCTCTGTGGCGTAGTGGTTTAATAACATGGCTGCTACGGTGAGGTCTCAGGTTCGATTCCCGCTCAATGCAAATCTTTGTGTGCATGAACATGATTGTTTGCATTGGTGTTTTCTATGTATAATATGTAAGTATTTACAAAAAAAAGTATTTAAGTATGTTTATCCGTAGTCTAGTACAAGCTCTGCTTAGTTTGGGACTAGATGACGTTGTGTGAATGTGTGTGAACATTTATATTTATTTATATTTCCTAGACATAATCTTTTAAGTCTCAGAACCCTGTAATTTTACCCTTCCTCCTAAACATAAATATTTACACACTATTGCTTGGAGGTGAATTAAATGTTTAACTATTAAATCGAAAAAGCCAATAAATTGTATTAATTTGTATAAACCCTGCAAGATTTGACCCTGTACTGTAAAATACGAATTAAATAAGTGGCATGTTTAGTAGCCGCTTTCGAAATACAAATTTCTATTTCGAGAGGCAGATCAATTAGTTTAATTATAACACTGAACAGATCGCTCTTGGTTTCGATATTTTTATATTATTCTCATATAAATAGGTAAGTAGTTTAATCCATGGAGTGCATTTGTTTTGTATCATCATTGAATATTAATGAGAACTAATGTGTTCATGTGAAACTTAAAGGATCATAAAGCATTTGATAGTCTGTATTAAAAATATCAGAATATTACATTTTATAATAGTATTTATTGTGCCATAGTTTTTTGATTCCCTGATATCCGCCATTAATATTGGATTCTCTTCAACATCACTGTCATAATTAAAATTTAATCTATATTGAGATGTGTTTATATAATTACAAATACCTGTTCGTAGCAAGGTTCCCAAACCTAACTATCCGATGACAATTGTTAAAAAATTGCAACTACTATTGTGTATATTGAATTATGAATTAAATTGTTAAACGGCGCGGCGTGTAGACCTAAAAATAAAGCAACGTTAAAATGAGACTGAACATTTAATGACTTCAAACTAGGTACTTAATTAGTTTCACAGGTATTGTTTTTATAGCCGACATAAAAGTCGTAATAAGATAGATCACCTTACAAAAATTTAATTAGGTTAACACGTTCCCTGCTGTGACAGCTGCTTAACTACAGACTGTATATTGAATAACAAACACTTTATTTTTAAATTGTTATTCTTTTATTCATAAGCCTTAAATACCTCGTATATTGTTGTATTATAAATTATAATTGACTCATTTACGCTTATTTTAAAAATAGTAATGACTGTACCTAATGCCTTAAGTATTGGAAATTAATGATGAATATTATAAATTCGACCACCACGAAGTTATAGCAATAGAAATAGGTGACTGCCTTGCACGAGGTCGCTGGCACACCACATGACAATTTTATTAGCAAATTGAGGGTTTCACAAATGAGCCCTTTGACACAGGGCTAAACTAAGGTCATAATACGAGAGTTGTAAAAATTACTCATAGGTACTGTACCTAATAGTTAGTAACATGTCACGTTTTTATATGTGACACTGTATCTCATGTGAATAAGGTTTGAATATTGTCAAGTCATGTTACTTCAACATCATAATTGCGAACTATGGCTAGAAGCTTGCTAAATTGAAAAACTGTTGTACCTACATCAATAAGTCCTTAAGTCAATAACTCAGGACCTTATTCTCAATGAATTACTACTATTATTTTAGTAAACCTTTTACCTTACTAGATCTTCTTCAAAACTCGACGTCTTGAGCTAAATTATTAAAGTTTGTTCAATAGAGTGTGTGGTTTCATATAATTAGTTACTGAATTAATATTATCACACTGTGCAGTTTTGGTTAGCTCATTCGTTATTCCACATACCATCCATGAAGCATCTACCCGTTACTTTATACATACCGTTGCAAAGCCCTCTTCTATTTACATCCAGTTCATTGACAAATGTTTTGTGAGTAGCAAGCTTTAGTTATTAGTAGTGTTCATTAAAATACAAAATGCTAATATTAGATTCGCGAAAGGATAGCAAACGTAGTGCTATCGTTTTTCATATTGTTATTATTTAAAGCTAAGAAGTAATATTATTGGAAAAACTAATTATATTTAACAGTTTAAGAATTTTCTGTACAATTACTTATAACAGTCTGCTAAAACTTAAAGCATACTAGAAACGGCCTTTGCTCCGACCATAGAAGAAAGTGCATAAAGTTTAATTGATTGTGCTGTTTTCAATTCTCAAGATCCTCTTCGAAGATATCATGCGTTACAAAATTAACCATTAAATTATTATGAAAATGAGGCAATCAGTAAGTTGTAACGTGATCAGTATTTGTCACGCCTTTGTATTAAATAATTCTGTTAATTGATTAATCAATCTATAATGTAATTTATGTGTCAGAGAGAAACTCCGCTTGGCATCCATAGATAAGATTGTCAAACCTCGACATGTAGTAGCTGCACTCGTAGTTGCCGAGATCGCAAATAACAAAGTGACCTCGGCAGTCAACACAAGAAGATCCCAGCTGTTTGTCATCTTTCTCACAATCATAATCACAATAACTTATAATGAGTAAACGCAACTGGTATCGCCCATAATAGAATACTGTTTCAATTTACTACTTATATCTTATTAATTCTATTTTTGTGCGCGTATAGTTTGAACAAACTTTGCCGCGTACATTCCACAGTAGCAGTTTAAAACACTGGGCGTAAACACATTAAATTTTTAAACACTCGAGTCATTTTGATTTGTTAGAAACACTTTGTAATTGTTTAATGTTATCAACATTATTGTCATTATCACGTCATTTGAGTACACTTTTATGTCACTGAGCGAACTTTGTTGAAGTTGGAACGTAAATAACACTTTTGGTGAGATCGGAATTGAAGTTAGTGAAGTATTGTTGTTACGCGGAGCTGTGTAAAGTGCGAGGTAGGTAGTTGACGCGGCCGATTCGCGCCATCAACTCCGACGGAATGCTATAGAGCGCGCGGAGCGGGGCCTACCACACGACCTCGCTCAACCAAACAAGCAAGATAAAACACCATGAACGAACGAGACCCACATACCGTAAAATTAGAAGTAGAATCGCAATCGCCAATACAATTGATTAAGTACAAATAATTGCGTTGTGTACAATACAAGTATATTCTAAGCTTTATATTTTGCGCATAAAATATTACGAAAAGGAAACCTATAAGATATTATTTATTTAGTATATTACCGTATATAATAAATATCGTGTCAGTAAGTGGGGTATGTAAGAAGAGTCGTGGATTATTCGAGATTCGACCTCGCGTTGTCTCTATGATTCCTAAGTACTCATCATTAGCTACTTATCATCCAAATAAAGTACGTATTTATTATTCTTTTAATTTAAATGTATCTTTGATTATTTATCTACTAAACGTATCATCTAAAAGCCATAGTATCTATCTAGCCTTCAAAATAAGTATATCTGATCAATGTGACACTTTTGTAAATATGTACTAGGATTACTTACCTTATCTAATTGCATAATATTATTTTATAGATATTGTTCTATAAATAAAAACTTAGCTAACACAAATACGAGAAGTAATAATCTTATCTTGAGTTTGTAGGTACTTACAATTTCAGTATTCATGTTATGTAAAACCAGTTTTGCATATAAAAAGCCGAGATTACTAAAACCTACGAAATTATAATCTATTCTATACTTATAATAAAACTGTAGAGAGATCAATTCTGTACATTGAATATATGTTAAAAATTAATATTGGAGGATGAATGGTGATCGATACTAATGCCAAAAATGCAATCAATAAATTTTTTGTCTGTCTGTCTGTCTGTCTGTCTGTCTGTCTGTCTGTCTGTCTGTCTGTATGTGCACGCATGGGTCAAAAACTACTGAAGGCATTTTAACCAAACTTGGTACAATTGTAGTCCATACTCCCGGGCAGGTTATAGGCTGTATAACATAACGCTAAGACACATAGGAGCTGAGCAGTGGCAAAAAATTTGAAGCAAGTCGGTTGAAAAAAAGCGCGTTCGAGCTCTTATCATCGCATACGTTGATCATACGCCAAAAATATGTATTACAAAAATAATGGTCTTCAAACGATGAACAAAAAAGTCCTAAATAGTATATATCTATCTTTTATATATTAGTCACAATAACCTGTTTAATCGTTAGGGTTTTCTTCAAAGTGTATTAAATACATAAATATATTGTAATTTGCATAGACATATCTTTTTCAAACTCCCATATTTCAAAATTACACTTTAATACCTTATTCATAAAAAAAAAATTATAGAAATCGGTTTATAAACACACAAGATTTAGATGAAAGAAAATTTCCAAATGTCGCAGCGCCAGTATGAGTACGGCAGTACGGTTGATTTTTGTTTAACGTCCGAAACGGCCAACCGGTGCATCTATATAATTTCATTCACATTGACTCTTAATGCGAACGGACGTGGTTCTTATTGACTCTTCTCGGAATAAGCGCGCTTTAGATATTAAAATACATAGATACGTAGTTTTTAGGTATTAAGTTTAAAGTAGGTATCTATCTATACTATAATAAAACAATCGGAATCGGATAAGTAATACTCGAGATTTCGCTAGATCTCTTTATTAGAACAGTCCAATACAAATCAGGGGTCATGAAAAATGGATTTGGTTCAATGTTGAATGAATTTAAATTTCGTTTCTTTTGTTCACGAGATGGCGTTACCAGTAGTAATCATAAAATAAATGAGTTTTTAAATAATATATAACTATTTTATTATTAAGTGCTATTAATAAGTTATTCCTTTTAAATGTTAATAAAATTAACCATGAATCGTATGTGTAATATCAATTATTATAAGTCTTCACACTAGCCTTTAAAAATATCAATTTAACGGACACAAAGAACATCCAGACTAAGGACAATAGTTTGTGTATCACAATTGTCCTCCATGGGAATCGAACCCGCGACCTCATGCACGCCAGCCATGTAATGCGACCGCCGCGCCACCGAGGCAGGTAATTCTGCCGCACCATAACGTGGCGTGCAAATGTATTCATTCATAATTAATTAGCGATTATCCGTGTGGTGACGGAGCAAGAATACAATATGTCACCTCCCCATCTCATCCCATGGGTGGCGTAAAACGACTAAGGGACTATCGGTGAATATTATCTTTACGAAATAAAAATGAAGGAAAACTTGAAATTAAACCCTATACCAATCCGACTGGCCAACGTGGTATTAGTAGGCCAAGTATCCCTCCGTCACGGGAGGAGGCGCGTCCTTGCAGTGGGACATTAATGGGCTGTTATGATGAAAAAAGCGATGTCATTTATTTCAACTTACAAATTTGACAACAGATGGCATTGTGCCTGTGACGTCATTTTCAGTATCGCGGTATTAAGATTTTACTTGAAAGAATGACTTTCGCTCATGTCTTTCAGTATAAGTTTAGACACAGTCTTCATAGATCTGTCTTTGTAAAGATCTGTTTTTGAAAAGGTTTTGGTTCGTTCGTTAATTTTACAATTCGTGTGTAGGTATATCTGTTTGTTATAAGGTTTAAAAAACGATTTTTCAGTATTAAATCGAATTGCGAAGTAAGTAACATCCGCCACGCGAACGAAGTCGCGGGCACAGCAGCTAGTTTTCTAATAAAAACACTGCCTCCAAAACCAAAGCGTTGATACCGATTATTATAATTCCCAAGAAACTAAATAACTAAACTTTTTGCATTGCATATACCTACTGCACATTTTTTTAAATAAAATTCAAATTACTTAACAAATCATTGTTTAAGAAATAACTGAGTTCTGGATAACAAAATTATGAGATAGCAAACATGTAAAAATAATAGAACCAAAATCAAGAACCTGTTTTGGATTCGATTACCTAAGTATATCATTTTACCGAAAGACGGCAAAGGATAAGTAACTACTTAGATCAGTGTTAATCTATAAAAGTATTGTATTTTCCAACTCGGCATTCCTCTGTCTTCTCTCTATGGAAAGGGGCCTTCCCAATAAACCCATAGACAATGGAAACCTTCACCCACAAATACTAAACTAGGCAAAAAGGTTAGCACGCAGTTCCAAATTTTACATTGTACCTCTGATTAGTTATTATACCCCTTCCACTATATTTAACAACATTTGACAGATTGACGTTAGTGACGTTCAGCCGTATCTCGAATGTAATCCCATTCGATTGTAAGCGATTTCGCGATTTTTCAAATTACTTTATTTTACACATTTGGATCCTTACATCAACTTACATTATCATTTTATTACTGTTTCTTTCTTCTATGTTAAGAGAATTAGCCTATAGCTTAAAATGATAAAATTATAGTTAGCTTAGGTATTATTTAAAATACATAATTTATCGTGACACATTCGCGGGTTATAGCTAATCTAAAATATCATATTACATTTTATAAACGTATTATGAAGAGTTAAGGTTTATTCATAGCATTTATTTCTACCGATTATTTGTAATTTGTCTCATAATAGTGGTAATCGTTCTGAGTGTCCATCACTAAGTAACCATGGTAACTGAAAAAAACATGGGTACGTCCATGAAATACAATATAATTTATTCGAAAATAAGCGGAAGTATTACGAAACTTCATGGACGTGAACTGTCAAAAAGCTAAACTTACGCTGGAAGGGGTATAGTTAGATGAATTTATATTCATGATGACCAGATAGAATAAAAATAATGTCTTGTTTTTTTTGCGTTTTTACAGAGGGAAGGATGGGATAGAGAGTCTGATGGCACCGTGTAAGTATTCATAATCTATCACGACTTGGATACAACAAGTGTATGACCTTATTTTAAAGAGGCGAAGAAAATTCAAAGGCGGTAAACTAGGTTTACTTCGTTGTATAATATTATTTTGTGTACAAGTTACGCACGAAATCGTGAGTGTTAATTCCCAAGCGGTAAATATATAATTTTTCAACCTTTCGTACATTTTCATCGGTCAGGGTCACTCGGGTCACGAACGTATTTATAAAATTAATACGTATAAAATATACAAAGAGCCTCATAACTTTTCCTTAAATAAAAGTAAGTTTTATAATTGATATGGCCAACAACGCTCCGGTTAGTATCGGATTTTTCCTCTTTTAACATTTTTTTAAAGACAACTCTTTGCCAAGCCATATGTGGCGCAGTGGCTGCATGTAGAGTTTTGGCGCGAGGGAGTATCGAGTCCCTTGTATTTCCGCCGCTTCGTTGACCGTCAATCGGGGCTCTTATTGTGGTTCGTTTACCGTCTATTTATTGACCATCTCCTATATATTTAATGTTTATTATATGTACTTAATTATTACTTTTTATTTATTAACCTTAAGGAATTTGTATAAATGACATGCTAACAATGGAAGATTTATTTTGCATTGAAATTAATATCATTAGTAACAAACAGTCGGGGTGCCCTTGTACACAAAAGGCTATGACTATACAAAAATTTAAAAAATGCAATTCACAGAAGCTTTTTAATTAACATAAATGACTAAAAAATAAATTTCAAATAAAAAACATGGAAGATAAATAAATTAAAACATTATGTATCACTAGTATTGTACAAATGGTTCTATCAAGCGGACTTATGTGGTGACATTTATACGAGTACAATTATTAATTCGCTCCATCGCTTTAATAAAGTTTTCATTAACTAAATATTTATCTTTTTGGATCATACAATATTCATATTTAATAATAATTATTCAAATATTTTTTGTCTTCTACATACAAATCAGTGCACTGTTAATGCTAAGATATTATTATCTAGATCTAAACTATTTGAAACCAAACCACACGTACTTACAATACCGTTATATTTTGAACTAATTTACAAAACATAACAGTAACAAAGTTGCGTGTATTATTTCGTATACAAATATGTTCCATTGCTTTTAAACATATTCATGAATGGATTTATTCGACGTATTTGAAATTTAAATATAAACCTATAAATTTTAAGCCGATGCTCCTCTATCCCTTATAATTGTAATACGTTGACGACATTATGTATTCATAGTTCGGAGTTACGATAAACAAGGATCAAATTAATACCAAATTGAATGTTGTCGTTAAAATATTAATAGTAAGATTAATCTATGACATAGATTTTACATGAATATAATAAAAGAACTTAATAAAAAATAAAATAAAAGTAAAATAACATTTAAAAAAAAATTATTGTATTATTCGGGTAATTACTAAAAGGCCTGATTTTGATGGGGATTTACTGATAGTTGCTAAGTTTACACTTTACATACTATGTAAAGTGAAATAGTCTATTCTGCAGTTTTTAGGTTTATTTGTACTACAGTAATTGCAAGTGTAGTAAAACATAATTACTATTACAACCATTTAAAACTCTGTAAGTAACTAATACCCTGCACACGATAAAGAAGCTGAGCGATTTATTAAAATTAGTAGTATAATTAATTTACGAGGAAACGAGAGCAAGCTTAAAGCCCGTTGTGCATGAGATGTATTGTTAACACACGTACATGTTTAATTTAATTTTAGTTACAGGAAACTAAAGTGCACACCATATTCCAATTAAGTTTTTCTTGCAAAAAATATGCTGAAAATTTATTTTTCATTTCTATCTCTCTTAATAGCAGATTCTGGAATAAACCAAGTAGGTAACTCCCAAGTTTCTCTGCGTGACGGTAAGCCTTCTGAGAAGGCCCATAGCTAAAAATATTAGATAATAAGAGATAAAAATAATACAGTTTAATTCTATTTCTGCTATTATACTATTAGGTCAAATTGCTTAGAAACGGTATACTCAATTGACTTTTAAATTTAGTTTATATTTAAATCGAAATGTTTCTTGACAGTTTGTTAAATTATTCATGTAAAATTTTGTATTACTTTCAACAAAATACCGCTATCAGGTTTGAAGATGGTCAACGACTTTTTTCTAACTATGCCTATAACTGTAAACAAGGACGTCCAGTGCTAAGCATGCCTGCTTTAAATATTTTCAACTTGTGTAGTTCTATGGGGGCCATAATACCGACTAAGGTAGACAGTAACTCAATTTGATTAAACATATCGTCTAGCCAATGACACTTGGTATTCTGAGCTTCTATTTACCGTCCCTGCATCTTCACCACATGAACATTAAGTCCTTCATAATAAATGTGTAAACCTCTATAGTCCATAGCTGCTTTCTAAAAACCCTCTGATGACGATGTAGTCCGATTAGAAGTAATGTCAGCCTAACGGTAATTAGGTATAAATTCAAACTAATCAACCATTATTATTTTTAATTTCGGATCTGGGAATTTTGTCGTCATACCGTGAGTCATTCAATCAAATATATTTAATTATCTACAACATTTTTTTTTCCTTAACCGGAAAAAAAAAGTTTTAAATTATACTTTACCTTATGCCCGATTTACACATCGACAAGTACAGTAGCGAGTTAAGTAGTATTTTAAGAATAAGTTGATTTAAATAGATCTCCATCCTATTTTTTGGCGAGTTAAGTACGAAGTAGCCCCCTCTCTCGCATCTCGCCAACTTAAATCAGCAAAAAATAGGATGGAGATCTATTTAAATCAACTTAATCAACAACTTACTACTTAACTCGCTACTGTACTTGTCGATGTGTAAATCGGGCATTATAGTCGATTCGACAGTTAAATTTAGAGCAAATGACGATAACACAGTTGCATAAGGCACCTTACATCATTATTACAATAACAGCCTGTTAATGTACTTCGAGTACTGCAAGGAAGAGCCTTGCCTGATGGTGGGATACTTGGTCTACTAAATAATTTCCATAACTTTTAAGCTATCGCCTTTCATTATTATAAATATAATTGCATGAGCTTGCACCATATTGAGAAGTACTTATAAAATAAAGTGTTCATTGTTTGGTAGTAGTTCCACAGTTGCCTTTTACGACACCTTCGAAATAAGATGGGGAGACTGCATGCTATTATCTTAGTCAATCACCACACAATAATATTTATAAATAGTATAGCTATTCGTTAACCTTGTGAGATGGCGGCAAATCTTAGCATAAGTTTTTCAAGTGTTTGTAAAACAATTTTATGATAACAAAATGCAGTAAACGCACAAATGTATAACGAGATACACTAAAAATAATTACAAATCCAAACCTTTATCAGATAACGTTATCATTATCGTAGGGTAAACATAAATTGGTAGATAGTGAGTTAGCGAGCTGTCATATTATTATGTTGTGTTAGTATATTTATTTGTGATTGTATTATCTAAATTTCCCAAATTGTCCTTATTTTTGCTTTATGTTAGCAGACGAGCAAGTGGTCTACGTCATGGTAAATGGTTCTCTCCTCTCCTGGATGCCAGTAATGCTAGAGTACAGTCAAACCGCTACTTATCCTGGGGCAGAATCGGTTACGTTCCATAGATGCAGCGTACCCTGCTCACAGCAACATGAATAACTACAGAGGTTGTTTGGTTTTCTGAGATTTAGTTCATTACTAGCTGATGCCCGTTCACCAGCGTTTTATAAGTAGCTTAAATGTTGTTCTACACCCAAAAATATCGATATTTCAAATTTCATCAAAATACATTCAGTAGTTTTTGCGTGAAAGAGTAACAAACATCCATCCATCCTCACAAACTTTCGCATTTATAACATTATTAGAATCGGATTAAATACAATTTGAAATGTTTCATCTAGTCTTGTCTAGAGTATCTATCTGTACCTTTTGACCTAAACGCAGTACCCAACATGTTCACACTACTGCTTGGAGGTTAATTAAGTTAAGATTAAGTTGGTTCTAATTTAAACAAACGGCATCTGACGCTGAGATTTTAAACTTGGTCTAATTAAATTTGATGTTCTTTTTAGTAACTAACTAAAGGTATAGGTAAGAATTTGTTTCGGTGAAAATTAACAGCAATCTAAACTAATTGCTGGTTGATCAGTTTCTGAAGTTTTCTTTAACTCTTGGTCAATGGAATACTCGTCCCCTATTATGGTTATATAATAGTATAGATTCAGAAAAAAATAACTCGGTATCATAGATAAGAATATGTACTAACGTACTCGGTATCCACAGATTAAATTGTATTTGAAACTATACAAATATCATGTCAAACATAAGAATAAAAGTAAATTAATATTTAAACTAACTCTTATATTAACATGACTGCTGTTTGTACGACTAACATCGCTGCAATAATGTTACTTTAATGTGGGTTTTGTGGGTTTTCATTTGTTTGTAATTTACGTCGTTGTACGTTAGTCGTAGCGGTATTATTATGTCCTCACAGTCATTGGACACTAGTGCACCTAATTGATTTCTATTTCTAGATTTTATTAGTTTTTTTGTTGAGGACGAGGCTGTGGTGGGGCAGACAGCCCTCAACCAAATTTTATTAGTGTTCCTCGTTTAAGCTTATAGCAATTTACTTAACTTACAAAAAGATTTCGATTCATGCTCGAAGTTGTGGGCGCTTTCACGAAGAGCCAGAGTCCAAATAAAAAACTGTTTGGTTTGCTCAACAATAACTAATAATGTTCATAATAAGGGCCAAGGGATTGCTTTTAATAAAAAAAAAATAAACAATAGCTTATTTTACTAGGTATATTATTATGTTATCACTACATATTATTATCCAAATAGCATTTATTACAGCCACTTAGTTCGTAAAACAATTATCTTAATATCACTTACAACACATCACACTAATTAAATCATATAATGTATAGTAGCAACAAAGAAACTACATAGAACATTCATTCCATACATTGGTCTATATGACTATTACGGGAACAGTACAACCGCTCCGTACACTTTGTATGTAGGTAATCAGAAGCCTTGACCCCTCGCGTGTTAAGGGCGAAAATGTCGCCTCAAATTCACCCTTAGCGTTTTTCAGTAAAATTTTACACGTCACTAATAAGATTATTTATATAAATTAAGATTATTTTTGTAAATTATGTATTCGAAGTGAACAAAAATATTGATTTAAGTTTTATTTTGAGTAATTCCACGTAAAAGTAAGGCAGGTTTTATAGTTTGATCAAACAATAGCATAGAAGATAAACGTTTTTAGGATTCTAATGCATATGTATCTATATATAAAAAACAATACCTACGCTTGAAAGCTATTAAGTAGACAAAATAGGGGCAACTCAGTTATTGCTCAGCTATCACTTTTCGTAGATAATTTGACGGATATTGTTTTAAATAACCCGAGTGATAGGTTTTTAGTAATGGGTGACTTTAATCAACCTAATATTATATGGAAGGCGTCCGGTCATGAATGCCTATTACCAACTAACATCCAGGGACATCTACAGCGGATTGCTATGGATAATATTACTCTTTGCAATTTATCACAGTACAATAGTCAGTTCAACAATAATAATAAGTTATTAGACTGGGTTCTATGTAATAGTGTTGTAGAGGTAGTTCACTGTAGTGACCCCTTGGTTCCTGAGGACTTGCCGCACCATATAGCGTTGTGTATTTCTATGAATTCTGGGTATAAGCATACTTTGCCTGCCAGTCCGCGAGTCAACTTCTTATACAATCAAGCAGACTACACCTCTATCAATATGGATATTAATTATATTGACTGGGAGCGGGAACTAAATTGTAGACAATTAGACGATGCCGTTACATACTTTTATAGTGTCCTTAAAAACTTACGAATCAAATATATCTCAACTAAGTCCAATACCGTGTTAGTTAAGTACCCTCCCTGGTTTGATCATTCATTAGTACATATTATTAAAGAAAAAACAAAATTTCATAAAAAATTTAAGAATTATGGTAATTTATCGGACTATAACTCATTTATAATATTAAGACAGCGAGCCAAAGACGTAGAGAGGGAACTGTATGACTCTTACATAGGTAAAATAGAATCTGATATTCACAAGGAACCCCGAGCATTCTGGCGTTATGTAAAATCAAAAAACCAGTCCAGCAATTACCCAGCTACGCTTAAATATAATGGTCTTTCGTCTAGTAATGGGGAGGTTATAAGTGACATGTTCGGTGATTACTTCATGGTCAGTTTCCTTCATGCAAACCCGTACAATAATAGCTCCTTACAAGCGCAGCCGCATATAAATGGTCAGCATGATCAAGGAAATATATCCTTGGTGAGTTCAATAGAAATACACAACGACGAAGTATATAAGTTATTGAAAGAAGTAAACCTTAATAAAACCGCGGGCCCAGATGATATTCCACCAATTTTTATTTTACATTGTGCGAAAAGTCTTACGAAGCCGTTAACAATTACATATAAAAATTCTATTAGTAGCGGTGTAGTACCAACTATTTGGAAGTCGGCTTATATAACACCAATACACAAAAAGGGGCCCAAGGATAATGTAGAAAATTATAGACCTATATCCAAGCTGTGCGTGTTCGCTAAAATACTTGCAAAAATAGTGCATAAGCAGGTTTACTCCGCAATCAAACTTGAGTTTAGTGAACACCAGCATGGATTTATAAAGGGTCGCTCTACCACATCAAACCTAATTGTAGCAAGTGAGTTTATATCATAACATATGTCACAACGATCACAGGTTGATGTTATATATACCGACTACAAAAAATGTTTTGATCGTATTGATCACTTTACACTGCTAAGAAAATTATTACTAATAGGGATACGCGGGGACTTATACAGGTGGTTTACATCATATATAGAAAACAGAAGCCAAATAGTTGTCTTAAATGGCTATGCTTCTCGAACCATGTCTGTTCCCTCGGGAATTCCTCAGGGATCCCTATAAGGACCTCTTTTATTCAATATTTTCATAAATGATATTTCTTCTTGCTTTAAAACCTCTAAAATTGTTTTATATGCCGACGACGTGAAGATAATGCATATTGTATCGTCTTCCTATGACGCTGGTTGTTTGCAACAGGACCTGGACCGCTTTTAGACATACTGCATGCAGAACAAGCTAGAACTGAACGTCTCAAAATGTAATGTATGCTCTTTTACACGTAAGCCTAATCCATTTATTTACAACTATACACTATCAGACACTATCATAGAAAGAGTTACTGTTATTAGGGACTTAGGAGTTACTTTTGACTCTAAGCTCTTATTCGATAGTCACATAGATAATGTGGTTGATCGAGCATCCAAGGCACTGGGTTTTATTTTCAGAATATCTTCTGAATTTAGAAATATAAAAACAATTAAAATATTGTATTGTGCCTACGTCCGTAGTCTCCTAGAGTACGCATCTCAGGTATGGAATCCTAATTATAACATATATATTGATAGATTAGAAAATATTCAACGAAAATTTTTAAGGTATATTCAATACAGATCAAATACTTACCTGCCTAACTACTTTAGTCGTTGCAGAAGGTTTCACATTCTACCATTACAGGAACGTAGAAATATAGCCGATGTTAGCCTATTAGTTAAAATCATTAACGGGTCTACTGATGTTAGAGAGTTCACTGATAAGCTAGGTTTGCGAGTACCTTCTGCATTGCTTAGAAGGCATGACCTTCTTCATACACCTGTGGTTCGAACTACTTATAGGCAAAACTCATACCTAATCAGGGTGAGTCGTGCCTATAATGATATAAATCGTGGGACAGACATAGACTTATTTAACATCAGTCCAGACAAAATAAAAAACATATTGTGCATTAATTTCTTCTCAGGTGCTGCAAGTCACTGAGTGGTAACATCCCTGTACTTAGTTTTGATTTTGTATAAATTACATACTGTTATTACTTACTGTGACATTTTTTAAAGTCTTAGGGCCAGATTCAGAGACTGCACTTTGACTTTACTTTAGCAAAGTCTAGTTATTTTCTCTGAATTTGAGATATAAGGCCCAGATTCAGAGTCGTGACTTTACTTTCTTTCAAAGTAATCTTCCCAAAGTAAACTTTTTATGCGAAAAGATTACAATAATGTTTTTCAAATTCAGAGATAATAACTAGACTTTGCTAAAGTAAAGTCAAAGTGCGGTCTCTGAATCTGGCCCTTACCGTACCATCATAATTGTATAAATTTAGTTAAAAGTGAAAACTTGTAATTGGCCATCTCCTGTGTACCCATTATATTTACTGTTTATGTTAGCTGTAAGTTTTCTAAATTTCAAAATAAAATAAAATAAAATAAAGTACAACTAGACTTGATCCATGGTGTGACATTGGTTTTATAATCGTAATTTTAATCAGCGCGTACCAATTAATAAGTTTTCTGTATGATGAAATTCCTTTATTAACTTACAATTTAATACAGAAACAATTCATTTAGTAAAATGTAATAACAGTTACGATTTAATCATCATAACAGCCCTTAAAAGTTAATCTGCAGGGCCGGGTTATTTACATACGGAACCATGGTCTACAGATATCGCGCTAGAACTCATCGACTCGTTTGTTTTCGTAAAAGACATTGCATTATAACCGTTGGTTTATGTTTATATAAACAGGGTATCTATATACCTAGAGGAAAAGCTAGAACACTGTCAAAAAATAAAACAGTGGATAGTATTCATGAAACGACCTCTGTGGCGTAGTGGTTATTATAACATGAACAGAGGTCTCGTGTTCGATTCCCGCTCAATGCAAATCTTTGTGTGCATGAACATGATTGTTTGCATTGGTCTGGGTGTTTTCTATGTATAATAATATGTATTTACAAAAAAAAAGTATTCAAGTATGTTTTCCGTTGTCTAGTACCTATAGTACAAGCTCTGCTTAGTTTGGGACTAGATGGCGTTGTGTGAAAGTGTAAGGAATATTTTATATTTATATCTTAGGTAGCTTAGGGTAAAAAAGGCTGCATAAGTCAACAGTGAAAAGTTTAATACATCCCGTTGTTTCAACACATGGTTATCGAGGACAAACATTAATTTCGTTTATAGTAGGGTGGCTAGACTGACCTCCATGTGTGTCGGGGGTGCGATACTATTACGTCAATCAGACGGTCGCGTCACGTGATGTATTCGTACTTCTACTTTATTAGTTGTATACTAAATTGTTTTTACTGTAAACACGACGTCATTGTTTAATCATCTAAACAGCCAATTGACGTCCACAACTGGACATAGGCCTTCTCCAAACGCTTCTACTTGATAAAAAGACATTGTTTCATATTGACTGCAGGAGTACCTACCTGTTTTTTTTAATTTATTATCGCTTTGTTACTCGTATATTTAACTAGGAGTTTTTTATTTCTGCTTCCTTATATTGCTTATTTATGGCCTAAGGGCGGAAGAAATGCACCAACACTTAACCTAACGTGAAATGCACGTTCTCATTCTTTTTTAGAAGCACTGATAGACCCGGGCTCGAGTTGGATATGCCGATGACGCCGGACAACCTTCAGTCATAAAGTCCATTCAGGTTAATTCAATCAAATTAGCCTTCAATTCATAACACTCCTGACGCCAGGAGTCAAGTTAAGTAAATAATTTTCGTATAGGTCAAAAAGCTTGAGACAAATAACTAAAAACTTTTCGTAAAATACTTCATTCTTAGTAATGGAATTATTACTGTTATACATTTTGTCAAACACGAGTACAAGATTAAGGAGTCCAAGGGGCAACTGTTATGAATGTAGCAACTGAATGTCGAGGATTGTTATTTTAATCCCGATGGAAATATCAAACGGACTTTATGACTCTGAGGGCTGTCAGGGTCATGGGCATGCAAACCACACGATGTTTGTCCCAGTTGTCATGATGAGTCTTGTTAGAAAGAAGTAAACTTTCGAAAGTTATCCTAGAGCCATAGATTATAGTTTTGCCATCTAGATAATAATCAACTTGTCTATAGATGAACTTGGTACAAATGTTCTTCATACTCTACCAAGTCATTCGTATTTATCAATACACATAACCAACACACATTTCATCATATCTATAAACAAAACTAGATAAAAGAATTGACAGTTTGACAACATTGTTGTATATTTATCTGAATTTGGTATACAGTAGTGACTTTATCTTTATCAGATGTTTATCTGAGCACCGTTTAGTTCAAGTATTGTCGCATAGTGTACGATTTTTACTGACCGAAGCGCGTCTGAGAGCATTTCACGTTGACTAAAGGAAATTGAGCTTTGTCTACAGTTGATACATTTCACTTATGCATGGAGGAAAAATCGCGCGCGTATATCGAGGCAGCAGGTCGGCTGCGCTCAGTTAGCATGCAAAAATGAAGTTTGACGACTGTTCATAAGGTTCAATTTCCTTTGGTAAACGTGACATTATCTCCGACGCGCTTGGCTCGGTGGACATCGTACATAATAAGGCGTAGGCGCACAATGTAGTTCACTGCCCACTTATCCAAAATGCATGAGTATAGCTTCCGTTAGCAAGCGAGTTTGACCGCGGCCACACATCCGCTATGATTATGAGAACATTGCTGAGATAAAAAATGTAACTATATTTTATATTTTTGTATGATAAATTACTGAAAACAAACGTTTATTTATTTTTTATCGTCGCTTCGTTTCCAATAATTGCTCTGTGTAAAAGTTATTAAGTACAAATATTAAACATAATTATGAGGCTATAAATTTATACTTACAAAATTGTATTAGCAAACATAGTTAAGTACCCATTTACGTATTGCTATCATTACCGAATGGTAAGTTGTTATGTAGGTAAATAATTACAAAAAAAAATAAGTATGTTTATCCCTTATACCTACTTAATGTAAGAAATGCTAGCTGGGACTTGGGTCAAGGGCATGACAACTGACAATGATCACCGCATATAGAGGGGTACATTTAATAATAAATATCAATCCGAGGCTGAAAAAAATACTCGACTAGTCTACGCTCCAAATCCCCAAGAATTTCACCAACTCTGTTAGGTACTATATGACGTGAGAGTATTTAAGATTAACTCTCCTGGAGAACTAGACGGTGTAGCAAAATGATGCCTGGGTTGGCATGCCTGATAAGATGCCTTACTTGTTCAGAGTATAATTTTTTCTGGATTGTAAAACATTCCCCTACTCTAACGTATAAGGAGCAGGTCCTTATACATTGGAGCAGAGCAATATTTTACAGTAACCACAACCCTACGGACCCACCATACCTCTGAAGCCTGCAGTTTAGATACGTTTTAAATAATGCTCTTGCTTCCTGGTGTCCCAGCTCTAATAGCTTAGAGTTACACTGTTGGTTTCATATGATAAATTAAACATCCACTCTTTCAACAGACAATAACTGCAGGACAGGACAACAGGTGACAGGAGGTTTACGATGCTGTATTAAATGGGTTTTATGTATATTTTTCTCTACGGCTTTATACCTAACTTTATTCAAATCCATCGTTACTGCAAATACTAAGCACATTACCAGGAAGTCAAATTATGTCAAAACACAAGAATGATAATGAAAAGTTTATTAAAATTTTATTGTATAACAATATTAGTAACATTATAATTATTTAACGTTAATTCTCAAAAACATTACGCTTATAGGTAAATTTCATTAAATTAATTATATTTTAAGAGATCTCATCTCATATGAAAGCGATTTTATACATGAAATCGACAACAATGTAATAAATAATTAAATATTAATTGCGTTAAATTATTAAAAAAAGCATTGTTAATAATTGGGTCTGGTTAATTCTTTAAACGTTAGTGGTAGTATCTGCTTTAGAACTAATTACATCGAGACATTTATGGTAGGAATTAATTGACGCCAACGTCACGTGATGTAACAACAGTAGCCGTTCTTGTAACGCTGGTAGTAGCATTGGCTGTTTTAGCTGCAGTACCAACTTTCCTTACCGTAGTTGAAGTCGTTGTTTTAGAAATTCCTCCATTAGCTAATTGTTGAACATCCGTATTAGTATGCACTTCTTCTGTGGCTGTCTGTTTTTTATCATGAGCAGTCGCATTTTTCACGTTTCTTTCTACACTTTGCTCATAACCATTCTTCTTGACTACTTGACTACTGGCTTCTTCCGAAAATCTACTACTTTTCTCACCTTGTTCAGCAATTCTACGTACTCCATTTTCTACTGGAATCACTTCAGTATTATGGTACTGCTCGGAATATGTATTACCATCAGTCTTGTCGATTGTATAGGAACCACGACGTACAATTGGTTTTTCCGGAATCCAAACGATTTCTTGTGTTAATGTTTCTTGATTATGAACGGGCTCGGGTGACATAGTAGGGCTTCTAGCACCATTCTCGTGTCGAACTTGAGTAAGATGTCCTCGTGTTATCTCAGTTACATTTGAATCAACATGTTTGTTGTTAACTTGAACATTTTCATTGACATGGGTGTCTTGTCTCACGGTATTCTGTTGAACGTGTGTATTTGTGTGCGTGGTATCTAAAGATCTAAGCTGCCCCAACATCGGGGAATGTTTAATACCGAATGTTATTTGAGGCGTTTTGTTAATTTGTGCCTGTAACAATAAAATAATATATGTTAAGTATCGTTTATCTAAGCAAATAAACAAGCCTTTGAATGGTACCAAGTACTTTTTATTATAATTGGCTATTTTAAATAATTACATATTCAGCTTTAAATACGAAAAGTAAGGTATAAAACTTCACATAATACAAGACATTTTAAAATCCTAAGCCTATCGTAAATTTAAATATAAAAATATCTAGACGGTAAAAAGGTTTATTAAAACTACAATAAAACGTTATTAATGACATCCGGGAAAACAAACAGTTTACTTGCAGTAATGGGAGCGTTCATTTTTTAAATAATATACTATCAAGTTTTAGTGATAGTCTCCTTTTCCCAAAATTTTACAGTGGCCATGGTCACAGGTAAACTAGATAATATGAAAGTTGTTATTTGTATATAGTCGTTATTGACTTTTTTTGGTTTGCAACATTGGACACAATCTAACACAACACAATAACACATAACACTATAACACATTGTCATAAATATTTAAATACATATGTTAACAATTACAATTAGGTATCCTTCTGGAATGCATGATGCATACACAGCATTCATAATTCACTGTGCAAAGTTAAACAATACTTTTTGAAGTTATAGTTTTGATAAATGACAAATTTTTTAGCCTAAATTCAACCAGAACCAAGTCAAAGTCACGGTTGAATAATTTCAATAGAAAAATATGAAAATAGCTTTTAAAAAGCATTCACTTATATGCTAAAATTACCTTTTCAGGTGAATACGTGCCAGGTGCAGGCACTCGCGCACGATCATCTACAGGCACTTTATGACGTCCTGAAATGGTGTAAACGGGGGTATCCAACACAGATGGTATTCTGTAGGAGTTCGGCGCTGAAAACGAGAAACACAGTTTCGTTAACAATAATGTTTAATTTACCGGTACTTCTGGTTAAAGGGTTTTATTATTAATGAGCTCCCAATCCTTTTATTATTACATTAAATTTCTTAATGTTAAATAATATTATTTTTGTATTTTAGTTTCCTTAAATTAGATCGCCACCGTGCTTGTTATTTGTATTATTTTACTGCTATTCGTATAAACTCACCAGGCGTTTCAGCGAACTTATTTGTTTGAATTTTAATACCAAAACTATGTTGCGGTGAATAAGTCAAAATAAATTTGTAGCCTTTTTCTGGATTGTAAGTGCCTGGAGCTGGCACCTTGAGCCGCTCATCTATGGGCTCTTTATGTCTACCAGATATTGTATATAGTGGAGTTTGAATGGGTGTTGGAATATTGTATGTATTCGGTGCTAAAATATTTTGAATAATATAGTAATAAATATTGTAGGCTAACGTTATAAATTAATAAAGTTTAAGTTATATACTCACCAGGAGAATCAACAGTCTTTACATCTTCAGTTTTAATTCTAAAGGTATATTGAGGAGCATGGTGCATAAGAACTTTGTCAGCTTTGTCAGGGTTGTAACTGTTTGGAGCAGGTACGTTGTCAACTTTATGTGGATTTGTTTTTATTCTAAATGAGTACCGAGGTGCAGAGTCCAAGAGTATTCTATCTGCCTTTTCAGGGTTATACGCATTTGGACTGGGTGTATCGGCAATCTTATTATTTTCAATTTTAGGACGAAAAGAATAAGCCGGTGCGTGAGCATGTAAAACGTTGTCGGCTTTTTCTGGAGTGTACGCATTAGGAGCTGGATTATTTGAGGGTTTATCTGTTGGGCCTTTAACTCCAAATGTGTATTTCGGTGCACCATCTAACATATAATTGTATTTAGTGGGATCATAAGCGTTGGGAGCTGGTGTATTTTCAATCTTTCCCCCTTGTCCTTTTCCAGCCATAGTATATTTAGGAGTACCATCTAATAGATGAGGGTCATATTTATTTGGTCCAGGCCCATCATAAATTTTAGGATCTTGTCCTTTACCAGAAATGGTATATTTTGGTGTACTTGAGGGTAAATGAGGATCGTAAGCATTTGGAGCTGGAACGTTAAAATGCTTCTCTTCATTACCTCTTCCAGACATTGTGTATCTTGGAGAATTATTGGCTAAATGTAGATCATAGCTATTAGGCCCTGGAGTTTGAGATGGTTTACCTTCTGGTCCTTTGCCATATAAACTATATTTGGGACCATCATCCCTTAAATGAGGATCATACGCGTTAGGTCCAGGTGTGTCCGATGGTTTCCCATCTTTACCTTTGCCATATAAGCTATATTTAGGAGCGTCATCCCTTAAATGAGGCTCATATGCGTTAGGGCCAGGTGTGTCCGATGGTTTTCCATCTTGGCCTTTACCATACAAGCTATATTTCGGAGCGTCATCCCATAAATGAGGATCGTAGGCGTTCGGTCCAGGAGTGTCCGACGGTTTTCCATCTTTGCCTTTGCCATATAAACTATATTTCGGAGCGTCATCCCTTAAATGAGGCTCATATGCGTTAGGTCCAGGTGTGTCGGAAGGTTTTCCATCTTTGCCTTTGCCATATAAACTATATTTAGGAGCGTCATCCCTTAAATGAGGCTCATATGCATTAGGTCCAGGAGTGTCTGATGGTTTTCCATCTTGGCCTTTTCCATACAAGCTATATTTAGGAGCGTCATCCCTTAAATGAGGATCGTAAGCGTTCGGTCCAGGAGTGTCTGACGGTTTTCCATCTTTGCCTTTGCCATATAAACTATATTTAGGAGCGTCATCCCTTAAATGAGGATCATAAGCATTAGGTCCAGGAGTGTCTGATGGTTTTCCATCTTGGCCTTTGCCATATAAACTATATTTAGGAGCGTCATCCCTTAAATGAGGCTCATAAGCGTTAGGTCCAGGTGTGTCTGATGGTTTTCCATCTTTGCCTTTGCCGTATAAGCTGTATTTAGGAGCGTCATCCCTTAAATGAGGATCATAAGCATTAGGTCCAGGAGTGTCCGACAATTTCGCGTCAAGGCCTTTGCCATACAGGCTAAATTTAGGCGTACCATCTAATAAATGGGGATCGTAAGCATTTGGTCCCGGCGTATTATTAGGTTTGTCTGTAGCTGTTTTTGGTCTAAAACTGAAGGCTGGTGATGACTCATGTAAAAGTCTGTCAGCTTTATCTAATGAATAAGAATTTGGTGCGGGTAAGTCTTCAATTTTTTGTGTTGCTCCTTTACCAGCAAGACTAAACTTAGGTGCACCACTTAACATTTGTACCGATTTTTCTGGTGCATACATATTGGGAGCTGGGGTATTATCAGTTTTGATTACTTGATCTTTTGTTCTGAATGTATAAGATGGTGACGACTCATGTAACACTTTGTCAGCTTTATCTGGGCAATAAGCATTTGGTGCGGGAGTTCTTTCAATCTTGTCAGAATGGCCTTTACCAGTTATGCTGTATTTTGGGGCTCCATGTAACATGTGAATCGATTTTTCTGGGGCATACATATTTGGTGCTGGTGATTCACTCCTCATTATTACTTGCTCCTTAGTTCTAAACGAATAAGACGGTGAACTTTCATGTAAAACTTTATCAGCTTTCTGAGGGCTGTAATAGTTTGGACCTGGAGTTACTTCTTGCTTTTCTGCGATGCCTTTTCCAGCTAAGGTATACTTGGGTCCATGTTTGAGAGAACTCATAGACTTTTCTGGTGAATAGAAATTTGGAGCTGGTGCATTGTGTACTTTAGTAATTGTAGTTTTGGTTCCAAATGAGTAGGCAGGTGATTTTTCTCTTAGCATCCTATCTGCTTTTTCAGGACTGTAAGCGTTAGGTGCAGGAACTTGTTCAACCTTAAATTTCATATTTCTTGAAATAGTGCTTTTAGTGATGGTAGTGCCCTGAAATTAAATTAAATTGAATAAATATTGAGCAACAGTCTAACAACATGACAAGCAATTCCTACTATAAACAACATAAATACACTACAATAATATAAAATCATTTTAAAACTACAGTTAGTAATAAAGTAATTAAATACCTTTTAATTTCATGTTTAGTGCTGGTAAATGCAAATGAAAGTAAGCTCAAAAAAATCTGAATGGATAAAATATGTTAAAAATAACAAATGTTCATATAAACTGATATTACGTACATTTATTGCTAGTGATTTTATTACAAGAATATTTAAGTAATAAATTTTATATACATCACAAAAATATCCTAAAACAATAGAAAAACCTTAGCTCTGATAAAGCATGACGATGAATGGCTGATATCGATGAGATCTCGTTACAGACAGATGATTGTTAGTTGGCAGTAATTTCTTCTGGTGTAGGGTAGTATACAGACTGACCCAAGAATTCCGAGTGCCGGATGCCGAATGTATGCGCTGGCGCCCATGGCAAGTTCACACACACCTGTCATACACCCACCACCATTGTTAGTTACAGAAATACAGTCGGTCAAAGAGATATTATTATGTATGTTGTACCGTCGCATGAGGGATACATTTTACTCGAAGTTTAGTTTTTTAGTTTGCAATCATGCTAGTTAGACATAGTCAAACGAATTATTTGAAACTCTTTAATTCCTCATAATGACGGTCCAGCAAATTATCTCTCTAGCCGACATAACATTAAAATAGCATTATGTTAAATTAAATCTGTTAACACGTTTCATTGCAAATCGTAATAACATTGAAACAGATATGCGTATATTTTGATTATTATTGATTCATTATGAAAAACTTGTAATGCAAACCTACACAAAACTACAAGTTGAAAGGGTCTTATCTATTTTATGTCCAATTTTTTTGATATCTTGAGTACGTGAAGAAAGGTGTTAACAAACTTTTTATAAGTAAACGTTTTGAAGTAGTAATCAAAGTCAATGAACAGGCCAGATGCTATTGACAAATCCTTCATTGCGAATCACACCTACGCGGTAGCAAATTAGGCTCGCGTGTAACTGACAGTAATAATATTAAACAAGAGTTGTATCCGCGTGGGTTGAATCTACTAGGAAGCATTTTGTTTTTCCTAGATAGAAGGTCCTGGATAATTGTCAAACTACAGCTGTTTACCAGTTGTTATTGAGGTAGATAAATGTTTCAAACTTGTAAATAGGTAGAGAAGGCCTAAGTTACTTAGGTCCTAAAGTTTCAACTCATTGCCTAAGCATAATTTTTTCGCGGAGTTCTAATTGTAATAATCATGAAAATGAATATTGAACCATAACTCAGTTGTTTTATTAAGACATTGTCAATTGAGTTAATTTTATTGATATTACGTCATCAAAACAACATTGTGACATTGATTAATACTTCGAAAGCGAGAAACCACAAATCATTGGATTTAGTAACTTATGAGTTATATTTTTCGCAATAACATTATTATGAATACGAATGACTCGATTTGTAATTTAATTATTTCAAGAATGATTATTAAAATCAGTCATGTATTAGTAAATATAATAAAAATGTTAAGTATAAGTATAAACGGGAGATTAACGGGCATATGTACTTAAGGACTCCAAGAGTCAGCTTGGGATCACTGCCAGTGTAAACTGTGACGAAACGTCAAGGAAAATGAAGGCATACATGCCGCGTTAATCTCCCACTTCCATAATATTTATAATAATAAAACGCGATTTATAAAAGATATTAAGTAAATATAATTAAATGAGGTTACCTTTTCAGGACAATAGACTCCCGGACCAGGTACAGCAGATGTAGGATGTCGGAACTCTCGTCTCGGAGCGATAGTGTAGGCAGGTGGTCGTTTGTTAAGTGCTGTTGATGCTTTGTCGAGAGTATAGGTCCCGGGGCCTGGTAGAGGGCCCTTGTACTCCAATGTTTTGGCTCGACCTGTTATACTGAAGGCGGGTGCAGCTCGCTTACCACCCTCTTTGGCTTCGCCGAGTACCGGTGGCATAGAATATGTGTTTGGTGCTGGAAATTTAAAATTTGACAATAAATACTAAAGATTTTAAATGGCTTGTTTTTAAATGGAATTCATAAATACAGTTATAATAATCTCATTCACTTAGCGCCATCTAGTAAATACTTTTTTCGGGAAACATTTAATTTTTACACATTGATGTTCTCGATTAATTATTGACTTGTGCAGGAATCAAACCTGGGAAATTGGCGTTACCACCAGAAACTAAAAAGATATTGTATCTACTTGCTATCATAATAAAGTATTATTATTTTCTATAGTACCTACACTTTATTCATTCAAAGCCAAAACAAGTGTCGGCATCAAGCAAGACATCTGTTGTGCAATAAAGATGTGGTAAAAGAAATGGATGGGTAAACAAAGAAAAGAACAAACAAAAACATCGAAATATAAACATTCATAAGCACAATCTCAATTGAAACAGTAACTAAATAAAATGATAAATAATAAAATATTCTTCACACATTCACATGACGCAGTCCCAAACTAAGTAGCTTGTACTACGGGTACTAGACAACGAATAAACATAACAACTTATACTTATGTTTTAAATACATAAAAATTATGGCACCTAAATCAATGCAAATAATAAAAATACACACGAAATAATACGAGTACAAGTCTTCTAACCATATATACACAGCATAACGTATGTGGCTATTACACGACTACTCCTGTGGCTACTCTAATAGTGGCTATTAATATAAACGCAATAGATAGACATAATATAATAACAAAGTGACTATCTACTAGCATCTGTGACCTTCAATTAGAACAATTACCCTACCTTACCTCACCCAATTTAATTCGTTGATATTACTTTTAAATCTCGCTAAGGATCCCCAAATTATGATTTTTTTTAGTAATCTAGAGTTACTGTATCCATGTTTTATTTTCTTGTCTACTATATCATGTAAGACAAATATACTTGTTTATAGGTATATTACGACAATATTGCGCACAGAAATAATGATGCAGAAAAAATAAAAGAAAACGATTTCATCTCTGAGCTCAGGCACAAAAATGTATTTAGACCAAACTAAGCAAATGTAATTAACAAAATCAATATTTTAAGTTATATATAAGTACTAAGGCGATCCTCTAAACTAGTGTGCTTCATACGCTATAGTAAAAAATGAAAAGGAACAAAACAATGACTAAATAAAAGTTCTATGCGATGGCTACATGCTACATGGCTGTAAGTCCACCTGGTGTTTTTCCGCCTGGCTGAGGTGGGGCTACACGTAGACCGATGGAGAAAGCTGGGGCTCGATCTCCTTTGTTTGGATCATAATCGCAGGGTGCGGGTGTTGGGGCCTTGCGTGGCGGTGGCCACCGCCCGTGTAGCGACGACGCCGGCGCCACGGACCGGCCTGATTGTCCCACCATGCGAGACAATCGTAAATATAAACTATAACTATAAATCTTAATCTGACTACTGGAGGGTGACGGTTACTCTAACTAGTATGTCATTGTAAACATGTGACGCAATGTATGTTTAAATATGAAATAGATAACTATCGTAACAAATGCATTTTATTTCCTTATAGTACTTAGTAACTTGTACAGACTATGTAATTAACCGGAATATAATTATTAAAAAGTACTAAAATAGTCAAAAGGAATAGGCCATGGTACCATAACACCGAGTTTAAAAACAATTGTTTTTAAAATCTTCAGTTTATTAAAAATATATCTTGAAATAAAACTAAGAACTTAAAGAAAAAGTCTACAAGTATGAGGGGCAGGGTGAACCGTCTTAATATTTACTTTCCATGAGAAATAAGTCGACAATATGCATTTTTCGCAGATAATGTCTTTCCGAAAACAAAAGATATAAAGCTTGACATAAAAACCTATATACCTATCAAACACTCTGGTAATTCGGTATGATAAAGTAAAAGTTTACCAATGGCGAATCCAAAACCATTTAGAGATTTTAGATCGGTAAGGAATAAAATCATATTTTTAGCGCAAAAAACCGCAAGATTGTGTTCATTATCATAGGTACGTTACCGTCCATCTATGTGTTACTATGATTAAAACCTATGTTAATCTAACACCTTCATATTATGTTGTGTAACAGTACTTAATAAGAAAATAATACCTACTGCCTTTGGTGGTGACGGTAGAGGCCCAGTAAAGACCAAAAAATATTAATCCGCTTTTAGACTATGACTTGTATAGTGACTAATAATTAATCTATTAATAAATGAATAATAATCATCACAAAACCGTTTATTGGTAACCGAATGATTTAGAAGATATACTCCACCATCAAAAGAAATTATTTATTTATTTCTTCTGATGGTGATACCTATGTATATAAACATATACCTACTTATAAATAAGAATAAATGAACTTTTAATTTACGTAAAGAAGTATTTTCATATTATTTAAATATGCAGAAACTGACCTAACTAATTATAGTAACTAGGTTGATTTAAAAATTTAAATTATATTAATATACTTTTTTTTTTAAATAACGAAGTGATTTTACGAACATTCTCATCACACCGCTATTATTGAATATACAAGAATTATTGTTCTTTTAAATTTTTAATTACAATTAAAAGTGATAAAATAAACCTAAGTAAATAAACTTAAAGTAAGTAGTCAAACAATGCTGTATTACACTGTAAAAGAAATAAACTCGGTAGTATCAAAAATAGTAATTGTAAATATTTACCGCAAATCCTTATACAACTTCAATAGCAAGCACTACACCCGAATTTTCTAGAACACTGAATCAACTAAAACACAGCTTGCACCGAATCAAGCTGCTAAAGTGTGGCGAATGGATCGAAGTGGATGCGCGACTGAGGCTGTATGAGCGAGACGATTGTCATGGTCTAACCGGGCACCTACATGAAACGCTGACTCACAGACCGATCACCTTCGCATATACGGACTTATTTGGCGACACCGACCAAATACAGCTGCACTTGGAGAAACTTTGCAACACTGTAATTGGACAATGAATGTATTCTTATACAACGTATATCTATAGGTAAAAGATATTAATAGTTCCTTCCTCAACATAATGCGTTTTTTTTTTCATGTAATCTGACAGTTGGCAGGATATATTTATGTTTTAAAAAGCTTAATGTTAAGGTCGAATAAGTTGTAAGAGGAAATCGATGACGACACGACGTATTATTGAGATCCTTATATGGTGTCAGAGAAATATTCTGTACTTAAACAAGTATTTTAGAATATTAATACATATATTGCTTATCTAAGTACAGATTTATCAAGAGAACTTAGTTCCATTTTTAATTTACGACTTTTGTAATTATGCTCTGTAATAAAACTTTTACCCCCTTACTTATAAACGCCTCTTAAATTTAATCACTGTTTAGCGAGATTTGTTATTACGAAAACCAACCTTATACCAAACAACGTAAGAGCTTAGGCTAATTAATCAATTGACTAAAATTTAAGAATTTTTTTATGAGTAAGGGGGTTAATGCTTACTACAATATTAACGGTTGCTTAGAAATTTCATCAAAATTAGTTTAGTAGTAAGGTTTTTATTAAAATACTATGACTAAATTATAATATGGACCACAAAAAGTCTTCATTTCCATTCAATAATGAAACGTTACTGATTACACAACATCCTTAAGCTTAAAATTTAATTAGCTAGGCAAGTAAACCACCAACCACTCAATTAACTATTTAGCTTCATTTAAATTCATAACTCTTTTTAAGAATGATATACTTGGGGAATACACGAACATAGTTCATAAGAAAGACGGTCTTGCACTACTGTGTGCAATAACCACAGAACTATGAAGGCACGCGATCAAACACTTCTATAACTGAGTGCGGTGCAAAGCGATTTGAAATATAAACAATGAAGTCACGTGGGTATGGTATGTATCAGGTGGCTATGTCTATTCAATCAAGAGGTCGCCTAGGTTGGTAATGTGCCCGCTTAATCCACCTTCAAGCAACAGCACATATCATCATAATCATAACAGCCCAAATATGTTACTGTGTCACTGTACTCATCCCTTAGGTGTCGTAAAAACCGACTAAGGGACTATTCGTAAATATTATCTTTACGAATTAAAAAGAAGGAAAACTTGAAATTAAACCCTATACCAATTTTTCTGGTCAGCATGGTGTTAGTAGGCCAAGTATCCCTTCATCACGGGAGAAGGCCCGTCCCTGCAGTAGGACATTAATGGGCTGTTATGATGATTTAGGTAGGAGACCATAACAAGCAGGTAAAATTATCTTCTATACTATGAGACTTAACAACTTTTGTCTGAGTAGCCAGCAGTGTCTTGCCTGTGCTTCGACATTCCTGACGTCTGTAAAAAGCGGTTACCACCGGCTCAACGGGTAATGAACCTACCTCTCACAAACACGACAAATACTTAGGTAAAATAAAAACACTGTGTGTTTTACTTAAAGATCTAGTCTTATTTTAGTCCAAAAACCATATTATTGGGAAGACGGACTAGGTATAATATAGGTTTCTCACGTAAACAAAAAAAATAGGCAATTGCTCGTTTGCGAAATAAAAACAAAACAGTGCTAAGTTTAAATAGAGGGAAGTATTAAAAGTAGAATGAGCAAGTAACACGATTCTTACGCTGCAGACGACATCGCTTATGTAAATACGACTGCAGTCACATTCGTGACCCACTTAAACTTTATAATACCACTAAAAACGACGAAACCTACCTATTTATAACGTATTAAATCATTTCTAAATTTGACATGTTATTGAGTTTTCAATGAACATTTACAATTTTACTTGTATTGAAATCATGTTAGTTGAAGTTTATTGTATTTAAATAGTCATTTAAGCTATAACCTTATAACTTGGACTGGAATACTTATAAATTTGTTAAAACTTTGATATATGGATATCAAAGTTTTATTAAGTAGGTACAAGTATCATTTACATTTCTTTTATCTTAAGGTAAGCATTAAAGCGGTGTCTGAACACTAACCCCCGGTTTCCGAAAGACTGATCAAATAAAAATCAACTAAGTAATCAAATGTCAAAACTGTCATTTTTTATGACTAAAATGACAGTTTTGTCACTCACTCGTCACATTCGGAACTCAGGGGTAAGTAAAAGGCATGAAGTAAAAGCGTAACTAAAATGTTTTTGTCAATACCAATAAGAAACAACAATATTGGTATGTTAATAAATCAACTGTTCGAAAAGTTTCATGTGTACTATTTCACCTATAAAATATTTCCAATACTGGCCACAATACAGGCTTTCTCGTGTGAAGGACAGCAATAAAGGCTACTTTTAAGGTTAAGTACAGAAATACCATTTTAAGTACCGAGTTTCTTGTTTTCCAACGGTAATATAAAATATAGCTATTACTTTATTATTGCTTACTCTCAATGTCCACACACTATGCAGAACTTGTACTATAGGTACTAGAAACGAAAAAACTCCCTGATAGATAGATTCTGCATTATCAATACACCCATATATTATCGTATGCAGTGTTCGTATTTCCTCTAGTCTGCTTTCATAATATATTCTTTTTCAATATTATTAAACTCTTATTTTATAACTTAATGCATCACTATTTAGTTTTATCTCTGCATTACTCCAAATTGTTAATTAATAAGGTATTAGGTATGTCCGTTTGACTACCTTTATTGTGTATTCATACATACTCTACTACTGAGCAGATACTATTGACTATACTACTTTTTTACTATCCTATTTTGTCAACAATTTTATTCATAGAAAATAGTCTGTGCCCATCGGTTCCTAGTGCAATGCACTTGCTTTTTCTAAAGGATGTCGCCAATAAAGTCCCACTAAGTCTTTCTCGGGCGTCCCCTACCAACACGCAACGTTATGAAAAAGACCGTTTGTATTTACTACTTATTAAAGTTTTATGTAAAATAAATAATCATATAAAAAACTAATATAAAACTTTACGATATCTCAAAACACATAACTATCCATTAAGAACAAACTACGTGTGATTCGTAGGCGGCAGACTGTATAATTGCCTTTAGGAAGATAAACGTTTATGTGCCAACTAATGTAACTCGCGCAATTATCCAGTAAACATCAATTGTGATCTACTACCCACTAGTCTATTGTATGAGTGAAGAACAAGTAAATTTGATTACTCTGTATGTCTATACCTACTATAGGTAGCACCACAGTACAACCAGTAGTCTATATTAAATAATATTTCTTATAAATTCGTAACCCTTCAGCTTTTTAATTACATTTAGCTACTTTCCCGCTCGTTACTGCGGCACAGTCGCGACTGTTCACTTCCCAAAGCCATCGCTATCGTGAGAGTGTATGTACCTAGTCTAGCCATAAATATTGTTACGAAGAAAAAACATTTTTTTTTATTGCAAATAATATTTATTACTTTTACAGTGTGTTAGTTTAATACATAAATATAAAACAATTCAAAATATAAAAAGCTTATTCGAAGTGGTCTCTCTCCATTGGCTGCAACACAGTCCTTTAAACGTTGAGGCCAGTTATCAATAGAAGCACGCACTCTTTCCATGGGAAAATTCTTCACTGCCAATCGTATGGATTGTTTTAGGGACTCCAAATTATCATGGCGTTTAGAGCAAGCCATACTCTCTAAAACTGACCATAAATCATAATCCAGCGGATTAAGATCGGGACTAGACGACGGCCAGTCTTCAGCTCTGATGAAGTCCGAAACGTTCATTTCCAACCAAGACTGCGTGGACCGAGCTTTATGACCCGGCGCTGAGTCTTGTTGGAAGGACCATACTTGGTTATTGAACATGGTGTTGTTAAGGGGTTTAACTACCTTCTCAAGAATGGTATCTTGATACACTTGTGCCGATGTTTTGATACCTTTTTCACAAAAATATGGCTCAGTCACTCCTTCATAGCTAACACCCCACCAAACCATCACTGAAGTCGGATAATGCCCACGTTGCACTCTGTCGACTAATTGGGAAGCTTCCTTAGAGCTTTGAGCATAAATACGGTCATTTTGTTTGTTAAAATGTTGCTCAACTGTAAAGATTTTCTCATCCGTAAACAAAATTTTTCTGTGACCTCCCTTTGCGTACCGCTTCAGTAGTTGCTTCGATTTTACCACCCTATTCTTTTTTAAATTATCAGTTAAAAAATGACCAGTGCGTCTCTTATAGGCTGCAAGTCCTAAGTCATCTTTTAAAATGCGTGACATGGTTCTGGGTGCTATCTTCATCTCCCGAGATAAAATCTTTTGCTTTCGGACAGGATTTCTTCGAATTCTTTCCCTTACTGCTTTGACCACCATTTTCGTACGAACACTACGTGGACGGCCAGATCTTTTTCTGTCACAAACAGAGAAGGTCTCATTGTACCTATTAATAGCCCGGTACACAAACATTTGACTAATACCAAGCGTATGGAGAGTTTTAAAAATTACATTCGGCTCCATACCAACTTTGTGTAATGCAATCACAGCGATTCGGTTTTCTTTATCACCCCACTCCATTTTAATATAGCAAAATATTGTACAATGTATTGGCGCCAAAATTAGAAAATACAATGAACAATCGTATAAAAATGACAGATTCCAAATTCAAATGTAATATCTCTCTTATTTTTAATTGTAACAGTATTTACGGCCAGACTATGTATAACTAGCGTTTCGTCCTTTTCTATGAAGTCGAATACTGTGAACGTCAGGATGACTGGTTGACTGTTGAATTCAGCATTGACTGCTTACGTAATAATTGCTAGCTAGTTGCTACTATTTGCTAACTTTACCAAACATTTGCTAGCTCAGTATAATTAAAGATATCGCATATTTTTTTTGACCAGCCATTCTGACATCAGGATGGCTGGACAAAGCTCTTATTTTGCTAAGGACGCATAATTTTCGTGTTCTCTACTAACCAATAATTGCTATCTAATTGCTAGCTACATTTAGTATAACAATCAACTCTGCAGCGTTAAAGATCAAAAAGTTTCGCGTATAATAATTTTTTGAACTGCATAAAAAATGAACGCCTTTGCTTTTCAGCAGAGCAATCAAAGTCTGTAGTGTACTTAATATTATATTTGTGTTAGGCGCTTTCTATAGGGTTTTTTGGATATAGTCCTGACGTATATAACTAAGTATAAATGTAAAACGGAATAAACTAATTAACGATTTACTGGATAAATGACGGAGTAAGAATACAATGTGTCACCACCCCGTTTTTTCCCGCGGGTGTCGTAGAAGGCGACTAAGGGAAAGTATTCGCAGATCTATGTACCTTCGTAAAGATAATATTTACGATTAGTCCCTTAGTCGGTTTTTACGACACCCATGGGATGAGATGGGGTGGTGACACATTGTATTTATACTCCGTCACCACACGGATCTAAATAAATAAAGTCCGTATTTATCCAGTAAATCGTTAATTAGTTTATTCCGTTTTACATTTTTTATACTTAAATAAATACGTCAGGACTATATCCAAAAATCTCTATAGAAAGCGCCTAACACAAATATAATATTAAGTACACTACAGACTTTGATTGCTCTGCTGAAAAGCAAAGGCGTTCATTTTTTATGCAGTTCAAAAAATTATTATACGCGAAACTTTTTGATCTTTAACGCTGCAGAGTTGATTGTTATACTAAATGTAGCTAGCAATTAGATAGCAATTATTGGATAGTAGAGAACACGAAAATTATGCGTCCTTAGCAAAATAAGAGCTTTGTCCAGCCATCCTGATGTCAGAATGGCTGGTCAAAAAAAATATGCGATATCTTTAATTATATTGAGCTAGCAATTGTTTGGTATAAGTTAGCAAATAGTAGCAACTAGCTAGCAATTATTACGTAAGCACTCAATGCTGAATACAACAGTCAACCAGTCATCCTGACGTTCACGAAATACTGTATATATTTGTACTATGCTATAACTATAGACAGTAATGTCAGACGTGATATTATTATGCTCTAGTAGCTTCGTGCTATCTGCCAAGTGGGCGAGGCTGCGAAGTTATAATCAATATAAAATTTCGACTATCGAAGTGTATAAGGCTAACTTGTTAGTTTTATTCTTGACTAGCTGGTGCCTGTGACTTCGTCTATGCAGGATTTGTATTTTTCTGATGTATAAGCTATGTTACTTTAAAGTTTTATTAAAATTCCTCCAGTAGTTTTTACGTGAATGAGTAACAAACATCCATACACATTTACAAACGCATTTCTATTTTCGCATTTATAATATAAATATTTACGTTATAAAGAATTTTTATGGGTCTTTGACGACGACGTCTGAGTAAATTGGCAATAGAAAAACGATTTCGTATACCCACTTTCTACTTAATGTTTCTTAAGCATGCAATAAGGTTTAGATCGTCATCAGATTGCTGTTGATAAACAAATTACTCTTATTCTCTTTCAGATTAGATTCTTAGCATTTTTTGGGTTCTCCGTACTGATGTCGGGGCCGTAGTGTGGTTGAGGAAGGAACATTTGCGACCATGACAATTTCTAGAACTTACTACGCAGATGTATTAGAAGGCCTCCTTACAATACGTTAGCAGTCACCTTCGCTATTCGCCGTACTACCTCACCTACGATAGATTTACGATATCCTAATTTGGTAACATCCTTACAATGTCAAATCCGTTTTGGGCATACGCGCTAGTAGAAAGCTTACTAAAGCTTTCGGCACTCCTTATTATTTTACAAACTTTCTAGTAGAAAAGAGATAATAGAATCCGTAAATCGTAATTTCAACTTAATTCTGTTTCTGTAATTATAGGCCGAATATTTCTTTGCATTAAAGTTGTGTAATGTTAAATTAATATTTTAATGAGCGTAGTACCTTATGTAGTTATTAAATACCTACTAGTTTGGTACCTCTACGACCCCCAACTTTATATTAGTTGACATCATAATTATGCAATCTAACTAAAGTCATTCTTAGTCCAGCCAGTATACGACACTATAGTAGCACAATGCGACTGTATCATAATATGATACACGGTACAGGTAGAGGATTAATCACCAACAAATTGCTCACCTTTAGCCGTCATTCCTTCAGTGTTATAAGAAGCGGGTCCTGGACCAGCTTTCGTTGTCGCAGCACCACAGGCATCAAGCTTTTTACCAAAAGTAAAAGCAGGAGCGCGTGCTCGCCGTGACTCTGGTGGCGGTTTACCTGTGGAAACACAGCAACGATACTTAAAAAAGCTGTTGATAAAAGCTTTGTAATACATAGGTATTATAAGTCATCACTGACAACATCGATTGGTCAGTAACTTCGACTTGTGACACAGCGCTGTGGTAACGTAGGCGATACGATATAGATAAGTTTTCCAGAATGTTACCTAAAATATTTAGAGGAAGTTAAAATGCAACAGTTTATTTGCCTTGATAATGAGGATAAAACCAATTATTTTATACTAGCTGACCCGTGCCCACTTCGTAGGGCGGCGAAAAATCGCGTCACTTTTTTAAACATATTTCATTACTGCTGTACTCTTATTAGTGATAGCGTGATACTATATTGCCTATGACACTCCCCGATAAATGGACTATTCAACACTGAAAGTTACCAAATTTTACTTGCGTTTCCTTATTGGAGAGAACATTTTAGAACCCTTAAAAAAGTTGGTTAACTTGATTGCGACAATACAAAGCTTTGCATTTTTTACTGAAATATAAAGTAATTACAAATTATTTTGTATACCACCTTTATACAGAGAGAGCCAGAACAACACAATTTGTTACACTGTTCTACAAAAAGCGTAACATACACATAAACATACAGAATCCTTGGTCAATGTCAAACCATATTGTTTATCTCACTCACTGATATATTTCACCTTGAACATGGTCAATGCTTTCGCCCACGATACTACTATTAAACAATTATTTCCAAAAGTAACCATGAAACTTTACAGAAAATAACAACAAATATGGAAGTGGTTTTCATTTAACACTAATTTCATTAAGAGTTTTGAATTAAAATCTTATACTTACAAAAAACTATTAAATGACAAAATAAATTTATAAAAACACTAAAAGATGATACTTATTTAGACACAAAATGATATGTCTTAATTTATGAATACATTTACCTACTAAAATGTATTAAAGAACATTGAATAAACTATGCACAAAACCTATATTAACGACAAAATAAACTCTAGAAAACACCAAAAGATAAATTTAATAACAAAACATGGTCTTACTTTATACGAATAATATTATAATCATGATGTCACATCGTACATCAACAAAGCATGTTAGCAAGGCCACTACTTGTGGCAGCATAGCGATAATCTCTCAAGCCACAACTCAAAACAATATTGGAGTGGGAAGTATGACGTAAGCGTAAGGGGGCAAACAATACTGTCACGGAAAAATAATATCAATTGTTATATTATTTATCATGCTTTTGAAATTAAGTAATAGTAGGTATTTAACTGACTAGTGTATAGTATTGAAATGCCTCAGTGTCTAAACAGTCATGACGCGGCTGTCATGCATAGGGTAGCGGATTTGAATCACTCTTAAGATAATTATAAGTATAAATGTTTTTGTGGCTGTTAATTTCAAGTCCATAAAAGTCGCCGGGACACAGGTGTCGATACCCAGTAATAAACAAAAATAATAGAGAAAAGCAATATTGGAGTGGGAAAAATGTCCTAAGAGTAAGTGGGCAAACAATACTGTCACGAATAAAAAAATATATCAATTATTGTTTTATTAAGCATGCTCTTTATACTATTAATATTTGACTGCATCGGTGAGTAAGCAAATCGTTTATGCGGTTGCCGTACGCAAGGTCACGGATTCACAATTATTTTCGTGAGCCTGTTTATTGTATCAGTAAATTTTAAGGCTCTAAAAGGCCATGTGACACACGTTTGATACCTATTGCAAGAGATGTATTAAAAAAAAAGAAAAGATAAACAAAAAGGCAAAATACAAAATAATATTTATGCACACAAAGATTTTTCTTGACAAGTAATCGAACTCAAGACCTCTGCATAACACATAGCAGCCATGATCTGCCACCATTACGCCACAGAGGTCATATATCGGTCGGACAATATACTAAGAACTTATTAGTATCTAAGATAAAAATAAACATTGGAATAGATATCCACTGTTCATTAATTAATATAGATACATATTAGCACTACAACTAGACTTTGTTTACAATGTCTACTTAATTTTAATTTTACGACCGGTTTAGTAATAAATACTATGTAAGTATAATTATCATAGAAAATAAATTAACTCAGTTTTATAGATATTAGCATAAATTATTATATTTATGTTTTATCGTCAACTAGATGTATTAGGTTACTTTAATGTTTTTAAATGTCATCACAAGAGAACATACCTATTGTTAATTTCTGTACAGTTTCAATCAATAATATCTTGATTACAAGATTTTAACTTAAGGCTGGAGGTTACATTCCGCCAATACACATCCCGCTTGGCATTATGTAATATAAATTACATCATGCAAACTACAGGAACGTGCTTTCTTCTATGATCCCTAATCCAATCGTAATAAAATTGCAGAGGGTTGCCAACTCGATATCTTACATGGGAGCTAAATGACAGCTCAAATCGTGCTAGATTGATAAAAAAAATCAAAAATGGTGCTAATTTTTTATACATGAAAACAAAAAATATAAAATTGTTTAATTTTTAATCAGCCAATAATTACAATTTTCAAATTACATCCAGTCATCTTCACTATCATCTGTCTCTACTGCTGTGTCTTCTTCTAGTTGTACTGCCGCCACCGCCGTGGAAGTGGAAGGTTGTTCGCTTTCGGACTTTTTCAATTTAAACGAGTACATACATATCTCTCTTGCCTATTTTTTTAAGAATATCTTGTGGAATTTCATATGTATTTTATTAAAGTTTTTGAGCCCTGTTCGGATATGAAGAATTGAATTCAGAGTGTCCAAGTTAATTTTATTCCATAATTTATTTACATACATAATTTTCGTTTCGGGAAATCCCCCAATATAGATATGGGCGCGTTCGGTTGAGTTTTGTTATTGTTACTATTCTTCGCGTGGCTGCGTTTTGTTGTAACGGTGACCAGAAAAAAAATCGGGATGGTGGCTATTTAGTTCTAAATTTAGTGCTAGGTGCTGAATGTTAAATTACAGTGCTAAAGTTGCGAAAATAGTGCCAAATATAGCACTGAAAGTGCTAAGTTGGCAACGCTGGGCAGATGGTCACCATTGGCCACGGGCTTGTACACAGCGTTGTCTCAAGTTTTCCTTCTTTGCTGGTCGTTCACCGTACACAACACTCTCGAAAAGGTGTGGGAAAGTGAGTGACTATTATTTTTAGCCCGTTACCACACCAATAATAGTACACCATCTCTCAACTTTATAATACTTTTATTAAACTTAATTTAATAAGATCATATTATTATATTAGACTCAAATTAGTATGTATGATTGGAGATAACTTACCCATAAGTGTAGGTAGCGATACAACGGCAGGTCCTGGACTAGAAGCCTCTGCTGCTATGGGTCCTCTGCGCTTGGTTGGCGTCCAAGGATTCTGACGTACACCCATTGGACCTTCGGAACACGTGTATGGCTTTGATAATGAAGAGGAGGGCCGCGTTGTCCGCGTTCGTATATACGTCGAGTCCTAATGGACAAACACAAATTATTAATTTACATTAAGATTTTAGTGATGAGCTAAAAAAATCGGTTTTATTCCAACAAATAGATTAATTAGATTTTCATTAGAAAATATTATGACAGTTCGTACTTAATACAAGAGTATTACAAGTTATGGTGGTCTTAGTATAATAATTCTTATTACTGATTTCAGTACGTTACGTACCTACCTACATTACTGACCCATGATAAAATGAGAGCGCAATCTGTAAAAGAAGGCCAAATAATACTACTAACGACTCCTTAAAACTACGTTTAAGTACCTACTCTCATTAAGATTTTATAGGAATTCAGATAAAAATATAAATCATGTAAAAAACTGTGTGATACATACAACAACAAAAAAATTTAACATTTTTTATTTTGATGCTTTGCCATTCTTGGACTCTATTGGATGCTTAACATCAGGCACCATAAAGTCATTCTGGTAGGCCAATTAAAAAAAACAACAATCAAAATCAAAAACTTTATAGCTGCACTACCCTTTTAGATATATTTCTTTTGTAGAGTCAAATATTCCCCAGGCCAATGTGGCACTAAAGCTAGGTAGTGTACGAAATACAAGCTAAACTGCCTATTCTATCTAATTTCTTAATCTTGCATACCTACTCTATATTCTCATATTTATATCAAAACAAAATTCAAACCAGTTTACGAAATAAATATCCATAAACAACAGGCTAATGAATATTCTATAGCCACCAAATCTAGATAAAGTAGTTTTTAATTATACAAAAAATGCATAGGTAAATACTTAAGGTTCATAACTTTTAAGTAGCTTAATAATAAGTATCAATAAAATGTATACGTAAATGTTTTACTAAGAATTTGAAGAAATTTATAATTTTAAATTTCATTATTTATTAGAAACCAGGCAATTATTCAATACCTACTCCTTCATAATCGTAAAATAAATAAATAAATATCTCTCACACATTTACACAAGGCTATTCCTCAAAAACCTACACAGTAACGATGTTTCTGTAGATACATCTTAGCTAAATTCTTATATTACTTTTTGCTAACCCTTTTTACGTGGAAAGCTTGTCGGCTATAAGGGCAGGTACTCGTACGTTAAACTCCTAAAAGTAGCCACTCTTAATAAAACCCCCAGGGTATTTCTGTATGCTACTTGTTACCATCTTAGTTAATATAATCAAGTCAATATATATTTTGCAATACTTGGAGGATGTCAATCAGTGGACGTAATAAGATAGATCCTTAAATAAATATAAAATATTTAAAAATACTTAATTTTGTGAACGTTGACATCGGATTCGATTTAGTAGAAGTCATCTTGTTTATAAATAATATTTATCACATAACCTCGAAAAATGTACATAAAACTCAAATAATGTAAACTGTCTAAACATAAAACTAATGTTTTTTTATTTATATACAAATATCAAAACTAACAAAGAGTCAAAACTCTTTGGAAACCATTAGCGAAAACTCTTAGAAAGACTTCTATTTGTCAATTTAAATGACATCTGTCTTTTTTATTTTTTTAATAATCTGGCTATAGTAAAATTTATATAAACATAAAGGTTTTCTACTATTATTATGGTTTGACCCTTTTGTTTAAATCATAGAGTAAAATTAAACTCAAAATAAAGTGGATAGAGTTCTGTCATCTCTGCCTACCCCGGACGGGATAAGGCGTCAGTTTATGTATGTATTTAAGAAGAGTGGACTGAGTGATTAAATTACCTACTACATTTTCGTTACATTTTCATAAAACAAATTCCTACAGCGGTACTTTACAGACTGTTGTAGTTATAAATCCGTAAAAATCAATAAATCAAAAACTGGCCTTGTTGGGCATAGGCCTTTAAAAAAATACCATGTTGGCAAAATGCTTGTCATATAAGGAAAGCGATCACTAATCTGGTGCATAAATAGAAACAACATCTATATAACAATAAATTTTAGCATGCATACCTTTCATGGATCTTGTCGAACATATATTAATATTGTTGACGATGTTTAGTAGTAGGAGGACAACTAATCAAGGTTTACGAAACTTATGTTCAACAGAGGACCTATCCAAAAAACACTAAAGTATTTTTATTATTAAGGGAAACATATTGTAGGATATATTGTAGTTCCTCAACCGAAAAACTGATGAAGTCCTGAAAATACAATGAAAACTTATTGGCATCCAAGTCTTTTCTCTTCGTTTTATTAAGAAAAACCGCTCTAAGTAAAAGAATGGAAACCTTGAACGGTACCTAAATATTTAACCATGAAAATGTTTTACTTATACCTCGTATACTTACGTATCAAAAATAAGTTATTGATTTTCTCGAAAGAAATAGAAGTATTATGTCTGTATCGAAACGATTTTAATAATGTATGTGAAAGAATATTGGAATACCTTACTGGCATTTGGTTTGAGTCCTTGAGAGTTTTTCGAGATTAGGTATACCTTTAGATACATTAATTACCTTACTTTACTAAATCGGAATACATTACATAATTAATTTTGTAATCAAGTATTTTTTTTGCATAAAATATAGTAAGTCTGCCTTAGTCTTTTAGTCTTTGTATGAATGTAAGTGATACTAAGTGAAAATTGTTGAATATGAATTTATATTAATACTATTTCTCGCATACTACACACAACGCCATCTAGTTCAAACTAAGCTGAGCTTCTATTATGGATACTTGACGAACGGAATATACACACTTATATAATCTTTTTTTGCAAACAGAAAACGGAACATCCAGACCAATGCAAACATTCATGTCCATTCAATTTTGAACGGGAATCAGAAGCCAAAACCTCAGTGTAGCCGCAATGGCAACCACCACAAAGGTCGTCTAACTAATGCTTTGATCGATATGTCGCAGGGAAATGAGGAAACCAGGGATATTTCATGATATCCCTAGGGATTTTGTGAAATCCCTGGTTTCCTCATTTCTCTGCGACAGATATATTTAATAAGCTAGCATTTTTTTTACCTTTTTTTTATCTCATTACTAAGCAAAATGTTAACGTCCGATTTACTAACACTTCCCACTTTAGCTGTAAAATATTTGGTCAGTTAACTAAAATAGGTGTATGACGCCATACCGACTAGCGAGTTTGTTTTCGTTAAACAGAGGTGTGAACAAATGAATCAAATAAGATTAACTTATATTAATAATACTAACACATTTAGCTTTACCTGATACGCTAGCTATTTATATTTAGAGTAAGTACCTATTCATTCAAATAGTAAATACAATTGTATGGTATTTTGGATAATCATAAGGAAAATTATGTAATTTTGATGGCTCTCGAAGATGGTGTCTTTAAAAAGACACTTCCCGTACAAGGAGTCGATACCTGTTTATTGTCACTCTTTTATGAAGTTGTGAGAAAAAGCTTTAAACCTGTCCTTTATAACCGACTCTAAAAAGAGAAGGAGGTTCCCAATTCAGGGTTTACTTAATCCTAAGTTGGTTTCTTATATATTTCATCTAAATTGGTTCAGATATTTAGCTTTTGAACTACTATGTCAAAATTATTCATCAATGCCTTGGTTCTGAAGTTGGTGTTATGATTAAAAACATCCTTTACTTGTGATGGAAAAACAAGTAGAGTGTACTACATTTTATATCTTTATATGGTTTAATACGACTGTATTGCAAGATTCAGGTCGACTATTAGTAATAGAAAGCTGTTTTTCCTTTTATAACAAATGTGACGTAAACTATAATGATTGAGAACGTACATTTTTATATTGTTTTGCAATGGATTCCTAAGGACCTGAAGCTTCTTTTTTTAAACTTTTATTTAAACCTTTAGTAAGCGTCCACGTACCTATCTATGGGGATGTGCAGATGTGTCAGGATTCCGGAAAGATCGTTTAAGTTTTAGTGTAACGTTGCTTAGTGACAGTTAATAAAAATAATGCTATTTTAAGATGTCTCGTTTCGTAAATAATAATAAAGTATTTAATATACCAATAATATATATCTCAATATCAAGTTTATGCTCATTATTAGAATATTAAATGCCACAGTCATAAATTAACAATTCTGTAGATGCGTTAATTATGGAAATTGAGAAAGCGTGAAAAAAAAAAGTTAAGTAAGTATCTATGTATAAAAAAAGATTTAAATATTAAATTAGACGAATTAGTTTTATTTTTCAAGAGTTTTTTTAATAAATTAGCTTGATTATTAGAACAAGTTTTAGTAAGTACATTTAAATTAAAAATTGTTACATATTGGAATGACAATTTTAATTTGGAAATGTCGTTTAAGTAACTTTATTTCACATGCGAGTGCGTTTATTTTAAATAATTAATAATTGTATTATTAATTATAATGTATTATAATTAATAATGTGTTTATTTAATTTACTGAAATAACAATAAATAAATTATTAATTATAATACAAAATTTATATGCAATTGTGTTCAAAACATCATCACAAGCAATACTTAGTAAACAATAGGTACCTACTAATGTATTAGAATCAATGGATATCACTCAGAATATACGTTTAAGGTAATACTAGTTGGTTTGCTCATTGTATACGCCTTCACATACAACCCACGTTAAAGCCTGACAGCCTAAGCAAGTGATTTGTTCCTACATGTTTTAACTATATGATATTCTACAATTAATGAACCTTGCTATTTTTTATAGAGCCAAGTGCCTGCTCGCCAATTTAATTTATGCCTTTTACAGTTCTGTATTACTGTGACGATACCGCAGTAGTTTATGCGCAATATTTATTAAGTCTTCCGACGATGGGCCAAGGTTTTATATGATTTAAGTACTAATATTAGGTATATACTCAATACTCAATACGTTTATTGCACCATAATGTAGTTACAGTTCTTACATAATATACACAGTATAATATAAAGCATCATTATGGACCCTGTCGGGCACAGCATACGCAGGAGAGAGGAAGACTATTATTTTAAATTACTTATAATTATTCTATATTAGCAAAATAGAATATTAAATAAAATTTATAATATAATTTTATTTTACACATACCAATTTAATGTCTAACTTTTAATAATGATGAAATGAAATATATATTTATTCTATGTAGTTTCTTTAGAGGCTTGCTGTAAATTGAACACAATTTCATTTAAAGCCCACAGATATATCCTGCGTAGATTTGAACCCGTGACCGCGTGCATACCCTACTTTCACGGCCTACTGACGACCTCTGTGGCGTAGTGGTTCGATTCCCGCTCTATGTAAATCTTTGTGTGCATGAACATGATGTCTAAGTTTTTCTATGCATAATACCCATAGTATCCATAGTACAAGCTCTGCTTAGTTTGGGACTAGATGACGTTGTGTGAATGTGTGAGGAATATTTATTTATTTATTTTGTATATTCTCTATTAAATTAATTGGCGTAGGACCTTTTCCGAACCACGCATTACATCTCAAAAGCCTAAAGCATATTTAGTTCTTATTTTACGTCCGCGTTTCACACCCATATCGGAAAGCTAGTAATGCGAAATTACTTTAAGTTTTAGTAAGGGACTTTTGGCTGCAAAAGTCCCTGCGACATAGGAGCCTACTGCTGTTTTTTTTAAGCCTAGTAAATATAATAGCATAAGTATTTGATAATATTTGATAGACTCGATACTACATGAGTACTCAAAAAGAAAATTTCTTGAGAACGTTAGTGATCTGATTTGTCTTTTACGTTTCTTTTTATTCCATTGTCTTTGCAAGTAAACTGGTTTCCATCACGCACACGCTAAATATTATGTAGGCCTCTCTTTACAAATCTGGCAATATTTATATCACGACTTTCTTTATCGTCGGTGTGAGCAGTTAACTCATAAGGATATGTTTGGCAACTTAAGGCCTACGCAGGCCGGGACGGCATGGCAAGGGATTTTAATTTTTACTAATGGACATTCAACCGTACTGTTACAGAAATATAAATATAAATTGCTATGCTTTAAAATGATGCCGTGGCATTCAAAGGGATTTTATCGCACGGCATTGTTCATTTTAAAACATAGCAATTTATATCGTATTTCTGTAACAGTACAGTTGAATGTACATTAGTAAAAATTACAATCCCTTGCCATGCCGTCCCGGTCTGCGTAGACCTTTACTGTTATTTAAAGGGTATCTTAATTTCGCATTACTAGCTTTCCGATATGGGTGTGAAACGCGGACGTAAAATAAGACATAAATATGCTTTAGGCTTTTGAGATGTAATGCGTGGTTCGGAAAAGGTCCTACGCCAATTAATTTAATAGAGAATATACATACTACGTTACATAACAGGAACATAGATACAGAAAAATGGTGTGTTACCTTGAAGTCACAAGTTTATCAAAGTCGTTATTGAAAGCGACATATATGGAAAGACAAGGACGGAGCGGCCGAGTTTTAATAACATCAAAATTAAGAAGAGACCGCATTCGATCGAATTACACAAAAAAATATGGATATGATGTAATTACAGGAGAGTTAACGATAGATTGAGAGCCCTGCTCTTTTAAGAAGAGTTTTGCCATCAACTTAGAAGAGCTGTGTTAAATATTAACTGAACAAAGCTTTTTGTAAACACAATCTTTTCCAAACAACGCAATATCTAATCCAAAACGTAATATCGCTAACCTACAATAATAATAATAACTTCCGTTCTATTTTCTTTTACTATACTTATTATAAATGTTTAATGAGCTATTATGACCCAATATAAAAGCATAGGTTAAAATTCATATCTACCTAGATAAATGTATAAAAACCAAACTCGTCGCCAACTGAAAGAATAGCTAATTCAGTACCAGCCAGTACGAGTCACTGTCGTCGTGAAAAATGAATAAAATTGTATTTGGGCCATTCGCTACGTCCCTATCGCATTGCGAATAATCAACTTTCTACGGGAATGATTTTTCTGTCATATGAAAAACAGTTTTTATTACATCAAAAGTTTGTATATTGTGCTTTTGTTAACAAACACACAGAGAGTATAAATTAAGTTTATATAAAATAATCCGTCATTATTCTCTTCGACACCATAACAGTCATGAGCAACTTTTACCAATAGTATGTTACTTTTCGCTACTTCAAAGCGATTAGCCAGCGTTTTATTTATCATTTTTCAGCATTACAAGCAAATCTTGTATCTGAACGAGGTGTATGATTATTGATCATAACATAACATCTTCATCTTTTCCAAAGAAAAAGTTAGCATCGAGGCGAGAGAGGTGTAATTTTATTTTCTTGGTCCACCACCACACGGATAATACAAACGATAACAATAAGAAACGTAACCGGGTTAAAAATAATTGTGACTGCCTATGATGTCAGTCAATCAAATTCCTTTTGTTGTTTTTTTCCTTCAAGGTAATAAATCAAAACAAACTTGTAGCCAAGAAAGGACAATGGGCAAATTTCATACAAAAAAAACCCAGGACCAACAGAACTAATATATATCCCTCATTATTACACATGTTAAACTTATATAATTTTCATTATTTGTTTATTGAATATGTATGGGGTATCAGAGATATAAGGCTTATAACAGCTATGAATGAAAACTACGTTATGTGTTTTAATGTTTAATAATACATCATTTTTATCCCGCTGCTGGGACGGGCCTCCTCCCGTGACGGAGGGATACTTGGCCTACTAATTCCACGCTGGCCTGAGGGATTGGTATAGGGTGTAATTTCAAGTTTTCCTTCTTTTTATTTCGTAAATATAATATTCACGGATAGTCCCTTTGTCGGGTTTTACGACACCCACGGGATGAGATGGGGTCACCACCCCATATTGTATTCTTACTCCATCACCACGCGGATAACCATGTATAAGTCAAACAATCACGAAATCGGCCAAAGACCTCGGTGGCGCGACGGTAACGCAAGCAGCTGCCGTGCACGAGGTTGTGGGTTCGATTCCCACGCAGGACAATTATTTGTGAGATCCACAAATTATTGTCCTGAGTCTGGGTGTTCTTTGTGTCCGTTAGTATCAACTAAAACATCAGTTTGTAAACAGTCCCTGCGACACAGGGCATGAGCCCTAGTGCGGGAGTTGTCTTTTTTAATGAAAAGAAATCCATTGGACTTCCAGGCTGTTCTATGCCTACATGTCTAGTGTGACCTAAATAATATATTACACTTATCATATGAGAACAGCTCCCTAACGTACGCATATTGTGGATACCCGATTCTGTACTACATATTCTCCTAAATGATTTAATTTAACAAAGTGTCATCTCTGTGTAACGCGGTGTCTAACGTGGTCGACGAACGCGACGTACGCCATCAAATCAACGGTGTACCCTACTTGTGTCCTATGTGACGGTCTGCGACGAGACGTGACGTAATCATGTAGAACACTCGTCGCGTGTAGCATCGCGTCGCATCGTGTCGCTTTCCTCGCCCACGTAGGACACCCCGTAATACATGTGGTGTAAGAGTGAAAAAGTAAAATAATACCTGAATCTGTGCATGACGCAGGCTTATGTATTTTTTGTAGCGAGTAAAGACAATAGAATGGTTAGGTCGGTCTGTTAATATCAATTAGATAACGTTACATGTATTTCTTTGTTTTTATTAGAGTTATGAAATAGAAAATAACTATTTTTTAATTGTGTGTAATTACAGTTGGACAGCACCTAGGGGAGATTTTTTTTAATTAAAATGTTTCTCATAGCAAGACTATTAACCCGGCATATATTTCGTTCCTGTTGGTTCTGGGTTAATTTTGACCAATCTCTTTTAAAGTAGATATTCGGTTTATTATTTATTAGAGAAAAATCTTGCTTTCTAACTTATCGTGCTATTGCACCATTTTGATTTTTTGATACGTGCACCACCAGCATCTCGATCGACCCTGCGTTTAGCAGGTAAAGATGTGACCCGAGGCACGAATCCAAAAAGCGACCCGCCTTTTGGATAGTTATGTATAATTTTCCCGATCCAATCACCATATTATCAGTATCAGCGTATCAGGCCTCGTATGATACGAGTATCATGACCCGTTCACATAATATTATGCGATCATGATGCATGCTGGCGATACAGATACGGTGATCGGATCGGGCATATGACCCCCCTAAAATTTCCATCCCGATCGAAGTCTGTATTTATTTTGGATAACAAAGGATCAAGTCGTAAACAATGACCAAGTTATTAACGCATTCGACATTGAAAGTCTCCTGTTGCCAAGTTACTAGAGTTATACAATAACAGTATATTTTATCACTGTGACTGTTGTCTCAATTGAGCTCATTTGCCGATAACCTGTGCCGTAGCCTTAGGCGGGAATCATGGCGTCATCGACCATTTTGTTCTCTACGGACGCATGCATTTTACAACAAACATCAGGAAACATACTGAGGTCAAAACGTTAAGGTCGTTTTCACAAAAGCCTTTAGTTTGTTGTCCGTCTTAATGCACAAGAATATTATGTCATTATGCATTCGAAAATGACGACAAAAACGCAGACAGTATTGTATTGTTTCAAGTGTATGCACACGCAAATTGCCGTTTAAGCACAAACGAAATCTAAAAGCCATATTAAAGTTGATGGTACAATTACATCATCTGGATCTATTTTTTTAATGGAGCTGTTCAAAGTGACGCAACATTTTAACCATATTTGTTTTGTTTTGTCTAATAAAGTTGTTTATAACCTCTTTAGTATACTCTTAAGCATAAAAGGTTTTTTTATTGCTTTATAGAGACAGTCGAGCAAGAAGCCCACGTTATGGCAAGTGGCCGCGGCTTATGTACGTCAAGAATTCCAGAGCATCGTCGATGGAAACCCTGAGCCACACGCTAGTATGTTCCCTGTAATTTTACTAGTTAAAACAGCAATCAGATACTGAACTGTTATTTATAGGGTAAAACTACATCTATGTAAATAGGTGAGTGGTATGACAAAGCCTATTTTACCATAGCAACCAATTTCAAATCCCACCCACTGTCCTCAATGTGACTAGTGTAATTAACTGTCTTATAATTAATGTATGACACGCAATGTATAGTTTGCTAGATAAAATATTTGTATGTTTCAGTACTAGATATACACACCTCAACAAAGTCTAGGGATATTTGGTATTTACTCAATTAACTCCAAAATTATTGAAGATAACATACAACATGTCTATATTTTATTAAAGGGAATTCATCAGGCTACAATCCAGAATTAAATAAAAGTATTATTTTTGCTTAAATATTTTTTTATTCATTTAATTAAAAAACTTGGAAAATTAGTAAAACTTACAATAAATGTGTTTCTTAAGCAAAAGCGAAAATAAGCTAAAATTAATCTGTTTTTAACTCTTATGCGAGTAATCAGTAGTCAGTATATTTAAAAAACCGTAAATAACAGTCCTGAAATGGTTTTTCATGCTTGGATTAAGTTATTCATGTCTTGGTGCAGTATATTGTTCCAGGTCCGACTAGGACACAAAAAAAGTTGCCCTTCCATCGCAATTTTATGCAAGAAAATTCATCAAAGCCCTTCTTTTGAACATGTCCTAAGCGTATTTTATGGTTTTGAGGTTAGGCGATTGAGTGGTTCAGCACAAAATGGATACGTCGTGCTCCTGCAACCAGCTCGTCATCACTCTCGCTTTATGCGGACGGGTGATATCGTCCATGAGCTTAAACATTTGGCCCAATTGTAGTCTACGGGGATAGATTATTAGTACTAGCACCTCGTTAAGTTATTTTTCAGCCGTCATGGTGTTTCTGATCAAAACGCGCTATGTTCTTCGACCGACACGAATTTCCGTCCAAACCATAATTGTTCCATCGTGGTATGAAGGGATTTCCTGATGATGTTGTAGACGGCTATCACAACCAGGAACTCGCCAAGCACGTTTTCTAAGTCAATCGGAGTGGAAACCAAATCGGGACCCAAGTGTAAACACCACTACAGATAACAGGATATCTTTGCAGTGCAAATGTTCACGAGCCCACTCTAGTCGTCGTGCGCGTTTCGCTCGGCGTAGTGCTGGAGTACAAAGCGGAATGCGAGCTTAAAGGTGGATTTCATGCCGACTTTTTCTGATAGTTTGGTCACCCGCAAGAGGCTCCACCAAGAGCTGGAGCCTCTACACCAGCTGCATGGTAGTAACATTTGGCTGTCTTTTCGAGAGAATTTGCAAAAATCGATCATGTCGTTGAGTGGTGATAGACTTTTAACCGTGGTATCTTTCATCCACTTCACCAGTAGCACGATAACGTGACCATAACCTTGATATCATATTTTGTGTTGTTCCAATCTCTTCAGCAATACTCCGCTTAGTACCCGCAGCTGAAAGCATGCCTACTGCCCTTAACATTTCATCTACGATGAAATAGCGACGCTGCTTGATGCACACAATATCATTTATTCGAAATAAATGTTTAAATTGTTATAAAACTTAAATTTCACACAAAAAAGCAGTCAAAACTTACTGTTGGTAAATGAAAATTTCGAACTTGACTACGTTTAGGCCGCGTAAATCTTTTATTTTTAATTTTATTTTTAAAATTCAAATTTCGAATGGTTAAAAAAGGTTAACAAAGTAAGTTTTCATTAAAAGAATAAAAAAATAAAACAGGTTTTTTTGAGTTTCACAACTTTATACAAAATATCCCTAGACTTTGTTGAGGTGTGTATTGTATAGCAGAAAAAAAACTGTCGACCATAAAGCCATAGATTCAACCCCAAACAGAGCAATTATTTACGTGATGCACTATTGATTGTCCTGTGCTTACTCCCAGTTTACCTATAAATACCCTACGATAAACCATGTTACATGGTTTGATTCCTAAACCTCTTGTCACTTAGAAACAGAACTTATTGGGGTTATTAATTACATGTGCAGGTATAGATTAAATGCTCAGAATACCTATACATAATTCATATTATTTTCTTCGAAAACAAGAGCAAACATCAAAACAAGTTTATTTATACATAAGCTCCGAAAAGGTCAACCACTATGGTTGTTAAAAATAAGTAGAATTCGTATTAACAAAATATGGTCTGGAAAATTAAATCATTATTGATGACATTGAAACTTTGAGTTAAATGCGAGGAGCAATTATTTTTGTCACGAACATTTTGTTTATATTTTGTTTGTTGCTTGAGAACAAGAAAAGGTTTTTTACCAGAATATGGTAAAGAGGTTAGTGGCAAATTGGCTGCTTCACCGAAAATCAGAAATTCTGTTCTTGTTTAATTAAAACTATGGTGTGCATGAATGACGCTGTTTTGTCATGACATGATTTTGTCATGTATTGGATCCATGTCTTTTTGAAATAACTCCTCCTTCAGCTTAAATTGTGCAAACATCGTCAAGTTTATCAAAAAAATATCTAGGAGAATTGTGGATCTTTAACTTGGTCAACCAATTAACTATTCAAGATATTGCGCAACAGAAGCTCGTGCTTGGATTTCTTGTTAGACTCGTTTTTCAGGCACAGGACACTTTATCCAGGTAATATTAAAAGACAGGAAAACTTTTAAAAAAATATGCAAGTAATTCGCCTGGTGGTGTTCGACATTCAAAAATCTCTCTATAACTGGAGGAAGACCATGCCTGTAGTCATTACAGGTAATGCATGAAGGTAATTTAGATCTTCAAAAAATAGTCCCAGTGAGTTGTGGAGCTGGCCATCAACACCTGAAGTGATGAGCATGACCACACAATCAAGAGTGATATAGACAAGGAAGAAGCTACTTCAACATTCTTCTTTTTGCAGGTGCTAAGAAATAAATAAGTAAGAGGCTCAAGTACGTATACTTTATAAAGACTTAGTTCACACGCCTGTATCGATCGACATAATTATGCCGAGCTTGACCTAACATTGAAACGTAAAATTAATAATTCACGTAATGTCCATAAAGTACTAAGAAAATTAATTTATACATTATGAAATGCGGTATGTTGTACACATGAGGCTATAAATAAGCCTCTACTAAGGGTGAAATATATATTAAATTAGCTTGTGCCGGTAGGACCCGTTATCTACGATTGGTAAATAGCCAATATAGCACTGCTTTGCATGGTTGGAGCGGTGGCAAAGGAAGATGTGCTGAATAAAAAATCCTGCCACCCACGCTAAAAGCCTCGTCATAGACAAAACTAAAAACCCCTAAAGGCAACTATTTTCCTCCTCCCGTGACGGAGGGATACTTGAGCTACTAATACCACGCTGGCCAGACGGATTGGTATAGGGTTTGATTTCAAGTTTTCCTTCTTTTTATTTCGTAAAGATTCATGGATAGTCCCTTTGTCGGTTTTTACGACACCCATGGGATGGGATGGGGTGGTGACATATTGTATTCTTACTCCGTCACCACACGGATGATGGTGTAGTGATAATCAACTAAATGAAAGTAATTTTAAGTATCGTAAGTGCTATTTAAAACATCTTTCCGACATTTTATACAATATATTTTTTCATATAAATGCCTTCGGTAACGCAACGATTGGCTATGGGGCTACACAAGGTGTTTAGCTCCAATCCCACGCAGAAAGAGCATTTGTGGGAACTTTGAGTTCAATGGTTTTGTTGAATAGTAATCGATCAAGACTCTAAAGATTTAACAGAAAAACAGTCTTAATACTATTTGACATGATGCCAGCTATTGTGCTCCAGCATGTTACTGGCGCACAGTCATAAAGCAACCATGGCTAATCGATTTAAAATTACCTTTTGCATTATTTTCTTTAACTTAAAACTATTTAAAGAAAGTTGTGTCTAAGCTAACACCTGAATAATTAAATTATATTGTTTCTTTTCTTCTTTTTAATTTTGTTTACAGAGGAAAGTGGTGTGTGGTGACGGAGTAAGAATACAATATGTCACCACCCATCTCATCCCATGGGTGTCGTAAAAACCGACTAAGGGACTATCCGTGAATATTATCTTTACGTAATAAAAAGAAGGAAAACTTGAAATTAAACCCTATACCAATCCGTCTGGTCAGCGTGGTATTAGTGGGCCAAGTATCCCTCCGTCCCGGGAGAAGGCCCGTCCCTGCAGTGGGACATTAATGGACTGTTATGACAGAGGAAAGACTTAGAGGAAGTACAGGCTGTTACTTTAGCCTTATCAAAGTAATGTTATCAGCTGTTCTGCCAATTCAAAATGCTGTTCAGCAATTTAATTAAATATTTAATTACACATGATGATGACATAGCTATAACTTAGTTATTCATTTAAAAAATACTTCATTCATAATACGGAAATAAACTTACCATATCACGAGTAAATAATTTGACTCACCTGCTAATATTTGTTATGATTGTAATATTTGATTTCAAAACTCGGTTGACACTTTCCTTCCAGCTTACTGAATGCTTCTAATCAAAGTAGTTAGCTTAAGATTCCGAGTTGGTTTATTCAATAATACTTAGTACGTTATGTATGATTATACTTCTAATGTGTTTATGGCATTAATGTAATCGCGAATATTCGATCAGCCGTAGCTGTCGTCGTAATGCGCGGCGGTCGCTCTTCGCGGTGCACTGCGGTCGAATGTGTTTTAGTTGGAATCGTTTCATGTGTCACCGCTGTGTTAGGCTACCGTCAAAGCAAACTCTAGCGAGTGGGTGCTTCGCGCCAAAACCGGTTGCCATAGTTACGAGACGTTTCAAATCACGCATGCGCTTCGAATTTCTTGAATTTTTGTTAAGTAATTTAAGTACCTACCTACTGCATGAACATAACTAAGCCAATATGAGTATTTGAGGTATTTCTTCCCTTTTTATTACATTTAGAATTATGTTAATAATCGTAACCTTACCATTACTCTACCGGTTATTACCGGTTCCCCACAACTGAACTCCATGTAAAATGTGGTATTTTGTCTGTCCGAGCTTCGTTTATCAAAAGTGTCATTATAACAACTCATACTAAGACACCCTTCAATGAGAGTATGATTAACAGTGTTAGACGCAAACACAATATCTGTCCCCCAATTTTGGTTAAAACACGGCTTGCGCAGCGCAATTTCTGTTTCTTAAGTGGCTATTTATACAACAAAGTTAATAAAATTATTTATTTATATCCACTTAATAAATATGCATGCAATAATAATATTAATACGTGGTTAATCAATTTGAGTTACGACGAGACTGAAAGTTTAATTACAATAATAAAATAAATAGTAACAAAAAAAAACATATACACAACCGGTAAAATAAAGTTATTTAATTATACTTACAAAATTTTTATAACAGTTAAATATCTCATCACTTACACCACACACCTACACCGCACACTTCAATATAAACACGCGCATTCACACACTCAGAACTACACAGGCACACACTACATGCCAATTATTCCTACAATATATTTTATCTACAGTTAGTTTATTTTAAGTTACCCTCATAAATGTAATTATAACTTAAAAAATAATTATTCTTAGTTCAATAAGTACTTAACTAGAAACGCACCGTATTAAGATATCTTTATACAGGGGAGACCTGGAGATTTGTAACACAGGTCCAGAACCTAGTACAGACTCCAGCTCTCACTAAAGAACATGTACAACATAATAGATGCTTATAATGTTTGTAAAACTTATTGTATTGTTACTTTATGAGAGAAATAAACTGATTAATTAATTATTCGCTAACTAGTATTATAGCTGGAGCTGCTGATTCTTTATATTATAAGCTTTACAAAAAGGTTGCAATGCCAATAATACATTCTTAAAACAAAATAATATAGGTAGGTATTAATTTATTTCTAGCTGACATAACCCAATGACACAATACATATTATGGTCTACACGTTCCACCTGCGTTAGTCGGTACAATCAGTTTGCAGGCCTAGCGGTGGAACCTAGGCAGCCTTTGTGTGAAGCTTGCTGTTTACTTAAATAACTACCAACATCAAATAAAAAATACAAAGAACATGGTTTCAAATATCGTATATTTCATCCATACGAATAGAATATGGAACATCATGCACAGAAGTCAAATTGACGCTCTTAGATCGTGCTACCACACTTTCTACTTGCTGATCTTTATATTCTTGCCAACGTCTTTCCGACACGAATTCTTGAAATAATTGCTTTTTATTAGGAATCTGAAAAATAAATAAAAATTAAGCTCTTTTCATTATTTGTCACATACTAATATTTCACATTAACTAATTAACCGTGGGCTTCCTCTAAACCAGGGCTCGGATACCGGTTAAATTTTCAAACCGTTATTATGTACTTGACCGCAAAACCTTTACATTCGGTTTCGTTCGTTAAACCGTTTTATTTAAACCGATATTTAGAACAGTATTTAAATAAAGGTTTTATCGGATTAAACGGTTTAGAGCATTAAAAACCGGTTAATACGGACACACTATACCTAAAGAAATGGCGCGCGCTGTTTAGATTTTACTCAGGTTAAACATGGCATGCCGTTCGTCAAATAAACCGGTTAATTTAGGTAAAAATATAGTTCTTAAAACGTTTACTTTCATAAGTAAAGTTCGGAGGAAAACCGAAATAAACCGGTATCAAGCGGTATTTTTTAAACCGGTGCCGAGCCTTGCTCTAAACAAACAAACAGGCTTAGGTAGTTAGGACCTCCCTCCAATCATCAGCTTTACGCCAATATTAATCCAGTGTGATACCACTGCGTATGAAGCCTGTCCACTTATGCCAGCTTTGCCCACCAAAAGATTATTTACACACTAAGTTTTATCTTTAAACAAAAAAAAAGAAGGAAAACTTGAAATTACACCCTACCAAACCGTCTGGTCAGCGTGGTATTAGTAGGCCAAGTATCCCTCCGTCACGAGAGGAGGCCCGACCCTGCAGTGGGACATTAAAGGGCTGTTATGATGTTACTCCCAGGGAAGTATTTAATAATGGGTATATAATGCTATCTCGTAAGAGTCATAAAAGATGTATTCCAATTGGTCCGACCTATACTAATTTAATATTAGTCTGGTCAGCGTGTTTTTAAGACCTAAAAGTTTACATTGATATTAAAGCCGACATAAAACGTACATATGAATAATAATTACCTTCCTGTCCAAGAAATATTTAATTCGTGTCCATATGTTAACAGTATTGCGAGACAGAAGCCAAACTAATGGTAGCAGCATACATTCCACTTTTGTCAAGGCTATGATACGACGATCGCGCATATTTTCACCAAATGCAAAAGTAGCTCCAGATAAATATAGGCACACCTGGACTTTAAATATTAATATTAAGGTACATTTATTATTATACCTAAACGGAATGTCCCAAAACTAAACGTCAAGCGAGAACAGGTCGATAGATTACACTATAGTATTTATATCTAACTAGCGGCTCGTCCCGGCTTCGCACAGGCATTTTTTTCCGCTTTTCTGTTGAATTTTTTCTAAATTTTCTTTACTATGAACTCCACGGAGCCCGAGACCTTTCCAACGAATGCAAAACCATGGAAATCGGTTCGTGCGTTCTGGAGTTATAGCGTCAGGAAGGAAAACCCGACTTATTTATAGTAGATGGTTATTTACTAGTGATCTATTAACTATTACTAAACTCAAACTCAAATGTTTATTGCTCTCCATATGTTTATACATATTATATCAAATATGGACCCTGTCGGGCACTATAATATCACTACCCTATAATTTGATATTTGGGGCGTGTTAAGGGTTCTAAAGAGTTACCAAACCTTAATTCCTAAAAGAACGTAAATATCTACTTTGTGTTTTTGTCGAATTAACTCTTCAGCATTGACAATATTTTAAATAATATTTTAATAGCTTCACTTTGCTGCCAGTCAGTATGACTGGTACACCTAGTATTTATATTGTAATTGATGTATTAGCAAGAACAACAATATATTAAGAACATCCCTAAAATGGAAATCCTCATGAATCGCATGAAAACTTACTTACTTAAATTATTTTTTTGGGTCCATATTGGCTCACCTAAAGTTCTTCTTCCGAAAATGTTCTTCCTAACGATTTGTAATCCGAATGATCACTCTTCCTAAAATTTTAAATCCTAAAGTTTTCATTCATACTATTTGTATTGCTACCGGCGATGTTCATAACACTCATGTTTCCGAAAATCGTTTTTAATAATATCGTTATGTAAATATATTTAAACTCCTAATGTTTTTTGTCATAACGCTTTTATCCCTAAACATTTTCACCATAATATTTTCTCTCATACTCAGAAAGAAATATTTACCAAGTGAAAGTAATAAAAAGGTTTGTTTTTATACCTACTATTTCTTGCGATTTTACTTAACAACTTTTTACATTTTTACATTAAACCATTTTTTTTTAAATTACTTAATGTTTATTAAAATTATTAGAATATTTTTGTCTTAAATGAATGAAATCCATAAAATATGACTCGTTCACGGTCATGCTTATAGCCTGAGAGTTTACCATAACCGTAACTAAACCAATACCTACGTAAAGGACCAATTCGGTTCTGGCACTTCGCCGGCCGCTGCCGCGGCACGCTCGCTGCGCTCGCTCGGCTCGTGCGTTGGGGGTCACAGTTCTACCATAACCTAAACCAATAATTATGAATAGGACCCATTTCGTTTCTGGATCTTGACTGAATGATTGGAGCGGGACTCTGGTCTTTGGTATATCATGTTATACCTACATGTTGTCAACAAAGTTACGCAAAATTAATGTATAATAATATTAATTATTATGAATAAAAAGAAATCTAAACAAAAAAGATATGACTTTAAATTATAGTATAAAAGATGGTTATGTTGAGAAAATATAGGAAAACAAATAATAGTATAATAGATGTTTATTGCTACTGAAATTATGAAGATGAATGCTTCGGATTATTAACATTAGGGACAAAAAAATTAGGAATTGCGATTGTTAGGATGAAAAATGTTAGGAAGAACATTTTCGGTCTTCCAATTATAGGAGTTGAAATTTTAGGTGAACTTTGGCGCACCCTATTTTTTTATTTAGATATTACAGACCTGCATGAAGTAAGTGCGAAGATTCTTTGGCTTATCATCAATTAGGCGGGGCAATTCAAATCTGAAAATAGTCACTTCATTGAATTAAAACCGATCTCTTTCTTGATATGTAAATATAAAATCAATCAAAACAATGATAAAAAACCGGCCAAGTGCGTGTCGGACTCACGCACAAAGGGTTCCGTACCATTGATTTATGAAATTAAAGGCCTTTTGTTATTTGTTTGAAAGAGTACCCGGCGAAATAAATGTCTATGACATACGGACGGACAGGCGCACTGTGGGCATTGATTTACAAAAAACCCAAGATGCACATTTTCAAACAAAACTAACAGCCAAAAGTGTCACCAAATTATACATACGCAATAAATACGTATAGTAATATCGTAAACATATTTTTTTTTCAAATTCAATCTTACACGCATGACATAAAGTTGTATTTAAACAGTAATGAACAAAAAGCAATAAAATTCATTGATTGACGTTTGCCGGTAGAACAATGAATACTAATTTAAAACAAGTGAACATTTTCAAATTGTGAGCCTATTTGTTGCGGCCGGTTTTGGGAAGTGGAGTGTGTATCATTGGTTTTTTGTAAATCAATGACTGTGGCCTGAAAATCGATTTTAAAGATGATTTTAAAAAAAAACAGCATTAAATTTATCGTTAAATCCTCAACCAAAATATCAAAAATAATTAGCGTCATGACCACCTCCAAGGATATTACGGTTAAACATGCCGTTTTTACAAATTTTTCGTAAAAAAAATATTTTTCCTTCGTTTTTGGGCAGAATTATCTCGGGTGTAGAAGCGATATCCGGCATAAAAACAAGTACTTGGAAATTGAAATCCCTAAGTCTATGAAAGCCGACGTTCAACCCACCGTGAGGCGGACAAACAGACATGACGAATCTATAAGGGTTCCGTTTTTGCCATTTGGCTACGGAACCCTAAAAACCGGTTTCGTACAGGTACGTGAAATATTTTCATTACTTTAAGCAATCTCTGAACATTTCATTGAAATCACTCAGTATAACAAATTAATGGCAGTACAGTAAAATTGAATTTCGCATTATAAAATTTGAGTAGCCTCAAAAAAGCCCTCCTTTAGTCGAAAGGTAAACGGGCGTTTTGTTTGGACATATGACCCATGGCGTACACAAGCGAAACACTGCGGGATATGTAGTTAAAGATACCTATTACTAACTGGTATAGGTCCCACTGTTGTTAAACCACTCGGCCGGGGCTCAGGATCTATTTCTGCAGTCCACGGCTGAGTGGGGAATTGACGTGGCCGTGGCCAGCGAGCCTTACTTTGTCCCCGACACCCCGAATTGGGTTGGAGACCTCGACCGGGTAGTTTCCATTTACACCCGGTCCGGCAATGGCACGCTGGCCTCTAAGGAGTCGGGGAACGGCTTCGTTGTGGCGGTTTGGAGGGAATACGCCATTGTAGGGATTTATTTCTCCCCAAACCGTCCGCTGGCGGAGTTCGAGCTGTTCCTCGACTCCGTGAAGGAGGCGGTCTGGCGCCAGTCCCCGAGGAAAACTTTGGTCCTCGGGGACTTTAACGCGAAGTCCCGCGCATGGGGAAGCCCTGCAACAAACGCGCGGGGCCGTGCCGTTGAGGAGTGGGCAGTGGCGTCAGGCCTTGCCCTCCTCAACAGAGGGGACACATGGACGTGTGTGCGGCACAATGGAGGGTCAGTGGTCGACCTCTCGTTTGCCACGCCCGATGTCGCACAGCACGTCCAGGGGTGGGAAGTAAACGTGGAGGTCGAGACCTTATCAGACCATCGTTACATCCGGTTTAAGGTCTCGACCAGCGCCGGGCACCCAGGACCCTTTAGGGGCGCTAGTAAATTTAAGAGGTGGGTGCTCGGCGCCATGGACGCGGAGCTGGCCAGGGAGGCGGCAATCGTTCAACAATGGTTCGCCTCGCTCTCAACGGGTTCTGTCCCCGTTGAGAACCTGGCCAAAGGGCTGCGCACCTCGTTGGTGGAGGTGTGCGACGCGTCCATGCCGCGGGCGCGGCGGCCCCCTCAGCGGCGCCAAGTGTACTGGTGGTCACCGCTTATTGCGGAACTGAGGGTGGCCACCGGCGCCGCGAGGAGGGCATACAGCCGGCATAGGCGAAGGGGGAGGGATCCAGCGACAGAAGGCCTGCTGCGGGTGGCGTATCACGCCGCCACTAAAGCCCTGCAGCAGGCCATTTGTGAAGGAAAGAACCGGGCTAGAGAAGAGTTACTGGCCCGGTTGGACGCGGATCCCTGGGGGCGTACGTACCGGCAGGCAAGAGGTAAGCTTGCCGGGTGCGGGGCGCCCCTCGCGGAGTCTCTTCCACCGGCTTTGGTGCAGTCGGTGGTAGAGGGGTTATTCCCCAGGGAAGTCCCGGGGTACTCCGCGCCTCCAATGCCCCCTTTCTGGGGGGCGGAGACCCACTTCGTCGACGCGTCGGAGGTGCCTGAGGTCGAATGTGCGGAGATGGACCGCGCATTCGACCGGCTCCGCAGAGGGAAAACCGCCCCTGGCCCGGACGGGGTTCCGGGCCGGCTCCTCTGCCAAGTGAAAGGAGAAGTGGATGGTCGGCTCCGGGAGCTTTTCACGCGCTGCTTACGCGATGGAAAGTTCCCGGAGGTTTGGAAGAAGGGACGACTGGTCCTGTTGCCGAAGGGCGGCCGAGATGCGGCCGACCCTTCTTCGTATAGGCCAATCGTCCTACTTGACGAGGTGGCCAAAATGTTTGAGAGGGTGGTATCTGGCCGCCTCGTCAAGCATCTAGAGGAAGTTGGGCCGAACCTGTCGGAGAACCAATTTGGTTTCCGCAGGGGTCGGTCTACACTTGACGCCCTGGGCGCCCTCAAAGCGCACACGGCGTCCCGGGTGGGCGAGGGGGAGGTGGTCGTGGCTGCCTCCCTGGACATTGCAAATGCCTTCGGCAGCCTGCCGCACGGTGTTCTTCGGGAGGCATATGCGGCGGCTGCTGGAGGACTATTTGACGGGAAGGACGGTGGTCTGGGAGGACAGGGTAGGCCGCCTGGTCGTGCAGCCGGTCGACCGGGGTGTTCCACAGGGCTCAGTCTTGGACCCTATTCTTTGGAACCTCGGATTCGACTGGCTGCTGAGAGGGTCGGTGGCTGGCGTCACCAGGGTGTTTTGTTACGCCGACGACACCCTGGTGACGGTCAGCGGGTCAACCCTGGCGGAAGCGGTCGGGCGTGCCGGGGAAGAGGTGTCCCGGGTAGTGGACCGCATACACTGCCTGGGTTTAAGGGTCTCCATGAGGAAGACAGAAGCCCTCCTCTTCCACGGCCCGCGAAGAGGTGCCCCCCCCCGGTATTAAAATCAATATACGGGGGGAGGAAGTCGAGCTGAAGCCTCACATCAAATACCTGGGACTTCAGCTCGACGGGAGGTGGAGCTTCGGGGCTCATTTTGAGTCGATAGCCCCGAAGCTCGAGAGGGCTGCCGCCGCGTTGGGACGTCTCCTCCCCAACGTCGGCGGCCCGGGGTCCCCGTGCAGAAGGCTGTACTGTGGGATCGTCCGGAGTATGGCCCTGTACGGGGCCCCGATATGGGCGGATGCCCTTAGCCGCAACAATGTGCGGTTGCTGCGGCGGCCGCAGAGGGTGATCGCCGCCAGAGCGTGCCGTGCGTATCGCACGGTATCGTTCGAGGCGGTCACTCTGCTGGCGGGGGACCCTCCTTGGGAGCTACAAGGTAGGGTCCTGGCGGAGGTTCACGCGCAGCGTGGAATGGCGCGGGCCTCCGAGGCCGACTTCGTCGCGGGCAGAGTAAGGGCTGACTGCCAGACTGCTCTGCTCCGCGACTGGAGGTCGGCCCTAGAACAGCCGGGTGCGGGTCGCAATACCATCGAAGCGATCCGCCCCGTGCTGGATGAGTGGGTCTCCCGGGGAAGGGGGACCCTCACCTACCGGACGTGTCAGGTGCTCACCGGACACGGTTGCTTCGGTGAGTACCTGCACAAGGTGGCCCGGCGAGAGGAGACGCCGGCCTGCCACCACTGCGGCGCACCGGCTGACACGGTGCGCCACACGGTAGAGGAGTGCCCCACATGGGACACACAGAGGAGAGCCCTAGTGGCGGTATTTGGGGGTGATTTGTCGCTGCCGGCTATCGTTCGTCAGGCGGTCGGCAGCGACACCAATTGGGGGGCCATGACCGCCTTTTGCGAGGCGGTCATGAGCCAAAAAGAGGCTGCGGAGAGGGTCCGCGAAGACGATCCCCTTGCGGCCCCTCTCCGCCGATGCAGGAGAGGGGTGAGGCGGCGCAGGTACGCTGACCTGCTGCCGCTTCCCCCTCCGACCACCTAACTGAGGACGAGGATGTGGCGATCCGAGGGGGTCGCTGCGTCCTCAGTAAGGGGGCGTCTCCAACTATTCCTGGGGGCGCCTCCTTGTGCCGTCAGGGCTTGCGCATAAGCGGGCCCGTATGTGCGAAGGCACAATGCGCTGGGGGGCAGGCTGTGAGTGCCCGGAGCGATCCGGCCTGTCCCCTAATTTAAAGGCGCGTGGGGAATAGCCCAGGGGTTTAGCGGGTAGGCCCTTCCCGTTCTGGGGGGGAGATCCCCGCATGCCATGGAAGACTCCCTCGAGTCTCCATGGTATCCAATTTCATGGATTCCCCTGGGACAAAAAAAAAAAAAAAAAAAAAAGGTCCCACTGTTGTGGGATATGGGAGAATAGAGAAAAATGGAAATTTTGATTGTTTTTATGGCATTAATAAAGCATTTTTGAATATATTTCAGTAACATATTGGGCTTATTTCGATAATACTTGGAACAGTAGTCTGTTTAAAACAACACTGTTCACATTATTACGTTTGTACCCAAATAGCACAGAAATAAAATAACGTGCACATAAATGTTTTTTTATTGTACTGGATACCTACAGTTCGCGCAACCTAACTTGGCGGGGCTGAAGTTAGCTTTCAGAGAAGTTTGCGCATGTACAGGAACAAAAAAAACACCCACTCCCATGTTCCCGGTCATTTAGTTCCAAATATGACATCTGCGCAGCTGATTTGCAACTTCAAGCCGGTCACCTTTTTGTCACGTTTGGTGTATGCTTGTTATTAAACCGTTATAATTTAAAACTGTCGCTTTAATTTCATTTTCTACAAACATTATAATGTTCAGTACTTGGTTATAGCTACTCAAATCCAGCCAAATAACTTTTATCTCCCGGTAGATACATTATTTTTTTTTATATAATCAGAAAAGTGGTATTAAAGTTATTATTAATTTAAAACTAGTTTGGTGGTTGTACGCGTCAAAAATCAAAGTGGGTCAGATTCGCCCTGTTACCTTTAAAACTTTAATAGAAAAAAAACTAAGTCAAATGAAATATACATAAACAAGAATATTTACTTGACAGACTCTCGTTGAAAATGAGATACGGGATGGAAGTAAGTAGTGCTATTGTCTTTAGTATCAGAAGTTCGTGTGGAATATTGTGGTGTTAGATTTAACCACGCCCCACTGTTATCGCTTCTAAAATTAGTTTTCAAATCCTTATCTTCTGATATCTGTTCCAGTTTTGACATTTTAAATTTTCTCATACTTGATACACTATTTGGCGGTAGAACTCTGGACACGCTTATTCTTCCTTGGCTTTCGCGTGGGTTCTCGGCATTATCATAGGCGCTTTGTTTACTTCGCATCTTGAACAGTTTATCGAAATAACTTTCATGCTCTGTGTCTGATGTTTCATGCTAAAACATAACATTATAAGCCAATAATACTTAACGAAATGGGCACGGGTCGGCTAGTTATGTATACGCAGCAAAATTACCGAATACCATAAACAACCTATTAGCAAAATAATATTTATAAGTTGCTTATCGTTTTTGTTTCATGTTCGCTGTAAAGACACCTGAAGCTTGACTTTGACTTAATGTTTTGCCACTTAACTACCCAAACACTTTGCCTCGATATATAAATTTGTCCCATACGTTGGAGAAGTTTAGACGACACGCTTTTAGTTATTGTCAAACATAAGAACCATTTACATTCATTAAGCACCTTTTCTGATCTCCATTCCTAGACTTTATTCTTACAAAGGAGGCTTTTTCATATCTACTAGTGGTATCTGGTCAAGCACCGAAGTATTTATTTAAGGCGCAACACATCAAACATGACATATCGATCTCAAAAGTAGAATTTGTAAGGATTTAAATATGGCAAAATTGCAAACATGATCGAAGATAAGATAATTACTTTTATTATTACTTAAAATATGTGTTGGTACTCACGACAGGATCATACAGCGTATAGTTTGTCTTTCCTAAAATAGTTTCAGAGCCAATTTGCAAAGTTTCAATCATTTGACAAGTACCGGTCAAAACGAAGTAGACGTAGTTAGGAACGCCAGCCCCATCTCCCAGTATTGTATCATCCTTGTTATATGTTTTCATTTGAGCCATTATACAGCCTTCACGTCGAGCAACCTTTAACATATAAATAGAAATATATAAGTATCAATTATAGTATCAGCCTATAATAGGCCTCCTCTGCTGCGCGGTCCTGTGCCTCCCTCATCCATCGGCTTCATGAATAATTTGAAGTATTAAAACGTAGTTGAGAGTACAGCTCTTTGATTTTTTTGTGCGATCCACAAACTATTGTCCTGAATTTATATACGGACTGTATGCGGAAGGCGCAGGACCGTGTTCTGAGGTGCGTGTTGGGAGAGGCCCATGCCTAGCAGTGGACTGCGATAAGCCAGTTGATTAATAGATTGTAGTTTACCTTACCTCATCTAATCCATCGAAATATGTAAAACATGACATGACAAGAAGCACTTCATTCCACTGAGCTTGTATACAAGTTTGAAGAATACTTTTAAAATCTTCTTTATGCAGTACAAGTAATTCGCAGTGACCTTATAAAAAAAGTTTTTTTTTAATTGTTTTTCATAGCAATAAAATACTGTTATATACTCCATAAAATCCCAAACTAAGCAGAGCTTGTACTATGGGTACTAGACAACGGATAAACATACATAAATACTGTTTTTTTGTAAACGTCTACATTTACAAAAAAAAAGTACCCAGACCAATGCAAACAATCATGTTCATGCACACAAAGATATGCATTGAGCGGGAATCGAACCCGAGACCTTTGCGTTGCAGTCATGTTATGTAACTACTACGTCATAGAGGTCGTCAAAGATTTCTAGGCAGGTGGAAGGAATAAGTGTATTATAATCCATAAACTCATTTTAAAAGGATCTCCTAATATCGCACGACACAAGAATACATGTTAGAATCCCTTTTGGTAGTTGGTGTCCATTACTTTTTATGTCTTCTTCCAAGTTCGACAGTTTCCGGATTTAACCACTTTTTTCTACGACCAGATAGTTGAAGTAAGAAGTAGAATTATCAAGCAATTGCCCCGTGTATACGGCACCGATGATCTTTTACCAATTAGACATGAAATTACCGTAGGCTATTGTATAAAAAATTGATATAAACATTCAACTAACCTACTGTAGTACAAGTAGCAGTTCTAGGTATATTATGCAGTAGAGATACTTCGCCAAACATTTCGCCAGTGTTCAACTGAGCTGTTTCTACCAAATCATATTTGTTTAACAGTCCATCGTATACCAAATAGCTAACGGAGATAGTACCATATACTATGAAATACATAGCTTGGGCCGCGTGGTTCTGCCTTATTATTACACGGTTAGGACCGTAGTACTTGAAGTAAGTTGCAGCTGCCAATTTTCTTTTGACATGCTGTAAATGCAAATAAATATATATTCCTCACATATTTACACAACGTCACCTAGTCCCAAAGTAAGCAAAGCTTGTACTATGGGTACTAGACAATGGATAAACATACTTACTTAAATATTATTTTTTTGTAAATACATACATATTATACGAGTACATAGAAAACACCTAGACCAATGCAAACAATCATAATAATATTCATTGCACACAAAGATTTCCATTGACCGGGAATCGAACCCGAGACCTCTGCGTAGCAGTCATGTTATATAACCACTACGCAACACGGCCCTGTTACGACAAAATGCTGTAAACATTGAAGTGCCAAGTTTCAGAAAACGCGGTATTAAGTTTTAATATTAAACTCGTTACCAAATTACATCAAGTATAGATAGCCGTTTGATTTTTTTTATAAATTATTGTTAATAGTGTTTGCTAACTTTCATTAGAACATAACATTATCAAAGGACAATGGGCAAATTTCATACAAAAAAAACCCAGGATCAACAGAACTAATATATTATATCCCTCATTATTACACATGTTAAACTTGGTTACCTATTTTAATCCCGAATTTTAATATTCCGAATATCAAAATCCAGAAAACGTTTGGACATTTCGTCATTATCCCATTTTTTAAAATTTCGAAGTATTATTTGCCATATAATCGCAACTCCGAATTTCATTTGCCCATTTATTTATTTGTACGACGTTTTAAAATCCAGATGAATGAGTTCCAGATATAAAAATCTAAATGCACGAAATCCAGAGGACCGTAATCCATATGCACTAAAGCCAAATTTTTAAAACACAATTTATTGAAATACCTTTATTGAAATCCAGACAAACAATATCCAGATTTTTTAAATCAAGATTTTTGAATTCAAATAAACGATATCCAGATAAACTAAATCCTTTTATCTCTTACTAATATTATTAACTTAACCTATTTAATTGCAACCTAAACTAACCTACTAAGTCGAATTTGACAATAAAAATCTATGAGTAATGGGCAAGTAAAACAATAGCTAGTCGGTTCTGGCACTCGCCGGCCGCTGCCGCGGCACGCTCGCTTCGCTCGCTCGGCTCGTGCGAAGGGTCACAGTTCTAACCTAACCTAACCAAATGAGTCGAATTTGACAATTAAACCTATATGTAATGGGTAACTTAAACAATAGTGAGTCGGTTCGCAGTTCTAATCTAACCTAGGTCACATAAAATAATATTATGTATTGCAATAATTTAGCTGAAACACGATTGTATGGAAACCAAATAAAAAGTTTATGAAAATCTGGCAAAAATTTATCTGGAATATGATTATATGGGAACCAAATAAAAAGATTATGAAAATTTGGTAATAGTTTATCTGGAAAGTGGTACGATGGGAACCAAAAAAAGTATTCTGAGAATCTGGTATAGCTAAATCTGGATTATAAGAATATGGGAAACAAAAAACTACTATTTGAAAATTTGGTTTTAGTGCGTCTGGAAATCGATTCATCTGGGAAATTAAAAACGGAATTTTAAAAAGTTGTCATTCATTACATCTGTCTTTTAAAAGTTCTACCAACTGTTTTCTGGGTTTTAAGATTCGGGTAACAGAAATTCGAGGTTTCAATAGGTTACCGTTAAACTTATGTAATTTTCATTATTTGTTTATTGTATATGTATGGGGTATGAGAGATATAAGGCTCATAACAGATAGCTATGAATGAAAACTACTTTACGTGTTTTAATGTTTAATAATACATAACCATCTAGCATAACAGCCCATTAATGTCATACTGCAGGGACGGACCTCCTCCCTTGACGGAGGGATATTTGGCCTACTAATTCCACGCTGGCCTGACGGAGTGGTAAAGTGTGTAATTTCAAGTTTTCCTTCTTTTTATTTCGTAAAGATAATATTCACGGACAGTCCCTTTGTCTGTTTTTACGACACCCATGGGATGAGATGGGGTGGTGACATATTATATTCTTACTCGTCACCACGCGGATAACCATCTATAAGTCAACAATCATGGAATCGACCGACGACCTCGGTGGCGCGACGGTAGCGCAAGTGGCTGCCGTGCACGAGGTTGTGAGTTCGATCCCCACGCAGGACAATTATTTGTGAGGTCCACAAATTATTGTCCTGAGTCTGGGTGTTTTCTGTGTCCGTTAATTGATGTTTGTGAAAAGTTCCCGCGACACAGGGCATGACATTCTGGTGCGGGAGTAGTCTTTTTTAATAAAAAAAAAAGAAATTCATTGGACCTGCAGGATGTTCTATGCGTACATGTCTAGCGTGACCTAAGTAATATATTACACTTATCATATGAGAACAGCTCCCTAACGTACGCATACCGTGGATACAGGATTCTGTACGACATATTCTCCTAAATGATTAATTTAACAAAGTGCCATCTCGGTCTAACGCGATGTCCTACGTGGGTGACGAAAACGACGCACCGCGAAGCGACGAACGCGACATACGCCATCAAATCAACGGCGTACCCTACTTGTGTCTTATGTGACGGTCTGCGACGAGACCTGGTGTAATCATATAGAACCCTTGTCGTGTGTAGCATCGCGTCGCGTCGTGTCGCTTTCGTCGCCCACGTAGGACACCGCGTAATTCATGTGGTGTGAGAGTGAAAAAGTAAAATAATACCTGAATCTGCGCATGACGCGGGTCGCTTATGGTGTTTTTTGTAGCGAGTAAAGATTTTAATATCAATTAGATAACGTTACATGTATTGCTTTGTTTTTATTAGCGTTACGAAATAGAAAAAAACTATTTTTTAATTGTATGTAATTATAGTTGGACAGCACCTAGGGGAGAAATTTTTTTATTAAAATGTTTCTCTTAGCAAGACTAATAAACCGGCATATATTTTGTTCCTGTTGGTTCTGGGTTAATTTTGCCCAATCTCATTTTAATTAGAAACCTCAAAATTTAAGAAAAATTGTTTTTTTACGATAACATTTATTGGCCAATATGTGATAGTATTGTCATATAACGATGCAACCTGAGCTTACCGCGTTTTGTTGTGATAAGTATAGGAAGAATAGATAAAATTTAAATAAAAACACTGATCTTTTTGGTGTTTTAAATTCAAATATTTCTGAAGTCTCATCTAAATCTTTAGTAATGTTAACATTGACTGTTAAATTGTAATAAATGTGGTGCCAGGACGTGGGCATAATAAATTTTAATAAATCTTTTAAATCATCTTTATTTTTTTGAGAAATACCTTTCGGTGTGTTCTCCTTAGTAGGCCAACAAACCCCACAAAATGATAGCACACAATAAGTAGGGGAAGCGAAGAATCTCCAGGGGAGGTCAGGCAAACATATACATAAACAACACGCCACGCTGCGTACCGATGAGAAGGTCGTAGAGCTGGAGGAAAAATTGAAAAGGTTACGGTGGGATATCGTCGGCTTATCGGAAGTTCGGAGACAAGGGAAGGATTCGATAATCCTGAAGTCCGGTAACCTGCTCTATTTCCCGGAGGGAGACCAACAGTTCCAGGGTGGTGTCGGGTTTTTCATTCATAAATTGTAATCGTAAATAACGTGGTGAAGATCGAGAGTGTGTCTGCAAGGGTAGCGTACCTTCTCGGCAGAATTACCAAACGATATTCGTTGAAGGTAATGCTGGTATGTTGAAGGTATGAAAGCTGAGGTGGTATCGTAAACTTGTTTACGATCCCACATCAGCTCATGCCGACAATGAGGTGGAAGAGATATATAAGGATATTTACTAAGCCTTATATACATACCTTTAAGACCCATTACTCCATTGTCATGGAGGACTTTAATGCTTTAGAAGTGGAAATGAGTTAAGAGTAGGTTTTTTGGGTATGGGCAAAGAAATCCACAGGGCCTAATGCTTGCGAACTTCATGGAGAGGGAGGGACTTATTATGATGAACCTCTTCTTCAAGAAGCGTAACTACCGTAAGTGTACCCGGCTTAGTCCTGATGGTATCACAAAAACTGAGATAGACTTCATCATGTCGACAAAACAGTGATCAATTCGGTGAAAACTGGTAGTGATCACTGGATGGTGAGAGGCACAACCAGCTCTCCGTACATTCGTTTCGGTGCATGAAAAACCCAGCACCAGAGAAGATCAAAAAATATCTTCGACCACACTCTGTCGCTCCTGGAACAAAGGCCTAAGATGGCACTGCAGTCTCCAGACGACGCTGAACAGTATAGGCGGCTCAATAGGCAGATCTCAAAGTCACTGACTAGCGACTTTCGGAATTTTAATATAGTTTGTATTAAAGAAACCATTGAGCGAAACAATGACTCAAAAGTGTTTGCAAGAGCCAACTATCTAGGCTCAAGGTGGCTCACTCGGTGTGGCAGAATAATGTCATCAAAGCCTAAACTTCTAGAAGAGATTTGGAAATTTTACGGGTAGTTATACACCGGCGTTTGTTGACTATGAGGAAGCTTTCAATTCGATCGAGACTTGGGCAGTGTTACGGTCTCTCCAACAGTGTTGGTAAATTGACTATCGGTACCTCTAGGTGTTGCAGTGGTTATATATAAACGCCACAATGTCGGTCAGTCTTCAAAATTGATGTTCGAGGCCTATCCAGCTGCATCGAGAAGCGAGACAGGGGATGTCATTTTTCCGAAACTGTTTACCGCTGCCCTGAAAGATGCTTTCAGGCTCTTGAACTAGGACAGATCAATATCAATGGCGAGTATATCACGTATATAATTTGCCGATGTCATTGTGGTCAAGGCCGACCGTGGAAGACCTAAACACAATGCTCGGGGGCCTCAGAGTCTCTCAACAAGTGGGTCTTAAAATAAAAATGGACAATACCAAGATCTCGCAAATGTTTGGGTGTTGCAATTGTCTGCGTATAAAACTACTCTTTTATAATCTCTACGGAGTTTTTTTTATGAATAAAACATACTGTTGCTTCGTCAAATGCTTTATGTCCAGATTCGCCTTCGTGCCACAATATAGTCGTCACCACTTTATTTCCTTTACCTATTCTGCCAAAGGTTTCATTAAACAAATTTAATTTTCTGCTAATGAAGAAATCTTTATAACATATAATATATGATTTTGGCATGGTAATACCTTTCTGCATATCTACGGTAAATAAGCCAATTTCCAAACGTACCGAAAAACCGAAACCGAAAACCATTTGTAAGTTAAACTGTGTAATTAACTTCAAATCAATTAATTGTTTAGTAAGTTTTCGTATATTATTTTGACAAAACGCGGCAACCCGAGTTTGCAGCGGTTTGTTAAAATAATAAGACGTTCGCCGTTCGCTACGATTTCGGTAGAACACTGCAGTCTAGTATGCAGCGTTTTGTCAAGATTTTTAGTTAAAATTTTGGGTTGCAGTAAAATGTTATTTAGAATATTTCAGTCAGAAAAAGTGATATTGAAATTTTGCTTGAACTAGTAGCAAGTTAACATGCAGCAGATTATTTTAAATCATGTTACGACAAAACGCTGTAACCCGGGTTGCAGTGTTTTTGTCGTAACAGGGCCGAACAGGTAAATGGTTTTAAAACAACTGATACTGATACTGCTACGACTATTGTGTGTACATTATGCTTCTGAATACTAAGATTCGTTATTTAGTCTTCACAAAACAGTAAAGCATGCCATCCATTTCCGATTCGTTTTTCAATTTACGTTTTAATTGCCTAGTGATAGTGCTGAAGACCATGTTCTTCTCCTTAACTACTCGCCTGGCGAGGCGCCCATTTCTGCCACGCACGCAAAACGTGCATCTGCTTGCCAGGTGAGTGGTTAACTATAACTTCGTCTTGTATTGATTCAGTAATCTGCTTATTAAGTGACCATCCATAATAATATCATTAACTGTTGCCCGACTAATCACCTAATCATAAAATAAATGGTAAGTAAGAAGTCGACAAGTAAATACGCGTGGAATACATCAAAAAAATTGCAAGAGGCTATATTGGCCTAAATTACTACTAATTAGGTGAGCATCGAAACTTTTAGCCGAGACTTAATATGTCTCATTCATCATAACAGCCCATTAATGTCCCACTGCAGGGACGGGCCTCCTCCCGTGAAGGAGGGATACTTGGCCTACTAATACCACGCGGGCCAGACGGATTGGTATAGGGTTTAATTTCAAGTTTTCCTTCTTTTTATTTCGTAAAGATAAGAATCCTGGACAGTCTATTAGTTGATTTTTACGACACCCATGGGATGAGATGAAGTGGTGACATATTGTATTCTTACTCCGTCACCACACGGACTAAATGACTATGATGAGGACTAATATATGTTTCCTTACTGTACTTTATTTGATTGATACAATGATGATGGACAATTATTTAATACTTACCTACTCTTACTTTTTACTTACATTAGGATACTTTTTGAAACATTTAAATCCACCAATTCTTTTATAAATATATTTTTTCTCCTTCTCTGTTCGATCCTCAGCAGGTTTATTTAAAAGGACTTTGTCCTGTAAAATAAATAATTTGGATGTGTTTTTAAGTACTTACGTAGAATCTGTAGGTATAAAACCTTTGACGGTAAACATTCTAGTTAAGATGACTGTAATATTGGCACTTTACTGTGGACGAGATTCATTATGTCACCAAAAAGAATTAAAACGATAAAAGGAATAACTTAAATACAACAAAGCTAACGAACTTCTTAATTATAAAATCAAAATTGTTACCTCCAAATTTAACAATCCCGCTTTTTTTGAACGCATAGCTTGAGCCACTCGCTTTTTCACGTCATCTAAACCTTCATATTGTTCAGATTCGTTGGTTAGCCAGTAAGAGTTTACCCATGCTAAACGGGCAATTGCTCGAAATTGGCATTTTCTACGGAATTTTATTTGAAGAAGTTCTTCAGGACTCTACAAGAGTTAAAGTTTGCTACATTATTAGTTAAAGATTACGATATTTTAACTTAACACTAAACAATTAAGATTAAGAAGACTGGCGCGGCGTTACGATGTTGAATCATAGTTCTGATGCAGAAGGCAGTACTCCTTGACACAGCAAGTAAAATAAAGAACTTACTGCTTTTGGTGGAGGTGGTGGTGCCATCTTATTTACCTTGCTAAAAACTTAATATATTTTACAAAATAAATACTTTTATCAAGTCAATAAAATAAAATAAGAAAATGATAAAATATTCGAAAGGTCTATGAGTAATCAGGTAAACATAGTTTATCAATATTTCTGTCATAAAACTGACATTACTCGAAGAAAATACTTCTTTCTTTTTTACAGAAATAGTTTTATTAGAATCAGGCTCATAACTTTTCTTTAAATCATAACCATGAAAATAGAATCATGATAATTTTTTCAACAAATTGTTGGTATGAATATCCAGTCTTTAAACTATTAATATTTTTTCTTATTTGTAGATCTAAATATAAAAATTAATTAAAGATATTTACTTACGTCATAAGAACATAAGAAGCCAGTTAAAATGTATAAAAATACAATATTTATAAAATCGCTCATACATTTTTACCCCTTCGGCCTCCACCTTAACTATATTTCGCAACCAGTTGCAAAAGAGTGCAGCAGAGTCTGTTTACGGCGGCAGCCGACCCAGCGGCCGATCAGATGAAAAGTGGCAACCGTCGCTTATGCGCTTCAGCAAAGCCAGTGCACAGCCAGGCCACTGCCTAACTTGATGCACCTTCACATTCATTTTACATTCCCCAAAAGAAAAAAGATAATGTGAAAGGTATACGTTGGGTTTTTATTTTTTTTTGCACTCAACGAACAAAACACAGTAGCAAAAAAACCTGCTGCTTTACATCGGTTTTCTTTGAAAAGGTGGTACTGCCCCGGTCGAGTCGGTCCATACCTGTCTTCAGACAATGTGGCAATGTGGATGACAAAAAACGTTTTTGCTTGTCAAGCCCATTCAAGTTTGATGTGACGAGTGACATTATTCTCAAAGCTGAACTGCCTGTTCTGAGTAATCATCATCATACGAAACTACTGCTACGGTCTCTGCCATGAACACGATGTAGAACAACCCTTATTTTGGAAAAACGTTATTTACAAAAACTGCAGTAAGTTTTCGTACTGTCTATTTAAACGGACTTGCTCTAAAACGTAAACATTATATGGCGTCTTGTCAACCACAGACTAAAGACTTTAGTCTTTAATCTTTGAAAAATGTATAGGAATCAAGGACAAAATTCTATAATCTACAAATGTCAAATCATAAAATTAATTTTATCTGTGAAATTTTTCGTTGGAAAAAATTATGTTTATTTAAAATTTAAGAAAGATAGTGGATAAATCAAAGTGGTTTACGTGTTTTCTATTGCATAAACGTTTAATGCTACTTTCCAGAAACTTTTATCCATATCAAAGTGTGCGATTGATGTAAAAACTAGTGAATTTGCAATATGTGATGTTTGTTGACAAAATAAATCAAGTAAGGATGAATACGGTATAGTTTAACGATAGCATTGAAATAAGAATTGTCGCTGGACAAAGGGATTGATAAAAGAAAACATATTTTTAATATCTTAAACAAATTATAATAAATTCATACTTTTTTTTTATAACTTTTCAAACATTGAAAACATTCTAATACTATGCTATGCTAAAAAAAATCTTAACAAAAATGTACTAAAAATAATTAGATATCTATAATTTCTTCCAGACGTATAGAATAAGGGACGTCGTGTACTGATGTTGAGTTAACGGCATTAGAACTTGCAACAACATCTTCTACCAATTGATCGCGAAACTCATACCAGCGTCGCTCTGATACAAACTCCTTGAATAGTTGCTTCTTAGTAGGAATCTGTAAAAAATATTATTAGTACTTATATCCCTTATTACACGGAGAACCTTTTAGTTATGGAGATGTTAAGGAGATGTCATGGTACAGCTACCCCATTTTTTACTATACTAGTACCAGTAATAAAATTATATGTCGCAGATTCTGGTATATTGAATCTGCAGCAAAGTTAGTGACTTTCGTCATGTTGTATTTTTAATAAATCAGTGTACAGCGTCCTTGTCACTTCGCACTACTGATATACCCTTAGCAATTACTATCAACTTCATATTTAATGTCAACTGACATTAACATAAAATGACAATACTGCCTACCTTTATTTATTTAGAAAATTATAGTTATTGCTAACCTTGCGTTCCAAATAATATTGTATACGTGTCCATATGTTAGCAGTGTTACGTTGTAATAGCCATATTTTTGGCATCAGCATACAGTCAACAGGAGTTAAAGCTATGATTCGACGATCACGCATGTTCTCGCCGAAACCAAATGTTGAACCAGGATTAAACTGGCAAACCTATGAAAATAATAACAAAATTTAAAGAAAGAAACAATATTTACTCCAGGCCGACCAGATTATATTCCTCTAGAATTTGGTCCCCGTGTAGCTTTATACTGTGACGACAACAAACTGAAAGAACCAACTAAATAAGTACTAAATATAAACATTTGTATTAATTACAACAACTCTATCTTCCACTGCATGAAGGCCGCGGGGAAACTTAACGCAATATTAAGTACATGATTTAGGTACGATTTTGTGTCAAATTATTCTTCGTGTTTTCGGATTCTTTTGACCGTATTGTCTAGATTCAAATTAAATAACAGGTGATTTTTTAATTAAAATTTACAGATGATTTTTTAATTAACATTAAAAATAATACTATACCTGCATGAAGTAGGTTCTAAGATTAGGTGGCACTAATGAGGCTAACGGTGCAATGCTAAACCTGTAATCATGAAATATTAAAATGTGAAAAACTTTTAAAATATAAAGCTACTGATTTAGTCCTCCCCCACATTTGCCATCGTGTCACAGTTATTCTTATTTAAATTTGTTAAAAAAAAAAAGACTGTCGCGGGGACTTTTTACAAACACATTACATAAATCAAGAAAATGTACGTTTTGAGAAAGGTGACTAAACAGGAAAGTAGACGATTTGGGAAATGGGCGGATAGGGAAAACTAAATAGACTGATTGAGAATAATAGATTTTAAATTATCGCGATTTGTATAAGTACATAATACTATTTTTACGGGTCTTACTCGCGGTATATTTATGTTACTAAGTATCTAGGCTAATTAGTATATACCGCGAGTAAGACCCGTAAAAATAGTATTATGTTTGAGAATGTAGACAGATCGGGAAAGTGGACCGACCAGGAAAGTAGACGGATGGTTCCTGAGGGATAAACTATGGATCTTACAAATAATTGTCCTGCGTGGGGATCGAAACCCACAACCTCGCCGGCCGCACGGCAGCCGCTTCCGAGGTGCAGGTGCGTGAACAGTGTGCAACCTAAGCAGGTACCTACCTCACGGACTCTCTGTGGGCGGTTATTGCTTCTTGACCTTCATGAAGAGCACTTAAAGATGGTTCCTTTACACCTTCCTTTACATCTTCCTTTCCATCTTCCTGTCCATCTTGTGAAGATCGTCTCCGCTCATCCGTGTTACTCGTTTTACTGACCATGCCACTTGATAACCTCATAAGTTTTTGAGATTCAACTTCAAATTTTGATGTTTTTAGTATACTGAATCTAGATTTATGTGATGTAACAGACGTTTTATATTCTGGTATGTTAGTGTCTTCGTCAACTGAGACCCTTTTCTCTTGTTTTGTTTTGACTACTGACGAAGAACTTGGTGGTGCAGTTTTAAGATTGTAGCCAGCGAAATATTTTGTATCTAAATCTACCTCAGCTTCTTCTTCTGGTACCTGGTAAAATAAATCTATGTTAAACGTATGTTTTATCTTATTCTGGGGTATGGAAAAGGAGCCTCAGTACTGGGAATCAGGAGTTAGAATAAGATTATATCACTTTAAAATAATTATTACCACCAAATGCTTTATGCTCTACGACGGGCCTCCTACAGCGATAGAGAATTGGCTTGGGAACACTACTCTGATCATCACAGGAAGAGACCCGTCACTGGAGCAGTGCACAACTTTACAGTACTGTTATAAAACATTTCATACATAAGGATCGTATAGTGAGTAATGCTTGCGTCCTAAGTGGGTCCTAGTACTGATGTTAAGAGACTCAATCATCTGACAACGGCCAGACAGAACAAAGTAAACGAAATTAGCAACTCCGATTCCATCTCCAAGAATCGTTTCATTAACTGCGTAAGATTTCATTTTAGCAACTATACAGCCCTCACGTTGTGCTACCTGAAACAACCAATAAACATTTATAGTAAATAATTTGTAAAAAAAGTTTTATTTTATTCGAAAGAGCATGTTTATATTAGTGCCATAGAAATTTGATCAAAATTGGTTACCTAGCTTATTTGTAATCTCAAAAATATCGGAATCATTGTGTGACAATTTTTTTAGGGACCATTCTCTTTATTTCATGTACTGTGAGTAGTTCAGGGAATAACGGACTGTGTAATCTAAGTAAAAGAAATCCCACATAAGTATATTTATATACGCCTAGCAATAATCTTAAACAATCCTAACTAAATTAATGTACTGTTGAAAGTACCGTAGCATTAAGTATAATGAAACTAAGTAGTGTTTGCTTATTTTTTGGTTGTGCATTAGGTTATAATAATATTATTATTATGTCTAGTGCAATTATAAATGCACGACTGTCAGAGAACCAATGAAGTAATAATATTGATAACACTATCATGCCTTCATGATATTATTAAACTAATTAATTGATGTTCTTAAAAGACACCTTGTAAGTATACTGAGTAAGTAAGTAACCAAAGAGGTTAAAGGTTATAGTATAGTTATCTAAACTTTGTTTAGGTATCCATAGATACTTTGATACTTTCCGATGACCTGTTTAGGACGGCGGGAAGCCGATGGATGGTGCCGACGGTGGAAGACACAGAACCGCCCAGGATGTAAATGTATAGAGAAAACCAGTAAGTTACAAGTTCAGTTAGTGGACATGACAATCATGAAACTCAACAAGTCGTTTGGATGATATGACAAATTATGAAACATTGTTTTCTAAAAAAGATTATGCATGAGAATTGAGAGTCCTGGTGAATTTACCAAGATTTTTTAAATTTTTTATTTACACTTGAAACTATAAATTGCTGAATGGAACTTACTTCATCAAGTGCATCGAAATATGTGAAGGCAGACATCGCGAGTCGCACTTCGTCCCATTGCTTCTGTACTGAAGCTTGAAGAATGTTTTTGAAATCTTCCTTCATTAGTTGAAGTAGCTCACAGTGACCTAACAATATTAAATTCTTTTAAAAATTATTGAGCACTGTTTTACAACGTTTTCTGTTTTTGTCTCTTATTTAGGCTGTTACTAGGATACGTTGCTGACTGTTTAGTCGATAAATTAACTCTAAAGCTTAATATCCCGCTCTCTGATATCATTCCAATCTGGTGAGCGGTTAGCTATACTTACACATACTAGGTACAATGCATGCATGCATAGCTCAAATAAATAGTAATCTCATTATTAATAATGTTAAGAAAGAAATGACTGATATGTTGCAACATTGTTGCAACGTTTTATACGATTTTACAAAACAATTTTCAACTAGGTACTCATAATCATCATCATAACAGCCCATCAATACCCCACTGCAAGGACGGGCCTCCTCCAGTGACGGAGAGATACTTGGCCTACTAAAACCACGCTGGCCAGCCGGATTGGTATAGGGTTTAAGTTCAAGCTTTCCTTCTTTTTATTTCTTAAGGGCCTAACGCAGACCGAGACATGTCGTCTCAAGGGATTTTAATTTTTACTAATGGACATTCAACCGTACTGTTACAGAAATACGACATAAATTGCTATGCTTTAAAATGATGGCGTGGCATTGAAAGGGATTTTATCGCACGGCATTAAAAGCCCGCCACAGGCTCCCGTGGCGGGATCCCGTGGCATAATGCGGTAGGCAACGCCATGCCACGGACTCACACACGCGATCAAACGCAACTGAAGACTAAAAGTGTATCAGGCAGCAGGAGTCGCTGAGGCGTGCTTTGTCGTAATCTAAGCGGCCAGTGTGCGCTGACTCACGGCAAAATCCCTTGCCATGCCGTCCGTGCCTTAAAGATAATATTCACGGATAGTCCCTTAGTCGGTATTTAAGACACCCATGGGGTGGTGACATATTGTATTCTTACTCCGTCACCACACGGGGGACACACTAGGTAATGTTAGAACAAAATTATTTCTTACCTAGAGTAGTACACGTTGCAGTCCTAGGAATATTATGCAACAAGGACACTTCACCAAACATATTCCCAGGATTAATAGTACCAATATCGATTGATACATATTGTTGCAATAATTCATCGAATATCATTTGACTGACGACTATGTCGCCACTCAATATAAAGTAAAGTGCATGAGCTTCGTGATGCTGACGTACTATCACACGACCAGGACCGTAGTACTTGAAGTAACTTACAGCTGCTAATTTCTTCTTTACGTGCTGTTAAATAAATCAATTAAAGTTATAATCAAACATAGAATACTTATGGTATAATCTGAGTGATCTTAGCCTGTTCCGATTGCTTTAGATTGTTGTGATGAAGTAATGCACTCTACTAATAACCTTAGCAGTATCGCAACTGAAAAAAGCTGTATTGAGTTTAAGTGTGTATCGTCTCTATAGCTTTTATAGAATTTATACCACCCTTAGACTGCCCAGGTCTGAAAGTCTGGTTCAACAGAGAAAAATAAAAAAACCTCGTTGTCGCTCATTTTCGTATCCAACTAAATGACTACTCGCTTTCAACCAATGGCAACCACAGTCATAACGACGTTAAACAAAACAAAACAAAAACAACGTTGGCGATGTCATCGAGTAGATGGGTGACTAGGGCGATGGAATATTTCGTCTGAGCATATTCGTGGCACATGTAAAAACTTGGTCTCGTTGGTTGTACCGACATCAATCGTTCCCACGGCAGACTGTATATAAATGTGTGAGAGCATTTAATTGATTGTGTATGTTGTGTACCTCTAGCTGTGGGTGAGTATCAAATAAAGTAAATTATCTTACGTTAGGATAGCGCTTAAAACATTTCAGACCGCCTATTATCCGAAAAAGATATTTTCTTTCAACGTCTGTCCTCTCTTCTGCAGGTTTATTCAAAAGAACTTTATCCTGTAATTAATGTGCAGCGTTTTACTTACCAACATTATGTTGTAATAAAATATTATATTTCGTATAAATAAGTACCTTATATTCATTACATTAGATATTAAAGGTACAAAAAACCTAAGTTTTTTCTCCGACGCTCGGCCAACTTGCAAGAGACGTTAGTCCCTCCGCAACCACGGCCGGACCCACGAGTAGGTCCAGATTTAAAATTTGATGATTTATACAAATTGAGAAAGTCAAAATCGAATAAATATTATATTTACATTGTTTCATAAAGAAACAACATATTCTTTCCTGTTTGAGTGAGATCGTAAAACTATGCAGTCGTAGGACTGACCAGCAAGAGTTTTACCTAATTTTTAGGGAAAGAGGGATAATTCAGGGTTCGGATCTATGACTTTGGCGGATTCGCATTCCTATGCACAATTATGTCAGTATTCTACATAGGTACCTGTTCCTGCCTGGAGCCTAAATCTCCTTTGTCTTGATTTCACGTTTGCAGAAGTCTCCGCGATACAGGGCGATTTCAAAGATGGAAGTTGTCTTTTATAAAATGAAAGTAAAAAAAAGAAGAACATTCTTCCACTAAAAACTAACAAGAAAATAATAATAATCACCGTTATACTCAATAACTGTTTCTTTTTAGTCTTCCTAACTGCCTGCGCAACTCTTCTCTTAACATCTTCATAGCCTTCATAATCATCTATTGTCTCCATCATCCAATGAACATTCGCTATAACCAATCGTCCAATTGCTCGAAACCGACATTTTCTTTTGAACTTCAGTTTCATTAACTCCATTGGATCCTAAATACAATAAACAAGTCATCAGTCAGATGCTTCTACTAAGGCAAAAGTTCTTACTAATAAACAGAGTACCTAAGTACTACATATCTAAACCTAAATGCTTTAAAATGAAAAGGTTAGATATAAAATGAAAAGAAACGATTAGAGATCTAGAGTGTTCGAGTTTATCATTTTACATTTTCGATCACTCCAACGAAAATTCGTGTAAAGTTAAAAAGAAAGTGCTAGTGAAAGTAAAAGTGCAGGTAGTACCTATACAGCTGTTGGAAAACCATTTGCAAATAACGAAAATTCAGGAAAGAACAGTAGGTACCATCTTATTCTGGCTCAAAAATCAGGTACCTAGCTCTTATAATACTTTTGGCAAATTAAAAAGTCTAAATTTTTAACTTTAATAGTTGTCCTTATTTTGTGCTTCTATAAACTTACTCGAAAGACAGCGGCGGTACATAATTGGTATAAAATTGACTTCCTTTAGAAATGGCAAAAGCGAAGTACTCCGAACCGAGGCCTATGTATAAAGTTAAGTAGGAATTTAGACGAAGCCAAACAGGTTTGTAAGTGTATTGTACTTGCGTGTCCATTTTGATTAGAATCCTACTTACTCGTAAAAACTACTGAATGGATTTTGATGAAATTTGGAATGTAGGTAGCATAAGGTGTAGAATAATCTTTAAGCTACTTAGACAACGCGGGGAAGCCGCGAGCATCAGCTAGTAGGTTACAAAGTTTTTGTATTTATTTATAATTTGAGCTACCTACTCGAAATAAGTACTAAGTAGGTAATCCTGCGCAGACGATGTCGCGGGGACCAACTTTATAGTTAATCAAAGATATCCATTTACAATTCTAAAAAATAGTTAATAGATAAGTACAGTATCTATTTTAAGGTGTTGAGAACTTTTTTCTAATTAATTACTATCTTAACAAAAATCTATACGTTTTCTAAGATACCTACTAATGAAAAAAAAACAACATGAATTTATCGAAAGTATTAATAAATATATTTTAACCATCTCCTTTTCTTTTTTCACGTTTTTCGCCATGTTTATTTTTAAATAATCTCGTTACAAAATTAAATCCTTAAAAATAATACACTGATTGATTCTATAAAATAATTATAAACAAAGCATATTTAAACAAATTTCTGTGAAACTGTTGTCTGGCATTGTATGTCATAATAGCATTGATTTTTTTTTATCTTTCTTGAAAAAGGTTATAACAGCAGCTGTTGACACTTTTTTATCATTTGGTCTGTGAGCAAAAAGCTATGAAACAACAACACTATTGACGTTATAATTGTAGGCAATACTTAAATTCCTACATGTTTTATAAATTAATTATAGGAAATACCATGGTGGCGCGGACTGTAGTAAGTACATCGATGGAGTGGGCAGGATAATTTGAACCATGGAACTGTTGCACGGCCAAGATGCTAATACAAATCTTTCTAACTTACTCCGTTGGTTCAGCGACCCAAAATGTGTCTTGGCCTCCGACACGAGAGAACGCCACTCTGCTCAAACCTTGGTCACCTCTTGCCAGTTGCTGACTTGAAGTTCCCTCAGATCGTTCCTAACCATATCTTTCCAGCGGTATCTGGGGTGACCCACAGGGCGACGTCCTGTTGGTTGATCCACATACGCCCTTTTAACACCTCGATCCTCACCCATTCTCTCGACGTGGCCGAGCCAGCGGAGTCTGTGAGCTTTTATCTCTCCTATGATGTTCGGGATGTCTGTAAGTTTTTCGATTTCGACATTTTTGCGGATCCGCCAGCTCCCATCCAGTCTCTGCACAGGGCCTAAGATCTTCCTAAGGCCCTTCCTTTCTGCTACTAGGAGTTTGTTCTCTTCCTTTTGTGTCAGTGTCCAGGCTTCGCAGCCATACGTTAATATAGGTCTTATTACTGTTTTATAGATTAGTATTTTCGCATTTCGGCTGAGCAGCCTGGACACTAACACTTTATGCAGGGCAGCGCTACATCTGAGTGCACTTTGAATTCGGATGTCAATCTCCTCCTCCCGAGTGTTCGAGTCAGTTATGGTGCAACCTATAGGCCGACCGCTTATCTCAGTCCCCGCCTGCGGTATGAAAGGGACGAGGGAGCGGGGTAGCAGTGTACGTTATGGTAGCGTACACAAGAGCTATATCGAGTTGGTTCTATGTCAAATTAAATAAATTTTTACAAAAAAAAAAACTGACTTCAAAGACAAAAATTGACAACACTAAAAAGTAAAAAAATAATTAAATGCTGACCGCTTAACTCTGACCTCGCCTGCGGGGTGACTGGGGGGCGGGGAATGACGACAAAGGGGATCGCGCGGGGATTGCACGGGTGGCACAATTAACCATAACTTCCAATGAAGTTGGTATAAGTCGCAAAATGATCGCACCGATTATTGACGAGATTGCACCGATAATTTGCCATATCTTAAATTTCACTCTCTTTCTTCCTTGTTATATGTATGTCATCATTCCCCTGCCTGCATCAAATAGTTTTAAAAATAAGGACAGAGAAAAACAGAAATAAACCTGACAGGAGGGCGCTTTCGTGTTTGTCAATCTTCTTTCAAATTGTATGCCGAAAATTAGTTATTAAAAATACGGCATTACGGAGAGGTTTTTTATTTTTCTGGTCAGGCTTTAAATTGTTTAACGCCTTTTTTCTCTAAGAAATTACGAATTTAAGTGGCAAGATGACGCCACCGTCTTTGAAATTTGAAAATTTTATAGAAGACGGACTAGCATGCTTGCTGCACAACCAGCTGTCACACGTCAACTGTGGTTGCTTTGTTGCTACACACGAGATTATGATGAGCCGGTGTATCTTCGGACACAAAATAGGTAGCCAGGCCAAGCAAATGGCATTCAATGTGTACGAATACTTTAGAAAAAAAAAATTGGACCCAAATACTGTTGAATTTCAGCAAGATATTAATTTGAAAAAAACTGTAGCAGAAATTACTGGACTATCTGAAAAATCTGTCAGTAGGATTGTACAAGAAGGAAAAATTATTATCAATGTATATTTATTATTATTACTTATGTCAAGGATTCTCTGCAAAGTGCGTCTATCTGATAGTTCCAAAATCGTAACATAAAGAAGTTGTTAGCACAATGGGTGGTAACAATATTGTACAATATGGATTACTTGAGCCAGTAGTCATTCCAATTCAGCCTAGACTTAACCGGGAATATATTGAAGAAACAGGATATAGTGCAGCCGAACTATCCTCAATTCTTAATAATAATAATACTAGGCTAACTACAGAACAAAAATGTGTTTATGATACCGTAACAACAGCAGTAATAAACGAAGAGGGCATAGTATATTTTCTCGATGCTCCTGGTGGAACAGGGAAAACATTTCTTACCCGAGTGATTTTAGCGGAAATTATAAGAATGGGAAAAATTGCCTTAGCGGTGGCATCTTCAGGTATTGCAGCAACATTACTTCCTGGTGGCAATTTTTTTTGGATTTAAATTGCACTCTAACTCCCGTGTGTGGTGTGTCATGCAATAGCGAAAAAAGCCAAAGTGCTATTATATTTCTATTGGTATTTCACTTGACACTGGCAAAATATGTAACTATGTTCATGATGCCATAATAAACAAATTATATATATACATACCTACATTGTTTTAAGACTAAATGTATTTAAAATTACTGAGTAAAGTTACTAAAAAAAAATAAAATATAATAAAAAAAGTTATTTTTTTTAAATTTATACTCTAATCCATAAACAATCAAAATTTTTATGTCATAATGTCGAAGTCATTTATTAATATAATCTGTAATTCATGGGCACCATTCCATTTGCTTTGGTATTATTATCTTATTTCGTTGGCTGACACCGACTCCAAAAATAATAATAATATTATATAATTTGTAATAATTTGATTTTCTTTTAAAATCTACAAATAAATATATTTGTTATTTAAGAAATATCCTGAACAATCCTTTGTACAATAATTAAAAGAACCTATTCCTTAGAATATAAGAATTGCTGATTTAAAGTATATAATTATAACTAAAGTCTTAGAAAATATTTACAAATAATAACAATGTACAATCATTAATTATATATTAAAATCACAGTATAATCACATTTGGTGTAATTACAATAATTTACATTAAAACAGGTATGATTTAAACATATTAATTTTTAATAATCAGTCTTAGAAAATATTTACAGATAATAAGAACAATATGTACTAAGAGTTTTTTTAATTTTTACACTATTTACGCTACCATAACGGACATCTAGTCAGTATGTCAGTATGACACTAGTGCGATATCCTAGTCCGTCTTCTATACAATTTACAAATGTCAAAGATGGTGGCGTCATCTTGCCAGTAAATCTCGTACTTTCTTAGAGAAAATATGCAATCTAAATTATTACACAATTTAAAGCTACACCAGAAAAATAAAAAAACCTCTCTAGGTATTTCGATTGGTTTATGGTATAATTTAAATTTTTCCTTCTTTTTATTTCATAAAAATAAGCTAGCTAAAAATTAGAGCTGTGTTGTGATGTGATATAGTTCGGATCACAGTCTCTAGATGGCGCCGTTTTGCCAAAATATCAAGAGATCGCTCTCTCCTTTGTCCTCGCCCCGCGCGCTCCCCTATTACCGCAGGCGGGGTCTGAGTTAAACGGTCTGCCTATAAGTACTTGAATTTTGATACGCCTTTGTAATACAAATCGGTAACTATAAAATCGGGCTGCCCCTAAATAAAACTATTTTATTTATTTATATTATTCTATAAGAGTTGTTAATTATTAATATATTGAATTTATAATTTATGTAAAATTATAATGCAAATTGAACGAATGAAATTATGTATGGTCTTGAAGTAGTTATCTGTGGACGTGATTTGACAAATTTTGACATAACTGACAGATGCGTCGGCAAAAATATCTGTTGTTACTGTAAACGAGGAAACTTGGTTACTTTTAATTTAAAATACAGTTCTAAATAAAATTGTAGCACTTGGTTTACTTCTATAAAGTTACTAACAAACAATCAAAATGGTAAGTTTTGGCCAGTAGTGTCTCTTAATAATGTCTTGATTTTGACATCGATTTACGATAGGTACTCTTTTTTATTTCAGAGTTTTGGTCTGCCTTCACTTAAAGTAAAGCCTGAATATGGAAGTAACATCAAACAACATGAAGGGCCTTTTGGAGTGCCAGATCCTCTCGTTGCTGGACTTGCAGCTACAAGGTCCAAGATAGCAGTATCACATCCTCTAGAAGTTTCTGAGAAAAATGTAAGTTTGAATATTCCACACTCTGTAAATTTAGCTTACATGTGGTCCTAAGTGCCTGGTACATGGATGTCAGGCTTTCTTTCTATTTCACTCTTTATTTATTACACAATAGTAACCATTGTTGATTGTATAGAAATATCAAAGCAAACCTTATAGGAAACAACACCAAAGAATAACTTAAAATGCAGAGTTAAATTATAACTTTACACTTTGCCTGTCAGTAGAAATAATATGAATGTATCTCATTTGATATAATGAGGGAAAGAGTGAATGATCATCAGGTTATTTAGCATCAGGCTCTTTGTGTTAGTACCACATCTTGTGGAACTGTGTAACACAATAAAACTTACTAACACACCACTTTAATATGGTGTAGTGGTTACAGTACATAAATGCTTTTTTAATAGCAGATTAATTAGTCCCCGCACAAGATAAACAGTTATGTGCGTATAAACATTACATTTTGATTTGGTCAATATGTGTGGAATACTATATTAAATTGTGTTTTTACTTTTATTGTTCAGTCCTCACTCAAAATGTGTTTTCCTACACCCTTCAAGAAAATTAAATGTTGCTTGAAATAATTTGTCCAATTGTTAACTTTAATTTCTGTATTTGTATATTTTTACAGTTCCGCTTAAACCAAGATAAAATGAACATGGCAATGCTTCGTAACATCCAAGGTCTTCATGCTCCACTGAAGATTACCATGGAAATGAAATTCACTGAAAAGGTTAGTAATACAAGCATTTTAAAATATCAATATATTGCTGGCCTTCTCCGATTCCAATTTAGGAATAATTTTACCTTTCTAGATAGAATAGATAGAAAGTGATAATGCGAATGTATCTAATTGAATTACTATTCAATTAGATACATTTGCATGAATCACTTTGAGGTGTGCATAATCTTAGACAAACCCATCACAACATCATAAGGATGCTATAATTATTATCTAAAGAGCTATTTTATTTAGATTATAATTTGAATTACTTAACTTAATAAATTTGGATACTGCACATAATATTGCCCCTAGCATCAATGTCAATATCCTTTATTCATATAAAGATATGCTTTGAAAGGACATAAATGATCTGACTTCCAATACAAAGAACATTAATCTTCCAAACACTAGAACCCTCCATGGTATTATGTTAAATTTTGCATGCCTACAAAAGGTAAAATATAGCTGAACTATATGTTTATTTTTAATATCTTTAAATGTATTTTATACCTACCTATATTTGCAAAATAAATAATATTCTATTCTATTCTATTAAAAACATAATGTACAAAGAAGTCAAACTCTATAACAAATTACCAAAATCTTTGAAAATTATCAAGTCAGTATTTAAAAAATCCCTGTTAAATATAAAGTTAGTTATTAGTTATATATTGTATACCTACTCTGATATAAACATAATTAAAATTATATAAAGTATAGCAGTGCATGCTTGCAACACCTTAATTATATTATATTTAGTTCATAAGTTGTCTTGTAAAGTGAAATTTGTATGATTTCTTATGACAATACAGAATCTTTAAACCTAATAAAATAATTATACAGCAATTCACAATAGAAACTATTCCGTCTTATTTCATGTCGGACTTACTACATGTTTTACTCTTTTTCAGATTGGACATTTACCTTTCCTTCAGAGATCTAACTTCCAACACGATGTTTTAACTGGTAAACACCTTGACATTGGTTTTGAGGATATCCTCAACACTCCTGAGCTTTGTGAAGTCACTGGTCAGCCACATGCTGTTGTTGAACGGAGCCTTGGCATTTTGTAAGATAGTTAGCTGTATCTTTTAATAATTCTTAATAAAAAAGTTATTCTAAATAATTTGCTTGTTATTTCTATATACTTTGCAAAAATACTAATGTTTAATTTTGTTTTCAACCAAACACTAACGTTCCAAAGTTATTATTTCTAAGAGATTCATTAGAAGTTATTTTATTATAGTAGTTTTGCACAAAAGGGTTCCTTTAAATTTAAAATTCCACTTAGCGACATCTACCAGTAGTTTAAGAAATCACGTTAAAGAGTAGAGCGACATCTACTAGTAAATTTATAAATCACGTTAAGAAGTTGCACTGCTGCTTTTTACAGATGCTTTACTAGATGTCTCTAGTAGAATTATTATTTGATAACTTTGCGCTTCAAAGTTCCAATTTATTTTAAGGTATTTGATCAATGATCACTACAGCTATAATCCCTATATTAGAAGGAGCGAAGTATAATGATTTAAAACTTACGCCATTTCGTTAAGTAGATACCATGTTAAAAAAATTAGCTTAGTAAAATACATTCCAAAATAATTACGTAAGGTAATTAAATATTTTCTTACTTTATTCCCAATTCCTTCAAAGTAAGTAGACACATTAAAATGTGGCGACGGCATTGATTGCAGCACGCACCACATGCTTAGGTAAGTAAATATGTGCCGTGTAGGTTCAAAGATGTTTGAAGACACCAAAATCCAAAATACTGATGAGGTTCAAACAACTCACATTCTTCTTTCAACCTTTACAGTTAAAAGTAACTTCGATTTTGGATGAAAGAAATAGGTACGATTTGAAATTCACTTTTTACTGATAGGAATACTTAAATCTAATATTATTCAGATAATATTGCCTTTATAGATATAAAAAGGCATAACTTTGAAACTACCGCGTTTCATTATTAAGTATAAACATTATAGGTATTTAACGGGAGATTAACGCGTATGCTAGGTAGGTATTCACCCTTTTTTGCTTGACGTTTCGGCACAGATTACACCTGGCCGTGGTCGCAACTGAGCGATAATCACCCATTCATATAATAGATACCTATTGGTACAAAGATAGTATGGTGCAGAGATTTTATGCAACCATATTGGTTTGTTTTCTTCGATAAGCTACCAACGCTTCAATAGACAAACGATAGACACAAAGTTCCAAGTTGTATAAAGTTGTTTTATGACTATTCCCCTTTATATTCATACTTTAATTCCTTTCTACGAGGAAATACTTATAAGAAAACCATCATAGAGGATGCGTTTTCCACCTAATTCTGAGCTAAGGTCTCAAGAATTATGTGTGCACCATCAAAATAGTACAAAAAGTATTACTTTATCTGCAGCTGGATACTCTCCCACAGTTGGGGAGTGCCGGTTGTAAGAATTATAGTAGGTAGATACGTACCTACTGTACGCTCAAAAGCGTCTCTACATCCCCATTGGAATGAAGCGTGATATGTACCTACGTAAGTAAATTAGACTATAAGTAGGTACCCTCAAACTATCATCATCATCATAACAGGCCATTAATGTCCCACTGCAGGGACGGGCCTCCTCCAGTGACGGAAGGATATTTGGCCTACTAATACCACGCTGACCTGACAGATTGGTATAGGGTTTAATTTCAAGTTTTCCTTCTTTTTATTTCGTAAAGATAATAAGTATTCACGGATAGTCCCTTAGTCGGTTTTTACGACATCCATGGGATGAGATGGGGTGGTGGCATATTGTATTCTTATTCCGTCACCACACGGAGACGTCCTCAAACTATATCCTTAGTTAAATCGTAAGTTTACTTAGTATTTATTTAAACAAGTTGTAACGTTATCTGTCTTATTATCGGCTGACGAACGTTCCAACTCATTATGACAACAACTAATGAGAAATATTAGATACTTACACGTGTTTTGTTCCAACAAAATAATTACTTTCGAGTAGGTAAGTGACATCGTCATTTCAGAAACAAAACATGGTGAGCCAGGTTTTAGCTTTGTTCCTTGATGAAGACAAGTCTCCTTCCCTTATGCCCGATTTACACATCGACAAGTACAGTAGCGAGTCAAGTAATAAATTGTTGATTAAGTTGATTTAAATATTATTTTTTTTTGTGTTGAGGACAAGTAGTTGGCCTCTGACGACCGCTACTACTTTACACGGGCTGTGGTGGAGCGGATGGCCCTCAATCAAAGACATTTATTTAAGTGACGTGCCTCAGGGGCACTCCCTTTGGGGTACGAACCTCGGCCTGGACCGTCACTGACTAACAGGACGTGCTGAAGGCACGCCCTCTAGGAGCGAACGCGGCGCGTATTCCGGCCTCGGCGGCGAGGACGAAACCGCGGACGTGTTGTTGTGGCTTCGCGAGCCGTGTGAGCTCTACGTTGAGAGATCGTGATCCTTGAGCGATCGTGATCCTGAATTTGTGATCCTGAGAGGATTGCAAGAGTACCTATTAAATCCATAAAGCCCGATTTACACATCGACAAGTACAGTAGCGAGTTAAGTAGCAGGTAAGTTGTTGATTAAGTTGATCTACATAGAACTCCATTCTATTTTTTGGCGAAGTAGCCCCCTCTCTCGCGTCTCGCCAACTTAACTCGCCTTATATATGTATAGGATGGAGATCTATATAAATCAACTTAATCAACAACTTACCTACTACTTAACTCACTACTGTACTTGTCGATGTGTAAATCGGGCTTTATGGATTTAATAGGTACTCTTGCAATCCTCTTTACAAGACTTATAGAAGAATGTAACCAACCGCAGCATACCTATTCTACTTACTTTAAAACTCTATGACACTATGGTATGTTTTATAGTAATCTAAAGTATTTCCTCAAAAATATGAGTGTCTGGAAATTTTAAAAATGGTTTTATTCATAACAGCCCATTAATGTCCCACTGCAGGGACGGACCTCCTTCCGTGAAGGAGGGATACTTGGCCTACTAATACCACGTTGGCCTAACCTTGGAACTATATTTATACGTAAAAGTGGCAGTCTCTGCAGTGGGACAATAATGGGCTGTTATGATGATGATGATAAAATATAGTTCCAACTAAACCGAAGCTTACCTTATCTATTTAGTAAACGCCATATTGTCTAGTCTAAGTTTATTAAGTCTATTCATTATCTTCCGATAAGCAAGGACGACCCAATTATTTGCGTAATTCCTTGTAACAATTAATGTTGATTGTATTAAGCATGCAACTAAGAAATGTATTTTTTTTAAGAGATACTCGTAGTTACGCCATCGGCCGCCACCAACGACTACATAAGAGCTGTCTGCCTGCTAAGGAAAGTCAATGAAGTATTTTCCAAGTTCCCAGTAAGATCAAAAAGTCTTACACTATTCAAATAGTGCTTAGCAGTTCTATTATTTTTTTAAATGGTGATATAAAAGGTGATTAAGTATACCAGAATCTATAAACGCGCTAGGAAGGTAGTTTAGGAGTAGAGAAAAAAAGTATTCAATCATATTGATGTACCGCGGCATTCGTCTTCACGAGGAATAGACTAGCCTTAGGGACATGTTTAATCATCCACCAACAAGCCATCGAATCGTTTGCTCCGCATGCCGGTTTTGGACGTTTTATCATTCGCGTCGATTGCTCCTTTCCCCCTTCGCGATGCATTGGTTCTTTTCCGATCCCTTTAGCAATCTTTAGAGCAGAACACCATTGCCAAAACTCCTTTAGCTATAAAGTGGCAGATTTTATAGCTGACGGGCATAAATCCAGCTGGTAGGTGTTCAATAAATTAGTGTTCTGCCAATAAAAGAGCGAAAGGTTATCGCTATTTGAAATACCTACTTACTATTTTGTCAGGAATTCGTGTTATTACTTACTATGTTATTATATACAAGGTACTAATTAAGATACGTAATAATTTTAAATACAAAATAACATAACAAAGCATCTTCTGAATTAAAATAATATTTGACGTTTTGTCGGGACTAAAAATACCTTCACCATACAATGTCTAGGTATATCGTTTCGTAAAGAGAAACAAAAGCGACATTTATGTGTCAGTTGTGGGAGCTAGCACGACACAAGAGGCGAATATCTCCGAATAAATCAGTAACCGCGTTGACGCACGGTGTTATAACGAGTCCGCGGGGAGAACTGCGGCTGCGACAAATGGCCGCCAGGGAGATATCGCATCTCACCCGCGAACCATAACAAGCGGTTAGTGTTACCATAACTTAGGGTTAGAAATTGTGGATTTCTTTAAAATTTAAATCTAGTGAATATTATAAATACTAAAAACTTGAATTGACTCTATCCGAAGCTGTTGTGCTTTCATCATTGCTATCCCAAAAGTATGCAGTAATATAGTCAAATGAAATCTTAGTTAAAGCAAAACGTCTAATTATTTTTTTCTTTTGTAGGACTATAGTTAATGATATCAATCTTTTGATAAACCTAAAACATAAATTACCTACGAGTATATCTTAGACAGAGCCATTCAGCTCAGTATCTAACTAAAAATGTAACCATATTAATTATCGTCACTATAAGGCCCTGCGCAGACGGCACACTTTTTGTGCGATCGAGTCCGCGGCGCACAAAAAGTCTGCCATACATGGCATATGTTTGAGTCTTTTGTGCGCCGGACTTTTTGCGCGTCCTGTGCGTTACTGCTTATAATTGTATAGGTTCTATTTTCACAGACTAAGACTGTCGTCTGCGCAGGGCCTAACCCTCTTAACCGAAAGGCATTCACAGTTTCACGTAGGTAGTCACTATACTATATAGTATACTAGCTGATGCCCGCGGTATTACCCGCTTAATTGTTATTTTACACCATAAACTACCTATATTCCAAATTTCATCAAAATCCATTTAGTAGTTTTTGCATGAAAGGGTAACAAACATCCATCCATCCTCACAAACTTGCATTTATAATATTAGTAGGATAGGATAAGCAAAGGTGTGTCACTTTAGTGCCTAACAAATAAGGTGAATATTATTAGGCGTGGTATTAGTAGGCCAAGTATCCCTGAGTCAAGGAAGGAGGCCCGTCCCTGTAGTGGGACATTAATGGGCTGTTATGATGAAATAAGTTGACAATTACGAATTTAAGCTCTCTAGATATATCAGACCCACAGCTAAAAAACCGGTCAAGTGCGAGTCTGACTCGCGCACCGAGGGTCCTGTACGAACCTTTTTTTTTTCCCGCCAAATTGTGATAACGTCAGGATTCACCTGTTTAAATACTATTTTTCCCGCCAAAATTCAATGACGTCACGACTTACCTGTCAAAATATATTTTCCTGCCAAAATTCTGTGACGTCACGACTCATCTGTCAAAAATTCTATGACGTCACGCCTATCTGTCAAAATTGACAGCTGTCAAAAGTGACAGAGGTATAAAATATTTTCCCGCCAAAATAATATGACGTCACAAATCATCTGTCAAAAATTCTGTGACGTCACGACTCATCTGTCAAAAATTCTATGACGTCACGACTCAACTGTCAAAAAATATTTTCCCGCCAAAATTCTGTGACGTCTCGACTCATCTGTCAAAATTCTATGACGTCACGGGTCACGTGACCTATGACGTCACAGGTCAGCTTTCCCGCCAAAATTCTATGAAATCAAAATATAATATGATTGCTAATAAAAAGTAGCCTATGTTCTTTCTCAGGGTCTAAAGATTATCTGTACCAAATTTCATCGAAATCCGTTCAGCCGTTTAGGCGTGAAAGAGTAACAGACAGACAGACAGACAGAGTTACTTTCGCATTTATAATATTAGTATGGATTAAAATATGTCTTTCCTTCGACTGGATCGTAATTATAAATAACGTATTTATAATACACCTACACATATTGAGTAAACCCGGTTTTAGAAAATGGATAACTATCAAAGTGTTCACACCTTTTCTTGCACTAATTAAATTATAAAAACAGGTTTAAAACTTAATTAAAGCATTATGGCTATTGCGACATTGTAAACTTACGGATAGGGTTATGTATGTCATGTTTCAGCCGTGGTTTTCTTACTATGTATGTATTTGACCATATTATTATGTTATGTTTCCATAATACATAATCTAGATAGGAAGGTATGTAGAAAGATCGTTATTTAGTTAGATCTTGTTGTAGTTAGCTGAAGTAATGTAATGTACCTAACCTACGACAGAAAAAGTTGGAATTTCTGCTGTAATTTCAGGCAATGGATTTGAAGACCTGGCCTGGTCCTTACTACATACTAACACAGAGTGCAGCTTTTTATTACTATTGTTGGCTGATCCTAATTTTACGTTTTTAATGATAAGGAACGCAAGTTTTACTAGTAAAATATAGGACTAATAGCTAACTGACAAAGTTTTTTAAATTATTTATTAACATGGTAATATCATTGTCATTATCATAAAATCGGCTCTAACTTGATGAAAAGAGCGAATACGGTCCAGGATTTACAGTAACTGATGATGGTCATTGACAATATTTGTATAGTCGAGAACTAAATGGCTTTATCACCTCTAGAGTTACTGTTAGTTGCATGTCATAAAACTATTGGGTTCAATATCGCACAACAAAACATCAGCTAAATCATGACGCTACTTTGACATATCAGTTCTCTTGTATTAGCAAATAGTCGTTAGGTATTTATAAAAACAAATAGTAAAGTCAACGTTATTGACTGTTACTAGAACATATTTTCGGTAAAACGTTATAATCTAATGAATTTCTCTCTTTTTTCCTTCTATGTCCATCCCTATCATTTCTTGTATGACGTCATTGGCGCATATTTCAATTTCAAGTTTAGTAATTTTAAAATATTAAAACAAATTAGGGTAAACCACCTAAACGTTAGAAGTCCTACAATTATTGGCACTTAAGAGTTAAAAGTGAGTAAAAAGAAAGAAAACACTATAGATTATTCAAGTTCAGTATGATTACTCAAGTTCAAATATTATTTAATTATATATAGCTACAATAAATTTATCAGAATCCTTTTATTGGCATTAGTGCCAATAATATTTATTTAATACTATTCAATCACATAATAATGATTAAGTAAAAGCAGAGATTAAAGTATTTTATCATTTTATGATAATTTATATTTTAGTCTGACACGAAGTCCACTCTTAAGGTGCCAACAATTGGGTGGCTTACCAGCCAATATTTAAATTCTACATTTTCAGTTTTTCTAAAATGACAAGCTTGTAATGTCACAAGTAACAAGTTGACTTTAGTTTTAAATTATATTTAATGGTTTTTCATGGTTTTTCACATACAAACTCTACAGTTTAATTAGTGACATTTGTATTGTGTTAGTAGATTTTATTATTTATTGCGTTGAAGTGAAAGTTTAAAATAGATTGCACTTTTAATCTAAGCATAGTTTTGAATACGGTCAACCAATGACGTCAAGCTAACGCAAAAACATTAAAAAACGATCTTAATGAATTTGAATTATGATAGAATTTTTTGTCAAAACTGGTAAAGCCATTTCGTTTTCGACTATATATACAGCTTCCAATTCACAATTTTGTTTCTTTTATAAAAAAAGTAACAATTAGTTACAATTAGATACAAATTAGTTAGTAGGTACAATTTTTTTTAAATACACAACAAAGTTGCAATGAAAGAATAATAGAAGAAGAATAGTTCGTAATAATTGTCACCCTAGTGAATAGGAAATTTAAACAGCAATTTGCAATTATATTCGGCTACAGTTTGTTCACAATCACAGAACAATTATTGTTTACGATGAATCAAATCTAATTAGTTTTCGACTATATTAATCATATTTACTTTAATTTATATGACTTGATTCTTATTAAGCTCGGAATAACGTACAGTGGCAGTTATTAAATTAAATTAAAATTAAAATTGTTTATTTTCAGACAACATGATCCAATATGTTATAAAATACTTATAATTAATGTTAGTAAATAGTAATAATACTTATGGGATACATTTTAAATTACTGGTGCATCACACACATAAAACGTTTAAAAATAGGAGAGTAAATGTTCTCCGCCACTGTCCTTAGAATACTGTTGGTACTGTCCCGCAGTCTTTGTATTAGGGACGAGATATCTTCCTAATAACCGCATAAAAGTCGTCAGTTCGATTTATAGCAAACATTTCCGACGCACTACAATAACGAGGCAGTCCCAACAGCATTCTGAAAACATTATTATATTGGATGCGCAGGACCTCCAGCGATCTTTTGGTAAAGCCGACCCACAGGCTTCCCGTGTACATACCCTGACAATAAGCTTTAAACAAGGTTATTTTAACCTGATTAGTACAACGGTAAAACCTGCGCGCCAGCATATTCCCTCTGACCGCCAGTGCCCTGCGCTCCCTCTCAATGTCCACATTGGCTTTAAGGTCGTCAGTAAGAATGTGCCCCAAGTACTTAAAGTTAGTCACTCGCTTTATATTTAAGCCATTAAGTGTAAGAGTTGGCACATACTCAGGGGCCACACCAGCGGCCCTAAACACAATGTATTCACATTTTCTTACATTGTAAACAAGTCCGTGTCTAGCTGCATAGTTCTCGCATACTCTTAACATTTCTCTAACCGATCCTGCCATCGGCCCCAGGAGCACCATGTCGTCCGCATAATTTATATTATTAATAGTAACCCCCCCCCCACACGGCATCCAACACGCATGCTACCGAGCTCGTCAAGCAGATCATTTACATATAGGTTGAACAGTCTAGGAGACGTCAGACCGCCCTGTCTCACACCACACTCCAACCTATACGGATCTGAGAGTGTTGTTGACCATTTCACAACATTACTTTGGTTTGCATACCAGTACTGCAGAATTCCAAGAATACCCGGGTCAATCTCCAAATCGGGCGTATTCGTGTGATCGCTCTGGTGCTTTTCAAATCTTGATATTTTTTGGTAATTATGTATCTCATTGAAAATAATGATATTAAAATATTACATATTTACTATTGGCCTTCATTTTTGACAAACAGTAATGGAAATATTTAAGTTCAAACATTTTCGGGTCCAGAGCAATCATGATAGGCGCTAGAGCGATCATAAATGGTGAAACAAAAATAATAAAATTGATAATATATTATTTATTTAGTCATTTTTACTCTTGCATGTTACAAGATTTTATGATTTTAGGTTTAGGGGATATATCTAGAGCTTTTTGAGAGCTCATCAGTTGGAAACTTGTTCATTTTTAGGGCAGCGTACCGATTTTGAAACAACGAAACCCTTATAGGATCACTTCGTTGTCCGTCTGTCCGTCTGTCTGTCTGTCAAGACCATTTATCTCAGGAACGCTAAAATTTTCAAAAAATATTATTAGTGATGAGACGTGACGTCATAGAATTTTTGACAGATAAGTAAGTCGTGACGTAACATAATTTTAGATGGAAAATATTTTTTGCCAGCTGAGTCGTGACGTCATTGAATTTTTGACAGAATCTTTGACAGATGAGTCGTGACGTCTTTGAATTTTTGACAGAATCTGTCAAAAATTCTCACATCTGATGTATCGTGAAATCACAGAATTTTTGACAGATGAGTCGTGACGTCATAGAATTTTGGCGGGAAAAATAATATTTAGACAGCTGAGTCTGAATTTGGCGAGAAATTAAATAGGTTTGTACGGAACCCTCGGTGCGCGAGTGAGACTTGCACTTGACCGGTTTTATAAGGGTTCCGTACCGATTTTGGAAAAACGGAGCCCTTTGTTGTCCGTCTCTCTATTAAGACCATTTATCTCAGGAACGCGTAGAGGTATCAAGCTGAAATTTTTACCAAATACTAAGGTCTGCCTTTTAGTACTGTAAAAAAATCAAACTTCTAATCTAACGAAATCAAGACATATAGCCGTTTATGTCGCAAATTTTCAAAAAGCTACAGGGTACTTCCAGTCTACATACAAACTTGAAATTTGGCATGAAACAAGGCAAGCTTATAGTGTATGTAAAGGAAAACTTCCGAAAACTTGAAATTTTGACTTCCATCATATTATAATTTGATAATTTCGTCATAGTCATAATTATTTTGACAGCTGAGTCACGTGACTAGTGACGCCATAGAATTTTGGACACGTGACACGTGACGTCATAGAATTTTGACAGATGAGTCGTGACGTCATAGAATATTGGCGGGAAAATATTTTGCTGGGGAGTGGTGACGTTATAGAATTTTTGACAGATGAGTCGTGACGTCACAGAATTTTTGACAGCTGAGTCGTGGCATTTGTCGATGTAACAATCTGGTATTATTACTTAAAGTAGTTTTATAACGTACAATTATTGCAAAATATCATCGCTCTGGTCTTTTGGACAGAGCAATCATGGCCATAGCGATCAAAAAAAGTCATAAAAGCATTAATATAGCCCAAAATAAAAACAGTAGAAAGTTGTGTTTACGTCTCATAAAGAACATCATTACTATCACTTAATTCACTTAATAAGCACATTTACAACCTTACTACTTAATTTATAAAACATGCCATATCAATCATCAAATTCGAGAACCAAACCCAGATAAATCATAAACTTACCCTCGTAATGTTGGAGTGGGGGACCGTGGCACAAATGTATCTTCCTCGGCGGTTAGACCACTACAGCCACTACTCCGGGGAAGGGGAATAGAGTTTCTATTTCGTAAAACGAGGGATGAGCGCGATGTTTTACTCCAGCGCAGAGCGATGAGATAAAATGCCAGGTCATGGCGATAAATTTAAATTGTGCCAAAAATATTGTTAATATAATTTTTTTTTAAATATTACAATGTAGATTAACTATTTGTTATGTAATATAAAATAACATCGGACATATGAAGCTTCTCAATAAAAAGTTACACAATGTTTTCTCATTCAATCGGGAATTAGGTCAACCCAGAGCAATCAGGATTTTAGGGTTTATGATTTTTTTTTAAATATTTCTAATAAACTAATTCATAATTTCAGCCCTGCACCACATAGATTAGACACCAAAGTGTACATAAAAAAATGTAATGAAAACGTTTATCGATTTCAAAATGGGTTTCTCCAGTCCGACACGATAAAAAATGCCTCTGGAGATCTACCCACCCGTCGGTATATTCCTGTCCCCCAGCTTCCTCCAGAGCACATCATACGATACAAGGTCAAAAGCCCTGGAAAGGTCCAGGAAACAGGCATACACCGCGGTTCTACGGTCAGTATAGTACTGGACAGTATTCTTGAGACATAAGATAGCACTCTCTGTCGATAATTTTGACTGAAAACCAAACCGCGCATCGTTAATGTGCAGGTATTCTTTTAAGTATGAATCAAGAATACTGTCCAATATTTTGGCAATTGTAGTTGCAAGAGAGATAGGTCGATAGTTGCCCTTATCCGATATATCACCTGTGCGGTTCTTTACTATAGGCACCACTATTGTCTTCATAAAATCGGCTGGCAGGTAGGCATGACCAATACACATTGTATACAATAGAGACAGGACCCTCGGTAGGTGGACACCTGCATATTTGAAATGCTCAATGCTGAGCCCGTCATGCCCGGGAGATTTACCCCTACTCATATTTTTCATAACGTTTGCAACTTGTTTTGCTGTAAAAGAAATTATAGGTTTCCCTCCCTGACTGGCGGGCCCAACACCGGGCACTGCTACTGAAGGACCAAGAGGAGACTGCACCTTAAACAATTCCCTAAACATGTCAACAATACTCTCTGGATCTCCCTTCCCTCCAACACTTACCGGCAGGCCAGGCCGCACATTCAGACTGTTTGTTGATTTCCAAAATTTATTAAAGTTATTTGTCACTCTCTGTTTAGCTATTATATCCATTTTGATTTGGTCTTGATTTTTCTGACACCATTTAAGTCGCCCCTTAAATACTTTACGAGCCTCATTCATTTTTTCATAAAATACTCCAGAGGTTGGACGGTTATTCAATACCCATATATCAAACTGTAACCTGGCCTCCCGGTATTGAAAGAATTGCGGACATGTTTATTCCAGCCGCATAGCACCTTACCTCCCCTAGGCTTATGTCTACCCGTTTGACATGTTTGTACCGCCGCGGTGGTTAATATATTAATAACTTTTTTATAAAAATCATCTATAATTATTCTGTGCTCTACTAAATTACAAGTCCCATACGCACACCTGGAGAACTCATGAGGAAAGTCAACGTCACGCAGCTTTTCAGTACACAGCCTACGATATTCTACAACTTGATACTCTTCCCTCTCCCCCCAGTTTACTTTAGAACGCGGACTATTGTCTAATGTAAATTTTGGCCTTACCACGTTAAGATCACACTCAATGTATAAAGGTAAATGATCTGACATGTATACGTCCTCCCTTATACCAACCCCAACAATGGTTTGCCACGCTGAAAGTGACACAACACAATGATCAAGCCATCGTTTACACCCATGAGCTTCGCTCATAAAAGTGTAATTATCTGATACACCGTTATGCCCGTTTTTTTTCCTTATGTAATAAAATATCTACCTACCCTCCTTAAACCTACATCTAGGTCGTAAGTCCTAGACGCTGTTACGCAAGTATTCCGTACTCTATCACGCGATGGACCCGGCACCCACACGGAGAATCCATGGAAAGCTAAGATTAGATCTTATTGCTTTCACTCGTATTGCAACATAACTTGCAATGAGTAGGTATGTATGAGGGAGGCACTAAAAAGAGCTGGCAGAGGCCCATTTCCAGTCATAGACATCTTTTGACTGATATGTTGATAATGGTAAGGTGTATTCCAGGATAACTATTAAAAGCATGAGTAGGAGATATTTTCCTACTGGCTATGCAGGTGAATTGAATAGAATTACATTGAGAAAGCAATATTTTCTTTATTGCCTTAGGAACAACTGGAGCCAGCCCAAGTGATCCCCAATAGTAAGTGTTAGACAATGTTTATAGATGCCAGTAATGACAGAGCACAGCCAATTTGCTGACAAAAGTAGGTATTGTTCAATGTAAACCTTGTTTCAATAATGACATTATGTCAATGTTTGGGGAACACCGCGGCAAGTGGTTAATGGAATTGTCTGCACGTACGTAAGTGGAAGAAAAGCACGATATGTATTGGATGAGATCAATTTAAGGTGGTACGGACGTTCTACTAGTGCAAGTGTTAGTTCGCCAAGATTTGTTGCATCATCGTAGGGTTAATCTGAAGGAACTTCTATGCAGTATACTTAGTCCCCGCTCTTCGGATATCTTTATGTTAAGACACATGTGGTAACAAAATAAGTGTTAACTTCTTCGGTCACTCATAATCTGAGTATTCGAATGAAGTCCTTGCCACAAAAAGGCATTAGTTAGGTAAGCTGCATGTAATTCAGGTAAACGCCTCAAATCTTTACACTGTTCTTAAAATAATGTCCCTCAACAGAAATAGGTTTCCAATGATGAAAAGTAACTTAGCACAACTTTTCAATACCTACCACGCTGACCAGAGATATCAGATGCTGATCGTTACATATTGAGCTGGCACTGGATAAGTAATAATTAACGTTTGCGAATGTTTAAGTATTAAAGATAGAAACTCCGAATGCAACCATAGCCAACAATCAATTTATAGATAATAAAATGCACACAACCGCACCATAGCACAAAAATACAAGCACACAAAGTTATTATTTGTTTCTTGAAAAATTTGCGTTGATACCTGAACTAGGAGAATCCTCCAGGTTATCAACCCTCCACACCTTGCAGTGATACTAATTACACTAACTAGGATTAAGGATGATACATAACCTAGGATAGGTACCTATCAATACAACATACAAATTGTACTTACTCATACTCTAGCTAGTGTAAGTACCTACTTTAGATTATCTACGCACATATTTACAATTCTTATAATTACATCAGTCAATAAAAATCTTAACGATAACAAAGTTATTTTCATGGCTAGTTAAAAGTGTCGCCAAAATTAACCCAAAGTAAGTATTGCTCTCTCATTAACATACATTGTGCAATACACAATAGTATTATGCAAAACATATCCCTGATATTAAAATTTTGATAATATATAGATAATAGTAGAAGTACTAATAAAATACTTACTTTACCTAACCTAGGGTTGATAATTGATATTATGATTTTAATAAATTGTTTTAACTTAAAAACGCACTCCAAAACTTGTGCGTTAATTTCGTTTACTTAGATAACACAGTAACTCCGTTTTTAATAAAGACCCCTTACAAGGTAGGTAGACTGATCTAGAAAAGATGCAGGCAGCCGATAGGACAGAGGAAGATCAAGACGTTTGAAGGAGTCATAATATGTCCTGATGATGAAATAGGTACGTACTACTTTGATCATAGGCAGCTTCCAACATGGACAAAGCTTGTCCCTGGAGTGGGACGTCAAGACATTAATTTAAATTAATGGGCTGTCAGGATAATTATTTTTAGTTCTTTTACGACGTAAATACCTATAATTTCAGATGATAATAAAGTCTATTGAATCCATGATAAAAAATATTTTGTTTCAACTTCCGCTAAGTACTTACGTAAAATGTATTTTACAAAAGTAACATAAGAAATTAAAGCGTATTTGTCTAAGAAACCGACTGGGTTTATAGTGGGTATCTGTTATGGTTTAAGTAGTGATAAGGAAATCGATATTGTTTTACATAACTTCGCGAATCTTTCACCTCGGCACGTCGTCGTAGATATGCATAGCTCATTTTCCCAGCCTAAAGAAAAACCCTGTCTTGCGGAGACTCGTGCAGATATTAAATTAATGAACCCAAAGAACATCCATAATCAAGACAATAATCACAAATAATTATGTACCTTTGCACGACTGCTTTGACCACTGAGTATAGGTACAATTATTGGAAACCGAGTATAGCGAGAACTAGTAAAATCATATGATATCAGTTATTTATATTTCTGTGAGAAAATTATATAAGTGATTACACTTCGTGATTATTTAGAGGACATAAAAAATCTATTATTTAGCAGTATAATAAAGGAAATATATATAAAACTATTTGTGAATTCCATAGTAGCGTAATCGTGCTTTAAAATATACGATCACTATTAAGATAATAAAACTCAAATAACTTATACTAGAGAATATATCCGAATCATTCTACTATTATGTTATTATCTTTATGCGTAACGAATATCTATAATTTACAGTAACAGTTTTAGTATCGGTAATTTAACTAAATCGTCATTATATAGACACACAGTAACTAATCTACCTGGATCTTCGTATATCTTAATTTTATTGTAATAAGGCACAGTTTTAAATGAAAATGTGTAGATTGATTTTTTGCGTACACAGATAAAGGTTCTGAAAAGTTTTTTTCTTTGGATGCACACTTAATTAGTTCGGTTCTATTTGTACCTAGTAAGAATATAGTAGGATGTTCAACTCATTCTGTGTAAATCGTCTGTGTGTGGAATCTCTGCATCACCCAAGGTTGACTGGTAGAGAATGCCTTAGGCATTAAGTCCGCCTGTATACAATATGAAGTGTTAAATAAATCGTAAAATCCGACTTGTTATGGGGAATTCCTGGGATACTTTAACTCTATGAAAACAAAATAAGCAAAACTTAACGTAAAACCCTATCTGTCTGGCCAGCATGGTATAAGTAGGTCAAGTTTACCTCTATCAGTGAAGAAGGCTCGAACTCTCTTTTAAGAAAAAAAAACAAATATAAATATTTCAACACTATTAAAAAGTAAAAATATAGGTATGACGTTAATAAAAAAAGCTTTACCTACTTACCAAACTTAGTGTAGGTACTTACCTATATTTCCCGATGATCAATAGTTTATGCCTTCATATCATGAATTCATGACCTTTTAATTTCGGGTTCCTTTCGAGGTAACCTTATTATCCTCGTTCTTTAAATTTTCTTCAGTACCTATTGCCATTTCAAGTCCATTATGCGTTAATGAATATCAATTTACCTTTACATCAGGAAAATAATAAATTAAAATTATTACGTAACATTACATTAGTATAATATTACGATAAGTAGGTAAGTAGCTACCTACCTATGTCAGATTAATATAAATATTATGGCTATAAGGGAAATTTTAGTTTAATAAGTACTTATTTATTTTTGTTAATTTTACAGCCTATCCAGTGTTTCTAAGTACTAAAAAAAAAATCTGCATTCAAAATCTCTTCTTCATCTAGGTTTTTTTTTTTTTTTTTTTTTTTTCATCTAGGTTAAACATTACAAAAAGACAACGAACGAAAGGTCGCTTACAAGCTGTCACTAAATACACAAATAGGTAGAGCCATGTGAAAAATCTAGAAGTAGGACACAAGCTACAATTATTTTAAACAACAAGTTAGTTCATTAAATCTAATTTCATAAATGAAATGCATGAATAACATAGAATTAATGACAGTTTTATAAATATCATGAATATCACGCTATTACCTATGAAAATTATGAGTTCAGTTTTGCTCTACCTACTTACATAATAAACATTACATTTAATTAATTTAATGTACCCTACCTTCTATTAACATCATTCATCATCCTCCTGCCCTTATCCCATTTTTACTTGGGGTCGGCGCAACATGTATGCTTTTTCCATTCATCTCTGTTTCCCGTCATCTCAACATTCACTCCTTTCCTAGCCATATCATCCCTCACACAATCCATCCATCTCTTCTTCGGTCTACCCCTCCCCTTGTATCCGTCCACTTCCATAGCCAATGCCTTCCTTACTATATTACTTTCATCCCTACGCATTACATGTCCGAACCAGGACAAACGATTTCCTCGTAGCCTTTCAGTAATTGGTGCAACTTTCAAACTTCCTCTAATGTACTCATTTCTAATCTTATCTGTCCTTTTCACACCACTCATCCATCTCAACATTCGCATCTCGGCTACGTGCAGTCGTCTTTCGTCCGTCACTTTTACGGGCCAGCTTTCCGATCCATACAGGACGGCAGGCCGGATCATGCTCTTGTAGATTTTTCCCTTCAGCCGAAGGGGCATACGCGAATCACATGTAGTTGCCGTAACCTGCCGCCATTTCATCCAACCAGCGTTAATCCGGTGCTTCACAGCTCGGTCTAATGCTCCATCGCTCTGTAATAGTGAACCGAGATACCTAAAGTCGGAGCAGGTTGGTATAAGGGAGCTATCAAGCGCTATGGCCGTGGGGTTAGAGAGACCGCCGAAATCGCAGAACATGTATTCAGTTTTGGTTCTGCTAATTTTCAAGCCCACACTCTCTAACCTTTGTTGCCATTTCCCCAACCTACTCTGGACCTCGGTTCCATCCTCACCCACAAGGACGATGTCGTCGGCAAATAACATGCACCAGGGTGCCTGTTCCTGGATATCCGATGTTAGTGCATCCATTATTAACAGGAAGAGATATGGGCTTAAAGCTGACCCTTGGTGTAAGCCTACAGCTACACTGAACTCTTCGGTGTTACCGGCGGCCGAGCGAACATGCGTGTGGGATTGCCTGTACATGGCACGGATTAACTCTACATACTTCCCTGGCACACCTTTCTCTTTCAGGGCCCACCACAAAACCGATCGAGGAACTTTATCGTACGCCTTTTCGAGGTCCACAAACACCATGTGCAGGTTCTTGTGCACGCGTCTATATTTTTCGCATAGTTGGCGCAATGCGAATATTGCATCTGTGGTACCCCGCCCTGGCATAAAACCGAACTGGTTTTGGGTGATCTCACTTTCCTCACGCATTCGTTTCTCAATTACTTTCTCCCACACTTTCATACTATGTGACATGAGCTTTATTCCCCGATAGTTATTGCAGTCCTGAACATCACCCTTGTTTTTAAAAATGGGCACTAGTTCACTACTGCACCATTCGCTTGGGATCGTCACTTCTTGCAACAACTTATTGAAGAATAGAGTCAGCCACTGCCATCCGTCCTCTCCCAATAACTTCCACACTTCTACAGGTATTCCATCTGGTCCCACCGCTTTCCCATTTTTCATACTTCTTATCGCTCTCCTTACTTCATCCATACCAATCTCCTTTACTAAACCAATATTTTCAGCTCTATCTTCTAGCATTCCATGCCACGTATTCTCCTCATTCAATAGTCTTTCAAAATATGTCTTCCATCGTTCTTTTATATCATTCTCCTGCAATAGGATATTTCCTCTTTGGTCTTTTATACACTTAACATGTTTAGTGTCTTTCGTTCTTTCTTCTCTCATCTTTGCAATCCGAAAGATTTCTTTTTGGCCACATGGTTCATCAAGCCTACCGTACAGATGGTCTTGTGCGGTTGCCTTAGATATTGCCACCGCCTTTTTCGCTCTATTTTTAAATTCCTTGTAAATCATCTTTTTTTCTTCTCTCATACTCACATTTTCAACGTCAACTTTTTGCCATTCTTTAAAAGCATTTTTCTTTTCTTTCAGAATCTCCTGCACCTCTACATTCCACCACCATGTATCCCTCTCTATCACACCCTTTCCCTTTGTTTCACCAAAGATATCTTTTGCCCTAGCTCTTATGCAATGCGCCATTTCTTCCCAACACTCATTTACTGTTTTATCTTCCATACTCTTCATAGTTTTCATCTTTTCTACTATCTCTTTCCTAAATTGGCTTGCATACTTCTTATCTTCTATCCTACGCCATCTAATCCGAGGTGGGAGCTTTTGCTTCTTTTTATTTGGCTCAATTTTAATCTTTGCTTGCATCAGTAACAATCTGTGTTGCGTCGTTAGATCTTCCCCTGGCACAACCTTACAGTCTTTGACACTACCGAGTTTATCTCTCCTAGTCAAGAAAAAATCTATCTGTGTCTCATGTAGGCCACTTTTAAACGTGATGAGGTGTTCTTTTTTCTTTTCGAACCATGTGTTCACAATTGCCAGATCAAAAGTAGAAGCAGCTTGGAGTAAGGCTTCCCCATCCTCATTTCGACTTCCATGTGCCCATCCACCATGAACCCTTTCATAATTTACTCTTTCTCCGACGTGTCCATTAAAATCACCTCCGACATATACCTCCTCACTACCTGGAATATCCATCATTAAGGCATCAAATTTCTTCCAAAAATCTTCTTTCACAGCTTCATCCTGACCTGTTTGGGGTGCGTATGCACTAACCACATTCAATAAACGGTTTTCAAGCACAATTTTCACAGCTATTATCCTATCACTCGGTCGTTTTACATCCATCACGCATTTTTTCAATTCATCATCCAGTACAATTCCTACCCCATTTGTTTTTCCGTCGCCTCCACTGTAGAATAACTTATAACCCTCACCAATCTCTTTAGCCTTTGCTCCTCTCCATTTAGTTTCCTGCAAACAAGCTACCCTTATTCGTCGCCTTTCCAACACATCTGCCAACTCTCTTCCCCTTCCAGTCATTGTGCCAATATTCCAACTTCCAAACCTTAAACACACCTCTCCTGCTTTCTGGACTATCCTCTTACGTTGCACCCGCCCTTGTTGGTGCAACAACCCTTGTCCATTTCTCGCAGAGACCGGGTGCTGCCCCTGCGCGTCGCCTCGGGGGTACGCCCTAGTCCTGTCGCACTCATTGTCCATAGCATTCATGTTACAAATATAGATTTGGCAATTTATTTTTTTTATAACCGGCCGCCTGCCTGACGTCAACCCTCCTTGGGAATGCTGTCGTTGGTGTTTCCCGTCACCTACGTTTTGCCCTCGCAGTTGTTTGCAGCATTATGTGTGAAAAAGGTACAGGGGATCGGTACTTTTTTTTTTTTTTTTTTTTTTTTCACACACTCCTTTAGTAGCCTTTTACTACACCCACAGGAAAGATATGGGTTGGTGCTATTCTACTCCGCCGGCACCACACGGCATCCTTACTTCCTATTATATTCCTACCTTCTATTAACATACTTAATTAATATAAAATACTAAGTAAAAACTCATGTAAGTATGTAATAATCATAGAAACAATAATATAATAATAGCACTACCAATAAAAGGAAGTTGTGTGCAAACAAAACATAATGTAGGTGACACTCTTGAGAAATCAAAGTGAGCTTTAAAATGCTATGAAAACAATAAACATAAAAGCTGCAGCGATGGTGATTGCTGTGAATTAATTAAAGTGGTTTTCATTAGAATCATAAAAGTGCGTCGCGCCAAGAGGCGAGTGGCGCGGCGGCAGTGCGACGGACGCCATATTGAATGTGCCAAGCTGGCTCCGACAAGCCGACGACGACGGGCGGCAGGGCGGGGCCGCGATCACAGATAACAAAGCTCCGACCATCGACTCCGCACGATACTCGCCTCTGTTCGTACGTGGTACGTCTATGTACCTACATATATGACGCGCCTTTACGTCATGCCTACTGACAGTTCATTAAAACGATATTATGAATTAAATTATATGTAAAAGCATCGTAAAATCACGCAAGTCTCTAAGGCTTTGTCATTATTACTTACCTACGTATTTTTTAATGTTGATGAGGGACTCATTTCTTTATAGACCGTGTATTTTTATTATGTAATGTTTACTCGTGGTAATTTAATGAAGTTTATTTTTCTTTTGTAGTCTATACGCCAACCTGTGTTTTATACGCACATAAAACGCAGGTTCCCAGTACAGCTTACTTAAGAGACATAGCATTGTAATATTCTCCGTTCGATGATAGAGTTAGAAAAAATCCTCGGTGTCAACCTTCCAACTCTACTTATATAGATTAGATAGTTACCTAGATGTTTTTAAAGCCTGCTAAGGGAAAGTTTGCTGATAGGGTCTCTACGAAAACTAAAGGAGGGTTAATACCTTACTTGACCAATCTATAAGTATAACGTAAAGTTAGTATATTATATATTATTATACTACAGGACTCTATTGCCCATATTACCAAATCATTAATTAATAAACTACTGAGTTCTTAATGTAATACTAAGTTCTGAAAGTTAACAAAAATTAAAAATACAAGGAAAATTGAGAACCTTCGGCTCTTATAAGAGGTTGTTACAATGCTTAGCTTGTCACCAACTTTTAGCAGATCTACCTTGTTAGAGGTCTGCCCACCCTAGTACTGTATTACATACAGCTCGCGCAATTTTACAAGACTGGTCTAAAGTTAGCTTTCAGAGGCCTTCGCGCATGTTCAGGGCGAAGAAATCTCTCTCTCCCCAAACTCTGTAAACTGACTTCTGCGCAGCCATTTACAGCAACTTCACATCGGCCAAGTAAGATTGCGCGTACAGTACCTACTTACCTATAAAGATATTATATTCTTAAACACGTTAAAGTTACCATAAATAAAACTTGAAGAACGTAACTACTCTATACCTACACGTAAAGGTAATTTGTATGTAAATGAGTTCGTTTTACATCGTTAACTTAAAATCAATAGCACTTACTCTACGCTTTTATGTTTACGTTGCGATTACGTAAATAGGAAAGAGGTTTATAGTAAGTAATCGTTTAATGTTTAGATTTTGTCGACTTCTGTTGCCTAGTAGATATAAGCTATAGATACTATGCATAGGTCTTGAATTCGATTCTCATTTCATGCACTGATGTATGTATTAAAAAAAAGCATATCCGTAGTAAAAGCTCTGCTTAGTTTGAGACGAGATAATGTTGTGTAAATGTGTGCAAAAACATGAAAACGCTTTTATACTTAAAAAGTAGAGCCTGTTGTGCTTATTGTGTATCTATGTGTTTTAACAGTTTACTACAACCATTTTAATTACCATTTTTTTATTGCACATCCATGTGGAGTACAATGTTAATTATGTACCCCCTGATCTTTTTACATAGCTGAATGTCTAATCTATCTAACCTAAATGTAGTCCGTGTGGTGACAGAGTAAGAATACAATTGTCACCACCCCATCTCATCCCATGGGTGGCGTAACAACCGACTAAGGGACTATCCGTAAATAATAATATCTTTACGAAATAAAAAAAAGGATAACTAAACCCTATACCGTAAAAAAAAACGATATTTACTAGACGATGTTTACTTTTCAAAAAAAAAATTGAATAACATCACCTATTTCGTACAAATCTATATTTTTTTAAATTATGGCTTTATTATTAAGAAATAATTTCTTTTAATAAGGTGGAGAGGAAACAATTAACTGGTTATAAGATTTTTAATCCTAAATTGATGGTGATTACGTCGTGTAAATGAAAACAAAAATTGTAAAACCCAAAGACACATATACTGTGTAATTTCCTGGTCGTATGCTTCCCTAATATCATCCAAAAAAAACCCAAAGATTGTCTATAGTCATAAAATTATATACACAAAGTTAAATTAAAACATAAATATCAAAATTTAAATAAATGACGTTTTAGTGCAAACAAGCTTTATTTCTTTACGTAGTGCGACACACTAGGTATATAAAGATTAGCTGGTTACACCAGTGTGTTTGTTATCTATTAGTATGGATGCAGGTTTGACTATAAAAACCTTTTTACGTAACACATGATGGGGACGTGAGTGATTTACAGCGACATTCGGGACCACAATATATCGAAGCTTTACTTTAGACAATCCGAACTCGCCCTATACAATGCTTTGGATAATTTATTTACATACGACGGGTAAACGTGGTGCCTTTATCTCTTTGTTGGGGAATTTTAGGTGAGATAAAACAGATAATGTGTTTCTTTATGTGAGTAATCGTGAAGTTCCACCCTTTGCTTGCCCCACGACCTCATGGGGTTACTAATAATGTAAGGGATCGGACATAAAACGTCATTTAGAGTTACAATACCCATACCTACAGTTGTTAAACTTATCCTGACTTTAATAACATTGACAGATAATCGTAAAGAATGTCTTTATCGTCACAATAAAACGCTTAACTGAAACGTACCTAGATGTATGATAAGAAAGATATCTTTGTGGGTTTATACTTACGTGGATATGCCTTATGTCATTAATTATCATACCTTTGTGTGGTGACAGAGTACGAGTACATGGTCGTACTATCCCATTTCATATAATAATAATATATAATAATTCCTCTTTTTACTACTCCCTACAAACTACAACTACAAACCAAGGCAAGTCGGTATCCTTCTTTATACTTCCGTAGCAAACACATCTTTTGTGTAAGTAATACACAGTACTTATAGATAATGCTAACAAAGAATTAGCAGACGTCTTGAAGTCTATGTATACGTTTTTATTATCGAAATGACTGCTTTGAAGCTGATAAAAGCGAGCAGGGTATGTACCTGTACACTTTGAAATCGATAAATTGGATATTAAGTTATAATAATGTAAGTACGTACGTATTAATAGTGAAAAAACAAAGCTTGCTTTGTGATACGAACTCTAAAACAGTTCTTACTACCTATACGTTACACAACCATACACACCATATTTTACACAGATTTCCAACAGCTAGGCTTGATTTAGAGTTTCCTACTTGTATAAAATTGATTAATATCAGGCTGGCTTAGATGCACTTATATTACCAGGGCGGGTCAATAAGTCCGTGACTTTTTGGATTTCCCGTCTCTTTATTGAAAAAGCGACACTGCTCCCGTTAAGAATCATCTGTCAGTTGACTCTTGTCAAAAATCGAACAAGTTTTGACATTTAGTTTGTTTTTAACGGCCGTTAACATTAGACTACCACGTTGACTATGAAGAAAATCGAAAAAAGTGAATTTCGTGTGCTCTTAAAGCATCATTTTTTGCGAAAAAAATCTATTACGTAAACCAAAGCTAAGCTTGATAAATATTATGGGGACTCTGCACCATCCATTTCTATGGTAAAAAATGGTTTGCTGAATTTTGTGTGATTTTGATTTTTTTGTATATCGAAGTTGTCACTCTATCCACGGATATATCCTTATCCTTATTGGACCCTAAATGTTGTTCAACAAATGAAGTATGTTGCAGTACTTAATTAATCGTACCTACCTGTTCATATTCAAAAGTGTTAATGTTAAAGTGGTTTCGATTCGAATTTTATAAAATTAAACATGATCGTAGCATGTAGCTAGTATGATTACATAATAATATATAATAGTAGAATGTTAATTTATGTAGTATAGTAAGAGTCGGACATGTGCAGAGTTCACACGACGTTTGATTTACAAGTCGGTGAGGGTCGATGCGGTGCGTGATGTCGGACTAGGCAGGAGCGGCAGGTACGCGGCCCGACCGACCCGACTTTATAGCGGAACTTTAATTTACGACCGCTCTAAATTACGTGGATTTACTGCGCGCCTTTATTGGCTCGCTACGAACGCCCCCGTCTCACTCCCCACCCTCACATTCCCCCACTTTGAAGTCACGATAAACTTCTGCTTCAAAAGTGCATCGCTAAAACTGCATAATTTAATACGCTATAAAATTGATAGCGTATCCAAACTACCTAGATCGTAAATCCAATACGAATTCAGTAGCACAAGAGTATAAGCACGGACTGTATGAATCAGGCGGTAAATAAATAAAACACTTATATTTGCTGCTAATTAGTTATTATGTGAGAAGTCATCGTAGCGTCGCTGGTAAGCAGACAGAGTAAATATAAATATCGTAAGGCGACCACTACTTTCATTAGGTGACTCATTCGTTTATATTTGAGTAGTTGAAATTTTTGGGGTGTTTATGCTCGGAATTTCTCAAGTAATCGTGAAAAGCTCTGTCTATCTGTGCACGGGCGCAAGGCCACGTCATATCCGGCCTTATCTACACGGAGAAAGCGGATGCTGCCCGCTGTCGGTGACTTCAAAGGGCCGAAGCCCTTTGTCGGCATTCCATTTTAATTGCTGTTGCAAAACTACCTACGTTTATTACTTCATAATGAAGTCGGACTATAACATAATGCGTGCACTTTTTAAGTATAAAAAATAAATGTTATCTACTCAGTAATTATTTCAGAAAATGAAATACAAATAAGTAGGTAACTTAAATTAGAACGTGGTTCTTAAAGTAATTTAACATTACTTTCAATTGAATAGTTTTTAATAGCATATTAGTATAACATATTTTATGATAACTACTGATTAAGTTTCAGCAGTGAGGGGTAACCTTCTGTGACGAATGAAAACTTGGTTTACTAATATCACGCTAGCTAGATAATTAAGTAAGTCGTTTAGTATCAAAGCTCCCTCTTTAATCTTCGTAAAAAAATTATGCAAACAGAGTAAAATTTGGTGATGACAATATTTTTATTCTTACTACGCTACTACATGCAGACATTTTACTATTTTTCTAATTTCCTGTAAAATACAATTTGTGCCAAGCATTTGTTGACCCATACTTTCAGCGAGACATACCTAAATGATCGATAATATGACTGAATATGAGAAAAATCATTTTATTTATGAAAACTGAAATTTTATTTACAAGACAAGAAACAGTTTTTTAATATCACACTTCAAGAGTTAAGGCCCAAAGGTTTTCACGGAATGACTTCAGTCCGCAGACACCAATTTGCCAAACTGAACACTTTTAACTATAGATTATTTCACTATGTTATGGTTCGGCGCGGCATAGGAAAGAGTTACTAAAACTTTTACTTTTGTAGACTTTAATAATATTCAGTTGCAATAAAGTAAACTAAATATAAATATAGTATTAAAACGTAACATTATTATTATTTCTTTTTGTTGTCAACAAAATGACCCGCTCTATTCTCTTCTACGCTTCACCCTTGTGTCGCGGTACAGACATAAAGTTAAAGAATTCGTCCTTTAATTTTATGTCTGTAGCGCGACAAGAAAATCCAGGCTCTAAAATCAATACAAATAATGATTATTTTGCGTTGTATTTCAATCCGCAGCCTCGTGCATATCAGTAAAATACTAAAGTTGCTTACAATTAGTTGCTGATGTGAGAGGAAATCCCTTGAGCAATTACAGATGCGTAGCGACATTTTTGCGTCGGCGACTCTACGTCAGCTGTATATGGCAAGTATTCCTAAGAAATCCTGACACCCTTTCCCTTCTTATCCAGAACAACACGTGCCTTACTAAAGTATTCTTTATACACTGTAGATACTGTAAGAATGCAAACAAAGCAGTGTAGCAGTTCCAACATATTATTATATTATCATATATTAGTAGTTAAAAATTGGAACTCGGTACCAGCGCAAGTGTTTTCGTTTCCTTACGATCCTGGCTTGTTTAAATGAGGTCAGAAAATTATGTCTTTAGGCCTCCTTAGTAGAGACTACCATATCACGATGGCAATTATTGCAACTGGTAAGATGGTCACTATTAGGACTCTACTGTATACAAAGTCTAAGCTTATTTATAAAAAAAGGAATATACTTTTTAGCACCTACAACTATTTTCCGGTTACAAATATTTGTTAGCCTAATATTTGTCCTCAATGCTCAAACACATACATAAAGCTCCCACGATTCAATGTCAAGTATATAAAAATTATGTAGCAATAAGGTTTTTTGCCCTTAACTGAACTATTCACCTAATGAGAGCTAAGTTGTGTTGCCGTGTCCTGAGAAGCATTTAATGGCTCCAACCCACGGCCCGGCTTTTAACTTCTAATCTAAGCCTATTAAACATCACGAAACCCTCTTCGATTTCTCGAAAATGCATTTCCAAGTAACCAAGCCGATATAATTGTAAAAAATAAAACTCGAGACGGACAACAAACACGTTTTACCTAAGCATAATTTGCATCAAACCCGTTCCAAAATAATTCATCATGTTACGATGCTATTAAAAAGTAAACCTTAATTCATTAAAGTTGAAGTTTCAGATTCCGTGCTGGATGTTGATGTTTACGTCGTTTTAGTATGGGAATTAGTTTTATTGCGTTGGCGGCTGGGCAGTAATTGGAAGCGAGGATGCGCGGGCGCTGTAAAGCGGCAATTGACCAGAAAATAACGAGCCCTGGCCCCAAGCTATACTTATACATGTATAATGCTTCTTATATACAGCTGCTGTGCGGATGTTTATTGTTTTTCAAAATATTTCATTTAAGTAATTAACTTTTTTAAATAGTGGCTATATTTGCAAATGTTCGCTAATCATACGTAACTTGTCTGAAACTTATTTAACTAAGTACATGTATTTAAATGCAACCTAGATTTGCCAGCTACCTTTAAAGCGAACTGCAGATTGTCACACTTAAGTTTGTATTAAACAAATTATTTAATAAAATATGTACCTATTACAAATAACGTCAAATTAAAATAAGTATGTAGTAACCATTACCATACTACACTTTCATAAATATGTAACTAACTTTTAATAATTAAAACATAGGTAGAAGGTGAAATGAAAATCAGGGTTTTAGGTAGTATTGACGTTCGTGTTCAGTCTGATAAAAACCAAGTTGTTAGAGACACCCGACGGCGCCGGGTATCTCTCTATAAATCCGTGGTGACTTCTCATTTTATAAAAGCTAATATATAAAGAAGCCTCTTAGGCTTTCAACTCTATGGCATTGCCAATAGGATTTTTCCAATGTGTCCTTTCATTGTGATATTTTTGTGTTAGGCTTTGCATGTAAACACTTTTTAAAGAAATACAAAGAACTCCTGAGCTGGTAGATAATAAATAAATATTTTTTTTAATAATGTGAAAGGAAAAGATAAGGAAGTAAAATATATAAACAAGCTCATTTTTACGGCATACTCAACTAACTTTTAAGTTAAAACTACATATTATTTAAAAAATAATCTAAGTTCTTAATTGGATACTTCGTTTGAAGTTATTCATTGAATTTAAAATAACAGAATGTTTTTTTTAATATATCATTCTTACATTAATGGTAAAATATGTACACTTATACCCAGTTTATTACAAAGGAAACACATAAAAGCATGGTTTTTAAAACGAGCGGATAGGCATCAGAGGGCTTTAGTATATTAACCCAAAACACGCGGTCTTTTTCAGTATAATTTTAACGAATATAATTTTTAACAAAAATGTATACCTACACATAATTAATTAACTTCCATTGTTAGTAATTACTATTTTTTGTAATTACTTATAAGAAGAACTTCAAACGTATTATTTTTAACTATAAAGATTGTTCATGGTATGGGTACTATTGTGTGCGACGGGTTGCGAACTTAGGTATCATGGAAGTTGTAAGAACATAATAAAATCTATGTGAAAATATCTATTAGACCCGCACACTACCTTTATAGATAGTACTTGGGATAAGGCCTAGTTTAAATTGAAATTACTAAAACGGTGGTGTGGTCGTTAATTATAACGAACACACTACCGTTTCAGGCGTGTCATAATGTGTTCGTAACGAATTTGTTGCGCGCCCGCTCCGCTTTCAGGACGATCGCAATCCGCTACAGTGACAAGGCCTTTAGGAAATGGCATCTACACAAACTACAAACGATTGTCTTGAGTCTGGTAATTTTGTATTCGTTAAATTTGTTAAGTCTTTAAGCCAATTGATAAGTAATTTTTTTTAAATATGTAGCTTCTATGACGTACAAGATTATTAAATAAATTAATAATCATAAAAAAGGAGCCTTCGCAAAGCAATTAAAATAAAATAATACCGTGTCATAACTATCTTGGCGTGTCATTACTTTAACAAGTGTTAACAAATTTGTATCAAAATACAATCCGTAATGGTTATGGACCCACGCTGCGAACGAATAGAGGAGTCCATACAACTCAATGATGATTCCATAAATGTATACAGTGCACAATAAAAAGGCAGCTCGGAACAAAACGACGTCACCACGTTTTATGGACTTACATATGCGTACTAAAAACTAATCATTGTTTCAAACATTTTCGTCTAAAACAATCAACGGCGTCTTAGACATTTAACTACCATGAAATTGGTGAATGACCAATTTTATTGAATTTAGCGACTCTAACGTTTTGAACTCCATTTTATTGGTATCGAAAGTGATGTCCGATTTTATTGAACTACTGGTGAGTCTATTATATTCAATTAATACCTTAGATATTGCTTAGGTATTTATGGCAACATTGAAAGCTTAGAACAGCAGCATTTTTATTTATCTATTAGGTACAATATGTGGACATACCTATGTATACGTATACCTCATTTTATTATGAAAATCAATTGTCAAACTTCACATTTAAAGATTGTATTCATGTTTATTTATATCAATATAAGGCATAAGACCATGTATCAGTTGCCATAGAAGAACCCTAACCGCTTTCCATGAATCGTAATCAGAAAATTGCCTTGACACGAATGACTTATTGTCTCGTCAGACTAACGTATGTAACTATGTCGATGTCGGGCCTGTTCACATACCACTGCTAATTAAACATCTATAAAAGCTTTATTAAAATGAATACTTTAGTACATAAATTTACGATTCGAAGCTACAAAGTTAATGTAGCAATATAATATATTAAAATATTTGAAGCGGCATTTGTAAAGGATTTACACACGGACTTGCTTTTATAGGTTCATTGTCGTTGTGCGTTGTTCGAAAATATATTATTACTTAATTCAATTTGTAACACAAAATATTAACACTATTGGTAGACGGGCCTATCCTCCTCTAAAGAAATATTTTGAAATACTGTCTAGGTTCTTCCATTTCAGCCTGGATAAAATGGGACGACGAGAACAAGGGAACAAACTTATGATTGGCGTAATAAGTAGTTGAATTTTTTATCGTCCATTGTTCTACTAAAAAGATTGAACTTCTCCACAGGCAATGGTAACCACGTTTTCTTAAGCTGAAAGCTACCACAAGGTAAAAAACAAATTATTTATGGTAATACCAAATCTTAATTTTTGAACACTGGCCATATCTTTCACATGAGTATCCAGAGACTAAGGCAAAGTTCCTCTAATAAAAAAAGAAAAAAATACTATATTGGAATCTTTATCTGAAATGTATAAGTTAAATATATAGGTTGGATGTATGCCATCGCGTAGGCGGGGTCGGGCCGCAAAGAGCTCAAAGCGCGGGGCGTTCTGATACTCAGGCGGCGGATTAAACTCGGACAAAGGCAACATGAAAAGCGCCGCCGAATCTGCTTATCATACCTTATTGTTTGTTGGCCGCGGTGATATTACCCTCTATATATTTGTTCACGTGGACATCGTGCATGTGTGTGTATTATGTACTGATAAAGCTTGAGTGCTTGCCTATTACAACTCTCCTTCTAAAGTGGTTACGATGAAAGTAATTAGTGTGCTCAAGTATTCATGTTTATGTGTATGTTTACATTAGTTATCTAATGAAAATAATTGATTGTTAATTTATTTAGGGTAAAATACGTCTTTTATACGCCGCAAGCAACGGAGTTAAGTTTTGTTAGTAATTTTTTAACACGAAAAGAGATTAGAATAGTGATAGTACATATTAAGGTAATTCTGTAGTCTTCTTAGTGGTAAGTGATAGCCGCGTTGCCAATAAATAAGGATGCTGATATTGTCACCAATTGTAACATTTGCAGCACAAATTGACATGTCCGCGGAAACTAGCCATTAAAGACAATATAACTCTACTTACTGCTACTTAATAATTTAGATCACTGAAAGAAATACTAGACTATGCAGCTGTAGTTGAGTGTGTCTCACGTATCATTTGAAGCCAATCAAGATACCCAAGAAAACATGGGTACGAATACATTCCAACATAGCGCTGACAAAAATAGCATTTTGTAAAACTTCGTTTTATATGTGGGAATATGACTTTTCAGCCTTGTCTTTATGCTGCTGAAAGGGTAGGGGAAACTCGACTCTTTGCCTAGTCTAATCTAGAATCTTCTTGAGTCCGAATAGGCATAGCATTACAGAGATAGCACAGCTTTACTTTTGGTATCTGTATAGCTTCACCATGATATTTTGATCTGCTCACCTAAGTAATTCTGTAAAGAGCTCTAAAGCCAGCCGAAGTTTTCTTCTGTTCTTGCAAAAAGTCTTCTTAGATAAAGTCGCCTTATTAAAAATAGTAGGCATATTACCTAACAGTGTTACTTCTAAACACTTTAGTATGAACGTTACATAAAAGCAATAAGAATGCAACATTGTCAGTGGGAAATCACTGAGAGATCAGTGTAAAAAAAATGAGGAAATTTATGTTTTATCTACATAGAGATTATAACGTAACTTTTACAGTTTTTATTCTTTTAGGGACTGCTCGAGCCATTATGACGACTCACCACAAGTGACGTCGTACTCATTCTGCTACTTATAATTATTTTGTTCTTGAAAGCGTAGAAGATAGTAGTTGAATGCTAGGTTTCTGTTACTCTTGGGATCAAATGCAAGAGAAGACTTTCCAATACACCTACTGTGAAATGCTGAAGACTGAAATAGCAAACAAAGATTAAATAGCTCAATAAATATTATACTCCTTATCCTTTGTATTCCTGGGCATATTCCATGTGTAAGTAGTCCTGCAGACCTGCACGGTGCGAAAATGTTTTTTTTTTCATAGACTTAATTTCCCCTAAGTTTCTTTTTTTTCCGCTGTTATGAAAACAACGTAGATAATAATAATTATATGAGAACAACATTATTTTTGTACAAACAATTGAATAATGTAACTAATAAAATAAAACACAAAGCAATTTGTTTGTTTTCTCATAATAATTAATCATATGAAACAATTATACAGATTTCTTTTTTAGCACATTCGGAGATTATGCTCTAACTGTTAAACTTTGAAAAACAAATACTTTTATGAAATCTCACACGCATTTTCTTGGCTTTGCCATGAATTACTTAAAGATGTCATATAAAACTAAACAAATGCGTGTATTTATAATAATAGGTATATCAAAAGTATGTCGAAGTTGCGTTTCATAATAGCCACTCAATAAGCATTTTGCATACGGAATGACCATGTTTAGCTTTATTAGTACCTACTCTTTTAATAAATAATTAATGAAAGAGCTTATTAAGAGTATGTCACATAGGTATATTTATTAAAATTCCTAATTGTTTACAGATAATATGGCAACTTTATTGAAGTCGTCGAGTTAATAAATTACCAACTTAAGGACTGCAAATCTATTGTATTCTGAGTGATATGGGTGATGACAACATAGGCTAGGCATAGGCTTGCTACCAACTATGACTGTAGTTATATTAGTTAGTCTCCTCAACTAATAAAATTTTCCCATAAACAACATGTACAAAAATGTACTTAGGTACTTACTGAAATTATATCAATTGCTGCAATACTTGGGGGAGGTCGACTGGCTGATATGATGATGATGACATAATCCTAAACGGCTGAACTGTTTTAAATCATGCTTTCATAGACATAGGCTATATTTCAGATAAATTAAATTGTGGATCCTTTCATTAACAAATCTAAATGTAATGTTTAATGCCCGTGCAAAGCCGGGACAGGCCGCTAGTATACTTTCATATATAATACATATAATGAACATTTCGTTTGTATCTGTATCGTAAGGGCTACTTACGATTTGCAATTAAAGGCATTGCTTGCAGTTGGCTCACACGCGCTGGGCGGAGCACCGCAAATTGCCCGCAGTCAGGGAACCTAACTAACTACATATTTACAGCTTTTTATGGTACATAATCGCTGCTCTTATTAAATTTTAAGTGGTTTCCTTTTACGTAACTATGTACTTATTAAAAGGTACGTACGATTGTTATTGTAGTTTCTAAACATCGACATTCCTTTATATAATTTATATTGGCAAAAGCACCGTTCAAATACATCGTCCTTTTGGGATTCAATGAAATTTATAGAATATCGTATCTTGTGTTCTGTTGCTGCACCGTGTATATTATTGGCTAGTGTAAATTGCGTAACTGTTAAGTAAAGAGTATTGAATATTGATGATTTTGAAAGAAAGATAGACTTTTAACATTTCATTCCTTTACCTTTTCTCTTTAATTCAAGGTATCTAGTCCCTAAACTAATTGAAGCGTAGGCGGTGGTTTCTATACAACGGATAAACAAACTTATAAAAATCTCAAAGACATCTTGTTCCAAGCTAAGCAAAGCTTGTTCTATGCGCATAAACATAGACTTCTATACATTTTTGTAAATACATAGACAACATAATCAATATAAAGTAGCCAAACCAATGCTAAGAAGATTTGATTACGCTTAATCGTAACTGGCCTTTGTTATTGTATTCTCACTCCGGGTGGGGACGGAGTAAGGATACAAAATGTCACCACCCCATCACATCCCATGGGTGTCGTAAAAACCGACTAAGGGACTATCCATGAATATTATCTTTACGAAATAAAAAGAAGGTAAACTGAAATTAAACCCTATACCAATCCGTCTGGCCAGCGTAGTATTAGTAGGCCAAGTATCCCTTCGTCACGTGAGGAGGTCCGTCCGTGCAGTGGGACATTAATGGGCTGTTATTATGATTATGATATATCTTGCCTTTTATTCATAGACAGCCTTTCAAGCATAAATTGGCATGAAAGAAAAAATGTATAGAGTATATTACCTACATTTCATGTAAAATAGCAGGAATACGAGTAAAACAAAATCATTAATAACATTAGTCATAAAATAAATAATACTGTAAGTTATTTGTTAATATACAACTTTGTTACCTATTTATATCAGTTTAATGCCCGACGTTGTAAAACTAAAAATATGTATTTGTAATTTTAACACACGCATCACGAACGCGTAGTTTCTATAAGTTATTTTTTACCCCTCATATAAGAAACACGCGAGTTTATGTAAGACTATTTTAATTAATAACTCTTGCAATAATAATGCCTGTTTACGGTGACTTTCGTCATACATCACATATAGTCTATTTTTTTATCTCAGATACTAAAATGACATTTCATGTGTTGCCTGTTTTTTACAACTAATAAATAGTGATGCGGTACAGCCGGTACTTACCGATAAAAATATAGGTTAGTACCGCCGATTACGGTAAATAGAGACTATAGGCTGTTTTTTAATCTCGAATACTAAAATATCATTACTGTTACCTTTTTTTGTGCAATTTATGTATGGTGATGTACCACCACTATCAACAGTTAACGATAAATTTAAATTTTATACAGTTTTTTGGAAGTAATAATATAAAATGTGCAAATTCTAATTTTAAACTCAGGTAAGTAAATGAAACAAAATTTATTTTTGGTACATAATTTATTTTTATTTGGCTGTAAGTACAATTAATCTTTGAGTCTGCATAATAAAATAATCATAATCTTGTTTCATAATGAAATTAATATATAATTCTTAATTAAACATCAATTCTTTTATAGAAACGAATCACCATCCCTGGACAAGGTTATTCTTGTACTGATATTTATATGGTTTTTATTCTTTATTCGTTAAAACTAGAATAAAATGAAACTATTACTTGAAGACTTACTTTAACCAACTCTTTGTTTTTAGATACTGCAAGTTGTAAACAAAGACCCCGAACTTCCATCCTTTTCTAGAAGCACATTATATAAAATATTAAAACACCTGCAATTTAAATATATGACCAGAAAACGACGTAGCGCGTTAATCGACCGAAAAGATATCATTTCATGGCGTCACGAATATCTTCGAAAAATTAAAGAATTTAGATTTAATTTTTAATTTAATTTTTATAATAAAAGAAAAAAAAAAGTCATCATTTACTATAGCGTCAATAATTACTTCGAATTATTTATTTATTTGTTAAGCACACCAACAGTATGTATGTTTATGTATTACACATGTTTTGTAGAAAAACTATTTACTATTTTATAGGATGTTGTATACCAATGGAAAGAGTATAAAGTACCTACCTCTTCTATCAGCAACTTCTACTATTTGTTTTTATAAATATCTAACAACTATTTGCTAATACATGAGAACTGATATTATGTCAAAGTATCGTCATGATTTAGCTGATGTTTTGTTGTGCGATATTGACCTTAATAGTTTTATGAAATGCAACTAACATTAACTCTAGAGGTGATAAAGGCATTTAGTTCTCGACTATACTAACAACCGTAAATATTTTACAATAATTACAAAACGAATCGAAACACAGGGACAGCACTGTTTCTTAAAAGCTGGCTATATTAGTTTTACGTTTGACATTAGTAGTTGTCATTTTAGTGTCCGAGATAAAAAAATAGACTTTAGACGTAAGTTAGAGGCAATAAGAAGGTATAAATTCGCTGCATTCACAGCATCAGTGATGTACAATTTAGCATATAAAGGCATATAATGTAATACATATTAAAATTAAAACACACTAAATATATGTTTAAGTAATCTAAATAAGTTTTATATTATTAAAGTAAGATACTGGCAGATCTTGGTAGTATTGTGTATCAATATATCCGATGTACTTAGGTACAATATTTTACTGCTACTAATAGTTTAAGTACTCGTATAGTACTGTATATAATAAGTTAGTAATTGTAAGTAATTAAGTGACAAGAACTCTGTGCCGATAAACTGCTGCACAGTTTGCAATTTTGGAAGTTAAGAGTCAGTGTAATTTTACTGAATAAAGAATAAAATACAAATAAATGAATAGAAATTAAATCAGCTTGCGACCGCGGCTAATGCAACCTGTGCCGAAACAAAAATAGCATGCGCGTTAATCTACTATATAAAAATAAGTCGGGTTTTCCTTCCTGACGCTATAACTCCAGAACGCACGAACCGATTTCTACGATTTTGCATTCGTTGGAAAGGTCTCGGGCTCCGTGAGGTTTATAGCAAATAAAATTTAGGATAAATTTTAACAGAAAAGCGGGAAAATAATGCCCGTGCGAAGCCGGGACGGACCGCTATACTATTAAAAATAATAAAACACGATAGTTTAAAAGTTATAAACCCCAAAAAACCTTAGTACCAAGGCCTTAATATTCGCCATATTACAGAGTAGGTACCTAAATATCCACTGTACATAACATCTGCCAGTCAATAGGCAGATTTTGCGCAGAATTGGACTTCCCAAAATACCCTTTTAAATTATCACTAAAAAGATTACTTACTTCACATCCAAAATTTAACAATTATCATTTGATAACAGTTGGAACTACGTATTGTGGCGGCTTGCTCTTTGAACAATTATAATACAAAAGCATGTTTACTAAAGATGGTATTTTTCCGTAGTTCGCAGTTCCAAAACAATGGGTTTGACCAGTTGTATGTGACTTAACAATTGGGTGGTGTTGTAAACCACTCAGTACCTACGTGGCGAAAGAGTAATGCAGGTAGCCTTTTTTGTTATATAATTGCTATGTATTTGTCTGTTGCCGTGTCTGTTAGACGGCAGATGTTTTTAAAGGCATCAGTAATAGGATCTAAATTTAATCTGTTTTAGTTTTCGTGTTTTGGCACAATCGGGTTATGAAGGTTTATAGGATTGACAGGTATCATCAATAAGATGCCGACAAGGCTGTTTACTTGTAATTTTTATTGTGCTTGGAAGTACCTACTTATTGCATCTGCTCGTATTCTTAGCAGTGTCCTAGTTTGAGATTACCAATATGACCTCTATCATCTAAAAGTCGTCAATCGTTCCTAAGAGAGGAGACACAATTTGCCAACCGCTTTGCTAGTAGCTGTACAGTCACGTGTATTAATTTAGGACCCACCTAAGGTTGAATATCGTGTAGCAAACTTATGTACTTAGGAGTTGATATTTTATTCTAATGTTTACCTACCATCGACAACTAGTTTCTAGGGCTAACCTAGGGTAACCGGGCAACGACGTCAACTAGAGCGAGGGCTGACGATCATTTCCGATGTTTTCCGAGTAATAATTATTACTAAGGTTTAGTGGGTTTAGGTTACCTACTTCTTGTAACATATTATATCGTACTTATAACTAGCGGTCGCCCGCGACTTCGTCCGCAGCTACAGCTATCCTATCTCTCAAGTTGGACCAGACTGCTCACGGTGTGCCAATTTTATTTAAAATCGGTTTAGTGGTTTAGGGAGTCCATCGCGGACAAACATCGTGACAGGAGATTTATATATATAATTTTTATATTATATTATTATCAATAAAAAATAACAATATTAGATTGTCAATAATATATTTAATTAATGTAGAAATGTTTAATAAAATACAACTTTTTACTCTTCATACTTATTATGACATTTAGGACAAAAAAAATCTTAACAATTATATAAACAACATGGTTAGCGGTGCAGCAAACAAACACTATCACCGAAAGCTACATCGAAATTAATAAATTTACATATCTCTTTAGATTAATATTAACCTAAAAATTCAAAACCGTGTATATCCCCCTTGGTTGTCAATCACAGCCTGGAGCCGGTTATGCATGGATCCGATCAATTCATGTTAGTACCCCTAAAACTTTCCCAGACTGTGTGGCAGTGATCTATAAGTGCATCTCTAGTTCTTTCATTTTGATTTGACCATTTTTGGACCATTAAGCCCCATAAGTTCTCGATTGGATTTAAATCGGCACTCTTTGCTGGCCACGAAATAACACTTAAAGGAGAATGAAACCTTCACTAAGAGTTTTGGGCCAAGATTAAACAGAAATGAGAGTATTATCAATTTATAGCTTCACACATATTAGTCTCGTGCTAAATCTTTTGTTAGTTTTGGCAATCTGAAATCCAAGATAATTTTTTTTTAAAGGAGATGAAAACTTCTGGGCTAAAGCCTGTACAGAGTAAGGATATGCCCTAAAAATCTTTTCTATTTTTTTCAAGTTACAAGCTTAATAAAATTGAGTAATTTTATTATTATTTTATTAAAAAATAGAAAAGATTTTTAGGCCATATCCTTACTCTGTACAGTAATGTACAGGCTTTAGCCCAGAAGTTTCCATCTCCTTTGCTCTATTATTGTCAAACCAATTTCTAACTATTCTTGCTGTATGAATAGGTCTTGAATAGGTCGTGAATCTTGAACAAAATTTATTGGAGCAACATCTTCCCGGGGATAATATAATTGCAATGTTGGAAGGACACTTTCGTCTAATAAATAGACATAATCTTGAGCTGTGGCTCTGGGTGGTAAATTTACAAGTTCTCCAATGCCGCGCCACAAATGTAGTCTGCGTGTTTGTAAAGATTGAAAAGTCTTTTCGTCGATAAAAACCGTAGTCGTCCATTCAAAATTAAGGTATTGACGTGCGAAAATAAGTCTAGCAGCTTTATGGTTGTCCGTCAAAGCAATTTTTTTTGCAGGCCGCCTGTGATGTAGTCCCATATTGTGCAGATGCCTTCTAACTGTTGAAGGGTGAACTTCACCAATCACTTGCATATTTAAACATATTTATTTACTGACGATGAACTTGCAAAACAAAACCGCATCTTTTCTGCATCACAAAATCTTCAAAAAATCAATTTGTAAAATATATAAATGACAGCTCAACCTCTCGTCATGGCGTCCAGTCAAATTCTCCTAATTATTATGTATTAGCAAAGAAAAGTAATAAATTTTCTTGACTGACACTGACATAATCAAATTAGAAGAAGAAGAAGACATTATGTTCATAATTAGAAAACCGTAGTGATAGTCTATTACAAAGAGGTTATAATTTCAAGGGTCGATTCTATAAGATATTATACCTAACTTAATACCTACTCAAAGGTGTCATCTTGACATTCAACATTATCGATCTCAAATTTCGACTTTATTGCAATATGAATGTGCAAACAACATTTGATGAAAATGGGTCCTAAATTAATACACGTGACTGAAATAATGTATATTTCCTTATGCCTACTAGGCATGTAAGTTTGACAACTGCGCTCGAAAACAATCTTCCTACACACCAATGTACATTTAACTAGATAAATACAGAATAACACGTATTTATGTATAACAACAAATTTTGATTACCTTGCTCGTCTACTAAAAGTACTATTTTAACTGGTCATTGGCGTAATCTTAGAATCGCCATTAAAAAAAAAAAAAAAAAAAAAAAAAAACTAGATAAATATTACAAAATCAGTTTAAAGTAGGTATTTTCCATTGCCTCTGATTGACAGTAAGCCTTCTGAGAATGTCCATATGTAATAAAATAAAATACGGTGAATTAACATCATGCTACGCATTTTTTTTAAAGTACTTTATTAAAAACTTTGATTCGTCATGAAATTGTCTTAAATTATTCAATTCTAGATAGCGAAATGAATTTGCAAAGCAACTTACAATTTAATGAAGTAAGTAGTTTGTAGAAAAATCGCTGCTTTCAATGTACCGCGATTATGTAATGTTCCATTGTACTAGATATTATAATACATACTTAATAAGTAACTATTTTACACCAACACAGCCTAAAAATAGGGGTATTAAAATAATAATCAGGACATTTAATATTACAAGTTTCAAAGCCAGCCAAATATACATATTATATTTTCTGACAAAAGCACCTCAAAACAACCTTATGAGTTACCTAGACTACGTTTAAGTTTCTGAGTTATCAAAAAATTTTTACTAAATATTTTGAGAAATTTAAAAACTCTACAACCATACCACATCTTTAAGCGATTTAAAACGCCTAGTAGAAAGCTTTGTTTCTTTGAATTTTCAGACATTTAAATTAAGGTCGTGAGCTACTTAAATAATTATTCAATACGGTTCGGTTAAGCTCAACAGAGTTACCAATTAATATACTTTACATAACCTGAGAAAAATACGTGCTAAGGAAGCTTGTATTCAAAAAATGTTCTCAAGATTATTTTTTACAACAAAACAATATTGTACCTATATGCATGCAGGCACCGCTCAGCTTCGTTTATTGACCGAATCGTGGACAAAGAGGCTGCATTTACGAGCTCGTAAAACTCTCTATTGTCCATCCCAACTCCACACCAAACGCCCGCCTTCCCATTGTTAATACTTAAATAAGACATCCATTTTTTTACTGTTTAGCCCATTAAGGGTCTCCGTTTGTACATATTTTGACTTGAACGTCTTTTAGCATGATGGGCCTTTGAGCATTGCCGCCATCTTCGTTTTTGCAAAAGAGATCACGTGCTAAATTATTGCACCCATTTCTGTAGTTATTGTTTTTAATTTACCGACTTTGTTTATTGTTGGCGGTATTTATTTTTGTCTTTGTTACAAATAATAGTTCAAAGTAAACCGTTTAACGGTTTGGTGCTAGCGCTATCTTATTTAGCTAAAAAAGTTTAACCCTAGTTAGTTTTACCGCTACAAATATTTTGTAACTGTAAGGCGCGGCGGCGTTTTCGAGTGACGGCAGCTTTTTGCATTGCAATTTTATTTTTATTTTGCATATCGGTATTACCAAAAGGGTGTTTACGTCATTCTAACTAAAATTATAATGTATTATATCTATAGACACCTACAGACTAAGCTTGAACGTTTAATGTAGGTCCCCAGAGCATAATGACAACCGGGTGTACAAGCCACATTATTCTTAAGTATAAAGGTTTTTTTTTTTCAAACAAAGTCAAAGTCAAAATCGCTTTAATCAAAATAAATACAATTCTTATTATATGTTTCTTGACGTCCTTTAAACCACTTAATCTAAGTTTAAATACATTTAAAAGTTTAGAAAACTTTACCACCGCCTCCAAAGCGCTAGTAGAGAAGAAGCGGCGAAACAAACTCTACTGCTGCATTATCTTGACGTCATATTTTTTTTTACAATATAGTATACAAGGTTTATCTACTTTCTTTAAAAACATGCATACTTTCAGCCAATTTATTTAATTTCTAACCTGACGTAGTTTATCAAGAAAAAACAAAAATGTAACAACAATTCAAAGCTGTTTACTCAGTTTTTCCTGAAGTTTTTTATTTCGATGTTATTTCCAGGCGCAGTGCATAACCATGACAATTTTGAGGATTTGCTTTGCTTTATTATAACTCATACTTATCTCCATATACGGCCATCGTTTCCAAGTGACGTTTTTTTGAGGTTTTTACGGATTAGGTATTGTGGTGGCCTCATACCCATGTACTTATTTTCGGTGTAAATATCATCTGTAATTCTCGGCGATCTTGGTAGAGACTGTGGAAAATCTCTGGGTAAAAAAGGCACAGAATCGGTTAAGTTGGAATTTATTTAAGAGATCCTGTGTAACTCGATCTTTTATTTTACAATGTAAAATATTCAATGAATCACTCAACACATTAATCAAGTGTAGGTATCAAAAGGCAGGTACCAAGTCGTCGTATATAATTCTAAGTATAATATGTATGTATATATTTGATGTAACGACGCACGGCGTCAGGTAGGCACCTACACTATTGATCGACGGACTTTCGATGTATTTTATAACCGATCATAAATTAAAAGTGCTATAAATATAAATCTTGGTCCGCGTCAAATCGCATCACATATTCATGCCCCGCGTTATTAAAACCTAAATAACCGATGCCACTTGAATAGTGACCCGCTTATTTGGTGGCTTAAATAAATGGTATTCTTAAATACTTATTGATGCTTAGTATCTAGAATACATCCAATACTGTATTGACAACTCTGCCTTCAATTGGCGTATTATGAGTCGATATTTTTCAAATTAATTTCATATTAGGCCCTGCAGTGGCTCACTAACATTTATGGTTCATTATTAAAACCTCTTATTTATGGGAGGCAATAGAGTTACAGATGACGAATCAGTGAAGCATCGTTTGCTCCGTAGCTCCATTTTGCTGGAGTTACGAAGCACACAAATTGTTATGACCCAAGAATAAATACACAAGTAGCAGCATTTTTTTTTTTAGTTATTTGATCTCAATGTATTTGTGATCGAGACAGTGACTGATAATAAAGTTACGCGGTCCTGTATTTCCCTAATCCATCGTTATCCCTCAGCCCTATTCAAGCCATTTCTAATATTATAAGTGAAATTAAATAAATATCGCATTTAACAAAGAAACTTCTTGATATTTTGGAGAGCCCTCTCCTGCAATACAGAGATATGGTTAAAACACAGTAACATTGACGTAGAACCTTAATAATTTTAACATACAAAAATAAATCCGATTTTACTTAACAGTCAATTGTTTATTAACCTGTTGTTCCTCATAACTAAGTACAATATCCTATTACTGGTCTTAGCAACAGACAGGGCAGTAACTCAATCGATTCTATAACTTGCCTTATATTTATAAATAAGTCATACTAAATCTAAGAACAAGCACAAACGTGCTGAGATGATATCTGTCTTTGAGAGAGTATGAGTAAACACTCATACTCTCTCAAAGACAGATATCATCTCACAATGCATGCTGTGTCAAGGACTATGACTTCTAGGTTCAACCCACAGTCCTTATAATTACTTATTTTATTTTTTTTATATTTTACTAATACCTTTAGTTTTGACGTTTTATTTCGTAAATAACTTTAAGAAACCAGTGTGATATCAAACCTACCTTCGGAACAAAATTTATGGACATTAAAAAAGAACTCATTTAAAATTCAGTGTGAATTGCAGATGTTTCAACTGCTTAAGGAAACTTGTTGGATAAAAGGTATTTTAATCCGACACGTTCGATGGCAGTATATTGAACGATGAAAAAAAGTTTCTTTAAAATTTGAATTTGGAATCATGAGGTTTTTCTTTTAAATATGCCGAGATCTAAACATGATTCTAAAATTAAATGGAAATTCATGTGTAGGTACTCTTTGGACAAGATGGGATACGGAGTACGGACCTTTGGGGTCTACGGTTGCTACGAAAGGCCGGCGAATCCTCTCCGTGACTTTCCGAAACTCTTAATCTATATGATGTATGGCTATTTTAAATAAATGAGATTTTAAAAAAAGAGTTCAGTTTTTGTTTATTTTAATGTAAATAAATCCTATCTAAAACATTATGGTTTAAAAATAACAGAAGTTAATACACTGACTAACAGTGGCGAAGGGTGGATTTTTATAAAAGGGAAGCCGAAGATTCCGTGGACTTTTGTTCTACTTTATATTACTATTATTATTCTGTAGTTCACAGGTATTCGTGAGAAAATGTTTCGATTTTACCTAGTTGTCCCGAACTCATAAACTTAAAATACGAAAATGTTTCTCTGTTTGGAAGACTTCTTTGATCAATTAGATTAATTGTGTATATTGCTATATCCTAAATGATTCTACATACCTACTTACTTACTTTTAAATAAATAAAATAAAATAAAATAAAATAGTTTTTATTTCGAACACAGGATTCATATCATGTTAGTAACAATACACTTAGGACTATGTTAGTAAACAAAAACATTCTTTCATTCTTAAATATTACTTACTTTTAGAATCTGAGAATACTGTCTGTAAGCCACTTACATAAACGTATCGAAATGAGATAATTGTATTAAAATGTTTCGTAAATCCACAGCGCCGGCATTTCTTATATTTATAATTCAATTTCGAGAATGATGGTTTATCACACATCACATAATAGGATAGACAATATAATCTAACACTATTAACCTGTCCCTTATAACAACAAACTATTAAATTTGCTGATAAAACAATACAAACAAGTACTTACAAAAATATTCCATAGGATCCCAACGCACTACGACAAAAATAAAGTCAACCAATGCACAACACATAATACACAATCATAAATAATTAAACATACAAATTTTACTACTTTAAACAAGAAAGCGAATTTTATAACCTATTTGCAGAAAATAAATACAAATACCTATCTGTTTTTTCTTCAAATGGTCCTATCGTTTACCGATGATTCTGCCAAAGTCAAGACGCAAGCCGTATAAAAATATAAAAACAAATAAATATAATTAAAAAATAAAAATTCAGAAGAAAGGCTGATTTCTATCAGATTTAAATAATTGATAAAAACAAAGGAATGTCAATGGCAAATTAAGTACTTAACGTGAAATGAAATGAAACTTCGTTACAATTGGTCGGTCCACTGGTTGCAATAGTGCTTTCTCGCTCTCGCAATGTTGTAGTTGTATCTTTTATCCTTGTCATAAGCCGGTGGCCATCGGCTTATATGGTACCTTAGAGCGACGAAGACAAAGTGTCACGTGACCGTACGATTTCCGTACAGTCTGTTGTACTGGATTCCTAATTTCGCGACCGGCTTACTGCGCTCCGCGCATGCGCGCTTTAAGTACTCTCTGACTGAACCATAACAAGTGGTTAGTTGACAACCTTTAATTACTAGATGGCGTTATGAGTACGTAAATAATTATATTGAAAATTATTATTATTACTATAATTATTATTGCGATTTACGTAAGAGAATACTTTTTTGTTTTATATTATTTTGTATTGAGTGGATGTTGCGTCATTGATTTATAATTGATTAATAGACAATGCTAAGCGGTTTTTGCAAAGGTAAGCCGGTAGGAATCGAGTTATATGGACACTTCGCCACTACTGACTAAGTATGCTCGTAAATATGATTGTCTATTTAAAAAAACTAGATAAACTTTGTTCAATTTTTAACACAATAAAAACATATAATTGTAAATCTGTTTCTAAACAGACTAAATCATTTATATGGATGTGATAAAATTAGATTTATAAAACTACAATGATTATAATAGTTGTTAACAATTCGCGTGTATGAAGAATAAATCGCAAGTCGCGTATATTTCTGCAAGAATATACATTTTTTGTGCACAAATTGAGTTAGCATAATAAGCCAATAAAAATACATGCTTGTTTTTGCTTAAGCTGTTTAGATATTGTCTACCGGTATCTATCAAAGCTTAAAACGCTAATTCAGTTTTCATTGTCAAAAGACGTCCACTCCTGGACAGACGCCTCGTTCAAACGTCTCTACTTTTCCTGTTCCAGTGCCAGTCCCTCATCCATCTGTTTTTTACACCCATGTTTTTGTTGGCAATCTAATGAGAAGTAGTGTGAAAAGATATGCTAAAAAAGTTTTAAAATATTGTGACAATCCGGTTACCATAAAATATTATTGAATAATGAGCGATAGCCTATCATATAGTTCTGTTAGGTTCTTGATTAATGAACATGTCTTGAGTGAAGTTTATGGTATGGTTGCGCGAGCGCTCAGTAACGCCAGCGCACGGCGGCACGCTTGATATCGCACGGTCTCGTATCTATGACTTGTGTGCCTACATAGACGAGATACGACCAAGTGACGGAGGGAAAGCTGGATTAAAAATTAATTTAGCCGCTTTCATGTTCGCCGATAATCCAGACTTTATCAAGATATCAAATCAACAGGATTAAACCTACCTAGTTAAATGTACCTAATGCATACGATAACAGCTGATTATCTACCTGTTATTCACGACTTTATGTTATATTTTCCTATAGTGATATAACTACAATTAGAATAAGGAAATCATTATTCAATAGTACGTCAACTGAAACAAAAACAAAAACTAGAAGGCTGCCAAATGTTTTGGTCAAGGTTGTATAGAATTTATGACACAAGTTTTGAAACGGCTAGAGGAGGTCGGAGACTGCGGCATTTCCGGTTGACTATTTGTACTGCTTAATGACGTATCTGATGATTTAATGAGTACAATGTATGTACACGGTATCCTCCAGTTAGGTGTGACGTGTTAACGACCTGTGAGAGTGCTGTCAAAGGGCAAACAAAGTCAGGGTAAAGACAAACAGAAATGAAGCTCTGTTTACACTATGCCGAGCCTCTGTACAGAGAACTGAGCAAGCTCACTTCGGTGGTCGTTTACCTAACTTTTATTTACAACAGCAATGCTAATCCCTATAAAATATTATATCTTTATAACAATACTCTTTATTCTTAGCCGATTTTATCAGTCGTTGCAAAAAAAAGATTACTTCAAGACAGATATTTTTATAACGTTCAATAATAATTTATTTAGCCAGTAAATAATGGTTTTTATTTGTACAGATTTCTTTGTACAAACGAGCAATGTCATTAAAAACCCTTAATTACGTTAAAATATTCAAACAAACCACTTGAATGCAAAAAACTCTCCTGACATGGGCTTAGAGCATAATTTATACCTACTCATTACGATGCGGAAAACTTAAACTACTACAACGCTGTTGGTGCGCAAAAAATGGTGATATTTGATGATGTCCTAAGTCCCGCAATGGATAGAATGACTGATATAATGGTGTATAGGCGTAATGTAGAGACAATAGAAGATGCCAAAAATATTTTAACCGTTTATATTTTATGAAAACTTAAGTTCTAACCAGTCGAAGTATAATGGTATAATTAAAATCAATAAGTTTTTTTCTATAAATAAACTATCCAATACAAAAATAATGATTCAATTAGGACCAGTAGTTCCTGAGATCGTTTAATTAAAAGGAAGCATAATACGAAACTGATTGGAATGCACGAATTTCCTGAACATAAATGTCAGCAGGAAGGACAAAGACAGAGGTCTCTTAGTCGGCGAGATGTAAAGCACCGGTACCTTTGATACTTCTCACTAAATGCACTCAATAAGCATTAGTTTACTTAACATTTAGCGCGTACACATTCCTCCCGTGCATGCCTTTAACTTGTTCTAGGGTTGACGCTAGGTTTGTAGTCAATAGATTCTATAATTCTCCCGTTTGTACGTATATTTTTTGTGAGACTACGCATTAATGACATATTTTCTTCTAATTCGAGATTATATACGTTGCCGTCGCGGCGCCGAGTCGCGCATTGTTGTTAGTCAGCTTCCTTGGTTAACTGCTTAAATGTTTTCAGCTTGTAATAATTTAAAGCACACCACGCCTAAAGTATAGTTAGTTACTACCTCAAAGCTCTCAATCTATTTCAAGATTTACACAAGTAAGAAAGCAGTAACAGTGGTCAACCCTGCTATCATTTCCGTAGTTAAAAATGATGTTACGACACAATTACTTATATCTTATTTATACAGCATCACGCTACTTCCGTTGTACTCAAACAATTAAAGCCTATTACAAGTATATATTGAGTGCTACATTCAAGTTTCTGTGTTGATTAATATTGCTGTCATAGAAGTATAAATGTAGAGCGGCCGAATATGCAGCCAAAGTGTACATAGAGACATTTATTTGTGTGATCCTCAAACTATTGTATCGAGCCTGTGTGCTTTTTTCTGTTCGTTAATAATAATTCATTGTTTGTATTTTCCTTGCGACACAGATCTCGATTCCTAGTGCGGCGTTGTCTTTAAAATAAATGAACTGCCAACGCATAAATATTCATTGTTATCACAAGGGCAAAAAGATATTTTGTAGATTGAATATAGTGATCTAATTTAATATCAGTGATTTAGGTAGGGTAACAGTTGTATACAAATGCACAGTGTTACAAATATTGAAACCCCGAAGACAAAGGACATTCGAGGCTCATATCAATTACCGCCGGACTTAATCGCGCGCTACGTAATACAAATAATGATGCGATTCTTTAAAGGTTGTTCTGACCTCGGTTAGGACCACCCCGGTTCAAAACAATAAGTTCCACCCGTTTTTTGAATTTTGTAAAATTATGCCAACACAGGAAAATGCCTTTCTTATAAAAATACATAAACACGACACCTACAAAGAAGAAAATTCTTAATATTACTAATCCAACCCTTATTTCTATCGGTGACGTAGGATGTATTTTCGTAAAAACTTAGTCCAAAAGCTATGGATATTCTCTACATAGACTTCGAAGAGAATCACATTAAAACTCGTCTTTACATTTGATATTATAAAAGTATGCAAGCTATTCCCGTAGTGATACCAAAATACTTAATGCCACTTCATTCACAGGATATAAAGCCAAAGAAGGAACTAACACTACTAACTTGACTTCAATCCAGAAAAAGGCCCATACTTAAGAACCCCTGTATTTGAGGTTGTAATGATGCCAAGAACAGATAGATTCTATGAATTATACTTATTTTTGAATTGGAATACCTATGGTATCATAACAGCCCATTAATGTCCCACTGTAGAGACGGGCCTTTTCCTGTGCCGGAGGGATACTTGACCTACTAATACCACGATGGCCAGCCGTATTAGTAGGAGGGTTTAATTTAAAGTTTTTCTCGGATATTTTCACGGATAGTCCCTCAATTGGTTTTTACGACACCCGTGGCATGAGAGGGGAGGGGGGAGGGGTGACATTTGTATTCTTACTCCGTCACCACACCAATAATTTATCTATTATATATCATTAAGTAGGTATACCTAATTACATTCATACTTTCAATTATTTTTTTTGCCTAATTTTATTACTGTGTAAATCATTGATAAAATATTTAGCATAATTTTAAGTAGACATTAATCCAATAGGTTTTTAAGCAATTAACTAAAGTTAGCTAATTGTCGGTGTTACCTGTCTTTCTTTAGTAAAATTATCTTTATTAATTGGAAATTAATGAATTCATGGAGGTGTTGACATATTCGCTAAACAAGGAGTGGCCATTAATTACGTCGATTTTTATGTTCCTAATTTAAATAATACTTAGTATAAATAAATATTGACATAACCAATTAAAACTTCATCATAACAGCCCATTAATGTCCCACTGCAGGGACGGGCCTCCTCCCGTGACGGAGTGGTACTTGGCCTACTAATACCACGCTGGCCAGACGGATTGGTATAGGGTTTAATTTCAAGTTTTCCTTTTTTTTATTTCGTTAAGATAATATTTACAAATAGTCCCTTGGTCGGTTTTTACGACACCCATGGGATGAGATGGGGTGGTGACATATTGTATTCTTACTCCGTCACCATGTAGTGGTGTATGTGTGCATGTACAATATAAGTACATGCACTGTTATTAATAAAGGAGTATTATAACTGCACTCGCGTCTATCACTTGTGCCTCCCCATAGGTCCCATCCTTACATGGCGACCGTGACAGGACTGGATCCGCGAGGCATCGGATAGCAAGTGCAAATTTAGCATGTTATATTTATAATATTGTTTTTTTTTTTTTTTTAATATAATAACCTTGTGACTTTTTATACAAAAACAAACAGTGTTTTAAAATGTGTTTAAATATAATGAACCAAATCGCGGAAATGGCGTACCTATGTGTAACAAATGTTGTCGCAGAAAGTGTCACCACTATGAATGGTGGAGTGGTGTTTTGGTATTGCTTCGTGCATATGCAGGTTCAGGACAGAAAGTGGATCATGGGAACGACATGATCAAGATGGGCAATTGGAGTAGGCATGGCGCCCGCCCCTCTGTCGGGCGCATGCCATGTCGCGAAGGTCGTCGATGTCGAACCATATTCGTGATTAAAGTGAAAGTGCGTATTGGTAATGGTCATTAAAGTGAGTGTTATTTTTAGGTTAGGTATTTTATTTTATTAAAAATAATTAGGAGCTGTGTTAATTGTCAATATTTAATGAATTTATTAGAGATAATAATTGTTATTACTGTTACGATTTATCATGTTTTAATTTTTTTTAATCTAACTTAATAATAGAGGTGATATAATTAATGAACTTATTAAAAGTTTTAATTATTAATGACTTAAATATTATTGTATTCATTATTTATGACATAGTTATTAAACTTTTATTATATCATGGATAATACTTTGTGAAATTGAGACGAACTTACCAACATTCCATTCCATATAAGGTATAGTTAGCAACAATACATACCTTCGAACTTAGTGGTGATGATATAGTTTAGATAGGTATGTCAACCATATAAGGTAAAGAATTTGTACACAAGTCGATTGTAGACTTGTAATGTGACTTTATTGTGGACATAATATCATAATAGAACAAAATAAATTTAAAATGTTGTGTTTAATGTAGCAAGAAAAAGTGAAATATTATCTTTTAATAATTATTATTATGATTTACATTTTGTCTTTAATTGACATGGACGATTGTTGATATGCAAAACATTGTAAAATGATGAATATTATTGAGATGTTTCTGATAGTTGGATTAGTAGATGAAAGACAGAATGCCAAAAGACTTGCGTTGGTTCGAATCCAATGAAATGAGATTTATTACGTACCTATTGAGAAGAAGTGTGAAATGTAACTGTAAGTTAAATAACCATTTCCTAGGACAATCGGACTGATCACCCGCTGCCTGTAGAAATCGTTATCTAGCTACGAGTATAATTAAAAGACTTGTTGTGTTAGACAGAAGAAGAGAATTAAATGATGTATAAAAGGAATTTTAAAGAAATACATGCTATGTTTTACGATCAAATATCTCGCGAGCCGAATGTTTGAGTAAACTTGAGCGTTTATGAATGTATAATAAACATAAATTAAAAAAAAAAAGTATAATGAATAAATATTGTGAAAAATAAGTTAATGGTTAACTAAAGAAATAAATAAAAAGTAGTGGACCGGCCACCCAATAATGAAATAATGAAAAGATTTATGTTAAAATGTATCTACTTCATCGCAAATCTCGCGAGCCGAATTTGTGAAAGAGTTACAAGAATTTTGACTATGATAAAAATATATAAATGAAAATTAATAAAAATAATAAATATTTATGACCTTAAATAGTACTTTGAGGTACTAACTATTTATTTATTGAGTTCCACCTCTTCCCAATACTTATATTAAATTGGTGTCAGAGAGTGACGTCACGAATTTTGACTATGTTTTAGCTATGTTTGCTAACTATGTTAAAAATTTAGATCTATGTTTATTGTATAAGAACAAAAATAAAAAATGTTTTTTTAATGTTATTACTATTATTAAACTAAAGTTATGCTATACTTATTATTTTTTTTGTTTAATCAAATATTGTTTTTTTAATATTAATTATTGTGTATGTTATATAAAAAAAAACATAATGTAATTTGTTTTTTTTTCGTGCACCCCCGGAGGTGTAGTGGTGTATGTGTGCATGTACAATATAAGTACATGCACTGTTATTAATAAAGGAGTATTATAACTGCACTCGCGTCTATCACTTGTGCCTCCCCATAGGTCCCATCCTTACAACCACACGGAGATTAAAACTTAACATTAAAATATTTTTCTAAGTTTTGATCTGTCAAACTAGGTTTGCCAAAACTTTTTAAATGAATTGAAAAGCTAGAAAAAAATTTAGAGCACAGAAAAGCGCTCAGGTGATAAAATTGGCAATGGAACTGGGACGTATGTCTGGAAGACGCAAGTTTAAAGCTAACTCAGTACCGTTTTAGTAAGAAAGGGAAAAAATTTACTTCAGTCATACATATTATGTTCGCCCAACCCCACATCGCTTGACCTCCATATTTTATACCAATATTGTCCCTAGAGTGACCAAGAAAATAAGAAAACTTAATGTTTTAAATCATTAGCTCATTGTGCTATATGTAGAAAAGGATATGAGCTGCAATGATGATTGACGTTATCTTACAACTCCAGCGCAATTATTCTTAGTCATTTCCTTTACATTAAGTTTAGGTACTGCATTTACTGCAAATTATAATGCAGGTGAGTAAATTACTAACCATAAATATTTAAGTATCCGTCCACCCGGTGAATAATAACGTAAATGCTGTGTTGTTAATGGAGACTAGAGACCCACGCAGCTAAGAAAATACATGACAATAATACCCATAAAATTATCTCTTAAGCCCGATTTACACATCGACAAGTACAGTAGCGAGTTAAGTAGTAAGTTGTTGATTAAGTTGATTTCAATAGATATTTTTCCTATTTTTTGGCGAGTTAAGTACGAAGTAGCCCCCTCTCTCGCGTCTCGCCAACTCAACTCGCCAAAAAATAGGATGGAGATCTATTTAAATCAACTTAATCAACAACTTACTACTTAACTCGCTACTTTAGGTACTTGTCGATGTGTAAATCGGGCTTTACAGATTTACCATCTACATCTCTAGCGCCGATTACACTACCCTACATGTAGTGCACTACATGACCTAGTGCACTACATGAGCTAGTGCACTACATGAGGTAGTGCACTACATGAGGTAGTGCACTACACGAGGTAGTGCACTACATGAGGTAGTGCACTACATGAGCTAGTGCACTACATGATGTAGGGCGGTCGGGACTCGCCAATCTCCGATATGTATACACAACACAAAACTATAGAAACCTTCAACATTGTACAAATTAGAGGACGCTTTATTTTATATTTATACAAAACTTTTGAAAAAATATTGAAATACGTTAGTATAAATTTATATATATGTAGTAGCTACTTGCAAGTTACAACTCCACGATTTTACGGGGGATCCCCTATTGAAATAACTTTCAACTTTGCCTTTACCTTACTGCCTCTCATTCTATCAAACGGCGGATCAGATATCGCTATTTCTTTCTCTCGCTCGTCGCAGTCGTCGCTCGATCAGTCGCCGACCGCCCTTTCGATGCGTGCGCATGTTTCGGATTTAGTGGATGTAAAACACAATGTCGACGCAAAAAGAAAGACAAGTACTATGCGTTTCAAATAAGAATAGGATCGCACTTGCTGCCAACTTCATGTGGCAACTGTCATTTTAGTACGACCAACAAAAAAAATCGTAAAATAATTGAAATAAAAATATTTAGCGTTGTAAATTCCGATAGAAACAGATTGTTTAATTCAACAAAAAAAATGTTTCTTCGTTTTTTACCGTTTTATTTGTTTGTTACATTGTAACAATAACATAAAAAACCTTACGAAAAAAACCGGTTTTATTGAAAATTTTGCAGTTTGTTTCACATAGAATCTGATTCGGATGAAGAACGTAGCTATGATGCCTTAAATGGTGTGGAAGAATTGAATTCCAATTAAAATTTAATTTATTTTATAAATTTATAAAACATATTAAAGTAAAAATTTATAAAATTTTGTGTTTATTTTTTTCCTACCGTACATGACATTCATGAAGTTCGTTAGGAATGCGAAACAAGATGGCGCTCTGACAGTCCTATTCTTATTTGAAACGCATAGTAATGTTAAATATAATAGATATACTTAAGGATATGCCATGGTTGTGGTACAAAGGCCATCCTAATTATAAAATAAAATCCGCGAGAGAGGAAGGATATAAAGTGCTTTTAGAAATATATAAAAAATTTGAGTCAAAAGCTAATACCAAACTTTTGAAGAAGAAAATAGGAAATATGAAGACAGCTGTTATAAGAGAGGCAAAAAAAGTAAGTAATCCCACTTTATTATAAAAGCGTGGACTTGCGTTGTTAAAGATCATGGTGCAAATTCCGTTCGGTACGATAACATTATTTAACTCGCTCTAGGGTTCGCCATATAGGTACCTACCTATCAGTGGCGAAGGGTGGATTTTTATAAAAGGGAAGCCGAGGATTCCCTGGAATTCAGTTCTACTTTATATTAAGTATGTAGTAGTACTTATTTATATATCTATGTCATAGGTATTCGTGAGAAAATGTTTCGCTTCTAGTTGTCCCGAAATGGTCCCGAACTCATGTATAAAGTTATACAAGTACATTGTTAAAAATGCATTGTTTCAATTGGGCCACTGGTTACGATACTGCTCTCGCAATATTGTAATTGTATCTTTTATCCTTGTTATAAGCCAGCGGTCAGCGGCTTATAAGGTACCTTAGATCGACGAAGACACAGTGTCAATGCTTTGCAGTTTGCGTACGAATTTCGTACAGTTTGTTTATACTTACTAGATTTCTAATTTCGCGACTGGCTTACCGCGCCGCGCCTGTGCGCTTCACGCTTGGATTGAATCATAAAACAAGTACCTATTTAACATTAGTATAGTACTAGTGCACTAGCTCATGTAGTGCACTAGCTCACGTAGTGCACTACCTCATGTAGTGCACTACCTCATGTAGTGCACTACCTCATGTAGTGCACTACCTCATGTAGTGCACTACCTCATGTAGTGCACTAGCTCGTGTAGTGCACTACCTCATGTAGTGCACTAGCTCATGTAGTGCACTACATGTAGGGTAGTGTAATCGGCGCTTCTATGGTACATTCAATTAAAGCGCCGATTACACTACCCTACATGTAGTGCACTACATGACCTAGTGCACTACATGACCTAGTGCACTACATGAGCTAGTGCACTACATGAGGTAGTGCACTACATGAGCTAGTGCACTACATGAGCTTGTGCACTATATGAGGTAGTGCACTATATCGTGTAGGGCACTACATGATGTAGGGCGGTCGGGACTCGCCAATCTCCGATATGTATACACAACACAAAACTATAGAAACCTTCAACATTGTACAAATTAGAGGACGCTTTATTTTATATATTTATACAAAACTTTTGAAAAAATATTGAAATACGTTAGTATAAATTTATATATATGTTAGTAGCTACTTGCAAGTTACAACTCCACGATTTTACGGGGGATCCCCTATTGAAATAACTTTCAACTTTGCCTTTACCTTACTGCCTCTCATTCTATCAAACGGCGGATCAGATATCGCTATTTCTTTCTCTCGCTCGTCGCAGTCGTCGCTCGATCAGTCGCCGACCGCCCTTTCGATGCGTGCGCATGTTTCGGATTTAGTGGATGTAAAACACAATCGGCCTTATTACAAAATACGGTCTAACTATAAACCACGATTTATTACGTCACAAAACCACTGTTTTTGAAAATTGTTATTGCAAAATCAGTCTTAACGCTAAAGTGTTAAAACAGATTTTGTATTAACAAATTTATGATTTTGTATTCGTTAATACAAAATCAGTTTTAATACTTTAACGTTAAGACTGATTTTGCAATAACAAATTTCAAAAACAGTGGTTTTGTGACGTAATAAATCGTGGTTTATAGTTAGACCGTATTTTGTAATAAGGCCGAATGTCGACGCAAAAAGAAAGACAAGTAATGTTAAATATAATAGATATACTTAAGGATATGCCATGGTTGTGGTACAAAGGCCATCCTAATTATAAAATAAAATCCGCGAGAGAGGAAGGATATAAAGTGCTTTTAGAAATATATAAAAAATTTGAGCCAGAAGCTAATAAGTACCAAACTTTTGAAGAAGAAAATAGGAAATATGAAGACAGCTGTTATAAGAGAGGCAAAAAAAGTAAGTAATCCCACTTTATTATAAAAGCGTGGACTAAGTGTTGTTAAAGATCATGGTGCAAACTGCAAATTCCGTTCGGTACGATAACATTATTTAACTCGCTCTAGGGTTCGCCATATAGGTACCTACCTATCAGTGGCGAAGGGTGGTGGACATCATGTAGTGCCCTACACGATGTAGTGCACTACCTCATGTAGTGCACTAGCTCATGTAGTGCACTACCTCATGTAGTGCACTACCTCATGTAGTGCACTAGCTCATGTAGTGCACTACCTCATGTAGTGCACTAGCTCATGTAGTGCACTACATGTAGGGTAGTGTAATCGGCGCTTAAGAACTACATAATATTAGCGGCAAAGATGGTTGGCGTACTTACCAATCAGATAGGTACATGATACAGTTAGCGCAATCTTCCTTGGCCGGTTTGAAGTTGGCTTTCAGAGAAGTTTTACGTATGTACATTAAGAAAGAAAACACCTGCTAGTGCTACCCACCACATTAAGAAAGAACACACTTGTTACCCACCATTAAGTTTAAAAAATAACCTCTGGGCCAACTTCAAGCCATTTGCGACAACTTTAAGCCTGGCAACTTAGTTGACGCGTTCTGTAAAGTATTTGCTCCCGACGGCAGTCATCTTTGATTTCTTTGTAGAAAATTAAATATGAAATAATTGCTATTTCATAAAAAATATGTGTGGTAATTGAAGGTTCATAAGTAAAAACAAACATGTAATAAGATTAACATGAAATTTATTTAGTTTATCAAATGTGTTTCGTGATAGTGCTGCGTAAATTCTAACAATTCTTGTGTCTACAAACATTCCTTTTAAAAAACACCAAACTTTAATACAACAAGCAAAAAAACTTATTACATACATTATTTCACGCGATTTTATAACTTGATAGCTGAATATAATCATAGGAAATAAATACGAATATTGCTAGCACCTCAATAAAATGGTTTTACAAAACAAGATGTTAATTCATTGCGCAGATTTGCATCTATCTTTATAAATAAATTAAAACTGAACATATGAAGTTATTTCATATAAACTTAATATTTTTCTAAGTTTTGATCTGTCAAACTAGGTTTGCCAAAACTTTTTAAATGAATTGAAAAGCTAGAAAAAAATTTAGAGCACAGAAAAGCGCTCAGGTGATAAAATTGGCAATGGAACTGGGACGTATGTCTGGAAGACGCAAGTTTAAAGCTAACTCAGTACCGTTTTAGTAAGAAAGGGAAAAAATTTACTTCAGTCATACATATTATGTTCGCCCAACCCCACATCGCTTGACCTCCATATTTTATACCAATATTGTCCCTAGAGTGACCAAGAAAATATTAAAACAAAGTCTTTGCTGTACTTTAAATTTACATACTTAGGTATTTAGTAAGTTTGAAGACAGTACCGCTTGTGTATTGAGTGATATTTACCGTGTAATGCTATAGAAATCGACGTATGAATAAATTACACTAGATTTTAAGCTATTATTTACAGAACAACTAAAGCTAGGAATAATCTCATTCAAATTAAAAACTAATTGCACCTACTTCTCAAGGCCACAAATGCGATGATTAGCATCATGCAATAAATACCACATTTCACTGCAATGTACACAGTACTTTATGAGATTCGCAAGGTAATTAATATGTAGGTACCTACTATTAAATGTCTTGCGCCTTAAACAATTTCATATTAAAGCTACAACAATAAGATAGGAAACCTTTTGAACCAATACAATATTTTATGTTACCATAAAAATCAATGGTAAAGGCACTTGTAGCATTGAGAAATAATAATTAAACATTAAAATAATCAATTTAATAATACTTAATTGTAATAATAATAATATAAAAATATAGTATTCTATATTTACAGTCACGTGACAAAATTCAATCATTATACTAAACTGTACCATATAAAAAGTAATAGGGTACTAAAATAGCTATAAGGCGTGAACACTTAGATAACTAGGATTAGCATTAAGCGCCGATTACACTACCCTACATGAGCTAGTGCACTACATGAGCTAGTGCACTACATGAGGTAGGGCACTACATGAGGTAGTGCACTACATGATGTAGGGCGGTCGGGCCTCGCCAATCTCCGATATGTAGTGTCCATCCAGATCTAAACAGAACTAACTCAAAAATTGACGTTTTTGACTTTTACACACAGTTTTTTTTTTTTTTTAAAAGACAACTCCCGCACTAGGGATCATGCCCTGTGTCGCGGGGACCTTTTACAAACATCAATTAACGGACACAAAGAACACCCAGACCAGGACAATAATTTGTGGATCTCACAAATTATTGTCCTGCGTGGGGATCGAACCCACAACCTCTTGCACGGCAGCCGCTTGCGCTACCGTCGCGCCACCAAGGTCGTCGAATTCCTTGATTCGTTACGCATCGACCACGAAAACAGATTTAAATATACGAGTCTACACTACACGACGCTAGATGTAGACCAGCAATACAAGTTTATCTCAAAATGTTTCATTTTTAACGATTAGTTTCAGACACTTGAAACTAATCGTTAAAATAGAGACAACTCAAAATAAAATTACGAAAAATGTTAGATATAGTCAGTAAAATCAAAATAACTCCGAGGAGCGGAGTCCGTTCATCCAACAAAAAAGACTCCTTACGACATCTAGCGTCGTGTAGTGTTGATATATTTAAATCTGTTTTCGTGGTCGATGCGTAACGAATCAAAGAATTCGACTGCGTGTAAAAGTCAAAAACGTCAATTTTTGAGTTAGCTCTGTTTAGATCTGGATGGACACTACATATCGGAGATTGGTGAGTCCCGACCGCCCTACATCATGTAGTGCACTACCTCATGTAGTGCCCTACCTCATGTAGTGCACTAGGTCATGTAGTGCACTAGGTCATTTAGTGCACTAGCTCATGTAGTGCACTACCTCATGTAGTGCACTAGCTCATGTAGTGCACTAGGTCATGTAGTGCACTAGGTCATGTAGGGCCCTACATGTAGGGTAGTGTAATCGGCGCTTAAAACATAAATGAATTAAAACAATTCTGATGAAAAGACTATTTCATTAACAGCCATTTTTTAAAGTAGTTCAGGTGATATAATTACTATTTTAAGTATATACAATTAATTAAACAATCTTGTCAACAGAAAGCTGGTTAAGTGTCTCCTTACAGCCATTAGGTAACTATTGAACAAATAGTACCTAAGAGTATTAATTGTTTAGTTTATCTTTCACAAGTACGAAACGTACGATGTTTATCCGCACACGATTGCACTTAAATCACATATTCTTGTCGAAGTAATGATGCACTGGGTTCGACCAACGAGGCCATTGTTCACTTAGTAATAAATAAGTTCTTACGCGAAGTTATCACTGTTTTCACAATAATGTGGTGGTCACAGGAGCGGTACCGGTGGCACCCCAGGTACTAGAGGCTCTGGCACACCTTGTAAGACTCCTTGGTGATAATGATGGTGATGCATCATACCGTTCATCATCTGTTGGTGATGTAACATTGTGGCATGATGCAATTGTGCATGCTGTAATGATGCATGGTCTCCCTTCTCTTTCATGACCACTTCTTCGCGTTTTTTGACCTGCTTACGTTCCTTAGCGCGTCTGTTTTGGAACCAAATTTTGACCTATAACAAAAGGCAAACAACTTTTAAAAATATTAGCCGTTTAAGGTGTTAGGTATTGTTAACAGTGCTAATCAGCGGATTCAACAAATCAAGTTAGTAATTTTAGACACAGCAAAACATATTTGCTGTTCATTGTGTCTACGTTAATTATAAAGGTTTCTTTGATCACAAGTAGTTGGTAAATGTATGAAATGAATGAATAAAGGTTATTAAATTGTAGACCATACATAACTTTAGTGAATCTACTTCAAATCTAAAATATAATACAAAGATTGTAGAATTATTACCTGTCGTTCAGATAATCCCAGACTGACTGCGAGTTCGGCCTTGCGTCGAATGGTGATGTACCGACTATAATGGAACTCCTTCTCTAACTCCAAGCGCTGGTGGTCACTATAAACCACGCGGTATTTGTCCTTCGTGCGAGTTTTACCTTCAACAAAAGATACAGTACTCATTACTTTTCTACTCCATCCATAATACTAAACCAAAAAGGTCTATATAGACGTTAAATATATTGCTATACATATAAAATGTTTCAGAGGGTGTTAAGATTGAGCAAACAAAAACATCTAGCGACGTTAGTGGGACATAATTCGCCGATTTACTTCATGAAAAGTCTTTTATATTCTCAGTGCGAGCACGCGTATAAAGTAGGGAGAACTGTGAGCTGTGAGGGCACAAATCCCGGGGGCTCGATAAGGTAAATCCTTGCGGTCGAAATAAAAGGGCGCCGCGCATTCGCGGCTTAACTCCGATCTCTACACGAGACCACACCTTGCGACTGACAACAAACCACAATACATACGTTTGTGTAACGTAACTATGGAGTTTTAGCTCAATTTCATAGCGTATCTTTGAAGTTTTTTTTAAGAATATTGAATAAATAGGTTCTCAGTAAAGTCCTTATTAAAAAAAATGTAAACGCACTGAATATACATAATATCTAATGTATTTATTGATCTAAACGTTGCATGTAATGTTTCATAATTGTTCAAATAAGGTAAATTGTGTATAGCAAATAAATACTATTTACTGATGAAAATATGAAATGATGAAATATAAGTAGGTACCATCACTCGCTAAAATAACAATTAACTATCTGATAAGTGTTTGTTGAAATACTAAAAATATCTACGTTTAGTTGTTTAAAACACAAAAACCCAACACGATAGAGTAAAGGATTTTTGAATGATATTTACGTTATTTTACGACTCTAGTGTAGACATACAGATTATAAATTTAAATCTGTAAGCGATGGGGAATTCTTTTGGACTTTTTACTAGTGTCGAAAATGTTAATTTTTGTTTACAACTTTTATCACTAGTTTAATGTCTCAACGAGTAAAATTACCTCGCGACGTATATCTTTGTACATAACATTAAGACAGAGGTGAAGTGTCTGCGTGTTTACATAACTGGAGCGAGTAAATATTCCTTATCTTGGAATTAAGAACTTCATAAATTATGTTTGTCACTCGCGAGAGAATCACAGTGGTATTATGAACTACGTAATATTTATTTAAATGTAATTTCATTATTTGATTTACGAGTATTTATAACTTGTAACCCAAAGTACAAAGTTGGTACCTACATGATACATATAGGAGGCACATGCTTGTATAGGTATTGTATGAGTTGTAAATGTCGACAATGAAAGAAATAGGCAAAATGATGAAATTAATCAAACAAATAGATGCTATAGACTAATTAAAATGAATAATGTTCATATTTATAATCTTTGTCAACATAGACTGATATCACCTTGTTGATACAAATTTTGAAGTCAACTATTAGTTCCTAATTCTTAATTTTCCACGTGTGTAAATTTTCCAATTCTTATATGGACGTATTCTTCTTTATGAACATTCTTTTTCTAATTACAATAGCTACATATAATAAAGCGAACATTACTGAGGTTCATTTTACTCTATTAGTTTTACTTAAATGAAGACAAAAAAATTAAGTAAGTATATTTATGGATCCTATTTTAAATAACATTGGTTCTTATTGTTCTCAGTTAAAAAGGTTTTGGGTTATGTACGGTCGGGGTATTTGCCGCTCGACCACCCTTAGGCGAGAATCGCTTGGCACGCGGCGCATGCGATACGTGGCACGCCCACGTATCGCATGCGCCGCGTGCCAAGCGATTCTCGCCTAAGGGTGGTCGAGCGGCAAATACCCCGACTGTACGTCATACACCCACGTAGAAGAAGTGTTTACCACTTCTTCTACGTGGGTGTATGGCGTGTGACTTTGCCTTTTTTGCCGCTTCTATTTTAAAAAGTTACTCTAAATGAAAGTATGTACATTATATGACCAAAAGTAGCATCCAAAATTCTCCATTATGCCAATCTAGCCGGTCTATATTTCCTTTCCGTTCTTAAAAATGAAATAAATAAGTTAAAAGGTCGGTTTTTTTTTTTTTTTATAATCAGAATGGCAATATTTGGAGGAGGCCTATGTCCAGCAGTAACCTCATTTGGCTGATATGATGATGAGGAAAGATGAATAGAATTACGTATAAAATCTAGAATATAATAATATAATCTAACAAAGCGACTATCGCTTACTGCAAGAGGAATGTCCTCTTTAATGTTCAGAAAGATATATTTACCAATAACTTTTAATGAGATTTTAAATACCTCTACTTCAATTTACTAATCTCTCATCCAACTAATTTGTATTAAAAAAGCTTTTAGAAAAACAAAAGCATTCAAAGGTCATAAAATCTTCAATGTTTTTGTTTTTTTTTTTTCGAATTCTAGAGATAACTCTTTAGAGGGGCTTGGATGTTAGAAAATTATAACTTGAATAAATTTCCGGTTAAAGGAGCAAACAAAAGACGACCTCAGATAACTGGTTCAGCAAACATTGGGTTCCATCTATAGGGGTTTGATAGCAGGCGCTAAGTAACAAAATAAATACATGCTGTCTATCAAATTCGATACTATTTATGAATCACTCTTCAAAGATGCTTTGAAAAAATAGGTTACCTAGTACAAGTACCTATCTAAGTTTTACTATTGCATACTGTTGTATTTATTATCATCAGACCAAATTAGGCATCGCAATGTTGCTAAAATATTTTTTTTAGACTGATCTGATTTTTTGTGCTGATCCTCGAAAGCAGACCCGTAAACTATACAGACAGGGCCATGCCCTTCCTCTAGAGAGGCGTGGGTAGAACACGTACTACTTAGACTTCGCCGCCCGCAGACCCTCCACATGGCCGGAGGTCAACTTTCAGCGCTCTCATAACGCCTCTCTAGCCCGACACGTGCCCCAACCTACCATTTATCTTAATTCAAACATCAACTCATTTCAAGAAATCTCTTTATTTCTACTATTTCATAAAAATGTCAACAATAAATAAATAACCTTCCAACCAGCTTCTTTTGAAATGATTTACTGCTACTTATCTTCATGAATAAGACCGCACTCAAATTTCATAGGTTGGAATGACAATTTTATAGTGCAACTAATAAAATAAATAAGAGTATTATCGTGGTAAGATTTAAGCAGAAAAAAACGTGTTTGTTATAAGCAAACAGTACGGGCGGGCGCGTTCGGAGGGCGTCGGCGAATATGTTTAGTCAGCGGTTATCATAGACAAATAGGTGCACGACCAAGATAGTCTGACAGATAAACCAGTTAGACGGAGACAGAATCCATAGACTGTGCATAACTTGAGATATTTCTGTAACATGACTGTTGTGAAAATTTCATAACATAGGTTTGTGTTAAATTTAAAATGAAGACAAGAAATGTGAAATGAAATATGTAGAAAAAACTTCAGTAGCTACTAAAGTACACAAATTACTGAAAACCCTTTTAAATGATGAAGCATCAAATATACGTTTTACAAATGGTATAGAAACGTCGACAGTGATTAGCAATTTCTACAGGGTATTCATTGCATCATTCGTCAAAATGTCATATTATAACAGCCCATCAATGTCCCACTGCAGGGACGGGCCTCCACCCGTGACGGAGAGGTATTATAACCACGCTGGCCAGACGACTTAGTACAAAATGTATTGGCGGACAAAAGAGGTTGTTTGCTACATTTTTGTCCGAAAGAAATATTTGAAGGCATCTCTGTTTTATGGTCCCTATTATTTATTGCTGAAAGTTTACGTTGGCAATAATGGGATTACAGATAATTTCCAGTTATTTTAATGTAGTAGATAAATCACATCAATAAGGCATTTTAAAATTCAATATTAGCTAATTCCTATGAGTTATGATTATGATAACGAACTAGATTGATTTTATTTAGCTAAGAATTGAGAAATTTATCGAATTTACTAATACAAAACTCTAAACAGAACCTTGCTCTGTTTTAACTTTCGAGCTGGTTATTAAAAACGAGGAGGAGAATTACTCAATTCGTTTGTATTGTTTTTTTTATGTAAGTATTTGTTCAGTTCCGCAGAGTTCAGTTATTTATTGATTTAAATGAATCGAAAGCATAACTTGTCTAAAAGACCACCCTAATTAAATGCAGGCAGTAGTAGTGCATGAAACAACACTATAGGTACCGCAGAACTGATAATGTGTAGAAGATAACAAAATTAACTAAATAAATAAAATACAGGAGATAATGTCATGAAACAATAACTGCAACATAATTGAATTGAATTAATATGAAGAAAATTTGTACCAGTAACAATTAGCTTGTTCGAATATAAAAATATGCAAGTTGCATCGCAATAAATTATACAGACTCTTTTGTTACAAAGCTGGGAATAACAAAGAAATATTACATAGATAAAGATACAAATTGTTTACGGTTTAATCAATAGTGTGATTGAATTGACCACAGTGTCCAATAAAACAATGTAAATAAAAGGGAAGTCTTAGTTATAAGTGTTATGACATCATGAATGACAGTCTAATAACGTTATTCTGTTTAGTTACAACTGTAGTCCATAAGAAATAACAAAGACTATACTTAACTAGTGTAATTTATCACACTCACTATTAGTCATTAACTAGTTAGTCATTTGTTTAAAAAATAAAAACAGAATCTTTTTAAAATACAAATTCCACTGAAAGGCAATGTTGCCTACATTATATCGAATGTTTTTGATAACGTCACAAATTGATAAATAAGGGATTACACGTGTATTAATTTATCGATCATTGCGGATTGCTTGTCGAACATATACTTGGGTTTAATTGTAAAATGAAAACTATTAATCGTCGGTTATCAGTAACGTTAACAGCTTTGTCGGCCTGCCGAAATCCTGCTTTCAGTTAAGGGCATTGCATTGCCGAATGACCTTGAAGATCTGAGGTTTGTTACCGCTTTCATAAAAATAGCGCCATCTACTAACAGAGATTAATACAAGGGTATAATCTACTAATGATTATTCAGATCACAGATGCGACGCAAATTTGTCATTGTTTTTACCCAAATTATTATTTATTCTTTGGGAGACACCAATTTTATACATACGTATTTTATGGTATAATATAAGGACATAGTAACAGCAGTTTTCATAATTACCCTATTTGATTACTGATGCTACTACACTATGTCTTCTGAAGGTCTCAAAATATAAGTTTAATCGAAGCGACGTTCATAAAATGAATTTAAACATGCTTCGTTTAAATAAAGACGAGTCTAAAGCATACTAAGGTATAAAATATTAATGTATAAAGCTTGTAGGTACAATAGTATAAGTTTTGAAGAGCTCCGTCACGCTTCTCATTACTTTTGTTGGTTAGTCTATGAGTGATTCAAAAACAAAATTTAATTAAAAACTATGGTTTATTACACTTATGTATTTAATTAGAACTAGTATTATTTAAAACAATTGTGTACTTTTTATTTACAATAGTTTTTCATTCAAAGTTGGGCGGTTTAAAGTTTTATTCGGTAAGAAAATACGGTCGTACAGTCCACCCGTCACAAGAGTCGTAACGACACTGAATGTGCGACTCCCGAGCAATCGTCACGGGCGGTAGCGGGGGTGCAGGCACGGGGATTTTATGAAAATCTAGTTTTTATCAATTATTTTAAATATAACGAATAATTAAGATAAAGTAATCAATACAGATTATTAGTTAGAATATAGCACATTTTTTGTATAAATTTCGAATAAAATCAATCATCCGTTTAATAGACAATTTGATATTTAGTTATTAAAATACCAGATTTCGTGATTTTTTTTTGGAAGTTTTTAAGAAATAATTAGCGTTTTTAATCAATACAAAGTTTTTTCGGTAGTATCTAGTTTATTCATGTTTTTTTGTGAAGTAAACGTATGTAAGGATTCGTCAACAAACTTCTCCAAACCGAGCGTGTTTTTGGGGTTTGAGCAATGCAATGCCCTTAACGCGCGATAATCGCGACTCGGTCATGATAGCGGCGGCGTCTTTGAACATATTGACTCAAACACGTCATATCATACTGTTGCCTTCTCGTAAATGTCTGTAATGCGTTTTTGATGGACAAGGGAGCGCCTGCCTATCGAAAATATATCACACATTTCGACAGCCGAGATGATCTAGACACTTTAATTCAAGATGAAACTGCTTCTGATTTCCAAGATTGTGAGTTATCAATGTATTGATTGTCTTTTGTTTAAAACTATACAATGCAGAATGAATTAAAACCATCCAGTGCTTTGAACCATCCCCAGGGGAAAGCAACAGGGACGTTTGTCCGGAAGGGCTCACGGAGGGCGGGCCATAAAGTGGCTAGAAGTTTATATCCTGTTTTACTTCCATTTAGGGTAACGTCGGATCGTTACCCAATGCGACGGCGCGGGGTGGAGGCACGCGACCATAGAAAATTGTTGTTGTGTTCATAGTATATTTAACTTATAGTATAGCTTATAGTATAGCTTATAGTATAGCTTATAGTATAGCTTATAGTATAGCTTATAGTATAGCTTATAGTATAGCTTATAGTACCTATATTAAAAATGAACACGATAAAACTCGTATAACTGACAAATAACAGGCAAACGATTATGGTTAGTCGTTGAAAACAATTGAAGAATAGCACCTAAGCATAGATATCAGATTCTACTTTTTCTGTGTAGTAGTAGAATATAATAATTATTGTATTTAAAAAAAAGAAGTTTTTTTATTAAAAGACAACTCCTGCACTAGTGATCATGCCCTGTGTCGCGAGGACTTTCACAAACATCAATTCAACGGACACAAAGAACACCCAGACTCCGGACAATAATTTGTGGATCTTACAAATAATTGTCCTACGTGGGGATCGAACCCACAACCTCGAGCACGACAGCCGCTTGCGCTACCGTCGCGCCACCGAGGTCGTCAATTTATTAGTTATCCATCATAAAAATCTATGTTGAGTGAGTGATGCCTGAAAAGAATAATAATGAAACTATAACAATAAGCTTTACTTTATGCAAATGTTTAGTTTTTTTATATCGGAACACCAGCATTTTGCGCTCCCTCATAATTAGTTCAAAACCAGCGTGATATCTCTTTACAGAAAACTCACATAGGCCGTACAGCCGTCAAAGTTTAAAAACAAATAGAAACATTATTCCCGCCTACTGTCCGCATCCAATTTTTTTGCAAACCCCCACTGTGTAGCTACCACACAACTAAGAAAGGCTTTCAACACTAACTGATATATTGTTTCGAACAACATGTATTGTGCTGCGAAAGTCATTTGTCAGATTCCCGATTATTATTATCTCCTTAAGCGTGAAATGCCAATAGTTTCTTAACTATATCCCGCTGAGCGTATCGAGACCCCGGATTGGTGAATGTTGACAAATAGAGATTTATCTCTTCGATGTCCCCAAGTTTGTGTAAATAAAACGAAGTTAAATATACGTGGAAGGTTTTGTACACAAAAAGTCTGTCGGGAAAGACATTGTGGACTTAACTACAATACAAACATGTATTACATGTGTAAACTTGACTTTGTGTTTATGTAATGTGACATAATGTCGTTGACGTATTGACCTTAAATTTTAAACGTAGACAATTCGCGCGAAATTGATTCGTGCGCGTCAATTTTGATATACCATAGCTTTCGACTTTTATATTCTAGTGAAAGTATTTTAATGTTTCTAGGCAATAAACAATAACGCAAATAATTTAATGTTAAAATCTAACATTTTAATATATATTAATTTAAAAAAACGTAAATTTTCAGACAATTCTCGTAAAGAGGAAACGCTTAAAAAGATACGATCACAAAATCAACAAACTGAAAACAAACTCAAAATGAGCTAATACAATATTCTTTATTATCATTTAAGCCTGAACTAAAATAAGAACATTATAATCTAAGATTTCTCACTCATTCGCACTACGCCATTTATTAAACTAGCAGAGCTTTCACCTAAACGTGACTCTCATACTGATTTCCGAATTACTAAACCCAGAATAACGTTACCACGAAAATACGCAATCACGAATAACGAAAACCTGCAATCACGAATTTTCATTTTGACATCGTTTAACCGGTTCTCCCTTGTTTGGTATAACAACTTTTAGTCGAAAATCACTTTGACTAATTTTATTTCGAACAAAGTCATTTCGTTTAATTATTCATTTGACCGAATAATTTATTAGTAGAATTTTATATAGCATATTCATTTCTTTGAAATAATGTCATTTCACCGAAGTTTTAAAAGTACTAATTTTATTTAAACTAATGTTTCACTAGTCTAATAATCATTTAGTCGAAAGAACATTTGGTTAGGTTAGGTTAGAACTGTGACCCTTAAAGCGCGAAGGCGAGCGAGCGAAGCGAGCGTGCCGCGGCAGCGGCCGCCGAGCGCCAGATCCTCAATATAAAGAAATAAATTCTTTAAACTTTCGAATTTAACATATTATTTCTAAATATTATAAATGAATGTAAATCATTAAAACATTTTTTTTATACATTACGGATGTGGCACAGTTCTAACCTAACCTAACCAAATGAATTTATTTCTTTTGAGGATCTGGCGCTCGGCGGCCGCTACCGCGGCACGCTCGCTTCGCTCGCTCGCCTTCGCGCTATAAGGGTCACAGTTCTAACCTAACCTAACCAAATGAATTTTTTCTTTGTATGGAGGATCTGGCGTTCGGCGGCCGCTACCGCGGCACGCCAGATCATCCTCCATATGTTGCTGGCATAGTCGAACATTTCTAATAGTTTTGTAACATTTCTAATAAACCAATTGAATATTCGTAAAAATACATATTTTACCAACTGAACAATACATGAATTGAACATTACACTTATTGACCAATAGGGCAAAAGTTGTTATCTCAAATAAATATTCGATCAAATGAAAATGATGTTAAATAATATTATACAAAATGATTATTATCTTAAAAGTTGTTCGAACAAGTGAAATTACATCAAACGTTGTTATACCAAACAAGGGAGAACCGTTTAACCTGGCTACATAATGGTACAAGGCGACGGATAAAATACTTAAATACCTAGTTCTTTTGTAAATAAATACTTACATATCATACCTATATTAAAGACAGTAACTTTATACTAGATTTAAGTTGGCTTACCAAACTAAGCCTGCTAGGAATGGGTTGTTTTCGCTTGCTTGCTAGCACGCACGTGTATGTCTTAAAAGTCCACACATAATAAAATTCTTTTATCTATCATACATTTAGTTCATACATATAAGTAGTTATTAACAATAAAGATCCTATCAAAACATTGTAGTCACACCTAAGGTTGCGTTTTACATAGTTACTCAGTATCTTTTAGGGAAGACTTCCTTGATGAAAGCAAGAGAGATAAATACCTGTATAACGCTAAACCAATTAAAATGATCTACCATCTAAGTATTACTATTTTAATACTGGCTGGTACGCGATATTAAATTAGAAATTATTTGTAATCTTTAATTAAAAGTTAAGTATTTATTTTGTTCTGAAATATAACACACTGGGCTTAAACACTGGCCACTATCGTCTTTGAAATATCCTGTATGTGTAGGAGCGATCAGAATCGCATACTTACTTAATATGAACCTCATTCTTCGAATTAAAAGCAAAAAAGAAGTACAAAATTTAAATTCGGAAATTATAATTTATAATATGATTCAATCAATAACCTTTACTTACAAATTATTATGTCTGGCTAGCAGATTATAATTACCTACTTAAAATATTGTGTGACTAATGTCAGACAAATAAAAAAAAACTAAAAAGTGAATTACATTTTAGTTTCTTGCATCAACTTTGCAGTAGCAACCCAACAATATCAAATTGCGTTTGGCTGGAAACAGAGCGGGAGTAACTTGGCAAAGATTTAACTTGTTCACTTGGGTCCCGAGGGCGCCGTTGTCGGTGATTGTCGCCGGGACGCAGCCCCGCACACTGTGCCGCGGATTAATTGCTGCTCCATGCACCCCGCTCCCAAGGTACACGTTAACACACTCCCGTTCCAGTAAACGCAAAATAACATCAATTTTATGCTCAATGATAATTGCGAGAACATAACCAAATTAGCTATGTCGATAGGGAGAAACGAAAAAGACAATTTTAAATTTAGTCGTTTAAAACTTCTTGCTGATTTTAACGTAATGCAATTTTTGTCTAACTTCGTTCATTTTATTGTTTCTTTAATTTTGTAAGTATATAGGTATATTATTTATTTAAAATATTTTTTACAAGCTCCTAAAGGCGGACTTACTAATCTTGAGCATTATTTAGGTACTCGTTAACCTCTAGATGGTGCAAACAAGTTTAATAAAGGAGGTTTGTAAGCAAAATATAGCACTTTCTAAGTACATATATCTACTTCTGGTACGAAATCTAAATTAATAACACTATCATTACACTCTGCCATTGTTTAATTTCTAAACGTCTTTGACCACGTAGTTAAAATACTTATAGAAATTTCTAACATGTAGATATTAGCTACACTACACCACAGCTGAACTTAAGGGTGTTGCAATCTTGAATCAGAAATATAACTACGAGAAGTCGGTATAGGAAAACCATTTATTATACTAGAGATATCAACATCAGGTAGCTTTACGGGTAACCTACTTCACATTAAAACTTACATGTCAGAACTAAACAACATTGTTGCAGTTATAATAAAAAGTAAATAAAAGTGGATTATTGTTGAATTTCTCGGGGTTGTTTCAACTAACCAACTATTATAGGCATAATGTTGTAAATTGTTAACTATTATGTCAATATACGTTACTATCTAGTGGATTATACCTGATATTTAATTAATATTAATATATTTAATATAAGAGGCCTTGCAAAACAGGCCATTTAGGTCGACACTACTGCTGTGGGTCTCTAATTACTGCTTCGAGGTAGATACCCCTTATCTACCTCAAAGCAGTAATTTGCTAATGTTATTGTGTTCAGGGGCACAGTATCTAGTTAAATTATATGGCTATGAGTCCTAACAACTTCTGTATTATGGTAGGCAGCTTGGCTGTGTTCTGACACTGCCGTGGTTAATAAGGGGGTATACCACTTACCATCAGGTTCGTCAGTCGAACTGCTTGCTCGACTGCCACCTTAAAGCAATTAAAAAAAGAATATAGGCCCATTGGAATACGGAATTATTTATTATAAATAGCAATTTTAAGTGGGTTACAAATCTTTAGGTAAAAGTAAAATGAAGTCGATTCGGTTTTCTGAATATAGGTACGCACTCTTTTATATTACGCAATTAATTTATTGCGAATTTAACTTGCAGCAGGTATATTTTTAATACTATCAAATTGTTCAAAATGAATCGGGAAAAGGTTTTATAACGCGGACCCGCTATGAACAGCATTTGTCGGTGTGTTCGTTGTATGTAACAGTCACAAAATCGTGCGAAGCCTAGGTTATCGCTAGTTCAAAAATAAAATTACTAGAAGGTTCAAATGGGATATAATATATTTGAACTGGGTACATATCTAAATACCTAAGTTCAAAATACCTAACATTAAAATACCTAATGGCTGTTTCACCTAAACTCTAAATACCAAAAGTTTAAAATACAAATAATCATAATACCTAAAATTAAAACACCTAACATTAAAATACCTCTGTTCAAAATACGTAATGTTTTAAATACCTAAATTCAAAATACCTAATGTCTAAACATGGTCACTTGTTTATGTATCAGCTTAAAATAATAGATTCCGACTCAAAACACCCAGACTCGGATAGGTTAGGTTCTTAGCCTTTTTGGTTTTTTTTTAAACCTCCCAGAAATAAAAGCCTAACCCCCGGTTTCTGAATGACTGGTCAAGTCAAAATCAACTAATCAAGTGTTAAAACTGTCATTTTAGTTCCTGAAAATGATAGTTTTGACACTAGATTAGTTGATTTTGACTTGATCAGTCATTCAGAAACCGGGGGTTAGGATAGCAGATGGTTAAGTTCGCGTGACCATGGTCGTTTTCCATTAGGTATTTTGAAGTTAGGTATTTTAATTTTAGGTATTATGATTATTTGTATTTTAAACTTTTGGTATTTAGAGTTTAGGTGAAACAGCCATTAGGTATTTTAATGTTAGGTATTTTGAACTTAGGTATTTAGATATGTACCCGGTTCAAATATATTATAAACAATCAAAATAATTACTTAGTACAAGACGCATACCTAAACGTTTTATGGCAAATTAAATTTTGGTTATCTTAGCTATAAGAATGCTACTCGACAGAGGCGACCGACGCTATTTTTCGTCTTTTGAGCTTGGTGGTAAGCTGGATAGCGATCACCATACATTTTAGCGTCAAGCCCCTAAAACATTTTGAACTTGCATATCGTATTCGGGGGTCGCAGCCGGAGCACATCCAGCGCACAAGTATGTATACGCCTTGCTTTCTCATTTCAAGCCAATCTGCGCATAGGTCTTTGCTTCATTCAGGATCTTTTTAGGTATGTTCTATGTATGTATTCTTCTTTATTATGTATGTATTGTTTGGTTAGTGGTCAACCTGGTGTCAAGATTTGCTCAAGACTCCCCTTCATATTTGTATTAACAAAAGAATACTTAGTACTTACCTACATAAAAGTATGTATAAGTATTATTTGCGTTTTTTTTTGTGTTAAAGCCTACAAGCCTTTACTAAGTTAGTGGTTACGTAGTAGTGTACAGTTATGCAAAAAGTATAATTTTAATGAAATGCCACCGATAAAAACCCTTGTATAGGTATACCTACCTACTAATAATAATTAATTAATTATAAATAAAAAACAACACTATAAGATCACACCTACACCACCTACGGAGAACAGCTAAGGGTATCAATAAAATAATATCCATTAATAATATTATAACTACAGTATAGGAATAAACAAACTCATATAGGTACAGTTAAGTATGACTATTCATATTTTTTAGCCTTTACCAGATTTTGATTTTGTAATGCTAATATCGGAAATACTGCTACTAAATGAATATGCCTAATAAAACTGATCAATTTTTCATTTATTTTCGGAACATGGAGTTATTATTATTGTATCACAAAAACAATAATTAGGTAAACTAATTCGTTAATACATATGAGTACCTACTTGTAGTTCTCTCATATCTCCTCCCTTATCAGAATTAATCAGTAAATTATAACTATTTTTTTTTTAAACTTCACCAACCTTTTTACTTCAATTCGTTTGTTATTTTAACAGTCACTCGTTTCAGTTCAATAAATTATGAAATTGCATGGATTCCAAAAGAATCGTCGAAGTAAAATAAAATTGCCGTATCTTTAAGCAATCTTTTTTTTTAATTAATGTATTTGCTGATATCCAATCGCCAATGAGTTCAGCTAGCATTCATGTATTGGATGATCAATTCGTCAATTCACTAATTTCACTTCATATTATACATTTGTAAGTGTGCTGTTAATATTTGGAACATAACATTTATCATTTAAGTAATATTGTTTTATGGTTATGACACTTCAATACGTTTTTATTACCTAGGTCTTTGACATTAAAATATTATCCAGTAACTAAATCTTCCGTCTCTTGGTTGTTTTTTTTTAGGAGGAATATCCTACAATAATTTAGCAAGAACTGTTTGATAATAGACTGGGGTACAGTACTATGTTCCCTACACGGGTACGGTTTCTATACAGTGTAAAAAAATTATCATTGCTCACGCTGTACCTACCTACCTACGTCTATTTTTTTTACGTCCGTTGCATTTTCATTTTCTTCTCTATTTTGGATGAGAAATTCAGAAATATTAACGCCGTTGAGTCATGAATAAACCAAAGAATTCAGTATGAAAACATAAAGAATCGTTAAAAAAGGCCAATCTTCTTGAAAAAATACCTCAATTCTAAATTGTTTAAATAGTCTCAGTACTTATATTAATTTATTTATATACGTGTTAGTAGGTAATTAGGTATGATATTTTACAATTTAAATTGATTTTATTGTAAATATTGAAATAAAGAAGTGGATTCACGATAATAATTCTAACTGGATTGTTTGAATGTTGTGTGGATTTGTGAAAAAAGAGTATTGCAAGTGTGTTTGTTGAAAACAGTGTAAGTTTAGCATTTAATGCAATTTAAAAATTGAGAAATTATTTATGAATAGATCATACATTAAATACTGAAAATTATGGTATTCTGGTAAAATAAATAATAGGTAAAGAAAGGTAAGTAAACCAACTATGGTAAAGACAAGATAAGCATTGTATTCGTGTGCAGCAACAAAATATTATTTATTTATTTATTTTTGAGGACAGCTTACAAAACATACACTTAGGAAAGCATTAATACAGATTTTAGTGGCTCTGGCAATAGTGCTGTTTCGTTTACAAGCTGCCACAGCATGCATTACTGTTTACAATATTTAAACATTTCTATGGAAACATACATTGGTTATCTACTTAATACAAATATTGAGGATATATAAAAATATTGTTATATAGAAATATCGTTTGTCAAGATTAAAAGCACTTAAATAGCATAATAAGCAAGTACAACTCTGTACAAAGTTTGTACTACAAACTTTTTGATAGGTATTTTAATGCCGGATTCACAACAAAGGAAGGTTCAATTTTAATAACCCACAGATTCAAACGTCATTCTCACACGCGGATGTTAGCCAAAGCAATTCAAGTTTTAACATTTGATGCTATTGTATAAGATTTTCCTTAAAGTTTGCCTTCTTGGACAATAATACGGTACGGTATCTGGCTATTTTGTTTATTTTTACAAAACGTACTATATTTTCTGACACTGAAAAAGATAATTTAATTTCATTTAATAAAAGCTCGTCAAGTCGTATTTTTAGTGATAATTCCGAACGGCCAAATTCGATTCGACTGAAACCACGCTGTATTTGTCTTGGGTGTTATGTGATCAACCAATTTACTTCAGGGAAGCTTTGAAAAAATGACCCTAGAGTCCTCCGACGGACACTGACCTCCTTGATGCAACTGAGATCTCATCACCTAGTTCGGGCTGGTTGAACTGAGTTTCTATTGGGTTTCTGTCGTCACTCTTTTGTGATGATGTCTTGTCTTTCTATGACTGTTTTTTTATTTTAGGTTTTAGCTTCATCGGCGTTGTTATTAATCAGCTAAATCATTTAGCTGATTTAGATGACATTTAGCCTAAATTACATCTACTGGTGGACTTCGGTTTCTGCTTGCGTTTCAATTTGCTCATTGTGGTTTTGAGCTTAGTTTTAAATGTAAAAATATTTATCCATTCATTTACTAAAATTATTACTAATTCGATTATTTCTTAATACTACCTAATTGTTTACCTACACAAGCGTGATTGTTTCTATTTTTCAGGTTGTTTTCTGGGCACAAACACGGACACAAAGTAACATCCAGGTACATCCAGGCCAACAATCATTTGTAGATTGTACACAATGACATAAGTAGGTAATTTATGTTGCGTGGGATTCGCTTATTTTTTTGTAAAACTTAAGTAACATACTTTTCTTTAGGTTTTTGATAAATTTAAATGAAAAACATTAATTTTTATCAGCTTGTTTAGCAACCAAAATATAAGATCTGTGTAGTTTGGAACTAAATGTCATTGTTTGAATGGCGTGATTTTATATTTTATTATCTCATGTTTATAAATAAAGAAATAAAAGCTATTTCTAATTCGCTAAAAAGTACCTATGTTATAAGTATTACTTGTTTAGTTCTAATTTTCTTTGTAATTGTGATAAAAAGGTAACGGGCATTTTGGATAAATTACATTGTTTTTACAAGTTCTTAAAATATGCAATTAAGGGCCTCCTCTAATCATAAAAATATTGCCTCCAATAGCACGCTGGGCGGCGGCGATAGGATGATTAGCATGGATTGACTTATAGTTCGATTTTTATTCGATGCAATACACTGACGTAAGCTAATGTCATAAGCAAAAATAATGTTGCCACATTTAACCTGAGGTGAGGATTCTTTTAAATGAAAAATTAGTACAATATTTTAATAGTACCTATTCTCTTATTACTTATTTTTATTATTTTTCTTCTATGGTTATTTTCATTACATCAGAATCAAGACTGGTAAAGAACATCTACCTAGGTACCTATCTCTATTATTGTATTGTTTGTTTTATGCCTTGTTTATTTAGAGATTGAGTGTCATTATAAATCCTTTACTTGATGAACTGCCAGATTTCTTATACCTAAACGTCGTTGCAAATTATTATTTGTTTTATTATGGTTTGGCTCTTATTTTCCGTTTTTGACCACTATACAATAGGTAAGAAAAGAGAGAAAATAAGATTAACTAGTTACACCATTGTAATTTATCACGCATATAAAATAGACCGACGGCAATGTCAAGCAAGACGGGTAAATATTGAATCATAGAAACTGGTCCTACAAAATTAAATACACTGTAAGAACTTATAAATAGGTACCTAAAGAAAAAGTTTCGAGTCAGATTAAGAATCCTAATTGTCATCACCCATTGCCCTGTGGCATCCACAATGGCAACGAAGGAAGCTACGAAAACTTATAAACGGATTACTCTTATAGACATAAAACTTAATGCTCTTTACAATCCTTTGGCCAAGGAGGTTTTACTAGGTCAAGATATCCACCATCACCTGTCCCCACAGTTGGACAGTAAAGGGCTAATAAAATATGCTACTAAGTATTCTTATTCTTAGTCATAAATAAGCTATTTTGTAAGTAATAATAAACCATGCGTAGTTAAAATGCTGTTATGTATTACATAAGTACCAAACAGAAAGCATAATATTTCTTATAATATAATATAGGTGCTTATTAATCGCAATGAATATAAAAAAATAGGTTATGGAGTTTGCTTTAACAGCCTATTGTACCTATTAAACATTTATATTTTATTCTGTTTATAATCCCCTAAAGGACCTTGCGACTACTCTAGTCGCAAGGAATTTTACAAACACCAAACAAACACAAAAAACTGTAGTAAGATCCAATACGATGAACTGTTTAAGAACTAGGTATAAGATAATAGATCAATATAATTACTCATTTTGTGTCAGAAGAGCACAATCGGTATTAGTTTATTTAATCTTGCTATGTGGGTAGGTAGTTTAATATTTCTTACGAATGCTGTTGTAATCAAGAAAGAAATACCGTCATTTTAAGATGCCTAGGCTCCTATTATTGCATGATAATAATATACCTAGGTGCCTAGGTTAGTATGTAGGTATATCTTTTAAACCTAGGTCCTCACAAAACCTATTGATCATCTTCGACTGTTAACTAACGTATTAAGGTGGTACCAGTTTGTCAACTTGATAACATTGCTATAATTAGCAGGTTATATCGAGGCAGTACAATCGAAGCTATAATTTTATTGTTATAAATATTAAATTTTATACAATTTAAATTAATAAAGATGTAAGTTACTAATTAATTAATGATAATAAAAAAAATAGAAACCTGGATTGGGCTGCGTCTGGTAATTAGGTTTTTTCATCCATTCATACGGCGAGCGTGGAGGAGCCGGCGGCTGTGCCGGCCTCGAGCCCGGCGACCCTTCACCTGGGCTGGCGAGATCTCCTCGTGCCGGGGAAGGCATATCTGCGATCTCTCTTTCACCCGGCTCTCTCTTCGGAAAATGATGAGGCTCCGGCGCCCATTCTCCTCCCGTTGGCGCACCATTCCACGCACACCACTGTTGTTCCTCAAAGTTCTGATGCTGCCAACCATACCACCCGCCGCCGTATTGCCCGCCCTTGCCTTGGTACATGGCGAGCGGATTAACGTAATTCACCATGCTTTGATCACCGTCCGAGCATCGCACAAACACTCGCTGTCACAACACCACTGCTCTATTTACGTAATGAGATGCAACACACGCGACGTAGTGGACGCGACTGACTGAGCGTGACTGACGAGTCGCTGAGCGGGTGAGCGAGGGCGAAACAGGAGGGTCGGTGGCGTTCAGCGTAGGCGGTATCTTTGTGAGCCAATGAGCGGTGAGATAGAGCGCGACACGCCCCTACCGCGCGCTCAGCCCGCACCGCTCTACCACTTCATACCGCGCCGCTACAACATGCTACACTCAGATATTCATTTGCCTAATTACTACTAAAATACCTAATGAAAACAACTAAAACAAAAGGCGCTTATACTGAGAATCTGTTTTATTATTTATGTTATTCAGAAATAAATGGTGGGCAGGTACGAATAAGAAAACCCTATTAAAACCTTTCGTATTACCGCAGACATGAAATATTTACGTAGAGTACCTAAGTGTAACAAAACTTAGCTGTAGACGTCCTATAATATTTAGTTTAGTATAATAATACTATGTATTACTTAAATATCTACTTACATAATATCCCTTAAAGTCACTTAACGACCTCTAGTAGACATAAATATGTAACTAGGTACATTGCTCTTTAAAATGTTGCCTTACATAAGTGTCGTCGGTAGGTAACTAATATTTTAAAGGAAAACATTTTTGTAGAAGTTGGCTACAAATCAAGGGAAGTACCTAGGCAGTAGGCACTCACTTGTAGAGATGAGTTTATTGATGTAAAATAGTTTTTTAGCTAAGTAGTTTAGGTAACAAATTAATCACATAACTATTAGCTGTACCTAATATGCCAATAGATTATTTACTTAAAAGTATAGATTTTTTTCAAACGTCTTCATGACCACACATCCACCTACGCCAAAGTCACGGTTTTAGATCCCCGAAAAGTATGTTTACCTAGGTATTTATCAGTTGTCCAGTAGTTTACCAACCTACCAAACTAAGGTCAACTCCTGCTTAGTTTAGGACTAGATCGCGTAGTTAGTGTGACTGAAAACTATTAACAGACATCTTAACAAAAGTAATTAAAGTTTACTAATTAGGCTAATTGTGTGTTTTTTGTCATACGTACCTACGTCAATACGAAATAAAAAAAAATATAAGTATTTACTTCAGGCAACTTTATTTAAATATAAAAATATATAAATATTTGTAGTAGGTTTTTTATAGACAATGACATTATTATTATTAAAATATTTTAAATTAATTACTTAATATCGGTAGGCATTAATTTGTTGTTTATTATATTATTTATAAAAATATCTAATCGTTTTTTTTTAAATATTATGTAAAAATTGTCCCATAATTTGACATTTGATTTAAAATGCTTGTTTTTGTAAAATATGTAGGTACTTACCCTGATGTTGGTTAATAATAAAAAAAGATGTAAAAGTATAATTATAAAGAATAAAAGCTCTTTGCGTAAAAATTAAACAAACCTGTTACGAACTTATAAGAAACTGTAAAATTATTTAAAAATTTAGCCTTAAATTATAAAACATAATCTTTATTTTCTGTACCTAAGTAAACCTTTTTTTAATTACTTACAAAATTAAAGACTATTAAATACCTACTTAAGTAATAGCTACTACCTTTAGAACACCTCTAAAATATCCATAGAATCCTTAGAAAATCGTAGTCAATGTTGTTCGCAAATTAACTTAGGTATTTTCTATGCATAACTTTTTATAAACATCTTTTACACTAGGGATCATCCCTAGTGTCACGGGGATTTCTGCAAACATGAAATTAGCGGATATAAAGAATCACACAATTAATTAGATATATTATTTTGCGATAAATATAAATAATCATAAATATTCCTCACACATTCACACAACGTCACCTAGTCCCAAACTAAGCAGAGCTTGTACTATGTGTACTAGACGACGGATAAACATACTTACCTAAATACTTTTTTTTGTAAACACATCCATATTATACATAGAAAACACCCAGCCCAAGGCAAACAATCATGTTCATGCACACGCACACACAGCGGGAATCGAACCCAAGACCTCTGCGTAGCAGACATGTTATATAACCGCTACGCTATAGAGGTCGTCGAATTAATTAGATATATTATTTTGCGATGGATAAGAACCCGCGATCTAGCGCACGGCAGCCTTATTCACGACCACTTTGCCACCGAGGAGTATGTAGGTATGTCCAGTAGGTATGTATAGATTTACAAAAACAACGAATGTTTATCTATTATCCACTACTCATACACAGTACAAGTTCTGCTTAGTTTAGGACTTAGATGGGCGCAGTTAGGTTGCATGGTTTTAAATTAAATACAGACATACCTAAATGGGATATTAACGTAGCAAGGCCCTCGCCGAGGTTTTAGTCGGTAGACCAGTCTGGGAGGCCGACATCACTTGCTCGTCTAACCCCAAGGCGACAGGTATACGCAAAGTATTTCCTCTACGGTAAAAAAAAAATTATTTAAGTACTTGTATTTTGCTTAAAGTTTCGTCCCCGGCTACACTGGCCCTGATCTCAAGCTATCGGAGACATTTCACTTTATAATTGAATAGTTTTCTTCATTAAACTGTGATTTATAATTAATGCAAATGAAATCGAAGTAGCCGATTAATTCCCACTGACAGTAATGGCCTTCCTCTAATTAATAAAATTACTTACTTCTACTTCTACTCTGTGACTGTAATGACGGAAGGAAACTTGGCCTATAACTAGAAAAGCTTTCCCTGCAGCTTTTAGGACTTGGATAGGAAGAGGTCGTGAATTAAATAAATAAATATTCACAGACATCTCTACACAGCGCCATCTGTTCCCAAAGTAAGCTAGGCTTAAGGTTAAGCCACAGTAGGTACTTGTGTTATGGGTAACAGAACAACGGATATTAACAATGTACTTTTTTTTTGGAAACACATACATATTATACATAGAAAACACCCAGACCAATGCAAACAATCATGTTCATCCACACAAAGATTTGCATTGAGCGGGAATCGAACCCGAGACCTCTGCGTAGCAGCCATGTAATATACCGACTGTGCCACAGAGGTCGTTATCATATAGGATAGGATGAGGTGCGGTCGTGTATTATTCCTTGTGATGAAATTTTTACAAGTAATCATTGAATTGATATTATTAAGTAAGCGTACGTAGCGTAGAGTAGGTACAACCGTCTGGAAGTCTTAAAAAAATTTAATATTTATTTTCTAGGACTTACTTGTCTCGGTTGGCGAGTTGTGGTCGATTACTTTAACATCCAAAATTTCACTCGAATTAGTCAACGCCATCTAGGAAGTCAATAGTAAACTTTGAACATTGTTATTGAACAGAATTGGCTATTTAATAAAGGATAATATAGTTTAGGAGTACTTACTAAATAAAATAAAAATTTCTTATACTTAAAGCTTATGTTTGCTATAAATTATGTAGTAAGAAAGTATGTAGGTACATTAAAGTAATAAAAAATGTTGAAGCTCAAAACGTAATTTAACTTTTAAAATTACACACAAACAACAACTACGGCTATCCACTGTTAACCTTTCCTTTCTGTTCTATCTTTCGTATCCTAGTTGGAATACCTACCACTTTTTGCTCTAAACAGATTGTCATAAGTACCTAAACTTACTTCAGAAATAAGTCGGTAAAATTATAATAAAGGAGAGTAGTAACCCGTCCTAGGTTGATCTCGTTAAAAAGATACTTTTGAATACTTAGCATTTTAACTTTCTTTCCGATTGTAGATCTTGCACCACAACCATAACGAGGTAGGTAGCAAAATGTACCTATGTATTAGAAGGAAACAGGCTCTATGAAATCACTTCAGAATTAAGCTCTAAATTAGGCGATGTGGTCGCTAAGCAACAAAGCCTATAAAAATATATTTAAAAAAAAGCTTTAAATTATATCAATCTTAGTAATGAAATGACACTAAAATCACACTAACCAAAGGAATTATCTATAGGTACCATATCCATAGACCGTCTACAAGGGCTAAGGAAGTTGAGATTAAAGATTTAGTAGGTAGGTCATGTTATCCTTTGTCACTGAACAAGGTAGGTATTTTGGTGCTTCCTGCTAATATTTCTACGCAGTCAGAAAACATTCATTTGTTTAGGTAGGTACCTACGTAACGAGCTTAACACAATCGTTTAGTGTTTGTTTATCGTAATAGGCCGGAAAATAATGTTGGACAATTAAGCCGTAAGTAAAGTGGCTTCGATATCGTCCGAAAATCTCATTTAGTTGGTACTGAAAGAGATGTAGGTAGTTACACTTTGAGTAGGAGAGTTAGTGCAAAAGCACTCTGAGCTTTACATTTTGTGGACCTAATCAGTATGCCAGCGTTATCTCTCTCGCACATTGGCTAACAATTATAACAGTTTTACATAAAATATCTTAAAATTGATACGTAGCTTATAAGTAGTGTAGATATACCTACCCTATCTATCAGCACCCCACTCCGGGGCTATCGTCAAATCAGACTTAGAAGAAGAAGTCACAGTTACCTATAAGGTTGCTACAAAACTCTATACTTAGCTATTCATCTGGCCAGCTTTTTAAAGTCTTCATAGCACTGAATAAGGCCTGTCTCTGCCGAGACATTTATAAGTGGTAACAATTGTTACGTAAAGTAAAATGTTCACAGTAGCACGGTCGTAGAGAAAGGAGTTGAGTCTAAGTATTTGTATGAAGTCATAAGCTGAAGGAAAAATTCTACTGCCTTGATGAAAAACCAGTCATGTAGGTATGGGGCTGCCGTGCACGACGCCTCGCGATACAGAACTCGGCCCCTATTGCGAGATGTATTTATAAAAGAAAGAAGGGATACACTCTACAATTGCTAAATTGGAATATTTGACGACTGTCATGCATATCAAATCAGCAGCATTACGAAAACTTGCGATTTTGTGAGTTCATTCTTTAGTTTTTAATTATAAACGGTCTTAGAGGTAGAGCCCACCTTGTTGAGTTTCATCGCTTCTAGAGCAGGCTAAATTTGGGTCATAGGTAGGTATACCTACTTGTACACTTGTGTACTCTTTACTAGCCAAAACTTCATTTTACCAGATAATACCACGTGCTGTGGTATAAGCAGACTAGTTAATGTATATGAAGGTTAGGTACCTAATAGGTACTTGAACAATAATCTCGGTCAACAAATTAACTTGTGTTTTGTTAGTACACACATTATTAAACCTTATCTTGCTTCATTATTAGTAGAAAAGAAAACAATAATAAAAGCTTAAACACCTGGGTTAAGGCGGTACGCATTGATTCTTTTATGTTAACCAGCCGGGCGGGCGGCAGTATTGTTTGATCTTAGAAAACAATGCATTTTAGGTATATTACCTTGTTTTATTGCGATTTCTACGAAATAGATAAAAATATTAGCAACTTTGCCCTGTTACTAAGTTAGATATTTACATAAATATACCTAGTTAAGTGTCTATGAATTAAGGAGATCCGCAGAACCAACATGACCTCCACATCCCTTTGGACTGCCGATAAAAGTGGCAAGAGAAAGAGAACACGCAGAACCGATAATAAGTGGTGCAGAAAGGTTCCGGAATGACGATCGCTAATCGGAAGACGCAGAGCAGGCAGACGCAGAGAGTCCTCATGTGGTGGACCGATAACTTAATGATCAACTTTGCGGACAGCCGATGGATGAAGAAGTAAGTGTTGGGGAAGCCCTATTTCATGCAGTGGACGTCTTTTGACTTTTATGATAATGTTAATGTGTCTAATGTGTGTGTGTCTTTGCTTAAGTAATTAAGTAGGTACTATAGGTATTAGGTAGAACCACACCCACCCACCACTTTTTACTAATGCACCCAAGCTCAATTTATCTTTTCTATATATGTTTTGTGGTTCTCATCTTATCTTTATATATTTACGAGTCTATTACCTTATTACAGATATTATTATGTAGTGTCGTATAGTCCCTACTTTGTTTATATGTAGGTACCCATAGTAGATATACCTACTCATTCATGATCTGAACGTTTGGACCACGCGTGTAACACTTTAGAAATGAACTGGTCCTCTACACAATGATGTAGTGTAGAGAGTGTACCTCAATGTACCTTTCTCTTTTGATTAAAAGATAATTATATAGTATAATTTGTACCTACACCCGCCATACGACAAGTTAGGTCTGCGCGTGTACACTTTTTCCTATCAACAGATGCGTACTTATTTGACTATGTTTTTGTTGTGGTTGATGTTTTTTAGTGGTTTAGTATACCTGCAGTGTACTTCAGTGTACTCTTAATGAAATCCAGTGTACCTCTTTTAATTTAAATATATAAAGTACCTATAGTTTGTACACCCGCCATCCTACAAGTTAGGTCTGCGGGTGTACAATTTTTTCACATCATGAGATGCGTAGTTTACAAATACATATCTTTATTTGTAAATGAGTGTACCCTAATGTACACATACATAATGAAATCCAGTGTACGTCTTTTGATAAAAAATATCGGAATCATAAAATTAAAGGTGCCTGATAAAATAATAATTAAGGCAAATACTTAGTTGTGTAATTGGTGTCGGTATAATTGTTTAGGCTCTGGAAACATTCTGGTATAACTTTAACTAATTTCTACACCCTATATATATGGATAAATCTGGAATATGGATAATGTCATGTGTGAAAATCAACTGATGGTCCTGAAGTCCAAGCACAAGGAATGCTAGACCATGTACTAAATACGGTGATTCGCTACAAGACTCGTCTCACTTCGTGCGGGTCATACAATGTAGAATGCATTTGGACCGATAGTCAAGAGCATCCACGCAGTGGGACTACTTAGAGACTTAGAGAGGACGTCAAAGCTGTCCAGGCAGACCGCGAAGACGATGGTGTGGCGCTCTGGATGACTATACGATAAACTGGTCAGAGATCGCAGAAAATAGGTATTGAAATATAATTTATATGTAGAGAAATATACCCACATCTTTGCCTTCATTTGCAAAGCGTAGAAATATAATAGTGATATCGAAATAATTATAATATTCTACTTTATTAATACCATATTTTTTAAAAGAATAATAACCACCATACCATATCATATTAGACCAAAGAGTATTAAAAAAGAAAATATAGATAGACGACTTATCAAAGACAAAATGATAATCATAGACTTACGCACATAGACAAATTTAATGGTCTCATTCATGTTCGTTCTTTGTTCGTTCAGTTTCATTCATTTCATCTCCTTTGAGTATAAATGTTCTGTGCATTTCATTCACAATAAATAATCTGTCTCCATCCATTCTCCATTTGTGTAAAGACAAGTAAAGAGTCACCGAGAGCTATAATTATTCAATTTAGTGAAATCAAATAGCGTAGACGTGTGTTCGAACTTATTTAGATATTATCGTGGTATTTATAGTGTTTTAATATTTTGCCTGTACTTTTCTGACAAAATTTGTGAAGATGTCTGCTGATAATATTGAAAAGCTATACCAAAATTATGGGATACTTGCCGACGCCAAAGATGACATTTCAAAGGTAACCTATTTTAACTTTTATTTATTGAATATAGTCCTAAAACACAGAGTTTTCTCATGTTATATTTCAAATATCATTGCAGCACGAAAAGGAATATTTGGAAATATTGGCAGCAGTCAAAGGATCCGATAAAGAAAAACGCTTGGCGTCTCAATTCATTGCAAAATTTTTCAATAGTTTTCCTAACTTAGCTGATCAAGCTATCGAAGCTCAATTTGATTTGTGCGAGGATGATGACATAGCGGTAAGTATTCATGGAATGTTTGCTTTAACTTGTAAATTTTTGTCCAGTTTGATTTTACCACCTACATTTGCCTTGCATTTTTTCAATTTTAGACATGTGGTATTTTTTTCAGATCCGTAAACAGGCTATCAAAGACTTGCCTGTCCTTTGCAAAGATCATAAGGAGCATACTCAAAGAATTGCTGATATCCTAGCGCAACTCTTACAATCTGATGATACTACTGAAGTCAATGTGGTCACAAACTCTCTGTTGTCCATTCTAAAGATAGACGCCAAAGGTGCCTTAACAGGATTATTTTCACAAATACATCAAGTTGCTGACAGTGAAGTGACAAATGAGATTGTAAGGGAGAGATGTATCAAGTTTTTGGCAACTAAAGTGAAGCAACTTGGCAGAGAAGTAATTAACAAAGAAGCTGAAGAACTCATCATTGCTGAATGCAAGAAACTTTTGGAGGTACATTATATACTTTTAATAAAGATTAAAAATTCCATTTTATGTCTTACTGTGAAAATGTGTCTTATTTTATGTAATAATTATATATTATTAGTGCATCACTATGTGTCACAATCCTCAATAATGGGGTAACTATTATCCCCTCATTATTAAAGATTGTGAATTCTTTGATATAGTCAACAAGCTGTCTAAATTGTTTGTGCATCTTTGCACCTACAGTATTTGTCTGCTAATTACCTTTCATTAGGGAATGCCCATTACTGCAGTAGGATTTAAAGTAATAAAATGAAACATGTACCACGTTTATTGAAAAATTGTAATAGTATTTGTGCTTGCAAATTGTTTAAACATGTATATCATCATCATAACAGCCTATTAATGTCCCACTGCAGCGACGGGCCTCCTCCCATGACGGAGGGATACTTGGCCTACTAATACCCCCTGGCCAGATGGATTGGTATAGGGTTTAATTTCAAGTTTTCCTTCTTTTTACTTCATAATGTATTCTTACTCCATCACCACACATAGAAAAAGCATCAGACTAATTGAATTAGAATGTGTTTATGTTACTTTTTGCCTACATTTTTTCACAGCATTGAGTGTTTGTGTGTTATTTATGATCATCATACAAATAAATAAGTATAAATGTGTGCAAATTTTTAAATTACTTACTATTTACAATAAAGTTTTTGTTTTATAGAGTCAAGATGTAGTAGCTGAAGAGTTTGACCATATTATGGAACTGTTGACATGGTCAAAGTTAGGCAAGACTCCATTGGGAAGGAAGGAACTGGTACAAATTGTTGCTACCTTAGCATTCTCTCTAGATGACTATCACCCGGAAGATCCAGAGTGTTTGGAAAGATTTACTCAGTGTTCTCAGCATGCACTGCCTTTATTCAATGTAAGTATGATTCACTGTCCAGTAGTAATAAAATAAAAAAAAATTATAAAATTTGGTAGTATTTTTAAGTTTTCTTAGGTTGTCCTTCTTGGACATAGGCCTCCTTCAACGCTCGCCATTCTTGACGGTCTATAGCAGATCTGCACCAACCTTGAGGCAGGTCATCTTCTTTGTGGCCGGCCCTTGTTCTTTTTCCATCTAGTGGGTACCAGGAAACAACTTCTTTAGTCCACTTCTCTTTCCTCTTGTCCAGTAGTATTAGTTACTTAGTAATAATGATTTAGTAATTTGTTTTAATAAGTGAAACAAATTCATTATTTTCCAGTAAGGCCCAACTGTAAAATACTATAATAATATTATTATATTAATTTAATTACATATTATAATGCTTCAACAAGAAGTCTTTCATCCTTACAGTGTAATGTATAAAATTAGGGAGGTATTCACTTACAACAGACTTATTGATAGCAAAGACTATCTACTTAGTCATGCTATATTGTGTTGAAATCACTTTATTAAACATGAATGAGTATAAATATGAAAGTTCTGTAAACTTGTAGTTTTGCTATTGATAATAATAAGCATTGAGATTCTTTAGTGATTATCTGTTATTTTCTTTTGGCCTTTGACTTTTCTGTGGGAAAAAATATTTTTGGAAATAGAATACAGATGGCAAAGCAGAAATATGTGACAATAAAGTTGGTTAAAAAGACAACTCCCACACTAGGGATGACCTGTGTCACAGGGAACTTTTATAAACATCAATTTAGCGGACACAAAAAACATCACATGGATCACACAAACAACTGTCTCCTGTAGGAATCAAAACCGCGACATCATGCTAGTCAGCCGCTTACCGCCACCGCCGCGCCACCAAGGCAGTTAATTACACACAAGGTGGTAATACTTGGAGGAGGCCTATGTCCAATGGTGGACGTCGATTGGCTGATATGATGATGATAGCATTTATTTACCAATATGCAGTCAAAACTGCCACAAGTTCCTTATTATAACATAATATTAACTGTAAATTTATATTTTCAACAGACTCAAGTGGACTCAAGCCAGTTTATTTCTTTCTTCTGTGATCATGTGCTAAAAAGTTGGGATAGCATTGCAACTCCAGAGGGAGGCTCAGATATAAAATTGGATCTTTTGAAATTGTTTGCTGAGCTCACAGAACATTGCGGTGAACTTGAAAATGCACAAGAAAAGATTGATGCAGTTTATGAATTGCTTATGGTAAGTAGTTTGCTTAAGTTCAATTAAGTTTTTAAGTTCATTAATAAATGTTAAGAAGTTTACATTTTATTTCCTGATTTATAAGAAATTGTTTGTAATCTGCAATAGAAAGGACTGATTTTTTTATTTTTAACTGTTTCTTTTTAACAGACTTATTTGCCTGAAGCACCAGTTGATTCTGAAGAAAAGGAGGGGGAAAATGGTACTGAAAAGTCTGAAGAAGCCAAACCGTCACCATCACTACAATTTTCTCATGTTGAGTGTGCCTTATTCTGTCTCCACTCCTTGTGCCGGAAAGCTCCAGAGGCACTCAATGCTGACACAGCTAAACTTAAAGCTTTACGATTACGACTACAGTACACTGCGCGTTTAACACAAGGATATATTAAAAAGTTAAAGGAAGTCACACAGGTACTGAATTTCACATTTTTAAACAATATTGTATTAAATTTTGTGATTTAATAATGTTAGCCCCAAATCATAAAATGTAAAATTAACGTAATGTTTTTAAATTATAGGGTCAAAAAGGTGAAGATGCTAATACTGAAGAAAATAAACTAAAAGTTGCTGCATTGAAGACAACTTCTAATATCAACACTCTCATAAGAGATCTTTTCCGTACTCCACCAAGTTTCAAGAGCAAGGTTGAACTGTCATTCCAATCTAAGAAGATTGAAAAAGAGGTATGTAGTAATAATAAAGCTTGAATCTCTTATCGAAAGCGTATATTTTAAAATGTACAGATCTAACTAATTACCTGAGACATTAGGCATTTAATTATTTATTTTCTTGTTATAGGAAACACAGCCATCAAGTACTGAAGAAAAGAAAAAGTCACCATCATCAAAACGCCATCGCCCTATCACATTTGATAATGAACACGAAAAATCACCTGAGAAACGACCTCGAAGCGGTGAAAAAAATGTAAAGATGTACACGCCTCCCTCAGGGAAATACAGTTCACGACTAAACAACAATGGTAGATTTACTGGGAACGGCGGTAGAGGGGGAAGAGGGGGTTACGGTAGACGTGACTTCAGAAACAATGCACCATACAGACGGCGCAATAACTACTAATTAATCCAAGATATTACCTAAACATATTGACAACTTGATTTTGATTATTGCTTTAATTACAATTTAAGGAAGATTACAAAAGCAATAATACTATGGGACTGAAGTTTATAATGTGTAAAGAGCACATTGATATCCAAGAGGGTATCCGCAAATTAGAGGTTCAGCAATAAATATATTGTAGGGTTTTTATTTAAGTCTAAGAGACTGGTTTGACTATATTAGTCTCAAACCACAAATTGTGTCGTGCTGCTAGAAGATTGATATAGATATCAATTTGATTGATGTTTTGGCCAAATATGACCTTGTTTTTGTTGAATCCTTTTTTACAGTTTACATCTTAATTGTGTTGCTGATCCAGTTTAGTCAGTAAATAGTTTGTATATCTTAGTGCATCCATGTTCGTGCCCTGTCTCAAGATGATTTAGTAGGATGGGTGGTAGAAGACCAGTACTTCATTAAAGTTTAAATACATGTACGAAGGTAAGTAAGATGGTTAATATTTTATTATAAGGGAGTCTTTCCAAGGCACCTGATTAGTTTGCTGTCATTCTGTAAGTAATGGACTTAATATATTTTATCTACTAAGATGCTGTGGAGTCGCGTGATTACGTAAGTAATTAGATATTAAGAAATATAGTATTCCATAGTTTATTATAATTAACATAATCTACAAACAACGGCAACATTGTCATCGTTGATAACATAAATCTTTCGGTATTTAATTTTTGTTTCAGAAAGTATTGAGTTTCGAGCAGAACAGAAGCTATGTTTTTTAACTGTATTTTTTAATTGCAGATAAATTAAAGGAATCCCATTGCATCCAATAAACAAATTTTATTCAATTTACTTTGTATTATTGCATTCATCCTTAACCTGCTGTATATTATCATCATAACAACCCATTAATGATCCACTACTGGGACTATGCCAGTGTCTAAGCGATAGTAAAAAATTACTTAACAATTGCAAAAATAAGCTCCTGATAAAATTAAATAACTTACTCATGTTGGGTCGGATTTAATATTTCGCTGCCAGACTCTTGAATGACAGAAAACAATAGATTTACATGCTAAAATACGGTAAATATCGAACTGATTTAGGCTGCCTTTGTAGCATCGATGTACTATGCTGCGAAGAAACTGTAAAGATATAGGTTTCTATTGATAGGTACTAAGCCCTACGGACCCACTATACCACCACCAGAAGCTTTAATAAGTGACGATAACATTACATAGCGGCTATGTAGGGTAAAGGCTCCAGTGAATGAACACTTAAGCAATTTTCAAACTTCAAAAAATAAAAACATGTTTTTTCTTATGCATAGGTCCTCAGAGCTAGTTTTTCGTTTAGAAGATTTATTCGAAAATATATTTCAGGCTCGTTTTACCTTTTAGGATACACAGTTTGTAAGATATTTAGCAATATATAGAAGAATACCCCAAAACCCCAGTAAATGAACGCAAATTTCCAGTAAATGAACAGAAAAAAACCCAATGAATGAACACAATTTGGTTTTTATTAATTATGGTATAAAACAGTAATTATTGCAGCAAACACAATAAAAAAATCTACCTATTGTTCAAAATTATTAAATTTTGCATAGGTAAAAAAAAAGAAAAACAAGATACATGGGCTAGAGCAGAAAAAAACGATTTAATATTATTAACCTAAAGGACGGCAAAGGCTCAATTTAAACACCTTGGCCCTGCTGCGGTGTCATGGCTGTTGTGGTTCTTTAACATCTATCTGGAATCTGCTTCAGTCCCCCGTCTCTGGAGAAAATCCAAGGTCATAGCCATCCTCAAGCCGGGGAAACCAGCTGACAATCCTAGACACTTTCGGCCCATAACTAGTCTTCTGTGCCACACATACAAGTTGTTCGAAAGATTGTTGCTGACCATCACAAAGGGTATAGACCCGAATGGGATCAGGTCTCAGAGCAAGCAGGTTTCAGGCCGGTGAAATCGTGCTGCAACCAGACACTCAAACTTACGCAGCACATTGAAGATGGTTTTGAGATAGTAAGAGTAACCAGTGCTGTATTCGTGAACCTAACGGCGGCCTTTAACACAGGGAGCCTCAGGCAACTGTTATGGAAAGTGGAACCCTTGACCATAAATTCGTCGCAATAATTCGAGAGCTCCTCCACAATCGCCGCTTTCCGGTCCTCCTTCTCTCAGACCAAAGTCGCTGGAGATCACAGAAGAATGGCCTACCAGAAGGTAGCGTTCTGGCTCCCCTTCTTTTTACTATTTACACCAACGGCCAACCGTCATGTCCTAATATATCCCACTTCTTATACGCTGACTATCTCAATCGCTAAATATCAAATGGCAAGGTATCCCGATAGCTCATAATGACTCCCCCAAATATCTCGGAATCCCCCTGGACAGGTCACTGACATTCAAAAACACTGTCAGAATGTTAAACAGAAGGTGTATTGTAGCAACGGCTCATTTCCAGAAAATGGGGACCCTCGCCCCCGATAATGCGGACTTCTGGGCCGGCGCTTGCTTTCGGCCCAGAATACGCGTGCGCAGTCTGAAACTGATCAGCTCATGCTAGGTTAGTGGATATAGCTTTAAACGAAAACTGCCGAATTATTACAGGTTGCCTTAAACCTACACCGGTCAGACTGCTGTACCCACTGGCTGGCATCGTGCCCCCCAATGTCCGTAGGGATGTGGTGGCCTCCCTTGAAAGGAGCGAAATTGATGACGACCACCGGTACCCAATGCACGGCAATGTTTCAGTGCAGCAAAGGCTGCATAGCCGAAAGATCTTCATAAAGTACGTCTACTTTTTAAGTACCTACCCAGCACACGGGAGGTGCAACTTTTCGCGCGAAAATAGTGTCACTACCAGAACCGCTTGTGTCAGTCTCTGAGAGGCTTCCGCGCGGACATGAGTTACCATGGGCTACCTGGAAGTCCTTAAACACATTGCGAACCCAGTTAGGACGAAGCAAGAAGAACATGCTCCGGTGGGGCCTTACAAACATTGGCGGACTGATTTGCCTGTGCGGTGTTCCTCAAACTTTGGCCCACCTCTCATCATGTCCTGGATGCCCTAACACTCATGAAGAGCTTAAAGATTTGAAGGATTTTAATGTACAATTTAGTTTCAAAAATATAATTTCATTTACTGGTTAATAACCAGCAAACAGTAAACACCAACAAATGAATTTAATCTTTACCCTTTTGAATATTAGACTCATTTTCGAGTGTTATGGTTATGTCTTCTTACTTAAAACTAGCAAATGAACACAAAGGAAATTGTTGGTTCATTTACTAGATTTTAAAAACCAATAAATGAAGACCCCTGTCCCAATACTGGCCAAAAGATCAGAAATCGATTTATGAAAAGACTTGGGAAATGTGAATTTAATAGCATTAAAATAAAATATATTTTTTTACGAAAATGTAAAATCGTCAATACCCAATGAATGAACGGCCGTTCATTAATTGGGTTTTACAAGATTTTGAGTTCCAATGCTGGGACACTTAATATTATACTGTACCGGAATATATTATACATGTTTAAATTGATTTGAAATGCATTATTTAGTTATTCTATTATATTTATAAACAAATATCTTGACGAAAATACTGCAGGTTTGGTTATAATATCGAATCATAAACGGTTCGTAATACCTGTGACGTAAATTCCGGCTCGAACAAATTCCTAGTGTCACGTTGCCTACCACTTTAGGCGCTCGCCGTTTTGAAATGAACAGTGATTTAAGAAATCAATGTTGCTAATAATATTAGGAATATCGTTACTATTACTAAAAAAATACTCTATTTGGTAGAAATGCCCTAATTTCTTATTTTTTGGAAAAAACTGCGTTTTGTTCATTCACTGGGGGGTGTTCGTGTTCATTCACTGGAGCCATTACCCTATGTATCGATAGTAGAAAGCCGGTAAGGGAAAATATTAGGTGGAGGCCTCAACCTAATATTTTCAAAATGAATTAGATTTTGGAAATTAATGGTTTGCCAAATAAGAAATCCCGATTTGTTTATATTGTTCCTATTACGGATTCACTATTCACCAACATTTATTTATCATCATGGCAGCTAATAAAAACGATACAACTGCTTTATTACCGTTTTGCAAGAGCAAAATGTTAAAGGAGAAAAGCGTACGAAGCTAAAAGAGTAACTTCGTACGCTTTCACCGTTTTGCTTTTTTACTTGCCCCAAAGGGTCTCAAATCGTCATAGAGCGAGATCGGTAGAGTTGGCAGCTTAAGGGTCGTAGCACACATATCAAAACGAAATGGGATCACGTGCGTGTGAACTGAGGGACCAAACCGGGAATTCGGAAAATAAATTACCAAGGATTTAGTAGTAGATTAGAAACAATTGTAGAACGAATCTTGGAATTTGTACAAAAATGTATTTAAAACTACAGCCTCAAAAATGTGGTCCCTCAGTTCTCACAGACCATTTAGCCAGCTCTCGGAAAATATCTTTAAAATGAAGATAATGTGACTTACTACTTACTACTAGTGACTTACTTACTAAATAACAGCCCACCCAAGCATTAAAGAAAAAACTAAAACAACGTCCAAACTGAGGTCCCTCAGTCCACACTAATATTATTTATATTTCAGTGAAAATTACTGAATCATATCTCTAAATCCGTAAATTTTCCAGCTATGGTTATAGAAAAAGTCTTTATAAGTACATTTTCTAAAAAAGAAATGGAGCAAAAATATTGGCGCAATTTTAAGATAATGAGTATTAAAACTGGTCCCTCAATCCACACGTCTATTATCATATTGCGTGTGCTAACTGTTTAACCAAAGTAATATCAGAAACTCAAGTGGATGTACCTTTTAGTATAAAGTTCTAGTGGAAAATAAGGGAGCGGAAAACACCTTATTCGAGTTGTAGGGTAAAGGGGTATTCCCCAAAATATGTGGCACATTCTCCAGTGCACTGCCACTAGTTCATACTTATTATTGAGGACTTCCCCGAAATATAAAACATCGTAATTGAAAAGGGTAGTCAACTTAAAAGGGTAAAATTGAGAGTATTTCCATATCCCTGAAATCGTAGAAAAATAGTTATATTTTCGGTATATTTAGTACAAGTCTCACCTAGTGACTAAGAGAAACTTGACCTGTTTTGATCAGACAGAGATTTAATAATGCTATGAGAAAAAAAGCCTTTTTCGTATTACGAAAATATATGATTATATCATTTTAGGTGGCCAGTGCTAGATGAAACAACCCAGATCTGAAAAGGTCTTTAGTTTGCAACTTACCAATCATCAACTACCATAATTTTTATTCAAACTCGTTTATGTCCTATAAAACTTACTTTATTTACTAATTTAAACAAACATACAGACATCACCTAAAAATTATAATAATAAAAAATTAAGAAGTAGTCAGATACATACATTTTAAAAACAAAACTAATATTCTATTTTAACATAAGCTTATCTCATATTATCAACAACATTACACATGATTCTATCAAGTTCATAACATGGATCTTGGCTAGCTACATCACTTGTACTGCAATCCATGTGTTCAAGTATTTCTACAGGTACTTTGAAGTTGGCTTCCATTTCATTCTGATCCGGTAAGCTTTGTAGAGCATTTTGTAGTATATCTTGTACTTTATCCAAATGTTTCTTGAATCTGTAATTACAATATTTATAAAATTAATAATATCGTTTGGTATTGAATCTTATTTATTACTAGTCATCTTTATGTTATGATTTGTGCACACCCTTTGTGTGTTTTTTCCCTACACAATCTGTAGGTTCCACATGCTAAAATTTTATCATGGAGTGATAAATTCATGAATCTAGCTTGTTCAATCAATCACAATAAATTCCTAAGCTGCCCAGGGACCACACATCGTCAAAGATGTTTATGAAATTCATAAATGATTATCCTCAGCTTAGATGTTCCTTGTGGCTATTAAATTAATTTCTTCAAGTCCTATGTAAGCCACAATACTAATAACATATTATTTATTAGTCTTTTGGAAATAAGCATAGCTTGACAAAAGATAAACATTTTAAAATCATATATTTTAGGATATTAAAGCAATGGTTGTTCTCTTGCAATCTTTTTTGGTGTAATGTTATAACATTTTAAAGACAAAAATGAATTAACTATTACAAATTACCTTGTAGCAGTCTCAACACGTTGACGTTTCTGCAACTCCATCATTACTCTTAAAGTCTCTCTAGCTTGATGTGGTCTAAATTCATTTAGTAAATGATGTATATGGATGAATAACAAACTAAGATCTTCAACTTTCTCTGCCCTTTTGGGAGAATCAGGACAATGTACCAATAGATCTAATAAATCCAAAAAGTTTACAAGTAAAGAATGATTTAATTTTTTTAACTCTCTTCTTCTTTCAAAATGCATAGGATAAAGTCGTCGAAACCCCTGAAATATAAAGTATGTTCTTGTGTTAGGTAAATGTTGCACAAAAAGATATAATGAATAAGATGAAGTAACAAAGTCTTACCTGACTTTCTAATGATCTAATAATCGTATCATCCGCGTTGAAAGTATGTCCAAACATAGAATATGAATCGTGGATAGGTCGTGGTGGTAAAGGTGCCCTATTTCTTCTAACATTTTCATCAGTATAGAAGTTAATATATTGCATAGGAGGCAGTGGTAAGGAGCTAACTTGGGCTGTTTCCGACGACATATTTAGTTGTTAATTATTGTAGGCACGTAAGTTTACTATTTTTAGTAAAAAAAAATTTAGTGAATCTGATACAGCATAAAAACACTGCCTATTCCACCAAAATACAACACAGACTTGACAAATTGACAATTTATTCACATCCACAAAAAAAACAGAACCACAGACAGAACCATGCCATGACGTAAAGCCATTGACACAAGAAGCATGAAAGTGAGGAGTAGTGAGGACAAGACACGAACGAATGTACTTCTATTCCACAGAATGGTCATATACTAAAATGGCGCCCGTCGACACTTTACAAAGCATATTTTTGGAGTTTTTTACTATCGCGCTTTCCATATTGCTCGATAAAATCGTATTCCCGTATGGTTAATTAATAATTATTTAAACGATTTAGTTAATATTGTAGCGTCATCTAGCGACTTACTTTTGAGCGAACACCTACACTATCTCAGTACCCCCCACCATCAACAGATGTCAGATACATCCCGAATCGCGATATCAACATTCGCACAGCGATTCCGCATATATACAACGTCTAACGAACAACTGTTGGGCAGTTGGCCCGCCAGGCACGATCACCCTTGCTTGCCTGGTCGGAGGATCCTCCCTTTTCGTTGGAGGTGTGGTGCTGTTACGTCACCGCGACCTCCACACTGGTGACCCCGACGTGATGAAACCAACCTTCTCGGAGCGCACCAGCACCTTCGATCTTAACAGGACTACTCCATATGCTCGCCGTCATGACAAGACTGGGGAAGCCTGCGACCTTATCACCCATCATCCGACTTACTGGACACGCCCCGACTCACTGGAGATTATGGGGAAGGTGGACACCGCAGTCCGACTCACTGGACCGGCAATTCAGTTTCGACTTACTGGAACTCTGGCATCAGCTCCACAAGAAGTCACATCAAATCAACTGGCACATCAGCAAGATCGACCTCCGGTCTACCGGGGGAGTGGTGTAGCGTCATCTAGCGACTTACTTAAGCGAACACCTACACTATCTCAGTACCCCCCATCATCAACAGATGTCAGATACATCCTGAACCGCGATATCAACATTCGCACAGCGATTCCGCATTTATTTATACAACGTCCAACGAACAACTGTTGGGCAGTTGGCCCGCCATCCAGCCACGATCACCCTCGCCTGGTCGGAGGACCCTCCCTTTTCGTTGGAGGCGTTGTGCTGTTACGTCACCGCGACCTCCACAATATGAAACAATAAGAATAAGTTAACATTTCCGAACTTCTTATAATTATTGTGAAAATGAGGCATTCGGAAAAAGAATTGGTAAAATTAAGAATGTTCATAAAAGAAGAATTCGTTTCGTCCATGAAATAATTTGTAAAATTACACACGTGGGAAATTAAGAATTAGAAACCAATCGTTGACTTCGTCAAGAGCCACCATGTAAAAGTAGTAAAACAAACATGTATGTTAAACACTCTGCTTTTGAGAAGAGTTGCAAGAACGTGAAAGATGGAGATTTCACTGTGATTTCGTACCGTTGTATTAGTAAGGTTGGGAACTAAAAATAAAACATATAATAGTATTTTACAGTACAGTAATTTATGATAAATATTTTTTTTTGAGAAATGCTCATTTAAAACCTTTTTACCCTTTAACTGTAAAATACTACAATGAAATGAAACATTTTATATAACTCTAGCTAGTCTTATACTTTATCAAGCCATTGTTAATAGCATTTTAACAAGTTCATTCATTTCATTCACGTTATTTTCGTTCTTTTGTTACTACATATTGAAAGTAAGAAAGAAAATATTTTTTATTTGGTTATGTAGTGTAAAAAAACGTGATTTTTGTGGATGCCTGTGTATTGATGACTAATCTTGTATGAAACTTTACTTTTTTAAACATTGGAAGATTTAAATAGTAATCACTGGACAGTGAAAACTAAGATAATTGTGATGGATATTGTTGATTGAAGGTAGATTTTATCTTTATGCCTTTTGTAAGACAACTTGCGCCGGTTTTGTTTATATTTTTGTCTTGAATTTATCGTTGGAAATGGATTTTCAGGTATAAAATGGCTAGTAAAGACGATGAAGAGATTATTCTTAAGGCGTTTATGATAAAGAGGTCACAAAACAAGAAGTTATTTACACCGGTTAACTACAAGGAACGCTGGCTGGTTTTAACTCGTCGAGCTCTTATTTATTATGATACGGATGGAGAGGTAAATTCTTGTTAGCGTTATCATACGTTTCTATTTCTAATTAATTGTACTTAGAGAAAAAGTCATTTCCAATAAGTTTTATGTAGGTTTTATTTACCTATATTTAATGAAAAACATTACTATTTTTACCGTTTTTACTGTCGTTTACCATATCATTATTTTTTTTATGCTGCTAAGGAAAGGGACTTAGAGTAAAAGGTAAGTTGTCTCAAACTCCATTTATTTATGTATTAATCTAATATTAGCCTAGAGTATAGTAGAATCTAACAAACTTATAACCACCCATCGCAGGGACAGCCCTCCTGCCAAGGAAGGTATTTTACTATGGTCAACTAAAGAACTTGAAACACTATATCATCATATCAGCCTACAGACATCTACTGCTGGACATAGGCGTTCTCCAAACATTTTCACCCTGCATGGTCTTGTCCCCTGTTTATACGGTGACAAGTATTCTAAAACATCCGGAGGGAGTGTTAGCTTTTATAAAGCCGCCTTAGACCTCTGTCTTTGTCTAATCCAGTCAAATGAAAGGTTTTCCCTATTTTCCAGGGGGTGTATTGTCATCAGTTCATGCAAAAATTTGTTAATATTGTTGATTCACAAAAAAATTATTGAAAAAATTAAGTATCCTATTATGAAGGATACATCATCAAAGCTCTGAGGAAAGTTACTTCCTAAACTTATTTTGTATTTATTTTTTATTAATATTTCTTGACAAAGATGTACTTAAAAATAGGCTTAGAATTATTTTAAGTAATCTTCACTGTATTTAATTAAAATTGATCCAATTAATTTAACGATTAATTGTGATTCACTTAATTTAAATGTGTTAAAGCACAACCATTCTGAAATATCTGTTTCAGGAATTAATACAATAATAGGCAAATTCTTAAGTTGCTGCTACCTCAACCTTTCTGGCTCATTTTTAACTTCTATTGCGAATTATGTTTGATCACATTACTTGCCTTCTGTAAATTGCCTGTAATATTTATAATGTTAATAATAAAATGACCATCTAGATGTTAATGCATTGTCAATTTAGTTATCAACTTTACACCTACACCTCAAGTGCAATGATTTTATTATTAATTTGGATAGATGCTAAGACTAGGTAGTCACAAATTGATAGAACAAGACAAGCATGTAGATCTATATAAAAAAAACATCATCATCATCATCTCAGCCAATTGATAGAAAAAAACATAAATATATCTAATAACAATATTATATTTTTGTGTTTTAAACTTTTTAAAAGTAGAATCAATGCATATCAGGGTGATGCTGGGTTTTGCGTGAAATACGTCTCACCATTCTTTAGTTTTTCCTATGCTTCCGGAGCAAAGCTTATCACGGTCTTCCTATTGCAATACTCTTTGTAACGAGTAGCTATCAGCATAGATTCTGACATTGCGTATGTCGTAAAGACATCAAAAGAAACAACCAATCGAATCAATTAAAACACGGAAACAAAGAAGTCGATTCGAAAATCATTTCATATTATTATTAAGCATCAATTAAAACGGATTCCTGCTCAGTTAATAAGCGTGTTAACTCTCGTAGGAGTTGCGGTGTTGGCAAATAGCGCCCATACGAGCTTACACGCCTTTCCAATAAGGGGCTTAAGTACGTAAATAAACCGCTTATCAGAAATTTGTCTTAACTCTATCGTTGAACTTCCATTAGCAACGATGACATTTTGTGTGTGTATGTGTGGGAATGAAAAACCATGGATTATGATTTTGAATGCCTTGGTCGCGAAAAAAAAATTGCCTTTTCAATAAGTGAGAAGTTACGCTATCTATTATACGAAAAAAAAACCGCAATCGATCTCTTAATCTAAGATCTCTCAAGAGAAGTAGGTATATGTCCTGCAGTTGACGAGGGCTTGTACGTCTGACGATTATTGGTTTCCAATACATCGTTTATATGTTTTATTTTTATGACACTAAACATTAATGAACTAGATTAATGCCTAACCACTCTTTAATAACTAGACCACAGATAGAAAAAATATCCAGAATTTAATTTGCGAAATACATTAGGTAAGCATCGTGCTTATTATTCTTACGTATTACTTCCGTGTACACTATCAAAAATAAAAACTAAAACATCTAAAGTTAGATTTACTGTCGTTAAGTGATGGTCACTTTATTACTTATGACCATTGATTTATAAAAAACCCAAGATGCACATTTTCAAACAAAACTAACAGCCAAAAGTGTCACCAAATTAAACATACGCAATAAATACGTATAGTAATATCGTAAACATATTTTTTTTTCAAATTCAATCTTACACGCATGACATAAAGTTGTATTTAAAAAGTAATGCACATAAAGCAATAAAATTTAATGATTGACGTTTGCCGGTAGAACAACGCGATACTAATTTAAAAAAAAGTGCACAATGCGCCTATTTGTTGCGGACGGTTTTGGGAAGTGGAGTGTGTATCTTTGGTTTTTTGTAAATCAATGCTTATGACTTATTGACTTCCCGATATTTCGCTACCGATGCCGTCATAAAAGCGACGAGTAGAGAGAATCAATGATGCCATAATTGAACCTCTGTTCAGTAAATAAATAACATAAAAGTATATCATTTTCTTTCCATATCAGCCTATGGACGTCCACTGCTGGACATAGGCCTCCTCCAAAAGTTTCCATCCTGCGCGGTCTTGTGCCTCCCTCGGTTTCCCGTCGTCTTAACCAGGTCGTCGGTCCACCGTGTGAGGGGTCTCCCTACCCTGCGCTAATTTTCTTTGCATATCCCAAAATTTAATTTAATTTTATTATACTTACTCGTATTTATGTCTATTTATCCACCTCCGCTAACTTCGAAGTTAGGAACGCGTAAAATCTTATTAGAGGAAAAGTAATAAATTAACATGGTTTGTATATATCTAATAATGAAAATTGGTATTTCCCAAATTCATGCAGTTCTTTATTTGAATTCTTAACCATACCTATAGCCTAGTACTTATGTCTTTAAAAAAATATCAACTTATTATTTTGGAACTATGCCTAACGTAGATAACTAAAACTAAAATTTTACCATTAACCTTTGTCTTTAAACTTAACCCATTCTTGTTCAAAATTGTCACAAATCATTAAATATCTTGCGTACCTATATCTTCAATAATCCAAAGGATGTATTTTATTTAAGTACGTAACATTCAGAACATGTATAACGATATACAAAAGTGAAGCAAAACAGTTTTGTAATCATCGTACCATGGCATTCTGTAATTTTTGCATACCGTCATGGGAACAAGACAATATAAGTGTATGTGTAGTAAAGAGAGGGATTGCTGAATCCAGGAACCTACGGAACTGATAAGTATGTAACATACATTAGTTGGTATGCAAAAGCATTGTACTAATTATGTGTACGTATTTTGATAACTGGTACCAATTTTAATAGTTATCCAATTAATATTTTTATACGACTTGGTGTATGAACAAGTAGCTTGCGTGGATGTAAGCTCTACGCTTGTCCTTACTGAATGTTAAATAACTCAATGCTTTACAAATTGTTGGCCTTAAAAATATCTTACACTAGCTGACCCGTGCCCACTTCGTTGGGCGGCGAAAAAATCGCGTCCCATTTTTAAAGATATTTCATTACTGCTCCACTCCTTTTAGACATAGCGTGATATAATATACACTCCACGATAAATTGTCTATTCAACACAGAAAGAATATTTAAAATAGGTTCAGTAGATCCAGAGATTACCCCCTACAACGTCACAAACACACAAACTATACCTCTTTATAATATTTATATCTTACATTATCAATATCACATGAGACATAAGAAACATTAGCACAGTTGCATATTGACACTCCTGCTTGAACGTGAATAAAGGCACAGCTGTAATGAGAAACCTAGTAGGTTATCGAGCGTAGCTTTGGGTCTTTACTCCTGCTCAAACAAGGTTCTCAAACTCAAAAATCTATAAGTAATTCTGATAAATGATACGATGTAGAAACTACTATGGTTAAACTTCCCCTTTTATTTGTACGCTACTGCATTAATGCCGTCACCCTCCTAAACTATAAAAAGGAGTAATTTCATTTAGCTGATTCTAGTAGGGATGTTGTGTTTGATTAACTAAAATTTAAGACTTGTAACTGAGACGTTGTGAGTTCAGATATATGAATGTCTCTACGAATTTGAGTGTTTCATAAAAAATGAGGAAAGTTAAAAAAATACACAATAGTCTCCAATAGAGGGATATTTCGAAACTAAAAGAATATGTCTCTCATCTATATTACCTATGTCCCTCATCAGCAGAGAATATCTCACTGTAAGCTTCTAAGAAATAATGTCAAATATTTTTTAAGTGCAGAACATGTGCAGTCTAACGTTAATAGTACAGCTTTTCATTTGAACAAGCTTCCTGTGGCCATTTTGTGGGAACCATTCATCTAGAATGAACATTGCGGTCACTAATACAGACAGGTTCGTATAGATATATTGTATGTATACTCATAGTTTAGAGCTAACTAAGTACTAGAGCGACCAGGTAATGTTAGGTTTTGTTCGAGCGACGTTTCAAATTAAAGCTGGAGGACGTAGGGGTGAATGTAGTAGGGGTGGGTGCGCATGCGTGAGCTGGGTGTGTCTATCGGCCGGCACGACGCCCGGCCGCGGCAGTTCCGCAACACCGCTCTTCGTTGGCCGGTATCGTTCTGACTAACCCCTTGGTAACTACCTAACACTTATATCTTTATCACTCATATTCATCACATAAATCATCTACAATACTTTGTATAAGACGTTAATCTCAAATCTCGTGTGTTTCATTGTCTATATTTTCTTGGTAATGTTAAACCGGCAGTGGATATATTTGTGCGCATTCCTTTTTAATTTTCCACCTACGCAAAAACATCTATAGGAGTATAAGTGATCAAATTTTCTATTTGCTGGTTAGAAAATTAGATAAGTACCGTTTATAATATTAAGCTACTAATGACTTTTCTGTAAGATTTTCTTAAAAATACGAAATAGGTTCCTATTCATTTATTTAAAATATTACTTTATAACATTCGTACTAGGAAACATATTAGAATTTACCAGCCATTTTCTTGAACATTTGCAATGGATTAAAACTATTGTTTTTAAAACATTTACCTTGAAAAAAAAAAAAACTAATTAACAAGCCTTCTAATTTTACAATAAATATTAGTTAAATTAAATGTCAGTAATTAGTAAAATTAAATAGTCTACTTAATAAAATAGTTTATGTAGGATATTTATCCAGAGAGAAACATTAGGAAAATATTTCAAATCTGTGTTATTCTTAAACATTTCTTCCATATTGTAGACATGGAACGCAATGGTTTTTATGAATGAATATGAATGAATTTAAGTGTAAACGTATGAAATAATATGTAAATATTGTATTTTATTTCAATTATACCGTGAACATAATGTCTTTGCAAAAATTGTAGTGTTTTAATATTTTTTTTTTTAAAACGTACGTATTTCTTACAAAAAGTGTATTTTATTCTAATAAAATGTGATTTTTCCATTTTTGCAACAAAAATATAGTCAAGTAGTAGGGTATCAAATTAATAGTTCAATCAAGTTATAGAAATGAGTACTTAGGTGTCTTATCGATCTAAACTGAATAATGGGCATTTCGTGGTGATAGGAGTATACCGTACTTTTAACTTGATCTAAATAACTTACTCTTTAACAAAAAGTTCATTTTGTAATAAAATTTTCATTTAAATAAATATAATTTTTCTATTTCAATCATTTTAGTACCTTCATAAGTTTGCATTCGTATCTTGCCAGTTTCAAATTGAAAGAACAAAAATATTGCAAGTGCATCTAAAACAAACTTCGAATAAAAGTATAACTCGGTCCTTTCGTCCTTAAATATACTTGACAATCACTCCCCCACAACGACAACCCTCGCTCTAATGTATGTCGATTCATGCCGCGTGTGGTCCCTCGTTATGTGAACAATTTTAATGGAGAGCTTTTCACGACGCCTACTAATTGTTTGGAAAGGTTTACTTCGTGTCGTCTTTGTTGACTGTTGTTTCCGTACATACGTAGGTGTATCATTCATCTCGTAACCTTCCACAAGCTTGTCTGGCTGTTGGTATTACGTTTAGTGTGTTTTCATTCAGCCATCTTATGAAAGAAGGCGCTAAGAATAGTCGTTTGAGTTTGTTTAAGATTTATTAAGGTTTCTGACGCTAAAATAGATTGACTGATGATTTGTTTTAAAAATTTGACTGATTGAGACGGTATACTATTTTAAAAGCTTAATTATTTTACAATTATCTATTTAATTGATCATGATATAAACTCCTTATCAAGCGCTTTTTCTCACCATGGAATAGATAAGCTGAATCATCGATTGTTAGTTTTGCATTGGATCAGTGGAATATTTAATATTACAATGTACAATTAACTGCTGCTAAACTGTTTCCGTATTGTACTCGTATACAAATGGTAACATAACCGGATTACAAAAGACAATAATTCAGATCAGTTAACAGAGCCTACCGAGCGATTGCCGGGTCGGATATACCTAGAAGCGAAGCTGGATATCCCCCTACAGGAAATCAACTCACTGATTTGATTCATTACGTAATCCGGTGCTTGATGTTGTACGCTTGCAGAACTCTTCTACATCTCATTTTATAGGTAGGTAGGCACTTCGACCTAGAATATCGGGGTTTTATTTTAACAATGAAATAATTGAAGTGCTATGAAGTGCGGCGCTCGCTTTTCCAGATTGGGGTTTGAAAAAAAGTGTTTCCCTTGTTACTGTGTGAATTTGTTAATGCCAACCTATGTCAATCGCGATATTAGGTTTGACAAGCCAAACGCGTGAAGGCAATACCTCTTTTCAATCAATGTTATTTCCAACTAGATAAACCTGTGTAGAGCGTATCGTACAGCCTTTTTGATGCCCCATTTTTAATTTTTTTTAAAGCTTTTGCCTGTCAGCTTTTATGTGAAATTTAAAGTCAAAGTAAAAAAATACCCTTCTGTTTATATCATCTTCAATTCGTTTGTTATAAACAGCCGGTCTAAACTTCAGCCTTGCAATGCGTTGAGTACTTTTAATATCTAATTGAGGTTTTGTATATGTCATGACTTCTATCATTGTAATTATCGGATACAAATTAAGAGTTTCAAATTAGAAATTTACTTATAATTTAGCCGTGTTCATTTATGCATAATTCACCTACTAATTACGATATTATTGTCTGCAAACTTTCAAAGAAAAGCAAAACTTTTCGTGTCCTGGCATTCTTTAAAAGTCACATAAGTACGTATAGTAAAATTCGATTTCTTTTTCTAAAAACGCTCTTCTCTTTCAAAGGTCGGAAGGAACGGTCAGAATAACTGACGGCTGTTTTTATATAAATGTAAAGTAGTTGCTCACTTTAGCAATCCTCATTCCTTTTAACCGTATTAGGTATAGACAGGGAACATAAATCTGTTCAGACGCCGGCCGGTGTTGCGGTGGTGCAACACTGATCACTGTCCATCAGTTGACTTGAATAATTAACGAACATTAGAATACGTCTTTTTGTACACGCTTCTAATATATTCGTTTTCCATACATAGACACCTAAAACTGGTGATTTAATTTTTATCCGACCACATAAATAACAACTACATATAAAGTTTTTAAAGTACAAAATATACAGCGACGAATAAAATCATGTAAAGTAACTATTACGACACAGGTTGTGATGTCGGTAATTGGCGTAGTGTGTTACTTACGGAGGGCTTGGAAGCCGGTTGGCATGACGCCAGCATACTCGTTGCTCTTATCGTGGCTAGCTACAGCCACACAAATGTTTTATATGCGATTCGTCTCCTACATATTCATGTGATTCCACCGTTATATGAACTTAGTGAATACAGATTTAGATAATGATTTCTTTTTGAAAGTTTGTTAACTTGACTTGTTAAGGGACAATGTGCATTGTCTTGTTTTGTATATTAGGCTGTACTATTGACGTTGGTCTACGGTTTATTTAATTTTCATCATATTGTGAAATAAATATTTTTAGACCTAATGTCCCACTGCAGGGACGGCTTGTGTAGGAGTCCAGGAGGATTGACATAGACGATTTTACGTCCAAGTTTCTTTCTTTTATTTTTGTAGAGCTAATATTATCGAAATTTCCCCTACTTGACCTTAAAGACACTCATGGGCTGAGTGGGTAGTAAGTAGTGACACCGTGGTTTCTTTACAATTGCATATTTTAAGGATGTCGAAAACTAAATTTTAGTCAGTTAAAGTTGCCACAAAATTAAATCGAAATTGACATTGAAACTATGTGCTTGGTCCAACATGGTAGCCACTCGCAGCGCCACAGACTCAGACATGAAATTAAAGGAGCCAAGATAAGCTTCAGACAATTATGTGGACCTTGCCACAGGAGGCAGTCTAATTTTTCATAATTGTAACCCGTGCTTACTTTCTTTCGAGTTTGTTGAAAGTCACAGTACGTGATTATTTTTTATTCGTAGGTGTTAAATGTTTTTGTAATTTTATGATAGAGACGCAAGGAGCGCGGGCGTATTGATACGACCACGATTCACACTGTGGAGCACGCGCAACTTGGCAAACACTTCCCCGAAGGTGACGGTGAGAAGAATCCAGTTTACAGGTTCCCTTTTCAGGTAAGAATAACATTGTTTTATGTCTAGTATATTACATAAATGTTATAAGCATGCTGTATACCATCTACAATACGTAGGTACCTGCATTCAATAAAGGCGTCTTGTTTGTCAATCGTGTGGATGGTAACGTACCAAGTGTCAGACTTTTACACGTTGCTAATTGCATTGACAAGTGCCACTAAAAACTTAAAAAGACATTGGTAAAACCTAGTTATTAAATAGGTATTCTTGTGGTCAGGTGGGGTACACAGAACAAGGGAACGACTACACATTATATCTTGTAGCTGGGGACCAGTCGGAACGTGTGCAGTGGATACACTCAATCAGATCAGGTACGCATAACATTTTTTAAAAGAGTTTGTATACAAAGATAGGTCGCCCAAGACTTCGTTAGTTTCTTTTAGAAATTTCTACCTTAGTTAGGTTAATACTTGCTATGGAAAATATTACATTAAATTTATTATTTTGGCCTGTTCAATTAATTGTTTTCATGTTTACACTTTAAATGATAGTTTGTATAGTTCAGGCATTATTATATTAGTTTGATTGTAGGGCTAAGTGAAGCTGGGTTGTAGTGTGCGTAGGTAGCTTGCGGCGGAGTCACTATCATCCCGGGGCGTGGTCTGCCCGGCGCTGGTCTTGCTGCGACGCTGAAAGGAGGTTAGCGCCAGGGTGCACGCTTGCAGAGATCTGGACACTGCACGAGCCGCAGATAAATCTGCTAGCTCAGCAAGACAACCGGATTACTAACGAACTTGCACGTAAGTGGCCATTCAACTTTTTTTTTATTTCTCTCTTTGTGTGTCTTTATAGCCAATAAATGATTTTTCTTTTTTTCTTCTCATTTAAGTTTTTGGATTATTACCGTTTGGATAGATTCCAACTTGGTGTCGAGAGTTGTTGGACCCCTTTTTTGTATACTCGAACGTTGTTCATATATTGGCACTGTCAAGTATGCAAAATATTCTTTTGAATCCTTGACAGAGACAATATATTTTTAACTCGAGAGTGTACAAAGAAAAAGTTAAAAACTTCTGTGTATACTAGGTAATCAAATCACGTTTAACTTGTAAAAAATAACTTTGCTATATCTAGATCACAAAGGGACTAACAATAATTTTTAGCGGTTATCTTATCAGTCATTTAAATGTCACCTTAAAGCAAAGGGCTTCCTCCAGCGAGTGACGGGGGAAAACTTGGAAAACAGCCGCGTAGGCTATAGTTTTATGTCAATTTCTTTCTTATTTTATTTTCGTAGAGTCCGTTCAGGCAACTATCCTTAATTCAGAAACTTAAGTAAGTAATTAAAAGTAAATTTGGAACAAATTATTTCTTAATAATCCTTTCCCTTTTATCTACTGGTTTTTTGTCCTTATATAATAACAAGTATTCATAATTTGATATAAGTACTTATTGAATAATGTTCGTACAAGATCGCCTTGATATTATAACTTAAGTTCGAGAGTAAAGAGAGGTGAATGTCTCTTTACCTTTACATGAAATTAACGTCTGTGTTCTTTGATGTTATAAAGTAATATCTTTAAAAGATTTTATACTTTTACCTTTTTCTGTTAAGATTAAATTCGTAGATTTCGTTTAAAAAAACTTATAAACAAAACAAATAAACGTAACATAAACTTTCAAACGTCATAACGTAAAACATTTACCCATTACAACCGCAAGGCTTTTGTTAGAAGATGGTATAATCTTTAAGCGAGTCAATTGTTGATGACGTAGAGATTCAGCTATCTCTTTCTTGGTGATTGTAAAACGTATAAGTGAAAGGGAGAGCGCGTAACACCCGCGCACGCGCATCGAATGGTGAATGTAGGCCGAGCGCGACCATCTTTGAAGCCCTCGCTCCTCGTCTCGACAACTATAAAGCCTTGTCCTCCATGGACTGTTCATTTTCATTCATTTGGTATACAGTACCTTCTACTGTACCTTAATTAGCATATGAAATGATTGCATTGTGTGTACATGCATAATTTATTATTTGGTAGAGCTGCTGTATGATTTAGTTTACCGTTATTCTAAATTCTAAAATAAAATAAGTTATGAATAAACACTAAACTATCATAAGTCTTAATAGAATAATACTGATATGAAAGTTTAAGTATGGTTAATCTATGATCAATATAGATTTTTATAAAAAAGTTACTTATAAAGTTAATAAACAAAATGTATTTACTCTTACGTGGTGTATCGGCACTGTTATGTATAATGCTTTACGTTAGCCGCGTTGTTGAGACACGTTTGTAGGCAGTCGTATCGAGGTGTCGCGCGCGGACGTCCGGTCACAGAGACCCGTTCTCATGTTGCCAAATAAATCTGAGGACGAACCAATGGTTACTAAGAAGAAATCAAAGATACCATGTCTATCTTTATCAGCATTCCTCCCTGCATTAGAGGGTACGGTATATTTTGTATTGACCTCTATACATTTGGCCTCGCGGTTGCGTTCACTGGTCTCGTTGCACTCACTTTCTTGTCTTGGTCAGGTGTAATGTAATGCGTTTGTGTAATGTTCGCAAAAGTGATATTGTGAAGTGTTTATTAAACAAGTGCTTATATTTACTTCTTCTACGGTTCGGATCATGGAGATAGTTCAATTTTCTAGTGTTACGGTGAACAGTTTCAGTATTTATTTGTGAATAACAACGTTGTCGTTTTTGTTAAACAATAAAAACAAATTTGTTTCCTCAATTCGTACGTAATGAAAACAACGTGTTATTAATATCCGCTTTCAATTAACCTTTTGTTTAATTGTGCTATTATGTACGTGCGAGTTGAATATTTGATGTCTGGTGCCATCTCCATTTGTGTACAAACATCTGTCTTATTGTATTTTATACTTATTTTAATGGCACAAGTTTACGCTATTAACTTGCTAAAGTAACTATAAAAGTAGTTGGTGGTTAATTATAATATTATTATGGTAATTTGTTTAAAACAACTTGCCGTGGCCTTAGTGGACAATTTTAAGGATCATAACGTGTGATTTTGTTGCCAACAAAACCGTACTTTTATAAGAGTTTTACTATTCTACTTTGCATAATGTAATCTTGAAAGGTCCTACAGCATATTATTATAGTTAATGTAGGACCATCAGAAGATCAAAAGGTTTGAGTCCTAATGTAGGTTTCAGATGGATAGCATTAGTGCGTTGTCCTGTATATCCACTTTGTCCAATGTTAAAGTATTTTTATGATGATGTCGTGCCTTGGAAGACTTGTCCTATACTTCCAGGTAGTAAAATGATATTATGCGTTTTTAGCCAGTCTCGTCAGACATTACTATAAAATAAAATAAAAGTTTTATACAAATGACTCCATTATAGTAAGGAAAATTCAAATGTAAATATTATCATATTGTACAGCGTTATTTTAGTTTAGTGCGTGCGGATAAACCAGTAGGTTTTACCTTTTGCCCTCCCACGTACGTTTAGTGGGATAACCAAAACATTTATTTATTACTTGCGGCCACGCGCGGCTTTGTAATTCGTGAGTAGTCTGTCACTTTCTATTTTCTAATTGGGAGGTTCAAATAAAAACAAAATATAAATCTTCCGTTTTAATAGATAGTATCAGTAGTTTTTGTATCAAAATATGGACGAAGTTTTGTGTTTGGTGGACTCAGATGAAGTTCTCACGTTGTTCTAGTATAAAACTATCAATTATGAGTGTTTTACTCATCAACCCAATTTCTCACTATTGATTCTATGTGATACTTAAACATTGCTAATGTAATATCCACTGTAAAGCTTATGTGAACGATAGAATTATTTATAAACAAAGTGACCGATGAATGATGTAAAATGTCTCCTTATTTAAATTACCTATTATTCTTGGTAACTAAGAATAGGTACATCAAATTAATCACCCAACTGAAGAAGGAATAGCTTAAAACATATAGCAAACCATATAAACAATAAAGACTCATAGTGATTTCTGAAATACTTAATCTAGAACAACGCTATCACGAAAATATGCAACCACAAATAACTCTTTCTCCGAAGTCACTCTATCACGAATTTTCATTCTGGTATTGTCACCGTTCTTCTCTTGCCAGAATGAAAATTCGTGATAAAGATATATCGGAGATAGAGTCTTCGCTGTTGCATGTTTTGAGGGTAACATTATTGTGGGTTCATTAATTCGAAAATCAATAATTCACATAACAATGACTCCCATACTGATTTCCGAATGATTGATGAAAACATTTGACTACTAATATATTTTGTAGAATCTAATTTATGTTATGTATTGATATGCAGCGGTCACAGCGGTCGTCACAATGCCGGGGGGAGGCGGCGCTCCTCCAGGTACACCATCTGCAAAGCCAAAGGTAATCATTACTTATTTTTATTGTTTATGTTCCTTCAAATTAGTACGATGGGGCGAGATGAGCTAGACAGAACACAGAAACACTGACCTTCATTAAGCATGGACCGCTTGGAAGTCAAAGGGATTTGACGTTCACTGCTGAACATAGGCCTGCTCGAAATAATGCCAGCTTGTGCGGTCCCGTGCCGTCCACATCCATCGGTTTCCCGCCGTCCTAACTAGGAAAAACTAGGCCTTGAACCTTAACCAGTGAAAGGCTAGTACTTACGAACATAATGTGTTCGTACTAAGGAGATAAGAAAGCAGGGCCGTCATATGAGTCATTATGTTTACTAGACAAAGAGACATAACTATGTCTACGAGGTATCCTTGTATTTTTACTGTTTTTTAATGACAGTCGTAAAATTAAATCTACAAATATGTACTTATTCAATGGTCTTTCTTTGGTTGACTGTCTGTAGGTAAACTAAAACGTGTCCTTTAATTCTCTGGTTTGGTTTAATTGTGCTTAGGATAATGTCGTTGTAATTTTGACTTAAAATGTTTCATAGACATACTTTCCATACTTCCTTATTCATTAAACTTTAATTTGAAACAAACAAGAATTAATTTGATAAAATTGAGTGGTAAATAATAGTAATCTTGAAAAAAATTCATCCATTGAATTATAAATTAGTTCTATCAAAAAACTGTTCTCGTAATTGCCAAAATGTGTAAATATTTAATCCGACATTTAAAAGTAAGATGCGGTTTGTTTGTATAGCAGTACGAATAAGGTTCGTACGCCTACAAAACTTTCCTTTTTAGAGACTCTTAAATTCATTTTGAATTGTAATGTTATTAATAAATATGGCCACTTAACCTCAGCGACACTCGACTCCTGTTCTTTAAGTACAATTGACTTTATTAATGCATGTGTGTGTAAAATATATTATTGTACGATAGGTATGGTTTTTTGGTCAATCTCAAAAAAATAAAAGAGGAAGAGTTTGTCTGTTTGTTAAAAAGCCACAACTTAACGCTTATAAGCCGATTTAAAAAGTTCTCTCTCGACTTATAAACTTCATCAAGAATCAATGCGGTGAGTTTGAGGTAGCTCCTCAAATTTAAAGAAGAATAAAACTTTTTTTTAAATTGTAATGTTTTTATTTATAGGAAAAGCAGAGGACGAAAGTTGTGGTAGCTCTCTATCCGTTCAAGGCTATCGAAAGCGGAGATCTCTCATTAGAAAAGGTATGTCTAGCATTTACTTAAATTTATTCTTATCGTACCTGTAATGCCTTTCTACAGAGATGGGCGTCTATCTCTTTCTTTCTTGTCTTCCTGATACCATGCAAGCTTAGTGACTTGAAACAAAACACCCATAATTTGTTTTATGTTCCTTTTCATAATAGGCTTGTTGAATGTCCCTTAGTTGACTCTGGTTAGACGAGTCTGTCGATAAACAATTATATAAAGTACAGTACAGACGGTGTAGAATACATAATGCCTCAGCCCCGTTTAATTCCATGGGTGTAGTAAAAGAGTCAGTTAGACAATAAAGGCAAATGGTTAATAATAGAGTTAAGATGATACATTGATAAAATGCACTATCTTTCATCAACTACTACAGGAATATGAAAAGACCTATTGATCTAGAATTTTAATATAGGTAAATTGATACCTTTAACTAGGTTTTTGTAATTACCAAAACGCGATAGCTTGATTTTGGCTCGATCATATTTATTTTTGAAAACACCTCTACAAAAACAGTTTTTTACATATTACACGGAAAGTACACTATCATTATGCTTAGGAATTACTCAAATACATTCGTAACATCAATATTAGTATTACTGTAGAATATCATTACATAACTACAACCAATAATTTTTAATGAATCAAATAAGATTTTAGCAATTTCTAAGCGCTCCGGATCGTTGCGGGCGCATCGCAATTTCAGACCTTATACCGATTAGTTAACGATCGATACAGAATGAGTACGGTCGACGATTCAGTCGGGCGATGGCCCTCTTCGACGCCGGACCTGCGCATGTCGACTCACCGTTTTCGTACTAAATTTTATCGCGTAATTTTTAATCGTAGGTAAAATATATAGGTTAGGTTTAAAATATTTATATGTACCTAAGTTTTTATTAATACTTTGTTCTCTTTTATAAGTAAATAATAGTAATATTTTATAATAGTTATTTCGATAACATTGGTTCGTAAAATATTTTTGTAGTTATGTCTTTTATAAAACTTAGGTAAAGTTCGCCATAACTCAACTAAGTACCTAGTTACTGTTGACCCTTTTGATAATGCAAGCGTTTGTTTATATAAGCGATTTTAGACTATATGCTCAAGTGTAATAAGTTTTATAACCGTTTTCGTCAAGATCACGTAATTGAAACGGCCTCAGTGGCGCGGGCAGTGCGGCGCGGTCGCGGTAGTGGCTTGCGTGCACGAGGTCGCGGGCTCGAATCCAAGCAAAAAAGTTGTTTGAGCGATTCACAAATTACTGTCCTGAGTTCGGATGTTCTTTGTAAAAGTCTCCGCGACAATACCTAAGAGTTGTGTGAAACTGAAAAAATCAAAGAAATAATATTACTTACCTATTTTATTTGCAAGCTTAGGTAGGTAGGTACTTACTGATAAGATCTAAATAATACTTTTTACTTTCGCGGGAACTTTTACAAACATGAAACAAACGAACACAAAAAACGTCCAGACTCAAGACAGTTGTTTGTGGATCACACAAAAAAATTGTCTTACGTGAGATTTGAACTCTCATGCACTCCACTGCGGGAACGTTTACAAACATGAAACAAACGCACACAAAGAACGTCCAGACTCAGGACAGTTGTTTGTGGATCACACAAAAAATTTTCTTACGTGAGATTTGAACTCTCACGCACTCCACCGCGGGAACGTTTACAAACATGAAACAAACGAACACAAAGAACGTCCAGACTCAGGACAGTTGTTTGTGGATCACACAAAAAATTTTCTTACGTGAGATTTGAACTCTCACGCACTCCACCGCGGGAACGTTTACAAACATGAAACAAACGAACACAAAGAACGTCCAGACTCAGGACAGTTGTTTGTGGATCACACAAAAAAACTGTCTGCCTTAGGCAGTGGCGGGCGCAGTAATCGGTAATCGTAAGTCAGCATGAAGAGTCCACCAGAAGGGCGAGACGAGACGAGAATTGAAATCGCACCGAACTCTTTCCACCAAAAATTGACATCGCGACATGCGTGTTTCTTGTTAATGTATTTTGAACTCTATTTAAGACATAATACGGTTCATTTTTACACAAATAAAATGTAGCAACAAACAACAATAGGCCTATCGCGAGAAGCGAGTGTTTTATTACAAAGTTAATATATACTCTATTTCCTAAGCAATACGGTTCATTTTTACATAAAGATTTCAATTTTTGCCTCGTCTCGCATCACCTAGAGTTCAAATCTTATGTAAGACAATTTTATTTGTTCCATCTACTAATTATTGTCCTGAGTCTGGGTGTTCTTTGTGTCAGCTAAGTAAATGTTTGTAAATACCCCGCGACACACAATAATCAATACATAGTGGGGCTATTGTATTTTTTTTTAAAGTTCTATTGTTTTGCGTGAGATTCAAACCCGCGACCTCGTGCACTGCGACCGCTACCTCGAAGCGGTCAAAAATATTTTTGTGATCCCCAAATCATTGTCCTGAATCTGGATGCGCTTTGTGCCTTCATATTACCTTGCGCGGGTGTAAATTTAAAAAAAAATAGGGGCTACATGTATAAACATAATAGACCGGTAGATAGGTTTTTCTGTAACAGAATTTTCTGTTACCTACCGCGGACTGACGTCACAGTATAACCAGTAGTCAAACTGGGCCGAATATTTATTTATATTGCGCGGTACGTAAACAATAGTAAACATGCGATCTACTTTGTGTTTCCATTTAGTTTTGTAATTGTAAATTAATACTTTTTATTTTTCTATTTTATATTTAAATAAATAGGAAGTGTTCTGTAAAAAACGTGTTGTTTAATGATTGATACATTTAATTTAAAGAAACATGTATATGTTTGTATTTATATCCACCATGTTTGTGATATAAATAAAATACTAAATTATAATATTAAGAAGGTACTTAACAAGTCATTCAGTAAAGTAGGTACAGTACCGGGCCGTTTATATTGCATATCAACCTATAGAAAAAAACAATCGGTCAATTTCGGCTTCGTAGAGCGTCAGAGAAAAAGTCGATGTGTAATATGTATTTACGGCCGGGTACTGTATTTATTATATTGGCCATGTTTGTTTGAAATTGAATTTATCGATAACCAAAACCAAACTTTAAACAGGTCTATTAGATCTATTTAACGTCAAAATAAAGGCATCGAGGTCACTTTATGGATGGGTGACCAATCCATTCAAAAAATGACATCGATGTCATTGCTTAAATTTACCTAAAGTCTATTTTTTTATCTCGGACACTAAAATGACAACTACTAATGTCAAACGTAAAACTAATATAGCCAGCTTTTAAGAAACAGTGCTGTCCCTGTGTTTCGATTCGTTTTGTAATCATTGTAAAATATTTACGGTTGTTAGTATAGTCGAGAACTAAATGCCTTTATCACCTCTAGAGTTAATGTTAGTTGCATTTCATAAAACTATTAGGGTCAATATCGCACAACAAAACATCAGCTAAATCATGACGATACTTTGACATAATATCAGTTCTCATGTATTAGCAAATAGTTGTTAGATATTTATAAAAACAAATAGTAGAAGTTGCTGATAGAAGAGGTAGGTACTTTATCCTCTTTCCATTGGTATACAACATCCTATAAAATAGTAAATAGTTTCTCTACAAAACATGTGTAATACATAAACATACATACTGTTGGTGTGCTTAACAAATAAATAAATAATTCGAAGTAATTATTGACGCTATAGTAAATGATGACTTTTTTTTTCTTTTATTATATTAAAATTAACTCTAATGTGATAAGGTAGACCCACTGCAGTGACAAAAAAAGCTAAAGTAACTAGGTAAGTACGCTAGAATGAATCAATTATAGCAATTATAGCTAGTAAATTTACCTGTGCTTATTCATCAAACGTGTTTTCTTTACTTTGAATTATGTATTACACATGTTTTGTAGAAAAACTATTTACTATTTTATAGGATGTTGTATACCAATGGAAAGAGGATAAAGTAAGGCATTTATTCAGAAAATGGAAGAACTTTCTCTCTTTTATTTATTTTTTTATTGTACTGTGAAGTTGATCATATCTTTAAATTTTACCTGTCTCTATAGTTATAATAAGTCAATAAACAAAAAGTTGACGTTTTTGGTGAGCTATTATGAATTTATTTGATGCTCCTAGTATTAAACTTTAAAACAAAACATAATTATGAGGACTCACGGAACAATTTTTTTTTTAAATTTAAGTGTTCATGGTAAATATTGGGTTTTTCTTTTAAAAATAGCTTTACATCGATATCTAAAATATGTTGAGGTTAAAACCAGCTAGGGGAGTGAGGAAAGACTGGTAATGACCGCTTCTATCAGCTACTTTAATTTGGCAAACGATGTACCAAACACCCTGTATAATTACGACGACCTCATTTAAAATTGTTTCTTATTTCAAGGTATTAAGGTACATGAGTGTCTAGCTTGATTAGTTGCTGTGTGTACAGTCGCGCGCCTGTAAAAGTGATTTCTCAGCAGTCGCTCAAATTACAATGTTGTGTCCCTACAAATCTAATGAATTTCTCTCTTTTTTCCTTCTATGTCCATCCCTATAATTTCTTGCATGACGTCATTGGCGTATATTTCTATTTTAAGTTTTCGTAATTTTATAACATAAAACAAATTAGGGTAAACCACCTAATCGTTAGAAGTCCTACAATTGTTGGCACTTAACCCAGTTGGATCGACCGACCCATGTATGGGTTTCGGGAAATAAAAAATTCTGCCCCCTTTAAACGGTTTTATTAAAACAATTTATAAATACTTTTGGAATCGACAGTTAATGACTGTTAGCTGTGATGACAAAATAGGTAGTAAATTTAATTATTTATAGTTGTTTTTTCCAAGTGAAAATGTCTGTAGTGAATATGGTAAAACATGTCCCTAAAAAAGTGAAATTATATTACATATATATTGTTATATTTCTATTAATATAATATCAAAAATATAAAGCTTGAAACATAACAATATTTATATTACAAAGAAAATTCATGCTTTTAACGAATAAAGAATAAAAACCATATAAATATCAGTACAAGAATAACCTTGTCCAGGGATGGTGATTCGTTTCTATAAAAGAATTGATGTTTAATTATGAATTATATATTAATTTTATTATGAAACAAGATTATTATTATTTTATTATGCAGACTCAAAGATGAATTGTACTTACAGCCAAATAAAAATAAATTATGTACCAAAAATAAATTTTGTTTCATTTACTTACCTGAGTTTAAAATTAGAATTTGCACATTTTATATTATTACTTCCAAAAAACTGTATAAAATTTAAATTTATCGTTAACTGTTGATAGTGGTGGTACATCACCATACATAAATTGCACAAAAAAAGGTAACAGTAATGATATTTTAGTATTCGAGATTAAAAAACAGCCTATAGTCTCTATTTACCGTAATCGGCGGTACTAACCTATATTTTTATCGGTAAGTACCGGCTGTACCGCATCACTATTTATTAGTTGTAAAAAACAGGCAACACATGAAATGTCATTTTAGTATCTGAGATAAAAAAATAGACTATAGATCAAAGTGAAAGACACGCATGGGGGATTACATAAAGGGGGGCTAAATTTTCATTATTATTGACCTAAGTACAACAAACCGTTTTCGTGATATACACAAAATACTATATTATAATATTAAATACCTAAGTCATTTAGTAAGGGTAGGTATTTATATCAGCCATGTTTGTTTGAAATTGACATATGAATAATATATTTAGTTTCAAATTGACATATGACTAATATATTTAGTTTCAAATTGACATATGAATAATATATTTAGTTTCAAATTATAACACACAGTCCGCTCGATACTGCGGCACAGTAGCGACTGTTCCCTCCGCGATCGTGAGCGTGTAGGTATAAACTCACGTTTCGTCCGTTTCTATGAAGTTGAAATACTGTATATATTTATACTATGGCACAGAGCGATAACGTGTCCTTGAGGGCCGGCGGGACGACGACGGCGCACACGGCGCGGCGGCGCACACGGCGCGGCGGCGCGTGAGCGAGAGTATACCCGTCTCATTCGCGCGCCTCTCTGGCCACGCCCAAATTCAACTCGAAAATTTTCAAAGCAGCGTCTTAAGATGTTCATTCTTTTTTTCTTATTCATTTAATTGTATGCAGATGTATGTGCATCTTGAAAACAAGTGTATAAAACGTGACTTGTAAGGTATTTAAACTAGTTGGCTTGTAATGTTCACGTAACTATTTGCACGTGTAGATGATACGACTAATTATATGAATTTTGCATACAATATGCACAACTATAAACGTATTCAATTTTAGTAGTTATTTACAAAATGATTTAGAATCTATTATAATTATAAGCCTAAAGACGTTCCTACGTTCCACCGTGCGATTTTGTCCCCTAACTCACCGAACTCTCGCCCCTTATATCCGGTAGTCCGTTTTCGCGTGAGGGGTCTACCCACTGCGTTTTTCGTCACGCGGTCACCGTTCTAAAATCATGCTTTATCGGCTATCGGTTATGGGAGCTGTGTCATTTCCATTGCTACTTAATCGGGCAATCCTAAGCATTATAACGGCTTTATAAATGGGGCTGTTTACGAAATTAGACTTCCTAAAATAAACTAAGATAGCCTTGTGATTACTTACCTACTTCTCTGCATATCACCCTTTTGTCTAACTGTGATGGTTGCAGATATTGTGCTTACAGTATAGATACGACTGACTCCAGTATTCAACGATAAACGAGTATAATAAAGTATACATTCAGTTCAAGTATTTGTTTATAAATATGTGCCGTGTGAAGGCCTTGCTATATGTTACGCCTTACAAGAAACTTTATTTCAGATATACATAAATTAAAACTGTATACTACTTGCCTTCTTGCGTCCTGGTATAATTTAGAAAAAAATTAGGAGGCCGTGGTGTTAGCACCCTATCTAATACCTTGAAGAATGTCTTAAAAGCTGTGACTTATTAGTCTGCCGATAAATTTAGTGTGATTCTTACGCCGTGTAAGGATGATGTCGTAAAATCCGAATGAGGTAAAGTTCGTAGATGCTACCTTATCGGAAACAAAATAAATCCCAATCCGTCTGACCTGCGTGGTTCAGTAGGTCAAGTTTCAATCTGTCACTAGAGGTGTCCCTCCATGAGGATTATTAATCCTCATGGAGTTATTTTACGTTTATGACAGGAAGTTTGTAAGTTGCGCCAATAATTGAAAGGCTACGATAAAATTGTTTGTCCTGGTTTAGACATGTAATGCGTAGGGATAAAAGGAATATAGTAAGGCATTAACTATGGAAGTGGACGGGTAGGTACAAGGGGAGGGAAGACCGAAGAAGAGATGGATGGATTGTGTGCGGAATGATATGGCTAGGAAAGGAGTGAATTTTGAGATGACGGGAAACAGAGATAAATGGAAAAAGCATACATGTTGCGCCAACTCCTAGTGAATATGGGATACGGGCAGGAGGATGATGATGTTATTTAACGTTTATAAAAGGATCTGAAAATAGAAAAAAATATGCGTAATATTGTTTGTTCTTTCTTAACTAACTTATAGGCAAATTAATTTTAACCGATTCTAACAAATCATTGACAAAACTATATAAAACAGGATATTATAATAGCACAGGTCTTGTTATGACAACTATGACACGAGTATATAATATAAAGTGTCGTTAAAACTTCCTGTATATACAATTATATAAGGTATAGAACATCCTTTCAAAAATAAAGTCGCAGACCTTATTACTCATTACCGTATATAAATTCAAGGTCTTTTCAATATTTAAATGTTAATTGTTAACATATGAAATGTTTGCACATTTCTATAGATAAATTTGTGTGAAGTGATTTTGTGCAATGGTATAAAATCGTTTCTTAAAAGAATAATCCTTTTCATCAATCTCCTGATGAAAATGACTATCAATCTAATTTCTCATTGCAGAGTAGATAAATAAATTTAATTATAGTGTATTCACGGAGACGAGTTAGTATAGCGCCTTCTTTATCGCACATTATCATACAAATGACAAGGACAAAAAATACTTTTCTAGGGTCGGTGGGCGTTAACAAATCCTTAGAAATGTAAATGTGCGTTCACACTGCGCTTCTTAAAAGATCGCTTAGTTTATTACTGCGGCTTCGTCTGTCGTATAAATTGAGAGACATTAATTTGATAGATTTTTTTATGGGTATCTGATGGATATGAAGGAAAGAAATAAATTCGAGGATTTAATTCGCAATGATACGGCGGCAGTCTCAATACAGTTTTGGTTTGTGATTTTGACATTTCGTCTATAATGCAAGCGTCGTATGGTCGGTCTATGATTTTTAACGATGTTTAATAATTCATGTTTTAACATTTCAGCGTTATAGCTAATATTTTTTTCTCGTAACCAATTACAAGTATCCTGTTTTTTTAAATTGGGCCTTTGGGATTCCCTCTATTTTTCTAGAGTGATAAGAAGCGTTATCCATGACTATCACAGAATTATCATCTAGCTTATTTAAAACTTCTCTAAACCAATTTTCAAATTCTTCGGCATTCATCTCCTTGTGATAATCGCATTGTTTCTTCGACTCAAACATATTTAGACCACCTTTCATCCTCCACCCTCATCCTCACTCTCAACGAGAATATAAAAATGTTATAAAACACGTGTTTCAACAATGAGAATATAACAATAACTTAATGATAATAATAACAATGGATGTAGCGCACCAGTTTAATATACCAAAATTGGGAAATAGTATTTTACTATGGTAATGCTCATTTATGACAAAAGAACAATAAACGGGTCATTAGCACACCTGCGATGCTTAAAAATACCATGGACCATTTATTTAAAAAAAATGCACACCTGAAGGTGTTTTCAAGCCAGTCGTTAGTTCATTAATAAATTATAAAATCCAATACACCAGCCGGTTCACAAGTCGAGCATACAGTCACAAGTATGAGCACGTCTGCACAGCACGGGAAGTATGAGTAGACTAAAAAGTACTCGTACTGTGTACACCGCCTTAGCGTTTATCACTGACCAATCGCAATTAAAAAATTGTGTGAGTGAGATAGCGCTCTACTAACTCGTCTCCCTGAATACACTATAGTTGAGTGAAACATAAACCTATTAGGTACTAACGACTACTTTTTTACGTATGATTTAAGTCAGTTTTCCTTTTTTTTGTTAATTTAGAGATAATAGCTTAGTGTTTCCCTTAACCGTAATGACAACCATAGGTTTATGTTTATGGTGACATCATGTATTCCCAAAACGTCACCGTCATATTTAAAATTTTTACCTAAATGGTAGTTAGGTCATATGTAATTTCAATTGCTATTTTGAGATATCACGATCGTGTCAAACAAAAGCTAGGTATGGTAGTCCACCATAGATAACGGTCATACAGCGTAATGACCCGATCAATCAACTATAAATCACATTTTACTACATATTTGGTTAAATGTGTGGGCGTTGTCACAAAAAAACAACAACAATGACTTGTTAAACTATAAAGATTTAATAGTAGTTTCATCATCATAGATCAAAGAATTGTTGGTATAACTTCTACTAAATTAAATTTAAAATTACTATTTATACTTGAATAAGTAATATAAATAGTCTTCGTTTCGCTTAATTTCTATTTAAAAAAAAATAATGTATTACAATATTATGATGATTAAATAAAATATTTAATTCATCATTTGTTTGTAAATGATGTCGTGGTTATTTATGTAAGTAAATATTTTTTTTCAACAATAAATACCTAAATAGTTTATGTATCAAACTATAATTTGTCCTGCGTATGGTAGGGTAAAAACTCGCGGCTGGACCGCTACCGACGCCACTGAATCAGTTACATTCTTAAACGCCTCATAATGTTCCACTGCAGGGACTAGCCTCCTTCGTCCACGGGGAGATACTGTTACCATACTGGCTAGATTAGGTAACTTTCCCTTTGTCGTCTTTAACAACACCTATGGTATACAATGGCATGCTTACACTGTATTCTTTCTCACCACACTCATCAATACTTAAATCAAACATATGATCAATTCTGTAACAAATAACAGTTTGAATTATTCATTATTATAAACGATGCTTTGTACTCTTGATGATTGTTAACCAAATAATCGTAAAACGTGGGTTTTTTATAATAAAACTCCCACAATAAAAGTAGGCATTATGTTAACAGCGGTTGTGCCCATGACCAATGACATTCATTCAATGTTTATTTTTGTTATAGGGAGCTGAGTATGAGGTAATTGATGACTCGCAGGACCACTGGTGGAAGGTGAAGGACGAAAATGGGTATGTATCATTTTTCACCTTGTTTAGTAGTCTTTAGTAGGCGTGTGGATAAAATCTTAAACATGAATTATTACCTTTTTTTTTTCAATGTCCCACTGAAGAGACGGTAGTACGTTAGTAATGGAAACTTAGCCTACTAATGCCAAGGGTGGTAAGGGTTGCTTGTTGATGTCAAGATGATTATAGTGTCAATTGGCGTATATTCCTTTAGTGGCGGTTTACTTCATCCGTGGCATAAGTTGGGGAGTGACACTGTTCTTTCACTTCGTAAAACGTGAAACAAAGAACTTTTCTTAAACAATGATATTTAATTTACCATGAACAAAACGATTTCTAGACGTTTCATAGATTTAGTTTTACTTATTTCGACAGTAAATGTAATCTTATCTTTATTTTTCAGGTCTGTTGGTTATATACCAAGTAATTATGTAAAGGAAAAGGAAACAATAGGATTGGAACAATTTGAGTGAGTATAGTTCATTAATTATATTTCAAAAGACTTTGTTTAGTGATTTTTGGCTTTTGCGTGGTACTTTGTTAGCTATTTGTGTTATTTTCCAAGATAACATGGAAGTAGGTACTGTTAAAAATATAAAATATATAAATATCTTTCACACCTTCACACAACGCCAACAGAATCATTAATAAAAATTTAATAAATAGGTACATACTCGATTTTCATTTGATTCTTTTGTTCGTTAATTTCATGCTGTACAAGAACAATTGAGGAGCGTTTTCACAAAGTGCTCAAAAAATATCTACAAAAAATCATAAAACATTTTTTTAACGGTTTTGTGATCTTTGGTATGGGAACTAAGACTTGAGAAAAGAAAATTTTATCAAAGCGTAATATCTTTGCTTGTATTCTTAACCAAATACAGTGAATTTTTACAAAGTGAAATATCTACAAGTGACTAGTTTTCACAAAGCGAAATTTCTGCATGATTAATTAGGTGTTTTTTTATGTTTATGGTACATTTTTTACTTAAAAGCAAAGTTTTTAATAAGATTATTCATTACTTTCCTATTCGTGGTCATAGCTACATGCCACCAGATCGTGTCTTTGGACGAGTGGAAAAGGACTTCACAAAAAACGAGTTCATTTTAAGCCCAGATGATTATAGCAAAATCTTGATGAAGCATGGAGTTGAAAAAAAGTGGGGTGTTGACTGGAATAGCAACGATTTCAAGTCTACATAAAAGAAAATGTTAAAAATGAGACTTCCTTTTAAGATGACTCATGCTCGAATTTTGCAGTATGAGAAGGAGAGGAACAAAGTTAAACATTATTTCAGCAAAACTTATTCGGGTTGTCCGGTCAATGTCGAAATTTTCAAGCCTGGAATTAAATCTATGGTGTCTTTGGTCGAAACAACTGAAAAAAAAAAAACAGATAATGAACATGGTTTCTGTAAAGAAAAAAGAAGACGTCAAAAAACTGTTAGCTTTTTGTGACCTCGATGATGATGCTCAGCAGTTTTATGACGAAATGCTTGCCGCAAATTCAGTTCCTGAGAATGAAAATGATAATATAAGACGTGATTTTGACGAATTTGAACCTATAGTATAAAATTATTCGAATTATAAAAAAAAAAATTGTGACGTGATAAGAAAAAGTGCAGATATTTCGTTTTTGTGAAAATTCTTGTTTTTGATTAGTAATTTTTTAATAAAAAACCTATTACAGAAAAGAAGTATTTCTATGTCATGTACAGGTGCCAGTCTCATTAAAACATCAGTTAAATTTAATTTTACCTAAGTCACAGCCAAACAGAAATAAACAATTAAAACCTCATACTGAAAAAAAAAAGATTTGTAGATATTTCACTTTGTGAAAACGCTCCTCAATTAACTTCGATCTTTATAATAAGTTTCCAGTATTTTTTTGATGAGATACTTACTGTTAATAATTTTTAAGAACTTTTAACTTCAAAAAGAAAAAATCCATACATCCAAAGGTATATTTCAAAATCTAACATAGTATCTAAAAGATCATTTATATGTTCCAGATGGTATGTAGGCGAGATGTCACGACAGCGAGCAGAATCACTACTGAAACAGGAAGATAAAGAAGGATGTTTTGTCGTCCGGAACTCTTCTACCAAGGGCATGTACACACTCTCGTTATACACCAAAGTGTAAGTATACCTTTATTATACTCTAAACTACTCTACCTCGGTGACAATTTTGTGGCTGCCATGCACGTGTCGCGGGTTCGAGTTCCACGTAAGATAATTTATTTGTGGGATCTTCAAATTATTGTCCTGGGTAAGAAAGATAATTCCCGCATTGGGGATCATGCCCTGTCACGCGGACTTAACACGGACAAACATTAATGTAACAGACATTCTTGTGTGATCCACATAAATATGTATATTATGTGGATCACACAAGTAATTGTCCTGCGTGGGAATCAAACCCGCGATTTACGGCTCGGCAGAATATCGCGCCACCGAGGCAGTAATCATATTATTATAACTAAATACAACGTAAGGCGGTTATCACACTGCCACGCACCACGCTGCATGTTGCGTTTCGACGCACCTACGCGCGTACACGCGGGAGTGCAGATCTGCATCATCGTGCGGGTTTTTGACGCACTCACGCACGTCAGTCCCTTCCTAAATCACGCACGGCACCGCGGGACTCGGTGTGCCATACCTTGCGTCTCGCCCCGCACCCACGCGCTTGGATGCATGTTTCGCCGCTTGTAGCCGCGTGATCTGCATGAACGCACGTAGATGCATTTTCTGTGTGTTGGACTGCGCGTGTTTTCTATACAAATGGAGGTACTTACAAGCAACGTTAGAACACGCATTCACGCAACATGCAGCGTGGTGCGTGGCAGTGTGATAACCGCCTAAAAATATACTTTGTCAAGTCATTACGGATGGATTTTACAGTTCACGTTCATTTTATAAATCCGTCTCGTTTTATGCTTTTTAAATTCTGTTCGCGATGATCGTGTCGTTAAAGTATAAAGTTATATAAAAATAACTATGTATTGTGATATGTAAAATTTCAAATAATCACAATAGTTCAACTTACCAAATAAAGTAATTTAAAATGTTGATTTTTATTAGTTTAAAAAAATATGTAATTTTAAAGTAGTTTTAAATAAATCAATAAATTTAATCTTTACATGCCAGCCAGTTGAGTATAGATCACTATGTGTAAGACATTTTTCTTTAAATAGACAGCTCCCTAATTCTAGATTGAGTGTTATGTCTCCCGCCCATTTTACAAACATGAAATCAACAGGCACAAATAAATATCTAACATGGGATTCAACACCCATGCACGACTGCTTTGCACACAAAGGCAGTATAATGGTAAATTACCGCTGTATAATTAATATTTTTTTATATAATTTCAGTATTGACCCACAAAAACGCTATCACTCAGGCACGGAAAATTATCATTCACAAACCAAACACTACCACATAAAGCAGAACGCTCGCGATGAGTTCTACCTCTCGGATAAGCATTGCTGTTCGACTATACCTGAACTTATTAACTATCATAAGCATAACAGCGGGGGTCTGTGTTCGAGACTTAAGACTACGCCCTGCGATAGGCCTGCGCCCCCTACCGCTGGGTTATCACATGGTGAGGAAAACATATGTTTATTGTATTATGTTTAGTTATTATTTGTTGGTAGAAGAAAAAACATTACAAATTGATGTTTTTAGATAAAAATCTGTGAAGGCCTATGGATTTATGCAGTTTGACATGTTAATATTATTTCTCATGCTATCTTGAATAGAGTATAGGTGGTGTTGTTTATAGTCGGCCACCACGCTCATATAGTAAGTATTATGTAAATGTTTTTTACCTAACGCCATCTAGGCCCCATCCGAGTACCCATACTAAACAACTAATAAATACACTTTTTTTTCTCTTTATTTAAGCAGCTTTGTCATAAACACCCTTACCTATATACTTTTTGTAGTATTATAATAGTATTTTATTTATCCTCAGACAAATGGGAGATCGATCCATCAGAGCTAGTACTGATGGAAGAACTAGGCGCGGGACAGTTCGGAGTAGTACGGCGAGGCAAGTGGCGCGGCAGGATCGACACCGCTGTCAAGATGATGAAGGAGGGTACCATGTCGGAGGATGACTTCATAGATGAAGCTAAAGTTATGACGTAAGTAATAGCCTTTATTTTATAGAAACCTATAACCCAATCATTTTAAATTGCAATTAAATCCCACTTTGGTGTGCCTTAACCGTTAGCTAAGGGTAGCTGCGGCTGGGACCCCCCTGGACTAGGGAGCCTAAAAGGGTCCCAGTGTCATTATTCTCCTACCTTCTGGCCTGATGCTCCTGTCTGCACTTGTCATAACTTAGTTTGCGATTGCGAACAAAACCTTAAAAAGCTAGGGGACTCTTGAGGCAAAGTATATCTTCTGTCGCATCACCACTATACACTAATGCAATTACTTGCAACCCTTGCAGGAACGAGTCTCTTTCAGTACCTTACACCATGCTTGCATCAAAGCAATGTAATAATTTCAATACTTCGATAATACGCTTAAAATACACGAAATTAAAATCATACTGTTATAAAGTATGTAATATTGAAAAATGACTTTTTATCTAACCTGTATCAATCTTATCAATTCCAGAAAACTGCAGCATCAAAACTTGGTACAGTTATACGGCGTGTGTTCAAAACATCGACCTATCTACATAGTGACGGAGTACATGCGACACGGCTCTCTATTCAACTATTTGCGACGCACGTCCGCCGATCATCTAGGACCGGCCGTATTGTTAGACATGTGCATACAGGTAACATACTCTATTGTGTATATTAGTCTAGTTTCCTTACATTACTTTTCTCCACACATTTATTTAGTCCGTCCGTTTTTTTACGCTAGAAATATAACGAAATGATTTAAACATAGAAAAAATAAATTAATTTATGTATTTGTGTACCAGATATGATGGTTATTATAAAAAACTTTAGATAAGTAGGTATACTTCAAGTATATCAAAACTTCATGTTTCCTAATAATATTAAAATAATTCCCTTTCTAACTGCATTTGATTGAGGAGTCAAAATTAATGACAATTAAGCTTGTTGGTAGGTCAACTAAGGTCTGCTTATGTAGCAACCATTGTACACTTTCTCATAACACAGTAGGTACTTACCATTTTACTCTACTGCTTAGTGGTAGACTAAGCGGGTATAGCGGTGTTAAATTGTTTATACAGTGCTTTACCTTATTCACATCATTTAATTCCAGGTTTGCAAAGGAATGTCATATCTCGAGAGGCACAATTATATTCATCGAGATTTAGCTGCAAGAAATTGTTTAGTGGGCGATGAAAATGTGGTTAAAGTAAGTTAAAATATTAAAATAGTTAGGTTATTGTGCATTATGTAAACACACAAATATTTACAACTGCAAAACTACGACTACTTATTTATTAGCAAGAAAGATACCATAATCTAACTTACATAATTATTGAACTTAGAATATTGTGTTTTTATCAGCTCTAATATTTATATTGTTTATTATTTTACTAAAGATACGAGTATGTAACCCTTGTCAACCCTTAAATATACCACTTCCTTGCTATGATATAAAGAGGGAACTTTAGCCGGGTATTAATATTATTATATTGCTATTGCAGGTAGCAGATTTCGGACTAGCCAGATATGTACTAGACGACCAATACACGAGTTCTGGCGGCACCAAATTCCCCATCAAGTGGGCACCTCCCGAAGTACTCAATTATACACGGTTCTCATCCAAATCTGATGTATGGGCATTTGGTATGTACAAAGTTTTATTAGTAGTAGTAATAGTAAATTATAATTACACGATAGGACTGGTCCTATGGCCTGGGCCAGATGACGGATAGTAATCATGAATGTCTTCATTTTGTCGCCATTACGTCTAGCAAATTCTTAGAGTGAAAGAAAGAAAGAAAAGAAGAGTGGATATATGATGGTGTATAGGCTCAGTTGAAATAAAAGAGTGGTCTGTATTTCTAGTTTTTAATTAAGATTAGTTTAAGGTCAATATTTAACAATTATAAATACGATGCGATCGTGGTCGCGTTGTTGAAAGGAATGTGTGGAGGGCGCGCGAGTCGTCGTCGAGCCGCTCGACGCCGCCCTCTCCCCTGCTTGATGATGCGTGTGTGCCTTTAGGTGTTAACGTGTGCGTTAACAGGTACAAGTGGTAGAATACATTAATGCCCGATTTACACATCGACAAGTACAGTAGCGAGTTAAGTAGTATTTTAAGATTAAGTCGATATTAATAGATGTCCATCCTATTTTTTGGCGAGTTAAGTACGAAGTAGCCTCCTTTCTCGCATCTGGCTAACTTAACTCGCCAAAAAATAGGATGGAAATCTATTTAAATCAACTTAATCAACAACTTACTACTTAACTCGCTACTGTACTTGTCGATGTGTAAATCGGGCTTAAGAGATGTCGGCGAAGCTATAACGACTGAGGGTTCTCTGTGTCTGGTAGAAGTTGATTATATGGAAATCACCCATGGCACTGCCGACTGCAAATAGTGTTGTTCTGATTGTTTATCATCTACATGCTACCTAGATTGCTTTTTGGATCTGTCTTCATTTTTATATTTTTTTTGCAGGAGTTCTAATGTGGGAAGTATTCACCTGTGGTAAGGTGCCGTACGGACGTATGAAGAACTCCGAGGTAGTAGAAATGGTAGTCATACGGGGACTGGTGCTTGAAAAACCTAAAGGATGTCTCAACGAAATATATAATGTAAGATATTGTTTTTATATTTATTTTCGTTCTTGACTCAGGGGCGCGGTGGCTGTTGTGCATTATGTTGTGTAATTCCATCCAAGACAATTATTTGTACTGTTTTTAAATTATTATCCTGAGCTTGGATTTTAGTGACACAATTAAGCCATGAAGTAATTTAGCCATATATTTTGCTAACTCACCATCTAGTTTCAAACTTGGCAGATTTTGTTCTTCGTAAATGTTCTAGCTATACTATGTACTGTTTTCTAACTATGCCAAACCAGGTCATAAAAGTACCAATGGTAGTATGCAGACGCTACTTTATTTATCATAGCAAAAATTATTCAACCACAAAAGACTGTAAACTACGTAGCGGCTTAAATTGCACTTACATTTCTAAAATATTTCATATGAAAATCTTAGGTACCTACTCATAATTCTATTTTACATAAACAAATTCTGCTATTGTTTCTCCAGGTAATGCGCATGTGTTGGCGTCGTTCACCAGAAGAGCGTCCATCATTCCGCGTGTTGAAGGACGAGCTCAGTACCATCGCTCAGAGCGTGTTGGCCGACTGACTGCGCCTACTGCTGACGCTGCTACGGCCCGCGCCTCTCTCTAACTCACTATCTACGGACACAGGACTAAACACTAACTGACATTAAACAGTACCTATTCTAAAATATTACGCTAAACTCGCATGTGAGTCAAAAGTTTCTTGTAATTGGGTGCGAAACGTCAAACAGAAACGCACGTTCGTATAAGAGCGTCCATCATTCCGCATGATAAAGGACGAGCTCAGTGTTCACTCTAACTCATTGTCTACGGACACAGGACTCAACACTAACTAACACGATTACGGTAAACTCGCATAGCTAGGCTAAAATCGCAAATACAGCGGTCCTCATAGGAATAGCGTTTATATTACACAAGGTAGGGTAAACTCTACTAAGCAGGGAATGAAAAATCTTTGAAAAATACTCATTCGTTTAGGAGATATATGGCTATTCCAATTTTATACTTTTTCAACTCATAAAAGAGGCCTTATTTTGTGTTTAAATATATGCGCCATTTTTATGTACAGACTGTATAAGGAAGCATTAATTATTTAGTTCTCCGTAATCAAAATGAGAAAAGAACGCAAAATACTCTTCCAGTACATGCGAGTTTAGACGTAAATAGTTATGGTAACGACTGCGATGATCGCGTTCGTATTCAGTAGTTCAGGTACGCCTAAAACTCTTTATACACGACATTGTAATGGGACGAAAAAGTCATTCGAGTGATAGTAAACTCGGAGCTTATCCATGCCAGATGCAAGAGAATCCAGTACTTTACAAAGAAAAAACTCTAGTACTTGTCACTCTGAGACATAAGCAGTAAGGTCTTACAGCTCTCCAAATTTATTACAGCAGAGCTTCTTCTCAATTACCCTAACATCCTATTCTCAATCATAACACCAATCTCCAACGAATACTGACAATAATAACCAAAATACTAATAAAAGCAATGATGAATGCAATTTAAACGTAGGAATTGATAACACGCGAGTAATCGCACATGCCATCCACCGCCACAGTAAGCTTACATTATACATAAAGGTAGATAAAAGACTTTTAACAATTTTGACATTAGATCGAGATGGAATTATAACAGGTAGATAAATTAAGTGAAACTGCTGGATCTGATAAAATATAAATAGGTTTTTTATATAAGTAGAAAATGTGCAGCCGTTAGTGATGCAATTTACTATAATTATACAAAATCAATATCGAGAATAAATAAACATTTATGTTGTAATACCTTTTATAAGGTGTTTTATGTACATTAGTGTCAAGAATTCGGCCACTATTATATAAAATATAATATAAAACAAGCTCATTTTACATCCTCATATCATTATCCATGGTAGAATATTGTAAATAATTGTAGCTATTTATTATACTAGTCGTTACATACACAGCGACATTATAGTTCGTGTGAATACAGTCTATATTAGCTTGCAACATTTTATATCGAAATAATTTCTTGTATGTTCCTATACACGGCGCGTTTTCTTTTTATTGCGTAACTGATTTATCAATACAATAATTTTAATGTGCGTCACAAAATCATTTCATACGTTAAAAGTTTTATTTTTTGTACATTCCTTTAAAAAGTACTAGTCATTTAGTGAATATTTATATGAAAACAGCCTAATATTTCGTTAAATATATGGAACTTTTTAAAATCAAAATTATATAAAAGAATAAAATTTAGTGACTGAGTAAATGTAACAGCAATGATACTATAACAGTAGGGCCTACTTTAAGCTGTGTAGATATTGATGTAGGTAGGAGGTGTGTATTGTAAATGTGTTTTTCTCGCGAATATTGTGTTATAATTTACTCAACACTAAGTTATACAAAAGGTGATGACACTAGGAAAATGTGCCAATTATGTATAAAAAACCCTTATTAATTTTAGGCTTTTATGACTGAACAAAAAATTCTCAATAAATAATTTTAAGTACTTTTTTCTGGTTTGTAATTACAACAAAGTGTGAGTGACATTTGGAATAACCAGTATTTATAAAACATTTTACAAAATGGTGTTTTAATTCCACTAATTTGTAAGTAAATGTATTTTTTGTGATAAATCTTAATTTTTAGTAAGTATTCTATTATTCTAATGACAAATGGAAGACTACTTGTAGTTTTAAAATATACAACATGTAACCAATGAAACATTCCGCGATTGAATATTTATACTGTAACATATGGACGGACATGTGAGGTCGTTATAGATGCTTCATGTGTTAAACGTGGGAAGTGTTGTATTAACTTAGTATTGCGAAGGTGGTGCCCGTTTACTTGTAGCATCTATAATGTTTACCCATGTTACTGCATTAGAGAGTACATGTCGTTAGACAAATTAAGATAAATATCGCTACACATTGTACAGCGAGTGTTTGTATTACTGTTTTGTAAAACTATTAAGTCAAGTAAAATAATTATTATAATTTGATAGTTTTTTTTTCTACAACCATACATAAACTTGACACAAGTTGACTTGAACTCCTTCGGCATACTCACGATTATTTAAATCGTGTCGAAGATACGATAAGGCGCTGACTCCACGAGCGATAGAATCGCGACGAGTCTGAACAAAAATCGCCGCGATAACATCGCCGTGTGGAGACACCTTCATACAGAGTATATAGAAATACATGGCACGACGATTATATCGCCGCGATTTTATCGCTCGTGGAGTCAGCGCCTAAGTGTTCAGATAATTCTGCAGTGTCAGCGATGTGCCCTGAGTTTAGGTTAGCTCTTACCGGATAAAGAATGAGGATAACGTGACTAGAATAGAATATGAAAGAAGTTCTGCAAAACATTAACTTTTCTTTTTTTCAAACTGCTTGACCAAAAAAAACAGGTTCACCACTGTAACAGCAGTACCTAATTAAAGTTCAGTCGCTTTTTTAGTGAAGAAGTTCCGTCCCCACAGTGTGTCCCTAGGTATTTGGGTAATGATAATAAATTATCTAAATTCCCATGAGTTTCATTCCTAGATAGGTCGGTACAACGGTCTAAGACTGGCTTTTTTCAAGATTCACGTGAGGTCTGACTCTTCATGCTGGCTTCATGTGTGGATCTAGTTCGTAAGAAAAAAGCTAGGTAAAAATAACTTCTACTCTTCTTTGTTTCTAGGTAACCACATTACATTAAAATAAAAATCAATTATATGCATCAATATTTATTAGCATATCTCAAAATACAACATATAATGAAGATATTTCTATAAAATCTCGAATATGTTGGAATGTTATCCCTGCAGGTACACGATGAAAATACAACAGTAAGTATATAAGAAAATTATAGTTTAACTTAGATATTTATATTAATTACACTATATCATGCTTAGATTAAAGCTTGAACAAAGTAGGTAAGTATGTGTCTATTAAAATTCATCACACTCGATGCGTCAGCGATAGGTAAAGTAGGCAGATACAGTAACTGCCAACGAACTTGACCGGCTTGAAATTGTTACAAATAGGCGCAGCAATGCGAGATGTCTGTTGTGAACTAAATCCAACTAAATTATGTGTTTTATTTATTCCTGTCCCTACATGCGCGAACTTTACTGATGGCTAACTTCAGACCGGTCGAGTAGGTGGCGCGTAATGGAACTGACACGCACACCAGGAACACAAACGTAACCGCGAATTAGGCGCATCCAGTGTGATCAATTAAGAGCTCATTTCCACAAATTTCTCAACAGAAACCTTCCGCATGTGGTATACAAACAAGGCTAAAATGAAAGCCTTAAGGGCCTTTACGTGGCTCACTAGCGCCGCCAATAGAAAAAAAATCATAATTCGCAAATAAGATAAATAATGTAAAATGTTGATAACAAAGTCTTGAGAAAAGGCAATAAAGTATTTGTATAACACACTCTCAACACTTTAAATGTTTTCCAACTGGTTAAATTTCGCATGCGAAAAAAAAAACGGCCGTTTTTGTTTATAATGCAATATTTTTTTAATTGAAAAACATTTAAAGTGTTGAGAGTGTGTTATACAAATACTTTATTGCCTTTTCTCAAGACTTTGTTATCAACATTTTACATTATTTATCTTATTTGCGAATTATGATTTTTTTTCTATTGGCGGCGCTAGTGAGCCCTATAAACGCTCTTATGGACAATTATATAAGAACATCTATATTTTATGCAGACTAGTGTTATGTGAACGAAATATGGTGGAATCTTTGGTCTTTCCTGTGCTCTTACATTCTGATACAAATACAGAGAGTAAGAACAATAAAATATTAAACATTTCCTACAAGTGGTAACAACTTATAATAAACATTTCACAATATGCTTACTTACATACCAACTAACATTAAACATACTTATAGACATAAGAAATCTTAGTGTAGACAACGAGACCCTGTATTGTATGCATTCAGGAATTCAGGATTAAAGAAAGATTCTTTAAACAAGTGTTTTATGGATTTCTTTTATAAATGTTTTAATCTTGTTATTATAAAAAAATTAAACTATTGTTTTGCAACAAATTGAAAAGCTCGAAAATGGATTGAAATCTTAAGGTGTCTCCAAACATTGAGCAGCAATCGAGCACGGCTGCCGCGCGCGGCCATCTGCGCGCGCGAACCTTATCATTGTAATAGAAATGTGTCTTACGAATGCCGCGTGTTGCTGCCGCGCTCTTGCTGCTCAATGTTTGGACACACCTTAAGAAAGTTAATTTTCAAAATTATGAGACCTGATTACTACATAAGGATCACCAAGTTTTAAAAGTTACATCTTATATATTATTTTTTTCATAAAATTAAAACCTATCAATACAATATTTATTATTGGTTTGCAGTTTGAAGACTAGAATATTGTATTTTACCGAGTTAATATACCTACCTACTTTTCTTAATAGTAGTGACAAGAACAAAACTTAGGTACAGTCTTTCCTGCGATCAATTGAAAAACACAATTTATTGTATGCAAATGAAAAACAATACAAAAATAATAACGCATAATAAGTTGTCCACCTCAGAATTACAGAAATTATCATAGATAAGCCAGTTAGTATGTATGTTTACAAAGTCACACTTAAAAAGAGTATATTCATAAGAGGCGGGTAATTATTTTAACAACAATCATTATTGTAAGACCAGTGACTACAATGCATCACTTACTGTTTTTGTAGGTATTATGACTATTTATTTCATAACGATATTATTGTGGCTACCGGAGGCTAAGGCCCCTGCATTGACAATTTATTAATAAAGAAACTTAATTGACTATAATGGTGCATTATTTCAAAGTGTAAGCGTAACCGTTATTATAAGACACAATAATATTTTACTTTTTCTGTAACTATTAAGACTAGTGCTGTTTACCCAAGTGCTAGACCAGAGGGGTTTTGTTTTTTACATTATTAAATATTATGTATCTTAAATGTATAACATAAGAATACGTAAAAATATGCCAAGTCTATTTCTTAAATCTTGATTATAGTAAACTTTGAAATAAACATTAAAAGGCCTTTTCTAAGTACATATGTACAGGAGGTACACCAGATGATGGTATTTTAACCATGTCAAGGTCCAATGATAAGGATTTAAAATAAAGTTATGTGTAGCTCAAGTTAAATTACAAATCCTCATTCTTGGGTACTTAAAGTTCCTTTTCATAATTCAATTAGGTACTGAGTCAATTTGTTAAACATTTATAAATAATTGTTGCTCAGTAATTGACTTTAGTTTTCTAACTTAATAAACAAATTAAATGTTAATTTCTTACACAAGATGAAAAACATAGGTACTCTATAAAAATATGGCAAGATTATCCAAAACAAACTTTAACAATACAGGCTATGAAACTAGATAAATCACCAGAAATATTTATGATCAATTCATAGTAATTTTACTTCAACTTAGCATCTATAGAAACAAATCAGTTATGCCTGTTTTATTTATGTAAATGTTACATACACTAGACTTTTTACAACCAACACATTCACAAATTAAAATATTCCACACAACCTTATAATATAGTGTAAATATAAAATATTTATATTATAATAGTCATATCCTTACTCTAATAAATGGCCTTCATCCTAGCAATTTTCTTTATGTCATCATCAAAGCGGTCATAGTCATTTTCAATTATCCGTGGCCAATACATATTTACATATCGGTGGGCAATATATCTGGTATCAAATAGTTGCACAAGTCCATTTCTGAATTTACAAATGTTACTTTGCCAGCAGTGTTTTCATCAAGCCTGAAAATGCAAAATGATTTAATTGTTAATAGTGTATATTGTCAATCTCTCAGAATGTTATGTTGTGTGACGAAATGAAACTTTATTTGGGACACATCACTGTGATTATATGCCTGAAGGAAAGCGCCAAGACAGTCCGAACTGTTTTTGCGGGACTCTATGTTTGAGTGTATAGTATCCAGGCTTCTAATATATTACTATATATTTATTTACTAAGCATTTATATCTACCAAACAACCTATTTATCATTAACATAAATATACTAAAAATATAGAAGCGCTTACTTACCATCCTTTTATTACAGTCCAACATCCAGAAAAGAAAGCAGGTGCATTGATTATAAGGCAGACTCCAAGTCTTTCTGGATAATGTCTACTGAGCAACCAGATCAAGTTTTTTAACACCTGGTAATCCATGCATGATAATGTAAAGCTGTTCAGGTCAAATACAATGCATAAGTTATCCACAACTTCTTCAAAGCATTTTCTGCTTGCATCTTCCTGCAAAAGATTATTAGTCTGTGTAATTATTGTTTGAAGTAAATATATTTGTTTGTTGAATATTGCCTTTTAATTTAAGCTGTTAAAAATATTAACTAGGGGCACGCGTCCTAATGTTGGCACTGCACCAGATTATCAGCACCCCCAACTAAAACGCAAATTATAAGCTTTCTATTAATTAATTTGGGATTCCGTTTAAAGAAATGAAAAATAAGATCCTTTTGGAATTATAAACTGGGCCAAACTACATTCTTCGATTAAATTTTTTTTTTTAAAAACGCGGGAACATGTCCTTCAAATTACTTTGTTTTGACAGTTTCTTATGATCGTAGGTAAGTTCAGGTTTTTTTATTTTACTTTATTTTAGATCTTTTAGATATTTTTTACTGAATCTTTAGGTTTTATTCATGTATAAAATGTTTTATAAGGCTTATCTGACAATGGAAATGAACGTTATCTTGATTTTATGTTCATAAATGAGGTGCTGACATCTGGGTTCAATTTTATGCGAATTGCTAATTATCGGCACTGGTACTGTTACATGACAAAGTGGTATGTAAAATTGTTAATCCATATTTTTTATTGTAAAGCGTGATTATTTTATGCCTAGAATTCAATATTCTTGGAAAAGTACTCTATGATTTCGGATTTCATATCCTGGCATGGTGCTGAAACTAACATTGCTAGTTATTTTCATAGTGTTGATATTATGATCAAAAGAATGTCTATTATTTTTTGGAATTTTTTATATTTATTTTTCTGAAACTTCGGTTGTTAGGCTAGGTATAAATAAAAGAGATTTTACTATAAACATTGGATTATTTCATTTATCTACCTAATTTTATGTCTAATTTTAAGGTGCTGATAATTGGCTTAGTCAATGCCAATAATTGGCGATGATGGTGCCAATAATTGGCGCCAGGGTCATTATTTAGTCAGACTCATCTAAATAAAATGTGTATGAATAAAAACTATTTTTTATAACAAAAATCAATTATTTATTAAATAATGAACCAAGAAAGCATATTGTTATAGTTGTTATCATTATCATCACTGTAATAAACAATGTTAAAGTAGGACTAACTCTTAAAGTGCTGATAATTGGTAGCATCACCCTATATAATGTTAAAATACAAGCATTCCTGGAGAATAATGAAACATTTAGTTCTATGCTAAGGAGTAACAACAACAACAGAAAAAGTGTTTAATTGTGTGCTATAGAATAATAATTGAAACTCACCAAGCAGTAAACAATGAATTTGGTGAGGTCATCAATGTTTCTATCACTTGAGCTGTGATTCTTTGCTGGTATGTATACAATAGGTCTACCAACTATATCTCTGTGACGAAGTACTCTAGCCTTTTCTGAATACTTTTCTATCATCTCTTTGTTACTTCCCAAGTCAGCCACACCATATTCTATTCTCCATTTGTTTGTCTTTATAATGGCCTAGAATAAACAATAATGTAGAACAACATTAATTTATAAATTTAATGTAACATTGAAGCTACTAATAGAGTAAGAACCTACCTGAAATGCGTTATCAACTGTCTTAAATGCTCTCAAGTATCTTCGTAATGAAAACTCATTGTGATATTGTGCTGGATCTGCACTAACAATCATATTCATCCTTTCCTTGAGTTGTTTTAAATCTTCAAGATTTACAGGCTTTGGTTCCTCTGCCATGGCTTTGTTTTTACAGTTAGTTTAAGTAAGTATCACTTTTTAATTTAATGTTCTTAAGAGTTACGCAATAAACAATAAAAAACGCGGTTAAAGTGATTATTTAAAATAACAAGTTAATCATAAATAGAATTCAACTCAAGTGCACTTCACTTCAGTTGAAAGACTATCTTTCCACGTAGATGGATATTATTAGATAGTAGATATTCTAAATTCGAGTATAATATCATGTATCACTATTTAAAATATATCACCATAAAATATATTCACTTTATTCTTCTGCCTTGGTTTATTTATTGGTTTCGCCTGCGAAGTACTGACACTGAGTGTTGTGCGATTAAAATATTTATGCTTTTCATTCATATGTATGTTTTTCACATGTCTTGTATAATTTTTTCAACTTAATTTCACTAAATAAACCGCCATCAAAAGTTTAATTAGAATTATCTGTGTTATTATCCGTGTTCGGTTAGAAATAATAAAAAAATATATCATTAAAAATAATGGCAGGCCAAATTATTGAGCCTGAGTTTAAAGAAATATTTATTTTTACACAGGTGCCAAGGTTATTATCCTTGCATACCAATGTTAAATCCCATAAAATAATGATTGTAAAGCAAAACATATATAATTCTGATTATTAAAAACATAAAAAAAATAATAGCCAAGTATTTACAACAAAGATGTTCAAATTTTTGGGGCGTCTCAGTCTGCATCAAATCAACAAAATCGTATCAAGCATAAATAATTATTGTGAATAAAATATATCAATTTTATCATACTGGATATTTACAATCTAGTATTTATCTTTATTAATACTTTCCAGCTAATCCCATCACTACCATAAAAACATTTGACATTAATGACAGTGAAAGTAGTGACATTCATTACAGACAATCAAACTTTTTAAAAAGCTGTTGACGAACTTGGGCTCATGCTCTTTTGAGCTACGATAATGGCTTGTTGCGTGTGTATTTTAATTAAAACCTTAACCACTTTGACCAATGCCATTATGTATACAATGTATCATTTTTGGAACCTTGTATGTATTTTGTATTAGGCTTTAAGACTTTAATATTGTTGAGCAATGTTTATATTTAATAAATAATTAATTTTTTTGATAAGCAAAATCAATGATTATTAATATGTACACGGTTGGAGTGGTATGGTTTCTTTTTCTCTTTACATCTGTCTAGTACTACTCTAGTCTCAGTTTACTACTAATAAACCAAATCTATTAATCGTTATATTTTTACGTGATAACAGACTAAGACTATAAAACCTTCCTAGTTCCCTAGGTGTTAGTCATGGTTTGGAAGATTGCACAAAACAATAATAAGTATTATCAATGCGTGAAATCAGTCTTATACCAATTTGTCTGGGCAAAGTGGATTTCTTATGCCTAGTCTTACTTCATTACTCAAAAGGCTTGTCTTTGCAGTGGTACATTGAAGGTCTGCTGGAAGGTATATACCTAGACAAATTGTTCGGCACTGCGATCAGATCTATTGCACACATAAAACGCCAATAAAAAGCTGTTAGGAGAAATGGATTACATAGGTATGCGGGGAAATAGGAATAAAATATAGAAAAAATCAAAATCAAAAATGTATGGTACGAATTTTTATTTAAGCTAACAGGCCATCAACTTCGAATGCAGGTAGATGTGGGATAGTCCTTCTGAAGTCATCTACGGTACAACAGAAACTGTAGCCGATATCGATGCGGTCAGCTTGCCAGCGGAGCCAGTCGAACCCACTGTTGTTGCGGCAGTGGTCAGTGCAGAAAGTCAGGGCGCGTACTTCAGCCTCAGTGTAGTAGGGATTGTTAATGCTCACGAAGGCAGTTCCGATACGACGAGAAGCATCATAAACCACCTAAAGAATGAAATATTATTAACATTACTTGTTATGTACCATCCTTTGTGATCCATCTAGCATCAAAAATAATAGCCGACTAAGGAACAGTTTGTAGATTATCTATGTATACGAAAACCAAAAAAAGGGAAAAGTTAACGTAATATTTTTTACCAAACCGTCTAGCTAACAAGTTTTTAGCAGACAAAGGTTTGCTTCATTATTTTTTAAGGTACTAATTTCAGTCTTTTTAATGGACTGTAATAAAATCAATGATTAACGTACCTTGTAGTAGTAAAGAGGTACAGGAAGTTGAGGGTTGTTGTTAGCATCACGATGCAGATAAATGTCAACAAGTCTGTCGTTCTGATCCCTGAGTTGAGATACACCGAAGGTACCGGTGTAGATCATTGTACTGTATCCAGCTTCACCGATGCGAGCACGAAGGTTCTGTAAATGAAATGATTGAAATAATTGTAATTTGATAGTTTTTATGATTTTGATTTCAGTGAGTAATTGAACATGTATAGTTTTCGAAGGTAGTCTTATTGGCTCTTACCTGTTCGAGCCAGTTCCAATTGCCAGCATTGAACGGCTGCCATTGAGGAGCAGCGTTGACGAAGTAGAAAGTAGCACGTTGGCCAGTAGCATAGATGTAATCAGTTTTGGCAGCAAGATGACCACGAGCGAGGAACTGAAGGTTGGTAACGTATTTGTCAGCCAATTCAGCACCGACGAGACTTGCGATAGTTGCTTTCTGTTGCACCTGAGTGTACATTGTGTTGACAGCGACTCCAGGGAAGAATGAACCAGCTAAAAATAAAAAATCATAAATTATTTCTAGAACCAAAATTAAGAATCTTGGTATTTCTAGATAACTTTAAAGAACTAACTACAACAGATGTACTTCAATTCATAGCTTTTAACATTTATTGATGTCGCTTAATCTAACATTTTGCTTAACTAATCTTACAAATTTTAAAGTTTACTTAACTTTACCACCGCTTCCTAAGCATCAACCATTTACTATTATCACAGCCTCGTCTCGATTATAGGATTACCTTTTTTTTACAATTTCGTCAAAGATTCAATTTTAACTTTACTTACCTAACCAGCTAGGTCTGTCAACACCAGTTTGATGAATAGCATTGGGTGCATTCTGCTCATACCAGACGTACAGTACTTCAAGACGGCTTTGATCAAAGCATGACCATAACTTGGTGTAGAAAACATTGTCCACAATGAAGCCAATCCTGAAATAAGGAAAAGTGATTATTAGACTTGACTATGTCTACCTATTCTTTTCATTTCCGAAGTATTGTTAAATCGCATGAATGCTATGTAAACACATACTAGTGAAGGGCAATACAATATAAATCGCTTTACAAACGCAACGGGCCAGCACAAAGTCAAATAAGTTGTGTAGTTGGATGTGCCGCGCCGTTGTAGTTATTTTTTTTATCTTTCATGTTTACTTTACTATATCTTAGTTTTGCAAATATTATGTGAATAAAGTTCAAAAAGTAATGAAAGAAATTAAAGATTTCATTGAAGGAACTCATTTAAAGATCTGACAAGAAAATGGAAGTTATATTGTTTCCAGCACCACGTAATCTCATTCTTAATTTATCTTTGGTCCCAAAGTCTTAATTTGAAGCAGTAGAAATAAACATTATCCCCCTTACTGATAAACGCCTCGTAAATTGAATCACTGTTTAGCTAGATTTTTATTACGAAAACCAACCTTATACCAAACAATGTAAGAGTTTAAGCTAATTAATCAATTGACTAAAATTTAAGAGGCCTTTATGAGTTCTATCAGCTATTTCAATTTGGCAAACGATGTACCAAACACCCTGATAAATAACATATATAATGGCTTTTACTTCACGTCGCACGAATACTTAAGTGTCCAACCTCCATTTGCAACATTTTACACCAGAAACGTTTTATTGATTAGTTTAAGCAAATAATATGATTTTATAAAAGTTTTATATAAAAAAAATAGTTAACGTGTTTATGAAATGATATATTACAAATAATCATTAAAAAGTCAAACAGTTATGTTTATTTTCACAATTTTTTATGGAGGTTGAGCAAATAAACACAAAACAAATTATGCAATTGGAGATAGACCACTACTGGAGTGGAGGTTGAGCATTTTGCATTCGAATATATTTAGTACTTAAGTGCCCTATAACCAAATACAGTGTGTTTGTGTATCGTGGTAAAAAAAAAAACTAGTTAACTGGCTATTTATTATTAAAAAAACACAGAATTTAAAAAAAAAACACTGATATATATGTTACGGTAAATGTGATTAATTGAAAATTATTAATAATTAATATTATTAATAATAATTACATGTTTTGGTAATGTATCGAAATTTATTACTTTTAGTAGTAATTATTAATAATTCACAACACATATTGGTAAAAGTGATAAAATAAATAAAAACCCAACTTTTTTTGACCAGCAGATATTTTTTTTTCATAAATTAAGAATGTGGTTGGTTGCTACACTAGGTACCTATACATAATACAATACGAGTATAAATAAAAAATACAATATTTTTTTGTTTTTGTACCGATACAAGATCGTTTACTTCGCCTGGTATTGTTTATGTTGTCTGATCCTGTCAAAACCTTAGAGATTCCAGAAAGGCTTTGTCGTCAGATTTCATTTATTTGTATGTACTTCTAATATATTTTATTTTCTTTTCGGTTAGTGTCTGATTTGAATTAGTCCTTATTCGTCGTATTCTTCTTTCGTCGGATTCTTGATTCATCGTACGTAATGTAAACATAAAATGGAACTATGGTATTACCGTGACTCTACTTCTTCATTTCAATATGTACAATAAAAACGACATAAATTGAAAATAAAACGGTGATAAGATCATACCTATACGTATAAAAAATAATTAATATACTGACACTATTTAAACAATTTAGAATGGATTTTTTTTAAGAAAATTAACCCTTTTTTTGACGATTCTTTATGTTTTCATAAGGAATTCTTTAGTTTAAGGGCTATTCATCCCTCAACGGCGTAATTAGTTCTGAATTTCTCATCCAAAACAGGAAAGAAAATGCAAAGCAACGGACATAATAAAAATAGATGTACAATGTGAGCAATGGATCTGTGGCGAGTAAAAAATAGTTTTAATCTTCTTATCTAGCATCTAACATCATTGCGAACACAAAGCGTAAGGTATACGTAAACACAAAACTACCCATTTAATGCTAAGAAATTTACCCATTTAACAATTAGCAAACATGCAAGTAGCAGGTATATTTTGACAGTCGCCGCACAAAAGCAATATTTTTTATTATTATATTAGTTATATTTTACAACCTTACGAAATGTTCGAAACAATCTGTTCATTTATAGATACGTCACAATTTCATTCAAAGATTTAATTAAATCGGAAACTATAAGAATTAAATTTAAACATCCTGTACTATAAGTTAACGATACGCAGTGATAATCTGCAAAGAAATGTTAACAAAAATACAAGTTACCGATTCTTTTCTATTGTTGTGACTATATTTTCCGATTTATATTTCGTCACTGACATTTCGGGTACTGTTTTCTATTAAAATTAATACGTTTTTTCTATATTTCGCGTTAGTTTTAACTCAAATGAGGGCGAGCACCAGCTTCGTCACAAAATAAATTAATAATGGCGGCGTACTGCGTCATCAAAATGCGATGTCGTGATTGGTTACCTGTGAGGAGATTGAATACTTAAGCACTTAATCGATGTTCGGATGCACGTTTGGTGTTTCTCTACGGACTTTGAGCAATTAAGCATTAAGCTTAAATTCTCTTGTGTTAGTTTTCAAAAACTTAAATTCCTTATAAATAATGTATTTTAAGTCCAAACAGCAAGTATTATATACCAATCGAACCGCAATTTGATCCTTAATAAAATGGCATTAAAAAGTGAAATTCGTCAAAATCGTCGGTTGAGCAAATAAGCATTCAGGCGACGTTCAAGCACTTCTAAGGTATCTTAGATCTGAATTATACTAGGTAGGTACCTGATGACAAGGTGGTTGTTGAAACATCTTTCGTTGGTGGCTTGAGCCTCGTGGAATGAGTGAGCAGAGCAAGTCAGTTGACCAAATTCACTATTGCCATTCAACCAACCGGCACCAGAAACCAAAGCGTTGTTGACACAGGTTGCAGTCTAAAAATATAAATACATAATACCTATTAGTACATAAATGACTTTCATTACATTTGTTCATTATCTGAGTAAGACATCTTCTAAATTGTGCCACCTAAAAGGTACAGTGAGAGAAGAAATTAAAGTTAGTTATTTTAAAATGCGACTGCGTATTTGCACCGACCGATAGCTTCATTAAGTGGAGGTGGCTGCTATTGCAAGCGAAACTCAAGATAGCGCAAGATAAAAACGTTTGTAGAAGTCCTTTGACGTCTTTACATTGATATTATCGGTTTGCAGACATTTTTATCAGACTGTAAGTATTTGCTCATTTGGCGAGCTTTAATTGCTGCACGTTACGTTAATGTTTTTAATAATATTTTCAAGTAAATTGCACTTACAGCAGTAGCTACAGATGCAGCGATGTTGGGGTGTAGAATAAGACGTCCAGATCCAGGACAGGCAACGGTTACTTGTTCGCCAGTGTTAAGGTGAATGTTGCCGCTGTTGCCAGTAGGCACGGGGTAGTCATTGTTGTGTAGGTATACAGGCTGCGGCTGGCCCAAATCACCATTGACTCTGATTGTACAACCTGAGAAATTTTCAAATATACCTGTTAATACGATATTATAACAACGTCACGATTCTAATATACAATGAAATTATATTATCGACTAAGACATTATGTAGACTACAGAGGAGAAAACTATAAAAGTGACCCGGCAAGCCAACTCCTATTGCCACTTCAAACTGGTGATCCTAAGTCATTATTTCTCCTGCGGATTAGTAATTTATGTTTTGATCTCACAGAAACACTTTAAAATATAGCTTTGTCCCCTGGGTGACAGTCAGCCTTAGAAGAATGCCAAAAGTCTTCAATTACGTCTGTTCCGCGAATCAATACTGGGGTGAATTAGTGAATTTATTTTTCAGTCTTTTACACACGGGTAAAAGACTATCTTATGACACTGCGGCAATTAGGACGAGAAGATATGTATCAGCTTTCGCGATTCTACAGGCGAATTGGATTCGTCGAGTGACCTATTTCTCAAAGTTGGTCGTATATAGTTAGACTAATTGTCTCAGGTAGACGTACCTACTCCTCGACAACTTCGAGTTTAGAGTGTCCAACCGCTGGAAACTATCCGAATACACTCTGTAATTCGATCAATGTACCTTTGTCGGTTACAAATACGATCTTTATATTTGTTTGTTTATATCTAATAGAAATAAGAAGTAAATATTTGTTTTTGTCATCTAAAACAGCGTTTTTCATATTTATGTACTTACACAATTTTATTTTGGCCACTTATTTGCATAATATTCTATCTTTAACTGCAGTACGTACATTAGCTTGGATTTAGTAACCAAGTCGTTGTTTAAGCTTCACTAAATTAAATTTTAGCTATTATTTTCAGTTGGATTCACAGATGACTAATATAAGAGATCCAATAAACAAATAAACAAGAAAATAGGAAGTACTCAAAGATTACTTAATAATAGGATATATTAAATACATAACAGTTTGTACGCGACTGGTTATTAAAATCTATAGATTCGTCATTTTTAATCATCGAAGAATTATAAAGATCGAAGGGAAATTTAAAAAAAAAGGAAATATCCATACCGCTACGTGCGTCGCGTGATGCTTCTTTGACGTTCTTTTTTTGTTCCATTTCTAACCATGTGTCAAGGTAGTCGTCGAATTCATCTTCGTTTAAGACTAACGCAAGTTCTCCGGGCTCCGGTAATCCTGCGGGCACAGCTGCTACTGCAGCTACGAGTGCTGCTAGCAGAAGAGTTAGACGCGTCATTCTCTCTTCCTACCTCAAAGCTACTGCACCGTTGAGCAAACAAAAGCACTGTACCAACGTTTCCTACTTTGCAATATATTTATACTAACTCTGTATCAGAATCAGATTCCAAATAAATCTAACAAATCAATAAAGCGTCATAACCATTGTGATTAATAATCTTATTAATTACACCTTGATAACATTATTTACAAGTATTTTTTACAAAATATTATACTCCTTATCGAAACTGAACAGTCATGAAGTCACATTGTAGGTTATACAGGTTGGCTAGGAAAAGGAGGAGCCTAAAGAAGGAGCGACATATCGTATCAGCTGATAGACGTTCACTGCTGGAGATTGGCCTCTTTCCTTGTACGGTAAATTGTAGAATAACATTTAGGTTACCTTTTTTTTATTCAATCGTACCAACTAGCTAATCACCCTGTATACCGATAAACATTTGTTTTTTTATTAATCAGTAAAAATTTTGATTGATATGTTTCAAAATAGGAAGCAGATATCTTATCAGGAGCAGCCAGGTTCGCAATGGTAGATCATGCGGGGTCTAATGAAGGTAGGTAATATCGTAGGAGTCCTACTAAAGGTCCGACCTTTCCGTGACGTTTGGTTATTAGTCAATCTGTTGTCAAGAGTTGTTCAAGCCGCCCAAGGCCGAGTATGTCACTACAACGACAGCCCGAACCGACTGTTTACGACTGCACATTACTCCTAAGCACGGAGACGCTCATATAAAATTGCACTGAAAGGTCACACCCATCTATGAGTGACCTCGTCGACGTTGCTGTAACATCTTTATCTATCGTCTATGAATCAATGAATAGTACTTAAGAAATCATGGGAAAGGAATTTTATATGGCTCAACATGTACAAATAAAATGAACAATAGTAAGACGAGATAGTTAGTTAATATATGTTTTTTAAAGACAACTCTGGCGCTGAGGATGTCACGTTGGGTCGCGGGAAATTTTAGATTAATGGACATAAAGTACTTCCAGGCTCAAGCCAACCTAAATTATGAATCGCCAAAATTTTTGGACGCCGGGAAACCGATGTATGAGGGAGGCACAGGACCCCACAAGGTGGCAATATTTGAAGGAGGCCTATGTCCAGCAGTCGACGTCAATTGGCTAATATGGTGATGATGTAAAATTTTGTATTTGAACCCGTGAACTTGTGAACGGCAATAACCTGGAGCAATAATCAACAGTAACCTGCATTGTACTTAGGTACTTTACAAAAACAAATAATATACCTAATGATAAGATTATAATGGTAGCTACGTGTAATGATCTCTTATCAAGCTAATCGAATTGGCTCTCGAAACCTGATTTTATGATAATAACTATTTTGATTGTTAAAGACCTTAATTTAAAATTATACAAAATGCTAAATACAAGGAGAAAGAAAGGTATTATATTAGGGTTATTTTTCTGTTTATAAAATATTATCCGGTAGCTCTATGTTTAATATTCTCTCTCTCGTTTGATGTAATAGTGCCTCTGCTATTGCTATTACTTGCCGATAATACAGTTATCATTTGCATTGTATTTTCTCAAAATACAGGGTTTCCTTTTGACTATGCAAATTAAAGGAGTATTTTTTGGCCCCTTTTAAATGTAAAACATAACACACCCATTCTGACCTCCTATCGTTAAGTTTGGCGAAATCTTATCATATGATTAATTACCTGTTATTAGTATTTAATCCTTTTGTTATATTATCTTTAATACGTTCACAATTGTTTGTTGATAACGGTAATTTGTTGTCACGTAGACATCACGCTAATACAATACTACCTACCGTTAATTCAATATAATCATAATCGTGACTGACGACCGAAGTAGGGTGAAACCATTTGGAAATTATGATGCGGTACAAATGACTGGAAGGAGTGAAGTGAACTTGGGGAGGCCTCTGGACCGATCATCGCTGAGAGAGAATCACAATCATTACTATTATGATTGTGGTTCTCTCTCAGATTAATGACGATCCAGATGTCGTCAATTGTAGTTCAATTGTTTGTAGTTAGTACATGATTACCACGGAAGTGTCGCGGTTTCACTCTGTAAATATTATTTTGAAAACAAATACGTCAAAAACTCCCTGATAAAATCAAACGGTCTTGTTCATGCTCACATGTTTATCAATGTTCAGTAATATTTCAGGTGCCCTTATGTCTTAGAGTTACGTTATTCAGGTTATTGTACCTGATTTTATGATAATAACTATTTTGATTGTTAAAGACATTCTGCGGTACCAAAATTGTTCTTCCAAAGTTTCATATTATACAGCGAGTTTGTAAGGTAAATAATTATCTAACTTAAATGAGAGCTTTCGTATTAAGCCGTGTTATCGATCAAGCTCTTTGGTATTTCAGTTTATGGTGACGGAAGGATGACGGCTTTTAGAAAATAAATGAATATATAGGTAAAGGGTTCTTGCTTATAAAGAAAACTAGTGTTTACATAACATGATTGGTGACTCGTAAATCGAGTTTAGAAGTGATCGTTTATTATAACTACCCATTTCTATAAATCCTACTAGGTAAATAGCTAAGAAAGTATGAAATGGCTTGAGTATAGTAGTGAGGTTAAACCCACTTGTTAGAGCTAAGTACTCTTCCTTTATAGCTATGTTACCTTAGTTGAAGAACTGCACCTAGTTACGTTTTTATTATACTGAAAATAGCTCAAAGGTTTGTTTGCAAACTGACTGTGTCCAAGATATTTTACAACGCTTAGTTATAATTTACATCTGAGTATAACTAATATGAGGTAAAATAAAAAAAGGCTTAGAGATGCACAAACATCCATGAAGGTTTTAATATATAGTTTATGGTGTCAGGCAAGTTACTCGGTCACCGATAAGTTATTTATGAAGTGCACTTAGGTAACTGTTGCACAACAATCCTGGGTTGTGTGTGACCACTTAAGAATAAGTGATATCTATTGAAATATATTTTACAGAAAATTAATTACGATAAAATTTACGTCTAGTCATTGAACTGTTGACGTCGCAGCTGCGTGATATATACGGCACACCGATACACGATAATTACCATCTCCTGCGAAGCCGCTTACTTTACCCAGCTTATCTCACCATCATTTTTGTTTATCGTTGCATTTACTTTGTATAACTTCGCCATAGTTTAAAATTGATGGCTTTTATTTAAAAACAATAACCTGAATAACGTAACTCTAAGACATAAGGGCAACACCTGAAATATTACTGAACATTGATAAACATGTGAGCATGAACAAGACCGTTTGATTTTATCAGGGAGTTTTTGACGTATTTGTTTTCAAAATAATATTTACAGAGTGAAACCGCGACACTTCCGTGGTAATCATGTACTAACTACAAACAATTGAACTACAATTGACGACATCTGAATCGTCATTAATCTGAGAGAGAACCACAATCATAATAGTAATGATTGTGATTCTCTCTCAGCGATGATCGGTCCAGAGGCCTCCCCAAGTTCACTTCACTCCTTCCAGTCATTTGTACCGCATCATAATTTCCAAATGGTTTCACCCTACTTCGGTCGTCAGTCACGATTATGATTATATTGAATTAACGGTAGGTAGCGTATTAGCGTGATGTCTACGTGACAACAAATTACCGTTATCAACAAACAATTGTGAACGTATTAAAGATAATATAACAAAAGGATTAAATACTAATAACAGGTAATTAATCATATGATAAGATTTCGCCAAACTTAACGATAGGAGGTCAGAATGGGTGTGTTATGTTTTACATTTAAAAGGGGCCAAAAATACGCCTTTAATTTGCATAGTCAAAAGGAAACCCTGTATTTTGAGAAAATACAATGCAAATGATAACTGTATTATCGGCAAGTAATAGCAATAGCAGAGGCACTATTACATCAAACGAGAGAGAGAATATTAAACATAGAGCTACCGGATAATATTTAATAAACAGAAAAATAACCCTAATATAATACCTTTCTTTCTCCTTGTATTTAGCATTTTGTATAATTTTAAATTAAGGTTTTAAAAAAAAAGTAACATTTAAAACTCATTTTCACAAGTTTAATTTAGTGTTTGGCTAGGTAGAGGTAGTTACTCGTAACAAGGAGGTTAGAAGGCTTCCTTACATCTAAATCTGTGTCCTTAGTCCTAGAGGCTCATTAATGCATATGTTTCTTGCTCAATTACACGATGGACCCACACGAATAAAATCGATGGAGTATTAAGAATCAGGTCTGTGTTTAAAGTTTTAAAATAAAATCACGATACAGCAACAGCCCTTTTGTCAATGTCGCAATGCACAAACACGCCTCCATGCTCCTGCCCTACGTATACCATGTCGGACAAACTTATAGTAACAGGACATCACAGGTGAAAAGACGTGAAGGGCAGATGCAGTTGTCCTTATAAGAATAGGCAATACGCCTGTTTTTGTTAGCACAACTGCATTTGCAATCCAGACTTTGGTGCACGCCTCAATACAGTGCTTAAATGTGGTTGTAGCGTTTATCTTATTACCTACGTAATATTCGAGATTTTAATTCAGCTTGTTGATAAGTCGACGACGCAAAGTCGCAAACATTAGTACCTGTGTAATACCTACTACACTTGTATAAAGTAAACAAGTGTATCTACAATAATAATTACTTTTAAATGTTCTTGCGCGTCCATTTATGTAATAAATATGTGTCTGATAAACTACTTAATATCTCCAATGAACCACACTTGAACTAATTAAAATTACTTCCCTCACATTTACCGTTAGTTTCTTTGAACTCGGCAAGCACAAAGCTCCCTTTAAGCTCTGCTATATTGCCCGGCTTACAGACCTATTAAGTACGGGAAATATCGGAACGAGTATATCATTTACTGTTCGAATGAGAACCACATGAAGCTATTTCTTCTACAAATTACGTTATAAAATTTGTATTAGCTACTGATTTAATTACTAGATAGGAACGCAATATCCGATAATATAATTAGGGTTTTACCTCACGATATTCGTAGTACATAGACGTCATTATCACGCCCAATCTTCATTATAATGGACTGATTAGCTTAACGTACCAGAGGTAACTGATTGAAAATTCGTAAATTCTAAATGTTGGTAAAGTATTGTACGAAGTATTTCTACGAATTTTGGATGAACGAGTTAACTAAGGTAGTTTAGGTGATCTTAAGGAAATCTATTATTTTTAAAGCTGGTTTCGACAGCTGGTGACTAGCTTAATTAGGTTGTATATTTTTCCTCTAAAAACACAGTAATTTCTTGACATTTTTTTATTATACACATCATCATAACAGCCCATTAATGTCCCACACTGCAGGGACGGTCCTCCTCCCATGACGGAGGGATACTTGGCCTACTAATACCACGCTGGCCAGACGGATTGGTATAGGGTTTAATTTCAAGTTTTTCTTCTTTCTATATACACATACAGAGCCGTTTTATAAAAGTTACTGCACTAGGTACATACTTAACTTGGTTTTATCAAAAATTAAGGGAATTCTATCACTAAGTCAACGAAATTATACATAATCGGTATCAACGCTCTGATTTCAGAGTCATCATCCTAATTAAATAACATTATTTAAACTAGCAGGATTTTATTGTTTATTTTTGTTTTGCATGTAATGTGGATTTATTTATTGCAACAGTATTTAGTAAAATTAGCATTTAAGTTTGCAGTCCAATTGAAATATATTACTAATATTGACATACGTTTTTAACAACATTTAGAGCAACTGTGAAAGTAGAGCTTTAACATAATGCTTATATCTAATAGTTGTGTATCTTTATGTTAAGGTATTTATTACTAGGTCTATGCAACGTAAAATAAAAACGTCAATATAGGACTGATAACTTGTGTATCAAGGTGACGAGCGCTGTGCAGCGGCAAAAACGCAAACTAAACTTTACGTTTGTTAAGTACAAACGAGCGCCCTTTGTCACCAATCGAATAAAAGAAAAACATCACACGAATTTGTCAAAGTAAACAACTGGTCTCAATGTGATTCTGCAAACGAGATAGTTTTCCATCTGTGTCTACCAATTCACTAATCGGATTGTTTCCGGTCAGTGAATATGCAGCGATATCACTCAACCCACGCCGGATCAAGCAGGCAAAGTGGATAAATCGAATGAAATGAATGATCTAAATGTCAATACTACGCATTATAATATTTAATCTGTAAGATTGTGACTTAACTCTTTGGTTATCTGTAATGATTAAAACAGGAAAAGTTTTTAATAATGATTACCTACAATAATATGTGTTGCGATGAGGAACTTAGTACAAGCATAACAGCCAGTATTTCGTTATATTTCTTAGTCTAACCTGGTTTACTTGGACAACTATGAAGTAAGTAATGTGTTATGCCATTCGGTACCCAAGAATTAAGAGAAGTGGCTCTACGCCTACTAGACAGAAACTTATATCTTCACAATTAGAATCCAAAAACGTTATTGCCAAACTCGTTAAAGATGAAGCTATGGTGCGTTAAAGGAAATGATGGCTAAAAAGGATCCAATTACGTAAAATTAAACAATGGAACTCATTGAAATAAACAAAGCCACCATCAAAAAATGAAAATGTAATTAATGTATCTCAATCTCAAAAATACTCTATTAAAAAATAGCACAACTTACGTTCTATCTTTTTTGACGTCATTTGTACTAAGTACTTAATCTAAGTTTAAATACATTTCAAAGTTTAGAAAACTTTACCATCGCCTCCAAAGCGCTAGTAGAGAAGAAGCGGCGCAACAAACTCTACTGCTGTATTTTCTTGACGTCATAAATTTTTAACATTGTAGATAACTGTAATTAGGCGTTGCAACCATTGTATACCATACATAACCATACAATCAAGGATTATTCAATGATAGAGGAAGCGTCATGCAGGTAGTACATAAAAGTGGGAGCACCGTATTACTTTGATGTCATGTCAATGTATACCTACGTTGGCAATTGGGTCACTCGATGGTAACGAGAGACAGCGTGGATAGCGAGTACCATTAGTCCAGTCCAAACTTAATGGTAACTATCCTTAATGAGTCAAAAACGTTAAGACGTAATTAATGTTACTTTTTTAACTTTTAATATTTGTTCAATAGAGCAATAAATAAGAATCAAATGAATTTTATTCTGAAGTCTTTCAAGATTCCAACATTTTATTAATACCATTAACATTACAACGTTAATGATTTTCGGTACATTTACATAATATGTAAGTAATTTTGTGTCAAGCAGAAATTCTCGTTAATCTATAATGACTAAAGTTTGAAACGATGCTAAGGGTTCCGTGAACTTTGATTTTGTGTTTCACTAGGGTAGATTAGACAAGTTCTTAATAAGCGTATTACTTCCAACTCGTTTATATATTTTTATATAGGATAATTACCTTACCGGGTAAGGTAAGTATGTATTACATAACCCGGGTTTTAATAGACAACCAATAGAAAATGGGTGTCTTATAAGTCAACTAAGGAACATTGTGCATCGTACAAGCTAAACATTGCAAGAGACGTCAAACTTAAAAGAAACCAAATACTTATTCTCATTTGCTTAATTTCATATTAAGTAAAATAAGTTTGCGTGTGAATACCCACGTATCTAGGTGCAGGGGTTGTGTATGAGACTCCCGAGCACGGGATCGCGAGTAAAAATCCCATGCAGGGCCATGTTATTTGTTAATGTTGAGTAGAGCTGAAATCCATACTAATATTATAAATGCGAAAGTAACTCTGTCTGTCTGTCTGTCTGTTACTCTTTCACGCCTAAACGGCTGAACGGATTTTGATAAAATTTGGTACAGACAATCTTTAGACCATGAGAAAGAACATAGGCTACTTTTTATTACCAAAAAAAAAAATTTTTTTTTTTACAAAAAAATCGTATGTTTTAGCATTTTGAAATTTTTACCAGAGTGGGGGTGAAATAGGGGTTGAATTAAAGATAAGACACTAAATCTTGGTACGTAGGCTTTTTCTACAAACGGAATTCCCGAAATTCGAACTGTACGGATTCGGATCGGGAACTACAAAGCCAAACTCACATTCACTTCTCTCTCACTCACAACAAATTCTGATTCTGATTGACAAAAACTAATTTCACGCGGGCGAAGCCGCGGGCGGAAGCGAGTAATCTATAAAAGACACTTCTTTCATTGATTGATGCCTGCAGAGTGATGTAGTGTACTTAGTTCTCATATTTGTATTCTTAATTTACATAACACGATGTGAAAATGTGTGGAATATTAATATTATTACATACATTGCTTTAAATACAGTATCTAAAAACATTTATTGTATTTTTAGAATCTCGTAGAGGATCGTTATTTTATTGGTTGATGGGAACGGTTGTGTATTTGTTATTCATAACAGGAAAAAGATATCGTTTTGTTCGTAATTGCATAAATTGATTTTCGTTATATTTCCAATAGGTAAATAACACAAAAACCCTCGTAATTCATTTGTCGGAATGGTATAAAGAAGAGTTAGATTTAGAAATGTTTAAATTATATTGTGACCTATTTTTAAGACAAACTAAAAATATGTTTGACTTAGCGCTGTCCGTTAACCAAAACAAAACAAATATTAGTTTTATTAACTATCCGAAATCGGATAAAAATGGTTGTCCGCAATAAAGCACAGCAAGTGATACTTATACTTAATTATAATGATATGTTCAAATCGTCGATTAATATCTTGATATCACAACCACATTGAAGTCGTCTGGATAGCGAAGGCACTTGGAGAGGTAGTGTTTTGAAGACCTGTTTCGATTCCACTGAAGTGTAGTAGTATTAAGGTTGTAGTATGTAAGAACGTAATATATAATAGCCATGTATGGTTGGGAGTTTTAGAAGTGGAAACCACGATGAAAGTTCAATCAAGACTGCCTTTATTGCATAAGTTACATGACTATTATATATTACGTTCTTACATACTACAACCTTAATACTACTATACTTCACCACCTGTCTTCAAAAGTGTCCTAATTAGTAAGTTCGCTGTGGTCTTTTCTTCCATGATGAACCGGCTCTATAGGCAGAGGATCAAACAGCAGCGGTGTTCCTTGAACACTGTGGTATACCAACCGACATAGGCTGCAATTCATTGTCATTGTCATCATTGTTAAAAAAGACAACTCCCGCACTAGGGATCATGCCCTGTGTCGCGGGGACCTTTTACAAACATCAATTAACGGACACAAAGAACACCCAGACCAGGACAATAATTTGTGGATCTCACAAATCATTGTCCTGCGTGGGGATCGAACCCACAACCTCTTGCACGGCAGCCGCTTGCGCTACCGTCGCACCACCGAGGTCGTCAATTGAAATGATCCTTAAGTTTATTATATGTTATTGTTATCATTCGCGTGTCTGATACCTTAAAAAAGCGGTGACTTAAAAAGACAACATTTTAGGTAGGTACAGCATAATAATATATGCAGACCATTATCTCATCCAGCAGTTCTTAGGCCTGTAAGTAACGACGATAATACGTTTTAGATACCTACTAAAACTCTATTTCCTTATCTTTCTTTATTTTTTCATATCTTTCTAAATTATACAAGTAAAATGAGATCCAAATAGAGGAAGGTACAAAACATATAGTCGACAGATGTTCATTGCGTAATTATACGGGCTTAGATTATTATCTCTTAAACAAAGATCTTCATTTTCAACTTCGTTATTGTACTTTGTAAAACCCTGATGTGATTAGTTTTAATCCACACTTTATGTAGTTAGTTGTCTTCACTTTAGTAGTTAATTAAAAACTTGACAAGTGGTTAAGCTGTATGATATTTGTGAGTTAAAATATCTGCTTACAATTTACAATAGTATGTTTGAGATATTTGATTCTACATAACTATGTAGAATCCGTTTTATGAAAGACCCGTAAGAAGGTTAGCCGACTATGGGGCAAAGGTTGCGGGAAACTGGTTTATGAGGAAAGCACAGGACAGAGAAAAGTGGAGACGTGATTAAAAAACCAGACTCTCTAAAAATTCTTTCGGCCTCAGTTCCAATTTCCCAAAATAAGGTTTTACATCTAAACTATACTTAATGTTTTAAAAAACTAAAGATTTAAAGGGAGGTTTAAAGTTATTCAGCCGCGGACGTCTTTTCACTTAGATGATGATGGTAACGTATTAAAGATTTTAAGATAGTATCTTTTAACGGTTAGGAAGTAGGTCCGATCTGAATTCGTCGATATGAGAATCTAGATATTTCGGATCAAATTCGGACATAGCTTTGCGCACTACATCCGATCCGAATCCATTTTGAATCTATTGCAAACCCGTCGAAACATGGATATATAAATATTGTATCAAATTCGGGTATTACTCTTCGCGCTATAACCAATCCCTGATCTGTGATTATTGATTTGCCAAAGATATGTTATTTTAAACATTTATCACGAGTCTTTTCAATGTTTTAGGGGAAAACATGACGTTAATAACTTTTGCATGCGCTGTCTCTATGTTGACTCTCCATGTCAATTCTCGTTCCTAAAATTCGGTTAAGTTAACTTTTAGTTGTCATGTTTTTGCTATTGCAATTGTAATATTTTGTGGTCGTGTTAAAGTTTTATTTAGAGTGTGACAATTTGACAACTAAAAGTTAACTTAACCGAATTTTAGGAACGAGAATTGACATGCTGCTCTGATTTCAAATGAAATGAAATGAAAATATCACAAAAGGAACATACCTACTTGTAAAAAATTACAAACATTTGATACAAAATGTGTCAAAAGCAAGTGGACTTAGCTAATGTTGCTTTACATAAAAGAGGTTAGATGTCATTGATATTTATTAGTTAGGTATAGTCGAGAACTAAATGGCTTTATCACCTCTAGAGTTACTGTTAGTTGCATGTCATAAAACTATTAGGTTCAATATCGCACAACAAAACATCAGCTAAATTATGACGCTACTTTGACATATAAGTTCTCTTGTATTAGCAAATAGTCGTTAGGTATTTATAAAAACAAATAGTAAAGTCAACGTTAGTGACTGTTACTAGAGCATATTTTCGGTGAAACGTTATAATCTAATGAATTTCTCTCTTTTTTCCTTCTATGTCCATCCCTATCATTTCTTGTATGACGTCATTGGCGCATATTTCAATTTAAAGTTATCGTAATTTTATAATATAACACAAATTAGGGTAAACCACCTAATCGTTAGAAGTCCTACAATTATTGGCACTTAAGAATTAAAAGTGAGTAAAAAGAAAGAAAACACTATAGATTATTTAAATTCAGTATGTAATATCAGTATTATTCAAGTTCAAATATTATTTATTTAATATTTTTATCATATTTTATTTATTTCATGTGTCAACATAACAACAATAAATTTATCAGAATCCTTTTATTGGCAATAGTGCCAATAATATTTTTTTAATACTATTCAATCACATAATAATGATTAAGTATAAGCTAAGATTAAAGTATTTTATCATTTTATGATATTTTATATTTTAGTCTGACACGAAGTCCACTCTTATGGTGCCAACAATTGGGTGGCTTACCGGCCAATATTTGAATTCTACATTTTCAGTTTTTCTGAAATGACAAGCTTGTAATGTCACAAGTAACAAGTTGACTTTAGTTTTAAATTATTTAATGGTTTTTCACATACAAACTCTATAGTTTAATTAGAGACATTTGTATTGTGTTAGTAGATTTTATTATTTATTGCGTTGAAATGAAAGTTTAAAATAGATTGCACTTTTAATCTAAGCAAAGTTTTGAATACGGTCAACCAATGACGTCAAGCTCACGCATAAACATTAAATAACGATCTTAATGAATTTGAATTATGATAGAATTTTTTGTCAAAACTGATAAATATTGATTATGTTTAGTCATAGTCTTGCTAGGGTATTATTGTATTTAAATAACTCATATTGTCATGATTCTTTTAATTTCTGTTATCTTTAATTTTTATGTTACAATACACTGTCATGTAGTCTTTTGTCGACCGAGCGAACAATGTACATTAAATAATGTAAATCGTATCACTGGTACCCACAGGACAAGTTTGCCTAGTGTGGGGCCGATGGATATGATTGTAAAATTGTACTTCAAACTGACAATAAATGGTTTTTTTTTATAGTTGAAACAAGAGTCCGCAGGTACATAGAAACCATAATATCGGTATTTCCTCCGTACTTCATCTGTAACGATTATTCACGTTTGTCGGAATAAAATCTGATGATAGATGACGCTAGAACTGTCATCCTTCATGTGATTTTTGTCCGCGTAAGTTAGCATAGATAGAGCTGATATCAGTTGTTGTACTATTAAGTACTTCAGACACTGTGTTTCCCGACCCTGATCGCTCTTGTTGAAAGAATCGGCATTTAGTTTCGTTAGGAATTTAGGATGATGTTTAATAGTCGGTGTCATCATAACATCCCTCATTGACGTGACCACCAAAACTCCCTTGGTTATAAATACCGAGATTGGCACCGTGTACTCTTTCTCTTTTTTTAAAAATAAAGAGAATATTGTCTTGTCTTAAAGTTAAATGTTTGTCATTAAACTTTAAACAAAATATAATAATATCTACACTAATGACGTAACATTACAAAGAACATAGTTCTCGTAATAAAATAATACATCAAAGGATTAGCTGCCTAACGATAACGCCACATAGAGTACTTGTTACACACTCGCGGAAATCTTTTTATAATCTGCGGAGCAAAAAATATAAATGAGATTATTTTCATGTTACTATTATTTGTATGTTATTGGTACTGTAGTATAGTGAAATGAAAAAGGCTTAACTACTAGCGAGAGCTAGGGTATCGCTTTGGTGTTAAAGAAAGATATTTTTCTAAAATACTAAACTATAAAAACGGAGCCCGTATTCATGGTCTGATATTGAGATAAAGTTTATACTTTCAAAGCAAACTTAGACTACTAATACGATGTTGGACAAGTAGGATTGACACAGGATTTAATGCCAAGTTTTCCTTGTTTTGTATTCTTAGAGATAATAGTTGAATTGACTACTCAATTCTCAACAGATAATAGTTGAGTGAGACCATGATTGCCGTGAACTATTCACAAAGAGATAATAACAACTATGTTAAAGAACATCTTTAAGTAACGTGTCGTCAAGATATTTATTATCACAAAACTACGCACTCTGCTTTTTACACCTATTGCCAAACGTTTGATAGAACAAATATCTTGAAATTCATTTGGTTCATTTATTCAGGTTTTTAGTAGTGTAATTTGTAGTAAATGCTATCAAAGATTTCGTCCAAAAGAGGCTGTGGAGTTAAATAATCTTTGTTCCACCATTTTTAATTTTCAAACTAAGTAAACATGCTAATTCAATTTGTTTGACTGATATATTGAAATAAAAAAGAAGTTAAAGAAAAAAGGAATAGAAAACATTCTGGAGCTCAAAACAGGATTTGATCCATCCCCAGATCCTAGATGTCTTCTCAGCGATGGACCTATCACCTTTTCGGAGAATCCATAGAATGCTAAGAATAAGACAAAAAGGATTCGGAGAATCTGTAGAACTGTGTATCGAAGAAGCTGTATTTACTATTACTTATTTAAATATTTACATTAAAAAAAAAGTCCAGCACTTATTTGCCTTTATTAATTTTATCGTTTCGCGTGTGCGGAACGGTAAATAATGAGTCAAGCCACCATTGCCATTCGGGTCATTTTTTACTTTCTATTTTGTATTTTGTTCTGCGGACGTGCGGTCCACGTCGAGAGATGATTTGGTCTGGTATGTATCATCATCATAAACTTAGTATTGTGTTATACTTCTGATTGTGCGCATTAGAGTTCTAAATTAGATTTTTTTGAAATTAAATTATTTATAAATCGAGTTTGCTTGATTTTCCTTAATTTAATCCTTCAATATTTTTATTAGAAATAGTTAATAAATAGTTAGAAGGAGACTGCAAAATTAACAGTTTTTAACCTCTTATCAGATAATTAAATGTCAATTTATCTAACATATTTGATATAAAATCATTTCTGTCCACTACTTGCACACGATAGGTCTATTATACAAGATAATAACTATTAATCTCCTAATGACATTATGATAAAAAAATAGAATACTCATCGAATGCTATAAAACTGTATTCAAATTAGTTGAACAGACAGTTCATTGGTAATCCGTCTTATAATGCGTCTTGTGTATGTGATCGCAGTGGTACTCTCTGCGGTGGGGTTATCCGCTGCAGCGGCATTCCCTGGTGATATCCCGGAACCTGGTCAATTGGCTTTAGTCCTAGGTGAAGATGATTTTGAAGACTATCTTGATGCATGGCTTGAACTTGAGGAAGCAAAATGGGCTAACGGGTCTAACGCTTCACCTATGCCTCGAAGTGGTAATTTCTATTTTTCTTCTTCTTCCTTCTTATTTCATTCAAAGTGCTTTCAATATTTGAAATTAACTCCTTAACAAATTAGTTGAATTCTATTAACACTTTTATCTTCCAATTTTGTCATTCAGGTTGTTCGCTTAGGGTGAATGGTGATTTTGGTCAACCGCAGCCCGTTTACCTTCGAGACAACACATATCTGTCTGCCAACGGAACCTCTGGTCTAATCACTCTAAGCTCTGGCGAACAAGTGATCATTGCGTGCACCGGTTCAGGACGCACCATTCAACATCCCAACATTGCATCGTCTGTGGCAATCGCTGTATGTACTATTTAATTTTATTGTTCATCTATAATATCCTGCTCTAAAACTTTACCAAGGTTTAGTGAGAAATTAATTGACTTTATTTTGGACTGTATGGGTAAAGTGCTAAGAAAAAATAACGATATAAAACCGTACCTAAATAGTCTTAAACCCTCCGAGCAAGGTTTTTATTCGAAAACGGAGAACTTGACATGAAATCATTTCTACCAACTCTGGCCTGGGTAGATTTAATACTCTTAAGTTAAAGCTGTCGATACCCTAGTTCACTGTAGGGTAGATCCATTTCTACCGAAGTATATTATCACATTAACCTTATAGTTTTTTTTACTTGAAATATTATTTTCCATGCGCAGACAGCAAGATGTGAAAACGACGCTTTGGTTTCTGGCTCTGGTTGGTTAAACGGTCATAGTGCTTTTGGTCAATTGACATGCTCAGCTCACCCCTTCCACGAAGCACAGGCTACTACTGACAGATGTTGGAATAACAATCTTGTTATACGGTTAGTGATTGTTGTAAATTGTAAAGATATTCGGAAAGGTGAAACTCGAGCTGTTGAATGGGTCAGAATATTGGGGTTATCCTAAGTATATGCCGAAAGTAATTGGTGTTTTTGTGAAGTTGTTAGTTTACTGTTTGCTAACTTAGCTGTTGTATAGACGGGCAAAAGACTTACTAATGTTGGAGCTAAAAGTTTACCAAATGGTGATCACTCGGTTTTAAGATGGCTGAGAATCAGTCTTATTAGTTACATAATAAATATTAAGTCCGGTGCTAGTATGGAGAAGTTTATGGGTCAATCTCCAAATCGGGCGTATTCGTGTGATCGCTCTGGTGCTTTTCAGATCTTGATATTTTTTGGTAATTATGTATCTCATTGAAAATAATGATATTAAAATACTACATTTTTACTATTGGCCTTCATTTTTGACAAATAGTTAAGGAAATATTTAAGTTCAAACATTTTCGCGTCCAGAGCAATCATGATAGGCACTAGAGCGATCATAAATGGTGAAACAAAAATAATAAAATTGGTAATATATTATTTATTTAGTCATTTTTAGTCTTGCATGTTACAAGATTTTATGATTTTATGTTTAGGGGATATATCTAGAGCTTTTTGAGAGCTCATCAGTTAGAAACTTGTTCATTTTTAGGAGTAGGGCAGCGTACCGATTTTGAAACAACGGAACCCTTATAGGATCACTTCGTTGTCCGTCTGTCAGTCTGTCAAGACCATTTATCTCAGGAACGCGTGAAAGAAAGAAAGAAAATAAGTTTATTAAGTTTATTAGGCATACATACACAACATCCAACAATCAAACATGAACAATTCTAGATATAACATTAAACAAAAACAAATAATAAAAATTAAAAATAATGTGTAGTGCAATGCTGTGTAGAGGGATGCCTAAGAGGTTTCAGCTCAGCTTAAGCTACGGATGACCGCAGCGCTGATTTCAAGCCGAAGCGTGGAAGTATCAATTTTCAACAAATATTATTAATGATGAGACGTGACGTCATAGAATTTTTGACAGATAAGTAAGTCGTAATGTCACATAATTTTTTTTGACAGCTGAGTCGTGACGTCAATGACTTTTTGACAGATGTGTCGTGACATTACAGAATCTTTGACAGATGAGTAGTGACGTCATTGAATTTTTGACAGAATCTGTCAAAAACTCTCACATTCACATCTGATGTGTCGTGAAATCACAGAATTTTTGACAGATGAGTCGTGACGTTATAGAATTTTGGCGGGAAAAAGAATATTTAGACAGCTGAGTCCTGACGTCATCACAATTTGGCGAGAAAGTAAATAGGTTTGTACGGAACCCTCGGTGCGCGAGTGAGACTCGCACTTGACCGGTTTTATAAGGGTTCCGTACCGATTTTGGAAAAACGGAACCCTTTGTTGTCCGTTTCTCTATCAAGACTATTATCTCAGGAACGCGTAGAGGTATCAAGCTGAAATTTTTGCCAAATACTAAGGTCTATTGCCTTTTAGTGCTGTAAAAAAATCAAACTTCTAATCTAACGAAATCAAGACATATAGCCGTTTATGTCGCAAATTTTCGATGAGCAAAGGGCAAAAAGCTACAGGGTACTTCCAGTCTACATACAAACTTGAAATTTGGCATGAAGCAAGGTCTTATAGTGCATGTAAAGGAAAACTTCCGAAAACTTGAAATTTTGGCTTCCATCATATTATATTTTGATAATTTCGTCATAGTTATAATAATTTTGACAGCTGAGTCACGTGACTAGTGACGCCATAGAATTTTGGTCACGTGACACGTGACGTCATAGAATATTTGACAGCTGAGTCGTGACATTTGTCGTTGTAACAATCTGGTATTATTACTTAAAGTAGAAAGAAAGAAAAGAAAGAAAGAAAATAAACTTTATTTGACACAGTAGACACTATACACAAATAGAATTCAACCCAATTTACATAATTACAAGAATTACATATCTTAATATTAAGTTGTCTATAGTTATACAAAAATATATAATTGTATGTATATAAGTAACAAAAAAAATGGCAAATGTGTCTTAAACCTGCGACAAAAAGGGAACCAGCTCAGCATAAAGCCAGGCGATGATACCTGGCGCTGATTTTCAGCTGTAGCCATGATTTTGACATATGGATGCCAGCCCATTTTAAATACAAATAACATGATATCTTAACTTAAATTAAATTAAAAAAAAAATTGAGATTGTCGGACAAGTGCAAAAAAAGTGTTAGTAACATAAACAATTATTACTTTATAATGCAAAAGTATGTCTTTTGTGAAATTTAATAACAGAATGAATCAAATGTCGTAAAAGATAACAGAGCGGATTACTTTCATTTCGATAGAATTAGTTTCACCAACAATTGAACTAAGTATAATATTTAATCAAGTCATTGACAGATACAATTAATGCAGTACCAATAAATCTAATTTATTCGTTTACTGCGTTAGTTAAATTTAAACATTTATTACGATTCATAATGTACACGGAGTGGACCGGAGGTACACTACTTTTTTTAAGATTTTTTAAATTTTTATTTCTCACGTACTTTATAAATATCTCATACTTGAAAAAAATTTACATTAAAATGTATCGCTTAGGTGCAGACGCAGACGTTAGCGGGCCAATTGCTGACCATGTGCTGGGCACAGCACAGGCACACAAAGCACACATACACATATAAACCAACACATACACAGGATACATATAAATACACCAATAAAAGACACTCAACAGATAAATAATTAATTTACCACCACATAAACGTACCTGTATATATTTTATTTATACCCAAATACACACAGAGAAATGCCTATGGCTGAAGTTTGTAGACATCAGCCAGTAAGGCCAACATGACTAACCATGACTGTATACACCAAACAATGACAAGGAATACCCTGTAGACTAAAACGATCACAGCCTATATTAATGAATAATTCATGTTCACATTACTCATTTTTACCTGACCATCTATTAGATGTTTTTTTAAATGATTCCTGAAAGAGTGAATTGTGGTCAGGTTTTTAATAGGTGGGGGTATATTATTCCATATTTTAGTTGCAGCATAACGAAAGCTGCCTCTAAAAGCGGTCGTACTATGCTGAGGTATTGACAATTGCTGCGAACATTGCCTTGTCGTGCATTCTCGCCTTGTAGACATCCACGCAAGTTTTTGGTACAAGTATTCTGGGACTCTGTGCTTAATAATGCCAAACATAAGACATGCAAGATGTAACTTCCGCCTCGACTTCATTTTTAAAATTAAATGATCATTAAGAAAAGGTGTAACGTGACTACGTCGAGGAACAGAGAAGCAGAATCGAGCACATGCGTTTTGTATCCTCTGCACAAGCTTATCTGTACGGGAGAGCAAACGAGGTCCATAAACAGTATCAGCGTAATTAAGTCTAGACAGAACTAATGCCTCTACGAGTTGCAAACGTAGTTCCTCTGATAGGTAAGGGCGTATCTTGTATAGAACTTTTAACCTATAGAAGCAGTTGCTAACAACATTCGCTATATGAGACTCGTACCTTAAGTTTGCATCAAGATGTAAACCCAAATTCCTGGCCTCATATACTCTCTCAATTTGTTTGTTCATCAGACTGATGTTTAGTGTTGATGGTAAAGACTTAAGTTGATGTTTAGTACCGAAAACCATATATTTCGTCTTGCAAGGATTAAGAACCAAACAATGCAGAGCAGACCAATCAGATATTCTTTGGAGATCGTCATTAAGCTTTGTGAGAGCAACCTGGTAATCTTTGGGCTTAAATGAGGCATATATTTGTACGTCATCAGCATACAAATGATAAGCTGAGTTCTGTAAGCACTTGGTTATGTCTGCGCAATACAGGGAAAACAAAATAGGTCCCAATATAGAACCTTGGGGAACTCCTCGATTTAAATAAGATACCTCAGATTTTTTCAACTTTCCATCATTCATACGCAGCTCTACAAGCTGCCTACGTTGTGATAAATAGCTTTGGAACCATTGTAACGCGGCACAGTCTAAACCATAATAAGCTAACTTCGACATCAATAATGACACATTAATAGAATCGAAAGCTCTAGAATAATCGAGTAATATCAATATTGTACACATACCTGCATCTTGTGCTGCCAAGATGTTATCAGTTACATCAATAAGTGCAGTAGATGTACTATGCTGCCTCCTAAATCCTGACTGAAGCATGGGTATGACATTGTTTGTCTCCAAATAGTCTGTCAGTTGCCTGCACACGACCCTCTCGATCACTTTTGACAAACAAGGTAAAATACTGATGGGCCGAAGGTCGCCTACCGTGGATGGGTTCGGTTTTTTGGGTAGTGGCTTAACAACAGCTACCTTCCAAGCAGTGGGAAACGTGGATGACACTATTGACCTGTTAACCATTCCCGTTACGATCGACAGAATATAGGTATGAGACAGAGTCAGCATGTTGAGAGTTATGCCATCATAACCCACAGCGTTTGATCTCAATTTTTGAAGAATCTCAGATACAGTTTTTTCGCTTACGGTTTTCAAAGAGAATTCACAGCAATGATGACGATGAAATTCATAGTAACTTAAGTTAGAGATAGTAGTTACTGAGTTACCTGGTACGTTTATAAAATGTGTATTGATACTATTAGGATCACCAAAATAGGAAGGTAAATCAATGTTATTTTTAAAGGGTAATATATTTGTTTTTAAGTTTTTCCAAAGGGCCTTAGGACATTTAACTTTATCATTAATATTGTGACGAAAATAAGCTTTTTTCTCGTAATAAATGGATTGCGTCACCAATGACTTAAGCTGTTTGTAGTATTCTCCTTTTGTTTCCAGCCCAGTACGATGATAAGCAGATAATGCATTGTCACGTAGTTTCATCATTAATTTAATATTGTCCGTTATCCACGGATAGGCTGGGTTTTTTATTCGAGTTTCCTTAACCGGACAATGAAAATCAAAAATTGATAAAAGATAAGAGTTAAAAGCACTCACCATATCATCAACACTATCCAAAGCCATTAGGTTGCTCCATGGTGTAATAGAAAGGTCGTAATTTAAGCTATCAATACAAACATCCTTTATAGGTCTATGTTGAATAGTAAACGGAATTATTTTGTCCCGTTTTACTTTCATTTCACAACAAACAAATGAATGCCCAGTCAAGGAACCCACCTGGGTAACGGATACGTAACTAGCTTTAAGGTCCGTACATACTAAGTCTATCAGAGTCTGACTTGTAAGGGTAAAATGAGTAGGACTGTTTACGAGCTGCTCCAAAGTAAAACTATTTAGAAAAACATCGAGTTTTTTACTTTTTACGTCATTTTTGTTCAACATATTCACGTTAAAATCTCCTAGAAGAACAACATGGTCGCAACTACCAAGTGAGCTGATACTTTCGCTGAGAGCGTCAAGAAACAACTCCAAGTCAAGCCATGGTGGCCGATAAGCAGTACCCACAGCGATTTTTTTACAATTCTGATTAATTGTGATCCACATCTGTTCAACCTTTTCATACTTACTAGAAACCGCATAAGACCAAGTACGAGCCGCAAGCCCACTCCTGACGTAGAAGCCAACTCCACCTCCTCGGCCACCATGAACAGATGTTGAACGCGGTACATGACGTAACCTGTAGCCGGGTACGACTGGCGCACAGCCCTCCTGACCCGGACGAAGCCAAGTCTCGTTAACAGCCACAATATCCACATGAAATCTTTCAACTACCTGAATAAAATCTTCATGGTTAGTATTTAGTGAACCAGCATTTAAAAATCCAATTTTTAAGTATTTTTCATACATTGTTATTATAAGAGTTATAAAACAAAATAACACATAACAACTTTATACAGTGACATAGTGAGTAATCATCTTCAACGTCAATAAATAAATTAAGATATGTAGTGGTATAAATAAACATATTTTGTAATATAAATAAATATAATCTATTACTAAAAATTACTGTGTTAGTGTTAGGTCCCAGAAAAATATAAATTAAAAGACAAAAATCATAACACGATTGCCGATAAGATATATAAAATATGTACGTGTCAATAATAACCACAATAGAAAACAATAAACTACTAAAATAACTTATATTCAACGCTGAACAACAAAACAGTTGATAAAAATAAGTTGCATTGAAATATTCTTTGAAATTAAAATAATCCAGTCCTGACTGGAGACACACGTCTTGCCCTGACAAAAAAAAAAATAAAAACTAAAACAATGAGTAAACATAACAAATAACGTATAGGGAGTTCAATAACTGACATTATAAAACGATATGAACGTAGTAAAATACTTAACATATTTAAGCTAGTTATTAAACTTATAATCAAATAGAACCTATGCCAAAAATTCGGGTTATGTCTTTATCAGTCCTTATGTACTCGGCGCGTTCACCGTCAGCTTTGCATGCAAGTATCCTACCCGTCTTTGTCCATATATACTTCCATCCCAAACGATTACCAGCTTCACGAGCGCGATAGAATAAATGACTGTTTGTTCTGGTAAGTCGTTCATTAACATACACACGTCGCGGTGGCCCGGCGACCTCGACGTCACTAGATGTTATGGTACGACGTACGCGCGCCCCGCTCAACAGTTGGTCGCGCGTCGCTCGCCTTGCCAGGCGCACGATTAAGGGCCGCGGTGTGCTCACTGCCAACTTCGATGCATTAGGGTCGTCGGTTCGATTCCGGCGTGAAGATCCAACTCGCTCCGCTAAAATAATGTCCCTGTCGTCAATGTCGATTGACAGTTTCATCGCTAATGTTTTAGCAATATGGACAGCACTTTCACCCCGTTGTTCTGGTATACCGCTGATAACAATGTCATTCAGAAGAAGCTCCTGTTCTCGAATATTGAGCTGTGTACGTAGCTCAGAAATACTGTCCTCCAAGGGTTCTACGTTTGAAGTTATTTTTTCTTCATATTTACCTTCTAAGGACGATATTCTATCCTCCATCTTAATAATTTGTTCGCTGCAAGTCTTTAAGGATGTTTTAAAATCAACTATTTCTGTTCGATACTCACGTAATTCGGTCCTAATAGCAGAAACCTCATTCATAAGCATACGAAACTCCTTTACTAGTTGTCTGCACATCGTAGCAGTATTAACAGGGGTCTCGTCCTTGTCATTAATAGGACTGTGAAGGAAGTCATCATCTCCAGCTACCGCCAAACCACTTCGATTGGGACTGTGATTTCCTGATTCCGAAGCATCAGAGTTGCAACTAAGGCAAAGCCAGGTTTTTTTGTTATAGTTGGACTTCGTAATCTGAGCACAAGCACGGTGAAATGGGGTGGTACATCCTACACATCGTACTCCCGCCGACGACGAAAGTGTTTCACCACATACTCCACAAGATTTTGCTGCGATGCCTTGCTTCGACGACATATTTGATACGAGATGGCGCTGATATAAATATGGCAATTACTGTTACAGCTAATTATTGATTATCTGTAGGCCTTAGATTCCAGTCAGCGAAGTACAACCCAATGACAAGAGATGGCGCTGTTATTCGAACTCCGAAAATAAATGTAATTTACATATATCTTGCACTGTAAACTACGTAAAAGCGCCACTCCAATATATATCAACACTTGGGAACACTTTACAACAATAAATTAGTTCAATTACTCAACAAAAGCTTAGTATTGTTCACTTTCGGGTACTTTATAAATAGTTTTCTCCACAAATTACAATTATCAAAGTTATTGATTTTCACTGAATAACAGGATCGAGCCTTCACAAATTATCACAGCAACAGTTAAGAAAGCACTTTTAATGTTCCGACGCAATACGTATCGCAAAACACCACATAAATATTATTTATTTATAGAGAAACAAAAAAGTTGTAAGACCGACTTGACATCCATATGTCAAAAAAAAAAAGTAGTACAGTAGCTTTATAACGTACAATTATTGCAAAATATCATCGCTCTGGTCTTTTGGACAGAGCAATCATAGCCATAGCGATCAAAAAAAGTCATAAAAGCATTAATATAGCCCAAAATAAAAACAGTAGAAAGTTGTGTTTACGCCTCATAAAGAACATCATTACTATCACTTAATTCACTTAATAAGCACATTTACAACCTTACTATTTAATTTATAAAACATGCCATATCAATGATCAAATTCGAGAACCAAACCCAGATAAATCATAAACTTACCCTCGTAATGTTGGAGTGGGGGACCGTGGTACAAATGTATCTTCCTCGGCGGTTAGACCACTACAGCCACTACCCCGGGGGAGGGGAATAGAGTTTCTATTTCGTAAAACGAGGGATGAGCGCGATGTTTTACTCCAGCGCAGAGCGATGAGATAAAATGCCAGGTCATGACGATAAATTTAAATTGTGCCAAAAATATTGTTAATATAATTTTTTAAAAAATATTACAATGAAGATTAACTATTTGTTATGTAATATAAAATAACATCGGACATACGAACCTTCTCAATAAAAAGTTACACAATGTTTTCTCATTCAATCGGGAGTTAGGTCAACCCAGAGCAATCAGGATTTTAGGGTTTATGATTTTTTTTTAAATATTTCTAATAAACTAATTCATAATTTCAGCCCTGCACCACATAGATTAGACACCAAAGTATACATAAAAAAATGTAATGAAAACGTTTATCGATTTCAAAATGGGTTTCTCCAGTCCGACACGATAAAAAATGCCTCTGGAGATCTACCCTTATACTTATACAAACAGGCTTACAGATAGTAATAAGTAATAATTGTTATTTTTGTATCTAATTTTCAGCGTAGGATTTCTCGTGAACAACGTGTTCCACACACTCTACTGGTCATGCTTCGACCAACAAAGATTGGAAGCAGTGTACGTGTGGTACGATCAAACACCTGAGAACACTGTCCACCAAACCAATGTTGACAGACCCACTTGGTTAGGTAAATGTATTATATTATTCCCTGATTTCTTAATTTCTAATAATTATTATTAGTATCCTACTTTTGAAGCCACTTGTTTCATCATTTTGATCTGCTTGCTCAGGTTGTATAATTAAAAAAACATATGAATTTCCCTAATAAAAAAAATATGAAATATTGAGCACTACCCTGAACCCTCTTGTAAGCTTCCTCTTCTTTGATTCAATTAAGTAGCGCAACTAGCGCATTATGCCTGATGCTTCATAACTGATTTCAGCTAGCTCATTTTATCCTGGTGTTGCTGTCAACACAATGTACACACAAGTCCAACAAAGAGCTACTATTGCTCAATATGTTGGTCAGGATTTGGCAAATAGATACGTGACTAACACAGTGTACCTGGCGCGTGGTCACCTCGCTGCGAAGAGTGACTATGTGTTTGCTACCGGTCAACGCGCTACTTTCTACTTTATTAATGCTGCTCCGCAGTGGCAGCCATTCAACGCTGGAAATTGGAACTGGCTGGAGCAGGTAATAATATTTACCTAGAATTTACCTAAGAGAAAAGTTTCTCCAGTTTTCATATACTTAAATCGAGAAAGATTTTTTCCTAGAAATGTTATTAACTTTGTGCAGAATCTACGTACTCGCATCGGTGCTGCTGGCTACAGAACGGTTATATACAGCGGCACTTTCGGCGTGTCGCAGCTGCGTGATGAGAACAATCGTTTGCACGACATATATCTTGTTCGTGACCGGAATCAGATCCCTGTACCTCTATACTACTACAAGGTAATCTGTCTTTACATAAAATAATCTAAGTTTTATCAGAGAGTTAGTCTTCTTTGAAAACAGAAACGGAAGAAACAGCTTCAGCAGGTTAGTCGAAAAGCTAAACAAGAGTAATCATTTTCTCGTTTAGCGTAACAAGACTAACAACTTCCAGTTCAGAAAAGTGTCCTGACATCGAAATTTGAACGTCGAAATTTGTTTGAGATTCCGACTTCACACCAATTGTAGGGTTCACCATTTCTTTTTCTATCTGGTCAACTTAAAATATATAAAAACAAGTAAGCAACATCAGTGGTAGATTATCTGACAAATACGGCCCGACTTTTTCAAATTATGCTAGCACATGATAAGGTTTGTCATGGTGATTAGCAATTTTCGAAAATCACTTCACTATTGATAGGTGCTAGGTATTTATAATAATAAGTGTACTTAATAAATGTTAAATCAGAACAACATGTATATAAAGTTCTTATTTATTCTAGGTGGCCTACGACGCATCTCGTCGCCAAGGAACTGCCTTTGTGGGTATCAATAATCCATACTACACGCTCGAAGAGGCCAGAGCGCTAACATTCTGCACAGACCGCTGTCGTAACAACAATGATTTTGACTGGCTCCGTTGGCAGCCCGATCGTCTTGACTACGGTTACAGCTTCTGCTGCACTATTGACGACTTCAGAAGGACGGTACCACATTTACCCGACTTCCCAACTACTGGACTTTTAGTTTAAGCATTATTTGTATCTCTCTTCCTGGCTATGCATCCCACATGGTGGTGGGGTCAGCCTTCCTAATCTTCCTCCTCCACCCTGCTCTATCCTCGACCTCACTGTCACTGAGCTCGCACTCTCCCATGTCCCTCCGCACCACATCCCTCCATCTTGTCTTTGGTCTGCCTCTGGATCTTCGACCGGGGACAGAAAGTTGTAGCGCCAAGTTACCCACGTATTCCGTTGGTCTCCTCCTAACGTGACCATACCATCGCAGCCTACTCTCCTGCAGCTTGTCGGCGATGTCGCATACACCCAGGCTACCTCGCACGTACTCGTTGCGGATTTTATCGAGCCTAGTGACGCCGCACATCCACCGCAGCATTTTCATTTCCGCAACTTGGATGGCATGGACGTTTTTCTGAGTAGTAGCCCACGTTTCGCTGCCGTACATTAGGACAGGCCGAATTATGGTCTTGTATACCAGCCCCTTGAGCCTGACCGGCATCCTCTTGTCGCACGTCACACCAGTCACTTCTCGCCACTTTAGCCACGCTGCTGCTATTCGGTGCTGAATGTTGCATTCAACGTCCCCAGACTTGTGCATTATATTACCCAAGTATTTGTAATAATCGCACGTGGTGACTATTTGTCCATCGATTTCAATTGGACTAGAGTTGTTAACGTCTGGGTCACAAAGAGACATAAACTGGGTTTTTGCAACACTCAGCACTAGGCCACCCTTCTGCAACTGGTGCTTCCACGCCAGAAGTGTTTCCTTCAGCTCCTCGCGGCTTTGAGTGCAGATGGACACATCGTCAGCGTAGATAAAAGTCCACGATGCTAAATTCTGCGCCGCTTCAGTGAGAGAGTCAAGTACTAAGCAAAACAGAAACGGGCTCAGTACAGAGCCCTGGTGTACGCCTTCTGTGACCGCTATTGGTTTACTCTCACCCACCACTGTCCGAACCATTGATCGCGCTCCCTTGTACATGTCGGCTATGATGCTAATGTATTTCTGGGGCACATTCTTCTTGCGAAGGCTCCACCAGATAGTATCCCTAGGACCTCGGTCAAATGCCTTTTCCATGTCAAGGAACGCTACATAAAGAGGTCGGTTTTTAGCACGATGTTCTTCAGCAATCGTGTTTAGAGCAAACACTGGATCCGTTGTTGATATGCCCGGTATGAAGCCATAGTGATTTCTTGACAGCGTGCATTCAGATCTTAATCGGCTATCAATAACTCTCTCGTAGAGCTTCATGGTATGACTAAGGAGCTTGATACCTCGATAGTTGGTGCACTCATACCTGCTACCTTTCCCCTTATATATCGGTACTATAGTGCTTAATCTCCATGCTTCTGGCATTTTAGAAGAGAGCAACATACTGTTAAATAATTCGGTTAGCAAAACAAGCCCGCGAGTACCAAGACACTTCCAAGCCTCTATTGGTATACCGTCTGGTCCAATGGCTTTTTTGTTGCTCATTTTTTGTAGAGCTTTATTTATCTCACTCGCGTGGATCACCGGAACCAGTCCCATATTTGCTTCGATTTATTTTTTTCGATCGAGCATTATTTGTATGCCAAATATAATTATAAAATACCTTATTTAAAATGCAGTAAATTTATTAAACCAAAAACCAAACTCACTTAACTAGTAAATTAGGGAGAATTTATTCTGATTTCTCCTTGTAGTGACGGAGTAAAAATACAATATGTCACCCCATCTCATCCCATGGGTGTCGTAAAAACCGACTAAGGGACTATCCGTGAATATTATCTTTACGAAATAAAAAGAAGGAAAACTTGAAATTAAACCCTATACCAATCCGTCTGGCCAGCGTGATATTAGTAGGCCAAGTATCTCTCCGTCAAGGGAGGAGGCCCGTCCCTGCAGTGGGACATTAATGGGCTGTTATGATTATTCTGATTTCTTTCTATCATCATCATCATCATCATATCAGCCAATCGACGTCCACTGCTGGACATAGGCCTCCTCCAAGTATTGCCACCTTGTGCGGTCCTGTGCCTCCCTCATCCATCGGCAATCATTTCTTTCTATAGAAAAGTATTTATCTTTCCGTCTTCAATTTAAAGAATCAAAAAACGTGTACCTTTATCTCCTCATATCTAATCTTGCATGGTCAGATTGCATCTATACAAAATATTATACCGAATTTATTCCGTAATAATATATGTTTATATAGTGCTGAAAAAAAACTTTAAAATCACGCACCAAAGACACACAAAAACCTAACTAAACTCAACTTGGCTTAGCTAAATGAGATTACCAGAATATAAGAAATAAACCGTGGAAGTTCGAGGTGCCCCCTATGTTGAACCTGTCTAACTTCTGTATTAGTGGAAATTTGCAAAGCAGTTAGTGACTTGGCTTATTACTTATAAGAATCACGAAATTCAGGAAAGATGGACAATAGGATTAACTGTTAACATTTGTTATCACAAGCTAATGTTCCTTTCTATAAACGATTATAACCAATACATTAATTTAAAAAATAGTAAAAAAAAATTAAACTCTGCAAAAAAAAAAAGAAAACAAAAACTGAAGTCCAGCGCATTTATTAACTTCATCGTTTCGCATGTACGGAACGGTAGATACTGATACTGAGTCGTGCAATTTGGTAAGTATGATCTTGGTACTTAGTATTGTGTTATACATACGAGTATGACTGTGCACATTGATATTACAGTTTAAAATTACACTATTTTATTTATTTACAAACTACGTTCAGTCATATGTGTTTTAACCGACTTCAAAAAAGTAGGAGGTTCTCAATTCGGTTGTATTTCCTTTGTTTTTCTTTTTAATTGTGTATAATTGAATGCCACTTTACCTAACAGATTTGATATAAATGAATGATAGTTGAAATTGATGATGAACAGTAATGATAAGTATTACTATTTAAATCAACTTAATCAACAACTTACTACTTAACTCGCTACTGTACTTGTCAATGTGTAAATCGGGCTTAACACTGTGTACTTGGCTCGTGGTCATCTTTCTGCGAAGAGTGACTATGTGTTTGCTACCGGTCAACGCGCTACTTTCTACTTTATTAATGCTGCTCCTCAGTGGCAGCCATTCAACAATGGTAATTGGGACTGGTTAGAGCAGGTAAATGTTAAAGAATAATACAAAAAAAGACAATAGGAACTGGGTTATCTTTGTGAAAGTGCATAACATAATTAACGATAAAAAAAATTAGAATTAACTAACTTTCGCTAAGTATCTCGATTTTGAATGCAGTTTACATGCTGTCAGAAAATTTCTAAAAAAAATCTATAAAAAAACAATTTATCAGCTAATATAATACCTTTTTGTTAGGCGGATGGGTGTACCTGAAAAGATATGTATTTATAAAGATTTTTAATATTTAAAATGTTAATAGGTTTTTAAGGATTAGGATTTTTCTTTAAAAACGATATTCAAAGAATTCATAGACTAAACTTTGTACAGAATCTACGTGCTCGCATCGGTGCTGCTGGCTACAGAACGGTTATATATACCGGTACTTTAGGCGTGTCTCAGCTGCGTGATCAGAACAATCGTTTGGTCGACATTTATCTTGTTCGTGACCGGAATCAGATCCCTGTACCTTTGTACTACTATAAGGTAATATATCTTTTTATGAAATAAGAGAAGATTTTTTAGAGAGTTAGGTTTCTCTGAAAAAATAAATTAAAGCAACATTAAATAATCACAATGCAGTTTTTAATACAAGCCGTTATTTATTCTAGGTGGTATACGACGCATCCCGTCGCCAAGGAACTGCCTTCGTGAGCATTAATAATCCTTACTACACGCTCGCTGAGGCCAGAGCACTGACATTCTGCACTGATCGTTGTCGTAACAACAACGCTTTTGACTGGCTCCGTTGGCAGCCCGACCGCCTCGACATAGGCTATAGCTTCTGCTGCAATATTGACGACTTCAGAAGGACGGTACCACATTTACCCGCCTTCACAACTACTGGATAACTGGACTTTTAGTCTAAGCATTATTTATATGTCAAATATAATAATCAAATACCTTATTTAAAATTTAGTAAATTCATTAAACCCGGAACTCAATATCTGCCCAAAGTACCAGTAAAAAACGCTGCACCTTGTTCAGGATACTAAGTTTACGTGAAACCGTAGTGATAACTTCTTCGACACAGTCTCGATTATTTGAATCATGCCGCAGGTTCATTTCTAAGCAGCGACGTGCCTTGAAAAGAGGGTAGTTCCAAGAAGAGGGACTTTTTAATGCTTAATGCGCAAACCCGTGATTATTCAGCGTTGACCTCGACTAAATTGTAAAAACCTCAACTATGACTCGTTAAGAAAACCGAATGAGCTCCACGACAAGATGTTTCCTGTTGCTCTCGAGGTCTTTCTGTTAGTTATGTTATTTATATTGAAATTACTTATAAACTAAATGCAAAATCTACTGTTTTTAACCTCATATAATTATTGTTTTTATCCTTAGATATTGAATGACAAATTAAATAACAGATTTGATATAAATGAAGGATAGGTGAAATGGTGATGATAAGACAAGATATTTATTATCTGTTAATTCTTAATGATAATGTGATAAAGTATGCAAAACTCATCGAATGCTATAAAAATGTATTTAAATTAGTCAAAGACGCAGTTCACCATTGACTAATAATGCGGCTTGTGTATGTGATCGCAGTGTTATTGTCTCCGGTGGTGTTGTCCGCTGCAGCAGCATTCCCTGGTGATATCCCGGAACCTGGTCAATTGGCTTTAGTCCTAGGTGAAGATGATTTTGAAGAATATCTAGACGCATGGCTTGAACTCGAGGAAGCAAAATGGGCTAACGGATCTAACGCTTCACCTACGCCTCGAAGTGGTAAATATTCAAAGTGCTGACAATATTTGGAATTGCCATTTATTAATATTTTATTGAATTGGGTAAAACAGAATTTCAAAATTTTGGTATTTAGGTTGTTCGCTTAGAGTAAATGGTGATCTGGGTCAACCGCAGCCGGTTTATCTTCGTGGAAACACATACATGGCCACCAACGGAAATTCTGGTCAAATCACTCTTAACTCCGGTGAACAAGTGGTCATTGCGTGCACCGGTTCAGGACGGACCATTCAGCATCCCAACATTGCATCTTCCGTGGCAGTTGCAGTAACTATGCTATTTTATTTTATTGTCAATTCATAAAATCTTTCACTAAAACTCTACTAAGGGCCAGATTCAGGGCCAGATTCAGAGACCGCACTTTGTCTTTACTTTAGCAAAGTCTAGTTATTATCTCTGAATTTGAACAACATTAAAGTAATTTTTCGCATAAAAAAGTTTACTTTCATTATTTATTACTACAAAGTAAACTTTTTATGCGAAAAGATTTACTTTAGCAAAGTCTAGTTATTATCTCTGAATTTGAAAAACATTACAAGTAATCTTTCGCATGAAAAGTTTACTTTGGAAAGATTACTTTGAAAGAAAGTAAAGTCACGACTCTGAATCTGGGCCTTATATCTCGTTTTTGTATCAAAGTCGAACTTTCCTTCAAAGTAAAGTCAAAGTGCGGTCTCTGAATCTGGCCCTAAGACTGGGCTCTATATTATAGGACTGTACGGTGAAGTGCTAAGAAATAATAACGACATCAATAGTTGTATAACAATAATAATAACTAGTTTGTCTTTAAAACCGACTAAGAGTCTGATACTCTAAACTTATGATTATTTTTGTAAGAAGAGAACTTCACGAATGCAGACCCATTTTTAATGCAGTATAGGATAAAAATCAATAATTTTTCACACTCACCTAAATATATTATTTTCCATGCGCAGACAGCAAGATGTGAAAACAACGCTTTAGTTTCTGGCTCTGGTTGGTTAAACGGTCATGGTGCTTTTGGTCAGTTGACATGCTCAGCACACCCCTTCCACGAAGCGCAGGCTACTACTACCAGATGTTGGAACAACAATATTGTTATACGGTTAGTAAATATCGTAATTTGTCGAGATATTTTGTAAAGTGTAAAAACTTGAACTATTGAAATGGGTTTATAAATTAGGCTTACTCGTATCTTATTGCCGAAAGTAATTGGTACTTTTGTAAAGTTACTACGTTTTTTACTGCTTATTTCTCTTAACCGTAGAGGCCAACTGGCTTTGTTTTTAGCTATGGTTGCATGTTTCGCCAATTGATACAATAGTAAAATACTTAATGTAAAAAAAAAAAAAATATCATATGATGTGATTAACAGTCTTCTTTCACATTTTTTCTCGGTCATTAGGTAAACCTATTGGGACGAGTAGAGTTATAACGATTATTTATTTTTTATTTCAGCGTAGGCTTTATCGTGAACAACGTGTTCCACCCTCTATACTGGTCCTGCTTCGATCAGCAAAGATTGGAAGTAGTATACGTGTGGTACGACCAGACACCTGAAAACAATGTCCATCAAACCAACGTTGACAGACCCTCTTGGTTAGGTAAATATATTATTATAACTAGCGGACCGGACAGACGTTGTCCTGCATATGATATTCAGCGCCAACTGTCGGGCTGATTTGTGAATATAAACCATCCAGGGCGCTACTCAAACGCATACAGAAAAATCATTTAAATCGGTCAAGCCGTTTAGGAGTAATCCAATGGCATACCCATGTACAGCAGAATTATATATAAAGATATACTTGCTGATTTTCGGGGCGACAACAACGCTTCCGTACCGTAGGAAATATTGAGCACTACCTTCTTGTAAGCTTCCTCTTTTATAGTATATCTGATACTTTATTACTGGTTTCAGCCGGCTCATTTTATCCTGGTATTGCTGTTAACACAATGTACACACAAGTCCAACAGAAAGCTACTATTGCTCAATACGTTGGTCAGACTTTGGCAGATAGATACGTGACTAACACACAGTTCCTTGCACGTGGTCATCTTGCTGCGAAGAGTGACTATGTGTTTGCTACCGGTCAACGTGCTACTTTCTACTTTATTAATGCTGCTCCTCAGTGGCAGCCATTCAACGCTGGTAATTGGAACTGGCTAGAGCAGGTAAATATTAAAGGGTAATACAAATATCTAACCTCTTAGTAAAAAGTTATACTTATAGGTATATCGGTCAGAACAATGTAATGGATTGATAACCAATCTAATTTGTAAGACAGCATAGTATCTCTCCGTATTAGAAAAAAGTCGTATCAGTAACAGGGTGTTATAACAAACAGGAGAACAAAAAAAAAATTGAATTAATTGAGACAGATATTTCTTTTAAAGCAATATGAAGAACTTGCTAACAATATTTAATACTAAACTTTGTACAGAATCTACGTGCTCGCATCGGTGCTGCTGGCTACAGAACTGTTATATATACCGGTACTTTCGGCGTGTCTCAGCTGCGTGATCAGAACAATCGTTTGGTCGACATTTATCTTGTTCGTGACCGGAATCAGATCCCTGTACCTTTGTACTACTATAAGGTAATATATCTTTTTATGAAATAAGAGAAGATTTTTTAGAGAGTTAGGTTTCTACTACTATAAGGTACTACTTTGTACTACTATAAGGTAATCTATCTTTACATAAAGTAAGCGAAGTTTGTCAGAAATATATTTTTGAAGGTTATAGGTCAATGTTGTCTTCAGCATTAAAGAATCGGATCCATCTCGGACAGTCAGTCCAACTAAGTAAGTCAAACTTTAAAAAGAAGGTCACTCGTAGAATCCAACTCGGTTGGGCAGAGTTCAGGAAGGTTCGGTCGCTTCCTATGGGCCGTCTCTGAAGGCTTTACTCAGAAGGCAATGGAGAGAGCTATGTTGAAAGTTTTCCTGCGTAACCGAATCAGAAATGAGGAGAACCGCAAAAGATCCAAAGTAACCTGCTTAGCACTCAGAATTGTCCGGTTAAAAATTATGTTTGCAGACAATTTGTTGTGCTCGTTGGCAGTTTCCGATATCACCTTGTTTTGGATACTATTGATAATAATAAATTTAAGCCATATTCAATAAGCATAATTAAGGTATTGTAAATATACCAGCCGTTTTTTATTCTAGGTGGTATACGACGCATCTCGTCGCCAAGGAACTGCCTTCGTGAGCATTAATAATCCTTACTACACGCTCGCTGAGGCCAGAGCACTGACATTCTGCACGGATCGCTGTCGTAACAATAATGCTTTTGACTGGCTACGTTGGCAGCCCGACCGCCTCGACATCGGCTATAGCTTCTGCTGCACTGTTGACGACTTCAGAAGGACGGTACCACATTTACCTGCCTTCACAACTACTGGACTTTTGGCTTAAGCATTATTTGTATGCCAAATATAAATATAAAATAACATATTTAAAAACAGTAAATTTATTTAATCCAGAAACCAATAATAGCATATTTGACCATCAAAGAGGGAAGAGTTGTTTATATTAGGAAAAAATTTAACAGAAACGACAGGATAAGTACTGTGAATTCCCTAAACTTCTTTTAAAGATGAAACCTGACGATACTAGAAGCAGTTTATAAGTAACGTTATTATATGCGAACTGCAGAAGTAGATAGTTTTTGTAAGGTTGAATTTACTATTCCTATCTTTGCATCGTAAAGTAGGAATAAGCCATTTATACTTTATGTGAATAAATACCCACTCCAAAACTATTGAAAGGTAAAGATTTTTCTAAAGCTATGAAAGCATACCAGTCTAAAAGAGATGCGAGTTTTTATTTTCGTTTCGTATAGAAATACAAGACCCTATATATTCAGTTCTTTGAATGTTGAATGAATTCAAACCTTTCGACTTCTTAATACTCAAAGCATCAACCGTATAGCTCTTTCGATAAATGTAATAAGGCAGAAAGGTTGTAAAATGAACAAAAACGAAGTAAGAGACTTTTTTCTTGTATGCGAATCCTTGCTATTTTAAATGGGTACAAACCCAGTTGGGGGACGGCGTTGCAGGTTTGTATTCCTTCTTTTTGGAAAGAGAAATTGATTTCGTAAAAACTTGCATGCCTATACTTATAGTTTCCCTTAAAAACGGGTAGCGTTCAGAACTAACCGGTGTGTAAGGCCATTTATAAGAATTAAGATAAAGCAAAACTGAGTTTTAAAGTTCGCAATACACGGATTTTTGTAGTCTCGACGTACCCCTGTGTGACTGTGTAACTGAAGTGTTTTAGTTCAGAAAATATCAGGTAAGCTTGTTCAGGCACGAATTCCAGTCGTATTGTTATTTAATGATTTCTTGATAATCTTGTCGCCTTCGAGGCAACATATAATGCAGTTCTAATTAAAGCTAAAAGCTTAATTAGAACTGCATTATTAGCTTAATTAGAAATGTTAGTGTTTTATATTGAGCCTTGACCTAAAGAAAGGATGTTCCGTTTTATGGTTCTTGATTAATGTTATTGATTAAATATTTTTTATAATATGGGTATATCTGCTTGTAAAGGGCCTTAAAACACATAGACCGAACTCAGGACAATAATTTATTGTCACAACGCACAACACGATAAACTAGACTGATACCACATAAAAATGCAATGTAAATTGGAATATTTAAATAGTAATAGTTAATTCGCAACTACTGTCTTTATTCACCTGCTGTCCTGAAAACGAAATAATAGGGTAAGTCATCTAACAAAACAATTAACTTATAAAAACACACACAAGGAATTTAAGACGAGGTAAATGAAAGTCTGCCATACTGTTTTACGAGACGATTACAAGCGACATGAAGGATATTGTCTAAATTACAACAAGACAACACGTCCACATTTAACGTTTACTGAAATTCGTGGCATAATACAAAAACCTGTCCATAAACCTTATGAAATAAAAACGTAATAAAATGAAATATTACGCGTTATATTGTTGACACAAAAGAGTAATACGATTTATGGAAACTATAGCGTTAAGGTACATAAAAACACATTTATAAAAGAAAGTTCACAGGAACAATTTGGGGAATAAAAACGTTTTCTTTCTTTATCGAAATTCTAAATATTTCACGAGCAAAAAGATCAGACGTATTATAAGGTTTGTGAAATAGGTTTTCCTTTTATTTTTCTACGCTTGATATCCAATAGCTTGTTTTCTGATTTGTATATTTTATATCACATTTCCTAAATAGTTTTACTAATAATATGGAAAATGTTATGAAACCTCCCTTTTTAAATATATTTCATTACTGCTCCTATTAGTCATAGCGTGATAAATGGTCTATTCAACACAGAAAGATTTTTAAAATCGGTTAAGTAGATCCAGAGATTACTCCCTACAACATCACAAACACACAAACTTTACCTCTTTATAATATTAGTATAGATATAAAGTTTATTTAAAGACATCTCTCGCACTAATGCAAATATCAATTTAACGGGCAAAAAGTACTTCTGGATTTAGAACTATTATTTATGCATCGCACACACAACTTTCCTGCTAAGGATTCGAACCAGCGAATCCATATCCATATCGCTTTAGCGCCGAGGCAGTTTACGAGAGAGTTCACACTACATTACGATGTCTTTACCGATACTAAAACCTCCTTCCAATTAGAGCTAAGACATTGCTCGTTTATTTCATCCTCATGAGTGGTTCTTCACACAAATCGACTATGGTGACGTATGCTACATCTATCTGAACCCACTAATGACACCAACAGCATTTGGTACAGTCACGAGCAATAATATGTACACATTTTCGCATTTTGTAAACCAGTTATCTAAAGTTCTGCCAATCCAAAATTGAAAATTCGAAGATTAATTCAAAACTGTACGGAACCTCTTCTAAATTACGAATTCATTTTGATATTGTAATGTCTAGATAAACGTGCAGATAGTTTAGAAAATTTGAAAATGTGTACATATTATTGCTCGTGACTGTACGTCTTTAACATGTGTAAATACGGCTATTCGCTCTCTTCAAATGGAACAATATACTCGTAGAGGTGTTTACAGGTTTGTTAACGATGCAATTTGTGAAGCTTGACGTCATTTTTTTATTGCTCTACTTACCTTTTGTACCTTATTGCAAATTTCCTTATTTTTAGTGTCTTACTTTTAGCTGTGACTTCTCTTCTTTTGGGAGTTTGTCAAAAACCTTTACTAGTGTAGGTATAGTAAAACCTTACTGTGTGCCGTAGAAATTTAGCTCGGTTTTTATCACATTAAAAGAACGGAATTACTATGACAATAATTGAAGTGATGGAAATTGTGTAAAAATATGAACGCTCTGTTTTTGAAGTTTACAATATTTTTAATGCAATAAAAGGTAAAATAAAACACAAATTAGGTCATAATATATTTATTGTTCTTTCAGTGTACTTGATTTGAATAATTATATTTAAAATAGTGACTTTATTGAGTGCAAAAATAAGTATCATGTACTTATATTGAAAGTAGTGCTCGCAAAAATCTAATTTTATGTACCATCTCATTATTATTATAGTTTACGTAGTAATATCGAATTTGGTATACATATGGTACAGATTAATTATATAGAAAAGAATAAGTAAGGATATTAATTCTACATTTCAAAAATACTCTCTAATTTATTTATTTAATTCGTAAATTATAATCAAAATGAGTTTAAATTTCTGTCCTTATATCGATTTATTACATTATTTATACATATTTGCCTCTTGAATATAGACTTACTATGAGATAACTGAATTGTCAAAATATCATAAGAATTTGTACTTCCTTTCATCTTTAATTGCGGCTTCACTGAAAGCTTATCCAATTATATTTTCTAATGAGCTGGCTGCGTGCGTTTTATTTGGAAAAATAATATTATGTTTAACAAGTCTGCCATGTTAATGACAGTTCTAGAACATTCCTACATAAGACTTAGATGAGCGTGGCGAGAGCTTGGCAATTTATTTAGTTAATGCACTTTTTTTCATACGGTTTACGTAAGTATCCTTGTGGGAAAGTGCATCGTTATCTAACCTCTTTAGCTATTAGATCGCGTAAATGTAATTAATGTTGATCTTGCATACTTTGCAATTTTATCTTTCTACCTACGTTAATTCACTGAATAATTAACCTATCTGGGTGGATAAAGTACCTATTTAAATCTGCCTGTTTATTTAACAGAGTTTAACAGGTTCCACATTAGATTATTGAGATTTTGGCCATCATCGTGATACTTTTTAACATTATGACGATACTCATTAGTTATTCAATTTAGTTTATTCTGTCCCTCACTTTAATTGAAATAAACTTAATCATTTTGAAATTGAAAATGAATAAATACGCAACGGCTACATGTGAATGAACACATTATTAACACCTAACCTATTTATTTATTTCAAGGCATTTCAAGTCATTATTAATTTTAAATTGATTGCTACTAAAATGTATTATCCAAATATTTAAAATACCAAGGCCTACATTAAATTGGGTCAATGTTAATATGGATTTTCATACGTTACTGATTTACGGATGATATGTTAACTAAATTACGCGCCATTCCGAGCTCAATTTCTCATTTACAACTTTACCAAGGATAAATATGTGAACAATCTAATATATGCATGAAATACAAATTTCACAAATTTAACTTCGCTTCGCAGTAAAATGAGAAGTAAACATCATTTACAGTTAGGGATTAAATCGTCTCATAGTGAGTAAATATTTTAGGACTTTACACAACAACTGTCATGTCTTTTAATAATTAATAATTTAATTAATTAACAATACTTTTGTGTAATTAAGTACACAAGATATGAAGGAACAATACAACAGACCATTTTTATGTTCAATATAACTCATACATTTAACTAAACCATGTGGTTACGTGGTAACTTTTATAAATAGTTAAGCTGGAGTAGGCCGTAGAAACATATGAGCTGCTTCGAAGTTTAATTACGTCAAGAAAACGTAGTGTTAGTGAAATGCAAGAGTTACAGTGATAGGTTTGAAAACACCTTAAAACATACACGGATAATTCGAGTGGGATACGTTAACCCTTAACTGATATAGGGTCAAAAGCATTCCATCGTAATATACTCGTATTTCTTGTCATTTATGATTTTATTATTAAGTGAGGTTTGGAAACAGGTTAAATTACTATTAAGCGAAGTTGTGATAGAGTAGGAATTGGTAATAACGAGATTGTATACGTGGAAGATGAGACTGAATAAAAGTACCATAGTCTAGATACTTTTTAACGTATCAGAAGGTACTGATAAAATAAATGGATTCTTGTAGGTACTATACATATTCCAGTGACAAGTTTATCGATGCCAGTTAAGGGTTAACATTATCAAAACATTAACTTTAATGTTAATTTAGGTTCAATCATATAACTTATTGTAATAAAAGTATATTTATTTCTAATAATAAACAATTTCAGCTGTATTTTGACAAAGTGCCCCAAAACTAATAGAAAGGGTATACCTATAACATTTTGTATCATGTTTAAAACCTTTCATACTAAACATAACTTACACGGGGTTCCGTACTGTTTGATTATTTAGTAAGACAGATTTATTTTTGATTATTGCGGATGATATAGACCACGACATTTAATAACACAAAATATTGTAAATCTCACTTTATTATTTCGTGGGGCACTGTTGGTCTTTCGTAAATAATCACATGTTTACAGTACACGACTGTTTGATGCCAAAATAAAATATGTTTGAAAATCAAAATCACGGATAATTAATTTAATTAAGTAACGTCAGTCAGACGACCTCGGTAGCGCGCCGGTAGAGCCAGCGGCTGCCGCGCATGAGGTTGTGGGTTCGATCCCCATGCAGGACAATAATTTGTGAGATCCACAAATTATTGTCCTGAGTCTGGGTGTTCTCTGTGTCCGTTAATTGATGTTTGTAAAAGTCCCCGCGACACAGGGTATGATCCCTAGTGCGGGAGTTGTCTTTTCAAAAAACAAAAACAAAACTTGATAGATAAATAAATTGTGTTGCTTTATTTGAGATGTTGATAAATACAAAATAAGTGGATAAAAAGCTGGTTTTCATTTAGTAATTTTTTTTATTTAAAACATATTTAATCTAATTACCTTTGTTTGTAGGAAAGAAAGTCATAACACATAAAGAACAATTGAATAAAAATAAAGGGTTTTATTAAAAATCTTAACTTAGGGACGGATTTAATCAAATATATTTGTTAAAGCGATAAAGGTCTTTAAACCTAATCATTTTAGACCTCGAAGCTAGTAGAAACGCGTCAGTTTTAATTTAACCAGATACGGAACCCTAATAATTGCATTTTAAGTAGTAGTTTTAAGATTATTTTAAGGGCAATTTGCATAAATTCTATTATTATTACATTATTGGAAGAAATTTCCATTTGTTGACGGGTTTATAGATAAGGCCACCATCTCACTTCTTCCTTTTCGTATAATTACGTAGGAATTAATAAATACTGTTTAGTACTTATAGTTCTTAGTTTTACGTCTGTCAGAGAAGGTGATCTTGATACAAAACCCTTTACCAAGTCTTATCTAATATGGTTTTAATAGGCAGAGTTATCCTTTGGCATTGGAGATGGCTCGTTGTTACATAGTCTAATACGATGTGTTTGAAGGAAATATGTAAAATCTTGACGAACAACATTTACATGAATGGAATGATGTACATATAGTCCAGTCATTTGGTTTAAGAAATAGTGGTTACCTGAAAAGTAATCTAGGGGATTTGAAAATTGGAAAATTCTTAAGTTTTGATGAACGTTTATATAAATCTTGGCGCTAAAATGGAGTTTTTTTAAGTTTTATCTCCATTTTGACTTATTAAACGAGAAAAACAGTTTAATAGTAATTCTACTAATTCATTTTAGGAGCGATATTTCTATTTAGCCAGCACTGTAAAAATACATGATGGCAAAGACAATACTTAAACATATTTCAAAACTCTCGGAAAAACTTTTCATGTAAAATTACGAAATAACTGGACTAATAATAATAGTAGGCAAACAAAATTTCACATGAAACACTCTGTCACTCATACTGGAACAAATTAACCAAATTACATATTTATACATTCACAATACAAATTATATAAGGTAATTTTACAACAACAAATTATTTTATTAACGTATATTCAGTATACTCGTACTCCACAACCTGTTATAAAATCACGACGTATTAATTTACTTTTCACAAATTATAATATTCATGTAAAGATGTCTTCACAATATTTTAATCGATGTTTTGATTTCAACACCCATTAAACAAATTACCGTAGGTAGGCACTTTGTCTATGAAATGATACCTACTGTAATTGCAGTAAGTATTAAATATTTATTAAACTATATAAATAGAGGGTATAGATAGTTCTGTACATTGAGCCAAAGAGATATGTATGCACGAATGTTATATTGAGAATTAAATGTTTGACAAAATTATGTTATAGAAAATTCTGAGGCTTCTGTACCACTTCATAAATTCATAACGATTCAATATTATTACGTCGTTTCATACAAATGTGAACGTTGAAAAATAAAATAACAATTATAAAGTAAGTAATACCAAATAATTAACCATAAATAATATTGCTTTGAAATTAGGTGACAGAGGTCCTTGCCGTTTAATTATTTAACGCGAATTTAAGTGTGTAAAAAACGAATCCTTATGAAACAGTTCGGTAATTATATCTCTTTCGTCCACGGTACTAAAAGTCTTTGTGAAAAAATATGCAACAGGTATTACAAAAGCGGCTTTCCCTCATAATCCTAGTAAATATTCGATCCAAAACATGCTCATAAGTGTCGAGCTGTAAGCCTAGTGATACTCACATTTTTACACAAACTTGGTCGAGAAATACATACTTACCTACTAATCGCGTTTGCACACGATATACTACTGAATGAAGGCCTCCATTACATCATGTACATCTCTAAACTTTAATATATCATAGGAAAAGTTCACTAACGATTTAAAGGTCAAATTAGTTCATTCTTATGGGCTCTAAATATCTCACTTTTTTATAATAATCATTTAATTTTACTACAAATACGATATAAGTTTTGATTATGTAATTTTTTTCACATTCTAATATTTATACCAATTAATTTATAATTTAGGTTTGGAGAATGTTAAAGTTTCTAAAGGAGAGGACTCATACTATACACCAGCAACAGTTATGCTACTATCTCGCCAGTAGAATGACTGTTTTTTTACAGTTAACATTTTTATATATTATTACGCTTATCACAATTCATAAATCTGTCTAAGCGGACAGTTTAATGAATAATGTTGCATATTATTTCACTTACGTCATAAATGAACTTACATTTTTACATTACGAGCAAAATTCTCACAGCTTTGTCTTTCTAATTTCGCTTACTAGCGAGTAGTACGAGTAAATTCGATAAACACTAAGCTATTAGGTATATCTACGAATAGAAGGACTGGCGTAACAATAACAAACAACATCTAGTGAGTGATCCAAACTCGTATAAATGCACGAATTATTCAAGAGATACTTTTGTAGGAGCATTTAACAATTAGGTTTCAGTTCAATGGCACCTTTGGAAACCTATAACATACTTAGAATACTGCACGGTACCATTGAACTTAAGTCGATCGTAAACATTATAGGGTGCACTTATATGTAATGTATTTATTAGGATATAACAAACAAGTAAACATTATATAAATCACTTATAATAATTATAAACAAACAGAAACAAACATAACCCCGTAATACGGATTCATACAAATACTGAGATCATAAAATTTCGACCTGATTTCATCAGAGTCATTAAACTCAGCGGTAACTACAAAATTTACCCTTACATCTTATGACGTTATTGCCTAAATCTACAAGACTATAACAACACACTTTAAAATGAGACAATATTGACTCAACAAACGAAATCAAATAACACTAATTAAGTATTTAGGCCTAATTCTCCAGTACGTACAGGTACAGTAAAACATCAAAAGAATTAAATGATTTTGATACAATTATGCAATAATACAAACTTAAAACAAAAAATATTTAGCTTTGGTTGTACCGTCACAACTGTACTTCTCGGTGTTTGAGTTTTATTATGTAAATTAATATTATTAAATAATAAATAGCGTATAATACATTTAATCAGTAGATTAAGAGCAAGGTCCCACAATTGAAGTAAGTAGTTTTAAAACATTTCTTTCATAAAGTGATGTAAAATCGTTCTAAAATAGGTATACTTATATAAATATAGAAAGGGTTTATTTACACACTTAATAGACAAGAAGGTGACTTTGTGAATGTATCCTTTGTCACTCGATTTATATTTACTAGATTATCTCCAACTCTATCAATCTTAGCGTTCATTTTGTTCTAGATATTTCGATAGAAACAGTAGATCAATATTTCATCTTACTGACAACTGACGTATGTTGCCAGAATGAAAACAAGCTACATTCATAACTTGTTGAAACAGAGTTCTTTAGAATACGCGTATATGATAGTGTATTTTTTCATATACGAGTGCTGGATACATTCCATTGTCTTCATGTTTTTATCAACACACGGGAAAGGCACACACTTTCATATAAGAGCTTTTATAGTTTATGAGAATATTCACTCCTCAAAATGACGAATATTAAACACTAAACAAAAATGCTTGAAGATTCACCAAAGACGTGTTTATTCTATGTGTTTTTACTGCTAATATAAATATTACAGAATACTTTGCTTTATTATAATTTATAAAAATTACACATTTGAAAGTTTCGTAGGAGAATATAATATTTAAAAATATGCAGTAATAGATAATATTGACATTTGCTATAGTGGAATAAAATGAATTTTGTTACATTAATTTAAATATAATCAAATGAATAATCTAACATGATTTATTTTATAATGAATACTTTTCAACGGTTACATTTCGTCAGATCTCGAATATCACTGAAATTACAGTCTAACAATGTCTTACTATCACTATCACTATAGTCTGATATTCCGGCGTAGCATGTTTACTGTGGCCAATTTATCAAATATTGCATTCTATACTGCAGTTTCCAAATCCTCAGACACTAATTGAAAATGTTCCTGGCCTGGAAGAAATGTTTCAGATTTAATATTCAATTTAAAACAATTTTGTGTATTTATTATCAATTTTATGTTACTTTTATTGCAATAAGTCTTTCATATTTATATATTTTTGCCTTCTTAAAAAGCAGGAATGATAGTGTTAATAAAATTAAAGAAAATATTAACGTAGAGACTCTAAATGATAAATATGCGAGCTGTTTGCTGTTGCAAACGCAAAAAAGTGAAGGCTTCGTAATTAATTAATCAGTGCAATTAACAGATATTTACCCAGTTTTACATTCGAATAATTCGTAAAGTTTTTCGAGGAAGCTAAAGTACTGGCTTACTAGCCAGTACTTTAGTAAGTAGTAGTAAGAATCAGTACTGATTAATCAGCTCGACCAGGGCAGTACAACCCGCCTAAGATCGAAGGGTAACAGTCTCAAGCTACGTTTCGTATGTGGTGATTTATGTGAGCGCCGGTTCTAATTGCGACATGCGTGGAGGCGAAATGAAAATGGGAAGATTACTTTTATAACCTACGCTCTAGTATTACATGTATTCTATGGTAGGCACACACCTATCATTGTCGTTTTATAATTCCAGAACAATTTTGTTAAAATATTTTTTTTGTGCATTGCGGATTTTTTTATTGACTTAAAATAATATTATCTTTACAAGAAATATGTAATATAGTTACGTTATATATACTTACTCTCTAAATAAGCAGCCAGGTCGTGATCCTCCGCACGCAGAGCTAGATGTCGAGGTGTAAGGCCAGCATGGTCGTGTCGCGTGAGTGAGGCGCCTCCAGCAACCAACATACAACAAATCGCCCTCCGTTTATGTGAAGCAGCTTTATGTAGCGCAGTCTGTCCCTTCTCGTTCTCTCTCATGTTAAGTATTGCAGTTGGTGCACAAGCGATTAGGTATTTGACAATTTCTTTGTTCCCATAACGAGCAGCAACGTGCAGGGCTGTTTGGCCGCTGGCATTTATTGAGAGTAGGGAATAACCCGCCGCGTGTAAATCTTTTATCTAAAAGTAAAAAAAAACAAATTGGTTACTATTGGTGTTAAATGTAAAGTGTTATGATAATATTTTATTTTTTAAATGGCTTGTGTTAATGATTGGGTCTGAAATATGCAAACAACATTTAGAAAAATATAATTTGTTGACATAACACAAATTAAAAAAAACAAACTAACCTAACTATTTTGGTATTTTTTTGACGAAAATATCTAAGCTAGTATTGAAATCATTGAGGTACGAGTATGTTGGTTAAAGATCAATGACAAGGTTTTCACAGTTTGTCTATTAACGAGGTGGGGGTTAATCAAATACGATTTGACAAGGGGTTTTAACTACAAACATTTTCATAAATAGGAACAAAATAGTTTTATATTTCGATGGCAGCAAAGTTAAAAAGGACCTGCAAAATAGCAACTTTACAGAAGAGCACTTTTAGTAAAAAATAGTTACCATTTTGTGAATTGTGAACCAATTGAAGTGAAAGTTGACAGAATTAATTTTTATATATTACGTAATGAGTTTTATCATTATATTGTCATTTTGCTGAAATACTGTAGATGTCTTTTTATACGTAGAAAGAATTCTAACTTGGAAGAAGACATCTGCCTAATGACCGTTCATACGTCGTCAGTCGTCACAATATTGTCTATATGTCGTTATTTAAATATGAAGCATTTTATAAACTGTGTAATAAGATCTGAGACTTTCATTTATGGATATTAAAAGTAAGAAGTAGAAAGAAAAGAAACAACATTCCGCTGAGGTTTAAAAAAAAAAAACTAATTTTGCCAATGATGGCAGTGACAAACTGCTGTTCAGCCGGACGCATGACGTCATTCAGAAGTCAAATTTAAGACAAAGTAATTCATGTATCATTGTAAAAATGTTTTCTTTTTTTGCGCTAAAAATATGGTTTTATTCCTTACCGATCTAAAATCTCTTAATGGTTTTGAAATCGACATTAGTAAACTTTTACTTTACAAACCGAATTGTAGGCATAGTGACTAATCTTTGACACTTGTAGAAAACTTCCAGCAAGAGCGGTGGATTAATTTTCCAAGATACTATCCGTTTTTGAAAACCAAACTTTATTTAAGCAGGGAAAGAAACATGCAATTGACGCGACGTACACAAAGTAAACACAGAAGAATTATAGCATAGAATTTGTCATACGCCTTACTTTAGAGCCAACGTTTATTATGCCAAATCGGCATAAAGGAGGTGGAAGATAACTTTGCATATTTTTCAATTAACATGTACATGCAAGGTGCATGTGGCAGGCATGTGTACATGCAAGGTAACATGTATTCTGGTCTTTATTTACTTTATGTTCTAAACACTGACTAAAGTCGAACAACCATGCAGATGATGAAGTGAGTTAAAGCTAAAGTACTAGCCAATACAAGGTTGACTTCAGCACGTGCGTGAAAATACACTTATGGGCATTCCTAGGTTATCGACCTATGTGTAAACCACAGATAATATAATGTAAATTCCCATTTTTCAGAAACGAAATTTAATTGTTTGCATAATTCGTAGGAGCTTAATAATAATTGCACAGAAAGGAGACGGTTTTTTTTCGCACCACCCTAAACAGTAATGTTTATTATTCATATTACTCACAAAAATAGTTATTATCTTAATTTATTTAACCGAACACAAATTATACTTAAACGATGAGGGAATACTGAAATAATAATCAAAAAGGATTACACCTAAAAATGCTTGTTTTGGAACGTTCTTAGGTTTATTTTAATGGTTAATACAAATTATCAAGTAACGTACTTTAAAAATAATCGTAGAACGAAACGTAAATAACAGCCAATAGCAGATACTCTGTAGTACAGTTTCAATCAGTTTGACACTGTCATGACAACGTTGTTATTGTTTCAGATTTTATTAGATAAATGCATGATTTATTTGTACTTTTATATTTTATAAAAATGGCATCTTCAGATAGAGTGCATAATACACACTAAAGCTGCTCTTGCTGGATACTGTTGTTATTAGTTATTAAGCAGAGGCACAGTCACTGTTGGCTGCTGTACACATGTGATGTGTAAAGTGTGGTTTTTATCTTGAGCTCTGCTTTTAGGTGAGCTTGAGCCACCTGCGTCTATTTAAGAAGGCTCATTCTGTCAAAACCAACTCAGCTGTCGGCGAAGCCTAAAACATTGTTGTTTCACCAAACGTCGCGTGAGAAAGAGAACAACTCATAGAAAAGCAGTAAGAAACTTGCACACGCACACGCGCTCGATTGTATTTATTACAAATCAAAATGTCGTTCAAAATATAAATATTGTTCTTCTTGATTGTTAGGGTTGACACTAATACTAGCTGTAAGTAGTTACTTAAAAATTAATAAATCAGGAGTAAATAAAGATAACTAAAATGGGTTTTAAAAAAATATTTTATTGTAAGTTTTGTTGCGGAAGACATACCAAGCGAGACATCAATTTATCTTGTAAGTGGTGTAGGTATGACACCGTAAAACATTATAATTTTTTTTTTTTTTAAGTTAAACTGTTTATTCTTGAGGCAGTTTTTTAGACCGTGCATCGTTAATAGGGGTTCCAAACAGTACACAATAATATCTTACTTCACATACAGTACATGAAGTTAATTTTAGCTGGATTTAAAAAAAAAGAAGAAAAATCATATAATTTTCTAATTAAAAAACCGACTTCACAGGAGTCGGTTAAAAACCATGCTGATTACTAATTTAGTATTAAATAAATTTCATTTTCATTCATTAATACGAATAAAATAAGCCCAAACACTAGGTAGCTGCTATATACCGTTGAAAAGTTTCCTCGACCCTCAGTCGTCTTCATCATCAGATCATGTTTGTGTAAAGTTGTGTAAAGTTTTCATCAATACAATTAAAATAAGCCCAAACACAAGGTAGCTGCTATATGCCGTTGAGGTGTTCCCTCGACTCTCGGTGGTCTCCAGGATCTGACCAGTTCTAAAGCTTGATTATTTTTATTAAAAATAAATAATAATCATAAAATCTGGAAATGATAGTTGACAAGAAATTATACTTGATCAGTCATTCAGATACCGGGGCGGGGGTGAGTCACGTAAATATTAAAAAGAAAATACAAAATGAATTACAAAAAAAAATACAGTTTGTGCAATGTGACAGCCTTAGCTATGCTCTATTGACTATTGTAATAATAGGGGAATTTTGACAGTTGATTTTAGTCAAGAATGTCACTGATGTAGGTATTTTATTTAACTGGTTATGCATCTGATAATAATTGGATCTCTTTGATAAAAGAAATTATGAAACTTCTTACTGGCAAGCGATACGTAATTGTCATAAATGACATAAATTAAAGTTTATTGAAGTTTAAAAAAAAATATTCGGTAACATTCGACGACGGTCGGCTCGCTGTCGTACCTCCCCTCCGCCGACCCGAGGGGTGCAGAAAGTGGAGGCGAGATGCAAGATGTCGATGGCGGAAACGAGCACGGTAAAATTTCCTAAAATGGTTTTGGGAAAAAGGTAATTGCGTACAAACTTTAGAATGTATCTAGTCAATATAAAATTATTTGAATTTTCGAATAAATAATCTATTCCTAGTCCCAAAATATATTTACCTTTATAAACGGTTAATGCTATTTTATTACGCTAAAAGTTGTCATAAAATGTGCATAGAATTATAAACTTTGAAGCCTCATAACTTGTAAATGAATATTTTTTTTACTGTTTTATTAATCAATAAAACTAGATAATAACGAGACAAAACGATATCATCTATAGTTTTGAGTATTTATTACCTAATGAAGGAGGAATTAACTTTCTTTGTTTGTATGGAATTAAGATTGAATTGTTTCCCCTTAAGATGAAATACTGCTTTAAGATTAATTAATTAATTATAATTGTAAACAGTAATAAATATTTCTTGTGTCATATACCTTTAAAGTGTATTGTTTCTCTTTAGCTACCTTATTATTTAAGATCTACAAGCAATAGCCAGCAAAAACGGCGTTATTTCGAGAGGTCTTGGTTGCCTTATTAGTGTATATTCATTAGACAATAGCTGTTGTGAGATTTTACGTTATCACGAGAGTCATGTTTTGATTGTCGTATTTCAGAGTATTCCCTCTAGATAAAGTTTTGATATGTGCAGACTGTTTAACTAGAGATTATAAGGAATAAACCGATATGCATTTCATTGCTAAATGCCACAATTTGTGGTGGTGGCCTATTCGCCGAACAAAAAAAACCGTCTCCTATAATTATTAAGCTAAAATCCTTTTAAAAAAATTTTACTACGATATTTCTATTATGTTTCAAATTAAATTATATTTAAAAAATATATCGTCTATTATATATATAATAGGCTTTTTTACGCCCGCACTGAAGCCTACCTTGACGGACACTTTTTACTTTGCTTAGATTCTCTGACACGAAGTCTGCCGAATCCTGTAGCACGGAACACTTATTGTGTATTCCCGAATTCAAACTGTCCCTCACGAATTCATGTCATCTGTGTCCTTAAACCCAAGAATTATTTTAGGGTAAGAACTCAAGATCATATGTGTGTCTTCTAATATAATAAAAAGAGTTTTGTAGTTATAAATTTATCTCACAATGTTGCATGCACCACCATGTTGTTTGTCGTCACCTGTGTGACGACAAACACAAAATCAAAGGTAGGGGAATGCATCGTCAAAATTGGGGTGGTGTAAAATTTACAATAATCGTAAATAGAAGACAGCTCGGCTGATTTATTCAAGATGAAACCAGCCAGACTCGGTTAGTACATAAAATTTATTCCAAATAATTAGAAAACCTAATTATCTTATTATTTTTATTGACAACCGGTATGGCTCTACTGATTCGATACAGTCATATTGCCGAGCCCAAAATTCTACTTTATTGATCAATCTTGGTATTTTCAACCATTGCTAATATCATTAGTGTAAAGATGAATGATAAATAAAATAAATGATTTGAAATTAATGAAAACAGAAAGAATAATGACAAAGATGAAGGTTGTACTGTTGTGCAGTATTATAGCTATATATTACAGTAGAGATAAACTAACTTTGTAAAATAATGTTACATTCTTAATAATGTTATTGTGAAACTAGCAAGTATTTATTATATCAGACACATTCTGTTAATAGGATATGTGTATAAAAACTTTTGATCCAAACGAAAGTCACGTAACAATAATATAATGAATTATTTCGCTCACCATTCTCAGATCACCAACTTTGGCCGCTTTTAGTAGAGCGTCAGATGTTTTTTCTAATAAATTTCTGAAACAATTGCGAAGATTCACCTTGGCCTGTTTTGTTATATATTATGTATGGTAAGAAATAAACTAAATACAATATTAAGTTTTACTAATATCAAGTTCAATATCTAGCTATTAGCATTATACTGAAGGAAGTAGAGCTGTGTTGTCACTTTAACCCTTTTAAATATATCATGGTTGTGGGTACCTACAAAGTTGTATGATGATTAAACAGGAAGAAATACTATTTTATTTCTCATGAAGTATTCACTATAATCTGTTAAAGGTAGATTAAAAAGATGCGGCATTATGATTGCGCACCAAAATAGTTTACAAAATAAAAAAAAACATACAGTATGATTTTCAAGACGATTGAAAGCTAAGCTAAGCGCAACACCACTACATATAAAAGAATTTTGATGAAATATTGAAGTAGAAACAGCTATAAAACACATAATTATTTATAATATCTACATCAGTTTAATCTAGCGAAAAACTACACTTATACTATCTGCGTTTATCTCACCTATAGCCAAAAACTTCTTGCTCAAGTCCGAATAACTTTTCGTGAATGCTGCATGCAATAGAAGAGAGAAGATAGAGTGCAGATTGAAAACTCAACAAGAGTGACATGTGCTTTAGTCTATACCTAATACATGTGCATTACTAACAACATAGACACACAGATAACGTATCTAAAGCAACGTTATCATCTAAAATAGTCGTGCTAGTTCTAATTTTCATGTAGTCTATATTTTGCAGGACCATGTTCTGTGGCGCGTGTGGGATAGGCCTATGTTCAGTAGTGGACTGCGATAGGCTAATTTGAGAGCCTATTTTGATAACTTGGTTCAGAAAATGAGTCACTTAACTACTAATTTGATTTTGCGATCTGTAAACATGTATCGCTTGTTGCTTGATTCTCAAGTGAAATGTCGTTGTCTCGTCGGCAATGCAAGTTTATTTGTCTTATTACACAAACAGTGATGTACAAATATCCACAGAACATTACGTATAAATATATAATGTGTAAGAGCTATTTTTATTGATATTTTCAATTAAAAAACTTTGAAACATTAAGAATTTTGTTTCAAATCAAATTGCAAATCAATAATTTTGTGTTTAGTTATTGAAATATAATTTTGTTCCATAACCATGTTTGGTTATAAGTAATTATATATTAAACTTTCCTTTTTCCGCTGGAGGAAGCTTTTGTATTGAAGTCAATAGGCTGATATGAGAACTATCTAATTAAGTTCAATAGTGCAGAGTCACATCCATAGTCAGAACAAAAGTCGCATCTCTAGATTTCTAGGTATTCGTCATCTACCGCGCGCTGTCACGTTCTATTTGACGGCCTATGTATAGTATAGTAGCCTATACGAGAAACTATTATCTGAATTTGAATTGTTTCCGTAACGGTGGATTGTATTCGGTTTAATAACAGCGTTTAATATTTGTGATATATGGAACTTTACTCGATTATGTTGTAGAGATTTGTATTGTCTTGTTGTTAAACAAAGACGGTTGTACTCGAGTGATTTGGAATCGACTGGCGTGATAAGCTGACTTCAAATAGATTTGTAGTAGATTACTGACGTAATAATATACCCGTATTGGGTTTGGTGTATTTATAGCTACTGTTGTTTCATTGATGTTAACCGCGCATATTATATTAATAGCATTGTTAATTGCTTAACGAAATGCGTGTTTAACAAGACCCCAATCCATGTAATCCAAGTAATCCATAGGTTCTCAGTGTGGTCAATCGTGTGAAATTCGCGTGACTCAGGGAGAAACTTTAGCGACGAATGGCTGTGAATGGCCTTACTAACAGCGCATTAACTTTTCACGCTGGTCAATTCTTTACGATCAAGTACTTTTAAGCAAAATGTTTTTCATTTAATAACTTCCTTGTATCACTCATTATGGATAAGGGTTGATATCGCGCTTAACATTTGAAGGATGTTTATGTTTAGCCGTAGACTTCTTTTGGCTGATATCATGTTGATTAAAATGAACGGGAGAGTAAACTGCTAAAAAGGTTCATGCAATATTTTAAGAAAATATTGATTTTCGTGCTAATTCCTTTGACGAAGTTTTTTGAAAGACTTCTCCCGTGCTAGGTATCACGCCTTGTATGGCGGGGACTTTTAGAAATGTACATTTAATCGAACAAAGACAAGCAACAACCAGATTCAGAACAAAGTTTGTGAATCGCACAAATTATTGCCCTGCTTGAAATACGATTTCGCGACTTTGTGTGCAGCAGCTGCTGTATAAATAAATATAAGTACTTACGTTTTAAATCGCGCTATGGAATCTGTTGTAGGTTCATGTTTTGTAAGCGGACTTGTACATAAAGGTGGTGACAAAGGTTCCCCTTGAGTTGCTGTAGGACTCAAAGGCGCTGGCACTTTTATTGGGGAAGGTATTCCAATTGGTGCAATGTTCACTGAAGCGATAACTGCTGCAGTTGGAGGCGGAGTTTGAGGAGATAAAGGCTCCTCTGAAGATCTTGCAGGGCTTCCGAATCCTGATTCACTGTTAAAGAAAAAACGCTGTTAGTTGTGGAATGTACCTTTTATTTAAAAATCAAAAACTACTTTGAGAAGCAACTGGCGTCCTGCCTCGTTTTAGGTCGAATGCTCGTATGTCTTGTCCTATCAACTTAAATAATTGCTGCCTTTGCCAATTGTTGCCTTGAGCATGACTGCACGATTTGGTCAGGTTGGACCGACCCCAAGCCACCCAAGATAGCAGGTTTAGTTTCCGATTGTGATAATGTGTGATTTCGTTGATTCATCCATTATCATCTATGTTCATCATAATTTGTGTAGTAGTTAGTCAAATTGATACTCCGTTATTAACAGACTAGTAAAATCATACATAATAGATACTAACCAAAGATGTAACTCAGGTACATCGAGCGAGACAGCCGCACTAGGCGTGTCAACACTCTGCGATATGTCAAGCGACACTGACAGCCCTGTAGTTGTATCAAGTGAGACTGACGCCGCCGTACGTTCAAACGATTCTGTCGCCGTCGTGTCAGGGTGTGCGGTGGAATCTGTGTCAGGCGTGTGTAACGCCGCGTCGAGAATGTAAATGTTCTCGTGGCCGATGTCCGCTGGGTAATGGAGGTTCTCTTGCGCTTTGTCAATACGGAAGAATCTTTCTGCTGTTACGCCTGTTGACAAAATAATAATGATGTAACTAAGGAGCTTTAATATAAGATCGTTTTAAAAAAAAATTAGATGTACTTTGTGTACTATTGTTCATAACTCTTAAGGCTTAATAATTTGTTGAGTTTTCTTTCAAAATACTATATAACGTTTTTATAATGTTTACTCATTTATTGCAATATCAGATACAATGGTAACTTAAAGTAAAATCGTTAATGACTGCATGAAAATACAACTGTATCGCAGCGAAGTCATCGATACTGTTTCATAGTCTGTATTTTCATTTGTATCTACATAACGAGTTATTATTCTTTGTTTTACAAGTACTAACTACTGCTGCTAAAACAATCTTTTTATCATCATCATCATCATAACAGCCCATTAATGTCCCATTGCAGGGACGGGCCTCCTCCCGTGACGGAGGGTTACTTGGCCTACTAATACCACGCTGGCCAGACGGATTGGTACAGGATTGAATTTCGAGTTTTCCTTCATTTATTTCGTAAAGGTAATTTACTACACCCATGAGATGAGATGGGGTGGTGACATATTGTATTCTTACTCCGTCACCACACGGAAATGCTGCTAAAAATCTTTATAAGAAACTTAATATTTGAAAAACAATAATTTGACTTACAATCGATGAACCACCAATCAGATACATGAGAATGAGATTCTTTTATCATTCCCTGAATAAGTCCACGCATATGTTCTAAGTCAGCTGTAGGGTTCACTTCCACACTGCCTACTAGATCCGCTGTAACGAAAACAAAAAAGAATTATGTTAAGGAATGGAAGAGTAATTGCATAACTATGTTATGAATAGTACGGAACTTTTAAAATAAAGAAAAAAATAATAAGTAATCGAGTATTTGTGCTTCTATAGTTTTCGGACTAAATCCTTTTTAATCGGCAGTCAGAAGTGGTTTCGGCTCATTCTAAAAACAGTTTTTTACGTAATTGTAAATTAACATTTATTTTTGAACAAAATAACACTATATAAATAAAATCCACATCATGCCACTTTCCTAACCGGATCTGGCTAAGAACCATCTCCGTACCTATTATCGTGCAAAGTGTCGTCCTTGCAACTAAAATCGTTTAGTGTGGCCGTGGTAACACGGGAATACAGAGGCATTCATTTATTTAGGTTAAATATAGTTTTTAGTTCCCAGCTAGGTGGACCGACGACCTCATAAAGGTCTCTGGGTCGGGCTGGATGCGGAAGCCGCAGGGCCGAGTTCTGTGGCGCGCGTTGGGAGAGGCCTACGTAAAGCAGTAGACTGTAATAGGCTAGTTAATTGATTGATATTTAGTTTCATAAAAAATATGGTTGCATTGATTTAATAAGTAAATGGAATATGTATCGAAGAGTTATCTTTATTAATAATGTCTAGACTGAATGATTGAGTCATTAATAATGATTTGGCAAGGCATTTTTACATAATGAAAGCAGTCAGGAATTGGTTAGACTTTGGTTTTCGTTGAACTATTTCAGTTTTATCATAACAGCTCATTAATAACAACTATGGACAGTGAGCTTCCTCCAGTGAGGAAGGAAATATTTGGTTCCTAATACCACGTTTGTTAGATGAATTTCCATAGTATTTTTATTTGCAAGTTATTTGTTAACATACAAAAATTAACAAACTCTCTGTATAGATTAATCCAGGAAGCAATTAGGTGCTTTGGAAAGTGACCTCAGAGAAATCAGATTGAACTACTCAACGCTTCAACAAATAAGGGAACAATAAAACTTGGTGCTTAGTACAAAGTCTTTACCAATTCAAGTGAAATGAAGCTTAAATATCGATTTCCTACTTAATACTGCAGTCTTTATTTCCATTGGGTATATTGTCAATGCTACGTATTCGTAGCAGTTGCTACGAACATCTACGCCGCTACGAGAGAAAGACGTCTAATAAAAAAAATATACACGTTTATTTGCAATTCAATGAATTGAAATGCTTGAATTACAAATAAAAGTTTTTTTTAATATTATTGTCTTACTTCCCAATGAGTAACAAGGCAATAAAAATGTCGCCAATCTTTCTTGTACGCTGAATATTATCATAAAAGTCTGTATCCAGAAAAACCTATCTCCCTAAAGACGGTGTTAGCTAGCTGAGCTGTTTTCTAGCCATTAAAAACCTAGTAAAGATAATTTAATAAAGTAAGAGTCAAAATGGTGGACCTCCCTGATCACACAAAAACAGAATAATATGCCAAAATGGGAAAACTTTCAGTAATATAGCCGTGTTATCTGGGCTATTATTATTTTTATATACGATGAGTTTTAGACAACGACGGCATTACTAGTTGTTTAGCAATTAACCATACGTCGCTAATAAAGCCAACTATCTTAAGAAAGAAAGTGAAGTAGAATCATCATCATAACAGCCCATTAATGTCCCACTGCAGGAACGGCCTCCTCCCGTGCAGGAGGGATACTTGGCCTACTAATACCACGCTTGCCAGACTGATTGATAAGTAAAATATTTACAAAAACGTAGTCAACTAGGAAACGGCCATTAAATGTGTCTTAAGTCGAAAAATAAAAACTAATTCTAAGGCTCATCTCAAAGAAAACTTATGAATCATTCTGATTATAGCTTGTAAGGGACTTAAATGCTAGTTAGAGAACTTTTAAAGCCTCTATGGGACAGTTACAGAGTGCTTAACTTCCAATCCGGAGACGTCAGGTTTACTTTACATTTATTGTTACAAGTTTTGTTAGCAAATTGCGATTCGGAATCCATTAGATTATCCAAAATAGATTCCGTGATTTGCAGAAAAGCTGTCGGTTGCGGTTACTAACTACTTCTAAAAGTATCCTACATAGAAGTCAGTTAATTTTAGCGGTTTGTTAAAGTACTTAAGGCTGTAGGTTCAAGATATATAAAATTAGATTTTTTTTTAAATCTGTGCAATGTTTAATACTTTTTCATTGTTTATTAGGAATATAAAAGTAATTGTTATTAGCCGATCTCAAAAAGAGGAAGTTAAGTAAGTCTTTTACTTATAATAATTACGCGATAGTTTATAAACTATAAACTTATTTATTTCCTTACAATATACAATTTTATATTTCCTTTGTAACTAAAGTAATGCGACATTGAGTGATTCCATAACCTGATTATAGATCGCGCCTTGAAAGCGCGGGTTTATAAAATAAATACACACACGTTATAAATATTATTATGTTTCTTACCTGTTTTCGCAAGTAACTCCTTGTCGTAGTAATGCCTCTCGTAATCAGCCATTGTTATGAGATTCACGGTGAGTGACAGCTTTTCTAATGTGGTTTGACTGCAACAAACAATTAAATTAAGTATTAAATCTTTTATACTTAGAACTACCTATGTATAAAAGAAAGAAAACTTTATACGAATCCGTTTATTACGTCATAATAAAGAAGGAAATAAAGGAGCCTCCTTGGATTGAAACGTTTATGACCAACCCATAAATGTTCCAGTAAATATATAATGAGATCATCGCATGGATAATTGAAAAGTATTAAACAGTTTCTATTGCTATAATTCGTTATTAATCGTTATAATTTATAGTCGCCCGGAAAATATTTAAAAATATAAAATGCGTCTAAAAGGTTGGTAGCGCTGTGATCGCGCTACATTACAAAATTATTTAAATTCATTACAGTTATTACCTACATTTTGTATTCCTTCCATCATTCTGAGAATGGATGCTTCTCTCTTTATAATTATTTACACACCACCATCTGGTGTGTAAATAATTATAAAGAGAGAAATCTATACGTTTAGCTCCTGTGGCTATAATTACAAGTGCCGTAAATGTGTGCCTTTATTTTAATTTTTTTCGAGGACTCCAAGAAATGAAAACAATTTCTTCAACGGGCTAGGGCAGTCATGCTCCACTTGATTGCACATGGCTTGACAACCATGCTATAGTTTTGGCAAATGTATGGTATCTTACACTTTTAAACTTTCCTAAGACAAATAATATTATATCCAAACTTCAGCGACTCTGACAGTTGGTCGGTTGTTCATGTCTATCAAATTCATGCTCCAGATGTCAAATTATTAAGTGTTCTTGCCAATTTTTGACGAAGGTTTTGTGGAGATAAAGTTGTATAAAAAGTTTAACTATCACTTTAGAAGTTACATTTTCTTATTTCGTTATTGCCATAGAACACTATTATGTTTTTTATTACTGAATTTTATCTAAAACATGATTTTTAACTATTTAAAATAAAGCATTAATAAGTAACCCTACATAGAAACATGTTTCTAAATTTTATTAAGGGATTCTGAACCGTTTGTCTCGGTAGACTTTAAGTAAAGTATTTTGAAATAAAGTTACAATTGACTTCCTCTTAAGTAGTAAAAAAACACCCTTTTTAATTCTGATATTAATTGTATTTATTCTTCTATTCCGTTTATACCCATGTCTACTAATAAAAAGTATTGTTCAAACAACACATTATTATGCTGTAATGATTTCGTTTAGAACCGTGTTTATAAACAAATAAAACTGCCATCATAGCCTGTGGTGCTAATACATGTTTAGTAGGAATACTTGGCGCAGTGGCTAGTGCGCATGTTATACACTACATAAAGCTGTCGTTCTGTGATTTATATAACAAACTATTAGTTTATGACACATGTTAGCAGAAGCCTGTGACCAGCATTTGAGTAATGATTAATTGATTGAAACTACTAACAAATCTGGTTTCAACATGGAGTTTATGAAAGAGATATTGACAAACACAGAATTAAAAGGCTCAAAGAACATCGGACCCAGAACAAATATCTGTGGATTGTTCAAATAAGTCTTTGGTGAGATTTTAATGATTAAATTAAACACAACTTTAACGATTTGAGTATTTTTTAAGAGTATTGGGTACTTCTTAACAGACTTTAAGTGTCTCACTATCAATACGAGTCACCTTTAGTGACGGAAAGAAATTGTTACTAATACCATTACACCCATTCGGGTCGGTAAGGTACTTCATATTAAAGTATTTTTGCTTTATTAATTTTGTAATATTTGTGAAATTTCCTTAACTGGGTTTTTCAGTCAAAGGATAAGATGGTTAGTTTGGAAACACAACACGGAGACAGAATCTTACGTAAGTACAATTTACGAGACCTAAAAGCAAACCGCCGCTCGTGTTCTTGAAAAGACGGTAACTAGTAATCTTTTCTTACAGACTGTTTTATCTCATGATTTATTACTTTCACTCTTTTATTTGGTTCTAAATGAAAAAAGTTTTAATAAATGCAAAAAAGGGATTATTCTTCGCGTTTTATAATTAAGGAATTTAATTAATTTATTATAATAATTGTTACGTTTTAGTTTTCGGTTAATTTATGTTTAAATTGTAGGTAAAGTATTTATGGATTTAAATCATACATTAAGTGGTTGGAGATTGTGGTGTGTTTCACATAAGCTGGGTCAGTGGGAAACCTACCTGACCCAGTTAAGATCGACCTGAGAAAGCTTAGAGCTAAGGTTAGTTCGACTTACGAGAGTTCCCTTTTACGCATGCTCTTTTGTTTCAGAAAGTTCTTCTAGGGTCTCTTTGCATATCGGTGCCATAGGCCCTAGATAGAGAACCACTGCGTAGTAATTTTTTCACACAAACATTCGTTGTTTTTGGTTAATTTCGCTTGGCTTTATAAATATTGAAATACTTACTTAGGAATCGTTTAGGCAATCAACGTAAATTGACCGATCAAAATAAAAATGTGAAGAGACGATTCGGTTAGATATTTTTTTGCCTTATACCAAGTACAACAAGGATAGCAAAATAAAATTAAAGACAATTTAAAAGTACGAGAACGACGAATTGTTCGAAGGTAAATAGGACTAAACCATAAAAGTTAATCCTTCTTTTAACTGGAAAAAACTTTTTTCATTAAGATTATGTATTCATTTTTGTTATGGGTTCTATTTTAGGCACGAGTGACAGTTTTAGAAAAAAGTGAAGCGATATTTTTTCATTCAAAAATGTATTTTATTACAATGGAGTAAGATATAAGGTTGTATTGTTTACGTGTTGATGTGTGTACATACGAGAGCTTACAACATGATAGTTGAACTAGCTTAACAACATTTGATTTTTTTTTATTATTATGTCGTCCGTCTCCTTAGTGTAGCGATTCAATGAGGATATTAAGTACGAAAATGCTGGTTTAAATTCTATGCAAACAATGACAAACTCTTTGTACCGTAGTGGTTATTTAACATGACTGAGTGCTACGCAGAGGTCTCGGGTTCGATTCCCGCTCAATGGAAATCTTTGTGTGCATGAACATGATTGTTTGCATTGGTCTGGGTGTTTTCTATGTATAATATGTATGTATTTACAAAAAAAGTATTTAAGTACGTTTATCCGTTGTCTAGTACCCATAGTACAAGCTCTGCTTAGTTTGGGACTAGATGGCGTTGTGTGAAAGTGTGAGGAATATTTTTTTTTATTGATTATGTGCTTCACAAAATACGATTATCTTGAGCTTGGATATCTGCGTGTGCATTAAATTGATGTTTCTGAAAGACCCAGCGATACAGGGCATGATACCTAGCGCGGAAGTTATTTACATAAAAACAGAAATGCATATATTTTGATAATTAAAATGTATACTTACGGTTGATTGACTCTTCCGGGTTTCTTCTTGGCAAGCATAATGGCTTGGTTCAGTCTCGACAGAGTAATCACAGAGGGTGCAAGCCGACAAGCTTCGCCGTCAACTTGCATTGGTATAACTTTCGTTGTAACAATCTTCGCTGTTTTGCATTGAGTGATACAGGTACCATGGCCACCCGCTTGTAGTAAAGGCTGCAAGAAATATTCATTTAAAATAAGAACGATGATTAGGAAGAAATTATAGAACCATTCTACGAATAGTGACATCTATTAGATATCCTTTCTGTATGGAGTCGAATGGAACAAGCGAGTTTCTGTATAACGTTTTAGAGCCGAAAAAAGTAGAGAAAGGTTGTTTAATAATGTTGGTCAAGATTGTGTAAACGGAATCTAAACGATAAAGAAAATTGACTGTGTTGTTCGAACTATACATAATTATCACATGACAATATTTATTTATTTATAAGACCGCGCAGGGTGGAAACGTTTGGAGGAGGCCTATGTCCATATATGGGCGTCTATAAGCTGATATGGAATATTTATTGCTAAAGGTTTATTTTGTACCAAGTTTTCCATCTTTCTTTTGTAGAGATAATATGTAAAAAGCATATCTCTAATTTAAGTTTTAAGACACCCAAGATATGAAATTTTGTTGTAATCACCACACGAATATAAAAAAGCCGTACTCCAATATAAAGTAGCATTGTATATAAAAGAAATTGTAAGAATTTTATCGCAAAGAGGTTTTTAAATTTTAAATAGGGTGTTCTCGAGGCTTTTAAGCTTTATGTCGTCGTGGCTTACCAATTGATAGGTCGTTAATCCTACTACTTCTATTAATCCATCTTCAGTTGAGGGTTCGAAAGCCCCTCCTGACTTATTCCACGGATGAGTACCACCTCCGTAACTGTGAACAATAAAAATATATAAACAAAATGGCTTTCTTGTATTGTAGCCACGACAGCATTAACATAAAAAATAAAGTAGATAAATTATCAATATTTAGCCGAGTTTACGTCCTCACTAATAGACTATATACCTAATATAAATAAACATCATCATCATCATAACAGCCCATTAATGTGCCACTGCAGGGACGGGCCTAAAAAGTGAAATAAACATAACCGTGTAAAATAGAACGAGGTAAAAATATACCTTACTCAGCTTTCGTTGTACATTTATAAACAAAATTATTACATACAATTTATGAAATATTTTAATACAGTAAGAAAATATATCGGGCTAACAACAGGATTAACAACGCAAGTCTCGTTTTGCTTGATTTCCAGTAAATTTGTTATTATTTACTTTTTTAAGTTTGCGTGTATGATAATATATGGTGGAAGCCGTACGTGCAACTATTCCTAGGCATATCGTAGTCCTTACGTTTAAAAAAATTGTTTTTTGTCTGATAAGTGTAATAAAATTGTCAATCACGTTAGAGATACGCAGAATTAGCGACGTACTGCGTGACGATACACGAAAATTCAATTACTTCGTAACAACATTGTTATATCCATTTTTGTGTCACGCATACCTTCTGATGTAGATATTTTATGTATTTGTGTGAAGCTTAGCATTTGTATTAATTATTAATATAAGAAACAGACCAGGTCTAAAAATCCTATTACAACAGCACGTCGCAAAGCAGGTAAAAAAAAACAACAAAATACTGTCTGTAAATCATTTAAGTGAGCATAATATGGTAAAATCCACAGAAGAAAAATCAAATGGAAATACAATACAACTAATTCACTATGGAATAGATTTAATTTTCGAATTAATTCCGCTGTTCGTTCATAGTTGGCGATTTTTGCAGTTCTGGCAATTATATACTTTAACATGTTTTTCATAAGGCTGATATTCGCGTTATGTATTACCTATGACTTCAGCGATCAAGTTAGCGAACCAGCGCTTATATTTGACACGCTTACTTAGCACTTGATTCTTTCTTGGTAAAATCAGCATCAAGTCAAGAAATAGGTTTTTCAATAACAAAATTATCTATATTACCTACTAAGTTATGAGTAATATTATTTCCGTATATATAAATATATTTACAAGAAAACAAGTTCTTCTTACCTTGGAATGTTTAGGAATACAATAGCGTGTACTTTATGCTCTCTGAGTATAGGCGTGACGTCTTTACCGTCACACTCCATGGTAACGAAGTCAGCGAGGCCCTTCCATTTGCGTTGCATTAGATCTTTGCCTCCAGCTGTACCGTAGAATAATTTATTTCTTATCCGAGAGTTAAACTTTTCTGGATGTGCCTCTGTATTCAAAAGTAATAAAAAGTTATTAGTTTTTATAATTTCCTAACAAATAGCACACATATATAACAAATACTACTTCTTGTATTGCCTTTTACGTATATAATTTGAGTGATTTATGAGGAAGGACTACAACATATATAATGTACTTTGCAAAAGGTATATAAGTATGTATAGGTACATACTTATACCCCTTTTTAGTAGATACATACCATATAAAACACAGAAAATACACAGCCCAATCTAAATATTAACGTTTATACACACAAAGATCTACATCGACAGGGAAACACATCAGAGCCCTATGCGTAGCAGCTATGGTACATTATGACTATAGTCACTACACCACAGAGGTCGTTAAACGATCTCTGATGTTATTTACGTAATCATATACAAAACTAAGCAACTGAAGAGAGAGAATAATTATATTGTGAATACAAGAGCGATAAACACAGTTAACAATTTACGTACCTCTGGCTTCATGAAACTCCAAAGCGATGTGAGCATCGACGCCGAACGAGAAGTAATTATTAACTACGTTTAGAGGCAACTCCGGTTTTGCATTACTGGTGTCTTCGTTTGCAGCGGCGGTGTTTGGTTCTACTGTTAGCTGCCAACGGTCTAACAGTACTGTGTCGCTTTCACCGATGTTCGCCAAGATTTTTGATATGGGCTCGTCTTCGTAACCCTGTTTAGAAAAAGAATTTGTTTATTAGAAATACACAAGGAGGTTGCGTTTTGTCAATTTATTTTTCTTAATATAAAATGTGGTTGTTTTGTGTCATAACAAATTGTGTATAATTTAACTTCTCACTTTGATGTTATTATCAATTACATCTCGTTAATGTATTTCTAAAGCACAGGGGAGAATTCCCTTATGACGAAGGGAAACTACTAATAAACTCGCTGGCTACATAACCTGGTGAAACCACTTTATGTAAAGTAAAAAAACTTTTAAGTTTTCCTTCTTTTGTTTTTGGAGACACACAATACCGGGAAAACTTTCTCGTTATTTTTACGACGCCCATGAGATGATGATGTACCTATATATTTTTTAAAATAAATACAATATAAACGACAAAAACTAGACACTGAATCGTTTACCTCGCATAATATATTCATGTCAATTTAGTTTTGTATACAGATTTAAATAACGACGCAGATCCTACAAACGTACAAGTAATACACGAACACGGTATAATAGTTTCAGATTGGGTTCATGCCTTAGTTCTAAGCCGTTTTCCAAGGTACAAATTGATATTCTACATCGACTGATAGCGGATGCATCTAGGTGCTGATACTTAATCGGGTTATTGGTTACCTTGCTAATCGAGTTTCATTGATTGGCATTCCCAAAGCTTCTGGGGTAGCTAAATTGCTTTTAAATCGAACAGCCTAAACGTCACGGAACGAAAATCAATTTTGATCAAAGCGTTCTTTAAAAAACGGGTTTATTTCGGCCAAAAATATATTGGGCTTGTTTAGCTGCCGGCTGACAACTTTTCCAGTTAAATAAATAAGTACGCCAATTTGATAGATCATATAAAATATGCAATACATTTTCAATTTACGTGTTTATCTTTTGGATAAACTGCGACAGATAAATAAATGTGCTTTAGAAGATAATATTCTATAATATAAATAAGACAACTTAAATAGGCAAAGCGATTGTTTATATAGAGAACCTGCTTCATAATATAGTATTTTAATATCCTTAAGGGTATTAAATTGGTATTAAATTATTTATTAATCTATTATTATTTATTAATCTGATATCCTTAATGACTATGATGCCAGATTTATTGTACGGTAATTATCTTCTCTTCCTTACTTTAACTTGAGCTCGACATCAAATTTTCCTCAAAATAACTCAATTACTCGTTGCCTATTATGCGCTAAGGATCATGCATGCCAAATTCACAATTTTTGTACAATTTTATGTCGCCTCGAGTATTACACACCTCGGTTACAACCATAACTAGTTACTTATTCATTTTTATATTCAAATTTAACAAGCCTATTTACTCAAATGTTCCACAGAACACCAAAATAACAAAGAACGCCCTTGCTCGATGGTTGAAAGTCATACATTTTTAGTTACTTCGTGTCGACTTTTCGTTAGTTTGTAATGTAAACTAAGTTTGTTTTAGTTACAAGTTTCAAACTAAGTTGAAAACTATTTACATTAATGAATGAACGATTTAATGGGGTCAACTTGGCATGTAATGAAAACCGTACCTATTTCAAAATTAAATAGTTATTCTATCACTATAGTGAGACATCACTTAAATGAAATTTTACACATTTTCACCTAGAAGCAGTAAGTGAGTGACTCAAGCTATATTATTATTATATCTGAATTTATGCACAACTTGGTTGCTCTTTCAGAAACATAATACCTATTATGAAATAAAGGACCATGTTGGTTTCAGTCTACGACTAGAAATACCTTTATCTAATGTTTGTTTGAAAATGCATTATTATCTGTAAAAATCATACCGTTTTCCTACTTTTAATTTTAGCAGAATTAAATTATTAGACACACACTACATTGTTTAGGGTTGTCAGACTGATCTAACTATCAATACGTCATCTAGATGTGTAAAATACCGTTCCAAATTTTCATGCTCTTTTGTTTTTTTTTTGTACTGACGATGAACAAAAACGCAAATACGAATAGATCGCTACGCTCATCGCAATCATTTGCAGATCGTAAAAACAATTGTTCTGCATCGAATTTGTAATTCGAATACGCGACCTCGTGCACTGTAGACGCTTTGTTAAAAAAACTTTTTTCGTGTAAAAGTTCCTTTTTTTAATGGATCTATCCTGAGGGCATACAGTTTATTTTTATTTTTATCCTAAATTTTTCCATCACGTAGGTTAGATTTAAGTATATCTTTTTATTTTCATACTGAATTTACCTGAGGCTTTGGCATCGGATATTTTTGTAGTAGATAATTAATACGGTTTAAAAAAGATACTGTAAGTATTTTTTTTTAACATTATTGAAGAACTTACTGTATACCTTACCATTTGTTGCACAATGGTTTTACATGGTGATAAACAAAGAATACAAAATGTCCCCATATTATCCTAGGGGTTATTAAAGAAGAAACTATGACTATCCGTATATCAGCCTATGGACGTCCAATGCTGGACATAATATGCCGCTTCCAAAAATTGCCACTATGTGAGGTTCTATGCCTCATTCATCGGCTTGCACCGTTCTAACTAGATCGTCGGTCGACCATGCTTCCGATACAGAATACGACTATCATCATCATCATAACAGCCCATTAATGTCCCACTGCAGGGACGGGCCTCCTCCCGTGACGGAGGGATACTTGGCCTACTAATACCACACAGGCCAGACGGATTGGTATAGGGTTTAATTTCAAGTTTTCCTTCTTTTTTTTACGTGTACGATTATACTATCCAAAAATAATATCAAACATTATACCAAGTCGACTAGTTAACGTGGTTTTGGTAGACCAAGTGTCGCTTCATCACTAAAGGAGTACTGTCTTTATAAAGACATTTTAGAGGCTGTTGTTGGATGACGTACAAAGTACGAGTAATACCTATTTTTAATAAAGAAAAGTAAATTTTGAATGCAATTTTCCTTAACAACGAACAGCACATAAAATAAAGTAACATACGAAGTTTAGCTATTCTACAGATTAGAACGATCCGTGCCATCTATCGACTTTGAGCACGAGAATAGCCTAGGGAGCTATTCAAGAAAATAGGTATCTTAACCGTCGCATCCCAATCCAGCTATAAAAGAATACTCCATGTAAGACATAATATTCATTTATGTAATAAAAGAAGGGATACCCTCTTTACCGTTTACATAAAGTGCATCAATTTATTAATGGCACTTAGAATACGTCTCTACAATAAGGTATTATTACTTACTTCCTTAAGAGCAATAATAAAAAGAATTTAATGGCCCAAGCATACCTATTATACTCTTGATAGTTCGATGAGTAACCCATATGCCTGATTTGAAATAGAGTATGACTTTGGATTCGCAAAACGTTACTTTGGTCGATGTTACTCACATATTATTATTAAGAATTATACTAGGAATTTTGGTGTCAGGACTCGTCATGCTCATAAATATGTAGTATGCAGTCAAGTCTTCCGAATTTTGTAAGTGGTGTTGTGAACAGCACATTTATTATCAAAATTGTGACTCCAGTAAGCCAGAATCAAAAGCGTGACCTCTTAAGCAGATGAGAAAACCTTACGACTAGAATGCAAATAGGCTACACCTATATAGTATGAGGCACAACGGATTAAGGCACGTTGCCTTGCTTGCATAATGTGGCACGATCTTAAGACGGCTTACCATAGCATCAGTAGTTTAGTAGGTTTACTTAAATAAAAGATTATCTTATTTCTAAAGAACCATTTTGAATAGATAGCGAATTGATTTGCAAGCTTACAGAATTGTATACGCTAGCAAACCTAATTAAAATTAACAATCTAATTTAGAAATACTTCTCTTGATTTATGTGTTACGTGCAAAATCTGAGCAAAACAAAATCCAAGCACTTTGGGTTAATAAAATTATTTATATGCCCGTCTGAGTTAATTGTAGCTGTGTAAGCACATTCTACTTAATGAGAGCATAAAATGTATAAAACTGGCCATTTTACTTGGTATATTGTTGGAAAATAATGGTATTCAGTTAGCTTTTCTAAATTAGAAGAGATGTTGGAAAAGCGGTTATGTTTTACTTGCTAATTGTTATTTACGTACGTACCTAGGTACATTTATAGTTGATAAACATATACCTGCAATGTTACTCTGTTAAATAATATCAACCGTGGAAAGTCCTACAACTGTGGCAGGTCTCCTATTACGGTAATGAGAGATAATTTCGATTACTAAGACCATACTGGACAGAAGAATTGGTACTGGACTTTGTGCCAGTATCGCAGATATTAAGTGCTTACTTTTTTCCAAAATCGCTTTTTACGACATCCACGGGATAAGATTATTCTTTTGGAGTTTAAGTATTCAATAAATTTCTCGTACTTATTTAGTTCTTTTTTAGCAAAAACCTTTTATCAAACAGACAATTTCAAAAGTAAGTAATTGATATCTTCAGCTAAGTGCAGGTCCTTATTAAAGGACAACAGTAATGAAAAACTCGAAAATAAACGAGTTCTACAAAATATTTGTTAATAAATAAAACAAAATGCCAGCAAAATTAAACTTTTCAGTAACAAATTCGACAAAAACTCTCATTACACGAATGCTTGCCGATAAAGATAAAAAGTTTATATTAATGATTGTAACTATTATCCAATAATTTGATATCCACATTGATAAGACTTGTTTGTACACGGTTGACGTTAAAAGATCTATCGAACGATAGCATTGTTTAAATTCATACGAAATGGGAAAATTGTATATTCATAACACAGTCTTGAGGGAAATTAAGCGGTTTTTGATTATCGGCGAATAAATACGGGGAGGGTGGCAACACAATGAAAGAGTATTACAAAAATCCGTCAACAGAGCAAAACTCTGTTTGTCGTTTAGGAGAACACTAAAATTTTCATGAACAAAGTCATAAAGTTTGTTTATTGGATCGTTAAAACATATTGTCGTACATCAAACAACAGCGGGTAATAATAGAATTTGCATGTTTTAGGCTGTTACGTTTGTTTTACTATTGCTCAATATAACTTCTTTGTATCATCTAAATATATCCTAGTTCAGAAAACCTAATGCTTACGTAAGTAACTAATATTTAGACTTTAGTAATTATTTATTTAATGAGCTTACCCTAACTGTAAAACATAAACAGTTTACCAAAACAAACTGAAAACTCTCGGATAATTTAAAGGTAGAGAAATTGTTTGAACTAGGCGTGGCAGTAAATTTTAAATATTAAAATTAATGGGATTTTACTAATAAAATCGGTTTATATTTATTTTTATGCAAACACGTAATTTTGAAATTTTAACTTATGAAACTAGATTTGCCATAACATACTCGTTATCTATAAGGGCGCTTTTACACGCTAAGAAAATTTGCCGTGTCTGCGCCAGACAAGACAAATCTTCGTGTAGACGTCAAGAATTTTGTCTTTTTCGCACACGAAAACTTTTCTTGTCTTCCGCAGACAAGACAAATCGAAACGTGTACACGATAGGATTTTTTTCGTGCAGTCGTCAGACGGGCGTAGGGCGCGCAAGTAATAACAAGTGTGATAATCAGTGTGAGTTTCCTTTAGTAAAAATGTTAACTAGAAAGCAAATAGTATGATACCCTACTACACCGCTCCCCGCCCCTCCGCTACAACGTTCGCCGTGTCTTGTCTTGCGCAGACAAGAATATTTTCTTATTCATCGCCGACGCTGTGTACACAGGTCGTGCTTAGAAACGACACGAATTCTTGCGTAGGCCCGGCGATTTTTCTTACCGTGTACAAGCGCCGTAACTAAGTTAAATTTTGTAAGTTACCTACGTACATTAAAACTGTACTATAAGAAAATAAATCAGTTCCACTGACAACATTGAAAAGTGAAACTATTTATTGTATCTATGTCTATCTTGACATTAGTCAAAGGATATACCTTGTTGGCTTTCTTTCAAAGCCTTCAATTTGTATGATATCATTATCCGCCTACGGGCACACTCCACAGGTCAGACAAGTTCTTTGGTTTGTCATTGCGTGTAAGGGTACGGATTCGCTATTCCAGAAACTAAACCCACGTACTAAGTGATCTGCTTTTTGCTTCTCCGTGTGGTGACGGAGTAAGAATACAATATGTCACCACCCCATCTCATCCCACAGGGTGTTGTAAAAACCAACTTAGGGACTATCCGTGAATATTATCTTTACGAAATAAAAAGAAGGAAAACTTAAAAAGCGCGCGACAGCCACTTTTATCCATACTTTTGGACGTATAGTGGCCTGCCTGGTTTGGGCCACAATGTATCTATTAAATCAAATAACAAGCAGCGACGATTGTAGCGTGCCCCGGCGACAACCGTGTGCGGGCGCGTCTATATAAAATGTACGAGAACTACAGGTAATATGCCAGTGGCGGCGTTTTATGGTTGTGCCGGTGGCCCATGTGCCCTTACATCTGAATCTTACACTTTTGTTTCAAAATTACATCAGAAATTCTTGCAACAAGATTTTGTTTACAAGAACATCGTAAGTCGACCTAACCGTAACTAAAACTCGCTTGACATTTAAAGCATATTAGTGTTGTTGTTTCGGGGTCGTCCAAACGCTTACGGTGGAAACTTGTAAGTACTTTATAACCCTTCTCAGATATGTAGGTACCCACTTTAAGTATAATAAGTTACTTAGAGATACTTATAAGGGTCAACTTAAACTTAAATTGTAATAAACTTTGATAAAATGACGTAAGTGTATTACTTTTTAACTGGCACATGAAACATGGGGTTTTATGACAGGCCTTTCTTGTTCTATCCTACTTCCTACGTAATTTTATAAATCTGAAAGTTTGTGAGGATGGATCGATGGATGTTTGTTACTCTTTCACGCAAAAACTACAGAATGGATTATGATGAAATTTGGAATATAGGTAGTTTAAGATGTAGACTATCATTTAAGTTACCTATAGGTACAACGCGGGTGAAGCCGCGGGAATTAGCTAGTCCTCTTATAAAGATAAACTCTGTGTAGCTTGTCAATTATTATTTTAACCTAAGGACATCCGTTGACTGAGATGGGTGGTGATTAATTCATTAGTTCTTGTTTCATTACCACACAATAAATAATATAATAGGTACCGTGGTAGCAAGTATTAAACCTGTTACAGGATTTGCTTTGTAATATTAAACCAAGTGTAGTCAGATTATAGCAAGTATGGATCTGTATTATAACAACAAATAGATTTCGTGTTTTGGAGGACTTTTGTCAGCCCCGGTCACTACCATTGTAATAGAATCCGTTACATGACCTAAGGAGTTATTATATATGCGTCTTATAGTACACGCTTATCTACCACGCTATTTTTTTACAATGTATTACTAAGTGTAATGTAAAATCAGCTTTATTAATAGGTGCAATTGTAAAGCTGGGTTCTTTATCACTCTCGCCAGACGGATTGGTACAGGCTTTAATTTCAAGTTTTCCTTCTTTTTACTTCGTAAAGATAATTTTCACGGATAGTCCCTTAGTCGGTTTTTTACGACACCCATGGGATGAGATGGGATGGTGACATATTGTATTCTTACTCCGTCACCACACGGACATTGATTCCTCATTTAAAAAAAATACCGCTCTTATGGTAAACTTCTAAATAGGTTTATTCACTGAATTACTGATGTTATACTCAGTTAAACATTTGAATGGTTCCCACAGGGGTGAAACAAATTTATCTTACGAGTTCACGCATGGAGAGTAGCGAGGCAAGCGATCGCTTTACCGAGATAACGATGACGATGCTAACACTATTATACAAAAGTTTTCTAAGGCATACGTAGTCCATTATTTGCACTCTCTCTTTTAGACTCCCTCTATATTGGGGAGGTAAGAATACATTGCCTGATCTTTCAGCAATTCTTGCCAAGCAATTGCTCTCTGTAAACTTTGTTCCGGACAGACTTTATCAATACATGGTTAACATATTTTACTTCATTACAAGTTAAGCAATAAGGAGAGGTTATATAATTTTTTAAGTTAAGTTTATAATTTTCCACAATGTATGTACCTGTATATGGCAGCTTTCTACATATGGTATCTAATCTACAGTTACTCTTTTACATACAGTTTTGCTGTAGCAAAAAAAACAAAAAAAAGATGAGCGATTTTTTAGGTTCGACATTCTCATTTGCTACATAAAGGAATGAATAGATTCATTAATATATAGAAAAGATATAAACTGTTTTGTGCTACTTAATGACTTTCTTTAATTTTCACGCTCTTGTTCCATTTTGTCAACGCTATGTCAATAGTAGTAGGTAAGCAGGGTATTAAATTAAGTTATTATTACTGTAATGAATTGTGGGAAGGTATCAATCACGTAAACCGGATTAGTATAGACTTTGCGTCAAGTTTCTTTCATTTAGAGAGATAACACACCTATTTTTATGTAATTGTAATATTTAATTTAGCTATGTAACATTGTAGTTATCTATTACGTGTCTACCAAAAAAAAATATTCGTGACATTATGTTTTAGAGTTTAGTTATAAAGCTCGATTTGTGATGCTGCATTTGTGAAATCTACAATAATAATAATCATGGCCCTGACCGGCATCCAATCCTAGGATTGTGTCCTTTAATTTAACTTTGCCGTGTCATAGAAATAATTCTTACTGTTGGATATCTATATTATTTATCTTTTAAAGAATAAAAAAAAAAAGTTAAATTAGTGACTTACTCCGCCCCAACCGAGAGCCCTGGCGAGATCGTTGCCTGTTCCTAGTGGCAGCACGCCGACAGCCGGCCGAGATCCGATGCGGTCCAGAACGCTGAGCACCCACCCTACGGTACCGTCTCCTCCGCATGCGAGTACACGAAGATTGGGCACTTTGCGGAATAGCTCCAAGCTGAAATAACACTATCATTAAAATTAATGTATACCCGAAAACGAAATGGCTTTATCAGTTTTGACAAAAAATTCTATCATAATTCAAATTCATTAAGATCGTTATTTAATGTTTATGCGTGAGCTTGACGTCATTGGTTGACCGTAATCAAAACTATGCTTAGATAGGTGCAATCTATTTCAAACTTTCACTTCAACACAATAAATAATAATATCTACTAACACAATACAAATGTCACTATATTTAAACTGTAGAGTTTGTATGTGAAAAACCATGAAAAACCATTAAATAATTTAAAACTAAAGTCAACTTGTTACTTTTGTGACATTACAAGCTTGTCATTTCAGAAAAACTGAAAATGTAGAATTTAGATATTGGCTGGTAAGCTACCCAATTGTTGGCACCTTAAGAGTGGACATCGTGTCAGACTAAAATATAAAATATCATAAAATAATAAAATACTTTAATCTTTGCTTATACTTAATCATTATTATGTGATTGAATAGTATTAAATAAATATTATTGGCACTAATGCCAATAAAAGGATTCTGATAAATTTATTGTTGCTATGTTGACACATGAAATAAATAAAATATGATAAAAATACTAAATAAATAATATTTGAATTTGAATAATCTATAGTGTTTTCTTTCTTTTTACTCACTTTTAACTGTTAAGTGCCAATAATTGTAGAACTTCTAACGATTAGGTGGTTTACCCTAATTTGATTAATATTATAAAATTACGAAAACTTTAAATTGAAATATGCGCCAATGACGTCATGCAAGAAATGATAGGGATGGACATATAAGGAAAAAAGAGAGAAATTCATTAGAATAAAACGTTTTACCGAAAATATGCTCTAGTAACAGTCAATAATGTTGACTTTACTATTTGTTTTTATAAATATCTAACGACTTTTTGCTAATACAAGAGAACTGATATGTCAAAGTAGCGTCATGATTTAGCTGATGTTTTGTTGTGCGATATTGAACCTAATAGTTTTATGACATGCAACTAAAATTAACTCTAGAGGTGATAAGGCCATTTAGTTTTTGACTATACCTAATAACATTTCGTAGGTACATTTGAGTTCATTAATACATATAAATATTAATTATTGTCTGACTTGGTCATAAGCCTCTAAATAAATAAATAAAGATATCGGTACTATCCAGGACTTAAAACAATATTTTGAATAATGTTTTAAATTATTGATAGAGTTGCCAATATATTAATTAACTGGAGTGTAGATAAGGGTGTCCTTTGATTGCGGTCCTATATCACTAACCACCTTAATCACATTGTCGGTCCTTCAAGCCACTAGTCTACTCGTACTAAGCTTTGCATATTAAAAAAATATGCGATCGGTATTTTAGATTTTTTCTGTTTGTTAAACGTGTCCAATGACATCGTACACGAACATGTTTAAGCAAAATGTCGTCCACATTATATATAAAAAAATACAACTCCTACATTAGGGATCTTCAATGTAACAGACATAAAAAGTATTGAGCAAGTGCTTAGGGCAATAATTTGTGGATTACACAAACAAATTGTCTCGCTTCCCCACGAGGGTAGTTGAAAATTGTTTTTTTGTTCATTATGTTATAATTTGTATTTTACAACTCTCAATAAAGAGGATATTCAACTCGTAACAGAATAATATTAACAATTGAAGGCAAACATTTAAATTCCTAACTGGTCAATACTACAGAACCTATAAATAGCCTTTGAAAATTCCTGTAAACCTTTATAGTTTTTAAAGTAAATACAGCCCTGTTATATAAGCTTGTTACATTCTTGGAAATTATGAATATTACATTACGTTTTGAGTAGACTTTGACTACGCCTCTAGAGAAAAGGTGTGAGTTAGGTACATACCATACATAAATAGAATGCTGAATAGTATGACGTTAGCATCATTCTCATAACAGCTAAAAGACCACGACCCATGGACCATATAAACCTCAAACTGTTTTCACCGCTTGCGATACTGAGCCTTTCTCAACACTCTACGTTTCCCAGTAGGCGGTAGCCTTGCCAAGCTAGTAGTCAGCTAGTTAAGTCTATCCATTGCCACCTTAATTGTTAAACCTATGCCTAGTTTTTCTGCGAATATCCTCATTACTGAATTAATTGGACAAAGATAAAACTCAAAATTAAAATTATTGGACAAGTCAAACATTCTAGAGACTGTAAATAATGTTAAACAATAAATAATTTGTAATACATCTATTAAAAACAAAGGTTAGAACCAAGCACTTTGTTCTCCCGTGGCATATCTAGATTAATAATAGTTATCACATTTGTCAGTGAAAACACGACTCGCACAAAGGACCCCTGCGGGTATCCTTTTAAAATTATGTATCTAGCAAATGCCCTATTACTACTATAATATATTCTGACAAATTACCCAGGTCCAGGGCCGCCTTGCGTGAGATCGAAAACTTGACGAGGGTTGAGCAGCCATTGAAACTTCTGCAGTAACTTCGCTCCTTGGTTTCCACCGCTCTTGGGATTGATAAATACTAATACGGGCCTTACATTAGATGTAGGAATAGGCTTTATCACAAATGGTTTTGGTTCATTTTTTGATTCTTTTCCTTTTTTCTTTGATGCATTTTTTTTCTTGGGTGATTTTCGTAATGATGACTTGAAGCTACCTCGCCTTGGTAACTTCACGATCCATGATGGCGGTACAATGATGTTTGATTGCGAACCTATTGAGAAAAAAAGGAAAAATATTGTATTAAGTTTGAAATATGAGTATGGAACTCACTTGTTAATAAGAGTGGGCATCATGCTAGAGATATTATTGTTTTTGAAGGAACAAAAATGTTTTGATCTGGTTCTTTAATAAGACTTTTAAGTATCTATATGTATAATTCATACCTAATTTAAATATTTGTCGGATAACTTAATTACCTACTTTTTGTCATTATTACTTCTTTGCTAAGCAAACAAATTTAATTAAAAAATTAAGATTAAGTTTTAAAAGATTAAGTAACAGATGTATAATAAACGTATATAGGAAAAGAAAATAGTATTTATAAAATAAACAATACTATTAACAATAGTATTTTGCTTGACCGCTACAAAAAATGTAGGACGCAATCTTTAAATCGTACTTCTACATTACTCACCTAGGGTGCATTCTTCTCCTATCCGTTGAATATTGAAGCAGCTCTCTTTGTTATGGTAGGCATCTTTGCACCACGAACAATTCAGAGCGACAATCTCCTTGGAGCTGAACGACAACTTTGCTTGCAGCGACTGTACAAGTAAAAAAGCAATGATGAAATAACATTCAAAGAAGATTGTGAGTTTCAAGTGAAATAACATTTTGATATTGAAGATTGGCTTTTGAAAATCATTTCTACCAGAAAGCTTATGTTTAAAATATAAATGAACTACTTAGTATTTTTAAAGCTATATTTTTGATAAAATAAAAGGCTATAGCTGTAATTCCTTGAAAAATATGCATATTTTTTTAAGTTGGTTGCATTTAATAATTAAGTAGGTTTAAAAATATAAACATCATTATGTTTTTTAAAGAACATAATAGAATATTAAAAGTTTGATATGAGTTGATAACTCGTTACTAAACGTTAAGCCAACGTACTCGTATTCAATAGATGATGTAGACTTAGGTTAACTTAGGTATAAAGGTGCGATGAATACAAAAATGCCTGTGTCTAAGAATAGACTACACAAACAGAAGTTGAAGTGTAAAATTAAAGTTTCATTTGAAAAATATTAATTTAACAAAATTTTAATTATGTTAATGCAAAAAATTTAAGCCATTCTTTTTCTTTTATCCAACTGCGTCCGAACTGATTTATTTTAAAATGTTCGTGATTTATTAGAGTTATTTCTTATTTTCTACTAAATACTTATTATCTACGAAGATAACTAAATGAGAACAACAAGCATAACAAACAAACATTTGATGATGGATTTGATGAATGATGTTAATTGATTTAAAAAACATTTTTTACGCAGTATTTTTATAATAGGTCTTTACCTATGAAATTCTATCTAATGAATTCTATTTTATACACGAAGTTTAGTATTTTAGAAATTCATCATTTTTACAACAAAAATTGAATATTAACATAACTTTCTAGGAATTAAGTTACTTTCTTTGCTTTGTTTATATCTATTTAACGGGAGCCTGCCGTTTGGAAAAATACGTTTCGTCAAATTTCACTTCCCAAAAAACTTATCGCAAAGTTTCATTTGCCAAAAAAATGCTTACCAAATTTACATTTCGCATTTTATTCACTTGGTCGGGGCCGGACTCGTGGTCACACCAGGTTGTCACACCAGTGTGACTATCAGGAATTATTTTCTTGTTAGTCACACCGCTACTAATACAACACCTTGTATCGTCACTTGTCATTATCAACTAGTGCTGTTTTATCGATATGTAAATTAAAATTCGTTATTATAATATCTACAAACAAAATAATATTTAAATTAAAGTATTAAACTAACTAAGTAGATTAAGTTAAAGTAAGTACAAAATTATTTCAGCATTTCAAGGAAATGCTTACATTTATTTTGCATTTTATTGTTTAATAATTTTAATTGACACCCAAAAACAAAATCATCTTTAGCAATATACACCGTGTATTTTAATCGGCATTAAAGAATTAAACCACTTAATGTAACCGATTTTAGGAAATGTTTGGTAATATTTAAAATTAATTTGAACAACTTTAATTTGTAAATCTTAAATTTAAAAAATAATCAAAATGTTTAAAACCATACTGTACATTGCATGAACAAAAGAGCCGCCCATTTCTTTGTTGTAAAAATGCATTTATTGGTTAAGATTATAGCAGGAGAAATTGAATCAACCAATGTTTTAGAGTTAACGTGGACTTTTGTCCAATCATAATGATCTGCATAGATCGCTAGCGTCTAACGTGGTCTCACCCCCGCGCACCCTCCCGCAACTCAAACGCCGGCGCCCCGCCGCAGTCGGCCACAAATTCGCGGAAGTGCGTGCGTCTAATTACCTTTTTATTACGTATGTCGTGACATCACAGTTATGATCAGTCATCCTCGCAATAAACAACGAAAACCGACCATACTCGAATGTCGAGTAACTATTTAGATGTGATGAGATTGTATGTTGTTAGCTGGAGATAACCTCAAGCGAAGCTAGAAGACTGTACGCTGATTACAGCATCATTTAAAAGTTACAACGCCAAGGCATTACGCTCCCAAGGGTGCCTAGCATACAAGTTATTATGGCGGCGACAGAACGCCTACGGGACTACCTAGACATCCGCAAGGACGTGGTGAACCACGGTACTCGGCGGCCCTCGAAGAAAACTTTTTAGAGTATTTCGAACGACATCCTCGACGAAGTACTAGAGCGGCTGCACTTCGAAGTCAGCCATTCATATGTTTAAAACGAAATTAAAATAAAATTAAAAGTGGTACCTAAAGTGACGGTCAGTGACCCTAATCAGGATTCGTGAAAATATTAAAAAAGTGCACTTGTGTTTATGTGTTTAAAACAAATTGGGAAGCAGTTTTAACAATTATTTCAGTACCAATAGGTAAACAACTAATAATAATTCAGGTATCTTGCGATTGTACGTTTTCCACTTATTGATGAGTTATTATGTTTGTTCACAATACCTATGTAAAGAGATACGTCACATATTGTTGTTTAATAAATCCTCTAGTTATGTAGTAAATACGGTCCAAAACACATTGTCAATTCATAAGAAAATTACGCTTAAACTAAAATGAAATGACGAAGTAATCAGACTTACACTGTTGTTTAAATGTTTAGAAACTATTATTTACTGTGCTGTGTCACATGAAATTAAAATAAACTAACATAAAATTTAACATTTGGTTTTATTTAATTCGTCGCGTACCTATGCACCTGCCGAGCACAAGGTCGCGGGTTCGAATCCTGCGAAAGTTGTATACTTTGTCTTAGTTTATTGATACTTGTAAACATCCCCGCGACCTGGGGTACTGTCTTTAATACATTATTTTATAGCAATAGTGTATGAGGTGTCCGTATAAAATTAAATTAAATGAACATGAACTAGATATTAAGGAACAGCTGATCGACCCGCGCGCTTGCGACGTATTTCACGTAAGTATCTACGCGCGGTCTGTGTTTCGCAGGTCAGTGCCCGCGCCGAGCTTTTGTACCTACGTTAGTGTAAAGCGTGTTGCATTTTTTAAGTAATAAAGTATTATTTTTAACATTTTCGAAGTTTTTAAGTGTAATTTAAAACTTTTTTTTGCATAAATGACTTATATACAGTCTACTGATTGCTTGGTTCAAATCTTTAATGGTGACTAAAATACACGGTGTATAATTTTGCCATGAAGCATGAAGCCTCTCCAGCTCTCCACAAGCGACCCAAAGAAGAGAAAAAAAAAATGAATTCAAATTAATAGTTACGTCCACGAAATAGGGGAAGGTTTTAGTTAGATTATGAAGAACACACCAAACCTTATTTGGTGTGTTTTTCATAAACTTCATAGGTCGTCAGTGATAGAAGTTAGGAATAAACACAGAGAGCTACCACTAGGCTAAACAATCTATTTTTGCATAAAATGTCATCATGAAATATCGATGAATAAGAGGTGTTAATCATCCGCACTAATTCATATTTAATACAAGGTGTTGTATTAGTAGCGGTGTGACTAACAAGAAAAAAATTCCTGATAGTCACACTGGTGTGACAACCTGGTGTGACCACGAGTCCGGCCCGACTTGGTCAAATATTCATTTGGCAAATTTTTACTTGCTCAAATTTTATTTAGTCAAATATACAATAAGCAAATGCTTTATTTTGTCAAAAATATATTCCTTAAGGAAGTTCGTTTAAATTTTAATAAAGGTGAAAAATGTAGGTTAGATTAGAACTGCTAGAAAAGTAGGTTAGGTTAGGTTTGAACTGTGACCCCAACAGAGCGCGAGCCGAGCGAGCGAAGCGAGCGTGCCGCGGCAGCGGCCGGCGAAGTGCCAGAATTAATTTTTATTGTCAGTGCAAATTAGACCAAGTTTTTAATGGAGTGAATTTAGACTCAGTAAATCATAATGATATATAATATTTTGGAATAAATATATTTGCCAAACCATATTTGGTAAAATGAAACATTGCTATGTAATAAATTTGGTAAAATGAAACATTGTTATGTTGTATATTAGCAAATTTATTACATAATAAATTTGCTAAACAAGAATTTGCTAAAAATAGTTTTGCTATCTGTAAAATTGCGAAAAGATGGTTTTGCCAGATGTTTTTTTTGCCAAATGATAATTTGGAAAACATACTTTGGTAAGTGTCACTTTGGGAAACGTTTTTTGCCAAACGTCAGTAATCCCTATTTAACAATGGTTACTTTATTCTAAAGAAAGTTATCAATAGCAAGAATTATCATATTTTATCTCTTGGTCGTCAGTTATATCCTTATAAAGATGTGTAGGTTTTATTTGTTAATTTTAATAGATCCGGTATTTTATTTGATCATAATGCTTGAAATCATTTCGATTTCGACATTTTATTATTCATCAACACTACTGTAATGAACATGTTAAACACGTTGTTCATGTTAACAACGTTAGTACAATACCACCACCACCTTTATATTAAATACGCACATCAATGTTTTCCCCAATAATAACTCCTACAGGCTTGTCTACTGTCTCCTGTGGGGGCAGGCACCAACGACAGCATCCGCGCCAAAACGACTGTCACAACAAAACCATGCAAACACATACATGCAAAATGAGTTAATTGTGATAACATAAACAACATAAAAAAAAACAAATACAAGCAACACAAACATTACAAAAAACATAAAACATATAAAAATACACAAACTACACTGGGCGGCAATGAAAACGGGTCGCTTACAAAAACCTTAATAACTTCCAAAATATTGGAGCTAGCTTTATGAAATAAAGACTAAATGATAGATAATTTAATCACAAATAATGCCGCAAGTAAAATCTTTCAAGTTATTTTTTATTATTGTATTCAATCCATAAATTAAAAATAAAGACACAATTTTTAAATTTTAACAACAGTTTCGAAATCATTTTTTTACTCTTTTTTATGGTGTATCATGAAAAAGACGCATTTTATATACAGAAATTCGATATTCTGATCAAATTAGCATAAAAAACATGCCTCTAACCCCTAAAGAGTCTACAAGGATTCCAGAAATGCTTGAAATATGACCTAGTCATCGTTATACAGCAAAAACTGTTAGTTTATAGCTCTCAATCGTTCGAAAAGTACTCCAGCCATTAGAAGACACTCTATCCAATGCGCGCAGACCAAGATCAGAACCAACAGCGTGCACAAAAGCACAAGAGGATTGTTACATGGTGTCGAGAATGTTGAGAAATCGATTTCAAACGGCTGTTAAGTCAAAAAATAACTTGCTACGTGCTCGAGAAAGCAATCCAAGCCCTTTTATAGTGAGGCAGTGTCTAGATGAAGCAAAATTACAGTCCTAGACCTGAAAATATTCGTAAACTTGAAAGACAACATCAAAATTCCAGATAGAGTAATAATAAAAAAACTCGTGAATAGGATCATGACTGATTAGTTAAAGAAAATGCTTCCGATGAGTCGAGGTTTACGTTATACAAGCACGATGGAAGGCTAAGATTCTGGAAAAGTACAGGAAACCTGTATAACCAAGCTAACATTGAAGAGAAAGTACCTTATGCCGGAGGCACTGTACACGTGTGGACTTGAATTTCTTCTGAAAGCCGCACCGAGCTAGTAGTGATATAAAATGGTACTTTAACTGCAGAGAGGTACTTAAATGAAATCATTAATGAGTATGACGGCCCATTTTTGGTAAAATTCGGCGAAAAAGGCACCTTTATGGAGCTCAACGCTCGTCTGCATACAGATTTAATAATGTTAAAGTTCCGTAAAGATGTCGCTATCACACTTATGAAGTGGCCAGCACGCAACCCAGACTTGAAACCGATGCAGCATGCTTAAGACGTATTGGATCGATGAGTAGGACATCAATATTTCCCTCTTATCACCCTTTGAGAACAAAGAAGCAGTGATAGAGAAATGGGTGTATTTTCCTCAGAATTCAATTAAAAACCAAATGGAAAGTATCCAAAACCAGATGACAGTTGTATTAACAGCTTCTGATAATAATAAAGCGTATTAAATGAATGAAAATTACATTTCTGACACCTTTTACCTGTTTTCGACATCTAATGAAAGTGTCAATTTTTATTTAACTTACTTTTGTCCAAAATAAACTTAACAATCTGTAATTTTTATCAATTCCATTTAATGACTGTTAAATTATCTTTATTTTAGTGTTTATTTCATAAAGCTAGCTCCAATATTTTGGAAGTTATTAAGGTTTATATAAGCGACCCGTTTTCATTGCCGCCCAGTGTATATAAAAACATCCTGAAGCCTTACCATTTTTTTAAGAACATTTTGATTGTAAATAATAATAAATAATGGGGTACTAACATACATATACATAGAGCTAGAAAGCATTAATTTACTAACATTAATTATAAGAATTTACTAACATATTGGATCATGTTGTCTAATAATAAAGAATTTTAATTTAATTTAATTATAACCTGTTTGCTACAGATTTATGCCACGCTGGCCAGAACTGTGCAAGAATTTGTGTCTACTTTGCTTTTTGTTTTCGTAGAGAAAATATCTGGGAGCTTACCCTTAGTCGGCTTTTACGAACAATTGGGTAAAAGAAAGTGGTGAACCAAGTATTTTTAGTCTGTCTTCACACAGACAATTTGTACGTACGTACACCCGCGGCTAATAATCCGCGGGTGCTAAGGTCCCAAATAAATCCTAAATCAGCGCTATCATGTTTTATTTTATAGCAAACGTATATCTATTTAGCAACACGAAGTTTCGTAGCCAGTAAAAACGTTTACAGACTTATGCTGCGTGGTTATTTAGCTGATAAAATTTCTGACAAGATGTTTGGCCTCATTCGTTTCCATCATAACTGTATTCGGGATTTCCATCAGATTTAATACAATCACATTGATAAGTTTTGCTATAAAAAAAATAATAAAGACCTTTTGAAAAAAAAAAACAATTATAGCATGTTGTGTTATTGTGGTTGTACCACAGAAAACACCGCGGTTATGTTATCGTGTATAACATACAACTTTTATACGTCTGACCTAAATATTTAATCGCAGTTACACATTCAGGGTAAACTGCAGTTAATGGGACATTACAATGAAACATATTAATACCGTTCCAAGTAGTCCCTAGAAAGTACTCGGTTCAAACGTTTACATTGTATTTATAACACTGTTATATTTTAGGTGTTCTAAAACAGATAGATAGCGCTTAGAATTATCACAGATACAAAAACATGAAAGACATTCTGTTATTGGAAGTGCACAGTTACAGTATGTCTGTTTGTTCAGTCCTCACGAAATATACTAAGGCAAATGTAATAGGCATAGAAAGAAGTCTTTTCCAAAAAAGAAAAGCATCACTTTTGGACAGTTGAATAACACCCATGGTATGAAATAAGGTGGCATTACCACATGTTTCGAATCGTTCCCGGAACGTGATGTTACAGTTAATAAACAAGAAACCAAATGTGATTAATCAAAATTGTGTATTGCATTTACACGTGATTTAAAATGCAATAAGAATTATACTTTCAAAAGCATTTTTATTTTGTATGCAATGCAGCAAAAGCGTATAACATAAAAATAAGGTATGAAAAAAACCGCTTATTATTTGTCTTGCTAAAAATCATGTATATGTGAGGCAAACGCCACGCGAGCGATATGGTAACACGTCATTAAAAATGAAGTTTTAATTTCACGTCGAGCAAAGAGCGCTCGCTCGCGACTAGTGACGTGTCGCATGCGATGATCTGACTCATATACCACGACAAGGAACCGATACGATTATTATAGTCTAAATAAAAATAAACGGTCAAAAGGTTAAATCATAGGAAATCAAATCGAAACAAAATGGTGGTATTTATAACATCACTATTATAACATATCATTAATCTTCTACTGCCAGTGCTAGTTTTCAGTGACGGAGAAACAGATTTTTTTTTAAAGATAATAATTTCCAAACTTTGTCGAAATTTACCCTATTTCAATGACATATTCCTCTGGTGACTTATTTCTAATTATACCTACCGATAAGGATATGAGCTATCATTTATCACTACAAGTAGGAAGACATTTTGTAAGCTTTCCTAATATTTTAATAAAGTGTTCATATAAAAACATATATCATGAAAAAGATTTGTGTAGAGTTTTACAATCTTATACCTCGCAGAGTGTAAAAGTGAGTTAAAATAATTCGCGACACCAAGGTAGGAAGGTTAAATGTAAATCATTTAGTAGATGAGCTCGTGACGTGATATGTGAGCGGTCACTGCATTATCTGCGACACTCGCGGTCACACAATACTCATTCATTAACCACCTCATTAACAGATATTACGAAAGGAATATTTATTGAAGTAAAGGTCTGGAAATGAGGGCAACGAAGGCGAATGAATTGAAACTTAAACTGTGAACTCAGGACCGTAGTTTTTAGATATAAGGTACTACACTGTATGTATGTAGTAACTCTAGGTAAGTACTAAGTCGGAGGGTAAGTAGAAAAACAATTAGGTAGCTCAGTCATCGTACCACTGCACAATGGTTACGTGCTATTTAATAAAGAACTGTCACTTGTTTAGCAATAGCAGTGCCTTAGTTTAGAATAGAAAAAGAAACAGATTGTATTTATAAGTATGTGTTGGAGCAAAAAGATTTTAAAAAGACTTTTTACGAATTGGTTTGTTGGTTGGGTCAATACTGATTGCCGTCATTGATACAAATTAAATCCAATGGAACCTTTTCTGATCGACACCTTTCCTGTATCTTTTGATCTCTGACCAAGGTTAATGACTACTGAATATTACTACGTAGGTACTACTAAATTTTGATTTTTTTTTATTTGTCATAATATCTTAATAACTATTGATATCTGTGGTTACAATGCTCGATTGTTATATTCAATAGTCCTGAGTCATTGTTATTTCCTTTATGACTTTGATTTTTTTTTTTTTTTGCTTACACATTATTTGTTATGTCAATTGCCAGTAATTTGACAGTAAAAGATGTCAAAATACTAAATTATTTTGTTTGTTTTTTTTATAATTAGTTATTCAAAATAGTTAATAAATTGGGGCGCGTGGGACTTGGCCGCCTCCTCTTTCTGGCCATTGATGCTGGAGGGGAGAGGCGTAGGAGCCCCACGGGTGGGATACCTCCGCGCTGGTGCGTCCCGGGCAACGGGGGCGACCACGCGGTCTTCAGGGGAGGAGCACGTGGTCGTCCGCGGCAGAAATCCTGCCAAGGGGGAGGCCTTATAGGCCTTTCTGGGTCGCTCCACCTGTGCTCTGGCCTATCAGAGCACACAGTGTGGAGCAACCAGACTAGGGCGACGGGCTCGTCACCGTTGAGCTTATCAGCGGTGTCGAGCACGGTCTCACAAAGACCACCGTTCGGCCGACCCGTAAGCCCGTCCATAGACGGGTCCGGGGGCTCCCTGGAGCCTCGAGGAAGGACGCCTCTATAAAAAAACCACCGGGCGGGCGGGATCGTCGTCGCAGGCTTGCCCAGTGACGGCGGACATGGTCTGGCACAGACCACCGTCCGGCCAAACCGTAGCCCTGAACGGACAGGAGCGGTGGCCACTCGTGGCTGCGAGGACGGAAAACCTCTATAAAAACCTAAACCCAAGTTTTTGGCGCCCGGCAACGGGGATACTGGTCAGCTTCGGCAGGCCGCGAGGGCCCCCGCAGGGAGGTGTAGGAGGAACCATCCCTCCTGCGCGTCCCTGTGTATTAGGTTAGGTACTAGGTTAAGGTTAGGTTTAAGTTTAAAACAATGGCAGATTATCATAAGGATACATCTACCCAGGAGGGTTCCGGGCGCGTATCGCGTCCCGGGGAGTCCCTTGTTGAGACCGGTTCTCGACTGGCTGATGACCAGTCGGGTACCGGCCTCTTCGGTCCCGGGCCGAGTGAAAACACTCGGCTCGTATCTGGGCGGGACCACCATTGTTCAACGAGCCCGGGGGTGTGCTCTAAAACCACCCCCAACCCCGACGCGGAGGTCGCGTCGTCCGACGGAGCCTCGGTTCCTTTGCCGGGGCCCCAGATGTACACCCAGGATGGGGTGTCCGTTGGGGACTCCGACACGGGGAGCGAGGCTCAAACAGCTGCTTCTGGGCGCGGTAGGAAGAGGGGGCGCCCAGAGGAGAAGGAGACGTTTTTGTTCCGTACCGGAAGCCGGAGTCTTTCCGGCTCCGGTATGGAACTAACATCTGGGGAGGAGGCGGGTAGGCCTGCGGCACCCAAGGTGCCCGCAGTGAGGACTGGGCGTGGGAGGGGTGCCCCGCTCAGGGGACAGAGTCGGCCGAAGGCACCGTACGTGCCACAGGCCGACGGAGCAGTACTTCCTCCGGGTCTGGAGACACTTCTGGCCAAACTAGCCGATGCGGCTAGGGGCCAGAAGGGGCTCTCACAGACCCGGAAGAAAATATTTGCGGAGGTCACGGAGGCCGTCCGCAGGGAGTGGCGGGCTCCTCCGTCCCCGCCAGCCTCGACTGGTGAGGCAGGGGTAGTGGCGGAGCTCAGGCGGCAGATGGCGAAGAAGGACGCCGAACACGCTGCCGCCATAAAGCGCCTGGAGGAGCAAATGGCTGCCCTCCAGGACGAGCTGAGGCAGGCGCGGAGCGGCGGCGTGGCACTGCCGCCAGTGCCGCAGCGCCCTGCGGCGTCAACATCATCCGCTCAAGATTTTGAGCGGATGATGCGAGAGATGGAGACGCGCATTATGAAGCGCATCTCCACTCTCGAAGACATAAGGCGCCGCCCGCCGCTGACGTCGGCCGCGGGGGCGTCCTGCGATGAGGTGGCCCGCCCCAAAGCTGGAGAGCGAGCGCCTCCACCTGCGGCTCCTCCGCCGCCTGCAAAAAAGAACGTGGCTGCTTCGGCCCAAAAGCCGAAGCAGTCCGACAATAAGAAGGGCAAGGGGAAGGGGAAGAAGGCCCCCTCTGCCCCCCCTACGGTCGTAGATGGGACCCCGGATCCCTCCCTCCCTGAAGCAGAATGGAGGGTCGTGGGGTCCAGAAAGAAAAAGAAGAAGAAAGTCGCCGCCGCGACAAAGGCGCCGAGGCTCCGCGCCCCACGGTCCACTGCTGTCGTCCTGACGCTGACGACAGCAGGCGTGGAGAAGGGCGTGGAGTACGCCGAGGTTCTACGGAGGGTGAAGGCCTCCGTAGACCTTAAGGCCCTCGACATTCAGGGCGGGCTCCGGTACAAAACGACACGTACCGGAGCAAGAATGCTCGAGGTCTCCGGCGCCACCAGTGGCCCCAAGGCAGATGCCCTAGCGGCTAAGCTGCGGGAGTCACTGGACGCGGAGGCCGTCCGCGTCACCAGACCCAACAAATGTGTTGGCGTGCGCGTGTCTGGTTTGGATGACGCGGCCACAACGGAGGAGGTGATCTCCGCCGTTGTGGAGGCGGGCGGCTGCCCACGCGACCAGGTGAGGGCCGGAGAATTATTCTTTGGTCCCACAGGTCGCGGGACGGTGGTCGTCCACTGCCCGGTCGCGGCGGCCAAAAAGGTAGCGGATGGACGGAGCCTCCTGATAGGAGGCTTCCTCAAGGCGCAGGTGCTCCTTCTGCAGCCCCGCGAAGCCAGGTGCTTTAGGTGCCTGGGAGCGGGGCATGTAGGAGTGCAGTGCACGGCGGGAGTTACCGTGGGGGACCGGTGCTTCCGCTGCAGTCAGCCCGGTCACAAGGCCGGATCATGCACGGCCCCGCCACACTGCTTCAAATGTGTGGCGGAGGGCAAGGATGCGGCACACCGGGCGGACAGCAAGTCCTGCGCCGCCTCAAGGCCGAGGCCCCGTCCCCGTCCATCCGCAGGTAGAGAGGCCCCAGAGCGGCCCAGTTCGCGGCGGGAGGCGGAGATGGACACTCATTAATGGGTGCCCATGTCCGCTTCCTGCAGGCGAACATAAACCACTGTGCCGGTGCTCAGGATCTTCTGTACCAGAGCGTCGCACAGTGGTCTATCAATGTGGCCGCAGTCGCCGAGCCGTACTGGGTACCACCGGGCGCCCCGGTGGACTTGGACGGCTTGACGTTTCTTATCGGGGGAACCGCCGCTGGCTCCTCCCCCCTTGCTGTTTTAGCAAGGGGACGAGGATGCGTCGCGGCGGATTATGAGGGGATAGCGGTGGTGGCCGCTTACATCTCGCCGAACCGAGACCAGTACCAGTTTGAGCAATGGCTCGCTGGACTGGACGTCGTTCTCGCTGTGTGTCGCCCCCGTCCGATACTGGTCATGGGAGACTTCAATGCCTGGTCACAGGCTTGGGGCTCCCGAGAGACCACGGTCAGGGGGAGGTTGTTGGAGGACTGGGTCGCTACACGCGGCCTGGCGATCCTCAACCGGGGGACTGTCGCCACCTGGGAGCGAGGGCAGCTCGGTTCGGTCGTGGACGTAACGTTCGCGACCCCTGCGCTTGCCCTTCGCGTCCAGGACTGGCGTGTTGTGGAGGAGGGGGAGACGCTGTCCGATCACAGATACATTCGGTTCAGCGTCGACCCCGATGCCTCTGCACCGCTGAGGATTGACAGCCCTCCGGATCCTCGTTGGGCACTCAAAAAAATGAGCAGGGAAGTCCTTCTGGAAGCCGCTACCGTGCAGGCCTGGGTACCCGCACCGGACAGGCCTGTCTGCGTTGATGACGAGGCAGAGTGGTTCCAGAGGGCCATGTCGCTAGTCTGCGACGCGGCGATGCCAAGGGTGAGGCGCACCCCGGCAAGGAACCAGGCGTACTGGTGGAACGCAGAAACGGCGCAACTCCGCGAGGAGTGCGTCCGTGCACGCCGCCAGTGCAAAAGGTTCCGCCGAAGGCGTCGCCGCCCAGACAACGCGGCAACCCTGGAGACGGAGCTCCATGAGAGGTACAGGGCAGCCAAAAGAGCCCTCCAGGCGGCTGTAAAACGGGCCAAGCAATCAGCTCGTGAAGAGCTGATTGGGACTCTGGACCAGGATCCGTGGGGACGCCCATACCTTTTGGTACGGGGCAAACTACGCCCCAGGGCCCCCCCGCTGACGCAGAGTCTGCAACTCGACCGTCTGGAGGGAGTGCTGGACGCCTTGTTCCCATCGGGAGGGGAGGAGCATGTCCCCCCGACGATGGCTTCGTCTCGAGTACTCAACGCGAGTCGTAGCGAGAATGACGTGCCCGAAGTCACAGAGGGTGAGCTAGGGGCGGTGGTTCGACGGCTCAAGGCCAAAAAGAACACCGCGCCCGGACCCGACGGCATTCCAGGCCGTGCATGGGTCGTGGCCCTTGCGGAGCTTGGACCCCGACTTAGAAGGCTATTTAGCGCATGCCTCGAAAGAGGTCAGTTTCCGAAGGTGTGGAAGACGGGGAAACTGGTCCTCATCCGAAAGGCGGGGCGGCCGGTGGATTCACCATCCGGATACCGACCGATCGTGTTGCTTGACGAGGTCTGCAAGCTCTTTGAGCGTATCATTGCAGATCGCCTCGTCGAGCATCTCACGGTGGTAGGGCCAGATCTGGCGGATAACCAATTTGGTTTCCGCCGGGGGCGATCCACTGTGGGTGCGATCATGTGCGTGGGTAGCCTGGCAGAGGAAGCGACCTCCCGGGGTGAGGTGGTGTTGGCGGTGTCTCTTGACATCGCCAATGCATTTAACACCTTGCCTTGGAGTTGCATTAGGGAGGCACTCGATTATCATCGGATGCCCCCCTACCTCTGCCACATTGTCGGGGCCTATCTCTCTGAGAGGGCCATAGCTTACCCTAGTTGGCTAGGGCCAGGTCGGCGAGATGTGTCGTGCGGTGTTCCACAGGGATCGGTGCTTGGCCCGCTCCTGTGGAACATCGGATACGACTGGGTGCTGCGTGGTTCGTTCCCCAGAGGTGTCGCGGTGTTTTGTTACGCCGACGACACCCTGGTGACAGCACGAGGGAGAACGTTCCAAGACGCAGCCCAAGCGGCCACGGTAGGGGTTGCCCAGGTCGTTGCCCGAATCCGGCGGCTGGGGCTGGAGGTGGCGCTCAACAAATCTGAGGCCCTATGTTTTCACGGACCCAGACGGGCGCCCCCTCCAGGCTCCAGTGTCACGGTGGATGGTGTTAGCATCGGCATCAAGCCCTCGATGAGATATCTTGGGATCACCCTCGATAGCCGATGGGGCTTCGGACCACATGTCCGAAGCATCGTCCCCAAAATTAAGGGCGCCGCGGCTGCACTGTCGCGGCTTATGCCCAACATGAGGGGACCTAACACCCCGTGTAGGAGACTCTACGTGGGGATCGTACGATCGATGGCGCTATACGGCGCGCCTGTATGGGCGGAGCGCCTGACGGCCAGCACAGCGACTATTCTTCAGAGTCCGCTGAGGATGCTGGCCGTCAGAATCATCAGGGGATATCGTACGATCTCCTTTGAGGCGGCGAGTCTCCTAGCCGGAACTCCTCCATGGGATCTGGAGGCGAGGGCTCTCGCGTCACTGTATCGGTGGCACAGGGGGGCTCTGGAGCAGGGACATATACCTGCCCCTCGCGAAGTCGAGGCGCAGCGGTCCTTGCTCCATGACGATCTCATGGAGGAATGGAGACAGCGACTTGGGCAACCGAGGTACGGGCACGCCCTTATCAGGGCGGTAAGTCCGGTCATGGAGGATTGGCTCGAGAGGCGGCATGGCAGCCTCTCTTACCGGATGTCGCAGATGCTTACCGGGCATGGATGCTTCGGTAAGTATCTGCACCGTATTCGCCGGGAGCCAACGCCCGAATGTCACAGTTGCCGGAACTGCAGCGAGGATTCCTCGCTCCACACACTGGTGGAGTGCCCGGCGTGGGCACGGCAACGGCAGGACCTCGTTGTGGGTCTAGGAGTGGCATTTCTCTCGCTGGAGACAATGGTTCAGGCCATGGTCTCCAGCGAGAGCGCGTGGCGGGCCGTCGCCACCTTTTGCGAGCATGTAATGCTAGCGAAGGAGGCGGCGGAGGGCTTGCGGGAGAGAGATCCCTCATTCCCGCATGTCGCCGCGCGTCCTGGGCGTCGGAGGAGGCATTATGCCAACGATCTCCGACCTCCATGACGGGGGGCCTGGGGGTAACGGGACGGATGGGCTGCCCGTTGCCCCGTGCAGAAGCAGGCCAAGACGTTGGCGTGTGTAGGTGCTCCCCCCCACACACGCCCCCCCCCCCCGGTAGAGAGGACTGGGGATCCTCTCCCACATAGGGATGGGGCCGTAATAGAGCGGCCGAGGTCTGCAGGGGACCCTGGGGTCGATGCTTAACGGTGCATACCCGGGGCCCCTGCGAAGAGACCCAGAGGGAGAATAAAAAAAAAAGAAAAAAAAAAAGATAGTTAATAAATTAAAGACTCAATTATAGGACTTTAAACAAAGAACTGCAATGAAATGACTCACTCTGATTGGTTTCTAGAAATGTGATTGGCTCGTTAACTTGAATGCTAACAGCCATCAGGAACATTAACATAAATGACCCATACCAGAAGTAGGTACTTGCTTTAACGTACTTTACTTTAATGTACTTCCAATAGTTAAATTCATTGAATTAAAATGGGCAATGCGCATTGCACTCAGTATCAATTGACAATGGGCATTAAGGTTCTGAAATGCAAGCCGCGTATCGAAAGATGCACATGGGCAGATTCTGATGGGATGGACAAAAAGGAGAGGCAGAGACAGTACTCACGGAACGTAGCTCAGCCGAAAATAGGCGTTAGAGATCAGTAAAAATGTATATAAAAAATAATCTAACCTATTTCATCAATAGGAACAAAATTGCGAATTCGTATTCCAATTTAATTATAGGCGAATAATTAGGTACATCTTTCGCACTCCTAGAGCGGAAGATGTCTTTTGTTTGAAGTGGACTAGCTACGCCACTTACAGTGCTGAAGGCGGTGCTTGCGCAGGTAACATATCTTCTAGCTGTACTTATGTTGAGAAATGGTTCGATGTGAGGTGATTCTAATGGAGCGTTGTATACGGGCGAGTTACTTAGCTACTCGCCACATGTTTTTATGCAACACTGCTATACATTTTATCAAAGCAGGTTCTCTGGTTAGACGATTAATGCATATAATATTTGAGTTAACCATACCGGTATAAATAAATTACTACCGTAATATTTCTCAACTAAGCCAACATTGTCAATGTTATATTACTACAATAGAATTGGCACTATTCATTCAATATCATAACACAGGCCTTCATGAAAAAATACATTTGTATTTTATTCCGAAGCTGTCTAGAGCGTCAAAATGGAAACGAGAAAATGTATGAATGTTATTTTTTTATTTAACATAAGCAAATACGCCATTTGCTTAACAAAATTCTGTTTCTATTTTGTACTATTGTAGTTATTATTTCATCGAAACATTGAGATTTTTTTGTCATTGTCAAAATCTTGAAGTAGTGCTAAGTTTGTTTGTTCTACTGGACCAATAAAACTTTATTCTCACTCGTTATAAACTAGGAGACAAAGTATCATTGAAGTCGTCCCTCAGACTATGTCAATGATAAGTATAAAAGGCTGATAAGTAAGTCAAAGCCTGTAGTAAATAAGCATTATTTATTTACTGTTCTGTACTGATATCTATCACTGAGTACTGAGCTGTTACAGCAATCGAGTTGAATAACTATTATTGTTACATTATTATGTTAGAGAACTGTCATATTGACACAGCTGCATTTATCAAAGCGTTCACAGCTCGTAGCAATGCTGCTCAATCGATAGATCGGGATAAGGAACAAAGGCATAGTACAAATATATTCAGTATTTCGACTTCATAGAAACGGAAGAAACGCGAGTAATACCTACACGCTCACGATAGCGGTGGCTTTGCAGAGTGAACAGTCGCGACTGTGCCGCAGTAACGAGCGGGAAAGTAGGTAAATGTAATTAAAAAGCTAGCGCAGCCCTAAGCATTTATAATAAATATTCGGCCGAGATAGACTACAGGTTGTACTGTGACAAAGGCTATTGTGTAGATGGGTAACCGTTAATGGAATTTCATCTAAACGTTTCTGTGCTTCGGTGGGTACGTTAAAAGTTAGTACCGGTTGTATTCTAGTGACATCAGTCGTAAAATACATATATAAAAATAGTAACTGTGACTATAACTATTCCCAAGTATAGTAAACAGTGGAAGAAGGCTCATGAATTATTTCGTGTGCAAATACCAAATAGAGGTAAGAAAGAAGGAGGAAAAAGAAAGAAAGTCCATAAAATGTTTACTGTGAGATGTCGTATAAAGTACTCATACGTAATACATATTTATAGAATGTTTACATAAAAGTAGCTACTATACAAATTTAATTCAAAACGTAAAATTCACAAGAAACTCTTGCGTATTCAGCTTCGCATAAGAATATTAAAATTACATAACAAACTTGGAATTTGTTAAGAAAAGTCTTTTGGTCTAAGAAATAAAAACGATATTAATTTATACCATTACGGTTTTAACTTGAGAAGGTAGAATAAATTGTATAACTCTCTCTTTTCATCCCATAAGGCCCAAGATTTCCACCAAAGCGGATAGCAGAAGAGAGGAGATTGTGTTAAAATAAACCAATCTGATTTCATTATTTCCACATCTCTTTTCCGATTAGTTTCAGTGGAAATGGATCAAGAGAAGAGAGGAGATAGTCTGAATTTTCCATAGAATTTTGTGCGGGAGCGAGCCTGCGGCGGGCGGGGCGCCCGTGGCGGAGTTGAGAATGTATACAGATCTCTGCTCCGCCACTCCGCCGACTAGACAGTCGGGCGTACGAGCGATACTGTCTCAAAATGAAGGATTGTGATTAAGAAGTAAATTATATTCTGACATATACAAAGTAAGTCTAACCAAGAGATTAGGAGAGCAGCAGCATTTGTCTGAGGCACGGATTATTTTGAAATACTTCTGTTACGAGTATATAATAGAGGTACTTTAATAAATAATTAAGCGTAGTCTATGTAAAACGAGCTTAAAATACCTTATAAATTTGCTTTTGCGAATTCCTTTCACAAAATGGACTCCTATAATGCCACATTGATATTATTGTTCGCTGTATTTTAGACAGTTAAAATAAACAAAAGAGTAATATTTCAAGTAGCAAAATAATGGCTCGTTTCGTTTCTAAATAAAAACAAAAATAATTTGTAAATGCTTACAAAAACATCGTTTCATTTTTGTTGTGGAGCATCTAAATATATTATTATTGTTAACAATGTAAACCTTTGTTCCAATAAATTTTATTTTTTTCGATTCGTTTTCAACACAATATTCTATATTCAACACGATATAAATAAATTCAATAACAGAAAATTGAAATGAAAATATTTGTGTTAGAACTGTTTACTAAAATAGAGCAAAATAACTTTAACAAACACTATGTAAGTACAATTGTAAATATTATGAATAAGTAATATGTGGCTTGAAAAAATGCACTTATTTATTTAACTTAATTTAGTTGGTTATAAAGTAGGATAACGTGGCTTACTATCCCATCTCATCAAATTCGGTATAGATTTTTGATGGTATTTTTTTATATTTTTTTTTAAAGGTTTTTTAATTATAATAAACTATAATAATTTGAGTATTTTTGGTTTCCTACCTATAGTTTGTTTTTAATTAATATTTTAAGTTTTACTTGTGATGACGTAATAAGCACGCCTGAATTACTTTAGCAATGAAAGCAGAGACAAACTTCTGTTCGTTCGGACATTTAGAGGTCAAATGAAAGAAAAAGTAATTCATAATTGTAAAAATGAACACCATCTTGCGGTTTTTTGGGCTAATAATATGATTTTATTCCTCACCGATCTAAAATCTCTAAATAATTTGGGAATCGACATAGGTAAACTTTTACTTTACATACCGAATTAGTGTTGCTAATCGAATTGTAATTAGTTGGGGAAGTTCGCAGAAATTATCTCTACAATAATAAAAAAGTCTATGTCCAGCAGTGGACTGCAATAGGCTAGTTGATTGATTGATTGAATAAGAAAAGGAAATCTTTAGACACAAATTCGTACCAATGCTTCAAGCCAGTATAGAGCGGATTGATAGAGCGAGTTTACCTTTGGAAGAGGTATGTTTTTTTCCCCTCCGGCCATATTGGGAACTAAGGCTTGCAACCAGTTGCTAAAGAAGAAAATATATTCTTGCTACAAATTAATAATTCGGTCGAAGTTCACAAATTAGCGTACACACACACACAGTTAGTAAACAAACACATAGCTAAACGCATTATTGTACTAAAAAGTTTGTCATAAAGAAAACAGTTTGAAATTTCACTGTGCTTTAATTTTTTTTCGACGAATATTTTATTGAAGCCTTAAAAGGCAATAGAGATAAGAAATATAAGCAGCCGAGTTTACTTACGTATACAATTTATTTATTGGGTAGTAAACGTAAGTGGTAAACTAACAATCATAAAACTAACGATAACTTTACAGGATCAGCTAAGAAAGATTGACCCCGCGGGAAAGATAATTTCCATGGTTCTACACAATTATTTGACTTATATACGACTTGAGCGATAATTGGCAAATAAAGGCTATTTTTAAATAAAATACTAATATAAACCTTCAAATAAATATATATAATAATAGTGTATGAACTCAGTTTAAGCCTATTGTCAAATATATAAAAAAAACTTTTCCAGTTTCAACAAAGCTATTACGGTTCTTTTATAGAACACTACGACATTCTTAAGGCTTAGACTTTGTTTACAAAAGAGTTTGTTACACGCTTTACATTCAAGAATGTAAACCGTAAACAGGAAAAGTTCTGTAAGTTATTTTTATAAAATGTCATTGTCTGTCTCATCTTTGTACCAAAACATAACATACAATATCTAAACATTGTAATTTTAAAACGTTTTGTTTATGACAAAAACTTCATACCAAAAAAAAAAAATATATTCTATCAATTAAATTATAATGTAATTAAATTATAAATTAAAGTAATCAAATTAGTAATTTAATTATAAAGTCCAATAAAATAAAATAAAAAATATAGCATTCTAAAACCTATAAAAAACTTTTAATTCTAGGTAGCACAATTTACCTATATGTATTTACGTACCTATATGTGTAAAATTGGGTGTAAGTTAAGATAAAAAAAGCATAGTACAGTGCTATTGTGCATTTAACTACACTAACAATAACTTCAGGCGTTACTTGAAGTATAATCTCTTACCTTGCTGCAAGCCTTGCACTTGCCCTTCTCAGATCGTCGATGAACCCAATGATGGTGCGTGATGGTTTGCTCTCGGTATTGACGTACGCCCACATCTCTGAACGTAGGCTTGCATGTATGCAGAACGCGATCAGCCATTACTTCGATACATGCTAAATGCGCGACGATCTTGCATGCCGAACATCTCATACGGGATCCATGTCTCTGTGACAAAAAATAAAAGTATATTAACTTATTTAAAAATAGTAAAACAATGCGAATGTATCAAATACACGGGACAAAAAAACGGTCTGTAATCTTATTAACCGACTTAAAAAAAGGAGGAGGTTCTCAATTCGATTGTATTTTTTTTACACATCGACTTACAACGTAGGAAAAACTTTACGTGTCCTTCTTCAGTGGTTAATTTTGTACTTTACTTATTTTCGTCCCCTACGTCTAACTACGAAAACTCCAGTTAAGACACCAATTCGCAATTAATCTTTGTTACCTAACTATTCAACAGGTACTAAGTTAGCTGTTGTCCGATAAACCTAACTAAAGCCATTTTCACAACTTGTACTGCAACTTACAACGTTCACGAATGGTTTTACCATTTTCTCAAGATTATAACTTTAAATAAATTTTTCTTGAGCTAATCGTCATCACTTTTATAATCAAATTGACCTTTTGAAGCAGAATCAATTGATGACATAGCATTTTAACCGACATGATAAGCTCGGCTTCTAATCGTCCGTAAACAGTGATTTTCAGTTGATAAACCATTGCGTTGAGTGTAAGAAAGTGTAGGATGTCCCTATAAAGAGTCTTCGGTGAAATAAAAGCACGTTGTAAATCTATAAAAATCAGTATCCTATTTTTCTATTTCTTTATGTACTATACGGGGTACTCGTCTGGCACATAAAGAAATAAAAAAATGCCACTAGATGATAAGTGGTAACCAGAGCCTATATACATCAGCAATGCCAGAGAAAAGCCAAGCTACAGCCATCACTGTTTATCCTGAAGTGCTCTCTTTATAAAATGGTTCAAAAAGACAAGGGCAAAACGCTGCAGTAAGTAGTTCATTACAAAGTCTGCACTCACATGGGAAAAAGGCTGAAAGCGAACTGCACCAAAAACATTTTCGAAACTTTAAAACTTTGTACACAAATAGTTATCATGCACACGGGAACCCACAACTGCAGGGATAATTGAAAAATTTACCAATTAGGTGTTAAACTACTTAATTGTTGAATTTGTCTACAACTAGCTCTACAACTGTATAAATAATAATCACATTCTGTTCTGTGAAGAGCATGATAAAAAGAAGGTTAAGTAAACGAGTCAGAAAAGGCATTCGAAAAGTAATGTAATATACGCAGGAGACCTGATAAAATTAGACTAAAGAGCCCTTAAAATCCTAAAATTTGGTTACTTTTGCTCTCTAACATGCTAAGAGGGTTTAATCCTATTCCCAGTACATAAGTCTCTTAATTTAAAGCTTTATCAGAATAAAAATGCTCATTTTGTTAGAAATATATATTCAAAAGTTGTGTTTAAGTATGCTGATCACGTTCGCTAAGCAAATGGCTTGGTGACCTTAAGTTCCAGAGGGATCGAATATTTAAACTCTTTCAAAGTAAATATACTTGGAAAATATCCGGCTTCTATTTAACCTGTAAAATGCATTGAAGTATTCTGAATGTAACTTTATTGTGAATGTAATATCACAATGTAACGTGAGTTACACTTTTGTGTGATTGAACATGGCTTTTTGATTTGATGTTAGATGCTGTATATCTATGTACGAGTATATTGTATACAAATTTAGTATGCAATTTTTTTGTGCTAGTCTTATGAGTCACTGTTACACTTTAATAATGAGAGAAAGATGAACAAAATATTATCGGTGACTGAAAAAACCTATCTTAATATGGATATTGAGAAAATATGAAAAGCTCAGGAACAGAAGAATAATAGATAAGATCGAAAAGGGAGTGAGTTACAATATGCCGGCTGACGAAAGATTAAGGAATCGAAAAACTATTTACGGAAACTCTAAGTAAAAATGGGACAAGGGCAGCTAAAAGAAAGAAGAAGAGTTTGTTCAGCATGGTATTATTAGGCCAAAAGTCCCTCCGTTGCTGTAAAAGACCTGGCTATGGGAACGTTAACAGTCTGCTATGATGATATGAAAAAAGCTTTAGTGTCATATTTAGTATTGATTACCGGCATGAGGTTGTAAAACACTCCTTTGTTGCACTAGGAGTGACAAGGCAAACGCCTCAACAAAATAGAAGTTTAAGGTCATTAATCTTAAATACGAACCCGGGCCGACTAGCGACATAATAGATAGGGAACTTGCTAATGGCTGTTTGGAAATTACATTTCTTCTATTGTTGTTTAACCAAGTTACTAAAGACGCCATTACCGTATCGGATGCTTTAATGAAATAAATAATTTTAATACGTCTTTTAGTTATTTATGATGGGTATTAATTATTTTACTGGAGATAAATGCAGATTAAGCGAAAATGACGCGTTGTGATGCACTAAGAATACGGTCTCTTTATAGTTCATAAATATTGAAACTCATGATTGAATCACTTGTAAATTAAAGTAATTTCATTATTAAGTAGGTACTCTTTTTTTAATATCGCTCCAGCACTACAGATAATTCATTCCATTTCTCGCTAGAACTTTTACATGAAAAAGATTTTTGAAGACAAAATTTTAGTTAGATAAAAAATTGAGTTAAACTAGTAGGCTAAGTTTACTGCCACCATTAACAGAGGCCAAGCAAAAGGGTGATAACTGATAACTATTAGGTTTAAAGTGAAAAGGCTCCAAAATCCTATGTTATTTGTGGTATTCCTGCAACACATTTTCCTTCATCGGCTGAAGAATGATCTGTCTGGGGTGCTTTGCGGCTGACATGATGAAGTGAAACTTATTTTAAAATACCAGTGAAATGGTACCCTAAAATATAATCAACTAACAACAAAGAAAGAATATAAATGTATCCTAATTTTAGGGTAATTTTTTACTTTCGTAGAAAATAGCATTACACTAATCATATTACCCAGGCGAGTTGCAAGATTAAAAAAGTAAAATTGTACCTAACATTTGTCTTGTTAATGTTTTCAGTATTTTGTGTTTATATTTTAGTTGGTATACTTTAGCAGAAAAATTTCCAAGGATCAAGATTCTGAAAAACAGGCTAATAAGCAAAAGTAAAACTTGTGCAAAAATTTAATTTGTATTTATGGGGTCCTTCTGAAATATTACATTAGCCCGTTAATGTCCCACTGCAGGAAAGGGAACAGTGATGAACCAAACCTTGAAGTACCACGTTGACGCAATGTATTGCTATAGGGTTTGATGTAAAAAAAAAAATCTTTAGTTTTCGTAAAGATAATATCTGTAAACTTTTCTTATGTCGGCTTTTATGCCACTCATGGGATGAGATGGAGTGATTACGACAACGAGGCGAAAGAAGGATCAAACCATGTAATCAAATGTTATAATTATTTTAAAAAGAAAACTCGCAATAGTGCCACTGTAGCGTAATAATATTACGTCAAAGAGCTGTTATGATAATTCTGAGGCAGATTTAAAGTATGTAATTTAATTGGCACTTGACATTATACATTTTTAAGCTCGTTTTTCTATGATTTCATTGAAATTATATAAAACTTTATTCGTAGAATTCATAAAAGAATTGCCATTTACAACGCATTTGTAATAAAATAAAGGACACGCCTACACAGGCTTTATAATAATTCATTATTGTCATCATTAATTTTAAAACTAATTTAGTGGAAACATCTATTTTAATCACAGAAATTCACGTTACATTACGAGCTATAATTTTCTAACCGTGTAATAATATCTACCTAGTTATTTTAGACGTCACCGTTCCATAATAATAGATACGAGTACAACAAGAACGATGCGGTAGTATTATTCAAGGCAGTTTAAGTATGTTACTTTTGATCAAAGGACAGTAGGTACTTCATTTCGTTGTTAAAAACAATGATTTCTTTCAAAGTATTTTTACTATGCAAATACGTAGAAGTTTAATTACTTTTTAAATGTAATTCATCCGTTGCTAAACCGAATTTCTTTCGGAATTGCTATAGAATATGTTAATACTTCTGTAAAATAGCTTTCATACTTTCAACGGTGTGTTTTGATTACTCAAAAGCACTGAACAGTTACCAATAGCAGCAAAGCACACTGATTAGCTTATTGAGATATCACATCGATTTAATAGATTTTTCATATTTTTGTTTAGGTACCTAAATATTCTTAAAATCTTAGTTTGTAATTATTAATTTGTAACAAAAAATAATTTGATTGTGATCTTCGTCAAAACTAATTATTAAACGTAAAAACAATTTAAATACCTTTATATTTAAGTGTAATTAGATATATTATAGGTATAAACTTAGGTATCCATGGATTTTTATTTTTCGCCACGCTTCAAACATATTTATTATTGCTATTGTATGAATGTTTTGTCTCAAACGTGAGCGTGAGAGTGACTCTGCTAATGTAAAAATAGAAAAAAGGGATTGTAAATAAGTTACATACTTTGATGGATTCAAAATACTTAAGTATGTAACATTTTGATTATTTTCAAATAACAATATAGAGTTCCTATGGTATAAACTATAGAATAAAACTGGTCTAGTTGAAGCGAGGTCGTTTCCTACCTACCTATCTACGTTTGTCAATCTAAAAGCGGGCAGTTGTGAACAGCATCTTATTGTTATCTGGCTAGCAGGCATCTTTTGTTCATAATTCAATTACTTTATAACCGTGCAATAGCCTTGTCGTTTTAATGCAACAATACATTCTACTACTAATAGACAAGACGTCTTTTGGTATGGGAATAGACCGTTATGCAACTAGAAGGGATAGGCTTAGAATAGAAAAGCCGCTTTGAGACCGAGAGATATATTAAGCTTTCAGAAATCAATGAATACCAGTGAATAGCTTATGATCTTATATTTGGATGTAGGTATGTCTTACAATGTATGATTGCCCGATTTGAAATAACTTAATAAACTCCATTTAAAGGCACGTTCTTCATTTTTATTCAACACCTAAAAGGTGTTCGAGGCTGACTTGAGCTTTAAAGTCTTTCCAATGTATTTCGAAAATTTAGAGCCAGGCTAATAGATAATTTCATTTGTCATTAGTATAATTCTGTTAATACCTATGACAATATGTAATTCAGGATCTGAATGTTTATTCTACTGACTAGGACCAAGCCAATATACAAACCAAGAGGTTTGTATATTGGCATAGTTCTTTTCAGTTTTAACTTAATCTCACTACCTAAAAAAATAAGCTTACGAAAATTGATAAGCTTCTTTATGTAAAAACCACTAATTATCCGTACATTAGGTCCAATATTTCCAGTAATATACCTTTTGCACCATAATAAAACAAAGTCTATGTATAATGCTAGTCTAAACTAAGTCTAACTCGTACTTTGCCTTAGCTTAAAGCTAGTATATTATGTACCTGACAATCCGCCTCTCCAGCGAAGCAGTAGTCGCCAGAAACTGATGTTGGTGCCCAGAGATGTTCACCGCTAATGGCAGTATCACTCCAGTCTGGTGTTGAGCGCATAAGCCGATTGCCACCGCCATCTCCGGTTCGTCTAAAAACAATAAAATAATCTTTTATTAAAAATATAGGTATCGTAAAACGAGGTGAATTGCAATTTATACTGTGAATGGAAATTGAATAGTTTTATTAAATTTTTGATGTTACGTTCCCCTTTCACCCATTTTTTCAATGTAACTAAAACATCTTCATCAACATAATAAAGTAACATTCTGCATATTATTATTGAATACATTCAATTCAGTTTTCATTCACCAATTAAGTTGCTATTCATGCGTTTTCTGGTATATTTTAGTATTGAGTACAATGCACAATGTGTTTCTGTTATGGAGGGAAACTTGTTAAGAAAACTTAGGAGGCTCAATAATGCCAACGCAATCGCCTATAGTAAACTTTGATGACAACCTCACTTAATTTTTCAAAAACCCTATATAAAAACATCATCATAACAGCCCATTAATGTCCCACTGCAGGGACGGGCCTCCTCCCGTGACGGAGGGATACCTGGCCTACTAATACCACGCTAGCCAGACGAATTGGTATAGGGTTTAATTTCAAGTTTTCCTTCTTTCTACTTCGTAAAGATAATCACGGATAGTCCCTTAGTCAGTTTTTACGACACCCATGAGATAATATGTAAAAACATGATTTATCAATATTTTCCTCTCCTTGTTTACACGCTTTTTGTAGCAGCAATTTTTTTTAACTATCAAACTAATAATTTTCCCTTTTTGCTATAAATATTTTTTATTAAATGCTACCACCATTATTTGTTGTAGCGAAATGTTAAACTGCATAGGTACTCAATAATTGGATTATACATCACAAAATGCATAAAATAAATAAATTACAATATTTGTGTAGTGTAAAATATTGACAAATTAATGTGGACATTGGTATATTTATTAACTTAAAAAGACAATTTATTGGAATAATAAAATGTTGTATAAAATCAATTTGCATCGCTTTTACATATTAATGCTTTCACACTTTAACGTAAGTAATATTGGCATGACAGACGGGATGGTGTGCGAATTCGATTAAAATTATTACTTTTTCACGGTAAAGCTGACCTGGGAAAAATTTGCGGTGAGTGACAAAGGTACTCGATTTTACAGCATGCAAAAAACATGTATGTGTGGACTGAGGGCCCATTTTTTTTTCTGCGGCTTTTTGTAGATTAATCAACAAAAGTGCATAGTTAAAGCTGTTAAAGAGTTTGTTAAACGAATATCAGAGTTTGTTAAGACTTCATTCAAAAGATATATCGTTTTAAGTGGGTCCCTCAGTTCAAACACAAAATCTCCTATAATTAGATAGGTAATGAATTAAACAAGAGTTTTTTGGTAAAAATCCTTAGTTAAACATGTATAAAAGTTTAAAAAGCATTGAAAAGCCTAATATGAGTAGATAATAAAAAATAACAAACGTTTTAAAAGGTCCCTGAGGGCCCACTTGAATTTATCTCATAAATAATAAATAATAGCATGAACATTAAATATTCCTAAGCCAACCATTTGTTAAAAGGGCAAGGATAAATTTAAAATTAAAGAAAGATCACAAACAGTGATAATTATTGTTATTTTTAAGTTTTTAAGTGGTCCCTCAGTCCACACACTATGCAAATGCTAATTGTTAAATATATAATTAAATACAACAATTACGAAAATGGGGAACCTTTCAGTGCATAGTTAATTTTGTATATTATCGATCTGTATTTATCTTATCACTGGTTTTATAATTCTTTTACGAAAAATTTACACAATATGTTTTTCGTACAAGTAGAGTGTCCATGCAGTCAAGAGATAATCAAGAACCATTACATACATTAATGATGTTACATTACGTTTTAAAGTTTCTGCATAGTCATAAAGTGTGAGATAAAAGTAAATAGTTGTAATTGTGTTGGGCCGTATGCGGACCGAATTGAGTGCTATTTGATGCAAACGTAAACAAACAATAAAAAAATACATGTTCATTAGTAAATGAAAAAATTCAATGTTACGATGATAACTGTAGTAGAATTTCGGAAAGCAGTAAGGAGAAAATGTTTTTACGTGTAATTTCATATGGTCTCATTGATGACAAATCACAGTCGTCGTTCTGTCTGTGATTTTAGAATAATAAGTCATAATTAATTTAGTTTTATTTTCAACTTGCTGTAGCCCGCAACTTCATCACGATAAAATAATTTCTGTAGTACTAACTCTCGCCTATTCTTTTTCCTGGAGATCCTAAATATTTTTCAAAATCTAAAGTATCCTAGTTTACGCGCCGTAAAATTTTCAATTTTTTTTTTTGTATTAAATTAAAAATTTTTTTTTACCTATAAAACTTAGGTATAACTAGAAAAATCCGAAAAGAAGAAAGACAGTGGAAAAAATTGGTACTCGAAGCCGGACTCAAACCCGCGTGTCTGGACTAAACGCGTCCAGCGCCATAACCAATTAGGCCACCCGAGTATCCGTCTCGACACCCAAATTTAACCATTGCTTTATACGACGCCGGGCCACAACTTACAAACTGTACAACGCCATCTAGGCACGATGGCGTTGTACAGTTGAGTTCGAGTTTGGTGGTCGAGATGGATGCTCGGGTGGCCTAGTTGGTCATGGCGCTGGACGCGTATAGTTCAGAGACGCGGGTTCGAGTCCCGCCTCGAATAACTATTTTTTCCATTGTCTTTCTTTTTCGGATTTACAAACTTTGTTCTTTTTTATGTGTCTGACAAATAAATAGATTTTCTGTCTTTCTTTCAATAAGTAAATAAACCGTGCAAGTGCGAGTCTGAATCGTGCACCGAGGATTCCGTACAAACCAATATTTATATATTTATTTTCGCGCCAGAATGCAATGACTTCACGACTCATCTTTTAAAAATTTTACGACGTGACTTAGCTGTCAAAAATTATTTTTCCAATATAAAATAAATAACCCTTAAATATTTATTTTATTTTGTTTTTAGTATTTGTTGTTATAACGGCAACTAAAATACATAATCTGTGAAAGTTTCAACTTTCTAACTGCCATGGTTCATGAGATACAGCCTCGTGACATACAGATGGACGGAGGGACAGCGGAGCTTTAGTAATTGGGGTTCCGTTTTTACCCTTTGAGTACGGAACCTTAAAAACTGTGGATTTCGTGTTACAAACAGACACTCCAATTTTATTTATATGTATAGACATACAGATATGTATTACGATTGTAGCTAATTAATAATATAACCTGTCACTTGTCTAAAACTTAAAATTTTATTACATTTTAATTTTACTGTATTGCAAATTTTATTGTTTTATTTTTTACATTTAAAAAATGATTGCAATTTAGATTTAATTGATTAATATTAATGTAATGGAATCAGCACTGTTGCTTGAGCTACTTAAATATTGTATTATTTCTGATTGACTTTGTGTATGTTTCGTGGGTTATCCTAATTATAAATAAATAAATATCTAAATTAATAATAAATGACATTAAAAACAAATATACAGTCGTTTTCTTAAAACGTGGACAACCCCACACCAGACTTAGTATGAAAATTAATAAAACAGTTAAAATGACAAAAAATATAAATAAACCAGACACAAGATAAATACAGATCACCCATTTTCGTAATTGTTGTATTTAATTATATATTTAACAATTAGCATTTGCATAGTGTGTGGACTGAGGGACCACTTAAAAACTTAAAAATAACAATAATTATCACTGTTTGTGATCTTTCTTTGATTTTAAATTTATCCTTGCCCTTTTAACAAATGATTGGCTTAGGAATATTTAATGTTCATGCTATAATTGATTAATTATGAGATAAATTCAAGTGGGCCCTCAGGGACCTTTTAAAACGTTTGTTATTTTTGATTAGCTACTCATATTAGGCTTTTCAATGCTTTTTATACTTTTATACATGTTTAACTAAGGATTTTTACCAAAAAATTGTTGTTTAATTTATTACCTATCTAATTATGGGAGATTTTGTGTTTGAACTGAGGGACCCACTTAAAGCGATATATCTTTTGAATGAAGTCTTAACAAACTCTGACAATCGTTTAACAAACTCTTTAACAACTTTAACTATGCACTTTTGTTGATTAATCTGCAAAAAACCGCAAAAAAAAAAATGGGCCCTCAGTCCACACATACATCATAAAACATTTAAAACGATATCGAATCGATGCGAACTATTACGAGTACAAAGTATGCAAATGCATAGTTGACTTCTTTTTGTTCTAATAAAAAAAAGCTTTTCTCATAGAATATTAGGCCTTAAGCTGTAGGAATAGGCAATTTTACTACCCCTTTAATGATCAGAATCCTAGTCTACTAACACTGATCTCAGTTTTCACTACACTTGGCTTGACCTTTGATACAGCGTGATAGTATTTTGCATTCTAGAAAAGTAGTAATTTCATAAAATATTTAGATCAATACGTCATTATATTATTTTAATACTTATAATAATAATAAAAAGTTCAAGCTCTAAAACGAATTTCGTTACCAATCCTCTATTTTTTTATGCCGAATTTTCGGACAACTTCCGGCATTGTCAAACTTTCCGGCTTACAACTGTACTGTACGGAAGTACTATTTGGTCACATTTATGCTCAGACCAAATAACATTTATGTAAAAAAAGCAAACATTCTGCTTTACATAGTCTGTGTAAAAAAATATATTTACTGATTTTATTATGTAAGAAGCTGACTAACAGGATATAACTTGCTAATGGCTAAGAACTGTTTTCAGACTGATACCTATCGTTGTACCATTATTACTCCTAAAACCGTTTACCATAAGCGTGATAGATAACAAAGAAATCTGCATACCCGTGAACGCACAAACATACCAACATACAGTAGGAAGTTATCGTATCAAGAAACACAATAGAACAAGTAATCAATCCCTGTTCTGCATTCGATATTAAAGGTCTTACAGTACGACCGACCAACCGGAATCCTAGAGACCAATACACTGATTAGATTACTACCAATACAAATTGATAAACCTAACCTCAATACAAAGTTACTTGACCAGTCCAAATTCAATTTTAACAATCCAAGCGGTTCGGTAGTGAACTAAGCAAGGAGATTTGTGATTGACGTTATGCATTTAATTATTTTCATCATCATCATTATAGCATGCGTGGTTTTCTAAAATACCTGTTATTATTGACGTTATTGAGATGTTATGCTTCATAACGAAACAACTGTAAAAATTGTTTTTTTGATAAATTAAATTGTATTTAATCGATACGAATTCTTTATAATAATTTTTACGATTCTTTAATGGTGTAATACTTAAAATATTAAAATTTTGATGATGTAAATGAGATTCAGTATCCGTTGGCACCGAGCCAGAATACAATGTGTGTAACAAGAACAAAGTGCAGTTGAATTGGATTTTAATATCACTTAATAACACTTGTTCTGAAGTACATTGTCAGCTTGAATTCACTTAGTTTATATCTTTACTAATATTAAGTGTGAAGTTGAAGACATTGTGACTTTGAACACGCGCAAATTAGTCTTCTTACTTTAAGCATTGTTGAATAACGACCAGTAATTTGCTCAATGTGTCATAAGCTGATCAGGTAGGTAAAGTAAAGGATATTTTGTATTAATTAATCCTTATAACGTTTTGGTAATTTGTTAACACAGCGCGGTAAGGACAAAATGCTAACCTGCCTTCACCAAAAAGAATTGCTTGAGCGATAACTAGACTATGGAAAAGGATATGCGTAATAGAAATGATAAATTTGGACCCATCTCTAATATTATGGTTACAGTAATTTTCGTTATTTCAAAGCTCAATATATTATATGACAATGATATTAATGACTTTATTAAAGATCTAACTATAAACATGATAAATATGGATATGTTTGTAAGATAGATAGCTCTATTATTCGATAAACAGAGAAGGTCAGATGTCGTACTGCTTTCCTAATGCACATAATCCCATGAAGCCAGCAGAGTGGGTCATTTAATCTTCAGAATAAACTGACTTATTCATTGTTGTTTCTTATGAATAATGGATCTCTTTATTATGATAGCATTGGATGCAATGCATTTTCAGGAACTGTTATGTAGTATAGCTAGACTGGTAACTAATCTGATCGCAAAATAAGCAGCAACTTAAAATTCTCTAAGTTTGTACCGGTTTTAAAGAACATGTTAATTCCTAAACCAAAATATGAGAATAAAAATGTGTTGCTTAGGAATTCAACTTATGAAGTAGGTAAAACAATTCTGTGTAGGAAAGGGTTATTAGTAAGATATATTACTTAAATAATTTAACCGGAGCGTAATTTTTCTCGAGATTAACAAGTACTAAGTAAACATAAAAAGGTTTCATAACTTTTTATTTCCTACATCACTTAGTAAAAACTTTTTAAAAGACAAACTTGAAAGATCATGGCCAGTAAACATGCAAAAATTTGTTTAAAGTCTTAAAACGTTCGAAAGAAAAATAGAAACGTAAGATCTTTTTTATTCCTTTAGTTGAATTTTATCCGTCATACCAAATACATCTAATTTAAAATCGTATAAAAAATTTAAAATATATTACCAACAATAATAAAAATATAGTTAATTGGGATAAAAGTAATATCTAAAATTATTATAAATCTTATCGTCTAACAGACGATTATTTTATCGGAATATAAGCTATTTTTGGAGAAAAGCAAAATGGTTTGTGCATTCTGTAACCGTACAATGGAAGGAAGTGCAACAATCAAGTGCAGTCACTGTGGGTCACATTTTCATTTGGAGTGCGTGAATGGCGACAAGCTAGTTCCTATTACGAACAGCTGGCGATGCTGCAGATGTGAAAGTTTAATGTCAGCGACGGCGCCCATGACCGTTGACACTGTTGTGACTGTTTAAAATTGATGTAAATGGTATTTTGGTAAATTTATTGTTAAGTATACTTCAGTTTTTAAAAATAAATGTTTATATTCTATTTATTTTGTTCTTAATTGTAGCTGAGAGTACTTAACAATTCCACTGTCTACAGCAGAACAAAACGATGTTCATAATATTATAATTCATGAGACAGTGAAGTTTTTAAGATTTTTTTTATTACATTGGTGTTTACAGCGTCTGAAAACCCTTTACCTCACCTCGGCAAAGGCTTTAATTGTTCTTTTTGGCTGCCCATACGTCCACTAGTTAATGATTAGAATTCGAAATTTAGAGAACCCTAACTAGTAAGATGCGTTGTAAAGCTACTTCGTGCCACCAACTCCTACCACCAGTAGCAGGAAAAGGAATCGTCATTCCTCGTCGTACCACTAAATGCGGAGATGAGGAATAACCCGGATAGACAAGTGAAAGCTCTACAAAACTTCTTTTTAGGTTGTGGCTCTTTATAAATTGTATAGAACTTTATTATTACTAAACCGAAAGAGTATTGGTTCCCGAGGGAGAAGCAGGTCTTGTTGGGGGACCAGGTACGTTCCCGAGGGAGAGGTAAAAGTTACCGAAGGAGAAGTTCTTGAGGTAAAAGTTTAAGAGAGAGGTAAACGTTCAAGAGGGAGATGTAAAAGTTCAAGAGGGAGAGGTAAAAGTTCAAGAGGGAGAGGTAAAAGTTCAAGAGGGAGAGGTAAAAGTTCAAGATGGAGAGGGAGATGTTCAAGAGGGAGAGGTAGATGTTCAAGAGGGAGAGGTAGATGTTCAAGAGGGAGAGGTAGATGTTCAAGAGGGAGAGGTAGATGTTCAAGAGGGAGAGGTAGATGTTCAAGAGGGAGAGGTAGATGTTCAAGAGGGAGAGGTAGATGTTCAAGAGGGAGAGGTAGATGTTCAAGAGGGAGAGGTAGATGTTCAAGAGGGAGAGGTAGATGTTCAAGAGGGAGAGGTAGATGTTCAAGAGGGAGAGGTAGATGTTCAAGAGGGAGAGGTAGATGTTCAAGAGGGAGAGGTAGATGTTCAAGAGGGAGAGGTAGATGTTCAAGAGGGAGAGGTAGATGTTCAAGAGGGAGAGGTAGATGTTCAAGAGGGAGAGGTAGATGTTCAAGAGGGAGAGGTAGAAGATCGCGAGGGAGAGGTAGAAGTTCGCGAGGGAGAGGTAGAAGTTCGCGAGGGAGAGGTAAAAGTAAAGATAAGTTTAAGGGTTTCTTGGTCCTGTATGTGGATTATTGTGGATTCCACTATCTCGTCTCGGGCAGTAAGTATTGCAATGAGAGCTACTTGCACCGCTGGCATCGATGACGGCGACGCTTACTACCTCATTTCGTCATTTCATCCACTCTATTAAAATTTATTCCTCGTCGTGCCACCCCTTCAGGACCACAATGTTGAATTTGCAAATTGTTGAATTTCTAAATGTTGAATTTTCAAAATGTTGAATTTCAAAATGTTGAATTCCCAAAATGTTGAATTTCAAAATGTTGAATTCCCATAATGTTGAATTTCAAAATGTTGAATTCCCAAAATGTTGAATTTCAAAATGTTGAGTTTCAAAATGTTGAATTTACAAAATGTTGAATTACCAAAGGCCATTCAATTTTTTTTTAAATTAAACCATATACCAGTCCTTGGCCTACTAATACCATTTCGTATTAGGCCAAGTATCCCTTGGTCACGAGAGGAGGCCCTTCCCTGCAGTGGGACATTAATGGGCTGTTATGATACAAAAGAATTCTCTTGGTCATGTCATTTTTTTCAATATAATAAAATAATATGCATTTCATGCGTAATCTAATTACTTTATTACTTACTGTGGATCATCCACAGTAAGTAATAAATTAAATTAAAATCAAGTTATTAATATAATTCTTATGTGAGGAGCTGTATGACAGACAGGTAACCCATTTTGCGGTTCTTCCTCGTGGTCAAACTATTTTGTCTAACTAGTTTGACCACGAGGAATTTTGCCAATTCCTCGTGGTCAAACTAGCATAACCTTTTTACAGAACATACTGTATGCTATGAAATATAATAGTACAGGTATAAATAAAAATAAATTGACAATTTGTATGTCCATGTCACTTGTATTATTTTCCCGAAAATGGCTACTGTAGATGCAGCTTTATAATGGATTTTAAAAAGATCCATTTTTAAAATATTTTCGGATCATGGATTAAAGTGGACATAAGTGCGTGATTTGAGTGTAAAAAGATCCATGGATCTTTTCAATGGATTTTAGTGGACATAGGGGATTTTAGTGGACATAGGGGTTTTTATTTGCCTTTGCTTTTTCTTGTTTAAATAATTAGAGAGCTACACTTAGTGCATTAAATATGGACATAAAATTCATAAAGCGTAAAAAAGGAACACTGACACAACTTGCCAGACCAATTTTGTAAATAAATTTGATTAAGTTAGGACAAGAAAAATAATTTGAAGCTGTATTTTGAATGATATGAAAAGTATGCCATTAATGAAAATAGAACGATTATACACCTAAACAACGCATTAAAATCATTAAAATTCACTTTAAAAATGGTGAAAATTTGGCAAAGACGCTTCGTAAAATTAAAACATTTTTGGGTCATCGTGAAAGACTTTGCTTGACCGCAATACAGGTTTGTTGATGAAAATAATGTTATTGTAAAACCTACAGAAAAATAGACTTAAGTACCTATAAATAAACTTTTTATGAAAAAAAATTATTATAAATTATAATTAATTTTTATTTGTTTTAATTCATCTTTTGTTTAGTCGACGTTAATTTGTTTTGTCAAAGTTCCTTTAATTCTATTACAGCGAGACTCACTTTTATGTCCTAAGAATTTGCATGAAAGTGTGTATACCATTTCTGTCTTTTTGAGAATCTGTCTATATGAGAATCTGTCCTTATGCGATAAAAGGGAGAAAAAACGCAATTCCTTATAGTCAAACTAGTTTGACTTAAAACAAATTAAACTAGTTTGACTATGAGTAAGAAAGCTTTTGAATATACCTGTACAATTTCATTTCAAAACTAGACACATGGTGTTCGTTTTAAATAGATAGGAAGTTTGACCACGAGGAATTGTCAAAATTCCTCGTGGTCAAACTAGTTAGACAAAATAGTTTGACCACGAGGAAGAACCCAAATTTTGTGGGAGTTTTAATGTTGTGATGTGAGTGTATGTGGAGTGTATACGATATAAAGAAGTATAAAAAGATCCATCAATTGACCTTTTCAATGGATCATAGTGGACATAGGGTACATCTTTCGTGTTCTGTAATACATTTTGCTGTTTGTGTATATTTTGCGTGTCGTGCACGTTTTGCGTTTTGTACCGAAGGCTGTCTAAATCTTAATCTACACATTTGTGTTTATATGACCTAGACAGCCTTTTATTTATGCACTAGGAAAACAGACTGCACTTCTTTAACAAAAAATGCGAGTGTTTTTAGTTTTGTTTGTTTCTAGCTTAGATTACCAAGTATTTATGGTGTACCTAAGATGTGATTCTTATTCTACGTTAGCAAAATATCTCGCAAGTATCTGTGCTAATAACGCGTGCTGTATCCGTGTGAAAAGAAAGAAAAATACCTAATAAAGCAATGGTAAGCGTATTTAATAACGTACAAAAATTCATTGGAAGATTTATAAGAATAAGTAAAGTCTATTTTTTTATCTAGGATACTAAAATGACATCTACAAATGTCAAACGTAAAAATAATGTAGCCAGCTTTTAAGAAACAGTGCTGTCCGGTGTTTCGATTCGTGTTGTAATTATTGTAAAATATTTACGGTTGTTAGTATAGTCGAGAACTAAATGGCTTTATCACCTCTAGAGTTAATGTTAGTTGCATGTCATAAAACTATTAGGTTCAATATCGCACAACAAAACATCAGCTATAGGCCGACCGTTTAACTCAGACCCCGCCTGCGGTAATAGGGGTGCGCGGGGGGCGAGGACAAAGGAGAGAGCTATCTCTTGATTTTTTGGCAAAACGGCGCCATCTAGATACTGTGACCCGAACTACATCACATCACAACACAGCTCTAATTTTTAGCTAGCTTATTTTTATGAAATAAAAAGAAGGAAATGTTGAAATTATACCCTAAACCAATCGTAATACCTGGAGAGGTTTTTTTATTTTTCTGGTCAGGCTTAAAATTGTGTAATAATTTAGATTGCATATTTTCTCTAAGAAAGTACGAGTTTAAATGGCAAGATGACGCCACCATCTTTGAAATAGTGTGGGCTCAGGTAAAGGGACATGTCGCAAAGAATAATAAAACTTTCAAGTTGAATGAAGTACGAAGTCTTTTTGAAGAAGGGCTTCGTCAAGTGACTCCTCAGAGGTGGCAAAACTGCATAGTGCATGTCATTCAACTCGAAGACAAAATGTGCCAATTGGGTCCAAATAAAAATAAATTATGTACCAAATACAAATTTTGTTTTATTTAAGTACCTGAGTTTAAAGTTAGAATTTGCACAGTTTATATTATTACTTATTATTATTTACGTAACCGACATAGCTCGTAGTATTAGCAAGCTAAAGTGGCAATAGGCTGGTCATATCTGTCGAAGGACCGATGGCCGTTGGAGCAAACGTGTCCTAGAGTGGAGACCGCGACTCGGCAAACGTAGTGTAGGACGCCCCCCAGCTAGGTGGACCGACGACCTCATAAAGGTCTCTGGGTCGGACTGGATGCGGAAGGCGCAGGACCACAGAAATCTAAATAAAAGGAGAAATGGTATGACGGGGTTTTCTTGTCAAAGCAATATGATTAGAACGATTATATAGCTAAAAATGGCTGTCACCTAGGTTTAGCTGTGTTTTGACAACGACCGGGATAACATATAAAATGCCGAGTTGTTCAGTGGTTGCCTGTAAAAATAAGAGCAATAAAAAAAACTTTATTAATAATGGAATCACTTACCATATCTTAGTACATGTATTTTATTGTATTTACCTCTAAAATCATGAAAAAATAATTTTCGATGTCCTCACTAGGTTTATTCCCACGAGCGCGAGTCGCAGAATGTCGAGTCCCCACTACGTCTACTTTGAAAATTCTCGCTTTAATTCCCACCTAGTCGAGTGGTTGAAAATCTCTTTCATCTAGTGCCACTATGTCGAACGTTAAAGAAAAGTACAGTGAATGAAACAAGTGAGTCAAATCATAATATTCTTATTTATAATATTTATAAAAAAATCATTATAACCTTTTTAAGACAACAGTTGTAAAAAATAACCTGACTTAAGATAATTTAAAAGCATAGTAAATCACAGATCATTTTTAATGTACATATTATTATAAATATACATAACCTACGACATAATTATCTTTAGTTCTTTAAGGTAACACGTCTAGGTCTCACAAATTAACAGGTACTTATATCTGTTCTAAAATTAATAAGCACAGTGTTTTTTTAAATGTTCAATAAAATATAAAATAATTATATCTGGCAATAGTTGTAAAAAATATACTTCAATTTAAAACATTTCATTTTTTTAAATTCCTATATTTTTATCGTAAAACTACTATCTCATGATTATCTCTCTATTATCTTTTTCTTTTTTTTTTTTCGTACCTACTGGGATAACGCGCTAAGGTATCCCCCTCCTGGTTTAATTATGATTCAACTCTTAGTCTGAATCAAAATCATTTATTCATTTTTATAAATTAAAATAATCGAAGCATTGATGGGAGTGATTGTACAAATTTAAATTTACAAAATCGACATAAAAAACGAAAATTTTTCAAAGTAGACGTAGTGGGGACTCGACATTCTGCGACTCGCGCTCGTGGGAATAAACCCTCACTATGTTATTTTCATATTCGGATAATTAAGTACTATAATATTTTTGTAACATATACATTGCTTCTCTAATGTTGTGTAAACTAGTCATTCAATGAATATATGAAGCAATGAACTATTCGCTCAACGATATTACGTATGACAAGTGGTTGCTAACCGTGATCGCTCTAACAACCAAACGATAGTGACGACCCGTTCATGACTACGACTATCTATCGTTTTCGATAAAAAGTCGTGTATTGAAGGAATTTTAAATTGTAAAAGTTTTATTAAGTTAAATGAAAAAAATATTTTTTTTAAATGTTAAATTATGTAATTTCAATATAAGTATTACAATGTTGAAATAATATCCTAAATCAAAGGTGGCGTAAGTACTCTAGAACATAAAGGTTTAAAATGATCATTAGAGTGGTTTTAAAAGTTTTTTTAAAAGCTCATACATTTATTAGCACACACAGCTTTTCGTCAAAAGTCGTGGTTTAAAGTCGGCTAGGCTTTACCGACTGTGGCTAAATTATCGCTAGCTCTCCCTCACTGGTGCGTTAATTTTGTATGACAACAGTCAAAATGTTACAAACTGCTGCGACAATAAGGACGCAAAAGAAGTATGACGCTTGAGTTCCTTCAACCTGCGATATTACGACATCAGTTCACGGATTAATTTGTTTCACGACATGTACGATCTTATACACACTGTCGTGAATATTATTTTACAAAAGTATTGTACAATTATATATTATTACATTATACATATTTATATAAAAGTAATTATTATTTATATTTATAAGTAAGTATTTATTTTTAAATAAAATAAGTGTAAGTCTTGTCTATCGATATATTTTATTAATCATCTATCGATAAGGTCAACGCCTAGCATAAATGTAATTTTTTTACATGTAGTAGTTTTAAATTGTAGTAGTTCTTCTATCTAAATTTATTTTAGTTTGTTTTATTTGTTTAAATATAGTAGCGCTGATTGGTTCGCTGTGACACCGTGTAAGGGAGATATTTCAAGGAGAAACGAGACAGAGTAATTGCGTTCATTGATAATCTAGATGTAACTGAGAACAGTACTCTATTCGTATATTCTATTGCTGTGTGTGTTAAAAAAACTGGCGACATTAGGTTTCCATACAAAATGACAATCAGGGCACATCTCCTTTTTTCAGATATCTGTGCGCAGGACCGAGTTCTGTGGCGTATATTGGGAGAGGCCTATGTCCAGCAGTGGACTGCAACAGGCTAGTTGATTGATTGATTGATATTATTACTTCCAAAAAACTGTATAAAATTTAATTTATCGTTAACTTTTGATAGTGGTGGTACATCACTATACATAAATTGCACAAAAAAAGGTAACAGTAATGATATTTTAGTATTCGAGATTAAAAAACAGCCTATAGTCTCTATTTACCGTAATCGGCAGAACTAACCTATATTTTAATCGGTAAGTACCGGCTGTATCGCATCACTATTTATTAGTTGTAAAAAACAGGCAACACATGAAATGTCATTTTAGTATCTGAGATAAAAAAATAGACTTTAGCGCTCATACTTTAAAGGCGTGTCCAGACATAGCGCGGCGAGTGCGCGGCAACATCACGCGGCATTCGTAAGACACATTTCTGCCGCGCTCTAGTTTGGACAAAGCCAACTAATGTTTGCGCGGCAGTACTGCGCACATACAATCGCCGGCGAATGAACAATGATAACGTTCGCGCGCGGCAGCCGCGCTCGATTGCCGCTCAATGTTTGGACACACCTTTATGCGGTTAATGAACGTATTGCGGACGTTCTAAATAAACAAAATAACTTAAATTGCTATTAAAAATGACGACTGTATTATTGGAATGGCACGAGGAAATTAGCGGTCGGTGACGCCTTAAAGTTATTATTATTATTGCTTTGAATATACATTTGTTTACATAGTGGTTAACCAAGACATAAAGAAGATGGCCAATAGTAATATAGAAGGAGAAGGTAGTAACCTTACTTAATAGTATTTTGAAAAATGAGTTTAGTATAGTGTCATTAAAGAACAAAATCTCTGTACTAGTATTTCAATAGTGAAGTCACCGTAGAAAATAGCTTTCCGTGGCACAAATAGTAGTACGAAGCGGTAGAAAAACTGGAAACTCCTGGTCTAGTTCCAATGACCGCACCAAGTAATTTATATGGTCCGATAGATCGAATTTTTGCCGTCGAATAAAGTGGCTAATAACCTATTTGTACCTACACGCATACAATTTACTCAACAATACCAACATAAATATGTCTATATGTATCTATTTTTGGTTTTTTGGTACCGTAATTATGGTTTCAATGTCATATACTTATTAAAATTAAATAGTCAGGAACTTTATGACAGTCATTTGCTGTAATTGTAGTTTGTTTTGTTGTGTTTTTGTTACTCTTTAAATAACATGAATAAATATCACTTATAAATGTCTCACTAGAGAGAACAAGTGTGGCCACGACTGGACATTGGGGGTCGTCAGCGATTATTTGCCGATGGATGAGGGAGGCACAAGACCGAGCAGGGTGGAAACTTTTGGGATGAGGCCTATGTCCAGCAGTGGACGTCCTTAGGCTGATATGGATTGTCACTGTAAGTCCTAAATGTACTTTGTGTCATATTTAGGATACGAAAGAGAAGAAATTGTCTAGAAAATAAATACAAAATCTTACCTAAGCAAAATTTCCTTCAGCTCAATCATGATACAACTGAATTTAAATAACTTCGAGACTAAAATTTAAACTATTTATTAGCATTAGAAATATAATAAAACTAAATATGAGCAGTAATCATATAGCCAAGCCAACAGGCAATCATATGAATTTAAACTATGGCTATTATAGTTTTTGTCCACGCTTCACGCAATTATATCGATGGCCTCGAACCTAAACAATAATACTAGAAACAATAGCTACTTGGTATAATATAAATACCATTTTAAATTGAACTAATTATTGTGTCACAGATGGATAGATTTTAATGGAATGCTTGATAGGATTTGAGAGATAAATTGTAAACAATTCTAACGAAAACAAATCCTCTAATCCAAACTTAAATACATTTCTCCCGTATTAAAATGCAAGTTTGTAAAACGTTCCCATTCATTTATTCACGTGCAGTGGTACAGTACACGTTCACAGTACAGTGTACCATACGTGGTACACGTGCACTGTTTTACTATTGTGTCTGCTGGCGCCACTGTGAAAGGGTTAACTGACACGAAGAACATCCAGAGTCAGGGCAACAAATGATGACCGTACAAATATATTGTTCTACGTTGGATTCGATACCTCGTCAACGCCAACCTTATACACGACGACTGCACCACCGCACCGAGGCAAAGAAATCTCATTTGTATTAACCTAAATTAAATAAAATGCCTTTATTGGATCCTATTGTTACCCTCAATTTCTTTCACTCTTATCACAGACTATCTGATCCTGATAAAAGGGAAAAGTATTTATTATGTCAGCAATAAAAATCGGGTGATAACTTGATAAATGACGAGGCGTAGTAATGAATGACTAACGCACAGAAACATACAGTCCAATTTTCACTCAGTGGAAATACAAGTATTTTTTGGGACATATAAAGGTACCTATAACATTCAAGTGAAGTCCCGAGAAAGTCTAAACAGTCCTGTAACCCACAACGATTTTAATAAAAAGGGACTAAAAGTCGTTTTGTGAATGTGTTAGAATATCATTAAGGATCATTTTATAATCATCATCATGAAATCTGTCAACATGTCCAGAGCTAGACACAGGGATATAACAAATGAATACTTATTATTTGTTACAAGTTGTACGCAACAGAATCAGTCAAAATATTCGGTTCTTCCTCGTGGTCAAACTATTTTGTCTAACTGGTTTGACCACAAGGAATTTTGACATTTCCTCGTGGTCAAACTAACATAATCTTCGGTTATTTGGTCTCTAAGATCTTTGTTACCGCTGATTACATTGACTTATATAAATTAATAACTTTTTCGAAGACCGTTATAAAAGTACACTAGAGAAAAGTCAATACGGCGGCACCTAAAACAGGGAATGGAAAATAACAGGATTGAAAATATTGAGGCTTTTTTAACATGGAAAATGCTTTACAGTGAATCCATTCATTTCTTTGTATCTAAAGCCTATGGTGTACCAGCATATATGAAACTTTTTATAGATAGTGCGATATTCACTGCTACTATAGATTTTTTCGCTTTGGTGTGTCTTGCTCTTCTTGTTTGAAAGGCGCCTGTGAAACATGTATGGTACTTTTAGAGGCTAAATAAGCAAAACTCCAATAGTGATTTTAAAAATTGGTTAAGCAATTTGGTTTTCTTTAAAAACAGTATTTTTGTGGATCATTGAAAAAACAAATCTATGTAAACTAAATACAATTCAATAAAAGTGTTATAATTAAAAAAAGAACGATCTGGTTGGAGTTCGTTGTTTAATTAGAGGATTACCCCATAAATCGCATAATAATCTGGTCTTTCTATAATAGTGCAGTCCTAGAAGCGTGCGTCATTAGAAACGACGCTATTGCATTCACTCCCGCAAACTTTTTAAGGTAGCACAGCTAAATTCTTTTAAACAAACTTTTTACTAGTTATCACATCCTCAAATGACATACTAAAACAAATACTTACAAGATACATAAGTAAAGTAAATGAAACATGTTACATAATGGTCTCGGCAATGGCATTGCGGACTCCATGTGCTAATTGTTACCGCGTGTGATAGAACCGGTCTCTGTGCACTAAGACCCGCCACAACCGGATTGTCTATACCCTTTACAAGGTTAGGGCTAACTGCAGGGAATTGTTTAATTAAATGTTCTTACTATATTTAACCCTCTGGGATGTTCTTAGATGGAAGGGTTAATTTCATTGTAACAGGTGATTATTCTCTTGATAATATTAGGGTATTTATTTAGAATGTAGGTATTTAGCTTCAATGTGGAATCCGGTGAGGATAGTAAAAGGTTATTGTCATACTCGCTATTGCTTTAGAATATAGGTAAGTATTTAGCTTTTATCATAACAGCCCATTAATGTCCCAGTGCAGGGACGGGCCTCCTCCCGTGACGTAGGACCTACTAATACCACGATGGTCAGACGGATTGGTATAGGGATGGGTGGTGACATAATAATATTGTATTCTTATCCGTCACTAGACCGAATTTAGCTACAATGTAGCAAATACTTCGATGCTTACAATATAACCTGTTGCAGATAGATAGACTATGAAACAGGTTAAGCAACGTCAAAGTTTGTCTCACTTTAGATGAGTAACCGTTATGTACTTCAAAGGGCATGTTAAATGAAGGTCACGACAGATGACTGTAGGCTGCTTGGGGAACTCTCGATACCAGTTTGTCTACTAATACTACGCATTCATTTAGTTATAAAATGCAGTTTAGCATTTGTACAAAAGGTGAAAAACTCAGGTCGTCAAATCGGTCTACATTTCGTCAAACGAAGACGAAACGAATCTTGGCCAATTAATGAAATAGGTACCGTTGGTTCATTCAGTATCTGTAATGTAGTCTGTTCTTATTGGTTCTTATAGTTGTCTGATAATTTATTCGGCAGCTCACTGGTCATTTTACATTTTGAACATGTATATTCAAATCTAAAGACTTTTACATTTGTCATGCTCTCTGTGTAAAACAAGTTATAATTTTGATCAAGTGAAATACAGCTGAGATTAACTTGTTATCTCTTTGTTAAAATATAAATTATAACCACAGATTATAACAAATATGAAAACCTATACAAAAGATACTAATTATCACGGAGGAATATTGATGTAGGTACCTACTTAGGTAGGTGGTAATTCACGAAGTCGTGGTTTCGAATGTCTTGCAAGACTATTGTTTGTGTGATGAAGTTATTAATTTCCTGGTCATTTATGTCTCTATGTGGTTAAATATCAGTCTGTAAAAGTCTTGACTACACCTGACATAGTCAATAATTTACATGTGTATTTAAAAAAAAAACAAAGAGAAAAAATATACGTAAAGTCTATTTTTTTATCTCAGATACTAAAATGACATTTCATGTGTTGCCTGTTTTTTACAACTAATAAATAGTGATGCGGTACAGCCGGTACTTACCGATAAAAATATAGGTTAGTACCGCCGATTACGGTAAATAGAGACTATAGGCTGTTTTTTAATCTCGAATACAAAAATGTCATTACCTGTATATTTATGAGTTACCTATTTTTTTGCAATTTATGTATAGTGATGTACCACCACTATCAAAAGTTAACGATAAATTAAATTTTATACAGTTTGTTGGAAGTAATAATATAAAATGTGCAAATTCTAATTTAAAACTCAGGTACTTAAATAAAACATATTTTATTTTTGGTACATAATTTATTGTACAAGTACCCTCTTACTCATAAAAAAATTCTCAAATTTTAGTCAATTGATTAATTAGCCTAAGCTCTTACGTTGTTTGGTATAAGGTTGGTTTTCGTAATAACAAATCCCGCTAAACAGTGATTAAATTTAAGAGGCGTTTATAAGTAAGGGGGGTAATGTTTAATCAGAAATGGATTCTTTACTTAAATATTCGGAATCCTCCGAGTCGTCACCTACTTCTATAATGAATCTATCTAGTATTTTTTTATCATAATGGTACTTAGGTACTAATAACCGTAAATATTTTACGATAATTACAACACGAATCAAAACACAGGACAGCACTGTTTCTTAAAAGCTGGCCACATTATTTTTATGTTTGACATTTGTAGTTGTCATTTTAGTATCCGAGATAAAAAAATAGACTTTAGGTATGAATTATGATATCAATGTCAAACTCAACAATAACAAAACACTAACAACATTGTAACAGTAGCTCTATGATTAAAATATAGAATGTCAAACAGAATAAGTAATTGAATTATAGCTACGATACAAACGCAAAGTGTTGGATGACAAAACAAAATTAATAATATGATACGACAAATACCTGTTTTTTAGTTAATCTGCTTCTTTGATAAAATAAACAAGATTTAATATTAGAAACTTAATAATGTCTCGTTGACAAAGAAATTTTATTACAAATAGAAATCCTGTTTCAAATATAATAGGAATATCATACTTATTTCTGAAAACGATTCGGAATAAATGTTTGACCTTATACCTACAAATATATATTCTATAAATAATGTTATTGTTCTATCAGTCGTTTAATGTTCCACTCCACGAAAAATAGGCATCTTACCGTGATCGGGACTCCTAATTGATGTCGAGATACTCGGCGTACTAATACCAGATAAAGGATTTGTTGCATTTTTTTCATTTTTAAAATTTCAAATAAGGTTTTCGAATTGCCATTTAGGAGAGGTAAGAAACGGTGGTGCCATTTTAAAACCTTAGTATTTTACCTCTGAGACCTCTAACACCAGACAGACCAGTAATATTACATTACCAAAAGAATTTCATCAGCTTTAAAATATCCTTTTCTAATTTTACATCCAAAAAGTTATGCTTTTATTTATTTTACAAAATAGTACGCAAAGAAAAATGTGCCGTGTAAGAGAATCTGTTTTTGACAGGTAAATAAAGGTTGCACTTATTGTCAGTGTCTAGTGAATAGTTTGCCTCGAGACAACACTATTTCTACCTTCTTTGTGAACGTGACGTAACGTTCCCCTAGATCTGTTTGAAAGTGGAGCATCGACTTTTAACTGTATAGACTAGGAATTTAATAAAATCTTAAATAAATTGGACCCCTTACATGGACGACCTGGTGAAAGCGATGGATGAGGGAGGCCAGAACCGCGTACAGAGGAAGTATTTGGAGGAGGACCTGTCCAGCAAAGGATGTCAATTGATCCGATGACATGATAATGATTATAAATAATTTGTATATTGTCGTTACAGTAGGTAAAAGCTAAAAGCATGAGAGTAAGATAAAAGCATGTTGGAATATACAATATCGTTGAAAAAAAAAGTAGAAAACCTGAGCCATTTAATTGAATACGTCAATTTGACCTCTGATCGTTGTAAGAATCCCATCTCATTAGTAGTAGGCGTATGAGTTGATCGTGATAAATACGAGTAAATTGAGTTAAATGATTATTTTATGTGGTTACTACCTACTACATCTTTCAATTTCTAATGAACATGATGTAATATGCACACATATAATTTTACATCTGAACTCAGACTGGGTCAAACCATCCTCTTTTAAGGATTGTGCCTATTCCGAATGGAGAATCCCTCTTTCTACACGAAGGCTATATGGAGAGTAGGAATGTGGCTAACCGTTATACTCGTTAAAGAGTTCTACTATACGGTTGTGTGATGTGGCTAGTCGATCTTGACATTCAGAAACTTGCATTTTATATGCTTCTAACACACCGTGTTTCTTTCGTGGTTATGCAAAAGTGGTTGATTAAATTTCTTCCTTCTAATTTTAGATTTAAATAAAACAAATAAAGAATAGAAGATCATAGTCTTTCATACTAATAATTTAAGAGAGAAAATAACAATATATTTAACGAAGCGCTAGGTCGTCTGGTATACCATAGTGCTTGCATTTCCGTGTTTATACGACGAATAAACTTTACATCCCGAGAGTTAACGACTACGCTTCGACCACTGCATGTCTAACTTATTGAACGAATTAAAGTTCCTTGCTAAACAAACAACCAGACACGTCCAGACTTTTTTGATGTGTGTTATCCAGTAAAACCTCTTATTTAAACTAAATTAATTTAAAAATGAAACTATCGCTTCACTTTAGAATTTGTTCACCATTTTGCCCATTTTTTCTGTATACAATCGTCTCCTAAGCCCAATTTCTTGTAGCTGCAACGATTAAGGTACCTCCTTTGGTTACCCCATTGAAATCTTCCACCGGTCCTGAGGACGGACCTCTTCCAGTGACAGGGAAGAGGTTTACTATTTCTGATGACGCTGGCCAGTGTACTAATCTATTGGTCAGGAGGATTGGTACATCGTTTTTGTAATCTTTTTTTTATCTTTAAATAATATAAGACAACATTCCCTTAATTGGCATTTACGACATCTGTGCGAAGAGAAGAGGTGGCGAGACCATGTATTTTACTCTATCGTACAACACGAAGTAGGTTAATAAAATATAGAGACAACATAATTACTTGTATATGTACCAAATACAACCGCGAAGTATGGCAGAGTACAAGATACCTATTTTCTCATACAAAATCAAACAATAGTAAAACATTCGCTTAAATGAAACAGTGACGTATAAATTCTAAAGAATTTTAATCGAACAGATATCTTGTAAGGATAGCTCTATACAGTTCAAATTGTTGAGTCTTTGTTGTATTTTTGAATTGCAAATTATTTGTTTTTCTATTTGAGTTATGACGTTTGTTCTTAGTACGTGTTGAGGTTTCTGATTTTGATCACGTAGACAATTTACATTTTTGTCTTACTCTATATTTTGATGTCGTCTGTATGACGCATGAAGAACTTCATAAATTATAGACAAGCTTTCCATAAAGTCGTTTGATTGCTTCGCTTACTTTTGACATTGTTCTGTTTGCTTAAACCATAGCAAGAACTCAATAAAATATTCCAATTTATTTTTTCTCCGAATTAATTTACAACTTTAATATTTTTTCTTTTGTCCTTAACTTAATACAAAGAAGAGCTGAATCAAGAAGGGACCAAGTGGTTTAAAATTTACTCCTAAAATATTTTCCTTGATTTAAAAAGCCTTTGTTTTGATAAATCAATACCTTTGAAGGGGTAATCGGGCATAACTCTATCTATGATGATGAAAAATCATTATAGCTGATAGTGTTAAAAACTATTTTAATTCCAAGATTTACAAGAAAGATTCTATATACTGGTAGGTACTCATAAAAATAAGAAACATTTACTAGAAGTCTGCAGCTGAACAATGGTTAGTGAAAAATCAAAATGCTTATCTTTTTTCCTCCAATCTATTCCTCATTGAAAAGAAAGAAAATATATTTAATTCAGTTCTCACACAGCGTATGTAGATACATTATAATTACTTAAACTTAAATAGGTACCTACTGTGTGAGACTAAAAAGTCTACCCTTCTCAGCACTGTGCTATGGTTTCCCATACCGCTGGTATTATTAGAAGGGCCCTAAGATTGGCGACACGGACGATACGCGCACAGCTTAACAAATTTTATTGCAACATATCAGTTTTATTTTAAAGTTTATAACCTATGCGTATTTTATTGTTAGCATAATAATAAAATCGATGAAATTTTAATTACTTGTACGGAACCTAATGAGTTTTAAAAAGTGTATGCTCAATCATTTTTATTACTTTTTAATTGCCTGATGCTCAGCGTTTAATTAAAATTTGATACAAAACATAATATTTACGTAATAAGTGAAAATGGATATTGTCCATTTTGGAAAATATAAAAAGACAACATTGCGATTAAATCACTTCTGGGTTTATTACCATAGTTTCGTTAAGGGGAAAAATATTAAGTATAAAATTTTGTTTGCATAATCAGTTGAAAAACATAAAAAATACATATTCTAATTATAAACCATTCATTTTCAAAACGTTGAAAAAGAATTCTTAAAATACTTTTTTATAAAGTTCAAGACATTCAAACTTTTTTTGTGTTGAATAACTTAAAAAGGGTCACCAAAAAACAATGAACACCGAATATTATACAGTCGCAATGACGTTCACTGATATAAATAGCCTGAGGTTATTTTCTGACGACATAAGTACTCAATAATTACACATATTTTATTTGATGTTTAACTTGTACAAGGAAAACAAGAACTTATACCAACAACAATAAAATAAGGTATGGTGTAAATATTGTGTTTGATTTAATTCAGGTACATTTGTAGGATTGTCTTTCGCTCACAATATACCGATTCTATTGCTACTGGAATAGCAAATAGATAGAAGTGTTAATGACTAAGCATTCTCGACTGTATTCACTTCTTAATAGTTGTAATTACGAACAAAACACCTTCCACCACCACCTACCAAGCAATGCTATGTTATACAGAAGTATAACGAGTATACTTATAAATAAGCATAATGAAATACTATAACTTACTCCGTGTGGTGACGGAGTAAGAATACAATATGTCACCACTCCATCTCACCCCATAGGTGTCGTAAAAACCGACTAAGGGACTAATCGTGAATATTATCTGTACGAAATAAAAAGAAGGAAAACTTGAAATTAAACTCTATACCAATCCGTCTGGCCAGCGTGGTATTAGTAGGTCAAGTATCCCTCCGTCATGGGAGGAGGCCCGTCCCTCGATGGGACATTAATGGGCTGTTATGATGATAATAAAATACGAGTAATACGTCACGCAATTTACAGTTTTGATTAGTTGTTTCGATATAAGTTACATTGTTTTACTATGCGGGGCTAGTTAGGGAGAGCTACCACATGTCGAGGTATCGAATTATGCGATCGCCCCTCGTAACCCCAACTACTATTGGCTTTGGTTATAAGGGACAGTTATCACATGTCAGTAGGGAACAAGTTCTTGTCAGTAGCATAAATTCGGGGGCTTAGTCAGCTAGCACATGGGCAAAAGAAATTGTACGTAACAGAACTGCTAATTAGTCAAAATTGTAACAAAATTAGATTTAAATGTATTGTCACCAATATCACCTTTTCTTAACATTCATATTATACAAATCTTCTTAAAAAATAATGTTCACGAAAAGTAAAATAAATATTAGCAACCGGCCTTCAATACACTTGCAACAGCTGATAACGTTTTATAACACATGTTTTGAGTACTTTTTAATATTTCAACAACTTATTGTTTAAAACCATTAATTGACAGCAAACTCCATAGTACCTGCGAGTACATACAGTATCAGGCAGTTTTATTTTCATTTTAATAATTGGGTAAACTTTGTAACAAGCAAAAAAAAACAAGAGTCTTGCTTGCTTGTTTTTGTGTAAAAAAACCTTGAAGCTTTATAAGCAGACATAATTATTTCCTTAAATCTCTGGACCACTAATGTTTACTTTACACACGTAACAACATTACGGAAAGCAGAATACCTACTTTAATATTAGTTGTTAAGTCACGAAGCAACAACGCACTCCGCAAACAATTTAGCTAAGCCCTTGTAACGAACTTTTTTTTGTTAATTTCATGGACTATGCCTTGTATCGGATTGTGTACCTTTTGCTATTGGTCTTAAAGTTGATATTTGGATCAGGTATGTAAAGTCAGCGATCCGTTTCGGCGTCACGGCACGTTGCTGTGATCCCGTAGCGCAATTGTATGCCACATCAAAGTTGTACATACAGGTAACTGAATAAAACATAATCTGGATATCAAAATGTATATTCGTCTGGATCTCGAGATGTGTACCCTCTATAATAAATATTATGAGAACCAATATTGTTCTTAGAAAATGAAAACTCTTCCAAGTAGGTAAATCAATGTTTTATATAAATGTTACTTATTTATATATAGTGGGGATATAAGTAAGTATACATACCTACCCATACATAATATCTAAAAACTTAATTTGTACCAGATCCTTTCAGGATGCTCTTACCCTTTTTTCATTTAAATAAATTTAATAAGCAAGCAGTTATATTATATTTGTAAAGGGTCAAAAAGCAATTCGTGGTTACAGTATGTACTCTTCTTTAGTTTATTTAAACTAGGCATTTAACATAAGTTTGTAAACAAAAAAATATTTATTTTCAATCGAACAATATTTACGAATAAACCATCTTCTATGATTAAACTTCCGCTATAAACAAAATCTACTTATAAATTTATACAGAAGCCTTGATGTATGAGTCAAGCTCGCACTTAGAGGTTTTTTAATACTTATTCCAATATGGTTGTGGGCGTCACAATGAAGCTCGGTAAGCAATAACGTAACCGTTGTTCCGGAATTAGATCATTTAACTTAATATCTATTTTATCACAGTTTACAAGCATTCATAGAGGACCTCTGTGGCGTAGTGGTTATTATAACATGACTGCTACGCAGAGGTCTCGGGTTTGATTCCCGCTCAATGCAAATCTTTGTGTGCATGAACATGATTGTTTGCATTGGTTCAGACCAAAAAGAAAACCCTCAGGGGTTTTCTATGTATAATATGTATATATTTACTAAAAAAAAGTATTTAAGGATTTTTATCCGTTGTCTAGTACCCATAGCTTGTAAGCTTTGCTTAGTTTAGGACTAAGATGGCGTTGTGTGAATGAGTGAGGAATATTTATTTGAGGAATATTCTTTTTATTTTATGCAACATTGGTGAAGACACGATCTATAGGCCGACCGTTTATCTCAGTCCCCGCCTGCGGTATGAAAGGGACGAGGGGGCGGGGTAGCGGTGTCCGTTATGGTAGCGTACACAAGAGCTATATCGAGTTGGTTACTATGCCAAATAAAATAAGTTTTTACAAAAAAAAACCGACTTCAAAGACAAAAATTTCACTAAAAAGTAAATAATAATTCGTTGTATTTTGGTTTTGCAACATTAAATCTGACATTCTTTTTACTTAATTATAATCTAAAGAATAGGTTCTTTTAATTATTGTAAAAAGTATTGTTAAGGATATTTCTTGAAGAGTCTACAAATATATTAAATTGTAGATTCTTTAAAATATAATCAAATTATTACAAATAATGTAATATTATTGTTATTGTTGAAGTCGGTGTCAGCCACGATAGTTATATTCTATTTTTTATTCCTGACTTAAAATTTAAAGAAATATGGCGTCATGTTATACACAGGCTAAAGACTAATATAAGAAATAAGTACTAAGAATAAAACTAATTAAAAACCATTTAAAGGGATCAGAATGTGTACAAAACTTTATTGCCTTTTCTAACGATTTTGTAGACATAACATAATTATCTAGCTGGCAAACTGTAGTTATTATGTGTTGTAATTTAATTTAAATTTAATTTTCATACCTCAATATTGTCTTTGTCACACAACATGTTATAGTAATAGTAACAATAAATAGTGGATAAGTAGTTTTAAGAAAATATTTGTATGCCATTGAAGGCTAGACATAGCGCTCTAAAAGTAAATTGTAACATCATATTTTTCCTATGTTCTACAAATAAATGATTTCATTTCATTTCAAAAACATTTTGCGTTATTGATCCTATTTGCGAATTATGATTTTTTTCAATTGACGGTGCTGGTTAGAGGCCGGTTAGCTGGCCTCATAAACGCCCATATGTTATGGAAAGCTTTAATCAGTTACTAAATAGGTATATTAAAACTTACAGTATATTAAATCAGTTACGAAATAGGTATATTAGAGCTTTTAGGTATATTAAAACGTTTGAACGTGACACAGGTATTTTAAATATATTAATACACACATACATCAAAAAAGTCTAAGCAACATGCATGATATTACAAATTTACCATTTATATTAATTAATTTCTAAGTATTTACTCACTCAAAGTGTATAGGTAAAAGTAGGTAGGTAGGTAGGTAGGTATAGGTAGTGTGTGTGTAAAAAAAATTTCGATTATGTTTTGTTTTTTTTCATAAAATTCAAATGACTGCGAATTTGTTTGAATTTGAGTGCATGTTAATTGCTACGTTTTAGTCTTGATTTTATAATTTTACCAACCATTTAAATACAGTTGGCGACAAAATTGAATTGTTAGATATTCTTTACGTCATGGAGCGACGTCATTTGACGGCAGATGAAATGCAAAGAGCTGTAGGGATGTTGCAAGCGGGAAGTAATCAATCTCAGGTATCTCGACATTTTGGTATTCATAGAAGTGTTATTTGTCGTCTTTGGCAGCGCTACAATAATACAGGGGAACCCGCTGAACAGCATCCAGGCCGTAAAAGGAGTACAACCACTCGGCAAGACCGGTACATACAACTGACTGCAAGACGCCAGCCGATGTTAACCGCTCGAGAGATAAGTTTGAGGCTACAAAATTCAAGTGGTGTTGATGTAAGTCCCCAAACTGTGCGAAATCGACTGCATGAGTACGGCCTACGAGCTCGACGCCCTATCAGGTGCCCACCGATACGTCACGGGAATCGCGCTCGTCGAAATGAATGGTGTAGAGAACGCATAACATGGACCCAGGAACAATGGGATAAAATTATGTTTTCCGATGAGTCGCGATTCGGGTTTAGGCCTGATACAAGAAGGGTGCGAGTGTACCGTCGACCCGGAAATACTGAAAGACTCAGGTGCGTTCAGGAAGTTCATCCATACAGCGGCTCAACAGTTATGGTATGGGCGGGTATTATGAAGAACAGGCGAACTGAGCTCGTTTTTGTAAATGGAAACATGAACGCTGAAAATTACGTTGAGGATATTCTCAGACCTTATGTCCATCCATTTGCACAAACCTTTGGCTCCGATTTTACGTTAATGCATGACAATGCGCGTTCACATACAGCTCGGCGAACCAGTGAATACTTGGCAACGGAGAACATCCAGGTATTGCCCTGGCCTGCACAATCGCCAGACCTCAACCCCATCGAGCACGCATGGGACATGCTCCAGAGACGTGTTTTGAAGGACTTGGACGGAGTGACAACAACCCAACAGCTGAAGGATTTGCTACAATTCCATTGGGAGCGAATACCGCAAGATGACATAAACAGTCTCATTAATTCAATGAATAATCGTTGCCGACAAGTTCTGAATAGCAGAGGAGGCCATACTTTGTATTAAATTGTCCTATTCTTTCACAATAAATTCATTTTCTTAAGAAATTTCAATTTGTAAAAAAAAAAGTTTAGTTTCTTATGTACCTGTATATTCTAATATTGTTAATTTCTGTTATTAAAAGAACTTATAAAGAAAACAGCTGTTATTTTTACATCATAGAACCCTAAAAATATTATTTTTAAAATAAAATACAACGTTATAATTAAAATAAATGGTAAAATAAATTAATATAAATGGTAAATTTGTAATATCATGCATGTTGCTTAGACTTTTTTGATGTGTGTATATTTAAATATGTTAAAAATAGTTATTTAATATTTGTTTAATTTTTAAACCAATCCATAAACAATCATAATCAATCTAACTATGGGCCTTCTCAGAAGGCTCATGGTCACTCTGAGGGCAATGGAGAGAGCTATGTTGGGAGTTTCCCTGCGTGATCGAATCAGAAATGAGAAGATCCGCAGGAGAACCAAAGTAACCGACATAGCGCTCAGAATTGCCCGGTTAAAGTGACGGTGGGCAGACATAGCGCGGAAAACCGACAGCCGTTGGGTCAGAAAGGTTCTGGAATGGCAAAAAAGGACAATACAAGAAAATAACCTATTTTCTAGATTATAATTAAGTAAAAAGAATGTCTAATTTAATGTTGCAAAACCAAACATAATATGTTTGGTTTTGCAACATTAAATTAGACATTCTATTATTATTTTGTAAGAATCAATCTTAGAAAATATTTACAGATAATAAGAACAATAATAAGAGCATTTTTTATTTTTACACGCTACCATAACGGACACCTAGTCAGTATGTCAGTATGACACTAGTGCAGTATGCTAGTCCGTCTTCTATACAATTTACAAATTTCAAAGATGGTGGCGTCATCTTGCCACTAAATCTCGTACTTTCTTAGAGAAAATATGCAATCTAAATTATTACACAATTTAAAGCCTGACCAGAAAAGTAAAAAAACCTCTTCAGGTATTTCGATTGGTTTAGGGTATAATTTCAATTTTTCCTTCTTTTTATTTCATAAAAATAAGCTAGCTAGTAATTAGATCCGTCTTGTGATGTGATTTAGTTCGGGTCACAGTATCTAGATGGCGCCGTTTTGCCAAAAAATCAAGAGATAGCTCTCTCCTTTGTCCCCGCCCCCCGCGCACCCCTATTACCGCAGGCGGGGTCTGAGTTAAACGGTCTGCCTATAGTTGTCTCTTTGTATGTCTATTCTACTCTTGTTCATACCAGATAAGCAAGAGCATGGTTTTTTATTAATATCAATCTTAAAGTTCTTTTACACTGTACTCGTTACCTTAGGGCAACATTTAAAGCCTGATAGCCCTGTAATTTTGCCCCACTTTACCTTTCACCTTAACACAGTAACATTTGGAGACTACTGCTTGGAAGTGGATTAAGCAGACGAAGTCCTTGACGTAATTTCCAAATTATCTTGAATTGAACTTAAAACTTTGAGTATTTTTGGGCCAGTGGGTTTTACTTTGACAATTTATACTTAAACGCTTTACACTATAATATTTTAATATTTGTATACGAAATTGCTTTTAAAAGCATGACTATTGAGAATTATGTTAACAGAATAACATAATAATGATACTACTGATATACAAATAGTTAGCACTTAAGTACCAATTGAAGGTTGTTTATCCGGAATATATTTGAAAAATATTGTACGCCATATAATCATAATAATTATATATTTATCAAAACATGTTAAAAAATATTCTGTACTTAATTTGTTTCTATTTGTTTATTATTTTTGAACATATTTAACGAGACATTTCTTAAGTTTAATATTTAGAGAATCGTTGTTTTAAATCGCACCTAATGATCTTACATTCTGTGCGATTAAGTATTCAAGTACAGATGCATCATAATAATAATAATCAATAGATATTTGACGATATTCAGCTATTAATTCTTAGAAGCGTGATCAAAAGACATAAAAATTAAAAAAAGCGAAAGTATTGTAAGTATAGTTTAATGTTATTTTGCACAATTTAATACTTTTTTCATTTAAAAATTGATTTTTACAAAAAAAAAAAAACCGACTTCAAAAACACAAATTGCACTAAAAAGTAAAAAATAATTAGTTGTATTTCGGTTTTACAACATTAAATCAGCCATTCCTTCTACTGAATTTTAATCTAAAGAATAGGTTATTTTAATTATTGTAAAAAGTATTGTTTAAGATATTTCTTGAAGAGTCTGTAAATATATTGATTTGTAGATTCTTTAAAAGATAATCAAATTATTACAAATAATGTAATATTATTGTTATTTTTGGAGTCGGTGTCAGCCACGATAGTTTATATACCTACCATTTTTTATTTCTGACTTAATATTTAAACAAACATTATGGCGTCATGTTACACACAGGCTAAAGACTAACAATTACTTAAAATTCGCATTAGAAAATGAAACGGCCGTTTTTGTTTTAAATGCAATATTTATCTAATTAAAAACCATTTAAAGTGATTCGAGTGTGTTAGAAAAGGCCATAAAGTTTTGTATAACTATATCATACTTATTGCGTTGGCTGACACCGACTCCAAAAATAACAATAATATTACATTATTTGTAATAATTTGATTATCTTTTAAAGAATCTACAAATCAATATATTTACAGACTCTTCAAGAAATATCTTAAACAATACTTTTTACAATAATTAAAATAACCTATTCTTTAGATTAAAATTCAGTAGAAGGAATGGCTGATTTAATGTTGTAAAACCGAAATACAACTAATTATTTTTTACTTTTTAGTGCAATTTGTGTTTTTGAAGTCGGTTTTTTTTTTTTTGTAAAAATCAATTTTATTTTCAAATTTTTAGTGAATACCAATTCTATAAATCCGTGTGGTGACGGAGTGAGAATGCATGTCACCACCTTATCTCAACCCATGGGTGTCGTAAAAACCAACTTAGGGACTATCCGTGAATATTATCTTTGAGAAATAAAAAGAAGGAAAACTTGAAATTAAACCCTATACCAATCCGTCTGGCCAGTGTGGTATTAGTAGGCTAAATATCCCTCCGTCAGTGGAGGAGGCCCGTCCCTGCAGAGGGACATTATTTTGTCTAAATATGGGTAGACCTACGAAACGCGCTGCTCATGAGACAGCGCTGATTGTATGAGACTGTAGAGGTGATAAAGAAAACGTGACGGTTATTTACAAGACTATTTACTTAATGACACAGAATGAAAGAGAATACAGAGTTATTAAGTTAGTTAAGTTCACAGCACTGAAGTTAAGTTAAGTTATACAAGAATAAAAAACAAGATGTAGATTAGCTAGACGTAGCTTAGACTACGAGTATACACCGTGTATTTTAGTCGACATTAAAGATTTGAACCAAGCAATCAGTAGACTGTATATAAGTCATTTATGCAAAAAAAAGTTTTAAATTAGACTTAAAAACTTCAAAAATGTTAAAAATAATACTTTATTACTTTAAAAATGCAACACGCTTTACACTAACGTAGGTACAAAAGCTCGGCGCGGGCACTGACCTGCGAAACACAGACCGCGCGTTAGATACTTACGTGAAATATACGTCGCAAGCGCGCGGGTCGATCAGCTGTTCCTTAATATCTAGTTCATGTTCATTTAATTTAATTTTATACGGACACCTCATACACTATTGCTATAAAATAATGTATTAAAGACAGTACCCTAGGTCGCGGGGATGTTTACAAGTATCAATAAACGAAGACAAAGTCATACCATACAACTTTCGCAGGATTCGAACCCGCGACCTTGTGCTTGGCAGCTGGCATAGGTACGCGACGAATTAAATTAAACCAAATGATAATTTTATGTTACTTTATTTTAATTTCATGTTACACAGTAAATAATAGTTTCTAAACATTTAAACAACAGTGTAAGTCTGATTAGTCATTTCATTTTAGTTTAAGCGTAAGTTTCTTATGAATTGACAATGTGTTTTGGACCGTATTTACTACATAACTATTAGAGAGGATTATTAAACAACAATATTATGTGACGTATCTCTTTACATATGAATTGTGAACAAACATAATAACTCATCAATAAGTGGAAAACGTACAATCGCAAGATACCTTAATTATTATTAGTTGTTTACCTATTGGTACTGAAATAATTGTTAAAACTGCTTCCCATTTTGTTTTAAACACATAAACACAAGCGTGCACTTTTTTTAATATTTTCACGAATCCTGATTAGGGTCACTGACCGTCACTTTAGGTATCACTTTTAATTTTATTTTAATTTCGTTTTACACATATGAATGGCTGACTTCGAAGTGCCGCCGTGCAGCCGCTCTAGTACTTCGTCGAGGATGTCGTTCGAAATACTCTAAAATGTTTTCTTCGAGGGCCGCCGAGTACCGTGGTTGGTTCACCACGTCCTTGCGGATGTCTAGGTAGTCCCGTAGGCGTTCTGTCGCTGCCAAAATAACTTGTATGCTAGGCACCCTTGGGAGCGTAATGACTTGGCGTTGTAACTTTTGAATAATGCTGCAATCAGCGTACAGTCTTCTAGCTTCGCTTGAGGTTATCTCCAGCTAACAACATACAATCTCATCACATCTAAATTGTTACTCGACATTCGAGTATGGGCGGTTTTCGTTGTTTATTGCGAGGATGACTGATCATAACTGTGATGTCACGACATACGTAATAAAAAGGTAATTAGACGCACGCACTTCCGCTTGCAAATTTGTGGCTGACTGCGGCGGCGGCGGTCGGCGCGCGGCGGTGCGTTTGAGTTGTAAGAGGGTGCGCGGGGGGTGAGACCACGTGAGACGCTAGCGATCTATGCAGATCATTATGATTGGACAAAGCTCCACGTGGACTCTAAATCATTGGTTGATTCAATTTCTCCTGCTATAATCCTACCCAATAAATGCATTTTTACAACAAAGAAATGGGCGGCTCTTTTGTTCATGCAATGTACAGTATGGTTTTAAAACTTTTGATTATTTTTTAAATTTAAATTTCACAAATTAAAGTTGTTCAAATTAATTTTAAATATTACCTAAAATTTCCTAAAATCGGTTACATTAAATGGTTTAATTCTTTAATGCCGATTGAAATACACGGTGTATAGGAGTAGAAAACAAGATGTAAATTAGAATCTAGAGATCGAGTTAATTGCGTACGCATGAAGTGCGGGCGAACGTGCATTCGCCGTCGGTCTACGTCTCGCACTGTCACTCGCTCGCGACTGAGCGGTAGCGGGCGGACCGGTCACCGTCGGGTCGCGGGGAGTGCAGCGCGGGCGCCGCGCCGCCGCGGTATGTTCATTGGTGCGCGTCACAGGTCACAAGACTTGACGCGCCCGCCACGGGTTCGATTCGATGACAACCGAAGAAAGGAAGAAACGCCATTCTCGAAGTAGGAAATCTACCTCCAATGCCATTTCAAAAGAGACTAGTGAACAACGTAAGAATCAGCTTTCACAAAAAAGGACCTACATGAAAAACGTTTTAAATAGGGAGAACATCGAAAAGCGTAGCCACACCGTCTCTGCGTGGTTAATTAGTAATAAAAATTATTAATTTATTGTGCGACATGCACACTAAATTGATAATTTAAATAAATTGACATAAAAATAAATCAAATAAATACTTATAATAGTTATTATTATCAATTTGTTGTACCTAAAGAATAAGTTTAAAATAAATGAAATGCAATTCAAAAATTTGTTTATAGTCTATTTATAATCCGGTATTAATTCCTATTTTAAATTCAAATAAGAACTTCATTATTAAGTCTTAAACCATACCTTCAATTACAGTCATAATGTTAGTGTAAAGTTTTCATCAATACGAATAAAATAAGCCCAAACACTAGGTAGCTGCTATTTACTATTAAAAAGTTCCCTTGACCCTCAATCTTCTTCATCATTAGATTATGTTTGTGTACAGTTGTGTAAAGCTTTTATCAATGCGAATAAAATAAGCCCAAACACTAGGTAGCTGCTATATACCGTTAAAAAGTTTCCTCGACCCTCAGTCTTCTTCATCATCAGATGATGTTTGTGTCAAGTTTTGTAAAGTTTTCATCAATACGAATAAAATAAGCCCAAACACTAGGTAGCTGCTATATACCGTTGAGGAGTTGCATCGACCCTCAATCTTCTTCATCATCAGATCATGTTTGTGTAAAGTTTTGTAAAGTATTCATCAATACAATTAAAATAAGCCCAAACACAAGGTAGCTGCTATATGCCGTTAAGGTGTTCCCTCGACTCTCTCTGGTCTCCAGGATCTGACCAGTTCAAATTCTTGACTATTTGGTAGTGACGTCAAAGATGCACATGTATGACAAGATTTTACACAATGCGTCTCTACAATTTTCAAGAGATGCCCTCTATTTCTCTGGGATCCCCTCATCCAGATCCAGATCTGGTGACAATGGGACCAAATGGGAAGCATACCAATACGAACAAAAAAAAAATTTTTCAAATCGATCTAGCCGTTTTCGAGAAATCAGGTAACAAACACAAAAAAAAAAAAAAAAAAAAATACAACCGAATTGAGAACCTCCTCCTTTTTGAAGTCGGTTGAAAATTATTACACAATCGCGGTAAACGTTAACTGTTTGTCTCAAGCAATGGCGCGGTAAGATGTCGATCAAGGGTGACATGGTCGATGAAGCATAAACAGGTTGCAGTTTTTGCCCTTGTTAGTAAAGACAACGATTGTTTAATGAATAAATGTGGAGGCGAGACATTGCATATAAATGCAAGTGATTGTTATGTCTATGTAATAGTTGTATTTTGTTGAAATTAACAAATTTAACTATGTAGGAATCATCATTATCCTATCAGTCAATTGACGTCCATTGCTAGACATAAGTATGTTGCGCAGTCTTGTGCCTTCCTTAAGTAGAATTAGGTTCTATAAATAGGAATAGGTTATTTGTTTTACCATTATTTACACAAAAAAAATGATCGAATCTTGTAATCCTACTAATATTATAAATGCGAAAGTTTATGAGGATGTATGTATGGATGGATATTTGGTACTCTTTCACGCAAAAACTACAGAATGGATTTTAGGTAGTTTAGGGCGTAGAATAACACTTAAGCTAACTACCTATACAACGCGGGTAAAACCGCGGGCATCAGTTAGTAATCAATAATTAAATGCACATACTCATAGTAAGTATTATGGGTACCATACTTTATACCCCAATATGCAATCTCTATATCTAGGTACAATTCCAACAATGCAGGGTTTATCACACAGAGAAATAGTCACTCGCGATTGTGATTACGATCTGAAACGCCGCGGCATTGAAAGGGATTTTTCAATGCCGCGGCATCATTTTAAAGCATAGCAATTTATGTCGTATTTCTGTAACAGTACGGTTGAATTTCCATTAGTAAAAATTAAAATCCTTTGCCATGCCGTCCGGGTCTGTGTAAGCCATAACTCCACCTTACTATATTTTTATTTGGATCAATTTTTGAAACATTAAATCGTCCTATCATCTACAAAGTGGCTTCATTTTGTTATCTTTGTAATCGGTTACAACAGGTAGCAAAGTGACTTCACTTTGAATTGTTTATGATCACTATTTTCAATGATGGATCAATTAGTACAACTATTACACTAATTGAAGTAACAGTTAATTGATGTAGTTAGAAGCGACCTTTACGTCTGTTTCTTAGTAAATATACTGAAAATGACATTTTTATATCAAAGGATATACAATTTACGTGTTACATTAAAATAGATTACAATCCTTTTTTGTTATAAATGCCAAAAGTTGGTAGGTATGTATAAATGGATAATAGTGACTTAATCACGCTTATACGATGGAGGTACCTAACTCTCACCCTGGATTTACATTATAGGCATAGGTACTTTATATCCCGAAAATGACATAAACGCGGGTAAAGCCGTAAGCAAATAAAAGAAATAAATAATTACGTGATAAAAAATCGGCTTCAACATAGTATTTGAATGATTTCCGTAACTATTATAAAGTTAAACGCATCAACAGATTGATTGTGACATCATTAAAATTCCATTAAAGTTGTGGTTTCGGCCATTAAATTTTAATCGAGAATATACTACGGGTAAATACGTTAATAATAATCATCAAAAATTCTCCACACATTTTGGGTTCATGTCGTTATTATTAAAGTGTAGGTATTTCATCTTATGTACTTGGTTTCAAAGAATTGTTATGTGCTATATTTACTTCATTGTGCCAGAATATCTTTAACAATAACATACATCATAACAGCCCATTATATGCCATATGTCCCACTGCAGGGACGGGCCTCCTCCTGTGACGAAGGAGTACTTGGCCTACTAATACCATGCTGACCAGACGGATCGGTATAGGGTTTAATTTCAAGTTTTGCTTATTTTTATTTTGTAAAGATAATATTCACGGATAGTCCCATAATCGGTTTTACGACACCCATGAGATGAGATGGGGTGGTGAAATATTTTATTACTCCGTCACCACACGGAGACATAATCCTTATAAATATACCACAACGACTTTTCTAGTCTCAAGTTAAGCAAAAACTGTACAATTTGTGACTAAGGGATCAGCTGATGATTGTAACCAGTTTCTGATGGCTATTCAGAATTCCCGACTTCGTGCTCATAAATGATTCACTTACTGGTTTAGATATTGATCTTAGAATCTTTAATGTGAAACAATAAACATTACAAAATATTTGCAAAATTATATCATAATATTTTCTTTTGTGTCACAAACAGGAATGTTTATTGTTTACTCCTTAATAAGTATTTTTATTATTTACTCAAGCGCAAGTTTTGTACAAAAGACTGTCGTACTTATAGGGAATATTTCATCTCGTGGGACTTCATAAACATACGAACAATATACAATACCCGAAACAAAGAATACCCATTTAAGGATTACACAGTTTTGACTTTAATCGCCCAGGGGATCATACCCAGCGTGCGTAATGTCCTTTGACATTCATACGGATTTTATAGCATTTCGGATATTTTTATTGCAAAAGTAGAAACATCATACGATCCCATTAATATCTTGCTCCAGGGATGTGTCTTCTCTAGCGACAGAGGGAAACATGGTTTACTTATATCTTAGACGACCTCTGTGGCGTAGTGGTTATTTAACACGACTGCTACGCAGAGGTCTCGGGTTCGATTCCCGCTAAATGCAAATCTTTGTGTGCATAAACATGATTGTTTGCATTAGTTTGGGTGTTTTCTTTGTATAATGTGTATGAATTTACAAAAAAAAAAGGAAGGGTATGTTTATCCGTGTCTAGTATTCATAGTACAAGCTCTGCTTAGTTTGGGACTAGATGGCGTTGTGTGAAAGTGTGAGGAATATTTATATTTATGTAAGTATCATGTTATCAAAGATAAGCGAAAAAAACCCATTTTTATTTTATTTTCAGTCTAATAATGCTTGTTATTCTACTAATATCAAGAAGGATTTTATTTTCAAAGCAATACAATTCTCGTGGAATCTTCCTCATTCACATCATGAATAGGGGTAGGGTATGCATTGTATATTAATTTCGTCACAATTCTGATATAAAACACAATAAGTAAAATATTTGATTAAATACTAATTTTACAAACACAATAAATATCCAAGTTGAGGACAATAATTTATTTGTAGATTGCACAAAAAATATTCCTGTAAGATTTAAACACGCGATCTCCTCTGCAACCGCACTCAATGACATCGATGTCACTGAAGTAGTAAGTGGTATTACGAAGAAAAAGAATTCAATAAAATTCATCACCATTGAAATAAAGATGAAGAAAGAACTAGATCATTATCGCTACCTTGATTAAGATTTCATTGTTAAGATTTAAACATAAGTACGCTCAAGGATTTCTTTGAATGTACGGAGCTCGGAACAAAACACCTGTTTGGTACTTGTTACTCGTAAGACAAGGTGAAGATGTGTTATATTTACAGCTATATTATATACTACTAATACTTGTAGTATCTAGATATCGTGTGGAGGTGGTATTCGCGATTACGTTATCAGATAAGCAATGCGGGCATCATCTTCATTCACTACCGTATTTACATTTCGGTTCAGTTCAATGGAGAAATACGTGTGCATTGCCGTGTATTTACTGGTACGTACGTTAGAATATAATAATAAATACGTATATAATGTTTAGGTATTATTATGTATGAGTAATGTTATTTAATTTTGTTGTTTTTTTTTTCTGACGTAAGGCACGTATAATCTTTGATATGAATCAAAACACAAGAAAAGTTTGTAAATTAATATTAGCGTGAAAGTATTTTTTTACATTTTATACAATTCCAGTTAGGTATATCAAAGGGACATCTGAAATAATCAATCAATAACATAAAGTAATAAGTAAGTTACCTTCGTATTTTGTATTTCCTCTTAACTCGCACTTTGAGGTTAGGGCACTTTTTAAACACAGAAAACGATATACCATCCAACAGACCCATTATGAATCACAGAACTTCACATAATTTTTGTAAACTAGTAGGGTATTAGTATTTTATCACAGATGTTGTGCACGAGCAAAGCGGCATGCGGCATGCGCCGTGACTAAGCGATTAGCGCGACCAGAGTGGCTGTGTATGTGGGCCCGGTGCCTGGTGCGTCGCTCTAGCTGTGCGTGACAACGCTCCGCTCCGCACCGCTTCGTTCAAAACGATGCACTTCACTGACTCCACTACTGCATTTTTTAGTTGTCCACAGATCCGTCTCGTGATTGTTTAAGTGGCCATTTGTTTGCCGGTACGGAGACATGTGCGATCTGCGCGGGCGCACAGACGACTATATCGAGTAATGTACAGTTCAGTTTTAACCGGTTGCTTTTTTTAACCATAAAATAATGGCCTTCCGGTGTCGATCATAGTATATTATTTTGCTTTTTTTAAAAGTGTAATAGATACAATCTCTATTATAGTAACTAATGCATTAATAATAGCAGTCATAAAAAGTTTGTAATAAGGCAACCGAATATAGATAAACATTGCCGGTGAAGAGCTCTGTTCTTTTTGTGTTTAATTTTTATATTGGTAAGTAGTTATTTACTGAAAAAGAAAACAGAGACAGCAAACTAGTTTGTTTTGGGTTGTCTAGGATCTTCTACATCGAACTTACTTAAATATTTATATTAGGTAGTTTTTTTACCTATAATAGTTATAAAAAATTTTGCAAACCTAGTTAATAATAAGTATTGTATGTTTATGTCACTTACGAGTACCTACTGGTTGTCATTGTAATTTTTTTATAATAATAGATAACTTATAAATAAATATTTCGTGATGTTGTTGTACAGTCAGCCCTAAAAGTCGCTGAACACATTTAAATTCCAAAAGTCGCTGAACACTAAAAGTGCCATAAGTCAGTGTCGCGGGTATTTCAGAAGTATCGATGTTGCCAACTCGTGCAGTATACGGGAGCCGCGCATGACTGAACGGCAACGTCGCCCGCTGCGTCGCTCATCTGCGGTCGAGTTTCAGTGTAGTTGTAGTGAGTGATTTTGACAGTAGACAAAAGTCAAGCCAATTTCAAAGCGGAATACTACATTAACAATTTCATCAAAACAGTTGTCAACACGATAGCTTTGCTTGTATAGAGCTTGGGTGAAAAGAAAACAGCTCTGGTTCCATCCTGAGGAACGGATTACTTTTTGTGTTTTTTTATTTTTTCTTATTTTGTTTTCTACTATTATTATTCAATACAAGCTGTAACCCGCGACTTCGTTTACGAAAAAAATGTATATTCGACAATTAAATTCAATAATTTAATTAATTAATTAATTAAATGGCTTTATCACCTCTAGACTTAATTTTAGTTGCATGTCATAAAACTATTAAGTTCAATGTCGCACAACAGGGAGCGCTTCTTCTAACATAACATTTCAACTCATATCATCGAATCTCCGAAAATGTTTCTCATACAATTTAAAGTCATAATGATCATTCTTCATTAAATTAAAAATTAAATAAAAATACTATTTAATTTTCAATTAAAAATTTTATTTTAACTTTATTAAAATACCTGTGAACAGTGACGGTGAATTTAAGTTACTTGTTTTTTTTGAGATAAAATACAATAAATAAAAAATAAAAAACCAAAAAAATACTTGGCACAACCCGGTTTCGAACGCACGTCTACATTATCAAAGTCGAGTGTTCTATACCCTAGGCTATCGAATCTCAGTGAAATGTTTTGAAATTATGTATCTATTCCAACGAGTAAACATAATAGACACTAGTGTTCAGCTACTTTTGGAACACTAGTGTTCAGCTACTTTTGAAATACTAGTGTTCAGATACTTCTGAAATACCCGCGACACTGACTTATGGCACTTTTAGTGTTCAGCAGTTTTGGAATTTTAAATGTGTTCAGCGACTTTTGGGGATGACTGTACATATTTATCATTTGCAAACCTTTTATTTGTTTCACGATATCGTGACGAATAGATAATATTACCTGAGGTTAGTTCATCATTAGATTATCTACCTAAAATGTAACGTAAATGTAATGTAATTTTTAATATTAAAATAACTTAATTGTTCTACGTTCAATAATATTCTATTTCTGACTCCGTCTATTTTATTTCTAAAATTTTAATGTTTTACGTTAAAATAGTTAATCTTTTGACAAGTTCAAGTTTTTGAAGTCTGTTTTCGTTTTTTTTTTCTACTTGACAGACCGGGTTACTGAATGATCTTAAGCAGTCCCACAGACCCACAGATGGCACAAAGGAATACGGTACGCGCAATAAATTTCCTCCACACAAATCAAAAAGGCTCCATACAAATATTAATAAGTATCTGTCTAAACGTGTAAACGTTATTTACCGAATATAGAAATATTCAAAAACATCTTAAAATTCAATCCGTCGTCGAACGTTCAGACATCGTACAACTTCCCGAACAAATCATTAGTTATGCCGCAGGAGTTTCACTCAAACAATAAGTCATTATTTAACTATTTTGAAGCGGTATTAATGAAATTCGATATTGATATTGCTTTTCCCTATTAATTTGAATTATACAAATATAATACATTGGTATAATACATTGGCCGTGGTTTGCAATTGACCAGTGTAACTTGTAGCGAAACGTCAAGCGTAAAAGTGTATCTAATAATGCAGTCACACCCAGTTGCAATTACTAAGTAGATTCATAAAAGATAAAGCTAGTTAAGCAATCTCAGCGAGATCATTCCATAGATGGGTGACCACTCAGTGTTATTTCAATCGAGCGTCTTCGTGCTTTAGAGACCACATACTTTTAAGTCGGTTCCGTCTATCATCGTAATGACATAGTCAGGTATGCTACGTCAGAGGCCTATGGATATCTTGAACAATAACGACTTTAGGTAAGTCACTTACAAAACGATAGGGTAAGAAGACGTTTAATAAATTTTTAGACAGTTTCCAAAGTAGGGATCAATTGTTGGATTTATACAGTCATGAAATTAGTACCTAGACACAAAGAATATCTAGACAAAGACAATAATTTCTGGATTTGAACTTACAATATCAGGTACATACGGATGTACATACGAGTTTTCTCAGTGGTATAGGATTCACGACTACATACTATACCACTGAGAAAACTCAGCAATAGTTTAAAACTTTAAAAGTTAAAGAAATAACATCGCTACTAACGCGCTACTTTAATATCCGGTACGCGAGTTGTTAAAGAATTCAAGTTCAAGTTTGTTACGTTAGTTGCCTACATAATGTCGTTTACATAACAAGTTCGATAGATTCTGATACAACTTTGTATTAATTAAATAAACGTTTATGTTTTAAGGTTACTTGTTTTTTGTTAAAATAAAATATCAAGATGTGTTTGATTTTTTCTATAATCTATCACAAATTACTGTGTATGTATTTTTTACTCATCTTGTAAGATTAGCTTGGCTATTTATTTTAGTTTTTATAATGCTACGTGACTGAATTCGTATCCGTATTGTAATTTATCTGTTTTTTGTTTTCTAAATTTAACAATCTGCTAGTTTGCTAGAATTTTGTAAAGTGTGGTCCAGTGATTTCGTAAAGTCCTAAGGCACATATTATTTCGCAGATATTTACACTACAATACCAATAAAACAAACCGTGTGGTTACGGAGTAAAAATACAATATGTCACTACCCCATCTCACCCCATCGGTGTCGTAAAAACCGACTAAGGGACTAACGGTAAACATTATCTTTACGAAGTAAAAACAAAGGAAAACTTGAAATTAAACCCTATACCAATCCGTCTAGCCAGCATATTAGTAGGCCAAGTATCCCTCCGCCACGGTAGGAGACCCGTCCCTGCTGTGGGACATTAATGGGCTGTTATGAACATTACAATACAATAATAATTAAAACATGACATAATCCAATACCAACCCGTTTGGCTGGTAGTGTTAAGTAGTAGGTCAAGTTCCCGTCCGTTACTTTATGACCGTACCTAAAGTAGGACATATTATTCTGAGTCTACAACTATTATAATATACCTAATTTAGAATTTTCCTATAAATGTGTTATTATTAAAAGCTAAAATGGTTCCAGACATGTTTCAGGAGGTAGGTACCTCACTCTTAAGACAGACTCGTTATTCTAAACCAGAAAATGCTTGAGCACAGTTTTATTTTACAGAATCTTCTTAACGAGACGTTAAAATATTCTAAGGATGAGGTGGCTAAGTCTTAATTTATTAGTCTCATCAATAACAACGATGAATAGGGGAAAACAAAGGCGTTTTAATGTTGTGGTACACGTGTAAGACGAAGGATTTAGATATTATCTTAATCATAACAGCCCATTAATGTCCCACTGCAGGGACGGGTCTCCTCCCGTGACGGAGGGATACTTGGCCTACTAATACCACGCTGGCCAGACGGATTGGTATAGGGTTTCATTTAAAGTTTTCCTTCTTTTTACTTCGTAAAGATAATATTCACGGATAGTTCTTTAGTCGGTTTTTACGACACCCATAGGATGAGATTTACTGTTTAATGCTTGTATTTTAATGGTAATCCAGGAAGTGTTAGAAAAGTTTTTTTTTAAATACGTATGTTAATAGATTTGAAATTATGTATTCTAAAGATTATACTATTATTATTATCACAACTATGTAGACTAAAAGAAACTAAGCAGGTGTACACAAGTTAATTAAAAAATGTTAAGAACTGGTATTGAATAAGTCATTATTATTTTTAAAAAACTTTCGTATTAGTGCAACTTTTACAAAAATAAATTTAGGAAAAAGAATATGTGATAACAAAAAAAATAATTGCCCAGGTAGGAACTTCTATCTTTTCAAAACAAAACCTAACAATTATAATAATATTAGTCCAGTCAACGAATGACTCAAAGGGGGGTATAGAGTGCGTGAGCGGGAACCTAAGTGATTTCTACAGAAACTTATTCTTGATACTTAGAGAGATAACATACTAAATGCCAAAATTCAGCTAGATCTGTCCAGTGGTTTGGGCTGTGCGTTGATAGATCACTATGTGGTAGGAGTATTCCTACTGGTGAAACCACGTTAAAAAAAACCGCCGTGCGTTTTTTTGAGCTTGATTCAATGTACTGTTGTATTTCATTCAATGTTGGTGCAAGATTGGCCTTATCTACCTCAGAGGTGGTCCGGAAATCTTTTATTTATATAAAACTCAAAGCTGACTGACATAGTTATCTATCAACGCACAGCCCAAACCACTGGACAGATCTGGCTGAATTTTGGCATGCAGGTAGATGATATAACGTAGGCATTCGCTAATAAAGGATTTTGATAAATTCTACCCCTAAAGGGATAAGATAGAGGATGGAAGTTTGTATGTAACTTTGTCAATTTCAAACCGATTAGGCTGAGACCAAGCATGCATATGCTACTTTATATTGAAATAAGCCTTATTTTTCATAATATTTATAAACGCGAGCGAAATCGCGGGAAAAAGCTAGTGTGTTCATATAGTCGAAAATACGACTTTTCTGCCCTCTAAAGTCACGATATCTCGAAAGGGGTGCTTTTTAGGAGAAAAGTGTTGAGATATTTTTTGTAGACAATTTTACGATCTACAAACTTTGTCTGAACCATTTTTCGATAGCTCTCGTAGTTTCAGAGATAAACGCAAAAAACCCAAAATTGAGACCTTTGACCCTCCCTCCCCCCTCCGCCTCCCCTCCTAGAGGTGGGAACTTTTAGTATGTTATCTCTCTAAGTACCCTGAATAAGTTTCTGTAGAAATCACTTAGGTTCCCGCTCACGCACTCTATAACTTCACGCTCACGCACTTTATTGATTGGACTATATACTAAGTCGGCGCTAACTGTGTCGCAGTTACCAGCGCCCCTATGAAGTTACAACAACTGTTCCACATAACAACAGTATCTGTTTACAGGTAGTAGGTACTTAAGAATAAAAGTAATGCTCTCGTATACACACGAGGTAAGGCAGTGTGAGTGAGTTTGAGTGAGTGTGGGGATAGTGTGAGTGAGTGTGTAAGAATGGATGTGTATTGTCCCAGTGTGAATTGTTCAACTGAATTGTTTCAGATCTATAGGTAAGTTATTGCGTTACATAGTAGGTAATCAAGAGACGACCTGTGTGGCCTAGTGGTTATAATCCATAATTGCTATTCAGTGGGGTCTCAGGATTGATTCCTGCTCAATACATAATTATCTTCATGCGCATGTGCATTAATGAACGTTTGTATTGGTCTGGGTATGTTTTGAAAATACGAGGAATATTAAAGACAATATCAAAGTATCAAGCAGTCCCTTCAGTTTTAATGTTTAAATAGATTACAGACTGACTTATAATTTTCTTTAAGTTTTGTTATCTTCGCAACTTGTGTATTTTTATTAGTTACACCTAATTTGATTTCTCTCTCCATGTTCTGTAGTTATTTTGATAGATAATGACTGTGACATTAAGATTGTTATTAAAATACCAAATAGCACATAAATAAATAATTTACCAAAATTTATACAAATAACTTTTTTTATCTATAAATAATTCTAACACGTGGTATCAAACGTGGCAAAAAATGATAGTATAATTATAAATTCACGTTTTTATTTGTAATTCAAGGTTTGATTCAATCATCATCATTATGTCAGTCAAGAGACGTCCGGCCACCCATTGCTACAATTAAGATACCATTTGAGGAATTGCTTATTGTGACAGGGCAATTGTTATCAGTAGGATAACTGACATCCAGGATAAACTACAACTAACAGTAGGATAGGTTAAAACCACAGCCAAAAGGTATCTATCCCCCGAAGCGTGAAAATGCTTAGCTAAAAAAATAGTCACTCATAATCCTACTAATATTATAAATGCGAAAGTTTGTGAGGATGTATTGATGGATGGATGTTTGTTACTCTTTCACGTAAAAAGAATCTTAATGGATTTTGATGAAATTTGGAACATAGATAGTTTAGGGTGTAGAATAACTTTAAGCTACTTTTTATATAACACTGGTGAAGCCGCGGGCGTCAGCTAGTTGCATCATAAATAAGCCCCTCTAGGAAAGGCGTACTTTAGAGACAATACATCGCTGCCACCAGACTGCACTTTCTTGCCATTTCCTGCAAAACTTTTTTCCAAATGGACAAACTAAGACTAAGTGTACAAACTACTTCGCTTAAAGTTTTTGCATAAAGTTTTTCTACTTTCGTAGAAATTATTTCTCCTTTGTCCTAAGTCCTTATACGTCTTTTATACGTCCATAAAAGGAATAAGATAGTAACATATTTTACGTCACTAAACATACAAAGCTTTAGTTGCATAGTTAGGTACTTACAACAATGTTATGGCCATAAGAGATTTAATCGCGTCAGAGCCTTAACATTGGTCAACTTAAGCTGCGTGACCTAGAACTTTTCATTTCTGGTAACACTAAATGGTAACCGGAAACTGTTGATATTAAGTTCGTTTCTGGTACATTTACCTTTACAAGTTGAAACTGTTCTTCCTTCATCAATAAAAAATAATAAGCTTTATTTTATCTAATGAATATTAGATAAATACTTGAAAATACTAGCTGTTAATTACTTCTAAGACCATTAACATTTATATTTATGATATTAAAATGGTTTATTTACTTTCCAAATAGAAAATCATTTTCTTATTGCATTTTTTATTCTGTCACCGTTTGTTTATAGGTATTTTATATATTATGTATGTACACAAACTAGAAACAGGTAAAAAAATGAAATTACACAAAATAAAAGGCTGTGTATTGATCATGTTGGCTTGCAAATATTATACATTTAAATTAAATTAAAAAAAATAACATTAAATATTCTGTCAAATACCATTATTACATAAAAACGACATGTTCCAATTAAATAATATAATATATGCAAAATTAGTATAATATAAAACCAAAAAATAAATATTCATAAATGATCTCAGCAACACAATCTAATGTTTCGATTTACGAGTCACTATTTTTGCATAGGTACATACGTTGTTATACTGGTTATAGAGAATGTCACTAATCACAGATAATAATAGAACAAGCTACCGCCCAAAATTAATAGACTTGTCAGCATTGCTTTGTTTAAAATACCCTCTTTTTAAAAATAAACATTTAAATAAAAATTCATCTGTTTTGTTAGAGATATCGTAACATCTTTCTCTATAATTATCCGTCTCGTTTTTTACGGGTCTTCTATTTTTATATAATATCTTCTATCACTTTTTAAAGTATTAAGTTAATTACTATACCCATCTGAATTTGATACTAAATCTAAATAAACTTTCAATCAGATATACGTACAAATATGGAAACACTGGGTATATAGGTAATCAAGTCCAAGGAAAACAACATGTCCTCATTAGGTATGGACACAATGTTTAAAAGGCGTAGACTAGAACACATACGTCATTAAAACCGGTTTAGATCGAGTGATTTCATTGATTATTAATTTATTGCCTGATGTAATAATAATAACCCATATAGGTAAAAAACTACTAATCACAGGTAAACACGTGTATGTTATGTTTGTAAACATGTTTTTATTATTTATAACAGCCCACTGCAGGGACGGGCCTCCTCCTATGACAGAGGGATACTTGGCCTACTAATTACCACGCTGGCCAGGCGGATTGGTATAGGATTTAATTTCAAGTTTTCCTTATTTTTATTTCCTAAAGATACTACTTCATAAAGATAATATTCACGTATAGTCCCTTAGTCGGTTTTTACGACGCCTATGGGATGCGATGGGGAGGTGACATATTGTATTCTTACTCCGTCACCGCACGTGTATCTTATTCTACCAATATTATTACTATATAGGCGAAAGTTTGTAAGTATGGATGTTTGTCACTCAATCACCCTTAAACGGCAGGACCGATTTAGATGAAATTTCGTATGGAAACAGCTAGCACCCTAGATTAAAATATACTAAGATACTTTTTATTTCGAAAATGACAAAAACATGGGCAGGGCCGCCTGCAAAAACCAGCTAATGTATGTATTTTTTGTTGGCTTTTGAGGAAAAAAATATTACACTGCCATAAAGAAAAGGTAAGAGTTAATTACGTAAGCTGAAGTAATATAAAAGTATGTAGGTTGTGTGTTATATTATTGTATCTTCTTAGAATTGTGTAATTAGGGAAAATAATACCTACATGAGTATTTACTTGTTTGGTTTATGTTATTGTGCTTGATGTTATTTTTATCGAAATAGGATAGGATAAAACTTTTATAACATAAGAGGCCATTTTCTGTTTTAATCTTGATAAATGTATATGTTACGGCTAATACCCGAAGTGCGGTTACACCTAGTTTTAGCCAGTTAGAACTAGGTGTAGCCACATACTCCTGGTTAAAACTAGTATTAGCCGATTGTTTTCGGGTAAAACTAGGTCTAGCCTTTATCGAGCCGGCTACAACTAGTTCCAACCATTCACTGTTGGATAAAACTAGTTCTATCCGATATCATTCCGGTTAAAACTAGTTTCAGACTATACCTGTTGGATAAAACTAGGTCTATCCGATACCATTCCGGCTAGAATTAGGTGAAGACAATCCAGACTATCACTGTTGGATAAAACTACAGTAGAACGTCGATAAGTAAAAGTCCAAGGGAAACACAAAATATTTTAAGTTATCAAGGTTTTTAATTATCAAAGGCTTAGGTTATATGTATAGAGCTTAATATGTATAGAGGTAGGTATGTCTAATGTGTCCCCCTTGTCTAATAAATAGTTTATGTTACTTTATAAAAGCGTGATTTATGATTATAATAATTAATATTCTTTAAAATTATAATATGCAACTATTGTCTGTTGTTAAAAAAATGTTCCTGATTGTTCCTATTATACTAAAGATTGTACTTCTAAGAATTTGTTAATTATTACAATTTTATTTGAAATAATAAAAAGCTATGTACGTTTCTAAAGATTGTGTTTTTTTTATATCTAAAAAAGCTCTGCTGCTAGCATGCCGGCTACAACTATGTACAGACGCTATGAGTCATACCCGCTAGTAGACCTGCAGTAGATGATCAGCACTTGGCGCTCACAACCTGCAGAGGCGCGTTTCTCGCTACGCCCTCCACCCCGCGCCGCTGCTGCAGATGCTGTGAGTCATGAGTGTGACGCGGGGCCGAAGACGTGGTGGGACACGCATCTAAGTTTTATCCAACAGGGATTGTCTGAACCTAATTCTAGCCGGAATGGTATCGGATAGAACTAGTTTTATCCAACAGTGAATGGCTGGAACTAGTTCTAACCGGAATGATATCGGATAGAACTAGTTTTATCCAACAGTGAATGGCTGAAACTAGTTGTAGCCGGCTCGATAAAGGCTAGACCTAGTTTTACCCGAAAACAATCGGCTAATACTAGTTTTAACCAAGAGTATGTGGCTACACCTAGTTCTAACCGGCTAAAACTAGGTGTAACCGCACTTCGGGTATTAGCCGTAACATATATATATAAAAGTCAAATGAAATAAAGATGGAATTTTATCGGTATACCTAATATTTATACCGATTTCATATTTAATAAAAATCGCCTTCTTAATATTTTGCTAATTCGGCCAAATGCTTCTTTACATTATGTTCGTAGAATCCCATGCCATATAAATCACGCTACAGGACACGTAGTTAACTATCGAAAAGCTAATAGCCATATTATGTGAAATTCATATAAACATAAAAAAAAATCGTTAACGATTGTATTGATCAAAGTAGAGTACTAAAAAGAGTCAGACCTTTCCTGCTCTTATTTCTTTCCACCTTACATTATAAGATTTTCTTGACTGTGATAAGTAGTTCAAAACTGTAAATTACAGGTCGGGGCAGAGGTTATGTGAAAAGGTTTGTTATCCAATTCAGTTAGAAAAGGTACTGTAACAGATATTGAGGGTTGATTGCTTCATACGGTTCGTTGCTGTTTCCTACGTGAGCAAAATTTTAAAGATAACGTTTCCAATTTAAAGGACAGACAAATGAAAAATACAGTATTTTTTACGCTTAGAGAAAAGCTCTGTCACATTTAGCACAAATTGTTCAATAATAACAACGTTTACAAATAAATAAAAAAATCGGAAACCTAAAACCAAAGATTAGATTCTATTTCAGGTAAGCCTGTTACAGAGCGGGTAGTTCGTAGACGCGTGCAACTAAATAAAGATCTATTTCAGAGTCGTTTCAGACTAGCGTTTTATACGAGCTTACAAGCTTGTTTTTAGAAGCGCATGTAGGCGCGTCTTTGCCACACCTACTCTTCTCGCACGAGAGCGTTGAAGCGCTTTTAAGCTTGTAACTGCATGAGCCGCGTCAATCTATGGTGATACTGCTATAACACCACTACCAATTCGAGCAAGCAAGATATGCCCTTTTACGCGAGTCTAGTTTTACAAAGCGCGTACCTAATGTAGCGAGCAGGTAAGCGCGCATGCTGAAACGACTTTTTAAAAACGCTAATCTAGTGAAAGCGCCCACATACGTATGAACTCGGGAGACTGTTGTCTCTATATTTGATGATCCGTCATAGAGGCTTTGAAAACAATGAAGCATGAAATGCCTGTAGAGAGATGTGTGGAGCACAATACACGTGTATTGACTCATTGGTATTGTTTAAACGTAATCTGTTATGGTGCACTTGATCTCTGCGGGTATTTGTGTCTAACTCGCATAAGAATCACTGTTTACTAGGTAATATTCTAGGTTTTCTAGGATCATGTGAATGGGAAGTAGTTTCTTTTTTATAAACTTTTAAGATCACTTATGAGTTGATTAAGCAAACAGCGCCACGCCTGGTACTTGGTGAGGTCTGTCTGGAGCAATGCTTAATTTTTGGAACCCATTATTTAGCTGTTGAAAACTTATCTTTACCCAAGAGACAAGTTTCTTTAATTACAAAAAAGCCTTGAAACCGTGAAGGCGTCATCAGTTATATAATAAAAGAACTCCACTTAGTTGGATTTATACATTATACATCAAGATGTCTTTACCAGATATGAGGTATGTACAGGGTTAAAAGCTAAGTAAGAAAAAAAATGAAAAAAACATCCAGTTCAAACAAATTCTTCAAATCCTTAAAGCACTAAAAGTGATAAAATTTTTCCTCCTACCCTTAACTGGTGTGCTTATTAAAACTCAGAATTACCTGTAACAAAGATAAACATAATAGTATTAGGAATTTAATGTTCTCATGTAAAACATTTCGAGTAATCGTAAGTTTAATGAAAATAAAGTCACATATAGGCAATAATACGTAATAAGCTAGCACAGTTACCACGGACTTATAGCTTATTATGTTTATGGCAAACTCTTGGCAACACCACTAACCATAATTTTCTTCAGCTTTGGGATTCAAAACATAGTAATATGATACATTATTCCTTTCAAACTCATACCATGTCCCAAACTAACCAGTGTTTGTACTAAAGTTTGAACCAAACGAAATAAACGGCTACGACCTATGTCATGTTGTACAACACGTGAAAGTGTAAAGTCACAGTGTAAAGTTGTAAGTGACAAAAAGTGCTTTGGTTTTTATCTATGTATTAAGAGTAAGGGCATCGATTTGTATTAAGACGTTATTAGATGTTGTACAAGGAATAAATTTTTTTTTTTTTGTAAATACATACATATTAAATGTAACAGGTGTCTAATCGCCATCTCTCCTCTTTTGAAAATTATGGTAATAGTGGATTTGGGACAAACAAGCTTTATCGTTGTAAGGAAAGGAAAACTTAAAAGAAACACAAGTGGGTAAAGAGTTTTCTTATTCATTAGAGGATGGACATGCATTGCATTAGAACATTAAAGAGCTGGTAAGAAGTAGGTACCCTTTGGTTGAGGGCCATCCGCCCCACCACAGCCTGCGTAAAGTAGTAACTGTCGTCAGAGACAAACTACTCGTACTCAACAAATAAAAATGGTAAGAAGTATTAGACATTACATAATACACGTAAAGTATTAATAGCAAGTAAGTACGTAGGTATAATGTGCGGTCTTACCGCTTACAACTATTTATTCCAGACAACCTTGATATAAAGATGTTGAAGGGAAAATTCGTCAGTCTAGGGCTAGACTGTTTTTAACCTTGTTATGTAATAAAAGGTGTGAATATTCTTAGAAACATCTATATATAATAATAATACTAAAGTTATTTTGTAGTAAGTTAGTAGAATGAAGATTGAAATGAATGAAGAAGCACCCGTTTGTAGAGTTTTACTAAACTACATAGAGTTTATTTTATTCTAGGAGCTTTAAAATTGATACTAACAGCTACAGACATTTTTCAGTGATCGACAACAACTTGTCTCCGCAGACCATACACACATTCTTAATATGTAAAAATGCGGCAGTTAGTACAACGTAATTCCTGATCAAGCATCATAAGAATCTTTAAAAGTCATTGTATAGGAATGCTGTTACTTATCACCACTTGGTTTTGTGTACAGTTTTCCTTTTTTTATTTCCTAATATGACTATTATATGCACAGCCTTTCCTTACCATAAATTTTATACTATCGCGTTGCATGATTGTAAGTAGGTATTAATCTAAACGGGAGATTAACTCTAAGATAAATTAATTCTCTACAAGATCTTGAGACGTCGCATCACTAGTGAGCTTGAGACCACGGCGAGTGCAACGTCGACACCAACAATTTATACTACGCTAACCCTTAAAAGTGAACTTTACAGTAGACGCGTTTAAAGGGAAAAACGCGATAACTTTTATATTAATAAGTATATTGATTTGAAATTTTGTATTATTAATATTTGATTTATTTATAGTTATTTCATATTTATACTTTTCCTTAATTGTGCATATTTTTTAATTTAGTGCAAGTTAGCCGTATTGCCCCTAATTCCACAATATTATTTTACGCACTACACACGTCTAACTAGTAGTCAGCGTAGTGTATTACGGGCGGTCACAGTACTAAACAAGTGTGATTTTTATTGCTTTACATTGCTTACTCTAAAATATATTATGCATTCATTTAAACTTAAGCCTACATTTAAAAATGTCAAATATGCTGTCTTTAAAGTATTTAACATAATTTTATACGAGAAATAATATAAAACATACAGTCGCTAACTAGTGCATGGCCAATCGAAGAACGAAATCCGATCGGGCTACATTACGCTAAGTAACAGTTAGCATAGTGTTACTCGAACTTTAAACAAAGTGGCTAAAACTTACAAAATAATATAGTAAATTATATAAACCATATTTGATGTACTTTAACATACAATATAACATTTAATAGCACATAAAACTTACCCTTTTTAGCAGTATAAAGCGGAATCTCATCCTTTTTATCAAAACTCCTTAATGAATATTTTACCTTTTTGGTAAATTTCACTAAATATTTAGCTCGTTTTTGTGTCATTTTTGTAAAAATACACTAACACTAATAATATTTAGGCTAACTTGTAACAATAGCTCCATTAATTAGCATTAAACTAAAGAAGTGTTTCAAACCGCGCACTTCCATTTTATAATGCGACAAGTGAAGTTAGCGTAAACTAAATCGAGCGATTCTAAAAATTACCTGTACTTGTATAAAATACGTTGTATAAAATTTGTAACTTCGTTATTTTTGTATATCACTTCATGATTTTTTTATTACAATTAAAATAGCACATTTTAAGCACTTTAGCGTAAAAAACGAATTTTCCTAAAATTCGAGTTAGCGTAGTATAAATTGTTGGTGTCGACCTGTGTCGAAACGTCAAGCAAAGTAAAGGTTATAATATTTATAGCCTTTCCTTACGTCGATTTATATGACACGTATAAAATGAACTGATACATCTTATTTCAATATTTAAAAATCGTAAATCAGTCTCGTAGGTAATGCAAGGCAAACATCTCTCAAAGTAAATCCACTATTTTTCAATCTGAAGGAAGGATATGTAACCAGTAATTTACGAGACTCGACAAAACCGGGATGTCACCAGATAACGGAGAGGAATTGTTGACGCTCTCTTTTTGTAAATATCTATGTAGGAAAAATGGGAAAACTATGTTAATGCTCACAAAGGTTTTTGCATTATGCAAATATTAGTTTCGTTACCACCAAGTAGCATTCTGATTTAAAAAATGAATAAGTTAACCTAGTAAATTTGTCTTTATTCTTAAAAAAAATATATAAAGACACAATTTCAAAAAGTTTTTCCTTTTAGATTCGGTCAAAATTAGGATTAAATGAAAAAAAAATTGTGATTTTGTTAATGGCTCAATCGTTTTAACAGCTCTTTAAAGTATAAGTAGTCTCCGTTATAGGGACAGGACTTAGGTTTGGTCAGGTCTTTAGGTGATAGACTTTGACGTTTGTATTTTTAATTCATCATCACACGAGTAAAAGGGTAATCATTTATTTAAATGATATTGTTTTACAGGGGGTGTCCACTTTCTCCCTCACCTTAACCGACTACTATCTACTCTACTTAAACGCATTTTACAAACTTCATTTACCATTTATGCTAATAAAGTCTTTATACTTTTTACATCCACTAATCAGAAAATCTCGTCGTAAAAGAATATAAAATTTTAAAAGAATTCTCGTGTTAGCCTGGTACTAATTTATTTGAGACGACACAGAGACCATCTTAGCAAAAAACCCGAGGGTGGAACTGAGTATCTTAATTAATTAATTTACTTGTATTAATGAAACGTTTTAATTGAATTTTATGGTAATGGTAAAGGGACTGTTTATTGTAGGAGCTGTTCGTGTGAAATAAGTACAACGCATTAAAGTTACAACGTACCTACATTAATAAATAAAAATAATAAATAATATTCCTCACACATTTACACATCGCCACCTAGTCCCAAACTAAGCAGAGCTTGTACTATGGGTACTAGACAGCAGATAAACATAATTATATACTTTTTTTTTGTAAATATATACATATTATACATCGAAAACACCGAGTCCAATGCAAACAATCATGTTCATGCACACAAAGATTTGTATTGAGCAGGAATTGAAACCGAGAACTCTGCGTAGCAGTAATGTTATATAACCACTACGCCACTGAGGTCTTCAAATAAATACTATCTAGGTATTACCTTTTATCAAAATAGGTTAATTTATAGAGCTAAGTGTTTTAATTTAACTCTCAAACTACTGTTGATTCATAATAACTAATCTTTTGCTTATTGAAGTTAATCGTAAAATATTGAATTTATTTGAAGCTTGATGCAGAGTTCAGACCGTTTTGCAATTTATTTCCACAAAGTTACGACCAACTTGAGCCATATAGGTTTTTTCATGTAGTTTACTATTGTTTTGCTGTTATAACATAGCTGTGTTGTTTAGGAGCAGGGTTAACATTTAAACATTATAAAAAAAAGGGACTGTGATATACAGACGTAGGGATATACATGACGAATCCATCCGTTTTTTGCCATTTGGCTACGGAACCCTAAAAAGGACTTTAGCTGTCAGTACTGACAAACAAAGCTCTATATGAATAAAGTTTATTATCAGAATAGATTCTTCGTTATTATCAAAATCCACTCGGACCAATTCGCGGTTGAAATTAAGGTAATTTAGGTAATTATTTAATATTATTTATTTAATTTAATTTTTTTTTTTTTTTTTAATTTACCTCAAATAAAAAAATTGGGATAAGGGCAGGGGAATGATGATGATGATGATGATGATTAGAACAACATTTGTTTACGTAAAGCTTTCAATTAATGGCACAATTCATATCCTCATGGGTAAAGCATAAGTTGTGGGTTTAATTGGTTCGTACACACAGCAACACATCAAGTTAAACATTTTCAATTGAAATTGTGTCTTATCTCAAAGTATTAAGGTACATAAGTGTCTAGGTTGATTAGTTGCTGTGTGTACTAATACAATTTATACTATTAAAAGTCATGTTTATATTAATAATTCAAATTCATAACGAAATAAAATAGTGACCTAAATATTTACAATTCCATTCATCTCAGTGCTATACAAACTTTTTAGAGAAAATGGCGGTAGTTGGGCTTATTTCTTTGGGCGTTCACGTACTTTTGTTGACTAAACGTTTTTGACCTAGTTTAATCGTAATTTTGCACTGGTAATATTAAGGTAGCTTATATTTTAAGAGTAGTTTAGGCTACAAAATCAACCTTAAGGTCCCAAAGAAACAATAACAATGAAAATTGTAAGTAGATATAGTTTTAATAAGCTACAAAACTAAAAAAACGAAAAAAACATTTTTTAAGCTCTAATTCCATAATAAACTTTTCGTGACGAAGTCGTGGTTAACAGCTAGTTAATAATATTATCAAAGAGAAAGTTATCTTTTAACAATGCAGTAACACTGTACACCGGGTCCCTGCCGTTTTGCCAAAAAGATTTTGACAAAATTTCATTACCCAAAGAAATTCTACCAAACTTTTTTTACACCAATGTATCATTATGAATTATTTTAATACGCATATTTTCATTTGGACAAATTTTTACTTGGCAGAGTATTGCTAAGGAAAATATTATTTAGTCATTTGGTCTTTTAACAAGTGTTTTATTTTAGCGAACAATCTTTAGACAAATAACGTTTCATCAAATGATTTGTTTAGACATCCTTATTTTTAACCAAAACTAACTAAATATTTAAACAAAGGAAACAGTACTTTAATACGTTAATAGTAATAGATAACTATAGGTAAGGTAGTCCCTTTCTTCTCCGAATATCGATCGTCCGAAAATCCTAATCCCTAACAAGATTACTATAATCATCACCATAACCTTCGCGTATACGAAATCGTATTACGTAATCGTGTTTACTTATAATACTTGTGTGTCATAAAAAGAGGTACTACTTATAATTTTAAGATATCCTAATTTATCTTGGTATAAAGTCACATGTCCTAAGATAAAATTTAGACAACAGTCAGAAACAGTTGGTTAGGTTAGGTTAGTATGGTGACCACAACGCGCACGAGCCGAGCGAGCGTAGCGAGTGTGCGCGAGTGCTAGAAACATTTTTTTTAATGTAAAACTAGAATATAGTACTTATATTTGTTTCTTTAATACTATGAATTGTGATGTTTATAGCAAAAAAAAATAGGTCATCTTATATTTATGGATCTAGGTTTTCGGACAAGTGATATTATGAGACATGAATTTAGGGCTGGTTATCATTCGGACACATGATGATTTGGACACAAAAAGATAATGGAAAAAAAAATATGACACAAAATAGAGAACCCTATAGGTAATAATAATAATAACTATAGATAATAATTATAGGTAAGTACATTATCTAAACTTATATGTAATTTTAAGTTATAAGCAATGGACATGAACAAATAACGAGTTAAATTATTTGGTTTATTTTAATTTGCGTAAAATATGTACTATTAACTGAAACCTTTGACTAAATAAAAATTGGTCAAAAGTACTACTTGGTAAACGAGCTATTGTTCAAACATTCACTTGGAAAACATTAGGTTTGCGTAACCATTACTTGCGAAGAGTTTATTTGCTAAGTAATTATTTGGCAAATGAAATTATGCGAAACATTTTTTGGGAAGTAATAATTTGTCAATATCTTTTTGATGAAACAACATAGACCCCTGTACACCAGCTCCATAGTACAAATGTATACAGTATTTCGACCTTATAGAAACGGACGAAACGCGAGTTAGGCCTACACGCTCACGATAGAGGTGGCTTTGCGGAGTGAACAGTCGCGACTGTGCCGCAGTAACGAGCGGGAAAGAAGGTAAATGTATTTAAAAAGCTGAAGGTGGGCACCCCTATTGCATGTTTACGTACCGCGCAGCCGTAGGCATTTATAATAAATATTCGGCCGAGATAGACTACTGGTTGCACTGTTCCAGCTCGGTGTTAGTAGATATATACCAAGCTTGATTATAGGATAACGCCCGTTTCTGCATTAGACGCTTAAGGGCAGGGCTGGTAAGAAAGGCTTTATAGTAACAAGAAACTGAATCTGTCTTGAATGTATGAACATTAAATAAACTTTAGCGCATACACAACCTTTTTCTTATGTTTTATAATTTTAATGTTATTACATGAAATCAAGTTATTTAGCCATGAAATCAAGGTATTTAATGGCATGGCTAAAACCAGCACCAACTATTTTGTTAAAAGCAATTTTTTTTTATACATAAATAAAGTTGAAATACGGAAACAAACCATTTTTATTTATGATTCCCGTCGTTATTGATTTTTTTATTATTTTCCACAGAAAGAAAAGTTAAGCAACAGATATTTGCATGAAGTAAACACCTAAGTAATAAGTTCTGTCTAATATAACATCAAAGCCAATAAATGTAATTTAATAAAATGTTTGATGTTATTTACGTTTTTCCTTCTTTGTCTTAGTCCTGAAGCACATTGATTTATATTGTTTACTTGGTGTATATTATTATGTTATAGTCGTCAAAACCTCTTTTGACTGGTTTTTTTAGTCAAAAGTGGTTTTGACCGGTTATGAGTTTTGACTATAACATATATAATGTTTGAAGATTATTTGAATATGGTGCGTATTAGAGTCCATCATAATAACCTCGTGATTTTTTAATAGCCTTTAAATGCCCCACTCCAAGGACCGGCCTTCTCTTATGAAGGAGAGAAGGATTGGATTTGGATTACCTATGTACTCATTTTATAATAACCAGCGAATTCCTACAGTGTCTGTTTAAGTTTTACCTGTATTGCAATGATATGAAGCTTGGCTAGACTGTGTTAGTCGCCTTTAGTGACATTTGTAGGCCAAAAATGATGGCCACTTATAAGAAGATGTTAAAAATTATCTATAGGAGCCCTATTCAAGGGTAAAAAAAAACTAGTATCACTGGGCTCTTTTAACGCTATCATGAGTGTGTCACCTGCCACAATAACTACCAACCAACGGTAATGACACTCACCCTCATTTGTTTTATATGATGATGATGATTACAAGCTATTCAGGAACAAACTAGTCGAAAGTGACACTTATATTAAAATATTCCCTACATAATTACAATAAAAATAATAATACAATTGAAAGTTTTCGTTGCCATTCTAAACCACAAATTCAATAACGTCGTTACCAAATTTCGTTGAAAACTATTTGGATTTATTTATTTTAGATACTTGTGTTGTTATAGTTTGTTATGCCAACACAACTCAGAATCCAAGATTTAATGAAATAATAATTTAGTAATGATTGAAAAGTGTCATTTGCACTTTCGATAGTTTACAAGGGACCGTCGAATTTTGATTCTGATGCAGGGAAACACTTAATTTTAGTAGTTTTCAGTAAAAAATTAGGTATTAATAAAATAAAAAAAATAAAATAAAATAAAAAATAAAAAAAGTAATAACTGTGACATATAACCTGACGTGTGCCTTCTGATTATGCTAATAGTCAACATAGCCACTTGAACGTTAACTGCGCGAATCGCTTTCGCGAGTCCAACGTTCAAGTGGCAACGCTCGCAGTTTTTTATGTGTTTATAAAAAACTGCGAGTTTTCCGTCTTGATAAAAACGGCTAACACGACGAAAACTACTGCATCAATTTGAAAATGAAAAACATCGTCGTGTTCGTAAAAGTATAGGGAATAAACTTAAATTAAAATACATTAACCTTATGAATATCTAAATACAATGAATAGCTGATAAACCTGAGAAATTGCGGAAAATTGTTGACATTTTCCGCGATTTTCCAGGAATTATATTATTTGTGAATAAAATTAGCAACCCAAATTGATGATTTTATTTTAAAAAAATAATTAACTATATTTCTTTTAAAATAAAATTAATATATGTACTTATAATTCATAAGGTTAAAGTATTTTAAATTATTTTTGAAATAAATACCTTTTTTAGCTGACTCGGCCATCTCGGCGTTTTGTACGTGCATACCATATTTTTGTTTAGACAATAAGAACATAAAAATAAGAACGTAGTAGGTTTGTTTTCTTAATTTAATTATTGTTTATTAGTTTATCTTGTAGTATTAAACGATTTCAATAAACTTTAAACGATTTCAATAAACTTTTATTGAGGAAAGCGTAATTAAACCGCCATTATTGTTAAACCCAAGGCCAAGTTTTAGTCTTTGACTTTTCTTTTATTAAATTTTAAAAGTTACTCAACTTTTATAACATAATATTACGACCATTAGAAAGCACACATTTTCTAGAAAATTGTAATATATTACACTTCCAACAATATTTAATTAATCGAATGTATTTAACACATAAATAAACAGTAAATTTCATACAAGGACATACGAAATGAAGCAAACTTCTGTTTGACATTGCGACCACAGATTATTTTTTACAGCTGTTTATTTTGGTGTAATCCGTTCTAAAACTATCGACAATTGTCCCACAGACTTTTTTAAACGCAGAGTTTAAGCGGTAGAATCATGTTTTTATAAAATATCGCGCGTTGCAGAACGAATTTTTTTTGGTACTTTTATACCATAATAATATGACGTAAGTCCCGCCATTTTGTCAGTGGATAAATCATACCAATTGTCTTTCAAGTCACATTAGTGATCTTCGTTTTGTCAGCAGCTAAGCGAATGAAATAAATATTATTATGAAATATTCACAAAATATGTTTACTTAGAATCAGAAACATTACATTAGATACGTATAATATAATAATCTCAAAGTAAGCCACACCTATGTTTATAAATAACTTTGTCGATATAACATTTCCGAGAATACATGAATACCTGCTTAGTATAATTTTCTTTCTCATATTCAACAGCAATTTCGCCAAATTTTTTTTACTGAAACATTTGCCCTATGTAAAATAAGCATAATTTTGTGTATAAAATGCTTGATAAAATACGGGTAAGCATTAATTTTTATCCTGTTTCAAGATACTACAAATTAGGAGTGAATGCAACATAGACATTGGCCATTAACTCAGACTTGTTACTTCGGCTGTCTCCATTTTGATCGTGTCTTGGCTTGGTGATTTTTAGTTTTTATACTATCTTGTCAAGTGACTATTGAGGTTATCAAGATTAGTGTTGATATCCCTCATGACCTACGCATAAGTCCAGGAGACTGAAGTCAACATCCAACGCAGCGATAAGTATTGTTGGAGAAATTACTTCTCCCTGACTGACACTGATAATGCAGGGAAGCTGTCGTTATTAATGATAATTACTTAATAGCGACATTGCTTCCCATTTTAAATTAATAAATCATTACTACTATTTCAGGATTATTTACAAAAAAATTAAATAATTTAAGACTATTTTTAACCACTCCTTAAAACTATAGGTATTATCTCTAACCTTTATGACTGCATACTGTTATCACTTATCACATTCATTGATTATATTGCACGTAAATATCTATTTGTTTTATCATCCAAATACTGTTACGATCTACTGAAAGGAATAAAAAAAGTAAAAAAAGGGGTAACAGAACGTGTTTATTGCTCTCGAGCAATACTTATGTGTAAATATATTATTGTCCAATGTAGAGAACGTTTAATGTACCTGTTAATGTAGCAAAACAAAATGCAACTTTGTTTGCTTTGAGTCTTAAGAAACATTGAATAACAAGAAAATTCCTAACACAAACATTGTTGAAAATGGCTAAAACGTCTGGGTTTTATATTTATTGGATACTAAAATAAATATAAATCCTCTTGTAAGTACTATAAACATTAAATGTACACAAAGTTACTGCACGAAACTAATGGAAAAATATTACAAGGGATGGGAATTGTTATTTTTTTTTCTATTTGCTGAAAAGGAGTTTCTAATGGTCATGGCTGAATTTTATTTTGCAAAGTATGCGCTTTAAGTACTTTATATCTCAGTTATATTGTTGAATAATATTTTAACGTAATATATTTTTAAACTTGGAAAGTCCTTTTATAGTACGACAATCTAATGTAATTATAGTAAAAAAATAAGAAAATAAAAGAAAATGAGTTTATAATAAAATAGGTACGTAAATTAATAAATATCCTTTTTGCATTACAACAAGAGCTTATTACATATTTTAACAGGTTAAAAATAGTACTCAATATTGGGTACAATATTGACATACTTGGACTAAGGACACTGGAGACTCAATTCCCTCCTGACGACTTGGGACCAAATGCAATTTACATTGCGGATCACGAGCGCTACACTATGACCCGATACATAACTAATAAGCTATCTATGTAACACGAGTACACCTTTATACATAACTAAAACATATTTAGATATCCCAAACGAAAATAAATATTTTGAAGACAAATTGTATCTCACTCAATCCATCGAAGGCTTACTGTCATTTCAAAAATAATGAGAAAATAGAATGAAAGTGTCACAGATGACTACTACTTAGGGACAACATGTGTTACGCTTGAAAATACTTCGTTTAATACACTTAACGTTCTAACAAAAGTAAATGCATAAGGTAATTTAGAGTAGAACAACTAAGCAAGTTGAGAGTCTTGTAGGATCATTGTACTTTTAATGAAGTTATCATTTTAAGTACAACAGTGAAGGTAATTCTTTTAGGTATTATGGTTTTACTTAATCCCCATTTTGTGGTGGGCATTATAACATTATAAAAAGAGGTAACACATTTTCTTTGCGTTTTCTTTGGAAAATGAAAAACAACAAATAGCAATTTGATGTACATTGATTGATGTCATTTTAGTATCGATTTTTCGATGTTTACTTAAAAGGACACTGTAAAAGTGCGTAACTCTAGGGTTTAGTGACAAAATTATCAGGGTTTTGAAACAAATTGTCCTTGTATTTATACCTTGTACCTTTATTTCCTTGTATATTATAACCAGTTATCAGCATAGCTTTTCCCTTAGTCGAATTATAACAATTTGGTATGAGTAAAATAAAGTAGCTAGCTATTCGCTAAACAGACATTTTTATAAATATGTTTTGTAGATTTTTGTAGAAATTATTCTATAACAAAGTAGTTTTTAAAACATTTTGCGTAAATCATATCTACTTAGTTAAGTAAAACTTTAAAAAAATATTCGTTCATTTTAATAATGACAAAGTTAGCTTACCTCACGAGAGTTGCGGGCACATTGTTATCTAAACGAGTCCCTCAGGATCTTTTTATAATTTAACAAATGATTTATTTGTGCTTTGTATTCGTTTATCTACATTTTTGTAGTATTCCCTAATGAGATATCTTTAAAGCGTGAGATAATCATACACAATTAAATAAATCTGTAGGCACTATGAGTAAATTGACTGTTTGATTTCAGTACGTGTACAGGTGAATAAATAATAATAAGACATAATATACATATAATATAAAACAATAATAATAATGGATTTTATGTAAATGATGTAAGTATGTTTAAGATCACCTATTTTAACAGTGCCTTCCACTACATTAAAGTCTGCAAGCTAGCTTAGTTTATTTTTGTTTAAGCCGTTACTTTATTTTCGTTATCAGAGCATTAGGCACAAATCAATCCTATGATAGATAGTAAATTATCTTAGATAATAAGCCAAATTAATACAAATGACATAATACAGAGTGTTTTAATTTTGATAACCAGTATTTCGCGAGAAAATATATTATGCATACTTCTTGCATGACTTAGCCATTAATATAAAAATATACATACCTACCGACTAGTCATTTATTGTGAACGTTTTACAATATAATTACTATTATCCGGCCGTTCAGAGAATGCGTTCCTGACACTTATCAGTTAGTCACGACTAGTGATGGACACAACATTATACCGAGTTCGTTACCGTTACTCCAAAATGAACCGCCGCGTTATTTTTATGATTAGATTTAGACCGTTTTAAATTGGCGGAATCATTTAAAATTTATATTTTAGTTCTTTACGTGGAAACAATAAAAGGGAATATTAATATAATAAAATTGTTTTATTTATTATTTTTTACAAAGTTACAATCTGTATTTCTATGGAATAAAGTACATTGAACTAAATGTGCGTACAGAATATTAATCAGACTCCGATTCGCTTGAGGAGGTGGTGTCTTCATCATCATCTTCGCCTACATGTATAATTATATTATTATCAATTACAGAATCAATCCTGATATCTCGGTCAAAATGTTCCATAATCAGGTTTTTAGTCTTTTCGACAACCTTTGCCCAGTCATCTCTTGTGACTTTCCCGCAGGCTTCTTTTAACAGGGTCATCATCTTTTTCGTGCTGAATGGCGGGGAAGTATTGTGGCGGGCGGCGTAACCTTTTATTTGAGCCCAGATTAGCTCAATCGCGTTATATTGGCAATGATACGGTGGAATTCTTAGAACGCGATGACCGTACTCCAAAGCCATTTCATCGATTTCGTATCGCACATTTGCCGCTTTATTTTCTTTCACTAACTTAATTAGCTCTGCTTTTAGCATCTGCATATTTGCGTCAATGCCTTTTGCTTGTAACCAAGCAACCATTTCTTCTTTTTTATTAGCTTGGGTAGGTGGTTTCTGTATTTGAAACGAGTGATAGGAGGCATTATCCATCAATATTACAGAAGGCTCTGGTAGGCTGGGCAAAAGCACGTTCTGGAACCACTCTTTAAATGTACTGGCATTCATTTCCTCGTGGTAGTCATTTGTGGTTTTTGATTGAAATGCCAGTAAAGCGTTCTCCACAAAGCCGTATTTTGCAGTACCTGCGTGGCATATTATCAGACGAGCCCCCTTACCCATTGGTACTTTCGACGTCGACGCTTGTGTATCATCCGTCCAAGAACGGGAAACCGTGTGATTGGCGTTTAGCCATGTCTCGTCAATGAACACGACATTATCCCAGTTATCAATTTTTTTTGCTTCTCTCAAGAAACTTATCCGTTTCAAAATGATGTCGTATCGTTCTAATAAAATTTTTCTTTTGTCTGTTTTTTTATACGAAAAACCAATATCTTTTAAGATTTTCGTTAAAGCAGTTTTACCCCCGCTAAACAGTCCAGCTTCTCTTAACGACGCCAAAAGCTTCATCCTGTTGAGATATTCATTTCTGGAATAGTAACCATATATATGATTTCTGATTGCATCGGCGTCAAAGGTATCAATATCTGTCACGGGTTTAGTTCTACGTTTCTTCTTCGGAGTACGTAAAATATTATCTTCCATGCCAGTAGAGCCGAACTTTTCTTTATTAATATTTGTAATCGTTCGTTTGCTAACTCCAAGCGCCTGAGAGACGCGTTCTTGCACTTTTTCGACAGGAACCAGGGGTCCGCCATTTTGCCGCTCCCGCTCAAAGTAATCTTGCAGCTTGATAATTAACTCACGGGCTCCAGTTTTCAATGTTTGTCCACGTTTAGGCATTATTATGCACCAAAAGTAAAAAGAACGCAATATAAGACACAATCAAAGTCAAATAACAACAGATCGCAAACACTTGAAGAACGTGGTCTATGCGCACGAAACGACAACAGACGACTGTTTCAGCGTCACAAAATGGCGGCCCATAACGCCATTTGGGGTTACCATTTTCAACCTAAATATAAAAATGCTACTTTGTATTTAATGTACTTTTATTTTTATATTTAATAAAAGTTATTCTAAAGTCCATTATTTTCAAATTCTTGAAAAGAAAAACAAAACGTATTATTTTATAAAGTATAACTGTATCGATAAGAACAGATTACGATACTATTATTCATTGTTATTGTTGGCACAGCACTACAAATATAAAGCGCTGACATAACCTTGTAATAGCGCAGTGTAGATTTAGAAAAATATTGTTTACCAAGTTATTTGACACTCAGTTTGACACAACATTATAACATTCATTAATTATTGATATAATAATGTTGTTTTAATGCTCATCAATAGTTAAAACGATAAACAACCAGCAAAAATATTTTTATCGTAACTGCAACGCCATTACAAAGTTACTGCGTCAGTTCAATCGCGACGTGTCAGGAACGCATTCTCTGAACGGCCGAAGTTTAGTTTATTACATTAATCCCCTGCATTTTGCGAGACCTTTGACCTATGCATGCTATTATGAAAATACATTAATAAGCTTGTGAATTTAATGATGTAATTTACAAAACGTGCCTGCCTACTCCTACGATATAAAAAAAATATATTTGATTATTTTCTGATAATCCATTATGTTCAGATAAAATATTTTTTTCTATCTGTCCTTTCGATGACCTTTCACGCAAGAGCCGAGTAAAGGAAAACGGCGCATAGGTTTAATGAACAGAAAAAAAGAAAATTACGAAAACAAACCTTGTCCGTGTCAACAAACCTATGTGTCTGGCTAGCTTGGTAAAATGCCGAGCTTCCTCTAAAACAGGAAGGTCTTTACCTAGTATACTACGTATTATTTACGATGTGACTGGACCTATTTAGTAATAGTTGTAACAGCTTTTACGACTAATGTACCTATATAGGTACATCAAAATTGATTTTGTGCAGTTGTACAAGAAAAATAAAAATTGTGCAAACGAAATTTTGGCATAAATAACATGATGAAATATATAACAAATACCTATAAGGTTTTATAGGTATCTATAAATTCTGATGCTATTTTATTCATGTAGTAATAACAAATGCAGAGTACCAATCATGCTCCGTTGAACTACATTAAGTATGTCTTTGAGAGCGACCGAGCTAGTCTTGAGATTAGGTATCATGTATATTATACTCGTAAAGTGCATGCCGTAGTAGATCATCAACCGAAGGGAAACTAAATTTATTTACTAAGCTTACATTTTGATATAGAAGACCAGAGGTTTTAACCTTGTGTTTGTGAACATGAATGCGTGCTTTGGTCCCGGTGTTTTACATAAATAAAGAGCATGTATGTTTAAAAAAAAACAATAGTTTATTTAAGTAAGTTTATACTTTGTCTAATGGTAATGGTGATGTGTGAGAAATATTTTTATTATAATTGTAGTAAACTTTATTTTACTTAGTGTTAGCTATAGGATATGAGGATTTTACCCGTTATGGGTAAGGCGACAAAAGGCGCAATGAGGCTGTCAATGTTAATAAGTTATCAGCACTTTTTTATAAATATTAAAACTAATTAGAAACTAAATGTTGCTGTATACTTACACAGCAGGCGGATGCAAGTGTGTTTGAGGAATACATTTCAATAGATACATTATGTTAATTTATTAGATTAATTTTAAATTATTATAATAGCTACAATATTAATATTGTAATAATTACATTCACAAGGGCGAGTGGCCCATAAAAGGTTTCCCACGACACAGAAAAGTTGAAGTTTCCGCCCATTACGAGGCCGAACCCTGCACTATGAAATTAACCGACACTAAGAACATCCAAACTCAAGACAATTTTGTTCATCTCACAAATAAACATAGATATCGCATTATCATCTGAGTCTATATCCATCTCGCTTGGACTTACGGGTCTTCTATTATTATATAATATCTTCTATCTCTTTTTGAAGTACTCAGATGATAACGTGTTTTCTAAAATTACCTTACGACCTCATTTATCACCGAAACAGTTCAACTTATTACATATATGGTACACGTGCATGTTTCACTATTGTGTCTGCTGGCGGCACTGTGAAAGGGTTGAAATAGTAATTTATTAATTTCAAAATGAATGACATGACATGAAGTAGGTAAATCTGAATATTAATATATTTCAAGTGAGACGAAATCGTGCCGATGACACAGGCATATATTAATTATTGGTATGGACAGAGAACATTGAGTGGGTGTCGCTTTATATTTGGGAATGGCTGGCTCGTACGAACCGCAAAGTCATGTGGCACTTTACAGCTAGTACTATTTAGTTAACTGGCTGCTAAAAGGGGAGTCAGGGTCCATGAAATGTCATGGCCACCAGGAAATGTTAAGTTGGATCTCCGTACCCGTGATGGGGTATGAATACACGGAGTCCAATCTATCTTGCATTCTATAGTTGTCGAAAAAATCGACTGAGGGAAAGCTTACAAATATTGTCTCTACGATAATTAAAGAAGCAGAACTGTAGTCTTAGAATACCAAGCCAAGATAGTATTAAATAATAAATAAATATTCATAGACATCTCTACACAGCGCCATCTGTTCCCAAACTAAGCTAGGCTTAATCTGCTTGTGTCATAGGTAACAGAACAACATAATTATATTAGTACTTATAACCTATATACTTTTTTTTTGTAAATACATACATTCATATTATACATAGAAACACTCAGACCAATGCAAATAATCATGTTCAGCCACACAAATATTTGCATTGAGCGGAAATCGTACCCGAGACCTCTGCGTAGCAGTCATATTATATAACCACTACGCTACAGAGGTCGTAATAGTAAGCCAATTTTCCTCTCATCGCAAGGTTTCGATAATATGCTTTTAATAAATCGTCATCATAACGCAGTAATATGTAACAACTACATTAGCTTCACGTTGGTTGTGAAAAAATTAAATTAATATTATCCCAAATCCTAGGCAAGTCGAATTTTAAAATAGTTTTTTTGCAGGTATATTAAAATAGAAGCCATTAAAAGCTTTTGTTAGTGGCCATCGAATCTGTTAGTTGTCTGATAGACAAACTCAGTAGACTGAATTGGAATAACCAGCGGACGGTAAACTAATTGATTTCGTAAATTAACCAATCTATTTAGAGTTTATGATACGATTTAATTATACATTCGTTTGTGGTTTATTGGATAAATTTACTGATTTAGAATCTTATCAATATTCTATTTCTAAGTAGTCTTTACCTACCTTTAAAGTAACAAGGCGCAAAGGACAATGAGCAGAAGTGGTCCAAATTTCCACCGCTGTTGGGGGCTATGTAAGCTTAAAGTCGACTAAATACCGTACAATTTTGATTACTAGGTGACAAAAATATATTCACTCAGAAAAAAGTTATGACTGTTTTAAAAATACGTATTTTTAATTATTTAAGCGTTAATTTTTTGCACATAGCCACATTTCAAGCAGTAAAAACAATGTAGACGGATTCCCCCTGTTCTGTAATGCGCTGAAATCGTCTGGAAAGTATAGCTGCAAACTTAGCGCACCTACTCATATAAAAATGTAATCGGGACGGTTCGCAATCGTGCTAAAAGTATTTTTCGCACGTGCAAGACAACACTACACGTATGTAATGATCCATAATCGAGAAACCATTTCAAGCTACTACTGTTCTTGTCTTTCTGGAATGCGAACTGTGGGGTGCTGTGCCCATGTCATGGTAATTATTTGTTATTTTGGATGGGCGAGACACCAACCTACAATTCTACTTCCCTGCGAATATGGACAATGTTATTGTGGGTGAAGACATGAGATGTATTCTAATAAGGACAGACTCTACACTGTGAGACAGGAATTAATAAAACTTGTGTGATATTTTTGTGTTTACATTCTTCCCAGTATTACAAATATTTTAAAATAAACATAAGCATTGTAAAGATAGCTATAAGTCCTTTCATTTGATTTGATACCCCACATGATAGGGTTTGATTTTTTCGACGTAGCGAGGTACCTACCGCGACCGCCACATTGTTTATATTTTGGCTTATCAACCAGAATACCTTATGAATTACAAAGAAATGTCATACACCTAAATCAATCGATTAGTTTAAAAGATATAGTGAAATAATTAAGCGTAAAAAGGTTTTTAAATTGCAAGTTTTCATGGGGTCATAACTTTTTACTAAGTAAATATTTTGGGTTGCGGTCTTCTGATAATGATTCAGAACGCAGTGTTCCATCATATGTCATAGTTCTTATTGATGGTGGAAATTTGGACCAAGCTCCATATATTTTTGCCCATTCTCCTTTATGTATGTTTCCTGTATTGGTCTAAATCAATATCGGAATAGACAACACCAATAAAATTTACCTAAGTGCTTCCACTGCTACTGTGTCTAGTACGCAAATATAAAACCCCCGATCGATGAAAAGAAACTTAAAGAGATCCAGTTAATCCAACGAGCCCAAACTCTATGTCTTTTCTAAAAGGCAGTCCAGGGTTACGTCTCCTACCTTCGAGCCGTAACAGCCAACCAGGTCAGTGGTTCCAGAAGATATTAGAGTTTCAAATGTCAGATCCCATATTTGCTTGCAAGTAAACTAAACGTGTAACATTCATATCACACCTAACAATAACGATGCGCTCATAGAAACTGTATGAAAGAGTATTTCACACTGAGCCGGTACTGGGCCAGTACTGTGTCGGAACTGTGACCACACTGATGTGTCTGAATCGGCCTTAAACAGACTAGACGCGTGCCTTGACTGTCAATTGGTTTTTTGCCGGATGTCGTTCTTCTTGTCTATCGTACAGCATAATGCATTTTTAAGTAAATACTATTATTAAATTTATATCTAGATATAAATAATTGTTACCTTGATGTTAAGGTAACATCGTATTATTCAAGCTCAGTCAATCAATGAGAAATTGCCGAACTGCAGCTATGCCGCTACAACACCGGTAGAGCCTGCCACGACCTAAGGATAAAGAATTAAGGGAATTTCCTTCTGCTTCCTTAGAAACCGGTTGTGAGCTAATAGACTTCGCTATTTCATACCAACGATGAGAGTTTTCTTGATCTCAATGAGTTATATTTTTTATCAAAAAAAAAAATATTGGTAAGTACTTACTTCAACAAGATTAAAAAAACGATTCAACAAATTATCATCTTTGGAGAGCATAGAGGATTTAATCATTAAAGCTTTTTACTCTATTTTAAGTGTAAAACAAATTGGCCAGAAAATCTCATTGTTTCCAATAAATAAAATGGTAATCGTTTCAGATGAAGTGAGCTATTCATTTATTGAATTTATGCAACAGTAACGTTTAAACGAATTCTAGTTATTTCCTCTCGTAATCGAAGTTATGGATAACCGATAAAAATTTTCAGTAATATAATAATTAATATTTTGTAAAAAGTACCTGTTATTTGTAATTAATTGAAATGGACAATGTCGATGGATGAGGGAGACACAGGGCCGCAATAGGTCGAAGTATTAATGGGCCTTAGTACATTATAATCTGAAATTTAATTATAAAAAATAAAATTGAATAAGCAGCTGTAATGAAAGCAAAAAGATAAAAGTTGAAAACACAGACCTTATAACTCTGAAGGTTATTTTAGATTTTCTTTTAATTCTTATGGCGTGTCGTCTTCGGGCCAGGGCGGATGCGCCCGCGAGTAACAAGCTATGGGCTTCGCTGTCACTACCTTCCTCCTCGCCACTCGAGTACGAATGTAGCTTCTGGCTGGTTGGAGCAGGCATGGGCTTAGAGCTGCCTGCGGAGCCCCCGGCCCTGCTCCACGACAGCATGGAGCTCCGCAGGGACCTGAGCGTCTCCGTTGTGCAGCCCCTCTCACAGCCCTGCCACCATGCAACAACATATCGCCGCACCGACACTTCAACGCACTATTCACACTCACACTACTAAAATTTCTGAACATTAACTCTCTACTATTACAAGTACAACATACCACAGTAGTTGTTTACTTGATCACTCTTTTTAACGAACTTTAACATACCTACATGTGACTTTAATTATGCAAAGAATATGTAACGAATGAGCTGCGCGCGCAGGGCCCTCTCCACATTATTATCACTAAGCAAACAAGCGGTATCTACATCGCATATATATCAACGATGATCGCACAAAATACGGCCGTGATACTTTTATCTCTTGTTCTATCCTAGTTTTATATTGATAACAATCACTTTCACTTTGTCCTTGATGCTTTTAATGAAGATACAATAACTAAATAGTTGAACTTATTAGTAATTGAAAAGTCTAATGTAAAATACAGTCGATTACACTTGAATTAAATAACAACACACACAATAGTATGAGTCACCTGAAAATATTCAGAGGCCTTCGACCTTATTATACCTACTATTATTTAATACGCAAACGTAATTATGACACAACTAATAATTGTTACTAATTATAAATCTTTTTTTGTATTTAGAAAACAATACTTGATTTTTATAGTCAGTTTAAACTTATCAAACAATGCTGTCACAAATAAATTAGACGAAGTGTTATAACGGTAAATGTTTTAATCAATAGGTAAATGACACACATGAGCCAGAGACCACAACAGTTAAAACTTCCTTTCGCACATATTTATCCTTGAACACTATTTGTCTCGATAAATTTTAATTGTTCATATTCGATGAACTCAAACGTGTTCCGTACGGGGAACATAGGCGTAAACTAAGGAGTGTAAATGTATGCGCGGGCGATTCGTGACGCCATGCCTTTGAACGTGCTGTCGCGACATTCGCGCCGAAATAGAATTGATTCCAGAGACACTCAGCCGCGACTGAACGAGACGCGAGACGGGTAATGTGCTGCTTTGTATACTACTTCCACTAAGCGGAGCGCGTCGAAGATCATTTCACGTTGACCAAAGGATAATAAGCCTTGTATACAGTCCTAAAATTTCATTTTTGCATGGGAACCGAGCGCAGTCAACCGGCTGCCGCGGCGCGTTTTTCCTCTATACAAAAATGAAATTTAATTGCAGTGCATAAGGCACAATTTATTTTAGTCAACGTAAAATACTCTCCTACGCGCTCCGGTCTGTAGAAATCGTACATTAGTCTCTCTTGTCTGTCACATTTGTATATCGTAACATACACATGTTACAGTTTTTGTTCAAGAATCTTATTACGAATTGGTTTACGTTGGTGAGCGATTGAGAAGAGATTGTGTTTATGTTTATACAGTTGTTTTATGTGAGTAGATATGTTTATTTTCCTCTTCAACAAACAAACAAGCAATATAGATAACTAGTCAGGGCACATAAAACAAGGATTATTATGTTAGTGTAATAAAAAAAAATATTAATTTTTACTTTTATTTTTACAGTCTTTTTTGTAACCTATAGCTTACACGAAAATAAAAAACACATTTAAACACCAATTACTTTACGTACTAAATAAAAATTGTGCTAAAATCTTCTATTACAAATTTAACAACATTTTTAATGTCTAAATTTCTAGGTTCCTCGGTAAAAAATAAATGGGATTAAATGCGAATCTTTAATCACATTAAATTTTTGCCCGCAACGCTGCCTTCAATTCTTGGTTCATGTTTTGTACACGCGAAAAATCGGTTTTTCAAGAGTTTATCATAACAGCACATGTAGATTAAAATATGTTTTGTAAGTTTTACTGCAGAGATGGGCCACCTGTAGAGTCTGGATACTTATCCTGCTGCTAACGAATTGGTATGGGGTACTTTGTCATCACATCCGCGTGGTGACGGAGTAAGAATACAATATGTCACCACACCATCTCACTCCACGGGTGTCGTAAAAACCGACTAAGGGACTATCCGTGAATATTATCTTTACGAAATAAAAAGAAGGAAAACTTGAAATTACACCCTATACCAATCCGTCTGGTCAGCGTGGTATTAGTAGACCAAGTATTCCTCCGACACGGGAGGAGGTCTGTCCTTGGAGTGGGACCTTAATGGGCTGTTATGATGATTTTGTCATGCTTTTCTTTCTTTTGTCTTCGTAGAATGTAAATTTTCTTTGTAACCTATCTACTTGGCTAGGACATCGTGCCATTAGTAGGCAAAGTTTTCTATATAATACTTTTTTCATATAAAGCTTTACATAGTGTATTATGAAATAGAACAAAACTCAACTATCTATTTTCTTTGTAAATAAGGTAATTGTGTAATAACTACAGCTATAGACGACCCTTGGTGACGAGGCTACAAAACACAATTAACCTTTAAGGGACCTCTGGGAAACCTTCAGGTAGTTACATTTCGAATTACTAAGAATCTTTTCTACTGAACATTTTTATTATAATTTTAAATAAAGTTAAGCTTAAAACAAATGAGGGTAAAATCAGTGATGAGGTCGCAGTCGCTTTTTCTCTCCTTTACCTCCAACTACAAAGACTAAGTAGTTTTACTAGATGACCTTATTTAGTAATAAGGTCATCTAGTGGGATGAACAACGAGTTCTAATAACCACTGAACAGATTTTGATTGCAAATAGCAAGAAAAAGTTAGTTCTTAGGAAATTTCATGGGAGAGTTTGTCGCTATTACCAAGAACAAAATCGAACAAATCAATGTAGTAACTATCGTAAACGATTATGCAATATAGTCAAACATTAATAAGTTCTGTAGTTCATTGATGTGTGTCGTAATGTACATTACAATTTTAGCCAGATGTGTATTTTGCAATATAACCCATCGTTTAGTAAAAAAAACGGTCCCTTTTAACGCGAGGACACTTCTTTAAACTTTGCTATTGGACGATACAAATACTGGGCGGTAACAGAATTTGGACATCGGTCATCGTGTTCAAGGGATTTTGTTTCAAAATTGGACATATCTACAAGACCCCGATAGTACATATCATACAGAGTATACGCACTTCGTCTCATCCAGATGATGTCAAAATTGCGACTTTAAAACACTATGTTTACAGTCAGTATCTCTTGCAAAGAAGAAAAACTAATCCCAAACAACCAGCTATATTATGTAGGCTCCGTGTGGTGACGGAGGAAGAATACAATATGTCACCGCCCCATCTCATTCCATGGGTGTCGTAAAAACCGACTAAGGGACTATCCGTGAATATTATCTTTACGAAATAAAAAGAAGGAAAACTTGAAATTAAACCCTGTACCAATCCGTCCGGCCAGCGTGTTATTAGTAGGCCAAGTATCTCTTCGTCATAGGAGGAGGCCTGTCCATGCAGTGGGACATTAATGGGCTGTTATGATGATCTCTTGCAAAGAAGAAAAACTTAACCCAAATAACCAGCTATATTATGTAGACCAAGTTTCCAAATATGAAGGGTGTCAGCCCCTGCAAGAGAACGTCTATCAGCTGTTATGATATGCGATATAATCATGTTATAATCGTTCCATATTGGTTTAATAAATCATACGAAAGTTTCCAACTTAATATCAGATTTGAGGCAAAATATTTCAAACCCCAGCTATTAGGCATTGACTGTTTTATAACTTTAATTTATGTCTAAGTCGTAATATTTAGTGATACAAAATTATTAATTATTTTAATACATCGAGAGTAATAATAAAATATTGAATCCCAAGAACGCTAAATATCAAGACTATAATTAGATAACCGGTAAAAAATATCATTAACATGGTTGAATTTTCATATTATAAAAGAAGTTTAATAAAGTACCTCTGAGTAAATCTTTTTTTTAACAATTTTAATATTGATTTGATTTTATTTGCCTACTAGAATGACTCTACTTTTTACTGATGCCAAGCAATTAATAATTTCATGAATAGTAACCATGCCAGTTGCAATAACTGAAAAGATTATAAATATGGTCTTTATTAGAATACGACAGAAATATCTTGGATTATAGTGGATAAAGTGAATAATACCATCTTTTTGGGAATTCAATTCGGCATCTCTGTCCGTCTGGGCTACAAACGGGTATGTCCGTCTGGGCTACAGACGGATAAACAGTTTTCTCTTTCAAATTTAAATAAAACAAAATTAATAGCAATATTTAACTTCATCAATACCTAAAATTTAAAACTTAGCTTCTGATCCTGTATCAAAATCTAAATCAAAGTAACCCTCTCAATGCAAACTTTTTACCGCATTAGCCACATAAATAACGAGCATATTAAAATAGTTTAGGTTTTAAGCGAACAGAATAAGTTTTACACAATGTTGCCCTTTGTTATGACGATGGCAGTTCGTCACATGCCTGATAGATTCCTACAGTTCCTGAGCTTCAATAGGAATACGGTACGCTTGTTGAAATTACGGTAATACACGTTTTATAATGAAATTTTGGAGTTAGAATATGATTGAATTTATCACCTAAATATCGATTCTCTACTAAAATTCTGCAACAAATTTCCCTACTGTCTCTTCAGGGAACAAAACTGAGACTGGTGCTGCAAACTAACTTCTTCGCTCCTAGTATAAACATTCAACACAATATTGTTACTTTCACGCGTTTTTATACTTTTTTACCTCTGTCACAATTGACGACCTCTGTGGCGCAGTCGGTACATTACATGGCTGCTACGCAGAGGTCACGGGTTCGATTCCCGCTCAATGCAAATCTTTGTGTACATGAACATGATTGTTTGCATTGGTCTGAGTGTTTCTATGTATAATATGTATGTATTTACAAAAAAAAATATTTAAGTTTGTTTATCCGTTGTCTAGTACCCATATTACAAGCTTTGCTTAGTAAGGGACTTTAAAAAAAATCATGGCTTACCTATCCGGTAATGAAAGATGGATCTTGACTATTTTGCCATAAGAAAAATAAAATAAGTACGTGTCGTTAAGTATTGAAAACAACAGGCCTCTTACAAAAAAAAGAATTAAATAGACATAATTATCTTTTTTCAATTATAAATACGCTGTTTAAAATATCTCTGGAATAAAACGCACAAGAGCTTGCGTAATAGACACCATTTAAATGATGAAAACTACATTTAAAAGCTGCATTTACGAACAAGTGCGTTTTAAAATAATTAATGTAAGGCGAGGTTTTTATTTATAAAATAACTTGGTTTTAAAATTGTGTAATACAAATATCAAAGTTAAGAAAAATATGGCATGTGTATTGCTTTTGTAATTAAGGTCAATCAACGGAGTTCTACTTCCAAACAGTAGTGTCCAAATGTGACTTTGTTTAGTTTTAAGTACGGTGTGATAGTAGCTAGTGCACTTATAATATCTTGGGGATGGGAAGATCTAAACCCTATATTATAGGACATGGATCTTCTGCGTCTGGTATGATCAAGCGGAAAGCTAACCAATAGCCGTCGTCTTGCGAAGCTCCTAGGTAGGTAAAAACCTATTACAGAACAATATACTGAAAACCATAGGATGCTATTTTAGAGATGCAAGGAAAATCCATTCAAAATTGTTTGTTTATCCTAACACATACAACTCTAAAAAAAAGAACAGATATACAGTAATTCAGTTACAACACAATACACTCAAAGTAACAAAAACAAACACATGTCAAAGGGATATTGATTAAATAATCAAAATAACGTTTTTTTACGTTCCAAATAAACGGAAAGCTTAAACGTTTTTACGATAGCAATAATTTTTATACCGTTTGTAAGAAAACACAGCCGTCCGCGTCAGTTTATTTAACTACGTAAGTGCTCTACATAATTGCTTTAAATATTTATAACTAGATTAGTGTTAATGTTAAACAGTATTAGTAAATAATCGATAATTGGTGTGGATCAACCACCTCAAAAAGATCTCTGGGTCGGATTGGATGCATAAGCGCAGGCCAGTGATTTGTGGCGCGTGTTGGGAGATCCCTAAGTCCAGCTATGGACTGTAATAGGCTAGTTAATTGATTGAATTGGTGTTTAGAAGCAGCAAGTACTACCACGTGGTATCACCCGTCTCGTCCTATGGATGAACTCGACTAAGGGAAAAAACACAGGACACAGGACCGCGCCCGGTAAAGTTTGTGTGTTTGTGACGTTGTAGGGGGTAATCTCTGGATCTAATGAACCGATATGAAAAAATCTTTCTGTGTTGAATAGTCTATTTATCGGGAAGTGTCATAGGCTATATAGTATCACGCTATGGCTAATAGGAGTGGAGCAGTAATGAAATATGTTTAAAAAAGGGACGTCTTCTTCGCCGCCCAACGAAGTGGGCACGGGTCAGCTAATAACTAATAAGCTCTACACTAAGCCATCTTGATTTGTGTTAGTAGACAATTGTTTTTCTATGTCAAAAATAGTAGGTACTCGATCACTGGAGTGGTACATTAAAGAGCTATAATAATAGAGTTAATGTGAATATATTCAGCACTAGTAATCGATAATACTATTATACGCTTCAAACTGTATGTCAATGGCCAAAAATAAACAAACTCCTAAGCTATAGCACGCGACATTTCGCATGTATTGCGCAGACGCGACGGGGATAGCCAGGACATTTGCCAAATGATAGAACTATTTATATACTACAAATATGCGCGTGACCGACCACTTCGGGACACATGTCTATTTTAAGTCTCTTAGTTTTTGTATGTTTAGTTGTGAACTAATAATAACACATAACTTCATAATTCTACAGCCATATTCTATAGTGTCGTAAAAGTGGACTAACTAAATTTACAGAAAATATTGAATAATGCTTCTGAGCAATATCTGTTTAAAATAGTTTATTTTTGCTCTTCATACTTATTTACACACATGGCTTTCCTATGTGTCGCAAGATCAGGTAAATTATAATGGCGTACATAAACTGACTAATACCAAAAAATATTGATTTGCTATGGCCTCCTGTAGCTTATTTTGACCAACTTAAACTTAGACGAAAATCATTCGTCTTTCGTGGCTTTATAAAGTTTTTACATTTATTTATCGTTGTGATAAGTCAATTAAAAAAATAAATATTCCTCACACATTCACACAACGCCATCTAGTCCCAAACGAAGCAAAGCTTGTACTATGGGTACTAAAGTCCAACAAATCTAATAGGTACGGTATGACAGTTCTGACAAATTGAATAATAAGGTTGGGATAAAAAAATCGATTACAATAATATCCGAAATTTAAGAGATCGATTACGATAATATCCGATTTTTAAGACACTTTAATAATTAATCTCATTATTAGTAAAGGGTAAAACCTTTTGTAAAAAAACACCACATATTGCAAATTCTCTAATCTGCGAATAAAAAAAAATCAAAACATTACTTTTATTTTAATTATAATTAATTAAATAAAAGTAATGTTTAGGATTTTTTTATTCACTACTAAGACCTTAATAAGTTGCCTCCCGTCACCTTCGACCACGTCGAGTAATAGTTAGTTACGTGTCTAACGATAATAACGATTTTTCGTATATGTAAACGATTTTTTTGCATACAAGTGCATCCGAAAAAAAAAATCCAAACATTACTTTTATTTTAATTATAATTAATTAAATAAAAGTAATGTTTAGGATTTTTTTATTCACTACTAAGACCTTAATAAGTTGCCTCCCGTCACCTTCGACCACGTCGAGTAATAGTTAGTTACGTGTCTAACGATAATAACGATTTTTCGTATATGTAAACGATTTTTTTGCATACAAGTGCATCCGAAGAGTCGCAACACTACGAGCAGTAACCTAACTACTGACTTTGCAATGAGGTCAAGAATAGAACTATAAGATATTATTTACTATGTAAATATGTGTTATTTTGCTTTGTTTCAAAGTTTTCAATTAAATTTATATATTAAGAATTGTACATTTTTAGATACAATAATAAAATCTTTCTAAATTCATGGTTTTACGAAAAAGGTTTTCGAAACTGAATAATGTACGCATGAACAAAGTTGTTTCAGTTTGAAAAATATGAAACGTCATACTGTATCTTTTAGATTTGTTGAACTGTAGACAACGAATAAACATACTTAAATAAATGCATACATATTATAGGTAAGTACATTAAAACACTTTTCTTAAATTGTTTCAATAATAAGAACATGATATTCGCCATTTTATTTCGAGCCACCATACACACAATCTGTAATTCAAGAAAAGAAGTAAACTTGTCACGATTTTCGTTACCAACCTACATAGTTAGTATCTGTAGGTCCAGTTTCCTTCCATAAGAAGGAAGCCAGTCTCTATAGCAAGACATTCATGGACGATTTACACGAATATAAGAAATATACGTAAGTAACACGTGTAACTAATATAATTTCAGTATTAATTACAAAGTAGGTATCTATATTAGAATGATGTGGTGTTCAATTTAATAATAGTCTTTACACTCTATACCACGTATTGGTGACATTTGATGTGGATATATGCATTATATAACATGAATTTGTGAGTAAATACGTCATAAGTAAATATTGATTATTTGTAGATATAAGAATGTTTATCAATCCAGTTTAATAAAGTTCCACTACATGGTCCTTTCAAATGATTGTAAGAAACTTGACCTACTATTACCTCGTTGTTAAGTTAATGCATAGTGCATTCATCATTCCTCTTCATATTTTTACGTCTCGGCATAAGACGCTCCAACAGGTACAAATTCACCTCTGCTTTTAAGGCATGTAGCCAAAAAAGCAGGATAAGGAAAGACTACACCTACTCCGCTCCTCTCGAGTCTACTACTACTATTTGCTCGAGAGTAACTTTTAGTTACTTAAGTTACCAAAATTCCTTATACATGTAGACTACACCTACTTACATTACTACTCTTCTCGAGTCTACTACTACTATTTGCTCATGAGTAACTTTTAGATCAAAGTAGGGATATGTCTGTCTATGTGTCGCATAGTTGGGGCTTTGTCGCCAATAAACACAGATGTATTTTCCATCTTAACTGGCATTATAACCAAATCGTAAAAAACTTACAAGGAATCCATAACCAAATCATAATGAACACTATTTATTATGGTACAAAAGTAGTCTAGGAAATTATTTATGCGCCATTGCGAACCAAAATCCTCTCACTATATTGCTTCGTAAAACGTTTTATGAAAGAGGTTCGTATTTCTCACTTTATTCATGTCCAAGTGCATTCTTCACCTTGTTACCTACGGTGCACTGACTTTATCTTGAAATTTGCTGAAGTTTCACTACGTACTTGAAAATACACCTAGCTTAAAGTATTTTACGTAGGTAGCATTCAATAGTTTGTGTAGTTATAAACTTCAAAGAGCAAATGTCAAAGCTAAATCAAAGGGAATATTAAGGGGTGAATATATTAATTTAACTCGGCTATGCTCAATGTTTTAATTGCTATTGAAGCTTACCTTAATAAACTGTAGATTTGTTAATAACTATTTTATTTATGTGTATGTTTGACTAACAAATAATAATAAATAATAAATAATAAATATTCCTCACACATTTACACAACGCCAACTAGTCCCAAATTAAGCAAAGCTTGTACTATGGGTACTAGGCAACGGATAAACATACCTACTTAAATACTTTTTTTTTTGTAAAACCATACATATTACACATAGAAAACACCCAGACCCATGCAAACAATCATGTTACATGCACACAAATATTTGTTAAAGGCTTAAGTTTCGCTGGCGCGTTTTTACTTTTCGACAATGGAATCAAAAAATCTACTTTTGACTTAACATTTCTGGATGAATTCACTTTTAAAAACATTCATTTTCATTAGTCAACAGAGAATTAGTTCTCTGATATCTTTATGTAGATAAATATCAACGTAAATTTGCCTAAATCACTTTCACTTTATTTTGTTATCATCTCAGACGTCATAAAGAATCCCTTCATCAAGATTTTTTTATTAAGTCTTTATTGGTTTTGACATTTTTCAGCGCCGCCGTCGTTTTACTCATTTTACAAACGTGAACAAAGAAAACCTGGAAATACTTTGTTCTCATTATTTTGAACTGAATGTTTAAAATACAAATAGCTTAGTTCGAACGGTGTGTCTTCTCTCTCCAGGCATTTACTTGCAGACATAAAGGAGGCTACAAATATGGTCTTGGTACATTTTTGTTGACATTAGATTGGTAATACAAGATTAAAAATTTCACCTTTGCTTAGCTGTTTGTCGCCTGACGTATAAAGTTATTTTAATGTAAATGTAAATTTTGTAAGCCTATGACTATACATTTTAAGCACAAGGTGGCAATATTTGGAGAAGGCCTATGACCAGCAGTGTACGTCAAGTAGCTGATATGATGATGATGATAAGTTTTTTGTTTAAAATAAAAACCACATTCAAATCTGTAATGTTGCTAAAATCGAAGAAACATACCAGCGAAAACCAATTTTGTTACATTGTTACATATTTTTATCAATACTGAGTTAAAGAAATAAATACATTTATTCCCTTCTTTCATTTACTATAATAATGGAAAAGTATTGATACTAAAATCAGCAGTCTTTTATTGCTTAGATAAATAATAACGAATAACATAGGTCAATTGTACCAATTGTGCTATTCATAATAACTGTTCTGTGATTTAAATACTTGTGTATAAAGGGGGTCAATACCCACTCGTCCCCGGACGATTCTACAAATTTTATTCCAATTGATCCTTCAATAGGAAACCAATCAATACCAATTTATTTTTAAGATACCCACTCATCCTCTTGTAATTAAAGGTATGGAATCGACGCCTACTTTATTGAATTTGAATAAAAAAGCACTGCCTATACGGGTAATGTATAACACAATCCCGTTTTCAGTTTTTTAACGAAATAAAGTTCAAAATTGTATATTTCTTGATAACAGTCATTAGACCACAACCTGAGTCCTAGATACCATGCTGCAATATTTAGTATTTAGTATCTATTTTTATGGGTTTTGATAAGTTTTCCATCTTTAAATAGTTTTTGTATAGATATAATGTGCAAGCTTTCTCTTTAACGAGTTGAGATTCAGTGGTAACAAAATGTAATCTACTCCATTGTCACACGCAAACAATATTACATTAATATATTTCTGATTATTATAAGAAATTATCTAATTATTATTTTACATTTATCCATGTTTATAATAAGTAACAACAAGTTTATGTACATAACACAAATCCAATATTGACGCAACTCTCACATAAAAATATCTGGGTTCTACAACAAATTAAATATTCAAAAAATATACCAACCAACTTAAAAACTCCACAAAAGTTTGAAGTAAGCAAAATGTACACTATTTTTGTTTACTTGCAACCCCAACTAGTTGGTAGCTTTTAATTGGTTAGGTTAACGGGTCACTTTGTGGAGAGTTTGTTTGAGGCCATTTTTAAATGCGACAAAACTCTAGATATAAAATTCTGATTGAAATCTAGTATTAGTGACAGTGTTTATGTTACGAGTATTTTAATTATAATAACTATAAACATATAAAAAAGACTACTATTTATGGTTGATAAATCAATGAAAGTTACATTCGATATGAATATTTATTTATTTAAACGTAAAAAATTATATTAAGTAAGTAGTACAAAATTTATAATACTTAGTACGATTTAAAAACGACATTAAAAAAACTGTCTGTCACTAAAACCTTTATTTTAAACGGTCTGCGGCAAGAAATAAACAAGGTTATGGTATTCAACAATTTTCTGAAATATGTATTTGTACCACAACAATAGGTACTTCGTAAATGGAAACTATACTAGACCGGGCATCTTAAATGAACAAGGTCCCCCAATCTACGTCTTATAGCTCATTAACCCTCAACTTAAAGTGACATAAGCCATTTTTTAACGATACGCTCACAGCCAATAATTGTATTGATTCATAATCGATAACAGTAATAAAGCAACGTCAGTGAGGTCATTCCATAGATGGGTAACCGTTTAGCAGGACTACGTCTGAGCGTCTCCGTGCTTCGGAGGGCAACGAGTAACACAAGCGAGCACTAAGAGGCAACAAGCCTCAGTAGTTAATGAAAATTTGAGCTTGATACCTCCACGCGTTCCTGAGATAAATGGTCTTGACAGACAGACGGACAACAAAGTGATCCTATAAGGGTTCCGTTTTTTTTTCAGACGGAACCCTAAAAATAAGGAAAGGTATGGCAATTAGGTACATCGATAACTTTGCATGAAGATTTATAGAAATCATAACATAAGTGTTATGACATCTGACTCAATCAAGCCGAAATGTTTACGCGATTGTTGCCAACATAGCTTTCATTGATATTAATACTTTTGAGTAAAACTCTAGTCACTTACAAAATACCGCTATCATAAAAGCTCATACAGCATTTTCCTAAATATGGAAACCTAGGCACATTTTCCTCCTTTGTTTATAGCGCTAATAGCATTACAGAACTCTGTATTTTAGGTAGAAGTTTATAACAATATGAAATAATAAACAGGCAATGTATTCGTGCGATAAATACGCTTAAATATTTGCATGTCTTAATTAACATGTTACAGAAAACAAAGGTTTGTGTTCGTTTTAATACAATTTAGTAATTTACTTTGCTAATTTTATAAAGATCTTTATGTATTTAAGTTGTAGGTTTATACTATTTGTTGTGAAAACGTACGAGATAGTGATACTATGGTATGATAGCTTTGATTTTGTGGTAAAAATCGTAATAAATATTAGGTTTTGGAAGGCAAAATAGTTAGATATCATTTATATATTATCTACGGAATAAAACTTGTCACGAAACCCAATACCAATCTGTCTGACCAACGCGGTATTAGTAGGTTAAGTTTCCGGTAAGAGACCTGCAGAGTGACATTATGTACTGGTAAGATGCTGATAACTGAACTTTAGTTGCTTTCATTTTACTTTGTAACTACTATAACTAACTCCTGCTACGTGATAGCCTTTTACAAAGTAAGGAATCGTTTGTTATGTTACGAGAATCATTAATAGGAAATGTGAACAAGCACAGACACTTAAAAATGAGAAAAGCATCTAATAAATGTAAAAGATCAGTTTGATATAATGAGTGACTTGTTACTGGGAGAGAGTAAGGAGAGGAAGTAGTAATTAAGGGTGAAAAATTAAAAGGAAAGTCTTTTAGCACACATAATTCAGATTGATTAAGTGGAACTTAAAATATACGTTATATAGAACATAAATTTTAAGTTATATAGTAAACCTGTATATTAAACGGTTATTAATACCGTGATATATCATGTGCTGTTGTGTGAAGTGAACAGCACACTATGAGTCCTGCCTCTGCTTAATGCTAATCCAGCATCAGGTAAATCAATAGTGAATAACCCAAATATTATCCCGCGTGAAATACAAGCTTTGGATCACGTGTACAGCAGGCGTTTAAATTAACCGCTACACCTCAGAGACAAATTAAACAGTAATTTAGTTCTATTTCAATGATATTTATAAATAATTATTAACAAATTGTTCATTGATAGGAAACACAATGTTACAACAGGCTGTTGCAGGCTTCATCCTTCGACAGATGTAAAGGGTTTTTTAAGTTAAGTTTTTCTTCCGTTTTGTAGAGATAATATTTTCTTTTTCTTTTTATTTCATTAGGCCAGACTAGCAAGTGAATCCACCGGGTGGTAAATAGCAAAAATCAAACAAAATAGTACATGAAAATAGTCGGTTAATATCTCAAAAATATTTTCTTTTATGTAATAGGCATTAGCATAAAAGAAACAAAAGCTTTAACTCGTCCACTTTAAGCTCATTAATAGTTTCCTTTTGTAAAACTATTTCACCTCAATTAATATTTCGTAAAGAAAGGTATTCTAAGCGATTTGCTGAATTAATATTATTAAACATAAAGCTCCTTTGGGAGTCAAACCGGAAACAGGTAATCTGGCGAGTCGAGCGCCCGTTGAATCATTAAACAGATTCGTTGTTTCGTTACCTACCTAATATATATTTAAATTATTGTATACATAAGTAATTTAGAAATTATATTTAAATGAATTTGAAACTAGGCTACATTAACATTTCATCATAACAGCCTATTTATGATCTACTACAGGAACCATGTCCACCAGTGATGCTGGTCAGTTTGACTTACTAATACCACTCTGTCTAGGTTCACGGTTTGTAATAGGGTTTTATATCAAGTTCATTATTTTGTACAGAAAATATCTGGGATTTATCCTTTAATAGGCTTTAAAATTCGTGGGAATCCGTAGGGTGCTTAACAATGTCAACTTTTATTCTTAACCATACATCTTAAAAGGCCCTAAAAGACCCATAGCAGAAACGGCCTTTTTTATACTATTTTTAAATACATTCTTTTCCGACACCTGCAGTCTTACCGAAGTCAATACAAATAAGTTTGATAGTTTAAAACTACTTATAAAAGTACTTTGGAATTTCAGTATAAAGTTTTCTGTACAACAGTTGTATTGGAAAACAAAATCTCCTTAGTCACACGGTCACACCTACTATACAAGCACTATTGAATTGGAATTGGCGTACAAAATATTGTTGTTTTAAGTATATGGAACGGTTCTTTTTTAATGCAAACAATCATGTTCATGCACACAAAGATATGCATTAAGCGGGAATCGAACCCGAGACCACTGCGTAGCAGCCATGTAATAAAATCACTACGCCACAGAGGTCGTCAATCCTTTAGTTATTTTTTAATAATAATATTTTAAAATGATTACCATGTGTAGGTACTAGTAATAATAACTAAGTAGGAGTAATATACAGGAACAGAGGACAATGATTTATGAATCTCACTTATTTGCGTAGAATTCGAAAACGCACCCTCTTATGGTAGCCATACACGATCCTTCCTATCGTCCAATCGGCATGACACTGCAGGCTTGATCCAATCTGCAGTTCGTCCACATTGGGCATACACGATCCTTCTTATCGTCCAATCGGCATGAACTACCGACTGGATCAGTCATACTTTAAACTACATTTTAGCTCACGGTGGCCATACACGATCCTTCCTATCGTCCAATCGGCATGATACTGCAGGCTTGATCCAATCTCAATCGATCCTGCCATCCATTCTAACTGTCCTTCCGATCCACTAGCACACACGGTCAATTCTAACTGATCCAATCGGTAGCGTCATGCCGATTGGACGATAGGAAGGATCGTGTATGGCTACCATTACACAGCTGTCGTATACACGACAATTTTGTAACCGAAATCAGTGAAAAATAACTTTATAGACAACTTAGGTATGAGTATAGTCCGTATAAAATCCATGTCGTTATTTGTATTTTTATAGTTATCTCCTACAATCTCAACAACCCTCTTACAGAAATTAAGTGATTTACGGCGTCTACGTCTAGGCGACCGCTATTTGTTACGCCGAGGCTCCGGGTTAGACTATATAAATATTTCTATGTATTTATTAAAAGAATGAAAGAATAAATATTCTTTCATTCTTTTCGTAAATAAGTACTATGTTTAGATTTATTGTAGTTAGAAATATTAGTATGTTTTCGTTTGTTCTTAAATTAATACTACATAGTAGTATAGCTTTTGGTAGGCGTTGTTTTCATTTACGCATTGTTGATTATTGCTTCTTATGTACTTTTACCCAACAACAAATATAATAAAAATGTTTTCTACTGCTATATTGAAAACGAGCAAGTACAATGATTTCTTAATTAAAATAGTGAAATCAAACCTTTATCAATTTTAATGATATTGATATGCAATTGACTTGAAAGTCGGCCATTTTAAACAAAAAAGATAATCCAAATTACAAAATGATTGAATTCAGAGGTCAAATAACAAATATTTAAAAAGACACAACGAATATAGAACCTCCCTCTCTTCTTGGAGTTAAAAATAATTTGACTTCTTCGACTCATTCAAAGGGATATTACAGGTAGGTATTATTTACGCTCATGGCATTCGATAAGTTCGACTTGATTGCTATCATAAAATAAAATAGAATTGTTATATCACAAAGTTTCTTTAGTTATAGCATAATAACTTAAAGTTCACTGACACAAGTGCGAAGGTAATTTGCAATAAATTAATTATTCTGGAAACACTTACCTACTTGGTTATTAATATAATCTACAAGTAATTTGTAAGGGGTACACGCCTCTTGCAAATTACTGTGGTTCTGCGTAGTTTTGCAAACCACGGACACATAAAATTTTGTAAGACAAATTACAGCATGGTAATTAGTAATAATTTAAATTTAGACATTATAACACCCTATTTGAAGGCGTGGTCTAGTTGAGTAATATAAAGCTTGGCCGATTCAAAACTGGCGAGACGTTTCTGTAGTAAGATCAAATTTCTTTTGCCAAGATATTGGCTGATCTTTGCTATGCGATATTCATATCTCTCATTTCATACTTTTGGCGTCGTAAAAAAGACGCTATGTGGATATGGAAAGAAGAAAATCTTGATGAAGGTAAAGTAATCGGCAAGAGCAACAAATACACCTGCCCAGCATGATATTAGAAGACGAAGCCTTTTCTATGATGTATCAAAAAACGTCGTACCTATACTTTGTGCATTTATTGTATTATAGATACTACTACCATTGATTTACAAAAAACCCAAGATGCACATTTTCAAACAAAACTAACAGCCAAAAGTGTCACCAAATTATACATACGCAATAAATACGTATAGTAATATCGTAAACATATTATTTTTTCAAATTCAATCTTACACGCATGACATAAAGTTGTATTTAAAAAGTAATGCACAAAAAGCAATAAAATTTAATGATTGACGTTTGCCGGTAGAACAGACGACGATACTAATTTAAAAAAAGCGCACAATTTAAAATTGTGAGCCTATTTGTTGCGGACGGTTTTGGGAAGTGGAGTGTGTATCTTTGGTTTTTTGTAAATCAATGACTACTACACTAAAAAGAGAAGGTAAACGTATAACTATAAGTATAGAAATAAATAATAAATTGAGTTACAAACATTATTACAAGCGATAAAAGTTATATTTAATCTACTAGTATCGGATAAACTCCCAGTAAAGTTATAAAGGATATGCTTGAAATCAGATCTGCTTTGATTTCCTGTGAACAGCGTCAGTGACGTCTAGGTGACGTTTAATAACCAGCGTCATGTGTGCTGTGGCGGCGCGGTAGAGAGATGTATGAAGTTAAGCGTCAGTCCCACTCTATGTGACATACACTTCAAAGCGGACTTGCCGTAACTACTACACGTATAGGGACTAAGTAAATAGTAAATTATCTGATGTCAAGCGAAAAGTTATATTTAATTAACTAGTATCGGATAAACTGCCAGTAAAGTTATAAAGGATATGCTTGAAATCAGATCTGCTTTGATTTCTTGTGAACAGCGTCAGTGACGTCTAGATGGCATTTAATAACCAGCGTCATGTGTGCTGTGGTGGCGCGGCGCGGTAGAGAGAGCGACGTGTGGAGTTAAGCGTCACTCGCACTCTATATGCCATACACTTCAGAGCGAGCTTGCCGTAGCTACTACACGTATAGGAACTAAATAAATAGTGAACTATATGACATCGGGTGCAATCACTGCGTTTGTGTTGTTATTTATTACGTAAAACTGTTACATTATATACATGCGGTTTGGTTTGTTTAGCTACTCTGGGTACGTCCTAAACTACGGGCCTGGAATAATTACTTAAATTAGCTGTACTTATATTTGTAATAGTATGGTACCTACTAGCGTGCTTCCGTTTGACGTTCTAGGCCTCTAGACTACGAATAATACTTACACTTTTTTTGTAAATGTATAAATATTGAAATATATGTAAGTTACCTATACAGCTTAGGTAAAACCAGAAAATCTCGGAAAAAACGACAAAGGGTTTACTTAATTAAACCTTCACTTTCTGAGTCCAGGATATTAAAAGAGTGATGTTGTATTATCTTCGAAGATCTACCATCACCAGACTATATTATTCAGAAACCAAGAAGCAGAATTCAAACTTTACTGCATTACCTATTTAAATCCATCTGCAGAACGCAATGATTTCGGAATACTTGGAATAGGTCCAAGGTAGTATTGAAATGAAGTGACAATTTTGCTAGTGACTTATTTCTATGACTGTGCTAAATGTGTGAATTATTGTCTAACGTTCTTTAATGATCAACTAAAATCTGTGCAGATTTATTAAGCCAAAATACATAATTATTTTTATTTCTTATTAACTTTTTAAACTTTTTTTGTTTTTGAATGATGAGCTTTTGACGAAACAAGTATACAAGGCTAGTGTGAAAGCCAATCTATATCTATAAACAATCATTTTAACAGCCCATCAATGTCCCACTGCAGGGACGGGCCTCCTCCTGTGAAAGAGGAATATTTAGCCTACTAATACCACGCTGGCCAGACGGATTGGTATAGAGTTTAATTTCAAGTTTTCCTTTATTTCGTTAAGATGATAGTACCTTAGTCGGTTTTTACGACAACCATGGTACATATTGTAACCAGTGGTAACATATTGTATTCTTACTCCGCAGCTCCGTCACCACACGGAGAGATAAACAATATTGTATACCTGATGTTATTTTGTTGTAATCGGGATTTGATTGAAGTAAACCCCATGCAGAATAACCTCTACGCTAGCCAGAATCCTATATGTGTTAAAAAAAAGTCAGGCTAAAATTTAAATTACTAAGACAATCATTAAATTTTAGACATTCATGTTGATTTATTTCCACATCACTGTTTTTTTTAGGTAAACGTTATAAAATTATTTGCTAAACTTGACAATTCATTTCGACGTTCCAATGTTATCACAGCTGTGTAAGGTAATGAGAGTTCTAATGAACGCCACAGAAAAGGTTTCTTGGTTTTACGGTACAATTTCTAGCTAAGCTATGCCGAGTTTTACTTAGCAATAAAGTAAGAAAAAGTTTTGCCATTTAAAGTTATTTTAATCTTATACTTTGCTGTTCTTTTTACATTTGAACATATTTTAAATCGATTATGATTACCAATAAATTATTTATAATTATAAATTTTACATAATGAAACAAAAAGTAATTATAATACAATTTGGCTGTTTTTAAATATTATGATAAACAGTATTTAATATGTAAATATTTCTTGAAATAACATTGTAATTGTAAATTATAATACTTAATTCACAATTATTATTTTATAACTCCATCGTTTCAAATAACCCTAACAAAAGCTTACTTTTGTTCCTTTTTATACTTACAATGACTTTGGACAAAAACGGATGTTACACTTATTAAATTTAATTATATTCCCAAAGGCACTTTTTTCTGAATCGTGGTTTTCACAGGTATTGTAAAATAAAAAAGCAACTCGCCACATTGCCGCAGGGAAAATCGACACAATGTGCTTTGAAATACAAATTCCATTTTCAAGTGGAGAGCGAGCGCTATTATAAAACAGTATATTAATGAAGACTGAATTGAGGAAAGAAAGAATAATTTGAGGTTATCGAGTTGATATTTATTGTAAAGTTCGCACAATTAGATTATCTAAAAATATATCGAGTATTAAACCAATAGGTACTCAAAAATATATTTATTATGTTTCCAATTAAAATCCTTAACTTTGAAAACAAAATCATAATTTTAAAACGGCTGTTGCTAATGTATTCGCAAGAACGTGATTAATTATGCAATATACCTTTCTAACCAAACCTTACTTTGTTGCTTGCTGTAAAATCGACAGCTGTCTATTTTACATCAAGCATTAAACTTGCGGCAACGACCAACGGAACTCGCTTCCAAGCATTTATACCAAATTGAATTTTCAAGTTAACTCTAGCATCTGTGCACCACAGCAATAATAATAAAGGCGACAGAATAAATTCTAGCTGTCATCAAAAGTATCGAAATCTATATATTTTTAAAAACACTTATGAAGTTAAAGTGCCGCGACGATACTTTTGCTCCTGACGGAGGTGACCCTCATGAAGATATTATATCTAGTCCAATCCAATATCTAATGACAACGACAAAATAACCTAAATTACGTTATTAACAAAATTTACCTACAGATTTCAAACAATACTATTTCCAAATGTTTTTACAAAACTTTGGTAGAGTATAATCTTAACTATATTATAATCTTAATTTCAGATAGTTTTTAGTCGTCGTTATAAGTAGTTTCTTACCATCAGAAATGTAACTGCTTTGTATACTGAGTGAAAACGCGATTCTCAAATTTTTCATTACTTTTTCCACCTTACCATTATCGTCTAAAAGCTTTGGTTTTAAAAAAAACCTTTTATTTAACTTAGATTTGTTTTAATTACTTCAACTTTTAACTTTGTTTCTTTTAACGGGATTTTAATTTATATTGTTAGACACTTGGGAATGGACTTGAGGCAAAGTAAAATGAGCCTAAAAAAGTTTATTCATTTCATATAAAAATTCGTCTACTGAATAACTGTTTGGCGTTTAATTCGTGCCATAACATGAACTTTTGTCAAGAAAAGTAAAAATAGAAATAGATACGTCATAATCCTTTTACCCAACGTTACGTACGAAATCGTCGGCTTAAATTATTTCAGTAATTCATTAATTATTGGCCTGGATTCCTATTGGAGAATATTTTCCGGGTACTATGCTACACAATAATTCTTAGAAATGGTAAACAACAGAGAAATGTAATAAATAATGTTATTGGAGTATAAAAGTAATTAATTATAAAAGAGCTTTTGTTCTAATATTAATTTACTAAGATTTTTAATTAATGTTTGTGGTTATTGATCGTTTTATACAAAAACTTAGAAAGTATGTTAATTTGAGTCCGGACCCGTGCTCCACCTTTGTCCGATGGAATTTAATCAAGGAGGTACATATTTTCATTTATTCCTACTGGTAATTTTTAAGGCATTAAAATTCTTAAGGTTTACCTCTTCATTTTATTTTTATCCATTAGTATACGTTTTGTGAAATTCTTTTATCTGTAGTGGCCTCTTTGTGAAGCTCATTCGAAATAAATTGGCTTCAAATTTTCTTAGAATTTTTACTTCAAAGTTAAAAGAGTAGATATAAATGATTATACTCTACTTAGAATGAAATACGGTAGATTATTATGAATGTTGAGAAAATATAATTAAATTTCTCTGAAAAGTTGATCTGAGGTCCAAGGTAGAGTTACCATGTAAACAAAAATGTAAAATGGTATTAAGGTGTTATTAATAAGTTATTATTTTGTACAATGAAAATGACTATAAAACTCGTCTGAATTACAGAACAATTACACTTCTGAACCACGTCAACGTCAACACGTTGTTCTTGAGAATAATCACGAATATCGAACGCGGACTTGACATTTCACAATTGTTTCGAAAAGCTTACATATACGACATAATTTTATATGCTGTGTCAGGCCGGTTATTTAAAAGTCGAAAGATTCACTATGCATGGAGTTTATAGATTAATAATGATATAAAGGCTTTCCTACGAATAAATCAAGATTTGGGCTATGTTGCAGCCTTCTAGCAGTGACAAATAAATTACATTTAGATGATGAAATCTTTATGCAGAAATTCCTCTACGTCAATTTATCTTTTGGATATTAACTGAGCACTTATCCATCGTACGTAAGGGAAAAGTTATTTCTATGCAATTTAACCGATGCACTGGAACGGCCATTCAGGGTTTTGCACAGCAGTAAACTTGCTATAAATATTAACGGCAAGCTTCTACGACGACATCGTATTTATTTATAAAGCCTTGGAGCTATTCAATACAATGTTCGATAGCTTCTTTATGACTTGTAATAGGATGAGATTCTTTGAAAAACCAAAGTGATCGACGTAGCACTTAGGATTTCCCAATAAATGTGGTAGTAAGCAAAAAACATAAACCGCAGAGCTAGGGTCATTAAAACGAATACATATCTAAACAAAATGTGGTGTTATTCACAGACTTTTACAAAAAGTATTGATAATTTTAAAACATAATATGTTTTAAAAATACACAAAATACATATTTTTATGTAAAGTTGAATATCATTTATGTATATTATACATAAATGATATTCAACTTTACATAAAAATATGTATTTTGTGTTATGTTTTTATATTGCCAAACAATTTATAAACGTGCTAACATTTTCGTCAATTTTGTACTGTGGTGTCACATATCCTAAATACGTAAATGACGTTGTTTAGTATTTTACTACTACCACTTCATTTGTGCTATACTTAAGTCTAATTGCGTAATACAATTACAAACTAAGGCAGTAAAAGATGTATTTATTCAAGAACATTAAGGTTTCCCTTTCTATTAGGAAGGTTTAATACATGTACCTAAGTGTTATTTTTATCTTCTGCGATGTAATTAGTGTTGGACGGGACTCGAGTTTTTTAAGTCCTAATTTAGCAACTGGACTCATTTTGACAGAGCTCGCAAGACTTTGACTAAAATAAGTCCTGAGTTATGAGTCCTGAGTCCTTTTATTGAGTCCTAATGCAAAAAGACTCGACTCATAGGACTGAGTTTTTATTGTAGAACTCAAGTTCTTAAATAAAACGAAAGTCATATTAAAGAACTTGAGTTTTTCAAAGAAAATTGAGTCCTCTTAAGTTTTTTGACAAAATTACTTATTTACAATACTCTGTAACCAACTAATTCTTATACATAATAATAAACGAGATTATACGTGATTATGCTAGGTTCAGTATTGCTTAAAATCTAATTAACAACCTATAGCCTGGAAATGTATATCAACAGAATGAAAATATAACTCACTTTTTTAAAAAGATTGGAGCTCGCATTGAACTTGAGACTTAAAAGTTTATTTAAAAATAATTATTGTTAAAAGACTCGAGTTCTCAAGTCATATTGTGAGGACTCGTAAGTCTTCTCACTGACAAAAAGGCTTGAGCTCTCATTTATGAGTCCAGTCTCCAAAAATCGAGTCCAGTCCCTAAATTACGACTTAAAGAACTCGAGTCCTGCCCATCACTAGATGTAATTCCCCAACAGGTGCTAATATGACCTTAAAATCGTCGTAAATTAATAAAAGAAATCCAAAAAAGTAATGCAGAAGTGTAGTGTTCGTTGGGAGAGTGCCTATAGAGCAAGGGCCAATAGAGTTGGATTTCAAAACATTGGCAAAAGTTCTACAATGGAGACCCTCTCACGGTGGACCAATGAACTGATAATGTTGCGGTAGGCTGACAAATGAGAGAGGCACAAGATCGTGCGCAGTGGAAACTGTTGGAGCTTAACTTGGAGCAAGCTTAGCCAAGTCCTCGCTAGATAGCGTTAAATGGAGTAGATTATTTCAATATGTGATTTTTACCAATATACCTAATACTTATTTGATAATTCTAAAATAAGAACTATACTTTATCATGATTTACAATTACTTTAAAATATTTATTTTATATTAAAATTATTACTTAAATATTCACCATAGACAAATCTTCTGGTATGTTTGTGAAGAAACCATAAACTTACAAAATACAAAATGGTGGATGTTTGTTGTGTGCGCACGCGATCATCTTTCTTTTAAATGAATTTCCCACCATGTTTGTGTTAAGTTGATACAAACACCACAAAATCACACCTCTATCATGTTAGATCAGCAAGATGTGTACAGTTATTTGAAATAATTGCAATAATTTGCAATTATTTCATAAAACTGTATAAGTAACGACATTAGTATAGGTACCTATATATATTTATAATGGTTTGTTTGTACTACCTATCTATGTATATAGATTGACAGCTTAGTGTCGGATTCTGATACCAGACAGAGCCACCATTCAAAGCTAGGCTACGAAAAATTTTGCGAGAGGGCTCTCTTCTTCCTATATATTACTTTACTCTGTGCGTTCAACTATTGCAACGTTTCACATTAAACTGTTACTATCAAAGTGGCGCTGCTCGAGCGTGTAATAAAGTTTTTGTAAAATAATTTGTATCTACATACGTTTCAAGCGACAACAGCGACATTTCAAGCTACACATTTTCAAACAAAACTAGATTTTATAAGGCTAATTTTAAGGTCCGTAATTCCACAAAACTTAGCTTTTCCGGTCAAGGCATTTTTTTGACAACTCGAATACCTACTAAGAAGATGCTGGTTCGAATTGTGTATTAAAATTTTATCTATAGATTTTTTTTTTATTATCTAGTAGTACCTTTGGTGAATTAAAGTAAGTCAATAATAATATTTAACTATAAATAACATGGGACATTAATTAATTAGTAATTAGGTAAATAAATAAATTATAAATTTGTTTGTGCAAAGTTACTATTAAAACGCGTACGCCTATGTATTTGGAGAACCAATTTAATAAACCGCAATGGCTACCACAAAGTAAAGCTAATTTTGTTTGGTGGGTAAAATAGCATTCATTCAATTAGGTAAACAATTTACATTAATTTGAAATGTAAATGAATGTGAAAACTGGATGAAAAGACTCAATTGACGATGTCTACCTACCGACCACTAATATCTCCCTGCTTAATAACTAGTGTCTCATTGAATAATGACAACTTCTCAGAATATAAACTTCTCAGAATGCCAACTTCTTAAAATGACAACATTTGAGGGGCAGACCTACAAGAATTAAAAATTAACAGTTTTTAAAAAGAAGTTTCAATGTTAAAGAAAACAATCGTTTAAAACTAGTAGTTTTAACACACGTAGTAAGAAATTAGGTAAAATTAGAATTTACGAGTACATAACCGTTGTTTATTAATCTATATAATATATAAATGCGAAAGTAACTCTGTCTGTCTGTCTGTCTGTCTGTCTGTCTGTCTGTCTATCTGTCTGTCTGTCTGTCTGTCTGTCTGTTACTCTTTCACGCCTAAACGGCTGAACGGATTTCGATGAAATTTGGTACAGACAATCTTTAGACCTTGAGAAAGAACATAGGCTACTTTTTATTAGCAATCATATTATATTTTGATTTCATAGAATTTTGGCGGGAAAGCTGTGTCACGTGACCTGTGACGTCATAGGTCACGTGACCTGTGACGTCATAGGTCACGTGACCAGTGACGTCATAGGTCACGTGACCCGTGTCAGTGGGCCGCGGCAGCGGCCGGCGAGTGCCAGAAACATTTTAGTAAAATGTTTATTTTTTAACTACTATGTCCAATAGTTTATTTTTTGTTAACTTTTCATGAAAATTTTGTAAGTTTAATTTCATTTAATAAACAAAAATACTACAGTTCACCTATTTTAATACTTTGCCCAAGATAGGGTGGTTTCAGGGTGGTGGGATTATTCATAATGGCCGGGAAAAGTGATTAATTATGCTGTATTAATCACATTGCCCAATTGAGTCGGGCATTATTAATACAGACCGGTCATTATTAATAGTGCCCGGACTTATCAAAATTGCCCGTAACATAATCATTCTTAATTAACTTTTAAAAAATCGTAGTATGGAAAGGATAGAATAGTTTTTTGTTTTCTTTGTCCTTTATCACGACACGATTTAAATACAGATAGAATAAAAACAAATATTAAATACTTACTTTGTGGTTAAGCGTTTTAATCGACACGAGTTGTTAACTCACATCGCATGGTGTAACGCTCTCAGTTTTAATTGATAAAAGTCCGCGTTCGAGTACAGTATTATACAAGTACTTTATTGGCGGCGATAGCAGGCAATAAATCCGTCTTTCACGTATAGTACACTCGAAAATCGCCGCATTAATCAACACCCTTTTTATACGGGATTTAGTTTAAAAAATAAAGCTTATAGAGTTTTTTTTTTCAGATTAAAAACGTAAATACATTTAAATAAAAAACTTCACAGCTAAATAAAACAGAATTTAATTGAAATAAATACAATAATCAACAAACTGAAAATAAAGCAAACATTAATTATAGGAAAAAAGGGTAATATAATATAGATATAAAAGACTGACCTGGACTCCTCGGCTGGCAGGCATTGGTAAATAAGTTGATCTTGTCTCTGGTTAGATGTTGAAGGCGCAGAGTCGAATTGTTCTTGTTCACGAGTCAGATGAGACTTGACTAATGCTTCAGCATGAGCCTGTGCTTGAGCTCGAGCTTGTGCTAAAGTATACGCCAGCGCCGTATATCTTGCTTGTTCCGACGTAGGCAATACTATATCAACAGACTTCGACCTGTGTCCATTAGCAGGAACAGCAAGTGAATTACCAGAGTTATTCACCTCCTGAGCTCTAGGAGAACCGGACACTTTGGAAAACGAGGAATCGACAGATGCTGCTCGATCTCGTTTTAGTTCAGGAACTGTTAAAAATATATCGTGAACTAGTGGATCATGTCTCACTGCTTGGGCAGCTTCTTCTTCTGATGCTCGAACATTTTCAAGCGAGTTCCCTGTCGGTTCTACGAAAAAGGCTTCTTGTCGTGAAATGGATCTTCTACGTTGCGGTAGTACAGGGGGCTCATCTATTGGTGGTTGAAGATGGAATGAAGGTGCTCCAGGTGCAGGAGGTGGTGACTCGACCGGTGGTGGCAAACTCAGTCGTGGAGGTAATGGTGGTGCAAGGAGGACCTGGCCTTCCGCCTCACTCTCATATTCGTAGTCATCTTCCTCCGCCGATGAAGACACTAATGATCTTTCCGGTGTAACGCGTTCTTCGCTTCGCATTGCAAGCCATGTTTCCATATGTCGACAGTGTACACAAGGTGGAGGTGTGCCTTTGCCAGATCGACGGCGGGACCATAGCCGTGGTACCTGGTAACAGAGAAACATTTTATTTATATTTGAAGTAATATAAGTATCCAACTTTAGATACGATTCAAGCCAGTCAAGTGTCAAAACTATCATTTTCAGGAACTAAAATGACAGTTTTGACACTGATTAGTTGATTTTGACTTGATCAGTCATTCAGAAACCGGGGGTAAGTCACATAGACGCAATTTGCTATGTTTGTTGCTGAAGGCCTAACAGAGGTTGCAGAAATTAGAAATATTTAGAGAAGATCAACGATCTAATTGAGTTATTTAAAAATCTCTTTGCTTGACGTTTCGGCACAGGTTACACTGACCGTAGTCCAAACAGAACTTGCAATACTCTCTGCTAGACATACATAACATAATGTACCATGCCACGTTAATCTCCCATTAAGTTTTATATTTATAACATTTTCACCAAACAAAGTAATACTCCACTTAAGAAACAATTTACCTACTAAGGTACTTAATTTTATTTTAAAAATATTTTCAAGAACAATTTTCGTTCTTTTTTAATATTATGAAATGAGGTATTTGTAGCAGTCGTAAATTATATTAATGTTTTTGTGTCAAGAGCAGGACTTGGTATATTAAAGAAAACTGATTACCTACTTGCTTTTTCTGTTTACTTATGTAATTTATAGCTGTGTTATTATTAGCTTATTACTTAACTACCTTCATTACAATGTCTGCTAAGGTACAGTTATGTAACATTTTGTTTTAATCTTTGTTACTTTGTTATACATAGTATTCTTTGTTATTTTACTTTTTTGCTTCTTACACACTGCCATTTATTTAAAAACGGTGGACTTTTTATAAAAAGTGATAATTAAATGTAGAATATTCATTAGACAAGACTAATTCTATGAAAAATTCTAACAGTGTATAAAAAATGTCTTAATTAATATTACAGTAGGAATAATTATATTTCTTTATGTTGTAAGGTGGCAGAGGAGTAACATCTCAGTAAGGTAACCTCCGCTCACAGAGTTTAGTATTGCCAGAGAAGTGTAAAACCGTACCCTAGACAAAAGATTTTTAAACACACAGCCAGCTGTATACTAGTAACTGTTAGCCTTTAAACGAAACACATTCTTACAGAACTACTTGGACAAGCCCAAGACTGGTACTGAGGCTCTTGTTAAACAGAATACATGCGTTATATTATGAACATTTTTTGTTATATAACTTTACTGAATAACCATTTTAACGTTATAATGGAATTTGAAATTTGTTCAGTGTTTTACTCATAAAAGTTTACAAATTGCGAACATAATTTTCGAGGTGTGATCGCGAGGCATCGTGTAACATTTTACATAATTGATCAAATAATCTATATTATCTTCCTATTTCAAATAATTCCTGTAAATATGACGGTATATATGAACCTCAAGTTAATTGAATAATTATAAAAAAAGTCCTGTGTATTATTTGCTTATTTTTTTATTTTTTATTATAGCGTTCAAACCACCCACAGGCCTTTGATGCCGCTTTTTTAGCTGTACAACTGCTATCACTAACACAAATACCGGAACCAACTTTTACAAGCTCTCAGAAACACTTCAGGGTGTGTAGTTAACTAATCAAACTTAATTTCGAAAGTAAATACGTTTCAAGAATTGTAATAACCTCCTTTTTAAGGAACTCATTTCTAAGCAATCAACAAGGTACAATGATTTTAAAGTTGGTAATTTACCCATGACTATAATCGCAGTGTTGCCTTTTTCTACCCTGCATTGCATATCTAAGCCTTAATAGCTACGCGAAGAAAAGGGGACAAAATAATGTTCATCACAAAAATGGCAGAAAATTGGGTTTACAGCACTTTCACAACTTCACAACCAACAAGAAATGCATCTTAACTATTTGAAATCATTATCAAATGAAAGCTTGGTATTAATTCGTCGAGCTGCTTCGAGCCAGAAGAACTATGACCGCTGAGTTTACAACGATAGCAGAGTATTATGAAAAGAAAAATGAATGATGCTGAAACAAATTTGATACTCGAGACAGGATTTAAACCCATATCTTCGAAGAATACACATACGACGCCATTTAGCGCCAAATTATTAGGACTCGAGTATAATTTTTTTTACATTGTCCTTCATTTTCCTTTTCGAAATTTTATTGTTATACTCGTACCTAAATATAATCAATTTTTAAGAAATGTAATTATTGGTAGAAAATAGTGTAAGTAGGTAATTACCTCAAGGTAAGTGCCAGAGTCATCGGATCCGGCGGAGTCGAAGGAACGACTCCGCCCTCCTTGCTGCGGCACTGCAAGTAGCACATTAGTACTGGAACCGCGGGCTGCTTCCAACTGTATCTCATCGAATGATGCCGACCGGACCTGTGAAATTAAATAATACTTAATTGTTTTCAAACATTTATTTTGCAAGGTCATAAATGTTGCTGCGTAACTTAGATTAATATGTATGTCACACATTCAATCTATCCTTTTTCATTCTTTTAAATTAGCTCCGTGTGGTAACGGAGTAAGAATACAATATGTCACCACCCCATCTCATCTCATGGGTGTCGTAAAAACCGACAAACGGACCCGTGAATATTATCTTTATAAAATAAAAAGAAAGAAAACTTGAAATTAAACCCTATACCAATCCCTCTAATCCCACCGTCATGGGAGGAGGCCCGTCCTTGCAGTGGGACATTAATGGGCTGTTATGATGATTCAATCTATCAAGGTACCTAACATTTTGTGTAAATAACTTCATAATATAGATATAGGGGTACGCGTCCTAATGTTGGCACTGCACCAGATTATCAGCACCCCCAACTAAAACTCAAATTATAAGCTTTCTATTAATTAATTTCGGCTACCATTTAACAAACATTAAAATAAGATCCTTTTGGAATTATAAACTGATCCAAACACGACACTTTTTGAAAAAAAAAAGCGATATTTTAAAAAACGCGGGAACATGTCCTTCACATTACTTTGTTTTGACAGTTTCTTATGATCGTAGGTAAGTTCAGGTTTTTTTATTTTACTTTATTTTAGATCTTTTAGATAGTTTTTACTGAACCTTTAGGTTTTATTCATGTATAAAATGTTTTATAAGGCTTATCTGACAATGGAAATGAACGTTATCTTGATTTTATGTTCATAAATGAGGTGCTGACATCTGGGTTCAATTTTTTTTGCGAATTGCTAATTATCGGCACTGGTACTGTTACATGACAAAGTGGTATGTAAAATTGTTAATCCATATATTTTATTGTAACGCTTGATTATTTTATGCCTAGAATTCAATATTCTTGGAAAAAGTACTCTATGATTTCGGATTTCATATCCTGGCATGGTGCTGAAACTAACATTGCTAGTTATTTTCATAGTGTTGATATTATGATCAAAAGAATGTCTATTATTTTTTGGAATTTTTTATATTTATGTAATTATTTTTCTGAAACTTCGGTTGTTAGGCTAGGTATAAATAAAAGAGATTTTACTATAAACATTGGATTATTTTATTTATCTACCTAATTTTATGTCTAATTTTAAGGTGCTAATAATTGGTTCAGTCAATGCCAATAATTGGCGATGATGGTGCCAATAATTGGCGCCAGGGTCATTATTTAGTCAGACTCATCTAAATAAAATGTGTATGAATAATAACTATTTTTTATAACAAAAATCAATTATTTATTAAATAATGAACCAAGAAAGCATATTGTTATAGTTGTTATCATTATCATCACTGTGATAAACGATGTTAAAGTAGGACTAACTCTTAAAGTGCTGATAATTGGTAGCATCACCCTACCTAGTCTATGTAAAGGCCTCATGAGAATTCATAATCACGATCGACATGTACTTTTATCCAAACCATGGCTTTCGATGTAGCAGTACAATAGCTAACTAAATAAATATGTTTTTGACACCCTAAAAAGACTAAAAGAGTTTAAGTGACTTCCTTAAGAAGAAGCAGGCGTATTAGTACTCATAACCTAATGGGCGTGAAAGAAGCAGGCTTTTACGGATCATAGTACATGCGGGTTGGCCCTCTCCCAGAGTGGTATACCTACTGCATCAACCAATTACCCTATCGCAGTCAACAGCTGAACATAGGCTTCTACACTCACGCGCCACAGAACACGGTCCTTGGCCTTTCGCATCTAGTCCGATCTAGCGACCTTTTTGAGGTTGGTATCGGGCGGATCCAATTGGATCCAACTGCATGCCTCCATGGGAAATAGGGTGTAAGTCCATTTCTGTAAATAAAATGCTTACCTGTTTAGGTACTTCCAAGCTACTCTGCGTCTTCATGTCGGCTGGTGTAGGTGTTTTGGATCGTTTGAATGTAGTGCGCAGGCGCTGCATGGCGGCAGGGGCGGGCTGCTCGCGCCCTCCTCATGTCACGGGCCCGCCCCGCCGCCGTCGCCTGAACCCCGGACGCAAACACCGCTCACCACCTCTGTATCATTGTTATCATTAACATTATTTATCATTATAATTAAATTAAAAAATATAAGATAATAATATTTTACTTTCAACACTGTGATAAAATATTGAGTAAATAGACTGTATGATACAGAGTTTGACTCTGTATGGTACAGAGTTTAAACATTATAATAAAATTATATTCATAAATATTTTTTTAATTTATTATATAATATGTATTATTATAATTCAATTTTTTTAAAAAAGTATTTTAATATTTTTTAAATGAAACTCTAGCAGTACTAACATAATTAATTATTTAGAACTTACGGCACTTTCTATTTATATACAATTGCTGACAGTTCTTCCCACTTTTCTCGTCTTATATAATAATATTGTAGTGTATATTTAGCGTATAATTTATTCATGAAAAGAATCACGAAGTCTTTTTTATAACACTTACAGCTAAAGTTTGGTTGGTTAAATCGAGGTACCACGGGAAAATGTGTCTTATTGCAAAAGGTAAAAAGGGTTAAGGTTAAATCTGGAGGTTGTCCATGAGAGGTTCTCCATTAAATATGTAACGCTGTAGTGTAGGACTAAAATGAAAAACGTCACTTCCTCTTCTCGTAAGTGATTTAGCTCACGAATACCGTAAAAGTCAAATAAAGGAAGACATACATAAATTATTACAAGATACAAAAACTCAAGTGCCAACTTGGGTTCATCGTTACAACCTATTATTGCTTCACTTTCAGAAACATCTAAGACTAAGCCCACTGAAATGTCTGTATGAAAACTTAAGAAATTATGTAAAAACTCAACCACTATTCAAACCGTAGTAATCCATCTGCCTGACGTAGCATCACAGGGATGTCTCTCTTCGTCACAAGAATAAATAAAAAATAAATATTCTTCACTCTTTCACACATCTGGTCCCAAACTAAGCAGAGCTTTTACTATGGGTAGCTTAGAGCTTTTACTAGACAACGGATAAACATACTGAAATACTTTTTTTGTAAATACATACCTACATATTATTATACATAGAAAACACCCAGACCAATGCAAACAATTATGTTCATGCACACAAAGATTTGCATTGAGCGGGAATCGAACCCGTGACCTCTTCGTAGCTGTCATGTTATATAACCACTACGCCACAGAGGTCGTCAACTAGAAGTTTTCAGCATTAATTTTTGAACCACTGACCAATGTACAAAATTTACAAAACCTCTGTGGCATAGAGGTTTCATGACTATAGGCCGACCGCTTAACTCAGACCCCGCCTGCGGTAATAGGGGTGCGCGGGGGGCGAGGACAAAGGAGAGAGCTGTCTCTTGATTTTTTGGCAAAACGGCGCCATCTAGATACTGTGACCCCGAACTACATCACATCACAACACAGCTCTAATTTTTAGCTAGCTTATTTTTATGAAATAAAAAGAAGGAAATGTTGAAATTATACCCTAAACCAATCGAAATACCTGGAGAGGTTTTCTTATTTTTCTGGTCAGGCTTTAAATTGTGTAATAATTTAGATTGCATATTTTCTCTAAGAAAGTACGAGTTTAAATGGCAAGATGACGCCACCATCTTTGAAGTTTGTAAATTGAATAGAAGACGGACTAGCTTACTGCACTAGTGTCATACTGACATACTGACTAGGTGTCCGTTATGGTAGTGTGTAAAAATAAAAAAAGCTCTTATTATTGTTCTTATTATCTGTAAATATTTTCTAAGATTGATTCTTACAAATTAATATGTTTAAATCATACCTGTTTTAATGTGTATATGAGTCATATAATTTCAAAATCCCCTAAAGTGCTTTTTATATATATAATAATATATTTTAATATATTTGTAGACTCTTCAAGAAATATCCCAACAAACATTTTAGTCTGTTAATTGGAACGTATACGGCTCAAAGTACTTTAAACATCGTATTGAAGTAATTTCAGCGTATAATACAACTTAATGCCCCCTTATCTGAATAGAACTCAGAGTTGTATAAAGTCGTTGTATAAACGTGCATTGACGTTTATACAACTATTTGAAATTACCATTATACAACTTTCACTGGTATAGCCAATGAAGTCGTACTAGGAACGTCTTTACGACTTTTACACAAACGTTATTTGTAAAGAAGCCGTGAGAACTACTCTTACGTGACAATAGCATAAGAGTTACCAATTGCACTCTTACACGACTCTCAGTCAAATTCTTATACTATTATGCAACAATTATACAACTAAATGTTTTATAAGTGCAGTATAAGTGACATTGTAACTAAGAAATGTTTTTCTATGTTTGTTGAAACGAATACTTGTACAGGGCAAATTAATATTAACCAAACTAGAGTTGGTTCCGTACAAAAATTAATTTTAAATGCAATGAAATTTAGATTAGCGCAGAGTATGTATCATATTGCGCAAAGTGTGGAAAGTGGTCCTAGTGCTTTTGCATTAGTAGAGGAAAAGGAAGACGAAGAAAATGAAAAATAATAAGTGGTTTTTGACTGACAAGCATGAGGGTTTCGAAATAACATTTATATAAAATACTTAACGACACTTATATAAATTTGTTAGGGAATATTATAGAAAATGTCACTGAATGTTTTTGAAAAGCCTAGTCATCATTTTTAAATATATTTATGATAAATTTTATCAGTATGAGAAGATTAGAAGCTACATTTAATATTACTGATCTAAAGTATAAGCTAGTGTCCATAGAACATGGCTCAAATATTTATTTTACTCCACTCATTCATACTCTAGTGTGAAAGGTGTAAATAAAAATAAATTAATCAAATTGGTTTTATTTATTATTAACATTCCAGTAAAATAAAATAATTTTTTTTAGCAATCACAAGCATTAAACAGATTTCATGCCTTAACATTGAAAATATACAAAAAAAATTATCATCTTATTATATCCGACTCCTTATGTACTCTAATTTATTCAAACAACCCTAATTTTGTTAATATGGCTGATACTAAACTGATAAAAAATAAATGCACAAAATGAAAAGTCGTTTTGATGTTGTCTTACTGTTGTAATCAGAACCATATGTTGTGTAAAGGTAAATATTTGTACGTTCGCTAAAAATGTATGGATAATTTATGTTTATTTATAAGAATTAGTAGGACGCGTTTGTTTTATTGCCAAAACTAACGCATATTACACGATAACATTAATTTCCCATCAGATATATGCACTATAACCACTTTAACACGAGCTAAAGATGTTACACATATTTAGTTTCTAATTAAAAATGGCTACTTCCTTTATAAACTTCAAAGACTCGATCGATGACACAAGAAAAAGTTACCTCGTTATAGTTCAAGTCTCAGTTTTGACACTTCAATTCACTTTGCAACAAAAATGTTACATAAAAATCGTAATTAACACTGTCATGTCGCAAAATGCCGTGAAACAGCGATAAAAATAGATTTTGCAACATCTACACGACGACTACAGAACTAAAATTTCATTTATACAACGTTTACGCGACTATATTACAACTCTGATTCGTATAAAATGGGCCTATTTTCGGTCGCCTCAACGTTACTACAACGTTCTTGCAACCAGCTTTTACAACCAAAAGTTCAAATGGAGACGTTGTAGTGACTTCAAAAATGTTTGTTGGGATCCTTAACAATACTTTTTACAATAATTAAAAGAACCTATTCTTTAGATTATAATTAAGTAAAAAGAATGTCTGATTTAATGTTGTAAAACCAAAATACAACTAATTAATTTTTGCAATTTTTGTCCTTGAAGTCGGTTTTTTTTTGTAAAAACTTATTTTATTTGGCATAGGAACCAACTCGATATAGCTCTTGTGTACGCTACCAAACCGGACACCGCTACCCCTCCCCCTCGTCCCTTTCATACCGCAGGCGGGGACTGAGATAAACGGTCGGCCTATAATTAGCGATGATATCGGCTTCAATTTATTCATTTAAATTATCTATAGTACAAGCTCAGCTTAGTTTGGCGGTCTAGACGGCGCTGGTGTTAATGTCTGAGAAATATTATTATGGTACAAAAAGTTCTTTAAGATTAAGGTTGACATATCTTAGTATGTGAACCTGCGACTTTATAAAAGCAGCAATCGTAAAATGAGGCCATAAGCCAAAACAAACATTTGAAGAAAGCAAAGAAAAAATAAACAATACGTAAGGAGGCTTTCAAAGATCAGAGATAAAATGTTTGCTACTGTTGAAAGAATTGCATTTATTGTGTTTACCTATAAAGGCTTACACTTGACGGCGGAATACAAAGGGACATAAACAACTAATTTTAGAAAATGTTTAAGTGTGCAAGGCAAAATGTGTCGTATAAACGTACTCGTAAATGTTATTATTACGTGTAAAAAAATACGGTTAAACCACGAAACCGTAAGTTAATCTAATTAATTTTATTATTTGGCTTGTAATGTGCGGTAAATTTACGGAGTAGAACATGTTGATAGAAACCATTCCGTGAGATGCGGTTGGTTCTTATCAAAATTTGCGTGTTTTGTGACAGACGAAGAATAAAAAGTACCACTCTTTCTGTGGTTGTCGCAAAAAGAGTAGACGTTGTATTTTTTGTCCACCTTTTATGTTAATACAATTATTTAATATTGTTCAGTTCGAGCTATCGTGAGTGACTATCAACTACATAGTAGGTAAGTATGAAACTGAACAGATGTTATCAAATAATTATAACATCTATTGTGAAGTCGGAGCGACATACCCAGTCAATATGGGCAAAGCTCCAAAATAAGTAGATTAAAATGATTCTAAGGATATAAGTGTTAAACTAAGATATTTATCCTTAGTGATGCGGGAACTCTCCATCTTTTTCCTCCCTACATTTTATTGATGCGTAGAATCGCGTTTATTCCCTGGCGGAATAAGTTTTATTGACATTGACTTGAAAGATTTTGTAGTAGCTAGTTTTTCTAGTAAGTGTCAATAAAATTTGTGTAGTGTATACATAAACAAAAACTACGTATGGCATTTATTGTAACAGAAAAGACCGAATTTCCTTAAAAATATATGATAATAAGTTCTGTATTCGCGCTTTGCGTCAGACTCGATCAATTTGCCGTGTCATTATTTAAAAAAGAACTTTAAAACATTACAATGTTGAATTTTGATTAACCTCGTAAACCCTTTAAAAAATTGTACAATAGGCTAATAATCCAAAAATAATTGGATGGAACTATTGGGTAGTGTTTACAAGTTAGTTAGTGTGTTGAAGGCTATTATTCCCACCCCATCTTATCCCGTATTCTAAAATTAGGTAAGTCGACGAGTCGCAAAACACAACTTTCTTCACGTTTGCAGGTATTTTACCTACCTACATTAGGAATAGAAGGAAAACTTCATAATAAACCCTATACCAATCCCTTTTAGCGTGATATTTGTAGGTTAAGTGTCACTCTATCACAGAAGAAGGATGGCTGTATGATATTAGTATATGTACTCAATCCAGAATATCAAATTCAGAGGCGTTAGTCTGTCTCTCTATATAGTAGCTATAATCAAATCACTTATATGTAACTGCTATAATTCAACCAAAATCTCAATTGGAATAGTGGCGGTAAGCCACCTCAACCAGTTTCAATAGATTTGAACATATAGGTAGACACACATATACCTACACTTACCAGTGTACCAATAGATATTATCTACATACTAAACAAATCAAATCTTTGATTCCTCTTTTCATTAATTTTAAAAATAAGTATAAAATAAGATGTCATTACCCCAAGACAGTGCGTTTCCCAAAAGTTGAGGGGAATGATCAAATAACTCAAAAAACAATGAAACGAAATGAAAGGAAATGGTACTTAAATAATGATAAAATGATAGTAGGCCAAGTATTCTGTAGACGAATGATTAAGTAAGAAGTATTACAATAATCTCATGACGACCTCTAATGTTTATATAACATGACTGCTACGCAGAGGTCTCGGGTTCGATTCCCGCTCAATAGAAATCTTTGTGTGCATGAACATGATTATTTGCATTGGTCTGAGTGTTTTCTATGTGTAATATGTATTATATTTACAAAAAAGAAGTATTTAAGTATGTTTATTCGTTGTTCTGTTACCTTTAACACAAGCAGGTTAAGCCTAGCTTCCTTTGGGAACAGGTGGCGGTGTGTACAGATGTCCGTAAATATTTATTTATTTATAAATATTTATTTAACTTCCTAGAATTGTTGTCCTAATTATTAAGGACCTTGTTAAACAAATGTTGTTGCAGTAAAGCAGCAAGTGAGTATTTCCTCATTGTTCTTGTAGTAACGACGACGTATAAATACATTCAAGAAACGCCTGACGGAATAGTTACGCTAATACTGTTCGCTTCGTTCATTGCATGATTAAAATGTTAGCCAAGGCGCTTTGATGCGAATTTACTTTATTTACTTGTTAACTGTATGTATGGTTACTTATGTGGTGATAGTATTTTATTTGTTATATTATAGCTTGTTATGATAGATAAGAAGATCCGTGTATATATTTTCTTTACGAGATAAAAAGAAAGAAAACTTGAAATTAAACCCTATCCCTCCGTCATTGGAGGAGGCCCGTCCTTGTAGTGGGACATTAATGGGCTTGATGATAGGTATAAGGTCGATGTTTGTTTGGCAGATTTTACTTGAATTAAAATACGTGCTTACTTTATGACTGTTTAATTGCGACTAAATAATATACGAACCAATACATTATTATATGTGATAACTAACGATACAACATGCCGCCCACCAAAAGACGGCGTTCTTTTATTACAAAATAGTAACAAAATTCATATTATGATTATAACAAAATCTAATACATAGGTATGCATAATAAAGTATAATAGAATAGGTACATACTATAACGATACGATACTACAACTACAAGATAATATATTATTTCTCTTATGCAACAGGTGATTATAATGACATTATTTAGTAGACAGTTATACTTAAACATTTACATTTACAACTACAGTTTAATCATTATTGATAGGTAAAGGACACAATTTTGAAACACATCGCTTAACTATATTATTTCCACTTTTAACACTATACACTCTGGTAACGTTGTCTCCACCAGGATGTTTGTATACAATACGACCCATAAGGAATTTACCAGGTGGCAGTCCGTCTGTTTTTATCGAAACAATATCGCCTATCTCAAATTCCTCTGTTTTCTTTAGCCATTTGGGGCGTTGTTGTAGTCGGGTTAAGTACTCTTGATGCCAACGTTTCCAAAAATCGCCAAACAGTTTCTGCGTATGTTGCCAACGAGACAAGCAATTTATTTTGGTGTCTTTGAAGTCGGGTGAAGGTAAGACAACCGGAGCTTCGCCTATTAGGAAATGTCCAGGTGTTAGGACTTCAAAGCAGTCTGGATCCTTGTCATCAATGGGACACAATGGCCTTGAGTTGAGGCAAGCCTCTATTTGGCATAGAACAGTTGTCATTTCTTCATACGTTAGGTTGGAAGTGAGGACTCGCTTTAGATGGTGTTTAACTGACTTTACACCTGCCTCCCATAGACCTCCAAAATTTGGTGAGTATGCTGGTATAAAGTGCCACTGAGTACCTTCCAGTGCTAATGTGTTAGATATGTTGCCTTCAAAGATGAGATTAGCCTCTTTCCATGCAGCTATTAGTTCTTTATTGGCACCTACAAAGTTTCGACCTTGGTCGCTCCAGATGTCACTGCATTTTCCTCTTCTCGCCGTAAAACGTTTAAATGCAGCTATAAACGCCTCGGAAGATAGGTCGCTGACTAATTCGAGGTGCATAGCTTTTGTAGACATGCATATAAAAACGCATATGTATGCCTTTTGTGTTCTAATGCCTCTTCCTTTGGACATACTGATATGGAATGGGCCTGCAAAATCGACACCGGCGTGTAAAAAGGCTCGAGCAGGAGTTACCCTTACTTGCGGGAGGTCTCCCATGATTTGGATCCTGGATAACGTCCTTAGTCTGGCACATACAAAACACCTATGTATGCACGATTTTACTAGCGCCTTACTTCGAATGATCCAGTATTTTGAGCTTAGGTAGCTTAACATGAGCTGAACGCCACCGTGTAATGTATTAGAATGCGCGTCATTGACAATTAATGGAATTAAATCGTTATTATTACCCAGAATAATAGGATGTTTGACTTGCTGGTCTAGCTTAGCGTTACGAAGTCGGCCGCCCACCCTGAGGATACCATCTTCATCAAGGTAAGGATTTAACATTTTAATTTTACTTTCTCTTCTTACAGTCTTTTTTAATTTTAATCTTTCTATGTCATGTGTAAACTCTTCTTGGTGTACTAATTTAATGCATTTTAATAATGAGCTTTCTAATTCTTGAGTTGTAAAAGTAACTCCTATGTTTTCTGTACTTTTGTATTTTAAAAATCTTCGAGTGTATGTAATTACTTTTATTAGTTCCTTCAAACTGCTAAATTCTTTAAATTGTGATGTTATGCTTTCTTCAATGTTTACTTTTAAATTCGTTTGTATTTTATCTTTTTTCTTTTCTAAATCTGTAGATACATTTACTTGTTTTAATTTTATTTCTGTTTCAGAGAGCCAAGCTGGGCCCTTCCACCACAAAGAACATTCTTTTAGATCTGATAGTAACATGCCCCGAGACGCGATGTCTGCAGGATTATCTTCAGAGGAGACATGAAACCACCGCTTGTTGTTCACGTTTTCGATTGTTTCTACAACTCGGTTTGCTATAAACGTTTTCCATCTGTGGGGGTCGCCTGACAGCCAAGCGAGGACAATGTTTGAGTCTGTCCACGCATAAATCTTGGATGGATGAATTCGCATGGCTACTTCTATTTGTTTTAATAGCTTCGACAACAATAATGAACCACAAAGCTCTAAGCGTGGTAAGGAAATGGTTCGTAGAGGTGCCACTCTTGTCCTAGCAGCTAGTAGCTTCGTAGATATCGTGCCATCTTCCAACTTTACTCTCATGTAAGCGACAGCTGCGCATGCTCGCATGGAGGCGTCGCTGAAGCCGTGAACTTCGACACTACCTGTGTTACTACTTAATGTACCAAGCCATCGATCAATATGTATTTCTTTTACTAACTCTGTATCTTGACGTGTAGTTCTCCATTCATCTTCTACCTCTTTGCTTATTCTGTCATCCCAGCCAACATTCTCTTGCCATAATCTCTGTAACAGCATCTTGACTAATATGAGACTTGGAGCGACCCATCCTAGTGGATCAAATAGCTTTTGAATGTCTGATAAGATACTTCGCTTGGTGATGTTGTCTGAAGTCACTGGTAAGTTTACTTTGTACTGAAATTGGTCTGTTCCTAGATTCCAGATTAACCCTAAAGCTTGTACTGTACCGTCTAGTTTGATATCTAAGTGAGCTCTAGTTGTTCTTTGAGTTGGTTCTATCGATTGCATAAACTCAGGTGAATTGGAAGACCATTTTGAAAGTGTGAAGCCGCCCTTATGCAGTACTTTAGCTACTTCTTGAGCTGTGTGGATAGCCATTTCTGATGTGTAATTTCCTGACATAAGATCGTCAACGTAAAAGTCGTTCTTGATGATGCGCGCAGCGTCAGAATGACCTTTGTCTTCATCGTCAGCCACTTGATGGAGCGTTCGTACAGCTAGGTAAGGTGCTGATGCTGTACCGAATATGACACGTAGCATACGGTATTCTTGAATTGGATCTGTCTCCTTCTCTCTCCACAAAAGGCGTTGGTAGGAGTCGGCATCTTCTTTAAACAGAAGTACTTGTAAGTACATAGCTTTAATATCGCTCGCATAGCAGACACGATACAATCTTGATCTCATTACAATGTCTCTAAGGTCATTTTGTAATTGAGGACCTACCAGGAGTTCTTCGTTAAGAGAGACATTATTTGAGCCCTTGGCTGAAGCATCAAATACGACGCGTGTTTTCGTGGATTCCTTGTCGGAGCGGACAACAGCGTGATGTGGTAAGTATACTGCTTTCTTATTCTTTTCTTCTTTTTCTGTTATTTTTTCCATAAAATTTGCTTGTATATAGTCTTGCATGACCTTTTGGTATTCTTCTTGTAGTTTAGGTGATTTTCTAAATTTTCTTTCTAGTTGTAATAATCTTTGTCTTGCTATTTCTTTCGTATTTCCGTAGGGGGAAAGGGGTTTGTCGGTTTTAAAGGGTAACTTTACTATATATCTTCCTTCTTCTGTTCTTGTATGAGTATTTTCATAGATAGTTTCACATAAGTTTTCTTCTCTTGTTAATTTTCTTTTATTTTCAGTGTCAATCTCCCAAAGAGATTTTAACATAATATCCATGTCTACTTGATGATGAAGGACCAGAAAAGATTCATCTTGTGATTTGGTACTAATTTCTCCAAACAGGATCCATCCCAGGTTTGTTTCTTGAGCACATGGGGAACCGGGGACGCCCTTGATAAGTTGTTGTTGCACTATCTGTGCGTACTCTTTGACACCTAAAAGTAGATCGATTGGACCTGGTAGATGATAGTTTGGATCTGCCAGGTTGAGTCCTTCTAAGTGTGGCCAATGTGATACAGTTACAGCTTTGGAGGGGATTTTGGTTGTTAAACTTTTAGACATAACGTATGCTTGTATAGTGATCTCGAAGCTCGTGTTCCAACGAGAAGCGATTCTTAGCTGCACCACGTGATCAATATTGGTTCTTGTAGATCCCACCCCAATGATACTTCCCTTTGCTGCCTGTTTGTTTAGTTTGAGTAGTTGTGTCGCCTTCTCGCTAATAAAGGAGGCCTGCGAACCTTGGTCTATTAGCGCCCGTAAAACGACAGTGTGGTTGTGTTCATTCTTAGCTAAAACTGTCGCTGTCGCTAATAGTGCTATACTTGAGTGTTGCTTAGTACTGTGGTGCGACGCGATCGTTGTGGTGACTACTTCTTCTATGTCTTCTACACTGTGATGTGATGTCTTCGGTTGGTTTACGTTCTCAGATTGACCCGAAAAATCCCTGTTCCTGTGTAGAAGAGTGTGATGACGTCGCTGACATATACGACAAGACATTTGCAGTTTACATTGGTGTGCAGAATGCCCTGGTACCAAACAATTGAAACATAACTTCTTTGACTTCACGTATTCACTTCTTTCAGTAGGTTGCAGGTTGGTAAAATTCTTGCAATGACATAAAGTATGATTTTCTGTACATAGCACGCATGATTTATCTGCCGCCGACGATGATGACGTAGTTGATGTGGCAGTAACTATATTTGATCGTTGTCTTATTTGTTTGTCGCGGGAGCCCGATGTAGACATGACAAGTTCTAATGTACGGTATCTTGATTGCAGAAAATCCTTTAACTCCCATGTAGGTAATTTGTCTTCATCTTTTGTGTAAGCCATTTGTTCCCATTCCTTATGCGACTCAGGGTCCAACTTCTGTATTACAAGAAATATTATTATAGGATCCCATGAGGCGGTGAGTATGTTTAAGTTATTTAAGTTGCTTAAACAATTAGTCGTGGTGTCTACTAATAGTTTTAATTGACTTGCAGATGGCGAAACAACTCTTTTTTGGTTAAATAACTTAGTTAAAATTGAGTTAAGGGTAAGTCTTTTGTTTCCGTACGTAGATTTAAGTATACTCCAAGCTTGTGAGTAATTACTCTGAGTTATTTGTATTGGTTTCAGCAATGTAGCAGCTTCTCCTGTGACACTACTTTTCAAATAATGTAACTTTTGAACGTCACTAATCGTCGTGTTTTTGTGTACAGTCACGAGCAATAATATGTACACATTTTCGCATTTTGTAAACCAGTTATCTAAAGTTCTGCCAATTCAAAATTGAAAATTCGAAGATTAATTCAAAACTGTACGGAACCTCTTCTAAATTACGAATTCATTTTGATATTGTAATGTCTAGATAAACGTGCAGATAGTTTAGAAAATTTGAAAATGTGTACATATTATTGCTCGTGACTGTACTAATGAGAGAAATAAATCTTGATATGTAGGCCAGTCTTCGTAATTACCGCTAAAATTAGGTAATTGTATCCTCGGCAGCCTGACGAGTTGATCACCTTTAACCGTGCTTGTAAACGAGCTGTCGCGCGACGAAGGTTCGGACGACGTCGCCGCCGCCATACTCGATAATAGATCTTGTAAATCAGCCGATAACACTAGGTATAAATCTTCTAACGCGTAATAATCTTCGTTTACAAAGTATTGTAGGCTTTTTCTTTGTTCTTTAGGTGTAATTTTGACTAATTGTTGGTGAGTGTCCTTAAAAATAGCCCAATACTCATCTATACACTTTATCCGAGCTTCGATGTATCCTTTAGTCAGTCTAGCTTTAGGACATTTCTTCAAATTTACTTGACTTTTATGTAATAATGCAGCTGTGTCTTCTAAAACATTAATTAACTCGGTTGTAGTAGTCATCGTCGATCTTTATAATCCGCTGAGGAATGCTATTGTTCTCGTAGGCCGGCCGGTAGCTTCGATAACTTGTTTTTTGCACTTCAAATATCCGGCGCGATTATGACCACTATGATGATAGGTATAAGGTCGATGTTTGTTTGGCAGATTTTACTTGAATTAAAATACGTGCTTACTTTATGACTGTTTAATTGCGACTAAATAATATACGAACCAATACATTATTATATGTGATAACTAACGATACAACAGGGCTGTTATGATGATGATAGATAAAATGGTTAGATTAAGCAAGGACCTTTAATAAACAGATCTAAAAAAGTTTAATTTTAGAAATTCTTGTGTCGTTTAATGCTTTATATTTCGTGATATTTGGATTGGTTTCCTCCTTTCTTGTAATTTTTTTATGAATCGTAGCAGCACACATCATTATATTATCCACTTGAACGTAAAAAAACGCTTTACTTAAAATAACTCAAGTACAAATTACAAGCGCCTGTTAAAACGGAGACATACTAATCGTTGTACCGCGACTTGCCCTACTATACATGCTAGGCTCACATCTAAGACGCTGTTAACTACTCTCAACATTAGGCTTACTACACAGCGTAACAAGCACCTTAATCAGTTACCCTAAAGTAACAATGCACGATGACTACTATACTCAAATACTACAGATGCGATTTCAGGCAAAAAAATGGGACCACGTCAGACGTACAGCTACCAAATAAACATTAATCGAATTCGGTTTACTTAATAAGAAGTCATAACAAAAAATAAGACAACAATCTCCTTTTTACACATACACACAACTTAGGCTACAATCACCTTTTTAAACAAAAAAACCATACTCGTACTTATTACCGCGTCTTCCTTTACACGCCAGGTTCCCAACCTATCTGGCTTCTATTCCTAATCCGCAATTCACTATTACTACTCTCAGTTACATAGGCTCACTGATAAGAAACCTTGATCAGTTACCCTATAGTAACAAAGCACGATGATTACTATACTCAATGTCACCACTGCTTTCGTATTGCACAATGAGAGCTTTGATTAAAAAGACGCAACGAGTCTTCACTGCTTGTATACAATAGTGAAGTATTAATTGGTTTGTTATAATGTTCTCGTCTACTTTCTTGGATTTACTGCTTCAATAGTTAGAAATATTAAGTAGGTAAGTACAGTCACGAGCAATAATATGTACACATTTTCAAATTTTCTAAACTATCTGCACGTTTATCTAGACATTACAATATCAAAATGAATTCGTAATTTAGAAGAGGTTCCGTACAGTTTTGAATTAATCTTCGAATTTTCAATTTTGGATTGGCAGAACTTTAGATAACTGGTTTACAAAATGCGAAAATGTGTACATATTATTGCTCGTGACTGTACCTATCGATAGGTGCATAATCTATGTTACAGTTAAATGTTGTTACGGATTAAGAATACTATGCGTGATGTCTTGGGTGTAGTAAAATAAAGACTAAAGGAAAGTTTACAGATAAATTATCTCTACGAAAACAAATGAAGGGAAACTTGAATTAAACCACGAAACTTAACTGTTTGGCCAGCCTTGTATTAGCAGGCACTTAGCCTGTCTTTATCTCTGGAGAAGGCCCTAGTAGTAGCACATTATAATTATTATTAGTGTGGTTATGATTGGCACATTTGCTTGTCATTCTAGTAGTACGGTGCTATTGGTATGAATGCTGGTAATTTCGTCCGTTAGTAATGTACAGGATTATTAACTGGCATCGTTTATCACTGACGAGGGAGATAAAACGAGAAAATAAAAGACACAATAACACTTCGTCCATTTTGTCACAAAAATACTTTGTTTTAGCTTTGACTTCACGTTTAACTCGAATACGATTCCGATTCATATTTTTTTATACAAACTCGTACTCTATACTTTAAAAAAAAGGAAATCATCTTTAAGACATACAACCTACAATTTAAATGGAACGAAATGATAAGTTATTTTTTCCTTTCTCTTAAACCATTTAACATTATCCCTAATAAGTACGAATTTTCCATTCGCGCAATCCAGTTGACCTTATTCCGAAATTATATAAGAAAGGAATGAATCTAATAAAGATACCAACTAACCCCTTGTGATACTGATGACGTAGCAAAAATATATGTCTAGATTTATCCACGTAAAAGCTACCATCACTCAAACTTGCTACTAGAAGATTCGTTTACTTGACGCTGGCGCGCGAAGAATTTCTCAAAGGCTATATTAACATCTCTTAATATACTGACCAAACAAATGGGTCATATCTTGGCAAGAGATGAAGGCATTCATCAGGAAAGTGGTGTTAAATCCTCATTAGTTAGGACAATGTAATAATGCTTTCATACCTTTTTCCGTATAAAAATGATTCTGGCAAGCGATATATCGTTATATTAAGTTTTCTTCCGTATTAGAGTAAAAGGAGTGGACGGCCCCTGTAGAACTTTTAAGGGCTAATTATCTTGTCATCGCCGTGTGGTGACGGAGTAAGAATACAATATGTCACCACCCCATCTCATCCCATGGGTGTAGTACAAACCGACTTAGGAACTGTCCGTGAATATTATCTTTACAAATAAAAAGAAGGAAAACTTGAAATTAAACCCTGTACCAATCCGTCTGGCCAGCGTGGTATTAGTAGGCCAAGTATCTCTCAGTTACGGGAGGAGGCCCGTCCCTGCAGTGGGACATTAAGGGCTGTTATTATGATCTTGTCATCTTAGTTTTTGTGTAGATAACTTGCTAGGTTCTAAACAAATGCCACTATTTTTTACTGTTTGTTTTGTTTTCTATATACTTTTAGTGTAGCATAAGACTATTAGTATTATTGTAGTATTCGTAGTCCATTTAAAGATTAAATGTGTGTAAAAAATATAAAATCGCGGCAAAAACTCTCAGCCTTCACTCAACCTAAGTAAACAAAATACTGAAGGAAAAGCCTTCAAAATGTACAAACGAACACTTTGAGCACTCAATAAATATATTTACATACGCAGTCAAATACAAACTCCTTAAAAAGCGTCAATTTCGTAATCAAAGGCAGAAGTAGGTACATACTTGTTAGTCTTTTGCAGGCTTCTCACAACACTTGTTTTGAGGAGCTTACAAGGACTAGATTATCATAACAGACAAGACTATACATATATTATAGGCAATGCAGGTACTTAACAAATTTTTAGGCAGGTGAGAAGATGTATAGTGGTACCTTACCGCTGCCCATGGACGTTAGTCATACCATACCAGAGTATAGCCAAGCCGTTGCCTTGACAGACAAAAGTTGTTAAGTCTCATGTACCATTCCACCTCGACACCAACAATTTATACTACGCTAACCCATAAAAGTGAACTTTTCAGTAGACGCGTTTAAAGGGAAAAACGCGATAACTTTTATATTAATAAGGATATTGATTTGAAATTTTGTATGATTAATATATCATTTATTTATAGTTATTTCATATTTATATTTTTGATTAATTGTGTATGTTTTTTAATTTAGTGCAAGTTAGCCGTATATACTCCTAATTCCACAATATTATTTTACGCACTACACACGTCTAACTAGTAGTCAGCGTAGTGTATTACGGGCGGTCACAGTACTAAACAAGTGTGATTTTTATTGCTTTACATTGCTTACTCTAAAATATATTATGCATTCATTTAAACTTAAGCCTACATTTAATAATGTCAAATATGCTTTCAAGTATTTAATATAGTTTTATGCGAGAAACAATATAAAATTTACAGTCGCTAACTAGTGCATGCCCAATCGAAGAACGAAATCCGATCGGGCTACATTACGCTAAGTAACATTTAGCGTAGTGTTGCACGAACTTTAAGCAAAGCGGCTAAAACTTACAAAATAATATAGTAAATTCTACAAACCATATTTTATATACTTTAACATACAATATAATATTTAATAGCACTTTAAACTTACGTCTTTTAGCAGTAAAAAGCGGAATCTCATCATTTTTATCAACACTCCTCAATGAATATTTTACCTTTTTGGTAAATTTCACTAAATATTTAGCTCGTTTTCGTGTCATTTTTGTAAAAATACACAAACACTATTAATATTTAGACTAACTTGTAACAATAGCTCTATTAATTAGCATTATACTATTAAAGTGTTTCAAACAGCACACTTCCATCTTATAATGCGACAAGTAAAGTTAGCGTAAACAAAATCGAGCGATTCTAAAAATTACCTGTACTTAGCGTTGTATAAAATTTGTAACTTCGTTATTTTTGTATATTACTTCATGATTTTTTTATTACAAATAAAATACCACATTTTAAGCACTTAAGCGTAAAAAACGAATTTTCCTAAAATTCGAGTTAGCGTAGTATAAATTGTTGGTGTCGACCTGTACCTCCCACATTCACTGCTTCGCATTACTTAACCTCCTGAGTACATTTGTTCTGCCCATAGAACATAGACAATATTTAAATCTGCGACCATTTTTTTAAGAGACCACCCAAAGTTCAATTTATAAGTGTGTTTAATTGACCTTTCCCCCAATAAAAAAAAATAGCAACTACCAACATTATCTGTCATTTGTCAAAAACATGGGGTCAGAAGAAAGACGGGTGATGGTTGGTCCGCGCAGTGGTAAGTAATGCAAGTTTATCAAAATGTTAAGTAGTTAATTTTCTTGTTTTTTTTTATAATATCCTTCTAAATAGTTATTATTATTGATTTATGTAATTATTTTGTAGAAATAATAAAATATTGTCAATATATTGCCGTCATCACTTTTTACGTTCTGCCTACAGAACAAAAGTATGCAGTAAATATTATTTTACACTGACACTCAATGTACTGTATGCAGTACGTAACTACATTTTGTGTTTTTTTACATTTGTTTCAGAGATACCAGATAATGTCGTAACCATTTATGTCGTAGACTCTTAAATTCAGAAGCAGACTCGGAGTTTGTACCCATCGAAACCGTGCAAAGAGCTGGTGAATGTAGCAATTCAAGCAGTTCGGACGAAGACGAAGGTATAGCTACTAATCCTTCCTTAGAGTCTTCCGTTCTGGGGTCCAGAGTTCATCTGGTGAGTCACATCTGAGAGGAGGCTATAGAAGAAGAGGTTGTGGACAACATCAGACACAGGAGACGAAAAATGAAGAGTACCTAGTTACCACTGATAGCTTTTGCAATGACACGCAATCGATTTTTTAGCAACAAACTGCATTTGAAATGTGTGTACGATCCAGAAATAACGCCAAAGGTTACAAAAGATATGGAAAATACTGCCTTATTTTAATCGATTCCTATCTGGATGTCAGAAACAACCTCGTCCTCGGGAAATGAGCATTGATGAGGATTATATTGTTAACAGGAAAATGTCCTATACGACAATATTGTCCAAACAAACCAAATCCCGTTGGTCTTAAAATTTTTGTTCTGGCTTACCCGCAAGTTATTGCGTGTGATATGGTAGCTTATCAGGGTGATACTACTTACCCACATTTAATAAGTCAAGGATTTGATTTTGGAGAAGCTGCCATGCTGCATTTGACAGATGGTTCCAGGACACTTATTATTTTTTGACAGGTATTTTACTACTAAGAAACTTTGTGATGAGTTGTTAAGGCGCGGATTTCAAGGCACAGGCACAATATGAAAAATAAAATTTCTAGAAACTGTTGAAACTAACAATTTGTACTGATTTATTTTATTTTGGTACTTATAATACTGACCTTGTAAATTTCAGAAGAACATTTATGTTTTTACGTAACTACTTTTATTTGGAAGCTAATTTTATTTCTTTTTTGTTAAAAGCGTTTATAATAAATATTTCTATTAATTATTATTAAGTTTTTTTTTAACGAAACTACCTTTTGTGCCTAACAAAGTACTAAATATGGTTAATGTACTGTATGCAAGACATCTGAATATAATACTCATGTCTTCCATACAGAACATAGGGAAAAACCTAATTTTCCAGGCCATGATTTTTTTAAATATTTTTCTCAATATACTATAAACCATCGGAAACTTGTGTTAAAGTTTCATAGAGAAATACAAAAAAAAATGTCTCTGGTACTCAGGAGGTTAAAACTTGAAATTAAACCCTATACCAATCCGTCTGCCCAGCCTGGTATTAGTAGGCCAAGTATCCCTCCGTGTCATGGGAGGAGGCCCGTCCCTTCAGTGGGACATTATTGGGCTGTTATGATGATTTTGTAACGTTGATTGAATTCCACCAATTTTGTATAGTTTTGTAGTGGGTAAAGTCTATATATAACTGCTACGCAGAACTTTTTATGACCGCTTTTCCTTCTTTTATTTCGTAGACTAGTACTTTCCATGGGTTAACTTCTACGACATCCATAGTTCAAGTTAAGATGGCAACACAATGCTTTTTTACTCCTTTTACTTCATTTAACTTTTCATATCAGTATGAAAAAAATATTCCACAAAATAAATCAAATTTCTACTTGTCGCGTGCTACTATACTATTAATTCAGAGTATTTTTTATGCATGACACGTTATAATTATGTATGGGCCGTACAAACCTCATACAATAACGGGCTCCTTACTGTGTACCGATTTGTATAATTATTATAATTAGCTACTTGGTATAATACTAGGTTATTTACAACAGAAGTGCTATTCATATTCGGTAAATTAGTACTTTATACGCTTATGACTTAGGGCTAGAGCATTAAAGAGCCCATTAATTTCCTGCAATGATAGGGACAGTTCTCTGTTAGTGACAGATGGAAAGTTAAACTTACTATTATATGGTTTAAAGTTGTCCTTAGGGTTTGAAAAAGCCTCAAAGATGGTTTTTTTTTAATTGGCCTACCAGAGTGATTCTATGGTGCCTGATGTTAAACATTCAATAGAGTGAGCACCATGCCAGCTAAAATTTGTTAAAATTAGAAGAAACTCACTATCCGGTTCTCGAACAAAACGTCCTTAAAGAGGTATGCGCTTGCATATCGTGTTCAGCATCCCAACCAGAGTATAGGTATAATCAGGCCGGTATGATGGCGTCGCGGCGTATTCGCGCTCATCATTAGTCTTATTGCTATGTCTTGTATAAAATAATTGTCCGTGTGGTGACGGAGTAAGAATACAATACGTCACCACCCCATCTCATCCCATGGGTGTCGTAAAATCGACTAAGGGACTAACCGTAAATGTCTTTACGAAGTAAAAAGAAGGTAAAGTTGAATTTAAAACCTATACAAGTCCGTCTGGCCAGCGTGGTATTAGTAGGCCAAGTATCCCTCCGTCACGGGAGGAGGCCCGTCCCCGCAGTTGGACATTAATGGGCTGCTATGATGTATAAAATAATGCTGTAATAATATTTCTATTGAAATTACAGGGTTACGCGAATTAGCTTGGTGCTCTGGCATCAAGCTAAGTCGAGTAACCTGTAATTTGTATAGCAATATTATTACCGCATTATTTTATGCCTATCCTGTAATAAACATGTAGAAGACATCTTAGTTGACTATGAAATTTAAGTTTGCATTGCATAGAGTTTTTCTTTACCTGTAGATAATCGGAAGCTTACCGTTAAGTGGGCAGCTTGTTTGTCTAGTAGCGCATTCATCACCATTTTAAATTGCTGTTGTGCAAGCTAAGGTAACAATAAAAATCAAATGAATTGTGATCATCCCTCTTTTTAATACTCCTGTGCATTGTCGAACAATCATTATAGACTGTATCGCTTTGCAAAGGTCGAAGTAAGAGCGTACTTATCCGTTCTTACTACGACCTTGTTTTTTCTGAAATAGAGAACATGAATTTGAGCCGGAACAAAAATGTAAAAAAAACAACGAAAGAATTCAGATGTTTAGATCGCGCCGCTAAAACTGTGAAAACTCTTTTAAGAAAATGTACATTAAAAACTTATAAGTACAGTGTTTTCTTAAGGTAATATATTTACTTTAATTTAGGCCAAAATGTAACATTTATAATTTCATGAAAGAGAGCGCTTTATGATTATCGTTAAGTAGCAGGAAACTAATAAAACATAGCGCTTAAACGAAAAACATATAAATCATGGCTATTTGATTATAATATACTCGTAATAGGAATGACATAGTGATCATGATAAAAATTAGCTCCCAACTATGTATTAACCTAAGCCGCTTTAATCACTGTTTAGCGAGTGTTTTATTAATAAAATCAACCCTATGCGAGTGCAAGAAACATTTTTTTATGTAAAACTAGAATATAGTAGGTATTACTATATTCTAGGTTTGCCTTTGGTCACTGTACTAACCTAACCTAACCAACTGTTTCTGACTTTTGCCTTAATATTGTATTTTTGCCATATATAATGGCTAGTTAATGTGATTAATTCTGCGACATTTATCACTTTATCTAAATTGAGTAGCCCTTATACATAATGGCTAGTTATTATGTACAATATTCATATTTATTACTTTGGCTGTAACATGTACACGAATGTAGGTAACATCTTAGAATGAAGAAATTAACACATGTTATGTCTGCCGTGTGAATATTACGAGTTTGTTTTAATCATGCTCTGAACTGCTGCTTACATACTCTACTCGTATTTAGTCTGGCGTGCAGTAGTTAAAGTGTAAATATCTGCTAAAATTTGAAAGCAAAATTACTCGCAACTTTGTCTCCAAAATATTACAACAGAAGCAGGTCAATTCAATACAAATTCTATTTCGACAGCTTAACAGGGTATAACTAGGCCAAATTACGAGGCAGCCTCTCGCAGGAATGGAGTGCTTGTGATCATTGTAGTTTAGGTATTCCTGTAAAACTTACTTTTACCTTTGGGTGCGAAGCCTACAGCATGTGTTATTCAAAAATTAATACATATACCAAGTAAGTCTCATTGATAAAATTATGTGAAACTAGCTGCCCCGTGCCCACTGCGTTGGGCGGCGAAAAGAACGTTATTAAGCGTCCCTTTTTTAAACATATGTCATTACTACTCCACTACCATTAGTCATAGCGTGATACTATATAGCCTATGACACTCCCCAATAAATGGACTATTTAACACAGAAAGAATTTTCAAAATTGGTTCATTAGATCCAGAGATTACCCCCTACAACTTCACAAACACACAAACTTTACCTATTTATATTATTATAGTATTGATAACCTAATCTGTACAAAATAGCAATCATCGTTAACATATTCGACTAGTCTAAATAATTCCGGTCCCTTATGCGGTCCTGTGCATCTCTTATCCATGTTTTCCTGACCAGGTCATCGGTCCATCGGAATATGAGAGGTCTGCCTACCCAGCGTCATAATAACGTCTTAAACGTTACAAAACATAATTCTAATAATTAAGCGGAAAAGTATAAAGTATTTCCATACCGTCTACGCCTGAAAGTCAGTGACTTAAGTATAATTATCATTTGATTAACATAATATTTCAAAAGAATATTTCAAGTGGGATTAAGTACGGGTGACTTCATGAATTTATTTAATGTTTGCTCTTATTTCGTGACCCTTACTTAAGAATGTCAAGAGCGACCTCCCAATTACATGGCACTTAAAATTAAAATAAGTTGTGAAATACGCCACCTTTACTTTATATTTTGTAAAAGAGGTTGGATGTTATTGTAATGAATATAAACACCACGGTGTTTCTATTTATAATATCTATGTATAGATAGTAGTGGGAAATAAAGAACAAAAAGGTTTTATAGGTTTGCCTGATAATATAAACATTTATTAAAAAATATACCGTACATAGAATCACGACTGGTTACAATGGAGGTAAACAGAGAAATTAATAATTATTTTAGTAGGCAAAGAAACACAGCTGCTTCATAAAATCCATAGGTTCAGCGAAAAAATCAAGCTTGTATATAAAAATTATACATCAATGGACAGAAAGTGAGTGATGTCAAAACTAACCAATAGAAGTAGATACAACAGAATTATTAATGCACTTTACTGCTCGCCCTGTAGGGGACTATAGCCTTTTAATGGGGCATGTAGTCAGCTACTTGCTTAGCCTATGCAAGTAACGTCACTCGGCTACAGTAATTGTTCCCTTGTGAACTGTAATCGCTTTCGTCTGCATTCATAGGTTAAGCCGAGCTTAGCCTTATCGACGCGTCTGGCAATTATTATTCGAAATTCCCCTGTTCTTAAGAATTTTAGGTTAGAACGGAATGGTTAAACTCTTTATGGGGTGTTTCAGTATATATATATACGTTTTTTTTTATTAAAAGAGACAATTCCTCCACAATATACCTATTTTTTCTTTATCTAGCGCGATATTCGAAATCTCGATCTCGAGCGTGAGAACCACTAACGACCGCTTTGCAAACGATGTAGTTAATAAGTAGGAAAGCAGTTTGATATACGAGTATAAATTTCGCATAATAAAGCACATAATTCATTACGAGGCAAGCAGCTAATAAATGTAAACGTGAAAATGACTTTAACAAAGCTTAGAAACAGATTTTTTAAGTAAATTTTTTTGTAACGAAATAAAATATTTAAAATTTATTTAACGATTGCGTCATACAATCACGAAAGTTTATTGTATTACCATTTAGAGTTTCAGTTATAACTTTACAATATTTTTTTTGCAAATTTTTTCGCTTATAAAATATTTATATTGCTGGCATAAGCCAGTGTGCTGGTAACTTTAGACCAATTTCAATACTACCTGTGATTAGTAAAATCTATGAGAAAATTATCTTATGCCAATTGGAGAGTCACTTTCATTTAAATAATATTTTTCATAGGCAGCAATACGGTTTTAGGAAGGGTAGCTCAACGATTGATGCGGGTGTTTCTCTTCTGAAATATATCTATGATGCTTGGGAAAATTCTATGGATGCAATAGGCGTCTTCTGTGATCTTTCTAAAGCTTTTGACTGCGTTGATCATGGGACACTTCTGTGCAAGCTTAGACATTATGGAATTAGGGATGCTTCTCTTGATTTATTATCTTCGTATTTAAGCAATAGGGTTCAGTATGTCGAAGTAAATGGTAGTAGGTCCTCTGGTCTTCCGCCAAGTATGGGCGTGCCTCAAGGATCCATTCTAGGTCCGTTTCTATTTTTAGTTTATGTCAATGACTTGCCGTTTCTTGCTCAGGGTTTGTGCGACATTGTTTTATTTGCAGATGATACTTCACTCGTTTTCAAAGTAAACCGTAAGCAAACTAATTTAGATGAAGTTAACGAATCTCTCGCACAAGTCCTGAACTGGTTTACTGCTAACAATTTGCTTTTAAATGCTGCCAAAACAAAATGCTTAAAATTCTCTATGCCCAATGTTAAAAGCCTTAGTAATAATCTGATTTTAAACGGTGAGGTCCTTCGTTTTGTAGACACTACTGTATTTTTGGGAATAACGTTGGATAGTAAGCTGCAATGGGGTGCTCATATATTAGCTCTAGCAGGAAAACTAAGTTCAGCTGCTTATGCAGTTAAAAAAGTGAGGCAGCTAACGAATATAGAGACAGCAAGTTTGGTATACTTTAGTTACTTTCACAGCTTAATGTCCTATGGTGTTCTTTTGTGGGGTAGGGCTGCAGACATCGAATCTATTTTTATTCTTCAGAAGCGTGCAGTTCGAGCTATTTACAATCTTGAATCGAATGTTTCATTGAGAGATCGTTTTAAGGAAATAGGTATTTTAACAGTTGCTTCACAATATATATATGCTAATATAATATATATTAAGCAAAATATTGAACAGTATGATAGAAATGGCGACATTCATAGCATTGGTACGAGGAATAGGCATAAGTTGATAGGTCCACAACATCGCCTACATAAGGTACATAACACTTTTGCGGGACTCGGTATACGTTTATTCAATAAACTGCCTAAGCATGTAATGGATCTACCTTTACTAAACTTTAAAGCATTTGTAAAAAATCAGCTATTATCGAAAGGCTATTATACAATAAACGATTATATTAATGACAAAAACTCATGGGCTTAGATTTCAATTATCGTGATTTCATGTTGCTTGTTCCATGGTGTAGATTGTGGCTTAACCTAGGTAGTTGTGCGGATGTTATGTTACTACCTTATTACTTTCTTTTACAGTTTTATTTGTTATTGTAACGATAGAAATACTTCACTTGCATTTGTAAATGTATTTAATTATATTATCTAAATGGTATTCTATTCCATTCTCAACTACTTAAAGATTAACAAAATCAACTTGACGACACAAATGCTTGTGTGTTAATTTCTGTCGGATATCGCAGTGACGAGATGACTGATGAACGTGCCATGCAATTAAAGCTTTTTTAAATCAATATATTAACAATGAAATTTTTTTTATCAATTAAACTTTAAATTGCTATGCATGTAAGATTTGCTTGCACACATCATTCTTCACGCTGCTGTTGGTAATTGTAACAAAGTCAAATTATTATTTTTGAAAAGAGTGGCCTGAGTTTCTTGGCCACATTCTTCTCAGAGCTCTACTATAGTCGTCTGCGAAAGTGGTAGTAGTTTGGCAGACATTTTTCTCTATACTATTCTACTACATGTATAACGATTTGCATGTGTTACTTTGTAACCTAAGTGAATAAAGCTATTTGACTTTGACTTTGACTTTGCTAGGCTTTATAAGAAAATCGATGTTTCGTACAAAAGCTAGTTATTGATAATTAACGGTCGAGCTTAAGTTTCAGTATTAATATTTGCCTACAAACATCGACTGCATCAAATTTGTTGTTAAGTAAATATTTATTTCAAGCTTATTAAGCATTATTTTTTGAGTTCTAATATCTGAGTTGATCTCTGTAACTGATTTTGGTAAATAATCTGTGTATATCAAAACAGTCTAATGACGTCCTACTACAGACACCGATCTCCTCCAAAGATGTAGCAAATACTATGCTCTTCAAGTCGATTGGTTTTTTGTAAATTATTCCTCCTGTTCTATAATTAAGTAGAAATAATGTCGCAGAACGAACACAAATTTATTTACCACGAACTATGTATATTAACGTGTTGCAACGTTATTCGCTGTTTATTATTTTCATTAAATTTCATTTAGTTTATTAATTTCACGAGCTTTCTGTGGAGTAGTTATAGTCTTTGCCTGCTACGCAAAGGGTCTGTTAATCCCTGTTTAATGCAAATGTTTTTGTGCATGAACATTAATTATTTGTATTTGTTTTCTATGTCTTATGGGTATAAGGTATATTTAGGAATACAAAAGTATTTGATAGTCATGAAATCATGGTTTTAATAAAATGATCACTTAGGTGCAGTAAAGTCTATAATATTTAGCAAGACAACGAAAAAATATACCAACTTACTACATTTAAGCATACCTGGACATTATAGAATCCTCGCCTCTAAGAAGCATTGCACCCATGCACGTGTCAAGCACTACGTGTTGGAACTTAAAGAGAAATTTAATCTTAACCGGAGTGTAGTACCTACTCAACATGTTCCCCTCTTTATAGCGACGAAAGGTTAAGACGGTATAGTATTTCATGTATCCTACTATAAAACTATAAATAAACGGGAAAGTTTCTAAGTTTGCATGGATGTTTAGTACTCTTTCACGTAAAAACTACGGAATGGATTTTAATGAAACTTTTAATAAACTAGCTTATACATCAGAATTACACATAGGTTACAATTTATCAAGATTTTGTATTTATAATTTAAGCTACTCGAAATACTAAGCCTACGCAGACAAAGTCGCGACAGGTGTTCAAATGTAAGTATTTACCTACTTACTTCAAAATTCTTGATAATAGTTAAACAAGTTTTAGGTTTATCCTACTTTTAACTGAAATACATACGTGTTAATTGTTTTCGCTACTATTAATAAAAACGCTGCGTATTATTGAAAACTGGAAAACAAAATTCCTTTGAGAGCTCATAGCGGATGAAAACGTGCTGTATTCAGTTATGATGTTCCTCAAAGAGAGACAGAGGACACACTTGCTTACCTAAATCAAAGTGCTGTTATAAAAGAAAAAATACTTAATTCAAATAACCTGCATTTACCGTAGTTAATACATAAAACTTAATTTAATTGAAAAAGGAAAATCACCCAAAAATAAATTATCAAATTGAATTAATAAGTAAATGCCTACGTTTTCTACAATTTGTTGTTAATAAAGGTTTAATTACTAAAGGTCTCTGTAATAATTCGCCCGTTCAACGACATTACGTTACTATGAATGAAAACAGAATACCATTGAAAAATCTTTGAAATCTCATAAGCGAATGAAAACGAGTACACTCTATTAAATTATGTGATTCACAAAAGAAAGAGAGAGAGAGAGAGAGTTAGTTTGTAGACGAATATATTACGACGAATAAATTTCAACTTTTTAGTGACACTAACAAACCTACCTGGATCAATTATGAGCCTATAATGAGGTCTATTATGGAAGCCTAACCTATAGTATTTCTACTAATTAGTACAAAAAGGAACAATATCATTAATAAGAAAAACAAACAAATTGAAAAAAGGAAAAGATCCAAAAATAAATTATCAAATTCAATTAATCAGTAAATACATTTTGTGCAATTTGTTGGGTCGTAGAACGGACCCCTCTAATTACAAAAGGTTCTGTAAACGGTACTAAACACGTAGGTATCTAATCGATTGCATTAGCGAAAGCCATATCAATGTATTAGTACAAACATACGTACAAAAGGATATGTTAGTAATTGCTTCATTATACATTAATGGTTACGACGGTAGGCTCTACTTTTCGCAACTGTATTAAATAATAAGAACACGGTTACCTTTAGGCGCAACTTTTTAATTGAATGTCTATAAAAGTTTTTTTTGTATATTTTAAACTTTTCAAAACAATCAGTTGTTGAAATACATTTTCGCAACGTTAGTCTAGTTTCAGTACTTTAGGGGTACCGTTCAGCACTATTTTTTACTCCGATATTCCTTTAAACCCACAATAATTTTAGAATTTATTTTTCTAATAGTAATTGATCTGTCAAACAAAACGGAATCTAATATTATTTTAGTATGAATTATTCAATGTATTATTTGGTTATTATTTTAGTTATTAATTTAAAGAAGTTATTGTTTTGTAGATGAAATCGCAAAAAAATATTTAGACTTGTTTTAGAAGTATTTTTTAACCCTCTATTGTTGACAAAAGCTATAAAAATTAATCTAACAAAGTGAGTGCTGTCAAATGCAGCTTGCTGATTTTTTGTAACTAAAACACGTGTTAACTAACACTGCTATTTTTTTACCCATTTGAATGTAAATTATTTTGCATTTATTCTGCATAAATCATTGGGCTTCCATCGCATTTCCATAAAGTTACGCATATGACTATTTCTAGTTTTCTTTCTTTTGCATTCGTACAAATGATATCTCAGTTAAACCTAGCAAAAAGTATTTCCTTACAATGTTTAATGAGACGATAATAACAACGAAGCTAAATTTACCAAAGAGATATTTAATACACTAGATCCTAACACAGTTAAAGCAAACAAAAACGTTTGGTATGCTTTGTATCGGCATTAAGACCATTGTATTGCCAACAAGAAGCGAGCTCCACATTCCAGACGTCGACCAAACTGACTTCGTATTGTATTGTATTGCAAGCTTCAGACTATAGCCATACCTCACGGAAATAGGTTAACTAACTATTATTACTAATGAAATAAAAGAAGTAGAACGTTGATATCGACCGTTTTGCATTTTTCTAATTGCTATCTCATCAATTGCAGCTCATAAATACTTCAGGAAAGGACATTCAACTACATTAAAATGATTATTAGTTATATGTAAGTAAAAAATCCATAGTAATCATTCGTTTGAACTAATTTTTGAGAGGTTTGCCGAATTCAGTGACTAAACGAAAAAGCTAACTCGAATGGGTTGAGTGCCTTGATTAAAATAAAAGAAATCTCAACGTTAGACTCGTTTATGAAATCAGTTTGTGGCATCTACATGGTATGTGGTAGGACAGTAGAAAAGTAGAAATTTATTAATTTATTAGTTACCTATCTAGTAGAAGTATTTAGCAAGTAGTTTGTATATATTTTATGTAGACGTAGATATTAACGTAGGTACTTTCTTTCTTTCTTTCTAGATATAAAGCAACGAAGAATAAATTGCAATGCAAAAGTTTAGTTAAAATCTTTGAATCCAATTTTACAGCTTAAAAATAATTAGAGAAAGAGCAATTACCTATCATAGTTTTCTCGTTACTTTATTATCAAAACAATCTACGAACTTTTGCTTTAATAACCCGACAATGTACTGAAAATAGACCAGCTTGCGAAAGTTTAAAAAACTTAATATAAAGCTGAGGTGAACGCAATTTGTTAATATTCAATGTTCATTAAAAATTCTCGTACATTTTATCTAATAATGCTTTTAAAATGCTGCTAGGAATTAGGTGGCTTGTTATTTAGGCTTAGTAGAAATACTACAAGGACGTTTTTGAAATTAACTTGAATAGGTATCTGCTTGTCGTAGCTTTGTCAGCAAAAACGCCTCGTGCACTGGCGATTTTGCTGCAAAAACTTCGGTTTAATGCTTAACCCTGTTGTGCTGTCTCTAGAGACAGTAAAAAGGTTTCTCTCTGTCAAAAGATGTAATTTTTTCTATGTCCCAAGCCCAAGTGTCGGTGCTGTATGCGAGCTGAACACTTTGGAAGCTACTGGTCCTAATAGTAAGTACCTTAATAGATAGTTGAAGAAATGCAGATGAAATATGTCCCATGAAATGGTTACATTCCCAACCTACGATTGTGTATTCAATAACTGCGCTTCCTGATCACTAAACCATAAAAAATACAGCTATTTTTCAATGTTTTATTCTACACTTTAACTTCCTGTTTGTTGTAGCGGAACAAAGCTACGGAACTGAGAAAAGCAGAACATTTTACCAATAAAATGCTATTCAGATGTTTGTACAGTCAGAGGCAAAAATATGTACACATTTTCGCATTTTGTAAACCAGTTATCTAAAGTTCTGCCAATCCAAAATTGAAAATTCGAAGATTAATTCAAAACTGTACGGAACCTCTTCTAAATTACGAATTCATTTTGATATTGTAATGTCTAGATAAACGTGCAGATAGTTTAGAAAATTTGAAAATGTTTACATATTTTTGCCTCTGACTGTACATCGAAATCACTGATTTACACTTTCATCATAACATCCCGTTAATGTCCCACTGCAGGGACGGGCCTCCTCCCGTGACGGAGGGATACTTGGCCTACTTATACCACGCTGGCCAGACGGATTGGTATAGGGTCATGTTTTCCTTCTTTTTATTTCGTAAAGATAATGTTCACGGATAGACCCTTAGTCGGTTTTTACGACACCCATGGTATGAGATGGGGTGGTGACATATTATATTCTTACTCCGTCACCACACAGACAGTCTTCTTTTTCGTTTGGTTAGTGGCCAAGCTGGTGTCGAGAGTTGTTTAAGCCGTTGGTATCTAAACAACAGTGGCGTAACTACTATGACAATCGGGATCGACTTTATTAGCTCTCTAAAACACGGAGAAGACGCTTAGATTATAATATATAATTGAACAGTAATCATATGAAATCACAATACCAATGACTTGTCGACGACATTGCTTAACCAGTAAACCTTATTTTAATTATACTTTAAAAAACTAGTTAAGCGAACCTTATATCTAAGATACCTACTTATTTTTAGTCATTCCTTTAGTATTTCATAACAGCCCATTAATGTCCCACTGCAAGGACGGGCCTCCTCCCGTGACGGAGGAATACTTGGCCTACTAATACCACGTTGGCCAGACGGATTAGTATAGGGTTTAATTTCAAGTTTTCCTTATTTTTCTTTCGTATTCACGGATTATTCACGAATAGTTTCTTATTTGGTTTTTAACGACACCCATGGCATGAGATGAGATTAGGTGGTGACATATTGTATTCTTACTCCGTTACCACACGGATGATTTTTTAGATTTTAGTATTTATATTAAGGCAATCATTTAGTTTTACATTTCTCCTTCTATGTACCATTTTAACGTATAAGTATCTATATAAAGAATTACACAACACAAAAATATTTAGTAACTTGTTTATTTGTACGAGAGCAATAGAACGCAACATTTACTATTTCCGCTATTTGACTTATAAAACACCATGATAACTAACAGCTGACATTACGTACGTTTTTATGAACACCTAATAAGCACGGAAATGAAGCTGTAAATATGTAATAGCATCATACTGTATATCTTTGCACACAAATAGATGGAAGTTTGTTCGTCGTGTAAGTAGATATGATTAACAAACATCTAGGGAACGATTGACATAATAAGTTGGGTAACGTTTGAACTTAATGTAAGAGAAGACTGAGCGATATTCTTATGTCACAGCTGGGACTAGGCTATTTTTGTACTGGATATTTATACGGTTTTAACTTTAGATTTCTTTTTTATATACATGATGATGATGATACTATCTATGTATTATCTAATTGTGAATCACGTGGTTTCTAACGCGTCTAGATTAGCAAGCAAACCAATTATAGACATCGAGTCAACTTGCAATCGGCAAGTAATTCTGATAGAGGAAAATGTTGTCATTAAATTTAAATACGAGTGTGTAAAAAATATAACTCTTTTAACACTTAGGATATTGTTTTTATTCTTTAAATATAACTTTATAGAAAGAGAGAAAGAAAAGTTATTTATTGGCCAACCTAAGATTTTCACATACTTACAGTAAATAAAAAGAAAAAATAAAAAAAAATGTTAAACGTAACGTAAACAAGAAGCAAAAATAAAAAAACAAATAAAAAAAACAACACATAGCGTGAAACACATAAATATTGGCTAAAAGGACCCTGCCTCAGCATTTTGCTACTACGACATATTATCATTTTTTCAGGTAATCTAGACGGAGATATTAACTTGTCACTGATCATCATAGCCTCAAGGAGTGTATTATTTTTTAAATTATCGTAATTCCTATATGTAAAATGTAAAAGTCTACAATTAACATCTAAGTATACTAAAGCCAAAGTCGATGTGAAATATTAAATAACAAGCCTAAGTATGCTTAGCAACCCTGTTCATCGTTCTAAAAAAAATTGGAATTTCCTAATTTACTTTACTGGGCAAATACTAAACCCCATCACATGCGCCACAGTTACTTCATGTCGTCTTGATAGCAGATAATGCCCTATTATGTCATAAAATACGGAAATACTAATGAAATTCTCATTTAATAATATTTTGGAATGATGTGATAATAAATATGGTTTGTTTACAAAGATTTCACATCGAGTTTGGCTTCAGTATAGAGAGGTATACTATGCGGGTCATGTGTCTTCTGGGGTAAATTACCTATAGAGCGTTTAGGCGTATCTACCTTCCTGATATTAATACTAGAAGTAAATATAGCTCACATACTTAGTTATTATCTACCCACCTAAAGTATACAATTACTCTGTGCTATTTTATTACTATGAATAATGTTACATGTTGCTTAATTGCAATCAAGTCTCTCGTATTCCCAGGGGGGAACTTTCTCCCACTCTTCTGTTGTTTTTTTCTGATTGCGGGTTCCAAACCATTATAGCTTTTTCGGGTCTTAAGCTGAGTGTCATTTTGATTGTTCACGCTATTGATCCTGACTTACAGGAGTGACGGTTATGGTACAGATAGTAGAATTGGTTCCATTAGACTTATATCTAGGTATATATCATTGTGTGCATTTAGTTTAATCAATATACTTCGTTTCATCATCATCCTAAGATGCAAACCACACTAAAGTTGCCGATCAAAGGACCTATTACACTTTTTGCACACAAATAATATTCCTCACACATTCACACAACGCCTAGAGGGGGGAACTGGGACTAGATTCCGAAACTAAGCTATGGGTACTATACAACGGATAAACATACTTATTTTTTTGTAAATACATACATATTATACATAGAAAACACCCAGACCAATGCAAACAATCATGTTCATGCACACAAAGATTAGCAGTGAGCGGGAATCGAACCCGAGACCTCAGCGTAGCAGTAATGTAATATAACCACTACGCCATTAAGGTCGTCAAGTAATAACATATAGACAATAATAATAAACAGATTAATTAGACATCACTGTTTTGTGTATTTTTAAACCTAGCGTGCGTATATACAATATACCTAGCTACAAACGTGTCTGCCTATTCTCCAAATAAATAGTATTTCCAAGAATCAATATTAATTACTTCATTTGGAGCCGGCATTTCAAAATCAATGGGCACGTGAGAACGGTACTACTGGAATCCTAATGTGAAATTACGATTCAAGTAATACTCGGAATTGGGTAAATTATGGGATGATACAATATAATTAGATCTTCTCCATTAAACATAGTATTAATAAATTTTTGGACACAATTTTATTTACTTACTTGAACATTTTACATTTATGTAAAATAAAACTAAATAAATGATGATGAATTATCTATACAATTTGTAAATTGAAAGAAAAAAAATGATATTTTAACAAAAATATTATTTTAAATAGCTGGTTAGCGTTTTAAGAAAACAAATAAAAGCAATGAAATCTCTTTCTCTTCAGCATACTATGGCGACTTGGTATTAGCAGATCGACTTCAACATCGTTGCTGGCAAAGTACTGTCCCAGCAGTGGGACTACTATTAGGACGACAAATAAGGTAACGGACCAAAGGCCTGAATAAATAACTTCTTCGTTACTTTTCTAAAAAGCAACCTAAATTATGTAAGAGTTCCAATAAAAATAGAAATAAAACCTCCTGAAAATAGATAATCCATATCTTATTCCGCTAGACTAATACAAAGAGCACTAGTCTGATGACTTTTGTAACTAATACAACTTAAAATAGAAATAGATCACGAACATACGGTGAGCTCCGACCTCTATATCAGGCAATATTCAGTATTTTATTTGGAACTCTGAATTATCCCATTAATATTATAAACACGTTAGTTTGTAAGAATGAATGTTTTTTACTCTTTCACGTAAAAACTACTGAATGGATTTTAATTAAACTTTACAATAATATATCATAAACAAGAGAATAACACACGCTACGATGTATAAAGATATTTTGTGAGTTGTCTACGAGTAAAATACGCCGTTGCTTAATAAATTCAAACTCAAACGAACGATAAGCGATAATGAAACCCATGAACGGGACAATTTTATTTTTGAGGCTCTAGTAACAAAATTAAAAATTTGTTCCTTGAAATTAGATCTATATGGAAAAGTTTAATTGCCTAATGAAATAAATAATGTTAACTTATAATAGTTGGTAAATAAACATTTACATTTTCACTATTATTGTTTTTTTCCGTTTCCTCATGGTATTTCATGTCTTTCAGTATTGCAGAGGATACAGTATGTTGAGAAAAGTATACTTCAATCAGGTAGCAAATAATACTTATAAGCCTTATCTGTTTCGTTATTATTCATTAAAGCCTTAGAAGTCATGTATAAAACTAAAGGTTATAAAAGATCACCATAAACCTAAATTAAAGGAGATGGATAATCACGATAATTACGGATATAGAAGGTGAAACAATAATAATCCATACTAATATTATAAATGCGAAAGTAACTCTGTCTGTCTGTCTGTCTGTCTGTCTGTCTGTCTGTTACTCTTTCACGCCTAAACGGCTGAACGGATTTCGATGAAATTTGGTACAGATAATCTTTAGACCCTGAGAAAGAACATAGGCTACTTTTTATTAGCAATCCATACTAATATTATAAATGCGAAAGTAACTCTGTTTGTCTGTCTGTCTGTCTGTCTGTCTGTCTGTCTGTCTGTTACTTTTTCACGCCTAAGCGGCTGAACGGATTTCGATGAAATTTGGTACAGATAATCTTTAGACCCTGAGAAAGAACATAGGCTACTTTTTATTAGCAATCATATTATATTTTGATTTCATAGAATTTTGGCGGGAAAGCTGTGTCACGTGACCTGTGACGTCATAGGTCACGTGACCTGTGACGTCATAGGTCACGTGACCCGTGACGTCATAGAATTTTGACAGATGAGTCGTGACGTCACAGAATTTTGGCGGGAAAATATTTTTTGACAGTTGAGTCGTGACGTCATTGAATTTTTGACAGATGAGTCGTGACGTCACAGAATTTTTGACAGATGATTTGTGACGTCATATTATTTTGGCGGGAAAATATTAGATACCTCTGTCACTTTTGACAGCTGTCAATTTTGACAGATAGGCGTGACGTCATAGAATTTTTGACAGATGAGTCGTGACGTCACAGAATTTTGGCAGGAAAATATATTTTGACAGCTAAGTCGTGACGTCATTGAATTTTGGCGGGAAAAATAGTATTTAAACAGGTGAATCCTGACGTTATCACAATTTGGCGGGAAAATAAATAGGTTTGTACAGGACCCTCGGTGCGCGAGTCAGACTCGCACTTGACCGGTTTTTTAGCTGTGGGTCTGATATATCTAGAGAGCTTAAATTCGTAATTGTCAACTTATTTCATCATAACAGCCCATTAATGTCCCACTACAGGGACGGGCCTCCTTCCTTGACGCAGGGATACTTGGCCTACTAATACCACGCCTAATAATATTCACCTTATTTGTTAGGCACTAAAGTGACACACCTTTGCTTATCCCAGCCTACTAGTGGCGAAGTGTCCATATAACTCGATTCCTACCGGCTTACCTTTGCAAAAACCGCTTAGCATTGTCTATTAATCAATTATAAATCAATGACGCAACATCCACTCAATACAAAATAATATAAAACAAAAAAGTATTCTCTTACGTAAATCGCAATAATAATTACAGTAATAATAATTTTCAATATAATTATTTACGTACTCATAACGCCATCTTGTAATTAAAGGTTGTCAACTAACAACTTGTTATGGTTCAGTCAGAGAGTACTTAAAGCGCGCATGCGCGGAGCGCAGTAAGCCGGTCGCGAAATTAGGAATCCAGTACAACAGACTGTACGGAAATCGTACGGTCACGTGACACTTTGTATTCGTCGATCTAAGGTACCATATAAGCCGGTGGCCATCGGCTTATGACAAGGATAAAAGATACAACTACAACATTGCGAGAGCGAGAAAGCACTATTGCAACCAGTGGACCGACCAATTGTAACGAAGTTTCATTTCATTTCACGTTAAGTACTTAATTTGCCATTGACATTCCTTTGTTTTTATCAATTATTTAAATCTGATAGAAATCAGCCTTTCTTCTGAATTTTTAGTTTTTAATTATATTTATTTGTTTTTATATTTTTATACGGCTTGCGTCTTGACTTTGGCAGAATCATCGGTAAACGATAGGACCATTTGAAGAAAAAACAGATATTTGTATTTATTTTCTGCAAATAGGTTATAAAATTCGCTTTCTTGTTTAAAGTAGTAAAATTTGTATGTTTAATTATTTATGATTGTGTATTATGTGTTGTGCATTGGTTGACTTTATTTTTGTCGTAGTGCGTTGGGATCCTATGGAATATTTTTGTAAGTACTTGTTTGTATTGTTTTCAGCAAATTTAATAGTTTGTTGTTATAAGGGACAGGTTAATAGTGTTATATTATATTGACTATCCTATTATGTGATGTGCGATAAAACATCATTCTCGAAATTGAATTATAAATATAAGAAACGCCGGCGCTGTGGATTTACGAAACATTTTAATACAATTATCTCATTTCGATACGTATAAGTAAGTGGCTTACAGACAGTATTCTCAGATTCTAAAAGTAAGTAAGTAGGTATGTAGAATCATTTAGGATATAGCAATATAAACAATTAATCTAATTGATCAAAGAAGTCGGTTAGGGTGTCGCAAAAAGGGTCCCGACACTTAGAAAAATTTTCATCGGTTTTGTATGGAGCTGGGACTTAGAAAAATTTTGACAAAAATAATTGATGTAAATTTTATTATTTTATCGTATAGATTGATGTAAAATAATACTAAAACCTCTCTTGCACTTTTGGCGTAATACCTACGGATCACCGGCAAAACGCGATCAAAAATGTCTCTTTTGTATGGAGCCGGGACTTAGAAATTTTTTTCATATTTTTGATTTCACGTAGTATCGGAAGAAGGGTCCGACACTTAGAAAAATTTCGCGTCATTTTATATGAAGCTGGGACTTAAAATAATTTTGATGAAATCGAGTTTTTTTTACCCCGACTCGGATAGATTAGGTTAGAAGGCTAAAGGCGGGAGCTTTAGCTCCCGCCTTAGCCTTCGTGGTTTTTTTTTTTTAAACCACCCAGAGTGAGGAGCCCCGCGAAGCGGGGCTCCGTCGAGACATTTTTGATCGCGTTTTGCCGGTGATCCGTAGGTTTTACGCCAAAAGTGCAAGAGAAGTTTTAGTATTATTTTACATCAATCTATACGATACAATAATAAAATTTACATCAATTATTTTTGACAAAATTTTTTAAGTCCCAGCTCTATACAAAACCGATGAAAATTTTTCTAAGTTCAAAATCGAAAAAAAAACCTCTTTTTTTCTAAATTTCGGCTAAGTCTTTTGTAACTACGTTAAATAAGCTCAATTTTGAAAAAAAAAATTTTTCGTTAATATAGTGGGACCCTTTTTGCGACACTCTGACCAAGAAGTCTTCCAAACAGAGAAACATTTTCGTATTTTAAGTTTATGAGTTCGGGACAACTAGGTAAAATCGAAACATTTTCTCACGAATACCTATGAACTACAGAATAATAGTAATATAAAGTAGAACAAAAGTCCACGGAATCTTCGGCTTCCCTTTTATAAAAATCCACCCTTCGCCACTGCAGCCTACTAATATTATAAATGCAAGTTTGTGAGGATGGATGGATGTTTGTTGCCCTTTCATGCAAAAACTACTAAATGGATTTTGATGAAATTTGGAATATAGGTAGTTTATGGTGTAAAATAACAATGAAGCGGGTAATACCGCGGGCATCAGCTAGTATGTAATAATTAGTCTACCCAATAATAGTACCTATAAAGGAAGACTATTAACCAACATTTATTTCATTTTAACCGAGTAAGTTGCGTGAGTCAAATTATGAAATAGGAAATACAATGTAAAACAATACTGGCCTTTTTTTTAATTTTTACGTGCTAATAATGATCCCTTTCTACAAGTTCCAGCCATAAACATAAAAATTATATACTCCTTACTTTTACGTGTGAACATAAGAGTTTGTACACAATGCGGAGGTTTTACAAGCCTATTTCAGAGTCGTGTCACCATTACATGTCTTTACGATCACACAAAATGAGCACTTTTACACGTATAACATGTCCAATATCGAAAGGTCCCTAACTGTTTTGATGAAAATATAGTCTAATTTACAAAAGTTCATTGTCTACCTTTTGGGTTTCGGGACCTTAATAAAATCAGCTCTTTACCGCTTTCGCACGACCCACTGTCATATTAATATTGAGTTTATCTAAATATGAGTGTAGTAATAGTTTTAATCACAGATTCAGATATCTGTGGTTTTAATAATCTTTGTATTTTATAGGACACGGTATACATTGTAGTAATATAATATTTAAGATAAATTTATGCAACACTATCTTGTCCTAAGCTAAACAGGGCTTAAGTACAGTCAGCAGCAAATAGATAGCGACATTCAAGGCTGTCAAATAGTTAGATACAGCCAAAGTGGTCAATAACTTCGATACACCCGAGACGCTCACATAGATAGAGACATTTCATTCTTCAACAGTAACGGAACGCGCATGTTACCAATTATATAACCGTGGGTGCACTCAATAAATTGACCACTTTGGCTGTATCGATGCTATTGACCACTTTGGCTGTATCTAACTATTTGACAGCCTTGAATGTCGCTATGTATTTGCTGCTGACTGTACTAACGTGATACTAGCCCTTGCTACTAGTCATTTAAATATTTATCAGTACACTTTGACTTTTCACAAATGACTTTTGCAAATACTAAAAGATCAAAATAAATAGCTGTCGTAACAAGCTGTCAAAATAAATAGCAATCGTAACAGTTCGTTTAAAAAACATCTCAATTTGTACTGCAATTAGTCAAGTTTGGTTACGCAGTGACCGTGTGGTGACGGAGTAAGAATACAATATGTCACCACCCCATCTCATCCCATGGGTGTCGTAAAAACCGACTAATGGAATAACCGTAACTACTACCTTTACGAAATAAAAAGAAGGAAAACTTGAAATTAAACCCTATACCAATCCGTCTGGCCAGCGTGGTATTAGTAGGTCAAGTAACCCTGCGTCACGGGAGGAGGCCCGTCCCTGCAGTGGGACATTAATGTCCTGTTATGATGAATTATGTATTACTGTCTTGTCCTAAACTAAACAGGGCTTAAGTACTAGCGTGGTACCTACTAGCCCTTGAGTACAAAGTCATTATAATATGTATCAGTACCACAGAAATCTAAATAAAAGATCAGTACACTTGGACTTATGCAAATACTAAAAGATCAAAATAAATAGCTGTCGTAACAAGTTGTCAAAATAAATAGCAATCGTAACAGTTCGTTTAGAAAACATCTCAATTTGTACTGCAATTAGTCAAGTTTGGTTACGCATTGACCGTGTGGTGACGGAGTAAGAATACAATAATATGTCATTACCCCATCTCATCCCATGGGTGTCGTAAGAACCGACTAATGGACTATCCGTGAATATAATCTTTACGAAATAAAAAGAAGGAAAACTTGAAATTAAACCCTATATTAATCCGTCTGGCAAGCGTGGTATTAGTAGGCCAAGTATCCCTCCGTCACGGGAGGAGGCCCGTCCCTGCAGTGGGACATTAGTAGGCTGTTATGTTATGATAGTCAAGTTTTAGTTACTGTAGTTATACGAGTATGAGAGGTAGGCAACATTATGTGGACAAGGCATGAAAAACCTATTTCTTACTTTACTTGACCTAATCTTATTTAACGAACGTCAAATGAAACTAAATGATTACTTCTATGGCAAAGGCCCAGAAAGGCAACTGCAGTTTCCAATACTCATAACTGCAAATTTTGATTTTTAATGATGATGTCATCATTAAAAATCAAAATTTGAAAAAGAATATTTAATGTTAAAAATATTCACGATATATTCGCAAACACGTTAGTAAGAAGCTTATTGTAATGTAATATGAGCGCCTCATGAGACTACGTACAATCTATTATAGCGTGTACAAAATATTTGTACTTGAGATTATGATGGGGTATAATATATTTAATTTATCCTCTTACGTATTCAACCCTATTTCTATTGGTTGTAACAAACTATGTGTGAGGATAAATCTTTGACTTGTAACGAATATGTTCCAAAAATATCCTAAAAAAAAATATAACATGGTTAATCTGGGTGTAAATTTTGTTTGAGTGACGTTTGGCACAAACGTTAACTTTGACGGAATTGCCTCACGTACATACATAATATATCGTTCTACTGAAGAGTACCTACTGATTCACGTTCTCTGCTAATAATATTCCTTATGAAATACTTGGACGTATTTTTAGTGCTAGAGTTTTCAAATGTATTTCTTATACAGTACCTCATGCCCGCGTCTTCGCCCGCGTTGTATGAGTAGCTTATATTAACATCTAAGCTATTAAGTAGTTTAGGGTGTAAAATAACTTCTACACCCTAAACTACCTATATTCCAAATTTCATTCAGTAGTTTTTGCGTGAAAGAGTAACTAACATCCATCCATACATCCATTCATACATCCTCACAAACTTTCGCATTTATAATGTTATACAGTTTATGTAGGTATTAATAAAATAAATTTCGTACTTGGTATTAGACCTTTAATTATTACGTTGCACTCTCTAATTTTGTTTACTAATTATAACAGCTTGATAAGTAAAACTTAGAGGAGAGTAAAACTTAAAATACATGCAGCGTAGACTTCAGTTTATTTACTTAAACTTTTCCAACTAAGTACTCCGTTTGGCAAAATAAAATGTTTTCTGTTTTTCTTTCCGGAAGCCTACAAATGCGCGGGTACGCGGCTGACGTGCACGAAGCCGTGCTTTTTTTTTAATTTGTTACCAAGTAATTTCCTGGCTAAGCGCTTGGGATGAAAAGAATTTTGCTGCATTACTAGTGCCTGAATCAACCGCGATTATTACTAGAATGATGGCTAAGATTTTTTTTATTAAATACGATACGGGCGGAAAATTTGAACTATGTGAACTTTCGGTTAAAATGAAGGTTAATACTAGCAAATTATAGTATAAAACGAGTGTTATTATTAATACTAAAAAAAGAGTGCGTACGACTTAATTACCTATCTCAGCATTAGAACTTTATACTAATACATTTCTTTACACCTTGTTATCAGTAGGCCAATTTTACTCTCGTTACTGGAGGAGACACGTCTAACACTAGGATTACAATATGTATAATATATCAATTTCAACAATTTAATTATGTGATTATGATCAATGTTTAAATCAACTAAAGGAAATATTGGTATTTTATTAAATTAAATTACAATTAAAAATTTATTTGAATTAGAAATAAACTGCGGTGAAAATATTATTACTAATATCGCGGAAAATAAACTAGCGTAATGTATAAAATATTATGGCTGTCTTTCAGCGTAGCTCTGAGTTACGATGCTGCAAGGTTGACGTGAAAGCGTATTGGTAGTATCTAGATAACCTAGATTTAAGATAATATGCATAATGTTGAAATCCGAAACGTGACTGACGTAAATATATTTTACGTCTTGTAATAACATCGTAAAAAAATGGAGATCTATTAATTAATTTTAATAGCCAAAATTGATATTCCTCAGTCTCTCTACCAACTTTTCTTGGTTTCATCTTAATGTTTTTCTGTCTCACACTATCCTAGTCTCTCTGTCTATCTTTCTTTCTTTAATTTATGTCACTCTTTCTCAACATCTCTTACAATCATCCATTTAACTCTCTTTAAGTGATTAATAATTAACACCTCTTTACTCTAGTTAAAACTATACTAAAGCTAAAGTTTAAAAAATAGAATAATTATGTATGCACGGTGCACAGTTTCTGTTCGCGTAACGTGACGTATAAGTCTGACTGTCGCACGTACAAAGTTAACAAAGTGAGAATAATATCGTTGGAAGTACGGGTAGTTTCCTTTAGCTAATTTATACTCTCATCGGCTTTGAAACGCGCACATGCGAGCTATAATAATATGATACAAAGACCTCGTTCAAACAAGAATTATAAATTACATAGAGAGCAATTATATAACTACTTCAATGCAGTTAATTTTGTAGTTGCTATAATTATTATAACATAGGGCTATTTATACAGTTAAATAGATTAACTTAAAATGGATGATTATCGCAACATACCTTTTTTGCTTCACGTTTTGTACACTGGTCGCGGTCTGAAGCTCACTGATAACATATTAATAGTACGGTAGTGACAAGTGTCTCGGTTTTCTGCAAACAATCCATTAAGGCTTTACCTTAAGGCTTTACCTTAACGGATTGTTACCAAGAAAGTTTGGCAAGCTCCAATACCCATATATCTACTCAACTCAGACAAAGCTCAGTTCAAAAAGTAAAGCCCCTTACCCACATAGCAACGGTAAATTTTGATAAGTTGAGTTAGGTACTTTCTCATTGGAATATCTTTTGACATTTTTCTGTGAGGCAAAGCTGTAGCTGCCATTCCAGCACAAAACAGTAAATATCTTAAAAATAAAAAGCCACAAACGAAATGTACCTAGGTCTTAGATTTTTCAACAATTAATAAACATGTAATGGCGCACATTTAAGCTAACTTTTGTGTTAAAAGGCTATTGATTAGCATAGATTTATACTCGTACTTGCAACAATGCATTATCTATTCTTCGTTCTAATACCTTGTTCTTCTATAAAATAGTTAAACCTTTTTTTAATAAATATTCTATTCTAAAACCAGGTAAAGTTTTCGATATTTTATATTACAATGTGATCGAATCTCCGATCGTATTCGTTGCTCGGATTGGCTCGTGCGCTAAGCTTTCCATAAATCGTAACGCCAAATGGAATAAGCGATACGTTTTACGTAAAATAAATCTTATACAGGCCTAGACCAATCCTAAAAAGGTATTTTGTATCATTTTTATATTTAAGGAAAGACCACATGTTGTGTGCTGTCCGTGTATAATTTAATTGACCATATATTAACGAAATAAATTATGGCCAGCGTGGATTTAGCTTTAGCAGACCAAACATCTATTAGTCACTGAAACGCGATTGTCCCTTCAGTTACATAAATAATTATCTTTATTTCCTCATAAATTATTAATAATTATTTATCTGTTATAATTCTAATTAAAACAACATAGAATATATATTTATTAACTATGTGATTACATCATAGATCTCCGGTACTTAGTTTGTCTGGCACGATCAATTTGTGTATTAAACCCAAATCGATCATTATTCAAACGTTTTACAGCGTATTAAACGTAAGCCTTGCCATCAAACGATCAATCAATAGTTCCCATACTTATTCACATAGTTATTATTAATGGCCTGTTAATGAATGATTGTATATTAATCGTCGAAAATGTTGTAGACACTTTGTACAACGCGGATAATTTTATAAAAACTTATTGTTTTCCGTCGCATTGAGTGTTTCAAATGTAGTATGAAAAAAGGTTTTTTTAGATCTTTACCGAGAGGTCGGTACTACTGCTGTTTCCGCTCAATCCTCCTCTGAGCATTGTGAAAATGTCACTATATTAGATGGAAGAATACAGTAGTTAGTGACTTAACAGCCTTTAACTAGGGTAAGCAGCTCTGCTCTGACATTGCTGATGTCTATTAGCAGCAGTTATCACTTCATCATAACAGCCCATTAATGTCCCACTGCAGGGACGGGCCTCCTCCCATGACGGAGGGCTACGGATTGGTATAGGGTTTAATTTCAAGTTTTCCTTCTTTTTTAACCGACGAAAAAAAAACGGAGGAGGTTATATTTCGTAAAGACATTCACGGATAGTTTCTTAATCGGTTTTTACGACACCCATGGGATGAGATGGGGTGGTGACATATTGTATTCTTACTCCGTCACCACACGGAGAATCTCGAGTTATCACCCATAATAAAGTATTCCGCTTGTCTATCACCAATGGGAAGAAATAAAAAAAAAGAAGCATAAACGCAGTGCAAACGGATAGCGATGAAATTAAGAAATTTCATTAACCATCCGTTGCATTCTGTATTTTAATCAATGTTTTACAAATAAGTCTTGCTGTTCAATGGTTTATCAATACGCACCTATTTACTATAATTACTACTTAGAAGTACCTATTAGAATATTAGGTATTAGAATACTAATAAAATATTTTTGTTTCTTTATTGTTAATGGCGATCCTAAGGGTGTATTGGTTAGTATACCTGGCTGCATAGGTTTGATTTTTTTCCTGCGCCCCTTTATACGCATTTTAATACACGAAAAACTTATTTATACTAAGCAAAAAGTTAGTTTTACTTTAAGAAAATATTTATGATGTAAAACTTCGAAGGAATACGGTATTCGCGTAATGGCCAGTTATGCGAATACCATATAGCTTCGTAGTTGATAAATGTCACTTTGTGGCTACAGTGAAATGAATAAATGATGTCGAATGTAGCTTTTATGACGCCTGCGATGGAATAGTGGATAAAACATACAATAAATATTCGGAAATGCTATTAAACATTTAAAGAAGTTTTATTTTGTAACGAAAATACTCAAATGAAAATTAAAGATTATTTGGGACTTTACAGAGCCCGTAATAGTTAGTTAGTAGGTAATGCGAGTTGGTTTGCGGATACTCGGGTGGCCTAGTGGTCATGGCGCTGGACGCGTACGGTCCAGAGACGCAGGTTCGTGTCCCGCCTCGAGTACCAATTTTTTCCATTGTCTTTCTTCTTTTTAGATATAAGTTATTGTAGTTATTACTTTATGTAATGTTTCTTTGCTGCAAATAAATGATTTTCTATTTATAGTCGTACTGATTCATAAATGTCGTACGTTATGGACAGGCTTACAAAGCAATGAATGATCTGCTATGATCAATAGCCAGAAGTCTAGCATAGGACTGTGGTGTTATTGATAGACAGTAGTTTAGTCTGATAAGTTTAGTACAACTCTAGTTTAGTAACATAAGTATTAAATTTATTTGTCACTGTTAATTTTTTCTTTTATTCGTGAATGGTTATTTAAAACAATGTTTTACTTATGATCATTTACAGGTATATAAAGAACAGAGTTAAAATATACATCCTGAATTAATTTTCAAACTTAAAAACAACTTATTTCAGCTATTATGCTAATAAAGATAAAGAAACGCTTTGCATTCTAATCAGTCCCAACTAACCACGCTTACGTTTTAATTCAGTCAATCATAACTCTAAAGCACAAAAAATATAAACAAAAAAGGTAAAAAAATATAACATATCAAAAAGTGAAATCAAATGTGAATATTTTAACTTGCTTTTATGCGGTTAAAAAGTGGGATAGAGTTAGTGAAGTAAAATTGGGGATTGGGAAAATCGATAGCATTCTTATCGGTAACACATGCAGTCACGTCAATCGGTCTGCGCACGGTACGCTAGTACGGTAAAGGTAATTATTATATTATAAGGAAATACGGAAAAACTTCAAACGAGTACCGAAGTCTTAGTAATTTTAAATGAAAGTAATCGAAGATGATTGATAAAAACATGACAAGTTTAATAAAGCCGGCGGTTTTGTAAAGATATTTATATACGAGTAGGTATACTAAATACCTACCTACATAAATTTATTTAATTTTACTAGTACAATAATGCAAATTTCAATTTCAGATGTATTAATTATCATTTTTTTTTACAAATTACATGGAAATTACTTAGTCACAATCACGTCACAATAGTATATTAAAACCATAAAGATTTACACAATTTGATAGTTAGAATTGAGGTTTACGATTTTGTGGTTTGTAAAGTAAAATAACAGGGATGATCGAATAAAGAGATAACTTTTACATCTAGATATTAAGAATGGTGCAAATTTCGTTACTTTCTGCAGTCAATTGCAATTTTACTGTTCTACAGGTAAGTGCAGCTACGGATTCACCAAGTAATACTTAAGCTATAAAAGGTGGGAATAGAATAAAGTAAAGGTTTCTAGCTATCTCTTCAAGACAAAGAAAGAGCGCCTCAGGCGAACTTAGTAGGAGCAGTGTGACTAAAGAGTCTAATTAAAAGTTTTACTAAGCTTCGTTTTAACCCAAGGTTAATCTATTCTCTTAAAGTTCAGGGTTCATACAGTAGGTTTAAAAAATACATTGACTAGATGTGTTTCAGACTCAATACGAAAGGTACCTACAGGTTTTTTTGTAATGTAATGGGAGGCAAACGAACAGGTCACCCCCACCAGGTGATGGTAAGTGATCACCGTCGCCCATGGACACCCGCATCACCAGAGGAATCACAGATTCGTTGCCGACCTTTATCGCCGCAGCGAGCTTGTTATTATTTAGTTCGTTTATTTGCTTCCAAAAGGAAGAGGTTTTTATTTTGTAATTTCTCTATGTGAATGTAAAGTTATTATTAAACTGCTGCTACGGCATTAGTATACTTTAGTTTAGTACGGCATTAACATACATTTATTTTTTCTTTGGATGCATTGATCATTATTTTGATTGTCCTTCGGTCTTTTACAACCTTACAACAACAACATGAAAAAATATAGAGACGTTCATCACCACGAAGTTATTTTTTTTTTTAATACTGTCGGGTATAGCTATACTCTTACTATTTATATTCTTGAATGAAACACAATCTGTACAAAGCACTGTTGCTTTTATGTTATTGTTCATATCGTATCACTCGTATATCTATTTCTTTGTTATCCATGTTTATTTTACGTAAGTATATATTGTTTAGCCAAATACAAATAATATCAATTTATATTATGTGTACAATCGAAAACATTGTTGCCTAAGGCGACATAGACGACTTAACGTATTTCATAGTTTTCAATGTAAGCTTCAAAGAATATGTTTGAAACCTGAGTATAAAAATATTCAGCAACTAAAAGCTGTATGGTGATGGCTATTTCATCCCGATTTTTTCATAAAAGCCGATGCTACGAGTATGTAGAAAAAACTATCGGATAGTGAATAGTCTGAAAAGTACCATTGACTTTACACGTAACGGGTTCTTAAAATAAAAGTTTCAATGTATCAACTATTTCAAATGTGCCTTTAGTTTGTTACTCTTTGGTCTGTGGGTAACTTTAATGAAAACTAAAAATGTAAAACACACGATACCATACATAACAATGGTTATGATAGCTAACGTTTAAGTTATAACTTTTAAACTATCGCGTTTCATTATTAAGTTTAAGTTAAGTTTTAGTTAAGTTTAGGTATTATATAAACGGGATCTTGCGACCACGGCTAGTGCAACCTGTGCCGAAACGTCAAGTAAAATAAAGGTAAATAAAATTGCGCGTTAATATCCCGTTTATATAATATTTATAACGTTTAAGTATTAGATTTTTAAGTATTACATTACAGTAATAGAGACAATAATCATGTTATTACTGTATTTTGTTAATGGAATAGCCTAAGCTATAGTTACAATATTGGTGGCAATACTTGGAGGAGGCCATGTCCAGCAGTGGACGTCGATTAGCTGATATGATGATGATGATGATAGTTACAAATTATGGGTAAAGCTGCAGATCATAGCATTCAATCTTAAATGAAACTTAAGTTACTTGTCTTATCATAGATATGTATGAATGTAAACAAATGTTACAAATCAAAGCAGGTTTGTAAGAATCGTAGTAGTTGGCCCTCAGTGGTATCGGCGGAACCCTTATGGCAATAATGGAGTCGGCCACTACACCGTACCATACCATGAGCGTGCTATGAACGTGTCAGACGAAAAATAAAATAAATACTCCTCACACTTTCACACAACGCCATCTAGTCCCAATTCCCAAACTAAGCAGAGCTTGTACTATGAGTACTAGACACCAGATAAACATACTTAAATACTTTTTGTAAATACATACATATTATACATAAAAAACACCCAGACCTATGCAAACAATCATGTTCATGCACACAAAGATTTGCATAAGGGTCATAGCACATATAACGTAACGTAAACGGATCGGCACCGCCTCGCCTTTTTTCTCGTTGTCAAACAGTCGTCCACTACGTAACGTAAGCGGATCGGAAGCTCCTCGCCGTCAACTCGGCGACGCCGCGCTTAAGGCTCGCCGAACGTCGCCGAACATTACCGAATTATTTTGTTTGAAACTTCAATAATCTAATATTTATGTCATTTATGACAATTAAGTATGGCTTGCCAGTACGATGTTTCGTAATTTCTCTCATCAAAGAGATCCTACTCGTATTAGGTAGGTATTATCAGATGCACAACCACTTAGATAAAATACCTAATCTAATCTAATCTAATAAAATATATCTAATCTATAGTCAAGATGAAAACACGAACATATACTTACATAATTTGTACATTATTTCCAACAACCCTAACCCTAATAATGATTTAGTAAAAGAATTGCCTGATCTCTAAATTAGGTACTCTTATAATATAAGACAAAGATTTTGTAGTTATTTTTTCTGCGAAACCCTTAAAAAAAGTAGCCTAAGTTACTCGTTATAACCTCCCGTAAAAACCCATTGAATAAAATTATACCTAATTAGGTATCATTGAATTTTTTATGGCTTTTGTTTTTTCAGCGGAACCCTGAATATTTTTCGAAATGTAAAGTAGCCTAGTTTACCCGCCGTATAATTTACAATCCAATAGTGTAAGTTCCAAGGTCCATTCTAAACAAACAGACAGACAAGATTTTTAATTGTGATTTTCGGCATTTGTATCATTGATATAAGTACAATTATTAAAAAAGCGTGGATTTCGTGTTGCAAACAGACACTCCACTTTATTTCTATGTATAGATTAATGGGATCATTGACGTTTTTAGATAAAAACTTTGAAAACCCATAAATTTTTGTAGTTTGACATGTACCTATACATTCTTTTGCAAGCCATCTTGAATAGACTATAGAAGCTGTCTAGGGAATGACAGCCAATGAAAGCGCAGTACGATTCAGCGCATATCGCACACTGCGCAGGCGGAGAGTGGACGAAGATACGTAAGCGAGTGAACCACGAGTGAACGGAAAGCCGACGGCGAGTTGACGACTGACTGTAACGCGGTGCCCGAGGCGATACGCTTACGTTACGTATTCGATTAGTGTGCGGTGCAGTAAGGAGTTTCATACAAAGAATACTAAACGACTCGAGTTGATACGGTGACGTTCCGCTTACGTTACGTTATATGTGCTATGACCCTTAAGCGGGAATCAAACCCGAGACCGATGTTTACTACGCTACTATAATATAACCACTACGCCACACAGGTCGTCAGTGGTCTCCACCTACCCCAATGGGATTAAGTTGTGAAGTTACGTGTGTATGTAGCATACATACATACATACAGTCGGGGTATTTGCCGCTCGACCACCCTTAGGCGAGAATCGCTTGGCACGCGGCGCATGCGATACGTGGGCGTGCCACGTATCGCATGCGCCGCGTGCCAAGCGATTCTCGCCTAAGGGTGGTCGAGCGGCAAATACCCCGACCGTACATAAATTCACACCGTGGGGTCTTACCCACTTTCCCATAACTATGTCTCTTGTTAGCCTGAACGATTATCTTGACTTGCCTAAGTATATAGCTAGGCACTTATATATATATATTCCTATGAAGGCAGCAATCATGCAAATGGTCATCATAAATGTCATGTATTGCACGATTGAACAACATAATTATAATAGGAGGTAATCTGACACGTTGCTAAGATATTCATTTCCTCAGATTCACTGGAAGTGACCTTTATGTAGGGGATACAACACCTACTCGATATCAGAAAAACAATAATTAAATATAGGCCTGCTCACACAACAAACAAAACAAAATTAATAGCAAATCTATTTGCAGACAAAATCTTGGCAAAATAATATGCCAACCTATTTCAAAGATACTAATTTTTCGCACTGTCTTGGATTTTATGTAAGGCGCTAGCTAGTCAGCGAAGCCAAGAAAGGATTCTGTACACCTTAAACTTAATCAAAATTACACTTAACAAAAGACAATAAAAATTATCCAGTATATGTAACCTTTTTTTTATAATTAGACACAAACAATAATACTTCAAAATACACACACAGAGAACCTAAACCTTTTTAATAAATTATATAATCATGCATGAAAACACTCAAGCGATAATAGAAACATCAACATTAGAGCCGTACAAAAATATTAGATACCTTATTCTCGGAATCACTTTTATCACACATAAACGAACACGTAACAATATTCGCAGAAAACGTATTGAAGTTGATGTTTTAAATATTGAACATGTTTTACATTTATGATTCAGGCTCTAAAAGCCTACTTTCGCACACTTTACATTAAATTCAAAAGGATATTTCCTACAAAATGTATTAAATATGTGCTTTGTCAAACGTATTAACTTATAACTAACTTAACATATCAAATAAGTTGCATATCTATTGTTCGTCGCACGAATACTTAAGTGTCCAACCTCCATTTGCAACATTTTACACCAGAGACGTTTTATTGATTAGTTTAAGCAAATAATATGATTTTATAAAAGTTTTATATTAAAAAAATAGTTAACGTGTTTATGAAATGATATATTACAAATAATCATTAAAAAGTCAAAGAGTTATGTTTATTTTCACAATTTTTTATGGAGGTTGAGCAAATAAACACAAAACAAATTATGCAATTGGAGATAGACCACTACTGGAGTGGAGGTTGAGCATTTTGCATTCGAGTATATTTAGTACTTAAGTGCCCTATAACCAAATACAGTGTGTTTGGGTATCGTGGTAAAAAAAAGTAACTAGTTAACTGGCTATTTATTATTAAAAAAACACAGAATTAAAAAAAACACTGATATATATGTTACGGTAAATGTGATTAATTGAAAATTATTAATAATTACCGGTTATTATTAATAATAATTACATGTTTTGGTAAACGTGATTAATCGATCGAAATTTATTACTTTTAGTAGTAATTATTAATAATTCCCAACACATAATTTACATAATACAATACGAGTATAAATAAAAAATACAATATTTTTTTGTTTTTGTACCGATACAAGATCGTTTACTTCGCCTGGTATTGTTTATGTTGTCTGATCCTGTCAAAACCTTAGAGATTCCATAAAGGCTTTGTCGTCAGCTTTCATATATTTGTAGGTACTTCTAATATATTTTATTTTCTTTTCGGTTAGTGTCTGATTTGAATTAGTCCTTATTCGTCGTATTCTTCTTTCGTCGGATTCTTGATTCATCGTACGTAATGTCAACATAAAATGGAACTATGGTATTACCGTGACTCTACTTCTTCATTTCAATATGTACAATTAAAACGACATAAATTGAAAATAAGAAGGTGATAAGATCATACCTATACGTATAAAAAATAATTAATATACTGACACTATTTAAACAATTTAGATTGGATTTTTTTTAAGAAAATTAACCCTTTTTTGACGATTCTTTATGTTTTCATAAGGAATTCTTTAGTTTATGGGCTATTCATTCCTCAACGGCGTAATTAGTTCTGAATTTCTCATCCAAAATAGGGAAGAAAATGCAAAGCAACGGACATAATAAAAATAGATTTACAATGTGAGCAATGGATCTGTGGCGAGTAAAAAATAGTATTAATCTTCTTATCTAGCATCTAACATCATTGCGAACACAAAGCGTAGGTATACGTAAACACAAAACTACCCATTTAATGCTAAGAAATTTACCCATTTCACAATTAGCAAACATGCAAGTAGCAGGTATATTTTGACAGTCACCGCACAAAAGCAATATTTTTTATTATTATATTAGTTATATTTTACCACCTTACGAAATGTTCGAAACAATCTGTTCATTTATAGATACGTCACAATTTGATTTAAAGATTTAATTAAACCTGAAATTATAAGAATTAAATTTAAACATCCTGTACTATAAGTTAACGATACGCAGTGATAATCTGCAAAGAAATGTTAACAAAAATACAAGTTACCGATTCTTTTCTATAGTTGTGACTATATTTTCCGATTTATATTTCGTCACGGACATTTCAGGTACTGTTTTCTATTAAAATTAATACGTTTTTTCTATATTTCGCGTTAGTTTTAACTCAAATGCGTGCGAGCACCAGCTTCGTCACAAAATAAATTAATAATGGCGGCGTATTGCGTCATCAAAATGCGATGTCGTGATTGGTTACCTGTTAGGAGATTGAATACTTAAGCACTTAATCGATGTTCGGATGCACGTTTGGTGTTTCTCTACGGACTTTGAGCAATTAAGTATTAAGCTTAAATTCTCTTGTGTTAGTTTTCAAAAACTTAAATTCCTTATAAATAATGTATTTTAAGTCCAAACAGCAAGTATTATATACCAATCGAACCGCAATTTGATCCTTAATAAAATTGCATTAAAAAGTGAAATTCGTCAAAATGGTCCGTTGAGCAAATAAGCATTCAGGCGACGTGTTGTGAAAACGAGATCGTAGTTAAAAGTGCCGTTTTGTATCTTTAGAAACAATCGAAGAATGTTTAATATTGATATCTCAGTTCTCGTTCCTCATACGTTTCTCTGATGTATGTATTTTAAATAGACGATCGCAATATCTTATAATAATGTATCGTTCTTGTAGCGACGACGAAGTAAATATTATGTACATAGTGTGCAATTGTGAAACTAACCCGCTCCCGAAAGGCTACAAAATGCCATGCCATACGTCGTATGTTGACTTGAACAACCAGATACCCTGAATTAGCTTTATAGTAATCTCGAAAAAGTAAGATTACAAACTTGGCTATAATTCCTAGATACTGTCAGGGTCTCAAATGTTTCTTCCTCAATAACAGTCTGGTAGCAAGGAGAACCTAGGTACATAATGCAAGTCTCCAAGTCTAAAAAGTGAACCATAACAAGGTAGAAACACTAGTGATTCTATATTGAGTATAATTCAAAACCTGTGACATAAATCCGAATCTTCTATATAACAATCGAAAACGTTATCATTGGTCGCTTTCAAATGCGGTGTGCTTTCAAAGGCGGTGTGCCTTTGAAAACGATGCAGTCAAATATCCCAAACACAAGTTGAGCTTAAAACGTGGCTTGTGTATGGATGATGCATGCGCCTATGCGGGCAATAGGTACTCTATTCAGCTTTTTGACACATGGAAAACCTTTGGTGACGTAATTATAACAGTAGCGTTACTTTTCTTCAAGATTCTCATATTATAATATCCAATGACTGTCGTGATTGCAAACTTAAAGAATGATGACAAATATTATACCTCCGAATACAAAAGAACTCTTGACAATATTTGACATCAAAATCATTTAGCCATTGGGTACATAATATGGCCACATGGTATTGGTTGAAAAAGCTTTCCTCCATCTCTAGATAAGGCCCGTCCTTTTTGTGGCATTTTTTTTACAAATAATCTCTTCATCAACTTATACCTATATTGATATAAAATTTAATTTCACGCTTATCCAACGCTCAGCTCTGAAATGAAATTATGTTACAGTAAAGGTATCAGAATAATTACAACAACAAAGGCCGTTCTGCGTATTAATATGTTAATCAATCAAATTTGATGAATAAATTTGATACATTCAAAATGCCTTTTTTATTTATATTTGTTTAAAAAACATTTATTTTTGAAATGACTATTGTACAGTCAGTATCTAAAATAGATGACGGTATACATGAATCACGTGATTGATAATTTGATTAGCATTAATAACTTCAGATTTGGATTTACATTATAAAAGCTCGTTATTGGCTCAACAGATGGATGTTTGTTACACTTTCACGTAAAAACTACTGAATGAAATTTAATAAAACTTTATAATTATATAGCCTATACATCAAAATAAAACATAGGCTTTAATTCATAAAGATATTGTATATTAAGCTACTTGAACTACTAATCCTGCGTAGATGCAGTCACGAGCACACTACTATACTCCATTTGTTTAGGTATTTAACTTAATGTAAAGAAAAAAAATGGCATATGACAATAATGGCATATAAAGACAACATACGTCACGGATGGCGTCTGTGAAAATCTGACCAAATGAAATACCTAACTGTCAAAATTGTTGCCGCGCTATCATGAAAGCTTACTTTTCAATTTAGTCAAGTTCCCAGTTGTTTTTAACCTTTAGTAAAATACCTAAACAAAAGGAGTATAGTAGGTACTTGTTTCTTCGTTTGCATAATTCCATTTTAGATTTATTTTAAAAATGTAGTTATAAAATAGTGGTATATACCTACACTAATCCTTTTTTCTACCTACCGAAATTTATCTTTGAAGGTAAAATTCAATTTAGTTTCGTAGTGGCTGTTCAAATAGTCGACAAAGGAAAATATAATCAACAAGCCTAACATCATTGGCACAGAACTGAACGTCGAAATAAACCTACGGCTATCCGCCTATCTACAGGGTATTAGTTAGTAATGAAGGGGCCATTACGAAAATCCTAAATTGAGAGGAAGTATCTTACGAATAGCATATTGACAAGCAGGCGGGACTTTACCTATCCTAGCAATAAGGGATAAAAAGGAAAGAATAGCACCTATTCTTTGTTAAATTAACTTTAGAAAAATTTCCATCTGTTTAGGAGTTGATCATTTAAATTTTCAATTTTTTTATCTCTTTTCGTCATAAAACCCATTCAAACGAGTAGAGTTAAGAACAAATCTCAAAAACCATGCAAAAAGAAACATCTTTATTTTAACAAGGTTTTTTTTATAAGAGGTCATACTCATGTACACCCTGGTACCTATATAATAGGTAACAAAACAAGTTTCACATGCAATCTCAACTATGTCGTCTCCTTAATCTGTACCAGACAATGCTATTACTATCCTGTGAAGTTTAAACACACAGACTTTAGTTCATTATACTCGTACAATAAGGCTTTGTGAACTACGTAAACAGGCCCTTTTACACAATATTCCTCCATGATTAGGAACACTGCGGTTAGGTCATCAATTTAAGGAATAAAGCCAACTCAGGCGAGCATTTGAATGTAATGAGCCCGTTTGATGTGGCTTTTTACTTTATAAATATTTGAGTAGAGATTATTCTTGACATGGATGAAATCCTACAGTATTTTAAGACTAATTTAAGAATAATAATAATAATAAATTAATTTATTTAAGAATACACTGGTACATTATTATACAGAGATATTCAGGTAAAAGTAATCTTATAAACTAAAATACTCAAGTGCACTGTACCCACACTAGGATACCCTGTGTCGTGGGTAACAGTCTCTTCCTTACTACTACAAGTTACAATAAAAAAGGGAAAATAAATTGTTTTATGTAATACACTTAATAACGATTTCTCGATTTAATTATTAGTATGTGAAAGTGTTACCCTACTTGTTTATGTATAATATGTGTGTGTGTGTGTGTTTTTGTGTATGTGTGTGTGTGTGAATGATTTAAGCACATAAATGCTCGCCTTAGAACATATATTTTCATAGTAATTTTGTGTAAATTAGATAAGGTGAGCGTGAAACATGAATGCCGTGCTTCCAATCCCGATACATTTGTTAGTTAGTCCTTTGACAAAACGAGACCTTGTTCATTTTTACGTACAGTATAATAACCAATATACGTGTTAACAATATGCGTACCTATTACTATTATTTAATTATTTTATCAGTTCTGCCTACTCCTAAAAGTCTTTTATTTGTTACCTCATACTCATCATCCTTTGTTTTATTGGGTAAACTACTTTCCGAATAATTTATTTACGTACTCTGTCAATATTAATCCTAAATGGAATCTATAACAACTTGAAATAACGTAGAAAACTTTTTTAATATACCTACAAAGGTATCGCGATTATATTATTATTATTATACGGATAAAAACAGAAAAAAACACCTTATGTAAAATTGTTTTATATAATTACTTTACGTACATGACGTTTAAATTTATTTTGTTACAATTTACCTTATTCCACAAAGAAGATATGAAAAATAAAACTTGCTGGTGCTTAATTAAACATGATAAGGAAAAAATGTACCTATTTCAACATGTTTACATAATTTCTTATTACGTAATAGAACAATTAGTGATAGAAAAATATTTATTGATAAAAGATCATATAATTATCTTCCTTAAAGAAATATAATAGTGAACCAATTCAAAATAATCGCATCATTAAGTGCACAAGTACACAAATAAAAGGGAACGTTCTTATGATATTATTATATTTTTTTACTTCATCATAACAGCGTATACACTAGCGTAGCGTCCCACTGCAGGACGGGCCTCCTCCAGTGACGGAGTAATACTTGGCCTACTAATACCACGCCGGCCAAACGGTTTGGTATAGGGTTTAATTTCAAGTTTTCCTTCTTTTTATTACGTAAAGATAATATTCACGGATAGTCCATCACCACACGGAGATTTTATTACTTGGGTTAATTAAATTAAAGTAGCAAAACGTCAATGTTTTAAAGGTTCATCTCATCTTTTGGTGACGTTATTCATTCCTTTCAAGATTTCGATGACAAATTATTTAATTTTACAAAAGAACACAAAAAAAATAGCTTTACCATTATCGTACTCGTAACACAGTATACCAAAACAAGAGGAAATTTCTACGTGAGAGCTTGAGTTACCTCGTTATCGGCAGAGTCGGTAAGGGCATGGTGTTAAACAGCCACAGGCAATGTGTCGAGAGGACAAACAAGTCGTTTACTCGTTTATATCGCTTGTTTGCCGACTCGTTATATCCAGACTTGTCTCTTGAATCGCGACGAAACTTCCTTCAAAGCGGAAAACATTGATTCTATTTTTGCCAGAGCCCGGCCACTTTATCGTGGATGAATCAATACTTGTACAGGTTAAAGTCATGCTTAATCGTCATAGTGGTACCTAGTCTGTCGGTAAGTACATAAGTTAGGATTATTCCTGTATTCTTTTTGACTTAAGTTTAAAATTAAGTCTTTATTCATAAATAAATAATCATTAGCTTCATATACATATTTTATTTGAAACGTATTCGTTCAAACCTTTAGGAGGGTCGTTCGCGGCTGGCGGGTGGTTTAGAATCAGGCATATAGACCATAATTTACCAACTACCTAAAGGTCACAGTGTTCTTCTTCGTTTTAGTTATGAGGTACCCTACTTGCTATCCCGAAGTTAAATGGTACAGCCTTGGTGAATCGGCTACTATGGGGTAGACGTAGTCAAAGAAGAATGGGCATTTTTGTATGGAAGCCGTCCCCACCCTTGTAAGTGTTACACCTATACATCAAATGAAAGCCCTTGAAAAGTGAAGAATTTTACTGTATGAAACTAATCTGTCAGTCATGGGAGAACAGAGTTATTGAGGAAAAGAGAATAAAAATAATAAACGATAATATTTCATACTTTATGTTAATATTTACTATATAAGCACGATAAAGTCACAGGCTATCTTACTAGTAAACGGTCTATACATCTAGCTCATCCTACATCATCCAGAAAATCATCCACAGCATTTTCCTGACTTTTGAATTGCTAGCTTTGCTAAACTAAACATAGGCTATCTTACTAGTAGACGGACTCTACATCTAGCTCATCCTACATCATCCAGAAAATCATCCACAGAATTTTCCTGACTTTCGGATAGCTAGCTTTGCTAAACTAAACATAGGCTATCTTACTAGTAGACGGACTATACATCTAGCTCATTCTACATCATCCAGAAAATCATCTACAGCATTTTCCTGACTTTCGGATAGCTAGCTTTGCTAATATAAACATTTAGACAACCATTAGGACATGTTCTTTATTCAGCAATCATTGCAGAAATAGTAAACGACAGAATTTATGTTCCTCAGGCTCGGAAACGGCTTGACTCAGACTAACAGGTCGGAATTTTTTTGTCGGGTTTCGGTATTCCGATAACCACGGCGTCTTTCCACTGTTGTGGGAAGACACAATTTGATATTGCGACATTGCAGCATGTCAAGGACCAAAAGACGTTCGGGGAATAAATTAATGACTATTTTTGTTATTCTTTCTGAGCCTGGTGCCTTTTTAGGGGCGAGAAGTTTATTTAACGGTTCCACTCGGTAGGTGTGACTAACTGTATATCGTCGTTGTCTGCCTTGAGCGGTGACTCCTGGAGAGAAGTTCACCGTTTTACTTCGCTGTTGACAAATATTTGAAATTGGTGTATGTGATTGATATTATATCGTGATTGTTACCCTGAGGAGAACTGCGTATTGGGCCTCGAGGTTCTTGGCCAGGCATTCGGCCTTGTCATCATACTCGAACGCTAGCCTCCTATCAGGCCTACCAAAGGAGGCATAGTAGAGTATACGTCCTTCTTTAATGAACGGGATAACTGCTAGAAAGCGAGATAAAAAGGTTCGATCTCACTCAATTGCGCATACCATCGTGACTGACGAAACTCATTTATGCGTACTTTAACAGGCCATTGAAGCTGTCTAATTCTAACCCTATTGGACTCGCTGAGGGCCCTGTCGTAGGCACGTGTGGCAGGGATCTTGCGGCTCAACAGGTCACGCAGTTCTCCAGGTAATTGCATGCGGAGGTCTTCCAGCATAGCCACTGTCTAAGAGCAATTGTTAATTAATGACACGACCTGTCAGGACACCGATCGCCGCCTCAGTGTCCACTACAGTATTCGAACTGTAGGGACTACTATCTAGTTGGGCGGATTCGACAGACGCGAGTTTCTCCTCGAGCCTCTTCCAATCAGTGATCACCTTTGTGGGGATATGACCGCCCAAGTAACACATCAAAGCATTATAAGGGCCGAATAAGAGTATTCTTGTATCCTTTTAGCATTTTGAGTTAGTTTTATAGTCGCATTATAAACGTTTATATGGCTACTGTAATGCTTATTTGGGCACAAATTATACAGCTTTATGCCCTATATAGGTTCACAGTAGCTGGTTAATAGCATTACTGGCGCATTATATTAGCATTATTGTGGTCAAGAAAGATGTCAATCGGATTAAAGAAGCATCATTTTGGTCAATAATAATGCCAATCGCATTAAGAAAGCATTAAAATGGGTAATGAGATAGCCTATTGCATTACAGAAGCATTATAATAGCAAAATTATTGATAGTGAAGATGCCAACGGCATTACAAAAGCATTAGACTAGCATTTAAATGTGCTAAAAGAATTATTGGAGCAATTTAAGTGTTCACACTTAGGAAACTTTATATTATTGCGTGTAAATTATTACAATCAAACAAAGAATAAGTAAAGACGGTCAAAATAAAACAGTGAGTGACGCCATATTATAGTTTTCATCGAAACAAATTCATCGGATAAGTTTTTAACCCGTTTGTTATTTCTTGCCTTCAAATATTACTGCGCAGTGTAGTTTACTGTACTTGTTTATATAAGTTTCATTGAAAATTTTCACGCGCCTTCGATATTTTGTGGTTTTCATACAAAATGTTTTATAAAAATGATGTGTGTAAAACCAAAACAAATGTGTATTCCTAGTACAGAATAAGTTTTGAATAAATACAATTATAGTTTTGCTTGTACTGTATTAAATTAAGTTATATAAATATTTTAAATGACAATTCCTTTTATAAATAGGTCCGAAAGAAAATATTTTTTGGTTATAAAATATTTACAAAATGGTGGTCAGCCTTAAGCAGCCCGGTGAGCCCAATTAATGCCACCAGCATTACAACTACTCACGTGTGATTGTTTAAAGAGCTATTAGCTACACAACAGCACTCAGTTCTTCCTTCAAATGCAAGCATTATATTGATTCACATTTATGCTGTTCAGCAGCATTAAGCTTTTACTTACCCCTTACAAGTGCTTTTACACAGCAAAAGGCACAAAAAACAGCTTAAAGCTGGATATCGGGTTTACATGGCATTATAGTGGTTCACGTTTGTGCTGTAAAACAGCTTCAAGCACTTATTAACTACTTTAAAATGTCTTTGTAGAACCAAAAGCACTAACAATAGCTAAAGGCTTTACAAAAGCATTCTGATATGCCATTATCCAACTGTTATACAGCGTAAAGCATTACAATGATTTTCAAATGCCATTGTTCAGCTTCAAGACGCTCGGTGAACTTATATAAGAGTTTGTACGGGTCTTAAGCTCTATATAAGTTCACTTGTTGCTTGTTAAAATGCTTTCTGTGTTACTTGGGCGGAGTCGGTGTCGGAGTGGTAGTATGAATGCATCAGTTTCATGCAATAAATAATAAATAGGTGCGTGGTTTTCATTAATGATTAGCATTAGCTCGTTATTGTTGCATTGGAAGTAGTAGCTGCGTCAGGTCCAGTTATCTTTCTAATATACCCAACTGTGCATATGAACATAGCGCTCAGAATTGACTGGTTAAAGTGGCGGTGGGCAGGGGACATAGCGCGGAGAACCGACAGCCGTTGGGGTTGAAAGGTTCTGGAATGGCGACCGCCTATCAGAAAGCGCAGGGTGGAGAGACCCCTCACACGGTGGTCCCACGTCCTAGTTAGGATGGCGGGAAACCGATGGAAGAGGATGGCAATGTTTGGAGGAGGCCTATGTTCAGCAGTGGACATCAATTGGCTGATATGATGTACGGGTTTCTATATTTATGAAAGCTGTATGTTTTTTATTTGAAAAGCGAAATTCATGGTTTTCTGGATGATGTAGGATGTTCTACATGTATGGTCCCTCTACTAGTAAGATAGCCTTTGACTCTATCGTGCTTACATAGGAAACATTAGCATAAATTATGTAATATTATCGTTCATTATTTTTATTTTCTTCTCCTCAATAACTCTGTTCTCCCATGACTGACAGATTTGCTGTCATACAATAAAATGCTTCACTTTTCAAGGGCTTTCATTTGATGTATAGCTGAAAGTGTTACAAGGGTGGGGACGTTTTGCCCATTGTTCTTTGCTCCATTTGAGGACGGCATGAGACAACAACGTACTGACTTACGTGGCCTACTAGTCAATCTAGCTAGCTTGAATTTAATATCAGTACCATAGGCCACTCATGGTATGCCAGATGAATTGTAAATCAAGTGTGAAAAACAAAAGATTGGTCATGGCTAAAAGAAACGTCAAATGAACGAAAAGTAATTAAGAGATTGTTCATAACAAATCCATGAAAATAAAGTATTATTGTATTTGTGAGAACAGTCAAAGCAAGACTGAAGCCTTAATAAAACATTTTTAAAAGCTTTGTGCACAATACCTAGCACAATACCTACTAGGTATTGTGCACAATAGAAAACTAAAGAAATAAATAAACAAAGGTGTTATTAAAGAAAACTCGACTAAGTATATTTTTCTTGTTTAATATTAAATTTCAAAATTCTCGCACTGTTCTTTAATTGTTTTTTTTTTATCTCTGTCATAATGCAGAGAGCGTAGTAGCGCTTGCATTAAGTGGAAACAGCAAAAACCCTCCAAAGTGAAAGTCTATTTGATACCACGCTGACCTGGCGAGGCCTGTTAGAAGGTTTAAAGTCTAGTTTTTCTACATTTGTTTTTTGTGGATAATACCCGTGAGCTTTTAGGCCTGCCTTTTACGAATATGTATTGAGATGAGATGGGGCACCATGTTCTCTTACTCCGTAACCACACGGAATCTAAAATAAACCAGCGTTAGGCCGTTGGTACTCAAACACAGTCATACTATATACCTACTTGAAATTATGTCACTACGAAAACAATAACAATAAAATAGAAACTCGCAGATAAAAATATCACTCTCTATATATAAATATATCGAGTAAATATTAAAATAACTGTAACAACATGAGTATTTTAAACTTGTTATGTCTACCTGTCAGTAATATCTCAGTGGGACGTATTTACACCCTTTAAATAATAATATTGAATTTCTCACACATTTACACGATGCCATCTGGTCCCAAACTAAGCTGCGCTTGTATGTACTATTGAACTACCGGTATGTAAACTATAATTATAAAGGATAAACTATAAACATACTTAGTAATTGTAAATAATTATTTACATATTATTGTTACTTGACGACCTCTGTGGCGTAGGGGTTCTATAACATGACTGCTACGCAGAGGTCTCGGGCTCGATTCCCGCTCAATGCAAATCTTTGTGCGCATGAACATGATTATTTGCATAGGTCTGAGTGTTTTATGTATAATATGTATGTATTTGCAAAAAAAAAAGTATATAAGTACTAATGTCCGTTGTTCTGTTACCCATAACACAAGCAGGTTAAGCCTAGCCTACTTTGGGAACAGATGGCGCTGTGTAGAGATGTCCGTGAATATTTTTTATTATTATTCATAGAAAACATTTTAACTACTGCAAACATGAACAAAGTTTTGCATTGACCAGGGATTGAACCCGAGCCATAATGTGTTGACATAATATTTAATATAACTAACTATATAAAAAATACATAAATAGAAAGTAACATGTTAAATTAGTTATGTATTGTATTAATAACATGGAAACATGGTATAGTGTGTACTAAGTCTGTTGAGCATAAGACAAGAGTGACGTCATCATTGTATCAATGTGTGTAGAATATTGAAGAAAGATTGAAACCTTAAGCAAATTTGAATCACGAATCAATCTACATAACATTATCACTCATCGGAAGACTTCAAAGTAAATTCATTTAGTACGAGTACTACTAACTTAAGGAGAATTACAAAGCTTTAACAGGAAACATGACTATTAAGGGGCTACACACCAAACTGGAAAAGCTCGATCTAAGTGTATAAGATCTCCGTGTGGTGACGGAGTAAGAATACAGTGTGTTACCACCCTATCTAATCCCATGGGTGTTGTAAAAACCGACTATGGGACTAACCGTAAATATTATCTTTACGAAATAAAAAGAAGGAAAACTTGAAATTAAACCCTATCTATACCAATCCGTCTGACCCGCGTGGTATTAGCCAATTATTCCTCCGTCATGCGAGGAGGCCCGTCCCTGCAGTGGGACATTAATGGGCTGTTATGATGAAGTGTATAAGATTATGATTCTTGATATGTAGATGAGTATTCACGCCTACGAAGGCTCGCATGTCCAGCTGTGGACGATAATAATATGATGAAATGTTATGAAACTTGTGGATGATCTATTATTTTCTTGCTGTCGGACATATAACAAGAAAATTTGCTTACTAAATCACTACTCATGTGAAAAGATAGTTGAGTGAATATCAACAAATGCTATTTTTAATAACATAATCATAACGATCGTATACCAGCTCCTTCTCCTTGATTTGTTTAGCATTGCCGTCATACCAAGCATACTAATTCTTCTCTTTCTATGTTTTTAACAAAGCTTTCGTGACGTACAAGATGTCCCGTAATTTTGCCTCACCTAAGTATTGTCTATAGCAGCAATTACGAATCTCTTTTTAATCACTCTCTGTAAATCCCTTTCTTTTGTTACTTTTTCATTCCAGCTAAACATCTCGATACGCACTGGTAATCAAGACAAATATCGAGGGAGCATGTTACTAATGAACACGAGGAATATTTGAGGCTCAAGAAAAATATGTTTTAAACACCCTTTCGTGGCTTTTTTCGAACTTCATTGACGGCTTCTTTACATACCAATAAATTATACATAAAACATTCAACTTGTTCACACAGACAGAGATCGATAGATAAGCCTCAGGACATTTCGAATTAAAAATCAAGCAAATAAAGTAAGCAAATAGGTACAAAGAACGTTAGTCACTCCGTCACATTCAGTATGCGTCCTTGATCAATTATTAACCAACAATGCCTTAACATGTAGCCTGTACTACGTAAGTACATAATATAAACTACGTATCCTTCATATTGTAGCCTTGAGCTTTCCAACGTTTTCTATTTTAAAAGTTAATCACATTAGAGCAGCACATTGAATTCATTGATTAAAAATTTAGTCAGGTTCATGGGAAATATAACAGGTGACAGTGATTGTAGACCTTAAACTTTGTATACCGGCTGCTCTGTTCATGCCTCATATATATTTTAAAAGGTTTCTGAACTGTTTGACAAGTTATATTTTTTTTATAAGATGAATGAAAATCTACGTTAGGTACATTTTTGTTTTTTTTTATATTATTTTATTAGAAGGATCTTTTATTGAAACATTTGTCAGTTTCCCTGCCGTAATTTACGATACTCCACTCAGTTATTTAATGTGTATAAATTTTTTATGTCATTTTTGGTGAAGTACGTTTAAATTCACAGGATTTATGAGTGCATGCTTTCAGAAACGTTCCACAAAAGGTCTATTGTTTTATATTGTTCATATCGGCTTTTTGATTTTACTTCACTGTTTACTTTTGTTACCATTTATTATAACAACTGGATCATACAAAAGGCAGTACATATAGCACGAATCCTTGCTCCATTTACCCGATTACCTATATAATTAAAATAATAATAGTGAATGAAGCGACGCTGCCGTTTTGTACAGATCTAGGCGCTTAGTGATCTCTGCCTACCCTTCATAGGAAAAAGGGAAAATACTACGCACATATGTGACGGTATATGGGTCTTTGTATGAAAGCTGCTAAAACTGCCCTACTCCGTAAAAGTATATAATGCATTTCCCGAATTATATATAATAAGCTACCTAAGAGCCTAATGTATTAGTTTAGTATTAGTTTCCATTATTAGTTTTTGTTTTACTTATTCTACTTTTTGTTTCATTTACTTTGCCTATGTACATTTAAAAATCTTTTGCACAATTTAACTTCTTATTTTATATTTTTCCTTTAATCTTGTAAAATTTTGCGTACCGACCTTGGAAAATATAGCCGAACTCAATGTTTATTTTTAATATCTATAGTGTTTTTTATAATCATATTTACAAAAAATATAAAAAAATATTCCACTTATTCTATTCTATAGGAATATACTAAGATGGCTTTAATGTAACTCTGTCTTACGTCATAATCGAAAAAGCAAAGTCAAGTAAGAAACAAATTGTTCGCTGTCATACGTCGTCTCCTGCCACACTTTTTAGCGTCGAAAACGCCATTGAAGAGACGATGCTCACTCGCATCCAATGCCTTTCCAATAACGTTATTGCATCAACTATTTCTGAGATTACATTGTAGACTTCTTCGATATAAGAAATCTGAGTTACGCTATAGGTAAGGAATGAGCTTGTTTTTATAAACTGGAAAGATTACAGATATTATATTTGATGCACTGGATATTTTTCGGAAGGTCTCATTTTATGCTACATGCAGTTTGGAAATCAGCTGCACCTTTTGTTTTAGGGAAGCTTAAAATAGCTATTGAGTACGTGCAATCGTGCGTGCAATGTTTATGAAGCGGTCGAATGATGTTTTCAGTTAGCTCAATTTTTTTTTATTCACCCTGACGGCGGCGCTTGTACACGGTAAGAAAAATCGCCGGGCCTACGCAAGAATTCGTGCCGTTTCTAAGCACGACCTGTGTACACAGCGCTGGCGATCCATAAGAAAATTTTCTTGTCTGCGCAAGACAAGACACGGCGAACGTGGTTGCGGAGGGGCTGGGAGCGGTGTAGTAGGGTATCATACTTGTTTGCTTTCTATATAGTTAACACTTTTACTAAAGGAAACTCACACTGATTATCACACTTGTTATTACTTGCGCGCCCTACGCCTGTCTGACGACTGTACGAAAAAAATCCTGGCGTGTACACGTTCCGAATTGTCTTGTCTGCGAAAGACAAGAAAAGTTTTCGTGTACGAAAAAGACAAAATTCTTGACGTCTACACGAAGATTTGTCTTGTCTGGCGTAGACACGGCAAATTTTCTTAGCGTGTACAAGCGCCGTGATGGGCAAAGATGTACACGTAGCATAATAGTTTCGACTGTAAAGTTGATTAAAGTAACCTTAGGCTTATTATTGAAGCATTTTTATTTAACTTTAATACTATTTGACGATGTTTTTGCAGTTTGTCCATGAATCATCTGTAGGCTTTTATCAAAAGTAATTATAATGCTATTTGTACTGAGATTAAAAAAAAACTGAAAAATGTACCCTCGAACCCCGCTCATTTCTGTTGAGGGCAGGACATCCACCACGAATTATTTCCCCTGATTTTATATATTTCCTTAGACTAATATTCTTTTTTATTCACTGTGATAAGTCTGTCGCATAAGAAAATGTATGTTAGGGTCTTTCAAAGTTACTCTCGGAAAAGTATTCACCTCAAGCTTAATATAGACCAAAGTAAACCAAAAATCCAAGAGTTAGTTTTAACTTCAAAGCAGATATTTCAAACGTGGAACGACGAGTCTCCACATTTACTATTCAGTACTTAGTACTTTACGGCCCCGGTATACGTCGGAACTTATATTCAGGGGAATTTGACCATTCTAAACTTAAAAATTTGCTCCGAAATATTCACAGTTGCCAAAGTAGTCCTTTTGAGTCGAAATTATTCAAACAGCCAGGCAGTGATACAAATTTATAACTCGACAAAGTTTTTATTGTTTATATCGGCTTTTTGATTTTACTTTTCAAAGTGAATAACTAACTAACTATAAAATAAAATAGCTAGTTATCATCTCAAAAACAAAAAGTGTCATCATATAAGTTATTAATTTCCCACTTCTAACACGAGTATCCCCCAATGACGCTGTAGCGTAATGATAAAGGAACACTATAGGGGAACCTGGGGACACTTGATCCTTAAGGGAGACTAGGTACACGAGATTTTCAAAACTTGTATGGGTAATATTAAATTTTATAATGGCAATATCGGTTATCTATGGTACTCGCTAACTTTCTAAAGTTGGTACACCTGTCAAATTTGACGCGTTTGTAAATGGCGGACGACCGAGTGTTTGTTGTTGCCAAGAAAAAATTTCCGTAAGTTTACATTTTGATTAAACATTAATGTAAATATGGCTTTTAGGTGTGCATGAATTAAATTCGAGGCGTTATCTATATAAGTAGCGATTTGTAGCGTAGAAAAGTAGTAATCTAATAGACGTTTGAAAATATTCTTGTTTACCTCAAACTGCTCAGGGTACACTTGGTACACTTAGCTATTATAACTTTTATTTATCAATTAATTTCAGATTACCGATATGCCCAGAGTATACAAAACAAGAGAAGATGCCAGAAAGAGAGTACCAATAGATGAAGAGTAAGAGAGAGCAAGATATAATTTTGTTTTGAGTTTGTTTTTGTTTTTTTAATACGAATCGGAAGTGTCACATTTAGCAATTGATTTATGTATGGAGACGGTGTGATTTGCCTATGTTATGTGATTTTTAAAACAATATAAAAAAGAATATCATATTCTCGCGCATATTCTCCTATATCTAGGTTCACAGTATCATGTGAACCTAGATATAGGAGACTTGATGCCCAGGATCAAGTCTCCGGTATATACGGGACACTTGATACCATTCCCTATTTTTACTTTTAGTCAAATAACTATTAAATTTAGGCACTTATATCTTTGTGTCTTACATCAATTATAGGCAAGTGAATTTCACGTATTTCGGTACCAATATCTTTTAAAATGGATAGTCACTAAGGAAATTATGGATGAAAAACAAAAGAGGGGATCAAGTATCCGCAGGTTCCCGTTCGTGTCTTCTGACCACACCTAGTCAAAAAGACACATAAGTATAGTGTTTTCCTTCTTTTCTTTTCATTGAGTTATACACAGTTATAACAGATACAGTCCGTATCTGTTATAACTGTGTATAACTCACACCCCACTTAGACTTATGGAACCTACGGGATAAAGAGAGTTTCAGTCACCATTAGCACTGTCCATTATCTCACGGAGAATGACTGTATTCATTATTTATTTAAGAGTGATAATTGTTTTACTTATTATTTTAAAATATACCCAGCATTAATTATAAAATTACAGATAACATAATTTGTCACAGACAATTAAAAATAACAGTAGGAAAAAGTTTATGCTTATCCATCATTATTACGGTAATTAATAAACGAAACTTTTATAATTAAATGAGGATACAAAAAGCTGACAGAGTTAAAAATTACAATAGCTGTTTAATATAAGGGCTGTTCGCTGAGCCTTTATATAAGCAAACCGTATATTCACACGTCGCGTCGTGCACACACTATACCGGTGCAGAAGCGAGGTTTAAGGCGATCAATGTCCGTCGGAGGACTCTGGGATTATCGTTTCGAACGCTTACCTAGAGTTCTCGGCATATATCACCTGAGTAAAATACCGTGTGGTTATAGTCTGTCACATACGACGGATGAGGAAGGCAAAGAACTATATAAGCAGGCAATATGTGTAAAGTGGTCACTCACCAACAGAAAGACTTTTTAGTTTTGTATTGTTTAATCATCTAAGTTTTATCTACTGCATGCTTCTATAATAAAAAAGGAAAAATTAAATCCAAGAATAAGTACTAAAACTTGAAAAATAAATGAATAAGAGATTCCTAATTAAATAGGGCGCAGTGCTGCGGACCTTTATGTAGCTGACATTTGAATGATATGGCGAAGCACGTGAGTGACCTATTTACGATCCAGAGCAGATTGCCTGTTAGGAAGGGTGATACGAAATAAACGAAAGCTATAGACGTTCTCTGTTTATATTACGATCATGTTCTGAACGTCATCAGCATCATAGGAGGCTAATCATTTCCTACTGCTGGTACAGGTTTTCTTCGGGGTCGGAAGGCTGTCTATGAATTTTGACCCTTTTTTTGATCCCTCGGAAATTTGACCTACTGGTACCATACTTGCCCAGGATTGGATTATGTAAAATTTTCCGTCTTTATGATAATTGACAATCAATGTTTTATTAGGTGAGTTTTTTGTTCTGCATGTCAATTCTCGTTCCTTAAAAACGTTAAAAATAAAGTTAATTTAACTTTTAGTTGTCAAATTGTAACACAATAGGTATTCTTGTATTTATAATTTTTAATCTTTTTAAAATCTTGTAATTTTCGCGCTAAAATGAGTATTTTTGTCATTATGAAACGTCAAAACCTTTGCGTTTATTTTAGGAGCGGCAGTGCGCATGCGCGAGGGAAGTGTAACGAGCGGGAAAAACAAGTTAGGGCTATCGCATTATTACATTCAAAGACCCTGATTTTCATATATTTTTTTCTTAGAATAGAAGTTTACGGAACTTATAATATTTTAATTTACCGAAGATAATTTCCTGTAGTTGATTTAGGTATATATTAATGTTTTATTTCTGCATATGGAGTCTTAGAAAATCTATTAAAATTTCCAATCTTTTATAAATTGTAAACCGTAAACTGGCAACTCTGTTATTTAACTCTTTTTTGCCATTTAACTTAATTTTAACTTTTTCTTTACCGGACAAGAATACCACTTTGGATTAATTAAAAATAAAATTTAAAAAAAATAAAAATTAAGTTAATTTAAATACTATGTTTCGAGAATTGGCCTGCAGATACCGAATGATTTTTACATGAAAAATTAATAAAATAAAAGTTTATAGCTACACGAGTAAAACTTTTTTACCGTCCGTTTCCTTAATTCCCGGAATCCATTCATGTTTTCTCTACGGTTGGGTCCGAATCGGTCATACTGCCGTTTCTTTTATAAGGGTAAATGTATTACCTAACAATCTAATGTAGAAATTAAAAAAAAAAAAGATAAGTATGATCAAAACCATGCTCAAAATAACTGTTTTTCTTTACCTTAATGACTAACATACTACATTGTATAAGCTGTTACAAATAGTCCTATTATATTGTATTGTTTCGGAAACATATCGTTGTTGGTCAGTAATGAGTGTGCACACATGTCATGTCCGGGCTGTGGCTTTGACAAACATGTATATAAATATTCCCTTTGTCAGATTGGTGCACACAGTAGGCTGGTGATTACGGTTATATTCTGTGTATAAGGGTATTTCCTAAGTACAATCACCTTTAAAATATTATATAAGTAGTTCGATTCAAATTAAAAAATAAAGGAGTTTAAAAAGTATAAAGTATTTTCACAAAGTATTTAGGTATAAAGTTTGGAAAATGTCTTTGAATAAATCAGTCTTTCAAAAAAAAAAAAATATTTTTTTACAAAACCGATATTTAACAGATTTACTACTATTGATAGAGAAAATAACTCGACAAATGAAACTAAACCAATCTTACTAGCCCAGTGTGATTATAGTATACCTAGTAAGAGAAGCTTACATACATGCCATTTGTGGAGGAAGTCCTTACCTACAGTGAAGCTATTAAGTGGCGGCGTACCGTTTTTACTATTCTTTTTTTGGTTAGGTTTTCCATTTTGCGTACTTGGAGACTGATATTGTTAGATTTCATTTATCAGTTAATACTCGTTTTATCCATGTTACTGTAACATGGATAAAAACTACGAGTAAGTATTAACTTAGTGTACATAAATGCGTATGTGTTATACGCACATACACACTCATGTACCTTCATGACGAAGATATACAATTAACGGCAAAAGTGGTTTGTCAAATTAACACTTTTGTACAGGAAATTTTACCCAAAAATGCTAAGTAATACCTATAAAATTGAAATGGAAATAAATAAAAAACACATAAATAATGTAAAGTAACATCAAACTCACATTTACAGTCTGTCTGTTAATATTATTTAATTTACATAGTTTAACATGTTTGAAGAATATACTTTGAAATAGTCATTAATACATAGATTAAATAAAATTAATGTTAGGTAATATAGGGTCTGTACTAATGCGTATGTCAAAAGTTACCTTATTAGCATCTTAGCAAATAGATACTAGATATAGAGATAGAAGATAATTTAGCTTACAGTGAACAAAACGCTTAACCGCGTACCGGAAAGCGCAGGGTGGGGAGATCCCTCACACGGTGGACCGACGACCTAGTTAGGACGACGGGAAGCCGATGGATGAAGGAGGCACAGGACCGCACAAGGTGGCAACACTTGGAAGAGGCCTATGTCAAGCAGTGGACGTCGATTGGCTGATATGATTAACAAGACGCTCGTCATAGCCGCAAATGTTATTTTTTCTATGACACCACACCCGCACGAAAAAACATGGCCTACTAACCATTTGGTTTGAAGTAACGTTATAGTTATTTTGTTAGTAGTTAATACTAATATTATAAATGGGAAAGTGTGTCTGTTTGTCTTTTTTTACGGCAAAACGGATCGACGTAGGTATTGACGTGATTTTTTAAGTGGAGATAGTTGAAGGGATGGAGAGTAGCATAGGCTACTTTTTTTTTCTTTTTTTTTCTTCTGTGTGCAGGAAAGGTGAGAGTGCTACCCCGAATTTAACGCGAGCGAAGCCGCGGGCAAAAGCTAGTATTAAATGATTAGTTACCAGCACTACAGAAGTACTACATTAATGCATTCCAGTTAACTATCTCAGAACAAAGCAACCTTATGTGATAGGGAAGAGCATACTGAAGCAGATAAATAGTCGTACTGTATGTAGTCAGGCTTACCGGGACCGGGCTCTAACAGCAGCACGACCCGCCTATTCAGTGCACGGCTTACAATAGGTTTATTAACTGCAATTATTGTAGTTAATTTAAGTGTTAATTGGCGTGAGTTTAACTGCACAGGTATTTTAAGAAATAGTCAAACATTTTTTTTTGGTTAAAATGGCAGACGAGAAACGGTCTACCTTTAAATAAGTGGTAACTGGGACCTCAGATGGTACACTTACCATCTGAGGTCCCAGAGCAACGGCTACAGTAGCCGTTGCTCAAGGACGTTGCAATTTCAAAACACAGCCAAGCTGTCTTACCTTTACAAAAATATTTAATTCTTATAGTCCTATAATTTTGACGACCTCTGTTTCGTAGAGGTTATTTAACATGACTACTACGCACAGGTTCGATTCCCTCGGGTTCGATTCCCGCTCAATGCAAATCTTTGTGTGCATGAACATGATTGTTTGCATTGGTCTGGGTGTATAATTTGTATGTATTTACAAAAAAAAAACAGTATTTAAGTATGTTTATCCATTGTCTAGTAGGGTAGACCGGGGACAGATGTAGCATTTTTAGTTAAATATTTTATTTTGAGTTTACCGACAGTATTAGGGCAATCGTGTTGATACCCCGTGATACTTAGTTAATTCGGCTATAACGTTATGTTTTCTTTAGTCGTGTAAGTATTATACAAAGTTAGATATTTGGGTTCCAAGAGGATCAGGTGAAATGGTACAAATATCCCCGATCCTGGGTCAATTATTTTTTTTTTATTATTTATTATTTACCAGTAATTCGAAGTAATAAAACTCAGTGCTTTAATTAGAAAAATATGTATTTAAAATTGGTAAAACCTCACCAAATTAGCCTTAAGGCGAACCACAAACAAAAAACAGTAAACTTCTTCATAACTGTTAACAAAAAAATCAAAAACAGAGAACTGAAATTCTCTAGACTTTAAAAAGTATAACGAAGATTATAAAGACAAAGATTATAAAACAAGGCTTTTTAAGTCTTGCAGACTATTCACTTGTACTCGTAGTACTTAGAATTAGCATAAAATAACTAAAATCACAAAACAGTTTTTTATATGGCGAAAGATTTGGAACGACTGTCCCCGTGGTACAATTATCCCCAACTAGAATATCACCATTTACTATTACTACTGGCTAATCAGTCCTCAATATTGGAATAAAATCAGTAAATATCTGCCTATCGTTGTAGTTAACGTGCAATGGTCGCCTCTTGGTCTTCTGTGAACACTTTTTTTGATGATTTGTATCCCATTGATACTACAGCTTCATCCGTTGAATTTTATCTTGAAATAATGCTCTGGGGTCAATTCTACCACGGGGACAGTTGTACCGGTACAACCGTCCCCGCATAAGTGCTACAATCGTCCCCACAGGATCATTTTATTAAAAAAGTAAAATACCTCCTGAATTTGAATTTGAAACTACACATATAAGGAAACAATGTAAAGCCAACAACACTAGGAAACGATTAAAACCAATATTGAGTGAAAATGTAGCTTAGATTTGCTGTTATGAGGCATTAAAAATTTATCAAAAAGTTACGTTTAGTGCTCGGGAGTTTCTATTCTCTGCCACAAGTGTCCGCGTAGAGCCACGCGCGCGGCCGATTGACGGTTACTCGGCATGCGTTACAGGGGTCGACTGCGGGGAGGGGAATGTACGTGCGATGCGTAGTTATTGAAATATTCGCGATGGTACTACCGTACCCTGCTACAAACGTACCCGGTCTACCCTACCCATAGTACAAACTCTGCTTAATTTCGGACTAGATGGCGTTGTGTGAAAGTGTGAGGAATATAATTTTACTAGGTACTTTACCCAAACAGAGTAACATTTTCACACTACAGCAATAAATATTTAAATGAAATGTAAACTATAAACAAATTAAAATGCCCATTTCAGTACATGAACATTCTCACATTTGTAGATAATTATTACAAACAGAATGTGAATAGGTAAACGTATTGATTATTTTGATATACCGCGAGTTGTTTGGAGCTTAAATATTAAATATCACAAATGAGAGGTATTTATTTATTTATTTAACACTTCATACAATATTGTATACAGGCGGACTTAATGCCTAAGGCATTCTCTACCAGTCAACCTTAGGTGATGCAGAGATAAATGTGGTAGGTGTTAATGTGATTAAAATGAGGAAAATGTAAAATAGTGTGTAATGTAACAAATACATAAACTACAAACATAAATAACCAATTCTTACACATATAAAAAAAAAAAAACTAATAATTATATACCTAATAAGTATGTATATAATAATATATATAAATAACAATATATACATACATAAATAATTAACTCGAACATAAATAAAAAGTTATATAGAGCCCAATGATTCAATATGAAGATCAACTAAGGTTTGTTTAACATAAGATGACGTACTTTATATTTAAACATTTGACGACTAGTTGACATCCTGATTTCTAGAGGCAAGGCGTTCCAGAGAAGAATAGACTGAACTGGGAAGGATGAATGAATAAAGTTAGAGTTATGAGAGGGACATGAAAGAAGAAGATTATTAGAGGATCGCAGATTGAGGTTGTGGGTAGAACATAGGTACTGAAAGTAGTGAGTTAAATAGGCAGGGGGAGTAGGAGAAGTAAGGAAAGAGAAAAGAGTTGTGAGAGCGCGCATGCTGCGTCGCTGACGAATAGATAGCCATTGCAGTTCAGTGCGAAAAGCAGACACATGGTCGTACTTGCGAAGATTGTATATGAAACGAATGCAGTTATTGAGAAGCCGGTCGAGTTTGTTGAGAAGATCTGCATTCAGGTCATAGTAGCACACATCACCATAGTCTATTATAGGGAAAATCAAAGTCTGCACAAGCATTGCCTTGGTTTGCGTAGGAAGGAAATGTTTTAATCGATAAAAGGCTCGCAGAATACCTGTAACTTTATTGCACAAATTAGTTACTTGAGGGTGCCAGTGTAAAGTCGTGTCCAGGTATAATCCCAGGTCCTTAACAGACGCACAAAGCTTGATTACCGTGCTATTTAATTTAATGGGAGGGAGAGAAGATATGTCTGTTCTGTCTATTAAACGCTGGCTTCCTACAAGCATGGCCTGACACTTGTTAGGGTTTACAGACAATCCATACCTTTGTGACCAGTTATGTATTTGATCAAGGTCGGAGTTAATTTTGTTGACTGCCAAAGAAAGAGAATCAACAGTGGCCTGTGCGTAAATCTGCAGGTCATCAGCGTACAGGTGATACGAACAATGAAGATTAGGGCAAATGAGATTGATAAAAATAGAGAATAACAAAGGTGAGAGAATACCGCCTTGAGGAACACCAGAGCCGATGTCGCACCAACACGAAAGAGATTTATCGTTGCGCACCGCCTGCTGACGTCCCTGAAGATAACTTGAGAACCATTCCAATGCTTCAGAGGAGATCATGTTGTAGGAGAGTATGGCAAGTAGGATGTCGTGACTTATGGTATTAAACGCATTTGAAAAATCGATTAATACCAACACGGTGATTTTTGTGTCCTCCATACCCTGTCTAATATCGCCAGTTACCTTCAAAAGTGCAGAGACAGTACTGTGTCCTGGTCGGAAACCTGATTGTAGGGGACTTAAAAGGTTATTTTTATGAACAAAAGAGGAGAGCTGTTTATGTACACAGGCTTCTAGTGTTTTGGATAAGAAAGGAAGAATGGAAATAGGACGAAAATCATTGAGAAGAGATGGGTTCTGCAAGGTATCGTTGCGGTGAACATGGGAAATATACAAAGCTGTAATAAAATATATTTTTGTCTTGATCCAGATGCATTTTTCGTGGTATATAGTTGGTACAATCTTTCATTCACACATTTATTTGATAACCTGTGTAGCGTAGTAGCCACAGGTAGTAGATATAGTCAATAATTGCTGCTAAGCAAGTTGTCGTTTGTTATAGTTTGGCATAAAATGGTACGTATTATGTGAATGTGTAAGAAATATGAATATAAAATCATCATCATCATCATATCAGCCAATTGACGTCCACTGCTGGACATTATGCCTCCTCCAAATATTGCCACCTTGTGCGGTTCTGCGTGTACCGGATAACGCAGGGTGGTGAAACCCTTCACACGGTGGACCGACGACCTGGTTAGGACGGTGGGAAACCGATGGATGAGGGAATATTAAATCCATAATATTATAAATGCGAAAGTAACTCTGTCTGTCTGTCTGTCTGTCTGTTACTCTTTCACGCCTAAACGGCTGAACGGATTTCGATGAAATTTGGTACAGACAATCTTTAGACCCTGAGAAAGAACATAGGCTACTTTTTATTAGCAATCATATTATATTTTGATTTCATAGAATTTTGGCGGGAAAGCTGTGTCACGTGACCTGTGACGTCATAGAATTTTGGTCACGTGACCCGTGACGTCATAGAATTTTGACAGATGAGTCGTGACGTCACAGAATTTTGGCGGAAAAAATATTTTTTGACAGCTGAGCCGTGACGTTTTTGAATTTTTGATAAATGAATCGTGACGTCACAGAATTTTTGACAGATGATTCGTGACGTCACAGAATTTTGGCGGGTAAATATATTTTGACAGCTGAGCCGTGACGTTTTTGAATTTTTGACAGATGAGTCGTGACGTAACAGAATTTTTGACAGATGATTTGTGACGTCATATTATTTTGGCGGGAAAATATTTGATACCTATGTCACTTTTGACAGCTGTCACTTTTGACAGCTGTCAATTTTGACAGATAGGCGTGATGTCATAGAATTTTTGACAGATGACTCGTGACGTCACAGAATTTTGGCAGGAAAATATATTTTGACAGCTAAGTCGTGAGGTCATTGAATTTTGGCGGGAAAAATAGTATTTAAACAGCTGAGTCCTGACGTTATCACAATTTGGCGGGAAAATAAATAGGTTTGTACAGGACCCTCGGTGCGCGAGTCAGACTCGCACTTGACCGGTTTTTTAAGCTGTGGGTCTGATATATCTAGAGAGCTTAAATTCGTAATTGTCAACTTATTTCATCATAACAGCCCATTAATGTCCCACTACAGGGACGGGCCTCCTTCCTTGACGGAGGGATACTTGGCCTACTGATACCACGCTTGCAGATGGATTGGTATAGGGTTTAATTTCAAGTTTTCCTTCTTTTTATTTAGTGAAGATAATATTCACCTTATTTGTTAGGCACTAAAGTGACACACCTTTGCTTATCCTATCCTACTAATATTATAAATGCAAAAGTTTGTGAGGATGGATGGATGTTTGTTACCCTTTCATGCAAAAACTACTAAATGGATTTTGATGAAATTTGGAATATAGGTAGTTTATGGTGTAAAATAACAATTAAGCGGGTAATACCGGGTAATACATCAGCTAGTAAACTATAATATCTAAAACTCATTAGCAGCCTCTAGTTAGTCCCTCCTAAAATGTAGGTAAAAAGTTAACGTCTGTCTGCGTGTAAAGGCAGGGTATAAAGAAACAGTGTCAATATCATATCTTAACACATGGGTAACTAAGAGAACTAGAGAAAACTGCTTATTTTTTTTCCGAAAACTAAACACGTCACAAAACCTTTATTCAATATCTCTAATCAGCATGGTATTACTAGGTTAATTTTCCCTCCGTCGCTAAAGGAGTTTTATCACTGTAATGGGTCTCGTAAGAAGACTCAAAACACAACACAATTGTATGAAACATAATAATGCTCGAGGGAATATTTGACAATTTACCAACTTGTCAGTTTCTCAACTATCTTACCAAAATTAATTTCTGGTTTTGATGCTTTTGACATTCTAGTGGACTAGGTTCAATTAAATTGTAGTTAACAAAGTTGTGTTTATTAGGTGTGTTTAAACAATAATAGAGGAAAAGGGGTCGTACATCATTAGCTGGCTTTTAGTATCGACCGGCTTTTACCAGCGTATTTGTTATATTTATCACGAACGGTTTATTTAAAAGATATGGTTTTCCCCCCAGATATGGTTTTCGAAAATGTCTGGGAGTGTGAGGAGCGTATGTTTTCTTCATTCCTGTACATTTGCGAACGTCTCTATAAGCTAGGTTTAGACCAGCTAAGTAAGATTGCGGGAGCTTTACGTCCTACTACTACTAACGTCATCGCTGTCGACACGTCTGTCTGAATGAATGAAATGAATCATTTATCACGTCTTTAAATTAGCATGTTTCATCATCAGAACTTTTATTGGAAAACTCCTGTTCAAACTTTTTTATGTTACAAAAGAAATTCTGTAAGCACGGCAACAGTTTTGAATAACGCTTTTTATTGGCGCGATATTAATATTAAATTAAACGGTACTTAAAATAGAACTTAGTTCAAGTTCTAATTATTATTTTATAGAATGGTTATTGATTTCTTATAATCCATTTATATAACGTAGAATTTCTATTCAATCTAAATTAATATGAATTACTAAAACTATCATTTTCTCATTCATTGTTTTTAAAAATAAAACTCGTCAAAATAACTATCAATGATCCCGATGGAAAGCGCAAATAAAGCCTAGGAATGAAAGCCCCAAAATAAGGCAATGGATGTTAGACATGAAATGACACTCAATCATTGCTTGGCCGGTCTAACGATGTGCAATGGTTCATCCCCAAACACGTTACCTAATACAAGACATTTAAGTGCAAACTGTTCGAGTGCAAACTGTACGTTGTACACCCAAGCGGTCATTAGTTCACACTAAGCTCAAAAAATGAATAATTGTCTCTTAAGCCTCGGTCGCTTCTAACGACCCCTACGTGTGTGAATGAAAAGGCGAGTTGTATTCTAAAAAGGCTCACGGCTAGATTAAATAAAAATTAAAGAAAACTTCTATATTACTGAACTTGAAGATCCATTTGTTTTTTCACTAAAGATATGGTACAAACAATTAAGTATGCGTTTTAAATTAAATTATCGCAATTTCTTAAATTTGTGGAATCGAAATTGGTATACAATCTGCTAACCTATCTTATCCCATTGGTAACAATAACAACATGAAAACCAACAATACAATGGACAGTATACTACTTCGTCTGGAATGCCCTTCGTCACTGAAGGGGGCCTCCTTTAGTGACGAAAGACGTCCCCGTCGTGGGACATTCATAGGATTAAACATTTACTTTCCATCAATTTATTATACGATTGCGGTAAAATATGTTATGAATATTTTACGTAGGTGAACTGTTGTCACTTTTGGTAAGTAACTCGTGAAAAACAGGTGACGTGGTCGCGATTTGTTATGAATATTCATAACATATTACCTACGCAGGTAGATCGCATAATGTATGAAATAACCTTTATAAATAATCACCATAAAGATTTTTGTACGAAATGACGTTTCTTTTTTTACCGCATACGTTACGTGTACCTATATTTATGTCCAGTTTTTTTTATTAGTAAAATAGTAATATAGTTTAGCAGTCGGAACCAAATGCCATGTATCTGAATGTAGACGAGCAGGCCTGTAAAAAAGTAATATATGGCATTCGTTAGTCTCTACCTACCCCTGGCCCTGTGCCAATAAAGCGTGACTTTGTTTATGTGTATTTGACATATTTTAGAATAAAGTCGTACAAATATTATAAAGCCTAAAAAATCTTGTTAAGAACACTCAAGTGTTCCATACTTATTCGAGCTGAAAAATATAATATTGCTCATACAATCCCACAGCGCTATCTGAACACACATACATCCAGAACGCTACAAAACATCCAGACCGAATCTAACAGACACGATTATGCATACGAATGTTTGACTTGTGCTGGTCTCGCCTATTAGGGTCTTCTTTCATCGCCGCATGAATCATTCTTAACATCCTTTCTTTTGTAATTTATAGCTACTGTAGGGTCGAACCCCTTCAATCAAAGCTGGTAAGCCTGTCTTACTATACTTCCTCCAGCACCGTAAGGCCTGAGGTACTTTAAAGAACTACTCATTCGAACTGAATCATTTGTTTTTTTTTTTATACTCGTTTACCTAGGCTAGGAACTAATTAAAACATTATGACTAATAGAAGCCATTAAAAAATGTTGCGAAAACAAAGCGCGTTCCTTTCAATTACCGCGTTAATTTGAAACGCATAAACAACTTTGTTTGTATAAAATATTTTTTTGTTTTTAATATTTTATTCTTTAGAACGTAATTGTGTGGGGGCGTCACCATAAATTTAATTTAAACCATTATTGCAGTACCTATTTGTGTACGTTTCATAGTTGGCTAGCTATGTGTTTATTTTGTGGGCACTTTCGCCAACGTTTCGCTTGTAAGTCGATACAACAGACCATCGAAATGACGTCAATGTTGCTTTATGATTCAATCCGTTGTTAACTAAGCCCAGCTGAGAGCAGCCCGCTCTAAATATATCATAACTGTTATACTTTTCTCTGAATGACAGAGTTAGAATACATGGTGTTTCAGCCCCATCCCATACTAAAGGTGTCGTAAAAGCCATTATAGACTGATACTAAACTGTTACTGCGAAAACAAAAGAAGAAAAATATGATAGAGCCTAAGACGAATCATCAGCAAGGTATTCGTAGGCATAGTTCCCCACTCTATACTACGAATTTTAATTCGATTCCAGATTTGACAATTTCAGTGTAGCAACGTTATGACAAGTATTAAATAGTGACGTTGCGAAATTATTCGATATGGAAATGAAATATTTCCGGATCGATTCTTCTCGTTTAAAATTAGTGGTATTTTTAGTTTTGACGATTAATTAACGATCTGAGACTTTTCTTTTATAGGTAATTGTGTGTGAAATGAATAAAAACTGTGATCATGGTGTCTTAGCCCAGCATACTCACAATAAAATCTTGATATTTCATGAATGCCAAAAAATGGTTCTGAAATAGTTATAAATAGTGCGAAAAGGAAAAAAATAGTGCTCTTATACTTACGAAATTACAGCCATTTTATGAGTCACATAAATATTGTTGAAATAATAATTTATTATGCCTATAACCACAGAATATAAAAATTAAATATGAAATAAATAGTATTAAATATTATTTCCGATTCACGAGCATTCACGAAGGACTAATTTTGTATCCTAGGTAACCGATATTGTATTGTCATCCCCACTAGTGACAGCCGACCATTGACTTTTTTATTGACTGCAATATTTAATAATAATGTACTACTCAATCGGTAAAGCAGACTGTGATACTCTGCTTTATCAAATCAGTATACATATACGTAGTACATACTGCATAAGCACACGAAAATAGGCCTTAAGGTGACGAACCAATAATTACCTTAACTGTACATAAAAAAAATATTGTAAATATTTTTATAAATTGTCGCCGTCATCGCTTTCGCTATCGCTGTCACTTTCTGTAACATTTATTATAAATGTGTCTGTGATATTGTCAATTAAAGTATCTAGCCTACACATTTTTTGCTCTTCTTTGACAATATGGGATACGCATTTAGACCATTCGGTAGCCGTAATTTTTTGAATGCCTTCCTGAAATAAAGTTCTCACGTCTGTCAATTTGAAGTTTTTATTATTTTGAGCTACATGCCCCTTTATCTGCGCCCATATCAATTCGATAGGGTTTAGCTCGCAATGGTAAGGGGGAAGTCTTAAAACAGTGATCCCATGTTGTGCTGCAATTTCATCTACAGCGTACTTATTAAAAGACTCGTTATGTGGAATCAGTTCTAAAAGCGTAGCTTTAACCATATCTGGTTCGTAATAAATATTTTTATTTAAAAGCCAATCTTGAATTTCAGCTTTTTTCCAGCTCATTTTTGGTGCCGTTTCCAATTTTCGGGAGTGGTAAGGTGCATTATCCATCACCACAATTGAGTTTGGTCTTAATTTTGGTAAGACTCCAGCGAACCACTCCTCAAAACAAACTGCATTCATCTCATCATGGTAATCTTCACAATTTTTCTTTGCTTCAAAAATCATGAGCCCCTCTTCTAGGAAGCCTTCTTCACTACCTATATGGCTAATTATGAGACGTTTGCCTTTTCCAGATGGATTTTTTAATCCAGTGGTCAGTCCCTCCAAAAACGCTTGTCGAGATGATGTGACTTTCATGTCCACCCAAGTTTTTTTTACAGTATGACCTTAAAGTAAATATAGTACATTAACATTCAATATTACTATTAAAATGTAAAATGTATATAAATTCATTTTGTGTATAAATGTTAGCCGTACCTGCGTTAACCCAAGTTTCATCTTGATAATATATATGTCTCCCTTCTCGTCGAAACTGACATATAGATCGCAAGTAACGCTGTCGCCAAGTTATTATATCATTTCGATCAATAAGTGTGCTCTTGCGTGACCGTGAAACAAATTTAAAATTAAGATGTTTCAAAATTTTTCTGAGGGTGTCTTTGGAAATATTGGGTATTTCTGGATCATCGTTCATCACTTGTAAAATCTAAAATAGTAAATTTTATAATAGCTTGGAATCATTACTTAGGTATATATATAAAAGATGTACTTAGGTTTAAAATAATACAGTGTGACTGATTGACTAACCTTTGAAATGGTTGGAGGTTCATTTCGGTAAAAGAACTGATGAACAATTCTTCGTATTGCAGAGAATGTAAATTCATCAATTTTATCTTTAAAACTTCGCTTTGGTCCAGATTTTTTAGGAGGAGTTGGCGGCGCACCTTTATTTACTTCCTTCAAAACGTTACAAACAGAGCGTGAGGTTATTCCCAATATGTCAGCAACTTTGCTCATACATTCATTTTCTTCCACAACTTGAAAGGCCTCCAATTGCGAAGAAATTTCATTTTTCACGTATTTGTAGGCGTTGCGGATCATTACTTTTTCAGTAACAGTGAAAGCTTTTCGTGGACGTTTTTTTCTTGGGGACAAGAAAACATCCACGTCTTTTTGTGATGTACTTGGCTGAGGATCCATTTTGATGGAAAACCAAAACAAATAGTTGACAAAAAAACTAATATCGATTCGCAATGAAATAAGATAGGTATTCGTGCAGTCAGGCTGGGAGAATGAAGCCGAATGACACTATAAACAAAATGACGATAGCTGCACGAGCGCACACAGGCTGCCAATACTAAAATCTATCTAGGCTCAATAAGTTTTGTTCTTAATATAAAAACATAAATTTTAACTTTTTATAAAATAGAGCAGCGATTACTAATTAATAAATTATTATTATGAATAATTATGTATTTATTTAAATAAAAATCAATAATTTAGTCTTTAATTGGCAAACTGCTGGCACACACACTTATTGTTTATCGATTTTTGTGTTCATCACTACACTATTATATGTGGTATCATTATTTCACAAAATGACAGTAGCTAATGTCAAATCAGGAATCGAATTAAAATTCCTACTATAGGTTTATTCTTTCTAGGTCTTACTCCAATCCTCTATCATGTAGATAGCTGGGTTGAACACTGTGTGCTTTTACATTCCGTAATACTGACAGTTATCAGTGTCTTTCTTTTTCTGTCTTCGGTCACTAAAGGAAAAAAACATTGAACTTTTACAAATCAAAATGGTACGCGCTGTTTCCTGGTCGCACCTTTAAAACTGACAGTATCAAAATTGACATGGCGGGCAGGCTTACTAAGTAATAAGTTTGTATATTGTGTACATTTATCTTTTGATATATTTTTGTTATTTTTAGTGTTCTATAAAGTTCACCTCTTAAATTCTTAACATAAAAGTAAGGTATTAAGTTTATGTGAATGTAACAGAAGTCTGAAGACAAAGGTCTTCGACCAGTGCGTGTTGCCAGTGATGACGTATGGAACAGAGACGTGGTCGCTTACTATGGGCCTTCTCAGAAGGCTTACCGTCACTCAGAGGGCAATGGAGAGAGCCATGTTGGGAGTTACCCTGCGTGATCGAATCAGAAATGAGGAGATCCGCAGGAGAACCAAAGTGACCGACATAGTGCTCCGGATTGCCCGGTTAAAGTGGCGGTGGGCAGGGCACATAGCGCGAAGAACCGACAGCCGTTGGGGCAGAAAGGTTCTAGAGTGGCGACCGCGTACCGGAAAACGCAGGGTGGGGAGACCCCTCACACGGTGGACCGACGACCTCATAAGGACGGCGGGAAGCCGATGGATGAGGGAGGCGCAGGACCGCACAAGGTGGCAATATTTAGAGGAGGCCTATGTCCAGCAGTGGACGTCAATTGGCTGAAATGATGATGATGATGAATGTAACAGAAAGTGTCTTATCGTCCATTACATAAGTTGAATCAAATTTAAATAATATAAATGTTACAGTGAGTACCTATGCATACGGAAGTGAATGTGCAAATAAATAAGGATTTCGAACCCGCGACCTCGACCACGGTACCAGTATTCGCAAACGCCCAAGGTAATATGATCTCTATGTGTAGGATGTAACCGATATAAATGTTTGTCTTGAGTCACCATTCCTTTGCGGCCTCTTGTTTAATTGTTTATGGAAATTCCCGCGCTTCAGCAATTTGTATCACAGGATACGAAAAAAATGATTGAGTTAAACCAATTCCGAACTGTACAATCTAATATATGTTTGGTGAAGTTTGAGCCTTTATTTTGCGTAACAATAGACTAGTACGCAAAAGTTTTGTTAGCTCTAGTAAAGTTAAACATCGAACAAAGGTGTAACTTTCACATTTTAGCATACTAATTATTAGGCTGTCTATCTATTGAAGTGGTAGGGTAGCCGCGGAGGGAATCCATCCAGGAACTTGATTAAATATTGGTGTCATCATAATTGCTGTTAAAGAGGAGTTTTCATTGTTCTTTTATGATTAACATCATTAGTTCCTTACTTCAAAGAGTACCAAATTTCTAGTAGGGGGACAATTATTATTGATATTATATAACTCGAACTTAATCATAAAAAACCTATTTATACACGTTTGGTTTAAAATTGGAAATTACAAAGTATAATTGTGAATCTCTACTCATACTGCGACATATCCTACATCACATGTAGAAAATATTTATATATTTTCTTTTTATATTATTTCAGAACATCAGATATATCAGATTCTCTCCCAGTCACCTACACATATTCTCCCCTGAATGTTGTAAGAGACGCCTAAGGCTAAAAACAAAGTATTTCAGAGAATGAATCATTAACAGAGACAAAAAAACAAAACATACCCTATTTTCCCTCCAAGTTTCCCTTCGGCACTGTATTACGCATCTCTGTAGAAGAGCATTAACTGGTCTGTTAGAAATAAACCTTTATAAAGTAAAATTAGTGTCGACACAAAATGCCAGCATTATTGCAGCAATTGCCTTACTTTGTACGAACGAGTAAGCTCGTAAACAAGCTTGCGGCTCGCCTGATCTAATGAAAGCGTTTACCGTTCCCTGGTTAATGTTAAACGCAGTATAAAGCTATAGATAGGAAACATTGAATTTCAATATAATTTGAATATGTAAACAAAAAGTTTTCTTCGTATTGTTGCTTTTGAATTTGTATTCTTGTTTTGTTTGGAAGTTAACTAGATTAAACTTAATCCTAATATAATTTAAAATATAGCCATAAAACATAACGTTGCTTATTTATAACCATAGCATAATTTTCAGCTTGTTCTCAATTATTTTGGACACATCGATTGTAGAAGCCCTGGCAGCCTAAAACACGGATAATAGTAGGTCAGGTCGATCGAAAAAGATCACGCGGTCGCTCACTTACCCTGTTACTCATAAACGCCTTTTTTTAGTCAATTGATTAGCTTAAATTCATACGATTGTACTTAGAAAAATCTCGCTAAACAGTGATTACAGGCATTTATAAGCAAGGGGTTAGTCATTGCTCGGATTTGCCCATGAATTATTAAATTGTATGTCCTCGCCTCCCATACAATTTAGGAAAACCGAATTTTTCTACAGAATTATCATACTATCCACAAAATTTATCCTACACAGGATCATTGATATCATTATTAATGATCCTAAAATAAATATAATATGATAGAGACTAAAAAAAGCGATTTCTAAATTACACAACAACGATGCAAGCAATATTTTTTCTTACTTTTCAGGCCTCCATTATCCGTGCATATATTTATTACTGTTGTCGTGGTAAACAGACAGCTGACAGATGTGTGTTGTACGTGCTTGAGTATCCAGCTGAATAGATGATCTCGAGTCAAAAAAAAATTCACGATGAATAGTCAGTCGAATTTACAGAGATTATTCTGAAGTATCAGAATTTTATCTTGCTTCTCTCTGAGCGGTTAATATAATATGCTATTAACTAGTCTGATGTAGCAAGAAGGAAACGATTTCTTTTATATTTTGTCAAGTATTATTCATCATAACAGCCCATTAATGTCCCACTGCAGGGACGGGCCTCCTCCCGTGACGGAGGGTTACTTGGCCTACTAATACCACGGGCCAGACGGATTGGTACAGGGTTTAATTTCAAGATTTCCTTCTTTTTATTTCGTATTCACGGATAGTCCCTTAGTCGGTTTTTACGACACCCATGGGATGAGATGGGGTGACATATCGCACGTCACAAACAAAAGGGTATTATTTCGAAAACGTTGTTTTGAGATATCGCGTATTGAAGTTTTAAAAAATCATAGATTCGGAACTACTTACTCAAATATTTAAAATGATCTCTAGATTTAAAAGTACACTATCCTTCTTTATGCTGGTTAAGTTTAGTTTGTGTATCTATAACAGTTTTTTTTATATTAATAGTTTTATGGGAACAGAAAAAGATGATACCCTTTAAGCAGTTCAAATAGCTCTTAAGTTTAACTTGTTACTCTCTAGCTTAACCAAAATTTACCAAATTATTTCGATAACCAGTTATAATTAATATTGATACTATATTAAGCAGCACAGAAATTATCTTTTGCCTACATGGCTAAGGGATTATAATTCTTCTTCTTCTTCGTTTCGACGGCAATAAGTCTAATTTCAAATATATTTTAGATGTTTTTTGCCCAAAAACCAGCGACAGCAACAGCATTTTCGTTGGCACTCTTTAGGTCTGCTGGTATGCAGGTGGCAGGGCACATTGGGCATGATAGGAAGTGTTCCATGTCCTGGACGAGAGAACCGCACCCACATCCACTATAGGAGGGGTTCAGATAACCCCATTTAGTCCGGTTAGAGTTACAGCGGCCTACTTGGGTACGTAGCCTATTGAGCGACCTCCAGATCGGCCACTGCTCCTCGAAACCAGGTGGAAGATGTCCGGCGGGTGGAATGAAGTCCGCCGGTGGTGCAAAGTTTGAGGCCCACCCGTCCAGTCTAGCCTTACTGGGGTCACCGCACAGTGCACGTGTGTGTCGCAAAAAACTCTTACGACTTTTGAGGCGTGCCCTGGGTATATTGTGCGAGTAAAGTGGATGACGAGGGTCGGTCTCTTGTTTTTTCTTTCACTTTCGCAAATGACCTGACGGCGAACACCAGGTCGAGCAATGGCGGCCAATGAGTATAATTTGACCAATGGGGTAGGTTTCAAGCAGCCAGTTATTATACGGCATGTTTCATTCAGGGCAGAGTCGACCATACCTGCGTGAGCCGAACGGTGCCATACCGCGGACGCATACTCACCTGCCGTGTAGGACAATGCCAGACCCGTAGTCCTGACAACATGTGGGGCTGCCCCCCAAGACGCAGAAGTTAGGCGTTTGACCAAGTTGTTTCTGGTTGATATTTTTTGCTTGGTATTATAATAAATTAAATACTGATTGCATCTAGAAAATCTAGAAATTCTATTTGTTTTAGTATCATAATTAGTTATAATAAAAAAGAAACTCAATATGAAAGAAACATAATTTAACAACATTATGTTATGTAGGTACCTACAGTAACAAAACTATCAAACTAAATCAAATGTGATACTTTGGGGACATACGTTAGATCCCTGTTGTCACTGTCAGCAAATGGATCTTCGTAGAAGTATTGAAGTGGGCCATGAAAGAGAAAGTTGTACCTGGGAAGTATGTGAAGTTAATTCGTGCTATGTAAAGACAAATCAGTTATACGTCCGATCGTCTTGCAACTCCAACCAGTTCAGTGTGGCGGTAGGCTTGCACCAAGGGTCGGCTTTAAGTCCTTACCTCTCACTGATTATGGACGCCTTGACGGCGGGCATACAGGAAATGGCACCCTGGTGCAGTGTTTGCCGATTACATTGTTCTGGTTGGGGAGGATGGACCTAAGATCCAGAGCAGATTAGAGCGTTGGCAGTCCTGAAGCCATAGCGCTTAACGGCATGCGCCTTCTAGTCTTCTCTGTCTTCTGGTATCTCGGTTCTTTCATTCAAAGCGATGGCGAAGTAGATCGGGCGGTCAAGAACCGAGTTAACGTATGATGGATGAAATGGCAGCAGGTCATTGCTTCACGGGAACCATCTGTGACCGCCACAGTCCCCTTAATTTAAGGGGAAGATCTATAAAACTATGATTACACCTGCCGTCCTGTATGGATCAGAGAGTTGGCCAGAAAAGGGATGAATGAAAGACAATCTGTGTGGTGTTACGAGAGTAGATAGAGTAAGAAATAAGTATGTAAGAAGATTTGAAAGTGGCACCGGTGGCAGAAAAATTACGTGGCAGCCGGCTGTCATGGTATGGGCATGTTATGCGGAGGAATGAGAGTCATGTAGTGAGGAAGGTGCTGAACCTGTGTGTGGATGGATATAGGGGAAGAGGACGACCAAAGAAACGATGGATGGATTGTGTGAAAAGCTATATGGCTGCGAAGAGTGTTACTAGTGAGATGACGTCCGATAGGACAGTATGGAAGAAAAAAACATGCTGCGCCGACCCCAAATAAAATTGGAATAAGGGCAGGGAAATGATGATGATGAGCAAATGGGTCTTTGTTTTCTTCATTTTAAGAACTGTCCGGTGTACTTAGGCGATTGCTGATTGCTTTCATTATTAAACCAGCCTTCCTACTTCGCTTCATTGTTTTGATTATAACTAAAATTTAAAAAAGTAAAAATATAATAACAACTTAAAAGGTAGTATTTTACTTGAAACTTGCAACCATAAAATACAATTGACAAGATGTACAGAATTATCTCAAACAAATCGGGAGCTATAAAGTATTATTTTAATATTATTTCGTTAAAATTACCAAATTATATTATATTGAACAGGCAAGACAGTATTATTTAAAATAAAACATGAAACTAGTATCAATTTTAACAAGCAATAAGGTATTAACTTTACATAATACTGTTTAGAATACTTACAATTTTATAGATTGATTCGATATTGACGACTGGACGGGTTGTAACTCAGAAAGATACGTGCGACGGCCACGAACGATGCCCGGCTACTGAATCAACTAAGATGCGACTGTCTTACCTATCTCGAAAATAGGGTGCATAAATAGTCAAGAAAGAATTGTATCGTTATATTTCAAAAAGTATTTGGAATTTAAATACTATTTTCTTACCAATTTATAGAGAAAAAAATTAGGTTTCCGAATTCAAAATAAAAAAAAAACGGTTTTTCAGACTTAATACCCTTTTATTTATAGCGTGCGATATTATACCTATTCTTACTCCATCACCACACGGAGATACTCAACAAATGAGTAATGACACGAAAATATAAAGAGAATATTTTAATCTATTATAAAAAAAAAAAAACTTTAGCTAATTAATATTATTCTGAAAAGTAACACTCGATCAATGCCCTTTGAATGCACTGACTGCATCTCCTATACCTACTTGTTAAGTGTAAGAGTGGAGAAACTCTCATGATATAAAAAAAATCTCCTATCTGCATTGCAACGGATGAAGTTACGATGGAGATAAGTAAAATAGAATTCCGTCCTTTCTAGACCTCGACAAAGCACGACTGCATCTGAGTTGTTTGTTTCAATGTTATCCGCGTCTAATTATTCACATACCACTGACGTTTAAAATATTTCAACGGAAAAGAATTCATAGACATTGGATTGCTCAAGGGTCTCATAGACGACATAGAATTGAAACCAAGATAATTGTCACCAAGTACGTATAATAGATGCAGAAAGGCAAGGTGGTGAGTCAAGGCACAAAAACACAGAAGACAGGTGGACACAAAACACAACAACAGTACATCGCATATCATCTTAGCAGACTAAGTTCCGCTCCGCCATTAGAAAAACCTTATCCGTGAAATGGGATATTAATGGATTATTATGAAAGTCTATATTTTATTTCTTTTTTCCAATTTTCTAATCATTTTGTTGGTAAACCAAAATTCGAAAATTCACCGTTAAAAGGTCAAGGAAAAAATAAACAGTTGTCAGACTCCAGCTGTGTAACGTACACATCATAACGTGATTGATAGTAAACAAATATTGAACATAACCATCGCAGTAATGATGATTTGATGCCTATGATTACAAGCCAAAATATTTTATTGAGAAATGAAATATCTTTACCAAGAATTACCAATCAAAGATTGTAAAAACAAATGTGTTCTTTTCGTAAAGAGTCTCTTGAAAAAAACATATTTATAAACATTGAGTAAGAAGAATGTGGCAGCAACACACAGCATTCGGAGAGCAAACAGCGAGTGGACATACATAATGCTGCTTATCCTAGTAACCCCGACTGATAGATGGTTAAGGAACACCGTGGGTTTTAATCGGTAGATTTTTTCCCGATGTTATAGTCTATGCAATTTTGTAGATCCTTGGTAGTTACAATTAGGTTAGACTTATGGGTTGCCTCAGCATCGTCTTCAATACACGTGCCTATTTTACATTACAACACCTACCTATATTACCTACTATACCCTATAATACCTACGATATCCTTGTAATAGACCGTGTTCAGGAATGTGATTGTAAGGTGATCTCGCTTTTGACATTTATTACATAGAAAATAATATACCTGCTTAGGTCCTAAATATGCGTTCCAAATATATCTAAGATGAAAACTACGGATATACACTACGCGGTCCAAACTGTGTTTGTTTCCTTTTTAACGTAGGCAGTATCTACATAGGTACTCCCTTAGTTGGCTTTCACCCCCGGTATAAAATAGGGTGGTAAAATTATTATCTATCACTACCACCACCCAAAACCGAAAATAAAGTACCGAATAAACCTAAAATGATCAATATTTATACAACAATCTTTACACTTGATCAAACATTTTCTGTAAATGCTTACTAATGGCTTTATTAAAAACCAAATCCAAAGAGTTTATATATTCTAAAATCGTCTTAAGAAAGAAGACTTAAAGCTGAAGTTTGTATTATTTTTCAATGTTGCCAGTTAATCAAAAGCTTTGTCTGCGGCTCGACCTTTTTGTAACAGATTAAACAACATTTATACTACCTTCATTTACATATTTTTAAAAATCATGCACAGGCAAATCGTGCCTTAAAAAATTCATTCATCGGTAAAAATCTTTCAAGCGTATTGTTCAATATTGAACCAGGCACTCTCAAATTTAATTTATAGGTACACACGAAATACGAAAGCTGAATAATATCTAATGTATATGTATTTTGCTTTGTCGTGGCTTTGGTATTATATTGCTTTGTTGTAAAGGAATTCCTAATTTGAAACATTAATCAGGGTAATTAGGCACCGCTTTGGAAGACAAATTCAGTAGCGCTTGTTTTTTTTTGGCTAGTAACGAGCGGACACAGACGGATATTATTTCGCGGACACCCGGCTTCGCTAACTGCTAATGAAGAGATGAAAAATGAGTCAATCTATTTATACCTCAATACAATTTATCTTGTAAAGAAGATTTTAATTGCCTCATTATAATGCCTATTTACTATATAATTTTTCAGTACCGCTGAGCATAAATATCGTAACTACATGTAATAATTTGTTTTGACTTCTGACTAGTGATGGGAATTTATCCGAAAAATACCCAAAATAGGGTAAATACCGGGAAAAACCCGGGGAAATTACCCAAATGGGTAAATATTCGGGTTTTTTCAAATTTAGCATATGTAACATGTAGGTAACGTGTTATACATGTATATACAAAATAGTACGTACTATTTAAGTACTAATTCTACAGTTAAAGCAAATCTAATTGTATTTATTTTCATCATTTACCTATTAGATACGTTTAACTTTATGCTGTATTATTAAATTGAACCAAATTAAACAAAAACACTGTCTGTTTGTGTATTCATCCGCTTTTAGCGACAAGAACCGTACGCCCAAACAAAATCGGCCGGCTTAAAGTTGTTGCAAATGGCTGCGCAGATGTCAGTTTTGGAACAAAATGGCGGGGAGCGAGTGTTTTATTGGTTTCTGTACATACGCTCACTTCTCTGATAGCTAACTTCAGGCTGAGCGAGTTAGTAGGCGCTACTGTAACCCAAAACTATGTTCGCGTTGGCGATCTATCTATCTCAGACGTAGTTTTGGCTTCGTACTGTGCGCACTTGGGATAATTTGTTGGTTAATTAACGACTTGGATTTTGTTTTGTGGACGTTTGATAGCCTGGTGATAAAATACGTGATTTGCTTTGGACCGACAACTACTGCTACTCTTACGGACTTCGATACCTATTTCTCTTATAAACGGTGAGTTTGATCTTTAATAATATAGGTAAGTTATACTAAACTATAAAAGTTTTGGGTGCTATATTTGTGAATTAGAAACCCTGTACTTTTATTAATTCAAATTAATATATTTAGATTTTCTAAGTATATTTACTGTAAGAAATAGTTATGATTGATCCATATTGCTAAGTAGGGTTGCAGAACGTATTTTAACTGCTCCTTGTACTTCAGTAGCTACTGAACGAACATTTAGCGCGCATGCGCATATGCACAGTCAAAAACTTAGGATTAAACTCGCAGGATTCAGTTAGGTTGGGCAGCATTCAGCAAGCTACGTCGGGTCTTCTCCTCGACCAAAGTCTTCAACCAATGCGTCCTACCAGTAATGACATACGGTGCCCAGACATGGACACTCACAGGGCTAGTCCACAAACTTAAAGTCGCGCAAGTAGCTATGGAACGGGCTATGTTCGGCGTCTTCTCGAAGGATAAAATCCGGAACGAGGTTATCCGACAAAGAACCAAAGTTACCGACACAGCTCGTAGTATTAGCAAGCTGAAGTAGCAATGGGCTGGTCATATCTATCAAAGGACCGAAGGCCGTTGGAGCAAACGTGTCCTAGAGTGGGGACCGCGACTCCGCAAACTTAGTGTAGTACGCCCCCCAGCTAGCTGGACCGACGATCTCAAAAAGGTCTTTGGGTTGGACTGGATGCGGAAGGCGCAGGACCGAGTTTGTGGCGCGTGTTAGGAGAGGCCTATGTCTAGCAGCTATGACTGCGATAGGCTAGGCTAGTTGATTGATTGAGAGATGATGACAATGACGATGATGACGATCCTTTATTTACATCCAGGCCGTTGTCAAGTCCTTTGGATAGCCCAATAAATGAAGATCGACCTTCAACATCTAGCAACAGTGATTAAAAAAAATTAGTTATAAAAAAATACTTTTGTAAAGTGTAATAAATATGTTAATAAGTATATCCCATTCTTTTATTATTTTCTGAACAAAGATTATTAAAAATTTCAATAGTCGTAATCTCTGCAATTAGGTAACTATCTATCACAATGCGCAGAAAAAGTCCTATAAAAATAATGAAGAATGATTAAAATAAATTTAAATAAAGATTGTTAAAATAAATTCCTGAATCAAGCTACACATTATGACGTTTCGGACAACAGGCAACTGCAGCTGGTGCCCTATATATGCTGGCGCAATGTATGCACCTACGCATCGCGAATTTTCACTGCATTTGTCCTAAAAATATGATAGTTTCGCTAAATAATGAAAAAACCCCCCCATTGGGTAATTTCCCACATAAATACCCGGTATTTACCCAAAATGGGTAAAAACCTGGGTTTTTTCCCATTGGGTTTTTACCCACTGCCCATCTCTATCTGACTGACTGTTATTCGTATGAGATCGTATGAACACAAAGCACGTGAAGCTTATGCTTAACCAAGCGTTATAATTTTTCCTGCAAATTTCTCTGCCAATTTACTTTCATCTTTTTAAATCAATCTTCAATCCATATTAGGCTGCTTCTCCACAAAAGCGAAGCGTGGCAGCATAGCGGAGAAATATTGAACAATAGGAACGCACTAAATCGTCTAGTGGTATTTCTCTTTTTCTCCGCTACGCTCCGCTACGCTCCGCTCCGGTGGACTGGCAGCCTTATACAGCAACCGCTAGGATATAGATAATACACCATAAAGAATAGTTGGCTGGCTATCTTGTAGGTCGATCTGTCATGCAAGAAATCCTTGTTTCGACTTATGATCTTAAGTGACGGCTAGAATAGCCTCTGCAATATCCCTGTCGTGAACTTTACTTGCCACAGGAAGAACAAATTTGACGACGATATTCACATGGTACCCGCGTAAAAGCGTGAATGTGTACACCGTGGTGGTAAAAGCGCTGGTACAATTTCCTTTCGAGCCCCGTTTTTTAATGGTGGGAGAATGGCCACAAAGTCACTATGGTTGCGCAAAGTAAAAAAATGTGAAATAGTAGGTAAAAGCTGAGATGGCAATAATAAAAATAAATTGAAATTAGAAATTAATTTATGGGTCGAGGAGCTTAGGTCTAAGATAGTTGTTTTCACGTAATACAAGAAATTAAATCAAAGTCTGAGAGAAATACTAAGAAGTCGCAGCCTCGATCCGTTCCTCGTGCCTTAAATTATGTTCTTAATTGATCTATTTATTTCTATAAATAAATAGAAAACCAAAGCTTTGTGTAATTCTGTGGCGTCTGACGACCTCTGTGGCTTAGTGGTTATATAACGTAGCTGCTACGCAGAGGTCTCGTGTTCGATTCCCGCTCAATGCAAATCTTTGTGTGCATGAACATGATTGTTTGCACTGGTCTGAGTGTTTCTATTTTTTAAGTATTTATATCCGTTGTTCTGTTACCCATAGCACAGGCGGTTATCCCTAGTTTACTTTAGGAACAGATGGCGCTGTGTAAAGATGTCCGTGAATATTTAAATATAACATCTATGAAATTTTCCTGTTTCGATCTTATTTCTCAGTAAAATTTGACGACACCATTATAATACTACCTATCCGTTAAATAGGAATAGACTAAGACAACATAGCGGGATAATGCTATGATCACTACACCAAAGCTTTAGCCTATACATACATTGATTGAATATATCTTGAGAATCCATCGAATAGAAACATCGTTGTATTGTACGATACAGCTTCCGTGCAGCGATTGAACTAACATTGCAACACGATGTAAACAATCGCATAACACACGCTCATACAAACATAAACATACAGAGCTTACCTACAATAAGTAGGGTAAGAGCTGGTGCGACCCTTTGGATGAAATTGTTTGATAACGGATCATTTTTTTATGAGAGCTTTTACTTGAAATGAGCATTTCTTTAAAAGATTTGAAACGAGCATTTTAACTCCCTCTTTACATAGTAGATCAATTTAAATGAGCAATTCTTCATATGCTCTTTAGGATAGTTCAATAAGCATTTTTCAATAATGCTCTTTAGAATATTTAAAATTACCGTATGTAAAAATGCTTATTTAAATTGCAAGTGTAAACAAGTTAAAGCAAATTCAATAATGTATTCGATTGTGGCCGGTGTTGGTATTCAAACATAACAGGTCGCGCCGATATCAATCAATTTGAACTAAATGTTCACCAGCTCTTAGGCTATAATCTGTTACCGGTTATTATCTCTGTCCGGACGGCCTAATTAGTCCTACTTATAGTAAATGACCAAAAAAACCCTAATGGCATTCATACACAAGTGACTTAAAAATGTTTAATTTACTATCTTTCTATACAAACGTGAAAGGTTGGAAATATGAATTTAAGATGCTTGTTTCTTTTTTGAACGTACCCGGACGGATTTGGACTGAAATTTTGAAGTTATAAAGCTTATGGATAAAATTAACACAAAGGCAATAAATTGAAGCCATAACCTATCTAAATCCACACAGTCTTCGTTTAATCTAGTATAAAAATGTAGTAATAAATAAATGTTTCATTTTGTAATATTTCTTTTGCTATCGACTACAAAGGAAATTCTTCAAAGGTAATTACTTATCACTAAAAATAACAACCTACATAATTACTTCTCTGTTTAACATAAAATTGATCTTTGCAGATGTTATTTACTTACCTGTTTAGTCTTCTCTGATAAAACTAAATATAGGAAATAAATAACATTTCACTATAAATGTTATCTTTAAGGCCAGGCGCGCACTACGAGTTTTTCGCCGCACGGCAGAAAAGCGCAGCGGTATAATGTCGCACTGTAATACTGTACCAAACAGTTTTACATTGTATTGCGCGCACTTGACGGCAGAGCCACCGCAGCCCACCAGTATTACTGTGCGACATTATACCGCTGCGCTTTTCTGCCGCGCGGCGAAAAACTCGTAGTGCGCGCCTGGCCTAATGCTAATAAGTTCTTTAATTTTCACCGTGTGGCCAAACGGATTGATACAGAGTTTCGTTAGATTTTTCGCATCTATTAATAATAGACACATTTATCTTCGAATATCCTTTAGTCGCCTTTTACAGGCAACGGGGTTTAAAATTTTAAGAGGGCATTCGTTATATAAGTGCGTGAACCCCCGTGAGGTGATGAACGCTCACGGAAGGAAAAACTGAATTTTACATTTAGTTTTATATATAAACACCTAGAAATGACACTCTCAGCGGTAATGAATGAAAATCACTTTTACTCGTCAGTAAACATATTCATTCAAATTATATTGCAACAAGTATTTCTACTATGTTTATCCAGAAATGCCAATACCAATCAACCTTGACCATTGTAAACCGTAAACGGTTGTAATAAGATACATTTTCGAATCAAAATTTGCTGTACTTACATTTTGATTTAATAATCATGCATGCGGTAGGTACAAAGATATTAATAATTATCGTATTTCAGTTAACCTATTTAATACTCGTAGTTACATGTACTAATATTCAAAAGCATGCGTTTACAAAATAAACTAATAACTAATCATTTAGTTCAAAACTCATTTAGTATGACCTACCAAGCAAGGTATTAAAAAAATCTTCTAAAATTTAACAAATTAAGTAATAAAATCATAAATTATACTTAATTTAGTTTTTATCATGAAAAATATGGTATATTAAACAAGTATTAAAAAGATCTTGGTAAAATGTGTATAATGCCCAGGTGTAGAGTCAGATTTTTAATAAACAAATATTAATTATTTAAAACTAGCGGTTAAACTAAGAATTTTGTAAAATTTTCACAGGGTTAAACAAATATTGCAAGTTTTTATGAAAGTTCATTATCTCTACAAACGAAGTTATTAAAATTCATATTTCACTGTTTCATTTTTAGTATAATCCTGTAGCTTAGTAACTTGATGTCGAGACTAGTTTAAGCCGCCCATAGGCCCCTGACGTGGCTTAAGTATTGCTGCCAGTATGACTACAAACGGGACCGACTTTTACGTGCAACACGGAGATATGTTCAAATGAAATATAACCCATCTGTAGAGAGACCTCGTAGATACAGCTAAAGTAAACTTATTGTTAATTTAATCTACGTCGTTATTGGCTATAAGGGCCATGGCTGGTTAACATTTAAGAAACATATTCATATCTTACATTGCTTATAGAAAATCAACCCTATGATGTACCAACATAAGTGAAAAGTTTAAAGTTAAAGCATAGAAGATGTCTTATATCCTATCCAATTTATCACACAAACATTGATCAAAATCGGCTTAGATGTTTAGGCGTGGAAACGTAACAGGCACAGTTACTTTACACTTTGCTTTTCTTAGTGTGTTGTATTGGGTTCATGACGGTGAATGTCACGTCAATGAAATAACTGAGGTAGGTATTAATATCTTTAATATCCAGATTAAGTAGTATATATTTAATAAATAAATAAATATACCGCGTTAGGTTAGGTTAGAATTCTATGATGTACCTATACAAATGGCGGAAGCTTAAAATCGGTAAAGGCAAATGTTATAAAGATTATTTTACCTTTTTCTACTTTTACTACAGTTAGTAGGTATAGGCATTTCTACGAAAAAAAGGTATAAGCCGACAATGAGAGAATTTTATCATCCTTTCGTCCTCAACGTTCGTCGACTGTAATCATTCATAACATTATGAGATGTGCTGCAGTTACATTGGCACTTTACTATAAAAAAGTTACGTTTAAATGCTCAGCTTTCTTAATGTTAAAAGTAGTTTATTCTCCTCAACATAAAGCCCGCAAGCAAACGGTATGTCTGAAGGAGATTGCACATTTTTCTGATTGTATTTTTGTATGCAGCTATTTGCCGTGCAAGAGCCCCGGAGCGGTAAATGGTTAAATCGAATGATGTAAAATCAATTTATTAGCTTCAAGAAAGTCTTATAACTATGTGCCTTTTTATATTTTCTATTTGCTTTTATTTAACTTTAGCTTGTTTATGTTCGTGCACAAAGCGGTGTTTTACGACGGCTTGTTGACTATAACAAAATAACAATTTGCTAACAACCCTCCATCTATCAGGGGAACATGGTCTCCACAAAGTAAATCCGCGGATTACGAGGATGAAGCGTAATTGGTAGGGGCCAGTGAGCGACAAAACGTGCACCTGTTTTCTCTATGATATTTAGGAAACAGGTAGAGACAATATTCTGGTATTTTATTTCCCTTTAATGTCCCACTGTAAAGACGAGGGCAAGGAAGATCACAGTATTAAGGTACAGCTTTTGAGCTTTCCTTCCCTTGTAAAAAGCTCTGAAGCTACCGGGGGTGTTCCAGTGAGATGAATAGATAATTATATTTAGGTGGAAGGAGTTCAGTAGCCAAGTAAATTAACAGGACCAACTGCAATACCTTACAGCTACTGCTAGTGTCTTAGGGTGATGACCAAAGTATTGAAGCAATCTGATCTTTACATTTTTTTTAATTAAAAAAATTATCTACTTAGTATCTAAACACTAGTACAGTACAGAATACATAAAACTTGTAGTTTCTTCTTTTAAAATAAACCTTATACACTAGATAACTAATACTCTGGACCCCACACTAGGATTCCCTGTGTCGTGGGGTACAGTCTCTTCCTATTTACTATATTCATAATGTAATATTATTCTTAGTACCAAATTCCTTATTAATGCTACTAATTTACATTTATTCTTAACAACAATTTAAATCTTAATAAAAGTAATAAAAGTTGTATGGAGATAAATATTATTTTAAATAAATGTGTTACATATATATAATATTGAATAGTGGTAAATCAAAATTTGTAAAACACCGAGTTCTTCTGTGCCTGGTATGAACAATAGTAAAGCTTATCATCAACAATGAACTTATTGGTCACGTCACCTCATCGCTTTATATAAGTTTTTGAATATCCAATTAAATGTTCGTAAATCTTCAAAATTTCGTACTAAACTCAATTTTCTATATTCAGCTTAACAATCAGAGTAATGGAATAAACAAGGGAAATTAACAATTAAGTATATTATTAGCAAAACGTTTCAAATATTTGGACAGTTCAAATGTTTCTTTGCTTACGAAATCATTAAGTTCGAATATGGCATTCATTAACTTTTATAAGTACCTTCGCAATGGAATCTCACGTTATACCTACAGTTATTATTTAACTGTCGTGACAAAGTAAGAATAGCTACTAAGCTGAAGTGGTGATTGCTAAGAGATGGAATTACCGCCCGTATCTATCACCCATTATATAAATATTCCTCACAATAAATATAAATATCCCTCACACATTCGAACAACGCCATCTAGTCCCAAACTAAGCAAAGCTTGTACTATATACACTAGACAACGGTTAAACAGACTTAAATACTTTTTTTTTATAAATACATACATTATTACCCAGAACAATGCAAACAATCATGTTCATGCACACAAAGATTTGCATTGAGCGGGAATCTAACCCGAGACCTCTGCGTAGCAGTCATGTTATATAACCGCCACAGAGGTCGTCATTACGAAACCTTTTTTATTTTTGAAAGTGTGGAAATCCCAAACGGACTTAAAGACACTGAGTGCGGTCAGGTTATGGACATGTTGGGCTTAAAACCTCTCCACACGTTCTTCTCAGTTGTCATGTGTCAGAGGGTCCAAGTAAGCCTTCGAAAAGACAAGAAACATCTCCGACGGACATTGATTGCAAATATGTAAAGTATTTTACGATACCTATTGAGTGAGATTAGGTGGTATCATCTATCTTTTTGTCATCGCATAGAGTTGATAAGTATTAAATCTTAGTTAAAAGCACTTAGTAACTATAACTAAATATTATTTTACTCGTATTTCATACATTGAAATATCATCATAACAGCCCATTAATGTCCCACTGCAGGGACGGGCCTCCTCCCGTGACGGAGGGATACTTGGCATACTAATACCACGCTGGCCAGACGGATTGGTATAGGGTTTAATTTCAAGTTTTCCTTTTTTTTTTCTTAAAGATAATAGTCCCTTAGTCTGTTTTTACGACACCCATGGGATGAGATGGGGTGGTGACATATTGTATTCTTACTCCGTCACCACACGGAGTTGAAATTTGAAATATAAAAATATTAAAAACTCATATTATGCATAAAACATTTTTAAGTTTAACGAAGGTAAATATTTAGTTTGAAACATTACACGTATACTTTCGTATGAAAAAACTGAGTTATATTGAGCTTTATAGTTGCTTACATATAAAATGGTACATTCATCTACATCTGTGTTATGAAACGAGAATAGCTGTTGTAATTTCCATGCTATTGTGAGATGAGTGTTGAGTATTATTTTGATTTAAATAGCAACATACAGATGTGTATAGTTAGGTTATGGAATCTATGATTCACTTGTATAACTGGACAATCGTAAAAACTATTACGTATGGAGTTAGTGGCCCTTTTATTCATTTTAACAGAATAAATCACTGGAAAGGTCTCAAACACGCGGAGGGTGTTGACAAAGTTTTTGTTCTCATGTTTTCATAGGTACATAAATGATTTCGTTAAGGACATCTACTTAATAGGTTTTGAAACTATATTCTTAATACTTAACGACACGGAGAATTGATAAATTTCAGAAGCCGAGCTATCTGCGATAGAGGTAATGTAGGCCTTCGTATGTATTAAGTGTCGTTCACACGTTTTGAAAAACGCGATAATATTACTAACTTGATGAAAAGCGTGAACCAGTGCTGAAATAAAGGCGAGAAAATAACATTCATCACATCATCATCGTAATTATTGTTCTGCGTGGTCGTAGAAACAAATAAATGTTCGAAAGCACATAAACACACGCGTACCTACACTAAGAAGTTATCATGTCACGAAATACAAAATTAGTAGTGACCGCAGGCTTATGCTAAGGCTTACATAACACAGATACCTAAACTTGCATCTCAGGGAAATATAATGTTAAGGTGACCGGAAAAAATAATATGGAAAATTAAGAGGTTCGCTTACTAACAATAGCAGCTTTTCATCGTATAAAAGGTAAGAATATCAAGAAACAGAACTATTACTGCCAGGATCTACAACAATGGTATAACGTATACTTTGAATATGTATGACAATGTAATCTGAGATAAAAGCTTTGTTAGAATGCGCAACGTATAAAAATCAATGAAAAGTGAGGAGTTTCCGAGAATGTTTAAAAGAAACTTGCAAACAATACAACCGCTTTTACCTTTTACTAAGATATAGAAGAGGGAAATCTCTTACATTATAAGATGGTATTATATAAAACTAAGTCTTAGCAAATAAACCTAGTACCTGTATTCAATGACGTAGAATGAACTATTGTTGAAAAAAAAATGTGTGTAAGACAAATAAAATGAGATAGGTATTAGATAACTACAACTATTGAGTTATAATTTTCTAAAATCTTTATTTATTATGTTTATATGTAAATAAGATTCGATAATAATAGTGTTTTATGTTTATATTTTATTGCAAAATAATCAGTCAATCTATTATTATCATTTTTATGTAAGCCGTAATATAAATTATCATAACATTATACATCTGATTAAATTGCCATGAACATAAATATAATTTTATTTTATTTTATTTTATTTATTTAGAAACAAACGGTCATACAGTTATACAAAAATAACATACATAATTATATATGAAACAGACCTACAGTTTCCTAAAAGAAATATACTCTTACATTAACTGACGACAGAAATTGTTCAATTGACTAGTATAGGTACATCTAAATTAAACAATATCAAATTAAATCTTAAAACTAATGCAAATCACGCATGCGAGACTAAAGATACATACAAGCTGTGACTACGCTAATCTAGTCCAGAAATACAAACTAAAGCCTTTTTTTTAAAACATTCCAAACTTTCACAGAAAATATCAACATCGACAAGCTTGTCATTATATAATCTACAATATCGCCTAATGAAACTATTACAAGCGTAACAAGTTCTACTACTATGAATACAAAACAATTCTTTTATTCGACATACTCGTTCACGACATAATATGTTTATTATGTAGGTTTACTAACTATAATAAATTAGTAAAATATAAACAAATATAAGTATACTAATCAGTAGAGGTGAGATTTAACAAAACGACTCTGGGGACTACAGCCAAAAATAACATATTTAATTTGTTTCCCATAAACAATTGATCAGAGTCAGATCTATACGGGTACCGCGAGCAGTTGGTGTTTTAGTGTTTAGAGAGAGAGATAGTCCATTCAAGCGAAAGACAAGAACACAGTCAACCAAACACTACATTAGGAATACTAATACATATTTTTAAATTTTTATTATTTAGTTTTTTTTAATTGATTTCATTTAGTTTTTTAATTTTTATATAGGCCACACACCAATAATGTTAAATTCAATGTAACACAAATTTTGTCACAACTTTGGTCATCAAAATCAAGCCTCGGCTTAGTTTGGAAACCACCGTTACCCCAGTAGACTGTTACAACACTAAATTTATGTCATTATACCACTAATACACCCTTAATATGTAAATTAGTTTTAATAGCAATCAAACTGTAACATTATGATTTTGTAACTTGTTTTTGGTTGAATAAATTTATTCTTATTCTTATTCTAATACTGTTAAGTACCTAACTATTTCTCTAAAACCTCCTTCTTTAGATAAGGACTAGAGTGTTTCTAAGCCTCAAGATAATCAAGCCAATATACATTTCAGTAAATTATCCGTGTGGTGACGGAGTGAGAATACAATATGTCACCACCCCATCTCATCCCATGGGTGTCGTAAAAACCGAATAAGGGAATAACCGTAACTACTATCTTTACGAAATAAAAAGAAGGAAAACTTGAAATTAAACCCTATACCAATCCGTCTGGCCAGCGTGGTATTAGTAGGCCAAGAAACCCTCCGTCACGGGAGGAGGCCCGTCCCTACAGTGGGACATTAATGGGCTGTTATGATGATGATGAAAATAAACGCAAAGGTACTGTTTTGATCTGAATGAAAGTTAATCTAAAATCAGTTTAATACAACACATATGAGCCATACATGCACGCTCACTCACGTTTTCAAGTATCTACTTATCTAATATTATATCAAATTGTTATCAACGTGAGCCTAATTCATGTTTGGACCAAATTATTGCCGAATAAGTACACTTAATACCGTGATTGTGAGAGCACTTATAGATAAGAGATAAATACTTTTATTAACTATCTATCTTTCACTAGATATCTCTCACCGAACGTCAAACAGAAATACACGCTGGTACGATAGAAACATTATTTTATTCGATGAAACGAGCTGTCTACGAATAGTGACTTCTATTAGCTGAACTTTCAATATGTAGTCGTTTCTTAAAAACGTGATTCTGTTTGACGTTTTAGGCCGTCTCTCACCTGTCCATTTAGAAAAAAATAATTTCTATATACTTGTGTATTATTGGAAAATAACAGGTACATAAATCACGATACGCTTTTAAAACATGTTTATAATAATATTTGATGTATGTAAACTTTTACTTCGTGCGTCAATCCCTGAGGAGGTTGGTAGGTGTTACAGGGTTATAGAGTGTCATGTGAACAACGAGTAGATAAATAATGGGATATTTTATTACAAAAGAGACCTATTTATACTTATAGGCGCCCAGCCTATTAAATTACCTATATAAGGTACCTATTAAATTCTTAATACTTAAGTTTAATTTCTGTTGATTTGTTAATAAACGGACTTTACCTAACTTTTTAACATACATACCTACATACATAAAATTCAGAGAAGTTACAAACGTCGAATTTTTAAAACTTATTTATGAGGAAGATTCGTGATAAAAAGTTGTAATGGAAAAGTCAGAAGTTATTATGTAAATATTTTATCACAGTGTTGTCGATAGAAATGTTAAATTCTATATAAAAAAAGAAAATAAGTACTCACCAAAACACTCTGAATATGATGAAAGAAACGTTTAGCCGGCACAGCCGTCCACATGTTGTACACCACACATTATCTTTAGAAACCTCCAACTAAACTAATCCAACGTTCACACATACACACACGTTTTAATATACTATTCTAATTACTTGAATATAGAAAACAAGCCGAGGTGCTACGTATTAGTAGATCGCGAAGCAGCGTGCTTACGATAATCGTATTCGCGCGTTGTTAAGGCAGGGAGGAGAACACGTGCCAACCGCACGGAGGCCGGGAAGCTTACTGTCGGATAGCCAACACTCGTGTGGCAGCCAGGGCGGCCGCGCCCCCGCCGCCGCTCTTACTCCGCGCCCAATGCCTTAAATTCCTCACATACCGTCCCACACTTTAAAGCTCACCTAATTGTTTATCGAAGCTCGCGCGAGGTAAAAGTTTTCTAATCTCTCTCGGCACGAATACTGACATATTCCACGTCAACGCTTCTCGATCATTTTGTTTAATTTCTGCAAAACGGTCCCGAAAAATATAACAATTAGTGAGATAAAAAGCTGTTTCATTAAGTAAATTAATTTGGAGGTTACACAATGGTCTGTAAAATCAAGATGGACGAAAATAGGTAAATGAATTGATTCATAATTTATTTGTGACGAAGCTCTATGTAAAGGAAGTCTTTCAAATGGATCTCGAAAGTGGTATCTAATTAATAGATATAATAATCTTACTACCACGCTGTAAAAATCGTCTAAAAATAAGAATTATACCCTTTCCACTATATTTAACGACATTTGACAGGTTGACGTTAGTGACGTTCAGCAGTATCTCGAATGTAATGCCATCCGATTGAAAGCGATTTCGCGATTTTTCGATTTTTCAAATTACTTTATTTTACACATTTGGATCCTTACATCAACTTACATTATCTTTTTATTACTGTTTCTTTCTTTATCTTTGTTAAGAGAATTAGCCTATAGCTTAATATTATAAAATTGTAGTTAGCTTAAGTATTATTTAAAATACATAATTTATCGTGACATATTCGCGGGTTATAGCTAATCTAAAAAATCATATTACATTTTATAAACGTATTATGAAGAGTTCAGGTTTATTCATAGCATTTATTTCTACCGATTATTTGTAATTTGTTTCATAATGGTGGTAATCGTTATGAGTGTCCATCACTAAGTAACCATGGTAACTGAAAAAAACATGAATACGTCTATGAAATACAATATTATTTGTTTGAAAAATAAGCAGAAGTATTACGAAACTTCATGGACGTGAACTGTCAAAAAGCTAAACTTACGCTGGAAGGGGTATAGGTCCTTTTCTTTTATTGTAAAGTAAAAAGGTTATTCAAAAATTGCCCTTATATTTTTTAAGAAAACATCTTAAGTAGTTAGAATAAACAAAAACTTATTTTACGAAATCGTAGCATGTAGTTTTAAATACGAGTACATACAATTTTATTTTGGCAAACGAGATTGAGTTAAGCGTGATGAATAAAAAAAAATTGTTGTAGGGGGATAATCATCAATCTCCCCTACAACAATTTTTTATTATAATTTTTTTATATAATATTATGAATTTTGGAAGGATTTTTAAAATTCTTTCTGTATTAAATAGACCATTTATCGGAGAGTGTCATAGGCTATATTAATATTACGCTTTGACTAATAGGAGTAGAGCAGTAATGAAATATATTTAATAAAGGAACGTTCAATAACATTTTTTTCGGCGCCCAACGAAGTGGGCACGGGTAGCTTAAAGTACTTTGAAGTTACTTACCTCTTTACAAATTATGTAGCGCAACGCTGCGTAGCTATATATTAAAGAATAACCTAATTATTTATAAATTAAATACTAGAATTATACTTATCATATCTCTCGTATTATTTTCGGATCACATCATAAATACTAATTAACGTATATTATAGCAGTAACAAAATTTTATTAGGTACTAAATATTAGGCGTTTTTATTCTCGGTATAATTGTTTTGAATTATTAATAGGCGTACTAGCTACGTATTAGAGTTGTGAAAATAAATTAAATTTACAGAAGGTTATCGATTATTTTAGTTAAAAATCAATTAAGTATAAACAAACCCTTTTTATTAAAAATGTGTTGTTTAACATTGCCAAAACGCATTATTTAACTTGTAACAAAATAAAACTATGCAAAAAATAGTATTTTGCAAAAACCTTCTTTCAATTCTGTGTTCTACATCGCTATATTTTAACATAAAATGTTTCTTAGATTATACAAAAACTCCAATAAAACGATTAAATGCAAAGAATGATTAAAAAAAAAGTCAACAAAGTAGTAATCGACTTTTGATGCCTGTTCTCTCACCCCTAATACCCAAGGCAACACAACAAGCTATACATTGTCATTAAAGCACGGGTCCGGACCCTAGAGAGAGAGAAGAATATTTAATCTATTAAAGAGCAAACAGCAGAGACTGAGATATTAAATATATTAACTCTTATACGAAATATCGTTACCGGCTCTACAAGGCACGGTGTCGAAAATATCAAAACTAAATAGTCGTTGTAAAATAAAAACGCTCCGTAACTCATTATCTTATCACATTAAGGTACAAAATTATATAAATGATACAAACATTATGTTAATCGCTTAATAATAACCTATTTAGTACCTACGAAAGGCATGTACAATTCGTTTTTACTTCCTTAACTATGTTTATATTAAAGAGTTATGTTTTTTAGTTTGTCCGTGTGGTGACGGAGTAAGAATACAATATGTCACCACCCCATCTCATCCCATGGGTGTCGTATACTACTAACTAACCGTAAATATTATCTTTAAGAAGTAAAAAGAAAGAAAACTTGAAATTAAACCCTATACCAATCCGGCTGGCCAGCGTGGTATTAGTAGGCCAAGTATCCCCCCGTCACGGGAGGAGGCCCATCCCTGCAGTGGGACATTAATGGGCTGCTATGAATGTTTTATAGTCGGCAGACGAATAAGTGGTGCACCTAATTGTAAATGTTATATTCTCAGAGCACAACTTCCCTACTTAATCCAGTCATAAGTTGTTAAGTCTTCACGTAATTTCCCTAGCTAAATCTTCCACCCAACTATGGTATGGTATGGTATAGCGGGCTGTTTTCCGCAACTCCACTTTAAGGCGCACTTTTTATGTTAGGGTGGGTAATTTATTTGATCCACCCCAGCTCGTCGAAAAACGCCTGTCAAGTCGCTGGTCGTACCTGGGTTTCCTAAGTATGGTCCTGTATGTGGCAGTCGCAGGGCAGTGTAGAAGGACATGTGCCGCCGTTTCTTCCTCTCCCATGCATGCTCTGCAGAGAGGGCTGTCTGTGATACCCAAAACTGAAAGGTGTTTATTACCAAACTGTTTGTTTGGAACCATACCCTGTGATGGCAGCTGTAGCCATTGGTAGTTGCCGCTTGGGCAATTGTAGTAGGCACATTGTAAGGTCTAAGGTCTTATGGTCAGGCACAGGGAGTGCATATCTAGCTTGTTTGCACTCTGCCAGATTTGCCCATCGAGTGTTGTTCCACCTAACTAAAGAGTTGGTAATTTGAAAATGATACTGTCTTCCACCTAGGGCATGAATATCGGAATCTCGGAATATCGTAATATCGGAATCTCGGAACGCAAAGTCCAATATTACAATTCCGATACTGGGTGATCGAATATCGGAATCTCGGAACTCGAACATTTTTCTATATTTTGAGTTTTAAATTATACATATATCGATCCTTGTGTATCGCCGAGCGAAACAGTAGGTACCGTATTAATGTTGCCAGTTGCCAGCTCGCTATGCATGTGCTACAAGAACAATAATATTGTTACCTGTTCCGCTCACTCTTTACCTACTCTAATAATATGTGATATTATTGTAAGGTTTTTAAAACGCCTCAAATATAAACAAAACGATACTAGCAGTCTCAACTTTACAGAAAGAAAGACTGAAGCACCGATAGCTTCTGTCTCTTCAGATGAAGATGATGAATCACTAGCTAGTCTAGCTACAACGAGTGAGCAGACCCTGCACCAAGAATTTGAGAAGGAAATAGAAAAGTGCAAAGAAAAGAAGAAGGCAGTGCTTCCGTCCGACGAATTTGATCTATTGGGATTTGTAATTACTGAAAAGGCAACATACGTTAATAGAGGTGAAAGATGAGTTTATTTGTCACAGACATACATTATCTCACATAAATTTTGCCCACCAATGTTGAAAGTGAGCATGTTTTTTCGTCAGGCGGTTATTTATCCGACAAAATGTTTGACGCTTTGTTGTTTTTGAGAACATATTACCAAGAAAAACGAGATTTTAAAATAAATATAAACCTATGAATATAGCGAACCTTTATTTCAGTTGATTGTAATTTAAACTACCAAACTTAGAATCAACAAGACTTCTTAAAGTTTTGTTGATTCCGAGTTTTGTTAGTTTTATATTAGTAATGAGTAAAGATAAAAATTAGACAAAAAAAATCCAATAATTATTGCTGTTGTCATATTATATAATTAAATAAAAATTAAGGTACTATACTGTGCTCTTGTGCGCAGTATCCTCGAATACGCATCAGTGGTATGGAACCTGCGTTATGATATGACATTTATATCGAGCGCATTGAATCCGTACAGAAAAAGTTCCTAAGATATTTACAGTATAGGTGAAGGTGCGTCGATCATGGGTATGAAGCAAGATGTAAGAGGTATCATTTTATGCCCCTACAGAATAGACGTACAATGTCTGATGTTGTAAAAATTGTCAATGGTGGGGTCGACTGCCCAACCCTATTTGAAAAACTAAACATTTGGGTCCCTAGAAAACTGCCAGTTAGGCGCAATCAACCCTTAGTACTACCCTCAGGCAACAGTAATTTTAGACAAAACTCATTTCTCATTCGTGCGAGTAGTTCCGTTAACAGCATTGCCAAAAGGCATAGCGAATTTGAGATATTTAGGTCTAAGCCAACAGTGGTAAATAAATTATTTACTACAGATTATTTTGGTCCCGATCCCAGAGAAGCAACAAATTAAATTTACAATTTATTTTAAACTATTTTTTTTTCTGTCATGCAATGGTCTTGCAATGGTTTTATGTTTAGTTTATATTTGCGAACACCTGTTAATAGCTGTGTATAAGTATATTTATGTATTAACCGATTGTAAATTATGCTGTTAGTGTTCCGAAGAAAATAAAATAAATAAAATATTTTAAATTCTAAGAAGTTCGTCAATTCAACTTTTAAGCTTTGTTGATAAGTTTAATAAGTAATAAGATATTAGATTAAAGAATAGGATATTATAAATTACTTTTTGTTCCTAATTGTTGATTTAATTTCAGATTTGAGTCTCTGAGTCAGATAGTTTAATTAGCAATAAGTACAGAAAAATAATGAGAAATATCTGATTTAGTAAAAACTGTGGGTAAAACTTAAATACGGGTATAAAACAAGCAATCCAAATTAAATAATATGATTTATAAATTTTGTATATTGCATTCAATCCAACCTCACACCGAATTTGTGCATTTTTGAACAAAAAGTGCAGTTTCTAAAAAAAATACGAAATTCCGATATTAATATCGGAATTCCGATATTGAGATCTAATATCGGAAGTCAGTATCGGAATTGAAAACCTTCCGATATTGCATGCCCTCACCTAACTAAATACAGTATCATTTTCGAATTGCGTACTGCTCAAAGGTGTATTAAGCGGGCACGACTTGCTAAAGAGTCCTTACACCTGGTGGTAACAAATATTAAAAATACAGAATAGAGAACCTTTTACTCTATTCATATTTAAAATACCTTAGTAGTAATTTAATATAATAAGTATTGGACAAGAATACAACAGAGCAAAACCAAAGAAAATTTCATTTAAAATACATTAGCATATCAAAAGCTCGTTCATATTAACCTTGGAGACTTCTTTGTATCTATAAATAAAGGCGGTAATAGCTACATTTATTATACTCGTTTGTTAATAATGAACAAAATATTTAAAAGTAACGTTTTTTTTCTTTGTGTAACAGTCATAGTGGACAGTTTTCGTTAATATACAAAAGTGCGCAATTAATGGATTATAATAAAAGGTAGGGACACGCGTCCTAATGTTGGCACTGCACCAGATTATCAGCACCCCCAACTAAAACTCAAATTATAAGCTTTCTATTAATGACGACCTCTGTGGCGCAGTCGGTATATTACACGGCTGCTACGCAGATGTCTCGGGTTCGATTCCCGCTCAATGCAAATCTTTGTGTGCATGAACATGATTGTTTGCATTGGTCTGAGTGTTTTCTATGTATAATATGTTGCTATGTACAAAAAAAAAATTAAGTATGTTTATCCGTTGTCTAGTACCCATGGTACAAGCTTTGCTTAGTTTGGGACTAGATGGCGTTGTGTGAATGTGTGAGAATTATTTATTTATTTATATCATGTTAATTAAATAATCTGTTGGTATTAATTAATTTCGGCTACCATTTAACAAACCTTAAAATATGATCCTTTTGGAATTATAAACTGATCCAAACACGACACTTTTTGAAAAAAAAAAGCGATATTTTAAAAAACGCGGGAATATGTCCTTCACATTACCTTGATTTGACAGTTTCTTATGATCGTAGGTAAGTTCAGGTTTTTTTATTTTAGTTCTTTTAGATATTTTTTACCGAACCTTTGGGATTTATTCATGTATAAAATGTTTTATAAGGCTTATCTGACAATGGAAATGAACGTTATCTTGATTTTATGTTAATAAATGAGGTGCTGACATCTGGGTTCAATTTTTTTGCGAATTGCTAATTATTGGCACTGGTACTGTTACATGACAAAGTGGTATGTACAATTGTTAATCCATATTTTTTATTGTAAAGCGTGATTATTTTATGCCTAGAATTCAATATTCTTGGAAAAAGTACTCTATGTTTTCGGATTTCATATCCTGCCATGGTGCTGAAACTAACATTGCTAGTTATTTTCATAGTGTGGATATAATGTTTAAAAGAATGTCTATTATTTTTTGGAATTTTTTATATTTATGTATTTATTTTTCTGAAACTTCGGTTGTTAGGCTAGGCATAAATAAATGAGATTTTGCTATAAACATTGGATTATTTAATTTATCTACCTAATTTTATGTCTAATTTTAAGGTGCTGATAATTGGTTCGGTCGATGCTAATAATTGGTGATGATGGTGCCAATAATTGGTGTTAGGGTAATTATTTAGTCAAACTTGACGACCTCGGTGGCGCGCCGGTAGAGCCAGCGGCTGCCGCGCATGAGGTTGTGGGTTCGATCCCCACGCAGGACAATAATTTGTGAGATCCACAAATTATTGTCCTGAGTCTGGGTGTTCTATGTGTCCGTTAATTGATGTTTGTAAAAGTCCCCGCGACACAGGGCATGATCCCTAGTGCGGGAGGTAACTTTAAAAAAAAAAAAAAAAAAAAAAAAAAAAAAAAAAAAAACTCATCTAAATAAAATCAATCAATCAATCAACTAGCCTATTGCAGTCCACTGCTGGACATAGGCCTCTCCCAATACACGCCACAGAACTCGGTCCTGCGCCTTCCGCATCCAGTCCGACCCAGAGACCTTTATGAGGTCGTCGGTCCACCTAGCTGGGGGGCGTCCTACACTACGTTTGCCGAGTCGCGGTCTCCACTCTAGGACACGTTTGCTCCAACGGCCATCGGTCCTTCGACAGATATGACCAGCCCATTGCCACTTCAGCCTGCTAATACTACGAGCTATGTCGGTAACTTTGGTTCTTTGTCGGATAACCTCGTTCCGGATTCTATCCTTCAAGGAGACGCCGAGCATAGCCCGTTCCATAGCTCGCTGCGCGACTTTAAGTTTGTGGACTAGCCCTACTGTGAGTGTCCACGTCTCGGCACCGTATGTCATTACTGGTAGGACGCATTGGTTGAAGACTTTGGTCTTCAGGCATTGCGGTAAAGGCGAAGAGAAGACCCGACGTAACTTGCTGAATGCTGCCCAACCCAACTGGATCCTGCGATCGATTTCTTTCTCGAAGTTGTTTCTACCAAGTTGGACAACCTGTCCCAGGTAAACATACTCTTGAACAACTTCGAGCATCAATCCGTCGACATAGATCGGCCTCGGCGTTACATGTTTGTTAAACATGATCTTCGTTTTGTTTAGGTTCATGCCGAGTCCGACCCGTCGAGAGGCTCCATTTAGGCCCTGCAGCATCCCGTCAAGCTGTTCCAGTGACTCTGCCACGATGACGATGTCGTCAGCAAACCGGAGGTGTGAGATATACTCGCCGTTGATGTTGATGCCCCGTCCAGTCCAGTCCAACGTCTTAAAGACGTCTTCGAGTGCGTTGGTAAAGAGCTTAGGGGAAATAACATCCCCTTGCCTCACCCCTCTACGCAACTCAATAGGTGGGGTCTTTTTGTCCTGGAGCTGGACGGTCATGGTGGCAGTTTCATATAGAGATCTCAACACCTCGATGTACCGCCAATCGATGTGACATCGCTGCAGAGCATCCAGAACCGCCCAGGTTTCGATTGAGTCGAAGGCTTTTTCGTAGTCCACGAAAGCCATGCACAGCGGCTGATTGTACTCCTCAGTCTTCTGTACAATTTGCCGAACAACATGGATGTGGTCCACGGTGCTGTAGCCTTTTCGAAACCCGGCTTGTTCCGGTGGTTGGAAGTCGTCGAGTCTTCTGGCGAGGCGGTTTGTGAGTACTCTCGAGAACAACTTGTAGATGTGGCTCAGGAGTGATATGGGCCTATAGTTCTTTAGTAAGGATTTATCACCTTTTTTGAAGAACAGGACCACCGCACTCCCGCTCCACGCCTGAGGTGTTAGGCCCTGGTGAATGACGGAGTTAAAAAGCGTTGTGAGCTCTTTAAGGACAGGTGTTCCGCCAGCTTTTAGTAGTTCTGTAGTGATTCCGTCATCACCTGGACACTTATTGTTCTTAAGTTGCTCGAGAGCAGCTCTGACCTCGCCCCGGTTGACATCGGGGATGTCCTCCGTATAATGGCGCGTGAGTGGGGCTCTGTGGTCATCCTCGCTAGGTCCCAAGGGTTTAGTCATCCGTGATGCGTACAGGTCCTTGTAGAAGCTCTCTATTTCCTCGAGTATCTCGAACTTGGAGGTCACGGTTCTGCCGTCCGCAGTGTGTAGTTTCGCTAGATGGGATCTACCAAGCTGGCGCGCAAATACTTTGGTGCCTCTATTCTGTTCGATCGCAGCCACAACGGCGCGGGTGTTGGAACATCGGAGGTCACGTCGCACCAGCTTCCGGATCTTCCGGTTGAGGTTTCTCCCATCCGACGAAGAGGACCGCGCGGGTGACATCTCGCGTCTTTGCCTCATAAGTTCGAGAGTCTCGGGGGAGAGCTTAGGCTGCCTGACTTTGCTTTTTCCGGGGAAAACCCTTCGAGACACATCCTGTAGCGTTTTGACCACTGCGTCGGTTTTCTGGTCAACGTTGCCATCGGTTTCTAACAGGTCGAAACGATTTTGAAGCTCTAGTTGGAACTTGTCGAATCCCAGAGCTATTTGGGGCGCGGTAGGTCTGAGAGTAGACTTCACCATGCGACGCCTCTCGGCTCTGAAATTCATATTTAGAGTGCCTCGAACAAGTCGGTGATCACTCCCAGTATTAAACCTGTTAATCACAGAGACATCTCTAAATATGTATTTCCTGTCGGTCATGATGAAGTCTATCTCATTCTTCGTCACAGTATCGGGGCTTTGCCATGTCCACTTCCTATGTGGCTTTTTCTTAAAGAAGGAGTTCATCAAGAAGAGCCCCTGCGACTCCAGGAAGTTGACTAGCATCTGCCCTCTGTGGTTTCGGCGCCCCACACCGTAGGATCCGATTTTCGTTTCGCCGTATCTTTGTACTCCCACTTTGGCATTGAAGTCCCCCATAACAACATTGTAGTGAGCCTTGGTGGTATTATGTAGTGCCTTAGCAATGTCTTCGTACATGGCTTCGGCTATGTCATCGCTGTATGTCGAGGTCGGTGCGTACACTTGTACCACCTTCAGGGAATACCTGTCGGTGATTTTGATTATGAGGTACGCTACCCGTGTCGACACACTGCTGACTTCCACAACGTTGTCGGTCAGGACTTTGTTGACCAGGAAACCAACACCGCCTTGAGAGGGCCGATCACCTTCCCGAAAGTAGAACAGGTGACCTGACTCGAGGGTTATCGTGTCCTCCCCCTCTCTTCGGACTTCAGATAACCCCAAAATGTGCCAGTTTATACTAAATTTGTCCTACATTGAGGCTGCATATTCCTTGCTTAAATTAAAATTAATTTTAACGCTATGTATATTAAAATTTCTGGCAAAGGTAGGGTTCACAGCACCCTTCGTGATAGACGAAGTAATTTTATTTTTTTAATTGAAGTCATTTAAATGGTATGTTAAAATTTCTGAGAAAGGTAGAATTCCCAGAAACTTTAACATAGCATTTCATAAAAGTTTACATTGAGGTTCATTCTTTGAAGTCATTCGTTGAAGACTGCTTCGTTACTTTAAATAAACTTTTGAGACCTGGTATGTTTTAACTTAAAGAAAACGTTTACGCCTACAGCTTATTGCAGTTTCAATAAGCTGTAGCTTATTGCAGTTTCTCCATTGATCTGTGCCTGGTTAGCAAGTAAGTTTTAATTGGCAAATACATTTATTGTAATGTTTTAGTAAAAATCATTTTTATTTCATTCTTTTACAGTTGATTAAATGCTTTTAAATTAAAATACATGTATTGTAATATACTGTATTGTATAATTATGTTGTCGTTCTTCATAATAGGCGTATTGTTTAAATTATTTTTGTAAGACGTAAACATTAAAAGCTGTGAAGGGCCAAGGCTATGATTAATTATATAAGCATTTCTATATTTGTTGCTTTAAATTTTTATATAAAAAGTCATCTTACGTCATTTACTTTCTCCGTTTTGATATCTAAAGAATTAATAGAGTCATATATGGACATCTTATTTAACTTACCGCCATAATATCCACGAAACATTTTGCTTACTGCCAAGTACAATGACTGTAGTACACCTTTATACTTAAGGCGTTATACACAACGAGATTGAATTCCCAACAACCAAAATAAATGAGCCATACATTACAACCGACCTATAACAGATAGACACAAATTTACATATTAAACGACCTACGTAATGTATCCGCGTGCAATATATCTAGGCCTAATTTATAACAAAAAGGTTTTTCTGTTAACAAATCACCAAGTTTATATTTATCTTTTTTAAATCAATTAATTCAACACACCCGCGATGTCTACGACTTTCATTAATTAAAGTAAGTAAATTAATTAAATAAGTAACTATTGAAGCCATTGGAATACTGAATGTTTGGTCTAAGTTTGCATTACTGTAATCTATGGCGCATATTGAATTCGTTTATGGTTCTGATCGGTAACATACTCGGTGTGGGTCATTCATTACACTGCAACTCATCGTAAAGCATCGCTATAAAGTATGCTTTTTCCACATGTCGATAAAGTAGAGTTCTTTAGCATAATAGCTTTAATTAGAGACGATTAAGCCAAGTAAAAACTTACTACTATCCGTGGGGATAAAGAAAGGGATTAGAAATGGCGGCTCCTATAGCGGATACCGTCAGCATACTACGTAAAAACGCAATAACGAATAACAATTTTAGAACAAAATTATTAAATTAATAATAAATTATTATTTTTTGTCAGTCGGTACCCACGAGGGTGAGTATAGATGCAGATAATGTGCGAGCGAGAAGTGAATGGATGTGTCGCCATTTCTAATCCCATTCTTTATCCGCACGGGTAGTAATACTACGCTGATCAAACGTAATATTTTATGTCAAGAACGCCTTCATTTGTTTAAGTAGTGAAAATATTTGAAGAGTTGTCTTTAATCCTCTATTACGACATCTACGATATGAGATGGGTCGGATAGAACAGATTTTATTTTCATTCCGTCACCATATTAAAGATACTTATAGTCATTTAAGCTCAGGCTGTGAATTTTATTTTCATTTCGTCATCATATGAAAGATACATAAAGAAATGTAGGCTGAGATAAGATAAACAGGGGCAGAGGAATATTCCTTGTAGACTGTTATTGTAGTACGTAGACTTGTACAGCTACGAGCTTGTAGCACGCCTACAGCCTGCGCTACGATCACAGAAATATGAAGCTACGATAACGAACGCGTAGACTTTTAAACTTACTACGTTATTAGAATAAATGTTTAATATAGAGCTATGCCATCGGCTCACCTTGCTTAAGCTTGAGACTACGGCCAGTGTAACATGTGGCGAAACGTCAAGCAAAATAAAGATGGTAATGTCCCTGGCGCATTATTTTTCCTGTAAATGTGTAATAAATATTTTATAGTTCTGTGTGAGATGACAGACTAAAAATAGTTATTGTTACCATCCCATCTTATCTCATGGTTGTTGTAAAAACCAACTTAAAGCAAGTTGGCGCAAATATAAGTCTTTACCTATGAAATTGACGTTTTATTTCTGCGCAGTCTTTAGACTCTATATTCTTTCAAAACATTATTGTTAAAATAATTTTTGTTATTTAGGAAATATAGGATATTACCAACGTCTAGCAAAAGATAATAAATAAAAATAATTATTATTTGTATTAATAATAAGCCTGTGAACATGGGTCCAATTTAATACAGGAGATTTTGCCATTTGTTTAATTGTAACTTCTTTCCTGACACTTTTTTTCTTTGTGTTTAACACAATAATTATAATTAGCTTAAATATGCGCCATTACTTATACCAAATTTCATTCTATTATGTTTCATAATTATTGAAAAATCTAAGAAAATGTTAGTATGAAAACTACTATCTAACTTCTGATAAAATCTTCATACAAAACGGCAATTTCATAGGTAAAGACATATTATCTGAACCTAGTAGGCTAAAATAGAAGCCCTCCTTCACTGCAAGGACATACTGTCCATATTGTAAGAAATTAATGTTAAGAAATAATTTAGTATTCATCGTGGCAATTTAAAACTTATACTTTATTCTTAAATTACTTAAAACAGAATTAAAGAAATAATAATTAAATAATCAATGTAAAATATGAATATTTATGTTAATATAACGTCAAAGAATTGTTCGCTCACCGTTTCCAACACGTCGCATCAATTATACAGGAATTTTCAACACTCAAGCAACTGTCAGAGCACTTACCTGTAAAGAAGTTGTGTTAAATTAATAAAAGCGTACATGTATATATTTATTATACAATGTAGAAAGAAATTGTATGTATGAAGTATAAAAATGTGTGTATGTATGTATTTTAATCGACTTCAAAAAGTGCAAGATCGTAGCAATTTTCGACGACCTCGGTGGCGCGACGGTAGCGCAAGCGGCTGTGCAAGAGGTTGTGGGGTCGATCCCCACGCAGGACAATAATTTGTGAGATCCACAAATTATTGTCCTGCAATATTTTGTGTACAATAATTTGTGAATCTCACAAATTATTGTCCTGGTCTGGGTGTTCTTTGTGTCCGTTAATTGATGTTTGTAAAAGGTCCCCGCGACACAGGGCATGATCCCTAGTGCGGGAATTGTCTTTTTTTTAAGGATAAATTTGGTTGTTTTTTGAACCTCTAAAATAAGGACGAGGTTTATATTTATATAATTTTCGCTTTCTTTTTAATGTTTGTTGCTGGAAAATTCAGTCATTTTTTTACCAAGAAGGAGAGGTAAAAGGTTCTTAAATAAAAAGTAACTATGTTATATGGAAGTATTGAATTATAAATTAATTGTATCGGAATGGGTTAGATGAATTGGTTGAATATGAAATTTGGGTAAACCATCCATGTAAACGTAATTTCGTTATTAATTTAATCGATATTAAGGAATATTGATATTGTTAATATTAAGTTGTAGTCTGTTTTTTTATAAGAAAATCATTCTGAATCTTTGTTACCGCAGAACTCAGCAAATTAATAACTATATAAAAATGTTTTTCCATACAAACTCTCAATGTCATAGAAATTACATCAAAATTGGTTCTATACTTTACAGTCAAGGGCTAAAGTTGACAGTTAAATTATAATAAGTAATGTTTATTTTTAAGTATCATATTTGTTTTTCCGGCTTTAGCAACAGTTCAATAAATCTAGACGTACTATTAAGTAGGTCTAGATTTAAATGTTTAATTTCTAGATAAGATACTAATTTTATCTAGAAATTAAACATTTCTGATTATTGTCTGTTCTTTACACATATAGTACCTTAATCTGGTTTTAGGTTTAATTTTATCTATAACATTACGATAGATGTTATCTTTCTGTAATTCATGAAATCGAGTTTTTTTTTTCTTTCAAGAAAATTGTACTATAAAGAAAGAAAATTGCTTATTACGTGTAAAGATGGACTTATTAATGACCCCCTCCCAAGCACTGAGGGATCACCCATCTATGAAGTGGCCTCGCCGAAATTGTTTAACCTGCTTTATCGTTTATAAGTCTGAGATTTAACTGGCAGGTATGTGTAGTATATGTAGCCTCAAATGAATACAACACATGACCTAAAAATATGATACATAAATAACGATTCTCTCAAACTAGGCCAAGTAAATACTAGAGAACTAAAAACGTATTTATATAGGTTTTTACTTGGTAAATATGTATCCATATTATACAGAAACACCCGGACCCAATCAAACAAATATGTTCGTGAATACAAATGTTTGACTTAAAGAGTCTTGTGCTTAAGGTATGATGTATATTATATACATAGAAAATAGGAAAGGGAGAATGTTATAAAAAGTTTAACATACTTAAATATAATTATATGCATTAATCAATAAATGTTTTATTTCCAAAACAGACAAATAACTGTTATGTATTATATAACTACTAATTATTAAATAATTAGGTAAATAGTAACAAACATAATTTTACGTAACTGCTCTATATCCACGTACGCAGTGCCATTAAGATTAAACTATTTGACATCTACGCAAAAGTCCCTTATTAAATTACCTCCCTTTGCATTTTTGAATATTGCATCAATTAGGTTGTATAAATTTTTGTAAAATTCAGTATCGTTCCCCTGCCCTTATTCCAATTTTATTTGTAGTGGGCGCAGCATGTCTTCTTCTTTCATACGTTCCTATCGGACGTCATCACACAAGTTACACTCTTCGTAACCATATAGTCTTTTATTTTCATTCTTTGGTCGTCCTCTTCCCCTGTATCCATCCACATACAACATGTTCAACAATATTTTTTGTAAAATTCATTTAATGTTCATTTAGTTAACAAACAATCATTATTTGGCGATGGTGGAGTTACGGTGGAAGCGCGTTTTAAAATATTTTGTGTAAGCTTTTTTCCAAAAAGAAGAGAAAGTAATTAATGTGGATGGAATTTTTAATAATTGTTTGTTACCTTAGAGCCAGTTCGTAAGTCTACTAAGAATGTTTCATAAGATTTGATTCCAAGTTGGAAACAGTAATTTTATCAAAATTGATTAAGTAATTTGATTTTAATCTCATAAGGTATGAAGTATTTTTCCCCTTCCAAGTAAACATGGTAACAATAGAAGACTGCTTTGGCCCACCTCCGAACAATCGGACACGGAAGCGGTACCAATCTAAACTGGCTCTATCTAAATATACTTACAACACAATTATGCTATGCATATTCACTCTTTATTTTTTTTTATAGAACTTTATACTATACTTTTGTTTGGTATTATAATAATACATTGTATTGTAAGGAAACTTGATAACTAAAGTTTATACTAGTTTAAATGAAATTTAATATAAATCTTCCCTTAGTTGTTTTAAACTTGGTGTAATATAATTATGCAACACGGACAAACTTCCGCTTCGGACCGGCCCGGACGCGGACCCGTGTAATATAATTCTTGGCTAAGTGAGCTGCTAAAAAGAGCAATAAGGAGTTTCTGTCAACGATCGTATTATAATGGTAAGATCCGTAAGAGAACCAAGGTAACAGCGTTTAGTATGGTCCTATCAAATTGCCTTATGAACCTGTAATGCCTAGATAATAAAGGTAGAGGACCGGAAGGAGTGGCGGGAACTTGGGGAGGCCTATATTACACAGCAGACCGGTCATGGCTTAGAGTGATTTAACCACTGGTGTAACCTGGCCGAAACGTCGAGCGACTCAAGGTAATTATTTAAAGTTAAAAAAAAATTGTTATAACCTCACAGGGACGAGAATCTCCGTGTGGTGACGGAGTAAGAATACAATATGTCACCATCCCATCGCATCCCATGGGTGTCGTAAAAATCGACTAAGGGACTATCCGCGTATTCGAAAACTTGAAATTAAACCCTATACCAATCCGTGTGACCAGCGTGGTATTAGTAGGCCAAGTATCCCTCCGTCATGGAAGGAAGTGGATATTAATGGGGTAGAAAGTGTTGAAAACACTCATCGGGTGTAAAGATAGCAGGATTGGGATGGATAAGAGAGGCATATTATGCAAGTGCGCGGTCGAACTGTTTAAAGAAGGCGTCTAGCCGTAAACGTGTTTTGTCATAAATATCCGAGGTTCGATAGTTCTGGGGCTCCGTGTGGTGACGGAGAAAGAATACACTCCGTGTGGTGACGGAGAAGAAATACACTCCGTGTGGTGACGGAGAAAGAATACACTCCGTGTGCTGACGGAGTAAGAATACACTCCGTGTGGTGACGGAGAAAGAATACACTCCGTGTCGTGACGGAGAAAGAATACACTCCGTGTGGTGACGGAGAAAGAATACACTCCGTGTGGTGACGGAGTAAGAATACAATATGTCATCCCATCTCATCGCATGGGTGTCGTAAAAAAGGACTAAGGGACTATCCGTGAATATTATCTTTACGAATTTAAAAGAAGGAAAACTTAAATTAAACCCTATACCAATCCGTCTGGCCAGCGTGGTATTAGTAGGCCAAGTATTCCTCCGTCATGGAAGGAAGTGGATATTAATGGGCTGTTATGATGATAGTTCAGGAACACGGCCTTGCCTTCGGTTTCAGTGTCCTTTAAGGTAATGAACTAAACAGAGTGCATCGGCCGCTATTTTCTTACTGTGGGCGGTAAACTACTCATTGAATGATTTACTTATATCGCTTTATCACTATGACGTAATTTCTAGATAACACGTCGCTTATCATACGATTAAATCAGGTTGCATCTTGAGTTATTTACTGTCTACAACGTTATCTGTCTATTAAAGTTATCTACTATTAAATATTTGTAAATAATAATTATGTCGTTGGTTGTTTTAAAGATCTCCGAGTGTGGGTAACCGGTGTGTCACTTAGAGTACATAGTGTCTTAAAACCCAATTTACTGAAAAGTAAGAGATACCTACATACACACCTCAACAAAGTCTAGGGATATTTTTACGATATTTTGTATTAAGTTGTGAAACTCAAAAACAAATGGTTTGTTTTTAATTCTTTTGATGAAAACTTACTTTGTTAACCTTTTTCAACCATTCTAAATTTGAATTTGAAAAATAAAATTAAAAATAAAAGATTTACGCGGCTTGAACGGTTCCACTCGGGACTACAATTGGGCCAAATGTTTAAGCTCATGGACGATAACACCAGTTCGCATAAAGCGAGAGTGATGACGAGCTGGTTGCAGGAGCACGACATATCAATTTTATGCTGAACCACTCAATCGCCTAACCTCAAAACCATTAAATACGCATAGGACATGTTCAAAAGAAGGGCTTTGATAAATTTTCCTGCATAAACTTGCGATGGAAGAGCAACTTTTTTTGTATCCTAGTCGGACCTGTAACATTATACCGCATCAAGACCTGGATAACTTAATCCAAGCACGAAAAACCGTTGCAGGACCGTTATTTACGGTTTTTTTAATGTACTGACTACTGATTACTCACAGAACAGTTAAAAACAGATTAATTTTCGATTATTTTCACTTTTGCTTAAGAAACAAATTCATTGTTAGTTTTACTAATTTTCCAATTTTTTTATTTATTTGAATAAAAAATTATTTACGCAAAAATAATACTTTTATTTAATTTTGGATTGTAGCCTGATAAATTACCTTTATAAAAATATAAACATGTTGTATGTTATCTTCAATAATTTTGGAGTTAATTGAGTAAATACCAAATATCCCTAGACTTTGTTGAGGTGTGTATCTACAAAAAGGAAAAGTATATTAAGCCTATTAAACCTTCTGGTCGGTGTGGTATAACTAAACCAAGTTACGGCGCTTGTACACGGTAATAAAAATCGCCGGGCCTACGCAAGAATTCGTGTCGTTTCTAAGCACGACCTGTGTACACAGCGCCGGCGATGAATAAGAAAATATTCTTGTCTGCGCAAGACAAGACACGGCGAATGTTGTTGCGGAGGGGCGGGGAGTAGGGTATCATACTTTTTTGCTTTCTAGTTAACATTTATACTAAAGGAAACTCACACTGATTATAACACTTGTTATTACTTGCGCGCCCTACGCTCGTCTGACGACTGCACGAAAAAAATCCTATCGTGTACACGTTTCGATTGGTCTTGCCTGCGGAAGACACGATAAGTTTTCGTGTGCGAAGAAGACAAAATTCTTGACGTCTACACGAAGATTTGTCTTGTCTGGCGCAGACACGACAAATTTTCTTAGCGTGTACAAGCGCCCTTACAGTTCGTCACTGGACATAGCCTATCCCTACAGTTGAATATTAATAGGCTGTCTGAAAGGCTGTCTGTCTGTCTGAAAGTTTTAACCAACTGGAGGTCGTAACAAAAGCAGTACCCTGCTGGTTTGCTTCGATCTTATAGTATGTTATACTACTATGGATTTTTATTTTTTTTATTATCATACCTGCTTGTAGTGTCATTATCTATACAATCTGTTTATGACACACCTATAATAATTATATCTCCGTGTGGTGACGGAGTAGGAATACAAAATGTCACCACCCCATCTCATCCCATGGGTTTCGTAAAAACCGACTAAGGGACTATCCGTGAATATTATCTTTACGAAATAAAAAGAAGGAAAACTTGAAATTAAACCCTATACCAATCCGTCTGGCCAGCGTGGTATTAGTAGGCTAAGGATCCCTCCATCATGGGAGGAGGCCCGTCTCTGCAGTGGAGCATTAATGGGCTGTTCAATTATCAATATGTAGGTATAAAATCATTTATACATAATTTATACCCCTACACCTCCCGTAACTCTTCTCAACTGATCAGCAGTAAAGGCAAAGTAATACTCCAAACTTCGTGATATTAAATAGGCCACAAATTTAAATTAGTTTTACACTCCTGAGAATACAAAGTCCCGAGGGCTTCCAGGCAACGTAACATTGAATTCTTAATGGATACTCATTGCCCCGTATTCTGTTAATACCTTCAGGTTTATGTTAACGGTGTATTATGTACATTTCTCCACGTCTTACTGTATCTGTTTTAGCTTCTACCAATTAATGTTTTATTATTTGCAGATGATTTAACTGTTTCACATTATTGGAAGTAGTAAAATTGTTTTGATAAGTTACATATTATTTAGGTAATAGTATACATATTAAAAACGTTAAGGAATGAGTACTTATACATAGTGTCACATTTAGGTGTCATGTAAGACAACGAAAAGAAAGTCAATAAAATAGCATCTTCTAACTGTCTCTACAAAAAAAGAAAACTTTTCAAAAGTTCTATAAAAATCATGGTCAGTGGGTCATATTTTCTTGCGTTAGCAACACCCTTTTTTGCTGTTGCACCTCTACATGCTACGGTAACTGCTTACAACCAGGCTGGCCGTAACTGGTTGGTCTCCTTAGTGGTATACAAAAAATCTTCACAAGAAAAATTCGTTAGCAAAAGTTATTAATACAGGTGCTACGTGCTACACTAACCAAAGCGAAGTGTTTGGCTAGCTGATATTCTAAAGCGCTGAGCATTTATAATATGTCAATGAAGCAGCTGTGTAGTGATTATTAATGAAAGAGCGACACAGAAATTACGTCACATGCACCCCTCCAAGTAATATGAGGGTAGTATCAGTCATGCAAAACATTATATTATAGTGTTTCTTCATCTGGAGCATTCACCTGTTACTTATTTGTTACTATTACTAAGTATCACTTTTGATTAACGTCATGATGTCGAGTTAGACCAGTCCCTTGCTATTAATGGTAAGATTTTCTACTTTTTTTGCTAAATATTGTGCACACAAAACACCAATAAAAAATTAAAATAAAGCCGAGAATGTATATGTTACGGTAAATGTGATTAATTGAAAATTATTAATAATAACCACATGTTTTGGTAAATATGATTAATCGATCGAAATTTATTACTTTTAGTAGTAATTATTAATAATTCACGACACATATTGGTAAAAGTGATAAATTAAATAAAAAGCCAACGTTTTTTGACTAGCAGGTATTTTTTTTTCATAAATTAAGAATGTGGCACGATGGTTGTCATTGTCACAGTACTAACTTAACCGAACCAAATGATCTTTTGATCGACAAGTTCAAAATCGGTCAAAGTATTTTGCGGCCTATCGGTTTGCTACTAGTGATGTTTAACTCAGGAGTGAATCATAAAAAAAGATGTATATCCGCACAAAAGATTTATTGACTCACTAACTCGCCTGTTTTTCAATTATATATTTAAATCATTGCCGTTATGGTTCCTGATTGTTTAAAGAAATGTAGATTTACTATTGCAGAATTATATGAATCAAAAAGAAAAAGAATAATTGCATTTGATTTTAATGGATAATTAAGATTTACTGTTGTCTTTTGATGTGCATAGGAAACCACTTCGTTGGCGTTTATTATAAAGTGCAAAATCAAATGTCACTGCTGATGAACTTCGTTGATTTGTTTACATATTTTTAAATGTGGGGCCTGTTGTTTTAGTTTTAAATAGGTACTTTAAAATTTAAGATAAGTATGCCATTGCATTGTGCTAGCTGGTTAATTTAAAGTACTTAAAAAGTTAAAATATTATGTAGTCACGCTCGAGGTTTTTTTCCCGCTTTTAGTGTTTAATTAGTGAAATAAATAAATATATTGAATCACAGCGTAAACTGTTTATAACGTTATCCTTTATAACAATAAACTCCCTGTAACGTTGAAGTGAGCCCAACTTTGTTTGTTTGCGATAAAACCCACTTATTGAATTGTGAGTGAATAAATCTTTTGTGCGGATATACCTACATCTTTTTTATGATTCACTCCTGAGTTACACATCGCTAGTAGCAAACTGACAGGCCGCAAAACACTTGACCGATTTTGAACTTTTAGATCAAAAGATCATTTGGTTCGGTTAAGTTAGTACTGTGACAATGACAACCATCGTTCAACATTCTTAATTTATAAAAAAAAATACCTGCTGGTCAAAAAACGTTAGGTTTTTATTTAATTTATCACTTTTACCAATATGTGTCGTGAATTATTAATAATTACTACTAAAAGTAATAAATTTCGATCGATTAATCACATTTACCAAAACATGTGGTTTTTATTAATAATAACCGGTAATTATTAATAATTTTCAATTAATCACATTTACCGTAACATATATATACCTACTTAGTGCGGCCCGAAATCATACTGTAGTGTAAGTACAATTCTCTACCTTGTCTAAAGTAATGCCAATCTTATAAACGTATTGTTAATAAGCCTAGCATTTCTAAGTTGCGCACTATAAAATAGGTACGTGATTCTTCAACATGCAATGTTACGTTAAAAGCGAATGCTTATAAATGAGGGACCAACTTAAGGTAACTCACGTTTCTCTTATGACGTCACTCGGGAAATGAACACGGCAGCCAAGCTTAGGATCAATTGCCAATCTACAAAATAGAAAATACCAATTCAAACCAATATTGTAGTTACCAAGTGCAACTTCTTTTTAATTTATTCGCTATAGAATATTTTTTAGGAAACAATGGAAATGATATGAGATTTTACTTTAGCATTTGACTTAGCATAAATTTTATTAGTAGCTTACATATTATATTGATCATAACGTACCCGTCATCCCCATTCTGATTGGCCACGTCAACGGCTTCAGCTTCTTCCTCAACACCATTGCAATGTTCCACTACCACCTCGGGAACCTCACTCATGACCATTAAAACACTGCACTTGCACAAACAAGACACCTGAACAACTCTCTACGAAACAATATCGTAGACTAACAATACGCCCTTGGGAAAAGATTACCGTAAGTACAGGCAGGTCCTATTATTAAATTAAGATCCAGTAGTAAAACTAACTTACTAATAAAATGTCGCGTGAGGATGGAGTTTGTCCAAAATGTCGTTGTTGAAAAGAAATTATGTTACATTTTTCACAGTACAGAATATAATTCAGGGCCCGGACGCTCATTTTAAGCCCATTTACGGTATTCCCCTGATAATAAAAATCGACTATTACAACCTTCTTATCGTTGACTCTTATTTGCTATTTATCATTATCCAAATATTTGAAAAAGAAAAAATATCTTCTTGAAACTAGCTATATTAGTTCGACTGGAAGAAAGGTAGATAGGTATACCTATTGGTTTGCAAAAAAAGCAAGAAAACCAATTTTTTGATTGCTAGAAAATTCTATCTTTGCAATAAAAGGTAGTCATTTATAATCACCATCCTCCGTTTTAGTGAGATAAAATACAATTAACGGGTTACTGCAAAACAGATATTATCTTTGTAAAACCTTAAAAAAATTAAAAAACATTGTGGTATTGATATGCCAAGTTTCTCTTCATGCGTAGCTAAGGTAATAAATGCAATCGTACCAGTAAAAATTAACAGAATATATATAAATGGCTGTTAAATTAACTGAACTATAATAAATAATATAAAAAACAAGTGAAATAGTGGTAATAACATAGTCATTTAGTAGAAGCATGCGCGGTGGAAGGCAAACGGGTCACGAACGCATAGTTAAGGCTTCACTAAGTAATCCCTTTAAAGAGTGGTTTGCTTGTTGTATTCAGAAAATAGGTATAATCACGCGTAAATTTATAATAAGACATTATTACGATATTATAATTGTATTTTCAAAGGTATTAATAATAAAGTGTTATTGCTTCTAGCAGTTCGCAAAGTATATCGGAATACTTAGTTATTTTAAAAAAAACAACTCGCGTATGACGTACACACCCATGATGATAGATGCAGCTTCATACTAAGTACAAGGTGAAGCTGCAATCATCACACACTTTGTATTGCATTGTCTGTTTGTCTATTTGTAGTTACTAACACTAGTTTTAAGAGAAATTGTTACTAACACTATGGACTTGGTTCTGAATTAACTAAATTGAATTGAATTGAATTACGTAAAAGTCTACGCAGCGTAGGTACCTTGTGTTGGGACTTCTATAAACATCAATTTACCGAACACAAACATAATCTTGATTATTAGCCTAGGCTCACGACACCATCAAGCTCTGACTAGGTCAACTAATAAGTTCTGGCTATAACTAGAACCCTAAAACACGTGGTAGCTGCATACCATTACTGTCACCGAGATATCTTCCCAATCAATCATCAATAGAATTATAACATTTTCCACCTGAACATTCATAAAATAACTTTACAATTGCGTGGTTTGATTAATGTATCTCTCAAGTTATTGGATTGACATTATACTAATATTTCGCAATATTCTGAATAGCAAATTTATATTAGGTACTCCAATAGAAATGTAGCAAAAATACAAAATGTCACTTACCCTTTACAGTCCCGTGGGCGGCGTAAAAAACGCGTAAGACAGATTTAATAAAATCGTTTCATTCCTAGAGAAAAACCTCGAAACGATTTAGTTTCTTTCTGACATGTCATTGGAGGTGGCTTTCTCGATTTCTTGATCTTCCATGTTAAATCATTATTAATAATCATCATCATCATATTAGCCAATGCTTGAAGTACCTACTCCAAATATTTGACCTCTTGTGGTCCGGTCTACGTTACTCATCGGTTTCCCGCAGCCATAACTAAGTTGTCTGTCCACCTTGTGAGGGATCTGCCTACCCTTCATCGTTCTTTATCGTCGTCTTCCGAAACACGGTCGTCTTTCCAGAACTTTTATGCTCCAAACGCTGTCTTCTTCTAGCTTACCGCTTCTTGAATATTGTTACCGATTGCTTAATAAAATAGTTAGGTAATGTTAATGTTTTATTCCAGTTAACACTGTTCTGTACGCTACGCAGTAATAGTCACAAATATCAGAATAAATACCTACCTTTAAAATTGCAATGACCGTTAAATGTAAAATGTGGTTGTACTTTATATAAATAATAGATATTATCAAAGGATAGCCAGGACGAAAATAGAGGTACCCTTCAACCGCAACAGGGAACGTTATTAATATTGGACTCGATTTGATTAGTTTTACTCAAGATGAATGGATAAATTTGATTGTAATTAATTTTCAGGCAAGTGCAAAAACATGCTCTAAGAGATTTGGAAAGCTATTTATAAATTATACGGACCTAAATTGAAAATGGAGAATAAAAAAATACAAAAAACATTCATGAAAATGATTTTGCTGAAAACAAATAGACCTACGTTTTTAGGCTTGTTATTAGGCTTGTTCTTAGGCTTGTTCAAGTTCAATAATAATCGACCAATCGCTCGTCTAAAAGTCAGTTTTCTCGACTAGTAGCTATAAAATGACATCTTAATATAAATAATAATTACATACTGTATCAACCAATTGCACTCTGTAATTCAGAATTCTCTTTCATGACTAAAATAATACAACAATTAATAAAATTACAAGTTGCGCACTGCAATACAATTAGATACAGTTCTCCAACATCCCTTTAGTCTTTCTTGATCGCTACGGTACACCGTTGCATTAAAGGTAAATGCTTATAAATAAGGGACTATCTCGTGGCAACTCCAGTTTCTCTTACAACGCCACTCGGGAACGGAACACGGCAGTCAAGTTTAAGATCAATTTTCCATTTACAAAATAACTACCTATTGAATACAATACTTGCGGCTTTTTAATTTATTTAAGATCGCAATATTCTATCAGAAAATCAATATTTTTATAAAACAATTAGAAGTACAATATTTTATAATTGTTATCACTAAAAGTCATGTATGAGATCACAGACTCATAGCAATCTCCGGAGAAGTGCTCCATTAATCCCTTGTGACACCGAACAAATAAAATAAACTATTCCATCAATCTGGACGGTCGGTTGTCCATAAACTTTTAATAGATTGGCTTCGATCGTTCCAGTACTTACTGTAATAGCCTTCTGATTGTTTGCTCGCATACAGTAGATAGGTACCCATCCAATCTATTGTCGTAAGTCACGATAATTCTTACCATAAAATTACTGTGGAGATATATTGTTCTGTGCAGTAATAAACTAAAACTAATTTCTCAAGGGATTTGTTGCATGGTGTACGACGTAACTTAAAGCGCTTCGTCTTAATCTTTAAAATGTTACCGCTTATAGGGTTCCGTAATATAAAGCGAACTGTGGATACACTATAAATATTACAAAAAGACACCTCATAAAATTTGAGAATAGATAAAGATACCTAATCTTTAAGGGTTTTTATATAGATTCTTTTTCATGTTAGTAGATCCGTGTAGTTAAAGACGAATACCTAAGTCATTTCTTTTGTTCATGGGTAAGCCTTTACGACGCAATAAGAGACATTCTATTCTGCTTTCAAGAGTGCGTTTCTACTGCTTATTTACAAGTAGGTACTAGAAAACTTATCATCCTGCCTTTCTTGCTCTCCCACTCCCGTCCTCGTATACAAAAGAATGAGTACGAAAGTACGAGTACTATCTACAAGAAGAATTATTGTATGTTTATAAGTATTAAATGTAAACGGAAGATTAACGCAGCATGCTATTTTACCTTTATTTAACTTGGCATTTCGTCACAGGTTTCACTGGCCTGAATGTATGAGCCAGCTTATGACCGACCAGTACCTAGTATAATAATAAATAATAGTAAGTATAATATTAGCTACCCATCTTCTTATGTTACACATTATGTTACATAATGTTTAGGTAATATTCTTCTTTATGATACGAAACGGCAAGAGCGGCTTTAAATATAAAACGCAGTTTTAACTCGAATTTTATCAAATCGAATTGAACTGTAAAAGTAACGAAATGGAATTTTAAATCCCATAAGTAAGGATTTAAAGATCCATTCAATTTAGTCATTGATCCGTAATATAAGAAGGCGCTTAGGAAATTGTAAAATTCTACGTTTTATGAAAGTTATGTTTACCCATTGCAATCAAAGAATTGCTTACACTATTTACCTACCTGCTGTAAATTAGTCATTGTGGTAATGTCACAGCCTATGTGATGAGTAAGTAAAAATAGGTTCGTAATGGCACCAACTCATCAATTCCGTAACTATCGTAAAACTTATCTATGTAGATTAGATAGTTATCTTAATGAAAATATTAGGAAAACTTGACACATTACTAAGTAGACCAAATTTCTTTTCAGTACTGGAATTGGCTGGAGGCGGCTTATACGTACCTATACCTGTATAGAAGGATGTTTAAGGATTGTCATTGTAATAATAGTAATTATAATTATCGATTATAGTATTTATATAGTCTCCGTGTGGTGACTGAGTAAGAATACAATATCAAGTTACCACCCCGTATCATCGCACGGGTGTCGTAAAACTGACTAAGGGACTATCCGTGAACATTATCTTTACGATATAAAAAGAAGGAAAACTTAAAATTAAACCCTATACAATCCGTCTGGTCAGCATGGTATTAGTATGCCACCTATCCCACCGCCATTAGAGGAGGCCCGTCCCTGCAGTGGGACATTAAAGGGCTGTTATGATGATAATAATGGACCCCCATTTTATCGACAGACAGCGTGTGGTCATTGCACTAATAAGTTGTTTGGCTGTACTTACAGATACGGCTAAAACGAGATAGATACTGTTGATTAGTGACTGATTATTGTTATTAGCATTAGTTAGATAACGGCGTAATATACTTACTTAATCCTTCATTTAACAAAAATGCATGGACACATTTTTGCTTTAAGTAAGTAGCTTAGGACAGACGTTCGACTATCTGGGCGAGTCTGCTAAAAAACGGGGAATCCCTCGAGTATTTGATAAATACATAGATTGAAAGTTCATCCATAACAAAATATACCGTGTCTTTTAAATCCTGTGTAAAAAGATTATCGGTAAAGGTACATTAGATAAATCAATTTAAAGACGAACGACGCCAGATCGACAAGATGATGGCGACGGAAAGAATTTAATATACTTAGTCGATATATACCAACATGTTTCTATCATTTCTGTTAAGTAATTTACACTTTCCATCAGGTTTGAAACCTGTTTCGAAGTATTTACATCTGATTTTAGGCCCAGGCAACCTCTCGTTTTCTAACGATGAAAGCCCTATGCCCGTAGCGGATGATGCCACGACTTCCACCGGCTAAAACAGCATGCATTGGTGCCTTGTTGCTCTTTGGCTCTTAAGCACATCAAGACGCTCCCTGTAATCCACTTAAAAACATAGGACTTATCGCTGTTCAGGTAAGCTTTAAAGGGTTAATAATATTCCGGACACATTTACCACAACGCCATCTGTAGTTCCATTAAAAGATAGGAGGCTTAAAGTAACTTTTTTTGTAAATATATAGGCACCTACACACTTTGCATTCCTCAGTAGTTACCTATCTGTCTGCAGTAGATAAATCATGTAAGTTTGCAGCTGGAGTTCTACATAATGGAGAATATTACTAGGTATGCCAAATCGCTTGAAAAGTTAGCTCAGTTAAGCCTGTATGTACAAACACACTAGTTTTTGTTGTAGTCAAAAATATCTAGTAGTTTTGATTTTATAGGTATTCAAAGTTTTGTAAAATATCGAGTCCTTGTGACGGCACAACACATGATTTCCTAGTACTTATTTGGATTGGACAAGGTATACTTTCAAGTTTTATTGAATTGACTATACTTACAAGGCTGACCATACAGATAGGTATCAGATATAAAGTTAAGTTTTCCTTCCTTTGTTACTAAAATATTTAAAATCAATTCAATACTATACATAAATAAAGACACCATGTGCCTTTTACCTCGTTAACTAGTTATTATCTATAAAACAAACTGCTTTCAAAATAATCTTTAGTCATAAAATTAACAATAAGTGGCACCAAGACAGTAAAAACATAACAACTAATAATGTAGGTATGTAATGTAGATATTATTATATACTTAAGTGTTTTAGCTGACTTTTTATTGTATATTAAACAATAAATTGTAAAAAGACTGCCTTATCGCTGAAGGCCGTGTCCAGAATAAGGGAATGAAAAGCCTGAAGTAGAGTCCAGGAAGAATATATAGGTATAAGGTCGGCAACGCATCTATGATTCCTCTGGTGTTGCGGGTGTCCATGGGCAGCAGTAATCACTTACCATCACGTGACCTGCTGGCTCTTTTGCCTCCCATCATATGGAAAAAAGAAGGCAACGGATGGTAAAAGGTCTCCTAGACCTTTGGTCGCCTCTTGCGACGACCCTGTTATGTAAGAGAAGGCAAGTTGTATTCTAAACCCGTCGTCTTAAAGCTAATAAGGTAGTGAAAATATATATGTCGCAGGGAAATGAGGAAACCAGTGATTTCACGAAATCCCTAGGGATATGACGAAATCCCGGTAAATGTCGAAACGCCGTTATGGTCACAGTTCTAACCTAACCTAACCTACAGAAGTTAGAATACTTGCGTTTTTTAACCTACAAACAAAAATATGAGCATTTCTTTTCGGGTAGAAACGGCATTTTCGTCATTTACCGGGATTTCGTGATATCCCTAGTGATTTCATGAAATCCCTGGTTTCCTCATTTCCCTGCGACATATAGATAATATTAAATAGAATACGAGTATTGAATAAATTACGACCATTATGTAAGTCGTTAAAAAACACATTAAAATTATTTTAGTATGTAGTTATATTTTATTACGTAAGTTTCATAATGTTACGTTTATTTATCATTAAAAGGGTAACTACAGCATAAACACTAGAAGTTCATTTATGTAAAAAAGACACCACTTTATGGCAGTGTCTTTAATCAGTGAGTTATGCCAGTGAAGAAGCACTTATCAGAGATCTGGCTCACTACGGCTTTATTAGATGTATATGGCGATATTAAGAGCTTGGTTAATGGAACTATAAACCTTAGGATTGCCTTATTTAAATGGCAGTGCGCATGTTACAAACAACCCCATTTGGGTACAAAATAGTGGCCCGACCTCCGAGGCACAAAATAGTGGCCCGACCTCCGAGGCACAAAATAGTGGCCCGACCTGCGACCGACCAGGTGAATGTCCAGCAGTGAATTACATAGGCACTTAAATAACTACAAACAGGTACTAAATTTTAATCTGTACATAAAGGATGGGCATAAAAGAAAATCAGTATCAATATGTATTCCTTTTACTCGAAAATACAACATTCTTCAGCCAATCAATAAAACAAAAACAAGAACATAATACAATAATTAATATAAATGTACATAAACACAAAATGTTTACAGTAAGTAGATCTCTCTTGTGACTAAGTATAATTTAATATAATTTACCAACAACAGTTTAAGGTCAGTTTTCCCACATTTCTGCTATGTTTATATACAAAACTTTAGCGTTTAAGGTAAGAAACAATCTCGAAATAGTACGCAGTAACATTTTTTTTGTCCTTATTAGAGGCGTAAATAAATATAAGTAGAAGAAACTAGAGCAAACATAGCACATTTTAAGTGATTTCAGTCCAATTCGGGTCGCTTTCAAGTACCTACTAAGAATTTTTATAGCTGACGGTACAGTACCGTTAACTAAATTAACCAGCCTGAAGTTAGCTGTCAGAGAAGTTCGTATAGGAACAAATAAAACACCTCTTTTCTACGATCCTCGCTATTTACCCCTTTTACGCCTCTTAAATTTTAGTCAATTGATTAGCTTAAATTCTTACGGTTTTGTTTGGTATAAGGATGATTATACTAATTAAAATCTCGCTAAACAGTGATTAAATTTAAGAGGCGTTTATGAGTAAGGGGGTTAGTTCTTCAAGTGTCATCTGCGCAGCCGTTTGCAACAGCTTCAGTTAGTTGGCGCGTACAGTATAAGAATAATTGACTGAATATTTCAATCAACTATTGATGAGGTATTCGTTTCATTCAATTATTCTAACACTTACAGAAAATAACAACAATACAATCATAAAATTACATAGGTACTCATTTTAGACAAACTTGTTTTAAAACCTTGAAGTTAAGTTGAAAGAAAAAAAGATAATTATGTCACAAAAAAAAAGACTTAACAACATTGCGATCTTAACTGCAATAAAGTAGGTATATACATTCATTAATAATGTAATAACACTATTAACAAAGGCAATTGTGTAAGATACTTAAGACGACCTTAATGGACTGAGTAATTGAACCCTGACCTTTCTCCTGTTGTAAGAAACATAGTACATAGGCTTCAATTAACACTGGTTAGTTAGTTATCTACATTAGGCTAGTATACTTTTTTAACTAACGTATTTATATATCTGCAATATATTTACATGACTAGTCAGATGTGGTATTTTAATTTATTAGCAATACTTTTTATTTCTTTGCACTTTACATAGTTACTTAGGACAGGTTTTTAACTTTATGTTAACAAGCCTTGCAGTTTGCCGAGTTTTATATTTACAAGCAACAAAAATTTATATTCACATACATACTTATACTGTATTGTGTAGTAATTTTCAGTCTGGTCTTATTTTTTCTTACAAATAAATGTTAACTTAATTTAGATTTATTTTTGGTGAGAGTGCTTGTGCCAATACTATTAAAATTACTTACTTAACCAAATAAGACATAGTGTATATGTACGTTAAGGAAACTACTTATTACTTTCTATAACCAAATTATCTTATTTTTAATTCAGATTTTTAGTACTTATAATTGTTTCTAGGCTCATTTTTTTTACCTTAACCAATTTGTGAAAATATTACCGGGCTCAAAAGACTTAAATACAACAAATAACAATTTTCAAATCACCTTAATAAATAATCCCCATCGTTTAAATAATAACCCTTTTCATAATATCAAATAAGATCACACATAAACAATAATAATCAGATTGATACAAAACCGTTTAGAATATATAAATTAGAAGGCTGATTGTCATAATTTTAATAAATAGCTTAGCTTAGAGATCGTTTCCGAAAAAGGTTTCTCAAAATGGAATCAAGTTGTCTTTATATTATTTTTTTTGACATTGAGATCAAATAGAAGTTAGATAAAAGCTCAATTTTAAACAAATTACGAAAATAAGCCTCCACACTTGAATTACTACTTGTACTTATTAGTGAGTATCAGTACTAAAGTAGGTAAATATAGCACAATAATTTGCTATTCCAAAATATATAAACACTATGGCATAACATTCATAATAAATACCTTTAAGAGGCATGTGTCCCGTCATTGCATATTATTTGTAATGTCTATTATCTACCCGTAGGTATAACAAAATGAGTTCAAAAGGGGGATTTACCGCACCAAGCGTTGCGTAAGCCCAGTACAAAATCTTCCTGAAACATACGTACGTATTTACCCAAACATCGTAATAAAGGACTACCTTCTTTCCTTCGGCGAAATTTTAAATAAAAAATTGCATTGGCATTCAGTGTAACATTTATAGAATGAAAAATAACAATAATAATTTTAAAATAATAATTTTTAAATTTTATAATAATTTTAAAATTATTATTGGTGAGACGATAACAAAAATAAATATACACAGTACATATATTACAGAAAGAATTTGTTTATAAATATTTGTATGACTATAATATATGTTGCCAGGCTCGATACTATGTTAAAGTTTGTATGTTCAATTATTTACGTAACAGTAAAAAACAATGCTCTGTAAATATTAAGTACTTACATTAATATCTCCGGTACACTTCGCTAATTACAATAAAATCGTACAATGAGAAATTCGAATAACAAAGCAGATTCATATCCTCTATTCGCCGTGAAATTTTAATAAAAATACATAGTACAAATAATTACAATTTAAAAAGAATTCCTATGAATATCTAATTCTTATCTGCATTAAAAGTGAATCAAATTAGTAGGTAGGTATCTAGTGTAATCTGTATTTTAAACCCAATTGAGTACAAGCATTATATGGTATAATCATGTGACAACCTTATATGTGAATAACATACGTGTATCTGTATATGGGCCCTAACTTTAAAATTGTATAGATAAGAACCATAGTAATTAGATTGATACAAAACCAGCATAATACAGGCGAATTCTAAGCCCCCATCATAGTACCTAACATAATCTTTAAACAGTCCAAATGCATTATTAACGATTTGTAATACTTTTTTATTTGGGCATTAACAAGTTTTCCATTATTACTGACATATTTAAAAACATCAATTTACAAGCACTTTTCTTGTTGACTATACATACCTAACTAAAGTTACAATCGTTATTTGGTGCTGTCTGTACTTGATACAAAATATTATAGATATTTTAATTATTTCAGCTTATGTGATAAGTACCTAACTAGTAAGTTATTGTTCCACAGTTTAAATAAATTAAGAATATCACCCAACTTGCTTGTAAATGAAATCATTCATACTAATACTCTACATTACATAGAGCACCTACAACTAAAATACTTTATAATACAACAATGACTTGTCAGTCGTTTTTTTCTATTGCTTGAATTTTTAAGCTCTTTAGCTTTCAAAAGACTTAATAAATTGACAAGAGAACATTCTCACTATAGAAATGTGAGTCAGCGAAATACCTGCATAATCCTTAAATGTGTCAAAAATGCAAATTGCCATCCAGTCATTAATTGACAGATACGCAAAACCAGTTTTTGATATGACACATTTCAGTATTTACACTACAAGTTTTATTACTAAAATCTGAATGTTAATTCCATGTATATATTTATATTTACATGTGAGATAAGAATAGCTTGCGTGGTTATCATTATTATATATACATTTTATATATACATATAAATAAACAATGCTTTGGTGACTCACATTTACAAGAATAATCTTTTAAAGGAATAATTAAATAAAAAGTAGTAAGTGATGTTAATCTTATAAACCAGTATACTGATTTTATGTCTCACTCTAAACTTTATCATTGTTTTTTATTTTGATAATTTTCAGTTCAATGAACTGAAAAATTATCTAATGAATATGACTGTATTATTATGTCTATATTGTATTGATATAGGCATTTTAAATGGTAATAACAGAAAAGCAATTCTCGTAATTATTTATTTTAAATTAAATACAGTTTCTCAAGGTCTCACTCTTGGCTAAAAGTGTTAGACAGATACGCAAAACCAGTTCTTGATATGACTACAGTTAGGATTATTATTGCATATAAAAATGACAGTTTCGGTATTAAAAGCTGACACGATATTTATACTGCATTTTCATCAAAAAAGTTACGAGAATTGTTGTCCATCTGATTACAGCACAACCATTTTTTTGTTGCTTATATTGTATGTTATTTATAATCAAAATTACATATATGAATAATTAATTGTTTAAATGTAAAAAAGGAATGTTATGGATAAAAAATAAGACCACTCAAACCTTAATCTGGTCAAAAGCTTTTAATACACATTGTTTTGCCAAAATATAAAATTCTCTGAACTTTTATGTGGAATATCAGCAGTTGTAGTCATTGATTGACTTGATCATTGACTTTTTTAAATATGAAATTACTTAAGTCACAAACTTAAAGTTCCATAACATTCCTAATAGAAATTAATATACAATCATCTTCTACTTTTTATTAATTTCCCAGTGTTTCATTTAATAAAAATAGTGTTTATATTCAAAATTGTGTTAAGCTTGTGTTAGCTAAAAAAGCAGTCTTAATTATAGGTAGGTAAATATAAGACAAAAATAGTAATCATAATTATTTGAAATATGACTCAAATAAACAGGTTTACAAATTTCAGATATAAAATAAAATTGTTCAGAAGAGAGAAGGCATCCAAAAATAAATTCAATGTCTGTACCCATATTATAAAAGTCAATGCTGTGTTTTTTATCTAACAGCAATTAGCATAATGTGTAACATAAACATTGATATATACAAACACTTATTTTGTAAGTAATTGGAATAATTTTCAGGAAATATCACTGTGTAAACAACCACAATTACTATTTCCTCAAAATATCATACACTTTTCACAGTCAGTGCAATGTTAGACTGTTAAGTATTTGTGCACTTATTTCAAAATGATATGAAATATGATAATTCATATTCAGACAGTTACAGGAATTCTAATTTCCTTGTTTACTATGTAAAATTTGTGCTTTTTACCTAACACTCCCCATATCACAGCCACATTTTCAATTATAATGTTAAATGGTATTGTGGCTAGAGCTCCCCCAATGAGCAAACAAAATTTAAGTGGTCCAAATCTATGAATAGGGAATGATTTAATGACACCAAAAATGTACATGTAAATATTGACTGCACCTATAAATCCACAAACCAAATCCAAGTAATGTGGACAAGGTATTGGACATATAGCAGCAAGAAAAACATTACTTGTAGAAAATGGTAATGTTACCCATGAATAACAAGATATTGCTAAGAATATTTTATTAATAATTGGTATCTGTTTAGAATGTACTACCAGAAGAATACCTTGAATCCATCTTTTCCTTTGCTGCATAAAATCCCATAAAGAAAATGGTGACTTCTCCCACATCTCACCTTCAACAAAATTGAAAGTATACCCTTCTGTGTATGCTTTCATTGCAAAGTAACAATCTTCAGCAACAGATCCATCTAATCCATTATCAAAAGACACTTTTTTCTCAGCGCTTACCTTTAAAATAAATATAATTGATTAAGATTTTGTATTGTCATCCTAAAAAAACATAGAGGAATTAATCTAATGTCACTCCAATAGTACACATACTGTGAAGTCTAGGGGCAGAAAGTCTTGACACAAAACTTATGTCATAAAGTAACCTGTCTCATCTGCAGTAGGTACATTAGCATAAAATAATATTAAGATTTCAATATTGGGATGTTGTTTATCATCACAGAACATTTCCCAGATTAAAATATAGCTTGTACACTTCATAGCTAGTTTAAATAGGTAAAATAAATTAAAAAGTACTTACTTGAGTAACAACATAAGATCCTTTCCAACTAAACAGTGGTTTATGGAATAGATAAAACTGCAACCTCAATTTCCCCATATCATCTGAAACTCTAAAACTGTCAGCTAGAGTTGTCAGCCAGTTGACAATATGCTCATTAGCATAAGTAATAAGTCCTTGACCAAATTGATGTTGGCCATCCAACACAAAGTTTAATATACCAGTTACACAGTTTTCTGTAAGTAATGTTTCCTCATCCAAATGCACTATCCAATCATTTTGTGCAAGTATGTTAACATTATCTTCCAAGCAATACTGCAAGGCTCTTGATTTAAATAAAGCACCTGTTTTAGTCTTATACTCTGCTGGCACAACCACTTCTCTAACTCGCCTATGCTTTGGTAAGTTAATAGCTTTATCAGTGACAACTTCAATCATATAATTTTCCATTCCAACTGAGCTGCACATATTCATATTTCTTGTCACATTATCTCGAACCAATTTAGGGAAATCACCCCTTGTGACTACTCTGATGCAAATGAAGGGTGCAAGCAAAGGAGAGCCTTTTAATTTAACTTTTCCAGGAAAAGCATTAAACAGTGTTAGCCCTGCAAAATTGCACAGGACTTGGGGGATTGTTAGTAGAGTAAAAAGTCTTAAGACATACAAAATTATGGCACCATAAACTCCATATGTTTCCCAAGGATCAATTTCTTGCTTTTTATCATCTATGTTTATGGCTCCAGCAAATACAAGGAACAGATATATAAACAATATAAAAAATATACAATGCATCACATGTTTAACTCTTCCTCTTAACATCCTGAAAAAGAAGAAAAATGAATAAGGCAAGGAAAAACATGATGGAGGAAATATTTATTTTCTAGAATCAATAAAATCCTAAGTATCAATAAACCCTGAGACTGTACCAAACATTTATTAAATTATTTAATCCATGACGCTTTGGTAATAGTAGACAGCTACAGGAAATACCTAAGCACATTTTTAAAATGCTTAGTTTTTTACAGCAAGGACGAAATATATTAGCTTGTTTATTAAATAAATTATTATTTTATTGATAGAATGAAATAATATAACATATAAGAATTTGCATTTAGATATCTCTACAGGTAAAGCACATTGTTTACCTTAAATTAAATAGATTACAGGCAATCATTCGGTGACTGATAAATTAAAAAATTCCAAGAAGAACACACATAAAAATGAGTAAATTCAATCAATCGACGCTATGTATTTTTAGAGGAAATACAGCATAAGAAGCACTATGTACACATTAATTATTACATAGAAATTACTGCCTTGTATTCTCTAACTGAAAGAAATACTGTTAAGTAATGTTTTTATGAATCAAATATATTAAACCTCACCTTGAATCTTTTTAAATATGTAGACAATAATTGACGAACTACAGCACTGAATAACAAAAGTTAATAATGCACTAATAGCAAATACGATAAATTATGAGAATAACTGCTGGAATGGAAAAACCAATATCGTTACAGCTATTTTAAATACAAACACGCCCAAAGTCCCAAGATAAACTCTACTTTTGACAAAACTTGACACTACCGCAAAGTACCCCCATTATCATTCAAATCTGTCAAAAATAATCGATTTCTTTTTCCTCTAATATGTTTCATGCGAAACAGGCTAAGGTTAGGATTATACTGCCTAATCATAAAAAAACATAACTATCTAAAGAATGGAATGAAATACTATCGATACTATACTTACTATTCTATAGTACCTATTACTGTTTGATAGTATCGATAGAATCGATAGTATTGAGGTTTTATAATCAATACTATCGATAATATTGATAGTATCGATACAATTGATGGTCTCATTTCAACAAACGATCGATACTATCTATAGTGTTTAAAACTATCGATAGTATTATAATCTAACACCTGTTTCGCATAGATTCAAAAGGTAATAAAATCAAGTTGTGAGTTAAACCAGAATGAGAATATAAAAAGAAATTATAATAAGCTATTTAATTTATATTATGTAGTATTATTATGTTTCTCTTTTCCATAATACCCGGTTCTTTGCAAGGCATACATCGCATCGGGCCGAAACCAAGACGTAAAGGCCCTCTAAGAGATATTTAATCTGTATTATTATTATTATTGATGTCAGTACCACGAACGTATACTATAACGGCAGTACCGCTTGACACGGCACGTATTGTGATGAGGTTCCTATCTCTGGAGCTCTAACCACCAGTAACTTGGTCCCTGTACCCGATGCTGGTGGGTCCATTTTTTTCTTTATATTTTTAAATGTTTTTATATTTATATTTAAAAATGTAAAATATTGTGAAAAATGTAAATAAAGATAATATAATTTTATATTAATCCAACATATTAATTAGAGCTCCTTACACTTCTTACTTCCACGATTGATTTCGTGATGACGGATGAAGGTTGTCTGATTGACTTTGACTTTGACATACAAAGAGTAGAGTGTACTCGACTTGTGTGTTTCTGTAATTGAAGTGATGGCGTTATTATTTTTCGTTTACATTTTTTATTAATTCATAATCACTTAAAATAATTGAAATAAAATATGTGAGATCTAAATATAAATTGATCGATTGTTTATATTCCATAATAATGTACAATGCGGAGACAAAACCAACACACTGAGACTGAAAGAGAAAGTGTCTCAAATAGTAAATAACGGGTCGATAGAAATATGTCTGTCTCTGATTTATCAGTTGGATGTCGTTTTGCTGATTACTTTGCAATATGTGGCCTCGACTTTGACTCTGGATTAGAGCCAGATAGGCTCTGTGGTAAGTAATTATTGATAATATCTGTAATTTTAGTATTTTTTTATGAAGAGTTCTAACAATATGAAATTATTTTAGGGGACAATCTTCATGTATCTCCTTTGGATCGTGCATACAAAGGAAAAATTCTAGCACATTATCCTGACAATATCTCAAGTAACCCTTTTGATGAACATGCAGTATGTATGGTAAGTGTTAGAAAAATATAATTACAAAGAAGAAGTCTTTGTTAATTACAAAAAACATGCCCCTTAATGTAGACTGCATTAAATTATATGTTTGTTTTAGTTAGATTGACCTTGAATACTATTTGATGATTGATGTATAAACATTCATGAATTCATTGTTAGTATGTTAGAATAATAATATAGTTATAATTTGTTTATTTTATGCTTAGATTCAAACAGCAAGCTTACTAATAATATATGTAACTAGTAAAGTAAATATGTTATTAAATTACAATTGTGCAAATTAAAAGAGTTACCACTAAAATAAATTTAAAAAATAATTCAACCATTACATTTAGGAATAATTATTCTAGTTTTTACTTATCATTTTATGACAAACTCTGTACTCAAACGTTATAAATATTTTATTTACATTAAAAATCTCTTTTCAGCTCTGCCTTCCAGCAGGTCTTCAATTTAGAACTCAGAAACATTCATTAGAACCTAAATTTCATAGCTTTGTAGTAACTAGAGAAAATGCATCTCGATACTATGGATTCAGTCTTATTTTCTATGAAGAAGTTAGGAATAGAAACATATGCAGTGCCATGCATACATTACAGGTAAACAATTACTTTCTTATACAGTTGTTTCTTATATTTAATAAAAGTCATGTTTTCATCTTTTAACCCATTTTCTTGTTACAGGCAATGTATATTACAGAGTTGTCTAGTGGGCAAACTCCGCCTGGTCATAGAAAAGCTTCTGGCAAAGAAAGTTCTAGATCTCTTCCCAGGTCATTTAAACTGACACCACACACTGGTGCTGCACTTACATATTATGATATAGCCAAAGATAAACTGTATGTAGCTAAAAGTATAGCACTTATATGCCAATACCCGTATGTAAGGGTTGCACAGCTGTTCTTAGAAAATTTGTTCAGGTGAGGTCAAAATATTTCTTTATTTTACATTTTACTATCTAAGCTTAGTTGTTTAAATAGTCTAACATTTATAATTAAACCAGTAAAAAATAGACCAGTCATTATTGCTGACTTAGAAAACTGACTATTGCTGCCAAAATAAAGTATATCTGTAAATTTTACCTGTACTGTAATTATCATAAGTCGATGTTGTTGAATTAAAATTGTTATAATATTATTTAATTTTAGATCTTTGCCAAGACAACCTGGCCCCGGGTTAAGTCCTGAGTCATATGTCTACAATTTGTTATATGAAGTTCCAGTGCCACTACCTGGTCAGGCATTGCGATTGTATGTGCCTCCTTCTGAACCACATTTGGATCCTATACCAGTTGTAAGTACAAAACTATTCAGAATTATAAGTATTAACAAATCTCACATCCATGATTTGAACTGTATTTTGTGTACTAATTCTGTTTTTGAGAAAAATCACTTAAAATAATCATTATATCATGGCAGCTAACATACATCCACTGATAGACCCAGCAAAGGTTTCAACTATGTGGCTTATTTGCTGCATTTGCCATCAGCTGTCAGGCTCCAGCCTCCTTAATATGCAACTTACAATACAAAGCCATTTCAAAAATATTTTACTCTATTGGTTCTGCATGCTGTGTACTCTGATGGCAATTCTAATAGATCCCATTTATGATTAGATTGGGAAAGGCACTATACTTGTTTCTTTGCCCTCTACATGCTCCTTGATAGTACTATTTTGTAACTGAATAATATTTTTACAGGTAATAAGAATGCCAAATCTACCAGATGAATTACCTCTATTGGACTATCCCTTAAGGATAATGTTTTCTACTTTAGGTGTAGAATGTGTCGTGCAGCTATTCACATGTGTTCTGTTAGAACACCAAGTGTTACTTAGATCAAGTGGTAAGTGGAAATTAATGATCTTGTAAACAGAGGAGAAAATAGGCTTATACGCAAGGCGTTTTGATTTAAGAATGTTTACGTATTTTGTAGCCAATATAGGTAGTTAAAATTTTTGCTATGTAATATCATTCAAACCTTTTTTAACCAAAAGTATCCATCTTCTACACTTTAAATCAAATAAAAGCCGTGTTTATAATCTGATCATCCGCAAGTTGTAATCTAAGATATACTTAGTTATTTACTGCTTTATTTATGTTAATATGTTTTCTTTGTCCGTTATACATGTCTATTAAAAGAAAACCAGATCGTATTAGAAAAACAGTGAATTACTATGTACCATACCTAATTCATAATTTTGTTTCAGATTACAACAAACTAATGCTCGTAGCAGAATGTATAGTATCTCTACTGGTACCATTCACATGGGCACATGTCTATGTACCAATATTACCGGCCCCCTTGTACCATTTCCTCGACGCGCCGGTACCTTTCGTTATGGGTAATCCAATATTCTTTATTGTATAGGTCAATAGGTTACTTCTCTAATTGCTTGTTCCAGTTAACTTGAGTAGCTACCGAGTGCATGTTTAGTTCCTTAATTAATTTTAAACTTGAATAAGGGCTTGTACACATTATAGTTGTGTAATTATTATAAAATGATTGTGTTCTAGTAGCAAGTATTTAAGGGTATATACATATTTGTAAAATAAGTGTTTGTGCGGAACAAAACTACTCTTGCAATATTCACTATTAGTTCCATCATTAAATCTGTTTATATTATGACTTTAGTGTATTTGTGTTACTTTTTTCGTAAATCTATGACCTCTTATTTTACTGAGGTCCCTTTTGCACAAACTTACAATTATTGCATTATATTATGTATGTTCGCAAAGATATTTCGAATTTTTACAATTATGTTATTGCGCTTTGCCTTATTTTTGTTAAATTTCCTTGATTCAAGATAAACTAATATTTTTTTGTATTTTGACTAGGTCTTCACGCCGATAGTGCAGCTACGGGTAGCTCAAACGGTCCCCGCAGCATCGCATTGGGATCTGAGGCAGCTTTATGTCTAGTTGATATAGACAAACCAGATATACAATTACCTGAAGAATTACCTATATTTCCACACAGGACACCTTTCATTGAAGAATTGAACCATGTACTGGATAAACATCAGGTACTTTAACAGTTTAATTAACTTGTATTCAGAATTATACTTTAGATATATTATCATGCTTATAATAGACTATAATAGGAATATAATATAATATAATAGGTGATATAATCAATAGAAAAATTTAGAAGTTAAACTTGACATGAAACACTACCAGTACTAATTAAAAATTTATTTATTTATTGATCTTTACTGCAGGCATAGGCCTCATCCATTGGCGGAGGTCGCCGGTTAGACGAGTACAGTTTTCGTGGAAATAATATGTGCGAACTTTCTCTTCCCTTAGATAATCTCACACGGATCATTTTATTACATATTCCGCTATTATTTTGTTTCTTAAATATTATTTTGTTTCCATAATAATTGTTATTTTAAATCAAAGTCTTACTTTTAAATTCTTTCTTTAAATAGATACAAAGGCCTGAGACAGAACCAACTAGGCTCGGCGTACCTATCAACGGAACATCGTATAAACACATGAACGACAGTATGAGCAGCAGTTGTACATTACCTTCAGGTATGTTAGTTACGAATTATTTGCTAGATTTAATTATCATTTTAGTAAACGACCAAACGGCCTTCCTTATCTTCATAACAGCCCTTTAATGTCTGTCACTGTAAAGACGGGCCTCCTCCTGTGATGGAGGGATACTTGGCCTACTTATATTACGCTGGCCAGACGGATTGGTATAAGGTTTATTTCAAGTTTTCCTTCATTTTATTTCGTAAAGATAATATTCACGGATAGTCCCTTAGTCGGTTTTTACGACACCCATACGATGCGGTGGGTTGGTGACATATTGTATTCTTAATCCGTCACCACACGGAGTAACCTTCCTTATAGTCAGTGGTAATAGCCGCTACTCTTGGACACAGGGTATTATGTCCCTATATGTAGATGTCACGTTATCATCAGAGTCTTAGAGCAATTCTCTATATCTATCTCGCTTGCACTTACGGGTCTTTATTCTTGTTCTATTATTGGAGGACCGAACATAGCAGACAGTGAAGGTGACCGCTAAGGCGTTGTAAGGGGGCCTCCTTAAACCTACATCTGGGTCGTAAGTCCCAGACGCTGTTATGCAACTGTTCCGTCCTCTTATTACGCGATGGACCCGACACCCTCACGGAGAACCCATGGAATGCTAAGATTAGGTCTTATCTTTTTGGAGTACTCAGATGATAACGTTCCGTCTATAGTCCTGTACCTAATTAGACTAGCGTCTGTACTATTTAACCTAAACCCAGTAATATTTACATACTACTGCTTGAGGGTGGATTAAGCAACCACAGCCGGTGGTACTCACCAGGACGGCCTCTAGTTGAAGCCTTCACATTTTGGTAATGTAAATGGACCTGGAACGTCAAATAGAATCACGCTTTTACCGTACGACTTTATATAAAAAGTACAGCTAATAAATTAATACAGCGAAGAATTATACGTAGACAACACGTTTCGTCGAATCATAAAAACATTCTATACCGGTCCAACATAACTTTAAGGTCTGAACCTTAGTTTATGCTTTTGAAATCGATGGTTTAGATACTAATTTGTAATATTATTGTCTTTTGTTAGGTGGTCTCCGCAGAAAACATTCTTTCCATGACGTGTTAGAATGGGAAGAGAGTCGTCCGTTGAACGCGTCTCCTCCTGCATCGCCGACTAGACGTGCGCCTCTACGTCTTGAAGCTCTACAACGTATTGTCGATATTGTGAAACGTAGTGGTAAGTACATCCTTCGTATTGAAGTATTACATATAAATAATAATAATAAATATTCCTCACACATTCACACAACGCCATCTAGCCCCAAACTAAGCAGAGCTTGTACTATGGGTACTAGACAACTGATAAACATACTTAAATACTTTTTTTTTGTAAATACATACATATTATACATAGAAAACACCTAGACCAATGCAAATGAGCGGGAATCGAACCCGAGACCTCTCCGTAGGAGTCATGTTATATAACCACTACGCCACAGAGGTCATCAAATGACCAATAAAGGTAAAATCTGGAAAAATCTAAAAATAATAAATAAAATTTTAAGCTCAATACTGGACTCAAAGCTCCATCCTCTAATGTGAATTTCTCTAAAGACATGAAATTCGTACGTCTAAACGCAAGACAATAATTTCTTAGATCGGACCAATAATTATTTTTGCGTGTTAATCCAATTGACCTCGTGCACGAAACTTACTTGTACGACCTCTTTGCTGCTATATCTATACTAATATACACAAACGCACACACATACATACACAGACATGCATACACACACACACACACATACACAGTTACACACATACATACACACACACGCAACTTATTTTTGTTTTACTCCTTTTTTACTCCTAGTAAGAAATTCTGTTATTACATACCACTAAGTACTTGTTGTATGCTCTCATTTCAACTTTAATGTATTCACTTATGAGAGAGCCTGGAGATTTGACACACAGGTTTTGAACCTAGTATAAACTCCAGCTCTCACTAAGGTTCTTTCACATTTTCTATCATGTACTTGTTTTATTATTACACTGTATTGAGAGATATTGAATATTATATAGAGGTAAAGTTTGTGTGTTTGTGAAGTTGTAGGGGGTAATCACTGGATCTACTGAAGCGATTTTAAAAATTCTTTCTGTGTTGAATAGTCTATTTATCGGGGAGTACCATAGGCTACGTAGTATCACGCTATGACTCATAGGAGTTGAGCAGTAATGAAATATGTTTAAAATAGAGTCGCGTTTTTTTCGCCGCGCAACGAAGTGGGCACGGGTCAGCTAGTGTGATATAAACCTAAAAATATAAGATTTTTCACTATTTATATCTGACTAAGAAAATGTAATACCAATAATTGAATTTGATAAAATATGTTATCTAAGACATCTACTTATATTGATAAATTATGTAACTAAAGATAACGAAACTATGTTTTATTTTTAATTGCAGGTGTTAATATAGATGATGTCGATGCGGACACCGTTATGCCAACAACAAAAAAGAAAATACTAAACGATGAGGAACAATACAACGAAGATATAAGATTCAATGCTTCGATTAGAGAAACATTTCTTAATAGATTCGTACATATGTTTCTTATGTATGAAAACTTTGTTATCATGCCTGATCAGGTAATCTATTGGTTTATTTACTAAGTTTTTAATATCCTGCTAGGCTCATCATCATAACAGCCTATTAATGTCCCACTGCAGGGACGGGCCTCCTCCCGGGACGGAGGGATACTTGGCCTACTAATACCACTGGCCAGACGGATTGCTATAGGGTTAAATTTCAGCTTTTCCTTGTTTTTATTACGTAAAGATAATATTCACGGATAGTCCCTTAGTCGGTTTTTACGACACCCGTGGGATGAGAGGGGGTGGTGACATATTCTATTCTTACTCCGTCACCACACGGAGAATCCTACTAGGCTATCGGCATTGATGGAGAAAAATTGGGCTTGGGTTTATAAGGTTTGTTTCGAGTTTACCTTTCTTCGCTGGATGCTTGTAAAGTTTCGTTTTCTAACTCCAAACCATTCCGGATTAGGATCTAAATTATTCTGAAGTAGGTTTCCAATTCGGTTCTATTGTTTTTAATATTTTTTACTTAAACCAATTTAAATAAAACTATTCTGTTTGAAACATCCCTAGGAGTTGGTTCCATTGAAATTTCCGAAATAAGTTCAAATTGTCTAATATGTCATATTGAAATTCTATCTAAATTGATGAGTTTAAAAAAATAATTTTGTTATCAGGACCGCGACTCTTGGCTATCATCACGCGAATCTATGGTGAACTTCGACAAGGCATCATTCCTATCAGACCAACCACAGCGTCACCGCGCTTTCCTATCGCGTTTCCTCGAGACACAAATGTTCGCAACACTCATCGATAACAAGATCATGGCTAACTGGGGAGATTTTGATGCCAACTTGCAAGTGTTCGAACATAGGATAAAAACTGCAAGGTATGTACACTAATAACTATGTAGATATTATATTCTAGAGCCGTTACAAACGTGCGAGCTGAGCCATATATAATTTTTATCAGCCCTCTCGCTTGCACTTATAGGTATATAGGATCTCTCGCTCGCACTCCTAGTGTTGTGTGTAACAATAAAAAAGAGATTTGGCGATAGATCGAGATAGTCCTTATCAAGCAATGTGGGGAAAGGTTTATTATTTATAAGAAAAAAATTATAATTAATTTACAGGCTTGCAGATTATAGATACCAATATGTATTCCTATAACGTAATGATATTTATGGCTCATTTAGCACGTTTGTAATGGCGCTAGTGTAGCATGTAGATAGGAGGCATTGGGCGTGGCCTGAATGACAAAACGTGCACGCTAAACACATGTGCCACTGCATACTAACGTCATGATAACAGGGTTCAATTTTGTTAGCATTACGAATACTAATTTAATCTTACATTAATATTAACATTTATGAAGATTATTTTGTTGGTTAGTTTATTAACCAACTAATGGAACTTACCTATTTTATATGTCATTGAAAAATGTGTCCATTGTTACGAATTAGTATAGGGACAATTTTTTTTTTCAGCTGTCTAGATAGATAGTATCTAAATGATTTTGAGACGCTGTTGTATATAGCTAGGCAAGTAGATTTAAAAAATTAATTTGTAAAAGCAAGTTGATATCCTACGTTAAAATATACCGTGGCCGCCGACTTTAGATACGAGGGTGTCGTACGTAAAAAGCAGACACCTCGACGAAACGTTCGTAAGGTGAGAGGTGTGTTTCAGGCGGCGCATAGGCGAGGGTGGGCTCACGCGCGGCTACAGCGTGTGGGCGGGGGGCGGCGCCGGGGGCGTGGCGGGCGGCGCCGAGCTGGAGGTGGGCGCGCCGGCCGAGCGCCTGCCGCACCGCGCCGCGTACTACCGCGCCTTCCCCGCGCGCCTCGACGCGCACGCGCTGCAGCGTCCACCCGCGCCCGACACCAGGTGTCACGACACATATCTAACTCATTAGCATCTGCAAACGCTCTACCGAAATTAATAGATCTTTCTTATTATTGTTAAAAATGATGGCGATGTGTATTGACTTTTTTCGATGTCAATTTTTACATAATGTTGCTTACGCGCTTTTTTTAATCGTGTAGACATAATTCGCGAATAGCTCATAGTAAAAATTTCAAAACTATTTCATCAAGAAATAGTAATATCGGCGCGTATTTAATTATCCCTAAAATTCTCTATATAGGAGCATTATTTGATTTTTTATTGGTTTGCATGTAATACCGTGACAAGTTCGTCTATACCTCTAGTAAATCGAGTCGAATGACGTCACGGCAAAGTATGTGCGTACGACCCTGGCCGCTTCGTTTACTAACTCGAGTGCAGCTTTTAAGTACGATTTTTACCTAAAGGTGCTCGTAGGAGAACATTTTACAATATGCCAAAGGAAATTAAGTCTTCTGTCCAATATCTAAATTTCATTTTTGCGTGCAACTTACAATATTTGTAACTTGCGCCTATGCCTCGACAGCCGGTCTGCTACGCTCAGTTGCCCGTGTGAAATGAAGTTGTAAGTGTTATACGCAAGGCTTAGTTTCATTTGGTACCCTGTAAAATACTCTCCGACGCAGTTCGCGTGTTGAAAATCGTACATTTATGTTAAGAGTATTATTATATCGTTCGTGCGTAATGTTATTTGTGATGCTGTCGACACTTGCATGTTTGCTCATTGATGCACACCGAGGTAAACATTTCAATAAATAATAACACAATTGACTAACATGCAATACTAACAAGGTAGATTAATTACCTATGTACAGTCGAATTCATTACTATATTAGCACTGTCAAATATTGTGTTAAATTCTAGACAGTGCTAATATACTAATGAACGCGACTGTACCTACACTTACGAGACTATATTATAACCAATTAAATATTTTAAAATGAGTTTTGTATGTATATTATAAGGATAATTTCTATTTTTGATAGATGTGGAATTGTTTACTCGGTGAGCATGATGAGTTTTTGATGTTTATGGTATTTGAAAGACGCTGCTCACCGTATGCGTGCTTATAACATAAACGGTGTGCAGCTAACTATTATTAAAATGTAACTGAATTGTATTGTTAATGGCTTTATTATGTAGCATGTGACTGTTAATTGTATATTCTTTGTTAGCTAATTACAGGTCCATTTAATTATGTAGCATAAAGATTTATTTTCAGCAAGTTTTATATGCCCTTCTGTTCTAACAACAACATGTCCCTACAGAAATATTTCGCACATCCCCGCAGCCCTTATACATGTGAAAATAAACTTAATAGGTGTCAAACAATTAGTTAATATAGGACTGTTATGTCCCAAGCCAACCCGCTAATCTATAAACGACATAATCTGTCACCGCAAAATTAACGCCGACATAAATCTCACAGAAGTATTTATACTTTAACAATAATTTTGTTTAAAAAACTAATTAATTGCTATTGTTAGTAACTCATATACCTACTTTTACTTGCATGCAACGTAAATAACTATCAAGAACCACATAAACTAAAAAATAAAAATCTGTGTTAAAATAAGTGCAATTTTCTTATTAATAAAGTTAAGATAATATTAACAAATGAAACTCAATGCAATCTCTTTTGTTTTGAATCTTGGAAAAGATCTTTTACCTCTCAAAGGCAACTATATATCTGTAGATAAGAAACGGACATGAAATAGTTATGATTTATAGCCTGTGATCTATATACTTTTTATATACTCAGTAGTAAAGTTCTAAGAACTATTAAAGCGTCCAACGCATATACATGTTATATATTATTTCATATATTTTAATAGAATATCGCGAGTTTATTAATCTGAATTTATTTGCAATAAATTGTACCTCGTAATATGTACTGTCTATTTAAACGGACTTGCTTTATATGGTAAACATATATGGCGTCGTGTCAACCGCAGACTAAAGAGTACTGATAGCTAGAGATGTGTAACTGATGTGAATGAATGAAATCAGCACTCACAGTTCTTTTAGTACTGAACGGTTTATGGCATTTTTTTTAGCTACATACATTATACAGTGTAGGTATATAATTACATGATATTCTAATTACGCAATAGGAATGTGGAGTCGTAAATAATACTAAAAGTATTAAACAATTTTTTTATTTATAATTTTTACAAATATAGCAGGTAGCTAGGTATAAGCAGCTGTAAAAGAGAAAGAAAAAGAAAGAAAGAAAATACATTTATTCCTGGTAGTTTGACGTTATCTGTTTTTTTTTTTTCGTTTTTATTACGTCTGACAAAAGATTTTGTTTCAAAATAGTAATTTCAGAATCATGTAGATTAACAAAATTATAAATTCACTTAAACAACATTATCTAGTACTTAAATAAATAATTTTTATTTTATTTATATTTTGACTAGGTGATGCCCGAGGCTTCACCCGCGTTGTATGAGTAGCTCAAATGTTATTCTACACCCTAACCTAACCCTATATTCCAAATTTCATCAAAATTCATTCATTAGTTTTTGCCTGAAAGAGTAACAAACATCCATCTATCCATACATCCTCAAAACATTTCGCATTTATAATATTAGTAGGATTTATTTAAAAGCATCATCATTTTATTCGTATGCCAATCGTTCATTCACTTATGTTACACATCCCTACGAATCTATGAAATTTCTAGAATCTACAAATGTCAAATAATGAAATTAATTTTTATCTGTGAAATTTGCCGTTGGAAAAAAATACATTTATTTAAAATATAAGAAAGATAGTGGTGAAATCAAAGTAATTTACGTGTTTTCTATTGCATAAACGTATAATGCTACTTTCCAGAAATTTTCATCCATATCAATCCATATCATTGATGTAAAAACTAGTGAATTTGAAATATGTGGTGTTTGTTTACTAAATAAATCAAGTAAGAATGAATACGGTATATAGAGTATATCGTGTTATGTGTTTTTAATAATAATTCATTCCAAATATTAACATGTTTTAATTGCATAACACATGTTATGGAACATTTGCTAAGTACATGCTAACTATTATAAATCTAAATATATTAAACGAATCAGTAAGTGAAGCGCCGAATACCCGCAGTAATAATAATATCTTGCTAAGATCTGTCATAATGTAGATAGTAGTGCCAGTTATTCGAATCTTTTAACAAGCTTATTTAAACTTAACCGATCATCAAAGATGATCGATATTATTCGAGATACAATTGATTCGATATTTTGTCTTCCTTGTAGTAAATTTAATTGAGCCCTATTATATTATTGTGTTTAATTTATATAATTACTTTTTTTATAATTTTGGTAAATGTATGTTAAGCGAAAATGCCACGCCATTTAGTAACTTTCGTCCACCACAAAAAAACAAATACTTAATTAAGTCTACTTTAGGGTAGCACAGGTTAATTATAACTCCAATATAAATAATGTATACAATTTATTTTTATATTACTTTATTGATTTATGTTAATTAATTATTTACTATAGTATTTTTTAAATCCAATGTTAGATTATTGTTAATCATGATTTAGGAAGTTTTATTGTTATAAAAGAGTAAAAATATATTGCCAATGCTCCCAGAAATTTACTCACATTTATATAAAATTCTTTTAGCAATACCTAAATAACTGTTTGATAATAAATATTAAACTTTAAAGGACTTGCTGGCATGTACAGTCAGCTTCAAAAATATCACGTCTCCTTAGTGTGCTATTATAGAAAGGGGATGAGATGTCTTTGCAGCTGATCGTACCAGTTAATAATCCTGCCACTGCATAGCATAATAATTTAAGTAGAATTAATGGAGTAAATAGTATCTGCCCTACGTAGAACGCTTAAGGAATAGTAATCTTATAAAAACTTGTAAATTTTTTACCTTTAATATTTTTAATTATTCCTTGTATTTTGTAGTTTGGATAAACCCAGTTATAATATTTTAAAATCTTTAATTGACTAGTTTTAAAGGCCAGTTTTTGTAAGGCTAATCAACATCTGAAGATGCTGTTCACCCTTCTCTGTCCCTCTTTTTTTGGCTGCTCTCAGTATAGCAAAACTTTTTATACTAAATGACACAAATATTATTTTATTTGAGATTATTTAAAGTATTAGATATTGACTATACTATAAATCCTATTTTGTATAAAGACAAAGGATTTCTACATTTGAAGCTAGGTTGCTTAGGCTGATCTTTCCATCTTATGGCAAAATCAATCCCTTGATTCTTACTTTGATTAGCCTTACAGAAACTAGAGTAAGAATATGTTCTCATCCTAGCGAGTGAAGTAAAATTGCATGATTAGTGTTAATGAGGCATGTAGTATGAAGTACATAGATGTATTTGTGATTTTGTGTACCTATATCTATAGTGTGATACTCAAAAATGTTATAATTTTTATATTATTTTATTTATTGATCCGAATTTTGTGCTCATAATAATATTTTATTCTAAGACTTATATTATGCTGCTAATATTAAGATTATATTGTAATTTATATTGATCAGATCTTCATTTTTAAATAAGGTAACTTTTTACTATTGCTATTTTAATATAAGCTTTATAATGTAAATAAATATAATAATAAAGTTATTTATATGTTACTACTGTGTATTTTGAATGTTTGTGAACCTTACCTTTTGTTGTGTGCGTGTGCGATTTTTGTGCATGCAAGTAGCTTTTGTTTGTCATGTCAAGTTTTTTATTTAGTTGTATTTATAGTATAGTTAGAATGCACATGATATGTGAACGTAGATTTATGAAACAATTACAAGCTGGTCTCGCACATTAATGTTATTTAACTAGAGTATTCATCAATCTAGTTTAATTAGTAATTCAGAATTAAACGCAACAATACACATACAGATTAATTTCACATTCGGGTTATATTTATAATCAATAAGAACAATTTTGTATTGCTTCTTGCTACGCTTTTCACTACCATCTATCCAGGTTATTACTTAGTTATGCTGCACCAGCGAATGCTCTGAACGACATCAAAACCAGACGAGCCGCTACAGTCAACCAAAATAGATGATTAACACATCCAATATAATAAAACAGCTCAACGCTATAAGCTTCCAGAAGTAAGTGTCGTAACGAGAAGAGAAAATAGTCTTATCATTAGTAATGTCCAATAAACACTGACCACCAATTTTCCATAAATCACTGTACACGAAAAACGACCTTATTATTTTAGACTTTATATTGGATGTGTTAATAAACTTTTGTAGTTGACTGTACCTGAAATACGGTGTAGTCATAATAAGTAATGACCTTTAGTATTAACGCCTAGAAACCAAACTATCAATACTCTAAATATATCTTTATGGGTTACAGAACTAATAGTCTGAAGCGAATAAAGAATGCTAAGTGGCAAGTAAAGGATTGTCCCCCAGAACTATTGTTAGGAGACATAAGTAGAAGGCTGTCAACTGACGTCACTCCTGCAGCTATTGCACAAAATAACAGAGCTTTCGTTGAAAAACTGCTAAAGGTATATTTTATTTATGTTTTTTTTTAGTTTTAGTGGTTTAGCTTGAGTATAAATCTCGAACTAATTACAATAGATACCATATTTCGTAAAGATAATATTCACGGATAGTCCCTTAGTCGGTTTTTACGACACCTATGAGATGAGATGGGGTGGTAATATATATTATTCTCACTCAGTCACCACACGAACGCTGGTAAGTATAGGTAAGCTAAATTTCCCTCTGTCACTGTAAGATGCTCGTATCTGCAAAAGGAAATTAACTGTCGGTTATGATGAGCAAGAACCAAGTGATCAGTTTGCAATATCCTCCATGGCGTAGCTGACATAAGATGCTAGTGTCGTTTACGTCATCCGGGTTCGAATCCCTTGCTGGACAGCGTGAATATTATGTATCCATTACTCTAGGAAGGTCATTCCCACAGTAAATCATGAATGCACTGGCATATACGAAAGGACTCCGGATATTCTTAAAATAAATTTTCCTATAATGCCACGGGATCGATAGAAATAAAAATCGAACCCTTTGCTTAGCACAGGGACACTATAGGCTTAAAATAATACAGACTTGTAGGGATTAACAGTCAAACATTTTCTATTACTTACAGGAATGTAAAAGCAAAACAAAAAGAATGCTTTTAGAAAAAATGGGTACAGAAGAACCAGACTTAGGCTTGGGAGTCGAAGTATCTGTGACGGGTGTCGAAGAAAGTACAATGATAGCTTCTCTATGTGATTTGTTAGAAAGGTTATGGTCACACGGGTTACAACATAAAATGGGAAAGTCGGCACTATGGATGCATCTTACTAACTATCAAGAACTAGAACAGTGCAGTAACTCAACTAAACCTATCGACCCGAATTATCTTACTCCCGGTAAAGTACTTTTTAATGTATTTTTGTGTATATACTTTTTTTTTTTATTGCACTTATTCCGTCAAAACTTTATCAACACATTTTGATTTTAATACGAGACGAAATATTAAAGAGAAATAATTATATTCAAAATTATGAAGAATAACTCTAAAACGTACGATGCAGCACAGATCTGACAAACATCGAGTTTTATACATTAGCAAACATCACCTCTTTGGCTTCCGTAGAACCATTTCTACAACCAATGCCTAGGTACAGTCAGCCCCAAAAGTCGCTGAACACATTTTAAATTCCAAAACTGCTGAACACTAAAAGTGGCATGAGTCAGTGTCGCAACAAGAGTACAAAATAAGCTAAACGTACAAAACGACCATAAGTAGCAACACATGGGTATTTCAAAAAGTATCAGCACACGGGTATTTCAGAAGTATCGATGTTGCCAACTCGTGCAGTATACGGGAGCCGCGCATGACTGAACGGCAACGTCGCCCGCTGCGTCGCTCATCTGCGGTCGAGTTTCAGTGTAGTTGTAGTGAGTGATTTTGACAGTAGACAAAAGTCAAGCCAATTCCAAAGCGGAATACTACATTAACAATTTCATCAAAACAGTTGTCAACAACACGATAGATTTGCTTGTATAGAGCTTGGGTGAAAAGAAAACAGCTCTGGTTCGATCCTGAGGAACGGATTACTTTTTGTGCTTTTTTATTTTTTCTTATTTTGTTTTCTACTATTATTATTCAATACAAGCTGTAACCCGCGACTTCGTTTACGAAAAAAATGTATATTCGACAATTAAATTAAATAATTTAATTAATAAATTAATGAAATGGCTTTATCACCTCTAGAGTTAATTTTAGTTGCATGTCATAAAACTATTAAGTTAAATGTCGCACAACAGGGAGCACTTTTTCTTACATAACATTTCAACTCATATCATCGAATCTCCGAAAATGTTTCTCATACAATTTAAAGTCATAATGATCATTCTTCATTAAATTAAAAATTAAATAAAAATACTATTTAATTTTCAATTAAAAATTAAAAATAATATTTTAACTTTATTAAAATACCTGTGAACAGTGACGGTGAATTTAAGTTACTTGTTTTTTTTGAGATAAAATACAATAAATAAAAAATAAAAAAACCAAAAAAATACTTGGCACAACCCGGTTTCGAACGCACGTCTACTTCATCAAAGTCGAGTGTTCTATACCCTAGGCTATCGATTCTCAGTGAATCGTGTTGAAATTATGTATCTATTCCAACAAGTAAACATAATAGACACTAGTGTTCAGCTACTTTTGGAACACTAGTGTTCAGCTACTTTTGAAATACTAGTGTTCAGATACTTCTGAAATACCCGTGTGCAGCTACTTTTGGAATAACCGTGTGCAGCGTGTTATGGTCGTTTTGTACGTTTAGCTTATTTTGTACTCTTGTTGCAACACTGACTTATGCCACTTTTAGTGTTCAGCAGTTTTGGAATTTAAAATGTGTTCAGCGACTTTTGGGGCTGACTGTACATGTTATAGGCGATAAGCAGCTATGCCAAGAAATCGAAAACGAAGAAAAGAAATCGAAACGTCTTTCCCAAATTTTACTTCCACTAACAAAGTTTCTATGTGCTGTTAAATGTTCAAAAAATTTAGGTAAATTTTACAAAAAACCCATAATATGACTGAACAAATTATTCTTCAATGTTTTATTGCTTTGGAATATGCAGCTTTGGCTTGGTGTGTATTGCGCAAACGACTCGATTGTAAGTAATACTTTTGTATGTTTTAGCAATTTAATTAGAATACGGACTTTGACAAATATAATACAGTTCATTTAGTAAGGGAGCTAGATACAGTAAAATGATACCATGTCCAGCTATGTAATTTTTTGACCCAAATGATGATGGTGCCAGAGACAAGTTTATTAATTATCAACCATATTAAAATTATACCCTAAACGACCTCAAAGTGACGTTGGCGTTTGTAACAGGTCAAATAAAATAACGTTTTGCTACATTTTTGCGTATACGGGAAGAAGTAACGTCAGGAAATAAAGAAACTATTTTTACCATTTTTAACTCATATCGAAATTATTTTTTTGTTGTATAAATCTGTTAATCCCGCTGTCGACAGAATAGCCAGCATAGTGAACATAACTCAGAATTGTTTATAATAAACTGCTTTCCTCCCTCTAGATTTATCATCAGTGGGAGCGGAAGTAGAGGCCCACCAGAGTACAAGTACGACGGCTAGGTCTCGGGATAGTTCGCGGGGTGGATCACGTGATAGCTCACGAGATCGTCTCAGTAATTCTGGGACACTTGAGAGAAAGTCTTGTCATGCGCCTAACCCTTTACGACCTTTGCCGGAGAGCTTGACGTTTGATATGAGGTTTGTATATTTATTTTAAGTCGTTCGTAAAAATTACATTAAGAGCTCCTTACTTATACCCTTTCCACTATATTTAACAACATTTGACAGGTTGACGTTAGTGACGTTCAGCAGTATCTCGAATGTAATGCCATTCGATTGTAAGCGATTTCGCGATTTTTCAAATTACTTTTTTTTACGCATTTGGATCCTAACATCAACTTACATTATCATTTTATTACTGTTTCTTTCTTTATCTATGTTAAGAGAATTAGCCTATAGCCTAAAATGATAAAATTATAGTTACCTTAGGTATTATTTAAAATATATAATTTAACATGACACATTCGCGGGTTATAGTTAATCTAAAGTATCATATTACATTTTATAAACGTATTATGAAGAGTTCAGGTTTATTCATAGCATTTATTTCTACCGATTATTTGTAATTTGTTTCATAATGGTGGTAATCGTTATGAGTGTCCATCACTAAGTAACCATGGTAACTGAAAAAAACATGGGTAGGTCCATGAAATACAATATTATTTGTTTGAAAAATAAGCAGAAGTATTACGAAACTTCATGGACGTGAACTGTCAAAAAGCTAAACTTACGCTGGAAGGGGTATAGTGACGATAAATAGGCCGACAGCAATTGTTCTCTTAACATTGCTGTCTAACTTTAACTGTATTTTCAGACTCTTATAACTTGACTGTTGTGATCGCGGATCGAGGGGCGGGGGTATGCACGGGTACTCACGGCATAGTCGAAGATAAATCTTCGTGTTACTATTTACGGTCGACTTTCAAGCGGTCAATGCTTGATCAATACTTAGCAAATCACCGTTTTGCAATGCACATTCCTTAAAGTGCGTAAAATCAAATACTTTTGATTCAAATCTAAATTTCAATTCATATTTATTCCACAGAAATGTACAAGCTATGACGGATATAAAAACTGAAATCGGCTATGCTCGTGCTTGGGTCAGACTATCATTGGAAAAGAAGTTACTATCAAAACATCTAAGAGAACTTCTAGCAGACACGACGTTACTTCGATCTCAATATAAACGAACGGCTTTCCTTAGATCAGAAGAGGAGAGAGAGCAGTTCCTGTATCATTTATTAACATTGAATGCTGTTGATTATTGCTGTTTTACTAACACATATCCTACTACAAGTAAGTATTCAAAAAATCGTAGAAAAAAATCTACTTTTCTTGATATTTTTGAAAGCGCTTGAAAAACAAAAACTTGTTATTACAAGTTTTACCCTATCGGGTATAATTACTAGCGATCTGACGCCAGCTTTGACAAATCGCAAATACTTTGTTGCGGTGTGGTTCAGCTACTAGAATGCGCGAGATTATGACATTAATTGTAAACGGCACAAGCAAAATCGACGAAACCTTAATGTTTCCCGCAAGTCATTTTAATAAAACGTTTTAATTCATATAGCAAATGCTTTTTTGCGTATAAAAGTCGCCATAATGTGTAGATTTCTTTTTTTAGAGCATCAATACATACAAAATACAAAAGCCTTTATTGCTGATAATAGGTTACAACATAAAAACACATCAATAACATCTTTTTAATTTATAATTCAGCGTGTCCTTCAGACACATAGGCCTCCTCCAGCCCTTTCCACCCCGATCTGTCCCTGGCCAACCTCAGCCACAGTGGGCCAGCTACCTTTCTTAAATCATCCGACCATCTTTTCATCTGTCGTCCTCGTTTGCGAAAAGTGTTCGGTCCGGGTATCCATTCAGTGGTCTTCTTTGTCCACTTCTCTATTTCGTCTCTTGTGACATGTCCTGCCCACTTCCATTTGAGTTGTCTACTTTTTCGAACGACATCCTCGAATTTGGTAAATTTTCTAATGTCGGTGGCTCTTTTCTTGTCACTCCTTCTGTATCCCAGAATACTTCTTTCCATGCCTCTCTGACACGTCCTTAATTTGTTTTGCAGTGCTTGTGTCAGTGCCAAAGTCTGGCAACCATATGTTAGTATTGGCAAGATACATGTGTTAAAGATTTTTCTTTTCACTGATATGGTGTAGTGGGCATTTTTCATGATGTCTTTTAAAGACCAGTATCTTTTCCAAGCGTTTACAATCCTTCTGTCGATTTCCTGTCTGGCACAGGAAATCGGCATCAATACATAGAGAACTACAAATATTTAACTGACTATACCTATCTATCTTTCACAGAATTACCGTATCGTGTTCTCATAGTACCGTCACGAAAAGCAAGTCAAACTACAGCTAACTGTTGGATCTCTATATCAGGTGCCAATGGAGAGTCTACACCTAAAATACCTATACCACGTAACACGAACGAGTTTGTCTTCCATGTAAGTTTGTTATCTTATTGATTAATCTTTTATTACTATAGGTAGTGGGTCCAATTTAATAGGTCACATTTGACATTAGTCACTTTTAGCCGTAAAGATGTCGCCACGCGCTACATGAGAGGTGTTGCGACGATTTATAGCACGCAATTTTTATGCTTTTAAAGAAAAAGTTTTTTTTAAATTTAATTTTAAGTTCTATGGCAATGACAGTTGTACTAATTACTTCTTATAATAATGACGATCTTAAAATTTCAAATTGTCTCGCCTTAAGCACAAAAACCTCGGAATTTTATCGACACTGCGCATCGGACATGACAACTCTGGACTTTCGCCGCGTTGGCTGCTCGATCAAGTGTTCGTGAGGAATGAAGTTACAGGATACACATACACGTTAGTATTATTACCTTTTTTTAAAATTAAATATCAATTTACGTAACGTTTGTTTGTTCATTGCCACCATCGCATACGTTTATCAGGGCATGAAATTATAAGTCCGTCGATCTTGTGATGTTTAACTGCTAAACCATTATTAATATTAAACATATCTCAATACAGCAATTGAAAATTTTAACTTAACAAAATAATTTATAACATAGTTAAACTGTTGCCCCGCAGGTTCCCATGTAACCGATGGTTGGGTAGTGGCGTGGATGACGGGTCAACAGAACGTTTGCTGGTAGCGGCGCGAGTACGTAGCGGAGCCACTCCGCGCTCGCCCGCCCCGCCTGCGCCGCCCGCACACACGCCCACTACTCACCTCTCTACCTCCACCATACAGCACATGATAGGTAACCGTGCCTCTTACACTGAGTACTCACTTGCGAGTACGTAGCGGGACTACCCGCCCCGCCTGCGCCGCCCGCACACACGCCCACTACTCACCTCTCTACCTCCACCATACAGCACATGATAGGTAACCGTGCCTCTTACACTGAGTACTCACTTGCGAGTACGTAGCGGGACTACCCGCCCCGCCTGCGCCGCCCGCACACACGCCCACTACTCACCTCTCTACCTCCACCATACAGCACATGATAGGTAACCGTGCCTCTTACACTGAGTACTCACTTGCGAGTACGTAGCGGGACTACCCGCCCCGCCTGCGCCGCCCGCACACACGCCCACTACTCACCTCTCTACCTCCACCATACAGCACATGATAGGTAACCGTGCCTCTTACACTGAGTACTCACTTGCGAGTACGTAGCGGGACTACCCGCCCCGCCTGCGCCGCCCGCACACACGCCCACTACTCACCTCTCTACCTCCACCATACAGCACATGATAGGTAACCGTGCCTCTTACACTGAGTACTCACTTGCGAGTACGTAGCGGGACTACCCGCCCCGCCTGCGCCGCCCGCACACACGCCCACTACTCACCTCTCTACCTCCACCATACAGCACATGATAGGTAACCGTGCCTCTTACACTGAGTACTCACTTGCGAGTACGTAGCGGGACTACCCGCCCCGCCTGCGCCGCCCGCACACACGCCCACTACTCACCTCTCTACCTCCACCATACAGCACATGATAGGTAACCGTGCCTCTTACACTGAGTACTCACTTGCGAGTACGTAGCGGGACTACCCGCCCCGCCTGCGCCGCCCGCACACACGCCCACTACTCACCTCTCTACCTCCACCATACAGCACATGATAGGTAACCGTGCCTCTTACACTGAGTACTCACTTGCGAGTACGTAGCGGGACTACCCGCCCCGCCTGCGCCGCCCGCACACACGCCCACTACTCACCTCTCTACCTCCACCATACAGCACATGATAGGTAACCGTGCCTCTTACACTGAGTACTCACTTGCGAGTACGTAGCGGGACTACCCGCCCCGCCTGCGCCGCCCGCACACACGCCCACTACTCACCTCTCTACCTCCACCATACAGCACATGATAGGTAACCGTGCCTCTTACACTGAGTACTCACTTGCGAGTACGTATAGGATAAAAGTTTTATTACACCAAATTGACTACACTGTTCTCATTTTCTTGTCAACACCTTACACTTACCTACAGTAAATTTGCTAACCAAACAATTAATTTCAATATTTGTCTATTTTTCGAACGTAGATAATTCAGAAAATAATCAAGCAACAATAATGGAATCTTAACGGAGATATGCTGAAAGCCTTCTCTACTTATAAAGATGATTCCTTAAGATCTCGAATTAATAATAAGTATCTAAATAAGCAGCAGCAGGGAACAAATACTTATATAAATTACTCTATTATCGACACGAAACGCCAAATGCACGCTTGGAAGCTTATCCGAAACGAAATGCATTATAATAATTTTGGAGACAATGGATTTAACTTCGGTGATGCCAATCACCTTCCTATTAGACTTTTTCCAAGGTTGTTGGAGTCGATTGCCTGTGAAAACTGGATGCGGCTGAATGTCATTTGTTTATCTTCAGAACTATGAGCAGGATGGTCAATAACTTCAGGTTAGAATTGTTATTAAAATGGTGGGAGAAAATTATCTTGCCTACGCAACGATCCCTGGTGGTAGGACCCGTTATATCCTTGTATTTGTCAGCTTACGAAATATGTGCTATTTTTTGGACATGCTTTTGGTTTTGGGATGATTTTGTCATCGTTCAAACTTGTATTTAATAAATATTGTTTATTAATTTTATTGATATTTATAACAGGTGACTGCGTGAATGCCATTGTTAAATGGCATTACCAATCAAAAAGAGACAAAGACGCTAACTCACTCAGCGTGCTTTTATGTGGGGAGAATGGGCTCGTGAAATGTTTGGAGCAAGCTTTCTTGTGCGGCTTCAAATCTGTGCGATTGTTTGGAAAGAATCTTTTCATTTGGGATTATTTTGGTGAGTAATTTTTAATAGGTTTCTGACCTTCTTTTTACAAGTAAATAAACCTTTAATAGTTTGAACCTATTATATTACCCTACCACCATTTTGATAACATACACATACAACAGACAAAAATATAAAATGATGACGAATTAGTGATAATTTTAATACATTTTGTGTTAGAATACAACTTGAACTGCAGACGTGACAAAAATACTATAATTGTAATTTTAAACTTTATTTTTCTGGTGTTAAAATTCAAAATCCATGCTTAAATCGTGTATTTTTTTTATTACAGCCAAAGTGAAAGACGAATTCAAAATGTGCTTATGCGACGACCAAGCTCCTCAAAACAATAAAAGTTGCGGCGTAGCTTACAATTGCCGACAAGATCAGGAGCACCGCGCTATTTGGAGATGTTACTGTCATCTTTTGGATGAGATCAACTCTGTGGGTCGTACGCTTGGGAAGGATGGAAAGTTTCAACTATTCATATGTCTTAGTTTACGGTAAGTAAATATGTGTGTATTAAGAGTAATTGAGAAACTTATAGTGGAGCGTTCTGTTTGGCCCCGTAACGCCCTCTATTTCTTTGCTTCGAAAAAAAATAACAGGGCCTGGTGTTAGCTTCTTTTTTATACCTCGGTGGCAAACAGGCATGTAGACCCTTCACACGATGTAAATAGTAAATAAAATAAAACCTTTGCCTCAATAAATAAAAACAAGTCGACAAATATTATTCCGTTTTTTTTTATATATAATGGAAGGCAAACGAGCTAGCAGGATAGCCACAACACCAGAGGAGTCACAGATGCGTTGCCGTTAAAAATTTGTCAAACAATTATTTGTCATTCACCTGATTGAATGACTCATGTATCGTCATCATCATAACGGAACGGGCCTCCTCCCGTGACGGAGGGATACTTGGCCTACTAATACCACGCTGATATAGGGTTTAATTTCAAGTTTTCCTCCTTTTTATTTCTAAAAGATAATATTCACTAATAGTCCCTAGTCGGTTTTTACAACACCTATGGGATGAGATGGGGTGGTGACATATTGTATTCTTACTTCGTCACCAAACGGAGTCGTCACCACACGGCTCTACAAAAAAATTAAATTTGAAAAAAAGGGAAGCGATAGTATTTTTTGTTTTGACAGATTAATCAAAATATGTACCTATTCGATAAGGACTTTGTTTAAAACGCCGTAACCATGTAATTTAAATTTCCAGTGAACATTGGCTACATCGAATGTTAGTACCAATGTCAATGACACGTGTCACCATCGAGATGTACGAAGAACAAAGTTTTTTGCGCAAGCGAGGCCTGCTCACATTCCTCAGACAAATACTTGAACCGCTAGATGAATTTGACATAGTACTAGAAAACTCACTTACTCAAGGCATTTAAATATTTTTATAATTATACATAATATTGGTTAAAAACCAGATTTATACCCCTTACCATTTATAACAGTCTATTTTACAATCTGGATGTCCTCCGTGTCCGTTAAATGCATGTCTAAAATAAAAAAGTTTTTAAATTCTAGTTCCCAACTATTTGTTGGTTGTCTTTTTTTATATGGAAGGTATTAAAGGAACATACTGATCGCGGTCTGGCAACGTCGCATGCTGAACTACGACTTATTTTTATTACAAGTTAATAGGATGTTATAAACGGCAAGAGGTAACATTATCCCCATGTTTAGGAGTGCGGTAATTCCTATTTCAATGGAATGTTTTATGATTTGTAACATAATACTCAGTTTTTTATTTGATATTAGTGATCAGGGTCTGATTATTTTGTAGTTGTATTGTTAAGTTTTAAATGTGATTATTATTAGTTCTGTTAACTTGCCATAATCCAAAGATTTTATTTTTTATATCTTTAGCTCATATTTTATTTACTGCTATATTACCATTATTTTGATTTGTAAACAATGTTCTTGGCAAAAAGTTCAAAGTTACTTATATTCGATGGATTTCAAAAAAATACTTTAATATTTTAAAATAAATATTTAAATTAAACTCAAAACGGGTTAGACATAATCTTCAAATCATGTCCTTATTCAATATTTCCTAAACACAACTCAAAAGATACATTTACGGGAAGCTAAATTAAACCAAATATTTACAAAACACACAAACGTGTTTTGGCAATAGTTTTCACACATATAACAAGGTCGCTTTAAAGCCCAGTAATGAAATATAGTGAATAAGACATTGATATTTGATTTTGTACAAGAAAGCATTTCTCTTAAGTTTATAGTATCGTGTACCTATACTCAGCAAACTGTTATTTATTTGGTGTATTTCAGTAGTGTGTTATCTGCATTTTACCTTGTTTGGTTATTTACTTTTCACGTACAAGCCCAAACAAGAGGCTAAATGCGAAAACAGTCCTGTTAAACCTAGCCATACGTTGTATGGTTGTATTTACACAGTAAAAATTAACACATTTTAATTAGGATAACTAAAAATAAAATTGATAATGAAGAAATAAAATTTTTAAAATTGCCTGTGTGTAGTATATTATAATAAAATCTTAGAGTAAAATTTTAAGAGATAAATATCCACCGCATAATTTTAATTTACTTATGAAATTGTATGTGATTAATTAGATTTAATATAAGTTTTTATATTATCTAGATGTTTCTTTTTTGAAGCTAATTAGCTGTTGAACAATGGTTTCAACAATTGTATATTATTATAATTGCCAGCTAAGTAGATTCGAAAAAGAACTAAAATTTTCTAAAATTAGGAAATGTCAATGTCCATTGTTAATTAGATTGCAATGTTATGAAATGGTGTTATAATAATATTCATCAATATTTGTCATTAAGTGTGATGTAGCTTAATATACTTCTACGAATATTGCCAAATTAACGAATAAAAATATATATTTTCCTCTAATGACTTTGGCTTAATAAGTAAACTAGTAAACACAGTGGACATAAAAAATTGGCAAGTGCGAATCGTATTTGTGCATAAAAGGTATCGCGACCTCTTTTATTTTTTTTGTATGCTGCCAGTATAGATGACAAATATTCACTATAAGGTACAAAATTAACAGTCATGTTACATACTGAAAGCTTTAGTTATACAGTTCTGTTGAAAATTTTTGGTAAACACACCAAACTCTATAAAATTAGAATTACTTAAGTTTAAAAATCTTAATCACTTAAATCATTTTCTGGAATAATTTGTTTATTCATCCTGATATTATAAGCTCATTTAAGTTTGATAATTTATATCTATTACTTTTCTTGTAAAAAGAGTTATTTTGAATATTAAAAAAATATAATAAAGCTCGTAAGGTACGCTAATGATCAAACAGTGACAATGACAAGATTTTAGCTCCTTATTCCAAGTTATATTTTATCCAATAAGTGTAGGCAGAATAATATACCAGAAAGGAATATACGAGTTACTTCCATATTAAAGTGCAAAAATGGCTTAATAATTTTGTTTGTTTAACGTGATAATCTTTAAACTACAGTACCGAATTGATTAATTCTTTTGTGTTGGAATGATAACTTACCGAGAAAGGTTCTAAGCATATACAGGGCGTCCCACGGCTATGCCACATGGAGGAAAGTATCTTGAATATTGTAGATGGAACATTATATTGAAAGAATACATTATTTTAATTTCAAAAACAATTTAAACTGCATTCATAGATTTTTAAATAATTACACGGTTGAAACGGAAATCGAACCCGCTACACGAGAAAAAAAATTACCCTGCAACTTTATCACACCGATCGAAAGACTTCATTATAAGGATTACTTTTTGCCAAATAACATAGTGTCAGAAATAAAAGAAAAACCATTATACCCCTTCCAGCGTAAGTTTAGCTTTTTGACAGTTCACGTCCATGAAGTTTCGTAATACTTCTGCTTATTTTTCAAACAAATAATATTGTATTTCATGGACGTACCCATGTTTTTTTCAGTTACCATGGTTACTTAGTGATGGACACTCACAGATATCTGAAAAAAGGAGTTAGCTATCTACTCGACAGATTTGTTAATTAGTCATTTTCGTCAACTGGTCACTTTCTGCAATTGGTCAATTTCATTAAAATCTCTAATTCGTCACTATCCCTAATTCGTCAGTTGGGTTATCAGGTCAATGTATTTATCTCGTCAATTTATGCATTTTGACTAGATGTACAGTCGTTAATATCGGCATATCAGATTTTTATATTATAAACTTAGAAAAATTGGAAAATTAAATTTGGATAAATTTGTAATTTGTAAATAAAAATGTACATTCATTAGTTAACACGTTTATTGTTTCTTATGGTATTAATAAGACCTAAATTTGTCAAGCAATCCCAAACTTCTTTCCTTCCTTCTTCAAATAGATCTTCCATTATGAAAGTAGAAACTATATTTGTGATGCGTTTATCCAATACAATCGACCGCCGTTTTCTATTTTTAGCTGGTATATATATGCCTGTTTGTCTTGTTCGAAAATCAGCAATTAGTGCTTCTTTTTTTATAATTGAGACAAAATAATATAAATCTTTTCGTTTCAAATTCAAACGAAAACGTAATCTGTTGTGCCATGATTCGACTGGATTTATTGTTCGATGTCACTCATTATGGCAACTTATATAATTTACATACACTAGTGGCGAAGTGTCCATATAACTCGATTCCTACCGGCTTACCTTTGCAAAAACCGCTTAGCATTGTCTATTAATCAATTATAAATCAATGTTGCAACATCCACTCAATACAAAATAATATAAAACAAAAAAGTATTCTCTTACGTAAATCGCAATAATAATACAAAATTATAGTAATAATAATTTTCAATATGATTATTTACGTACTCATAACGCCATCTAGTAATTAAAGGTTGTCAACTAACCACTTGTTATGGGTCAGTCAGAGAGTACCTAAAGCGCGCATGCGCGGGGCGCGGTAAGCCGGTCGCGAAATTAGGAATCCAGTACAACAATACGTACGGAAATCGTACGGCCACGTGACACTTTGTCTTCGTCGATCTAAGGTACCATATAAGCCGATGGCCACCGGCTTATGACAAGGATAAAAGATACAACTACAACATTGCGAGAGCGAGAAAGCACTATTGCAACCAGTGGACCGACCAATTGTAACGAAGTTTCATTTCATTTTACGCTAAGTACTTAATTTGCCATTGACATTCCTTTTTGTTTTTATCAATTATTTAAATCTATACGATGTATGGCTATCTTTAAATAAATGAGATTTAAAAAAAAAAAATTAAATCTGCTAGAAATCAGTCTTTCTTCTGAATTTTCAGCTTTTAATTATATTTATTTGTTTTTATTTTTTTATTCTCTCCATCTTGACTTTGGCAGAATCATCGGTAAACGATAGGACCATTAGAAGAAAAAACAGAATTATTTATTTTCTGCAAATAGGTTATAAAATTCGCTTTCTTGTCTAAAGTCATTGAGGTAATTATGTACTACGTACCTACTTTAAAGTAGTAAAATTTGTATGTTTAATTATTTATGATTGTGTATTATGTGTTATGCATTGGTTGACTTTATTTTTGTCGTAGTGCGTTGGGATCCTATGGAATATTTTTGTAAGTACTTGTTTGTATTATTTATCAGCAAATTTAATAGTTTGTTGTTATAAGGGACACGTTAATAGTGTTAGATTATATTGTCTATCCATAATAATGTGTTGTGTGATAAAACATCGTGAAATTAAATTATAAATATAAGAAACGCCGGCGCACTTTGGGGCGCCTACGAATACCTATGAACGACAGAATAATAGTAATATAAAGTAGAACGAAAGTCCACGGAATCTTCGGCTTCCCTTTTATAAAAATCCACCCTTCGCCACTGACATACACCATTAACCAGGTCTCTGCCATGTAATCATTAAATAATTTAATTTTTGCTCCTGGTGGCGAATGTTCCATAATTGATAACCAAGCCTCTTGAAAGTATTCTTTTGGCAAGAAAGCCAGTGAAGCACAAACAGCAATATGTTTACGTACTTCTTTGGTATCGTCCAAACATAACTCCTTCGCTTTACGCAACAGACATTGACGGAAATGAAAAAAACATCCCACTATTTGAGCATTAGGGTAAGTTTTTTTCACTGAATTTATTGCACCCAACTCATAATCCATGTGAAATTTTTTGGCATTTTGTAAATAATTTTTCAGCAAGTTAAATGCTCTAACATAAGTATCTTCTTTTTTATTAGGCAAAAGACAAAAAACTAATGGCACTACGTTTGTTTCCATGGGGGTGCTACCGATGTCAGCATGGATTGTATATAGCTGACTGAAGGGTTCTGGGATTTGTTTAAAAATGCCATCACAAAAAAACTCTTCATATTTTGTAACAACCTTCTACTTGAGTTGTAAGAAGGGTAATTAATTATACCTGCACAATATAGGAGATTAATATCTTGTACGGGTGTACCACGGGAGTAAAAAAATTACCCGTGGTACAATCAGGTGAACCATGTAGGTGGACCACGGGCGAACACCGATAGACCGGTAGGTACCTACAGTCCAAAACAATTCCGACCGTTTTAGTATGTGATTGTACTACAACTGACCAAATACAGAAATCAGTTGAAATTGATAAACTGACGAGATTCATACACTGACCAGATAAGCCAACTGACGAATTAGAGAAAGTGATGAATTAAGGATATTAGTGAAATTGACTAATTTCAAAAGTGACGAGTTGACGAAAATGACTAATTAACAAATCTGTCGAGTAGATAGCTAACTCGAAAAAAGGAGATGTGCCCTGAATGTCATTTTGTATGGAAACCTAATGTCGCCAGTTTTATTAACACACACAGCAATAGAATATACGAATAGACTACTGTTCTCAGTTACATCTAGATTATCAATGAACGCAATACTCTGTCTCGTTTTTCCTTAAAATATCTCCCTTACACGGTGTCACAGCGAACCAATCAGCGCTACTATATATATACAACTAAAACAAACTTCAAAAAATTTAGATAGAAGAACTACTACAATTTAAAACTACTACATTCAAAAAAATTACATTTATGCTAGGCGTTGACCTTATCGATAAATAATTAATAAAATTTATCGATAGACAAGACTTATATATTATTAAAAATTAAATACTTATCATATACTTAAATAATAATTACTTTTATATAAATATGTATTATATAACAATATATAATTGTACAATACTTTTGTAAAAAATTATTCACGACAGTTTGTGTAAGATCGTACATGTCGTGAAACAAATTAATCCGTGAACTGATGTCGTAATATCGCAGGTTGAAGGAACTCAAGCGTCATACTTCTTTTGCGTCCTTATTGTCGCAGCAGCTTGTAACATTTTGACTGTTGTCATACAAAAGTAACGCACCTGTGAGGGAGAGCTAGCGATAATTTAGCCACAGTCGGTAAAACCTAGCCGACTTTAAAACACGACTTTTTCCGCACGTGCTTGTCATGCATGATCTACTTTTCATCGCCAATTATCAATCTCTTCAAAAAGCGCTTTGTTTAATTACATCATGGTTCATTAAATTTCTTTGAGTGAGCTTGTGTGGCCCATATTTTGAGCTTTGGGCCAAAACTGTTTTGTAGTCAATTACAACTTATAGATGTCAATTTTTGGATAGTTGTTTAATATAAGACTAAGTATACAGATTATTTTTTGAAGCAGGTAACAGCGTGTACATACAGTTCATTTATTCAAGCATGTGCATGCGCATGCCAAAATGCGCGAGCAATATTGCGCCTAGATAAAATTAAAACAATAGCATGAATATAGGAATTTATAGATGAGCATTTAGACTGATTTTAAGCAAATCTGATAAAACCAGTTAAAAGCACGTGTGTGCTAATAAATGGATGAGCGTTTAAAAAAAACTTTTAAAACCACTCTAATCAACATTTTAAACCTTTATGTTCTAGAGTACTTACTCCACCTTTGATTTAGGATATTATTTCAACATTGTAATACTTATATTGAAATTACATAATTTAAACAGCGTAACACAACATTTAAAAAAAAATATCTCATTTAACTTAATAAAACTTTTACGGCCTTATTACAAAATACGGTCTAACTATAAAACACGGTTTATTACGTCACAAAACCACTGTTTTTGAAATTTGTTATTACAAAATCAGTTTTAACACTAAACCATGGCGTAATGTCAGGTTTAAAGATAAACCTACTCGACCCCTAGTTTAAACTATAGACCATGGTCTAAATACATACAGTTCTGTCAAAGTTGTTGTTTTGAGGTTAGCGTTGCTATTGGTAATTAGTCCAGTCAATGAGTGCTCAAAAGAGGGGTGTGGATGGAACGGTCGAAAGCAGAAATTTTGACTACGGAACAAACGCTGGTAGCGATAGTTATTAAGGGAGGTCTCCTTCTGTTTCGCTCCATACCACCTTAAAAAGCATAAGTGTCCATTTTCTGTTATGTCCGCATGCGATGAAGTGGGATTTGAAAACACAAATAAGAAATGATTGGTAAATTTGTACTGTTACAATGTGCTGCAGAGAAAAAAAATACACTTTTGAAAAGCTGAGAACAAATATATGCCAGAAAATGTAAGTGTAGAACACATTTTTGAAAATTGTACAGTTTTAGAAGCTCATGTCTAGGCAATGATTGGAGATGGATACAAAGTGCAAAAGACAAAGTTGTAGAGAATTTAATTAGCTTTTATTACGTAGTATAGTCGAAAACGAAATGGCTTTATCAGTTTTGACAAAAAATTCTATCATAATTCAAATTCATTAAGATCGTTATTTAATGTTTATGCGTGAGCTTGACGTCATTGATTGACCGTATTCAAAACTATGCTTAGATTAAAAGCGCAATCTATTTTAAACTTTCACTTCAACGCAATAAATAATAATATCTACTAACACAATACAAATGTCACTATAATAAACTGTAGAGTTTGTATGTGAAAAACCATGAAAAACCATAAAATAATTTAAAACTAAAGTCAACTTGTTACTTGTGACATAACAAGCTTGTCATTTCAGAAAAACTGAAAATGTAGAATTTAAATATTGGATGGTAAGCCACCCAATTGTTGGCACCTTAAGAGTGGACTTCGTGTCAGACTAAAATATCATAAAATGATAAAATACTTTAATCTTTGCTTATACTTAATCATTATTATGTGATTGAATAGTATTAAATAAATATTAATGGCACTAATGCCAATAAAAGGATTCTGATAAATTTATTGTTGCTATGTTGATACATGAAATAAATAAAATATGATAAAAATATTAAATAAATAATATTTGAACTTGAATAATCATACTGAACTTGAATAATCTATAGTGTTTTCTTTACATTTACTCACTTTTAACTCTTAACCGCTTGCGTGCCAAAAGCGACGATCGTCCCTTTTTGTATTTTACCCGTAGCGTGCCTAAAGGGACGATCGTCCCCATTAGACGTGTTCTTTTTAAGTCGGGTTTTATAAGCTTTGTTTCTTTTCAACTAGTGCTTTTGCTCATTTTTTGTCCCTTCTATTTTAAACTAGACATATTATCCTATACAATTAAAATGACCCCGTGCCAACATAAGAACAAAAAGTATTAGAAATAAATTCACAAATGTCAGTCTATGTTCGAGTGGCTTTCGCGCGAAGTCACTCCCAAGATTTTGTGATAAAATGTTTTTAATTTAGTTTAGTTTGCGTTTTAAAGTGTGTTAGTGACTTTGTTGGGAATTTGTGTGCGTGTATATTGTATTAGGTGTCTTGTAGAAACAGTTGGTAAGTTTTTACAAGTTTAAAATATACTCATGCAAAGTATTTTTTTCCAATGACTTATGTTTACATTTAGCTGTACAAACATTGACTCAACAGATGTATACAATTTTGACACAATAGAATAGCCCTATTCATAAGCTTAAACAAAAACAGCACTTGAAATTAAACTCCTTACAATAAAGCTCATAAATTAAACTTTTATCAGACGGGGCGCCGATCGTCATGCGATAACGTTTTTGATTGGCACTCAACGGGTTTTTATTTACGAGCGGGTGGCACTCAAGCGGTTAAGTGCCAATAATTGTAGGACTTCTAACGATTAGGTAGTTTACCCTAATTTGTTTTATTTTATAAAATTACGAAAACTTTAAATTGAAATATGCGCCAATGACGTCATACAAGAAATGACAGGGATGGACATAGAAGGAAAAAAGAGAGAAATTCATTAGATTATAACGTTTTACCGAAAATATGCTCTAGTAACAGTCAATAACGTTGACTTTACTATTTGTTTTTATAAATACCTAACGACTATTTGCTAATACAAGAAAACTGATATGTCAAAGTAGCGTCATGATTTAGATGATGTTTTGTTGTGCGATATTGAACCCAATAGTTTTATGACATGCAACTAACAGTAACTCTAGAGGTGATAAAGCCATTTAGTTCTCGACTATACAACAAAAATTCGTGCGAAGCACCGTTTTCGAGAAGTAAGCAAAAAACCAAAAAAAGGGACCTTCTTTGGCCCCTCCCTCCTCTGGCTCACCTCGGAGGGGTCAGGACTTTTAGTATGTTTATCTCCTAACTAGTCCAAACAAAGTTCCTAAGTCAAAGTTTCTGCTTTCGACCGTTCCATCCACAAAGTATTCATTGACTAGGCTAAATGTGTTAATATTATAATATTGTTGACTTGTTTCAAAATGGATATCGACATGGTACATTTAATGTATATTGAAGATATTGAACTTTTAGAAAGACGTCGACCTTTGTAGTCAGCTTGTTCGTGTTGATCCTTTTATAGAATTATCCAAAGATTTTAGAAAAAAATATAGATTTAGAAAACGTATTAAGTACTAAAAATATTTTGGAGTTATTGGTAGATAATATCACACGACCCTCGGGGATGTACTTTGTCCCCTGAAATTCAAGGTTTGCGCATTACAAAGCTGGGCCACAACAACACCTACACAAAACAACTAAAAACCTACTTAGTCGGTTGAGAAAAGAGCAAACTTTAAACTACTTAAAACGTATTTTTGTTTTACCTACAACGATTACCATATCACATACAAACTATTTTCATATTGTTGACATCTTACTCGTATTTCAAATGATGCCCGAATAGGTACTTATTGATGATAATACCTTCTTTATTTTGTTCCGTTCTACGTCTTATATTTAACATTGCGAGTTATGAAAATGCTTATTATTTCAGGGCCCTAGAATAATAAATGGTTATCATTAATAACCAATGTTATATATTTATACTAAATATATAAATTATTATCATTTTATTGCTGATATGTAATTAAATTTATCAATTTTTTAGCAATAAGCTTTCCCTCGAGTAGTACGGAACGTTATAATCGAATGATGTAATGAATGATCAAGCAATATTTTGGATAATCTGTGACTGTTTATTTAAGCTAGGGTCTAATGGGCATTGTCTCATTTTTGACATGTTGGCTTAATTCAAAAACCTTTTCGAGGAATAGGGCTCCTAATCAATAGTAACTAGTTTTTTTTCTTAAATACGCCCTATTCATTTATATTTTTGAAAAAATGTGATTGACCTTCATTTGTCCTTTGATGACGTCATCAGAGGCACGTATGAATGCGAACCGTTGCGTGAAAATTAAATAAAAAAATGCTGTGTACTCTTGTCATAACATCCATCTGTCAAATAATCAAACAATAAACATAACCCCCAAAGTCAGTTCATTCTACTATTTTAATCACTCTGCTAAGTTATTTTTCGTCTTATTATTGTTAATTTTTTGATAAATAATAAAGATTATCATGGAATACAGGGTTTGCTTTGTGCCAGCATGCATGAATAATTCGAAAGATAGCCCAAACAAAATTTTTGTTCGTATTAGGGAAGACTTAAAAGAAAAATGGTGTCGTGATGTAAATGTAGAGTATTTTAAAATAAGGCCATTGTTTTGTTGCGAAGATCATTTTGATGTAAGTATTATGTATATAACCTAGTGCCTAGTTATAATTGAAATTGATTTCTGAAAATTATTTTTATTTACTTAACAAAGCGATTGATCGTGGTATTTTAATGTATTTCGTGGTATTTTAATGTATTTCGTGGTATTTTAATGTATTTCGTGGTATTTTCATTTTAGCCAAAAGAGGATCTTAAGAATTATTATCAACATAAATTGATGAATTCAGAGCCAAAACTGAAACCTACAGCTATGCTGCGGCACACAGTGCCCAATGTACCAGAAAGCACAACTAGCGAACTAAGGAATATGTTATTATTACAAGAAAATATACCAAAGGCTACAAAGAGAAAATATGAGTGCACCTTAGCCATGCCTAGTTCCTCTTCACAGCTTCTGCCAGAAAAGGTAAACATCAATTCAATAACTACATACAGCTCATATTAGAATGTTTTCTGTTTCTTTTTGGCTCCTATTAAACTTTATAGACTTGACTCACCTAGTGGCTCCCTAGCTTAATAATAATAATAATAATATAACCTTTATTTCAGGCTGCATAGGTCCATAGAAAAATACCTTATAGACTAACATATATAAAACAATATAATATATACCTTAATGACTAACATAAATAAAATAATGCTTATGTGGTGCCTTATCACACCCACTTTAGGGAGCCAACCACCACTCACTTTAAAGTAGCAACAAACTTGTAACACCTAGAGGAGCCAATTGACGTTTGACCAACTAGGGAAGCCAAATCTATAGGGGTACATTTATTTATATTATGGTCACAATTAAATAAATAATAATAATAAATTTCAGGTGAATGCTGCTGTCCAATGTGTAGTCAAAATGGTGGATAAAAGCACTAATTATAACATTAGAAAAACTCCTACTGTTGTTGCTACTGTTGAAATGCAGTCATCACAAGAGACTTCTTCAGCGGCTACACCTTCATTATTTGGTTGTACTTCTGAAACTGAAGAGTCTACCACTGTTTGTATAAATAAAACAAGAAAAATAGAACTGAAAAGCAGGAAAATTATGTTAGACTTAATATCTAAAAAACCTAATAGGTATTTAGGATTACCCAAAAAATATTTTTGGTTAATTGAATATATTGTTCAAAATTCTTTACCAAAAATTGATTCTCTTCATATTATTGTCACTTTGCTTAAAATTAAGCTAAATGATTCACTAGAGAGGATTAGCGATCAGTTTGATATAACTCGAACAAAGTTGTCTGGTATGATACTATTAAGTATTGAGGTACTAGCAAACTTTTTTCAAAACTTTGTTTATTCTCCTCTACCAAAAGAAATAAAAAGGAACTTACCTTTGGTATTTAAAGTGAGATATTCCAATATTCATATGATTATAGATTGTTTTGAAATACAAATTTCTAAACCTTCAAATCCACTAAGGCAGGCTCAGACATGGTCTCAGTATAAAAACAGTAATACTGTCAAATATTTAATTGGTTGCACACCTAACGGGTTTGTAAGCTTTATATCACAAGGATATGGTGGTAGAATATCAGACAAAGCTATAGTTGAAAACAGTAATTTATTAAACGTTTTACATCCTAATGCAGTAATATTGGCTGATAGAGGGTTTAAAGAACTTGAGCCATTGTTAAGTGCACATGGTTTTACACTTCTGCGACCACCAAGTGTTTACTCTGGCACTAAGCAAACTGCTTCTGAAGTCCTACAGAGTAAAGTAATAGCAAGTTTGAGAGTCCATGTTGAGAGGGTGATTAAACGTGTCAGAGAATTTGCCCTTCTGAAACCCCATTCTGTAGTTCATTACCAATATGTGCCTTATTTAGATTTCATAGTTAGAATAGCGTGCGGGTTGATAAATTTACAAGATGAAATAATAAAAACATATTAAAAAGGTATATTGTTTTATTACTTTTTAGCACTTAAAATTAACTTAGGAAAAATATATGTTTTCCAGAAGTCTTCTGCCTGATGAATAATATTTGTTATAAAAAGATCATCATAAATGACCCATATAATATGGACATTTTTTGTAGTTTCATATGAAGGGTCAGCAATGCAAAATAACCCTTTACTTTTTTTGCAGGCCATCATTTGGCACATTAATTGTGCTTTAAATTTTTCTTTTATTATGTTGTTGTCTATGTAGGTTTTGACAGCTTTTTCTGAGGCTGGGCACTTAACTTCAACAACAAAATCTTCACCAACACCATCAGGTGATGCTCCTAAAATTCCGTTAATTAATATAAATCCTGACCTTTCTATTTTTATATTTAATTTTTCTTCAACGGTTTGGATCACACTACCTTCCAAAAGTTTTCCCCTTTGAATTGCTTTTGTTTCTAAAACTTTGTACCCACCTAATATTTGTTGTACCAAAGCACCATCAGTGTGACAATGTGCTGCTTCATATATTTTTGAAGCAGTTAATCTTCCTTGCCTAACACTATGCCAAAATTTACTGTCTGCTTGACACACAGTTTTTATGTTAATTTCTTTAACTACATCCTCATTACATATGTTGTTGACGTACACTTTAAAACTTTCAAAGTCATGATTAATTTCATCTTCAATAAACTCTAAAATTATATCAAATATATTTCTAGAATTAGATTTATATTTGTCAGAAAATTTCATAATTAATGAGTCACTTATGTTTCTTCTGCTGCACTCTTCTCGAAATGTTTTTAATACATGCTTATTTTTTGGAAGAAGTTTTGGAAGTTTCGCTTTTGGAAAAATTTGAGTACAGAGTATTGGTTCAGTACTAGCACTGCAGAGAGATGGCTTATTCCAGTAACATTCAACTGCAGTAGTTGCTGGTTCTGAACTTTTTTTTGACAACCAGAAAAGTAGAAGAAGTGAATGTTTACATCCCCCTAAAAATAAATAAATATTATATTAGAACATCATCTTTAGTTACCAATGGCATAAAGCTTTTATGTCTGTTAATTTTACCTGCAGAGGCAGCACAATCTTCACAAGATGCATTTATAATAGTATCACTTTCTTCATTGATTTTACAATGCACTGTATACATTTTTTTACTAATCCTATGCTCTGGCACAACTTTCGCTTTTATATTGCAGTCACTACCAACTCTATTGACTGCAACATTTCCAATTGCAGTAGTAATGTAAGAATCTCGAGATGACCTGAAATGATGTATTAATAATAATATAATTTAGTATTTCTTTAAGTACGTAAATATACCTATGTAAACTTAATAATGATACTTACATTAGAATTTTGGCTCCTCTTATTTCGGCTAAATTATGGTGACTACTAGCAGTCACATACTCAATGATCATTATAGTATCAACCTTTGGAAGATTGCGCGAGTCAGCTTTGACAAAAATATCAGACATGTTAATTAAGTTGAGCAGAATGCGTCTTAGCTCTTAATAGTGGGTGTTTTGTATGGTTTAACTTAAATAACGAATAATAATAACAACAGAAATAAAACAGAATTGAATGAATAAAATTTGACGTCCGCAATGACGTTTGATAGAGACGGATGACAGCTTCTTCAAGTATTTTTATAAACAGATTTAAGCAAAAGATTACGAACATAAGGCTTTTGATGACGTCATCACTCATTTTGTTAGAATGTTTTTAAAACATTGATAAAAAGTTAAAAACGCAATATAAATAAAAAATATTCAAATTGGTTTCTTGATTTTGTCTATATTTTCGAAATCTAAAGTAAAAAAAAATAATTATATTTTTAAGACAATCCCCATTGCTGTTCTATGAAAGCCACGGTTTATTTATGTTTTGTAATAAGGTGACATAGATTGCAGTTGCAATAGACTGCAGTTTAAAAATTAAGCCTGTGCTAGCTGAACCTGGTTTAAACTGAGTTTTATTTAGTTTTTTGTAATAAGACGGTTACAATTTAAAATTCCTACAATACACGACTTTTTATCGAAAACGATAGATAGTCGTAGTCATGAACGGATCGTCACTATCGTTTGGTTGTTAGAGCGATCACGGTTAGCAACCACTTGTCATACGTACTACGCGGTCACATTAACTTGACGCATGGCTTCGATGACGTCATTTAGGGGGTCAGGTACGGTGCGAAAAAAAAAGCACGCAGCTACATAAAAACTACATTTTAGATTTTGGAGCATAGGTTTCAGTTGTTAATCTTGCAATATGTTGCATCATGTATTTTTTTATACTATAATATAATTATATATAATATAATTTAAAACTATTTTATGTTGATGGATAAATATTTATTTAAAATTCATCTTCACTATAAATAATTGGTACAATATCATGATCTACGAGTAAACTGTCTTCTTCTTCACTTTCGATCTCGCTGTCGGATGACTCCTCTCCTCCAAGATCGATGACAAGTTGCTGCAGTACGTCGTCAACCAGGCCATCTTTTTTCCAGTATTCCTGAAAATAAATAAAATAGTGTTATAAATTTACCACAAAATAATTGTATCAATTTAGTGGATTACTAAAATGTACCTCCAAAAAATACTTGTATCTTTTTATTTAACATCACAATACAAACATAAATACATACATACATACTTTAGATTTATAATTTATTTACGAACTGACCTGTTGTAGTCTCTCCACATGGTTAACTTCTTTTTTCCAGTCTGATGCTGTGATTGAGTTCATTGCATCTCTGGTGAGATTTTCAATTTTTCTTTCTTGTTGGTCTACGTTTTTGTATGCCACCCTCTGTTTGACCAAATTCCAGATATATTCAATGGGGTTGAGGTCACAATGGTAAGGTGGCAACCGTACAATTTCATGGCCATGTCGTTTCATTAAATCATCGACAATGTATTGCTTGGGCGGCTTTGCTTTTTTTATAATATGGTAGAGTTCTCGTTTTCTCATTTTTTCGTCAAATGGAATATTGTTGTCACGCAGCCACTGTTGCATGTCTCCTTTTAACGTTACACTCGTGGGCGCCTTCACCGACTGCGTTGAGTGGTAAGGCGCGTTGTCAATGACGACTATACTATTTGGGGGCAAGTTTGGTATCAGCTTTTCATTAAGCCATTTCAAAAAATTATCTGTATTCATTTCATGGTGGTAATCGCCAGTAGTACTTTTGCATTTGTATAACAAATCTGCATCTGGGATAAATCCGTTTTCTCCTCCAGCATGCACCAGAATCCACCGTTGACCCGGGTTAAAATTTTTATTCACGCTGGTATCTGTGCTGTTTTGCCAGCATTTGCTGACGGTATAATGGGAATGGATCCACGTTTCATCCAGGTAGATAACTGGTTTTTTACCTGCGCCGAGGTCATTGTTCTCTTTCATTCGGCGCAGGTAGCGTTCTCTCCATGCGGCTATATCAGCTTTTTGAATTAGCACCGAACGCGCACTTTTACATTTTTTAAACTTATAACCCAACTGATTTATTAAAATATTTCTAAGGAAAGTTCTTCCACCTTGAAAATTAAGATCTCTCTTAACAGCTGCCAACATTTTTTTAAGCGTGGGTACTTCCTTTTTTACAGTATAAAAGCTGTTGATGATATTGCGTATTGCGCAAATATCAAAATCATCCACGACAATTTTTTTCGCTGATTCTTTACGCTTTTTACCCGGTGTGGATAACTTTATTTCCCTCATTGGATTATCTGTAGTACTTGGACTGGGACAAAGGTCAGTGCTTGGAACGGTGCTAGTAGTACTAGTACTTGGAGCCGTGCTAGTGCTTGGACTAGCGTCGGGCGAAGAACCCGATGGTGGTATACATGCCTTTTTGGCTTCCCTTTTTATACGAGTAAGAGTACTTCTTGATATTCCAGTTGCTGCACATGTTCGTTTATCAACCTGATCTACAGGTATGCAAAAGCGTCTATTTTTCTTCTCATTCTCGAAAAACTGCAGCACTTTCAACACAAGATTTCTCCCTTCACTGTGTATAGTTTTCCCCATGTTCAAAAATTAGTAGTAACAAAAATAGTCCAAAATTAACAAAAACAGTCGAAACTTAAACAATAACGAAAACGTAACAAAACACCCAATAACAACAATAGCAAACAGAAAACGAATCAAAATATCGACGCGCGTGTCGGTAACAGAGATGCTAACCGTACTGACGATTTCCGGGCGAGCTAAGGGAATGCGGGGGGAAGCGGGCGGGGCCTCGCATTCCAGCGATGCGTCAAGTTAATGTGACCGCGTTGTAATATCGTTGAGCGAATAGTTCATTGCTTCATATATCATTGAATGACTAGTTTAGACAGCATTAGAGAAGCAATGTATATGTTACAAAAATATTAAAGTACTTAATTGTCCGAACATGAAAATAACATAGTGAGGACATTGAAGATTATTTTTTCATGATTTTAGAGGTAAATACAATAAAATACATGTACTAGCATACGGTAAGTGATTCCATTATTAATAAAGATTTTTTTATTGCTCTTAATTTTACAGGCAACCACTGAACAACTCGGCATTTTATATGTTATCTCGGTCGTTGTCAAAACACAGCTAAACCTAGGTGACAGCCATTTTTAGCTATATAATCGGTCTAATCATATTGCGTTGACAAGAAAACCCCGTCATACCACTTCTCCTTTTATTTAGATTTCTGTGTGGACACTCATAACGATTACCATGATTATGAAACAAATTACAAATAATCGGTAGAAATAAATGCTATGAATAAACCTGAACTCTTCATAATACGTTTATAAAATGTAATAAGATATTTTAGATTAGCTATAACCCGCGAATGTGTCACGATAAATTATGTATTTTAAATAATACCTAAGCTAACTACAATTTTATCATTTTAAGCTATAGGCTAATTCTCTTAACATAGACAAAGAAAGAAACAGTAATAAAATGATAATGTAAGTTGATGTAAGGATCCAACTGCCGAATACTCAAACGTCTGTTAAAGTAAAGCGGCACTTAAACTAGAAATTCTCATACAAAATGTCTAGTTTAAGCGCCGCTTTACTTTAACAGACGTTTGAGTATTCGGCCGCAAATGTTTAAAATAAAGTAATTAAATTGAAAAATCGCGAAATCGCTCACAATCGAATGTCATTACATTCGAGATACTGCTGAACGTCACTAATGTCAACCTGTCAAATGTCGTTAAATATAGTGGAAAGGGTATAATTGTAACATTTGATGTGAAATTTCGTTCAGATTAATGATTAATAATTTACGCGTCTTTCGGCACAGGATACGGCTCGATTTGTTGCATACAACCAGGTACCTACTAATTAAGTATCTCTTTATCATTTAATCATGCACTTAAATTATAATAGGGAAATGATGCATACTTCTCAAGTGGGTACAGTGATTAGTAATAGGTACTTATGATAATGTCAGTTGTATGTCCTTACGGCAATGTTAGTTTGTCATTAATCTGAACGAAATTTCACATCAAATGTTACAATTAATGGTTTTTCTTTTATTTCTGACACTATGTTATTTGGCAAAAAGTAATCCTTATAATGAAGTCTTTCGATCGGTGTGATAAAGTTGCAGGGTAATTTTTTTTCTCGTGTAGCGGGTTCGATTTCCGTTTCAACCGTGTAATTATTTAAAAATCTATGAATGCAGTTTAAATTGTTTTTGAAATTAAAATAATGTCTTCTTTCAATAAAATGTTCCATCTACAATATTCAAGATACTTTACTCCATTGTGGCATAGCCGTGGGACGCCCTGTATAACACGTTACGACCAATAATATTGAATATGTTGCGAAAACGGAAAGGTATACCTAAGATTTTGAAGTGAGCAAAGCCACAAAGCGTGCTCGCACTAATGGTGTGAAATATTTTTGATCTCTTTCAGTGTTGATATTTGCTCTGTGTTTATAAAAATGGTTGTTTTTAGACCTTGCCGTCCTGCATGTTCATAATGCTTAATAACCATACAATGGCACATTGTAATGTATCTTCGTATGCATTGATTTATAAAAAACCCTAGATGCACATTTTCAAACAAAACTAACAGCCAAAAGTGTCACCAAATTAAACATACGCAATAAATACGTATAGTAATATCGTAAACATATTTCTTTTTTCAAATTCAATCTTACACGCATGACATAAAGTTGTATTTAAAAAGTAATGCACATAAAGCAATAAAATTTAATGATTGACGTTTGCCGGTAGAACAACGCGATACTAATTTGAAAAGAGTGCACAATGCGCCCATTTGTTGCGGACGTTTTTGGGAAGTGGAGTGTGTATCTTTGGTTTTTTGTAAATCAATGTTCGTATGTAATGTATTTTTTGTAGTGCAATTTTGATTATCTATGCTATCTTTTGATCTGCATTCTCGCTTTACTTAAGTACTTGAATTTCTGACACTAAAAACGCCCCTACCACAGCAGCCTAGTCTCAAGCCCAGTGTCAGGTGGATTTTCACAGAAAAGTGGGATAAGGGGATACCTTTTTCTCAGATGAACTTACATAACAAAGTCCGAACTCGAGAATGTAGTTCACCAAGTATAGAAACTTAATTATGAAACAAAACAAAGTTTTGTCCACAATGTATATTACACAGGTAACGCACGGAAGAAATGTGCCAAAATAACTTCACGATTTGATAACACTTTATTTTAATAAAACTAGATTAAAACTTTTGATAATTGTTATATTACTGCCCCCTGTCCATCGTACTATTACTATATTTTTATGTAATTCTAATATTATTGACATTTCAATGAATTAATATAGGCTTCAATTTAATTACATGTTGTACTATTTAACTCTCCTAAATGTTACTTTAATGCTAAACAACTTAATAATGCTTGTATCCGCATATACAATAGGCGTAAACGTGGTTACGCAAAGCAATTATGTATGCGATCCAGGAAGGATTATCATGGGCCTTTTTTGTGTCTCTTAAATGAATGTCTGTTGGAGACATTGCTAATCTCAAGGTGGTCTCGCCGAGGCAGCAAATCTTACTGGTTCCATAATATAAATGACGTGGTAAAACTAAGTTGTTTATCGTTATATTATTTAATGTTTTAATGCTATGTTTAAGTGTAAGCCAATAACAGTGTGGTTCTCTAAAATATAATAATGTTTGGTAGGTATTACTGTGTTAAATACTGTATCTAAGTTGGAAGCCTTACAGAGTCAACAACGAAAATTGATTGACACATCATCAATTATAATGATCATGATTAACAAAACATTTCTTCACGCTAAAATCTTCCGTGAGTAAGTCTCGTGACGGAAAGACAAAATAGTCTTATCATTAGTACAGTCGAATAAACACTGAACTCCAATTTTCCATAAATCTCTGTACACGAAAAGCGACCTTGTAATATTGGATGCGTTAATCAGCTTTTGGGGTTGACTGTACCTTACTAATTATAACAGGTTTCAGATCTAATGGAGACAATCTGACATTGTATACAATTGGATTATCGCAGATTTTGATATTTTATAGTGAATATATCAGTACCAAATATTGTCTTCTTATGGTACAATTAGGTATAATTTGTTCATTATGATATTTAAATGAAGAGTAACAATTAAGTTTTAAAGATACCCTAAGCTACTTATAGCTTTTTGTAAAAAGGATTTAGATAATGTATAATTTTTATAGCCCTTACACAATACGTCATTACAAGTATTTAAAGCTAGGCCAAATTCAAAAATAAAAACACGTGAACCTCATGGCAAAGTTTAAAAAGTTAACTTATTAAAGCGCTAACAAGGGGAAGGATTTCGAGTCAGGTTTTGAAATAAACTAATATGTATTATTAAAAATTCGTTTCGGAGATTAAGATCAACTTATGAAAATATTCTTATGCTATATCGTCGAATTTTCTAGTAAAGTGTTTCTAATGCCTGATTTACACATCGACAAGTACAGTGGCGAGTTAATAGTATTTTAAAATTAAGTTGATTTAAATAGATCTCCATCCTATATTTTGGCAAGTTAAGTACGAATTAGCCCCCTCTCTCGCGTCTCGCCAACTTAACTTGCCAAAAAATAGGATGGAGATCTATTTAAATCAACTTAATCAGCAACTTACTACTTAACTCGCTACTGTACTTGTCGATGTGTAAATCGGGCATAAGGGATTTTTTTAGAAGACTAGTTTGTCTATTTGTGAGAGAATACTAAATTACCAACTTTAAGTGTAACAAGTGATTTAATTCAAGTAATTAATTTAAATTGATTCAAAGAATTTGTCAATCCATAATAAGCATTTAATACGCAATTGGTTAGAGGCATTGAAATTAATAGTCGATGTTTTAGTAGCACAATACCTATTACAGACAGATGTGCGTCCGAGAGTTCAGTACAGTCATTACCATCTCGAAAGAGTTTGGACTAGTGCGAGCGAGGCATAATAACATTGTAATGTAAAATCTAACACTGAAAATAATCAACTGAATATATAAAAATTTGTTAATATATTAAACTATCTTTATCAACTAAATATTTGTGCTTATGCCACACATGACATGACGAACGTCGATACTAGATGACTTTTTTTTAGTCTTTTTTATTTGGTTTATTTGTTTTGTTCATAGTTTTTCTATTCATAACTGTTTCGTTTAGATTGTTGAATTGTTTATCTGTAAGTCTTCCTAAAGTGAATATTGAAAGTACCAAAGATAGATTAATTTTAATAGTCACTTAAAATGATATGTCCAATAAATAAAATTATTGAGCTCTTGACGCTGTGTTTGTTTCTACATATCCTCCATCCACAACCAGACGTTGAAGAACACATTTTAATGTCTTTTCACCCCTCACAACAGAGCATTTAATGTCCTACTGCGATGCGAGGGAAGACTTGGGGCTAAACCTTCTATCACCACGCTGGCGCTGACCAAACGGATTGGTATAGAGTTTTATGCCAAGATTTTCTTCTTTTGTTATCGTAGAAATAGTATCTGCGAACTTTCCTTACTACAGAACAGCTTACCTATATTATCACCGCATGCAGTTACTGCCTTTAGCGCATAAATGCATATAAACGCATTTCTTTTTTATCTTATTTTATCGGTTAGGTAGAGTTCAGAGTAACTTCGTGTTGTCATTTCTTGTGATTACAAAACAACTTTTTACATTTTTACATTAAACCATTTTTTTAAATTAAGTATTGTTTATTAAAATTATTAGAATATTTTTGTCATAAATGAATGAAATCCATAAAACAGGACTCGTTCACGGTTATGCTTGTGGCCTGACAGTTTACCGTAAAGCCCGATTTACACATCGACAACTACAGTACCGGTAAACAGGGGTTACTTTGATGTTGTGGGGTAACATTGATCGCTCAATTTTCTTTATTATAGCAGTGGTTTTTTCGTGCAAATGATGCACCCTATATATGGGAAAAACCTGATAATGGCTAATACTATAAATCGGTCATCCTTCTCTTAGCACATTCAGAGAAAATGAGTGATCAATGTAGCCCCCTACTTATTAAAGTAACCCCATTCTACGGTAGCGAGTTAAGTAGTAAGTTGTTTATTAAGTTGATTTAAATAGATATCCATCCTATTTTTTGGCGAGTTAAGTTGGCAAAACGCTAGAGAGGGGGCTACTTCGTACTTAACTCGCCAAAAAATAGGATGGAGATCTATTTAAATCAACTTAATAAACAACTTACTACTTAACTTGCTACTGTACTTGTCGATGTGTAAATCGGGCTTACCCGTAACTAAACCAATAAGTACCTAAAGGATCAATTCGGTTCTGGCACTTCGCCGGCCGCTGCCGCGGCACGCTCGCTGCGCTCGCTCGGCTCGTGCATTGGGGTCACAGTTCTACCATAACCTAAACCAATAATTATAAATAGGACCCATTTCTTTTCAGGATCTTGACTGAATGATTGAAGAGGGACTCTGGTTTTGCTCTGGTCTTTGGTATATTATGTTATACCTACAGGTTGTCTATAAAGTCAAGAAATTAAAGTTTGAGGAACTAAATTTTTCATGTGTCTGGCAACACTGAAATTCAAAATAGACTTGTCATCGAGTAGAAGTTGCGGAACGGTTTTCATTTTGTGATTTTTCTAAGTTCATTAATCTACAATAAACTAATACTGACTTACGAAGAACAACATAAACAATGAGTAAAGTAAATCAAAGTGGCACGCGGGAAGTGATTTTTAAAGTTAGAAGGTGATGTTTGACGGAGCACGAAGCTGGTCAAATTATATGTGATTTGGCTAATGTTTATGGGCGAACTGCAACTTTGATGGGTATGTAATCGTGTTACTGTGTTTTGTAATCTGTCTCAAGTAATATATTCACTCCATTTGCGATTTAGAGACCAAAAACAGGCATTGCGTACATAGCATATTTTTAGGTAAGATTGTCATTGAAAGTAAGAAATATTGTAGTACGACCTATTCTGTTGATACATTATCAGTTGCATTAGTATAATTCAGTCAAGATTTATCCCAATTTTGAATTTGAATGAATTGCTTTATGTCTATATTACGGTTGATAACTAAACAAAGTATGTCACTTTCGCATCAACTGGTCTGTCGACAATGAATAATTAATTGCAATATTTTATTAAATTTTTTATTATTTAGTTCTTAGTTCCTTTTTTTTCCTTAACTCCATGTTAAATGATAACTTGTTAGTTAATATTTAACACTGAATAAATTTTAGTTAGGTATTGCAGTTATTCTTTCCATCCCATTCTTTGTCTGTATTTTGTGTCTAGGTATGTCTAAATTTATTGTAAAAGTATAATCAAATGTTCAATCAACATAACTTTTGTAAAATTTCAGGCTCCAACCAACCCTCAGATAGTTGCAGGTGATAGCTAGAACTGTGATGGATTTTAATTGTAGTCTTGAAGTTCTACGCAAAATTTTAAATGCAATAGGCCTACAAGAAATGCCCTAGTAATATAAAAATCGAGATTTGCCTGAAGAACTAAGGGAAGACATTATTTATCATTCTTCATACAAGGTAACCTGTATAATAAAGCATATTCTTATGTATAGTAATTTTTCTCATTATTAACTGTATAAAATAGTTAAAATAATAGTTTCTAGCCTATTTTTATCTTTATTAAATAAAAAGAAAGAAAACTTGAAATAAAACACTATACCAATACGTCTGGCCAGCATGGTACCAGTAGGCCAAGTATTATGATGATGATGAATTGATATATAAAATAACAGAATATTTTATAAAATCATCACTAACAAGTAACTATTTATGTTCCCGCAGGTCACAAAATGTTGGCAATTTCTAAAAAGGGCCTTCAGCAGCATCACAGCTGAAACTTGGAAAAACAGTTGCCATCGCGTCGAGAAGCTCCAATCAGAATACTACAAGAGAGGACGTCGCCTGTAGGCAAATACTGACGATAATAGCAGCAGCAAAGAAAGCTTTAGTGATGACGATGAAGGTGGCAACGAAAGTTATCTTAACATCGAATATTTAAAAAATCCTATGATGAAAGCGATGAATAAATCTCCTTGTTAACTGTGTACATGCGTTTTTATTACTCAGATTCAATCCGTTCTTTTATTCTAATACCCATACCATTCTAATAGGTGAATTTTGACCCATGTAGTTTAGGGTTGGTGTATGAAATCGATTAAGAGATTTATCGATTTAGATAACAAGCGACTAATCGATAATCGATTATTATTTATAGTTTAGTTTTTTAAGTTTGGTATACATGTGGCAGCAGCCATATAGTAGCAGCACTAAAATTAAAATCATAGAATAATTGTTTTGCAGAAGTCAAAAATTACGTTATGGCTCATAATTCTTACACTAATAAATTATGTTACATTCTATGGCTCAAAACAACTGTCAAAATTTAAATTGGCTTGACTATAGTGCATATAAAACAGAAATAAAACATCGTCATCTAAAATGTTAAAAGGCCTAACACTACTTTACTTCTATAAAGGTCATGTTATAACAATTATTCAAATTTCTTAGGGTTTCAACCAATGAAATGAATTATCTCATTATGAGTTGTGTGAATTTCTTACTTGAGTATTAGATATAATGTGTTTCAAAATTACTTATTTTATTTCAATAAATTACTAGTATGAAAACTATTTTCTCAGACTAAACAGGGTTGCTACGTGTAGCACAGTGGCGGCCTCATTTATTTTCAGGACTTTATAGACAGAGTGTACATGTTGTCAACAAAGTTACGCAAAATTAATGTATTTTTAGGAACAAGGAGAATTTGTTAAAAAGAACAACTATAAACCTTTACAAATTATAATCTCATTAAAATAATTAATAACAATCTAATACTTTAAACTTAAAATGACAACCATTCATTAATTCCCGCCAATAGCAACCCTTTTTCTCTCCCGCCTAAACACAATATCCCTCTAACCATAGAGTAATGTTATTTTTTCTCGTCGAGCGGTAATGTAACTAAAAAGTGGCCAGCTAGTCTTCTTCTAATTCTCCTAACACGGCCTCTCCTGACTGGAGGACGTCCTCGTGCTCCCTATTATTCGTGACAGCTCGCTCAAGCGTGGACTCCTCATTTTTGTCATTGCAATCTGGGCCTGAGAATACAAAAAAATATTTTAATTTTGTTTTTTATATTTTTTTAATATTGCACACATGAATAGTAGTGAGACCACCACCACGAGTACCATTTTAAAATAGCTTGTGTGACATAGGCACGACGTTAGCTTATCACACAAGCAAATCAATATTCACACATGGCAGAGGCACCACGTTAGCGTACCATGCGGCGTCCTCGTACCAATGACACATCGATTCACAACAACAACTAGGTGTTGAATCGGGACACCGGTCGAAACCAATGACACATCGATTCACAACAACAACAACTAGGTTGAATCGGGACACCGGTCGTAACCAATGACACATCGATTCACAACAACAACTAGGTTGAATCGGGACACCGGTCGTAACCAATGACACATCGATTCACAACAACAACTAGTTTGGATCGGGGCTTACCTTAATTGCTCGGCTGTACCTGACCTCGACTACTTAGTGCGTTCTAGTACAGACGCACCGGCACACGACGTGAGGCACGACGTGCGGCTGCTGTGGCGCATCTGCAGACGCAGCGACACACGGCATATGGCCGCTGTGGCGTCATGCAGACACGACGTGTGGCACGAAGTGCGCTGTGGCGCATCTGCAGACGCACCGACACACGGCATATGGCCGCTGTGGCGTCATGCAGACACGACGACACACGACGTGTGGCACGAAGTGCAGCGGCTGTGGCGCATCTGCAGACGCACCGACACACGGCATATGGCCGCTGTGGCGTCATGTAGACACGACGACACACGACGTGTGGCACGAAGTGCAGCCGCTGTGTGGCTGCTGTGGCGCATCTCCAGACGCACCGACACACGGCATATGGCCGCTGTGGCGTCATGCAGACACGACGACACACGACGTGTGGCACGAAGTGCAGCCGCTGTGGCGTCATGCAGACACGACGACACACGACGTGTGGCACGAAGTGCAGCCGCTGTGTGGCTGCTGTAGCGCATCTGCAGACGCACCGACACACGGCATATGGCCGCTGTGGCGTCATGCAGACACGACGACACACGACGTGTGGCACGAAGTGCAGCCGCTGTGTGGCTGCTGTAGCGCATCTGCAGACGCACCGACACACGGCATATAGCCGCTGTGGCGTCATGCAGACACGACGTGTGGCACGAAGTGCAGCCGCTGTGTGGCTGCTGTGGCGCATCTGCAGACGCACCGACACACGGCATATGGCCGCTGGGGCGTCATGCAGGCGCACCGGCACACGACGTATGGCAGGACGTGCGGCCGCTGTGTCAGAGACGAACATTGCCCTTCCATTGCAGTTAAACGATCTAAAATTTTATGCATTTGGGTAGTTAACACGTAAAGGAAATCGTGTCTATGTGCGCTCCGAGAATAGTGACTTTCGGTGCCTAGAACTTGAATCACTATTAGCATCACTATTATTCTCAGAGTTGAGCATGATTCTAGAACGCGAGTTACGATTTCTAAAGCCGCTCTTCTGATTTTACGACTATTGTTAAGCATTTTAAACTAAGTTTCAATTTTTAATAAAATTAATCAGTGTACAGGTTATAAAAATAAACAAGAATTGAACTTGGTATACTAATGTGAAAGCAAAACAAGTAACATTCACATGTACACTGAGTAATTACAAAGTCATATCATGTAATCATAGCCTAAAGCAACCAAATATCGTCGGGCAAATAAGTACCCATACACAAAATAAAAAGAATCACTTTATTGTAAATACTGTTTTACAAACAAATTGGAACGTACTCACCAATACTTATACAGCACTTACTACAATTGAATAGCCAAAAGCGGATTAGACACGTGAATTTCTTATCCCACTTCTGATTTTAGGAACAAGGAGAATTTGTTAAAAAGAACAACTATAAACCTTTACAAATTATAATCTCATTAAAATAATTAATAACAATCTAATACATACTTTAAACTTAAAATGACAACCATTCATTAATTCCCGCCAATAGCAACCCTTTTTCTCTCCCGCCTAAACAACACAATATCCCTCTAACCATAGAGTAATGTTATTTTTTCTCGTCGAGCGGTAATGTTACTAAAAAGTGGCCAGCTATTCTTCTTCTAATTCTCCTAACAGTATATAATATTGATTATTATGAATAAAAAGAAATCTAAACAAAAAAGATATGACTTTAAATTATAGTATAAACGATGGTTATGTTGAGAAAATATAGGAAAACAAATAATAGTATAATAGATGTTTATTGCTACTGAAATTATGAAGTTGAATGCTTCGGATTATTAACATTAGGGACAAAAAAATTAGGAATTGCGATTGTTATAATGAAAAAAGTTAGGAAGAACATTTTCGGACTTCCAATTATAGAAGTTGAAATTTTAGGTGAACTTTGGCGCACCCTCTCCAAGCAACCTATCTGGTCAACATATGTTTTCCGGGGCCTACCACCAGTATATATAATGTACTCTGTGGCCTACCCGCAGCGACCTAAGCCTTGAATACTTGTTTCATCAAACGCTCATCGTTCATTCTCTCCATGTGACCAATTGGATCGTATGCGTACGAAATGGTGTCTGGTGGCAGAAAATCATAGATAAGAATTATATACTGGCAGAAAATATACGAAGAACCATTTTTAATCTTCAACCAATTATACGTCGTCTGTGGGCTTTTTAAGCAATTTGAATTATGGCAATAATATTGTTGCTTTTAGTTGCTTGCAACATTTTAATTGCACCCCGTGTGCTGCTGCGTCTGTGGGGTGGGACTTTGACAGCACAGACCAGAACATACTTTTGACAGTGTCTAGCATGGGATAGATAGTTATAATTATTGTATTGCTCGTAAGAAAACTTCTGTACGACAACACATACACTATAAGCTTAAAGCTTGAAAATGATATTAAATTGGTTATAATAAATTATATTAAAATGTAAGCAAAACGTGTTCTTTGACAAGTTCTATTTTGCACAAATTAAACGCAAGAGTGGAACGGAAATGGCGCTAATTTAAATTAGTTAAATTTAGCGCTCGTATAATATCATACGGAAATAACTTAAGGTTGTTTTTAAGTTGTAAATCAAATAATATCCTACATCGCTACAAAACGATACACTCCTTTAAGAAAATATAACATTAAAATCGAGTAAAATAATATTTTATACATACAACTTGCGTTGCAGATGGCGCTTTGTCGCTTGTTTTGTGTGTGGTCGAGTCGTTCGTTCGTTCGACCGACCGAACCGCGACAGATATTCGACAAGTAAGATGGCGGCGATTAATGTGAAAGGCGAAACGTTGTCTTATTTCTACTTGTAAATAAAGTTAATGCTTTTTTGAAACATTATTTACATTCAAACATCGACTGGAGATTTAATAATATAAAGTGTAACTTACTAAGTGAGCTGTGGTCTACAATCTATCAGTTGAGTTGTGTTTCATTTCACAATAGACAAAACCCGTCGCAGCGAGCACTCGAGGAGTCGAGGCCATATTTATGATGTTATCTGTCGTGTGAGCGTCCTCCGAAACCACATTGATAAATGGTTGTGGAAAACCAGGGCGATGGTACGTTTCTTTGCATAAACACTAACTCTACCTTACGTGACAAAGTAAAATAAGATCATGTATTGTTCCGTCACTCATTGACGCTCTTACAATACAAGCGCCGTATATTTTTATTTCAAATTTGTTTGATTTTGCATTTTAGGATTAATCAAGTCACTGACAAGTGATTTATATTATGTTTTATCCTTAAAATCACCTGTGTTGTATAAATCTTATGTTCCAATAGGATAATTCTGTGCTCTGCTATGTAGTGTTTTGATATTTCACATTATTTTTGTTTATTTTTTCCAGGAGTGCTACATCTATGTGAGAAGAATATAAATATAAAATGAATACAAGTGCATTAATATAGTGGTAGAAATAAAATACAAATTTGTGCTACAAACTATGGATGAAAGTGTGGACTTCTATTGACATATTACATATATTGACATTAAAGCATCACGGAGGTGGTAATGGATCCAGTAGGACCATGGTCAGCATATTCATACAATCGGTTAGCAGGGGTTCAGGCCGGTGCTGCAAGTGGGGATTTTCATCACCACCTAGCAAGTGGTGGTTCTGGCTTAGGCAGCCAATCAGTGCCATCTACAACAAGTCAGTTGCTTCTCCAAGCAGCCCATACGACAGCTTCACTAGCTGGACAACTTGGTTCGTCTACAACCTCACCTTTCAACCCAGCAGGATTTTTATCTCCACCTGCAGTTGGGTATGATGCAGTATTCTCTCCTCTGTTTCATCATGCAAACCCAAAACCGGCACATTATAGTTCTTCAGCTCTGCAAGCACAGCATCGACAAGTTATAGCTCAAGCTCAAGCAGCAGCTGCATCAAAACAATCATCAGTAGAATCAGAACTTTCTTCATTAAGAGAAAATTATTCTCACCAGACATTAGCTGCCCAAGGGACATCATTTTTTGACCAATCTTCAACTCCAGGCAGTGCAGCTGGCTTGAGCTGGCAAGGAAACAATCAACTACCTAGCCCATTTGGAATATTACCTCATGAAAGTGTTGTGCCTTCATCTCCAAGTCCAGCAACAACAAAAGCATCAGCAACATATGAAAATTTTAATGCACATTTTGCTGCAGCACAAACTCTCAATAATCATCTCAACTCACAGATATCCAGTGCTGGTAAACAAACTAATAGGTCGGGATCTCCAGCCACTGCATCAAAGCAACCGGCAACATCATCATCATCAACATTTTTTCAAACTCCTTCTTTTGGAAATCAGACTGATAATTCTTATAGTACAAGCAGTGCAAAAAGTGGTCAACTCTCATCACAACAGGATTATGCTGGAAGTAAGTCATATTCAAGTCCTGCAAGTTCAACTGCTCATTCCCAGCAATCGTGTATTGTGTCAACTCCACCTGTAACCTCTTCCTCTTCTTCAACTCCCTCTACTAAAGATTACCGGTCATCTTCTAGTAGTACATCTAGACCCTCAGCTACCATTTATAATTCTCAATCTCCTAAAAGCTCTAGTAGTGAAAAAGCGTCCCGAACAAATAGTGTTAGTAGTTTTGTATCTCCTATTGTGAAACCTCCACAAGTACAGACCAAGGCTCAAAGTAAAATATATCCTGAACTTAGTACTAATGATCAAAGAAAGAGTTGTGATTCTAATGAAAAAGTACAGCCTCAATCTTCACCAATAAGCTATTCTATAATGGATGCTCCTGGTAGATTGAATTATAGTAGTAATAGTAGTAGTAGTGCAACTTCCACAAAAACAAATAGGATAAATAATTCCCAGTTCTCTAATTCACAAAATTCAAATTTTAGGCATTATCAAAGTGGTAATAATATTGAAAGTGATTACCATGTTAGAGCTAAAAGTAGTTCAAGTACAGATACTGGATATTCTAGTAGTAGTTCACAAAATGGTCCAGACTGTGGTGTGGTTGTGCCTAGGAGACAGAGTCCGTCACAGGTTGCTCCACAAACATCTCCATTAGATCATGGGTCTAGCCCTGCGTATCCTATGTATCATAGTCCTATGAACACTGTAAATTCTCCCCAACAACATGGTGACCATTATAGTAAAGTAAATAGTGCAGCTCCTCGTTCACCACTAGATGCTTCAATTACAAGATCACCTTCTCAAAACAGTCAAGTAGCTTATCCTTCAGTTATTACTAGAGCTTTAGGTCTTGAACAAACAAAATCATATGAAAGTAGGTATGATAGAAATCAAACAAGTGGCCAAAATTGTTGGGATAGTGACAGGCAGGCCCCTAGAAAGTATTCCAGTAATAGCAATAATACTAGTTATAATGGTGGTTTAACAGAAAATAATACTCATAATGAAGAGCCTATAAATCAATCTTCCAGTAGAACACTTAGTATACCAGATAAACAAAATTATTTTGATGGTAGTAATGTAGCTTTACAAGATCTTTCTAGTTGTCGAGGTGATCCTATGAGTATAGTAAAAAACTTACAAAGTTTACAACAAAGTTGTCAATTACAAGATGTTAAATCAAGCAAAAGCCAATTGCCTGTATCAACTTCTTCAACATCAAGTAAACTACCACCTAGGAGAAAGAGTATTGAAAAACCTATACCTCACTCTAATGTGAATGAGCTATCAAATGTTGTGATGGCTGATTATTTAGCAAATAGAATTCCTCCGCCCGCTCATAGTTCTACTAGTAATCAACAGCAAAATGGTAGTTATTTTGATTTTGAAAGGTGGAACTTGCCGCCTCCTCCTCCTAAAATGTTTCCTGGCACATCTGCTTTTGGTTCACAAGCTCCTTTACATGCAACAAACTTTGCTAATCAACATCAAGCTCTTGCCATGCAACATGGACATGCACTAACTTACTTTCCACCTTTTCACCTAGGCCCTCATCCTGATTTCCAATCCTCTGTGGAGTTAACACCATTGTCGTCATTTAGCGAGACTCCACCTTCGGCTTCCTCGTCGTCATTTTCGACGCCTGAAACACGTGAAGAGGAACAGCCCAAGGTGTTAGTACCTAATATAGAGGAAGAACTTGGTTTCCTTGCAGAACAACGAGCAAATACTGCATCGTCGGTAGCACCCTCTTCACAGCAGCAGAACATTAACAGCACTTCACAAGACGCTACTTCGAAAATAATGGATAAAAAATTTAATGTTCCTGTTACGGGCCCCGGATCAGGGTTCATGGCTTCTTATTTGAAATTTTTACAAGGAGAGCGTGATACATCTCCTCCTCCGGCCGGCAGAGGCGCTAGAAAGTCTACATGGTCTAGAACTACTAATAATACGTCTAATAACAAACCATATCCTCAAAATGATCACAATAAAAGTCAGTGTGACACTAATTCCACCCAGCAAAGCGCTAATGGAGCCATGCCTCCTTCTAATGTATTAAATGCAGGTATGTCACTTACTAACCCAGTTATGAGCTCTTCAGCAAATATGAGTACGGCTGGTTTATTAGTTGCTAATCAAATACATGGCGCAGCTTCGAATCTTCTAACGCCACAGGCGAAAGAATTAGATGATCCTCGATATTATAATTTAAATAAAGATAGAAAACGTAAATATGATGGCAGTGAAGAAGCTGCTTACGATGCCGAGGAAGAAGCGAGAAGGCTTAACAAGCCTGTGCTAAATGTGCCTAGTACGCCTCTAAACGATAAAGGAAAGAGTAAAGGTCGTACGACGATGAACAAGCCGACGCCATCGGCAGTAGTAGCGCCTCAGCCGGCCGCGCCTAAGAAGCCACGACCCCCTGTCCCGCCGCCCGTGACATCGCTGCAGGCAGCGCCGCAGCAACAATACTATTACCAACATCAGCCTGACGAAGGTGCGTTCAATTTATTAGATTTCCACTTAAGAAGTAGAGCGCGATGGTGAAGAGCTAGCCCTGAAGCTTGTATGACAGGAGCAAGCTAACTGCCTTTCTGGCAGGAATCGTGAAAACTTGTTACATTTTAACTGTGATAAATTTATTAGATGAAATCTATGATTATAAATTGTAAATATTTTCTGTGACAGAAATGTGATGTACCTATCCTAGTAAACTTCGATATTTTTAGGGTTAGCCTGTAACAAGATTTCACTTAAATTGTTGTTAATGACACATTTCTAGTGCCATTTTATTGTAAATTGTAGAATTTGTGACTCTTGTCATACTTGCTATTGAAGGGGTGCTACCATTAATAATTCCAAAATTGTGGTATATTTTTTTATGGAATTCATACCAGTGGGTGTCTATTGTACATATAAAATAATGTATTGTATTTTACAGTATTTGAGATTAGTTAGTACTTACAATAGTGTATGCATATTCTATAGCTGAAAGTGATTTTATATTATAAGGGAAATTATTGCATAATACATTGACAGCTATGAGTAAGTACGAGATAATGTATTAGAAGGCCATGCCCTGAACATAAGTTTTTGTATTTCTATTTAATTGTTATTTGTTTATGCACAACTCTCAATATTTTATGTAAATAATTTTGTATAATAGGAGAAGACATAAAATAAACATGAGTATATTACCGATAATGTGTGAAATAATTTTAATTTGTAATTATTCCTGGTAGCACCCCTCACGTCGCCAAATAGGGATAACATGTACATTGAACCAATATTGAATTGTATATCTATTGATTTTAATTAACTTATTAATTGTAAAAACATTAAAATATTGTAATATGTGTACATGTTATCACAATGATGAAGTACTTCATCAATTGGCCATCCTATTCCTTTATCCTTCCTACCAGAAACTAAACAATATTTACGAAAAACATGCCATAAATATAGGCTGTAATATTTTAGCCACTATCAAAAGAAAAGAATTGTAAAGACATGACAATGGACGAAACATTGATTTGAGTATTGCAAATACTAGAGATATAAACTGATTGCTTAGCTAGTCTAAAAAAACACTATATTAGACAAAGCTATTTCTTGTCATTCAAAATTTTTTACTGTAATTTTATCCAACAATTTCTATTCCAAAAACAAAAAAATTGTTGGTGCTTAGTTAGATTATTTTACTTTAGTTGCAGCTCATGGGGCTAACATGGGTTATGGGTTGTATGGCACGACAGATAACGACAAAGCGAATAGAAATATGCAACACATCAAATCTCATCAACAAGTCACCAGTAGTGGACAGGTAGACAACAATCGACCAATAGAAGAAATGCCTTACCAGGTAAGATAAATTGTACCTATTTACATAAGCAATGTCATATTTTGTTCTATTACAAAAGAAGTTGATACATGACTTTCTCCTATGACTTTTGGAGGTATGGTCTGGACTAATATTTGACAATCACAATACGGCGACAGGCATACAGTTACAGACCCACCAACTTATCTGTGAAGTGACAAAAATTGGAACTACTGCCGTTTTATTGAAATTTTGGGTTTATAATAAGGTTGCAGATCGATCTTTGTATGGTTTGCCTGAGGCAAGGCTGCTTTCCTCGATTCATATGTCTTCCGTTTGTGCAGTTCTCTTGTAAGCTCTAAATTTGCTCCAAAGTGAGCGGCATTAGTACCTACTTCTAGCAATTCCATTGGCGCTTGAAATAGCCCTGCAGACCATGCTCTCATTTTTTTTTTATGTAACAGCTATATTCATATTACCTATAATGTTTACTGAGTCTGGCCATGATAGATCTTGCTTCTCAATTTCCAAATTGCTCCATGGGACAACACCCCGAATTTTTTTGTAGCAACGAAGCCTATATCAGGTTGAATTTTAGTTAGTCTGCCACAAGGCAGACTGGCACTTAGCCAATACTTGTTGTAGGTAGGTCGCGTAGTCTTACGCTAAGGATATGATCAATCTATGCCTTGTCCTTTTGAAACAATCGTCCTCTAATGCCCCTCTAACATCCAGAAAAGTTGCCATGATTTTAGGTGGACATTGCAAACATTGAGAAGCATCATAACGAAGAAAAAGTTTTCACACAGTAATGTGGTTATAAATCTTTTATCTATACTAATATTATAAAGAGGTAAAGTTTGTGTGTTTGTGACGTTGTAGGGGGTAATCTCTGGATCTATTGAACCGATTTTAAAAATTCTTTCTGTGTGGAATAGTCCATTTATCGGGGAGTGACATAGGCTATGTAGTATCACGCTATGACTAATAGGAGTGGAGCAGTAATGAAATATGTTTAAAAAAGTGACACGTTTTTTTACGCCGCCTAACGAAGTGGGCACGGGTCAGCTAGTCAAATACAATTTAAAAGAAATATGACTATATTATTATAGATACCATTTATTAAATTCATTTTACAGTAAAATGAATTAAATAAATTATTATAGATACCTTTCAAATAAGCCTATTTTTATCTAAAAACAAAGAAGTTTTTTCATAAACAACAATATCTCAAGACAAAGAACAAAATATGAATCACTTTCAGGGTTAAGAAAGACAAGTGTAGCGTCTCGGTGTTTATAATACTTGATATTTACTTATGTAAATGAAAAATCACTAGTCCATGACTAAAGGCACTGTATCGAGCTTAGTATGTACCAGTAGGTAATTAAATAGGGTGCTCTCTTTAAATGCCTTTACTTCTGTGGTAGCAGAAATGTATTTACTCTTTTACGGAAGGTGTACGGTAAAGTATTTATAAAAGATGTGTATCAGGCCAGATAATGGTTTTCAACTCAGATAAAGGTTTCAAATTTGTAAACTTTCCGTTATGGGGTAGGTATAGGATATGAGTTGGAGTGTTTGAGAGTGGTATGGTCTTTAATCCAGGGCGTTTATTTTATATCGTACCTGTAGGTACATTGTACATGTGGGATAGGAAAGGATTTATTTGCTTTAACAAGTGCAACAATTAGGAAAGCTGTAGAGTTTATATAAAGGGCTGCAAAAACTGAAAAAAAAAACTTTTTAAAATCTCATCTTCTTAGTTGTTAAAGCTTCTCCTACGTAAGTATGGAGCCTAGGTCTATGGCATTTTTCTGTTCTTGTTAAGGTTTTAGTTCTGACTATTTTGTAACCGGCCTACAAGTTGAGAATGGGTGTAGTACAGTGTGTAAATAACGTAACGACCGCTATAATAGTTACCAACTGGGTTTGCGTTTTTCGAAGGACAGCTATTTATGTTATGATGTCAGATAATCAGGTAGGTATATTAAAATCAGTGGTAACAGACTGAGAATCATTCCAGGGGTTTACTAAAAACAGATTAGGGAGGTGTTCCTTTAGTCTGCTTGCAGGCAGCATCCGTGCGAGTCTCCTACTAGTAGGTATTACTACTACTAACTACTAGTCTCGCCAGAATACCGTAGGTAGGTATAGAAACATGCTTGGTCTTTAGAGCAAGTTTTCAAACCTTGTAGAAGGAGAAGTCTCTGCCAGGACGTTTATGATGATGCCTGCTCTGTTCAATAAGTGGAATATCATTGTTTTTGATAAGCGACAAGGTACAATATACGGGCACATAGATAAACTTAGCATGCAGTAACGTCTTAACATACAGTTAGACTAATAATAATTTGTTTATGGTTGCTTCATCGTGTACCTACTATTGTCTATAAGATCGCTTATAATTTATTCTGATTATTTTTTTCCCTAAACAATTAACATTTAAATGACGCTATTTTTCAGTCTGGCGAATTTATAGCAATAAAAGCAGAATTAAATGAAATGTGGCCTGCCATTTGGAGAGTGGACGGGAAGACATTGTTACAGAAATATGAACCTTTCGAAGAAAATGGCAAAGTTTTATATCGAAATATTTCAACTGTAAGTATTCTATATTATCATCTATTGTAAATAACACGGTAATGTGACCTTGTTAACTGCTCCAGCTGAACTAATAGTTTTCATGCATGATTTACCCTCTTATGGATATATTTAAGTAGATTTAGCTGCTGCGAATCAAAAGTTACTTTAATAGCACTTGCCTAACAATCAATTATAGTAAAACTCGTGTAAACAGCGGTAAATAAGCTTCTATGGCGACTATTATAATGGTAATAAAATTTATTCAATAAAATGTAAGCTGGACAATTACAGCTTCCTTACGACTATGGTTACATAATACATAATAGGTTTTACGATGAAAAGAGGCAGGTTTTTATGTAGGGTATAAGCCGCGAATCTTACTCAAGAACACCTTGGCCTGGTCTGGGTATAAAGTGATTTTGGCTAATTATACCTATAGAAAATAATATTTAAGGATAGAAAATCCATGCAAGTGTAGAGAAATGATATGGCCCTAACACTCAGATGATAACGCGATTTTTGAGTGGTAGAGCAATGTCGTCAGTCTTTGGCTGCGGCACGCATGGGCAGGCTCGTCCGGTGAGTGGTATTTCACCTCTCACAGAAAATATTTGTACTTATAAATTTTATATTATTTCTTTTTTCAGTACACAGTATGGAATCCCGAAAACAAAAAGTTATATACTCAAGTGCCAGTAAAAGTACGGTCGCAGACGCATTTGGAAACAATAGTAGAATTAGTTAGAAGTGAACTCCCTTTTGATGATTGTAGTTTTATTGAAAAAAGAATGTTGGAAACGCAAATGTATCAAGAAAATTTTGAAGTTTATATACAAACATTAATATCTCATGCATTAGACCCCAATTTTTTAACGGAAATTTTTCAAGAACAAGGTATGTAATTAATTTTCTTTCCTATAGGCATTGTATGGATACAGTGCGTATTTTAAATGTTACTATCCCATTAATCTATGATGATGACTAGTGACTTTTTATACTATTACTGAAAATATAACATGAGACAAGGAAGACTTGTCACAGAACTGATACACTTAAGACAAACCCCTATTTGCAGCCTACAAAGGTGGTCCTTATGGCACATTATCTCTTGTACTAGTTTTAGAGACAAAATGTTTTGTTATACTTACTTATTAAGCTTTTTTCTGTATGTACTATTCGATTCAAAAATATCATGAAGTAACTTTTAGGGTATGTACCTACATTTACAAAATTTAGCACCTGTGTTTTGTACAAAGCTTTTTTTCAAAAAATTTAATAAAATGTAAATATCTAACACTTGCCAAAATCTAAAATTACAGATGAATACTTCCTATCAAACGTAAAGACAGTGGACGAGGTAACGGAGACGATGCGTAGTCGCGTGGCGGGTGCGCGTGCACTGGACGCGGCGACGGGCACGTGGCCCGGGCTCAGCGTGGCGGGGGCGGGCGCGCCGGCAGCCTGTCGCGCCTGCGCACGCCCCGCCGCCGCCAGGCTGCTACTGTACGGGCAGCCCTACAACCCCGCCACGCTTGAACCCGTGCAGCCTGATGCGAGATTAGCATATGAGAAGGTAACGTGTCTGATATTTATTTATTTATAATTTGTGGAAAACCAACAGCATTTGCAACATATATAACAATAGGTATATAAAACAAACAGCCAATTATAGGTTCTCACTTATAAGCTATAACATATTATGAAAATAATTCTATCCGTGTAAAGAACAAAGTTTTAGAGTACTAGATAGACATCAAAAATTAAACAACAATAAATTATAAACTTACAATTAACAAGAACATACCACTCAACAACACAAATAAATTTACAATTAACATAAATAAACTAGTCAACACAAATAAATTTACAATTAACACGAACAAACTACTCAACAACACAACACACTATTTGGTAGCTAAACATTTTGAAAATGAACAAAATATTCTTGGGCCAGTAGCCGCCTTAACGACTCGGGACTTGCGTTAAAAATGTCTATATCATGCACACCACTCAACTTGTTTATTGTCTTACCAGCCCGCCAAACAAAACTATCCTGCCGATAATTCGTAGATACACAAGGTAGATGAAAAGGGATATAATGCCGCTTGGACTTGGTTGGAACATTAATAAATATTTTTGAGAGAAGTTCAGGGCAATCTATCGAGTCAGTTAATATCTTCTGAAAATAAATAACGTCAGCGATCTCACGACGCTTAGTCAGAGGAAGAAGGTGAAATCTAGCACAAAGGTCGAAATACTTATCAGACTCGTATATGCATCCCATATATAATATATTTTGCATTATTATGTAAGTAGGATACTGAGAAAGGATTGCTGATGTGTAGACTGCAGAAGATTACACGAAAAATCTAATTGATAACTAGGATCATGCTTGTTGAGGCGTCTAGAACTCATCACTAATTTCTAGGCTCAACATTCTTCCAACGATTAAAGTTTATTAAAGTTCCCGTAACCCAAATTTAATTAGCAATTTGGGTTACGGGAACTGACCCGCTTTCTTTCGTGCGATTGTGCTCAGTTATTCGCTCAAGCGCCTGGACGGGCGATTGCTTGGTTTATCTTTAGTCTATTCCTTGCTATCTAGCCTTCAAAATTTGCCGAAGAGTGCAAGTTTGGATGTAAAACTTCATATCCATCTCTACCTGCGAGTCAAAATCAAGGCTTCACGTAAACGCACTTCAGTGGTTCTTCTCGGCACAAGTTCTGGAATAAAATAGCTCAAGTCTTTTTAAATGATTTTTGTAAACCTAGACTGAACTATTCCAAGGATATCCATTTACGCAAATAAAAACATCTCAAATATCTGTATTCCAGGAGTTCCTAGTATGTTCAACGTGTTGTAGTCGTGTACAATTATACTCGAGGATATCCCATCAAAAGTATTTGATGTACGCGGAGTGCAGTAAACGTGTTGCCGAGAAGAGAATGCAGAACCCCAGCAAGGATACTACTGTGATTCTAAACGAACTATTGGCAGATGAAGTATGGTTATCTCAGGTAAGCTAAATTTTCATGAGTAAGTACTATTAGGGTTGACGTATCCTCATGGATAAAAACCCCAAATTAAACTTAGATAAAAAAAAAAAAAGTACTATTATTTCTTAATGAAAATATATGATTTTCACAATAATTTGGCTTAGTTACGGTTTTAAAAAACAAACTAGTCGAGATAAATTGACTAGTTTTAATAGTAGGTACCTACCGGGTCAAGTCTAATCGTAATAATAGTTCTGATGGATGTTCAATATTTTTAGTTGCACTTAAATATTCAAAGGGAAGAACCATCACCAGTTTTTTTTTTTTACATTACGATGTAACTGAGTGGTTACTTCATAACAATATTACAATCTAGCCTTGTGGCTAATAAGTAATTTAAATATAACTTAATTTGCTAAAAGTACTTTAATGTAAAGAATGTGTCCATTGGCACTTTTCTTATAGTCTTTAGAATTTCACTAAACTAACTCAAAAGGCTTAGTCCTTTTCAGCCTCCTTAGTATGTCCGTGGTGTCAAGGAGCTGGATAGCCTCGACATTCACATGTTGTAGAAGTCTTTGTTCATGTGCTTCGGCGTATTTTTTTATAACTATGGTTACGAGATCCACACCTAAGTCCCGGTGGATGTCTTCATTTCTAATATACCAGGGAGCGTTTATTATACTCCGAAGTACTTTGTTCTGGAATCTTTGAATGATATCAACATTGGTGCGTTTTGTACAGCCCCAAAGCTGAATACCATACGCCCATACTGGCATAAGTACTTGTTTGTATAGAAGTACTTTGTTGTATACTGATAATGTTGAATGTCTGCCGATTAGCCAGTACATATTCTTGTAGCGATGATCTAACTCCTGGCGTTTCTTCTTGACGTGTGCCTTCCAGCGAAGCTTTGCGTCTAGCGTCATACCCAGGTATTTCGCAGTATTTTCATATGGTATTATACGACCGTTAATGTACACCGGTGTTTAATTTGGTCTTTGGTTTGTGAAGTCTATATGAATCGATTTGGACTCATTTAGTTTAATTCGCCATTTTTTTGTCCAATCAGAGATAGAGTTGACAGCAGTTTGTACTTCTTCTACTGCTTTTTTGTGAGTGACACCTGTAGCCATGATGGCTGTGTCATCTGCAAAGGTTGCAATAATGCTGTTTCCGATATCTGGGATATCACAAGTGTACAATAGGTATAAAACAGGGCCAAGAACACTTCCCTGTGGAACTCCAGCTTTTATTCGTTTGACATCAGAGTAAGCGTTTTCTTGTCTCACTCTAAATGTCATTTCTGTCAAATAGGATTCTAAAATATCAGCGAATTGCTTTGGAAGCATTTTCCTTATCTTATATATAAGACCTTTATGCCAAACCTTGTCAAATGCTTGTGCTACATCTAGAAAAACTGTAGAACAAACTTTCTTTTCTTCTAGGGATTTTTCTATAACGTTGGTAATTCTATGTACTTGCTCTATTGTGGAGTGTTTTTCTCTGAAGCCGAATTGGTAGTTGGGAATCAGTTTTCTATCTTCTATTATAGGCTTTAAACGTCTTAGAAGTAGCTTTTCAAATAATTTTGAAATAATTGGCAACAGTGATATTGGCCTGTATGATGAAACTTCTAGAGGAGATTTTCCTGGTTTGGGGATCATTATGACTTCAGCAACTTTCCAGATACTAGGCACATGTTTTAGTCGAAAAGTAGCATTGATGAGGGTTGTGAGTTTAATTATGGCTTTACGTGGTAGGTTTTGAAGTATTTCACCAGTGATAAGGTCGTATCCAGGTGATTTCTTTTTGGTCAAGTCATTGATCATATTTTTGACTTCTTTTGGGGTGACTAGTTTTATTTTTAAGTGATCCTGGCAAGTGTCAGTAAATGCTATGTTCTCAGGACTCTCCACGTCGTTTGTTTCAAAAGTTCGTTCTAAATGTTCTGCAAATATAGTAGCTTTCTGGTCGTTACTCCTAGCCCATGTGCCATCAATTTTTTTAATCGGTGAGGCATGAACAATAGGCTTTTTCAATCTTTTGGTGACTTTCCATAATGAGTATTCTGTTTTCTCACTAGGTGATAATTGGCTAAGGTAGTCTTTTGTAACACCATCGTGATAGTTTTGTATTGCCTTGCTTAGTCTTTTTGTAAGTCTGTTTAGTAAAGTTTTATCAGGCGGATATCTATTTCGTTGCCATTTTTGTCTCTGAACTCTCTTCGTGGCTATAAGATTTCTTATTTCTAATGGATATCTGTGGCTCGCAACTTTTCTTTTTGAGACTGGTGTATTTTCCCAAGCACAGCGTTGGATGTCTGTCACATATTTTGACACTTCTTCACCTAACTGCTGTTTAGTTTTGAGTGGTACTCGAAGGTCAATAGTGTTGTCTAGATCAAATTTGAAGCTCTTCCAATCTGTGTTTTTATTTACTAAGATTGGGTTATTTTCTTTCTGAATTACTGTTTCACTTAAAGTTAATATAATGGGAGAATGATCAGAATTCGTATCAAATCCCTCCTGAATATTAAGGAATGTGGCTGACAGATTCTTGTATATGAAAAAGTCGATCAGATCGGGTATTCTCTTGTCATCAGTAGGCCAGTAAGTTGGTTTTCCTGTTGAAATAGCATTAGAGTTGATTTCTCTGATAGCACTAAGCAATTCTCTCCCTTTAGTGTTGGTTAAACGGGATCCCCAGTACGTGTTTTTTGCATTGAAGTCACCTCCTAATATAAATGTGTTGCCAAGACTTTGCAATAGGTTTCTGCACTGCTCTATTTTTAGAGCATACTTTGGCGGGCAGTATATGGCTGCTATTGTAATGTGATGAAGTTTGGTTTTGATTCTAACGGCTACAGATTGTATGAATTTTTCTTCATATTTGTATTCTAGATAATGGAAGATATTTTCTTTAATTATAAGGCTGCTTCTTCCTCTTGCATTGTTGTCAGGGTGCAGTGCATGATAAATTTTATACCCGTTAAAGTGAATATACGATTCTCTTGTAAAGTGAGACTCCGATATGAGGCACACATCAATTTCTTCTGTTGCAAGTACTACCTGTAGCTCATTTCGATGGTTTAGGAGGCCATTTGCATTCCACGCCATAATTTTTAGTGTGTGCTTCATTTTTGTACTGTATAATGTAGTTGTGTAGTACTACTTTCTAGGTTTTTAACCTTTGATCAAAAGAGGTTAACATATGCAATATTTTGCATATGTTTTCGTTTGTATTGGAGTCGCCTGACTTGGATGGTTGTGGACCATTTACGGGTGGATGTGGCTGATTTGCTTTCATAACTTGTGCATAAGAAACATTTGGTTGAGTAAAACGTATTGGGTAATTTTCTTAGCAATAGGGGCCTGGGTGGAGGGTGCCGAACCCTTCTTTTTTATTGATTTATTTTTCAACTGTTGCAGTTCTTTAGCTACCATACACCCTCTGTAGTTAGCAGGATGGGGCTCACCGCAGTGAACACATTTGGGTTTGGTTTCTATTGTCTTATTGCAGTCTTTAGTCAAGTGTTTACCAGTGCACTTCACGCATCTTGGTTCCTTAGAGCAGTATTTCTGTGTATGGCCATATGCCTGACATCTCTTACACTGTGGTATCAGTTTAGATGTTTTTAAAGGTTCTATATCTACTTTACAGCCTAGTATGGCCTTAATCCTATAGATATTTTCTATATCTTCGTCTTTTTCAAAAGAAAGTGTGAACATATTTAGAGGTTCCAACTATATTTATTTACGGCTTCTTGGATTTTGAAGCCTTTAGCTTGTAGTTCTTCCACGATTCTGTTTGGTAAACATGATGAGTGTAGATTTTTTGCTATAACCCTAATTGGTCTATCTTGTTTGTTCTCGTATGAATGCCACAAACATTTTTTTTTCTAACAATAACTTGGTAATCGCCCTGTAAGAGTCTTCGTCCTTGGCGTTTACTTTGACGGTGTTTCCGTTCATCATTTTCACCATGAAGGAGTCCTTATTTGAACAAGTCAGAAGAAGATCATAAAATTGCTGATAGTTTTTGATTTCCTCCACTACGACTGGAGGTGGTGGGGATCTCCAGTAATGGAAGGAAAGATTTAGTGATTGGTTCCTTGCGCTTCTCTTGCAATGATACACCTCTAGTAAAACTCGGGAGGTTTTGACCTTTTGTACTGTTAGTTCGTCTCTTGCTAACTAGGTACTCTGTATAAAAAGCGTACCTACTATTGCTAAGCGTAAAATACAATTTGAGCTCTATGTTTCACTGTACACTAGTACTTATACAGAAAATACTTAATATTATTATTGTAATGACATACTACAGTTAATCTATTTACGTATTTATAGAACTATATCCTATTCGCGTTTAGAATGCAGTGAGTTGTCAGTTCACTAACCAATCAAATCTTTTAAAATTCATATTTATTGAATTTTAAAAGAATTGATTGATTAGACGGCGCGGCGGGGCTAGGTCGGCGAAAAATGACAACTCACTGCATTCTAGGATATAATGCAGTTGAGTATAAATATAACCAATAATATTTTGCTTTCCAGTTGTTCCGTGACGTACGCCAGTCATGGGCGGAAGCAGAGTCCTGGGAACGTAAGCTCCGACAAGCGGCGAGTATGCCTCGACAGATGATATAAACACCATATTATTTCATAAGGACTTTAATTTACTTTCAATTTTATACATGAAGAAACGTGCTCTTTGTATGTATATGTTTTTTTTTACATTATGTGGTATTATGATTTAGCATTTAACTTAAATTTTGGGGCAGAATCTGCAGTGTAGATCTGTTTTCTCGCTGACGTAACTTACAAGTCTTAATATTCTTAATAACACATCGTTCAACTCGAAACATCAGCTGTTTGTTGAGCAGAATATTCTCAGATTTTTTTATTTTATTTCGAAGCTAGACTCAATGAGTTTCGGGTGTTACGCTCGGTGCTATTGTGCGAAACGTTTGTCACTGTTGTGGTAAATTGTGTGGGATCATTCCTATTTTAAACAGAATACTCTGAGATGAAAACTATGTTATTGAACTTCGAAGTTTAAAATTAAGTAAGGGTTTTAAATATAAGTACAATGAGGGAAAAATAAAAGAAAACACTATTATAATTTTCGAGTACATCACAATTCTAAGTTAATGACGGTATTTTCTTCTAATCCCGTAATCGTAGTTCTAAATTTTATAAATACAGTACACCGTAACTTTAACCTTCGAAGTACAGTAGTGCTGTCGATCTTTTGTAATGTACTAGTGCAAATAATTTTATTTTACTGACAACAATATTAAAAAATGATACAAAATGATTTTTTTTTCTTATTATCAATATAATTTTATCACAATAATTGATGAGAATGCGGATTAAAATTATTTTTAATTATTTAAATAGACGTGATTTATTTCAATTTGTATTAAAATATAATTATTTAGATCTTTTCGAATTAATTGGCTGTTACTTAGTTTATACTTGCAATACCCCAGTGATCTATGTTCTAACTAATATACAGGGTGTATGAGAATGACACATTTCTTTTAACGCAAGGTTGAGCATAACTTTACTAAAATGGAACTAAAGTGAAAATTACTTTTAATCTACTAAAAAGAAGCTAAAAAACCAGTAACCAAAAAGTTATGACATACATTGTGTTAAAAGGAATGCACCATTCTCATATCACATCCTGTATATTATCTAATTTAATTGACATTATTACAGTTCAATGTAAAATATTTTTATATAATAGGCGGCCTTAGGTTACTAACTTATCAGTTGCTTACTGACATGAATTAAGATTCCGTTACAAATAAAGCCAATCACAATTATACATAATGATTTCAACTAATTTTATTTTGACTACTAATTTTTATTTGAATTGGCGGTAGATAGAAATATAATAGAATATGTTACCTTAGACGTAATGTCTGCGAACATTATTTTATTCGGCTCTTAGACATTCTTCGCGATGAGATGGGGTAGTAATACCACCACCACGCGGGTATAAATATTCTACATGGTGCTCTTACATATTTTCGTGTGATTCTTCAAACAGAAAAGCTAGAAAGCAAAGGTTAGTTGCGGTACAGTCGGCAGCAAAAGTTCTTAAATACTTCCATAATTTTAAACTGATGAGTGCTATAGAATAATCGTACATTATACGTATTTTTTTGTGTAAGTATTATTTGGTGCATACGACGATATCCTGCTAATGAAATGAATAAACAATTCCAGCAACAATCCGATATGAATAGTGAATTAAATATTTAAATAACATTTGACACTTACTACGCGCATCGCTGTGATTCTTAAGCAATAAAAACGTGGTTTTCTATTCTGCATATTGGTGGCTATTTAAGATATCCACGCTTTAGAGTTCAGCAAAAGAGCTATCTATAAGTTAGCTATTTTGCTGATTAAGCTTTTTATATCTCATTTTGCTCTATAATACTTCGCGTAGACCATACAAAACACACAGTCATTTTTAGTTCGAGTCGAAAAACTGATGTTTTAAAAGTTATTTTATAAACTCATCTCTATAGATACGTATTAATTCATGCTCTCCTTTGAATATTAGATAGGTTATATAATGTTATTGATCAATTGTTTATAAAGTACTAGTTTGAGACAAGTATATAAATACCTCAATTTAGAAAATTTTGGAGATTAACATTAAGGCCGCCATACAATTACCAAGTTTAGTTTATTATTAAATAGATCAGATCAGAATGTTAAGTTAAAAGAATAACGATATTTTTTATTTTAATTATGTAGGAATGAAAATGTTTGTGTAAATGATTTGTCTCACCTATTTCTATTAAACATCATAATTCTTTGTGATATCTATTATTTTAGGGCCTAAACTAATTATTGTAACTATTTGTAAACTTCTCTTTTTTATAAATTCATATATGACACGTAATAATTTAAAACTAAAATTAACTTGAATGACAAGCACATCATGTAGATTTTTGACTGATTTCTTATTTGTAGGATAGGAATGTAAATTGCATATTGAGAAATGATTTCGTAAGGGACTTTGCGGATACTAGGTACCGTCACCGTCATACGCTACAAGTGATCATTAATATCTAAACATTAAACAAATTGACTGTTTAATCATTTAAACAGTGAATGTTCAGATATAAATGGTCACTTGTTGCTTATACAAGTTATTGACAATAAATTGTTCAGAAGTATTTTGTCACCCTGTTTGCTGCAAAATATTTGCTGGTGACTGTACCTAGCATTTTTTTTTTACCAGATGACTAAGCTTTCTTTGTATAATTTAACTCCGTCATTATTGATTTATGAGCTTTATTTAAGGAAAAAATAAGTGCCCTTGTAACAAGGAATATTTTGAATAAATGGAAATTATGTCTAAAATCTACATGCTACATGAATATCTTCTTATTTTATATTTTATCTTAGTTTGTGTATATTTCTGTAAAAATACACTCAAAACAAACTGTAGGAAGTTAAGGCGAGTTTACGTCAAAGTTAAACCTAGCTAATTGTTATTAAAATTGAATAAAAGCATATTATACCTTAGTATGTGCCATTTCACTATAACGACGCTCATAACTGCTTCAATTTCATTCTCTTTTTAAAACTCGAGCTTATAGTCAAACTGTTTTTCTTTTTAATTTAGACAACACAGGACTAATTAAAACTGTCGGTCGTAAAGAAGAAGTGGCACAAACTACAGTTCGATGATCTCATCCACTATTTTTAGGGGATTGTTGTAGTAGACAATATAATCTGGCTTAAGTCATAATTTGTGGGGTTCTAATTCGAAGATAAACATTCCTGGAGCAACTTATAAAATTAATTGTATAAAAATATATATTTAAGTGATAATGTTTGGCACGACATGTGTTATCTGCCCTATTATTTATAAATGAACAAAATGTGACGATATTATATTTCTATTTTAAATGTAAGTACACTATGAGAAGATATTTTGTATAATTGCTTTAGATTGTATAGGTTTTTAATAATAAAACTACTTAATTGTAGTTACAATGTAGTTATGTAGCATTGTAAAATAAAAGGTTCTGTCTGATAATTAAAGTTAAAGAGAACTTTATTTATTTTGTTCAGATATGACAGGTATAGGTCTATTTGTTTTTAAACCATTTATTATTATAAGACATAAACGGCAATTTTATCGAATAAAACCTATTACTAGCTACGTAACTATACTTTTATTTTACCTACCTTCACGGAGTTATTTATATCGACAGGCAACGGCATCGTATCTTGTCAGTCATTTCATGTTTTTTTTTTGCCAAACCAAACCTGCGCCGTGTAGAAGTAAATGAGTACCTGCCATGCGGTTGGGTTAGTTTTTAAATACAAAATGTATGAAAAATACTAAATGTTAGATTGCTTCCTTATATCTCATTATCAGAGACTGTACCACTTTTTCCCCTACATGTACCCTACCAATATCTTTTAGGTATGTATGTTATCTTACAAATCCTTGGAAGTCAGAAGGGGTTTTGTCAGCTACTTGTTGACTTGAAAACCCTCGAGAGGCCGAATTGACAGCCCTGACCTTCATGAACTTTTTTGCCGGTTATTTGTTCCCAATAAATAATTATGCACATCGTCAGAACCGACGCGCCACCCGGCATGATCTTTTCGCGGTGATACCATCAAAACCCGTTGCCAGAGCCGAGTCCCCAGTCTGTCGAACTTTAAAAAAGCTCAATGACTTCTTGAGTCAACACACAGAGTATGATGTGTCGCGGATGAATGGAATGAAATCATGCGTGTACCGTTTTAGTTAACTTTAAATAAATAAATTCCTTCAGTGGCTGGTGGTCTGTAGCGTTGGTCTATGAGAGTAGTTGATACAAAGATTGCTACATATGATATATATACCTACTTCTAAATTAAATACCTAACCTGTTATCAGAAGAAAGGCTGATAAACAAAACTAAATTTTTAAGTATATCTTGTGTAGCAAAAAATTTTGAATCAACTATATGAGACCAACGCCACAGACAATCACCCACTGACGGAGGTGTTAGATTGTGCTGGAAAGGATTTTTAGTTCCATGGTGAATTAGACCATTACATGGAACTACTGTGATATCGGTCCCATTCGTCTCAGGCACTTATCATTAATCTCGAAGGAAACCCTACGTCAACATGCGTGTCCAGCGTATTAAAGTATTTTTTGTAGTTTCTTCTTTTATCTCCGCCCAATATTAAGACCGTGGTGCGTGTCGTTTTAAAAGCACATAAGTAGCATGAAACTGAATAGTTGCTTCGAACGCTGTCGCTAAACACATTCAAGCTTCCAAATTGTCTGAACACTAAAAATGACACAAGGGTCGGGGTCAGCGTATGCGTTTCGACTGCTCGGCCACGGCACACAAACAGAAAAAAAATTAGTCAGGGATTCTGTCGAAATTTGTCGAAAACGAATGGCACAAACTAAAAATTTGTCGAAGTAGAAATAAAGAAGTTATAGAGGTCTAAACGTGGCCGCGCGAACGAAACGCGGAGGATTGCGCGGCCACGGAGATCTCAGCAACTACTTGAGCTAGAGATCTAATTCTTTTTGTAAATGAATGGCTGAATTTGTCAACAATTGTCGAAAAAAGAATCACAAGCCCTAGATCAATACTTTACTAGATATTCACCTCTGAAGTCATGGCCGCGCAATCCTCCACTTGTGATTTCTTTAATGTTGATTATTTCTTTCAAACTAAGACTTTAGACAGTAAAATTGGTGTTGACAGCAAGGTTTTAATTTGTCGAAACTAATGAAAGCAATAGACTCTACTAAAGTTTAGCCATATAGACGAAATCAGAGGAAAACAAAAAGTTCATGGCCGCGCAATCGAAACGCTACTTTGGACGCTGATATCTCAGGAACTATTATTGCAAGGATATTCGTGTATCATACATTTATTTATTCTACATTTCAACCTCATTGTAATGACATATCGTTTGATCCTCAGAACAGATCTCAAGCCGAGTAATCTCAAAAATAATGATACCCTGTACAATGTTCGAGCAGAGTAACCATAATTTCGATTTCATTAGGATATTCCTTTTTATTAATCATAGTAAATTATTATATGCTACAAATATTTGTAGATCTTAAACTATCACGGAACTATTGACTCCATTATACTTTAATTATGTTTGAATGTATTTGTACTTTTTTGTTATCGCCTTAGTTATTTTTCGTACATCGATCGCATGATTCTTTACGAACTTACTGTGTGTGTAGTCATATTTAAAAGATGTTCTGTGCCGTGTAGCATTACAAGATTTACTTACATCCTGGTTTTATAACACCACACAAACATTTTTATTTACACCCATTGTTATACCTATTATTTTAAAATAAAAATTGAAATGTAATAATTACTTTACAACAATTGGATAACCCAAAAGCTTCAAGGTCTAATTTAAAGCAATTTTGCCAACGATTGCGCTAGAGTTAGCCACGAAACCGGGAGGATCAAGCGAAAATTAGCCTTTTGCGCTCTCACTCTAAGATTATGATTTCTCACTCGCACATTTGTTGGCGAGCGAGGACGCGGGACGGCCGAATAGTAGTGGCTTTGATCCAGTGTTGGCAGCCGTACCATTTAAATCGTACTCATACGACTTTTTGGTACGATACACGACCGTGAACGCAAAATCGTACGCTACGTTCTTACCAAAATCATCATTTTCGTAACCAATTATGAATAATATTACAATAAAAGTTAAATTTTTCCGTTTAAAACATCAGCTTTTCTATCAGTTTGCCTTTGAAACAATGACATGATGTATCGCGCATTTTAATGTACAGTGTCTCTGTTGGTAGCCTGTTAATGAACATTATTCGGGTATTGATTTTAACACATCTAACGAAATAATATCAAAATTAAATTTAAATAGGAAATAATACATATTATTATTAAAGAATCAACACTTTGCCTTTTGTTAACGATAGTCGCTAAAAATTACTGAAATAAAATAAAAAATTAAAGAAAATAATACACCCATTATTAAGATTTCAACATGTATCTACTATTATTTTTTTATACATTCGAGCTTAATACAATCTTTTGTACTCCGTGGAAAAATAAAGTTTGCAACACTGTTTAGTTGCAGAGGAACGTTATTCTCGTTTAAAACTCAGCTGTGTGTCGATTTGAATCGGGAGATAAATACTGTGTATAGGTACTGTGTGTTAATTTTAAGTGATTTGCTTTTAACGAAACGTTCACATTTAACTAACGGACTATCATATTTTTATGTGTGAACTGTGATGGGACAGGATATTCCAAACAACAAGTTTTTTATTTGATAATACCTAGTAAATTTTACAGATTACATTAGTTGTTTATTTATTTATTTATCAATAGACATGTCAACATAATATTTATACATATAGACATTCAATTCAATAAAAAACACATTATTACATAGTCTCGACCTTGGTGGCGCGACGGTAGCGCAAGCGGCTGCCGTGCAAGAGGTTGTGGGTTCGATCCCCACGCAGGACAATAATTTGTGAGATCCACAAATTATTGTCCTGGTCTGGGTGTTCTTTGTGTCCATTAATTGATGTTTGTAAAAGGTCCCCGCGACACAGGGCATGATCCCTAGTGCGGGAGTTGTCATTTTAAAAAAAAAAAAAAAAAGAAAAAAGAAAGTCTTCATATTATATAAACCTAAAAGAGGCATATAAAACATTAACAAGAGTAGTAGATATCAATAAAGAAAGGTGAGCAATATTTTTTTTTATTCTAAATAAACCAAACAAAATAAATGGCAGAGCAAAATTAAAACAAATTAACTAAAATAAGAAAAGTTAAACTTTTTTTTTATTTTTTGTCCAAAACTGGAAAAAGAGTCATGGAATATATCGACTTTACCATTCAACCTATTATATTCCTATTATATTAGGAGTAATTTTATTGTTTTTTAAAATAAAAATGATAGTCTAGTCCCATTAGAGGAATATCCTAATGAAATCGAAATTATGGTTACTCTGCTCGAACATTGTACAGGGTATCATTATTTTTGAGATTACTCGGCTTAAGATCTGTTCTGAGGATCAAACGATATGTCATTACAATGAGGTTGAAATGTAGAATAAATAAATGTAAACACGAATATCCTTGCAATAATAGTTCCTGAGATATCAGCGTCCAAAGTAGCGTTTCGATTGCGCGGCCATGAACTTTTTGTTTTCCTCTGATTTCGTCTATATGGCTAAACTTTAGTAGAGTCTATTGCTTTCATTAGTTTCGACAAATTAAAACCTTGCTGTCAACACCAATTTTACTGTCTAAAGTCTTAGTTTGAAAGAAATAATCAACATTAAAGAAATCACAAGTGGAGGATTGCGCGGCCATGACTTCAGAGGTGAATATCTAGTAAAGTATTGATCTAGGGCTTGTGATTCTTTTTTCGACAATTGTTGACAAATTCAGCCATTCATTTACAAAAAGAATTAGATCTGTAGCTCAAGTAGTTGCTGAGATCTCCGTGGCCGCGCAATCCTCCGCGTTTCGTTCGCGCGGCCACGTTTAGACCCCTATAACTTCTTTATTTCTACTTCGACAAATTTTTAGTTTGTGCCATTCGTTTTCGACAGAATCCCAGACTAATTTTTTTTCTGTTTGCGTGCCGTGGCCGAGCAGTCGAAACGCATACGGGGTCAGCTACTTTTGGAATTCTAGCGTTCAGCTCCTTTTGGAATACTAGTGTTCAGCTACTTTTGGAATACTAGTGTTCAGCTACTTTTGGAATACTAGTGTTCAGCTACTTTTGGAATACTAGTGTGCAGTTATTTTTTAAATACTAGTGTTCAGCTACCTACTTCCGAAACACTAGGTGTTCAGCTATTTTTTTAAACACTAGTGTTCAGCTACCTATTTTTGGAACACTAGGTGTACAGCTACTTTTGGAATGCTAGCGTTCAGCATTTTATGAACATTTTCTATGTCAGTTTATTTTGTACTTTTTTTTACCTACTGACTTATGACATATTTAGTGTTGAGCTGTTTTGGAATTTAAAATGTGTTCAGTGACTTATGGAGCCAGCTGTACATACTGCATCAACGCCTCATTAAGTTTCCTCCACCAACTGCGTGAATCATGGGAGTTGCACAAACGAAATTGTCAGGCTAAATACAAATTTAGACTACAGAAAAACTTAAGTGAATTGAGCCTCCAAATAAAAGAAAGGTTAATAATTTAGAAATAAAGAAGTCATAGTGTTTTTCATAGAATACTTTTTAATTTGCTTGCACACAGCCTCTATTGAGAACAATGTTAAGGAATATGTAAAAAAACGCCTGGACAAGACAAACAAAAATAAATTGAGGCCATCGGCCAATTACCACAAGACACATACATCTTATCAAAAGAATAATAAAAAGCTCTATTTTATGCTTTAAATAATTACACATAGCATTTAATAGAGCTATTTACCTATATTTATTTGACATAGATGTACACCTATTGTACATACATAATTAAAGCAATATGGCCAGTTCATTTCTTAAATTATGCCAACAGTTTTATATCGTATATGTCGTCCCCGTCGTAGCAAAATTGAATAGGTAATAATTGGGATCAAAATGGGAATGTATGTAATATATTTTTCGAACCAGTCACAATCATTGTTTGTGAATGGTAGTAAAGATCAACATCATTGATCCCAAAAACAAACCCAATTATTTTTTGTGATTTTACCTTGATACTTATTATATTCATTTTTCTGCGGCCACGGGGAAGATTTATTAATATACTTATTAATAATAATGATAGATTTTAGTACTTATTACAATTTTAATATAATTAAAAACAAAATCAAAAAATTGGCGCTTTTTAGCAAAATTAAATAGATGAGATGAAACATTCAGTATGTATATAATGCTTTATGAGAAACTAAAATGTATAGAATATCATAACACATAATTTTAAAATTAGTTTTAAACCAACTGTATTAAAGTACAAAGATCAATGTGAATTGGAAAGGTTCTGGTTGAGTGTTTAGTCAGTTGTGTGCACGTCTCCTGTACTTAAATTATCACCAGGACGAGGCACGCACGAGGTACTGAGTGACAGACGGCGGCCCGCTAACACGCCCCGTCACTAACATAACTTATACACAAGAATCTAGAATTACGTAAGTTATAATAATTGCATATATCATACATCTAAACTCAAGTAACTTATTTTTTATTCAGTTTCAATATTTTACTTTTTTTTTATTATTTTTTATATTTTTTACCATAATCTCTCATTTGTTAACCACAGCGCGTTGTTGCCGGTGAAATCTGCCTTCCACGAATGAATTTGTCCGTCATAATAATACATTTATTAAATCGTGTAGACGCAATCGATGCATCACACAATCCGAGATCCACGTGAACTATTCAACTTTTTCTGGTTTGCGGCCGTACTGTTGCGGGCGGGGCGGCCTCGTCGTGCCTCGTGCTCCGCCCCGCGGTCCTCCTCTGCCGCGGCCTTTGAAGCCACCTTGGTAATTTTGATTATCATTGTACCTGTCGCGACCTCCATTCTCATTCACATGGTGACTATCGCCTGTGTCACCATTACCGTAGTATCCGTCGCGATCATCTCCTCGATTCTGATAGCCACCATCCTTGTGTCTGTTTTGATATCCGTCATACTGTCTATTTTGGTATCCATCTTTACCAGACCTTCCCTGGTAGTCGCCAGGGTGTCTGCCGCGATAACCTTCTCCGCCTTGCCTGTTTTGGAATGTTCCTCGTCCACGGTGACCGTTAGGAGCCCCTCTCCCGCCTCCGCCGCGGCCGAATCTTCTGTATCGGGCTTGTCCGTCGCCTTGGCCGTGAATTTTTCTGTCACCATTATCATCACGATCGGGACTCCCGCTCTCTTTTATTCCTTCTTCATTCTTGTCTTCTGTGGGAGAAGGCACTGGCTGTTCCTCAATTTGTGGTGGGCCTGCAGGCATAGCCGGTATAGCAGAGGGAGGGCCGGGAGGCAATACGGGAGGGAGGGCTTGCTGTAGTGGCGCCACGTGTACGGGCTGCAGCGGGACAGCAGCGTGCGGCGGGAAGTGAGGCGGGGGCGGCAGCGGCAGACTGCCGGGCTCAGCCAGGCGCCCGCCCGGGAGCTGCACAAAGTGCTGGTTTGTAAAAGTTTGAGTTGGAATAGGAGCCGGTGGTGATGGCTGATTCGGAATAGTTGGAGGTTGAGGTGTGCCGACTGGACTGTCGATCTCGGACTCTTGTAGGAAGAAGAAGTTTTGAGAGCCGATAACCTCAGCAATTGGTCTTTGTTGTGGATACTGTTGAGCAAAGTACGCATGTTCGACCTCTTGTAAAGTTATAGGCGGAAGTGGTCGTAGTGGATAAGCAGGGGCAGGGACAACTGCCGGAGCTGGTGGCACGGGTAGTGCAGTCGGGTAGGCAGCCGCGACTTCAAGTTCCACTTCAGTTTCGACAACTTCTACTGTTTCAATTTCTGCAACTGGAATGTGACTTTCTTCGTTTTCAACTGGCAGTGGCGCATCTCCAGAACGGTCGAAGTAGCCGCATTCGTGAACTGCATTAACGATTTCCTTGATGTGTGTATAGGTAGTTCCCAAAATTTCTTTAGGCCTTCCGTCTATTATAGAATACAGATGTTCAGCGGCTTTTGCAGTGTGAATATGGAAACCGGGTTGACCTTCCTCATTCAGCTCATGTTTAGGAGTAACTTCAGGGTATCTGTAAATGTAAAAATAAAAACATCTCAATATGGAATATTAAAAACCTTAACCATGGGCAGTCAGGCTAAGTTTGTAGTTTATACTTTGTATTTAATATGATAACATATCAGAAAGATTAATCTTTCTGATTTTATACCAGGATTATTAATTGAATACTATGACACCCTAGGGTAGTTTAATAAAATTAATACATTTCTAAACTAAATTATAATTAACCATCCTTCTGGTTTGAGGGTCTAATTCAATGATGTTGGAAAAACAAAAAGGCACAAGACAAAAAATTCTTTCCTGTTTTGATTTTATATCATGTTTATGTCTTTTGTTGAATTTAAGAAGCATACAGCATGAAAGAACTATTCTAGCCCTATTTATTGCAAAAAACCACCCACACAGGCGGAAACCTCCTCAAGACCCTAGCAGAATAATTATTAATCCCAGTCACAATCACAAGTTAACTGCTGTAATGTTTTTGATGATCATAAATGTAGGTTTTAAAAAAAAAACGAAGCTAACTATTCAAAACCTAGATATTGTCTTTGTATAGACAATATCCATATAAAGAAACCATATGAACACAAGTCAATCTATAAAAGGTACATAAAAACTTACAGGTCATCCAAAATTTTCAGGTCTTCTTCGGTAAGTTTAGCAGCACCATTATATCCATTCAGAAAATCATTCCTTGCTTCAGTATTACCCATTTGGTTGAGACTATCCAAAATAAGTAAGACTTCACGGATTTTGTTAGTTTCAGCTGCATAGCGCACCCAGGCATCCTGTATTACAAAATTGAACAAAACATTATAGTGATTTGTTGCATAAACCTCATATCACCCAAAAAGTATTTAGAGTTACTTTTTTTTTAAATAGCCCTTATTTCCTTACAATCATAAACATAATAATACGGGTATTTCATTAAAACAATGCAGGGTGTGTTTGTAGAATGTTATTTTCTTTTAGTTACTTCAGACTAAAAAAATTTGTCATGGAGTTTAGTTGTAATAATAACAGTCTAATTAATTGTTTACTTTGCAGAAATAAATTACCTTCTTTGCTTGTTTTTTGGCCTCACGCTCTGCTGATGTAGCTATTGATATGACTTGTTTTGAGAGGTCCCTTGCAAACTCAAGTGTCTGGGCAACCTCATCATATTTAGCAACAGCTACTTTTTGGTCACCGTTTAATTCTTTTCCAGCTTTCTGCAAGTCTCTGTATGATGTCAACTTGCTCTGTAAATAAATATTTTAAAAGGGATTAGTACATATAGAAAAATATAAAATTAAAAACCTACCTAGTAGACAACCATAGGAACAATTTTTGGACTTCAACTTAGAAATTATATCCAGACACAAAGGACATGGACAACTTTATCTAGACAATTCAAAGATTTACCAACATAGAACTGTTACCCACAGTAATGTACTTACTTAAGCTGCATAAGTCATAAGTCATAAGTCATTTATTCGTTACAAAATAATTTGTGTTGAAATTACATAATCAAATGAAAGTACAATTATAAATAAAATAAAATTAACTAATCAATGAAATAATTACCAATAATAATCAAGTAAATGTTAAATAATTAAAGTACAATGTCCAATAATTATAATAATAAAAAAATAATAATAATAATAAAAATAAAAAATCACAATAATTTAAGAATCAAATAATAAAATAATCCAAAACATATACAATAAAATAAAAAAAAAAGAACTAAGTATAGTCACAAAATAACAAATAAATAATAATCAAAAATCAATCAAATAAAATCTTAATAAATTAAAAAAAATACTAATAATTTAGTTCTTATCATTCATGAACTCATCAATACTATAATAAGTCTTATTCAGTAGCCACTTTTTTAAGTTCATTTTAAAAATATTGACATTGCAAACCTTCTTAAACTCTACTGGAAGTTTGTTAAACAATCTGACAGCCTGAACCTTTGAGCTATGTGCCACAACATTTAACTTGGGCTGCACAAGACTATTAAAATCTTTTCTGCGAGTCATTAGCCTAGTTTCTTTTTCCTCAGTTGTCTCAAAGTCACCCAAATGCTTGACAAAGTTCGTCAGAAGGACTAGTATATACAGAGATGGGATAAGCATCAGCAGGGGCTAAAGTGAGTTCAGACTGCTATTAATTTAGAAGATCACAAGTTTGTTATGTTTTATAACAATTAGAAAATTTCATTGAAAAGGGATCCTATTTCAGTGGTAATAAGTGAATAAATATGACAATAACATTTACTTTCACTATTACCACTTAAACTATAGTGTCGTAGTCATTTATCATAGTACACACTAAAGGATGCCAAGCTCACTGACACTAAAAGAATTTCTAAGACTAATATGGATGGGAACTTCTGGATGATGTTCCCATCCATATTAGTGGTGCATAGCAAATGATTCATCAGTTGGCAAAAGGTGGTTCAAACTTAGCTTTCACAAAAAAGAAGAGAAGGTAGGTAGCTAATATTTTTTCATTCTGGCCATTTTTGGATTTGACTATCATGGCCCAATGCCATATAGAATGTAGAAAATTATTACAAAAATATATTATATGGTTTAGCCAATTAAAGCATTCTACAGCAATACAAGCAATTCCAATGTGACAACTAGAGACTTCACATAGTTATATTCCTTACATACAAATGTAACTAAACTGGTCTTATTGTTGAAAAGTAATACAAAATTCCAATAAATTCATTGAATTATTTATATTCCTATAATATTCAAAATAGGTACTAATGGTTTTACAAAGACACATTTAAAAAAAAACACTAATCTTTATACTAGGATAAAATACAATTTACACCACCTTACATTATTGTTGTGAAATAAAAATAAAAAACTTATATTTTTAAGACCAAAACTATAATTCTTTAGAAGTTCTTTTGTTCAGTCATGAGTGCTGATTAATAGAAAAGGCAAAGATCAGTGCTCCAGCAAAAATAAGTTAGCAAACACAAAGACCTAACATATAGAAAAATTATTTCAATAATTATATTTTGTTATCATAGCAATTATTGTGATTAGTAGTTACAACTGTATTCAACATTGACTTCGTTTTTATAAATAAAAATGTTAACTATTTACAATTATATTGCTGCATTCAATTTGTGAGTTAGTTGTACGTCAGTGGCTGCTAAAATAAATGTAAGTACAAGTATTATGCATTTAGAACTAATTATACTTTAGTCCAGAGACACAACAAATTTGTTCATGTAGATTTATATCTCACTTGATTCAGTGAAACGTTTATATAAATTAGATATTCCTAACAAGCAATGAATAACAAAAACTTATCATGTTAGTACTTGATAAGCTCATTGTTATTACGGAATTGATTACAATCGCAAATTATGTACAAAAGCTAAGGAATGTTTACAATAAACACATAAAGAGAATTTAGGTATATAATAGGCTGTTTATGCCCTAAACAAGGATCCTGTAAATAAATACATTTTAGCGTCATGGTATTTGTTGTATCGTCAACATTCCGTGAGCACATGTGTGAAAATGGCGTCAAGTCTGCGGCAATATTTAGCACTCATATTGACGGTTTAGTACACGAGCTACTTGAATATTAATTTACCAAACATTTAAAGTAAAAAGAGAAAATTTAGCAAGACGTCTATACATCTAAATATTGGTTACAGGTGGACTTACAATTATTGAGCTATTGGTACTTACCTTTCTTTTCTCCAAATTACGAATTTTGTGTTCAATAATAGTCATAATTTGTCGTATTGGAGAGTTATCCATAGCCTCCGAGGAGGCCGGTTTCTCGGACTTTGCATTCGCAGCTGAAGGCATCCTTCACAGGCAACAACTCTTCCCGGATTGAGTATGGTGGTTGTTGAAGAGATAGAGATAGAATTTTCTATCTATCTTTATAACCACAAAACAACTGTCATTGAAAATGAACGAACGACGCAAGTAGTAAACGCCAACTTAAGACGGTTTTTGATGGCAACATTGGAAAAATATGCTAGTTTTTTTTATTTGTTTAAAAAATCTTTCTAACTTCAACAAGGTAGAAACTTCATAATAATTTTAAGAAAATAATAGAATTCATGTTTTTTTTTATAGTAGAAAGCTCATGATTATTATCGAACATAGTAATATTTTTAATTTTTTATTATATCCTTGGTCTACCCACAATAGAAACACTCGGAAAATGCAACTTTGTAGATCACTGTCAAATTGAATCATTGTTGACGGGTTGACCCATGAAAAAATCATACTGTAAACTGGCAAATATTGTTTAATCTAATATGATTAGTAAATTCAAATCAAACTACTGTCCCACTGCCACTACCGGCACGTGCGCCCGCGCCCGGCGCCGCCCGGTTGAATTAGTCGAAAGAAAAAGAAAGTCGGTAGAAAGTCTATACATTTTTTACCTCATTTTGTGAAACTGAACAAATTAGGTAATAAGAATTAATTACTCTATGTCTACAATTTATTTTAATACTAAGAAATTTCGCTCTTGCTCTCTTTAGAAGCTCTTTTAAGAAACCTGTCTTTTAGTTAAGCAAAGTAAGGTTTCGAACAGCACATTAATGCTCGTAAATAGATGTAAAAAGCAATAAGTACAAAGTTTGAGTTTATATAATAATATTATGCTCTCGGAGTGTCTCGGAAAATTGGGTTAAAAAATTGGTGCCTGGAAAATTATTATTAGTGTAAAAGATGGTTATGTTGAGAAAATATAGGACAATAAATAAAAGTATGATAGATATTCATTGCTACTTACATTATAAAGTTGAATGCTTCAGAATTAAAAAAAATAGAGACAAAGTAATTAGGAATTGAGATTTTTAGCATGAAAAATGTTAGGAAGAACATTTTCGGGCTTCCATTATCGGAGTTGAAATTTTAGGTGAGCTTTGGCGCACTCCGGAAAATTATATAGTACTTCAAAAGTACCAATCAAGTTATCTGTGGTTTATTTATTTATTCCTAGCAGTTAGCAGCACTCTGTGGTTATGCTATGCACGGTACCTATAATTTTTGAAAGTAAGGTTATATTTAAGTAAATAACTCAAAAGTTTACTGTATTTTACTCTTTTTTAGGTAAGTAAAGGATAAATTTAATTTGTCATTAATAAACGAAACAACACTTTAGACGTTGAAGTCATGTTTACATCATTGAAAGTAAGTTAACTTTTATACTTAGCTCATAAAAACTATTCAAAATAAGCTTTAGAATTAATTTTCAAATTTCACTTTATAATTACACGTTATCACAAAAAAATCATGCAATATTTCATTCTTTTTATTTATCCTCTTACCTATTTACCAAAAACACTTATTGCACATTAGTTTAATTATAATTTTAACAGAAGTGTGAACAAAAATGAGTTTGCTTGTGTATTCTGGACATAATTATTTATCTTGTAAGTGTTAGTCAATTTATATTATTATTCCTTTTAATGCGTCCTCAAGAGAGTTTCATGATATACCGGAAAGTTTATTTATTTTTTTATCAATAATTTTTACCTTCAATCTAACATAATTGATTGTTGTTGTTGCTAACATAAATGATTTGTTGGCCTTAATAATAAATTTATAATATACTTTTGATTTATTTCAGGTTTTGAAACTGTCACGGAGCACAGTCCGATTCCTTGATTTTAGTACTAAAGTCAAACAAGAAGCACAAAAGTTTGAGAAAAGTTAGTACACAATATTGCAGTTGTTTAAATTATGATTTGATTTGATTGATTATGAATGATTATCATTATACTTTGTTGTTTCAGCTATAAACCAGGTGACACTTCTGGGCCGGGTAGGAGCTGATCCACAGAAGCGTGGTTCAGAAGAACACCCAGTTATAAACTTTCCACTAGCCACACATTTCAGTTACAAATATGAGTCTGGTGACTTATTGCAAAGAACTGATTGGCATAGAATTAGTATTTTTAAACCAGGTCTCAGAGACATAGTATATAAATATTTAAAAAAAGGCCATAGAGTTTATATTACAGGAAAAATTTCATATGGTGAAGTTAAAATGGATGATGGACAAGTACGTACTGCTTCCACTATCATAGCAGAGGATGTTGTTTTCTTTCAAAATGCACCACCAGAAGAATCTTAATACTTAAGTTTACTTGTTAATTAATTGTTTAAGATTACTTAATTATAAAAATAACATGTAGTTACAAAAATGCTTTTTATTGTATTATAGAAATTGTAGTATTCTTTGTTATATTTGATAGTATTGATGGCAGTTAAATGAAATGAAGAATAGAAAGGAATATTTGGTGTGTGGACACTTATTTCATATCTGACTGCAAATACTAAGATGATTGTATATCATTCATGCATTTTGTCCATACTCTTATATGGAGCCGAAGCGTGGACTAAGTATGCAAAACAGGAGCGTCGCCTCAACACGCTGTCTCCGGAATGTCTTGGAGATCTCATGGAAGGACAGAGTCACCAATGACAGGGTTCTTGAAATCGCGCAGCTGCCCAGTCTCATGGCTCTAATAAAACAGAGACGATTGCGATGGCTGGGGCATGTGCAAAACCGTCTCGCCTACTGCGACGTGTCTTGCTTGGCGCCCTAGCTCACGGGAAGAGAAACGTTGGGAGAGCAGGGCTCCGTTCTAAGGACTTAGTAAAGAGAGACATGTGCTCTTTTGGTATGAACCACGTTGGATGGAAAAAGCTGGCACTCATCTCGATGAGTAGAGAGAGCGTGTGTTCGATGAGCGTAAAATACGTGACACCACCTGACTCGAAACACTAAAGACTAAACGTCACCATACGGACAACACTCCTGCAGCCTGCAGCGCTCGGAAATTTGTCTGCAGAGTATGCGACAGAATCTGCCTTTCTTGAATTGGCTTGCACAGCCATGAGAAAAGTGCATGGCATCCATGAGACAATAAATGAATCGTCTGAAATAGACGCAAAAGAACATGATGATGATGATGTACACATTATTGATGTCACACTTATTTGTATGCTTAAGAACTTCCGAAATGACGCGGGACGCGCATGTAAATCCAAAACATGTTTAAGACTGCTTCTTGCGTCTTATCAAAAGGCTTGCGTTCCTTTCATCTATATTAATATTATATAGAGGGAAAGTTTGTGAGTTTGTACCGTTGTAGGGGGTAATCTCTGGATCTACTGAACTAATTTTTTAAATTATTTCTGTGTTGAATAGTCCATTTATCGGGGAGTGTCATAGGCTAAATAGTACCAGGGCGGGTCAATAAGTCCGTGACTTTTTGGGTTTCCCGCCTCTTAATTGAAATAGCAACACTGCTCCTGTCAAGAGTCATCTGTCAATTGACTCTTGACAAAAATTAAACAAGATTTGACATTTAGTTTGTTTTTGACAGCCGTTTATATCAGACTACCACGTTGACTAAGAAGAAAATGAAAAAAAGTGAATTTCGTGTGCTCATAAATCATCATTTTTTGCGAAAAAAATCTACTACGTAAACCAAATCTAAGCTTGATAAATATTATGACGACTCTGCACCATCCATTTCTATGGTAAAAAGTGGTTTACTGAATTTTGATTTAGCCGTACAAGCACATAAGATGCCGAACGTTCTGGACGCCCAGTTGAGGTCTCCACATCCGAAACAATTAAAAAAAATCACGATACAGTTTTAGTCGATCAGCGATTGAAAGTGAAAGAGATTGCGGAAGCCACAGGCATCTGATATGGCTCAGTGGTTTCTATTTTGAATCATAATTTGGGTATGAGAAAGCTTTCAGCAAGATGGGTGCCGCATTTGCTCACAATCGACGACAAATGCAAACGTGTGACAATTTCGCAGGAATGTTTGGCTTTGTTCAATTGCAATGTGAACGAATTTTTGCGCCGTTTTGTAACCGTAGATCCACCACAACATACCGGATACCAAACAACAGTCAAAATAGTGGGTTTCTCGGGGTGAATCGGCGCCAAAGAAGGCAAAGGTGGGTTTGTCAGCCAAAAAAGTCATGGCGACTGTTTTGTGGGATGTACGCGGTTTTATCCACATTGACTACCTTCAAAAAGGAAAAAACAATCAATGGTGAATATTACAGCAACTTATTGGGTCGATTTGATGAGGCATTGAAAGAAAAGCGATCGCACTTGGCCAAGAAAAAAGACCTTTTCCACCGGGGCAATGCTCGGGTGCACACATGTGCAGTTTTCATGGTAAAACTTCATAAATTTGGTAACGAGTTGCTCTCTCATCCGGCCTATTCACTAGATCTAGTTCCGTTTGATTATTTTTCGTTCCCAAATTTGAAGAACTGGCTCGGCGGAAAGAGATTTGCCACCAATAACGAAGTCACTTTACACACAAATGCCTATTTTGAAGACCTCGACAAAATACAATTTTTGGAAGGCATAAAATAATTGGAGAAACGTTGGGCTGAGTGTATAGATCTCGAAGGAGACTACGTTGAATAATAAAATAAGTTTTTAACTAAAAAGCTGTGTTTTATGCTAAAAGTCACGGACTTATTGACCCGCCCTCGTATCATGCTATGACTAATAGGATTGGAGCAGTAATGAAATATGGTTCGGTTATGATTTTGTTTTTTAAGCTTATCTCTTACACGCTCTTTGGGGCTCACACGCGCCATAATATAATATATTTATTTGAGTTATGGGTATTCTAAAATTATGATCGCAATATGAGAAGTTCATTATCATCCATAAAAACAAGTCCATCTATAAAAGGCGCAAATATCATTACGCCTCCTTCAAGATGTTATAAAGTGTCGATGTTAGTGACAAAGACATGGCGTTCCATACCTTTCCCATATTCATTTTGGTTTCCAAGAATATTACATTGAGTGTACCTCTCTATACTTTAATGTGTCTATCGTCGAGCTTCATGCAAAATATACACTCATCAGTATCACTCAGGTCGTGATTTTGAGCCAAATTTACTTGAGCTACTCGATTGTCTGTGACGAGAATTGGGCTTTATCTTCTTAAAATTTTGTGCTTATGTTAATTCTTCGAATTTCTTTAAGCTGTGTTCTTAATTCTGAAGAAGTTTGGTCTTCTATTATGAATTTCCATGTTTCTAAGTAGCAAGCTAAATAATTGGCATTGAAGTAAACCTGTGCAGCGACGTTCTTGTATTCCGTATTGTAATGGTAAGCATATAAATTAACTTTAACCTGTTCAGGGGGCCAGTATCCGTTAGTTATTTATCGACTGATTAGTTCGGTTTTATTTGATTTGTTTTGAAGTGTGATTTTTGAGGACAATAAATACCTACTTCTCATTTTCATGACTTCTATCTCTATTCAACTATCCAAATTTGATTCTCGTCCTAACACTTAAAATCAGTAAATCTGTGCTTTGCTTTGATTCTAACTTATACTTTTTATGTTTGTCGATTATCTAAGTAGGTCCCTAGAATTTATTTAGAAAACTAAGCAGATGGTACTTACCCATGACTCATATAGGTACTTACCAATAAAGACGAGATGTTCGTATTTAGATAGGAAAGTATAGCTGTTGGGTAAGGTAAACTTGATAGATAAGTGGCAGCACCGCGACGTAACAACTTAGCTAAATTCTTATTAGAACTCTACTAAGTATAACTATTATAGTCATCTGTGGTGGTAGGTTAGTAGATGTTTTCACTATTACGTTAGTTACTAACTAAATGAAGATATTAGACTTGATTTTAAATAGAATAGCGTGATTAATGGTCAATCCTTAGCCTCAAAACTTTAAAAGTGGGAGGAATTCCTTTCGTTATAGTATGCACTTATGTAGGTACTTAATAAACCAACGGTAGGTAGGCACTTAATAAAGTAACTAAACCAATTTATAGACATAATATTTTTCATTTATTTAAGTTATAATATATCTGACAAACATTTTAACGAAAGTTTGCTTTTGACAAGTTGGAAATTATGGCATAGGTACATGCCAATTACAAATAATTGTAAAAATACAAACTCAGTTGCAATAGAACTTACTGATATACTAGGTACTTTGATAAAGCTCCATTTTTTGTTTTACAAATCATACATACACTCTCTTTACAGTCAGTTTCTTACTCTATAAGTATTATTTATTTCTATTTTATTATTTACAAGACAATGTTTACTTTACTCTATAACACCTAACTACCTACATTGATAAAAGAGATCACAGAAAATTGTAGCTGGAAATCTTTGAGTAAAGGTCCTACACTACTGAATGTCTACCACTTTTATTTTTATCACAGTGGGTGTGTTATTGATTCCAAGGCATATTTTAGAAATTTTTTGACAAATTATTGTCTTTTCATAAAACAATATTTTAAATTTTACCCATTTACAACCAAGCTAATCTTATCTTTCAATCAAATATGTGGTAGATGAAATATTGTTATTACATTTCACTCGCTACAATTGAAAGTTTGCCAAAAAGAACAAATGGAAGACGCTAATTTATTTATGACAATTTTAAATTCAACCTTTTAGTTCTTTCTTTTAATTCTCTTTTCAGCAAATCAAAAACAAACATAAAGCACTCATAAAACTAATTAAATTACACAAATGCATAGGTGCGAACAACGCACATAATATATGGATATAGATACGTGTTTTGACAAAAATCTCTTCTGTAATTTTGATATTCGTCGACAATTACACGAATGATACTCCATTGCACAATTTTTAGAAACGTCTATATGACTTTAACACAAATAAACTCTTGTCCTTTTTTCTAACTATGTATATAATTGACACTATTAGGTATAAAAATCACTTGGCACAAAGGCATCTTTAAGGTCCATACCCTGTTAAACTCCAATGACCATTCTAAATCTGTCAAAGTACTCTCAGTTATTGTTCATCAAGTACATTAATATTTTAGAGGAAGACTTAAATATCCTTTCTGAGAGGAATTTGACTAGAACTTTAGTGGGTGGAGCTGTTTGCATATATTCGTTATGCAGGAAACGCGAATCGCACTGATAAGTGTCCAACGTATTTTATCTTTCCTAATCATTGTTCACATTTTTCACTTTTGAGATTGAGGGCGTAATGCTCCGCAGCGTAATCCGATTCCCGTTTAATCATCATGTTGTCACCAATAAGCGTACTGATGTGATGTTTATCGTGAGGAGGTTGAGCACTGGGCGCATCAGGTCGCGCTCTTTTCCGCCATGGTTCCGAAGTCGCCATACTTAAATCAGTAGGCATATCTTCAGCGACGTGTTCGTCTACTTCACAACGTTCTTCTTTGAGTTCTGTTTTCACGACGGCATGAGGAACGACTCTTGTCGGACTCATTTGTTGCCTTAGAAGTGAAATATTCTTGATGTTCTTTAATTCAGTTGGATTCCTTAAAAATCTGTAAGGAGACAAATTGGAAGCATTAAATTTCAAGAAGTGCATTTTATAATGTAGAATGACAAAATGATGTATATTGAAAGTATTTTTTATGTAAGATTGAATGAAAACTACTTACTGGTAGCAATGTCTTTCTCCTTGTACTTTCCGGAGAATATTGACGCGATAGTAATATCTTAGAGCTCTTGACATCTTGTCATAGTTCATAGAAAGATGGTTCTTCTGAATTCCCCAAAGTTTGGCAAGCCCAGCAGGATCAACAATTTTAAATACGCCTGTATCTCTGTTTTTCCACGCAATATAGTTAGTGTATCGCTGTGTCGGGTCATTTAATAATTGTTGAAGGAAGTCCCATAATAATCTTCCATCTGAAAAGTAACATTGTTGATTAATTTCTACATACATAATGTACATTTTGTTTAATAATTATCGAATTAAATTGATTTTTGGAACTTACTTGTATTGGATTCAGGCATGTCATTTGGGAAAAACTCTCTATGTTGAGCTCGGTAATAGGAATGTTGTGGCGCCGCATGAACCTGAGGTGCAGGGCTGATTAAAGGAGCATCCTTCGGTGATCTTGGCGGTGGGGCAAACTGAGGATCTTCATCAGAATCCGAATGATTGCTTCCAGAACTTGCGGCTTGTGTCGTAACAGGCACATTAGGGGCATATGCTGATCCATAATTTACTGCTTCTCCTCTTTGTGGGCTTCCTGAGCTGTCTACCGATGGCGCCGGACTTAAAGTTACTGAGTTTGGTTGAGCGGCTGCGGCAGCAGCGCTATGGAAATGGTGGAAGCTATCCACTGCCCATGTAGGAGTAGGTGGATGTGAATGTGGAGATGGTGGATATGGCGCTGCGCGTGCCGTGGGTGTGACAGGTGACGAAGGAACTCTCCCTAATAACGCTGCGTCTCTTACTAACATTTGTAAAACGTTATGTAAAACATCACCCGCTCCTGGACATCTTTCACCTAAGTCTGTTTTTGTTAAGAGGCATAAAGCCTTACCTGGAAAATAACACAAATAACAATTAGTTTTATTCACACCAATTGTATTTTAAAATGACGACGTTAAAAAAAAACAAAGATATTTACCGTTCATTTGGAAAAGATCCATGTCGAAGTTGGGTAAATCAAATTCCCTTTCACACCATTTTAAAAAGACTACAACGTCTTCTCTTGTCCATAATCTGGGTTCTGGAGGAAGACCAGCTGGCAGTTGTGCCTTGGCATCACCAAGGGGTGAGGGCGGTGGAGGTGCCCAAGGTAATGGATACCGCCATAACAACTCCGTAGGACTAAATGGCAGCGGTAACCGCTCCATACTTGGCCCAGAAGGCAGTTGAAGACTGACTACTTTCATCACGATTGTCTGTAACAATAATAAATAATAATTGTTAAAAAGTCAATGGAACTAATAACCGACTACTAAATGTACGAACTAGCATAACCGTTCAGTTTTAGTTTAGCTATTCACTAAAAGATGGCGCCGCTATGCTCCGCTTGCATATCACCATTATGAAATGTATTCCAATGCGTTATCAATAAAGTCACTGTGGTGCTCTTATTAGGTATATTTAACATTACTACATGTACTACACGTATCAAATGTGGATAAGTTTGAGAGTGCCTAAGAAATATAACTGTTATTATATAAGCAAACAAAATATTATATTGATATAATTTCTTTTTATTTTATTACTTGACAATATTTTCCTACCTTTACAAAAGCGATAAATAAATCGTATGTATTACACTGTTATGTAATATATTGTTATATATTTATTTGTTTAGACTGAGTTTTATGTTTTCTTTGGTTAGAGTTATTTTTTTTGCGTACATACAGACACAATAGATATAATCTGTTTACTCCTTTGATATTTAAAGTGATTTTGTATCTATTGTTTATACATTGGATATACATCCAGTATGTATTTTTTCTAATTTAAATTTTCCGGCTTTACTTTTTTTTGTATTACTAAGTATTGAATTATTTATATCCTTATTGAACATGATTTGGCTTCTTCGTTCGTTAACTTTAAAAACAGTAGTGAGTTGACGTCTACGAACTTTGACTCTACTTTTCAAAAAGTTTCATTTAAGTTGTTCATTATCCTTATTTTTTAATTTTTTAAAGACATCTATTCTGTATTCAATTTTTAGTAACACGGAGTAATTTAGTGTATTTAGACTTTTTATTACTGATAAAAGAATACCTAACTAATAGCAATAGGTAGTCATTAAAAAAATAAGTTAGAGAAATGCAAAATGAGTTTACTGGTTATTTATTGTTTTCATGTCTATCTGTTATCTTTTTTGACGCGTTATATTAACAATGTTTATTTTTGTCTGAAGTTAATTTTTTATTGTTTTAATTTTGGCGATAATTACTTTCAATTAGGTAAGCAGGCAGGTACAGTAACTTTAAAAAAATATCAAGGAGAGGTCCTTGATATTTTTTTAAAGTTACTGTTATCTCCAGCAGGTAGTTTAAAAATTCTTTCTTGGTTTAAACTTGAAATTATAACTGTTTCCGATACCGTTGTTATTATTGAAGTAAAATCCTCTATTGTTGTTGGGCTGACAGTGATTCTGTTCGATCACTTCTTGAAAAGCTGCTGCATTTTATCATGCGTTGAATATTGGCGGATTTGAATCCCAAATCTTACAGCGGTGTAAAGTGAGTTGCCTTATCGGGCGCGGTCGGAAATGCGTGGGTCCGCGATAGCGTGTATTGCGATAAGCACCGCTACTTACCGGCTGAGCTGATCCGGAACTGGTTGCGTCGTAAAAATCCTATAAGTAGACTGTAATTCGGCAAATCAGCACGTGTACATCGTCACAACACTAGAAGCACAAATATAAGTGTTCACAGAGCACCAGACACACGCGTAGCAGCAGCAGTCCCTCCAAACGTGTCGTGTTACGGCGCGCCGTAAACCAGCAGCGTATCTGAGGGATCGAGCTCGGAAACAAGCGTCGCGGCCAACTCTCTGACGCGGACTGATGATGCGATGGCGGTGCGGGCGGACGGACGCGCGCCATCCACTCCCCTCCCGCACACTTTCTGCCACCCCGCGCCACCTCACACATTTGAGATAAACTTCGGGAGCCAGACCAAGTCCCATTTTTAACTAAACGTACACACTGTTTCCGCAAACCGTTATCGGGGTAAATTGGTGTTGACAGACGATGCTAAACGTGTATCACATAATATAGCGTTGTCAGATCTTGAGAATGTAAGTAGGAACGTCGGAATATGATTATTATTACGAGTGTGCCTGCTTAGGGCACGCGGAAGTGTTAGTTAATGTGGTAGGATTACGTCAGCGCGCCAGTTTTTAATAACTCACAATATTTCCTTGTTTGTACTGTAATCGCAGAGTTTTGCTTTTAGATATGGATATAGTTTCCGGGAAAATGCAGATGAAGTACAGTGTAATACATAATATTTAATTACTGACCATTCTATCGAAAAGATTGTATCATGGATTTACTATTCCAAATGTTTTAAGGATAATAAAGATACATTTAATTCAAATGTGGCCTGTCTGTGAGTTGTTTAAGATAACGTGACAGTATTGAAACAAAGCACAGGAAACGTCTTAGCAACCGTCCGGCAGTTTCCTGGTGCACAGTGAGACAATATGAGCGCTAACCGGTTCGAGCTGAGCTCATTCGACTCTGGTAGGCGCGCATTATGTTTGTAACTTTTGTGACACGTTTAATATCATTTAAACATCTTAGACATAGCCGTGTCTCAAATGGAATGCCTGAATTATTGACTTGTTTATACTTCTATAAATTAATAACTTGCGAAGTTTGCATTTTGATTTACGTACCAATAACTGATGCGATTATTGTTGGGTAGCTTAACATAAATTATGAAATAATCATCTGGTTAGATGGGTAACTATAACGTGCATGTATGCGTGTAGGTCGAGAATCGAGATAATCTTATGTGTGCCCTGGCCGCCGTCCCACTACCGGTTCGAGACAGAAATATTCGGCAGCCAAGACGGAAGTGGCCTCGGAATCTTTACCTGTTGCTCCCTTCGCCCGCCCCGCGGTCCCTGCTCATTTCGTCTCGCTCTTACTCGTTTGGTGTTCTGGCGGCATGCAGACGATCGGTGTAGAGTTATGTGCAGTAATTTAGAGAATAAAAGACCATCATGTTCGGTCATACGTGACCGTGACCGCAGAACTTGCTTCTGCTTTCTTTGTTAAAATTCTAATGTTTCAAGTTTGGTATTACGTGGTTATTTATATTTCTAGTATTGTTCTAAATATGTCACTGACTCGTATGTCTCTGTCCTTTGTTTGATGTGCGTGTGCACGCATTCCTAATAATACATTATTTAGGCATCTGAAAATTAATATCCAGGGTTCATGGCATTTTGCGACACAGTAGGAATGCGATGAGCGGTCGGACTTAATTCCGAACGCACGCGGAAGTGCTCGAAATAAGTTAATTGCGTGGACACGTAGTAGGAACAAGGGGTTCGCGTACCTAATTTTCTTGTAGTGTCATTGTTCGCATAAGTAAACAAAATGTACGTGTCTACTATTTCCACAACCAAAAATTTTAGTAAAAAAGTTGTAGGAGTAGTATGAAAAAAAAAGTAACCTGTACGTTATTACAGTTAGTTACATTAGTACGTAACTTAAACATTTTTGTATTGTGATATTACGGAAATGTCTGAAGGAAGCAGAAACGGAAATAGATTTTGAAACCATATTGCGGAAACATGACGGGTAAATCATTTAAACAGAGGTACATTACAGAGCTTGAACGCAATATCAATATTAGTACGTGTTAATTGCCAAATATCGATAGATAAGCAAAGGGGTGTAATGAGCAGTCTTGAACTCTTCTAAAGTCGTGTATTATAGTAAAAATTGAAAGAGGTCAGACAGTTGAATGTCAAGTTTTTGCTTCCTTTTACAGATAATGTTTCTTTTACTGCTTCTTCGAGATTAGGGTTTTGGTATCTATACATAGTTTTACTTCTTACTCAGGCGAACAAAGGATGAATAATTTGAGTCTCCTTACTCCAATATTTTAAATAAATGGATGAAAATTACGTTTAAGAATTTAGTTTTCGCGGACTTTTTTTTATTTTAACTCAAGTACACGATGAAAATGTAATACAAAAATCAATATTAGTAGGAAATGAAAGACATGAAATAGTTTAAGCCGGAAATTAATACACGCGGGAAAAGGAAATTGGACAGCGGCCGCCTACGGGCTCCGGACGTTTGGGGGCGTACTGGTGGAAGGGAGGGACAGAAGTGCGAATTTCTGACTTTACTTCCGTATAGTATGAAGGTGGTATAACAAAACAAATACGACAAATTACGATGCAATAGAACTCAAACTTTATTTTTTTATTATAATCTATATACTTATAATAAAACTGTAGAGAAGTCAATTCTGTACATTGAATATATGTTAAAAATTAATATTGGAGGATGAATGGTGATCGATACTGATGCCAAAAATGCAATTAATAATTTTTTTGTCTGTCTGTCTGTCTGTCTGTCTGTCTGTCTGTCTGTCTGTCTGTATGTGCACGCATGGGTCAAAAACTACTGAAGGCATATTAACCAAACTTGGTACGATTGTAGTCCATACTCCTGGGCAGGTTATAGGCTGTATAACATAACGCTAAGACACATACGAGCTGAGCAGTGACGATAAATTTGAAGTAAGTCGGTTGAAAATGCGCTTTCGAGCTCTTATCATCGCATACGTTGATCATACGCTAAAAATATGTATTACAAAAATAATGGTCTTCAAAAAATGTACAAAAAAGTCCTCAATAGTATATCTATCTTTTATATATTACCCACAATAACGTGTTTAATCGTTAGGCTTTTCTTCAAAGTGTATTAAATACATAAATATATTGTATTTTGCATAGACATATCTTTATCAAACTCCCATATTTCAAAAGTACACTTTAATATCTTATTCATAAAAAAAATTATAGAAATCGGTTTATAAACAAACAAGATATAGATGAAAGAAAATTTCCAAATGTCGCCGCGCCAGTATGAGTACGGCTGTACGGTTGATTTTTGTTTAACGTCCGAAACGGCCAACCGCTGCATCTATATAATTTCATTTACATTGACTCTTAATGCGAACGGACGTGGTTCTTATTGACTCTTCTCGGAATAAGCGCGCTTTAGATATTAAAATACATATACGTAGTTTTTATTAGGTATTAAGTTTAAAGTATCTATCTATCTATACTATAATAAAACTGTAGAGGTCGAAATGTCTGTTCTTTTAGAAAATTCAGATAAAAATTATCTATAAAATCTAGAAAAAAGTCAAAAACCACGAAATTACAATTTTTAGTATTAATGTCTATCTGTCTGTTTGTTACCGCACATCTTTAAAACGAATTATTATAATCTTAAGACCAATACATTGTATTGTAGCCTTTTTTATTAGGCTTAAACTGATGTGTGTTTCATCAAAATCGGAACAGTATTACACGAGATATCGCTAGATCTCTATATTAGAACAGTCTAATACAAATGAGGGGTCATGAAAAATGGATTTGGTTTAATGTTGAATGAATTTAAATTTCGTTTCTTTTGTTCACGAGATGGCGTTACCAGTAGTAATCACAAAATAAATGTGTATGTAAATAATCTATAACTATTTTATTATTAAGTGCTATTACTTGTAAGTTATTCCTTTTAAATGTTAATAAAATTAACCATGAATGGTATGTGTAATATCAATTATAAGTCTTATTAAATTAAATCGATTATAAGTTTACTTGATTGTTATATTTTTGTGTTTTTCGTAAATGAAACGCAATTTAATTAAATATAAATTGTATTAGTAAGCTATTAATCTAAAATATCAATTATTCTTTTAATATTAATTTAGTTTAAACTGTAGTAGTTAGTGGTCAACGTAAAAATATGCAACAGACTCCACCTGTTTTTATTAATGTAAATAAATACAAATAAACTTTATTAGTTAATCACAGGTACAAATCATCTGACAAAAATAAATAGTCTTTCCCTGTTTTGACAATATTGGAGTACAAACTTATTTTTTAAATTTAAACTATACCTATTATCATAACAGTCCAATAATATCCCACTGCAGGGACGGGCCTCCTCCCGTGAAGGATGGATACTTGGCCTACTAATACCACGCTGGAATACAATATGTCACCACCCCATCTCATCCCCTGGGTGTCGTAAAAACCGACTAAGGGACTATCCGTGAATACTATCTTTACGAAATAAAAAGAAGAAAAAAACTTGAAATTAAACCCTATACCAATCCGTCTGGCTAGCGTGGTATTAGTAGGCCAAGTATCCCTCCGTCACGGGAGGAGGCCCGTCTTTGCAGTGGGACATTAATGGGCTGTTATGATGAAATAAGCGATGTCATTTATTCTAACTTACAAATTTGACAACAGATGGCGTTGTGCCTGTGACGTCATTTTCAGTATCGCGTTGTTAAGATTTATGTCTGTATGGGTTTAGAAGCAGTCTCTAAAGATTTGTCTTTATAAAGATCTGTTTTTAAAAAGGTTTTGGTTCGTTCTTTAATATCCTAATTCGTTTGGAGTATATTCTTTCGTTACAAGGTTTAAAAAACAATTTTTCAGTATTAAATCGAATTGCGAAGTAGTAACATCGACCACGCGAACGAAGTCGCGGGGACAGCTAGTTATAAATAAAATTAGCTATTTTAGGGTTTGTTGGAAATCATTTGGATGTCATGTTGGAAATCATTTCAAGATAATATGTGTCTTTGGTACTTTATGTCGGCCAAGCTACGCCTTATTTGTTCTAATAGATTGCCTAAATACAATCAAGATCCACAAAAGACAATGCCATGTATGAAATAGAACTTGTAAGGGTACTGTTTTGGTCAATAACCATTACATGGAAGTTGGAACCGTTTTCATTAATATTGAATTCATTTGCTCTTTACCTCCAATGTTTAAAATAAGTGTCCTAATAATACGACTCAGTATAAATATAAGAACAGTTTACCTAATGGTAAGTGTTCAGTAATTTCGATGGAGTCACCGATTATCTACCGTTATTGGGGATGAAAAAGGAGAGTGAAAACAAACGAATAGCCACTAAAAGAGTAAAAGGCCCGAAGGCTAATTTATTCGACAAACCAGCGTTCATTTGTCGAATAAAACGCATCATAAAGCTAATAGTACTAGGTACATCTACTGGATACTTCTATGTATACTATTAAATAAGATGTTTTCGGAAAGAATTGCGATCAGGCCGGAAGTGTGCCGGATACTGTACCATTTAAATTGCAGTCGTATGGAAATAGCGGTATTTCCTGCGAACTGACCCGGTTCAGATGGATCTACCTACTTATTACTTCCACTCAGCATATTCGATATATATTTTTACATTGACATTTCGTTTTTGTTATAAAAGTGAAATTCTTTTATGTAACTAATATATATTTTTATGTAAACGATATAAAATAGTAATAAAAATAAAGTAAACGATAATGTGTAAACTGAGTTGGTACATTATGTAACTAGAAACATTCACTCATAAAAATTGTTCGTCTGAATTGAGTTCATGATCATCTTATTAATAACTATAGCAATTAATTTATAGGAACAAGACATTTCTTTTGGGGCCTTATCAATATGACCCAAATCATCAAATAGCAATTGGGCCTTTTTATAGTTTAAATATTATTTGTTTCGTATCGCTTTGTCTAATATTTACTTAATTTAAAATCGATTAACGTAATGAGTGGTGTGTTATAAGAGACACGTGTTTCATGTTTTAATATTACTCGCGGCTAGATTACATTTACATATTTGTATGTTTGAGGAGCTTAAAATGTTGCTTAAAATTCACCAAATTAATATTATGGACCTACACGTGTATAGTTATGACTACAGTAGAGTACATATGCATGCAAGCAAATCTGCTGGTAAAGTAGAAATAATCTGATTTCTTAATAATAAGGATCTTCTTTAAAGAGTTAATCACGTCAAAACTTCTTCCGTCTGGTTCGCTGTGAAGGCTTTATCCTTAAGAAAATGACTTAATTTGTATATCGTTTGGCATAAAGTACTTACAATCACGATAAATGATCGGGTGTTGCAACAATTTAAAGCATTCATTGAGTCTCGACGCACTTCCGAGCGTTCGTTGGCAGACCGCGACCCCGATTCAGACTTCGTTGTTCTCGCATTACATAATCAACTGCCACTCAGAACTAGGCAACGATGTCACACCGAAAAATTGCGCCACTTACTTGCCTTTAGCGTAGACCAGAACTTACTTTATAATGACGTGATTTTATTATGAAATTGCAATAAAAATCGACTAAGTTTGTTTATCTGCTATTGTAATCAGTAAAATTAAGTAAAATAAGGACATTCCTGCTGTAGATGGTTTTGAAAGTAGTTACTAATAAATTGCCTACATACAATAATTGTGATAAATAATAGATATTTTTGATCTAAGTCTTGTATCATTTTGTTCACTGTAGGATTGAAAGTTAAGGAGATACGTTCACCTCTTTATATGTATTTACTTGTTTGATTAGATATAACGTCATAAATTGATTTAAACTGCACTTAATCTAAGTCTTGTTTGGTCGTTTTATCTGTAGTTTCAACAGATATAGTGATATTTAACTTCGTATCCAGCATTTCAGGATTTCGTTGAAATGATGTACATCCTATAATCCTAATCTGAGAAATGTTCCAAAAACCTCTAATGTAATGAAACTCGTAAATTCGAAGTTATTGTGTATCTTATTTTTTGTTATTATATAGTACATAAGTATCCTCTTCGTTCTTGTTGCAAACTCATAAATATAATTACATTCCGTTAAGAAATCGTCAACTTCCGCCGACCTCTACTCAAGCTGATGGCACTTACAACTGTCTGTAGTCACGCAACGAAAACTCCCAAGATTTAAATATTATTGCAGTTCGCTTATTGATGTTTTATTTGTGTTGGTGCTTCAAAAGTTTTATTAATGTTGACTGAGATTTTAATGGCTAAAATTCACCTACAAAAACTGTTTCCTGACGTGAGGAATTTAGCATAGTGTACAGTTTGGTTTCCTAAAACATGACGTGTTAGTGTCGTTATACAAACTTCCTATTTAAAAATACAAAGAATATTTTGTAGTTACATATGGTACAATATTGATCACGTTGATGTTACAACGCGAACTTGCCCTGAATGGACAATTAATCCCTGATTTTAACGAGTAACCCCCTGGGTGAGTCTCTGTGCGCACAAGTGTCACATGACAAAGCGACCCTCGCTCGTTTCGGTTCGACGTGATCAAAAAACCGGGTTGGGAATGCATCCGTATGGATGAGGGCACATGACGCGATGTGTTTTATTCATTTATATATTTAATCATGTGTAGGTAGATACGAGTAATGCTCCAATAAATTGTTTGTGCATAGAGATTTTGGTTTAAAATCCGTGAAAAAGGATCTAGTAATATAATCATGTATCGCTAGCTGCTTTAGTTCTTTCCTTTGTTAAAAATCTTTGAATGTCGACAAATAAGAGAAATTAATACTAATAGTATCCTAACATTTTAATTAGGTATTATTTTATTAAATAATTTGCTGGTAGAGTTGTAATTACGTTTGCATATCTAGATCTAAGGTGTAAGGTAGAGATATCCCCGAATAACACTACTGCTCTATAAAATAATGTACCTCCATAAACAATACTGTAACCTAAAGCGTATCGAATCGAATCGAAGCATAACGAATCTGATAAAAAGTAGAAAGACATATTAGTTATTGATGACTCGACTTAACACTACGAAATAGTACTGTATTCCCATAATAAATATGTAACTATTGAGTGTGGAATATTTTGTAAACTCTTCATGCAACAAATCAAAGTAGGAAGTAAAACGACGTTCTGTAAAGGTCGAGACATTACTTTTCAATAAACAAAACGATGTGCTTCAAAACAAAATCTATTAAATAAAGTAATAATAATATAATAACAACGTGTTGTAAAAAGTGTATCGTCTGGGGGCTCACTTGGTATGTCCCAATCAGGCCATGTGCGCGCGGTCCCACGCATAGTTGACGCACAAGTGTGCGCGAGCGCCACATAACATAGCGCTCTACCTATAGAGCTGATATAGCAGCTTCCTATGTGTGAGTAAGTGAGCTGCTACTTCCTGGTACAGCCGAGCGAGACTCTTTATTTAAATTCTTCCTTTGTGTGCGTACGCAATATTATTTATATTCAGCTTCTTCTACTCGCGGGACGGTACCTAAACGAATATTATTACATTAACTGCATATGTGTGTATTGAGACTCTTTAATCTTCATTGTACTTCCTGATTATATGTCCGTGTGTGTGAGCCACTTGTTTGAATGCTAGGGCGACTTTATCTCAGTGAGGGACAGAGTGCAGAGTCCGATTACTATAGTGCGGTGCATTACTTTGTTTTTATCGACAGTTTAGCATTATTATGTTTACATTATTAGGATGACCTGATTTAATTATGTTTTGGTGACTTTTTAATTTACCTTATGTATTTGAATTATTCAGCAAACGACTACTACTTAATGCTAAGTTGTAAATTCCATTGCAATTAATTTAAAAACAGTCTTTGTTTACAATTTGCTGGTAGAGTTGTAATTTCATAGCAAAGTTTGAATCAATTTCTTTCTTCAATGTCTAGGTACAGTTATTTTTATCTTTTATCACTATCCTTTTATATACCTCGTTCATGTTCATATCAATGTTTCAATGTTCAATCAAACGTTTTCACATATAAGTTTTAATCTGATTTCATTTTAGTAGATGAATTAATGTACTTTGTATTGATGTTTACATTCCATTTTTTTTTGTTATTGTGTATTGACGATATGATATGAGAACTAATCCTCCAAGTCAATGCTAAATAAAGATATTTTATAATCCAACATACTTGACTTTCTGGGATGAAGTACCGTAACGAACAACAGGCGACGCGTCTTTAGTTTGCTAGTTATATCAAACAAAGAGCTAATGTTTATATTCACATTGGAAACAGGAAGCATAAAGTCAGTAATTTGTGTCAAACTTGTACTGTTCTTGGTATGAAACAATACCAGTTCCGCTGTGTTTGCTAAACTGTACTCCTTTCAGGAAGTGACCGTACTTTAATTAAGTTGCTTTAACCGCTAGCTGAGAACTGTAATGTTAAGTACTTATTGAGCAACGTTACTATTACAAAAGGAAGTATTCAAAACTAACTCAACTTTGGCATTGAAATAATGTATCCTTGTATTTGAAAAATCAATTAACATGTATGTTTGTAATTATATCGATATCGGTACTAAGTTCTTCTCTATTGCGGCAAGTGGACAGATGCATCGCGTAGTGAACAGTTTGCACAATTCGGAAGGGTCCGATCAGAGAGGGAGATCTATGAATTTTCACTGTTAAACCCCCTGTCGTTCACATCTGTCGCCTACACCGACTCTAGATTAGATACAACGTCATTAATTGATTTAGACTGCAGAAAAGGGTTAGGGATTATATTTAAATGTAGCGAACATTATAAAATATCCTAAGAGCTGATTGGTTTTAAATTAAATATGGAATGAAATTATAAATCCGTTTCCATAAAATCTTTTACCGGATATAGATCTTCGATTGCCCATGACAGTGACGGCATTGCAGTTCATAATGCAATTACACCAGTTACGTATATTTATGTTCTGGAAGGAGGGATGCGGTGAGAAACGAACTTGTAAGGCATCGTGCAGTGTTGACATAATATGCGCATATTTACGATGCACCTGTTACGTTTTATGATTTCGTGGTAAATCTTGACAATATTGAGCGTAATTTAATTTGATTCCTGTTGTGGTAAAATATATGAAAGAATAACGAGCCTTTATCTGTCTACTGTGTATGTTACAGTCTCTAGTATCGTTAGACATATTTATTTTAAACCGTATACTATATAAAACCTAAGTATTAAGTAATATTTTTGACAAAGCGTTTTCGACAATTTAGTACTTTTTAATTTTATAAAAGGATGCACAAAAAAGTCTATCTCCATTTTTGGTTATAGTTAACATAATTTCTCAATGTAAGTACCTAATGCTGAGTGCATAGAAAGTAAACTTCAACCATAATATTATATTGTATCAGAATTTCAATAAGTTCATAAATTATAGGTTACGTTATATAAAAATTACATCTAATATTCGTATACCTTTTGAATGTAAGGCATAGTTCGGTCGATGACACTTGTATTATATGACACCTTACGTTAAGAGCGTGAGAAGAAGGGCAAGTTCAGCCCCTCTCTTTAAGATACAACATGACACAGGTGTACGCATTGTTGTGATATACGCCGCGAAACCCTTTAAACGTTAACGAATATTTTTGTAGGCTGTTTTTGTTTGGATTTTACTAGCGAACAAAAAGTCTTGACAATTTGAACAAGCTGGTGCATTGAGTACCTACATTACTTCTTATTGTGGAACAGACCTATCTAAACAGTAGGTTAATTTTCGTAAATGATAATAAACATAAACAATTTGCTCCCAATGACAACTCTACATTCTTTGATTTGCGTTTGGCGTTGTCTAATTGGTTACGAAAGTGTCAAATTTGACATTAATGACGTTTGATATTGAATGAATTGTCAATAAAATATGATTCTAAACAAAAGAGTAACAAAAATGAACCCGTTGGTTATAACCATAATATTCTATATCTGGTTGAGTTGGACTAATTCGTGTAACTATTTGCGTATAATTTGTAACATCTTCTCTGTCACGCAGAGTGTTTGAAGCTTCTTTTATTAGATCACGACTTCCTATTATGTGGCGTCGCAACACTGCTTTCTTTAATTTATGGACATAGATTAATAACTGCTCTAGTATAGACGCTATTAACAAACCTCTTGATAATGATATATCGTCAATTAATTTTGATTGCTTTGTAACAACTGCAGAGGTTTTATGTATTCCTTATATTCATTCATAATTTCTTAGTGCACTTTTTGTTTGTCTGCGATAATGTATGCGAAAGATTTATATTTACTATTGATAAAAATGATTACGGTAATTTGTAAGATTTTAGCGGCTTTGGCTTGGTGATATGTCGACCATCACCCGCCTGGGACAATTGAAAAGCCCCTTAAAACTGTTTACATTTGCATATCATTGTACATCAGCCGTTGTACATCTAACTACACCTAATATTTGGAAAAGTTTTACGCGACGAAGTAAAGACTGAACCTACTTACTCGCGATTTCCATTAGGTTCGATATTATATAAATCTAATATTAATAATGATAACATAGGACAAGAATGTACATAAGTCATATTATTTAGTACTTATTTACGCAAATTAATAATTACCTTGTTTATAATTTTCTGAGGCAATAGTAGAGTAATGATTCAAATGACAGATAAGCTATAGAATGAATGTGCACTAATATTAATGTAACTGACGCCATTTTTATTTATAACGAGACGATAAAAACGTATTTATTATTAAACTTTTATCAACGTTATTGCAGTTTCAACAATAGTAACTTTGTTATTATTTAATTAAAAATGTAGGTACTTATTCCTGATTTGTAACTTCTTTAGAAAACTCATTTATTTGGTTAACTTCTTCCCATAATAGCAATTGTGTAACAGTGGTCCCGGTCTGCGTAGGCCTTTATATGCCATATGCAATGCCATGTAGAGCTAAAAGATTGAAAGTTTTTTCAGAAACTGCAAACGATAGGTATACAACATTATTAAAGAAACAACTGCTCTCATTGTAGATTATATGAGGCCACCAGAACCAGAGTGGCCCAGACCAAAAATACAAATATGTGGATATCTGCCAAAAGAGTTTATGCGAAATTTTAAGTTAATGTAACTTTAAAAAAATATATGGACAGTATGTTTAATATTTGTAAAAATATGATGTAGTTATTGATAAAATTTAGATAAACTATTAAAACAATCGGTATTTTACTTATTTACCATTTTATTTGGACATGGGCCACTATGGCATTTAGCATTGACAATAAATTTAAAAATAGTGTAGTGGGTTGGGCCACTAGGTATGAAATTTATAACCTTTTCTTTTGATTTAAATGCAGGTTGGCCTTTTTAAACTTAAATAGGATAAATTAAAATTAAAACTAACTTATTTACTGTGTAATTTTGATTAAATTAATGTTTTATCTTAATTTTTTTTTCATAGTTTAATTTTGACTTTAGACTATATTAATTTTAGCTTATTTATAAACACTTAGCGCGTCTTAGGACAACCTGGTATGGTTATTTATTTAATAAATAGGTTTAGTTTAGCCTTTTAAAATAAAAAATAACATTTCATTTACGTGGGCAAAACCATACATTGAATAACACGTAAACAATGCACTTAGACAACTAGTTTCGAATCGTTTCCAATCCTATTAATAAATACACTAGACTATTTTTGAATGTCAGAACATTGTAATAAACTAAATAAATAAGGCTTCTAATGATAACATCGTACTTTTGGTGATTTTTAGGCTTACATACAAAATAATGGATAAAAAGTGCCAATAATCGAATGCAAATATTAAAGATTTTATTAGCCAAACTATTGGAGTAAGTTATATAAGTTTTTCTTTTTTATGACTTAAACGCTTGATTTTTTTTTAAAAATTGGCTCAATATCGAATAATTAGACTGACGTAGTAAATGTTCCGAAGGATACATAACATAATATAAGACTGGCGTCTCAAGATCCTATACCAACACAGATTAAAAGATAAATAAACGATTTCTGTGACGAGGTTATAGTTCATGGCTGCTAAGCAGACGTCTCAACTTTATTAATTTCATTAACTTATTGATTTAAATTTTATTCTACTTAGTCTAAGTTTACACAGTTAAAAATTACTAAACTTTGCCACCGCTGTCTAGGTAGTAAAGAAGAAGGAATATTTACTACAAACTTTATTACTGCATTTTTTAGACGTCAGTTTCCATTTTACATTTTAATTTACAAATGTTTACATTCGTCTCGTATTAAATAAATCAATTGTGAATAATAAAAAAACATTTAAAACTCTGGTTTGATTCCCTCTTAAACTAAGTTTGCAAGCTACTGGCGCTGGCCAGACGGATTAGTATAGGGTTTAATTTCAAGTTTTCATTCTTTTTATTTCGTAAAGACAATATTGACGGAAAGTCTCTTAGTCGCTTTTTACGACACGCATGGAATGAGATGGGGTGGTAACATATTGTATTCTTAATCTGTCACCACTCGAATTTTTTTTTTATTATAAATTTCCAATTAAAAAACTTACTTAAGCTAGAGATTAATTATTGGTATAATGTAATGGTGTTCTTGGTATTACATAGTAATAAATTACTAAACCTATTCTAATAAAATTGCCATGAGACTAATCTGAATGAAAACTCTTTCTCTTTCTTTCTCTCTTATCAGTTTATAATTGACTGAGTTATGAGGTTCCAAACATGAAAACAATATTCGAGTCGGATAAAAAGAAAAGCTTAGTTACAGGAATTTGATGAGGGAAAACTACAAAGTAATTATTACAAGTATGTAATAATTACTTTGTAGTGATAAGTATATTATATCTTTGTAGTCTGTGATGGCCTAATATATACTTAATTTATAATCATAAGATCATATATAGTTAGCTTCTTACCCGTCTGTAACGCCCCTACATTTAAAAACGATTTTTCAAATTAACTATTCAAGACCCGCGAAAAACTTCATACCTACTTACATTGTTTTACTACGGAACTCTAGAAAGATATACTTGCCATTTAAGTCAACTTCAATGTAGTAAGTAGATTTATTCTTAATTACACTCATTGTAACTCCAGCTAGATCTATCCTAAACAAAAATACTTTAAATTATGGTAATTTATAAGTTTGAATTAGTTGCCGCCAAAAAACAAAAAAATATTGACTAATAAATTGATATTCTTCCCTTTAAACTTATTGCACTACTGCAAACTTCTTGAACGCTTACGTAAAATAATGACAAATTTATACACGCTTATTTCTAAAAAACACTATTCAGTTAATAATAAGTACAAAAATAATAATCTCTACTCGTAAAAACATAAGTTTCAAAACCAGAGTAACTCATGTCACATGAGCCAAAATGGCGCCGAAAACCATAGTGACCCAAGTGATCTGGGTCACTGTGCTCTATCGCTATTACTTTAAAATTCGAAATGGCAAAACTCTTTTTTATAACGCCATCTATGATTTTATTTTAAAATTAACTTAAAATCATTTTGATTATAAACTTAGGGGTTTTAGGGGGGCATTGCCGTGCCTAACTAAAAAAATCACAAATTGTGGTCTGGGCCGCTCTGGTTCTGGTGGCCTGATATAAAACTCTATATTAAAGAAGATAATGCTATGATGAGCGAACTTAACTCAAAACAGAGCTATTCGTTAGGAATGTGTTTGTTGCATAATTATAATGTGTGCCGGGGTATTTTAAATATTTTTTTCAAAATGTCACTGTAATCGTCATAAAAGTATTTAGTACTTTCTTTAGGTACATCGTAGATAATTGTGATGTGTAGATGCTTTTTGAGAACATGCAAAAGTTGAAAGTAGCGAGTGGTCCAGTATTATTGTGTGGCATTTAAACACAGTTTTAAATTTTTATTAACATTATGTACATTGTGTTATATCTATACGATTTTATTTCTTAAATTTTGATAAGTGCCCCAAAAACGCCCGTAATTATATCAAGAGATAACTACATGACTACAATTATACCTATAACGATTTCTTATCAAAATAAAAGTACTTATAGGAAACAAAAAAAACTTACAGTAAATATTTTTCACGTTATTCTTAGTTTCTAACCACAATAACTTTCATACCTCTACAACTTAGTAAGTTTTTAATTATTTTCTTTTTACCCAAAAAGCAAAAATCCATCTCAGTTGTAATTAACAAAGAACGATGTTATGAATACGTGTCATATCACCCGTGAAACCCCAGCTTTGTCCAGAGTGTGAAAGGGTTCACTCATTAGGAAGATTGCAAGGGCGCGCGGTGCAAAACAGTGTATGCGTGGTTGAGTTCATACATTGTCTGCGCCTAGTCCTCTACTGTCTCTAACGCTACATCGTTGCCTGTACTCAGGAAGTTTATATTTCTCTGCATAAAAGAAATGAGGCTGTATTGTAACACAAAGAAAGTGCATTCGGGTTAGACAGTTTGAACGAGTAATAAATGGATGATACCTGGTCTTTCCATTACTGTAATTACAGAACATTAGTGGTGTTGAGTAATGACAGTTCCGACTTCCATTTTGATGTACTACGGCTGAAATAAAAGGATGACTCAATTAAATCAACGATAATATATTCGACTTTTAATGAGACTATTGTTTTTATATTATGTGTATTTGCATAATGTGTTACGTCAATGAATGTTGAATTTAGCTCTAGTTATTGGTAAATTTGCGATTAGGTACTTTTATCATTACTGATATAAAAGATTTTAAGTCTCATTTACTTATTATAGGTAGATACTAACATAATATTTAGATATAAATGTCCGTGTATTTAATAAGTAGGCACATTAGACAAGTACTTACAATGATTATTACGTACAGAGTGGAATGTAAAGCGCCGCGGTCACGTTCGATATAAACGAACCAAGATGACATCGAGCAGGAAGTAATGTAGGAAAACGGCCTAACGTCTACCAAGGTCGTCTATGCGACAACTTACATCCACCACGCTAGCCATTAACCGACTCATTGCTTGACAAAAGACTATTGTTCTTTATTTCGTTAGGTTTCGCTATATTTCTACAAATACATTCAAAATATACAAGAAAAGCTATTTATATTAAAATTCAAAGCAGGTATTTGTTGCTTAGAAGATTACTAAAAGTAGACCGCCATAAATATCAGGACCTGATTATCTTGATTAATATAATGTAAGCAGCTAATAGTATTTCTTAAGAATTTAGAATTATATTCGTTAATCGGAATCTGTTTTTTATATCACTCGCTCAATTATAACGCCCAGCCCCTTGATAAATGATCTACCAATACAACGAATTACACTTAGCTGTATGATCTGATCTGTTGTTAATATTTGCACTATTCATAACCTATACATAATATGTGTGCATTGCGGACTTTTATTCTTTTCAATAGCAGGTAACGTTTGCGGTACACAATGGATACGAATTTCGTTCAGCTAAAAAATTAAACACTCTCACAAAAGAATACATTATATTTCCAAGTATGGAGCACTTCTTCACTTCCGAACAATACATTGAATAGGAAACGAAGTGGTAAACAGTGGTTCTTTTGCAGTACGTCTCTTTGCGATGTAGCCATTGATATTGTTATTCATTTAAGTTGAAAACTGTTTGTTAGAATTGGCATAACGTATGTTCTTTCTATATAGATATAATTTATCTAAATTTGAGTACCTAACTAATAAGGGTTACATATTGAAAATTCTCAATAAATTATTTTAAGAAATAACTACACTTCAGACACAGAATTAGATTACGCCATCAAATGTATGTAAAAAAGTAAACAATGAATGCTGACTGAGATACATTATGATGCAATATTCTAGTTTATATCAGACAAGGGAGGCTAAACGTCTGATATTCAAGTCCAGTAGTATGTTTTAATAATGGGATGCTATTTTACCTGATCGTGTTTATTTTTCTAACGGCGTAAATACAGAAAGGTTCTCAGTGATGTTCCATTAAATTCCTTTTCGTAGAAAGTGGACAAACTAAGCTGCAAATAGGATATTGAGGGATCTATTCATCGAAGAAACGAGGAAATAAAAGGTTCGAGGCTCTTTCAGCCATTTCATTATTTGTTCAAATACAAAGGCTAAGGACGAAATACTAAAAATTCTTCGTAACCAATTGTCTAATAGACGCCGGCGTTAAGCTAAGTTCAAAGCAATTTACAGAAGCTATCTTTGAGGTTTTAATACATATCGGAGTTTTTGTTTTGTTAATTCAAAATGGAGTACAGAACACACAACAGTATTGTTTATTATTTGCTAAATAACTATAAGTAATAAGATATTTATATATTTGATTTTGTTTTTCTTTTAGGTTCATTAATAATGTATAATATTTTCTTCAAGATATAAAACAGATTACTTATTGATAATTTTAATAAATAATCTAGCTAGGTATAATGATATGATATTAATATTCTATCACTACAGAGATAGTTTTTGTTGCTTTTTGGAGGTACCTAATTATTACGATCCGATCAGATATGAATCAAGGCAGGTATAACTACACTTCTAAATGCATCTTTTGCCGACGTATTGTCTGCTCGCTCCACCACATCCCAAAAGGATTCCTGTTTGTTATAATTCCGGCTAGCATTTCCATAAAAATCATTTTGATCGTTATCTCCTTGAACAGGTCGGATTCTTTTTTTCAAGTGCATCATTTATTATCTTTAAGACCACAAAAAATGTAGGGTCTATAAGGCGCCGCTGGGTCCCTTCTAGGAAGCGGCCTCGTATTTGTTTGACACTCATCTGTAAGATATAGAGCGCCCAGTGGACAAGGTACTTCGATGAATCCGGACATTTGCGTTGGTTGGACATCGGCAAACGACAAAGAGGTGTGAATTCACGACTCGACATATTTTGCACGGAACACTTATGAATAAGATAATCAAATAAGAAGATCTCAGATATATGTTAGATAAAGATTTACTATGGGCTACGAATAAAGAGATTTGACAGATATTTTTTACAGGAATATTTAAAGTCGGGCGTGAGATGAACAAGGTCAGGTAATAATCAACAGATATGTATTACCTATCTCTAGAAATCAAGGAAAAATTAACACCAGCTTGCTTATTTAGCTTACTACTTGCAGGAGATTTTTACCTCTATATACTTAGGACAACCTTCCTTGCAGTAGGACGTTTATGGGCTGCTATACAAGTAGGGCAAGTGAAGAAAGTAAAGAGAATGCATCGTCCAATAACACCGGGAACACCAAGGAATAGTAGATTTGCCTGAAAGACACTGATGTTCCTCTTGATACTAAAGGCAGTTTCGCTACATTATGTTTTCACAAAAAATATTGTATATGAAATTATTTTTTAACATTAACTAACAACACTTTATCTCCTCAAAACACTTTAATTGTTAAGGCTGTTTTTATATGTGACCTCAGTGAATACAGAATCATAGTTCAGGTAGTCGCTGAAAGGGTTGTAAGGAGCTTTTATTTCACGCACACTACACATCATTATCTGACATGATACAGCCTTATAGATAAAGCATCACGTGTTTCTTATAACGTTCAACGGTCGTTGCGCAATTTCCCACAGCATCTCAAAAGCAAATACCTTCTATTGAGCCAGGATACAATGGTAGGGCAAGAGTCAGGTAAAGCGGCTCACCCAGCGGGGTCCCAACGTAGAAGTTTTATATTTCCGCTTCTTTGTCATGTCCTTGGGCCAATTAATAATTTCTCTGGATGACCGAAGTCATTGTTACCCGATAGTCATGCACCTACGCCCATTGAAATGTCGAAGATTGATGAACTCCCCGCAATTGTCACATTTTTACTTTTATAGACTGTTTTTGCAGTTGTACACTTCTTCTGAATGACTTTGTTCAGAGATTATTTTGTTCACAAGAAACACAAATACGTCGTATATCATATATGTAAACGTAAGAAAATTTAAATAAAATCGTAATTAAATAACTCAGTATATAATTATATAAATTATTTAGGTAAGAACTTGTATATGAAAAAACATGGATTTTATGTTTTATTTATCTTATAAATGTCTATTTGAATTAAGTTAATTTATTTTAAGGTATGATACCTTAAATCGTCGTAATAATAATGTTCCTTAGAAGGCATGACTCTACTTCAATATTACTGTGAAAAACAGGCAAGTTTTCAAAGTCAAAGTCAAAAACGCTTTATTCAAAATAAATATAATTTTTATTATATATTTTTTGACGTCCTTTAAACTACTTAGTCTAAGTTTAAATACATTTCAAAGCTTAGAAAACTTTTCCACCGCCTCCAAAGCGCGAGTAGAGAAGAAGCGGCGCAACAAACTCTACTGCTGTATTTTGGATTCAGTTTCATTAACCCTTTTCTTGACGGTGTGCATTGTTATGCACATATGTAGAAATTAAAATCTGCAGAGTTAATTACTAATGAAATAAGTTTATTTTTTCCTTGTGTATAACATTAGTATTCTACTGATTAAGATAAAAAATATTATGATGTTCGTGGCTAAACTGAATTAGCAGTAGAAAGCAAAATAGTGAACCGAACGCCAGGCGCTTGCGCACCGTAAGGTCAATATTATTGATTTCACTATGTTTTTTGCGTTATTGCCCTAATAACTAGCTATTATAATGTAATATATTATATTGCCTATTCGTTTATGCTATTTTTATATATTTATATACGATAAATAGAAACTTATGCAACCGTTTTTGTGTATGTATCTTTAAATGCACACTGCCCGGGCGTCATGTCTAATGTTTTTATGGCTATGTACATTTAGAGATACACTGTCCTTTTACCGCACTAATATTTACGATACAAAAGTATCTCTGTCTGATTGTCTTGGACGCTTCTACTAAAAACTGCTAAGCCTATTGTGATGAAATATCGTGTAAAAATAGCTTGAACCCCGGAGAACGATATTATGGGCTTTTACCGCGGGCATGTTTCCAAATTTCCTTCTCAATGTAGGGTCTCTTTGCATTCTCTACCGCATTTATCACGGGGAGTGCTCTGAGGAGTTGTTTTGGACATTGCCCTTAGCTGAACTTCTCCACAGAACCACTCGCAATCGACTGTCTTACTATCGTCATCACCTTGATGGTTGGCGCTCATCCACTGTGCGAGTTTCGCGAAACTTCCTACCGCGAACAACTGTTTTGTGGAACAAGCTCGCTGCGACGATATTTCCGGACGACTTGGGGAGCTTCAAGAAACGAGCGTACTCCCTTTTATAAGGTCGGCAACGCATCTGTGATTCCTCTGGTGTTGCGGGTGTCCATAGGAGGCGGTGATTATTTACCTTTAGGTAACCTGCCGGCTCGTTTGCCTGTTTGTTTGATTTTGTAGCTCATCTTTTGAAGATGAGCTACACAATGATGTGCCACGCAATCGGTCTGATAGCACTTCAACACCGTTTTACCATCTTCCTTTGAAAATCTCCAGCTGTTGTGTGATAGTGATACTGAGATACCTACCATTACAAACACAGGTAATCTTTAAGATGTTCCCATCAATCACCATTAACTTCTGCTGCATCCCCATTGATTCTATCTCAGTATCCATCATTGCTTTGGCAACATCCTACTGAAAACTGTCTGCTGTCACCTAATTCATCTTCATATAATCCAGCAGATAACCTAGTTTCTCCTCTGGCTGTAACCTCTCAATCTGTACTATCTCCGCTAAGTATCAATATCATGTGTTCATCCAAATAAATTGTTTTTCTTTCTTTCTTTTTCGCCAGTGGCTTCTACATCAAATTTAAGTTCTTTCTCTTTTAGCCGTTACTCGATCAAAAAGACCAAGGCTAATTATTCATCATTCTCCTGCTCATAACTCAATTTTATATGAGGTCGGCGCAGCATGGGTTTCTGCCTCTAGGTCTTCTCCCGCTCACTTTACTCGTTATGATCAGCTTTTCCAGGTTATCACCCTTTTTTTAGGCAATGTGCCCAAAAATCTCCAAAATTCTTCGTAGGCAGTGGTGCTGAGCCTCGTCGGTAATCTGTATTCAGTTTCCCAGGTCATAATTTTCAGGGAAATTTATAAATTTATCCCTCGACAAAGTACAATTTTATTATTAATTACATTTATTTTATAATTGATCACCTAATTTTGTTAAATAATGCGAAGTAAAATTATTTTTTTGTTATATTTAAGCAAAAATTGATATTTTTTATTGAATGTGATTATGGCAATGTGTCTTTAAGGATACGCTCAATTTGGAATGTTAAAATTTGGCCACTAGGCAATGTGCATTTATGGATACATTAAAAAAAACTTATTTCGAACTGATATGGATTTTTTTTATTATTTTTCTACCCTTCTTTAGTACCCGTAGAAAACAAATATGCAAAAAAAATAATAAAAATCGAACATAAAATGTCTTGCCAAGAAAAGGGTTAAGAGCGGTTTATTGAACTACGTGACAAAAATTGTTTGACTTCATGCTTTTTCAAATTCGTGATGGGAATATCCTCACAACTCTGGCTACTCACCGGTAGCCTTATTAGGAACTTTAATATCTTTATCGTTGCAGGTTATTTTATGTTTCGACACTACTTAAAAATTCTATGTCTCCACGAATTTCATAGACCAGGGAAGTATTTCAGTGCTGTAAAATCAGCCTGATCTGAGTATGTATGCCTCAGGTTTTTGTTGAAGGTTTTACATTAACACATTAGATATTTGACGGTCTCCGCATATTTACCAATCATTTTTGTGTTGCTCGCCAAATTTATCTTCTATTGATAATTTTAATATACTATCGGGTAATGACAGTCAAACAAGATCGCCATGCTTCGTCTTACTGTGGCAAAACACAAACACTCATTTACATTAACTACCTGCTACGAGTGCGATATAAGTACCTACTTAGGTCTAATATGATCGTTGTAAATATCAGAAAGAGTTTCTTTGTTAAACATTGTTCTCTTTTAAAATTTTCCACTTTCATCCTGTGCCTCCATTTTTCATTAGCTGCATCATCTCAACTTTGTAAAAACAGCCATCGAATGTAGGTAATAAGTTTTCGAACAGTGCACATGGCCACGATGAGGTACAATTTCAGAAATACTTTAATTCTGTCTAATCGAGACAAAGAACAATAATGCTAAGAATATCTATTTGTAAATAGTACAAACTGCCTTAAGCGATTTTCGGAAATACTAGGTATTTCGAGATAATCTGATTGCTTTGGTCCCTCAAACCATTAGTTATAACAAAAAATAATTAATAAAACAAAGTTAAGCAAAACGAATATTATCATTCCACTATGAACAGGTAAATTATACATTTTTATTTCGGCTTTACCTTTTTTTGTTCTTCTGTTTGTCTGATCGTCTCTGTATTTCCTGTTTGCGAAATTAAATTCAAATATATGCATACTTTTTGTTGACCAGTTACAACCGGGCAACAGAATTGAACAAGTCAAGACGATGAAGACGAGAAAAAAAAATACTTGTTTTTGTAGTTTCTTTGTACTTATATACTTCCTAGCCGTATTTATAATATTATCAATTAAGGTTATTTACGCGTGGTTAAATTAACGTGAATAATTTATGTTCACTTACTTAAATAAATTATCTACATAAATAATTTAGATGTTGAAGTTTGAACATTTAGGTAAGTACATAAGTATTTTCCATTTGTAAATTACAAGAATTGGAAGTCATCTAGGAGTTAAGATGTTCTTGTTTAGTCATAAGTTGGCAATACTGATAAATCCGACATCAGTATATGGGACAAGGGCCATTAGTCTTAAGGACCTCAAAAGGCGACGAGGAAAACAGAATTGGTTCTATATTTACCTGTCTTAGAGCATAGATTTCAGTTTTTTAGGGTCTTCCCCCCAAGTTTATTTAAGTTCACGAATATCTTAATGTTTTTATTAAGCATACTTTTAATGCGTCACATTTTAGATTAGTAATTAGTTTCGTCTATTTTGGCTAAAATAATATTTTAATAAAACTTGCTGTCATTATGCACATGCTATTCGAAAGGTTGACTAAATATGCGTAAAAATATCAATGAATTTGATGGTACGGGTAAAGAACCTGCTACCTTCTTTTGATAATAAGTAGTTAGTAATAGAAGATAAGACAGAATACCTATTACAGACAACGGGCATTCGTAAGTGTGTAGAAATCAAAAGTAAGGGTACAGAAAGAGCTCTCCTCGCCTGCACATACGGACCTTATTTAAATAGAGACAAAGATATTTTTATAAGTCCAATTGCACTAATATGTGTGAGAGATATGTATTTTGTAGGTATATATGTACTAAGTCTGTTTCATAGAAACGCTAAGTTTTTGATGAAACTGGTTACCTATAATTACTAATGTTTTTTAATCATATCCGCAAGAAGATAACGGCAAATAATACTAATTAACCTTGAATACTTTATGAACGATTTTCTATGTATACTCCTAGTTTGCACACTAATTGAATATCAGTTTTTGACAAAAGTGTGAATAGAATGAATATTAGTCATTTTAAGTCTATCAATTTTTATTTTTAGCTTCTGTTTGCGACCTTACCTAATACATAGGTACTAATAAGATAAACTTATTATCAGATAAACTTTAAGTATGTACTTACTTAACATGATTGAACGAATGTTATTAAAATTTGACAATATCTGTTATCCTAGCTAGATGATTGCAAGGAAATCCATGAACATACCCGTTAATCAAACAAAAAATTATTGTAATTTTTAGTAACAAAACATGTATTTTGGATTACTTTATAGTGTATTTAGATTAATATAAGAAAATAACTAGGTATGTAGGACAAGTTAATAAACGTGTGTAATATGACGAACGTCAAATTTCCCATAATTTGCACTACTTTAGGATAGATTGATTAGGTTCATGGCGTTATACCTTGTAACGAAAATTGATTAAATTAATAGGATCATGATATAACGATAAACATGACCTAGTACAGTTGATAATTATGTAGGTAGCATTTATCTCTTCTGCGATATTAGATTTTCTTTTGATAATTGAACTTATAATGATTATACCTACATTTTAAAATTGGCAAGGGTCTTATATAAGATTATATACTTATAGGAGACTGGCGAGTCTACCCTACATGTAGGGCACTACATGTTGGTCTAGTGTAATCACATGTAGGCTATTAGGACACTACATATCGGAGATTGGCGAGTCCCGATCGCCCTACATCATGTACATCACATCTACATCTCATCTACATCATGCATCATGTGTAATTAAGTCACTTAAATTCCTCATAATCTTGATTTTTTTATTAATAAATACCATACATATAGTATATTTTTATATATAGTAACCAGTGCTAATTCTCATGTTCATGTTTACAACATTATTAACTTTTACATAGAGCGGGGATCAAGGCGCATCGACTGTAACCACTACGCCAAAGAGGTGGTTATAAAGTACACAGGTAGGTACCTTATATATAGAGTATAATTTCTAAGTATGTATATTATTGACGCACGTAGAGTATTACTGTTGTTAATTAACGCAGCCAAAATCGCCAAATAAAGTATTTAATCTTAACAACAAGGAAGTATATAAAATTCCGCGGATATGTAAGTAGCTAAACTATGTGTACAATAGTGATTAAAGTTGATTGATAACCTATACGTTCAGATAAAAAAAAAAAATTGTCACAAATATTTTGTCAAGTTTCCTTATTTGATCATAACTTTATTTCGCGTTTAGTATGTAAACATGTATTTTATTTTGCTGTTTATTTGCCATTCTTGTGGTTACTATATATTCTTATCTGAAACAAATGAATACTAAGTACAGTCAGCCCCAAAAGTCGCTGAACACATTTTAAATTCCAAAACTGCTGAACACTAAAAATGTCATAAGTCAGTGTCGCAACAAGAGTACACAGAATAAGCTTTACATACGAAACGACCATAACACGCTGAACACGGTTATTACAAAAGTAACTGAACCCTAGTATTTTTAAAAGTAACTGAACACTAGTATTCCCAAAAGTATTTGAACACTAGTATTCCAAAAGTAGCTGAACATCATTAAATACAAAAGTAGGTTAACAAATCATATTTTCAATGTTATTGCCTGTCAATCTACTTTTGGTGTTCTTGATGTAAAGCGAATAATTTTGGTCCATTGACATGTAAAATAATTTGACAAATATATACCTAGGCTGTAACCAAGATAAAAAAAACGTTGTAATTAAACCTCTTTGTCGTTTCGTATGTAAAGCTTATTCTGTGCTCTTGTTGCGACACTGACTTATGACATTTTGAGTGTTCAGCAGTTTTGGAATTTAAAATGTGTTCAGCGACTTTTGGGGCTGACTGTACATATATCGTCAAGCATATAAAAGGTGAATCAAATATAAAAAGTACACATTACGAGAGGAGGAAAACACAAATTCGATTTTTTTTCTTTGATAAGCTTTAAACCTAGAAATAATCTAATCTTAATACACTTTAGTAACGTGGGAGTAAGCAGGCCAGCGAAGCATATTTGACCTTTCTCTCCTTGTAATAACTGGTATTCAACATATATGTATCTGAAGAAGTTTACCCTGTCATAAAGGGTCCCTAATTCTAATACTAGTAATGATAAGTTAAATCAATTGTTCCATTTCGTAGAGTTTACATTGATGCACGATATCCGCTGTCAAGTAGCTTTTAACTCCGCGAGCTTCGCATAATAATACGCCGTGTTCACCTATCCACAGTCTCGGAAGACATATAAATAACCATGCTACCGATTGATCTTATAATATGTTACGAACAAATAAATTTCCTAACACCTTATTGCTTATAAATAGCAGATTATTGCCTGACTAATATCTCACTACAGTTGTTTGTATGTGTTCAACAGGGCGAGACTGTGCAGATGCCGTTTAGCATTGCTTCCAGTTCGTTTGATAAGTGTCACCGGCGATGTAGCGGTCCATATTGCACTCTACTTGTGATTTTAATTACTTCTTGTTGGTACTCCATTTGCTATATGGACTTACTGTGACTCGTCAATTAATAGGCTGTTATTAGCTCCAAAAGCCGTTGTAATAATGGCTTTGCTTCTCATCCATAGGTGACAAGTGTAACTAGTTACTGTAGTTGAATTAGTCCGTCATCGCACATAGAGTTTGCTTCTTATATTCCTCTTCTTTGTCTTTGACGACACCCATGCCTCAAAAATGGGTGAATAGGGATTTGTTTTATATTTTCTTCGTTCGTCACACTGACGTGTATTTATTTAATTTATTCAAACATACAAACAGTTTGCATTTAATTTATAATTACAAGCATCACTCATAGAGTAATACTATCAATACTTACTTATTTTTATTTGGTTAATAATACGACATAGGTAGTGGTCAATGTCAGACGACCACGTCCACGACTAAATAATTTGACACTTCATGTTAGTTTTTATTTTGTTGTTAATTGCGAATCAATCCTACCTACATCTTAGCGAATTTTGTGAGGAATAAATTAGGAATGACATTGTGTTGTGATAAAAGAATGTGTTGGAAGGAAGGTTGTCTTCAGAAACGAGGAAAAGACTAATAAAAACTTTTAGTTATATTGATTGTTAATTATGGTATAGATAAAGCTTGGTAGTTGGTGAATTTACCTACAATTATTATATATTGATGTTACACACAGGACTTATACATAGTCTTAAGGAAGGTAAAGCTTTACTATAGTTTTACTATAAGTGGTCTGTAAATACAATACGTAGGTACCTACATACAATACGTACATACTTACATAGAAAAATTTACACTTAATTCAACAGGTATGTTCAACTACACAAATATTTACAGGATTAGAACCTGCGATCTCCAGCGTGATAGTTTGAATCACTAACGACTACGACATTCAATCCTCATTAGTTACTATTAAACGATACGCAACAGAAAATAGCTTAAGTATTTTAAATACATAGTGGGTACCTGTATAATGTGACAGATTACTGCATTTTTCCATGTGGTACGCGTTTACAGTGAGCCGCCTCGGATCCGGGTCATGCGCGTCACGTAACGGGTTCGATGATAACGGCGAGACCCAGCCTAGGCTAGGTCGTGGAGCGGGATGAACTACGCGGAAGTTGAATCGCGGACGATGATTAAACAACTAACGTTTTAACGTTGATGCCTATTTATTTTATTGGAGATAACTTAAAGCTTGATGTATATTTTAGATTTTGAGCTTTAGCAGATTTTAAAACAATTTCAGAAGCTGCTTCAGCTCGTCACCAATATAGTCTTCTTATCTTACAGTTATCAGATTGGGTTTGGGTTTTTTCTATGTATAATATTTATCAGTGGTCTTGTACCCATAGTATAAGCTCTGTTTTGGCTTAGATGACGTTGAGTGAATGACGTAAATTAAATTGCAACAATCTTGTGACTCATCGTGATTTTAATCAAAGGAGACATTAATACCAGTGCTAAAATTGGCGGCCGAAATACCTCGTCTGAAGCTCGGGAGCGCGTTTATAAGACTTGGTATCACCATTGTATCTGCCAACAGCTAGCTCTATGGCTCTACTAAACACCTATGAAAATATTTGCTAAACCTCGGTAGCACGCATGAGGTCGTGAGTTCCAGTCTCACATAGGACAATCAATTGTTCCTATAATCTTTAATCAAAAATGTCTTGATTCAAGACATTTTTGTGGCTTTTAAATGTATAGCAGGTATAGCAGTACTCGTAATATATTGAGTATAGGGCATAATTCCTAGTGCCAAATTGTCGTTTTTATTGAAGATAAGATGCACTCAGAAATTGTGTTGGCTTAAAGGTTAGTAAATATTGAGTAAAGCAGGAGGAGCGCAGGTTAGTCGTTTAAGATTACTCCCCTTAGATTAGATCCCTGAGTCCGGAGAAGAGCTCCGGGAGATTGAAATAAGTTCCGGAGAACGGAAGTAAACTGCTCCTACTCACATTCGAGAACTGTCGTAGTAATACTTGCATCTATTATCTTAATAGCTGTTTAATGTCCTACTGCAGGGACAGTTGTCAGACGTATTGCTGAATGGACTATTTCGAGATTTGCTTTCTTGTAGGTAATTACTATTTATATCAAACGACACTCATTTGCGACATCATAAAAGGGACGGATATATTGATCGCATGGTAAATTATCTGTCTAATTTATCTTAAGTAGTTGGGTAATGGTTTGGGAAATTGACCATTTTGAAATAATATTATTCTTTTGTGGTCATCATTGGTATATCATGATTTGTCACTTCTTAATACCTCTTCCAAGTAAGTTAAGTCAATACGTACGCTAAAGCTAATACGTACATATTTTAGTCCTTTGCATATTATGTTTGTTTAAATCACAAGCAAGCGAGTGCAAATATATTTATTATTAAATATTGTGTCAGTAAGTTAAGAAAACTACTAATTCATTTATTGGGTGCCATGACAGTTTAGGTTTTTCTACAAACACTATTCACGGTTTGTCGGCACGGGCGCGCAGGCTGTGTACAACTCAAAGAAAGTAAGTTCACTGCCACGGTCGTGCGCGGTACGACAACCTTGCTCTAAGTAGGGTTGACAGCTGGTCACGATATCAATATTTTTAATATGGTTTTAACAGTTTTTTTTAAGTTATAAATTAAATAATTATGAAAGTTTGATTGTACCTGATGAAAATCCTGAAAATCTGATGAAATCAATAGTAAATAAATTAATTACTTCAATAATTTGGGCATCAAAAATCTTTCAGCAATTTCGGCTAAAAAACGATTCAAATAAATCGAAATACATAGGTACGCCCAAAAACATCACTCTCCTTCTGACAAAAAATAAGTAAGTCCTAGAAACTAACATACTCTTACGTCTTAAAAGTATATAAAGTAGGTAACCCGTAATACAATAACCTAGAGTTTTTTAACGATAGTGAAACATGTCATAATTCAGTAGAATATTTACCAAACGGAGACGTATATTTAAGAGTATTAAATCAATATAAAATGTTTAGCAACCCTAATCAGAGTAGTCAGTGGCTCAGCGTAACATTTGTCTACTGCCAAATTACAAGATTTTACATTATTTATACATTCAGATCATTCTCGTTCCTCCACAGACTGGACGTGATGACACCGATTGTGACATTTAGTAGAAACACGTTTTTTAGACAAGTTTTTCATAGGCCTTACGTTGATCGTTTAAATTAAATTATATAGTATTGTATTATTAAAAAACGTTATTTGATAAACCTATCGACTATGAACCTATGACCCTTTTTGTAGGTAAAACAAAAACAGCTTAACGAAAGTAAATGTTATACTTTAAAAAACTAGAGCCTTTTATGGGCTATAAAGCAAGGCCTAACAAAAAAATAGTTTTTGATGTAGACAAAGAAAATAAATAACACTAGATAAAATAGATAAAGAATTTATATTTCAAAACCAAGTGTTAATTTCTGTAAGCTACTTTTTTATTTTATGCTTCCATCGATTTAAACTGTATTATTTGTTATATACGATATAATCAATAGTATACAAAATAATGTAGCTGTTATGAAGATTTATCGTTCGCTATATTATGTGTATTTAATACCGGCCACCCTTCACGTTTCATTAATGACAGAGCAATTAATTAACCCTCTGCTTCGTGTTATTAATCTTAACCCTGTACGGTTGCGGTGATACCACTTAAATTATATCTATTGTTGACTTTCACGAGGGGGTTTAGTTCACTGAATTATTGTAGAATAGTTACTACATATGGTACTTACAATACAAAATTAGTAGGTACTTTTAGAGAATGTATATTTCGCATAAGTTTCAAATGGGTGCGCCAAAGTTCACCTAAAATTTCAACTCCTATAATTGGAAGTCCGAAAATTTTCTTCCTAACATTTTTCATCCTAACAATCGCAATTCCTAAAATTTTTGTCCCTAACATTAATAATCCGAAGCATTCAACTTCATAATTTCAGTAGCAATAAACATCTATTATACTATTATTTGTTTTCCTATATTTTCTCAACATAACCATCATTTATACTATAATTTAAAGTCATATCTTTTTGTTTAGATTTCTTTTTATTCATAATAATCAATATTAAATACATTAATTTTGCGTAACTTTGTTGACAACATGTAGGTATAACATAATATACCAAAGACCAGAGCAAAACCAGAGTCCCTCTTCAATCATCCAGTCAAGATCCAGAAAAGAAATGGGTCCTATTTATAATTATTGGTTTAGGTTATGGTAGAACTGTGACCCCAACGCACGAGCCGAGCGAGCGCAGCGAGCGTGCCGCGGGAGCGGCCGGCGAAGTGCCATAACCGAATTGGTCCTTTACTTATTGGTTTAGTTACGGTTACGGTAAACTCTCAGGCCATAAGCATAACCGTGAACGAGTCCTGTTTTATGGATTTCATTAATTTAAGACAAAAATATTCTAATAATTTTAATAAACAATAATTTAAAAAAATGGTTTAATGTAAAAATGTAAAAAGTTGTTTTGTAATCACAAGAAATAGTATAAAAACAAATCTTTTTATTACTTTCACTTGGTAAATATTTCTTTCTGAGTATGAGAGAAAATATTATGGTGAAAATGTTTAGGGATAAAAGCGTTATGATAAAAAACATTATGAGTTTAAATATATTTACATAACGATTTTCGGAAACATGAGTGTTATGAACATCGCCGGTAGCAATACAAATAGTATGAATGAAAACTTTAGGATTTAAAATTTTAGGAAGAGTGATCATTCGGATTACAAATCGTTAGGAAGAACATTTTCGGATGAAGAACTTTAGGTGAGCCAATATGGACCCGTTTCAAATACCTATATTATTTAGCTGATGCCCGCGGCTTCACCCGCGTTGTACACTATCTATATTCCAAATTGCATTAAAATCCATTCAGTAGTTTTTGCGTGTAAGAGTAACAAACATCCATCCATCCATACATGCTCACAAACTTTTGCATATTTTATAATATTATTAGTAGTAAAAATTGTTATCATAGTGTTTGGGAGAAACCCTGCCTATAAATACCAATCTGGCTAGGCCCCGCATTAAATAAAAACTTAAACTTACCGACGCGGTATAGGGCTTTGTTTATGTAGAGTTTTTTTTAGTCGCCTTCTTTACCTTAGTCCGCTTTTCAACACTCCTGGAATAAGAGTAGATGGGATAGTGGCACCAATATACTTATTGTTAATTATTTATATGCAATTAAATTTTCATTATTTAATTTGTTTTTGATTTTCGTTTATGTTTTGTTTACTCTGCTCTTCATTGGAAGTATAAAAATTAAGTGCTTTGTTTGTTCAACGCAAAGAATCAGCGGACGTAAAGTAGTCTGAACGTTCTTTAGTTACCAATGTGGTTATAAATTGTTTTATTTTGATACTTTTCTTCCTGAACTATATTATTATTATTATTCGCCGAGGCCCACGGCTTCACTCGCGTTGTATAGGCAGCCTAGATGTTATTCTACACCCTAAACTACCTGCATTCCAAATTTCATCAAAATCCATTTAGTAGTTTTTGCGTGAAAGAGTAACAAATATCCATCCATCCTCACAAACTTTCGCATTATTTTATAATATTAGTAGGATATTGGTCTCTTTAACTGTCACCAGCTTAGTAATTTTCCAAAATGCATAAATGAACACTAGATTCCTACTACCTATTATTTTCTACATATAATTTTATTTCAAATGAAAACTGTCGTGCTAAGGTATCCGGACTTTTAAAGACATGCAATCAAAGAACATCCATCTCAAGACAGTAATTTGTGGATCACACAAATCTTGCGTGAGAAGCTGCGACCCTAACACGGCATTTTAAATTTGTCTATATGTTACCAAAAGAAGAACCTACAAATATCATTATGAATTATCAAGAAATACCTAACCATACAGGTAGCAGTTAGTAACATAGGTACCTATTTACATTGGTAAGGCAGCATTGGCGCCGACCCAAGCGCCGTACACCGTTGCTTTGCGGAATGTCTCAGGATCCGGTTCATACACTTGTTGTATACGAACATGATCTCTTACTTATATTTCAGAATGTTAAATGATAACATTTTTATTGTAATAAATATCTTGTTGATATAAACAAAAGGAAAGGTTGTTTATATTATTGTAGGAAGGTACTACTCTGTGTGTGGCAAGTTCATATCGGGATGATAACAATCGAATAATGTTTTAGTTGTCAATTATTAAGTCCACCCACAAGAGACACGAGCTTTATTTAGGTGTTTTCACTGCGAAGACGACTATGTTTCAGTTTGTTACCTTCGTTCAGTCGCCTTTCGCGTGAAGAGTAAGTACTCAAACTAATCCATTATAACAAATAAGGTTGGTCTCTTCAGCACAAGAACTTCTGGATCCGCAACAATTATATATCGACATATATCGATAAATAGGGTTGTATTCTTGTAATGTTGTGTTTAGCTGGAAGGGTAAGGTAGCAAGTTAAATTGCAAGGCTTTGGCAAACGTAAAAGCCTTTACCAAACTTCTTCGTATGGTTTGGACATGCGCGGTTAACAAATTGTTGAAAAAATTGTTGTTCATGATTTTGTAACTGTGACTTGTTTCCAGTACAATGTTGTGTTTAAGTGTTTAATGCATTTTGTACGATTAAAGTGATTTTCGTTTGCTTAGTGGCCACTGGCATTGAGAGCTGTTTAGGCCGCCCATAGGCCAACAAGTCAAAGGGACTTGTAATGGCCATTTAAAGTGAATATTTCCATTCTATTAGACTAATAGTTTTCGTATTATCACATCAATATAAATAAAACAATACGACAAGATTCTCAGACGTACTGACGCGGCATACGATAGAAATCAGACACGTGTACTGAATGCAAATGTTCAAACGAATGCATTACCATGTTTTAATTCTATTATAGTACCTACATATTTACTAATGTAGCCCCATGAAGTATGCATTAGGTGTGCGCCGAGGTATATTATTCGTTAATTTTATTTTCTTAGACCTTTAACAAATAGAACCACACTAGGTACACAATAGAATATCAATTGTTACCTGTCAATTACGACCAGCACGACAGTTAATGTTAATACTTCGTATGGTACCAAATAGGTTCGATTTACCACCTGATCTTACCTATAATTGAAGAGTGCAAGAGTCACGCAGATTGAATTTTTACTTGTTGGATGCACGACCTTGTAGTTGATTCTCTTAATCTCTCTAAAAAGGCACTGAAATATTTTAGATAGCACCTATGCTACTTCAGCAATTTTAAAACTAGAAAATTCCAAGACAGTTTTGCTCTTAATGTTTCTAAGGTTTGACAGCGCTAAAGAGGAACCTAATTGAGATCTTCTGTATGAAACCGTTTTTCCTACTTTATGATTTGAATCGGAAATTAGATAAGGAATGAATGCCTTAACTCGCAGTTACGGTCAATGACTTAGAATGAAGACAAGGTGAACTATTGAAACTAACATGATCTTTTCTTTGCATAAAAATCTACATTTTAATATATAATATCTAATGTTTAAAATACCGTGTGACATTGCAGAAATGTTACATTCGAAAATTATGTCTTATTTACATAAAAAAAATCCGAAATTATTCCTTCATTCTGTTCAAGGTTATTTTAAACACAGCAGAGTCCAAAAATCGTTTGTTGATTCCATAATCTTTGGCGTTGTAGGGGTCAAAAGCAAATCCTACTGTAAAAGAAGATATGAAACATTGTGTCTCCTCGGACGGCAAAGCGCTTATTGTAAATAAGAATGAGTTAAGAACACATCACAGAGTTAAGAACACATCACAATTGTGATAATTTAATTATAATATATTTCTTATGGAGGTCATCTACTATCACACTGCAGTAGTAAATAACAATATTGCATTTCTGAAAGGGTAAACCATACAGTGGTGAATAATCATATTATTATTTTTAGACGATGTGCTAGACGATGAATACTAACGAAAAGTTGTCTCGACACCTACGTGTTGTGTAAGGTTGAATCACAACAGAGATATGCAATGATCAAGCCAAAGTCAGACGCCATCATATGTGAATCAGCGCGGACCGGAAACTTCGCCATGTTGGCTCGCAGCCGCCATGTTTATCAGTACTCCGGAAGTTGCGCGCGCGCCGACCGTCTTTAGATACCATTTTCATAAGTAGTGTGGAGTACGAGTCGGAAATATTCGGCATCTATTTTCGGTGTCGACGTTTTTCCGCTTCACGGAGACATTCGCCGGAGTTAATCATATAGTTGACGACGAAGCCCGCTGTATTTATAGAGAAAATTGTTTGCCGGGACGCATATAGATTTAGAGGCACGAACTTCTGTCTGGGAACAAGTTTGTGGAACACATTGTAAACACACATCGCATAACTCTGCAATTAACTTTTATGCGTTTTTTTCTTGTATATTTAATTTAAATAAAATGTTAGTTCAGTTGTTTCCTGGCTCGCGCAGGTATTATGATATTCTTATGACATGTGATTCTTATTGTAAGTGACTTCATTTGCATAAGCATATATAAAAATGTGCTAATGATTTTCATATGACGTCATGTTTGAATTCATTGTAAAACCGGAATTTTGTTCATATATGTATAATTTACTTTGAAGTAGTCGCTTTAACTTCCAAATAAACAAAAGAGCAGTACATACGAGTACTTTTATATAAATCTACATTACTTATTAACCTGTTCTAATAAATATTAGGTACCTAGGTATATTGTTTTTCACTTTAATATGACATTGACTAAGCTTAGTTTACCAATTTTATATTTATTTGAGTAAGTACCTATTTTTTTCATGTTTTAAAAGGTCGTTTAGGACTTTTAACAAAGAAACGTTGAGTGCAACTATAATGATGTAGGTAGGTAAATCAGTATAATATTTAATTCTATTGGTTGCCTGTGATTCTTATATCTTCTTAATTGAACTACAAATAAGATGTCCTAGAAAGGTTTGACTGCGTGCAGCTGTTTTGTTTGTAACTAGAATACCCACTAGGTATTATGTAACGACATAGTGTAACAACACTACAAGGATACTTTACCACACTCTTTTTTACTTTAATCAAGAGAACAAGTTAATTATAAATAGAATAATGTAGTTGGTTGTCAGTGTGGTGTTTGAAGAAAGGGTGCGCGAGCGCACGGAGGCACTAAAGGAATGTGGTCGGACAAGCGGGGCGGGAGGGGAGGACTGAGGGTCCGGGAGGTTGTTGAGGGACAAAGCCTCGAGAACTGGTTTTGCTTCCTGTACGTGTCGGATGTCCTGCGGCTTCCTGCCCCTTTCCCCGCCTACCGCACACTAAAGAAAAAGGTACAACTATAGGGCTGCACTGCATCCAATCACATTCAATATTTACCTTACAAAGTTTTATTTATTTATTTTATTTAAAAAAAGGCAATGACCTTGCCCTGTGTCGCAACTTACAAACTTTAATTTAACGGACACAAGGAACATCCAAACTTAGGACAATAATTTGTGGATCGCACCAAAAATTTGTTCTAGATAGGATTTAAACTTGCGACCTAGTGCTCGGCAGCCTACACAACCGCTTTGCCACAGAGGCATTTTTTACTGTTAAAAATATTTATAAGGAAGTATTTGTCGCTTACGTTAATCAAAAAATCGCACGTCTCTACTATGGTTAGTAACAAGCAAGCCGCAAAACAAATACGATACGTCACAATCTTTGATAAAAGATTATTTTTCATGATTCACACGTCGCTTCTTAGTTATGTTTTGCGATATATCATTTTATTATGTTTTATCTGTTTACTTTGAATTGGAATTATCTGAGTTGGTTCATTGTGATTATTAAAGAGATCCTGTATTCAAAGACGTGTAGTAGGGACTGGTGACAAATTTAGTACATACATTGCAACTTAGCTTTTTCAGTCCCCAAAGGTGTCGTATACATATAGCTCCGTAAATTATTATGACGATCATAATTAAAAAAATATCTCACCAGAATAGATCATGGTGACAGGTAACTTGTATCGGAACGTCAAGCCAAAAACATGTAAAGTAATTTAACGGAAATTGATTTTTAAAAAGGTTTCCGAGACATGGTGTAACCCTGATAGTACGGGAGATATTTAAAAATAAGACTGATCAACGACAGTGAATACACATTCCTTTCACAACGATCAATACCTAACTCATTTACATGCTGACTAACTATGTAACCACTAGTACTATATACGTACTAACTACTATATACTTATTTAAACATTTTATGTATCTATACTAATGTTATAAAGAGGTAAAGTTTGTGTGTTTGTGACGTTGTAGGGGGTAATCTCTGGATCTACTGAACCGATTTTAAAAATTATTTCTGTGTTGATTAGGCCATTTATCGGGGAGTGTCATAGGCTATATAGTATCACGCTATGACTAATAGGAGTGGAGCAGTTATGAAATATGTTAAAAAAAAGGAAGCGTTTTTTTCGCCGCCCAATGAAGTGGACACGGGTCAGCTAGTACATAATAAATTAAATGGTCAGAAATGATTTTATGTAAAGAAATTAATCACATAAAAAAATGAAAGGTTTATTTCCTTTTTAATATATTATGTAACATTAATAGTAAGTGTAACATAATTCTCTTATAAGACGTAAGTAAGTGTAGCGACAGTAGCCCTGGACCGCAGGACACGCACGATTGAGGACATACTCTTGCTTTGTTTTTGTTACGCTGCGGTCACTGTAACACAACACGAACTCTGCTTTGGAAATAGCTACACATGATACATTATCGTACTTTGTTGCTTCTGAATTATTATTTAATTAATTTAATATAAAGCAAAAACGGGGCAAAGCAGGTTTGTAAGAACCGTAGTACAGGATCTATCGGTAGTCTCTGCCTACCCCCCTTGGGAGTAGTTGAATGTATGATTAATGTAAAAAAAATTGTAAACACAACTGAATTTTAAAAGAGTTGCCATGAATTTCTTTGCCTGGTTTCTTCTCATTGGCTCTATGCATTTGGAAACTGGAATTTGTGGATCAACACAGACAGACAAGTTGAGTTGTAGATTGGTTTTATTTTTCTCCTCTAATTTACATTGGACAATACAACGCGGTTTCTTTAGTGCTGTGGCGTTTGTATGTGTCGATCTATAATTTTAATTGTAGCTTCAATTTTAAGTAACCGACACGATTTCAATTTGATGTGTAATAAATTTTATAAAAAAAGAATTTTGAAATTTGAAAAAAATATGTAAATTGCGAAGATAAGGGCCTCTTTTGTCCTGAGACTTTAATGTGCTATTAATGATGTCCAGTATCAAGGAGCACTACCACCATTTTTCACTAAACTGTCATATTTGAAAACGTTGTCTTTTAGCTAGTATGTCGATAAAAGATTCTATGTCTATGTTGCTTTATTTCTTTTATGTAGGTAGTTTTATAAAGCTCATGAGTATTTCTTCCCCCAACAACACCACAACCTTTTGGTAACTAAGGAAAGAAGTTCTGGAACTCTACATGAGTACTAGCATTGATTAAGTTTATATTGGTTATGTCAAACTATACCCTTCTTTCTCCGTGTGGTGACGGAGTAAGAATACAATATGTCACCACCCCATCTCATCCCATGGGTGTCATAAAAACAGACTAAGGGACTATCCGTGAATATTATATTTACGAATTAAAGGGCGCTTATTTAGTAGGCCAAGTATCCCTCCGTCATGGGAGGAGGCCCGTCCCTGCACAGGGACATTAATGGGGTGTTATGATGAAACCCTTCTTTGGAGTATTGTAAGCTTGAAGAGATCATTAGACAGTACCGAAATGAAAGTGGTGGTGATAGAAACCTTTATAAACAACCTTTGGTTGTATTTCATTATGTAAAGGTGTTAGTAATAATCTACTTGTATGCAACGTGTAAGGTATATTATGCAATATATTATTATGGTTACTAATGTTATTGCTCTTTCATGTTATGTCATATATCACTAGTGCGAAATATGTGAGTATTTAAAAATACACCTGCTAGTTACATAGTTCTTGAAATGAAAATGTTAGTATTCTTATTTTAATAAAAAAAAATACTTCTCTCTACTACTACTACTAGGGATCGAGCCATGTGTTGCGGGTACTTTTACAGACATGAAATCAAAGGACACTAAGTACATCTAAGCTCAGAACAATTATTTGTGGATGACACAAATAATTATTTTGGGTGGGATTCAAACCTTCGTCCTCGTACACGGCTCCCGCATACATAAACGCTGAAGAACCTAGGTGGTATAAAGGGATGTATTCCAAGTAATAAAATTAACATAGTAACGTTAATATTAAAATGCTATTACTTAATTAATTATTACTTATTGTTATAGTCGCTTATTGTATCCGTTTCCTTCCCCCTCGCCCCGCCCTTCATTATTGTCGATCTACGACTATGTAATCCACGTTAAAACAATGCGCCGTCGCTTCCGCATCGTCAATCGTTTTCCACGCGCAAGGCTAATGCCAAGGTCTCCACTTTCTATACTGTAATGACGAACACTAAACCTTATAAATACTGTTTACTATCTATCGCTGATAAGGATTTTTTTTATTTAGTGCTAGAAGTATACGATACCTTACTTAAGGTAGTTAGGTTTTGTAGTAAAGATACGTGACTATGGTTTAGTGTTACTCATCATTGTTTATTTGCCCTTGTGTTGACTCATTTCACCAATAGGACAAACACTCATTAAATAAAGAGTCACCAACCTAGCTAGTAATAAACGCCAAATAAGGACTGTATCTTACCAGACATACATAATCTCTTATTTAAGTAAACTGAACAGGCCAGGAACGGCGAAGGCGGTACTCCGACACGCATCCTCTAGGTACATACTGCAGATGCCTTACTAAAAAGGCTAGTTTAGGCCTAAATTTTGGAAAATAAGCTTCAATTTCAATGATTAAGTTACTGGAGAAAGCCTGTGCCGATAAAGTAACGTTTAAGGCTTGATAGAAAATCAGGGGTGTTATTTAGGGTAATCTATCACAATCAAACAATGAGTATTTAAATACTAAATAATTAAGTGAATATAAGTAAATATATAAATCCTAGATCCAATCAACACTATTAAGTCATAATTAACGCGATTTAGTCAAATAATGTTTAATAGCTATTAGTGGTTGGTCAATAATGATCTCGCTCAATTATTATGTCAGTACAATAGCTGTTAGAAGAGTTAGAACATCCGCGATTGCGTCACATTCATCGAGAAAAACTATTCGCGAGAGGAAAATGAATGGAATCTGAGCCGGATATCTCAGTTCACACGATTAATTATTAGATGCAATTTGTTATTTCATGATTTGCAGACACTTGTTCCACAACTCCTTGAATATCCTCATGTTTCATGATATAATCAAGTTCTAATTAATTGTTTATGAGCTACCATGTCCCGGATGTTACCTGATAAAGCGTAATACATCCTGTTTTGTCCTTTTATCAAATTAATTGCGAAATTATGTGAACAAACGTCTTTTCATTATAATATATTATGCAGGAAGGTGCGTGTTTTTTTTAAATAAAATGATTTACATGATCGTTTTATAACACTGTTTGTTTATTTTTAAAGTAGACTGTTATTTTTTGACAAATTACTTTTAATGTTAAATAATGTTTGTCGGATATAATTAGTGTCTTACATTACTTCTATGCATCGCAATATTACTATAAAATAACATTAACAGTTTTCAATAGTCTATTAGAAGATTTATTATTTTTTTCTATGAATATAGTCATGTGTTGCGGGTTAAAAAAATCTACATGTATTTGATTGCAACGCATGGTGTCCATTCAATGATAAAGGGAAATTTGACTAACAGGGTTTTTTTTATCGTTGAAAACAACTCTGTATCATGCATCCAAAGGTGACGTCTGATCTAAGATTAGAATTTGATCGTCATTCTACAAGTACTTATAAGTAGCTAAGATCCAAAAAAATATTATACACCCAAATACCTACTTTAAAAATAAAATAGTTTTATTAATTTACTTTCATTGTCATCATCATCATATCAGCCAAAATACATCCACTACTAGACAAATTACTTCACATTACTCGTGTGCAATACACATATTACATTACTTTTTAATTACACCATCGTTAACTGTAACACATACGTAACATCTTAAACTTACATGAGGTTACATACATAGATATTACTTAATGAAAACAAATCGTTATAAAATAGGTATACAGATAGACATTAACGTTCATCTCTCTTGATATAAAAACACGCAATCATGTTGACAATAGGTAATACGATACACAGTGAGTTAGATCTAAATTGAAGACACATGATACCAATTGGTCACGCGTGGTGCGCTTAGAAACCCGGGGGGCGTCGACTGCGCGCACGCTACTCGATATCACTCTCACAGCTATCCCGAGACGAAAACAATGTGATTTCTTTATTTAAAAAAACATCATGCGAACCTATCTCGAGATATTGCGTTTAATGCGACATTGACTTTTGCTATCAATAGTTAATAACTATATCTCTCGTTAAGACAATGTGATTAATAAACTGTATTGGAAATACATATTTAAAATGGGGTTTTAGACGACTTCCACCCTCAGAAGAGAAACCATAAATATAAGCATGAATGACAATGATAACAACCGAAACTTTAAAGAATATAATTTTAAGACTGTGGCAATATAATAGCTATGTAGAGTTCATAATTAATCAGCGACCTATCTTTAAAAGTGACTTTTAAAAGATTGACTTAATAAACTTTGAACTGCTGGGTTTTATTCTACCATTCTTCTTCCAGTTCACTTTCGCTATCACTCCTGATAAGTTCCGATGGTAATGTGTCCCTTACGAATGCGCCAATCTCTTACGCATGTATTAACACCCATTGAATTAAAGTAGTTTGCACATTTTCTTATATAAAATAACAATTATCTATAGCAAAATGTGTGATAAGAGAAGGACTTTGAATTGTAGATGTTTCTGTATTTTCATTCGCTTTCAATGTTTTTAGCCTGCAAATTAGTTTAACATCAGATGCATTTCAGCCATTTTATCACGTAAAAAAAGTACTAGAGCGGAATGAAGTTGTTTTTTTACTACCATCCTTTGCCTTAATTTCTAGACTATATTCGCGCATTCCATCAGGTTCTATATGGTCTTATTGCTGTGACTTTATATCTAAGTAAAATCGTGATTACTGGATACATTATAGTTAGCTGTCAGTTTATGTTTTGCGCATATTTATGTATGTGTGTGTTAATTTCCTTTTCCTATCTTATCTATGATAAGCCCCGTCGTAATTGTTATTGAACTTATTGGATTAGTTTACGTATTTCACGGAGTGAGGCGGTATATCCGATAATTATTTATTAATTTAAATAAAATGATTAAATATTAATAATCCAATAAAATATGCTTCCTTATTTTAGAACTTGCCTTTTCATTTAGTTTAAAACTCTATCGACGCTCAAGTCGATTTATTGACAATACGCAAGCTTATGTTCTGACAAGTACTTCAAGAATGGCAATTCTTTTTTTTAAACTACATTTTCATAAAATATGCCTGACCATGCCTTTTACTCACGCAACGAAAATAATCATTATTGCTTCATGCAAAATTAAAAAACTACTTCCAATTTTAAAAATAATAACTTTATTTTGCTTTTAGTTAATCTTTTAGTTTTTCTTTGTCTAAGAGCTGCAAATTTATTATCTGTGGGCTAGATTTTACTGATGTTAATAGAACCAAAGTACTTATCGGGTTTTCTATAGAGGTTGAGTCAAAATTGAAATATACTTCAAGTTGAACAGTCAGCAAAGTGAATCTGACTTTTTTTACAGTGATATTATTTGCGTTACAAAGCTGTATACATTTATACATCTCGGTATAATTGACCAGAGTTCCCAATAGCTTTCATAACAGACAGACTTAATAAATAATATTCATTGGTAATATGTATGATAAGTACTGCACTTCCACAAACAGTACGATATATCGATCATCCACCTCGGTGTCAGCACTACTGATAAGCGTTATCTACGTCCGCAACCAGCTGTCCCGGAAATTTAGCGAATATCGCGCACCTATGACGTCATCGCGAACAAAACAACGCGTATCATAAAGATTAAATGTAGTAGAGAGTGTTCACTTGTTGTAGTTTATATTTTTAATTATTTATTACATAATTTTTAGTAATTATTCGATAAGGGCAATGTATATTGTTTTAAGACCTGTATTCAATTACGATACAGACAAAATTTGGTCATTATTACCTAAAAGGATAATAGGAAAGATAGAGATGGAGGACCGGAGGACCTATTTATTTAAAGCACATCTACTGTATTACACTATTCCTACTATATCGATATTTTATAAAAGTTGATGAGAATATACATACAATTACTTCGTCAATTTATCGGCTTTGTAAAGTCATTCTTTCGGATTAAGGACAGTACTATCATTATTTTCTTTTTGTTTTAAACACTACTGACTATAGATTATGTTCTAAGGCGCGAGGTTATTTGCTCTGCATAGCTCTTCTCAATAGCTGTCTGATAATAATATTATGTACACATGTGTAAAAGGAACTTAAAATTCATCTACAGTCATTTTATAAGCCGTAAAACTTAAAAACTTTTGCGGTATGACTTAGGTGTATGTTTAGGGCTTTCTATAAGCGTCAGGATCGTGTGAGGATGGACAAAGGATAGTCTGTATCCTTAGTCTGTACCATCCCATGTAACATCAGTTGGAGGAGAGTAGGTTAGTCACGCTATAGTTTATAGTATTATAAATTTGTACTAGACGTAGAACATTTATTGTTATCTTAATTTGGAATTTCGTTGTTATCTAGACACTGTAAGTATCCTACAGATAACATTTGGCGATGTTTAATAGATTATTTTAAGTAGCTATTTTATTTATGTATAAAACTAAACACAATAGATTTAAATAAAAACTAAGTAAGTTAAATGACAACGATAATTTTGTTTGTCAGTTTAAACTGCGGAACAAACAACACTTATTGCGTCATAAGAATAAGATTCACTGATTTTCCGTTTCCTATACTTACATAAAGCGAATATGTAATTGTTATAAGTAAATATTCCATATCCATATTAGTCACATTCAATCAACATATCGTATACATGTCTTATTTAATAAATAATACGACACGTGTATAAAGATAAAAACACGGAAACAATCGACACAGTTGAATTGTACTTGGTTAAATACTTCGCGGACGTAAACTTTTCTATTAACATAATTGTCTATTTATTGATTGAAATTTATTTTTCCTGTTAGAGACAGTCAAATTAGTACTCAACGTTTATCGTTGTCATCTTTTTCGTTTCATCGCGATATGTAAAACAGATAATCAGACGTATGTTTAAAAGATAATCGCTGCTTGTCTTTGGACTTGACTTTTCTTTGGCTTTAATACAAACATGAATGGAAGTGACACAATGTAACAATAATAACAATATGCTATGTAACTTGAGTTAATTCAAGAGTCTTTTATTCTCTAATACAAGTAAGTACCTATTTTTGTAGTAAGGTATAAGATATATAATTAGGGCCAGTATATCCTAATCCAAAACATTCACGAAAATAAAGGCAAATAGCATGCTCCGTAGCACCCCATGCATGTAGGGTTTAACTAGAGGACTTTTTAATTTCAATAGCCACGCGCGAAGTTTAGAATAATAATAGCGATCGTTGGTTTGTCCGTCGCCTAGGGAATTCTATCCTGTAATTAGTGCAAGAGTTCAACAGGTGTTTTGCAATAGCTAAATTGTTAAATTGACGGTTCTTTACAGCTGCAATATGTACGGGTTGTGACTTTCAGCAATAGTACCTTTCGTTGCCCTAATACAAGATCTGCCACAGGTACAGTCGCTTTGACATTGTATCTCCCGTTTATATTTAATATCTATAAGTACCTAGGGAACGTGATTGCTTCAAAGTTATGTATATTTATTGCTCTGGTGACTCTTTTAATTCATGATTTTATTTATGGTAAAGCAACGTAGGGTGAGCAGACACCTCACACGGCGGACAGAGAAACCGATCGAGGAGGGTCGCAAAGGACCACGTAAAGTGGAAATATTTGGAGGTGACCAATGTCAAAATAGTAATAAAATTTGCAAGTTCTTTCCCTACGAATATTACAAAGCAGTAATGTGTCTCTAATTGTTTACCGCTGCACTGGAAGATGCTTTTAGGCTTTTGGACTGGGACGGACTCGGCATCAACATAAATGGCGAGTATATCACGCACCTTCGATTTGCTGACGATATCGTGGTCACAATGCTCGATGGCCTCAGTAGAGTCTCTCAACAAGTGGGTCTTAAAATGAACATGGACAAGACCAAGATCATGGCAAATGTCCATGTTGCACCCACTCCAATCATGGTTGGAGGCTCTACACTCGAAGTTGTCGACGAGTATATTTACCTGGGATATTTAGTCCAGCTAGGTAAGTCCAACTTTGAGAAGGAGGTCACTCGTCGAATCCAACTCGGTTGGGCCGCGTTCGGGAAGCTAAAACATATCTTCTCGTCCACATTACCGCAGTGTCTGAAGACAAAGGTCTTCGACCAGTGATGACGTATGGCACAGAGACGTGGTCGCTAACTATGGGCCTGCTCAGAAGGCTCATGGTCACTCAGAGGGCAATGGAGAGAGCTATGTTGGAAGTTTCCCTGCGTGATCGAATCAGAAATGAGGAGATCCGCAGGAGAACCAAAGTAACCGACATAGCGCTCAGAATTGTCCGGTTAAAGTGGCGGTGGGCAGGGCACATAGCACGGAGAACCGACAGCCGTTGGGGCAGAAAGGTTCTGGAATGGCGACCGCGTACCGGAAAGCGCAGAGTGGGGAGACCCCTCACACGGTGGACTGACGACCTAGTTAGGACGGCGGGTAGCCGATGGATGAGGGAGGCACAGGACCGCGCAAGGTGGCAATACTTGGAGGAGGCCTATGTCCAGTAGTGGACGTCGATTGGCTGATATGATGATGATAATGATGATGATGATGATGATGAATGTGTCTCCCGTCCCAGAGGAACAATTACGAATTGAGATTGAAATTTGACTTGAAAACGAAGTATTGAGTGAGGCCAAAGTTAAAGTTGAATATAGTAACATAGGTTAATATGTTTATCATTCACGATGAAACGGTGTTCAGAAAATAATTTGTTATTTTATTATTTCCTGAAAAAGACGTGTAAATCTTCGCATGCGTAATAACTGATATAAGGATTCTGCTATCGTAGTGTAAGAGGTTTTCATTATTAAGTAGATATAGATATAACTATCATATATTTTGCGCTAGTCAGTATGTGATAACAACCCAACAAACATTTTTGAAGTCATAATAGAGTTCTTCTCGTAATAACACCTTGATACTGACTTTGTATGTTGTTGACCTGGCATATTTAAACCTTTCAATCAACCGATCATTTATGGTGATAGATGATGGAATTCAAGTACATTAAGTGGGGACACTTAAAAAAAAACTCTAGTGTCTCAAAATTATTAAATATCACCACCGTATGTTATCCTTAGGATGTAGTACAAGCTAACTAAATTACGACAAATTAGCAGAATAATTCATCTTTGCTAAAGAAGGAAAACTAGACACAAATACCGAACTGATAAATCAGTCTAGCCAGTGTGGTATTTGTACGTCAAGATTCCATAAAGAGGTGCCATGTCTATGTCTCTGCGTTTGTAAGTTTCTACCAAGTAGGTAATAGTAATAATATTCCTCTACACCATAAATCGTAGGTATCATCATAACAGCCCATTAATATCCCACTGCAGGGACGGGCCTCCTCCCGTGACGGAGGGGTACTTGGCCTACTAATACCACGCTGGCCAGACGGATTGGTATAGGGTTTAATTTCAAGTTTTCCTTCTTTTTATTTCGTAAAGATAGTAGTTACGGTTATTCCCTTAGTCGGTTTTTCGACACCCATGTGATGAGATAGGGTGGTGACATATTGTATACCTACTCCGTTACCACACGGATAAGAAAAAAAAAGTAAAAAAAATAAGAAAAAATCGTAGGTATATTTATAAATAAATACCTATATGAGTTACTTTAAAGCAAGCCAGGAAAGACTTGCGGCCATTAGATGAGCTCAATTGGTCGATGCGAATGAATACGACGACCTTAATTCACAAATTAAACTCATGTTATAAAAACTAATTCAACCGGCTAAATTAAATCTGTTGCTCTTCATTGCGGAAATATACTACTATTATAAACAAAGGAACAGGTTACAAGTTAAATGTCTTAGATATATATTCGTAGAGCAAAAGAAATCCAAAAGAAATTATCATCATATCTGCCCAAAAGAAGTTATCATCATACCTAATCTGCCAATGCTGGACATATCTCAGCTAAAATGGCACATTCTTCTGCCTTCCTCCTTCATGTAGTTATGAGAGAAAGGAATAAAAAAAACTTTAATACTATCGCATTGCATAATACTATAAGTAAACGGGAGATACAATGTCCAGGCGTGTACAAAGGTCTAAAGGCAGTGGTAGGTCTAAATTTGGGCAAACGACGCTTCGTTTTTTGACCTTTACTGAAAGGGTTGAGGAGCAAATTGCTGCTTTAAAGAACCGGCAAAGTAACAAGTCATCTATTACCAACACAATATATGCTGAACTCTGGTGCTGGTATTGCATTGTTTTGTAAACTAGAAGTTACGTATCTACAGCGTATTATCAGCGTCTTGTAGAATCAATAGCATTATTAGAACAGGTATTTATTCATGTAATAGATTATTTCATAATGTATATTGTTATTTCAGACGATGTAATACGTCAAGTAAAATACTTGCAAGACACGAAGTTTCCACGCAGGAATCTGATGGCTTTAAAAAGCTTGTGATAATTTTTAGTTAGATGCTTAATTCTGTCTATCTTTTTAGTCCTTTATATTCAAATCCTTTAAAATCTTATTATTCCTATTTAATCAACGGCGGGAAGCCGATGGATGAGGGAGGCACAGGACCGCGCAGGGTGGAAACTTTTGGAGGAGGCCTATGTCCAGCAGTGGGCGTCTATAGGCTGATATGATGATGATGAATCAAGTAATTTGTTAGCTTAATGTAAAGATTTAATTTGAATGCTCTTTCCTACCGCAGAGTGAAAAATGGTTCATTCGTACCATTTTTAAATAGTGCAGCTGGGCTTTTTGAATCATGGCCTGTGTCGCGGGGCATTTACAAACATCAATTTAAGAAAGAACATCCAAACTCAGGAGAACAATTTGTAAAGTTATAATCCGCTGCTATGTTAAAGACTATTGCTTTGTACCAAAGTTATAAGATGTCACTTAAGACCAAATTAACTTTCAGTGTTAGACATAGGTCTCTTTCACTTTACGGGGTCCTGTGCCTCCCTCGTCCATCGGGTTCTATTTTAATTGGCATCAAAACTCATGTCATCATACATACACACCTCAACAAAGTCTAGGGATATTTGGTATTTACTCAATTAACTTCAAAATGATTGAAGATAGCATACAACATGTTTATATTTTTATAAAGACAATTTATCAGGCTACAATTCAGAATTATATAAAATAATTATTTTTGCATAAATATTTTTTTATTCAAATAAATAAAAAACTTGGAAAATTAGTAAAACTAACAATGAATGTGTTTCTTAAGCAAAAGTGAAATTAAGCAAAAATTAATCTGTTTTTAACTGTTATGTGAGTAATCAGTAGTCAGCACAGTAAAAAAATAGTAAATAACGGTCCTGCAATGGTTTTTCATGCTTTTATTATGTTATCCAGGTCTTGGTGCGGTATATTGTTCCAGGTCCGACTAGGAAGCAAAAAAAGTTGCCCTTCCATCGCAATTTTATGCAGGAAAAATCACCAAAACCCTTCTTTTGAACATGTCCTACGCGTATTTTATGGTTTTGAGGATAGGGGATTGAGTGGTTCAGCATAAAATCGATACGTCGTGCTCCTGCAACCAGCTCGTCATCACTCTCGCTTTATGCGAACGGGTGTTATTGTCCATGAACTTGAACATTTGGCCCAATTGTGGTCTACGGGGGTAGATTATTAGTACTAGCACCTGGTTAAATTATTTTTCAGCCGTCATGGTGTTTCTGATCAAAACGCGCTCTGTTCTTCGATCGATACAAATTCCCGTCCAAACCATAATTGTTCTATCGTGGTATGAATAGATTTCTTGAGGATGTTGTAGACGGCTATCACAACCAGGAACTCGCCAAGCACGTTCTCTACGAGAATCCGAGTAGAAACCGAACCGGAACTCATGTGTAAACACCACTACAGATAACAGGTTATCCTTATAGAGCAAATGTTCACGAGCCCACTCTTGTCGTCGTGCGCGATTCGCTCGGCGTAGTGCTGGAGTACAAAGCGGTATGCAAGCATAAAGGTGGGCTTCATGCAGACTTCTTCTGACAGTTTAGTCACCCGCAAGAGGCTCCACCAAGAGCTGGAACCTCTAAACCAGCTGCATGGTAGTAACATTTGGCTGTCTTTTCGCGGGAACTTGCAAAAATCAATCATTTCGTTGAGTGGTGATAGACTTTTTGCCGTGGTATCTTTCAGCCACTTCACCAGTAGCACGATAACGTGACCATAACCTTGATTTCATATTTTGTATTGTTCCAATCTCTTTAGCAATACTCCGCTTAGTACCCGCAGCTGGGAGCATGCCTACTGCCCATAACATTTTGTTTCTGATGAAATGGCGCCGCTGCTTGATGCACACAATATCATTCATTCGAAATAAACGTTTAAATTGTTATAAAACTTAAATTTTACACAAAAATGCAGTCAAAACTTACTGTTGGTAAATGAAACTTTCGAACTTGACTACGTTTAGGCCGCGTAAATCTTTTATTTTTAATTTTATTTTTCAAATTCAAATTTAGAATGGTTAAAAAAGGTTATCAAAGTAAGTTTTCATCAAAGGAATTAAAAAGAAACCAATTTATTTTGAGTTTCACAACTTTATACAAAATATCCCTAGACTTTGTTGAGGTGTGTATATGAGGTAACAACAGAAGATAAAACCATCTGATTATGAGGACAAACTAGTTGGAATAGAAAGCGGAAGGGTGGCAGTGTTGTCAATTGGCACAATTGGCAGTAATTGTGGGTGGCATGTCCGAGCGAGCCGCGACCCCAGCCGGTCGCCGCCGTGCCACAGAGTAAATATATGGAAAGATGACCGTGTAACAAAGACTTCAGTATATGTTACTAAGTCATATAATATCGGTAATCGAAAGGTTAAGGTTAAAATTTTAAAGACATTCATTTATATTAGACCTTTATTTCACCATGCCCATTTTTAAAAATTCTATACAATCTAAAATAATAAGAAATAAATATTTCTTATAGTTTCTGCTTATGGTAGTAGAGGAAGAATATAACATCATGAATTCCCATCATTCTGTATACGTAGTAAGGTTAAAAGTAAAGTTAATTTCGTAGATAAATAGGAAAACAATGGGAAGAAATATTGAAACTAAAACCCACAGCCAATCATTTTTGGGCAGCGTAATCTTAGTAGATCAAGTTCCCTCCCGTGACTAGAAGAGGTTCGTCTCAACATTGACAGGTTGATGAGTTTACGACCCTTTATCATGCAGATTTAACTTACCCTTATTAGCATACATAGTAACAGGTGTAAAAAAGAATATGACAGGACTTAGTTGAGTTGATAAACCTTCCTCAATGTCTTTTCATTTTACAACTCTACTTACTAAACAACGCTATCTTCTTTGAAGGAGAATTAAATGTAATTGCACCCACTGATATTTCTACTCTGTGACAGTATTATCTTCACTGTTCAGCTACTGAGCTGTATCTATAGTTAAACACGAAACGTATTCTAGAGTTATATTGTCAATTGGCGAGCCACACTGGTGCGCTGCAAAATTGAACTTGTTATACATTTATGATTCGTACTTATTAATCATATTTATTCAACTTTTTTTTTTTTTTTTTTTTTTTTTTATTAAGGTTTGCAAAACCGAATACAATTTCATTAACATATACGTAATTGAAATGAACATGAGGCAGACACAAAAATTGTACCCTAAAATATGCAAACACAACATGCAATAAGAAAAAAATGTTTACAAACAAAGCAGACTAGCAACGACTATGCTTATACCTATGATCTAAGTACAGAAATGTTCAGTAAGTGAATATTTAACGGAGGCGATAGAACCACTAAATAGATCGATGGTGCTACGAACGGTGTTACAGAGCTTCATCGTACGATATATAGGAGCATGTTGACCGACATTCGTTCTGCAGCGCGGAAGTTGAAAGGTTTTCCTATTTAAAAGTCGACTGCCAGCACGGGGAACAGCGAAGGGTATATTTTCAAGGATATTGTTAGAATCTACTTGGCCATGGATAAGCTTGAATATAAACATCACATCAGTCATTTTTCTGCGACCATGAAGTGGTGGCACTCTGTAATGTGACAACCGGTCACTGTATGAGTTCAAAGCGTGACATTTGTGATCTGTATAAGTTAAGTGGTAAAGAAAACGTTTTTGAACGCGTTCAAGACGATCAGAGTGTACTTGGTAACATGGGTTCCATACAACGCTACAGTATTCCAGTATACTGCGAACCAAACAATTGTATAGGGTAATAGTGACAGAGGGTTGTGAGAAAATTTTCATTTGGCGCGTGATAAATCCTGACAATCTAGACGCCCTCTGGACAATGTTATCTACGTGATGTCTAAAACTAAGTGAGGTATCCAAAACAACTCCAAGGTCGCGAATAGTCTGAACCTCCGTTAAACTGATCCCGTCAATCATGTAACTCGCAGAGGTAGGGGTTTTCCTTCGCGAAAATTTTATGTGATAGCATTTACTAGTGTTTAGCGACATGTGATTCATTTGGCACCACATATGCACTCGATTTATATCATTCTGAAGGTACTCGATGTCTTGAGCATTAGATATAACTCGATAAAGTTTGAGGTCATCTGCGTATAGTTTAAAGTTACTTTTTATAGAGTCACAAAGATCGTTTATGAAAATTAGAAAGAAAAGGGGACCAACATGAGAACCTTGCGGTACACCAGAAGGTGCTTCGAATGAGTAAGAATTAAAACCGCCAATAGTAACTAACTGGGATCGGTTACGTAAGTAAGACTCGCACCATCTGAGTAAGGAACCATGTATACCTGTCCGTGCAAGTTTATCTAAAAGTAAACTGTGATTTACGAGGTCGAATGCCTTTTTAAAGTCTGTGTATACAGCGTGTACTTCACTGTTGTCATCTAAAGCTTTAGAGATATCATCGACATATTCTACCAGATTTGTACTGGTAGATTTACAAGGCAGAAAACCATGTTGATGTGGGTTGACGTGGGGCTTTAAATGAGGCAAAAGTCTCCTGTAAACAAGAGATTCAAATATTTTGCCGCACGTTGACAGTATTGAGATCGGCCTATAATTAGCAATGTTGTTTTGATCGTCAGATTTATGAATAGGAGTCAGATGAGCGACTTTCCACAGCTTGGGGAAAATGCCCGTTTTCAGAGATCTGTTGAAAAGCGATGTTAGAGGAGATGATATATTGTTTGCACATTGTTTTAAAATTATAGGAGGTAATTTATCTGATCCAGGGGCTTTATTACAATCTAATGTTTTAAGAGACGTTAAGACTTCATGTTCTGTGAGTGAGAATTGGCAAAACGGCAGGATGTCAGCAGAATTAGATTTAGATCCGACAGTCAAAGACCGCTGGTGACTACTGTATACAGATTGAAAATACTTAGCAAATAGTTCAGAGATCTTTTGCCCTCCTATAGCCATCTCCAAGCCTAGATGCATTTCGTTTGGTAATGAAGCTGAAGATGATTTTTGGGTTTTAAGATACTTCCAAAAATATTTAGGATTGCTACGCAATTGATCAGAGGCGTGGTTTTTAAATTTATTGTAGCACTCCTTGATCATTGCGTCGCATCTTTTCCTCAACAGATTGAAAGTTTGTTTGTCTAAAGGGTTCCCATATTTTTTGAACTTATAATGATATTTGTTTTTCTCGTTAAGATTTTTTATTAAAGGAGTACTAAACCAAACCGGAAACCTTTCATTACGAGGCTTGCGAAGCGGTGTATGCCTGGCAAGAAGCGGCATGACTATGTCATAAAATACCTGCAGCATGTCGTCAACACCAGCACTATTTTCCCAGAGGGAAGGCCAGTCAATATTTTGTAGGTCACTATTAAGAGCATTACAATCGGTCAAGTAATAATTGTAGAATGGTTTCTTATTACGCTTAATATGTGAAAAGCTGCTTTTGGTTACAATTATGTCGAGACAAGGGTGGTGTGTATCCACGGGAAGTAAGGGTGTTACTGTCTCAGTTACACTTACATTACCCGGGCTGTTAGATAAGACTAAATCCAAAATACGCTGCTTGGTGTTAAGAACAGTGTTACATTGGCTTAAGCTGTTGTATGCGATGGAGTCAAGGCATAAATTTAGAATATTACTATTAGTAGTGTATAACTTGTTTGACCACTGGATGTCGGGCATATTAAAATCTCCAGCTATAACAGTTATTGAGGATTGTTTAGCTTTATTTTGAACCACGCAAGATACTGCGCTAAAAAATCTCTTTGTGTCCTCAAATTTCAGTGGCGGCGGGAGATATGCAGCACAAATATTAACTTCGAAACCGTGTTTAGTCTTTAAACAAACCCAAAGATCCTCACCCATTGTTTCCCAGGTAATTTTTCTTAACACCTCATGTTTCTTTAAAACGGCTATCATAACACCACCTCCGTCTTTCTTTGTAGCTGCAGAACAAGTTGTCGATCTATCGCGCCTGTATACAGTATACCGCTGATCAATAAATTCATAATCAAAAATTGTGCTGTTTAACCAAGTTTCTGTAATAATCACAATATCGTAATTATCATTTAAAAGGGACATGTAAAGGTTGTTTGTTTTGGTTCTAAGGCCTCTGGCGTTTTGATAATAGATTTTGAGAGTGAATTTAAATGTGTGAGAAGTTACAGAGATACATGCTTAATATAAGAAAAACTGTAGAAAACTAATTGGTGCTTATAACTAAAGACTGTTAAGGTGCTTAATGTCCTTTACAACAATATTTGGGGAGTTAACATCTTTCTTTAATAAGATGCGACCGTTCCGCACCCACAAGAATTGATAATTATTGGCCTTGACGAACTGTCTTGCTGCTCCGTGTAACTTCTTATTTTCAGGAGATAAGTGCTCCGAAACAAATATTTGCACCGCGTCACCCGTGATTCCTAGATGCGAAGAGTTAAGTTTGTCGTTCGGGTTGGATCTGTTAAAATCTTTCGCTGCAGCCAACAAGTTGTCGCGGGATCGTGGAGATGCCATTTTCACAACTATGTTTCTAGGGCGCGATGACTGAGGATTTAATTTAGCGACGCGGTGAAAGCTCTTAATCTCCTGATCCGCTGCACTGTTAGAGACTGTTGAAATAAATTGCTTTAAGATATTAAATAAGTTCTCAGATTTTCTCTCGGGAACGCACTGCAGCTCCAGGTTGCATTCTCTAGATTGCTGTTCCATATAACTAAGCTTCGTACGCATGGAGTTGAGCTCTTGTGTAAGGACATTATTTTCGGACTTTAAACTAGAAATTGACTCCTCATAAACCTTCATTGCGACAGCTTGATCATCGTACATTTGAGACATGAATGTAACAGAGCTCACCACCTCGTCAAGCTCTTGGCGCATTTTAGACATTTTGGTTCCCACTGATCGGACCTCCGTTTGCAATTCGGCCATGGTAGATTGAAAGCTTGCTAAACTTTCTTGCTGGGCTTCAAACTTGAGGTTCATGTCGTTGCGGAGGTTACGGATCTCGCTCAAAATAGCATGGGTGTCAAGATTTGTGTATGGTGAAACTGGAGAACTGACTGTCTGTTTAGAATCCTCTTTACATTTTTTATTGTTGTTAATAGGTGTGTTGCTGTTGTCTCCGCCTTTTGGACGCGCAGCTGTACAAGTAGGGCACACCCATTAGGGTGGGTTTAGATCTTGCAGTTGCAGACTCGTTAAAGTTTACACATTCATTATGATAATAGCGATTACACAGCTCTGTTGAACATTTTATCCTTTTCTGGCTTACTAGGACAGGCTCGTTACACGCTGCACACTTAGCCATTGTGGTCTTTGACTAGTGGTAAATCAAATAAACTTGAATAATTTATATAAATAATTTTTATGAATATTTAAAAACTTCCAAAAAGAGCCTCCCGTGGACAAGCGGGCTTGATCTTGATTCGTATGCACGCAAGTCGACTGAGCGCTTAACTACGCCAAGACTTCATTAGAAGTGCAGACGAATTAGTGGTTCTTATGTTATAGGATTGAAAATTATGACAGTTGTCGGTAAATATGGAAATTGTTTTTAAAATAACCCACATATGAGTTATGCACTAGACAAAGTTAATATAATTTATGATAATATTGCTGAAGTTAGACACTTAAAATTTCACTTGTATTGTTTAAAATTATCACTGTTCTTTTATTGATCATAAAATTAAAATTCACTTATTACTTTGATTAGGTAACTAACGTATTTGCTTCACGTCAGAGTCTTAACAAGATTTTTTTATTGTTTACTGTAGATTAAACTTCATTGATTTTAATATTATTAACTATATTACAAAAATGTCCCACTGCAAAGACAGGTCTTCTCCTGAGATAGAGGAAAACTTGACCCACTACGGTAAAAACTACGTTGGCCAAAAGAATTGGTACTGGTGTTTATTCTTTCTCTTACAATGATAGTATTGTGCTAGAATAACAAAAAAGCTTAGTAGACTTTTACATCACTCGAAAACAAATAGTGACGTTTTTCTTAGTCCTTCAAGAAAACACTATGTTTATTTAAATGCTGTTTTTTTAATCTTGTTTTGTTGTACCATATCGTAATGGAACCAAACAAGCTTTTTAAACGTGTTTTTTTTTCATTCTATATTAGTTTTCCATCTACAAAAAAGTAAACTTTTTTTAAGTTGTCTTTTGTTTATTTACTCCTTCTACTAGTTACATATATATGTCGCAGGGAAATGAGGAAACCAGGGATTTCACGAAATCACTAGGGATATCATGAAATCCCGGTAAATGTCGAAAATGCCTTGCACTTCGGCGGCCGCTGCCGCGGCACGCTCGCTTCGCTCGCTCGCCTCGTGCGTTATGGTCACAGTTCTAACCTAACCTAACCTATATAACTTGGAATCCTTGTGTTTTTTAACCTACAAACAAAAATATAAGCATTTCTTTTCTAGTACAAACGGGATTTCGTCATATCTCTAGTGATTTCGTGAAATCCCTGGTTTCCTCATTTCCCTGCGACATATACAAACATCACTCATAAATAAACTAGTCACGTGTTGTATTTGCATACAAAGTTATCATTTCAAAACATTTGATAATAATTGTGTTACATTAGGATGTCTCATAATTACGTTACGAGCGGGTGGATAATAATGTATAGTCGTAGTCACGAGTAGAACGCGCGCGCACTAAGAGCGCAGGGCAACGCGGAAGTCGTACACACTTCCGCGTGCCGCCATCTTGGCTAACACCTCGTGAGATTCGCCTGTTTCTGAACAGATTAGTTGTAGTTTTACGTTAATTTATTCCTTCATTATTGTTAGTGCAGATTCATATTTTTTTTTTGAATATATTTGGGAATACACTTTTTAGCATATGGAAAGGGTTAAAAAAATATTTTCGTCTCTACTAAGAATTATATATACCTTAGTTATATTTTTATATGTGTTTTCTTTAATAAGAGCTTATGAACGTCTCTCTGCAGGGACAACCTTCTCCCAAATATGTAGAGCAAAATTGACCCTGAATATATTAAGCTCCGTGTTCTGTGTGGTGACAGAGTAAGAATACAATATGTCACCACCCCATCTCATCCAATGGATGTCGTAAAAACCGACTAAGGTACTACCTATCCGTCAATATTATCTTTACAAATAAAAAGAAGGAAAACTTAAAATTAAACCCTATACCAATCCGTCTGGCCAGCGTGGTATTAGTAGGCCAAGTATGCCGTGACGGCAGGAGGCCCTCCCTGCAGTAGGACGTTAATGGGCTGTTATGATGAATGAATCATGAATGTCAGGTATATAATAGCTTGATAAAATATTCGTATGTATATGTTTTGTTTTAGTAGGAGCTCATGAACGTCTCACAGCAGGAACAATCTTCTCCCAAATATGTAGAGCAAAATTGACCTCGTATTATCTTTCTTTTCAACCGACTTCAAAAAACGGAGGAGGTTCTTAATTCGGTTGTATTTTCAACCGACTTCAAAAAGGAGGAGGTTCTCAATTCGGTTGTATTTTTTTTATTTTTTTGTGTTTGTTACCTGATTTCTCGAAAACGGCTAGACCGATTTGAAAAATTTTTTTTTTGTTCGTATGGGTATGCTTCCCATTTGGTCCCATTGTCACCAGATCTGGATCTGTATGACGGGATCCCAGAGAAATCGAGGGCATCTCTTGAAAATTGTAGGGACGCATTGTGTAAAATCTTGTCATACATGTGCATCTCTGACGTCACTACCAAATAGTCAAGAGTTAGAACTAGAGTATTGATGAAAACTTTACAAAACTTTACACAAACATGATCTCATGATGAAGACGACTGATGGTCGAGGAAACTCCTCAACGGTATATAGCAGCTACCTTGGTTTTGGGCTTATTTTAATTGTATTGATGAAAACTTTACACAAACATGATCTGATGATGAAGAAGTTTGAGGGTCGAGGCAACTCCTCAACGGTATATACCAGCTACCGAGTATTTGGGCTTATTTTATTCGTATTGATGAAAACTGTACACAACTTTCCACAAACATGATCTCATGGTGAAGAAGACTGAGGGTCGAGGGAACTTCTTAACGGTATATAGCAGCTACCTTGTATTATTCGCTTATTTTATTAAATTGATAAAAACTTAACACTAACATTATGAATATATATGGTTATGTATGGTTTAAGACTTGAATGAAGTTCTTATTTAAAATTAAAATAGGAATTAATAACGGATTATAAATAGACAAACAAATTGTTGAATTGAATTGAATTTATTTTAAACTTATTCTTTAGATATAACAAATTGATAATAATAATTATTATATTTATTTGAATTATTTTTATTTTAATTAACTTAATTATTATTACCAATTAACCACGCCGAGATGGTGGCTACGCTTTTCGATGTTCTCGCTATTTAAAACTTTTTGCATGCAGGTCCTTTTTTGTGAAACTTGATTTATACGTTGTTCACTAGTCTCTTTTGAAATGACATTGGAGGTAGATTTCCTACATTAAAAGGCGTTTCTCCCTTTCTTCGTTTGTTTCATTCAATCGGCGCTGTCTCATATAAGCAGCGCGTTTCGTAGGTCTACCCATATTCAGACAAAGTAATGTCCCACTGCAGGGAGAGATACGATACCCCTGTGACGGAGAGATACTTGGCCTACTAATACCACACTGGCCAGGCGGATTGGTATAGGGTTCAATTTCAAGTTTTCCTTCTTTTTATATCTCAAAGATAATATTCACGGATAGTCCCTTAGTCGGTTTTTACGACACCCATGGGATGAAATGAGGTGGTTACATATTGTGTTCTCACTCCGTCACCACACGGATTTATAGAATTGGTATTCACTAAAAATTTAGAAATAAAATTAATTTTCACAAAAAAAAAAGAACCGACTTCAAAGACAAAAATTGCACTAAAAAGTAATAAATAATTACTTGTATTTTGATTTTACAACATTAAATCAGCCATTCTTTCTACTTATTTTAATCTAAAGAATAGGTTATTTTCATTATTGTAAAAGTATTGTTTAAGATATTTCTTGAAGAGTCTGTAAATGTATTTATTTGTAGATTCTTTAAAAGATAATCAAATTATTACAAATAATGTAATATTATTGTTATTTTTGGAGTCGGTGTCAGCCAACGAAATAAGTACGATAATACCTAAGCAAACGGAATGACGGCCATGAATTACAGATTATACAGGGTGTTTTTTGAGTCATCGGCAATAATTAAGGAGGTGACTCTGTACGTGATTCTGATCCCAATTATGTAATAAAATTAAACTAAACTATTGCCTAACTAACTAACTAAAGTATTGCCTATGTCTCACTTTACATACTGTATATGACTTCGATATTATAGTTGTTGATTGTTTATGGATTAGTTTAAAAATTTAACAAATATTCTTATCATATTTAAATAAATATATTTTAAAATACCCGTATCACATTTAAACGTTTTAATATTATATTTAATAACTGATTAAAGCTTTCCAGAACTTAAAATAGATTAGATTTAAAGAATAATTCGCGAATAGGATCAATAATGCAAAATGTTGTCTATAACGTCGTTAGAATAGGCAATAAAGTGTTGTATGGTGGTTTCTAATTAGATAAATGTTGCATTTAAAACAAAAACGGCCGTTTTATTTTCGAATGTGAATTTTAAGCAATTGTTAGTCTGTGTATAACACGACGCATAATATTTGTTTAAGTTTTCAGTCAGAAATAAAAAATGGTATAATAATAACTATCGTGGCTGACACCGACTCCAAAAATAACAATAATATTACATTATTTGTAATAATTTGATTATCTTTTAAAGAATCTACTAATAAATATATTTACAGGCTCTTCAAGAAATATCTTAAACAATACTTTTACAATAATGAAAAGAACCTATTCTTTAGATTAAAATATGTAGAAAGAATGGCTGATTTAATGTTGTAAAATCAAAATACAAGTAATTATTTATTACTTTTTAGTGCAATTTTTGTCTTTGAAGTCGGTTCTTTTTTTTTTGTGAAAATTAATTTTATTTGTACATATTTACAGTTAAGTAGTACATAGTCCTTTTAGACCCTTTGCGACACCTTAGGTACTCTGTATTCTTTGTCTGTAACCCAGACAACGTGTTATGTAATTAATACAAAAAATGTAGACCTGACTTTATTCGCTCTAAGAATATGACTAAAATTTCCACCTGTTAATATTATACCTACTTTGGTTCATTATATATTTCATTATATTCGTCTTGCTAGACAATGCTCAGATTCCCTACAAAGAAAATGACAAATAGGTATAAGAAAAGGAAGAATGCACAAACAGTATAATTAATAACCACCTACTTGACTTTGAAATTAAATAAGGAACAGATTAAAATGGACAAAGTCTTCCTAATTAATTCATCGTACAATGTAACATATTATTCAATTCTAATGTTGTCACTCCTGCATGTTACCAACTTAACAAGCATAATTTCCCTCACCCTCTCTTTCTAATTACAGTGTAAGTTGGTGGAACAAAAAGAGATGACCTAGTTTGTATACCGGTCGTGCGAGATCGGGTGCGCACCGTTGCACACATTACGTGTTAGAAGATGAGGTTATGCACTAAGCGAATTGCGCTTGTAACGGAACACAGGCGATGTGAATTTTCTCGCCCTAATACCGTTTTTGCACACTTTTTCCGATTTTGTAACGTTACAGTGACTTGTGCAACGGTTGACATGACTGTATTTCGTTTCTCAGCATTAACTTTATTTAATGAGTTTAAATGATTTACTGCTTAAACTATTTACACGCGTATCTTAACTGTATATTATAATGAACTGTACGGAAAGGGACTTGCATTTTACATTATCTTTTGAATTTTAATCACTTTTGTAGTTAGGTGTAAAAGTATTAAAAATAAGAGAGGTTTTTTTAATTAAGATAGAAAATCTCAGAAAATAAATTAAAATTGATTTTCTTTTCGCCGACATATTTTTACTGTCATTCTTATCAAAAGCTAGGGCACAGTTCAATTAGAGGGACCTACATATTTGCACTGTGGCTATGACTATACCTACTAACGTTATAAGTAAGTACTTAATCTTATTACAAAATCTCTTACCTTATTTTCATTCAAAAATTTATGTATGTAAACGAAACACGTTTTTTAGGATCGGAAATGTTTCCGTTTTTATAATATCCGTTGGTTATTAAGTTAGTAGTAACTGTTTCCCTTATTGATTAATTCTCGCATATTTCATGCATCGCAATGACGATAAGCCTATTTTTAGCCCATTTAAAAAAATATGTATTTCATTTGGGAAGTTCAATATTGCTTAAATTTCAAATTATTACTTTTTGACTTTAATTAATAAGTTCTAAAATCGAACCCTAGTTTACATAATTATAAATCGTAATAAAATTAAATACCTAAATAACATATCTATACTAATATTATAAAGAGGTAAAGTTTGTGTGTTTGTGTGTTTGTGTGTTTGTGACGTTGTAGGGGGTAATCTCTGGATCTACTGAACCGATTTCAAAAATTCTTTCTGTGTTGAATAGTCCATTTATCGGGGAGTGTCATAGGCTATGTAGCATCACGCTATGACTAATAGGAGTGGAGCAGTAATGAAATATGTTTATAAAAGGGACGCTAAAAAACGTTTATTTTGCTTCTGCTGCTTAAACGTCTGGAGATATACTGAAATGATGTATTAGAGAATTGTACCTTTAAAAAAGTTTTACAATTAAGTCAGCGATAGCATATATCTATCTTCTAAGGTTGACTCACTACGACCTTTTTTATAATAATCAAATTTGATTTAAAGAAATGCATTGTTTGTAAAGGTATTTTGTGTATATGGTATTGACTCTTATCAAAATAAATACGTTAATCATTATACTTATTTAATTCTAAACAATATTGTCCTTTACAGCGATGAGATCCGATTATTAGTTTGAAAGATATCCCAGTTTTAAAATAATGCGCGAATAACGTAAAATATCTGTCTAACGCGATGTTAGTAGGTATAGATGAATTTTCTTAGTATCAACATTTTGGTTGGAGTAAGATTTTAATTTTAATTTTAAATACCTGTACTATAAATTAATTCTACCTTAAAAAGATCGCTTGGTCGGACTAAATTCGGAGGGCGGAGGACCCTGTTCTGTGGCGTTTGTTGGGAGGGGCATTTGGTTCAGCAGTGGACTGCGATAGGCTAATTGGTTTATTGATTAATACAATGTACCTATTCTTAATCCATCGTTACATGGATAATCATCATCATAACAGCCCTTTAATGTTCCACTGCAGGGATGGGCCTCCTCCCGTGACGGAGGGTTACTTGGCCTACTAATACCACGCTGGCCAGACGGATTGGTTAAGGGTTTAATTTCAAGTTTTCCTTCTTTTTATTTCGTAAAGATAGTAGTTACGGTTATTCCCTTAGTCAGTTTTTACGACACCCATGGGATGAGATGGTGTGGTGACATATTGTATTCTTACTCCGTCACCACACGGACAGAATGAATGGATAATACTCTATACTAATATTATATTAAAAGGTAACGTTTGTGTGTTTGTAAGTTTGTGACGTTGTAGGGGTAATCTCTGGAACTACAGAACCAATTTTTAAAATTATTTTTGTGTTAAATAGGCCATTTATCGGGGAGTGCCATAGGCTATATAGTATCACGCTATGACTAATAAGAGAGGAGCAGTAATGAAATATGTTTAAAAAAAGGAAGCGTTTTTTTTGCTGCTTAACGAAGTGGGCACGGGTCAGCTAGTATTGTATAAAGACATTTATTAAAGTTTATATTGAGTAATTTTATGTAGCAGGTAGCGAACGATTTCGTAACTACCATATTATAGTACGTTAAGCAAGCCTCTGTGCTTAGGTAACTCGGCATAGTTCCGAGAGAGAGAATATACATCCTGCACGTGGACGAAAGCAATACCTATTTGTTTCTTAACTGTTGCAACCGGTGTTCGTGTTTTGTTTCTCAGAGTTTAAATTATAATAATATAGATATGTATAAGGTTCCTATCTCTGGAGCCCTAACTACCAGTAGCTTGGTCCCTGTACCCAATGCTGGTGGGTCTACCTTTTTTATATTTTTAAATGTTTTTATTTTTATATTTAAAAATGTAAAGGGTTGTGAAAAATTTAAATAAATAGATATGTCAATCCCAAATCCATGATTTGGTTTCTTGATTAAAACTAAAATGATATAATTGAATACAAAACGATAGAGTTTGAGGTATTTTTTTAAAAGACTTTTCCGTGGCTGCACGAGGTAGTAGGTTCGAATCCCACACGATAATTATTAAAGTGCGGTCTACAAATGATTTCCCCAAGCATTCAGGTTCGGTATCAGTTAAATTTAACATTGATGAGGGCAATTACCACCCTATTACATTATGTAGTTCTCTTCACCAAACAAAAAATAAATACTCCCTTGCTCTCTCTATTTAAGACACATCAAATCTGTAAAATAGATAAGTGCTCAAAAAGCTAACAGACAGACATACAGAATTACTTGAGGATAACTTAGTATTAAAATTATATAACACCATTCTTCAAAATGACAATGAACATTAACATAACCGCGATGTGTTTTTCTGGGTCAACTTGTAGGTCATGTAAGAAATAATCGTATACATAACTGTATCATATCGTATAAATATAATATTAAATCAGGATAGCAGAAATTACCGGAAGACGGGAAAACCCCTTACATGGTAGACAGACGACCTCGTTAAGGTGGCAGGAAACCAATGGCTGAGAAAGGGACAGGACCGTGCAAAGTAGAAATTTTTGGAGGATGTGTCCAACACGACAAATAGACGTCCAGGTGACGTTTATTGATTGAAATTATGACATCAGAAAGTTGCTATCGTTACTTGTCCAAGCCAACCGTAAGCAATGACGTGGGTCCGCAGCATAAAGACGTTCGAAGGAAACACTCCAAAGAACTTAAACTGTCTTATAAATTATTAGTTGCAGCTAAGTATGATCGTATAATATTGTTTTAAATGTGTTATATAAACTGTGTTTTATCACGGTACGGGGGCCGGGGAAAATAGTGGCGTAATCTCTTAGGTAGATTGAACCACTATTCTCATACCGAAGGTGGTGTAAAACTTGACTAGGTAACTAACCATCGAGACAACAGGTAAGCAATAAATCGTTACAAGAGCAGGAAAACTAAATACAATTTCCTATAATTCATACTTCATATTTTTTAACAGTTTGATGACTTAATTTCGAAACTACGATATAATTTCTAAATAAACCTCCGGAGTGTTAGGGAGTTCCGTTTTCTAATTATCTTTTTGCTAAAAATTAAGTTTAACAAAATATCCATGGATAACATATTATCATAATTTAAGGGAGCAATAAGCATTTTTTCATCATCATACAATAATAATGTTACCAATAAAAGAAAACCAATGAACGTGGAAGGAATATGACGAAATAATCTTTAATCCGGTTGTTACAAATTTTCAATTTCAATTCAAATTACAATTGTAATAGGTAACAGACCGGTAGTTACAGATAAGAGAAAGGATGATTACTGCGAATATTCATAGCATTGCATGGTGTTATGTTGTAATACAGGTCGCGACCACAGACTCCCGAACGTGTTTCTCAAGCAAGGATAGTGTCCGGGCGGTGGGCAACAGCCGCAGCTACGTAATCCCACAGTAACGGCACTTCCTGAAGGTGGCGCAAGCGGTACGCGAATGTCGGCCGAGCATTTCGCGCCACTTTCGTAATTCGTTGCGTGGTGCGACCGGCCGCCTTGCCTGGCCCGCAGGAAGTAAAAGTTCGAAGGTAAGAAAGTAGGTCTCCACTGTAATTGGCAACTCGCCTGCATACTGATGTTTACTATATTTTATATATAGGTTATAATACAACCACCTGTGTATTATATTGTCAAATTATTGTTAAAATTAGTCATAATTCCAAAATTACTATGATTAAAAACATAATATTTTCGTGGGCTTGGGCTTTATGTAAATGATGCAAAATAGGATGTATTTACAATGTGCTGTTTTTAGGTCATACAAACCAGATACGCCATAAGAGTACCTATGCGACATTTTTTGAAGGATTATATTATTTAGGGTGTATAAAAATATTTAATGGATTTTTTTATGATTATGTAAATGTACAAATTTAAAAATACCAATAACGTTACTAACAACAATGTTACTTTCTTTCCTAGTGCATATTACAAAATTTCCAACCAATTCCTATTGAAATAAATATTGATATTTACAAAATGAACGTAATTAAGTAATAGTATAAAACATCACGTATGTGTGTTACGCATACACGTACAACATATCTATGACATAATACACATCGGCAAGGTGCAGGCGTTGCTGACCCAATCCGTTCATACCGTGACGTAAGACATCGCGAGACTCTACCGACACGAACTAGGCCGAGATAAGAGATGAACCGATGACCGAAACTTATCGTTTACACAACCGCCCGGCTAACGTCGTGTGTGCATACCGGATTAGGCACTGATATGTACTAATCAATAATGCATAATGTGTACTTGCTTGTACACTATTGAACCTGCAGCATAACCTACTTTACGGAACATAATAAAAATACAAATTAGTTAGCTTATGTTCAGTGTTGGTAGTGCTCATGACTGATTAAAAGGACTAAGATGGCTAATTTTCATTTCCCACCCGAAAATTAGTAGTAGTAGGACTTCAGTCAATTTGGTTACATAAGAAAAGATGGACTTTTCCCTGATCCGCAGGCTAGCATTGATATGTAGATAAATAGTTACTCTACATCCTTTTAAAAATGATAGTACTTAAACTACAATATAAAAACTTGCATACAATTTATAAAATTTATAAAATAATATTATTAAAAATTAACCCAAGAATAACATTTTCTAAAATAAACGCGAAACCATTGCAACAATATACAGGAAATCAACGGCACTAGTGAATGCGGGGCGCGATGCGCACCTCTGAAGAAATTGGGCGGCAATCGCGCTAGACACCGCTATGCAATGAAGGAAGCGCTTGCTATCTGATGAGCTAGCTGTTGCAAACCTTGCGAAACTAAACCTGTTACGAATCACACAATTACACACGCAAAAACTAACACAATCTATGTAATACTATGAGAATAAAAATATGTTACAAACATAAGTAGAACAATTAAAACTTTGACGCAGTTTTATGAAAAACAAAAAACATATTATATTTGAACAGACAAAATTTTTAAATGTTTTTCTTACATTTACACAAAAATGTTTATTTATTCTAGTGAAGCTTTTAAGGTTACATAAATGAAATGACGATAAGGTACCGCCCCAGACTAAACAAATTAAGTCGACTGTTGAAAGGAAATTGGTAATACTTTTTTATACGCAAAAGTATTTTTTTGTAAAACTAGTTTTGTTAATTAAACCTATACATATTTTGTTTGTACTTTCAGTAATATTTTAAGATCTGTAGGAATATCTTAATGTGTCTGTTACCTACTTGAATAATGTCAACATTACAGTTTATTGTTCCTCGTTGTTGCTAATTATGAAGATGTTTATAAGTAGGTAATAGCCATTAAAACACGTCACTGTAATTGTACGAATCATGACTTTATTATTTCAGATAAAAGTCGTAGTTTCGTCGTATAAAAAATTAAATAAAGAGATATCCTGTAGGTCCAGATGCATCTAATTGCTGAGTATATATGCGTAAGTCAAGATAATTGATTATAACCAAACGGTTACAAAATTTAAACTAAACGCATATTTGTACATACTTATAAAGGTAGGTCTTTAAGGTAACGGTAGCTAGTGTAATTCCAGGGCTATGGGACGGTTCTCTATTTTGTCTCATAATTTTTTTATCCATAATCTAAGGTGTCATAACATTTCGTGTCCGAATCATTATGTGTCCGAATGGTAGCTAGCCCTAAATTCATGTCTTATAATATCACTTGTCCGAAAACCTAAATCCCTAAACATAACATGACCTAATTTTTTTTGCTATAACCATCACAATCTATAATATTTAAAAAACATAAATACTATATTCTAGTTTTACATAAAAAAAATGTTTCTGGCACCCGCGTTGTGATCACCATACTAACCTAACCTAACCAACTGTTTCTGACTTTTGCCCTAATATTTTATTTTAGGACATGTGAATTTATAGCAAGAAATAATAGGATATGTAATAATTATAGTACCCCATTTTATGACACACAAGTATTATAGGTAAAGACGATTAGGTAATATACGATTTCGTATACGCGAACATTATGGAAAGTGATGATTATAGTAAACTTGTTTGGGATTATGATTTTCGGACGATCGATATTCGGAGAAGAAAGGGACTACCCTATGGGACATAACAGCTTGTGCCGAGAAAGCTAGGCAAGGGCTTGTTTAAACTTAGTTGATTTTGACGACACTCATTGGGGGACAATATTACGTCACAAAAAATACTGTTATTGTTGAAAAATTTTCTTTCATTACATTTTAATTTTCTCTAATTAGCCTATTATTAATACTTTTATCGATGTAATTACAGTAACTATTGGTCCGAAAAGCCTCTTTCATGTCGGGGTAGCGAAGAGGAAACTTCGACCGACTTCAAAGGAGGCCGGAAACCGGAACCGCGGTAAGGGTTAGAGCGGAGACGACGCCCGTTTCCGGCGGAAGTACGGCGCCAGGAAGGTGGATAGATAGAGAGAAGATAAATAAACCGACGCCATATTGCCGGACTCCAATCGATAAATCCGTACAGTTTTGCATGTACGTTACTTACTACTTCCGTATCCTGTTTACTTTTAAAATTGCTGTGTTCGCTGGAAAAACTGAAAAGGTGAAAATCGTTTTATAAGTGAAAATATATATTATAGTGTATTATGTATTATGTGCCACTTGTAAAATATTGAAAAGTTTTGATAAAATATTTTAGATGAGCCTACAGCTTTATTTGCGTAGTAAATAATAATAATATTCCGTACATTTTAGCAAAACTCTGTCTAGTCCTAAACGAAGCTACCCTTTCCTATTCGCACTAAATAACTGATTAAGAGACAGTTTTAAAACATACAAGCTACAAGAGCCATTGTTTCTATAAAAATTTTAGCGACCACTCCAGTGTATATTCAGGTTTTTGTTCTTTTGATAAAATCATCACGTTACGAGTAAAATGACATGACATGAGATTGACAATGCGTTTTGAAGAAAATAATGTAGAGAAAAGTCGCTCTGATTGAAAAGCAAACCAAAGCCGGCGCATTAATACCCAACCTCCTTTAAAAATCTCCAAAACTCCGTTATTAGCTGTGTGATAAGTGTGTGAGGAATTTATAGATTTAAATGGACAATAACACTTATTATACAAGTAAGAGTTAGTACACGTAGTAAGAGTAGTAGTAGACAAAAAATGGCATTGGTAAAAGATTACGTAGATTAGTCATTAGTATAGGAATTACAGCAACACTTTTAATTCCATCTTATGTCAATTCTTAAACGATTTTCTTAATTAGATAATATTAATAATATTCTTTATACATACACATAACAATGTTTAGTCCTTTGTTATGCTATTCTTAAATTTTCTTACTATACTAGATAATAATACTTTTTCTTGTATATATGTTACGGCTAATACCCGAAATGCGGCTACACCCAGTTTTAGCCGGTTAAAACTAAGTGTAGTCATTTACTCTTGGTTAAAACTAGTACTAGCCGATTGTTTTCGGGTAAAACTCTAGCGACTAGCCGGAATGTTATCGGATAGACCTAGTTTTATCGAACAGGGATAGTCTGAAACTAGTTCTAGCCGGAATGATATCGGATAGCCCTAGTTTTATCCAACAGGGAATGACTGGACCTAGTTGTAGCCGGCATGTTAGAGGCTAGACCTAGTTTTAACCGAAAGCAATCGGCTCGTACTAGGTTTAACCAAGAGTATGTGGCTACACCTAGTTCTAACCGGCTAAAACTAGGTGCAGCCGCGCTTCGGGTTTTAGCCGTAACATATTTATACATACACATTAGGTTTAAATAAGACCCCTCCCATAACGGTTACGACGGACGAACTTGTTTCGCACGTCAAGAAGCTACAGGTTAGAAAGGCCGCGGGTTCCGATGGCATTACTAACAAGACGCTCAAGCACTTTCCCATCCAAGTGCTAACCGTTCTCACAGTCATCTTCAACGCTTGTTACGATCTATGTCACTTTCCCACTGCGTGGAAAGAGGCTATCGTAATAGGCATACCAAAGCCTGGCAAACCCCTCAACGTCCCTAGTAGCCACAGACCAATTAGCCTACTCAAGGCAATGGGCAAGCTATTCGAGCGAACGATGCAATCTCGTTTGAGAGATCATCTGTTCGACAGCGGCATAGCTATCCCCCATCAATTCGGCTTCCGACCCGCCCACTCATGTACTCAACAGGTACACCGTATAGTGGAATACACACTAGACGGATTCTACCCCAAAAGGAGGAAGACAGTGGCAGTCTTTTTTGATGTCGCCAAGGCCTTTGACAAGGTCTGGCACGACGGGCTGGTATACAAGTTATACTTGTTAGGCCTGCCCGATCGGATGGTTCGATTAATTACCTCCTTCCTTAGCGGTAGGACCTTTCGTTTCAGGCACGAAGGTACCCTATCGACATCTCGGTCTATCACGGCCGGCGTACCTCAGGGCTCCCCCCTGTCCCCCCTCTTATACATATCATACACAAATGATATACCAGTACCTTCGCTCAGAAGCGGGGTACAGATGTCGTTATTCGCAGACGACACCGCCTTGTACTGTAATAGTGTTACTATTGCAGCGGCGGTGCGTAAGCTTCAACCATCTATCAACAGATTGGGCGCGTGGTTTCGCAAGTGGCGCATAGATGTGAATGCAGACAAGAGCGCTGCGGTTCGCTTCGATGTGAAACGGCGGAATTCACTATTACGTAGGCCCGACGACCCCCCGCGACTGCTAGGTTCACGTATACCCTGGCGGCGCGAAGTCAAGTATCTTGGAGTCACACTGGACGAAACCCTCTCGTTCAGGCCGCACATACGGCGAGTGACCAGGAACGCACGCTCATATCTCGGCCGGCTACACCACATGGTTGGCAGGCACAGTAGAATGTCACTACGAAACAAGCGAACTATCTTTAAGGTTTGCATACGCCCAGTACTCACATACGCATCACCTGTATTCGCACACGCGAGCCCAATCCTTATGGAGAAGCTCCAGACAGTACAAAACATATTCATACGCCGGGCGGCCGACGCACCGTGGTATGTTCGCAACGCGGATCTGCACCGGGACATCGGAATGCCCACTATACAGACATTCATAAAACAGGCCTCTGATAGATTCTTCAAATCTGCAGAGGAGCACACAAATCACCTCATTAGGGAGGCGGTGGCCTACACCCCCGCTCTCCCTAACCCCACCACTCCTCACGTCATACGAAGGCCTCGTAATGTCCTACTGGACTCACCGGACACACTGTCCTCCGATCTGGAAAGGCTTGTCAAAGCTCAGATCCCGTAGGTCCCCCCTAAGATCTCTGTTAGTTTATACATGACCTGAACGCAGTGCGCGCTCAATCATGACTCTCTAAGTAGGATTCTCTTAGGGAAAATCAAGTGGGCGTCCCTTCAATGGGGCGACGCTTATCTAAGAAACGCTTCCCCGGACCCCAGTCTGGGGGGGACGTTCCGATTCGCTTAGCAGCCCATAGGGCAACAGAGCAGTAGGTCTGGTGGTTTTTAGCCGGTATGAGTCTCGGCATAACCCGCAGGGACATAGGGCCTCCCTCGGTGTACTCATGAGAGTTTTCCACCCCCTCCCAAGTATAGACCGGAGGTAGTCTGGGCGAGTTCTGCCCAGGCGGCGTCATTCGTGGCGATAAAAAAAAAAAAAAAAAATTTAAATAAGAACACTTACGCAATGAAACTTTATTAAAATTAAGCCTTATTTAACCCCTTGTGGCAGCGCGCCGTAACTGATGGTAACTGGTAATCGTCGCTCAAATAAATTTGCTATACAGAATACACAGATCGAAGCCTTAAAATTGAGAGCCACCAACTTTATATGTAGATTAAGCTAGCATCTCTCTATTTTATAATTATTATTACTCATTGGCGATGCTTATATCTAATAGTTATTATGTTTGTATGCATGATAATTTATGTCTTGTCGAATGCTTATGCATTTAAAAAAAGTACTTAGTTATCATTGCTTTTACTATTTAGGTTTAAACGAAAATTTTTAGCTCTTCTTTCAAAAAAAATGTGTAAACGACGTGTTATGGCTAACGCAGACCTGGACGGCATGGCAAAGTATTTTAATTTTTACTAATGGAAATTCAACCGTACTGTTACAGAAATACGACATAAATTGCTATGCTTTAAAATGATGCCGCGGCATTGAAAAATCCCTTTCAATGCCGCGGCATCATTTTAAAGCATAGCAATTTATGTCGTATTTCTGTAACAGTACAGTTGAATTTCCATTAGTAAAAATTAAAATACTTTGCCATGCCGTCCAGGTCTGCGTTAGCCATTATGTGAATATTTTCTTTTTTGCTAACTGTATCCCTCTTTTCTATTATGCCTTAAAATCCAATTAGGAATCGTGACTTTTCCCAGATGACGTTCTACTTAATCATGCTTCGCTAGCACCTTTTTACACATATTCTCAGGCTCTATGGCAAATAGTCGCTTTATAGTTTGTCATGTAATATGTAGATGACGTGATTACTTTAAAAAAAATGCTTGGTCATAAAGACTATAGTTTGTTCTTAAAAAAACATACGTTTCAAATTAAGAACACCTCCGGTTTTGTCAGTTAAAAAGCAAACAAAGTAAATTACCGATGCGAATTAATGTTAGGTACGAGCCTACCGCGTCTCCGTCCCCGAACGAGGAAGGAAACGAGTTGATATTTGGCGTCGTGTTCTAGACCGGTTTCGCAAGTGTTATTCTGTAAACGAGATGACTCTGGACTTTCCGATCACACATTATTTTTACCTACACTTTTTTTTTGTTGTTGCCGCTCACATGTGGAGGACTATCGGCTTTTTACTGACGTACGAAGGTCACGCGGAACTTATGTGTTGAGTCTAGCTCGACTAGAATTATTTTTGCGTGAAATAATGAAGGAAGTTGTATAAACTTATTTAGTAAAATTGATAGAGCAGGTAACATTAAATACGTATAATATTTTTAATATACAATAATATACAAATCTATGCAGACGTTTATTATGCGAATTATTATAAGCGGGAATACCTTCCTCTATAAGTACATATATATTTAAACCAAAACCAGTAGTAAGTAAATAAGTACCTAACTGAAAGTATCCACGAATAATCAAGCCAGTGATCTATTTCATTATACGTTTGTTCACAACAAAAGTTTGTTTGTATGATACTACGTCTTAGGGTCTTGATCATAGGTTTTACATTATGCTCCTTTAACTGCATTTTTACACATTTAATAACAAAGGATTCACTAAATGAAAACAAAACTAACCTATTTTTATCAATATCGATCCCTTAAGTTAAATCATATCGTAATATCGTATTATTTAGCTGTAAACTACATACCATAACATACTTTGATAGATACACATAAGTACTTTTTTTAAGTAAAGGTAAGAACTAAACGAACTAAATCGATAGGCTATTTATCTGAATAGATAAATATATCTTCGTCTTATTCTCATCTCAACTTCATTAATATGTAGATGAAGATGTAATGAATATGTATGGTCACCGAGAAGAGGCCTCGACGACCGCGCTAGAGGTCAATGTCAGTTGAAAGACACGACCACTCATGTGAGAACTTTAAAAGACAGCTAAACTTCCCTTTCTCCTATAACATAATACGAGACACAATAGAAAATATGAGAGTTCAAGTAATATTGGACATAGTTGACTACCGGTTCCGCTTGGTGTAAGTACACCTAAAGTTATCACATATTTTAATAAGATGGCTTTTTGAAATGACGTTTGGTTAACTAGTAATTATTGGTTAGTCGTGTATTTCGTTAAGTTAGGAATTTCAAAGGTAATATAATATTGAAAGACAGCTTTTGCATTAGGGATCAATCTCTTTGTCGCGGAGACTTTAACTGACACGAAAGTACCTAAGTAGGTACCTAATATCCAATCTCAAGACCTTTATTTATGGATCGTATAAATAATTTTACACATTCACACAAAGCCATCTAGTCCCAAACTAAGCAGAACTTGTTCTGTGGATACTAGACTAGTTTAAGGCTTTATCTGCTTATTAAGCTTTTTAGTGAATCAGGTGTCCACCATCTAGTACATACTCGTAGTAACTGCTTTCATCTTTCACACATCATTACTAACACAATATCCACAAATTTTATATGTGATACTCTTATAATTACATAATTATAATAAACTACCAAAATTGTATTTGCATACATAACTTTACTGTTGCATGTTTATGAAACAAACTCAATCAGCTGGAGATCATGGCTGGCAATGTATGGCAATACGTCATGAAAGGTAGATTGCATAATTCCCGTGTTTGTTGTTATTTATATTTTCCATAATCCTGCTTAGATAACCTTATGTTACCTCTGTGTAGAGTTTGTAAATATGGTGTGTATGTTTGTAACATATCTGTAAAATATCTGTATTTTTTTAATAAATACACAGTACCTGAAAGCTCAAGTAATGACGGACCTGATTTCAGATCTTTTGTCTATAATTTATATAGCTTGTTAATACTTGCGTCCTGGAAATAACACATTGATTTGACACCAAGCAAGCTCTATCTACACGGAATTTGTTCCCATGAGTAGGTTGGATAAGAAAGTCTAAACCGTCAACCTAAGAGCTAAACCGTTTAATTTTATACTTATTTATAAACACAACAATTTAAAAGTTATGACTTCAAAAATAACACATCGAGTGCTAAGAGTACAATCGTATGCACGTAAAGTACCAACAACGAGAGAGCAAGGGGCATGTTCAAGCGGCGTGACAACTCGACTATCCAATTGGTTGAGATTGCGCGTTTCCGTCGCGACGCTTCCGCCCGATAACAGCAAGAACGCTGCAAGTGCCGGTGTGCCGGACTTACAACAACGGTCAACGTACTTGCTCAATACACGATTCTAACTACTTAGGAGCTTGTTATGCTATTTAGTTTGGAATGATTTGTCGGATGTTATAAACTAAATAATCCATTGCCGTGTAGTATGAGCTGTTAAATATCGATAATTGTAGGCTTGTGAATATTAACTTGATCATAAATATTCTACTAAGATTGTCACCAATCTTGCCACATCGTCTTATTGCCAGTTTATCGGCAGGGTAGACTTTAACCAGACCAGACGTCTTGACGACAAAACGAAACGAAAGATGAAATTGTGTTTTTTTTTTATCGCTCGTTTATTACTTTCAGCATTCATCTTAAGTATTGATCACTGAAATGCGCAATTCTGCTTTAAGGATGTTAATTAATTTACTATAGGTAAGTTGATTCAATATTAGGGCCTTTAGATTGGTTCTACCCTTGTACCAGCTTAGTACTTCAAGCAGGAAAGTGCCTATGTTCAGCACTGGTCAATTGGCTAATATGATGATAATGATGATGATTATTATTGTTGTTACTGTAAGCTTTAAATTTGTAAGCACCAATTTCTTTTGCATTTGGTATGGACAACGGCGGAATCTCATAAACTACAGGCAAGCAACTTGTTTGTCTCATCACAATGTCGTATAACAAAATAAATTATCTATTTACCTTTTTACATAATTACTTTAGATATACCCCTACATTCGTTGCAAAATAGTTATCCAGTAAACAACGGTATCTTAAACGTTGTGTGTAGTGTCGATGTTCGATAACTATCGGATAAATATTGCAAAATTTCAGAGAAACGTTGTCGGGGACATTGCGACAGTCCTGTTGTGCAACTTTGCTGGCCCGTTAATAAATGTAGTGGAACCAAACGTTTTCGCTTCGATGATACTTTATGTGACCATGTTTAAGTGTATCTTAGTACTTTTCTTAAATTCAAAATTATATGGTAAACCTTAGGTTTAATAGATGGTATACACCTTGGTGGTTGCAGCACCTTATTACAATTACAATGTTGTAAAATTATAGAGACGTCTAAAAAATGCTGCTATAGAGTTTGTTACCCCGCGCCGTTTCTTCTCTACTGGCGCCTTGGAAGCGGTGGTAGAACTTAGAACTTAAGTAGACTTAAAGTGACGTCAATAAGTTGTTATTTGGTAATATAACATTGAGAAAATAAATGAACTGAACTCAATGATTAAAGGTAATAGGATTTTTGAGTCTGAATGGGTTTTCGGTCGGATCGACATGAACTCACATCATGTGTGAATATCTTTGTCAGTCAAGGCAACCGGTCATTGACATGCAGTGCATCGTGCCTGGGGAAGTCTGCGTTTTATTAGTCGTGTTTCTACGGCCAGATCTCATTTATATTAAAATCTATAAAGACCGACAATATTGTTTACTCATGATGCGGGTCAAGGTCACTTAGAACCTTACTGCATACGTTTTTTCAGTGTAATTTGGTTTTTTCTGAAAAACTTTTTCTATCTCGCTTGTTCTTAGCTTGGTATAGCTGTAATCATAATATTTTATAGAAGGTAATTTGAATAGTGTAGCATCCAATGAAATCTGAATTTCAAAATATTACTTCTCTACTGAATAAAATACAAATTTAATATCTTAATAAAAGAAGTTGATAAGTTTAAACACCAAAAAGCATTTGCTATATCTACATTCTCCTCAGAATACCAATATCAAATACAACCAGAGTAGTGACCACAAGCCGCAAGATTGAATTCTGGCTATTCACTTCCCGCTTCCTACATGAATCGATATCTTACATAATTTGAATTTATGTACCTTTTTGCTAAAGATTGTATTGTGTATGTTTTAAAGTAAAGTTTTCGTATAAAGAAAATTTTTGAAAAAGCCTTGGTCAACATGCAAAGGTTTGTATTTTGATGCATTCGAGCTTAGACGGTACGCAAAAGACCAAATGGTGCTTTACGACAACTTCAGGCTAGGAGATGAAGCAAAACTCCTGTAGTAAACAGGCAGCCAAAGTAATAATTATTTATAATTTTTTCTAATTATCAAGAACTATTTGCCACAGAATAAGATAAAAAGAAATCATCAATTTCTTAAAATCTTGAGGTCACCCTACATAAAGGAAATAGCTGAGAGTGCCGAGGCGCGAGCGAGCAGAGCGGAGCGGAAGTGACGACCGTTCCCACGGACATTCATCCGTTACTTCACCTCGTCGCTACAAGTTCTCCCCCCTCCCTCCCCCCTGACACTAACCCTCATATTACTTTCTTGAAAAAATCTTAGCTCATTACTTGTAAGACAATTTCCTAAGATAGTTTTAATAACAAGACAAATATTATTAACTTAAAGAACTAAAATTATTTACAGTTAGTCTTAATAATACAGATTGTTCAAACTCTTGTAGCTATATTACTTAATCGAATCAAGATATGAAATCTTTGAAATAACTAAATAGGTATTCTTCATAAATTATCAATTTCGAGTTGACAATCTTTATAAGCAGGCTGGTACTGAAATCTAAATAGGATAGAACCTGTTTCGCTAACAAGTTTCTTCCACTATGGTATTTTTTATGCTCATAGGCTTAAAACTATTTCGTTGTAATAAATGTCAGTGGTAACTGCTTAAAAATACTTACATAGCCTCTTCCAGTGGTTGTTGTAAAAAACAACTTAGAATGAAGTTAGGAATGTTCTTTAGAGGAAAAATTAAGACCAGTAACAATCTTAGATTTGGACCAGCGGAGCGTGGTACACTCCCTGTAGCATAGTCTCTGTAGAGTGGCTTTAAATATAAAACTCAAACCTTCAAAATCCTATGTTAAATACGCTAGTTTTGGGTACAGTTGTATTTTATTAGTTATCATCAGAACTTAGACCCGTTAATCATGTATTGTCCTTGTAGTTTCTCTACCATGATTCTCTATCATTCTATTTATGTCAGCCAGAATAGTCAGTATTTAATTGACGTTTAGACAATAATTGAAATTAAAATACAGGATTTGAGTAACAAATGCAGTAACTAAGTATATAAACTTTTTACTAAACGACGGATCTACTCTAAAGATGGACTATGTCGATTAACTTACTTGATAAAATTTATCTGTCTATAATTTGTCTCAAAAACAAGTAAAAAATCCTTGGATTCGCAATTTTATCTTATTAAACCATACATTCGATCACCGCATTTATTTTCAAAAATAATCTAAACTTTTATATCCTGCCAACAAACTCAATATTAATACAACAACCCTCCAAACGCATCGTAGACGATAATCATTTCGAAACCGAAAAAGGACTACAGTAAATAACTTTATTTATTATGTTAAAATAATGGTGAGATATGAGATAAATAATGGAAGCTCGTCGAGTATAAGGATAGTTAGAATGTCGGTCAAGGGCGTCTCCATTATCAAGGTGAACGACATTACCACGGAACATGGGCAATAACTATGAAAATTTTATAAAATTATCTAACTTAGAAGTTAACTACTTCGATAATGTTACGTATTAATTAAATACTCTACAAAAGAGTTGGTATAAATAATAATAGTTCAAGTAAAAGTCTTAGTTAAATGATACTATTGGAATAAGGCACAGGACAGAAAAGAAGTAAAATCTTTTTAATAATCATCAAAAACTTAATAAAACGCTCTTCCTCTCTCTGGTCTGCATAATAATATACTTCTATGTACCAAACTTTTAAGTTTAATTGTGCCCCACGAAGTTAAAAGTTGATACATTAAGTATATACTTAAGCATAGATATCAGAACAATATTTCTGTGTAATATAATATACAGCATATAATATATTTCTTGTAAGATGTTCAGGTAGGTAGATTTCGACCTGCGATGTCTCTTCTAAACCGAGAACAACAACGTAGTGAATTACATACATAGGGGATGAATATCCATGGCAGACGACAGAGACATACTTAGATGATACTTACCTAGATAGATACTTAAACAATTCATCAGGCTTATTAACATCATAGCTCTTTAATGTACTAATGCTGAAAGGAGGTTCATTCAATGATAAAGAGGAATTTGGCCATCCAGTAACACGCCCACCAGATGGTTTGATATGGGATTTGTATCAAATTTTATGTTTCAAGAAAATAAAATCATGTTTTTCAAATTACCCTTAGGTAATCTATTTTACGACACTAACTGAACTCTTGACAAGTACAATGAAACCTCTGCTGACGGAAAAAGACCTAGTCGTCTACCTAGTATTCCTAAATATAAGAAAAAGGCGACCAATGCGTTAAATGAAGGAATTTGAAGAAATATTGCGGAAACTAAAAACACATCGGATGTAGACCCATGCCGCATATTTTACGTTTCAGACATTATTAGGTGCTTAGTCTACATGTGTATAAGTAAAATGATGTGTTCACTTCGTAACAATGGTGTGGGATAATTTGACTCTTGTTTATAGTCTCGAACACGATCTGGTCGCACGCAGCAGAATCGATGTCATTGTCGTCTAAATAACTACCGCTAACGCCGCAACCGCTATAGCCCCAGCTGATCTCATTGTTTAGTCTACACAGAAACCGTTTTTATTCCTAACAAACTGATTACATTGTTCTGATATTGCTGGATATGTTTATCGTCATTCCTTTTGACTGGATTGGGTGGTAAAGTTATGTATTATTTTTGGGTGATTGCTTCAAAATTGTGTGAATTCAGGATGTTAGACTAAATCCTATAGATTGTGTCTATCAAAAACGCCGACGTCTGGCAGCAATTTCTGTGTGTCGGCTCATTGATAAAATAATTAAAATAGAATGAAATAAATATTTAGAATTTAACTACAAAATACTCGGAGACCTTGATTTTTTAAAAACTTCTTTCAGTGTCCGAGGGGCACACAGCCTACTAGTACCAAGCTGGCCAGTCGAATTTATATGTTATTATTATAACAAATCCTTCTTCTTTTATTTTCTTAGACGTAATCCCTATAAAATGTGAATTAGTTCATCGAATCCTGGTTAAATAGAACTGTAGTTCTGGAAATGTAATATAACACGGTTTAAATTGTAATTTAAACCGTGTTATATTACATTTCCTCAGTGATATCCTACAATGCTATCCGGAAATTAAAGACATCCTTACGTTCTGACACGTTATGCCATAACGTTTAGCAAGGATAAGCACCCATCTTATTGTTATTTTAACTATAAGGGGACTAAATAGGGCTTTTATAAGGAAGCAGGCGCACTATTTTTATCCTTAATCTTTATTTATTTATTTATTTAATAAATTATGGATGACTTACAGCTAATAATACAACCAATATAAAAGTTAGTATGTGAGACTGGCAGCCAATTACAAGTCATCACTTATAGAACTAGGTTAGAAAAAATAAAGAGAGCATATTATTTATATACTTAGTTATAATTTATAGTTTTGTTCCATGAACAAACCTGCCCCTTTTGATTTTTCAGACAACTTCCGGTCATGTATGAAAAAACAAACTTTTGCTTGTTATACAATCATGGATTTTTGGACACTCAACTTACGGTATCGGAGCTGGATAGGAACCATGTCTGGACTGATAACTATTATCATGCTAAGTTATCAATCCTTGCACTTCAACCGTTTAGCTTGGCCTTGATGACAAAGAAATTTGCAGACGCACACGTACGCGCCTTAGGAAGGAAACGTCTTATCGAAGAAAGGAAGTCATCGTATCAATAAATACAATAAATTCACAGATATTTTGTATTTCAACTAATCCTTTTGACAAATTAATTATAGTAGGTAGGTATTAATTACGAATACGATTAAGAAGAGTACCTACATTGCTATAATACCAATTAAAACGATCAATAAAACCTAATATTAGAATAATGTTTGTATTAACCTGCAGGATAAAAAAGCATCTACGTAGAGCTCATATTCCCATAGAACCAAGACAGCATTTTAGATGCCATATACGCACCGCATAAAAAAATCATAAGTACCAATTAAGTATCCACTCTCCGTGTGGTGACGGAGTAAGTAGGTATACATTGTGTCACCACCCCATCTCATCCCATGGGTGCCGTAAAAACCGACTAAGAAACTATCCGTGAATATTATCTTTACGTAATAAAAAGTAGGAAAACTTGAAATTAAACTCTATACCAATCCGTTTGGACAGCGTAGTATTAGTAGGCCAAGTATCCCTCCGTCACGGGAGGAGGCCTGTCCCTGCAGTGGGACATTAGTGGGCTGTTATGATGAAGTATCAACGTTAAGTATCATAAGATTATGTGTGTCTTGATAGCAATAATAATTGTTTATTATCTAATTAGAAAGTAAAGGAAATCATCTATATTGATTCATGTTAAAAATTAAGATAATGGTATTCTGATAGATTCTCTTGTAGTGTTTTTAATTAAATACTAGTATAAATTATATTTATTAAACTAATACATTACATTATTAATTATCCTAATGTGTTTCATCTTATTTTACTTTCCTGTACTTAATAAGAAGTGTAAAATTAATCAAATAAAAATGAAGAGTAGAGGATGTTACACAATGTTTTTAAATATAATATCCTAGCATGTTTAATGTTCAATATTGTTTAAAATTATAATCCTGGCTTTGGTAAAGCTTACGCTTACTTTAAGACACCAGTTTAACTTGGTTCTCTATTTTGTCTCATATTTTTTTTATCCATAATCTAAGGTGTCATAACATTTTGTGTCCGAATCATCATGTGTCCGAATGGTAGCTAGCCCTAAATTCATGTATTATAATATAACTTGTCCGAAAACCTAAATCCCTAAACATAACATGACCTAATTTTTTTGCTATAACCATCACAATCTATAATATTCAAAAAACATAAATGCTAAATTCTAGTTTTACATAAAAAAAATGTTTCTGGCACTCGCCGGCCGCTAACGCGGCACGCTCGCTTCGCTCGCTCGGCTCGTGCGCGTTGTGGTCACCATACTAACCTAACCTAACCAACTGTTTCTGACTTTTGCCCTAATATTTTATTTTAGGACATGTGACTTTATAGCAAGAAAAAATAGGATATGTAATGATTATAGTACCCCATTTTATAACACACAAGTATTATAGGTAAAGACGATTAGGTAATATACGATTTCGTATACGCGAACATTATGGCAAGTGATGATTATAGTAAACTTGTTTGGGATTATGATTTTCGGACGATCGATATTCGGAGAAGAAAGGGACTACCGTTTAACTTGTTGCTTTATTGTTTCTTATGGGTTTTTCTTAAAAAGGCATTCAAATTAAAGTTCTCTATCTAGTTGATAGTCAGTTAAAGGAGCAAACATGATATGAAATTTCTATTGGGATAACAATGATTCAATATGTCTTTAACCTATTACCCTATACCTTGCAGCAGTAAAGTATGCATTTTACATGATTGCGTTATTGACCTACTGTTGTTAGTTGTCATACCGTGATATTACGTCACGACTTGACAGCTACGACTTGACAACTTAACAGCGTTTCCAACTACAATTGAAATCATACTTGGAGAAGTTCACAAATACTTGTCACAACATTTCCGAGTAACGGTAACCTTAGCTGATACACTTACCTTATATATAGGCTCGTTGAACAAAATAGGTATTACATTATCGTATCTACTATCTATACTTGATCAATGATTTTCTTTTTCGTTTTCACTGAGTCTGCGGCATAATGACAACGGAGAGGAACACCGTGTTGTTTTAGGGTCGTAGCACATATAACGTAACGTAAACGGATCGGCACCGTCTCGCCTTTTTCTCGGTGAGTTGGTACGGTGCCGATCCGTTTACGTTACGTTATATGTGCTACGACCCTTAGTCGATTAGAGATCGACATGTCCATAACACAGACAGCCCTTTGTATTGTGAAGTCCGTGCGGAATAGTACGCTATGTAAATTTTTAGAGGAGGTCAGAAAGTGATCAATTTTTGACTAATGATACTATAAAGATAATAAAAAACATTTAAACAATCCGTTTAGAAAGATACAGTGATAATAAAACATCGTCATTAAATTAATATCACAGCGATATTTTTGTACAATTCGTTATTAAGAAAATGCAACTCGTGCTTTGGAATCAAGCAGTGTTGCACGGCCTTTGTATAAACCGCAACCTCGTTCACGACAGATGCATAATGACCTCTTCACTACCGATGCAATTAGCAATTATTACTACATAACGTATTTAGTAATTAGTACTTTATAATTTTGCTAGATATTTTTCGCAGGTCAACGGCATCAACTCCCTGTTATTAAATATCGACAGGTTAATACAACTTTTTACCAAAACTGAAGACCTAATTTGCTTCTAAGGTACTAGTTTCCATTACTGCATTATTTTTCTGTCTCTCCAGCAACAACTCCCTGTCACCAATATTTACGTAAAAGAGTTTAGCAGGTACTTACAACGTGTCAACACGACTGAAAACAGAATTCCTTTCCATTTCATTCGTTATCTCCCAAGTGGGAAACTTACCAGCAAAACCATTTCTATCTGCTTAGTAATCATTGGGACTAAATAAGTCTTAATAAAAACGGTTTCGTCATTATGGTACAATGTTTATATAAACAATTTTGGTGTAACACTATAATTATAAAGCAAAAATTGAACCAATCTATATTTCAAGTAGCTGAATAACTAGCATTAATTACAGTGGAAACTGACTTCAAAACGAAATAATCCGTTACAAAATTATAGCAATAAAGTGTAGTAGTTAAGTCTGTAGTTAGATGGTACGTCGTGACCGTACAAGTGGACCGGATCTCCGGCGTGTGCGTCGGTTAGCGGAAGTGCGCAAGACTTCCGCTCCCTCGGGAGTCGCCGTCACGCGTTGCGGCGACTGCGCAACCGTGTCTTGCCAATGAGCGGCTTTCACGACACAAACGCACACATGGATGTTAAATGACTTTTGAATATGGAAGTCATTACAATATGGAAGGCGTTGCCCGTTTATTTGAATGATGCACACATTTGATTTAACCGCTTTTTGCTGTCAATGTTTATGTACGATTAATACCTACTACGAGTAGTTGTAAATACGGGTATTTTAGCAGGTAAAAATCCCATACACAGAACGAGATTTTTTGGCGTTGAATATCTGTACACTCGACAGTTATCACTAAGTATTAATATAATATCATAGTATTAACTTTTGTTTTTTAAGATTACTTAAGTGAATGTAATCGTACAGAGAGAAAATGTATGATCACGAATGACTTTTTCTAAAATATGTTTTTTTTTCTATGGTATCATAAGAGTTGTAAATATAATGGTTTTCAGCTACAATTACTTAATTATTATTTTTTACATACTTACGATGAAAACTTCGCACAAAATCCATACCAAACCGGCTTTGACCAGATCAAAGAACTGACAAAACGTTTTTACCGCCGCCACTGTAGGAGGCCTGTCCCTGTAGTGGAACGTTAATAGGAAGCTATGATTTACATATTAGTTAAGTAACATAAATTGAATTAATCCTTATATTTGACCTTCACAATCTTTTACTATACATAAGCAAGCGCTTTTACTCTAGTAAACTGTAGAGCGCGCATATATAATTATTTAGTTACTGGTCAAAGTGTAAGCAGTTATGTTATATTTTAATAGTAATGCTCAACAATCGACTTTATATATAAAGCCAGGTCAACGTCTCATAACGTTCTATAAAAAAGTATTTAGGGCTGGCTGCTACAACTAAAGGATTTCCAAAAAAAAAGAAGTATATTGCATTCATTTATTTATTATTACAACATTGTCAGTGTTCCTAATTAATAACAACTAAGTTTCCGTACAAAATTACAATCCATATACAATCACTGTCGTGTAACCACAGATGACTATTGACGTCATCGCTGCAATTCTTTGATTGTTTACTATGCTGCTTTTGTACTTGCTTAAGCGCGCTCTATAGTTTGCTGAACCATACACTAAATTCACACATTTGTTTAAAATATTTAATTTGTTCTGTTTATACCTATTTTTAGAGTCACAGTATCAATCTAAAAAGAAGAGAGAACAGTAAAGAGGTACGTACCTACCTCTTTTATGTTTAGCATGGCAGCACGCAAAAACACTCTGTTTACTATTTTCTGACGTCTTTCAAACCATGTTGATATTATGAAATAAACATTTTGTATTATTATTTAAAATATACATAAAAGAGTTTAGAAATTTTATATTGCTATGTCTTTAGAAACAGGAAGTGCTCAACAACTTTCTACTCTACCTCCCTTTATATGTTCAAATACACACAAGAAAATTACTGGAGAAAAGGTTATATTTTTTGTATACTGTTTTACAATTTTCTTAATAACAATTTTTAGAACTGAATCAGTCCCTGAGGAGCAGTCTACCAGATTCTCAATACATCAGATTCGCAACTCACCACATTCTCAACGCATCAGATTCGCGATTGCCCAGTGACAAAACGTAGATACGATAAAGCTTTCGTTCCTGTATTCAGCGCTAAACACATCATTATTTAACAATGCTGTTATCAATAGAACTGTAAGTCCCTAAAATGTACTAGGTATGAATGAATCAATCAATGAAGCCTGTCACAGTTCACTGCTGGACATAGGCCTCTGCCAACACTACAATGAATATATTAAGGCTGACCGCACATTGGAGACTAGACTGTTTCAAGACTGACTTGCCTCATATAGACAAGTCTGTCTTAAAACTAAAACGAAACAGTTTTGACTACGATACGTAGCACACTTAAAACAAAACTGTTTTGTCTCATAAAGGCCTGGGCACACCGGGACGGCATGGCAAGGGATTTTGCTGTGAGTCAGCGCTCGGTCGTGGTAGGCAACGGGATGCCGTTGCCTACCGCGGTATGCTGCGGCGTCCCGCCACGGCAGCCTGTGGCGCGTCTTTTAGCGCCGGAGTCCGTGGCACTCGGTCGCGGTAGGCAACGGGATGCCGTTGCCTACCGCAGTATGCCGCGGCATCCCGCCACGGGAGCCTGTGGCGCGTCTTTTGATGCCGTGCGATAAAATCCCTTTCAATGCCACGGCATCATTTTAAAGCATAGCAATTTATGTCGTATTTCTGTAACATTACGGTTGAATTTCCATTAGTAAAAATTAAAATCCCTTGCCATGCCGTCCCGGTCTGCGTAGGCCTTAATCAGTGATGGGATTATACTCGGCATACATGACCACGTGACGTGTTTACTTTCTGAACGCTCGGACGAGAGTGGGGTGCGTGCGGGGTGTGACGGTAGACAGTTTTGTCTTTAATGTGCGCGCCCGCATTGATACAAAAGGGAAGCCGACAATCGTTAGTCAGACTAGTCGCCGTGCGGTATTAGGCTGACCGCACATTGGAGACTAGACTGTCTCAAGACTGACTTGTCTCATAGAGACAAGTCTGTCTTAAAACTAAAACGAAACAGTTTTGACTACGATACGTCGCACACATAAAACAAAACTGTTTTGTCTCATAATCAGTGATGGGATTATACTCGGCATACATGACCACGTGTTCAGTGATGGAATTATAATCGGATAAAAACTCATTTTTGAGTAAATACTCATAAACACTCGTTCCTACCCGAGTATTTATCCAAATCTTGGGATAAAAACTCTGATGCATTTTCCTATCAAAATATTTAGTTTTTTTTAATATTATAACTGGTTTTGACTATCTTTGCAATACTTTGCATCAACCTGGAAATTTACCTTCGAAAGTTACTATATTTTTAACCAACTTCAAAACAAAGAAGGAAGTTTCTTTTCTTTGATTTGTGACCATGATATAATTATTTACTTTTATAATATAATATTATTGGTAAGTAGTTATTATAATCAAGTTTGTCGTTGAAGTCCGTTTTTAATTAGAAAATTATTTTTTTTAATTCATTTTATCTTGGTTTCATTACGTAGAATACTATATTTTACCCCTCTCGAATAAATACTTGTTTATAACTAAATTCAAATATATTATTTTACTATACTTTTATTTATTTTTTAAACATATTAATATATAAGTTTTTTATTGTAATATACTTGGAACACGACAGTCTTAAGACAGACTATTGCTTTACAATATGTATGAATATGCGCACACTTGGAACAAAACGTCTAATAGACAATATTGTATCAGATAGACTAATACCGCACGGCGACTAGTCTGACTAACGATTGTCGGCTTCCCTTTTGTATCAATGCGGGCGCGCACATTAAAGACAAAACTGTCTACCGTCACACCCCGCACGCACCCCACTCTCGTCCGAGCGTTCAGAAAGTAAACACGTGCAGTGATGGGCAGTTGGATAAATACTCAAATGATAAAAACTCAGTAAATATCCAAAAGTGAGTAAATACTCGTAAATATCCGAATTCTTGGATAAATACTCAAAAAGTTCGGATAAATACTCGGCTGCATTCATGTATCTAATGTTTTGGATTTTTTAATTGTTTTTTTAACAAATTTTCATGTTATTGTTTATCTGCAGGTGTTTTATGGTTTAAAATATTAGTTGTACTACATTAATAAATGTTTGCGGCTTTATTTGTTGCTATTACACGTAAATACCAATATATAGATACATTCTTTGCGAGTAATATAGGATATATAAAACATTACGTTAAATTTAAGCGGAGCATATACGAAAAATGTTGCAAAAACGGGGGTAAATTACTACTTTTGTAAGCTTACATTGCGTGCGCTGTGTACTTATATGGTTACTTATAGTTACACATAAATATGTACTTGCTACGGAATAATTGATGTCAGAATATTCCTTGCACATTTTATTAAAAAGTACAGGTCTCTTTTCAACCTCATCAATTAATTTTTCTACGAGTTCTTCGTCTGTAAACATGATGTCACGTGTTTACTTTCTGAATGCTCGGACGAGAGTGGGGTGCGTGCGGGGTGAGGGGTGTGACGGTAGACAGTTTTGTCTTTAGTGTGCGCGCCCGCATTGATACAAAAGGGAAGCCGACAATCGTTAGTCAGACTTGTCGCCGTGCGGTATTCGTCTATCTGAGACAATATTGTCTCTACGACGTTTTGTTCCAAGTGTGCGCATATTCATACATATTGTAAAGCAATAGTCTGTCTTAAGACTGTCGTGTTGCAAGTCTGCGCTCAGCCTTAGTCTATCTGAGACAATATTGTCTCTACGACGTTTTGTTCCAAGTGTGCGCATATTCATACATATTGTAAAGCAATAGTCTGTCTTAAGACTGTCGTGTTCCAAGTCTGCGCTCAGCCTAAATATACATTTTTAACGTAACGTCAATTTAATTGGTACCAACCAAGACCAATACAACGCAACACGATATAAAAAAAAATATTAAATTGAAAACAAATCTCAATCAGAGGTCTGTGATGTCTATTACAGAGCTAGACATTCCGGCGGTAGTTTAAAAAAAATATTAAAAATTATTTCATTCACATTTTACGACTGTATAAAGTTTGTAAAAATATATTACAAGTCCAACAGATGCTTATTAAACAAGAAACGTTTGTCTTATTCTTAGATACCATTGGAAGAATTAGAACGGAGTAAACCGCAGGTTCAAGTTGATCTGGTAGAGGAGTCCCCACCACCAGAGGCAGTACCAATACGTCCTATATCACTATCTTTATCACCAAATAAATTGGAACTCAATCTAGATAAGAAGCCTATCGTCATAAGGCTCAAGTAACGTAAATATTACCTACTTTTTTCCTATCCCTCTTATTATATTAAGTTTATTAATTTACCGGACATCATCATTAATTTATTGGGACAACGACGAATAAGGGAGGGACAGGTCCGCGCGAGGAGGAGGGAGCGCAAAAAGGAGGCATATGTTCAGCAGTGGATTGGCTGATATGATGATGTCGATATTAATTCACGATTAGAACACTGGTAAAAGATGGAAAATATTAAGCATCACCATTAGGAAATACTTAGTATTTTATTTTAAGAAAGAATCCAGGAATGGCTTAGTCCAACAAAACGTCGCTTACGGCACGTGGTCATTTACTTATGTTTTGTTAAGGTTAAAGCATAAAGCTTACTTTACGATGTTTTTCCACTAATCTTTGTATGAAAAAATGTGGTATTTGCAATGTTACTGTACAAAAGAGTCTTCTTCAGTGATTTGGCTTAGTACTTGTACTTGTCAAGAAGTTTAGTGTAAAGTTTGTTTTACAAGTATTCTATATTTCCCAGTCTGCCTTTTATGTATCTCTAATAAAAGTCTCTACATTTAAGCTATTAACTATTTTTTTATATTTTTAAAATACCATTGCACTTTACAGGATTACAAATTGTAATTTACAACCTATTTACATGCAAAGTTGCGCCGTATGGGGTGAGCGTGCAAGACTTGGTGCTAAGTGGAAAACATACCCTCTGAGAAGATTCTGGTTACCTCCTGGTTTTCATGGATTCGTATATGTTCGTATGATACCAAGAATATTGCCGCCAGTATCTGATGCTCAGGCTATTTTACAACTAGTAGCTTCTCATATGAGAGATATAGTCACAGCATACTTTGCAGTGCCAATAAGTGTGGTTTTCCTACAATATGTACCACCACCCGTTTTGGAACAGTAATTACGATGAGTTATATTTTTTGTATTGATGTTATTGTCATGAATTTTGTAATTTAAATGAATAAGAAATATACATGAAACCAAAGGTTTTTGCGTGTCCTTTATTAACCATTAACCAATTATAAGAGAAAATAGATGTATGTTGTGGAGAACCCTTTAAATTGGTGACTTAGAAGGAGATGGCTAGATGCCTTCTAAATAATTGGCCATGTCATGACTCGCGGGACCTTTGCAAACTTAAATTTAACAAATACCTATAAACATCCAGGCTCAGTTAGAAGTGGGTGGCAAAAACATGACGCTTGTATTCCCTACCTTGTGTACGCCTCAGTGACAAACCGCTACGCTACCTAGATAACAAAAAATCTTTTAAATAAAATGAAACTTCTTTCATTTTCATTTCCAACCACAAAAAGGCTTTAGCGCCATGCGTCAATTTTATATAATAAACACATTAGCGTAAATATAAAAAAAATATAAAATATTTTACTTTAAATATATATAATGGGTCTCGTCTTAGTGGAAAACGTGTTTATATGAATTAATTTAAATAGTAAATTAAAATAAAATCCAGTTGTAAGATATGCAGACAGGTTATTTGACAAAAAAAACAGGAAATTTTGTGCGTTAGCTTCAACTGTGAATGCCTATTTTTTCAAAGATTCATTTAAGGGTCAATCTCCAAATCGGGCGTATTCGTGTGATCGCTCTGGTGCTTTTCAGATCTTGATATTTTTGGTAATTATATACATAATTAAAATTGAAAATAATGATATTAAAATACTTCATTTTTACTATTGGCCTTCACCTTTGAGAAACAGTTATGGATATAATTTAAGTTCAAACATTTTCGCGTCCAGAGCAATCATGATAGGCGCTAAAGCGATCATAAATGGTGAAATCAGTGAAATAAAAATAATAAAATTGTTACTTAATATATTAATGATTTAGTAATTTTTAGTCTTTCAAGTTACAAGATTAAATGAATGAAATGTAATATAAAAAGTAGCTCAAGGCATAAATAATCAGTTGGAAACTTGTTCATTTTTTTCTTATAATAACGTCGAGAACTTTCCCTGCTTTTCTTCCTATGTACCTTTTGCTGAATTGGAGTCAAATCGCTTATTGGTATAACTGAGCCACGAGCTTTTTTCCTTTGGTAGCTCTCTCTTGACTTTACAAGCCATTGTGCGTATAAGTCTGGATCATTTTTTATCTTGGCCATTCTACGACGCTCAGCCAATTTCTTCCTGAGTCGTTTTTCCTGAACGGTTAATTTATTGCGAGACATGATTTCAATCTGCAACAATAGTTGCCATTAAAATATTATAGAAGAAAAGCTTGCAGTTGTGGTAAGTTAAATGTTACAAACATTATAATTATATTATTATTACATAAGTTAAATGTTACAGGCAAAATACATCAAATTCTGTAAGTATATGAGTGTAGGTTAGGGTTACCAAAACAAACCCAGAAAAGATTATACTTAAATTAAAAGTTTTATGCATAGGTCTTTATTTGTCGTTGTAACAATGTGGTATTATTGCATAAAGTAGTTTTATAACGTACAATTATTGCAAAATATCATTGCTTTGGTCTTTTGGACAGAGCAATCATAGCCATAGCGATAAAATGACTTCATAGAATCATTAATATAGCCCAAAAGAAAAACAGTAGAAAGCTGTGTTTACGTCTCTTATAGAACAGAACTTAATTCAGTTAATAAGCACATTCACAACCTTACTAATTAATTTAAAAAACATGTCATATGAATCATAACATTCGAGAACCAAATCCAGATCAATCATAAACTTACCTTTGTAATGTTGGAGCGCGAGACCGTGGCACACACGTATCTTCCGCGGTGGTTAGACCACTACTGCCGCTACCCCGCGGGAGGGGAATAGAGTGTCTATTTCGTAGGGATGAGCGCGATGTTTTACTCCAGGCAGCGCAGAGCGATGAGATAAAATGACGGTAAATTCAAATTGTGCCAAAAATATTGTTAATATAACTAAAAATATTTTATTACAATGAAGATTAACTACTTGTTAAGTAATATAAAATAACATCGGACATTATGAACCTTCTCATTAAAAAGTTAAACAATTTTTTCTCATTCAATCGGGAGTTGGGTCAACCCAGAGCAGTCAGGATTATAGGGTTTAAGATTTTTTTTTAATTTTTAAAATAAACTTATTCATAATTTCAGCCCTGTACCACATAAATGAGACACCAAACTGTACTTAAATAAAAAAATGTAATGATAACGTTTATCGATAAAAAATGCCTCTGGAGGTTTACCCTTAAAGATGTCCTCTTCTTGGTTTTTGTATTTTCTTTTTTCGTTATATTATTTCATACATTAAAGTACTTATCCTTTGTTTTTACTTAAATATCAATGTAAACATAACTTACATTTATACAAGTACCTATGTCCATACCGTTTGTATCTTTATATATTTCATATTATTGAGACAACTATGAAAGTACAACTAAAGTCAATTATTGTGAAAATTTTACTAACTATTTTATACAACAAGATAAGACAACTATTTATCAATAAATATTTAATTTATTAATTTTCTAGGCCTAAAATGACGGAATAATAAAGCAAGTAGGTATAGCTAAGAAATGACTAAGTACTCGAGACGGAATACTCTTATTCCGCAGAACTTATTAGTAAACGAAATAGCTTAATAAAGAAGAAAAGTGCCTAATAGTACCTGACCGGACCTGTAAGTCATTAATATTTATATCATCAATAACTTTGTCTACAGTTTTATCTTTACCTGTACATAATAAGAAGAGTAAAGCATTAGCTATAACTCGTGCTAATAATAAAACAGTAAAATCTTTGCAATACCTGTTCTGACATAGTAACTAAGGAGGCACTTTATGTATTTCTTATGAGCAGCGCAAACGTAAGGATATGTTTATTTTTATATTTCCAGTGACATAACCCTGACAACGATCTATATTACTTGATTATCCTCGTTTTACTGTTAATATAAAACTTTAAAGGTAAGACGTAGATATAGCTAATATTACGCAACAACTTGTTAATACCGGGGGAAATCATAACAACTAAGGGAATGTATCTGTTTTATACTTAACAGTTTCCTTATTAAATCTCTAGTAAGTAATAATTTATTCATAGAATTTCCTTATCGCTTGACGAGTGTCACATTTTATTGTATGCAATTAAAGGTACCATATAATTATATACAGGAATCGATATGACTACAGCAATGTCTTGCTGAAGACTACATCTGTCGTCGAGAAATTATTGTATTCTACAGCCACCGCCTAACAAACCATTTCCATACAATTTATACATTAATGTATTAAATCAAGAGTAGGTAAATAAAAAGTATATATTTCCACTTTTTGGATTTCTTCTGAGTCCTTAAACATCAAACAACTTACATTACGGTAGAGTTCCATCAATAGTGTTTTGCATCATTAGATTCAACAACAATAAACACAGGCACCGATGTCTAAAACGTCATCCACGATTTTTCATACTTCTAAGGTACTTTTCTTTTGATGTGACGATACCCGACGTTTAAATATTTTAATAGGCCTAAATAATTTAACTGGTGACTCATTCTCTTTGTCTTGTAGAAAAGATTGAACTAATTCCAAAGACATTGATAGATAACCACAAAATTAGCATTATTTCTAATAAGTTTGACAGGGGATTGCGTAATGTGAAAGCACCTTATTTTTAAAACTTGTGTAGAAAACGTGGGTGTTGCAGGAAAACTGTTTTAGCTTCCGAACAATAAATTACGTTCCCGATGTAAAAATACCTGTATTAACGCACACGAAATTCCTTTTCACAATAGTGTTTAGCTCGCTGCCTACGTATGTATATTTTGCTTCATAATCACTGGTAGTAAAAGTCAAAGTAATGAAAGATTTAACGATTACTCTTTATAAATTAGTTCCAATGTTATTTTTGCTTTTAACGTTGATTGTCCTCTGAATAAAATTATTTGTATAGTGCCTACGAGCCGCAATAGCGCGAGAAATAGATTTTACGATTGCGCGTGGAACGATATTTACGTATGTTTACATTCAGACGATTTTATAGGCTCAACGACACCGTCATGTGCCATATTAACATATAAGGAGCACTTTAGCACCATTGCATTATTACACAACGGTTGCGTTAAACTTCTATAATTATGTATACCACAAACATTTTTTTGGTTTGGGAAAGTAAACAATCAGTTTTATGAAGATTTTAGGGTATGGTAATACAAAAGCTGTTCTATGATAATTTTACATAATTAAATCTTTCCTTATTAATTCACTAATATGTAGTGAGTTTTTCAATAGGTAAAAACTAATCGTATTAATTTCAATTTAAAAATATAGAGTGATGAGCCCATTATGAGATAAAGTGAGCTTAGCTGTAGTCGTTTCTTAGTTGGTTTTTATCACTCCCTATAAGCCAGGCTGAGCAGTGACGTGTTTTAATCCCAAATGAACATTTAACAGGCATAACCTTTTAGTATCTATCTAACTTACAGAACGGGTAGCTACTCAAGCTTTAGAAAAGATATTGTACTTTAACGGATAGATAGAGTGGCAATAGATATCGTAGTGTTGCTATTCAACCCGCTACTAGAAATAGCAATGTAACCATAAATTTTTTTATTAAAGCTGGTGTTTAAAACCTATATAAACTCTACGTGTATGGTTTTTACTACTTGCAATTAACTGATTTAAAATATTTGAATCATTTATTTTAATTAAAATGTTCTTAATTAGTAGTAAAGACCTAGTGATTGTTGAACGTTCTGAGGAACTCCGCTTAAGTACATAAATCAGTATCTAATCAGGTTGTGTAAAGATACATAACCACAAAATTTGATAACTGGTTGCCAAATATCACCACTTACACACAGACTTCGGTTAAGTTCAGAAAGATAGCTATACAAAAAGGAATAATTGCGTCCACTGATACTTGCTGTATGACAAAAACTAGAGTTTGCTGTATGACAAAAACTAGAGTTTAGCATACTTACTCTTATGTCTTTCAGTTAATTGAATGAGGTAGGAGCTTTCTTGATCTAAGCTAGAAGAAGCAAAATGCGTCATGACGCATAGGCGTCAACAATATGCATAAGATAGTATGGATTTAGTGACACGCTTTGACGCCATAGAATAATCAGGGTAGTACTACAAGGCTTCCGGGTGTTGATTGATGTTGATTGATATTGATTTGTATACTTGTGTGATATGCTATGTGTTCATTTGTTTATTTAACAATAACAGTAAGTAGAATAAGCTAGGAAAAAACTAACTACGATGACGTAAAATTAAGTAAATAGAGTTGTAGGCAAACTTAGCAAATATTAAATATAAACAATTAGGTGAATGTTAATTATATCCCGTGCTTTACTGTCGGGTTAAGTTTTCTTGTTGAATTGGAATCGTAAAAGTAGAAGAAAAGGAAAATTCAACATCTAAAAAGTTCAACAAGCCAGTCTCTATTTCCTATTTACTTGACCTGAAAAGTTGCTAAGAAAAGGAATTAAAAATATGAATCAAATCTAAGATCAGTTCATATGTGGACAAAGCACTCAAAAAATCTATTCTTGCTTGTTCGTTCAACAAAAATATAAAACATAATATAATATTGTGACACTCTTTGAAACACCGATGTCCTATTCAGTTATTTACAAAGACATTTTATTATTGTAGAGACTGTTCTTTATTAATACATAAAACGTTTTCAACAATTTAATTTCACCGTTGCTTCTTCTATTCGGAACACAAATTATCGACTTGGTTTGATCCCACGCCCAAAATAAAATATCATATTTCCTGTCAGACGTATAAGAAGCAAGCTTCAGTTTTCGAGTGTCTTTTTTCATTAGTTTTTTTTTTCAGAACAAAACGTTTTTTAAGGAACTGCATCGCACATGTTTGTTCAACATGCTTCGTATTCGTAGTTTTTTGTTGTCAAACTACTATGTTTGTTTCTATCTAAGATTTTAAAAATGTTCGCCTTTAGTTTCTAGTTTAAAATTGTACTCGAGTGTTTCATACTGCTTTTAAAGTAACGAAGGGTACGTGTATTGGTGATTGCGTATTGCTCTGCGTAGCAGGTAAATATAAACCTCCACATTATCAAGGATCAAATCTAACCTCCTCTGCAGCTATATACGAACGCGTTACCTCTAAAGCAGTAAATAATTATGTTATAATTGTAACATTACTCAAACATTATTTAACAAATGATGTCACACAAGTAACGTTAGCAACAAATGATTATAACATACCGGTAATTAATTCAATGACGTGATTTCACAATGGTTGATCAGCTGAGTTGCATCGCTGCCGTTAGTCTTGTTGTAAAGCGTGCTCATGCTTGGCTGTGGTGTATTACAGGTGTTGCGCTGCTTCTCACGGCCGGTTCCGTGCTGCTTGCATAACGGCCTGCGCTTGGAGCAACACGCGTCGACGCGACGCTTGCACACGTAACTTGCCGTAACACCGCAACATTATGCATGTAGGACGCATGTCTAGCAGTATATACGGGTGCCGTCTAAGAGTAACTATCTTTTGCTGTTATTAAAGTATTTCTTCTTTGTGGCTAATTGTAATTTAGGGAACAGCAGGCTTTACACAGTTGACCCTTATTTTATCCGGAGGGTGTAAAATGCTACCAAGAGTTTTCTAACCCCTTTAACTTGAGCATACTTTGAATTTGACACAAAATCAAATAGTGAGGTCAAATCCGTAGTCAAAGTTGTGTTACTTTCTTCGTGGAGAATTCCAGGCATTGTGTCATACATAGACAGATAATGAATTTAATGAATTACAGATTAAATTTAATTCTCTCAATACAAATATGATGGTACAAACGATTCTTCGTTTGTACCATTATATTTATATTAAAGAATACATTTTCAGAGCTCAAATTAATATTTAAAACTGCATGTAAAGATAAACACGTATTAAAACATGTTTTACTTATTTACTTTTAAATGCATCTGTTATACTAAGTAATATCTACTTAGCTAATTAAGTAGAACCCGTGCTGCCAAATGTATCTGGTTTCGTCTAGCAGATTTGCTTTCAGGTAGTCAAATCTTGACAACGATGACAATTTAAAACGCTTGTTTTGTTCATCGTAAGCATTTGCACTCATCTGCCTTTTGTATAGCTACCACAAAAGGTTGTCCGCGTGTTAGATTACAGATGAATAAGATGACATGCGCACGAGACAACTCAGATCGCCCTGTCAGATACTAGCTCGAATCTCGCCTCCATCAACAAAAGATCAAATTCCGCGACTAGAATCGAATGCATCCATTTTACGGAAGCGGTAGGCGCCAGCTGCTTACAGGGTATCAAATACCACATAGATAGAGGCTGCTATAATAAGAAAAATGGAATGCAAAATGTGAATGTACGACTTTGAAATGTTTTCGCGCTAAATTGAACCGAGACAGTGAAGTTGTAATACACACCGAGAACTTTGAATGATCCCTTTGAACGTTTCTTTATCTCTCTTTTTGTATTTGCAATGATTATGTTACTTGTTTGGTTAGAGTGCAATCTTTGTAAGGTTGTTGTATAAATTGTAGATATGTTTGAATAATTTAAAAAATATTTATGTCCGTATCCGTCAGTGAGGTGCTATGATGACATATTATTATAATGAGGTACAATAGTTTCTATGAGGCATCGTCACATATTATTTAATTTTCCGTATGGTGCAACAAGATCAAATAAGTTTTGTTATGGGGTCGTTAGTTTATGTCTGTCGGAAGGCAGAGTAAATAAATTGGGCCAAGTGCCAGATTTTATTGCTTTTACAGTCAATAACTCTCTAAAATTTTTACAAATAGCTTTTATATACTTAACTTTAAATCTGTCAGACAGTCTGAATAAGAAATTGACGTATCAGACAGACTTCTTTGATTGTTGATAAGATACTGAAGAGTGAAATGCTCAGACATTACATTAAAATACGTTTACGGCGTAAGTGAGCTCATATTAACGTATCATATCCTTAAAGAATGTAAGAAAATGTCTCTTTAAGGATGGAAGAAAAGGAATATTGGTCCTTTTCTTCCATCCTTCAAAAGGCATTTTGCAGGTGTCTTATTACGTAAAAAAAATAGATAGGTACCTAAAACGGAATAAGAATCAATAGGTCTAATAATTTTTGGAATTTCCTAAACCTCTAATATCTTTATTGATCCTGGAGCCGTGCCACCTTGAAAACTTTAAAGCATTTAGCCAGCTTGGTAAGCTACGTAACCATAATTGCGTATTGATGGGTGGATCTGTCCTGCCAAATAATTCATGGTCACAATATTCTTAAGCCTATTCTTATGATGTAATTTGCAAAGATAAAAACAAATAACAAGATTATTAAAATGATTATAAGAGCTATATCTTCAATTTATATCTTTTTTATTTATCTAAATTGCAGAAATGAGTCAGCTTTGTCATGTCCTTAATAGTTACGTAAGCCTTACAATGATTTAATTGCTCAGTTCTATATCGTTGGAGTAGCTGGAGATCGCCCCAGAGATCGGAGTTATACTGTAGCTGCTAAATTGAGTCTGCAATTAGTTATCATGGCGGCCCATTAACGATCTACTTCAAGGACAGGCTTCCTTCGTTATAATATATGGAGGGATTTTTACTAGACTGGTCAGACGAGTGCTATCTGGTGTGTGTCAAATAATACATACCTTTATTATTGAGTGTTTAAAACCCTCGGAATAAGACGAGATGGCGATACTATTTTCTTGATTTACAGAGCTTCGATAATGTAGAGCTTTGAGATAAAAATCGTATCTTTGATCTAACTAGAATGACTTATTTAGATTCATCTACCCGTGTTTACTTAATCAGGATGTAACCAAAGAAAAAAGGAAATTACAACATTCATCTAGATAATACGTTCAATAATATAATTTTAAGTTTTCCCCACCCATTGATTTATAAAAAACCCAAGATGCACATTTTCAAACAAAACTAACAGCCAAAAGTGTCACCAAAGGGGCGGGTCTGGGTCTATGCACTTGCGGTTTCCATTACGACATGCCTTCTGCGTGGCTGCATAGATCCAGGCCTACCGCACTACCTCCTTCAGAGGTAGTGTGGGGGCGTGGTCTTGGGGGGAGCGCAGGTCGCTAAGAATCCCAAGGCAAGTCTGGCGGACTACCCTTCTCGAGGTTGTCAGCCCCGTTTTTGGTCTAATGCCCTCAGCACTAGACGTAACAGAAACCACCAGGCGTCTTATTGCAGGAATGAAGGGGTCATGTTTCTGCGAGTTCATCATTCAAAAAGAGGTAATGGTGGACAGTGAATGACCTCCCGCGTGTTTGTGCCGTGCGCGGGGACCCGTACGGGAGGATGAAGGAGTCCTGGTGGTTGAGTGGCGTAGTGGGCCGGCTGTAGTTGCACGCTGCACACAACACACCACTTTGGTCTGGATTTCTCCTTACACGGGAGGCCGGGGAGTAGCTAACCACGGTCAATCGGCTACGACATCCCATAAGCGGGCTGTCAAGCGAGAATCGGGGTTTGGGGGGGGGGCCGTCGGCGTGGTGCGGAGCCCAGGGTTAGTTCGCGTCATAGTCTCGTGGCGTGGATGGCTCTGGAGTTCTTTACTGCGTGCAGATGCGTCTACTTTCCTAAACGCTGATTCTATACCGGAGGAGTAGCTCTGACGATTGTCTTGCCGAGCAGACAACGTCCCCGACTGAGGGCTCCGTGGCGGGTGGAGAGCTCCGACAACTGATGCTGCGAGACAGACTGAGGCGCCCGGTCCCAACATGGTTGCTGCCACGGCAGCGGCTAGTGGGGGCGGGGTGCCCGCACCTGCCGTTCCAAACGCTGTGCCAACGCTCGGCTTTCGCAAGCGCAGCATGAAGCCCAGAGGTCAAAAACGACACAATAATGGACAACCAACCAAGGGTAAGAAGCGGGACCGCCCTGAGGACACCGTGACGCCAACTGGGGAATGCAAAAGGGCAAAACCGAACAAACCTCGGTCGGCGACAGGTGCCTCGGTAAGCTACGCTGAAGCGGCCGCTTCCTACAGAGACAACAAACTCTGTGTTGCCGTCATGACCGAACCCTTCGCGGACATGACGTCTCAACAAGCAGACAACATCCGACTAAAAATCGAGGAGAAGATTCAGGAGGAACTCATGGCTGACCCTGAAGCAACTCTGCAAGCGGAACCAAACGACATCCGGTTTCGAGGAAAGGCTCATTTTGCGGATGGCGTCCTCAAAACCTGGTGCGAGGACGCGTACACGCTGAATTGGCTTACCCGAACCGTGGATGCCATTGAGTGCCCTATACCCGAAGCAAAACTCATCATACGACCACAGGCGGAGATACCAGCAAGACTTCCGTGTACGCTCCTTGTCCCAGGTTACACTGGGGACAAGGAGAAACTAAGATTGCTCCTTGCGCGACAAAACCGGCATCTTAACATAAAGTTCTGGACTCTGACACACGATAGAAAGAAAGAAGACCCACCCGGCACTCAACTCTTCTTCCGTGTGCCGGAATCAGATGTCGAAATCCTTAAGCAACAAGCGAGGCGCCTCTACTACCTAATGGGGAACATCTATGTCCGTTTCTTGGATATGGAAAACCCCACCGAGGATAGTAAAGTCAGCGCAACTACCTCCGACGAGCCAGCGACGACAACCTTGCGGTCTGTGCCGGTAGCGTCCAATGCGGATGACACTGACACTGATGCCGCGAGAGAAGACGAACGACAGAGTCCGATGAAGGTGGCTCAATACGCATCACCAAGCCTAACATCGGATGAAGACTGCTTTCCGGGGACGGGGGGGAGTGAAACCAGCGACAGCTGTCTCCTCTCCCCCCTCCTACCGGATGGTTAACTTCATCCAGACCAACCTCCAGCACAGTCAAACTGCGTCGGCTTCGTTACGCAGAGTGCTGGAAAAAGAACTCAAGACCATTGCCTTAATCCAAGAGCCGTGGATTAGGAATGGCAAAATATGCGGCCTGGGAAACACCGGAGGAAAGATCCTACTCAACACCTCCGTAAGTAACCCACGAACCTGCATATTCTTGCCGAAACATGTACCAACACTGCTAATAAACGAACTCTGTTCAAAGGATCTAACAGCTGTCAGACTTACCAGAACAGAACAAGCATTACCAGACCTTATCCTGGCATCCGCGTACCTGCCGGGTGACGAGGAGGTACCAACACCGGAACTCGTGGCCCTGGCGGAGTACTGCGAGAGGGAGAAGCTGGACCTCATCATTGCTGCCGACTCAAATGCACATCATACGCTGTGGGGTAATGTCGACACAAACAACCGAGGTGAGGATATGCTTAATTATATATTTACTAACAATCTTACTCTACTCAACAAAGGATCAGAACCTACCTTTATAAATGCAAGATCTCAAACCATAATTGATCTAACGATGGTAACGACCGACATGACAGACTATATACGCAACTGGCATGTCTCGGACGAGTTATCTTGTTCCGACCATCGCTGGATACGATTTTCTATTAACATTGAACTACCCAAACCAGAACCAAAAAGATTCCCTCATAAAACCGACAAGTCCAAATTTATCGGACTGGTCAGTGCTATGATAAGTAATCTGCCAACAATACCCAAAGAAATTAACGTATCGGACATTGACCAACATGTCGATAATTTAACATCTGTACTCTTAACAAGTTATGAGCAGTCCTGCCCCTTGACTATACAGAAGGGGGGAAGTCGACAGCACTGGTGGTCTCCCGAACTGGAGAGACGGCGCAGGAAACTCAGAAGACTTTTCAACAGAGCAAAAAACACACGGCTACCCCTTGATTGGAATAGGTACACTGTAGCCAAGAAACAATACAAAAAACTAATACGCAACAGGAAACAAGAATGCTGGAGACACTTTTGCACCAGTATAGAAAGCAATAACCAGGCAGCCAGAGTGAAATCTTGCCTCGCCAAAGAGAGGGGCCATTCAATTGGATGCCTCAAAAAATCTGATGACACATACACCAAGACCGATTCAGAAACAAACGAACTACTACTCAAATCCCACTTTCCTGGATGTCAAATTGCCACTGTACCACAATGGGAACCCTATCAGGAAAGAACTACTACTAGCTTGGACTGGGACGTAGCTCGAAACATAGTTAATAAAGAAAAAATACTATGGGCAATAAACACATTCTTACCGTTCAAAGCAGCAGGTCTGGATGGCATCTTTCCCGGCTTACTAAAATGGGGCGGGTGCATTATAGTGGACTACCTTGCCAAGGTGTTCCAAGCCTGTATAGCACACCGCTACATGCCTTTGAAATGGCGAGAAGTTAAAATAATCTTTATCCCAAAACCTGGTAAAGCGGACTATACCCAGCCTAAATCGTTCAGACCCATTAGCCTTACCTCGTTTCTCTTGAAGACGCTGGAGAGGCTGGGGGACCGAGAAATTAGAAGCCAGGTATCAATATCCAAGTCTCTTCACCCTAATCAACATGCATATAGTGCAGGAAAATCAACTGAATCATCACTCCACAGTGTGGTATGCCGGATAGGTAACTCGCTGAAAGCGAAAAAACCGACTCTGGGTGCCTTCATTGACATTGAAGGAGCTTTTGATAAAACAAACTTTTCAAGCATCAACCATGCATTGCGCCTAAGTGGAATAACACCAACACTTATAGAATGGATAAATAACATGCTTAAACTACGAGCTATACAGTTTTCTGTCAATACCACTACACGAGGTATTGTGAGTAGAGGATGTCCACAAGGAGGAGTCTTATCCCCGCTGCTGTGGAACCTTGTTGTCAATGAACTCATATCAGAGCTTAATGACAACAACCTTTACGCAGTAGGATATGCCGACGACATAGCTATCTTAATATCGGGAAGCTTTGAAAGCACCTTATGTGACCTCATGAGGAGTGCATTCAGAATAATTGAGGGTTGGTGCACAAAACATGAACTCTCTGTTAATCCCTCCAAAACTGAACTAATTATGTTTACCAACCGAAGAGTTACTGGACCTTACAGAATTCCAAAACTCTTCGATACCGAACTGAAACTAAAAGACGAAGTTAAATATTTAGGTGTAATACTGGATAGCAAACTGCTCTGGAACAAGCACCTAGAATACAAACTAAACAAAGCAACCATTGCCTTTTATCAATGCAAAAAAATGCTAGGCATACAATGGGGACTTTCCCCCAAAATCACCTTATGGCTATACACATCTGTAATCAGACCAATGCTGACCTACGGAGCCCTAGTGTGGTGGAACAGAACCGAACTCCGTTCTGCCAGCACCAGACTGGGCCGCTTCCAAAGGCTGGCACTGTCTTCCGCAAGTGGATGTACAAAGTCGACACCTACAGCAGCTGGAGAAAAATTATTTACTTAATACTTTAAGTTACGGGACTTCTTGTGCCCCGTACTTGGCTACAAAGTGCTTGGTTAGCTTGGCATCGAGTACTCAGGACGTTGACGTAAAAAAGGCAATAGAAAGAGATTTTTACGTCGACGATTATATAGGAGGTTCGTCCACCATAGAGGACACAGTAAGAATTTGTAAAGGTGTCGTGTCTACATTAAAAACTGCACAATTTCATCTTCGTAAATTTAAATCAAATAGTCAAATAATTCTTAATCAAATTTCCCCATCCTCCCCTAGTGAAGACAATATTCTTAATTTATCAGACATTGACTTAAATTCTCCATCTAAAACACTAGGAGTGAATTGGGTATGTGACTCTGATTCCTTATCTTTTGCAATAAACATTAACATCAATCATAAAGTAACTAAGCGACATATACTATCTGTCATCAGTCAAATATTTGATCCTTTAGGCTTAGTAGGTCCATGTGTCGTTGAAGCGAAAATTATAATGCAAAGATTGTGGATTGATAAATGTACTTGGGATGAAGAAGTCACGCCTAATATAAAACAAATGTGGCAAGACTTCGCAAACACGTTACCCTACCTTAACCAACTTAAAATACCACGCTGGATTCTTTCTAACGACGCGATAACATATGAAATTCATACATTTTCAGATGCGTCTGACCGAGCATATGGAGTTTCGTTGTATGTCCGGTCTATTAACAATGATGGTTCAGTACATATACATCTATTAACTTCAAAAAATAGAATTGCTCCTGTCCACCCTCTTAGCACTCCTCGTTTAGAGTTATCTGCGGCTTTATTGGCGTCAAGACTGTGTACAAAGGTGTTAGCTGCCTTAACTATACCCATTATTAAATGTAGATATTGGTGTGATTCCACCATAGTGTTGGGTTGGTTAAGGACTCCACCTACTGAATTAAAAAGTTTCGTAAGAAACCGTGTTCATGAAATTCAGGAGAATACGGCGGGTCACACGTGGAGTTATGTACCATCGGCAGACAACCCGGCGGATCTTGTTTCCCGTGGGCTGAAGGCTGACGTCATCAGCAGTTCGAGGCTGTGGTGGTCAGGCCCCATGTTTCTATTATCGGATGAAAGCCGATGGCCAAAAATGCCCAATGAGAAGCATGATCTACCGGAGTTAATTACCTTACCAGATGCGCGCTATAAACACCCTAATGCTGATGTAGTTAGTGGCTTTGTAGATTTTGGCAGTAGTGTTGATGACGTAATTTGTGGCTTTATTAACAAAAAATCAAGCTTCATTTCATTGCAACGATCAATGGCATACTTATTACGATTTATTCATAATTGTAAAAATAAAAATAATAAATTAACGTATCATCTTTCAGTCGATGAACTTCAAAACTCATTAAATGTAATTATCCGTAAAACACAAATTGAAATGTTTCCAGATGAGTATGCCATTCTTAAATCACAAAATTCATTACCTAATAAAAACCGTCTCCTTTCATTATCCCCCTTCTTAGACAGCAACGGCATCATTCGAGCCGCTGGCAGGCTAAATAATTCTCCATACAACTATGATGTAAAACATCCTATTTTATTATGTAGTAAGCATCACCTTACCATAATTCTTTTTGATTATTTTCATAAAAAATATTTACATGCAGGTCCCCAACTCTTACTTGCAAATATACGGCAAACCTTTTGGCCGCTGGGAGGCCGCAACCTATCAAAAAAATGCGTAAATAAGTGTGTTCGGTGCTGTAGGCATAAAGCTAAATGTTGTCAACCTATTATGGGACAACTGCCAGCTTCTCGTACCGAGCTTGAATTTCCTTTTTTACATTGTAGCGTTGACTACGCGGGGCCAGTGCTTATAGCTGACAGGAAAGGCAGAGGTTGCAGACTTCTTAAGTCATTTTTGGCAATTTTCATTTGCAACGCAGTAAAAGCCTTACATATCGAGCTCGTTACGGCTTTATCTAGTGAGGCCTACTTAGCTGCCTTAAATCGTTTTGTGTCACGGCGTGGCAAGCCTCAAAGCATAACGTCCGATAACGGAACTAACTTTGTCGGAACTTTTAACGAGCTTTCTAGATTTTTAGAGCATTCTGATTTAGAGGGTGCTGTCGCTCAAGAGGGTATAGACTTCAGATTTGTTCCAGCGTACAGCCCCCACTTCAACGGTCTAGCTGAGTCGGCCGTTCGCTCTACCAAATTTCATCTTAAGCGCCTCTTAGACACTGTCCACCTTACTTACGAGGAAATGGTCACTTGCCTCACTCAAATTGAGGCTATTTTAAATTCTCGTCCTTTAACCCACTTATCCTCTGATCCCTCAGACCTTTCCCACCTAACACCTGCTCATTACTTAATTGGACGACCACTTATATCCATACCACATCCGCAAGTTCTGGATATGAACATTACTCGGCTCGAACGATTCAAGAGGATTGAACATATCAAGCAACATTTTTGGACCCGTTTTTCTCTGGAATACATTACCCAGCTACAACAAAAAATGAAATGGAAGAAAGGGAACTACAATTTAAAGCTGGGTTCATTAGTACTTGTCAAGGACAACACACTCCCACCTCTGCTGTGGTCTTTAGGGAGAGTTGTAGAGGTTTATCCAGGCAGCGACGGCGTCACAAGAGTGGTCGAGTTGAAAACCAAACGGGGCACCATCAGGAGGGCATTTAATAATATCTGTCCCCTTCCAGATTTTTGAAGCCCTCAGCAGCCTTCAACCCGGGGAGCATGTTGCGGACCGGTCTTACGTTCCCGCGGTGCGCAGGGGAGGGGCGGTGACACCGCCGGAGCAGCTGACCGGGCGCTCCACACACGTCGCCACACACGCGAACATTACGGACGATACGTGCTAAAATAAACTAGTAATCGACGAATAAACCGCGCTATTGAAATACAGTCCACGTCTTTCATTTATATCACCAAGACCATCTCAAACAGCAGCTTTGGAGATAGCCTTACAAATAACCCCCCTGGATCTACACATACAGCAAGAAGCCACAATGGCAGCCATTAGGCTCTTGCACCTAGGTCTATGGGGCAAAAATCACACCAGTCCACACGCTTCCATTTTATATAGGGCAACTGAGTACCAACCACTTATAGTTGCCCCGTGTGACAGAACACTCAACCAATTCGTTTTTAACAGAAAATACCAAATCCGATTGAAGGAAGAGGATTATGACCAATCAAAAATCAACGAGTTGCGCATATACACCGATGGCTCGAAAACTAAAAGTGGATCAGGAGCCGGCGTATACTCCTTTGAACTTAGCATAAACATACACTTACCTTTAGGCTCACATAGCTCGATCTTTCAATGCGAATGTGTCGCCCTAACAGAAGCCGCTAGAGCAGTGCACAGACGGGGATTGGAAGACTATTCCATAAAATTTCTTTCTGACAGCGCTGCCGTACTAACGGCACTAAAATGCAAATCAATTAATAGCAAACTAATTGCCGAATGTCATGATGCCCTGGATGTAATATCACAAACCAATGACATTACACTCCAATGGATAAAGGGACACAGCGGATCTCTTGGCAATGATGCAGCAGACGAACTTGCAAGGAGAGGATCTGAGATGAGAGTGGTTGGCCCGCATCCGCTCCTCCCAATTCCGTTCTCACAATTTCGAGCCTGGGTCCGTCAAAGATCCACTGAGCTACAAAACCAAAGATGGTCGCAAATTGCAGAATGCAGACAGTCTAAACAAGCACTGCCCGCTTTGAATCCGCGACTCTCGAAGCGTCTACTAAACCTTAACAGAACTAATCTAAGAACAATGATAGGGACAATCACGGGCCACTGTCACCTAAACAAACATCTATTCGTAACCGGAGGAACTGACAGTCCCATATGCAGAGGATGTTTCAGTGCCGAAGAATCAGTCACGCACGTAATCCTGGAATGCGAGGCGGTGACAACTCAACGAAAGGAAATCCTCGGAACAGTGAGGTCACTCCGCGAAGCCTGTGAAGAACCCAGGAAACTTCTGCGCTTCTGGGCGGAGTTAGGCTGGCTAAGTTAGCCAGGATTCTGTACGTACAATGGACCAAAAGAGAGTCCAAGTGCGGAAACTAGAGTCCACCATCCAATCCAATCCAAAGTGTCACCAAATTAAACATACGCAATAAATACGTATAGTAATATCGTAAACATTTTTTTTTTTTTCAAATTCAATCTTACACGCATGACATAAAGTTGTATTTAAAAAGTAATGCACTTATAGCAATAAAATTCAATGATTGACGTTTGCCGGTAGAACAACGCGATACTAATTTAAAAAAAGTGCACAATGCGCCTATTTGTTGCGGACGGTTTTGGGAAGTGGAGTGTGTATCTTTGGTTTTTTGTAAATCAATGTCCCCACCCCAATAATTATTGTCCATTAATGAGTATTACATTCTACTATAATCTAATTGTTTTTTCCGTATATCATATTATCTAAAATTTGATCGATAGGGAAAATTATTAAATGACACATTGATAATTCCTTTTAACAATAATCTACTATCTGTTAAGATATTACTATCTATGTTATTTAATTCATATCGTGAATTGAGGCATCATTCAAAAACCGCACTTTTACTACAAATATATATTTTTAATATGAAAAAACAACAACGTATTTCCCCACAAAACAACTCTCGATTGTTTTCGGTTTTCGGCGATAAGATTGACGTCATTGCTTATAAAAATTGGTTTGGTTATTAGACTAAGAAGCACAAGCGACATCAGAGTGTAGTCATTTCATCAATACATTCCATCGTACTCACTGAACTGTTTTTGTGGTTTTCATCAGGTTTAAAATTGTCGCTGCGCTTTTAATAATCGCTAATCGCAAAATAAAAAAACAGATAGCGACTTTTGCACGCGCAGCGGACGATATAATCTATAACTCCACTCTTTCAATAGGTTTCATAAGCTTTAAACAATTGAAATAGTCATTATCTCCTAAACATATGGTTAATTTTCGATAATATTTGTTCTTGCTTGCTAAAGCGTTAAGAAAAATGTGCCATGTGTATGCACACCTGTATTACAGAGTTTTCTTTGCCTGGGATTGCTAGTAGAGTCAAGGTAAATTGCAGAAATGAGTCAACTTTATCATTCGATGATTTAAATAATTTAAACTACACTAGTCACGCTTACTGTTTCGATTAAGAATAACTTAAAACAAAGTTCAATCTTTTATAACATTCTAATATATAAAAAAAACCCTATTTTCGAACTTTCCTGTATGTATAGGATAAAAATGTCTATTAACTACAGTAAAACTAACTCGGGTTGAAAAATGAGGTGCAGAAGTCCAATGACCGGATGCTTGGATGGTTGCCTGGGAGGCTGAATGGGACATCCGGGACAGTCCTTTCCTTTCTATATTTTCCTTCCTGTTCACTATCGTTACAGCGTTTTCTATGCTGATCGTTCAAGGGTAAAAAAATGTAAAACGTGAAATTATTATAATGGTTCTAGCTATTGTTATTGTTACCTGTATGGTTGGTCTGCCTAAATGATTGATCGTTTAATATTTAAAGTGACACAAAAACCATCGCCCGTACTTAGCTTTACTTATCTTGCTAACTAAAAGAAAGCACTGGGTTGTGATACTTTAACAATTACATGACAGATTTTCATGTCAATATACATTTAATAAAGTGTTTAGTAGTTGACCCTTCCATAGATATGTAGAGATATTTTCTAATTTACCGTGACACTTAGTAACGTAAAAAAAAGAAATTTGGAAGAAAAACGTTTAAAAAACGAATCAAAATTAAAGATTAACTATGAAGTCTTTGATCACTTAACATATCTGTGTGGCATGCCATTGAGATGTGTATTTTTGTACTCATTAAAAATGTTCTCTTACATGTATGAGTGTGATTGGATGTATGGGTGCGCGACAGTTTATGGGTTGAGTGACGAGACTCCCGGACAGTCAGTACCTAAACGCGTCGCGTGAGGCCTTCCGTAAAGGAACTTTAGATTTATTTTAACTAATGATCGCCCTTTACACGAATATCGACCTAATTTATTCAGTTATTGGGTTCCTCCTGTAAAATGATCAAAAAAATAATATACTTCAAAATAAACAGTGATGAGATGTGTTGGAGTTGTACTGGCTAGGTGTCGGATTGTGTTAAATACAAGGCAAGTACTGCTAGGGAATTCAAGTAAAACACTTCACTGATTTAAAACACTATTTATTTTACTCTATGGATTACACAGTACTATACAGTTTCAAGTAACTATAAAACAAGTGCGTGAACTTGATTTTACGAGCTCGACTGTGCGACTGGACTCTGACTGAACTGAACTGATCTGCCCTCTCCACACTGCGCGTCCTTAACTTATATAGTAAAACTAAATTGAACAAAAAACATTCAAAACACAAATGTTCACTAGATGTTTAACAAAGCATCTATTCACTAATGGCTAACGGTAATTAAAGGATGTGAACAAACAATAGCGATGCGTGCGCAAACCTAACTGTAAACTACAAAGGATCTAAAACAATAAAAGATAACTGTAAATCAGGTGGGAACTTAAAACACATAAAAGATAACTGTAAACCAGATGTGCCCCAACATACATCCCCTTCCAAAAATAATGTATGAAATACATTACAAAACGATACTTACATGTTTGTTACCTTATAACTAAATTCTACAGAATAATATTACAATAACATAGTTTGTAACAAAATTAAAGAAAGAAATAATAATATAGCACGATATGACATTACCCATAGAAAATAACAAAAGTTTACAATTTCCTTAGAACATGCAATCATTAGGACCTATAAAACACGTGTTTACATCTGTCTCTTAAAGCTAAAGCTTAAATCTAAATTGCTTTTATTTTTAAAATATCGCTTACAATGGCTTTATTCTAAAAATTTGCTTCTCATATCATCATAAATTGTCTAACACATAATAGTAACATCTTCATCTTTGTGGCGTTCAAAAGATTTACTTACGTACTAATTTATATAAAAGTTAACTTATTTTCTACAAGTTTTACTAAACCATGTTTTGACTGTTTATATTGTTTCACATTAATTACACCTTATACTAAAAATCGTACTGGTGGTCGAGTTACACGTCCTGAGCGCGTTGTATTTGTGTTCGATACGGGTTGGTGTGATGATACAGAAACATTCTTAACATCTAAGGGCGTATTCACACTAACTTCTTTATTACTACTATCTCCTAAATTGTTTTCTTGTATAATGTAAGCAGGTTTCAATCTGTCTATTGATATAAAACCTTTACGGTTAGGATACTGGATTTCATATACCTTATTGTTTCTTTTTAATACGCGGTAGGGTCCGTTATACGTAGGGCAAAGTGACTTTTTTAACATATCATTTCTAACAAAAACGTAATCGCAGTCTTTTAAATCTCTGTATACGAATATCTTACGAGAATCTCTATCGTTACGAGATTTAGGTCGTAAGTTATTTATTATACTTCTTAACTTTTCAACATAAGTATAAACGTTTGTCGATGTCAAACTTGTTTCTCTATAAAAATCTCCAGGTAAACGCAATGACTGACCGAATGTTACTTCTGCCGTACTAATACCACTATCGCTCCTACAAGCTGCTCTTAACCCTAATAACACGGTTGGAAGATCATCAACCCAAGACGTATTTTCTGATAACCTACAAGTAATTGCGGTTTTTAATGAGCGATGCCATCTTTCCACTAACCCGTTGCTACATGGATGATACGGGGTGGTTCTTATCCTATTAATACCTAACATTTTAACTAAACTATTAAACAAGTCTGATTCAAACTGTCGTCCCATATCACTAGTAATATTGATAGGACATCCATATCTACATATCCAATTTTCATAAAACTGTTTAGCTACCGTATCAGCTGTTATATCTAATAATGGAATAGCCTCCGGCCAACGTGTGAAACGGTCTATTAATGTGAGACAATAACGGTATCCTTGTTCACTAGGTGGTAAAGGACCAACAATGTCTATGTGTACATGCGAAAACTTTTGTGAATCTGGGAAACACTGTGGGCTCGACACTGTATGCCTATTTACTTTAACTTTTTGACATTGTAGGCATGTTTTTACCCAATCATTTACGTCTTTATTCATTCCGGGCCAGAAAAATCTTTGTGAAACCATATTCCTGGAAGCACGTTTCCCAGGGTGACTAAGTAAGTGTACGGAATCAAAAGCTAATTTTCGAAACTCTTTTGGAATGTATGGTCTTAAGTTATTTGACGTACTTTCGCAACAAATGGAAAATTTACTATTTGGTAACAATATCTTTTTAAACTGTAACTTACAACTTTTGTCCTTTTGCAATAATATAAGTTGTGTATCTGTTTCCTGTGCTATCGCTACTTTTTCAAAATCAATATAAGTTGGGCACTGTATGACTTCTACACGTGATAATGCGTCAGCAATAATATTTTCGCAACCTTTGACGTGTTGTATGTCGCTAGTAAACTCGCTAATGTACAACAATTGCCTAGTTCTTCTCGGAGTTTCTTTGTCCGATCCTATTTTGGTAAATGCGTATGTTAAAGGTTTATGGTCCGTGTAAATAGTTAACGGACGTCCTTCAACCATATTTCTAAAATGAACTAACGCCATATAAATTCCTAACAATTCTTTATCATACGTACTATATTTCATTTGAGCTTCCGATAGTTTTTTAGAATAATAGCCTAATGGTCTCCACTGATTAGCTACTTTTTGTTGTAGTACTCCTCCTATACAAGAGTCACTTGCGTCTGTCATAAGCGATAACGGTGCATCAGAGACAGGATGCGATAACTCAACCGCACTCTTAAGACTCTGTTTGCATTGTTCGAAAGCATTTTCAGCGTCTACGGTCCAAACAATCTTAGTCTTATCCCGTTTCTTAGCTTTATGCAAATACTTATTAAGTTCAGCTTGGTAACTTGCTGCCTTTTGTATATGAGATCTATAAAAATTTAGCATGCCTAAAAATCTTCTTAGCTGCTCAACGGTTTCCGGTTTAGGGTACTCGCTGATAGCTCTTACTTTGTCCTCTAAAGGCCGTATGCCTTCTGATGTGACACTATAACCTACAAAATCTATTTTTAACTGACCAAATTTACATTTACTTAAATTTATTGTTATGCCATACTCATGAAAACGCTTAAAAATTTTGTCTAAATGGATCTTACCTAATTTTTCTGAGTCGGATGCAATTATCACGTCATCGATATAACACGATAAAAACGACTCTTGACTATCTTCTCTTATGTATTCTAAATCTTTAAGTACATGACAACTCATAAATCTTTGAAATGTTTGGGCTGCGTTTCGTAACCCAAAACTCATTTTAGTAAATTCATAAAGGCCAAAAGGGCAAATTATAGCTGTTTTAGGTACATCGTCTGGAAAAATAGGTATTAAATGATAAGCCCTATTAATATCTAATTTACTAAAATACTTCTTACCTGATAATCCGTATGTAAAATCTTGCAAACGCGGTACAGGATACCTATCTGGTTTAGTGATCGCGTTTAACTGCCTATAATCCCCGCAAGGCCGTATTCCACCATCCTTTTTGTCCACGACATGTAGCGGACTGGCCCATGGACTCATGGAAGGTCTGCATATTCCTAGCTCTTGCATGTACTTAAACTCTTCCTTAACTTTCTTGTACCTATCGGGGTGTAACTGTCTAACCCTAGCGTAAACAGGCGGTCCCGTTGTTTCAATGTGATGAAATATTGAATGCGACGGGCCGTCTTTGTAAGACATTGGCAAAGTAATATCAGGATATTTTTCTAACAAATCTTTGTAAGGATTATCACACTGAAAACTGGAAATAGACGGATCATCATGCTTAATGATGGACCCATATGTACGTAAAGTGGTTACTGTGTCTACCAACCTCTTATTATGTAAATCTACAACTAACTTAAAAGTCTTTAAAAAGTCTGCTCCTAATATGGCTTGCTTTACGTCACTTATAACAAAAGTCCACTTGTACACTCTTCGTAAACCTAAATTTAACTCTAACACTACCGTACCGTAAGTCTTTATTTCTGTATTGTTTGCTGCGTACAACTTGTATTCGCACTCGCGACGATTTTTAGCACTCACTTTATTCACTGGGATTACTGAAACGTTCGCACCTGTGTCTATTAAAAATGTTATATTATTTTCCCTATCTGTAATACTTAAGCGGTGGTTTTTATCGAACTCAATACAATTTGCCTCCGCTTCGAATTGTATTTTCTTCAGTTTCCCTGGTTCTCTTCCTGTTTTTTCCAGTTACACGGTGCTTCACACCGGTAAGCTCTTTCCTTGAACCTAAAATGGTGTCTACACACCCAATCGGCGCTTTCAGGCGTCCTACGTGGCTTTGTTCGTGACCTAGAACGCGATCTTGATGTCCTCCAGTTATTATCATTTTTTCTTTGATAGCTTCTACTCCGGATGCCATTTATTTCTCCTCGCAGTTGTTTGAGTTCTAGCGTCATTTCTGCTAACTGTTGAGCAAGGTCAGGCCCATTTTTAGGCATTGACATGACAGTGGCGACTTCTCCTGTCCTTATATTTTCTATAATTTTATCCGCCATCATCGCTAAATTTTCTAAGTTGGTGTCTTGGCTTACTACGAGTACGGCTCTTACTGATGAAGATAACCGTGACATCCACAACTTTTTTAACGCTCCATCGGAAACTTGAGTGTTTCGTGCGAGCTCTTGCATTTTGCGTAGTAACTGCGATGGTTTTTGGGAGCCTAACTCCATTTCACCCACTAACTTTTGAAATTGGCGCTCGGCGCTTTCTTCAAATACTTCTAAAAGTCTAGATTTCAGGGTGTCATATTTTGCTTCTGCAGGAGGTGACTCTAAAATGTCACTTACCTGCTGTAATGCTTCTTTGCTCAATTGTGCTATTACTAAATTAAACTTAGTAACGTCGCCCTGTTTTTGCTGCGCTACAATGGCTTCAAATTGTCTAAACCACATGCGCGGCAAATCTGTCCAAAATTGCGGTATTTTTGAATTCAAACTTATAGCTGCTAGATCGCTTACCGTAGCTGATGTTGTCTCAGGCGTCATCTTAGGTGTTGGTTCCATCGTTTTTCCTGTTTCACTTGTTTTACTTTTTCTTATAGTCGTGTTCACTGTTATACTTGATACTTGAATTCCACGAATACTTAACTAGCCAAACTGATCACGTCGAGGTCACCACTGTTGGAGTTGTACTGGCTAGGTGTCGGATTGTGTTAAATACAAGGCAAGTACTGCTAGGGAATTCAAGTAAAACACTTCACTGATTTAAAACACTATTTATTTTACTCTATGGATTACACAGTACTATACAGTTTCAAGTAACTATAAAACAAGTGCGTGAACTTGATTTTACGAGCTCGACTGTGCGACTGGACTCTGACTGAACTGAACTGATCTGCCCTCTCCACACTGCGCGTCCTTAACTTATATAGTAAAACTAAATTGAACAAAAAACATTCAAAACACAAATGTTCACTAGATGTTTAACAAAGCATCTATTCACTAATGGCTAACGGTAATTAAAGGATGTGAACAAACAATAGCGATGCGTGCGCAAACCTAACTGTAAACTACAAAGGATCTAAAACAATAAAAGATAACTGTAAATCAGGTGGGAACTTAAAACACATAAAAGATAACTGTAAACCAGATGTGCCCCAACAAGATGCATTCGGATTAATAACATCTGAGTCCTTCGAACCGCTTGTATGCTTTTAAAGTCTTTTACTCGTACTTAGTTGCTTCTCAGTTTTCCAATAACCTTCACAAATATTGCAAGAGTAAAAAAATGCTTTCCACTGCGCGTGTCGTATTATCCACTATAAAAACATCGGACTTGGTTTAAGAATATTGCGTGGCATAGAACAATGATAAATAAGTAATAGTTGTTCGTTAATTAATTTATTATAAATAGCCTCTTTTATTTATTACATTTTGCTTAATATTTTATATGCTACACAATAAAGAAATAGGTAAGTATACATATTTCTTACAAATGACTACAGCCATCTAGTCCCAAACTAAGCAGAGTTTGTGTTATAGGTACTTATATATAGGGTATAGGGTACTTACTAGACTATGGTTAAACATACTTACACACCTTTTTCGTAAATACATGACAAGACATCCAGATCAATGCAAACATTTATATCAAGAGTTAGAGAATTTGAGACGCCCGATTAACGTTTGTTTACAATACGATAAGCAAAAGAAATGTCGTTATTATACGCTACTTTGTATTGCGCGATATGTAATAGAAAACACGCGATGGCCATAATCTTTTTTTTAAATATTAATTGTACGATGCAATTCACGTAATTACAAAACTTATGTAGAGTATAGGTTTATAACAATGTTTATTCATTAATAATTAATTTTAATTTTTTTATGTTATTACGCTAATAATACAACGCTTAAGTATGTACCTATTGGTTGGCCAAGTTTGGACACACATTTGGACTTATTTTTTTATGTTTATACCTATATTTATTTCTTTTTTAATAACAAGGGTTCACTATAAGGTAAATAGAAATAATTATTCATTAAAGTGCATTTAAATAATAAAGAAATTATAACCTTTTTCCAGCTTCCTGTCAGCCAGTGAGTTATAATTTTAAATTTATGCTTGTACGAAAGAGTATGCAACTACTTTAAAGACCATGTTGAGGTGCCTACTCGTAGCGCAGTAAGTAAGGGTACTTGTATCCGGTGGAAACACAGTATAATCATACTTTAGTACTTTCATGAAATTACAGAATTTCTTGCAGAGAGAGGGTACAAAGATTGTTGCTTTCGCAGTATTATAAGAAATTTAATTACCTATATGTGTTCTGTTGTTTATATTAATATTTATTTTTATACTTTACTTTTTATTTTATTTTCTTTTAAAAACGTATAATTTATAAAACTTTTGACAGGAAAATGTTTATTGCTAATTTAGAATTAATATTCAATCACCTCTTTTTTGCTTAACATCTGTTATTAATTTAGTAGGCAGTTACTGCTAATCTAACGTTAACGGGTCATTAAAAATTGATCTCTAAACTAAGTCGACTAGCTAGTTTGATATAGAGGTTGAGCCAAGTTACTCATTCTCGCTGCAGGATGGTCGAACATTCAGTTTCAATAAAATGATAAGAACCTTTGGATAACCAGCACTGTTTAGTGTCTTCTAAATAACGGATAATACGCGTATAAATGAGCGTTGTAGCGCTGTGATTTCTTAAAGGCGAGTTTGTTAATTGTATTGTAATTGGAGAATAATTTGAATAGTTATTTACATAATTTGAATTTACACGTGCATCAAGCACGTGTTTATTATATTTTCCGCAATAAATTATAATAATATTTTATTTTGACAATGTTTATTTTATTCAATGTCAAAAAGAACGAATCCTGTGAGAATCATGAAAAAATACAATTCTGTTATCACCAAAATAAAAAGAAATAAGTGACTGTCTCGTCTTATCCAAGCATTGAGGTAATATCAATGTATCCAAGCGTAGAGGCTCGTAAGAAAGAAAAAATAATACAGCAATGATAAATGGTGACGGAGTAAGAAAGTTCTCTGTGTGGTGACGGAGTATGAAGACAATATGTCACCGCATCTCATCCCATGAGTGTCGTAAAAACCGACTAAAGGACTATCATCTTAACGAAATAAAAAGAAAGAAAACTTGAAATTAAACCCTGTACCAATCCGTCCGTCATGGAAGCAGGCCCGTCCCTGCAGTGGGACATTGATGGGCTGTTATGAAATATTTTTTTTCTCTGACATGTCATAGGCTGATTTCGTATCATGATGACCGGCCGACATGATGACGCGAACTACGTTAAACTCGTCATTTATTATTAAACATTATATTATATCTACCGTTCACTACATCCTGTGTACCGGTCAGTAATTTAATAGTTAAGTAAGTACTCTACTACGTCATAAAACGATAACTTTATTACTTCTTAATGTAAACCAAAGCGTTTAAATGCACACAAGTGTTTTGGTTCCGACTATAATCATATTTTCGTAGTCTCGTAAATATTAGTTACTCAAGACTACCGTAAAGCTTCGTGGGAGAGTTTGTACCAAACAGTATAGTCGTATTAAATAAAAGTTAGGTCTATTCTTTAAACTTGAGTAAGAGCATTTACATAGCATCAGAAACACTTTATTTCATAAAATATAAATCAGGATATTAGACTAAAGATATCTAGTACCTACTAAATATTCGCCGATTATTATAATAAAGAACATTGACATTGTCTTAGAAACATTATATTTCTTAGAACATCAGTCAGGATATTAGAAAAAAGATTACTACATTAAAAATACATACACTGGACATTGGCCTATTTTAACTGTTTTCACCCTTTGTGTATTTCTTCTTATACTAATCCATGGGTCTTTTACAACCTTGATCAGATCATCAGTCCCAATATAAATAAATTTATAATACATTTAAAAAAATAGAAAAAAATAAACTAAAAATAGATTACTTATGACAATCAATGGTTTAAAAATGCACATTTCAATTCATCTTGACAAGTTACGATACTATCAGTAGGTATCTATTATTAATTATTAGGAGTATTAATATAAGTACAATTTAAAATAAAGCCCATCTATAAAAAAATACATTATAGCCACACAGCATACTAATCAGAATTTATCTTTGCGAGAGGAGGAAACTAAAACGTGGAAAGAACTTCCGGACCATGTATTTCCTCCTTCCTATAACATTGGGTCCTTTATGTGTGGTTTGAAGAAGTGCTTAGGAAAACCGCTAGAGACGTAAAGACCTTCAACTTTTGTAATTCATGCTTCAATCCTATTCCTGTTCCATTATGTATCATATATGACACATTCATATTTCATTTTTTGGAAAACTTACAGCTAATTACAAAGTAAACATGAAGATAGTAGAAATAAGGCCAATTACAAGTTTTCACATATATCAACTATAACATTAATAAGTATACAACTTATATTTCACATAACAATATTAGGCAAACAAAAATAGAAAACAAAGAAAGGAAGGATATAGGCAGAAATACAAAATGACACCACTGGAAGAAGTTATTACATAAGGCTTTTTTATATTGTCTTACTATTGTGTATATTGACGGGACAGGCAACCTGTTAATGTATGATTGCAGTCTTGTAAGAATCTTGAGGACTGGAAAGCACCTTTAATAAAACAAAAGACGGAGCTCTGGTTTTTATCGTTATCTAACTTATCTTAACAATGAAGAGTAAAGTCTGTGTTGGTTGGACGTATGCTAAAATCAGGCAATAAAGTATTTAATTATTATTATTATAATGCCATTAAGATGTACCCTGATGTATACTATATTTAACAATAAAAAACGTATAAATTGTAAATATTTTCACTAAAACTATTTAGAAATGCTATGTAGGAAAATTATACTAATCACGATACCATATCTTTTATAATTACCTTATGTCTGTCTATTTAAATATTGCTTTCAAATAAAAGATTTTTTTTGCTTACAAGCCCACTGCAGATACGGGCCTCCCACAGTGATTACGGCCACGACCTTCTAATACTGGTAATGGCTAAACGAATTTTTGTAGACTTTATTACGAATTTCCTTCTTATTGGATAACTATGTTTGTTAAATTCCTCGTCACAACTTTAAGACCTACAAGGGCGAAGACTACTTGGATTAGAAGAAGTAAGCTCTAGAAACATATTGCACGTCAATTTGACCCTAAATAGGTATGTAGGTATAATCTCTCTCTCTGAAGTCGTTACCTCGTATCTGAACATCGTGGCCAATATCAGTGTAGGTATAATATGAACGTAAATACTATATTACCAGTATATTCATTTTGATAAATTGACTGCCATATGTAATATAATAATATTACTGTACTGTACACAAGAAATCCATATAAGTTGTTATGTAAGTTACATTGTCGACACGTGCACCGACATTCATGACAAGTGCACTGACATACAACGGTTCAATTCTCTGAATCGGGTTAATTCGGTGCGTGACGTCATCACACAGAATGCTCGCCTCGCTTCCTTGTCCGACGGAATAACGACTCGTGAGCAATTAATAGTTAAATTCATTTAGTTCCTGACTCAGTTACATTGAGACTGTTTGAAAGTGAATAATTGTTGTTTGAATTGTAACTAAGCAGGTGCCGCCGTTCCTAAGCTCATAGTGTAACGTAATCCTAATTACATATTTATGTAATGTCACAGGAAACAGAACTGGTAATGTTCCGCTTCTCTGTTAGATTAAAATATAGTATTATGTAATGTTAGCGCTGAAGAAATGGTCGAGTAGTTGCACGAATTCTAGAATTTGTTTCATAAGGCTTGTTGCACTAAGTATATAAAATGTTGTACCTAGTTATCGTGATATTTGGTTATAGTTATATTACAATTTCACATAATCAGAATCATATGTTTCCTAGAATTGATGCATACAAATAAAATTGAAATCTTAATAAAGGTAGGTACTTACTTATTACATCTAATCTTAAAAAAAGGGTCGTACCGTACTTTAAAACATATGTACATTAAAACTAAACTAAATATTGATAATCGATACAAAAAAAAATAAAACCTTACTCTTTGATTGGAACCACATGACGTCGTCGAACGACAAAATAAATTAAAAAACAATCACCAGATCATTAAAGTAAACAGAAAAAGTTTTCAAGCCTCGCTGAGATCGAGACATTTGCGCCCAAAAACAGATCTATTAGTCTCTAAAGACAACAAAAACAACAGAAAAAGGTTCGTAGTGAGTTTGTTAGACACATTTTACCCGGGATTTAACGTTAACTTATGACGTTTCAAGGACTTGTTGACTCCCAGCGTGGGAAAGCTCAGTGAGGTCAGGTGGCACATGTGGTGTACTCCCGTTTAGGATGTTTAAAAATAATATTTAAGAAAATACAGACGAAGGTGTACCTATATAGTGTAGGGACTTCGCGGGGGAGAGTAAACTATACGTACTCGAACATAATATCAGCCGACCCGCTTGGTGGTCCGTAAACAATAACACAGTGTTATTTATCTTAGTTATGACGAGAGTTTACGATATCTACTGACGTTGCACATACCTACACATGGCGTTAATCGATTTACCACAGAATAACATTATCGTATTATACTCACTTTCCGGAATAGGGTTTGGTTTATTAAAGAATTAACTTTAAGATTTAGGACGAGAGAGCTTAATTAATTATTGGTTTTAAAGCGCACGTAACAATTTACGTCTTTTTTATGTTCTAAATCTACCAAAAAAGGTAATTAACTATTAATTAAAATTGTAAATTAAATTATTATTGTAGCCTCGATACAGGCATTGCCTAGTGTAACTACCATTAAAAATTTATTTAGTTATAAGTGGACTGCAAATAAACTTTATTATTATTATTATTTATTATTAATTAAGACCAATATTGTTTGTTTCAGTAAATAACTAAAAGCTTTATAACTTTATACCATCAGCTTCCCGCCTTTTTTAGGATATAAGTACCTACGACATGTGTGCCCACTCATAGAGACATAAAGACTGTGGTTGTGAGATCATTCGTCAAGTCGTCTGAAGGGATGACTTGCTATGAAAAACGTATGTGTCACTAATGGAGATATTGAGTAATTAAAAGGTGATAGAATGTAATGTCGACAGATGAAGAAATATGAATACACTGCTAAGTAAATTAAAACAAAATAAGATAGAAGTAGTAATCGAATGAATGTGGTCTCAAAACTGTTTTTTTTATAGTACTTAGTGCTTATTATTTGAACCAATTAAGTACCTACTTTTAAATGGTAAACTTAATTCTTTATCGTCAAATGTTATCTAGAATTAATAATTAACATAATTTAAAATCCCTTTAAATCGTGTGTTTATTTTACCGATCATCATCATTCATTTTAAAGTGAATTGCAAACTTAAAAGGATCTCAACTTGCTTTGTATATCTATGTTTGTTGTTATAAATGCTAACTGTTGTTAAGCGTTTTTAATCTCTAAATAAATAGTATTGTGATGAAAAATCATAGTGTTGCAACATCGCCGACATTCTGGATCATCCACATGTTATTTTTGTATATCGTACAACAGTATTGTCACTTCTGCCTGCGAGGTATTTAGATGTGAATACTTTTTCGCGTGATCTGATGGGAAGAATGCTTTTGTACGCAAAAAGTAAATCACAGCTCAGCACCGCCCAATTTTGGCTTCTGAACGTCACATGAACCCGTGGGACTGAAGTGAACGAGCTATTATGGAGGAGAATTCGCGTCGTGGGTGTCCGGCTCGCGCTCTCATTATACAGCACTTTTTATATATTCATTGTTGATAGAACGCTTTCTGTTCATCGATGCGCAATAACGTAGGCTTTGTGAATGAGCAAACATGGCACGTAAACACGCCCAGTGACGCGTTGCTTCATTGGCTTTTGGTCAAGGCTTCCTTCTTAAACTTCCAAACATATCATCATTTATGTAATATAGAACGTTATTCGGCAACATGCCTAATCCCTATCGTAGAAGAACAAATTACAGTACAAAAATTATTTACTTATTTATTCTTAAGGGTTGAATTCATCGTGTCGTCTCTACTTGCATATACTGCATTTCGTTAATTATTTTCTGGTATTATGTATGCAGACATTTAAATACTTATCTCCAACTCCGGGCAAGCCGTTTATTGTCAGCATCGCTAGGAAGGTTTAATAAAAATTTAAAAAAAGCACGCCAGTTTTAACTTGCTAATGTGACTCTATGAAATAAAAGTACAGGGCAGGAGCTTCTTCCATACACGGATAGAAATTGGATTTTTCTTATAAAGTCGACTGTTTCACCCTTGAACTGCGAAGATTGATAGAAATCCATACGAACCGTACGTTGATTTACCGCAATAAGAGGAATAGTAAACTTTCATGAACATGTGTACCTATGTTAAAGAATTCAAATTGTATACGAGATTATACGACAATTATCATTAAAAAATACAGTATTTCCGCATTATAAGAGGTAAACATGAATTATTTATATGTAAGTTAAGGTAAGGTATTTCATATAGTATTTGAAACGCACATTTTATTATGAAAATAATTTGATTTATACCTCATTATTGCATTACAATGTAGATGTTTTTATATAATAATACTAAGTAAAATAAATTAGCGTCGGCTACATTAAATAATAACGTCATGTGTTTGTCGTAAGAATTAATAGTTCTATTAAGGAAGAACATGCCCGGTTTCAAAGTGATACTCAACCAATCAAACATTTTTAAGAATTTAGTAGTCAAACACAGGATGGTCGCAACGAGTACTCCTTTCGATCTCTTTAGGTCTGGACGAGTAATGCTAGTCTTTTCGTCGTTTTATTACTATTTTTTTTCATCACTCTAGGTTAAATTAAAAAGAGCTGCTGAATATAAAAAAGAGAGCAGAATCAATTTTTTTCTTCTTCTTAGGTAATTGGTAATCTCTGATTTTCTATGTAGGGTTCTTGAATTCTTTCAAATTTTTTTACCGCGAAATTCTTTTACCTTACAAGTATACGTGCAACGGAAATATGTCAGATCTTGTATTCACACCTATATTGTGATAAAGGTATAATAGAATGGCATAACATATGACGTCATAAATTAGCGAGTAGAAGCAGTAGTGGGTGCGATAGATACATAGCTTGACTGACTGACACGGAAGCTAAATGTACCCACAGACGCCTACAGGGCACGAGAGTACGAGCGTCCGATTACGTCACTGGCATCGAATATCAAGATAACTATTACTTCCTATTACACACCAGCTAGGGTTGCCACATACACCCGTATTTTTATACCAATATATTATATTGAAAAGCATACAATTGCAATAGTTATAATGAGGTTTTCTATCTGTACTAAACTCCTTGGATATTTTACAGATCTTTCTGCCGCCACACTAGGCTCCAGCAGCTGTCATAGGTATGGGTTTTTCTTTACATAAAAGCAAGGATTTTACGGTCGGTAATTTTCTTTCATTCCCATATGTAAAAGAGCTGGGCTGCAATGGAATACTTGGAATACAAGCAGTAGAGATGCTAATGATAGATCGACTTGTGATATAGGTTTGCTGATATAAGTAATTCATACTCCTTACCTTACTTAGCAATAAAAAACCCTAATGGCCTTTAAACAATTGCAAAGGAATTGCGCCTGCTTTGTCGACCTTCAGAAACAAATCGGGACTGGAAGAGTAGAGAACAAGTCTTCCACACACAAACCGATCGAAACGCAGGATAACAAATATCGATATTGAGTAAGAGGGAGGTACTAATAGTCGGGCCGACCCATTTCTTCTAATGTTAACATAACTTTTACCGTGAGAGATAGAGTGACCGATAGAGTATTTAACAGGTTGCCTGTCCTGGCTGTAGACACAATAGTAAAACAATGGGCATGTACCATATATGATTCATGGGACAGGGAATAGGTTAAAACAAAGTTTGGGTTTGCAAGCCATATCCGGGCTCACTGTCGAACGGAAGATTAAGACATTGTGATGGTCGCCGTCATCGAAAACGATGAGGAGGGCTATAAGTAAATGAAAATGGCGTCATATAAAAAATATAAAAAATACTGTCCCATGTAAAAGTATCATGTCGTAAACATGATACTTTCACATTTCTGGCTGGAACCTGACAAAATAATAATACCTACCTAAAAATAAAAAATTAGTAGGTATAGGGGAACCTGGGGACACTTGATCCTTAAGGGAGACTAGGTACACGAGATTTTCAGAACTTGTATGGGTAATATTAAATTTTATAATGGCAATATCGGTTGTCTATGGTACCCGCTAACTTTCTAAAGTTGGTACACCTGTCAAATTTGACGCGTTTGTAAATGGCGGACGACCGAGTGTTTGTTGTTGCAAAGAGAAAATTTCCGTAAGTTTACATTTTGATTAAACATTAATGTAAATATGGCTTTTAGGTGTGTATGAATTTAATTCGAGGCGTTATCTATATAGGTAGCGATTTGTAGCGTAGAAAAGTGGTAATCTAATAGACGTTTGAAAATATTCTTGTTTATAACCTCAAACTGCTCAGGGTACACTTGGTCCACTTAGCTAAGGGACACTTGATCCGGGAGGTAAATGTCCCTTAACTACTTTTAACTTTTATTTTTCAATTAATTTCAGATTACTGATATGTATTAAATAAGATTACCCATAGTATACAAAACAAGAGAAGGTGCCAGAAAAAGAGTACCAATCGATAAAGAGATTATTTTGCTAGAATACCTAAATTAATCTTAAACGTAACTTGAAATTTTGTTTTACATGTCCTGGATTAAATTTAATAAGACATTGTTTTCAAGTCTTTATCTTAATTACGTTTAAATTTTATTCAGGGTGTGATTGCGAGACATTTGAGTTTTTTTATTATTGAAGATATAATTTTGTTTTGAGTTTGATTTTATTTTTTTAATACAAAACGGAAGTTTCACATTTAGCAATTGATTTATGTATGGAGACGGTGCCTATGTTATGTGATTTTGAAAACAATATAAAAAAGATTATCATATTCTTAAAACATTTTTTATTTATTTCCTTAGTAATAGTATTATGTGAACCTAGATATGGGAGACTTGAACCCCAGGACCAAGTCTCCCGTATATACGGGACACTTGATACCATTCCCTATTTTTACTTTTAGTCAAATAACTATTAAATTTAGGCACTAATATCTTTGGGTCTTACATCAATTATAGGCAAATGAATTTCACGTATTTCGGTACCAATATCTTTTAAAATGGATAGTCACTAAGGAAATTAGGGATGAAAAACAAAAGGGGGGATCAAGTGTCCCCAGGTTCCCGTACTTATCAACATTTAAAATTTACAAGAACTTTGTTAACCTTACCTTAAAACTTCATTTTTGAAAAATGAAAACTTAATAAAGTAAAACAAATCTTTAAAAATTGAAACTACAAAGTCAACAAATAAATGACAAATAAAATGTACATAATATTAAGGTGTTAGTCAGGAATATCTATTGTGACAGCGAGCGAGCTCTGTCAAACACTTCCTGGTTCAACGTTCGTCAATGAGATTGCATACCAAACTATGACTTAACACCTACTCAAAGTTGTACTGCTGTATCTAATTAGGTAAATAACACGGACTAAAGATCGAAGAGATTCAGTTATTCCATATATTAAGGAAGTATTTGTACATGTTAAACGTTACCTGTATCTATATTTAGGATGTTGTTTTACACTTGATAACATTTAAAGCGGTATCTTTTATAACGTGGTGATAACTAGTTGGCAAAATTATCATATTAGATAACATTGCTTATGTTATGACGTATTGATGTCACAGAGATAATGTTCCATTATATAGTTTTCTGTAAATAGACCGTTTAGGTTTTCCTTTTATTTTACTGGAATGAGGTATTCACTGACATTTAAAATCACTAATTTATAAATGATAGCGTTGGTTAAGCAATTGGCCGGCGATGTGACTCAATCGATGAGTGACCGATTAGTGGTATTTTATCAATATAAGCAAGCGAACGTATACTTCTGTATCATGCTCGCCAGACAATTGGTTTAGATTTTACTTCTCATTTGCTTTGTATTCCTTAGCCGATGACCACTCGATTACCTCTCCAAAAAATAGAACAATCGATACAGGTAAATCGAATAACAACGCTACTGTAGTATCTACACGATGTAAGCACAAATATTTACATCGCCTCAGGGCTGGATTGTAACAATATAGAGCATTATAAAACCTAATTAACATTATGATAGGTAACATTTAAGATAGTTATACATATAACATAATAATAAATATCATTCTACGATGTCTGCTCTCATAGCAGGTGTTTATAATATAATACAATTTAGGAAATTTACAATTTTCTTTTATTCATATAACATTCAAAACGAAGAAGTAAAATGTCACACGTGAATAACGGCCAATGAGATTGAATCAATTATTTTTTTCCATCTTTCAATTTGCACAAGTTAAATGTTTTTTTTTCTTAACTAACCTTGACTACAGACAAAAGTTAGGTTTCCGGAAGAGGTTGTTATGTAAAATGCGTAGGTAGCCAAGTGAGTAGAGGTTTATATGAATAGGTACCTTCATTTTGTTCGGTCTTTTGCGCATTTATTAAAACCTAACTAAATTATTAATAGTAAACTTGGACTGAGTCTTTTCACACATCAGGAGTAGTCACATAACACATAGTTAGAAGACTCAATTAAATAATTGACATCGCTGTAAGAGAATTCGACGAAAAAATTATTGTATATTACTTATTCTGCAACAATACATGATGTTTGAAAAGTTTCTACCGAGTCAATTCTATAGAAATTTTGTAAAAATTGAAGAAGTAATTTCATTATTATCTCACAAAATATATAATATCTGAGAAACAGCAATGAAATTGCATAAGTGCCATAATCAGTTTTAACGCTCTGTTTCCGAGCAGTTATTTAATTAGAAAAAAATGGGAGTATTTATATGGGTATGACTATGGGTGCGTGTTCAATAATAATATAATCGCTCGCAAAGATAATCTTGAATAAATGCTTCTTACTGCAAGTTATGTCAAATATTTAACAGTCTGATAAAAGCCAATTCGCCCACTATTTTAGTTGCGACTCTACCTTTTAATATACTTAGTACATAGTTGAAAGTAGTTTCACTAATTTTCATTTCAATTCCTCATAGTTCTCACCTCGCAGTTTCCTGGATGCAATAGAAGGTTGAATAAAGAGATATAAAGACAAGGTCGCTTCTAATGTCTCTATATAGCAGACGTTGTATTGTTCGAAATTTCAAAAGTCAAAGATCAAAACATTATTAATATACCGGTCTCGTAAACAAATCAATTTTATTCATTACTACCAAGCGGAAGCGCGTAGAAACTTTGTCATCATCATAAGATTGGGTCAAGAACAACTGGCAATCGTTATTTATCAGTTCAAACATGTCGGATGTACCACACTGATGGCAACACTCATACAATTTATATACGATAACCATTTTAATTTAATTAATTATTTATTACAACTCATTGTATGCTATTAACATTATTCTACACACATTGTATTTGAGGTCGTGACATAACAACGTATTTTTACTACATACTATTCGTTTCGTAAATCAGTTAATCGGTACCAAAGCATAACAAATTCCAATTACATCACATTATACAAGCGGTCCCGAGTGCCACGTAATAGTGAGTAGATCGTGGAGAAAGCACGCCGGCCTTGGCAATGAAGCGCAATCAGCCGGGCGCGTCGCGTCGTCGCGCAACGACCGCTGCGCCCGCGCTCCACTCCCAGCCCGCGGTTACCTACCGCTTGCGCTTATAATTGGCGCGAGTTTTCACGCATGCGCAACACTTTCGTTGTCAATGAACTTGGAAAGCGGGGATGCTCTGTCATTGTCATTAGATAGCTGGGAATGCACTCTCGCTGCCTTGCACGCGCTTCAATGGTTACTGCTTGCACGCAAGTGACGCAAGACGTACAATCGCTTTTATTTCATAAAAAAACGTCAAACACATAATATTCATTGTATGATTTAGAGATCATTAAGTTAATTTATAATTTCTAATCCATAAAATACTTTTTAATTGTAGATAGCATTAAACATTCTTAGGACTCCAAAGTATTGGCGAAAAGGTAAATTACCAACCATTTAACGTTTTACGTCATGTAAATCAATTACCGATTTATTACTACCGTTTACACTTAGCGAGTTTTCGAGCAACTTGATACTAACTTAGCTGTGACAAAAAACAAACTCGTTTACTCATAAAATGCGGTCATACAATGGGTTAGTTCGAAACAGATTTCCAATTGAATCTGTTGACTGCGTAGGTTAATTAGTTAGTAATAAGGCTTCAGGTGATGGGGTGCAGTGACTACGCCTCGATGCGGTGGGAAAATTGTAGAGGCGTTTGGACTCACGTGACGCTCCAATGACCACGAAAACGGCATCGCTTGTACGTAACAAAGGTCGAGTAGAGTAGCCTTTAATGTAAAACTTTCTATTTTATTTATTTTCGAAAAAGTAGGTAAATGTTTTCTAGAATTTTCTTTTTCTCTATCATTACTTACCTATAATAAATATTCAATCAATAATTCTTAGGAAAGGACGTTTATGCAAGAACGTCCGTTAGTCTTTAGAACAAACATCATAACGAGTCTCTACATTTTCCGCATGTCAGTTATTTCTATGCTTTGCGTTATTGTCTAGGTAAGTATTTTAAGTAGAGCAATAATAATATAGTATAGCTCAACCAGTACCTTTATTTTCATTTCTAGACCTAAGGAATATAGATCTATGTACAGCAATATACGAGTACGTAACTACCCATGAGATTATTTTGCCATTTTGGAAATGGCGACGACACTCCAAGAACAGTTCAACTAAGTTCTTGTTTTCGTGCCGTAGTCAGCAGTTTTTCAGTCTTAAAATGTGCTTCTGGTCCTTCTCTCTTCCTGGTTATACATGCCACATGCCTCTGCACACTAGGCTAAAATAAACCAATTGTCTCTACATTCCACATGAATTCTATAAATATAGTAAAAAAAAATTTTTGGTTCTATGGATGAATAAATGTGGAACAAATCAATATTATTATTGCCTGCGGGAAGGAAGGAGTAGCAAAAATTTTATCCTAAACTAAGCTTGATTAAAAATACTTAACATTAAAAACACATTATCAAACTCAAACTCTGCAATAACAGGTTTACTCCCATTTAAGATATCCTATTAAGTATAATTAGATAAATAAATATAAAAGTGTAAGTGTACTCCATAGTTGTGTTGTTTTAAATCACAACACATAATAAGAAACGCTTGGGGGAAGCGCGCTCCATTGGCGCCGTCGTTACGGAGCCTTCGACGAGACTGCCATCTGACGGATTCTTACGTCATATACAATGCTATCTTGTATACATTATACGGTACCCGTACTTTGTTTGGGACTTATGTCTTTTTTGCTTACTTGATACTTATAGATATTATGACTAACACGAACACTCAAAATAACACTTTTACGATATTTTTGACCTCATATGAGTTATTAGTACTTACACAAATCTTTATGGAAACAAATAGGATACGTAGAAGTTAGTTGGGTAACTCAGCTGCCTATGACTTCACAAGTACTAAGGGGTAACTCTGATGAAGTCTACTCAATACTTGTATAAATTAAATTAGTAGGAGATTCTTGAACGATGCTCTATCAGTTGTGAAAGTTATCTGTTTTGTTTATCTACAGCGTATAACAAAGAGCGTATTATTCTATAATAGACTCACTGACTTACATTTTATAAGTATCTACAAAACTCTGGCACTCGATTTTTTTTATTTATTTATTTAATACCAACTTAAACTAACAGTACCTACATAACACCACACGCTTCGATTAATACCGTTTTACATGAAGCTGCAGACGTCAAAATTTCAGACCAGTACCACTGATTACTGAATAGTTACTACGTAATTCTATGCTATCATAGCACATATCCGTGTGGTGACGGAGTAAGAATACAATATGTCACCACCCGATCTCATCCATGGGTGCCGTAAAAACCGACTAAGTGACTAATTGTGAATATTATCGTTACGAAATAAAAAGAAGGAAAATTTAAAATTAAACCTATTAATTTCATTAAAACTTGAAATTAAACCCAGTACCAATCTGTCTGGCCAGCGCCAGCGTGGTATTAGTAGGCCAAGTATCCCTCCGTCACGGGAGGAGGCCCGTTCCTGCAGTGGGACATTAGTGGGCTGTTATGATACCACAGGTCCGTTCACCAGTCTATGGAAGAACAACAGGAACTAATAATTTATTAAATATTTAAACAATGCATTAAAATATTTCTAAATACTCCATAGTTTATTCCCTAAACTTGGCAACCCAATGTAAGCCAAGTGGCATAGTAGAGTAATACTACATACTCGTAGGTACCAACTACTTACTACGTACATCAAACAGTACGAGTTTTACCTCTAAGCTTAAACATAGTTTTACTACAATGAAGGAGCAAAGAGATAAACTAGTTAACGGGATTTATGTGTAAGTTTTAGAGATTACAGACAGTATAAAATATTAGTTTTTTTAAATTCAGATATGCTTAAATATTATTGTGGTCTGATGCAATGACGCACAAGTTAAGTTTTTGACATTTAAAAAATTATATAACTAGGTAATTAACTGTACAAATTAATTTTATTATCTACGTCATGAACAAAATATTATTTTACATATTTAAACTTATTATAGGATTAAAAAATACATTTTTTAAGTTTAACATACTTACTTAGTAAAATTTTAGGTGTTTTTGGTTCTTCTAAATAAATAAATAAATATTTCTCACACATTCACACAACGCCATCTAGTCCCAAACTAAGCAGAGCTTGTACTATGGATACTAGACAACGAATAAACATACTATACTTTTTTTTGTAAATACATACATATTATACATAGAAAACACCCAGACCAATGCAAACAATCATGTTCATGCACACAACCCGACTATGCCACAGAGATCGTCAAAGGGAATTAACTATGTAATAAAGAAGCCCGGAACGTGAAAACATTTGTACGAGACCTGCAGCTCTACCTTGGATATCTTTCTCCTGATACATAATGATGCCGCTAATATTTAATTAAACAAATAACTTTGATCTTAGTCAAAACAGTAAAAAAACGTAAGCTTGTTTTTATGTGCATGATAACGAAAACTATTCCATCCAAGTTACATTTAAGTTCTTTTTCACATTCACACAAGACCATCCAATACTAGAATAAAAGTGTATAAAAATACATAGAAAAGATTCAGACCAATACAACATTCAACATTAAGCGTCATGTACATACATAAAGATTTACCTAAAGCGGGAATTGAACCCGAGACCTCTGTGTAGCCAAAAAGAATGCTTTATATGAAACGAATGAATCAATAGCGTAACTATAAATAACTCGTAGAAGGGAGGGTTGTAGGCTCACGGCGGATAGGAAGTGAACGGGCTTGACCTTGACATTTCCCTCGTCGCGAATGTTGTTTGCTACGCTACGCTAGGAAGTAGGAACACGGATCACAGTACTCACTCCCACGGCTAGTTCCAATCATTACTGGCATGTTTCTTTTTTTTTTGTATTGTGATTACCATAGGATAGGTCAGTTTAGGCGAGTGATGTTATAGTTTCTAACGTACTGTATAAGATTTTGTAAAAATAAATTGCTACTGTAAAATTGTCTAAGCTTAAAATGACATATTTACCTATACAACTTTAAACAAAAAAAAAGGAGAGAGATTTTTTGAAATGAGAATCAGATTAGGTACTTATTGAACCAATTTTGATGAAGTTTCTATAGGACCAATTTTAGTTAATACCGTACTTAACTGTATTGAGAACCTCTTCCTTATCGTTTAAAGAAGGCCTCTGTCCAACAATCCATATTTCTTTCTACTACCTAATTGGTTGAGGCAAAAAGGTTCGGGACAGCGACCGCGTATTGAAAGTCGGAAGCTAGGCAGAACCTAAGTTTACGAAAGACAATTTTTAGTATGACAATGATAGCACAGAGACTCACGTCAAACGTATAAAACGTCGATTTTGCGCCGGTATTATACTAAGGCACCTAACCAATAGGTAACCTATTGTTTTCTTATTTTATTTTGTTTTAAATTAGCAGCTGTCGTCTATACGCTTTAATAGGGTAATCAAACAAAGCTTCCGATGTCTCAATGAGCTAACAAAAAGTCAATGTGATGTCTTTGAGCTGTCCCATAGTGAGACTATTGAACCGGCACGGGCACTGACAATGTGCCCGCAGATTCTGCCACTTCAATCATGGCGGTTACTGGCATAAAATAATACGCTAAGTAGTAAAAAAAGAATTATGAAATCATTATATAACACAGCTTACGCAGATATTACGTTTTTTCATGCCTATCTTTTACAATTAGGTAGGTAGGTAGTAGGGCATGAATATCGGAATCTCGGAATCTCGTAATATCGGAATCTCGGAACGCGAAGTCCGATATTACAATTCCGATACTGGGTGATCGAATATCGGAATCTCGGAACTCGAATATTTTTCTATATTTTGAGTTTTAAATTATACATATATCGATCCTTGTGTATCGCCGAGCGAAACAGTAGGTACCGTATTAATGTTGCCCGCTCGCTATGCATGTGCTACAAGAACAATAATATTATTACCTGTTTCGCTCACTCTTTACCTACTCTAATAATATGTGATATTATTGTAAGGTTGTTAAAACGCCTCAAATATAAACAGAACGATACTAGCAGTCTCAACTTCACAGTAAGAAAGACTGAAGCACCGATAGCTTTTGTCTCTTCAGATGAAGATGATGAATCACTAGCTAGTCTAGCTACAACGAGTGAGCTGACCCTGCACCAAGAATTTGAGATGGAAATAGAAAAGTGCAAAGAAAAAAAGAAGGCAGTGCTTCCGTCCGACGAATTTGATCTATTGGGATTTGTAATAACTGAAAAGGCAACATACGTTAATAGACGTGAAAGATGAGTTTATTTGACACAGACATACACTTATCTCACATAAATTTTGCCCACCAATGTTGAAACTTGAAAGTGAGCATGATTTTTCGTCGGGCGGTTATTTATCTGACAAAATGTTTGACGCTTTGTTGTTTTTGAGAACATATTAGCAAGAAAAACGAGATTTTAAAATAAATATAAACCTATGAATATAGCGCACCTTTATTTCAGTTGATTGTAATTTAAACTACCAAACTTAGAATCAACATGACTTCTTAAAGTTTTGTTGATTCCGAGTTCGTTAGTTTTATATTAGTATTGAGTATAGATAAAAATAAGACAAAAATATTTCCAATAATTATTGTTGTTGGCATATTATATAATTAAATAAAAATTAAGGTACTTTACTGTGCTCTCGTGCGCAGTATCTTCGAATACGCATCAGTGGTATGGAACCCGCTTTATGACATTTATAACAAGCGCATTGAATCCGTACAGAAAAAGTTCCTAAGATATTTACAGTATAGGTGTAGGTGCATCGATCATGGGTATGAGAAGCAAGATGTAAGAGGTATCATTTTATGCCCCTACAGAATAGACGTACAATATCTGATGTTGTAACAATTGTAAAAATTGTCAATGGTGAATTGTGAATGGTAAAAACTGCCAGTTAGGCTCAATCAACCCTTAGCCAACACTAATTTTAGACAAAACTCATTTCTCATTCGTGCGAGTAGTTCCGTTAACAGCATTGCCAAAAGGCATAGCGAATTTGAGATATTTAGGTCTAAGCCAACAGTGGTAAAGAAATTATTTACTACAGATTATTTTGGTCCCAATCCCAGAGAAGCAACAAATTAAATTTACAATTTATTTTGAACTATTTTTTTATCGGGTCATGCTATGGTCTTGCAATGGTTTTATGTTTAGTTTATATTTGCGAATACCTGTTAATAGCTGTGTATAAGTATATTTATGTATTAACCGATTGTAAATTATGCTGTTAGTGTTCCGAAAAAAATAAAATAAATAAAATATTATATAAGTATATAGATAAGTTTAATAACTAATAAGATATCAGATTAAAAAATAGGATATTATAAATTACTTTTTGTTCCTAATTGTTGATTTAATTTCAGATTTGAGTCTCTGAGTCAGATAGTTTAATTAGCAATAAGTACAGAAAAATAATGAGAAATATCTGATTTAGTAAATACTGTGGGTAAAACTTAAATACGAGTATAAAACAAGCAATCCAAATGAAATAATATGATTTATAAATATTTTTTATTCCATTAAATCTAACCTCACACCGAATTTGTGACATTTTGAACAAAAAGTACAATTTCTAAAAAAAATACGAAATTCCGATATTAATATCGGAATTCCGATATTGAGATCTAATATCGGAAGTTAGTATCGGAATTGAAAACCTTCCGATATTGCATGCCCTAGTAGGTAGTTTAAATAACAATAACAATCATCTTTATTGACATAAGAATTGTACAAGTTATTAGAGAGTTCCCTGGTACCTACGAAAGTATACAATTATACTGAGGTGTAGACACCAGTGTCTTCCCCTACACATAATTAAATAAGATCTCACTTAAAAGTCAACAATTAAATAAGCCTTTTCTGCGTATTTTACATCTGATTTACCAATAAATGTCATAATATACGGACTCTTTAAATAGCTTGTCTACTTTATTCGATTCTGTCTTTAGTTCATTCACTGGTATTTTTACAAGGTCATTAGGTCTATCTGTTTTTCATATGGTTTACTTCCTATAAAAACGTAAATTTCGTTGAGTAATTGAACATACCTATACCCTTTCAAGTGTCATACAACGATTATACAGCATTGATCACTAAGCAAGTGATGGTAGAGCAAAAGAAATTGACAGCTAAGCGTACTACCACGATAGCGCGGCGGTCGCCTTAGCGTCTGGCGTGCAAAAGTCGGAGGTTCAATTCCCACACAGGGCACTAACTGTCCCTGGGGTTCACCATATCATTAGTCTACGTTTGATTTATTAATAATAATATTTAATAAGTGACTCACAAACTTTAGGAATGTGATTTTATATTAACGAGTCTCATAAAACTTCGTCCATAATAAAACTGATTCCATGCATGCCATCTAGCGACGAGTAAACAAAGTACACACTATTTGTTCTATTACCCGCTAGATGTCGTTTTGTAGAAAAAAAATAACAATATAATTTACTAATATTCCAGTTTTAAATTGTTTCTTTCATAATTAATTATTTTCTTGAAAATAATAATAAAAAAAGTATTTAAGTATGTTTATACGTTGTCTAGTACCCATAGTACAAGCTCTGCTTAGTTTGGGACTAGATGACGTTGTGTGAATGTGTGAGGATTAGTTATTTATTTATTTATGTTACTACTTACACTCAATAATCACATTTCGTTATATTCATTGTTCTACAATATCATTCGCTCATCGATTTGTTACTACATAGTTATTTTCTATAAAAATATCTTAATAGACTATTATAATAGACATATTATAACCTTTGATATTTCCCATTAGTTATTTTAGTAGAATTTGCTTATTTCTAAGAACATACCTAATTCTGCATAAAACTTCCTAATCTGTTAGTACAACAGATAGGACAACAAAATACGCGTACATGAACACAGCCTGATCGAGTAACACTTTGATGGCAAAATAACTCTTATTACAATGTATGTATTAAAGGCGTTAATTCATTCTTATAAGTAAATGTGTCGTTGTTAGTACCTACGCATTATAATTTCGAAGAAAAATAAAGAAGCATGTATGTGACCGGAAGCAATTACAACAACATTCCCTGGTATCAATAGCCATAAACTGATTTTCACATGCGGTACGTACGTGATGATACGTAGGTGTAATGTTACTGTGTACACATAAGTAATAAATTTACTTCAGTATGTAGCCGCTTTGACCGCCAAATATCGTCATTTGTATTCAACAAACATACAAACATGTTTCGTAGTTGGATACTGTTTTAGTTTACCGCCATCGTTGGGTGTTACAAACAATAAACCTAAAACTTCCACTGTTGATTAACAAACCATACCACACCATTGTTGTAGGAACAATATTACAGACGAAGGTAATAATACCTATATCTTATGTGTTGGGGAATCACTGAGTTATGTCATCGGGGTATTTCATACAGCAAAAGGAAAACACTTTAAGATAATAAAGACAATCGGCAACAGGAAACGATTTGTCTGTGTTGCTTTATAGATTTTTATATGATACCTACAATACTTGTACCTATTTAATTTAATCCGCGACTTTACGTTGATCCCTATTAAAATAAATGATGCTATTGAGCAATAATTTGATGCACCACTCCTGGGGTATGCTAGGCAAGCAAAATGTCGCGTAGTTCAGACGGCGACTCTATGTCTCTCTTAAGTATAGAAGTGGAGTCCGGATTTGTTTGCGTGGAGTCCTTAGTACCTACTAACTATGGCAGTTGGAGGTTAGTCACCTGAACCTTTGTAAAACTTAATGTCTTGTTTTGTTTTGCTATGTTATATTTTTAGGGACGTAGAGTAATACAGAGCCATTCGGCAGTAGTGCTAAAAAAAGCAAAGCAACTAGCAAAGTGCTAAAAGTGGCTTTATTTTTAATCGACTAGAAGAAAATCAATTGACCCCTCATACTCGTAGTAAAGTCCCCGCAATAGTGAAGTCATTTGAGTATTGTCCAATAGTTAAGGCACGTACTTACTGCATGTAAATTATGACCTACCTCGTAAGTACATACATGACCAATGAACTTATTTTTCATATCTGTTTTTGCACCATCAAATTTATTTAAATTAAACAATATTTATTCACATTTAATGTATTCTTACCATATTAAACTGTATGTAGCCTATTGTTTTATAACTTGTTACATAGTTACTAAACAAGGATGTAACATTACATTCTAAGCATTCCGGTTGAATTAATTTGAATATTACAATTTTCTTCATGGACAATTTATTGTTTTTTTATGAACAAGGAACATACCTACTCGTACCATTTATATAATTTATTTATTTAAAACTAAAGATTATACAAATAAATACTTAAGTACCTATGTACATGCTTAGGTACTTAGTCAACTTGACTTAACTCTTCAACAGGTTTATTTTTATTGAGTTACGGTGGAAGACATGTAAGCGCCCCACAGATCTTAGACCCCACTTATCACTTACCTCTGGTAAGTAATTAGCCCCACCTGGACGTCAACAAAGCCAAAGACACATTACTTCTTGCAGGTGGCTTAAGCGGCCAGTGATCCCGAACATGTCCCTGAAAGTCTCTTGCTAAATGTGACCTACCACCTACAAATATTCAAAATAAGTACTTTTTGTTTCATTTGTATAAATTGGCTTCGCTTAAAATCTACTATGTGATGTTTTTAGCCTCAAAATGTTTGAATGAAGCAGTCAAGTGTATCGGAATCCTGAAAATATGGAAGAACGGTTTTTATCCGCCCAGAACAGTCGCGATGGAGTCCCAAAATGTTCACTTGCTTCATTATTCCATCTTCACAACGAGTGTATGTTAGTTTTCCTGCCTAAATATATTTAGCTCAAGATAGGTATATTATTTTTTAAATAAACCACCATTACACAAAATTGAACACACAGTCTGTCTGTTCCACGAAATACGAATCTTCTTGATGAAAAAAGTCTTAAATATTGGCATAACTAAGAGATATGGGTATGGCGGAATATGTGTGATTTAATAATATTCGGTTTTGTATTCTGTATCAACATGAATACAAAATGTGTCGTCCTCTTAGTGTCGTTATCTGATACTGGTAGGTAATAGTAAAAGAGAGTAGGTATACGAGAGAAAGAAAGAAAAGTAAGATGAAATAAGTGAGATACTGATTTAAAACATTCACAAATTGCAGAAAAGGAATTGAGAGAAAAAAAAAGACAGCATTTGTTAATTTTTACATTACGTATGAAGTTCATTAAGTTTGTAAGTAAAACTTCATCATAACGGTCTAAGAACAGGGACTCTTCCAATTTATTCCCTCTAAAGTGCAGGAGTCTCTCCGCAGACGATAGGAAAGTTGGTATGATGGGTTGGTATCGGGATTTATTTGTCAAGCTCTACACCTTTGCTAGAGATATAGATCGTTACGTTGTAATCTAGCTATGCGATGGGATAGTGCACGTATGTATTCAACACCAATCAACACACGTATTAAGTACCAAATAAAACCTACAAGTAATAAAATAGATATCTTTGATCAATATGACGCTGCTTACGAATTCCGCTGTCAACAAGGATCTGAATACAATTTGGTGCTTCTAACACGACACGTGTGGGTCGTCTGTACATAGTTATTATTCACATTTGGCACAAAGCCGACTTGGATCGTGGTGTCAACGCCCTTACAGAATGTAGGGATCACGGATCACGCAAATGTGGAGAGTGTTTTGTACTAACCTACCTGAATAATTTATATTCATACTTTAAAGAGTTCATTTTGTTATCCGGATGTTTAGACTAATCTCTAAAACTTCTGATTTAATCTTTTCTTTCATCTCTAAGTAGCTACATGTTCTGATATCTATGAGCTACTTAAGGCAGGAAGGAAGATACAAATAACATGCTGATTTTATTAGTTAAATACAATTAAAGAGAGTTAATTCCTCCGAAAGCGAAGTTACGAACGTTGAAACACATATACTTATCCATCGGGTTTTGTATCAAATTTTCCTTCTAGTTCTATCTCTACTTAACAGTTCAGCACAGACTGAGTTAAGTTGTTATTCTTTGGTCGCGCTTAAGGATAGTCTTGGAATGAATTAGAGTTTCACTGGGTATTCTTAGCCATACACGACCACGTGGATAAGATAGATAATTAAAAAAAAAGGAAAAGAATAATATAGACTGACACATATATATTACATTAATAACAAGAAAAATGAAACGTAGCACATAATAATTTAGTTTAAAGAATCCAGAGAATAATAAAGTATTATACTTATTTAAATTATTTTTCCATGTTTGGGAAACTTGACAAACTATTTTTAACGTTGTACTCGTATTAAGTACAGAGGTCAACATAATTAGAACTCTATGTAATGTTTTAGTAAGACACATTTACGAATGGAAATGTGGAATCTTCACAGTGTTATCTACATTCTTGTAACATCGTGATTTATGGTTTTTCCTTAGAAGACACTTCTTTACTGTAACGGACAACTTCCACACAAAACAGTTTTGTCTTGTATTTAAGAAATCTCATACTAGAGATTAAACTCTGCATCGCGGAGACTAACATACCCAAAAGACATCCAAGTTCAGGACAATAATTTATGGACCATACGAATAATACGATATACTACGATATGAAGTAATCAAACAAAATTTAATTTTAATTTCGTCTACCGTAAGTAGTCGTAGATGAAAAAAATATGATTTATGTTATGTGATATTATTTGGTTGTGTTTCTTGGTACGATAACTTCCTCTTCCTCATGTGCGTGTCTTCGTAAATTTCTGTTACCATAGTCATGTTATACGGTTGTACTCGTAGGTCCAATGATGACACTTGGCAAGATGATAGGTGAGTATCATCAGTCTGTCAAAATGACATTAATATAAAGTACACGGTCATCTATCCGTAGAATCTGGCTATTTATTCATTATATCCGAATTACGATGTTAATAAGTCTGATATGCCTACAGAATAAGGGTGCGTAGTAGTCTGCAAAATGTGCTGTAACGGTCGATGATGATTTAAGAATCGAATGACGTTAGCAACCATTAGTATTTTCCTGGCAATTGTACGTGTCTGAATGCTGGTTTTCCCCATCACTCTTCGTAACAAAGTTGGAAGCACTCCATTCGCCTGTCTTAGGTATTGTACAATAGAATTACCATAGCCAGTGGTTGCGTGAACTCGGCCAGCAGGAAGCTCTTGTCTTCACTGCATATTGATGCAGGAGCTTTGTCTTTGTAGCCCTCAAACATAGTTGTTTATTAAATAGGTAGTTATTTATTTATCTTGCTTGAGTTCATTCACATATTAGCACTGTTAAGAATTGTGCCTATGTAGGTACTATAAAAACTCATCGCTTTTGTTTTTTAAAGCACTAGAGATCGAGCCCATTGATGAGCGTTAAAAAATTAACTTACTTTTTTTTCGAATCTCCGACCTCGCGCACGACAACCATAAACACCGCTTTGCCACCGAGCCAGTCATCAAATATGAATTGCGCCTTTAATTTTTGATGTTTCACAGCAAGACAAACCTAATCTTTGTTTCAGGTTTTCCACCTCAATTTTATTTTTCACTCCCACGGTACGAGAAGAAACTTTGTATTGATAGGTCGTCACCATTATGACTTAGCTACCTACAAGTTGGTGTTATCATATTTAAAGGATTACATTTAAAGTTTTCATATACTTAGATTTCAAATTTTAATTTAATTTTTTAATTTATATTGCCAATGTTTGTTTTTAATTTAGTTTGCCATTATTTTAGTTTGTTTTTTATATTCGCATGCTGTGGTTTCCTATAATTGAAGGAATACGCGCCATGTTTCTGTAATTTTATAAATTAATTGCTAATGTATTGCCTTTGTTGGAGACCCATAAACAAAACTGGTAGGATATAAAAAGACTGTACGTAGTCGTGTAGTTATTGCGAACACTACGAGTTCGTCAAAATGCCTTTAATATGTAAGCCCGTGTTTACTAAGGGCCATTGAACTGTGTGTTTACATAAAATATTTATTACTTACATTATTTTATATCCGTGTGGTGACGGATCAAGAATATTTTAAGTTCAACCATCACATCTTAACCGTAGTGTGTCGTAAAGCACGGGTAAAAGATAAGTAATGTATAGACAATCTCTAGGAGATAATAAAAGGTACCTAAGAGTAAAAGTTGACTTAGCATAATTACATAATAAACTAAGTAGCTTTCCTTAAATTATGTTTGTAAAACTCTGCATCTGTTTTTTTTTTCTTATGGAATAAGATAGGGTGAAATAATAAGCTGATTTTGCGCTGATATCTATACTTATAATAAAACTGTAGAGAGATCAATTCTGTACATTGAATATATGTTAAAAATTAATATTGGAGGATGAATGGTGATCGATACTAATGCCAAAAATGCAATCAATAAATTTTTTGTCTGTCTGTCTGTCTGTCTGTCTGTCTGTCTGTCTGTCTGTCTGTCTGTATGTGCACGCATGGGTCAAAAACTACTGAAGGCATTTTAACCAAACTTGGTACAATTGTAGTCCATACTCCCGGGCAGGTTATAGGCTGTATAACATAACGCTAAGACACATAGGAGCTGAGCAGTGACGAAAAATTTGAAGCAAGTCGGTTGAAAAAAAGCGCGTTCGAGCTCTTATCATCGCATACGTTGATCATACGCCAAAAATATGTATTACAAAAATAATGGTCTTCAAAAGATGAACAAAAAAGTCCTGAATAGTATATATCTATCTTTTATATATTAGCCACAATAACCTGTTTAATCGTTAGGGTTTTCTTCAAAGTGTATTAAATACATAAATATATTGTAATTTGCATAGACATATCTTTTTCAAACTCCCATATTTCAAAAGTACAGTTTAATACCTTATTCATAATTTTTTTTTTATAGAAATCGGTTTACAAACACACAAGATATAGATGAAAGAAAATTTCCAAATGTCGCCGCGCCAGTATGAGTACGGCTGTACGGTTGATTTTTGTTTAACGTCCGAAACGGCCAACCGGTGCATCTATATAATTTCATAATGCGAACGGACGTGGTTCTTATTGACTCTTCTCGGGATAAGCGCGCTTTAGATATTAAAATACATAGATACGTAGTTTTTAGGTACTAAGTTTAAAGTAGGTATCTATCTATACTATAATAAAACAATCGGAATCGGATAAGTAATACTCGAGATATCGCTAGATCTCTTTATTAGAACAGTCCAATACAAATCAGGGGTCATGAAAAATGGATTTGGTTCAATGTTGAATGAATTTAAATTTCGTTTCTTTTGTTCACGAGATGGCGTTACCAGTAGTAATCATAAAATAAATGAGTTTTTAAATAATATATAACTATTTTATTATTAAGTGCTATTAATAAGTTATTCCTTTTAAATGTTAATAAAATTAACCATGAATCGTATGTGTAATATCAATTATAAGTCTTTACACTAGCCTTTAAAAATATCAATTTAACGGACACAAAGAACAACCAGACTAAGGACAATAGTTTGTGTATCACAATTGTCCTCCATGGGAATCGAACCCGCGACCTCATGCACGCCAGCCATGTAATGCGACCGCCGCGCCACCGAGGCAGGTTATTCTGCCGCACCATAACGTGGCGTGCAAATGTATTCATTCATAATTAATTAGCGATTATCCGTGTGGTGACGGAGCAAGAATACAATATGTCACCTCCCCATCTCATCCCATGGGTGGCGTAAAACCGACTAAGGGACTATCGGTGAATATTATCTTTACGAAATAAAAATGAAGGAAAACTTGAAATTAAACCTTAAACCAATCCGACTGGCCAACGTGGTATTAGTAGGCCAAGTATCCCTCCGTCACGGGAGGAGGCGCGTCCTTGCAGTGGGACATTAATGGGCTGTTATGATGAAAAAAGCGATGTCATTTATTTTAACTTACAAATTTGACAACAGATGGCATTGTGCCTGTGACGTCATTTTCAGTATCGCGGTATTAAGATTTTACTTGAAAGAATGACGTTCGCTCATGTCTTTCAGTATAAGTTTAGACACAGTCTTCATAGATCTGTTTTTGAAAAGGTTTTGGTTCGTTCGTTAATTTTACAATTCGTGTGTAGGTATATCTGTTTGTTATAAGGTTTAAAAAACGATTTTTCAGTATTAAATCGAATTGCGAAGTAAGTAACATCCGCCACGCGAACGAAGTCGCGGGCACAGCAGCTAGTTTCAATAATATAAAACAGAAAACGAATGTTTGAATAAACTGCATACATCCATAGCTCACGTCTGAATAGCCATGAAATGTCATACTGTTTGAACGACTATCTGTCTGGACATGGATCTCCAGAGTGGTAGACTCTAAAAACGGGTCGATTACCATACGATTCGTTTCAATAAGATGCGTTGATTCTCTTGTAATATGTAGTAACGTCCATCCTTAACTTGGTTCTTAGATACTTCATTGACGGAATGAGATAGTCAGTCGACTTTATATTATGTGAACGAGAAGCTGTACAGTTTTATGTAATCATTCAAATAGTACAGTTTGCTCGCACTAATATATTATACCTATGGACTGGGTTTGATACCTCCTATAAATAGGAATGTATCTGTTTGTGACTGTTGCCTTTTCCCTTGACTAACGTTATTGAGTGAATTATAAAACCTATTTGAAAGTAAGAAGTCGTTTGAGAACAAAAGTATAACTCGTCCTTTATACTTACAGTACTAAAGTAGAGTTTCGTAGAGTTTCCAACGACGATCTTGAAGTTAAAGTAAGCCACATAACCAATTATTAATTAAATACTGGGGATAATACATTCTTTATCTACACGGCACTATGAATTTGAATTAAAGTTCCGCACAATCTTGAATACATTAAGCGGATTACAATACGGAACGCTAAGCCATACTTTACTATCCATAGTTCCAATCCATAAAAGTTTTAATAGGTTGTGAATAGCTTTCATGGAACAAAACTATTTCTTACTCATCAATATAACAATGACAAAAAAATTGACAATTGTTAACAGGTACTTGAAATTGTCAACATAAATAGTTTCACACTGTTCTAGCTAGTTGGGGAGTCCGCGACTTTAACAGAATACAAAGACATCAGCTCCTTATGCATGGCGACGCATGAGGGGTCAGCGACTCCAGGCTTAGACTCCCTTCCCTCACCCCCCTTACTTCGTCTGCCTCCAGGCCACGTGCGACGAAGCATACTTACCGCGAAAATGACCATTTCCAAGAACATACCGGAACTTATAACGCATACCAAATTACGTTTCATCGATAAATATGTATGAATTATTACTTTATAAGTATCGCCAATATTTTTCTTTTAGGTATTCAAGAAATTATTTTACTCAGTTTTATTAAAGAGAAGTTGGATAAACGGTTAAGTTGAATATTGGATAATTATCTTTATCATAAATTAACCGGTAAATACTACTAAAATCATCGTTTGGGTTCAGTGTTTCTCGAAAATCCTACAGTTCTGATTTTTTTGCAAACTAAGTAAATATTTCTTTTGTTGTTTTTTTACTTTCCCCTTTAATATCAAGGATCTAATAGGGAATTATTAGAACATTACTTAACATTTACTAGTCTATATTAAATAGTCCATAGAACACAGGGACGAAAGGGCCGCCTAATAATGAAGAGACATTTAAAGGCATACAGGTACTATGCTGGCTAGACTGTTTGACGTCAAATTTTATTACTTTGCATGCATATGCGTAAGACTAAATTTGTTAAGTAGGAGTCCCTTAGTCGCATTTTACGATTTGACATAAAATGATGAAAAAGGAAGAGAGTAGGTACTTACCTACGCTGATTTGTTTTTAAACAAAGCATTGCACTTCGCTCCAAATTTAACTACGCTTTTTACGCCGAGATAGAAAAAGCATACCAATGCAAACATTTACGTATTTAAGCACACAAAGCTTCGCATTGACTGTAAATCGGACCGTGAACCCAACCTTACTAAGTATGTTTAATTATATTGTATATCACTGTGCCACAGACAATCAATATAAGAAAATAAATGAATAACAAGCGAAATCCAAAAAGAAGAAAGACAATGGAAAAAATTGGTACTCGATGCGGGACTCGAACCCGCGTCTCTGGACTATACGCGTCCAGCGCCATGACCATTGGCCAACCAGTCAAACAAAAATCGAGTACCATTTTTTTCCATTGTCTTTCTTCTTTTCGGATTTTTCTAGTTATACCTAAGCTTTATAGGTAAAAATTATAATTACTTATATAATTTATACGAAATACAATTTCTCCTAATTTAATTATAAACAGAGGCTGTCTGTAAGGTAGAGAGAACGTAAAACCCTGTGCTACTAGTTGTCTATGTACCTATGAAGTGTTAACGCAATGAACGTTTGATGTAACCGCACGCACCGCAACCTTTCCGCTGCTGACGCAATACGCAATACGCCTGCTCCTACAGTATACGTATAATAGATGCATCTTCTAAACGGGGCCAGACTTCAATGCGGAAATAATTAGAACTTTAGTGGACTTCGGTATATTAAGTTTAAAGTCTAAGCGCAAGTTATCTTCTATCACTGGGCTGTTTAGTTTAGTTTAACTGTTTCCGCACTTACTCGCCTACGTAGAGCATTGTGTGTGACATACAAATCTGATCACTGGGTTTGTAATTGAGGCCTAGATTATATCGACAACGATAACAGTGACACGCTCTATCATAATCATAACCATAGCAGCTAGGGCTGCATAATATGGAGTAAATTAGGCCTAAGATACAACGCCTGCCAGTCGTTTTGGAATAGAATTTTATGTCAACTTTTAAAAACTTGAATTAGGAAAAGGCTAGGTACAGGATAGCTACTGACCATCTGTAACTACTGACTGTAGCTATTTGATTAAAACCACTTTAAGAAAAACTATTACCTAAGTATTCAAGTATAAGGACTACCTACTATTTAGAAAGCTTAGTAGGAATATTATTGTAGACTACCTGAACACGCAGTTTTGCTCATGAATGTGTCGTAAATAGTAAAAAAACAATTTATCAATCTCTATTCTTTATTTGTTTCTATTATTTTGGAAAAACAACTGCTGCTCTATGGATACCCCGCGTCGCAGAAACTTTTACAAGCATCAATTAAATGGACACAAAGAACATCCAGACTCAGAGTCACCATTTTATTAGTTCGCACAACCAATTAGTCCAATGCGAGGTTCGATTCGACGACCTAGTTGATTCAGTCCGCCGCACCACCGAAGAATTATGCTCAATATTTACATACTTTTGAGGGTATTAATATTTTAGTAGTCCATTTGCTTGCCACGTCTAAGATTGGGTAGCGGTGTAATGGCTGTACTCTATTTGATCTAAGTTGGTAGGTACTACATATTTCTATGTATTTTTAATAGAGCTTAAAAAAGGTATAATTCTAGTAACCAAAACAAAAGCTTTACATGGTTAAAAATAAATCTTGAATTAAAATGCCTATCACAAACTTAGAGACCCACAATAAAGTTACCATTTGCGATGCTTACAACGTGCTACATAGGTTTGGTAACAGAATAATATTATAATTCTATACTTTACACGTTATTTAAAAACAAAACACAACCGTTGACATAATCGCAGAACCTTATTCGGCAAAAATACATTGTTTAGTGTGTCCATGAACAATAGAGTTAACAGTAAAACTGCTTCTTATTCCGCTCGGATATGGACTGAGGGGACCGGTCGCCGCTGTAAATACCATACATTGTAATTCAGATTGAATGTTGAAATGTACGAGTCGGTATGCGACAATGCGGATGCTGGAAGTCACTCGCGCGAACTTTGACTTTAGATCTTATGTCACTTGCTGTGTAAGAGTATGTAGAGTTTATAGTTAACCTAGTTTATTTCCCTATATTGCACTATCTAACGTACTTTTTTTTAATAATAAGTAAGAACATTGTATAGATTTAAATATTGAAATCTATAATGAACAAACAGAATTGTAACATCATTATCATTGCGTATGGCCTCTGCTTTGCCATATACATAGTAACATACGTTTTTTTTTCTTCATTATAAGTAGCTACCAAATCAATCTGCTTTAAACCAAACCAGCTGTAGAAAAATCACATTTTTACCGCTCTTGTGAATTCAGGAATATCCAGAAGAATTTTGAACATCTGATGCTATACCCCTAAAATAACTACGGTAAAAGATAAAATAGACTCTATTTTTTAAGTTATTTTGGAAAAGATTTCTAATTACTCTAAGTCCGTCTATAAATATTTAGGTACTTACATAGTTATAAAAATCATAAGTAATTTGTCATACTAAAGCTACTAATATTAATTAAAATGAAAAATAACTTAAGACCAATTAATGATTCATTTCTAAGAAACGCAGTCGTTAGCATCTTCCGCATCTCCACCCACTTTATTAATCAGTAAACGTCTCGCAGCCAATAAAAGTGCGGCATTTATAGACTAGCTGTATAAAACACATAAATCCAAACCAAAAGAATGGTGTTCCCTGCCCAACATCACAGAAACAGATTTCAAAGGCACGTCGTTTTTCATTGGGACTATAAACTCAGGTGTTTATGGGGATTGTCACTTTCGCATTTTTTCACCGACCCTTTTTAAAGGGAAATTATTTATAGTATTTTTTTTAACTAGAACTATACAGAGTTCCGCAACCTATTAAGTTTTTAAATAGTTTTTATTTACATTTTATGCGCCTAATCTAGAACGGCGAATGAGAAATAAATTAGTTTAAGTGATAAAAAATCTTAATGATTTAGTAAATATCTACTTTGGAATATATTGATGGCTCTTAAAATAAAAGGTCAGCTTCAAACGGAACTGAACTGGATATAACGTCTGTTTTATATTAGATGTAGGTTTTGTTTTGTACCTACTAATAGGTACAATTTTATTATTAGTCTAAAAGTAGCTAAATTCTTTATTATCCAATCCCCTTCATGAATTCAGAAACTATATAGGTACAGTCGGGGTATTTGCCGCTCGACCACCCTTAGGCGAGAATCGCTTGGCACGCGGCGCATGCGATACGTGGCACGCCCACGTATCGCATGCGCCGCGTGCCAAGCGATTCTCGCCTAAGGGTGGTCGAGCGGCAAATACCCCGACCGTACATCAATCAATCAATTAGCCTATATCTCGGTCCGCTGCAGAACATAGGCCTCTCCCATCACGCGCCACAGAACACCCTATTTCTATAATATACTTACATCATAACAGCCCATTAATGTCCCACTGCAGGGACGGGCCTCCTCCAGTGATGAATATACTTACATGACTATTGACTACTTTGTAATAATAAATATATTTATAAGGAGCTTAAAAGTTGTCAAAACATGTGTGTTTTGTTAAATGTCTACAATTGGAGCAATCGGAGATGAAGAAAAGAACATCAATATAAACAGTGTCGGCAATCTTTGTTTGACAACACATATCATATTATGCATTATTCTCAATCAAAACCATTTGGTACATGAATCGACAGTTTTATGTTATACACAAGTGGCAAATCTTTAGATTTCCTATCTAAAAATCAAAATTGAAAGCGCACTATTGTTACTCTGTCGGTTGCCGAACTTTTGTCAAAGCTTTTGTGATATGCCGCCGGTGTTCCCGAATAGAAAAAAACTATTACAAAACATTTACTTATGAACCGTTTTTTAAATCATTTCCCAGTTTTTTTTGTAAATCGGATTACTTACCTACGTGTGATTTGGGAACAAATCAATTCAGTCTGTATTATCTTCATCTGTAAACACAGCTAGGTACCTACTAGGTGGATACTGTATACTGTTTTTTTATTAGGGATCTAAGTAGATGTCATATTCACCATGTGAACAAACAGGCAGGCTACTCTGTTATCTGCTGTGGAGACTAATTTTCTAGCTATACCTACTTCAGGTTGCCTAAAGTACTTACTAAAGTATGCAGAATTCATAATTACCAAAAAAGTCCGATTAAAGCGGCATTAAGCAGTAGGTATAACAAGTAGAACCAATAGCCAATGAGGCCTACCTAGGGACCTAGCTAAAAGTTTGGGAACGATGGTCTCGTACCTCCTGCAAAATGCAAGGATAGGCATAACCTTAGGACGGTGAACAGACGAAATATACTTACCTATACCGAACATAACATAAGTGCAAAAAAAAGGGACACGAAACAATCCAATTATAAGTTTCGTCATTTCTAAAGGAGCAGAGAGACGGCATGAAATAGGGCATAAAAAGGTAAAATAAGTAGGTAAACAACGGATCTAAGATTATATTCGTCGATGACTGTATCATGTCCAATCATGTTTAGCCAGTATTTTGTTAATTAAATTTTCAAAATCATATATTCAGGCTACACCTACTTATATTTCACTCTATTTTTTATCCGAAACGTTATAGTTATGTGATTTGGTAATAGTAACTAGCTTGGTTAAAGACTAGCATAAAGTAGGTCAAAGTGGATTAACATTTATAATGAAATTAAAAAAATATAATTATATGTAATCATGTAATTCTCACCATTAACCTTCCTTCAGCTTTTTTATATGCCTATCTTAAAAATATTCTTTCAAACTAAGATATATTTTATTAAATATGTATTTAAAGATATAATTAGCGCCTATCCTTTTCAAGACAGCAATAAGAAAATTTGATACTTGCCCCGCTGAAAAATTAACATTGAAAATATTATTCAAGTAACATCATTCTATGTTTAGTTATTTAACAAAACGTAACATGTAATTATTAAAGAAACTATGTTTACATTCGTTGTAATTTTGCTTGTAAACTACTTACAAGGATATTTTCTATTTTATTTGGATTTTTTTGTAGGATATTTTGTACAACTAGATGTCAAAGCTAGTTGTGAATAATCTAATCCGATAATATAAACTAATTATAAATAACCGTAAAGACTTAAGATACCCTGATTAAATTAATTTTAATTTATATTCTTTAATTTGAAGGAAATAAAATACAGTAACTATATAGGCATGATCCGTTGCCTAGTGTTATGACAAAATCATAAATGGTTTTACGAAAATAATCCTCACGCCGAATGTTGATCCCTATGACGTTTCAACTGACAGTTGTATTAGTGATGAGAAACAATTTCGATAAAATACTGTTTTTTTAGGTAAATGTTATGTCATTCAGCCAGGTCATTCAACGTAATATTAATTCATTTTGAAAAAAAGATTACGCGCATTGATGGACATAAAACACTAAATCAAAAAGTAACAGCCTTATTATATTTTATTTTACTTTACCTAATTTTTTATTCAAATTGCATAATTTAAAGAGTTTAGAATTATTTTTGAATTGAACATTAAAGAATTCATAATTGCCAATTGGAAAAAATATTTAAAAGGAGGCCACAGACCGACCGTATTTTTTCATGTCATTCAGTCATGTCATGTCTTGTCAGTCTGTTTTTTCTTCTTGTCACACTGCATCACATCGTCATACGAGTGCTCAACGCCTTGTATGTAAAGGAGTTCGATATATTAAATAACTGATAAAATAATCTATTAATACTTTAACTTTATATACTTAATTATATACATAGTTTAGCATTTTAAAATGTCAGTTTAAAGTCAGTTATTGTATTGTGTCCATCGTCAAAGACAATCAATACCTATTTTAAATATACATAAATGTTAATTACCATAAACAGTGTAATTGCTAGGCAAACATTATTAAACTGTGATTTTACAACAGAAAATGTTGATCTTTGTAATATATTACCCAGTTAATAAAAGTTTTCAAATAAACGTCTGTTTTATTTTACCATTTATGTACACAACTGTACCAAAAAGAAAATATAAATTGTATTATCCTGTACACGTTAGTAGGCCAGAGTTATGCACTACGCTGCCGCTTTTTTGTGACCATCTATAGGTACATGGTCGGATTACCACAGTCATGGATACGTAATGACTCTTTTTCGCTTATGTCTGTAACTATTGAGTGGATTACGCTCAAAATTTGCTGGTGTAAAGTTTAAACAGTAGACTAATCATTTACGACAATTAATAGGCAGTTAAATTAACCCGTTGCACATCGCTGGCCAAAATGAACTAAATTTTGTGACAACTTTTTAATTACTAACTGGACACTAATGAAACTTCACACAGACCTGTAGCTAACTATAAACTATAAAATGACGTTAAACAAGTCTATAGAGTACATATCTTAGGAGTTAGGTCCTAAAAAGGGGTATTTATATAATTTGATATAACTTGCAAACGGTGCATTATTATTACTTTTTTATTCGTGAACTAATCAAACTAATTAAGACGAAGCTCTGTATAAAAAAATAGGAAATTACGCTGTATCGTTTCGGAGATTCAGCAAACACACAAACGTTACGCCAGCAAAATCTTGAATATCTCCGAAACCTTGGAACGTAAAAATTCAAATTATATCGAAACATTTACTTGGTCCAGCGAACTAATTATGTAACTAAAGTTTTTTTCAATAATCCCATTATTTCAAAAATGATTTTGCTGGGGTAACGTTACGCCAGCAGAAACGATTTTGTCAAATATCTTTAAAATTAGGACCGAACTAATTCCAAAAACTACACAGACATTTACAGGAGCAAGCGAACTAAATATCTGATAAAAAAAATTACAAATTTCTACAACATTTTGCTGGGTTAACGTACACATTATAATAATGCGATTTACGTAAATAGAAAACTTTTTGCGTGCGTCATTGATTTATAGTTTTGTAATAGACTATGCTTAGCGGTTTTTGCAAAGGTAAGCCAGTAGGAATCGGGTTATATGGACACTTCGCTATTTGCTATTTGAAGATGTTTGTAAAATATTCTAAGAGAAATACTTTGGTAAGTAGTTAATTATTACTTTCATTTTAAATTATAGGCTAATGTAATACTGTATAGCAAAATTATATTACACTCGATCCATAATTAGTTATATATAGATATATTTTAAAGACTATATAGCATTAAATAGATAGTCTCCTTATACACTTAGGTACTTACCTACTAATATTATAACAGTAAAGTCAATTTTGTTTGTTCGACCAGGTACAAATAAATAAAAAAAATAACAAAATATTTTCTATTTAACAAGTTTTTATTGCAATTTCAAATAAAAATATGATATTGTTATGGAATTTCGAATTTTGTAGGTAATAAATGGATTCCAATGTTAGGCAGGCCGGTGTGAAAGACAGATTCTGTTAAGGTGTATTAATAACGGATGTGCTGTTGACATTGCAGTTCTACAAGAGACCTGTAAAATATATTACAATCATTATTAAAAGTTACAAGGGGTAGTTTCTTTTTTTAAATTTCTTCACTATGGTTCAAGCCCTGCGTGTCGCCGTGATTTTTAGAAACATTATTCAACATACAAGACATCACAGACAGAAAGAACATCTAGGCTTAAGATAATCATTTGTGGATCACTCAAATAATTATATTGCGTGGGATTTAAAACAGCCTCATGTATTATGTTCCCCAACTATAACCGGCATTTTACGCGGTGTCCTACGTGGGCGACGAACGCGACGCGACGCGATCAAATCAAAGGCGTACCCTACTTCTGTCCTAAGTGGCAGTCTGTGACGAGCGAGACGCGACGTAAGCATGTAGGACACTTGTCGCGTGTAGCATCGCGTCGCGTCGCATTCGTCGCCTACGTAAGACACCGCGTTATGGGTTCACACAAATAGATTATGTAGCTACGAAATCTGTACGAAAAACATTATCCTTTTTAAAGTTTTCCTAGCTACGAATGCGGCTATTGGAAAATCCTTTAAAATATGACATGTTCATCCACCTATTATTATTTAGTTGCGAAACTTAGGAAATAGTTTATGTTCAACATTGATTTACCTCCAAAAACTAATTTGGTAGAGTCAAGGATTTTTGACGGCATTGCAAGAATGTCTGTAATAGGATTTTCTTGAACAACTCCGCCAGTACCAGCAGCGTTTGATAGAACTAAAAGCATAAGAATATAATTGTATTATTCGAGGGGGATTAATTATAGGAAGGCCCAATGGCCGTCGCTGGGTTGGACTGGATGTGGAAGGCGGAGGACCGTATTCTGTAACGCGTGTTGGGTGAGACCTACATCCAACAGTGCGCTGCGATAGGCTAATAAATAGATTAATTGTTATCCATGTGGCGTTATCTCGAGGGTATCGTAAAAGACGACTATGGAACTACTAGGTACTTCATCATACCAGACAATAGACGTTACTGTTAGACATAGGTCTACAAATATTTGACCATTTACTTTAAGCGTTTTTGACCCTCTCTCATTTATCCATCTGCCTTAGTCAGGCAAGCCTTACTTAACAGTCAATATTTCTAGCAAAGCAGAAAAGCTTGACAAAACCATCAAATCTTCTGACCACAGTGGTATCTGTAGCAGTAGCGGCAAACTATATGTCACAGTATAGGTAATAATGGCAAGTGGAATAACACAAGAATAATGTATTAGGTAGATCTCTCTTACCATCAGATGCTGTAGGTACAGCACCCTTGACTGTGTCCCCGGCATTGTCTGCAAGAGTTAAATATTGTTATTAATTTATTTTACCGAATGTTCTTATTTCATAAAAAAGATTAGGTTTTACTATAGATTATGTAAAGACAGTAGGAAGGCATGAGTTTATAAAACCAATTTCATGTCGTTACTGTGGAATCCTGTAATGCCATGAAAAATCCAACTAGATGATAGATATGATGACATGACTGGACTTGATTATTTATGACACTAATGTACAACCTCGAGTGTATTGGGGCTAGGGTTGCTTGCTTGCATTTTGGATAAGTCTGATGGCATCAGACTGTGTTTAAAAATCATTTGACTTACTGACTACAGCTCCGGCGGGATCATCAGCAGGCATAGCATTCTGAAAAAAGGAGAGTTCATAGAATCAATCTATTTCGTAGAAAAATTGGTTGTTTGGCTGCCCCAGTCTTAGGACATACTTGTCAGAATTAAAAACTCTAAATTACTATTTAGCTTATTGTGAATCTCATGGCATCTTATCAAAATTGCGTCTTACCGGCGCTTATCTGGCTTATGACTATAAGAAGAGCCTTAGCGTTGAGAATATTCCTGTACAGTATATGACAACTTGGTAAGCAAAAATATCGAGATTAGGATCCATGAATGGTAAATTTACGCGCTTCACTCTCAGTTCAGGGTATGCGACTGTACATAAAACGAATAGAGTAGGATACATTAGGTTCAATGCGTTCGTTATACTTTGTTTTAGACAACCTATTTATCTAAGAAGTAATAATGACTTACCCTACTTAAAAAAAAACTACCTAAATTTACGCATTGATCAATTTGGGTGGTTAATTTATGTATAATGTTCCAAAATCAAAGAAATAAATAAATCAAAGTAATAACATAAATTAAGTACCTTCTCCTGAAAATATGGCAAGACAAATCGTAGGGAACACTTAAAATTATTATAAGACTAATAAGCATAATGATCAAGGATCTACAATAGATCCTATTAAGAAAAACAAATTACAGATATTTTGAGATAAGTTTTAGTACTCTTTATTGTAACAAAGTACTTAGTCCTAATTTTATATAAAGTACATCTTAAATTTGAAAACGATTTTTCTTTAAAGTGAAACCTTTCGCCGGTAACAAGCTGAATGGTAGTAATAATATAATAATATAAATAAAATAATTAAAAATACAATGAAATAAAATATTAACTTACAGCGGCTACTAAAAGCACAGCCATGACGAGGAAAGGTAGAATGTACTTCATTTTGTCAAAAACTTAGGTTTTTACTTTAGCACGAACAAATTGTTACTGATTTCAGTACGGCAGAAGCCAGATTATTTATACGATTTTTTTTACTGTAAAGCAGAATAAATAAAAAGAAAAATGTTTTATGAAAATGAAAATGAAAATGAAAAAATATTTTATTTCATATAAGTCAAATCAATGACACTTATGAACGTCGGAGTTTTTATAGTGATCACAGCACGTCTAACTTAACGGCTAAGTTTACTGAGGGTTCGGAACACTACCATGACAGAGAAGACACCCACAAGAAACTCTGCTGGGTTCCTATCGCTCTTTTAGGTGATCACTTCACAAATATTTTATTAAGAAAACAGGACAATTCAGATCCAGGCATTTTTATCGTTTAAGTAATCCTTTACACTGTAATATGATTTCAATATTAACTTATGTTTAATGAAAGATTTAAATTTATTAATTGACAATTCTTTAACTTCCATAGGGAGCTTATTATAAAAACGAATACCATTACCAGCGAAAGAATTACTTATTTTATGAAGCCTAGTGTGGAGAACAGCAAGTTTATTTTTATTTCTTGTATTAACATTGTGTATATCACTCATTTTTTTATATTTGTTTATATTTTTGTGTACATACATTAGATTTTCGAATATATACTGGCAATGCACAGTCATAATCTTAATCACTTTAAATTTGTCTCTAAGAGACTCTCTTGGGCCCATATTATATATACAACGTACCGCTCTTTTTTGCAATACAAATATTGTGTTGATATCAGCCGCACTACCCCACAACAGAATACCATACGACATAACACTATGAAAGTAGCTAAAATAAACTAGCCTAGCTGTTTCTATGTCTGTTAACTGACGTATTTTTTTCACTGCGTATGCTGCTGAAGAAAGCCTACCTGACAAGTTTTCAATATGGGGGCCCCATTGTAATTTACTATCTAAAGTAATACCTAGGAATACTGTAGTGTTAACGATTTCTAATTCCTCATCACTAATCTTAACAATTGGATTTATATTAAGTACGTTTGGCAAGGTAAATTTTACGCATTTTGTCTTGGTTTTATTTAATAACAAATTATTTGAATTGAACCAATACACTATTTCCAAAAGAGAATTATTTATGTAGTCTACCGCAGGTTGTCGTCTATTAATCTTAAAAATAAAGGATGTATCATCGGCAAACAAAATTATCTCGGGGTTCTTTTTAACTAAATATGGCAAATCGTTTATATATATGAGAAATAGAAATGGTCCTAGTACTGAGCCTTGGGGTACCCCCATTTTAACAACCGATCCAGGCGAACGCTTACCATTTACATCTACTTTTTGTACTCTATCGCTTAAATATGATCTAATAATACCTAAAGCATAATCCCTAACACCATAGTGACCTAGTTTTCCCAGTAATGTCTCGTGTTCGACACAGTCAAATGCCTTAGATAAATCGCAAAAAACGCCAAAAGCATCTTGTGATTCTTCCCAGGCCTCAAATATATGTTCTACTAAATTAGGTAAATTTTACAAATTTGTCATTAATATGCAAATTTCTAGGTAGGTATGTACGTGTGTCTGTATTCAAAAATTAGTTTTTGTTACGCTTGTAAATGGATTTCTTTTGAATAGGTCCTTTGACGTAAGTGAGTTAAGATGACTATAGATACATCTCGGAGACGTAAAAGGCTTCCACTAAGTTATTTATTTATTGCTAACATAAAACCTGTTTGATCAATTAAATAAATGTACTCGTATTTATAATAAGTAATAATAATAATCATAAAAGACAAACAAACGAAATATTTGGACTTGGCTCACGAGGTTGTCGACATGTGGAATGTTGATTCGGCGATCATTGTTCCGATAGTACTTTTGGTGAATGGACTTATTCCAAAGAGTCTCTATCAACATCTACGGAGACTCTTGCTTGACAGTTGGATCATAGGTCTGATGCAGAAGGCAGTACTGCTTGACACGGCACGCATTGTGAGGAGGTTCCTATCTCTGGAGCCCTAACCACCGGTAGCTTGGTCCCTGTACCCGATGCCGGTGGGTCTACCTTTTTTTTATATTTTTAAATGTTTTTATTTTTATATTTATATTCAACTCTACCTTTCTTGTCTCACCACATACTCCTTCTATATCTACTGATTCTACTAGTAATGACTCGGCTTCCTATATTTCATGTATTGAGGTCAAAGCGGATGAAGTTGCTAAGTTGCTTAGTAACTTGGATGTAACTAAAGCTGCAGGTCCAGATTATATTTCGGCAAGATTATTGGTGCCTTGTGCTACCACAATATCTTGGCCAATTTCACTTCTTTTTCAAAAATCCCTGACATCCTGTAGCGTACCAAAAGTATGGAAAGCGGCTTTTATCACTCCTATCCACAAAAAGGGATCAAAAGCTGAAGTTATTAATTATAGACCGATATCCAAGCTTTGCATAGTAGCAAAAGTGTTTGAAAGGCTGGTTTATGATCAAGTTTATGCCGCTTTAAAAAACTCGTTTAGCCCTTCTCAGCATGGTTTTTTGAGAGGTCGATCGACTTACAAATCTAGTTTTATTTAATGAATTTGTTACAGATTCAATGGACAATGGAGGTCAGGTCGATTGTGTGTATACAGACTACTTATAGTAAAGCGTTTGACCGCATTGATCATAATATATTAATTTTAAAGCTTAGTAACATGGGAGTAAATGGCAATTTGCTGAGGTGGTTTTCCTCCTACATAGAGAACAGATGGCTCAGCAACTACATGTCCAGTTGGGTTATTGTTCCCAGTGGTGTCCCACAAGGTTCTTTGCTTGGCCCGTTGCTATTCATAGTGTACCTATATTAACGACATAGGTTCCTGTCTTAAATCATCTGGTCTATTATGTTTCGCTGATGATATGAAGGTCTTTGCCTCTATATCATCACATGCGGACGTAGTAGCACTACAAGCAGACCTTTCTCAGTTGGAGAGTTACTGTAGGACTAATATGCTTGATCTCAATCCAAGCAAATGCTCAATAATAACATACACCCGTAAACGCTCCATCATTTTAGGTGACTACACGCTTGGAGGTCAAACACTTTCTCGATCAATGTCTGTCCGAGACCTTGGTGTGATTCAAATTATTGTTTGACGAACAGATTGATGAGGTAGTTAAGCGAGCTTCCAGGGCCCTAGGTTTTATAATGAGAATGTCAAAATCCTTCACTGAAGTCAAAACACTAAAAATTTTGTACTGCACATTTGTCCGCAGTCATCTTGAGTATGCATGTCAGATTTGGAGCCCTTGTTATTTTATATATATAGATCGTATAGAGATGATTCAGAAGCGCTTTATAAGATATTTATGTTACCATCAAAAGATACCCTACAACTCCGAAAACTACTACGATTTGTGTAGACATCTTCATATCCTGCCTTTAAAAAGTAGACGCGAGATTGCAGACTGTGTACTATTGTTAAAGATATTGAATAGTGGATACCAATTTACTTTGTAAGTTTTCCTTGAATGTCCCAAGAAAACTCATAAGGTTCAATCCACCTATAAGTATTCCACCTGCTTCTACAAACTACAGACAGAATTCGTTTATAGTGAGAGCGAGCCGCAATTTCAATAGGCTATGTAGGGAACATGATTTTGATATTTTCTCTACCGGCGTATCGTCGGTAAAGAGATGCTTGAGCCTTGACTTCTTTAGTCACTCAAATTTGCAGCAGTGATTTTTTTGGTCTCATCGGGCAATCTGCATTTGTATATACTCATTTCTTTTGTCTTCTTTTATTTCTGTACTTTTTGTTAGCGAGACTGTTTACACTTTTCTTATTATGTTTTATATAAGTGAAAACTTGTTATTGGCTGTCTGTTATCTATAAATGTTTCTAATTTTGTTAATTTAGCTGTAAGTTTTCCATGTAATAAATAAATAAATAAATATTTAAAAATGTAATTAAATGTGATAAATGTAAATAAAGAGAATAATCATAATAATTCTTTACGCTTCTTACTCATACACGCTATCAAGCCACAAATAAAATCAGAGCTTGTTCTATGGGTGCTAACTAGTCAAAAGAAAAACTATCTACCTACTTATTTTTTCAAATAAGGAACATATTGTAAATTGAAAACTTTGTAAAATGCATTTGACGATATAGGTACCTATTTGTAAAATGCGATCTGGTAGAGCCTTAGAAAGAAGAATAAGACCGAAAAATATATAAGCATTATTGCCGACATTTATAAAGGAGCGAGCGCTGGTGGGGTGATTGAGACGAAACAGTTTAACTGTGGTTTTGATTTGTTTAACACAAAACCACATGTTTTTCTTAGCAGCCTAACTACCTAATTCCTGGTTTGGTTCTCAAACTGTGTAGATATCTTATATACACACATCAACATGGTCTAGGGATATTTAAAACTTTTTTAAATAACTTATAAAGTACTAGCCTTACAAAAAAACAATTGATGACAGAATATAAAAAGATTATTAAGTTCCTTTTTTAAATTAAAATTTGTATATAAAAGGTTTTGTTTTAAGATGAAAGTCGCATTTATTGAATTTCTTCCAAAGAAGTAAATCTTCACGAACTTCTAACTTGATTAAAACTCCTTAAATTTATATAAATCTTTGTCAAACGTTCATTTGATTATGTCACGTAGACACTTGACCAGGAACGAAATGTTAAGAGCAGTGGGCATGATTCAAGCTGGCACTACCCAAATTGCGGTTTCAGTAGCCATAAGAACCAGTCAGGGCGTTATATCCAGGATTTGGTCACGTCATCGTATCACGGGAGAAGTGGTGGAACGGCACCGAGGACCTCAACGCATTACAACACATGTACAGGACCGATTCATACAAAATGCTGCACGAAGTCAACCAAATGTAACGGCGATGCAATTGGTTCAAAGGCTACAGAGAGAGTATGGTATGCTGGTAAGCGATCAAACTTTGAGAAGACGACTGCACAAAGTCAACCTACGTGCTCGTAGGCCACTTCGGGTACCAAGGAGAGGCAATCGAGGAAGAAGATTACAACGGGCTAATGCACACGAAAACTGGCACCATTCTCAATGGTCACTTGTGCTTTTCACTGATGAATTCAGGTTTGGATTTTATCCTGATTCGCGAAGAGTACGCGTTTGGAGAGAACCTGGACGACGGAATCGACTGCAGCACCAACAACAAGTTCATGCATATCAAGGTGGCACGATTATGGTTTGGGCAGGAATTCGTCTCGGCGGTAGAACGGACCTCGTTTGGATACAAGGCAATATGACTGCTCTAAAATACCGAGATGAGGTGCTAGAACCCTTAATTTTGCCCCACAGACAGCAAATGGGACAAAATTTCCAGCTAATGCACGACAATGCCCGTCCACATACGGCGCGTATCGTTACAAGTTGGTTACAACAGCATGATATCCAAGCTTTAGACTGGCCTGCACAATCCCCTGACTTAAATCCTATTGAACATGTCTGGGATATACTTCAGAGAGGAGTTCTTAGGAATTTCCCTGAAGATATTGTGCATGAAAACCAGGTTTTCTTGCATCTTAGCAGGACTTGGGACAGTATTCTACAACAGGATATTGACACCCTTGTTTTGAGTATGCAGAACCGCTGCAGATGTGTCAGGAGAGTCTTAGGTGGATCCACGGATTATTAATTTTAAGTTTACAATATTTTTTATTTAAAAAATAATTGTTTTGTTTACATTTTGAAGTTTCAAAAATAAAGTTAAGATTGAAATTTTGTCTGAGTTTTTCCTCTACTTCTAATTTTTTTAAATTTAACTTTATCTAAATGTTTATTATCAGATAAGAAAGGCTATTAAACAAGGTTTATTTTAATGTGTAGGTGTCTTAACAAAAAGTTAATAGAATTTTAGTTATGTAGGTTTAATTGAAATATCCCTAGACATCAACATGTGATGTGTGTATATACTTTTTTGTTTACTAAATTTTTATATGTAACTATTGTTTAACTAATAATATTTAAGTTCTTATAATGTAACATAGATGTTTAGCTGCGAAAACATCTAAATGGTGATTTGTTTTTAATTAGTTTATAACATTAGTTAAGTAACACTGTATGTTTTCCTAACAAAAAAAAACCTGTATCAATCACTGAAGGCATACACCAAGGCTCCATACTGTGTTCATTTCTGTTTTTGTTGGTTTAGGAGTTATTTACTAAAGTAGCGTAGAATTTGGAAATGTGGACTTTTAATCACGTTGACAATGTGACCATGTGCACTGGCAGAAAGGATAAATTGAAAATAGCACTTTTGGGGTGCATCAAAAGTATCAGTTACAAAACGACGGCTTAGTTCAATTGAAAACGATGGACAAATAGTCATCACATGCGACCATTAAAAATACTTGGGTAATTTACAAGTCTGTGGTTGTTGAACGTAACATTCAGCACTGAATGACCACAACATGGCTAAAGTGGCGAGAAGTGACATATGATAAGAATACTAAGGACTGGTATATAAAACAATAATTTGGTCACTTAAAATATTAAAAATAAAAAACTATTATAAAGCAGCATATTTATACGACTAACTTACCAAAAGGTAAGAATAAGGATAAAGTACTTAAAAAACAACTTTGTAATTTATGTAATGCTTAAAAATATTATATTTTAATAAAGGTTAATTTTTTTATAACAATTTAAAATAGGTATTAAAAACATATTGTTTTATTAATGCAATAAATAGGAAATTACTTACTACAAGACAACTCTTTACAAAAAACTGTTTTAAAGCCAAAAATGTAGAGTTCTTATAAAATTAAAAAAAATACTAAAACCTTTTTTGAAAGGAAAATTTAGATTAAACAAGTCAAATTGTTTATTACTATAGAGTACTTAAACTTAAGTTTTACTTGGAACCTTTCCTAGCCCTAACTACAGTCTCTAAACGGTTTTTTTACGGAGCTTATCAGTTATTCACATACTTAGTCTTGAAGTATACCGTTTAATTGTTTTTCTCGTTTGGCTCGAACTCTTGTTATGAACTTGTTTCAGTTATGCATATAGAACATAAGTCATTGATGTGGCCCTTTAGGCGTACAATGGGGATTTCTCAAATAGTGGATATCTCAAAATGGAGATTTCTCGAAATGGGGATTTCTCGAAATGAGGATTTCTCAAAATGGGGAGTTAGCAAAACGGGGATATAAAGTATAATCGGGTCGAAAAATACTTTACGCCTAGTAATATAATATAATATTCTTAATTGATATAATGTCATCCATAAATCAAGTTATCATATTATTTTCAAGTTCTAAGGTCATGCATAGATTAATTAATAGATTTAGATGCACTTGTAGATGACAACAAATATGTTTAAGTTCATTGATTATTTTGGAGCACAATGGTACCCGAAAATGCCAGCGTCAATTTTGTCCTGCGCCAATGAATTAATTCGTACAAATAATACATTGGAAGGTTGGCACAGACGCCTCAATGCATTGCTACCATCGAAACCTACTTTTTATTTATTTTTAAGTAAATTAAAAACGGAAGCGAAACATTAGGCAACAAACGAAACATCAAACAAAAAACTTAAAAACCCCTTAAAAAGCCCTTTTGCATTCCAAAAAAAGGAGGTTTAAGGAAATTAGGTTTGATCAAAAATACAAGAGACTTCAAAACGAATTGAAAAAGGGAACCATATATTTCGGTAAATTTTTGAAACAATTCGTTTACATGAAATTACTGCTGTAAAACTTATATATAGGAAACCTATAAGAAGTTTACTTTTTTTTAATAAATTGATTTCTTTCAGTTAGTGTTTTCAATTAGATATATTATGTTATGTTCACAATAAAGCAATTTTATTTTCTGTAGCTAAGTGTACATGTACTTACCCATTTTGCTAACTCCCCATTTTGAGAAATCCTCATTTCGAGAAATCCCCATTTTAAGAAATCTCCATTTTCAACCGACTTCAAAAAAGAGGAGGTTCTCAATTCGGTTGTATTTTTATTTTATTTTTTTTATTTTTTGTGTTTGTTCCCTGATTTCTCGAAAACGGCTAGACCGATTTGAATTTTTTTTTTCCCATTTGGTCCCATTGTCACCAGATCTGGATCTGGATGACGGGATCCCAGAGAAATCGAGGGCATCTCTTGAAAATTGTAGGGACGCATTATATAAAATGTTGTCATATACGTGCATCTCTGACGTCACTACCAAATAGTCAAGAGTCAGAACTGGTCTGATGCTGGAGACCACAGAGAGTCGAGGGAACAACTCAACGGCATATAGCAGCTACCTTGTGTTTGGGCTTATTTTAATTGTATTGATGAAAACTTTACGAAACTTGACACAAACATGATCTGATGATGAAGAAGACTGAGGGTCGAGGGAACTCCTCAACGGTATGTAGCAGCTACCTAGTGTTTGGGCTTATTTTATTCGTATTGATGAAAGCTTTACACAACTTTACACAAACATGATCTCATGATGAAGACGACTGAGGGTCGAGGGAACTCCTCAACGGTATACAGCAGCTACCTCATGTTTGGGCTTGTTATATTCGTATTGATGAAAACTTTACAAAACTTTACACAAACATGATCTGATGATGAAGAAGATTGAGGGTCGAGGGAACTCCTTAACAGTATATAGCAGCTACCTAGTGTTTGGGTTTATTTTATTCGTATTGATGAAAACTTTACACAACTTTACACGAACATGATATGATGATGAGGAAGACTGAGGGTCGAGGGAACTCCTCAACGGTATATAGCAGCTACCTTGTGTTTGGGCATATTTTATTCGTATTGATGAAAACTTTACACCAAGGTGATTTGATGATGGAGCTGACAGAGAGTCGAGGTACTTAACTCCTTAACGGTGTATAGCAGCTACCTTATGTTATTCGCTTATTTTATTCGAATTGATAAAAACTTAACACTAACATTATGACTGTAATTGAAGGTATGGTTTAAGACTTAATAATGAAGTTCTTATTTAAAATTAAAATAGGAATTAATACCGGATTATAAATAGACTAGAAACAAATTTTTGAATTGCATTTGATTTATTTTAAACTTATTCTTTAGGTGTAACAAATTGATAATAATAACTATTATATTTATTTGATTTATTTATATGTCAATTTATTTAAATTATCAATTTATTGTGCATGTCGCACAATAAATTAATAATTTTTATTACCAATTAACCACGCCGAGAAGGTGTGGCTACGCTTTTCGATGTTCTCCCTATTTAAAACTTTTTTCATGTAGGTCCTTTTTTGTGAAAGCTGATTCTTACGTTGTTCACTAGTCTCTTTTGAATTGGCATGGCAATGGCATAGAGGTAGATTTCTTACTTCGAGAATGGTGTTTCTCCCTTTCTTCGTTAGTCATCGAATCGAACCCGAGGCGGGCGCGTCAAGTCTTGTGACCTGTGACGCGCACAACGAACTTACGTCGGTGCCCGCGCTGCATACCCCGCGTTGCCCGCGCTGCACTCCCCGCGCGCCCCGCGACCCTACGGTGACCGGTCCGCCCGCTACCGCTCGGTCGTGAGCGATGAGCGACAGTGCGAGACGTAGACCGACGGCGAATGCACGTTCGCCCGCGTTTCATGCGTACGCAATTAACTCGATCTCTAGATTCTACTCTCTAATCTACATCATGTTTTATACTCCTATATACTCGTAGTCTAAGCTACGTCTAGCTAATCTACATCTTGTTTTTTATTCTTGTAAGTATAACTTAACTTAACTTCAGTGCTGTGAACTTAACTAACTTAATAACTCTGTATTCTCTTTCATTCTGTGTCATTAAGTAAATAGTCTTGTAAATAACCGTCACGTTTTCTTTATCACCTCTACAGTCTCATACAATCAGCGCTGTCCCATATGAGCAGCGCGTTTCGTAGGTCTACCCATATTCAGACAAAATAATGTCCCACTGCAGGGACGGGGCTCCTCCAGTGACGGAGGGATATTTAGCCTACTAATACCACGCTGGCCAGACGGATTGGTATAGAGTATAATTTCAAGTTTTTCTTCTTTTTATTTCTCAAAGATAATATTCACGGATAGTCCCTTAGTCGGTTTTTACGACACCCATGGGTTGAGATGAGGTGGTGACATGTATTCTCACTCCGTCACCACACGGATTTATAGAATTGGTATTCACTAAAAATTTGGAAATAAAATTGATTTTTACAAAAAAAAAACCGACCTCAAAAACAAAAATTGCACTAAAAAGTAAAAAATACCTAATTAGTTGTATTTTGGTTTTACAACATTAAATTAGCCATTCTTTCTACTTAATTTTAATCTAAAGAATAGGTTCTTTTAATTATTGTAAAAAGTATTGTTTAAGATATTTCTTGAAGAGTCTGTAAATATGTTTATTTGTAGATTCTTTAAAAGATAATCAAATTATTACAAATAATGTAATATTATTGTTAATTTTGGAGTCGGTGTCAGCCAACGAAATAAGCCTTACCGACTCGTAGTCACACCAAGCTTGTCACACCAGTGTGACAAACAGTAATCTTTTTCTTGTTAGTCACACTACTGATTTTTCAACATCATGTAGGTATAACATAATTACTAGTGCAGTGCCTACATAGTAAAATCGTTTGCCGACAATTAATAGTACAAGTTACTACAACCTCATCTATAGAACTGACCGGTTGGAAATACATTGATATAAAATAAATATGTCATTTGGTGATCCTTTTTTTATGTACTACCTACAGAATGGTTCCTTATAGTTTTAGATATTTAAAATGAATATTGATTCATTATAGTCCAATTAATTAAGTAGTTATAGAGTGCGTGAGCGGGGGAACCTAAGTGATTTCTACAGAAACTTATTCAGGATACTTAGAGAGATAACATACTAAAAGTCCCCACCTCTAGGAGGTGAGGCGGAGGAGAGAGCGATTTGCGTTTTTTGCGTATATCTCTGAAACTACGAGAGCTATCGAAAAATGGTTCAGACAAAGTTTGTAGATCGTAAAATTGTCTACAAAATATATCTCAACACTTTTCTCCTAAAAAGCATCGCTTTCGTGATATCGTGACTTTAGAGCGCAGGGAAGTCGTATTTTCGACTATATGCACACACTAGCTTTTTCCCGCGATTTCGCTCGCGTTTATAAATATTATGAAAAATAAGGCTTATTTCAATATACAGGGTGTCCCAAAACTCGACGTTAATTCGAAACCGGGTGATAAAGCAAGTCATGCTGGTTATCAGAAAAATATTTAAGAAAATCTCAGTCGTATGGTTGTAAAGTTATAGGCCTTTGAAAAAAACGCAAAAATTCCCACTTTGTGACACTCTTTTCCCTCTTGCTGTCACAAATCTTAACTTTTTCCAACTTTTTTATTTGCTGTGTTACCCTGAATAGTGCCTCTTTAAATTCTAATAAATAACAAGTTTCGCCAAAAGTTGGCGCCTTTAGTAAGGATTTGAAAATGGTATCATACTTGGTAAATTGTTGCCGCTATCATGGACAAAAAAAATCTTTTTTGTAAAATTTGGGAGCCGATTCCAACTGAATAAGTTAAACTGCTAAGTAGTTGAGCCAGAAAGAGTCACCATATCAAGTGAAAAGTAGTAGAAACTATGGTATTAGTTGAAAGTGCCAAAAAGTACAGCCTATCGCAATTTTAAAAAGCCACGAGTTACACTCATTTCATTCATGCAAATTATGCATGTTCATGTTGCTGTCTTTTTTAATGTTAAATCATCAGGCCAAAACTTTAAAAAAAAAAAGTCATCTCAGTACCTCTTCAATTCGATGTTGGAAGTCCCCGGATACTAACGTTTGTACTCGCTGTACTAACGTGGTACAGGAGAAATTCGTGTGTTTTTAAAATACGATGGGCTGTATTTTTGGCACTTTTACCTAATACTACTGTTTCTACTACTTTTCACTTGATATGATCCTTACCGACTCGTAGTCACACCAAGGTTGTCACACCAGTGTGTGACAAACAGTAATCTTTTTTACCCCAAGAGCTGACATGCATTTTTGAGTACATCCTTGAGGCACATTGAAAATATTATTGTTGATTAGTTGCGAATGTGTGGATGATGAAACTGCCGACCTGGCTGGGAGGTTGCGGGGCGTTAATGAGCTATGAATTTTTTAATTCGCAATTTTTCTCATGCAGATAATGTTCTTGAGGCACTTTGAATCTTACAGCATTTTAAACTCTGATGTTTAATTAAACGATATATCATAATGCCAGGCGATTTGGTTGGGATTTAAAAGGTGACAGGCGATTTAAAGTTATTTGTATTAGAGGAAGTTTACATTCATAGCATAGCAACGACGCGTGATTTGAATTTGTGTTCTATTACTTTGCATTTTACCCAATAATAATTAATATTAACAATTGTTACGTAGTATAATTATGGCAGGTAAAATCAAATTTGTGTATTATGTAAAAAAAGTGTTGAAAAATAATTGTTTTCAATGAAAAAACTTTGATGAAAAATGAAAAGTATTGATATATTCCGTATTAGACAGAAGCATGGTTTAAAATATAACGATGTTGTTTTGCCATGTAATATTAGTTCGAACGATGTTTACTATACCTCGTGTTATATGAATTTTTAGGCTGTCATGAAGAAATACTGTGACGAAAAAACACCTGAAATACCTAAAACACCTGATGTATCTTCGCTTTCATTAGGTACGTATAATACTGCATATTATTAATATATTTATGTACTTATATTATTGTTATATAAGTATACAATTTTGGTCGTTTGTGTTATTTACAAATTCAAGTTCAAGTTCCCAATACGATAAATGTTGACATCTGATCGATTACAAATTTATTACTGGTATGAATGTTTATATTTTTCTGAACGAATTAAACGATAATTTTCACACAAGAGACCTTACAACCTTGAAAATACTTAAACATTTGTAAATATGTCTATATCAATTTATTATTATGCAAATTATAAAGTGCTCTTTCATTAATAAATTATGAATTCTAGAATTATTATTAATTATATTTGTCGAAAAAAATTATAAATGAGTATATTGACTAATAATTATTTCCTTGAAAATTCATTAATATTTATAATAAATATATTTATAATAAATATAATAAATAAAGAAGAATGGGCAGTTTTATATGGGGTGCGTCCCATGTGTTGTAACACTTTGTGACCTATATCATTTGAAAGATCTCAGCGAGTGCTATGTTTTATTGTATGGGCATAACTCCGTATAACGTGCAGGGAAACTGTTATGGGTTTAAAAAAAAAAAAAAAAAAATTTAAAATGTCTTAACTAAGTAATTGGTCTTTTAATAACTACTACTAAAGAGATTTAAAGGTAGAGCCTACTTTGACCCAACGCCCTCTCTGCCACCATTGTAAGCGCAGCGTTGAGAAAATTGCAGACATGTAAAATGTGATTTACGGCGGTCCTTCTGGGTAGAAGAGTTCTCAAGCTTTCAGAAACCTTTGCGCAATTACATGGACAAAGAAAAAACAGCTCCCTATGCTCCCCGCCATTTTGTTCCAAATATGACATATGCTCTCTGTGTCTCAACCTTTGTAACATGTTGCGACTAGCATAAACATGTTTACCTAGATTTTTTTTCTATAAGTAAATATATATTTTTTTCATTAAAATTGTGTGCAGGTCAAAAGTACTGAGCTGTTAATGATAAAATAATTTTTGTATCAAATAAGGCTTTAATCGTATTTTTTTACATTTTGTGACACGGAAACACATTATACTTATTTCACTTATAATAACTGTAGACAATTTACAGACAGTAATCGTTAGTTTAGACCGTTATTAATAAGTACACAGTTAAAAATACATAAGTGAAAATGGTAAAGTTATCGCTAAATAAATCTCTTACGTAAATGTATAGATACGTTATAGAGTTGAGGTTGAGAAAATAAAAATCCTCATCGCATTTTTCTCTACATAGCTGTTGATGTTGATAAGGTTGTCATAATAATTATAATGACAATATAAATATACAACTCCTTTAAAAAGACTTGTTTTATTCACATATCTTTCAAAATATATTGAAAACACGAAAGTACAGCTCAGCAACAACACTACACCATGCTTCCAGCACTCAGCCAATAGGCGTCCATTGCTGGAGATGGGCCTCCTACAAATATCTTTACTTTGCCGATCCTGTGACTACCTTATCACTTGGCGCCACCCCGATATCACGCGATATACGCGGTCGCTTTTATAAAACTTTTCTGCCTCATCGTCATTTGTAAGTTCTTCGTGCTATGTCGCCCCTTTAACGGGCAATCCTGAGTGCTCTATCGGTCACTTTAGTTCTCCTGCGGATTATCTCACTTCTGATTCAATTACGCAGGTCAACTCCCAATAAAGCTCTCTTCATTCCCCTGTAGACGACCAAAAGCCTTGTGATTTGACGAGTGACCCCCTTCTCGAAGTTGGACTTATCTGGCCTGATTGTCCCAGGTAAATACATTCGTGGACAACTTTGAGTGTAGCGCCTCCAACCGTGATTGAAGTGGGTGCAACATGAACATTTGCCATGATCTTGGTCTTGTCCGTGTTCATTTTAAGACCTACTTATTGAGAGATAATATTAGGGTCATCGAGCATTATATTGAGGTCCTCCTTGGTCTATGACATGACACCATTTTCGTTATACCTCGCTGCAAATTCATAGTTCTTTATAATCCATCCTCGAGACAAGCCAACATAATGGCGTTTCCGTATACTTAAGCACTGCAGTATTATGAAATATCGTTGGTGTACTTGGTATCGTTGGAGAGACTGCAACACTACACCAGTAAGTTAATAATGGCATCTACACTGCGCCCCCTTTTTTGATCGACCTGAAGTTTTTGCAACTGACTGAGCAGATGTCATATTTGGAATAAAATGGCAGGAAGCATAGGGAGCTGTTTTTTCTTTGTCCATGTAATTGAGCAAAGGTTTCTGAAAGCTTGAGAACTCTTCTACCCAGAAGGACCGCCGTAAATTACATTTTACATGTCTGCAATCTTCTAAACGCTGCGCTGACAATGGTGGCAGAGAGGGCGTTGGGTCAAAGTAGGCTCTACCTTTAAATCTCTTTAGTAGTAGTTATTAAAAGACCAAGTAGTTAAGACATTTTTAATTATTTTTTTTATTTTTTTAAAACCCTATAACAATTTCCCTGCACGAGATACGGAGTTATGCCCATACAACAAAACATAGCACTCGCTGAGATCTTTCAAATGATATAGATCACAAAGTGTTACAACACATGGGACGAAACCGCCCATTCTCCTTTTTTGCGCAAAAAAAATATAACTTTAAATCGCCTGTCACCATTTAAATCCTAACCAAATCGCCTGGCATTATGATATATCGTTTAATTAAACATCAGACTTTAAAATGCTGTAAGATTCAAAGTGCCTCAAGAACATTTTCTGCATGAGAAAAATTGCGAATTAAAAAATTCATAGCTCATAAACGCCCCGCAACCTCCCAGCCAGGTCGGGCATTTCATCATCCACACTTTCGCAACTAATCAACAATAATATTTTCAATGTGCCTCAAGGATGTACCTACTCAAAAACGCCTGTCAGCTCTCCGGCTATTTCTTGTTAGTCACACTACTGATTTTACAACATCATGTATAACATAATTGCTAGTGCAGTGCCTACATAGTAAAATCGTTTGCCGACAATTAATAAGTACATGCCCGATCAGAGACATATAACCCCCCCCTAGTACTGCCATCTCTGTAAAATATTTAGAACTAGCGGGGAACAAGGTAAGATCTATTGATTCATCGAAAACCAAAAGAACTGTTTATCAAGTAAACAATAACAAACATCATCATAATCGTAAAAATGCGATATCACTATATCCTCATTATTATGTGTTCTTTGTCTAACTCACAGATTAATAAATTACTACGTTTTAATGAGGCTAACCCCCTAGGCCCCTTGTAGCGCCATCTATAAGATTAGTTCGAAACTATAAAATAGTTTCTAAAAATAAAAAAGGCGCTGGTGGACCATCTCTGTAAATTCAATGTTTGTTTTTTTTTGTTTTAGTTTATTTATTTAACATTAAGGTTTGCATTAAATTTTATCTTGCAAGATAATTATGATTCGCACACTTTTCTAATATATTACCTTTTTATTATTTCTAAAATTCACTTTACTTATAGAAATTTACAAAAACTATAATTCCGTACGCCAGACTTGATCTTGGGTCCCACGCATGACCTTCACTTTCAAAGCCGGGTTGCAAACCAATCAGCCAACCATGCACTTACGTCATTCGCTAAAATTATAGATAACTTTACTAATTATCCATCATATAATTATTACCAACTAACTGAGTGGTTATTATAATAAAGACTGATTATGAAAATTGAGGGTAAGTTTAACATACTTGTAGTTATCCGTCTCTTAATATTATTTACTCGTCTGCTTACGTGCTGCAAGTAACTACTTTTATATTTAAATCATGCCTCGATTAACTGAATTTTTAAAAGTGAAAATTATTGTTCTTTGGGAACAAAACCAAAGTTTATAGAGCATTGCTCGACAATTAAATGTCGAAGTAAGTGTAATCTAAAATAAAATACGTTTAGATTATTTTTCCTTTAGAACAGTAACTTAAAAACATATTTCCTTACAGAGAAACACCGTTCGTTTGTGGGTTCGACGTTATCAAGAGACTGGTGAAGTAAAGCGTAAGCGCTCAGGGCCACGCCCGGTTGCCTATACAAACGAATCCGACCGTCATCGTGACATTGTTGATCGTCATACCGTGGATTCTTTCACGACCACCAGATCAAGCGCTATAAGACATGGTATTTCACTTATCACTGTCCGAAGACATTTACATGCAGCTGGGATACATAATTATAAACCAGCTAAAAAAATAGAACTTACAGAAGTTCATCGTCAAGCTAGGATAAGATTTGCCAGGCAATATATGAACTTTGACTGGGAAAATAAAATAGTGATTTTTACCGACGAAAAAACATTTAAGTCCGATAAAGATGGGCGTAAAATACTGTGGAGAAGACCAGGCGAACGCTACAGCTCTCAAAATGTTTTACCTTTGAGGACTAGCGGCAGGCTAACGCTGGGTAAGTTAACCTACTTTAAAAATTATATCTTTATATATATAAATTGATATTATATTAATATTATTATGGATTAATATATAAATTACACATTAATTATATACATTTATATTAATTATATAGGTGTAGGTTAATTATATATTATATATAAAGATATATAATTATGTATATTATATACCTACATCTATATAATTATAATAACAAAGTCTTCAGCTTTATATAATAGTATAGATATTTTGTTAAGTCTAAAATTATATTATATTTATACAGTCTTGATTATGAAATAATTTCGATTAATTAAGTAAAATATGATATAACAACAAACTTTTGTTTTCTAGGATATTGGGGATGGATGTCTTCAGCAAGCCCTGGAGAGCTTGTTGAAGTCGGCGCTCGAATGAATGGTGAACGTTACTTGGAAATCTTAAGAGATGTGATGATTCCAACAGTGCGCAATGTTTATCCAGAAGGACAAATTTATTTTATTCAAGATAACAGTTCAGTGCACCGGTCGAGACAAGTCATGGAGTGGTTATCTAGGCAAAATGATATAACCTTAATTGAATGGCCATCGAAAAGTCCTGACTTAAACTTAATAGAAAATTTGTGGGGTCAAATGGTTCTAAATTGGGACTCAAGTGAAGTTAGGAGTAAAAAACATTTAGATGAAGAGGTTACGAGAACTTGGGAATTAATGCGATTAAGTGGCATTTGTTCTAATATGGTAAATGGAATGAGATCGAGATTAGAAGAAGTAATAGAAAGTGAAGGTTATCCTCTTCGTTATTAGTTAGTTAAACCCTTAAACCTAAGTTTGACCCCACAAATATAATTGTTTATTTAATAGTAAATAGTTTTGATATATCTCGCGAGATGTAAATTGTTGTTCTGTTTGTTTCAAACGTGAGTAACATGTTGGTTCTCGTGAGTAATCATCAAAACGAAACTACAGTCATCTTGGGTAACTTTGAATGAAACATCACGTTAAAGACGTGATGAATTATTATTTTGAAGAAAGGTATATCTTTTTATAGCATATTAGGTCCAAGATTATATTTGATGTCAGGTTTAATTTTATAACCTATAATTGTTTGTCAAAGTTACCCAAAAATTGTTAATACATTTTTTTTATCAATCGCCAAAAAGTTACGCACTTATGGTGCAGTTATATCTACTGATATAAATGCACCATAAGTGCGTAACTTTAAAAAGAAAAGGTAATATAAAAGGTAAATAAATATTTGTTTATCTAAGTTTGGCTAATGGGTTAAGTAATTAGCTATTGTAGTAACGAATTTCATATGAATAATAAATACATAAAAAATAACCCTAATCTTCTTATTTCAAAAGACTGCCTTCCAAGTATCTTCCTCAATGCTGTGTGCGTGCGCTAGTAATTAAACAAGCTGTGTATGGCTGTGTTGCGGCAAGCCAAGTGCCAGCAGTATCAGTCTATATATGGATGTAGCGTAATAACTAACATCGCTTTATTTTTGTTGTTGTTCGATAGATGGCACACACTGAACCTCATCTAAACGTAGTAATTTATTAATTTGTGAGTTAGACAAAGAATGCGTATTAATGAGGATATAGTTAAATCGCATTTTTACGATTATGATGATGTTTGTAATTGTTTTCTTAATAAACAGTTATTTTCGTTTATATATTAGATTGGTGATGTTTGATGAATTAATAGATCTTACCTTGTTCTCAGCTAGTTCCAAATATTTTACAGAGATGGCAGTACTAGGGGGGGTTATATGTCTCTGATCGGGCATGTACAAGTTACTACAACCTCATCTATAGAACTGATGAACGGTTGAAAATACATTAATATAAAATATGTGATTTGGTGCTCCCAATTTTATGTACTACCTACAGGATGCTTCCTTATAGTTTTAGATACTTAAAATGTATATTGATTCCTTTGTATAATCAATAGTTGTTATGGTTATAAGTATATGGTAAACAATGGTTGCTGCATCTTATTGAAGTTAAAATGTTATTAAATTATATAGTCTAGAAATAGCAATTAGTTACTCCGCTTCTTTTCGGTGGGAAAGCTTGATAAACTTTGAATATGTAAACTTATTAAATAGTAGAATAAATGAAACTGAATAAAGGAGAATTTGACGAGAACTAAACTCAATTTCGGAAACAGTATTTAAAAATGTTTTGTTTGGTTTATTGTTTGGTGTAGGTAAGTTCGTCGTTTTCAGAAAACCAGAAGATGATACAATTTAATGAATAAAAAACGTTTTGTGTGTCATTGGTCTTTTTCCGTCACTTTCTGAACACAGTAGTACCTACATACTTTGATGATTTCAATTTAAAAACTTAGTACTGTAACTTGGACATCACTAGTTTAGAAATAAATACATTAAATGGTGTGTCAAAATCAGTAGTGTGACAAACAAGAAAAAGATTACTGTTTGTCACACTGGTGTGACAAGCTTGGTGTGACTACGAGTCGGTAAGGGAAATAAGTACGATAATATCTAAGCAAACGTAATGGAGCCATGAATTAAAGATTATAGGTACTTATATATAACTTCGTCATTATGACTAACAGTTGTTGATTGTTTATGGATTAGTTTAAAAATTAAAGAAATATTTAATAACTATATTTATCATATTTAAATGAATAAATTTTAAAATACCCATATCACATTCTAACATTTTAATAAAATTATTAATTAACTAAAAATAGCATTCCAGAACTTTAGGACGTTTAAGGGGCTTACCAGCACCGTCAATTGAAAAAAAATCATAATTCGCAAATAGGATCAAAAATGCAAAATGTTGGCTACAAAGTCGTTAGAAAAGGCAATAAAGTTTTGTATAACACACTCTCATCACTTTAAATGGTTTTTAATTAGATAAATATTGCTTTTAAAACAAAAACGGCCGTTTCATTTTCGAATGCGAATTTTAAGTACCTAATTGTTAGTCTTTAGCCTGTGTGTAACACAACGCCATAATGTTTGTTTAAATATTAAGTCAGAAATAAAAAATGGTATATAACTAACTAACGTGGCTTGTAATGTTCGGGTTGTCGAAGAAGGGGTTTTGAAAATAAGACACACAGCAATATTACGAATAATAGTACAATATAATATGTGTCTATAAGAACGTAGTACTCGCTTGACTAATCAGGCAGGACTCTCTGTCTCTCTGGACCAAGGGGTTGCTTTTATACAGTCTCTTATCTTAAAACATTAGTGATGATTTACAAACATCCTTATTTTACAATAACAACATTAGGATACAAGATATCAATATTACTTAATGAGATGAGAATAACAAACAATTGATTAGTTAGTAGTTTAACAAACAAGATGATTAGAACTGATATTCATAATGAGTACAAATTACAATTGTTTTAATGATAACATTATAAATGGGTACACATTACAATCCTCCCCCAATAAGAAAGACTACAGGTAGTCTTTTAAATATTTTACAATAATTAATTATTAATAACATAGTTTCTTATTTCTTATAATCAATCTTAAACTAATATCGAATACATTTCTAATTTGTTTTCAATTGAGCAATTCTAGTGCTTCTACGTAAAGGTTTAATAACAATTTCTTCATCTGTATTACTACTTGAAGGTATTTCTTCTAATTCTATATCTCTTCTACTATTATTTACTCTTAAGGTTATACAGTTTGTTATTCTTGAACAACAATTTCTTGTATCTTCTAAAGTTAATATTCTACTTCTACTTGTGCAAAAGAACTTGCGATTATAAATATATTTTCCTAAACGATATAGTACATAAAATCCTAATACTTTAGCAATTGAAATGAAAATATACACAAAATAAACATTATTAATTAATTTGTTATACACAGTATCATTTTCTAAATTTGATATCATTTCATCGATTTTATTAATCTTATGACTTGCTAAATTCAAATTGGTTATATCAAGTTCTTCATGAGATTTCAAAGGTATAAGTTCAATTTTACTTATATTTTTATCTTTAATTTTTCTACAACATTCATCGTTTATTATATCAATTGTAGGTAAGAATGAATTACGTTCGCTTATTAGTGTATTTGTTTCACTTTGAAGTATAATGTTTCCAGTATATAACTTACAACTATCTAGAATTGTTATTATTCCAGTATTAATCAAATCAAAATCAACAGGTTCTTTATTTTTACAACCTAACGTAGCTACAGTTTTATGTGGTACAACAAATAACCAATTATTAACATTATGCATTTTATACCATTGTTCATTTGTAATTATGACACTCTAGTGTCGCATTCTAATGGAATTTTAGATTTTCCAAACATTAGTTCTGTTTCACATGTCGGATTACCATGTACAGAATATAAAGGTGAATTTAATTTACAAATATAATCTTGATCTAACTTTTTACAATTATTCAAATCTTCAATATAAGTATAATACATTTTATTGTTAGACATCATAAAATAATTTTCTTTTGGTAATATAAACACAAAAGTATTATCTCCATTTCTTATAGGTACGGGTACAATTTTATACAATTCATAATTAGTTTGCGTAGTCAAAGGTGTCTTTATAACAAATATAAGTTTATCTTCTATACTTATAATAAAACTGTAGAGAGATCAATTCTGTACATTGAATATATGTTAAAAATTAATATTGGAGGATGAATGGTGATCGATACTAATGCCAAAAATGCAATCAATAAATTTTTTGTCTGTCTGTCTGTCTGTCTGTCTGTCTGTCTGTCTGTCTGTCTGTATGTGCACGCATGGGTCAAAAACTACTGAAGGCATTTTAACCAAACTTGGTACGATTGTAGTCCATACTCCCGGGCAGGTTATAGGCTGTATAACATAACGCTAAGACACATAGAAGCTGAGCAGTGACGAAAAATTTGAAGCAAGTCGGTTGAAAAAACGCGCGTTCGAGCTCTTATCGTCGCATACGTTGATCATACGCCAAAAATATGTATTACAAAAATAATAGTCTTCAAAAGATGTACAAAAAAGTCCTGAATAGTATATATCTATCTTTTATATATTAGCCACAATAACCTGTTTAATCGTTAGGGTTTTCTTCAAAGTGTATTAAATACATAAATATATTGTAATTTGCATAGACATATCTTTTTCAAACTCCCATATTTCAAAAGTACACTTTAATACCTTATTCATAAAAAAAAAATTAGAGAAATCGGTTTATAAACACACAAGATTTAGATGAAAGAAAATTTCCAAATGTCGCCGCGCCAGTATGAGTACGGCTGTACGGTTGATTTTTGTTTAACGTCCGAAACGGCCAACCGTTGCATCTATATAATTTCATTCACATTGACTCTTAATGCGAACGGACGTGGTTCTTATTGACTCTTCTCGGAATAAGCGCGCTTTAGATATTAAAATACATGGATACGTAGTTTTTAGGTATTAAGTTTAAAGTAGGTATCTATCTATACTATAATATAAAATTAATTTTCACAAAAAAAAAGAACCGACTTCAAAGACAAAAATTGCACTAAAAAGTAATAAATAATTACTTGTATTTTGATTTTACAACAATAAATCAGCCATTATTTCTATTTAATTTTAATTTATAGAATAGGTTCTTTTCATTAAGTATTGTAAAAGTATTGTTAAGGATATTTCTTTAAGAGTCTGTAAATATATTTATTTGTAGATTGTTTAAAAGATAATCAAATTATTACAAATAATGTAATATTATTGTTATTTTTGGAGTCGGTGTCAGCCACGATCGTTATTATTAAGTATACCATTTTTTATTTCTGACTGAAAACTTAAACAAATATTATGGCGCCGTGTTATACACAGACTAATAATTACATAAAATTCACATTCGAAAATGAAACGGCCGTTTTCGTTTTAAATGCAATATTTATCTAATTAGAAACCATTTAAAGTGATGAGAGTGTGTTATACAAAACTTTATTGCCTATTCTAACGAACTTGTAGACAACATTTTGCATTATTGATCCTATTCGCGAATTATTTCTTTAAATCTAATCTATTTTAAGTTCTGGAAAGCTTTAATCAGTTATTAAATATAATATTAAAACGTTTAAATGTGATACTGGTATTTTAAAATATATTTATTTAAATATGATAAGAATAGTTGTTTAATATTTGTTTAATTTTTAAACTAATCCATACACAATCAACAAATATAATGTCGAAGTCATTTATAATCTGTAATTCATGGCCGTCATTCCGTTTGCTTAGGTATTATCGTACTTATTCCGTTGGCTGACACCGCCTCCAAAAATAACAATAATATTACATTATTTGTAATAATTTGATTATCTTTTAAACAATCTACAAATAAATATATTTACAGACTCTTAAAGAAATATCCTTAACAATACTTTTACAATACTTAATGAAAAGAACCTATTCTATAAATTAAAATTAAATAGAAATAATGGCTGATTTATTGTTGTAAAATCAAAATACAAGTAATTATTTATTACTTTTTAGTGCAATTTTTGTCTTTGAAGTCGGTTCTTTTTTTTTGTGAAAATTAATTTTATTTCTAAATTTTTAGTGAATTCCAATTCTATAAATCCGTGTGGTGACGGAGTGAAAACACAATATGTCACCACCTCATTTCATCCCATGGGTGTCGTAAAAACCGACTAAGGGACTATCCGTGAATAGAGATTGAGATATAAAAAGAAGGAAAACTTAAAATTAAACCCTATACCAATCCGCCTGGCCAGCGTGGTATTAGTAGGCCAAGTATTTCTCCGTCACAGAAGGAGGCCCGTCCCTGCAGTGGGACATTACTTTGTCGGAATATGGGTAGACCTACGAAACGCGCTGCTTATATGAGACAGCGCCGATTGAATGAAACAAACGAAGAAAGGGATAAACGCCTTTTAATGTAGGAAATCTACCTCCAATGTCATTTCAAAAGAGACTAGTGAACAACGGAGGACCTACATGCAAAAAGTTTTAAATAGGGAGAACATCGAAAAGCGTAGCCACCGTCTCGGCATGGTTAATTGGTAATAATAATTAAGTTAATTAAAATTAAAATAAATCAAATAAATATAATAATTATTATTATCAATTTGTTATATCTAAAGAATAAGTTTAAAATAAATTAAATGCAATTCAACAATTTTGTCTATTTATAATCCGTTATTAATTCCTATTTTAATTTAAAATAAGAATTTCATTCAAGTCTTAAACCACACCTGCGATTACATTCATAATGTTAAGTTTTCATCAATACAATTAAAATAAGCCCAAACACAAGGTAGCTGCTGTATGCCGTTGAGGAGTTTCTTCGACCCTCAGTCGTCTTTATCATGAGATCATGTTTGTGTAAAGTTGTGTAAAGTTTTCATCAATACGAATAAAATAAGCCCAAACACTCGGTAACTGCTATATACCGTTGAGGAGTTGCCTCGACCCTCAATCTTCTTCATCATCAGATCATGTTTGTGTAAAGTTTTGTAAAGTCTTCATCAATACAATTAAAATAAGCCCAAACACAAGGTAGCTGCAATATGCCGTTGAGGTGTTCCCTCGACTCACTCTGGTCTCCAGGATCTGACCAGTTCTTACTCTTGACTATTTGGTAGTGACGTCAGAGATGCACATGTATGACAAGATTTTACACAATGCGTCCCTACAATTTTCAAGAGATGCCCTCGATTTCTCTGGGATACCGTCATCCAGATCCAGATCTGGTGACAATGGGACCAAATGGGAAGCATACCCATACGAACAAAAAAAAAATTTTTCAAATCGGTCTAGCCGTTTTCGAGAAATCAGGTAACAAACACAAAAAATAAAAAAAAAAATAAAAAAAAAAAAAAAAATACAACCGAATTGAGAACCTCCTCTTTTTTGAAGTCGGTTGAAAACAATCGGAATCGGATAAGTAATACTCGAGATATCGCTAGATCTCTTTATTAGAACAGTCCAATACAAATCAGGGGTCATGAAAAATGGATTTCGTTCAATGTTGAATGAATTTAAATTTCGTTTCTTTTGTTCACGAGATGGCGTTACCAGTAGTAATCATAAAATAAATATTTTTTAAATAATCTATAACTATTTTATTATTAAGTGCTATTAATAAGTTATTCCTTTTAAATGTTAATAAAATTAACCATGAATCGTATGTGTAACATCAATTATAAGTCTTCACACTAGCCTTTAAAAATATCAATTTAACGGACACAAAGAACATCCAGACTAAGGACAATAGTTTGTGTATCACAATTGTCCTCCATGGGAATCGAACCCGCGACCTCATGCACGCCAGCCATGTAATGGCTAACGCAGACCTGGACGTCATGGCAAACGTCCGCGGCATTGAAAAATCCCTTTCAATGCCGCGGCATCATTTTAAAGCATAGCAATTTATGTCGTATTTCTGTAACAGTACGGTTGAATTTCCATTAATAAAAATTAAAATACTTTGCCATGCCGTCTAGGTCTGCGTTAGCCATAATGCGACCGCCGCGCCACCGAGGCAGGTAATTCTGCCGCACCGTAACGTGGCGTGCAAATGTATTCATTCATAATTAATTAGCGATTATCCGTGTGGTGACGGAGCAAGAATACAATATGTCACCTCCCCATCTCATCCCATGGGTGGCGTAAAACAGACTAAGGGACTATCGGTGAATATTATCTTTACGAAATAAAAATGAAGGAAAACTTGAAATTAAACCCTATACCAATCCGACTGGCCAACGTGGTATTAGTAGGCCAAGTATCCCTCCGTCACGGGAGGAAGCCCGTCCTTGCAGTGAGACATTAATGGGCTGTTATGATGAAATAAGCGATGTCATTTATTTTAACTTACAAATTTGACAACAGATGGCATTGTGCCTGTGACGTCATTTTCAGTATCGCGGTATTACGATTTTACTTGAAAGAATGACGTTCGCTCATGTCTTTCAGTATAAGTTTAAACACAGTCTTCATAGATCTGTCTTTGTAAAGATCTGTTTTTGAAAAGGTTTTGGTTCGTTCGTTAATTTTACAATTCGTGTATATCTGTTTGTTATAAGGTTTAAAAAACGATTTTTCATTATTAAATCGAATTGCGAAGTAAGTAATATCCGCCACGCGAACGAAGTCGCGGGCACAGCAGCTAGTCATTCATATAATAACATACAAGGTTTGTTAACGATAATAACAGTGGTGCATTACTTATAGTTAAACTTAATGGATATTGAGTTTGCAAAGGCAAATGTGACATTGTTTTCTTAAGCTCATCTATATACTGTTCTGGGGTTATAATGACAGGATGTAAAGCATTATTTTTAGTAAAAAGAATTGCATTTATAATCGTAGATATTTCATTATTTACTTCAGAAGTAATCAGAGTCAACAATGACAAATGTTCATCTATATCTTGTTTCAAGTTTATATCAAAAATAATTGAATCAGTCTTTTTAGTATAATTTGATAGAATATCTAGATTTTTATTAAATATCTTTTCATTGCTACTAATTTCAGTTATAGTATTATTAAAATTCGATATGGTGGTTCTAATTACATTAGTTTGTGTTTTTAATAAAGATAATATACCTATCATGTTCGTGTGAATCTAATTTATTAATTGCATCATCATATCGATGTGCATCTTCAGTATCTAATGTACCAAACAATACTTTGAATATTTTTCCTACTCCGTCAATATACGATCTTTTAACTCTAGCATGTACATTATTAGTTTTACCTATTAATTCTTTCAAAGCATTTTCTTGATTGTACAATTGAGGAATGATCTGATCTAATATCATAACTGACGTATCACATAATGATAACTTATTAAAATGATCATGATTACAAATTTCCTTAGTTCTCATAAATGTACTATCAATGAGATCAATTTTCTTATGAATATTTGATATATCTAAATAACTTAACATAGTCCATTCGCTATCGTAATGGTTAACCTTACCTAAATTTTCGAAGTATATACCTCCTTTATCTATTAAACTTATTTTATATGAATCTAACCTAACGGCTTCTATTCCGTAAAGAATGATGAGTGTCTTGAGAAACACGATCATCAGCATCATTCTGAAATAAATGCGTGTTTTAATCTATTAGTATGAACTCGTTGTTTATATTTTTTGTTTGTAAAGTAACGTTAACTGGTGAATTAACTTCTAATATTTTATAAGGACCAAGCCAATAAGGCGATAACTTTTTTGATTTTCCTGTTTTAACTTGTTCATTACTTAAGTATACTAAATCTCCTACTTCGTATTTTACTTCTTTGCTTTTCTTATCATAATTTTGTTTATTTTTAAATTTCGATTCTATTAATTTATCCCTAGCTAATTCTCTAGATTTTCTTAGTTTTAATTGAAGATCATCTAAATAATCATTATAACAATATTTAAATTCTGGTGGTTTCGTTATTGATGTTGGTAATTTTGCTTTATTACCAAAAATTAACTCAAAAGGTGTAAACTTTGTAGAACTGTGAACACTTGTATTATAAGAGAACATAGCGAAATCTAACCATTTGTCCCAATTGGTTTGATCTTCATTTACATAATGCTTTAAATAATCTGCTAATGTCATATGACTTCTCTCTAAAGCTCCATTTGATTGTGGATGATAAGAAGTAGTATTTATTTTTTTCATCTTTAACAATTTACACATTTCTTTAATTAATGTTGACGTAAAGTCTGCGCCTTTATCTGACAATAATATATCTGGAATACCAAATTTACATACAAAGTTTTTAATAAGATTATCTGCTATTGTCGCAGCGTCATGTTGCTGGATAGCGTATGCTTGGGAAAATTTAGTTAAATCGTCCTGAAGTGGTAATATATATTTGTTTCCACATTCAGTGACTGGTAAGGGACCTACTATGTCTACTGAGACTTTTTCGAATGCTTCTGTAGAAGTCGATGTAATTTCCATTGGCTGTTTACTTTTCTTTCTATCTAATTTATTTTCTTGACAAGATTTACAGTTTTGTATGAACTCTTTAATGTCTTCTTTCATAGAATTCCAACAATATTTTGATTTAATTTTCTTATATGTTTTATGAAAACCTATGTGTCCTGAAATTGGATTAGAATGATTTTCTTCTAAAATTAATGGTATATCCTCCCTCTTTGGAGACATGACACTGTCATGAAATATTTTAACTTTGATATCTGTGTCTTTAAATAAATACCTAAGCATAGTTCTTATTTTATGCCATCTTAATTGAAATTTACAGAATCCTTCAAAATTTATTTCTTTTAACTTATGTTCTAATAGCTTTAATTTTAATTCTTTAAATGTTTCAAACAAGTCTTCATATGTTACTTTATCCCAATAATTTATTTTCGGAAACGCGAAAAATATTATATTACTTTCAGAATCACTTATATCATACACGTCATATTGTTTAGGTTTATTTAATTTAACTTTATTAACTAAGTCTGTATACTTTCTAATGTGTTTATCATTAAGAATATCTAAGTCGCACGATGTCAAAATTACTTTATTAACTTTTTTAGGCATTAAATCACTACTTTCTTCAATATTATTTGATAATATGGGTCTTCTTTCTATTTCTTTTAGAAATGATGAATAACTTTCTTTGTTTCTGGTAACAACACGTATATTTTCTTCTAACTCAATTTCTGAATCTATTATATTTGGTTTTATCCTACTTAATGCATCAGCGTTTTGATTTAGTTTACCTTGTTTATATACTATTTCATAATCGTATTCTTCAAGTAATAATCTCCATCTAACTAATCTAGAACCAGGATCTTTAACATTCATTAACCACGTTAAAGGTTTATGATTCGTTATTATTTTAAACTTTCGACCGTAAAGATAGGGTCTAAAATGTCTGACTGACCATACAATAGCTAAAAGTTCTTTTTCAGTTGTAGAATAGTTTATTTCACTTTTATTTAATATTCTACTTGCATAAGCATTAGGTAGATCATTTGGAATGTCTCCTTGTGATAGAACACTTCCTATTGCGTAATTACTAGCATCTGTAGTTAAATTAAACATTACAGAGAAATCTGGATACTGTAAAATAGGTTCTTCGCATAATTTTGATTTTAAAATTTCAAATGACTTTTGTTGTAAGCTTGTCCATATAAATGGTTCATTTTTCTTTAATAATTTTGTTAAAGATTGACTATAATTACTAAAATTTTCAATAAATCTTCTATAATAACCTGCTAAACCTACGAAACCTTTAATATCTTTTGGAGTTTTTGGAACAGGATAATTAACTACTGCTTCAATTTTCTTAGGATCCGGTTTCACTCCCTTTTGTGTAATTAAGTGACCTAAATACATTACTTCAGTTTTGAGAAACTCGCATTTGTCCGGTTGTAATTTTAATTTGTGTTCGGACAGTTTTTTAAAAACTTCTTCTAATTTCGAATTATGATCTTGTAATGAATTTCCGTAAACTACAATGTCATCTAAATAAACAAAGCATTTTAAACCTTGTAACCCTGTTAATACATTATTCATTAGTCTTTGAAACGTTGCTGGTGCGTTTTTTAAACCAAATGGCATACGTGTATATTCATAATGTCCTAAAGGGACGCTAAACGCAGTTTTCATCTGATCTTTTGGATTCATTTTAATTTGATGAAATCCAGATGTTAAATCTAACGTTGTAAAATATTTACTATGTCCTAACTGATCTAAAATATCGCTAATTTGTGGCAATGGATATACGTCTCCTATGCTAATATCGTTTAATTTCCTATAATCTATTACAAGTCGCCACTTTTTCTTGCCTGACGCATCTAACTTTTTAGGTACTACCCATACTGGACTATTCCATGGACTATTTGATGGTTTAATTATTTCATCTTTTAATAGCTTATTTATTTGTTCATTTACTTCTTCTTTTAAGGCTTCAGGATATCTATAGGACTTAGTATTAATTGGTATATTATTACTTGTATTAATTTCATGAGTAACTGTATCTGTCGCAGTTAACCTATCTCCTTCTAAATGGAATATAATTATGATTATACTCTTTACATAATTCTACTAGTAATGTTCTTTCTTCTTTGTTCAAATGATTAATTCTTAATGTTTTCTCTAACTTATCTAATCTATCGCTTTCACATGAATCATTAAATTTATTTATCTTTACATTTTTCATATCTACTGTTTGCTTCGTTTTATCTAATGGGTCTAACTTTGCCCTTACATTATCTATCTTAATTGTTTTATTTGTTGTATTTAAACAAACCGTTAAAGCTTTCTTATCTTTGACCTTTACTATACTTGGACATAAATATACTCCTTCTGATAATTCAATCGTTTCTGGAATTATTCCTTCCTTTAAATCTTTATCACTTTCTACACAAATCGATACTATTTTTTCACATCTAGGTTCTATTTTTATACTCAAATTATCATAACACTCTTCATTTACATCATTTATCTCGTAATGCCCTATACTATCTTTAATACTTTCAACACTATTCTTATCATATTCAGTTTCCTCATCATTATTTAATTCATATTCTATATCAAAACCATTTTCTGTTTCACTATCACTTATAACAACTTTATCTTTTTCAAATACTATTTCTAACTTTGTTCCACATACTTCTATCGTATTTTCTTTGTAATCAATAATCGCGCTATACTTTGACATAAAATCTCCTCCTATAACTCCATCACAATCTATAGGAAAATTGTCGGGAACCACGTGTAAAATATGACATACCTTATGATGTCCTATAAAAAATGTCATATAGACATAACCCATTGTATTTGTTGGTTGAGCATCTTTATCTATTCCTTTTAATTTTAATATTTTATCATTATATATAATTTTATTACTATTTATCGAACCCTTTTTTGTTAAAGTTACTTCAGCACCTGTATCAATTAAAAATTCACTTTCTTTATTTTCTAAATTCAATTTAACGTAAATGGAAGTTTTCGTATCTATATATCTTATTTGGCCTATATTACGAGTACTATCAAATCGGTCTTTGGGTTGGCCATCACCTTTAGACCTATCTAGTTTAAATTCTTCTTATTTTCTGTATTCCGATCATTTCTATCATTAGAATATCTATTATTACTATATCTATTATTATTTTGTGAGTTTCGAGATTTATACGAATTATTATTATGATATCTATTGTGATTATAATTGGGTCTGTTTTGATTGTTGTTGTGTATGTTATTCCAACAATCTTTGGCTATGTGACCCTTCTTTTGACAGTTAAAACAAGTCGGTATTGTTTTAGTTTGGACTTGTCTTATGCCTATCCAATTTGGTGATTGGAACCTATTGCCGTGAATCATATGAATTGGTTTATTTGTAAACCTAGCGTTAACCGGGGCTCTAGAACTCATTTCGTACCTAGATTTTATTTCCTGTTCTTCTGAAATTGCTACTGAAACAGCTTCTTCAAACGTATTAGGTTTTTGGGACTTCAACAAAATATGTAATTGAGGTGAAAGACCGCTAATAAAAATATTCAAAGCTTGATTTTTTAATAAGTTTACGTTAGCTTCTCGTGCATTAATATCAAGTTTTGTGTCTAGAGATTTAATTAATTTAATTAAGCAATTTTCTACACGATTAGAATAATTAAGTACTGATTCATGGTTACCTTGTTTACAAGAATTTAACTCTAGTTGCCATTGCGCAAACGTACGTTTTTCTGAATAGTTCTCAAGTAAATGTTCTTTTAAATCAAACCAAGAACTGAATGACCTATTTAGCAAAGTTGATCTAATATTTCCGTCGATCTTAGAAAGAACTACTGATACAAACGCAATTCCATACTTTGGATTCAAAAGATTATGAGCATTGTTACAATTATCAATAAAAACATGTAAATTTGCCTTGTCACCGTTATACCTATTTATCATGCGTTCCGCTAGTGTAATATCTATAAAACTTTCGTTGGCTTGTTCTGAAGTTGATTCTAATTTTCCTACCATCTTGATACCCTTAATTTGATACGATTTCACTTACTTCCTTTTGGTTCTTTATGTTTTGGAGACCGAAGTTTCCTGATGACACGAAGTCTGGTTGAGAGAGCTCCTTAGTTCTTGCTCGTACACTTCCTGTTAAACCGCCTCTTCTTTTGTTTCGTAGTAACAGCACGCAGTGGACACTGGAACCAGGCTGAAGACTGTTGACTGACGAAGTGACTGACGAAGACGTTGCACTTTAATCGACGAGGTTTCGTACACTAGTACTACTTGTACTCCGACTCGATTACCGCACACGCACTTATACCGAAATTAACTTTATCAGGATCACTCACTGTATACAAATTCACCGCGAGGTATGAAATATGTATATCCTTGATGTGATATCCCACAGGCTGACACCGACTCCAAAATTAACAATAATATTACATTATTTGTAATAATTTGATTATCTTTTAAAGAATCTACAAATAAACATATTTACAGACTCTTCAAGAAATATCTTAAACAATACTTTTTACAATAATTAAAAGAACCTATTCTTTAGATTAAAATTAAGTAGAAAGAATGGCTGATTTAATGTTGTAAAACCAAAATACAACTAATTATTTTTTACTTTTTAGTGCAATTTTTGTTTTTGAAGTCGGTTTTTTTTTGTAAAAATCAATTTTATGAGATATCCGTGCACTATTTCAGAAATCCCCATTGTACGCCTAAAGGGATGTGGCATGTGTATCGGTATAAACTGCATAATGCTTTTTTGGGATTTCCATATAAAACACTGAAATAGAAGGAAGCTTTAACTTCTTAGCATTGCATGGATTTTTAGTGTGCCTGCCGGGTTTGTTGTGTAATTATGGATGTAATATTAACTACCTATCGCGTTATTTTTTTAATAGTCATCTTAGATGACTAGTAGGTGAACGGCGGACAGTGTAGATGACTCATCTACACTGTCCGCCGTTCACCTACACTGTCCGCCACGTTCTCTATCAAATATGAAATAATTCTCACAATGTTGCTTTGTTCACGAAAGTAAAGTGCTTATTGAAGCTCTCGGTGGCCCCATTTTTATAAGGGGGAAGGGATTTAGCTAGAGTAACCCTAATATAACTGGTTTGATCTATCAAATCATAGGGATTTATATTTTTTGTTGTCTGTGAGTTTTTGTAGATAGGAACACACAAGCTGCAAAACATCGTGTTTTGAGTGCTATCTTGATATATTTTGAGTTGCCAAAAAATACCAGCAGGATTCACGCCATTCCTACGTGAAAACGGTGTTTAACCGCCCTGCAGTGCGATTCGCTAAGCGTACCGTCTAAGATGCCAACAACGGCGAGTTCACAGATGTTACAACCTACACATCGCCCTTAAAGTCATCGTTATTTAAAACCGTATTCGCTAAACACGATCATCTCGTCGACGATCTCTCGGATGTGATGATAAGGCAAGGATGTCGGCTACGATGTTAACAATGTTGCTACTTTTTGACTAAGTATAATCGAGAAAATATAGACTAACAAATATCGTTGTTATATATGACTTTTAAAGAAATATAATTACATAATGTGAATGAATAAATTAAGAGATAATACATTCATAACAAATTATTAATTAATGTAATTGTTTTCGACTTGTAAAATTAATATTTTTAAGACTGGCAATGGATTCATAATTTTTTTGACATGTGCGAAATGTAAACAAACAGTTTAGAATTTTAGACAACTTATATTAAGTTTTTTGTCACAAAATTCCTAAATATGAAGTGTTTTAAGTGGCAAAAGGGTCTAAGGCTAAAAGTGCTTTAATATGCACCAATGCATGGAGTGTTTCATATTTAGTGTAGTCTTGATCGTGTCGACAGTAAGTATGTTTAAATTTTGTTTCATAACATTTTTATAATTCCAGCATTTTACTGTAATGACTAACCACAACAATATTATCTATTTTAGTGTCTCGTAACGTAGCTCCATCACCAAGTCAACTTGAAAAGCTAGTCAACTTTTTAGAAGCTAGAAGTTGGCTAGCAACTGGCCATGCTCGTACTGCAAATGCTCGCATTCGCAGTCGTAATGCATGGGTAGAAATAGCAAATGCCCATAACAGTGATGGTAGTGGATGTATATAAACTTCAGAGCAGTGGTGTAAGGTGAGTTTTGCTTATTAATAGTATGTTTGAAGTGGTGTGTTGTACTATGTACCTACAAGAAAACTCTACATTGACTGCTCAAACTATTATTTATATGTCTATAAATATTCACAGTATTGAAAAGACAAGAAAGGGTCAGTGAAGAGGAAAGACAGTCAAATTTTGCCCTATGTCCACTAAAATCCATTAAAAGATCCATTGATGGATCTTTTTACACTTAAAATCACACACTTATGTCCACTTTAATCCATGATCCGAAATTTTTTCATAATGGATCTTTTAGCACTAACGAGTGTAATAAAATCCATTATAAAGCCGCATCTATAATAGTTATTTTCAATAGCCAAATTAAAGTCTATAAAACCATTCCAAATTTTAATAGTAACTTAAAAGTATAATGTAATCTCATTTAACAAAGGGTGGTATTTAAGCGCGCGTCAAAAAGAGTACATTTTTGTATACAGATGAATTCACATTGGATACATGGAATAGGGGAAAAATACTGATTGAGCAACAAAATTCTTAACTCAAAATTACTTAACATCAATTTATAATCGTGGTGTACCGCTATTTATCTTAAAGTCAATCTTTTTTAATAACACATAGCTAATAATTATGTAATAAGTATGTGTCGTAGTTCTCGAGATATAAGGGAGCCGGGCCAGAACCGTGAGGCTGGCCCGGCCCCTAAAAAGTGCCTGTAACTTTTTTCTAAAAGAGTTACATTGAAAACGAAGTAGTTACATAGGTTTGGGTCAAGGAGTACATTCGATTGGTACCAGTCTCGTTACCAAATTCCGTAGGGCCGGGCGGGCCTGACGAACGTGCAAATTTTGGCAACAAGTCTCTAGCCTGCGTTCAACGGGTGGTTTTGACTCTACAGTAACCTACCAAAAAGCTAAAGCAACTTGATTTTTAGTAGTGTCGCAATTATATGCGGTACGGACCCAGGATACCCCTGACGATACCACCAGGGGTATCGTGGATAATAGGTACACTTCGTTAAGAAATGTATAAAACGAATATTAGAATAAAACAAGTTTATAAATATTAGATATGTATTAAAATTATTTAAAAACTATAAGAAATTAGGACAAATAAATGATGAACAAGTTTTGAGGTGCTTATTATTATATACGCTACTCGTATAGTTATTTTGCTGCGAGAATGAGATAATTATTTTGTCTCGCATTAGAGAAATAAAGTAATGTAAGTAGTTTTGATGTACATTTTCGAATTATTATCTGCACAACTATAGTTCACAGTTATTTTATTTTCTCAATGTTATGTTACAAAATAACAACTTATTGACGTCATTATAAAACTACTTAGTCTAAGTTTACATATTAAAAGTTTTTCAAACTTTACCATCGCTTCCAAGGAGCTAGCAGAGAAGAAGCGGTGTAACAAACTCCAAAGCAGCGGTTTTTAGACGTCTCTATAATTTTACAACAGTTCTGTAACTGTAATAAAGTGCTACAACCATTGTATACCCCGAAATTGTAAGTACGCTCACTAAAATAAAACATGTTTTCTGTGATGGAACCTTCCGCAGTTGCCCACCAAATTTTAAGCAAATATATATAATACATAGGAATGTATAAGGTAGTAAAAGGACAAGCAACAACGTTGTACCTTTATTATACACTTGAATGACAAACAGAACTAAAGAGTCCTACAATATAATGTTTCAGATAATAAAATCCCGGGTTCCATCTTTCCAACCAAATAAATTTACTTTGGATTTCGAGATACCGGCAATAAAAGCTATACATGAAGAGTTTCCTGAGTCAGAAGTGATAGGTTGTTCATCATAACAGCCCATTAAGTGCCTGTAACTTTTTTCTAAAAGAGTTACATTGAAAACGAAGTAGTTACATAGGTTTGGGTCAAGGAGTACATTCGATTGGTACCAGTCTCGTTACCAAATTCCGTAGGGCCGGGCGGGCCTGACGAACGTGCAAATTTTGGCAACAAGTCTCTAGCCTGCGTTCAACGGGTGGTTTTGACTCTACAGTAACCTACCAAAAAGCTAAAGCAACTTGATTTTTAGTAGTGTCGCAATTATATGCGGTACGGACCCAGGATACCCCTGACGATACCACCAGGGGTATCGTGGATAATAGGTACACTTCGTTAAGAAATGTATAAAACGAATATTAGAATAAAACAAGTTTATAAATATTAGATATGTATTAAAATTATTTAAAAACTATAAGAAATTAGGACAAATAAATGATGAACAAGTTTTGAGGTGCTTATTATTATATACGCTACTCGTATAGTTATTTTGCTGCGAGAATGAGATAATTATTTTGTCTCGCATTAGAGAAATAAAGTAATGTAAGTAGTTTTGATGTACATTTTCGAATTATTATCTGCACAACTATAGTTCACAGTTATTTTATTTTCTCAATGTTATGTTACAAAATAACAACTTATTGACGTCATTATAAAACTACTTAGTCTAAGTTTACATATTAAAAGTTTTTCAAACTTTACCATCGCTTCCAAGGAGCTAGCAGAGAAGAAGCGGTGTAACAAACTCCAAAGCAGCGGTTTTTAGACGTCTCTATAATTTTACAACAGTTCTGTAACTGTAATAAAGTGCTACAACCATTGTATACCCCGAAATTGTAAGTACGCTCACTAAAATAAAACATGTTTTCTGTGATGGAACCTTCCGCAGTTGCCCACCAAATTTTAAGCAAATATATATAATACATAGGAATGTATAAGGTAGTAAAAGGACAAGCAACAACGTTGTACCTTTATTATACACTTGAATGACAAACAGAACTAAAGAGTCCTACAATATAATGTTTCAGATAATAAAATCCCGGGTTCCATCTTTCCAACCAAATAAATTTACTTTGGATTTCGAGATACCGGCAATAAAAGCTATACATGAAGAGTTTCCTGAGTCAGAAGTGATAGGTTGTTCATCATAACAGCCCATTAATGTCCCACTGCAGGGATGGGCCTCCTCCTGTGACGGAGGGATACTTGGCCTACTAACACCACGCTGGCCAGACGAATTGGTATAGGGTTTAATTTCAAGCTTTCCTTCCTTTTATTTCGTAAAGATAATATTGACGGATAGTCCTTTAGTCGGTTTTTACGATACCCATGGGATGAGATGGGGTGGTGACAAATGTTTGGTGTGGGCAAAAGTTTTCCGTATTTGGTGAACGCCACAAGACTAACAATTGTTTGGAAGAGTGGCATACAAGACCTTAATAAAAAATTAGGCAAGAGAAATAGAAATATTTAGGGTTTTTATAAACTATAAGCAGGATGCAAGATATAACTGTACGCATAAACAACCACATCACAATTAAACGAACAAAAACTCAAATAGAAAACGACAATTTTATATTAGAGTCACAAATGGAGTTTATAACTTGGCGTTTCGGCACAGGTTGCATGCATGGCCGTTGTCGCAAGGTGACTCTCAAAGAAAATGAATAGGAAGTTTATTTAATTTTTTCCAAAAAGTGCGCCACTGATATGTCGCCGTTTACAAGCTCCATCCCACAATCTTGAATAAAAGCATCGTATTTTATTTGAGCCTTTGTTCTTTTGTTGCAACTATCATTTATGGTCCGTATTGAGTTATAGTCCGCATCGTCTTTTAATTTGTTTAATAAAAAAACTAAATTCGGTTTCTTTCGACCGACAGCTTTATTTAGGCCAGAATGCCAAGATTCCACACAGTTATTCGTGCGATGGCGTTCTCCAAACACGGTCCAAATGTCCTTAATATGTGTGTTTTTGAACCAATACCGTTCCATGTATTTTCTTAAATTTGTGTATGTGTCATCACAATTCACACCGCATTATTTCATTGACGTAACACCATCCTTCTTCAAGCATTGTGGACGGTAAATACGGCAACGCTGCACATAAATCTACTACCCTCCGATTTAATTTTGTTTTTAACAGACCTAAAGCCTTACTCTTTTTGCGGATGCTATTTTGAAAATGGTATAAGCAACCATTAATTTTTGCGTCGGGAAAATTCTCAGTAACGGCTTTAATAGCCGGTAATTCAAAGTCCAAAGTAAATAGTGTAGGGTGAAAATATGGAATCTGAGATTTTATAATTTTAAAAAGAGCATTATATGACTCGTATTTCCGATCCGTCATGAGAGCATATATTAAAGGCACGACCCTATTACTCGTAATCGTACTCCCCAAATCCCCGTGAATACTATATATTTGAAGAAAAGGTGAGGGCGTACTTTTGAAGGTGCCATCAGAAAATACATATTTTATATTAGGAATAGCCTCCCGAGTTTCTTTTAGGCAAAAGACGATAACTCGTGAGTCATCAGAGCTATAGTCAGCTAATAGAAAGTCGTAAAATGAGCTGGGTATTTCAACCTCGCAGGAACGGTTAAAGGATGTTTTTTTAACGCCTAAATTACTATTTCGGTGTTTATATAAACCGCTTTTTACGGACTCGTATGGTGGTAGTCTGGTAGCTAAATCTAAATCTTTCCTTTTTACAGAACATGCTAGGTTTTTATATAAGGACGGAATAGGCTGATTAACAGTAGATGCAACGTTTTCTCTGCATTTATCCATCGCCAACAATATTGCATTTTGTGCATGGTCCGGTTTGCACTTTTGTTTTTGTTTGCACGTTTGACTGCATGTTGATGTCGTTTTATTATTTTATCCTAAAAGTAAGTTAGAAAATTATAATGTGATTTGATGTAAGTAATATGAGATACATGATTATAATGAGATACATACATAGAATATAGGCTTTACTAGTATGTAGGTATACAAAATGAAAACATGTTTAAAAATACCTGGACGATGGTTAAAGTTCCTGAACAATGCTTAGACTTCCAAAAACGACATCTCCAAAGCACTGAACCCTGCTTGTATGTCGTCTTTTTGTGGTATTTGAAGCCGTCGCATAATACCCCTTTTTTATTTTTTATATATTTAAAATCGGATGGTTCCATAACGAAAAATGAAAAATTTGACTATTAATAAATTGGTTGTGATGAATCCAATAATCAAATACCGTGACGTTACATAGTTGTCTAATTGTCTAAAATTCTGCCAGTAAAGTTTTAAGGTTGATAAAGAAGATTGCATGTGGCACCCGCTTTATTTTTTACAATGGATTTTATTAAACTCTAAAAGATCCATTTTTAAAATATTTTCGGATCATGGATTAAAGTGGACATAAGTGTGTGATTTGAGTGTAAAAAGATCCATGGATCTTTTCAATGGATTTTAGTGGACATAGGGAAATTTTGTGGCTGCCAGGCGTCGTACTGGTGGTAGAGTTGAATATGTACCTGAGCTCAATGACACAGAGCAAAAAATTCTAGCCATAATGGGAGAAGAGAGTTTTGCCTGTGGCGATAGGAATTTAGAATTTAATTCATTTAAGGTTTGTAATATTCACGATTATTTAATTTAGTATACTTACTCAATATAGATAATTTATTTAATTTCTCATCCATATTGTAAGACCAAGCAGTGGCAGAGGTTGGTTCTAATATGAAACTTGAATGAATAATCTCCCAGCATTTTACAAGTAAGATTTTCAAGTAGATGGTAGCTTATTAATAATTCATATTGGTGAAGTATTTAATGCTATTTATTATTTTCAGGAAGCTGTTTTCTTTCAAAGTGTAGAACTACATGAAGGACAGAAAAGTGAGGCTGCTGAACTCAAATCACATAGTCAAATACCATGGGTAACTATATTTACAATAAATATCAATAGACATTATCTTAGAATTTTATAGGAAACCTACAAAAGCTTGTAATAGTAATAAAATATTTTCTGTTTTAGTCTACTACTGCTGCCATAGATGCAGGGAGTGTTCAAGAGACACAAGTCTCTTCAACGTCACAAAATATTGTAGTAGAATCCGGAACTCACAATATGTACTCCTAAAGTAGGTACTTAAGCATAATATAAAAAAAATAATTAAATTGTTTATAGGTATTAATTATATTTTTTTACATAATGTATTTATTTTACAGGTTTCAGTCACTGTTGAACCAGTAAGACCTGTATCACCACCAGAAGTTTCACATAGGAACATTCCAAATAAGGTTAATTACAAGATTTTATGGTGTCATAAATACAACAAAGTACTCAAAATATTAAATTATGCATGTTTGTTGAAACGCCAAAGGGAAATATTACGCAGTCGTCGATGTGTTACCCAACAATCTCCACATGCAAGTCCTCCATCACAATGCCCCGCTTGGAAATGGTTAGCATTATAGAGAGGTTCATAGCCATTGAAGAACAGCGTGCGGAACTGGCAATAGCTCAATGCATGAGGCTACGAGCAGAATTCGAACAAAGAATGGTGGAGGCTGTAGAAAGAATTATTGGTATTTTAAGTGATTACATATATAAATAAATAAAACTATTTTAATGATGTTAAATGTTTTTATTTGTGCATAATTATTAATCTAACATAATACTCTACAATTATATATTTATACTGTTAGTAGTGTAACATGTTTTGACTTAAATCTATAGTTAATATTTTTATTTATTATAAAATTATCATTACAATGAATAAACAATAGTAGTTTCATTATATTAGGTTGGGGAAAGTCTTTTCGTATTTTTGTATTAAAGGTCAAGACATTTTTTTCAAAGTTTATTTACATTTATTTACAATATATATGTACCGTTTTGTTGATCAACTTTCTGCCATTTTGTGGGCAGAGACAATAACCCGTTACTGTAGAAACTTTGGGACTTCTGATTAAAAAAACGGGACAAATAGTTTTGGCAGTCCTCTCTTGAGGTCAACCTTACAGAACCTAAAGAATTCTGAAGAGACCGAAACAGGTGAAAATCTGAAGGCGCAAGGTCAGGGGTATATGGCGGATGCACTAGGACCTCCCAGTCGAACTCTCTTAATTTTTGCTGAGTGGCTCAAGATGTGTGTGGTCTAGCGTTATCGTGATGAAAGACCACACCCTTCCTGTTGATCAATTCCGGCCGTTTTCTCTCGACTGCTTCCTTTAATCTCATCAGTTGCTGGCAGTAAAGATCAGAATCGATGGTTTTGCCGGGCGGTAAAAGCTCATAATGAACAATGCCCTTCCAATCCCACCATACACACAGCATCACCTTATTTCGTGTTAGGCCAGGTTTGGCCACAGTCTGTGAAGCCTGGCCAACTTTCGACCACGACCTTTTTCGCACGTTCTTGTCGTACGTGATCCACTTTTCATCGCCAGTTATCAATCTCTTCAAAAACGGCTCGGTTTCATTACGTCTCAATAATGAATCGCAAATGAGTACATGGTTCATTAAGTTTCTTTGAGTGAGCTCGTGTGGCACCCAAATATCGAGCTTTTTTGTATAACCAGATTTCTTCAAATGGGTCAAAACTGTTTTGTGGTCAATTCCCAGTTCCTCAGCTACATCGTAAATTCGTAACTACTAATATGCCGATCTTGCTCCACTCTTTCAAAAATGGCGTCCATTTTATTCGTAACAGGGCGACCAGAGCGAGGTGCATCTTTAACATCAAAATTTCCGGACTGAAAACGTTTGAACCAAATTTGTGCTACTCTTACTGACACTGCATCAGGTCCATAAACATCACAAATTTTTTTTCACTGCTTGAGTTGCATTTTTGCCTTTTTTATAATAAAATTTTAAAATGTATCGAATTTCTTCATTAGATTCACTCATTTTTATGGAGAGAAAAACAAATGAAAAATAGCGGGAAACAACTTTTTTTTATTGTTTTCTTTTCTTTATAATGTAACCTTTTTTTATTCGTGAACTAATTCAGACTAATTAAGACGAAGCTCTGTATAAAAAATTAGGAAATTACGCTGTACCGTTTCGGAGATCCAGCAAACACGCAAACGTTACGCCAGCAGCATCTTGAATATCTCCGAAACCATGAAACGTAAAAATTCAAATTATATCGAAACATTTACTTCGTCCAGCGATCTAAAAATGTACCTAAAGATTTTTTCAATAATCCCATTATTTCAAAAAAGATTCTGCTGCGGTAACGTTACCGCAGCAGAATCTGTTTTTGTCAAATATTTTTAAAATTAGGACTGAACTAATTCCAAAAACTACACAGACATTTACAGAAGCTAGAAATCTAAAAATCTGATAAAAAAAAATTACAAATTTCGACAAGATTCTGCTGGGGTAATGCACACGCAAAATACTTCAAAATCTGTATATGGGTGTAGGTTAGGGTTACCCAAACAAACCCAGAAAATGTTATAAATTAGAAGTTTTATTTTTAGTCATCATTTGTCGTTGTAATGTAACAATCTGGTATTATTACTTGAAGTAGTTATAGAACGTACAATTATTTCAAAATACCATTGCTCTGGTCTTTTGGACAGAGCAATCATAGCCATAGCGATCAAAAAAGTCATAAAATCATTAATATAGCCCAAAATAAAAACGGTAGAAAGTTGTGTTTACGTCTCATAAAGAACATCATTACTATAACTTAATTCACTCAATAAGCACATTCACAACCTTACTACTTAATTTAAAAAACATGTCATATCTATATACATATATAAAACTCAAAGGTGACTGACATAGTGAGTAGATGTGCCTTTTCATCCTAGTATCAAGAAAAATTATCAGGCGTAAATAACTTAAATTTAGTTAAACCACCTTGATAAAGATTTTGTATAATTGAATTTTGTTGTCAATTTTTGATAATAGAAGGCCTACAATGTTTTGGAATACACCTAGATTTATCCTAGGTTTTTGATGATCAAAACTGGAGTATGAATAATTTTCAATACGAGTTGTTACTAGACATTTTAAAAAGTCGATTGCATCAGGGTTCGATAGACAAAAACCGCAGCCTCTGAAAACATTTTTATAGTAGATTTATAAACAAATTCCACTAAAAAAAAATTAAAGTCGGGCCAAAGTAAACTTTCGATAATATTTTTGTTAAATTACAGCGACGCTTTTTTCAGACGTTTTTGAACGGCTTAAACGCGGTGACGTCTGCTGCTCGCAAAATTTAACTAGCATTAGGGTTTAGCGCAACCGACATTTCTCCTATCTACACACATCAAAAAAGTCTAAGCAACATGCATGATATTACAAATTTACCATTTATATTAATTAATTTCTAAGTATTTACTCACTCAAAGTGTATAGGTAAGTAAACTTTTTTGTTATTGATGACATACTGGCTGGTTGTAAAAAAAAAATTTCGATTATGTTTTGTTTTTTTTCATAAAATTCAAATGACTGCGAATTTGTTTGAATTTGAGTGCATGTTAATTGCTACGTTTTAGTCTTGATTTTATAATTTTACCAACCATTTAAATACAGTTGGCGACAAAATTGAATTGTTAGATATTCTTTACGTCATGGAGCGACGTCATTTGACGGCAGATGAAATGCAAAGAGCTGTAGGGATGTTGCAAGCGGGAAGTAATCAATCTCAGGTATCTCGACATTTTGGTATTCATAGAAGTGTTATTTGTCGTCTTTGGCAGCGCTACAATAATACAGGGGAACCCGCTGAACAGCATCCAGGCCGTAAAAGGAGTACAACCACTCGGCAAGACCGGTACATACAACTGACTGCAAGACGCCAGCCGATGTTAACCGCTCGAGAGATAAGTTTGAGGCTACAAAATTCAAGTGGTGTTGATGTAAGTCCCCAAACTGTGCGATATCGACTGCATGAGTACGGCCTACGAGCTCGACGCCCTATCAGGTGCCCACCGATACGTCACGGGAATCGCGCTCGTCGAAATGAATGGTGTAGAGAACGCATAACATGGACCCAGGAACAATGGGATAAAATTATGTTTTCCGATGAGTCGCGATTCGGGTTTAGGCCTGATACAAGAAGGGTGCGAGTGTACCGTCGACCCGGAAATACTGAAAGACTCAGGTGCGTTCAGGAAGTTCATCCATACAGCGGCTCAACAGTTATGGTATGGGCGGGTATTATGAAGAACAGGCGAACTGAGCTCGTTTTTGTAAATGGAAACATGAACGCTGAAAATTACGTTGAGGATATTCTCAGACCTTATGTCCATCCATTTGCACAAACCTTTGGCTCCGATTTTACGTTAATGCATGACAATGCGCGTTCACATACAGCTCGGCGAACCAGTGAATACTTGGCAACGGAGAACATCCAGGTATTGCCCTGGCCTGCACAATCGCCAGACCTCAACCCCATCGAGCACGCATGGGACATGCTCCAGAGACGTGTTTTGAAGGACTTGGACGGAGTGACAACAACCCAACAGCTGAAGGATTTGCTACAATTCCATTGGGAGCGAATACCGCAAGATGACATAAACAGTCTTATTAATTCAATGAATAATCGTTGCCGACAAGTTCTGAATAGCAGAGGAGGCCATACTTTGTATTAAATTGTCCTATTCTTTCACAATAAATTCATTTTCTTAAGAAATTTCAATTTGTAAAAAAAAGTTTAGTTTCTTTGTATATTCTAATATTGTTAATTTCTGTTATTAAAAGAACTTATAAAGAAAACAGCTGTTATTTTTACATCATAGAACCCTAAAAATATTATTTTAAAAATAAAATACAACGTTATAATTAAAATAAATGGTAAAATAAATTAATATAAATGGTAAATTTGTAATATCATGCATGTTGCTTAGACTTTTTTGATGTGTGTATTTGGAAAACTCACATAAGTCATAAATCATGTGCCTTTTATGTCCATTCACAAATAGAACTATTGGAAACTTAATTTACTTTTTGATCAAATGAGGATTAATGTCCCACTGCTGGGACCTCCTCCCGTAATGGAGGGATACTTGGCCTACTAATACCACGCTGGCCAGGCGGATAGGTATAGGGTTTAATTTTAAGTTTTCCTTCTTTTTATTTTGTAAAGATAATATTCACGGGTAGTCCTTTAGTCGGTTTTAACGACACCCATGGCATGAGATGGAGTGGTGACATATTGTATTCTTACTCCGTAACCACACGGAGAATACACAATACCAATACATACAATCAAACCTTGTGGTCCCATATACTGAAAAAATAGATCTTTATTCATCCTCCCATTATCAGACATAGTACATAAACCCCAATTCGACGGAACCCGAAATATCCGCAATCATTCTTTTGATTAGGTAAATAATCATAGGTGGGATAGTTTCACCACTGGCCGAAAACGTAAACATAAAAGTTAAACAGGACTTTCCCTGTGCATGATCCCCCTCATAGTCATTTTTGCTGCTTTCTTCTGCCAATACTCTTGTATTTTTGGGGAAAACTTGAATGTTAGTCTCATCTACCTTATATACACGGCAAGGGTCTTCTAAAATGTTGAAAAAGTCATTTTCTATTAAGTGTTGTTCAATTTAAATGAACCACTGCTTTATCTTTGCTACGGAAACATTAGTACTTGCTGCTGTAATAGCTTCTGAAGTCCTTATGGATAGTTCTGGGTATTGTTTAAAAAAAACACGATGTTATTGTTTTAGAAACAAACGATGGTATTGTTAGTTTCCCTACACCAAGTTTGTTATCGATAAAATAATTTAGTCTAATACTTATAATTCAAAATGGTTCTACACTCAATAATACATGTTCTTTCCTTCTGGGAAATCCTTTTTTAGAGCAAATTATGTTTGTTCTGTTAAGATTGAATTGGATCCTGACTAGTACGTACGTAGACTTTACGAACAAGCAGTTATGCCGAAATTGTATAGTAGCCTGTGGCACTCGAAACTTAGTCGCCGCAGATTTTTTAGGCATTCCATTTCGTACTGCCTTAATAGCTTTTAATATATCGACATTTGTGTATTTTTTTAATAAAACGCTCTACCTCTGCTAACTTTTTTGTGTAGTTAACTAAAACCCAGAAATTCATTATTACTAAGTAAGAAAGACGTTTTATAAATTACTAAGTTGAAAGGAAGTATCTGACCAAATGCGACTTTTCATTGTAGTATAACGTGTTTAAGGGTATTTTTTTTATTACACAGAAAAGACTAAATGTAATTTATTTAATAAATATAATTTTATTTTTTATTTGCATATAATATTTCCATAGATTAAGTACTAATGCACAATTTTGCCCAGCAAAATTATATATTTTTTAATTTTTCTTGTCACAGCATTTGTTTTCTTTTCAAAAACATAAAACATTTATTTTCTCGGTTTCACACTTTATGTAGATGCGTCTTTTTTCCGTATGACGGCAGATTATTATTCAATAGTTACTATTCAAATAATATTATTCAATTAGTTATTTAACAAAACGTAACATGTAACTACAAGGATATTTCCCATTTTATTTGGATTTTTTTGTAGGATATTTTGTACAACTAGATGTCAAAGCTAGTTGTGAATAATCTAATCCTATAATATAAACTAATTATAAATAACCGTAAAGACTTAAGATACCCTGATTAAACTAATTTTAATTTATATTCTTTAATTTGAAGGAAATAAAATACAGTAACTGTATAGGCATGATCCGTTGCCTAGTGTCATGACAAAATATAAACGGTTTTACGAAAATAATGACAAACCTTACCTTAACTCATAACTGTCATTACTGTCTTAAACAAGTAAATTTTAACAATCAAACACAGATGAAGCCTGAAGCTTTTGCAAGTTATTTGAATATTTTGCTGATAAATGTATCAACACTGGATATCGCCGTTAGATAAGATGCAAGGCACCATTAAGGAGCTTTTAGATGCTTTAGGGTGAATATTTCATTACATACATTGATTAAAACTGTTTTGATAAGGTGACTAAAGTCAATTGATGATAATACCATTTATTTAATTTACAGATGTAGCTTGGAAGTAGACACTGTGTTAGACTACATCCAGAATGATCCTAATTATGGGAACAGTAATTTATCGTCAAAGCAAGTGAATGAATACGCACAAAGGTTGGCGCAAAAATCATCTAATCCCAAAATATTTGTAAAAAAATATGAAGATTTAAAGAACAGAAAGTACGTATCAATAATTAGAAAAACTGTACTAATAATTTGCAATAATACAATAAGAAATAAATCTTTCAAAAATGTGGTTGTTAATTTATATATTGTGTGTTTCATGTAGTACAGAGTACCTGGCAGACTTAGTTGCACTGTTTTGCAAGTTAATTTGTGATGAAAGAAAATCAAAAGCTTCAAAACCTAAAGTAGCACCCAAGCCTATACTAGGTGACAACAAACATCAAATTACCAAAGATGATCTTCCACAAGTATGTATAATTATTTATATTTACTTAAAAGATATAAATTAATTGTTTGACTGCATTGCCACACGAATTCATAGAGCTCATAAGTTATCTTTATCACACACACACTTTCTCAGCTTGTTATGTTCAAGGACAAGTGTCTTCCTGTGATTAAGTGAAAGTTTTTTTTTTATGTAATAGGAGGCAAACGAGCCAGCAGGTCACCTGATGGTAAGTGATCACCGCCGCCCATGGACACCCGCAACACCTGAGGAATCACAGATGCGTTGCCGACCTTTTAAAAGGGAGTACGCTTGTTTCTTGAAGCTCCCCAAGTCGTAACGGTCCGGAAATATCGTCGCAGCGAGCTTGGCCTACTAATACTATGTTGAGCTTGAGCATAAAGCTTTGTATAGGGCATAGTTTCAATTTCAATTCCAGTTTCATTTTTAAGAAAGTTATTATTAATTTGGCATTGATGGCATTTATTTTTAATTTTATAAAATATATCATCATAATATATTAAAGTTTACTTTTATTGCAGATTAAAGATAAGCTTTTAAAGGCTGTTGATGAGAGCAAAAAGCTTGTAATGAAATCATTTGAGGAAAAGGAATCTAAAGTGAGACCTAACTGGTACAATACTTTAGATTTACCTGACTGGCAAAGGGATCATCCTGCTATGTCTTGGGACTTTCCAAAAGAACCTTTGCCAATTGTGTCATCATTAGGCAAGTATAGTTTGATATTAAAAATATTAAGTACATAATTTCAAACTAAAAATGTGAAAACATTGAAACACCCTAGATCTATCATTAATCAGTAAAATTCTTCATCACCATGAATGCACATGGTACTCTGTTTGATTTTTATTATAAAATACTTTCTGTAACTTGAAACCTATTAACCTTAACACAAAAGCTTTTGTGAAAAAGATTTCGTTTTTCTTAAAATTCTAGAAGACTCACTTCTGGGTTTCTTTTACTGTCAAAGTCTTAGATTATCTTGACCTCTGTATTCATCTTGCAAATGCAAAGGCAACACTTTGTTCTTGAATTATACATTTTACTATGCTATAGTATAATAATAATGTTATGGTCTCTTATTTCAGCTGGAATTCCTGTGGCTTCACAGGAGAACATTATAATTGATGATTTGCTGTATGTCTTTTCTGGAATACCTGGAAATTACATTGTACATCAGTCAGTAAAAGATACTTTTGATGTCAGAACATTCCTTATTGCTGATGATCTTGATAGTGCACTAAAACAAATTGTACAACAAATGCTTCCATTAGCTTCCAATTATTCTATAGTGAGGAGGTTTATTGAAAATTGTAATATGTGGTCTGGACAAGTCTTACATGCGTTAGTTGCTGCCATTGAAATTCTTTTGAAAGATTACTATGTAAGTATAATTTTAATTTTTGTAATTAATTTATAGTCATTATAATATAAAGAATAGTAGCTGTCACCATTAATTTCAACTTACAGTTGTGATCATAAATATTTTATTATTGGATCAAGTCATTTCTGAGATTGATACATTCACTAAATTTATTTTTAGTTTTATAATATAAATGAGCCCTCCAATGTGATCATTATGTATTTCTCAAAGTAATTATTGAAAAGAATGGTTTCATTGCGACCATCCATCTGACACACTTAAATCAGCTAACAACGGGGTAATAATCTTGGTAACATCTGGAATAACTATATGTCTACCAATACATATTTTATTATGATAACAGCATTATATTTTGATTTTTCAGACTATGATAGCTCAGTTGGAGACTGAATACATGTCTTCAAATCTTACCCTACAAAAGCTCTGGTATTTTGTTCTGCCAACAATGCACACTATGCAAGTTCTTGCCAGTATCATTACAAGTATTGGAATGGTTTGTATATTCTTCTTCTTTTGTTTCGATGGCTTTATGGGATATTCTAATGTTAATATTATAATAAAGCAAAACAGGCTTGGAAGGAATTTAGTGCATTCCTTCCAAAGCTGTAAACTGTAACAAAAAGAGTTGCCATGAGTTTCTTTGCCAGGTTTCTTCTCATTGGCCCTACTATTTGGAAACTGGAATTTATGGATCAACACAGACAGACAAGTAGATTCGAGTAGTAGATTGGTTTTATTTTTCTCCTCTAATTTACATTGGACAATACAACGCGGTTTTTTTAGTACTGTGGCGTTTGTCTGTGTCGATCTATAATTTTAACTGTAGCTTCAATTTCAAGTAAAGTAAGACGATTTCAAACAATTTGTGATAAATTTTATGAAATAAAGCATTTTGAAGTTTGAAGTTTGAACTCTCTATTTATTTATATTAATGGTAGTTAACTAATAAATAATGTACTAAATTACGAAGCTACACAATTTGTAAATCAATTTTGAACCATCTGATGTTTTTACACTTTTTACTGTAGAAAACTTAAGTTTAATTCCCTTAGAACGCATTGTAATTTAAAGAACACAAATAGTATGGAAAAGTCAATATAGTCTTCCAATAAAAAAGTTCTACTAGTGGGTTTCCTCTAGTAAAAAGGCATATGCTGCAATGCCTATGCTATGGTTCAATAACTTCTTCTTCTTTGTTGCAAGAATACACATTTTAGTCTGTTTTATTAAGGATGATTAAAGACTGTATACAGATGTAAAAGCTACCAAAACACTAACATTTTATTATGAACCTTATTATCTAAGGCATAAAATAACTAATGTCAAAAACATTGTTTAACAGAGCGAGTTACGCGGCGGTGCAGTTCTCACAGTGCTATACGACAAGATAAACACGTTGATGGGCGATGCACGAGCCCAGGAGATTGCAGTGTTTCTCACTGAGCGAGCTTGTAGGCCATATCTGTTCATTCTAGATGAATGGATACATAAAGGTGCCATTGTTGATCCGTTTCAGGTAATTATCTATTAATCATGTTTTTAAAATTATTTAACATAAAATTTACTGCCTCGGTGGCGCGACGGTTGTGGAAGTGGACTTTCACATGGTCATAGGTTCCTTTCCCATGCAGGACTATTCTTTGCCCAATCCACAAATTATTGACCTGAGTCTATGTTCTTTGTGTCCGTTAAATTAATGTTATAGTGTGACCACAGGAGCTGTACACCCCCTGAGGTATGCGCGGCGAGGTGGGGGGCGAAGAAAAAATAGGTGTCCGTTATGGTAGCGTACACGTGATAGTTCTGATAGAAAGGGAATTTTTCTTTTGAAAAATTCTTTATGTAAAAATAATGCGTAAAATTCTGACTGAATTAGTGTAGGTAAATGCTTTACGCGACTTCACAGTGGAATATGTCAAAAATCCATGTTAATTTATGTTCATAGTACTGGCACACATAATATGCTCACAAGTGATTTGAATATCTCGAGAACTACAAAACATAGGTACAGTAATTCTGTTAATACAGTAGAAATGTAACCCTGAAATAACGCCTGTGTAACACTTTATTTCAATACAAAATTCAATATTATGGGAGATATTAACGGTTCGTAGGGGCCGGGCTGGAGTTATTTCATTACGCTATAATATTAAAACTACAACAACTATTTTTTTAAATGTAGGTACATACAATCTGTCTATAAAGTCTTAACAAAAAATTAGGGCGCCACTATGCTACACGTAGCAACCCTATTTAGTCTGACAAAATAGTTTTCAAAACAATTATGTTCAAATAACACTACACTATTAGAGTACTTATAATACTAGGGCATTTCTTAGGTGAGCCTATTGCATTTAAAGTTTTGCGTAGAACTTCAAGATTACAATTAAAATCCATCTCAGTTCTAGCTATCATCTGCAATTTTCTGAGGGTTGGAACTCGAAATTTTACAAAAGTTATGTAAATTGAACATTTGATCTACAATAAATTTAGGCATAACTAGAAACAAAATACAGGTAAAAGAAGAAAAATGTTATACACCGTGTATTTTAGTCGACATTAAAGATTTAAACCAAGCAATCAGTAGACTGTATATTAGTCATTTATGCAAAAAAAAGTTTTAAATTAGACTAAAAAACTTCATAAATGTTAAAAATAATACTTTATTTCTTTAAAAATGCAACACGCTTTACATTAACGTAGGTACGAAAGCTCGGCGCGGGCACTGACCTGCGAAACACCCCCCCGCACGTTAGATACTTACGTGAAATACGTCGCAAGCGCGCGGGTCGATCAGCTGTTCCTTAATATCTAGTTTATGTTTATTTAATTTCATTTTATACGGACACCTCATACACTATTGCTATAAAATAATGTATTAAAGACAGTATCATGGGTCGCGGGGATGTTTACAAGTATCAATAAACGAAGACAAAGTCAGGACAAACATTAATGGATCGTACAACTTTCGCAGGGTTCGAACCCGCGACCTTGTGCTCGGCAGCTGCATAGGTACGCGACGAATTAAATTAAACCAAATGTTACATTTTATGTTACTTTATTTTAATTTCATGTGACACACACAGTAAATAATAGTTTATACACATTTAAACCAGCGTAAACAAGTTCCTAGCAGCTACTGGCATTTAAATTAAATAACTTATACATTATCATTGAAAATTACAAGAATTGTGTTGGATAACAAGTATATAACCTCTGACAGCAGTGAAACAACTTTACCTGTAAATACCGCGCAACTAAACTGTGAGTAAATCATCAAATTGAATTGTTGAAAACCAGTAGACCAATATTTGAAATAACGCACACAAACATAACAGCTGTTTACCAGCTGTTTTTTGATATATTATCAAAACACTCACACGCGTGAAAGTTAAAGAACTGTTTTTGCGCCTGCGCAGTGCGTCTGTCATTGATGCAACCATAGACTATATTCCAACCATAGACTATAATATAATATCGTAATTCAGAGTAATAGGATAACAAATTACCATAGACAATAAGTATTGGTGTTATTCTCGTCTGCTTACTGACATTATTGTACGGTTAGAGTGTGACCATACATAAAATACTAAGTTTACTTATACATAAAGAGAACAAAAATTAATATGGAAAGCAAGTGTGGCTTATGTGAAGAACCGATATTCGAGGAGGCCTACTGCACGGTGTGCAAACAAGACCTGCACTACCATTGTGCTGGAGTCTCTGAGACCGGCTATAGGCGTTTAGGTTCTAATCGAACTCAAAAATGGCGGTGCAACAGATGCAAGTTACCAGGGGCTGGCCAGCCTCCATCTTCACCGAGGATTGAGTCTGAGTCGGTAATTCTTCAAGAAATTAGAGCACTTGCGGAAAAAATTGCCCCTTTGCAATCACTAACGGAGGAGATAGCCGCATTACGTTCGGAGTTTGCGAATCTGAAGTTATCTTTGAGTGACACAAACAAAGAACTAAAGGAGTTTAACAATAAAATTAAAGACATTGACACTCGCCTGAAAAACGTGGAAAAAGTGCAAGAGAAAGTGGATTCTGTCAGCATCCGCCTTGATAGAATGGAGGAAGAAGCCCAGGCTAGGGAGCAGTGGTCTCGGCTCAGCAATGTTGAGATAAAAGGCATACCTCAAACTAATAATGAGAACCTATTTGACATAATAATAAAAATTGGAAACTTTATTAATTATCCGGTTTCCAAAGGCCAAATTAATTTTATTACCAGGGTGCCAAGTCGAGACAAAGAAAACATCAAACCTATTATAGTGTGTTTCTGTAGTAGATACATTAAAGAGGACTTCATAGCCGCTGCTAGACTGGGTACAAAAAATGCGCCAATAACAACATCCCAAATCCAAATGTCAGGGAAGCAAAGGATTTATATTAATGACCATCTAACGCTCTTAAACAAAGTTCTGCTCTCAAAAACCAAAAAAGCTGCCGCAGAGATGAATTTTCGCTATGTTTGGGTCAAGCACTGCAAGATACATGCAAGAAAGAACGACTCCTCACCAGTCCTGATTTTGAAATCCGAAAGGGATATTGCAAGAATGAAATAAAAAATTGTCATATACGGATTTTCATGTATGCACGTGTAAAAGTAGAAAGGATAGTCTTGAAACTCATGCAAATTTTAAATGTTCATTCACTCCAGGGTGATTTATTTTTATTTTTTATTTTTTTATTTTTAATGTCACTTTTTATTGTAGTTTTGCTGTATTTATTTGTTGCAAATGTAGGCAGAAATTGTATGTACACGATCGTTGCCCCAAAAGTTATCTCGCATTCCACTATATTCGTATCTTATAAATCAATGTTTTCTTATTTATTTCTAGGATGTGATGTTTTTTATACTACCCTCTATATTTCATTACTTTTATTTTATTGTTTATCTGAACTGAATTATTGTATTAAATTATTACCATTTGTATTAATCTTACTGAGGAACTTAAATCGAGACATTATTAGTGCGATAGTATTGTATTTAAAATGTTAAACATATATTATCAGAACGTACGGGGACTGCGCACGAAAACTAACAGCTTGTACCGTAGTATTTATGTCAATTCCTATGATGTTTTGTTGTTTACGGAAACTTGGTTGACTGATAGTTTCTATAATAGTGAATTATTTGACGACCGATATGTTGTATGGAGGCGGGATCGGGACTATGATAGGACGGGACAGTGTAGGGGTGGTGGAGTGTTAATTGCTGTGAAAAATGATTTGACTGCGGTGGAACGTTGTGACTGGCGCTCCACCGCAGAGGATATATGGGTAACAGTGGTTCTGAAGAAATCCAGGCCTTCGGTAAGTTACAAAATACATATCTGTAGTTTATATTTATGTAAAGAAAATACCGGCAATTCATACGTAGCCCAGCTACAAAACTTTCAAGATAGATTAGACCAACTTGTTGCTAGTCATCCTTGTGACACATTTATAATTGCTGGCGATTTTAATTTCGGTGGAGAAATCAATTGGTGTAGTTCTGGCAATGGTTCGGAGCAGTATCCCACTAATATATCCTCCCCGTTCATTTTAAATTTCATGGACACGATTAACATGTGTAACTTGACGCAGTTTAATGCGGAACGAAACATGAATGATAGGCTGTTAGATCTTGTGTTTTCGAATGGCCAAATCAAGGTAAACTTGTGTCATGATCCCTTGGCATTACCGGTCGACATACATCATAAACCACTAATTATCACCGCTGATTTTCCTGAAATACATAGATGTGTTGAGAATCACGTTGTCAAGTACGATTTTCATCGAGGTAATTACACTGCAATTAACTCTGCTCTGGGTACAATGGATTGGTATGCGGTATTGTCTCATGGGCCATTGGACCAAGCTGTTAGCATATTTTACGATAAATTATACGAACTAAGAGACCTGTACATACCGTTAAAATCTATTAAAAAATCCTCGCACCCACCCTGGTATAATAGTGCATTAATAAAGTTATTAAAAGAGAAACACAAGTACCATAAAAAATATAAAAACTACAATAATCTGTCCGATTATCACTCATTTTCTATCTTACGAAGTCGGGCTAGGAGTCTGGAGCAGCAGTGTTTTAAATCCTACATGACAAACATCGAGTCAGCGATCGTAAGTAACCCAAGGGTGTTTTGGAGGTTTGTTAAGAGTAAGAAAAACAACAATACAATACCCAACACTTTATACTATATGGGGAACACAGCCGACACTGGGGAAAGTATTACCGAGACATTCGCTACTTTCTTCCAATCAACCTTTCAGCCACCTAGCCCGGGTTCTAGTAACTCGAGTGGTATCGGGAGCATTGATTCATTTAATTCTGTAAACCTGAGCAATGTTTCAGTATGTTCTAACTTGGTGCTTAGACTTCTCATGGAGCTTGATCCTAATAAATCTGGAGGACCGGATATGGTACCGCCTATCTTTCTAATTAGCTGCGCTAAAACCCTAGTAGCACCGGTCAGCTTCTTATTTTCGCGGTCTCTGCGGGAAGGTATAGTGCCTTCCGTGTGGAAAACCGCATTTATAACCCCTGTCTTTAAAAAAGGTGACAAAACGGAAATTGAAAACTACCGGCCCATATCTAAATTGTGCCTATTATCTAAAATTCTAGAACGACTCGTATACTCGGAGGTGTATTCTGCGTTGAGATGTTTTTTTGGCAGTGAACAACACGGCTTCTTAAAAAATCGGTCCACTACATCGAATCTTGTTTTGTCAAATGAAATTATCACAGCTGGTATGGAGGCACGGTGCCAGGTGGACGTTATATACACCGATTACCAGAAATGTTTCGATCGTATAAATCATCAAATACTGATTCAGAAGCTTTTATATGCTGGTATACATGGGGATTTACTTCGATGGTTTTCATCGTATATAGATAATCGAATGCAGGCTGTTGTGTTGCGTGGGTACACGTCCACATGGCACTGTGTCCCATCTGGCGTCCCACAGGGCTCAATTTTGGGTCCCTTATTATTTGCTATTTTTATATCTGACATTAAAGATTCATTTAAACACTCTCGCGTTATTTTATATGCTGATGATATGAAGATTCTGAAAACTGTGAGCGCTTCATCTGACGTTAGGGAACTGCAATCAGACCTTGACAGATTTGTCTCATACTGTAGGTCCAATAAACTACAGTTGAACATCTCTAAGTGCTCCCAAATTACGTATACACGTCAGAAAAACATCATTAGCTCAAGCTATCTAATAGACGGCCATAAACTTGATAAAACAAATACAATTAGGGACCTAGGCGTTATTCACGATAATAAATTAATCTTCGATAACCATATCGACTCTATTGTTGGCAAAGCCAACAAGGCATTGGGGTTCATTATAAGAACCTGCAAAGACTTCAGCACCATTAAACCAATCAAAGTCCTTTATTGTTCTTTCGTGCGCAGTCACCTCGAGTACGCTTCTCAGGTGTGGAATCCTCAGTACGAAATATATAGGTCACGTATAGAGTCGGTTCAGAGAAAATTTTTACGTTACCTTGACTTTAGAGCAGGACATGTCTCCATTGACTATGAGGAACGTTGTAGAAGGTACCATTTCCTGCCATTACATACAAGGCGAGATATTGCTGATATCAGTTTCCTGGCGGCCATTGCGAATGGATCCATTGATTGCCCAGATTTGCTTAACAGGGTAACGATCAGAACTAATACAGCTAACCTCAGAACGCGTCCTATATTACATGTACCTACTACCAGTACTAATTATAGACGTAATACTTTCTGTGTACGTAGTGTAATTTCTTTTAATACTTTGCCTTCACACTTGGAACTGGACCTATTTAATACAAGTGTTCAAAAAATGAGGCAAATTATTAGTAAGCAATATTTTTTGAGGGTAGCTTAGTACTTAGTGTATTTTATTAGTTAAGATAATATCTTTTTTTTTTTTGTTTGCATTGTTTTGTGTTTGCATGTTTGTTTTTAGATTAGTTTGTTTCTTTTTTTTTCTTTTAAATCTTATTACTTGTACGCTAATTTGTTTTTTAATATGTGGAAGCTTGTAATTAGCAATAGACAACAACCATATTTATTAATGTATAATAGTATAATTAGACTGTAAGCTTTCTGTAAAATATATAAATAAATAAATAAAATAAACAACAGTGTAAGTCTGATTAGTCATTTCATTTTAGTTTAAGCGTAATTTTCTTTTGAAGTTAAAATTTGTTTTGGTCCGTATTTACTACATAACTATTAGAGAGGAATTATTAACAACAATATGTGAGGTACCTCTTTACATAGGTAGTGTGAACAAACATAATAACTGATCAAGTGGAAAACGTACAATCGCAAGATACCTGAATTATTATTAGTTATTTACCTATTGGTACTGAAATAATTGTTAAAATTGCTTCCCATTTTGTTATAAACACTGAAACACAAGCGTGCACTTTTTTAATATTTTCACGAATCCTGATTAGGGTCACTGACCGTCACTTTAGGTACCACTTTTAATTTAATTTCGTTTTACACATTAAGAATGGCTGACTTCGAAGTGCCGCCGCGCCGTGCAGCCGCTCTAGTACTTCGTCGAGGATGTCGTTCGAAATACTCTAACATGTTTTCTTCGAGGGCCGCCGAGTACTGTGGTTGGTTTACCACCACGTCGTCGTAGGTAGTCCCGTAGGCATTGTGTCGCTGCCAAAATAACTTGTATGCTAGGCACCCTTGGGAGCGTAATGCCTTGGCGTTGTAACTTTTGAATGATGCTGGAATCAGCGTATAGTCTTCTAGCTTCGCTTGAGGTTATCTCCAGCTAACAACATACAATCTCATCACATCTAAATAGTTACTCGACATTCGAGTATGGGCGGTTTTAGTCGTTTATTGCGAGGATGACTGATCATAACTGTGACGTCACGACATACGTAATAAAAAGTTAATTATTAGACGCACGCACTTCGGCTTGCGAATTTGTGGCTGACTGCGGCGGCGGTCGGCCGGGCGGTGCGTTTGAGTTGCTGAAGGGTGCGCGAGGGGTGAGACCACGTGAGACGCTAGCGATCTATGCAGATCATTATGATTGGACAAAAGTCCACGTGGACTCTAAAACATTGGTTGATTCAATTTCTTCTGCTATAATCCTACCCAATAAATGCATTTTTACAACATTGGCTCTTTTGTTCATGCAATGTACAGTATGGTTTTAAAAATTTTGATTATTTTTTAAATTTAAGATTTCAAAATTAAAGTTGTTTAAATTGATTTTAAATATTACCAAAAATTCTCTAAAATCGGGTACATTAAGTGGTTTAATTCTTTAATGCCGATTGAAATACACGGTGTATACCTCTTTTTTACTGTAGAACATAATTGCATTTTGTGGGGGAGAGCAGAAATATAGAAACATACATTTCTTTCTTTAACCGGCCTTGCCTGTGTTTACCAGGAGTTTCAAGCTTTTCATTATTTTTAAATCTGTTATTTTTAAATTTAATAATTCTAATGGAATGGAAAGAATAACTACAATACCTAACTAAAATTTATTCAGTGTTAAATATTAACCAACAAGATATCATTTAACATGGATTCACTAAGAGCTAAATGATATAAATTTAATAAAATATTGCAATTAATTATTTTTTGTAGACAGTCCAGTCGATGCGAAAGTGACATAGTTTAATTATCAATATCAACCGTAATATAGACATTTAATTCAAATTCAAATTGGGATGAATCTTGACTGAATTATACTAATGCAACTGATAATGTATCAACAGAAATGGTCGTACTACGATTTTTCTTACTTACAATGAATATCTAACCTAAAAATGTGCTATGTATACAATGCCTGTTATTGGTCTCTAAAAATCACTTCCCGCGTGCCACTTTGATTTACTCTACTCATTGTTTACATTGTTCTTCGTAAGTCAGTATTAGTTTGTTGTAGATTAATGAACTAATAAAAATCACAAATTTGACGACTTTACAGACATGTCTGTAATATATTACACTTACTTAGTTGATCACAATGTAACCCAAATATACTCATATTTTTTTTAAAATATGCAGGTGATAAATAAGAACTCACCCCTTACTCATAAACGCCTCTTAAATTTAATAACTGTTTAGCGAGATTATTATTTGTAAAATCAAACTTATACCAAACAAAACCGTAAGAATTTAAGGTAATCAATTAACTTAAATTTAAAAGGCGTTTATGAGTAAGGGGGTAATCTGTATAAAGTAATTCCTAGGAATACTGTAGTGTTAACGATTTCTAATTCCTCATCATTAATCTTAACAATTGGATTTTTTTTTTTTTATTTATGCAGAGTTTTTTGGCATTGTAACCAACTCGATATAGCTCTTGTGTATGCTACCATAACGGACACCTACCTGCTGTCACGAGTTTTGACGGCAGTGTCATAACAATTCGAACATTATATTTTTCTTTAAGAATTTCATGTTCTTAGAGTATTTGATACATTCCGCTAGATGTCATTTTTCTCAAAGTTACATTATAAAAACACAAATAATGTTCCTATTTACGCTTAAAACTATACAACAATGTAAATACTTTCTTGGAGTTTTTAAAAAAACTGTCTCGTAATAGAAAACTGCTACAACAGCTCGTGCAGCGACCAGTACCAGCCAAATAACTTAAGTATATTGCGTCAGATGTCGCTAGTAGCTACATCATAGACTGTTAATTCTATACCAGTATTTATCATGTACTCTATATGTCCACCCCCCTCTCGCCGCGCGCATACCTCAGGAGGTGCACAGCTCCTGTGGTCACACTATAGTAAAAGTCCGAATGTTGTCATTAAAAAATAAAATGTTTGCTCTTGCTGTAACACAGTTATTCCCATTACTTTTTCAGTGGAGATAGTAAAAAATAATATTTATAAATTTATTAGTGTTAATAAATCAATTTATTGCAGGAATTCATGATAGAAGATAATGAGCTTATCAACATGGAAGAGCTGCCAGTAGATTACTCGGCTGACTATTGGGAGAAACGTTACAGTGTACAGAGAGATAGAGTGCCAAAGTTTCTTGAAAAGTTCACTGATATTATTCTACGAACTGGCAAATATTTAAACGTCATAAGCCAATGTGGTGAGTTGTTATTATTTTCTTAGTGATTTTTTGTGTTGTATTTTTAACAACATTCATCTATATAACTCTATCTTGTCCTTAATTAAGTGGTACTGTGGGTTCTAGACAATTAAGAAACAGCTAGGCTAATGCAAATTCTAATACACACAACAATTTGCATTTGAGCGGGAATCGAACCCAAAAACTCCGCACAGCAGCAACAGAGGTCACCGATAACAATGAATCCTTTATCTAATATTTATAATAATATTACTTATTTTTTTCTAAAATCTATTAATTACAGGTAAACCAATAACAAAAAGTAACAGGGAAGAAATCAAATATTCCCTACGTGAACAAAATTATGGTGCAGTTATACAAAAAGCTTATGCATTTGCCAGCAAGTCGTTATTAGAACTGTTACTCAAAGAATACGATCTGATGGGGAGACTCAAATCTGTTAAAAACTATTTCTTAATGAGTCAAGGAGATTTCATTGTTCAGTTTATGGATGCGACGGAACAGGAACTCTCTAAGAAAATTGATGATATTATACCTTCTAAACTTGAATCTCTACTTGGATTGTGTTTGAGGTAATTGTTTGTTTCTTTTTAACTTTACGCTAAATGCACAGAAAGTAGGATTAAAAAATAGACATCACATGGGCGCCAATTATGATAACCGTGGTGCTTTCTCGTTCTATATGTAGGCCATTTGCATTCAATTCTCACACATTTCCGAAAGCGAATCTTACCACTCGTTGAATGATTAAATTTGTTGCGGATTCCATATGTAGTTAGCTTATTCCAGAACTCAACCGAGTGCCCTAAATTGTTTTTGGCCGAATTTAACGCAAAATCACACATAATGAGGACCATGACAATCCAGATAAGAATGAAATATTTTGTATCAAATCACCGTACATGCTTACTGTTGACTCTTTTCTCATCATCATATCAGCCAATTGACGTCCAATGCTGGACATAGGCCTCCTCCAAATACTGCCACCTTGTGCGGCCCTGCGCCTCCCTCATCCATCGGATGAGGATGATCCATCCTCTTTTCTCATACTTTCCTGTAATCAAAACATGTATTTAATCGCTATAATCTACCTACCTAATTGTTTCAGGCTGTCAGCTGCAAGTCACGATCCTTACAATGAAGATATGCGCGTAGAACTCTTGCCGTACGATTTACAATTTCAAATGTTTAAAATTTTATCTATTGAAACTGAAGAAGAGAAAGGTAAATATTAATTTAATTAAATGTATTATAAGTAATAGATGCGAAATGCACAAGGTGTCTGTCTAAGATTATTGTCTTATCACGCATACTTACATTATCCATCCATTTAAAAGGGAAAATGTAATTAAACTATACACTAATTAATTTAAAATAATAATGTAATAATAATATAAAATAAATTAAAATAATGTAAAAATCTTTATGTATAAGTAATAAATAAAAGTTATTCTGAACAGACATGCTAGTAAACTGTAAAAACTCACCAATCCTCGAAGCTTTTCTACCATTGACCACATTAACGCAAATTAAACTGCATTGTAGAAAAGTATTCCCAATTTAATAACCCTCTATGTTTAGCCTTCGTAGATTACAACATGGCCACGAATATAACCATTGTTCTATTACAGAATACAAACAAAACAAAGATTGTCCGCCACTCACGGGCATAGAGACATTCTCATTTGGCATGGAGGTTAAATGGCCGGTCTCGCTCATCCTGAACCATAAAGCGATCGCCTGCTATCAGATGATATTCAGACATCTATTCTACTGCAAACATGTTGAGAGACTATTGTGTCGGTAAGTAATGTACTTCTTTTGTTACCTATTTTATAATAATTTAGGTAGGTACTGGACACAGTTTGAAATACGATTAAAATAAGAGTATTTTTGGACTATAGATCGTTTAGTAGCAGATCCTTTTTTATTTATGTTACAATATTTTATTTATCATTGTAACAGTTTATTAATGTCAAAATTCAGGGATAGACCATTTCCGACCACGCGACCAAGAGAAACTTACTTATCCTGCAGTATAGAACTGGGCGAGAGGAATAGGGGCACAGGCCACCGTCAAGTTTTCCTTCATTTACTTTCGTAGACGTAATATGTGCTAAATATCCCTTAGTAGCCTTTTCTGGCCACCACGATATAAGATTGAATGGTAAAACTGTGCAAATCTAACCTGTGTATGTCGTTCGTAGCGTATGGCTGTACAACAAGGTGGTAAAACGCTTCTCGGAGGGCCGTCAATACGCGGACGCGTTCGCTCTACGCCAGCGTATGTTGAGCTGCGTGCAACACTTACAGTACTACATGTGCGTTGAAGTCATCGAGCCTTCCTGGTGTCAGCTTATACAGAGCCTTGATAATGTGAGTAGCTTTTTATATTTTTACACTTTTTGTAATGTGAACATGTGTTTCGATATAAACTCTATAATTACCTGAAGGAATGTGTCTGATAAGAGTCTTTAGCACGCCTCTTTACAATTACTAATGTGAGAAATGTGAATTGATGGAACTCTACGCCATTTCATCTTAAAGAACGTAGCCCCGAATATAGTTTAGGAGGCTATTTACATGCCTTGGATGGTTTTTATCGCGCTTTGCAGCGAGCTTTCATCTGTCCTGCTCTGTCTAGCTGGCTCTATCTAACTTTAATTTAGTGGGCACAGAGAAAGTCCACATTTGAAACAATTATTTTTCCATCGCTTACTACGCTACGGAGTATTGCGGGACTCTGTAAGTGGACAGGGAAGATACTGTATTTAGTTCTTACAGCCCTACAAAGCTGACCATTAGTTGTAGGGGCGGTGATGTAACAATGCCATAAGAGGCTCTAAACTTTATGATAGAGGAAGATTAATCTATCCCACAATGCTGGTCACACCGGTTGCAATAAGTGGAGCAGTTTCCTACCGTATTCTATGTTGAACACATGATTTTATCTCCATTTTTTTCTGTGTAGATAACTTTAGCTGGTTGCTTTATTTCTATACTTTACCTACTCTCGTTTAAAATACAATAAATGAAACAATTTATTTTTATTAAAATTTAATTCGTTGAAAGAATTTTCAAATAAATTTTTATTAATTAAAATATTACTGTTTAATAAATATGTCTAAGTTAATACTGCACTTATATGCCAGTTAAGTAATACAAAATATTTACTTGTTAAACATATATAAATGCATCTTAAAATTATAAACATAAAAAGGACGCAAATTATTATCTCCAGTAAAATGATTAAATATGATTTAAAGGCGATGTTCAGAGCCTAACACTTTTCTTAGTAATAGTTCAATATTTTCAAGCTTAGCTTCATAATCAGAAAGTTTTTGTTTTATTTCATCGAATTCAGTGACAGTCGTTTTCTTACTTATAACTGTTTTGGAATGCTTCACAATTCTTGGGTCTAATCTGTAATTTTGACAACGCTCGAAACAACATCCCCCGCCTCCCTCGAGGTCTTCTTCACTGCCAAACTTTCTAAGAGAATCTGTATACGCCTGCGGTATTTCGATCTTGTTTTCCTGATTTGGTTTTACTATTATCCTGTATTGTGGTAGAAAGACGGGGAAAAGACATACACGATTTGCAAACGGTCTAATACAACACATTTTTGGCTTTATGATATTTAAATTTTGAATATAACTTGGGAGCCAACTCCAACATTTGCTTGGCCTCGAGTAAGATCCAACGTTACCTATGAAAACACTTTCAAAATATGATATAAGTTTAACTCTAGATATATGTCCAACGAGCTCAGCATCAGCTCTGATTTCTTGAGTATCACTAACTGCTAGACCATTCAATAAATTAAATAATACAATGGGTATCATAAATACAAAAACAATAAATATTAAATGACTCGTCACTGGGAATGTACTGAACTTAATGGATCCTGCGTCGAATTCGCCTGTTAACATCACGATAGTTTTAAATAATGAACGACCTGGATCCACGAAAAAGTCTTCGTCATCCTCCTCTTCCTTGCCCGTACTGTTTGGGTTAGGAGCGATTTGATCTTCAGACTTTTCTTCCCTAAATAACGTATAAAAGCTTAAAGCAAAGGCAATAATTAATATACAATACCAAAGCAAGAATTTGAAAAAGTTCCATGATACAGTTTTTAACATTACAATATTTGTCGATAAAGTGGGGAATTGACCAATCAGTAGCACTAATTCAGCAGACGATAGTAATATGGCCACTGCAGACAGTTGTTGTTTAGTAGACTCTTCGGCTGAATCGTAACAAACAATTGCTGCTGTTACAAATATTAATGCAATTTCCATCCAATTCTCTATACTTTGTAAGTATCTCGTTGGAGATACTAGTAATTGGAATAGCTCTCTCAATATCAAAACAATTAATCCAATAACTGCACCGACATGTGTAATTACGTTCAATGCTTCTATTGAGACAGATTGTTTCTTTTCAACTCCATATCCCAAAATGATATAAAGGATTAGGCAAAGCCATAAGAGCGAATAAAAAGTTATATTAGCATAAAACAGGCAACTTATTCTTTGCCACTTTAAATACAAGAAACTTGTAATCACTGGATGTTTTAAAAGAGGTCGTAACTCTTGATTTCGTGTCATGTATAATAAAGCATCTGTTTCAGGAGCTAAGACTGCATCATATTCTTGCACTTTATTATTACAATTATCCATTAATGGAACTTTACACAATTCATTTTCAATGGATTTGTTAGGATAAACTAAAAATCTATACTTCATATGTATCTCGTAGTTGTCATCACTAGGTCGTTCGCCATTAGTCGTTACACATTCATCCAAATAGGTTTCCAAGGTTTTAGCGTTGATATCGGCGAGCGGTGGTTCATTGAATTTATTTCTTAAGCCTACACATGCTCCATTCCTTAACAATTCTAAAACTGTTTCTTGATCCCCATTTCTAGCTGCATAATGTAAAGCTGTGTTATCTTTAATATCGGGATGATTAACATCGATATTAAATTTAGAATTCTTTAATAATAAATCCAAACATCCCCTGTGATTTGCTTTAGGCGCATTACGATAACTTCTCATACCTTTTACTATTATTTGAAGAAGGGAATCAGCAGTGCCTGAATCAAATGCAGCTTCTTTATCCACAAACAATTTAAGTATATTTTCGAACCCGTATTGGCATGCAATCGCAATAGGTTTATTTGAATTTCCTGAGAAAGTCAAATTAGGGTCAGCATCGTTTTCTAATAATATAGAGACTGCCTTTTCCATGCCCTTTTGAGTAGCTATTTGTAATAAAGTATTAGCACCATTATTGGCACTCAATACTGGTTCTTTTTCGTTTTTTTGTATTATCGATTTAAAACCCCGAACGAAATTATCCTCATCTTCTTTGTTAAGGTAGTAAAAAAGCTTATCGACATCAATTTCTTCTTCATCTGTTCCGAATTTGTGTACTAGATGTGGAAATGCTTCTTTAAGAAAATGTCGCGCTGTCTTACCTTTTCTATCTTTGTAGAAATCAATATCAATTGGCGATTTAGCATAGTCAGCTATCAAGGTTACAACGGTTTCAAGTCCTTGTTTACTTGCAGAGTATATAGGAGTTACACCTTTTGAGTCTGCACAATTTGCATCACATCCCTTTTTAAGGAGTAGTTCTATCATATTTTCGTAAATAATTAGTTCTTGATCACGATCGTTGTCTAAATCTTCCATTTTTTTAATAGCCTTCAATAGAGCTGTGTTTCCTTCACTTTTTACATTGATGTCTAGTCGCTCATCATCTAACAGAGCTTCTAAAGCCCTCATGTTACCGCTATCGACTGCAAAATGTATTGGTGCAAAGGAATGTGTTTCGTTGATTCTGTTAATTTCGACTTTCTGTTCCAATAGATACTCAACAAATTCTTGTTTGTTAGGTTCTGAAATTGCAATTTCAAGACATGTTTTGAAGTCTGGATATTCATATTCGTGTTCGAGATCCACAGCACCAGAACGCACGAGCTTCTTGAACGTGTTTATGTCATTGGTTTGTAGGGCTGCCCTCAGTTGTACCTGAGGCTTCCCTTTGAAGAAGGAACTTCCTCGTTGCGGCTGCGGCTTCATCTCGTAACTGTCTCGCGTCATGCCGCACAACACACTGGCATCTGAAACGTAAAATGTTTTCATCAGCAATTTTCTTATTGAAGTAAATTGTTATAAAACTATCGTAGTACTCGCAAACTAGTAGTTAAGGACAAATTAAACAATTGAAATTAATTGAACATCTGGAAATTATTATTTAGGTGACTAGGTTACAGTTAATAAAGAAGGTGAAGTTTTTGAGTAACTGTTGACATAGAACGAATAGATCGTGATCGATAATCATGTTTGTTTATAAACATGATTACTGATCACGATCTATTAACGTCATGACACACGATCTATTCAACAAAAGTACTTTACATACTTAATCAGTAAGAAGGATAAAACTCTCCTAAAAGTATTTGCTTAGGAAAAATCCCCAAAAAGAAATCAATTAAAAATATGTGATCGATATTATTATAATTAAACTGACCGTTAAGTAAACATGTGCCAAAAATATAAACGAGATTCTCCTACCATTGAAGTCTTATTGGTTATGATAACGATGATCTAAACATCTAATCACAAAGAGATACCGAGGAGAAGCAAACATCGCGATAAAAGTACCAACACAAAAAATATTAGATTAAACATGTTAAACGATTTAACAAACTTGGTGTTAACTAGTGATAATCGGTGCCTTCTGTTAGTTACTACAAATCAATCCATTTAAGTGAGTTGTGCCCTATTTTGTATTGTTAGATGTCGAAATGTTCGAATTCGAGGTTTTACTACATTGTATTGCTTTAAAACGAGGTCATGGAGTCATCTGTAGTTAATTGTAAGTGATCAAAGTATTGTGATCCCTTTGAGTATTATTATTTATGTACTTCCATTGATTTGAACGCCTCTATGCGGCCCTTATCATCCCATTCCTGAAAGTAGACCTGACTGTAAACTATATTTGGACTGTTATTTATCATCGTGCCAAGTATCATCCTTATACATTTAATCGTTTAGCGACCCTTGGCAATAGACAAATATGCGAACGCACGTACTTGAGGACGTTATAGCAAAGATACACAAAAATGTGTTCCTTATTATTTAGTCATTTTAATTTCAAAATGGTAACGCTACCTGTTACTCTTAAAGTAGTCTTAAAAAACTGAATCATTAACTCTCTAATGTGCTTTTTTACGTAATTAAACTTGAGTTTTAACAACCTGCGTTAATGAGTGAGTAATTATTCCTAATTCCTCTACCATAAAAGTATGCCGCGTGCGCTTGCCCTATACAACCCACCAGTTTACCACAAAAGAGTAATTGATTTGATTGGCGCTCTCTATTATGTTATTCTTCGGTAATTGAGTAAAGTTCAATGGTACAAAATATACCTTACGCAAGAGAGATAGGAATTAAAATTGAACGCTGTCCGAGTCTGAAAGTTCACGTTTTAAAAATTTTATTGCATTGTAATTGATTTTTGGAGCATTTAATGAGCCATTGAACGAGAACTTTGTATGCTTTGTTGTTTCACAATATGCATACTAAGCACCCGTATGTGAATACACTTCCAACATACATTTGAGTATTTCCTATTGATTCGATTATTTAGACTTCGTGATAGGGGAGAGGGGGGCATAACGGGGACGTTAAGGGAAATACACTAAAACATAATCAACGCAATGTATTTATTAATTAAAACTAATCACAACACTTTGGTTACTTATTAACCTATCATTTGGTATAAAACTTGGTAATGTAAATAATCATACAACGTCATAATTTTAGTTTTTTTAAACTTTAAGGAAATCCCCATCCTGCCCCAGGCTAGGGGCAGTACGGGGTACGTATTTAGTTTGTGTCACAGTACAAGCAAATGTGGATTTCTTCTGCATTGTTGTCGTCTACATTAGCACAAGCTGTATGAACCCACCGTCCACATAGTTGGAAAGCCACCCAACCTTCCAAATACTTTAAATAAGTATGATTCATGTCAAGACAATACAGGCACATGGTATCCTCGCTGGTATTTTCTACATCAGAGGCAGATTCTTGGGATTTCTGTTTCTTAGCGTTCTTCTTTAACTTGGGATCATTCAGATTAGAACACTTCTTTGGTCTCTTAAGTTTTTCTCGTTCTTCTAACTCCAGTATGAATAACGGGGTACCCCATCGTACCCCGCAACCATGTCCCCGTTATGCCCCGATTCTCACATTATTTAAAATAACAAAGTGAATAAAATTAATGACTCTTAGAGTATTTTTGTCCAAAACATATCAATAAGTAATGTATCTATAAAAACTAAATAAATAAATCATAGTACTCACTTAAAAACTTACCTTTTTACGTGTGAATTCGTAGTCACTCAAAATTACATAGAATGATGTTGAAAATAATTTTCTGTTATAAAAAATAAACGCGCGCAGTCTTGTCGCCTGTCACTGTCAGACTTAAGAGACTTATAAAACGGCTACCTATTAGCGAAAACAAAACACATGTAAAGTGTGTAAGTTTTTGTATTTGAGGGTGGCCCCGTCGTGCCTCGCGACCCCGTTATGCCCCCCCTTCCCCTATTTATATTTTTATAGCCTATCTAATGTGCTAACTTTACTAAACATTATAAGGCATTTAGATCCTAGTACAAAGAAGCAAATACAATCTGTAACTATGCCTATTCTTTAACGATTTAAGCTATTACGTAGAGCGACAATATTTATTTTGTTCGTGTATGTGTACCAAGTCTCGCTTCGGGCATTGGTCATATTATAATCCTATTAGAGAACACAGCTTCTGTTTACATTAGAATTATTACTAGTTCTGAATATTTTTGCAATGAATTCGAAACATTTTCTTATGTTTTGTCAATATGGTTTGTAGAATTACTACGGTTACGTGAGAAACTACTTATTCTATTTGCAGCTAGTATGAAAACACGCAGTATTTAGGTACTTAATTATTTCTGGGGTATTATTTCTACTTATATTTGTTTTTGGTGTAAATCACTGTGGAAGGGTCGTACTCAAAATGAGATCTCCGGAACTCCTTCACGAGTTCCTAAGAATATATCGTGTCAATGGCATATAGCTGCGATCTTTCTCCGGCTTTTAGAATACCCGTAGTATAAGATGGCTTGATGATATCACTTATTTTTATTTCGCAAATTCTCGGATAATAACTACATCCATTGAGGGTCAGAAAGTTGCTTAGCAGAAATTATAACGCGTTACATAATTCACAATACAAAAGAAAATTAAATAGTTTTGTAACAGTAAACTTTTGTAGCAAAATGTGCACACTTGCCTCACAGTGATACCAAAATAAAGGAGAAGGTAACAATACATTTTCATTTACAAAACAATAGTGTGTTTGGTGTGCGGCCATCGGAACGCTATGATATATTCCACATGTTCGATGGAGATAAACTGAATGTATTACGTATTTAACAATTCGTAAATACTGTATAGTTTAATTTTAAGATTTACTGAAAATATTAATACTGTAGTTATTTGATATTAAAATATGTGAGTTAAATGTCTGACTGACTAAAAAAGCACATACTTTACTTAAAGTAACAAGGTCGAAATACATGAACGTAATGTACACAGAAGGCTAGTAGTGGTAAGCAATGTTATATACCAACTCGCGAATTCCTCGAATCCCATGCAGGCAGGACAATTATTTTTCTGCGATTTACAAAAAGTATTGTACTGTCTCTCGATGTTTTTTGGGCTTGTTAATTTAGATTGTAAAATATCTTGCGGCATAGTGTATGACATCTTTGCAGTTTCCTTCTTGAACTTAAGCATATTTAATATTTATTAATATATTTACAATATAATATCTAATATAAGTTCTGTTATTGTATTTAGCAGTCACCTGCTTTAAGCTTCCGATAGGCAAACAATGAACTATTGCTTTGTTGATTGATCGACAGGGCCATGCCGGTCGTTAAAATGTATTGTTTGGTGTATTTTTACATGGACTTTTTTATTTTATACGATTTCTGGTTTATGTTATTCGAATTTTGTTTCAAAGAAATTTAATATCGATTACCTAATTTTATGATTAAACTTTCGACAAAAGTAGCGAAATATCAATTGAAGTTTCTCGTCACGAAAATTAATACATCCAATACTAATTTTCTCTTTGAAAAATGACAACTCCCACAAAGATACAAAGAACATTCTGGCTTATTGCAGCAGTCCAATCGAACCCAACAACCAACACAATAATAATTATTATAAGACATTATATGACAATATTTTCAAATTAAACATGAAGCTCTTTGTAATAGGTATGGGAATTTTTTATCGTGTAAGTATCTGTTATAACACTTGGTCGTTGCTTTTATCAATATTGTCGTTAGATTGTTTGTTAAACGAATGTAAACCTATGTTCATATTCATAATATTTGCTGTGACCACATTTATATTAGTTTAGTTTAGTCGGTTGAACTTTTGATATTGAACTAAACTTTCACTTGCTTCCCTATTGGCAATCCTAAAAGTATAGCTGATAGGTATTCAATTCTGTGTTCAATAAGGTTTCTATTTGTTGTATTAAGTGGACTATTAAAATTGTGTCAGGTACAATGATGTCCACATCTGATGTTTATTTATTAGGCTTACTTCTTCAGTACTAGTTGCTGTATATCTACGGTTTTCTGTTCTTAAAAACGCACACTACCACTACATCTCACTTGTAGTAGACCTCGTAATTAGTGCGTTGTATTATTGTCGTTCTTACAAGGCCACTTTGACAGATCTGGTAAAATGGGAGTGTACCTTCTGCAGAACAAAAAACATAGTTACAGACCCTTTACAGTCTAAACATATTATTTAAAGTAGTAACATAAAAATATTAATCATTGTAATTTTATGTCTATGATCTCTAAGATCTCTGTGACTTCCTTTAACTATGGCTATTGTTTGTCATGTCAGTGCATACAACCTTTTAGCACAGTCCTTGGCATTTATAGTTTATGTAAGAGTTAGCCATGGGCGGTGTCCCTTGACATCGAGACCTTTTGTATTGTTTATATTGAATGCATTACATTCTGTTCTATTTGCTATAAATCAGTACCTTCGGGCCTTTTTCAATTAAATAGCAAATAGCTTGGCCAATACTAGGTACTGCTCTGACTAACGTTGCTATATAGAATGCTGTGGATTTGAGAGGCCAGTCAGATTTCCTGTAGCTAAAAATGTATGCTATTAATGACGGGACGGTTTCTTGCAATCTTAATGCGACATCAAAATTTAAACATGAATTACGGTAGAGCAAAAACTTCGATTTCTTCTTCTGGAAATCTATTTTTTAAATCAATCTTTCAGTTAGTATCGCGTATTATTTATCACAAAAAGAAATAATATTAGATATATTGTACTTGTACAAAATAATATGTGAAGAGGTCGACTCTACAAGTAGTCGGCCTCAAAAGTCGCTATACACATTCAAACTTCCAAAATTGCTGATCTCTTATAAATATAGAACCATATATTTTTAGTAAATATTTTAGTTTTTAAAAACTACAACAATAAACATTACTTAGCTTTAAACAGCACAAAAGTAAGCCTTACGTCATTAATCGCGCTTCGTACACCGACAATAATCGAATATACGTTTATTTATCAGTAACCCCCATCAGATGTGTTACATATGGAGAGCTAAGTGTATTTGTGTTAAATGTCAGAATTACCTTTTGATCGCTTACTGTTACGAAACACATCGTAAGACTATCACTGAATGGTTCATCATAACAGCCCATTAATGTCCCACTACAGGAACGGGCCTCCTCCGGTGACGGAGGGATACTTGGCCTACTAATACCACGCTGGCCAGACGGATTGGTATAGGATTTAATTTCAAGTTTTCCTTCTTTTTATTACGTAAAGATAATATTTACGGATAGTCGATACATACAGATAGTAGTAGTAGATAGGTTTATATTTTTGGCGTAGTTTTTCTTTTCTATCCTTATTTTACGTAAATACTCGACGGAGTCCGAAGTGTCTGTGATATTTGAATCTTGTAATATTATCGTGAAAACACTTAAAAAGGTGTAGTTAAACAATAATTATGATTCATTCGCACACATACTCATACCACGTTTCCCTGTTAGTCTAAGCTAAGTAAAGGCGGTATTAACACTACTCACTGTTTGGAATGATCATGACCATGTAAATATAATTTTTGGATAATACTTTAAAGGGAGTATTGATCAATTTCGTTTAATTAATCTTTACAGCTTATTAATCCTTCAGTTGCCAAGACATAATTAGTATTTTATTTATACCGTAATGCACAAGCGAATTAGTAGAGTGTTTATATTAATATTTCCTTTGTTGTCGCAGAGGCAATATCTAAAAATGTGCTGACTAAAGGAATGCTCTTAGTCAGCGCGTACGGAGTTCAAATAAGAAGTACCTACTTAGTCTCTTACGATTTATTTCTTCTTTTACTTACGACACTTACTTAAAAGAATAAAAAAGTGGTTCATCTCTTAGGATTTATTTCTTCCTTTATTTACGTCACTTTCATAAAGAATAAACTATTTATTTATAGAATATACAATATTTATTGGTAAAAAATTACAAATAACTTACAAAAAGTATCTTAAAAGTAAAATCATACAAAATAAATCTTAAAATATTTATTGCTAATTCCTTACCACACGTTGGTTCTGCACTCACGAAACAAAGTACTTAATTTCTTTCTCTGTCTAGTTCCATTCAAGACCCTCGCTAACAAAATCATGGGCGTAAAACGGTGAACGCGTGCATCACCTTAACTACTTATTAATTTTGTTTTTGTAAGTAGAAGAAGCAATTTCAACATAAACCAGAGGCGTATCAAGCAATTAGAGCGACTCGATCATTTGAGAGCATCAAGATGGCGGGATCAAGTCTCCGATTCAAAATATAGCACTTTAAGAGTTTTGTACTACATATGTACTAATTGTACCCTAAACCACACATTTGTACCTCTTAGGGTAAAGGAAGTATGCCTAAACTTACCTGGACCCGCTACTTTGATGTCAAAGTGGCTGGACCTTCTGCAGCGCTGCTCAGAGGATGGAAATTCACACACCAAAGTTTAGTACTATATATGTACATACATGTACTCAATTTTCATTACAATTGTAAGTGCCGAATAAAAGTTAACCGATTAAAACATTGGTCCCGCCACTTTGATGTTTCATGTTATAGCTGAATACATATGAAAATCGTTAGAACTTGAGCAAAATTAAATGTGTATGTTTAGTACGACCTAAGTACAAAAACATATATAATATTCATATGTATAATCGAAGTACTTTAAAAGTTTTCTATCTTTCATCGTTATATTTGAAATGGACACTTTTATGCAGAAATGAAACAACAAAAACATTATTATGTATTTATATTGATCTAAATTATAACTGCTGCTTTTTGTGTTATAATGATTCATCATCATCATCATCATAACAGCCCATTAATGTCCCACTGCAGGGACGGGCCTCCTCAAGTGACGGAGGGATACTTGGCTTACTAATACCACGCTGGCCAAACGGATTGGTATAGGGTTTAATTTCAAGTTTTCCTTCTTTTTATTACATAAAGATAATATTTACGGATAGTCCCTTAGTCGGTTTTTACGACACCCATGGGATGAGATGGGGTGGTGACACACTGTATTCTTACTCCGTCACCACACGGAAAGTTATAATGATTAAATTAACTTAAATATAAAAATAAAGTTTAATAAGACTTATTATTATGCATGTTGTGAAAAAAAAAAGTTGAAATTGCGTTGAACAGACTTTAAAAACAAACTTTAAAAAGTATAAACTTTTCGGAGTCATTTCAAAATTTAATTGTCTACTTATAAACACTTGGTCATTCGATAATGATATCCCGTGAATGAAAGATACTTTGTTATTTTAAATACCTTTTTTTGGGCTTTCAATGGCACTATACTTTTCGGGCCATGTAAATTAACTTGTTTTGTCGCTCACGTAAATACGGATATATAAATATTACTACAATTATAATTATTAATCGCGTTCACGTATATAAAGATGATACAGTACAGTCGCAAAAAGCATTATGGTTGATACTCAATTTACTACCTACCCACATGTTTAATAATGTTAAATACATACAAATCAAAAAAATAAAGGGATTTAGAAAAAGAAATAACATAAAGAAATATTTGAATTGTAATAATATTAGTGCATACACCTGTCCAATTCTATGAAAATAACGAGATTTGGAAATAAAATAACGATAATAAAAGGTATTTTTTTAATTACTTAGATTATACATATGAATATTATATATGTTTTTGTACTTAGGTCGTACTAAACTTACACATTTAATTTTGCTCAAGTTCTAACGATTTTCATATGTATTCAGCTATAACATGAAACATCAAAGTGGCGGGACCAATGTTTTAATCGGTTAACTTTTATTCGGCACTTACAATTGTAATGAAAATTGAGTACATGTATGTACATATATAGTACTAAACTTTCGTGTGTGAATTTCCATCCTCTGAGCAGCGCTGCAGAAGGTCCAGCCACTTCGACATCAAAGTAGCGGGTCCAGGTAAGTTGAGGCATACTTCCTTTACCCTAAGAGGTACAAATGTGTGGTTTAGGGTACAATTAGTACATATGTAGTACAAAACCCTTAAAGTGCTATATTTTGAATCGGAGACTTGATCCCGCCATCTTGACGCTCTCGATCATTTCTACCAGTAGCACCATTGCGTGCGGATAAAATATCTCTCGTATGTTTTATTATTATATGTAACTAACGCGTATTTTGTTGAGACACAACGGATATAACCAATTCTTAATTGGGAATGCCATTAAAGATAATCTTGTGTTACATAACTAGGGAAAGGTTTAGATAGCTACCGATTTAAGTCCGCTCATCTATTTATGGTAATAAAATAATAATAATATAGGTAAGTAATATCTGTAATGATGAAAATATGCAACAAAATACATACAATCTTTTCAGTGTGGTACGCACTTAGTTTATCAGGCCTTTTAATCGCAGAAATTACCGTCCTCAACTCAGCAAATATTACGATATACTCAAATAAACATATTTTTGTGTAATGGTACTTGATTACTATTAAATAATATGATAGATAATATAAGGGACCAGGTGCAATAAAGAGATTAAAACCTGTCTCATGACATTCCTCTAAAAGGAAATTGTTTTTTCAAGACTTAATCATCTATGAATGAAATAATGCGTCATACTTCCACAGTACGTGGGAGTAACAAAAGCACAAACTATCTTTCGACAGGTGTATTTGTATTACATATAAACAAGTGTACACTCTAGATATGTTTGGTGTCCGCTAATTGAGTATTTGATAAGTACCAGGGCACAGGGCTTAGATTACAGTGTGGGTGTTGTCCTTAAGAAAAAGATTGCCATCGTTAACTTTAAATTGTTATGTAATTTGCCCATTTATGGTAAAGTTTAATAAACAGTAACGTCTACTTTAATTAACAATTTCTGTTAAATATAGAGCAATAATACGCCTACATGATCATTATTTTCAATTGTTTATTTCCTTATAATGTAATTTCTATTTATGGTGAACGCAATACCTACTCATTTCATTAAACGAACAAGTTTCCGTAAAGATTGCCTTCATAACAGTAACGGTCCCATGGACGCTTATGAATTTTAACTAGCAGATCAAGAACTTTACATAACTATAAAACTATACTAAAATAACAAACAGCATACAGATGATCTGTTTGCCGCGTGCAATCTTGAAGTATGCATTACCATTAAGCTGGGCTATGGATTTGACGTGACCAATTGACTCGTGAGGTGGAGATCATGCGTATCTTTATTTCGATGATCCTACAGATATGAGGTCGAAATAAGTGTGGAGAATTGGCAGTAATCTCAGCCAGTATTACCACACATCCGCCGCTTGACCAACTAAATAGTAAAAGCCTTCCGTTCCGCACATAACATTTCAATTTGTTGCGCGCATTATAAGTTACAACCGTCTCGGTCACTCGACGCTTCGTACTTTTTGTCAACTTTGTGCTTAATTTGCTTTGCCCTAAAACGATGTTAGTTTTCTCCTCGCTTTCTTCCTTAGCATGCACATAAGTGAGTACATCTTATAATGGCGCTACTATCAATATTAATACTTTAAACGGTGAAATTTATTTGATTTGTTTTGTAAACATCGCCGGTTTAGCTTTAGTGAAGTTTTACTTGATAATAAAGTAACTTTTTCAAAATAAATAGTTATATTTATTTAAAGTAACTTTAAGTAGGTACTCATTACGCATTGTCTACTGGTATAGCCTTTAAGTACCTTCCAATATCTTGTTAAGGTAAAGGCTTCTTAGGAAGACCTCAATACAAATTTCTTGCTTATTTCACTGGTTAAATTCGAATTCTATAAATAGCTAAGTGAAATCGGCTCGTGCACAAAGGAGGTTTAGGGCTTAAATTGAAGTGGAAGCAAATAACACTATAAACATGCTCCATACATCAAGCGCTCAAGTACCTAGGTATTTGTGTTTAAAGCGATCGATTTTATTTTAGGATACGCATAAAGTTTGCAATATTGGATGTACAGAAGTTATGAGCACTATTTACCGGTTAATAGTCATTAAATATTAAATCAACATCGAGAGTTTACGACATTCAAAACTACTTGGAAGGAAAGTTACATTTGGTTTCTATTTCTATGCAACGGACCGGCGCGAACGATTAACAGTTTTTATAGCTCTTTACACTGAGTTACCAAAATTACGTTTGTCAGATTTGCCTTATTTTGTGTTATTTTTTTACTTCTTTTTTTTTCACTGTTACTTTCCGTAATTTCACCGTACTTACTTGTTATTTCACCGTAGAGATGCCTTAGCGCAGGTGAAATTCCGTCGAATATACTTAGTAGAGATGCCTATCAAGGTTTCTATAGTTTCTGATATTCTTTGATGCGATTATAATATAACGAAGATATCTCCACGGTACTCATAAGTCTTTATAGTGTACATTACATTTCAATTGCGTCGTTCATAATAATATGCGGACTGCAAGCATTTTATTATGACAATTGCGGTTAAGTTTATTATTAAGTGGTGTCGTATTTAATGAGGTCAATAAGTATATTACTTTAGTGTTTAGATTTTTGTCATCTTCTCAGCTTATTTCCTTCCTTTCCATGAATTGTGAAGTTGTGACATAGGTCAAAACTTCACAATGCTACTTTTAACAATCCTGCAATAGAGACAAAGAGACTACCGCAAGAACTTGAAACGATACTTTAATTATTGTAATCAACGTTACTTTTTTATTATTTATTATTTTCACCGACTTAAGTATAATATTTCTTTGTAATAAAAGCAGGGAAAATTGCTTTTACACACATGTGACTTTAAACTAATTCCACTGGACATCCATTAGCCCATATTTGGAGTTTGACATTTTTGGGATCAATTTTGTAAATGTATAGAATGTTTTCTACCTATTGTCACCTAATTTCCGCTTCCCGTTACTAAATTTATCTAACACGTATAATCAATTAATTTCACAACCAGTGTCATACCATATTTAAATTCAAACTTAATTGTATTCCTAAGTTGTTTCTTATATGGCTAAAGTAACGTTTGTTTATTCTGTGTCGCTAGTAAGTGCTAAGCAAAACGTCATTTAGACATCTCCGTCCCTATAAGGTGTTCACAAGTAGGTGTACTGGCGTCATCGTTCAGTTTGAGTATTATCGATATGTATTTTTATATGTATACGATTTGGCAATATGACTGTATCGGCATTGGCGAACTGTAAACGTGAATATCCAGAAATTAAAGCAACGGATAGTATTTATGAAATGTCTAGTCTTTATCGTCATCACTTTGTCGGTCAGACCATACCTGAGCGCTAGATGTAAGTGCACCGGTTGATCCCTTACACGATATGCAAGTACAACCAGTTTGAAGGGCTGCTCACTTGATGGCCATTGGTAGACCTACCACAAAGCTCAAAAAACTAGGCATGAAAGAGGAGGCGAATTGACTTCCAAGTACGCATTATTATTTAAAAGTCAAAACCTATCAGTTTAATTTTTTACGAGGCAAGCTTACAACAATGTTTAAAGGTTCACTTTTACACATTTATAAGTGACTTTTCTTTTACTACTTATAATCTCAAAGGCCAGCTTACCATCTTGACCTATGTCAAGATATCTCAAATAAATATTAAATCCATTTATAAATTCTTATACAAAGAAAGTTATCTGCCGGCTTTAGCTTGAAAGTGGAACTCAAGTAAATACAACTATTCCGCTCATAAATATTCAAAGTTAATTACTGTTTTATGTTATGTCATAGCTTAGATGTTTTTTTATCTCACACAACAAATCGTGAAACTTTTAAACATTCCGCTAGTTAGTAAACATTGTCGCCTAATTTGACATTTATGATGCATAAGTGTGTCCATCCCGTGTGAACCCTCTTTAATCGCATCTGCATTAAACGTTAACCTCGGCTCGTGAAGTGGCGATGACATAATATTTATTTTAATCATAACTGTTTGTATATGTGCATTACCTTTATTGGAACCAATTATGCATCTATACTCACACACACATATACATAATAATTTAGACATTAGTGAATCATCAGTCTAATGGCAGACGCTACCTAATGAAAATACTGCATTTCAAAGCGGATGTCGTGTTGCACTTATAAGTCTAATCTCATTATTTGAAACTTAAAGTGCAGTTAGAAGGCACCTAGCGTTCTCCAATTGAATCTAGAAAACCAGTTTTATGAAGTACTAGTCTCTTGGCACGTTCATAGACCCGAGACATAGGCAGTAAGTTTAGATGAACTTTTTAATTCTCCCATTGTCTGCAGCACATACGGTTAAAGGAACTTAGACTCTTATGTGTTTCTCTTAAACGTTATTTTTGCTTGTTAATATACATTTAAAAGAAGTTGTTTATGATGGATTAGTATAGGATTATTAAAGTAACTTAGCATCATAGTTGTGTTCTTAAATGTACTTTGTCTAAATGAGAACGACCTAAACAAAATACGGTTACCAATTGAAAAGCTTTTCTGTTTATTTTGTATGTTTGTCTTGAGCCAATTAATAGACCAGTGTTTAAACTGTCATCATAACGTACCAGAATAAGAAACTTTCTCAATGTAATATTAGAACGAAGGGGATCCAAGAATTTCACTTACAGATACTTAGTCATTCCTTATTTACAGCTAAACTTGGACAAGCGAATACATTGTCATGTTTGTTTTGTGTCTGACACTCGTATTGATCATGTTATCTGCATAATACCCCTATATTTAAACTGTCACCGGATGCTTGGCTTCCATTCGTTTAAACTAGTATACAGTGTTCCTAACAGCACTAGCGTTTAACCAATTAAACTCTTACTCTACATCCCGTATATTGTATAGTGTATGGTTGACTACAGATCCACATGTCATACGTCATCATAATATAATGACGTCATCCTAGTCGACCTTGTCCCGGGTTTGGACATACAACATGTTCGGTGATCTCTTTTTCATGTTTACATTAATTGTTTTTGTTCGTAATGTCGCAATTTATTTTTGATGTTAGCGTATTGCTTTGGTTTGAAAGCCTTTTATTTTGTAAACTACATTTGTTTATTAGGTAAACTACATTTTAAAATGATTGCGGGTCTTAATTTTAATCGTAGCTAATCCAAACATGAACGGGGGATTTTTGACGTAATAATTGAATCAAAGATACAAACTTCCGATAATTTGTAATGTAGGTAGTTACATGCCTATGTACCTAATATTTAATGTTTGCATTTATTTTTACTAAAACTTTACGCTGAAAACACAAAACATCAATCACAAACTGGTTATACCAATTTTCGACCTACGAGAGATAGAGACAAAAACAGATAGATAATTGCGAATTGCACTTCGTATAGAATTCTCATAGAATTAATTCCCTGTACAGAGTAGAAATAATAGAAATATTTTGCAAAACCCACCTGTGTATCACACTCAAAACTCAAATTACACTTGAACAAGCACTACACTTGATATTGATACTGGACACTATTGGCTCGCATTCGAGTAGTGGCTGTGCAGCCACACCACTCGCGTTCGTGGTATGAATGAGGCGTTGCGCCCGCGCACTTGTGTGGGAGGCAGACGATTGTCGTTCACTTATCCTGCGATACTAAATGCTGACCATACGATGTTGCAATTACTAAACATTTAATTTAATAATTGTTTAACTATCTTATTACATTATTCTGAACATACAGAAATACAATTTTAAAGCATTTATTTTTAAAAGTACTTTGTTATAATTTGTTAGAAATAATCTTCCAAATTAACGTGGGCGGTAAATGTAATTTGAGTGGAATCATAACGATGCTACTGCTTATGAAATACGATTGCTAAAGCATTAAGGTCTTGATAGTCATTCTATAATTTACTTTACAGGTCATCACAAGGTGAAGTTCGAATGTGATAGAAACTTTTTTATTAAGATTAACTTTTTGTTTTTTTTTCTGTGGGCTGAGCGAGGTTTCGCGATAATTTGTAGGCGTTTACTATTTGATATTGTTTGAGGTACAAGGTTGCCAGTATTAGTCATTGTTTGGGTCAAAGCTTTTTTTTATTACGAAAAAATCTACTAAGTAAAGTGACTGACCACTAGACATAGGTTCAACACCGTTTATGTTATAAGCTGCTAAGTGACATTTTATGTCCAGTTTAGCTATTAGGTAAAGTATAGATATTGGCTCGACTAGTGATTAGCGTATTCTGATCCTTTTTGAGCGAAAGATGCGAACATCTTGGGGTTTAGTTGAAATAGTATAATATTATGCATCCATCTGTCTTGTACGACACACCTGTGCTGTGACCCCACCACCCGACACCTAACTCGTATAGTAGTTTTCAAAGTGCGGCTTGATTTCTTAGTTCAAAGCTAGGCTGTACTTTTTTAGTAGAGTCTAGTATAGTAAACACAGTAACTTTGCACAATACTGCTTGGACGGAATTAAGCAGGTAAAACCAACCTTGCCAGCATCTTGCTAAATAACCTTACCCACCTCTTAAAACACAACCTCTCTATCTAATAAAAACACTGTATATCATAACAGCCCATTAATGTCCCACTGCAGGGACGGGCTTCCTCCCATGATGAAGGGATACTTGGCCTACTAATACCACGCAGGCCAGATGGTTTGGTAAAGGTTTTAATTTTAAGTTTTCCTCCTTTTTATTTCGTAAAGATAATATTCACGGTCAGTCCTTTCGTCGGTTTTTACGACACCCATGGGATGAGATGGGGTGGTGACATATTGTATTCTTACTCCGTCACCACACGGAGACACTGTATAATTTAATATTTATTGTTCCAGGTTCACAACGTAGACGAAGTCCTGGAGCGCCACAATGATTTCTTGGAGTCTTGTCTGGGAGACTGCATGTTGACCAGCCCGCAGTTGTTGAAAGCTGTCACCACGCTTTGTCTCGTCTGCGTACAGTTCTGCACATTTATACAGGTGAAATGTTATTAATAGTATTTATATTTTATTTTTACTATAGCTTTATGGTATTCTTAACCGACTTATGTACCTAACCATAAGTGTTAACTTTTTTTGTCACGTTGTAAGAAAGCTATATTTTTAATTCTTTATTATATTATTAATTAGGTAGTCATTATATCTAGAATGGAATATCGTAAGTAGTCATCATCTCACTGCAGAGATGTTTTACTTATTCTCGAGTGATGTAAATAATCTGAGTTTACCATGCTGGTCACTGGTCAGACAGATCGGTGCAAGGTTTTTATCAAGATTTTCTTCTTTCCGAGAGATAATGTACATATTATGTATAGTTTCGCCATCAATCAGCGACTTGATGTAGGTATTGTTACTTCGTTACAGTTCAAAAAAATCGCTTGATACTCGTAGTAAAAACTAAAACATACGTTTTCTCGATACGATTTTTTTATCTATGTATTAAACTGGAATGATACGCTGAAAGCAGATAGTAAGTAATTAACGTAGAACTCTATATAGAAGGTTACGTCTAAAATCGTCTTAAAAGAAGTAACTACCTATTTGTCTATAAGCAAATATGTACTTCTACTCGTAGGTAGGTTCTGTTAATATAAATGTAATTATTATATTAACTGCATGAATTTATTATTGCTAATATAAATGTATTTTATTATTACAGTATTGACTACAACGCTACTATCACTAATTGTTTATTTGCTACACTACATATTTTTCCTTCTAGCGCTCTTATAATATTATTATATGAAGTGTATTACATAAATATTATAACATTTAGTAAAGCTTGACTGTTTAGTATATTATGATTTCTAACATTATATTTGTATTTTTCTTTTAACGCTACCAAAACACGTTAATTGGCAAAGGAGATGCACAAGTACTTCGTGGATGCAGAGCTTAACAGTATGCTTGGATCAACGTATGACAATACAGATTATAGCGAGGTATATACAGAGTAGAACAAAAGTAACAATTAATAGCACAGAAAAAAGTATTTAATCATTATTGTTAAATTCACTTCAAAGTCTTTTGTAACAAGATTATACATAATTGTCTAATATTATTTATAATTCGCGTTCATTTTAACTAACGTGTTTCGATATTATATATTCGCACAGCTTTTAATGTATTAAGTCTGGTACTGGTCGGATAATCTTTTCAATACATCAATGCTTCCATGTAGTATTTGTGATATATCAAAAACATTAACCTAAAATTTTTTTTCACCATTCTTTCATGACTGTTTTAGAGTATTACCGTAAGTATTATATTTGTTATAATTATTGTATGTCGATTGTAGCCAGCCATCTAAAGAAATATTTACTTAACAATATGTATTAAAGCATAATTAGTTATTCCCAAGTATATTAGAATATATTCGGCTCGCTTCATTACCTAGAAAATGTCAAACAAGCGGCAAAGATCACGGGTGATCTATTCTGGGCCACCCGTGCTCTTGTTTTAATACACTTTATACAAAAAAACCGCTGCTTAATCCCTACAGCACACCTGTGCGTTTAAAAAAATATAAATACACTTTACTCATACATTTAATGTTTGATAATCAGGGCACTGGTTGCGGAGGAGGTTCTACGTCGGCTAGCACTACAGAATCGTTTTCCCGTTCTGTATCTCGATACGGTCTGCGGTTTACTGCGGCGCTGTTGTCTGTACTAGCTATTATCGAACGAATGGCTCGAGATAACAACACAAATAAGCTGCTTAACATTTCTGCCAGGTAACATTTGAGTATTAATCTTTTTTATTCTAAAGAGGAAAAAATCTACAAATTAACGTTTGATACCTCACAACTTAAGCTCAGTAATTTGTAGAGTACTTAGCTACTTTAACAACAAAAAGTAATGTTTTTAAAAATCTACTAAGTATTTTCAAGTTGATCTTAAAAATATGTCATCAAAATTACTTTAATAATTCTGTTTTCTTCTACGAAACTGCATCTATCTCTCGTTTTAGAGTCGATTTTTTTTTTATTAGCTGCTTTCTTATAATTACATATATGATATGCCCATAATATTGCTGATCAGTTAATATAGACTACAGGGCTCTTTCAATAAACCCTCACTAAATCTAATTTAAATATGTATAATTCCAGGTTGAACTTCAACACGTACTACGTAAAACAGCTAGAGAAGTTCTGCTCCGACGACAAACTGCTAGACGCCGCCCCCGGGTCGTCCTAGCGTCGGGCCGCGCCGCGTCGCGCTAACTTGGTCACTTCAGTCTGACCACATCATTACATCACTAATAAAAGACACTAAATATAATTAATAATAAAAAATGCTTCGTGTTCGCAATTATCACAAAAAGTAATGGCGTCAGGTATTTTTTGGTATAATATATAAGTACCTAAATTTTAAATCAACTACAGTAGTACCCGGCCGTAAATATTGCACATCGACCTGTGGAAAGAGACAATCGGTCAATTTTAAATGCAAATGTATATTTTTTGAGATTGAACAGTCATTTGATCTTTTTTTCTGTCATTTGAGTCAATTTGTTTACAGTCGAGAATTTGTCATTAGAAAATCTCTTGCCTAGCCAACGAGGTAAATCGAGGAGTTGGTGAATGTCAAAGAATATGTTTTACACAAGTTCCTAGAGATATTTATAGTACTTGATGTTGATGATATGGCTCTACATTTTTATTAAAATATTTTTCAAATAACATAATATACTTACTACCCATATTATATAGGTCTATGATAGCAATAATGTAATATTAATTATTATAAACCTATTAATACTCCTTGCCACTGTTAATTATTTTTTTTTAAATACATTGGTTGCCACATAAATAATACTTTATAATACCAATTAAAATGTAGTAATTTTAATTAATTAGTCCCTGTTATAATATTTTTGCACGAAATAATAAGTGAATGTAAAATAATTGAATATAATTAATACACAAATTCTTCCTTCCGTCTTCTCGTTAATTAAAAAAACTATATTAATAATTAATTGAAATAATAGGTAATATTAGTATGTATACTCCTGCCGAGTAACAAATAGTACAATGAGATATTTTATATGTAATTCCAAAACGGTATTATTCACGAAATAATTATTAACAAAATGCGCTTAATAAAATTATAATAGGACACTACTATTTTATATTACATTTATGAATAATGACTTCATTGGATTCCATGATTAAATTAACACTTGTTAGAATAAGTAATTATAAATTTAAGGCAGGATGGAATTACAAATTACAAAATAATGTGCCGTTGTCCATGACTATGATTATATTAAATGTAATTAAGGTATATTTTACTCGTTTTTTTATACATATTAACCAGGATCCCATCGAAACTCGTTGCAATACTGTTCTGTTAGCCAAAATAAGTTAAAAAAGAAAAATTTTGTAATTGTAATTTAAAAATGGGTACCCGCCTTGTTTGTTATGGTTAAAAATGATAGTTCAAATTTGAAGATTTGCTTCAGTTGATTGATTGCGTTAGTTGGTTGTTCTAATATTGATTGCTATGATTCTCATGTCAATGTAAATATGATATTGTAAAAGCTAGTTTCAAAATAACTATTACATAGTTTATTCTCATTACCGCCTAGTAAATTATCAGATGTGTGTGTTGTCCTTTCCGGTCTATAGATGAAAAATCCAATTTGAGCATCTTAACTTTGGAACACAAAATAAGGACCTACTTAGCAAACCTATAATAAGATTAACATCTTAAAGCCCATATCGATGTTACCAAATTAAACATAAAGCCACGTACAGACATCGCGAGGCGTGCGGCACGAATGGTTCGGCTCGGGATGTCTGTACGTGGCTTTAAACTCTAGGAATTGTAAAGTATAGATAATAATATCTTTACTCTAATCACATAGAAATCTCATTTAAATTGTGCACTCGTATGTTTTAACCATCGATTTAACTATAAATTTATTATTATTATTTTACTAATTCGAATTAAAAAATCTCATTCCTTGCGATAGGTAAGTGATAATTGGCCAAGACAATTAGTTGGTAAATAAATTATTTGTAAGCTGGTAAAATATGTATTTTAAGCAAATTAAAATAGATTTAGAAATTATACATTATACCCCTTCCACTATATTTAACAACATTTGACAGATTGACGTTAGTGACGTTCAGCAGTATCTCGAATGTAATCCCATTCGATTGTATGCGATTTCGCGATTTTTCAAATTACTTTATTTTACACATTTGGATCTTTACATCAACTTACATTATCATTTTATTATTGTTTCTTTTTTCTATGTTAAGAGAATTAGCTTATACCTAGCTTAAAATGATAAAATTATAGTTAACTTAGGTATTATTTAAAATACATAATTTATCGTGACACATTCGCGGGTTATGGCTAATTTAAAATATCATATTACATTTTATAAACGTATTATGAAGAGTTCAGGTTTATTCATAGCATTTATTTCTACCGATTATTTGTAATTTGTTTCATAATGGTGGTAATCGTTATGAGTGTCCATCACTAAGTAACCATGGTAACTGAAAAAAACATGGGTACGTCCATGAAATACAATATAATTTGTTTGAAAAATAAGCGGAAGTATTACGAAACTTCATGGTCGTGAACTGTCAAAAAGCTAAAATTACGCTTCAAGGGGTATAACAATTATTACAGTTACTGTGAGAGTAGTAAAGTCACTAACTAAATCTAAGCTCCAAACTCGCCATGTTGTCGAAGACAGGATGCTATCTGTACCGTATCCAGAGCTGGGAAATATCATTGCCATATCCAAAACGGTGGCAATAGAGTTGTCGTATCCAGAACTGAGCAATAGAAATACCTTCCGCACATTAGCGTTACGATTAGTAAAAATGCTCTGCCATTATTATTCATGTTATTGTAGTGTTCATTTCATTAATTCTTTAAGTTTATTATCGAATTATGATTATAGATCTGTTCTGTGCATTTGAATTGTATTATGAATTGTTTGAACTAATAATATTTAAGTACTTACCCAACAAACATTTTTGAAGTCACTACAACGTCTCCATTTGAACTTTTGGTTATAAAAGCTGGTTGCAAAAACGTTGTAGTAACGTTGAGGCGACCGAAAATAGGCCCATTTTATACGAATCAGAGTTGTAATATAGTCGCGTAAACGTTGTATAAATGAAATTTTAGTTCTGTAGTCGTCGTGTAGATGTTGCAAAATCTATTTTTATCGCTGTTTCACGACATTTTGCGACATGACAGTGTTAATTACGATTTTTATGTAACATTTTTGTTGCAAAGTGAATTGAAGTGTCAAAACTGAGACTTAAACTATAACGAGGTAACTTTATCTTGTGTCATCAATCGAGTCTTTGAAGTTTATAAAGGAAGTAGCCATTTTTAATTAGAAACTAAATATGTGTAACATCTTTAGCTCGTATTAAAGTGGTTGTAGTGCATATATCTGATGGGAAATTAATGTTATCGTGTAATATGCGTTAGTTTTGGCAATAATGCAAACGCGCCATACTAATTCTTATAAATAAACATGCTCAATAAACTGGATCGACTTCTAAACAACTGCATTCGATTCGTTTACAATCTTCGAAAGCATGATCATGTCTCCTTCTACCGTTCAGAGTTGAATTGGCTGCCTATACGTCAACGACGATATCTTCGGACGCTGACAACTTTATTTTCCCTGCTTACTTCTCCTAATGCTCCTTCTTACCTCATTCCACATTTTCAATATCTATGTTCCAGTCACAATAGACACCTTCGGTCTTCACACAATCTTTTACTTCTTTGTCCTTCTCACACCTCTGCTCTTGTTCACTCTTCTTTTATGATACAATCCATTCTTCTATGGAATGCCCTCCCTCTTGAGATCAGGATGACTACGAGTCGTGCTGCATTCAAAATTAAAGTCCGTCAACTGTGTACTGGTTATTAGCAGAATAACTTCCTTCCTTCATTATTTATATATTTGGTCTTACATTTATGTATATATACCTATATATATATTTATATATAAATATATATCTCTTTTTTGATGTAGTGTGTATTTTTAATTATTTAAACTGTTTTTACTATTTGTTGTTTGGCACCTACCAATTTACTTTTCTCTGCATCACCCAATGGTTAGCTGGAAGAGAATGCCTTAAGGCATTAAGCTTACCCTTGTACATTAATTTTTATTGTGTGCATAAATTATAAATAAATAAATAAACATAAATTATCCATACATTTTTAGCGAACGTACAAATATTTACCTTTTCACAACATATGGTTCTGATTACAACAGTAAGACAACATCAAAACGACTTTTTATTTTGTGCATTTATTTTTTATCAGTTTAGTATCAGCCATATTAACAAAATTAGGGTTCTTTGAATAAATTAGAGTACATAAGTAGTCGGATATAATAAAATGATATTTTTTTTTGTATATTTTCAATGTTAAGGCATGAAATCTGTTTAATGCTTGTGATTGCTAAAAAAAATATTTTATTTTATTGGAATGTTAATAATAAATAAAACCAATTTGATTAATTTATTTTTATTTACACCTTTCACACTAGAGTATGAATGACTGGAGTAAAATAAATATTTGAGCCATGTTCTATGGACACTAGCTTATACTTTAGGTCAGTAATATTAAATGTAGCTTCTAATCTTCTCATATTGATACAATTTATCATAAATATATTTAAAAATGATGACTAGGCTTTTCAACAACATTCGGTGACATTTTCTATAATATTCCCTAACAAATTTATATAAGTGTCGTTAAGTATTTTATATAAATGTTATTTCGAAACCCTCATGCTTGTCAGTCAAAAACCACTTATTATTTTTATTTATTTTTCATTTTCTTCATCTTCCTTTTCCTCTACTAATGCAAAAGCACTAGGACCACTTTCCACACTTTGCGCAATATGATACATACTCTGCGCTAATCTAAACTGTACAAGTAATCGTTTCAACAAACATAGAAAAACATTTCTTAGTTACAATGTCACTTATACTGCAGTTATAAAACATTTAGTTGTATAATTGTTGCATAATAGTATAAGAATTTGACTGAGAGTCGTGTAAGAGTGCAATTGGTAACTCTTTTGCGATTGTCACGTAAGAGTAGTTCTCACGACTTCTTTACAAATAACGTTTGTGTAAAAGTCGTAAAGACGTTCCTAGTACGACTTCATTGGCTATACCAGTGAAAGTTGTATAATGGTAATTTCAAATAGTTGTATAAACGTCAATGCACGTTTATACAACGACTTTATACAACTCTGAGTTCTATTCAGATAAGGGGGCATGAAGTTGTATTATACGCTGAAATTACTTCAATACGATGTTTTAAGTACTTTGAGCCGTATAAGTTCCAATTAACAGACTAAAATGTTTGTTGGGTACCTACTTTGAAATTGTTATTAAAGATTTTAAAAAAAAATTGTTATTATTGTTCTCCAGTCACCATTTATTTACTTTTTTTGATACCATTTTGTTGCCTATCCATATAAAAGAAGTAAGTAGCTATGTACTATTGCACGTAAGATACAAAATAATCTAACAATGTACCAACTTGTTCCAATTTTATTAATTTAAATTTACTCTATTGTTTATTACTTCCTAAATCTTGTTATGTAAATAATACCTGCTATCGTTATTATTATTTAATAAACCTAATTGCTGAACTAAATGATTTTTTAATGCTACTTTTTCGATAAACTCCTATCGCAACTGATTTTAATTCGTTTTGAAATTCTTTAGAAGGTCGAATAGTACCTAATTTCCTCATTTTCAACTCGTCAGATTTGCAACTCGACGTTCTGTCACAGAACGAGTACAACTGAGAAGAAAAGTCATAAAAAACAATTTTAAGCGACTTCAAAAAAAAGGACGAATTTTTTTTATGTATGTTCACCAACTATTTACAAACGGTTGGACTGATTTCGATTTTTTTTTGTATGAATGGGTATATTTTACAGGTGCATCCCATTCTAAAGAGGTCTGGGTCTGATGATGGGATCCTGGAGAAATCGGGGTTAGGTACGTACTTACTATACAGGGTTACAGGAAAAGTCGTGCTAGATCCGTTAAGGGCGTGGAGTACCCATCATTTCTGACTTATTTTACTATGAAACACCCTACCCTAAACTTAACCCTTTTCGAGATATTCGGCTTTTAATTTTTTTATGAAAAATTGCCGATTCTTAGGCTACTAAATTATTTTTTTATTTTTTTGTGTATCTTTATATTATTATTATTGCATTTTTACATGGGTAATAAGATGCTTTAGGACGTCAATAATTAAAATAGTGCATAAGTTAATTGAATGGACCGTAGTAGACAAGTAAAGGTTAAGAAAAACAAGAAAATATTGGAAAGGTTATTTTTCTCTAAGCCATAACTAAAAAAAACATTATGGGAATTGTTCGGCAGATGTTTTTCTAAATATCTACGTTTCATCAGCTATCTGACGAGGTATAACAGTCTAGGGTTTGTATCACATTTCATGGAAAAAAAGTCGTTCAGACGCTCCAGGTAGCAGGTCTAACGGTCCCGCGTTTATTGTCCTTCAAGTTGAAACCAGACAAAGTAAAGATTTATGTAGATGCGAATGAAAGAAAAAATATGGGAATACAACAGGGGGTATTGTTTTGGTTGTCAGTCTGCTTTTGTGCTTCGTACATAGTAGATGTGATATCGTTTTGGTCTTTTTCTCGACTTGGCTGTGATTCTGGACTATTTCTTCTGATTTGTGACTACTGTGCTTGTTAACCGGACTCTGATTTGTACCTGTGATACGGAAGTGTTGAAGATGACGTCCTACACACCTGAGGAATATGCTGATATGCTTATTTGTTACGGATACTGCCATTGTGTGTCTGCGCAAGCTCGCAATGAATACATAACTCGCTACCCTGGTCGTCGAGTACCGGATGTGGCCGTTTTTGACAGAGTTTATCGAGCCGAATCCAGTTTCGTCTGTAGAAGACTTAAGAGAAAGGATTGTGGATGCAGCAAACAAAATAAGGATCACGTTGACCACTAGAGTAGTGAGGACTGGTCTCCGTAGAAGGATGCGACAATGTGTCAGAAATAGAGGCGGCCATGTTGAACATGACCTGTAAACAATAAAAACTTATGAGAAAACCTCAATAAATAACATTTCATGCTCACGTATTGTTTTATTTTACTATTTAGGGCTAATAATTTTCTTTCTTCTTCTCTGTCGCCTATAAAACTAACTTTTTTCAATGGAATTGAATAAAACCTTAGACTGTTATACCTCGTCAGATAGCTGATGAAACGTAGATATTTAGAAAAACATCTGCCGAACAATTCCCATAATGTTTTTTTTAGTTATGGCTTAGAGAAAAATAACCTTTCCAATATTTTCTTGTTTTTCTTAACCTTTACTTGTCTACTACGGTCCATTCAATTAACTTATGCACTATTTTAATTATTGACGTCCTAAAGCATCTTATTACCCATGTAAAAATGCAATAATAATAATATTAAGATACACAAAAAAATAAAAAAATAATTTAGTAGCCTAAGAATCGGCAATTTTTCATAAAAAAATTAAAAGTCGAATATCTCGAAAAGGGTTAAGTTTAGGGTAGGGTGTTTCATAGTAAAATAAGTCAGAAATGATGGGTACTCCACGCCCTTAACGGATCTAGCACGACTTTTCCTGTAACCCTGTATATACCTACTATAGGTTGTACCAGAAGCTCATGGCAAATTGGGAAATAATAAACTAATATACTTCATACAACATAGTAGGTACTCCCAGACTTGTTCTTTAATATCTATACCTACATATAATAAATCTGTAGTGAAGTCAATTCTGTACATGAAATATTTCCTCAAAATAACTATCAGGGTGTGATAAGTGATCGATACTGATGCCAAAAATGCAATCAGTAAAATTTTTGTCTGTCTGTCTGTATGTTCGTTATAGAAACAAAAACTACTCGACGAATATTGATGAAACTTAGTACGATTATTCTCCATACTCCTGGTCAGGTTATAGTATACTTTTCATCACGCTACGATCAATAGGAGCAGAGCAGTGAAGGAAAATGTTGGTAAAACGGGAGAAATTGTGTCGTGACGTCATAGCATTTTAACAGATGATTCGTGACGTCATAGAATTTTTGACAGATGAGTCGTGACGTCATAGGAGTTTTGACAGCTGAGTCGTGTCGTCATAGAGTTTTGACAGGTGAGTCGTGACATCACAAAAATTTGACAGATGAGCCGTGACGTCATATAGTTTTTGGCAGATGATTTGTGACGTCATAATTTTTTTGACAGATGAGTCGTGACATCATAGGAGTTTTGACAGAGAGTCGTTACGTCATCGCATTTTGGCGGGAAAATAAATATGTTTGTATGAATTCCTGGGTGCGCGAATTATCACTGCAGCCACTCTCAGCCAGTTCCAATCACTGATTCAGAAATAATAACGGCGGTTAAGCAATGTCGGCGAGGTCATTCTATTATGGGTGACCACACAGTAGTAATGTACAATTTCATCTAGGCATCTTCGTGCTTTAGATGGCACGTAAGACGGTGATCCCGGCTATCGTTGTTGTGAGAAAGTCGTTAAGCTAAGTCAAAGGCTTTTTATAGGGTTCTGCAAAAAAAATTGTACGTTTGTACTACCAAAATATTTTTTGCGTGAACGAAGTCGCGGGATACAGCTAGTATACTCATAAAATTGTACTTATACCCATCGCATAGTACATTCTATTATTATTAAAATTAATTAAATGAAAAAAAAAGGTAATTAACAGACCAGGAAACCAGGCGAGAGGTGGCAGTGGTGACATATTTGTTTAACGTATTACGCGGTATAACACATAATCCGGATATACTGCTGGAAATCCGTTTTAATGTACCGGATGAGTACAGGTCGGCGACGGCAACCACTGCTGTTGGTGGTACCGTCCGCGCGTACCAATCTGCAGCAGCGAGCGCCGCTGACGCGCGCGTTGCGCACGTTCAACACTATCGCTGAACGTGCAGATTTGTTTGCATGCACACAAAAAGAATTGGCACAAGCCGCGTATTGGGTGTGCAGTTCTAACATAAGTGAATAGTATTTAAAAGTTTTTCTTTTTATTATTATTTAATTTTACTCTGTAATGTTAGATTAAATAAGAAATAATTTAATAAGGAGTCATATTATATGTTTTGGATATGTTTATTAAGTGTAACTAGTAACTACTCTATCGCATTAGTTAGTATGTAATAATAAGTAAGTGTATGTAATAATAGTTGTAAGTTTGGTTTTTAAATAAATTTGCATAATATTATAGTTTATCATACTGCAATGCATATTTTGTTTGATAGTACAATATCTGGGCAATCGCGAATCTGATGAGTTGAGAATCTGGTAAACAGCTCCTGAGCGATATATTTCGCAAACACTAATTTACTATTGAATAAAACCGGCCAAGTGCATGTCGGACTCACGCACAAAGGGTTTCGTACCATTGATTTATGAAAATAAAGGTCTTTTATTTCTTTTTATATTTGAGTTAAATGGTTTACGATTTATATTATACTTACTTACTAGATCTCGTTCAAAACAATTTTCGTTGGTAGTTTTTATAGTAATATACAATGTACCTACATCTTGTTTTTTTTAGATATATTTTGTTTCTTATTTTAGAACTTTTTTCTACTTTGGAAGCGTCTGTCACGCAAAGTATTCGGTTTAGAAAAAAAATATTTTAGAAACCTCGATATCATTTTTGAAGACCTATCCATCTACGGCATCTACCTACCAAGTTTCAACAGTAGCTCTTATAGTTTTAGGAAAAAATGACTGTGACATACGGACGGACAGACAGACTTGACGAATTTATAAGGGTACCATTTTTTGCCATTTGGCTACGGAACCCTAAAAAGACAAATGTGTAATCAACTGTACATTTTACGACGACTTGAAAATCTGACGACTTACAAATCTGTCGAGTTGAAAAACACCTCTAATTTTGCCTATAGAAAGCACGTTATCATCTGAGTACTCTAAAAAGAGATAGACCCGCAAGTGAAAAAGCGAGATAGATATAGAGAAATTATATGGCTTAAGACTCAACTACTAACTGACCCGTGCCCACTTCGTTGGACGGCGAAAAAAACGCGTCCCTTTTTTAAACATATTTCATTACTGCTCCACTCCTATTAGTCATAGCGTGACAATATATAGCCTATGACACTCTCCGATAAATGAACTATGCAACACAGAATTTTTTAAATCGGTTTAGTAGATCCAGAGATTACCCCCTACAACGTCACAAACACACAAACTTTACCTCTTTAAAATATCTCTGCGACGTATGTCAAATTGACATTTATAGGGTTGTCAGATTAACAATAGCTTTTATTGATACCAATGAAACGAACAGATTCGCGATGCAAGCGCGATTTAGTGACGGCACAAAATACCTGATTACCACTCTCCCTCCGTTCTCACCGTGGTTTCGTCAGACACATTCGCGTTGCAGTTGCGCGTTGTCAACGCGACTGCCACGCAAATGCGACTAACACGCGTAAGTAGCGATGCTGTCGTGCCTTTAGCATCGCTATAAAAAGTCGCCGTAGGCGAGGGGCTCTTAGACATTTTGCCGAATTGCAAGGATAGAATTATAGTCGTTTATTTATCACAATAAATTAAACACATTTTGACCATGACAGTTAATCTATTTTAATAATAACAGACTTTTAAATACAATCTTAATCTTGCAACATTCAATTGGTTTCGTTTGATACATAAAAGCACAAATCACTTATCTGACTCAACAATAAATACATTGCGTAACATTGGAATACTCCCTAATCTAATTTTCAATAAAAAAAACAATAAATTACTTTAGCATGGACATGACACAAAATGACTTGAAATGATTATGAAATTTGATAACACAGCATGCGAAATTATTAAAACTAATAATGATCGAGGAACTACATTAAAAATACACTTGGAAAAGCAGTATGTTGTCTTAAAATTTATTAAACTAAAAAATGTATTGACATCTACTGTATATTAACAACTAAACCACCCTTTTAAGGGGGAAAACCATAATATACAACTAATCACGTCGTTTTCTAACACACTACTCAACCATAATACGAACAAGACTTGTGTAAAACTAAAGACAGCCAACCATGAAACATCTAATACAGTAGATGTTACAAGTAATATCACTGTGTTACTAACTACAATGTTAACATGAATACACATTACCTTAAATTATGTGCAATTACATTTTAATATATAATGAAATGGTAACTGAAGTTAGCATTATGTTTGTGCACTAATGAAATTATATTACTGTATTTCCATTTTGTTATACTCTCCTATACTATTGGCACCGTTGTTTCGCAACCAAATATATAAATTCTTCAAAGTAAGCTTTTCCATTTTGTACCACTATACTCGTCAAAATTCATCTTGACAATAATAAATATAAAAAAAAACAGCAACTTCAGCTATATTTTTATGTAAAAGTTCATAATACATCAAAAGCCTATAATTATTATGTTTTCATTGAGCAGTTTGGTATATCAATAATATTGAGTATGACAATACAAAATGGAATCCTGGCTCCCGACTTAAATAAAACTTCTTCAAAAATCAAATGAGCAACAATAAGTACTTCTTACAATAAGTCGTATAAAATCAAAGACGGTAATCTGATTTTAAACATTCTGCTTATTAAAAATTACGGTTTATTTATTCGCAAACTGGTAAGTATATAGGTTTACCTCAATTTATAATTACCTTGGTCTATAAGGTTATGTTTTTAAAAAGTTAAATGCTATTTTAATAACGAAGCCCATATGTTTAATAGCACTATTTGTGACATATAACACATACACCAACAAAGCCATCTATGACAATCCCTAATCATCTTTCATTCTATACGACTAAAATATAATTGAATAATACACGCAGTTTTAAACCATCATGTAGTGACATTATTAAAAAGTGATCTATATGAGTAACATACATTTGCTTTTACATTTTGAACACTCAAAAATTTTTGGTTTGCAACTATAAATCAGTTTTATAAAGAGTACAGAGAGCTTGTAAATAAAATGTTAAAAGCAAATGAATGTGAATAATAATAATATTGATAAGTAAAAGAGCCTAATGCACATAATTCGCCTATTGTTAAGAGGAGTATGTATGTACAGACTAATTACTCAAATTAGCTAGCTAACAGACTAGAGTCTTCCTCCTGCGGTAACCATCACCACATGTGCGTCTCTCGTATCTCGCTGATGATCTGACCGGCGCGTTGTAAAGCCTGTTACAAAGAAATGCTTAGATAAGTATAATTTTATTTATTTATTTGTTTTATACAAGGAATGTTAAGTGATTTATCGCCAAATTTATTCATGTTCACCTGTGGAGCATGATAGACCAATATTCATTAAGGAAGGAGGAAAACTACACTTTACAGGGTGGCTGTCAAGTTGAGATGATGGTTAGTTAATCTGTGCTGATACGTCAAGTAGAAGAAAGATCAAAAAGCTTGCCGCGGTGATCTTCCGTTTAATATTCGATAATATGCTGTAATAGAAATTGTTCTTCAGACCCTATTTTCAAGGATCAGTAAGCAAATGCATAATACCTTCAGCATATCAGCTGCTTCCTTCCTCCTCTGTGCAATATGCTCCGACTCGTTCAACAGACTTTCAGCTTGATCAGACTTATACAGATGCGTGACGAGCTCCGATTGCAAATTATCTTTCACGTAGTTCACGAGGAAATGCATAACTGCCTTTGGTACAGAGTCTTGAATCGATTTTCGTACTATGTAAAAGTACGATTTGATCAGACGTTCTGGAAAAAAATACATAATTTGTTATAACTTGGAAAAAATACGATGTCAACTCCTACGTCTACTACCAAGTCCTAGATTTGGTTTAACATACACCTAATTTACGAACACATATTTATATGCAAACCACGAGACAAACACTTTACTATCATAAATCGTTTCCTAAATGTGTAAGTTAAGTTTATGTAAAAGTGTAAGAAAAAGAGTTGAGAAGGTAGCACCGTCTAGATAAATGTAAAAAAATTATATTTTGATTATTCGGAACAAACCAACATGTTTATAATGTAGTTTTTTTTTCGTGATTGTCGTTTTCAAATCCAAATGCATTTAGTAAAAACTGTGCATTTGTTTTTACATAAAGATACTTCAATTATATTTACATTATTTTAGAAATGGCTTTGTGATACATTTATCACTTTAGGTGTAGGAATTGTTAAATTAAACATTTAGTTACAAGTGCATGATACAAATATTTTACTAAGCTAGCTGTGAAAGCGGTAACAGAAAATTAATTTTAAAAATTAAAGTTTCGCATTCATGGAACAGTAAAATTACGAAATACTAAGAAACCTATCCCATATCAAAAGTTCTTCAAATGAGAAAAAAGAAATAAGTATAAAGCACCAAAAAAAAAAGTAGAGACATATCTATAAATAGTTGTCGTTTAGTAAATATAGTACCTATGTACTAAAAATGTTACTACGTTTTCGTAAAACTTGTATTTTTCATATTATGCATATGCTCTTCTGTATATCCGAAAAAAAATGCTTTAAAAACCTATAGATTTCTAAAGGATTAGTGTTTGACCAATCCTGTTAGTCGTGTATATGTTCATATTTTCAAATATAAAAGCATGTTTTGGCAAAAATATACGTTGTAATTTCTTGTGGAATTGCGCCAAGTAAGTCACTAAGCAAATTTAAAAAAACCACGGATCTTATTTTGTACATAATCGAAATTATGACATTAAAATAAATTTATAATAATATTTTTGGTAAGGGATTAGTCTTTACATGTATCTACAAAAAAGCAATAAGCAACAAGATATCGATGATAGGTGGTCGGAAATCTAAGAGTGAGAGCAAATGAGTAAAGCTGTTCTGTACATCCGCGTATTCTAAACTCCTCACCGACTAAGTCACCCATTTGGCTTAATTGCATTATGTTGATCCCATCTAATGTCTGTGGGTTAGTGATTAGGAATGATGGTTTCTCTCTCCGTCCACCTAGCATCATAAGAAAATATTGTTGATATTATTTTGTTAGGGGGGAATTAGTTAACAAACATTTGTTTTTAATGTGACATTTACTTTATTTGGTTAAGTACATGTTGGTAATTATCATAGATGGTAAAGGGGTTTTTAGTAAAGAAAACAGGTCTAATCTATCATAGCAGCTTACATAAGTTTAAAAGTTTGCATATGTTTATCATAAGTAATTTGTAGGAAATAAAATAAGTAAGACATTCCAAAAAAAAAACAGTTTCTCAACTTTATTTAAAAAAAATCCTGCATACTTCAATGCCTGGGATAAAAAGGGCATTATTAAAAACAAAGGATATTACATAAAGATATTATATTTAGCCTACTTAATATATGATGTAAGTTTAAAAAAAAGTAGGTAGTTATATAATAAAATTGACTTACCAATGACATCACAGTCGTGTTGTTCCCGATCTGATAACTTGCGGGAGTGCTGGCTGGGTACTTCCGGTAATAAGTTTACAGGTTTTTGTGGTGTTAATACCTTTATGTTGTCTGGTGTTCCATTGACCTACAATATTAAATATATTTTTCAAATACTGTAGAACCATAAACGTAACTGTCCCATTAATCAATAACAGCCTACAAAAAAACTAAATCGCCAAATATTTTATTAAATTACTTTTTCAAATAATAATAAACAAATATCACAGTAACAAGCAACAAACACTTCTTACATCTGTATGGCATCTCACGAATCACCCTAGATGAGGGAAGGAATCTAATCAAGTAATTATCTTGCAGAAGTGGTATAAGTGCAATTGTTTACACAAGATTTTGACATGATGAACTTATCATAGCCCTGTTATTTCACTAGCTACTTCTGTATTCTTCCACCAGCAGGCCAATTCTCGAAACATAGTACATATTTAATTTAACTTAATTTTTAATTTTTTTAAATTTTATTTTTAATTAATCCAAAGTGGTATTCTTGTCCGGTAAAGAAAAAGTTAAAATTAAGTTAAATGGCAAAAAAGAGTTAAATAACAGAGTTGCCAGTTTACGGTTTACAATTTAAAAGATTGGAAATTTTAATAGATTTTCTAAGACTCCATATACAGAAATAAAACATTAATATATAAATCAACTACAGGAAATTATCTTCGGTAAATTAAAATATTATAAGTTCCGTAAACATCTATTCTAAGAAAAAATAATATGAAAATCAGGGTCTTTGAATGTAATAATGCGATATCCCTAACTTGTTTTTCCCGCTCGTTACGCTTCCCTCGCGCATGCGCACTGCCGCTCCTAAAATAAACGCAAAGGTTTTGACGTTTCATAATGACAAAAATACTCATTTTAGCGCGAAAATTACAAGATTTTAAAAATATTTTAAAAAGATTTTAAATTATAAATACAAGAATACCTATTGTGTCACAATTTGACAACTAAAAGTTAAATTAACTTTATTTTTAACGTATATAAGGAACGAGAATTGACATGCTGATCACAGTAATATCTATTTTGCACACTACTACTTGGTCCATTTCGTTGCCCATAGCGGTAACTATAGGAGTTCATATAGGTGGAGACCTACCTAGATTAACTCTTGTAAAACTACGGGAACTACTAGTAGCAAATAAAGTGCTCTACAGATAACTCACCTGAGGAGATTTAGGAGATTCACTGTTAGCAGATTGTGGAGAATGTTTATTTTCTTGTCCATCTGTTATTGCTGGAACATGCTGAGAATATTTATCAATTAATTAATTGTTTTGTTATCAAATTATTTGATTTATTATAAACAGCACGTGCTACAATTAGATGACAAGCAAATATGAACTTTATCTACAATATCAATTAACCGATTTTATTATTTGCGTAATAGTAATGCCATAATAACAATCTCGTATGTAGATAGATAACAATCGTATTTGCTTTTATTCGAGGCCCAGTGTCTAGTGTGTACTATACCATTTTTCAGATCTTATGGGTACGGTGACGTTTAGTATTTGTCATTACTAGAGATGTAGTAACACTAAAATCGTTTTTAAAAATACCGATTATATATCTAACCGATATAATATACAAACAAGAATAAATCGATTATGGGTACAAAATACAAAAACTTTATTTTTTCAAAAATAAATGATTCGTCCTTGATTCGTACTTGATTCGTCACTGACATGAATAATTAACTTAAAATCGTCTGAATTAATATTAATAATGAAAGGATTCCAGTCTCCTCCTCCTGTACAGCCTCCAAACATGCAAGGTATAATTCGGAAAACCTGTACTATTATGTTTTAGCCGTCTAAAAAGACGAACAAAATACTTTCGCTACAAATCCAATACACCAATGTGTCTTATCCACCAACACGATACCAAACCAAGATACCATTCCATATAATTTCACAAAAACTTATATTTATAAGAATTTTGAAATGTAATTAAGGAATATTTAAAAAAAAAAATAATCGATTAATCAATTTAATAAAAAAAAAACCGATTTTAACAATTTTATTGTGTCAATCTCTATTGAGATTCGTTCCGAGTCGCGCATACGATTTCAAAATTTATATGTTTATATTTTACATAATAAGGTTGAAGATGGTATAAAAACCAAATATTTCATATAATTTTATTAAATAATCACGTCTAAATAATATTTTTATTTTTCTATCAGTTCGGGTTCATTAGTTGATAGCTTTTATTTTGAATTTCTACAAAAGTAAAATAAGTAACACGGAAAAGATGAAATGTCACCGTACCGTTCCTGTCTGATAATAACTATACAAGTATTTACAATATAAACTATATGGTGTGCCGAAGTGCATAACAACATTCCCTTATTGTTATAATTATGTTAACTTGGACTTAACTGGTATGATCAGAGTTACAATAACTTTAATTTAATTGTCATTTAACTATAAAATTCTTATCACGATAAACAATTTGAATTTTTCTGTAATACTCGAGGTTAATATTTTTAAGACACTAAAAAAATATCTTTGTGATGACTGACTAAGAATACAGGGAATACCAAGAATACCAAGCCATCTTATCCTGAAGGTGAGGTAAAAGTATGCTATGATGATTATATGACTCAAAAATAAACTTCAAAACTATTACTTTAAAGTACATAAGTAATCATTTTTCCCCTATCTGGGGAAATAAGTTGGGTAGTATGTGTAATAACCTGGATAACCTCTATACTTCGAAAATGACTCCTAAAATTTTGGTTGAGAATGCTATTGGACCAAGCCGTTTTTCGTTATCACCGCTTCTCTGATGGCATGTCTCAACAGAAATCATAAACGTTTTCCCGCGTAAGGATAATTACCATTGAAAATTAACCCTAAATGTTCCGGAGGAGATAACTGCATTAAGTGGAATGGTAAAGAAGCTAGTGAAATTACAGGTCTATTAGATTTAAAAAACCTCATTCTAGTTTGGGGAAAGGGTTGGATGTTTTTTAAACACAAAATGACCTGCAACTGCAGTGGGGACCACTTACCATTCGGTAGGCCGCATGCTCGTCTGGCACCTTAAAGCAATAAAAAGCCAAATTCTCTCACAAATGGTGGTATAAGGTACACTTGTTGGATTTTACGACAGACTCGGGATAAGATGGAGTGGCAAGAGATGTCAAAGTTTATCATCACACATATTTTATGCAAGAAGTTCTGACCAAATGGCAAACACTTTAGTAAATTATTTGTGGCTTTTAGATAAGTATTGTTAATCTTATTCTGCTCATTTCATATCTGCGAAAGTTTGCAAGAATATACCACAAACTACTAAACAGAACTGGCAGAAATTTTGTATAAGTGATCCATCAGAAAAAAGGTAATAACCATTTACAGTATGAGGACTTTGATAATATGATTGGTTTTTAAAGAAAGACAGACAACAATGAGGAAGCAAGAAAGTGAGATTATAATTTATTGATGATTTTGAAATTGTATATTATGACGTTAATAATAAGTGCTATATTTTGTTGCACTGCAATGACTTTTTATCGAAGTGCAATGTTTCCGTCACCAGTGTCACTTTGTAAGACATGATGAAACACACAATGTCAAATAGAAGTAGGGATTCAATCTTTTATAATTTCAACCTTATACCGAACGCCATAAGATACATTTTAATGTAATAATTTTCAAAACTTATCCTAAAATTATTCAGCTATTTTCGGTAATCGGATGTACTTTTATTACTCATTGATTTGCTGTCTTTCTTTAAAAGCCAATCACATTATCAATGTCTCCATACTGTACTTACATTTACATATAATAATATAATAGTTTTCAAGGTACAGGGTTTAGGTTAATTTCTGCACAGACTCAAGAGTTTTACCCGTAATTCAAGGTGTGATTTTAAGCCTGGCTATAAAAATTATTGAAACATCACATTTTACAAAAAAAAACTATAAAGATAAGTGATGTTTTTTTGTAATTTTGATAGACAGGCTTTATAATTTATTCTAAACATAAATACACCATAATTTGTTAGAAATGTATGTGTTCTAATGAAGGTTAATCAGCAATAGAATGAAAGAGAACCAACATAGTATTCAAAGCTTGACTGCGATGACCATCACATGATTATATTAATACAATGTGGCTAAAATGAGTCTGTAGTAAATACAGTACTAGCCCACACAAAATAAGGCACATTTATATTTTACCTTGTTATACGTATCCCAAACACTTGCCAAGAATACTAGGGTGGACCCTCTTTCACCCATTTTGCGAAGAAATTGCTACAAAATAATCAGCATTGTTACATCACAAAAGTAAAAAAATGTGTTAAAACGGAAAATAAAGCAGAATTATAATGGCATTTGAAAAATGTGCTGTAAGTAAAGTAAGGCAAGGCGCATAAAGAAGTAAGTAAGTACGTATAATTATATTAATAATCTGATCTGTATTATGTGTAAGTTAAAGTGAGCTCACGTCTGATCGATTGAGTTCACATTTTGGTTTGAATTCACAATCATGTCAAAAGGCAAATAATTGCGTACTTAAATTTATGTAGGGATCTCGTTAGGTAACAACTTACTATAATGAAAGAAGTCATTTATACAGATGTACCATGCAAAATTGTAATTTATAAATGGAAATTCAAGATGTTTTAGCAAGCTAGATTAATAAAGAATAAACTGTACTAATGGTAATTATTTACTCTACAAGTGGTAATAATTTACTGTACCAATGATAACAATACTGTGCTAATGGTAATTATTTACTGCCCCAATGGTAATGGTAACTAGATCAATGCAGTACAAAAATTCACTATATTCTAACTTGACTGATTCTTCTTTGATCTTGTCAATGGGTATATTATTAGCACGCTTACCTTGTTAGTCATGTAATATAATTAGTCAGCACTATCATGCCAAAATAAACTATAAGCATATATACTTGGAATATTGTGTGTACCGGTGATGACGCGGGGCGTGAGTTCTTCTGTCTGTATACAGGGCTGTGGTCCTCCACTATACCGTCCGTGCTCTTCAATAGACCGGTTACTAGCGCCGCCTCGCGGTGAAAATCGGGATGCTTCGTGTTTATATACGCCAACTCCACAGCCACTAGGTTCTCCACCTGCAAATTATTTTTATAGATAATCAGTTTATACGTAAAATTTTCGAAGATCTAGTAAATATACAAAATAATGTGTACCAATTTTACATCCATTTGTGTATTATATCTTAGAGAAAATCAATTTACTGAATTTACCCAGGGGCTCTTTCCGCATTTGAATGTTTGGAAGTTGGGTGAAAGACGATTGTCTAAATAACAGCAAAAATAAAATATTCAGTTATTGCACATTACAGAACTCGGTCCTGCGCCTTACGCATCCAGTCCGACCCAGAGACCTTTATGAGGTCGTATGGAATTACCTTATGGTACAAGATAATCGGAACTTACTGCAAAGTACTGTTTGAAATTAAAAGTTTATAGGAGGGTTAAAATAATAGTGTAATTTAAAAATTATCTAAGTTTTTTAGTATTGAATTTGCTTCCATATTATAATTACAAAAATAAATGTCTCGTTTATGTTATTAAGTATCACATTTATTTATGTATGTACTATAAGTAGTACATGTTAAGGAAACCACAAAGATATCGTTGTGATAAAAGAACCACTTGCGGTAGGCATTGTCGTATCATGTAGACACATGACAATAGATTTATTATGCATTGTCAGAAATAATACTGTATTGTTTCGTAATTGGAACTTATGATTATTCATTCATTAGATCTCAAATTGATCCATTTACCCAATCCCGATCCCCACGTTTTGTCAACTGTCGTGAGTTTTTCTCTGTAGGTCAATTGAAAATATTTGTAGTATTCGTAGTAAAATGTGCTCTTTATTCCCATCTGCCCCCTTCGAGTTTCCCACCGGGGTTGTGGTTGGCACAGGGCCGAGGTGTAAAAACGATTTAGGGATGCAAATAAAAGTAATAGTGATATTTCTTCCATGGAGGAAAAATATAACGCACACATTAAATAAGAATATTTACATTATCGTATATATTCACGATACTCCAACAGAACATTCACACGATAGGGAAAATCGTGTATTTTGAACATGATCCAAACATTTAAAATTATCTTTGAAACGTATAAAACCAATACACATACCTACAGTAAAAGATAAATCTAATCTCCATAATATCTTCACAGTGTAAAATATCAATAAAGTATAATCATCAACTTTTGTACTTGCATTAAACTCATCGCACACAATTTTATACATTTAAATTACTTTTCAGATATCCATTTAAATTTTTGGGTGTAATAATCAAAACATTTTCGTCATGCAATTTTTTTATCGCGAGCTTTTCAGCTTGCTTATGTACATTAAAAAGTTTGAGTGAAGTGTAATGTACGATTACGATCAAATATACCGCGCCGCGAGAGCATTTCACATTTTCTAGATATTTACTTACATACTATGTTGATATTTATTTACTTTTTGTTAATGTGTGCAACGAAATAAGATTTTCTTTCTTTCTTTCTATGCTAAAAGAAATTCGAGTCATGTAGGTATTTGCATAAATTTAACATTGGCGATCGAGCTCACCCGACTGGCTGCCGCGTGAGTTCCAACATTGTACCTAACATACAAAAATTAAACATAGCAATTGTACAGAAGATTCAATTTCCCGTAGCACAATGTGAAATGATTTCGGACGTGCTCCGAATATCTTTGGTGATAATCGTACATACAGTACTCATACAGTACCCCTCTCCCCCGCCATTTAGTTCGAAAACTGACATCTGCGCATCCAATTGCAGCAACTTTAGGCCGGTCGAGTTAGTTGGCGGTTACTGTAAGATAGAAAGTGGTTTAGTACCATAGAGTTGGTGGCGGGCAGGCGCGTGCGCAGCAGCTGCGTGACGACGTCGACGATGCGCTGGTGCAGGCGCGGGAAGCGCAGCATCTCCTGCTGCACCTCCGTGCCGCAGTGCTGCACTATGCGCTGCATCTCCTCGTGCACCTAACATGACAATACGAATGAGCACCGGAATATCTTAGAGAAGTACTTAATAGGCTGTCCATCAGCCTATAGCTAGGCAGGCAGGTGTGTCGAAATCCCGACAAGACAATAGTAGGATAATATGTCGACCAAAATCCCCGGTGTTGCTTACTACTATAATTCGTTATACATATAGTAATACCTCAATAATCATGTAGTTATTTTTATTATTATTTTTTTAAAGACAGCTGTCGCTCTAGGGTATTAGCCCTGTGTCGCGGGGATTTATACAGACATGAAATTAACAGACACAAAGAACATCCAGGTTCAATACTAACTTTTGTGAATCACGCAAATAATTATATCTTATGTGGATGCCGTAATATAGTATTATAGTTGAAAGTAATTACACAAACAAGTTCTCCTAAGCGGTTAGGTATTTTTTTGTTGATATTATATTGTGTTAAAATACAAGCGCCATTCTCATGTTCACCCTGTGTAACTAGGCAGATCTTATTATACCTATAACTAGAAAGTTAAACATAAATTACCAATTCGACGCAACGCAGTGATGGATCTTCAAGTCTTCTGATTTGTCTTTTGACTAGCAGTTCAAATGACACCTCAGGAACAAATAGGGCAGGTCTTGGACCCGTTGCGTTTCTTATCGCAGTCAAAATATCCATTCGCGTCAAACCTACAGAAATAAATGAACAATTACTAGTTAATTAACAACATTAGCAATAAAAAGTATGTTACTATTCAAAAGTATATTTCGTTAAGTCGCGCGGGAATAATGGAAATATTTGATTAGGTTAATTTGTTAATTATTAGTTTAATATTTAAATAAATCACTTCCGCCCTTCTAAAATTAATTACATACATAAAATCAATTTCTGTCTTTTACTTACCTACTAACGGGTGAATAGAATCCAGTGTCCTTCCAAAAGTTTCGTGGAATATATAACATATTCTAGCACCTCCACACAGCTCTGTAGTCTCTATATTCCTGGCGGTACCTTCAATAGTGGAGCAGTAAGCGCTCGCGAACTTTGTGATGATTTGTAGCAAAGTCTGAGATTTGTCCGACACATCCTCTCCGTATGAGTTGAGTAAAGATTGGAATTGAGATATCATGACGTTCACACGGACCTATCAAGCACAATGAAGGATAATATAAGCAATTTTTATTAATTATAATATACATTAAACAAAAATTAGTAACATGAACACAGCTGGAAGCCAAGAAGAGTAAAATTAACTCCTGCAAACTTACTATCTAGTAATCGATTTGGATGCTACATAGTTTAACAAAACTGTAACTTAAACTATGGAGTTACGTGCTAAAATTCAGTTATGTAAAAAAATATATTCATGAAACAAAGATGCAAAAGAAAATTGACTTATGAGACTTTACAAAAAAATTACTTACATTTTAATTACAAAATAATAATAACTTGTATAATATAGTATAGTAATTACCTTCAGCTCTGGCAGACAATCCCTAATGTGATGCATAAGTAGTCTGTTCAATGTTTTGGCCAAGTATGGAGTACCATTGCGTGTTGCGATCGTAGGATATTTCCTTTGAAGATATGTCGCTTCATCTTTGAGTGCGTCCTAAACAAAAAATCAATGATAAAGCTTTTTGGGACATAAGCACCAGATGCAGAGTACCAACTTAATGATTTAAGTAAAAGCAATAAGGTTTTGGTCAAACAATATGTCAAACAAATCGTGCTTAATTGGTAAGAGAAATTTGTTTTACATAATTCACAATTGTCCCTATTTTTACGTTGGTAATAAAATTGAGAACCTTTAAAGTTAAACCTTAATTTTCCCAACCCCATCTGCTTATCTAGAGTTCATAAGATTTACCGTATACGCTAGAGATGAAAATTAAAATAGCAGAATTTCTTCAATAGTACGTGACGTATCAGTACATGTATGAATAATATACAATTATGACATCGGAAACCGGACATCGAGCTTTACCCATGCAAGGTATAATTTCAATGTCCGGCCGGAACATCATAAGGTCACAATATTCCAGTAGTATGACTACTACATTTTACATTCGCAGCATCTTATCAAGTGACGATAAAAATATCATTAATTATTATTACAACTTCGATAAGTATGTAATCAAACATTAATGTAAAATCATTAAAGATCAATCGTAAATGGTTTTTTTGTTACACAATACACATCATACAATAGGTAGTCGTAATAAATGTGGAGAGAAAAAAGGCCTGTAAATGTAAATACAATGGCTGCACTTTTTCTTCTACTTTACGTCATTTAATACAAAAATGCATGACTTTAATTAATCTAAAGATATAAGATAAATTAATAAATGTATTACCCCAATAGATTTATTATCAATAATGTCCTGTTGAGATCTATTTACAACACCAATAATGCCAAGCTTCACTGGTATGACGCGACCGCACAGGATGTCAATAGCATCAGTTCCTGAAATAGATAACTATTTCAGTATGCACATCGTAATCAACGATAGTAAAACATATCATAAATTTATAATTTACATAAAGATCGAGTCTTGTCATTGAGACAAAACGGTCATTACTTTTGAAAGGAAGGCCACGTCTTCCTCTGAGGTGATGAAGATAGAAAATAAATGGCATCTCCTTTCTGACAATAACGTGTTATGTTTACTGTCCATCCCGGTTTGAAGAATTAAAATATTTACTCTCTCTTTTCTTCGATGTCGAAAACTTCGATTAGAATATTAGACAAGTATAGTATATCATTGCAATAGTATTAAAACTTGGAACAAACCCTATACCAACGTAATAATATGCAAAACAATTAATCCCCTACATCATCGGAGATCCGTTTCAGCAGTGGAATATTAAAGGATTGCTAAGAAAAAGAAAAATTAAATGTTTTACTCTAGTAGGTATTTTAATGCCATTCCCGAAATTTATTTTTAAATGATAGAATAAAGGCGACTGTGCGTCAAATCGAAAAGAAAAAATGTTTCATTACAGGCGAAAGAACTATTTGATAATAATAAACTTTTTCTTACCAGCATCCATGAGATCAAGTTTGGTTACCACAGCAAGTGTCCTCCTGCCATCAGGATCAACCTCTTTAGACATTTTAATAGCTTCACTCGTGGCCATGTCTGTGTTGGCTGCGGTTACAGCCAGTATTATTGAATTTGGATTTGCAATATACTTAATTATAAGATTCCTAATTTGATTTTCAATATCTTCTGGTTGGTCACCTATTGGAACCTAGTGAGAATATAAATGGATGTTAGATTATGGCCATGATTTAAAATTTCTTAACATGCTTACACGAAATACTTGACGAACTGCGTGTTTTTCGACGATTGGGTGTTTGTAATTTACAAAAAAAAAAGTTTTTTATCCGTATTTTAGCACAATGGTACAAGCTGTGCTTCGTTTTAGAGAGATGGGGGTTAAGCGAATGTGTGATTAATATTAGTGCTATATCTCATATTACTACTTGAAATCTTCTGTTTAAAAACATTTAAAGGAACAGGCAGCAGGCAAATTTTAACGATAAAAGGGTATTAAAAGTATTGTGTTGTCAAATGTGTAGAAGTGTCAAAAGTATACCTTTGTTATACCAGGAAGATCCACCAAGGTAAGGTTTACAACTCTGACTGAGAAAATCTTTAGACTTATGGGCTCTGGGCATATACCCTTGTTGCTGCCCGCCATGCGATCTGTTTCTCTTTCTATTTCTTTTCTTATCTCGTCGAAATCCGAGTAAATCTTGTCTTTGGTATGAAGGAATTTTCCCCATTCGTCTAGATTTACAGTACCTGGAACAATACAGAAACATATTAGCTAAGGCAAAAGTTTTAAACATATGGTTGGCTAAGTGCCATAATAATTCCTGATATTACTCATTTTACCGAATTAATCGCTGGGATATTAGTGAATGTTATCTCATGAATTACTGTTGAGATTAGTCGATAAGATGATTTCGTCTTGTTTCGGTATATTTTCATTCCATTACTGGCAGAGTTGCAAGCTGTCTATCTGATAGTTAGTGGTAGATGCCGCTCATTGACACCGTAATAGCCAGATCACAGCTAAGCCGCTGACTGCTCTGGGACGCTAGCTGTTATGTACCATAGCTCTGTGAATTACTAGCTACTGTAACCTTCCCTCTAAAATCCACAACAAGGAGGAGGGTTTATAGGACACAGCGATGGTTCAGACCTAGACGGCCTCTTGCTGAAGAGCATGATTTACTAAATACATAAGCTAACATTAACCAAATAGGTAACCTGAAAATTGCGAACGGTAAATTCGACACCACCCTAGGACTGTCGGTTGGACGAGTTTGTGACATAAAGAATTTTGAGTTCTCCATGTGTCTTCGAATTTCAAACAAACTGAAAATTAGTTTAAAATTTATTGCCATCCAGTCAATCAGTAGTGTTTAATTTTGTCAGGACCAATGGTCTTCCCTTCACCTTAGTTTATTAACAGCATTAACTACTCTGTTACCTTGAATTCGACGCATATTAATTTAGGATATAATTTTTTTTGAGATCCTGCATTGGAAAAGTTAATGACTTGCTTAACTGCCAAAACTATCCACAATGTTTATCGGTTGAATAATGATGCGAGATGACAGAGACGCCTAATGCCGTACAACCAGATCGTGCGATATGCCCGAATGATTCTGTCTACCGGACAGAGTCCTCTGCACACGGGAAGACTGCGTTGAAGGCCTCTTACTGCCCTTACTGGAGCCCCATACATAGGCATTACAAGGCTTTTAGGTAAAGGTTAACAGGGGTGTTAGGATGTGTTCAGCAAAAACCGCGAAAGTGCAGCTTGCTTTCCACTCCGACCGATAGGAGACAAGACTTCAGGTTTGAGGTATTAAGTACTTTATTGATGGCTCAACCTCAATGCTGACACTGCTAATAAACCTGGATCAAATACAAAGCCTCGGATTTATTTTGGGCTGCTTTTAGACCATTGCTGGATACACCAATAAAATTTTCAAGATAATCATCACCAAATAATTGTTATTTTTCAACTATAAATGGCGATAGAATCAGTCAGTAAGTGTAACCATGAGTGACTAATGATGTCATTTTTGCCATACTTGTCTGTTATTAGTTTACTTTTCATACAAGCTTATATACACTCTCTATTATTGCATATGTATATGCTGTGAAATTTTAATGAAATACTAATTTGGCTTGGGCTTGTTACACTGATAATATATGCTATAGACATCAGAAAATGAGGATATTAATTATGAAAACCTACATTTCTCTGAAAATGTAAACGGACAATGACAATACACATCATGCCCACATTCAAAATATATAATAAACAATACAAACCTGTATTAAACTTTTGAGAAAGTTGCACAATTGGATTCCAAGATGTTTCTGTGTTCTGATGTCTTAAAGCTAACAAATTCAATAAAATTTAATACTACAGAATTATATGCCCACATCTTTCATTAACACAATTTTCCTTTGTTGTTCTCCTTTTTTAAAATGTAGTACTATTTTAAATGTAAGTATGCATCTTGCATGTTTTTTTATGCAGTGGATTGGCAACATTTTTTGAATGACCAATAGACTTGTATTAAAATGTATCAAATCAATAAAACCAGTTATCAATACAGTAGTACAAAATTATTTTAAAAGCCTTGAAGTTATGACAAAGTAGTCAATAACAATTATATACACATATTTTTTTCATAAACATCTGATGAAAAGTCATTTACTACTTCTTTCCAGTTTAGTAATCTATCTCTCTATATTCAACCATTGTAATGTAACCCTAAAAATTACTTATTTTATTACAAAATCTGACTTACCTTCTTCTGCTGAACGGTGTTCTTTGCTATCCTTAGGGCTGTACACTAATTGAAGAACAAGAGGTCTTCTGGTAACAATACCTGGGCCTCGAGGTAGGAAAGAACGACCCACAAGGCTTTCTATAACTGAACTTTTTCCAGAACTCTGTAATGAAAATACAAAACAAACTTTACTATAGTAATTGACGTCAGAGACAATAGACAGAATTAAGCTGAATAATTTAACCCTACATAACAGGAGTTCATCCTTAGGAATATACATTCATGTAATATATAGCGACATTACACATCAATAAATGAAGGCAAAACAAAATTCTTATTTGTTAAATTAAACGATCATTAACTGACAGTAAGTTCAGTTCCTTTTAACGGGGACAAAGAACTTTGCTGACACTTTTACATAACCATGAAGCTTTATTAACTATTTAACACTGGATGTATTCAAATACTAGTACAACTTATTTATGTTTCTATTATATGACACGAAATTTTGTTACCTGAGTTCCTAAAACTATAATTTGAGGCAATTGGATCGCATCAGCTCCGACAGTGTTAAAAACGTCTTGTAATTTATTAATAACTGGTATAAGTGCCTCCATTGTTGATTATTAATGTTAACGAGACTCAAAAATATATTTTAGTAATCAACGTTATTTTTATGTTCTACGAAGAAATTACTTTTATCAAAACAGACAAACCAACCGGTGAAAGTCGGCCATATTGATTTGATTGAAAACTACCATTAATACTAGATAAGAAAATAGAGGAATAGAATTCAATTTTCATAAATCTGCTCGAATACTAGTTCAAATAATTAAAGTAGTTAAACAAAAACCCCCTTACTCATAAAAGTCTCTAAAATTTAATCACTGTTTAGCGAGATTTTTATTAGCAAAACCAACCTTATGCCAAACAAAACCGCAAGAATTTAAGCTAATCAATTGACTAAAATTTAAGCGACGTTTATGAGTAAGGGGGTAGGCATTTTTCGAAGCTTTCGACAAAAACATGTGTGTATATTCTGAACGATAATGGCCTTCATAAATTGCTCGATCCGGCATACATAAATCTGGCGGCAGGTACTTTACCAGATGATAGTTCTAACAGGTTTGCTTTCGCCTTCTCAGGGTTTGTTCCTTTATTTCCCATGTTACTACCAATCGTACTGCTCGTAGTACGACGGGAAATTTATTTACTCGTCTTACTACCACGTCAGCCGATAGAACCACGAGTAAATATTTTTTTACTGTAGTTCTACTCTAGAAACAAAATTAAAATATAGGGCATTAAACATAATAAGTAATTTATTATACTTAGTATTCATTTATTTATTAAACTTAATCATTATTAAAGGAACATAAATACTGTACGTTTAATTAATTAACGTAACTTTTCTACCCTGTATTCAACTGTTATTTCTCCTATAATCAGCTGCAATAACATAAATATGGTTAATATTGAGAAATGATGAACGATCTCCAAAAGCAAATAAATAATAATTATGTCTACTATTTTACCCGTTTACTAAATATGTAATTTGATTACACAAGGACACACCCAACATATCCCTTTCCATTGCGTTTTTAAGTTAAGCAACATTAACCAGGATGTCAATTCTCGTACCTAAAAATTGGGTTAAGTTAACTTTAGTTGTCAAATTGTCTTGTTGTTGCTATTGCAATTGTAATCTTTTGTGGTCGTGTTAAAGTTTTATTTAGAGTGTGACAATTTGACAACTAAAAGTTAACTTAACCGAATTTTAAGGTACGAGAATTGACATGCAGGCTAAAGGCACGACTTCGTTCCGTAATAGGTACAGCATCCGTATTAGTCAAAGAAGTCATTATAATTCGTCTAAAAATTTTATTAATAATAATTTGACGACATTTAACGTTGAACCCGCCCTTACTGCATATTGCTGACGATTATTTTATTTACTAATGTGATAAAAACTATGATTTAATTCAGTTTCAGAGTTTTTTTAATGACTTCTTTAGCCTGTCTCCTTTAACTCCACCGCTAGTGCGGCGACTGACGCTTCCTTTACTTATCCAGACATTATACGACTGTTTGAAACAATATTAAACATACGGTAAACTATTCTTCAAAAATATGATACGCAGGCTTTTGTAGTATAGTCATCGGTAGCGCTGCTTTCTTTGATTTCGAGAAAATAGTCTCCTGTATAGTGAATTTTGCAGTCAAGTCCGTCCGAGTTACTAATTGATTATTTTAAATAGGTACGTTTTTGATTTAATCTTCATTGAAACGTCAATTGAGTTATGTCTTAAAAATTCTCCTTTAATTATTATCCATAATCTTACAATTTTCGGTTCCTTGCATTTCCACTCTTTATGATCCGGCTGTCATATGTGTCACATATGATTAAAAAGATTTCTTGTTGACTTTGTTTTGGAAGTTGGGCCTCTTATAATTACAGAATAGGCTCTAAAGTATTTATTTTACTATTCCTATATACAATAAATACTTATAAAAATAAAACCCATTAATTCTGTGCCTGCTTGTAATTGTCAGAGGATCCAAATAAATCTGATTTGGTTACATTCATAAGATGCATAGTAGTGAAGTAAATACCTTTTGCTGTGTAAAGATGTAGAATGCCGGTATTTCTTTTGAAATATTCATTATATTTTATACGTGTATTTGCAGGAAAATGGGGTGGACGCAGGAAGGTACAGAACTAATTCAAATTCCATCCAATTTGGGCCCTGGAACATTTCTTACGACGTCAGTTGTATATTACCCAGCGTGTGTTCAACAAAGCTCGTTTGTGAACGCGAAGATGATCAATTTTGCCAATTTTGTGTGTAAGTGCTTGTCAGATGTTTTACATATTGCAATATTATAAAATAACCTTATTTAATAAATCAACACTTACACTTTTAGGAATATACTGTTTACATCATACACCATTCAATTGTAGTTGTTCAATAATGTGTTACAAACTAGTAGTGAAGTTGTCTGTTGTAACACAAAAGTAGTCGCCAATAATAACTAAGAACTAGTATACATTTTCATGAATAATGTTAAATTATTCAACTTGAAACTGACTTCTTATTGGATACTTAGGATTATTTTGTATTGTTTGAGATATTATAATATAGAAACACTGGCTTCAACTAAGCAAAACTTATTGCTAATCACAGATCTTCATCAAGGTTGTATTTTATAAAACCTTGTGACTATAAAACCTGCAGATTTAAAACTCTGAACCTGGGAAAAACAACCCCTTTATAAACTTTTTAAGTAAGATATTAATTAAATGAATTAGTCTTTTCTTCTTTTGTTCTATTTATGGAAATCTGGACAAACAGCAAAAATCACAGAGAACTGTATTTACTTTGATTTTTATGATCTAAGTTTAGTTTTAAATGAAGATTTTTGAGTATGTTTCATCAAGCCTGTTAGCCATCCATTACATTCATAGAACTGTATTACATTAGAGTGTGATGGCATTTATTCACAAATAAATGAATCTCTTATTTTTATTTTATTACAGATATTGTAAAGAACTGAATATTCCTCATTTTCCTGACATGGTGTTCCCTAAGAATATACTGAAATTGGTGCATAGTAGTGGTGCTACTATAACATTCAGCCCATTAGATGCATTGAAATGTGTTGCTTGTACTCTTGATGCTATTGAAGTATCTTGTGCTCTAGCTTGGCAGGAGGCTAGGTAAATTACCTATGATTTATTGTTATTACTTAATTTGTATCCTTCTTTTACTAAACACTGTCTCTCAAGATACAAGCCAAGGCTCAGTTTGAAAGACAGTGCAATGTATTCTTAGAGAATATTGTTGGTCTTATTGTATAGAGAACAAATTGTAGATTTATATTTTTAATTGATAGTTTGTATTACATAACAGGGACAATTGATATTGCTGTATATAAATATAATGATAATAAAGGTTGGAATAAAATCTGTACTGATGTCTTTTCTAGTCCTTCATAAACATAAAAAAGGTATCAAGTAGGTAATATAGTATATCAATAATACTATGCATTATATTCTTCAAGAATACTATAATTCCCATTAGAATTCATTAGATGATCAACATTCCCTAAGTATAAATATATATTAGGTGTTTACATTTAACTAAAAAAGGTGTGTAATATCTTAAAATATTAACTTTTAAAGGCCAGATGCAGAGAAGGCTAAGAAACCATTTGATTGGACATTTTCAACAAACTACAAAGGTACACTCACAGATAATATTGTTGTAGAAGCAACAGAACAAACAATTAACTATGAACTACTAAAAAGAAAAGAACAAATACTTTTTTATCATGATTTAACATTATTTGAGGATGAACTACATGATCATGGTATATCTAAACTTTCTGTTAAAATTGTGAGTATATTTATCTAACTCTTAGTTAAACTTATGGAAAGGCAATTCAAAATGTAGGTAATTATTTCTTATAGCTAAGTAGGCATATGATTGTAAGTTATAATAATCAGCCCTTTCGCTTACTCAACACTATTTTACTTTAAAAAGGGGATAGCCTTGTTGTATTTTAAACAGAAGAGTGTTCAGCTCTTCTTAACTGCAACTGTAGACATACAATTTTACGCCTACTAACTGTCATCATTAATCACTAATGCCATCAAAATTATATTGGTTGTTACAAGATACATCTCACTTCCTCTTGTTTTGCTTCTCTCGCTGTTATGAAAAGAAAACAAAGAAAACATTCCCTAAAACCTAATACCAAAAAGGTGGGGTTAATGGTATTAGAACAAAACGTTATTTCCATGTTATAGAGAAGCGCCATCATTGCATTTTGCTATTAATTATACAATTTTGACTAAACTTTTTAGAAGTATAGTATTAAACATGTATTTATATTATGATTTCAGAGAGTAATGCCGTCATGTTGGTATGTCCTTCTAAGATATTTTTTGAGAGTTGATGATGTATTAGTAAGAGCAAATGAAACTAGATTGTTTTTCATGACTGGCACTGATTATGTATTGAGGGAGTACACTGTGAAGGAAGCAGAAGCTAAGGACTTACCTGTAAGTGGATTGTTATAATTATCAACTACCTAATTTTTTAGTGCAAATGTAATAAATGCATAGCAGCTACAACAGGATCTCATCAATAATCCCATAAATAAAGAAATATTGTATGTGCATGCCTGCCTAACATGCCTTTTGGCTATGAATATTTTTTTTGTCCATTCCTTCTGCTGATCAATCAAATCATTTATTCTTTTCACAAATATTACAATTAAAAGCCTAAGTTTAGGCTAGATATGAGATGGTGGTGAAATGTACCAATTATAAACTTTTATGAATTTCAGATCCCTACATCAATGATGAAAGAGGCTGATGATGTTGTTCACCTACTCCCAGTAACTCAGAAGATTATGCATAAATTGATAGTAACATAACTCATAAAATTAATAAATTCACTGTACAAGTAACAATTAAGTTAAAATGAAGTTCAGCCCCAATAAGCTGATTAAATTAAGTATCATAATTTGTCCTATTATAGTATAAAGTAAATCATAATGAGTGTGAATATTACTTGTTTAATTTTTATGAGAATGTAAGTAAACAGGAAGTCAGCCAAGGAGTTTCAAATATTGTGGTGATATAAACTCTACATGCAGATCAAATGTAACTATTCAAGATTGGAAATATAAATTTAAAACGTTTATTTTATGCACTTAGCACAAACAAAATAAAATTGAAGTAAACTTATTTATATAAAAAAATGTCTTCACATTTTATTATTTTTTACCTAAGAACCAAATTGAGTTAGTTCGACTTGTTATGGACTAAAAATTTGAAATGTCGTCACCCACCCTAGTTCTTGGAAGTCATAGATGTTGAGTAAATAAATGAAATTAGATTATTATTATCAAGGATAACTCGAAACAAAACCAAATTAAAATAAGTTTCACTCTATTGATGAATATTAACATTTCCTGCTGTGGAACATTTTAAGGTCTTGTATAAATAGGGGTTAAGTAGATCAGGCATTTAGTATGTTTCCTTTTTTAAAAATTACTGTTAGCCGTGTCGTGGCGCAGTAAAAATACAGTATGGTGTCTCAATCCAATCATATTCAAAGGATATCATAAAAGCAGTGTAAGGGAAAGTTCTAAGATTTTATCTTGGCTGAAGACGCTTATAACAAAAGAAGAACTGGAATTGACATAAAATTCAAAGTAGGTAATCGGCCAAGTTTCTATACGTCCGTGCTGTGGGTTATAATTTATAATCATTATTATGAGCGTTTACTACGCGGCTTATTTTTTTTCATTGGCGGCGCTAGTGAGCCGCATAAACGCTCATACACGGGCCATACTAATGCATTGGTGAATATGAATACCTACTGTAAGCATAGTATCTAATGTTGTGAAATAATAAATAAAGAAATATTAGGCTCATTAGGTGAGTATAACGAGACTTAATCTCTGTTACAGTGAAATATTTTATTATCCAATCAAGATCACCAGGAATAAATAAGTTGGGTCTTAATAAATATAATTATTTTTAATAGTAACTTGGTTTATTTCTAGTTGATGTTATTTTATGTGCCATCAGTAGTGACTTTTTTTTTGAAACACCCTTTTGTTAAAATTAGCATGCTCAATAAATTTTATCTCTTAGCTTTATAATGTTAGTGTTTATAATGTTATGTACTTAGCTTAATTGGATAAAAAACCCAACAAACATCAATTTATATATAATCTGTGATGTAAAAAAGTGTTTCTGATTAAATTATAATATTGTCAACAAGACTTAGAATTATTTTTGTAGTGTTCACGAAAGGTGAGATACAAGACGCAATGGCAGTACGTCCAGCTATAACAAATTGACCGAAATATGAAAGAAACTTAGCATAACAAGGAATAGCTTAAACCTCAAGTCGTGCTATTAAATTAACTCTATACTTATCCTAGTCCACACACAATGGACCAAAAGAGAGTCTGAGTGTGGAAACTAGAGTCCACCATCCACCTATGCCGGTCATAATTGTAATATTGGATGGAAAAGCAAACCTTGACAATGTTCTTTGTCTAAGTGATTGGATTAGAAAGATAAACTTCCTTTATTTAATTAAATATGCCTAGCTTACAGATTACCCAAGGCATTATCTTATAAGTAAGTATTTACTTTTAATGTTAAGTAAGTACATAAACTAGTACCTAACTAAAACTCATAAAATAAAAACAATTATCGTAGAGGATGCTGCTTTATCGCTGAAGAAGACTAGACAGTTTATTCGTTTATTTATTCTAGACACTATAGGTAGATACACTTAAATAACATTACAACTTACAACAGGTCAGTTTGGTAAGAGCTGCCTTTACTGGTGTAGGTATGCAACTATTGTATCTCGAGAACGCTACGTGGTCCCAATCGAACTTTCCAGAGCTTTTCTTAATTATCTGTTTAAAATTACTTCAACTTATGCCCGATTTACACATCGACAAGTACAGTGGCGAGTTAAGTAGTATTTTAAGATTAAGTTGATTTAAATAGATCTCCATCCTATTTTTTGGCGAGTTAAGTACGAAGTAGCCCCCTCTCTCGCGTCTCGCCAACTTAACTTGCCAAAAAATAGGATGGAGATCTATTTAAATCAATTTAATCAGCAACTTACTACTTAACTCGCTACTGTACTTGTCGATGTGTAAATCGGGCTTTAAGGCTGATTTACACAGGGTCAGTAGACAAGTCAGTCGCAGCGCCAATGTCGGCGCCGCGACTGACTTAAACGGCCTTATTACAAAATACGGTCTAACTATAAACCACGATTTATTACGTCACAAAACCATTGTTTTTGAAATTTGTTATTGCAAAATCAGTCGTAACGCTAAAGTGTTAAAACTGATTTTGTATTAATAAATTTATGATTTTGTATTCGTTAATACAAAATCAGTTTTAACGCTTTAGCGTTAAGACTGATTTTGCAATAACAAATTTCAAAAACAGTGGTTTTGTGACGTAATAAATCGTGGTTTATAGTTAGACCGTATTTTGTAATAAGGCAGTAACTGTTTACATGAAGTAAGTAGTAGCATAGATAAGAATATGTACTAACGTAAAGTCTATTTTTTTATCTCGGACACTAAAATGACAACTACAAATGTCAAACGTAAAAATAATGTAGCCAGCTTTTAAGAAACAGTGCTGTCCTGTGTTTCGATTCGTGTTGTAATTATTGTAAAATATTTACGGTTGTTACTATAGTCGAGAACTAAATGGCTTTATCACCTCTAGAGTTAATGTTAGTTGCATGTCATAAAACTATTAGGTTCAATATCGCACAACAAAACATCAGCCAAAGCATGACGCTACTTTGACCTATCAGTTCTCCTGTATTATCAAATAGTCGTTAGATATTTATAAAAACAAATAGTAAAGTCAACGTTATTGACTGTTACTAGAGCATATTTTCGGTAAAGCGTTTTAATCTAATGAATTTCTCTCTTTTTTCCTTCTATGTCCATGATCAAATGATAGGGATAATTTCTTGCATGACGTCATTGGCGCATATTTTAATTTAAAGTTTTCGTAATTTTATAATATAAAACAAATTAGGGTAAACAACCTAATCGTTAGAAGTCCTACATATGTTGGCACTTAAGAGTAAAAAGTGAGTGAAAAAAAAGAAAACACTATAGATTATTCAAGTTCAGTATGATTATTCAAGTTAAAATATTATTAATTTAATTTAATATTTTTATCACATTTTACTTATTTCATGTATCAACATAGCAACAGTAAATTTATCAGAATCTTTTTATTGGCATTAGTGCTAATAATATTTATTTAATACTATTCAATCACATATAATTTTCTTCCAAAATTAAAAGAGAATGCAGTTCTTGTTATAGATAATGCACCGTACCACACCAGGAAACTGGAGGCGTTACCTACCTACTTCAAATTGGTGTAAAGAGCAAATACGAAATTGGCTACAATCAAAAAATATTCATTATGAAGAAACAATGTTGAAATGTGAATTAATCCAAATTTCCAAAAAGCACAAAAAAGTCTATGAGAGTTCTGTTGTTGATGAGATGGCTGCTGCACAGGGTGTCACAATTATGTGACTGCCCTCTTACCACTGTGAGCTCAATCCAATAGAATTAGTGTGGGCTCAGGTAAAGGGACATGTCGCAAAGAATAATAAAACTTTCAAGTTGAATGAAGTACGAAGTCTTTTTAAAGAAGGGCTTCTTCAAGTGACCCCTCAGCGGTGGCAAGACTGCGCTATGCAGTCAGTTATTCAACTCGAAGACAAAATGTGCCAATTGGGTCATATAGTCGACGACATAACAGATAGATTCACTATAGAAGTAGGTGACGACTCAGATGATTCCGAATATTCAAGTAACGAATCCATTTCTGATTAAAGATTAATTGTACAGCCAAATAAAAATAAATTATGTACCAAAAATAAATTTTGTTTTATTTAAGTACCTGAGTTTAAAATTAGAATTTGCACATTTAATATTATTATTTCCAAAAAACTGTATAAAATTTAATTTATCGTTACCTTTTGATAGGGGTGGTACATCACTACATAAATTGCACAAAAAAAAGGTAACAGTAATGATATTTTAGTATTCGAGATTAAAAAAACAGCCTATAGTCTCTATTTACCGTAATCGGCGGAACTAACCTATATTTTTATCGGTAAGTACCGGCTGTATCGCATCACTATTTATTAGTTGTAAAAAACAGGCAACACATGAAATGTCATTTTAGTGTCTGAGATAAAAAAATAGACTATAGTGACAACCACGCAATGACTTGTCTGTTTACACGGGGTTTATTTGGCTGTCACGGGGGTGCGCGGGTGGCGGGGGGCGCCAACTGACTTCAAAATATTCGTGTGCGAATATTCAAGTCAGCGCTGACTTCAAGCCACTGTACTGACTTCAAATCAGTTTACACGGGCTTTTTTTCGAGTCAGCACTGACTTGCCTCGAATTTGAAGTCAGTTACTGACCCTGTGTAAATCAGCATATTATACGCCTTTTGAATATGTCTTGTTACAAAAAGTTCGTTCGGGGCTTTTGGCAAGCATAATGTGTTATGACAATATTGACGCTTTCATAAGGTAATTGGCTGTAATTTAAAGGATTGATATACCTACATATGATCATGGCGTAAGTATACTTATATTTAATATCCCCACTCATTACGTTAAGGTTACGTACCATATCTTACACATGTACCTACATGATTAAGTATCTAAATTAGAGTGGTTAACAAGATTCGGCCTTATGTAGAGTACTGGTCATACTTTTTTGGCAGGCGCTCCCAAATACTCGATCCTCTCGACTAAGACGCTGTTTACATTTTTGATGATCCTGATCTCACGGATGGACTGCAGTAGAGGGAGTTTCTTTGCGAGCTCTTTATGCTGCTTCATCATTACCCTTCTACCATACCTTTGCACCACTCGGATTCGTAGCAGAGTTCATCCCTACCTGGAATCGATCTCGTTTATTACCATTCGTTTCCAGCGTTATTTTCTTTTACGTACGGGTCGGTTCTTGATCATTCAAGAACGAGGTAAGTAAGAAACACAGAAAACATGGTGTCTCAACCCCATCAGCAACACATTAAACTCTGCTCCCGCCGCTACTTTAAAACGGTTTTAAAGTAACCAACTAGTGGTTAAAGTGTCCGCCAGATACATTGCTCCAGAATTTTTAAACTCTCTCTCGGATAGGACCACAATCTTTTAATGAAAAGCATACGCGGCTCGAGAAGCCATTCTTTCTTTCTTTCTATAATATCACACGTCACACTGGGTGTTTCTGTTTTCTATTGGAAATTAATATAAAAAATCTAATACCTACTTTTTATCAAATTACTTACTTAATATCTATGATAGGCAGTGATATTTATAATCCCATAGCATTATTAATACAAAACTTGATAAAAAATTACCTATTGCTTTTCAATCTGAACCGGGTAAAGTGCGTTACATTACGACACGAACTTACCTGTTTTCATAGCTGAACCTGTAGGCACACAAGTACGAGTATAAGTATAACACCCGGAATTACAATCAATTTAGGTACTTACTATTCGCCATCATAGCCATGTTTATATTTACCTACTTCTTAACCGAGGGGCGTGTATAAAAATATGTATAAATGTAGACGAAGCAAAGCAAGCAAAGTTTGTAAGGGTCGTACTGCGAAGCCTCACCAGACAAAGGACTTACTACACTTAGTGACTTCGACAAGCTGCCGCTAGGCTTAGGTACTCATCTCCTTCGCGAAGGTGATTGAGGAATCTGTGGGGTGGTGTACGGGTGACAAGCACAAAAGATCCGATGGGGTCGAAGTGCATCCTGGAGGGTCCCCGAAAAGGAGGAGCAGAAGATAAGAAGGGTCGTACCTACCTAGTAGGTAGGTAGGTACATGACGTTCAGTAGTCTCTGCCTACACTCATAGGAACAAGGCGTGAATGTACCATCGATGCACTTATAAGGTAAAGGTTGTATTACCTAAACAGTTCCTATAGTGTTACCACCTCTATCGGAAGTATTATAAGCCCCTTTAATAACGCTTGTTATTAAGGGACATTGAAATGTCTTCTGAATCTGTTTCCGGCTACTATAAACAGTAGACACTAAAAATGATTGCGAAAGTCGGGTATTGCTTGCTAATAAAGGTAGATTCCCTTGTAAAAAATATTCTTTAGAGATTAATTCCGCGATATCAGACTACATTGTAGGAGATTGCTAATAATTAATAAGCAATTAGTTAACAATACCCAATTACTTAATCAGCTATCGATAAAATAAAATTAAAGATAAATATAATTATGCAAGTAGATATACCTCTATACCTAAAGCTTCTAAAATAGTACTTGTTTTATTTCAACGACATCCTGGCATCCATTTCCACAACTAAATGTTTTAAATATAGTGTGAATATTTTTTAAAGATTTGCATCTCAGAGCGGCAAAGATGTGGACAAAATGTTTGATTATAGTTGCAACTTTAGGTACGTTTAATTTAATAATTAAATTATTAATTAAGGTCAGTAACCATAACAATATTTAACTAATAATTAAATAGAGCAACTAGTGATAAAAAATTGTTTATATAATTAATGGTACAAAGTATAATTACTTATTACATTATTTAAGTAAATACAGATTATGTTACTACTGCTGTTTATTATAAATATTAACTTATGTTCATCGTTTTATAACCTGACGATAATATTGCACTAGTCAGAACTAACTTAGATATTCCGAAGTAAATTTGTTCATGGGGCATTGTTTTGTTTTGCCACCAGCTATGGATGGAAATATGGTCTTCCTAAATCGCACTGATAAAGACGGATCTATGAGATTTTGCGTATAATGTTTACTCTACAATCTTAAAGGATTAGAAGAACCTTTTACAACAGTAATTTCATTTAAGTATTTTTAAAGTTTTTTTTTAAAGTTTAGTTCTCTAAAACAAACCCAAAGTCGTGAGTTCGTGACGTCTTTTACATACAGGAAATAAGGGGCATAGGTAAACTATAATTGAAATTAACTTATTAGTATGTAACCTTTTTCAGAGTTCTGTTTCGGACAGTCATTGATACCCATTTATGATGTTCGTCTGGACAATTTACTAAGGATGCAGCACGGCTCAGGTTGGCCACAACATCTTAATGTGGTTAAAGGCAATGAAGCATTGATGCGTTTGACTGGATCTATGTTGAATTTGCAGAATTGTCATGTAACTACACCTACAGGTCTTCAGTTTGACATTCATAATCCTCCTAATGACAGGTAAGTAACATTTTGTAATTCGATGTTTAGGTAGCGATATAAAATAATTATGATAATTTTGTGATATTTTGGAATACATATTAAATATTTTATCTAAAGGAAATTGATACTACATAAAATATATCGACGGGATATCTATATTTCAGAATTTCATGTGTATTGGCATGAATATTAGTGTTTGAATTGGTAAGGATATTTTATGTACCTACCTACCTACTTTACATTACGTGTTTAACAAAAGTAAATCAATTTTATATAACACATTGTACCTACCTATCTGTTCTGCTTATTTTAGAACTCGATAGCGTTGTGTGAATCCGTGAAAAAATGTTATAAGTAGGTACTCAATATTTATAGTTAAGTACAGTTAAAATAATATTATAGTATTAATTAATACAAAGTGTTAAAATATCTCACTTAAAATTAATGTTTATAGAGATGTAAAGTAAATATTATTATCCTTAGATACGAACGCTGGGGCGAAGGTTGCGGTCTGAGAGTAAAGAGAGTAGAAGAGAGTGATCACGGCAGATGGCGCTTAGTTGCAGTTAGAGCTGATGAATCTATCACTGGTTGGACAGAAGTAAATGTTGCAGGTACCTGCTTACATATTTCTTAGTTATGAAATGGGTAGGTAGGTACCTCGAACCCTTGAATATTCCAATGTAGGGAAAATCCTTTTCCACTAATTGACAAATTATTAAGCAGTTAAGGCGTTGTTTTGAGTTCTCTTTCTTTGCAAATGATAAATTATTTTACTTGATAAATTCCCTTAGTTTAATTAACCGATACCCGTGAAACAAAAAAGGTGGGGAAATTTTTAACAAGTAAACGGGTCGGTTACCCCTTAAAATCAAAAAGTAGTTAAATTTCGAGACGTTGCGGTCGAATAACATCGACTGTAGTCACGGGTGGACTCTTCCCTTCATCTTATACCAAATGGCCCCGAACAGTGCATTTATTATAAGCACAGTTTTATATGAAAATCGATACAAGTTTATAAGAGACACTTTCGTACAAACATTCTAGCATCTTAAAAAATATGAATCTTGATCACAAATCAGAATAGTTTGTACTTACATAATCAGATAATCAAATTAGTATCACAGTGACGTTTGTTTTTTATTTGTTTGTTTATTGTTTATTATTAACAAATAAGTTTACATCAAATTATACATCAGTCTCACAAAACAGCTGACGCTGTTTATCTGTGAGATCAGGGAGTCTCTTAAATAAAATAATACATAATTATACAATTATCAAGGATAAATCTAAATTAATTGTATAGGTAAATTGAAAGGCGCCTACATATTATTATAATTTATTGTCACGGACAGATAAAACATTTCGCTACTGATAGGTATATTGTGACGTATTCTAGTCATGATACTATGGTATGTCCCGCAGAAAAGATACTTGGACGATCGACAAAATAAAATGTTAGTTCCGAGTTTCGATAGTCATGTTATAGGTACCTAGGTATAATTAGCATCATATAGATTGCAGCTGTTAAAATCCTCTAAAAAATCTCAACAATAAGAATTTTTTATTTCACCAAGCAAGTTGTCATTTTTATTGAAACAGGCCAAAAAATAAAAATAAATAATTTTGCAGTGCCTGCTGGATTGCTTTTGGAGTTTTAGCTGCTTTAATAAAAATGACAAAATTGTTTGCTAAAATAAATTTAAATTGTTATTGTTGAGATTTTTTTGAGGATTTTAACAGCTGCAATGGACATGATGCTGACTGTACACACAGCAACACATCAAGTTAAACATTTTCATTTGAAATTGTGTCTTATTTCAAGGTATTAAGGTACACGAGTGTCTAGCTAGATTAGTTACTGTGTGTACATGGTTTGAATTTTTGTCATACATCCACAAAATGAGTTACACCTAGTGCAGTAAAAAGAAACACTACTACATTATATTCTAATAATTTTGCATTAATGACAAGAAGAGAGTATTTACAAAATTGGTTAACTTAAAATAATTTGTTTTCATTTTGTAGAAGACACGCCATCATACAATCCAGAAGACACAATATCTCTACCTGACGGTGGAACTCATGCCGAGGTGGAACTAACGACGTTAGAAAACTCATACTGTCTTGTAACTCAGCCATTTTCTGACAGTTCGCTTGTACCAGGACACTGCCGTGTTACATTAGACCGTACAACTAGGGCTGTGCAAGGACGATGGAATGTTGTGCTTGGTATACCTGGCAGAGTATCAGAGCTGCAGATTCAAAGAAATGTTGCTGTACAAAGTAAGTATATTTTTGTGATATATCGTTGAGTAGGTACAGTACGCGTAGTCTAACATGGCCGGCTTAAAGTTAGCATAGGGCTGTGCAGATGTCATTTTTAAACTAAATGACAGAGTGCGTTGAGAGCATTGATTTATAAAAAACCCTAGATGCACATTTTCAAACAAAACTAACAGCCAAAAGTGTCACCAAATTAAACATACGCAATAAATACGTATAGTAATATCGTAAACATATTTCTTTTTTCAAATTCAATCTTACACGCATGACATAAAGTTGTATTTAAAAAGTAATGCACAATAAAATTTAATGATTGACGTTTGCCGGTAGAACAACGCGATACTAATTTAAAAAGAGTGCACAATGCGCCCATTTGTTGCGGACGTTTTTGGGAAGTGGAGTGTGTATCTTTGGTTTTTTGTAAATCAATGGTTGAGAGCGAATGTTTTCTTAGTTCTTCTCCTAATTCTAAAAGTTTTCTAGTACATGAGAAAATGTCTCTGAAAACTAACTTCATTAGTCGATGTGTGAAAAGTATAGGTATACAATAGTTTAATATCCTTATTAATGTTTACTAAGTATTTATTGAGAATGTAAAATCGTACTTACTTAGTCAATTTCAAGCCTGATTACTTGTTACCTATTGTAACTAAACCATGAGAACGTCGTCGTCATAATAATTGGCAGACATTTTCAAACTATGTTGACAATCACTAGGATATTGTTAACAACATTGACCTAACAAGGACTTAAGATTACGGATAAGAAAATATTGTTATAATCGATTACTTTGACATTAAAAAGAAATTATCAGATTTATTATGTCTCGAATTTTATGTAATCTTAACAGTAGGTACTTCATCGAAGTATTGTAATCTGTAATCAATAGAAACTAAATAAGCCAAAAATATGGTATGTAGGCTGGCGGTAAAATCAATAGAATAAGAAAGCATAGAGCCGAACAAGGCAGAATTATTAGTAGGGTTGAGTTTAGCAGTAGTCAAGCCTTATTAAATGATACGATGATGATGATGTATCAAGCATGTGATGTATCTACTATGAATACTCATACTTAAGAGTAAAGCCCCCTCAAAATTAAGATTTATAAAAAACTACTATGAATATAGAAAATCGCAACCTATCTCCCTGTCGTAGGTGTCGTACATAGCGAGGCAAGGACTACTTCTTAACTGTCAGTATCTCGTAACTCAAAGAAGGATAACATACTTATTATAAAACCGCCGAGCCCTCTAGTCAGCATGATATCTGTAGGACAGACGTCTTTGTAGGCAGCTTGTTCTAAAAGTTTTACTAAATTTCTAGTTTACTTATGCTGATCTATTGCTGAACTACGCACTATGTTATCTTTACTAATTGAACACTTCTTGTAATCTCATACCGCGTCATAATCCCTCGGTATCGTACAATGTTTTTGTTACAAAGTATATGCTTTAAATGCCGTCTGGTTTGATTTACATTACGAGTATATTATGCCAAATTACGCTAACGTATTTATTTAGTTAAGGTTGTGTGTAAATATTTTCAGTTACTTCTGATAAGATTCGTTGCCTAGTTCTAGTCCCGGAATTCACTATGTCATTCTTGGTGCCTTTTCGCAGATAATTATTTCCTGGCTTACAGAAGTCACAATTGTAGGAAAGTGATAGGACATGGTAGGTAAGCCAAAGCTAATGCGTAAAGCAAAACTTTCCAAGTTACCCAATGTTACTGTTCACTATAAGATCAGAAGATCTGAGAAAACTAAAAAGTAGGAGGTAAGAAAGCGAATAGTTGTAACTACTAATCCTTGGTCTTGTGAGTACCATTTGCTATTTGGCGACACGATGTCTTTAGCTTAATTCCGTTAGCCTTTTATGAAGATAGGTATAGTAAAACATTTTTTTTCAGGTATGTGTTTATTGTACATTTGTAAGTGTTTTATTATGATAAGGCTTCAAGTATATGTGAGAGTCATATTATTAAAGACTAGCTGCTGTGCCCGCGACTTCGTTCGCGTGGCGGTTGTTACTTACTTCGCAATTCGATTTAATACTGAAAAATCGTTTTTTAAACCTTATAACAAACAGATATACCTACAAACGAATAGTAAAATTAACGAACGAACCAAAACCTTTTTAAAACAGACCTTTACAAAGACAGATCTATGAAGACCGCGTCTAAACTTATGCTGGAAGACATGAGCGAGCGTCATTCTTTCAAGGAAAATCTTAACACCGCGATACTGAAAATGACGTCACAGGCACAATGCCATCTGTTGTCAAATTTGTAAGTTAAAATAAATGACCCACTGCAAGGACGCGCCTCCTCCCGTGACCGAGGGATACTTGGCCTACTAATACCACGCTGGCCAGTCGGATTGGTATATGGTTTAATTTCAAGTTTTCCTTCATTTTTATTTCGTAAAGATAATATTCACCGATTGTCCCTTAGTCGGTTTTACGCCACCCATGGGATGAGACTGGGAGGTGATATATTGTATTCTTACTCCGTCACCACACGGATAATCGCTAATTAATTATGAATGAATACATTTGCACGCCACGTAATGGTGCGGCAGAATTACCTGCCTCGGTGGCGCGGCGGTCGCATTACATGGCTGGCGTGCATGAGTTCGCGGGTTCGATTCCCATGGAGGACAATTGTGATACACAAACTATTGTCCTTAGTCTGGATGTTCTTTGTGTCCGTTAAATTGATATTTTTAAAGGCTAGTGTGGGATTTGTCTTTTGTAAAAAAAATGCTGAAATAAATTATTGTACCTAACACCTTTTTACCATCTAGCAAAAAATATTTGACTAAACTTAGACTCGACTATATTATCCGATTTTGATGGCTACAGGCTACAATACAATGGTTTGGTCTTAAGATTATATTTTAATTCGTTTTAAAGATGTGCGGTAACAAACAGACAGACAGACAGATAGACATTAATTCTAAAAATTGTAAGTTTGTAGTGTTGTTGCTTTTTGATTTTTTTCTAGATTTTATAGATAATTTTTATCTGAATTTTCGAAAAGAACAGACATTTTGACCTCTACAGTTTTATTATAGTATAGATAGATAGATTACCTGCTTTAAAAATAATACCTAAAAACTACGTATCTATGTATTTTAATATCTAAAGTGCGCTTATTCCGAGAAGAGTCAATAAGAACCACGTCCGTTCGCATTAAGAGTCAATGTGAATGAAATTATATAGATGAACCGGTTGGCCGTTTCGGACGTTAAACAAAAATCAACCGTACAGCCGTACTCATACTGGCGCGGCGACATTTGGAAATTTTCTTTCATCTATATCTTGTGTGTTTAAAAACCGATTTCTATAAAAAAAAAAATTATGAATAAGATATTAAAGTGTACTTTTGAAATAGGGGGGTTTGAAAAAGATATGTCTATGCAAATTACAATATTTATATTTATGTATTTAATACACTTTGAAGAAAACCCTAACGATTAAACACGTTATTGTGGCTAATATATAAAAGATAGATATATACTATTCAGGACTTTTTTGTACATCTTTTGAAGTCCATTATTTTTGTAATACATATTTTTGGCGTATGATCAACGAATGCGATGATAAGAGCTCGAACGCGCGTTTTTTCAACCGACTTGCTTCAAATTTTTCGTCACTGCTCAGCTCCTATGTGTCTTAGCGTTATGTTATATAGCCTATAACCTGCCCAGGAGTATGGACTACAATCGTACCAAGTTTGGTTAAAATGCCTTCAGTAGTTTTTGACCCATGCGTGCACATACAGACAGACAGACAGACAGACAGACAGACAAAAAATTTATTGATTGCATTTTTGGCATTAGTGTCGATCACCATTCATCCTCCAATATTAATTTTTAACATATATTCAATGTACAGAATTGATCTCTCAACAGTTTTATTATATAGAATAGATAGATATAGATATAGATTATTTAATTTGGTAAAGAACCCTTTAATACAACTCAGATTGCTTGGACTGTCTTTATCAAAACCTTATCCGTAACAACGATAGTACTTTTTAATTTTAAATAATCTGTTTATCTGATCATTTGTCATCTTTAATCAGACATATTGAATAATAAATAAAGGATTTATTTACAGGAATTAGCTTATGTAATTAATATTATTTTTGTTAGCTAAGAACTTAAATTCGGACAATATATTTAGGGCACACACACTTAGGTTCTTTAGATATAAGTCATTTTATCCTGAACGCTGTTGAAATTGACCTCTTTTGAGTTTGCCTGACCCTGCAGTTTTTTCAGATCAACATTGCAAAATCTTTATAGCTCTGCACAATAAAGACTATCGAACCGCTTAATTAACTCACTCCATAGTTGGTAAAATCAATCATCATCATATCATATCAGTCTATGAACCTCTACTGCTGGAAATAGGCCTCTAAACATTTCCACCCTGCGAAGTCTTGTGCGCTTATCCATCAGCTTCCCGCCGCCCCAACATAATCATCACTTATCGGTTCTATTTTTGTTTTAGCGGAACAACTTGTTTCTGGTTACAGAGAAGACACCGCTAGACTACATTTATACTGTAATATACTACACACCCAGAAGAATATTACGTTTTGCCGTTTTCAAAGAAATTCGGAGACTGCTGGATTCAACGTTAGGGACGGATTGAGCGATGGGCGTTATAGGTATGTTAAACTTAGCAAAAATGTTCTAGCCATGCACATTCCACTGCTAAATATGCCGCAAACAAAACACGCACGGGAAGACAAATTAATACATCCAGAAACAGAGCCCATATCCTGCCTGTAGAATAGTCTTATTACTACTTCCGCGGTCCACATAGCTGTCGTCCTGTTTCATCTATAACCCAACCCTGGGACAACCTACCTGGAGATACCTACCTCAATAACGCTTGACCTATCGCGTGTAATATTATTTATTATTATATTAAGAGTTGATTTAAAATGTCATAATATGATGATTTGCAGAGATTATTTTAATTAAGTACCGGTAAATCACACACCAGTAATCACTGACTCTCCAGTACTTACAGTGTCGGTGCACAATCTAGACCGATTTCATGAATAAAAGCATTTTGTTCTTAAAGTCTTTATTACCTACATTTCTATAATTAGTTTCATTAGTGGTATACTTACCTTACAAAATATTAAACTGTCTCTCTAAAACAAATACCTTATTTTAAAACACATCAAATCGTACATAATTTTGTTCATGTAGCGACTTAGCTAATACTATAAAGTCCTTTTGTTCAGTCACAACTCAGATATTTTCAAAGAAACGTCTCTTGAGAGCTTTGTCTCTAAGTGTGTTGTCTCATAAATAAGCGCCTTCTGAACTTTTAAGGGTCGATACACTATGAGGTCTGGCAACGCTGATGTACCATGTTTTATGTACAATGTTGATGCATTATTTTCTTTTAAAAATTATTACTTTGCCTTTAATCTTCTATGGTGAAAAGCATTTTTTATTATTTGACACCATTTTTGTAGCTTAAAAATATATTCATTTATGCTGTTTAATTTTCCCACTTTTAGGCTTCGTTAAATTTACTTTTTTTTTTAATAACTAGTTACTTCGGAGAGGGCTTTGCTGAACGTCAATGTGGAATGACAATCGAGACTCCAACTGCTGAAGATTATGGCGTTTGGAGATGCACAGTGGGATTACAAGAATGGAGTGGTACTACAATTGTCCCAAGTACTCCAATGCAGGCTCTATTTAAAGCTTCCGCAAGACAACTCAGTGGTAAATATTCATCTGCATAAATTGTTTGATATTATAATGTTCAGTCTTAGACCCCGTTTTTTGGATTAAAAATATATCTTATTTTTCTAGCTGTTGTTCCAAAAACAGCCAGAACTGATGATGATATAAGAACATTGTACGTACAAAACGACAGTACCTTAACGATAAGCTGCAAGGCCGAATCATCCCTTGCATATTGTTGGTTTCATCATCCTAATGGTTCTGTGTACAGTCCAGTGGAAAGGCAAGAGGCAGAGGATAGCGAATTTTGGTAAGTTGTATTATTTGTTTACTGTCGAACACCGTTTACATAAGTGAGTCTCCTGAAATCAGTATTAACCAGGCGAGATCCCAAACCCTGAAGATCAGTCGATATCAAAGTATGTTACTAGCTATTTACGACGACGTGAATATGACGTGCAAAAATCGATTCACCTTGACTTTACATCAGTTGATATACCTAGTTAAGTTACGGAATTTTTAAATTCTTTGTATAGAACAAATATGCCTGTTCTATGAATTTTGATTATTATTTATATGAAAATGGTATCTTTTAGGTATGATGGAGAAGGTCTCCAAATAGGTGATTGTGTAATAACATTTCCTCATGTCACTGAAGATGTCAGTGGAGAATGGACCTGTCATATGGGCCCAAGCAACTATTTAGGAATTGAAGAGACAGATAGGGTTAACGTAAGAGTAACAGGACCTCTCGCCGCCAATAGAAAGGAAATAGATGTTACTATTGGTGAAGAAGCTACTTTATATTGTCACACTGCGAGTGGACCTAGACCCATTGATTACTGTCGATTTTTAACTCCAGATTTTGTTGGTATTAGCATTGATTCTTCAGTGACTGCTGAAAAGTAAGTGACTTGCTATATAATTTTTTATTTCTTTTTTTTGCTACGGTTAAGTTAGTTTTAAAGCAGTTTCATCAATGATATATTTTTAAATTAGAAATTTAATGCTTCACATATCAATAACATTTAAGTAAAAAACTTGTTGCTTTATTATTTATTCCTTCTATTTAGTTTAATTACGTGCAAACTAAAAATCCTTAAATAGTTATAACTCCTTTTTTTCCAAAAACTAAAACAGTATTTAATTTTTCCAGTCCAATTCTTGACCGCTTCTACTTCACGCCTGAGAGGAATTTGGACTATGGTGATTGTTCTCTTACAATAAGAGTGGTTGGAGAAGAAGATATTGGACAATGGACTTGTGCTGCACTTCTGCACGATGGTGTAGTGGAGTCCATGGATTCTATGATTGTATTTACCAGCAGTAAGTTTTTGTGTTGTTTATTACTTTTCATGTATGTTTTTGTGTTGTGTATGATGATGTGTTAGCTTTGTGCGTACTACTTTAACTACTTTCGATTGTCCTTATGAGTTGCCTCGGGGGCATAACAATTGCATCAGTGACTGGCGTGCTTGTTGTCGTGGGTTCGAATTCCACGCAAGTTAATAACTTCTGTGATTGAATACAGGTAATATTCCATTTGAAATAACTTCAAATGACTATGTCAACCTTGGCACCGCTTGGACATTATTTTCACACATCTAAGTATCTTTTGTTTTCTCAATTTCAGACCCGCCTCACCAACCCCTTTCCGTCGCGGGCATAATCGGAATAGTACTTGGCTGCATAAGTTTATCCATATTAATAGCCGGAGTTATTTGGTATAAAAAAGGTAAACCTATTCCTTGGCAGAGGATGTCGGGACTAAGCACAAATACGGATCGACTCACCATTCAGATATCTCCTTCTGAGACACCAAGATCAAGTAACAATTCTAATGAAAGCTATGATGACGATGTTATACCACGACCAGTCAATATTGTCGGACATTAATTAGCTTCTCAATAATAAATTATTTAATTTACGTTTGCGTTATATTTATTTTTTACGAGACTAAGCAGAACACGTCTAGACGTATTTTAGTTTAAGAGGATTTAAATCCAAGAACGTCACGTGAATTATTAGCTCCGTAGTACGGGGGTGGTAATACGAGTACGTAATAAAGATCCTGCAGTTGTAAGTTTGATTGCGAGTTCTTAGATGTTGTATAAAGATATTTAAGACTGAGTAGAATTGCAGTTATATTATTACATCGTTATTTAAATTGATAGCGACGGGGCTGGTATAGTCCTGAACCACTTCAATTATGTATGTTGGAAGCGTTAAGCAAATTAAAACGTTGGCAATAAAATGCTGGAAACTTCAATTGCCGTTTACATGAATTGTTGGTAAAAGGGGCTTTCAATAAAAACTACAATTTGTATCTTAACGTATAAAGTTCAAAATATATATTAATTATTGCGTTCATCGTATCCTATAACTATTTTATTAATGGTAATTTTTGAGAAGAACTTGTTGATCACTTTGACAACGCTTCGTACGATCTGTTTGATGGCAGGAGGTGAGAGTTCGTCCATCAGCTGTTGCCAGTTCTCGTTGGCGAACTGCAATGTTGTGTCAGCTGGAAATATAATGATCAGTATGTTAAATATAGACACAAGACCTGGTAAGAAAAACTAGAAAATTTGACTTCGTGAGACTAGGTAGTTATTGCGTTCGAGTAACTTATATGGTATTCATCTTATGAAGTCCTATAACCACGATGGTATCATAATCTTCGATAAGATCGTCACCAGGAAAGAAGTTTTAGCTTTAGATGTAACTCTTTTCATATTTTTACAAAACCTCTACCTACACTAATTGACCAAAGTCAAGACAAAAAAGGACGATCCTTGCAAGATAGGTGAGTACCAAATGTAAGTAGGTATTATTTCCCCTCTCGACGCTATCTACCACACACACAGTACAGTACAGTTTAGTTTAGCTAAGCTGATTTTGTCTTATGACAACTGAAACACATATACCTATGTATCCTTTTTTTTCTTCTTAAGACCAAATCTTCATATTCCACGTTAAATATAAGTATGTAATAAGAACTCTGCGCGTTAACTACGCCAACTGTTCGTCAAATATGGACTTAATGACAAAGAAATATGTTATTTTCTAAGGATTAATGTATATTTCCATCTGGGTCAAGATGAGGCAAAGCTAAAAATAATTGGTGATCTGAATCTAGTTAGTATTTCCTTCTCATTACTTATTTTGTATTTGTTTCGGCTATGACCATTAACCCTTAATTAAATATACATACGACTCTATCTATTGGATAACTTTGTCGTTACATCGAAGCTAAGTGAGCTTATCAATAATTAGTTAGTGAATATCTAAACAGATGGGAAAAAAGTTAATCATTATTTTGGAATAAATTGGATCAACAATAGTTACCGAGTGCTTTATTTCCATTGAAGAGGTTTTGCAAATCGAATGTCGTCTTTTCAATTGTGTACTTATATTTTGGTGTCATCAGTTTGAAGTGCTCGCCTGCGGCGTCCTTAGTGTGCTCCAGTTTGCTGTCTATTCTTACTTCAACGCCCTCTGTGAATAGAATAACCAATATTACTTATACAAAATTACGAAAAAGCTTGCTATTTTTACTTAAATGCCTTGGTGATAAAGCGGTCCTATCTATCGCTACATGCACAAGATCGAGGGTTTCAATTCCATGCAAAATAATTATTTCTGTGATCCACAAATAATGTCTTGATTCTGGATGTTTTTTTAATCTGTCAATTTCACGTAACAGTCGCCGCGCACTCGTGCGCATCCCAGAACGGGAGTTGTGTTATTTAAAAAAATTAAATACCTACTGATAAAGTAAGTAATTAGTGTTCTTATGTTCGTTAAGGTTCCTGATTGTCGTCCGGAAGATTATTTAAATAATAAAATAAAAAGTAAAAGGTAACTTACTTGCTTTGACAACTGCGTCTCCTTTACCTTGGATGGGTAAAATCAGAATACGACCATCAACGACGTATTTTGCCGTTAAGCTTAAATCACATTTAAATGCTATTGAAAATGTCTCCTCTTTTTTACTAAGGTCAAATCTGAAAGAAAATATTATTTTAATTAGAATCAGAGAGAAACCTCTACCTACTACTTATTTAATTTTTCAAACTTTATATATAAAATAATTTCCTTGTATTCTTTCATAGTATAAATCATTCGGGCCATTTTATACTTCGCAGGTATGTAAGCAAACTTTACTCCTTCATCTTATGCAAGTTTAAAAAACTTTATGTGTCAAGTTAGTACAAGAATAGTACAGTAGAGTTACCTCCGTAGAGTTTTTGAAAAGTGTAACTTATCTTATGCAGAGTTGTATATTATAAGATAAATCCAACACAAAACAGTTGTAAGAGCAATTACATTCGGCGCAAAAGGTAGTTACTTTTTTGTGTAAATGAATTTAATGTAATGTCTTATGGTTATAACTATAGTTTATTTGTATGAAAAGTTGTTTCCTAGTTATTTTTGTCCGCTACGTTAAAACTAAGGAGTCCCGGAAGAACATATCGATTTCCTATTTTGTACAATCTGAGGCTGTCATGTTGCTCAAAAGAAACTTCCGCTCTCCGAAATCAGGCTCTACGTGTGAAGGTAATTTTAAGTGAAGGAAATAATAACGGTGTAGGTACTAATTTGTTTGCTAAAGCTTTTAAGCTGTGGTTTGTATCTTTCCTCTTGTGCTTAATGTTTAGATATGCAAGAGCGGGTTATAAGTAATCATAACATTCCTTAAAAGTCAACATGTAAAAAAACTTAGCCTCTTTATCAAGTTATTTCTAATCTTTCATTATATACCTAATATGTATATTTAACCCGCATTACTAAGCAGTTAGAAATATACCTTAGGTATACTTTTTTTGGAGACGGGTTGTATAAAAGGTAATTTAAATGGATTCCCGAGAGATTGTTTTTTTTACAAGATAAAAATATTTTTAATCAGAACTCTATGAATATGCAAATTATAATTTTGTAATGAATCATGACACATCTCTTCTTCTACGGGTTTTGATGAAAAATTTGAATAATATCCATTTGTAGTATATGTGTATAGCAAATGTGTCAATAAGGCTGCTGTCTAAATACGGTGCTAGCTCTTTACTAGCTCCCAGGTCGAAACGACCCACTAGTGCTGAAGACTGCATTAGAAACAAGTACTCCATTAAATAATTTTTGTGTTACTAATCAACGTTTAATTATTCATGACTCAAGACTCCTTTTAGTTTCGTTTATAAAGACAGGAAGTTCCTCTTCCAATTGGTATTCGTGTTTGCATAGGAAACGTCGTCAACTTTTGTTCCATGAATGCAAATTTAATTTGCATACAATGTGTAAACTTTGTACCTATTTGTAATAATGTAATAACTCAGAAGTATTTAGATGAATGCAATTATATTGACAAGAAATATGTAAAGCGGTTTGCTCATCACGGCCAATTTGCCCGATGATATTATTATTATTTGCATATTTACATAAAATGTAATAAGTAGACATATTACCTAATGAGGTCATTGTTTCAATACAGTGTAACTACTTTGCCCATATTCTATAGGGTGTTTCAGTGTTAGAGTCAATAGCGTGTTATTTAGTGAGACTCCTGTTTTGTGACGAAGTACCTAAATGATTTGATAAAAAACATAACAATTGATTTTTATTCGTTGTTAGAATCGATAATTTGTTCCGTGTCAGAGTTGGCTAATGTAGCCACATCTGTGGTCCTTGGACCATTGTCATAAGCTATCCTGGTTTCCACTAAACCTAAGGTATACTATGCGATATCGTGGTGAACTGCCACGCTTTTAAAAGTCCATAACATGTTTATAATTCTAATAAGCCAATATTTGCTGCAGATAACTACCTACATAATGTATTTAATATGATGAATGAATTAGGTATTCTCTCTTGTAATGTATGTATGTAAACTAATAACAAGTACAAAGTAGTACGTCGTTATATTATTACATACTGTGTTGTGACTGTTATATAAAATCAATCAAATTCTTATAATCAAACGTTAAAACAATTAAAGACCTTATCAAATTTGACGACGTATGTTATATTAATGTGGTTAAAAGTACGGTGACGGGTGTAGTGACATAATGTACTAACTCTCAATCCATAATTTCATGGGCAATTAATTAATTAATTACAAAATTATTACATTTTTGATAATTGACATCCGCATGTTTCAATTAACAAAAATGTAATCATTTCTAATATAAAATCGACTCCTGGTTACGCAAGTCTATTAACATGAATGATTTACAGCAATGCAATGTTTTTTTAAAGAAAAACTACATTACTTAATCAATTTTTATTGGGCTAACGTGGAAATATATAAATAAATCAATGAAAACATTTTACTGAAAATTAAATAGAATTATATGTTAATTAGTCCTGCGGTTACTAACATAAAATAAAAATTACTTCTTAACTGAAAATTCCCTAGTAGTTTTAAAGCCAGTCAAAATAGCTAATCCATAGAATACTCACGTGAGATCAGTTAATTTGCTTCCTGATAACCCATGCATAGCGGCATCCATGAACGACAATTTTAATCCCTTTCCATCAATATCAATATTGTCTATCTTAACTGGATCTATAGAGGACACGCCCATTTCTGGGATACCCTTCGTAAACTTAGGTAACGCATTTATTATTTGTTGTCTGATACATGCGTTGAGTTTCTCATCTTTTATATTGCATGGTGTTATGTACGGAGCTGTAATAGAAAACAAACATGTTATCAATATAGACAAGTAAATTGGTACAGACTTCGTTTCGTGAACCTTTTTCGAGACTAGATAATGTAATGTCGTGTAAACAATCATCCTTTTTACATTCTGTTTGAGATGTGTATGAAACACGTCTCAGTGGAATGTAAAACTAAACGAAATATGAAGGTTCTTTTTGGTGTTACGGCATTGATCAGGCTTAAAACTAAAGAAAACATATTATTGTTTTTATCTGTTAAACATTTTACGTAGACTAAAAGTTTTGTTTCTTAAAACTGTAGACTTATTTGTTACTAGCTGACCCGTGCCCACTTCGTTGGGCGGCGACAAAAACGCTTCCTTTTTTTAATCATATTTTATTACTGCTCTACTCCTATTAGTCATAGCGTGATACTATATTATAGCCTATGACACTCCTCGATAAATTGTCTATTCAACACAGAAATAATTTTTAAAATCGGTTCAGTAGATCCAGAGATTGGGTACCCGCAGAGATTACCCCCTACAACGTCACAAACACACAAACTTTACATCTTTATAATACTTATTAGTATAGAACAACTGTGGCATAGTGATTCTAGTCCATGAAAACAATCAGACCAACGCAAACAAATATTAATTCGCATAAAGATTTGCTTTGAGCGGGAATAGAACCCTAAACTACTAGGTAGCATATTTTACGTTCACGGCCAATAACTACGCCACACAGCTCGGCATAAGTTGTTTACATTAAGTTTTTCTTATAAATTTTCTTAACGGCATGTCTTATTGGGTGTAAGTAAGATAATTTATTGTTCATTGAAAAATATTAGCTAGTACCTAGTTATTTGTTCTTAATAATCTACGTTCATGATGATGTTTTGCTATTACGTATTTAATTACCTATTTGTTTACACATGACTATTATTTACTTGCACACTTAAAAAATGTAAATAATGATATTTCTAATAAAGACAATGTAAATATAAATGATGTAGAGATAATAGATGATTTGAATTGCGCTTGATGTTGGTTTGAAATGGGTTTTATCCGTTTATTATTAATAATAAAAAAGACTGCTTTAAACATTTAATCACAATGGTACATAATTAAGAAGGCTCCTTCTGTCAAAACCAACTCAGCTGTCACCGGAGCCTAAAAGATTGTTGTTTCACCAAACGTTGCGTGAGAAAGAGAAAAACTCATAGAAAAGCAGTCAGAAACGTGCACACGCACACGCGCCCGATTGTATTTATTACAAATCAAAATGTCATTCAAAATATAAATATCGTTCTTCTTGATTGTTAGGGTTGACACTAATACTAGCTGTAGGTAGTTACCTAAAAAGTAATAAATCAGGAGTAAATAAAAATAACTAAAATGGGTTTTAAAAAAATATTTTATTGTAAGTTTTGTTGCGGAAGACACACCAAGCGAGACATCAATTTATCTTGTAAGTGGTGTAGGTATGACACCGTAAAACATTATAATTTTTTATTTTTTTAAGTTAAGCTGTTTATTCTTGAGGCAGTTTTTTAGACCGTGCATCGTTAATAGGGGTTCCATACAGTACACAATAATATCTTACTTCACATACAGTACATGAAGTTAATTTTAGCTGGATTTAAAAAAAGGAAGAAAAATCATAAAATAAATAATAATCATAAAATCTGGAAATGATAGTTGACAAGAAATGATACTTGATCAGTCATTCAGATACCGGGGCGGGCGGTGAGTCACGTAAATATTAAAAAAAAATACAAAATGAATTACCTACAAAAAAAAAATACAGTTTGTGCAATGTGACAGCCTTAGCTATGCTCTATTGACTATTGTAATAATAGGTGAATTTTGACAGTTGATTTTAGTCAAGAATGTCACTGATGTAGGTATTTTATCTAACTGGTTATGCATCTGATAATAATTGGATCTCTTTGATAAAAGAAATTACGAAACTTCTTACTGGCAAGCGATACGTAATTGTCATAAATGACATAAATTAAAGTTTATTGAAGTTTAAAAAAAAATATTCGGTAACATTCGACGACGGTCGGCTCGCTGTCGTACCTGCCCTCCTCCGACCCGAGGGGTGCAGAAAGTGGAGGCGAGATGCAAGATGTCGATGGCGGAAACGAGCACGGTAAAATTTCCTAAAATGGTTTTGGGAAAAAGGTAATTGCGTACAAACTTTAGAATGTATCTAGTCAATATAAAATTATTTGAATTTTCGAATAAATAATCTATTCCTATTCCCAAAATATATTTACCTTTATAAACGTTTAATCCTATTTTATTACGCTAAAAGTTGTCATAAAATGTGCATAGAATTATGAACTTTGAAGCCTCATAACTTGTAAATGAATATTTTTTTTACTGTTTTATTAATCAATAAGACTAGATAATAACGAGACAAAACGATATCATCTATAGTTTTGAGTATTTATTATTTAATGAAGGAGGAATTAACTTTCTTTGTTTGTATGGAATTGCGATTGAATTGTTTCCCCTTAAGGTTTTAAATGGTATTTCTAACGATTCTTTATTTCGCTAAGGATAAACAATTGGATTTGGCGCCAAAAATCTAATGCTATACCCAGTGCCACTCTCACACTAAATACGATTTTAACGACCTCTAAGGCTAAAATCCATCTAATCCATTTAGGTTGCAGAGCGTGTCGAGAAATAATAAACGGGTACATAAATGCGTTCGAAAAACATAACCATGCTTCTAGCAGAGTCAGATGAAATGAAAAATGAGTTTTATATGTAGTTCAGAAAACAAACGTAAAAATGTTTGCGCATATATTTTTTTCCATTTTGATTAAAATACACATCACGTCATTAGTATTTGTGCTTGTATTCCTGTTATTGTTTTTCCAAGATAAATTAAAGAAGAGAATCGTTTATGCAACATCCTAACACACAGAAAAACATTATCGATTTGCTTTTTCCCTACCAGTATTCGTCTTCCATTGTCCTTTTTCCTTAGACAATGATTGAACATGCTTAGTTCCTTGTTCCAATCAGATAATACACGAGTATTACTACATATTCTGAACTTTACAGGGCCAATGGAAGGAAAATAATGAAATGATGACTTACAATTACCTACATGATTTCATTTAAAGTACGGTAATAGCATTATGTCGTAGCTACGAATGATAAAAAAGGTTTTTTCTTATACAGGTTAAAAACGTAATAAATCTCACGTCAATAAATAAATAGAAAGGGTCTTGTACTACATCAAATAACATGCTTTCTTAGGAAATTTTATCGTTAGAGATAACAGCTGTAAATACTTATTGTATTTAGATATCCTAGATGGCACTTAGTTAATAGATTGATTACTAAATATGTATTAAAGTTATTAGTCAAAATTCAGCAATACTGTGGACATCGAAGCAAGACATCTGTAGTTAACATTCTGATCTATGTGTTTGAATTTGCCTCAAATATTATAATCATAAATTCAAACAGTTTATTTAGTTGAACACGGTAATCTCCGGAACTAGTTACCTTTAATTCGAATAGAGTAATTATTTTTATTTTAAATAGCCCTTTTATCGAGAACGCTTCCACTACTTAGAGTGAAACCAGCCATTGGCTAACGAAGCCCCTTGTACTTTCCTGCAGGGAAGGCGGATGGAGAGGACTCCTCTATGAGAGACGATTCTCCTACAAATCCAGGAATTTAGCTGAATAAATACTTATGGAATAAAACAGCAAAAGCAAGTCGGAGTCATGATACTAAAAGACTGTCATGCTTGACAAATTTCTATAAGACGACGTTTTCTGTCATGCGACTCACGTGACGAAATGGCAAACATTTTCTTTCCCTGATGGTTTACCTGGATTAAAAATAGAATGAAGCACAAGATTGCAGGGGTGAACACGTTTTGAGAAGGCCTATGTCCATCCATCTACGTCTTTGGGCTAAACGATGATGATGTCTATTTATAACCCTACAATAAGGCACTTTTAATACAATCTATTATCATTAACTTACACTATTCGTATAAAATCTACAATCTATCCAATTGATACGAATGTCAAATGAAAAACGAATTAGTTGGTTTTGACAAGGTAAACGATACGTGACACGTATGTCGATCAATTTTCATTGTCGCATCGTACGATGATTTGTACACAAAACGTGGCTTGAATTTACCTAAACGATTTCATTGAATTATTAGAAGCAAACGAGGAAAGTCGATGATAAATGAAAATCCTGCTCGAATAACTGGAATCCGACATAATATATGAATGAGAGTGTTCATGTTTGTTTGTGAATTAGAGTCCAGTTTAGCGTAACGGCAAATGGTAAGGATTATTATGTGACTTACGAGTATTTGTTTTAAGTCTGAGTTTCGTATATCGTGTAGTGTTTGTATGAAATGGGTAATGCATACATAAAGTGAGGACTTATTCCCGCGGGTGCAAGCTAAAACTACTGAGCGCTATGAACTACGATACCTACTTACAATCTTGCTTTGTTTCTATCTACCTATATAATATTCTCTCTCACACATAATATTCATACGTGCCCATCGGTTACATGTTATGCCACTTGATCAATTACATTGCTCGTTGACTCAAAGAAAAGACGAAATAATTAATAGTTATGTAATTATTATGTAGTATCTTTCGTCCGTTGTTCTGCCCCTGAGAATATCCTTTTAATATATCGATTTCTACCTGCTTCCTAATGTATTTAGTTAGAATCGCTTAAGTTATTAATTAATTTCTAAATTAATTATGGTTTTAGATATCTCTTAACTCAATATTTAAAAAAAACGGTATGAATATGTTTAATTGATGTTTAGTTTTCAAGCCGGTTCAGTGAAGTACTTGCTCGAAAAAGAAAAAAGTGGTTAATTGTTTTGGTAGGAAAGGAATTATGTAGGAACATTGCAGACAGAAATAGTACTAATATTGGAGTAGTAAGAACTGACATACCTAATGTTTAAATGAAGAAGAAGGAACAGGAAATGCAAAATATTTATTATATAATGACTATCAATGGTAGCACAGGATCAACTTACAGCAAATTAAAGAACAAAATATGCATACAATTTAAAAAAAAATTGAAAACAATTGGTATGACCTATTTACGGAAACAAGACGAAAATACAACTACAATACAGACAGATCAAAACGAGTAGATACAAATATAATGTTTACAACCTTAGGTTCCATATAAATAAAAAGACTATCTTAATTGTCGTGTAGTTGTCGATATTTATTCGTGATAAATTTAAGTGACGTTCATTGAGAGTTCATTGTATTAAAGGTACAAGTATGTATGTAATACCTGAATACAATGTACTTGCGGAAGTAATGGTATTGAGTCTTTTCTGAATACGTTTTTGTTTAATATGCCAAGTTCTTTTAAAGAAGATTAATGGCAAGTCCTTAGTCGATTTAATAAAGATGGCCGTGAAACTTGCAAGGTCAAGCGGAAAAGAATTTTAATAGGTCTTAAGTGGAGTTATAAACGAGACTGGTTTATTATTGACATTAAAAAAGGTATCTGAAAAATCAAGATAACCAAGTGAAGCTATTTTTAATCTTAAAACCAATAAAAATGTATATTAAAACCTGATTATTTTTGTTGTACCTACCTTGTAAAATATATAAATAAACAAAAAAAAATGATTTATATTCTCTCGCAACTCTGGAAGTTTTTATGCGGGCGTTAAAATCGTCAAAAAAGCCGTAGGATCAATCGCAATAGTAGGTTTTGTTTCTTGCCTATGTAATGTTCTTCTCAAATCTATCATTCTTTTTCGGCTTTTACATTTCCACTTCACACACATAAGACCACTGTGGTTTTATCTTTACCTACTGCTGATTTGGCTCTCTGTACTGCTGGTAAAACACATCTTACGCGAATCTTACGCGAACGTCTTAAGTGAATCGAGTTAATTAAGGTTCAGTTTTTATGCCAAGCATCTTAAGCATTATTCTAGCATTTTGTAAGCATTATATTCGAAACGTAAAAAAATACCTCATTCCCTCCAAGGTATCAACATTTTTTACGACCGTGTAGTATAAAGTTTATCGCTTTTTTTGCGATTAAACTAAGAAGAACGTTATTTCTAGCACAACATAGGTACTCGTTGTAGATATATTATTTCAATTCTCGTTTCTGATCAACACAGAAATGTTTGTTGTAAGTTAACACGTTTGTTGTTGTAAAATAACTTGACCAACGATACATCATCGTTATTTTAAAAGCTGATTAAAGTTTGCTCATAGCTTGAAAGAGCAAACTTTGTCTCTAATAGCTAGAGAAGAAAAATCTGTGTCTAAATAGATCTAAATAAATCTAAATAGATCAATTGATTTTAATAGAAAAGGTGCTTTGGGGTTTTTGAAACAAAGCGATTTTTGACACCTGCACATTTGAAATTTTTAAATTTTACCGTGTTTTAATTAACTTATGTTCATAAAAACTAATGATGTTATGCAATACAAATATCACAAAATATTATCGACTCACATTGCGTTGGTAGTGCAAGTGTACGAGGTACGTGATAAACATGTGCAAACTACTTAACAGGCATTTCGCTGGAGTCTAACCACGGAGTTGGCCTATAACCAAGCTTCGAATTACGCCTACTGCAAGCAGTTTGTTTTATGGTCTCGTATAACTTTGGCTACACTGGAAAGACACAGCGATTTTGAGATTAAATTCCATTATTAGACATTAGCAAATTATTCGGTCAACAATGTATCCGTAACAATAAAAAAAAAAAGTAACCTATCCAATTCAGATCCAAAGAAGCATCAATAACTTCTTTTTGTAATTGTGTTTATCGACATTTCAGTATTAACAAGACCTTGTGCAGTTTTATAGCCGAAAACATTATTGAACTTGAACTCAGTCGTCTCTTGTCAAACCGGTATAAGTCGGCATCGAGTAAAATTGTTTTCGCAACAGTTTATTTTGTTTTGGTACTGTTGAGTTTACTAAGTTCGTTGTGGTGATTGAATAAAGAATACATTGTGCTCTCTTAAGGTTTGTAGAATAGATTAGAGACAGTTTACAGGAAAGTCGATTGATTTTGTGTTAACTTGGTAATGTGATCAGGAACTAATACCCGACTAAAGTAGACCAGTAGACCCGTAAGTAACTTAATAGCTTAAAAAATAGCCAGGTATATCATCAAAATTGAAACCAGTCACGTATGAATTAAAAAATAAATCTTCATTTTAGTAGGTGAACAAAATGCTCTACGGCAGGGACAACTCTTCATATATTTAGGAAAATTCCTTCAAGTTTTGTGTTTATTTTACTCCTTTTTTAAAAAGTTGCCTCTTCTCGGCCTCTCTCGTTCTGAAGGTGTACGGCACTACACGTGTAATACACGATTACAATAACACACAAAATTATTTAATAACTTTTGTGATTGCTCTGATAAGGAAAATTTAAGCTGACTTCTAAACGTAGGTTGCATAAAAAGCAAGCGTCCTATGCGCCATACGAAATATATATTTGGAATAGGTACTTATAAGGGAATCAATGTAGGTCATCGTCCAAGGAGAGATTGACTATAAATTATGCTTATCAAAACGTCGGAAAGAGGAAAGTTTTGCTTTACGCCTATAGTTATTAGCGTCGAGTCAGCGTATTTAATGTGGTTCACGAATATAGCGAAAATTATGAATAACGTTGCGACTAAATTAAATATATTATGTAGATTTATTGTATAAGTCGATATCAGAAGTAGGTACTTATGTAACCATTGTAATAAATTATATATACAAATGATAAAAAATTTATTTTATCTAACATACTTTCATGATAGCATCCTATAACCACTGCAGGGACAAGCCTCCTCTTAAGTACAAATAGGAAATTTACTAGGTACAGAAATTTACACACAGGACAAAAAGATTGGAATCACAGATTGGAATCGAGTTTCATCTTTGCATTCTACGAAATCAAGGGATGAGATGGGGATACCACTTTTTCTTCATTAGTCACTAATCGAATATTAACAGTTTATGAAAATACAATAACATAGTAAAGAATCCGTGTGGTGACGGAGTAAGAATACAGTATGTCACCACCCCATCTCATCCTATGGGTGTCGTAGAAACCGACTAAGGGACTATCTGTGAATATTACCTTTACATAGAAAGAAGGAAAACTTGAAATTAAACCTCATACCAATCCGTCTGGCCAGCGTGGTATTAGTAGGCCAAGTATCCTTCCGTCACGGGAGGAGGCCCGTCCCTGCAGTGGGACATTAATGGGCTGTTTTTTATTTCGTAAGGATAATATTCACGGATATTCCCTTAGTCGGTTTTTACGACACCCATGGGATGAGATGGAATGGTGACAAATTGTATTCTAACTCCGTCACCACTCATCACACGAACAGATAAGAAATATACTGTATGGATATGCTTAGTTACAGTTATTTATTGGACAAAGAACACCGAAAAACAACGCCCATTAATGAACCTTTAAGGCCTACGCAGACTATAGTTGCAAAACTTCTGATTAATACGGAATAATACCGGAAAAAATCAGGGAAAATTTCATAAAATCGGATTTATTCAAAATTTATTTAATAAATATTTTTATGTTTTATTTGCTGAAGAGTGTTACTTGTGAGATGACGTCTGATAGGAAAGTATGGAAGAAGAAGACTTGCTGCGCCGACCCCAAATAAAATTGGGATAAGGGCAGGGGAATGATGATTGCTGAAAAATAGTATTTTGCATCGATCGTCGATCACCGCCGCGCCGCGCCGGCCGCAGCCTCACGGGCGCGAGCCCGTCTGACTCGACTCATGTCACGACGTGAGTGGTTCACGTTGTGACATGACTCTCGAGTTGTTCGGCAGCGGTGCCTGGTGCGGTAAGAGAGAGAGAGGACATGCTTTGCGGAGGAGCTTTCCCCCCGCGAGTGAGTGAAAGATTCGATCGAATTTTCCGTCAAATATATCGCCCGAATATTAAACTAATCTAAAATAATAATATAAAACTATCGGTACCAGACAAAATGCATAAATAGTTTATTTACAATTATTTATACTTACCTATAAATTATAATTATACACATAATAAATAAAAACATAATAATATAAATTTTATAGCACATAAATAATATAATAAATATAATAAAATAAATAAATCACGTGACATTGCGATCAGTTGAAAAAATCCCAAAGTTCCGGTATATTTCGGTATTATTCCGATTTAATCAACTTGAATTATTCGGATTTTTTCCCGCTAGCATCTATAACGCAGACCGGGACGGCATGGCAAGGGATTTTAATTTTTACTAATGGAAATTCAACCGTACTGTTACAGAAATACGACATAAATTGCTATACTTTAAAATGATGCCGTGGCATTGAAAGGGATTTTATCGCACGGCATTTTTCATTTTAAAGAGCAATTTATGTCGTATTTCTGTAATAGTACGGTTGAATGTTCATTAGTAAAAATTAAAATCCCTTGCGATGCCGTCCCGGTCTGCGTACGCCTTTAATGAATACTTGGATATTGCAGATCTTATGATTGCATTATTGCACTGCTATTATCGATACCTAATTAATAACAAAGGATTCGCTGTATGAATGATAAATGAATTATAGAAGGAACCCATTTGAGAAGTACCGTGGTTTAGCAATAAATACCTTCTGCATCTTTATTAGATCGAGTCAATATATCATCTGTATAATATAAAACTGCTATTATTAGTAAATCCTTAATAAAACATGTTTTAGATTAAGTTTCAAAAAATATAAGGAAGTTTTTAAGGAAAATCAATAAAAACTTGTTATTTAACAATATACCCACATAAATGCAATACAATTGCAATGTCCTTGACCTTTTAGTAATTGAGTTAAGCAAAAACGTATAATGCGCAAACAAGTGGAGGCCTATGTACAGTAGCGAAACCGTCAAGACTGAGAGAGAGAATAAAAAATCCTTCCTATGCCATGTTCCTGTGCTCATTTTTAAATCTACCTTCATCATTTCTGTCAATTTAACATGATAAGGCTCTACACTAAGACAAAAAAAGAAATGACACTAGGTCTATAGGTACTGTTTAATGTTTAGTCCAGGTTGTGTGTAATGTCTAGGTTTATATTAATCCCCGAACAGATCATAGACTTTTTGTTGGATTTTCTTATTTTGTTGCTTTATATATTACGTATTTATCTCTTCACGATTAGTTTGACGAGCAATAAATCAACTACGCAATACCAGTGTAAACATGCCTCAAGCGTTAGTTCGATAACATTAGGTAATAAAACAATCAAAGATTCTACGTCGGGATATTGACAATTATGCTCACAAATATTTTTTCATGATTGCGCCTTATTAGCTTGGAACTTAATAGTAATGAGAAAGCTGGAACTATTTACCAGCGTCTTTAGAATAAATGCTCTAGGTCATTTGCATTGAAAAATAGGACACGAGTAAGTTTGGCTGCCAAATGACTTTGCGTTTCTCGTCTGGGCCTGGCCCTACTTGGCCCTTTTATAGATACAAGTAGAGTTTGGAACGTAATACAGAAACACGCTTGTACGATATGACCGTACACAGAAAACATGGCTCATAAAAATCTCTATTCCTAGAAAACACGTTTCGCCGAAAACTTTGTTCATAGAAAACATTGTTCGTAGATATCTCGGTACATAGCAATAGAATATATCCAAATTGCGTGCATATTGTTATTATGGTTGTGACCATGGAGATCCTCAACACGTTGCTCACTGGCATCAGTATTGTCTTTCAGCTAATGGGGCAAAAGAATAATATTGACAATACCTAGTTTATTGTTTTATTAAAAAAGTTGTTTTATTTAAAAATATTCATTTTTAATGTGTTGTATATGTCGCAGGGAAATGAGGAAACCAGGGATTTCACGAAATCACTAGGGATATCACGAAATCCCGGTAAATGTCGAAAATGCCTTGCACTTCGGCGGCCGCTACCGCGGCACGCTCGCTTCGCTCGCTCGCCTCGTGCGTTATGGTCAAAGTTATAACCTAACCTAATCTATAGAAGTTGGAATCCTTGTGTTTTCTAATCTAGAAACAAAAATATAAGCATTTCTTTTCTAGTACAAATGGGATTTCGTCATATCCTTAGTGATTTCGTGAAATCCCTGGTTTCCTCATTTCCCTGCGACATATATACATGAAAGATAGGTTATACCAAGTTTTAAAAAGAGTTCACATATTAAATACAACAGAGTTGGGGAGCGTTGGGATCTTCCTTATGACCAGAGGTCTTCGTTCAGAGAATAAAATAAGCAGTGCTTTAGTAGACAATAGCCGGTATGAGTGATCTGTCGGTTTAGTGTAGCGTTATTTAAGGGTTTCTTTGTACTCCAGGTATTCACCCTTGTTCAATTTATATGACATTTTAGTAGGTAATCTGAATATAATATAACAAGAACTAACTAACATTATACAAGCAGTTTTTTTTTAAATTTACTGTAATATAGTAGTATAAGTAGTTTCCGAAAAGGCTATAGTACCATAGACCACATTCATACGCTGCGTTTGGTTATACAAAAATCCAACGAGTATAACCGGCCCCTATGCTTAGCGTTTGTGGACTATGAGAAAGCCTTTGATTCGATCGAGACATGGGCAGTGTTGCAGTCTCTCCAACGGTGCCAAGTTGACCAACGGTATATCGAAGTGCTGCGGTGCTTATACGAAAACGCCACTATGTCGGTTCGTCTCCAGGGCGGATTATCAGGCCCTATCCAGTTGCAGCGAGGAGTAAGACAAGGTGATGTCATATCCCCGAAATTGTTTACCGCTGCACTGGAAGATGCTTTTAGGCTTTTAGACTGGGATGGACTCGGCATCATCATAAATGGCGAGTATATCACGCACCTTCGATTTGCTGACGATATCGTGGTCATGGCTGAGACCATGGAGGACCTCAACACAATGCTCGATGGCCTCAGTAGAGTCTCTCAACAAGTGGGTCTTAAAATGAACATGGACAAGACCAAGATCATGGCAAATGTCCATGTTGCACCCACTTCAATCATGGTTGGAGGCTCTACACTCGAAGTTGTCGACGAGTATATTTACCTGGGACAGTCAGTCCAGCTGGGTAGGTCCAACTTCGAGAAGGAGGTCACTCGTCGAATCCAACTTGGATGGGCAGCGTTCGGGAAGCTAAAACGTATCTTCTCGTCCACATTACCGCAGTGTCTGAAGACAAAGGTCTTCGACCAGTGCGTGTTGCCAGTGATGACGTATGGCACAGAGACGTGGTCGCTAACTATGGGCCTTCTCAGAAGGCTCAAGGTCACTCAGAGGGCAATGGAGAGAGCTATGTTAGGAGTTTCCCTGCGTGATCGAATCAGAAATGAGGAGATCCGCAGGAGAACCAAAGTAACCGACATAGCGCTCAGAATTGCCCGGTTAAAGTGGCGGTGGGCACATAGCGCGGAGAACCGACAGCCGTTGGGGCAGAAAGGTTCTGGAATGGCGACCGCGTACCGGAAAGCGCAGGGTGGGGAGACCCCTCACACGGTGGACCGACGACCTGGTTAGGACGGCGGGAAGCCGATGGATGAGGGAGGCACAAGACCGCGCAGAGTGGAAGCTTTTGGAGGAGGCCTATGTCCAGCAGTGGACGTCCATAGGCTGATATGGATGGATGGATGGATGGATAAGTAGTTAGTTAAATTTAATCATAAATCACTTAGGTGGTATGTAACATTAACTTTCATTGTTTATGTTCAGCATTTTAATCATTTTGTGACGTGTGTTGATGTCATAAGTCATTATCATATATTTTTGAACGTAATTTTTAATATTCACTATATTATATCAAGGGTTTAAATTTAAATTGCTTATCTTATGCCATTTAAACTTTGAAACGAAACGAAAATTTAAAAAAAATTACATTTTAATGAACAAATAGCAAGTTCAAAAGACTAATTCGTCGAGGTAACATTGGCAACTGAAGAATCGATATCCTTAAGCACAGAAAAAAATACGGATTTCTGGCATCTGAGTTACTAAATAAGGGATACTAAAAGCTACTAAAACAGGAATACTTAAAACTTAAACAGTAATACAACTTGGTTAGCTTCTTTAGGGTAAAAGCATAATAATTATGTCAAGTAGTTAGTATGTGTAATTAATCATTATATTAATTAAGTCTGTACGTAAACAACATTAGCTATGTCAAATTGTCAAGTGCCCCTTAAGTACGTTGTTTGACTCGTAAATAACGAAATAACTTGATTGTTTCTCGTTTAGAATGAAAATATAAATCTTCATAAATAAAAATCCTTTAAAATAATGCTTCAATGCTTATGTTTCAAAGTTGGTTTTGATGGAAATAAATATTAATAAATACATTTGTTTTGCAAATAAGCCAATACCCCAAAAAAATAGATTGATCCTTTAGGGAAGTTTGGAATGTAACATTAATTAATAAATTATTATTAATTTTATAATTAAACAATAATCTTTAAGATAAATCATATGCCTTCGTAAATAGAGTCAAGAAAAAGAGTTCAAAAACCTGTAATAACTTGGATTTAATGAACAAAAATTAAAATGAAAGTACTCGTAGCTTAAAATAAGATGACTTTATAATAAGTTTAAAATAGTTCTATACATTACAATACTATTTTTAAAGAATTAAATTATAACGTTGATATTAGTACCCTAATTAAAAAGGTTATATGTGTATGTTACTCATATAAATCTTTAATCTTAACACTAAGTTTCGATGTACGTTTTGTTATAGTTGCATGCTATTTTAAAATTATTACAAACGATAAAACGAAATTAATTAAAATTTTAATAAAAACATGTAATAATTTATTTTATATTTATAATTTTACTTTAAAATAAATGTCAATTAATTAATTTATTATTATTTGTTTTTATTTATATTAGGTATTTTTTTTTATATTACGTTAATTTGCGTTTTATAGCTTAGATGTTTTTATTTAAAAATAATTAGTAATTGCGAGATGTATATTGTAATTATTAGGTATATTATATTTATAACTTATATTATGTATTTTACTTACGTAGATATCCATCTTCACAATAAGTAATGTGCAATGCAGATAGGATCACTAAACTGTATAGGGCATACATTTTTAATAACTAAAATTAATTAATAATGTAAAATTAAATACTTTGAATAATCTATGTTGAGTTTTGGCACAAGAGCTCAAGTGATACTGTGCGGCGTCAAGATCAACCAACTTATTTATGATAACTGGTCGATTCTTTCCCGTTCGATATAATGTATCAGAGCTGCTATTTCACGAAATTGTGTATGCAATTATAAACAATATTACCGACGTATAAAGATGATAATACCCTGCCTATATTAACTTTTTCACATGCATTGATCAGTGTAACTTGATTTAATATTTCAAGTTTGGCAGGTAAATTATTTTAGAGTAAAAAAAAACTAACATAAGATTTATAACCTAATTAGTAGATTTTTTGTCTTATAAAATCTACTTTCCATAAAACATATTTTTTGTCCCTACTTAGTGTTATTGGTTTTTATTTTAATGATATCCTATCGTTTGTTTTGTCACAAATTATACAGTCGTCTGGGCTTTTTTATTGTGGTATATAAATTTATATTTAAATTCATACATTTTTTACTGTTATATTTTTAAATCATTATACCTAGTTAGTTAATATAGGTACTGTTTATTTTAAATTTACATAACTGCAATAATCTATAGGTATTACGACATTGTCTATTGACATAGCCATTGTTAAAATTGTAGAGGAACACAAGAAACTTTAAAATACGACTACTTAATAGAGATATTTTTATATTATTTTACTTTTTTAAATTATTTTATTACACTTATACCATTTTAATCTTCAATCTCTGTAGAATTTGTAGATTTACATTCCACTTAGACATATTTATGCATAACTGTCCTTTACTGGTTGGAAGGACAAAATTCTTGCAGGGGTAGAGAGAGCGAGTAAATTGTCCTACAAGTATCACACCGGCCAAAAAGGCAGTCATAGAGTAATCTTTCTTAGCTTCTTTTTATAACACGTACGGGACGAAAAAGGGTCGTGACTAATTAAAATTAAACTTTACGAGGTACTTTTATAATATACGGGAATAAAACAAACTAAAAAATTAAGTATTATCATATAAAAAAAATATTAATATTATATTAGTATTATCATATAAAATATATTATATAAAAATAATATTATCGTTTATTAAAACAAAACGGAGGGTTCAATAGCGGTTCATTTAAGCGGTTGTTGTGCCCAAGGTGTCGAGTTCAAATTCCACGTAGGGCATTTATTTGCGGGTCATTGCTTTACCAAACTCAATCAATTTCTCTCTTACATCTGGTTAAGATTTGTATCCTTAAACAACCTTTTTTGTATACGATATTTAACATTTATTTAATTTAGAATTTATCATACTATATTTTATTCGGGTCTTACTCGTGGAGTATTCTACATAGCCTATTAGGATAGATACTATGTATTAGGATGATTACCTAGGTTTTTCTCCGATATTTTGGGCAACTTGCAAAGGCCGTGGTTGCGGAGGGACTATTAATATAGAATTTACATAGGGGGAGTCCCCCGAGTACCGGACACTTAAGGTTTATAATAAATAAAAAATTGATTAATTATGTTTTGTTTCGATATTTAACATTTTCGATTATTATATCATATATGACATTAAAAAAACGAACCATGACGAACGTTACACATGTTTTGGCGACTTAAAACTTAATCAAACATAGGTTTAGTTTTTGATGTAATTGTAATTTGGCACCTAGTACCGGACAAGTATAAATGGAACCCACAAAACCGGACACATTCTTCTCATAATTTGGTATGGGTTAATAAGAATTTAAAGTTGCACAATAATCTTGCATAAATACTATATAAACTAGAGCCTGAGCTATACAGACATTATAAAAGTCTAAAAAAACAACTAAAAATAACAAAATAATTTTTTTAAGAAAAAAAAATGGGTTTTCTTCATATCAATAAGATGATATATTTTACAGATCAAGATGAAAAGTAGTAATAACAGTCTCAAAAAATTAAAAATGTTTACAATGGTCACAGACGTAAATGTCTAAACCCTCTGGAATGTTCGCACAGGCTTCATGAGCCCATCCTTTACAGTGGCCACACTGGATCCAGTCCTCGTCGTTGTTTGTTTGTCGTCGTTTTCTTCGTCTCTATTATATCAAATGATCTGAAAAGATAGATAACAATATTATATTATAGAATATAACCGGCACACCGCTTTATCGAATATTTATGTCCGGTACTAGGGATTATGGATACCTGTCCGGTACTAGGGAGTCATTTATTGTCCGGAACTACGGGTGTTACATATTGTATTATTATTCAGATTATTACAAAGTTTAGCAATAAATCTGCTTAGAAACAACATTAATGTAAAGCGTACTTACCAATGATTGAATCCAAAGCACTTAACACAATTAATTCTCTTCAAAAATAGAATCTACGACGTTCCAAATATTACAGGATGCAGCAAATTCCCACGCAAAATGACTAACGTGTAACCTGTACGGCGTATCGAACAAGGTTGACGCCTCCCGCGCCGCGAGGGGGATGTGACCGTTGAGTTGAACGTTTTCGATGATACAAATGCTACTATGAGCGTTATTTCATCTATCGACATGTTTTGTCCGGGACTATGTGCTGTCCGGCGTTAGGGGGATTCCCCCTATTGTATTTAAAATTTCTCACAGATTCACACAACGCCGTGAAGTGCTATACTAAGCATAGCTTGTACTATGAGTACTAGAACGTTGATTAAAATACTTGCATGCTTTTATTTCTTGTTATACTTATTATAAATGGAAAACATCCAGAAATAAGCAAACATTTATAGTTATGCAAAAGTTTGCATTGAGCGTGCATCGAACATCTGCGTAGCAGTCATGAATTTTTGATCACTATGCCACAGAGGTCGTTGAACAAAAATGTGGTAACTCTTGAAATCGGGATCAAAGTGTAAGATATCATTACTTCAGACTATTTATTCTATTCTTCCTCAATAGTGCAGTTTAACTTACTGTTTCCCTATATGTATGTCTGATTGATTATTGCGTTACTACAAACAATGAATATCTATCATTTAATTGTAATGCTTCTATTATCATTTCATAAGCACGACAATTGTTTTTTTATACAATTATTACTTTGTAATTAGCTTATTGGTTTAACTAGATGAATGACTCGTGTAGATAGCTACAACTACTAGGGAACTAGGACCTTTGAACTACTTAGTGTAGTCTTCTAAGTCATTTTATAAGAATGTAATTAGAATGCATTTGATATGACTAAAAATGTTTGAAATAATGAAACAGATACGTTAATTGCCAGTCATAACACCAAAAAAATTCCCTATAGAGCACAAAAAGTGGTAAATATTTGTAATAAAAATATTATAAATATGGTACATTTTTTAAAGCATATAAATGGCAATATAATTATATGGGTAACAATGAGTGTGAAGTTGTGCTAGGGTAAATCATTTTTTTTAAAGGTTCTTATTCCTTAATCCATACTGGTGAGACCTTATAAAAATTAGGTAGGTCTAGGTAGGTACCTACTAATTTGATTATTGCTCTTAAGGTATGCAGTAGTGCAAAAAGTAAAAGAGCTACACAAAAATAAGCAGTTAAAACTCCATGCTCTACTTTTGAACGTCCTTCAGAAGAATTTGATAGGTCGCGACTGACAAAAGCAGGAACAATGCTACCTCGAGGTCAGCTACTATTCGCCGATCACTGGCATATTAACTGACTATGGACTTGTAATACGAAATTACATCTTTTATGACATTATGGATCTAGAATTATTTTATAGATTATTATTTTAATTTTTATATCTACTACTTACTATCATAATTATTATAACTGCAATCTAATATAATAACGACAATTGTGCTTACTTATTTTACAATTCCAGATTCTGTCTGCTTTAAACGCCTCAGTCTGTGATGCCATCTACGCTGCCGAAGATAGAGCAAACTGGCGCGAGAAAAGAGATAGTTCACGAGAAAGTTATTCAAACAGGCGACGACCCTCAGCATTGAAGATAAATGAAGCAAGGATGATTTTACAATAAGTTTACAAACGAATTGGCTACTAGGTATCTAATCATTCTCTTTCTATTCTCTTCTGGACAATTTGATGCAGTGGTAATTTGGGCGAAGTGGACATTATGATACAGTGGACTTTTGATCGAGTGGACGAAATGACTCAAAAGGATAATTATTATGATTCCTAATTTATTTAAAACATAAAATTATAATAGCTAGTTCCTTTTTCACTACCAATACCATGCTACCCATACTACCTACTAGGCTATTTGCGTAAGTTTATATTAATGTCGTCTCTATCACGAGATTGACATCAATTCTTAGCAAATCTTAATGCAGCAGTATTACTCGTAATGTAACTATGCCTCTATGAAACAAAATTATAATCGAAACTGTTCTAAGTTAATCATTAAATGATGTGACCTATCATAAGCTGAAATAATCATTAAAGTCTATTTTTTTATCTCAGATACTAAAATGACATTTCATGTGTTGCCTGTTTTTTACAACTAATAAATAGTGATGCGATACAGCCGGTACTTACCGATAAAAATATAGGTTAGTTCCGCCGATTACGTTAAATAGAGACTATAGGCTGTTTTTTTAATCTCGAATACTAAAATATCATTACTGTTACCTTTTTTTTGTGCAATTTATGTAGTGATGTACCACCACTATCAAAAGTTAACGATAAATTAAATTTTATACAGTTTTTTGGAAATATTAAATGTGCAAATTCTAATTTTAAACTCAGGTACTTAAATAAAACTAAATTTATTTTTGGTACATAATTTATTTTTATTTGGCTGTACAATTAATCTTTAATCAGAAATGGATTCGTTACTTGAATATTCGGAATCATCTGAGTCGTCACCTACTTCTTTAATGAATCTATCTGTTATGTCAAACGCTTTCTGTTATGTCTGTTTAAATACGTAAATATTTTCATCTATGGAACATGGCTTCTGATGTCGATGAAATTCGTCAATATCTTTCTCAGTTGTATCCTGCAGCTAACTGCTGTTGAGGAGTGCCGGCCTATAGCAATTCTATCCTCACCAACAAAAGTGTTTGAAAATGTCCTCCACAAACTCATATATACACAAGTGGAAAAGCAGCTAAGTAATGCTCAACACGGTTTCAGGCGCCATAGGTCCGTTGAAACAAACTTGTTGACCTTGACTGAATATATTTCTACTATTTTTACTATTTGTTTTTATAAATATCTAACGACTATTTGCTAATACAGGAGAACTGATATGTCAAAGTAGCGTCATGCTTTGGCTGATGTTTTGTTGTGCGATATTGAACCTAATAGTTTTATGACATGCAACTAACATTAACTCTAGAGGTGATAAAGCCATTTAGTTCTCGACTATACTAACAACCGTAAATATTTTACAATAATTACAACACGAATCGAAACACAGGACAGCACTGTTTCTTAAAAGCTGGCTACATTATTTTTACGTTTGACATTTGTAGTTGTCATTTTAGTGTCCGAGATAAAAAAATAGACTTTAGGTACTTAAACTGTACTAACACTGGACCTCCAAATGAAGTGCCACTAAGTACTTGGTTGTAATTGGACAGTAATTTTATTGTTTGTGTAGGGACAATTTATTCTAAACCGTTCTTTAAACAATTTGTCATAATCATATTAGGATATTATTACAGGACAATGTCATAGTCATCTTACGTATACGATACTGCTACATATACGACGACCTCTGTGGCGTAGTGGTTATATAACATGACTACTATGCAGAGGTCTCGGGTTCGATTCTCGCTCAATGCAAATCTTTATGTGCATGAACATGATTGTTTGCATTGGTCTGGGTGTATAATATGTGTGTATTTACAAAAAAAAAGTATTTAAGTAAGTATGTTTATCCATTGTATAGTAGTACCCATAGTACAAGCTTTGCTTAGTTTGGAACTAGATGGCGTTGTGTGAATGTGTGAAGAATGTTTATTTCTGAATCTCTCTTAGTCGCCTTTTACGATACTCCTAATGATCCAACTGTCATTGACATGACAAAGAATAAACCCAATAAATATAGGTTTTTACGTATAAGGTATATAATTATCTACTGCACGCATCGAGAGTGTTAATACATAGTGGGAGGAAGTGCGCTTGAAGGTATTTATTAAAAGCAATTTAGCTTAACATTGGCGATGTCCCAGCCTTTAGGTACAGACTTGTTAGAGTTTTAATAATCGTGTCATATTGATACGTATGTACATGTTAAACAAAGTTTTTGCTATCCGACTATCGTAAACTATCAAGTAAGAACGGGTAGCGTTGTAGTTGAGCGACACCCAAACCAAAAATCAAGAATGTTGAATGTTGAAATTCTTTTATCCAAAAATGATTGACTTTAGGGGCAATTTAACCCGATCTGTGGCATTTCAGGTAGGTACACTAAAGACTACTTCTTCTAATCATCTTCCTCTTAGGTATTACATTTTGTAAGTACCTACAACATTTTTGTACGCTTACCACCAAAACCACGACAATGTATTAGGCTGGCTGTCGTGTTAATATTTGATTTTTTCTTCAAGGAAGTGAAATTCTGCTACTTGTCTTTGTCAAATCTGCCGGGACCTTTAACTGTCAACCTTGAGGTTAAGGGCTGATGTATAATGCCCTCATGTTTCGCATTAAGAACGAGATGTTGCTGTAATATAACTAATGTATAACATACGTAGACCTTGGGTAGTTTGGGAAATACAGAGTTTTCTTGTTTAAAAACGTCTCAATAAAATCTGTAAAGGAGTCGTGTGTGATATTTTGAGACTTGCTAAAGGAACGGTGAAAAGTCGATCTAGTTAGGGTAGCGGGATACGGATGGATGAGAGGAGCACGCCCAACAAGGTTGAAATATTTAGAGGAGGCCCACGTCCAGCAGTAAACAGCCGTTGGCTGATATAATGATGAAAAGCATGTCAATTCATTAACTATTTTACTTTAAGTTTATATTACCGTAAAGTATATAGTTAACGAATCGCGTACGAAGTTCTAATTAATACGAGAAGCGCCAATTATAGCACCTTGTCGGCTTTTATGACACCTTTCTTTAGCTTGGTCACCAAAATATAGAAAGGCATAAATTTTTTTTTGTCAATAACAATAAATATTTTGTAGGTAATCTACTATTCATAAAGTAAAAATTATGCTTAAAATTTTATGGGAAAATTATCGTCATTCATTTATAATGAGCAATAATATTTTTATGTACATACATTCATAAAGTCGTTAATTATTATTTTTAGTACTAATATCGCCTGATAAGTAGATATTTAATAAAACCATGGTCCAATGCTGGCTTTATTCGAATGAGATGATTGCTTTGCCATACTATACAGTTAAAGGCTATGGCTTCACGCGTAAAATGATATAATAAATAAATAAAATAAATAAATATTCCTCACACTTTCACACAACGCCATCTAGTCCCAAACAAAGCAGAGCTTGTACTATGGGTACTAGATAACGGATAAACAAACTAAAATACGTTTTTTTGTACATACATACATATTATACATTGAAAACACCCAGCCTAATGCAAACAATCATGTTCATACACACAAAGATTTGCATTGAGCGGGAATCGAACCCGAGACTTTTGCGTAGCAGTCTTGTTAAATATCCACTACGCCATAGAGGTCGTCAGATATTGTTTTTTTATATATACGGTAATATGACTATATTAAATCTTATAACCGCAACACCTAAAAAAAATTGTTCATGGAACAATTTATTTTAGGTGTTAACGATGTAGTTAGAACCTTTACTACTTTAAGCGGGATGTAGTTGAGAGGGTTAATTTAAGTGACGTGCCTCATGGACACCTCTTGTGGGGTACGAACCTTACTCCCGTTACTCCCCGAATCTACCGACTCACCTACTTAAGGTGCTAGAGGCGAAAAGCTATTTGTACGCTCGGACCTCGGAGGCCGAGGAATACCTCTGATGTACAGAGTGTATAGAAGGGGTGATAGCTTAGTGTATTACTAAATACTTTCATACATAGAAAAATCAATTAGTAGGTACTTTTGTAAAGTTTATTTTATAATGCTCGTGCAGTACAAGATTACCTGAGAGATGTATGTGGGTAGTCGGCACACGGAATGGCCATCAAAACATTATTAGTACAGAGGAATGGGAGAATATTTTAGTCATTATATAAAACTTTGCTTTAAAAACTTAGTATACAGTATTTCAAGTAACATTGCAGCTGTGGAGGTAGCACGTGGGGCTAATACCTTAGCACGACATGCATTAAAATGAGTCAATATTAAATTTTTAATGTACCTATAAATATTTCACTATTTTCTATTTCGTTTTTCTTTATACAATTAAACGAACCCATAAAACGTAATGTTATTTCAGTGATATTAAATTGTCACTAAGTAAAGTTTTTTAGATTTTGTAATTTGTATTAGTCACCGTAAAGTTTTGCTCTGATATTACTCAAACGTTATTTTTTAAAAAAAAAACCTAATACCAAAAGTAATACGTCTTTCAAGTTCATTGACGCAATTGGTACCTTAGGTAGGTATAACTTATGAGAATATCGCAAAAACTGTTTTAAAATAATTTAATAGATATATTCAGTCATTAATCTTGTTGTAAAAATTAATTAGGTCTTAATTACAGAGTTGCCAATTGCCATTTTTTATAGTTTTCCAAGACATGTAGCCTAAACACCTTCGTGTTTAGGCGCGGAGCAATGGACCCTATAATATCTTGAGTTTGGTGACTTTATTTTTCTGCTTCTTTATTGTTGCTTTTTTGTATCTAGATTTCTACCTACTATTCTTATTGTTAAGTACTATACACGAGTTGGTAACAAATAATAATTATGGCTTTCTACTATTCTATCAAAAAAGTTTTTTTAGGTTGTAGTTTATTCCCGCTCTAAGGACCAGTTTTTGTATCGCGGGTCTTTTACAGACATACAATTAATGGACACAATAATATTTTGTCTTTATAAATATAAGGAAACAGTAGTTAATACACCATTACATATTGCTTTGAACTTTGTGCCAATCATTTTTTTTATAAAGCCGATTTACCATGTATCAGTGCGAAATTAGGGACAAAATGATCGATGTTAAAACATCAAACAAAGATTTCGTCCCATTAGTAGAATATTGTTGTATCATCACAAGTAACAAAAATGATTTTATTGTAAATTCGTTATCATAATGACGTAAGCTATCTAATGATATATTTTTTTTATAACTTTTGTTCTATATTTTAAAAGTTATGAAGTTCGAATAAAGTTTTTGCCGCGCGGCATACGTAGAATAACGTCTCACGACCACTTAACGCGCGCTCCCGGCTCCGTGCGTCGCGTTTCTTCATTACAACGCACATTGTTCGACGGAGTCGGCAAGAGTGAGGTGTTGTAACAATGGAAACCGACAGTGGCGATCAAAATGGTCAGAAATCGGTCAGAAATCAATTAAATTATTGTTATTTTGTTTACATACACAACGTTGTTCATTACTATTGAGAATTAAACGTTTAAATTAGTAATAAGAAAATTATTTACAAAATAGAATATACGTAAAATACATATTTCATGGATTTTTATAAAATTTATACAACATCCATAAATTTAAATTATATTTAATGGAAAATAAACAATTTTAGTATGTTAATTACATTGTTTTAGGTGTATTACACAAAATTATTGACATTACCACAAAGACAGTATTTAAAATCACATAAAACATTTTTCTACCAAGTTGCCGCATCTTTTTAAAATTAAGTGTAATCCACTAAAATACTTTACTGATAAGTTTCTTAACATGTTAATATACAATGAAGCTTGTCTTATTTGTTTTTCTAATTTTGTAGTTACTTATGCACATTATATTTTACTACGCATAATTGTATCTTCTTTTCGTCGGTACGTACACATGAAACATTATTCGACCAAATTATATTTTAAAGTGTGCGTCGTAAGCACTTATGCTACTTTTTTCTGTTAATTAGTTTCTTGTAAAACATTATTCGAAATCTAAAAGTGTTATAAAATTATTAAATACAGTATTAATTGTACACAGCTATTCTTAATATCTAATTTTCGGCTAACTCTACATAAAAACCAACAAATTTTACAATTATATTGGTGTTTCAAAAAAAATCTAGGTCTAACTTCATAGTACACACATCCGTGTGTACTACACATAAACAGTCTAAGCTGGCCGAGCGATGGTTTCATAATATGTACAACCAAATGCGAGATCAGCTTACACTGATTCTGTATAGGTTGAACGGTAGCAGTGTGTACAATTGTAAACGTCGTTCTACTTGTCGTGATGGACCAGCGGATCCATCGACTCTTACTGAACTGCGTCCTGTAACTCCGTTCCAAATTCAATCTGCATCCAGTTATGAAGCATCATTGTTATCAATATAGCAGCGATTTTAAGTATAGTATCGAAGATTTGTATACCTACGCCTATGCTATCACCACCTCCGTATCAGACAAAGTGTTATAGTGATTTTTGTCTGATATATTCAGATCAGTCAATTGAATCTGACTTGAGTTATGATAAAATTACATTTCCCAGCAGTCGACTAAAAAAGCGCCACTTGCCAGTCAAACATTCAAGACAAAAAACGTATTTAAATAGTATTCGTAAAAAGTACTGTATAAAACTGCAAGGTATTGAAGAATATTTTTCAGAAGAACATCATGATCCATTCAATTCAGTGAAGCAACCGAATGCACCCATAGCTAAATCTTACTCAAGTCAGTTCAACACTGAGAGTAACGTGATGGCATTACGTGCACTTTCTGATCAAAGTCAATCGCTTTATGGATCGCTCTGTTTCTAATACTGTCATATCACTTTAATCACAAGTGCAAGCTATCGAAGAACGTTCTTCAGAAGGTCCTAATTAGTCTAATTCTATGAAGCAACACTAGCTCCCAAATTGCTCAATCTTGCCCAACTCGGTCAAACACTGAAAGTACTGTGATGGCATCTCCCGCTCCCTCAGCTCAAAGTCAATCATTTTATGGTACAAATAGCTCTGTTTCTGAACTTGCGATACCACGCCAATATGTCGCGATAATTGGACTGATCTAGGAAGGAAACGACAACCTTGGACAGGAGCATTCTACTAAAACTGGGAACGTATTTAACACAAAACAAATCTATCAAGTGCTTTGATATTAGTTACGTACAAAGCTTAGATATATTTAAATAGTTTTAGGAGTTTTGTGACTGAAAAAAGCAATGAGAGTATGTGTTAAAGTACACAACTAAGAGGTCATGTTGTGCGTACGTGACGTGTTTGGCCAGTTCCTAGATGTGATAGCTGTCTACAATATCCTCAGGAAATCTATTCATACGACGATGGAAAAATTATGGTTTGGACGGGAATTCGTGTGGGTCTTAAAACAGACTTAAGTACGTTTTGATCAGAAGCACCATGACGGCTGAAAAATAGCTTAACGAGGTTGTTTGAGCTCCTAGTTCCAATAATCTACCCCCGTATACTACATTTTGACCAAATGTTTAAGCTCATGGACGATAACACCCATCCGTTTAAAATGAAAGTGTTATCCAGATAGTTGCAGGAGCACGACATATCGGTCTTATCCTGAATCACTCAATCACCTGGTCTAAAAACCATAAAACACACGTAGGAAATGTTCCAAAGAAGTGCTTTGATGAATTTTCCTGCAAAAATTGCGATTGAAGAGCAACTTTTTTGCATCCTAGTCGGACATGGAACAATATACCGCACCAAGACCTGGATAACTTAATCCAAGCATGAAAAACCGTTATTTACGTTTTTTGGATGTACTGACTGGTACTAAGTTAAAAACAGATTAATAATCGCTTTTTGTTCAGTTAAGTTTTTAATTTATTTGAATAAAACATTATTTACGCTAAAATAATATCTAGATTGTAGCTATATGCCATTTATATGGCTACAATCTAGAATTAAATAAAATTTTAGTGTATAAAAATATTAACGTATTGAATGTTATCTTCAATAATTTTTGAGTTAATTGAGTAAATACCAAATATCCCTAGACAAAGTTGATGTGTGTATTTAGTCTATAAAAGCCGGATCTCAAATTTAACCAGTACATATTCATGTGATCAATAATTATTATAATTACGTGTACCTTCTTTATAGTCGTAATCATAAAAATTCGGCTTAGTTAACTTTTAGTTATCTGTGTGGTAACGGAGTAGGAATACAATATGTCACCACCCCATCTCATCCCATGGGTGTCCTAAAAATCGAAGGGACTATCCGTGAATATTATATTTACGAAATAAAAGAAGGAAAACTTGAAATTAAACCCTATAGCAATCCGTCTGGTCAGCGTGGTATTAGTAGGCCAAGTAACCCTCCGTCACGGGAGGAGGCCCGTCCCTGCAGTGTGTGTGCAAGTGCATTCAATACTTGGAAATTCACATAATTACTTACGTTAATTCTTAAGACGGGCGGAGCCGGCCGACAAACTAGTATTATATAAAACATCTTCTCGAAAAACATTGAGATAATTTTAGGATTTCGTAAAATATTGTTTCACCTGCACATACAACGTGATTAATTTGGTCAAATAACGTTGCATGTGTTCAAGAGACAGCTCCTGAACTGTTTTCGTTGGCAGTACAATGTTATGTATGCACATGCGACACACTATCTACGCACAGGAATAGTTTTTAGACTAAATAATTATATCATTAATAGCTGTATTTATATCTATGTACACTGTAAAAATATTACATGGCTAAAGTCTTCCGTAAAAAAGTTATAAGCAAAAAATGCTAGCGCAAAACTTCAAATCGCTCTACTGAAAAGTAGACATTTTGTAGATACAACATTGTTCTACTAATGGGACGATTTACATGACAATATTCACAGTACAAACTCTACTTGCTGGTCAGTGGACCCTAACTACACATCATTTTATTAATGTGTGAGGAGTATTAGTTATACTAATATTCAAGATCAATCAAGAATAACTAAAATAAAACAATATACAGATTGGTATATTATTATTATTTTAGTTATTCTTCATGCACAAATATAAAAAAAATATAAAAATAATCAAGTGTAGGCGGACTTATAACGCATTATCTGCCAGTTCATCTTAAATAAATATATTATATTTTTTTTTAATTTTCTACTTGAGAACATAGCAAGATGTTTGGTATTTGTATAACGTGATATTATTATATCTATTAAAAGTGATGAACTTTTCCGACCCTGATATAATTTATCATGGTCAGTAAAAATTAGTAACGCAAATTAGTGCTAAATAAATTTGCATAATTTATTTAATTATAACAGATTAATATTAGGTTGTCAAACGGTCACTTTTTTGTATTTAACTTTTATTGGTTCACAACAGGAAAATTAAGTAAAAAAATGTAAACGAAGGTACGTATTTATCGTTGTTTTGTATTAAAATGTTGATTTGGAATATTGTATAGTCATTCTACCTTCTCGTCGTGTCGGTGTCGTAAATACCGACTAAGGGACTATCCGTGAATATTAACTATACGAAATAAAAAGAAGTAAAACTTGAAATTAAACCCTATACCAATCCGTCTGGCCAGCGTGGTATTAGTAGGCCAAGTATTTCTCCGTCAAGGGAGGAGGCCCGTCCCTGCAGTGGGGCATTACAGGGTTGTGATTCTACCTTCAACATAAATGGTAATAACAAGTAAAAGTTATAATCACAGTAACGAGACGGCCTTATGTCGCTGATGATCTATTCCTTTGCATGACTGTTGTTTGTGTTATGAAGCATAGCGTGAAATAAAAGAGTACTAACATCACATACGTGGTTTAAGGATCGAGAACGACATGTGGTGTTCGATCTTCAGCATTGAGGGATCGAAAAAGAAGAACTTTGCAGGGAAACTTTGGTTAGATTCGGGACTTAACCACGTTATTCAGGCGTAGTGCTATAAGTTTTATGTATAAAAATTTTGTTTTTCTCAGGTTACGTAATGTGTTGTAGAGTTCCGCCTAGTTATATTTAGTTTTAACTACACCCTCTTACAAAAACGTTTTGCTAAATTATAAATTTAAATCATGCGAAACTGTCATAACTGCAATATGCGCTGCAAGTTTTTCGATAAGGAAAATAAGAGCAGGTTCACTGGATAAACTGGTCGAATGACGCAAACAATTATCTAAAGTTAATATCTAAACTAAAATCGAAACCAGGATCTTTGTTTTTGGTAACAAAAAAGTTGTTATAAGGAGTACACAATTATGCAAATAACCACATATAAATTCCTAAGACAGATAGATAAAAACTGTCGAATTATCACTTCTTAGTCGTCTGCTTTACTGAAGGTATACCCCCTTACTCATAAAACGCTTGTAAACTTAATCACTGTTTAGCGAGATTTTTATTAGCAAAACCAACCTTATGCCAAACAAAAACGTAAGAATTTAAGCTAATCAATTGACTAAAATTTAAGAGGCGTTTATAAGGGGGTATGTATCGATATGTCTAAAGTCCACAATTTCCTGTTCCCGATAATCGCAGTAGCCTCTAACTAGATCAAAGCAGTGGCTTAGTTCGGTAGAATATTTGAAAAGAGGATATGTCGTTATATAAGCTTATTTAAGACTGGTCACATTAGTGCGAAATTCAGTTCAGAAAAGTTCAAGCCTTTATATCATCAATCTTTGAATAAATAATATCTTTCTTTTATCTAATATTTTTATAATTACACCTTTATTCGGCCGTCAACATACCTGGTGCAAGCGATATGATGGGTCTGAGATGTCCCGTTATGATGTTGAATTTATTTTACTAATTAAAATCTACAGAGTTGCTTTCTAACCCATAAAGGACCCGAACATTAAAGAAGACAGACAGGTGATCTAAATCAGTCCGCAAAAGTTTTTGATAAAGGAAATCTATACTAATATTATGAAGTGGTAAAGTTTGTGTGATTGTGTGTTTGTGACGTTGTAGGGGGTAATCTCTGGATCTACTGAAACGATTTAAAAAAATCTTTCTGTGTTGAATAGTACATTTATCGGGGAGTGTCATAGGCTATATAATATCACGCTATGACTAACAGGAGTGGAGCAGTAATGAAATATGTTTAAAAAACGGACGCGTTTTTTTTTGCCACCCTACGAAGTGGGAACGGGTCAGCTAGTATTAACATAAATGCATACCTACCACATGTAAAATATTACCCAGATTATTATAAAATTATAAACCTCAAAGTCCAGCGAAGTTTGATCTCTAGCATCAAAGAGGTTCCTGTTGCATGTGCCGAATGACGCGTGCTCTAAATTATATTACCTACCTTTGGATCCCGTATCCATCGTAAATTTACTTGACTTGTTTATTACGATACTAAGGTAAAGTATTAAATATAAAATGATGTCGTTTATTCGCAGCTAAGAAATACTTTTGGACCATAAAATGCTAAGTATCAAGAAGAAGTATATTTTTTATTATATTATTAATTTTGATCTGACCATTCTGATTCTGATTCTGAGGACTAATCGCTTACCAGGGCGTCAAGCACTTGATGGTAAATTAGTCATAAGAATAGGAGATCGTGTGAATTTCACTGGATACATGCTTCTTACTTCTTAGCCATAAATCGCCAGTCCTGTTTCCTAGCCGGTATTGTGTGGGTATTGTAGATAGTTAAAAAAGCATATCATTTTACTAAGCTTTACTTTATGCCATAGTTCCATACAGGATTAATCTTAATGTCAAGGAACGCAACGATATTAAAAGGAATTCCATAATTACCATTTAATTGACATTTGACTCGGAAGTTTTACTCCAACATTTTTAAATATTAAAAACAAAAGATATGTTTCGGAATTTTCACGTTAATGTAAATTTTATGAAAGTTATTACAGTTAATGTAGCGTCGCATTTTATCTCAATAGCCGTAATTAAAGGCACTATAAATTAACAGCTTCAGGTGTTAAAACATTTATTCAGATAATTGCCGATTTATCTTTTTATTTATTTAGTACAGGAAAACCATGATCATAATTAATTTACAATAAGTTAATATTGTTGTTTTATTTATCCAATTATAGGTTTCATGACGACCTCGGTGGCGTAACGGTAGGGCAAGCGACTGCACGAGGTTGTGGGTTCGATCCCCACGCAGGACAATAATTTGTGAGATCCACAAATTATTGTCCTGAGTCTGGGTGTTCTTTGTGTCCGTTAATTGATGTTTGTAAAAAGTTCCCGGACACAGGGCATGATCCCTGCGGGAGTTATCTTTTTAAAGCAAAAGGTTTTCACGGGTAAATGAACGATTAAGTACTCATAGAAATATGTGCCTGAGCTAAAATTATTTATTTAAAGCCTGTACTGTTCCACTGCAGGGTAAACGTCCCCCCTGCAGACTTCCACCTGACGAATATACTATGAGTTTTTTGTTTGAAAGGGCTTGCAGGTTTTTTTAAAGGGAGTTTCGTTGGTGCGTATCGAATATAAGAGTATTTAAAGCTTTTCTTGAACTACTAATAAAAGGTTACAAAGAAAGAAATACAAATAAAACAAATAAAAAACCCACAATTAAATTCAAGTCGCGGCGCACGAATTCTTAAAGTAGGTAGTTTAGGTACAAATTGTGCGTACAAATAAAAGAATCGCTTGAGAAAAAGTTTGTAAGTGTTTTCCTTTATTTCCACATTTTTGTACGTCGTAGCCCGTAGGTGCATTACTATCTTATACAATGAATAAGTAGGTACCTAGTTTTCTTTGGCTAGGAGGCGATGTTAATATAGGCACGTGCTCGCTCCGCGCCGTCCTTTTTTCTTACGCTGTAAAATTACATTTTCTTTTAAGTTTTTGAAACTTATGATAACTATTTTCAATTTTTATGTTTACCGTTTTCGTCGAAGAAGACTGGTCTCTGCTGATATACGTAATGCCTAGCGCTCGAGTTGTATTTTTTTAAAAGACTGATATTAGACAAAAAGTAAATTATTGATATTAATATCAAAGCTTAGATCACCAGAACGTTCGTTACATGAATAATAAATACGACGGAATACAAAAAAGTCCTGACAGTTGACATTATTTAAAAAGAATCACAAAAAAAGTAAGCGATTTAAAGGTAAATTTCCATGCACTAATTACGACAGATAATAGGTGAATAATATTAGATGCAGTAGTAACAATAAAACTGGTTCAAATTTGAAATAGAGATAATAATTAAACTTCTAACGGATAAGAATGCTGCAATGCAGAAGAAAGTAATTTGCTTAGTCTATAGGTACTAAACTAACGTAAGAGTAAGAGTAACGACGTAAGAGGCGAGTCCAAAGTGTGAAAGAATTAAGGTTGAAGTGTGCGAGTTGGAATGTGGGAACGATGACTGGAAGAGGAAGAGAGTTAGCGGATGTGTTTAAAAGGCGAAGGATAAACGTGTTTGCAAGAGACAAAATGGAAGGGTGAAAGGGCTCGAGAGATAGGGGAAGGATATAAGTTCTATTATTGTGGTAGTGACGGCAAGAAGAATGGTGTGAAAAAGTTTTAGATAACAGGTTGAAAGAAAGTGTGGTTGATGTTAAAAGAATGAATGATAGATTGATAGCGGTTAAACTGATTGTGGACGGCGTCACTTTAAATGTAATAAGTGCATATGCACCACAGTCAGGTTGTGAGGAGAGCGTAAAAGAGAAATTTTGGGAGGACTTTGACTGCTTGATGATGAATGTGCAGGACAGTGAGGAAGTTTATATAGGTGGTGATTTTAATGGACACGTAGGAAGAGAGAGTGTTGGATATGAGAGAGTGCATGGTGGTTGGGGATTCGGTAACCGAAACGCAGACGGCGAGACACTGCTACAAGCTGCCTGTGCCTTCGACCTGGCTATAACAAACACGTGGTTTAAGAAAAAAGAGGAACATCTTATAACATACAAAAGTGGCCACCACGCGACACAGATAGACTATTTCCTAATAAAGCGAAGGAGTCTATGCTGTGTCAAAAATTGCAAAGTGCTGCCAGGCGAAGCTCTAGTTACCCAACACAGACTGATTGTTTTGGAGGTCAAACTAAGTGTCTCGCCTAAAAACAGGAAAAACCGCCCCCCTCCAAAGACACGATGGCGTATGTTAGAGAAGGAAGAATGTGCTAGTATGTTTAGAAGTCAAGTTGTGGACAAGATGACGGAAATGAGTGAGATGGAAGGAAAATCTGTAAATAAATGCTGGAGTGAGATGGCAAAGTGCATAAGAGAAGTCGCAAAAGATGTGTGTGGAGAGTCGAAAGGTAAAGGTCTGATAGATAGGGATACATGGTGGTGGAATGAAAGGTACAAAACGCCCTAAGAGAGAAAAAGTTGGCGTTTAAAGAATGGCAGGGTGTAGAAATTTTGAATGCAAGTTTGAAAGATGACAAAAAGGAAGTTTACAATGAATGCAAGAAGAGGGCAAAGAAGGTGGTAGCAGTTGCCAGGGCTAGGGCGCAGGAGAGGTTATACGAGAACCTGGATAGCCCTATTGGCCAAAAAGAACTCTACCGAATAACGAAAGTGAGAGAAAGGCGAGCGAGAGATGTAATACATATGAAATGTATGAAAGATGAGTCTGGTAAGGTATTGTGTAAAGATGATGACATAAAAGAGCGATGGAAGGTGTATTTTGAAAAGCTTATGAACGAAGAGAATGATTGGAATGGTATACTCGAAGAGGCACATGTAAATAAGGGATTGGTAAGAGAAATTAGCGTGGATGAAGTTATAACAGCAGTTAAAAGTATGAAAGATGGAAAGGCTTTGGGACCAGATGAAATACCAGTTGAAGTATGGAAGGTGTTAAAGTATGAAGGATGTATGTGGCTGACTTCGTTTTTCAATAAGTTGTTACATGAAGAAGACATCCCACAAGAATGGTGTACTAGCTCGCTTGTACCCATCTTCAAAAATAAAGGGGATGTCCAGGATTGTAACAACTATAGAGGAATTAAGCTCATGTCACATACTATGAAAGTATGGGAAAAGGTGATAGAGAAAAGATTGAGAGAAGAGAGTGAGATTACCCAAAACCAGTTTGGGTTCATGCCAGGTCGAGGGACAACGGACGCCATCTTTGCCCTCCGCCAATTGTGCGAGAAGTACAGACGTGTCCACAAGAGCTTGCACATGGTGTTCATTGACCTCGAAAAAGCGTATGATAGGGTGCCTCGAGAAGTGTTGTGGTGGGCCGTGAAAGAGAAAGGTTTACCTGGGAAGTATGTAGAGTTAATTCGTGCTATGTACAGGCAAGCCAGTACATACGTCCGATCGTCTGCTGGCAACTCCGACCAGTTCAGTGTGGCGGTAGGCTTGCACCAAGGGTCGGCTTTAAGTCCTTACCTCTTCCTACTGATTATGGACGCCTTGACGGCGGACATACAGGAAGAGGCACCCTGGTGCATGCTGTTTGCCGATGACATTGTTCTGGTTGGGGAGGATGGACCTGAGATCCAGAGCAGATTGGAATGTTGGCAACAGAAACTGGAGAGTGTTGGCTTGAAAATCAGCAGAACCAAGACAGAATACATGTTCTGCGATTTCGGCGGTCTCTCCAGTCCTGAAGCCATAGCGCTTGATGAAGTGCGCCTTCCAGTCTGCTCCGACTTCCGGTATCTCGGTTCGTGCATCCAAAGCGATGGCGAAGTAGATCGGGCGGTCAAGCACCGAATTAACATAGGATGGATGAAATGGAGGCAGGTCACGGGAACCATCTGTGACCCCCACATTCCCCTTAAATTTAAGGGGAAGATCTATAAGACCATGATTAGACCTGCCGTCTAATCATGGTCTTATAGACATTATGAGAGTTGGCCCACAAAAGGGATGAATGAAAGACAATTGCATGTAGCAGAGATGAGAATGTTAAGAGGAATGTGTGGTGTTACGAGAGCGGATAGAGTTAGAAATGAGTATGTAAGAGGAAGTTTGAAAGTGGCACCGGTAGCAGAAAAACTACGCGGCAGCCGGCTGTCATGGTATGGGCATGTTATGCGGAGGAATGAGAGTCATGTGGTGAGGAAGGTGTTGGACATGTGTGTGGATGGATATAGGGGAAGAGGACGACCAAAGAAACGATGGATGGATTGTGTGAAAGACGATATGGCTGCGAAGAGTGTTACTTGTGAGATGACGTCTGATAGGAAAGTATGGAAGAAGAAGACTTGCTGCGCCGACCCCAAATAAAATTGGGATAAGGGCAGGGGAATGATGATATAGGTACTAAACTAACAGGCACGTTGCCAAACTTCGAAGTGAGAGGGAATAAAGGAGGGCAGTCGTATTACAAGGAAAGTATTTGTGATTTATTATTAGGTCTCGAACGAATACTAGTGGAACCACAAAAATATGAGTAGAACATAGATGTATCTACACCTACTCTCCTTGTTGTGTCGGCCCAAATGGGTAACAAAACGGCATTACTACATCTTTTTAAATAACTCTTTCTAACTGACTTCAAACATAGGAGGAGCTTCCCAATGCTGCTTTATTTAATGATTCCAAAAAAAGTAAATGTTTGAAAGACGAGTTTTTCGAGTGGTAGAGCCATGTCGTCAGTCTTTGGCTGCGGCACGCATGGGCAGGCTCGTCCGGTGAAATACCACCCTCTCACAGAAAATCGGCGTAAAATAGTAGTGCTTGTCACTGCTGTGTTTCGTCCGGTGAGTGAGAGTCCGGTAGCCCATTCCCCCTCCCTTTACTTCCCTTTTAAAAGGCCTGTGATTCCTCTGGTGTTGCGGGTGTCCATTGGCGGCGGTGATCACTTACCATCAGGTGACCTGCTGGCTCGTTTGCCTCCCATCATATAAAAAAAAGACCTTTTTAGAGATCTAAAATTTTATCAAAAGTTATGTAAATACACTGGTTTTTATCTCATACAAATGTCATTACAGTGAATCGTCCAAGTAAACGCTCTCGTTTGGATTCTGGTTTTTATTTAGATCTTTATAATAAGATAATATAAATTCAAACCTAATTTGGACATTACTTTGCGCACTACATCCGATCCGTTCGACCCTGCAGAAATATTGTATGGATTTCGGGTATCTAGGTATTGCGTTTGTACTGAATCCGTGATCTGTGATTACTGATTTGGCAGTGATATGTTATTTTAAGAGACTCCCCACGCTAGGTGTGGGGGGTCTCTAAGCCGAGCGTTCATGTTTATCACGCTTCCTTTTAATATTTTGTTATTTAAAAACTTTTGCATGCGCTGCTTCAAATGAAATGACAACATTTTATTACCATCATAAAATGTGAAAAATAACAATGTTACATACCTAGAAAAATGTGGCAAAAGGTGACAATTTAGCTCATGCTGCTTGATATCATAGATGTCAAGTTCCATTGATTTTCAGTTACATTTTGATTTAGTAAAGACATATTTCACATACGGGTCTATAGGAAACATTAGTTAGAAATATTAACATAGTTATAATAATAGCTAGTTTTACCGAACGTCTGTCAACGGAATCGAAGATTCACGAATGCGGATCGAGTGCTGCCAAGCTCAGGCGCCATTGTGCCACGACGACCGTGAACTGTATTTCGTTATTTGATTAGATTCGTCCTATATAAAGACATACTTTGAAACAATAGCCTACTAACTTCTTAAACAAAATAGTTTAAATTTTAAATACTGCAACACTTAACTAAGTTTATTTTTATTTCATGTCTCATCATTTATTCCAGAGAGCCAAACTAAGAATATAAAATGTTGCCAACCCTTCTAGTCTCCTGGGTCCTATAAAAGTCGAAGGGAGATTCAACAGGCATACTTATGTAACAAGATAACACATTACAACAGAAACAAACATTTTGTCAATCTGTTAAGCCAGCGTGGTGGTATTATTAGGTCACGGTTTGCTCACTGAAGGCACTAAAGGATTTATAAAAAAAACGAAGTCAAATAAGTTTAATATTGTCCATTACACTAATGTAGATAAGGAAATGAAACAGACATTTGGACCTTAATGTTTCGTAAGCGCCTGCTCGAAAATTTGCTGCAAACCCAAATAGGGTGCGTTGATAATTTGACTATACTATATATAAATAATAAGGCGCTCGCGTGTTCATAATGAACTTCTATTTCGTCACGGCCTTGTTGTCTAAATTAGCAAATACCAGTCAATTTTGGTAAGAAATATCGCTGGTAATCAAATAGTTTAAGTTATATTATTATCTCGAGCTCGCCTTTCCAATGGCTTTATTTATTTGTTACTTAGTAGATATAATATTTATACAGAGAACCCTGTTGATCCTTAATGTGCAGAGTTCGCAACATGGTATAGAAATTTTACTGGAACTAACTTATGAAACTGTAAGACAGTGGTTTGTTTTGATTTAAAAATGTAAATATTTATTGATGCATGGATAAACTGCAATCTGTTTTAAAAAAGTACTTAGTTTGTTCTTATAGCATAACATTTGTCATAAATTCTTATTAGCATTATGTTACATAAACAAAAGAAACCTAACTTATTTAGTCTAGTCCACGCCATCTAGTCCCAAACTAAGTAGAGCTAATAATGTAATCCTAATAATGTATAATTCATACATATTATACATTGAAGACACCTTGATTAAAACTAACATTGCACACAAAGATTTCAAAAAAATCAAATCCGAAATTTGAACTCATTCATTTGCTATAACAACTACACCGTAAAGATCGTCTAATAGATGATAATAGTTATCATCGATGAATCTAACCAAGACTTACTAAACACTCAAGTAGCTAGGAAAGTTCTTTCGAGTACGTAGTAGGATAAAATGTCTTTACACATGTCACCTTATTAAAAAACAGGTAAAAACCTAGAGATTCAAATTAGAACTTGGGTAGTTCTTGTGTATTTTTCAGAGCAACAAAGTTACTAATACTTGTTAAAAAAACCGTGTCGGAAGTCCTAACACAGCTCATAGAATATAGAGAGCTTTTTATTAAGCACTTTGAAAATATACCACCTTATTTCTGTTAACTACATATAAAAACTAAGTACCACAGTGTTATCCTCCGAAATACAGTTATTTACTTGAATGTTTCAGCGGAAAAGTCGCTATAATATATTCAGAGTATAATACGACACTTAATAGTTGAAATCAGTGACCGCTTGCCGGTTTCAGAGATGCGAAAGCTCTAACATTTTCAGTTATTTGCGAGACGCTATCGTGTTAGCATGTACGGTGCGCCACTTTCTACCTAAAAACGTTGAGTAACTTCGCAACTTTACGGCAAATTGTGTGAATGTGATTATTGTAGTGTGGTAAATTATTATAAGTATTATATTGTTATTAAAGACAAAAAAAAATATTTAATATAAAGAAGATATGGGAAATTGTTGACGATTTTATAATTTATGGAAGTAAGTAATTGTGTTGTTTTTATATAGATTTGGAAAGCTTAGGTTCGTTATTGTAGTACTTTGTCATACTTATTCATTATTTTTTGTCTAAAAGCTTTCTCAAACATTTAAATTTATATTTTTTATATAGAGCTTAGAGAACTTCAACTATTTTTAAAGTAAAAGTTGCAAAGTAAAGTAGTTTATGTAATAAATTTACATGTGTTGCCAGAAAAATAAAGAACACTAGTTAATAGAAATCAAATAGAAATAAAAAATGTCTGTCTTCTTCCGTGGTTGCTACTGTACCTATAGGATAGACGAGGAATTAAATATACTTAATAATATTACTTATTGCAGTAGATTAAAAAGAGGAAAACCTCTTTTCAAAACTCTATTTACCCTGTCCGATTGTGGCTCTTAGACAAAAAGTATATAAACATCCACTCCTTAACTGTAATAGTTATCGTTAAAGAATCAGTGAAAGTCTTGTTCTACTTATGTAACTCTACAGCATTGCAGGTTATTTAATCCAAATATTGACCGCCTCTAATCGTAAATATGCTTCACAACGTTTATTATGCGATCTTATCATAAACTTCAAATTTTATTTCTCTTAATGCTGTTACCTGAACATTATCCAGTTTTGTACGGAAACAGAGAGAGATTGGGGTGTTGTTTCCAGTCAATTTCTACTTAAAAAGGGGTGGCAACGTGTTCTATAAAGTATAGTTTAATAAACACTTTCAATATCATGTGTACTAAAATAATAATGATTATATAACAAAGTTTTCAAGCACTGGCTCTGAAACTAAGATAGCCCCTGTTGGCGCCGGCGTGCCTACTAACTACATTTTATTCAGTTACTACGGTTCGTTTAAAAAAGAGTCTTAAATGTTTCCATTTTTTAAAGCTTTAGCTTTTTGTTTCTTTTTCTGCTCAAGTTCTAAAAGTATAAACCTCCTTAAACCATAAGTCCTAGACGCTGTTATGCAAGAGTTCCGTCCTTTATCACGCAATGGACCCGGCACCCGCACGGAGAATCCATGGAATGCTTAGGTCTTATCTTTATTAATAAAGATGCATGGTTATAAAAGTTAGATCTTCCTGAAATAGACTTACCGAAAACGAAAGTATGTTTCCTTAAGACTTTAACGTATTGTCTTTTTACCAACAATACTTTGTTATTAAACAATATCTTTTTAATAGTTTTCCCGTGAAATTAGCGAGCTATTCTTTTAGTTATAAAACTTCAAAGCAAAGGGAAATCTGCTAGTCGGCTATATTATCTCTATTAGTTTATATTATAATAACTATAATAATAATTTAATATTGGGAAAGAACTAAAAGCAACTGTTAGTTTATCGTTGTTTATTCTTTGACCTAATTTCAACACTTTCTTAATGTTATTGAAAGTTGTTGTGTGTTATGTAAAGCATTTGTTAAAATAAATGTAGCATATTTTTAATAGTTCTTTAGTTTAAAGCGCAAGATACGCAAGGCGACTAGTATCACTTACCTTTCTCTAGCTCTAGTCTTTTAAAACATCTTTTAATTAGGAAGATGTTTAGCTTAAAAGTCTTGTTTGTTTTCTCATTTATTAAGAATTGACTGAAAAATGTGAAGCTCTTAAAAGTAAAATAATTAAAACCAGCTGTACTAAAATATTTTATAACTTACAAACCAAAATGGGGTAATAACTCAAAACCTCATTTTATCTCGTGGTTATACTACAAGGCCAATAAAGGAGTACCACTAAAGTCGGTTTACCACAGAAATAGCAGTTAAGTTTACCACAATGAAAGAACGAGATCCGTTTCTACATTAGGAATTTCATCATCATAACAGCCCATTGATGTCCTACTGCAGGGACGGGCCTCCTCCCGTGACAGAGGGATACTTGGCCTACCAATACCATTCTGGCCAGACGGATTGGTACAGGGTTTAATTTCAAGTTTTCCTTCTTTTTATTTCGTAAAGATAATATTCACGGATAGTCTCCTAGTCAGTTTTTACGACACCAATGGGATGAGATGGATGGGTGACATATTGTATTTTTACTCCGTCACCACACGGAGAATTTTTTAAACTGTAATGTTAGTATTTAGCCAACTTGTCTCGCAACAGGCACAGATATACTTTAGGACTGGCTAGACCACGGCTAGACTCTTTGGAACATAGTTTGACGTTTAGTTTTTAGCTTGGATAAATATATGGTGTTTTATCTCCGTGTGGTGACGGAGTAAGAATACAGTGTTTCACCACCCCATCTCATCCCATGGGTGTCGTAAAAACCGACTGAGGGACTATCCGTGAATATTATCTTTACGTAATAAAAAGAAGAAAAACTTGAAATTAAACCCTATACCAATCCGTTTGGCCAGCGTGGTATTAGTAGGCCAAGTATCCCTCCGTCACTGGAGGAAGCCCGTCCCTGCAGTGGGACATTAATGGGCTGTTATGGTGGAATGGTCACTTTATCCTACCCTCCTCCAAAATGTACATACGAATAATGTATTAATTTATTTAATAGCAATGTGTAGATAATTTAACAGTACTGAGTGACATGGTTTATTACACAGTAATAGAGTTATCTAATCCTCGTGATTGATGGTATTAATTACTTAGTAAAGTATATCAGAATGATGAAGCAAACGGTCTTTCAGCACGAATGCGTGATAATGCTCCACTTGTTCAAGGTTGCATATAACGTCCCTTACCACTGTCTAATGCATTTTAGACTTATTCAATTGTAGAATATCTTACATAGATAAACTCACACCTTGATTCAATGGGGTAGGCAGAGATTACTGAGCGACATGTACGATGTTCATAAAGACTCCAGATTATTTCGACGACTTGGGAAAAAAAAAAATATTTTTAACAGTCCCACTTTTTTTGCATAATGCACACTTTTTTTGCACAAATATGTGTGACTTTAAATCCCCTATAATAATAATTTACAAATTAGTTTATTTAATAACATAAGTCTTATTAAAAGAATATATTGGCTAAATTTTGTTGAAATCCTTCCATAAAACCTTACAGTGATAATAAACAGAATACAGAAGCATTCGTTACGTAAATAAAATTATTTACGTAACGAATAAACGTAAACGGCATATAAGTAAATTACTTATATGCCGTTTAATTTAAATCACTTTACTGACAAACGATGACAAATTACCTTTAACGCTTTTAAATCTGAATGCGCATTTACGATTGTAATGTTACTACATAGTTGTAAGTGACTGAAGAAATAATAAACAGAAGTTGATATAACAGAGTCACAATCGAACTGTAGTAGGTCGTTGAAAAACCTCTTGAAGTGCTATCTAAAATAACTATCCTTGAGGATAAAAACCTAATCGACCACAGCAGTGAACGACTTAAAATGTTAAGCGTTTTTCCCTGTGGTTTTTCCCTTGATACCACTTCCAAAATATTTACGTGCTAATGAAGAGCAAGCATTGCTTTCCATGCGCTTGGACATCCTTTGAATAGGTAATAATACGAGAACGAGAACTTTTATTCCATTTAAGCCTCCAGTCAGCGTTTTATTAATATGACAGTTTTGCCTTAATATACAAGAGATATTCAAATAAGCCTCATATAAAAACCTGAAAGCTAGAAAAACTATTTTATTAAATAGTTATCCTTAGAGGAATTATGGATATTGAATTATAAATTCCGTGCATGAAGAATACTCAACGCTACATAACCCTAATATCATAGTTAATGTACTGCTACATTTACCTAGTCTGCAAATTATGATATTACTAGGCTTGTAGTTTGAAAATCAATAATATTGTTACGGATCAAGGAGTACAGAATACCTAATTTCTACAGTCAACTTATTTGGTAGTTTCATGTTTTCTCTCTCGTGGTTTTAGGTTCATGGCAAACGGTGAACCTAAAGTTTACAGGTTCACCCCATTCAAAAAAAAGTATTTAGGTAAGTATGTTTATCCGTTGTCTAGTACCAATAGTACAAGCTAAGCTTAGTTTGGGACTAAGCGATGTGTGAATTTGTGAGGATTATTTATTTATTTATTCGGTCTGTTGTTAAATAATGTATTCATATTCGTTGTGCAGTTTCAGAAATTAGAGATGCTCCTACTGAAGTTTCTTTTATGCCTTTATATTACGAAAACAAGCCTTGTTGTCATAAAAAAAATGTATGAAAAATGAGTCTGAGTGTTCGCATGTTTTACAAAAAGTATTTATAATGTTGCCAGTAGTCAAACTTAGTAACAAGCACTAGGTAATGTCCTGCAAATATTTAATGTTTACTGGCTTGGTGGCAAATTGGTCCTATAGGCATGAGCCGTGCCGTTACGTTCTTAATTCCTGGAAAAGTTCCCACGGCACACGTCGCCAAATTCTTGAACACGATATCTCTTAAAAAAAAGTTGCCAATTCCGGTTGAGAAAACGTGCTACAATCCCAAAGACACAGTCTGCTTACTTACTGGCTGTTTATCCAGAAAGATCTTTTATCTTCGGTTTTCTGACTATCGATGTGTTTCAGGAAGCCGTAAAGTAATTCATTACTCGAGTCGCAAATGTTCACAGAAATGAACAAACAATAACAAAATTATTTGTACGAAAGGAGGGTTGCTCCTCTACCATTCTCTGAAATAATGTTTGTTTATAATAATAACAGTATTATACTATTTATTTTTTGGTTTCGTGACACCCACAACTTATTGCATTATATAAGTTTAGTAAAGACGGACTAAGAATACATAATCTCTCCACCCCTTCACGACGCGTGCAAAAGGCAACTGAGGCACGAAAAATATAAGACGAAAGGGAAATAAAAGACTGACAACTCGAAACCAACAAGCAAGTCAGGGGGACTTGCGTGGTAATACTTTTTTTTTTTTTACATCTTTATTTAGGGAGCTTTGTCACAATTTGACTATGTCGCTCCGTCATAGTCACATTACATATTATATATACAAATATTTTTAAATTATACTAGATAGATATAAATTATACAGACTTTTAGCTAACTCTGATTCAGGGCTAGCTAAGATAGTGTTACATTCACCTACATTGTAAGTTGTATCATTAAATAAAGGTTCCCTACATAGCTCTGTCCTAACACATTCCAACAGAATATGCTGTATGTCCTCCACTACTCCACATACTTCGCAATTAGGAGATGGTGATATACCCATAAGGTAGGTAAATTTTCTTGTTGGAATGTGTCCGGATCGAAGTCTCATAGCTGTTACAGAGTACTTGCGGTTGAGTGTACAATTATTGATCCAAGGATTTGTCAGCGGTTCATGTTGTATGGTCTTGTACCAGATACCCTTCTCTAATGATCTGCGATTAAAATATTCTTTCCAAGCCTTATGACAGTATTCTCTTACTAAATATAGACACTCCGAATGAAAAGGTACTACTGAGAGAGGTATACCTAATAAAGAAGCCTGCCTAGCATGAGATGGGATCCATTGAATCTTAATTACTTTGCCACCTTGTTCCAATTCTAAAATTTGATTTATAATAGTGTAAGCAATAGGTGTTCCTCGAAAAGTCGAGGTACAGCGAGCTATATGTTGCAATGCACTTTTCGAGTCTGTTAACACTACAAATTTATTTAAGTTAACAGAGCTGATATAAGACAGTGCTTCGCTTATGGCAAGCAGTTCTATATGCATTATTGACAATGTGGCACATAGATTAAAAAGTACATAACCACTTGGACGTCCATGGATAAAAGCTAAGCTATCAAAAAAAAATATGCCGTCTTACGTCCCGGATAGTATTCCGTCCAGAGACACCTGTTTAGAAAAACGCCCTCTAGTTTATTAATGCCGTATTTGTAAGACATGTTGGATTGAAATGTATGATTGCCAATGAAAAATTTCATCTAAAAAATCTTTTACCTCTGTGGTGAGTGGTTTAGTTTTTTCAACAGGAAATTTCAAAGTTAGTTGACTTGCATTTTCGTGTATTGTGAACAAGTGTTTTTTGCCAGTGATTATTTCGTTAGTATTACAGTTTTATTACATTCAAGTTTATATTATAAATTAAGTTTATGACTTACTCTTCACAATGAGGTATAACAAATATAGTTTGAAGTATTAAATCTAGTAAAATTTTGGGTTCAAAGTAGTGCCGGTGTATACAACAAAGCAAGTTTTTTTACGACGGATGATTTTAGTGTTATTTAAATGTTATATTTTATTAAAACATAGGTTAAAATATGCGTAATGTTTCTTAATAAACCATTTAAAGTCATTTTAAATTAAAATATATTTAATTTGATTGTAGATTCCTAAATAATATCAATGTGTTCCTCAGGTTTTTTCGTGTGGATAGTTCACTATCCGCGGACGTTACCGCAAATTTTATAAATAAGGGTGTCTACAAACTTGTATGTAATAATATGATTGCAATCATTCCGCTTAGAGTCATGGTGAATTTGTGTTGTTATTATTTTGTTTGTTATTAGTACATAATATATAAAAAAATATTATGTATTAATCTTTAAGGCACAATTTTAATTTTATTTTCGCTTGTGGAATATTTATGAATGCCGTACAGGCCTCAGGGGACGCGAAGGGTGAGGTTATGCAATCGAGGAGCAGCAGTGAGCTTAGGATCGATACTTTACATAATTATGGTTTATCTCGATGCTACTGAATGTTTGATGTATTTCGTTTTTTATGTAGCATAGAACTAGACATGATACGCGCTGAGCGTCAATTGAGATGCGTGCTGTGGCTTTACCAGATGCTTTAAAAAATAATATAAGAATAATATGTCATTAAAATATTCAATGCTACTCATATTTCATTACAAAATTTAAAAAATAATATACTCTATTTTTCAAACAGTTAAATTCATAAGTGTGCAGCAAACCTAAGACGGCGGCCATCTTGGTACTTGAAATTTGTAGCTTGTTAACTCTAGAGGCCGCGATAAAATTACGAGGAGTATGTGCTTTCTTTGGTTTGTTTTAGCTATTTGGAGTTAATTAATTATAAACATATATATATCATAAGAAAGGGCAACAAGTCTAGTTTGTCATAAATAGACTTTGTTCGTAAAATTAGTTGTATATTCTCCTTACGATTTAGTTTTAAAAATAATTTATTTATATTTATGCTAAATCTCATGTTCTACCTAGTTTTACGTAGATCATAAGAATAATATTACGTTTTTAAATAATATAATCATAATCTCCGTACTTCAACGTATTTTTCGATATTTTTTTCTTTTCTGTTGGTATTATATTTAGGGAGATATGCGGGTTTTTGTAATGCATGGCTAGCGCGGTAAACACAGGGAAAGCAGACGCAAGTGGCTGGACGTAAGACGGTATATTGTTTGCTCGCGCCGGACGTTCAAGTGGATAAGAGTCTTGCTGAGGATCGAAAATAGCTGCACCAATGGTGGATCCATCTTTAGACCCATCAGTGAATATTTGGTAAAAATGATTGTATTCTGTTTCTAAATAGTAACAACAAATATCTTTTAAAATATTTGAGTCGTATTTATGTTTGGGTTTATTCACTAGGTTAATATTAAAATTAATATTTTTTGCAAGATCAAGGTAGCTTATCCAGTGAGTATTCATGTACATTTCTAGATTTTGGCTACAGTGCACAGTCACTTCCTTTAAGTAATTATGCAAAGTAATTAAAATGGGAGTATTTTTTCTATTCCAAGAGTTGATATAACTAGATAAGATATTTAATAAATTAATAATTATATTATTGTTACTTAATGATTTGCTTTTGAGTAAGAATTTACCGGCTAAATAACATCTGCGAACGTGAAGTGGTTGTATGCCTAGTTCACTGCCCATTACATGAATTGGTGTGGTTTTTATGAATCCACCAATGACTCTCATAGCTTGGTTTTGTGTTCTTTCTATTTTGTTTAAATGAGCTTGACTGCTATCTCCATATAAAAAACTCGCATAATCTAAACGACTTCTCAGAGTCGATATAAAAATTCTTCGTAGGTGTTTTGGATGAATACCCCAATCAGAACCTGCTAAAAATTTAAGAATGTTCAGAAATTTAGAAGCTTTTTCATTAATATAATTAATGTGTTTAGCCCATCTAAGAGAACGGTCTAACCACAGTCCCAAATACTTAACACTGTCAACTACTTTTACAGTTCAACAAATCTAATAGGTACGGTATGACAGTTTTGACAAATTGAATAATAAGGCTGGGATATAAAAATCGGTTACTATAATATCCGAAATTTAAGAGATCGATTACTATAATATCCGATTTTTAAGACACTTTAATAATATAATTAATCTCATTATTAGTAAAAGGTATTGATCCTTACTTGATTAACTTTGTAAAAAACACCACATATTGCAAATTCTATAGTTTTTACATTAATTTGATATGGATGAAAATTTCTGGAAAATAGCATTAAGCGTTTATGCAATAGAAAACACGTAAATTACTTTGATTTAACTACTATCTTTCTTAAATTTTAAATAAATGTAATTTTTCCAACGTCAAATTTCACAGATATAAATTAATTTCACCATTAGACATAATTTGTAGATTCTAGAATTTTGTCCTTGATTCCTATACATTTCTCAAAGGTCAAATACTAAAGTCTTTAGTCTGTGGTTGACACGACCCCATAGTTGTTTACCTTTATATTTAGGTCGTAATAAATAAACAGTAGTAGGTATTAGATCTAGTACTTTTAGAGAATAAAAAAAAATTCTAAACATTACTTTTATTTTAATTATAATTAATTAAATAAAAGTAATGTTTAGGATTTTTTTTTATTCACTACTAAGACCTTAATAAGTTGCCTCCCGTTACCTTTGACCACGTCGAGTAATAGTTATAAGTAAAAGTTAGTTACGTGTCTAACGATAATAACGATTTTTCGTATATGTAAACGATTTTTTTGCATACAAGTGTATCCGAAGAGTCGCAACACTACGAGCAGTGACCTAACTACGTGACTTTGCAATGAGGTCAAGAATAGAACTATTAGATATTATTTACATTGTAAATATGTGTTATTTTGCTTTGTTTGAAATTTTTAAATTAAATTTATATATTAAGAATTGTACATTTTTAGATACAATAATAAAAACTTACTAAATTCATGGTTTTACGAAAAAGGTTTTCGAAACTGAATAATGTACGCTTGAACAAAGTTGTTTCAGTTTAAAAAATATGAAACGTGATACTGTATCTTTTAAATTTGTTGAACTTTAAGTCTGTTCCATTAATTTTTATAGCTATATTATGTCTGTTGACTCCCTTTTTAAATATACAAATTTGACTTTTGGTGGGTGATATATCTAAACCAAGTTGTAACAAATGCTGAGTAATCGCTGTTAGGGTTGTCTGAAGCAGTGAAGCTGCATTATCTATATTTTTGTTAATACAATAGATGGCAAAATCATCAGCGTACTGGGATATGTGAATTAAATCAGAGCTAAATTGTTTACATATATCTATTGTTGCTATATTAAAAAGAAAAGGTGAGAGAGGGTCACCCTGAGCTAATCCACAACACATACTACGAACCAATATGTTATCATTAATGTTAATACTCAACTGACGTTCACGAAGGAACTCCCACAAATATGTACAAATAACTTTACCTGCTCCTAAATAGTCTAATTTTTCTAATAGTTTGTGTATATCAACGTTATTATATGCATTATTTATATCAATAAAACATCCAATCGTCACTAAGTTATTACAAAAACCTGTCTGTACTCTAGTGACTAGTCTGCTTAAATTATCTATACATGAACGGGATTTACGAAACCCTAAAACATCGTTTGAAAACATATTGTTTCTTTCTACATACCATTCAAGTCGTTTTTGAATAATTGAATGAAATATCTTGCAAACACAAGATATTAATGCAATAGGTCTAAATGTTGAGACAGAGTTAGGATCTGTTCTTATTTTGGGAATAGGTACTATACTAATATCACGCCATTGCCTCGGGACAAAGCCCTGTGATAGCGATAAATTGTATAAATTAATTAAAATATATAATGCGTTGTCCGGTAGATATTTTAACATACTGTAAGATATATCATCAGACCCAGGCGCTGTGTCTTTAGCTTTAATACTATTTTTCAATTCTTGTAATGTAATTGGAGAGTCTAGTACAGGATTATGTGACAAAAATTGTGGTTGAGAATTCACAACGCAATCTGGAGTTAAACTATACAACAAGGAGGTAGCCTTGTCAGAGTCAATAGCTTGTCTAGGTGTCTGATAACCTTTCATCCATTTGATTTTATTCCACATATTACTGACCGAGGTAGTTGCATCAATTGTAGAACAGAAATTTCTCCAGGATTCTCTTTGAATCTGTCTTAAAAGTTTTTGGGACTCGCTTATTTTACTTTTTAACATAATTAAATTAGAGGGGGTAGGGTTACGCCTAAAGGTGGCTAAAGCTAAACGTCTGACTGCTACTGATCTCGACAGTTCTGGACACCAGTATGGTTTTGAACGGAATCGACTCGTGGGGTTGGAACTATATTTTATACATGGAATGAATTTATTAGCAGCAGAGTGAATATACTCGATAAATGTATCATAATTTAATTGACAATTTTGAGTCATATTGTATGTTTTAAATTTTTCTTTTAGATAGCTATTGTATTTTATCCAGTCAGCCTTTTTAAAATTCCTTTTTTGTTTAGTTTGAGAGGACAAACATAAATGATGTAGATATTTTTATGATTAGGTGGTCACTGCCCAGTGATTCGTTAGTCACTTGCCAATCAAAAGTTAGTGCTATATCCGAAGATATTATGGAGAGATCAGGGGATGATTGTCTCATAAAGCCATCTACTAGTTGAAAACGAGTAGGCTTACCATCATTCAAAATAATGAAGTTAAAATCAAGTATTGAATCAAGAATTTGGAAGCCTCTTGTATCTGTTTTATTAGACCAGTTAGTATGATGTCCATTAAAATCGCCTAAAATTACACATTTACTATTTTGTGACGAAAATAAATTATCCCATGTTATTGAGTTTGTTACTATATCTGGTGAACAGTAAACCGAAATTAAATGTTCTAATTGATTACAATTAGCCAGTTTGACACTAACTATTTCTAATCCTGTATTGTTATTTTGCACTGCCACTTGTTGAGCCTGAATTGACTTGTGAACAAATATTGCTACACCCCCATAAGGGACATTTCTGTCCTGTCGAAAAACAACATAGTTATTTAGGTATAAAAGGGTATCTGGTACAAGCCAAGTTTCACTTACCGCTGCTATATTTACACGCTCCTGAATCAAAAACTGTTCAAATAATTTAATCTTGGGCAGGATACTACGAGAATTCCACTGTATAATATTCAACTTAGTAATTGTGTTGGGGTAACTATCCATTTTGTGTAAATAAAGACAAAATCGATGATATGTTGGGTAACGAGTTGCCAAAGAGTGAGGTCAACCAATCTATAAATATTTTAAACCATTCCTTAAATTTTGTAATATAATATGTTGCGATATTCATCCAATGGTTGACTTTTGCCCACATTCCTGCACCCAATGGTTTTTCATAATGATGCTCTTCTGTAGAACTAGTAGCTCGTCGGTCGTGAGTCTTGGAAGGGCCTGGCTCGTCGTCTGAATCTTCCGTAGTAGTTATTAATACGTCGGCCGTAATATTCTGATCTAAGTAAATAGGCACTTTTTTCTTTTTCTTTTTTTTTCTAATATTTTGTGATGTATCCTGGACTGAATGCGTTGTGGGATTCTGTAAGTTTTTCATTAGTACTTCGGAAAATGTATAAATGATGGAGTATGATTAACTTGATCTTTAGAAGGCTCGGGGACCAACACGGGTGACTTTTCACTCATCATATTAACTTGACGAGGAGGCGTAGGAGCAACATACGCAGTTAAGGCCTTTTGGTATGTACAGCTATACTCAGACATTATTTCTCTAATGCGCTTCTCTTTTATATACAGGGTGTCCCAAAACTCGACGTTAATTCGAAACCGGGTGATAAGGCAAGTCATGCTGGTTATCAGAAAAATATTTAAAAAAATCTAAGTCGCATGGTTGTAAAGTTATAGGCTTTGAAAAAAAACGCAAAAGTTCCCACTTTGTAACACTCTTTTCCCTCCTGTTGTCACAAATCTTAACTTTTTCCAACTTTTTTTTTTTGATGTGTTACCCTGAATAGTGCCTCTTTAAATTTTAATAAATAATTTAAAGCCACCTGGTCTAGTTTTCACATCAATAGGACTTATTTCTTAGAATAAAATTTATTATGAAAAAAATGTCCAGTTTGAACTGACTGTAGTGAAAAAAAAATGTACTACGCAAGTATGGCAAGTTCCGCCAAAAGTTGGCGCATTTAGTAAGGATTTGAAAATGGTATCATACTTGGTAAATTGTTGCCGCTATCGTGGACAAAAATATACTTTTTAGTTAAATTTAGGAGCCGATTCCAATGCTGAATAAGTTAAACTGCTAAGTAATTGAGCCAGAAAGAGTCACCATATCAAGTGAAAAGTAGTAGAAACTATGGTATTAGTTGAAAGTGACAAAAAGTACAGCCTATCGCAATTTTAAAAAGCCACCAGTTACACTCATTACATTCATGCAAATTATGCATGTTCATGTTGCTGCCTTTTTTAATGTTAAATCATCAGGCCAAAACTTTTTTTAAAAAAAAAAGAGTCATCTCAGTACCTCTTCAATATTGTCCGGGAAAATTTACTCGATGTTGGAAGTCCCCGGATAGTAACGTTTGTACTCGCTGTACTAACGTGGTACGGGAGAAATTCGTGTGTTTTTAAAATACGATGGGCTGTATTTTTGGCACTTTTAACTAATACTACTGTTTCTACTACTTTTCACTTGATATGATGACTCTTTCCAGTTCAACTACTTAGCAGTTACTATTCAGCATTGGAATCGGCTCCTAAATTTTACAAAAAAAATTTTTTTTGTCCATGATAGCGGCAACAATTTACCAAGTATGATACCATTTTCAAATCCTTACTAAATGCGCCAACTTTTGGCGGAACTTGCCAAACTCGCGTAGTACATTTTTTTTTCACTACAGTCAGTTCAGACTGGGCGTTTTTCTCATAATAAATTTTATTCTAAGAAATAAGTCCTATTGATGTGAAAACTAGACCAGGTGGTTTTAAATTCTTTATTAGAATTTAAAGAGGCACTATTCAGGGTAACACAGCAAAAAAAAAAGTTGGATAAAGTTAAGATTTGTGACAACAGGAGGGAAAAGAGTGTCACAAAGTGGGAATTTTTGCGTTTTTTTTCAAATGCCTATAACTTTACAACCATGCGACTTAGATTTTTTTAAATATTTTTCTGATAACCAGCATGACTTGCCTTATCACCCGGTTCCGAATTAACGTCGGGTTTTGGGACACCCTGTATATTGGACAATTCCTCGATATTGCTTTATGTGATCCTGAACAGTTAATGCATTTGGGTGTCTCCGTGTTACATTCAGAGTGGTCTTTCGATGTACATGACATGCAGATTGGTTTGGCCGAGGGGCATGCTTTTTTAGGGTGCCCAAATCTCCAGCAGTTAGAGCATTGACTAACAGGATAAATAAATGGTGACACAGATATTCTTAAATCTAACAAAAAAATGTATGGTGGTAAACAAGATCCTTTGAAACCAATCTTAACTGTCTCACTTGGTATCCAGGTATCTTCATTTCTGCGATTCAGCCGTTTAGCTAAAACGACAATTTTATCTGACTTGATATGAGTAATAAGTTCATCTTCTGAAAGATCTAAGTCTATGTTTTTTATGACTCCGTATGAAAGGCCAACCTCCCATGCCTTTTGTCGTCTCCACCCTATATTATCAAATGCCACACAAGATATTAATTTTTCTGCATCAACCTCTTCACTAAATGTGATCATTAGTTTGAACGAGTTTATGTATTTTACTTTTGTGATGCCAGTTATATTTTGTTCTTTTAGTATTTTTGCTAGTGCAAATTGCTTAGGAAACCTCTCTTTGGAGTATACACTAACCTGTATAGACTGTTCTTCTGTTCTTATACTGTCATGACAAATAGATTTTCTTCTGCTCTTGTCCGTGACGTCAGTCCAACCTTCTTCATCGTTTTCACTTCGTGTCCTTTTATTATTAGGTTCTTCGTCGAAATCCATAATAATTTTTGTTGGGTTCTCTATAAATTCTTGTTGTTCGCTTAAAACATTAGGTACGATGATGTTAGGTACTTCACAGTTGTTCTGTAATCTATCGCTATCCATACAGAATAAGGTTCATATTTTTTTTTTCTTGAGCGCGTCTTCAAAAACCGACAATATAATATTTGTAATTATAATTGTCGGGAATTTACGCAAACGTCTTTTATATTGTTAAAATCCGTGCGCGAAATGAATATTGTTAACTTAATTAACGAAAACGTACACAAATTATTATTTTAAACATAAAAAATAATTCCCGCCATTTTTTTCACAACTTGACGCTCAAAGGTCATTAACACGAATGCATGATGGTAATACTTACTTACTGCATTTTTACTTCATGTAAAAGTTTTCATTAAGTGTAGATAATAATTGATAACAAAAATAATGATTGAAAGAGTACTAGGTTTGCGTTTTGTTCATTCTGCTAAGAAGGGGTTTTGTGAGAACCATATTTGAATGATATTCTTGCTTAGAGAACTTTCTGCACATACATAAGTAGGTACCTATTTAATAAAACAAATTAATTTTTTTAGCAAAAAAAAGATGGGCAGTAAATAAAACAGAATCAGGGAATAATTCCTCATAAAATGGTAGAGTCACTAGTAAAGAGCTGACAAGATGTGTAAGAATGTAAAGAACGTGTCATGGGAGACGGAGACGTTGATGGGGACACCGCCCAAGTCAAGATGGGGAAGCTTTGAACCTAGAGCTGCCTTGTCCCATCTGGGATTGTTCGTCGCACTGATGTTGTATACCGCTGGAGGTGGATTGGTAAGTAATTTTTTTTTGTTATAAGGTATTGCATCCGTGTGGTGACGGAGTAAGAATACAATATGTCACCACTCCATCTCATCCCATATGTCTTAAAAACTGACTAAGGGACTATCCGTGAATCCAATCTCTCTGGCCAGCGTGGTATTAGTAGGCCAATATCCCTCCGTCATGGGAGGAGGCCTGCAGTGGGACATTAATGGGCTGTTATGGTGATGAGGTTTTGCATGCTATTGCTTCATAAAAGTTACATTCTAAAAATCTTCCACAAATCAATGGCTCTGTGGATCAACGGTCGTGTACGCGGCTGCCGTGCACGTTGTCTCGGGTTCGATTCCCACGCAGGACAATACTTTATGTGATCACTAATTATTATTGTCCTGAATCTGGATGTTAAGTCCGAAGGACTGGAAGTTAAGACTCAGGTCATGATCCCTAGTGCGAGAGATATCGTTTAAAATAATAATTACACACTACTACTAGCAATGGAAAACAGTTATTTTGTTATTAACATGACATAATACCAATATTGTCGCAATAAAAATATTTATAAGAATATTTTATAACTACATTGCTTTATTAGTTCTATGTATTGCGAAGCTTAACAAAATCACGTTTTTGTAACGAGAAACAAAATAAAATAACTTAAACATTTAAGATTAAAACGTAAAATTAACATTAAGTAGCTCTATGAGTAGAAATTACAGAAGTAGCATATCAGGTGTTTGAAGATTTTGAAGACAATCTTCTACTATACCGAGAAGTTTGTCTTAAAAGTCTTCAAACTCTTTTTCATAGAGGCAGATAGATCTAGTTTTCAGTTTTTCTTCTTCGTACGTATCGAAGTTCGAGGCATCTCCAGGAGCTTTTACAGTTGGAGTGAACGGAGGCATAATGCGACTATTAACCAGCAAGTCCCAATCAATTTCTTTAAACCATTTATGGTTTTTAAAATCTAAAACACCGTCTTTTAGGTTACCGTAACGCCGTGTTGTATCAACTTGGAGAACATGGCTGAGTAAATCTTTTAATTCGTTTGAGAAATGACTCGGGCATTTATATTTCCCAGATACAACTTTTTCATAAATTCTCATCGGGTCTACTGCATAAAAAGGAGGGAAGCCAGCACACATTTCGTAACATAAAATGCCTAGTGACCACCAGTCAACAGGCATGCCGTATCCCTTGCTCAAAATTATTTCTGGAGCTAAATACTCCGGGGTACCACAAAGAGTCCATGTTCTTCCATGTACCAGCTTACAAAACCCAAAATCAGTAATTTTGATATATCCGGTTCTATCAATTAAAATATTTTCTGGCTTAATGTCCCTGTATACTAGTTCACAGTTGTGTAAGTATTCTATTGCTAGGACCATTTGTGCAGCATAAAACTTCGACGCAGCCTCATCAAACTTACCCATAGCTCGCAAATGTGTAAACATCTCACCACCATTTATGAATGGTAATACAAAATAAATATAAACATTATCTTTAAAGAAATATTGCATGTGGACTACGAAGGGAAATTTAAGGGCGCATAATATCTTCTTTTCATTATGAGTATGTTCCACTTGTTTTAACTTAACTACTTTTTCTTTTTCCAATACTTTCATCGCATAATATTTCATAGTTGCGATGTGTTTTGCTAAATATACAACTCCAAAAGCACCCGTCCCAAGGATCCTTGCTAATTCAAAGTCCGTAACTTTTCCATTCCCAGACACTTTTTCATTCCAAATATCAGTGAATTCTTTTTGTAGTTTCTTTAAATAATCCACATATCGCTCTTGCTTAGCATAGGTATAACCACTCTGTGGACCATCACAAGCCATATTTTTATTTCTATTGAAATTGTTGATTGATGATTTTCGGAATCTTTTGAGAAAATGGTCCTTGAAGATACTTAATAATAACAATGCGTTTTTATGTTTTTGGAAACAATTACGTATTTATTTATTTATTTCCTTGTAATGGCCATTCTTAGATTGCGCCAATATATTTTTTATTTAAATTGACGTAGAATACTTCGTTCACGGAAATAGAAACATCAAAACAGTAATGATCACAGAACATTTTTACTCAAAAAGATTGTTCTTTATTAAATTCTAGCTAGTTTTTCATTCAAATTATACAACCAAAGAGTTAATGCACTAAGTCAATCTTCATACTCACAACTTACTAAGATTGCTGAGAATCAATATTTATTATTTTTAACTTTAAACCCGTGGTTCTAAAAAAAATTAACTAATAGTAATAGGTAAAAATTAAATAGTTATAATTAAAAGTTATATTAAAATAAAACATAGTATTGTATTACATTAGTATTGCCTGATGCCTGTGCCAAAGAGAGTACATCAGAACCGATTGCCGATGATAACGCAGAAAGGTTCTGGAAAGAAGTACGTGATAAAGCAGGGGGCAGACCCCTTCCAATGTAGACCTACGACCTTGTCAAGGCTGCGGGAGGCTGATGGGCGAGGAAGGTACAAGACTGGGTACGATGGAAATTGTTGTAGTAGGTCGAGGTTTGATTGCAGTGGACGTCTTTTAGCGAATAAATTAAGATCAAGATTAATATTATAAAAACTAATTTTCAGCTTCATCAGCTTAACTGTCGAATTGTTGTATTTAGGTTGTTTTTTTACGATTTTGTTTATACGTAAATATAGAACATTCGTTTTCTCTGAAGAGACTACCGATTTGCAGCCAGGATACAGATGACATCAGGCGCTTTCAAGGCTGAGAAAACTTCTCGCTTTTTTTATATTTCTTTACTACCACTGATATACTTAGGTATCGAATTCTTTTTGCCATACCAATCCTGGTTAGTCTGGTAAGGTTGTAGTCTCAAGAATGTGGAGAATATTACTTAGTGCTTATAAAGCCGTAACCTCCACTCTTCCGTGTATGTGCAGTCCCATTAGCGTAGAACACGGCTTTCAATGTGTTGTCGATTTTACTTTTAAAACATTATAGACCTCAGTAGAAATCACCAAAAACTAGAAAACTCTCATAGACTAATTTATTTAGATTTTAAGTATTTTATTCTTATTCATACAAAATACTTTAATAAATAAAATTGGGTATTAGTTGCATTCAAAATATCATAAGATATACATAAAAAGATATCATAATTTAAAAATCTTATGAAATATATTTTACTCTAGTACTATAGACGGATATAACTCTACAGATAGAAAGATAGAAAACCGTATAGACTATTACTAAAACAGGTCACAACCTTATTCTTCACTCAACTTCATAAATTCTGGTCTTAAAAAAAGGTTTCACGACCTATAACTAATTAATCTATTAGGCTGAGATCTGCATTAGCTTGAAGTCATTATGTCAATTTGACTAAAACGTAGTGTTTATTATTATCTCTGTGACTTCGAATGACAACAATACCATGCATTGTATACAGTTTTATAAATAGTCTATTATACTTCTTTAAATGTGAATTTTAAGAAAAGGTGACTGTTATGAACAAAGCGTCATTTACTCTTCAGACTCATAATGAATATAAATTGTATTTGGATGTATTAAAGCAGGAGTTTGTTAAAAAATATGAGAATTTAAATAAGTCCCTGAAACAATGTGATCAATTCGATAAGATTAAAGTAATTGGTAACGGAGCTTACGGTGAAGTATTTTTAACAAGAGATAAAGTATCACTCACTTATCACGCTATGAAAGTAGTTTTAAAAGATCTTGTTGTTGAGAAGAAAACAGTTAGAAATATACTTTTAGAAAAAAAAATTCACGAGAGTGTCAATTTTTCATTTATTCTAAGTTTAGATGATGCTTTTAAAGACAATGTTTATTTATATTTTGTATTACCCTTTATGGTGGGCGGAGAATTGTATAATTATTTACAGAAACATGGACCATTGTCAGATGATGCAACAAAGTTCTATACAAGTCAAATAGTATTAGCAATAGAATATTTACACCACTGTGAAATTGTTCACAGAGATATTAAACCAGAAAATATTTTAATTGACTCAACTGGTTATATCAAAATATGCGATTTTGGGTTTAGTAAAAGAATAAAAAAAAAGACTTGGACGCTATGTGGGACACCAGAATATTTGGCACCAGAAATTATTTTGTCAAAAGGATATGGTTTTTCTGTTGATTGGTGGGCTTTAGGCGTATTAATATATGAAATGATGGCAGGAGTTCCACCTTTTTATTCATCTGTTACTGCCAAAATGTATGAAAAAATTGTAGAAGGCAACTATAAGTTTCCTGATACTATGGGTATTGAATCCAGATCAATAGTGAAGGCTTTTCTGCAGGGTGATCCAACAAAACGTTTGGGGGCTTTGAAAGATGGTGTATTTGATATAAAAAATAACCCATGGTTTCGGAATATATCCTGGAGTGGAATATTTAATCAAAAAATTGACCCACCTTTTGTACCCACATTTACCAATCCAGCCGATACAAGAAACTTTCCGGAATTGTCTCAATCAAAGCTCGTTAGAAGCGAAATATGTCTGTACGAAACAGAGTTCGAAGATTTTTGAATAGGAATCAAATATAATAACGAATGTTAAAGTAAGTGAACATCAGAGATAGTAAACGTAAATGTATTTTTTAATGTTTTTATTATAAGTATTTCATAATTACAGGTCGTTTTATTTTATTTTCTTTGTTCTTAGGGATGAAACCGGACGTACTTATGATACAGTTCATTGCCATAACTAGGCCAGACGTGATTTTTTTTATAGCAACGGTTGTAAAATTTTATCATTTTGTTACTTTGAAAGTTTCAGTTTTTTGGTATTATTTTTATTCTTTATAAGCAGCATACTCTAGAACAGTGCCCTACTACGAGGACAATTTTAGCAACAATTTGGCGCGACCTCTTACTAAAAATCTTCTTTTGGGAAGAGGTCTATTTGTGAAAAGAGGTAGCAGTGTGAGACAGGGAGTAAAATGTCCTAGTTGATACAATAATCTGTTGCCGGTGAATCGGACTGAAGAGAATTATTTTTTTGTTGAACAAATAGTCCAGTCAACGAATGACTCAAAGGGGGGTATAGAGTGCGTGAGCGGGAACCTAAGTGATTTCTACAGAAACTTATTCAGGGTACTTAGAGAGATAACATACTAAAAGTCCCTACCTCTAGGAGGTGAGGCGGAGGGTAGAGGGAGGGTCAAAGGTCACAAATTTGCGCTTTTTGCGTATATCTCTGAAACTACGAGAGCTATCGAAAAATGGTTCAGACAAAGTTTGTAGATCGTAAAATTGTCTACATAAAATATTCAACACTTTTCTCCTAAAAAGCATCGCTTTCGAGATATCGTGACTTTAGAGGGCAGAAAAGTCGTATTTTCGCAGCCCAAACCACTGGACAGATCTAGCTGAATTTTGGCATGCAGGTAGATGATATAACGTAGGCACCCGCTAAGAAAGGATTTTTATAAATTCTACCCCTAAAGGGATAAGATAGGGGATGGAAGTTTGTATGTAACTTTGTTAATTTCAAACCGATTAGGCTGAGGCCAAGCATACATATGCTACTATATATTGAAATAAGCCTTATTTTTTATAATATTTATAAATGAGAGCGAAATCGCGGGAAAAAGCTAGTGTGTGCATATAGTCGAAAATACGACTTTCCTGCGCTCTAAAGTCACGATATCTCGAAAGCGATGCTTTTTAGGAGAAAAGTGTTGAATATTTTTTGTAGACAATTTTACGATCTACAAACTTTGTCTGAACCATTTTTCGATAGCTCTCGTAGTTTCAGAGATATACGCAAAAAACGCAAAATTGAGACTTTTGACCTTCCCTCCCCCCTCCGCCTCACCTCCTAGAGGTGGGGACTTTTAGTATGTTATTTCTCTAAGTACCCTGAATAAGTTTCTGTACAAATCACTTAGGTTCCCGCTCACGCACTCTATAACTACTTTATTGATTGGACTAAAAGGTTCAAATAAAAACAATTAGTTGTGTTCTATGGATTAAACATGAAGGTTCAAATAAAAATATTTAGTTGAGTTCTATGCATTAAACATGAAAAAGAAATACCAGAAAAGTGAATCTTCTTTTTTTGTAGTCGTATAAAAATGAAAGTTAATATTATGCAGGTAATCAAGCATCTATCATAGTTGCTTCGTTGCCTCTAGTTAAGTATTTAGGAAAAACCTTTTTTTTAATATTCTTGACAGTTTTCTTTCTACATCTATGTATTTTTGACAGTTTGTGAAATTTAATATGCAGTTTTACATAACCTATGAATGGTATTTGTCAATTTTAAGCTACCAAAAATTTTGATATATGTATTTTACTCGTGAAGTCATCGCAAATGTTATATCATAAAACTATCTGTGTCCAAAAATTTTACAGAATCGGCTTATATAATGGGCGCTATCTCAACTCTACTAACTAATGTTATCAGTAGCAAGTAACAAAGAAGATTCAGTCTATAATCATTCTTCACAGCAAAGTCATACTCGCACCTTAGATACTTTAAAACAAGATTTTTTAGCGAAGTACAGTCAACCAGCCCTCTTGGCAAGACAAATGAACGAATTTGATATAATCCAAACTATCGGTTCCGGAGCATTTGGAACAGTATTTTTAGTGAGAGATACATCCAATCTTACATATCACGCAATGAAATCAATTGAAAAAAGTGAAGTTATAAAAAAGAAAACATTGAAAAATATACTTTCTGAAAAAAAAATTCTTCAAAGCATTGGGTTTCCGTTTATAGTTTCAATGGATTGGACTTGTAAAGATAACGTTTATGTTTACTTTTTATTACCATTTGAAAGTGGTGGCGAATTATTTTCGTTAATAAAATCCAGAGGAGGGTTTGACGAACAATTAGCTAAATTTTACGCAGCACAAGTAGTGCTTAGTATAGAATACCTTCATCACTGTGGCGTAGTTCATCGAGATATAAAGCCTGAAAACATTTTAATATCGGTGAATGGCTACATAAAATTAAGTGATTTTGGTATTAGCAAAGTAATGAAAAATCGTACTTTTACAATTTGTGGCACACCTGAATACATTGCACCAGAAGTTATTCTATCTAAAGGGTACTCTTTTCCAGTGGATTGGTGGGCTTTGGGTGTTTTAATTTATGAAATGGTAGCTGGTCATCCTCCTTTTCATAGCCCTGAACCTATGCAACTGTATGAGAAAATAATAGCCGGACAATACAGATCACCCGCTCTTATGACTACACACTGCAAGATTCTAATAAAACATCTTCTGGAAGTGAACCCTTCAAAACGTTATGGTTCACTGAAAGTAGGAGTATACGATATTAAGAGTCATCAATGGTTTATTGGTCTCTGTTGGAATTCAGTTTTTCAGCAAAAACTGATCTCACCTTATGTACCTGTATGCAAAGGTAGAGGCGATACGTCACATTTTCGTAACTTCAGCGAAACGAAAATTAAGAAGTCCCCTGTTTGTTTATACGACGAAGAGTTTAAATACTTTTAGGCTTTTGCTTTTTAAGTGTCTATTTTAAGCGAATCATTATAACATAATATTACACAAGATTACTTCAATCAAAGAATTTTTCACTTTGAGAGAAGGTATTAAAATTGTCTTTATTTTTTAATGAGTCTTTTTATTATGAGTAGTGTAAAATGCTTAATAATTATCTGAGTGACGTAGTTCTGGATTTTGGTATACTACCAATTATTTCCAAGCTCAAGCGCATTAAGACGTACATGAGTGTCGGATACCACTTACCATTTGATTCAGTTGGGCCGCTAGCTCGTCTACCATTTCGAAATAAATAGTGTGATTATTTTGTTTCAAGTTTTCTTAACAACAATTTGTTACTATAGTAGTACTGTATTAGTAATCAGAATTTCAATGCATTCTTTGTTACCAGGTCTTTCGTGCTCTGGAATATCCAGCAGAAATGGCAAAACAAGAGTTTCACAGAGAGAGACTTCTCACAGAAAGGTGGAACTTGATACGTTTTGTATCTGAGTGGAACATCAATGGTACTGATAGCGATGGAGTTGAGAAATTACTTAGTGATCATTTAGCTGTGTATGAGAAAGTAAGTGTACTCTTATTTATTTTCTGGACCTATTGTTTTGTGTGCATTGACTTTTGCCGTGTTATGTTAATCAGTATCCTCCAAAAGGCTAGCATTATCCAGAAGCAAAATTCTTTGCATTGCTGATAAAGGGTTAAAGATTACTACTCCTTTATGATTTGGTAAATTAGGAAAAATGTGGAACGACCAAAACTTAGTAATCGTACTAGAACATGCAGGGTTAACGCAAGCTATAGAGTGTCAAATCAAAGCATTCCAATGTGAGATTTATTTGAATTTCTATGAGCGCTGTCTACCATCGCACTAAGTTTAAAAGTCAGAGGAAAGAACGTTTAGAATCAAACAAATACAAAAACTTTGATGTACAGCCGTAAGGCGCTGACTTGAATACAACTTCTGTAAATGTGGGGTCATAAGCGATCGAGAGACAAAAATGGAATACTTTAATTTAATTTCTATTAGGGCTTTCCCACATTTGGCGTCGCTTTACAGTTAAAACTCTAACCAAGACGCTGACACCGAATTTTCCTTGAAATAATTATTCTATCTAAGTTGGTCTTATTTCGCGAAAAAGGTTACTTGGGCCCGTACCCAAGTATCTAGTAAATCTTTTCGACCCCAATACCGCAGTGTACGTTATACGATATAATTATATATACGATATAATTCAGTATAGAGAAGCCAAGAACCATGTACCGCGAAAAGCTAACGGGTAATTTAACAATGGTACGAGTATGTAAACACCATAAGCGACAGCCATTGCAACAAAAAGGTTCTCAAACGATAATGGTGAACCCAAGTGCTACTGAACGAGACTATTAAAGTTACTTAAGCGCAAACAATGAACTCGCAATGTTAATGGAAATTCGGTTGCTAAGCATGTAATGGAAACACGTAAAGTAGAATCTTTGGTAAAAGATGTGCAACGTCTTTTGGGTCGAATGACATGGGTGCTTTAAGCTCGATGACTTTTTAATGCATTCCAACAATACAAGTATGTATGGAGTACCATTTTACCTTAAATATTAAATAATAATGGACTACGCTCTTTGTATGGATCTGAAATCAATACTTATATTTACGGATACGATGAAGACTAGCGCAATGACATTAATTTTGTAGATTCTTTATTTTTGTCTCAAATTAGTTTTTACCAAACTGTTTCTTTATACAGAAGTATTTTAAATATAATAATTATTATTGGTTAATTTTTTAAAGGTTTTGGAAGAGGCCTCATCTAGTGGCTTGTCATTAGCAGTTGAAACCAATTTCCTACCGACGGAGGAGAAATGGAGTATACTTCAGGCCGTTTTCTTCTCTTCAACCGTACTTACTACAATAGGTGTGTAGGACCATGTAAGCACTTTGTATATTTCCCAAGTATTCGCGCATTTAATACATTTGTTTCCATTTATATATACCATTACATTATTTTGTAAGTTACTTTTGAAATGGTGAACGTCTTTAGAAGTGAAAATATTTCAAGAATTTAAATATTTTAAATGGTAATGTTTATATGTGTTTAATTTGTTCTAGGTTATGGGAACATGGTTCCGGAAACGTTCTGGGGCAGAGTATTTTGTATCGCATACGCACTTATTGGAATACCTTTAACGTTGACGGTCATTGCTGATTTGGGTCGCGTTTTTGCTACTGTTGTATCAGTAATCGGTAAAAATCTTCCTGCCATGCCAAGTAAGTATATTTTCTTAGTATGAGAAATACAAATTTATATTGGTTCGTTCGACCGGACATACTAACGAACATCTCTTACACATTAGTCGTATTAAATGTCATCATTATATTATATTAAATGATTAAAAATTGACATAGAAACCTGTACCAAATACGCGATGTCATCTTAGTATTGGTACGAGTATAACAAGTTTTCTTTTTTTTGGCAGAATAAACATTACTTTTCAGTTTATTTGTATTAGAAAAAAAAACACTTTCCAGACTTTGTTGCATCTAATTATTTTATTTTAGATTGCTGTGGTGGAAGTTTAGAGGCAAATCCTGCTGGACAAAGATCGTTATATGCTTTTGGAGCTGTTGGATTTCTATTTTTGTATCTATCAGCTGGAGCCGGTTTATTTAAAATGTGGGAAGACGATTGGACTTTTTACGATGGTTTTTATTTTTGTTTTATAACGATGACTACAATCGGATTTGGTGATATAGTTCCTAGTAAGTATTCGTTCTAATTTTTATTACAATTTATTATGTTTACATTATTTTATATGCATTTGTTTTATTTTTACAGAACGTCCGAAATATATGTTGTTGTGCACGTTGTATATCTTAATTGGCTTGGCACTAACATCTACTATCATTGAACTAGTAAGACGGCAATATGCTCAATCTTGGCAGCAGCTTCGGGCACTATCTGGTCCATTAGCAGATACGCTGAGGAGATTGGGCGACGCTGGTCGAGGTGTAGACGTATCTGCATTACACTCTGATCTAAGAAAAGTACTTACAGTGGTGAGTTTTAAATTCAGTTTAATATACTCGTAATACTAATTACATTTCATTTTTATATTTTATATCTGTTGAAGTTCCTTCTTCACTTAAAAGAATAGGTTAGTTGATTCTAAGAGTACATACTTATTTGTATATAATTTGATCAGTATAATTAACTTTATCTATTCAAAATGAATCTTCAGAAGTAATGTGTGTTCTGCATTGACAGATACAAATCGATAATATAAACATGAAGTACTTGTTCGGCTCTTGATTGATGCCTTGTTTGAAGAAGCTGAATCTATTCTAACGTTGCTTGTACTCTGTACTGTAAATGTACCAGTTTTTGTAGGTGCAGATAAATTTATTTTGATGGATTCTAAGTATAAATAGAAACATAAAATGTATTTTATTATTCTACGATGAGAAATAATGTTGTTTCGTGAAGGAAGTATCGATTTCCTTAAAGTTTTTATTGTTTCTCCATCATTTCTGTTTCACGATGTATATTTAGGTCGACGCATTACAAAAGCATAATTTGTTGTTGTGATGGGACGTTGGTTGTGGGCTTTTATTTTTATTTTATTGATCAAGCTAAAACAATGAATTTGTGTTGGGTGTTAATATGGGGAAATTCGTGATTATAATAATATATTAACAGAGATGGTTAAAACCAATTAAGTATTATATGAGAGATAAAAACATTTAGATGGATAACATTCAAAATTTTCAAATTGATTCAGTATGATTACGTATAGACATACGAGTAGGTATAGGCATTAATTCAACATCAATTATAGCGATAATTAATAATACTTATTGCTTGTATTTTTCGTTGTTGTAATGTTGTACAAGTGACAAGTAGGTATGAGAATTAGGTTTGTCATTTTTACAAATTAAGTGTTCAATACAAAATATCTAATGATTAGAAAGTTACATCGTAAATCATGGCGTCGTTAGTAGGGTCGACTTTAACTTTTCCCTTTTATGTCTATAATAGTTAAAGAAAAAATGTATTAGGTTAGAAGTATCCAATCTCGGTAATAGTTTCCAACTAGTATTTTGGTTAAGTCGTTATTTTTTCACAGAAACATAACCATACTGATTTGGAGTCTGTGGTAAAACCTAAGTCTCCTATTACACCTCCAAAGGTATTTTGCCAGATATCATGAAACAATTTTACTGGCTTTTTGGAACATTTCACAGAATATGGTATAGCCTTCTTTTGCAGCTTCCATTATACCTATGTACAAATAATTTTTACTGCCTCATAATGCAATATGTTATTTTATTTAGATGCTATGTTTTTGCTGGAATAAATAAAAATAAATGCTCAAAAACATATTTTTGGTTAAAGTAAATGAGACTGCTTTAGTATAGTAAAATGATGTAATAAGGTGTATATTTATAATACCAGCTTGCTGGCTTACCAATGCTTTTCATTTGCCGAAAATAATGTAGGTATATCAAAATTGAACACAAGTACCAAAATATCGATACAAGATAATACCTTGATGTATTTTTACAATTTCCGATCTCGTGATCGTAAAAAATGTTAGAACGTTGCGTCAGTGGCCGTCACACTAAAGTTTGGAGAGTCGGTCTTCATTTTCACCCGATGTTATGTACAGTCAGAGTCAAAAATATGTAAATACCACAAAGTCTCATAAAACGTCACCATTAACAAGAACATAAACATGCATTCAAATAAGTGTTCATATTATGTACACATTTTATTGTTAATAAATATGTATTCATCAAAAAAAGCATGAACATGTACACTACCAGCGATGTTGCCAACTCGTCCAGTGTACGGGAGCCGCGCATGACTGAACGGCAACGTCGCCCGCTGCGTCGCTCATCTGCGGTCTCGAGTTTTAGTGTAGTTGTAGTGAGTGATTATGAAAGTATACAAATGTCAATGCCAATTTTAAAGCGCAATACTAGATTGACAATTTGATCAAAACTGTCGTCAACACGATAGCTTTGCTTGTATAGAGCTTGGCTGAAAAGAAAACAGCTCTGGTTCGATCCTGAGGAAGGGATTACTTTTTGTGTTTTTTATTTTTTCTTATTTTGTTTTCTACTATATACAATACGAGCTATACGCTATATAGCTATATATATATATATAGCTATATAGCTTATTCAATACGAGCTGTAACCCGCGACTTCGTTTACGAAAAAAAATTATAGTCGTCAATTAAATGGCTTTTTTTATATTTGATTAAACTTAAACTGGACTAAATTATTATCTATAGATAAACTGCATGCAGTATTTTTGAATTACTTAATAAAATAAACACAAACACATTGAACAATAATTAAATATTTTGTGTGTTTTAATATTTTTTTCTTATTAGCAATTGGTAGTGTACATGTTTATGCTATCATCATCATCATTGTATACATATTTATTTGCTCAAGAACGTACCCATGATTATTAGTAGTTGGTGGTGTACATGTTTATGCTTCTTTTGCTGAATACATATTATTTTACCTATTGAATACATATTTATTAACAATACAATGTGTACATAATATGAACACTTATTTCAATACATGTTTATGTTCTTGTTAATGGTGACGTTTTATGAGACTTTGTGGTATTTACATATTTTTGCCTCTGACTGTACCAAGTTGCTAACATTTTCTTGATAGTTGCAAATTATTGGCATGACTTTTATATCGATGTCGGTTCCGGGAACTAAAAGTTTATATTCCGTTACGAAAGCTTTTACGTCATCAGCTTTTTTATTCAATCGTATAAAATATATATGCACTGTAATAAATTGATTGATAGTGCTACTGTTAAAAATATGTTTAAATCACTAGCTTTCTTGCTTCTCCAGCCTTTTTATACTTTGTAGCTGTAATACTCTTTGTAGTACACGAATAGAAGTGAGGTCATAAAATTGAATGGAACTGTTCGCTATTCCTTGACCACTCAACAAATAAACGCCACTGGCAAAACATTTTTTATGCTTTACATTTGGAGATATTGATTTATGTTGAGCTACCATGGAGCTTGAACATTTATCTAACAATTATTACAAGATATATCCAAAAGAAAAATACGAGTATTTCACCTGAAAATTTACGCTATAATTAATTAACTTTAACTACTTTATTTTAAGGACTGTAGTGCAGTAAAACATTTCACAGTAAAGGTGGCGTAAGAATTGATTACTTTTGATCTATTATCATTTACTAACCCATTTTGCCGGCACAGTTTTTGAAGTCATATTCTTGTGGTGACACGTTTATGATGTATGAAAATTTGTGAAATTCATTTTTGGATATATTATATTTCATGTAAATTTGTTAAGTAGTGATAACTCTGAATTTATCTCTATAGCGATGTATCTAAAAACGAACTCATCATTGGAATTCTTTTCATATTTTATTTTATAAAGTAGAATTGATTGAACAATTCACGCGAAATTTATCAGAAAAATAATGAAGGTAATTGGTTGTAGGTAACCATGCCGCGATTGAGCAGCGCCGGAGGAAACGCTTTAAGTGACAAACGGAGGCTGGAATGGGAGGCAGCAGTGGAAGCTGTCATCAGGGACATAACTGCACCAGCACCTACACAGAAGCCTCCTATAGTGCAAATTGTCATCTACGAATCTTCAGTATAGAACATACATTAAATTTAAGATGGATAAGACCTTTTACAAATGTATTACAACATTTTCTATGAACAAATGAAGCACAAATTTGATCGCTAGTATAATATTGCTGGATTCAATTATACGTGGCCCATTGCTCTTATTCCGCGTGATATTTAGACATTTGCGTCAAAGTTCAAGGCTTGTGACCCATGTTCACTTAATATTATAATACTCAATAATGTACAGCTAAAATATTGCCTCGTTATGAAGCCAGGCTAGGCAGGGAGAAGCGAGGTTACGTTGCGATTGTTATTTAAGCGGCTCCTGTTTGCAGAACTATGATAAAAGATGCAAGAAGGGTTTTACATTTTTGGTAAACAAATTATAAGATGAGGCAATTACCTTGTTAGAAAAATGATAAAGTGATAGGACAATTGGGTTGATTTTAATGAGTTTTTCGTTGTATGTAAAATTCAAGACTTTTAGACAATTTTTTGCCAATAGGTACTTTATTGAAATTTAGTTTTTTGTTTTTATTTAAAGAAGTATTTTTTATTGTTATTTTATTTTTTGTTTACAATTGAAATGTAGATATTTACCGAATCATTGCTAAAAGATTTACATGAAATTAAGTAGTTTATAATATAGAAGTTTTTGATCTTTGCATTTTTTTTGGATTTCAAATTTTATTATTAGCAATAATAAAATTGGAAAATGATAGCATCTATACCTGCTGTATTATGTGATATCTGTATTACCTATTGTCTAAACTCGTTGTTGTTATAAACAGCAAACACATTTTCTTTACTCGGACACTATTTCTAATGTACCAAATCTGTTAATAAAAGTATTTTTCAAAACTCTTGACTTACGAGTATGTTTTAATTTCCCTTTATTGTACTTTAGTATTAGGTGAGTTGGTAAGTTAACTTAGCTTGAGTTGCTTAGAACATCATGGATCGTTTCTGTAAGATTGGTTCAGGACGTGCTTAAAATAGCTGTTGATTGTAGACGTTATTTAAAATGTAAGAAGGTCTATTATCGTAATCATTCAAGATATAAATCAACACGAGAAGTTCACCTGAGAGATGGAAATATATTTTTAACTCGTGACAATAAAAACGTAAGTATTATAGTGTGACCACAGGAGCTGTGCACCTCCTGAGGTATGCGCGCGGCGAGAGGGGGGTGGACATATAGAGTTCATGTTATATACTGGTATAGAATAAACAGTCTATGATGTAGCTACTAGCGACATCTGACGCAATATACTTAAGTTATTTGGCTGACAGTCGCTACACGAGCGGCTGTAGCAGTTTTCTATTAAAAGAAAGTCATTTTAAAAAACTACAAGAAAGTATTTACATTATTGTATGGTTTTAAGGGTAAATAGGAACATTATTTGTGTTTTTGTATAATGTAACTTTGAGAAAAATGACATCTAGCGGAATGTATCAAACACTCTAAGAACATGAAATTTGAAAATTTGAAGTTTGCAGAACTATGATAAAAGATGCAAGAAGGGTTTTACATTTTTGGTAAACAAATTATAAGATGAGGCAATTACCTTGTTAGAAAAATGATAAAGTGATAGGACAATTGGGTTGATTTTAATGAGTTTTTCGTTGTATGTAAAATTCAAGACTTTTAGACAATTTTTTGCCAATAGGTACTTTATTGAAATTTAGTTTTTTGTTTTTATTTAAAGAAGTATTTTTTATTGTTATTTTATTTTTTGTTTACAATTGAAATGTAGATATTTACCGAATCATTGCTAAAAGATTTACATGAAATTAAGTAGTTTATAATATAGAAGTTTTTGATCTTTGCATTTTTTTTGGATTTCAAATTTTATTATTAGCAATAATAAAATTGGAAAATGATAGCATCTATACCTGCTGTATTATGTGATATCTGTATTACCTATTGTCTAAACTCGTTGTTGTTTTAAACACCAAACACATTTTCTTTACTCGGACACTATTTGTAATGTACCAAATCTGTTAATAAAAGTATTTTGCAAAACTCTTGACTTACGAGTATGTTTTAATTTCCCTTTATTGTACTTTAGTATTAGGTGAGTTGGTAAGTTAACTTAGCTTGAGTTGCTTAGAACATCATGGATCGTTTCTGTAAGATTGGTTCAGGACGTGCTTAAAATAGCTGTTGATTGTAGACGTTATTTAAAATGTAAGAAGGTCTATTATCGTAATCATTCAAGATATAAATCAACACGAGAAGTTCACCTGAGAGATGGAAATATATTTTTAACTCGTGACAATAAAAACGTAAGTATTAAACGAATATGATTTGGATAAAACATTTGTTCATTTCTATAATATATACAAAATCCACGTAGGGTGATGCTACCAATTATCAGCACTTTAAGAGTTAGTCTTACTTTAATATCGTTTATCTTTAGTGATAATACTGATAACGCCTTTAACAACATGCTTTCTTGGTTCACTATTAAATAAGTAATTGATTTTTATTATAAAAAATTGTCTTTATGCATACACATTTTATTTAGATGAGTTTGACTAAATAATTACCCAAACACCAATTATTGGCACCATCATCACCAATTACTGGCATCGACCGAGCCAATTATCAGCACCTTAAAATTAGACATAAAAATAGGTAGATAAATGAAATAATCCAATGTTTATAGCAAAATCTCTTTTATTTATACCTAGCCTAACAACCGAAGTTTCAGAAAAATAAATACATAAACATAAAAAATTCCAAAAAATAATAGACATTCTTTTGATCATAATATCAACTTACATAATATCAAGTTAGTTTCAGCACCATATCATTTTGCATTCCATATCCTGGCAGGATATGAAATCGGAAATCATAGAGTACTTTTTCCAAGAATATTGAATTCTAGGCATAAAATAATCACGCTTTACAATAAAAAATATGGATTAACAATTTTACATACCACTTTGTCATGTAACAGTACCAGTGCCGATAATTAGCAATTCGCAAAAATATTTAACCCAGATGTCAGCACCTCATTTATGAACATAAAATCAAGATAACGTTCATTTCCATTGTCAGATAAGCCTTATAAAACATTTTATACATGAATAAAACCTAAAGGTTCAGTAAAAAATATCTAAAAGATCTAAAATAAAGTAAAATAAAAAAACCTGAACTTACCTACGATCATAAGAAACTGTCAAAACAAAGTAATTTGGAGGACATGATCCCGCGTTTTTTAAAAAAAGTGGCTTTTTTTAAATCGAAGAATGTAGTTTGGCCCAGTTTATATTCCAAAAGGATCTTATTTTTCATTTCTTTAAACGGAATCCCAAATTAATTAATGGTAAGCTTATAATTTGAGTTTTAGTTGGGGGTGCTGATAATCTGGTGCAGTGCCAACATTAGGACGCGTGCCCCTATTATAGGTACACCTTTTCAAACAATGTTTACAGGCAACTCAGGCAATTCAGGAGAATTAATCGCGTAGGGAGACCTTTAATTACTTTTAACCGATAGTAATTGAACCTTTTGACCGTATAGTACTCGTAGTGCATAAAAATAAACCTAATTGTCTGTTAACCAGTATAGATATATGGAGCAAACAGTTCTTTATAACCCTACTACAAAACTGTAGAAAATACAAGCAGCGTGTTTTAAGTTTTGGTAAGTAAAAAGGAATAAAAAAAATAAAAAAAAACTATAGGGAATTCTAAATCTATTCTTACTAAGCACGTGTTTCGAAGATACTATGAGGGATAGACAGGACAACAGATTTCGATGATGCGGACATAAGCAATTATGATTGTTTTATACTATACACTTCACCTTCACCTTGAAAACTATTTAGGTCTATTACCAAATAGCGATCAAAAGTGCATTATTCCATAATAACCTTAATAGCGATTGAGATATCAATGAGTATGATGACGAGAGTATGCTTACGACTATCAACTAGATTATCAAGATATAGCTTGATATCACATATATCTGTTAAGACCTCGGTTACTAGTTGTTGTACCTATTACACGGTCACATTATCTAGAGACCTCGCTGGAATGCAAACCTCGCGTGCCGTTATCCTTTCGGGTAAACCCCGCGCTCGCCACGGGAGCATCACTGATTCGTCCGACGAGACGTGACGTTATCGACGCCAGGTCTCAAGATAATGTGAGCGGGTAGTACTTCAGGTGTTTCCGAGATATCATAAGGATACCAAAAGATTACTATTTTAACATACAATAGCTACAGAACAATTTTGTATTGAAATTAGTAGTAAGTACACCGGCGGTGATGGTCCGACTACGGGCTTCAAAAACGGTGGTAGAGGAACATGCCCTTCCTCTGTAGTAGAGGCGAGTGTACGCCGTCCTCTTTAGTATTTAATAACTCACAAATGACAATGTTGTCGACCCCCATATTAAATGAACGGAAACCTAAGCTATTAAGAACACGCTTAGACATATTGTTTGGTTTTACGCCAACTTTTTTTTCATTGGAAATGATAATGTCTGCCAAGTAAAAAGTCCCTTACTGTTCGTCACGGCGAGTACAAATGTGTGTAAACAATGTAGATACAGTCATGTATTTTGATGTATTCTTGTTAAATCTTTAGCACTGATAAAAGTAAATGTGTATTTAGTTATTACGCATTCGGAATTGAGTCATTTCCAATGAATAAATATCTCGTCAGTGTATTGCGGTAGACCAACTGGTGTACGCCTCATAATTTTATAGCTCATGAAATATATGCCAATGTTTGTATGGTATATTAATTTATTGCCTAAACATTGCGTTAGACGATGTTGAATCGAGTTGATAGAATATAAAACATCACGTTTAGAATAATAAAAACCTTTTTTATTTAAAGATGCTAGTTAATTTTTACTAACCGATGTTATAAAAATATGGTTAAGTCTATCATTGTTTACCTATAAAGCTGAGATTTGCTATTATAGAAATGAATTGAGTTTTTTAAGCTCGAGACAGAAATTGCACTTGCATCCTCTGATAACTAGGCCCAGAGAAAACATGTTAGACACCTTTGTTAGACAGCCTATCGCGGCCCTTGTCGCGTTAATCTTTGTCCATTACGTAGCAAAGAGTCGTTAACTGCGTTTACTCTCAATCCCACTTAAACTAGACAAGGCCACCTAGCAATTTATTATGAAGAATAAAATTGATGTTCAAATTACGTAAGATGGTTACATTGAACTTTATTAGTGAGATTAAGGTGCTTGATAGAGAAATCCAATTTCGGTGCCACTTCATTTTCAATTTTCGAGGACTAGTTTCAATTTTGAATGAAATTATTTCCAAAAGTAAAGACCTTACTGATCCTAACCAGATGAATTGCTACTGAGTTTTGAAGTTTTTTTGCATTATTAAGATGCTGATAGACTTGGACAATACAACAAGACCTTTAGAGGTGGTATATCTCCGAGTTTTTAGAACTTCTAACTAGGCTTTTAACAGGTATATTTATGTTAGTCACCCCTTAACACTATTATCTTTCGTCTATTATTTATTTATGGACATTACAAATTCACTGTAAGTTTTATAATCATTCAAACCTATATATTAAATTTAATATGAGATTTGATCTATTTGTGCATCACAAATGTATGCACTAGTCATGTCAGTGAGTAACCTTGTCGGAACTGTATTCGATGAACGCCAATATTGATTTTAATGAATATTAACTGAAACTAGCGCTTACGCATTACTGTTTATGAAGGATGGTTAATCAATCATAACTAATGAATATTAGCGTAAGTTAATATATGAATATTAACTTCGCGGAAGTTATCGTAAATCTTTATTTTATGAGAAAAGAGATCAAATGACTGAGAGTGGGACCCTTGGTTTGTGTTGTGCGAGGTTTCCTGATTTGGCATTTGCCGGGGAAATGAAAGAAAAAAATGGGGGAAAATAAAGGCTGCGACAAGTTACAAGGCTATTGTAATAGTGTAGAGTATTCGTCTATGCTGTCTACACATTCTCGCCGAGAGATCTAAAGAAATACCTTCTTTGGATTTCTATCAAGTCCACAAGCGATATTTCATAAATGAATCTCGTGTTTTTGCGTCATTCAAAATCTATTCGTTAACGCTTCGCAGCCCACTTTAGGGTTAAAGTTTTCATAATAGCAAATATACCTTAACATTATTTGTTTCAAAGAATTAAAATATATATTAATAGCTAAACCGCTTGAAACTCGACTATGCTTCATGGCGACAATTCGTCTACTGGTGTTTTCTTATATAACATCCAGTGGAGAATAGACAATTGTACTGTACGTTCATTACATTTCAATTCAAATATATTTAAAATGCCAACAAAACAGATACTCACAACAAAAGATTTTTACAACATTCTCGACAAAAATAGATCGAATTTTCCTTGAGAAATAAAAATAAAACTGAACTCTGACTAAGTCGAATTTGGCTCCAAATGACTATAAGAGAACGTTTCAAAAGAAACGTACGAAATGAATGAATTTCTTGGATATTTTCATTGTACAAAACCGACGTTGACAAATTGCTGTCTACTGTTTAACCGCGTTCTTGCTTAAGGGTTATTATGTACTAGTTTTGCAAGTTTTTTTTTGCCTTTCAAACATCAGTAATACCAGGAGCTTTATTAAATAAAGCGAATTTATGTTAGCTGTCGTTTGTAGCGAGGGTGCGACACAATTTATCATAAGAACAGAGCTGGCATTCAAATTTGATGCTACTATTCATACCGCGCCCTTACTTATACTGGATTTTTGGCCCTATTCAATAAATGTGTCTATTTCCATCATATCGTGACGGTGTTGATATATCAGTGTCATCTACGTTTACGGAGTGAACATTGACTTACATTTAGTTTACTTTAGTGTTGTGTAAATTTTCACTGACGAAGGTGGCACATCAAAGTGTTCGAACTTCAAAACAAACGCTCAGCACCATTTAGATAACAATAACATTATGATTAACGACTTTCCTGATGTCTTGGAAAGAGCGATATATGATGAAAAAATTTAATATCCATTTGAAAATAAGTGGAATAAGTGTTAGCTAAAAATGTTTCAAAGATTTTGATGATTTTGTACAATGTTTGCACAACAGTAGAATTAACTGTTTTGTTTTCATTGAACTTCTGCTAAACAGGCTTTCTGTTTTTTATTTAATATCACGACTTTTATCCGTCACATTAAATAGTAAGCAAATTTGCATTGTACGATTCTTCATTTACCGTTAATCGTACTACTACATCTGGGTCTACATCTACTTCCTTTTAACTTTGTTGACATGAAGGGAAAAAGTGGTAGCAATTTACAAAATTACACCGTTGCGTTGTAACTTTAAACGTCTTGTACAATATTTAGTTTATACGTTTATATTTTGTTTCACGACATTGATGATGTCCAGTAAAAATATATTTTATGTAAAGTGTTTGGTCACCATTCTGGATGACAGTGTAATATAAGCAACTTACTGAATGAACATACATTTAATATTATTACAAATTGTAATAATATTATGAGAATCAACGAACCATAGTTAAACTGCGCAAGCAGTTTTGTAAGGCAATGTATTAGATACTAGCTGACCCGTGCTCACTTCGTTGGGTGGCGAAAAAAACGTGTCCGTTTTTTAAACATATTTCATTACTGCTCCACTCCTATAAGTCATAGCGTGATACTATATAGCCTATGACACTCCCCGATAAATGGACTATTCAACACAAAAATATTTTTTTAAATCGGTTCATTAGATCCAGAAATTACCCCCACAACGTCACAAACACACAAACTTTACCTCTTTATAATATTAGTATAGACAATGATTTGCCTTTGCCACCTTGTCCCACCTTGTGCGGTCATGTACCTCCCTCATTTATCGGCTTTCAGCCGTCCGCGCCAGCGCTTTCCGGTACGCGGTCACCATTCCAGAATCTTTCCACCCAAAAAGCTGGCGGTTCTCCGCGCTATGTTCCCTGCTTGCCGCCTCTTAAAACGGTTATGTCGGTTCTCTTGCGGATCTCCTCATTTTTGATTCGATCACGCAGGAAAACTCCCAACTTAACTCTTTCCAATGCCCTCTGAGTGACCATGAGCCTTCTGAGCGGGCCCATAGGTCAAGCTACAACATAGATCTCTCCATTGCCTTCTGAGTGACCATGAGCTTTCTGAGTAGGCCCATAGGTTAGGCTACAGCATAGCTCTCTCCAGTGGGAAATCTGGCAAATGTGGCCAATCTGACCAGGCGGAAATAAGGCCTGGCGGAAATTTTGCTAAGCCTTCCGCCTAGCCAGATTTCCGCATGGACAGATTTCCGAATAGCCAGTTATCCGCATAGTCAGATTTCCGCAACTGCCGTTTTCGGCTACGCCACATATCCGTCTCGCCAGATTGCCAAATGGCCAGATTTCCACTACGCCAGGTTTCCGCCTCGCCAGATTTCCGAAGGGCCAGATATCCGCTACACCGTATTTCCAGATTGCCGCAAGGCCAGATTGCCGCATGGCCAGATTTCCGAATGGGCTGTTTACCACTACGCCAGATTTCCGCATGGCCAGATTTCCAAATGGGCTGATTTCCGCTACGCTAAATTTCGGCAGGGCCAGATTTCCGCATGGCTAGATTTCCTCTACGCCAGATTAACCCAAGACCCGATTTCCGCTACGTCAGTTTTCCGCTACGCCAGATTTCTGCCTTGCCAGATTGAAAAGGCGATGAGTTTTCACTTTACTATTGCTGCAAATTATTGTAAAGCAGGTACAAATTGTTATACTATAATCCAAACTAATGCGTATTATCAAGGTAGGTATTTTCGTGAAGAAATCCTTATATAAATATGTAGGTATACGCATTTCAGTAATTTGTATTTAAACTTTTACATAATTACTTCTGTCTGGTATTACGAGTACAAGGTTAAGTATTTTTTAAAGGCAACTAATTTGTGGTATTAATGACAAAGGTAGACTACAATTAAGTATCAACTCTTTCATGTTGTAAACACAGGAGGAAGTTATTTTTTATAGCATTTTTTATTTGCAGTGTACTGTTGGACTGACGTCATTTATGAGAGGAAGCTGGACCCATTTTGTTTGTATTATATCCTTGAAAGAAAAGAAAGAAAGTTGTCGTTTTATGAACTTATACGACACTTTGATCTAGTCATTAGGTACATACCTAAATACCTACAGATGGAATCTTTAGAAAAGTGTGTTTTGCGACCGTTTGGGAAGAGCATTTTGTGACAAGGTCAATTTCCACTGTATTCCTAATTAAACTTAATGAATCAAAGCAATTTTAACAAAAACTTTTGAACACCTTTTACCTAATAGATCATTCATTAAGTAAGCAGTTGCGTAACAGACTGTGATGTAATACTGAAGACATTTATATAATGAACTACCAAACATTATTTCAAATTAGTAAATCAAAGTTAGCGTAAATAGTATAATGTTGGCTGAATTTAATTATTGTATCAGAATAGTAAACTTTCTTTTTAGATGTACTGGAATGTCTCTAACCGAAGAAGATAACGACCGAACTACATTTCAGAGATTTAAATATCATTGGATATCAACAGTTAATCAAGTGGCACTTTATTGCACTATCATTGAACAATTTGTATGGCTGACAGAAACACTCGTGACAAGCCCGAACTTTCTTCAAATTACATATTTTATTCCATGCTGTACTCTAAGTATGCTCGGAGTTCTCAAGATGTATTTTTTTATTTATGAAATTCATCATATCAATTATGTCATAGCCAGTTTAAGAAATATACACTATTTAAGATGGACTAACGATACAAAAACCAAAGGAAAAATAATAAATGAACGGCTCAACCTCATGATGAATTTGGTTAAATTTATATCAGTTTTAATATTTCTTGGAGTGTTAGCATTTATAGTAGAACCTTTCATTTTAATGGCTACACATTACCTAGCAACTGGTACTATAAAGCTATTTTTGCCATTTTTGGTATGGTATCCTTTTGATGAGACAACTATGCCAGGTTGGCTTGTTGCTTTTTTTCAGCAGTGGTGGACTGGTAAGTACTTTCATGGAATATAGTATTATCATAACTTATAATATGATGTTTAAAAGTTTTATGCAACTTCCCCCCGGACCACGAAAGGAAAAGACGAGTGATTCATAAACATAGTGTAAAGAAGCATTAGACCAGATAGTGTTGAACTGAAGTCATTTCATGGCTGCTAGCCACTGTTTTCCAGGGCTGTATTTGCATTTTTCGACGTGGTGCGTCGACGACACTTTTGGTGCGTCATATTGAAGTGGAATTAGCAAAGAAAAACTAATAGAGTGATAAGTTAGTAACTACGTTTACTCAATCAAAGCAGTCAGGTTTAAAATACTGAATCGTTGTTCGAGCTGTAATCTAAGCTGCCGGAGTTTTGAACTTGAGCTGGTGTTGGCTGGGGTGTAGATCTCCCTAGCCCTGATTGATATTTAATGTGCTCCTCACTATCTGTTAATCATGTCATTAAGTTTCTGACGCTTCGTTGATATGCTGAAGTTTAGCATTTTAAGTGACACAACTGTGACCAATACAATAACGTAATTCTCAACCAATTTAATTAGTAGTATTTCTAATTTACACAAATTAGTTCCTACAGATTTGATAGACCATTTTAATACTATTTATATTTCTTTGTTACAGCCGCGACAACAGTAATATCTGTAATAGGACCAGACGGTGTATTTGTAACTTGTTGTACATTTATACACATTCACTTTTTATTTTTACAATGCGATTTCGAACAAATATTTAATGATATGACTAACAATAATCAAAATGAATCATTTAAAATTAAATTTATGAAATTAGTGCACCATCATAAAGAACTCATAAGGTAGGTTTATTATTTACAAATAACTCTTAGAATCTGTCAATAATCGTACAATTTCCAATGTTATTAAGATAAAAAATATTAATAAATATTTTGTACTGCGGTATAATTGCAATTTATACATAAGTAGGACGACGACCTAGTTAGGACGGCGCGGGTAGCCGATGGATGAGGGAGGCACAGGACCGCGCAAGGTGGCAATACTTGGAGCAGGCCTATGTCCAGCAGTGGACGTCGATTGGCTGATATGATGATGATGATACATAAGTATCAAGAACTATATTATTATAAACTCATTAAAACTAAGCCTGTGAAACTTAAATTACTCGTACAATTGTTGGACAAAAATCTGATTTTTGCTCCCTAATAATATATTATTATTGTAAATTTTAATTCATTTGGCACTAAACTTATTTTTGTAAACATTAATGTGACTCATTGGTGTTTTATTTCTTTACAGATGTGTAGAATTATTAGATAGAGTTTATTGCAAGTCATCTTTGTTCAACGTTGCCACGAGCTCTCTTATTATTTGTGCAGCAGGATTCAACTTGATGGTGCTCTATTTTATTGGCTTATTTTATTTTAAGCATTTTGTTTACACTGTAATCTATTTTATTTCTTATTTTTATTTAGATTTTATTTTAGTTTATTCTTTGGTCACTACCCATACTACAAGCTTTGCTTACTTTGAGACTGGATAGCGCTGTGAAAATATGTGAGGATTGCTATTAAAATAACTATTCATAAAGTGGTATATTATAAGTTATTTTATTATAAAAAAACTTTCTGAAGACATCGCTATTTTTATATAATCAAGAATATGAAATTCTAAGAAGTAAATTAGCCATTTTTGCTCGAGGTTTCATTAGTACTTATGAAACTTGAAAAAGTTAGGTTATAAAAATATAAAAAAAACAGATGAAAACTTTAAATAATAAAGAAAGTAGATTTAGCATTTTATCTTAAATGCAACTGCGCGACGTTCGAATAAGTGCACATTATAAAAGCAGTTGGAGAGAGGGTAGAGAAATGAATACATTTTTAAAATATTTGTTTTCTTTACAGACTTTTAAGGACTACATATTAATGGCACCATTTACTGCATTTCTTGTATTTGGATTGATACAAGTATTTGTATATTGCTATTATGGTGACCTTATTATGAGATCTGTAAGTAATAATAATATTGTATTCATATTAATATGCGTTAAGTTAGAGTAGGAATAATAAGGTTTCACTATATTTTCAGAGCATGGGAATTGGCGATGCTATTTATAATAGTAATTGGTATCAAGTAGGAGCTTCGGAAAGGAAATATTTGTTATTTGTTTTGATGAGGTGAGATTTAAAAATAGGTTGAATATAATTTTATTTTATAAAACAAATGTCGGATTGTTAATTTGATTTGGATTTTACTTTGTTCTAGATCTCAAAAGCCTTGTAAATTAACTGCTTATTACTTCAGTGACATCAATTTAAAAACATTTACTCGGGTAAGTTTTAATGTATTCATTTTACTTATGATTGTTAATGACACTTGCCTTTTGTTAGGTGTTAAATTTTACTGTTTTGTTTTATTAGTTCTTAAAAGAACTTACCGTTCTTTATGGAACAAGTTAATTTGACCCATTCAATAAACAATATTTTGCACAATAATGCACCTGGTTCCGATACTGTCAGTGACTCGCGCTCTTATGTCATTTTCTGTTACAGTACCTACAAAGTCCACCTTAATATAAAGTAGATTAGAGCCTTATCAAAAGTTCTAGGTTTTTTAAATTACCTACAAATCTCTCCCTCTGCGGCCGGTCCCTCATGACTGATCGTGGTCATCAGCGGATGTTTGCACCTGGTTTCGATGACCTGCCTCCACAGGTGCTTGTTCATTGCGTCTCGGGCGACAGAACAAAACGTGGTTGATGATGGGCCTCTCACTTGATCGCTCTATCTGGTTGGGGAACGTCCTCGGGTTCGTTTACCCTCCGTGTTCCCAACATCGATCAGTTTTTCGAGGCTCTCTTCACCCCTTCACATTATGCGGCCAAAGTAGGTCAAAATGTTGGCAAATGGTGGAAAGAAAGAAAAATGCATTGGAGCGCTTGGCGGTCCAGGGTATCCTCAGCATGCGTCTCCAGCACCACATCTCGAATGTATCAATCCTTTGCTCTTCTCTGGCTCGTATTGTCCATGTTTCCACACCGTACAAGAATATGGGGAATACTAGAGGGGAATACAAGGAATACTACCTACAAATTAATATTCTGTCCTAGAATGCCTGACTTAATCAACGTCTAATTTTTTTAATAAAAATGCATCATAAATATAAGCCTAAATACATTTTCTTTATTACAGATACTAAGTACATCATGGTCCTACTTTGCTTTATTGAATCAAATTTTTGCAAAATATAGTGATTAGGTATGCTGTTTTTTGAATTGTGTAAAGTTATAAATAATAAAGAGAAATGATTTTTTAAAATGTTTTTTTCTTATTTCGGAACCTGGAGCACAACCATCACCTTGAAAATTTTACTTTATTTTATTTTTATTTTAAAAATATGATACAAAATAAAGCAAATAAAAAAATAATAACATACTACTTTAAAAGTTGCGTAGCAAGGTAAATTCTAGTACATATTACCTCAATGGTTCATTTATAAAAATTAAGACTTTAGGAACTCTTCATCATCATCATATCAGCCAATCGACGTCCACTGCTGGACATAGTCCTCCTCCAAGTATTGCCACCTTGTGCGGTCCTGTGCTTCCCCCATCCATCGGCTTCCTTTAGTAACTCTTAGGGATAGATAAATTTAAAGATGTGTAATGTATTAAAAACACAGTGGTTTTCGTTGACAACTGTATAAAATAAGCTTATTAGTCATTACAACAAGCATTTAGCTTTCAAATACCAGCTAGATCTAAATAGAGCACGCGACGATTAACCTTTAGCTAAAAACTCATAACATATTATATACCCTGTCTACTATATATCACTACTTAATTATATGACAGTTATTTACGATAACAGAACGTTCCAGAAGTTGTGGAATAACAAACTGCTGATACGACAACCCTTAGTGTTTCTGGGACATCGTTACTTGGTTAGACGTGTATTCACGGAGTAACATGGTGTCACCACCCAATCTCATCCTCCTGATGTATCAAGGCTACTTTTAAACCGTTATTGGGCAAGGAATAGCACGATAATAATTCATCATCATAACAGCCCATTAATGTCTCACTGCAGGGACGGGCCTCCTCCCGTCACGGAGGGATACTTGGCCTACTAATACCATGCTGGCCTAGGATGGATAGGTATAGGGTTTAATTTCAAGTTTTTCTTCTTTTTATTTCGTAAAGATAATACACCGACACCCATGGGATGAGATGGGGTGGTGTCATCACAGAACATTTATACTCAAAGGAGGGTGTCATACTGTATTCTTGCTCCGTCACTACACGGAGTGCGCAGATAATTATATCTGAAAAAAAAAGAAGTAAAGTTTGACATAAAACCTGAACCTTTTAGAATGACATTATTAGACTAAAAGCTACCTACAGTTTGTCCTTTTACAATAGGTCACATTTAAGAGGCCTTTTACATAATTTGCTCAAAACTACAAAAATATGGTATTTTGGTCACCTGAAAAGAAGAAATGAAGAAATGAAATAAGTTATGTAAAAAATGATTACGCTAGTATTATGTCATCAGCGTAAAGAAAGTGCTTTGACTTCCTTTAAAAAATATAAAAAATATTAAAAAAAAATCGTCAGTTTAATGTAAAATTTTAAGTTAATCTAATGATTTATTTTATTTATTTATTTATTGAATAATCAGTACAAGTTTACAGTTTACAACCAAATCACTTGAACATTGTCGGAAAAAGTTAAAAATATTACTAAAATACAGAGCTACAACTTATACTAGACTTAAACTATTGACATATTATTATTATACATTATTTATACAATTACGACTCATATTATTAAATATTATAAAAGTTTTTAAATACAAATTAAAGATTAAATAAAATAAAACAACAATAACAGATAACTATGCCATAATGAAATGTCAATTAATTATTAAGGTATTGATAGACATTTTGGGCGACACAAGATGGTTTGTCAAAAAATATGTCCGTACCTGGATTATCCCTTAAGAACCTATTAATGTAATTAATACCTCTGGCTGTAGGACTATTATGTGCTTGTGAAGAAGACCAAGAAGTCGGACAGGCGAGCAGTGGGCGTAGCCGACGCCCAGCACCACGTAAATAATTATTAGGCACATAGAATTGAATGGTCTCCCGGACTGTTGGATTATCAACCGTGTTGTTTAATAATTGATAATAATGCATAATGTGGGTGTACTCTCTTCTGTGCTCTAATGTATCCAGGCCCACCATACCAGCCACAAAAGCGGAGGGATAAAGAAATGGATAATACCCATAGGCTCGCTTGTAAACATACCGAGCAAATTTGCGCTGTATTTTCTCTACCATGAGAGTATATATTTGTTCTCTAGGACTCCACACAATTGCATTATACTCTAGCTTACTACGTACGTAAGAACTATAGAGCAGCTTTATAACACTAATGTTACCAAAGTGAAAGGAGGTTCTGATGATGAGACCCAAGGTTTTATTTGCGTCTTTGCATACTTGTTTGATGTGGTCGTGGAAAGTTACCTTTTTGTCAAAAACCACTCCGAGGTCGCATATTACATCGACACGCTCAAGAGCTGTGCCATCCAGCAGGTACGTTGCCAATATTGGTGAGCGAGAACGCGTAAATTTAATTTATATTCAATTACGCGTTGTTGAATGTCGCGACGCCTCGCGCAGGTAGTGTGCCGCATCGCGACGCTTTGCTACGAAGCGAAGCATCTCCGGCCTGTCGCCTCACAGGTAGTCTAGAGTGTCGCAATGACGCCTCTCACAGTAAACATGATTACGAATAAAAAATGACGTTACCCCTCTTTATCCCACTAATCCCTGATCTTACCACTGATCATAAGCTGATTTAGCAAGACTTCCTTAGCATACTTTCAGGGTGAAGCTCTAGCGCTAAGTTAGGTTTTTTTGTAGCCGTCTTTACAAGCTTCTGGTCAATTTTAATACAAGTGCCAAATTAGCGAAAAAGGGAAGCACGTACTCCATGGGTATGGCCCTTAGACTCAGAGTATGTGCTTCGCTTTTTGCTATTTTAGGCGCGTAAACAGGCTCCAAAAAATGTCACAAAAAACAGATGTCACCAGACTGAAAACACAACATTCCTAGTCAGTGCAATTGTGTTAACCTTTAATAGAGAGCACTTCCCAGCGACACGTGTAAGACTGATTTTACAGCCAGGCCCTAGAGTTGGATGATTGGCCGATTGGCAAAAAATTGAAGATCAGAGCTCAAGTTACAGTAGCCTAAGATTTTCTCTTTTCTCAAGCAACTTGTTTACCAGCAATTAATGTATGCATCGGTTTATAGAATACATTACATCATTGTCTACATAATAGTACCTACCTAATATTATTTCCTATGTCTAAACTAGCAATTAAATAAAATCAATCTGTAATTTACTTTACCTACTCAATTATGGAATTAGTAATTAAATACCAATAATTTCCTTAATTACTGTAATATTGTAAAGTCAAAGAAACTGCTCTAATTTAATGTAAGACTCATTTCCTCAATAGAGGTATCTTTTTCGGTATTAATAAAAAAGCAACGAATCATTGAACATGTATTTAATATTATTTTGGTGAACTTATAGCTTTCTCCTTATTATAATTTACATATTTTGGGTTCCATTAAGAAAAGACTTGGAAGCAATTGGTTATTCGTAATTTAATTTAAAAGTAAATCTATAGAAAGAAGATAATTAAAAAATGTTGTATGATATTGATAGCTATTTAAAAGTTGTAAACCTCGTCTATAAATGTATCGGAATGTCAATAACTAAAGAAGATAACAATCGTAGTTTCTTTCAGCGTTTTGAACATCACTGGATATGTGCAATACATCTCATTCATTTGAGTCTATCTATCGGTGGTCAAATCACCTGGCTTGTATTGGGCATTGCTTCTGACGCAAGTTTACTTCAAATTACTTACTTGCTACCATGTGTCACTTTATGTATGCTTGGATATTTTAAGATTAATTTCTTTATCTATAAAGTTCATTATATAAACGATGTAATTTCGGGATTGCAAACTTTACAATCTATTCGACAGCTGAACAATAAAGAGGGCGATGAGGAAATCATTACAAAGTGGACCAATGTATTAAAAAACTTTTCAAAAGTGGTTGCGTTTCTGATTTGTGTCGGTATGGTGTTGTTTATTGTAGGACCTTTAGCTCTAATAGCTTCATATTACCGTAGTACTGGTACTATTAAATTATTTTTACCATTTATAATATGGTACCCGTTTGATGAATTCAATCTACGTTATTGGCCTTTTGTTTTTGCTCAGCAAATGTGGTCTGGTAAGTTTATTAAAAATATTAAACAATGTAATATAGGAAATTAAAAACCAAACTATAATTACTAGAATAAAGGCTTACGGACGGTGTGTCAGGTGGGGACGGAGGGACCCCCTAGACCCCTTTGACACAACGCCGCCCTTCTACTAATATTTTTACTTTCATTGTTATATTTAATTGGTAATTTTGTTTTGTGTTTTAACACTTAGGTATTTCTTATTTTCAGCTTGGGTAACTGTGTTTTCTGTGTTGGGAACAGATGCCTGTTTTGTAACCTGCTGTACATTTATACAAATACAATTCTTATTATTGCAACAAGATTTAGAAACACTTTTTGAGGAGACACGATGTTCTGAACACAGTATCGAATTATTTAAAATAAAGTTGGTTCAACTAGTAAGACAACACAAGGAATTGATACGGTATGATTAGTTATGTTGTTTATATATATTTTGCATTTTTTTATTTTATATTGGCAAAACTTGAAGTTTTTATCTTGTATAAAAGACACGGAATTGAGCATAACACAGAAGGATAATTAAAAGTTTTTACTGATAATACTATAAAAATTATAAATAAAAAAAGGGCTTTTATTAAATATGTAGTTTTATCATTTTGTGGATCAGTGATCAACGTTAAGTAATCATGATTTTCTATTACAATTAATATTTAATACAATATTAGGTTTACTTATTGAAGCAAGAGTCCCGCTGCCGCCATCCATTGGCCATTGCATGTTTCGTGGCCTCAGCTTTAAAATAACTAATATTCTTACAATTATTTAGTGAATATAATTTTTATTTAAGGTTTAATATGTTGTTTTGAATGGATTTGTTTTGTGTGCGATTAAGTAAGGAAATATTATTATTTTAGATGCGTACAATTACTCGATAGTGTTTATTCAAAATCAACACTATTCAACGTGGCCACGAGTTCCTTAATTATTTGTGCTGCTGGGTTTAACTTAATGGTAACAATATTCATTAATAATTGATAATATAACGACAATGACTGCTAAAAGACTACTAACCGTCATTTTGTTACAGGCTTTCAAAAATTACGCGTTAATGATGCCATTCTCAACCTTCCTCATTTTTGGCATGTTACAAGTTTATCTATACTGTTATTATGGGGATCTTGTAATGAGATCTGTAAGTACTATTATAGAACTGTATGCTACGTCTTGTGACTTATATTAAAATTTTACTTTACTTTTGATTACTATAACAATATGTTTCAGAGCATGGGAGTAGGTGATGCTATTTACAATAGCCTCTGGTATGCAGCAGGTGCAAAAGAAAGGAAATATTTATTAACCATCATTTGCAGGTATTACGTCGCATATTATGTTTTAATACTTGAACGTCTATTACTGTGTACGTTGACTATAATTTACCGTCCACTACATCTATATGAGTGACATGGCCTTTGGCAACACCCCTTGGCCATTGATAGGGTTGTGTCATAATATTATAATAATTATTTTTATTTCACTTACTGCAAATGTTCACAATGTTCTCAAGAAACTTTCTCACTTTTGCAGATCCCAGAAGCCGTGTAAATTTACGGCATACCTATTTAGCGACATAAATTTAAAGACTTTTACTCGGGTAAGACAAGTTTCATTGCTACTTATATTATTTTTAATGGATACTAATATTTATTTCGAACGATTTTAGCTCAATGCCTAGCGCGAAAGTTATCTTCATAAATCGAAAACAACCTTCTTCCTAATATGTATTTTATGTCTTTCAGATACTAAGTACGTCGTGGTCCTACTTCGCTTTACTAAATCAAATGTACGATAATTGAAACATACCTTATTTGTAAAAAATCATACATCTGTGATGATGATTCAATAACAATATTATACTAAAAAAATTATAATGACTATGAGAATGTTATGTTTAGTACCCCATCTCGGATGAGTAAAAAGCTATAAAAATATGCAAAATATATTTGAAAAAAATTCAAAAGTTAAGAAACTGTAAAAATCGTGGTAAAAATGTATTCAATAAAATGTGGTTGTTTAATGGAATATAGGTAATATGCCATATTTGAAGAATCGACAGACCGCGCACAAGTACTTGCTTCGTTGGTTTTGCGAGATCTTAATACTCCGGACACTCAGCTGTAAATACTGTGAAAATTAAATACTCAAAAATTCTACGCCACAATCGGGAAGACGCGGGATTATCTTGCAAGTGCCGATTTAATGGGCATGCGGTCTAGATATAAATCTGGTGTTATAGTGGCACATATAAACCACTGATCGTAGATAATACTATTCCAAATACCGTTATACAACCGCAAGTGTTATTTCAATAGTAAATCAATCAAGTTATTTTCGTATAAACTGTAAATCACATGATATTTACGAGATACAGAGGAAACTTTACAATTTAATACGTTCGTGGTTTCAGCGAGTTTTTGATCTCATAAGAGCCTCAATAACAGATATACGAGTATGTTCGAATAATATTCAGTTCTTGTATTAGTAATCTGTTGAGCTAATGTTATATCCATTTAATTTGCAGTTAAGGTTATTTATATATTATAATCCTTATTAAAAAAGTTGAATCCCTATTCTCGTTGATGTATACAGTAATAAACTTATTGAAATAAAGTACTTTTTTCCTTCACTTGTAATAGCATATTCTTAGAGTGTAAATATTGATGGTTTGTAAATATGTATGTAGGGTAAGGTTGCGACTATTGGACCACTTAATTTTAAACAGACCTAGTAGCTAAAATAGAGAGAGAAATAAAACAAAATCTGTGTAAACGAGTAGTCTGTATATTCAATTATTGGTAACTAACATAATTAAGTTAATTTTATTATGTATATAGTCACAAAAGAAGAAAATAAAACTTTGTGATGGTTTCCTTGTTTGAACCACCGTCTCTTTCATCGGACCACTTAGTTGCTATAATTGGACTTAGGGCATTATAGGTGGCTGGTCCATTCAAGGTGCATGTAAAAAAATTATAAAGTAAAATATTTTTTTACAAAATTTCTTTTATTTTTGAAAATAAATTGATAGTTACATTAATTAGTCGATTCTAATTATATTTCTTTATTTGGCATGCAAAAACACAAAAATATTACAGGTACGTAAAATCTTCTCTTTTACGTCGCTTTTAGCACTCGAAACATTCTAATTACTTCATTAAATCCAACTTCTTTTTTCCCTAAGTTAGTTTCATACGCAAATCTCTCTCCTCCTCTTTTTGCGATGCTAAAACAAAAAGATTTGTTTTTTTAAATAACAGACATTATAGAAGTTGCCACGATTGGACCGGTTCAATGAAAGAGCATCGTGCCAGTCCATTGATAGAAACTCACTAACATCCACTGAAATGTTTATTTTTAAAAAAGTAGCACGTTACTCAACAAAAATATACTATAATATGAATTCTTAATTACCGTACTATACTAGTAAAAAAAATCACATTAAAATAATTATTATAACAGTACTTACATGCTATTATTTGCCGCGTAAAAATTATATTCGAGGTCCAAGAAACAAAGTGAAGTACGTCCACCCCTCATGCTGCCTGCTGCGGTACTGCCGGTTGGAGGGCGGTGTGGGGTGTTGTAAAGCTATCGTTTCGATGCAAATACCGGGTTCAAATATGAATAGATCGCGAAATATTGAAGTGGTCCAAACAAAGCGCTAGTCCAATGATCGCAACCTTACCCTACAATGTGGACATTGTTGTGGCAAGCTGGTCCAGGTAATAATTTTTCTGACGAAATAATTGTTGGTTTTCATAAAAGTGCTATACAGGGTGATAGCATTGGTTTGCAGTTGTTATTTCTGTCTTATTTACTTAGAAGCAATCTGCGAGATTTTAATAAAGTAAGCGGTGATTTAAAAAAAACGCTTAATTCTGATTTATTTTTAAATCTCAAAGACTTAAATCTTAAAGTCGGGTAAGCACCAATACTTTTTATTTTTGAAATTGGAATTATGATCTGCACTCATTGATTTATAAAAAACCCTAGATGCACATTTTCAAACAAAACTAACAGCCAAAAGTGTCACCAAATTAAACATACGCAATAAATACGTATAGTAATATCGTAAACATATTTCTTTTTTCAAATTCAATCTTACACGCATGACATAAAGTTGTATTTAAAAAGTAATGCACATAAAGCAATAAAATTTAATGATTGACGTTTGCCGGTAGAACAACGCGATACTAATTTAAAAAAAGTGCACAATGCGCCCATTTGTTGCGGACGTTTTTGGGAAGTGGAGTGTGTATCTTTGGTTTTTTGTAAATCAATGTCTGCACTAGTACAATTGCATCTAACCTTTATAATTAAATAACATTAAGTTACTAATAATTGTTTTATTAGCTCCTATTAAAATTTATAATTTAAGTAAGTAAATATAATAATAAATAAAATGATAGGGTGGTGACAAACCACATCTTACTCAAATCAGTAAAAGCAATAGGCACAAATTACTCTTTGATTCATTAATGTAGAAGAACAAGTTATGTTTTAACTTAAGAGGTGCGTCGTATAATAATATTAACCAAATAGCCATTTGAACATTTAAATAGGGTCAATAATAATGACTACTTCAAATAAATGCAAAAAAATACATTATTTTACGTTTATTAAAGTAACACCTTTTATATTAAATTAAAATAAAACATGTGTTTATTTGTATAAGTGTGAATTGTAAATGACTAATATATTAATATTTGTAATATTGCTGTAAACTTATTATCAGGTAGCATAAATATTTAACCCTGTAGATAAATATAACTGGAAAAGTAACAGGGTGAACATTTTCACACTTATGCCCGATTTACACATCGACAAGTACAGTAGCGAGTTAAGTACTATTTTAAGATTAAGTTGATTTAAATAGATCTCCATCCTATTTTTTGGCAAGTTAAGTTGGCGAGACGCGAGAGAGGGGGCTACTTCGTACTTAACTCGCCAAAAAATAGGATGGAACTCTATTTAAATCAACTTAATCTTAAAATACTACTTAACTCGCTACTGTACTTGTCGATGTGTAAATCGGGCATTAGTCTGTAGTGTGATGTAGGCAGGGTTTGAATGAGCGCTGTAAGCGTAGCTATGATATGATCTGAACAAAAAATATATAATATAAGACTATTTAAATTGTATTATATTTAAACACTCCTAAAATTCATCATCAAATTAAAATAAAAGTTAACCAAAATGTTACAAGAAATAGACTATTGTATAACAAAAGTAAATGTGGTTTTAGGATGTCTCGGTATGTCGATAACTAAAGATGATGATTCTCGTACAACATCTCAACGATTGCTATATCATTGGATTTGTTCCATACATTTGATTAATATGACCCTTTCTATTGTTTCACAAATTATTTGGTTGATATTGGCTGTTGGTAATTCTACTACTAGTTTATTGCAAATAACATATTCTTTACCTATAACCACTATGTGTATCGTCGGCTTTTTAAAATATTTATTTTTTATTGACAAAGCTCAACATGTTAACGAAGTACTTGTAATATTACGGAATTATCAAATTGCCGGATCATCTATAGATATAAAAAATGAAGAACTGAAAATGTGGATTAAAGATTTAAAAAGAATTGCAAAGTTGGTTATGCTAATAGTAGTTGTCGGTATAATAGCGTTCATTGCAGGGCCTTTAGCACTGGTTGCTACGTCTTATTACACGTCCGGAAAAATAAAGTTATTTTTACCATTTGTATTATGGTATCCTTTTGATGAATTCCAAATACTAAATTGGCCGTTTGCTTTTGTACAGCAGTTATGGACAGGTAATTTAATATAATATTACTATTTATTTCCAGCTTAATCAGATCTTAAGCCCTATTTATAGAACATAAAATTGTCCTATTTGATTCCATAAAATGTACAACTATTGATGTTTGATGATAAAGGTCGCTCTCCAGTACTAGACGATGTCATCAATTGTTTCATAAACGACATTGAAAAGGTAGACCAAGTTGCTGGCGCATATTTCTCTACTTAAAATTGAAAAAGCGTGTAGTACTTATTGAGCTCACGGTACCGTGGAAAACTAACATCCCTAAAGACCACGCAATTAAGACAAACAAAATTAAATACTTTGACTTGACAAATGAGATTACCAAAAAAGGCTATAGGGTTACTCTATATACCGTGGAAATAGGTGCGAGGGGTACACCAGCTAAATCCCTCTACAACCTATTAAAACAACTAGGATGCCGATAACTTCAGTAAGGTCTCTCATCATAACTAATGTCCATGTAACTTTCAAGGCTTTTAATTTAACATTTCAGAGTTGGTGGCGGTGTTCTCCGTGTTGGGACCAGACTGCTTTTTTGTAACTTGTTCTACATTTATTCATATCCAATTTAGTTACCTACATCGTGATTTTGAAGAAATTATTCAAGTTAATTCTAAGCAAACGGACAGTGATGAAACATTTATGAAGAACTTTCTTGAACTAATAAATCAACATAGGGAATTAATACGGTGTGTTTTATCATTTTTGTAGTTCTACACATTCAGATAACGTCATGTATAGACATCGCGTTATCATCTGAGTCTTAGGGCCGTATCATTTCTCTATATCTATCTCGCTTGCACTTACGAGTCTCTCTATACATAGTATTAAATAAAGTCGCTTTTTCTGTCCCTATGTCCCTTTGTATGCAAATCTTTAAAACTACGCAACGGATTTTGAAGCGGTATTTTAAAATAGTTAGAATTATTCAAGAGGAAGGTTTATATGTATAATACGAGTACATCATAATATAATAGAGAAACTCATATATAAATTTAGAGATTTCTAATGTAATCGTCTGATGAAGATGTACTTAAACGTTGATTAGGGACATAGTGGACATAGGGACTGTAGTAGGTGCCCGTGCGGAGCCGGGGCAGGTCGCTAGTACTGATACGAGTATAATATCTTCTTTCTCTTTTTGGAGTACTCAGATGATAACGCGCGTACTACAAGTATAGTCGCAAAGAGAGCTTCTACTATGAGTAGTATTCAACTGATAATTGTAAAGATTTTATATTTATTCATCATTAAATACTGAGACGTTCCTGGGAGCCCATGTTAGTAAGCCCTCGGAGAGATCCCAGAGGACTCTATAACAACCTTTGTGATTTCATGACATGGAACAGGGCAATGGAGCCCCACGTTACTTTTATTTTTTTATGGGCTGTCTCCGTAAGGGTAAGGAGGGGATAACCCCGCCGCGCCACTTCAGACTGGTGGTCACAGAAGCCAGAAATCCTGAGTATAAACCATTCTCCGTCAACCGGACAGGGTACTGCGGAGCAAAAGGTTATTGCTGATTTCTCTACAGCATTACCTGATTACATAATATAGAGGCGACAGCGAAATTTAAGCGATACTGGCAGTATGTGACGACCTCTGTGGTGTAGTGGATATTTAACATGACTGCTACGCAAAGGTCTCGGGTTCGTTTCCCGCTCAATGCAAATCTTTGTGTGCATGAACATGATGTTTGCATTGGTCTGAGTGTTTTCTACGTATAATATGTATGTATTTACAAAAAAGGGGTCTAGTACCCATAGTACAAGCTCTGCTTAGTTTGGGACTAGATGGCGTTGTGTGAAAGTGTGAGGAATAATTTACATATTTATTTTTAATTTATTTATGTATTCTAAATATATTTTTTGTTACAGCTCCGTGAAATTAATGGATAATGTGTTTTCTAAAGCAACCTTAGTTAATGTGATTGCGAGCTCTATAATTATTTGTGTCACAGGATTCAATGTTATGGTAATGTCTAGTTAATATTAAAAGTTTTTGTAGATTTCATTATAATTTATAAATAAATTCTTAAGGGTTTTAGTAACAAAAATAGTCATTTTATAATGAGGTTACGGCTTTATACTGACAGTGAGTTCCTCTAAATTTTTAACTTCTTGTCGTCTAGTAATTTACTTGATTTTGCTCTGAACCGTAGTTTATTCAATTATCTGTGTTTTTTGAAAGAGTATTGGAATACACTAGAGAATATTCTCCGTGTGGTGATGGAGTAAGAATACAATATGTCACCACCCTATCTCATCCCATGGGTGTCGTAAAAACCGACTAAGGGACTATCCGTGAATTACGTAATAATAAGATGGAAAACTAGAAATTAAACCAATCCGTCTGGCCACTGTGGTATTAGTAGGCCAAGTATCCCTCCGTCTCGGGAGGAGGCCCGTCCCTGCAGTGGGACATTAATGGGCTGTCATGATGATGTTTGGAATACAGCCGTAATTTATTAACTTATTTAAGACTATTTATTTATGTTTGTTATTAAATCATTTTGTTTTTATTTTCAGACTTTCAAAAACTACGCATTAATGGCACCTTTTTGCTCTTTTCTTATTTTTGGATTTTTGCAAGTTTTCTTATACTGTTACTTTGGTGACCTAATTATGAGATCAGTTAGTTTATTATATTTTACAAAAAAAAGAATGAAATACTTATTAAGTGTAGGCAATAAGTGTGCTTCAAAATATATTATGTATTTCAGAGTATGGGAGTAGGAGACGCAATTTATAATAGCCATTGGTATAATACTGAAGTTAAAACAAGGAAGTCGATTCTAATTTGTTTATTAAGGTTCGTTTATTTATTGTCTATTAACAGAAATTAAAAAGCTTAGAATACTCGTATATAGAGCTTTTTTAATGTTGTCAGGTACTGTACTATAAGTTATTAAATATTTTATTTTATACTACATGATGTATGGACGAACAAATAGCTTGCTTGATGATGGTATGGTGGATGTGCTGTATAGAAATAAAGCGTAGAGTCACATCGCATTGCGCTCATTACCCTATAATAAGTTTGTAACGATGTAGTGCTACTATTATTATAAGTGCGAAAGTTTGTGTGGATGGATGGATGGATATTTGTTACTCTTTCACGCAAAAACTACTGAACCGATTTTGATGAAATTTGGAATATAGGTAGTTTAGGGTGTAGAATAACTACTATACCACGCGGGTGAAGCCGCGCGCATCAGCTAGTAATTAATAATTTTATTTTAAAATCTGGTTTCAGATCTCAAAAGCCATGTACAATCACAGCTTTTTTGTTTAGCGACATTAATTTAAACACATTCACTCGGGTAAGTGGGTTATTCTTTATTTATTCACAACACATAATAATTATAAACTTTAAAAACATATTTTAATTTTATTCCCAAAATCCCTGCACATTTAAAAAGGATTCAAATTTATTAGATAAATCGATTTGCTTATTTTATAGTCTTCACTTTTCCTTTAATATTTTTAAGATGTTTTTTAAAAAATATGAGATATATAAAAACGCGATGACGTGAAATTGGATGATGTTAATAACCTATACTTAGCTAACGACTTGTTCCTTTGTTACAGATACTGAGTACGTCCTGGTCATACTTTGCTTTATTAAATCAGATGTATGACAATTGAAAACATAATAAGTTCTTAGTTATACCTACACTTAATCAAACACTAGTTTTCGAATAACATCTATCTTTTAAAGAGTACTTTATATTAAGATTTACGTCATTAAACAATTATAATAAACCGTCAATAATACGCTATTATTATGATAATAAATAAACGCACACCCGATGCTTACCTTGGAGGCGGTATCGTTTCCCCCCAAAACTGTTCATGTTTCGCAAACTTTGCTCTTAATATTATAGTTAGGTAGTTGCACCGTAATATTATTGAATATAAAAAGAAATCTCGAAGTATAAAACAAAAATACGATTATTGAACGTAAGGTCTTTCTCAAGATCACGCACATAATAATATGTTGGACACTGTTATTACTCTTCTTTTACTTTCAATTACAGTTCCTCATTAAAATTAATAAATACAAATATTCTTGTTTAATTTCCACCTACGAAGTTAGCCGGAGCAGCCTTGCAAGAGAAATAATACTGAAAACTATGTTACGATTTTGCATTTGTTTAAAACGATGTCGAAGCGGATTTGAGTCTTGCCTCTAGCTTCGATTATTTTTTCTATTTTCCTTAATATTTGTTTTATGAATGTGAACTAGGCCCAATCTGTTTGCCAGGATTGTGACAAGTGAAGTTCTGTCGTCTCTGCCTACCCCGGACGGGATAAAGCGTTAGTTTATGTATGTACCTATGTATTATTTTTTAAGCCAGAAATACATGTTGGTCAAGTATATAGGTCAACGCGAGCGTAGGCAAATTACTACGACAGAAGCACCACTGTCTAGGCGTTCGGCAAGTTTATCGAAAACCAATGCAAATGTACAATACAGCTGACATTTTAAGAGAGACCCTTATGTGTGGAGACTTAGCATTAAATATTTTACCGTATTAGAAAAACAAACTGTTATTTCTTTCTTAGAAGGTATCTGAGTAGTAGTTTTCTAGTCAAGTCTGCTATATACACACCTCAACAAAGTCTAGGGATATTTGGTATTTACTCAATTTTATTTGGTATAACTCCAAAATTATTGGAGATAACATACAACATGTTTATATTTTTATAAAGGCAATTAATCAGGCTACAATCCAGAATTAAATAAAAATACATATTTAGCATAAATATTTTTTTTTATTCAAATAAATAAAAAACTTAAAAAATTAGTAAAACTAAGAATGAATGTGTTTCTTAAGCAAAAGTGAAAATAAGCAAAAATTTATCAGTTTTTAACTGTTATGTGAGTAATCAGTAGTCAGTACATTCAAAAAACCGTAAATAACGGTCCTGCAATGGTTTTTTATGCTTAGATTAAGTTATCCAGGTCTTGGTGCGGTATATTGTTCCAGGTCGACTAGGATACAAAACAAGTAGTCCTTCCATTGCAATTTTATGGAGGGAAATTCATCAAAGCCCTTCTTTTAGACATGTACTACGCGTATTTTATAGTTTTAAGGTCAGGCGATTGAGTGGTTCAGCATAAAATCGATACTTCGTGCTCCTGCAACCAGCTTTTCATCACTCTCGCTTTAAGCGAACGGGTGTTATCGTCCATAAGCTTAAACATTTGGCCCAATTGTAGTCTACGGGGGTAGATTATTAGTACTAGCACCTCGTTAAGTTATTTTTCAGCCGTCATGGTGTTTCTGATCAAAACGCGCTCTGTTCTTCGACCGACACACATTCCCGTCCAAACCATAATTGTTCTATCGTGGTATGAATAGATTTCTTGAGGATGTTGTAGACGGCTATTACTACCAGGAACTCGCCAAGCACGTTCTCTACGTGAATCCGAGTAGAAACCAAACCGGGACTCATGTGTAAACACCACTACAGATGACAGGTTATCTTTGTAGAGCAAATGTTCACAAGCCCACTCTAGTCGTCGTGCGCGATTCGCTCGGCGTAGTGCTGGAGTACAAGGAGGTATGGAAGCATAAAGGTGGGCTTCATGCTGACTTCTTCTGACAGTTTGGTCACCCGCAAGAGGCTCCACCAAGAGCTGGAGCCTCTAAGCCAGCTGCATGGTAGTAACATTTGGCTGTCTTTTCGCGGGAACTTGCAAAAATCGATAATTTCGTTGAGTGGTGATAGACTTTTTGCCGTGGTATCTTTCAGCCACTTCACCAGTACCATGATAACGTGACCATAACCTTGATTTCATATTTTGTATTGTTCCAATCTCTTCAGCAATACTCTGCTTAGTACCCGCAGCTGGGAGCATGCCTACTTCCCATAACATTTTGTTTCTGATGAAATGGCGCCGCTGCTTGATGCACACAATATCATTTATTCGAAATAAACGTTTAAATTGTTATAAAACTTAAATTTTACACATAAATGCAGTCAATACTTACTGTTGGCAAATTAAATTTTCAAACTTGACTACGTTTAGGCCGCGTAAATCTTTTATTTTTAATTTAATTTTTCAAATTCAAATTTAGAATGGTTGAAAAAGGTTAACAAAGTAAGTTTTCATCAAAAGAATTAAAAACAAACCAATTTTTTTTGAGTTTCACAACTTAATACAAAATATCCCTAGACTTTGTTGAGGTGTGTATATGGTTGTAATTATAATGTACTGAAGATATTGGTAAAACAAACGCTTTTGATTTGTGCTGAAAAGCTGCCACTTTCAACTGAACGAACTCCAAATGGTGGAAAGTGGTCGCGAGTGGTGGCGAGGTGTGGCAAGTGGCATCAAATACGTTCTATACACATTGACAGTTACCTTAAACAAGCAAACAAGGCAGACGAAATAGAGTGATGACTAGACAATAGGTACTGTCTTTATATGTATAATAATACACACATTGGTATTAGTGAAGAGCGAGGCGGCGAATTTTCATTGTTGTTCGAGCATTTTTGACTTTCAGATCTTCAAAGATTAAAAGGCAGTACAGAAAATTAAATCTTAGTGTTCACTCGATATAAAAATGAAATTAAGGGCAAGCAAAAATAACAGTATCTTATGAATGAAACTGAAATCACAGTAAAAAATCCAGAATTGAAATACCTTTATGAATATAGTGCAGGTTTAAATAAATAAATATTTTGTATCTTAGAGTAACCTTTTAACTTTAAAACGTTCTGACTCTGTTAAATTCGGTCAAGCAATGAGGTTAACCCATTAATTACTGTTTTTTTAAATTCCTTAAACGATATTGTCTATAATATTCTATAACTTCGAAGTGTCTATAATTAATTTGAGTACCTTGAGACAGTTAATTAAATAAATAATTGTAGGGAATTGAAATAGTTGACGTTTATTTTATCGTATCGTTAGTCTTTCATTGCTGTTTACGAAAACAACACCTACAAAATAAGTATACAATTTACTAATAATTTAAGTTCTTGATTGCATAAACCCATACTTTTGTGGAGTGTTATTGCAATTATACTGTTTATTATTTACTATAATAGTTACCTATTTCCACATCTTCACTTTGACAAACTCTAAAAACTACTTACTTGCATACATTCTGGTACATTATACTTTTTAAATTAGAAATCAGTGTTCATTACTTATTTATGAATCATTCAATCCTTAGCGGATCTTCTTTGAACCAAGAAGTAGTTTTGATTTACAAAAAGCATAATTAAAGAAATTTTCTTGTACCCTTATTTGGTATGTATTATGTTTCTAATAAGATAAATTTCAACTGTTAATTATTCAGCCGTTATACAACGCTAAAACTTAGAATGAGGTTTGAAATTGATTACTACCTGAAATTTGTAAATACTGTCTTATGGGGCATCGGAATGTACATAACTGATAAAGATACTAATCTTACTTTGCTACAGCGCCTTAGAAACCACAAGAGATGTGCCATTCATCTACTTCACATGAAGGTGACTGCGGTTTCTCAAATAACTTGGTTCGCGTTGGCTATCATGAACAACACAAGCTTACTCCAAATAACGCACTTGTTACCTGGTTCTACATTATGTGCGCTCGGATGTTTTAAAATGTACTGTTTTATTTACAAGATACATAATATCAATAATATCGTTGATCGTTTGAAATACATAAAAAGATACAGAATCTCAATTAATTTGACAAATGATGAAGAAATTATGAAAGATTGGCTCAAAGTTTTGATTAATTTCACAAAAGTGATTGCTCTTTTGCTTTTAATAGCAGGCGTAGCGTTCATCGCAGGCCCTATTATATTAATGGTTACATATTATTACAAAACAGGCACAGTTAAATTGTTTCTGCCATTTTTTATGTGGTACCCTTTTGATGAGTTTCAAATGCCGTACTGGCCGTTTGTTTTTGTTCAGCAGTCTTTTTCGGGTGAGTATCTAACATTTATAAGTATTCAACTAAAGATAGTCAAATATGTGAAACACACCCCCTATGCACTACGTACTCTGAGACATAAAACTTACATATTTACAAAAGTAATATTAATGATCCCACAAGGTTTGGCAATAAGCAAAAATATACAGTCAATCTTTGAAGACAACATACACTACAGAAATCGACCACAAGTAACGTATAGATTTATGGGAATGTATCGAAGTTATATTATTTTAAAACATTTTTTTAATTGAGCTTTTGATAACAGCCGAATTTTAAAAATGTTTTTTAGCTTTTTTTTTAAAAGTATTTTATTAGTCGATTTAGAAGTTCACTTATAGTAGATGCAGGGACGTTAGTGATTTCTGCTGTATTTTTGATAAATCTGTACGCACAACTAACCAGCGCGGCGCGTATTACGATTGATGCCCGATTTACACATCGACAAGTACAGTAGCGAGTTAAGTAGTATTTTAAGATTAAGTTGATTTAAATAGATCTCCATCCTATTTTTTGGCGAGTTAAGTACGAAGTAGCCTCCTCTCTCGCGTCTCGCCACTTAAATCAGCAAAAAATAGGATGGAGATCTATTTAAATCAACTTAATCAACAACTTACTACTTAACTCGCTACTGTACTTGTCGATGTGTAAATCGGGCTTAAGGGTCGTAGCACACATATCAAAACGTAAAGGAATCGACACAGCCTCCCTTTTTCCTTGGTGTCAAACTTCAATAGAAGATAGTGTGCGTTGCATTAAGGAGTTTCATACAAATAATACTGAACGACTCGAGTTCAGACGGTGCTTATCTCATTGCGTTTTGATATGCTTGACTTTAAGCAGCAAAAAAGCGTACGTGTTACTGCTGATCAATATACCCTTCGCAACAGTCAACGTCAAATAGGTCAAATTAATATCAACTGACAATACGTCAATATTCAAAAAAATTACAATACTACGGTACTGCCACCCACTTCCCTTTATTACCAAGCGAATTATTTTAAAATTATTTCCTTCTCCGAAATAATGGACATATTTCAGTGATACACACATAAACCATTTGGTCAGACCGTAAGACTGTATCTTATACAGTACGTCCCAAAACTCGCCGCGAAATTTAAATATTTCTCTGATAACCAGCGTGACTTGCCCTACGACCCGGTTTCGGGTTGACGTCGGTTTTTGGTACACCCTGTATATCAGTGTGTAAAATTATTGTTAAAAGTATTGAAGTTTCAGCTTGGGAGACAGTAATAACAGTTATGGGAACAGATACTTGCTTTTTAACTTGCTGCACGTATATTCAAATACAGTTCCTATTTCTACAGCGTGATTTAGAAGAAATATTCGAAGGAATCTCAGAATATTCTACAAATGATGTTAGAAGTGATTTATTTAAGGTAAAGTTAGTGCAAATTGTTGAACATCACAGGGAATTAATCAGGTAAGCTTAACATAAATATCGTTTATATTTATAACCTTTTAGTAGAAATTTGATATCTGTGGTCACTAGGGAGTCATAAGTTTTAGTTGTTTAAGCTATGATATAGTCGATAGATCGTTTTGTTTAACTAGCACATAATATTTTTATTTTTAACCGACTTCAAAAATGGAGAAGGATTCGATTGTATTTTGTTTTTTTGTGTGTTTGTTACCTGATTTCTCGAAAACGGCTAGACCGATTTGAAAAAAAAAAAAATTTTATGGTTAATATTGTACTTAATTCGTTTTTTTCACTCTGAAATCTTTATAATTCTTATAAAAACTGAATCTGATCTAAAAACAATTAATTGTCAAAACATAATTATGTTTTTTTTGTCTACAGGTGCGCGGAGTTACTAGATGGTGTTTATTCTAAATCAACCCTGTGTAATGTGATTACAAGCAGTTTAATTATTTGTACAACAGGATTTAACTTAGTGGTAAAGTTTTTGATTTCTTGTGCCTACAATTAGTTTATTATATTGTTTTATATTTTTGATGGCTTTGCAGCAATCATGCGAAAAAGATGCGCCTCTCTTATAACACGCGTCCGTGGTAGCACCAACACTATATTGGGTGTGTTTACAGATAGGTGGGAGTCCCCTTTGCTACAAAGGTGGATGAGACTTCACACTGCAATATGCTTATACTCGTAGTTTTTTAAATACTAACAAACTCTAGACATCTATTCGTCGCCTGAATGCTTATTTGCTCAACCGACCATTTTGACGAATTTCACTTTTTAATGCAATTTTATTAAGGATCAAATTGCGGTTCGATTGGTATATAATACTTGCTGTTTGGACTTAAAATACATTATTTATAAGGAATTTAAGTTTTTGAAAACTAACACAAGAGAATTTAAGCTTCATGCTTAATTGCTCAAAGTCCGTAGAGAAACACCAAACGTGCATCCGAACATCGATTGAGTGCTTAAGTATTCAATCTCCTCACAGGTAACCAATCACGACATCGCATTTTGATGACGCAATACGCCGCCATTATGAATTTATTTTGTGACGAAGCTGGTGCTCGCACGCATTTGAGTTAAAACTAACGCGAAATATAGAAAAAACGTATTAATTTTAATAGAAAACAGTACCCGAAATGTCCGTGACGAAATATAAATCGGAAAATATAGTCACAACTATAGAAAAGAATCGGTAACTTGTATTTTTGTTAACATTTCTTTGCAGATTATCACTGCGTATCGTTAACGTATAGTACAGGATGTTTAAATTTAATTTTTATAATTTCAGATTTAATTAAATCTTTAAATGAAATTGTGACGTATCTATAAATGAACAGATTGTTTCGAACATTTCGTAAGGTTGTAAAATATAACTAATATAATAATAAAAATATTGCTTTTGTGCGGTGACTGGCAAAATATACCTGCTACTTGCATGTTTGCTAATTGTTAAATGGGTAAATTTCTTAGCATTATATGGGTAGTTTTGTATTAACGTATACCTACGCTTTGTGTTCGCAATGATGTTAGATGCTAGATAAGAAGATTAATACTATTTTTTACTCGCCACAGATCCATTGCTCACATTGTACATCTATTTTTATTATGTCCGTTGCTTTGCATTTTATTCCCTATTTTGGATGAGAAATTCAGAACTAATTACGCCGTTGAGGGATGAATAGCCCATAAACTAAAGAATTCCTTATGAAAACATAAAAAATAGTCAAAAAAGGGTTAATTTTCTTAAAAAAAATCCATTCTAAATTGTTTAAATAGTGTCAGTATATTAATTATTTTTTATACGTATAGGTATGATCTTATCATCGTTTTATTTTCAATTTGTCGTTTTTATTGTACATATTGAAATGAAGAAGTGGAGTAACGGTAATACCGTAGTTGAATTTTATGTTGACATTACGTACGATGAATCAAGAATCCGACGAAAGAAGAATACGACGAATAAGGACTAATTCAAATCAGACACTAACCGAAAAGAAAATAAAATATATTAGAAGTACCTACAAATATATGAAAGCTGACGACAAAGCCTTTATGGAATCTCTAATTAAAAAGGTTATGACAGGATCAGACAACATAAACAATACCAGGCGAAGTAAACGATCTTGTATCGGTACAAAAACAAAAAAATATTGTATTTTTTATTTATATTGTATTATGTATAGGTTACCTAGTGTAGCAATCAACCACATTCTTAATTTATGAAAAAAAAAATCTGCTGGTCAAAAAACGTTGGGTTTTTATTTATTTTATCACTTTTACCAATATGTGTTGTGAATTATTAATAATTACTACTAAAAGTAATACATTTCGATCGATTAATCACATTTACCAAAACATGTGGTTATTGTTAATAATAACCGGTAATTATTAATAATTTTCAATTAATCACATTTACCGTAACATATACAAACATGAATATATCAATCAGTGTATTTTTTTTAATTCTGTGTTTTTTTTAATAATAAATAGCCAGTTAACTAGTTATTTTTTTACCACTATACCCAAACACGCTGTATTTGGTTATAGGGCACTTAAGTACTAAATATATTTGAATGCAAAATGCTCAACCTCCACTCCAGTAGTGGTCTATCTCCAATTGCATAATTTGTTTTGTGTTTATTTGCTCAACCTCCATAAAAAATTGTGAAAATAAACATAACTGTTTGACTTTTTAACGATTATTTGTAATATATCATCTCATAAACACGTTAACTATTTTTTAAATATAAAACTTTTATAAAATCATATTATTTGCTTAAACTAATCAATAAAACGTCTCTGGTGTAAAATGTTGCAAATGGAGGTTGGACACTTAAGTATTCGTGCGACGTATTTACGACCCCAGAAACGGCTGAGAAAAACGTTTCAACTGCTGACTGGGCCGTTATTTCATATTCATTAGCTATTTATATTTAGCTCATACAACAAAAACCAATATTTTACAATAGCTTTTGATGATTCATTTTTCAGGCTTTGGATGACTTTGTATTAATGGCGCCTTTTGCCGCTTTTCTCATATTTGCATTATTGCAAGTTTATTTATATTGTTATTATGGTGACCTTGTTACACGAGGGGTAAGTATTTTAAATAATGCAACCATATTTTTTTAAGCAATTTTTATTGGCGGATTTTAAAGCTACCTACTGGGATTTCAGAGTACCGGTTTGGGTGATGCCATTTACAACAGTGCATGGTACAACGCTGGGCTAAAGGAAAGAAAATATTTATTGACTATGTTAATGAGGTTTGAAAACTCCACTCTGTTTTACTGTTTACTTAAGGACATATTAATACAGACTAAAGCATACAGGATTTCTTATAAAGAAAGTTTGGTTGTAGCTCATGAATATTTTAAGTAAAATATTCCTCACACTATCACACAACGCCATCTAGTCACAAACTAAGCAGAGCTTGTACTATGGGCACTAGGCAACGGATAAACATACTTTAATACTTTTTTTTTGTTTTGTAAATACATAAGTACATAGAAAACACCCAGACCAATGCAAACAATCATGTTCATGCACATAAATATTTGCATTGAGCGGGAATCGAACCCGAGACCTCTGCGTTGGAGTCGTGTTAAATAACCACTACGCCACAAGAAAGGAATTGCTTTAAAACGGGAGACAAGCAAATGATCTGCCTCATTAATTGAAGTAAAAAAGTCTCATATCAATTTCGCTAGCTGCTATATCCTACTTTACCAGCGCTTCAACTAGCTACTTTATCCTTCCACTCAAGCTTAGTAATATTTTCACAATACTTGTAGGGAAATTAAGCGGGTACACCAGTGATATTGACATTACTGGGCCACTTGTTAAAAAGACCTTATTATCTAGTGTTTATTTTAACTACAATAGACAATATTTTAATTGCGTCAGCTTATTGATATTGTAATAACAGTACAATTTTTGTATATTAAAAAATTAATGCCTTTTCAAATTATTAACACTTAAAACCCCACTAGTTTTTACAACTACCTAATTGATGTACAATTTCATTTAATTAAAAAATGGTTATTCAATTATATTTTAGTTTACACGTTATGAATAAAATTCATAAGAAGTTTAATCATGTAATAAGTTGTTAAATTGTTGCAGGTCTCAAAAGCCATGTAAATTCACCGCGTATCTGTTTTTGGACATAAACTTAAATACATTTACACGGGTACGTACAAAGCCCCTTTACTTAATAAATTTATTAGCTTTAAATGAATCGATTAAGAAAATCTATTGCAAGGATCCGAATTTATTTCCTTCACTGGAAGAAGTCTGTTTAACGAGGCGCTTATCAGCAGCCATAATAAAGTACTTACAGCAATTCTCGCTTATGACAGTTTGAATCTGCTTATCAAAGTATATGTTATAATAGCCATGTTGTGACATCTTTAAATTGATAGCTCTATATTAATACATATTAATATAATATGTTCTCACTTAGCCGTTTCTATTATTATCTATTCAGAAAAGTCCCGTAGTGCTACGTTTAGGTTGAAGAAAAAAATATTTAAATAGACACAATGATTGTGGTCTATTTACTTATTTTTTTTACTTAGCTGAAATAACGAAATGGGTCTCGTAATTCCATATTTCTAAATTATACTTAGAATCCAAATCTGAGTAAATGATTGCTGATTGCACTTTTATGATTTAATCTAATTTACGTAAATCTTATTATTCCATTAGCACCGGTTTTTCATATTATAATTTTGTGATGATTTATCTGGATTTCTTTTTGTTTCAGATATTAAGTACATCATGGTCTTACTTCGCATTATTAACGCAAATATACCACGATTAAAATAATATAAAAAAAGTTAAAACAATCTGATGTTACAAGATAAATTAAATAAGATTTGATTCTGATTATAACATCTTTTATTGAATTGCGACATCCCCTACAAAAACTATTTACTTGTTTCTTCGTAAACAACCTAGGTATTTGAAATAGAAAAAAAAACTAATTTTTGATGGTAATGGTTTAAAGCACTTCTGTTTTGCTTGGAATTTGTATCATTTTCTTTGCTATTTTAAGAGTAAAGATACTGGCGAGAATATCTTTTGAAACACCTATTTGTCTTATTGAATAATGTATTCTCGATGTGTAAGTGGGCCATGAATGCGGTAGGCGAGATGTATCGCTATAGCCGTCGTCGTCGTGCCAAATAACAATGAAATCAGTGGCAGACGAATTGTCTGAACAGATAGACAATGCTAAAATATGCTTTAGAGTAAAACGATAGTTTTGAACAATAGAAATCTGAACTTAAGCGATATAACGAGTAATATTATTTTATGTCCAAACATACTTTGGTTAATATTTCTGTTAACTCGTAACTGGAATTAAATTATTTTATATTATTATTAAATTACTTACGATAAAAAAATGTAATATACAAAACAAGGGCAAGCAATAGCAGGTTTTTATGTGGATAAAACAGTCTAATTATTTTATAACCGTGATATTTTTCACTTTCTTATTTTTTTTTTATAGAAATACATGGTTTAAATCTAATATGTTACGCGTAAGATTAATTTTAACCCTTACATTGCTATAATATTTCTTTCGCAGTAATCTAAACAAATAAGTAGTAGATTAGGACAGCGGTTCGCAGATGTTTCCTCGCATTTTACTACCATCGTTAATTTACACGAAACATTAAAGTTTGTCTCAATAGACGTTGAACTAATTCCTGAATGAATTCCAGGACGTATAATGATATTTTGTTTTGTCTTAAACCATACATAACTCAGAAAATAAAAACTATTTTTACTATACACAATTTAGCAACTAGGTACCCCTTACTCATAAACGCCTCTTAAATTTTAGTCAATTGTGTCAATTATTTAAATTTAAGAGGCGTTTATGAGTAAGGGGGCTAGTTTCAAATTGTGTAAAAGTCAAGTTTATGTTAAATTTAAACAGGCTCTTTTAACGACATTATTTACCAGAAAGATGTGTCCATTTTCAAGGAATAATGTGACAATAATGAGTGTCCAGTGTAATTAACAAAGGTGCGACTAAATTGGTGTAATAGTAGTCATAATACATAACATGCATACCTTGCTGTATACACACACGGTTTGTTTTGGATTGTTTTGTGGTTTGTTTAGTTACAACATGCGATAAAGACTTATATTTATGTTTATAAACTTATATGAATAAAGATGCTAACAAATGTAGACAGAAATAGGATTTGAAATATAGTAATTATTAGCTAAACAATAAAATCTCAGAAAAGGTTCTGCCAAGAACCTAAATTTTCGAGTCAATGAAAATTGACATATATATTTGAAACATCGTAGAAATTAAAACTATAGAAATTAAGAAGGTGAGTAAAAGGAGAGCCACGACTTCCGTATAGTACAGAAATGGTGATTGTAATAATAAAAACAGTTCTTACAAGTTATGCTCAGTCTTAAAGTAAAAAATTACTGTGTAAACGGCATATATCTGCTTAGGCTGAGATTTTAAATTATTTGAATTTATCATTATTTTCCATATTCAAGCCCGAAAACGTTTCTTTATTCAATGAAACATAAATCAGTGTTTCTCCGGTTTACAAAGAAACCCAAGTGTAGCCGTCTCACGAAAAGTTAATTTAGCGACATTATCTCATCAGGGAACAAGTAAAACTAATGACCACAGATACGTTGAAGATAAAGATTTACTAATTTGTATTAATAGCTGGGACAAAAATCTGACACATAATGTTATAAATAGCGACAAGACGCACTAAAATGTCGCATTGTCGAAAACACTGAACTTATACAAATAAATATCCTAAAATATCGTAAAAATAAAAATCACTGATTGTATACGTCATATTGTGACGTACGTAAAGTTAATTAAAATTTTATAGCAGTTCATGTTTTATTTATACAATGTAATAAAAAAAGGATTTAATGCCAGCTAAGAGTATGTATGTCACTATAATTGGATCATCTCGTGAATTTGTGCATAATACCGTACCAATACGTTTTTATTTTCATCGTTGTCCATTTTAGGATGGACAAATGACGCATGGCAAGTAATAATAAAAAAGGTTGCCCAGTGTATGTTATGGATAATTTGCCTATACGCTATGCTGAGCGGTTGAATATTTTATAAATTTATGTATAGAAGTAAAACTTGAGAGGAGATGTTATTTTGTCTCATCGGTTAATCAGTTGTTTGCTGTTGGAAAGTGCAGCATTGACTCTATAATATTTTTTTAAAATATTTTGTGTATACTCTCTCGAAAATAAAACTTTCACTTGAGTAATAACAATAAATACAATGACGTTTTATAGAATTTGTAACGTGTACGGGTAGCTATATGTTATATTATTATAATAGAGGTAGAGAATAATTATGTTCTTTCTGTTTGTAGCAATATAATTAATTGGCAGTTTAACATTAACATGATACTTAATAGAGAAAAGTTCCTATTTCTGTTGCGAACTTGTTTTCAAACCAAAGCAAAGTATCAACAATAAATGAGCATTAAACTCTCTTTCTCTATGAACTAAACTAAGTATATAATGCTTTCTTATCGCTTAGCTAACTAACTTTTGAACATTTTCTTTCGTTTTTATTATTTTTATATAACGTTTATAACAACTATTAAGTCGCATTTTCTTTGGTAATAGCTATAATAGGATTGTCCGTGTAAACATATTATATTTCTGTTTTCGACGAATAAAATTATTTTCAAACATAACATCATTTACTTTACCAAAACGAAGACTTTGTGACGTAGAAGCTCAAATTCACGTTATATAACTCCTTCTTGGATGTCGTTCAAATCTAAAAAAGGAACAAAATTATGAATTATTATTACAACTTAAAATAAAACTAAGGCACATAAAGAAATCAGCAATCTCCTCTGATAGATTGGAGCAGACGCGTCCCTGCATTGGGGTTTGTAAAGGCTAATCATATAATAAATTAACTTAATTCGTTCTATGAAACTGTAGAACAAAGAAGAAACTATTGTATAAATGCGAACCAAATTCTATTATGTACCTAAAACGATATTAGGTACCATAAAATGCCTATTGTTAAAAGGTTTATAATAATCCCAAAAAAGGGAATAGTTAAAAAGTTTTTCTTACAATTATAAAATAGTTAATATCAAATACTTACACACGCATGGCACAGGAAATTATAATCACGCAAGTAACGTCACGCTTTCCTCCATTTTATATTAAACTAACTAAGGTCGTTGTGAATAGGTAAATTAAGTTTTGCGTCTACAAATTGTTAAAAGTTCTAAACAAATTTATTTTCCTTTAATTTCTTATACCTGCCACCTTAACGCTTCACTGTAGGCAAGGGCACATTACTCTTATCATGAAAGGAATATTGGCATGCTAATACATAGGTACTCGCCGTTGGTCAGACAGATTGGCTTCTCTTTTAATATGCAACGTTTCTTAAATTTTCCTTTATCGACGATGTTCACTATCGGAATAACTAAGAAAAGTTTTTTATACCTAATCTTCTCCTAACCCGCTCCCCGTAACATACTTACCGTGGTTGCCCACTATATTATCATCACCATATTAGTCAAAAGTTAGCCAACTTAGTGTTTGTGCTATAATTATTTTCCATCACTGAAGGAGATTCGTTCCATCTGTGCTGCCGAAGTAACCGTTGGAGGGTAGACGGAGTTAATGTACTGTAACATGACCCTTCGTTTTAAGATAGTTAAGACTGTACTGTTAGTAAATACTCTGCACTTAAATACTTTACTGAAAACTGTATTTGTCTGCATCTGTGGGAATAACTCCATCTGTTGCCATATTGCTTGCAATGAGCTAAGATTTAATATAGTGGGAATTGTAATAGTACTTAGTTTTGGCAAGATCTTTGTACTATGTTATATTAAGTTCTTGAGCTAAAGTTTTAATAATCTAATTTCTAAAATTGTTTCTAATTTACAAGCAGTAAACATCTGTATTTATGCGTTGCCATGTAAGATCCTTCCGGATATTAAAGGACACTGCTAACTTGAAAACTAAAGCCAGAAAAAATGATTTAATAGTAGACACTACTTTCTTTTTATTTCAACGGTCAACATACTTTGGCAAGTAATAAATTAAGGAAATATTAGAAAACTAGAAACTATATTTCTTGTGTTTTATTCACACTCAACATTGATTTACTACAAAAATATGTTCATAGAAATTTAGTCTTGCTTTATGATTGATGACCCTCCCCAACCAGAATATTTGTAACGATTATAACACTTACACAATTTTGTTTACATTAAGATGTATATTTTTAAAAATTTAAGCGATTTTTTATATGATGGGAGGCAAACGAGCTAGCTGGTAACCTAATGGTAAGTGATCACCGCCGCCCATGGGCACTCGCAACACCCGAGGAATCACAGATGCGTTGCCGACCTTTAAGAATTTGAGTATTTTTATTTGAGTATTTCGTTTTTGAGTCGGTAATAAAGCACTTTACAAATAAATAGACTTTGTAAACTTCACGACAGTGCTCACAGAAGGAATGACAAATTACCGTTTGTAGGCAAACATAATTAATCACTGCGAATCTACACAAATCTGTTTATTTAACTCACAAAATGTTTTCGTAAAAGTACCTCAGATCGTGCATTATTACTTTCATCATCCTAATTACTGGGTGCAGAATTTTTTTCAACCAATTGTTAAGGGATCCGTCGTTTATTCGACCAGCAGTTAATCGACCAGTTGTATTTCGGAATTCCGTGGCAAACCCCTGACTATTATTGCCTAGTATAAACGCAAGCGCTGCTTATAAATTCTCCACCAGAGTTGGAAGGAATCTCGGCATATTAAATTAATACTGGGTAGACTTCTCTAGGGTTTTCTATCAAGTTCACCCTTTTTTGCATTATATATTATGTTTCAGTTAATCTGTATAAGGAACAGTGTCTTGTATATCTTGTCTTTCGGGAAAACTTTTTCAAAAGTAAGTAATGTAGGATTTCTTTGTTTATTTCTTCAAAACATATAATGATATTAAAGCCGTAATATGTTAGTATTACTGCCTTTATGCGTCTAATGAGATGGTTAACAATCCGAAATCTGAGAAGACATTAGTGCTAAAATATTCATATTTCTCGCTCAAAAATAAATTGCCGTAATAAGTTTTCTCTTTAACCTTAGAGGAAAAGAACGAAAATTCTTAATAAAATTACGTCTAAATAAGCGTTATAATTTATCATAATGGTGGCCACATTTTATTTTTAGAAAAATCCGGAGGGGACATAATTTTAGCAACATTGAGAAACAACTGGCACCTGTGTCCTAATAAAACATAACAGCGGTCATAAATCAGCATAACAAGCACACTCAATAAAATACTATCGTCCCCCAGCATCATCATAGCGTAATTTATTGTCCGAAGGGCGAAGTTGGCGTAGAAAATGACAGCCCTAAAAAAAGGGCCATAACAAAGTAAATGAAATCAAGGAATAAACAAAGAACTTGGATACTTTAAGTTCTGTGATTGGGTCCCTGACTTTATTGGGTCAGCCCGATTAACACTTGCATTTCTTTGGATAATTTAGCTAATAAATTACAAACATAAAAGGTACAGGATTTGGGTTTAACGCACTAAGCTAAATATTGTATAGCTAAATAAGGTGTTTCACAGATTTTATATCAAAAACAAGAAGAGGCAAAATAAGTATGTTGTGATAAGCATGAAACACTATAAGGAAAACGTCAAGACAATTAGTAAACAAAAGCTTTTAACACAAACAAAGAGAAATAGAAATATTTTTTCGAATTATGTTTCAGTCTTTTAGCTCGAGCTCTATTTCATCTCATATACAAGTATATACTCGTAGTACAGTCGACAACAAAAGTTGATTAGCATATTATCCAATATTACAACGTCACTTTTCGTGCTTAGCAATTAATGGAAAACTGGTGTTTGGTGTTTATTCGACATTAGTAATGATAAAACTATTTTGTCATCTCGTCTCGACACCTACTTATGGAAGATTTTACCGTTAAGATGTTTTGTAATATTGGATGTCCTAATTAACTTTTTCCGTGTGGTGACGGAGTAAGAATACAATATGTCACCACCCCAACTCATCCCATGGGTGTCGTAAAAACTGACTAAGGGACTCACCCTGAATATTATCTTTACGAAGTAAAAAGAAGGAAAACTTGAAATTAAATTCTATGCCAATCAGTCTGGCCAGCAAGGTATTAGTAGCATAAGTATCCCTCCTTCACGGGAGGAGGCCCGTCCCTGCAGTAGAACATTGATGGGCTGGTTTAATGGTATGATGAATTAACTTTTGTAGTTGACAGTACTTACATAAACGAAAACGACTGTTGCCAAGTTATTTTAATTAACAAGTGAAGGTCGCTCATTCAACTCACAGTTCGAGACCTAATCTCACGGAATGATCTAAGAAATAAACAAGATTGTTATAGCACTACAATAAGCTTGGTAACATTTTTTATAAACAGGATTTCATTAATAGAAGTTTTCTTATTATAATACATGCGTGATAGTCTTGCGTTAACATTAAAATAAGGCGACGCGACCACGAAGTGAGCTTTTTAACAATTTTTGTATATAAAGGCTTACGGACGGTGTGTCAGGTGGGGGCGGAGGGACCCCCTAGACCCCTTTGACACAACGCCGCCCTTCTACTAATATTTTTACTTTCATTGTTATATTTAATTGGTAATTTTGTTTTGTGTTTTAACACTTAGGTATTTCTCATTTTCAGCTTGGGTAACTGTGTTTTCTGTGTTGGGAACAGATGCCTGTTTTGTAACCTGCTGTACATTTATACAAATACAATTCTTATTCTAATATACAAGATTTAGAAACACTTTTTGAGGAGACACGATGTTCTGAAAACAGTATCGAATTATTTAAAATAAGTTGGTTCAACTAGTAAGACAACACAAGGAATTGATACGGTATGATTAGTTATGTTGTTTATATATATTTTGCATTTTTTTATTTTATATTGGGAAAACTTGAAGTTTTTATCTTGTATGAAAGACACAGAATTGAGCATAAAACAGAAGGGCAATTAAAAGTTTTTACTGATAATACTATAAAAATTATAAATAAAAAAAGGGCTTTTATTAAATATGTAGTTTTATCATTTTGTGGATCAGTGATCAACGTTAAGTAATCATGATTTTCTATTACAATTAATATTTAATACATTATTGGGTTTACTTATTGAAGCAAGAGTCCCGCTGCCGCCATCCATCGGCCATTGCATGTTTCGTGGCCTCAGCTTTAAAATAACTAATATTCTTACAATTATTTAGTGAATATAATTTTTATTTAAGGTTTAATATGTTGTTTTGAATGGATTTGTTTTGTGTGCGATTAAGTAACGAAATATTATTATTTTAGATGCGTACAATTACTCGATAGTGTTTATTCAAAATCAACACTATTCAACGTGGCCACGAGTTCCTTAATTATTTGTGCTGCTGGGTTTAACTTAATGGTAACAATATTCAGATTAATAATTGATAATATAACGACAATGACTGCTAAAAGACTACTAACCGTCATTTTGTTACAGGCTTTCAAAAATTACGCGTTAATGATGCCATTCTCAACCTTCCTCATTTTTGGCATGTTACAAGTTTATCTATACTGTTATTATGGGGATCTTGTAATGAGATCTGTAAGTACTATTATAGAACTGTATGCTACGTCTTGTGTCTTATATTAAAATTTTACTTTACTTTTGATTACTATAACAATATGTTTCAGAGCATGGGAATAGGTGATGCTATTTACAATAGCCTCTGGTATGCAGCAGGTGCAAAAGAAAGGAAATATTTATTAACCATCATTTGCAGGTATTACGTCGCATATTATGTTTTAATACTTGAACGTCTATTACTGTGTACGTTGACTATAATTTACCGTCCACTACATCTATATGAGTGACATGGCCTTTGGCAACACCCCTTGGCCATTGATAGGGTTGTGTCATAATATTATTATAAATATTTTTATTTCACTTACTGCAAATGTTCACAATGTTCTCAAGAAACTTTCTCACTTTTGCAGATCCCAGAAGCCGTGTAAATTTACGGCATACCTATTTAGCGACATAAATTTAAAGACTTTTACTCGGGTAAGACAAGTTTCATTGCTACTTATATTATTTTTAATGGATACTAATATTTATTTCGAACGACTTTAGCTCAATGCCTAGCGCGAAAGTTATCTTCATAAATCGAAAACAACCTTCTTCCTAATATGTATTTTATGTCTTTCAGATACTAAGTACGTCGTGGTCCTACTTCGCTTTACTAAATCAAATGTACGATAATTGAAACATACCTTATTTGTAAAAAATCATACATCTGTGATGATGATTCAATAACAACATTATACTAAAAAAATTATAATGACTATGAGAATGTTTTGTTTAGTACCCCATCTCTGAAGAGAGAAAAGCTATAAAAATATGCAAAATACATTCGAATAAAAATTCAAAAGTTAAGAAACTGTAAAAATGTGTGTTTGTTTAATGGAATATATCCCAGATTTGACAGAATCGACAGACCGCCCAAAATACTTGGTTCGTTAGTTTGCGAGATCTTAATACTCCGGTCACTACACTATACTACTACAGCGGTAAATAGTGTGAAAATTAAGTACTCAAATATTCTACGCCACAATCGGGAAGACGCGGGAAGATAATCATCTTGCAAGTGCCGATTTAATGGTGTGCATTACCCCAGCAGAATCTTGTCGAAATTTGTAATTTTTTTTTATCAGATTTTTAGATTTCTAGCTCCTGTAAATGTCTGTGTAGTTTTTGGAATTAGTTCAGTCCTAATTTTAAAGATATTTGACAAAAACAGATTCTGCTGCGGTAACGTTACCGCAGCAGAATCTTTTTTGAAATAATGGGATTATTGAAAAAATCTTTAGGTACATTTTTAGATCGCTGGACGAAGTAAATGTTTCGATATAATTTGAATTTTTACGTTTCATGGTTTCGGAGATATTCAAGATGCTGCTGGCGTAACGTTTGCGTGTTTGCTGGATCTCCGAAACGGTACAGCGTAATTTCCTAATTTTTTATACAGAGCTTCGTCTTAATTAGTCTGAATTAGTTCACGAATAAAAAAGTAATAATAATGCACCGTTTGCAAGTTATTTTAAATTATATAAATACCCCTTTTTGGGCCCTTACTCCTAAGATATGTACTCTGGAGACTTGTTTAAAACGTCATTTTATAGTTTATAGTTAGTTACAGGTCTGTGTGAAGTTTCATTAGTGTACAGTAAGTAATTAAAAAGTTATCACACAATTTAGTTCATTTTGGCCAGCGAAGTGCAACGGGTTAATTTAACTGCCTATTAATTGAGTTTCGTATCGATTTACTTGCTAAATTCTGTATAAACAATTAGACTTTTGTGTCACCTTTATACCATGAAATTTTGAGCGTAATCCACTCAATAATTACAGAGATAAGCGAAAAAAAGTCATTACGTATGAATGACTGTGGTAACCTGACCATGTATAGATGGTCACAAAAAAACGTCAGTGTAGTACATAACTCTGACCTACTAACATGTAAAGGATAATAAAATTTATATTTGCTTTTTGGTACAGTTTTGTAAACAAGTGGTAAAATAAAACAGAAGTTTATTTGAAAACTTTTATGCACAGGATAAAAATATTAAAACGATCAAAATACCTTGTTGTAAAATCACAGTTTAATAACAATTGCTTAGCAATTACACTATTTAAATGGCAATTTAATATTTAACATAAGTATTGATTGTCATTGAATAACTGTCTTTTAAAAATAAAGCTATTGTCTTAAAATCTTAAAATAAGTAAAATTAAGTAGGTATATAAAAATTTACTTTTTTAACTTAATTTATAAAATCACAGTAATTCTTCATTTATAACTAAAAAACCCATTACGCTAAAGATTATATTTATAATTTAAAATTCACAGTAATTATTCATTTATAACTAAATAACCATTACGCTAAAGATTGTTTAATTTAAAAATCACAGATAAATAAAACAAAACCTCAACATTTAATTACGATAACATTTAAATTTTTGTCATAATATAAAATTATTGACAATAGAATATAATTTTATCAGTCAACATTGTTTACAATTTTTTTTTTCAAAAAAAACAAATGAAAAATCAATTATCGCACAGAGTTATTTTATAATATTTACTGTCTTACACTTTGGCCTAAAAAAAACACAGTAAATTCAATAAGCACATAAAATAGTTCTGTAAGTAAAATAAATGTTTTACACTGCGCGGCCAATTAAAAAACAAAAATAAATCACAAATAGGATCACTAATGGAAAATGTTCTTAACTAAATCTTTATAAATCAAATATAATCAAATTAAGGTAATACTTATTTAAAAAATAATTAAATAATAAATACTTATTTAAATTATGTATAAAACTAAAAAAAGTAATACTTATTTAGTACCACATGGACTAATTTATACATTTTTTAATGTATAAATTAGTGCATGTGGTACTAAATAAGTATTACTTTTTTGAATTTTACGATTCAGGTCATCGTAACATTGGTATTTTTCGTTTAGGGATCTAAAGCAATGAGCTTTATAATGCCCTATCCCTTCTGAGCTAAGGGGGGGTTGAAATTCTATGATAGCCAAGATATCATATTTTTTGTAAAGGATTTCTATGTTAAGAGAATTTTTTTATGAGTATGTATTTACTTTGTGTATAACATGCATTACGGCAATCGTTCAAAAGCGTTTACGCGGCACAATGGCGCTGCCAATTGAAAAAAAATCAACTCAGTATTTACACAAGATAATAAAGTAAGTACTTATTTGTGTAACGCACTGTCAGCACTTTGGATGCTTTTAAATTAGCTAGATATTGCATTTAAAACAAAAAAGGCAGTTTTAATTTTAAATGCAAATTTAATAACATTTAAAGTGTTGACAACAATAAAATATTTGTATAACACACTATCAACACTTATGATGCTTTTAAATTAGCGAAGTAATGCATTTAAAACAAAAACTTTTACTTTTACTTTTTTACTTGGCTTTTTTATTTTAAACGAATTTAATTTAGTTTCAAGAGCGTTAACGCAGCTCACTAGCGCCATTAAAATTAATTGTGTACGCGTCTGTACCGACATTATTGCATGCATAACGTAATGACTCTTTTTCGCTTATCTCTGTAATTATTGAGTGGATTACGCTCAAAATTTCATGGTATAAAGTTGACACAAAAGTCTAATTGTTTATACAGAATTCAGCAAGTAAATCGATACGAAACTCAATTAATAGGCAGTTAAATTAACCCGTTGCACTTCGCTGGCCAAAATGAACTAAATTGTGTGATAACTTTTTAATTACTTACTGTACACTAATGAAACTTCACACAGACCTGTAACTAACTATAAACTATAAAATGACGTTTTAAACAAGTCTCCAGAGTACATATCTTAGGAGTAAGGGCCCAAAAAGGGGTATTTATATAATTTAAAATAACTTGCAAACGGTGCATTATTATTACTTTTTTATTCGTGAACTAATTCAGACTAATTAAGACGAAGCTCTGTATAAAAAATTAGGAAATTACGCTGTACCGTTTCGGAGATCCAGCAAACACGCAAACGTTACGCCAGCAGCATCTTGAATATCTCCGAAACCATGAAACGTAAAAATTCAAATTATATCGAAACATTTACTTCGTCCAGCGATCTAAAAATGTACCTAAAGATTTTTTCAATAATCCCATTATTTCAAAAAAGATTCTGCTGCGGTAACGTTACCGCAGCAGAATCTGTTTTTGTCAAATATCTTTAAAATTAGGACTGAACTAATTCCAAAAACTACACAGACATTTACAGGAGCTAGAAATCTAAAAATCTGATAAAAAAAAATTACAAATTTCGACAAGATTCTGCTGGGGTAATGCACACCATTAAATCGGCACTTGCAAGATGATTATCTTCCCGCGTCTTCCCGATTGTGGCGTAGAATATTTGAGTACTTAATTTTCACACTATTTACCGCTGTAGTAGTATAGTGTAGTGACCGGAGTATTAAGATCTCGCAAACTAACGAACCAAGTATTTTGGGCGGTCTGTCGATTCTGTCAAATCTGGGATATATTCCATTAAACAAACACACATTTTTACAGTTTCTTAACTTTTGAATTTTTATTCGAATGTATTTTGCATATTTTTATAGCTTTTCTCTCTTCAGAGATGGGGTACTAAACAAAACATTCTCATAGTCATTATAATTTTTTTAGTATAATGTTGTTATTGAATCATCATCACAGATGTATGATTTTTTACAAATAAGGTATGTTTCAATTATCGTACATTTGATTTAGTAAAGCGAAGTAGGACCACGACGTACTTAGTATCTGAAAGACATAAAATACATATTAGGAAGAAGGTTGTTTTCGATTTATGAAGATAACTTTCGCGCTAGGCATTGAGCTAAAGTCGTTCGAAATAAATATTAGTATCCATTAAAAATAATATAAGTAGCAATGAAACTTGTCTTACCCGAGTAAAAGTCTTTAAATTTATGTCGCTAAATAGGTATGCCGTAAATTTACACGGCTTCTGGGATCTGCAAAAGTGAGAAAGTTTCTTGAGAACATTGTGAACATTTGCAGTAAGTGAAATAAAAATATTTATAATAATATTATGACACAACCCTATCAATGGCCAAGGGGTGTTGCCAAAGGCCATGTCACTCATATAGATGTAGTGGACGGTAAATTATAGTCAACGTACACAGTAATAGACGTTCAAGTATTAAAACATAATATGCGACGTAATACCTGCAAATGATGGTTAATAAATATTTCCTTTCTTTTGCACCTGCTGCATACCAGAGGCTATTGTAAATAGCATCACCTATTCCCATGCTCTGAAACATATTGTTATAGTAATCAAAAGTAAAGTAAAATTTTAATATAAGACACAAGACGTAGCATACAGTTCTATAATAGTACTTACAGATCTCATTACAAGATCCCCATAATAACAGTATAGATAAACTTGTAACATGCCAAAAATGAGGAAGGTTGAGAATGGCATCATTAACGCGTAATTTTTGAAAGCCTGTAACAAAATGACGGTTAGTAGTCTTTTAGCAGTCATTGTCGTTATATTATCAATTATTAATCTGAATATTGTTACCATTAAGTTAAACCCAGCAGCACAAATAATTAAGGAACTCGTGGCCACGTTGAATAGTAAAAGTATAGAAATAAAGCGTAAAGTACCATCGCATTGCGCTCTTTACCCTACAATAACTTTATGACGATGTATTTAACTAGCTACTGTTGTAAGTCCTACTAAGTATTATTATAAATGCGAAAGTTTGTGAGGATGGATGGATAGATGTTTGTTACTCTTTCACGCAAAAATAACTGAACGGATTTTTATGAAATTTGGAATTTAGGTAGTTTAGGGTGTAGAATAACATTTAGGCTACATATACCACACGGGTGAAGCCGCGCGCATCAGCAAGTAATTAATAATTTTATTTTAAAATCTGGTTTCAGATCTCAAAAGCCATGTACAATCACAGCTTTTTTGTTTAGCGATATTAATTTAAACACATTCACTCGGGTAAGTGGGTTATTCTTTATTTATTCACAACACATAATAATTATAAACTTTAAAAACATATTTTAATTTTATTCCCAAAATCCCTGCACATTTAAAAAGGATTCAAATTTATTAGATAAATCGATTTGCTTTAGTCTTCACTTTTCCTTTAATATTTTTAAGATGTTTTTAAAAAAATATGAGATATATAAAAACGCGATGAAATGAAAAATGAAATTGGATGGTGTTAATAACCTATACTTAGCTAACGACTTGTTCCTTTGTTACAGATACTGAGTACGTCCTGGTCATACTTTGCTTTATTAAATCAGATGTATGACAATTGAAAACATAATAAGTTCTTAGTTATACCTACACTTAATCAAACACTAGTTTTCGAATAACATATCTATCTTTTAAAGAGTACTTTATATTAAGATTTACGTCATTAAACAATTATAATAAACCGTCAATAATACGCTATTATTATGATAATAAATAAACGCACACCCGATGCTTATCTTGGAGGTGGTATGGTCCCCAAAACTGTTTATATTTCTCAAACTTTGCTCTTAATATTATAGTTAGGTAGTTGCACCGTAATCTATATACTTATAATAAAACTGTAGAGAGATCAATTCTGTACATTGAATATATGTTAAAAATTAATATTGGAGGATGAATGGTGATCGATACTAATGCCAAAAATGCAATCAATAAATTTTTTGTCTGTCTGTCTGTCTGTCTGTCTGTCTGTCTGTCTGTCTGTCTGTATGTGCACGCATGGGTCAAAAACTACTGAAGGCATTTTAACCAAACTTGGTACGATTGTAGTCCATACTCCCGGGCAGGTTATAGGCTGTACAACATAACGCTAAGACACATAGGAGCTGAGCAGTGACGAAAAATTTGAAGCAAGTCAGTTGACAAAAAGCGCGTTCTAGCTCTTATCATCGCATACGTTGATCATACGCCAAAAATATGTATTACAAAAATAATGGTCTTCAAAAGATGTACAAAAAAGTCATGAATAGTATATATCTATATTTTATATATTAGCCACAATAACGTGTTTAATCGTTAGGGTTTTCTTCAAAGTGTATTAAATACATAAATATATTGTTATTTGCATAGACATATCTTTTTCAAACTCCCATATTTCAAAAGTACACTTTAATATCTTATTCATAAAAAAAAAAATTATAGAAATCGGTTGATAAACACACAAGATATAGATGAAAGAAAATTTCCAAATGTCGCCGCGCCGGTATGAGTACGGCTGTACGGTTGATTTTTGTTTAACGTCCGAAACGGCCAACCGGTGCATCTATATAATTTCATTCACATTGACTCTTAATGCGAACGGACGTGGTTCTTATTGACTCTTTTTGGAATAAGCGCGCTTTAGATATTAAAATACATAGATACGTAGTTTTTAGGTATTAAGTTTAAAGTAGGTAATCTATCTATCTTCTATACTATAATAAAACTGTAGAGGTCGAAATGTCTGTTCTTTTCGAAAATTCAGATAAAAATTATCTATAAAATCTAGAAAAAAGTCAAAAAGCAACAACACTACACACTTACAATTTTTAGAATTAATGTCTATCTGTCTGTCTGTCTGTTTGTTACCGCACATCTTTAAAACGAATTAAAATATAATCTTAAGACCAATACATTGTATTGTAGCCTTTCTTATTAGGCTTAAACTGAGGTATGTTTTATCAAAATCGGATAAGTATTACTCGAGATATCGCTAGATCTCTTTATTAGAACAGTCCAATACAAATCAGGGTTCATGAAAAATGGATTTTGTTCAATGTTGAATGAATTTAAATTTCGTTTCTTTTGTTCACGAGATGGCGTTACCAGTAGTAATCGTAAAATAAATGAGTTTTTAAATAATCTATAACTATTTTATTATTAAGTGCTATTAATAAGTTATTCCTTTTAAATGTTAATAAAATTAACCATGAATCGTATGTGTAATATCAATTATAAGTCTTATTAAATTGAATCAATTATAAGTTTACTTGATTGTTATATTTTTGTGTTTTTCGTAATTGAAACAATTTAATTAAATATAAATTGTATTAGTAAGCTATTAATCTAAAGTAAAATTATTCTTTTGGTAAGTATTCATTTAGTTTAAACTGTAGTAGTTACTGGTCAGCGTAAAAGTATGCAACAGACTCCACCTGTTTTTATTAATGTAAATAAATACAAATACAAATAACCTTTATTAGTTAATCACAGATACAAAACATCTGACAAAAATAAATAGTCTTTTCCTGTATTGCTAATATTGGCGTACAAACTTCATTTTTTAAAGTTAAACTATACCTATACTTAATCATAAATATTAAATTGAATTAAAATAACATTCCTTTTCTCACAATCTTATTATAACTGCAATTATAACACACTTATATAACTATTTAATAATTAATAATATATTGGTATAATATAACAGACAACATAATAAGTAACACGTTTTTTCTTTATAAAATCATTTTACACATTATTGCTATTTGTCAACAATAAAAAAATACAAAACTGACAATAAAATATAGAAATACAATCACAAAACATTAAATTTTTATTCAAAGTGTTTGTGTTTATTTTATTAAGTAATTCAAAAATACTGCACGCAGTTTATCTATAGATAATAATAATAATATAGTCGAGTCTAAGTTTAGTCAAATATTTTTTGCTAGATGGTAAAAAGGTGTGAGGTACAATAATTTATCTCAGCATTTTTTTTACAAAAGACAAATCCCACACTAGCCTTTAAAAATATCAATTGATATTTTCTTGATGTTCTTGATGTTCTTTGTGTCCGTTAAATTTAACGGACACAAAGAACATCCAGACTAAGGACAATAGTTTGTGTATCACAATTGTCCTCCATGGGAATCGAACCCGCGACCTCATGCACGCCAGCCATGTAATGCGACCGCCGCGCCACCGAGGCAGGTAATTCTGCCGCACCATAACGTGGCGTGCAAATGTATTCATTCATAATTAATTAGCGATTATCCGTGTGGTGACGGAGTAAGAATACAATATGTCACCTCCCCATCTCACCCCATGGGTGGCGTAAAACCGACTAAGGGACTATCGGTGAATATTATCTTCCAATCTATCCGTATATTATCAACCAATCCGACTGGCCAGCGTGGTATTAGTAGGCCAAGTATTCCTCCGTCACGGGAGGAGGCGCGTCCTTGCAGTTATGATGAAATAAGCGATGTCATTTATTTTAACTTACAAATTTGACAACAGATGGCATTGTGCCTGTGACGTCATTTTCAGTATCGCGGTGTTAAGATTTTCCTTGAAAGAATGACGTTCGCTCATGTCTTTCAGTATAAGTTTAGACGCAGTCTTCATAGATATTTTATTTACTATTTATTTACTTTGAAAAGGTTTTGGTTCGTTCGTTAATTTTACAATTCGTTTGTAATGTAGGTATATCTGTTCGTTATAAGGTTTTAAAAACGATTTTTCAGTATTAAATCGAATTGCGAAGTAAGTAACATCCGCCACGCGAACGAAGTCGCGGGCACAGCAGCTAGTATGTATAATATAATTACATTGGTTTTAGTGAAGAGCGAGGCGGCGACTTTTCATTGTTATTCGAGCAATTCTGAGGCTCTGACTTTCGAAGAATCAAAGATTAAAAGGGGTTCCCTACTTGAGATATAAAGACGTTTGATACAATATCAATTGCTCGAACACGTATACTCGATTATTCATGAGACCTATGAATAGTGAGTTTTATAGCTTGAAACGTCTATGCATCAAAATCCCTAAAAGGTATGTGCCCTAACGATCAATTGCTTTAAGCATCGGATTGACGACCTTGGTGATGAGTTTTATTATTTGCAATTTCTTTGTAGCACACATAGAAAGTTGGCTCTTTTAAGATGGTGAAACTAAAAAATGCATGAAGAACTTCCTTAGGGAGGTCCATAAAGACTGGGTATAGGTTCCCGAGGGTATTCCGGGAAGAATTTACAGAGGAAATTTCGGCAAAAAATTCCCAAGGTAATTTCGGGAACGACGGGAAGAGTTTCCCGAGGGAATAATGGGAAGAGGTGACAGCGGGATTTCCGGCAAGAATATCGAATATAAAGAGATCGAGAGGTTTAAATAAATAAATATTTTGTTTCTTAGCGTAACCTTTTAATTTTATAACGTTCTGACTCTGTTAAATTCGGTCAAGCAATGAGGGCAACCCATTAATTACTGTTTTTTTTTAATTACCTTAATCGATATTTTCTATAATATTCTATAACTTCTAAGTGTATAATTTCAGTACCTGGAGCCAGGTAATTAAATAAATAATTGTAGGATTATTGAAATAGTTGACGTTTATTTTAGTTTTGATTGCTGTTTACGAAAATAACACCTACAAAATCAGCTTAAAATTTACTAGTAATTTAAGTTCTTGATTGCATAAACCCATACTTTTGTGGAGTGTTATTGCAATTATACTGTTTATTATTTACTATAATAGTTACCTATTTTCATATCTTCACTTTCACAAGCTAAAAACTACTTACTTGCATACATTCTGGTGCATGATACTTTTTAAATTAGAAATCAGTGTTCATTACTTATTTATGAATCATTCAATCCTTAGCTTACCTTCTTTGAACCAAAAAGTAGTTTTGATTTACAAAATAACATATAATTAAAGAAAATTTTCTAGTACAATTATTTGGTATGTATGTTTCTAATAAGATAAGTTGCAACTGTTAACTTAATTATTTAGCCGTTATACAACGCCCATACTTAGAATGAGGCTTGAAATTGATTACTACCTGAAATTTGTAAATATTGTCTGGGGCATCGGAATGTCTATCTTACTCTGCTACAGATACTAATCTTACTCTGCTACAGCGTCTTAAAAACCACAAGAGATGTGCTATTAATCTAATTCACATGAAGGTGATTGCGGTTTTTTCAAACAACTTGGTTCGCGTTGGCTATCATGAACAACACAAGAATACTCCAAATAACGCATTTGTTACCTGGTTCTACATTGTGTGCGCTCGGATGTTTTAAAATGTACTGTTTCATTTACAAGATACATAATATCAATAATATCGTTGATCGTTTGAAATGCATGAAAATATACCTACAGAAACTCAACTAATTTGATAAATGATGAAGAAATTAAGAAAGATTGGCTCAAAGTTTTGGTTAATTTCACTAAAGTGATAATTGCTCTTTTGCTTTTAATGGCATGCGTAGCGTTCATTTCAGGCCCTATTATATTATTAGTTTCATATTATTACAAAACAGGAACCGTTAAATTGTTTCTGCCGATTTTATGTGGTACCTTTTTGATGAGTTTTAAATGCCGTACTGGCCGTTTGCTTTTGTTCAGCAGTCTTTTTCGGGTGAGTACCTAACATTTATAAGTATTCAACTAATGATAGTCAAACATGTGAAACACACGCCCTGTGTACTACGTATTCTGAGACTTAAAACTTACATATTTACAAAAGTAATATTATTAATGATCGCACAAGGTTTGGCAATAAGCGAAACTGTAGCTTACAGTCAAATCCTTTATTTTATTTTATTTATTTATTTATATATTTTACAGAAAGCTTACAGTCTAATTATACTATGTACATAAATGTATATGGTTGTTGTCTGTTGCTAATTACAAGCTTCTACTAAAAAACAAATTAGCGTACAAGTTTAAGTTTAAAATGTAAACATTTGTGAAATATTTGTAACTATAATAATACGGTTTAAAAACAAACCAAACTAAACTAAAAACAAACATGCAAATGCAAACTGAAAATATTATCTTAACCAATGAAATATATATACTAAGTACTAAGAGCTACCCTTAAAAATATTGATTACTAATAATTTTCCTCATTTTTTGAACACTTGTATTAAATAGGTCCAGTTCCAAGTATGAAGGCAAAGTATTAAAAGGTATTACACGACGTACACAGAAAGTATTACGTCTATAATTCGTACTGGTAGGTACATGTAATATAGGACGCGTTCTGAGGTTAGGTGTATTAGTTCTCATCGATACCCTGTTAAGCAAATCTGGGCAATCAATGGATCCATTCGCAATGGCCGCCAGGAAACTGATATCAGCAATATCGCACCCTCAGTGGAAAAAAGGCATAAGACGAAAATGCTGATTTTTCAGTAGGGCGAAAAAACTGAATTTATGGGCTTATTTACTTTATTTTCAAACGTAGAACAATTATTGTTATATCAAAAAAAAGGAAAAAAAATCGTGTACTGCGTGTTGTATTTAAGTTAGTGCTAATGTTTATAGTTTATTAGGAATTGTAAAAATAAATTATTATGCTATTTTTCAGAATGTAAAAAAATTATGCATTTTGAGTATCAAAATTTATGACAGGCTTTGTCAGAAAAGTAAAATATATTTAAAAAGTATGTTGTATTAAAGCAGTTATGAACTTGTAAGTATGAACATTTATGGTTTTTTAAGTAAGATTACTGCATTATTTCCTTTATTAAAATTATGTTTGAAATGTATAAGCTGTACTTACCCCTTTTTTCAATTTAGGGACTTGATTAGAAACCAGAAGTAAACAATAGTAATTACTTATTCCATTATATGTTATAGAAATGTTTGCTGCATATTAACACATATTACTTTGAGTTATTGCTTATGACTATAGGGAAAAAAAGCAAATGCATTTTTTGTATTTAATATCTATTAATTTAGACAAAATACTAATTAGATTTTTGGATACAATTAAAGTTCGTACTATTAACAATGAAATTGCACAATAAAAATTCAGAAATGTGGAATTTCGAGAAAGATTACTACCACTAATTAATTTTTTATATTTTTTTTAATAATCAGTAGATAATTTGTAAAGACTTGTAACAATTAACAGAATAAGGTTTTTCTCGGCTCCATACAACCAAACATTACGTTCTCTCAATAAAAATCTAAAGTAACAAACAAAAATTACAATTAACATATTAAAATTAAAGGCACTTTACGTATTGCCGGTGATACAAGAGACTCCGACCTCGACATACAGCGATGAAATAGCCGATGCCATGTACGAAGACATCGCTAAGGCACTACATGGCACTACCGAGGCTTACTACAACATTGTTATGGGAGACTTCAATACCAAAGTGGAAGTACAAGAAAACGGCAAAAAGAAAATTGAATACTACGGTGTGGGGCGCCGAAACCACAGGGGGCAGATGCTGGTCAACTTCCTGAAGACGCAGGGGCTCTTCTTAATGAACTCCTTCTTTAAGAAGAAGCCACATAGAAAGGGGACATGGCAAAGCCCCAATACTGTGACGAGGAACGAGATAGACTTTATCATGACCGATAGAAGATACGTGTTCAGAGATGTTTCTGTGATAATTGTCCTTATTGCACCTACCAACTTACTTTTCTTTGCTTCACCCAAAGGTTAGCTGGAAGATAAAGCCTTAAGGCATTAAGCTTACCATTGTAGATCAGTTTATTTGTGTGCATAAATTACAAATAACTAAATAAACTAAGACGTTTAATACTAGGAGTGATCAACGACTTGTTCGAAGCAGACTAATCTACTCTTAGACGAATGGGAGATACCTTAACTGGAAGATCCAGAAACTGGTGCGACGTGACCTCAGATATTCCAACACCCCCGCCGTTGCGACTGTGATCGAACAGAATAGAGGCACCAAACTATTCGCGCGCAAGCTTGGTAGAACCCATCTAACGAAACTCAATACTGCGGACCGCAGAACTGTGACCTCCGAGTTCGAGATACTCGAGGAAATAGAGAGTTTCTAGAAATACATAGAACCTAAGAAAGATGACCACATAGCCCCACTCACACGGAGGACATCCTTGATGTCAACCGGGGCGAGGTAAGAGTTGCTCTCGAGCAACTAAAGATCAATAAGTGTGCAGAGCATGACGGAATCACCACAGAGCTATTAAAACTGGCGGAACACATAATCAAAAAGAGCTAAAAACACTTGTGAGGTATTTTAGCTCCGTCATCCACCAGGGCCTAACGCCTCAGGCGGGAGTGCCGTTGCCCTGTTCTTTAAAAAAGGTGACAAATTCACGCTGAAGAACTATAGGCCCATATCACTCCTGAGCCACATCTATCTTGTTCGGCAGATTGTACAGAATACTGAAGAGTACAATCAGCCGCTGTGCATAGCATTCGTGGATTACGTAAAAACCTTCGACTCGATTGAAACCTGGGTGGTTCTGGATGCTCTGCAATGATGTGGCATCGATTGGCTTACATCAATGTGTGTAGATCTTTATATGAAACTGCCACTATAACTGTCCAGCTCCAGGACAAAACTACCCCACTTAGTGAGTTGCGTCACGTCAAGGGTTCAGGCAAGGGGATGTAATTTCTCCAAAACTCTTCACCAACGCGCTCGAAGACGTCTTTAAGACGTTGTAGTAGACAAGACGTCAACTGTAACGGCAAGTAAGAGTACATCTCACACCTTCGGTTTACTGACGACATCGTCATCGTGGCAGAGTCACTGGAACAGCTTGACGGGAAGCCACAAAGCCTAAATTTGGAGCCTGTTGATGGGTTGAACTCGGTATAAATCTAAACAAAACAAAGATCATGTTACACAATCATGTCACACCGAGGTCGATCTAATGTCGAACTATTGATGCTCGAAGTTGTTCAAGAGTATGTTTACAAGTTGTTCAACTAGGTAGAAACAACTTCAAGAAAGAAATCGATCGCAGGATCCAGTTGGACAGGATTCAGCGAGTTACGTCGGGCCTTTACCGCAATGCCTGAAGACCAAAGTCTTCAACCAATGCGTCCTACCAGTAATGAAGTATGGTGCCGAGACTTGGACACTTGCGAGTAGGACTAGTCCATAAGCTTAAAATCGCGCAGCGAGCTATGGAGCGGGCTAAGCTCGGCGTTTCCTTAAAGGATAAAGTTCGGAACGAGGTTATCCAACAAAGAACCAAAGTTACCGACATAACTCGTAGAGTTAGCAACCTGAAGTGGCAATGGGCTGATCGTATCTGTCAAAGGACCGATGGTCGTCAGAACAAAGGTATCCTAGAGTGGCGACTCGGAAAACGTAGTGTAGGACTCCCCCCAGCTAGGTGGACAGACGACCTAAGATAGGTCTCTGGGTCACTGTCACTGTCTGGTCTACTCACGCGCCGCTGTATCAAATCTTACGTCTAGGTGCAATGAAAATATTCTAGTGGAAGAAAAAAGTAATCATTCTTATTTTACAGCCTCGCTGCAGTATGTTAGTCTTATGTTTTTGCGTAAAGAAAATTTTTCAGTGGAAAAAAGCAGTAATCGTGTATACAAAACTAACGATGTAAAAAAACCAAACGAATTTAAATCATAATATTTGTTACTATTTATTTTCTACATTTAAATAAAAGGATAAATTTAATATTAAGTAATACGCCATATTTCTCAATTTATTCTTTGAGTAATATCACATAAGCTAATAATCCTTAAGAAAAAATGTGATGGAATAAAAATTCTCAAAACTAATTTCTTGTATAAATGCGTCAAATTTAACAAGAAAAATATGAAAAAAATGTAGCATACGTATCTTTAGACGTACTTTCCGAATATGATAAAATCGATGATTCAACGTAAAATCACTTATGCCTATTTTCCACTGAGGGTACGATATCTCGCCTTGCATGTAATAGCAGGAAATGGTACCTTCTACAACGTTCCCCATAGGCAATGGAGAACTGTCCTGCTCTAAAGTCAAGGTAACGTAAAAATTTCCTCTGAATTGACTCTATATGTGACCTATATATTTCGTACCGGGGATTCCACACCTGTGAAGCGTACTCGAGGTGACTACGCACGAAAGAACATTATAGAACCTTGATTGGTTTAATGGTGCTGAAGTCTCTGCAGGTCCGTATAATTAACCCTAATGACTTGTTGGCTTTGCCAACAATAGAGTCGACATGGTTATCAATAAATAATTTATTATCGTAAATAACGCCTAGGTCCCTAATTGTATTTGTTTTATTAAGTTTATGGCCGTCTACTAGATAGCTTGAGCTAATGATATTTTTCTGACGTGTATACGTATTTGGGAGCACTTAGAGATGTTCAACTGTAGTTTATTGGACCTACGTATGAGACAAATCTGTCAAGGTCTGATTGCAGTTCCTTAACGTCAGAAAAGACGCTCACAGTCTTTACAATCTTCATAGCATCGGCATACAGAATAAAGCGAGAAAGTTTAAATGAATTCTTAATATCGGATATAAAAATAGCAAATAGTAAGGGACCCAAAATTGAGCCCTGTGGGACGCCGGATGGGATCTGGGCCGAATATCTATATATATAAAACTCAAAGGTGACTGACATAGTGATCTATCAACGCACAGCCCAAACCACTAGAGGGATCTGGTTGAAATTTGGCATGCAGGTAGATATTATAACGTAGACATCCGCTAAGAAAGGATTTCGATAAATTCTACCCCCAAGGGGATAAAATAGGGGATGAAAGTTTGTATGAAACTTTGTCAATTTTAAACCGATCGAGTTGAGGCTTTGCATGCAGATAGTTACTATAACGTAGGCATCCCCTTAGAAAGAAATTTATTAAATTCAACCCCTATAGGGATAAAATAGGGAACAAAAGTTAGTTTGAAATTTTGTCGAATTCAACCCGATCGGGCTGAGGCTTTGCATGCATAGAGTTACTATGACGTAGGCATCCGTTAAGAAAGGATTTTGATAAATTCTACCCCCAAGGGGATAAAATAGGGGATGAAAGTTTTCTATAAAACTTTGTCAATTTTAAACCGATCGGGTTGAGGCTTTGATGCAGATAGTTACTATGATGTAGGCATCCCCTTAGAAAGAACTTTATTAAATTCAACCCCTATATAGGGATAAAATAGGGATCAAAAGTTAGTTTGAAATTTTGTCAAATTCAACCCGATCGGGCTGAGGCTTTGCATGCATAGAGTTACTATGACGTAGGCATCCCCTTAGAAAGAACTTTATTAAATTCAACCCCTATAGGGATAAAATAGGGAACAAAAGTTAGTTTAAAATTTTGTCAAATTCAACCTGATCGGGCTGAGGCTTTGCATGCATAGAGTTACTATGACGTAGGCATCCGTTAAGAAAGGCTTTCGATAAATTCTACTCCAAAGGGATAAAATAGGGGATGAAAGTTTGTATGAAACTTTGTCAATTTTAAACCGATCAGGTTGAGGCTTTGCATGCAGATAGTTACTATGACGTAGACATCCCTTTAGAAAGAACTTTATTAAATTCAACCCCTATAGGGATAAAATAGGGGACGAAAGTTAGTTTGAAATTTTGTCAAACTCAAACCGATCAGGCTGAGCTTTGCATGCATAGAGTTACTATGACGTAGGCATCCGCTAAGAACGGAGATCGATCGATAAATTCTACCCAAGGCGATAAGGGAAATAGAGGATGAAAGTTTGTATGAAACTTTGTCAGTTTTAAACCGATCGGGCTGAGACTTTGCATGCAGATAGCTACTATGAAGTAGGCATCTCCTTAAAAAGTATTTTGATAAATTCTACCCCTAAAAGGGTAAAATAGGATGAAAGTTTGAATAAATCTTTTTACATTTTCGAATGATGGAACTGAAATTAATGATTACTGATGAATGAGCTACTATGAAGAAGACGTCCGCTAATATAGGATTTTGATCAATTCAGCCCCTGTTGGGACGTCACGTCTCAGCTGCTATAAATTCCATGAAGTCGTGACAGAATTTTAACAGCTGAGTCGTGACTCAAAAAATTCTCGCCAAAATTTTACGAGGTCACGACGTAGCTGTCAAAAAAAATGTCTTACTTTAACTTTATGACGTCACGACGTAGCTGTTCAAAAAAAATCCTGCCAAAACTTACTGACGTCACGACGTAGCTGTAAAAAAAATCCTACCAAAATTTTACGACGTCACGATATAGCTGTCAAAAAAAATTCCCACCCAAACTTTATGACGCCACGACGTAGCTGTAAAAATAAAATTATCCTGCCATAATTTTATGACGTCACAACGTAGGTATAAAAAAAAATCCCGCCACAATTTTATGACGTCATGACATAGCTGTAAAAAAAATTCCCGCCAAAACTTTATGACGTCATGACGTACGTAGCTATAAAAAAAACCCGCCAAAATTCTATGACGTTCATCTGTCAGAATTTCTATGACGTCACGCCTTAACTGTCAAAAATTTTATGACGTCACGAATCATCTTTCCAAAATTCTGTGACAATACGACTTAGCTACTCCACGCATTCCTTAGAAAAATGGTTTTGACATACAGGCAGACAGACGGACATCAAAGTGATCTCATAAGGGTTCCAGTTTTTTTTAAACATAATTTATAATAATACTTTTAACGCGAGCGAAGCCGCGGGCAAAAGCTAGTTTATTATAAATGTCTACGGCTACGCGGTACGTAAACATGCGATAGGGCTGCCCACCTCCAGCTTTTTAATTACATTTACCTACTTTGTATTTTCATTTAGTTTTGTAAATTTATACTTTTTATTTTTCTATTTTATATTTAAATAAATCCCCCAAAAAGCATCTAAAATAGTCCTATATAAAACGTGTTGTTTTATGATTGATACATTTAATTTAAAGTAACATGTTTATGTTTGTATTTATATCCACCATGTTTGTGATATAAATAAAATACTATTATAATATTAAGTAGGTACCTAAGTCATTCAGTAAGGTATTTATATTGGACATGTTTGTTTGATATTAAATTTATCGATAACCAAAACCAAATTTAAACAGGACTATTAGATCTATTTTATGTCAAAATAAAGTTGAAGTTAAGCAATGTCATCGATATTTTTAGTTCCAAATTATAACACACCGCCCGCTTGTCACTGCGGCACAGTCGCGAGTGTGTACAGATAGCGCGCGAGTTGAATGCAGAGCTTAGGAATGCGGTAGTGCTGTGACCTAATTATAAATTATTGATTGACATTCATATCGATAAATTTAAACAATGGTCTAAGTTTAATTTTATTTAGTACACTAGATTAACATGGTGAAAAAAAACAATATCATAATTATCACATCGCACGTCACAAACAAAAGGGTATTATTTCGAAAACGTTGTTTTGAGATATCGCGTATTGAAGTTTTAAAAAATCATAGATTCGGAACTACTTACTCAAATATTTAAAATTATCTCTAGATTTAAAAGTACACTATCCTTCTTTATGCTGGTTAAGTTTAGTTTGTGTATCTATAACAGTTTTTTTTATATTAATAGTTTTATGGGAACAGAAAAAGATGATACCCTTTAAGCAGTTCAAATAGCTCTTAAGTTTCACTTGCTACTCTCTAGCTTAACCAAAATTTACCAAATTATTTCGATAACCAGTTGTAATTAATATTGATACTATATTAAGCAGCACAGAAATTATCTTTTGCCTACATGGCTAAGGGATTATAATTCTTCTTCTTCTTCGTTTCGACGGCAATAAGTCTAATTTCAAATATATTTTAGATGTGTTTTGCCCAAAAACCAGCGACAGCAACAGCATTATCGTTGGCACTCTTTAGGTCTTCTGGTGTGCAGGTGGCAGGGCACATTGGGCATGATAGGAAGTGTTCCATGTCCTGGACGAGAGAACCGCACCCACATCCACTATAGGAGGGGTTCAGATAACCCCATTTAGTCCGGTTAGAGTTACAGCGGCCTACTTGGGTACGTAGCCTATTGAGCGACCTCCAGATCGGCCACTGCTCCTCGAAACCAGGTGGAAGATGTTCGGCGGGTGGAATGAAGTCCGCCGGTGGTGCAAAGTTTGAGGCCCACCCGTCCAGTCTAGCCTTACTGGGGTCACCGCACAGTGCACGTGTGTGTCGCAAAAAACTCTTACGACTTTTGAGGCGTGCCCTGGGTATATTGTGCGAGTAAAGTGGATGACGAGGGTCGGTCTCTTGTTTTTCCTTTCACTTTCGCAAATGACCTGACGGCGAACACCAGGTCGAGCAATGGCGGCCAATGAGTATAATTTGACCAATGGGGTAGGTTTCAAGCAGCCAGTTATTATACGGCATGTTTCATTCAGGGCAGAGTCGACCATACCTGCGTGAGCCGAACGGTGCCATACCGCGGACGCATACTCTCCTGCCGTGTAGGACAATGCCAGACCCGTAGTCCTGACAACATGTGGGGCTGCCCCCCAAGACGCAGAAGTTAGGCGTTTGACCAAGTTGTTTCTGGTTGATATTTTTTGCTTGGTATTATAATAAATTAAATACTGATTGCATCTAAAAAATCTAGAAATTCTATTTGTTTTAGTATCATAATTAGTTATAATAAAAAAGAAACTCAATATGAAAGAAACATAATTTAACAACATTATGTAGGTACCTACAGTAATAAAACTATCAAACTAAATCAAATGTGATACTTTGGGGACATACGTTAGATCCCTGTTGTCACTGTCAGCAAATGGGTCTTCGTAGAAGTATTGAAGTGGGCCATGAAAGAGAAAGTTGTACCTGGGAAGTATGTGAAGTTAATTCGTGCTATGTAAAGACAAACCAGTTATACGTCCGATCGTCTTGCAACTCCAACCAGTTCAGTGTGGCGGTAGGCTTGCACCAAGGGTCGGCTTTAAGTCCTTACCTCTTACTGACTATGGACGCCTTGACGGCGGGCATACAGGAAATGGCACCCTGGTGCAGTGTTTGCCGATTACATTGTTCTGGTTGGGGAGGATGGACCTAAGATCCAGAGCAGATTAGAGCGTTGGCAGTCCTGAAGCCATAGCGCTTAACGGCATGCGCCTTCTAGTCTTCTCTGTCTTCCGGTATCTCGGTTCTTTCATTCAAAGCGATGGCGTAGTAGATCGGGCGGTCAAGAACCGAGTTAACATAGGATGGATGAAATGGCAGCAGGTCATTGCTTCACGGGAACCATCTGTGACCCCCACAGTCCCCTTAATTTAAGGGGAAGATCTATAAAACTATGATTACACCTGCCGTCCTGTATGGATCAGAGAGTTGGCCAGAAAAGAGATGAATGAAAGACAATCTGTGTGGTGTTACGAGAGTAGATAGAGTAAGAAATGAGTATGTAAGAAGATTTGAAAGTGGCACCGGTGGCAGAAAAATTACGTGGCAGCCGGCTGTCATGGTATTTTATTTATTTATTTATTTTTATTTATTTGTTTAAAAAGACAACTCCCGCACTAGGGATCATGCCCTGTGTCGCGGGGACTTTTACAAACATCAATTAACGGACACATAGAACACCCAGACTCAGGACAATAATTTGTGGATCTCACAAATTATTGTCCTGCGTGGGGATTGAACCCACAACCTCATGCGCGGCAGCCGCTGGCTCTACCGGCGCGCCACCGAGGTCGTCAATGGTATGGGCATGTTATGCGGAGAAATGAGAGTCATGTAGTGAGGAAGGTGGTGAACATGTGTGTGGATGGATATAGGGGAAGAGGACGACCAAAGAAACGATGGATGGATTGTGTGAAAAGCTATATGGCTGCGAAGAGTGTTACTAGTGAGATGACGTCCGATAGGACAGTATGGAAGAAAAAAATATGCTGCGCCGACCCCAAATAAAATTGGAATAAGGGCAGGGAAATGATGATGATGAGCAAATGGGTCTTTGTTTTCTTCATTTTAAGAACTGTCCGGTGTACTTAAGCGATTGCTGATTGCTTTCATTATTAAACCAGCCTTCCTACTTCGCTTCATTGTTTTGATTATAACTAAAATTTAAAAAAGACAAAATATAATAACAACTTAAAAGGTAGTATTTTACTTGAAACTTGCAACCATAAAATACAATTGACAAGATGTACAGAATTATCTCAAGCAAATCGGGAGCTATAAAGTATTATTTTAATATTATTTCGTTAAAATTACCAAATTATATTATATTGAACAGGCAAGACAGTATTATTTAAAATAAAACATGAAACTAGTATAAATTTTAACAAGCAATAAGGTATTAACTTTACATAATACTGTTTAGAATACTTACAACTTTATAGATTGATTCCATATTGACGACTGGACGGGTTGTAACTCAGAAAGATACGTGCGACGGCCACGAACGATGCCCGGCTACTGAATCAACTAAGATGCGACTGTCTTACCTATCTCGAAAATAGGGTGCATAAATAGTCAAGAAAGAATTGTATCGTTATATTTCAAAAAGTATTTGGAATTTAAATACTATTTTCTTACCAATTTATAGAGAAAAAAATTAGGTTTCCGAATTCAAAATAAAAAAAAAACGGTTTTTCAGACTTAATACCCTTTTATTTATAGCGTGCGACATGTTTTAATAATCATTTCACAAAACGGAATAAAAATATATCACGGGAACTTCAGTATTACTATTAACACAATAACACGGCAAACGTACGATAGTTGACAAGGATGGCACAGCACTACACTGCAGGCGCGTGAGGTGGGGCGTGCGGATAGCGGGGGGAGATGCTCCCGCCCTTTACCTCAGACCCCGACTGCATTCAACTCGCGCGCTATCTGTAGGTATAACTCGCGCTTCGTCCGTTTCTATGAAGTCGAAATACTGTATATATTTGTATTATGGCCATGTGGACGTGTACCCACGCAACACAACAACTTGCATTCGATTAAAACATAAAAACGATGAAAACTATTGAAGTAAATCCCATACCAGCATATAAAAGCTTCTAAAGAAGTATTTGATGATTTATACGATCAAAACATTTTTGGTAATCGGTGTATATGTTACGTCTAATACCCGAAGCGCGGCTGCACCTAGTTTTAGCCGGTTAGAATTAGGTGTAGCCACATACTCTTGGTTAAAACTAGTACTAGCCGATTGTTTTCGGGTAAAACTAGGTCTAGCCTTCATCAAGCCGGCTACAACTAGTTCCAGCCATTCACTGTTGGATAAAACTAGTGCTATCCGATATCATTCCAGCTAGAACTAGTTTCAGACTATCCCTGTTGGATAAAACTTAGATGCGTGTCCCGCCACGTCTTCCGCCCCGCGTCACACTCATGACTCAGCTTCTGCAGCAGCGGCGCGGGGTGGAGGGCGTAGCGAGACAAGCGCCTCTGCAGGTTGTGAGCGCCAAGTGCTGCTGATCTACTGCAGGTCTACTAGCGAGTAGACTCATAGCGTCTGTACATAGTTGTAGCCGGCATGCTATCAGCAGAGCTTTTTTAGATATTAAAAAAAACATCTTCTCATCATCATCATCATCATCATCATCATCATCATCTTTAGAAACGTAGATAGTTTTGTATTCTTTTAAATCAAATTGTAATAATTAACACAAATTGTTAGGCGTACAAGTTTTAGTATAATAGGGACAATCAGGGACATTTTTTAACAACAGACAATAGTTGCATATTATAATTTTAAAGAATATTGTTATAATTATAAATCACACTTTTATAAAGCAAGGCAGGGGGGCGCGACTCGCGTGAGCCAGGCATCTGTTACTTGTTTGCATCTAAAGTCTATTTTTTTATCTCGGATACTAAAATGACAACTACAAGTGTCAAACGTAAAAATAATGTAGCCAGCGTTTAAGAAACAGTGCTGTCCTGTGTTTCGATTCGTGTTGTAATTATTGTAAAATATTTACGGTTGTTAGTATAGTCGAAAACTAAATGGCTTTATCACCTCTAGAGTTAATGTTAGTTGCATGTCATAAAACTATTAGATTCAATATCGCACAACAAAACATCAGCTAAATCATGACGCTACTTTGACAGAATATCAGTTCTTTTGTATTAGCAAATAGTCGTTAGATATTTATAAAAACAAATAGTAAAGTCAACGTTATTGACTGTTACTAGAGCATATTTTCGGTAAAGCGTTTTAATCTAATGAATTTCTCTCTTTTTTCCTTCTATGCCCATCCCTATAATTTCTTGGATGACGTCATTGGCGCATATTTCAATTAAAAGTTTTCGTAATTTTATAATATAAAACAAATTAGGGTAAACCACCTAATCGTTAGAAGTACTACAATTGTTGGCAATTAAGAGTAAAAGGTGAGTAAAAAGAAAGAAAACACTATAGATTATTCTAGTTCAATATGATTATTCAAGTTCAAATATTATTTATTTAATATTTTTATCATATTTTATTTTTCATGTGTCAACATTGCAACAATGAATTTATCAGAATCCTTTTATTGGCATTAGTGCTAATAATATTTATTTAATACTATTCAATAACATAATAATGATTAAGTATAAGCAAAGATTAAAGTATTTTATCATTTTATGATATTTTATATTTTAGTCTGACACGAAGTCCACTCTTAAGGTGCCAACAATTGGTTGGCTTACCAGCCAATATTTAAATTCTACATTTTCAGTTTTTCTGAAATAACAAGCTTGTAATGTCACAAGTAACAAGTTCACTATAGTTTTAAATTATTTAATGGTTTTTCACATACAAACTACAGTTTAATATAGTGACATTTGTATTGTGTTAGTAGATATTATTATTTATTGCGTTGACATGAAAGTTTAAAATAGATTGCACTTTTAATCTAAGCATAGTTTTGATTACGGTCAACCAATGACATAATATCTATCAATAGTCACGGCGGATCGTTTAAAAAAAAATACGAGGGACGACACGCGGACGCCATCATCACTATACATAAATTGCACAAAAAAAAGGTAACAGTAATGATATTTTAGTATTCGAGATTAAAAAACGGCCTATAGTCTCTATTTACCGTAATCGGTGTGTGGAGTGGGCACCGGAACTCGTCAGATGTTGTAGAAGTGGGGTAGTAAATGATACTATGATGACATGTTGAATGCTCTTTAATTACATCTTACCACCATTTATATACTTAATATCTACGTGTCTTATAGCTATATTACTATCTTAATGTCTTATCTTAGTATCTTATGATAGTTATAGTACAACCGTAATCTATTCCTTGTTATCGGATGATGTATGTGACCAGCTCACACTACATCACCCTTCCAGAGAAAAAAAAATAAAATTAAATCTAAGTTAATTTTATTGTTTTGATTATAACTATTATAATTAATTTTAACTATCATAATACAATTTGGTTCTATTTTTATGTACAGTTTCTATTTTATTTTTATACTTTATTTTTACATTTGGTGACTCATCTTTTATTACATAAAATGGTCCATTGTACACATTATCTAACTTACTTGCATTCTCATTTTTCAACAATATTAAATCACCTTCCTTATATGTTACAGGGTTACTATTTTTATCATAAACAATTTTCCTGGTTAATTTACTAGTTATCAAGTTTTCTCTAGCATCCGCTTGAGCTTTCTGTAAACGAAACTTAAACTCTAAAGGATAATCATCGAAATTATATATAGGTTCAACACTCCCATTATTTAAATTACTTGGTAAGTTGCATAATTTTCCGAACACTAACTCATATGGAGTATATTTAGTTACAGTATTTACTGTTGTGTTGTATGAAAAACACCAATAAGGGATCCAAGAACTCCATGATGACGAGTTGTTATTTGTCTGAATTCTTAAATACGCACCCAAAGTTTTATGAGCATTTTCTAGCGAACCAATACTTTCATGATGATACGACGTTGCTAATATTTTATTTATGCCTAAAATTTTGAATAATTCTACCATGACTTTGGAAATAAACTCACTTCCCCTATCTGTAGCAATGTTTTGCGGTATCCCATATCTCAAAATGAAATTTTCCCCTAACGCTTTTGCTACCTCATTGGTTGATTTGTTTTTTAAAGGATAAGCTTCCACAAATTTTGTTAACTCACACTGTAATGTTAAAATATATATATTTCCATTCGTATCCTTATCGAATGGTCCTACTATATCCAAGTAAATTTTCTCAAAAGCTGTTGACGCAGTCGTCGTAATTGTCATTGGTTCCCTAATATTTTTCTGAAATTTTTGTTTCTGACACTTATCACATTTTTGGACGTATTCTACTACATCTTTTTCGATACCTGGCCAGTAAAAAGATTTCTTTATATTATTAATCATCCTTCGTATCCCTGCATGACCACTAGTTGGTAATATATGAAAATCGTTCATGACTACCTTCTTTTCTTCCCTGTCCTCTATCCTACGTACATCTTTCACTATACATACTTTAAAGTTCTTTTGTAATGAACTATTGTTTTCCTTTAAATACCGTGCCATTCCTTTTATCAAATACTCGTTATCATTATTTTTTAACATAATAATATGTTCCAAGTTTTGTTCAAAACAAAACTTTACTATGTCTTTCAGCAACTCGTCTAGGGAAGAAGCTGATAAAGATTCATAGTTAATATAAACACTTAAGTGTTCTGGCACGTACATCAATTTATTTCGTGACTTAGACATAATTATTTTACAATTTTTGTCACGTATCAATTTTCCCCATTTATTTGCATTTATTCTGCGTAATTCCACATCATTCCCTTGTTTCTTCAGTACTTCTACTATTCTGGGATGCCCTATCCTAGAATCTATTATATTATCCTTCCGAATATCCTGTTCTTTACCCAATTCCTGCAACCGCCTATTCTGCATTCTCGTCATTACTGATATACTATTATTTCCCATATCTTTTAAATCTTTAATGGAGATTTTTATTCTAGATAATGCGTCCGCTAGCACATTGTCCTTCCCTTTCACATATTCGACCTCAAAATCGTATTCCTCTAAATACAGACGAAACTTCATTAACCGACTTGATGGGTCCGTCATATTAAATAAATATATTAATGGCTTATGATCTGTTTTTACGATAAATTTCCTACCATATAGATATGTCCTAAAATGTTTAATTGACCAAACTATAGCCAATAATTCTTTTTCTATAATAGGATAATTTAACTCGCTTTTCCCTAAAATTCTACTCGCGTACGCGATGGGTTTGCCGTTTCCATTACTCAAGACACTTCCTATCGCAAAACCTGAACTGTCTGTTTGCAGTACAAACGTGTTTTTTTCGGAAAAATCGGGAAAATCTAAAATTGGTGGTGATATTAATGCCTCCTTAAGTATTAAAAATGCTTCCTCGCATTCTTCTGACCAATTAAATACAGCATTTTTCTTACACATTTTATTCATTGGTGCAACTATTTTAGCGAACTTAGGGATGAATTTTCTGTAATAATTCGCAAAAGCTATAAACCGTTTTATTTCATCACTATTAGCGGGACGTGGGTAATTTCTTACTACTTCAATTTTTCCCGGATCTGGAGAGATACCGTCATTTGATATAACGTGTCCTAAATAAAGTATTTGCTTCCTTAAAAACTCGCATTTAGATGGATTTAGTTTAAGATTAGTTTTTCTTAATCGTGTAAAAATTGACATTAAATTTCGGTTATGTATTTCTAAATTTTGCCCAAAGATAACCAAATCGTCCTGGTATATTAAACATTTATTATAATTTAATCCGGACATCGCCACAGTCATCATTCTACTAAATGAACTCGGACTAATTTTTAAACCCATTGGTAATCTGTTCATTTGATATTGTCCTTTGTCTGTCGTAAATGCTGTATACTGTTTACTTTTTTCGTCTAATTGACATTGATAATATGATTGCGACAAATCACAGTGACTAAAATACATAGCTCCTGATAATGAATCAAAAATTTCATTAATATTTGGTAAAGGAAACTTATCGTCTTGAATTTTTTCGTTTAATTGCCTTTAATCTATTACAAGCCGCCATTTTTTATCCCCGTCCCGGTCTGCTTTTTTAGGGACAATTAACACAGGACTAGACCACTCACTAACCGTCTCTTCAATAATTCCATTTTTTAACATTTCTTGTACTTGCCTATCGACCTCTTTCTTTTGAGCAATTGGTATCCTGTACTGTTTTTTATATCCCGGTGATACATTGTCTTTTAATTTTATAGATTGCTCATATATATTAGTTACAGTCAACTTATCTCCCGGTAAATGAAATATATCTGGATATTTCGCACAGATCTGTTCAATCATTAATCGTTCCTCATTGTTTAAATAGTCTAATTTTAAAATTGAAAATATTTCCTTAATACGTTCAACACTCTTACTTGACTCCGGAAAATAACAATAGCTATAATTCCTTAAGGGTTGAATATCTATATTTTTTAAAATACATTCAATTTCCTCGTCTTTTGTATTCAATATCCTAATAGGTATCATTCCATTTTTCGGTTTAGCTATTACGCTGGCCAAAAAAACCCCTTCCTGTAACTCTTGTTTTGATACCACACAATCTTCGGTTATGCTAACTGGAAAATATTTAATTACCTCGCAACGCGGCGGAATACTTAATACATAATCATAATATCTAAGTGGCATCGAAATAACTTGCCCTCGGTATTCCTTAAGAGTTAGTTTGTTTTCTGAGAAATCTATAACGCCTTTATATTTTTGTAAAAAATCTTGACCTATTATGCCGACCGATTTACATGGTAATTCATTAAATACATAAAACTTATGCATAAACGAACACTGTTCGAAATTTAAATTTAAGTACACGTAACCTATCGCTTGTATTTTACCACCTACACCGTTAACTACTACCTTATCCTTAATAATATTGTAACATCCCGGGTAACATTCTAAAATTTCATTTTTTATGGCTGATATTGACGCACCCGTATCAATTAGCCATTCCGAGTGTAGGCCATTAAGAAAAAAATAAACCCAGTTTATACTATTATACGTTAATATATGTTTATCTTTATTCACGAAAAAACTGACTCGGCTCTATTTGTTGTTCCAATGTGTCAAGTTCATTATCGCCTGACGTATGTTCTACTTCTAAACATGCTACAGCTCGCCGACCTTGCTGACTCGGTTGTTCACGATAACCGCTACGTCCGCGAATTCCATTACCATGCCATCTCTTTGTATTATTAAACACGTACCTATCAGCTGTGTTTTGTTTTGCGCGATAATTTTGTTGGAAATTATTATTATTTCCACTACCTCTATTATTCCTGTAGAATCCATTTGTCCTGAACTGTCGTTGAAAAGTTAATACCTGTTCTAAGGAATTACAACTTTCGTCTTCTGCTATCCTAATTGCATCTTTTAATGTTGTTATATTCTGTGCTGAAATGATAGTGCTTATACGTTGATTTCGAAGCCCGTCAGCGAATCTTTTTACTGCGTATTTTTCGTTTAATGGCCGTAACACTTTGTATGCTTCCTTATCGTTTCCTGCCTGCGCAATGGTTAAGTCTATCATATACCTTTCTATTTCTATCCCGAATTCTGTTATCGATTTATTACTTTGAGTAGCCCTAGAGAATTTATTTTGAATAGCTACGTCTGATTTTATTGTCAATAGATGTTTTTTCATGTCATTTACTAATTGTTCAACCGAATCGTACTCTCCTGATAACCGTATTTTAGCCCCTTGGTTTAACCGTGTTTTTAATACAAATTTTATTAATAATTTTTTTTCTTCCTCTTTAATCATTGAACTGTATAACTCAATAGAGTCTATAAGGTCTTGAGTGACATGTTCTTCTCCCGTTACTTTAGGCAATAGCCCCACGGCCGTCCTCAGAGAAAAACTCTCGGTACCCATTTCTGACGGTGTAATCTTATTTTCGAATTTTATAGTCTCTAAATAAAGTTTCTCTATTTTATTAATTAAGTCTACAATTTCTGTTGAAAATTTGCAACTTCCCGAAATAATTGTTTTAAATTTATCGTATAAAGTTTGTATTTCGTTAATTTTTCCTTCAAAATTACTTCCTACCCTTCTACTGGGTCCTAGTTTAACAATATTTTCTCTTAAATTTTTTAATTGTACAAAAATTGTAGTTAATTCTACTTCCATAATTTAATAATAACCGATTATGATAAACTTATAGTCTTTAAACACATTCCGTACACAAACATAAAATAACACTGATTTTCACTCACGTTTCCTTCCTTCTTGTTATGCCTGCATCACTCGCTGGACATCCCTCTTATTTATTTCTCCTTGTATCCAGTTCATGTGGCACCTTCGGTAGAGATAACCCACTGCGCTCACAATAATAACCAAAAAACACGCTGCCATGAACCAAACGACTGTACTTATGGCTGACAGTTGTTGTTGTGTTGTTGGATCCACCAGAAGCTGTCTGAGCTATGATTACTTCCTCCTTCGAAGTAGAACCACCCATTTTAAAATAAATTTAATATTTGTACCTCTATTTTAGTTTTCCGCGTATCCATAACCTGTTCCGAATCTCATTCTGCTTTTCTAGACTTCTTACGGCAGGGTCGCCATGTGGAGTGAGCACCGGAACTCGTCAGATGTTGTAGAAGTGGGGTAGTAAATGATACTATGATGACATGTTGAATGCTCTTTAATTACATCTTACCACCATTTATATACTTAATATCTACGTGTCTTATAGCTATATTACTATCATAATGTCTTATCTTAGTATCTTATGATAGTTATAGTACAACCGTAATCTATTCCTTGTTATCGGATGATGTATGTGACCAGCTCACACTACAGGTGGAACTAACCTATATTTTAATCGGTAAGTCCCGGCTGTATCGCATCACTATTTATTAGTTGTAAAAAACAGACAACACATGAAATGTCATTTTAGTATCCGAGATAAAAAAATAGACTTTAGTTTTAACAACAGGGATAGTCTGGAACTAGTTCTAGCCGGAATGATATCGGATAGCCTTAAGGTCATGGCACATTATACCGGCACCGCAACAGCACCGCTCCACACCAGCATTTAACTTGTCATTCAATTTAGAGCATTAAATCGTGTGTAGTATAATATATTTCATAATGTCAATATGAAAAAGCCAACGGCGGGCAGTCAGCGCGCTTGCCGCTACCACACAACTCGACCCGCAGCCCGCGTGCTGCAAGCGAGCGGACCTTATGCGTACAGCGCGCCGACGGCATGCTCATTACGCGCCGACTCCGAGTCGGTAGAGAAACAACGTCATTGCGTCGTCGCAGGATAAATGTCTTAAAACAATATTGAGTTCGCGGTGACAGCAAGCTTACACCTCGCGGCCACCGCGCGGACTGTGAGCTTACACGTCGCGGCCGGCGCGCGGACTGCGAGCTTGCACCTTGCGGACAACGCGTAGTTAGCGCGCTGGCAGCTAGCCGTAGTCTAAATTCGAGGCGACGCCGTGCAGCAGCTGTGCTGTTGCGGTGCCGGTATAATGTGCCATGACCTTTAGTTTTATCCAACAGTGAATGGCTGGAACTAGTTGTAGCCGGCATGATGAAGGCTAGACCTAGTTTTACCCGTTTCGGGTAGTACTAGTTTTAACCAAGAGTATGTGGCTACACCTAGTTCTAACCGGCTAAAACTAGGTGCAGCCGCGCTTCGGGTTTTAGCCGTAACATAATATAACGTCCACCTGGCACCGTGCCTCCATACCAGCTGTGATAATTTCATTGGATAAAACAAGATAGAAAGAAGAAGAAGAAGATGTAGTGGAGCGATTTTTTAAGAAACCGTTTTGTTCACTGCCAAAAAACATCTCAACGCAGAATACACCTCCGAGTATACCAGTCGTTCTAAAATTTAGATAATAGGCACAATTTAGATATGGGCCGGTAGTTTTCAATATTTGTTTTGTCACCACGGAAGGCACTATACCTTCCCGCAGAGACCGCGAAAATAATAGGCTGACCGGTGCTACTAGAGTTTTAGCGCAGCTAATAAATAGAACTAAACTTAAAACGGCAGACAAGCAAACGACCTGCCTCATTAATTGAAGTTGAAAAGTCTCATATCAATTTCGCTAGCTGCTATATCCTACTTTACCAGCCCTTCTACTAGCTACTTTATCCTTCCACCCAAGCTTAGTAATATTTTCACACTACTTGTAGGCAAATTAAGCGGGTACACTAGTGATATTGAAATATTATTGGGTCTCTTGCTAAAAAGACCTTATATTATCTATTAGGTCTTTATTTTAACTACAATAGACAATATTTTAATTGCGCTAGCTTATTGATATTGTAGAGGTAATAACAGTACAATTTTTGTCTATTAAAAAATTAATGCCATTTAAAATTATTAACACTTAAAACCCCACTAGTTTTTACAACTAATTGATGTACAATTTTATTTAATTATAAAATGGATTTTCAATTATATTTTAGTTTACACGTTATGAATAAAATTCATTAAAATTGTTGCAGGTCTCCAAAACCAAGTAAATTCACCGCGTATTTGTTTTTGGATATAAACAAATATAAATACATTTACACGGGTATGTACAAAGCAACTTAGCTTTATATGCATCGATTAAGAATTTTTTTTTTAATTTTTTTTTTTACGGCTTTCCGAACATCGAGCGAACGTAGTTCCGCAAGAACGTCTCGCTGCCTGATTCGGATGTCAGGCATCAACAAATCGCAGCTCGTTATTGTCGGCGGAGTAACACCACTGTCGTCGACCCTGGAGTTGGTTGCAAAGAGATTCGCTAGCAGGTTTGCTTTCTCTTGAGGGTCGTGGGCCAGTGATCCATCGGGATATCTCAGCGGAGGTAATGAAGACTGGCAAAATTTGCTTGCACAGCTTTGGCCAGTCGCCAGTAATTACGGCTTCCAATAGGATGCGATAGTAATTCCTGCCCAAAGCGCTCGACGCGCTGAGCATCCGCCCTTATGTAAGCCCTCTTGCACTCCTTAGTGGCTTTGTTATAAGCTGCTTTTAGGCGATCGACGTCTGGATCGTTAGAGGTTCGAGCTCTGCTCCAAGCACGGTAAACAGTCTGCTTATGAGCAATGGCATCTTTTGTCTCACTATTGAACCAATAACGATTTCTGTTGGAACTGGTGACATCTCTGTATGGAATATAATATTCCATACCCAGAATGATCTCACCAGTTACAGCAGAGGCAGTTTCCGACGGATCCCTATTTTTGAAGCACCGTGTAGCGTAATAGATGCGAAATATTCACGCATCCCATCCCAGTCTGCTGACGAGTAATGCCACAACCGTCTTATCGTTTTTGCAACGCGGGGAAGAACAGCTGAGGGCACTGAAGTGCAGACCAAACAGTGATCGGATGAACCTAAAGGGGCACAGAGCAAAACACTGTATTGATCTGGGTGACTCGTGAGCAGGAGGTCCAATAAAGAGGGCGCCTGACTTGAAATATCCGGTATCCTTGTAGGCTGGAGTACCAGTTGAGTCAAGTCATGCGTGAGAGCGAATGCATGGGCAGTCCGACCCGCATGGTCAGTTCTAAGAGACCCCAACCACTCCTCGTGGTGGGCATTAAAATCTCCCAGAAAAACCAGTTCAGCGTTCGGATACCGCTCCTGAGCTTCATCTGCTGCTCGACTCAGATGGTCAAAGAGATGAGTGGTCTCATTATCTCCTTTGTGGGATCGGTAAAGGCACACGTAGATACGGCTCAAGCAGCCAAGATCCACGTGCACCCAAAGGACAGAAAGGGAAGGATCCTCAAGGCAGCGCAGACGACGACAGCAAACATCCGCCCTAACGAAAAGGCATACCCCCGCTTTAGCGGAAAAATGCTCCTCCAGCACGTAGCCTGGATAGTGCAGATATGACGTGTCATCAGGGAGACGTATTTGCGTCTCAGTCAGAAAAAGCATAGCCGGTTGTGCCGTCTCGAGATGATGGTGGACGGCATTGAGGTTTGAATGGAGCCCACGGATGTTAGTAAACTCCACCTCGAATAGCGGGTTGGTGGGGAGTGAAGGGGCCGCTGTTTTACCAGATATCTTTTTATGTATTGCCATGGGTAAAAATTGGAAGAAGTTTTAAAAGAAGAGGGCATGAAAAAGGCTGACTACCTCCGCAGCGGCGCAGAACAAGACGCAGAGAATTGTGTCGTCATTTGACTATGTGGTGAGGCGTTTGCCGATCCGTCAGACGGAAGGGCTCCCGTACCCTCTCGGAAGTGGTCGCCTGGTCCCACCATCCGGTCACCAACCGGCACGACGAACCACTCCGGGATTATGCGCGACCTGGTAGGGCAGCCTCCTAGGATGGTTAGTCCTAGTTGGGCCCCTGTACTATGCCGCGGGCGGCCAGCGGCACTACCGTTTCCACAGGTCTTCCTGGCCGGCGGGTCGATCCACGCTCCCCACACAATGACTTCACGGATATTCTGCTGGTCCTCCACAAGCTGCAGCGATAGCCCACCTTGCATCTAATCCGGATATAACAGATATTCTAATTTACGTAAATCTTATTAATTCCATCAGCACTGGTTTCTCATATCAATCTGTATTTTTGTTTGTTTTCAGATACTGAGTACGTCATGGTCTTACTTTGCATTATTGACGCAAATATATCAATACGATTAAAATATAAAAAAAAGTAAAACAATCTGATTTTACAGAATAAAAGAAATACGTTTTGATTCAGATTATAACATCTTTTATTGAATTGCGACATCCCCTTCAAAACCTATTTACTTGTTTCTTCGTAAACAACCTATGTATTTGAAATAAAAATACTTAAACAAATTTTTGATGCTAATGGTTTAAAGTACGTTTTGCTTGGTACTGGCGAGAATATCTTTTGAAACACCTATTTGTCTTATTGAATAATGCAGATGTATCGCTATAGCCGCCGTCGTCGTGCCAATGCCAAAAAACAATGAAATCAGTGGCAGACAAATTGTCTGAACAGATAGACAATGCTAAAATATGCTTTAGAGTAAAACGATAGTCTTGAACAATTAATAGGAATCTGAACTTAAGCGATATAACGAGTAATATTATTTTATGTTCAAACATACGTTGGTTAATACTTTTGTTTACTCGTAACCGGAATTAGGGTATTATTGGGTTGTTAGTAAAGAGAATATTATTACTATATTAAATTACTTACGATAAAAAAATATTAATATACAAAAAAGGGCAAGCAATAGCAGGTTTTTTATGTGGATAAAACAGTCTAATTATTTTATAACCGTGATATTTTTTACTTACTTATTTTATTATAGAAACACATTGCTAAAATCTGATATGTTACGTAAGATTAGTTTTAACCCTTACATTGTTATGATATTTCTTTCGCAGTAATCTAAACAAATAAGTATTAGATTAGGACAGCAGTTCGCAGATGTTTCCTAGCATTTTACTACATACATTTACATTACATTTTACACAAAACATTAAAGTTGGTCTCAATAGACGTTAAACTAATTCCTGAACAAATTGCCGGACGTCTAATACTCCAGTAAAATAAGCATTCAACCTCGGAATGGAAGCGAATAAGCTGTAAATTTGCATAAACCTTTGTTTTGGTGTACTAATGACTGGTAGAAAAGTCTCATATGATCACGTGTCTGCGTCATAAGTTATTCAAGGTCAAAGGTCACGAAAATCAGTTTTTTCCCATTATCTCGTTTTCTATGGGAAATACGCATTTAACGTCATTATAAATATTGTAGATCATAAAATTGTCTACAAAAAATATCTGAACACTTTTCTCCTAAAAAGCATCGCTTTCGAGATATCGTGACTTTAGAGCGCAGGAAAGTCGTATTTTCGACTATATGCACACACTAGCTTTTTCCCGTGATTTCGCTCGCCTTTATAAATATTATGAAAAATAAGGCTTATTTCAATATATAGTAGCATATGCATGCTTGGTCACAGCCTAATCGGTTTGAAATTGACAAGGTTACATACAAACTTCCATCCCCTATCTTATCCCTTTAGGGGTAGAATTTATCAAAATCCTTTCTTAGCGGGTGCCTACGTTATATCATCTACCTGCATGCCAAAATTCAGCTAGATCTGTCCAGTGGTTTGGGCTGTGCGTGCGTTATTAACGTGGTTTCTCCAGTAGGAATACTCCTACCACATACCTAGTGTTCTATCAACGCACAGCCCAAACCACTGGACAGATCTGGCTGAATTTGAAATGATTTCATGAATGTTTTTAAAGAGATTTTATTCCCATAACCCTGAAATGTCTCGTAAAGCTGATTTTTTGATGTAGTACGCTGAGTTGCATCCTTTTTCTTCTTTTCGTACCATAAGTGTCTATCGGGTTAAGGTCTGGGCTGTTTGCATGCCAATCTAGTACCGTCACTGAGTGTCTTGCTAGGAACGATTTGACAGAGTGTGCGGTATGTTAAGGGTCGTTATCGTGTTGAAACGCCTATGAGACTGATAAAACTTCTACATCATGCACTGTCATCCTTCGTTTTGTCCGATATTCTTAGGTTAATTAATTGATCAAGATTACTTAGAATTGATTTTAAAGGTCCTTCATGTCCAGAAAAGAAGCCTCAGATTTTAATAATACCATTTCCGTGTTTCACCAGTAGGTAACTCCGTAATCTTTAGATTTCTTTTAATATCTTTTGATTGCTTTGGATTAGAAGTTTAATTTTGATACAGCACTAAGAGGCAACAGATTTGGTAAAAATTTTAGCTTGATACCTCTACGCGTTCCTGAGATAAATGGTCTTGACAGACGGACAGACGGACAACAAAGTGATAAGGGTTCCGTTTAAATTCTTTTATTATTTAAATTTGTTATTATAAAAAAAAACATGTTACAAAAAGAAACGTGTTCATTGAATTTTATTTGAATCAATGCAGGTCAGGCCGCAAACTGTAGATTGTTGTAGGTACTTTATGGACTAGCAAATAAAGTTCACTATGCGCGCGCACTGTCCAGCTGAGCGGCAAGAAAAGCTTACGTAGTTATCCTCGGACTGACTGTTTAACCGTGCAATTAAAAAGTATAACAAACTCAACAATTAGTTCTACCTCTGTTATACCTACTTGATTATTAAGTTATATGTAATAAAACCATTGATCTACGATATATCGTGTAGCAGACGCCAAAGTAGGTACCAACCACAAATTACTTTTATCATAATTATAATGCAATGTGTGCTTCTCATTTCTTTGGATAACTTATCACGCAATTAACATAAACGATTTGTTCCTGATTCGTCATCTTCCAAATTCGTCAATTTCCTAACTGGTCATATTCCAAATTAGTAATTTTCCAGATTCGTCATCTTCCAAACTCGTCATTGTACTGTCGAATTGAATTTTAATAAAAACCAAAAGAAATAGTTATGTAAGTATAGTAATGAACATAGGCAGGTTTAATATGTTTTATATCTTATAGTGTATAAAATTTTCATGAATACAAGTGCTAATTAATTGAGTGAACTATTAGTCTAATAGACTTCGTTTTGGGCTCAAATAAAAGCTTAATAAGTGTATGGAAATGTTTTCTAGGTAACCTTTCTTCGTAGGACAAGTAATTTTTCCAATATTTTGCGAAATATGAGTAGAAGCAGAAAATTTAAATTTACGAGAAAAATTGGTCACTTTCGAAACCCCATAGCTTGGCTTCTATAGATTAATTAGACTTAATTTGTAGGTAATTTAATACAGTTTATTGTTCTACAAAACATGATTAAAAAAAAATGGAGAACTACATCACGCTTTGCGAATTTAGCCTCTTGTTTTGTCTATTTCCACTGGATTAATACTTAAACAAGAAAAGACGATTATTTAACGAAAAGTTTTTACTTAAGATACTTAAACAAAAAAGACCATTATTGAACGAAAGGTTTCACTCAAGATCTCGCACAGAATAATATTTTGGACACCGTTATTAAGTACTCTTCTTTTACTTTCAATTACAGTTCCCCATTAAAATTAATAAAGGAAAATATTATTGTTTAATTTCCACCTACGAAGTTAGCAGGAGCAGCCCTGCAGGAGAAATAATACTGAAAACTGTTACGATTTGGCATTTAGTTGCAACTTTGTCGAAACTGATGTGAGTCTTGCTTCTAGCTTCGATTGTTTTCCATTTTCTTTAAAAATTTTTTCACGAATTTGGACAGGCCCAATCTGTTTTCCAGGATCGTGACAAGTGTCGTTCTGTCGTCTCTGCCTACCTCGGACGGGATAAGGCGTGAATTTATGTATGTATTTATGTGTTATTTTTTAAGCCAGTTATACATGTTGGTCAAGTATATAGGTCAACGCGAGCGTAGACAAATTTCTACGACACAAGCTCTACTGTCTAGACGTTCGGCAAGTTTATCGAAAACTCATGCAAATGTACACAAAAAATGTCAACTATGTACATAGTTGACATTTTTAGAGAGACCCTCATAATGTGTGGAGACCCAGCATTTACGATTATACAGGACGAAAGTATTAGAAAAACCAACAGTTATTTCTTTCTTAGAAGGTATCTGAGTAGGAGTTTTCTAGTCAAGTCTGCTATTTATACGGTTGCAATTATAATGTACTGAAAATATTGGTAAATCAAACGCTGAAAAACTGTCACCTTCAACTGAACAAACTGCAAATGGTAGCAAGTGGTCGCAAGTTGCTGCGGCTGCAGGTGTGAAAAGCTACGTAAAAATGCGTTTTAAACACATTGACGGTTACCTTAGACACGCCAACTAGGAAGACGAAATAGAGTGATGACAAGACATATTGCCTTTACATCGGTATTTGTGAAAAGCGAGGCAGCGACTTTTTATTGTTGACCGAGTATTTCTGAGGCTCTGAGATCATTTGATGATCTTTAAAGATAAAAAGGGAGTACAGAAAATTACATCTGAGTGCTTACTCCATATCAAAATGAAATTAACCCACTTGTTGCTATCGTTTGTTATAAAGATCATGACATTAAATAAAATATTAATAAAAAATGAAGGTAGATAGTAATATTTTGTATTTTTTGTATTGAAGATAAGTATTATTTCTACCGGTACGTACCATTTATTCTCAAATAAAGCAGTCGTGTTTTTTGTTATCACTGGACAAAGTGTGGTTACTTTCAACATGAATTTTTGAAGGTATGTATATCTATATTTTTATGTATAGTTACGTAATTTTTAATTGAAATTGTAAGAAATATGTTTATAAAACAATAAAACAAAATAAAATTGTCAACTTTCACTTGTTATCAAGTAGCTATGGTGGTCACAACTTAGTGATCGTTATAACAAACGATAGTAATATGACCTACTGTAACATTGTGTTTTTTATTGTTTTAGGCAAGTGTTAAAAATCTTTAGTTTGATCAATATTATCGAGGAATTGGACAAATTTCAGCAGAATACAAAAATATGGGACTTGGTGACAGACTCTTGATATTACGATTTGTTGATATTTTGCGCAAATAGATAACCAAGCACCTTTCCATCTCTATTTCGAGCATGTTTTCACATCAGTTCCTCTTTTAGATAAACTTCGGGAAAAGGCTTGAAAGCTGCAACGATACGGGAGAACAGGTTGTCAAAATGCCCTTTACCGGCGCGAATAAAGATTTGCAAATAACTGATCGTGGCTTTTTTAACTTCAGATCAAGTAGGCAGGAAGATAGTTTGTAAATGGCACGATAAGAGGTTATTAGCCATTACTTCAAATGCAACCAACAAACAGAGTGAGAAGAATTTCGCAGCAGCAGAAGAAGTGTATCCTGGTTTTAGCAACCCACTGTTATAAAGTTCTGATGAAAACATACTCGTAGGATTGTACAGGATTTAGACCCGTGAAAAAAATGGCATTTTTTCCTCTTTGCTCACTAGATATCTGGACATGGTAGCCCACTATGCGTGGCAATTATATAAACAGAATGCGGGTGATTATGATTGCTTGAAGTTTCGTAGATCAGTAACAACAAGTTTTTTGGGGTCTTTCAAGAAAACTGATAGCAGGAAATATGGTCGTACATTCTGCAACCTCCACGACTTCTCGTAACGATAATTAGGTATAGGGCATGTTATAAAATACTGCTCAAATAGCCACAAAAAAGGAAGCCTTTTTGAATACAAAGTAATGTTACCCTACACCCTAAACATTGTTTTGAACAATCATTTTATCATACTCTGTAAGAAGTATTTGCTTTATCATTTCCTTTATGTAGCAATTGGAAATGCTAATGTTAATATAATTCAATATAACATCAAACTATGTTTTTTATTTATAAATTTCTTCAAATAACGGTAGCTACAGCAACTAAACAAAACCAAAGTTTACAAAATTTTGTGTGACTTTGTAGTAGTGGATTTTGCTATCGTTTGTTATAACAAACGGCATTTTCCAGCTTTTCCATAAGATGTGGATTTTTTTTACTATTTTTCCCCGGGCTGAAATACTATAAAATAACGATAGTGAACATTTCACGAAGATCGGAGTAATTTAGAGGTTTCAGTAACAAGTGGGTTAAGGGAAAGCAAAAATAAAAGTTTCTCGTGAATAAAATAGAAATCTCAGTCAAAAATCTAAAATTTAAACACATTTGTAATATTTAGTGCATAAAGTTTCAACTCAATAAATATTTTGTTTCTTAGCGTAACCTATTAATTTTGAATCGTTTCTGACTTTGTTAAATTCCGTCAAGAAATGGGATTACCCATTAACTACTATTTTTTAAATTACCTTAAATGATATTTTCTAATAACTTCAAACTGTCTTTAATTTCAGTACCTTGAGACAGTTAATTAAATAAATAATTGTAATTAAAATAGTTGACGTTTATTTTAGTCTTTCATTGCTGTTTACGAAAACAACACCTACAAAAATTTTAAATTTATTTGATACGAATAATTGAAGTTCTTGATTGCATAAACCGATACTTTTGTGGAGTGTTATTGTAATTATACTAAAGAGTTGTTTTCTCTTATAACCTATCTCTACATCTCCACCTTTACAAGTAGTAGAAACTGCCTACATACATGTCATTATTTATAAAAACGAAGACTTACATACAATCTGGTGCATAATGCTTAGTCTATCGTTTATAGTATATTTATGACTTATTCAATCCCAGCTCTTATTCGAACTTAAAAGCTTCGTATTTGATTCACAAAAAAAAACAGTAAAAAAATCCAGTACTATTATTTGTTATGTATTATTAAGATAAGTTGCAAGTTGTTAATATTATAGAACTAAGTTGAATTATTTAGCCGTTATACAACACCAATACGTAGAATGAAGCTTGAAATTGATTACTACTTAAAATTTGTAAACATTGTCTTTAGGGGTATCGGAATGTCCATTACTGATGAAGATACTAATCTTAATTTGCTACAGCGTCTTAAAAACCACAAGATATGTGCTATACATCTAATTCACATGAATATGGTTACGGTTTCTCAAATAATTTGGTTCACGTTGGCTATCATGAACAACACAAGCTTACTCCAAATAACGCTTTTGTTACCTGGTTCTACATTGTGTGCGCTAGGATGTTTCAAAATGTATTGTTTTATTTACAAGATACATAATATCAATAATATCGTTGATCGATTGAAATACATGAAAAGATACAGAATCTCAAATAATTTGACAAATGATGAAGAAATTATGAAAGATTGGCTCAAAGTTTTGATTAATTTCACTAAAGTGATTGCTCTTTTAGTTTTAATGGCATGCGTAGCGTTCATTTCAGGCCCTATTATATTGATAGTTTCATATTATTACAAAACAGGAACAGTTAAATTGTTTCTGCCATTTCTGATGTGGTACCCTTTTGATGAGTTTCAAATGCCGTACTGGCTGTTTGTTTTTATTCAGCAGTCTTTTTCGGGTGAGTAACATTTATAAGTATTCAACTAAAGATAGTCAAACATGTGAAACACACTATGTACTACGTATTCAGAGACATAATACTTCCATATTTACAAAAATAATCTTAATGATCGCACAAGGATGTGGCAATAAGCGAAAATGTAGCTTACAGTCAAATTCCTTAAATACAACATACGCTACAAAAATCGTCCATAAATAACGTATAGATTTATTTGAATCTATCGAAGTTATATTATTTTAAACCATAATATATATTAGAAATTGAACTTTTTATAACAGCCGAATTTGAGAAAAGCTTCAGCTTTTAGCTTTTCATATATCTATTTTATTGGTCGATTTAGAAGTTCACTAAGAGTAGATGCAGGAACGTTAGTGACTTCTGCTATGCTGTAATTTTTGATAAATCTGTGCGCACAACCGACGCGTGCGACGATTAAGGAGCAAGAAAGCGTACTACTGATATACTTTTCGCAACAGTCAACGTCAAAAATGTCAACTGACATGAGCCAATGGTCAAATAAACTTTAATACAACGATGCTGCCACCTACTTCCCTTTATTATCAAGCGAATTATTTTAAATTTATTTTATTTTCCTATACTATTTTCTACATATAAGTACTTATGTAAAATTATTGTTATAAGTATTGAAGTTTCAGCTTGGGCGACAGTAATAACAGTTATAGGAACAGATACTTGCTTTTTAACTTGCTGTACGTATATAAAAATACAGTTCCTATTCCTACAGCGTGATTTAGAAGAAATATTCGAAGGAATCTCAGAATTTTTGGCAAATACTGATGAAAGTGATTTATTTAAGGTAAATTTAGTGCAAATTGTAGAACATCACAGGGAATTGATCAGGTGAGTTTAACAAAGCGTTCGTATTTATAATCTTTTATTAGAAATGAGATAATTATGTAATAGTGTTCCCTTAGGAATAATTAGTTTTAGTTGTTTAAACCATGTGTTCAATAGTTCGTTTTGTTCAACTAGCGCAGTTATTTTAATATTTTTATTTATAACTAGCTTTGCCCACGGCTTCGCTCGCGTGAATTTCGGATTTGGTAAATGAGTTGACTTTTGGTTCATGAGGTTCTCTACAGATATAAAAATTCACCGTAACTCGAAGTCTTTAGAGACAAATTAATAACACTGGTTGAGCTGGCTTCAGCTTTTGCCAGACAAAATTATTTTTCTCGTCTAAGTAGGTGAGTATATAGATAGCATGGAACGTCAACGGTTTACCTCCCAATAAACGAGAGGTAGAACTTTTCATTCAACACAACAAAATTGACATCCTTTTAATATCCGAATCACATTATGACAGATGAAAAAGTCGTCTACATTAGTGGATATAATATATACTACACTAATCATCCCGATGGGACATCGCATGCTGTGACTGCAGTAATTGTAAAGAATAGCATTAAACATCATCTATTTCTACACTTTAAACAACCGTACCTGCTAGCTACTGTAGTATCAGTAGACATAGGTAGGTCAGGTAGGGCATACTTAACATCGCTGCGGTGTATTGACCGCTGCGACATCGAGTAGACGAACAAACGTTTAGCGATTTTCTAGGCAACTTTGGTGGCAGATATGTTGCGGGAGGAGACTTGAACGCCAAAAATATTTTTTGGGGCTCCAGGCTGACTACAACTATAAGCAGAGAACTGAAAAAAACAATAGACACAAATTCTCTTAATATTCTGACAACAAGAGAGCCAACTCACTGGCCCAATGATCCCTATAAGACTCCAGATCTCATCGATTTCTTTGTATATAAAGGAATGTCAGGAATGTAGACCGAGATCGAACCCTGTCTGGATGGTAGCTCTGATCACACACCCATCATATGCACACTGAGTACCTCCGTAATCTGGAAAGAACCCCGCGAAATGCTGAGTAATAGTAGGACTGATTGGGACACGTTCCAAAAATACATATCAGAGAATACCAATCTGCAGATACCCCTGAAAACAGACAAAAATATAGAAAATGACGACTGGTATGTAACTAACCTTATCCAAGTAGCAGCTTGGAGATCAACTCCGTGCTTTAAAAGTAACCCTAAAAAAAAAGATTATACGCTAGAAATACGTGAGATGATAGGTGTAACACGGAGACTGAGATGACAGTGGCATTCAAGTAGGAATACACATGACAAAAAGGCTCTTAATAAAACCCAAAAAGAACTGAAGCAAAAGCTCGCAGATTATGAAAATGACACTCTACAAGAAAAATTAAAGTCTCTATCACCTAATAAAGCCGATGACTACTCACTTTGGAGAATCAAAAAGGCCTTTAATCAGCCACAAGAACACAAGTCTCCATTGAGACAGGCCAATGGTGAATGGGCAAGAAGGCCTGCTGACAAAGCTAAGCTGTTCGCCGAATTCCTGAAAGATGTATTCAAACCAAATGAACCCGATAACACACACTCAGAAGAAGAAATCAATGAATTACTTGACGGGGAACAGTCACACAGAATGTCTTTGCCGCTAAAACTGTGTACTCCAAACGCCACCTGCCCAGGAAAGGAATTGTTTTAATAACTATTATTTTTAATGCAGTGCTTAGACTACAATACTTCCAGGTAATCTGGAAAGTATCAATCATAAACATGGTAGCTAAACCAGGAAAACCTCTTACCGAGGTATCTTCATATAGACCGATAAGCCTACTTCCAGTTCTCTCCAAACTATTCGAGAAGATACTGCTAAAACGATTGCTGCATATACTTGAGTAACAAGACACAGTACCAGAACATCAGTTTGGCTTCCGAGCACACCATGGAACGACAGAACAAATACATAGAGTGGTTCATACAATCCAAAAAACCCTGGAAAGAAAAGAGTATTGCTCAGCTGCTTTCCTGGACCTACAGCAAGCATTCGATAGAGTATGGCACAAGGGTCTCTTGTATAAATTAAAGATATGTTTACCACACACTGCATACATTCTCCTGAAATCTTACTTGGAGGCCCGTGTGTTTCAAGTTAAAAGTGGTGACAGCTTATCCTCATTGTACCCTATAGAAACTGGAGTGCCTCTAAGATCGGTTCTGGGCCCAATCCTGTACACAGTTTACACAGCTGACTTACCAACTTCAATATCAACTGTTACTGCAACTTACGTCGACGACACTGCAGTCCTGTCCTGCCATAAAGATCCAGTTAGAGCTTCCATCCAATTGCAAAAACATCAACAACAAAAATCTAGACAGCATTGGATCATGGATGAAAAAGTGGAGAATCAAACCTAGCGCTACCAAGTCCGTACACACTACGTTTACCCTAAGAAGAGGAGACTGTCCATCAATAATCCTAGAAGGTGAAGTTTTGCCACAGAAAAGTACCGCTAAATACCTAGGTATGCATATTGATAGACGACTTAGCTGGCATGAACACATAAAAACGAAAAGAGACCAAGCTAACAGGAAACTGAGAGACATTTACTGGCTAATAGGCAGGCAGACATCACTCAGCCTAGAAAATAAACTACTGATATACAAATGCATCCTCAAACCTATGGTCATATGGCATAGAGCTTTAGGGTTCAGCCAGCCATTCAAATATAGACATACTGCAACGCTTTCAGAACAATGCTCTAAAAACCTTAAGCTGCGCGCCTTGGTTTATAAAAAACACAGAAGTCCACGACTACTTACAAATTCCAACCGTCAAGGAGGTTGTAGAAAAAACCAACAAGAACTACAAAATTAGACTCCCAGGCCACAAGAACAAGCTGGCTGCTGCATTACTGGAGTCCTCAGGCTATATTTATAGACTTCAAAGAAAAAGATTAGCGTCCTTCTAATTCACAACTCCATATAATGAGAAAACGCATCGTAGGATGTGAATCTCTATTATAACTGCCAACATAATAGACAACCAATCTGATTAAAGCTGACACGGCTGATTGCAAATAAAATAATAAAAAAAAAAAAAAGTAGGTAAATATTATATAAAATGATCGATTGATATTCAAAGATGAATCCAATTCATGCAAAAGATGAATTCATCAGAATAATGTAGAGTGTATCTAGTTTATGGGCAATAGGTACCAAAATAAGTTTTCTCTGTTAATTTATTAACAGACAAAACGTAATATATAAGTACAATCGTAAAAAATATCCACACCCCTGTCAGTGGGTAAAGTGCCCAGGAGGCTAGCAGCGTTGCCTGCCACGTTGAATTGCAATGCTGATCCTCTGGATCTATAAAGTGAATTTTGATCAAAATAATTAAATAAAAATTAAATAATGTCATTTGGCCACGAAGATAATTATTATGAGATGTCCAAAGATGTTGACCTCCTGATGGTTGTAGCTAGCCTACAACCATCAGGAGGTCAACATCTTTGGACAAATGGATCAAACGATAGACAAAAACAATATGGCGGCCACATTGCTTGACATAAAAAAAGTCGTTGAGTTATATCAAGTGGGGTATCATTGAATAGGTACCTGATTTAAAAACAATTCATTGCCAAAATATAATTAATTATTTTTTGTTTACAGGTGTGCGGAGTTACTAGATGGTGTTTATTCTAAATCAACCCTGTGTAATGTGATTATAAGCAGTTTAATTATTTGTACAACAGGATTTAACTTAGTGGTAAAATTGTTTTTACGTTTGTTCCTACAATTTGTTTTATTTTGTTTTATTAGTCAAGATCGACTAACAAACACTGGAAATCGATTTACAACCCCAAAACGGCTGAGAAATTAACGTGTCAACTGCTGACTGGTCCGTTGTTCATATTCATTAATTAAGCTATTTAGCTCTAACCCTTTCGGATCGTCTACAAAGCAAGCAAAATGTCTGTTGATTAAGACTGCCTACAGCAGATCCGGCTATTTTATATTCGGTGGCTACGTGGGTTCTGACCAGGCCTTGACCAGCAAGGTATGGTTTCCCACGCAAAAAATGGTAAAATAATAAATTTAATCACATTTACCTACCTTAAAATAGACAACAATGAATGCTAACGTAATGCATCATATGATATGTCTACATCTACAGGCAGTTTTTAATTATATCGACTACTTGACTTATGGGCATAAACAAATTGTGGACGATTTGCTAATAGGACAACGTCCTTAGGAGGTCAAAATTGGTTACATAGACCTTTTGCTTAAGAAGACCAAAAGCATAATTATAAATATGGACATACTGCTTTGTAGATATCGCTGGTTGCTAAGTTCAAATGTCAAAGTTACATACAAACTTCCATCCCCTATCTTATCCCTTTAGGGGTAGAATTTATCAAAATCCTTTCTTAGCGGATGCCTACGTTATATCATCTACCTGCATGCCAAAATTCAGCTAGATCTGTCCAGTGGTTTGGGCTGTGCGTTGATAGATCACTATGTGGTAGGAGTATTCCTACTGAAGAAACCACTTTAAAAAAAACCGCCGTGCTTTTTTTTGAGCTTGATTCAATGTAGTGTTGTATTTGATTCAATGTTGGTGCAAGATTGGCCTTATCTACCTCAGAGGTGGTGCGGAAATCTTCTATTTATATAAAACTCAAAGCTGACTGACATAGTTATCTATCAACGCTCAGCCCAAACCACTGAACAGATCTGGCTGAATTTTGGCATGCAGGTAGATGATATAACGTAGGCATCCGCTAAGAAAGGATTTTGATAAATTTTTCCCCTAAAGGGATAAGATATGGGATGTAAGTTTGTATGTAACTTTGTCAAGTTCAAACCGATTAGGCTGAGACCAAGCATGCATAATATGCATGCTTGGTCTGGCTAATCTCTGGATGGAACATTTCGAAGAGAAGGCCCTGAGCCTTGGCCCTAAAACTATCAGACTTTGGAAACGTTATGTTGATGACATCTTCAGCGTAGTCAAAGGAAGCAAGCAAGAGGTAGATCAATATATTGCACATCTTAATGCTCTCCATCCAAAGATGCGTTTCACGTATGAAATGGAGGTGGACAGGTCATTGTCTTTCTTGGATGTCAAGCTAGCCGTAAGACCAGGTGGGTCCATATCACATAGTGTTTACCGTAAACCTACACACACGGACAGGTATTTACACGCAACGTCTCATCACCACCCGCGACACCTTCAATCTGTGATAACATCATTAAAGAACAGAGCATATGATCTCTGTGACCCTGAGCACCTGGGGCGAGAGCTAGACCATGTTCAGGAGGTACTTACGAACAATGGATTTAAGGTTAATACGCGAGAGAGACCAATAAAAAGAGAGAGACATCCTGGAGTGAACAGGCAACCTGCGTACCTACCTTATCTGAAAGGCGTGACAGATAAGATTGGCTCGGTGTTGAGAAACTACTCAATACACACCATTTTCACCCCGGAGGCCAAGGTTAATAGCATAGTACGCTCACCAAAGGATGTCCTACCTCTGCAATGTCCTGGCGTGTACAAGATTGACTGTAGCTGTGGCAGTTCTTATATTGGGCAAACAAAGCGGACCATTGCTGAAAGGCTCAAAGAGCACATAGCTGCTGTGAAGAACCGACAGACCAACAAGTCAGCTATCGCCGAACACTTGGTGAACGCTGGCGCTAATCACTGGATCGAGTTTCATAAGCCACGGGTAATCTCCACCGATCGCCACCATTACTCAAGACTTGTGCGCGAGGCCATTGAAATCAAAAAGTTCCCTAAAAACTTTAACCGGGATGACGGTTTCAAGTTGTCAGCAACGTGGAATCCAGTGATATCGAAAACAATACCTCCCTTTTTTGAACGGTCGGTAAACGTACAGACCAGCGTTACGGTCAGTGTTGTGTGTAGGTGGACTTTATATTAACATCTCAAGATGCGAGGGTAGATGATAATAATATATTATCTATCACGAAGACGAAGCTGTGACGTCGCATCACCAGTCAGCTTGCGACCACGGCCAGTGCAACCTGTGCCGAAACGTCAAGTAAAATAAAGGTAAATTAAATGCGCGTTAATATCCCGTTTATATAATATTTATTACAACTTATGCTGTGATTTGTAGTTGTGATTCTACTAATAATTAATAATAATAATTAGTTAAAGTGAAGATGATAATTTTAAATAAAAGACTATTTTTTTTCTTATTTGTGGCCTTTTATTCAAAATTTTAATTTACTTTTGAGAAATATTTTATATGCAAAAGGGACTTTTGTGCTACTAGTTGTCTGTATATTATAGCTACTACAACGATAAAATAAACGAAAGGTGGAGAATCAAAATACGCTTCGAATGATATATGACACAATAGCATTGATAGTAGAAGTGTCAAAAAACAAACAAAAATTGAAATGAAAATTTTCAATGTGCTCTGCTGAAAAAAGTTAAATTTTGATTTGTGGCCCTATTGTTTTAAAGCAGCGATATGCTACTATATATTGAAATAAGCCTTATTTTTCATAATATTTATAAACGCGAGCGAAATCGGGGGAAAAAGCTAGTGTGTGCATATAGTCGAAAATACGACTTTTCTGCCCTCTAAAGTCACTCGAAAGCGATGCTTTTTAGGAGAAAAAGGTTGAGATATTTTTTGTAGACAATTTTACGATCTACAAACTTTGTCTGAACCATTTTTCGATAGCTCTCGTAGTTTCAGAGATATACGCAAAAAACGCAAATTTGTGACCTTTGACCCTCCCTCGCCCCTCCGCTTCACCTCCTAGAGGTGGGGACTTTTAGTATGTTACCTCTCTAAGTATCCTGAATACGTTTCTGTAGAAATCACTTAGATTCCCGCTCACGCACTCTATACCCCCCTTTGAGTCATTCGTTGACTGGACTAAATGTACAATATCTATGTAAAGGTTTAGTTGGACAACATTTATCGCGACCAGACAGCCTCTTAGTCATTAAAAGAATACATAGAGATAGCTGGTAGATAAAGTAAAAATATTTATATTATTTTACAGTAACTTTAGATGATTTATTTTCGTTATTTTTTCAGGCTTTGGATGACTTTGTATTAAAGGCGCCATTTGCCGCTTTTCTCATATTTGCATTATTGCAAGTTTATTTATATTGTCATTATGGTGACCTTGTGACACGAGGTGTAAGTATTTTAAGTGATGGCAACTTTTTTAGGTAATAATTTTATGACACATTTTAAAGTTACCTATTGGTATTTCAGAGTACCGGTTTGGGTGATGCTATTTACAACAGTGCATGGTACAACGCAGGGCCAAAAGAAAGAAAATATTTATTGACTATATTATTGAGGTTAGAAGGCTCCCTGCTTTACAAGTTTACTTATGGATACATACATACAGAATTTTTTATAAAGAAAGTTTGGTTGTAGCTCTTGAATTTTTTAATTGCTTTAATACGGCAGACGAGGAAACGACATGCCTCATTATTTGAACTTGATAAGTTTCATACCAATTTCGCTAGCTACTGTACTCTACCAGCCCTTCTACTAGCTACTTTATCGTTCCACCTAAGCTCAGTAATATTTTCACACTACTTGTTGGTAAATTAAGCTGACACAGCAGTGGTATCGACAAATTAAGCTCAGTAATATTTTCACACTACTTGTTGGTAAATTAAGCTGACACAGCAGTGGTATCGACAAATTAAACTCAGTAATATTTTCACACTACTTGTTGGTAAATTAAGCTGACATAGAAGTGGTATCGACAAATTAAGCTCAGTAATATTTTCACACTACTTGTTGGTAAATTAAGCTGACACAGCAGTGGTATCGACAAATTAAGCTCAGTAATATTTTCACACTACTTGTTGGTAAATTAAGCTGACACAGCAGTGGTATCGACAAATTAAGCTCAGTAATATTTTCACACTACTTGTTGGTAAATTAAGCTGACACAGCAGTGGTATCGACAAATTATTGGGCCTTTTGCTGAAATGACCTATCATACAATGTGTACACTGCACTGGGAACGTGTTAATACGATTTGTTCCTGATTCGTCATCTTCCTAATTGGTCATCTTCCAAATTCGTCACTTTCCTAACTCGCCATCTTCCAAACTGGTCATTTTCCAGATTCGTCATCTTCCAAACTCATCATTGTACTGTCGAATTGAATTTTAACAGAAACTAAAAGAAATAATTATTCAAGTATGGACAGGAACAATATGTTTTATATCTTAAAGTGTACACACATATTTTTATGTATACAAGTGTTAATTATCGTTGATTTTAAATGCATATTTATATCTGTAAAGGCTACAAAAAAGTTATGTCTACAAAATAATTAAATTGACTTATTTCAAATGGTATGGCAATGTCACTTGTAAAAAACATTATCATGTACCTATCATTTTTATACTAATAAAATAATTTTATAATCATTCTTATCTATTTAAGTAATATATATTTAGTTTAAATAAATATTTATTTATATAACATTTAGGATAGTACACAAATACTTTTTTATTAGTAATTAGTAAAAATTAAAATTGCATAAATGTCAATTGTGAAGTGCACTTCCAATCCGGTTTTTTGACGTTCCGTTTGTTGTCATTTTTGATTTTCGGTGTATTTATCGTCTTACTAATTATTTTCTAAAGATAAAATTCAAAAATATTTACTTTTTCTCTTTCTCTAATGAAAAAAAATATATATTCTGGTTCATCAATTCATGCCTAATTTATTCTTATATACTTATTGACAAAGTGCTTCTTCTCTTATTTTTTTTTATAAACTTCATGATAGACAAGTAACACTCTTAAAGGTTACTACAAAGGATTTATTTAATAAATTTTTGTTGACAAATGTACACGGTATGACGAGTTTGGAAGATGACGAATCTGGAAAATGACCAGTTTGGAAGATGACGAGTTAGGAAAGTGACCAGTTTGGAAGATGACCAATTAGGAAGATGACGAATCAGGAACAAATCGTTAATACGTTTTAAAATTATTAACACTTAAGACTCCACTAGTTGTTACTACTAATTGATGTAACATTATTTAATTTAAAAAAATGGATTTCTGTTATATTTTAGATTACACGTTATGAATAAAATTCATAAGAAGTGTAATTGCGTAATAAGTGAATGGATGCTTAACATCAGGCACCTTAGAGTCATTCTGGTAGGCCAATTTAAAAAAAATAAGTTTTAAAATTGTTGCAGGTCCCAAAAGCCATGTAAATTCACCGCGTATTTGTTTTTGGACATAAACTTAAATACATTTACACGGGTATGTAAGAAATAACTATTTATTTAATAAATTAATTAGCTTTATACTCATCTACACATTAATAAAATGGTACATCTTATTTCCCTGGTATTACTAGATCCATTTTCTCCTGCATTAGAAGAAGTCTGTTGTTTTAGTGAAACGCCTTTGGGCTGATAATGAAGTACACCGAATCTCGTTTATGACAGTCTGAATCTGCTTATCAAAGTAATAAGTTATAGTAGCTACCTTGTGACCTCTTCAATTTAATATATATTTAAAACAGATTATTATTATCACTTAGCCGTTTCTATTATTATCTTATCAGAAAACTCCTGCAGTGCTACGTGGGTTCTTAGTTTTAGTTAAACATCATTGTGTCTTTTAACTCATTTTATTTACTTATCTTTAACTAAATGAATCTCAAAGTTCCATATACATACATTTCTAAATTATACTTAGAATCCAAAACGTAAAAGAGTAAACGATTGATAATTGAACTTTTTCTATTTATTCAACAGATATTCTAATATACGTAAATCTTATTATTCCATCAGGACCGGATTCATGTGCTCTTATTATTATTATCATTTTGTGATGATTTATCTTTAATTTGTTTGTTTCAGATACTGAGTACGTCATGGTCTTACTTTGCATTATTGACGCAAATATATCACGATTAAAATATATAAAAAAAGTTAAAACAATCTGATGTTACAGAATAAAAGAAATAAGTTTTGATTCAGATTATAACATCTTTTATTGAATTGCAACATCCCCTACAAAACCTATTTACTTACTTGTTTCTTCGTAGACAACCTATTTGAAATAGAAATAAACAAATTTTTGATGCTTTAATGGTTTAAAGTACTTCTGTTTTGCTTGGTATTTGTTTCATTTTCTTTGCTATTTTAAGAGTAAAGATACTGTCGAGAATATATTTTGAAACACACCTATTTGTCTTATTGAATAATGTATTCTCGATGTGTAAGTGGGCCATGAATGCGGTAGGCGAGATGTATCGCTATAGCCGTCGTCGTCGTGCCAAATAACAATGAAATCGGTGGCAGACGAATTGTCTGAGCATATAGACTAAACTAAAATATCCTTTGGAGACAAATGAACGTCTTGAACAATAGAAATCTATGGTTTAGCGATATAACGAGTATATTATTTTATGTTCCAGCATATTTTGGGTAATATTTATGTTCACTCGAAACCGAAATTATTGTATTATTGGTAAAAATAATACTACAGTGTTAAATTATTAACTATCAGTATAAAAAAAAACAAAACATAGGCAAGCTATTTAAAGTGACATTTGATGGCTTTTTAAAGTGAATAAAACAATCCCGTAATCATTATTCAGGATATTATTTCTTTGCCTAAAAATTGGAGACATCTTCGTGTATCTGTACAAATGCTACGTAGTTTTAACCCTTACATTGTAATAATATTTCTTTCGCAGTAATCTAAACAAATAAGTAGTAGATTAGGCCAGCGGTTCGCAGATGTTTGCTGACATTTCACAGCCATCATTAATTTATACGAAACATTAAAGTTTGTCTCAATAGACGTTGAACTAATTCCTGAACAAATTGCGGGAAGCGTCTAAAGATAATTTGTTTTATCTTAAAACATACATAACTCAGAAAACAAAAACTATTTGTAAAGTATGCATTGATTTACAAAAAACCAAAGATACACACTCCACTTCCCAAAACCGTCCGCAACAAATAGGCGCATTGTGCACTTTTTTTAAATTAGTATCGCGTTGTTCTACCGGCAAACGTCAATCATTAAATTTTATTGCTTTATGTGCATTACTTTTTAAAAACAACTTTATGACATGCGTGTAAGATTGAATTTGAAAAAAAAAATATGTTACGATATTACTATACGTATTTATTGCGTATGTTTAATTTGGTGACACTTTTGGCTGTTAGTTTTGTTTGAAAATGTGCATCTTGGGTTTTTTATATATCAATGAAAGTATGTGTTAAATTTGGAACATGCTCTTTTGACATCATTATTTAACAGAAACTGTGTCCATTTTCGAGGAATAATGTGACAATAAAGAGGTGTGTGCCGTGTAATTAACAAAGGTGCGACTAAATTGGTGTAATAGTAGTCATACTACATAACATGCATACCTTCCTGTATACACACACGGTTTGTTTTGGATTGTTTTGTGGTTGGTTTAGTTACAACATGCGATAAAAACTTATATGCTTATAAACTTATATGAATAAAGATGCTAACAAATGTAGACAGAAATAGGTTTTGAGATAGGTATAGTAATAATTAGCTTAACAAAAAATCTCAGAAAAGGTTAATAAAAATCATTGAGGTAAATGTACTACGTAGTACATATTACCTCAATGATAAAAATCGACAAATATTTGAAACATCGTAGAAATCAACACTATAGAAATTTAGGAGGTGGGTAAAAGGAGAGCCAAGACTTCCGGATAGTTCAGAAATGTTGATTGTAATAAAAGAACAGTTCTTACAAGTTATGCTCAGTCAAAGTAAAAAAAGTACTGTGTAAACGGCTTATCTGCTTATGCTGTGATTCTAAATCACATTCTATTGAATTCATCATTATTTTTTATATTCAAGCCCGAAAACATTTATTTACGAAACATAAATCAGTATTTCTCCGGTTTACCTTATCTGTATCGTAGCAAATTGTTATGTATGTGTGGACTGAGGGCCCATTTTTTTTTTGCGGTTTTTTGCAGATTAATCAACAAAAGTGCATAGTTAAAGTTGTTAAAGAGTTTGTTAAACGATTATCAGAGTTTGTTAAGACTTCATTCAAAAGATATATCGCTTTAAGTGGGTCCCTCAGTTCAAACACAAAATCTCCCATAATTAGATAGGTAATGAATTAAACAACAATTTTTTGGTAAAAATCCTTAGTTAAACATGTATAAAAGTATAAAAAGCATTGAAAAGCCTAATATGAGTAGCTAATAAAAAATAACAAACGTTTTAAAAGGTCCCCGAGGGCCCACTTGAATTTATCTCATAATTAATCAATTATAGCATGAACATTAAATATTCCTAAGCCAAACATTTGTTAAAAGGGCAAGGATAAATTTAAAATTAAAGAAAGATCACAAACAGTGATAATTATTGTTATTTTTAAGTTTTTAAGTGGTCCCTCAGTCCACACACTATGCAAATGCTAATTGTTAAATATATAATTAAATACAACAATTACGAAAATGGGGAGCCTTTCAGTGCATAGTTAATTTTGTATTTTATCGATCTGTATTTATCTTGTGTCTGGTTTATTTATATTTTTTGTCATTTTAACTGTTTTATTAATTTTCATACTAAGTCTGGTGTGGGGTGTCCACGTTTTAAGAAAACGGCTGTATATTTGTTTTTAATGTCATTTATTATTAATTTAGATATTTATTTATTTATAATTAGGATAACCCACGAAACATACACAAAGTCAATCAGAAATAATACAATACTTAAGTAGCTCAAGCAACAGTGCTGATTCCATTACAAGTTGCCACGGCAAGCAAAACATTACACAATATTAATATTAATCAATTAAATCTAAATTGCAATCATTTTTTAAATGTAAAAAATAAAACAATAAAATTTGCAATACAGTAAAATTAAAATGTAATAAAATTTTAAGTTTTAGGCAAGTGACAGGTTATATTATTAATTAGCTACAATCGTAATACATATCTGTATGTCTATACATATAAATAAAATTGGAGTATCTGTTTGTAACACGAAATCCACAGTTTTTAAGGGTAAAAACGGAACCCCAATTACTAAAGCTCCGCTGTCCGTCCGTCCATCTGTATGTCACGAGGCTGTATCTCCTGAACCATGGCAGTTAGAAAGTTGAAACTTTCACAGATTATGTATTTTAGTTGCCGTTATAGCAACAAATACTAAAAACAAAATAAAATAAATATTTAAGGGTTATTTATTTTTATATTGGAAAAATAATTTTTGACAGCTAAGTCACGTCGTAAAATTTTTAAAAGATGAGTCGTGAAGTCATCGCATTCTGGCGCGAAAATAAATAATAATATGGGTAGAATAATAATACAATTTTATTTTATTTTAATTTAAAATTAATACTCGTAACTGAACGAATTCACGATAATCAACAAGCTGACAGTTTACCACAGATTTGAGAGTTCTACTTTCTTTTATATGGTTCTTGTTTTTATGGATTTAAGAGTTACTATATAAATAAATAATTTAGAATAAAACTGTCAATATCTACTGCTATTATAAGAGGTCAGAGTGAAAGTAAAATAAAAAAAATATTTCAAAAGTTATGTAGACTAAATTATTATGTTTTTTAACATTTTTATCAATTTATTATTAACTGCAATACGGGACCATAAGAATTCTATGTCATAATTTTGGAAAATTTAAAGATTAGGTACTTCGTAATATATATTTTTTTAAATCATTAATTTAACAGGAACATGTATTTTTTTATTGTTTGTTTACGTTTGCATCAAATAGCACTCAATTCGGTCCGCATACGGCCCAACACAATTATAACTAAGTATTTACTTTTATCTCACACTTTATGACTATACAGAAACTTTAAAACGTAATGTAACATCATTAATGTATGTAATGGTTCTTGATTATCTCTTGACTGCATGGACACTCTACTTGTACGAAAAACATATTTTGTAAATTTTTCGTAAAATAATTATAAAACCAGTGATAAGATAAATACAGATCGATAAAATACAAAATTAACTATGCACTGAAAGGCTCCCCATTTTCGTAATTGTTGTATTTAATTATATATTTAACAATTAGCATTTGCATAGTGTGTGGACTGAGGGACCACTTAAAAACTTAAAAATAACAATAATTATCACTGTTTGTGATCTTTCTTTAATTTTAAATTTATCCTTGCCCTTTTAACAAATGTTTGGCTTAGGAATATTTAATGTTCATGCTATAATTGATTAATTATGAGATAAATTCAAGTGGGCCCTCGGGGACCTTTTAAAACGTTTGTTATTTTTTATTAGCTACTCATATTAGGCTTTTCAATGCTTTTTATACTTTTATACATGTTTAACTAAGGATTTTTACCAAAAAATTGTTGTTTAATTCATTACCTATCTAATTATGGGAGATTTTGTGTTTGAACTGAGGGACCCACTTAAAGCGATATATCTTTTGAATGAAGTCTTAACAAACTCTGATAATCGTTTAACAAACTCTTTAACAACTTTAACTATGCACTTTTGTTGATTAATCTACAAAAAGCCGCAGAAAAAAAAATGGGCCCTCAGTCCACACATATACAAATTGTTTACAACAAAGAAACCCAAGCGTAGCGTCTCACGAAAAGTTAATTTAGCGACATTATCTCATCAGTGAATAAGTAAAACTAATGACCACAGATACGTTGAAGATAAAGATTTACTAATTTGTATTAATAGCTGGGCCAAATCTGACACATAATGTTATAAATAGCGACAAGACGCACTAAAATGTCGCATTGTCGAAAACACTGAACTTATACAAATAAATATCCAAAAATATCGTAAAAATAAAAATCACCGATCGTATACGTCATATTGTGACGTCAGTAAAGTTAATTAAAATTTTATTGCAGTTCATGTTTTATTTATACAATGTAATAAAAAAAGGATTTAATGCCAGCTAAGAGTATGTATGTCACTATAATTGGATCATTTCGTGAATTTGTGCAAAATACCGTACCAATGCGTTTTTATTTTCATCGTTGTCCATTTTGGGATGGACAAATGACGCATGGCAAATAATAATAAAAAAGGTTGCCCAGTGTATGTTATGGATAATTTACCTATACGCTATGCTGAGCGGTTGAATATATTTTTTTTATGTTTAGAATTGAAACTTGAGAAGAGATGCTATTTATTCTTATCGGTTAATTAGTTGTTTGCTGTTGGAAAGTGCAGCATTGACTCTATAATATTTTTTTAAAATATTTTGTGTATACTCTCTCGAAAATAAAACTATTCACTTGAGTAATAACAATAAATACAATGACGTTTTATAGAATTTGTAACGTGTACGGGTAGCTATATGTTATATTATTATAATAGAGGTAGAGAATAATTATGTTCTTTCTGTTTGTAGCAATATAATTAATTGGCAGTTTAACATTAACATGATACTTAATAGAGAAAAGTTCCTATTTCTGTTGCGAACTTGTTTTCAAACCAAAGCAAAGTATCTACAATAAATAAGCATTAAACTCTCTTTCTCTATAGACTAGACTATGCTTTCTTATCGCTTAGCTAACTAACTTTTGTACATTTTCTTTCGTCTTTATTATTTTTACATAACGTTCATAACAGTTATTAAGTCGCATTTTCTTTGGTAACAGTTATAATAAGATTGTCCGTGTAAACATATTATATTCCTGTTTTCGACGAATAAAAGTATTTTCAAACATAACATCATTCACTTTACCAAAACGAAGACTTTGTGACGTAGAAGCTCAAATTCACGTTATATAACTCCTTCTTGGATGTCGTTCAAATCTAAAAAAGGAACAAAATTATGAATTATTATTACAACTTAAAATAAAACTAAGGCACATAAAGAAATCAGCAATCTCCTCTGATAGATTGGAGCAGACGCGTCCCTGCATTGGGGTTTGTAAAGGCTAATCATATAATAAATTTACTTAATTCGTTCTATGAAACCGTAGAACAAAGAAGAAACTATTGTATAAATGCGAACCAAATTCTATTATGTATAGTCAAAAACTAAATGGCTTTATCACCTCTAGAGTTAGTGTTAGTTGCATGTCATAAAACTATTAGGTTCAATATCGCAAAACAAAACATCAGCTAAAGCATGACGCTACTTTGACATATCAGTTCTCTTGTATTAGCAAATAGTCGTTAAATATTTATAAAAACAAATAGTAAAGTCAACGTTATTGACTGTTACTAGAGCATATTTTCGGTTAAACGTTTTATTCTAATGAATTTCTCTCTTTTTTCCTTCTATGTCCATCCCTTTCATTTCTTGCATGACGTCATTGGCGCATATTTCAATTTAAAGTTTTCGTAATTTTATAATATAAAACAAATTAAGGTAAACCACCTAATCGTTAGAAGTCCTACAATTATTAGCACTTAAGAGTTAAAAGTGAGTAAAAAGAAAGAAAATACTATAGATTATTCAAGTTCAGTATGATTATTCAAGTTCAAATATTATTTATTTAATATTTTTTACATATTTTATTTATTTCATGTGTCAACATAGCAACAATAAGTTTATCAGAATCCTTTTATTGGCAGTAGTGCCAATGATATTTATTTAATACTATTCAATCACATAATAATGATTAAGTATAAGGTATAAGCAAAGATTAAAGTATTTTATCATTTTATAATATTTCATATTTTAGTCTGACACGAAGTTCACTCTTAAGGTGCCAACAATTGGGTGGCTTACCAGCCAATATTTAAATTCTACATTTTCAGTTTTTCTGAAATGACAAGCTTGTAATGTCACAAGTAACAAGTTGACTTTAGTTTTAAATGGTTTGTCACATACAAACTCTACAATTTAATATAGTGACATTTGTTTTGTGTTAGTAGATATTATTATTTATTGCGTTGAAGTGAAAGTTTAAAATAGATTGCACTTTTAATCTAAGCATAGTTTTGATTACGGTCAACCAATGACGTCAAGCTCACGCATAAACATTAAATAACGATCGTAATGAATTTGAATTATGATGGAATTTTTTGTCAAAACTGATAAAGCCATTTCGTTTTCGGGTATACCTAAAACGATATTAGGTACCATAAAATGCCTATTGTTAAAAGGTTTATAATAATCCCAATAAAGGGAATAGTTAAAAAGTTTTCCTTACAATTATAAAATAGTTAATATCAAATACTTACACACGCATGGCACAGGAAATTATAATCACGCAAGTAACGTCACGCTTTCCTCCATTTTATATTAAACTAACTAAGGTCGTTGTGAATAGGTAAATTAAGTATTGCGTCTACAAATTGTTAAAAGTTCTAAACAAATTTATTTTCCTTAAATTTCTTATACCTGCCACCTTAACGCTTCACTGTAGGCAAGGGCACATTACTCTTATCATGAAAGGAATATTGGCATGCTAATACATAGGTACTCGCCGTTGGTCAGACAGATTGGCTTCTCTTTTAATATGCAACGTTTCTTAAATTTTCCTTTATCGACGATGTTCACTATCGGAATAATTAAGAAAAGTTTTTTATACTTAATCTTCTCCTAACCCGCTCCCCGTAACATAGTTACCGTGGTTGCCCACTATATTATCATCACCATATTAGTCAAAAGTTAGCCAACTTAGTGTTTGTGCTATAATTTTTTTCCATCACTGAAGGAGATTCGTTCCATCTGTGCTGCCAAAAGTTAAGTAACCGTTGAAGGATAGACGGACTTAATGTACTGTAACATAACCCTTCGTTGTAAGATAGTTAAGACTGTACTGTTAGTAAATACTTTGCACTTAAATACTTTACTAAAAACTGTATTTGTCTGCATCTGCGGGAATACGTCCATCTGTTGCCATATTGCTTGCAATGAGCTAAGATTTAATATAGTGGAGATTGTAATATGACTTACTTTTGGCACGATCTTTGTTCTATGCTTTATTATGTTCTTGAGCTAAAGTTTTAATTATCTAATTTTAAAAATTATTTTTAATTAACAAGCAGTAAACATCAGTATTTATAAGCGACCCCTAAGACCCTTCCGGGTGTTAAAGGACACTGCTAACTTGGAAACCAAAGCTGGTAAAAATGATTTAATAGAGATATACATATAATCTCTATAGTCTCAAAATACATACTTACGTGTCTTTTTATTTCAACAGTCAACATACTTTGGCAAGGAATAAATTAAGGAAATATTAGAAAACTTGAAACTATATTTCGTGTGTTTCACACTCAACATTGATTTCACTTTTACCACAAAAATATTTAATGTTCTTTTAGTATTGCCAACTGATTGTCAAGGTTAAACATAATTTTATAATAAAATAACCCGCCTCAACCAGATTATTCGTAACGATTATAACACTTACACAATTTTGTTTACATCCATATTATGTGCCTATGTTTTAAAAATTGTAAGCAATTTGAGTACCACCTTTTTGAGTCGGTACTTTATTACCGACTCAAAAAGGACTTAACAAATAAATAGACTTTGTAAACTTCACGAGATACAGTGCTCACAGAAGGAATGACAAATTACCGTTTGTAGGCAAACATAATTAATCACTGCGAATCTACACAAATCTGTTTATTTAACTCACAAAATGTTTTCGTAAAAGTACCTCAGATCGTGTATTATTACTTTCATCACCCTAATTACTGGGTGCCGAATTTTTCAACCAATCGTTAAGGGATCCATCGATTATTCGGCCAATTATTCGACCAGCAGTTAATCGACCAGTTGTATTTCGGAATTCCGTGGCAAACCCCTAATTACTAGTGCCTAGTAAAAACGCAACGCTGCTTATAAATTCTCCACTAGAACTGGAAGGGATCTCGGCTATTGAATTAATACTGGGTAGACTTCTCTAGGGTCTTCTATCAAGTTCACCCTTTTTTGCATTATATATTATGTTTCAATCTGTTTAAGGAACAGTGTCTTGTATATCTTGTCTTTCGGGAAAACTTTTTCAAAAGTAAGTAATGTAGGATTTCTTTGTTTATTTCTTCAAAACATATAATGATATTAAAGCCGTAATATGTTAGTATTACTGCCTTTATGCGTCTAATGAGATGGTTAACAATCCGAAATCTGAGAAGACATTAGTGCTAAAATATTCATATTTCTCGCTCAAAAATAAATTGCCGTAATAAGTTTTCTCTTTAACCTTAGAGGAAAAGAACGAACATTCTTAATAAAATTACGTCTAAATAAGCGTTATAATTTATCATAATGGTGGCCACATTTTATTTTTAGAAAGGTTCGGAGGGGACATAATTTTAGTAACATTGAGAAACAACTGGCACCTGTGTCCTAATAAAACATAACAGCGGTCATAAATCAGCATAACAAGCACACTCAATAAAATACTATCGTCCCCCAGCATCATCATAGCGTAATTTATTGTCCGAAGGGCGAAGTTGGCGTAGAAAATGACAGCCCTAAAAAAAGGGCCATAACAAAGTAAATGAAATCAAGGAATAAACAAAGAACTTGGATACTTTAAGTTCTGTGATTGGGTCCCTGACTTTATTGGGTCAGCCCGATTAACACTTGCATTTCTTTGGATAATTTAGCAGGCAATTAACATAAACTACAGGTTGAGTTTTTTTGCGACAAACATAAAAGGTACAGGATTTGGGTTTAACGCACTAAGCTAAATATTGTATAGCTAAATAAGGTGTTTCACAGATTTTATATCAAAAACAAGAAGAGGCAAAATAAGTATGTTGTGATAAGCATGAAACACTATAAGGAAAACGTCAAGACAAATAATAAACAAAAGCTTTTAACACAAACAAAGAGAAATAGAAATATTTTTTCGAATTATGTTTCAGTCTTTTAGCTCGAGCTCTATTTCATCTCATATACAAGTATATACTCGTAGTACAGTCGACAACAAAAGTTGATTAGCGTATTATCCAATATTACAACGTCACTTTTCGTGTTTAGCAATTAATGGAAAACTGGTCTTTAGTGTTTATTCGACATTAGTAATGATAAAACTATTTTGTCATCTCGTCTCGACACCTACTTATGGAAGATTTTACCGTTAAGATGTTTTGTAATATTGGATGTCCTAATTAACTTTTTCCGTGTGGTGACGGAGTAAGAATACAATATGTCACCACCCCAACTCATCCCATGGGTGTCGTTAAAACTGACTAAGGGACTCACCCTGAATATTATCTTTACGAAGTAAAAAGAAGGAAAACTTGAAATTAAATTCTATGCCAATCAGTCTGGCCAGCAAGGTATTAGTAGCATAAGTATCCCTCCTTCACGGGAGGAGGCCCGTCCCTGCAGTAGAACATTGATGGGCTGGTTTAATGGTATGATGAATTAACTTTTGTAGTTGACAGTACTTACATAAACGAAAACGACTGTTGCCAAGTTATTTTAATTAACAAGTGAAGGTCGCTCATTCAGCTCACAGTTCGAGACCTAATCTCACGGAATGATCTAAGAAATAAACAAGATTGTTATAGCACTACAATAAGCTTGGTAACATTTTTCATAAACAGGATTTCATTAGTAGAAGTTTTCTTATTATAATACATGCGTGATATAGTCTTGCGTTAACATTAAAATAAGGCGACGCGACCACGACGTGAGCTTTTTAACAATTTTTTTTTATTTAAGTATTTATTGTTACACAAACTTGTTACAAAAATTACATATTTGAGAGATACTATTATACATATACATATATTTGAATTGGATAGAAAGGGTCTTGTCATGATCTTTCATTAGCCCAATATTGTTCAAATTTCTGTTTTACCTCATTATGAGTAGAATAAGAAAATAATCATCATAACATCCCATTAATGTCACACTTCAGGGACGGGCCTCCTCCAGTGTCTCCTCAGTGAAGGGATACTTGGAATACTAATACCAGCCGGAACGGATTGATATATGGTTTAATTTCAAGTTTTCTTCTTTTTATAACGTAAAGATAATATTCTTCAGTGTGTTACCACCCCATCTCATCGCATGGGTGTCGTAAAAACCGACTGTCCCTTAGTCGGTTTTTACGACTCGACTCGACTACGATTATCCGTGAATATTATCTTTCGAAATAAAAAGAAGGAAAACTTGAAATTAAATTCTATACCAATCCGTCTGGCCAGCGTGGTATTAGTATGTCCGTCCGTGCAGTCGGACATTAATGGGCTGTTATGATGAGTGATTCTACCACTACTTACGATACGGACATTAAATAGTAATAGTAGTAGAAGTTAGTAGATAAAACATTAAAGAACGACTACAGATTCTAAACTATCAGTAAATAAAACCAATTAGACTTAAAAAACAGATCGCTTTCCCAAACATTATGATGAAATGTTTCTCTTGAAATAACATCTGAGTTAACAACATTAAGAACTTTCTATTTGTGTAATAGAGTTGCTTATATTTGATCCGTTTTCTTCAAAGTTTTTAAGCACGTAAGTACTATGTCATCTTTTAATAAAGATTAATGTTCCCCTGTACAACCACTTTACGTCGGTTTAGTCTCATTTTATTTTATTAGAATTATATGTATGTTACTGTAAGTTTATAGAAGCCTGACATTAAAATAAAATATGTACGTATTATTGTTATAGCTAAATTCAAGTTTGAATCTATAAAATTATACAATTATAATTGGCCAACAAATCAAATACGGAGAGAAACGGAACTGAATTAGTAATCTACTCGTAGTTTACTACAATCCTTCTTTTGCTCTTGTCGATATAATAATGTAGGAGTGGTTATATTTCCTTTGTCGATTTTCACGACTTGCATGGCACTACACCGTTGCCAAGAGAAGAATGCTGCTTCGCTCGTTAGCTCAGTGATTACCGTTTAAAGTTTAGGAACGTTTTTGAGTATTATATATTAAGAGTAGTTTAGGTTTAAAACAAAATCTAATTACCTACCTACTGTATCATGATTTACTTGTACCATGATAGCGATACGTCCGATATAGTAAGATTTATTGAACGAGCCATTAATAGGCCGTAATCTAATGAACTTTTTGCATACCTACCGCCCTACTAATTGCCTGCGGCAAAATTATGTTAAATATTGTCATAGTAGGTACCTACTGATAGTGTCACGTCGTTAATGTTAGTGCTTAAAAATAGAATTAAAATTGCTTATATTATATTTGATATGATATTAATGTAATAGCGATAAATTTTGCTTTTCAAATCATAGGATTTTTATTTTTATAGCTGTTTTATGTTTTAGCTATAATCTAGCTTTTAAAATTTTTAAATATTATACAAAACTGTTGTGTTTAAAGCCTACCTTGTTTTAACAATAAAAAAATACGCTGTATAGGTACCACAACCAAACATTTACAGTATTTAATTAAGTAATTCAAACTTAATATAGTTTCGAGATTTTTCTTATAATAGGTTCGATGTTGTAGGCAAACATAAACTTCCAGCTTATGCTAATGTTAAAGTTTGCATTCACAAAGTATAATGAGTACGTGTTATGAAAAATATTTACAACTGACACGTGGTTTCATAAGCATATTTTAACTTTATGAAATAGTGCTAAAACATTATTCCTTAATTATTAATACTCACGCTATAATGCAGTATATTTTAAAATAAATAAAATTAAGCTTAAATTGTATGTTTTTAGAGTATATTTTCGTTTAAAGTTTATAAAAAGATTAATAAAATCTTATCAGTACCGTGGTGATGTGTTAGAAATGGTAATATCTGCATGCGTACGTTTTACCGCGGTACTCGTTTTGCTTGATATCTAAGTAATTCGGCATATAGGTACGAGTATAATTAAATTTAAGTACTTGCTTCCATTCAAAATAATAAACAGATAGATGATGCCGTGTTATATAACGTTTTATAACCGCAGATAAACAATTTATGTTCATGTGGGGATGCTTCCTAGTCATAATTTATAATGACAGTTGTTATATGTAAAATAGGAAAACAATATTATTGATATCATCGACATTCTCATTATCATCATAGCAGCTAATTAATAGACGTTCAGTGCTGGGGATGGGCCTCCTCCAAATATTTCTAACCCACGCGGACCTGTGCTTCTCTCATCCATCTAAGCTTCTATATGTTGATAATTATGCAATAAAGCGAATGTACTTATGAGACATAGATTTAGTCAATCTGCTTGTGACTTACTTTCGGTAGCTATTTCAAGGGTTCGACCTGGGTTCACCAGTACAGTCCAGTCTTCCTAATACTTAAATTTGAAAATGCCTAACGATTTCTTCACGGCAAAAATCTAAAAAATCGAAAGACGGCAAACAAGTACGCTTGCAATCAAAAGCAAATAATAGTAATTGACAACATATGTGGGGCATACAACTACAACAGTAGAGTTATTCGAGGCACGTTCAGACTGGAAAATCAGGAAGTAGGGAGACGAAAAGATTGTAAATAATGGTTTTGACGCCTGGCGAAACTATAATACAGCAAGAAGAAGTGAATGGAACAATATAACATAATAATATTTCATTCGTATTTATTGAAATCTTATTGTTTCACTTCCGTATATTTCTGGTCATTAGTTGTTTTGTTATCTACATGAAATTCAAAGCCAGCTTCCTGGTGGTTCATGTATACGTATGTATACCTACATAGTTACTTTTTAACCTACTTAACCGTTAATTTCCTATCAATTTTACATTTTTATTTTATTATACTATTTATAATAATTTTGCTTTTTGAAAGAATAGATCTACAGTAAACAAAACGTCCTAAACATGTATAGAATTGCTTCTCATTGCTTTTCTGTTTTCATGTAGGTACTTGCATTGTTTATCTTAAGGATATTTCCTACGGGAATCACGACAAGGATAATATTCCAATTTCTTTTTTTTTTGCTTATCATATTCTCCTGATATGTTTTGCGTAAAGGTGCTTCTAAATATTTATTTCTATTCCAAAGATACATAACAGTAAGAAGTACATACATCTGAAATTGGGTATACTTTATTGGAGACCTACATAATATTAGGTATTAAAGAAAGCAAATGCCTTAAAGACGTCTAGAACTGTTAACAGCAACCCAAAGTGATGCAGTGACTTTGTAAGGTTACCTACATATTACTTATCTACTTACTCTGTAGGCTCAACGACCCAAAATGAGTTTTGGCCTCCGACCCAAAAGAACGCCATCCTGTTTGATCCTAAAGTTACCTATTAAATTATGTTATAGGTAATTAAATTTAGACCACAGAAATATGAATAAGTTATGCGAGTATAAAATAAATTCAAATTAACCGTAATAAATATCACGTAAAATAGATTGTGACAAGTAAACAAAAAGAAAGAAGATCAGTTTCGCTGATTTATTCACTGTCTCTGTGATTTAGCTTTACGTAACTTTCTAGAGATATTTTCCTTTTCCCCTAGCGACTACTTCATTCGAGCAAATTATTCAAATTTAATGTTGGTATACGCTTCCTTTTTTACTTCCCTACAATACGTAGCATTTCTTATCAAAATGTTAGAACTAATACCTAGGTAAGATACATTACTATGTTTTGTACCATCAAATTTAGATTTCATGTTACACTACTACTCTGCGACGCTTCACCATTCACGTAGGCATACCTGCAGTACTAATATACAATTGACCAGACTAATTATATAGGCTTTAAGGCAAAGTTTTTCTCCTTTTGCTTGCGTAAAGAGTAATGAGATAAAATAGAAACACTAAGTATTAATTCTTTTACTACGGCACCACACGGAACAATTATCGATAAATACTAATGCAAAATGCTTAAGGCTTACTCTTAATTTAAACTGAATTAGTTAATTACGACATCAAGTATTCCAGATACGTTTATTTACGTTATCTGTACAGACGAGATAATCACAAAGAAGAACAATATTCGTTTAAATGTAAAGAGTAAATAGAGTTTGTAAAACAGTCACGTCTACAAGTTAAACGAAAGAACAATTAGTTACATAGGTATGTACGTCATTCATTTATTTAACTTAACTAAATGAACAACGTTATAGATTACCTAAAACGTTGTATACTTTAACTTGTAATTACTTACTGTTAATGTTAAATAGACAATTATTTAAGAAAGTAAAAAGCACATCAAATAATGTACAACAATATACTTTTGTTTTAGCGTTTAAATAATTATTGATTCTAACTTCATCAATGACTACGAATCCGAGTAAACTATACAAACTGCGACCACATAGTCTCCAAACTCAAAGATAAACCACTGTATGTTGGTCTGTAACAAGAGTATAGTACTGCAGAAATAGATCATTCTTACCTATTGTTTAAAATGACACTAGAAAGAAAGAAAGAAAATACATTTATTCCTGCTTTAAGGTTACGATACAATAAAAAATCATAACAAAGCCACATCTGTGCAGGAATCGGACCACACTCAGCATAATATACGGCACACCAAACAGTTATGCTCAGTCGCTTACAGTGCTGATTTTCAGTAAGCCCCATTGCAAGAGTTCACCCCTGAAACTCTAAAAATATACTAAAACACTAAAAATATACTGAAGTAAAATTGAATACATTTTGTTAATATTTCAGCCACGACCTAAAATTTGAAGAATAATAGACCGTATTATTGCTCTATTCAAGATAGACGGCTTTAATCAAAAAGGTTGATTGCTGTAATAATTCTTGTCATTTTAGAAAGGACATTGTAAAATTAAATAGTGTTTTTACGCTACATTATGTTATCCTATTATTCATCTAGTATATTTTATTAAATTAGTTAAGGAGGATTGTAACGATAGTAGTCTCCTATACCTAAATTCACGTAAAGAACGCGTGACTATTAGGTTGGGGAAAAAGTCTTTTCGTATTTTTGTATGAAAAGTCAAGACATTTTTTTCAAAGTTTATTTACATTTATTTACAATATATATGTACCGTTTTGTTGAACAACTTTCTGCCATTTTGTGGGCAGAGACATTATCCCGTTACTGTAGAAACTTTGGGACTTCTGATCAAAAAAACGGGACAAGTAGTTTTGGCAGTCCTCTCTTGAGGTCAACCTTACAGAACCTAAAGAATTCTGAAGAGACCGAAACAGGTGAAAATCTGAAGGCGCAAGGTCAGGGCTATATGGTGGATGCATTAGGACCTCCCAGTCGAACTCTCTTAATTTTTGCTGAGTGGCTAAAGATGTGTGTGGTCTAGCGTTATCGTGATGAAAGACCACACCCTTCCTGTTGATCAATTCCGGCCGTTTTCTCTCTACTGCTTCCTTTAATCTCATCAGTTGCTGGCAGTAAAGATCAGAATCGATGGTTTTGCCGGGCGGTAAAAGCTCATAATGAACAATGCCCTTCCAATCCCACCATACACACAGCATCACCTTATTTCGTGTTAGGCCAGGTTTGGCCACAGTCTGTGAAGCCTGGCCAACTTTCGACCACGACCTTTTTCGCACGTTCTTGTCGTACGTGATCCACTTTTCATCGCCAGTTATCAATCTCTTCAAAAACGGCTCGGTTTCATTACGTCTCAATAATGAATCGCAAATGAGTACACGGTTCATTAAGTTTCTTTGAGTGAGCTCGTGTGGCACCCAAATATCGAGCTTTTTTGTATAACCAGCTTTCTTCAAATGGGTCAAAACTGTTTTTGGTCAATTCCCAGTTCTTCAGCTACATCGTAACTACTAATATGCCGACCTTGCTCCACTCTTTCAAAAATGGCGTCCATTTTATTCGTAACAGGGCGACCAGAGCGAGGTGCATCTTTAACATCAAAATTTCCGGACTGAAAACGTTTGAACCAAATTTGTGCTACTATTACTGACACTGCATCAGGTCCATAAACATCACAATTTTTTTTCACTGCTTGAGTTGCATTTTTGCCTTTTTTATAATAACATTTTAAAATGTATCGAATTTCTTCATTAAATTCACTCATTTTTACGGAGAGAAAAACAAATGAAAAATAGCGGGAAACAACTTTTTTTTATTTTTTTCTTTTCTTTATAATGTAACCTTTTTAATGTTACCAAAACCAGCCAGACACAAGTAGTACAGTCAAAGAAATTTTATAATAAGTTTATACCTACGTTATGCGAAAAGTCTTTTTCCCCGACCTATTATATGAATGTCTAAGTATAATTAATTTATAAGGTTTATAAGTTTGTTTTAGAAAAAGCAAGATTATGGAAAACGCTGTTAAATTGCCGATATAAAAAAAACTCTTCACTGTCCTTTGTGACACAGAACCAAAGTTCAATAACTTTAAAATGATCGTGTTGCATGTTTACAAATACAAGACGAAATAATGAAATTATGTAACACGAACATGCAGTTTGGTGTTAAGTATTGCACCGTTTATAAAATACAAGATAAATAAAAGCCTTATAATAAGCAGTGGTTGGTTTTTGTGTGTTTATCAGTTAAGTAAGTAGCCTATTAGGTACTAGTAGGACTAAGTTAGCTTAATAAATGTTACTTATACGAGACTAATGTTTTCCCACAAAAAGTTATTATTTTCTAAATGACTGAGCTCCAAAGTGACAAACATAAAAACAATCAAATTGAGAACCTCTTCTGCCTTTTGAAATCGTTTATAAAATACATGAATTCCCGCGTGAAATTCATGACTTCTCTGCGTACCTATTTGAATTAATGGCTAAAATGTCGCATGTTGCCACTCATTTATACATAACTATAATAGCTTCTATGTTCATAGCTGGATAGTGCTGCAAGACTAAGTAATATAATGGCATTTGGCATTGTTCCTGACACGCACATTTTGATGCCAACACTTTAATAGGAGACAAAATAGTTGCTGCTAAAACTTTCATAAAATTATATTTGTTTGAAAACTATTTGTTCAAATTATCTACTATTTCGTTCATTAGTTATTTACTTACACGTTAAAATTTTACACAAATTCGTAATTTCTTTTCTTTAAAAATGTGACAAATTATTTCTATAAAATTATTTAAAATTCATAAACGTTTTACGTTATTTAATTAGAAATGTCTGTCATGTCGACTTAAATATATTTTCATCCATTTGTATCAATCAGTACTTCAGAAAATTACGATACCTACTTATAATAATGAAGGTATGGTACTTTAAAGTAAGAATCGTTAAGGACATTTACATATCCGATTTCCTTGATTCATTTGAGCATAGACTTATATAGGCCGTGAGAATACCCCCAACCCCAAAAAGGGACTTCAAGATTTAAGTTTTTTGAATTATCACTGAGATCAGCATATTACGTTAAGTTTAATACCGCAACCAAATAATAAAATAGGACTGGGTCTAGACACTAGTCTAGATCTAAATTTAGACTTACTGACCTAGCCTAACCTACTCATTAGGTCTTGTCCTTCTTACAATACTTCCTTGCAATACAATGTGTGAGTATATTTTCCACGAGTAAATTAATTATGAAGCTATTTCAACCCATTTTTTCTGCAACTTCATATAGTACATAATACGAAACAAAAGTGACTATCGTTTTAGGCATATTGACATCGGCAACATTAGCTAACCTTGCCCAACCGCTACACAAACTCCCTTCGCTTAGTCACCTCGATAGAATAGGTGAAGGTCGTAGTGTAAATAAAACGTATTTAGGTCGCCGACGATCAGGCGACCAACAAGCCATTCTCGTTGGTGCAATAAATTGTAAGTGAATCTGTGAATTGGCTTCGTACTACAATTGAAATGAAACAAAATATTGAATGGAGTATTTTTGTAGCTAGGAATAACAAGTGCTTTTCTGTTTTTTTTATAGTGGTTTTGGATTTAGGTCAGACTGTTAGGTGGCAGCCAATGCGTACCACGTTAATAAATAAAAACAGCATTATTTACTTACCCATCTATTTCTAAATAAGTAGTTCACCGAGATTAGAGCACCAATTTATCTCATAATGGTATATCCAATAGACACCTATCTATCTACTATATAAAAATAAGTCGGGTTTTCCTTCCTGACGCTATAACTCCAGAACGCACGAACCGATTTCCACGATTTTGCATTCGTTGGAAAGGTCTTGAGCTCGGTGAGGTTTATAGCAAAGAAAATTTAGGAAAAAATTGAACAGAAAAGCATGCCCGGGCGAAGCCGGGACGGACCGCTAGTTGGATATATTTTTTTTTAGATAAGTAGAGTAAAACTGACCAAGGGAAAGTTTATAGTAAGTATCTAAACTTGATATAATAATATACCTTAGAATTAAAATATGTCAATTGTTTAACCACCATGGTATTACAATAACAAGTTTCATGTCTTTGGTCTGAGAAAGAAAGTCTTTGGTTTGTCCCTGCTTAGGATATTTCGCTTGATAAGATGGTATTTTACTATTTTATATGTACGCACGCTATGAATCATTTATTTTCCGCGTTTGCTTTTAGGTGTATTTGAAATGCATTATTTATGATGCACTTTACGTGTCCCTAGGATAGAATTTCAATCATTTTTGTAAATATTTATTAGTGAATAAAGTTGTAAGTGTGTGTACTTAATGATATAAGAAAAATTGGAGAGGCTACCTGGTCAAGGAAAGCTAGAGACAGAGAGGAGTGGAAAAGGCTGGAAGAGGCCTATGTGTCACAAGACACACTGATTACTATCTAGGATAACCGATGTGTCAATGTATATATATAAGTTGGATAATTAATGTTTAGTGTAGTTTCAGCAATAAAGGCTATAATAATAATAAAAAGTTGTTAGCACGATGACCTAGTTGGGACAGCAACAGCGAGACAGCGATGGATGAGGGAGGTACAGAACCGCAAGAATTATTTGGAATAGGCCTATGTGCAGCAGAGGATACTTGTCAGATATGATGATGCCAATGAATTGCAAGCACCATGTTTTTTTTTAACTCACAAAACCGGTGTTCAATCTTTCATACAATAATTTACAGTTAAATTTTAAAATGTTTGATTGACATCTACTAGATATTGTGAATCTTGCATGCATATAAAGTAAGACGATTTACAAATAAAAATAAAAATTAAATATTAACAGAATTTAACTTGTACATATAAATTAATTTGTAAGATTAACAAACCTAACGTTTAAAAAAATCGTTAGGTACTACTTATTATAAAATAAATAAATAAAATTGCAGTGTCGTAAAATACCTGTACCATAATAAACAACAATTTAAAAGTATTTCAGTAACTAAGCCTTTTAAGTTTAAAAATTGAAATTTATAGCTGCAATTTAAAGTAGAGTGACGGCTTTAATAAATATACATCACGCTGACAAAATTCAGCGAGTAAAAATAATGTCTCTCCGTAGTGAAGTGACGGGTTAATGCCCTATCCATGAATTAACGAATTAATCTATGTTATAAAACTGCACAGTTTAATCGACGACTTTTTTCACACGCATAATGTACTCGTTACACAGGAACGAGTACATTATGCAAAAATATTCCTAGTCGGGTTTTACGACACCCATGGGATGAGATGGGGTGGTGACATATTGTATTCTTACTCCGTCACCACACGGACAACCTATGTACCCTACGTAGTACCTATAAATGAAAGTTAATATCTAGTTACCTATGTTTTGTGAGACTCTTTAATAGCTTTTACTTTGATTAGCGTTGATATTAACTTTAAAAGAGTCAACTAAATACACGTAAACTATAAGATTTAAACTACAAGATACTATTTTTATCATATAATACGAAAATAACGTTTGAAAATACAAACTTTAAAAACAATTGTTGGAAAGTTGCACGTTGCAAGCATGTAATTTAATACCAAAAAGATTTACACAGAAACGTTGCACGCGATAGTTTTCCTCGTATTAATATACTTACACTGTGTTTCAACACAACAATGATAGTAGTACAACTCAGAGACAATTTGGCGTATTCTAACTAATGTATATGTATGGCTTTACCAGTCATTATTCGATAATCCAGTATTTTTTTCTTTATTATAGACGATGAAAATTCTATTTCATATATTAAACCGAAAGTTTTTTAGAATCGATATTTATTTCTCTTTCACATAAAAACTACAAAATAAAGTTTAATCTAACTTTACAATTTTATGACGCAAAAGAAGTCGGTGGTGCCAGGGAATAATTCTAATATAAAAAATGCTTAGGTACATACGAGTATAAATGGTAATGTACTATATTTTCTGTTGCTAAAAACAGATAATATGGGATCATAAATGTCCTATCTCTACCTTTATTACGGTTGGCTTGTAGCAATAATAGAACGTGCCAAGAGCTTTTATAACAGTTTTATGAAAAACTTATTCGTAAAAAGATATTACACATAACATGTTTTTCTGAATCGCTTTGTCACTAGCTTATCAGGGTCTCATTACCAATTTAAAATGTGAAATGGTAAAAGTGATTATCCACTCGTCTGGCAAGGCGTTTATTATAGCCGCTGCGCAAAACATTAATCTGACCAGGCGGCTATAATGCCCGATTTACACATCGACAAGTACAGTAGCGAGTTAAGTAGTATTTTAAGATTAAGTTGATTTAAATAGAGTTCCATCCTATTTTTTGGCGAGTTAAGTACGAAGTGGGGGCTACTTGTGTAAATCGGGCATAATAGCCGGTAATTTAATGGAATTTTGTAAATTGTATATTTCATATATTTAACTTAAAGCTTTTGATCTCTTTGGTAATTTCTTGTAGGCTTCTGTTAAAAGTATTAGCAATTTAAAGATTAGTCTACCGCTACAAAATATTTCTTTTCGTTTCGCTGGTGGAATTCTTGGTGTCTTATTATTTCTATTACGTCATAAATATTTTTCTATTTCTATTTCAATAATCTCCGATTTTCAAAACATACGTTTTTTTTCAATTCCTTGCGTTGTCGAAAATTTACACGTGTTATTGAATTCACAAGCCTTCATGTTGATCAGTGCTACATATGGTTAGATAATGTTGTTGATTTGTATACGTGGTTTGTTAATTTCTCCATCTACATCTTTTTTACTTTTCTTACAAGGTCAACATCGGAATCGGAATTACATCAACGTGGCCGTGAGACAAATCATGTGAGGTATATCATACTTTATAAATTGAAAGCTAGTAAATCAACTTTTAAGGCCCCACACATGCGATATCTATTTTATAACTCAGATTATTGAAGACTGGCTATGTAAAGACGAGCTTATATAAATTGTCTATGCTTTCATGATTGAATGACGTTTATCTCATATTAAAAATTACTTTATGATCAGTTGTCAAATTAATGAAAAGCAGCATGGGAACAACTATATAAATATTTACGAGAAGAAATAAATATGAACTCGTAAGATATAAGAACATGCCACTTTCGTCCAATTTTAGGCGTGGTAAGCTTTTATAACATTTACCAATAAAATTATTAAAAACTAGCTAACCCGTGCCCTGTTCGTTAAGCGGCGAAAAAAACGCGTCCCTTTTTCAAACATATTTCATTACTGCTTCACTAGTCATAGCGTGATACTATATAGCCTATGACACTCCCCGATAAATAGACTATTCAATACAGAAAGAATTTTTAAAATCGGGTAATTAGATACAGAGATTACCCCTTAAAACGCTACAAACACAGAAACACACAAACGCACAAACTTTACCTCTCTATAATATTAGTATAGACGACATTTTCTCTTATAATGTTCCTACACTTTAGTAGAAACTAAGTCAAAGCTAGTTAACTCTAATAATAATATATTTAACATTTTAGCTTTACCTTTTATTGCAGTACTTATTACCTATTTTTCAAATTATTTTCATGATTGTGTGAGTCATCCATGGCTACCATATTTACCTGATCATATTGTTATTATGTTATTCCTTTTCCATTTGTTACACTAAACAATTTTCTAGAAAACCCGTGGTATAGTTAGCAGATTAACGAGCGCCAAGTAATATGATAACAACATAATTGATTTGTCTACATTCATATACCTATTTCTTCATAAAAGTATAATGTATAAACAAAATAATTAATTTCAGAAATGTTGCTGGCACTAAAAAATGCGAAAAAAAAGGATCAACTAGATCAGAGTAATAATACGAATGAAGAGGAGGATACTGAACATAATCAACCAACAATTAACAATGAGTTGAATATACCTGTAACAATTGATTCTTCTGTGGTGACTCGTACTTCGGATGATCCACAGAAGAGAAAGCAAATCCAAAATTAACATTATATTTATTAGGTGGAGTAGAAAATATCATACTTTTATATTTTGTCTTGGTCTCAAACTTAAATTGCTTGTATTAAAGAAAATAAATTACCAGCACAATTCCTTATATTATAAAGAAAAGTGTGTTTCTACTAGAAATTTGTAGTTATTACTTAATTTATACGTAATATTTATTATTCTAAATTTTGCAACAAATTTTTGCTTTAATTACAGAGTATTATTTGAAACTAGGTATTATTTTCATAGTTCATAGTTGTTTCTTATATCATGTCGTACTTAGCATGTATGTATTTTCTATTACGCTTCAAATTTATAATTTATAAAATAGTTGAAAAATAATGTTTTGATTAAACACATTTTTTTAAATCTATAAAATGTTTGTTATTTTACTCCCACCGCACAACTTAGGCGCTGACTCCACGAGCTATAGAATCGCGACGAGTCTGAACAAAAATCGCCGCGATAACATCGCCGTGTGGAGACACCTTCATACAGAGTATATAGAAATACATGGCACGACGATTATATCGCCGCGATTTTATCGCTCGTGGAGTCAGCGCCTTATTGGTAAGCCCGACTTACAATAAAGTTCATCGCTCTTCGCGTATCTAAGTAATTAAAATTGTCATTAGGCAGGGCATACAATAACTAATAATACAGGATAGTGACTATTTGCAAAATAACTTGAATAAAGCAGCTTAATATATAAGTTTTGCCTGGCATAATAATATTATTAACATTCTTCACACATTTACACTTTGCCATCTTAGCAAACGTTCACGAACTCTGTTTTTTGTTTTTGTTTATTAGTAACAAATAAGTTTACATAAAATCATACATCAGTCTCACAAAACAGCTGACGCTGTTTATCTCTGAGATCAGGGAGTCTCTTACAATAATTAATACATAATTATACAATTTTTTGGTTGCATTGATCTCTGACACTTGAGACTTCTAAGCACAGAACATTTATACTCAAAGGAGAAGAATGTCAACTTCATATAAAATTCGTGAGGAAACTTTTCCTAAGCGTGTGGCGCCATCTATTGGCACCCCTCCTAAAACTACGGTTAATGTCAGCACCGTGGGAAAATCAAATTGATGGTTATTTTAATTATTATAAACAAAAAAATAAATCTTAACGCCCTACGTAGGGCATTAGATATATCTCTTTGTTTATTTTGTTGAAGGTTCAGGGGGAGTCAACTCTGTTCTACACAATGTTTCTATTAGGGCTGTTATGTACGACAGAGAGAAAAGATGCAATAAAAAATGTCATGTCATTTCCTAGCAACCACCTAATACTTGTATAAATTGGAGCTGTCAACAGTCAACACTACAAGAAAAGAAACCGTTTATTTTGTAAATTCCTAAATATCTTGTAAATAAATAAAAAATCTCGCTAAATAACAAGTTTATCCTGCATTAAAAACGTTGCACGAGCATTCTATTCCTTAGTTGAAGTGTTTTTGTGAAATTGAACGTTATTGACTCCAGTTCTGAGAAAGTGACTCCTATAGGGTTTTTGTTATGATAAAATGAGTTTCAATGTAGAGAAGAATGTTTCAATGAAGAATGTGAACATTATTTATTATGAATATCATTTACATAAATAAATTGTAAAAGAAATGAAGTTTTTTATTATCAAATCTAACTCCACATAAATATACATTAACCGTCTTACTAATAAACATTTACACACTCGTTATAACAAGGTTATAACAAAAACGTTACTAATAAACACACTCCGCTATACGCCTGTTATAGCGGTGGTGTAAGTTGTACGTCACTTTATACAACTGTTATTCAGTCGACAGACCTCGTATAACAAGTGCATAACTTACAATATTGTGTTGATTTATCTCTAATTATGGATTATTTACATTATTTTGACATTTTTGACGAAATGGAGAGTGAAGAACCACCAAGAAAGTAAAAACTACTAATCTCGCTATAATCCGTTTATTTTAGATGATTGTGAGTTTAAAACCAAATAAAGATTTACGAAGGCGTATGCAAAGGAAGTGGTAGATTTAATCCGTGGTGAAATGGAACAGAGTACTAGAGGTCGTGTCTATTCAAGAGAACTTCAAGTTTGTACAGCATTAAGGACATGGGCGCGACAGAAAGTGGAAGATGATGCTGCAGACATTCACGGCAGGAGTCAACAATCCGTGACGAATGTATGCCGACACGAGTTGCTATTGCACTAGCAAGGAAAGCTTACCATTTTATTCATATGCCACGAACTCTTAAAGAGGAAGAGGAAGTCATAGCAGAATTTCGTAATATATGTGGCTTAAGAAATCGATGTGGCTTAAAAGATCAAAAAGGTTGGTAGTGACAATACTATATCAATAGAAAAGGAGTGTCTTCAATAAACGTATAAGTGGTATGCGATTCCAGCCTATTAATAAAGGACATTGTAGTACACTGGAGGGGAAGTACTCATGATTCCCGAATTTTCAGAGAAAGCCCAATACGGCAGAGATTTGAAAATGGAGAATTTAATGGTCGTTTTTGGGTAATGCAGGTTATGGACTAACAGGTAATTTGTTTACACCTGTACAAAATCCTGCTAATATTAAGCAGGAGGCCTACAGTAAGATTCATATACTGACTAGAAACCCTGTAGAAAGATGCTTTGGTGTATGGAAACAGAGATTTCGATGTCTATTACACGGATTCAGTGTATCATTAGAAAATATTAAACTGTATTTAGTTGCACTTGCAGTTCTGCACAATATTGCAATAAAAATAGGGCAAAATACAGAAATAATGGACATAACGCCCGGTGACCCCGTTTGGGACATAGACCACAAGAACTCAAAATAATGCAACTGGATAAGTTGCAAGGCAATTATTTATGAATTATGTTTTGTAATATAATTAATTATTTTAAATAAAATACATTTTAGTTATCAATTTTATTTATTTTCGCTGTACGTATTACATTTTCCAGTTCTAAATTTTTTATTTTTAACTGCTGCTCTTTGCCTTGGAGTAAGTGTTCTTCTTCGGCCCACTCGTGGGACTGTGTGGTATCACATTAATCCATTTTTAAAGCTTGTTTTGTTACAAAATCACACCATACATTCGCCTATCGATATTGTCACTATTTAGTTTTCGAGGTCAACTAAATACCTTTTCTAATAAATCCCAATTTGCAAAAAGGCTTCCTCTTCTTTGCTATATATCTATAATCACTTGATTCCATTTAATGGTTATTTCTAAGAGATTGTAAATCAAAATAAACCGCGCAAACAGAATACGAAATGAAGTCTCAAATACTCAACCGTTTTGACATATTTTAAGAGACGTTCAAAAGTAATGTCAAAATCTGCCAAAGTAAAAATATGTAAAAGTGTGTAAAATTATGCGTTTATTACGATTTCTAAGTCGAATTTCAACATTAGGGTATTATATTAATATTCTTTATGACATATTAATTTATTTAATATTTTTACAATAAGAATTAATAGGTAAAAATATGAAACTAATTTAATGACATTTTTTAATATATTACTTTTTAGAATGTTTCTGACAGTATTGCCAGTGGTCAGTGTCATAACTATTTAATAGTTACCCAATGCTTATACCTGGTTTATTAGTCAAGTAGTGTATAAACAGCTATTACGCTCCTATTCAATGAATAAGTATTCATGTGTATAACGACTGTATAAGAAAATTTTTATTAGTAAGACAGTAACTGTCTTACTAATAAAAATTTTTATGTGTCAAAACGGTTGAGTTTTTGAGATTTCATTTCGTATTCTGTTTGCGCGGTTTATTTTGATTTACAATCTCATAAAAATAAGCATTAAAATGGAATCAAGTGATTACAGATATATAGCAAAGAAGAGGAAGCGTTTTTGCAAATTGGGATTTATAAGAAAAGGTATTTAGTTGACCTCGAAAACTAAATAGTGACAATATCGATATGCTAATGTATGGTGTGATTTTGTAACAAAACAAGCTTTAAAAATGGATTAATGAGATAACACGCAGTCCCACGAGTGGGCCGAAGAAATACATTTACTCCAAGGCAAAGAGCAGCAGTTAAAAATGAAAAATTTAGAACTGGAAAATGTAATACGTACAGAGAAAATAAATAAAATTGATAACTAAAATGTATTTTATTTGACTTAATTAATTATATTACAAAACATAATTCATAAATAATTGCCTTGCAACTTATCCAGTTGCATTATTTTGAATTCTTGTGGTCTATGTCTCAAAACGGGGTCACCGGGCGATGTCCATTATTTCTGTATTTTGCCCTATTTTCATTGCAATATTGTGCAGAAGCGCAAGTGCAAAAATACAGTTTAACATTTTCTAATGATACACTGAATCCGTGTAATAGGCATCGAAATCTCTGTTTCCATATACCAAAGCATCTTTCTACAGGGTTTCTAGTCAGTATATGAATCTTATTGTAGGCCTCCTCCTTAATATTAGCAGGATTTTGTACAGGTGTAAACAAACAACCTGTTAGTCCATAACCTGCATCACCCGACCATGAAATTCTCCATTTTCAAATCTCTGCCGTATTGAGCTTTCTCTGAAAATTCGGGAATCATGAGTACTTCCCCTCCAGTGTACTACAATGTCCTTTATTAATAGGCTGGAATCGCATACCACTTATACGTTTATTGAATACACTCCTTTTCTATTGATATAGTATTGTCACCACCAACCTTTTTGATCTTAATATGTGTGCAATCAGGCAATAGCATTTGTTACGTTTCTGAAGCCACATATATTACGAAATTCTGCTATGACTTCCTCTTCCACTTCAAGAGTTCGTGGCATATGAATAAAATGGTAAGCTTTCCTTGCTAGTGCAATAGCAACTCGTGTCGGCATACATTTGTCGCGGATTGTTGACTCATGCCGTGAATGTCTGCAGCATCATCTTCCACTTTCTGTCGCGCCCATGTCCTTAATGCTGTACAAACTTGAAGATCTCTTGAAAAGACACGACCTCTAGTACTCTGTTCGATTTCACCACGGATTAAATCTACCACTTCCTTTGCATACGCCTTCGTAAATCTTTATTTGGTTTTAAACTTACAATCATCTAAAATAAACGGATTATAACGAGATTAGTAGTTTTTACTTTCTTGGTGGTTCTTCACTCTCCATTTCGTCAAAAATTCCTCCATAATTAGAGATAAATCAACACAATATTGTAAGTTATGCACTTGTTATACGAGGTCTGTCGACTGTATAACAGTTGTATAAAATGACGTACAACTTACACCACCGCTATAACAGGCGTATAGCGGAGTGTGTTTATTAGTAACGTTTTTGTTATTATAACCTTGTTATAGCGAGTGTGTAAATGTTTATTAGTAAGACGGTAACTCGGAAAATACAGTCACCCTAATTTAAACCTTCAACAAAATAAACAAAGAGATATATCTAACGCCCTACGTAGGGCGTTAAGATTTTTTTTTTGTTTATAATAATTAAAATAACCATCAATTTGAATATTCCACGCTGCTGACATTAACCGTAGTTTTAGGGGGGTTGCCAATAGATGGCGCCACACGCTGAGGAAAAGTTTCCTCACGAATTTTATATGAAGTTTACATTCTTCTCCTTTGAGTATAAATGTTCTGTGGTTTAAATTAGGATGACTGTATTTGGAGTTGGATTTGATAATAAAAAACTTCATTTCTTTTACAATTTATTTATGTAAATAATATTCATAATAAAAAATATTTACATTCTTCATTGAAACATTCTTTTCTACATTGAAACTCATTGTAACATAACAAAAACCCTATAGGAGTCACTCTCTCAGAACTGGAGTCAATAACGTTCAATTTCACAAAAACACTTTAACTAAGGAATAGGATGCTCGTGCAACGTTTTTAATGCAGGATAAACTTGTTATTTATCGAGATTTTTTATTTATTTATATTTAGGAATTTACAAAATAAACGGTTTCTTTTCTTGTAGTGTTGACAGCTCCATATAAACAAGTATTAGGTGGTTGCTAGGAAATGACATGACATTTTCTATTTCATCTTTTCTCTCTGTCGTACATAACAGCCCTATAGTGTGACCACAGGAGCTGTGCACCCCCTGAGGTATGCGCGGCGAGGTGGGGGACGAAGAAAAAATAGGTGTCCGGTATGGTAGCGTACACGTGATAGTTCTGATAGAAAGGGAACTTTTCTTTTGAAAAATTCTTTATGTAAAATAATGCGTGAAATTCTGACTGAATTAGTGTAGGTAAATGCTTTATGCGAATTCACAGTGGAATATGTCAAAAATCCATGTTAATTTATGTTCATAGTACTGGTACAGATAATATGCTCACAAGTGATTTGAATATCTCGAGAACTACAAAACATAGGTACAGTAATTCTGATAATACAGTAGAAATGTAACCCTGAAATAACGCCTGTGTAACACTTTATTTCAATACAAAATTCAATATTATCGGAGATTTTAACGGTTCTTAGGGGCCGGGCTGGAGTTATTTCATTACGCTATAATATTAAAACTACAACAACTATTTTTTTTAATGTAGGAACAGTCTGTCTATAAGAGTTGTCTTTTTAAAATAAAAATAAAAAAAGTCCTGACAAAAAATTAGGGCGCCACTGTGCTACACGTAGCAACCCTATTTAGTCTGACAAAATAGTTTTCAAAACAATTATGTTCAAATAACACTACACTATTAGAGCACTTATAATACTAGGGCATTTCTTGTAGGTAAGCCTATTGCATTTAAAGTTTTGCGTAGAACTTCAAGACTACAATTAAAATCCATCTCAGTTCTAGCTATCATCTGCAATTTTCTGAGGGTTGGAACTAAAAATTTTACAAAAGTTATGTAAATTGAACATTTGATTATACCTACAATAAATTTAGGCATAACTAGAAACAAAATACAGGTAAAAGAAGAAAAATGTTATATACCTCTTTTTTACTGTAGAATATAATTGTATTTTGTGGGGAGAGGAGAAATATAGAAACATACATTTCTTTCTTTGGCCGGCTTTGCCTGTGTTTACCAGGAGTTTCAAGCTTTTCATTATTTTTAAATCTGTTTTTTTTTAATTTAATAATTCTAATGGAATGGAAAGAATAACTACAATACCTAACTAAAATTTATTCAGTGTTAAATATTAACCAACAAGATATCATTTAACATGGATTCACTAAGAGCTAAATGATATAAAATTTAATATATAATATGTATTGTTATTAATTATTTTTTGTAGACAGACCAGTCGATGCGAAAGTGCCATAGTTTAGTTATCAATATCAACCGTAATATAGACATAAAGCAATTAATTCAAAAACAAATTGGGATAAATCTTGACTGAATTATACTAAAGCAACTGATAATGTATCAACAGAAATAGTCGTACTACGATTTTTCTTACTTACAATGAATATCTAACCTAAAAAAGGTGCTATGTACACAATGCCTGTTTTTGGTCTCTAGATCTCAAAAGGAGTGAATTTATTACTTGAGACAGATTACGAAAAACAGTAACACGATTACATACCCATCAAAGTTGCAGTTCGCCCATAAACATCATCCAAATCGCATAAAAGTTGAACAGAATCGTGCTCCGCTAAACATCGCCTTTAAAAATCACTTCCCGCGTGCCACTTTGATTTACTCTACTCATTGTTTACATTGTTCTTCGTAAGTCAGTATTAGTTTATTGTAGACTAGCTGACCCGTGCCCACTTCGTAGGGCGGCGAAAAAAACGTGTCACTTTTTTTAATAAATTTCATTACTGCTCTATTTCTGTTAGCCATAGCGTGATACTATATAGCCTATGACACTCCACGATAAATAGACTATTCAACACTAAAATAATTTTTAAAATCGGTTCAGTAGATCCAGAGATTACCCCCTACAACGTCACAAACACACAAACACACAAACAAACAAACACACAAACTTTACCTCTTTATAATATTAGTATAGAAGTATAGATTAATGAACTAATAAAAATCACAAATTTGACGACTTTATAGACATATCTGTAATATATTACACTTACTTAGTTGATCACAATGTAACCTAAATATACTCATATTTTATTAAAAATATTCAGGTGATAAATAAGAACTCACCCCTTACTCATAAACGCCTCTTAAATTTAATCACTGTTTAGCGAGATTGTTATTTGTAAAATCAAACTTATAATAAACAAAACCGTAAGAATTTAAGGTAATCAATTAACTTAAATTTAAGAGGCGTTTATGAGTAAGGGGGTAATTTGTTTATAGTAATTCCTAGGAATACTGTAGTGTTAACGATTTCTAATTCCTCATCATTAATCTTAACAATTGGATTTTTTTTTATTTATGCAGAGTTTTTTGGCATAGTAACCAACTCGATATAGCTCTTGTGTATGCTACCATAACGGACACCTACCTGCTTGCACGAGTTTTGACGGCAGTGTCATAACAATTCGAACATTATATTTTTCTTTAAGAATTTCATGTTCTTAGAGTATTTGATACATTCCACTAGATGTCATTTTTCTCAAAGTTACATTATAAAAACACAAATAATGTTCCTATTTACGCTTAAAACTATACAACAATGTAAATACTTTCTTGGAGTTTTTAAAAAAACTGTCTTTTAATAGAAAACTGCTACAGCCGCTCGTGCAGCGACCAGTACCAGCCAAATAACTTAAGTATATTGCCTCAGATGTCGCTAGTAGCTACATCATAGACTGTTTATACTATACCAGTATTTATCATGTACTCTATATGTCCACCCCCCTCTCGCCGCGCGCATACCTCAGGAGGTGCACAGCTCCTGTGGTCACACTATAATAGAAACATTGTGTAGAACAGAGTTAACTCCCCCTGGCTTCTAAGCAACTGTCATGTGGTCATAACAATCCAGTACTGCCATGTGTGTACCCCGTTCCCTAAATTCGTAATTAACAATGTCGTTACCAATTATATCTATTGTTGAGATAAACGAAACTTGATAATGACTGAGAGATATACATCGAAAACTACTTTTATTAGAGTTACCATTATGTTGAATCCTTCATGTATTAAGATTATGTATAAATGTAGTCAAAGCAATCTATTTTCGTGACGGAGTAAGAATACAATATGTCACCACCCCATCTCATCCCATGGGTGTCGTAGGAACCGACTAAGGGACTCTCCGTTGTAGAAAGTGTCATCCTCCGTGTAAGAAAAGAAAAATAATACACGGCAAAACTGCAGAAGCAATCAGTCACACACTTTGTAAACAATGAATAATAGAGTTAAATGTGAATTATGTGTTCCGTTCAGTAGGTATCGTCTACGAAGTCAATTAAATATCTAGTTATGATATTTCTTTTAAGGGACAACGTGGTCACGCCACGTGCGCTGACCGGTTGTTTATTTAACGTACAAGGTAGTTAAATTGAATAAAGAAGTAGATAATTCGCTTGTAGAAACGAAAGGAACTAAAACACAGTACTAACCTCGAACGGAACACTTTTTTTTTCACAACACACAGAAAAGAAAAGAATGGGCGTGCTCACCAAACCTCGTGCTTTTGCCTTAATACGTTGGACGCCATATATTTCTGTAACAGTGAACGGTAAAAGTACAGTGGGTCTTCTTGATACTGGTTCGTGTTTTACAATTCTAGGTAACAACTGTCATAATTATTTTTTAAACAAGTTAAATATTGATTCAAAAAAATCATTAGAATTTACCACCGCTGGTGGTGATAGATATTCTTCTCTTGGCAGTGTGGTACTTCCTTTTGAATTTGGTAATAAAATTAATCATATTGTCACTCACATAGTGCCAGGCATAAAGAGTTCCTTGATACTTGGTATGGACTTTTGGAGGAGTTTTGATTTGTTCCCTGTCAAATTAGAATCTGTGTTGGTTGATAGAAAAACTGTGAACATCACGGAACTACATTCCGAAGACACGACTCAGTTAATTTCCTTTGATAATCTTTCAAGTGACCAAAGAGAGAATGCTAATAAAATAATCTCCCAGTTTAAGGATATTTCTTATGAAAAGCGAGGTCTTGGTCGCACTTCTCTGATTACTCATTCGATTGATACTGGGGACAGTCCCCTTATTCGCCAGCGTTACTATCGCATGTCTCCCGTAAAGCAGCGTATTTTAATACAACAGGTCGACGAAATGCTTAAGGACGATGTGATTGAGAAGTCCGAAAGCCCTTGGTCGAACCCTGTAATATTGATTAAAAAAAAAACGGGTGACATGCGCTTTTGTCTTGATAGTCGTAAATTGAATTCTGTCACAAGAAAGGATTCCTATAACTTGCCCTATATAGCCGAAATATTAGATAATCTGTCAGACGCGAAATACTTATCTAGCATCGATATTTCTAAGTGTTTTTGGCAAACCTTAATAAAAGAGGAGGATCGTTGTAAGACGGCCTTTTATATTCCCTCTCGCGGAACGTATCAATTTAAATCTATGCCTTTTGGTCTTACCAATGCACCCGCTACTCAGCAGCGCTTAGCGGACAGCCTATTCTGCGGTCCCGAGTTCGAAAATAGAGTGTTCTGTTTCGTAGACGATATCGTCTGTATATCGCAAAATTACGAAATGCATGTTAAATTATTGTCCTTAATATTAAAAAAATTAAGGGACGCTAATTTAACAATAAATTTTGAAAAATGTAAATTTTTTAGAGAAAAAATTAAATATTTAGGCTATGTTGTCGATTCTAAGGGCCTTCATCCCGATCCCGATAAGATTGATTCTATTGCAAATTATCCTGTGCCCACTAATAGAAAGGAGGTGCGTCGTTTCTTGGGAGCGGCGTCGTGGTATAGGAGGTTCATACCTAACTTTAGTACCTTGGCTACTCCTCTTAATAAATTAACTTCTAGTGGAAAGAAGTCTCCTCCTTTTTCTTGGTCACCAGAGGCCGATCAGGCTTTCGTTAATTTGAAAAATCATTTGACTTCCCCTTCTGTCTTATCTTGTCCAGATTATACTCAACCATTTGAGATACACGCTGATGCCAGTGACTATGGCATAGGCGCGGTACTTTGCCAGATCTTGAATGGGGAGGAAAGGGTCATTGCTTACTATAGCAAGTCGCTATCGGACCAAGAGAGAAATTATAGTGCTACCGAGCGCGAGGCGCTCGCAGTGCTTTCAGCCATTGAGCATTGGCGTTGCTATGTAGATAACGGTAAACCCCTCATAGTATATAGTGACCACGCAGCGCTCCAATGGTTCCTAAAGCTTAATAACCCAACCGGCCGGTTAGCTAGGTGGGGTGTTCGTCTTTCTGCTTATAATTTCGAAATAAGGCACCGTCGTGGTTCTGACAATGTTGTGCCGGATTTGTTGTCTCGTTCTAAAAATATTATGTGTATAGAAACGCAAAATAAATCTAATAACGTTTCTACTAACGATCCGTGGTATTTAAAAATTTATAACGGTTGTTTAAAAACTCCTACTTCCTTTGTTGATTATCAGGTAATTGATAACAAACTTTATCGTTTTAAGAGAAGTCTCAATCCTCTCACTAGAGAATTTCAATGGAAGGAGATCGTACCGTCCGAGGAGAGAGCGTTGGTTATATCTCAGAATCATTCGTTGCCCACGGCTGGTCATCTTGGCATTTTTAAAACTTATAAACGTCTAGATCTTAATTATTATTGGCCAGGTATGTATAGTGACGTGGTCAAGGTGGTAAATTCTTGCGAAGCTTGCATTGCCCATAAACATCAGACACATTTAACCTTGGGTCACATGGGCGGTCCTAAGTCGGTTTCCAAACCCTTCCAGGTAATTAGCATCGATTTAGTCGGTCCATTGCCTCCAACGAGGAAACAAAATACTTTCATTTTTGTCGTTTCTTGTTGTTTCTCGAAATATTGTTTACTTTTTCCCATTAAACGTGCAACAGCCGAGGTTATTGCTAGAATACTGGAGGAAAACGTTTTCTTGGTTCATGGTATTCCTTCTACGGTCATACTCGATAACGGCAAGCAATTCATTAGTTCAACTTTTAAAAACTTATTAACTAAATATAAAATTCCAAACTTGCACTATACGCCTTTATATACTCCTCATGTAAATTCAGTGGAACGTTATAATAAAACTATAATCACGGCCGTTTCAACCTTCATAGATAATGATCACCGTGTCTGGGACACACTTATACCAAAGATTCAATTTGCAATTAATTCTGCGGTGAACGAAGTGACAGGTTTCTCGCCGTCGTTTCTTGTTTACGGTCGGGAGCTTGTAAATTGCGGCTCACGCCATATTGACTCTGACCCCAATATGGTCCATGAGCCGCGAGACTCCTACGCTGAATCACTCGGCTACTTATCTTCGATCTTTGAGAAGGTACAGGCAGCCTTGCTGTCGGCTCACCAGCGTAATTGTCAATCTTATAATCTCCGTCGTAGGCCGGTGGAATTCCAGGTGGGCGATGTTGTTTGGAGACGTACTTTTTATCTTAGCGATAAGGATAAATATTTTTGTAAGAAGTTGGCCCCTAAGTTTATAAAGTGTAAAATCACATCTAAAAAGTCGCCTTTGGTCTATAAACTATCCGATATGTCAGGTAAACCGCTGGGTGAATGGCATATCAAAGATATTAAAAATATAAATTATAAAGAATGATATCTGAAATAAACATAAATAGATTTTACCTACATATAGTTGTTATTATTTTGTTTAGGCATCGTCGTATTACTCGCACTCTCGTGCATGTCGCTTATCGACTTTTATCCTTCACACCTCGGTGTAATAATATTATCGATTTGTATTTTTATCTACAAACTACGCAGGGTTTCGGATTCGAGCCCGAGACTGCGCTGTGGCGTGTTGTATTTTAACTTGTTGTTTTTGTTACTCGGTGTTCATCGAGCTGATTAAAAGAAAATATATTTTTTTTACCCCTGGGTACAGTGGTAAAAAGAGAGGTCATTCGAACTTGATCACAGGTTCGATGCCTGAAGCTCCTTGTTTCATTAAGAAATTAACGGTGAAGCTGCTCACTAAGTTAATATGTTTTATTGAATTATATTAAGATTGTTTACGTTCTAAAATATAACATTTTAATTAAATATTAGGTATAAGTCGAACCATTGGAATGCGGCCTTGCTCGAACGATCTTTTGTTCGAAGGTTGTTAACCTGTTTCTTTGTTATTTAATTGACTATATCTTTTTCTATAACACGGCGACAGCCTACAGACGTTCTTTTGTTTACAATATAGGTTCCGTATTTCAATGAATCTAATCTGCATAGTATACCTACTTGAAAACTCTCTTTCTCTCTTCTTTTTTTATTAAAATATCCGTACAGCGCTGACTCGTCACACGACTATACTAACTACTAGTGGCGAAGTGTCCATATAACTCGATTCCTACCGGCTTACCTTTGCAAAAACCGCTTAGCATTGTCTATTAATCAATTATAAATCAATGACGCAACATCCACTCAATACAAAATAATATAAAACAAAAAAGTATTCTCTTACGTAAATCGCAATAATAATTACAGTAATAATAATTTTCAATATAATTATTTACGTACTCATAACGCCATCTTGTAATTAAAGGTTGTCAACTAACAACTTGTTATGGTTCAGTCAGAGAGTACTTAAAGCGCGCATGCGCGGAGCGCAGTAAGCCGGTCGCGAAATTAGGAATCCAGTACAACAGACTGTACGGAAATCGTACGGTCACGTGACACTTTGTATTCGTCGATCTAAGGTACCATATAAGCCGGTGGCCATCGGCTTATGACAAGGATAAAAGATACAACTACAACATTGCGAGAGCGAGAAAGCACTATTGCAACCAGTGGACCGACCAATTGTAACGAAGTTTCATTTCATTTCACGTTAAGTACTTAATTTGCCATTGACATTCCTTTGTTTTTATCAATTATTTAAATCTGATAGAAATCAGCCTTTCTTCTGAATTTTTAGTTTTTAATTATATTTATTTGTTTTTATATTTTTATACGGCTTGCGTCTTGACTTTGGCAGAATCATCGGTAAACGATAGGACCATTTGAAGAAAAAACAGATATTTGTATTTATTTTCTGCAAATAGGTTATAAAATTCGCTTTCTTGTTTAAAGTAGTAAAATTTGTATGTTTAATTATTTATGATTGTGTATTATGTGTTGTGCATTGGTTGACTTTATTTTTGTCGTAGTGCGTTGGGATCCTATGGAATATTTTTGTAAGTACTTGTTTGTATTGTTTTCAGCAAATTTAATAGTTTGTTGTTCTAAGGGACAGGTTAATAGTGTTATATTATATTGACTATCCTATTATGTGATGTGCGATAAAACATCATTCTCGAAATTGAATTATAAATATAAGAAACGCCGGCGCTGTGGATTTACGAAACATTTTAATACAATTATCTCATTTCGATACGTATAAGTAAGTGGCTTACAGACAGTATTCTCAGATTCTAAAAGTAAGTAAGTAGGTATGTAGAATCATTTAGGATATAGCAATATAAACAATTAATCTAATTGATCAAAGAAGTCTTCCAAACAGAGAAACATTTTCGTACTTATTTTAAGTTTATGAGTTCGGGACAACTAGGTAAAATCGAAACATTTTCTCACGAATACCTATGAACTACAGAATAATAGTAATATAAAGTAGAACAAAAGTCCACGGAATCTTCGGCTTCCCTTTTATAAAAATCCACCCTTCGCCACTGCTAACTACTAACCCTAATTTTTTTTAAAATAGGATGTACTGCCCTTTTCTTTTGGCTGTTTCAGGTACCTCCCGCGGAGCTGATCTCATCTACCGCTCCTGCAGGGTGTTGGTGCCTGAACAGCCTGTCGCCCCCTGCTAGCAGCCGAATTTTCCCTAGGAAAAATTCTGGTCTAGCGGGGGGGGTATGTGACGTGCCTCACGCGTCCATCTTCGCGCGCTCCACTTCGCTACACGTCAATGGCGCGAGCGCGTCGTGGAGGGGCCTACACAGCGGCCATTATATAAGAAGACGCGGGGCGCGGCCGCTTTCCCTTTTTTGTTCCTGCTCATTGAAGATAAGTGTCTGCCTTTCTATAGGGCAGCCATCAACCTCGTGCTTTCGAATCCTCTCTAATCCTTCTGATTTAGACCGGCTTGCTTATCTTGTCTATTATTGGTTAACGTAGTGATTTCTAAATTATAAAAACTTGTAATATTGTATACACTCATTTATTTACTGAATAATACTACATAGTCGTGACTGAGTTGTTTGCATTTATCTCCCTACACAAACCCACTACGTCACACCGTTAATATTATCTTTACGAAATTAAAAGAAGGAAAACTGGAAATCAAACCCTATACCAATCCGTCTGGCCAGCGTGGTATTAGTAGGCCAAGTATCCCTCCATTACGGAAGGAGGTACGTCCCTGCAGTGAGACTTTAATGGGCTGTTATGATGAGTCAAAGCAGAGCAGGGTTATAAGGATCGTAGTAGATGACGTTCTGTAGTCTCTGCCCATCCCCAAGGAAATAAAATGTGAGCTAATGTATGTATGTATCAAAATAATTTTAAGGCACAGCTTCAAAGTCGGCCTACCCCAGAATCAAATGAATGAGCTTTTTTTATAAAGGAAACTCCCGCACTATAGATTATTTCGTGGGGCGCAGGGCTTTTACAAACACAATTTAACGGGCGTAACATGGGCATCCATACTCAGGGCAATTATATCCATACTCAATTAAATGCAATTATTTATAGATCGCACTAAGAATTGTCCTGCCCTGGAAATCAAGCCCGACCGCCGCAACCGCGACCGGTTCATGTTTGTACAAATACAACAGGCCGATATGCCTGTTGTATTCATCAAAGTAAAGTATTTTTTTATAATTTTGGTTGAACTATAACTCTATGACTACGTTATACTACGAAGTAGGTTTTAATATAATTTGGCGAAATAAAATATCAACATACTTTTGACGTTTCCAATGACAACGGCGAATTTCATTAATCAATATTTATATTGACAGATTATATCGGGTTTATTTGTAGTTTAATTAGTTAATATTTTTCATACGTAGCTTTACTTAATCAAAATAATTAAAAATGGAGAAAAGTCAAACAAATACTATACAACGGCGTCAGTTACCAAAACTGTACGCATGTATAACTAAAACTAGCTTAGAGAACATGCGGAGTAAGGCTATGTATAACCTGGATGTATTGGATGCTAAGGGTATAAGAAGGTAGGTATAAAAAGTTTCTTCATGTAGGCTAAGCTATTATATTTGCGGAAAAAAAGTAAAACCATACTGCATGGCCAGCGGTTTGCGTGGCGATAGTATGGCTTAGTATCATACCATCTGTACTTAGTGTTTGTATCTATTGAATAGATATGATACACTGTCTCACGTACACGGGTGTACATACAGGGCGCTGTCATAGGGTAGTCGGGATACGTGTTAGTAAACGTCCAACACCATCACTGTATTTGTATCGTACTGCATCATGGGAAAGTGGGATGTGGAACATACCTTTTCACCAGCCAAAACAGTTTCGCTTTAATTAAATTGATAAAAATAATAATCTCCATATTGCTATTTTAAGGATCCAACAACCTTTTCACGAGTGCATTATCATGGAACTGAGAGAATCAGGGTATACAGAATCATCAGAATACGTGGAAGATCTAATTTATGACAACATACAACTAGTAAAAGAAGACGAGCTGGGAATCGTTGTAGACCTCAGAAATAGAAATGATTATCTTCTTTTTATCTCTGATCGCTTACAAGCGGCAGAGAAAGAACATGATAATGGTAACCTATACTTTTATTATGCTTCATAAGGCTATAGTACGCGCCTTATCATCTGAATACTCCAAAAAGAGATTGAGGATACTATATAAGAACAGAAGACCCGTAAATGCACGCGAGATAGAAAGAGAAATTAAATGGCCCTAAAGCATAGCGCAAACGTTAAACGACACTTTTGTATCCTGTGTCAGAAACAAGCTACGAATTTTTTTTATTTCTATAGAACCTGTATGAAATCATCCAGTCCCTGCGCATACGTTTAGATTTTTTGTGTCCAATTGCTTTCACATAACACAGAATGACTATCAAATAGTGTTCGGTGTGCCGTGTCGGCAGCAAAAAGTGTCTACGTTTGCCTAAGACTCCGATGATAACACGATATCTACAGAAGAGCGATATCTAGTTGTAAACTTACTGTACACCCTAGGAATAATTAACTACACCAAATCCCTGATAAATAAAGTTGGAAAAGTCCTTTATATAAGAAAAATATGTATTTGTTTCAATATCGGCGTCTGTCGTGTTATTAAGTTGGATTTCGTTACAAACTTATTAACTTATTTATAATATGACAAACGTATTCTCTGTTTGTTAGCAACAAAATATGATCAGAGAATATTCAACAAGAAAGAGTTACTGCTAAATAAGTATTAAACGTCTATCTATTTTCTAGAAAATACGAAAAACGAAGCAATACATTTACTCAAACTAGCTCTTTACTTTGCGGAAAAAGAGAAAGGAATTCTATGGTTAGCGGAAAAGTTTTTTCTTGCTGCTATTGCTGTTAGCAGCCAGTTCTTAATTGATGCTGGTCATCTTAAGTCTTCCTGTAAATTCCACTATGCAAAGTTTCTTTTGGACAAATGTAAGTAACATAACAACCTAAAAATTTGTTTGAACAAGCACGGTTGAGTAAGCTTTTTATAATAATCATCAAGTTATGTAGTACTGAAATCGATTGATTGTTACGTGCATAATTAACGCCATTAAACAAAACTAAAATTATAAACCAGCATAAGCACAGATCAAGAAGATAAGAAGAAGAACTATGGGTCTCACTGATAGTCATGCCACGCATGACTGCCTGCCGCAGCATTATACTGAGTGAGGTCCTTTTTTTTTGCACGGGTGGTGTGACGCTGCGGGACTTGGCCCGTTTTACTTATATATTTTTGTTATTTTTTTTAATTCTTTGTTGTTGATTTTAGTTTTTATTTTTTTCGTTTACTTTTTTTTTGTAATTAATTCCGTGTGCTCACATTGTTATTTTTTTTTTGGTAGCGTTCATGTTTTTTTTTTGCAACGTCGTCACCTGTGTTATTAATAAATGATTTTTATTTATTTATTTAACATAATTTACTGTGTCAGACTTTTAACAAACTTTAAAAGCGTCATGGCTGCCCGACTTGTAACCACTACTGTGAAAGTTATTATAGTACAGTTTCAAAAATTAAACTTGAACTCTAAAAGGCTAGTTTTTTAATAAGGTAATTTAGATTTGGTAAGATTCTAACTAAACTTGGAACAAATATCAAGATATTTTTTACTAAAAAGTATACTCAAATCAGAATAGTCAGTCTATGTCCCCCTTGAGACGAATCAATGGAATCTAGACTCTATGTATCAATCAAACCTACTCTCTATCATTGTGCATCGTAATGTATTAAATAAATGTAAAACTATTACTAATTTCGTATTCATTGTAGTTCCTGGTGATGATAGCGAAGAACCATTTCAAATACTAACAGAGGTTAGGGATAATGCTATTGGCAAGGTATGTAAGTGCATATTTTATGCAACCAATGAATAATTAAGATCCAGGTCAGTGAAAGATGTAGATATTTGAACGAGGAACAATGTCAAGCACTGGACGTCTCTTGTCTGAGATGATGACTGAGTAGCCATCAGGTTTTATGGGTATTGACACCAAATCAGACTAATTGAACGCACTAATATTTAAAACTACAGAATCAACTATGGTAGTTATATTTTATAACTGGTATCTTTTATAAATGAATTAGTTCATTATAGCTTCTGTCCACTGCAGTTGTACTTATTGTACATACATATTAAATCCAAAATTGTCAGTCAAGTTTTTCTGCAAAAAATCACAGAATACTATACTATATGATGTCTAAATTGCTCACAGGATTGGATGTTAGAAGAGTGTACTAAAGATACAATTCAATCACTTTTCTGTTTGGCTGCTATTCAACTACACAGAGTAATGATAAGCAAAGCTAAAGAAATTCGGCTAACTGATACTCCACGAGCTGAAAGATTGGCTCGTTTAGCTGAAAGGAGAGCAAAAGATGGTAACATTTTTTTATTTTAATACATCGACATCGTTTAGTACAAAATTTACGTAAAATATGAGCCGAACTTACCTTACCTGCATGGTCGTAGTATAAATAAATATTACGTTAAAATATAAGATGTAAGTTAGTAAAAATAGAACTCATTTTGCATTGGAACGGAGACACAACTTTTAAAATCACATTAAAAAGCATTCGAAATTTAAATTTACTCCTGACGGAAGCTTATTATGTTCTTGGCCGTTTTCGAGCTTTGACTGGATGTAGTGCATTGTTGATCTAAGAATACTAATAAGCATGCCCCATTGTCTCTATTGCCACTGATGTATTAGACTTGAACAAATTTACAATACCAGAGCTACTAGAGTTACATTATATTAACATCAGTTTGTAAGCCGAAACTTTTAGTTCACTATTATACCCTAGTGATCTATTAAATGTGATTCTGACGGATTGTTACATGGTTTTGATTCATCTGCCCCGATTATGCAGAGCTCGTGTAGGGAATTACCGCCCACGGGAACGGGATTTAACTTTACAATAATTATTTGTGAGATCTTTAGATAATAAATAAAGGTATTTCGTTTTTTTTTCCAAAAATTACTTTTTAAAAGATGTATATTTAATTTATTAGAATCATCTTGTTGTCGAAAAGGGTTGATTGATTCATTTTATTAGAATGTGTTTTTCACAGCACAAGATTCAAGTAAAGAAGCTGAAGCAATTATTGAAATAGGCGTTTGTCAATTGCTTATGAATAATTTAAATAATTCACATAAAACTTTTGAACGTGCATTAGTAATTCACACCGCTAATAATAATATTAAAGGAATATGTGAAACTAAAATGCACCTTGCTTCTGTCGTGCAAAGGTATGTAATGCATTTTAGTTCTAAATTTTAAATCTAGAACTGCAAAGATTTGATACGAACCTAGTCGGTTTGGTGATTTCTGATCTGTTACCCGCGTCTTTGACAAGTAAAAGTGTATTTTAGTACCGACTGATGGATTATGTGAAAGAATAACTTAATAGTCCTGTAAGAAAACCATTTTGTTACTAATTTCTATTGAACCTTATAGAATTAGTTAATTATTTACTTCTTGAAATATCGCCTATGAAGTGCGCTTATTCCCTGTTAAGTAAAATAAAATTATATTATCGTTATTTTTTTAGCTTTTAATTTTGCTGCAAAACCTTTACTATTTTTCCACACCAAAAGTAGCAATGTGGTCTTTTGACGTTAGTGCCGTCTATAGATCGTCATGTCATCAGTGTATTGATGTCGTTTAAGTACATTTCTTACGTATTACAATTGGTAAAAAACTGTGCCTTGAATGTCTTAACAGTCAGTTTTATCCCTGTGTGAGCTTTTTAGGATCCTGACTGAATTCATAAACTGTATAATAATACCTGCAACACTCAAAGTATAGTACGATAATTGATCGCCTGCCAAAAATAAGTATGCAAGCCGCGTATTTCCGGCAGGTGTAAGCTATGTATTAGGCGTCAGTTGATCTTGTTTCTTCGTAATATTATGGCGATGTTAGGTTCAAATATATTATAACGATTAGATTCACAGTTATACAATTATTAGTAACAAGTTTACCATCTTATTCCACTAAGAATCTACCCTCAAGGTTAATTCTCTAGCTTCAAAAGTCTACAACCGGTAGCGAACTGGCCATCTGCCGCTTCTTCACGTTGCTGGTACAAGGGCTCCTGCTTTATTAATGTATGCAGAAAGCTGCTGTTGACAATACAACAGCGTATACTTCTTATGTGACTATTCCGGTTAGGATATAAAGTGCCGGTAGTGTTACCGGTTACTGCGTTGAAGTGTACTGCACCCCGGTTTGAATTCACTACTAACTTTGTGGTACATTCTGTATTGAATCTATTGTAGTTGCTATTGATAAAATAAACAATGCATTATTTCCTTGACAGGTTAGGAGGTCATGACATTGCAGCAAAATTGCTAACTGAAATGGGTATATTGGCAATGGAAAATGGGTTGAGAAGACAACTCGGCAGAGCTCTGCACTTACTTGGAGAATTACATCTTAGAAGAGAAAGACCTGAATTAGGCACTCAACATTTATCTGAAGCTTTTTCATGTTTTATGGGAGATATCTTTGACTCAGTATGTAATTGAAATAATACTAATTGGGACTACTTTTGTACTTGTACATTTTTTTGATCATATTATGTAATAGATCGCAATCAAGATAGAGTTGAGGAGATTTGATAGATTTTTAACTAGAAACATTTTTACCCCTGTTTTACCACCTTGACATTATCTCTATTCCACCCTCTGGGCACGTGGTCCATACCCTTTGAAGAACCTTCTTACTCGTCTGTCACTAAAGAGCCGTGGAGAATTTTCCTTCTTATTTCCTACACAACCGTGACATTGTTGGCTATGTCGCGGTGTCATCCAAATGTATGAAAACAATGTCATCATCATATATCAGTCAATTAACGTCCACTGCTGGAAATAGGCCTCGTTACAATATTGCTTTGTGCGCCATCTAATTTCTAAAAGAAATAAATGGTTCCGCAAATTCTTGTACCAAACGGCTGTGACGATACCCTTACGTGTCATCACAGCGTATACTATGCCAAAGACATGGAACACTATAATCAGGCAGAGTGTTGACGAAGTTATGCGACCCACGTTGTATATTAGCCGTCGCGATCAGGGCGGTTGGCCTTTTGATTCCATATCTGATTACTACGATAGTTTTTGGTAGGTCCCTGCTTTGTTCGCAAAGGTTCTCTTCGTCAAAGAACGGCGGAGAGGTAGAGATGGAACATTACCCTAAATCTCCGCGTCCAAGTAGCACACTTTTTGGCCATTTCACAGCCGTAAAAGGCCTACAGCGTAAACCTATTCGGGGCCCGCTTACATTTCGCGTAAGTCGAACGCTTTTAGATTAAGTAAATGCTTAAAGCATTTTCATGCGTTCTATATTTAAAATTTATTTATGTACTTACCATATTTAATTTTGATAGAAATCGGATGATAAAAAAAAACCATTTGGATTAGAATATAGTGAAAAAAAATCCGCCATGGAAGGACTAGGGATGAATGGAAATAATGAAATATATGAAGAAGAAGCTGAGCAATCAAGACTTATGACTGCCATTTCTGAAGGTTTATTTAAATATTATTATTATTATTTTTTTTTGGTTCGCCTGGTATCGTATTTTTTTATGTAATTGGAGGCAAACGAGCCAGCAGGTCACCTGATAGTAAGTGATCACCGCCGCCCATGGACACCCGCAACACCAGAGGAATCAGACAGGATTGTAGACTGCTGGCACTGTTTATGGGATCCACAGACTATTGGCTTGAGTATAGCTTTCTTTGTGTCCGATAAATGGAAATTTGGTCAAATTGACATTTGTAAAGTCGCTGGACATGATCACTAGTGAAAAACTTTTCTTTCGATAAACAAACAAAAAAAAGATACAAATTAACATTACAATTATAATTTTACCAGGTCAAGAGTTAATGGCGTCATATTTTAGTAATTTAAATGACGCAGACACGTGTATTATTGCACAAACAAAAATAATTGAATGGAAACTTGACAAGATACCGTGGTGGGCTACAATGAGACATCATGACTTTATAGCATGTCTTTGTCAAACTCACAATCGTACGGCTCTTGATGTTTTAAAGTAAGTGCTATTATATGATTATTTTTCCTGTTTTGTTCAGAACAATTATATTATTATTCAAAAACATCTATAACGTGTTACAACAAGCCGTAAAGCTTATCTGATTCTGGAGTCGCTAGCAATTTAGCTAGTTAGTGTACGTTAATAAAACAGACTCAAACAAAATAATATATTTATAAGAATACAAGTTGGCCTTAGTTATTCCTGCACGACACCCAGGTAGTCTATAGAGTACATATTTTAATTTCAATGGGTCACAATTATAGGCGGTCTATCGTAAAAAAATCCTTCGTCTGCGCAGGCTATTACAGTTGTAGTAAATTAAATAAATAAATAATAAGTAATCGTCACACATTCAGGCACTAAGTCCCAAACTAAGCAAAGCTTGTACTATGGGTACTAGACAACGGATAAACATACTTCAATACTTTTTTTGTAAATACATACATAATTATACAAAGAAAACACTCAGACCAATGCAAACAATCATGTTCATGCACACAAAGATTTGCATTGAGCGGGAATCGAACCCGAGAGCTCTGCGTAGCAGCCATGTAATATGCCGACTGCGCCACAGAGGTCGTCAATAAAACTACATTATATATATTGTTTTTAGATTACGTTGGGCGACGCAAGATATTCCCGCAGGATTTTCTACTCTCGACATGGTACCTAGAATTGATACGACTCTAGATATCACCAAACTTCGCAGCAGTTTTATAGAAAATAATTAGAATTTTATTAATTTAATCATTATTATCTATTATAATCTATTTTTTTACATTATAAACATTATCCTGTTGCATTTATTGCTGTATAATTATTTCAATTATTGATTTGAATAAATGAATAATCCATCTGTTTGTAATTTTATTATTTAAACTCCTAATAGCGTTTTCCATGTTAAATAGTGATAAAAAATCAACCAAATTAAATAATTGCTTCAAAAATAACGATTATCTTACACTTTGTTGCTTGATCCTTCGTAGTAACTTTTATACCGAATTTGGAGCCATTTTTCTTAATGTTCTAATACAGATTAAGCGCTCGAGCTAAGTCACGAGAGTAGGTGGCAGTCCTAGGGCTGATACTGATAATACAATCTCCCCAGCAGTATAAATATCCACTGCTGGACATAAACCTCCTCTTTGTCTTTGGTTTAGGGCCATCCACCCCACTACAGCCCGCGTAAAGTAGGAATAGGAGACAAACTACACGTCCCCAACGCAAAAAAAAATTAAGCCTCCTCAAAATATTTCCAACGTAAGCGGTTCTGTGCCTCCCTCATCCGTCAATCCAACAATTAATAATATTAAATAAATAAAATAACATTGATTAACTATAATATTATTTAATAGTTCATCACGATGTACAAAGTGCTTAACTTTAAGTCCTATTAATAAAATAAAAACTTAACTAAGTTTGAGCAAAACCTGCTATACAGATAATTGTAATTTCTTCTATACCCTCCCTATTTGTATGAGAGTGGTCTACCACCATATTACATATTTCCTGACTACTATGTTACTTTTTTAATGTTTTTTTTTTATTTTGACATGTCCAAAGAGAATGCATGATTCATCTAACTAAATATACATAATTAAGTTTAATTACACATTGTTGTTAATTAGCATGCTTTGGCTATCTTGCGGGGCTGTAGGCGAACTTTGAAGCCCTCAGCTCGCTTTAGAATAATGTCGGCTTGTAGTTGGAAGTCCGTTTCTTTAAGATCAGAGTAGACGCGGAAATTTCTGAGTATTGTCGATAGGATGATTTTCAGTTTCAGCATAGCGTATTTTCGACCTATGAATAAATATGTTATTAATAAAAAAACGTTGTACCTTTTATATAATAATAATAAATTATTAAAACATGTATTTTCGTTATCCCCTTGCATGCTGCAAAAAAAGTTGCAAGCAAAAAAGGGACCACGGTCCCTTAAAAGCAAACAACCGGATATTACTTTTCTAAATTCTAAATGATAAATTATGCAGCAATATGCAGCTACACCTTATACATATGACTGGATTGTCAGTTCCGTAATAATTTTACCTATTACTCTTTTATCTTTATTTCAAATAATAAGTCTTATTTAAAAAAAAACTTGGTTATTTTGCCAACCCAATCACCCAACATGTCTAATTGAAAACCAACCGGGACCTCTTTATTATTAAAATATAAAATACATACCAACGCAACTTCTAGGTCCTGCTGAGAATGGCACGAAGGCATAGTAATGACGATTGGCTGACTTCTCAGGCAGGAAGTTGTCAGGGTTGAATTTAGTTGGATTAGGATATACATCAGGTCTACGATGCAATTTATAGGTAGCAACAACAACTGTAGTGCCTGCTGGTACTTTCTTACCGCATGAGGCTGAAAAATAATTAACGATTTCATTAAGTATAATTCCATAGCTCACGGATTAAGAGATTAAAAACGTTCTACTTATTAAACTGTGTAGAGTAATTAGCAGCCATTTGCCTGCCTGTATTAAATGCTACTAGGATTATGAAATAAAATTAACAATAAACCAAAGTCTAAAAGAATGAATATTACTAAATAAAAATGGATAAAAATGTATCTGATTAATTAGCGTATTAAAAATAAATAAATATTAGGTATGTACTATTTATGTATACGATAGGATTCATCGTAATTTATACTTCTACTTACGAAGAGTGATATCTTGATTTAGATGTCTGGCAATAATAGGCACTGGCGGGAACATTCTCAGAGTTTCCATAAGACATCTTTCGAGATATTTCATTTCAAGTGTATCCTGGAATGTGGCTGCACGGTCTGAATCACCAAATATGTTATCTAGTTCCTCAATTACTTTATCTTGAATATCTTGATGTATACCCATCATAGATAAGAAAAAGCTGCTACCTGCGGCAGTCGTGTCATGACCCTGAAAATGCATTTAAATATTAAATTAACAACTTTGTATTCTACACGACAAAGTGTTTTTATTTCCATTAAAACTTTACCTCAAACATAATAGTGTCCACTTGTTCTTTAATTTCCTCATCAGATATAACTACTCCACTTTGTGAGCTCTCGAGAAGTAGATCGAGGAATGCGAGACGTTTCTTTTGTCCGACACTGGCATCATCCACATCTAAATCATCCTTGAGTCCGGCAGATTGACCAAATGAAAGACCTTCAACAGAAGTAGTCTTACTCTCTTCACTAACATAATCATTCAAGATGGTAGGACGCTTCCCAGAATTGAATTCTTCCTTCTTCCTCTTGATAACCTTTAAACATAGTTTGATAAACTAATTAAGTGTGTAAATATGTATATTATGTGCCTGACGCGATGCAATGTCTTCTATATTTATACTTTATTCATTAGAATGCTAGTTTATTCTGTAGCCTTTGATGGTCGTATCAATTACTAGGACTAAGTATCGTCCAATAGGTCAGCAAGTCTAGGACATGTAATTACTGTAATGCTGGCATAATGATATAAGTTAGTAAAGTATTGTAATTACCTTTTTAGTAAGACCATGAATAATGTCGAGGAGTTTAGTTTGAGTCTTGGCGTAGTCTGTTAATTTGAAGAGCATCTCGGGTCTCAACCATATCTTTGTATGTCTTAAATGAAGGATGTCACACATTTTCATAACTGCCATAGCATATTCAAATCCACTTTTGCCTTGTGTTGATTTACTTACACCCATTGCAGTTTCTGTAATAAAAATAATATTGATTTATAACTTTACTCTTGCTCTATACTCTTGCTTTTTGGTACTTAAAAACAATTTATAGGTTGATGGTTATTTTTGTTCCCGTAAGAAGACTCTCAGGTGTCATCACTCACCGTGGTGACTTTGCCAATTATACAACGCACCACAATCTGGAGAAGCCGGGCATGGCACGAACCGGATCATGTTTTAACCAGCTTAGTCAGTGCTGATCGGTAGTTGATAGTCCGGTATGATAGAGCTTCGGATGCCGCTCCTTCGTTCGCTGAGACAGTCCTATCCCTCAAGGTAATGGAACTAGGACTCTGACACTGTCTTTTAGCGGCTTTAAGGATAAAGCGGATACAAAGCAATATGATCTTGGACCATGTATAAATCAAGGACATAATTAACAAATCATAAGGTTGTAATAGAACTAAAATTACATGATACCATATTCAACAGTTATAAAGGAAATGATCTTGACCGCCATTGAATTGAAAACAATTGCGTAAGAATCGTAGCGATAAAGGAGCGTTTGGATCGGTGTCAGTAAAGGCGAATATTGGCCATTAGCGCGTGAGCACGTGGGCGGTCTCCTAACTTGACTTGAGACTAGTACAACGCGACGTGTTGATGTTTGAATCAGTACCGCGTGGTACCACGCACGTACCAATGATTCAATCACACATTCTGATATCGCTTTTCACGATAGTTTTTACAACTATCTACGTTTCTTAACTAAATATTTGTGATGCAGGTCAAGACCTAAGAGTTAAAATTGTTTTGTTCTAAAAATTATCAAAAAGTGGAAATAATAAAGAATCTTGTTTAAATTACACATCGAATAAAGAAATTATAAGTAGATCCGTTCTTTTGTTACACAAAATGGGATCGTAGTAGGTTTTTTTTCTATCTATAAAAAAAGTAACGCAATACAGTATCTAGGGAACTCATAAATTCAGTTACCAATTTTGTGGTAACTAAAACTATATTATCATCAGAGTTGCGAGCTTGTTTTATGTAATTTACCACCACAAGTATAAATAAAATCATTATAGTTATCAATATAACAGCTAGACAAAGTAAAAGTAACTGACTAGCAAGTAAAGGTTCATTGAAATTTATGATTTAGATTTAGTACTTGAAGTAATCTTGGCTACAGATTTAGAGCAATGTGTCTGTAACTTATAAACCTAACAATAATATTATTGACAGACACACAAGTTTAGATATACATCTTAACTAGACAGATCTAGTTCATGGATTCACAACTAACCAGATCTACATTTATTGATGTAAGGATACAAAGATAGACTACGGCTTGAACCAGAGACCTAGGAATTAAAACTGTGTTTACGTAGCTACAGTAAGATTCTGTTGATACAATCACAACAGCTTGTAAAGACTCCTTCGATACCGTGAACACATTATTTGACAGGCTAACCCATTTCATCATGCCCTCATTTTCTACGCAAAAGGAAAGGACTAATTTGGATAGCAAGATATTCTTGCACAGTTTGGATCGAAGTTTTGACAGGTAGTCTATCAAATAATTTGTTTACCATACCGAAGGAGTCTTCACAAGCTGTTGTGGTATACCTACTTAGATTCTATCAACAGAATCTTCCTGTCGGTACGTAAACACAGTTTTAACTATAAGAAGACTGACTTTATCCAAGGGCGTCAATTTTCGTCTTACGTTTAATACTGGTAGTTCATATACGTGGAAAAAATAATTTATGGCTTTATTTACCTACAGTTCACATTTCTGTGGCGTTATTAAACCCATAAGGAAAAATATAACTAAGATTTTTTGTACTTGTGCTCTTGTAAGCCTTTAAAGGCTTATTAACCCTTGAAGGAAAATAAGCAGCTTATTGCTGTTATTCCGTAGTATAACTTTAGGCTATTCTATGCAAGCCCATATAAATAATTCAGAGGAAAACAACATAATTACCACCATAAACATCGCGGATGCAATTTGTATTACTATTTAGTCTCTCGACTTCCTTTAATAACTATTATTATTATACGCAGCAATATTACGTAGAAAATGATAAATGGATATTCTTAGTAATCAGATGCATTACTCGTATGTCTTATTAAAGTAGAGTACCACGTGTAATATGCTGACAATTATTAGGATGTTTATGCCTTGATGTATTTTGCAAATGATTTCGTAATTCGCGCGTTAATGGTACAATTTTGCACGTCGATGTTGATACATATTGATGGTCGGTTATCTCGTATATTTCGCAAACAGTTTAATAGGTTCTTGGAGCATTTGCTTCAAGAACGCAGTGTACTGTACCTTCTATGTGAGGGTCGGTATGTTGTCACTATCGTGGTTACGTGTTGATGAATATAAATTACTATTTAAACTGTTTTGTCTTTGTGCAAGCGCCTTGCTGTAAGACAATTCCTTCTTAATGCGTTTAATCGCGGCTTAGGGTGTATTGCATTATTTTAAAAAATCCTTAAAGTATTTGTAAAATCTTGTAACAATTTGACTTTGTATGTTATGAACCAGGTATTGGGATTTATTTGTAATGTCCTGGCAGTTGCACACGATCAGTGTCTACGTTATTTGGATACTTTTTTAAATGCATTTCGAAACAAGACTTCGAAACCATTAGACCAAAATGTTAGGTTTAAAATTATTGTAATTGTTTACCGTGTATTATAATTAAGTATACAAAATAAGTTAAATATAAGATAGTATATAGTTACGAGTACATAAAAAGTTATTAGATAATAAGCTCAAGTTATTTGTCGCATTAGGCCTGCCTGTAAAGATAGATTTTATGATTAATAAATAAATAAAAAAAATTAAAATAGATGTTTGTATAAACCAAAATTTGCCAAAAATTGCTCAGGTAAAGTCAACATTCAATCGAATAATCAAACTCAAACCTAGTAGTTCACACAAAAGTGGTAAAGCTCTAATACAAAGACAAGTGATCTAACATGTTTAAAAGAAATAAAGAATTGCTCTATGTTTATTTTCATACATTTTTTATGTAACAGGAATATAATAATGTAATTAAAATGAATTTTATTGTTTCTTTTGTTTCTATAATCGTGACTAACATGAATAGAAAACCACAGCAGTAATATTATAAATTCAAAGCACGAAAATAAATTGGTAAAAACCAGTTAAAATTAGTACTTACTCATATTATTTTTTTACGTATTTACGAGTATAACTCACGTGTTAATGTTATAAAGATCGTAAGCAAAAGTTTATTTTTATAATGCAAATAATAGTTTTAGTTAAAAGTTTATAGTTGGTGTGATGTTATGTTTATAATTTTATGAATTGTTCAAACAGTGCCCCAAACTGCGATACGAAACGGATTTCCAATTTTGTTACACCTTCAGTGAAGTTGCTATTGTATGTTGGTTGTCTGCGGTTTTATAGTTAAAATTTCGTTAAGTACCTTTTTCGAAAAAGGAACTTTTGAATTTAGAACATTGTTTGGTGATTTTCTCCTTCCTTACAAGCGCTAATCCTTTCGTCCATTCGTAATTTAACATTGCATCTAAATTTTCTTAAGCAGGTTTGTGCCTACATAAGTTCACCGTAGAATATTAAGTAACTATGATTTTATCCTCTCGTTGATATAACTACATATTTGATTACTAGTAATTCATAAGTGGTTTTTTAATGTTAGTTATGATAGCGGCACTGTGTCAATAAAATTCTGTCTCATAAGAATATCAATAGGTATATTATAGTAAAAAGATAAAATTAAATAAAAAACGTTACGAGAGAAGACGTCAAAAACATAACTATAAAAAAATAAATAACCTTAATTAATAATAAAAGTTCCTAGTAGGTAATGATTTAAAAGAATAATTAATTAATCATAAACATCATTTATTAATCATAAACTTTACATATTTATTAAAATTTACATGCATGACCGAGCAACCTTTTTTCAGTTGTCATAAGTCAAATAATATTCTGATGAAATTTGAATTTTTAAACTAAAAATAAGCACAATCTAAATTGTTAATTTAACTGAATACAATAGAATAAAAGTTAGAACAATTTACATAAAATTATTAATTATAATTTTTTTCCATATTATTATAGTAATAGATATTTTTTTATCTTGGGGTAAACTTAATACGTGGCATGTGCTATCCTGCCAACAGCCTATAAGTAGGACAAGGTTATCTATAAAGAAATTCGATGTTTTGAGTAGATCAAATAAACGTAGTAAGTGCTGCAGCTTGTTGTGCGGAAGGACGAAGAACATTATTTTACTAACTCAACTCTACCTGGCTTCCCCATGTAGGGCTTTAGGCAATTTATTTTGGAATAATAAAATTACGAATTTAGATTCATCGTAGTTCTACTCAAAAGATTTGAACAATTAGCAGATCTATCACATTATTTACATTTGTTACTTCATCTTAATGTTATCCACATCATGCATTCATTAAATATCAACATCGCTGTCAAGAAAAAGTGTCTAAAATAGCACGCTAATCAATAATGACTACCTCTGCTGAGATAAGACCTGCCTTTTTGTCTCAAAATAAATTTTTATCGATCCCTAATACTTCGAGATGTCATTCTTATATAATGTTAACGAACATTTGCGCATTTGCCATCTACTAACTGATAGCTGACGTATTACAAATTTGCAAGTTAACCTTGGAAATAGGTAAATCGTGATTTTTCTTTTCTCAATTTTACATAAACACTAATAAAAAAGCAAACAAAATTACACAAAATATATAAAAATCATTATTAAAACAAAGCATATCAATTATAAGTTTTGACTTACCAAGCAGGATTTCCACAGTACATTCGCTCATGTAGTCATGACAATCAAAGTCTCCAGTTTCCTTCTTCAGTTTATTAACAACATCCCGGGAGTTGGCGTTGAATAAATCAATAAAACTTTTGAGTACATTCAAATGGAAAGTTGGGGCAATAAGTTTTCGATGAGAACGCCATTTTTGTCCTAATAAGAAATACGTAAAAGAAAATTGAAACAATAGTCTTAATCTTTCTATAATAAACTAGCTGGTGTCTGCGGCTTTACGAACTCGTATTTTCAAAAATACTGAAATACCTAGTCATTTTAAAACGGCTGTACAAAAAAGCGAGATTAACTGCTGTTTGAACCTTAAACTGGACATTTAATTAATAACATGTTATCTTAATGACTATGCAGATCTTTGTGTCCGATAATAACATTTTTGTTAAGTATTTACGTTATAGAGTATAAAGCAGGGTGCAATTAAAACAATAGGCCTTGTATGACAAGTAAAAATCAATTGCAAGCAATCCGTATTGCTAAGTGATTAGATTAGTAGTATCTGATGTTAATTGTATCTAGCAATTAACTTACCAGTGCTGATCAAAAGACCTTCTCCCAACCAAGGCTTGAAGAATCTGTACTCATCTGCTTTGTCAATATGTATATGGCTACTGAGGATCATTTCTACATCTCGAGGGTCATACAAGAACACTAGAAGACGTGGTCCAATCCAGAGTTTGACGACTGATTCTTTGTCGAATGGAATACTTTTCTCGAGAATATTTCTGAATATATCTAAAAAGACAAAGTTATATTAGTACTTAGGTTAGAGAGATTAGATTTTTTCTAGTGCCTCTACATCTAGTAAAGGTTGGCAGTCAACTCAGCATATTTTACACGGTCTTTTTCCAGATGGAAAAGCTCTGAGACATTGGCGATCCTAGTCCATTCCCTGACATTATACAACAAAATTTTTTCTTTCGATTCCCCGCTCGTTTTGCCGCCACTTTCCGCATGATGACAAGCTGCAAGAGTTCATATCCATGGTGCCTGCACGTGACCCAGATATGCAACTTTTCTTTTTTTGACGGTCTGCATCAAATGCCTAATATGTTTACATTTGGGCTGTTGGCCCGGATTTTTTATAAATGATATCTATAACGTACTTACCATGAGAACCACCAGTGAAATCTAAAGCATTTCCTATAACTGGAAGACCTGGTGGACCATTGAGTTTCTCGGCCAGTTCATACATGTGTCTTCTTGACATGCGCCAATATGCATACCATAGAATTAGTGCTGGGGCCAAGAGTACGTAGAACAGGCTGGTGGCTGTCCAAATACTGCTAGACACCATACTTTCTGCAGTTGTGTAACTCATTTTGATGCTATTTTTTATCCTAGGACAATAATATACAATTATTTTCTTACAATATTACTTTTAGTATAATTGGAACTACGAATCAAATGTTTTTGATTTAACATATCCAATTAATTTAATGCTCTTTCGAAATAAGTGAAGTTTTAGTGTCAGATTGTTTTGATATTTTAATTCCTATATTTGTAAGCTATTAACTAACATTAGCATAAAGTAAAACGTATAAAAACAACATGACATGAATGAGAAAAATATCTATATTTACATTTTATAAAGGGATGTTTGTTATTGTAAATTGATTATCTAAGTCTATGAGAAAAGCATTTCCTTTATCAAACACTAGCGACCTGCCCCGACTCCGCATGGGCACCTACTACAGAATGTCTTTAAACAACGTTTAAATACAGCGTCATTAGAAATCTCTAAATTTATATAGTTTTCTAAGCTATATTATTATGCATGTGTTATACATACATAAATTCCTTTTGAATTACTCTATCGGTTAAAAACCGCGTCAAAATCCGTTGCGTAGTTTTAAAGATTTAAGCATACAAAAGGACATAGGGACAGAAAAAGCGACTTCATTTTATACTATGTATCGATTTACCAATTCTATTTTTCCATTTGATGATGGATTAATACCAAGTTTCTCTACATTATCTCACCTGTGTTTGTCTCTTTTCTTATTATGTCGTCTCACCCTCTTTTTTACGAAATGCTAGTTTTGTTGAGAAGGAAAGTAGTTGGTAAGTAATTTAAATCAAAGTTGAAAGATGTTATGACCAATGTGACAAATTATTAATTATCTAAAAATCATTAACAGAGAATGGTAGCGTTATGCAATTTAGATTATCGCATTTTAATTTCCTATTTTGATAGATTACCTGCTTAACTATAGAACATTAAACCTAGTGTTTACTAGCACTAATAAATATTATAAATTATAATAATTCGATTGATGTATAATAAAAGTTCTTATAAATTGTTATTAAAAACAACGAATATCATTTGTCGCCATAACAATGACATATGTACACTTGCTTCTTATTGTCCTTCATATTTTAAGACTTCATCATAATCTGATTAGTAAAAGAACGTAAACGCAAATAAGAAGAAGTTATACTGCCAAAATGTTATACCTAGCATTCTTGTCTATTTACCTTTTTGTGTAAGTATCAGAATTAATTCCAATCTGCTGCCATCATAAAGCTGCTTAATTATGACAAATAAATATCACCAGCTAATTTAGTTCCGTAGGAAATTACATATTTAGCAATTGAAGTATTTTTATGAATTTGACAAACATAGTATTACACCATGATAAGAAAAACAAAACCTAAGAAATCTCGTATTATGAAACTAAGTTTTTTTCTATCGTTAAAGGATGCCTGTCTATTTTAGTAGGTCTTATTTTTAAAAACCTAAGTATTAATAACTATGCCCGGAACTAATTACTTCTTTAAATCACAAACTGGAACCCTTTATTTGATAAATTTGCATTACGCGTGAACTTAAATCAAATATAAATATGGTTAATATCAATATGGTAGACTTGTTTTATAAGATGTTTTGAATTACAAATGAACTACTACATGTTCCATGGTATGTAGTTTTGTATAGTATAAATAATTAAAATATGTACTTGAGTTGTTAATTACATGGTAGCTAAATAGTAATGATTTTCCTCTCATATTCAACGGCCGCGCTGTCTAGATTTAAATTAAAAAAGAACTTCTATTATGGTAACCAGACTACTGATACACTTTTATTCTAAACAAATATATCTACACTGTAACCCAGAACATATTATTAAACACTCTCCTTCATATGCACAAATTATTAAATTGCGAGGAAATCGAATAAGAACGAAGTTTTTACGTCTTCTTATTTCAAATCTAAATGTAAATATCGAATTGGAAATGTAGAGCAGGACGACTTTTTTTGATAGTTTTAACTAGATAAAATTTATGCAGGGCTTCGTTATAGAAAACCTACGTCAAATGCTAGAAAGGCCATGTCTTAAGACCTTCATTCATCCTTTGCATTAAATATTAGAGACTAGATTCACAAAGTTAAGGCAAAATCTGCGCATTTTTACTCTTAGTTTTAGGTATCTTTTGTTGCAAGATAAAATTAAAATAGCATAAATATTATATTTTAAATACCTTATTCATTTCTTGTTAGTTCAGTCTCATTTACATAAAAAAAGTATTTAAGTATGTTTATCCGTTGTCTAGTACCCATAGTACAAGCTCTGCTTAGTTTGGGACTAGATGACGTTGTGTGAAAGTGTGAGGAATATTTATTTATTATTTAATTAAATATTTTTGATAACAACATGTCAATAAAGATAACATAAAATAACTTTTTAACATTTTCTAAAAGAAACAGTTCCTAAAACCTTGATATTATATTTTCTAACTCTATAAATTAACAACCTAAGACTAAGTAAATGGAAAGTCTTTCATCGATAAAGTATCATCACTTTATATAATATATCTTCCTATATCAAGACACATGTTACCGTCACATCTCGGTGCTCCTGTCCTCAAATAATACAATTTCTTCTTAATGGCGTCTGACGCGCGAGTTATGTAACACTACACTAGTTTTATTAACAGCTTGCCTGCCCCGTCAGTAGACACAATAGTTAAGCGATGCATCATATGTGACACATGGAACAGGGAAAGATTATGTAGGAATGGTACTAGAAGTTATTGTATAACGGTTTTTATAAACTAAGTATTACGGTTAATTTAAAAAATGATTATCTGACAGGGCTGCATTAATGTTTAAGAAGAGATTGTTATGGTATAAGATTCTAATATATAACTACCATGTTTGAATACACTTAAATATCACTTAATGAGGCAGTCAGTCTAAGGAAAATATGCAGAACCTTCGTATGAAGATTAAGATTTCAAGACCAACGCTATAATTATTTCTAAGAAATATATTATATTGTATTGTTTATATGAACAAGTGCATCGGATTAACCTATATTTAAACTACATATTATTCAAATAGTTTAAACTAAAACTCTCCTTATTCTTCGTGTTACAGACCTTCATCCCAATATCTTTAGATATCTGATTTATTAAACAAAATATCCTTATTATGATCATACGACCTTGTTTCTAATCTGATATAGATAAATAGAGAAAAAATTCAATTAAAAAGCTTTCTATGCCTAGTTATTGAAGATTTCTACGGTAAGTATTACAAAATTATTGGGAGAATAGATCTTCTTCTTCTGATCATAAACCGTAGAGATTCTTAAAGTACTTACTTTTATGAAGAAGTCTATTGCTTCCTATAATTTACAACATAACTCACCACATTTTAACTGTACCTACATTTCTCACAAAATATGTTATCATCCAAAAATTTTATACATAAATAAATACCATACATAAATTTGAAAATACCTGCATGTCTGTTACCCTTAACAGGTTAAGCTATTGAATCAAATTTAATTAAAATGTCTCTAGAAATCTATCACATGGGAGCTTAGAGAATGACAACATATTAAATTTGTTAATATTATAAATTCGAAAGTTTGTAACATGGATGTTTGTAGTTATCTCTTTCACATAAAAACTAATGAATGGGTTTTAATGAAACTTTACAATAATCCAAATAAATATTATAAATGGGAAAGTGTGTCAGTCTGTTTGTCTTTCTTTCACGGCAAAACGGAGCAATTCAAACAATTTGTAATAAATTTTATGTAATAAAGTATTTTGAAATTTGAAATTTGACGAATTGATGTGATTTTTTAAGTGGAGATAGTTGAAGGGATGGAGAGTAACATAGGCTACTTTTTGCTACCCCGAATTTAACAGCTAGTATAGCTTATACATGAAAACACATGTTACAATTTCTAAGGATAGGTACTGTATGCTAATCAAAATATTAATTCTGCAAGGACGAAATCGCGGGCACCACCTAAACCCAAATATTATTTTATGTCGTGTACAAAATAATTCGGAAGTATTTTAATTAGTCTTAATTTAAACGATTATTTGTATTGAATAATAAAAAGCAAACAAATATACTACATACAAATAATATCCTTAATGTAAATCAATTAAAAAAAAACACTAATTAAACTTACTTTGTATAATTAGTGGGTAATGGTTTTGGTGACTTAGCGATTTTTTTAATATGGATTATATTCTTTAAAACGGGCTTAAAGGAAGAGGTTTACATAACCCATTTTAACACATTTTTACAAGTAAAACCAAATAGTCGTATTTAAATTTGATCAAGGTTGGACGAGTTAGTATTCGGGCTATCTTAAAAAATGTCTCGTTTTAGTCCAAATTGGTTAATTACGCATTAAAAAGCACTAAACAATGCATCCTGTTAACAGATTTTATTTTAAACTGTTGGATATACTCGTAGTACCTATCAAAGGTTGATTGTTGGAAGATATCATTTTTTAATCTTTCCCATACCTGTATTTTGTTTTAACTAACTAATCGTTATTTTTCAGGTATTTAGACAGTGTTTAAAAAGTTTAAATTATTTAGGACAAGTAACGGCTTTGTGTACTATTATTTTTTATGATATTGTTAAATAATATTTATTTTATTAAGCACTGTACAAATTTAATTACACTATAAGATACGTTTTAAATATTGATTTTATTTATTTTCTAAGTACTTACTCTTAATTGTTAAAAGTCACACTCCAAAACAATCACAACTTAAAAAGCTACTCAAATTTTAATAAATTAAATAAATAAACTTTTGTATAAAGTGTTTGAAGTTATTAATAGTAATAAAATAGTCTCTACCTCTAGTAGTATTGAATCACCTCTCACTAGCAGGATCGACACAATCAATGCAGTGTCCTATATACAAAGGACACAATGCGTGGCTTACTACCAACTAGTACAGACTATCTATTATACTCAAGCGCAACAGACTATATACATACGTATTTGACGTCACCATTTAACGCAACATGTCGCTTATAATAACTAAAATAATTATGCAAATCTTCATTGCCGTAAAATTTTGTAAATTTTTAACAAATACATTTTATTGATTTCCATACAATTATCATTATTTTATGACAGATGAAAAAGGAATTGCAATTAAGGTTAAACAGTCCCGTGTTATTTGTACACATGATTTTCACTTTGCTTTGTTGAAATATTCATTATAATATCAATTAATGGATAGATTTGATATATTTGACCATTATTATCTTATACCGAAAAATATTGGGAGTAGTACAACCTATCTTTTTGCTGTTTACTACACTTTAGAGATAATATACGTCTAGGCAAAAGCAGGTTAACAAAAAATGTATATAGGTACTTTAGTAGTTATAAAATTGTGTACTGCTACTGATGTCTGAACTAAAAAAAATCGTTCTTTATTTTTTAAAATCACTATTGTTTATTCTTATTCATTTAGTAGTATCTTATTGAAAAGTCTAGCATCAAACAATATAAAAAACTGAAGGACGCACTTTAATATTCGTGAATACTATGAACGTTTAACGAAAACGAAAGTACCTAGATAATGTAAAATTACTCTATGAGAAATAATGTATTCCAGTGTAACAATTTCTTTTTCTCAGTCTAGTGCAGGTAGATATCTGTGGTATGTGCTGGAATGTTCTTAGTGTTCGTCAATTCATCATCATCATAACAGCCCATCAATGTCTCACTGCAGGGACGGGCCTTCTCCTGGGAGGAGGGATACTTGGCCTACTAATACCACGCTGGCCAGATGGATTGGTATAGGGTTTAATTTCAACTTTTCCTTCTTTTTATTTCGTAAAGATAATATTCACGAGTAGTCCCTTAGTCGGTTTTTACGACATCTTACTCCGTCACCACACGGAGAGTTCGTCAATTAAATTCTTGTTAAATATGTCCTCTTGATACAGGCTTGACAATGAGGGCAGAGTACAAGATAATAGCTTACATAGGCCCTAGTAAATGTATAAGTCCCGCATGCTCTGAAATTTTTCTACAACTGCTTTATTTTGTTATATCCCTCGTTGGGTTGACGTTGGATTTAATACCTATGTTAGGTGCTCAATGCAAAGTCTCATTATCAATTTCACTTCTCTTGGGATCACAGGTTCTAATTTTTTAAATCTTAAATTCAACTCGTAGTTATATTTAAGGGTAACGTCTTAACGTTTACTGAAGAAATATTACTCGACTATAAACCTTGATATCTAATCTTAAATATTGATGCTTAAAACAAGAACAAAACCTCTATACCTATATATAGGTATGTACTCCTAATTAAGTTTATGTCTTACAAGTACCTCAATACTCAATATCTTTATAGCACTCCAATGCTACTCAAGACATATCTCAATGTTAAAATTTCTGTATTATTTGGCAGACCTATTGGGCTGAGCGCCTTCCATTAAAACGCTAGCACTGCAAAGAACGAGTAGTACAGTTCAGGCTTCTTAACTTTTTGGAGCTTATTCATTAATGAAGTCAGATTAAATTTTAGTTTATAAATCTGCTTGTATTAGGAGACTACAACGCCCGTTGAATCTAAGTCGGTTAATGTAACAAGTATCTTACATAAGATGTGAAATAGTTTTGATTTGCGTTTCAGTCAGTTTTTGGCAGTGATAGAGTGTCACTTTCTCGTCCAATACATGGTTATCAATAGAATGTTAAGTTTTCAGGTATTCTGTGGAGTCATTCACTGTTCTTTAGCTACTTTACAAGACATAAGTTTAAATTTTATCACTTTAACTTTCCTATATTTTGTTTGAACTCGATCAGTCTTGAGTCCTTGACTCCTTACTTTTCGTTACAGATACCATTTGTAAACAAAGTTATTTTATATTCGGAAAATTTTAATCAAATCATCAAAAATACAAATACTTGTCCTTAGAGAAGTGAACGTAACCGATTTGCAAGACCTAAAATGCGACAATTTTTTGTTGTGTTTTATTCCATTAATCGCACTTCCTTGACATTATGAATAAACGGAAAAATACAAAAACATGAACCATAAGGGGGTTAATCAAATCATAATTTGCGAATAGGATCAATAATGCAAAATCTTGTCTGCTAAGTCTTGAGAAAAAACAATAAAGTATTTGTATAACACACTCTCAACACTTTCATTGTTTTTCAATTAGATAAATATTGCATTATAAACTAAAACGCCCGTTTTATTTTCGAAAGCAAAATTTAACTAATCGAAAAATATTTTTACATTTGCTAAATTAATTAACCTATTTGTAGTGGTATAGTTTTAGCAAACATAAAAGGAAACAAAAAGACCATTCGTAAGATTTTAGTTAGGCACCTAGTGGCGTTTTTTAATATTTATAACATTGTAAATGCCTAACGTAGTAAACGATTATAAACAAGTTGAAAAAAGCGAGAGCTCATCTCATCAGCTTATCACACAATACATTTTGTTAATTTGTTATTTTAATTCACTATTTAACTCATAAATAATCATAACACATTGTTTCTATATCTCAAACACCTAACTAAGCATTTTCTCGGGAGCTACATAATTTCTTGCAAGGTAATTCAGCATCCCGTATTTCTTATTTTGTATTTTTATTTAGAAAAAAATCATTCTTCTAGCGCACGGTGGAGAGATCCCTCACACGGTGGACCGACGACATAGTTAGGATGGCGAGAAGCCGATGGATGAGGGAGGCACAGGACCGCGCAAGGTGGCAATACTTGGAGCAGGCCTATGTCCAGCAGTGGACGTCGATTGGCTGATATGACGATGTTTCAAAGAAGTATACTTTAACTAATTGTAAAGAAGTCCAGTAAATTAACTTTTCTCCGCATGATAAGATGATCCGTTACGACTTGGGGAGCTTCAAGAAACGAGCGTAGGTACTCTCTTCTTAAAGGTCGGCAACGCATCTGTGATTCCTCTGGTGTTGCGGCTTTCCATGTGCGGTGGTGATCACTTACCATCAGATGACCTGCTGGCTCGTTTGCCTCCCATCATATAAAAAAATGATTTCATCAACAGATTAGGATTCAGTCCCCTCGTGTGGGATAACGATGGTTGACATTTCGTGGAATTATAAGTTGATATAAAACTCTAAAAAGAGAAATTAGAGGACTAGGTATCATACAGATATCGAAAAACCTTCCTTGAGAAAGGAGGTGAAATCCTCAAGGAGTTACTCTGCCTAAGTTCTGTCACTCACGTAAGCCAGGTTTCACTATTTTGTTACAGGTTTAAATTGTTTAAAAACAAAAGCGACGGACTGAACAAAAAATGCGAAATGGTTTTCCATACTGGAAAACCCAAAAAAAAAATGTTTTTCTACGTAATACAGAATATCTTTGAAATGTAATAATTGGTTAACAGCCTTCATGCAACCTTCGTAAATGTAAATGTAATATAAATAATTTAACATAAGATTTTTCAGTGGTACCTATCTATAAAAATCAAGTTAATAAGTAAAAACCATACTCTTTAATTGTTACTTTAACCATCTTTAAAATCTCTCCGTGTGGTGACGGAGTAAGAATACAGTGTGTCACCACCCCATCTCATTCCATGGGTGTCGTAAAACCCGACTAAGGGACTATCCGTGAATATTATCTTTACGAAATAAAAAGAAGGAAAACTTGAAATTAAACCCTACACTATCTCTGACCAGCGTGGTATTAGTAGGTCAAGTATCCCTCCGTCACGAGAGGAAGCCCGTCCCTGCAGTGGGACATTAATAGGTTATGATGATAAAATGAGGAGGTTCTCAGTTCAGTCAGTTATATTATGACAGAAATTATATCGTTACATTAACAGAAGTATAAGAATAACATACTTACTTATTAAAAAATACTTTTCATTTTAAATTGATAATTTACAGTCATTGAAGCTAAAGTTGCACCTGCTTATGAAAACTTCATACATACACAATATTTTAAACAGTTCCTTATGAAAATATCATACAGACAAAATATTTTAAACAGTTGTTGTTGTACAGACACTACAATACAAAGAAAAGCTTAATAGACAGTTTGTTGATAATTCATAATTCATTTTATAATTCATTTAATCTTTACAATTAAAACCTTAACTATACAATTTTGTAATGTACATTAGTATCTTATAATCTAGCCTGAACTAGGTAATCCTGTGTTTCAGGCTGACTGATCTAGTAATACATTGATTTTCAAATATTTAACAATAACAATTAAAAAACTAGAGAATTTGTAAAATAGCTTAGGTAAGTATTAATTACAGTAAAAAAAAAAAAAAAAAACAAATAAACAATAGTTTACTAATAATAATTCGTGTAACTAACTTAGGTACTAAAACCCTTACAATACAAAATTATATTATTATCAATAGATAACAATATAATTTCTACTACAAAAGAAAAATCCAAGCTATAGCTAGCTGGACATTAAAAATTACTACATATTATTATTTTACTACAATCAATAACTTTTCTGTGTCTTCGTAAGTTGTATCTTGTAGATAATTTTTAATTACCGTTTTACAATTATTAATATTAAGCGGAAATATATTTGCAACAGCATTCATCCTGTTGTAAAGTAGCGTACCCAAGAAAACATAAAATTTGGCAGTAAAAGCATGTGCTGTAGTTGTGTGCGTGCAAACAATATCTTTGCGTCTTTTGTTAATAAAGTCCGTGCTGTAGGGCAGGGAAGCGTGTCTTTTTAATATTATGTTCATTATAAATAGCTGTCTTACAGTTAGTACTTTACATGATCTATATAGGAGGTTAGTAGGAAAAAGGTATGGTCGAAAAGTAGAAATTTTGAGTATAGCTCTTTGAGCTCTTTCCAGCGGCAATAATATTGTTTTCCCCACTCCACCCCATGAAGATATGCAATAGGTTATAACCGATTGGCATAGTGCAAAATATACTTTTTTAATAATATTTATGTCTGCTATATGTCGAAGTCTCTTAAATATAAAGATTAATTTACGTACCCTACTAGTTAAATTACTTATATGATATTTAAAGGATAGTGTTTCATCTATTGTTATTCCCAAATATTTAGTTTTGTTAACAGACTGAATTTTAAGACAGTCACAATTATGGTCATTTGATGCAGTTTGGCAATAGTGTGCCAGCAAAATTGAATTGCAAGGGGTCGACAATGATTTCCGCATACTAAATTTGATATAGTTAGTTTTTTCGACATTTAGGGTTAGTAAATTTTGCTGAAGCCAGTTATTTACAATATTTAATCCGTGTTGCGCATGCTTGAACAATTGTTGTTCTGTGTCAGCAGAAAACAATAGCGCAGTGTCGTCTACGTATGCTTTAATTGTACCATGGTCCAATTTCAAGTTGCACAGGTCATTGACGTATATTATGAAGAGGGTACTTCCTAGAACACTGCCTTGTGGTATACCAAAATTCGAATTTTTCTGCTCATTACTTATAAAATTACTGATCTTTACGCACTGCGTACGATCTTCTAAGTAACTTTTAAATAACTTTAGCTGAGTGCCTCTTATACCTATGTCTTCAAGCCTACGCAACAGGAGTGAAATGGATACTGTGTCATATGCCTTGGCGAGATCTAGAAAAATGCCTAATGTGTGCCTACCTTTATCTAGTTCCTGTGCTAGGTAGTTTGTAAGATCATGTACGGCGTCATCCGTAGATAATTTTGATCGGTAACCATACTGATTGCTAGACAAAATACGTTTTGTTTCTAAATATCTAATCAGACAACTATTAATAATTTTTTCAAAGATTTTTGCCATAGCCGGTAGTAGGGAAATAGGGCGATAGTTCGTTATGTGTTCTTTGCTTCCAGATTTATACACGGGAATTACAATAGCTTTTTTTAAACACTTAGGAAAGTATCCATTATTTAAACAAATACGGAAAATGTAGGTTAACGGTGATATAAAAATATGTCTATGTTGCTTAATAATCTTATTTGATATATCGTCCCATCCGACTGCACAATCATCTCTTAATGACATAATTACCCTTTCCACATCTTTTTCGTCGACATCCAGTAGGACAAAAGAGGATAAGGTAGAACTAGGTCTAGCAGATGTTTGTAATTGGTTTGCTTGGCTCTGTAATTTTTCTGCTAGGTTCTTACCAACGTTAACGAAAAATTGATTCGCCATATTAGCCGCTTCAATCGGGGTTGAGCGTGGTTGAATTAAACTTAAAGAGGACTCACGCTGCTTACTATTAAATGTAACTTTTTTAATACAATTCCATAGCTGTTTATTATTTGAGCTGGCCTTCTCGAGAGAAGATTTATCGTAATTAATCTTAACTTTTCTTAATAAATCGTTACAAAAGTTACGATATCTCTTGTATGTTAACTGTATATTATAATTATCAACGTTTAATTTAGCTTTCATGTGAAGTTTATCTCGATGTCTCATACAACGTATGAGACCCGGTGTAATCCAAGGTTTTATATTGTGTTTTTTTAAACATAATCGTTTGTGTGAAGTATTTTTCTGAATTGCACTTTGTATATTGTTTATCAAATATAACATACAAAATTCTGGGTCAGCGGAATTATATATTACATCTAAATCGATATTGCGTAAGTCTTCTTCAAGGTTATTTGTATTTAATGTAGAAATTATTCGTGTGTTAGTTTTTCTAGGTAATTTACAATTTAAGGTTAGTAGGACAGCTTTGTGATCTGTTATTGTTGAGTTAATAACAAGTGTAAGCGAAGGAAAATATGTTTTTATCATTATGTGGTCCAGACAGGAACCGCTCTGGTGTGTAGGTAGCGAATGTGCAGGGAGTAAGCCATGAAAGGACAGTAGATTTAAGTAGTCTTGGGCTGTTGTGCCTAATGCTTCAGGCATAATGTTGATATTTAAATCACCAACTACAATTAAGTTTTTAAACAATGATAGGTTCTGCAAAGTCTCATTTAAGGAAAGATTAAAATTACTTATATTCCTAAAAGATGGCGGTCTATACAGCGCTACTACAGCAAGATCTTTCCCAATTTTTATTACCAAACTGTTACATTCTAGCATCTTTGGTTCTTCTACCGTTACATTTAGTGTCTGCTTTGCAAAAACCACTACACCGTCGTTTTGGTTCAAATGTCCCATAGTTCTATACATGTCATACCCGTGCATTATAGGTATATTATAATTTTTGTCTAGCCAGCATTCTGTTAGTACAATGATGTCACATTCAATGTTAAGTCTCTGCAGGAAAACACAAAAGCTATCATAATTCCTATTTATACTTCGTATATTTTGTGTTACTATGGTTAATGGATTAGTAATTGAAGCTATAAGTTGTTGACTTACCTCGACCTCACAATTTTTTGATTCAGACACAGAAAAGTTATCCAATTCGTTAATAAAATTGGAAATCATACTTATTTATAATTACTAGACAAATAAAAGTAAAAAGTAAGGTTGTGTAAAAGTCCAAAGGAAAAAAACTTAATTAACGACGCTCTTAGGCGCCCCCATAATCAATTGTGTTTATGTAGCGTTGTTCTGCCATTAATTTTGCAGGGCATTCCGAGGCTCCAGTGGCGTGATTGTGGGGTTTCTTAAATTTAAAACATGTTGCACACTTTGGCTCCTGCTCTTTCTTTGTACATTCTTGTATAGCATGCCCTATATCTCCACAGTGACCGCAAGTGTTGGTTTCCTCCCTACATGACTTAGCCGGATGACCGTATTGCTGGCACTTATAGCACCGGGTTACTAGCGTAAAGTCTCTTACGTAGCATGATGTCCAGTTCACAAAGACTCTCTCTGATTTAATAAGAGCTTTACGTATGTTGGCCGGTACTTCTATGACATAATTACAGGTTTCCGCATCCCGTTTTCCTGTCTTATGGCTAAGTTTGGATGTTTCCAGAAATAGTTCAAGGCTGGAGTCTTGTATTTTTTCGGCTAAGTTTTGATGGTATAGGCAGGTAAGCACGTCGGTTTCCTTCATACTTGAGGGCACACCAATAATGACAACCTTTGGCTTCTTTTTCTGAGGTTCTCCTACTATAAGGCCAGATCTCGTAAGCTGTACTGAGCTCTTCAGCTTTTCTATATCATCATTGGAGTCAGTGCTGATAATGACACCTCCGTTCCTTGTTTTGCGAAGGCCCCTCACGTGTAGCTTCATTTGCTCAGGATTAATTATTGTTTGCACAAGACTTTTGGTTTCCTCGCTGGACTTAAGTTTATCATTCGGATAAATTGCCAAAGTGCTAACATTACTGGGCTGGATATAATTATTGGTTCCTTTCTTGACCATATCAGCAAACGAAAAAGAAGGAGCTGGAGTTGCGGCTGGTTTTGTATTCTCCTGGATAGACACTTTTAAGTCCTGTAGGCGTTGCGAGACATCAATTTGATCTTGTAATGCTTGAATTTTGGAATGGGCTAGCATGGCTTTAGCTTTAAGGGATTGGTACTGCACTATTAGGTGAGAGGTACCAGACCCCACTTTCCTACACAAGTTACTGACGCGCAACTTCTGTTCGGAGTTCATTTTGCCTTCCGACACTATAGTGCATACTTCATTTAGGTATTGCTCTACTGTTGTCATCCAGCAATGAATCTCAGGTGTTGAGATTACTTCCATCTGACATTCATGAGGTAGGTGCGCTGGTGCTGATGTCGGTTTGGATACCTCGGCAGGGGAAGAAGGCGGCGGAGTACGTGCCGTCATTCCACTCCTATTAAAAGGGCTATTCTCCATGTTGTATTTTTGTTAGTTCTTACACATTTTCACTTAGTCACTATGTTAATTAGAACACTAGTATTTGCTAACAAAGCTATTTTTAATTTACACTACACAATGTACTAAACGAGGTCACAATTTATTTGTAAAATTATTGTTAAATATTTATCATATTAAACACGTCTGTTCTCAATGAAAGGCTAAGAAAAAAAAGGTTTCTGCTTTTATCATATATGTTGATAAAAGCAGAAACCTTTTATTATTTTTTCGTAGAGGATATACCTACTTTATGAAGGTATATATCTCGCTTTGAGACTAAGGGAGCAGGTAATGTCGGTATCCCGAGTAAAACCTCCTTGGTGGTTTTCCTCGTGTTCGAGAGAGAGGTTACGAGTAGTTCTTTTTTGACGACCTAGAAATAGCCAGAAAAACAGCAGATAGAACGAGACGGATAGTAGTACAAAATCCCTCTCGTTCTCATCATCATCATCATATCAGCCAATCGACGTCCACTGCTGGACATAGCTTCTCCAAGTAGTATCACCTTGTGCGGTCCTGTGCCTCCCTCGTTCTATCTGTAAATAATTGTATAAGCCTAAACAATAAACGACATATATTATTTTAATAGAATATTAAAACAAAACAATATTTATTTATACCTACATCAACAAAACATAACGACGAAGAAAGGTCAAATGGTTCATGTTCTTTTACGTGAAACGATTTATGACGTCGCGTCGTCACATGAGATTGTAGGCTAAACATTTTTAGGAAATTAGTGGAATGTGTAATTTCCGATAAAATATTTTTCCTACATTACTTAAATGACTGAAAAATGATTGTTAGATATAATATTATAATATTTCTTGAGGTAAGAAGAAGTAGGATGAAAAATAACATTTAACATAATACACAATTTTTTTTGTTATTATTTATAACAAATTGGTATTTATTACGCTCATCTTAGTTTTTCTATGAATTATGTATCGTAGCTATAAGAAAACAGCACAATTAAACGCGTAAGCCACTAATGAGTAGTTATTTGCATTTAAATGACAATACTAATCAATAATTACGATACCGTAATTATTATATAAAACAATAATAACACACACAGATTCTTAGAACTAACAAGCTAAGCAAAGCTTGTATACTACCAGTAAGACTCTTTAATTCATTATTAAAGTTGATTAAATTTTAAGTATGTTTTTCTAAGACAATAGCCGCTCATGCCCTGTGCCGCGATAGCTTTCATGTAAAAACTATCGCGACATAGGGAATGACCCCTAGAGCGGCAGTTGTCTTAGAAATACAGAGAAGTTAATCAAGTTTATGTAAAAGTAGCGACTTGTTCCGAGTCATCTTTTAGTCGAATTAGTTGTTTTTGTACAAATGGACTAAACTACAGTTACAATTTGTTCTAAGAATAGAATATTGCCTAAAACAAAAATTCGTGAAGGTTGCTAGTTAAGTATGTAGTTTTTGTAAAAAACCCTTCAATTTAACGGACACAAAGAACGTTCAAACTCAGGGCAATAATTTGAGATTTGCACAAAGAATTGTCCTGGTTGGGATTCGAACCCACGACCTTGTGGACGGCAGATGCTACCGCAATGTGGTGGATAATAATAAAAATTGGTCACTATTGGCTAGTAGTGCAGAGGGTAGGGAATATTCCTCACGACGAACAACACATGTAACGTGGATTGGTTGGGCTATAGGTCAGCAGGGTCATATATCTACTAATCGTACGTGTTTTAGACAAGAGAGAAATATAACTTTACTACACGTATAAAAATTAAAATAAATAATTTATTATTCTTATATTTTTATTATTTCTTATAATATCCGCATGTAATGACGGAGTATGAATACATTGGCATCTTATCACATCCCGTGATTGTCGTAAAAACTGACCAAGGACCGTTACGACTTCGGGAGCTTCAAGAAACGAACGTACTCCTTTCTTAAAGGTCGGCAACGCATCTGTGATTCCTCTGGTGTTGCGGGTGTCCATGGGCGACGGCGATCACTTACCATTAGGTGACCTGGTGGCTCGTTTGCTTCCCATGCATCGTATAAAAAAAAGGAAAAGTTTGCAGTACATAAATAAGTGAAGTATTGTCTCTACGAAAACTTGAGTAGGAAAAGCTCATGTAGTGAAACGATACATTGATAAAGATCCTAGTTTTTGTTGTATTCTTGATTGCTGGAGGCTTTACCTTCCTCTTCCAAATTCCATTTAACCGTAATTCCTACTAGTTATGAGAGAGTTACATGTTGATATTATACTGTATTTCGTTTACAAAGCTTTTACTTATTGTTTTAACTTCCCGTATTTGGATTTAAATACATACTCATAAAACATTATTTTAAATTTCAATATTATGTCATTTTATAGAAGTTTTTACATATTGATATTCTTGTGTTAAAATTTTTGTAGAGAATAAGAATGCTATTTGCAGTTAAAGGAATGCTCTCTCGAAGAACTTATCCTAGCAAGAGCATCAGTGTTATCCAACTTGTTTATTGTAACTATAGGTAAACCAAATAAGTGTCAATTAGAGGTAGCGCAGGTACTGCAGTGAAAATTAAAGTAAAATATTCTAAGCATAACTTTATTCCAGTATAGTCATAGTTATTTAAAATTTTATATTTCAAAAATATTTTATAAAAATATCACCTTTAATGAAAACCTCAAAACGCTATAAGATTAAAAGATTTCATTTACTTTTTTTTATTTTCTTGGGTACAATATCAAGATCGATTTCACATATTTGATAGCACGGAGTTGTTGTTTTTCTAGAAGCTACAATAATCATTTTGGCATTACTTGGTTCTTTATCGTTTGCGTCATCATAAATGAAACCCATTCTAAACGATAAGCCTGGGGGTATTCTCTTGCATCGTGTCAATGACAAGTTTATACATTTCACTTGTTCTAAATCAGGCAAGAGTTTAAAAAGTCTTACATATACGGGCTCCAGGATTATGTTTGAAAATTTTATATGTTCTGTTATTATTCCACCTCTTTTATATTCTATTCTAAATTTGTTTGGATAAGCAACTAAACGATTTTCACAAATGTATGAAGCAGATTTATGAAGAGTAGTATCATCTTTTTCTGTTCCCATAAAACTATTAATATAAAAAAAACTGTTATAAATACACAAACTAAACTTAACCAGCATAAAGAAGGATAGTGTACTTTTAAATCTAGAGATAATTTTAAGTATTTGAGTAAGTAGTTCCGAATCTATGATTTTTTAAAACTTCAATACGCGATATCTCAAAACAACGTTTTCGAAATAATACCCTTTTGTTTGTGACGTGCGATATGTCACCACCTCATCTCATTCCATAGGTGTCGTAAAACCGACTAAGGGACTATCCGTGAATATTATCTTTCCGAAATAAAAAGAAGGAAAACTTGAAATTAAACACTATACCAATTCGTCTAGCCAGCGTGGTATTAGTAGGCCAAGTATCCCTCCGTCAAGAGAGGAGGCCCGTCCCTGCAGTGGGACATTAATGGGCAGAAGATGATGATATTATTTTAATAAAAATATTAATACAAAACCATATTTATTTATACCTACATCAACAAAACATAACGACGAAGAAAGGTCAGATGGTTCATGTTCTTTTACGTGAATCGATTTATGACGTCGTCGTCACATAAAATTGTATGCAAATCATTTTTCGGAAATTATTAGAATGCGCTGGTATTTTCAGCAAACTGACCTGCATCATTTAAATGACTGAAACATCAATCTTTGGTAAAGATATATTTCTTCAGCGTGTGGAAAGAATAGTGGTTTCCAGCAAATGTGAATAAATAACCACTTGTGCTACATTTAACATGAAAACAATTTTGTTTGTTATTATTTTAACAAATTAGTATCTGTTATGCTCATCTTAGTTTTTAAACGGTTTTATTTAGCTCACCCCGTTTGTTTTCTTGGGTCAAAATTAGTAATTCAAATTTCACCCTCTTCCTGTCAACCGATTAATCTGAAATTTTGTATACACTTTGGGTTTTGGTGACAATACAATTATGTTTATTCATTATCATTATAAATCCAAGATGGCGGCCGCTACAAAATAGCGGATAACGTAGGTTTTATCAATCTCATCAATATGGGTATCAAATGAAAGGGCTCAACAAGCAAAATACAATATATTATAAAAAATTGACGTCCAAAATGGCGGCCGCTACAAACAGGAGGACAACGTAGGTTTTATTAATTCCATCACATCAATATGGGTATCAAATGAAAGGGCTCAACCAGCAGAATACAATGTACTATATAAAAGTAAAATCCAAGATGGCGGCCGCTACAAACAGGGGGATAACGTAGGTTTTATTAATCCCATCCCATCAATATGGGTATCAAATGAAAGTGCTTAACCAGTAAAATACAATGTACTATATAAAATTAAAATGCAAGATGGCGGCATCTACAAAATGGCGGATAACTTAGGTTTTATCAATCCCATCAACGTGGGTATCAAATGAAAGGTCTCAACAAGAAGAATACAATATACTATGCAAAATTGAAATCTAAGATGGCCGCCGCTACCAAATGGTTGATACGTAGGTTTTATCAATCCCACCAATATGGGTATCAAATAAAAGGGCTTGACAAGAAGAATACAGTGCACTATACAACCTCAATATTTAAGATGGGCGCAGCCACTAAATGGCGTAAAATAATAAGATTTAAATTTAGAAGTGAATCTGTAATTTAGGTATCTGAATAATACAACCTGAATCCACCACCCAAGTCAAGATTTTGTATAGTGTTGAGGACTGTGTGGCGTTAGGGTGGCTAAAAATGATACGTCGTTAGCGATACACCACCCAAGTTAAAGTTAGGTAAAAGGTTAAAACGCGCCGAGAACTGTATGGCATTAGGGTGGATAAAAATGATATGTGAATATTTTAGGAAGAATTTAATAGGGGACGGCTGATTTTTTTTTTTAGTACCCGATGGAGGCCCTATGTCCCTAGCGGGTTATGCCAGGACTTTTACCGACTAAAAACCACCAGACCTACTACTCGGTTGCCATAAGGGCTACTAAGCGAATCGGAACGCCCTTCCCAGACTGGGGTCCGGGGAAGCGTTTCTTACATAAGCGTCGCCCCATTGAAGGAACCCACTTGATTTTCCCTAAGAGAACCCTACTTAGAGGATCATGATTAGAGCGCGCACTGCGTTCAGGTCATGTTATAAACTAACAGAGAGCTTAGGGGGACCTAAGGGATCTGAGCTTTGACAAGCCTTTCCAGATCGGAGGACAGGGTGTCCGGTGAGTCCAGTAGGACTTTACGAAGCCTTCGTATGACATGTGGAGTAGTGGGGTTAGGGAAAACGGGGGTGTAGGTCACCGCCTCCCTTATGAGGTGATTTGTGTGTTCCTCTGCAGATTTGAAGAATCTATCACAGGCCTGTTTTATGAATGTCTGTATAGTGGGTATTCCGATGTCCCGGTGCAGGTCCGCGTTGCAAACATACCACGGTGCATCGGCCGCCCGGCGTATGAATATGTTTTGTACTGTCTGGAGCTTCTTCTTATGGGTTGGACACGCGTGTGCGAATACTGGTGATGCGTATGTGAGTACTGGGCGTGTGCAAACCTTGAAGATAGTTCGCTTGTTTCGTAGTGACATTCTACTGTGCCTGCCAACCATGTGGTGTAGCCGGCCGAGATAGAAGCGTGCGTTCCTGGTCACTCGCCGTATGTTCGGCCTAAACGAGAGGTTTTCGTCCAGTGTGACTCCAAGATACTTGACTTCGCGCCGCCAGTCGTTGTTGTAGTTGTCAGGCCTACGTAATCGTGGGTTCCGCCGTTTTACATCGAAGCAAACCGAAGAATGTTGCCTTTAATACTATCATGGGCTTCTACAATACATAAAATGCAGGGCAGCACTGTGGATCACGCAGTCGTATACTTAGGTGCGAAACTGTTTGAAGAAGGTCAAGCCTACGGGGCTCTTAGTATAGTAAGATCTTTGCAGGGACTACGTATAGAGGAGTTGGACTGCAATAAATTAACGGGCAGGAAACCTTGCAATAATTAAGCACTAAATGAATTAAACAGAATGCGAAATAAAAACTAAAAACTAGAAAATAAAAATAGGTAAAAAAACTTTTTAAGTTAAACGGTTTTATGTTAAACATACATTGCAATGTTTAAGATAAATGTACTAAAAACCAAAAAATAATAAAAGAGATACAGTCGTGGGATTTATAAACATATGCATAGACTAGACTAACATAAAACCGTGGGGCACGTCAATTGTCAAAATAAATTATTAATTAATTACAAATTATCGACTTAATGTGCGATAGAAGAATCGTTTAATTCGTCTTTAGGCAGTTGGCCCGCAGATGGAGAGGAAATTACTTACTATTTTCTTGCTAATGGAAATTCCAATAGTTATTTATTGAAATACTAATCTTGGATTTAGATTAGAAATGGATTAGATTAGAAACATTTTAATCGATGATTGTAGACAATTGACGTGCCCCACGGTTTTATGTTAGTCTAGTCTATGCATATGTTTATAAATCCCACGACTGTATCTCTTTTATTATTTTTTGGTTTTTAGTACATTTATCTTAAACATTGCAATGTATGTTTAACATAAAACCGTTTAACTTAAAAAGTTTTTTTACCTATTTTTATTTCTATGAATTATATATCGTAGCTATAAGAAGAAAACAGCACAATTAAACGCGTAAGCCACTAATGAGTAGTTATTTGCATTTAAATGACAATACTAATCAATAATTACGATACCGTAATTATTATATAAAACAATAATAACACACACAGATTCTTAGAACTAACAAGCTAAGCAAAGCTTGTATACTACCAGTAAGACTCTTTAATTCATTATTAAAGTTGATTAAATTTTAAGTATGTTTTTCTAAGACAATAGCCGCTCATGCCCTGTGCCGCGATAGCTTTCATGTAAAAACTATCGCGACATAGGGAATGACCCCTAGAGCGGCAGTTGTCTTAGAAATACAGAGAAGTTAATCAAGTTTATGTAAAAGAAGCGACTTGTTCCGAGTCATCTTTTAGTCGAATTAGTTGTTTTTGTATGGTCGAAAACTAAATGGCTTTATCACCTCTAGAGTTAATGTTAGTTGCATGTCATAAAACTATTAGGTTCAATATCGGACAGCAAAACATCAGCTAAAGCATGACGCTACTTTGACATATCAGTTCTCTTGTATTAGCAAATAGTCGTTAGGTATTTATAAAAACAAATAGTAAAGTCAACGTTATTGACTGTTACTAAAGCATATTTTCGGTAAAAAGTTTTATTCTAAAGAATTTCTCTCTTTTTTCCTTGTATGTCCATCCCTATCATTTCTTGCATGACGTCATTGGCGCATATTTCAATTTAAAATTTTCGTAATTTTATAATATAAAACAATATAGGGTAAACCACTTAATGGTTAGAAGTCCTACAATTATTGGCACTTAAGAGTTAAAAGTGAGTAAAAAGAAAGAAAACACTATAGATTATTCAAGTTCCGTATGATTATTCAAGTTCAAATATTATTTATTTAATATTTTTATCATATTTTATTTATTTCATGTGTCAACATAGCAACAATAAATTTATCAGAATCCTTTTATTGGCAATAGTGCCAATAATATCTTTTTAATACTATTCAATCACATAATAATGATTAAGTTTAAGCAAAGATTAAAGTATTTTATCATTTTATGATACTTTATATTTTAGTCTGACACGAAGGCCACTCCTAAAGTGCCAACAATTGGGTGGCTTACCAGCCAATATTTGAATTCTACATTGTCAGTTTTTCTGAAATGACAAGCTTGTAATGTCACAAGTAACAAGTTGACTTTAGTTTTAAATTATTTAATGGTTTTTCATGGTTTTTCACATACAAACTCTATAGTTTAATTAGTGACATTTGTATTGTGTTAGTAGATTTTATTATTTATTGCGTTGAAGTGAAAGTTTAAAATAGATTGCACTTTTAATCTAAGCAAAGTTTTGAATACGGTCAACCAATGACGTCAAGCTCACGCATAAACATTAAATAACGATCTTAATGAATTTGAATTATGATAGAATTTTTTGTCAAAACTGATAAAGCCATTTCGTTTTCGACTATACAAATGGACTAAACTACAGTTACAATTTGTTCTAAGAATAGAATATTGCCTAAAACAAAAATTCGTGAAGGTTGCTAGTTAAGTATGTAGTTTTTGTAAAAAACCCTTCAATTTAACGGACACAAAGAACGTTCAAACTCAGGGCAATAATTTGAGATTTGCACAAAGAATTGTCCTGGTTGGGATTCGAACCCACGACCTTGTGGACGGCAGATGCTACCGCAATGTGGTGGATAATAATAAAAATTGGTCACTATTGGCTAGTAGTGCAGAGGGTAGGGAATATTCCTCACGACGAACAACACATGTAACGTGGATTGGTTGGGCTATAGGTCAGCAGGGTCATATATCTACTAATCGTACGTGTTTTAGACAAGAGAGAAATATAACTTTACTACACGTATAAAAATTAAAATAAATAATTTATTATTCTTATATTTTTATTATTTCTTATAATATCCGCATGTAATGACGGAGTATGAATACATTGGCATCTTATCACATCCCGTGATTGTCGTAAAAACTGACCAAGGACCGTTACGACTTCGGGAGCTTCAAGAAACGAACGTACTCCTTTCTTAAAGGTCGGCAACGCATCTGTGATTCCTCTGGTGTTGCGGGTGTCCATGGGCGACGGCGATCACTTACCATTAGGTGACCTGGTGGCTCGTTTGCTTCCCATGCATCGTATAAAAAAAAGGAAAAGTTTGCAGTCCATAAATAAGTGAAGTATTGTCTCTACGAAAACTTGAGTAGGAAAAGCTCATGTAGTGAAACGATACATTGATAAAGATCCTAGTTTTTGTTGTATTCTTGATTGCTGGAGGCTTTACCTTCCTCTTCCAAATTCCATTTAACCGTAATTCCTACTAGTTATGAGAGAGTTACATGTTGATATTATACTGTATTTCGTTTACAAAGCTTTTACTTATTGTTTTAACTTCCCTATTTGGATTTAAATACATACTCATAAAACATTATTTTAAATTTCAATATTATGTCATTTTATAGAAGTTTTTACATATTGATATTCTTGTGTTAAAAATTTTGTAGAGAATAAGAATGCTATTTGCAGTTAAAGGAATGCTCTCTCGAAGAACTTATCCTAGCAAGAGCATCAGTGTTATCCAACTTGTTTATTGTAACTATAGGTAAACCAAATAAGTTTCAATTAGAGGTAGCGCAGGTACTGCAGTGAAAATTAAAGTAAAATATTCTAAGCATAACTTTATTCCAGTATAGTCATAGTTATTTAAAATTTTGTATTTCAAAAATACATTAAAAATATCACCTTTAATGAAAACCTCAAAACGCTTTATGATTAAAAGATTTCATTTACTTTTTTTTATTTTCTTGGGTACAATATCAAGATCGATTTCACATATTTGATAGCACGGGGTTGTTGTTTTTCTAGAAGCTACAATAATCATTTTGGCATTACTTGGTTCTTTATCGTTTGCGTCATCATAAATGAAACCCATTCTAAACGATAAGCCTGGAGGTATTCTCTTGCATCGTGTCAATGACAAGTTTATACATTTCACTTGTTCTAAATCAGGCAAGAGTTTAAAAAGTCTTACATATACGGGCTCCAGGATTATGTTTGAAAATTTTATATGTTCTGTTATTATTCCACCTCTTTTATATTCTATTCTAAATTTGTTTGGATAAGCAACTAAACGATTTTCACAAATGTATGAAGCAGATTTATGAAGAGGACTGGAAAAGTACTTAGATATTTGAATAAATCTTTCTACCTCCGATTTACAGACTTCACTAAGTTCATAATTATCTGGATTATCTTCTACAACATTGGCTTCTTCTTTAATAGGACGCAGCTCTTTAGGTATTGGTTTGTCTTTTTTATTCCCCTTCTGATTAACATGTTTCTTTTTTGTATAAAGCGGAAGCATATCACCTTTCTTATCAATAGTATTCATTACTCTGTAATTTATATAACTTATAATTTGCAAAACAGTTTTTCGTAATATCGCTGAATATACCTACTTTTATTTAATTGACATTTAAAACATGGCGAAACCAAAAAGTATAAAAATACTTTTTTAAATAAAAACTCCTTTGAATTTTTTCATTGATATTATTGATTTACAGTAGGTTTAAATGGTTGGAACCACGTTGGAACTGTAAGCCAAACATGACAAAAAATAGGAAAAAGGCAAAAATAATAGCTATTTCGATATTTTATCTCTTAAAAGTAGGTTTGATTTAATCAGGCTGCGCGCTAGTTTTGTAAAGATTCTTGTAAAGCTTTTATATTTCTGATGATCGTGTCTAGATTTTTTAAGAATTAAACTGCAGGATTATTCTAGTCAATTTGAGCACGATATTTTCCCATCACACTGACAACCCTCATTGTCACGAAGTTCTTTTGGGATTTCTTCGGGAAAAAAGAAACATTGCGGAAGTGGCATTACTGCAATGTGTTGTTTAATTTATTTTTTAAATTGGTGCAGTAATAACAGGTGTATAAACAAATAATAACAAAAATATTTCTATTTTTATGTTATATTATATACTTGTAACTTATAATACCTTACAGTACTTACTCCTTTGGTCCTAAACATATCGAAATAAAGCATGAATGGTGCACAGTACGAGTAGGTTGGTCAAGTGCTATTTGTATGGAAATAGATTTCTTTATCCATATTTTATGTCTTGTGGCATTAATTATGTGTACACGTGCCGATATGACAACCTCCAATGCAGAATGCAGTTAACTATAGATACTGATTTCTATAATATACTTCGTTGTTGTTTACAACATAAATTATATAAGAAATTGCCTATAATTATTTTAAATTTTCATTAAAGTAATGTATTCATGTGTAATGTTTCATTAAGCTCCTGGGGCCCAGAACATTTTTTTTATAATTTATGAAATTATTTTTTTAAAATTTATTATTTAATAAATAAAAAAAAAAAAAATTATTATTATTTCAATTATTAAACGATAATGTTTTATTATTAAAAGTTTACACGAAGTTCATTAAATGGCAATGTAATATTTATTTTCTGGTACGTATTATACATTATAAAACATTAGACGGGAACAAGAAAGTGCAGTATGGCTACAGTTCTTACAGGATGAAATATTAAAAGTAATAAATATGAATGTGTACCTATATTTTAAATAGTTAATTAGTTTCAGCCTCTATAATCCCAAAACTGGGTGAGGACCTTTGACTTCCACATATTTCGGTCCATGGCCAACCAAAACCAATGTGTCTATGCCTAGTCTAGCTCCAGTTCTATTAACTTTTCCTTACGAATATCTTATTTATTTGTCTAGGTTAATTAGAATAGTACATTTCAAATGCAATGTTGACATTTAAACCTTGTTCCTACTATTATTCAGTATTTGAAGGTCTTGATATAAACTAGAGTTAAAGTACGAGTATTATTGATGGAAATTAGGTCATAGATTTTACGCATAATTTGGTTCCTTGTAGGTACTAAGTACTTGCAACTTTAGTAATTTTAATTATTGTATAAGTAGTCAAAAGCCAACTAGATTTAGTGAAATGGGGTATGACAAACTCATCAGATATCTGCTGTGAATGCGGGGAAGAACAGCAAACAATGGCACACCTACTGAACTGTCCAAGGTGCCCAGATAGCTGCACAGAAAAATACCTCATAGACGCCACTGACAATGCAATCACCGTGGCCAAGTTCTGGGCTGATTGCATTTGACCACCGATGGTACTGCAGTGTGTGCCTTACGACTCGAAAGAAGAAGAACTAGATTCCAAAAAAAGTTTTCAAATGTTATAATTTGCTTTTTTCGAAGCGTCACAAACGTCGACTTCAGAAAACTCTACATACATTTTGGCTTCAATCGTGATGCAGAATAATTGTAATTTTCTCTATTTTCTTTGCAACAATTAAATCTAAAAAGTAATAGAATTGTTTTCCTTGCTAATAATGCCTGCTTAAAAATAATACACTGTAGTTTACCAACTGATTATACCAATGCAAGAACAGAAAGAATATTTTTTACGTCAGATAAGTTAGCAACTTTTTCTATCTCAGGATCTCAGGCATCAAAACAAGTAATAATATAGATCTACAACGCTGGTTACCAAATCTCATTTTTGTATAAGGCTTGTGTGATATGTAAATTATGTCTTGTACCAAAAGAAAAGGGTTTCATTTATAAATGTATTAAACTGAAAGATAAGGATGGTTTAATATATGTAGCGGACAACATAATAAGCATTTGCATGATACCAGAAAAGGTACCAACAAAAATTCTTATCTGTTTTCATAATGTATTATATTTCCCACAAAAAAGCAATATTATGGGTTGAAGACGTAGTTAAGAAGACCCAAATTATTTTTATAGGAAATGATTTTGTAACGGTATCTTGGTGATGATGTGGTCCATTTACTAAGTGCAAAATATTCAAAAGTAAATTGATATTTGTATTTTTAATGTCTTTTAGGTTTTCTCTTAAAGAAATAACGGAAACAAAAATACAATTGTATGTACAATAGCTTAGGCTAGGTAATTAATTTTGTATTATATTCTTTACACTCGTCTGAATAAGAAAAATATATAATTATTCAAATTGCAACTGTGTTTTATGAATATAATAAAATTCGTTTAACAACTCTTTATGTATGTAAGGATTTTACTTATTTTCATTAAAAGAAACATCTTTATTTAGAACAAAAATTTACCTTTTTCTTCAAATATCTGATAATGTCTAAAATACTCAATGATCACGTCATCAGACTTCATCATAATCATAACAGCCCTTTAATGTCCCACTGCAGGGACGGCCCCACTCCCGTGACGGAGGGATACTTGGCCTACTAATACCACGCTGGCCGGACGGTTGGTATAGGGTTTAATTTCAAGTTTTCCTTCTTTTTATTTTGTAAAGATAATATTCACGGATAGTCCCTTAGACGGTTTTTACGACACCCATGGGATGATATAGGGTGGTGACATATTGTATACTTACTCCTTCACCACACGGATATGAGACTTCGACCTACCGAAATATCGATCGTCATTACAAAGACGTCGGTCATTGCGCATAACTATTCAACCATTACATCCGTACATCTATGTATAGAATATCTGCTTACACTTTGACCCATACGAGCGCTCTATAGCTTGCTTATAAAGTATACTTTAAACCCACTGCGGAGAGGTTAAAATAGAATAAGTTATAAATTTTATACTTGAGGTACGAAGTTCATAATTTTAGTTAGTGTTCTTTTATCTTCCTATTTTCTCTATTGATTTATTTTATTCGTTTTCCTTTGTTTTATTTTTATTAATGTATTTTAAAGCTGTCTGAAGATGACTTTTGACCTAGTATCATCGGTTGTAAAAATCGTCTAAGAATTTGCTGAGATCTTCTCTCTCCAAGACATCTCTTTTCGTTTAACTTTCGTTATTTTTTAAAGTCTTTTTAGAGAAATACAAAAATTGCACAAACTGAATTGTAAAATAATGTTCAATAATTATTTTAATTTAAGTAATAACCAATCTTGGTTTTCTACTACTTCTAAATTATATTACATTAAACAGAATTTAAACCCTTACAATAAATTGATACTGCTAAGCTCTTTATTACCCTATGCGACGTTCCGACCGAATTGTAAATATCGTGGTCAAAGAAGCCCTTGGTGATGAATGGGTATTTCACCCAAAATTTATTAGTGGATTCTGAATGCGTAGCAAAATGCTTTAACTCCAAAAAGGTCTAAATGTTTATTACAGCATTGTATTTTTTGTAAAAATAATTTTGATCTAAAGTCCATTTGATAAAAGACATTTAACGATTAGGTATATTTATTTAAAACCTAAAATACGCGATTTCGTCTTCAGCCTATTACAAGATTTAAAATATCCTTGTCTTATATTTATAAGATTTAAAATATCCTTGCTTCTTTATAAGATAAAAAAATATTTGATTTTTTTTTTAAATTATATATGAAAAGACAACATGTACTTATTAATCCAGGATATTAGTTCCTGAGCTCTGTGATTGCTGCAGACGATAAAATTATTTTCAGTAAGTCATTGTAAGTCTTGCCTTGAACTTACATTGTGACCTAATTAAATGTCGAAGAAGCAGTATAATTGTAAACAAGTAAGGAAACAGGTTTAGATAATTAAAATGCAATATTCATGTAAGCTGGAAAATAACTAGGTAAGTGGTTATGTAAGTACACAGCTCGTTTACATTCCTGATATTAACATTATAACAGCCTTAAACGTAATTGACAAAAAGCATTTTAACGATAATCTTCTGCAGAGCTCCGGAGTTACATTTGAAAGGAAGTAATAAAAGTAAGGATATATGTAAAGAGTAACGAGGTCGTCTTAGCTGACAAAATAAAAATGTTATTAAACTGTTAAACAAAAATGAGATGGAACATAATATACATAATAGTGACATACGAAAAAGTAAGGTGGTAGGTATCTTGCCTGGCCTGGCCACTGGCCACTCTATACAGTAATGTTAAGCAAGAAAAAGTAAAAGACGAGATGATAATGAGAATAAACAATTTTTGAGTTGTTGTTTTTTCTATAAAACTCTAGTCTTTAAAAAAGGATCTCCTGCGCCATATGTCGGGGGGCGTTTACAAACATCACATCAACAATATCAAACAGACACGAAAAACAATCCAATCTCATTATTATGATTTGTGGATTACAGAAAGAATAGTCCTCCCGCCTGGGGTTTAAACACCTTGTGGACGGTAGTGTCATGCGATCACTAAGCCATGAAGGCAATATTGGGAAACAAAGTTTATACCTAAGCAATCTTCTAAGCCTATTATCGTTTCAATGCAGGGTGAGTGTAACCTTGAGTTCCCAAAGAGAACTTGACTTTCTTCACAACTTTGACAGAGAGAAATAAACGGCCTTTGTATCAAGGTGTCCTTATCATTGTGGTTGTTTTATTTAATCGAATAATGAACCGTCTTCAAAGCGATAGGATTTATTTTTGACATAGAGCACTATCCCTTATACTATAATACGAGTATATTAATTCACTGCTGCATTGATTTCTCGGACCGCGGTTATGATTATAAAATTGAATACCGTGACTTAGCTTGGCGCACCAGTGCCGACAAAAATTAAATTCAGTAATCCAGCCCAACCCAAATCGTATAAAACCCTGATATACCCTGTCGGACTGTGAACATCACAACCTTAGCTTACTCTTCAGTTTTCCACGAAAACTTCTTGCCAGGATTGATGTGTACAAGATGTTGTCCCGAGCGCCCTCTATGATACTTTAGCCGAATAGTTAACATTGGTCTTGTACCTTACCTACTTGATTTAGCTAACAGTGCTAAGTAAGGACAATAGATGGCGTGTTTCATATACAGTAAAAGAAGTAAAATAGGTTTTGTTGTTACTAATGCATTTGTGTAGTATTTATTAAATCAATTGTATCTAGGTATAAGTTAACTGCTTAATTAAAATAGGTACCTACATTGTGTATTTTTAATTATATGTGATCTACAATATTTATAATGACGTAAATGGCGTATTTCTCATAGAAAACGAGATAATTGGAAAAAAACTGATTTTCGTGACCTTTGACCCTGAATAACTTATGACGCAGACACGTGATCATATGAGACTTTTTCACCAGTCATCAGAACATCAAAACAAAGGATTATACGAATTTACAGCTTATTCGCTTCCGTTCCGAGGTTTGCCCCTATTTTAGCCTTATTTGACTGTACTAAACTAAATGAATAAAATATATTGACCCTAAATTTTACGTTATAACACGTTACATAGTTTTGCTATGAAAATACCAACAGGCGTTTTTTTGAAGAATTGAACTGCTATTATTATTTACATAACGTTAAACATTTCATAACACTGTTGTAACAGTTAATATGTTATTATTATATCAATGTTCTGCATCATTTCAGACAGTAACCCACAAAAACATCAAATTAAGTTGAACCATAAGTAAAAAACGGTAGGTAAGCAATGCAACCATTAATTTCTAAATAGTTCACAATTACTAGTTTCTATCGTACCATAATAACGTAGTTCTTACATAGACTTAAACGGCCTTATTACAAAATACGGTCTAACTATAAACCACGATTTATTACGTCACAAAACCACTGTTTTTTAAATTTGTTATTGCAAAATCAGTCTTAACGCTAAAGTGTTAAAACTGATTTTGTATTAACAAATACAAAATCATAAATCTGTTAATACAAAATCAGTTTTAATACTTTAGCGTTAAGACTGATTTTGTAATAACAAATTTCAAAAACAGTGGTTTTGTGACGTAATTAATCGTGGTTTATAGTTAGACCATATTTTGTAATAAGGCCGAAATGGTTTTATATTTTAAAACAATTTTAGGCTGTAAAAATTTCGCGAAACTTTATATCATAATCCAAAAACCGTAAAAAATGTCTTGTGTCTCCAAAGATTTTCCTTCTTTCACGGCCTCTTATAAATGATAGGTACATTACATATCCACCATTACATAGACATCCATCAATTACATAACCTAGATCAAGCCAATGTTTTTCTCAAAGCACCATTATGATAATAAAAACACAGAAACCATTTGTTAATTACATATTGTGTGAAAAACTATGAAGGTCAAAGCCCTCGTAATGAGTTTCCGAGTGTGAAACAGGTTAATTAGCGGATATATTCGCGTTCGGTCGCGTCGTTGTTTTGGTCAGGACTCGTGGAGTACCGTTACTCCTAAGTAGAACACACGACTCAATGCCACTTCGCATTGTAAAATAATTGTATGAATAATGCCATCTCTATCTTTTGCAAATTTTAAGGCATCTCATTTTGTACGGTTAGGACGAACTAAAACCATTTTTTGTCATTTTTACCCGTTATTGGATATAACTTGTTTAAAAGAAAATCAGAAATAAGTCTGCCACTACGGCTTTAAGCAGATAAGAATTTTGAATTATGTCATCATTCATTAGTTAAACGGCAATAGAGTTTTTGTATAGTAGGTACTTTTGTTTTCTTGCAGCGAGATGGTTACATAGTGGTCATTATAACCTATATTATAGACGCAAAATAACATAAGTTGGATAACATGGCTTTAAAAATAATATCATTCCTTGAGAGTCTGCCTGGATGCCAAGACATGAGGTAGAGCCATCATTTATACATGGAATACAAATGGATTTTTCGCAGACATTGTGATGTAGAGAAGAGTTTAAATAAACGTACTAGACAAATGCATCTTAATACTCAATTGAGTATTAAGATGCATTTGTCTAGTAAGTTAATTGTCAATGAAACAATATGTTTAAAAGATTCGAATGATGGTAAATGGTGCTGGCCTCAAAGCTAAACTTGCTGTTTCTGTCTTCATAATACGAGTTCGAAAATGCTGCATGCTCTTTAGTGTTATTTTTTATATTTTTGTATACTGTTATTGAATATAAATGTTATCTTATGTTTTAAGACGATAAAGTTGTACGCGTATCAGAATGAGCTGATTACCAAAGTCTGCAATGCAAATATTTATTATTTAGAGCTAATCATACTCAACTCATAGTCCGTCGTAACAAGAGATTAATAGTCGTTTTAATAAATTTAATTAAAACCTTGAGCGTATGTTTGTTTCATGTAAGAAAAAAAAGATTTTCTTGAAAAGATTTTCTTGAAAAGAAAATAACGACGATGCTCTAAATTACTTGATATAAAATTTCCGTCAGGCGCATAAGTGCACATAAAACCATAAAGTAAGTATCTTTGTGGATTCTCTGTACACAAACTTTACAAAGTGAGTTTACTATGTCAGGAACTACGACCCACCTAAGTAGCAGGATGTCAGGAATATAACACAAGAGTAAGCCCCTTATGAGGGAATTGAGAGGAGGGCATGACCTGACCCTTGACACTGCCACAAGAAATAACTTCATCCATGATGATAACGAAATCTAACACACAAAAACCAGCTTGAATAGAAATAAATAATCAAATGGTGGAACTACGAATGATGTAGAGACAGCATTACTTAACGACCAATAATAATAGAATGTTTATTAAAGACTAGCTCACTTCGTTGGACGGCGAAAAAAACGCACCCCTTTTTTAAACATATTTTATTACTGCTCTACTCCTACTAGTCATAGCGTGATATAATATAGTCTTTCCTGATAAATGGACTATTCAACACAGAAATAATTTTTAAAATCGGTTTTTTAGATCCAGAGATTACTCCCCTACAACGTCATAAATACACAAACTCACAAACACACAAACTTTACCTCTTTATAATATGGCCAAAATACATGTAAAAAGTTTAAACTAATTAGGTACACTGTAAAACCAACGATTGATAAGTAAAAATGATAACATGAATATCAATATTACAACGAATCACAATTCTCAATCTTCTTGACGATCTGACTTTTGTGTGTTAAACGATAAAGTTCAGGGATGAACTTTCGTGTGTTCCTACTTGTAATGACTAAAAACTCAGCATGTTGTACCAGTCCCTATCAACATCTAAGGAGACTCGCCCTTGGCAGTTGGATTATAGGTTTGATGCAGAAGACAGTACTGCTCGACACGGCACGCATTATGAGGAGGTTCCTATCTCTGGAGCCCTAACCACCAGTCGCTTGGTCCCTGTACCCGATGCTGGTGGGTCTGCCTTAGGTACTAAGTGGATTAGTGTTAGGTTTTTCTGCGTTTGGAACGAGAAGGAATTGTGTCGTTTTCAATTCGAATACCACATACATACACATAAGGCTTACTTAATACCAGCTGGCAGATAAATCTAATCCATTTCACTTTATTCATATTCATGCTCTTAGGATTTAAATTAATTCTCTGAATTGGAAAAACCGAAATCTTAAATAAGAAGATACATAATTAAAGTAGGAATTCATATAGGAGTCATTTAAATTTAAGATTTTTATTTGATAAGTTAATGCTCTCTGAACTCTTGAAGTCAGACTGAATTAAGAAAACCAAAAACTATGGAACTACTTACTTGTTTTAATTTTTATTAGTAATCAGACACTATTACCCATAAGGACACTGCATATTATAACCCGCTACCACACAGTATTACCCTAAATAAATGTTTACAATTAATATTTACCGTTACATCTGATACAAAAATTAAGAAAAGTACTATGCGTCATGAAATTTTCCATATATCTTCTAAGGCCTTCGTTCATGTGGGTTAAAATAAAACGTCCTTGAATATGACGTAAGCGAGTACAGTTAGAATGACTAAGGAGTGCCTAGCAGATCGGAGCGGCAGGCTATGCCAGTGACTCATTGTTACATGATTGCATGACGTTAATGCTTTTAACGGGAGCTTTCCATCTCCACGGTCCGGCACAGGATAACGGGATCATTCCCTTCGATTTCAGTTTCGAACACCTTTCGTTTTCGAGTGTTGTGTCGCGGCCGACCTCAAGCTTGCGTCACCTCGCCCGTGTAATCGGGTTTTAGAAAATGAAATTCAGTTCGCTTGTGTCCTTCTTTATATGGTTTAGTTATGTTATTTTGAATCTTTGTCGTTTGAGGTTACGCTTTTGTTGCAAAGCACGATTACATCATTCTGAGAAGACCACGAAGTTCGTATTCCCAGAATTATGAAAGAAAAATAAATACTTACTAAATTGTAGAAGACACCAGTAATTTTGGTATCTGGAGAATTGGATTTCTTAAATCATTCAAATGAAATGGAGTAAAAAATTAGGTGAACCCTACTTGCAAAATAAATAATATATCACTACTACTATACTACTGTTATAGTGTGGTATTTCGTATGTTCATTCTAATGCCCTAAGAAGGTCAAATATACAAGTATACCTAAAATTACAAAAGAAACTGCTTAAATATGCTATGCTAATTGCAACTCTATTTTTGGTATATACATTTTAGTGGCGAAAATTCAAATTATTAACGTTTCTATGTCAGAAATTCGAGATGATGGAAATACCAAATATTTATTAAAAAATACAAGTATTCAGTACGATTTTAACGTCTGCTGAACCTACAACAAAGATTACATAATGTTATTGGATGGACTAGGAATGCAAAATCCTTATTATTTTAACATTATTACCTTACCTTTAACAAAAGGTGAACGTGAAAAGGTCGATAAGGGGAAATCAAATATGGAATAAATGTCCTCAAAAGAGAAATCTCCTAATAGACTCTACACGAAACTCTACTCAACGATGACAAATTAAAATAATTTAACGATAATAAGTTTTACGATAATTTAATTTTTTTAAATTATTAAACCTCTTACTCATGAATGCCTCTTAAATATTAGTCAATTGATTAGCTTAAATTCTTACGATATTGTTTGGTATAAAGTTAGTTTTACTAATAAAAATCTCGCTAAACAGTGATTAAATTTAAGAGGCGTTTATGAGTAAGAGGGTTAGTGTACACTGAACTGTACAATTCTCATGTAAGCCTGTATCTTAATAATCTGTACCATTTAGCCCAGAAAGCCAAAACTGGCCATATTATTTTTCACATTGAACTTAATTACATTATGAATAGGTCGTGACCATAGTATAACACTTGGGCCAGCTTCAACTGTTTTAAAATTTAAATTACATTATTATACATTTGATTTCCAATATTAAAGTTTCATTCAAAACATGGCGGATGTGGGTGTCGGCTTAGATAATACAGACATAGGTAGTACGCGAAATCTTGACGCTAGGTTCATTCACCTCTGTGGTGACTTAGCCATTTATTCTTCTGTTTTATTGGCATTTTACTTCGTCACTACTACGAAGTACTTAATGTTATGCCAAAGCAATAGGTCAAAACAGGTTTTGCGAAGCTTAATCTTGTGGTTGACTGTCCCAATTTTTGAGGATTTTTTTTTCATTTAAATCTGGTGGAGGTTCTTGGAATTTGATATATGTTTTCAGAATATTCAAAAGCTCGAAATCTAATTAGAAATATTAGTAAAGATCAAATTTAGTATGAGTTTTAAATTTTAATGTGCTTTGCTTATGGTACTTAGTGTCCCTTTAGTTCATCACACGAAAATAAAATACGTAAAATTTTGCGTAGATTTTAATCAGGGTTTAATCATATTCTAAAATCTTTCTTGATGTTCATTATCACGAACTCTGATTATAGAGGAAATATTTGTCATTGGTTGGGTACACAAATAGTTTACTTATGCGATATCTTTATACATATTATAATAATATACAAATTAATACTTTGTTAATAAAACTGTATTCTTTTACTAATGAAACGTTAGATACAAACGAAACAGGAGTATCCCTTGGAGTTTACAAATACAATGTTAATAAGTTAATTTTATTAAGTTACTTGAGTAAAAAGCATTTTGTATAAGTATAACTTGTAATGAAATATCATAAAACCGACTAAATTCAAAGTTAATTATAATGCTTTGATTCAAATAATTTCATTCAAATATTATTTAGCAGAAGCTACCTGTACTTTTGTTCGCTTTTGCGTACAACATTAAGTCATTGCTTTAACCCATAAAACTTCATTGTCACGCAGAGCTCGTCAACTTGCCTCCGCGCTTCTGCGCCATTTTCCAAATGCGTTTGCGAAAATATTCCGGGAGTGAAGGAGAAAGAAAGATATGATATTGTTAGTGTAAGAATGAGAGAACGCATTGCTAGGCTGCGGCGGAGGTCAGGGAACCACAAGTAGGTCGGCTTCATCCTTCCTTAACCGCGTCTAGAGCGCGGTTGTTGATGAACTTGAACGCGTTCGTAGTTACAACACGGTTTTTTTCTTTTAAAGATATAGCTTGTGACGAATGTGAATAATATAGCAGCAAATTATAAAAAACAGCTTTATAAAATGTTACATAGGTATAATATGTAATGGTATGGTACTAGCTTCTGTACTAAATAACTTATACTATACCTAAGTTTACTAATTAATTGTTAATAAATAATTTGTATTATAATACCTAAGTTTATTAATTAAACCAGCACAATCGATCAATCTATCGAAAAATTGATTTCAATTTCGATCACAAAGAAATAAGTTTCCCATAGGAATATCATGTTGATGGACGTAGCAAAGAATTGTGCTCTACGCGGATTGTGCTATAACAGCCGCCTAAGAAAGTACTACTTACCTATTTTAAGTATTACCAATTAAAATATAATCCATGTTTATAAAACAATACCGAAACGTGATCGTAATAGACGACATTGAAAAGACTTGGCAAACTATTCATATAAAGATCGCAGTAAATGCTATTTTTGGCGCGTACAGCTGCAATTAGTAGAAACCTATTCTTCAATATCGACTTATCGAGATGGTTTCACGTAGCATTGTCAAGGAGTCTGCAAGCAAAGAGGTCTTAACTATTTTTCATATGTTTTACTCATCTTCGTATTACTCATGCCTCATATCAACAATCGATTAGGTAACAACAGTTCTGGATTGTGAGTTCCTTAAAAAAGAAGAAAATAAATAAATTATGTATAAATTTCATCCACGCAAACATAAGTATGTTTGCGTGATTATCAAAATGTTTATGTATGTACGAAAACTAACATCATTTTAAATTATACATAATAGATAAACTCTAAAGAAGAAATAAGAACTACTCTTTATTTAAAAAAACTAATTTGAGGCCTTTCATCTTGTTTTTACTCATTTCAATTCGTGTCATGTATTGTAATAAAAAACTTCGAATTCAAGCTGCGATGAATGACGCAACTGCCAAAATGGTCAACGCCGGTCATTTCACTTTGGCCAACTTACGTGAGAGTCGTCACTAGAAGCTATCTTCTTTCACCAATACAATATTACACAAGAGTGATAGAGATAGTGAATCTACCAACTATTAGATATTCCCTTAGAGATTTACGGCCGAACCATATATACGATCCGTGTTTTAAGATTCCGTTCAAACCAAGATTGAACACGATCTTCAGATCGATCTTCGATCTGCGTCCATATATTCATTTGTCGCGTTCGGAATCCAGATGGGACGGCGGATTCAAGTCGATCCTTTCCCTCCCTGACTTTCCGTTATAGACATACTTTTGCGCGCGTTTTTTTTTGCACTAGTGATTCATAACACAATATAAATTACAATTGTGAAATAGAATATGTTTAAATACTTTAAAACATGATTTTTAAGGTACATAAAACATCCATTTCAACTTAATTTAATTTCAAAACATTTTTTGTAAGCATCAATAGTGTAAAATACTGCCGAGTACGAAACGTGAATCGTTTTTTCTAACATGTCACATCTGGTGCCGGTATGTTTTTGTTTGAATTGGAATGTATTGTATTAGTTCAGTTTAACATTTAAGAACCTAACAATAACAATAGGTATTCACTATTTTTAATTTTACTGTTTTGAGGTCACTTTTACAAAGGGCATTATTTCTATCAACAATACCTCCACTGCCGCTTTATTAATCCTAAATCTAATAGTAAAAAGTAAGTAAAGTAAACTCTGTTGTACTTTCGTACTGAACCTCTGCGACTATTCCGCTTTTCGCCACCTTTAGAATCAAATATCTCCATTAATACTTCCATATCACTGTCACTATCACCTAAAAATATTGCATTTGCCATAATTATCTACTAAACTCATAACTAATTTATTGCAAAATCCAAACTCTTTTTTGTAATCCAACGAATTCGGGGGATCGTAAAAACAGTTTACTAACAAGCCAAAATTAAAAGTCAAAATGAAAAGATCGAATATGTGGACCGAACAACTGTCACTTCCGAACAAATTTCAATCTCAAAACACGGATTGCCCCTCCCATGGATCGATTGTGAAAAAGGATCGTCAATGCAATCCATCGATTGAATATACGGACGCTTTATGCAACGAATCGATCGAAATTCGAGTTTCAGATTGTAATATTTGGATCGAGATCGCATATTAGGACCGGCCGTTAGTAGTGATTATTATCTTTTGAGGCCCTCAATCTTAAAGCTGTTATGATGTTTTCGCATACAACTTTAATAAAAAGAAATTTATATACGTTATGCTATATTTTGATACAAGACTGGTGCTATGCATTTTATTATTATTATTTTATTTTTTAGACCAATAAGGTTTGCAAAAACTACTCAAGTCAAGCCTAATGTAAAGTAGTTAATGGTACCCTATAGACATTGCATTACATGAAGAGTAGAGAAGTGTTCTGCAAAGGAAAACCTCTCCATAGAATCATAAAAATTAGCAACATCGTGTCAGCCAAAACACGTCCACTGATGAACATAAGCAGTGGTACTCCTAAGAGAACCTCTATTTTTACTGCACGCGATCCTGTGCTTCTACCTAGGCCTAATTAATTTATGTAATAATTAACAAAAAGGTTATCTATAAGGTTGGCTTCCGTAAATTATCTACTAATAAGAGACAATATGGTGACGGAGTAAGAATACAATATGTCACCACCCCATCTCATCCGATGGGTGTCGTAAAAACCGACTAAGGGACTATCCGTGAAAAAACTGAGATGAAATAAAAAGAAGGAAAACTGGAAATTAAACCCTATACCAATCCGCCTGGCCAGCGTGGTATTAGTAGGCCAAGTATCCCTCCGTCACGGGCGGAGGCCCTCCCTGCAGTGGCACATTAATGGGCTGGCATGATGATGATGATGATGATGAGGCAATTCGTTTGATGACCGAGTATGTCGTGAAAGGGTCTAAGAGACAAATTGCTTAATTTAGGAAGAAAAACCCGTTACTTACTTGTCTTGCCAGCGTGGTATCTGTACGCCACGTTTCTATTTTTTGAGTTTCGTTTCTGCAATGGGCTGCTGGCTACAAATTATGGCTATTATAATTATTGTGTAAGATGATGTATTCATTCACTGGTGGTATTTTTCGAATGTATTCCATACCCATCTTAAGCGCGTACAAAATCCTAAGTAAAAAGACTTCCTACGGTTTTTTTTAAGTTTTTGTGTAAAAATGTTTATTATGATGCAATCTTAATGATACAATACAAGTAAAAGTGATAAAAAAAGAATTAAGAATTGTATTGTGCCAATTTGTAACACTTTCCTGTTCAATTCTTATTCAGATACAAATGATAACTCGTATATTATATGTACCGTACTAAAATTCTCTTTTCACAAATAAATGAACAATGAGTTATATTTTTTTGTTACAGTTACAACGTAACTTGAGTAAACAGCGTTCATAATCTTTGTTCGCTTTTGTAACAGTAAGAGCAATAAATAACATAGTGTGCAATGAAAGAGAAAGTTGAAAAAAAAGGTTTTTTTTTTATTTTGTTTTAAAGGATACTTACAAATTAGTACAATAGGATGAAACCGAAACTGCCTTCTGTTTAAAAGTTACCTATTGTTTCAAAAGGGAATATTGGGGGAATTCTTTAACACTTTCAAGAATTTTTGCAAATGAAATTAAGTTCAAAGTAACGTTTTATTGGGTTAAGAAATACCACGAAGGCTCCTGTTCAAACAAAACCCTTTAGCTGTTCCTTAGCAAATGTTAACTTCTAGCCATATACAACCATAAGCCAATGTCTAAGACAAAACGACTACCTTTCACATCACCTAATTAATAAAATACTAGTAAGACTATAGTGTTTCAACTACAGCACTATCATAAAGAAGAAAAGTTCAATAAAATATTAACTACATCAACATCATGTCAGACAACGGACATCTACTGTTTGTTTTAGGTTTTTCATGACCTTGACAATCTAAATAATGATGACCTATGATGATTAACAAAAACATTTCAATGATAATACAAAAGTTTGACAAAAGTCCATATCAAATTTGATCGCAATGTACAGCATCCGTGTTTTCATTGATCATCAAAAGGCCATGCACATGAAACGAACCAACTTTATTGTGAGCGTATCATAAATTATCATGACTTGCTGGTAATCTGCGAGCCAACTAAGTCTGGGCTTTCAAGAGCGAGCAACAAAGGCCAAGTGATCATTTGACTTAAAAATCTAGGCTAACTAGAGTGACTCTACTCATTACACTTGCATGCATCTGATACACGCAGATTATCATATAGATCATTGAAAATAGGTCAACGAAAAGACCACAAGCCTCACGTGGCTTAAAGTGTTGTTTCTAAAGCCTGTAGGTGAGTATGAGCGTCACGTTGATATTGGCTATCCAACCCGTGGCATTGCACGTGTTCCATTAAACCTCGGTTCTCTTCTCATATTCATATATTCTTCATGCTAGGTTTTTAGGCCGGGGTCTTGCAGGGGCATATTTAACGTTGATGGTGTTTCTAGATCATATGCGTATTTACAATTAATTTTGAATTATTATGCGACATACTTGAATGGGTTATACATTAAACATTTTTATGTATAAATTGTGTTAAACAAAGTCAAAGTCTTGATAGATAAGGCATTGGTTTTTATTTCATCCAATGATTCCTTGGAAGCATTGGAATATTCCACTACAAGGGCAGATCTCACTGGAGTGAACTACTCAATATTAATTAAATATTTTAGTTAAGCAAACTCTAATAACTTGAATTAGTTCGATTGACATTTTAGCTTTTTTAATAAAAAAATTCTAAATTAAAAAAATAAAGAGAAGAAAGCCACAAGAAAAATTTAAAGCAAATAATCAAAATCAGATTTTTTTTTCCAGGAAAGCGCCCCAGACATTTTCCATCATAAGGCTAGTCGAGCTATTGCATCGATATTCAAATTCACCAATTTCTTTCCAAGATTACGAGACTCCTTTATAAATGCATTCATATAAGCCGACTTTTAGTTAAAGTTATAGCCGACTATAAGGCATTATAGATAAAGTATGTGATATCAAAAGAAAATACGTACCTTAATTCAAACTTTTATAGGAAGGAAATGTAAAAAATACAAATATAACATTTCATAAATAAATAAACAAGTCACGTTGCCTGTGACAATGGTCGAAGCTCTAAAGTTAGACCACTTTCGCAAGCCACGCACGTACTTAAAATTGATATATTTAAAGAGAGCATTGTATTGCATTAAAATAAAATCATATTTCCTTAATACTGTATACAAATATGCGCCTGGCTGCTGCATATGATACGTATTTCCTGAATAAAAATAACTTTAACATTGGATTTATTCGATTAGGTACCATTTGCGTTTTGAAATAACGCTTCAGGATTTTTCTTCTTCTAGGTATCTTTTGTTTAGTGGCCAACATGGTGTTGAGAATTGGCCGATAAAGTTGGTTAAAGTTGTATGACATGGCTTTTGCATTTTGAAACATGCTTTACACACTCATTATCATTACTGATGTAAGTTTACAGCTCTGTGGTTCTCACGACTAACGCAACGAAATTCGAAGCACGCACGTTTAGTACCTTCGGATGCCAGGACGAAGCAATGCCGAATCGATAAGTAACTGTAGCTATCGCCAAATATCAAGTACTCTACGTAGCAACGCATAAAGGCATTGTTACGTAGATTCATTTTAGGGTTTTTGTTTAGGAGTATTTCAACTACAAAGTTTTTTATTTGGCAAAACAAACAGGAGATTTGTTTTATAATTTTGCCATCACATAAATTTTACACTTATATGAGAATTAGGGTCACCTGCCTGGCGTGGCAGGCAGATAAACTAACCATTTATGATACTAAAACTGTCGCATTGTATGATTAAAAACATTTCATTATGTAAACGGGATTGTACTCTGGCCGTGGATACAAGCTAACTGCTTAAAATAAAGGCGAATACTGTTAGTATACAAAATTACGTTTACATGCAATATTTAAAACTAACCATTACCAATCATCTGATCATCAAACTCTAAACAACATCGTAATCCTACAAGCTTTTAACAGTTGGAAGTTGAGTAACATATAAAATTATACTTGCTTGCATTTTGCATGTTCATCCAATGGACATCACATACACATTTCGTAGAATATACTTAAGTAAAACGGCTTCAAATTAACTGTTCAGTAAATTGCGAGCTAATAAAGCTACCGCTTTAATGGCCTCAGTAATCTTTGGACATATCTTTTGGCTTTATCTATCTTTATCCTCTATCTGAGGAAAACAGAAATAGCGGCTACCATGTAATGTGAGCTATAATAGCTTTATATTATAATTTGTTTGTTATTCATCATTCTAGGAAGTGAGTCTTTTATACGGGTAAAGTTATATTGAGTAATAGTAGTATGTATTAAATAATGTTTATTATTTCTTATAGTCAGAAATTAATACTCCTGATTATTTATACCTATTGACGAACCCATAGAAACCAGCTCTTTTTTATTATATGTATTATATTTCATGGCCTAATATGTAATGATAATGATAGCTAATTATCTAAAGGTATCTCAAAAATATGAATTAAAAAAAACATGGAATAATATGTAATAATATGTTGTAGGTAGAACGTCGCGGATCGGTCTTTATTTTTTTTTACACAGGGTTAATTATCCTACCTGGTTATACATACATTATATTATAGGAATAGTACGAATCAATCCATATGACAGCATAGGAATGTAGAGATAGATAGATAGAGTAGTACAATCATATGCCAATAACAACAAATTTCTGATCGATCTGCGCAATGTTACGAACAGTCATAAAGTTTGAACCATTTTATATTATATACAATGTAAAGATGAATTTCTTGTCACACGTTTTTGAGTATATTGAGTAAATTTCAATTTGGTAGTTTATAGTTAAAAGAAACTATTTTCGAGGATGTTAAAAAGAATGCCTGAAACAACCCTATTACTATACTGTTAGATAATGATTTTTATTTTCATTTGATGGAAGTTGTGATACCGTTAACTAGTAACAACTCGCAAAATGTTATGTTACTAGGTATTTGGGAGGATACCTCGTCTTGTCATATTAGTAAACCTTATTAAAAATCTAAATCCAGCTCAACGATCTTTATAGTTAGCCGTATTTTTATTCAGTAGAAACTGCTGATGAAATCTATTCCTTGAAGTTAAATAAGTACCTAATTTTGAATGGATATCATTAAGTTATAAATTATATGTTTTTATTTCCGAAATAAATAACACTGATAAAAGCACTCAAGTAAATTTTAAAACCAGCCCATATTCGGACACATAAGTTCATCTAAATGTATCTCATCGAATTAAATGCATAATGTATTATTTTTACCGTTTCTCTACGTCACACTAATGCATACTAGAATAACCATTCAGATGTTAATCAAACGAAATTTCAAAGAAAATTATGTAGGAATAGCACAAGATATAAAGCTGTATAGCGGTACTGGTTTAGCCGGCTTTTATGTTTAGGTACAAGGAGTGCTGTATTAAATATAAGTTCAAAATAGAGATGTAACAAGTTATAAAGGAATTCGCATAATATCTTTATTTACACGTACGCAACATTTTTTCGAATATCATACTTATACAATGATTATATGCATTCTACAATAGATTCTTAAACCATGAAACATTGCAAAGAATTAAAATTATATACTAACTAGCTGATGCCCATTCTTCACTCCCGTGGTAAATGTAGCAAGTAATTTCATCAAAATCCGTTCAGTAGTTTTTGCGTAAAAGAGTAACAAGCATCCATCTATCCATCCTCACAAACTTTCGCATTTATAATATTAGTAGAAAATAGGATGACGTTATCCAAAAGAACACCAGTTTTACATTTGCAAGAGACTTAACTAAACGTCGGTACTGAAAGCTTAAAATGATCGTTACATATATTACAGAACACAATTTATATTTAACTTACAACCAACTTGGATATTTGTCAATATTATTATCAAATAATTTAATAATTGGCACAAGTACCACATTTACTTCTATTATCTCAATTCATTAATCAACATAAAAGACTATGAATATTAGAGCCGTTGAGAATCTGATGTTCTTAAACATCACATTCTCAACGGCTCTAATAATTATTATATATCTATTGATTATAATGTTGTAAAGGAAATTACGCAATCATTGACGTCGGTTTTATTTTGAGAGGAAATAGATTATTATCTATCTAGTAGCTTTATCCGTTTCCGTTGCATCTATAGGAGTAAGTAGCTCATTATGCTTTTTATCTTAATGAATTGAGTATAATAGCATAACTTTTGAGTTCTATTTAGTTTTATTTGTCAATGAAGTTGGTATTCAATCGTGAGTATTGATGGTGATGACCTATAACTAATTCAAATAATATGTAAGGCAGAAACCCCTCGACGATCGATAATTCAAATCAGACAATAAAAGATGGTAATGATGATAAAACTGTAATATTTGTTCATCTATTCATCTTGAAGTTAAGGAATTACATTGTTGTCTATTTAGTTAATAAACAGAAAATCCGAACTGTACTCTAAACTACACTTTCAGAGATTGGGACTCCAGTAAAACATGATCTATTGACCTTGCAAAAGCACCTAAGCATGACAATCAGGTGAGACCGGGCTCTCCTTGGTGTTATGCTCAAGTGATTTTTATTTATTACCCGGGGGGCCGCAACAAAATAAACAGAAGCAAAGGATTCAATAACTTTGCTCCTGGCTCCAATTTCCTTGAATTGATTTGATTCGAATAAAATGTACGGCAGAAACGCCTGAACGGGCGATAATTCACCAGATAGTATAGTATACCACTTGAGGCTAGAAGTTATTGTAAGCTATCTAGCATTTTATAACATTTACTTGGCCAATGCGCTCTAAAGAATATCGTGAATAAATTGCATTGAATTGTCACCGTGTGTACTGTAGTACAGTACACACGTATGAATACTCTTTGTTGAAAACGATATACAAAATATATACTTAAAGAACGTAATAAAACGGTACTGAAGAGGTACTTAAATATGCCCTTCAAAGACGTTCATAAAACCATAGTGATTACTCATACGACCTACAATTACGTGATATAAGCCATGGTTACAAGGTTCCTGCAAATAATTTAATGAGAACATTCTTTTTTATTACTCTTTGTCTACGTTATTTTATTAAATACATGATTATATTATTTCTTTGTCTGTTAATTTTCGATTTGTTACCATAAGGCAAAATTAACATGGTTTAGAGCCATTTAACTATTTTACTAACTAAATGGATAAGGTATTATGTTGCCCAAGTTTTTGTATTATTTCCATTTTATACTTTTCCACGATATTGGTTTTTATAAATATTATAATTATGAATAACATGCAGTTTTTCGCATACTCGTATTTACTTACACTTAAATAATAATAAATAGACTGTTTTGGAAGCAACAGAGATAATCTTATATACAAAGAACTCAGTTTTACTGGAATAGGTACCTATAGGTAGGTACCTATTTAATATTCACTACATTTTATTAACACAGTGATTGCATAAATAAGGAGGAAATTTAATTTAAATATATTTTTTTAGATAGATTTAAAACGTAAATTAGCAAATCTGAAAGTAAAATCGACTTAACTGCAGATGTTCGCGAATTCAATTTAAGGCACAGTTATAATTGATATTACAATAGGATTATAACTAAGGCTACACCGGAAGGGTGTGTGAAATAAATAAATTTTAATATTTTGTGGTATAGGGAGTCAAATGAAATACTAGATATTATGTATGTGCTACTAAATTATAGGATTATTGCAGTTTTTGTTAACCTTTATGCTTTTAAACTATCTCGAAAAACGTTGTAATATTGGTTATAATAATATGCAATTTCTTTCACAGGAATGATTCCATATTATTAAAATAAGAAAAATAATTACCATGATATTTCTATGAGGCCAACTTGGAGGTTAACCTTTTCAGTTTAAAAAAAATATTGTAACATTCAGGCTAACCAAAGTCATATCTTTATCTTCAATGTCAATTTCTCGACCACTGACCAGTGTGGCCCATGTTCCATTGTTTTAGACACTGCATCAATATACGAAAAAATGCATTGGCACTTTAAAACATTCGAATTTTAAAATACACAGAGGAGACTGAAAAAGTTGAGCTTACAATAAATACTCTTTTATAAGGTAAGAAATAAAAACTATGCCAAGTTAGGGATAGTATAAAACGACTTAAGAAACAAACGGTATACCAGAAAAACAGCTGTGATAGATAGACGGACATGTGAATGTCCTTGTAACTTGTAGGTAAGTACGGAGCTAAGCAGTTTTCCTCTAAGGTGCTAGACTAATGACGCAAATAGTAAAAGACTGGTTTTTAGTATACGATAACTATTTCTTAATACATTTCCCATCTACTTAATACAATAAAACCGTTTTCTAGTTTCATTTAGTAAGGAGGTTTAAAAAGTAACTAAAAAAAGGAATTATTCGCACGAATCCACGGTATTACCGTGACTAAGGAGCCACTAGCAATTGCCTTCAAAAATAAAACCATATCGTCGTACTAAGAAACAGCGATTTTATGTCGGTTATTTGAATATTCTGCAAGATTATAACATTATTTTAGCAACAGATTCTACTAAAGATAATGTAAGATATGAATGTGTTCTTAGTAAAAGAAGTTTTAATATTAACAAAAACTGTTTAGTTTTACACGCTATAACATGCTATAGCTGCACCGAAATTTCTGGTTACATGGAAACACGCCTATAGCTGCTATAAAATTTAAGAGAGCTAGGAATTTCATATCATAACTATAAAAAACCAAATTTATACTAGAAACATTAAAACAGTTTTATGTTACGACGGACTAAACAGGTACACCGTAAGCCTATTTCATTTAAATAGAGAAACAAACTTATGGACTAGTAAGTTCTCAATTTGCTAAAAAATCATAGCCATGTGGCTAGTCGATTGAAATAGTAGCCAAAATGACCACACAGCCCATTGAAGTAATAAGCAAGAATATTCGCATATCTAAAATCTAAAAATAGTAGTAAATACCGCCAAATAACCCTTTATAAAGTAGCCAAAAGTTAACACATAGGTACTCCTTTGAAAAACCTAGTAGCCAAAAATCTGCTCCGTTACTTGCACAAGATTCATATGCTACAAAACGGAAGGTTCTAAAGTAAAACATCTAAAGATCTTCAATGCTATAACAAGCAATGATATAACGTTACCTAGCTATATTACGATAAGTTCTTATAAAAAGCGTCGCGTAAGTCTATTTGTTGTTAAAGACACGCTATTTTCTAAGTAATCTCTGATTAACGGTCCCGTTCAACAACATCCCGTCGCTATATGGTGTGTTACCTCACTACCTCTAATGGTTAAATGAAAATGCCTAGCGCAACGACAGATCTCTTAGAATTTCCTTGGTAATAAAAACTCTCAGGCTTTTTACTTAGAAGAAAACTCATTATTCTTTAGAGTAAAAACCGAGATTTTATTTACAGTTTTACATTTACTGAATAAATTTTATGATGCAAAGAGATTTTGTTGATAGTGCTAAAGAATATTTAACTAATGGCTGCCTGAATTGCGACCACCCAGAGCACCGCAGAGGCCACTAAACGGGAGTACGAGCAAATCGTATGGGTATCAACTAGTGTAAAACCACACAAAAGTGATCTGACCAGCAAAATTATGGCAACGACTGAGTAAAGTTATTCATTTATCATATTATTATCTCCTTAAGTAATATCAATCATCAAAAGCTCATGAAATGTAACAATTGATGTGCAGTCTTGTAATTAATTTTGAATTATTAAATACTTAGTTTTCTTTTTGTCGTTTTTAAAAAGGGTCTATTTTTTTGACATTTACTTAACAGGCACAATGTACACCCAACCTCTGTAAAATTATTTGACTTTTAACTAGGCTTGTCCCTATTAAGGCAGTGTTTAAATAACAGAAAACTCATTAAGAATAAGAAGCTAAATGAATATAAAACAGGTAAAAAGTTAAATCAACGTTTATGCGCGCGCATAAAAACTGTAGATCCTTGTTAAAGTGCACGTAGCGGTTGCAATTTGCGCGTCTGCGACGTCAAGCGCGCATAACGGCGCGACACGTAACGTGTTATGTCGCACGGCCTTGGCCTAGCGTTAGTTACAACACAGCCAACGGACCGACTTCGTTCAGAATAGATATGCCGTTTTGTTTCCCATACTAATCTCAAGGTCGAGGTTTTATCAAGGTAGATGGTAGTACGTATGGTGGGGTTATTTATAATAAGGAAATATTGTTTTATTAATATAACTTTACTTTTAAACGTTTTTGAAAAATTGAGTATTATTTAAGGAAAACTCACTTGATCTTTATATAAACAATCAACAGAATATTTTCTGCAATACCCGTACTGTTTAAGATTCTTAAAAATAGTTCAGAGCTTGGTAAAACTTATCTTTCTAGTGGCGCACCGCGCTGCCGGCCGTCTTGAACAAGTCTTTAGGTAGGTTTCTTCAACAAGAAGCCGTCTACCTCTGCTCTTTTAATTCATCTCCGAGAAATATCATGCAATTATCATTATTATGTTTTGGTGGAATGGTACAGTACCTATTGAAATTATAGAACTTGAAATAACGGACTTGATAGTTAGTGTCTCAGAGTGAGGATGGCAGGGTGGAGGCGCTTCCTTGGCATCTCCTTCTTCTGCATACAGTATACCTATTATCAGATAAATGACATTTTTCTTTAAATTTATCATCGAAGACTATTTAAAAAGGTCTTCGATGATAAATTGATTTTATCTGCATTAGCCTTGTGTTACGTACAGACCCATATTCAGAAAATCTCTGACCTCTAGGGACTTTTACGGCGGTAAATTTGCTGAAGTTTGCTTAAGCAAACTTCATGGGGACTGGAGGTTGTTTTTTGCAAAAGAAGAATCGTGTCCACTGCATTTCGCTTTCCGCTGCTTCCTTAACAGACATGACCAAACAGATATCTCAAACACACTTGTCTCCTGAACAATGGAACTGATGAACATCAGGCGGAAGACCTGTAAAAGAAAAAAATTGTATGAGTGAATATGAGTAAAATCATTTCAATTACTTTAAATCTACAATTTGAGTTGTAATGAACTTGTTATACAAACACATAATGTAACAACATAATAATATCAAAGTAGATTTTAAGATGTAACATGGTTTTATTAAAACATGAAAAAAACGTTTATAAAAAATATAAAAATCACTATTATGTCACCTTATAAATAATAAGTAACTAGTTGAATAATATAACTTAAAATATGTTTGTATATTTATCAAAAATATACAAAATATTTGCATGTTATCTGGGCAAACTCTGGTTTTTTATCATTTTGTTTTCATCGCTACACTTCCTTTGTGTATGAATATCGCATCAATCTTACTTATTGTAGAAGGATTTCATGAAATTTGATAAACTTTACATAATTATATTCTAAACTAAGAATATTTTTTAACATTTCTGTCTACAGATTAAGTAATGTGTTAAAATCCGTATCTCAAGCGAACTGTTGTAATAGTATTCATAATTGTCAAAAAAGAAAAATATCTGTGATTGGCGTCGTTTATTCACAGAAGCCTTAACTAAACGTTTATGTGATTTCTACTGTATTCCTATGTAATTTTCCTTACCCAATATAACCAACCAATAACAAATTTCCTAATACTTTTTAATTCGAATTTCTGTAAAAACTTAGTTGCTTACCTAAGTTCATGCTTAATATGTAATTTTATATACACTTTTAATGGATCATAGCCAAGTAATTTCAATGGAACTTGAGAAAGTAAGTATTGGTGAATCTTATGTTTGTACACCTGAAAACATATCTTCTTACTTAACCAACCTACATCAACTTAAAGTTCTTCATGTAAATATTAGAAGTATCGGTTGTATTGACAACTTCGGTAATCTTACTTTGTTATTGAATAGAATCAATGTGGATATTGATCTTATTATTTTATCTGAATGTTGGTTGAGGAAATGTGCTTATCTTCCACAAATACCCGGGTATCATACTTACAGTTCTAATAATACTAATCAAAATGACGGTTTAGTTATATACTCAAAAGATGACATTGTGGTAAAGGTTGAGGTACCAATCTTAGCCGATGCAACCTGTATGACTGTACAACTTAATAACAATGTAGTGATCGTGGCCATATATCGCTCACCTTCCTGCAGAAATATTGATAACTTTCTTGACAGCTTGGAATCCCTTCTAATTTCGATAAGACAATTTAAAACTATAACCTTAATTGGTGATCTCAATATAAGTATAACACAACAAAATAATGACCAAAAGTCAAATGCTTATCTAACCTTGCTTGCATCTCAATGTATGTTGCCCACACACTATTTTCCAACTCGCAAAAAAAATTGTATCGATCATGTTATTTTAAAATCAGATAAAAACTCAATCACTTTAGTCCTGGATTCATTCTTCACTGACCACGCACCTGTATTATTTTGCTCTGAAAATAGTACATCTTCCAGTAAATATAATAAAAATAAAACTTTAAAACGTCTTGACATTCCAGCCTGTGTAAATTACATTGAAAAAATTGACTTTACGGATATTATTCACAGCAAGGACGCAGAAAATGCTGCTAACAGTCTTATTCATAAACTATCCACTGCTGTCGATGTCAACTCATATATCATCAGTATTCCTTCTAGAAAACGAATATCTAAACCCTGGATTACTCCAGGTCTTCTTCGCTGTATTCGTCATCGTGACAAACTTTATCGTCAAACAAATAAAAAACCAAATGATGAACTGTTAAATATTTCTTTTAAGCGCTATAAATGTTTTTGCAATAATTTACTCAGAAATATAAAATTAGAATATGAACGCTCGTTATTTAATAAGAATAAGAATAATCCAAAGAAAGTATGGAGTCTCATAAAAGATGTCACTAGTCTCAAGAAAACGTCTGAATTTCCACATGAGCTTCTTTCAGCTTACAAAGATCCTCACACTGCTGTGTCATCTCTCAACAAGACATTTGCGAATGTAGGAAAAAACTTGGCCGATCAAATTCTTGGTACCGCCCCTCAGGATTTTAATTTTAATGTTTACGACTCTTCTGTGACTGATTCGATGGCTTTGTTTAGTACTGACAGCTCTGAAATTGAAAACATAATTCTAGGACTGAAAGTTGACTGTGCCATAGGCTGGGACGGTATCACTAATAAAATAATAAAAGAGGCAAGACATGTTTTAATTCCAGTTTTGACCTCCCTGTTTAACCTCTGTTTTGCGGCTGGTTCATTCCCGGCAGTGTTTAAAAAAGCAATAGTTCATCCTATCTTTAAGAGTGGGGACAGATGCTGTGCTGCCAACTACAGACCTATATCTGTCTTGTCGGTACTGTCGAAAATATTAGAAAAAATTATTAATGCTAAATTGTTACATTATTTAAACACTAAAAATTTACTTGCAACTAACCAATTTGGGTTTAGGCCCGGGAGGTCAACGGAGGACGCGGTTTTAAGTTTGACTGGTACGGTTATTCATAATCTCAACAATAAATTGAAATCCTTATGCCTTTTTCTTGACCTCTCCAAGGCATTCGACTCCGTTTCTGTTCCCATCCTTATCCATAAACTTGAACACATTGGAATTAGAGGTCACGTACTTAAGTTGCTCACAAGTTACCTAAGTGATCGAAAACAGTGTGTTCGCATTGCCGATTACACTAGCGGCGAGGAACCCGTTGAATATGGCGTTCCGCAGGGTAGCGTGATCGGCCCGACCTTGTTTCTTATTTATGTAAACGGGCTTTGCCAATTGAACCTGCCAAATTGTAAGATCATTACATATGCTGATGACACAGCCATTGTGGCGCACGGTGAAACTTGGGATGAGGCCCGTCTCTGTGCTGAATCAGCACTAAGGTCTGTTAAGCTATGGTTATCAACAAACCTACTTACATTAAATCTTGACAAAACCAAGTTTGTCACCTTTGCACCAATGTTTTCTTCGCAACCTGATACCACCTTCAGTTTGGGAGCTCACAACTGCAACGTTCTCCATAATCAGAGCTGTTCTTGTGTCATTATATCTCGCACACAAAGCATCAGGTACCTAGGTGTCATTATTGACAGTCGTTTGGCTTGGTCTGAGCATATTCGGGCTGTTACGGGGAGAGTTAGAAAGCTTATATTTGTTTTTAGTAGATTAAGATCGGTAGTGGACCACACCACCATAAAAACAGCTTACTTTGCCTTGGTTCAATCTATCATTTCCTACTGTATAACAGCGTGGGGTGGGTCCGGGAAGATCAAGATGTTAGAACTTGAGAGAGCTCAAAGGGCAATTTTGAAGGTAATGTTTTTCAAACCCATGAGATACCCGACAAGTGAAGTGTATGCTTTTTGGGAAGTTCTTTCTGTCCGAAAAATGTTTATATTGAATGTCGTGCTTCGAAAACACTTAAGCGTCCCTTACGACCCTTCAATCTTGGAGAATAAAAGAAGAAAAGACTTAGTCTGTCAAACTAAGCAATTTCGTCTTGTACTTATTAAACATCACTTCGAATTTTTAGCGCCTAATTTATATAATAAAGTAAACAAATACCTAAATATCTACCCTGTTCCTAAATATAAATGTAAGATCTTAGTGACTGAGTGGCTTCTCGGCCTTGACTACGATAAAGTGGAGTTGTTAGTAAAATAGTCGCAAACACACACACATACACACAACACACACACTCATACACACAACACACACACACACTCATACACACAACACACACACACACACATAGTTTATTTGTGTTATTATTTAAGTTTCATGTTTGTTAAGCATATGTACTTTGTTTTTATGTTAGGTATGTTTCTCGTATAACATTGTAATTTGCTTTGTTTCTGATCATGTCAGAATTTGCCTGTCTGTCCTGAGGCGGGCGTTAATAACTGTAACACAGTCCTAGACTATCTACAGTTGTTATCGCTAAAATGTTATTTGTATAAGTGTCATGGTTTGAAATAAAGATTATTATTATTATTATACTTCATTGATTAATTCAATTTTCGTGCAAATTCAATTTTCGTATTTCAATATCGATATTTATAAAATGAACTGATTTCATTTAAGTAGATTGTTTCTTTGATGTTTAGTATCCTCTACTAAACATCAAAGAAACAATGTACTTAAATGAAATCAGTTTCGGTAGCATAACCAAGGCCGTTTTTAAATTTTCAGACATACTACGTTTTTACTTTTGTAGACAAAATCACAAAAATAAATGCTAGCTTAGTCCGTTAAAATAAATCACTGCAAAAAAATACCTTAAAATGAAATCGCTTGAAAACAAGCGGAATGATATGACTCGCACTCTTTTGTACGACTTTATTTCCAGAACAAATTATATTTGCAGCTTTTAAATTTGCCAGTATAAAAACAAGGCAAGGGAATAGCTTGATTGATTAGAGCCAAACTCTTCCTAAAAACCCTGTTATGATGTTTTCGTATAGCATATAAGCAAAGAAATTCTTTCCTCAAGTGGTTTATATAGATGACATAATAGAGTAAGCAATAGAATTTAATACTCTTCTTCGTCTATACTTCATCATATCAAAGCATGTAGTTTAAGTTCTCTGCGTACACGTACTAACTTCTACTGCGTTAGTAACGCCTATATCGATACCGGAAATATGAATTAATGTAAAGGACAAAACCAAGGTTTTCAGGAGAGCCAAAATAAGATTTCTTTCTCACAAATCTGATTGTAATTTTTTAACTATGGGTTGTACTTAAAAAGTGTCTAGGACAAAGTTTCTTAGAATTTTGTATTCTTTACAGCTAAAATAACAATAAACTAATAAAACCTATACTTTAAAAGATAGCATGTCCTTTACAGTAAATAACATTGAATACGGGTGACATACGTTAACAAAATTTTAGATGAACAATAAAGAACATTAATGTAAGGGACATAAAAGAAATAAGTACAATGGCGACTATTAATGTAAAGGACATTAAAGGAATTCGTATAATGAGAATCAATGATGTAAGAGACATAAAGAATTAAAATATTTAGAGTTTTTAAAGTAATGGTATCGTAACGGTTGCTTTAATAATTTATAAATTTACAAAATAATAGTATATACTATATTTATGAATTACTACTATGCCTTTGTTATAGTTGAAATATTATTAATGTCTGGCCAAATGCTTGTTTACACTACGTTTGAAGGATCTGATATGATACGATGAGGAAAACACATGAACTGGCGGTTTGTTTCCCAACACAATTGTTTGGCATAGAAAAGCGAACCTTATGTTGCAAGATGATATCTGACAGATAGTCTGAATATGACTTCGTAGACCAGCACAAACGATTTTGTAATGAAAAGTGGAGGAAGGGACAAAATCAAATTACTCTTTTGAGCACTCTCTGTAGCACATGCGTTAGAACACACTGCGAAGCTGTAGTGACTCCGAGTGATCGGTGATCTGGTCGATATTGATTATGTGATATGCATGTCGCTGCCGTCAGTATAGGGCTTCCGTGAAATACTTATAACTTTAGCCAGATAAACTAATGGCGCAAAGTCTTTGCAGGGCAAACAGGACGGCGTAGTTTACCAAGTATGCTACTTTAAGGAGGAAGCGCATGGCTGTGCTCCATTATTTTGGGTCCCGCAAACGCGGACCATTACCCGCAGTGATGGTTTAAGTAAAGCCAGCCTTCTTGCGCGTTCTGGCTATTTATGAGTGAGAGAGGAACACCATAGGTTTTTGTCGGCTTCTTACAATAAAAATAAGGAAGATAACAAAAAATACTTTTATGACCTCTTTGGGACTATACCATTATATTTTGTTAAAATTATTATACTTGAGAACTGTAATTTGTAGCTTCTTTTCAAAAGAAAATAAGAACATGTTAATGCTACTGGACACAACCTTCGCAAGGCTCTTGCCCTTTCCTTTACCCTTTACTGTGCTTCTTCTTTTAGTTTATTTCTCGATGCAAAGGTCCATTTTGCGAGTTCTGTCACCCTCTAACATCGTATGTTATTTTATCAAATAAAGAGTTCTTTAATCTTTTTTTTCAAGGATAGCATGATTGCTATCTACTGGCATGTATAATTGTTTGCATTTTCGCAGGATGTTTAAAAAAGTTATAAATATTACGATGAAAATTTGAGGCAAATTTTAATGTAAGGGACATGCATTTTACACCTTTTTACGAAACACTAATGTAAAGGACAATACTTAAAACATCTCAAATGATGCAATAACGTATGTGACGTGTTGTAAAATATTCTCAATTTTTATTTAATGTAGGTGCCAAATACTATGAGCAAAGAGACTTACGTTAGTTTTTATGAAAAAAAATATTGAACGTGTCATATACAGCAAGTTTTTTTAAAATATTTGTCTGAGCCTAAAGAAAAATATGTACTGTAAAGGACATTTTTTTAGAGATATTATGATTTTAAATACACCAATCGATTGAGCAGGAAATTCTGAATTCAACGATATATATATAACTCATTTTCGACAAAATGTCCTTTACATTAATTCATATTTCCGGTATCGAATATGTAGTAACATAAAACATTTTCCATCAATTACGACATTCTTCGCGTTTTACCCGTTACCGGGAAGCTTTGAGATCGCTCTGTACTATAATGGTTATTCAACTTGTGTTGATAGTTATCAGTTTAATGAAAGACCCGTTGAATAGAAAATATCGATTAATATTATCAACATAAATGAATTTTTGGCTGGTAGAGTTAATGAGTCTGATTGGCTTTTAACAGGTCAGGCAAACTTTAGGAGACTTTAATAGAGAAATGCTTTTAATGACAGCATTATTATAGTGATGAAATTACCTTGACTAATATTTTGTCTTGTTGGGATAGATTAATAAAAATAAAATAAATGTGACTACAGGAATTTTATTCTTCAATTTTCTCATAAAAAGTACGTATATCTGCAAAAAAATAAATACGCAATCAGGACTCTAAAGTCGTTAAGATCTTCACTTCTTGAGATTTTTTAAGCCTCTTTCGAATAATGCACGTCAATTTTGACTGCAGTCTAATGTGCCTGAGGTTCATAAATACTATACGAAATAGATTATAAAATATTAAAATACAGTTCAGTCAAAGGAAACGCAAAATAAACCAGCATTATGGATAATACTAATAGTAAGATAATATTATGTTGATTATGCAAGAAATAAAACAGTCAACTAATTAAGAACGCACGTGTAAATAAGAGTGATTGGCTGTTATTTATTTAGTGACGTCAAGCAATCGTTTACTTACGAATACATTAGCAGAACAGAAGCTGCCGCATGCAAGATAGAAATGCAGCTGTGCAAATTACAATCTATTTATCTGCAACATCGTTAAACAGTTTGTAAAATAATTTATTACAAATACATTATTTATTCTCTAATGGTACTTTAGGTGTAAATATATCTACATGTAAGTACTTAGTATTATGAGTAGGTATACTTAGTAGTATATGTATGAGTTCAACAGATTGGCATTTGATTTAATTTTAATATCTATGTATTGTAATTTACATAAAAATCCTTCAACACAAAATTTGGCCTATAGCTTTTCGTTTAAATAAGCCACTAAATAGCGTTGATACATAATAATTTTTATTAACAAATTCCTTTACTAGGATGACACACTTATTCCATATTTTTTGAGATATAAACTAAGTAACTAAACCAAAAAAGTCAAAAGTAATTATTTAAAGTCAGAGAGTTCCTAGGTAACAGGCAAATTTTAAACTGAATTGGTAACCACTGTCTATATCTTGGAGTTGTTTAAAAATAATTTGCTAGTAACCATACATTGAAAATTAAAATTTTAAATATTTTATTTTTACATAGTAAGACAGTCTGTCTTGTATTAGACAGATGCCCTGATCAAGGCGAAAAGAAACTGAATGATGAGGGAGGCCTAGGATCGCGCAAAGGAAATATTTGGAGGAGCACCAGCAGTGTGTCACGTGGACAAGTGGTCAACTTTAGGCTGATATAATAATGAAGTTGGGCTGTGTCCTAAGTTTAACTTTGCAAAAGCAACCCAACACAACAACTAAGAAAAGCAGTTATGGACAATCATACTTTTGCAACTCTAGACTAATTAACTGAACATGTTACTATGTAAGTTCAACTAATTTTTGTAAGTTTATGTAAGTTCAACTACAATTTTGAACATTATAACTTAAACTAAAAAAAATTCTGTCAATATGTGGATGCTTGATATTGGCATATCTTAAACTAATTTTAAGTAAGTACTACATATTTGTATTATAGCTGTAAGTTTCCAAAATAAAATAAAATGAAACTAATATTACATACTGCAAAATATATTATGTACGTATAATGTGTGTAACAGTGGTGATTCCGTAGCAGTTAATTAAGGATCGTCGAACCTAGCGGCGAGGTTCATTAATGCCGTCTCGAGTACTTTATGATGAAGCAATTGATCTCCTGTAAACCACCTAACTGTAGCTAGTCTTAATTATCTTATAGATTATTTTATAACAGGATTTAGTTGTTTTATTATTGTACACAAAAGTTTATCATCGTTACAAAGCATAGTTTAAACATTGCGCTGTTGATTAAGATACACTGCTTGGAACCCTAACCCCCGGTTTCTGTATCAACTAATCATGCGTCAAGTGTCAAATTTTAGTTCCTGAAAATTATAGTTGACAAGAGTTTTGACACTTGATTAGTTGATTTTTACTTGATCAGACATTCGGAAACCGGGGGTTAGTCTGAGATCGTCAATAGGGTTTAAGTGTTGAGCAGATATTATGTATATATGTTTTTATGGAAATGTTTTGTTAAAACGAGGGTAAATAATTTTATTTAAAATTTTCTCAAATTACATGCGTGGACGTAAGAATGCACACACAGACATTTAAGTGTATTTCTCTATCAATCAAATATACAAATTACACTTTTTGGGGCTTTGTTATATGAATTATTATTTAAAGATCTCGACAACATATCCCTCCTTCCTTTACAAGATCTAATGGTAGCCATACATTAACCTTCCTATCGTCCAATTGGCATGACACTGCAGGCTTGATCCAATCTGCAGTTCGTCCACATTGGGCATACATGATCCTTCTTATCGTCCAATCGGCATAACGCTACCTATTGGATCAGTCATACTTTAAACTACATTTTAGCTCATGGTGGACATACACGATCCTTCCTATCGTCCAATCGGCATGATACTGCAGGCTTGATTCAATCTCAATCAAAAGAAACGAAATTCGATCCTGCCATCCATTCTAACTGTCCTGCCGATCCACTCCTATACACGGTTAATTCTAACTGATCCAATCGGTAGCGTCATGCCGATTGGACGATAGGAAGGATCGTGTATGGCTACCATAATATTTATTAATTTTTATAACAAATAATTTTTAATTACCATGCGAGCAACGCACAGAGAAAACGCAACGTCATGTTAATGATTAAGCCAGCAGCAAATATTATAAACTATAACTATCAAAATGGAACAAACTTTACACTTCTTAATGTAGCCCAAGTGCTCAAGAACGACAATAATGAACTTCAAACTCAAGGTTAGCTATTGTGCAACTGTCTGTAGCTATAACGCCTTCGCACACGTTTTTGAATAGCGATAAAAACAGCCTGATGAATTACTCTGACAAATAGTATTTTTGTGAGCGAGCTGTACCTACCTACTTTTGAACGGGGTCACAGTACCTTGTTGTTTGTAAAGAATTAAATTCAAAATGTATGTTACTGCGAAGCCTAATGCGATTAGTCAATTCAGACAGCACACTAATGGGGTTGACGAAGGAGAATAAAACGCGGTTTTTGTGCCAGACATATATGTATATGTACTAATGTATCTATTAATATACTATTTTAATATCATAGTAAGTACAACAACTATTATTATCTTTTCCTGTTTATTTTAGAAGCAGAAAAACCCCGTACTTGGCATTGTGTCGCGGATACTTTTGCAAATATAATCTATTTAACGGACACACAGTTTATTTAGGCTTAATAAAATTAAGTAGAACTTGTGGCAGTTCAATTATATTATACGTACTACCAGTACTAAACTCTCAAAAGGCTAGATAATTTAATTAGCGAGACTATCTAATCCCCTTAAAACTCAGCAAATTAGCAATAATTAGCTAGTATGTGCAACTGTTAGCTAAATCTCACACATCTATCAGATTTACATTGTTTTTTGAACAATTTTATTTACCTTCCTTCTATACCAAATCCAAAAGCCAGCGTAATATGCCGAGTTACTCTCCATAGAGACAGATTGTACCACGCAGTAAAAAGTTTACGAACGTTTATGTTTTATGACTTGATATTATAAAACATAGTCATAACGGTTTCCCGTAAGAACTCATGTACAATAACTATTCTAAAAATTCTCATACTACGTAATGACTACCATCACACGTGTTAATTGCATCAGTCACAGTAAACGTGTAGCTGATTTTCTCACAAACATGTCGGCAATCTACTATATAAAAATAAGTCGGGTTTTCCTTCCTGACGCTTTAACTCCAGAACGCACGAACCGATTTCCACGGTTTTGCATTTGTTGAAAAGGTCTCGGGCTCCATGAGGTTTATAGCAAAGAAAATTTAGGGAAACTTTCAACAGAAAAGCGGGAAAATAATGCCCGTGCGAAGCCGGGATGGGCCGCTAGTTTTGTATAAAACGAAGCTCTTTAATGTAACTTTCTGTGCTCGGTTAATATGTCAGTGACCGTCTGAATCTACCTGATATTTAGACCTGGTTACCATTATACAAATTAGGAATAATTCAGGCTTTACAATTCACCGAAAAATAAATAGATTCTTTGTTTTACAGAGTTTGCAAGTTATTCTTGGTCACTTCCTGCAGTAGGCCTGTATTAGTAATCATTGCATAAATCATGTTTAAGAAAAGAAAATGCATAAAGGCAATGAATAATATTGCCCAAAGTAAAATATCGTGTTAACCAACTGTAGTTAAATACTTAAACAAACAAGGCCAGATCTTCTTTTCTTTAACAAAATAGATTCATAAAATGTACAAGTATAAACTAAGTTCGTATACTGAGCTCATAAGTCAATTAATAATGCACGTAAACATAACAGTAGTATGAAACAGTCGGACAAGTATATAGATAATAGTGTCCATTGCCGCTAATACAGTCCTTGACCGTGACAGCGCGCAGCGGTGCGCTCCACTGCCAAGCATGTCCCAGTGCGCCGCGCCTCCTACTGCAAAGCCTATTAATTGTGCAGACGTGACTACATTACATTCTACCTATCACAATTTCATTGGAATATATTATTTTATATATTATATTAGGTATAAAATGCATTTGATGGAGTTTTATGTATTTTTACTGATTATGATCATGCTTAATTATATATTTTTTTTACACATTCAAACAACGCTATCTAGTCCCAAACTAAGCAAAGCTTGTACTATGGGTACTAGGCGACGGATAAACATACTTAAATACTGTTTTTTTCATAAATACATACATATTATTATACATAGAAAACACCCAGACCAATGCAAACAATCATGTTCATGCACACAATTAATCACTTGTCATTTATTTTTGTATCAGACTAGGTACAGAATAATTAATCAATTAAATAAGATTGTGGTACAATTATACCATGATTATTCATTTACTAAACATTCCAGACTAATTGAAATAGGGTTTTACACCATCTTTTATTGTTGTAAAGTACTATAAATGAGTATGTACGATATAAATTAAAGAACCAAATTAGTAAATTAAGTTTAACATTGAATGATATATAATTTTTAGAACTTAATAGCTGGTCCCCTCCCAGCCACTGTTTACTTAGTTCCTGTACATGCGCGAACTTCCTTGAAAGCTTAATAACGCCGGCCAAGTAAGATTGCGCGAAATGTTCTCTGGAGTTCTGTTAGATCTCGTGAACCACTTCACTTTATACTATACCATAAGTGTAGCATTTATTTTACTACAGTGTATCTGACATTATTAGTTACGTTGCCTCGTGATTATTATTTATTATTGAAAAGTACTTTTTACACATGTGCCAATTGAAGTTGGTAAAACTGACTGTGTACAAAATCGTAACAATAGGTAAAATAATACCGATTGTAGATACCCTTTAATCCATTAACATACTAACTACCACTAGTACCTGCTACTACATTATTACTTTGTATAACAGAAAACAATTTTTTAAAGGTAGGTATAATATAGAGAAGTTTTAGAAATAAAAATGATATTCTACCTCAAAAATACAGTAATGCAAACGTGCTATCTGAATAATTTTTAATCTTTGAGTAGTAAGTACGCAAGCGACGCGCTTGACCGCAATCTCCGTCGCAAAATTACCGTCGCTTGTGTAATGCCGCGCAATGCAGTATTACTTTGTGATTTGATGTTGTTGTCGCTGTTATTACGAAGAAGGCCTGCCATTTGTCGGTTCTATAATACTCGTCGTTTGTTTATGCTGCTTGCTGACTTACATCTTTATAGAAATTTATTCTTCATTGTAGGCAGGAAATTAATTGTAGACGAATAGTTTTAGAAAGCTTTTTCTTCCGTGTGGTAATGGACTAAAAAGGCAAAATGTTACCACCCCTTTGTATAAATCAAGCGAAGGAAGCCCTATAGCAATTTGCTTGTCTAGCAAGGCGTTAATAGTCCAAGCTTACCTTTACACCAAAAGAGTTCAATTCACAAACTAGAGACGAACTTTAAAATTATACTAGCAACCTCTATACTGCAAGTTTAACTGTAAATAGTTATTATTGTTTAAGGTAAAGGCACCTAATTCCGTGGTGTTTTTGACAAAACACGAAAGAACATTAAAAAATAAGTAATTATCGTACCTTTGTATACAATTTTATATTTTTATCAGAAGCGTTAACTATCTAATTTTTGAAAAATATATGCAGTTTGTCAATAAAAGGTTATTAAAAATGATGAAATAAATAAAAATATGAAAAAGAACGATGCGCCTAATTCCGATGTAAAAATCGTAATTCCGATGCATTTGGTTCCTAATTCCGAGTATAAAAATAGAAAGGGAACTACCTATGTAGAGTTCTCATACATGATGTTCAAAAATAAAAGGAGTTTATTTTTTATGTTAAATCAGTTCTTTTTTTAATCATTATCCTTAATCTTATAAAAATCAACGTAAAAATCAACATAAAAATCTACTTGTATCATGATTACAAAAATAATATAATCTAAACATGTACTTAAATAAAAAAACTAAAAAGTAATAAATAAGTGAAACTAAAATGCAAGTTTAAGACTTTTGAAATAATTTATTAGGCGCGGTTATGCTAAGCTTTGAAGCACTATAAATCATGAATGATTATTATGCAATAAAAAAAATGACTTAGGAAACCTAATAATGATGTATGTAAAACTATCCAGGTCCAGTCACTAAGTGTGTAGGAGAAAAATACGAATAATACAAAGAAAATTACATAAACACACACGCTGAAAATAGTCTTCAAATAGGCAGACTGACAGACAAAAAATCATTTAATTGCTGTAGTTTCATAATTGGGTTAAAGAAATATGAATACACGCACACTCCAATTTTATGTGATTGTACTATAGACGATTAGTATTCTTTCAGTTACTACGTACTAAGCACATAAAAAAGGAACACTCTGTATTTAAACAGGGTCAATACTCTCTATGACCGGGTCAAAACATCGGAATTAGGAACTCATGTAAGCTTATTCCGATGTAAATACATCGCAATTAGGTGCTCATATAACCTTATTCCGACGTATATACATCGGAATAGCGTTTTATGATGCTAAATCAATGTTTCTAATCCCGAGTAATAAAAATTAAAAGATTTTTTGATATTATGCAAATTAAATAGTGGATAGTTGCAATATGAAAGGGAAACAAATATAAGACACATAGATATAATAACAGAAAAGATCAAAAACCGAACGTCTTCATAATTTTTTTCCCGTACAACGTATTAAGAAAGTACCTAAATTTGTCATTTTTAACCTGCTATAATTAGTGAATCCGACGCCAAGGTTTACCTCGGAATTACATTATTAAATGCATGAGTTATTCAATAAGTCAGAACTAACACATTAAACTTTGTAATCATAAAACACACACCGAAAATTTAAAAAAAGTAAATGTCTTAAAATTTGTTTTTCCGTGGTATACATCGCTTTTAGGAACACACTAAAATATTTTGCACCTAATGCCGTGGTGTTTTCAACACGTATTTTCTTGCTAATTTGCAAATAAAACACTCAAATCTTAAGTGTTTTCGATAAAATATATTGTCCTTTCAATAATTCAACCTAAACGAAAACTCGCATTGTATAAAATTATCACGTAAAACACTATTTGGCAAATCGTAATATTCACGTGCATGAGGTCCTAAACGTATGAAGTGTGCTTTAAAGGCGGCTTCCCGTGGGAAAATGACCGATTATTCTACAGTGTGAACACACTTAACTCTCTTTTGTTTATATAAATATGAACAGATAAATTATTAATTGATTATTTTATCATGCAGACCAAAATAACTAGTGAATTACTTTAAAAACCCGTTTTACTAAATACCTCGGATTTTACTGCCATTTTTAGAACCCCTCGTAGTTAGGTGCTTTTACCTTATACTATTTGCAAATATTGGTTATTAAACTTTTTAGAAAATCGCCAGACATTTGCTGAAAATGGTTTTCTCATCTAAATGCCACCTTGACATTTAGATTCTGAGGTAACAAGAAATCATAACCAAGTTGATAAAGATAGCGGAAACTCTGTCAACTTGGACAGCTTAGGTCAGGACAGGACACCAATCCTCTTGTGTATCTTTAGTTAGATCCGAAAATGTCAACCAATACATAACTGAAAAATAATGTAGGGGTGGTACATAAACTCAAAAGACATTTCATGGTTGAAATATCTAAAGCAGATCCTTTGGTTGATGTTACAGTAACATATACAACTTATAAACATAATTTTGGTCACAAAGTAGCAAAGCAAGGTAAGAGACCGGAACTGTTACCAACAACACACACCCTTTGCTTGCAAAAAGTCATTAAAAAGACATAAAACCTGCCCCGTTGGAGGAAACCCGTACCTATGTATTAATGAAAAAGGGGTGTAATTTTATATATTGATAATGAGATTAGATCGTTGTTCTCCGATAAGGTGTCACCTAGTCTACCTGGATAGAATCCCCCTTTATGAATACGTAAATACAACAATTATTTATCTTCAATGAATATTTTAAAAATTCTATTCCGAAGGAAGATGCCTGTTTAAGAAACGCAACAACATATGTTAATGAACTAATAGCTAAATGCATTAAAGGAACTTAACATATTCTTATGGTTTTTACTTCTAAGAAATACACGGGAAGAATTTTCCAGGAGGTGTAACAAAAACATATGAGTCGGTTTAATACATCGACATATCGCGAAGTGCCTTTAGGAGGAGCTAGTTCAAGTACTGGTAGGATGTAGGTTTTTGTAGGGAGGTCTGCAACGAGACCGGTTCGTATATCCTGCACCTCCCGCTTGTACTAGCAAAACAACATTGTTGGATCTTAACAAGTACTTTAGTAAATGCCAACACAGACCATGTATCGACAGTAACGAGTTATTCTTTAATAATACACGAGTAATGAACATTAATTTCATACTTGGTGTTGAATCGATCGACATTTGTGTATAGGTTATGTAAAAAGTTAATTGGGATCGACGTTTTGATGGGCAATGTATTTTTAGTCATGTCAAAAGTCAATTGAGGTACTTAATTTTGTTTATTACTAAAACATGACATGTTTGGTTGTTCATAGTTTGTGTTTTATGCTACAAAGAAAATAATTTTCCCTAAAGTTTTTAGCTCTATGCTCAATGATTGTCTTTGTACTTTTTCCGTTAATACTGATCGGATAAATGTATTTACACAACAAATAGTAGCAAATATATATTTTTAAATCTGTGGTGTGACAACCTGGTGTGACCACGAGTCTGCCCCCGTAATAATGCTTTTCAGTAATACAGACTTGTGTTATTTACGAAAACGTCACGGCCAAATGTCGGCTATTTCATCATAACAGCCCATTAATGTCCCACTGCAGGGACGGGCCTCCTCCCGTGACGGAGGGATACTTGGCCTACTAATACCACGCTGGCCAGACGGATTGGTATAGGGTTTAATTTCAAGTTTTCCTTCTTTTTTGTAAAGATATTATTGACGGATAGTCCCTTAGTCGGTTTTTACGACACCCATGGGATGAGATGGGGTGGTGACATGTTGTATCCATCGTAACATCGTAATTGTAACATCTGAAACATATTCATAAAAGAGATTGGGCAAAATTAACCCAGAACCAACAGGAACAAAATATATGCCGGGTTATTTAGTCTTGCTATGAGAAACATTTTAATAAAAAAAATTCTCCCCTAGGTGCTGTCCAACTGTAATTACACACAATTAAAAAATAGTTTTTTTCCATTTCATAACTCTAATAAAAACAAAGAAATACATGTAACGTTATGTAATTGATATTAACAGACCGACCCAACCATTCTATCGTCTTTACTCGCTACAAAAAAATACATAAGCCTGCGTCATGCGCAGATTCAGGTATTATTTTACATTTTCACTCTTACACCACATGTATTACGGGGTGTCCTACGTGGGCGAGGAAAGCGACACAATGCGACGGGATGCTACACGCGACAAGTGTTCTACATGATTACGTTACGTCTCGTCGCAGACCGTCACATAGGACACAAGTAGGGTACACCGTTGATTTGATGGCGTACGTCGCGTTCGTCGACCACGTAGGACACCGCGTTAGACAGAGATGACACTTTGTTAAATTAAATCATTTAGGAGAATATGTCGTACAGAATCGTGTATCCACGGTATGCGTACGTTAGGAAGCTGTTCTCATATGATAAGTGTAATATATTATTTAGGTCACGCTTGACATGTAGGCATAGAACAGCCTGCAAGTCCAATAGATTTCTTTTTTTTTTTCTTATTAAAAAAGACAACTCCCGCCCTATGGATCATGCCCTGTGTCGCAGGGACTGTTTACAAACATCAATTAACGGACACAAAGAACACCCAGAGTCAGGACAATAATTTGTGGATCTCACAAATAATTGTCCTATAATTGTCCTGCGTGGGGATCGAACCCACAACCTCGTGCACGGCAGCCGAGGTCGTTGGTCGATTTCGTGATTGTTGACTTATAGATGGTTATCCGCGTGGTGTTGGAGTAAGAATATAATATGGGGTGGTGACCCCATCTCATCCCATGGGTGTCGTATAACCCGACAAAGGGACTATCCGTGAATATTATCTTTACGAAATAAAAAGAAGGAAAACTTGAAATTACACCCTATACCAATGCGTCAGGCCAGCGTGGAATTAGTAGGCCAAGTATCCCTCCGTCACGGGAGAAGGCCCGTCCCTGCAGCGGGACAAAAATGATGTATTATTAAACATTAAAACACATAACGTTGTTTTCATTCATAGCTGTTATGAGCCTTATATCTCTGATACCCCATACATATTCAATAAACAAATAATAAAAATTATATAAGTTTAACGTGTTTAATAATGAGGGATATATATTAGTTCTGTTGGTCCTGGGTTTTTTTTGTATGAAATTTGCCCAATGTCCTTTAGATAATAAGTTTTAATTAATCGATTATTATCGATTCGGCACAGGGTGCGCAGACCCCTCACACGGTGGACCGACGACCTGGTTAGGACGGCGGGAAACCGATAAACGAGGGAGGCACAGGACCGCACAAGGTGGCAATACTTGGAGGAGGCCTATGTCCAGCAGTGGTCGATTGGCTGATATGATGATGATGATTATGAATCCATTATTAGCATTTAATCGGTGTCCGGACATAGGCTGTCCCAACATAAACCACGGTCGATCTAAGGTTACTTTCCGTTGCCTTCATTCCTAAACTGTATTCTCTTTTTCCACCAAGTTCGTAGATTGTTCTTAGTCTAAATACGTGTATTAACAATATTTAAAGACAATATTCTAATATAAGATTAAATTGGTACAAGAGATAATTTTCTTTCAAGGCAAAATACCTAATAGTTCTTTATGGAAACATCAATATTGACTTCCAAATAACAGATAATAAAATATTTCTCACACTACACAGGTAACGCGCTATATGCAAATATACTTTAAAAAAATATACTTACGAAAAAAGACAATACTTACATGAAATCGTGAACCAATACTGAGGTTACATTACAGAAATGTAACGCTCTAATGAGAAAGCAAAGCGACAGATGTCTTCGACCTGAGCGTCACGCCGACACATAAACGTGCTAAATTCGTCGAAGCAAGACAAACTCGACGTGACAAACCACTATCTTATATTTGTACTGTACGTCTTACTAGCAATCGTTACCATCTTAAATATGTAATGTCATCACTAAAACTGGGACGGCCAAATACGATGAGTTCGTCATTTTAAGTTACTAATTTCGTACTTGTTTGGCTATTTATTACTAAGTTTCTTAAATAGGTTCTCTGTACAAAATATTGTACGCTGTAGCAGAAATTTTCGGGAAAATTAATAATATTAAGTGGACAAACTCCAAAGGTATTACTGACTCCTGACGACGGCGACGTGATATCTTTAAAAAGAGGTTGATAGACGGGTAAACCACATAAAATATTTTGCTCAAGGAGCAAAACATAGTAAATAACTACATTAATGGCTTAGGTTTCAAATCACTCAGTGTCTTATTGGTGGTTTCATGTATAATGTAGTTTTATCCTAGTAGATGTATTTGTACTATTTAAGTTTATTATAATGTTCCGGTAGAAAGCCTACACGAATATCTAAAAAAATACTTCCTAAAAGAATTTGTAGATAACAAATGTTTATATGTAGAATGTTTAAATGTTAATCTAATTCGTTTAATCGTCGTCCTGAAATGTACTACGGCAGGAATAGACCTCTTTCAAACATCATCATTATTAAACTAGGTAAATGGATTGTAAAAGATTCCCAGTATCAAGCTTTCCTTATTGTGTGAAGATAAGGAAAATTGTCCTGTCAGAATTCCATTACGTGATTCTCGAGATGAGACTTGTGGTAAAATTATGTGTTCGTGCTCCGCCAATAAGACAATAACTACTTATAAATTAATTAACTGCTTTAATAAAAAAATATACATCAGATTAGATCCAAAAGTAAACTTTAATATCAACCGCTGAAATAATATTTACATTTCTTTACTTTTTGTGCACCGAAACTGGTTCATTTCCTTAAGATAAAACAGTATAATAAAAATAATTATAATACTAAAAGACATTGTACGCATTACTTTAAAAGTCTACTTCAAAAAATTTGTTCTTGTTGATACCACTTGAGATTTCTGAGGTCAATACACTGACAATAAAAGTGGGTCAGGTGATGGGGCCCTGCCGAGCGTGGCTACTCGACCAACGAGTGGGAAAAACGCAAAAGAAATGTATAGTTAATGATATTATCATAATATTATCCAACATCTATAGAACTATTAAAGCGTTCTTTCTTTAAACTATTAAAACTTCTGTAGCGTATAGCGTATATGGAGTTTTGCTACCAGAAACTTAAATGTAATCCCATCAAAGTTTGCATAGCATAATTAGAAACAATTACTAAGATACTTTTTTTGAAATCTTAAAGTATGTAAATATTTTATTTTTTAATTTAAAAAACTCACTTTACTTTAAACTTAATTTGTTTTATGAAATCGAAACTTAATTTGTTATATGAAATCTAGTCATATTTCTTAGGATGGCGACGGAACAGAAAAATACTTAATCGCAATTCAAACATTTAGATAGTACAGCTTTAAAGCAGAAGAGGCCCTCTGGTTAGAACCTAAACGAACGACAAGATCTAAAAGAACCAATGATAAAACTTACGCAATTTTGTTTACATGAATCACCATCATTATTTTATCAGCCAATTGACGTCCACTGCTGGACATTGGCCTAAATACTACCATTTTACGCGGTTCTGTGCCTCTTTACATGAATAATTCACAAAAATTACACATTTTTGACATAAAAACCAAAACAACAAACTGTCTTGGATGATATTTCTGTGGAACCAACTTGAAAACGCTTCCAAACAAGAATATTTTTAATAAATAGGAATGATTGAGTTCTAAACTAAAAGACTAAAAAGAATAAACTGTACCTACTTAGAAACTAGTTTTGGAGCAGATCAAAAAAGCCATATAATCAGTGGAAGTTACCTTCAAAGGTTGTACATACGTTAATACGCTAGTGATGCTAAGTGATCTACCAAAAAACATAACATCGCCATCGTACATTTTTAAGGTTGTTGTAACTATATACTTGTCTTAATTTAAAAAAGACGACTATCCACCTAGATTAACCCCTACGTCGCGGGCACCTTTACAGACATGTATCAAACGGACAGGAAGAACATCCAGGCTGAGAACAATAATTTTTGGATTCCATAATTAATAATCCGTGAATATTATGTTTACGAAATAAAAAGAAAGAAAACTTGAAATTAAACCCTAAACCAATCCGTCTGGCCAGCGTGGTATTAGTAGGCCAAGTATCCCTCCGTCACGGGAGGAGGCCCGTCCCTGCAGTGGGACATTAATGGGCTAATAAGATGATGATAATTAATAATAATTGAACATAAACATCGTACACGGCAGACGCTTGGCAAGACCACTGCACCAGACAAAAAAGGATAACTTGACATAGAATTTATATCTGAACCTATTTGGTTACTGATTATGACATTTCCATCGATCACAGAAGAACGCCTACCGCGCTGATATGGTGCTATAATATTAGTTATACAATATAAGTATAATATTATGTTAAAAATAGTGACAACTTTCACTGTTTAACCGAAAGCCCTGATAACCAAATGTAAGTATCTAGCACCACCGTTATCTAGATAGCGGGATAGCTGACGTAACAAACGTAACGTTTTCTAACAAAGTATGAAAGTGAACAACTATCTGTTTAAATATAAACAAAAGTGTTCTACTTAAACATAACATTAGTTAATAGCTATATCATATTGAGTAATTAGGAACAACAGCTTTTGGACTGTTAATAACATAGTAAAAAATATTACACAAATAATTTTATATCTAATTTTTTTTTTTTTATTTATTAGACAAAAGGAAGGGCTTAATCATTTTGTGATCATGTCGCCCCGTATCGAATTTTAAATGACACTATATTAATATAAAGTATTCCTTACTATTCCCGACCTGTGCTTAGGTAATAAATTCCTTGATCCATTACAACTGCATTGAGACATTGGCGCATTGGGACTGAAAAAAACAATATCACACAAAATTCTATGCCAAGACACGGTTAAGCAGGATAATTCTCTATCTAACGGAATCGAATCCTTACTTAGCTAAAGTTTTTTTTTTATCAGGAAGTTTGTAGAGATAGAATTTGCGAATATTCCCTTGGTCAAGTTTAAATTTTCCGACACCATTGCACCAATGGGAAAGGTTTTAGTCCAGGCATCTGTTTTCATAAATTACTATTGCAATACTGTTCTATTTTATCATCATGCTAAATATTTGTATAGTTTATTATTCTCTTGGAAATTATCATAGTAGACTAAGTAATATGAATTTCGAGCGCAGAATTACTGAGTCATTGAATTGAATGATAATTATTTTGTTAACGGTTCTTAATATAGACGTAAAATTGTAACAAGCTGTGTTTGCTTGTGAATTTGTACCAGGTATATCGCTGCTTATAAACAGTAGTGCCACAAATCAAAAAATTCCAAAATCACTTTTATTCAAAAAATGTGGTCCAAATAACCGTTACTTTCATTTTTCACGAAGACACCCACTAAAAACGGTTCAAAAATCATAAATGTACGCATACGCCCTTTTGGCATTTTACCGCATCGACGGCTAACTTCCGAGTAAAGCAGCCATTTTTTTAGTTGCGACCCGACAGTCAGCGCGAGTGCACGTCAGTTTTATGCTACACGACCACATCGCAAAAAGTGACTTATATTGTGACTTGATTTTATATGCTACAGTGCCATATTTGTGAAAGTGACCGTTTCGCATAAAAAAACAAGTAAGTACACAAATATTTTTTTAAGACAAGGTGCCACATTTTGGTAAGTGTCTGTATAGCAATAAAAATTGAGAGATATAATATATTATTTTTTAGGCTTATGAGTTGTTTTTGTTAAACGTCTGTTTTGCTCAAAATATTTGTGTAATATAATAATATTTTGTTATAAGCTTAAAAGTTGCTACTGTAAAACGTCTGTTTTGCTCAAAACATTATTGTGCTTATGGTGTTTTTTTTTTTAAGACAAAAGACTTTAATAAAATTTGGTTTAACATTTTATTGAAGTCAGTTATTTCTAAAAAAAACTTCCACTGGTAAAAAGCTTTTTCTGATTGCTATATGCTTTAAAATAGTGCTACGACTAACACGGGCTGGATAGTGGTCAATCAAAGGTCCACAGGTGCGAAGCTCCACGCTACATGTTGCGGACCGGTCTTACATTCCCAGCGGTGCGCGGGGGAGGGGCGGTGACACCGCCGGAGCAGCTGACCGGGCGCTCCACACACGCGAACATAACGGACGATACGTGCAATTATATCAACGTAGTAATCGACGAATAAACCGCGCTTTTGTAATACAGTCCACATCTTTTATTTTACCACCAAGACATCTTTTATTTTACCACCAAGACAAATTCGAAAAATTGCGGAATGAACAAGGGAATGAAAGAGATGTATGCAAGGATTTGATAAAGAGGATGGATGAGCACAGCCGACTTTTGAAAGAGAACACGGAAAGAATGAATGGCCTCAAACGAACTCTTGAGGAGAGAAATATAGAGCCGCAGAGAGCCACGTACGCCGAAGCGACTATAGCTGCAAGGCAGCCTGCGACACTGAACTCGGTCGTGATCTCCTCAAAGGTCGAGACCCAAACAGGCGAAGAAGTTCTCGCCCAAATTAGGGAGGCCGTACAGGCCAAAGACGGCTGGGTAAAGGTAGAGAGAGTAAGAAAGGCAAAGGACCGCAAGGTGATAGTTGGCTGTGGAACAAGGGAGGAAAGAGAAAAGATAAAAGAAAGATTGAAGAATGCGAGGGATCTCACAGTAGAGGAGGTCGAGAATAAGGACCCGCTTCTGGTTCTAAGGGACGTTATGTCATACAATACGGATGATGACATAACTACTGGTCTGAGGAACCAGAATAGGGTCTTTTTCGAAGGCCTCAGCAAGAAAGAAGACAGAATGGAAGTGAGACATAGGCTAAGGGCCTGAAACCCACACATGGGGCACGTGGTGATAAGGGTATCACCCCAAATTTGGAAAAGGATGGCCGGAGCAGGGGCAGCACATGTCGACCTACAAAGGGTCAGAGTGGTAGATCACTCGCCACTAATACAGTGCTCCCTCTGCCTCGGTTACGGGCACAGTAGAAAAATATGTAAGGAAACAGTTGCCACGTGCAGCCACTGTGGAGGCCCACATATGAAAGCACAGTGCCCGGATTGGCTGGCCAACGCACCCCCGACCTGCCGGAACTGCTCGAGGGCGGAACTAGAACAGAGGGACCACAACGCTTTTAGCCAGGAGTGCCCAGTGCGGAAGAGGTGGGATGTATTGGCCCGGGCCTCCGTAGCTTATTGCTAAGGGTACTGCGGTGTATTGTATGGCCCGGCCTACCTCCAACGTAGCCAGCTTGCCACAAACGAATTAATGATAGAGGCGAAAGAGCGACGCCTTGCAGTGGCTCTCCTGCAGGAACCCTATGTGGGAGCAATAAATAGGATGAAGTCGTACAGTGGTGCCAGAGTGTATCAGAGCGCAGAAGTAGGAGGTGGAACTGTTAAGGCAGCAATTGCTGTCTTCGATTACACGCTAGACGTGATACAGTATCCGAAACTCACTACCAACAACATCGCTGTGGTGGGGATCCGAACCAGCGCTTGAAAATCACCCTGATATCACTGTACTTCGAACCCGATCAGCCCGTAGAGCCATATTTACAGGCCTTAAAAAACATCTGGGCAGAGCTCGGACCACATCGGGCCCTGCTGGGGGGCGACTGCAACGCAAAGAGTACATGGTGGTGTAGTGCGACAGAGGATGTAAGAGGTGAACTCGTTTGTGGCACGCTGGAAGAACTGGAAGCGCAGATCCTTAACGTTGGGGACACTCCGATGTTTGACACTGTAAGGGGAGGAAAACGGTACAGCAGCCACGTGGACGTAACGGCCTGTTCAGCCGACATGCTGACCCTGGTGGAACGATGGAGGGTTGAGGAAGGCTTCACGAGTTCGGACCACAATGGTATTCTTTTCGATATACGCTTACACAAATCAAAAGGTACACACATACAAAGAACAACGCGTTTATATAATACACAAAAAGCTAATTGGGACCGGTTTCATGAGAAACTGGCCCAAATTATGCAGGAACACCAACTCACCACAGAAAAGATGGCAAATATAGACAGTACACAACAACTGGAGCTAGCAGTTGACAAATACACGGAGGCCATCACACAGACATGCAAACACACTATTCCAATTAAGAAACACACACAAACACTTAACTTACCATGGTGGTCCAGTGAACTGAAACAGATGAAAAAGCAGGTGAAAACCTGGAAACGCAGGATCAGGAACGCAGCGCCGGTCCGAAGATAATTTTAAATAAAAGACTATTTTTTTCTTATTTGTGGCCTTTTATTCAAAATTTTAATTTACTTTTGAGAAATATTTTATATGCAAAAGGGACTTTTGTGCTACTAGTTGTCTGTATATTATAGCTACTACAACGATAAAATAAACGAAAGGTGGAGAATCAAAATACGCTTCGAATGATATATGACACAATAGCATTGATAGTAGAAGTGTCAAAAAACAAACAAAAATTGAAATGAAAATTTTCAATGTGCTCTGCTGAAAAAAGTTAAATTTTGATTTGTGGCCCTATTGTTTTAAAGCAGCGATATGTGTACCTATATTAAATATTTAACTAAGATTATTTTAACTTTGCCTACTTAAATTGTCGATGGTGTGTATTTCTACTTAATACGACATAATGTATTTTAATTAAAGTCTTAACTCATTATCATCATCAACATTATCAGCCAATTGACGTCCAATGCTGGACATAGGCCTCTTTTAAATATAGCCACCTTGTGCGGTCCTGTGCCTCACTCGATCGCACTTATAGTGAGACGTAACTGATATTTACACAAATTGCTTAATAACACGAAAATTAATAAGGAAGCGATAGCGTGATATAACTGTAAGGTACTTAAGCAACGCCTGACTTCAGATGCTTTAGCAAAAAGCTCTACATCAATATTTTATATACTTCTACATAAAATCTAAAGCAATGATATACTCATATATCAAATAGTTTAAGGAAGTAAAAACTAAATAATTGACTATTACCTACGGTCATTGCTATTTAAACTGAATATCATCATATTTAAAAGCATTGAAAATATTTATTTTCAATTATAAATACAGGTATATTTTATTATGTGGCATTCATATTTTGATTAGAATGTAGTAATAATATTGATATTAATTTGATTTTATATTAACGGTGGTAGATGATAACTCTTGTCTATGTCTAAGTGTACCTAGACTATAATAAATCGTAGAATCTGACAGGATGCGAGAAGCGGAGGACTGTGTATTGTGATGTCCCAATGCAGGGACGGGCCTCCTCCTGTTACGGAGGGATACTTGGCCTATTAATACCACGCTGGCCAGACGGATTGGTATAGGGTTTAATTTCAAGTTTTCCTTCTTTTTATTTCGTTAAGGTAATATTCAAGAATAGTCCCTTAGTCGGTTTTTACGACACCCATGGGATGTGATGGGGTGGTGACATATTGTATTCTTACTCCGTCACCACACGGAGAATATAGAGTCTGATAATAGAAGTAACATTTTTTATATTATTAAATACGCACAATCATTTGGTAACAAGTAACAACGATGATAAGTATGAAAATTGTGTGAGTGAGCGTCGTGGAGGTCAATACTCCGTCAGTAGGTCAGTCAGCAATGAGTTGGCGGAGCCAGATACTGGTCCCTGGGCAAGCCTTCTCATTTCCCAACATCCATGATTAAAGTGATAGCAGGCGGGAAATGGGACAAGACGGCTTTATTCCGGTTGCCAGCTCACATATATTTATGCGTCGAGTGTTTATTGTCTTATACGTAATTATAAATACATTCCTTTCTAGCATTTTAATGTACTGTACATATTATTTCTAATTCTAGATATATCTGTGTATTACTTAAGTCAGTAAGTTTTTATGTCTACTTTGAAAACTCAATACTTTATTGCAATTTTGAAGGTATTAGGCACATCATTGTTCTGTACGGTCACAGCGCTGTTACGAGTATGAGAGGATTATACAAACTTAATTACTAATTCAAAGTACTTCATTGAATATATCTTGATGTATCACTTCATCAAAGCTTGTATTTTTAAGGCTTTGAAACAAATACAGGTGTCAAAGTTAACGTTTTCAGCACAATAATTATTTGGTTTAATGTTGACAATTGTCAAATAATACCTATTTACAAAATGTAACTAACAGAGAGCCGTGAATATAAGCCGTACTTTAGAGACTTGCGCGCCCAAACACCAAGTGTTAATTATTCTTTAACTTTTAGCTATATTTGCTCTTAAAATTTCTTGAACTTTTCGAAAATAATAATTGGCTTGTAGGTCAGTAATCATTTCTTACAATAATTTCTCTATGCTATGTTCTACCATTGTGGCAGGGCAAGCTTATGGGAGTTTCAGACCAGCCATGTTTCTTAGGCATAACAAGTCCACCGTTACTCAGTTAATACTATATATTAAATCATTTAAATAATTGGTGATTAAGGGGTGACCTCGAGCTTACCTTATTACCGCCTACCTATAAATAATAAGGCCATAAAGAGCAAAGTCATTATTTTTTTGAATAACGACGTGTGATATATTTAGTTTAATTATATGAATCCATAAATGTCACACTATAAAAAAAGACCCTTCTTCATTGATAGAAGGATATTTGGCCTTTAAAAACTACGTTGGTAAGTAGTATTCAGTAATTGGGATTTAAAAAATGTAAATCCATTAATCTAATGACATACAATACTTTAAAGTATACCTATACTCTAATGTAGTAAGTATCTATTATAAATGATCTTGTTTTCAAATTCTTATAAAAGTTTGTACCCAGCTTTGTTAGTATTTGCATACAATTTTCGATAATACGTTACAACGTATTTTCAAACGTGAAATGACGCGTCATTCAAAGAGTACAACTATAGATTTGGCAAGTGGTATCGCTGTAAAGTATCAAAGTAAATTGTACAAACTTAGCGAGAGGCCTCTAAGACTTACAGCTCTTGTAGAGGACAAGGGAGGACATTCACCCCAACGTAATAGACGTTATATTAATATGGATTCTATTGCTTTAGTTGCGCCTAAGAAAATTTATATGGGTTTTCAATTTGAACTGCCTATGTTTTTGGTACAAAATGGGGAATGAGCATGATGTTAAAAACGTTCATAAATGTAGAACAAAACTAAAAGGCGTTCACTTAAAATGCCTTCTATGTATTTTATCAAGATGACATAATATTTCAATACTTATAATGCCACATACCTACTTTTCCTTTGAACACATTATTCTAATAATATCTTGAGACAAACTTAGGTGAACACTCTGTTAAACGCGGACTATTTAACACATTTATAACCTTTGATTTATCTTGCTGGCACTTGCAAACCCATCTGCTTTCACCGTTGTGACAGTCCATACAATAATATTACCAAAAAAATACGTTAATATTAACAAAAATATCATAGAATAATTATTAATCTATTTTGGTGACACGTCCATATTAAGATTAACGCAACATAGAGGCACCTGTTCGGCTCTAAGGACAAAGTTGCTCGCGGAAATTGAACGTAGCAGCAAAAAACATTGGCTACAACAACTCATTGAAATCGTCAAGCTCCTATTAAGTAATTATTATTTCTATGACAAACACAAAATTATTGACAATCATTTCTAAATATATTTTACTGACTGTTACTTCTTTTTCAATGATACTTAAGTGATCACTTGGTGAAATACGTCTGGAAATTTGGTTAAACTTTTTACGGTCATGGATGTTAACTTTAAACTTAAATTTGACTTAAGCTGTCAGACAGTAAATAAAGTAATTATGAAAATACTTACTAAATTAAACTAAATTTTACTCGTATCTAGACTTTAACCCTAGATAGCTAACGTTTGTCAAAATGACGAACATGTCATAATTATCTTTATTTATCTTTCTAACGTTTTTACCTACACGTTTGCCAATTTAAACCAACTAAGTGAACGCCGAGGTGCATCTAAAGCTGCAGATTGTGTTCCTATAAGATGAGGCGTATGGCAAAGAATAATTGTAACAGTTGCAAAACTCCCATTTGTGGTGAGCATATAGTTGATTTAGTCCAACTTGTGCCAAAAATATCTAAATATTTTACATTTATTTAATGTTTATAAACCTTAAACTTAATTATTTAAGAAGTAAAAAATTAATTCTCGTAATTTAGTCATTATATATTTAGAGTGCCTTTTTGATTAAAAAAAATAGGGGTCATTAAAAAAATGTGATTTAATACTTAAGAGTTACATAACATTTACTTTTGTATTAATTATTTTTAATTTATACCCTATATTTCCCCTCAGTTTAATAATCTTAATTGAAATATAGTTTTAAATACATAAAAATCTCATTTTAAAAAATGGTCGTCAAAAAGTCGAATGGTTAGCTTTTCATAGTAGTTTAGGAAGGTTAGCTATCTAGGGTTAAAGATTCATTTACTTTTTTACTTATAAGTTAACTAATTAAAGAGATATTTTAAGAAAGAACAAATTTAGTAAAATATATTACATTAAAAACTTTATTGACGTACAGAATAACATTAGAGTATCTATTATTTTAGTATTACTAAAACTGTTGAAACTATTGCCCTTTTAGCATTTCGTACGCATCTTACTAATGAGAAGACACATGTTTACCAGTCATTTGTGAGAATGAAGATAATTAAAGGACCACAGACGAAGCACAACACAAACATATCGCAATACAACATGCCTATGAAGTATTTGTTCGGTAATTAAGGCTACACAAACATCTTAATCGGTCTTTGACTTGACGTAAGTGCGGAGACCATAAGAGGCTATTGGCTTGATGGAAAATCTATTTTCGACAGAAGTTTTTAATAACTGGTATTCCCTATATCGTCGTATTGATTCTCAGTTATGGTTACTGGTATACCGTAGACGTAAAAGCTTCTATAAGCAACTACAAAACAAATGGTATGAGCTTAGTTGAACCGTTTTTTGTCTAAGAGTGTAGTAATTTAGCTATTTTACCCGCTCGATGGGTCTGAGGTCTCTTCGAATATGTTTACTTCATGAGAAAAAATTACTAAATCACATTCTTCTTTTTATATTTCATCTTCGGTATTATATTTAATGTTTAATTATTTTAAGATAATAATAAACACCATATTTTACTTTATATACAAGGGTAAATTGTGTGGTGAATTTTGTAATTATATTTAATTTGTTTGGTGTAGAATGCACATTATTAAGTGCTATTATTACTTAAGTTGTTTGTTTTTGATTAGTTAATTGTTCCTAAGGTTTCTGCTATTTATTTGAGTCGTTCTACGCATGATGGTGGACCAAGACATTGTTATTACTCCTTCTGATCCCGTGGATCCTGTTAAAAACGAGTAAAATAGTACAAAAACTCGAAAAAGTCCTTATTAATCCGGCTGGTAAATATTAAATAAAAATTCCTCACACATTCACACAACGCCATCTAGTCCCAAACTAAGCACAGCTGGTACCATAAGCTTTACCAGATCCGCTCCTGTAGCTAGGCATCTATGGGGTTAGATGATCACCCATTGAGTCTTTATACGATAGTGCACAGACACTTCAAGACATCATAACAATCAAATAACACTTGAGGTACAAAGTTTTATTTGCAGAATAGTGTTCAAGAACACGTTAATAAAGACATTGAATAGACTAACGACCTGCCACTAAAAGCTGAAAAGGCTCAAACAGCAATAATCTATACTTGAATGCCTTTACACGTGCATACTGCTTAAAATTTTATATTTCATTTTGTTCATGCAAATATATTCTGACAGTATTATTATTAAATCTGCACAGGAGAGATAACTTGAGATCTCAGCCGGTTTTAAACCACCCTGTATAACGAGAACTGGTTGTCCGGCAAAATCTGTTCTTGTTACTATCAAGATAATTCTTATCTTTTGACAGAAACAACCAACAGCTTAATGACATTGCTTGCGAATGTCGAAGAAACGAGGTGTGAAAAGTCACGTCGATATTCATTTATAGTCAATTAATAAGGAATATTACACCGAAGATAATGAGCATAGATTTTTTTAATGAAATACTAGTGAGGAAAACAAATTTACTTGACGCTTCTGGAGTTCGTCAAGGCGGTAATGTTTTCGATTGGCTTGCATAGAAAAGCGTATCGGAAAGTAGATAATACACAGATGTATGTATGTGTAAATTATGTTCATGTACACAAAGATTTGGATTGAGAATTCAACAGTAGCAATGTATATGTACCACTGAGAAAATAAAATGTATTCAAAAGAAGACATACATATAATATAACTTCTCAGCCACACGATGTTATTCTCCTAAAATATATTTTCATAATCAATACTGTACATAGGCAATAATCGTAAACAAGTAAATGTTGTAGCAAAAGTACCTATTTTGATTACACAGTTTTGGTACAACAATTTGGTTTCCTTTAGGCAAATATCTACAGTGTGTCTTGAAATGAAATGTCTCCAGAAACCTTTTTCCTACCGTTAGGTTTGTCAATTTAATTTTTAATATTGTTCTTTGTCTGCAGTAATTGTATAAATACTTAAATTAATAGGATACTTTATTCCATGTCCGCTACTGTAGAGACTACTGCATGTTACTTTAAGAACCTATAAGCTTTATGTCTATTTACTGTTATTAGCTTCATAAACATTTACGCTAATAGGTATTCATGTAAACGGTTGTTACTTTAATTAGTTGATTATATCTTTCTAATATATTTTATGTAATAAACGAGCAAAAGATAACTAGAAAAAAAACAATTAACTTCACCTTAATAAACATCAAATCATCATCATCTGAGCCTATTATAGCCTATTTTTATTTTATTTTATTTTATTTGTATATTACACACGACAAATTACAATTAAAACAATACACAACAAAAGATACAGAGATATGATCTAGATTGTAACTCAATAATGTATGTAACTAGCAAAACAAATGTAATAAACAAGGAAATTATATAAAATCTAGACGAATCATTACCAATAACTTAAAGCTATGAGTAGATGAATTATAATTAACTAACGAATAAATAGAGCTACACAGTTCAAAGACTTATTAATTAGAGACATGAACATAGGTACTTAATTCTAGTGTTAGTATTAAAAGGTTGAAACAGTCTAACTCAACACCGTGGTTGAGCCAGAGTTGCTTGGGTTGGATTTCGGATAGAGGATATCTTTTAGAGTTCTAATGTAAGAAGACAATTTCGGTGTGAAGATGTCAAGTTCCGAATTATTCCTTGCCATTTCGTTATACTGTCGAGCCATTCTTACTAGGGGATTATAAAAGGAAGTATTATTTTTATAAGTTTGTAGAGTGAAAAGGTTTACGGATTGGGATCTCCGTGCACTATACTTCGTATTAAAAGCCATCTCGGAGAGCAATGCAGGATCATCAATATAAGAATGTATAATTTTATATAAATAAATGAAATCGAAATACTCCCGCCTTGCTTCCAACCTTTGTACATTGAATTTGGACAATCTAGCATCATAGTCGAGATTAGTACGGCCTATGTGTTGACGGTAGCATAACATTCTTAAACCCTTTTTTTGTACCCTCTCTATTTCCTCAATGTGCACTTTATAGTGCGGAGACCAAATAGGGCTACCGTATTCAACGACACTTCTGACAAGAGTATAGAACAAGTAAAGCAACGACTGAGGCTTCTTAAAGTCCTTTGTTGATCTAAACACAAATCCAAGCAGTTGATTGGCTTTGGTTGAGATGTAATCGTAATGATTACGAAATGTAAGCTTATCGTCAAAGAGAATACCTAAATCCTTGACAACGCTTGATCTTGCAAGTAGCTGGCCGTCAATAGCGTAATCGTGTACTATCTTATTACATTTGTTAGTGTACGTTATAACAAAGCATTTACTGATGTTAAGGTTCATAAGATTAGTGCCACACCATTCTGAAACAGTATTCAGGTCATTTTGTAAGAGAGTACAGTCGTTAGCAGAGTATATCGTTTTAAACACTTTTAAATCGTCGGCGTACAGTAGAGACTCACATTTTAATTTGTCTACGAGATCATTTATAAAAATGATAAACAAAAATGGTCCCAAATGGGACCCTTGTGGGACGCCGGAGGTTACTGGCATTGGGGACGAGAGAAAGCCCTTTAAAGCAACCAGTTGACTTCTATTGGTCAAATAAGAAGTAATCCAACGGAATAAACTACCATGAACTCCGTAGAGGGCAAGTTTGTCACAGAGCAGTTCATGGTTGACTCTATCAAACGCTTTCGAGAAGTCTGTGTAGACAGAATCAACCTGACCACGTGCAGCAAAACTCCTACATAGATAGTTTTTGTACTCTAAAAGATTCGTGACGGTCGACCTACCCCTAACAAAACCGTGCTGCTTATTAGATAGAAGAGGCCTAACATGGTTGTACAAGTGACTGTAAACCAAAGACTCGAATAACTTAGCGAAGCAGGACAAGATGCTAATTGGTCTATAGTTTTCGCAACGAGACTTATCCCCTTGTTTATAGATGGGAATTATATGCGCTGTCTTCCATCGGTTCGGAAAGATTCCAGAGTTAATTGATTTATTAAATATTATATTTAAAGGCACACTAAGCTCTTTACCACATTGTTTAATAAATGATGGAGGAAGTTGGTCTGGTCCCCCACATTTATTCTTATCGAGAAGTTTTATTTTAGTGATAATGTCATCTTCAGTAACAGAAATATGTGAAAGCGTATACGCAGCTCTGTCATTTATGACCATATCATTTTTATTTGATTGACGCGAGGATGATGTGGCATTTTGCGCGTTCGAGCTAAAAACCGATCCAAAGTAACTAGAAAACAACTCGCACATGCCATACCCATTTGATGACGAATCGTTACCATAATTCATAACATCTGGCACCGAACTATGACCCTTTCTATTATTGACGAATGTCCAAAAGTGTTTAATATTGTTACTCATAGATTCTTCTGTTCAAGCAACATATTGTCTATAACATTGATTCGCCATCTTTTTAAACCTGTCACGTAGCAAAGAAAATGTGTCGTAATCCCGAGGGTTATTGAATTTTTTAAATAACCTATGATATTTGTTCTTTTCTTTGTTGCATTTAATTAAAGGCTTGCTAAACCAAATCGGATAGTTAGTCGGCTTTGAAGTTGTAAGGGGTATGTGTATTTTAATTACATCAAACAGCTTCTCATAAAAAATATCCATGCATACATCTACGTCTGGAGACGACAAGATGTCTTGCCAATTTATGATACTTAGTTCAGACCGTACAGCTTCATAATTACACTTGGAAAAGTTCAGTTTACTTTTACTTAGTTTGTTTAAGCGTTTTCCCGTTTTACTAAGGAAAGGAAACTCGAATTCGACCGCAGGGTGGTGCCTGTCCATCAGGCTCAGCGGACACGCCTCACTAACCAATAACGATTTAACTGTCGAGAGAACCAAATCCAGGGCGCGGTTATTTACGTTAGTAATATTGTTACATTGAGACAAATTGCAGATTGAAATAAATTCCTTTAGAAGTGACAGTTTTTTACTATGGGAGGTCTGTGATGGCCCGACAGTACCAGAAACTAAGGCAGAAAAGTCCGGGGTGTTAAAATCTCCGATGACAAGACAATTCTCGTCAAGGCATTTATTTAATATTACATTCTGGCAATTAGAATAAAATTCATCCAACATTCCACTACCTATGTCCGGCGGAAGGTAACAAATACAAATATTAAGATTCGGTATATTGCTATATTCCGGTATAATCGTAATCCAGATATCCTCTAAACCGCTCTCCCAGGATGTCTGACGGATGACCTGAAAACATTTCTTTATTGCAACAAGGACACCGCCGCCCTCTATTTTCTTAGAGTTCGTGTCAATGCGATCTCTTCTAAAAATATTATAACGAGCATCTATAATTTCTCCATCGAATACACTTTTGTTTAAGTTTGTCTCCGTCAGGCATATCAAATCATAATTTGAATTTAGTAAATTTAGATAAAATTGTGATAATTTAGAGCGAAATCTATTGACATTCTGATAATACACACTAATCATTACAAAAGATAACTAGAACATAATAGTAAAATATTTTAATAACAAGAAGAACAATTTAAAGTTTACTGAGACAATCTGTATTTTTTATAAGTATGGCTGGGCATTGTTCATTTTTACGAATGTATATTTGTCCAAAACGCACCCAAACAAATTTAAAGTTCCGTTCTTTACAAAACTTCCTTGTAGCACTATGCAACTGTTTCGCTTCCGGAGAAAGATGCCTACTGCTGGACATAGGCCTTATAGTAAATAAGTGATTGGAACTTCAAATTTACGTGGTCCTGTTCCTCTCTAGTTCATCAATATCCCGCCGCTGCGCTATAACCATGTCTAATACCGTCAAATACCAAATAATAGCAACCGAAATGGCTTTTCAAGACGAAGTAAGATAGAAACGAGTGGCGCGGACTTGGGGAAGTCTATGTCAATCAGCAAACCGTTTACGACTGAGTCACAGAGAGTCACAAAACTACCAAAATAGCGATATCGTAACAGAAAACAAATAAATCACAGAACAGCTCTTTTACTGACATATTTATTTAATAGCATACGACATACTTACCTTCAACCTTCGCAAAGGTACAGATGCTACTTCAAGATAATATATTTTAATATGGCGTGAAGACTAAAGTAAATAATGATTGATCTTTCAAAAGTGTCATTTCACGCATACACCTTGTGGACATTTGCGCTTCACTCAAAACACACGCAATGTGTTCCGGACAATTGCGAAACTATCCTTACAATACAAAAAATAAAATATTAAAAGTGGCAGCTTAAGAATTAACTTCAATGGTTCTGTATAACAAATATTTACGTTAAATTTTGTTTTAATCATACAGTCTTACGGAAAATCAAGGTTTCTTATATCTTTCTGGTCGTTTGTATCATTTTTAGAGTGATAGTGCAATTTAATTAAAATGATTATGCAGTACAGAAATTCAACAAAAGACTGACAATGCTACAAGAAAATAAACAATAAGCGTTAAATATCCTCTTGTTGTATTAATTGGCTCAATTATTCATATAATTTAATTAATATATAGGTATATTTCCAAAAGAAACTAGCTTCTCATTTGATTACAAAGAATAAATTTCTTAAGATATACAGAAGCATCCATCCTCTATCAGAATCATGCATGTCTTAAAAATTCTTTGCACAAAGTTAAAAATAAAAATTCTTATCTTTAAGCACATTTTACACGTAACCCTAAAAATGCATTGAAATGAACAGTGCTTATTAATATAGAAGCAAAATTCATCTGTCGACCGCAAGGCAGAAAAAAAACATAATACTCGATTATGTATGATCAGTGCAATCTGCCTACATACAATTATTTTGCAAGTCATGTGTCATGCGCTTGCACAAACCGCGAAAGGGTTTGCCCATTATATGCGCAAAGATTGTTGCAAAGTTTGAAAGATGTGCCAAAAATTATGGGTAATTCTTTTTAGAAAGCATTTGGTTAGTGGAAAGGTGTGCTTGAATAACTTTGGGTTCCGTGACTGTGGTTCAGTTTTATCCTTTATGTTATGAAGTATAACTAAAACTTACTGAATTGGTTTAAAACATTAGTTAACCGCATCACCCAACAGTGAAATTTTGATTTCGCATAGTCATAATTCTTCCTGAGATAGATCAATTTGACAACCACGAAGAGAAACCAAAGCAGGATAAGCGAGTTTTAAATATAAACATTCTCATATATATTGTTAAGTGTAATAATTGTAGTTGCTTCTTAATCATAATATATTTTAGTACAAGAATGCGCTCAATCATTTTAATTCATTGACGGCTACACATAACACGAATTCACACGAATACCTCAAAGATGGCAGACTTAAAACTATGTTTAAAAAGTTGTTAGCTAATGTTAATATAACAATGGAGCACAAAGTTTTGCATACGCCTATAATTTCCTAAATGTTACAAAGACAGTGTTTAAATGTAATAAAAAGCAATTTTAATGCTCTCTTTCGGACCATCCGGTATTTAAAAAGCAGATGCAAATAATTTAGGAAAGGACTGGTTTGCGAAGTATTTTTTGTATGACAGTGTTACTGCCATTAGCTAGTTGGGCCTTACTAAAAGTTAGTTTTTAGGTAATCTGCAACATTTTACCATCGTAAACTACAGTCGTATAGCCATAATAATATACATATTAGAAAAACTGCATTTATAATTGCATACTATAAAATATGGATACGTATTTTAGTGTTTTTCGAATTTCTTTACTTGTTACATAAGCACGAGCGAAGATGGAGGTAACAGCTAATTAAACAGAAACTTTTTTTTTTCAAATTATACAACAAAACTTGAATTTCGAACTTGAACATTCGGTGTAACTCGTAAACTAAGTTCACCATTTATAATACTGGCATAAGCTAATTTCTTTTGCGTAACAATAGCTCTAAAATCAATGAGAACTTTAATCCCATACCCCCTTACTCATAAACGCCTCTTAAATCTTAATCAATTAATTACCTTAAATTCTTACGTTTTTGTAATTTAAGAGGCGTTTATGAGTAAGGGGGTTAATCTTTATACTAAAGTAGATGATTTCACACAAAGCAAGTATAGTTAAACATTTATTTTTTACCTTTAATATAGGCATCGTGTAATGGCATACGTACAAGTCATGCGTTGATGTCTTTTCTTAAGATATACATGTTCTACAATTATCAGCAATTTACTTAGTATTAATAGTTACTGTAAACCTAGAACGATTACAGCATTAAAAGTTATCTACTAGACTGCCCAGATGGCGTTGACTAGTTAATGAACTATTGGTTGGAACTGTCTCATAATCTTAGAAACGTAACAGACAAATTGAATATTATAACAAAAGGTCTGATAAATTAGCTTAGGCGTCTGAAGGGTTTAACCTGAAAAAACCTTTCATTTACTTCGAACGCCAATTTCTAACCCTAACTTAGTACGTTCAGCGGAAATTCAGGCTAACAGAAAATTTTGTAACGCAGACATGAAATCCGTTATTTTTAATAGAAGAGCCTAGTATAGTTTGGGCATTACAGATCTGAATCTAGGTAGAAAAACTGAATGCAGCATCATAGCACAATTATTACATGAGCCTTCGAAAAGGAAGATTACTTAGGTAGGCCGCAAAAAACGTAACCCTAGCAGTTCAGTACGAAACACTTCCAAGCAACATTAATACACATATATATAATATTGAACAGTAGGTCACGAAACGTTAAGGTTGTACAGGTAATATTCCCATTTGGGCCACTTGGGTCGCAGCGTGCAATCCTTTACTATATTCCGTGGGAATCTTGACAGATGGGCGCTTGGTAACAACAAACTTTTTCTAAAACCTTATTTGTAGGGTGCCTATGTTTTAGTTAGGGTATAGGACTTTACCACAATGTTTTTAATTGGAGGTTAAATTATCAGGTAATATAATTTATCTAAACTTTCTTATTTCCTAAATAGTAAGGTTATTGTTAGTAAATATTTTATAGAAAACTATTTATCCATATGCCCTGCATTAAGACAGTACAGGTTTTTCATAAATAAATACATAATATTATGAATTAAATTATATCCATCTGCCCGACCGATTTTTTATGTTCTTGAGTAATTGCAGTTTTAGCAGCACATTCTATTGTCAGCATCCAGTTAGACAGAAAAGCATATTTCTGGACAAAAGTCTCTATGTCAATTCTATACAGTCGTGTGCCTCTCTCATACGTTGACTTTCATCATAAATTATTTTAAAACCACACTTCAGTTCTTAGCAACTACCGCTACACAAACTGCAATCATCAATATAAGAATAATTTGTTAAGATTTGTTCAGTTATTGCTAAATATAAGTTGTATGGTTAATATTTGATTATAATTTACTTTTTGTGGCATTAAATACTTATCGAATATCATTATTATGACTACGGTTCATCAGCATACTTAATTATCATTTTGCAGATCATGCTTTTCAATAATAGTCTAGTGCGTTTAAAATTGTTCTTTAAAATACATAGTGAAGTTTGTCAAAAAAAATCGAAGAATCTTACAATACCTATTTGCTTAAGTAATGTTATAACATTCACAAATTTGCATTTTACCAGCAAAACACTTCATTTCTAAGTATAAAAAAGTGAACTGTGAATTTTTTTTAAATTTTAAGAATATGTATCTGGTTTTAAAATGAATCAAATTTATTCTAGTATGAAAATCAGTTGACCACGCCTCTTTTAGTATTTTGTGTACTGGTAGAATCACCCACCTAACCAGTGCAATCGAGTTGAGCTATCTCTTTCTCCTGGTAGTCATATTTCGGATTTTAACGTGCGACTATTAAACCTAAAGATTGTTTTTATTATTAATCATCAATTAAATGATTGATACGTATTTGAAACTTATCCCACGTTTAAGTAGAGAATATGGACACAGGACTCACATCAATTTGATGAATAGGGCAGGAACGAACTCTCTTTTGTAACTTACTTTTTCGGAAACTATTACGAAAATTTTGTAGTTTTTATGTTGTAAGGGTTATATTGCATCCGGTGAATGTGATATCGGTGTGATTTATACATTTATCATTTTCGCATCAAATCGTAAACTCGAACAGTGCAAAGTCATTGATGGAAAAAAATTGCGAATTGTGTTATCCGGGAAGTTACATTTTTTTAGTTGTAGTGTTTGAATATAATCGAATAGCAATAGTAATCGAGTGTATCTGACAAAATGTAATAAAGAGACAACGTTACATGAGTACGTCTCATGCTAACCAAATAGCACTTCAACTTCGGTATAATCAACTAAGTACATAGATGTATAATTTCCTACTGCAGTGATTAGGACTTGACCTACTAATACCACAATGTACTAACTAAATGGTATAGGGTTTTATATAAAAAAAAGTCGTATTAGCAATATCTGCGAGCTTTTCCTTAGTCGACTCTTACGCCAAACATGTGTAGATGCGGTTGTATATCTACACATGTTTGACGTAAGAGTCGACTAAGGTTATGTTCCCTTTCTACGTCACAATATGGAGAAAACTTGCATCATCATAAGAGCCCATTAATGTCCCACTGCAGGGACGGGCCTCCTCCCGTGACGGAGGGATACTTGGCCCACTAATACCACGCTGGCCAGACGGATTGGTATAGAGTTTAATTTCAAGTTTTCCTTCTTTTTACTACGTAAAGATAATATTCACGGATAGTCCCTTAGTCGGTTTTTACGACACCCTTGGGATGACTTTGTCTCCACACGAAGTAAGAATACAATATGTCAAAACTTGCATATTAAGAAACATGCTCCTGAAACAATACTTACATAATATTCCTTTGATATCTATAAAGCTACCGCTGCAGTATAAAAGGATGTAACATTGTATTTTCTTTACAATTCTACACTCCGTTGTACCACGAATAAAGATATAGTATAATAGTAGACGTTGTACCGCCATTGTTTGTGAAGATAGCTCCTTTTGTCTGACTATCTAAAAATAATCATGCTCTTATTCTCCGGCGTCTGTATTCAAGTAAAAAGGTATCCTTCAATGTAACAGTTTCAAAGAAAGTTTTATGAGCTTTGATAAACATTGGACGTTAGTTCCTTTGCGTAAATAAGTAAATATTTTTATTGCTTCACAAAGAATGTTAAGATCAAAAAGGCCGACTTAACTTTCTTCTGGACAAATTGAGTGTGATAACATTGTAAGAGCTTTAGTTTTTTTATTATTTTGCGTTTATTTAAAAGCCGTTACATTCTTTAATACATATTCAAAATAATTTAAATTTTTTCAGTGTTACAATTTTTTATATTACTCAAACTATGCCTTTTTATTACTTGGTCCTTGGTCTTTGATATCTTTGATCAATTTTTTAATTTATATTCGAGCTGTTTTCGGGTTTTTTTTCGTTTTCCGTAAATAAAGATTAGTTAATTCGCAATGGGTTGTATTTTTTACAGTTACAAGATTAAATTTCATGATATTTTATATCACACATTAAGTAGAAATATGATACAATAATCGTTAATCATAAACTTATATTATTTTGTACTTAAGGTAAACTTTAAAACTTATTTATTATTAATTTATTAACAATTAATAAACTCTTATTAGGTTTATGATTGCTTGTTCGACGTTTAAATTTACGTCATACGCGTAAACTTCTTTGGTATTAACAAACTAGGACAATATAGGCACTGATTAATTAATGTGAATACTCTATAATTAATTTTAATTTAAATAACAGAACAAAACATTGCTATCCATTGAACATTTTACAAGGAACAGAATGAATAATACACATGTATCAAATATGAGATCTAGTCATAAAGAACCTACTTAATACGTTACCATAAAAAGATCCCATTGATTCATGTATAACCATAGTATAGTTTTTTGTAAAAAATTAAATGTTAAACCACATTCATTGAGAGCCTACGTCCGGTGAAATCAAGACAAAGTGGGATAAAAAAAAGAATAATCTAAACAAACACATGACAAGAATAAAAGCAGATGGCGCCTGAACGGAAATCGAAAGGGATTTTTTGTTCAATATTAAAAGCAAAAACTATGAGGATATTGTTAAAAAAATAGTGAAAACGTTAGTGGGTTCTACCGTGAGAAATATTAAGGTATAATTGATTATTCAAGACGAGAAAGTATAAAAATCTGTAATATAGTTTTTAATCAATATTGTTATGTGTCGTTAAAAAAGTTTTGAGGACTCTTTTCTATAGTGACAGAGTAAATAAACACAGTATCACCATCCCCCATATCATACCGTGACTGTCATAAACATAGAAAACAGAATAACTTGACACAAAACCTTTTTCAATTAGAGCAATCAGTCAATACTTTTATCAGTATTCTTTTTCGCGCTTTTCGTCTCTCCGACAGCCTTTGGTAAGATATTGGGTGAGATAGGAACAACGCGGGCTTTTGTCAGTACTTAAACTGGTTTCTTAAGAACTAAAATATATGCTTCCTACTGAAATCAGTCAATGTTCATCAGCTTTAAAAAATTATTCCTTAAAATCATTCACAATAAATACTCGTACTTTCAACACGAGAAAAAGGGCGTTATTTTGGATTTTTCATAGTGTTTCAGATGCGCTTTACAATCATAAATTATATTACATACAACTAGGCACTCTTGTATCCGTGCCGGTAACGAATTAAGAATATAAAATGTCACGGCTCCTTTTGTCCTGTGTATGCCGATAAAGTCAAATGTAGTAACTACGCGCCTTGGCAGAAAAATTTGAGAGACAAGATTTCTTACGTCACTGGAGAAGCAGGATGGACCATTAAGTAAATGTCTTGAAAAATATACATTTATTCACAAAAAACCGTTAGCCTTAAATGTCTTGAAAAATATACATTTAATCACAAAAAAACCGTTAGCTAATCATAATTAATGAAACTACCAACATTGTCACCAGTTTATTATATCATCCGTAAAACAATTTACGATGCCATAATTCTAAGCAAATAATAAACATAAAATTAGTTATGTAATAAAGGCACTTGACAAAATAACACAAAGTCGCTTTTAAATTACGTGTAGCCTAATAAAAGCTCTATGTTAGTCCACTATTGATCTTTAAACAGCCATAAAATAAGAAACTAAAGTGAATCCAACTAAATGTCAAGCTATTAATAAACGCACCTTGCACGATAGTATTGAACTTATTGAAGCAGCTTTAAATATCAATTAGGTGATGTTTACTGCCCATAGTAAATGTGTACTATTAAAATGTAATTCAACTATGTTTTCATATGTACTATTATGGGTAATTCAATTATTTTTTTCTTTTAATATTATGCCACCTTTATTTAGTTTCGCCTATTATGTCCGTGACCTTTAATGTTAATTATCACAGCTGATATAAGACAGTTGCCCCAGAAACAATTGTATGTATTTACTAACATCGGGCTGTTTAGAAGCATTTGCTTCATGGATTTAATTGCAAATAATCAACTCGTATAACAGTGGGATAGCGAATACGTAAGTACATGTGCCTTGTCTTTCATCGTTATATGGTTATCTTAGCCTGAGACCCACTAATGTTTATCAAGCTTATCTATTTATAAATAACTTTTATCTGTTATTTTCTTTTCTTCATCATCATATCAGCCAATTAACGCCCACTGGTAGACATGGCCTCCTCCAAATATTGCCACCTTGTGCGGTCCTGCGCGTCCTTCTTGTCGTATCCATACTAATTGTATTGATTAGTAGAATTGCCAACGGTCAGATCTTTAATTGCAGGCAATTACGATGATTCCATTTTTCGTAGCGTACTCAACTTAACTGTATGTCACGGAAAATAGACTGTCGAAGTAACAAAATACAAAGTTGTATTCTTTTTATTTAAGACCAAAATAAGAAATAAATAAAAAGGGGAAAAAAGAAGCTTGACTAACTGCTCCGCGTTGATGGATAATATAAATAATTTGCAACGTCCCGAAATACAATGATAAATAACACTATTGTACAATATGCTAGTACACAACAAATAATGCACACAAATAATGTACTAGTAGAAAACAAAGTAAAGTATTTTATAATTAAATCCACTATAAGTTAAACTCTTTAACTGTACTTTTCTAATGTACTGCATTTTAAGTCACACGCATTACTAACACAATTTATAAGAATTAAGGCGCGTAGGTAGAGACTGTTAAAAATCCAATCAATAATATTTATATGTTACGTAAATGTATATTTAACACAGAAGTTGCACATTACTTTTGTCAGCTTAAGTCTGTGAAAGTGTATAAAGTAAAGTACGTAAGTATAACGATTCCAAATATTACATTCACTACCTATTTTCTTAAAGGACAAACTAGACTTTGGGGCAGCCGTTACAACAATATTCAAATAATTATTTAATTTTTATTAATATTTTGTATTTACCTATACATTTTATTCACGTGAAGATATAAAGATAAAGGATTAGATTTAAAATAAAACTTATAATAATATGGTTTGATTTCCAATAACGACAGAACTAAATTTTTTCTAATCCATACAATTTACATCCGATGGAAAACCTTTTCTCAAAAAAATATCTTGATAGATAAAAACAATGAAATGAATCTGCTACATGTCGAAGAAAGATACAATAATTTTAATTAAACCTATATACGTCGATCGAGCATTAGATCTGGTGCGATGCATCTGCAAGGTAGGAAATACATCGGCATTATAAGCTTGTGCACCTGCGGCAAACTCCCACGCCCGTGCGCTATTACATGCAATACACTGTTACTGTCTGTTTGACTTCTTGCCTTTGTTTGTCTAGACTCTTATGCTCCCACGGGTTCCCATAGGACTTGTAGGGAAATGGGGTAAAAACGCGCGAATCGCAGTTCATGATAGTCTCATCATTGATAGTAGTTGTGAAATAAAGATTCAATTTAAATAAATTCCTATTTAGAAAAAATGTATGGAAATACAAGCAGACTCAGCTCTCTGACTGTAATAAGACGAAGTAAGAGAACAAAATTGTCTGCAACTAATAACTTTGACATATAATATTGGCGAAAGAGAATGGAAGCTCGTAACAGTTTTTCTTAATCCGTTTGGCTCAAATAATGATGCCAGGCCGTGTTTTCCCTCACTCTTGACTGATGATCCACCCCATGGTTAGTATTAAAAATAAATTATATCGTTAACCACTATAATCTGTAAACACTTTTTGTAAAAAAATAGCTAAGCAAAATACTGAAACGCAAGGTTATTTACTGCTATTTATTCCCAAAACAACCTAATATTTAACGTAGCATTGGACCGCCCTTTCGGCATATAATAAATTCTGAACTAACGTAATATATTAGTAACAAAATATATAAGGTATCCAAGTTGCGTAGGAATAAAATAACTTCTAACGAAACATATTTATTAACAACTTCGTAAATCAGAGCCTATATAAGAAAAGAGTAAAAATAAAATTAGCGTGCCTCACCTGTACAGCCAGTTTTTCAATAAAACCTATCCTTAGATGGTCAAGATTTGATAACACAAGGTGCAAAACTTTGAGAAACCGAACACCTTATTAGCATCCTTCACCCGCAGCCTTTCAGTTCCAAAAATAAAGCAAATCAATATCCGATAATAGCACCCGAAATTATTGCCTTAGTAACCCATTCCTGACCTACCCTATCAGCTGCCTCTTGTCGACCCATATGTTACAAAATATAGGTCATTAGAATACACATTGCTACAGGATAATACATTTTACTGCTTTCGAATTAAGGAGTCTTTTTAACGTGTTTAGAATTTGGAATACGAAATTGGTAAAGTAATGAATCTTCTAAAAACAGACACCTGATTTGTATTATTTTATGGTTGGAAATTGGTAACAAGTGCAGGTGTTTGCGACTTGGTCATTTGTTTAAAACGAATCGGATTTGATATCAGCATTGAGTTATTATTTCAACATTAGAATGAAAGTGATTGTTTTTCAAATAAGTTTTTTGTCTGATCCGCTTTTAATGATGCGAACAAAGATATCATTATTCAAAAAAATGAAGTGGTTTTTTTTCTGTGTATGATTTGAATAGAGATTTATTAACAATGATTTTAAAATAGACCTTAAGTTAAGTAAATGTGATTCTTATTCTATAAAAAAAGCTTCATGTTTTTAGCATTCAATGTAACAGTGATGACGTGGATTTATTGATACAGAATTTGTGTTAGTATTATTTACTTAATAAAATTAATGAACAGTATGATAACATAATCCGTGTGGTGACGGAGTAATAATACAATATGCCACCACCCCATCTCATCCCATGGGGGTCGTAGAAACCGACTAAAGGATTCTCTGTAAATATTGCCTTTACATAGAAGGAAGGAAAACTTGAAATTAAACCCTATAATACCAATCAATCTGGCCAGCGTGGAATTAGTAGACCAAGTAACCCTCCGTCACGAGAGGAGGCCCATACCTGCAGTGGGACATTAATGAGCTGTTATGATGATTATAAGACAAAGGACACCAATGAATAAGGGAGTCACAGGACCGGGCAAGGTGGGGCGGGGCCTCCACTAAGTATTTAGTGGAGGCCTATTTTCAAGAGTGGACGTCCATTGGCTTATTTATGTTGATGATGATGATGTTGGAATATTTATACCTTTAGGATATACGCCTGTATTTACCCTTATTCATTTCACGTAAACTAATAATAGCGTAGAAGATGACGTCTTCTTGTAGAGTCCACAATCAAATTAAAGAAGGTTTCATTCATTAAATAAAGACAATAATTATTTTATAAGTTTACATTCAATGAGGTTTATATTTTCCTGTTATTAAAGTAGATTGTTATCTTTACAAATTTCTAAATTGTTACAGAAAAAACAACATAGACATTAAAATCTTGTGTTAATTAGCATTTAGAGTAAATGCCGAGTTACCCACAATGGCGGCGGGAGTCGGAACAACAAACCTTCTCACGTCATAACAGTGGTAATAGAAGTGGTAATACAAGATAATATTATCTGCCAAGCACGACGTGTAATGGCGAAAAGGGTTCATTATGTACATTTTTATTTAACTTGTTTTGTATGGAATAACTTACATGCTTATTTTGTACGAAATAGTTAGCATTATAGATTGAAAACAGTAAAAAAAAACACCATCACTGTTCAGCTATATACTTTACAATCCGGGGTAGCTAACCGAGAATATAACAACATCATTCTCCCATGTGACTAGGCAGTCACCTGCGTCATGGACCTGCGCAGTCAAGCGCCGTACGCAGGGATGAAGGGATCCTGGGGGGGTTGAGCCGAAAAGCAATACCTTTGCCCCGGTTTTCAGGCTAAACGGTAGTCCCAATCACTAGCCACGGTTGGGGAAATTAGGCCAAGGTGTCCCACTTGTGGGCCATCGGCGAGGGGTGTAGGGTCCACGATAGCTGTCTTCGGACGACTACTGTGGTGGGCGAAGGTCATGCTGACGGGGTAAGTGAGGGTTGATCAGTCGTTGTGGTTTGGCCTTAACATGCCACAACGCCAACCCGATCGAGCTCCCGATGTCGCACTGTAAGCCAGCCTTGCACTCCAATATCTGTCTGGTAGTCCTAGTGCCCCTCGAATTACGTCGAGAAGGGTACTCCCAGCTGCGGGCTCCACCCTCCGGTGGCAAGCCAGATAGATGAAGAATAATCTACTTAAACTATGGATAATTAGCCAAAACAAAAACAAAAAAATACACAAAATATTCACAAAAAAACACCAACACACACACACACACACAGACCCCCAAACTGACAGCTCAAGAAAACAGCCCGCTATACCATACCATACCGGGGTAGCCAGAGACGACAGAACGCCACTTGTCACGATCTTGGCAAACATATTGGGCCTCGTCCACATTCATTAAGCGAGTCATACATGCATGTCATTATGTTTTCAACATATTTTAATAAAGACACCTCTACTGCTAGTAAATAAGCGTGAAGTTAAATTAATTATCATTGTACTTAGTTAACAATTTTCATGCGGAATCACAAACATTATTATTCTCCGACTAAATTTCAATGAATGAAGCCTACCGGATGGTTCTCGTAACTAACAGTCGGTCGTTACGAGAGCGAATCTAATGTCAATGTGAACTGTATAATACTCATTGTTATTATCAACATAATTAGCATTTTTATTCAACAGCGTTGATTGTAACGGTTAACTGTACAAAAAATGTTTCGTAACTACCTACGTGTTTTAATTGGTTAAGAATTATTGTATACTAGCTTTACCTATTGTCTCTGCGTGCAATAGAAAATGTATTAGGAGTAGATTGCAGTGGAGTCCTTGACTAAGAACAATCAACCCCACAGCATCATCATCATAAAAGCCCATTACTGTCCCTCTGCAGGGACGGGCCTCCTCCCGTGACGGAGGGATACTTGGCCTACTAATACCACGCTGGCCAGACAGATTGGTATAGGGTTTAATTTCAAGTTTTCCTACTTTAGTCCCTTAGTCGGTTTCTTCGACACCCATGGGATGAGATCGAGTGGTGACATATTGTATTACATAGTGACTTACTCCATCACCACACGGATAAATTCTACCTTAGCCGGCTTTTACGATATTATGGGATACTTGGTAGAGACATACCAATCTTTGATGTCATATTCAGACTGATTTCGGATCATACTATAAGGTTCAAGAATTGTAGATCAAACCGGCATAGGTATACCTATATTTCATTAACTCTACTATATTTGATTTTTAAACGAAATGGAAGCAATAACGATAGAATGAAGTAATTTTTGGATATCATTAATTGCAGTTAAAAAAGCAGTACTAGAACAGTATTAAAAAAAATAAAAGTTAACTTAAAACCAATAAAAAAATTATTACAAGAGGTGTAAAAAGTGGGATAAGTTAGAGATTTCGGTAGCACGTCTACTTAGTCATAGTCAGTAGTAGTTATTTAAATGGTTTTATGTCACCTCCAGGATGACGTTTGAGGCAGACATTTTAAATTCTTATTAACAAGTACCTTTTTTTTAAACTTAAAATTAATTTTTTAATATTGTACAACTTATTTTGCATCAAAACTGTAACGCTTACATTAGCAGAATAATTATGATAATAATCATCGTAAAAGCAGTATATAACATTCCTAAAGCTTTAGACAAAGTCCTTGACTCAATGAAAAAAAATAAACATAACTTGTGAATATTTTAATAAATTTATTTTTTTATATTATGATGTTCGAATATTCACCGTTATTTTACATTAATATGCTTGTAATAAAAAAAAACTTTTTTAATACAAATGTGACAATTAAACATCTCTGTGTAGAGACGTAGAAACAAGGTTTCGCTAACTTATTTTATCGCATGGGCTAATAAGTTAAAGTAGGACCAGTTCACAGATATAAAAAGAAGGAGAGTTAGACATTAAACCCTATACCAATTCGTTTGCCCAGCGTAGTATTAGTGAGTCAAGACACAATTTTTCACTGGAGCAGGCTCAATCCTGCTATTGACCATTAAATGGTTTGTTATGTCTGGTACATAGTGACATAAAAAACAAGAAAAGAGTAAAAATCCGTGTTTGATATAATATATAAAACATGTTATGCAACAACTGCATGGTTAACTTAGTGGCATAATATCTGGTAGTCGAGGCGACAACGTAACCGCTCTGTAATGGCGTCGTTGGCGCGCAATCTTCCGTGATAGTGAACTTGAGTTTTTTCGCGGCGCACACGCACCGTTAGTTTGAGCTACATTCCGCGGTTACGTCGGCTCGCCGCAACGCGGAGCCACTACCGCAGTACATTGTTCTACGTTCATGAATCGCACGATCTATGGCGTTTCTTTGATACTCAAATTGGTGGCGGATGTTCTTTGCTTTTGTTCATATTATTTTAGGGAGGTACATGTTTTGATAAGTTTCCTGGTATCCTCAAAAACAGGCCTACCGTCTTGCTTTGGCACTATTCTCGTACAATGTATTTATAATTTAGTCGACCATAATAGTAAAAATGTCTGATATATATAAGAAATAATATCGTAGAGGAATGTACCATAGGCTATCAATGACCACCGAAGAATCTAGGAATATAGCCTTTCGAGGGTTTATATGACTTGTTTTACATTCTGTACTTAATCATTGATTTTATGATGGGTAAACCAATTTAAACCTAACGAAAATTACTCAGTACATTATGGTTATAGCTACCATTTAGCTCAGAGTGTATTTTAAAACGACTATTTCGTTTACATTTATTATCGCACAACGTGTATTTTTTGTATTAATACTTGCTGACATAAATATGTAACACAATAATTGTATTTATGTAATTAAGATTTTTCTTTATGTACCTAATATTGCCCAAGTTATTGTTATCAAACGAAATCGTGCGTGAATTGAAACCATAACATACTTTTTAAATAAGCACGATTTACGACGCTGATAAATTAATTTATATAGGCAATGTAACATAATAATGTTCATGTAGTGTACGGCTATTTAAAAATCGTGTACTTACAAAGAAATCAATAGGTAAGTAATTACTGATGAAATAAAATCATTGTTCATTACTCGTGTCGAGTTGCAAAAAACGGGACGAACAAAACATTCGAATGTTAAAAATAAAAACATGACAGCAAATAACAACCACTCTAATGCTAGTTCTAAGCTTTGAAGGCTGCGCGAGCGGTGGGTCAACGACCTGCCATTGCCAATGTCAGCCATCTTGAGTTCCGCAGTCGCTTACGTTCTTCACGTAAGAGGCTGTAACGACTGGTGTTTATGTGTGTGTACGTAATTCTTGTTTTTCTATGTCTTTGCGCTTGTGTGCGTGATTAGAATTGAATGTGAACACGCATACATGTAAACAATAATTTAGTTGTGTGCCGTAAGCTTGCGCGTTGGCCTAGTTCAACTTTTTATACTCTAGGTGGCGTTAGTACACAACACTTTTGCGTTTTCAAATGTAATTTTATAAAGTTATTAGTAGGATAGTCTTTGTATGTTTTAAGACTTTTAACACTTAGTAAATGATTTGCTTGCATGAATTAACCAAGAACTAATCAAATTGCACCATACTTATTACGATTTCCTTCTTCGAAGTTTTTTTTTTAAATTATGATATTAATACCGTGAGGGAAGATGATGGAGGGAGTTCTGCCCGACTAATGCCGCGCTCGCTAGCCAGACGGAATGGTATCAAGCAGGTTTTTATGTCAAGATTTCAGTATTTATAATGAGATAATGTCAGCTGATGTTTGAAATAGGATGGAATAATGACACTGTATATTCAAAATAAGTACATATGTTTGTAAGGGATTTTAGTTCATCATTTAGAACACTTTTAATAAGACTTACAATAAGTAGGTATATGATTTACAAAATATAGTTTTGGCAATGTTTTTTTTATTAATTTAATTCATAGCTTTTCTCTTGGTCAATTTTCATAAAATATTATCACCAAAGGAAACCTCTGTAACTACTGTAATGTGCGTAGTTTAAATGTGTGAGAGGTATTACTATATTTATAATAATCTCCTGTAATCATATCAAATTGAAGAAAGGTCATAGCGGTTTGACCTTAAAGCGAAGCTTAAAATTTGATAAAATTACATACCATTTACAGGTTAAGCTTCGTAGTACATAATATTAGAAAAATGTTATCTCTTAAATAATCTTATTGACAAAGCGATTTAGCGTTGTTGTTGAAAGGTCATCTTAGTCTATATTAAGCCCCTCGATATTTTAAATCAACATACCTAACAGATGTTTTAATAAACATCAAAAACATGTTTAACGATAAATTACAATAAAATCGAAGAACAAATAAATGGCGATGTTGTTGCATACAATATAACAAATAATTAGGTATTTGCTTATATTCTTACCTAACTACTAACAGAGAGTTTAAGATATCGGAAGCAAAACGAAGGTAAAGTTGTCCTAAAATAAGAATTGCAATTTCTTCATTGAATAATGAATACCTTAACAAAGCTGAAAGTCTTTGCACAAGAAAAAATATTGAGTATATTATTTCCTGTGCAAAGACTTTCAACAATTTTAGGAAAATCCGCTTTTACAAAAGTCATAGATACATGATAAATATAATGGTATTATACAGAAAATATCACCGAATACAAACATGAATAATATTAAGTTATTTGGTGATTTTAAATATCAAATTATAAGGTGAATGACCGATATATTTTATTAAAACCAATTACCATTTATGCATAATGTCATCGATGTATTTATAATATTTATTCAATAGTCTATAGGTCACTAAGTGATTCCATTAATTTAAATAAGTAGTTAAAATGTCTAAGAAAATAAAAATAAATAAAGAAAGGATTATGAACCAATTCCATAGAATAAACATCATGAAAAGTCTAGGGTGCAAGGTTCTCTACAAAAAAATACATTATCTTAAACAGAAAGAATGCCTAAATTTTGGAACAATTTCTACTGCAGGGGAGTTTCATCTATAGGGGTAGTTTTACAATTTAATTACCCTAGGTTAATCTCTAGCACCGATAATCAGAAAGTAAAACTATATCACTAAGTGATTCCATTAATTTAAATACCTAGTTAAAATGTCAGAGAAAATAAAAATAAATAAAGAGAGGATTATGTACCAATTTCATAGAATAAACATCATGAAAAGTCTAGGGTGCAAGGTTCTCTATAAAGAAATACATTTTCTTAAACAGAAAGAATGCCTAAATTTTGAAACAATTTCTACTGCAGGGGATTTTCATCTAAGGGGTAGTTTTACAATTTAATTACCCTAGGTTAATCTCTGGCACCGATAATCAGAAAGTAAAGCTTAAACAAGATACACATATTACTAAGAGTTCTATAATAACAGCCCATTAATGTCCCACTGCAGGGACGGGCCTCCTCCCATGACGGAGGGATACTTGGCCTACTAATACCACGCTAGCCAGACGGATTGGTATAGGATTCAACTAAGAGTTTAAATGTTGTCAAACCTAAAACTCATCATTTAAAATAAATTTATAAATATTTTAAAATTATATTCTTTCTTTACTTTTTTCCTTCAGTGGGCTGTTAATAAGCTGATGATATAGATAAATAATAATCACAGTACCGAACTTTGGCATTGTTTGTCAGTATAAATTGAGGTCATACAAAATGTCACGTCAAAACAATAGAACCTTATATTTAATTTAATAACATAGTGAGTAATTACACGCCAACTCATGCGTCAACGTAAACCTTGAGGTTTCTGACATGAGGTTTAATCCAGATCAAATTCTTTTAAGAAAGATAATCATTTTTTTTAAGACGGCTCATGCGATGGTCTAAAGTTAATCGGCTCTAACAAGCATTTAATAAATACTTTTAAGAATTTCTTTTATACACGATAGAGCTATTTAACTGCTATATTGAACCCGATAAACGCAATTACAGCAAGTCAATAATGGCGTCAATTATTAAAGAAATAAAGTTACACTTAGCCCTCTTAATCATACTTAAAAGATATATTCAATTTGCATACTAATATTACACACTTATTACTACAAGTACTTTCTTTGTTATTGTACCTATAAAAATATATTTCTGGTCCAGGTATATTTTTAATAGATTTAAAATGTTATATTGACTTGTCTTTTATTAAAAACCAATTAATGCTCTATTATTTTTACGACTCTGTACATATTTAAATGATATTTAGTACTAGTTTCCACATAAATATAGTATATTTATGGAAAATTAAAACAATTACACCAAATTAAATACGGTTAGCACTACTCATTAAAAAAACAATCTTTTAGCCCATTTCTTTTCCTGTAACTCTAGCACAATACATTTTAACACGATTTATAAAACTGTTCATTGTATCTGGAAGGAGATAACACCACAATTAGACCTGATTCTGACAATTAGATATATTATGCCTGCAGGTAGTTTATCCTATGATTAAGGAAGGAATATTTACGACCATGACAGTGACTAGGGCTCACGATTTAAATACCTACAAGGAGTCTAACATGAGAAAAATTATGTATATAATAACATTATAAGCTTTTATCTATCGGGTAAAAAGAAATGAAATTCTCACATTCAAGTTAATGATTGGAACAATATGCTAAGCCATAAACGATGTTGATATTTTATCAAATAGTTATAATATAAATACTACTTTAAGAGTTAATAATAAAGTCTCGGGGCCCCTGCGAACGTTGCGCTATCACGTAGGGTAATAAATATTAATATCTGAGAAACAATAAAGATTTATAGCAAGCGAAGCCTTTAAATTATGCAAGATAATCTCTTCTATCAAATTCTTGTCTTTGTTACTTTTATAAAATTTCTTGTGTGTAATTATAAGACTTAGGTCCCACTTTCCACTTGATATTTTTTTAGCGTAGTCTACCTAACTACTAAACCAACGGTGTTCCTTTGTCTATACTAAGTAATATCATAAAGAGGAAAGATTTGATTTGAGCCTTGATGATTTAAAACAGTCAATACTCGACTCTTCATAGTGAATGCTGATCTGCGTAAGTGGGTCCCGAATTCTTTGCAGGGTCATTCTCTTTCTTTGTGATAGATGTGGAGGAGTGTTCAGAATGTTTACGCCATTAATTTTAAGCTTTTTTAATTGCTTATTCTCTCTTATCCTCGCTTGTATCCTCGCTTCTTGCTAGCCGGACTTTTTAAGAATGAGAAAGGTGGGTTTAAGACAGTAAACCTTAACATCATCTTTTCTGGACTCTGACTCACCTGCCCCCCTAGGCCAAGGGCGGGTAGACAACCCAAAAAAAGTTTCTTACGTTAAAAAAGATAACAGTGAAGCATATAAATAAGTAACGTTCAGTAAAAAAAAAATTAGAATAAAATCAGCACAACATCTAGTGACGACCTCGAAGTCTAGGGACCTTCACCGAAATGTTATTGCAGTTCGATAACCCGCACCATTGTTCCACGCGAATCATTCCCATTTTATATATCACGATCGACTCCATGATTTCCGCGTCATGACATTCGTAATTATTAAATTAAACTTTACGATACAAGGATTTATGGCGATTCTGTCTCACAACATGGATACGTACAGTTTATAGGGCGTGAACAATCGTCGTTGGACCTTTATGTGAATTTATAATCCTTCTTATATATCCGACCACCCGTCGCAGTCTGAAAAATTGAAACTAAAATTTACACTCTGTTTTCTGTATTTAATTACCCACTATTAAAAGAGGGTAACTTGATCTTCTAACTTCACCTAAGCCCTTGGTTGGTTTCGAGTTTTAATAGCAAATACAACTGACAGAATACAACTATTAGGTACGTCTGGCCCTCCTGTTCGGATAGAAAAACGTGAAGAGACTCTATTCTATGTTGTTTTTTTTATTTTATTTTAGATCTCCTGCTGTTATATCAATTTTATTGAAGGGGTTCTTATAGCTTGTCGCACAAACCAAAAGCTTAATACTCGTATATATATGCAAAGCTGCTGAAAATAACAACGTACTGAGTAACTATCAAATATTAATATAATGGGTAGCATATTTTAATCGAATATGTTTATTAAGTAATTCAGACATTCTATTTATTTTTGTTTCACGAAAAATTAACCGATTCTACATCTTACAGCTCTCAATTTTTATTTCATAGTTTTTTATTTATTGTTTTCTCCTCCAAGGTGTCAACAAAATATTCTAATTTCAATCGCATTATAATATAATATAATTAATAGATAAATATACCTATGTTATTTAATTAACAGAACAGCATTCATATTCAATGATCCAAATTACTATAATCTTATAAAAAGTGATAGTTTGTCCATGGCTTACGACCACAATAAAGTTTAAACACGAACTAAATAAATACCAATCGGAGGTCAAATCGTTTACGCACATTAAGCCTATTTTTTTTCTAAAGATCCTTAAGCGCTTGTTTCGTTTATTACAGATGTACCCCCTTACTCATAAAAAAAATCTTAAATTTTAGTCAATCGATTAATTAGCCTAAGCTCTTACGTTGTTTGGTATAAGATTGGTTTTCGTAATAAAAAATCTCGCTAAACAGTGATTAAATTTAAGAGCCGTTTATAAGTAAGGGGGATAATTTCCACCATTCTAATTTTACTAATCTTTTGCTTAATGGCTTTTTTATTATCTTCTAAATTTTAACCGACCCTACAAAAACAGAATCTGATCATTTCCATTGCCTACATTTCCGGCTCAGGACAATAATACTCATAGTTGAAATACATTTATTTTTCTTTTCTTTACAAAAGGGTTAAATACGTAAAGATAGTGCAAGGTAAAGTTTTTATCTATATTTTTTTATATTAATTTATGCCACCATTTTATTTCCTAATTAATTATAATCATGTATAAAAATAAGACGACTGCCTCCACACACGTGGCTGCAGTAACGTAATATTTTTTATATAATGTGCTAACGAGTACCTACCTAACCTTTTCTACCGTATAATTACTAAAGTGGTTGGTTACTTATGTACTATAAAATACTTTGCTGTTCCGGAGAATGACGTGTTAGTACAGTTACATGTTGCAATATGGATATTCATTTAATTTTGAATAAGGCAAAAAAAAATTTTTTTGTAGTAGAATTTGACATACTTATAATTAAAACCGATACTACGAGTATAGTACTAGAAATTTATCTAGCTAAAACATATACTTTTATATAAAATTATTGCTCATGAATTATATACCGTGACAAGTGCTGTATTAATAAGCCAAGTTCTCTTCAATTGCCGGAAGCATGTTCCTACTATGAGACATTAAAGAATAGCTTTGCATGAAAAAGAACTTAATAATACTCATGCAATACACAAATAAAATTAAGTTTAAAATTGATGACTTCCATTACACTTATGAATAGACTGTGAAAACCCTAAAGTAAGTGACGACAATAACCTTCATGTTATATAAACTATTGAAAAAAAGGCGTCAAAATCTACAAAACTGTTCCATATTTTGTATTACTGCGTATAACGTATTTCAACGGTCTTACTCATAACGTATTTCATAAAAACACCTTGTAAGGACGCATTGACTACCTGTACAAGATTCACCCCCAACCTTTTGAATAGTATTTATGAATTGCGGGGGATGTACAATAGTGAATTTAACTTGGCCGTGGGAAAGATTGGAATGAATGGGATTGTAGCACCTGTGCCTCCGTGTGAATTGTGGCCTTATGGTGGGCTTTGCTGGCTAATGACGTCGTTATCCTATTAATTCATAGAAGACTTATTACAATAAGCTATTACACATAAGCACACGAGCGTTAAAAACTTTAATTTAATAAATTAAAAGCAAACAAAATTTAAGAAAACCTTTTTGTTAAAAATGCTCTAAAAAGAAGAAAATAAATTTTCCTATAAAATGTTAACTCATTGTATACAGAATTATTTATATGATCATAAAGGTTTGTTGCCAGTACCTATTTTATTTAGTAAGATAATCCACTATTTTTTTTTAAATATTAGTTTAAATGAATACTCACAGGTACTTATGCAAATAAGTGTGTTTACTTAAAACTGATAAATACAGTGTTATCTTACCTATGCTGTGGTCATCACGAATGTGTTAGTTCTACTCCGAGTACAAACTGACAACATGTTAAAATGTATAAAGTATCAGATAGCACGAGTGTCAAAATGTACAACGACTAGGTCAGTATAGTCAGTTCACCCCTTAATTAAATTTAGACAGTAAGAAATTGCTAATCCTTCACCCATCATTTTATTACTTACATGGAGTAATTTTTAATGGTCGTTTCACATAATAAAACGTTTGTTTTAAAAACCCTTAACTTTTTTTATACCATGGCTATTTTTTTTAATTTTAACCGTTTTCCTGTCCCGTATAGCATATATGATACATACTTATTGTTTTACTATTGTGTCTACTGGCTGGTCAGGCAACCAATTAAATTCTACATATAAAAGGTTTTGCGGTAACCTTCTTGTTGAAGATAAGAAGGAGCAAAACACAGTCCCTTCGATTCGTGTTTTATTAACTTTCAATTTAATTTTATACATAACACTTCCGCATCAAAAAGTTCCTATACAGTATCTCCAGGTCATGTATAACATATACGTATAGGTATTACATATTTTCACTTCAATTTGTAATTCAAATAAAACGTTCCAGAAATATCATAGGCAACCTGTTTCAATAAGTATTTTCTTACGTAAGAGGTACACGTGACATCAAATTGGGGTGAATTTAAAATAAGTAGCGCATTTATCTCATTGTCTCAAGGCTCTTTTGTTAGTTTTACATTTGAAGTAACGGTGGCATTAATATATTTCAACTCACATGTGGCGAATATCACAAGATATATTGTATCTGAATAATATTGATTAATACATTCAAGGGTTCATGGCTAAATAAAAACTGCGCAGTTAGATGAAATAGGCTTGGTTCCTATTATTATACAGCACACGTTTTGATATAAAATATACTTAAAACTGTTGTTCACTTCATGAAATTGTGAGAAAAGTGTTATACTCCAGTAAAATAAGCATTCAACCTCGGAATGGAAGCGAATAAGCTGTAAATTTGCATAAACCTTTGTTTTGGTGTACTAATGACTGGTAGAAAAGTCTCATATGATCACGTGTCTGCGTCATAAGTTATTCAAGGTCAAAGGTCACGAAAATCAGTTTTTTCCCATTATCTCGTTTTCTATGGGAAATACGCATTTAACGTCATTATAAATATTGTAGATCATAAAATTGTCTACAAAAAATATCTGAACACTTTTCTCCTAAAAAGCATCGCTTTCGAGATATCGTGACTTTAAAGCGCAGGAAAGTCGTATTTTCGACTATATGCACACACTAGCTTTTTCCCGTGATTTCGCTCGCGTTTATAAATATTATGAAAAATAAGGCTTATTTCAATATATAGTAGCATATGCATGCTTGGTCACAGCCTAATCGGTTTGAAATTGACAAGGTTACATACAAACTTCCATCCCCTATCTTATCCCTTTAGGGGTAGAATTTATCAAAATCCTTTTTTAGCGGGTGCCTACGTTATATCATCTACCTGCATGCCAAAATTCAGCTAGATCTGTCTAGTGGTTTGGGCTGTGCGTGCGTTATTAACGTGGTTTCTCCAGTAGGAATACTCCTACCACATACCTAGTGTTCTATCAACGCACAGCCCAAACCACTGGACAGATATGGCTGAATTTTGGCATGCAGGTAGATGATATAACGTAGGCATCCGCTAAGAAAGGATTTTGATAAATTCTACCCCTAAAGGGATAAGATCAAACTGATTAGGCTGAGACCAAGCATGCATATGCTACTATATATTGAAATAAGCCTTATTTTTCATAATATTAATTTATAAAGGCGAGCGAAATCACGGGAAAAAGCTAGTGTGTGCATATAGTCGAAAATACGACTTTCCTGCGCTCTAAAGTCACGATATCTCGAAAGCGATGCTTTTTAGGAGAGTGTTGATATATTTTTTGTAGACAATTTTATGATCTACAATATTTATAATGACGTTAAATGCGTATTTCCCATAGAAAACGAGATAATGGGAAAAAACTGATTTTCGTGACCTTTGACCTTGAATAACTTATGACGCAGACACGTGATCATATGAGACTTTTCTACCAGTCATTAGTACACCAAAACAAAGGTTTATGCAAATTTACAGCTTATTCGCTTCCGTTCCGAGGTTTGCCCCTAATTAAGCCTTATTTGACTGTACTATTACGACGTCACAGCGTTGTACACGTTGTATTTATGATGATATTTTATGAGTTTAAAATGCCACCAGCCCATGTCAGCCCAAGGCCGATAATGGAAGAAGATATTTATAATACTGAACAACAACACAAAACTAACTAGATACCATCCATTCCACAATAATTGCTTGTGGTTGTTTTAATTTGGCTTTTATAAGCACCATTTTGCTTACAACAAGGAAATATTTTCACTAGCCGAAGGACACATAGTCATCACCGTCAATACAATCACCACACGGACATCTAATGTGTCATTGAATGAAGGTCTTTGCAGGTTGTAATGACTTTACTGTACTGTCCTACTGAAACTTTTAGTAACGAATATATACAGAGTTTTCACTCTTTTGTAATGAAATTGGAGACTCAAAACTAAAGAATACTCGATCCAAATCTATTAATACCAAACTAACTACCAAGTTAACTTTCGACCCGATGGGAGACCTATTATACGAGGCGTCAGTAGAGGCATATTAATTAATTAAAATAAGGCCAAATGTAACAATAAAAGAAGATGAAAAAGAATACAAGGCATCATCATCGTCACTGTTTTAGTCAAGTGTCTTCATTTGAACTGATAAAAATAAAGAAAAAAAAGTACCGTTATAAATATCCTATGCAGATGCATTACATAACTGATTACGTATACAGTAAAATAACTAGAAGGTAAACAAATTCAATGTAGTGAAAATCTTAAATTTATCAGACTATTTAAAAGTGAAATGAAAATAAATCGAGTTTCACGTGAATTTGGATAACAAATACCTATTTATAATGGAATAACACTCGTTTGTCACATGTATCTTTATAATGATGTTCAGTCACGTGTGCGTACGTTTTAGTTTCTATTAGACAAGTTCGGTAAACAAAAAATGTAGAACCTTTCAAAGCTTTCATAACGGCCCATTAATGTCCCACTGCAGGGACGGGCCTCCTCCCGTGATGGAGGGATACTTGGCCTACATATACCACGCTGACCAGACGGATTGGTATAGGGTTTAATTTCAAGTTTTCCTTCTTTTTACTTCGTAAAGATAACATTTACGGTTAGTTCCTTAGTCGGCTTTTACGACACCCATAGGATGAGATGGGGTGGTGACATATAGTATTCTTACTCCGTCACCACACGGATATTTCAAAGGTTTACGCATTTTTATCCCTACATGCTCTTTGCATTATCCTATAGATCTTTCAAGTCCTTAAAATTGTTTTAGATTTGACAATTTTAGTTTAAAGTTTACATCTTGAATGATCTCTCTAAATAAATTGATAATGGAAAACGAGGATCCCGAGAAGGGGAAAAGTTACAATGGGATTTTCCGTAAGGGAATTTTCTGTTGGAGTTCTAAAGATAATATAATAATGTAATATTCTATAAATTCGCGTGAGGGTTCTGATAACTCTGCGTTTTTCAGACGTTTAAGGATCGACATTTAGAAGCACAAAGTCGTGCACGGTGGAAATATTTAGAGAAGAGCAGTAGACGTTGAATGATTTAAGCAATATTGCTTGCACAACATTCACGGATCTGTAGGCAACCACATTCGATGTAGTCAAGATTACAGGTACCTACAGTGAAGATTTTTGTTGTCAATCTATAACAATTATAAACATAATCTATATGGGCTAATCACCTTACGTTTCGAAAATTTCGATGTTAAAAATATTTTAAATTTTTAAAATTTTACAAAAACATAACAGTTACAAATATTTGCAGGATAAAAATTATATTAGTTACTCTGTCCCCTGTGTTGGTAGCAAAACGTGATGTTAAATTCTTTGGAAATCAAATTGTGCACGTGTATAAGACCATAAAAACCAAACGTTAGGTAAAGCAATATTATTATTACCATATTGAAAATAGTTAAAAGATTCTTAACAAAAACGTTTCATAATACGTGTGTGAAAACAAAATTTCATGTGATTGTCAAACTTTTAAGTTTAGCTAACTTTCAACTCTTTTGAGTACGAGTTTGTAAAAAAATATATTATTAAGGTTGGTTTATCAATTATGTAAACCATTGAATATTATTTAAGTAATTTTAAATTTCTTTTTTGTTTAAATTTAATGCGGAGAGGTACAAACAATTAGGTTCGGGGCAATTAGAAACTTCTTAAACATAGTTAGCCAACGTAGTATTTAGAGTCGGAGTTTAAATTTGTCATGTAGACTATTAATGCGGTTATATGTCACATGTTGAATGCCAATACTTAAACGGAGTTAATAATAACTCCTTTGATAAATCCTTTTTAAATCACCATAAACTTAATCATTCATTAAGTCTTTTCAAATCACCATGAAGTCCATTATCTTTTTTTTTCGAATTAGACAAATTTAAACAAAAATATTAGGTATACTTAATATTATAATATAATATTCATTTCTAGAGGTATAAAAATTATTAAAATAAACATCCAAATTGAGAAACAGCTCAAATTTTTTTTTGGAATTTAATATAAAATCGAAAACTGTAAATGTATTTTCATCACAAACTAGATTATCATGTTTTGTATAATAACTAAAGACCAACGTTAGCCACACGTGAGGCATGCAAAATAGAGAAATTACAATTCATATAAAGATATTTTGCTATACAATTTATACTCATAATGTAAAGCTGTAACGTTTGTCTCTATGTTTAAACAAATCTAAATCCATTTTATATATATACCTATATAATTTAATATATATTTAACATTTTTTTTAGAGATGGTAGAGTTACGAGTATGTGGCAAACAGGCTTCTCCGACATTTTTGGTTATTGCCTTTAGAAAGAAGAGTGTTTAAAGAACAATTTTTCTCTGACATGTGCATTAATTTCCCTTAAGAAAAGTAAAAGTACAAAAAACACTGATTAAATAATATACGCGAAGCCATGAAGCACAGGTTGTTGTATGTTAATTCGTATTATAATTTTTAATCTTTACGTTGTCCTGAATTTTGTATGTGGAATAAGGCGAAAGCTTTTTTTACACTATTACTGCAACAGGTAAAGTCTCATCGCAATAAGAAGTAATAGACGAAACGTTTAGAAAATTAGGCATGACATGATCACGTCTAGGAATATACATAAGTACTTTGATCTAGGTAATACCTATACAACAAAAAGGACTAACCTTAACTTTCAAAAAGTAGGAATTTTATTATTATTATTACGCTATTTAAATTTTACTTCAAGCAGTTTTAGAAGCCTGGAATTTCAGCAACTTTTCGTAAAAGTCGTGTATATAATTAAGAGTATATCGTTCTAATTGCAAACACCTTTTTGTAACGCATGTAAATCTCGTACGGATACCATGATACTTAGGGCTGTCATTATAATGGACCAGACGTGTAGAAGTTGAACCGAAGTAAGTAAATTTTGTGGGAGTAAACCTAGTAACCATACCATATTATGTGCGTGTAACAATGAATATACAATGTTGGTCAGAAAGATGTGACAGATTGTATTCATCTCTTTGTAGAGAGTCAATTACAACCATCCGATGTAGCTCTTCAATAGTTATAAGTTTCTTTCATTTAAGACTTTTCGCTGCAGCTATTTAAAATATAATATTAATAAATAAAGTAAAATTAGTTTTGGCAGGCAGTACATTGTAATGTAAATGTCACAAATGTATTTGCATACACAGACACCCGCATTGCGTCTACTAACGAAGCAATTATTATCGCGACCGCAATGTATATCTTGGCGATGTTCTACAAAATGGAAAAAAATAGGTAAAGTCACGTGGAAGCAGTGAGGACGCTGTCTAAAATTCTCTATTTAGTATTGTTACTATGCCATTTTGTTTTCGTTCCAACGCCATCATTTCACGTGACTCAATGTTAATACCAGCTCCTTATATAAAATTATAAACTAATCGTTTTTGAATCAGGCGTTTCGTGAATGTTTTTGAAAGTCACGTTCCCCTGTACGTTGTTTTATACATATAGACTATAAGGGTTAATTCTCGTCAAAATATTTTAATAAATTAGCGAATAAGTTGGAAAGTCGGTACTTTCGCTATTTTTTGGGCCCATCGCCACTTTAAAATCGGCAAATCCTTTTGAGTAATCTTATTGTTTACATAATAAATCTTTAAGTAATTCTCTACTAAAAATATAATATTGAAATGCTTTAACAGTATGGCGACTAATACAAATAACTTTATTTAGTCCATTACAACATGGTTTTAATCACTATTGGTGAAAACGTGAAAAACTTTATGTAAGTAACAATATAATGTCAAGTTTATACTATCGTCACAAAATAAACAATAGAATGTCAAACAAGATACATAAATGTTACTCAAACTTTACAATATAATCTCGTAGGCGGCAAAGATAGTTCACCAAGCACTACCCCAAAAGCTTTCGTCGGTTTATTAAGAGCGTAGTTGGTGCTTGCTCCGTACTATATGCCTATCCTCATGGGAAAAAACGGTTAGTTATGTTTATAATATATTTAAGTTAAACTCACCCAATTTTTTTATTTAAAACTTTTAAAAATAAGATCTAAAAAGGTGACCTGACTATTTGTTCGATAATTTATAATATTTTATAGTATACCATACAATATTTTTATTAACTTGGTTTTAATTTTGAGTTAGTAGTAACAGTTAATTATGTTTTTTACTCATTATTAATATTTATGGTATATGAGACTTACTTATTAAGTACTTATTAGTAAGACTTAGCTTGTTGTTGCTACGTGGATGTATATAAACCGTCTTTCTATGGCTAAAGGTATTAAAATATTATTTTGTACATAATTATACAAGTACGAGTAGGTAAGTACAAAATAAACGACTGTTACCATTAAGAAAATACTAGTTTACCCGTTTGTCAGGGGTAATAAGACTTCTGCTAATCTAGATAAGCCGGGACGGATAAGTGAGGAAAATACGAAATAAATTGAACGTTGAGATGAACTATATTTAGGTACTACGTAGGTATAGTGGAAAGGAAATACATATAATGAGAAGGATGTAATAAATATGGCGGACAAAACAGCGTTGTACGTCAAGCACATTATTTTACGTAACAAAATAATCATCATAACATCCCATTAATGTCCCACTGCAAAGACGGGCCTCTTACCATGACGGAGGGATACTTGGCCTACGAATACCACGCTGGCCAGACGGATTGGTATAGGGTTTAATGTCATGCTTTCCTTCTTTTTATTTCGTAAAGATAATATTCACGATTAGTCCCTTAGTCGCTTTTTACGACACCCATGGGACGAGATAGAATGGTGACGTATTACATATACATATTATTATTGTACTCTTACTCCGTCACCACACGGAGAACAAAATAATCATAATAACTCAAAGCTCGAGCTAAAATTAGCTCTCAACAGCAAATAAACTTTAAAACATAAATATTACGGTTATGCCGTTGTGTATTATTTTATTGACTAAATGAATAAAAGAGTATTGAATTTGAATATATTTTTAAGTAAATATGTCACACACAAAAAAATATTTAAAGTGTATTTAACTCTCATAAGCGTGGCTGTTTTTATTCCATACTACATTCTTTAATATTATTATAAATTATTTTAATTTTCGTTTAACATCTTTTACATTACTTTTAACATTTTTTCATTGCCTTAAGCTGGCACACTAGCAAACAACTCACCTGATAGTAAGTGGCATACTGAAGCTGCTACCTACCTTGGGACACATGCTGTTATGTTCCACCTAAACAGTAACATTTGTACACTGCTCCTTAAAGGAGGATTAAACGACTGCATCCAGTAGCATAGACGACTAAGAAAGCTGCCATATTTTATTTTTAACGAAACAATTTCATTTTTTTTACCGCCCCATCTCATCCCATAGGTGTCGTAAAAACCGACTAAGGGACTATCCGTTAATATTATCTTTACGATGTAAAAAGAAGGAAAACTTGAAAATAAACCCTTTGCCAATCCGTCTGGCCAGCATGGTATTAGTAGGCCAAGTATCCCTCCGTCACGGGAGGAGGCCCGTCCCTGCAGTGTGACATTAATGGGCTGTTATGATGATGAATTTTATTTAATAATTTTAAAACAATCAATAAATTTATAGCAATCTTTTGCGACTTATATTTATTGTAATAACATAATATGACCCTGACAGTTCTGTGTGTCATGTAGTCAATTCGGGATTTCCACAAATAAAAAAGTATTCTAAAATTATTAATGGGTTTTATTTGTAGTATATTGAGCAATAAAAAATACACAACAATGATTTAAGTATGACATATTTAAAAAACACGGTTACAATATTCTTATATTTTGGTATATTTATAGAAACATAAAAATAAAATAAATTATTTTTTATGTAAATTTTAATGCACTTTGGTATAAATGCTATAAGCTCTCACTTCCAAACCACAAGACATTTTTTTTCCATACAATTATATTAATGTCATTCTAATTGGCTAATTTTGTTGTCCCTTGTCTTAATAACAACCTTATTATGAAATATCTGTATATTTTTTGTTAACAACGATAATTATTGTGCAATGTGTCAAAAGCCTTAAAATTAAAATACTGTCTAGAGATTTCTCTTGCGTCATAATAAATATACTCTGGATATTTCACAAATACCTTCTTATTGTTTTCATTTGCTTGTAATATCATCTAAATAATTCATGATATCCATAAATGTATGAATAACTAGATTATCTGATCTTTACTCTTATAATACCGAGATGTTTTGCTACACGGAATAATAGACCGTATAGTATTAGTATTATATTTTATAATCGGTTATATAAGGATTTACGTTCAAGCGATCAATTGAAGAGACTTGTTTTTGATAAAATTATCTAACTTATACCGTAAAATAAAGACAAAGTAATATATTTTTTATTTTAGTGTAAATAGTATTCAATATTGCTCAACGCTAGTGAGTGTGTTATTACCTGTTGCGAGGTGATTTAGAATATTGCGCGGAGGCCGCCGAGGGTCGATGGCTTTGCGGAGACACGTGACCAATACCGTTAGCCTGCACACGCCAGGGCTTCAAACATATGAAAAGGAAATTCTCTAAATTATCATTAGCGTTAGCATACAAATTATATTTAGATAAATAGATACATTGTGGATCTAGGTATTTGTTAGATGTGTCCATATTACCATTTATTAATTTGATCCTCTGTTTTCCACATGTGTTCTTTACAGCTAAATTAGTATACACAGTTGGGTATATGTAGTTTCCCCTATGGCAAACTTAACATAAGCGTTTACTTAACTAAATTCTCAATAAAACTATTATGCTTTCCTTAGACTTTTTTAAATAAAAATAATAGCTTTAAAAACATATTTGCCATACACTATATCCTGTTAAACTAGGCACAACTTGTACCGATAGTTACAAGACAATTCATAAATTACATATCAAATACCCAGGTCAGATTAGTAGCCAGAGAAATTACGCAGCTTTAGGACTTAATAGCCTGTTCTCCGTGTGGTGACTTACATCTTTACTATACTACTACAGGGACGGGCCTCCTCCCCTGATGGAGGGATACTTGGTCTACTAATACCACGCTGGCGAGACGGATTGGTATATGGTTAAATTTCAAGTTTTCCTTCTTTTTACTTCGTAAATATAATATTTTCAGTTAGTACCTTAGTCGGTTTTTACAACACCCATGGGATGAGATGGGATGACGACATATTTTATTCTTACTCTGTCACCACACGGACAAATGTTTATTGTTATTTCAATTAAATTATTTTCTGAGTGTTAACAAGAACTCAAGTCTTAACCCGAGGTTCTTTCTATATCGGTTTAGCTAAAATCGTGTCAGTTCACTATGTTTTTCTCTATCACTAAAGAGAGACTAATAGTATAAATCTCTAGTGGCACTTTTTTGAGTTTATTTTCATGTTCTTTTATTCCAAACATTAAAACTATTTTCTTCTATAATTCAGATACCTTTTCTTGCCAGCCCTACATTACGTATACTCGCTTTAAATCACTAAGTTTAAACCCTATGAACAATCAAAGTTGTCACTTATTTTAGCGAATAAATTTGCATATAATAACTGAGTAACATCGTATTGTTAGAATAAAATGTTTTTATTTACGGCTTCAAAAATATTTCTAAATAATTGAAACAATAGGGGGACAAATACATTTAGAGTTGTTTCTTGAAATTTATGTCACGAATACCTATTACGGTGGCTATTAATGTCTCAAATATAAATAATATTTTTAAGGTCAGTTTTGAAACGAAAACACTGATTTTGTTTTATCGTTTTAAACGTATCAATAATAAGGGGAATGGAACTTCTCTTATGGGAATCGATCTAAGAGGCTTCCGTTAGAAAAAGGTTCCTAACTAAATTGTTATAAATAAATATACTATGTATAATCTATAAATTCAAAACATAACGCGATGAGATAAACGTCGTATGTTAAATTATTTCATACTAGCTGACCCGTGCCCACTTCGTTGGGGGGCGAAAAAAACGCGTCCGTTTTTTAAACATATTTCATTACTGCTCCACTCCTATTTAGCCTATGACACTCCCCAATAAATGGACTATTCAACACAGAAAGAATTTTTAAAATTGGCTTGGTAGATCCAGAGATTACCCTCTACAACTTCACAAACACACAAACTTTACCTCTTTATAATATTAGTATAGATTAATAAGGTTATCGTCTATTAATTTTCATACAGGCAACGTTCCTGCGTAATAGTCTATGGAACCCGCCTTAGACAAACTGAAGAAAGACATCAACGAGATCGTAGAATTTACCAACTCGGGAGTGTTATGGAAACAGCACATCGATGGAATGGCTTAGAAAACGTTATTTATATTTTTACAATAATATTTCGTTGTTATTACAATAGGTCATGACAAATTTACACATTCGTCATGCGGCACATTTTAATCTTTTAATAAAGAACATTCTTCAAACAATCGATTAATTTTTAGCATGATATATATTATATTAGTGAGGATATGCTGAAAAAGTAATAGTCAGAAAGTATCAAAAGATTATTGGAGAAAAAAAAACATTAATTCTCCTATAACTCCCAAGGCATCAAACATCAAACTCAAACTTCAAAATGCTTTATTTCATCAAATTTATCACAAATTGTTTGAAATCATCTTTTACAATTTACTTGAAATTGAAGCTACAGTTAAAATTATAGATCGACACAGACAAACGCCACAGCACTAAAAAAACCGCGTAGTATTGTCCAATGTAAATTAGAGGAGAAAAATAAAACCAATCTACTACTCAAATCTACTTGTCTGTCATATTCTCATTATTACACTTCCGAAATAAAAATTCCAGTGATGCAGGATAAACTAAGATGAAAATTGAACAAAATATTATTAACGAACAATATTTTTCTAAGCAAACCTGTTACATTACCTTTAGTCGCACTCGCTAATTCAATTTACTCACAACAGTTAGCTCTAAATATCTGACATGTTTTATTGGCGGTAAGGGCTAGCGCAAACAATTTGATAGTTCATTGACTTGTTATATTCAGTTTAAATCCATGATTTATTACGTAGCTGGGCGTGTCGTGCTTTAAGCATGTCTATTTATTATTTATATTTTTTTTAGCTTACTAAGATAATACATTTATTTGTTATTCGCAACCTAAATAAATCGGTAGCAAATGTAGCTGGAATCGTGCCCCATTACAGAGCACAATATAACGGATATTGCATTCATATAACCTGTATTCTTTATGTTTTTTATCATCATAACATCCTATTAATGTCCCACTGCAGGGACATGCCTCCTCCCGTGACGGAGGGATACTTGGCCTACTAATACCACGCTGGCCAGACGGATTGGTATAGGGTTTAATTTCAAGTTTTCCTTCTTTTTATTTCGTAAAGATAATATTCACGGATAGTCCCTTAGTCGGTTTCTACGACACCCATGGAATGAGATGGGGTGGTGACATATTGTATTCTTACTCCGTCACCACACGGAGATTAAATACATTTAAAAAAATATATTACATGGGATTTTTATTGATTGCGCAACATTGTATAAAAACTAAAAAAAACAAGTCAAGAATTGATCAAAAGTTCTTGTCCCTGACTTCCCAAATCAAAATCAAGGTTTTTGGTACGCTCTTGTTTACGATCTCGGGATGTTTTGTTTGCGTTCTGAATTCGATTTTAAGGTCGTCGCCATACTCCTCGATGATATACCGTCTTATTAGGTCGATATGAGAATTCGTGTATACGTTTAAAATTTACAGCACATCGGAATAAATTTAACCATATTGTATATTAGTTAAATTTATTCAAACAATACTGAAATGAAAATAAGTAATATTGTAAAATTAGTTTTTCAAGTCCAGTTATATATTTTTGTAGTGATGAAAAAAAAACTTTCTTAATTCAGCAGTATGCCTTTTGATAAAAGTCTTTGTTACGAAATGTCTTTTCATACATAAATCAATTATGCCTCTTTCTAGAACCCTTTCATTGCTTATGTTAGCGAGCAAGCTGTATACCACAGGAATGTAAGGGCCAGATTCAGAGACCGCACTTTGACTTTACTTTAGCAAAGTCTAGTTATTATCTCTGAATTTGAACAACATTAAAGTAATCTTTTCGCATGAAAAGTTTACTTTGTAGTAATAAATAATGAAAGTAAACTTTTTCATGCGAAAAATTACTTTAATGTTGTTCAAATTCAGAGATAATAACTAGACTTTGCTAAAGTAAAGACAAAGTGCGGTCTCTGAATCTGGCCCTTAGATGCTATGTTTATGTAAAATAATAGTTATTTGTTATCTATGTACCGAAGAAACGAGAATACAGCGTGCTATCTCCCCATCTTACCCTGGAGGTTTCCTAAAAGACTAAGGGACTTTTAATTTAATACTTCTCGCAAACAAAACTGAATATGTTAACTAAATAACTTTTATCATATTGACAAAGCATGATCCTGACATTGAATAAACACGATTTTTGATAAATTACATTAAAGTAAAAATGTCCATCGGTTTCTAGATAATAATAAGGAATTTAGAAGTAGAAAAAAGTTAGAAGAAAAAAGTATAAACAATTTTTCTTTCTGTAAGTGTAGGTGTTATTTAAAGAATAACAATAAAGTAATTTGATCCTTTGCCGAAATATTATTTGTTTAGTTTTAAGTGTGAGTGATAATGAAACAGTCCTTGAGAATAAGAAAATATTATTATAATCACTTGTACTTAATTTTGACTTTAGTCATCGTTTCCCAAACAGGATCTCAATGCAAGTTCTTGATAATTTTTCCGTTTGCTCATGAGTTATGAAACATCGATTTTTGTTTTATTATTTTTTTCCCACTTGCATAAGACTTTGCAAAGTTAATATTAAAAACAAATTGTTAATTTTGTTTTATATTTCTCACGCTGATTCATAACTTAACCAAAATAAGTGAGCCGGTCTCTGTGTCCCCATTTTTTGCCACAAACAACTTTAGAGGGCATTACCCTCTCTTTCTTATACTCTCGAATGGACACATCTAGCCTTGAGGCGAATGGCCAAACTATAGTTTATATATAAAAAGTTCGTGGGCTTGTAAAGCAAATAAAAAACATTCTAATAGATAATTTGTTGTACCTATTTTATAACAGTTTTAGACTTTGCCTTCAACAAGTATATTTTTAACACAAAAATAAATGTAATGTCTAATAAAAAGTGATGTAACATTTGAGATATTTACTCTTTTGTTGTGAAAAACACATAAATATTATAAAGGCTATATCACGACAATAATTTAATTAATTAACGTAGAAATGTACGGAAAAATCAACATTATTAAAATGAAGTAATTTCTCAATTATTAAAGAAAGTCAAAAATAAATTAATAATAAAAATATGGTTACAGGCCATATATAAAGCTAAACGAATAATTACGTACATAGATTTTGTCACGTAGACAAGATCAAAACAAATCTGAAATTATGCAACCTCTTTTCGCGAACGACGATAAAGCGAAGTGTGTCGGGCCGCCCACGGAAACGTACCAATGGATACACCACTCCACTTTGGGTCCGAGGACCTTACCCTAGACATTGGCTCATGGCACAACGCAATAAGGTTGTCGCCGGTCAACGGCCGCCCCCTCCCGCGCCGACGCGACCTCTTTTCGCCACAATCCAACAATTTTATAACGTTCACCTTCACCGACAATGACCATACTATTCAACTACCAACTCACAATGGCAGCTTTATCTAGCGTAAGTGCGAGAGAATGTATGGCGTTGCTGTATACCAAAATTAGTTATCGAAGCGAATCGTAACTGGCGATAGAAGCAAATTACTTGTTGTTATCTACATATTCTATTTTGTTATTGAATTTCAATAAATTCTCTCTTACAATACTGTTTTTATATAAAATGCAATAAGAGGAATCCTCTTCCTAAATGGATCCGAATTATAGAGACGTTTAAAAAATGCACTTATAGAGTTTGTTACGCCGCTTCTTCTCTACTAGCGCTTCTCTATTAGCTTGGAAGCGGTGGTAAAGTTTACAAAACTAGTAGTATGTAAACTTATACTAAGTAGATATAAACTGACATCAATAAGTTGTTATTTTGTAACATTATGTTGAAAAATATAGAAACTAAACTGAACTGAACTGAACTAAACCTACCTGCAGAAGGTGGCGATTTATGTATACCTATTATTTAAATGACCGTAAATCAGTGTATTTTATTTATATTACCTCTTCATTCGCATAAGGATTAGGTACGTAAAAAACTTAATTGAATTTTGTTTAAAGGACTAGTGTACCTACAGGTAAATTAAATTATTAAAATTACCTTTAAATTATGAACACTGCTACAGTTACGAATTAACCTTAACTTCACGATTAGGCACTCGGAAGTAGGAGATGGACTTAGATATCGGCAACTACTGCTACTAAATACAATTGAAACAGATAATTAGACTGCCGTTGAAGTTTCCAATCATTAAATTTAGTTTTATTTTTAAATTATTTTGACGAGAAGTACGCCATTAATATGTCAGGCAATATGACAAGTTAAAAGCCCTTTAACAGCTAACACTACAAAATAGAACCTTATTTTTTTTGTATATTCTTAACTTCTATTACACCAACTTTGTTTTATAATAAACTAGCTTTTGCCCTCGGCTTCGCTCGCGTTAAATTCGGAGTAGCACTGATCCCCTTTCCTGGACACAGAAGAAAAAAAAATTGCCTTTGTTACACTCCATCCCTTCAACTGTCTCCACAAGTTTTGCCGTGAAAGAAAGACAAACAGACAGACACACTTTTCCATTTATAATATTAGTATGGATACAGTTTCAAAAATCCAGGCGCTCTACCACCACCATTCTACCACTAGCTATGCATTAGTATATGCAATGCAATATTCATTCCATGTAAGTCATGTCGAACTTAAACATTCTTAAAAGCAGGGGTTATATAAATTATGTAATAATCTTATTTCCTAGTACTTGTCTGATGTCCTATTTAAATATAGTAAAATATACTTTAAAATGAAATTTAATGGTCCCTTTTCTACAATAAACCAACAAGTTTTCTCGGAAATACAAATAATAATATCGATATGACAGATTTTTCATACATTATTTATCAAATCTACTACATAAATAGGTATATACCTTACACATAATATTAGTCAACAGATGTCCTCCTCCGAATATTTCTACTATGTACGGTCCTGTGCCCCCACACAACGGTTAACCGCCTCACTGACTAGAACATAATATTTATATAAATATCCTACTAATATTATAAATGCGAAAGTTTGTGTGTGTGCATGGATGGATGGATGGATGTTATATTCCGATTGTTCGATAAACGTTAATCATTATAATAATTAATTTATAATATATTCTAAAATAAAGCAACTTAATAAAAAATACTATAGACATCTAAAAGGTTCATAAAAATAGTTCACAATACGTAAGTATATAAAGTATTTACATAGCAAAAAACTACTTAACCAAATGAAACATTTGGTTTTGACTAGAATACATGAACAGAATTGATACGTGATAAAATGTACCTCTTTGGCAATACGTTACTAAATATGTACGAGCATAACATTACATTGGCAGGCTAGTCAAGTGTTTTACATGTTATTTCGTGGTCATTACACTTCACCAGACAAAAATATTATTCAAAAAAGTTATCTTCCGCTAAATAACATTTTGTCATGAAACATAGGGTAAGTGACTTCATAGCATTCGTGATCCCATCTCCTATAGAATATTGCACAATATTGTTTTTAATTGACGTTCCACAATTAGTGCGCTCGCCTGATTCGCTCCAGTTGTTACCGATTAAGTTTTTTATAATCCTCTGGCTAAGTCAAGTTTACAGTTACTCTGCCGAGTGTTACCAGTTTATGGTTTAATGTGAGAGAAGTACGTATATTGCGAATTATAGGACTACGTTTGTTAAGAGAGAAAAACGTTGTGTTTTGTAGTACGAGCGAGGCACTCGTAATAAGTGCTATACCCAATCATGTTACTCTACAATCATATTTTTTTTTAATTTAGGAGTCTTCTCAGGATCGTTGCATCAGCTATAAAGACCTTGCTGGGCCTTGCTTCCTTTATTAAAAGAGGTTTCGTTTTAACTTTGCCTTTTCCCGTTGACATAATATGTTCTCTTTAATCAACTAACCTGTTAGTTTGAATATGTACAAGTTAATTAAACGTAATTAAATGACCATGATGGTCTGTTCATACTCGTAATATTCTGGAGTGTTTTACAAACGCCTAGACAAAGCTGTACAAAGTAAACTTTTGTGTGCATGAACGAAACTGTTAAAATTATTTTGGCATTTGTATATAAACATATATTACCTAATTGATCCGTTAAATTATCTACACTAAAAAAATGTGAAATATCAAAAGAAAATTACGAAAAAAAAACTAAGAAAGTTATAATTCGTAGTTATAAACCTATACAAGTTCTGGTTAATTTCGATCTAGAGGACGCAGTTTTAAATGCTTGAAAAATATTATTTATTATAGATGTAAATAACTTATGTGAGTGTTCTGCATTGTTAATTGGAATAATAAAAACTAAATATTACAGCAAAGTAAATGAAGACATTTTCGTGTTAAATAAAGTTATAATCGTATACCTAAAAGTATTAAGTAATATTACGCACTTGGATACAGTTAAAAAACAAATTAACTTCTAAATTAAAAGTAACTTATAATAAAATGACGCCATCAAAGATTAAACTAAAACGAAAAACCTGTAATCTTTTACCGTAACCTCAACTATAATGTCAAAAATATTGCCAAATAAAGTATAATTGAGTATTTAAAGCCTGTCTTAAAACGTAATCTGCTTAACTGTAATTTTAAAATAAATAAACATTACTTTGTGAACATAAAGTGAAAAAACTCTTTACCCATACCCAGTATGTAATAAGTAAATTGGATATTTTGTATAATTCTGTGTTCTTTTTTGTATACTTTAAGTCAATTTCTCACATAACTCAACACTTATGAAATACCTCTCCCTTGTATATTATAAGATTGGATTAGCCACCCGTGTGGTTGGCGAAGTATTGGTAATCCAAGTTGCCTTACATCTTTAGTCGAGATCTTTAGGAGCTGGTCAGGACGTTTCTAAAACTTGATATGATTTAGAAGATAAGGTTTCTATAACACTATCTATGTCATTCAATATTTAACCTATATACCTATCGCTAGGATAGACACGTCTATTCGTAACATCGACCACTTAAAGCGATTACAACTAAGTTCGTTTTATGTTTTGTTACAACAAAGCAAAACGTTTGCAAAGACAAGTTAGTGATGTTAATTTATATACACGACACGAACTTATTTAGTTCACTGGTAGGTAGCTGTTGTTCTAATATCTGCATTTACATTACTTCCGTTGGTTCGTGAGGGCGCCCGCATTCATGTTCATTTTCACTCATGATATTATTTTTACGATATACAATTTACTTTGTCTTTCCATGTCATTCTAGTATTTGTTTGTATATAATTAGCAATTAAGTTTTTAATTACAAAAACGTAAACTATGTTGTTTAACTGTGAATATTTTTCTATTTATATTTGACAAATACCTAAATATAAATTTCATAATATCCATGAGTGACTTACTCAAGAATCCAAATTGGAAGTATTTGGTTGACCATTTAAAATACGTTTTTGTTTTCTTTTCTATTTATTTGTTGTGTTAAAACCGAAAGAATTTTAACATGTTGTCAATTTGTACCCGGACTTTAATGTCGATCAAATACTAATGCTTAAGTGTAATAGATTTCATTTCCTGTCGAGGAAAAATACGGTCCATGCCCTGCGAAGTTTAAAATCTTAAGTATTCTTATCTTCTTTTAATTTACTTGATAAAATCTGTGCGAGCTATAATATAATAAAATTTCATGGGAAACCATAGTTTTAATTACCCTTGGTCATCCATGGACTTGAAAATTATGACTCACTGTGTCTATCGTGAGAATGAGAAAATATAAAGCCATCTTAATTAGCTTAAGTATATAGTAGATAGCGTTGCTTTGATTCGCTATTAGATTTATTTTAGATCACAAAAAGTAACTACAAAAATAATAATTAAAAGCAATAACTTTATATAAAACAACATTAAAATAGTGCCTAGTCATACACAGATGTATCAAGATAGGCGCAGCACAATAGTCGCCACTGTTATAAGTATCAAACTCAAGTGATTCTCAGTAATCTATGTTGGTCTAAACCCAAATCATTAATTCATTTGAAGTCACAAATTACACAAGGAAAATGTTAATGTTATATCAATCTACTTTTACCACTACGGAAACGGGACTACTCTATACAAGGAAAAGTGATTAAAACGGGCCTAAAGGTGCCATCAGAGTCGTGTAAATACCGTGTTTGTGTTTAGTTTATTATGAACTTATAATTAATGTATGATACGCGTAATTTTAAATGACAACATTTTAAAACGCAAATGATTGTCCTGTCTGTAAGGGACTCGAATCCGTGAAAGTTGAAAAAGGAACATGGCAAAGTCATACTTACAAGACAGCTATAGTCATCGTGGCAGATAAAATCAGCACAAAACATACAGATATACAAAAACGAATGTGAAATAATTCAGGTTGCGTAGGGAAGTGCTCTGAGGCAGGTGACACCGGACGCAATCGTTGCTTCCGCCGGTTATTGTCACGTGAACGTGCAATGTTTGCCACAATTAAAGTGCTTTTTATATGGACAGTTCAATTATAAATTCAATAATAATGATCTTGGTAGTTTTGAGCGACAAAAGCAGCACATCACCTTTGTGTGTGGTTAATAATTATTAACCACACACAAAGGTGATGATTATAATCATTATTATCGGTATCCTACATCATAACAGCCCATTAATGTCCCACTGCAGGGACGGGCCTCCTCCCGTGGCGGAAGGTTACTTGGCCTACTAATACCACGCTGGCCAGACGGATCGGTAAGTATAGGATTTGATTTCAAGTTTTCCTTCTTTTTATTTCGTAAAGATAGTACCTAGTTATGGTTATTCCCTTAGTCGATTTTTACGACACCCATAGGATGAGATGGGGTGGTGTGGTGACATATTGTATTCTTACTCTATTACCACACGGGTAGGTATCCTACAGGACAGGCATATTTATATAGATAATACAGACGACACGTTTACCTAAGACATTAAGTCTGGTCAAATACCTAAGACAAATTGTGAAAAAGAGAAAGTCATCAGTTATCATCGTTTAGGTAAAGCATCCACGGAAATAAAACAAAGTTCTTTCTATCATTGGTTACTCAGCTCATTTTTTATCATAGAATATCTATTAGAGACTCTCTAACCGTTTTAGATCAAGTATTAAATTTTTTCGAAAAGAAGATGTGAATATGTTAACCACAACAAGTAAAACCCACGCTATTTCTCTAAAGCCTGCCATGTTATATTAAACCTTTACGTGCAAATAAACATTACAAAAGAAATAACATAACTTAAGTCACTCTGTGCCGTCTAGGCTATAGGTATAGTCTTTTAGTAAAAAAAATGTATGATTCACCGGAGACACTTTAGTCAATGTAATAAATAACAACTAAATGTTACACAGACAAGTACCCGGCTTTAGTTGAAGCCAAAACAACTATCGGCTGTCGAAATCACCATCGAATACTTTACCATTAGAGTACGGCGACCTCCAAAACTAGCTCTATAAAACATCCTTTTCTAGTTATCTTGTTCTGGCAAAACATATCGCATTAATACCAAGTATAGTATTTAGTGCTTAAATTATTAATATTTATAATATGCCTTTGGGCTTGCCACTTGGATCTAAAGAGATTTACCACATTAATTTTTATAGGCCCGCTTGACTACAATCTCATTTAGAAGATATTTTAACTACTATGGTTGGTATTTACTAAATTTTTTCACTTCTAGTTACATAGCTAGCAACTTGATTCATTGTAACTGCTATAGCATTAGATTTACATGTCCGTCGTGTTTCTTCCTTCCAACGATTCAGTTCCGTTCTTGAATAAATGCCCGAATGGATTGCTATCAGGAGGAATATTTTTTTTTTAAACTGACTTCGCTACTACTCTACTGCTCTCTAACTAGTCAAACAAACAGCTTTGCTTAACAGTAAGATAATTTCATTAGCCCCTCGGTGTCGTGAACCTCTCCGTTTAGTAGTACCTTTGAGTAAGTTGCGGAATACTTCCTTTTATTTTATGTATTAATAAAACTAATAACAATCTGCCTTACATACAATGTAGCACAGTTGTAAAATAACAGTCTAATAATAGTAAAATATTCCATGTACAGAAGTGACAATGGTTTGAGCGACAATCAAGACGACAATATGTTTTACATAATCAATTATTACCTATTACCACATTTTTGCAGTGATACATAATTTTAGCACCGTTTACGAAGTTTTGTGTATTTGAACGCACGTGATGAATGACATTAAAATGTCAATGTGTTGTCATATGAGTTTTAAATGTGATTTATTAAATTTTCAGAATAACCACCAAAGTTTACAGCAGCAGCACAAGAGTATCAAACTCTTAATTAAGTTTAAAAAAAAACAAAGAGACAAGGCACCTTACAAGGCCTTGTCTCCCTGCTTTAAGCTGTACCTAGCCTCACATATTACTTTAAAGATGTTGCTATTCTTACATAAACCTCTAATGTACGAAAAGTACTTATTTTTTCCACACATTCCACAGTTTTCAAGCTCTACCTATTCCTATATAAAACTACGAATAGTTTCCGACTTTTTACTTGAAACGTTTGTTCTGAAATCATTCGAAAATCATTATACGCATTTGGGTATAATGATTTTCGAATGATAACTAAGTATAATGATTTACGTATTTGCTAGGAATGTGTCATGCAATAGTTTGATTCATCATAGAATGATTTCGTCGACAGCGCGGTCATTCATCGAGCTTGATCCCTTCACAGGTCGTTGCCATAGCTAGTGGCCAACGACCATTGCATTACACGAAATAAAATACCTAAAAATATATTTCAATAGAAAGTACTGGGAAATCCAACTTTGAAGAGTGAGACTAGTTTTTGACTATTGCTGTATTGCTCTTATGTACATTATTTTTAATTATGTTATTTTCAAGAGATAGGTGAAGGTAAGAGAATCAGAAATCTGTAAATCTAATGTTACCCTTTTTTCTGTACATCGTTTTCACGTTGTTTAAAGCACTAAAGAGACTCATTATAGCGACTGGTTCTTCAAGACAGTTTGACAGCTCAAAATAATATTTTAGACTTAGCTCAAATGATAAACAACAGCAGACATGAAGCAAATCATTAAACACAAGAAAAAAGAAACAGTTTTAAAGTACCAAAAGCCAGATGATCTCCACTAAAGATCAAATTCCACAGGTTTCTAACATTACTTATGAAGTAAATAACTAACTTGTTATGGACATAAAAATGGATTAATAAGTAAATAATGAAAACTTTAATATAAAAAAAATACATTAAACACACACCCATGTTTATTTAACATAATTGACTATGCTGAATATAATACAAATAGTTGTAACGGTTAATATAATACATTTTTAATCGATTAGTACTTTGGTAACGTTCATTTACTTATTTATATTCATGTAAAGCATATTGTATAGTAAATGTAAGGCAATGGCCTAATTAGAAACATCGAATACGTGCTTCATTGCTGTTCACTAAACTCAAATAGATATTTTATTTCAAACAATAAATTATAAAATATCTTTAAACGTTTATCTCTTGTCGAGATTTTTTTTTGTATAGACACGGCCATATTATGATCATATCAAATCTGATAGAAACCACGAATACAGTTCAGAAATGAAGCAATTTTTAGAAATTCTTCAAGAAAATATTCAAAAAGACAAACACACAGTTATCAATACACTGAACATGATGACATCGATATACGTTTTTGGCACATTTTCACACTTAGATTCAAATCAATACAACATCCTGTTAACAAGACTATACAAGTTTATACACACTTACATCATAATCAGTTAAAATGTACAAATATTGAATGCTTAATTGGTCTAATGATCGCTATTTAAAACTGATAAAGCTAAGGTCATTTATTTGAGTTCTTTATTTATATTATTAAACCAAGATATGTGGGGTAAGTAAGCCACCACCAACACTGCCCATTAGGTTTACATTCAAAGGATAAAATTCCCTTTCACCAAAATACAGTTTCGTATTATCTGGTGTGGGACTAATAAAAGCTACTATACTTATACATCGATTGACGACCCCAATACCAGGAACGTCTAAAGTTAGCGAAATCTTGTAAAGATATTATCTACCCAATCGTCTTTTAGTGTGATTATAGATACACAATTTGTAAACAAATTGCCGTCAGACAAAAACCATAATTACTTTTTTGTTATTACAGTGACAAGAGACGTGGGCGATGAATTTAGTTCTCATAAAAAAACTATAGCGACGTCTACGCCTAATAGATCAGCCGGATATAGAATGATTGAATCCTAAATACAAATAAAGAAGAAGAATCCTTACAGGGATGTCGCAATAGGTAGAGCACATTATTCCCAGGGCTACAGTCTTTGAGGTAGTTTATAACAAAAACTCCTCTTGGTAAGATCACCGGTTTACTGGAATCTTTGTAAACTCCTGACAAAGTGGGTTGCAGAATTGCCTGTCAGTTGGACTAGGAATACAAGAGATGTGTTATGATGATCCTATTATTTTATTCCATCCTTTTAATAAACAGTTAGTGCGAGGAACTTAGTCCCGCAAATAGCTAATGATTCTACTATATGATTTAATATCATAACAGTCCATTAATGTCCCACTGCAGGGACGGGCCTTCTCCCGTGACGGAGGGATACTTTGCCTACTAATACCACGCTGGCCAGTCGGATTGGTTCTTCTTCTTTTTACTTCGTAAAGATAATATTTACGGTTAGTTCCTTAGTCGGTTTTTACGACACCCATGGGATGAGATGGGGTGGTGACATATTGTATTATTACTCCGTCACCACACGAACGATATGATTTAATAACTTATTATTATTTATGTAACAATTTCATTATTTTCTATATTTAGACTTATTCTTGTATTGCTCAAAACTTAAAATGTAATTTTAACTTTTATTTTAGGGGTCAACACAGGTCTTGAGGCGAGTAATTATAAATCAAGGTAAATACGCCATTACAATGGGCACAATTGATTATTTCACAACAGATTGCATACAATTTTATCAAATAACTAATGTATTTAAAATACATTCAGTATTTATTAAAATGTACCACTCACATCAACTTTAGACATATCTACATACTTACAAAGGGGAACCAATTGCCCGAATAGATGATAAATAGCGATCATGGTGATATTATGTCTTGAGCTCTAACCACACTCTTAATATTTTATACATGGCATACTTAAATTTACCTATCATCTAAAAAGAAAACTCCCGCACCAGGGATCAAGCCCTGTATTGCAGTTACCGTTACAAACTTCAATTTAACAGAGACAAAGAGAATCAAAGCTCTATACAATCGCTGATCGATCACACAAAAAATTGTTTGCGTCAACAAGGTAGTAACTTTTATTAGCTTAATCCAATTGTCAACATAACGGACCATGAACTTAGCATATTATGGATTAGCAGAGATAGTAAGTATGTATAAGCAGAAATGAGGTAAACCATGTCGTATCCTGCAGAGGCATTTTGGACCCACAGTTAGAGAGCAGAGCTTGATCACTTCAAAAGAAGATTATTTCCAGTCAATTACCCGATCCATCCGCCCTTACTTAGGAGACCTAGCAGCAGCTAACGTACCTCATTACTTACTCGTTGGTGTGGCGTTTTTATATTTGAGTCCCCCCCGAGTCCAGCCGTCGAATGAGGGTTTTGGACCACCTTTCTATTTATGTGAGAACAAAAAGCCAAATTCTCCACCTTACCTTTTTAACTCTATTACGTAGGTATACACTGGCGGTGGTGTTTAACTGTAGTGAGAATCACCTAATATCCAGCGACCCTTGTGCTCATTTCTTTTGCCCCGTGCACTTTCCAAGTACAAAAGTACTTGACGACCCACATCCCGGTCTCCAACTTGAACATTGTCAACGTAAAAATGTGTCAGTGCAATCAGGTTAAGTCAGGCCAGGGCCGATAACATTAACACATTACTTACGTACTGCAGTTAAAATGTACGTCATTCGGAACGACGACGCTACGTGACTTCAATCAGGTGATTTGCTAATTTATTTTAGAGCTGATGATGTGACGTGATTCGGAGATGAATATTTTTTATACTATTACTTTTTTCTAAAGCGTAAAATTATTCCTGTCGTTGTATTTTTTTGTTTCTGATATGCTAAGTAGAAATTTGGTCAGTTTCTATGCTACTTAGCATAGAAACTGACCAAATTTCTTCTTATGAGCTTGGCGTTAGCTTACCACCTTGCAGCTGCCTTGGTAGCGACTACCTCATACTCGAGACATAACCCCGAAACGGTTCGTACTTTCATATCATCTTCGTAGATCAGCTGGTTTACATCCAGCAGACATGTGTGTCTTTCTTTCTTTCTAATGGCGACTGAGTGAACCCACATCAAGACCGTTGCAATGTTTATAAGACTATACTTACCCCTTTCATTAAGTAAAATTTAGCCATTTGGCATATATAAAAATAGGCAAACTAATTTTTCTAATATTGTTTTGTAATTTTGATACTATTTTTACCATAAATATATTTTAATTCTAATTATGCATCATTAACCCCGCAGTATATTTACAGTACCTTAAGTTTCTATAATATTAAATCGTCCAATATCGTACAGTTAGAGTAATAGAGAGACTATAGAGGCATCAAATCTGCCAAAGAGGCAAATCATTAAATCCGTTCGTGTAGGTAGTATTAATAAGCCCAAAAACTTCAACGCGGTAGAACCTAGACCTCAAATTCATAATGTAGAGACTAGACTAACACCTGAATTATATTGTTGTGCTTGGCTTCACTACTCACATTTGACTACACTATTTAAAATTCTAATCGAAACTGGATAAAATATTTACCGGTCGTAATGATATTTTAGTAAAATAAATTATTTCATAATGATAAAATAAGTAGTTTTAGAGACACAGCGTCAAAGCATCTCGAATGAGTTTGCGGTAACCGTGTCAACGGCAGCACAGGCGCAATTCACTGGGGACGTTTGTAAAGGGGGCGATGAACATGAATATGCATGGATACTCTTTGTTATAGTCAACTGTTTTGAACTCGCGTACTCCTCACAATTGACGTAGGTACATATAATGAGTCAGTTCAATCTTAGCGACAGGTATTTAGGTATTAACATTTCCATGCTATGTTTGTATGTATATTTTGTAAAGTGAAGTACGACTTTATTGAGACGTTCCTTTTTATGGATGGTTTTTATTTATGTATGTATGGTTATACATGATAATAAATATTTTATCTTATTTCATTAAATTTAGATATGTTTTCTAATAATTTACAAGAATACACGTGCATCGTACTACACTTCGTTGGCCAACCTCTTCTGAATCAGAATTATGAGTAAGAAGACCGAAGGGAGACCGTAAGGGAACACCGTGGTATGTAGTGGGTAAAATTGTCTCATAAGAGCCAAAGAAACATATCACGAAAATATTGTAATTATATTTAATGCTATTAACTCTCTAATAACCCGGAAAAAAAAATCCGTGTGGTGACGGAGTAAGAATAAAATGTCACCAAGCCATCTTATTCCATGGGTGTCGTAAAAACCGTCTAAGGGACTATCCGTAAATATTATCTTTACGAAGTGAAAAGAAGGAAAACTTGAAATTAAACCCTATACCAATCCGTATGGCCAGCGCGGTATTAGTAGGCTCAGTGTCCCTACGTCACGTCACGGGAGGAGGCCCGCCCCTGCAGTGGGACATGGGCTTTTATTATGATAATGAACTCTCTAATAAGTAGTTCTTATTCAGTTATACTTTTTTTTGATCTACCTGTTATAGAAGAAATAATAAAGTAGTTCAAATTTCATAACAGTTGAATTTACACAGTTTTTTAGTTCTCCTGTAAAGTGTCAAAATGCCGACACGCTTGTTTGGCTCTTATGGGACGAAAATGTGTGTGAAATTACAGGATTAATTGCGTTTCGCAGTCTCTGTCTAAAGCAATTGCAAAATATACATATGAAAACTAATGGGAAACTGTTTAAATTTAATTTAACAATACATAGTGATTTATGGCGTTATTTCGTTAGAATGGAACCTGGCAGTTATTCCCCGGTGGTCCCTAATGATAGACCAGTAATAGCAGACTATTAAATTCGCATTAAACAAGGCTATTACGGGACGATTGAATCCCTATCTTTGTCTGTAGAAATGATTAATCTTACACTGTTGAGTTAATGCTTCTTGTTACTTGTGAATTCTTGATTTTTTTTTAAGAAAAAGTTATAAATAATAAAAGCTTACATAGTGCAATAACTTTAAACAGAAATTTCAATTTAACTGCGAATTCATGACTCGTTTTCTATCGTTAGTTGTCTGTTAGAAAAGTTAATACTTTAATTATCAGAAAAGTTCTTAAAAATTACACCACTTTCGTTGTTATTACATTTTGACTAAACCCATATTATGCTATAGGAACAATGATAATTTATTTATTTACAACTATAATAAAGCATTTTATTCCTAGGTGTCATAAAATACAAATTCTAATTAGCAGAAACTCTATTCAAGCTGCAAAAAAGCAGCTTATCCGGCCTGTTCTTGGTTACTGTAGTAATGAGACATTCGTATGCTACCATTGAATATTAAAAATCATGATAACGATTTTAAATAAATATATTATAAAGAAGCAGGAAATATGATGAAACTGAAAATAGTATTACTAAAATACCTATTACAGTTTATCACCTGTTTTACCGGAAATATTGTTGGACATACCTACTCGTAACTACAGGCATGTGACTACACAAATGCTTGTGGTATAAAACTATTAGTTCATTCTAACTAATTTAAATATAAAAAAATAAATAAAACTGTTGGAATTATGTCAGTATATATTTATTTAAATATCAATATTTATTGTTTAATCATTATTTCCTTTTGTACACTGACATTATTTTATTAATTTAATCATTATTATTTAAATAAGCAATAATTATACACATACATTTTTTAATAATTATATTTTTAATGTTTAAATAAATAATAATAAAATAATTAAGTAATAAAAAAATGAATATCATCCGTGCTTAAGAAATACAATTTCTTTGTCGCAATAATATAGTCCAATATTTAATTGCTTAAGTTATTTGCAAGACAACGGTTACATGTAATTGTCTTTTTTATATAATTATATTATATTTATATATTATAAATGTAACCAATAAAGCAGGTGGTTGCGATTTATATGAAGTCATAACAATTAGTGTCATTAATTTGCACAAAATCATGTTGTCGAAATTCATGACAAAATTACACTACATCAGCGAAGCAGCTGCACGATAATTCAAATCAGGTAACAAAGAACACCTTACGAATAAATTAAAAATTAATCAACGAAATGATAATCCTCTTTTTTTAATTCTAAATCATGTTTTGACCGAGCTTTGTTTCACATATAAGTTTACTTCTGTCTGTTACAACTTACTTAAATGTATTAAGATATAATAGAGATGTTTTCATTCGCCACTACGAGGCTGCATTCTCTTTTACCAATTGGATAAACCTTTCAATGGTTTTATTTAAGGCTTATAGACAAATATTTTCCTTGTCGTTTCAGGTTTTTAAGAGCTGCTATGGACAGTGACGGGACTGACGCGACATTTTAACGTCCCATCAATACATGAAATCTTATTCTGTTTCAGACAAACATGTCACTAAGCCGAATAAACCCAAAGTGTAATACCTCATCAGGATCAACTCTGCGCTACTTATTGATAAGAGAAACCTGGGTCTCCGGATTCCCTTTGAAAAAGCTCTCAACACTGTCCTAAAGAGTCTTCTCGGAGCTATAAAAAGTAAAACCAAATACAAACGTAATAAATAAAATTGCGTAGACTGATAAAATTAGCCTCATTAATTTTCAATGTAGTAGGATAAATATAGACAACACCAGCTGTCAATTTACGCAATTTTTAAATGTCACATAAAGGGCTTGCCCGGCTTAATGGTTGTTGGTGATCGTTGACTTTAGTTAGTAACAGCCTTCCTCCAATTAAGTATTATTACTTAGTTTATGTGAAAAGCGCAGATGTATGGTTCTCGTGAGATCATCAGTCTAACACAGGTATGTTATAACTCCTTGAATGGAACTTGTGACTTTGTGCTTTTTAGGTATTATGTGTGATTGCAAAGGTGTAAGTAATATAAAGGGAATAGCTTTTAGCTGAGTTGTTAACAAGTTCTTACCTTTGAATGAGCTAATACATGGTTATTTGTTTCATTTACGTGCCTAATTTTATCAATTTCGATCAAACTATGTACAGGGTAAATACGACTTGTTAAACAAAATACGAAATCAATGAATTTTTAATTTGAATTTAGAACATAAACATTATTATTTGAAAACCTCATTAAATTCCCTATGAAATTATATATAACACATATTCCTAAATATACACATTTTTCAGATAAACCTTACAAAACACAAACTTGCAGACTGTATCAAATTAAAGAGTCAGTTTGAGTTAAACCCCACAATGTTGCTAATTACTTTTTAAAACCAAAAAAAAAATTACGTATAATAATATTTTAAATCGAAGATAAAAAACCAATGGAACTCTTCCTGGCGTTATTTAAAAATCAAATTGGTGTTTAAACACAATTAAAAAATAAAAGTAACTTAACTTAGCAGGTGGAATTTTTTGATCGCAAAGTCGATTAGCAGGGCTCGTACATGTGTCATAAGAGTTAATTGCACATCCTGACAAATATGCCTGTTAGAGAGGCATTTGTAATTGGTTCAAATTGTTTTACAATAGGTACAAAAAGTTCCGATATTTTATTATCGAACAGACTTTCAATTACTTAAGTGATATCTTCCTTTTGAAATGAAGACTTAATTTGCAAAATATTACCTAAAAACATTTAGGTTAAATATTGCTTATCAATCTTTGTTTTTTATTTTCACAGCATTTCATAACTTCCCCATGCCCATTTAATGTCCCAATATACCTAGGTTAGTAAGGTGTTCAAACAGCCAATAAAGTCAAAGGCAAGCTTTTGATAGGGCTCGAATTTAGTTATGTAATAACTATTTCTTTTGTTAGAGGACTTAGACAAGTACGACAAGACGTATTACAATTTAAATATTATCATTAGTACCAGAGTGTAAGAAATTGCTTGTAAAAATAATAGTAATACCTAATTATTAAGTTACATCGCAACTACTACAATATAGTAAAAACAAAACGGGAAAGCATATTAAATAAATAATATTGTATAACTAAAAGCAAGGTATGTATGATATGCACACTACCTATACTTACCACTATATTGATATATGATTACTGTGCATATACTACAAGACTTATTACTAAATCCATAATTTCCGCCTGCATACGGGTAGATAAGAGATATTTACACATAAATAATAAACGCAGAGCAAGCTCATGCAAGTTACTGGATTCACGTAAAGATAAATTGCACACCAGATAATGATGGCTGTACAAGAAGAATGTGGGGCCAAGTATGCTTTAATAAAACTAGATACAATTACCCTTTATTACTGAATCGTAAGTTGTAAGTTATGTTTATTATACTAAATATACTACTCAGCGTGATTACTTTAACTATTATTATTTTATTAACAAAACTATGTTTTTATTAATTGTGATTTTCAAGATAAAAAAAGCAATCTTAATCGATCTCTTTGAAATTAAAGGTTGAGACACGTTGTCTTTAGCACATTAAAAATTAACCCTTAGGTAGATTTATGTGCTGCGTTTCCCCTGGTTTAAAATCCTTCGGCTTGCCTCTATTACTGATCTTCAATACAATATGTCACCACCCCATCCCATCCCATGGCTGTCGTAAAACCGACTAAGGGACTATCCGTGAATCTTATCTTAACGAAATAAAAAGAGTGAAAACTTAAAATTAAACCCTATACCAATTCGTTTGGTCAGCGTGGTATTAGTAGGCCAAACATTCCTTTCGTCACGGGAGGAGGTCTGTCCCTCCAGTGGGACATTAATGGGCTGTTATGATGATGACTATCTTCAAGATCAACCAAATATTCTCGATTACTCTACTATTACGGATGTTTGGTAACAAGAATAGTATTTTGTCAATAGTACCTACTAGAGTAGAATCAACACAGAAGCGTCACAGTTTATTAACAAAGCTCTATGTACATGGAGCTTTGTTAGTTTAGTAGTACAGAAAACTAAAATAAACAATAGCTTCCTTTATTGGAGAAAGACGTGATGACCATTTACGAAGTCAAAAGACTACTCGACATAGGCTTTTGTCAAACGTTCTCACTCACTCTCTCTGTGCCACCCTCACCCTTCGGTTGCCTGCTACCTGTATCAGATCGTCGGTCCACCTCTTGAGAGGTCTGTTCTTTCTGCTTCTTGTGGTACTCGGTTGCCATTCCAGAACCTTTCTTATTTTATTCCAACGGCCACCGCTTCTGCCTGCCACGTGCCCTCTAACTTCTGCTTTAGAGGCAATTTTACAAGTAAATTTAATATTGCTACTAAATATAACTATGTGAACATAAGAAATATATATGAATGTACATTAATATGCTAATATGCAGTTACCAAGAAAGCTTTCTTTACCTTATAGTGTATTTGATTCATAAATATAATTAACAGTTCTATTGGTATAAAATTCCTGTTGCATCGAATGATCACCGCAGCAAACTAGGCTACCGCTCCCAATCCATTGAACACTTACGACATCACAAAAGCCCTGCACTACAGACACAAAACTCGTTTGGCCGATGTTCAATTTCGTAACATTTTGCCTCCGTGGGGTCTGTGTCTTGGTCAGGGCCGCGGACATGAGGGGGCAGTAAGAAAGACGGGGGAGGGGATCGTGCGCCGGCGTAAAGCGGAACGCCAGATCGTGCTGCACCGCCAAGCGCGACCGCTAAACCAGCCTCGACTCTTGAATTGCAACATCGCTTGCTTTGTAATAGGTTAGGTGCTGCTTAGTAATGACGTACGTACGTATACAGCCTCATGAGCCGTGAGTTATTTTAAAGACATGGTAGAGAATAAAATAAATGAACCCGTTTATTAATAAACTAGTGTTACTTCTAGATGATATAAGTTTTACTTTGTTGTATTTTAGGCAGTAATAAAAGTAGCCATTCTGGAAGAAAATTATGAAAATGATATTAACTTTAACTAAAAACTTGCTAAATAAAAGCTTGACCTTAAAACTTGGTCGATTAATTTAATTGATTTCATGCTGTTATTTAATGAAAACCCCTATTTGCTAGATTAACAGTAAGAAAAGGCGCAAAAATAAAATACATTGACTCTAGGTAGCTAAATCGGTATAATATGGTATAGAGATGTATAAGATGGGGAATGTACGAGAAGTAGTACGAATACTACTCGTAACCGGTCGCGTAAGACTCGTAACGTTATCACCACTGATGTAAGAGCGAAGCCGACGACGCAGCAAGCAACGCGACCGAACAAGACGCATGCGAAAAAACCATTACTTACTTCAACATATTTTTATTATAATTTAATTACAAAGCATCTCGAATTAAACACGAAATATTCAATTAAATAATAGTGATCATAAATTATAGACATTAAGCTAAATAATATTATTATGTACGAGCAATTTAAACAGAATTAAGCTTACAAATTGAAGTTTAATTTTTTTATAGGAATGCGCTTAAACAGCTCATCGAGATGTAATGAGGAAAGATATGGGTCGAAGCTACTAAGCAGAATAGTTCTCACAAGTATTTATTGATCAATCACCAAAGCCTATCAGTCAGGTGAGGCAAGAAAAGTAATTTCCATAAGTCAAACGGCGAACAGAGGTCGTCGATCTTACGGACCAGTATGACCGGATCTCGGAGGAAACTTTTTATGTGACCAGCAACTCAGCGGTAATATATTTACCCAACAACGACCGAAAAACCCGTCCAAATTATATTCTGTTTAATTAAAGACGTGCCTTTGTGTGTTCATTAGTAATATTAGTTAACTTATGGAGTACTCATTTATGTTAGTACCACAAGCTATGGTAATACTTATTGTTGATGTACGAAACACCCGCCAAGTAAACTCGTTTCAGGATTAATAATAATGACAAGTACCTAACAAAAAGCTAAAATATAAGGAGGTACTCGAAAGAGATGGTAATTGTTCATACATAAATATCATACAAAGTATGTTTTTTAGTAGAGGTGTTATGTTTGATGAAACAAAAAATGTTTAACTTACAGTGATATTCACCTTTAGTTAAAGAAGAGGGATTTTAAAATACCTTAATTTCTGGACAGTACTCGCGCTTTTCAACAGGTTTCATACAGTCAATTGCCGAGTCTTTATAAAAAAGAGAACTTACATAAGAAATAACTGTTAAATCTTCTTTTCTGAATCTTTTTCTAGGATTATAATTTATTCTGTATTTTTAATACATATTAAAATACAACTTAAACAAGAATTACAGTGCTTTGTTCCGAGTATTTGATTTCCAGTCACCTCTACAGGCCAATTCTTGAAACAGCTTGCTTCTGATATCTTTTAACGATATCAAAATAGGCTTAAGGTTAAATATTTTCCTTCGTATATATTTGAAGATTGACTCCAATTTGAAAAATCTTTATAATATGTCAGGATCGGTCGGTACTAAACTACTGCATAATGCTCAAAATCGCCGAAACATCTACTCGACAACATTTTCATACAACTTAAATGTGATTTAAAAGTTTAATAAACTGTAGTTAATTATACTTCTTAACATAATTAATTAATCAAAGCGAATTCTAATTTAAACTACAAAACAATAAGAATGAGCAAAGTATTAGCATAATATTAATAGCACGACGATGTGGTGACAGACCGTTAGTAATTCATTGTGTCACCACCAGAACTCATCAAGGTTTGGGTTCAGTTTTACAAGGTGTTATAACCGACTAGGCTCTACACGACTAATAATGCTACTTAGTATGGTTCTGGCTGTATATTTGAAAAGCAAAACCTATCCAAGCCTTTCTATCGTGTCTGACTCTACCTAGCGTCTTTTATCTTCATAACAACTACAAGAACAGTTTAACTTCTTCAAAAACATTTCCTCTATTCAATTCGTATATTATGATAATATTAAATAAACATTATATAAATTGCACTTAATATACAATAATGTAGACATAGCTTTTGACATCTAAACGACTTTGTTCACTTCGGTCACAATGTAAATTGATTCAGCAAAATTCTGTTTAATTATCGCCTCAAAATAAAGTTTTAACAGCGTATACATATTCAACGAGTACCGGTTCTTATGTTTATTTAATTTAGTAGACGTAACATGTCTTTATTTATTTAACGTATTAATAAAGATTCACCCTTGTATACAGTAAAATATTTGCAAATACATACTTGATTAATTAAACTTTAGACGTTGACATACTACTACAGGTTAATTGCATTTGCTATATAGCGTAGCCATATATTATGTTATATGGCTACGTTATCCAAGGGTAATTTAAACCCTAAACAAGCTAATTTGCTGCTAAATTTTAGCAAGTAATTTAATATACTTACATATTTTACATAATTATAGCCTGTAAAGATATTTATTATCTGTGTAGTGACCGCCTACGAATGCAAAAACTTCTGTTCTTTTCAGTCCGACACACAAACAAGATGTGATGAATAAATTTTATATTCTTCATGTTTTAACAACACAAACTAATCCAATACAAAGATAAATCATGGAAAAATATAATTAAAGCTCTAAATATAAAAACTAAAATTTAATCAAGAATCAGTAACAATAATTTGTAACAAACCAATTTAAAAATGATAATGTTCAAAAATCATCAGACTCCCTTTCAATATAAATTTCACTGACTAAACTCTGTAAATCCCGCTACATGACCCGTACGCATTAGGGCAGTGTGTGTTCGTAATGTTGTAGATATAGATATACATAACTACCCACACTGGTCGAACGAACCGTCAGTATTATGCGCAAGCACAAATCGTCCGGCATTCCTTTGCAGGCACGCCGAGCGAGACAAACCTGAAGATGATGTCATGCCGTCTCGCTCTACACTCGCAATCCTTTCCTTTCTACCTGTTGCGCTGTTACAAAAACCCGGTCCTTAGGGCCGCTACCTTACGTGAACTGAATGAGGATTGCGGGAGGCTACGGCTCGGCCCATATAAAGATAGGGCAAGGGCTATTATACACAAGGCAACGACGCGAACTAAAGAGTCTTGGGACATATTTACCGTGGGGATGTCAAGCAAAAAACGGGCGTGAGCCGGTTGCACAATGATTACTCGTTTAGGGAACAGGAACGGTGCGTGATTGGTACCCGAAATTCTATTGACGATTGTTACTGACATGGCGAGAAACTTCTATCATATAAATTATTATTTAAGTGAATAAAATTTATATTTATTAATGTACTAAGGAAACTCAAGTTAAATTCATGAAATCATCAGCCTGTTTAAATGAAGCGAATTTCCTATTAAATAAACACTAGAAAATGATTTTGCAAGTAGTTTCCTTCAAATTTAAATATTACGCATGCATTGGACGCATTATTAAAGTTGGTAACTCATGAATTTTATATATGAAAAGAGGAAATGACATCTTAAATTTTTAAAGTACTTATTTAAGTACTTTCATCAAGTACAGACATCAAGAAATTTTGATAGTTGAATCGTGATTGCATTCCGAGCTCTAAATCCGAACGTTCCAATCGCGATAGCACGAAGCTTGATCGTGACGTGGCTGACATTCGCCGCGCATGCGCGGTCCGTGATCTTGGCAATGGTGGCTGCGCTGCGGCAACCAGCGCTATTGCGGTCGCTGTACCCGGCGCACGCCCCGCGCACCCTTCACACCCGCCCTGCGACGCCCGCGCACACCGCAGCCTTTTGACAACCGGTATACGTACGAAGGTAGTTACCTACACGTGAACAAGGCTTGAGAATTTTCTGACGTTTAATTCACGTAACCAAGAGTTCCCACAATTGAACTTGTAATGGAACTTATGCTACGTAGAAACTGTACACGGCCTACAGATATTACAACATATTGTCTTTATAAAAATAACAATGTAATTTTCATTTCGATACAGATGTTTAGATGACTATAGCGTTTAAGCATAACCAATATTTACAAAAAGCGTTAAGATGTTGACGATACTTATTCAATTGTTAAACTCAACAAAACGATGAAGTAACTATCTGTACCAAATGTATAAATAAAGTTATTTATAAGCTAAGGTACCGTTGTTGGGACATATTCTGTATTATATGGGTCACGAGACGTAGAGATGCAAACGATATATCCTATTTCCGTAGTTACGCAAATCGAAGGGAAAGTCATACAAACATTGAATCTAATGTTCCTAAACAGCTTCAATTAGTCATACAACATGTTTCAGAAAATGTATAATTCAAATTTATTTCCAAATACGTTTGACAGATATGTCGCAACAAATATAAATACGTAAAGTACTTTAATGAAATACAAAGATATCACGCACCTTATGAAATTATAATAACTTATATAATACTGAAACTGATGTATACGATGATGGGGTTTGGACAGGAATATAAGTTAGCTAAAATAGTTATTAGGTACTTTAGATTACAGTATATTCTTTGGTTTCATAACAATACCATATCAGACGTCCACAATTGGACATAGGCCTTTTCCAAACGCTTCCACCCTGCGCGGTCTTGTGCCTCCCTCATCCATCGGCTTCCCGCCGTCCTAACCAAGTCATAAACAATACAATTGTTAATTATTATTGAAATGTAACCAGATACGACGGTAAGCTCTATCTTTAAAATTCACTTTCAGACAACTCTACCTAAATTTTTAGGAACATCTACAAATAAGGCAAAGACGATCTCACACTAAGTGTAATTTATTTTTTTTATTTCTCCCGTCTTTCAGTTTGGCGAACATTTCATAGGTACTTTTTTCTTTTTAACTTGCTGTTACGCAACTTTAAATAAGTTACAAAGTTGTAATAACTCTTAAAAGCAATAATTTTTACTTTAATCTTAAATATCCCCAGATAATGTTTCAAGCAGTTATAAAAGCTTAATAAACCATCAACTTTTTAAAAATGGAATTTACCAGTTTAAAAACGGTCCATTCTCTGATTGTATAGATATTTCTGGAATAAATACATCTCACTAATGACGTAGGATTTACATCAATATACAATCATGTGTAATTTTGTTACAGCCTATATAAGATGTACTAGTCTTACCTTCTTTACTGTAAAAGTATTTCAAGTTTTAAGGCAAGGCAAGTTTTGTTTCCGAAAGAAATATTTAGTTGTTAGTAACGAAAGCTTTTGATGTCGTATTTTATAATATTTAAGTTAACGTAATACTTCATAACAAAACGGCTGTCTCGTGCGACCAATTGAATAATACGAGTGTTCAGTTTATTCGTAATCAGTGGACCGGTTCTAAACATTAATACTATTGCAATTTATTCTCTGTGATATTACGATGCGCGTGCTCAGAGGCAATCATCGAGAATACATGGTAGTTGTACCGTTGCAATGATCTATATACCCGACATACTCGATGGAAGACACTTGCTTCAATATGGGATGTTATTCACTTGGATGAAAAATTTATTTCCTCGTTTTATAAGAGCATGTTTTTAAAATAGATAAATGCTTCCTGGAATATACTATGACATCAGGATATCGAGGTAGCTTCGGCCAAAGTCTCAAGTTTTACTAGAATACAAATAGTTTTTAAAGTATTTTTTTTTTCAAATGTTTCTTCTATAGTTATTCTTACAGCGGAACGTGGCCAAAATCTAACGAAGTGATGTTCTCTTATCTTGGAGGTCTGGACTCACTTTGAGTGGTAAAGTCATTGTAACCGAAACCTAATTAAATTTATGATAATTAGCATTAAAAATAAATTAAAAAATAGGAATAAAATTAGAATGACGATGAGTACAATCATAAGCGCAATAAAGATTTTAAATAAATAAAAACTACTAAGAAGATTTAGTATTCTAGTCCAGTACAGCGGCACATATTTGCCCATAACACTTAGTAAGTATTTTAAAAAGAGGTTATGCATGTCATGCCAAGAACTTTAAGGTAGGTTACCGACGTGGAACAGGCGAGCGAGCGCACCCACTGTGCAACCAATCGTTGCGCAATCCACTCACATGCACCTCCCATCACTCAGAGCAACAACGAACGATGAAAACTTTATTAAAAAAAGTTTAAGTACAAATAATATCTTCTTATAGATGCACAATGCAAAACCGTTGGTTTACACTGAAATCCGAATAGTATTTCTAATGTTTTTAAAATTATAATAACGGGGTACTGTTAATCCTTATAGATAACTTGCTGGAGAACAATGTGGAAATAATCTCTATTATATTCTAAGGCGCCAAGTATTATTTGCCATTAGTGATTTTTTTTTCTATACAGAAAAAATATTCAGTGGAACCCACGTAACTCATCGGAAGAAAGGTGAAGTAACAAAACTTGCTGGGTAAGGATCATATCTTATATGAATACGAGCTTTTTACTAGCTGTTTTTTTAATAAAAAGAAGAAAATTATATCCCTAAAGTTCAAAGAAACCTAACGCACTTTTAAAAAATAAATTTACACATCCATGCTTTTTATTAAAACTTAACGCATCAATGGCATTTTGTAAATGGTAAAGCACCCAAAACGATGCTACGCACGAATCCAAAAACATTATGTCGGTACTCGTAACCATTGGATTTAATATGCATAATATTTATTATGGTTATAAAAAACAAGAAAAGCTTTTACGAAATTTCAATGCAATTACACACAACACAAATACATGAAAAATTATTATTAAAATATTTTTTGCCTAAAATTTTGGGTATTTACAATATTTGCCAAATGTTTATTAACTTGATGAAATCAAAAGCTTCGAGATAAAGACAGTTTCCATATAGCTGGAATTGCTAAAGAAATATACTTCAGATTAAGGCTCAATAAACAAATTGAATACTTATTGCGCAGGAAGCTAGGTGCATTACAGAAACTTGAAGATACATATTAAATTTTACTACGTGAGAGGGTGCATAAATATAGTTAAATGATAACAATAATTAAATTCTAATCTATTATGTATGTAGAAAAGTTATTGATGTAGAAAGTTTCTGGAATGGCGAGCATGAAGCATAAGACCCAACAGGGAAACAAATCTGACAAAATGAACCGCTATAATCGAAATGCCCATGAGGAGAAGAAGAATCTAGTAGGAAGTATTTTTAGTCTAATGCAAACAAACAATACCTCAGGAAATAGAGCGGTGACTTAATAATGATAACAAGGGCCTAACGCCCTCAATAAAATAGTATTCTAGAACATACCATGATGTATTTAAATTTTTTTCAAGTTATGTTAAGGTACAGTCTGTACCTTAACATAACTTGAAAAAAATTTACCGTACTACATTTCTACCGTAATCATTACGTGTTTTAGGTGGTTGCCAATCCAGAAATAATCTGCTCCAAATGGTTTTATATATCACAGTCTATAATATAATGTACTAAAGTGATATTTTTAATACAAACTATCCCGAAAACTAAAAACAGCAAATTCTAATTCTTAAAAAGATTTTAAATCCTTCATGGTTACAAAATAAACTAAATTTTCACGGTAACTTATTTCAGTATAGTTTACCAAATGTATCATAAATCATTTTCGTTAAAAAACTAACCTGATAGGATCGTAAATTGTTAAGCCTTTTTGAAAAAAACAAAAATAAACTAAAATGTACTACGGCTACCGAATTTGTCCCAGGTGTTTTTTAAATAAAAAATGGTAGCGCTTTGACTGGTTTTAGTTACAAGTGATTTTAAAAGGGTAATTTTTGTAGATGGTTTTTAAAATTAACTATTTTATTGATTTGGAGCTTTTTTATAATATATATTATTATAGAGAATTAACTTGAAAGACTGAAGGATAACAAATTTAAACAATAAAGTTAAGTTTAAAGATGACTAGACTACAACAAAGGTTTAATCTTATAATTGTTAAACGATCTTGGAAAAGCCAATAGAACATTTCCTTGTTTACGAAATTATATATGTTATTATATAAATAATACAGTTATTATATAAATAAATACAATGTAGTTCGTTAACAGTTATACAAAAAAATCTCGGACCCTCTCATGGCAGACTAAACCGGCAAACCTTGTAATCCTCCTTTTCTTAGAAATAAATAATTATCTCCTTTTTACTGTGGTAACAAAAACTCCTTAAGCCCTTTTCTAGGTATTGTCTGTAAATGCATTGGACCTCATAATCTTTTCTTTGGCAAGGATAAACTTAAAGATTTTTATCTAAAAGCTACATGGTTCAAGTGTATATTTCTTCGAAAATTATTCTTAAAACCTATTTGTTACAAAAATGTTTGTAAGTATTTAAAAGCGTTAAATATACACCTTATGAGTGAACCAGCACAATTACTGCCGGAAATATAGATGGAAAAGAAGGAAGTGTAATTGTACTGCGATAGATGTTTAGAAAACGGCTCCGGTAATCTGGATGCGGCATCCGACAGCCTTCGACCAATATAATACCCGGTAAGTTTTAAAGAAAAGTAAAAAAAATATCTATCTACGGTATGGCGTCATGAACATGTGATATGAATACCAAAGAGGCCGACCGTTCTAACATTAAACAGTACTAAAATATGTTTTCCCAAAGTCCGTTCGAACAATTAAGGTTGTAAACTTTATTGCCGTTGTTTCATAACTATGTACTTTGTGTATTCCTGTGCGTTCATACTGATTGCTCTCGACGTTAGGGTACCATTGTTTTGCAAATCCTTCTGTTAATTGAAAGGCAGCCGACAAGGAAAGCTGGTAGGTCCTTACCTGAACTATAATATTACTGATAAAAGTTAATTAGTATGTATGGATGTTCCATGCATCAATGCATAATTATCAAAATTTCTTCCTATCGTTAAAAAAATATATCAACGTTGTATATTCTTGAAGTTGGCGATTCTAAGACTAGGTTTATACTTTATTTTAGAACTTATAAAATAGTGAAATGTAACTTATATTACACAAGTTATAATTAGGTTTGTAATAGACCAACGGACTGCAATATTGAAATTAGAGAAGTTAGAAATGCAATAACTGAAAATACTCAAAATTTTTAATCAATAGTCACACTACCATTTAAGGAATTAAATGAAACAACTTTAAAAATAAAAACAGTAATAAACGAGTGTACAAGTAATATTAAAACAGAATAAAACAAAACAATTGGTGCAATACAATAAATAGCACTTTTACTGATATATTGTGTATCTATAGGGAAGGATGGTTATGCGGAGGTGCCGGTATGGCGGTGTGTTCGGTTCGGTGCGCGGACGCACGGGCGGCGCCTGCGCGGGCGGGGGCGGACCTGTTCGGGCAACGGTGTCGCGGGCACCGCACACTAGTCTCAGTCCTTTCGCAGCGGCCAACGGTACCACATGTGCCGCTACCTTATACGCACAATATAAACATCAACAACGCGAGGAAACTTAACGTGAAGTGTGATATAATGCTGACCTGTGGATTTTAAAAGACCAAGTGATATAGACGAACAGAAGGATCGAGTGTAGTGTTGAATAGCGCCCGAAGATGCCGAAAATCTTCCTGATCAAGAAGCGGCTCCATGAGCAGCAACTGGGCTTGCAAGAAGGGCAGGAGTTGCTCGCTTGCAAATCTGACCCGTTGTGCTCTGGCTACCCACTTGATGATGGCCCAATTCCGCTCCTCTCCAAGAAGGATAAAGAATGCGTCGGTAAGTCTACTGAATTTGGCATTACATAGCATTATGTATTCATGACTTCTCCAAACATGTTCTTGCTTTGAAACTATTAGCACATTTACTTAGATTTAATTTTCAATACTAGTTTATGCATGATCAGATAAAGCTTCACGGACTACTAATATGATTTTAGCTTCATCAACTATGTTTTTAACCATATTTACATCAATAACACTAACTTCATCATCATCTATACTACACATATCAATACTAAATTCACATAAAATGTCATCTTTGTCATTTCGAGCAAGTCTTATAGTTTAATTTATTATATCCTTCTTAACGGCCACTTGCTTGTCCAAAAAAAAGATACTCGCACTTGAAGGAATCCAGTTCTCGGCTCCACTTCGCTAACAAATGTCTACCTGCGATCATTTGTATGTCTTACGCGATCATAATCTGTCGTTGCTTTTGTCAAAATGAAAATAACCTTCATTTATATATTTAAAAAATATATTTTGATATTTATGGTATTAACAGTTGCTGTAGCAGGATAATATTTATAACGGTTTCAGGTAGTAGTCAAGCGTGAATCACTCATAACTGTCACATTGTTTTTTAAAGATTTTTCCACGAAATCTTAATTATCATAGATGTGCTAATATTTTCAATTCACATTTAAATTTTTATGATAATAGTACAGGTAACAGAATTATAAGAGCTTCATGAATCAGTTCGATATTATCGTACGTATACTTATGTGTCTAGAATTTAAATGATAACTACTACTCGAATAAGATATTCAAAGTGGTGAACTATGTTAAAAGATAAAGATAAATTAAATAAGAAACAGGCTATATATTACAAATACTTATTTTAGCTACTTCAACAATATGTTCTTTAGCATATTTATTATCGTAAAGGTTAATATGATAAACAAAACATTAGGTAACTTTTATTTCTTTTTCATACTTTGAACCAGCTCCAACATTTTAGGTGCAAAAACTTGTTTACATAACCATTGCAATTTATATACAACCTCTCACAGACGTCTCGTGATAAAGGTTTTAATGACAGGCTGATGACAAAAACTTTTTCAAATTCTCTAGAGTGGTCAAACTGAATATGGGAATTGACCGGATGATAGGTACCGAGGTGTCAATGGTTGCGGGACAATGGCGCGACTTCCGGCCTCCAACTATCGCCACTCGCTTTGTATTTAGGTTAGTCACCGCAATCTCGACTGTCATTTCAATATAATTAACTCGCGTGACGTGTATGTCCCGTATTTGCATATATTTTGCTGTGAAATGTTACGTTAAATAATAGCAGTTTGAAAAAAATATTACTGTTTTGTTTCAAGAATAACAGAACACAATATAATATTTAGTTTTAATTGCGTTAGATTTTAGACGTTGTTGTCCAGGAAAACTTGAGTATTAGTCTAAGTAGACATGGGTTTTTCCACTGGGCATACACATAGATGAAATTTTGCAGTAATCTGACGAGTAATCTGAGAAAATGTAGTATGAATATAGTATTCACAAATTTTAGTCTTTCTCATATCTAACAGACTGACTCGACAAATCTTATTTTTTCCGAAACAGCTTATTTAAGTCTTCCAAGAAGCAAAGAGATACAGTTTTCCTTATAAACTGTACCTACAATTGAAACTCAAAACAATGAGTCAAGCAGTACCGTTAACCCGCATGAACTAAAATACGATATTTAAAAGTCTAAAACACACAAAGTATAAAATGAAGTAATTACAGGTGTGTAACCACCTGTGGGTAAAGTAAAAGGGCACGGTACACTTGCCACAGAAGGTCGGGACAACCCTAACGTGAACTTAAAAGGAAAGGAAGAACTACTATTAATAATAAAACAACTAACAGCGTTGCAGTTATGGAATCGCCCTAACGTGAACTTAAAAGGAATCCCATAGATAATAAAGCAACTAATATAGCTACAGTTAATAAATTGACTTCCTTGGAACGCAAAAGACGTTTGCCGTTATAATTTGAAAATATTTTGTTTTGAAATTGGAATGTTGAATTAATTTCTGTTGCTTCAAGTTTAAGGTTGACGTTTCAAGGTTGTTAAAATTGTGTTGAAAATAATGAACAACTGTACCATTTTTGCGGTAATAATATAAAAAATATTATTCAATTATATTATTCAAGCCAAGGTCAATTTTTCCTCCGTGACTAGTGAAGGCTTGTTTTTACTATGGATCAATTAGGGGCTGAGTATTAATGACATGTCTTGTCTGGCATTCAAGTTACCGTTTCTTGAAGTTCTCTACAGTAGTTCTCTACAGTAGTTCTCTCATGTGAGTGTTGGAATGGATGAATTTGGACAAATAGTTGGAATATTTACGGAACTCACCAGTCAAACCATACGTAATTTCATAAATATCATTGGTTTTTCAGTTCATCTTTACTGATATTAAACTAATTTAAATAGTAAAATTACATATAAGGCAGCGAAGCGTCGCCGTCGGTTACTATTATACATTCTTAAATAAACTAAAGGTCATTGATATAATTACTTAATAATTGTATAATACAATGCAGTAATAATTATTATGATATAACGAAGATATTAATATATTCAAGTTCTGACGTCATACATCCGTTACCGTTGTAGTACAAAAGACATCAACGAGTTACCCGGTACATGGCCACGGAGTAATTATTTAAGTGGAAGAGCCTTTATTACTTCCAATAATGTTATTATACTCATATCTTTTAATATATTTTGGCAAGATTTTTTCGAAACGGTTGAGATGATTTATTACACGCTAAAGAATGCCCATTTTCGAAAATCTGTCTCGTCCCGTGGTTAATGTTTAAGTAGAGTTGAGACAATTTAACAAACCTGAGAAGAAGAATTGGTAAATAAATACCTAGGCTAGCATGGTATAAGTAGGTGTAATTTCCTTTTACCACTGAAGAAGGTCCCTTAAGGGTTTCTATCAAATAACGACGTCTATTTCCAAAAATATGTAGCCACGTCTATAAGGTCCCAAAAGTCCGGATCAATTATACAATTGTTATTAATTACAAAAATATCATGATTATTTATAAACGCAAAAAAAAAATTACAGTAACTTTCTTATTAATGTTATTTGCGCCGTTCTTCTTTTTCATCGCTAAGGTTACCGTGTGAACCATACGGTTATACTTGTCGGCCTTCATCGCTCTACAACAATAAACAGGTTAGCAAAAAATGTACAAATTATAATTCCCACATTCTTTGCAAGTAAAAATACAAGATAATCTAAAATTTTGTATATAAGCGTGTAATAACTATAATATTTTAATTTTATTCTAAAATATTATGTTATAAATAATTTGATAATAGTTTTAAAACGCGTATTAGTAAATAAAATTAGTGTGACGGGACATGCCACACTAAAGCCTTAACAAATTGAGAATCACGATCGTATGTAGCATAGATCATTAGATGCATACCTACTATACTTAGTAGTATAATAATATTTTGTTATGGTATTTATAGCAGTGACTTAAGTCCTTGCATACTCCCCTCCAAGATTAGCAAAATTCGTAGACCTAGGCATGCTCTCGAAGAGCCGGACGATAGGATCACGATCGCTCAACGTAGAGCTCACACGGCTCGCGAAGCCATAACAAAACGTCCGCGGTTCCGTCCTCGCCGTCGAGGCCGGAATACGCGCCGCGTTCGCTCCTAGAGGGCGTGCCTTCCGCACGTCCTGTTAGTCAGTGACGGTCCAGGCCGAGGTCCGTACCCCAAAGGGGGTGCCCCTGTGGCACGTCACTTAAATGTCTTTGGTTGAGGGCCATCCGCCCCACCACAGCCCGCGTAAAGTAGTAAAGGTCGTCTGAGACCGACTACTCGTCCACACAAAAAAAAAAAAAAAAAATCCTTGCATACTATAAGATGAGATTAATAATCGGGGCATCTCTAAATGTTTTATAAAGCGGACTACCTTGCTTGCAATTATTGCAATTGGGATGATTAAGCAGACATCAAGCAGAGTTTAACAAGTAACTCGTTTTAAAAAAGGAATAAACGATAGTTAGTTTTACACAGTTACAAAACTATGTGCTCCAAAAATATATATAAAAGCATAAATAAATAACCTTATACCACGCTACCCAGATTAATTAGTAACTAAGGTCTTAAGCCAAAACATGACAGAAAGGGTGAATTAGTAACACGGAATATTAATTCCTATTAAGATAAATAGGACCCTTACAATAAACTAAACTAACTAAAGTATTACAAAAATATATAACAGGTATAATTAAACGGGTTCCCTATTTTACTGCGAAAGTTGATAGTTCGATTTTTATTATATCGAACACGGTATCGCGATAATTTAGTTGTACGATGTTATCGTACATCGATGCTTTATTGGTGCGATGTAATGCTAGTGCGAAAAAATCTTGTTGCAAAAATCTTACTACGATTATTTGTTAGTTCGGTATCTTGTTAGTTCGATAGTACATCGGTTCGAAACTCCTATTGTTTCATGACATTTAATTACTTAATAACTTTATTTTAAATTATGGATATTAATGAAATAATTTATTTTTTATCTTTTACCTACTACTAACTAACAAGATACCGAACTAACAAGTAATCGTAGTAAGATTTTTCGCAACAAGATTTTTCGCACTAGCGTTACATCGCACCAATAAAGCATCGATGTACGATAACATCGTACTACTAAATTATCGCGATACCGTGTTCGATATAATAAAAATCGAACTACCAACTTTCGCAGTAAAATAGGGAACCCTAATTAAACATTGTTACCACAATAAATCGTGCGCATCAATTAACATAAGAACTGTTGACGCTCACATTAAGGCTAAGGATATGAGACTCTTATTAGCTTACCTAACACTTATAGTATGCATTGATAAATAAACTTGCGACCCGACCGGTTTCGAAGGGGTACAATTCTTATACTTTTTAATGACCTCTGTGGCATAGTGGTTATATAAAATGACTGCTACGCAGAGGTCTCGGGTTCGATTCCCGCTCAATGCAAATCTTTGTGTGCATAAACATAATTGTTTGCAATGGTTTGTGTGTTTTCTTTGTATAATATGTATGTATTTACAAAAGAAAAAGTATTTAAGTATGTTTATCCGTTGTCTAGTACCCATAGTACAAGCTTTTTAGTTTGGGACTAGATGGTGTTGTGTGAATGTGTGAAGAATATTTAAATTATGCACGTATTATACATATAAAACTACCCCTTGAATCAGTCTATATATTAAAAAATCTGCTTGAAAATCCTTTGCGTTGTTTTAAAGATTTAAACATACATAGGCACGGACAAACAGCGACTTTGTTTTATATGTAGTGATGATATTACATCGTCGTAAGTAGTATTAATAGCGAGACCTTAAGTACCGACCTGGCCTCCAGACGAAGCTTCAATTACGTATTGACATAAATTAAGAAAAAGCACAAAATTACACGCGAAATTGTAGTCATGTATACTCATTGCAATTATAGCATATCGTGAAAAGCTACATCACGGTATCGGTAGTTAAGAGCTGTATATTTATTAAATATGTTACAGAAACGGAATATTAAACCAAATTTTAAAGCAAGAAAACTGAGGTACAGCTTGCAAAGAATGTTTTGAGCTTAAGCCTTTTTTCTCAAGAAAGACTACATAAGCTAGATAAGCTACAATGAATACCTTCAGTGACGCAAACAAAATTGCGTGGGTCACCATAGTAATTAATAATTGTCTTCAAAATTGACAGAAGATTAAAGTTTAAAATTAATATTAATCTCGTTCACGGCCATTCTGTAAACACGTATGACAACAAAAGCAAGAGTCGTGTGCGATATCGTGTATGTTTTCATAATATATTGCGAACAGTAAATCGTCATCTTTAAGAGTTGCCAAAATAAGAAGAATGTATTTCGCCATGTGGCCGTGGCCATTGTATCCTTACACCATTGTACCGCATTTATCTTTTTAAGGTTTTGCCTTTTTAAAGATTGGCGATCATAAAAAGAGCGATTACTTTCAGAATAGGCTGAGTAAATCTGTTCTTGGAACGACTTAAGCTTGTATTATTGTTTTAAATACCATTTTTAGTATGTACTGTAGTTTATTCTAAACATTTACGTATTAAATGTTAAATTTACTACTACTAGGACGGTATTCTAGTAATGGCAGGAAATGTAACCCTAATAAATAATAAAAATATTTGTGAAGTGATCATGACTTACATATAAAGGCATAATATCAACTTAATTTACTTTTAATTCAAAATTATATTATAATATAAATAAATGCAAATGGGGTCTTGGATTACACCTTTTTACATTTTTTCACTTATTGTTCAGCATAAATATTATTATAATAATGAAAGAAGGTTTTTTTAGATTACTTATAGTTTACAGGATTGTGTATATTTAAATGTACTTATATAAATAAATGTTCAAATAATAGTAGTGTCTCAAGAGGAGTCGCTAGTGACCCTAGTCGTTAAACAGCGATCTTAAATGAACAATGAAGAAAAAAACATTTTGTAGACTACTCAGTGCTACAAAATATGTACAGTAAATTAAAAGCATTATGTCAACTATATTCAACAACGCTAGAAATATAAAGCTTTTTCTTGTTTCGAAATACGAAGCATGAGAATTCCCAAGAGCCATGTTACAAGGAAATTGACATAAAGAGTCAACATCCGATGTTGCCACACTTAAGCGACGGTTATTCAAGGGCTCGCCGTATTTTTTTTTAGGCAAAGATGTTTAGCACGTGACCGCCAGTTGTTCTAGGAACCGTACACATGTCCTGGCAAATACATTGGCCATTGGCAATATACAACATGGATACGGGCTTTTAATTGCTAAAAAACCTGTTATACCTCTTATGCAGATACATCTGCTTTTCTTTGTGTACTATGTAGCATATAACTGGTTTCTAGGTTGAAATGGAACTTTTATACTATATTAAGAACATGATAAGTCGATGCGGGTTCAATGCATTGTTGCTAACAGGCTGGCCTCACTGTCTTGGGTTTACTATTTTACCAAGTAATTGTGAATATGATTCACCTATAGATCTTAGAAATAACGGGAAATCTTTTATTCAATATAAGTCATAAAAATAACGGTAAACATATTTATTTTTTACGTCACAACTTTAGTAGTAAAAACCTGGTATTAATTATTTATCGAGCCAACTTTATGATCTATGCAAATATGGTGCAATATATTTGTTAAAAAAAACACGCACAAACACAAATTGCAAAACTATTAAAACTACTAGAATGTACTAATATAATCTATTTAACTAATTAAGCTGTAATAATAAACACAAAGTACTATAATTACCTATAAATTGATGCTTATTACCACAGAAACGCTTCTCGAATGTACCATTTGTTAGATGAGAACGCAAGTTTGTGGGGCGAAGTGGTTGCTGTGCGGCTGTATCCAATCGACTATATTGCGGAAACAATATAACATGGAGTCTATTATGCTCGCGTGATAGATATTATAAAATTCTATGAGAACACCGTCAATGATAAACCGCAAGGTAGTTCAACAATTTTATCCGTAGCTAAGATGGTAACGGGAACCTCATTTCTATTGTAATTAGTTTAAGGAATATAATAAAAGCTTTTATAAAATGTTAGACAAGGAATAATTATGCTTTATACCTTAAGATGACCAAACCATTTATACTTTTTTTACTAAAAAAAAAATAAAGCAGGTTTTTTGAATATCTGTGTTTCTGCTATTATAATAAAGTTCTAATCAAAATAATATAGTAAACACTTGCGTGTTGGAAGATACCTATGTCCAGCAATGGTCTGCAATAGGCTAGTTGATTGCTTGATTGATTGAAACACTGCTATTACTTGTAAAACTATTGAAACTTACCTAACGTGTCTCGCTCCCGTTATAATTTAACTAATCATTTTAAAAAACGCATCAACCTTTAAGGCCTACGCAGACCGGGACGGCATGGCAAGGGATTTTAATTTTTACTAATGGAAATTCAACCGTACTGTTACAGAAATACGACATAAATTGCTATGCTTTAAAATGATGCCGTGGCATTGAAAGGGATTTTATCGCACGGCAGTTTTCATTTTAAAGCATAGCAATTTATGTCGTATTTCTGTAATAGTACGGTTGAATGTTCATTAGTAAAAATTAAAATCTCTTGCCATGCCGTCCCGGTCTGCGTAGGCCTTTATGTAAACAGAACACGCAAGCACAATGAAGCTGAATCCTACAAATTGCAACATACATGCAAACCTATGCAAATCACATTAGTCAGTTCCATTAAGAGTAAAAACTCATTCGTTTTGTCCTCTTAAATTGTTCCGATATAACTATCGGTCTATGCCAAGTGCAACGATAACAGCACACCTGTTTCCACATGAAAACAGTAACTATAAACATTAGGAATTTCTTCATAGTAAACAAGGTAATAATGTAACTATGGTGCAAAGATCACGTGAACTATAAAATACGATTCTTTGACTTTATAGTCATAGAAAAAAGTATTATAGACAAATATTAACAAAGATATTGTTATAGTAATTAATGAATCTGGACGAGGCTCAATCTGTTTGCCAGGATCGTGACAAGTCGCGTTCTGTCGTCTCTGCCTACCCTGGACGGGATAAGGCGTGAGTTGTATGTATGTATATTGTTATACCAAGTAAAGTTTTATTTATACCACGCTGTCCGTCCGGGTTGGCAGGGAACTTTGTTTTTGGGTATTAAAACATTCTTAGGTTCAAACCTTAGTCACAAAGTTTTGTTTGGTTATTACAGAAGGGAACATTAACATCTAACAGCTATTACAGACTATTATGTACCATTATTTTGTTCATTTATTACACGTAACTGTGTGTAGAGTAGCTTTCATATTGATAGGTAAAAATGGTTATTGTATTTGTGATAAAACAACTAAAGTGTCCACTACGTCATCGACAGCGCCGGCTATTTTATCTCAAACATTTACGACCACCTAGGGCTGATGTCACTCAGTCCCCTTTATCACGACTTAAAGATATCAAGTTACTTAAGGACATCTTTAAAAGTCTCAAATATTTGTAGTTTGTTTAAAGGAATTAAAAAAATAAATACAAAGAATGGTAAGGTGGAATATATTACTTTATATGTGAATAAAATAAATAGCAAGCGGTAAAACGAGATTTAATTTTCAATCGTAAGGTCATCTCCGCCATTGTTGTGTCATGCCACAATAAAAGATAATCATTTCGTGTGTTTTAGAGCAATTTACTGTAGACCGCCCACGAATTTGTGTCTATGTGGAGTTATTATACGCATAAGTAATGAATATAACTTTTATAATTATTAAGGAGGCTAAAGAGCTTGGAAGTAAATAATTAACAATAATTATTGTTCGTTACTGTATGTTAAGGAATAGTAATTCATAAGTGCACCAAAGTCAATTACGTGAACATGGAGCTAATTTCAAATAGAACGGTTGTCTGACCTATTCCTTTGGCGTAAAAAATGTTATAGCTAATATTTTAATTAAAAGTTTACCGAAACATCAATTACACAGGAGCAGGACTCGCTACAGTTTTAATAGCGAAGCCCTTTTACAGTTTAAAATAACGGTGATGTTTTAACGGATAAACCAGTCATAAAATTAACATCGCCTTCGATGAAAATGAAGATGGAGGCGATTGCCTTTTAGATACCGGATTTTTTTCTATTAGCTAGTCGAATTAGTGGACGGTAGCCTTGAATACTTCGCTAAATATATTTGGGTCATTAACCCTCACCAAATCTGGTTGTGATTCACGCCGTGATCAAAATAATAATAAAGCGTTGAACAGTTTTTGCGACCGTTGGTCGAAGAAACGACGTATTAGAATCGTTTTTTGTATCTGAAGTACTATTTTAAAATATACGGAAGGTTAAATAATTACATTCGTAGGCGTACCGGTCGTAGGAAGGTAGGTATTTGAAATAGGTTGTATCAAATCATTGCTAGATTAAACGCATGTGCGAAATAACAAAGGCTGTTAGGAGAACAATTGCGACACAATAAAAATCTTTTCTTCTTTTCCATAATACCAGGCAAAACGTGCAGCCGCTATAAATGTTAGGTACTTTTAACTGTAACATTAAATAATTCTACCTAAAAGTTAAATTTAGAGTCGCCTGCAAAAATTTAAGTGTGTAACATTCTTACATATGGTCGAAACTGTGACCACATGCGTTCGTTTTAAATAATTCAAAACAAAAAATGTCCTTCATGGCGACCTTTTAACCGATTCTCAGACGCGACCCGCGCAGTCGCAGCTATGTACCGTGTACTATCGGTACTTATAGTTATGGAAAAAAGGCTTCAACGGAATTTTATGTGCTCTCGGACCGAAGCGGTTCTTCATAGCTGTCTTACGTTTTATAATACGTTAAATGCTAACAGCGTCCGATAACCCCGGCCGCAAGGTCACACTAGCCCGCCCCGCTGCCTCGCTAGTTTTTATTATTGCCTCGGGCAAGTTTTACTGCCGCCTTTACAATACACATGAGTATGTGCATGAATAATAATTTAACAAAATGTTACTTGACTTAGATTAAATACGTTATATAGTTTGTCCAAAAGTTCCTTGAGCTCATTACGTTTTCTCAGTATATCTAAAAACCAATATAAAAAAAATACATTATAATCCAAACTCTTTTAATCCGATCCTCTTCATTTTCTACAGCATGTATTATTGTCCCACATTCAAAGTCACATGGGTATACATTTCTATGCGTGTATTTTATTTACTTGTCAAGAACCATGTTCACCGCTAATATAATTTGAATGCCAATAATTATAAGGTATCTAACTATTAAATATATTTCATAAGACCGTTGATTGCTGGCTATTGTTTCGTCTCAGTAACAACTTATAATTAATCATTTTCGTGTTATATTTTGCCAATGATTAATGTGTCGATAATTACTAGGAACCAGAGTGGTAATGGTGTAAGCCGCAAAATGTATTAAGGTTATTAATGTGGAACATTTACTGGGTGATTGTACAACTGTAATTTAAAAAGCAGGTACATGTTACCTAAACATGCTTCAATAATTGTGACCAAATACTTATAAGTGACCGTGAAGTGACTATTACCCCTCATTACGTTGAGCAAGTTCTTTGTTTTCATCTTGATAACTTTATAGTTTGAAGTACATACAAAGGAGTGTCGCAAATCATATAAAACAAAAATGAATCATTAAGCTTGAATAGAACCCTAGACGTGTACCAGTGTTCTAATATAACTACTACGCCAGAAGAGTTAATGCTAATTATAAACTAACAAAACGGATATTTTATTAAAAAAAACCTTAGCGGAAAATGTACTACAAACTGTATAAAATACCTAAGGATCGATATACATTATCAAACTTAAAAATTCAAATGACGTATAAGGAAAACATCTTTCCTGCAAGTACACCGCTACATGCGTCTATGAGAATTTAAACATTTTCTAACTTTTGTATAGAGATTGTATAGAGTAATCCTTATATACAAGGACATCGTTTTTTTAAATAGTGGGTCTCTACTCTACACGGGCTTAGCGCAGCAATAATTATAATACCTAATAATATGTTCTTTTCAAATAACATAAGTCACCAATCTATACTATTATATAAAGCTGGAGAGTTTGTTTGTTTGTTTGAACGCGCTAATCTCAGGAACTACTTCTTCGAATTGAATTTAGTTTTCAGTTTTGGATAGACCTTTAATCGAGGAAGGCTATAGAACATCAAGCTAGGACAAAAAAAAATTTTTTCAAATTTAGGGGGCCTAAGCGCCTACCCAGAAGGCTCATGGTGTCTCAGAGGGCAATGGAGAGAGCTATGTTGTAGCTTGACCTATGGGCCTACTCAGAAGAATCATGGTCACTCAGAGGGCAATGGAGAGACCTATGTTGTAGCCTGTCCTATGGGCCTACTCAGAAGGCTCATGGTCACTCAGAGGGCAATGGAAAGAGCTATGTTGTAGCCTGACCTATAGGCTTACTCAGAAGGCTCATGGTCATTCAGGGGCATTGGAGAGAGCTATGTTGGGAGTTTCCCTGCGTGATCGAATCAAAAATGAGGAGATTTGCAAGAGAACCAAAGTAACCGCCATAACCGGTTAAAGTAGCGACAAGCAGGGCACATAGCGCGGAGAACCGACAGCTGTTTAGGCAGAAAGATTCTGGAACGGCGACCGCGTACCGAAAAGCGCTGGTGTGGACGGCTGGAAGCCGATGGATGAGGGAGGCGCAGGACCGCACAAGGTGGCAATACTTGGAGAAGGCATACGTACAGCAGTTGACGTCGATTGGCTGATAATAATATGATGATGATGAATAAACTTTGTATGGATTATACAAGTTTTTTTTTATTTCATTTCAAATTTAATCGCAGACAAAGTCGCGTTTTACAGCTAGTATACAATATGGCACAAGTTTATTTAAAGAGTGGTACAAAACGATCTTACGAATTCTACCTGTACTTACTCATACATTGCTCTTACAGAATCAATGGGTTTTACTTCTTGTGCAATCAACGTTTATACACAATCTGTAGATGACGCGTAAGAGTGAACAGTTTTTCATTACAACACTATTATTCTAACCCTCTTCCTGTCCCGTGCTGTCTGACAAACATATACACTATTTTAAAAAAAGAGCACGTTAAGATGAAAATATGCGAATTTATAATACTAAAACATCTCAATATCATTGAAGATACGTCATATTAAGAAGTCGAGCAAACGCTCTAGGATAACTAATTATTACCAAAAAGTGATGCGGAGAAGGCTGCCCGTTAATGGCCAAATAATGAGTGTTCGTATTCAAGGTTAGACTACAGTGTTCCTCAACAGGAAATAGCGAGTAAGTGAATAGATATGAACGCGGTAATTACGAGACCTTGACTTACCGTTTTAGAATAAAAACCGCGCTATTTAAATGTGAAACGCACACATTGTTGTGTGCCTTTGTTTAGTTTATCATAAAAATATATTTTAATATCTATGAATCGTTTTTTTTAGAATCCTAAAATCGGCAAATAAGCTTGTATTGAAGCTTGTTATCCCGAGAAAATGATTTAAACAGGCTCTTGCGAAAACTCTTAACAGGATGTAAAACCATGTTTTACAATTAAACTAAAATTTTGTATACTTTAAATGTAGAGCAATATTATGAAGTCCATAAAGATAATACTTAACTAAAACCGAAATCATATGGTTAATATGCCAATAGCTACCACATAAATACACGTTTCGTAAATTCAACAAAAAACTAGCAAGTCCAAAAATTAATAAAGTAAAAAATACATTTAAAAAAAACTCTTTTGAAATGAACATTAACAACACTTGTTGTACTTTTTTATAACTAAAAGCCCTGTAAAGAAAAAAAAACTTGTAATTATGACACATTATGCTAAGAACGTATCAATCAGTGCTTATGACGTCAGCGTGAATCGCTAACGGTTATCATCTAAGTGCTGATGTAACCGTGACCGTGGTTGAAGTACAGTAATGATATACAAACAAACATAATCTTGCATATGTTTAATATATTAATGATTTAAATTAAATTCTTTGTTATTTTGATATGTATTTTTAAAATCGATTACCATTAATCAACATAATGAAACGAATGACACGACATTTCAAAGCTTGTTTGGCTGCTTATTTATTTCGATTTTAAAGCAGTAAGTATAGTATAGCTTTCTTGCCGGTGCCATGCGAATACGTAGATCAGGAGGAGTTCGAATCATAAACAATACAATAATTAAGTGTGTGATTCAAAATATCATAATTATCCTTAAAAGTCACCGCGGCCGCGGTCTAAGCATTTATTCTTAGGGCTCAAAGAAAGAAATTTAATAATACTTTTAATAGTTACCTACCCGTTACGAAAGTACAACATAAAAACAAAATGAGACATTAAAATCTATTATGAATGTAAATTATTACTCGATGAAATATTTAAATTATATTTACGTGAATTTGCTCATCTGCCGTTAAGTACGTGTTTATATGTAGGTATATAAATGAAAACCTGTTATTAGTAACAGTTTTAAAACAAAATAACTTATACTTTTGTATTATTTATAATATTGGTACTAAACAAATATGTACAAGTTATTTGCCACTTTGTGTGCATAGGTCCTAAACCTATGCTGCATACATAGATTTTATGAATATCACCACTTTGAAAAATTACTGTTGCTAAAGATATCCACTTACTCTTAAAATAATTGCGCTTTTATCTTAAGCGATCCTGTTGTTGCCTCCTAGCTGTTTTCTTCAACAATAATCCCCTTAACTACGCCCTAGTTAAAATTAAACAGGTTTTGTGTAGAAACAAAACCTCTACGATGATTACCAATTTCGTTGCATTCTTTAAATTAAAATTATCTTTTTTCATAAAACAGTCCTTGGGTCTTTTCTTAAAACTTAAAAAATAACGTATAGGTATACGTAAGTTTTCTTATAATTATACAGAACATGTTATCAATAAATAAAATTAACGTTGTTTATCTGGAATATTATTAACATAAGCGATCTGGTTTCAAATGTCAAATGCATACTTTGTACGTTTAATTACGTGTAAGTAATCAATAAGATCTACTCTAAGCAACAGAATTTTGCAAAAAGGTCCAAACTAATAACTTTTTTTCCATACTATATATTGAAGCAACACATGCAATTAAATACCATGCTTGTAAATGTTAAAGAAAAGGAAAGTTAAACCACAATACACCTATACCTTGACAATGAAAACGGGATTGTCCAGAGTATAATTAAGGACTTTACTTTTTGCTAACCAAAATGGGTTAGAAACTATGGCATTTTTCAAAACAAACATTGATTTAGTTTCAACAGTAATACAGTATAAGATAGCACTAATTAAGCTAAGCATGCGATAGTGTATATTTCCACAGCAAGCTGATATTTGGTACTAATTGATACTGTAATACAACCTTGTCTAGAGGGCAAACGATGTTGATCTAACTATGTTTAAATTTATTTCAATGTAGTATGCAAATTGTAATTGAATCATTTGGTCGAAAAGTAAACGATGAACTAATGTGTCCTCTTTAGTTAGGATAATAATTAAGTACAATCGTTGTTTAGTTCAAAGTGCGATTTACTATTTTTGCCAATAATCTAAAATTAACATAACTATTTAGAATAATTTTTCCATTTTACGAATTTCTTGCCTCTGAATCTTCAGATTAGGATTGTGTAAACATTAGTCATAATTTCACCAAATTCGATTGTTTTTTGTAGTAGCAACATTACAAATGTTGGAGTGACTTATGTTCTATTCTAAGAACTAAGAAATAAGCGGCATTTATACAAAGAACAAACGTAAAATATTTACGAGCCTTAAATGCCGCTATAAACTTTAACAACAAATTCATCACCAAATATCCTTTCCCGAAACTGAAAGCACAACAAAATAGTGTTCTTTGGACGATGAGATTCAAAATGAGAGTCCACGTTTCACGCCTGGCTGCGCAGACGCATACAATTACAAACACTGCATAAAAAAGCCCAACAATGCCAGACATCGTCCTTGGGTCCCTAACAAAAGCCGAGAAAGGGCAAAGAAACTCGTTCGGACCAACCTTGGGACTTTCACTGACTACCTACTTGTATTTGCCATAATAGAGATGTATTTTTTTTAGGACTATTTTGGTATTTCAAAATTCCTTGGGTACGGTTTACATTTAAGCCGTATACACAATAAGGTGTATTATTTTAAATATCCTTTAACTTACATTACACTATAAATAAAACATAAGTAGAATAAATATGTTGTAATGTTTGTTTGTTTTCTATATGATTTTTTATATTATACAGTATTCCATGCTATACGCAAAATTTAATATTATATTTTATATATTAAACACATACGATAGGAAATAACAAAAAGTTATTTTGTCATCAATAGTTACTAGATTTGGGTTGAGATTGATTCAGCCACTGACCAAGCAATTACAATAATACGCTAAACACGTACATATCTCATACACACACACACCCTAGTATTGTAATATGTTGAGCTTGTTTGTGATGGTGAGCGTTACCGTTATGGTGGCACATACCAATGACGTCAACTAGACCTCATGCTGCCGACACCACGTGAATACGTTAGTAAAATAGCGAGGACATTTTAGTTACATACTAACTTATAACTCGTTGAAGCTCGCTTTTAGTTGAAATGTAGTTACATTTGTAGTTACTTCTTAACAACGTGTTTTTGCTCTTTTAACCTATTTCATTTCCTTTATTTCAGATCGAGATGTATTTGGTGATACTAGAAAAGAAAGAGATAAACGTTCAAAAGAACGCAGATTTGTCTCATCAATACTCGGAGGAGATGTGCCTTATGGCAGCCACCGAGGACATGTTTTAACACAAGCAGAACGCAAACAATACTTACCAGTCGTTGCAGAAGAAAAGAAAGCTGAAGAGAAACCCCTCATAAAAGAAGAAAAGGTCTCTTTGGATAGCGACCCTGTAGTATTGCCCTCTAGAAACAGTCCATCTCCAGAAAATGCACCTTCTCCCGGCATTGACAATAGTGTAACCTGCCAGAAAGTATCAGTTATACAAAGAACACCATCACAATCACAATTTCAAAACAATAAAAAAGAAGTAGGCGATGTTAGTATTCCACAAACCCTACCCACGTCGGAGCCCGAACAGGACCAACCGATAGATTATGCTATTGCAAGAAAACGTGGCGAATCAGAAGATGAAGAAACGGAAAAGAAAATAAGAGAACAAAGAAGAACTAGTAGTTCAAAAATTGCAAATGGAATACTAGCCAGGCCTTCATTAGTGCTGCGTAATTGTCCAGCAAACAAAGTTCCTGGTATCATGACTGCAGCAGCAGGACATGGAAGATCTACTGGTAACAATAGTTCTAGTGGCAGTTCACAAACGAGTGGTGGTTCTGGTAGCTTCAGCTCAGGCGGAGGTGGTACAGCGCCGTCTTCTGGTGGTGGTGGAGCTATGGGAGGTGGTTCAGGCAGTGGTGGTAATGGACGTGATGGTCGCTCTAACTACGGACCTAACAGCCCCCCTACAGGGAGCCTGCCACCTTTTTACGAGACCTTAGGACCATCTACTAAAAGTGGTCAAAATTCTTTTAATGCCAATAGCTCATTTTCAAATGAGTTCAATATTATCAATGGGTTCAACATGGATTGTGAAAACAATGATAACGCCACGAATTTTCCTGAACAAAGTAAACAATATTCATTAATGCAAAATGCGCATTACGGGCTAGCATTAAAAGACGAGGAGATAGATTACGAAAACAAATCTTTAGAAAATATAGGTGCAATTGGCAATTACGGTAGTAATTTTGACGATTCAATGGTCGTCGATATGGGAGAAGACGTCATTGATAACTATCAGTTTAGTAATACTCTGACTTTCCCTGGACCAAATGAAGGAATATTAGGCAATCTATCTGATTCAGCTGAAGACTTTGCTAGCTTATTAAACAACCATGTAGAATCAATTACAGATTCTGACATAAGAGAATCATCATCTATCACTCCAGATTCAGTACACAACCCGGTTGACATTGAATCATTAGCAGAACAAGTTAATTTAAGTAGACAATATTATGAAAAAAACTATTTATTCAGTCCAGAAAACAATGGTTCCTCGTATAACTTTGCAAAAGAACGACCTGATTTATTAATGCAACTAAACCCTGCTCTTCTGCAACACGGTGAAGGTCAAATGCAACAACTACAAATCCACGTACAACTACAACAAAGACAACAAATACTATCACCGGGCTTCCCCTTCACTAGTCATCCTGCCTTGGACCTCGACTCACCTACGGGCACTTCGCTGCCATCCCCCGGCGGCAACAACTCTCTGGATGGGAGCAGCCACATCGAGAACTCCGCTCTCAGTCCTGCAGCTGCTGTAAGTCTCAAGAAAGGCTCTGCCGAGGGCAAAATTCAAATCTTGCATCAGAGGGTAAGCATTATTTGATTTTAAGGCGAAGCTTTGATTTATTATCAGTTCTTCCATGTCGTCATACTCAATAAAATGATGACATTGAAGTAAACGTAAATTATTATATTACGCCGAGCCAAAATCAACTTATGCTTTAACTTTAACTGCACTATAATCTGAGTATTCGTGTCACAATAGAAGTAAGCTGTTGCCTTATAATTCAATAATGAATTACTATCTTTTCTTCTGACACTATACTTTTCTAGTTATAATTAAAGTAACTTCCTAATTCTTATAATATTTTCATTTATTACAGTTGGGTCTACCAGCGGAACTGCCATTAGAATTCATTAATGGAGGGCATGGTGTAAAAAATCCATTAGCAACTGAGGCGAATGCAAGACAAAGGGAAGAGGAAAAGAACAAACAAGTATTAGTAAGCGAAGACGATCCCACGAAGTTCGTTTGCAGGGTCTGTTCGAAGAACTTTACTTTACAGAGGCTTCTAAATAGACATATGAAATGTCATTCCGATGTAAAGAGATACCTGTGCACATTTTGTGGCAAAGGTTTTAACGACACATTTGATCTCAAGCGACATACGAGAACGCACACAGGAGTACGCCCTTACAAATGCAACCTCTGCGAGAAATCATTTACACAAAGATGTTCTCTGGAGTCCCATTGCTTGAAAGTACATGGAGTACAACACACATACGCATACAAGGAAAGGAGAACTAAGGTAATTATTTACATTACTATTTATCACAAATCATTTTATTGGTTCTAAATAATTTACTAGCCATACTTATAAATATATTTAACATGCATAATTACTGTAATTTTAGATCCACAATTAATTTATTGTAATTGTTTCTTTCAGATGTACGTGTGCGAAGAATGTGGACACACAACATCAGAGCCAGAAGAACATTACATGCACTTAAAAAAACAACACCCCTACTCGCCTGCGCTCTTAAAATTTTACGATAAACGACATTTTAAGTTTACAAACGCGTCGTTTGCCAATCAGCTATTAGGCTCACTGCCTATGCCAGTACATAACTAATTATATCTAGTTAATAAGAACAAGAACTGTTACTATTATGACTTGCAATCATTATGGACATATCTGTTCTATGGACTGCATCATGGGCATTTTATAATATAATGCGTAATTTCTGCATGTCCAATACATAAGAACATTTTGTCTGTAATGAATACAAGTGTCAAAGAATAGGTACCGATTAAGGTATCGAATTTTTTCAACAACATGATTATCAAATCGAATGAATATGACATTTCATATGTACTTAAAAACTACGAATTTATTCCGTCCGTTTAATTTTTGTCTAAACAACCCAGTTATTAATTTAGTTCAAAATGAGCCTGCACACTCAAAATTCCTCTTAGTTATGTAATTAATTTTGTCTTCCAATTATTTTATTGTAGACATTCCGTGATTAAGAGAAAACATATTTAATACGGTTTGTATTATCTGAGGAACAGTTATGTTCCATTGAAAAAAATACCTTAATTTTTTAACGGTCAACGTGAAGTAATCCACTGGCCTACTAAGTTAGGCATGACTGCAATTAAAAAATCAAAGTATCGGGTATTATGTGCAATCTTTGGTGATGGTACGGGATTAACATAAGCTAAGTATAAGTTAGGCTAAAATATTAGATTTAGTCCGTTTGTCTTATGGAAAACGATTTGTAAGTTTCATTTCAAAACAGCCGGGTAGACTTTATGAAACTGTATTAGTTTCAGAGATGAGTTTTATATGGATGGTGCTAGAAGGAGATTATGCTGACTTGAAATGAAACATTTTATGGATCGGATGACACTTCTTGTCCGATCTATAAACTTAAAATGTCAAAGACTAACTCTTTGATGTAATAATAAAACCCGCGGTAAGGAATCTCTTTCCTCGTTTTAGTGATACTAGCTCCTAATTATTTCTCAAATTTTAATAACACAAATTATGTCACAATTTTAATTTGTATTGTACCTATAGAAAAATGTTATGTTTGTTTTGTTTGTACTTATTAATAATGGCGAAATTGTTTAAATTCGATAGTGACGTCAGATATGGCGTCACATAATGTCGTACCAAGTTGAACTGCATTTCTAGAAGTATTTATATTATTTAAATTAAAATATTGATCGGTTACAGTCCGTGCTGTGAGTGTGTGAGTATATGTATTGTGTAAATGTGTAATTTAATGCGTCAATTGTTATAATTTTAATGATACGTCAAGGTCGGCTGGATGAAGCGCTTCCGAGTTAAGAAAGGAGTTTTAAAAGACTACGATGCTCAATTGATACATTTGCGCTTTCACAGCGAAGCTTGTGGATAAATTAAGTACATAAAGAATTGTAAATAAATCTAAATTTAGAAAATAGTAGTAAAATTTTGAGAAAGTAATATTACCTAATTATATTAGCCGTACCTACTTAGCATTTATGAGATTTTTAAAAAGATAATTGTTAAAATATTTTGTACAATTTGGTAAGATATAGATCTGAACGTTTATATTGGCTTATCATCGGTCTATACATCGACGCAGGTTCGTAACAATTGTGATAGCGCAATGCCTTCGTTTTATAATACTTGTCTGTTGCATTTATTAGCATTTCGATACGATTTCAAACTGTATTTTAAGAAACAAACAATTTTTTACTCTGTATTGATAAGCAATATATCATCAATAAAATTTTGTTGTTTCATTTTCCATGAAAACAATTTCTAAATAAATACCCGAACAATTTCTGAATAATACAGATACATTTGGTAACTAAAATTAATATTTTCTTTACTTATACCAACTAAAATATTACTTACCTATATTGAATTTAAAATAAAAAAACTGAGTAAAATTACTAAAACATTTTGAACTGCTTACTTATGAGTACCTGAGAAGATTTTTCGTATTTGTCCCGAAGAATAGTGTAATATCATCTTTATAAAAGTATAATTTTTATAATTACGCCGCCATTGCATGAGGAAACAAAGAAAAATTTGTAAGAGGCCCAAAAATACCCTATGTCCACTAAGATCCATTGAAAAGAGCAGCAGCTGATAGATGAAGTATTTAAACCGTATTGCTAATTCGAAATGAATAGCAGATGTATAAGGCTTCATTCTTAATATATGCTAAATAGTAATATAGTAGCTTACTAACAACTATAGATACAAAATAATTTACTGTCATCAAATACATTCGTATATTTTATTATGTAATAGGTCAACACCAATACCAGAATTATTCCCTTGGGTGTCATAAGCCGCGACTCTAATATGAAAAAAAGGATAGCTTAAGATATCCATGACATTTTAAATTCTAAATTAGACTCATGGGAGCATACTATGAAAATTTCTCCAATTTTTTTCCCCATTAGTATTTAATATTTTAACATTGATAAAACCATTAGTCGTCTGTCAAACATCCTACACAGTTAAGCAGTTAACTTTAAAGAACAACCACGTAACAATTCTTTGAAAAATGAGTGAATCTGATAACAATAAACTTATGCAAGAATATGTCAAAAAAATTTACTCAACAGTTAGAGTTCTTGAAATTTCAGGATATAATAGATTTATTATAAGGAATGGCAAGATCGTTGCAAGGAACTGGAATACTATGCTATATAATATTGTTATAATTCTCTTGCTGGACCTCGGAGCAACAATAATATTATGGACGGCTAATATGAATGAAAAAACATTAACTACAATTGAGTTTGGTGGATTACTTCACTTTACGATATTTGCAAATTTATTTTTGATTCACGTAACATTCAGTGATAATAAAATGGGCCCCTCCTTGATGAATAATATTATAAAATTTGATAATTTAATTGGGCCTGAAGAAACAGAATGCTTGAGAGATATTGCAATTAAGTTTTTCAAAGTATTAGTTATGATAGTAATGATCACTCAAGTTGCAGTTGTCACATATATGTACTGCGTGTTTGATGTATCTTTGATTGTACATGCTATAGGCACTACATACTTTTTTTGGATATTCTTTGCATATGATGACATTGGTTTCTTTCTATTCTCTGCTATATTTTTAATCACAAGAGCCAGATACTTAAATGTAGCTTTGATTAAAGCTACAAATATAAGTACGACGCATATACCAACACAATTACTTCTCCACTTGACATTTTGGCCAACAAAATTTGACGAATTAGTAACATTCGACACCAGAGCGAAGAACAAAGACTTCAGTATCTTATTTAAAATGTTATTAAATCAATTGGAACTTTTAGAACGATGTTACAAGTTTCCTGTAAGTATGAAAAGCTTAAAGTTTATTTTTATTCTAGTCATGATCCTCCATTTCTGAACAGTTTAATTTTGAAACCGAGCCATAGAAACTTTAATGAGGGCGGTAACAATACCCTACAGTAACTATTGTTACCGCGCTCATTAAAGTTTTGAACTGATTTCAAAATGAATTAGTAGGTTAACTGTTTCAGGGACCTAACAATATGCATAATGTTACCTTTTTTTAACTTTGAAAACCTTTTGCACCCGTCCCACCGTCTTTGTAGCAAACAGTCTATGGACTCAAATCGTGTAGTTGCTCAACCGGGGTCCTGCCGTTTGGCAAAATATGTTTCGTCAAATTTCACTTCCCAAAAGACTTATCGCAAATTTAATTTCCCAAAAGGATGCTTAGCAAATTTACATTTCGCATTTTATTTACTTGGTCAAATATTCATTTGGCAAATTTTTACTTGCTCAAATTTTATTTAGTCAAATGTACATTAAGCAATTGCTTTATTTTGTAAAAAAAATATATTCCATAAGGAAGTTCTTTCAAATTTTAATATGGGTGAAAAATTTAGGCTCGCTTAGGTGTAAGGGCTAGAAAAGTGGGTTAGGTTAGGTTTGAATTGTGACCCCAACAGAGCCAGAATTGATTTCTATTGGTAGTGCAAATTAGGCCAAGTTTTTAAAAATCGTTTGATATATTATGATATAATATATCATAATGTTTATATCATAATGTTTATATCATTATATCATAATGTTTGCCATAATTTTAAATGCCATAATTTCATATGCAATAATAATATTTGCCATAATTTCATTAGACATAACGCCAATTAAACTCAACGGAGCCCCGCTTCGTGGATCTCTTACTTTAGCATGGTTTAAAAATTAAACCTAACAAAACCTATCCAAGTGAGATTGCTCTAAGCCGGGGTGTTAACCATAAATTGTATTATGGCAAATGAATATTATGACCGAGGACGATTATGGCAAACAATATTATTCACATGAAATTATAGAAAACAAGAGAATACCGTTTGGTAAACAATAAATTGCTAAAAAAGTGTTGCTAACTGTAAAATTACGAAAAGCTGGTTTTGCCATATGAAAATTTGGGAAACATATTTAGCAAGTGTCACTTAGGAAAACGTTTTTTGCCAAACGTCAGTAATCCTGATCAGCCACCTTATGGTCTTTATTAGGATAAGCGGCGTTATTACTAGCCTGTATGGAAGGCATGCTTTTGTCAACCCACTTTTTTATTGAATAATAAACTGGGCGCACTTACTCTGGTTAATACTAATTCGATATCTATGTATTGTAAATCAGTGCTTGAAGCCTAACCGGTTTCAGTGAGGTACTGAAACCGGTTAGGCTATATATAAAGCAAAAGACGTCACATTTCGAGAATTGCTTCACTGGAACATTCTGTTAGGCGTCTGTTGATTGTATTACTTTCATCGTGTTTAATTCTAGGCCCCTTAGAGTATATATTAGCAAGTTACAGTGCGCGCGAATGGATATTTAAACTGGAAGCAGATAAGGTGTTGCTTGAATAGTGATTCTTAATGATCAAAGTTTTCATATAATTGTACAACAAACATCTTGCTTACAATTCATACTAGCTTTCGTACGTTCTGTAGCTTGCCTATGTATACTCTATGTTATACCCAAATTAGGAATAAATTGTTTTAATGTTCTTAATGACGATCGATTTTTGATGTTCTTATTTTGTTAGAATTTGCCACAAAAGTTACGACAATACTTAAGAACACGTCGATAAGTCAAGTCACTTACCTCAAGGATTTTTACTGACAAGCTGCATCACAAAGCTGTTTTTTACCTTTTCTTTATTCGAAATATAATATTAGATATCTACAATTTTCATTATTAGGTATTTATTACAGATAACACTAGGTGTATTTACAGTAATTATGGCTGCATTTGTCACAGTTCAGATGTTTATTATGTTCGTTGAATCTTCGGTAAGTATCATCAACAGTTTGTTTAGTGTCTTATTTTTATGTATGCCTATGATATGCCTACTTATGGTATGTGGTTTAAATTTCCAGTCTGAATTACTCCGAGCTAGCGCTATAACTGGCTGGGCAGTCGGATCTTGGTTTTATATACTCTCAGTAAGTTTACTCACAGATAGTTTCCATGTACAACTTGAGATTACGAAGCTAATATGTGGATTTGTGCAGCTAATGCCATCTAGTTCTGGTTCGTATAATTTTCTTACTTGATTGACATTTTGTTATAATAAGTGCAAGTACACTCCAAAGATTCTTGCTGGAGATATTTTTAATAAACAAAGGGAAGGACATTGTGTTATCCTACAGCCAAAAGTCCTAAAAACAGTGAGTTATCAGAACAACCATTTTTTTCGGTGGGAAACTCTCATGGAGTTCGCCCGCTCCGGGGCGAAGGGCTCTGTCAGACTTCTACTGACTAAAACCCCTTGGTTTTCCGTCTCTCACGTGTGCCAGGCGCCGCAGGAAACCATGATTCTTCCGCAGCCCCGTCTAGTGCTGGCCCGCTCCTTAGCGAACCCCATCTCGAGGATGGGTGAGGTCCTCCCCTTGCATCAGAAGAGGCGCGCGTGGGACACTACGCGCCGCCATCTCGGGTTCATGGAGAGAAAAGGCCACAGACTTAACAGTCTGCCGCTCTAGAACCAACTTAGGGTATCAGTACAACCCAATTTAACAATAGTTTAAGATAATTCAAGTTTCTAATAGGAACAGACGTAACCATATTAGGTATCTAGACTGTTTTCCTAATTTAATATGTTCAGTAAGTTAGTAAACACAGTATTGTACGTGATCAGAATTAAATCAGTCTTCAACCATTCATGAAACTTTGTACGTACCTAATACTTTCTTTGACATGTTAAAACATCCGTATAATACTCATTACACGGTTTTTTCCGTATTGTGTATTGTCGTATACATCAGTGATGTCATGCATCATCACATGTTTATGATATTAGGCTTTGTATTTTAAGTCATTTTAGTTCGTATGTAACTAAAATCGGTAAATAGGGCTAATGGGTGAGGAGACCCCTCACTCGGTGGACCAACGTAGGTAGGACGGTGGGAAGGCGATGCACCAGAAACAGATGGTGGGACCGCACAAGGAATTGAAATATTATATGGAGGAGGCCTATGATCAGCTGTAGACGTTCATTGGCTAATAATTTTTGATGATGATCTAAAATATAGATACTCCAAATTAAAAGTCGTAGGCCGCCCGAGTGGATTGTATTACTGTAATGCATTTACTATACTAATGTAAAGGCTAAGTGAGTTTAGTAGTTTTTACATGAACAAACTATCATCCAGGAACCGTAGCCAGTAGTGAGAATACATATTACTAGACCTCAAATTGGCATAGTGTCTCTTATTGATCTCTATAATTAATACATTTGCCTGTACATCAGGGGTCTTCATTCGTGGTTGGTTTCAGAACAACACAGAAACGCGAGTCGTACTTAAACTTAACTAGAATATAATCAAAATGTATTATTTTTTCCAGCTGAAGTACTTAAACTGACTAAGGACGTCTTAAAAACATTAGAATCAAGAGATGCGAGGGTGTCATTGTATAACGTTTTTGTTTTTGACACTGGGCTCGTATTCAATCTTGCAGCTTCGACATTCGTATATTTGACAATGCAACTACAACTGGCTTTCCCAAAAACGGACAACAATAACAAATTTACAAATGGCTCCAAAAGCGATATCCCTGAATTAAGTTTTAGTGAACTTAAACATTTTTTATTATTTTAAGCACTCAGATAGTGTTTAATAGCTAAACAACTTGTTTTTGATGAAGTGCACGCCTCTTTTCTGATTTATATTAATTTTAATATTGGACATTACAAATTATACAAGAACTAAAATGGTCTTATATTATTTTAACTCCTACTAATCCATTTTTATCGTGAGACATGACCATTGCGCATACGTCAGAACTACAGAAGCAACAAATCATTGATTCATCTCTTCCGTGTTCCACCTGCATCATAGCTTTTCTCATCTCATTAGAGCTAACACAACAAATGGGAAGCAACTTATTATAAGTAATAACTTTTGCACACAAATAATATAAACATGATTGAAAATAAAATTTTGAACCAACACTTGTTTGTGTCCTTCTCAAATGATAGTCCTGAGCCTGGATTTCTCTCGTGTCACAAATGTTGTTGATGTTGAAAGCCCTGCGACACAAAGCCTTATCCCTGGTGCGGGAGTTGTCATTTTAATAGAAAAAATATATTTGTAAATAATGATAAGTCCTAACACAATCATGTCGGTTGGCAAAGTGCCAAATATTACGAACATCGAAACCTCATTCACATAAGTAATTGGAAGGAATGTGATTATATCCCGAATTGACTAATGCGTGTAACCATGATAATTAAATAAATACATGCTATTTGAAAATGACAGAAAATTTTTACTGTAGTTATTTGTATTATAATTATATTCATTCATTCAGTCAATAGGTATCATCATTATTTTGATTTTGGGTTAATAGTTTGACGGTATCTATTCAATTTACTAAACGCACTGGATACTTTGTTACAGAACAATTTTATAAATATTATAGACTACCTGAGCACCCCGTTTCGCTTGCGTTACATATGCAAATATTTTATCAAAAGCCATTTTTAACTTGTTGAGAGTTTAAAAATATTTCAACAATTGGCAATTGGCAACTATATTTAGGCTAAAGGCCAGCGTAAGTGTATTTAAATCCTATCTTTGGACATAAAAACCGATTGTGAAACTCGTGTTGTTTAAATGTTGTGGTCTTACGTAGTGGTCTTCGATAACTAGATTTAGGTAAGGGTTGAGGTTAAGGGTTGAACTGAAGAATCTTTACTTCTGAAGTTACTTTAGAATTAGAACAGCAGCACAGAAACATGCGAGAATTTTTTATCATCGACCCACAAGAAAGAGCTGAGCAAAGACAAAATAAACATAAAATTTACGTAGTGTTCATTTTGAAGTTTTGGGGGTAATTTCTGTTATTATGTTAAGTATAGGGACTAAAAAAAAGTTAATTAAAATCGAATTATTGGCAGATTAATAACGCCTCGTTTCTTTAAGACAAATCAGCAAGGAGCATTCAGCAATGTAGTTCACAAATTTAAAAAAAATCTTTACGTAGATTTTAATTAAAAAAATGTGAACCTTATCATTCTAAATGCTTCACCAAAACCTACGGACCAAACATGGACTAAATTTTGAAAATAATTACCTAATTAGTTTGAAATTTACGTGCATATGAATAACAAATTGTAGCAATTATGAAAATGAAACGAAAACGTTCAATTGCTACACTATGGTCAAGCTGATTTGGTATAAATATTACTGAACGGCCTATTCCATATCAGTAAATAAAATTCATCCTCTTGTTTAAGTCAGGGAAGTCCAGTAAATACAGGCAAAATGAAGTTCATTTTATCAATCCTTGTCGTTGCTTTGGTTTTAGTTGCTGCTGTAAGTACCAACTTTTTTTTTTATATTATTTTAAATTAAATTAAAAAGTTCCTAAGCTATGGTCCCTAAATAATAAGTTTCAATTTATATATGTCGCAGGGAAATGAGGAAATCAGGGATTTCACGAAATCCCTAGGGATATGACGAAATCCCGTTTGTACTAGAAAAGAAATGCTCATATTTTTGTTTGTAGGTAAAAAAACACAAGGATTCCAACTTCTGTAGGTTAGGTTAGGTTAGAACTGTGACCACAACACAAGCGGCCGCCGAAGTGCAAGGCATTTTCGTCATTTACCGGGATTTCGTGATATCCCTAGTGATTTCGTGAAATCCCTGGTTTCCTCATTTCCCTGCGACATATATAAATTCGGTCTAATTAACCGACTCAAAACGAGGAGGAGATCCTCAATTCCGTTATATTTCTTTTCTTAGTCAGTTAAATTAGTAATTTCTTGACCAATGTTTGTTGGATGTTTCCACCAAGATATCATTATAATTGATACTTGTAAAAAAATTGAATTACTGTGAAAATCATCCAAGTCGCTAAAATTAAATTCAATGAGCACTTTATTAGAGTCGATATATTAATTAAAAAATATTTTTTACAGAATGCTTTTTCTTCAGATGACATTGCCGATGCCGGTGAGTTAAGAACTAAGTCATTGCTACCTAATGCTAAGCTATTAATTACTAAGCTTAATCTTTTATTTATCTTTATTTTTATTATACTTCATAAAGAAATCTCATGGTTAGTTACATATATTACGTTTACTTTGTTGTGTGACGTAGTGGGTTCGATTGCCGCTCAATGCAAATCTTTGCGTGCATGAACATGATTGTTTGAATTAGCCTAGTCTCGTACTCATGGTACAAGTTATGCTTAGTTTGGGACTAGATGATGTAGTGTGAATGTGTGTCCTGAAATTATTCCTAAATATTAAAATTACTTTTTACTCTCTCTTACACATTTTTTTTTCTAATTACACGACACAGAAGCATAAATCGCTTAAATAGTTTTTTGCTAACTTCATCGTGATTATAAAGGTAGTTATAATTCCCGGGGATATTAAGTAAAATGTGTAATTATGTATCTTTCAGGACAAAAAGCAGTTGACACTGTCAAGGATGCGGCATCTACGGTAGCAAATGGTAAACAAAACTTAAACTATTTCTTAGTCTTTCCTATATAATATTATATCGTGTTCTTATCCTTTAGCCATTATCGTAATTTTAACATTAGTTTTGAGTATGTAATGCATAGATACATATGGTGACAGAGAAAGAATCTATCTTCTTTCTAAACACTGTTATCCACAGCACTTCTAATTCTCTCGGTATCTTAAAAGACGACTAAAAGAGAGCATACGACATTATTTATGTACCCCAAGAAAGAAATCTTAACACAAGTTCCATTAGAACGGTCTGTCTAACGTGATTGTAGTAGGCTAAGTTACCCTTTGTTTTAGATAGATAGATAGATAGATAATACTTTATTGCACATCAACTTACATGAATACAGTTTAGGTTTAGTATAGGTGAGATTTTCGAAAAATCTACTATATAAAAATAAGTCGGGTTTTCCTTCCTGACGCTATAACTCCAGAACGCACGAACCGATTTCCTCGGTTTTGCATTCGTTGGAAAGGTCTCGGGCTCCGTGAGGTTTATAGCAAAGAAAATTCAGAAAATTTTTTGACAGAAAAGCGCAAACATAATGCCCGTGCGAAGCCGGGACAGGCCGCTAGTTTAATTATAAAATGAAATCAAATTCTTATACCCTAATTCCGATTATCGATATTTCCGACGACCATTGGATAAGCTGAGCTGGTGATGCGTAGTAACAGATCATTGACTCATAAGTAATATGTGTAAAAATAAAATATATTATGTTTTTACAGCTGTAACGCCTTCCACTTCTGGCGCTGATTCAACAAAAGGAAACAATGCAGAACAAACTCATGGTTTCCCAAAACAAGCTGCTAATGGAGCAGGCCAAATACCTATCGCTTTACCACCTTTACCTCAAAGTAAGAAATTAAATACATTACAAATCTAAAAGAAGAAATACAATGAAAAAAAATGTTAGGTACTCGAGGCAGGAATCAAAACCGCGTCTCTGGACTATACGCGTCCAGCGCTTTGACCACTAGGCTACCTGTTCCTGTCTCGTTTCCCAGACCGTTGCTTTATACGCCGCGTTTATACTCTTCAATTGCAACATTGAAAGTTTACATCTGTTTCCCCTAGATGACGTTATTACAGTTGCGTTCGAGTCCTCCCTCGAGTACCCGAATATTTTTTCCAATGTCTTTTTCTTTTCAACAACTTCTGTGGCGTAGTGGTTATTTAACATGACTGCTACGCAGAGGTCTCGGGTTCGATTCCCGCTCAATGCAAATCTTTGTGTGCATGAACATGATTGTTTGCGTTGGTCTGGGTGTTTTCTATGTATGATTGTATGTATTTACAAAAGAAAAAGTATTTAAGTATGTTTATCCGTTGTCTAGTACCCATAGTACAAGCTCTGCATAGTTTGGAACTAGATGGCGTTGTGTGAAAGTGTGAGGAATATTTTATAATTGAGGAATATTTTATATTTTTAAATGTTCGTAGTTATAAACCTAAGCCTTGTAGGTAAATTTATATGTAATTATAAATCTAAATTGTTTCTTTGCTTAAACGCGATAATGTCAACATCTACTGGGCCGATCTTTTTGTGCTGTCGTTAATTTATTGATACAGATATAAATATGACATCATGCAACGACATTACCAGCCGAATGCCACGCAAACTATTCGGTTTAGAAAAAAAAATACTTTCGAAACCTCGATATTATTTTTGAAAACATCCATAGATGATAGAGATGATGAAAAAATGTTGAGTTTCAGTTTTAAGTATGGGGAGCCCCCAATATTATTTTTTATTTTTTTTGCATCAAAATCTTCATGCGTTTTACAGAATACATCTACCTACCAAGTTTGAAAAGTATAGCTCTTATTGTTTCGAATAAAAATTGATGTGACAACCAGACAGACAGATGGACAGGCAGACATGACGAATCTATAAGGGTTCCATTTCTTGCCATTTGGCTACGGAACCCTAAAAAAGAAGTATTGGTGAAACAAACTTTTTGCGGTTGTGGATTTATTAAATTCAAATAGGCTGCACTTGTTTAAATAGAAAAACCGTTTTGCAGCCCCTGATGATATCATACCTCCGTTTACGTAGCTCTGTGTACTTTATTCTATTACTTATTGTTAGACATTTTCTCACCCATTAAGCTCCAAACTAAGGAAAACATAATACTCATGAAAATAGTACCTATACCTACGCGATACTAGATACCCTTGTTTAATATAGGTAACTACCACTTGCCTTTAGTACATAGTCTTATGTCATTTTCCGTTCCTTGTCTTTTTACTCTTTTACTGAATAACACCTAATAATGATATTTTCTTAGTTGTTATAGGTTTGGTGAAAAAATAAAAGAAAAGCTGCTACTTCAACATGACGTAATAATCTACATAGAAACAATAAATGTACGTCCAACAACACTACCACGTTTTGAATACTGTAACTACCTACTAAATAAACTTTAGCACTTCGATAAAATTTCTGCACATGTTTTTCTTTAATGTTTTAAGTGTTAATAAACAATATAAAAATACATAATGTTCCATTTATTTAAACGAGTTTTTTTGAATTAATCATCCTTTGCATGAACTTTGTATGGGACCAACTAAAACCACACAGTTTTCATACCAGCTCTCATATGCCTGAGAATCTACGTAAACCCGCAGAGGGATAATCCTACAGCCCTTGAGGGATAATCATTCATCACATTTAGGGCGGTTAAACACCGCTATCACGTGGGAATGGCATAAACCTGCTGATATTTTTAGACAACTCGAAATATTCGAGTAGTCTGAGATAGCAAGCTTACTTAGTAAACGCCATATGAGGCGTAGTTTTAGGTTAATTTTATTTATATTATGGTGAATGAAAGTTATGGAAAATGGTATTATTGAAAACGAAAATTATAACAAATACATTTATGGATTTAAATTATCATGACACTCATTCGATTATGACCAATGGAATTATTAAAAGTCATTCTATGTCATTTCACGATTATGGCAACTAAAGCGTTATTTCTAATGAAATTATGGGAAATGCCATTATGGCATATATGAAATTATTGCATTTTAAATTATGCCTAACATTGGCAAACCTAAAAAAATGATTTGTTTCGCCTAAATATTCCTTAAAAAATGTTTTAATAAATTGTTTAATTTTATGAGAACTCTAAATTTTTGGCTTTAAACCAGTTTTTCGTAAAGAGCTGTCTTTTAGTAAGTAATTTCCTATTTAAGTATGGCATTATTAAAACAATATGTTTTTTAATACCTATTTTAAATTATTATAAAATATTTAACCTTTATTAAAATATAATATGTTTAAGCATTACATAAATTACAAAGATGTTTTTTAAGTACTTTATCCTTATGGTGAGTCTTACCTTTTGGTGAGTTAGCCATATAAATATACTGCTTTATTTAACTTTTTTATTTTTAATATTTTAAGTGACCGAATTATTGTTTTATATACCAGTTCTTTGAGCCTAACTGGCATATCCTTTTCATATGTCACTTCACTTCACTTCACTTTAGCCATGCTGTGTTCATTCGGTGCTCAATGTTACGTTCAACAACCACAGACTTGTAAATTACCCAAGTATTATTAACGGTCGCATGTGATGACTATTTGTCCATCGTTTTCAATTGAACTAAGCCGTCGTTTTGTAACTGATGCTTTTGATGCACCCCAAAAGTGCTACTTTCAATTTATCCTCGCTGTCAGTGCACATGGGTACATTGTCAACGTGATTAAAAATCCATATTTACAAATTCTACGCTACTTTAGTGCATAACTCCTAAACCAACAAAAACAGAAATGAACTGAGTATAGAGCCTTGGTGTGTGCCTTCAGTGATTGCTAAAGGTTTCGTCTCAACCACCCCTGACTGAACCAGCGCTCGCTCCTTTATTGATGTAGGCAATAATGCTTATATATTTTACGGTCTTATTCTTCTTTCTAAGGCTCTACCAGATCGCAAGGAACACAGTCAAATGCCTTTTACAAAGTTTTCAATTCACAATATGGTACCTTATTTGAAAAAATAGGTAAGTAGATAGGTTTTCTTTTGACTAGTTAGCACCCATAGAACAAGCTCTGGTTTTATTTGTGGCTTGATAGCGTGTATGAGTGTGTAAAGAATTATTATGATTATTCTCTTTATTTACATTTTTCACATTTTATTACATTTTTAAATATAAAAATAAAAACATTTCAAAATATAAAAAAAGGTAGACCCACCAGCATCGGGTACAAGGACCAAGCTACTGGCGGTTAGGGCTCCAGAGATAGGAACTTCCTCACAATGCGTGCCGCGTCAATCAGTACTGCCTTCTGCATCAGACCTATGATCCAACGGTCAAGCGCGAGTCTCCTGAGATGTTGATAGAGACTCTTTGGAATAAGTCCATTTACTGAAAGTACTATCGGAACAATGATCGCCGAATCAACACTCCACATGTCGACAACCTCGTGAGCCAAGTCCAAATATTTTGTTTGTTTGTCTTTTTCGGCTTTCACAATATTCTCGTCATGAAGAATGGTGATATCGATATCATTGCACGGCGTTCTGACCGATCTATCACCACAATATCTGGCTTATTGGCAACAATAGTCCGATCGGTAATGATAGATCGGTCCCAATACAATGTAACACTACTATTTTTGAGAACCGGTCGGGTACATACCTATAATACGGTACTTCTGCATCGACAAGATTATATTTAAGAGCAAGTCGTTGGTGGACAATTCTGGCTACTTGCTTGTGTCTATGCAAATATTCACCATTCGCAAGACGAGAACAACCAGAAACAATATGCCTGAGTGATTCTCCGGGACAGTGACATGCCCGACATATATTATGTCAACTGTACCATCCTTCAAGATATATTTCCGATAATTCTTAGTCATTACGACTTCGTCCATAATTGCAAATACAAAACCTTCGGTTTCTCCAAAGAGATCTCCAAATCGCAGCCAGGACACAGATGCTAATGTGTCAACATCAGGCCCATTTAAGGCCCGGTAAAAACGACCATGCAACTCCTTGCTTTTCCATATTTCTTTACGATCATCGATAGTATGTATTATAGGTTTGCGCCAATTCTCTTTTCCCAAACAAAGCGGAGTAAGTCCGACATCTACCGACACAACATCTCTATGTATATCCGCGTCCACAGTGAGAAAATATTCTCTGAGATTGTACACCTGAGAGCACCCATAGAACAAGCTCTAGTTTTATTTGTGGCTTGATAGCGTGTATAAGTGTGTAAAAAGTTATTATGATTATTTGTATTCTTTATTTACATTTTTTACATTTTATTACATTTTTAAATATAACTATAAAAATAAAAACATTTAAAAATATAAAAAAGGTAGACCCTCCAGCATCGGGTACAAGGACCAAGCTACTGGTGGTTATGATTATTATTATTACTTATTATAAATAAGAGTACATTTGTTTAATCGTTAAAACAGGCTTTATGTTAACAATAAATAAATAACTTAGTGAAAGCCTTTTACGTCTCCGAGATGTATCTATAGTCATCTACTTACGTCAAAGGACATATTTAAAATAAATCAATTTACAAGCGTAACAAAATCTAATTTTTGAAGGCTGACACACGTACCTACCTAGAAATTTGCATATGAATGACAAATTGGTACCAATTGTGCAAATTTACCTAAAACATTTTTCTTATTATTTATTGCGCTTCACAGTCAAAAAAAAGGTATAAATAATCAGGCTTCCGCCGTACTGAAATCAGTTACAATTTGTTCGTGCTAAAGTAAAAACCTAAGTTTTTGACAAAATGAAGTACATTCTACCTTTCCTCGTCATGGCTGTGCTTTTAGTAGCCGCTGTAAGTTATTGTTTTATTTCATTGTATTTTTTATTATTTTATTTATATTATTCTGTTATTACTACCATTCAGCTTGTTCCCGGCGAAAGGTTTTACTTTAAAGAATAAGATAAGATAATGTTTATTCAGGAAACTTATGAGCTAGAATTTATGGTATATGAATTTTACTTAATTAGATCACATTTATTTTAGTTACCTGAACTTGGTGAAACCTGTGTTTCAGGTACAAATATCGAATAATCGTTTTCAAATTAAAGACGTACTTTATATAAATTTGGACTACATTTTTACAATAAAGAGACGTTTCGTAACGAAAAGTGCAATGTTTTACGGGACTCATTAAAAAAACAAGTCAACCAATTAATTTTACTCCGAATACTAATAATACTAATACAACTAAAACTTATCTCAAAATATCTGTAATTTGTTTTTTCTTAATAGGATCTATTGTAGATTCTTGATCATTATTCTTATTAGTCTTATAATCATTTTAGGTGTTCCCTACGATTTGTCTTGAGATATTTTTAGGAGAAGGTACTTAATTTATTTTATTATTTTGATTTATTTTCTTCTTTGATTTTAACCACCCTAATTGATCAATGCGTAATTGTAGGTAGTTTTTTTTAAGTAGGGTATTACTTCCTTGATAAATAGGTTATCTAGAACAAAGTATAACAAACGCATTGAAACTAATGTATCCTACTCTATTCGTTTTATGTACAGTCGCATACCCTGTACTGAGAGTGAAGCGTGTAAATTTATCATTCATGATATCGATATTTTTGCTTACCAAGTTGTCATATTATATGGCAGGAATATTCTCATAGCTAAGGCTCTTCTTACCGTCATAAGCCAGATAAGCGCCGGTAAGAGGCAATTTTGATAAGATGCCATGAGATTCACAATAAAATAGTAATTTAGAGTTTTTAAATCTGACAAGTATGTCCAAAGACAGGGGCAGCCAAACAACCAACTTTTCTACCAAATAGATTGATTTTATGAACTCTCCTTTTTTCAGAATGCTATGCCTGCTGATGATCCCGCCGGAGGTGTAGTCAGTAAGTCAAATGGTTTTTAAACACATTCTGATGCCACACTTCTCCAAAATGCAAGCAAGCAACCCTAGCCCCAATACACTCGAGGTTGTACATTAGTGTCATAAATAATCTAGTCCAGTCATGACTTTCATCATATCTATCATCTAGTTGGATTCTTCATGGCATTACATTATTCTACAGAAACGAGATGAAATTGATTTTATAGACTACATACTTTGCTACTTTATTTACATAATCTATAGTAAAACCTAACCTTTTTTATGAAATAAGAACATTCGGTAGAATAAATTAATAAAAATATTTAACTCTTGCAGACAAAGCCGGGGACACAGTCAAGGGTGCTGTACCTGCAGCATCTAATGGTAAGAGGGATCTACCTAATACATTATTCTTGTGTTATTCCACTTGCCATTATTATACTGTGACATATAGTTTGCCGCTACTGCTACAGATACCACTGTGGTCAGAAGATTTGGTGGTTTTGTCAAGCTTTTCTGCTTTGTTAGAAATATTGACTGTTAAGTAAGGCTTGCCTGACTAAGGCAGGTGGATAAATAAGAAAGGGTCAAAAACGCTTAAAGTAAATGGTAATGGTTTGTAGATCTATGTCTAACAGTAGACTTATATTGTCTGGTACGATGAAGTATCTAGTAATTCCATAGTCGTCTTTTACGATACCCTCGAGATGACGCCACATGGATAATAATTAATCTATTAATTAGCCTATCGCAGCCCACTGTTCTTTTTTTAAAGGCATGCGTCATCACAGGGTGTTTGGCATCCCTACTTCCAATATGTTTTTGGAGCATTATTCTATCTAAACCTTTCATACCAATTCTCGCATTTATTATCCTTTCGTGCTTCATACTTTGTCTTTCTTTTATGCATCTCAATATACTTTCCCGTGGGATTCGGGATTTATTCGCTATTTATTTATTTTTTTTATTTCTGTCGTCTCTGCCTACCCCGGACGGGATAAGGCGTGAATTTATGTATGTATGTTATTTATTTTATTTTCTAACAGACGTACACATACAGTTTTGTTTAATTATAATGTTTATTTTTCTTATAGTACTGTAAACTTATTCCTACAACATTCTTCTTAATTATACATTTTGTTATTCTGTTACTCTTATCCTAATTTTAATTTTACATTTTAAACGCATTTTACGCAGCCCACTGTTGGACGTAGGTCTCGCCCAACACACGTTACAGAATACGGTCCTCCACCTTCCACATCCAGTCCAACCCAACGACGCCCATTGGCCCTTCCTATAATTAACCCCCCTCGAATAATTTTGAGTGGTAGAGCCATGCCGTCAGTCTTCGGCTGCAGCACGCATGGGCAGGCTCGTCCGGTGAAATACCACCCTCTTAAAGAAAATCGGCGTAAAATAGTAGTGCTTGTCACTGTTGTGTTTCGTCCGATGAGTGAGAGTCCGGTAGCCCATCCCCCCTCCCTTTACTCTTTGGCAGCGGCTCAAAAAACGGATTTACCCCAGAGGGGTACGGCACCCATGGTGTTGGAGAATGGGCGGCGGGGATCACTTACCATCAGGTGACCTGCTGGCTCGTTTCTTCTTATTATATATAAAAAAAATACAATTATATTCTGCTTTTAGTTGTACCAAACGCTGCCAGAGGTGTTCAAGAAAAGCCTATTCCAGACAGTCTTGGGGCACCGGGAAAAGTTCTTAAGAATATCGGATCACTTATACCAGCTCTTAAAGGTAAATCAATGTTAAACATAAACTATTTCTTAAGTTTCGCAACTAAATATAATAATAAGTGGATGAAAATGTCAGATTTAAAAGGATTTTCATTGGAAAATAGCCGCATTCGTAGTTAGGAAAACTTTAAAAAGGATATTTTTTTTCATACAGATCTCGTAGCTACGTAATCTATTTATGTGAACCCATTACGCGGTGTCCTACATAGGCGACGAATGCGACATGCGGGGAACATACATGAGGCTGTTTTAAATCCCACACAATATAATTATTTGAGTGATCCTCAAATGATTGTCTTGAACCTAGATGTTCTTTCTGTCTGTAAATATATTGTTATATGTTAATTATTATAGTTAATATTTATGATGTTAAATAATGTTTCTAAAAATCACGGCGACACGCAGGGCTTGAACCATAGTGCGGAAATTTTAAAAAAGAAATTACCCCTTGTAACTTTTAATGATGATTTTAATATATTTTACAGGTATCTTGTAGAACTGCAATGTCAACAACACATTCGTTATTAATATACCATAACAGAAGCTGTCTTCCACACCGGCCTGCCTAACATTGAAATCCATTTATTACCTACAAAATTCGTAATTCCATAAAAACGTCATATTTTTGTTTGAAATTGTTATTAATGCAATAAAAACTTGTTAAACAGAAAATATTTTGTTATATTCTTTTTTATTTATTTATTTATTCATTGCACAATGTACATAAATATGTTATCATTATATCAGTTACAAAATTTATAACTAAACTATAACACATACATACATGACCCTGTAAGGGTATTACAGCTATTTTACACATATTATATTATATTTATTTAAATTTATATTCTATTAATTACTTACAATTGTTATTCACATTAGAATTATAATATAAAATATAATGTTACTATCACTAATATTTATTTATTAATGTTAATATTATTTATTAATGTATAAAATATAAGTTATAAAATTATAATTAAATGGCATGGATACATGATCCTGTAAGGGTATTACAGCTATTTTACACATATTATATTATATTTATTTAAATTTATATTCTATTAATTACTTACAATTGTTATTCACATTAGAATTATAATATAAAATATAATGTTACTATCACTAATATTTATTTATTAATGTTAATATTATTTATTAATGTATAAAATATAAGTTATAAAATTATAATTAAATGGCATGGATACATGATCCTGTTATGATATTGCAACTATTATAACACATACATAATATATTTATTCAAGTCTCATACATGTATTATATACTGAAATTACAAGTTACAAGTATATAATATAAAATTTTCCTTAAACAATATTCCACCAGTTATCTTCCATAAACTCTTTAACAGTATAATAACACTTTTCTAATAATAATTGCTTTAGTTTATTTTTAAAAATAATATTGCTTGTTATGTCTCTTAGGCTATAAGGTAACTTATTATATATTTGAATACTGCGGTACTCTGAACTTTTCCTATACATTTCTATTCTAGGTATTGGCAGAATTAATTTATTTTTGCGGCGTTCATTCATATGAAATGTATTTATTTATTTATTTATTTATTTATTTATTATGGGTCTCCAACAAAGGCAATACATACATCAGAAATCAATTTTAAAATTACAGAAACATGGCGTGTATTCCTTCAATTACAGGAAACCACAGCATGCGAATATAAAAAACAAACTAAAATAATGACAAACTAAAATAAAAACAAACATTGGCAATATAAAAATTAAAAAAATTAAATTAAAATTTGAAATCTACATGAAAACTTTAAATTAAATCCTTTAAATATGATAACACAACAACAACACCAATTAAAAATAATATTATAATATCCTATTAACAATTAATTTTGAATAATTTGAAAATAAGAAAGAAAAACAAACTAATAAAAAATATATATACAAAAATATATTTACAATTGTGTCTGAGAGATTATATTTTTTAGCATAGTCTTAAATTTTAATATAGGTAAGCTGAGATCTAATTCATTGGTTTTGGAGAGTGAGTTATATTGTCGAAAGAGTCTTGGTACAGCAGCAAAATACCCGAGATTTGATTTTGCTACGGGTATTGCAAAAAGGTTGTATGAGCACGTTCTAGGTAAGTGTAAGGGTGTTGAAAAATTTAGTTTGTTAATAAGTTCGCTGCTATCAATGAGACCGTTGTATATCCTATATAAAAGCATTGTGTCTAGGTACTGTCTGCGATTACTTAGAATACTCATGTTGTAGTGTTTTAACCTATCCACATAACTGGGAAGCTGCCTTGCCAGATGGTCATTGTAAGATAAGTGGTACAAAAAACGTTTTTGAACACTTTCTAGACGCTTGTTGTACACTTCGTAGTGTGGATTCCAGATTGGGCTATTGTACTCAAGAATGGGTCTGACTAAAGTTTTGAACCCTTTAGAAACAACATTTAAAATATGGGTGTCAAATTTCAATTGAGCGTCTATTGTAATGCCTAAATCGCGAACTGCGCTCATGCATTGTAAAGGAGTTCCATCAATACTATAGTCATTACGGTGTGTGTTTTTGTTACGAGTAAATTGAATATAGTAACATTTATCTGTATTCATTTTCATATTGTTGTTTTTACACCATTCGGATAGAGAGTTTAGGTCGGCTTGTAGCAAGAATGTATCCAAATTATTTTGTATTGGTTTCATAATTTTGAGGTCATCTGCATAAAGAAAGAAGTTTGTGTGTTTAAAACAAGTAGAAATATCATTAATAAAAATATTAAAAAGGATAGGACCTAAGTGGGATCCTTGTGGGACTCCTGATGTGGCCAGATAGAGCAGTACCCACTTGCTACTACTTGAGACGTCCTTTCGGCTAAATAAGAAGTAAACCAGTTTAACATAGATCCACATACTCCTGATTTGCTTAGTTTATGCAGAAGGATTGAATGATCTACTGTATCAAATGCTTTACTAAAATCAGTGTACACAGCGTCAACGGGTATGCGACTGTCTACAGTGCTAACTAATTGTGATGTAAAACTTAGCAAATTTGACATCGTTGATCTGGACTTCATGAATCCATGCTGAGATTCTATAATATGTTGTTTAAGGTACCAAGACAGGTGAACAGTTACAAGTTTTTCAAAAATTTTGCCAAAAGTTACTAATATGGAGATAGGTCGATAATTATTAACGGAGCTTTTGTCGCCAGATTTAAAGATAGGTACTATTAAAGCTTCTTACCAGGCCGTGGGAAATATACCATCCTTTAAGGATTTATTAAAAATTAATTTAAGAGGTGTAACTAAAGCAATTGCACAGCGTTTAATAAATATAGGTGGGACCCCGTCATTCCCCGCTCCTTTAAACTCGTCTAATGTTTTTAAAACCCGCAATATTTCAAAGTCACTGAGAGTGAGATTACAAAATGAAGATGATGACACAATAGTGTCAAGTGGAAATGAATGATTGCTAACCGTGACAGTAAAAGACCTTTTAAAATTTTCAGCAAACAAGTTGCATATCTCCTTACCTTCAAAGGCTACTTTATCGCCCAATCTCATATCAGAAGGGTAACGACTAGCAGACTTTTTTTTATTCTTTATAAAAGACCAGAATAGTTTAGGGTTTTGTTTTACAGCTAATTCTATTAGTTTGACATAACTTTTATAACAATTTGCCAAAAGAACACTACATCTATTACGTAAAGACTCAAAAGTTTCTCGATCCAGGGGATTATTGAATCTTTTTACTCGTTTGTGATATTTGTATTTTTCTTTAATTGTGCCAATAAGATCCTGAGAATACCAGATCGGATATTTATTACTCTTGGCCCTTTTTATAGGAATATGGTTAGATATGATTTCCCTGATTTGGGCATAAAATATACGAACCATTTCATTTACTGCAGTACAACCTTTGAATAAATTCTCCCAATTAATAGAATTTAAATGATCTGTTACTTTCTCATAATCTGCTTTAAAAAAATTCGGTTTTAAGTTTGCAGCTGGTTCTAAGGCAGATTTAGTGGAAATTTGTGTAGTAAACAATAAAGGTGGGTGCAATGCATCAATTGATGACAAAGGGAAGTCACTACTAGTAAGGTCAGTTATCGGTAAGGTACTTAAAATTAAATCTAGTGTTTTGAACTTGTTGTTCCTTATTGAGGATTATTGCTTTAAATCGTTGAGGGCGATGAAATCTAAAAACGTATTATTAACTTCGGTAGTTTTTGATTTTGGTTCAAGTTGGAGAGTGTTATTCTTTTGGAGCTAGAGTATACTATTTAAGTTAAAGTCACCTACCAGCAGGACGGGCTCTCCACTGTCAATAATATTTTGAGTATTGGTTGTGTATAATTCTAGAGCTTCATTGTGCAGTGGGGGTGGTAGGTAGACCGCATTTATGTACAAGTATCTAGAATTAATATTAAAATTTTTACAACCCCCCGAGTTCAAATCCAAGCGTATCCACAAATCTTCGAGATCACTTTCAAATTGCGATATTCGACTTGACTTTAGGTTTTTGGACACAGCAATTAGTACCCCGCCACCATTTTTGCGATTACTATATCGGGAATCTTCCCTGTCGCGCCTATATACTATATATCTATCATCGAATAATTCGGAATCATAAATGCTCCTATTTAACCAAGTCTCCGTTAGAATAATAATATCATAACTACTTAAAGACATATTATGATAAAAATCTAGCGTTTTAGTTCTGAGGCCTCTTACATTTTGATAATAAACAGAAAGTGAACGATTGAATGTTAAATAATTTAACCAAGCAACTTGCAAAAATACATATTAAAATATATTTTATTGTAAATTAATTTAGAGATTTTACCGTTTCCATAGAGTTAACAACTAGAGTCTCTGATGATTCAGATTTCTTCATTAGTATTTTACCATTGCGAACCCAAACGAATTTAAAACCAATTTCCTTTGCACGAGAGCGAGCCGCTGCGTGAATTTCTTTATTTTCAGGCGATAAGTGTTCCACCACATAAATAGGTTGAGATGTATCTCCGCCGATGCCTAGATGAGCGGTATTAAGTTTGTTCTTTGCATTGGATCTGTTATAATTAATAGTTGCAGCCAAAAAGCTGTCACGAAGTCTAGGAGAACTAAACTTTACCATAATAGAACGTGGTCGTTTGCTCTCCATATCTTTTTTGGCAATTCTTGTACAAAGATGTATATCATGATCCTTGATTTCGCACTTAACGACCTTACTTAGTTGATGGATAGTTGACATTAGATTTTCAGATTTATTTTCGGGGACGCATTGCACTTCAATATTTGTGGATCTAGCATGTTGCTCAATCTGATTCATGCGTTTTGAAAGCTGTTTGAGATTATCCTGCAACGTTTCTTTTTCCTTCTCTAGTTGCTGTATTTTTAGAGATTTTTCATGCATTAAGTCCTTCATATCTTCATATTGATCATTAAAAAAAGATAGTGATTGTTGGAAACTGGTTATGAGTTCATTTATTTTTTTAAATTGTTCCGAGACTAAGTCTTTTAAAGCACTTTGTATCTCTTGCTTAACTATGTCTCTAAGTGCCGCCCTCGAGGTTTCAATTACCTCTTCATCTTTAGTAATATCCGACACAGAGCAATTTTTTTGCTTGCTGCGAAACAACTCACCAGACGTAGGCGGTGAACCATGCATAAGAAATGTAAACAAATTAATGTTTTTCCTCACAAACATAGCCATTTCTAATATACTTATATGTTACGGCTAAAACCCGAAGCGCGGCTGCACCTAGTTTTAGCCGGTTAGAACTAGGTGTAGCCACATACTCTTGGTTAAAACTAGTATTAGCCGATTGTTTTCGGGTAAAACTAGGTCTAGCCTTCATCATGCCGGCTACAACTAGTTCCAACCATTCACTGTTGGATAAAACTAGGTCTATCCGATATAATTCCGGCTAGAACTAGTTCCAGACTATCCCTATCCACATGATAATGCCATATCGCAACCATGCATAAGCGTAGGCATAGTAAGCTGTTAGTGCACAGTTTTCCTTTGTGTTCGTTTTTAGGGTTCCGTACCAGTTTTGAAAAAACGGAACCCTTATAGGATCACTTTGTTGTCCGTCTGTCCGTGTCCGTCTGTCCGTCTGTCTGTCAAGACCATTTATCTCAGGAACGCGTGGAGGTATCAAGTTGAAATTTTCACCAAATACTAAGGCTTGTTGTCTCTTAGTGCCAAAAAAATCAAACTGCTAATCCAACGCAATCAAGAGATATAGCCGTTTTTGTCGCAAATTTAAGGGGTAAAGGCAAAAACCTACAGGGTACTTCCAGTCTATCTACAAACTTGAAATTTGGCATGAAGCAAGGTCTTATTGTACATGTAATGGGAAAATTCCGAAAACCTTAAATTTTTACTTCAATCATATTATATTTTGATCTCATTGAATTTTGGCGGGAAAGCTGAGTCATAAATTTTTGACAGATGAGTCGTGACGTCACAGAATTTTGGCGGGAAAATATATTTTGACAGCTAAGTTGTGACGTCATTGAATTTTTGACAGATGAGTCGTGACGTCACATAATTTTTGACAGATAAGTTTTGACGTCATAGTATTTTGGCGGGAAAACATTTATTTTCAATGACGGCACGACTAAGCGTGCCGTCATTGAATTTTGGCGGGAAAAATAGTATTTCAACAGCTGAATCCTGACGTTATCACAATTTGGCGGGAAAATAAATAGGTTTGTACAGAACCCTCGGTGCGCGAGTCAGACTCGCACTTGACCGGTTTTATTAGTACATTGAGCCCATATAATATAAATCTAGATAATTTGGTTTTAATATTTTCTACGTGTTTTTTTCCAATTCAAATGAGTATCCAATGTTAATCCTAGTAAGTCGAAATTATTTTTGTTGTTACTGTTTTAAGATTAATTCTCTGTTTTTGATGTGGTTTAAATTGTATTATTTTGGTCTTTTTTATTGTTAATTTCAAGATTATGGTTTTGAATTATTGTTCTAAATTTGTGAAGGTGTTAATTATTAAAGAGTTACTGTCTTCGCTGTTTGAAGGACTTTTAAAGAGGATGGATACATCGTCCGCGAATAGTACACAGTGCTGATCACATATCTTTGGCAATTTATTGCACCTGATCTAACAAACAAAATTGTCTTTATTGTTATTACTTAGTAGGTAAGGTACCTAAGTGAGACTATCGATTTAATGCTATATAGTCTTTAAAATATATATCTATCTTTAACTAATTAAGGATTGAGTGTAATATAATTTTGCTATACGGTATTAGCCAAAAATCTTCTATATTATAATAAATCTGTAGAGAAGTCAATTCTGTACATGAAATATACTTTTAAAATAACTATCAGAGTGTGATTAGTGATCGATACTGATGCCAAAAATGTAAACAGGAAAATTTTTGTCTGTCTGTATGTTCGTTATATAAACAAAAACTACTCGACGGATATTTATGAAACTTGGTACAATTATTTTCCATACTCCCGGTCAGGTTATTGTATACTTACTTTTCATCATGCTACGATCATTAGGAGCAGATCAGTGGAGGAAAATGTTGGTAAATCGGGAAATATGACTCTATTTTTAGGAGGCTTTTTACTATATACGCGTAAACAGTAAATTGAATTATATCATAAAGATATTTAAAAAAAAATATCTATATTCATCTATGCAAATTAAATAAAATCCAAAGAAAATAGCCCGGATTTTTAGCCCATTTTCACTGGCAGCCACTCACAGCCACTATCAATCACTGATTCAGAAACAATAACGGTGGTTAAGCTATGTCGGCGATGTCATTCTATAGATGGGTGACCACTAAGTGGTATTTCATCTATAGGCTGACCGTTTAACTCAGTCCCCGCCTGCGGTATGAAAGGGACGAGGGCGTGGGTTAGCGGTGTCCGTTATGGTAGCGTACACAAGAGCTATATCGATAATTTTTTACAAAAAATAAACCGACTTCAAAGACAAATATTGCACTAAAAAGTAAAGAATAATTAGTTGTATTTTGGTTTTGCAACATTAAATCAGCCTTTCTTTCTACTTAATTATAATCTAAAGAATAGGTTCTTTTAATTATTGTTAAAAGTATTGTTAAGGATAAGTATTTCTTGAAGAGTCTACAAATACATTTATTTGTAGATTCTTTAAAATAAAATCAAATTATTACAAATAATGTAATATTATTTTTATTTTTCAACCACAAACTGAGATAAAAGGCAATAAATTAGTATTAGCCGAGCATGTAAGAAATGTGGAAGACCTGCGACATAAAGGCCAGAGCAGTAGCTCGTATTAAGTATAATACGAGCTCACGTAATTCGTCAGAGATCTGTGGCACTAACACCATACAAAACCAGTTTAAACGTGTGTACGTTACCCCAGCAAAATCTTCATTGATATAATGAGATTATTGAAAAAAACTTTAGTTACATAATTGGTTCGCTGGACGAAGTAAATATTTCGATATAATTTAAATTTTTACGTTTCAAGGTTTCGGAGATATTCAAGATTTTGGCATATCGTTTGCGTGTTTGCTGGATCTCCGAAACTGAACAGCGTAATTTCCTATTTTTTTATACAGAGCTTCGTCTTAATTAGTTTGAATTAGTTCACGAATAAAAAAGTAATAACAATGCACCGTTTGCAAGTTATATCAAACTAGCTTCCGCCCGCGGCTTCGCCCGCGTGAAATTAGTTTTTGTCAATCAGAATCAGAATATGTTGTGAGTGAGAGAGAAGTGAATGTGAGTTTGGCTTTGTAGTTCCCGTTCCGAATCCGTACTGTTCGAATTTCGGGAATTCCGTTTGTAGAAAAAGCCTACTACAACCCCTATTTCACCCCCACACTGGTAAAAATTTCAAAATACTAGAACATACGATTTTTTTGTAAAAAAAAATTTTTTTGTTAATAAAAAGTAGCCTATGTTCTTTCTCAGGGTCTAAAGATTCTCTGTACCAAAGGAGACGTTCCATTTGCCCATACGTCTGGGGCCCACCAAGAACATACATGAAACCTTGTGTGTTTTGAAGATAAATGACTACTCTATAGGCCTGTATAATTATTTTTACCATAAAACTTCGAGGATGTGAGATATGTGGTATTTAAAGTGAAATTATATCATACTCCAAATAGCTCAAAATACAATTATCACATAACATGTTATCTAATTATTAATATTTGAATGTCTAAAATAAAACCTACATATAATCCATAATCAAAAGCGAATTAATATACAATAATAATCTGAAATAAATCACATCAAAACATTCACAATACGTAGTAGCAACACGAATCACAAAGTACATTGACACAAATGGAGTGACACTTGACAGATGAGAGATGTTAAATGTGTTGCAATGATTTTAAAAAAAATACATTCGACTTCTCATTAAAAGGAAGACAACATAATTGTGTTACAATAGTAGGTATTGCGGACAAGTTCTATTTTTTTAACGATTTAAATATAAGAGTCAAATATATTGTTGGTGATTATTATACTTTTATATGAATAAAATAATATATTATCCCAGACATTAATTTTTACCCACATAATATTATTTTATTTTCAAGGGTGGCAACATAAAAAATATCCTCCATTAATTCAACCAATGATTGAATTAAAATACTGTTCACAACCATTTAAAACTAAAATCTTTCCCCCAACTTCTACGGAGAAATGGAAAACACTAATTGATTTTCAAAATTATTTGTTTAATTTTAATTATTCAAAACATTATGTTCGCTCATGTGCGTGTGGTGTGAGTGTTCTTTTTAAAAAGTTAGTCCAAACATGACGAAATTTAAGAATGATTTAGGAAAAAATTGTGAAAAGACAACGGCGTAGATAAAAAAATTGTGAAAAGCATAGAAAAAAAGTTACGGTCAAATAATTAGAACACTCAATCCGGCGACCAGAAAAAATTCCTGCACCTTGGATCTCAGAAATAAAGGAACAATTTTGTTGTGAAATAATTGTACAGATTTAGTGAAATATATTCCCAATTATTCAAATGTTTTTGACTGTTTATTTCGATTTTATAAAGGTATTTGTAGAACACTCAATCCTCCTATAGCGCAGATTGAAGTATTAAAAAATCTTAAACTATGGCTTAATAATTTCTTGACTTTGATACTCTATTACACGAACACAATCTAGGATCAATTTGTGAGACACAAATCATCATAAAAAATATAATAGTTTAAGAGAAAATTAAACTAATACTTTCTATGGAATGTTCCGTGTGAGTGTTCCATGTTTTGGCGTACATGAATTTAACCCAAACTTGTATGTCAACCCAGACTATAACTGAAATTGTGAAAATGTTTGTACTAAATTTTAAAACGTCTTCTGAACTTGATACGGTAGTATTTTAATAATTATCAACTTAATTATAATTCTCAGCTAGAGAATGGACTAGGCTGACCATGACTTACATTAAAATAAAAGTCTTTTTTTGTTATATGCGGTTCATTGCAATCCTACTAATTAATTATATAAAAAACAGGTAACGGGTTATCCGTGTGGTGACGGAGTAGGATTACAATATGTCACCACCCCATCTTATCCCATGGGTTTCGTATAAACTGACTAAACCGACCGGACCTAATTATATTATTATTTTTCTCTTTTTTTTTACAAAGTATTCCATTTTTAAATATACCTAAATATAAAAAAGTAGACCCACCAGCAACGGGTACAAGGGCCAAGCTGGTGGTTAGGGCGTGTCAAGAAGTACTGTCTTTTACATCAGACCTATCATCCAACTGTCAAGCGCGAATCTTCTTAGATGTTGATAGAGACTCTTTGGAATAAGTCCATTTACCGAAATTACTATCGGAACAATGATTGCCGAATCAACATTCCACAAGTCGACAACTTCATGAGCCAAGTCCAAATTATATGGGTAGGGTACTTACCTATATTACGGTATTTTGGCATCGACAAGATGCAAAAATAAAATAAATAACATAATAATAAATGATAAAATATAATAATAATAAAACAATTTAAGAGCAAGTTGTTGGTGGCCAAGTCTGGCCACTTGGTTGTGACTATGCAAGTATTCACCATTCGCAAAACGAGAACAACCGGAAACAATATGCTAGTTACTCTCCGGGACAGTGATATTATTAATATCAAATGTACCATCCTTCAAGACATATTTCCGATAATTCTTAGTCATTACGACTTTGTCTAAAAGATTTTTAGATTTGCAAAACAAAGATGCTTTAATTTAAATTAAATTTAAATTATAAACTATATTTTATTGTAATAAAACACAAAGAGTACAGTTTTATTTTTATTGAATTTATGGTCAGCCTAATCAGCTTTATAGCATAGAATTTATGATTGAGATTTATTTAAGTTGATAATTGTTAAAATAATACCGTATCAAGTTCAGAAGACGTTTTAAAATTTAGTACAAACATTTTCACAATTTCAGTTATAGTCTGGGTTGACATACAAGTTTGGGTTAAATTCATGTACGCCAAAACATGGAACACTCACACGGAACATTCCATAGAAAGTATTTGTTTAATTTTCTCTTAAACAACTATATTTTTTATGATGATTTGTGTCTCACAAATTGATCCTAGATTGTGTTGTGTGTGTAATAGAGTATCAAAGTCAAGAAATTATTAAGCCATAGTTTAAGATTTTTTAATACTTCAATCTGCGCTATAGGAGGATTGAGTGTTCTACAAATACCTTTATAAAATCGAAATAAACAGTCAAAAACATTTGAGTATTTGGGAATATATTTCACTAAATCTGTACAATTATTTCACAACAAAATTGTTCCTTTATTTCTGAGATCCAAGGTGTAGGAATTTTTTCTGGTCGCCGGATTGAGTGTTCTAATTATTTGACCGTAACTTTTTTTCTATGCTTTTCACAATTTATTTATCTACGCCGTTGTCTTTTCACAATTTTTTCCTAAATCATTCTTAAATTTCGTCATGTTTGGACTAACTTTTTAAAAAGAACACTCACACCACACGCACATGTTCGCTCTGGGCCCCAAATGGAATGTCTCCTTTCATCAAAATCCGTTCAGCCGTTTAGGCGTGAAAGAGTAACAGACAGACAGACAGAGTTACTTTCGCATTTATAATATTAGTATGGATTAAATAAATACCCCTTTTTGGGCCCTAACTCCTAAGATATATGTACTGTAGAGACTTGTTTAAAACGTCATTTTATAGTTTATAGTTAGCTACAGGTCTGTGTAAAGTTTTATTAGTCTCCAGTTAGTAATTAAAAAGTTATCACAAAATTTAGTTTATTTTGGCCTGCTGATCAGCCGCTTCTGCTTCCAATTTCTGCCGTGTTGAGCGCTGCGGTCGTTATCTGTCCGCCACAACTCGCTTTGCACATAGCCAATAAGCATCTCTGTGCTTTGGATGCGTATTTCCCTTTCCGTGTTCAGTTGGCGGCAAAAACCAGCACGGTTTTGTATTACTAACCAACTCGACAAACCCGTTCTTAGTTCGCCTCAACTGAGCACGCTTTTGCGATCAAGCAACATTAAAAACGTTTTACAAAACTATATTAAAAGCGTACAGCTGAATCAAACACGGTTTTTTATTACTATGAAATTCAACTAACCCGTGTTCAATTCGCATCAACTGACTTACAAATTAGTGTGTAGTTGAACTGAATACAGCAAGGTAGAGTAAGGTTAAATTGATTAAGTATAGAAGTTCAGTGAAACATACAATTGACGACCTCTGTAGCGCAGTCGGTATATTACATGGCTGCTACGCACAAGTCTCGGGTTCGAATCCCGTGTGTGCATGAACATGATTGTTTGCATTGATCTGAGTGTTTTCTATGTATAATAAAAATCTATTTACAAAAAAAACAGTATTTAAGTAAGTTTACCCGTTTTCTAGTACCCATAGTACAAGCTTTGCTTAGTTTGGGACTAGGTGGCGATGTGAATGTGTGAGAATTATTTATTTTATTAAAGTAGTCTTTGGTAAAAATCAAGTGTTTTTGCATACCCTAGGCCTACTGTACCGTATATGGTACCCCCCCCTATGCTCCCCCTTTTATAAAAAAATTAAAAAAAAAAAAAAAAAAAAAAAAATGTTTATTTTCTGTAAATCTTTACAAATAAGTTGCCAGGGTTTCCCGGAAAGTAATCAGAAGATACTTGTGTTGGGAAAATCCTGCTCTTCCTACGTAGACATGTACGCGTAGTCATAAGATTTACAATAATAACCTATAACATTAATTTAAAATTATACAATTAAAATAAAGAAAAGTAAAGTAACTAATAATAAGAAGTCTGAGGTAAGCATGTAATTAGCAAGTGCAGTAAAGGTTTTGTGCGTGTGTGTGTGTGTGTATGTATGTATGTGTGTGTGGGTGTGCGTGTGTGACTGGGTGTGCGTGTGTGTCTGGGTGTGTTTGAGTGAGCCACATATACCTACTTAATCATAATGTGTCTGTTTAAATATAAGTATTTACACATAAACTCGTTATTTTATTTCAAAGTAATTAATATATTTTCTACTTCATCGTAGCTAAGAGAATACAGCCATTCCATTAACCTTTTCTTGCAGTCATATGATTGTAAAGGGTATATATTAATAATTTTATTTACTTTATTATACGTGCGGGGGGCTTGTTCTATATTTTGCCGACTAGCAAATGTTGTGCGTGCACGGTATGTAGGAGCAGCTAGATCCCAACGTCTTCTCCTAAGTTTAACGGGATCGAAAGGTAATGTATTGTGATATTTAAGTATCAAATATAATATGTAAAGTTTTCTGACTGAGAGCAGCCCAGAAACCTCATATAAGGACTCAGTAGGGAACCTAAAGGGTTTACAATACATTACCTTTATTAATGATCTTTATTGGATATTGTTTTTAGGTTTCTATTAAATATTTACAAAAATTATCGGTCTAAATGGGTTCAAACAATAAAAAACACGTAAACGTTGACAAGCGCGTTTAGACGACGAATTGCGCGCCAAGCTAGCCTAAAGCCCGATTTACACATCGACAAGTACAGTAGCGCGTTAAGTAGTAAGTTGTTGATTAAGTTGATTTAAATAGATCTCCATCCTATTTTTTGGTGAGTTAAGTTGGCGAGACGCGAGAGAGGGGGCTACTTCGTACTTAACTAGCTAAAAAATATCATGGAGATCTATTTAAATCGGTTCTCTATTTTGTCTCATAATTTTTTTATCCATAATCTAAGGTGAGTTAAGTTACGGCGAACGAGATAATTATTAAAAAAAGATTTATTTTAATAATTACATTTAATGTTTATTATAAGAAATGTACTACAAGACTCATTACAATTACAAAATAATGTATTAAGTAAACTAAATACTAAATCTGCAATCATGCACTTCTATGCGTTGACGCACGACGATCACCCGATGGTTCGATGCATAGTCAGCAATGACGTACTTAGGGCAATTGCCTAACTCCTCCCTCCTTAAGATGGAAGCGCGTCCCGCAGCTTCCCGCAGCGTCCTCGTTGCGAGCTTCATCCTTTGAAACTTCTGCAGTCTGCCGCAGCTGTTTCCACTGCCACAGCTTCCACATGATAAAGGCAATCAGGATAGAGTATAGGGCCAATGTAGACCAGCTAGGGATTGCCATTGTAGTTTGCCAGTCAATCATGGGTTCTTCTAACTTTTCAGCTTGGTTCATTAGTGCATGGATGTTGTCTAATGATATGTCTTCTAGCTGTAGGTTGTAACGGATCTCCTCTTTCGGGTGTATTGCTGTACTGGGAAGCGGTATGATGTCATCTTCTTCAATTGTTTTCATATTCGTCTTAAGTGTTTGATTAAGTATACTTATTTGACAATCGCTTGTTATACTGGTAAGGTGTATTCCTGATATCCTTCTATATTCAGATTTACTTCCACAGAGAGTTCGCAGGATTTCTTCTTCTTTTAGGATGATCAACCATTTGTTCTCTTCTAAGGGCTGAATCTTAGCTTGTTTCAAATCCATTCGAGCTTGTGTGCAGTTTGCATTTTGATGTTTTATTAATGAAATTATACAGTCATCTGAGTGTTCGATAGGTTGTATGTTTAATGATGTGCATAACTGTACGTCTTGCGTGATCTTCTTGCAGTCTTCTTCTAAGTATGAGTACTCGTTGGTTCCCAATACTAGGTATTTGGACTTAGGAATGATAGCAAGGTTGTTTTTGTCAGGAATGGAGTAAAGGTGGATAAGGTCGTAAAGGTTTGAGTTAATGGAAGGGATATCTAGAATAAATGTTAGCGTGTGCTCTGTACTATAGGCTTTAACGCTAATAGACTTTTCTATGCTATGAATATTACTAACACTAATACTCTCAATAGGTTTGAATTCATTTGACTTTTGCATAACTAATAATTCCTTAATAAGACTATGTGGGGATATTATACTTGGGTGCATAACGTTTAACTGAGCAAACGTCATTGCGTCTTCTAAAATAATTAACTTATCTAACAATATCTGTAAACTAAAGTTTATTTGAATATATAAATCTAAAAAGTGCAATTTATTTAATATAAGATTATTACTAAAAGTATTATTTTGTAACATAAAGGCTAATTTCTTTTGGTTCTCATCTAAACGTGTAATTTGGTTAGCAAATTCATCAACTGCATGTTTTGCAATAAACAGTGATTGTTTTTGGGATGTATTAATTGTTTTAACTGAACTACGTAAGCTTGAAATTTCGTTTTCGAATTTAACTGCATCTTCATAATCTAAATTGCCTGTTATTGTTTTAACTATGTAACCTAATCCATTAATTAAACCTCGTCTTAATCTAAAGCGCGGTGCAATAAATGTTAATTTTTTACTTATTCTTTCTAAACTACTTTCTATTTGGCTTTTATAACCTATGTGTAAATCTTCGTTATTTTCAGCAGCTTTAGTAGTCGTATATAATGACATGAGTTTTAAAGTCGTTTCATGTAAATACGATACATTATAAACACAAGCCAAACTAAAAGTATCTACCTGTCTTTTAATCTGACCTTGTTTTATTAAAAGGATGCCATTAGAGTTATCTATAGGATTAAGGATTACGTTGGCGGTTGCGTAGAGCACGAAGGCTCCTGTGACGAGTGTCCTGGAACAAGATGTTGTCTTCGTAATAACTTAAAATGAACTCTTATGGATTTAGAGTTGGGATGACTACCTATGATTTCAGCCACGTTATTAGGATGAAGGTGGATAATTTTATACGGACCTTTGAATACAGGTTTGGTCTTATCGCTCCTCGTAGTTTTGGCCACCTGTTTATATACTGTTTCACCTACCTTAAACATAGTCGCCTCAGCTGCCTGGTTCCGCTTATCTATTACCTGTTCTTTGTTCTTAGACACGTGAGCTGCTATGCACTCCTGTACTGCTTCAGCATTTTTACGGTGATTCAGAACGTAGTCCTGGTAGAATTCTTTTGGATAAAATAGCTCTAAAGGGTTTCTAGATGCTGTGTGACCAAACAAAAGCTCGCGTGGTGTGTAACCTGTGGTGGAGTGTATTGCATTATTATAACCGATAATAGAATACTTCATTAATAACTGTATAGGGTCATCTTTATTAGTCATCTTCTGAATTCTTACAATTTCAGCAATAGTTGAATGAAACCGTTCTATTGGTGAGTTTGAGTTAGGGTTATAAGGGGTTGTAAAGTGAATGTTAATGTTGTGAGATGCACATATTTCTTTTATAACGTCATTGTCGAATTTAGTATCAGAGTCTGTAGTTATTTTAAGAGGAAGTCCTAACACTGAAAATACTTCCAACAAAGCTTCTGCTATATGAACGCTGCTGCAGGCTTTTAAAGGAATGGCCTGAGCAAATTTGGAGAAATTGTCAATTACTGTTAAAAAAGTTGCGCCTCCATAGAGGTCCATAAATAAATGTTCAAAGGGTTTTGTAGGTGTATCAGTTAATGTTAATGGGGGTCTTAAAGGTTTTCTCTCATACTTGGCTCTCAAACAAATATCACATTGGTTAATAAATGTCTGGATAGATAATAGCATACTAGACCAATGGTAGTTTCTATGAAGATGTTTATAGGTCTCTTGAATACCTCTGTGAGAAGATTTACCTTCGTGGTATCGTTTAATAAGTTCTTGTTGTTCAGTTTTATTTTCAACAAGAGTAACTCGGGTTGTACATCTAATCAATTTGGGTCCTCTATCATTAAATATTGACGTGTATACTCTAGAGAAGGCTGTATATAAGCTTTCTTCATAGAAGTAACAGTGAAAGATACGATCTGCTATAGTGTGTTCTTTTAGGAACTTAACTATTTCAGCCTCGGTATTATTTATTGGGATAAATACGTCTTTAATTACAGTCCTAGAATTGGTGGATCTATTTTCTACTCTATATGAAGAACCTGGTGTAGATCTAATATAGAATTGTTTCAGTTGTCTGTCAATTGCGTCAGATAAGATTGGGATGCCATTATTTTCATTGTTAGGTTGAGAGTGGTTTGTTGAGACTAATTGATCTGGGTCTAATGTTACAACACTTATTGAGTCAGTCGCATTATCTGTGGTAGGGGGATCAATACTTCTTGTTTCTATGTCAGGGTTGTCTGTGGGTATGTCAATATTGTCGTTTGGTGACTCATTAATGTCTGTTGGGTTATTAGTCGTTCTTGCCTCTTCTCGGGCGTTGTCGAAGATTCTGTTGATAATATTGTCGTCAAAGTTGTCGTCTAAGTTAACAGCCAAAGAATCTATGCTATTATGAAAGATTTTTACTCTAGAAAGAGCGTCAGCGTTAGTGTTTTGCTTGCCCTTCTTGTAAACTATATCATAGTTATATTCTGAAAGCTTTAATTTCCAGCGAGTCAATTTTGAGTTTGGGTCTTTTAGGGACATAAGCCATGTAAGGGGTCTATGATCTGTATAGATGGTAAATTTCCGACCATATAAATAGGGTCGAAAGTATTTGATGGCCCAAACTATACCTAATAACTCCTTCTCAATAGTAGAGTATCGGGTCTCAGTTTCTGATAGTGTTCTCGAGGCAAAGGCTACTGGTTTGTCTGAGCCAACATTACCTTGAGATAATACGGCGCCTAATGCAAAGTCAGAAGCGTCTGTTGTCAAAATAAAAGGTTTGTCAAAGTTAGGGTATTGAAGGATAGGGGAATTAGTTAAAATCTGCTTACATCTGTTAACTGCGTCTAAAAATTCGTCAGTATGAACAACTTTCGCGTTCTTTTTAAGACATATTGTTAAAGGTTTAGTTAGTTTTGCAAAGTCTTTAATAAACTTGCGGTAGTATCCCACCAGTCCTAAAAACGATTTTATTTCTTTTTGCGTTCGAGGGATGGGGAAATTCAGAACTGCTTTAATCTTGTCTTTGTTAGGGTGTATTCCTTTGTCAGTAAGTTCATGTCCTAGAAAGTTTACTTGCTTTTGCAAAAACTCTGATTTATCTAGTTGTACCTTAAGGTTGTGTAATTTAAAGCGCTCAAATACTAGTTTAAGTTTCTCGTTATGACTTTGGAGTGAAGTTCCTACTATAATGACGTCATCTAAGTACGTAAAAACGTTATCTATGCCTCTGAGTATATGGTCCATAAGACGCTGGAATGTACTCGGGGCGTTTTTTAAACCAAACGGCATCCGCAAGAACTCATAATGACCTCTTTCGGTGGTAAAAGCCGTTTTTTCTACATCCCTAGGATGCATTTCGATTTGATGGTAACCGCTCGCTAAATCGAGGGTTGTAAAATACTGTGCTCGTCCTAATCTGTCAAGTATGTCATTAATATTAGGCAAGGGGTATTTGTCTTCGATTATTCTGTCATTTAGTCGTCTATAGTCAATCACAAGTCTCCATTTCACTTTGCCTGAGGCATCTGGTTTTTTTGGAACAATATGCACTGGGCAAGACCATGGTGAAATACTTTCCCTAATAATACCCTGATTTAATAAATTATCTATTTGTTTTTGAATCTCTATACGCTGCTGAGGAGCTTGTCTGTAACTTCTAACAAAAACGGGGCTGTCGTCAGTTAATCGAAGTTCATGTTTAACAGTATGAGTGAAAGATAGAGGGATGTTTTCTGAATAGAATATGTCACGATATTGATAACAAATTTTAGTTATTTCGCGTACTTCCTCTTCGTTCATGTGGGAGGTTCTAATTTTCTTTAAATTTTCACGTAATTCTTTGTCAATGTCAGTCTGAGTCTGTATTGAATTTATTTCATGCGGCTTATTATGTTTCAGTAAATGTGAACGTAAAGTAAATGGCTCAAGGGGTAAGGGATGATTATTACTAATTACTTGTTGTTTATCAGTAAGATTAGTTATTGATGTTGTAAAAGTGCCATTTTTTACAGTAACTATCGCGGCGGGTGACTTTAGTCCTCTAGACCAATAAAAATCATCACAAATATAATAACCGTCCATATAGTTTGTTTTTACTGTAATAACTTTTTCACATTGAGGTTCAATTTTAACCTTTTTTATAGGATAATCGAAATAAATTGGTATTTCAGTGTTAAACGTACGTAAAACTTTGTTTTTAAAATCTATATTACAACCTAATTCTTTTAATAAGTCCATACCAATTAAGCCCTTATACTTTGGATCAAAGTTAAATAAAAGAAATTTATGACATTTGTTTGTTTTAAACTCAGGTGGTAAGGGTAGAATCGCAATGTATTCGTGACGTGTGACAGCGTGCGCGGTTTTCACTTGAAACGGTTCGCGTTCGACATAATCTTCTAAACTAGAACTAGCTATTACGTCAGGCGATATCATACAACGCGAGGCTCCCGTATCTAACAAGAACTTACCTTGAAACTCCGGTAGCTCGATGTAAGGAAGGTGATCCTTACCATGGTGATTGAGATCGACACTATTTATCAGCTTTGATTGTATGGGTTCTCGTCCTGGTGAAAATCCCGATGACTTGCTCCTTCCGTAGCCATGTCAGACGTAAAGTCATAGTCTTGATCGCCATAATAATTTGAATTATCATTATAATACTCACCGTTATCATATGTTTCATGGCTATTATTATAGTGTTGTTCTTGGCTGTGCTGTGTATAAAACATCTCTTCAGGGGCAAAGTGTGGCTTTTCAGGCTTACTTACCGATCTCATTGTGACGTCAGACACCCTCTGTGGTGGATTAACTTGTTGTCGAGGTACATTCGGCTGAGACCTAAAGTTACCTGTATTTTTAAAATGACCCGAACCACTAGGCTTAGGGTTACCTGGATGGTTTTTCCATGGCTGCATGCCTTGACCTCTGTGCTGTCTTTGATGAGGGGAATTAGTGGTTTGAGAAACCGTTGGTGACACATTATTAGGCTTAGGTATATCTTTATGTTTGGATTGTAAAGACATTGAATTAAAACTATTATTAAATCTATTAAATGCTAAACGCGCCTCCTCTTGTCTAGCCGTTACTATAGCTGCTTCAAGGGTTACAGGCTGCGCGATACGTACGCTAACAGACACTTGGAACTCTAAATTGTTAATGTATTGGTCTATAACCATTCTCTCATAGTATAGCTTATCTGTGTGCATACCTACAACGTTTAGGGCGTCTAGTACGTCCCTTAATCGTTTGCCAAAAGACTCAGCATCTTCACTTTTGTTCCGACGTAAACGAGTTAATTCTTGCATTAACTGAATTTCGTTACGCGGTTCGCCTAGCCTACGTGATAAAGCTGTTTTAATTATTTCCCAGCTATCGACAGTGCCTTCAGAAGCTATTGCACTTATAGCATCACCACTTAATTTGCTTTTAATTAAACTAATAAAAGCGGGATTCGACCTAACAGGTGAGTCCAGTAATGACATCACATTCTCTACTTCTCTAATAAAATAATGTAATGTCTTTTGGTTGCCATCGTACTTTGGTAACAACTCTGAGATGAATTTAAAAGTAGCTAAATCAATGCTTGTCATAGCCATTATGAATAAGTTATAATAAAAGTACGAATAAAATATTAAAAGAATACGTTAATAGTTATCTAGCTTTTACTTTTAATATTATTTTAAAGCGGTCGTATTACACGCAATTATAACAAACACGTACCTACTTAGTTTTAATTGTCTATTTGTAACCTGATACGAATCGTATAAAGCGATACTAGCATATACACAATATCGTACCTAAAAAGAAAATGTTATTCTTTACTTATGTTTCCTAGGTATTTAGTCTATAACGATTTTAGTCTATAAGCTAAAACACACATGAAACATTTATCATATAACGACAGGAAATATAGCACAGGAAATTGGGAATACAACAAGCACTCACCCTATTATCCTCTGCATCTCTTGCCGGGTCTTGTAGAACAGCAGGACTTCCTATTCTCCGGATATCCCGCGTGGTTTATCGCCGTCTGTAGATTCTTGATAATCGCGAAGATAATGGTAGATACCATTCACTCTAAGCCTGAAGAGTTTATTCTAGGCGAGTGTCGCGATCCTACCGACTGCGCCAGTTAAGTTACGGCGAACGAGATAATTATTAAAAAAAGATTTATTTTAATAATTACATTTAATGTTTATTATAAGAAATGTACTACAAGACTCATTACAATTACAAAATAATGTATTAAGTAAACTAAATACTAAATCTGCAATCATGCACTTCTATGCGTTGACGCACGACGATCACCCGATGGTTCGATGCATAGTCAGCAATGACGTACTTAGGGCAATTGCCTAACTGGTGTCATAACATTTTGTGTCCGAATCATCATGTGTCCGAATGGTAGCTAGCCCTAAATTCATGTCTTATAATATAACTTGTCCGAAAACCTAAATCTCTAAACATAACATGACCTAATTTTTTTTGCTATAACCATCACAATCTATAATATTCAAAAAACATAAATACTAAATTCTAGTTTTACATAAAAAAAATGTTTCTGGCACTCGCCGGCCGCTGCCGCGGCACGCTCGCTTCGCTCGCTCGGCTCGTGCGCGTTGTGGTCACCATACTAACCTAACCTAACCAACTGTTTCTGACTTTTGCCCTAATATTTTATTTTAGGACATGTGACTTTATAGCAAGAAAAAATAGGATATGTAATGATTATAGTACCCCATTTTATAACACACAAGTATTATAGGTAAAGACGATTAGGTAATATACGATGGCGTATACGCGAACATTATGGCAAGTGATGATTATAGTAAACTTGTTTGGGATTATGATTTTCGGACGATCGATATTCGGAGAAGAAAGGGACTACCATTTAAATCAACTTAATCAACAACTTACTACTTAACTCGCTACTGTACTTGTCGATGTGTAAATCGGGCTTAAGTACCTACTTCGAGTGCCGCGATTTATTCCGAACATTCACGAACAATCTCTTAAAATGTCTACGGATTTGTAAAACGTTTCTTAGCGTTGCTTGATCGCAAAATCGTTTTCAGTTGACTCCAATTAAGCACGGGTTTGGCGAGTTTAATAGTAATACAAAACCGTGCTGATTTTGTCGCCAACTGAACACGGAAAGGGAAATACGGGCTTTGGATGGCACGTGAAATGTTGATCCCGGCTATCGTTGTAGTGACACATTCGTTAAACCACGTCATAGGCCTTTTTATAGGGTTCCGGAGAAAAAAAATTGAACGTTTGTACTTCCTAAATATTTTTTTCAAGTCGCGGGCTACAGCTAGTTTCTAATGAAATTATGGGAAATGCTAATATGGCATATGAAAATATTGCATTTTAAATTATGGCAAACATTAGTAAACCTAAAAAAATGATTTGTTTCGCCTAAATATTCCTAAAAAATATTTAATAAATTGTTTAATTTTATGATAACTCTACATTTTTGGCTTTAAACCAGTTTTTCGTAAAGAGCTGTCTTTTAGTAAGTAATTTCCTATTTAAGTATGGCATTATTAAAACAATATATTTTTTAATACCTATTTGAAATTATTATAAAAGATTTAACCTTTATTAAAATATAATAATGATGTTTAAGCATTACATAAATTACAAAGATGTTTTTTAAGTACTTTATCCTTATGGTGAGTCTTACCTTTTGGTGAGTTAGCCATATAAATATACTGCTTTATTTAACTTTTTTATTTTTAATATTTTAAGTGACCGAATTATTGTTTTATATACCAGTTCTTTGAGCCTAACTGGCATATCCTTTTCATATGTCACTTCACTTCACTTCACTTTAGCCATGCTGTGTTCATTCGGTGCTCAATGTTACGTTCAACAACCACAGACTTGTAAATTACCCAAGTATTTTTAATGGTCGCATGTGATGACTATTTGTCCATCGTTTTCAATTGAACTAAGCCGTCGTTTTGTAACTGATGCTTTTGATGCACCCCAAAAGTGCTACTTTCAATTTATCCTCGCTGTCAGTGCACATGGGTACATTGTCAACGTGATTAAAAATCCATATTTACAAATTCTACGCTACTTTAGTGCATAACTCCTAAACCAACAAAAACAGAAATGAACTCATTATAGAGCCTTGGTGTGTGTCTTCAGTGATTGCTAGAGGTTTCGTCTCAACCACTCCTGTCTGAACCAGCGCTCGCTCCTTTATTGATGTCGGCAATAATGCTTATATATTTTACGGTCTTATTCTTCTTTCTAAACCAGATCGCAAGGAACCCAGTCAAATGCCTTTTAAAAAGTTTTCAATTCACAATATTGTACCTTATTTGAAAAAATAGGTAAGTAGATAGGTTTTCTTTTGACTAGTTAGCACCAATATAACAAGCTCTAGTTTTATTTGTGGCTTGATAGCGTGTATGAGTGTGTAAAAAATTATTATGCTTATTTGTATTCTTTATTTACATTTTTCACATTTTATTACATTTTTAAATATAACTATAAAAATAAAAACATTTAAAAATATAAAAAAAGGTAGACCCTCCAGCATCGGGTACAAGGACCAAGCTACTGGTGGTTATGATTATTATTATTACTTATTATAAATACGAGTACATTTATTTAATCGATGAAACAGGCTTTATGTTAACAATAAATAAATAACTTAGTGGAAGCCTTTTACGTCTCCGAGATGTATCTATAGTCATCTACTTACGTCAAAGGACTTATTTAAAATAAATCAATTTACAAGCGTAACAAAAACTAAGTTTCGAAGGCTGACACACGTACCTACCTAGAAATTTGCATATGAATGACAAATTAGTACCAATTGTGCAAATTTACCTAAAACATTTTTCTTATTATTTATTCCGCTTCACAGTCAAAAAAAAGGTATAAATAATCGGGCTTCTGCCGTACTGAAATCAGTAACAATTTGTTCGTGCTAAAGTAAAAACCTAAGTTTTTGACAAAATGAAGTACATTCTACCTTTCCTCGTCATGGCTGTGCTTTTAGTAGCCACTGTAAGTTCATATTTTATTTCATTGTATTTTTTATTATTTTATTTATATTATTCTGTTATTACTACCATTCAGCTTGTTCCCGGGGAAAGGTTTTACTTTTAAGAATAAGATAAGATAATGTTTATTCAGGAAACTTATGAGCTAGAATTTATGGTATATGAATTTGACTTAATTAGATCACATTTATTTTATTACCTGAACTTGGTGAAACCTGTGTTTCAGGTACAAATATCGAATAATCGTTTTCAAATTTAAGACGTAGTTTATATAAAATTAGGACTACTTTGTTACAATAAAGAGACGTTTCGTAACGAAAAGTGCAATGTTTTAAGGGACTCATTAAAAAAACAAGTCAACCAATTAATTTTACTCCGAATACTAATAATACTAATACAACTAAAACTTATCTCAAAATATCTGTAATTTGTTTTTTCTTAATAGGATCTATTGTAGATTCTTGATCATTATTCTTATTAGTCTTACAATCATTTTAGGTGTTCCCTACGATTTGACTTGCGATATTTTTAGGAGAAGGTACTTAATTTATTTTATTACTTTGATTTATTTTCTTCTTTGATTTTAACCACCATTTATGTATCCCAATCTCGATATTTTTGCTTACCAAGTCGTCATATATGGCAGGAATATTCTCATAGCTAAGGCTCTTCTTACCGTCATAAGTCAGATAAGCGCCGGTAAGAGGCAATTTTGATAAGATGCCATGAGATTCACAATAAGCTAAATAGTAATTTAGAGTTTTTAATTCTGACAAGTATGCCCAAAGACTGGGGCAGCCAAACAACCAACTTTTCTACCAAATAGATTAATTCTATGAACTCTATTTTTTCAGAATGCTATGCCTGCTGATGATCCCGTCGGAGGTGTAGTCAGTAAGTCAAATGATTTTTAAACACATTCTAATGCCACATTTATCCGAAATGCAAGCAAGTAACCCTAGCCCCAATACACTCGAGGTTGTACATTAGTGTCATAAATAATCTAGTCCAGTCATGACTTTCATCATATCTATCATCTAGTTGGATTCTTCATGGCATTACATGATTCTACAGAAACGACATGAAATTGGTTTTATAGACTACATACTTTGCTACTTTCTTTACATAATCTATAGTAAAACTTAACCTTTTTTATGAAATAAGAACATTCGGTAGAATAAATTAATAAAAATATTTAACTCTTGCAGACAAAGCCGGGGACACAGTTAAGGGTGCTGTACCTGCAGCATCTAATGGTAAGGGATCTACCTAATACATTATTCTTGTGTTATTCCACTTGTCATTTATTACCTATACTGTGACATATAGTTTGCCGCTACTGCTACAGGTACCACTGTGGTCAGAAGATTTGGTGGTTTTGTCAAGCTTTTCTGCCTTGTTAGAAATATTGACTGTTAAGTAAGGCTTGCCTGACTAAGGCAGATGGATAAATGAGAAAGGGTCAATAATAAGTAAATGGTAATGGTTTGTAGATCTATGTCTAACAGTAGACTTCTATTGTCTGGTACGATGAAGTACCTAGTAATTCCATAGTCGTCATTTACGATACCGCCCACTTTTGGACCTAGATCTCACCCAACACGCGTTACAGAATACGGTCCTCCGCCTTCCACATCCAGTCCAACCCAGCGACGGCCATTGGGCCTTCCTATAATTAATCCCCCTCGAATAATACCTCGAATAATTATATTCTTATGCTTTTAGTTGCCGGAGATGTTCTTGGACTACCGCCAAATATCCTTCATTCTGCCGAAAAAATAGTTGGAGGTAAATCAATGTTGAATAGAAACTATTTCCTAAGTTTCGCAACTAAATATAATAATAGGTGGATGAACATGTCAGATTTTAAAGGATTTTCCAATAGCCGCATTCGTAGCTAGGAAAACTTTAAAAAGGATAATGTTTTCCATACACGGCGCACACAGGGCTTGAACTATAGTGAGGAAATTTTAAAAAAGAAACTACCCCTTGTAACTTTTAATAATGATTGTAATATATTTTACAGGTGTCGTGTAGAACTGCAAAGTCAACAGCACATCCGTTCTTAATATACCATAACAGAATCTGTCTTTCACACCGGCCTGCCTAACATTGGAATCCATTTACTACCTACAAAATTCGAAATTCTTATTTTTATTTGAAATTGTTATTATTGCAATAAAAACTTGTTAAACAGAAAATATTTTGTTATATTCTTTTTTATTTGTACCTGACCTAACAAACAAAATTGTCTTCATTGTTATTACTTTGTAGGTAAGGTACCTAAGTGAGACTATCGATTTAATACGACGTGGCCAGACGTATATAGTCTTTAAAATATATCTATCTTTAACTAATTAAGGATCGAGTGTAATATAATTTTGCTATACGGTATTAGCCTTAAATCTTCTATATTATAATAAATCTGTAGAGATGTCAATTCTGTACATGACATATATTTTTAAAATAACTATAACGCTAAGAAAATTTGCCGTGTCTACGCCAGACAAGACAAATCTTCGTGTAGACGTCAAGAATTTTGTCTTTTTCGTACACGAAAACTTTTCTTGTCTTCCGCAGACAAGACAATTCGGAACGTGTACACGCCAGGATTTTTTTCGTACAGTCGTTGACGGGCGTAGGGCGCGCAAGTAATAACAAGTGTGATAATCAGTGTGAGTTTCCTTTAGTAAAAATGTTAACTAGAAAGCAAACAAGTATGATACCCTACTACACCGCTCCCCGCCCCTCCGCAACAACGTTCGCCGTGTCTTGTCTTGCGCAGACAAGAAAATTTTCTTATGCATCGCCGGCGCTGTGTACACAGGTCGTGCTTAGAAACACGAATTCTTGCGAAGGCCCGGCGATTTTTCTTACCGCGTACAAGCGCCGTCAGGGTGTGATTAGTGATCGATACTGATGCCAAAAATGTAATCAGGAATTTTTTTGTCTGTCTGTATTGTCTGTATGTTCGTTATATAAACAAAAACTACTCGACGGATATTTATGAAACTTGGTACAATTATTTTCCAAACTCCTGGTCAGGTTATTGTATACTTACTTTTCATCACGCTACGATCATTAGGAGCAGAGCAGTGGAGGAAAATGTTGATAAATCGGGAAATATGACTCTATTTTTAGGAGGCTTTTTACTATATACGCGTAAACAGTAAATTGAATTATATCATAAAGATATTTAAAAAAAAATATCTATATTCATCTATGCAAATTAAATAAAATCCAAAGAAAATAGCCCGGATTTTTAGCCCATTTTCACTGGCAGCCACTCACAGCCACTATCAATCACTGATTCAGAAACAATAACGGTGGTTAAGCTATGTCGGCGAGGTCATTCTATAGATGGGTGACCACTAAGTGGTATTTCATCTATAGGCTGACCGTTTAACTCAGTCCCCGCCTGCGGTATGAAAGGGACGAGGAGGCGGATTAGCGGTGTCCGTTATGGTAGCGTACATAAGAGCTATATCGATAATTTTTTACAAAAAATAAACCGACTTCAAAGACAAAAATTGCACTAAAATGTAAAAAATAATTAGTTGTATTTTGGTTTTCCAACATTAAATCAGCCTTTCTTTCTACTTAATTATAATCTTAAGAATAGGTTCTTTTAATTATTGTAAAAAGTATTGTTAAGGATATTTCTTGAAGAGTCTACAAATACATTTATTTGTAGATTCTTCATAATAAAATCAAAGAAATAATGTAATATTATTGTTATTTTTGGAGTCGGCGTCAGCCACGATAGTTATATTCTATTTTTTATTCCACTTAAAATTTAAAGAAATATGGCGTCGTGTTATACACAGACTAAAGACTAAGATGATAAAATTACTACGAATCAAAGACAATTACTTAAAATTCGCATTCGAAAATGAAACGGGCGTTTTTGTTTTAAATGCAATATTTATCTAATTAAAACCATTAAAAGTGGTGAGAGTGTGTTATACAAAACTTTATTGCCTTTTCTAACTACTTTGTAGACAACATTTTGCATTATTGATCTTATTCGCGAATTATGATTTTTTTCAATTGACGGTGGTGGTTAGCCCCATAAACGCCCTTAAGTTCTGGAAAGCTTTAATCAGTTACTAAATATATTAAAACATTTGAACGTGACACAGGTATTTTAAAATATATTTATTTAAATATGATAAAAATAATTATTTAATATTTGTTTAATTTTTTGTCATAATGTCGAAGTCATCTAATAATATAATCTGTAATTCATGGCCGCCATTTCATTTGCTTAGGTGTTATCGTATTTCGTTGGCTGACACCGACTCCAAAAATAACAATTATATTGCATAACTTGTAATAATTTGATTATTTTTTAAAGAATCTACAAATAAACATATTTGTTATTCAAGAAATATCCTTAATAATCCTTTGTACAATAATTAAAAGAACCTATTCTTGAGATTATAATTAAGTACCTATAGGTAAATTATCTTAGAGAGATTTTTGCATTTGTAGTTGTGTACGGTCAGCACATAAGAAAATAAATAAAGAGAACTTTTTTTTTTTTACTTTTTAGTCAGTTACACCAACTGCATCAAATAACATTAAAAAATGATAAGCTAGAGACTAAAATAGTTGACAATCATAACCATAATATTTAATCATAATCTTTTTCAACTCCAGACATTTCACTCTCGTTTTCATCCCCACTTTCATCAGATGAATCATTTGTGTTAACAATAATTAGTTCTAATATTATATCTAAAGCCTCATCCGTGCCTTAAAATTTGTTTTCCTCTTTAATGGCGTGCAGGCAAACATTTTTCCATTCCTCTACACTTATGCTGTTAAATTTCTCCTCTGCTACCTTCATTATAGAACTCATGTTCATTGTAATATTTCTCTTTGCCACGTAATTATTCACTATCCCCCATATATTTTCAATAGGGTTCAACTGAGGGTGATACGGCGGTAAACGTAGCACAGTATGGCCGTGCCGTCGCAAGATTTCGTCGATCTTATATTCAACAAATCTGGCCTTATTTTGTAAAATCATTTGATACAACTGAGGCTTATACATATTCGATGAATGTTCGATCTTTCTCTCCTTCAGCCAGTCAATCATTTCCTGTTTTTTTGAAGTCGAAATTGGTGCACGATTTTGAATCGAGTTATGATATGCTGCATTATCAAGAACAACACCACTGTTAGGTTTAAAGATGAAGACAGAAAGTTGTAGTGCCAAGTTACCCACGTATTCCGTTGGTCTCCTCCTAACGTGACATCGCAGCCTACTCTCCTGCAGCTTGTCGACGATGTCGCGTACACCCAGGCTACCTTTTTATCGAGCCTAGTGACGCCGCACATCCACCGCAGCATTTTCATTTCCGCAACTTGGATGGCATGGACGTTTTTCTGAGTAGTAGCCCACGTTTTGCTGCCGTACATTAGGACAGGCCGAATTATAGTCTTGTATAGCAGTCCCTTGAGTCTGACCGGCATCCTCTTGTCGCACGTCACACCAGTCACTTCTCGCCACTTTAGCCACGCTGCTGCTATTCGGTGCTGAATGTTGCATTCAACGTCCCCAGACTTGTGCATTATATTACCCAAGTATTTGTAATAATCGCACGTGGTGACTATTTGTCCATCGATTTCAATTGGACTAGAGTTGTTAACGTCTGGGTCACAAAGAGACATAAACTGAGTTTTTGCAAGACTCAGCACTAGGCCACCCTTCTGCAACTGGTGCTTCCACGCCAGAAGTGTTTCCTTCAGCTCCTCGCGGCTTTGAAGTGCAGATGGACACGTCGTCAGCGTAAACAAAAGTCCACGATGCTAGATTCTGCGCCGCTTCAGTGAGAGAGTCAAGTACCCGTTGTGTGTGAGCCAAGTAAGTGTTGTCTTGTGTTAATAAGTAAATTATTTGAAATGTTTTATTGTGGAAATGTTTAAAGTGTGTGTTTTTTAGAATAAAATGTTGACGCCCGGGGCCATTTTGGTTACTGTCTTTTGAATTTGCTGAAAACAAACAGCTCCTGGCAAGAAATTTATGTATTTTATTTCTTCATTTATTTATTATTTTATCGCTATATAACATGGCAATAAGTGCTACTCGTTACATAACATATAATTATAGTTTTCATTTATAAATTTTCATTTATTGAGACGGGTATTTTTCTCATAAAAAAATGTATAAACAGTTGGACATGTAGGGGTGTGGCTCAAAATTTGGTCGGACGCTCGAAAGGTTAATAAACATAAACAAATACTACTACAGCTGCAAAAATCTCTCGAAACTAATTTTACCATACGATGCCAAAGTTTACCTCAGGCATAATCATCATTCCTTCAAGATTGGCTGGAGCGGCGGCATGGCTTCCTCTCCTTCCGGATGGTGCAGGTGATGTCGGGGCACGGGTGCTTCGGCTCATACCTGCACCGGATCGGAAGGGAGGAGGCACCATTGTGCCACGGTTGCGGCGCGGCCGCGGACACGGCGCAGCACACTCTGGAGGTGTGCCCGTTGTGGTCGGGGCCGCGCCTCAACCTGGTGGAGGTAGTTGGGGCGGACCTCTCGCTCCCGGGCTTAGTTAAAGCTATGCTGGGGAGCGAGGAGGCCTGGAGGAACTTGTTATGTCGCAGAAGGAGGCGGCTGAGCGCGCGCGGGAAGAAGACCCTCTCGCGCCGCCACATCGGAGGAGGCGAGAGGGCAGGAGAAGGCGGACGTACCGCAACCTCCTCCATCCCGGTGGTGAGCAGGGGTGACAGGTGCGGGGGCACCTCTCATCCCATTGCACGACTCACCACCACCATGTGGGTGAGAACGGCTGGAGCACTCACGGCCGTTCTCAAGAAGAGAAGAGCCCGCCTGTAATGGCGGGAATCGCCGGAGGGGGACTGGACGCAAAGGCTCTGCCGGTTTCCCAGGCCCCCTCCAAGTAAGGCGATGAAGGAGTGCCGCTGGGGACTTTTAGTGGGTGCACTGGGGGGTCACCCCTGGGAGCCCCACATACCCCTCCCGTCCCCCGACGAGAAGGGATGCGTAGGCATTTTACCCCAGCGAAATCAAAAAAAAAAAAAAAAAAAAAAAAAATTATCATTATATTATTGTTTCATTCTTCTATGCCTAGAATTAGCCTATAGCTTACAATGATAAAATTATAGTTAGCTTAGGTATTATTAAAAATACATAATTTATCGTGACACATTCGCGGGTTATAGCTAATCTAAAATATCATATTACATTTTATAAACGTATTATAAAGAGTTCAGGTCTATTCATAGCATTTATTTCTACCGGTTATTTGTAATTTGTTTTATAATGGTGGTAATCGTTATGAGTGTCCATCACTAAGTAACCATGGTAACTGAAAAACACATGGGTACGTCTATGAAATACAATATAATTTGTGCGAAAAATAAGGGTTATTACGAAACTTCATGGACGTGAACGGTCAAAAAGCTAAACTTACGCTGGAAGGGGTATAGTCCGTCTTCTATACAATTTACAAATTTCAAAGATGGTGGCGTCATCTTGCCACTACAACTCGTACTTTCTTATAGAAAATATGCGTTCTAAATTATTACACAATTCAAAGCCTAACCAGAAAAATAACGAAAACCTCACCAGATATTTTGATTGGTTTAGGGTATAATTTCAATTTTTCCTTCTTTTTATTTCATAAAAATAAGCTAGCTAAAAATAAGAGCTGTGTTGTGATGCGATGTAGTTCGGGTCATCGTTTGTTTTGCCAAAAAATCAAGAGAGGGCTATCCCCATTGTCGTCGCCCCCCGCGCCCCTATTACCCCGCAGGCGGTGTCTGAGTTAAACGGTCAACCTATAAGCATCTCTGTGCTTTGGATGGTACGTGAAATGTTGATCCTGGCTATCGTTGTAGTGACACATTCGTTAAACCACGTCAAAGGCCTTTTTTATAAGGTTCCGCAAAAAAAATAATTTTACGTTTGTACTTCCTAAATATTTTTTTCGTGAACAAAGTCGCGGGCTACAGCTAGTTTCTAATGAAATTATGGGAAATGCTAATATGGCATATGAAATGATTGCCTAAAAAATGATTTGTTTCGCCTAAATATTCCTTAAAAATGTTTTAATAAATTGTTTAATTTTATGAGATCTCTAAATTTTTGGCTTTAACACGTTCACTGCGTTACGGGGTTTTTTGAACCTCGTGCAGTGCCGTCATTCAGTGCGGACGAAAAAAACTAGAGTATACTCGCTGGTGCGGGAGCTGTATCTATGGAATTATTTACTGTACGAGAGAGATAAATATATATTTTTTATGTACGCTTATTATAGAAACAGTTAAAATAATAAAATTATACGGGGTCTTACAAACCCCGTTACGACCAGAGAACAAAAATTACCTTCCAGTGCGATACGGGGTTCAAAAATCCCGTATTAATTATTGTGCTCCCGTACGGGGTAGTGAGTTCATTACCATTAGTGTTGTCATTAGCGCAAGACGTAGTGTTAACCTATCGATAATGAAGCGATCGCGACGTATGTTAGAACTGTCAATTAATAAAAAGGATGATGAAATTCCGTCGTCTCCAAGTTCATCCCAACGGCAGTCTGCATCCTCAACAATTTACCGCAAGGTTCATCAGCGGCATCAGCAACGCGCAACAGATGAGTTTGAGATTATCACTAGTCCTAGTACTAGTCATACCTATCACGAGCTACGTAATGTTGATGTGATTTTTTCTAGTTGTTAAAACAAGAAAAAACCAAAGATCACAATTTTGGACAATGTTACTACTAAAACGATTACTAAACAAGCAGAAGCAAATTTTAAGTCAATTGATCTCTGTCAAAGTTCTCGATTGCCGTTGAGGTCAGATAAAAATGTTTTAAAACCAACATGCTCAAAAAAAAGTAATTTTGGATCATCGATCCTCTCCTACCTAAGTTCTTAAATAAAGTTCCTAAACCGAAATAAATATTTTTAATTAAAAAGTATCGTTTGTCTTATTTCCCAACACTATAATTTTATCGGCATAATTGAGTTCTGTGCGTTACGGGGCAGTAGAATCCCGTATTTTATTATATCAGGTGCGGTACGGGGTTTCTCAGACCCCGAACAATTGGTTTTCTTTGTATATTCGTAATTTTTTGTCAAATCTACTGGCGAAAAGACTATAACATAGCCCATTTCATAATCTATCAGACTATAAAATAAAACAAAACCAAACTTAAATTTTCAGCAAGTTAAAGATTAAAAAAGCAATAGGGGTATACGGGGCACTTTTATACCCGTAACGCACTATGAAGGTAACACTTCACGGGGCTCATTATATCTCGTAACGCACTCAAATTCGAGACGGTTTTTAAGCTCCCGCAGTGAACGTGTTAAACAAGTTTTTCGTAAAGAGCTGTCTTTAAGGGGAAACAATTCAATCGCAATTCCATACAAACAAAGAAAGTTAATTCCTCCTTCATTAGATAATAAATACTCAAAACTATAGATGATATCGTTTTGTCTCGTTATTATCTAGTCATATTGATTAATAAAACAGTAAAAAAAATATTCATTTACAAGTTATGAGGCTTCAAAGTTCATAATTCTATGCACATTTTATGACAACTTTTAGCGTAATAAAATAGGATTAAACGTTTATAAAGGTAAATATATTTTGGGACTAGGAATAGATTATTTATTCGAAAATTCAAATAATTTTATATTGACTAGATACATTCTAAAGTTTATATGCAATTACCTTTTTCCCAAAACCATTTTAGGAAATTTTACCGTGCTCGTTTCCGCCATCGACATCTTGCATCTCGCCTCCACTTTCTGCACCCCTCGGGTCGGCGGAGGGGAGGTACGACAGCGAGCCGACCGTCGTCGAATGTTACCGAATATTTTTTTTTAAACTTCAATAAACTTTAATTTATGTCATTTATGACAATTACGTATCGCTTGCCAGTAAGAAGTTTCGTAATTTCTTTTATCAAAGAGATCTAATTATTATCAGATGCATAACCAGTTAAATAAAATACCTACATCAGTGACATTCTTGACTAAAATCAACTGTCAAAATTCACCTATTATTACAATAGTCAATAAAATAATCATCCTGAACAATTGTTTCTGATTTGTTTTGGTTTACCATTTATTTGGTTATTAGCATGGATCATGACACTTCTTGATTAATGACATTACGAGCCCCTCGACAAGACACTGGCAAAATATGTGACGTTTCACATGAGGCCATTCACGAAGAAGTCAAGTCAAGTCTACAATAGTCAATAGAGCATAGCTAAGGCTGTCACATTGCACAAACTGTACTATGTGTTTTTTTGTAATTCATTTTGTATTTTTTTTTAAATATTCACGTGTTTCACCCCCGCCCCGGTATCTGAATGACTGATCAAGTATCATTTCTTGTCAACTATCATTTCCAGATTTTATGATTATTATTTATTTTTAATAAAAATAATCAAGAGTTAGAACTGGTCAGATCCTGGAGACCACCGAGAGTCGAGGGAACACCTCAACGGCATATAGCAGCTACCTTGTGTTTGGGCTTATTTTAATTGTATTGATGTAAACTTTACACAACTTTACACAAACATGATCTGATGATGAAGACGACTGAGGGTCGAGGAAACTTTTCAACGGTATATAGCAGCTACCTAGTGTTTGGGCTTATTTTATTCGTATTAATGAAAACTTTACACAAACATGATCTTATGATGAAGACAACTGCAGAAATTTATTTAATACTAATCTTAGAAATTGTAATCAGCATAGTTTTTAACCGACTCCTGTTGAAGTCAGTTTTTTAATTAGAAAATTATATGATTTTTCTTCTTTTTTTTTTAAATCCAGCTAAAATTAACTTCATGTACTGTATGTGAAGTAAGATATTATTGTGTACTGTATGAAACCCCTATTAACGATGCACGGTCTAAAAAACTGCCTCAAGAATAAACAGTTTAACTTAAAAAAAAAAAATATAATGTTTTACGGGGTCATACCTACTACCTACACCACTTACAAGATAAATTGATGTCTCGCTTGGTGTGTCTTCCGCAACAAAACTTACAATAAAATATTTTTTTAAAACCCATTTTAGTTATCTTTATTTACTCCTGATTTATTACTTTTTGAGTAACTACCTACAGCTAGTATTAGTGTCAACCCTAACAATCAAGAAGAACAATATTTATATTTTGAACGACATTTTGATTTGTAATAAATACAATCGAGCGCGTGTGCGTGTGCATGTTTCTTACTGCTTTTGTATGAGTTGTTCTCTTTCTCACGCGACGTTTGGTGAAACAACAATGTTTTAGGCTTCGCCGACAGCTGAGTTGGTTTTGACAGAATGAGCCTT